>CM034625.1:26888429-32681793 GCA_020080225.1 Gynochthodes officinalis | reverse complement strand
TTGGATGGATCTTGGTGATTTTATGTGGCTTGATCTTGGTCATGGCCAGAGATGTGTTCCAAGCTCGATTGAGCAGAGCATCTTCTAAGACACCTTTGTCTTTGGCCGGTTGAATTGGTACGTGGGCGTTTGAAATCCATAGGGTCTATGTTGGTGATTGTTTCTCCCGAAAAGTTGGGATGATCTGCCATCACGATTGCAAGTGTTGGAGTATGGATTATCTTTATCTGCATTTGAATTCCTACAAAGTGAGCTTGTTCCTCTGCGATGGGGCAAAGGATTTCCCTCCCGACAATCACCACTAGAATGAGGTCCTACAAAAATCCACAAACACGGAGGAATATGGATAGCATTTGCAGTGAATGAACTAGGATTGCAACAGTGTAACTGGGGTGATAGTGCGGTGAGGGCATCAACCTTATAGTTGCCATGATTTTTTAGGTCAAGTGGATCTCCACCTGAAGACCATTGTCAATCTGTAGATGCTATCTCATCTAACAATGCATAAGCAGGCCTCATATATCTTCCCCATTAAGTGAACCTCCATGCGGCATCTACAAATATCTTAGTTGATCAAGTCAGCCCGTTATAAAAATGCCAGCTATATGTCAGGATACCGTGGTAGAGGCATGCTCGCAATAAATCTTTGTACCTCCCATGTGAGTGATTCCATCTCATTTTGAGTAAATGTGGTGATCTCATTCCCTCATCTTTCTGCGGTTTGTAGGTGGAAAATATTCGTCAAAAATTTACTAACCTCTACATGTCCCATTGTGATTACTCACTGCTGGCAAAGAAAGCAACCAACTCTTAGCTATCCCTCAGTGAGAATAGGAGAAAAACTTCCAGTCCTAATGGCATCATCAGAGACACCATTCATTTTCAATGCTGCTTGCAGATCTCAAGAAAATTGATTAAGTGAGCATTAGGATCCTCATGTGCCTTGATGGCCCGATTAAGCAGACCATACGGATTATGCACGACTTCAATTCAAAGTGTACACTGTGATTGGAGGTATGACCTTCATGGAGATCATATGTAGCGATGAGCCAAAGCATAGTCACGTAATGCTCTAGTGTTAGCATTAGCGACCCAGGGATAGCATTCTCTTCATGTTAGAAGCCATAGTGTTATGAGATTATGAAGTTCTCTCTTTTCCTTTCTATTCAAAGCGACAAGTTTTTTCTATCTCTGGATCAATGGGAGGAGATTATCACTTCAAACCTTCTCATGCACCGCGGAATAATATCTAACAAGATAAAAGAAACAAGTAAATAAAGTTCAAATTAAGGTAGAATTACTTGATATGATATTAATAAAATCAAATTAGTCCCGTAGTAGTATACAAAACTTATCCGCAATTTTACGCAAGTGCGTGATAGATTAACAAGTAATATAGAATAGATATAATTTATACGTTCCCATGAAGACTAATGAATTATTAAATACGAAATTAAAATAGTTCTAACTTTATTTGAAGAAAAAAATATTTTATGGATAAAGCTAAATTAAGTAATTTTAAACTTGATGAAACTAAAATTAGAAGCAAACAAAGCAAGTTAATAGATTAAATTATTTGAAAGATCTAGGGTTTCGATTTCACCATAACTAATCATCAATCTATTTCTATAATCTAATTTAATTTAGTGGTTGATAGTGAGATTCCCAAATCTGTTACTAGTCCTCGAGATCTAATAAAAATCTATCTAATTGCTAGTCACCATATTCCTATGTGAATTACAACAATTATAAGTCATTAATTTCTATGGATTCTCATATAGCAACTACACAAACCATGTAGGTATATTCCTATCTACATGATTTATAATTTATCTCGATGAACTTGACATAACTCCTCTTCCAATTCGTTATGATTAACAAATCATCTAATTAGTGATCAAGTAATTAAAGCGTGAAGCACAAAGATAAATACTCAACCATGAAAATTAAATCAAATTATATTAATAGAAAAATATTAAGACTTCATAGTTGAAACTAAATCAAAACCCTAGAAAAGATTTAGTTCATATTAATATAAAGACTATCACAAAAGATTTAAACATGAAGTTGAAAATAAAAATAAAATAAAGTCCAAACAAAAGCCGTAGATGATTAGTACTTAAAAATAATACTTAGCCAAAATTTCATAACAAAATACAAAACTTAAATTACTAAAATTGTAAATAAAACTAAAAACTAAAGCAAATAAAGCTAAAATTGTGCTAAATAAGCTAAAGAAACCAAGAAAAAGACAAAGCATTAAAAAATATGTGAGAAAAACAAAATTATGTGCATGCTTTGTTTTATACACCCAACTTGAAACTTCAAAGAAACAACAATTTAAGCTAACACACCAAGTCAAGTCTTGTATTGAGTTTCCATCACATAACAGAACAAGAAGTAAAACAAAAAGCTGAAGAAAACAAAACAAAAAAAAAAATTAGCGAGAAAGAAAGAAGAAGCAGAAGAGTATGAAGTTTGCATCCAGCTCCAGAAGAGGCTGAGATTCTTTCTTGGAACAGTGAGCTTCAGCGTGAGGAAGATGCAGCTGGAAGTTCTCTGAAGAAAAGCGAGGAATAATGGCAACAAGTCACGAAGAAAAACCGTGAACAATCTTCTGTGAAGTTTACGAAAAGAAAAACCAGAAGGAAGCTAATGAAATCCTACCAAACTACTTTTGAAAGAAAACAAAACAAAAGAATGAAGAAAATTTGGATGCTCTAAAGCTCTACTACTTGTGAGGAAAATAGAAAAGAAAAATAGCTTCAAACGGCTAAACTAAATCTAATCGTTCAAAGAAAACTAGAAATCTTTGCTCGGCTGAAAATGGGATCATTTGAAATGGAAATGTCTTCCTCCGTTGTAAGCTTTCTTATTTATAATGAAGGATTTGCTCTTAACTTAACATCTTTGCTCTGCCCAGAAGAGGAGGTGTTTATTCTAGTTGCCATGTGCTTGGATTTCTTTTCGACAAATAAACATGACCTTGACCAAGCTTTTGCTTTTTGTAGTTTTGTAATTCATGGCGAAACTTGATTCTGGCTTGCACTCTTTTCTTTCTTCCGTCAATGCATGCCGAACATTTGTTTGCTTGTTTCTCTCCATGTTTAACTTTCTTGATTTTACGAGCTTTGTTTTTGCCCATGTGATTTGCATTTTGGAGAGACTTTCTTCTTTGTCCTCATGCACTCATTTCTTTAGAAAAATAAAAAGATGTCTGACTGGGTTGGTTATGCTCTCATGTGCCGGATTTCTATTCCTCAAAAAGTGGCTTCTTCCTTCTTTTATTTCCTTCTTTATTGTCCGAAGTGTAGACTTGACCTTTTGTTCACTAAGCATTCCTTTTGTGTCTTTGGATTCTGTCCCTTTCTTTTGATATTTCTTCTGCGATTGGCCTCCTTTGTAAAAAGAATGAATGAAGTAAGCGATTTTATTCAAGCATAGTATTTTCTTTTCTAAATTGTGTGTTTGCTACTGTTTTGTTTCTTTTCTTTTGCTTCTTTGTTGTCCGATTTGTTTATTCATTCTCTTTTTCCTTTGGCTAAGTAAGAAACTGTAGCTTCAGATAACTTGGGCTTGCTATCAAATTGTGCTGTTCAAAAAGCAGTGAGAAAGCTGACCTTGCTTGAATGCTGAACCAAATAGCTAAAGAAACTTTCAGAAAAAATCTTCAAGTTCTGTCAATTGTGGTCCTTTTTCTTCCAGAATTTGAGAAAAAACTTTCTTCATGAAAGTTTTTGCTCTCTTTCTTAGCTTTTCCATATCATGCTTGAATCATCTCATTTGAACGTCTTTGAGATCAAGAGTTATGAACTCACGGAAGATGAGTGGGTTTCCAAAGGATAATTTGGCCAAAATTTGATTTTCCTCTCCTTGTGTCTTTATCGGTTGCTTCATTTTCTTTGTTGCAGCCAACAAAGAAAATCTTCTTTGTCTTGTTTGTTGAAGTAATTTGGTCAAGCTTTGTTGATAAAAATAATGTGGATTTAGTCCTTTGTTCTCAAGAATTAAACTCAAAAGTTCTAGAAATATTGGAAAACTTAGAACTCATAAAATCAAAAGGATAATTTGGCCAAAATATGTAAAAACAAGAAGTAAAACACAAGCCAATTTCTAGCCAAAATTAATAAGAAAAACTCTATATAAAATAGAAGTTATCGGCTATCAAAGCAAATTCCGAAATATGCAGATTCTTGAAGAAGTTGTGCAACAAAAGGTAGCTCAAAGGGAAATGAAGCACGATTAAGGTAGGAAAAAATTTCAACTATGCTAACACAAAAAGAAAGAAACTATACCACAGAAAAATGCACCAGGACCATGTATGTTCACAATTCCAATGTGTTATTGGAAATAAGAAAATTGAGCGTGCTATGCTTGATTTAGGAGCTTCTATAAATGTTATGCCATACTCAATTTTCAAGAATTTAAATTTGGGTTTTTCGAAAGAAACTAAAATAATGTTTCAACTCATGAGACCGCTCTAATGCTAGCCCAATAGGGACTCTTGAGGATGTTTTGGTATAGAGTCAATGAGCTAATTTTCCAGCGATTTTTATATCCTCAAGTGGAAGAGGACCACGGACACAAGTTTTGCCCAATTTTACTAGTGAGACCCTTCATGAAACTGACTAAACAAAGATAGATGTAGATAAGGGCATTCTCTACTGTAGAGTTTGATAGGGAGATTGTGAAATTTAATATTTTGATGCTATGAGATATCCTCCTACAGATCATTCGATTTGCTTTATTGACATTGTTGATTCTATTGCACAGGAAACCTTTGATGGAAAAAGTATCAAAAAGGAGGGATAATTAAATGAGGAAAAAGCTGTTGAACTATGTGATGATATTAACTATACCAATGATATACAGGAAATGTCAACACTTTTTAATATTGAACCTTCTTTATCTCACGAGAAAGTGTTACATTCTGTTTTGCAGGCAACACACCTTGAATTGAACCAATTATATGCATATTTGGAGGACAATGAGACTCGCCCGATTGTAGTTACAAAGCAGTTAGAAAAGGACCAAGAAGAGAGTATGCGGGATAAAGAGTAATAAAAATCACAGAGAACAAAGGGAAAAAAAAGATTAGGAAAAAAGAGAAACAAAACCATACCTAAACACAATGAAAAAGGCTAAGGCAAACCCTTAACACATGGTTAGACAAGTAGCAAAAATAATGGTAGAAATAAGAAGAAAAAAAGAAAGAGATGGCTCCGTTTCCTTAAAAACTGATCGATGAGAGTGATTAGAAAGAAAGTGGCATGATAAATGAAAAGTTAGACCTGAAATGACAACATTTAGCATTGAAAGACAGTAGGAGAAAAATATTTACACATTGGGCAATACCCATAGATACATAAGTAAGAGTGAAACAAAAGATTTGATAGCAAGCACCCCATTGAGAGGCTAAACAAATTTCAGAGTACAGCCCCAAAACAAAAAATATTAATGCATGTACCAGAAGAATGAGATAGAGGGAACAAACCTGTCAGTGTTTCAAGGAAAAGATTCCGATTATTAGGTTTAGGGTAAAAGAGAGTTAAAGTGGACAAAAAACCGTCCAAAACAAAAAAACTCTCACGATTAAACCTAAAACCCTAAACCCCAAAAAGAAAATTGATACATACATAAAACAACACATTTTAGACCAAGAAAAACAACTAATAAAAGGCAATAAATTTGCTTAGGGTTTTGAAATCGGCCTTGGTGATTCACAGTCATTGAAGCAAGGCATGCGAATGCAACTCATGTTGAGATGAGACAAGATCTGGGGATACACCTAGCGAATTTGGTTAGGGCATTGCATGGGGGAAATTTTTTTAGAAAATTATGGAAGAAAAAGAAAAAAAACTATAGCTTCCCTTATTCAAATGTAAGGTCAACGGTAGTCCAAGAAGCTAAGCAATCAGATTCACTGGCTGAAAAAATAATGTTGCTTTTCTGGGAAAGGGGGGAAAGTACCTTCTTTCCTCGGACCTAGCCTCTCACCGGCCAACTATCGGAGGACCGAGACCGAAGATTCACACATTCAAACATTAGAAGGCACAAAACTGCAAGAAAAACACGAGATCTGGTCAGATAACACCACAAAAAATTTAAAAACATATGTAGTTAAAAACAAATTTCTAAACTTGGGAGTCCCTTCCTCACGGTCACTGTCACTGTCACTGGGATTGATCGGCATGTCGGCTGGCAAAGACAACCAACCCACAAGACGGGAAGGAAAACCAAAACAAAAATGGAAGAAAATGGCCGTGAATTTGATACATATCACAAAATGGGAGAAGAACACGGTTCCAAAAGCAAGATCTGTAAGAAGATGTAGGCTTAAGGTGTGTGCAGAGATAGCAGAGCTTGGAAATGAAGGTTTAGGGTTCTGATCAAGTTTATTCTTGACATGGAGAAGCGTAGGCTATACATAGTTTAGTTAAAGCGTGGCGGGAGACGGGGCGCCGCGGCGTGGAAGTATCATATCCACGTGTCCTCACGATAATTCTTGTTCACGCTTTTATACTATGTGCTAACGATGACATATAGAATTGTTTTACTTATAAGTAGTTAAGTCATGGTAAAAGATGGTAGTTTGACGATAAGAACCTTTATCGTATTTCAAAATAAGTGGCTGGAGAACTTCTCAAATGAAGCTTTGGAATTTTCATGCTTTAATAAGTTTTATTAGAAGATTGTACAAAGGGTTACGTGTAGGCCCGTGACTTTGCACATGCAATGTTTGCTAGTTTATTCAGTTACTTACAAGTCTTTCAAATATACATCTGCCATACTCATATTATTAGTGTGGTAAACAATCATAAGAAAAGATAAATACTTTTTTTTTTTGGTACTTTTTTACCTCCTGCACATGCATATCAATTTGGCGATTTGAGATTTTGTATCGTAAATGTGTCAGGTTATATTACCTTATATGTCGTGACAATTATATAGAATGTTTTTATTCTTTTACTGTATGGAATATCCTAATTCTTTTGCCTAATACTCAAATCAACAGCTTCTATATTATATGTAAAGTTTTCTTTTCCCATTTAACAAACGCAAGTGAAAAAAATCCTCTATGCATAAAATATGTAGATTTTTTAACCTTATACTCAAATATCACATGTTAGAAATTATCACAAAACACGAAAAACTCACAATCAATGGTCACTAATATTTTCAAACCTAATTTGGACTTAAAAATTTAAATTAATTGAATTGAATTCTATATTATTTATTAATCTCTTTTTTAAACCAATGTATGACTGTTTTACCTATCTATGGAATTGACGAGGAAGAATTGGGAAAAAATGGCAATCAAACATTAATTGTTTTATGACTACGAACATAAGACCGAAACTCTAGACTATATCTAACGCTCACTCTTATACAGTTTGAATGTTGAATAATGTTTGCTCATCCTTCTAAACATTTTCCTTTGAGGTTTGGTGCGTTAATTCTTCTTCTATTCGTCTTTCAGATCAATGAGCTGCTCATTCCATTTGTCTTTGCAAACAAGAACAGAGACAATAGAATAGTGTTAATAGGAAGTAGTGATAATATGTTGTCCATCATTAGTAGTTAAACCATTTCTTTCTAATTTAAAAGATGTTTCAATCCCATTTTATCATTTTGAGGTTTTAAATTTAATCGTTTTCCTTACTTTCAATCTGAGTACTTGTTGATTCGTAGTTTTACTTTCTATGGATGATTTGTGTTAATCAATCCGACAATTTGATTTAACACTTTTCATTCTACTGCTATCCATTAGTCCGGTGATCTGTAATTGTCATGGATGAGTGAAGCAAGTAGCAATTAGATTGATTGCACTGTGCATCTAGGGGAATCAATGGGACAAGATTGTGTAATTGCACCTATCTCAATTATACAATTTTGGCTTAATTATTCCAAAGAGATTAATGCTATCATTAACTAATATGGAATGCTATAGTGCCCAGTAAGTTGCTAATAAGTTTTGAATTTAGATGTTGGGTTCAGTCAAATATTTTAGGGAATGGGAAGATTTGTATGGCTATCCTAACAAATTTTCAGTTAAATACTTGAATTGGCAGGGTATACATATTGGTGACTCGTAATCGGTGACACAATTGCAAGGATCAATCTAAACTCTTGGATCATAAGTTTTTCATTCTGCATTTCTTTTCTATTTATTTATTTGTTTAGTAGATTATTTTAATTATTGGTAGTGTTTAGTATATTAGTTTAAAACTTCAAAACCCCCCTTAATTACCTTCACTGCAATTAAAAAATTCAGTCGCTAGTTCCATTGGGATTCGACCTGGTTCACTACAATTACAATATTAATTTATAGTCACTAAAGTGCTTGTGATTAATTTTGTGGGCCTTGACAAGCCCTTTAAACATAAAAACCCACAATAGTCCCTAATATGTTCAAACCTAATTTGGACTTAAAACTTTAAATCAATTGAATTTGATTCTATCTTATTTATTAATCTCTTTTTAAAACCAATGTATGACTGTTGTACCTATTGTGGAATTGACAAGGAAGAATTGGGAAAAAAATGACAATCAAACATTAATTGTTTTATGACTACAAACAAAAGACCGAAACTCTAATTGTTTTATAACTACAAACATGAGGCCGAAAGTCTAGACTCTTACCTATCGCTTGCTCTTATACAGTTTGAAAGTCGAATAATGTTTGCTCATCCTTCTAAACATTTTCCTTTGTGTTTTCTTGCATTAATTCTTCTATTCATGTTTCAGATCAATTAGCTGCTCATTCCTTGTGTGCATTTTGTTATCAAATTCCACAAATCTTTTGAAATTTGATGGTTATTATTTTCATCCAAAATAATTTGAATAATATGCGATGTAGTAGAATTAAACTAAGTATCTTAGTATCCTATTGGGTTTATAATTTCTAATTTAATAATTCTATTGAGTTTAGAATTATTAATCATATTGAGTTTTGATTTAGTAGTAATCAAATCCGATAGGTATAAGGTTTAGTTAAGTCTTATAAATAGAATTTATTATTCATGATTTTAGAATACAGAGAAAATAATAAAGCTTCCACCTCTCGTTTGAAAGCCGCAAGGCTAGCTTCATTCAATATCAATTTTATTCTTTTTTATTAGAGCGCGGGCTGTTCGTTTCTTGGTCTATTTGTTGACTGAAACTTTCCTACAATTCAAACAGATTTTATTTGGTTTGTGCGTGGGCCATCATCAATTTTCCTTGTTTTGCTTCTTTGGCCGATTTACTTTCAACAATTCAAGCAAATTTGTTTGCTTGTGTGGGTCACCGAGTTTTGTGTCTTTTGGGATTTATTTATTTTTATCCCAATATCTGGGAACCAGTAACATAGTGGCGGCAGGTAAGGTTAGAGTTCTACGATGACATGTAGAATTTTTCACTTTTTAAGAAGTTAAGTCAAGGTAAAAGATGCTAGTTTGACGATAAGAACTTTTATCGTATTTCAAAATAAGTGGCTGGAGAACTTCTCAATTGAAGTTTTGGAATTTTCATGATTTAATAAGTTTTCATTAGAAGATTGTACAAAGGGTTACGAGTAGGCTTGTGACTTCGCACATGCAATGTTTGCTAGTTTATTCGTGTTACTTACTAGTCTTTATAGGGGAAAAAGAAATACACATTTACCATACTCATATTATTAGTGTGGTGACCAATCATAAAAACTATAATTACTTTTTTTTTTTACCTCCCTGCACACATAGGCGGATCTCTTCAGCGCCCCCCACGCCCCCATGTGTCAAATTTTTTATTTATAGTAATATTAAAAATTGAATTTAGAGAATTTTATTTTATATTATAAAAATTTGTCCCTACACTTGTTTAGAAATTTTTTTTTATTTATTAAATCTATTGATATGTACAATTTCTAAGAAAATTTATTTGAATTTTAGCGAACCACAATTCTAAAAATTAAAAAAATATTTAATAAGAAAAAAATATTTTCAAAAAAACTTTTGACCTTCAAACAAAAATTCCCTTTTTGAAATTATTGAGCTTCTTTCTTTTCTTCTTTCTTTTCTTCTTTCTTTTATACTGTTTTCTCTCCTCTGTCCTTTTTTCTTTTCTCCTTTTTCTCCTCAGCAGGCCCAACCGTGTTCATCACTCTATCACTCCATCACTCCATCACTCCATCTCCTTTTTCTCATTTTTCTCCTCTCCAGGCTCAACTCACTCCATCACTCCATCACTCCATCACTCCATCTCCTTTTTCTCCTCTCCAGGCATCTCCTTTTTCTCCTTTGTCCTTTTCCTCCTTTTTCTAGCGGACACCTTTCCGACTTTCCCACTTTCTTCAATTAAATCACTCACCGTAACTTGATGCAAATCCCAAATTCCCCTATTTTCCCCCATTTTCCCCCTTTTGATCCATTTATTATTTTATACCTCTCAAAGAGTGTAGTAGATAATTTTGTCATTTTTAATATTGCGGCTCATTAAAACTAATAGAGATGAGTATTATGAACAGTTGATGGTTGGTCGAATTTCGTAAAATATAAAGAAATTAAATAATGAAATTAGTTAATACATAAAAATACCCATATTATTTTTAAAAAATAAAATACATTAAAAATAAATCTTATCCGTGCAGGGTCTTTTTCCAGGTCTATCTCAAATAATGGTCAGAATTAAGAAGGTGACCAGGCTGAAGAATCTCCAACAAGTCGTCCATGGCGGCTACATTTAATTAGAACATTATTCAGGGAAGGGTTACGCGCGAATAACGAAATTTCCATGCATCAATATTTGTTGGAGAAACAATAACATGCACCACCATATATATCAAAATCTTCCAGAATGATCGATATTATTAAAAGGTATCCTTTCAAAAGCTTTTGTTTCCCGTTCCTCCTTACGTGTTACATGTGCATGCAGAAAAAGTTGGAGCTAAGACTTTCGATAATATCGTATGAAATTTTGAATGACGGTCTCGTTTGGATAAAAGGATGATTCGTTTATTCGGAAACCCTAGAATTCGTGACAAAGTACATGTTCTTTTATTTTAAATATATGTTGTTAAACAAATCCGAGATTTCCTTGTTCATGTGATCCAATAATTGCGTTTGGATTATGTCAAAACTATGGCAATTTACATATATTATAATTTGAAATCACAATCTCATAATTAAAAAGATAATTTTTGGATACAATCGAGAAAACATGAGAATGTTATTTTATGATAAATTATGAGAAATGATTATAAGGTAAATCACTCTCAACATATTGATGAATAGAATAATTAATATAATAACTAGAATTCCTTGATTGTAAATTAAAGTGATTCCTGCTATTATTTTGATAATTCCAATAAATATTATGATTAATGAGTGAGTTGGATGCTAAAGCATCTCTCAACACCTTATGTTATTTCCTGAGAGAAAATTGAGCGAGGAAGCCGAATTCTGTGCGACAAAGTATAGAAGACGGTTTCTTTCTTGTTTGTATTATTCGGATTTAAGCACTTTTATAAATCTTCTTCTTTTTCTAGAAATTCTCTCCAAAGCTTGAATTAGTAATACCTGGAGAGAAGCTAGTAGTTAGAAAGTATTAATAAGTCATAAGAGATTACTCAAAGTGTGGTTTTATGAAAATCTCAGAAGATCAACTAAAGAGTTTTAAAACTCTTGTTGGATATTGACTTGGGGGTTCAAATCCAATTAATTATTAGTGTGAAAAATTCAAGGTTAATTCTTAATTTGGTGGTTAAGTTTAATTTCAACATTTTATTAAGCCATTTGGTTTGTTGATTGACCCAGATATAATTTTTAGTTACAATGAATTCATACCTAATCACAATGAATTCAAACCTAAATATTACATATAACACGGTTAATTCATTCCTTAATATATAATTTTTTATTTTTAGTCATATTTTAAATTATAAATATTATAGATAAAAATTGTGCTGATCGGAAACTAAGACCAAGTATAAAATTTATTCTTATTCTATTCAGAAAATGTTAAACTATTGTTGGATTTAAGACTATATGTAGTAGCAACAGTACGCAAATTTCAGCCACCAGGATTGAAAACTCATCTTCTCAGCTACTTAAATATTTTTTTATTGTAATTGTGAGAATTGATTTATTAGATAAATTAATCTCAGCTCATTGGTAAGTAGACTAATTTGTATAGGGACGAAAATTCCTTATTTGTAAATTAAAATGATTCATGTATTTTGATAAGTTTAATTCTATTATTGCTGATAAATGACTCTCAACCCCTTATGTTATTTTCTGAGAGAAAAATAAGGGAGAAAGCTGATTTTGTAAGACACGTACAGGGAAAATGGTTTCTTCCTTCTTTGTATTATTCAGAGGTAAAGGTTTTTATATATCCTAATTTTCAACGAGCAATTTCCCACAAAGATTGCGTAAATTCCTAATTTTTTTGGGGGCAAAGAATTTGTGAACTTTTAGAAAAAGTATAGATTAAAATTAATGGGGGCTGGTGCAAAATATATTAAGGGGCAAAAGTTTAAAAAATAAAAATATTTTAAAATTTATCTGTGTGTAGATTATGGGGTAAGATCCGTATTAGTGTAAGTAAGAATATGAGAGTTAAACAATTATCCGTCCATTCTTAAAAAAAAAAAATCACTTTTGATTTAGTATAATTAACTTACAAGGTACAATACATTCAACACAATCAAATGTATAATTTTGTAGTTTTATTCTTAGTTTTTAATTTGAATTATATATTATCATTATTAATAAAGATTTAGGAAAAAAGCCCCAAACACATTTAATTTGAACTTGTTCTTTTCTACCTCAATGGGAGGTAAAATTTGGAATTCAACCTAATTACCATATGAGTAATGATATTCATATTAATTTTTATAGTGAAAAGGTATAGTGACTGATATGGCAAGTATGAAAAGATAAAACTATTTCTCATTATTTTGTTTTTTTAATAAATGTGAAAATTGAATTTTGTTTTTTCATTCTTGTCTCATTATTCACTATAATTTGTCATTATGAAAAGTCACTAAAAATATTATTATTCTTACCATATATGATGAATTCATCCCTAATCGGAATGTAGAAGATATAAAAAATGGCCCAAATTGGAAACTAGTATTTTGAGTGCCTATTTGTACTTTTCTTCTATGATTTTCCAATAGGATGGGATTAACTCCAATTATTTATTAACATAAAAAATTCAATGTTAGTGTTTAGTTTCGCGATTAAGTTTCTAAGATTTTTATTAGCTCAATTGATTTGTCAATTGACAGTAGATTAAAAAAAGAAAAAGAAAAATACAAGCCAAATATGTACTCCACTTGTTATCAACGATTAAAGATTACGCATGAACCAATCATGAATTTGTACCTAATTACAATATATAAAATACTTTTTCAGTTCTAAAGAAAAATAATCCACTTCTAATGGAAGTATTTTTTTTAGTTATTAAATATAACATATTTAATGTATTAAATAAATAATTTTACATTTTTATTTTTACTTTTAAATTTGGCAAAATCACACTTTTAGTCCCTAATATTTTATCGAGTATCACTTTTAGTCTCCAATGTTTTAAATCTGACACATTTTGTCTTCAAACTTTCATATTTTGATGAATTTGATATAATTGATGGCTATTAAAGTAGGAATGACAAAATTTGTTACAAAATTTGCCATCAAAATTTTTAATTCACAAATTTTGAAAATTACCTTCTTTTTTAGTCATACTTTTTATCAAATTTTTTATTTCACAAATTTAATTAGTTCTTTTTATTTTCTCATTCAAAACCCATATTTTTTAATGTTCAAATATTAAAGATTTGTGAGATAAATTAATTAAATAATGAGGGTTTTGAATGAAAAGTAAAAGAAAAATAAGGTAATTTTTAAAATTTGTAAATTAAAAAATTTGATAACGAGATTGATTAAAGGCCACATAACACTTATGTAACAAATTTTGTCATTTCCTACTTTAATATCCATCAATTGTACCAAATTTGTTAAAATATGAAAGTTTGAGGACTAAATGTGTAAGATTTAAAATATTGAGTACTAAAAGTGATATTGAATGAAATATTAGGGACTAAACGTGTGATTTTCCCTTTAAATTTTGAATGATACGTAATCATTATTATTAATAATATTATACATATTATACCTAATTTTGAGAAGACGTACACGAAAGGAAGGCTTTGCTCTTTGAGACCATACATAATAGCAACCGTAAGCAAATTTCTGCCACCAGAATTGAAACCTATTTATCTTCCTCTTGAAAGCTGATATGACCTTTGGCCTCCTATAGAAACTTCTTAGGAAATATTGGGGTTTGTAAGAGTGAGCTAGAAAGATTGACTAGTAAGAAATGAAAATTGGAAGGGAAAATTATGTACAAAACTTTGGCAACTAATTCATTAATGAGTAAATTATATAAAAAAAAATCCTAGTTTGGTTTTTTCTCTCATGTTTAAAATTTAACTAGCCAAAAATAATAATAATAATAATAAATCTCTAGCATCTGGAAAGTGCGCACTTTTAATCTAACATTTTCTTTCGGTCAAATGATTCTTCTAATTGTCTACTGTAAATTTTTGACGTCTCATCTGATAAATCAATTAAAATAGTCGTCATTGTGTGAATTATATATGACAATCAAATTAGGAATGAACCTAAGTAGGATAAAATAAAGGTTAAAATTTGTATTTTACCTATTTTTTTACAAGTTTAAAATTTTTTATCCTTATTCTACTATATACCAAACTTTATTCTAAGATTATGCTACACTATTATTGGAGAAATTTACACAAATACAAAGTTTTTCTTCCTCCTTTAATATATTATATTTTGAACAAATAAAACTCATGATTTTGAAATATAAAGTAAATATTTTCATTTGTTAAAGAACGTAAATATAATAAGAAACAAAAATATAAAGTAGACTCATACTCAGATGAAGTCATGAAAACTAAATAACAAAACTATAATTTCTAAGATGAAATAATAATTTAGTCACATACTTAACAAAACAAACCATTTAATTGCAAAACTAAACTAAATTGCAAAATTATAATGGGATGCTCTTGAGAAATTTGCTATATTTTCTTGGAGCATTTTGAAGAGTAAAAATGATCTTTTGCAGGGAATGAGTACGAAAATCACCTTCAAATTGTCACATGAGCTTAAATTCTTTTGTAGAGCTTAAAAAATTTATGTTATTACAAGTGATATATTTGGAGCATGGTATTCTTTCTTTTGGTTTTAGTTATTGCCATCTGTGTTTTTTGAAGTTAAGTTTGACGGAGCTATTTTCAATAATTATGAATCTCATGGTGTAGAGGTAATAGTTCGAGATCATATTGGCAATTTTATGATTGGTTTTTGTAACAATTTTACGGTTGCTTCTAAATATAGTTGAAATGGTGGCAACTAGAGGAGTTGCATTTTCTGCAAATAAATGTTTTGAAATAACTGAGAATTAGAAGGAGATTTGTTGTGTTCATCAATACTATCCCACAATAGAAAATTAAGAAAAACTAGAGTACCATATAAGTGAAAAGACCCAATACTCACTAGTTAAAATTTTTGGATTCAGGTAGACTCCTACTGTTTATTAGGTCACTTTTGTTGGACTCCCCATTTGTAAAACCTCCCCAACAAGTGGTATCAGAGCGGGAATATTGGGGTACTAAAGGAAGGAAACAAGTGGTTCCTCTTCTGGTTAGATCGAGTTAATTTAGAGAGGTCTCGTGGACAAGTAGGGATTGTTGGCTTAGTTGGTTTGTGATACTAGTTTACTACTTGCACAGGCACTAAATGGGTCCATGATGAAGAGAAGAGTTTGCTGGATTAGGGTTGGGCTCTTGGAGGAGTAGGCTTTAATGTGATAGTGTATCCATGAAAGGGGAGGTTTGTTGTGTCCATGCATACTATCCCATATTAGAAAATTAAGAAGAACTGGTGCATCTTATAAGGGAGAAAGATCTAAAACCTATTAGCCTAGGGTTCTAGTGTATCATAAGGATTTGACTTTTCTATTGATTCCTATAGATTGGATCAAAAACAATTCTTGAATGAGGTATTCAACTCTAGGAATGACTTTTCTACCTACAATTTTTTTTGAAGAGTATGAATCTTTTTCTCGAAGAATCAAAAAAAAAGAAGAAAGGGTTCGGATCTTCTACGACGGCCTTAGTGGGGACTCGTGGACTAGTTTAACTTTTTGGATTCAAGTCGGTTCCTACTACTTATTGACCCGTTATAGTTTGGCTCCCCATGTGTAAAACCTCCCCAACAAGATTCAATTTATATAGTAAGATCTCTCACCTATTTGGATGATCATTTGTCTAAAGCTAGTGTTTTAGTCAGTGGGATTATAAGTATGTTGCCACAACCTTTTCTCAGGAAAATAGTTTGGACTAGAAGAACTTATAATTGTGTTACTTATATTCTAGTTTGGCAATCTAGATTTTATTCCAGTTTTCAGATTTGGCCAAATGTTCCATTAGTTTGTAGTTATTTCCTCATTTTTGTTATATGGCGATAACTTGGAAAAACTAAAACAAAGTGGAAATTGAGTGAACGAAGATATGAGACCAAAAAATTTCACTGGAATACAATTTTCTTACTCTTGACTAAGGGGGTGCCTGGTTGGAGGAGGGGAATGGGAAAGGTAATGGAAATGATAGTGGGGTCTTTCATTATAATTCTACTAATTGGTTTATGTTGGAGAATGAAAATAATTATAAATTAATTGTAATAATAGTATTAATTAATTAGTTATTATTAGTTAATTATTTATTATAATATTAAATTAATTAATTATTGATAAAAATATTATTAACTAAATTAATCTTAAGTAATTATTTAATATTAATTGTAATAATTAATATTAGTAAATGAGATTAATTAATATTAATTATAATATTAAATTACAATATTAAGTAGATGAATGATTAATTAAATTAATCTTAATTAGTTAATTTATTATTACCTAATAATAATAAGTTAATAATAAATTAATTTATATTAATTATAATAATTAATAATAATTACTTAATTAGTATTAATTATAATAAATAATATGAATTAATTAATTAGTTTTAGTTAATTAATTAGTTAGTAATAATTAGTAATTAATTAATATTATCAATTAATTATTTATAAATTAATTATACATTATTTATAATAATTACTATTAATAAAATGATATTAATTAATTAATTTATTTATAATATTAAGTAAATGAATTAATTAAATTAATCTTGATTAAATAATTTATTATTAATTTTAATAATAAATTAATTTATTTTAATTATATTAATTTACATTAATTAATTAATTAATATTAATTAATTAATTAGTTAGTATTAATTAATTATTAAATTAATTAAAGAAATATAAGCATTCCTTACCTTTCATAACCCCAATATTGGGGGTATGAGGATACCCTATATGAGTAATCAGCGAGAAAAAGTGAGCCATCCTATTTGAACCAAGCAGGAGAAATGGAATAGATTCCATTTCTTCCATTCTATTCCTCCACACCAGGTAACCTAAGTTTGTTTAGTGCCATTTCGCGTGGTTTGGCTTAAACGTTTGAGGTGACTAGGCCGTCAACATCAAATAATTTTAAAAAAGAAAAGAAAAAAGCATGAATGTGCAACTATAAAAGACGGATGCTTACAAGCTCCATACTCATAAGCAGAAAAGTTTTGCAGAACCAAAACTGAGTTCGATGGAGAACTTAACCAAAACCCCCTTCCAAAATTCCGAAGAAAATAGCAAAGAAGTAAGAAAAGCCCAACATTTCTCACATGCAGTTCAACTTTTCAGCTCTGTGTCATTGCCTATGGTTTTGTACACTGCTACAAAACTAAAATTGTTTGAAATCATTGCCAAAGCTGGCAATGGAAAAAAATTATCGCCAGCTCAAATTGCATCACAATTGCCCACAAAAAACCCGGATGCAGCTTCCATGCTAGATAGAATGCTTCTCTTACTGAGTAGCCACTCTGTGCTCACTTGTGATGTTCTTGAGTTTTCTGATGGGGATGATCTCAATGCCAAAGAGTTTATGGGCTAGCTCCAGTTGCGGAATTCTTTGTGCCGGACGAGGAGGGTGCCTCACTTGGGCCTACGGTGGAATTGCATCAAGATAAGATTTTTACTGGCAGTTGGTAAGTTTAATTCTTTTCTAACTTTTTTTTGTACTGCATTTTTTAGTGGTGGTAAAGTTGAAATTTTAACTTTTGTGACCCTTGTTCTCTGGCCACGCTAGCTGAAGAATAGTACTAGTGTAGATACATGTGTTCTGTTAAAACACCAGCAAAAATGTAAGTTCTTATAACGAATCAAAATATTTTTAACTCATTGTAAACTTAACAAATATTTTAGGTATGAATTGGGAAATGCTTTTCTTGAAGGAGGTATTCCACCGCTCGATAGAACGCTTGGCATGGCTGTTTTTGAGTACACTAGCAAGGATGCCAGGTTCAATGAGGTATTCAACAAGGGAATGGTTGGTGCAGCATCCATAATAATGAAATTCTTGCTTAATGAGTATAGGGGTTTTGAGCACCTTAAGACATTGGTTGATGTTGGTGGTGGTCTTGGAGTAACCCTCTATAGGATTACATCAAAATATCCTTCAATACAAGGAATCAATTTTGACCTACCAAATGTGGTTGAAGATGCACCATCATATCAGGTACATTCTCAATATCGTACTTTAGTGTATCTCAAATTAAGTTTTATGCGAATTTTTGCTTTCATTCTATTGGATTATATAAATCTCAACTCTCTCAAATTAATTTGAAATCCTTGATGAAGGAATCAAACACATTGGGGGAGACATGTTTGAAAGTGTACCGGAAGGAGAAGCCATTTTCATGAAGGTAACCAGATGCATTTCTGGAAATCTGTTTTATGAACTTTACATTTTTTCATAGTTGGGCATAATACAAAGTAGGTCTACATGCCGATCATTCCCGTAATTAAGATGCTCAAAGCGCTCTATTGCAATCACCCCCTTGTGTTGTGATTGATGTTATTATTCATTGAAGGTATAGGTTTCAAGTAGGTAATTCACATTTTTACACAGCAGAAGACAATGAAATGGAGATGGGCTATGCCTAGGACGCTATGGAAATATCCTCAAGTGCATGCAATGAAATAGTAGAGCTACTCATGCATTAATTTGAGCCTCTGGTCCAATTTGGTTCTTATTTTTAAGAAGTTCAAAATTTGCCTCCCAATAAATTTGAGTTTGATTGATCTTTGAAATAAAATCTAGCTAAGTTTGGAAAAATACAATTTAATTTTAATTGATTGACTATGGAGTTTGACTGAAAAAAGTTTAAATATACTAAATAACCCAATAATAAGTGAAACTAATTTGAAAACAAACAAAGAAAACCCAAAAATTACTGAACATATATCCCTAAAACAAAATAAAGGTAACCGCCAAAAATTCTCTTTATTACCAATCTGAAAAAAAGATCCATCGTTTTTCTAGAGTATGAGAATATTATGTCCTGCCAATATCTTAGCTCAACATATACGAATCAAAATTTCACTTTCACTATGCATAATATATGTACATTATCCTTTGACGTGTGAAGTGTGGCCAAGAGTTATATTTACTACAATTAATTACCCATGTAATTTTCTGAATAAACGCCTTCATCTAAACTTTATCAAGAACAAATTTCTCATCGCAGCACGTGGTTCATGACTGGAGTGATGATCATTGCATAAAATTGCTCAAGAACTGTTTGAGAGCTCTACCCAACAACGGAAAAGTGATTGTCGTGGACTTCATTCGACCTTTGAAACCTGACACTAGTTACTCTTCAAAAAGTGTTTGCCAGATTGATGCCTTCATGATGACTTGTACTACTGGAGGAAAGAACGATCAGAGGTCAATTTCGGGCCTTGGCTACAGCTGCCGGATTTAAAGGCATAAGATCTGAATGTCATGCTGGAAACGTTGGAGTGATCGAAATGTTCAAATAGATGAGACTGCACTTTTCATCCAGCTAAGCAACCAATGGTCAAGTGGTGAATAAAGCTTCAGGACTTTTCAGAGAGACTTTGAATGAAAATTTGAATGTTTGCGTTTTCTTTTCTTGTGATATGAATATTATCCATCTACATAAATGTTCTACTTCGTGTTCTAATGATTCAGACTATTTTATAACTTAATTCAGCGCTCAATTTAAAAGATTAAGTTCCTGATCAATTAAGCTTTTGATAAGAAAATTAAAAATATAATATCTTAGCATATTGAATTTGCGTATGAAAGTATTGCGGAATTATACTCATAATATATATATATATATATATATATATATATATATATATATATATATATATAGATAGATAGTGATACACACAACGAGAAATTAAAATAAATTCTGTATACGGCAAAATTACTAAAAAAGTTAGTACGAATAGCAACTAATCTTCTACTATCTTATAATACCACCATATTAAACACTATAAGAATTTATTTATGTAAATATCAAGTTTTTCTACAAGAAATGATATATACTTGGCTTATCACTTAATTGTCCACACCGCTCTTCAATGTAATTTTTCCACTCTCCAATTCTCTCCTTTTTCTAGTCTTCCTTTTTCCTTCTTTTATTTCATGATTTTAATATTTTTAAATTATTATCCTAAAAATTGGAAGAAATTAATTTTACTACTTTAATTTTAATTATGGTTTAATTATTAGTTGCTTGATGCTTATCGATAGAATCATATTTCCTTCGTTCATAAATTATACTCCCTCCATTCCAAAAAAAGAGTCCACTTTAGTTAAAATAAAATTTTTTTATTAGTTGTTAGGTACAACTCATTTAATGTACTAGTAAATGATAATTTTATATTTTTATTCTTACATTTTATCAGCAATGATATTTTAGAAATTAGATTGCTATTATTTCTTTATTAATTATTAATTATTATTTATTCACTCTCATCTTTTTTGTGGTAACATATTATTAGTGCTCATAATTTTATTTATATACTATTTTTAGTTTGATATATATATAATATCCTATAGATTTTAAATTTTAGTATGTAAAAGAATATGAATTAAAATGTCAAAATAAGTGTTTCATAACTAATATAGTTGAATTAAAGAAATAAAAATTAAGGATCCTTTTCGTTTTATACCTTATTATTTTTTATAATCTACTTACTCACTATTATTAAGTTGATATAATGTTATATATATTATAATTTAATTTTTATTATGTTAAATAAAACTAATTAAAAAGTTGAAGTAAAATTATTGTAATATTTTGAAATTTGTATTTTCAAAATAATGAAGTAAAATAAATTAATAAATCAACTATATAGGTAAAATTTTATAATATTTTGAAATATTTATTTCTCTATTGTGATTTTAAAATATTTCAATTAGGCCTTTCAATAATTGTAAGTAATAACCATAATTGTTTTTCATAATACTATAACACCTAACAAAATAATTTTTGCCCCAAAAGAAGGCAATAATTGTACAAGTAATATTAGTTTATTAATTAGGGATGTAATTGAAAGAAATTATAATATTTTAGATAAAAGCACACAAAAAATTATAAAATGTATATAATATTAACTATAATTATTAGCCAAATGATAATTATTGAAATTTGTAGAACATAAATTATAAGCTGCAAATTTGCAATTTGCAACAACTTTTATTTTCTAAAGAAGATCTTGTCGCACAAGCCCTTTTGGCATTTCCTCTTTCTAAAAACACTAATTTATTTGCCACCTTTATCAATATTCACCCATCTTCGTTCTTGCCACCTCCACTAATATTAAAACCACAGACCAGACCCTTGATTTGTGAAGCCCAAATCCCAAACCCTTGTCTATCACTCACCCCCATTGCCAGTGCTTGCTACTTTTTATTTTAGCTACGAGCTATTATTTAGTCGGTAAGTCGAGCCTTGAAACTCAAGGTAAATATGATTTCCTTTTATTGTCTTTGGTCCTCGGTGGCTCGATTACTATGAATTAGTAATAAGACTCATTTACTATAAATTATCTTTGGTTACCCAACAACATCCACTAAAACAATTTCCAATCTTCCTTCCATAAGTTTTAGTTTGTTCTAGCTCTGAGCCATCCATCTTACGTCACATCAATTAAATGATTTGAAGAAGGATGATTTCTTTGTCGTGGAGATAGAGATTCGCCTATGAGATCAACTAGAATTAACTTAAAGAATAACACTCTCGATTGTGCTCTCAAGATGGCATGGAAGTAAATGCGGAAGTCACTCTACGACAAATGAGCAGGCAGTAAGTTGCATCAAAGGAGGAAACATGTAGTCCGGCAAGAATGGCAGTTAAGGAGATCCTCTCTTTTCTCCATCTTTGTCGGTAATCTGAGCTCAAGGGTGCCGAAAGAAGCTTTCATGGACATCTTCAGTTC
The DNA here is from genome assembly GCA_020080225.1 of Gynochthodes officinalis. Lineage (NCBI taxonomy): Eukaryota > Viridiplantae > Streptophyta > Magnoliopsida > Gentianales > Rubiaceae > Gynochthodes > Gynochthodes officinalis. The sequence goes on along the minus strand of CM034625.1, from coordinate 32,659,366 downwards.
CTTTGGGGTTGTCAGATATGTTTATATTTAACAACACATCAAAGGACAAAGAACTTATGCATTTGTCAGATTCCAGTCCGCAGTGGAAATGAGGAGGGCGATAATGCTCGAAAACAGGAGAAGGATTGATGGTATTACCATCTATGTCAAAGAATCTTTTGGGGTCTAGTGTAGGGGAGGCTCTTCAGGCTACAGAAAGACGCCGCGTCTGATAAAAATGGGGGTTTGAGAGACAGCAGGCTATATAAAGAAGTGGTTCACCCAACTGGTGCTCAAACTTCCGATGATATGAAGCTTAGAGCTAACTTAACGGCGGATGTGTCATCAAAGGTGGTGCCAGATTCTCTTGATGAGGGACAAGTTAGTGGATAGATACAGAAGTCGTAGATGCTGCTTGATGAGCTTAGTAGAATAGTGTCAAGTGGTCCGAGGAGTAACCCAACTCAAGATGGGAATGATCTCACTTCCCTGGAGCAGCTCGGAAAATTTGAAAATGGAAGAAAGGTTCGGTTGCAGCCGGATGAGTTCAGTTGGATAATGTCCAATGGTCTCAGGTGTAATCCAATCCAAGTGAGTAATGACCTTCCCTCCTTGGAACATCTTTGGGGTTGAGGATTTGGAACAAAAGGGGACTCTGACAAATAAAGTGATGTTATAGAATGAGATGGTGCAGGGAGTGTTTTTAGGTGGTAGGTCTATAGAAGATTGTGTGTCAAAAGGGGTGGGTCTTACCCTTTTAGAGCATGCAAGCTATGTAAATTTGCGAGGGTGTGCCAAACACCTTCTTTGCTAACAAATGAAGAAATGCAAATGGAGGATGCTAGAATCAAGTGTGATAGACTCAAGTCAACTAGAGGCGGATAGACTCAGTGGGCGGATGAGAGTGGTCTTTAAATAGGCTGGCGAAGGTAGGCTACATGTGGTTTTCCCATTCGGCAAATAGGCTTGAATGGGCTGGTTGTCAGACTTCCCAATCCAACATCCTTCAAGTGGGATGCTTCTTCATGATGGGCCAAAAGATGATTATGAGCTGTAAGGCCGAGGATGGACTTCTTAGCCCAAGCGCCTAAAAAGGCCCTTAATTTGGTTCCTTTAGATGAATTGGTTAGTGGAGCAAGCTGTCCATCTCAGTGCTTCGAGTCCAAATCTAAAGGCTGCATAGACTAAAGAAAGGAAAATTCAGCGATCTACGCTCCGAGCACACAAGACCAATGAACTAACGATTTGGATGACTTCATTCTTTCGGATGAGGACATTGCTTTTCACAATAAAATTCTCGGAGAAATTTGTATCAATTTGGGAGGTGAGTTCTCAGCGGGAATTGTTTTCAAATTACATCGTGAAGCTATGGTGGAACATTTTGTTAGATTAGAGAAGGAGAAGAGGGTTTCAAGAGCGGGATAGCTCTAAGGTTTTCTTCCATTTTCTCTATCATGTGTTTAAATTTTGGGATTAATGAAGATTCTTTTTTTGGAATGTAAGGGACTTAGGGGCAAGGAGAAAAGGAGGGTTGTTAGTAAGCTTGTGTTAAGATATAAATTTGGGTTGAGTTTCTTTCAAGAATCAAAATTGGAGCACTTTGATGCTCGTGGAGTGACTCTATTTGGAGAGAGTGCGACTTGACTTTGAGTGAATCCCTTCTTTGGGAGTGCGGTGGTCTAATTTGAGTTTGGAATGAAGAATTTTCCATTGTGCGAGGTTGTGTTAGAGCGAGAGATACATACTGCTTCGTGGAAATCTGTTGGGATCTAATTTTGAGTGTGCTTTCTGTAATGTATATGCCTCGAACTGTGACATTGAAAGGAGAGCACTCTAGACTGACCTAATTAACAAAGTGGTGGTGGCAATTCTTTGTGCTGTTTGGGAGAAGATTTCAATGTTACGCGGTCTCCGGATGAAAGAAGCGGGCACAAAGGTAATCTATCTGCCATGAATGACTTTAATGATTTTATTGATAATCTGCAGCTGGTAGACTTGCCCATGATAGGCGAGCAATTCACTTGGGGAAATAATCGGTCTACCCCTATTAGAAGCAGATTGGATAGATTCTTGCTTTCATGTGATTTTCTCGTAAAGTTTCCCTCTTTGGTCCAACGTGTACTACCAAGGTCTTTATTTGATCACCATCCCATCTTTGTGAATACTGAGGAGGTTAATTGGGGGCCGAGACCTTTCAAGTTTTCAATCACTGGCTTGAAAATGAAAGCTTTAATATTTTGGTTCGTAATGAATGGAATGGTGTTGTGCCTCAATCCAATAATAAGGCGGGTATTAGGCTAAGGTTAAAGAGGCTAAATCCTCTCATCAAACAGTGGAAGCTCCAGAATGGCGAGGAAGATCCTAACTATATCCAGGGATTGGAAGAGGAGATTGATAGGCTGGATAAATTGGACGTTGCTAATCAGTTGCCAACCGACAAAAGAATTGAGTTGGCGAACAAGAGGCTCGGCTATGGAGTTTATGCAGGTAGAAGAAGAGCATGGATGCAGAAGTCCAGAAGTAAGTGGCTTCAGGATGGAGATAGGAACACCAAGTATTTCCATATGCTAGCTTTCTCAAGAAGAATGGTGAACCTTATCAATAGTCTAGTCGTCGAAGGAAGGAGAGTGTCACAGCCAAAGGAGTTGAAAGATGCAGTTGCTAAGTATTACGCTGACCTCTACAACAAGGTCTCGGCTGTTGGTGTCTCAGAATTACAGTGTCATTTTAAAAGTATCTCAGAAGCTCAAAGGGATAGTCTAGAAGTTCCTTTCTCCGAAACTGAAGTTTGGGATGCAATCAAACAGTGTGACGGGAACAAGGCTCCAAGGTTGAATGGTTTCAACATGAATTTCTTCAAACACCATTGGGGATCTGTCAAAGCTGACGTGATGTCTTCCTTAGAAGGCTTCTTTGAGTCTGAAACTTTTTGACAAGGGTGTTAATGCTTCCTTTATCACCTTGGTGCCAAAAATGGGCAATCCTGTACATTTAAAGAACTATAGGCCTATTAGTTTGGTGGGATCACCTACAAAATTCTGGCCAAATGCTTAGCAACTCGTTTGAAAAGTGTGATTAATGAGATGATCGGGAATAATCAGTTTGCGTTCCTAAAAAATAGGCAATTGTCCGATTGTTTCTTAATTGCTAACGAAGCTGTTGATTATCTAAGAAAGAATAACAGAAGTGGTATTTTGATGAAGGTAGACTTTGAAAAAGCATTTGATAATGTTGATTGGGATTTCTTGGACTTTGTCATGCTGAAGATGAATTTTGGAAGAAAGTGGAGAAGTTGGATCTACTTCTTCTTGGCCTCGGTATCAATGTCTATCTTGATAAACGGTTCTCCTTCTAAGCAGTTTGGTATCAAAAATAGTCTTCGTCAGGTTTGTCCTCTCTCACCAATGCTATTTAATATCTTGGCTGAAGCATTTATTGTTCTTATGCAAAAAAGAGAGTCCTCTGGGTTGTTTGAGGGGCTACAAATCGGCCATGGAAGCTTCAGATTAGCACACCTACAATACGCTGACAACACTTTTCTCTTCATCAAACTTGATCTCGAGGGTGTTTTGAATGTGAAAAGAATTCGAAAATGTTTTGAGGTATTGTCGGGCTTAAAGATTAAATTTAATAAAAGCAGTCTGATTGGTGTTTGGGTGGAGGCTGGGCTCTTGAATGCATGGGCCAAATACCTATCCTGCAAGGTTAAAGCCCTTCCGGTTAAATATCTTGGTCTCCTTCACGAGGTCTAGTGCTGGTGAAAGAATGCGGAACTGTCTTGGAGAAAATGAGAGCAAAGCTTGCCGAGTGGCAAACCAGGTACCTTTCTATGGGTGGTAGAGTGGCTTTAATCAATTCTATTTTGTCAAGTTTACCAGTCTTTTGCCTAACTGTTTTCAAGCTCCCGTGTGGAGTCAAAAATGACGTGGACAAGTTGATACGGAAATTTCTCTAGGGCAGTTCGGATCACCACCGTAGATTGCATTATGTGGACTGGCATACAGTTAATGCTCCTAAGTGGTATGGGGCCTTGGGTATGATTGATTTTCATCTGAAAAATTCTGCTTCATTATCAAAATGGCTATGGAGGTTTGGCAACGAGGTGAATTTGTTATGGAGGAAATTCATGGTGGAAAAATATGGCCTTGATAAGAATCGTCTGCTCCCCTTACCTCGCAACAATAGATTAGTCTCAAATTCTTGGAAAGCTATCATTGTGCCTCTTAATCCTTCTGATAAGTTTTATGTTGCTATTTCATTAGGAATAAGGACCTTGCTCGGGAAAGGAGGCAACATTGTCTTCTGGCACAATGAGTGGATTGAAGGTACCATTTTTAAAATATGCTTTCCTGGCATTTTTGCATTGTCTGTTAACAAGGATGGTTGTGTGGCTGAATTTGGTAACTGGATAAACGGTCAATGGGTTTGGAAGATCGACCTCTGTAGGAATACTCTTGATTGGGAAAATCAGTAGTGGGAAAGTTTGTTGATTACTCTACAAGGGCAATATCCTAGTCGCTCCTCCAATGACCGGATCATTTGGCATTGGGTCCCGAGCGGTACTTATTCCACCTCCTCTTTCTATAAAGATGTGTTGTTACCCCGGAGGCAAGGGAGTGTAATTTGGAACTCAGTGTGGAATGGTTTTGCTCCACCTAAAGTGGAAGCCTTTGTCTGGCAGCTAATCCATCAAAAGCTTCCTGTTAGAAGCTGTTTGCTCAGAAGGGGTATTATTAGAGCCGAGCTTGCTGTTTGTCCATTCTACAACTCTGAGCTGGAATTTGTCCAACATTTGTTTTTTAATTACAGGTGCAGTTGGTTGCTATGGACAAGATGTTTGGAAGTTTGGGTAATTTCATGGATCTGCCATAGGGATCCATCCTCCTTCCTTGATAGCTGGCAGCACTCCTTCCTAGATTCCAATGGATAGCAGCCTTGGATTTTGCTGTTTTATATCATCACCTGGTCGATCTGGCTATGTCGCAATCAAGTTACTTTCAACAATAAAAGTTTCGAGCTATCACAACTCATGGATTTGATTTTCATTAGGTTTGCAACTTGGTTCAAAGCAAAGTGGCCATCTTCATCAACATCTATTTCTGATCTATTCCTTCAGCCGACTAACGCAAGAGTGAAACAAGCTCACAGGTGCAGGAAAGAAAATGTCTCTTAGTCTCGTCCTCAACTGAGTATAATGAAATTTAATGTGGACGGTTCTGCTATTGGAAAACCAGGTATGGTTGGGATCGGGGGTATTCTTAGGGATGACCAGTATAAAACAAAGGCCGTGTTCTCTAAACATGTTGGAATTCTTGATTCAAACCAGGCTGAGTTCTATGCTATTCGTGAGGCCTTTCGAGTGTTCTCTGAGTCTAAGTGGATAAGCTCTCATGTGCTTGTAATAGAGAGTGACACCACTAATGCTATCAATTGGTTAATGAACCCTGAAAAAGTCCCCTGGCATCTTAAAAATGTCTCGAATCATATACATCTATTGAAAGAGAAAATCAGGCAATGGGAGTGTCGTATGTCCCAAGGGAGATTAATAATGTGGCGATAGGTTGGCAAAATCCGGTGTGTCGGGCGAGAGAATCTATTGGCGGTTATCGAATAATTAGTATAGATCTCTGGTCTGGGTTCTTACTATTCTGGATTAGAGAGCCCAGTAGGTGAGTAGTATCTGGTGTAGGATTGCTGTTCTACTTTTTAAAGTCATATTCACTTTACTGTAATATCTTCTTTTATTCTCTAATAAAATGCTTCGCCTTGAAGGCTTGTCAAAAAAAAATAAAATGATTTGAATATGATTAGTTTTTTGCAAAGGCCCTCTCTCTTCCAAGAATATTTATCAATATATTATTAATGCACCAATAAAGATTGATGACCATCCCCTTTTTGTCCTTACTTTTGCATGTAGCCTAGCCCTTGGAATTTGAATTGATTAGAATTTCGAACACAATGGAAACCTAAGCATTTCTTTTTGCTTCTCTTTTTTGGTTTTATGTTCAATCAATTTGTTAAAGCAAGCACAACAAATTTTTTGTTAGTTGGATTCGATAAAGAGGAATAGAATCTCTTTTAATTTTGTGTATTTAGTGCTTGAACTTTTATTGATTGTTCGAGTATAGTAACTTTACTAGTACTAGCAAACACAAAATTGATCATTATTTCTTTATTGATATTCTTTCGACCATGTCTTTTATATTTTATGCAAATGTGGGGTGGGGGGAGGGGGTAAGGGGAATGTATTAAAATTAATATGAATATATGCTTGTCCAAACATATATAGCACCTTGCAAGAATTTATATATTAACAGGGATCTAAGTTGTTAATTTTATCTTCCATACTCTTAATTGATTTCGTAAGTATGTGATATCAAGAGCCATGCTTCACTTCCCTTGTACTTTTTACTATCGTATTTATAGTTCTATGCGATATATGCCAATTTTTTGCCATCATACATGCAAGCTCATATGTTTTTTTTCCCTCTTTAAAAACCTCAGTGCTTTACGAGAATGGGAATTTTTTTCCATCACACATGCAAGCTCATGTGTTTTTTTTCCCTCTTTAAAAACCTTAGTGCTTTACGAGAATGGGAAGACAACTTTTTTGCTAGAAATTGAGATTTTTTTAGTGTTATGACATCTTTTTTAGCATTATGACCATTTTTTTTAAATTTTTAGAAAATAATGAATGCAAGTGGAGATGTCAATGCATCCGATCAAGGTGAGAACTCACAAACTTCTTAAACTTCACAAAGTCAACAAACTCCACAAAGTCTAGAATCACTTAAATAAGAAGAGTCAGAGGGTACTTTAATTGAAGGTGATGGGGGAAAAAGAAAGCTCACTTCACCAATTTGGCGACACTTTAACAAACAAAAGCTTGATGGGAAGTGGCATGGTGTATGCAACTATTGCTTAAAATGGTACTTGAGAAGTACTAAACATGGAACAAATTATTTGCATGATCATGTTAAAAGGTGTGCTAAAAGGCTTAAACAAGACATTAAACAAATGCTATTACCAAATGAAATCAAAAGAGAGGATGGAAAACAAGATTTGCATAATTATTTCTTTAATCAAGGACATGTCATCATGAGTTTGCAATTGTGATTATATTGCATAAATATCCTCTGTCCATCATTGAACACGTTGGTTTTCGAAAATTTTGTAATCAATTATAGCCTTGTTTTAAAAAATTTTCAAGAAATATAATTAAGGGAGATATTTTTAGAATTTATGATATGGAGAATGAAAAGAAGAATAGGATGTTAGATAATCATGATAGTAGGATTGCCATTATAATTGATATGTGGACTTCAGGCAACTCAAGAAGATGTTTCATATCTATCACTACACACTGTATTAATGACTCATGGACATTACAGAGTCAAATTTTGAGGTAAATGTTTAAAACATAAAGTTTAATTAATTTTCAATTGTTTTCTTTATGCATAATGTTAACATTATCTTTCTTTTTTATTATTATTGGGATTGACTATAGTCCTATCTATTATTTTGACAGGACGATTCTGTTTAAATAATTTGGACCATTAGATTTTATTCAACGGTTAGATGTAAATAATGTTTATCAAATACAAAAAAGTAGAAATAACATGTCTTTAACACTGGTAACCCTTTTCTATGACAATTCAGTAATATTGAAAATTTTTCCTTTAATATAGTTTTATCGTCACAAAGAAAAAAAATTGTACTTATAGAATATTATTTTTTGTCTTTTAATATAAAACCTGCTCTTATATTTGAAGATGATGGCAGAGGTCTTCAAACATTGAACAAGACAGAGCAGGTTTTAGACATCTTCTCTTGGTGCGTTTTCTTCTTCTTCCATAACTTAAAGGTGAGACTTTGTAAACCACAATTTTAGGTTTGATCATTGCAAGATTGGATCATAGCAACGTTAGAAATTGGCATCTTATGCAATTATAGTACTTTTGATTCAAATTTTGGTGGCTTGAAAAACATGTTTATGGTTTATGGTTGACACTATCCTTTGGGTTTTCTTCATCTTTGTTGGAAGATAATTTGTTACGAAGTCACTTAATCTCATAAAAATTGCATACTTTCGTTTGTAAATAAACTAAGATTTAATTTACTAGCGCTAAGATGAGCCATTGCTCCATTGCTCCATTGTGTATTATTACTATTTTTACTCATTGCTATTCTTACATGCTTGTAATAATTAAAAATCCATGTCATGCTGAGCTATTTCCTTCACTTTGGGATGGTAGAATCATGGTAGCTATAAAAACATTTAAAGTAGTTTTATATAGATTTACTCATGTAATTTTCCATGTAGGAAAGTTATCTTGCATCAAGCTATTCTAATTCCAAATCAAATGTAATTACCAATTCAAGTAATACACAAATAGTGTCATATTTCACCATGAGTGAAAAAACATTATCAAAATCAACACTTTATATAATCCTTTGCAACTTCAAAACTTCAAGTACTTTATTTATTTATTTACCTATTTTGAGGATTCATTTGCATTAACAATTTTTTTATCCTTTAGCAGCATCATTAGAACCCAAGTATCATTTTGGTATAGAGATTCTATCTCTTGATTCACAGATATAATGTACTTATTTGATCAAAACTTAAAATCACATCCATATGTATGGAATATTCTCTATCTTAGCACGTATTACTTGCCATTGATAAAATATATGTGATTAAATTTACAAACCTATGTAGTAGTGAAAAGTCCAATCTTATTCTGTCTCTAGCTATAAAATATTTTTTTATCTATTGGTTTATCTTTACTAGGAATATAATTTGATTCAACTACTTAATGTGTCAGATTAATAGAGAATCTCGAAAATGAACTTGTATTACCAATCTCTAGGATCAACATAGAAGATTCATCAAATATAACGTTTCTACTAATTACAAATTTAAGTGATTGGGATTAGAACACCACAATTTCTATCTTTTCAACCCAAAAGCATAATTGAGGAAAAATACATTTTTTAGACTTATGCTCTAACTTTACCTAGTTTATATGCACAAAAGCTGGATACCTAGAAAATTCTTCAATTAGAATAATTAGAAGGTGTATCTGACTGAACTTCTTCTAGAGTCTTGAAATCAAGAGGAGCACATAGAACATAGTTTTCAATGTAACATGTCATGGCAATACCTTCCACCGAGAAATCAAGTATCAACCTAATATTTGAAATCATATATGGAGCTCTTTCCAAAAGGCTCAACATAAAGTCAAATTTTCTTGAATAATTTTCAATAAAAGTCAACATATATCTAGTACTACCCTTAGAAGGAACATTAGATAGGTACAAAGATTAGAATGAATCCAAAGTAATTTTTATTTTATTGATAGCAAGTAAATTGAAATTGACTCTAATCTACTTTCCAAATACATAATATTCACAAAAGTCTATCTTATTACACTACAAGAAAAATGACCTTTAGTGACCAGTCGATTTTGGTCACTGAAAGGGCAATTGTAAATCACTAAAAGTCTTTAGTGGCGACAAAGAAATAGTCATCCCCTTGTCACTAATACTCCAACACTAAAGGTATTTAGTGACTACTTGAAAAAATGTCGTCACTAAAGGCCAATTCGGTGATTGCATGTGAAATAGTCACCAATTAGTAGCGATATTTTTAGTCACTAAAAGGGTTGTTTTGTCATCACCAAATGTTCCAACTGGTCACTAAAACTTGATCAGTCAATGCCAAATAGTGACGACTGGGCGACGAAAATTTGTGGTCACAAAGTGCTATAAACTCAACGAATTTGGTGACGGAAAAAATGGTCACTAAGTAGAGTTTGGGTCACATGACACAAATGGTGATCAAAAGAAGTAGTCACTAAATATTGTAAGTTGGAATGAAATAGTGACGACTTGGGTGACGAGAAAATGTCGTCACTAAATTAGTGGGCGATTGATGACGAGAATTTGTCGTCAATAAATAAATGAATAAATGAACGTAATAGTGACGACATTTGGTGACCATAATTGTTGTCAATAAAAGTAATTTCATCCGCTATTTAGTGATGGAATTTTATTGTCAGTAAATTGTAAAATCACCCAAAAAAATAGTGACGACATATATTTTGGTCACTGCATGTGTTGTGAAGAAATTTATGAAGACAAATGAATTAGTATCAACTTTTGTGACGATGTTCCTGGTGAAATAGCATTCCTCACGATTACTAACAATAAAAGACATGTGACGTTCATAAACATATATCAAAATAAATACCATGACTTCTCCAATAACAAATAAAAGTAGAAAAATGAAAGATGCTTGACTATTTTGATGACATTCTTGGTGAAGTAGCCTTAGATACTATGACTCAAAATCCAAAACATCCAACATTCATTAACATCCAAAATCAATAAACATCCATACAAGTAATTACCACAACTACACTAACAATAAAAAAGATAAGTGTATAGCACAAATGTGAAAAGTAATTCATTCAACTACATAGGAATGCAAGACAAACATTATGCAAGAGACAATATCATCTATAAGGTGGTAGCTAATCAACAAGATATCCATCCTACATCTTGTAGGAAAAATGAATGAAAAACTTTGGATCTATCTAATAGATACATCCCACTTGTAGCAAGTAAAATCCAAAACAGCTAGAGTGACATTCCAAAAGCAGGCCTAAAATCCAAAAGACGTAGAGCCACATTTACAAAAAAACACCTTCAAAATATTAGTGCCAAGCAACCATTATTAATGTTTCATACATAAAGCTACCATACAACTGTGTTCCATAAATACAAAAGAGTCCCATAATATAATGAACAAAAAAGATTACCAAATAGCATCAGCAAAGTGTGAAGAGCACCATCATCTGTCCACTGTGTACATGCCAAGTGTAGAGAAGATTGATTCACTGAAAACATAAAAGAAAAAATCAATTTCTTTGAAGAAAGTCATAAAAGGTAGTTGATTCTGAGAGATAGTTTAGTTATCTAATAACACGACTCTAAAACAAATGCAAGAACAAACCATAGTGATGTACATGTATACCATGAGATACTTGTGCACATTATCCATCACAAGCTTAGTGAATTAAAAGAAGTATATAACTTGCCTCCGTTAGTACTAAACCAAAAATATGAACTATATACATAGTGCAGCAAGAAGAGAAGTGAGACAACAAATAGTCCACGTTAGGAACATTACATTTCAAAGTTCAAGCAAACCTAAAATGAAATGTTCAGCTGGATTCTTGTAAGAGAAAACATAATTTATGAATTGGCCACCTTCATTTTACAATCGCTAACCACAAAACATGAATAAGAACAAACCATAGCTGAAACTACCACAAGAACAACGGCAAGAACAAAACAAAATTTATGAATTGGCCACCTTCATTTTACAAATGCTAATCACAAAAGAATAGAAATAACAAAATAGATTTTACAATCTGACCAGCTTCATTTTACAACCGCTAATCACAAAGGGATTGAATTAAATAATTACAATATATGTGAAAAGAAATAAATCAATATTTGAGCGACTAAATGTCTCTTGTCCACACAAATGAAGTAGATGAACAATGCGGAATTGTGCACAAAGGATAAGACTATATGGTTGCCAAAATTTGGACAATTGAAATGTAATATTGCGGTGGCCACAACATTTGGAAACCCTACACTAATGATAGCAAGCGAGTTATTACAAATTTGTAAGGTTGAAACTTCAAGAATGATTCTTTGTAGTAATAAGAAAAGAAAATGTAGATTTTCTCTTTTGTGTAGACTCAAATGTCTGACAATTTGTGTGGTGAAATGTCTGATAAATGAAAAATAGCAAAAAATCATGCAACTAATGTTCGGAGCATGCACTTACCTCATCTCTGGACTGTGCTCCAGACAATCGATGCACCTCCGCCATCAAAGTCTCCATTTGCCCTTGCATACAATCTTGCTTTTTCTTGAGTATATTCAACTCACATTCTTGGGTTGCAATTTTTTCTGTCAGCGCATTTGCATGTTCCTCCGCATCATTAGCCCTTTTTCTTTGTTCGTCCACTTCGGATTGTAGCTTTTCGGCCACCACAACATTCTTTGTAGGCATAGAAACACCCCTACTATGCCCAGGTATTTTGTGCAATTTGTTAATGAAAATCTCTGATGGGAATCGCGAAGAGCCGGCCTCCTTCTCTCGCATCTTATCCTACATAGTCATCAAATATGTCAAAATCGAAAACATAAATTGAAATATAACAATGAAAAAATTGAGAAGGATTTGAATTAAGAAGGTACCAATAATTTTTTTGCATGTTCATTGACCATTTTCTTTTGCTTTTTTGAAAAATGACTAATCTCATAGCAATCAATAGAAGTGACTTCCTTGCCATGCTTCGTTACAAATTTTCCATAAATCACATTAGATGAAACATAAAAACAACGATTTTTGATTTTTTTGGTATGAAGCAAAAATAGCGTTAACAAGTACAAGCTGCCTGTGCTTACAAACTCATGCACGGTTCTTGAAATCGACACCGAGCCAACAATTGGTGGTGTGCTGTTTTTCTGCAGTTTCCCTTGTTTCTCTTGCTCATTTATGCATTGCGGGGAAAATGAAGTGAGGTTTCGTAACATGTTTCATTCCTTGTGGGAACCTAAACTTGAGAAACAAAAATTCATAGATATAAATGATCTAAACCTTAAACTCATCAAAATCAAAATAATGGCGAAATTAATCCAATCATCTTAGGACATTTGTGGGAATATGTTTCATAGCATTCTCTTTGCATAGGAATTTCTAGAAGTGAACATACAACTTGTATTGTGATTGCTATATTGCCTTGCAAGTTGCTTCAATAGTGCTTTTGCATTGAGGCCTTTGCCATCATACTTGGAGTTCTCTAGACGTGTATGGTTTACATTATTAGTTCGGGAAAAATTCATATGGAATAATTAATAGACATCTAACAAAGAAATTATTCACATTAATTGGAAGGTGCTCTAATAGCACCCAGTTTCTTGATAGAAATCTTAAAGTGTGGCAAACATTCATGAAAACCTTGTAACACAGTTAAAAGCAATCAAAATGTACAGAGCAACTGAACCAATAACAAAATGCCAATTCATAGTAATGCAGCGAATTAAAATGCATGCAAAATTATGAAATCCCAAAGAAAAAAAAAACAGCCTTCACAACAGGAATAAACAACCAATAAGATCCTCACAATTGGACTGTTATGTAATATTTCACGTAAAACATCTTACCGTGCACTTGCCAATCATTCCTTCCCTCAACTGTTCGTCTTGCTTTTCCATCTAGAACCGTCAAACTTAGCAAATTGCCGAACTATACATCCACCCTTTGTTTTCAATTTTTGACTATCTAACCCTACTAAGTGACTAGTAACGCTATCAACTTCGATGACAACTCTTACATCCCTCTGGTTTTTTGAAGCCCTTAGATTCCTCGTGGGTCCCCTTGTAATGGATGTGCCTAGGTAATTTTAATTCAAAACCAAGAAGTTATGAAGTAAACCATTTAACTCTGAATCAAAAACCATAAATGAAATGTGAAATGACTCCCTATTACATTTACTAAAATTGCATACTAGAACCACAATAATTACTCCCACGATTAAAAATTTTACATAAATAATTCATGTTCTGATGTTTATGCAATACAGAGTAAAAATTTCATGAAAGCGGAGTACCACTCCAATTCAATTTTGTGACAATGTTCAACTGTAAAAATACTATACTCACAACTTTGATTCAACCACATTCTTGTAACAACTATAGGAACATCACCAATGTGTTATTAGAATTTACCCCGCGCATTTGATCCAGCTTGCTCTTGCTATTGCTATTGTGAATCACCTCCAACCACATCATGTTTTGGTGATCCACCCCCCCACCAATATTTTGCCGGGCCATTGGGATGGAGTCGTCTCGGTAATGTGTGGGATCCATCAAGTCAAGGGAACGACGAACTTACGGATTTTGAAGAACATTTCCATCCGAGTTTGCAAATTCATCATCATCTTCCTCTTCATCTCTCAGTTGGAACGCGGGAGCTGCCTTTGTAGGTGTAAGGTGTGCACTTCTTCTAGGAGCAAGAACTTTTGGTGGAAGTATGTTTGAGCTTTCCCTAGTTGGAATATTGGCCTTTATTGGTGCAACCGGGGCCTTCTCATCTTTATTCTTAGGAACAATTGGAGTTGCCTTAACAGGCGTGAGTCTTGCATTTCTCTGAAGGGTTTGGCCTAGCTCTATTTGACTTAGGTGTTCATCAACGCGTTGTCATACAGGTGTTCTAGGAACTGGTTGCCTTTTGCTTGTTTCTCCTTTACTCGGTCTAGCCATCACAACACTTGCTTAACAACATTAGTATAGTATTTCACAATTTTTTAATACATAAATTTTTTTCAACTTTGTGCATAATTTAAAGGCAAACAATACCTTTTCCTGAATAAGGTTGGCCATAATAGTCGGTACAAAATACATGTTTATAGTTTGTCACAAATCCTTAAACTTCCATACTTGAAGTTAAAAACAAATAAATATAGGTACAAGTGGGACGAAAAATTTACATGGAAATGTTCAAAATTCAAACATAACATGTATATTTTGTATGGTAAGTATTTTCGATTGTCTAAGCATGTGCATGTGGCATGGGCAATTTTATAACATCCGTACAGCTAAAGAACACAAATATGAGATAGAGTCCCCAACATGCAAATAACTGTAAATTCCCACCATACGTATGTGGTTCGGACTTCACATCTACTTTACTAAATCCATATAAATATTGACGTAAATATTAAATTCCATCTCACTAGTTGATGTAAGTGTATAAAATAAAGAATTAGCTATTAGTACATATACTTGAAACACAACAATGACACACAATACACTCGATGATTTTGAAACCTTCACTTTCATACAAACCACTCCTATTATGAATCACTACTATCATCTTCCACCTTTCCTCATCATTATGGTACTGCGACGTGAGAAATCCATAACTTCATCATTAATGAATGAATCAACATCCACCAGAACACCTTGTGATATTGTCGTATTGCTATCACCTCCAACAATCGATCCATCAACCACTTGCAATGTGGTTGAACCCCTTGTCAACTCCAGCACATCCATATTCAAATCAACAATAAGATCAATAGTTGGCTCTTCTTCCAGGTAAACATCTAGTACTTGACTTTCCTCACCATTTTTGGGAACATTGTACAATTTTCGTGGACTAATACTCTGGATAACATGCCAGTTGGTGCCAAGTTTTAAGTCCGGAGCATAGAAAACTTGCTTAACTTGAGATGCCAACACATAAAGCTGCTCTATATACCATTTTCTAGACATGTTGACACTAGTGAGTCCACTTTCCCTATCAATTTGCATCCCACTTGCATCGCTAAGCCTAAACCAATCACACTAGAAAACCATCACTTTATTATTAGATCCAAGGTACTCAACTACCAACACATCTTGTAGTACCCCATAAAAATCAATCATATTGTTCCTATGTTCACCCTTCACTACTACACCACTATTTTGAGTTTTCCTATTTCCATCGCGACTAAGGATGTAAAACCTGTAACCATTAACCAAGCAGCCACTATACCGATTTACTCGATTAATTGGTTCGATCGCCAATGCTGGATTTCTTCACCATACATACGGGCTTGATGACACTGCGAGTACATTTTGGTTCATTACCACAATATAACCAGCATGTACATCTACGTTTTCTTTTTCGATTCATATTATGACACTTACACGATTACGAAACCATGTTTGAAATTGGTGGATATGTCGATCATCCACGTTCTCATATCCTTGTTCCACCAGCAGTACCTTATACTCTTTGGTCATATTATAGAATCATTAAATGTATGAATGTGCAGGATATATGTAAAAAATTTGGAGATGTATAATATGACTCACTGCACTAGGTCCTCTATTTCCTCACAATTGTCCAGAATAAAATCATGAAAATTTCCCAACGTTGCATCGCTATGAACAACAATTCAGCATACCAATTGGTCGACCCCTATGAGAAAAAATAGATATTTCACCCGCACCATCTATATCCTCATTGTTTCACTCTCTTTTATTGAATATAGTCTCCACGTTGTTCAGCCACATTGAACAAAATTGTAGACATTCATGGTCTATGTATCGCTCTGCAATACATCATTCTGGTCATACTTTGTTATACACATACCCCTTTAAAGTGCCCATTTTCCTACACATATAATTGAATAATCAAACTTGTTATTTACGTACGGAAAAGGTTGACAGCTTTAATAAATTGTGTCAATACCTCTTGAACAGAAACATCCAACAATGTTGCGGTGGCCCAGCTACCCATGTTTCATATGGCAGGTGAATCAGTAAATGCAACATTATGTCAAACATCGATGGGGGAAAGATTCTCTCCAGCTTGCACAATAAAATGGCTATTTTCATTTCATCACTCTCCAAAACATTTATGTTCGTGAATACAATCTTTGCAGAAATTGACTTAGTTCATACAAAACATTTCTGACTTCTCTCGTCAGGGATCCCCTAACAATAAGAGGCATAATCCATTGAACAAAGATGTAAAAGTCATGACTCTTTATCCCCCACAATTGGACATTTCTCTTTTTTATGCACTGAGAGATATTGGAAACAAACTCATTTGGAAACTTCAAAGACTTAATTAGGTCAACGGCCTTCTACACACATCGTAACTAAAATGATATGAGGCTATAGGCATCTGAAATGAATCACCGTGTGCTTGCAAATGTAAACTCTTTTTCATTCCAAGTTCCATTAAATTCTTTCGAGATTTCCAAGTGTCTTTGGTCTTACCCTTAATGTTGAATAATGTTGAAACCCAGCTCTCAGTCACATTTTTCACTACATGCATAATGTCTAAGTTATGTTGTAGCTTTAGGGTTGCCCAATATGGCAGGTTGTAGAACACACTTTTTTTACGCCAATTGGGACCTCTTGCATAAACATTCTTTCTCTTCTTTCTTCGACCTTGTACAGAAGATTTACTAAAGCAATATGGGTAGGGACAGCCGTGTCAATATGCCGCAGCATTTCTTCGCATTCCTTAATTCGTAATGCCTCACGAAAGCCCACTCTCCCGTCAAAATTCTTTTTATCCCTTCGCCACTGGTAGTCGGGCTGGAGAAACCGACGGTGTCCCATATAACAAATTTTTTTACTATGTGGCAAGTATTGTGAGGATATCTTATTCATGCAAACTGAACAAGCTGTGTACCATTTGTAGCCCAACGACAACATTTCATACACAGGAAAGTCATTGATAGTCCACAAGAGAGCAGCACAAAGTGTAAACCGTTCACTTTTGTAAGCATCATAAGCATCTACACCAACCCATAACTCATTCAATTCATCAATTAAGGGCTGAAAATACGCATCAATATCACTTCCTGGTGACTTAGGGTAGAATTAATAGTTACATCATGAAGTATGGCTCTTTCATGCACTTCTAGAGGGGCAAATTGAAAAGTATGAGAAAAACAGGCCACACACCGTAGGCATTGCTTATATTTCCAAACGGATTGAATCCATCGGTAGCAAGACCCAATCCCACACTCTGGGGATCTGCAGTGAAAGATGAAAACACACTATCAAGATGCTTCCAAGCCTCACTATCTATGGGGTGTCTCATTACATTTTCATTTTCAACCCGTTTCTCCTTATGCCACCTCATGTCACCTGCTACATCCGAATCAATGAACCACCTTTGCAATCTTGGTTTAATGGGAAAGTATCGAAGCACCTTCCTCAGAATATTTGACCCCCTCCCGAGAAAATCTAGCATCTCGGCAATGTTCATTTGGGCATTCTGTTAGAGTTGCGCATTCATTACGGAACAACACGCAATCATTGACGCATGGATGGATTTTCTCACACTTGAACCCCAATTCTCAAATGATTTTATTACATTTGTAAAAAAAATTTGGAAGTGAAGGTAAACTTGGGAGGACTTTTTGAAATATGTCAAATAAGGAGTCAAAAGATTTCGATATCCAACCACTAATGGTCTTCAAGTGTAGAAGTGTAACAACAAATGATAATTTGGAAAACCCCTGACAACCAAGATATAATTCCTCCTTAGGTTCTGCAAATAAGTGACGAAGGGTGTCAGCCTCAGAACACGAATTGGTATTACACCCATTGGTTCGCCAATTTTGCCCCCATTTGCTTTGCCCTATGTCATTCAACATTTCATTAAGGTCATCATCATAAACATCATCATCATCATCAACATCACCCACATTCTCACCCTCAAACTCTTTGTCCTCAAAAGTGTTCTCATACACCTCACCATGGTATATCCACCTATGATAATCCCTTCGTATTTCCCATTGCATCAAATGCAACTACATAGTGTCTTTGTCACACAAAGGAAAGTTTTCGCAACTTTTACAAGGGTAGGGGATTTTGGATGACGATTTCTTATTACGATATGCAAATTTCAAAAGCTCTTGAACGCCTAACTCAAATCTGTTGTCCTTTGTCCTATGCACTATATTCATCCTTGACTTATCCATCAGCTTGAGTATATTCTAGTGATTTAGGGAAACAAAGCAATCAACATTCACATAATACATATTATCATAGATTTGGAAGCATATATTAACAATGGGAGACGACTAAAATTAAAGAGCAAAGCAAACGAATTCAAATATTTATCATTACTCAAAGATGCAATATCATAATTAAGGCACTTGCTCTTTCATAATGAATAAATAGAACATATAGAAATATAATGTGGCAACAAAGTGCAAACATGTCTTCAATCAATATACATAGGCGTATTGGACTTAAAATTGGAAAGTTGAAACCTTCAATGTGAATGTCATACCATGGCCCAAAATGAAGACAAGGAAAAAAAGAATATGTAATTTAAAAGAGTGAATATAATTTCAATAGTTTCCGTATAATACAATACGAAGACGAATAAGGCTTGAATATACCTTTTATGGCTGAGTTAGGGCTTAAAATTGAGACTGTATGAGAAGGATCTAATCCTTTGTTTCCTGTGACTGCGAACTGGGAGGGATTTTCAAACATGCACATTACTGCCAAACATCGGGTTAGTTAAAATAAATATGTAAAAAATATTAACAACAAAGTGACAAATAAATTAAAGACAAAGTTAACAAGGAGAAATGTCTACCAAGCGTGTTAAAAGGTTGATTGATGCTAGCTGAGTTTCCCGTACTGCCTGAAGGTTTTATGCACTTCAAAGGCAGAAATAACAGGGGGCAAGTTCTTCACGCAGATATGTTTTGGTTCTACAGGAAAAGGAATGTATTAACAGATCAAGCATGTATGAAGAGGATTTAGTAAGTGAAAACGCTAACCTAGAAGGAATAAAAAAGATATGCAGAGGAAAAGGGAAACAAGAGAGAAAAGTATTCAATTAAAAGAAGGTTTGAAGCATGTGAAAGAAAGATGATTTTGAAATGTAAGGTTACACAATGGTACAAAATGTGATAAGAAGAAGAATATCATAAAGAAGAAGATGATGGTACATCAATGAGCGATGAACATAGATTCACAACAAAGCGGCAATAGCATATAGCAACAAATTTAATTGAAACGACAAATCCAATCGAATTTGGCTATAACACGATGCAACAAATCCAATTGAAATAGTAAATTAAATCGATGAAATACTTGAGATAATTCAGCAAGGGCAATTTCCATTAGTGATGAATCGTGATAAATTTCAAGTCCATCAATCGACAAACATTCCTCCTTCCATAGCAGACAAAACAAAACTAAATGCATGAAAGAATAGCAAGAACAAAATGCATTCAGAGAGAATCAGAGCAAAGAAAGCCAAACACTACAGAGGGAAAAACAAATATGCTTAGTCAAACCAAAATGAAGATGTGCTAAGCATTATTTCTTCCATCGTAGAGAAATCAGAAGTAAAACCAAGAAAATTTAGCAAGGGCAATTTCCAGCCAGTGATAAATCGGCAATAAACTTCAAGTCTATAAATCGACAAACATGCCTCCTTCCATAGCAAAAAAAGACAGAACTAAATGCAAGAAAGAATAGCAAGAACAAAATGCAATTAGAGAGAATCAGAGCAAGGAAAAGCAGAAATTCTAGTCCATTCTAGGCAGAAAAGGCTAACAAGCAAAACCAAATTTTCTTGAGTTCAAAAACCAGTGCAGCAACAATCTAGCCAGTACCTGAAGCCAAAAAGACGGGCCTTTCAAAATAGAGAAACATGAAATCTATTCATGGAAAAAGAAAATCCCCAAAATCAAACGTTTATAATGTTTTTGGAAAATCAAACATAGTAGTCCACCAAAAATGAAAAATTTCTCAAATGGGACGCCAAACGAGTAAAAGCATTTCCATCATCTCACTTTCAGAAAACTAATTATTCCACGAAGATCACATCATTTCCCTTCCAATCGACGAAAAGGCCCAAAATTCCATCAAGGAAAAGAAAGGGGCGTTCGTCGTGTTCAAGGCGAGCGACAGGCAGAGGAAATTGGACTAAAAGCGACCGACAAAAGGCTTCTAAAGCAAGCAAAAGAGTGGTTGAGAGCGTGAGGCGGCAAGGGAAGGCTGAGGGGGAAGAAATCAGAAAGGTGTAGCCGTAAAAGGCGATGGGCAGGCGGAAATTAATCCTTGTAGCGACTATCGAGCAAAGAAAATGGCACACCCCTAGGCGTAGATCAAGGAGGAGGAGGTGAGGTGGGGTTGGGGTGCTTAGAATCTCACTAAATTGGCGGCAAAGGGTGGGAATTGGATGGGCGTTCTCTGTGAACCGAGAGTAAGCAGCGGAAGACCAAAAGATGAAGCAAGGTTTGGTGAAGTGAAAATTGGCTAAGTGTTGGAAGTGAAGGCCTAGAAGAGCAAAGTGAAGGGAAGTTGAATTTCACAAGCTGTTGGGGTACTAAAATGCTCCAAAGCGGCGTTTTATAGTCTCCTCTCTCGAGCAAAAATTTTGGTTCCCACTTTTGTTGTTTTAAACTTTGTTTCTTAAACTTGTATTTTGTCAATTGTTATTACTACAATAAGTTAAATTTCTAATTTTGAAAATATTATACATTTTGAACAATAATTACACTATTAATTCAATTCTGATCATAATTGTTTATACATTCATGAAAAAATAATTGTGTATACAAAATTCGAATTAATAAATTCAAATTTTTAATTACATCAAAATTTTCAGAATAAAATTTAATAAACATATGCAATTGAAAGTACACATGCACTCCAAAATTATAGGAATAGAATTATTCCTTGTCTAATTATTATATAATGATAATAACCACTTAATAAGTTGTTTTCATAAAAATAAGGACAAAAGTTGATCACCACTTATGTTATAACTATATTGTATACTAATATCATATCTTGGAATATATATATTAAGTATCTACGTTATTTAAGATGTAATCAAATAGATATATATATGTACAAAGTATTTACGTTAGTTGCAAATCAAATCAACTAATATTGTATGTTATTAGGACAAATGGTTATAGATATAGATATGTGATAAGTACAACGTACTTACATTAGTTGCAGATCTAATCAACACAACCATTATGTTACTATGACAACTGATTATAGACATTGATATCCACTATATACATACATTAGTTGGTTGCAGATATAAATATGTACTAAATTTTTATGTAATACTTAAACATATGTATTTATAAATTTCGTTCTACTTCACTACATGTATGTATTAAAATAACTACATATAAGTGTGTTCTCAATTAATATTATGTTAATAATTTAGTCATTAACAAATTAGTTATGTTTTGGTATAAATTATATGTTGAATTCCATAGAAATAAGAGTATTATTAATCAATAGTATCATCTAATACTAGAAAAGTGTTACCTCATAATCACTGGACTAATTTGCCAACTATGAAATGTTAATTTCTGAAAAGGGGGGACCTAATTGAAAAGATTGATAAAGCGTAGGGTTAATTCATAATTTACCATACATACCTAGGACTAAATTGAAATTATTAAAAATGAAATGTCTATTTTGTAGGACCTAATTGAAAGTGATTGAAAGTATTTAGGGTCTTAATATAATTTTGGATAAAGGACTCTACATGCCACTAAACTATCACCAATACTCCATAGCATATCTATATCTATTTTATTACATCTTACAGAACGTAGGTACTTCATGTATATATATATACATACATAAAACCAGTTGGAATAACAAGATAATATATTAGTATACAATATAGTTATAACATAATTAGTGATCAATTTTCGTGCTTTTTTTTTTTAAAAAATCAGCGAACTAAGTAGTTATCATCGTTATATAATAATTATACAAGTAATATCTATTCTTATATTTCTGAAGGGATCAATCATATATGTATATGTAAGTAGCATAAAACACAAAGTTACACTTCATATTTATAAATTTGCCCCTATAATTTTGATGAATCCTATTAATTCATCTTATTATAAGAACTGGTAGTTTTAATGAATACGAAAGGGACCAGAAATTAGTTGGTTGAAAATTTTGGGTGGTATTATTGGTACTTGTATCGAGTAATTTGTTTCAAACGAGATGAGTTCTATTAATGCAGGAGTGAATGTATAATTTCAATTGCATCGTTTATTAAATTTCATTATGAACATTTTTATGTAATTTCAAATTTACATTTATTACTTCAAATTTTTTATACAATTTTTTTTTTCACTCGTGCAAACAATTATGACTATAATTGAATTAATAGTGTAATTATGGTTCAAAATCTATAATCTTTTCAAAAGTTGAAATGTAACTTATTGTAGTGATATTAATTGACAAAATTTGAAAAGTTTAAGAAACAAAGTTAAAAAAACAAACAAACAAACAAACAAAAGCGGGAACTGAAAATTTTTCCATGGGCGGCAGAGGAGTCCATAAAACGCCGTCGTTTTGGAGCATTTTAGTACCCACAACACTTTGCAAAATTCAGCTACCCTCACTTTACTCTCCTAGGCCTTCAACTCCAACACTTAGCCAATTTTCAGCTCCACCAAACCTTGCTTCATCATCGGTCTTCTGCTCCTTCAATCTTAGTGCACTAAGAACTTCTGGCCAATTCCCACCCCTTCGCTGTCAATTCAGTGAGATTCCGAGCACCCCAAACCCACCTCACCTCCATTCTACTTGATCTACAGCCGGGGCCCCCTCAAATGTTAAGAGTATTACATCTTTGCCCTCAAGCTTATTGCCTAATCCCTTAAACCCGAAAAGCTTCTCCCTCTTTCTCTCTGGTATGAATTGTCCCCAAATCTCTCATTTTTTATGTTTACTTTCCATGTCTTTATTGTGCAAATTGAGTGTTTTTCGAGTTATGTCCCCTCTTTTTTTACCTTACACCCAAAATGCTGTTTTTCAAGTATGAAAATGCTATGTTACTTTCTTTTTCTTTTTTTACTTTAAGGCTCAACAATTTATAGATTGTAGGTTATGAGCTTAGTGAATATGGAAGTATGAATTTCATTTACTTCATATGGGTTGAGTTTTTTGTATTTGTTAGTAAACCTATGATCTATTAGAGATAGTGGTTTATGAGATTGATAAATATGGAAGTCTTAGGATGACTGTCTTCATAGTGCTTGATATTTATGAGATTGACATTAAAGGTTTGATCTTCAAGAGTATTTGGTTTATGTGCTTGGTAAATATGGAAGTCTTATGAGGTTTCTCTTCATATTGTTTGCATTTATGAGATTGGCATTAAAGGTTTGATTTTTAAGAGTATTTGGGTTGTGAGCTTGGTAAATTTGGAAGTCTTATGATGCTTGACTTCAAATTGTTTTGTATTTATTAGATTGCATTCAAGGTTCCATGTTTTAGATTATTTGGTGTATGAGGTTGGTAAACATGGAAGTCTTATGATGCTTGTCATGTTCTTGGTTCGTGAATTTTGGATAAGTAAAAGAACATTGTACAGAACACTGCATTCAATTGGATGCGCCAATTCAAATAGTTGCAGTATTCCTTTAAATCTCTGTTTTTAACTGTTCTCATTGATTTCTTCTCTTGGTGCAATTTTGGTTACGAATATAATTGGTGTGAAGAAATTTTGTTACATTTCTTGAACTTTTCCCTTAATTAGTTTCATTGTCAACTTTTACGTATTTTCATGTTGGATGTGTAGGCCATTCGATGAATTTTTAAGAGAATTTGTGTGTGTAATAGAAAGTACCGTAGGTTGGACAAGATCCTTATATATTGTCGTGCATTATGGTTAGTTTATTTATTGGACAATAAACACAAGGGTTGAGTTTTTGATTTTGTAGAAATAAGATGTTCACTCATTATCTCTAAAATAAAATGGCACTTAAGAAGTTCCTTTTATTTTATGTTCTATTACACTTGCTATTATATATGTTGGGTAATATTAAGCCCATGATATGAGTTTTTGTGGTATAATTTAGAAGGTTTAAGATTTCATTGATGAAAAACTCTACTTGATTTTGTTCGTTCTGTTTATTTTAACTGTTGTCGAGTAGATTGAGTGTTTATGGCCAAAAGAAAATCAGATAAATTCATTTTCACCAAATCAATTTATAATTGCAAATCAAACCAAATTAAATACTTCAATTTGTATGTGTATATGTGTTATTTACTCTTCCATCTTGTGAAGCATTGACAATGCAGAATTTAGTATTGTCGCCTTCATTAGATTCTAGTAGTTGTTCAATCACATCTGAATGTCACCACCATATGGCTGCATTTTGCTACACCTCCAAGAGTCAAAGCAACCCTAGACGTCAATTTTTGAGGTGTCGTTTGTGGAAGGTATGTGATTATAGAATTTGCGAAATAAACAGATAGAATTAATAGAGTAATTTCATATTCGTAATAATTGTTTTCCCATTTATACGTAGACAAATGATTGCGGGTATTTTGTGTGGTTGCATCGGTAAAGCATTGATCATGAGAGGACATATGTGTTGTGGTATTGGGAGAAAAGATTCTCTTAAATTTAAAGTGGACAAGTTGGAGGGGAAGTTGAAGAAAGTATGAATTAAGAAGAAATCCATGAAAGTGGAGTTGGTTGAGATGACAAACAAAGTTGTCATGTTTGAAAAGGAGAATTGCATATTGAAGAAGAATGTAGCAAAAATAGGAATGTGCAAACATCAATATGTCCAAATAGTAGTTTTATGTTTTGTGTTAATTATGCTTATGTTACTAGAGAAGTTAATCGTGTTTGTTGGGAGGAGTGAAGTGTTGCGTTTGCCACAATAACTTATGTTAGAACGGTAAAAATTATGTATTAGTAAGATATGGGTAATTTAGTAAGCACCCTTTCATTTATTTTGGGGTTTGATAGTTTACATAATTGCCCAAACTCCAAATGAGAATAACAAAGCTCAAGGTTCCACATTTCATAATACAGTTCATCCATCATGAAAATAGAACCCAAACTGCACGAAAAAGTTATTCAGCCATCATAATGCAGGTCCAAATTCCAAATTTCAGAAAGAAAAGTAAAGAAAAGTTCAAAACATAGCACCAACGTCAAATTTCAGCATGTTTTAATATTGAAAACATAAGGAAAGTACTAAGTCCAAGAATCCATTTTGCCAAAACGTTAAATTGAACAGTGGAAAAGTCCAAAACACAGAATCAAACCAACGAAAATGGAGACGTACCAAGTCGTGACTCTAACTCTTTCAGGGCCTAGAAAAGGGTCTAGCCGTGCTATACAGAGGGGATTTTCTTATTCATTACAACTACTAATTGTACTTAATAAGATGTCTTCATATAATAAGTCAAAATTATGGGGGCAAATTATAAATATTAGGGTGTCCTAACAAACTGGTCAAAATTATTTTTCAAAATTATAAAAAACATGGTGTTGTACTCTAATGAACAAAAATTAAATGTCACGCAAAAAACAACATGTTTCACCTAATAAAATTGCTTAGTCCAAGAACCAAATTATTCTTTCACCGTAATTTAACTCAATTTCTTAATTATTATTTTGTCGAATTCCTTATTCATTACAACTTTGGTATTTAGTGACGACATTTTCTCCTCACTAAACCGTTCTACACTTATAATTCATAAAATATACATAGTATTTTATGAATTAGTCTAACAAATTACCGTCACTAATCTTCTAACATTTGGTAGCGACAATTTTCGTCACTAAATCTTCAATAATTCTGCACCAATTTGGTGAAGACAATTTCTCGTCACCAAACTATCTTTGCTTATCATTGGTGACGAGATCAAATGTCGTCACTAAAGTCGTCACTAATTGTAGTGCATTTATCGGCCTTTTTTGGCGCCACCACATTCAGTGACGATTTGGTGACGACATTTTGCATTTGGTCACTAAATACGTTATGACGACTTTGATTTAGTGACAACTCACTCAGTAGTCACCAAAGAGGCCATTTATTGACCAAATAGATTGTTGTCACCATCATTTTGGTCAGTAAAGGCTATTTTTCTTGTAGTGTTAGTATTTTAGCCACAATGTTGACTTCTCTTACTTAATAGTATTAAACTTTTCTCACCTATGTGTCCCAACCACATAGGCTGTAATTTGGTAATTATGGTATTTGAGGATATAGAAACTACTACAACACCTATGATAGTAGATCTCTATAAAATGTACAAACTACTAGAGTTACAAGCTTTTATCAATAAAAGAACACCTTTAGAAATTTTTAGAAGAAAAATGGAAAAATAAAATACAAACATTTATATCGTTTAGTCAATGTTACCTATATCCACTTGAGAGAGACAGTGTACTTTACTAATATGCAAAGAAAATACAAATTTATAATAAATAGGTTAAGAAGTCTTCTTGACAAGTTAACTGGGTTAAAGTTAGTGAAGTTTAAATCCTCCAAAACCTTTTAATTTGTTTCCAATGTCTAGTGTAATAAAGCTTTTACAAAGCATTCTATTTATAGACTTTAAAATTTCAATTCTTTTTGGCTAGTTCCATGAGCACGCAGAAAGAATTGTTCTATGGCCAAAATCTTTAATCGGATTTGTGTATGGATATTCAGTTGCAAAAGTCAATGAAAACGTGAACAATCTGATCAAATAGAACGCATTGGATGTATTAATGCACTTTTATGTATCACTATATAAATCTCTGTACGTAATTGTATAAATTTTTGTAATTTGTATGAATATATATTATTAATATTTACTTTCTTCAGAGTTAATTTTAATATTAAGTTTATTATTTTTTGTATTAACCTCATATTTTAATAAAATTCCATAGTATTTTTTTTTAAATTTCTTTCTATACTAAAAGTTTAAAATAAATATAGCGTAACAACAAAAAAATAATTTTTTAGTATTAAAATTTACTATAATAAAAATAAATATTAATGGTATAAATATTAACACAAATTACAAAATCTTCATTAATTTATTAAAATATATAATATAGAACGACATATAAAAAGTATAATAGGAGATTGTGTATACAAATAGTTGGACAATCTAATCAATGAAAACCTGTTGATTGGGTAGTTTTCCAGCAGTGTATAGATAAATTTATTATGAATATAATTTTCTTATGGTTTCTGGTTAAGAAAAGAAAAAAAAATAAAAATGGGACAACGTTCCATTTGAAATTGGATATTTTATTTATTTTTCCTCATTTTTTTCTCATCACTTTTCACTCTTTTTCAATTTTCCACCAGTTACAACTCCATCACCACCTATGGTTACATCCCCCTTATTATTGTGGTTTCAAGCCAATAAGCTCTTTGGAAAATTCTGCTTTCCCTTTTGCTTCTTTTTCTATGTTTTCTTAATTAGAGTTCACATTTCGCTTTTCTAATGCCTTAAAACTAGACTCGTATTCTGTAATTTTAAATATTCGACTAAAATTTTTACAATATTTTTTATGTAATATTTCTATGCTTCAAAAAAAGAATCTACTTTTATAATTTCTTTATGAGTAATGATATTTATAATGACTTTTCATAGTAATTTTTCATATCAACTGGTGTGGCAAGTATGAAAAGACAAAATCATTATTTATTATTTTGTATGCTTTAAGAGGTGTGATAACTGAATTTTGACTTTTCATACTTGTAATATCAATCCCTATGAAAAGTCACTATGTGTATCATTCCTCTTTCATAACGACTAATGTGGCAAGTATGAAAAGACAAACCCATCCTTTATTATTTTGTATGTTTTACGGGTGTAATAACTGAATTTTGACTTTTCATACTTACTACATTAGTCGCTATGAAAAGTCATATTATTACTATTCAAAGAAAAGTCCACTTTGAATAAAATTTAATAAAATTTTTATATTATCGTTAGTACTAGTGACAGCTCAGAACTCAAAATTAAAAAAGTAAAAATAAAAATAAAAAATTACATATTTAATAGTATGCTTTAAAATAGTTATTTAATTTTTTTTTCTTTTAGGATGAAAGGAGGAGTGGCTATGTGTAAACTCATAATTACAAAGTAAGTAAACAAATGAAAGAATTATATATCTAAAAGTCCACTTAGCCTTGTACATTGCAAATCTTAATAAATTGCACTTTCGGATCTTCGACTGTAATTTTAGGATAAGGGAGAATTATCAATTACCAGCAAATTTTCACAAAACCTTTATCAAATTTTTTGACTGCGCATCCATTGTTCATCAATTCCCACCAAAATCTTTCCATTGCTCTAATCCTCTCGTTCTCCCTATTTCAATTTCTAATTCCATTTTCTTTTCAATATTATCTCTTGCAAGTGATTCATTACCATCGTTTTCCGCCCACCATTTGTTCGATTAAATGTGTAAATATTTTATGTTATTATGAGTAAAAATGATTGGTCTAATTTATAGCATTTCCTTTCTAATGGTGAAACAGGATTTAGTTGTTGCGAATCAGAATTATGTATTCTTTGATTGAATGGAAGAAGAAGACTAGTACTTCATCTATCAAAATTAGGGAGAAAGAATATCAGGAAAAAGAAAAGAAAAATAAAAATAAATCAAGAAAATGTTGGAATCTATTGGCAATTGAAGGGAGTTGAATGAAATTCATCCATTTTCTGTTCTCCTCTCAGATAATCCCCATACCTTTTTTTCAAGGTTTCAGACAGGGACAGCAAGCTAGCAATGGCGGTTTCCTTTCACACACTCACGCAGTTCCTGTTCCTACGCATTCCGATGGCATAAACCCCACCAAAACATCCAAGCAACCCAAAAACAGGAAAAGAAAAACCCATCTTCCACACCTTTAATCATGAACCTCAATGAAGAAACACAACCTGCAGCCCAACAACTACAAAATCTGCAACACACACTTGATTTGAAGCAGTGTTTCCAAATAGAATATGCTGTGTTTTCAACCACCGAACAACTTTAAACTACCAACATTCTCATATTGCGCCTGGCTTTTGTGATGATCGCCTCATTCCGTTGCCAACAGGGCTGAAGCGCAGTCACTACCTGAGTGGGGCTTGGATCTCTTCTTCATCTTCCACTGCCTCACTTTTCCTTTTCAGCTATACTCCTGATTCTCCACTTGTCCTGCTCATCTCCCTAAATGGGAAAATCCATGTTAGCCCATCACCATTTTTACAGTTTTACTCCTTTTCGGTTTCTGATGTTATGTCTGATTTATACACCTTACTCTATGCCTTAATCAATAGGCCTTTTTCTTTTCTTTCCCTTTTTAGTTTGTTAGGCATTGGCCAACTATTTTGATCGATTTTGCTTGAAAAGTAGTAATACTTTGCTTTCGTTTATCATGCTCAATTGCTTGAAATAATGTCCGTGAAAGGGTTTAAAGGAAGAGATGATAATGTGCGTTAATGCCCTGTCGAAATTACGCTCTTGAAGAAGTACCGTTGCCATAGTAAATGCTATAGAGGCTTATTTCTCACAACATTCTAGACTAGGTTTTCAGTCTTAAGGTGATTTTATCCTTTCCGGGTTCTACTCAGCATTCCCCTTGGTCTTCACCTGGTTCAGTTTCTGATGATATTGCATGATCTTATCGCTAGAAGTCTAGTGAAAAAATATGGACACCTTTGACTTGTATTTAGAACAAAGAGCACTTTAGCCTGTGAATGAGCAGCCCAAATGAGTTCAGTTGTGTACCTTCTGTCTTTCCTCCTTTTTAGGGGACTAAACAACCTTTGTTGCAGGAAGAACACTTCCTATCCAAGCTGCACTTTTCTTGGCCACAGATTTCATGTGCCACTCAAAGAGGTGGTAGAGTGGTACTTGCAAGCTACAAAGACTCAGTTGGACAGGCAAGGCATCAAACTCTGTTAAGGACTACAACAAACCATCACAAATTCTTCTTTCTTTTTGTTAATCATGTGAATGGCTGGGCTGAATTCTTATATGCTTATTCTGATATGAAATGGAAAAGAGTGAATAACATTTTGAGGTACACATTTTCTTGAACTGGTTTTCCCTGTGTCCTTGCCTGCACTTGAAGATCACTGGAAGTGGTTCTTCGGTTATATTTTGTCCACAGTGGTATATTCCATCATGAATCATCATTTTCCTATTATTACATCCCGTAGATTTGTTATTTCTTTTTGCTAAGGATGTCTCTTAGATGCATCTTGAATTGAGAGAGAAAAAAAGAAATGAAGCAGAAGTAAGCTACAGAAGAATATTGATTCTTATACCATATTCATGCTGACCACGATATATTTTACTTTCATCTTGCCATTTGGCTTTTCTTGCAGAACCTAAGAAAGAAACTAAATGAACATTCTTCTTTTCGAATAGGATTTTAGATGCTTCAGTTTTGGTACAGCTGACATCTTGATTAGATACATTTGTCGTCCTCATAGAGCTAGCAATATTACATATTTTGTCCAATTCAAAGAAAGAAACTTTGAGAAAATATACAAGACTAATGAGTAGAGGAAAGTCATGTGACATCAGACATCAGCTATTTTAAAGTGTAACAGCGGCATTAGTTATTAACATTTGCTAGTCTTTGCATCAATGATAAGCACCTGTATCACTCAGCTATAGTGCATTCACATGCTTCTAATGATGGAGAGGTTGCAATTTCTTGCAAGTTTAAGCTCCTCATTTGTTGTGAAACTTTTTAGTTTTGGGCATCTAGTTCTGTGTTAACTCTGACTTGGATATTGAAAATTAATCCTTGTTTAAACTGTAGCTCACGAAATCCACTGTAAATTGCAGATACAAAAGTTTGCCATGCGTTTTCTCAACTCTTCAGAGTCTCAACTGTTTACAGATTCGTTGAAGGTAAACAGGGATGTCAGTGAGTTATTTAGTTCTGTTTTCTGTTTCCTTTCCATTTTTTTTTTCTTATCAGTGGCATGTCATTAGGCAAACTTTCTTAGTTATGTAAATTGGATGTTTATCTGAGTTTTCAGGAGAGCATGAAAGATGCGGAAAATATTGGGCCGCCATATAGCGGTGATCTCTCTTGCGTACCTCGTGAATACGAGTTCATTCAATCAGATGAAGATCATTCCAGGTAGGACAGATAACAGAAATATCCACCATATCTGTTTCAACCCCAAAGAAAAATATTAGGAGGAGAAGAGGAGATACAATGGAAAGAAAACGTCTTAAATATGAAAGAAATAATAACTGAAGATCCGTACTTATGCTTTGTGATTGCAGTGCTGCCAGTGAATCGGATCCTGCATATCCATCCTGTGATGATACTTCTCTAGTGCAATCATTGGGTAGTTATGGTGTTGAAGGTGCATTTTTTGGGGAAACGTCAGCTCCTCATGAGAAAAGCACTGAAAGAAAACTTCTTCCCAGCAATTCAGCCTTTCTTACTAATAGCTGTACTGAGGATCGTGAAGGTAATTCAACTCTAAGATGCATCAAGATAGCATTTCATCAAGATGCATTTCATGTTCTAATTGACTTGGTGTACAGATGCTACAGAAGCTGCGAAGGTTCCCATGGAGGCTGATCTCTTCTCTCATCTAGCGGTATACATGCAACTTTTAACTTTTATTGTTTATCTACTGTACTTTCTTCTAGTTGAAGTGCATCTTAAACGTTGTAATCTGGATTTACTACCTAGTTTGCCTCTTGCGGATTTGACCCCTTAGTTTTTCAATACGTGATTTTGCAATTTAATCTAATTTATTTAACAGAATTACAAACATTTAGTGCAAACCTTCTAGGATGGACGGCAAGAAGTATGCTTAATTTGATTTTGCTGATGAATTATTGCCAGTTGCCAAATTGACACTAACTAGTACAAGTTTTCCATTCCAAAAGTTTTAATTGGTATTGATTACTGAAAGTCAGAGTTAAAAACTTAAAGGTCGCAAAGTGAAATCTTCCTTAAATTGACGTGTACTTTTGGTAATTTGCATCTTTTGTCTATTTTATGTTTCATGCTCATGTAGTTTTTTGGTATTCTTGCAGAAAAACATGCCCGGATCTTCCTTTAACGGTCAGTATGCACCCAACATGCAATTTTTGTTTTTCATTGCTGTATTAGGTTCTGCTAGGTTGTTCGCAGAGTATTAGTGAAGTGAGAGTCTGTCTCAATTCTCTAAGGGCATCTTCTCAACCATTTAGTCTTAAGAAAAGCTGATGATTGCTTTCTCCTTTGCCTGCATCTTGTTTCAGTCCCAGAATTAGTTCTTATTTGCTTTAACATAAACTCTTGAATTCAACTGGAGGATCTTTATACATTTCCACTTTCGTTTTGGTTATTTCAATCTGTCACCGCGTTCCTTCTTCTGGACTAAGCAAACCGATGAATGTTTCTTTTTTGTCCTGACAGCTATGTTGGGCGAGCTAGAGAAATTCATCTGGAGTCTGGAAGGAGACCTGGCTATAAAAGTTTAAAGACTCAAATTATCTTCTATGTTATTGATGATCAATAGCCAATTCAAGATATCGGGCTTCATTCTGTTCTTTACATACTTTGTTGTAGAAGTTACAAGTGATTTACACAATTTTTTGCAAAGGCAAAAAGACATGTTTCCATTCGCCATCCAAATTTAAAAGGATGTAATTTGGAGTGAAAACTTCTAGTATTTTAGATTGGAAGATGCTCGCCTGTGAGGCTTTATCTATATATTGACTGGAAATCTTTTTGATCCCTTGGTGTTCGTTAGAAATTTGATATTTATGGTTCCACCTCTCAGATTTTATATGATTCCCAAGGACCTGATATTATTACTTCTGACAGTCATTTTGAACCAAGAAATTGTGCATGCAGAGCATTGGACCAATTAGATGTTTTCCCTTCAATTAAAATATTCCAGAAACAAAACAAGATAGCCTACTAATCAATGATCATCCAGAAACAAAACAAGAAAAGAGTTTTTCACAAAAACTCTTAGTTGATGTTTGCCCATTTGCTTCTCTAACCCTTGAAGGAGGAGGGATAACAGAAACTGAACTTTCCACATAATTGTGAACAAGAGAGAAACTTCGCAAAATTTCATCAGTGCAAGGCCACTCATCTGGCACTTCCTCGATCACTTGCCTCTCTGGATCATACAGAAGCAGACGTCCAACACAACCATTGGAGGAGAAGTGCCTCTGCCTGGGATTTGAATCGGGCAAACCAAATCTTCTCAATCTGTCTACAGCGGAGAACTTGGACGCCCAAATCTGTAGGCATTACAAATTTTTTTATCCAAGAAGGAGGTTTATTTCCACCAGAATCTATCATGGCCCAAAGCTCAAATCGAGGCGAGGGAAGGGTGAGTCCTGATTCTATCAATTAAAGCCACATACGGAAAGCCATCCTTTATGCAGTATAAGCCTCAAATCATTGTGGATAGAAAGATAATCTGGCACCAAAAAATCACCCCGTACATATCCTTCATCTGGGAGTCATATTTGAACTTTGCACAATTTCAAAAAATCCATCCAATAAAAACATCCGTCATGAATCACAATTCTATCAGAAAACGATGGCATGTTATACCGATTAATTGTTTCGGAATCGACTGTTTTCCTCGAATGGTTTCTCAGACTGTATATGTCACGCTTGCAAATTAACAAGTTTTCAGAAACTTCTATATATTAACGTTTGGCCACTTTGTAGTCCTTACTTACATCATCAAAGCCAAAGCCATAAAATAGTTCATGGTGATACTGGTCTCCTTTGCGACGGTTCGATAGTAGCGAAGTACATTGCTGTAGCGCAGGGTTCCACAGGTATATTTCTGAGGAAAATCTTATACGGTAGCTACAAAAACAAAAAACCCCATTACAGCAATCCAGGAAGGTGATTCCAAGACCTGTTTCGAGGAATCAGTTTCGTAATCACCACTTGTGAATCTCTGGGAGGCAGGCGATGGGCAGGTGGGGGCACGGCGTCCTTGAAACGTCAAGAACTCCCGGGTGCCTGGTTTTGGAGATGAGACATTATGAAATGATCGGATGAAATGAAATCCCGCCATAACTTGCAGACACAAGAAAACTTCTTGAGGCTCTTCAGTCTTCACCGGTAGACAAATCAAGATGTGGTGGAGGACGATGTCGTCTGGTAACCATGGTGCTGCTGAATGTGATAACTCCTCCATGTTCGTCCCGAGGATGAAAAGAGTATCAAATATTCCTTTACGAATTTAAATTGATTTTAGTGGCATATTTGTCCAAGGATTCTAAGCGATCGTATTAGTTTATTTCTTTAGGACTCTGGGTTTAGGAATCAAATGTCATCTATTTGATGTCTATTTTGTAAGATTTACATAAGATTGGATTTCTCAATAAATTCAACTCAATTCTAATCTCTAACAGTTATGAAATTTGGTTGTGATTTTAGGAAACCTAATCTCTATTTCTTCCCTCGCATAAAGAACCAATTATATAACTTTTTTTTTTCAATACAATTTGATTTGAATTGTATCAATTGGTTTTGCAACTCTTTTTTTTTTTTTCAAGTACAATGATAGATGTATTAACTATGCAAAAGTTAATGGGTACATTCAAAATCACCAAAGTGAACTCTTCTTAGCACTAATATAGGCTAAGACTAAACGACAACATGTCAAATACTCCAACCTTCTCTATACGTTAATCCTTCTCAAAAAAAGCTCAACATAAATCAAGTGACAAACCTAACCATATTAACAACAAAAGGTTAAACTTACCACTTGATTCCTTATCATGCACCAACTCCTATATTCTAATCAACCACTCCCCTTCTTTATATTTTCCTTACTAGCTACTCCAAACTATTGGCTTTGCAACTCATTCTTAATATGATTGTAAGAAAGTCTAAAACCCAGAGAGTTTGTGAGATATTTGCTATATTTGATCTGATTCTATACTGAGTTTGATCGTTACATTTATAGACAACTCTTATGCTAAATGGATAACAACTAAATATACAAATAGATAATATAGAGAATATACAAGAATTATCTTAGGTGATAGGTGATGAATGGATATGACGATGAATGGATATGACTAATCTTCAACACTCCCCCTCAAGCTGAGGATTTGTATAAATCAAAGACTCCAAGCTTGGAAAGAAGATGCCAATGCTGCTTGCTGTTTAGTGCTTTAGTTAACAAATCTACTGGTTGCTCCTTGGTGGATATGTGGTGTGTCGCAATGATGCCTTCTTTGGAGCTTTCTCTTACATAATGGCATTCAACCTCAATGTGTTTGGTACGCTCATGACAAATCGGGTTTGCCGCTATTTTCTCTACAGCTTCATTGTCACAGTAAAGTAAAGCAGGTTGTCTCATATGAAAACCAAAATCTTTGAGGAGTCCTATAATCCACACTATTTCGGTAGTTGTAACTTGCATAGCTCGATATTCTGCCTCGGCTGACGATAGAGATACAGTGGGCTGTTTTTTCGAACGCCAAGATATTAAAGAATCTCCAAGCATGATGCAGAATCTGGTGGTGGACTGCCTGTGTCATTGGACATGTACTATAATCTGAATCACAGAAAGCCCGTAATTCAAACTTTGAGGATGACGGGAACATAAGACCAAGACCTGGGCAACTCTTTAGATACTTGATCACTTTTAAGGCTGCTTCCATATGAGAGTGTTTCGGATGCAAGAACCGCTAAGAAGTCGAATCGGAAAGTGATGTCAGTCCGTGAGGTTCAAATAAATGAGTCTGCCAACTAGTCTCTGATATACTGAAGGGTCTTCAAGAGGTGGGTCATCGACTTTCTCATTTGAACCTTGGTCATATTCAATGCTTGTGAATTTTTTGTTCTGCTCCATAGGAATAACTGAAGTTCACTTGACAAGAGCATTGGCCATAAGTGCGCTGGATAGGCGGTGATGAACATCTAAGTCGGTCCAGATCCTTGAGGCGAGGTAAAAAACAGTGAGGTTAGAACTGGATGCGCCGGCGGGAAGCTTCATGTCATTGATGGATTGCTTGATGGAAAAGATTTGGGAGCCGCTGACTCAATCGAAGCTATCTTTTAAGGAATTCGGATAGGCGTTGATATGAATTCAACAAGCATTGAAGAGACTTCGAGCCTGGAGCATGATGACAATAGCGTGAGAGGGAAAAGGCAAGAAGAGAAAGGTTTCAAGAACAAGCTTGGATCCACTTCAAGGTCTTGGTGGACCAATGACAAGGGCTAGAACTAAAAAAATGAAGGAAGTCTTGAATGGACTCATCCAAACAGCTCAAAAGGATGGGGAGAAGACCAGGATTGACAAGGCCATATTTATTAATGTACTAAGTGTAATTGGGTCTTGTTAATTAGACTTTGGAGCCGTAGGACCCTTAAGGTCATTGGGCTTAGTTTTAATTATATAAGTAATTAGAGGGTGATATAGACCCGTAAGGTCACCTAAGAGTCATAAAATTCTTAGAGTCCATTTGGCCTCAAGAAACCCTAACTTGTGAAGGATGATTTGTACTCCTTTAAATGGAACCGACGGCCACTCTTTGAGGGACGAATTTTGATGAATAAAATTTTGATTCTTGACATTACGTGCTTGAGAGAATTTGCTCTCTAGTTACGTAATTACTTGCAAATTACACAAGGTCGACTTTGTGTGTTTGTTGGCTTTAGTTTTCCTAGATTTGTTCCCTAGAAATCCGAGTCTTCTTCCATCAATCTATTCCAAGGTTCCTAGATACAGGTTATCAAGGGGTTGAGGAGCCATTCCACCTTCAAGGAACATACCATCTCCAAGGAAAGATTCGGTTAGGTTGATCCAAGGGTAGAACGCGTGTAGTAAGTTTTGGAACAGGTTATCCAAGGGTTCACGCCATTTTGGTATCGAGCGATGCAGGTTCCCAAGCTGTTCATATCTTTTCCTTTATTTTTTTTATCGTAGTATAAAAAAAACAATCACTGGTATGTTCTTTATCTCCTCAATCTTCTTGTTGTTTTGAATTGTGTTGTGACGAAACAAATTCTGTTTTTTTTATTGATGTGGTGGTCTCGGCTTTCTTCCATCTTAGACAAACCCGTATCTTTGCTCTCTTGATAAATCCATACCCTTGCGACCTTACAAAAAAAAAAAATGCTGATCCAATTGTTGTTTATGCCTTGCTGAAATTGTTAAAAAAAAAAAGAAGAAGAAGAAGAAAATTGTTGGGAAATTATCGACTTTTTTTTTTGGGGGGCTTGAGTAGAAAACTTCAGGCGGACAGTAGGTGATCTTAACATCGTTCTTTGACCACCAGAGTGGAATTGGACTGCCTTCGGCCATTTGCTTGTAGATCTCTCGGAGAGCTTCGATTTGAGTACTTACGGAGCAAAATCCAACATCGGAGTAGAAAGTTATGGCCTTTTAAAGTTTCCATGCCAAAAATCCTTTTCTGATTTGGAAACAGATTTGCCCTTCAAGTTCCAATTGTACTTTGGATTGTTTCAGTTTGTGACTAGCCTTCTACTTATCCCAATACATCCCTTCTACCACATTTTGAGCCCAGTGTCCTTGACCAATTCGAATTTGGAAGAGTGAGACCGCTAATACAATACAAGTTATTTTGTCCAAATCTTTTTCAAGTGTCTTGAATTGTGGTCCAAAAATTCTGAAAATTTGTGTGTCTCACTGATTTTTCGTGTAGATTCTGATTTTGCATTCAGTTTGTTCAAGTCCTTACCAAAAAAAATTTCGAATTCTTGTGTTTTTTTAGTCTGTTTTCATTGATTCCTTGGATTCATTCGATCTCATTCATTCCTTGGATTCCTTTGTGTGACATTGTTTGAGTAAGAATAGAAGCGGAAGAGCAAATTGAGTGGTGTGAATCCGTCCCTTCACTTATATAAGACCGAGAGTACTTATACACTTGGTGAGTGAATTTGGGGATTTGGGAAGGGAAGTGAGGACCTATAAGCCGTTTTATTCTCTTTGCTAACCTTTGCAGAATCTAATGGAGAGACACCCACCACCACCACCGGGTTCTAAGGAATCCTATGAGGAGATGCTAGCAAAATTTTACACTTTGGTTTCAGGATTGCAACAGGAAATCCAGGAGCTCAAAGCTGAGAGAGCCGAATCCTCTAGATCTACAAGGAACACATATGGCAATGGCAATGATGATGAAGCCTTCATGCATTTCGGGAAGTCAATCTGTACTCTAGAATTGATTCCAATTTAGGAAGTATCAAAATGAAAATTCCTCAATTCTTTGGTAAGCAAGATCCTGAAGCTTTCTTTGAATGGTCTCATAAGATTGAAAGTATTTTTGATTGCACAACTATTCGGAGGAAAAGAAGGTCAAGCTAGCTGTGGTTGAATTTGCTGGATATGCCCGTAGCTGGTGGACTAAAATTCAGGCAGAAAGGAGGCGTGATGAAGAAGGGCCTATTCGTACTTGGGATGAATTGAAGAAGCTCATGAAAAAGCGGTTTGTTCCACACCAATACTACGAGGAGATGTTTAACAAATTGCAAAAGATCAACCAAGGAAATAGGGTGTGGAGGATTATTACCAAGAGTTGGAGATTGCTATGCTTCGAGTCAACATTCAAGAAGGCAGTGAAGCTACTATGGCTCGATTTCTAGGAGGGCGAGGAGGGATATTGCCTACATTGTTGAGATGCAGGAGTATGAATATCTCAATGAGATGTTTCACAAGGCAATGAAAGTGAGAGGCAACTTAAGGAGAGAATTCGAACCTTTTCAACCACAAAATTCTAACACTTTGAAGTCTACATGGCCTAAGAAGGATTTAAGCAGACTTCAAAAGGCCGCAACTCCTAGTACCTCAAAAACTACTCCACCGTGGTTTCAAGCACTCAAAAATCAAGTGAGGTGAAAACCAGCGGGAGGTTACATGCTTCAAGTGCCAAGGCAAGGGACATTATGC
The DNA here is from genome assembly GCA_020080225.1 of Gynochthodes officinalis. Taxonomy (NCBI): domain Eukaryota; kingdom Viridiplantae; phylum Streptophyta; class Magnoliopsida; order Gentianales; family Rubiaceae; genus Gynochthodes; species Gynochthodes officinalis. Next base: position 32,620,096 of record CM034625.1, on the reverse strand, counting down.
ACGAGTGTCCTAATGCTCAAATTATGGTTGTCAGAGATGATGGCATGATCGAAAGTGAGAGTGAACATGAAAGTGACTATGATGATATGCCAGCACTTGTAGAAAATGGAGAATCTGATGAAGATGTTTTTGGTCCTGATAAAGGACAAGCTTTGGTGACTATCACGATCTTTAAATGTTGATTAAAGAGGAGGACAATGTTCAACGCCAAAATATCTTCCACACTAAATGCACCATCAATGAGAAGGTATGCATACTTGTTATTGTGATGGCGGTTGTACTAACATTGCTTCAACTTTGCTTGTAGATAAACTGAAATTGCCCACACTTCGGCATCCACATCCATACAAGTTGCAATGGTTCAATGAGAGTGGAGAAGTGAGAGTCACAAAACAAGTCTTGGTAAATTTTTCAGTCAACAAATACAAAGATGAAGTTTTGTGTGATGTGGCTCTATGCAAGCGGTCACCTATTGCTTAGTAGACCTTGGCAATTTGACAAGGATGCTTCCATGATGGAGCGAAGTAATAGGTACGCTTTCTTTGTTAATGGTAGAAAAACTACTTTCTTTGCCTTTGTCGCCTACTCAAGTTTATGAATCTCAATTGCATTTAAAGGGCGATTTTGAGCAAATGATGAAATTGAATTCTGCGGTGAGGAAAGAAGGAAAATTTGAAAATTCTAAGCCTAGGCAATATGAGTTAAATGAAGTAGAACACATTGAGAGGAAGAAAGTAACTCAAGTAAATAAGAGGCAGCCGAATTTTTATGCAAATGTCCGACATGTTGATAATTATGCGCATACTAATCGTGTTTTGTTTCTTCTTATTTGTTGTGAATCTAATGTTCTACTTAGTCTGACTTGCCATCCAACCTACCGGTTGAGATTTCTAACATATTGCGAGGAATTCGAGATGTATTTCTGACGAGTTGCGGCGGATTACCGCCCAAAGAGAATTGAACATCAAATTGATTTCATCGGCACAAACATACCAAATAGACCAGATATCGGTCTAACCACAGAAGAAACCAAAGAGCTACAACGACAAGTTGAAGATCTTTTAGTTAAATGGTCGGTAAGAGAATCTTTGAGTCTATGTGCAGTTCTGTCATTCTTATGCCTAAGAAAGCGGTGAATGGCGTATGTGTCTTGATTATCGTCTTTATTAATAAAATCACCATTAAGTATAGGCACCCAATTCCACGTTTAGATGACATGTTGGATGAGTTGCATGGTTCAAAGTGTACACCAAAATTGATTTAAAATCTGGATACCACCAAATTCGAATTAGAGAGGGTGATGAATGGAAGACGACTTTTAAGACCAAGTTTGGTTTGTATGAGTGGCTTGTTATGCCTTTTGGTTTGACAAATGCTCCTAGTACTTTTATCGTCTTATGTATCATGTCTGCGTTCTTTTCTCAATAAATTTGTTGTGGTATACTTTGATGACATATTGGTGTATAGCAAAGACATTAATGAGCATGTTGAACATTTGAAACTTGTTTTAATGACTTTGCGAAAAGAAAAGCTTTGCTAATTTAGCTAAGTGCTCATTCTGTAGAGAAGTTGTTTTTCTTGGTTTTGTTGTTAGTGCACAGGAATTAAAGTTGATGAGCTAAAAGTGGAGGCCATTCGGTCTTGGCCAATTCCTACTTGGCATCGAGGTTGAAGTTTTCACGGCCTTGCAAGCTTCTATAGGAAGTTTGTGAAGGATTTTCCACAAAGGCCGCACCACAAAGAGTTAGTTAAGAAAGATGTGAAATTTGAATGGGGTGAAAAACGGCAAGAGCGTTTGATTTACTTAAGCATGAGTTAACACATTCACTGTTTAGCATTACCTAACTTTGACCTAATGTTTGAAATTGAGTGTGATGCTTAGGATAGGTATTGGAGTCGTGCTTCAACAAGAGGGCGTCGATTGCGTACTTTAGTGAGAAGCTAAATGGGCGACCTTGAACTATCCTACATATGATAAAGAGATGTACGCTATGGTAAGGGCTCTAGAGACTTGGCGGCATTATCTTTATCCCAAGGAGTTCATCATCCATACCGATCATGAATCCCTCAAGCACTTGAAAGGACAAGTTAACTTAGGTAGCGTCATGCTAAGTGGGTTTCTTTTATTGACACTTTTCCTATGTTATCTAGTATAAGAAAGGCAAAGACAATGTTGTTCTTTGATGCCTTGTCTAGAAGAGTGCACTTCTTACTACCTTAGGCACTAAAATTTTGGGTTTTGAATTGTTGAAGGAATTATATGCAACTGATCTTGAGTTTTCTAGTGTCTATTTTGCTTGTGAACACGGTGCTTTAAATAAGTTTTTTCGATTTGAAGGTTTCTTGTTCAAAGAAAATAGGTTGTGTGTTCCAAGGAGTTCCATGCGTGAGTTGTTGGTCATGAAGCTCATGGCGGTTTAATGGGACATTTTGGTGTCTTAAAGACTTACGAGATTCTGCGTGAGCATTTTATTAGCCTAAGATGAAAGTAGAAGTTGAAAGAATTTGTACTAATTGTGTTGCTTGCAGCCAAGCTAAGTTCTGATCAAGCCACACGGATTGTATCATCCATTATCGTTCAGACTTCACCTTGGATGAAATTTCCATGGATTTTATCCTTGGACTTCAAAGGAGTCAACGAGTAATGACTCCATTTTTGTGGTTGTTGATCGGTTTTCTAAGATGTCACATTTCATACCTTGTAGGAAATCGATGACGCATAAAGCATGTCGATTTGTTCTTTAAGGAGATAGTTCGACTACATGGAACACCGAGAAGCATTGTCGATGATCGTGATGTAAAGTTCCTTAGTTATTTTGGAAGACTTTATGGGGTAAGTTAGGGACTAAATTGTTGTTTTCTACCACTAGTCATCCACAAGCGGATGGCCAAGCAGGTAACTAATCGTACCCTTGGGACTTTACTTGGGCCATTGTGCAAAAGAATCTCAAAAGTGGGAGGAGTGTTTACCTATTTGTGAGTTTGCTTACAATAGGACTCTTCCTGCTTGCTACTAACCATTCTCCTTTTGAAGTTGTGTATGGCTTTAATCCTTTGACACCTTTAGATCTTTCACCTTTGCCAATCAAGGAGCAACTTAATTTAGATGGCAAGCGCAAGGCTGACTTTGTTCAGAAGTTACATGAGCAGGTTCGGATGAATATTGAGAAGAGGAATGAATCCTAGCTCGGAATGCAAACAAAGGTGAAAGAAAGTCACTTTTGAGCGGAGATTGGGTGTGGGTTCATATGCGCAAGGAAAGGTTTCGGTACAAAGATCGAAAAAATTGCATCCACGTGGAGATGACCCTTCCCAAGTGGTGGCGAAAATCAATGACAACGCTTACAAGATCGACCTTCCTGGTGAGTACAATGTAAGTACTACATTCAATGTTGCTGATTTGTCTCCTTTTGACGTTGCAGATTATGATGATCTGGATTCGAGACGAATCCTCTCAAAGAAGGGGGCGATATGAATTCAACAAGCATTGAAGAAACTTGAGCAGCATGATGACAATACTGTGAGAGGGAAAAGGCAAGAAGAGGAAGGTTCGAAGAGCAAGGTTTCAAGAACAAGCTTGGATCCACTTCAAGGTCTTGGTGGACTAATGACAAGGGCTAGAACTAAAAAAAATGAAGGGAGCCTTGAATGGACTCATCAGACTGACTCAAAGAATGGGTAGAAGACCAGGATTGACAAGACCATATTTATTAATGTACTAAGTGTAATTGGGTCTTGTTAATTAGACTTTGGAGCCGTAGGACCCTTAAGGTCATTGGGCTTAGTTTTAATTATATAAGTAATTAGAGGGTGATATAGACCCGTAAGGTCAGCCCAAGAGTCATATAATTCTTAGAGTCCATTTGGCCTTGAAGAAACCCTAGCTTGTGAAGGATGATTTGTACTCCTTTAAATGGAACCGACAGCCACTCTTTGAGGGACGAATTTTGATGAATAAAATTTTGATTCTTGACATTACGTGCTTGAGAGAATTTGCTCTCTAGTTCTGTAATTACTTGCAAATTACACAAGGGTCGACTTTGTGTGTTTGTTGGCTTTTAGTTTTTCCTAGATTTGTTCCCTAGGAAATCCGAGTCTTCTTCCATCAATCTATTCCAAGGTTCCTAGATACAGGTTATCGAGGGGTTGAGGAGCCATTCCACCTTCAAGGAACATACCATCTCCAAGGAAAGATTCGGTTAGGTTGATCCAAGGGTAGAACGCGTGTAGTGAGTTTTTGGAACACGTTATCCAAGGGTTCACGCCAGACGCCACCATGGGAAGCCGAGAAACCATAGCTTCAAGACTCGAATTGGAGTGTGTGAGCCAAGTTTTTGCGGCTGCGTGACATTGATCCCATCGATGCCAACGGGACCATTTCCAGCAGGCCGTTCAAGGTACCATTAAAACAATTTATTTCTTGCTAGAAAAACCGTTCACTTGGTCATGAGGTTCCACACTTTTTGGCAATAGTCCTAGTTGTTTTCGCACTCTAGGCACTATATCTTTTTCTCTAGGCACTATATCTTTCCCACTAACAAATATTAAAAGCTTCACTAGAATTGTTAGTGATGTGGTTGCTTTTAAGATCGGGGGAAAGTGTGTCTTGCCCATTTAAGCTCTTATGTTATCTAACCATGCATGGGCTTGAGGGTTTAACTGTTTTATTCTATCTATGGCTTTGTTGAAACTCTACTCGGTGTATGATCTAGTGGCTACCCAAATTAATTTTATGAGAATTAGAGGAGAATTTGATTATGAAATTTAAAAAATATGTCTACAACACTTTCGGTTGATGGCATGAGGTACTTTTACAGTTATAGCCTCTATCAACCCCTAAAAATATGTAAATCCTTTGAAATATATTAGACTTGTACAAAAGATCATAAATAGATATAACATAGACAATTGAGAGGCTTTACCTTCTATATTAGTTATAAAAGTCCATCATTTGTCGGCAGAAAAACCATCCAGCATTTCAAACAACCATTCAAAAAAAAAAAATCCAGCTCTCTTTGTTTCACTCTCAACCACTGCAAAGGCAGTAGGGAATAAGCCATTTGATAACAAAACACCTCCAAAAGGACCCTTCAAATGACAACCATCAAACCCTATATAGCGTAAACATCCATCTAGAAACCATTTTTTAAGTGCATTTAGGCCTAAGAAAAACCTCTGAATAGAAGGAATTGTAGCACCAAGGGACGTGTGAAAGTGAATTTTGGCTATACTTCCAGGGTTTGTTTTAAGAACAATCAAGCAATATTTGGGAAGCAACCTATATGACTGCATGATTGCCATCAACCATTTCATGAGCTTTAGTCTTAGCCCTCCACACCTATATTTTAGTTGGATTAATCCCAAATTTCAATAACTCCTCTCCGATCACTATTTGGTGAATTGCAAGCGTACAATATCAACAAGTAATAAAGAGATGAGTAAAGTATCGTTTCCACGAAGATTTAATTAAAACTAACTAATTACTTACCAATATGATTCATTCAAAAAACAAGGTAGCCAATTAAATTGTTTTGTGGTGATTTAAGTAAACTAATAAAGAAGGAAAAATTACTAGCAAAAATAACAACGAAAAAATACTAAAAATTTATCAAATCAATTAAGATGTTAGAGACTTGATTTCACTTAATCAATCCTAATTAACTCTTTGACTTGTCAAGCAAGTAATTTAATTTCCATTTTATGATGGTGAAATTTCCTAATGTAAATTAATAGCGATATCAGTCTAATAACCCTATTTAGATTAAAATCAACTCACACTTGGTCTAGGTGAATTTAGATTTCTAAATGCATTAAGAACTATGAAAATTCCCGATTCAATCTAAGTAGTCACGACTTAGTTCTACTACGAAACCACATGAACAACCTAGATTATTACCATCTAAATTGAATTCACGGTCAATATCCTGAGCACATGCATGTTATCTCCACACGGTATCAAACAAGCATAAAAATCAATTTGATGGTGGCCAATCACCTAAAAGCATTACGAGCATGATATTAAACTCATAATTGAAATATGGGTTGCATGAACAAGTCTTAAGAATTAATTATTCATGATTAAGATCCATCTAAGCTCTAACAAAAGAAAATTAAAACATACTAAAATTTACACTAATAACAAGAATAAAAGTATAAATAATTAAAATTAAAATAAATTCTTAAAATTAAAATAAATAATATTCAATAAACAAAAAATATATAAATTATTTGGTAATTAAAAATAAAACACAACTAGAAATTCATAACAAAACACAAGAAATCAAATTGCTAAAATTGCTAAAATAAACTAATTAAAGAAAAAAAAGAAAAGATAAAACCCATAAACTCTTGAAGTCTAGAAAACAAAACCAACGGCTGCTGCCTTGTGTCTTTCACGAACGTTATTTGTCTTCTAGAAAACAAGAGGGACGTGAATTCCATGGAGAAAAGATGAGGGCAGTTGCTAGAATTTTTGTTCTGTTCCCCGAATGAATTTTTTCTAAACTAGTGACAAAGACAAACAAAGGAACGTGTGTTCCAAGAAAGAAACAAGAATTGCTGCTGAAATTCTGCTAAAACTAAACAAAAGGAAAAGAAGAAAAGAAGAAAAGAAGAAAAGAATGAAAGCAGAATGTGCTGGACGTGGTGGTTGTTGCCTTCTACGAAACTAATGAAAGAAAAGAAAAACAAAGGAAAAGAAACTGGCGGCTGTAATTCTCTACACTAATGAAAGAAAGGACGGCTGCTGCCCAAAATTCTGCACCTAGAAAGACCTCGAACTTAAAAATAAAGAAAAGAATAGAAAAAAGAAGTAGAAGACAACGTGAAGGACCCGATGGCTTCTGCCTTTTCTGTTTAAAATTCTGCACTAAATTGCTAAACTAATCTAAAACAAGAAAACAAGAACGAAATAACAACGCGAGGAACAAAGACAAAAAACTGGCGGCTGCTTAAGCTAACTAACGAAAGAAAACAGAAAGAAAAAGAACGTGGGTTGAAGAGAACAGAAGATGGCGGCTGCCTTCTCCAGAATTCTGCAACTTCTCTTTGTCTTCTTCGGTCTGGTTTCCCGACTTTGTCTTTCAATCCAAGTCATCTTCTATGTCCCAATTTCAGCCGTATTCTGTTTCCGTGTTCAGCTCGGTTTTGTCTTCTTTTTGTCTTTCCCGATCCTTTTGTCTCCAAATTGTGGCCGTCTTCTATTCCCTTATTGTGGCTGTCTTGTTTTTCTTGTTCTTGTGCAGCACGGCTTTGTCTTCTTGTGGCTGAAGAAGTCTTTTGTCTTCGGCTCAATCCTTCTTTCTGTACAACAAGGCTCTTGTTTTCTTGCTTGCAGCTGAAGAGTCCTCCTTGTGTTTGGTTGTGCAGCTGCTTTGGACCGAGTGAAATTATTTTTGGTTGGAAGTGTGTTTGGTTGTGGAGAACTTGAGCTAGTCTTTCTTGTCCCATGCTTCTTCTTTTTTCTTTTTTTTACATTTGACTTTTGACAATAAAGTGAAAACATAATCCCTATATATTTTTGCAAGATAATTGGTTAGTCATTTGATCTTTAAATTAGAAGAAAATTCAAGATTGAACTCAAAAGTTTTAAAAATATTAAATAACTCAGTGATCATAAAAAAGGAAAATTTTGTCAAAATAGGTAAAAAAATCAAAATACAAGCCAATTTCTAACCAAGATTAATAAGAATACCTTATATAAAATAGGGTTATCAATAACTTGATGGGATTCGAGTGCTCAAACTACTCACCAAGCTTTCAATCTGCAGTGACATATTGTGGAGGCCGATGATGAAAGTTAGGTCCAAACGACTTTAAAAACCATTAAGTGGTTTAATATTTGACATTCAAGCCCATCAAGCATGCAGTCAAGACTTGCAAGTCCAAATTGAAGAACAATAGTCTTGCCTTGGTGAATTCTAGTGTAAATGGTGGCCAAGTTGTTGAGTTATTTTATTAGCATTAATTTTATGAGTTATTTTATTTTATTAATAGAGCTGAAAATAAGCTTTAAGAAGCTGCCCTTGATTGTTTTATTTTGGAATTTAGTCTTTATTTTAGAAGCCAAATTTTGTAAACTTGATGGAAACCTTAAAGGGCCAAACCTCCTAATCCAATTGGCATTTGGGATTTTGTTTCCTCTTTACTTTAAGAAATCTTGGCCACTCATTTAGTTATAGAGTAGGATTAAGATTTGAGTTGTTACTTTTTTAAGACATCCTTGTACTCTATAAATAGGCCACTCAGCCATAAGCATGAGGACACATGAATTTTGAGAATTTTGACATTACATCCTTGAGAGTTTGAGTGAATCAATATCTTAGTTCTTTCAAAGTACAGGCTTACCAAACTTGACCGGTTGTGGCACCTTTGTGTCTTATCAATCTAGTAGAATCCTAGGTTGTGGCAACGCTTCATCCATCGGTCCAAAATTTCACCATTATAGCAATTTCGTAAGTTAAGTCTTGGGTTCTATTTCGCTTATTGCGTATTGTCGACTCCCTATAGCCGTGAGGTGCGTATCATCACTTCTGTTTTCACATGTCTATCTGCCCTCACAAGATCCTCTATTTTTTTTAGCCATCTATTTTGCAGAGGCTATGACTCTATCAAGGGCATTATAAGAATGTTTTGGATTGCATGTCTTAATTTTAAAGGTAGTACTATTAGGAAGTACTGAAGCCTACACTTTCCATTCACGATAGTCATCACTACCTGATAGTAACACTAGATTTTTCACTTTTAACCACTGATTAATGTAAAACCCCATAGAATGGAATACTCATACAACACTCTTACGAAACTATAAACATTTTCAAACATCATTCCAACCATCACTTGAACTTCTCACCCTCTGGAATCTTATATTCTTGTGCATTTAGGCATTATCCAAGTATATCATTCTCAAGCTCACTTTTGATTCATTCCGGGCTCAACTTCATCATCGACTCATAGTCATATAGTGTATCACCAGTATTACTAGTGTTATCACGGGTTTCATTGTATACATAATTGTTAAACAATTCATCATCAACATTTGCATTCCTTTCCTCATCATCATTGATTGCATCTTGATAGAGCTTAAAATATATATATTTCTTGTTAATATTTCCTTAACATTAATTTAAATTTTAATAGAAATTATTTGGTTTCTTTTGTTTTAGGTATGAAAAATGGTGAATTGGAGGAAAAGTTGATAAAATGCAACAATTGAAGCAAAAGAAAAATCCAAAACACTTCCTATTCCTTGCGTTGGCCATTGGACTTGGCATTTGTATCAAAGAATAGGAAATTCATTTGGCAAACAAAGGGCAGCTGAACTTGAAAAGGAAAAAGGAAAAAACTAAAAAAAAAGGCAAATTCAACAAAGAAAAGGAAAAGGAAACAAACAAGCAGAAAAGAAATGTTGCACAAGTCAAGGTAGGAGACAAAAGAAATGAAAAGAAGGAAAGATAAGCGCACAAGACTACAAAAAAGAAGAAGAAGAAGAAGAAGAAGCAATTGAGAAGTTGAATCGGAAAAGGAAATTTGGAAGTTAGCCACCACTTTTATTCTTGGAACACAAGTTTCTTTTGTGTTTCCTTTTCTTAGTTCGACAAGGAAAAAGGACGTGGAAATCTATAAATAAAGGCAGATCCCAATTATAAAAACCGTCCTTCACATTCTTCTCTTTTGGCTTAAGAGTCCAATTGTTTCTTCCTCTTGGATTGCATGTCCTTCTCTTTTCATTCTTTTCTTTTCTTTCTTTTAGTGTTAGTAATATTATTAGAAAAATTCAGCTATCATGTACTCCACCATGAGTGGCTAAATTCTTTTTCTAATTCAAGGAATGATTGATTTCAATTGCAATCATTGTGAGGTTTTGTTCCTAATTTTATATTCTTGCTTTTATTCAAGTACTTGTTAATTCTTGATTTATTTCCTATGAATAATTGATGATTGGTTAATCTGAAAAATTAATTTTTCCTTATTTATTCTATTGTTATCTATGAATTGGTGATCCGTAATCGTAATGAATAAGTGGACCAAGTAGAAACTAGGTTAATTATGTTTATGACTTGAAATATGCATGCTTAGCCTAGAGAATTAACATGACAAGATTAATTTACCACAGCTGCCTCGGTGCTTTAATCTTGGTTTAATTGTTGTCATGATGAAAATCCAAGATCCGAGACAACTACAACTCCTCAAGTAAATCTGAACATGAAGCGAACATCATCAAAACTTCAGCTACAAGGAGTACAAGTTTGATCCATTTCAAGGCATTGGAGGGCCAATGACTAGATCAAGGGCTAAGAGAATGCAAGCTGCTTTAATCTTTTCATAAATGAATCCATTGAATCCAAAGCTAAAGCGACAAGGAAGACTTCCAATTCTAGTTCAACACTTGTCATTTTACTTAGTATTGTAAATGACGAGCCAAGTGTTGTTCATTCTTCATGATCAAGTTAAAGAAGCTTCTAAATTGGAGTAAAGCTCCCATTCGCCAAGACCATGATGATTAAAGGAATTTCCAAATCCAAGGCCATGATGATTAAAGGAATTATCAAATCCACAAAGAAATTTGAATGGGAAATTCAGCCAACACACTTGGATTAGTTTTAGGCAACTACTTGTTGTTTTATTTCCTTTTCTTAGATTAGTTGTTTCTTTTAAGTAATAGTTTCTTTAGTTAGTTTCTTAAAAACTAATCCAACTAGGGAATGACTTTCTTAATTCTTACAACTTGTCAACTATAAATAGAGGCATTCACCACAATGAAATTCAGAATTTGATCAATTACAAACTTGATAGCTTTGAGCTTTTCTTTGAGTTCTAGTTTAGAACTTGCTTTGAGTCTTTGAGGATAGCCTCTTAGGTTCATGTTTAGGCTATTATGTTGAGTCTCTTTCCTTCAACAATTTGAGCGTGCTTCTTGGTTCCAAGAAGCAGTCCAACTCACATCAGGAGCTGGAATTGGTCCTTCGGATGTCAAGTGGACAAGAGCAAGGTCCTTCTTCAATCTTGGAGTTGGTGTCGTGCTAAGGAAGAATCAGTTCAACCTAGAGGAAGATACTAGGACCAACACTCTAATATAGGTTCGGATTTTATTCTCTTGGTTTAAGATTCGTATTATTTCATAAATCTTAATGCTATCATTAAATTGATATGGAACGCTATCGTGCCTAGTCAATTTATGGTAAGTTTTGATTTGGGTCTTGGGCTCGATCGATTATATTAGGAAAACAAAAATTTATTACGACTATCCTAATAAGTTTGAAGTTAAATATTTGAGTGTGCAAGATTATTTTTCGTGACCTATGATCAATGATGCAATTGAATAATATCGACTCTTGGATTGGAAACTCGAAACTTGGTAATTTTCATTATTTTCTATTTTTATTGTTTTGATATTTAATTTTGATAATTTTTAGAATTTTTCAGTAACATTCAAAACTCCCTTGGTTTCTTTGTTTTTATCTTATTGTTCAAAACTTGAAATGTATTTGATTCCTTTGGGATTCGACACAGTTCACTTTTAGTCAGAATTTATTTTATAAATCACTTTAGGATCGTTGATTAATTTTGCGAGTTTCGACAAAACCCGCCAAAATTTTGGTGCTTGGAACCAATTAGTTCCTAGTTTTAAACATTAAATTTTACTAATATTTTCTTTCTTCTATGACTCGTGCTTCTAAGAAAGCGAATTAGAATACAATCCTAAAATTAAGAAGATCGCTCATCAACCGAGAAAAGAGGCTAAAAAAGAAAAGGTAGTTCATCTTCAGGGTGGACATTGAAACAGAATCCACCGAATTGGAGATAGCCAAATTTGTAAAATGGGAGATAGAACGTTAAAGAAGTTGGCGGCTCTTACTTTAAACCACCAACCTCTATGCATTCAATTTCCTACTTTAGATGTTAGTTTTGAATTGAAATTTGATTTAATTCAATTATTGCCTATCTTCGTGGCCTTGTAATTGAAGATCCACAAGCATTTCACGCAGTTCCATGTTGTTTGCTCGAGCATGAGACGACAAGGTGTCGAGAGTAGATCAAATTGAGAGCCTTCCTTTTTCCTTAAGAGATAAGGCGAAGGATTGGTTATATTATCTTCCTTACAGTTCAATTACTTCATGGACTGAGATGAAATAGTTATTCTTAGAAAAGTTTTTCCTTGCATCTCGGGCTGCAAATATAAGGAAAAAAATATGTGGGATATGACAACTTAGTGGAGAGACTCTCTATAAGTATTGGAAAAGATTCAAACAACTATGTGCTAGTTGTCCTCACCATCAAATTCCCAAACAACTTCTCATCCAATACTTCTATGAGCGATGATTACCAATGGATAGGAGTATGGTAGATGCAACCAACGGAGGAGCATTAGTGAATAAAACACCCGTAGAAGCTAGGCAATTGATCTCTAACATGGCTGAAAATTCCAACAATTTGGACCTCGAGTTGAGGAGAATTTTAAGAGAGTTAAGGAGATAAGTACATCTAATTTGGAAAATCAAATTTCTAATCTAATCGTTTGGTTCAATCAATTGGTGTAGGGCACTTGCAATCTGCTAAGGTTTGTGAAATATGTTGGTACTGGTCATCCCACAAACATGTGTCCTACACTGCAAGAGGATTCATATCAACAAATTAATGCAAGAGGAGGATTTCTGGACAACCCCAAATGAGATATGATCCCTATTCTAATACTTATATCCCTAGATGGAGAGATCATTTGAATTTTAGTTATGGGAATCGAGGAGTAGAACAAAGATTTACGACACCTTACAATAAGCCACCTCTACCACCAACCGTCTTCAAACTTAGGTATGCATTTAGAAAACATTGTTAAATCACTTTCTACTAATATGCAACAAATGCAACAGGAGCAAAGAGCTATGGGAACCAAATTACCCAGCGCTACATCTATTAGCAAGTTGGAGGCACAAATTCTAGAAGGTTACCTTCACGGTGATAAATCCAAAGGAAAATGTGAGTGTCATTGTACTACAAAGTGGGAAGGAGATTGATGCACGACTAGATTTACCATAAAACTAAAAATGCAAGAGAACTGAGCATAAAGAAGGAGAAGAGGCCACACTTGAACCACAATCAAAGGTAACTCCTTTTTCTCATTCTAAGCCAACATTCCTAATGCGATTGTTCCACATTTTCCTAGTAGGTTGGCGAAGTCAAGACAAGAGGAATATGAGAAAGAAGTCTTAGATACATTTGGAAAGGTAGAAGTGAACATACCCTTGTTGGATGCTATCAAGCAAATTCAAATATGCAAGATTCTTGAAGGAGTTGTGCAACAAAAGGTGGCTCAAGGAAATGAAACGATTAAGATAGGAAAAAATTTGACTATGCTCACACAAAAGACACTACTGAAAAATGCAAGGACCTGGAGACCAAGTATGTTCACAATTCAATGTGTTATTGGAAATAAGAAAATTGAGCGTGCTATGCTTGATTTAGGAGCTTCTATAAATGTTATGCTCTACTCAATTTTCAAAAATTTAAATCAGGGTTCTTTCAAAGAAACTAGAATAATGGTTCAACTCGCAAACCGCTTTTTTAATGCTTTGGTAGGGATTGTTGAAGATGTTTTGGTACAGTCAATGAGCTAATTTTTCCAGAGATTTTTATATCCTCAAATAGGAGGAGGACACAAAAACAAGTTTTGGCCCAATTTTACTAGCGAAACCCTTCATGAAGGCGGCTAAAACAAAGATAGATGTAAATGAGGGCATTCTCTCTATAGAGTTTGATGGGATATTGTGGAATTTAATATTTTTTATGCTATGAGATATCCTCATACGGATCATTCAATTTGCTCAATTGACACTGTTGATTCTATTGCATAGGAAACCTTTGATGAAAAAGATATCAGGAAGGAGGGCAATTAAATGAGAAAAAGGCTGTTGAACTATGTGATGATATTAACTGTACCAATGATACGAGAAAGGTCAACACTTTTTAATATTGAACCTTCTTTATCTCACGAGAAAGTGTTACCTTCTGCTTTGCAGCAACAAAACTTGAATTGAACCATTTATATGCATATTTGGAGGACAATGAGACTCCTCCGATGTAGTTGTAAAGCAGTTAACAAAGGACGAAGAAGAGAGCGTGCAGGATAAAGAGTAATAAAAATGCATAAAACAAAGGAAGAAAAAGATTAGGAAAAAGAGAAACAAAACCATACCTAAACACAATGAAAAGACTAAGGCAAACCCTTAACACATGGTTAGACAAGTAGCAAAAATAATGGCGAGAAATAAGAAGCAAAAAGAAAGAGAGGGCTCTCGTTTCCTTGAAAAATGACAAATGAGAGTGATTAGAAAGAAAGTGGCATAATAAATGAAAAGTTAGACTGCAATGACAACATTTAGCATTGAAAGACAGCAGGAGACAAATATTTACACATTGGACAATACACATAGATACATAAGTAAGAGTGAAACAAAATATTGGATAGCAAACACCCTATTGAGAAGCTAAACAAATTTCAGAGTACAAATTTAGAATAGACAACATAATTTCATAAGACATCCCCAAAACACAAAATATTAATGCATGTACGGAAGAAGGAGATAGAGGAACAAACACATCGGTGTTTCAAGGAAAAGATTCGATTGTTAGGTTTAAGGTAAAGAGAGTTAAAGTGGACAAAAACCGTCCAAAGCAGAAAACTCTTATAGGTGCACTTGGAGTGCACATATAACACAACTCTGAGGGAAATTTTGAATGCACAACAAGGAAGAAGAAAATTGATACATACATAAAACAACACATTTTAGACCAAAAAAACAACTAATAAAAGGCAATAAATTTGCTTAAGGTTTTGAAATCATGCGGTACCGATTCACAGTCATTGAAGCAAGGCATGCATCGCAACTCTGTTGAGATGAGACAAAATACGAGGATACACTGCAACGAATCTTGTTAGGGCATTGCATAGGGAAATTTTTAAAGAAAATTATGGAAGAAAAATAAAAAAAACTATAGCTTCCTTATTCAAACGTAAGCTCAACGGTAGTCCAAGAAGTCGAACAATCGATTCTTGGCCAAAAAAATAATATCGCTTTTCCGGGGTGGGCAAAGTACCTTCTTTCCTCGAACCTAGCCTCTCATGACCAACTGTTGGAGGACCAAAATCGAAGATTCACACATTCAAAATTTAGAAGGAACAAAGCGCAAGAAAAACACAAGATCCGTCGGATAACACCACAAAAATTTTTAAAATAGATGTAGTTAAGACAAATCTCTAAACTTGGGACTCCTTTCCTCATGGTCACATCCATCACTACTAGGATTGATCGGCATGTCGGTGCAGAGACAACCAACCCCAAGACAGGAAGGAAAACCAAAACAAAAATGGAAGAAAATGGTGAGAATTTGATCTGAGATAACAAAATGGGAGAAGAATGAACACAGTTCCAAAAGCAAGATCATGTAGGAAGATGTAGGCTTAAGGTGTGTGCAGAGACAATAGAGCTTGGAAAGGAAGGTTTATGGTTTACAGTCAAGTTTATGTGGCATGGAGAAACGTAAGCTATAATGTAGTTTAGTTCAAAGAACGTGGTTAGGGACGGAGCGCATGGTGCGGAAGTATCATATCCACGTGTCCTCACTGGCGATTCTTGTTCATGCTTTTATACTATATGTTAACGATGACATATAGAATTTTTACTTATAAATAGTTAAGTCATGGTAAAAGATGGTAGTTTGACGATAAGAACCTTTATCGCATTTCAAAATAAGTGGTGAGAACTTCTCAAGTGAAGCTTTGGAATTTTCATGCTTTAATAAGTTTTTATTAGAAAAACCCATCTTACGCTTACTACCTTACAAGGCCCCAAAGGAAAAATTTCAGGAATCGAAAGAATAAATCGACAAAAAAAAAGCTTGAAAAAATCACCACTTCCACCCTTTAATCATGAACCTCAATGAAGAAACAACCTCTGACAACTACAAAATCTGCAACACACACTTGATTTGAAACAATGTTTCCAAATAGAATATGGGTGTTTTCTAACCATCGAACAAATTTAAACTACCAACATTCTCATATTGCGCATGGCTTTTGTGATGATCACCCCATTCTTGTTAGCAAGGTGAAGCGCGATGACTACCCAGTGGGGCACGGATCTCTTCTTCATCTTCCACTACCTCACTTTTCCTTTTCAACTATACTCCTGATTCTCCACTCGTTGCTCATCTCCCCAAATGGGAAAATCCATGTTAGCCCATCATCATTTTTATAGTTTTTACTCCCTTTTGGTTTACGATGTTATGTCCGATTTATACACCTTACTCTATGCCTTAATCAATAGGCCTTTTTCTTTTTCTTTTTTAGTTTGTTAGGCATTGGCCAACTATTTTGAAATAATGGCCAACTATTTTGTTTATCATTCTCAATTGCTTCAAATAATGTCCGTGAAAGGGTTTAAAAAAGGAAGAGATGATAATGTGCGTCAATGCCTGTCGCTCTCGAAGAAGTACCATTGCCATAGTAAATGCTATAGAGGCTTATTTCTATCAACATTCTAGACTAGGTTTTCAGTCTTAAGGTGATTTTATCCTTTTTGGGGTTCTACTCAACCTTCCCATTAGTCTTCACCGTTCGGTTTCGATGATATTGCACGATCTTATCGCTAGAAGTCTAGTGAAAAATATGGACACCTTTGACTGGTATTTACAACAAAGAGCACTTTAGCTTTGTGAATAAGCGGCCAAAATGAGTTCGATGTGTACCTTTTGTCTTTCGTCCTTTTAGGGGACTAAACAACCTTTAAATGCCATCTACTTGTTGCGGGAAGAACACTTCCTATCCAAGCTGCACTTTTCTTGGCCACAGATTTCATGTGCCACTCAAAGAGGTAGTAGAGTGGTACTTGCAAGCTACAAAGACTCGATTGACAGGCAAGGCATCAAACTTTGTTAAAGACTACAAAAACCATCACAAATTCTTTCTTTTGGTAATGATGTGAATGATTGGGCGGACTTCTTATATGCTTGATAGGATCTAATTTGTTACCATTTAATATGAGCAAAAATATGATGTTAATACTTTATTTGGTATGAAATTGGCTAAATTGAGTTGTTTTTGTCCCAGGGAGTAAAGTTGATGGACTAAAGCAAAAAGATGGAATTTAATGGAGATTTAGATGATTTTTGGAGAATCACTTTTGGAGCCAAAACAGAAGACTATTTTGGATTAAACTTGCCCACGCCTTAAAGGATAAACTTGGAGGTGAAACTCAAAGAAATGCACCTGACCACGTCTTAAGCTGAGACAAAGGACCGATGGGCTGAAATTTCAAGATTTGAATTTGTCTTTTGATTTAAACTTTTGCAATTCAAGTTAGAATGGATGGGATGACATTTGTTAGGATTAGATAGGATATGATGGTTGGCTGGATAATTAGTTAGGAATTTAAGGTTTAAAGACTTAGGATTTGTTGGAGAGATTTTAGGAAGTCTTTAGGGAGGTTACTAGAGAATAAGGCTATAAATAGGAGGGTTAGTGAACTTGGAAGACATAAGTCTTTCCTTTAATTTTCTACAGAATTTTCCCTTTCTTTTGTACTTCTCTTTTTTTTAAGAATAAATTTAGAATAGTTTTGCCACCATGAGTGGCTAAACTACTTCCTTTCCATTCCAAGGGGTGTTGATGCCAATATATTTAGTGAGGTTTTGTTCATAGTTTCATAATCCTTTGCATTCAAGTAATCATTATTTCTTGCATTCTATTTTTATGGATTTTGAATGATAAATAAATTGACAACTTATTTTCATTTTTCTTCCTATAGCTATCTATTTGTTCTTGATCCGTAATTGTCCGGAACAATTAGTACAAGTAGCACTTAAATCTTTTTGCGTGTGTAAAGTGACAGTAATCATGCATTTATGATTTAAAGGGAATTAATGATACAAAGATTTTCAATTGCAGCTATCTCAATTGTTGGTTTTTGTTTTAACTGTTTTCAATGTTCTTAGTGCTACTATCAAATGATATGGAACGCTATCGCCCCCAGTCATTTGTTAGTAAGGTTTGTTGTGAATGCTAGGTTCAAACAAATAGAATAGGAAAACTCAAAATTTTGTCATGGCTATCCTGCGAAATTTTCGGTTAAATGCTTGAATGAAAAAGTGTCTTTAGAATCCTATGATCTAGATATATTCGGTACAAGTACACTTCCTTGGATCGGAATTTGGTAAGATTGAAGTATTTCTTTTACATATTTTTAGTAATTTCTTTTATAATTTTCCTTTATTTATTACTATTAGAATTGGTATTAAGCTTCTCCTTTTATTTTTTTTTTCTTTTCATCTCAAGTGCTAAAACCCCTTCAACACATAGCTCCTCTTGGGATTGAATTGGTCACTACTACTACAAATCAATTGTAGTTAGTTGAAGATCTGAATTAATTTTGGGGTTTAGACAACCACCAATGCTTATTCTAATATGAAATGGAAAAGAGTGAATAACATTTTGATGTACACATTTTCTTGGTAGGTTTTCCCTGCGTCCTTACGCACTTGAAGATCATTGGAAGTGGTTCTTCGGTTATTTTTGTCCTGATGGTATATTCCATCATGAATCATCATTTTCCTATTATTACATCCTGTAGATTTGTTATTTATTTTGCAAAGGTGTCTCTTAGATTTCGCTTGAATTGAGAGAAAAAGAAAATGAAGTAAATTCTGAGAAAAATATTGATTCTTATGCCATATTCATGCTCGTACGATATATTTTACTTTCATCTTGCCATTTGGCTTTTCTTGCAGAACCTAAAGAAGAAACTAAATGAACATTTCGAATACGACTTTAGATGCTTGGTTTGGTACACTGCATCTTGATTAGATACATTTATGCGTCCTTAGAGCTAGCAATATTACATATTTTATCCAATTCAAAGAAAGAAGCTTTGAGAAAATATACAAGACTAATGAGTAGAGAAAAGTCATGTGACATCGACATCACTATTTTAAAGTGTAACAACATTAGTTATTAACATTTGATAGTTTTGTATCAATGATAAGCACTGTATTACTCGGCTTTAGTACATTCACATGCTTCTAATGATGGAGAGGTTGCAATTTCTTGCAAGTTTATGCTTCTCATTTGTTGTTAAACTTTTTAGTTTTGAGCATCTAGTTACGTGTTAAATCGGACTTGGATATTGAAATTAATCCTTGTTTAAAGCGTAGCTCATGAAATCAAATGTAAATTGCATATACAAAAGCTTGCCATGCATTTTCTCAACTCTTGAGCCTCGACTATTCCTGATTCATTGAAGGTAAGCGGGGATGTCAATGAGTTATCTAGTTACATTTCTGTTTCCTTTTTTATTTTATCGGTGGCATGTCATTAGGCAAACTTTCTTAGTTATGTAAATTGGATGTTTATCTAAGTTTTCCAGGAGAACATGAAAGATGCGGAAAATATTGGGCCATTAAGTAGCGATTATCTCTCTTACGTGCCTCGTGAAAGCGAGTTCATTGACAGGATGAAGTTCATTCCGGTAGGACGGATGTCTCTAATCGAATGATGACCAGAAATATCCACCATATCTGTTTCAACCCCAAAGTAAAATATTAGGAAGAAGAAGAAGAGATACAATGGAAAAGAAAGCGTCTCAAATATGAAAGAAATAATAACTAAAGATCCGTACTTGTGCTTTGTGATTGCAGTGTTGCCAATGAATCGGATCCTGCATATCCATCTAGTGATTATACTTCTCTAGTGCAATAATTGAGTAGTTATGGTGTTGAAGGTGCATTTTTGGGAAACACCAATTCCTCATGAGAAAAGCAGAAAGAAAACTTCCTCTCAATTGATTCGGCCTTTCTTACTAATAGTCAGATCTTGAAGATCGTGAAGGTAATTCAACTCTAAGATGCATCAAGATAGTATTTCATCAAGATGCATTTCATGTTCTAATTGACTTGGTGTAAAGATGCTATAGAAATTTGTGAAGTTTCCATGGAGGTGATCTCTTCTCTCATCTAGCGATATACATGCAACTTTAACTTTTGTTGTTTATCTCATGCTTTCTTCTAGTTGAGGTGCATCTTAAACTTTGCAATCTAGATTTGCTACCTAAATTGCATATTGCCGATTTTCCCCTTGGTTTTTCAATACGTGATTTTTCAATTTAATCTAATTTATTTAACATAATTACAAGCCTAAAGGGTTTGGTATTTTTACACCTAATAAAAATGCCAACAAGAGTCTCTATGGAAAGTGGTATGTTTCTTTTCTTTGTGAAGAGAACATTGTTTTACGGGAGGAGAGTCTTGTATCACTTGTCGGTAGTGACAAAATCAACGGAGAATTCACAATTAGGGCCACCATGGGTTGAGATTCAAGTCGTGGGAAGGTAGCGAATGACAAGTAACCGCCTTCTAGTCGTTTTGCATTTGGGAATCTAAAGGATCTAGAGCGAGTTCAGTTTTTAGTTTAAAGAGGAGGAGTGTGTGAGAGGATTTTTCTTCTGCAAGCAGTCCATTGGGGGTCACTAGATAGAAATTCCAAATCTTTTTCCGAAAGTTGTTTTGTTTTTCCGATTGGTTTTGCAGGTCTATTTTTATTTGGGCGTGCTGTGGTAATGGATGCAGGGAGGAAAGATCTTGGAAGAAAGAGGTGTTGGGAATGATTAAGAAGTTGAAGCTCTCGACGGCGGTGGAAAAGGGAGGCATGTGATTGAGAGAATGATGTGCTCGTTAGTAAAGAAGAGAGGAATGAAGTCTTTTGGGGGAGATCTTTGGGGACAAAATGGTGAGCTTTACTAGTCCAAGAACACAATGGAGAACCTCGGCGATCAAAAATTCCTTTATCATTCAAGAGTTGGGGTTGAATTACTACAGTTCATCTTCAACACCACTCGAAAGGAAAAAAGTATTGGCGGGCGAGGATAAACATTAAACTTGTCATTTGGTATTTAGGAAATGGACTTAAGCGGACGATACAAGATAAAGAATTTAATCATGTCTCCATGCTGGTGCAAATTTGGAACTTACCACACCTTTGGTTACTCGTGATCTGAAATAAGATTGGAAAATTTTTCCCCAACTCTTGGATGTGATAATACCGAAAGTGAGAGCAAATAGGAAGATACATCATAGTTACGGTATCAATTGACTTAGGCAAATGCTTTGCTAAGGAATTCATGTTAGTGTAGGAGAATGAGATATGGGTAAGTTTTAAGTATGAATACTTAGCAACTTTTTGTACATATTGTGGTAAAGTTGGTCATGGAGAAAAAGTTTGTGAAGCAAGGAGTGAGAATCATAAGAAACAACAAATTATGGAGGGACAATTTGGTGCTAGCTCTGGCTGGAGTTGGGCAGTGGGAAATAAGGATTATGGTAGGAGAAGCAAGGAGGAAAAGTGGGGTATTGACTAAGGATGTGATTATGAATCTAGGGTCTAGAGTGCGAGGAGGAAGATGATGAAGCGCCAAGCTTTAGTTGCTAGTTTAAATGTGAATCGATCGTGCGACAATCTCGTGACTAATTCCACTAGTGCTCTCACATCCGGTAAATGTGCAAAATCACAGGCGGTTTGGTTCTCATTACGAGAAAAATATATTATTTCGAGGAGCTAAATGACTTGAGAGAAGAGTTTCAGTGAGTGAGAGAGCAATAGAATTTGCGGAAGTTGTGAAGAATGGAACAAACATGATGGATATTGAGTTGATCAATGTCCTGTCATGCATCTTGAGTTTGGTAAAGCCAAACAAAGTGTGGTACTACTTGACTTCCTTTAAGCATTGTGGGGGTGGAAGATACAACGATACGACTTAGTAAATGGAGCGATTAGGGAGAAGGTTAAGGTCTGCAGAAATTCTACAACAACGGCATAAGGTAGGCTAATACATTTGTGGAGACAAACTTTCATCCTTTCAACCAGATTTTATATATGACCTTATAAACAACATTACATAAGCTAATGAGTCTATAATGGCCAACAACATGAGGATGTTTCATTTTGGTACCAATGTGATTAATGTGTGGTTCACTTGTTTAAGCATTCTTTTATGCCCAAAAAATGTTTTACTACTTTACAGATCAACACTAATCACATTTCAATAAGATTGAAAGAAAAGGGTAATCATATCATCCAATCCGAGGCCTTATTGGGATTCATGTTGAGCAGGGCTTCTTTGATTTTAGATTCCTCCACGGTATTGTGAGTCTTTGGTTCATTGCAGCATTGATTGATAGTGGGATACCTTCCAAATCTTCATGCCGTAGGCTCGGACAGAGGTAGAGAAGAGTTTGTCATAGAATGTTAGAATTTCATTCTTTACTTCTTATTGCTTTCACAAACCTCCCATTTTCCTTCACCAATCTTTCAATGGTATTTTGCCTCCTCCTATTGATAGTCGAGGCATGAAAAACTTCGTATTCTTATCTCTTTCTTAGAGCCATGAACTCTTGATGTTTGTCTCCAATAAATCTCCTCATCTTAATAAGCCTAATGAAGCTCTTTTTTCAATATGCCCCATTCTTGCCAGTTTCAGTGGCCCCCTTGACTTGAAAGGAACTCTATTTGTGTTTTGATTTTTGTTATTTTCTTGGCTGAATTGTTCATCTGCCGCTGGCTCCATTTTAATAGCTCCATTCTACATTGGTGATTTTGGCGAGAAAGTTGATACATCGAGGTTTCTCTTTGCTCTCGTCACCATGTAGTTTCTACTAGTACGCCCACCTCATCTTTTTACCCATCTTTTTTATCAAAGATGAATCTTTGTAGCTCTTTGCTTATTAGGGTTGGTGTCCATTAGGATTAGAGAATGGTCAGATGATTGCCTCTTCACGTGAAAGGCTTTTACTCTTGGAAATGTGAGTAACTTCAAGGGGGAGCCAAAGAATCGATTTAGCCTTTCTTCTACAAAATCGTCCCTTATCTATTGTTAGCCCATGTTAAGCTCCTTCCCATACATCTTACTAGTTCGCCCACGGTTCGGGAACGAGCAGGAAAGACGGTTCTGTTCAATAGAAATGAGGAACGAGCGAAACTTTAAGAGAAAGTTACGGGGCGGTTCCAAACCAGCGGTTCCAGTTTTAATCTGATTTGATTTCGATTTTAATAAAGTTTTGGTTAGGTTCTAGTTTTAATACGGTTCAAAAGCGGTTTTATAAGATTTCAATAAAAATAATCAAAATCTAAAATTACTAAAAGGAAAAAGGGGCATGAACTTAACAAATTAAGAGCCTACATATCCTTTGGGGTAGAAGAATCAAAGCCCATATAGTTCTCTTACCTTATAGTAATCCCCTACTTACCTCAATCGTTGTTTTCTATTGTTCCGGTCTTTGGTCATGTCTGTCGTCAAATAACTCTAATTCGCACAATCTATCTCTTGTTAATATTGTGCTTTAGTCTAATCATCAAGGCAAACTTGAGCCTTCAATGATTCAGGACTAATACTTGAACGCTTTTCATCTAAAATATGGCCTCGTGCTAAATGCTTGTTCTATGGCAATCCGAACATGGAGTTGCTAAAACATTTTTGCAATCATAGAAATAATTGGATAGTGGCTCGAATGCCCTTCTACCAATCTAGTATTTGGAATCCTGCACTATCATTAAACTCAAAATGTGTTATTAGATAATTATCTATTTTAGAGTTACTTCCTAATCCCACCTTATATTTTTATGCCTATGCATAATAATCTCTATCCTTTACTCATTCTCGCCTAAATTCTCATTTTGTCTACTATTAAATTGAGAAGATGGGAGAAGGCCATTATAAGTCTTACAAAATTCTTCATATACATTTACTCCTAAGACTCTAGTAAAAGAAATTATTTTTGTAATATCTACAGCATCATTTAAACCTAAATATTCATAATAAACTTGCAAGCAACCATATAAACCATCAATTTTACAACATGGATAAAAACACAAGCAACTAAATAAATAGATGAAATATCACTATAATAGTTTAGCCATTTTAATTCCATTAATTTAATAGTATTTTCTAGTAAATTGTTGTTTTTAGTTTCTCTTAAAATTACCAAAATATTAATACATTCTTGCATAAATAAATGAGTAGTAGGATAATAAACATCGACATCGTATAAGTAGCATCATTAAAACTTTTGAAAGATCTAAAATTTTTTTGCAAACATTACAATGTTGTGGATATAAATTAACTTGGGAAATATTATTTGTAACAAATATGCATAATAAATCTTTATACTCAAATGATCCGTTAAGCAAAATATAAGTAGAATTCCAACGAGTTGGCACGACTCTTGGAAATCTCTTTGGTTTTGCCATTTGCTTTACAAAATTTCGCCATTCTTTCATTATTTGGGGATGTGTCAATAAATATGAAATTGCTTTTTAATTGGAGCTAAAAAGTTTCAAGATTTTTAAACCATCTTTTGCATAAATTTAAAACATAACAAACACATCTAATACGAAAAATTGTCCACCAAAGGCAAGTCTACAAACATTTTCTAATTCAACAATTAAAGCGGTATTTGCAGCGGCATTATCAAAATCAATTGAAAAAATTTTATTTACCAAATAAAATTCTTCTAAATTTGTCTAATTAATCTATAAATATTATCTAGTATGCCTATCATAAAAACTCTAAATGAAATTATTCTTTCTGAATATTCCAATCATCATCTATCCAATGACATGTTAAACCCATATAAGAATGAACTTGCAATGATCACTCCAAATATGCACACATCCCTTAAAATCCTTGAAAAATTTTTGTAAATCCTATTTTCCTTTCGCAAAGACTAAAAATTGTGCGTTTAAGAGTATTTCTAGATACTCACTTTGCTTGTGGTTGACAAGCATTTTGAATAAATTGATTAAAACCAAAATTTTCACCAAAACTAAAAGATAAATGCTCTACGAAAACAAATTTACCTAATTCTTCTTTATAAGTTTGGTCGTTAAAATGAAATAATTGTGGAGGTTAGAATTTGTGTACCGTAATTTGTGTTTGCGTTGTGACATAAGCAAGTTTAGTTGGATGCTTTTTATCAAGATACCTCCGAAATGTTCCATATCCACCTCCTTGACTATATTTAAAATTTTGCTTACAATAATTGCAAGTTACTGTAAACTTCTTTGGATCATCAATGGCCGTCTTCTTAAAATTTGATTGAAAGTATGATTTTGGCACCTTTTAGAAATTTCTTGTGATTCATCATTGGTGGTAAGATGAAGACTTTTTATGTAGGTACATGCTCTCCCACAAATGTGTTGGTGTTGACTTGCTCTTGCCTATCTACATCTAAACCCCAATCTGCATAATCAAAATCATGAATATTAGCGATTCACCCACCTTACCCTTGCCTTTGTCGGCTCTAGTTTCCATTTTTAGGTGAAAGTAATATAAATAATAGAATTTGGTATGTAGAAATAACGAAAGAATTAATATAAATAGAGAATTAATATAAATGGAGTGAATTAAAAAAAGTATGAAGGAATATGGAGAGAATTAATATAAATGGAGAGAATTTAAATAATATTTAAATTTTAATTAGAAATAATAAGGAATATGGAGGGATTTGATATAAATTTGCAAAATTTGGTATCGAGAATATGGAAAGAATCAATAGAAATAAAGAATTAATATAATTTGAGAGAATTAAAAAAAGTATTGATGAATATGGAGAGAATGAGAGAGATTGATGAAATTTGGTGTGGAAAATGAAATGAGATTGAAAAGTATTTATAGGAGAAAAAGAGGAAGAAAAAACAAAGAAAACAAAAAAAGAAGAAGATCGTTTGCCTTGGCCTCAATGGCTTGAAATTGATACAATTCGAATTCGAATTGCAAGCGTGCAATGGCTCTTTGATTTTGGAATTGCAAAAATTTGAATTGCAATTTCCAATGGCTTTTGAATTTTTAAATTCAAAATTATAAGTATTATATATATATATAACTTGATGAGGAGAGGCCGCAAAGGCAGGAAAATAAAAGGAGAAGTGGGTGCAGATTTGCCACTAGAGGAAAGGGTAGGTGGCTTAGCCAACCATTAACAAGATATAAACAACGATATTAAATAAACAGACATTTAAGTGACAGAATATAAATGAACAGTAACTAAACTAGGCGGTTGAACCGTCCAAGCATCAATAAAAATAAAAGTATTAAAGGCAATAATAAGCTTTGAATAATAAATAATAAAGAACTAGCCAAACATTGGGACTAGCTCTTGTTTGGATAAAATTTGGAGTTTATTTAAACTCTAAAAATACAAAGCTTATACCTTGGTAGCCAAAGGTTATGTTTGGGTAAATGATGGTACAAGAAAGGAAAAGAAATAAAGAAAGGAAGAAAGAAAGAGAGGAAGAATGTGAGGAAATGAAAGATAGAAAATCTTCTAGTCTAAGGTTGAGAGGATATTTGGATACAAAGTCTGTGGGTGTGAAAAATTCTGCCTAAATGGAAGACAAAGGGAAATTTTATAGAAAATTTCCATCTGATGTCGATGCTTGATTGCCCTGCAGTCTTCTTTGCTCTGATTACTATGAGCGATAATTTAGGTGACTACGATGCCACCGCTAAAATTTTCTTGGAATTTTTAGAGAATTCCATAGCAATCATCTCCATTCAAATAAAATGGTCTTCTTCATCTTCTTGATCTTCTTGGTCTTCAATTTTGGCTTGGGATGAAGTAGAACATTCGGGAAGGTTTTGTTTTATTATTTGTCGTTTCCTTTAGGCCTGAGTACTTTGTTGGGCCTTGGAGACTCTGTTTGAATTGAGAAAGTAGGCTTTCTAGATGTTTGACATATTCTTCTTTATTTGTAATCACGCCAACTTGGATTGGGCTAGACTCTTTTGTTGTAAAATCCAGTTATTTGAGGATCTGAGGGAGAATAAGGTGTGGATTATTTATAAACCAAGCCAAGACTTGATCAGGTTGACGGATTTAATGTTGAATTCTTTCCACCATTTTGAATATCCTTGCACGACAAGGAGCGGGAAAATAGCGTGTTGTTTGAGAAATTCAAATTTCCATGAATAGATCCATGAAAGGGAAAAGTGGGAAAAGAAAGCGAGTAGTTTTGGTATGAATGGTTTTGGGGATTGAAATTTTTGATAAAAAATTTGAAAACCTTGATTGATCATCTGGCAAGATCTTTTGTTGTGGGCCATGAATTCCTCACCATTGAACAAACCAAGGAAATCATATTTATTAGTTCTTTTAAAATAAAAAGAACCAAGAGTGTTTATTTAGGTATTTTGAAGAGTAAAAGCATCGAACGAGGCGGTTCTATAATCCCAATAATTGTGACCTTGAAATTTGGAATGGTTGGGAGAAGTTTCTAAGTTTGTTTAGATCATTACCCCACTCTGAAGGTTTAATGATTTTAAGGATTTGGGTTGTGGAATGGGTAACGTAAATTTTGGTCTTATCTTGGTAATGTTTGAAAGATACTGATCCAGAGTCCAACAAAATGAACTCATAGTATGTTTGTGTTTTAGAGATAGAGTATGGAAGGAATTGAAACCCTTTGGGAAGAATGGTTTGGGCCATTTGTAGTGGGCTGTTTTGGAAAATATCGGGTTCCATTTGAAGAATATTTACTGAGTAGTCATTTTTGTAATATGACTCCTGGGCTTTTGGAGAGAAGGTAGTTGGGATTACTACTTGTTTTTGCGGATTTGGAACCATAATTGTCTGATAAGATTGAGTGGGGCTCAGAGCCACCACTTGAGATTTAGCAGGGATGGGGCTTGGAGCCGCCACCAAGGTTTGGGGTGATTTCACCAACTGAAATCCTGATTGGGCTGCCAACCCAGTAGAAATTGGCGATTGTGTTTGAGCTTTATCCTCTTGGTGATATCTGCCCATGATCTAGGTGCGAGGATAGAGATTAGTTTGATGTTTTCTAGAGATTCAAAAGCTTGAATCTAGGTTGGTGTGAGGCATAGTTTCTTTGGAGTTTGTATGTTTATTTTGTTTGAATCAGGATTCGGTTTTGGATGTATGGGAAGAACTAGGCTTCTTGGAAGGTGGATCTTCTTTTTCTTCCTAGGTGGCATCGTTATCTTACCTGCAAAAATTCACGAGTCAAATAGTCGGGGAATTGTTTTCTCCTTTAATATATTCAATATCAAAATCGAAGCAGATAAGATAGCTTGCACCTTACAAAAATTTGTTTAGAAGCAAGGTGTTTAACATCTTTTGCAAAACTTCTTTTGATTTACAATCAACACGTAATAAAAATTTTTATTTAGTAAATCAGTTGAAATTTAGAAACACATAAGACAATTGCAAGAATTTCTTTTTAATGGTAGAATAATTTTGTTGGGAGTTATTCCAATGCTTAGATGCAAATGCCACAATTTGCTCTTTACCATTCTGGACTGTTTTAAGATACCACCATAACCAATTTGAAGCATCGGTTCAAAATTTTTTGAGTTGATGGATCGATAATGCAAGACAAGGAAGTACTTTAACTTGCTTTTTAATTTGTCTAACTATATTTGTATGAATATCGGTCAAAGCGGGGGGTTTAAGCCGATCATGCAAAGGTTTAATAAGATTGCTAAGTTCGGAATGAAATCAAAAACATAATTTAAGCAACCTAAAAATCATTGGAGTTGTTGTTTATCTAGGATTTGATCGGAAATTTTGACAAATTGAATTGATCTTTCAATTGGAATAATAGTTCCTAAATGAATATGATGTCCTAGGAATCTAATTTTTGTTTGAAAAAGACTAATCTTTTTCTGAGAAACAGCTAAAACATTTTTTTTAATGACATGCAGAAATGTATTAACATGTTTAAAGTGCTGATCAATGTTTTCAGAGAAAACTAACACATCATCAATATAAACAATAATAAAATTTGAATAAGGATAAAAAATATCATTCATTATCCTTTGAAATTCAGAAGGGGCATTCTTTAAACCGAAAGGCATTACATTCATAATGTCAGAAAGGGACATTAAATGCGGTTTTATACATCGAGAAGGATGGATTTGAATATGCCAAAATCCAAATTTCATATCAAATTTTGAAAATTTTTTTGCAGCATATAATTTTTGGAGAAGATCTTTTTTTGTTGGGAATTGGATATCGAATCCTTGGAGGCTTTGTTCAAAGCCTTATAATTAATTACAAGTCTTAGAACACCTCTTTCTATTTGAATTTTTATTAACATAAAAAGCGGACTCCAAGGAGGTGACTTTTTGTATAATCTTCTTTTGAGAAGATCATTAATTTCTTCTTCACAATGTTGAAGAAGTTCTTGATTCATTTGGATAGCTCTAGCTTTGGTAGGAATTTGGCGTTCATCAAAATCCTTTTCATAAGGAGGTAAGCGACATGTTGTTTTCTATTCCAAAATCTTTGTTGGAATTTTAGCACAAACTTCCTTTGGAGTTTGGACTCAATATCTTTAATCTACTTTGAAGCAAGGTTGTTGAAGTTGTTCTTCAATTCTTTTGAAAGATATTTCTTGAATAAGAAAATTTATTTGGTTTTGTTTTAAGGTTAGAACATTTATTTGAGAATCATTGGAAAATAAAGTATTTAATTTTCTTTCCAAAGGTGGTTTGACAAAGGAATACAAGAATTTGGAATATTTTGAGGGTAAATACCTTGGAAATTAGTCGATATGGAGTTACTTGATAAATAAATGGAGTGCCTAAATAAGCTAATCCATTTAAATCTTGGCCTAATATCTGAAATACTTTGAACTTTGTGTCTTGTAACAATTATAGCCCGACCTTTCAATTTTAACAATCTGATGCACGACCTTTTCAATTTGTAACAATTATAGCCTCAGTTAGTCAACCGTTAGTCATACATTAAAATTGATGGCGTGGGCGTGCGTGGCGCCACGTCGCTTTGCCAACTCATCGCCAACTTCGGCAAAACAACTCTAGACAAGGGTTCTCTCTGGATTCTCAAGAGATGTTTCGATTTTGCTCAAGAATGGCTCCCTCCTTTAGTTCTGGCTGGCATCAAGGCTGTGTTCTACTGTTTTGTTGCTCTTTCCACGGCCTACCTCACTATCGGCAAGAATTCACGAAACATTACAGAAGGTCTCCCACTCTCGATGAATTGAGAAATCCCCACAGGTTCCAGAAACCTCAATCACTGTGAAAACCTTTGAAGCTCGAGATTTCTGTACATGTTCAAGAGTTTCCATGGCGGAACTGCGTGTCTGACCGTGTCCTCACGAGCTTGGCTTGTGATGTGATGCTCGCAAAGACTTGCGGTGAGATGGAGGCCCTTACATCGACTTTGTGAAGAAGCAGTTCAATAAGCGGTTCTCTAGTGGGGCGGAGTTAGGAGCCTAGGTCAGAAGCACTTGAAGAGAAATGGGCAAAATGGCTAGCCCAATTGAAGCCAAGTCCATCATATATTGTTCATTAGGGGCGAAAGCGTTTTTGGCGATGTTCGGATGAAGGAATTGCTTGTTGGGTTGGATCTCGGTCTTCCTTTCTTTGTCGTCTTAAATTTTCCTGCAGGTTGGCGTTTGAAAGAGTTAAATAGGGTCCTTCGGAGGGTTTTGGATAGGGTTAAGGATAAGGTATGATTCACGCTGGTTGGGTGCAACAACGAGAATCCAAAAAATTTAAATTGTTTTCTTGAGTTGGCGATGAGTTGGCGATGGCGTGGCGCCTCACGTGGCGACCACGTCATCAATTTATGAAGGACTAACGGTTGACTAGCGAGGCTATAATTGTTACAAATTGAAAAGGTCAGTCTTGTATTGTTAAAATTGAAAGGTCGGGCTATAATTGTTACAAGGCAAAGTTGGGCTATTTACGTATATTAGGCCTTAAATCTTTTGCTAAAAGAAAGATGTTTTACAAAACCATTTTGAAAATGAACTTCAACTTTAGGAAGTTTATAATTTATATGTAATTTAGAACCATTTGCATAACAAAGTCGTTCTTTGGTTTTCAAAATAGATTGAAGGATAAGTCCTTCTTGGATATAACACATATCGCCTGTATCCATAAGCGGGAATTTCAAGTTTGAAATTATCTTTTATAACTAAAGTAATTAAAATGTCATATTTTTGTTGGACTAGAGAAATATGATTAAGAAATTAGTCATTTCTTGAATTTTTAAAGTAGGGGATTTGAAGAAGAAGGTTTAGAAGAGTGGAAGTTTTACTGAGCTTCCTTTTGAAATTAATGAGTCAATAACAAGACTTTGGTTGATTTATGTTACGTTATTGTTCAAATCTCACCAAAGACAACATTTTTAGTAGTTTCACATGGTTCTGCATGGTTCCAACTACAAAATGCCAACTACAAAAATTATGAACCAAAAGCCCTTACCAATGGATGGGCAGTTCGATTCATAGCCATAAAACAGTCAACAGTTCGGTTCGAGTTTGACTGGTGCAGTTCCGGTCCAAACCGGCCCGTGGCCAAGACTACATCTTACTTCTCCCATTTCCATGTTGTTTACAAATGATTGAAAGGGTTGACAAGCGCTCTTGTTCTCACTCCTCCCTCTTTTTTTCTCTCTTGGGTTCAAGATATCATTAAAGTCTTCTCCCAAAAACCACATATCTCCCCAACTTTATCTTTTGCTTTAAATACTCCCATTGTTCTTGTCTTATTTTACTGTCTACACCAACGCAAAAAAATAGCTCAAAATATATTATTCTCCCTTTGAGCTCACATTCCATTTGGATGCAAAACTAGTGGATATTATCTTTTAATACCTATATTTTCATTCCAAAGTATCAACGACCCACCTTTTGTACCCTCTGGCTCCACCACTCTTCATTTCTCATGCAATTTTAGGCTTGGCACAAGTAGCCACAAACTTTGGGTTTTTTTTTTCAAAAGGAATATTAATTTAGGAATGTAGGAATGAACAATCTCCTCAACTAGAAAGCGCAAAGTACTCCCAAATCTTCTGATTCCACACATATACTTTCATTGTTCATGTTGGGACCACTCTTGCTAGTCCACCACTATGGATGAGTTTTAGTATCTTGCCCTACATTTCTTGGTTTTGTATGGATGGTCGCCCATCTCCTCTAAATCAGGATTTTCGTCTGAAGTGGCTAATGTGTATGGGTTACGTGGGTTAACTCCACTAAACCCATAAGGTTCCCAAGACAAGACTCAAAGTTCGGACCTTTGAAACAAGCGAAGTTCTAAACCTTGGAATCAAAGGTCGAACCTTTATGATAAGTGAAGTCCGGACCTTGGAGTCAAAGGTCCGGGCCTTCATAAGCAAAGTCTCGGACTTTAGAGTCAAGGTCGAGACCTTCGCGTCATTCACAATTGCACAACCTTCGCATATAAATTAAGTAAGTTGGACACGTGAGTCTCAAGCCACCTGCGAGGAACACAACAAAGTCGTGCTTATCCATAAGCGCGTAATTATGACCTATGATTACGGGACATGACGGCGACACACAATCGGAGAAGTGTCCATGATTGGTATTTATCACCCTTTGTAGAATCCCACCAATGATGGAAAAGGATAGATAAAACCAAGAAAAACCATCGGTATGGAAAAGCAAAAACTGTTAAGCAAATTATTATACTTGGCAAAAGAATTGACTTAAGCATCGGAGAATTACCACAGGAAACCACTCTGGGTTCTGTTTTGCGAGGATAGCCATTGTTAAACACTTGAAGATATCCAGACGGATCGGATTGTTATGCGGATCACGGATTATGACTTCATCAGTGGCCAAGTTAGCTTGCACCTATAGCCGCCTTGCCTTTAAATATAACCTTCTTTCCAGCATTGTTTCCAACTCTTTTCCATTTTCTTCCTTGTCATCTTCCCTTGGGCCTTTGAGTTGCACTTTTAGCTTTCTCGGTTTTGTGAGCCGCCCTAGTGGAATGTTAATTAGTGTTGCTGCAACATTTGCCGTGACAACTTCCTCCTTCTCTTTTGGCTGTACAACTCCATCACTTTTAGCTGCGTGCTGGGACTAGTGAATACCGCTAGTCAAACATCCACCATTTGCCTTGTAACACACTTAATTTATATTCTTAGTTGCTGAAGACAAATTGGAACAAATTAGGACCCAACTCTCGGACTTTGAAGGGATCTCTAGTTGGCCAAATTCTTTCCAATACACTTTTAGACCTGTGAAGTTTGACTTCTTTTCTCCAAAGATTCACCCAATAAGACTTCTAGAGCATTCTTCTAAGCTGCTTTACATCTTCTTCTTGGATCCTCACTCCATTTTCTTCCTCTTTGGAAAGCTTCAGCGTTTGCATCAAGTCAAAGATTGTGCATAACGGATCTGGAGGGTTCTCACTATCCATCTTCAGCTTGCCAAACCCACAAGTTGCTTACCTACTTGAAGAATCAGAACCAACAAGAATGAGAAAAGAAGAAGTTAGAGTGAATTTATGAAATTTAAAGCAAATTTGTTTTGGACTATTGCTGCTCATAGACGCTAACAAAGAGGCTCGGTTTTGTGCTACTGTAATAGATCTTAGTAATAGAGGAACTATCTAGTGAAACTGTCGGTTCTAGCTGAAAAAACAAAAATGCTCAAGTTGCTGTTAGCTCAGTTAGGAAATTGGAAGGAAGAGTCGAAGGCTAGGAGGAAGAGAATCCTTAGTGTCTTCTAGAAGCTTGCAAACTTTTATGTTAAGCCTAATCATGGTGTTCATCATGCAACAAACATGCTAATGATGGTTCACAAGGTTTTTAGAAAAGAGGTTAATGCATGCTTTTGGCTTTATGCTAACTTTTAGACTCTAATTATGTATTTGTTAGTTAACAATAAAATAAAAGCTGAAAGACAAAAACATAAGCCTCCACAAAGGCACCATTCTTCTCTCCCAGAGAGAAACCTCTTTTAACACCATGATTAGGCTTTCAAATACCATTTTGTCTTCATGTTCGATTAAATATTCAAGTTGTTGTATTACTATTCTAATAATAGTTTAATTAGTATGCCAAAATACATTTCTATAAAGAGACGTGCCAAGTGACAATTTGAAATCTAAAGGTTACTACAACGTTTTGTATTAGATTAATAGATATTGTATTAATTAGAAAGATAAATAGATGGATATGGTAGTTAGATTTTTAATAATCATAATACATCATATTAAGAATGAGTTGCAAAGCCAAAAGTTTGGAGTAGCTAGTAAGGAAAATATAAAGAAGGAAGTGGTTGATTAGAATATAGGAGTTGGTGCATGACAAGGAATTAAGTGGTAAGTTTAACCCTTTTGTTGTTAATATGGTTAGGTTTGACACTTGATTTATGTTGAGTTTTTCTAGGAAGGATTAAGGTATAGAGATGTTGAAGTATTTGACATGTTGTCGTTTAGTCTTAGCCTACATTAGTGCTAAGAAGAGTTCACTTTGGTGATTTTGAATGTACCCATTAACTTTTGCAAAGTTAATACATCTATCATTTACTTGGAAAAAATGTGTTGCAAAAGCAATTGATACAATTGAAATCAAATTGTATTAAAAAAAACTTATATAATTGGTTCTTTATGCGAGGGTAGAAATAGAGATTAGGTTGGAGAAAATTCCTAAAATTACAACCAAATTTCATAACTGTTAGTGATTAGAATTGAGTTGAATATATTGAGAAATCCAATCTTATGTAAATCTTACAAAATAGACATCAAATAGGTGACATTTGATTCCTAAACCCAGAGTCTAAAGAAATAAACTAATACGATGGCTTAGAATCCTTGGACAAATATGCCACTAAAATCAATTTAAATTCGTAAAGGAATATTTGATACTCTTTTCATCCTCGGATGAACATGGAGGAATTATCACATTCAGCAGCACCATGGTTACCAGACGACATCGTCCTCCACCACATCTTGATTTGTCTATCGGTGAAGACTGAAGAGCCTCAAGAAGTTTTCTTGTTTCTTCAAGTTATGGCGGGATTTCATTTCATCCGATCATTTGATAATGTCTCATCTCCAAAACCAGGCACCCGGGAGTTCTTGACGTTTCAAGGACGCCGTGCCCCACTGCCCATCGCCTCCCTCCCAGAGATTCACAAGTGCTGATTACGAAACTGATTCCTCGAAAGAGGTCTTGGAATCACCTTCCTGGATTGCTTTAATGGGGTTTTTGTTTTTGTAGCTACCGTATAAGATTTTCCTCAGAAATATACCTGTGGAACCCTGCTCTACAGCAATGTACTTCGCTACCATCAAACCGTCGCAAAGGAGAGCAGTATCACCATGAACTATTTTATGGCTTTGGCTTTGATGATGTAAGTAAGGATTACATAGTGGCCAAACGTTATTATATAGAAGTTTCTGAAAACTTGTTAATTTGCAAGCGTGACATATACAGTCTGAGAAACCATTCGTGGAAAACAGTCGATTCCGAAACTATTAATCTTTACAACATGCCATCGTTTTCTGATAGAATTGTGATTCATGACGGATGTTTTTATTGGATGGATTATTTGAAATTGTGCAAAGTTCATATGACTCCCAGATGAAGGATATGTACAGGGTGATTTTTGGTGCCAGATTATCTTTCTATCCACAATGATTTGAGGCTTATACTGCATAAAGGATGCCTTTCCGTATGTGGCTTTAATTGATAGAATCAGGAGTCACCCTTCCTCGCCTCAATTTGAGCTTTGGGCCATGATAGATTCTGGTGGAAATAAACCTCCTTCTTGGATAAAAAAAATTGTAATGCCTACAGATTTGGGCATCCAAGTTCTCCGCTGTAGACAGAGTGAGAAGATTTGGCTTGCCAGATTCAAATCCTGGCAGAGGCACTTCTCCTCCAATGGTTGTATTGGACGTCTGCTTCTGTACGATCCAGAGAGGCAAGTGATCGATGAAGTGCCAGATGAGTGGCCTTGCACTGATGAAATTTTGCGAAGTTTCTCTCTTGTTCACAATTATTAGGAAGGTTTAGTTTCTGTTGTCCCTCCTCCTTCAAGGGTTAGAGAAGCAAATGGGCAAACATCAACTAAGAGTTTTTGTGAAATACTCTTTCTTGTTTTGTTTCTGGATGATCATTGATTGGTGGGCTATCTTGTTTTGTTTCTGGAATATTTTAATTGAAGGAAAACATCTAATTGGTCAATGCTCGGCATGTACAATTTCTTGGTTCAAAATGACTGTCAGAAGTAATAATATCAGGTCCTTGGGAATCATATAAAATCTGAGAGGTGGAACCATAATTATCAACTTTCTAACACACACCAAGGGATCAAAAGATTTCCAGTCAATATATAGATAAAGCCTCACAGGCGAACATCTTCCAATCTAAAACAGAAGTTTTCACTCCAAATTACATCCTTTTAAATTTGGATGGCGAATGGAAACATGTCTTTTGCCTTTGCAAAACATTGTATAAATCACTTGTAACTTCAACAACAAAGTATGTGAAGAATAGAGTGAAGCCCGATATCCTGAATTGGCTATTGATCATCAATAACATAGAAGATAATTTGTCTTTAAACTTTTATAGCCAGGTCACCTTCCAGGCTCCGGATGAATTTCTCTAGCTCGCCCAACATAGCTGTCAGGACAAAAAGAAACATTCATCGGTTTGCTTAGTCCAGAAGAAGGAACGCGGCGACAGATTCAAATAACCAAAACCAAAGTGGAAATGTATATAGATCCTCCAGTTGAATTCAAGAGTTTATGCAAAAGCAAATAAGAACTAATTCTGGAACTGAAACAAGATGCAGGCAAGGAGAAAGCAATCATCAGTTTTCTTGAGACTAAATGGTTGAGAAGATGCCCTTAGAGAATTGAGACAGACTCTCACTTCACTAATACTCTGCGAACAACCTAGCAAAACCTAATACAGCAATGAAAAACAAAAATTTGCATGTTGAGTGCATACTGACCGTTAAAGGAAGATCCGGGCATGTTTTTCTGCAAGAATACCAAAAACTACATAAGCATGGAACATAAAATAGACAAAAGATGCCAATTACCAAAAGTACACGTCAATTTAAGGAAGATTTCACTTTGCGACCTTTAACTCCCTGAATTTCAGTAATCAATACCAATTAAAACTTTTGGAATGGAAAACTTGTACTAGTTAGTGTCAATTTGGCAACTGGCAATAATTCATCAGCAAAATCAAATTAAGCATTCTTCTTGCCGTCCATCCTAGAAGGTTTGCACTAAATGTTTGTAATTCTGTAAAATAAATTAGATTAAATTGCAAAATCATGTATTGAAAAACTAAGGGCAAATCGGCAAGAGGCAATTTAGGTAGTAAATCCAGATTACAAAGTTTAAGATGCACTTCAACTAGAAGAAAGTACAGTAGATAAAAAATAAAAGTTAAAAGTTGCATGTATACCGCTAGATGAGAGAAGAGATCAGCCTCCATAGGAACCTTCGCAGCTTCTGTAGCATCTGTACACCAAGTCAATTAGAGCATGAAATGCATCTTGATGAAATGCTATCTTGATGCATCTTAGAGTTGAATTACCTTCACGATCCTCAGTACAGCTATTAGTAAGAAAGGCTGAATTGCTGGGAAGAAGTTTTCTTACTGTTAAGGATTGCTCAAATATGTGAATGTATATCACTAGGATAATTCTTGTATATTCTATAATTATCTCGTTGTATATTTTGTAATTATCTAGTTACCCAATTTAACTCAGAACTGTCTATATAATGTACGTTTAGCCTTGTATAGGAAATACAATAATAATACACAGCAATTATTCTCCAAACTCTCTCGATTTTATAATTTCTTACATGGTATCAGCCAGACAATTTGACACTTCGCTCCCAAAAATTTTTTTTCTTCCTTTTCTCCTCAAAACCAGATTTGTATTTTTCCTCTTCCTCCAATTACAAGTTTGTTCTCTCTGTGTTTTTCTTCTTTTTGGTTAAATTCGGTCCTACCCTCATCATCTCAAACCTAGTCATTTGCCATATTCCATCTTTGCCCTAGTTCTGCAAAATTCCTGAACTACCCTTGTCTTCTCCAGAATGTCTGAAACCGCCGCTATTGTTTCTGGCTTCGCTGCTGTCACCGTCGCTGCAACATCATCAATCCCTCGTGATCCATATCAGCTTTCCTCTGCTGATCTTCAGACAGGGGGCATTGTCTCCTCAAAATTAATTGGTGAGGAAAACTGGCAGGTTTGGAGTGACCAAGTTCGGACAGTCTTCCTTGCACGCAATAAACTTGGTTTTGAATGTCTTTCGCACGCCATCCAAAATGAAGCTAAAGCTGCTCGCTAGGACCAAGCATACTTTGCTGCAAAAACATGGCTTACTCACTCCGTTGACCCAACTTTAGAGGCACTGGTCTCCCGGCTTCCCGGTGGCGCAATTTGGCACCTTGAAGGATAGTTTTGACAAAGTCGGCTCCCAAATCTTCTCCATCAAGCAAGAAATCCATGACATGAAGCTTGCGGCGTCGGGTGCCAACCTTAGAACTTTCTACATCCGCCTCAAAGATCTTTGGACCGCCTTAGGCGTTCACGGCCGCCAATTACCGCACTTGTGGCCTTTGCTCTTGTCACGTGAACGACCTCCGAGCTCACCAAAATGAAGATCGTGCAATGACATTTTTGCTTGCACTTCGAGAAGAGTTTCGCACCTTGTGAACTCATGTCCTTGCCCGTGATGATTTTCTCTCCTTGAGAGGTCCATTCGCTTGCCAAAGAGGATCTCCGCTAACGCTTCCATGGCCGGCCATTCCACGGCGATGTGGCTGTATTTTCCGCAGAAGGCTAGCTTTCTAGACACCGGTGAAGGAGACGGGTTCTTGGCAACAATTGGGGCGGAAATGGGTCATCCGGTTTATGGACCTCCAACTTCACAATTGGGCCATCTTCTCCAATTGGCCTACGGCCAAGTCTCTAATGGCATTCTTGGTACTCAACCTCCACGAGCTTGTCTTAGGCGTGGCTGTTTGCACTTATTGTAAAAAAACCGCCATGTCCGTGAAGCCTGCTTTCTTCTTGTGGGCTACCCACCTGGCTGAAGCCCAAACAACGTAGCCCACGTAAGAAGAATAATAATAGTTACGGTCCTTTGGCCCACAATGTCGCCACTCATGTCCAACCTCTTCCTCCCGGATTTGGGCCTAATCATGCCCATTTGTTATAGCCCTCCACCCATGGATGGTGGGCTAATTTTATTACTAATCCTCTGCATATTCCAGTAGGTATCTTGGGCTCTGACCTCTCACCGGGCAATGTTTATGGCGATTCCTCCGGCTTAATCTCACAATGGATCAACAGAAAAAGCTTGTTACTCTTCTCAATTAGATGGGGTCCTCTGATTCCACGGCCAATTTCTCAGTACCACTACACCTTCTAAATCCTTTTCATCTATTTGGATTATCGACTCAGTTAGCGACCACATCACATGTAATATGTCTCTTTAGATTCTTTTTTTCCATGTGTTGCCTATATCCATCACTTTGCTGATCATTCTACTAGTCCTGTGACCCATATTGGCCATTTCCACCCTATCCTAAGTTACACCTCACACATGTTCTTTATGCCCCACATTTTAAACCCAATTTATTATCCATACGCAAACTCACTCGTGATAATAATTGTGTGGCCATATTTTTTATGACTTTGTGTCTTTCAAAACCGTCTTTGGGGATCCCGATCGGTCTTGGCGCAGCTAATCGGGGTTGTGCGTTTTGTGTTCTTCTATTCCGATTTTTTATTCTGCTTTTTCAAAGTTATTTAAATTCCATAAAACCTTCATTAGTATTTCTCCTCTTTTTAGTTGTAATTCCATTTTCATAAATAAAATTAATTATGATATTTGGCACGCTGTCTTAGTCATTTCTCCTAAAATCTTATCATGCTCATGGAACATCAATTTTAAGTCTACATCATTTCGTGTCCCATTTGTCCTTTGGCCAAACAAACTCGTAGTGCTTTTCCACCACGACTCAACGCTACGACATCCACTTTCGAATTAGTTCATATGGATATCTGGGTCCCCATCGGACTCCAAATCACGATGGTGCACGATACTCCTTACAATTGTCGATGATTTTTCTGTGCTACTTGAATATACCTTTTACACTCTAAATCTCAAGTTTTTTCTAAAATTCAAAACTTCATCTCTATGGTCTTCACTCAATTTGGCTCCTTGTCCGACGATCCGCCTCCGATAATGGGACCGAATTTTTCTCAGTGAGTGTCGCTCATTCCTTGCTAGTCAAGATATCCTCCATGAGAGCTCTGCGTTTATACTCCTCAACAAAATGGGTTGTTAAACGTAAACATCGTCATCTATTAGATGTTGCACGAGCCTTGATGTTTCAAGCTCACATCCCACCCCGATTTTGGGGTGAATGCATCCTCACTGCCACTCACATTATTAATCGCCTGCCTTCTTCATCCATTCATGGCCTCCCCTTTTCAAATATCAAGCTGCAAACCCCATCCTTGAACATCTTCATGTTTTTGGTATGAGGTGCTATGCTACAACTTTGGGAGCCCGTGACAAATTTAGTCCACTTGTTACTCCTTGCATTTTTATGGGCTACCCTCCTTCTCGGAAGGGTTATCGCTGCTTGACCCCGCCGGGAAAATTTTTTGTTTGTCGCGATGTTATTTTTCAAGAAAATGTTTTTCCCTTTTCCCTTTCCTCTTCCGTGTCGTCCCCCGCTGCTCCGTCCGATCCGGCACCTTCAGCTGTATGGTTCGATGAGCCCCTCAATCTTCCTATGGACACACCGACTTCACGGTGAGTTAAACACTCGCCTCACATATTCCCTCTCCGGATCTTGACACCTCATCCTCTACACCATCGACACGCTGACCCCAACATTGCCAGATCTCTACGCCGATCCAGCGCCCTTCTCGATCTCCCATTTGGAGTCTGATTATATTTGCCCTACCTTACCTCGACATCTTGTGTCTCACTCTATCCCATTTCCAATTACTTATCTATGGACAATTGCCACCCCACTACCAAAGACTTTATAGC
Source organism: Gynochthodes officinalis (assembly GCA_020080225.1). NCBI lineage: Eukaryota > Viridiplantae > Streptophyta > Magnoliopsida > Gentianales > Rubiaceae > Gynochthodes > Gynochthodes officinalis. Next base: position 32,579,207 of record CM034625.1, on the reverse strand, counting down.
TTCCATCTCCACCTCCAAGAACCTACCACCTTTCAAGATCCGCCACCAATCCCAATTGGGTGGCAACATGGCCCATGAACTTCATGCTCTTCAAGCTAACCATACTTGGGATGTGGTCCCGTTGCCTCCTAGTCGTCCCAATCGGTTGCAAATGGGTTTATAAGGTGAAATGTAATGCGATGGTTCTCTTGAGCGTACAAGGTCCGTCTAGTGGCTAAAGGTTTTAATCAAAGAAGGAATTGATTATCACGACACTTTTTCCCCAATCGCCGAGCATGTCATCGCTTCACCTTTCTCCTCACTATTGCTGCTGCTCATGATTGGCCTCTTTTCCGGATGGATGTTGAATGCTTTTCTCCATGGTGATCTTTCCAGGAGGTATACATGGAGCTTCCCCTGATTTCGCACTCGTGGGAGCGTTTAGTATGTCATTGCGGAAATCCTTATATATGGGTTGAAGCAAGCATCCATCAATGGAATGCCAAATTTACTAGTGCACTCCTCCAGCATGGTTTTCATCAATCTCGCCATGACTATTCGTTATTCACCAAGATGCAGGGTACATCTTTTGTTGCATTACTTATTTATGTTGACGATATATTAATTACAAGCAACAATCAAGATGGCATAGTTGACCTCAAACGATACCTCAATGCCACTTTTTTCATTAAAGATCTTGGCCAGTCGAAGTTTTTCCTTGGCCTTGAGATTGCTTGATCTCCGATGGTATTTCAACGAGTCATAAGTACACATTGGAGTTGATATCCGAGGATTGGCGTGTTCTAAGCCTTCGATTATTCCTATGAAGCAAAACAAAAATTCACAAGTGTGGAATATGACCAAGGTTCAAATGAGAAAATCGATGATCCGCCTCTTGAAGATCCTTCGTATATCAGAGATTAGTTGGCAGACTCATCTACTTGAATCTCACCAGACCTGATATCACATTTTCAGTTCAACTTCTTAGCCAGTTCATGCATAATCCGAAGCAATCTCATATGGAAGCAGCCTTAAAAGTAATCAAGTATCTGAAGAGTTGTCCCAATCTTGGTCTTATGTTCCCATCATCCTCAAAGTTTGAATTATGAGCTTATCGTGATTGATTATAGCACATGCCCAATGATAAGGAGATCCACCACGGATTACGCATCATGCTTGGAAATTCTTGAATATCTTGGCGTTGAAAAATCGCCACTATTTCTCTATCTTCCGCCGAGGCGTAATATCGAGCTATGCAAGTTACAACTAGCAAGTAGTGTGGATCATGGGACTTCAAAGATTTTGGTTTTCATATGAGGCAACCCACTTTACTTTACTATGATAATGAAGCTCAGAGAAAATAGACGCAAATTCGATTTTTCATGAGCGTATCAAACACATTGAGGTTGAATGCCATTATGTAAGAGAAAAACTCCAGCAAGGGATCATTACGACGCCACATATCTACCAAGGAGCAACATCAAATTTGTTAACTAAAGCCTTGAGCAAAAGCAAAGATTGGCATCTTCTTTCCAAACTTGGAGTATTTGATTTATACAAATCCTCAACTTGAGGGGGAGTGTTAAGGATTGCTCAAATCTGTTAATGTATATCACTAGGATAATTCTTGTATATTCTCTATAATTATCTCTTTGTATATTTTGTAATTATCTAGTTACCCGATTTAGCCTTAACTGCCTATATAATGTACATTTAGCCTTGTATAGGAAATACAATAATAATACACGGCAATTATTCTCCAAACTCTCTGATTTTATAATTTCTTACACTTGTAGTGCTTTTCTCATGAGGAGCTAATGTTTCCCGAAAAATGCACCTTCAACACCATAACTACCCAATGATTGCACTAGAGAAGTATCATCACATGATGGATACGCAGGATCCGATTCACTAGCAAAGACCGCAATCACAAAGCATAAGTACGGATCTTGATTATTATTTCATTCATATTTAAGACGTTTTCTTTCCATTGTATCTTCTCTTCTCCTTCCTAATATTTTTCTTTGGGGTTGAAATGATATGGTGGATATTTAAGTCTCACTATGCGGATCGTAGACATCCGCCCTACCCGGAATGAACTTCATCCGATCGAATGAACTTGTTTTCATGAGGTACGTAATAGAGATAACCGCTATTTAGCGGCCCAATATTTTCCGCATCTTTCATGCTCTCCCGAAAACTCAGATAAACATCCAATTTACATAACTAAGAAAGTTTACCTAATGACATGCCATCGATAAGAAAAAATGGAAAGGAAACAGACGAGAACTAAATAACTCATCGACATCCTGTTTACCTTCAATGAATCAGTAAGCAGTTGAGACTCAAGAGTTGAGAAAACGCATGGAAAACTTTTGTATCTGCAATTTACTGTGGATTTCGTGGAGCTACGGTTTAAACAAGGATTAATTTTCAATATCCAAGTTAGAGTTAACACAGAACTAGATGCCCAAAACTAAAAGTTAAACAACAAATGAGGATCTTAAACTTGCAAGAAATTGCAACCTCTCCATCATTAGAAGCATGTGAATGCACTATACCGAGTAATACAAGTGCTTATCATTGATACAAAGACTAGCAAATGTTAATAACTAATGCCACCTTTACACTTTAAAATAGCTGATGTCCGATGTCACATGACTTTCCTCTACTCATTAGTCTTGTATATTTTCTCAAAGTTTCTTTCTTTGAATTGGACAAAATATGTAATATTGCTAGCTCTATGAGGACGACAAATGTATCTAATCAAGATGTCAGTGTACCAAAATCAAGCATCTAAAATCCTATTCGAAAAGAAGAATATTCATTTAGTTTCTTTCTTAGGTTTTGCAAGAAAAGCCAAATGGCAAGATGAAAGTAAATATATCGTAGGTGAGCATGAATATGGTATAAGAATCAATATTCTTCTCTAGCTTACTTCGCTTCATTTCTTTTTCTCTCTCAATTCAAGATGCATCTAAGAGACATCCTTAGCAAAAAAAAAAAAAAACAAATCTATGGGATGTAATAATAGGAAAATGATAATTCATGATGGAATATACCAATGTGGACAAAATATAAGAAGAACCACTTCCAGTGATCTTTAAGTGCAAGGACACAGGGAAAACCAGTTCAAGAAAATGTGTACCTCAAAATGTTATTCACTCTTTTCCATTTCATATCAGAATAAACATATAAGAAGTCTAGCTGACCATTCACATGATTAACAAAAAGAAAGAAGAATTTGTGATGGTGATGTGAATCCGGGGAGGACTCAATTTAATTGTAGAATCGTCCCTGAATGATCTAGTGCAAAACACCAATCTCAAATGAACCCAACAACAATAGGATGAACCTATCACCTTTGAATCATACTTGGAGAAAGAAGTCTTGAAATCTTCCAAGCAAAAACAACCTAACCGAACTAGAACCAACAACAATAGGATGAAACCTATCACCTTTGAATCATAATTAGGCTAAATTGAATTCACTATTCCCAACCTCTCTAATCTTCAAATCCAACAACACTAGGAGGAACATAACACCTTTGGATTATGAAAGGAAAAGAAAAAGCTGAGTAGAGGCGCCACAACTAAAAGGAAGAGTTTTAGTTGATAAGCCTTGTAAGTTTTGCAAGCAGTTTTGCAAGACTCAAACTAGCTCACTAAGAAACTAGTAAAGAAAGGAAAAATCCTTAAAAGTTTATTACTCCAATATGACTGAAAATGCTTAACAAAGGCCCCTTTTTGTAGTGTTTCAGGAGGGACCAAGGTTGAAAATTACAAAAGGATTAAAGTAGTAAATCTGAACTTTTTGGTCAAGACTAGCATTAAATCTTCTCTTTGACCAAGAAAAGCTCTATGACCCAAAAAGACTCTTAAACTTAAAACAATTAATCTGAACATTAAAAATGCAGAAAACAACTTGAAAAGTTTTCGAAAAATGGCTGGAAATTCGTCCAAAATTCAGCTCCCAAAATGGCCTTCAAACTTCTAGCTTTAATTCTTTGACTAGTCTTCACCCTTTCACTTGCTAGTTGAATTTTGACCAAAGAAATCAGATGAGACCTTCAAAATACTCCATAATTTTGTCCATTTCACCATGCTTTTGATCCTTAGAAGCTTCTTGAATTGTCTTGAAAATTCATCACTTGGTGGGTTGAATTTGGACTTGAATTGTAAGCTTTTGGGCAGATTTGTTGACTGACTTTGGAACTTGGGCTGAACGAAAATTGCATTATTTTGGACCAAATAAAGTGGTTAAGAATCAGCAACAACTCACTTAATTAGCCCCTTTTGAATTTAGGTCCAAGACTTGCAAAATGTTGTAACAAGTGGGCTGAACTTTGGTAGCATTGGTCCTTTCTTTGTCATGGACTTGAATGATCAAATTAGACAAAAATTCTTCCATCCTTTTCTTCCTTAAACGAGTCATAGGACCAGCCATGCCATCAAGTGCATGAGATGGAGAAGGAGTCTCATTTTGAGAAGCATTATTCACAACTTGATCTTCAATGTTCTTGTCTTGTTGTTATCATGATGGGATCTTTGGAGCTCATCGATGGTTTGTTGTAGTCCATACGTAGTTTGATGCCTTGCTGTCCAAGCTGCGTCTTTGTAGCTTATGAAGTACCACTCTACCACCTCTTTGAGCGGCACATGAAATGTGGCCAAGAAAAGTGCAGCTTGGATAGGAAGTGTTCTTCCCGCAACAAGTAGACTTGGCATTTCAAAGGTTGTTTAGTCCTCAAAAGGAGGAAAGAGAAGGTACACAATTGAACTCATTTGGGCTGCTCATTTACAAAGCTAAATAGCTCTTGTTGTAAATACCAGTCAAAGGTGTCCATATTTTTCACTAGACTTCTAGTGATAAGATCATGCAATATCATGAAATCGAACTGTGAAGACTAAGGAATCTTGAGTAGAACCCCAAAAAGAATAAAATCACCTTAAGACCGAAAACCTAGTCTAGAATGTTGTGAGAAATAAGCCTCTATAGCATTTACTATGGCAACGGTATTTCTTCAAGAGCGTAATTATGAAAGGTATTAACGCACATTATCATCTCTTCCTTTTTTAAACCCTTTCACTGACATTATTTCAAGCAATTGAGCATGATAAACTAAAGCAAAGTATTACTACTTTTTCAAGCAAAATTGATCAAAATAGTTGGCCAATGCCTAACAAACTAAAAAAAGGAAAGAAAAGAAAAAGGCCTATTGATTAAGGCATAGAGTAAGGTGTTTAAATCGGACATAACAACAGAAACCGAAAAGGGAGTAAAATCAGAAAATGGTGATGGGCTAACATGGATTTTCCCATTTAGGGAGATAAGCGGGACAAGTGGAGAATCAGAGTATAGTTGAAAGGAAAAGTGAGGTAGTGGAAGATGAATAAGAGATCCAAGCCCCACTGGTAGTCATCGCTCACTTTGTTGGCAACGGAATGAGGCGATCATCACAAAAACCAAAGCAATATGAGAATGTTGGTAGTTTAAAGTTGTTCGTGGTTGAAAAACACAAGATATTCTATTTGAAAACACTACTTCAAATCAAGTGTGTGGTGATTTTGTAGTTGTTGGGTTGAGTTGTGTTTCTTCATTGAGGTTCATGATTAAAGGTGTGAAATGGTGATTTTCTCAAGCGCTTTTTGTGTCGATTTATCCTTTCTAATTCCTAAAAATTTTCCTTTGGGGCTTGTAAGGTAAGCGTAAGATGGGTTTTTCTTTTCCCGCTTTTGGGTTGCATGGATGTTTTGGTGGGGTTTATGCCATCGACTGTAAGAACAGGAATCACGTGAGTGTGTGAAAGGGAAACCGCCATTGCTAGCTTGCTGTCCCCTGCTCAAACCTCGACAAAAAGGAAGGCGGTTTATCCGAGAGGACAACGAAATGGATGAATTTCATTCAACTCCCTTCAATTGCCAACAGATTCCAAAGATTTTTCTTGATTTATTTTTATTTATCTTTTCTTTTCACGATATTCTTTCTCCCTAACTTTGATAGATGAAGTATTAATCTTTGCAAATCAAGCTAATAATATTAATAGCCCTCAATGGAATATTTTACCTAGAAAATTCTACTATGCGTGTGGCGGTTGTTTTGCAAGATGTTGCTTTGGAAGTTTCTAGTAGATTGATGGCACTCTCTTTTTAATTTGCTCATTGAGTTTGTTTCCTTGCAACACTAAGCGTGTGAAATATTCACTTTTTCTAGTTTAACTCATGATTGTATAAGTTTATTTCCACTTTTATATTTTGTGTGTCTTATGATTGCATAACAGATCTGGAGGGTTCTCATTATCCATCTTCACTTGCCAAACCCACAAGTTGCTTACCTACCAAAGAATCGAACCAACAAGAATGAGAAAAGAAGAAGTTAGAGTGAGTTTCAAATTTTGAGCAGATCTGTTGGATCATTGCTACTCGAGACGCTAACAAGAAAACTTGGTTTTGTGCTACTATTATAGATCCGAGTAATAGAGGGAACTATCTAGTGAAATTGTCGGTTCTAGCCTAAACAAAAATGCTCAAGTTCTTTGTTGGATCGGTTAGGAAATCGAAGGAAGAGTCAGTGTAGTAGAATTAAATTAAGTATCATAATATCCTATTGGGTATATAATTTGTAATTTAATAATTCTATTAGATTTAGAATTATTAATCATATTGGGTTTTAGTTTAGTAGTTACCAAATCCAATAGGTATAGGGTTTAGTTGAGTCCTATAAATAGGACATGTTATTTATGATTTTAATATAGAGAGAAACAGAGAAAAAAATTTCAGCGGCCTCCTTCAAAAGTCGCAAGGCTTGTCTTCCAAAATAGCAATTTGTTTGTCTTAGTAAGTTGACCTCGAGAAAACTCAATTTCGTTGCTTTTTGTTTGCACATGGGCGTAGTACGCCATAGCATGGTTTCTGCCCAAATCGCTTTTTTAATTGTTTTGTGGCCAAGCTTTCATCCAAACCCATTTGATCAGAGAAGGTTTTCAATCTATTTTGTGTTATTTGGGATTTATTTATTTTTTATCCCAACATCTGGTATCAGAGCTTTGGTTAGTGTTTGGAAGTTATGGCGAATCGGAATATTAATTGTTCCGTACCCAAATTAAAGGGTAAACAAGATTACAATTTTTGGAGGATCCAGATAGAAACGATCTCAACGCGCTTGATTTGTTTGCCCATATTCAAGAAAATTTAGCAGAGGATGCTACTAAGGCGACAAAACAAAACAGCAGTTTGGCGTTGTCTCAAATACACCAGGCAATTGATGTTTCTGTATTTGGAAAAATATCCACTGCTAAAATCGCAAAAAGGCATGGATATTTTGGCCAAAATGTATCGAGGCATTGACAAAGTTCAACAAAGTAATTTGTTAACGTTGAAAGAAAGTTCGAGCTATGCGATGGAAAAGAATGAGACTATTGAGTCTTATTTTTCTCGTTTGAATGATATAAAGAACGAGATGCGCTTGAATGGGTATGATCTTACCGATCCACTCATTGTAGAAAAGGCCTTAAATACTTTGCCATTAAAGTTTGACCATGTCGTTCTGTGATGCAAGAGACAAAGAGATGTCAACCTTGTCAATTGATGAATTGCAAGGGTCATTCTTCTTTGCATGAACAACGAATTAATGGCAAATTGGATGAATCTCATGAAAAGGAGCTGTGGAGAAGGAATTGCAAATTGTGAAAATTCGGTGCTAAGGAAAAAGCGGTGAAGATTCTTCAAATAGTGCTACTTCGTGGTCGTGGTCGAATTTTAAAGGTCGTGGAATGTGGAAGAGGTAACTCGTGGTCGCGGTAGAGAGGTAACAAATCCTCTCAACAAAGAGGTAATTTTATAATTCCAACAATAATCAGCAAAAAGGGCCTAAATGTTTTAATTGTGGTAAAGTAGGCCATATCCAAAAGAATTGTTGGTCTAATAAATCAGAAAATAAGGAAATCAATGCTAATGTTGCTAAAGATTCTGGTGAAAAGCATGAAACAATCTTATTTTCTACGGTGTATTGGAGTCTAAAAGGAACACGTGGTATGTTGACTCTGGATGTAGTAACCACATGACTGGAAAGAAGGAATTATTTAAAAATTTGGCTGAGTCATTTAAATCCACTGTTCGTTTTGGTAATAATCATGAAGTGCCTGTATGTGGTAAAAGAGATATTCCTATTACTTTGAAGAATGGCGCAAAAAGTGCTGTTGCTGATGTGTTTTATATGCCTGCATTGCATCAAAATCTCTTGAGTTTGGGTCAACTTCAAGAGAAGAATTATGATTTACGTTTTCGAAAACGAGTTTGCACCATCACTGATGATAGATTGGGTTTGATTGCAAAGGTGAATATGACAAATAACAGATTGTTTCCTATTATTTTGAATTGTGGTGATTCACCTTGTTTTAACTCAATTGAGGTTGATGACACTTGGTTGTGGCACATGAGATTTGGGCATTTTCACTTTCGTGGATTGCAGTTTTTGGCTAAGAATAATATTGTTTTTGGGCTGCCTTCCATCAACTTTCACCATAGACAGTGTGAGTCTTGTATTTTGGGCAAGAAGCATCAAAACCCGCTTCCTAAAGCGAGGCTTGGAGGCAAAAGAACCTTTACAACTTATTCACTCGATCTATGTACAGTGGATGTTCCTTCTAATGGAGGTAATAAGTATTTTATTACTTTCATTGATGATTTATTGAGAAAGCTTGGGTTTATTTTCTTAAGAATAGGTCCGATGCTTGTGATACTTTTAAAAGTTTTAAAGTGTATGTTGAGAAGCAAAGTGGTTACTCCATCAAAACTTTGAGAACCGATAGAGGCAATATACAGATGTGATGATTTTTGGCACAAGATGGGATTAAGCATCGGATGACAACAAGGTACACTCCTCTCAGTGAGAATGGTGTTGTAGAAAGAAAGAAGCAGAATCGTGATAGACATGGAGCGATCAATGATGGTTGCCAAACATATGCCCAAGGGTTTTCGCGTATGTAGTTTCATGTGGTATCTATTTGTTAAATAGATGTCCTACTAGATGTAATGGTGGAAGACCCTTATGAGGTTTGGTCTGTAAAGCCAAATATCTCTCATCTTAGAGTATTTAGTTGTTTGGCATATGCACATGTTCCAGATGCTCTTAGAAAGAAACTGGATGATAAGGCGGAGAAGTGTATTTTTCTTGGTTACAATTCTAAGACTAAAGGGTACAAGTTATACAACCCCGTGACAAAGAAGATCACCTTTAGTAAAGATGTGAATTTTGATGAGAAAGGTGTCTGGGATTGGTCAGAAAAAGGGTTAGATGTGGCGGATAGTCCTCCTCCACAATCTTCATACTTTGATGACAATGATGATGAGGTCAATCACCAAGTACCCAAACAAAGAATAAGTTTCTACTCAACCTATTCCCCATGCTTGGTCACAAAGACAAAGACGTCTACCAGCTCGTTTGCAGGATTATGTTATTGATGGTCACTCTCAAAATTTATCTGACGAAAATGTTGTTAATTTTGCTCTCTTTGCAGATTGTGACCCAGTTAATTTTGAAAATGCTGTTCGTGAGGATCACTGAAAGAAAGCAATGGCTAATGAAATTCATGCCATTGAGAAGAATGATACTTAGGAGCTCACAAATCTTCCAAGTGGCAAAAAACCCATTGGTGTCAAATGGGTTTACAAGACGAAGTACAAGCCCGATGGAGAAGTAGACAGATTCAAGGCGCGGTTGGTTGCTAAAGGTTATAAACAAAAACCTGGCATCGACTATTTTGAGGTATTTGCGCTTTGTTGCGCTTGATACGCTTGTTTGTAATTATTTCCTTAGCTGCACAAAATGGTTGGAAAATACATCAAATGGATGTAAAGTCTACGTTTTGAATGGTATACTTGAGAAAGAAGTGTACGTTGAACAACCTACAGGATTTGTGAAGAAAGCTCAAGAAAATAAGGTGTTCCGCTTAAAGAGTTCTTTACGACTTGAAGCAAGCTCCAAGAGCGTGCTACAACCGTATTGATTCTTTCTTCGCTGATGGTTTTCGCCGCTATCCTTTTAATCATGTTTCATATGTGAAGACATCTACTCATGGTGCAGTTGTTATCGTATGCTTATATGTGGATGATCTAATATTTACTGGGAATAATCCCAAGATGATTGCAGAATTCAGGGTGGCTATGATTCGACAGTTCGAGATGACAGACATAGGTCTTATGTCATACTTCCTTGGAATTGAGGTTTCGCAGACTGATCAAGGCATTTTTATTTGTCAAAAGAAATATGCCGGAGATATTTTGAAAAAATTCAAGATGAACGGTGCAAAACCAATCTTGACTCCAGCTGAAGAACAGTTGCGTTTGACCAAAGATGGGACTGGCACTTGTGTGGATCCTACTTATTTTAAAAGTTTGGTAGGGAGTTTGAGATACTTGACAGCTACAAGACCTGATATCAATTTCAGTGTCGGCTTAATCAGTAGATTTATGGAGAATCCACGTCAGTCTCACTTGCAAGCAGCTAAGAGAATTTTGAGGTACATTAAAGGTACTCAAGGTGAAGGAATCTTTTATGCAAAAAGTGATCCTGTTGATCTTCTTGGGTTCACTGATAGTGATTGGGCTGGTGACACTATTGAGAGAAAGAGTACTTCTGGTTATGCTTTCTTTATTGGTTCCGGTATATTTTCGTGGAGTTCAAAGAAGCAACCAGTTATCGCGTTATCTACAGCGGAGGCAGAATACATTGCAGCAAGCAGCGGTGCTACTGCGTTGTGGCTTAGAAGGATGCTAGATTTTCTTCAACATAAGCAAGATGGAGCAACTACTATCTTGTGTGATAGTACGTCAGCAATAAAGATGACGAAGAATCCAGTGTTTCATGGTCGAAGCAAGCATATCGACATCAAATTTCACTTCATTCGTGATTTGGTTCAACGAAAGGAAATTGTGATCGATTATTGCAAGACCGAAGAGCAAGTAGCTGATATTTTCACGAAAGCGTTGAAGATGGATTCGTTTATGAAGTTGAAGAAAATGCTAGGCATGATAAGTTCTGAAAACTTAGTTTAAGGAGGCAATGCAGTTGAATTAAACTAAGTATCCTACTATCCTATTGGGTTTATGATTTTTAATTTAATAATTCTATTAGATTTAGTATTATTAATCATATTGGGTTTTGTTTTGTAGTTATCAAATCCAATAGGTATAGGGTTTAGTTGAGTTCTATAAATAGGTCATGTTATTTATGATTTTAATATAGAGAGAAACAGAGAAAAAAATTTCAGCCGCCTCCTTCAAAAGCCGCAAGGCTTGTTTTCCAAAATAGCGATTTGTTTGTCTTAGTAAGTTGACCTCGAAAACTCAATTTCGTTGCTTTTTGTTTGCACATGGGCAGAGTACGCCATAGCCATTGGTTTCCTACCCAAATCATTTTTTTAATTGTTTTGTGGCTAAGTCATTCAAACCTGCATTGTAGAAGGTTTTTCATCTATTTTGTGTTATTTTGGGATTTAGTATTTTTAATCCCAACACGTAAGGCTTGGAGAAGAGAATCCTAGTGTCTTTTGAAGCTTCAAAATTTCATGTTAAGCCTAATCATGGTGTTAATCATACAATGTGCATGCTAATGATGGGTGACAAGGTTTTTAAAAGAGGTTAATGTTGACTTTTAGACTCTAATTATGTATTTGTTAGCTAATAATAAAATAAAAGCTGAAAGATAAAAACATAAGCCTCACAAAGGCACCATTCTCCTCTCCCAAAGAGAAACTCTCTTTAACGCCATGATTAGGCTTTCAAATACCATTTTTGTTTTCATGTTCGATTAAATATTCAAGTTGTTCTATTACTATTCTAATAATAGTTTAATTAATATGCCAAAATACATTTCTATAAAGAGACGTGCCAAGTGACAATTTGAAATCTAAAAGGTTACTACAACGTTTTTGAATTAGATAGATAGATAAATAGATGGATATGGTAGATAGATTTTTAATAATCATAATACATCATATTAAGAATGAATTGCAAAGCCAATAGTTTGGAGTAGCTAGTAAGGAAAATATAAAGAAGGGGAGTGGTTGATTAGAATATAGGAATTGGTGTATGACAAGGAATCAAAGTGGTAAGTTTAACCCCTTTTATTGGTAATGTGGTTAGGTTTGCCACTTGATCTATGTTGTGTTTTTGTGGGAATGATTAAGGTACAGAGAAGGTTGAAATATTTGACATATTGTCATTTAGTCTTAGCTTACATTAGTGCTAAGAAGAGTTCACTTTGGTGACTTTAAATGTACTCTTGGCAAAAAAAAAAAAAGAATGAGTTGCAAAGGCAATTGATACAATTCAAATCAAATTGTATTGAAAAACAAGAAGAAAAATTTATATAATTGGTTCTTTATGAGAGGGTAGAAACAGAGATTGGGTTGAGAAAATTCCTAAAATTACAAACTACATTTCAGAATTCTTAGAGATTAGAATTGAGTTGAATTAATTAAGAAATCCAATCTTATTAAATCTTACAAAATAGACATCAAATAGATGACAATTGATTCCTAAACCCAGAGTCCTAAAGAAATAAACTAATATGATAGCTTATAATCCTTGGAGAAATATGCCACTAAAATCAATTTAAATTCCTAAAGGAATATTGATACTCTTTCATCCTCGGCACGAGCATGGAGGAATTATCATATTCGGCAGCACCATGGTTACTAGACGACATCATCCTCCACCACATCTTGATTTGTCTACCGGTGAAGAGCCTCAAGAAGTTTTTTGTGTCTGCAAGTTACGGTGGGATTTCATTTCATCCGATCATTTTATAATGTCTCATCTCCAAAACCAAGCACCCCGGGAGTTCTTGACGTTTCAAGGACGCCGTGCCCCCACTTGCCCATCGCCTGCCTTCCAGAGATTCACAATTGCTGATTACGAAACGGATTCCTCGAAACAGGTCTTGGAATCATCTTCCTGGGTTGCTGTATGTTTTGTAGCTACCGTATAAGATTTTCCTCAGAAATATACCTGTGGAACCCTGCTCTACGGCAATGCACTTCGCTACCATCGAACCGTCGCAAAGGAAACCGTATTACCATGAACTATTTTATGGCTTTGGCTTTGATGATGTAAGTAAGGACTACAAAGTGGCCAAACGTTATTATATAGAAGTTTTGAAAAATTGTTAATTTGCAAGCGTGACATATACAGTCTGAGAAACCATTTGTGGAAAACAGTCGATTCCGAAACTATTAATCGGTATAACATGCCATCATTTTCTGATAGAATTGTGATTCACGACGGATGCTTTTATTGGATGGATTATTTGAAATCGTGCAAAGTTCATATGACTCAGATGAAGGATATGTACGAGGTGATTTTTGGTGCCTGATTATCTTTCTATCCACAATGATTTGAGGCTTATACTATTAGGGTTTAAAGTCAAGCAATAGTATATGCAATCGCTTGAACATTACACCCTGATATCTAATTTGGAATACCTGGCATGTACGCCTCCCAATTAGCATATAAATAGAGATACACCAGGGTTAAAACCAATTAATGGCTCTTACCCATAGGCACTCCACTCACAAAGTGCATTACCTATTTGCATATTAGAACATACACTGAGGTTATATTAAATACCCAACAATCTCCTCGTATGTTCTACATATAGACAATCCAATAGATAGATAATGTAATGTTCAAACAGAATTTTGAACCATTCATAGCACAAAAAGATTCATTACTCAAAATATGAATTCTTTAAACACAATTATGAGTTTTAGAAACAATCTAAACTCAATCAAACACAATCAATAGGTCTCACTCATAAATGAACCAAATCAAAGTTTTAAAATTCTCTAAATTTGAACACAAGAGTTTTAGAAATACTCTAAACTCAAACCAAATGGACAATTTCATATGTAAGTGAACTATTTATTCAACTTCAAAGAAAATAATAGTCCCCCATAGTGCAGAGTTCTAGAGGAATTATCCATCAAGTAGATCATCCCCTTCGGGATCCCGGTTGAATCGCCCTCCATTTCCGTCATTTTCTGCAAGTTACCGCATATGAATTTCATGTAAATCCAATCATTTGTGTAACACACTAAAATTTCTAGTTCTACCAAAAAAACTTAGCCCAATACCACAGTGACTGAAAATAAATATATATCAATGCCTATAAGCATGAATATCAATAACAATAATCATCAATGTCAATAACAATATGCATCAATGTCACATACCAATAAGCATTAATTTCACAGTTTCTTTATAAGAATAAGACCTAAGCAGTTTCTTTTCAAAAACCATTTCAAGTTTCTATGTGGAATGTTCTGACTATCAAGTCCAAATTTAGTTAAGCGGCATCATCGGATATGGAATGATACTACCGCTCTAAACCGAATATCCAAAATGAGTAAAATTACCTCATCACATGTAATGAGACAACTCACCCAAAAAGGATATATCATCAAATGTGGAATGATATATTGATAACCATAAACATCGTCGAAACATTATCAAGTCATGATCTTAGCCAACAAAGGAGATTCGAAAATTTAAAATAACATAAATGTAGGTTAAGACATGTCTATATATGTCTATAGTCTTTAACCCCATTTCCTCACAATTTTAAATATTCGATCTTTGGTCGATCCCTTTATGAGAGTATCGCCATATTATCCTTCGATCTCACATCGACCAAAGTGATAATACCGTGTTCTATGAGATAATTGATGGCATGTTTGACCTAATATGTCTCCTCTTACCATTAGAGAGTGAGTTTTTCACTACCTAAGAGTCTGTGATTATCACAGAACATACTTAAAGAATTAATCTTTAAGCGGGTTAATGGAATATCCGGGATCGGTTCTCTTATCCACTCGCTTCTCCTCTTGCGAGTGAGAGCGAAAGTTCCGATTCCATAGACGACAAAGCAATATAATGCCTCTTGGATTTCCACGCACACTCCACCCGGTGTGAAAATATAACCACTAGTAGATTTCTTGTCTCACATTACCACGATGCATCGGAAAATCCTTCCAAGATAGGAGGATGGCCATTATAACATAGAGCATAGTTGGAGTACCCTTCAAATATCGCATAAGTCGCGTGAGGGCATTCCAATGCTCGGTAGGATTACTAGTGAAGCGACTCGGCATGCCCTAAGAAAGGCTATGCGGTCTAGTACATATCATTACATACATGAGACTACCAATCAATTTAGAATAATCTAAGCGATTCACGCTAGCTCCTAGTTGGGGCTCATTTATTAGGATCATGCGGTGTCTCGGCCACTTTACATTCACTGTATCCCGGGTGAAAGTAGTTTTCAATGTAGTGAGTTTGGCTAAGAGTAATACCGCTCTGTAAAACTTACTTTCATACCAAGAATGATGTCTACCACACCAAAGGACATTTTAAATGCTTTTGTCAACTCGGCTTTTCGTCACTCCTGAAGAATGATCGGAACCAAGTATCAACATAGGTCTACATATAAGCAAATAATCGCCTTTGATTCGACACGAGCGGTAGTAAAGGCATTTATCGAGTAAGCTGGATCGAAATCCTAAACTCATTACTACCTTGAATTTTTGATGCCACAATTTAGGTGCTTGTTTTAGGCATTACAAAGATTTGTTTAACTTACAAACTTTGTTCTCAAAACCTTTCATGACAAACCCTTGAGTTGGTTCATGTAGATCTCTCGATCGGATCTCCATTTAGGAAAATTTGTCTTTACATCCATTTGATGCACAACATAGTGCTCAATAGATGCCAAAGCAAGAAGAATTCTTATCGTAGTCAAGTGAGGCCAGGAGTAAACATCAAAATAATCTACCCCACTTACTTGAGTATAGCCCTTAGCTACTAAGCGTGCTTTATGAGCTATAGATTTCGAGGATTAAGTTTCTTCTTCAAAATCCACTGCAACCTATAGTCTTACTTTTGGCAAATCGACTAGTTGCCAAGTTTGATTTGTAGGCTCATTTCATCATGTTATATCAATGAAACACAGAGTCCTAAGAAGTCCTCATGCTTTATTTGCTTCTGGCAGATCAAATGGAATGGTAAATGGGTGGTAAATGACTCAAGCTGGTACAAAAGCTTCGTTCTCTTGTAAACTTTCTAGAAACCACCCCTCAAATTATTGTAGCCAACTGGATTTGATTCGGTTCTTTAGGAGAATACTTATTAGATTTCTATAGATTGAGTGAACCCCATGATGAGCTCGATCGAAAGAATCTCTTAAGAGTATCATATCTACAAAGATGTTTATGCCATATTTCATAAGGAGTTGAAGACAACTTAGAGTCACGGCAACCTATTCAGATGTGATTAGCGATCAAATCGCTTCTCCCCAATAACAGAAGGCATGCAAATGCCAATAACATAGAGTTTAACATTTTTGTTAACGCCTTGTTCTTACGTTCACTATGCCATTGGATTGAGGTGAATAAGGGCGATAGTTTCAAGTATTATGCCCTCAAGCACAAAATTCCTTGAACCACTGTAAATGTATATTCTCTCTCTATCACTCCTAAACCTTTTAATTTTCAAGTTCAACTGGTTTTCAACACGATTCTTGAAAATCTTAAATTTATCAAATACTTCATCTTTTGATTTTAACAGATAAATATGACAATATCTAGAAAAATCGTCTATAAAAGTTACCAAATACTTCCGACCACCTCTAGTTGTGAAACTTTTAAAGTCACAGAGGTCAGAATGTATTAATTCAAGAAGTTGTGTACTCCTAGAGACCGTACGAAATGGTTTTCTAGTAATTTTCGTTTGAGCACATATTTCATATCTGTTAAATCTGATCGAAGTATCTAGAGGTATATTATGAGTTTTAGCTAGTCTAGCCATTTTCTTTTAGTTCATATGTCCTAACCGATTATGCAATGTTGTAGGATCAATTAAATTTGAACTAACTTGGCTGACCATTTCATTTACAGAACTCAATCTATACATACCACTAATCAAGAATCCACAACCAAAATAATGAGAGTTAACAGATAAAGTTACTCTACCACCAGAAATAAATATGCTCATGCCAGCATTGTCTAAGCGACTAATAGAAATTAAATTCTTTTGAATAGCAGGAACTACTTTAACATCTTTTAAAGTTAGAAGTTTACCTAAAGAAAGGCTCATATTTGCAGTGCTAGTGTGAGTCACCATCTCCGCTGCCCCACTAGTCACAGCAATAGTTTCGTTGGCCTTAGCAACATCATTAAGTAACTTTTCATTTTTGCAGACATGGCACGTTGCTCCAGAATCTAACCACCATTCTGAAGAAGTACTAGCCATTCCATTGTACCTATCATAGCAACAAATTTTGAGGCTCATCTTACTACTAGCATATTTGCTTCCTTCTTTGGTGTGTCGTTTGTCCTTTTAGGTTGCCTACAATCACGCAAAGTGGCCCCACTTCCCACAATTGTGGCACTTGCCCTTCTTTTCTTAAAGATAGGCTTTTGGCCTCCAATTGTTGAGACTCACTCTTGTGTGACTTGGATTTCTTAGGAAATTTCTTAGGATTTGTGACCGTTAACGGTGATTGTTCATTGTCTAACCATCTCCAAGTTATTCCTAGCTCGATCTCATCCTCAATTCTAATGAATCGCTTAAAATCATCCAGCCCACCGCACTTTCTTCTGTCTCGATTTTGAAAGAATGCCACGTAAAGGTAATTTATAAATAATGGCACCAACCAGAAAAGGATCACAAATGATGATGTTTTCACTGGTCAATTTAGATTTCAAATTTTCTAGATCAGTTACTTGAGGAGTGATTTCCATATCTTCCTTGAATTTGAAATCCATGAATTTGTTAACAAGATGTGTTTTTGACAATTCCTCCTCATTCTTAAATTGAGTATCTAAATTGTCCCAAATTTCTTTAGCGGTCTTAAACTTGCTATAAACTTCTGCAAGACGGTCTGAAAGACAGTTCAATAAATAGTCCTTGCAGAAATCATCATCTTTATTCCATTGAGACTCATCAACTTCCTCAGCAGTATCAGCAAATGTACTCAAAACAGTATAAAAAATATTTTCATATTTTAAACCAACCGAGTCTTTCGCCTGTGAATTAAATCGCACCCACTAAAAGTATGAAGTTTGACCATCTCAATTGGCATGCGTTTTCCATTTTAATAAGTAAAAATGGAAAATTAGAATGAGTGCACTGATTTGACGAGAAAAATTACGAAAAGTCAGCGGATGAGCAGTGAAATCTACCAATGATGAAGGTCGATCGGTCAACATATGAGCAGTGAAAATCGATCAACCGATGAGCAGAGGCTTCTTTCTACCAAGCTTTGTTGGAATTTTAATTCATTGCTTTCCGCTCATCCGAGCTCCGATCAAGGCCAGTAACCCTCAAAATGACCGTCTTGACAAGGAGAATACAACCTAAGTAACCTTACAAGCTAAAACCATCCGGATCTTTCAGGATCTGAAGAGAAAGTTTTCGCTACCGCGACTTTAAACGCCGATTTCGCTTCGCCTTCGTCACCAAATCGGAAAACCGACACCACTAATGGATTCTTTGTCGAGATACACGAGATGGACTCTTCTTTGCCTCGACCCATCACGGAGTAAAAGTGAAATTTTAATAGGACTAAAATACCGCGGCACTATTCAAGTCTTGCTCACGAATTTTTATTATTATTTTTTCAAATAATTGATACCTAATGCTTCAAGATTGTTAGGGTTTAAAGTCAAGCAATAGTATATGCAATTGCTTGAAGCATTACACCCTAGATATCTAATTTGGAATACCTAGCATCGCGCCACTAGCATATAAATAGAGATACACTAGGTTAAAACCAATTAATGGGCTCTACATACACGCCCACTACAAATGTGCATTACCTATTGGGCTTATATTAGAACATACACTTGGGTTATATTAAATATCCAACATATAATGCATAAAGGATGCCTTTCCGTATGTGGTTTTAAATTGATAGAATCGAAGTCACCCATCCTCGCCTCGATTTGAGCTTTGGGCCATGATAGATTCTGGTGAAATAAACCTCCAAAATTTGTAATGCCCATAGATTTGGGCATCCAAGTTCTCCGTTGTATGAGTGAGAAGATTTTGGCTTGCCTGATTCAAATCCTAGGCAGAGGCGGTTCTCACAATAGTTGTGTTAGGCGTGCCGTCAGATGATCCAGAGAGGCAAGATGGAGGAAGTGCGGATGAGTGGCCTTGCGATAAAATTTGGCAAAGTTTCTTGTTCATAATTATGTGGAAAGTTTAGTTTCTGTTATCCCTCCTCATTTAAGGGTTAGAGAAGGAAATGGACAGACATCAACTAAGAGTTTTTATGAAAAACTCTTTTCTTGTTTTGTTCTGGATGATCTTTGATTAGTGGGCTATCTTGTTTTGTTTCGAATACTTTAATTGAAGGGAAAACATATAATCGGTCCAATGCTCTGCACGCACAATTTCTTGGTTCAAAATGACTGCCGAGAAATAATAATATCAGGTCCTTGGAATCATAAAAATCTGAGAGGAGGAACCATAAATATCAAATTTCTAACTAACACCAAGGGATCAAAAAGATTTCCAGTCAATATATATGTAATAAACCTCACAGGCGAACATCTTCCAATCTAAAATACGAAGTTTTCACTCCAAATTGCATCCTTTGAAATTTGGATGTCGAATGGAAACATGTCTTTTCGCTTCATAAAACATTGTATAAATCGGCTTGTAACTTGTACAACAAAGTATGTAAAGAACAAAGTGAAGCCCGATATCTTGAATTGGCTATGGATCATCATCAATAATATAGAAGATAAACATAGAAAATAATTTGAGTCTTTAAACTTTTATAGCTGAGTCTCCTTCCAAACTGGATGAATTTCTCTAGCTCGCTTAACATAGTGCCAGGACAAAAAGAAACATTCATCGGCTTGCTTAGTATTCAAGAGTTTATGCTGAAGCAAATAAAAGATGGAGGCAAGTAGAAAGAAATCATAAGCTTTTCTTAAGACTAAATGGTTAGGAAGATGCTTGGAGATTTGAGACAGACTCTCACTTCACTACTACTCTGCGAACAACCTAGCAGAACCTATTACAAGAATGAAAAACAAAAATTTGCACGTTGAGTGCATACTCGATCATTAAAGGAAGATCCGGGCATGTTTTTCTCGCAAGAATACCAAAAACTACATAAGCATGAAACATAAAGCGGACAAAAGATGCAAATTACCAAAAAGTACACGTCAATTTAAGGAAGATTTCACTTTGCTAGCTTTCACTCCTTGAATTTCATTAATCAATATCAATTAAAACTTTTGGAATGGAAAACTTGCACTAGTTTGTGTCAATTTGGCAACTGGCAATAATTCATCAAAGAAAATCAAATTAAGCATTCTTCTTCATGTCCATCCTAGAAGGTTTGCACTAAATGTTTGTAATTCTATTTTTCTTTTTAAAAGATATATGTATTAACTTTTCAAAGTTAATGGGTACAATGATATTCACCTAAGTGAACTCTTCTTAGTACTCATATTGGCTAAGACTACATGACAACGTGTCAACACTTGAAACTACTCATCCCTAACTACGTCCCACAAAATAACATAGCCTCATACAAGTTGTAAACCTAACCATATTATACAAACAAAAGAGGGTTAGCTTTATCACTTGATTCTTTGCTATGCTCCAACCCCTAACTACTTAGAACTACTATCCCTCTTCTGTATGTACTCACAACGATTGGCATATTGATATTCCATCCATGCCTCCGTGGCCAACTCTACAACCTTCCATTCCTCCATCCATTCTTTCTCAAAACCCAAAGATTCCTGCTCTTCCACACCATCCAAAGGATATAAACCGTAAGTTGTGCACGTTCTTCTCACTATTCTTCATGATATATGGAGCATATGTCTTACCACCGAATGAAATTAATCCCATATTGTTGCGAATGATGCCAAGATACCTGAGCCAATTTCCAAATTATCTACACTCTAGTACAAGAAAACAAAAGATGTTCCATCCTTTCTCGCTTCTCCACACGTAGGGCATATGGATTCCACGAATTCATCTTTGTTTCAACTTCACATTAATAAGCATAATATCATGAAAACAATGCCAAACATAATGCCTCAATTTCCTCTTCAAATTAAATTTCTAAGTTTGCTTCCACATATTCTGCATTTTACTAGGGGTGATGTTGCTTTCGGGTGTAGCTCCGCCTCCAAGCTGTTTTGTGTCAAGATTCAACGGAATTGCGAATATCATGTTCACCATCTTTGGAAGCAATCGAGAGATCAAAGTTGTATTCCAAGTTGTACCATCGGGTGACAACAACTCGACCCATCGCATTGGCTATTGATCCGGCATTACACACGAGGCTAAAATGCATGCGCTAGGAATCCAAGGCAACTCCTACACCGAATAGTTTTCCCATCCCCACTTGATATCTAGCTCGCAAAGTAATGACATGCTTTGCTCCCATCCATCCCTTCCAAAGCCAAGAAGCATTTCCTTTTAATACCATGCTCATCATTCAACCGAGGTAAATATTTAGCTTTCCGTATTTTACTCATGATCAGTTCCTGTTGTGTCAAAACTATCCAAAGTTGTTTAGCTAGTAGTGCATCAGTAAATGTGTGAATCTTTTGAAACCCCATTCCTCTCACCCTTGGCTTCGTCATTTCCTTCCATGCCTTCCAATGAATTTTTGTTTACCCTCCTTTGTGCACCTACCAAAAATTAGCTGAAAGTCTGCTAATTTCTTTACATATTCCCACCGGCAACTTAAAGCAACCCATAACATATGTAGGGAGGGCATTAACCACCGCTTTGATCAACACTTCTTTTCCAACCATACTCAAGAATCTATTCTTCCAATTTTGCATTCTTCTTTGAACATTTTCAATAATAAAATTGAAAACCTCCCTTTAGATCTCCCAATTTTCATCGGCAATCCCAAATACTTGGCCTTATATTGTTCCTTCACTCCTTAGTATTTGGCAAATATGAATTTTTGCTCCTCTTTCACATTATGGCTAAAGAACACCGATGATTTTTCCATGTTGATGAGTTGTCTTGAACTTTTACTATAATTGTTGAGGATATCTTGCATCATTTGTGCTCTGTAGAATTAGCCTCACAAAGCAAAGAAAAAGTCATCAAGAAAAACAAGTGGGTGATTAATGGTCCTTTCTTACTAGCCGTCATACCCTTATATACCCTCGCACTTGCTTACTTAATAAGGTTAGATAAAGCTTCAAAGAATAAGAAACAAGTAAGGCGAAATAGGATTCCTGCCTAATGCCTCTTGACGGATGAAAAAATCCACAAGATTCCCATTAACATTAATTGACATGGAAGTAGTACTTAGACATTGCAATATCCACCCAATGAACTTTCTATCAAAACCCATCTTTCTCATTACTAACCCTAAAATTGCCACTAACCCTATCACATGCTTTGGCCATATCAATTTTCATTGCCATAAAGCCTTTCTTTCTTGTTCTCATTGAATTTAAGGTATGTATACATTCATGAGCTATGACCACATTATCAAGAATTTGTCTCCTGGATAAAAGCTAATTGGTTCGGGCTAATACATTTATGAAGGCAAACTTTGAGACGTTTAGCCAAACTTTTAGAGATAATTTTATAAACCACATTACATAAGCTAATGGGCCTATATTGAGAAATGAACATAGGCATTTGGACCTTAGGTATTAATGTAGTCGGTGTGTGGTTTATTTGCCCCAACATCTTACTATGAATGAAAATATCATTAAGCGCATTGCAAATATCAATTCTAACCACATACCAATACTTTTGGAAAAAAATTGAGTCATACCATCTAGGCCGAGTGCTTTGGTTGGATGCATTTGAAAAAGAGTTTTTGATTTGAATTCTTCCACTGGTCTCATCAATCGCTGGTTCATGTCCTCGGTAATGGATGTAGGCATGCCTTCAAGGATGGTCCTATCGGTATAGGATTCTTTGGATGTATATAGCTTCTCATAGTAATCCGAATTCCTTCATACCTCTTCTTTGGACTCACAAATCCTTCCAATTAGTGTTTCCAATCGCTCAATAGCATTCACCTTTCTCATTTGCATTGTTGTTGCATGTAAAAACTTTGAATTTTTATCCCCTTCCTTCACCATTGATTTCTAGATTTTTATGCCAAAATTCTTCCTCCTCCTTATATGCTTGCTGAAGTTGAGTTCTTAAAACACCCCATCGCCTCAATCTCTATTTCCACCCTCATGAATCAAACCTCCATTTGTTCTTTGATCATTGTGATTTTCTTGGCAGAATTGTTCCCATTGTTAGCACTCCAAAACCGCAAATCGACTTGGCATTGCGAAATCTTGGAGGTAACTATATATATATTACCCCATTGTGGTTTACTCTAGGCTACCCTCACTCGTTCCAACATCCCCTCTTTTTAACCCATCTCCTATAAAAATAAACATACTCCTTCTTTTATCTTGTGGAGCATCCGTAACTAACATAAGCATTTGATGATCTAAGGTTTGTTTGGCACAATGTAACACTTTAGCTTGATGAAAATGCATTCGCCATCTTGCCCCAAAGACTCTATCTAATCTTTCCTCAACAAAACCTTCTCCTCTCGGTTGTTCGTCCAAGTAGCGGATACCCTCATATCCCAAATCAACCATTTCCATTTGCCTTATGAAATTCCTAAAAGGCAAACAACTCATTTCCGATCTAGGCTGCCTCATTTTTTCTCACAAGGATATGATAAATCATTAAAATCCTCCCAAAATCCACCACTCTCCCCATTTTTCCTTCTCCTTTTCCAAAAATTCCCATTGTTGCTCCTAATTCTACTATCTATACTAGCATAAACAAAAGTAATCCACCACATTAGTGGATCTCCTTTTATTTGACATTGAAGTTGCACACAAAAGTTGTTGCTAATCAACCGATTTACAAAAACATTATCAGTTCAACCAACTAACATACCTCCTCTAGTGCCTTTGGTGTCAACATGACTCATCGGTGATCAAAATGTAACCTTCTACAAACCTTAGCCACAAAAGATGTTTGTCGCTTAGTTTATAACAAACATAACACTTCGGGTGATGGGATTTTATGGTCTCCCTCGGTTGGGAAATTGTGGCTGTTCCACCCAAACCTCTACAATTCCACACCTCCACCTTCATAAAATATCTTGGGACCCTTCTAGGCTAGTCCCTTTCACTCCCTGATTCTACCCAATTTCCATGATAGTACCTCTAGTTTTTCTCTTAGATTTCCATGAGTCTCTTGAGCTTTCCTCCACATCAATAAGGTGCCACTTACGCTTTGCTCGGGTACTAGGTTGCATACATTCCAGTAGACAAATTTTAGATAATGTGGTTGGGGCGCATGAGTGCATACATACACTATATGCTAAACATAAAGGCAACAAAGGGTGGATGGCCATTAAACTTGATATAGCCAAGGTGTATGATATGGTAGAGTGGAGATTCTTGTGTTAGGTACTTAGAAGAATGGGGTTTGCTAGAACTTTTATTGATTGGATATGGCAATGCATTAGTTCCTCAACGTTATATGTTAACATCAATAGGGAAAATGTGGGTATATCCAACAAACTAGGGGAATTAGGCAGGGATCCTTTATCCCCTTACCTTTCTTAGTAGTGTCATAGATATTTTCAAACATGATAAAGTAAGCAAGCTGAGAGGGAATATAAGGGCATAAAATTCAGCAAAAATAGTCCTCAAATCACACACCTATTGTTTGCAGTTGACTCTCTACTCTTCTATGAAGCAGTTTGGAACAAGCCAGCAAGATCAAAACTCTCTTGTCTAATTACCGCCACTACTGAGATAGATGGTTAACTCGAAAAATCCTCAATTTTCTTTAGCAAGAATATCCCAAAGTAGCACAAAGAAGACATCCATAAATTTGACGGTATCAAAGAGAAGCAGGTCTAGGTACCTAGGACTCCCCATGATTATTGGTAGATCTAAGAAAAAGTTGTTCAACTACGTGGGAGATAGTTCAAGAACGAGTCAAGGGGTGGAAAAACAGTTCCTAAGCATGGTTGGCAAGGAAATGCTCATCAAGGCGGTAATCAATACTTTTCCCACTTATATTATGGCATGTTTCAAACTTTCAAAGGAGTATGCCAAGATATCATCACTATCTGAAACTTTTGGTGATGAGACAAAGGTGATGGGCACTCAAAATCCATTGGAAAGCTTGGAAGGACTTAACTGGCCAAAGCAGGAGAGTGCAGGGTTCAAAATATTTATTTGAATGATGCACTCATTGCAAAACAACTTTAGCGGCTCATTACACAGCCGAACCTCCTCATGGGCAAGTAATGAAAGCCAAGTACTTTTCAAAAGGCGGTTTAATGCGAACCTCACTTAAAACAAACGCATCATGGCTATAGAAGTGTTGGTAGGAACACGATATATCCTCAAAAGAGGAGCCATTTTCCAAGTGAACGATGAAAAATCAATCCAAATTTGAGAGAGCCCTGGATCCCTGGAAAACCATTTTTCAAACCACCAACACATCCTGAAAACCATTTTTCAAAGAGAGAAGGCTACAGGTAAGCAAGCTTCTAAAGGATAGTGATGATAGCTAGAATGAGCAACTAGTAGGCGGATCTTTAATCTATTAGATGTCAAGCAATAGTGAGCATCCTCGCCCAAAAGAAAGCCACAAAGATAATTCCAAAAGAGAAAAGGACCAAGGGTTTTACCAAGAATATGGCACCGATTAGGAGGAAACTTTTGTTCTAATTTCTCATCTCATCTCTATTTGTAGTCTTATTGCTATTCTGATGAGAAGCATTGGCAATTTTTTCAAATGGATATTAAGAATACCTTTCTCAATTGAGACCTATCGAAGAAGTGTACATGCATCCTAGATACAATCATCTACCCAATAAAATTTGTCGTTACATAAAACTCTTTATTGTTTGAAACAAGCACCTAGAGTATGGTTTTCCAAATTCAGCTCTACTATAGCTCAACTTGGTATTCTTGTTAACCCTTATGATCATGCTTTGTTTATAAGAAAATCTTTCATAGATATACCTTTCTCTTTCTGTGTGGATGATATGATCATTCTGTGATGATTAGCAAGACATTCTTGATCTCTAGTACTTCCTCGATTGTTAGTTTGAAATAAAGTGTCTTGGCCTTCTCGATTTCTTTGGGGCTTGTATCCTTTGATTCTTCCGGTTATTATTTATCTCAAACCACAAATATGCTTTTGAACTTATTTTTGAGCTTAGCTTACAAACTCCAAAACTACTACCACTCCTATGGATTATATTGTTCATCCTTCACCCACTAATGGAACCCTTCTTTTCGATGCTACTTTTATTGTCATTGGTTGGAAGTCTAATATATCTAACTATCACTAGTCACGATATTACGACGCTGCTCACTGCTCATGTTGTTAGTCAATTCATGAATGCACCTCGCACTATGCACTTTTCAGTTTTTTTTTTTTTTTTTGCATTTTTGTTATGTTAAAGGCACTGGTTTGATTTCATTTTCCAAATACTTCTAATCTTGCCTTACATGCCTACTTGGATGCCGATTGACCGGATACCTACAGTCAACACTCTACCACCGGTTATTACCTTTTCTTGGGTGACTCTCTTGTTTTTGGCATAGTAAAAGCAAACATTCATCTCTTGTTCTACTACCGAGTACCATGTTCTTACTTACACCATATCCAAGCTTTGGAATTTTCATGCTTTAATAATTTTTTATTAGAAGATTGTACAAAGGGTTATGTAGGCCTGTGACTTTGCACATGCAATGTTTGCCAATTTATTCCGGTTACTTACTAGTCTTTCTAGGGAAAAGGAATATACATCCGCTATACTCATATTATTAGTGTGATAAACAATCATAAGAAAAGATAATAATAAAAAAATTTGTATTTTTTACTTCCTGTATATGCATATCAATTTGGCGATTGGAGATTTTATATTGTAAATAAGTCAAGTTATATTATCTTATATGTCATGACAATTATATAGAATATTTTTATTCTTTTACTATATGGAATATCCTAATTCTTTTTACCTAATACTCAAATCAACAACTTTTATATTATATGTAAAGTTTTTTCCCCATTTAACAAACGTGATGTGTATAGATTAAATTGAGTTACTAGTCGTGGATCGTAGTTCCAGATCTTGGAGTCCAAATCTCGGACTTACGAGATAAGCGAAGTTCTAAACCTTGGAGCCAAAGGCCAAGACCTTCGCTACCTACATAAGGGAAGAGGATTAGGATAAGAAAATAATGATAAAAGGATAAGGATAAGAACCAATCCCCTTTATCAAGCAAGAGGATAAGGATAATAATCAATCACTGGATCGGGGAAGAAGATAAGGATAACAATCCATCCTCTTTATCGGGAAAGGGGATATATACATGGGAAAACCACCAAGTAAGGATCCATTTCCGACATCGAAAAATTACTAAACTCCAGCAACAAGACTAACTTGGGCATTGAGAGTTTACCACAAGAACCACTTTGAGGTCTGCTTTTGCGGGATTATCCATTGTTGAGCACACGAAGAATCTTGGATTGTGGCAATTAAATTGAATCTTGATTGTGTTCTGATTTCACTTCATCAAGTGTCGATTGTGGGAACAAAAATTTCTTGATCAAGGCGTATTCGCAAGCTTTCTCGATTCCGATTCGTGTTAATATGGTGGACACTAAATATGGAGGCCAAAGAGCCATCGAAGGAGCATGACGTAGTCATTCGGGGCCTAGGGCGGATGATCCTCTATGCCTAGGTGGAATTCAACGCTTAGAACACCACTCTAATAATGAAGGCGACGCCTCAACTAACACCTCCAAATCAAGACAAGTCACCGCACAAAAACAATAAGAAGACAATGAAAGGGCTTTGCAGAGTTACATCGTATGGTTTGAGGAATTCGCAAAGCTAGGCGCCATTCACACCTCTCCGACGATGAACTCCAAAATAGCAATCGCAAAAAGAGTAGATGGAAAAGAACGATGACAAGAGCGAAGCTCATGCTTCTCATGTCGATAACAATTATGAGAATGAGCGTTTTAGGGTTAAGTCAAACATCACCCTAAACGCGTTTCGACATGATGATTTGCCTCCGATCAATAACTGTCGCAAATGACATATATGGCTTGTTGGGGTCGGATGACAAAGGAGACATTCTTTCGCCATTCACGCCAAGCATCACACAATATCCAACTCACCGGATTTAAGATACCGATGGAATCCGTCTTATGAGGGGATCGACTTCGGATTTCCTATCGCGATTTAAGTATGCGATGAACTTCAAGAATGCAGATGGAGGTTATGTGCAAAGCATTCCCCATCTATTTGATACGGAATGCACGGGTGTGGATTAATGACCTACCAGTAACAATATTTCTTCATTTAGCGATTGGCTCAACTTTTTCATACTCGTTTTTTCAGAGGAAGAAATTTCACAAGAATGCAGAGATCTGTTGAATCTTAAACAAGCAAAGGATGAATCCTCAAGTCATATGTGAAGAGATTCACCGATGGAAGCTTACAAGTAACTAATAGAACAAACCAATAGATAATCTCGGCCTTTATGAATGGTCTCAACCAGACCATTCTATACAAAATTGGCTCGAGACATTCTAATTAATACTCAAACACTTTGGCAGATAGTGAAAGCTACACCAAAGAAGAAGCCAATAGAAAGAAGAAAGAAAACGAAAAACATGAAAAAGACATCATAACGACACTAAGGGAAAAAATCATCTAAAAGTGCCTTTGATTGTCCGAATTATAACAGAGGAAAGGCGTAACCTCAATTCAGGAAAAAACTTAAAGCCATTGACTAAGAGTCAAACCGAGATCTCACCATACATAAAGATCTTTTCCAGGCCCAGTCCGTTAACTACAAAGATCACACAAAAGACCTGCATCTCCGTGCACCTTTCACAACGATCACGAACATGACATCAAGATTGCAAGGACCTCAAGAAGGAAATAGAAGATTGCATCCGCAATGGAATCTTGGGGCAAGATGTTGGTGATGGCATTTAGAAACCCAACTCCGATCTGGGTCATCTACACATCGGGATGTGGAAGTATCGGCTAGCCACGATGAGGGCAATTTATTACCCTAAGTCCGCAAGTTAACAATTTAAAACGCATACGTATTTAATTATTCTTCTTGTTGAATAAAATATTATTTTGCTCTTCTTAAATCGAGTAGAGGAATTATGACTTTCTGAACTTGGTTCAAGGTGGTGAAAGCGCCTCGCTAAATTTTAAATCGAGGATCACATGTAACCTTGGTTCACGAGTTTAGCTACGCACTCCATAACATCCCAAGGGGTGACGGATACTGAGATATCCATACGAATGTCAAAAATAAAATTTTATTATTTTTCAAGTTTCTAAAACACCCTAAAGGTGGGGACCTTCTCTTCAAAGTTCCCGAACACCCTAAGGGGGGGAACTTTGCCTCAAAGTTCCCGAACATCCTAAGAGGTGGGAACTTCGCCTCAAAATTCTAACATCCTAAGGGGTGGAGAAGCCATCGAAGTTCCCAAACACTCTAAGGGTTGGGGACTCGGCATCAAAGGTCTTGAACATCTGGACTATTTTACTACATAATAAAATGAAAAAGAAAACACTAATATTTTCTTTTGTCTTTTCTTAGTCCTCTCGTGATCTCTACCCTTTTAAGCAGGTCTCCATCTCAAATGATCCGAACCTTCTAATCTTACATTCCAATTACAACTCAGAATCTGCTTGCACTAGTTGGTGCACCATGGAGACTTTGGACCTCTTGACCTCATTAGTTAAGGCATCCTAAACAAGACTACTCTTGATAAGACCTCGTCGACGCCATCGTACCAAGGTCCAGGGGCTTATGATGTGTATAGATTAAATTGAGTTACTAGTCAAGAACCGAGTTCCAAATCTTGAGTCCAAATATCAAACTCGAGACAAGCGAAGTTAGGACCTGGAGCCAAAGGCTAGGACTTTCGCGCCACTGCATAAGGGAAGAGGATAAGGATAAAAAGATAATGATAAGAACCAATCCCCTTTATCAAGCAAGAGGATAAGGATAGTAACCAATCCTCGGATCGGGAAGAAGATAAGGATAACAATCCATCACTCTTTATCAAGAAAGAGGATATATACATAGGGAAAACGACCAGGTAAGGGGATCCATTTCCGATTACTGAAAAATTACTAAACTCCTGCAAGAAGACTAACTTGGGCGTCGGAGAGTTTACCCTGGAGAACCACTGGGGTTTGTTTTACAGATTATCCGTTGTTGATCACATAATGAATCTTCAATCGTGACAATTAAATCGAATCATGACAGGTTGGATTTCACCTTCATCAAACGCAAGTGAAAAAATCTCTATGCATAAAATATGTAGATTTTAACCTTATACTCTAATATTATGTGTTAGAAATTATCACAAAACACGAAAAACTCACAATAGTCACTAATATGTTCAAACCTAATTTGGACTTAAAAATTTAAATTAATTGAATTTAATTCTATCTTATTTGTTAATCTCTTTTTAAACCAATGTACATCGTTTTACCTATCTATGGAATTAACGATGAAAAATTGGGAAAAATGGCAATCAAACATTAATTGTTTTATGACTATGAACATCGGACCAAAACTCTAGACCATATCCAATGCTTGCTTTGATACAAGTTTGAATGTTGAATAATGTTTGCTCATCCTTGTAAACATTTTCTTTGAGTTTTCTTGCGCTAATTCTTCTATTCGTGTTTGAGATCAATTAGTTGATCATTCCATTTTCCGTTAAATACTTGAATTGGCGAGGAATACATATTGGTAACTCGTGATCTAAGGCACCAAACGATGTCGTCTTTGGTTTTAAAAATAAATAAATAAATAAAGAGCACCGACAGCGTGTGGCGCTTGTTAGCGCCATTGGGAGAAGCGCCATGTTCTGAAGACTATTGCAAATCATTATATGATTTGCAATGCTTATTTCTTCTTTTTTTTCAAAAATAAAATTAAAATTAGCAATTAATTGGAAATATTTTTCTCTACAAATTGACATGCATTTTGCCTATTTTTGGAGTAAAACATGATATTTTTATTTTTCATTAATTTTTTAATATTTCATATTTAATTTAGAGTATTTAGAATTATGTTTTAAGTTTATTATTAAATTTTTATTTTAATGTAATAAAAAATTCCATTAATTGTTTTTAAGTATTTAGTATATGATAATTAAAATTATGAATTGTAGTATTAATATAAAAAAATTAATAATGGACGTGGAATAGTACATGTTAGGTCTTGAAACAAAGGCTCACCTTCACTATTCACACACCCAAATCCAAAAAATTATTCACGTTATTAATGTTTAATTTATCATATTTATCCTAATTTTTTAAATATATTATTAAATTTTAATTTTAGTCTAACGTAAATTTATTTTCCATTAATTGTTTTAAGTATTTCATATTTAATTTGGAGTATTTATTTTATGTTTTAAGTGTCTTATTAAATTTTAATTTTAATGTAATGAAAAATTTTCCATTAATTGTTTTTAAGTATTTAATGTATGATAAATAAAATTATAAGTTGTATTATTAATATAAAAAAATAATAATGGCCATGTGAATAGTAATGGCTAGGCCTTGAAACAAAGGCTTGGCTTTCACTATTCACATAGCCAAATTATTAATATTACTCACGTTATTAAAAATTTTATGTTAAATTTATCGTATTTATCATAATGTTTTAAGTATATTATTAAATTTTAATTTTAGTGTAATGTAAATTTATTTTCCATTAATTATTTTAAGTATTTCATATTTAATTTTGAGTATTTATTTTCCGTTTTAAGTGTATTATAAAATTTCCATTAATTTTAATGTAATGAAAAATTTCATTAATTATTTTTAAGTATTTAGTGTATGATAATTAAAATTATAAGTTGTATTATTGATATAAAAGAAATTTGGTAATAGTTGTGTTAATGGTGAAGGAGAGAAACAATTAGTGATGTGGCGTAAAAGGCAAGGCCATTAGTGTGGGTATTTTATTGATAATACCGTGTGAATAGTATAGCCTTAGCCATGAGCTTGTAGAGTTGATGTGGCGTGGCGTGGCATGGGCCAAGAGCTGCTGTTCTTACTCTTATCTGCTTTGAATGTCGAATAATGTTTGCTCATCCTTCTAAACATTTTCCTTTATGTTTTCTTGCATTAATTCTTCTATTCATGTTTGGATCAATTAAATTGCTCATTCCTTGTGTGCATTTTGTTATCAAATTCCACAAATCTTGTGAAATTTGATGGTTATTATTTTCATCCAAAATAATTTGAATAATATATGTGCACATTTTAATATGCTAGAACTTGTAGAATAGAGGCAGCCGATGAGGTTTGAGTTCTAGGATGACATGTAGAATTTTAATATGCTAGAACTAGTAGAATTTCATTTCATTCTTATCATTATCTATAATATCTATTTTAATTTTTATGATTATCTAGAATTCAAAATTTCACCTTTTATTAATATAAAATACATAATTCTTATTATTTTACGTGACCTTTATTTTTTTCACTCACGTTTTGATTTTCATAGTCAAGTTTCTATGGAAAAATTCACGATTTCTATTATTTCACCTAACCATCATTTTTGCTATCACGATTTGAGTTCCATAGTCATGTTTCTAGAAAAAAATTATAATACCAAGAATTTAACAATGGTATGTGTAAGTTACTTTGCCAATGAATTTTATTTTTATTGTACAAAGAGGAAACTAATGTTCTCCATTTTCAAATAATTTTTTTCATCCTCCATTTTTAAAATGGGAACAAATAGTCTTTCAAATTTTAAGGACTAAAATTTGAAAGAAAATTTTAGGACTAAACGTTCCCGTTTATGAAATTTGAAGGATTAAAAGTTCTTGTTTATTTCACAAATAGTACCAAAAGTTCCAATTTATAAAATTTGAAGGACTATTTGTTCCCGTTTTAAAAGTAGAGGATGAAAAATATTATTTGTTTGAAATGTGGAGGACGATTTTGTGTTTTCTCGCATAAAAATTATGATAATGATTTTTTTAAATTTTTGTTTAGATGATAAATTGAGGTGAAGGTGGGATTTTGTGTGCTACAAGAATGTAGTGTTGAGCATAGAATTTCATAATTCTATTTTTTTGTTTTTAATGTTCTTTATTATTAGTGGATTACAAATTAAAAAATTAGATCTAATTGGCTTCTTTATGAAAAAATTGCTTTGGTGGAGAATTTGTTGCTTTCTTGAATATGAAAGTTTTTATTTTATTTATTTATTTATTTCAATGATATTTAGTTGTATATTTATTTTATTGGTTGTGAAAGATAAAATAATTTTTATTTTATTGTATATAATTTTTATTTTTCAGTGATATTTAGTTGTATATTTATTTTATTGGTTATAATGATAAAATAAAATTTTTTTACAGTGTTACATATTCTATAAAAGGATTTATTTTAATGTTAAGAATTTTATTTTTTCCAATAAGTATTTATTATTTCATTTAGTAATTTTTGTTGCATACAATAATGATAATCCTATTACATACATACAAATATTCTTTAGTAGTTATTATTAAAATTATTTTTTACATTTATTTAAAAATAAATAAATAACTTTACTATTGAAATAATAATCTCCTGCTCATTTGAACTATCAAACACTAGTTTGAATATAAAAGTTTAATCCAATAGATTTGAATCTATTTTACTTATTAAATGTTTTATACATCTTTCTAAAACTCATGTAGGACTATTAGACATACTCATCAACCTCGAGAATTTCTTCTTTCATGAGTAGTCTACACATCAAACTCAAACTCTATTTAAATTCTTTGTCCTCCTGGCTCATTTGATCCACCACTAGTATTTCTTTGCAAATTCACACAAGAAAGAAAGACTTGAACCAATTGAACCCAATACCAAGTGGTAATCTATGCATACAATATGTACATTTGTTAACCTTGTACTCTTATATCGCGTGTTAGAAATTATCACAAAAACATGAAGGGCCCACAATAGTCACAAATATGTTCAAACCTAATTTGGACTTAAAATTTTAAATTAATTAAATTTTATTCTATCTTATTTATTAATCTCTTTTAAAACCAATGTATGACTGTTGTACCTATCAATGGAATTGGCAAGGAAGAATTGGGAAAAAATGACAATCAAACATTAATTGTTTTATGACTACAAACATAAGATCGAAACTCTAGACTATATCTAACGTTTGCTCGAGTTTGAATGTTGAATAATGTTCGCTCCTCCTTCTCGATATTTTCCTTTGTGCTTTCTTGCATTAATTCTTCTATCCATGTTTCAGATCAATTAGCTGCTCATTCCTTGTGTGCATTTTGTTATCAAATTCCCAAAATCTTGTGAAATTTGATGGTTATTATTTTCATCCAAAATACTTTGAACAATATATGTGCACATTTTAATATGCTAGAACTAGTAGAATAGAGGCAGCCGATGAGGCTTGAGTTCTACGATGACATGTAGAATTTTTTACTTATAAGTAGTTAAGTCATGGTAAAAGATGGTAGTTTGACAATAAGAACCTTTTATCGTATTTCAAAATAAGTGGTTGGAGAAACTTCTCAAATGAAGCTTTGGAATTTTCATGGTTTAATAATTTTTATTGGAAGATTGTACAAAGGGTTACGTGTAGGCCTGTGCGTTTGCACATGCAATGTTTGCTAGTTTATTCGTGTTACTTACTTGTCTTTATAGGGGAAAAAGAAATATACATTTACCATACTCATATTATTAGTGTGGTGACCAATCATAAAAACTATAATTACTTTTTTCTTTCAACCTTCTGCACACAGAGGCGGATCTCTTCAGGGTCCAGGGGGCAAGTGACCCCCATGTGTCAAAATTTTCATTTGTAGTAGTATTAAAAATTGAATTAGAGAGTTTCACTTTATATTCTAAAAACTTGCCTCTGCACTTATTTTTAAAAAATTCTATTTATTAAATCTATTGATATATACAATTTTTAAGAAAATTTATTTGAATTTTAGTTAATCACAATTCTAAAATTTTTAAAAATATTTAATAGGAAAAAATATTTTCAAGAAAACTTTTGGCTTTTAAACAAAAACTCCCTTTTGAAATTATTGAGATTCCTTTGTCCTTTTTCTTTCTTCTTCTTTTCCTTTGCAAGCCCAACTGTGTCCATCGCTCCATCGCTCCATCTCCTTTTTCTCCTTTTTCTCCTTTGTCCTTCTTTCCTCCTTTTTTCCTTTTTCTCCTTTTTCTCCTTTGCAAGCCCAACCGTGTCCATCACTCCATCGCTCCATCACTCCATCTCCTTTTTCTCCTTTTTCTCCTTTGTCCTTTGCCTTCTTTCCTCCTTTTCTTGCAGACACCTTTCCGACTTTCCCACTTTCTTCAATTAAATCACTCACTGTAACTTGATGCAAATCCCAAATTCCCCTATTTTCCCCCTTTTGATCCATTTATTATTTTATACCTTTCAAAGTGTGTAGTAGATAATTTTGTCATTTTTAATATTGTGGCTCATTAAAACTAATAGAGATGAGTATTATTGTAGTAGATTTAAACGAAGTATCCTAATATCCTATTGAATTGATAATTTATAATTTGTAATTTAATAATTATTAGTAGTTATCAAATCCAATAGGTATAGGGTTTAATTGAGTCCTATAAATAGGACATGTTATTCATGCTTAATACAGAGAAAAACAGAGAAAAAAAATACAAAGAGAAAAATTCCGCCGGCATTTTTCTAGAAAAGCCGCACGGCTTAGTCAATTTGTTTTGCTGTAGCACTCAAAGCGTTGATAAGCTTTCTATATTAAATCAATTTTGCGGTCAAAATTGATTGCTTAGTTCAAAATTGAGTTGACCGAATTTTATCCTCTGCCCTGGCCGATTTACTTTCAACAAATCAAGCAAATTTGTTGCTTGTGTGGGGCCTGCTTCCAAGTTGTTTGTTTGTTTGCTTCTTGTCCGAAATTTCCTCCCTAGGCGTGTAAAATTGTTTTGCCTACGGGTTTTGGAGTCTTTTGGGATTTATTATTTTTAATCCCAACAATTATGAACAGTTGATGGTTGGTCGAATTTCGTAAAATATAAAGAAATTAAATAATGAAATTAGTTAATACATAAAAATACCCATATTATTTTTAAAAAATAAAATACATTAAAAATAAATCTTATCCGTGCAGGGTCTTTTTCCAGGTCTATCTCAAATAATGGTCAGAATTAAGAAGGTGACCAGGCTGAAGAATCTCCAACAAGTCGTCCATGGCGGCTACATTTAATTAGAACATTATTCAGGAAGGGTTACGCGCGAATAACGAAATTTCCATGCATCAATATTTGTTGGAGAAACAATAACATGCACCACCATATATATCAAAATCTTCCAGAATGATCGATATTATTAAAAGGTATCCTTTCAAAAGCTTTTGTTTCCCGTTCCTCCTTACGTGTTACATGTGCATGCAGAAAAAGTTGGAGCTAAGACTTTCGATAATATCGTATGAAATTTTGAATGACGGTCTCGTTTGGATAAAAGGATGATTCGTTTATTCGGAAACCCTAGAATTCGTGACAAAGTACATGTTCTTTTATTTTAAATATATGTTGTTAAACAAATCCGAGATTTCCTTGTTCATGTGATCCCATAATTGCGTTTGGATTATGTCAAAACTATGGCAATTTACATATATTATAATTTGAAATCACAATCTCATAACTAAAAAGATAATTTTTGGATACAATCGAGAAAACATGAGAATGTTATTTTATGATAAATTATGAGAAATGATTATAAGGTAAATCATTCCCAACATATTGATGAATAGAATAATTAGTATAATAACTAGAATTCCTTGATTGTAAATTAAAGTGATTCTTGCTATTATTTTGATAATTCAATAAATATTATGATTAATGAGTGAGTTGGATGCTAAAAAGCATCTCTCAACACCTTATGTTATTTCCTGAGAGAAAATTGAGCGAGGAAGCCGAATTCTGTGCGACAAAAGTATAGAGAAGACGGTTTCTTTCTTGTTTGTATTATTCGGATTTAAGCACTTTTATAAATCTTCTTCTTTTTTCTAGAAATTCTCTCCAAAGCTTGAATTAGTAATACCTGGAGAGAAGCTAGTAGTTAGAAAGTATTAATAAGTCATAAGAGATTACTCAAAGTGTGGTTTTATGAAAATCTCAGAAGATCAACTAAAGAGTTTTAAAACTCTTGTTGGATATTGACTTGGGGGTTCAAATCCAATTAATTATTAGTGTGAAAAATTCAAGGTTAATTCTTAATTTGGTGGTTAAGTTTTCAACATTTTTATTAAGCCATTTGGTTTGTTGATTGACCCAGATATAATTTTTTGTTACAATGAATTCATACCTAATCACAATGAATTCAAACCTAAATATTACATATAACACGGTTAATTCATTCCTTAATATATAATTTTTTATTTTTAGTCATATTTTAAATTATAAATATTATAGATAAAAATTGTGCTGATCGGAAACTAAGACCAAGTATAAAATTTATTCTTATTCTATTCAGAAAATGTTAAACTATTGTTGGATTTAAGACTATATGTAGTAGCAACAGTACGCAAATTTCAGCCACCAGGATTGAAAACTCATCTTCTCAGCTACTTAAATATTTTTTTATTGTAATTGTGAGAATTGATTTATTAGATAAATTAATCTCAGCTCATTGGTAAGTAGACTAATTTGTATAGGGACGAAAATTCCTTATTTGTAAATTAAAATGATTCATGTATTTTGATAAGTTTAATTCTATTATTGCTGATAAATGACTCTCAACCCCTTATGTTATTTTCTGAGAGAAAAATAAGGGAGAAAGCTGATTTTGTAAGACACGTACAGGGAAAATGGTTTCTTCCTTCTTTGTATTATTCAGAGGTAAAGGTTTTTATAAGTCCTAATTTTCAACGAGCAATTTCCCACAAAGATTGCGTAAATTCCTAATTTTTGGGGCAAGAATTTGTGAACTTTTAGAAAAAGTATAGATTAAAATTAATGGGGCTGGTGCAAAATATATTAAGGGGCAAAAGTTTAAAAAATAAAAATATTTTAAAATTTATCTGTGTGTAGATTATGGGGTAAGATCCGTATTAGTGTAAGTAAGAATATGAGAGTTAAACAATTATCCGTCCATTCTTAAAAAAAAAAAAATCACTTTTGATTTAGTATAATTAACTTACAAGGTACAATACATTCAACACAATCAAATGTATAATTTTGTAGTTTTATTCTTAGTTTTTAATTTGAATTATATATTATCATTATTAATAAAGATTTAGGAAAAAAGCCCCAAACACATTTAATTTGAACTTGTTCTTTTCTACCTCAATGGGAGGTAAAATTTGGAATTCAACCTAATTACCATATGAGTAATGATATTCATATTAATTTTTATAGTGAAAAGGTATAGTGACTGATATGGCAAGTATGAAAAGATAAAACTATTTCTCATTATTTTGTTTTTTTAATAAATGTGAAAATTGAATTTTGTTTTTTCATTCTTGTCTCATTATTCACTATAATTTGTCATTATGAAAAGTCACTAAAAATATTATTATTCTTACCATATATGATGAATTCATCCCTAATCGGAATGTAGAAGATATAAAAAATGGCCCAAATTGGAAACTAGTATTTTGAGTGCCTATTTGTACTTTTCTTCTATGATTTTCCAATAGGATGGGATTAACTCCAATTATTTATTAACATAAAAAATTCAATGTTAGTGTTTAGTTTCGCGATTAAGTTTCTAAGATTTTTATTAGCTCAATTGATTTGTCAATTGACAGTAGATTAAAAAAAGAAAAATACAAGCCAAATATGTACTCCACTTGTTATCAACGATTAAAGATTACGCATGAACCAATCATGAATTTGTACCTAATTACAATATATAAAATACTTTTTCAGTTCTAAAGAAAAATAATCCACTTCTAATGGAAGTATTTTTTAGTTATTAAATATAACATATTTAATGTATTAAATAAATAATTTTACATTTTATTTTTACTTTTAAATTTGGCAAAATCACACTTTTAGTCCCTAATATTTTATCGAGTATCACTTTTAGTCTCAATGTTTTAAATCACATTTTGTCTTCAAACTTTCATATTTTGATGAATTTGATATAATTGATGGCTATTAAAGTAGGAATGACAAAATATGTTACAAAATTTGCCATCAAAATTTTTAATTCACAAATTTTTAAAATTACCTTCTTTTTTATTTATACTTTTTATTATATTTTTTATTTCACTAATTTAATTAGATTTTTTTATTTTCTCATTCAAAACCCATATTTTTAATGTTCAAATATTAAAGATTTGTGAGATAAATTAATTAAATAATGAGGGTTAATGAAAAGTAAAAGAAAAATAAGGTAATTTTTAAAATTTGTAAATTAAAAAATTTGATAACGAGATTGATTAAAGGCCACATAACACTTATGTAACAAATTTTGTCATTTCCTACTTTAATATCTATCAATTGTACCAAATTTGTTAAAATATGAAAGTTTGAGGACTAAATGTGTAAGATTTAAAATATTGAGTACTAAAAGTGATATTGAATGAAATATTAGGGACTAAACGTGTGATTTTCCCTTTAAATTTTGAATGATACGTAATCATTATTATTAATAATATTATACATATTATACCTAATTTTGAGAAGACGTACACGAAAGGAAGGCTTTGCTCTTTGAGACCATACATAATAGCAACCGTAAGCAAATTTCTGCCACCAGAATTGAAACCTATTTATCTTCCTCTTGAAAGCTGATATGACCTTTGGCCTCCTATAGAAACTTCTTAGGAAATATTGGGGTTTGTAAGAGTGAGCTAGAAAGATTGACTAGTAAGAAATGAAAATTGGAAGGGAAAATTATGTACAAAACTTTGGCAACTAATTCATTAATGAGTAAATTATAAAAAAATCCTAGTTTGGTTTTTTCTCTCTCATGTTTAAAATTTAACTAGCCAAAAATAATAATAATAATAATAAATCTCTAGCATCTGGAAAGTGCGCACTTTTAATCTAACATTTTCTTTCGGTCAAATGATTCTTCTAATTGTCTACTGTAAATTTTTGACGTCTCATCTGATAAATCAATTAAAATAGTCGTCATTGTGTGAATTATATATGACAATCAAATTAGGAATGAACCTAAGTAGGATAAAATAAAGGTTAAAATTTGTATTTTACCTATTTTTTTACAAGTTTAAAATTTTTTATCCTTATTCTACTATATACCAAACTTTATTCTAAGATTATGCTACACTATTATTGGAGAAATTTACACAAATACAAAGTTTTTTCTTCCTCCTTTAATATATTATATTTTGAACAAATAAAACTCATGATTTTGAAATATAAAGTAAATATTTTCATTTGTTAAAGAACGTAAATATAATAAGAAACAAAAATATAAAAGTAGACTCATACTCAGATGAAGTCATGAAAACTAAATAACAAAACTATAATTTCTAAGATGAAATAATAATTTAGTCACATACTTAACAAAACAAACCATTTAATTGCAAAACTAAACTAAATTGCAAAATTATCATGGGATGCTCTTGAGAAATTTGCTATATTTTCTTGGAGCATTTTGAAGAGTAAAAATGATCTTTTGCAGGGAATGAGTACGAAAATCACCTTCAAATTGTCCGCATGAGCTTAAATTCTTTTGTAGAGCTTAAAAAAATTTATGTTGTTACAAGTGATATATTTGGAGCATGGTATTCTTTCTTTTGGTTTTAGTTATTGCCAACTTTGTTTTTTGAAGTTAAGTTTGACGGAGCTATTTTCAATAATTATGAATCTCATGGTGTAGAGGTAATAGTTCGAGATCATATTGGCAATTTTATGATTGGTTTTTGTAACAATTTTACGGTTGCTTCTAAATATAGTTGAAATGGTGGCAACTAGAGGAGTTGCATTTTCTGCAAATAAATGTTTTGAAATAACTGAGAATTAGAAGGAGATTTGTTGTGTTCATCAATACTATCCCACAATAGAAAATTAAGAAAAACTAGAGTACCATATAAGTGAAAAGACCCAATACTCACTAGTTAAAATTTTTGGATTCAGGTAGACTCCTACTGTTTATTAGGTCACTTTTGTTGGACTCCCCATTTGTAAAACCTCCCCAACAAGTGGTATCAGAGCGGGAATATTGGAATACTAAAGGAAGGGAAACAAGTGGTTCCTCTTCTGGTTAGATCGAGTTAATTTAGAGAGGTCTCGTGGACAAGTAGGGATTGTTGGCTTAGTTGGTTTGTGATACTAGTTTACTACTTGCACAGGCACTAAATGGGTCCATGATGAAGAGAAGAGTTTGCTGGATTAGGGTTGGGCTCTTGGAGGAGTAGGCTTTAATGTGATAGTGTATCCATGAAAGGGGAGGTTTGTTGTGTCCATGC
This sequence comes from Gynochthodes officinalis, assembly GCA_020080225.1. Taxonomy (NCBI): domain Eukaryota; kingdom Viridiplantae; phylum Streptophyta; class Magnoliopsida; order Gentianales; family Rubiaceae; genus Gynochthodes; species Gynochthodes officinalis. The sequence continues at coordinate 32,537,691 of CM034625.1, read as the reverse complement.
ATACTATCCCATATTAGAAAATTAAGAAGAACTGGTGCATCTTATAAGGGAGAAAGATCTAAAACCTATTAGCCTAGGGTTCTAGTGTATCATAAGGGATTTGACTTTTCTATTGATTCCTATAGATTGGATCAAAAACAATTCTTGAATGAGGTATTCAACTCTAGGAATGACTTTTCTACCTACAATTTTTTTTGAAGAGTATGAATCTTTTTCTCGAAGAATCAAAAAAAAAGAAGAAAGGGTTCGGATCTTCTACGACGGCCTTAGTGGGGACTCGTGGACTAGTTTAACTTTTTGGATTCAAGTCGGTTCCTACTACTTATTGACCCGTTATAGTTTGGCTCCCCATGTGTAAAACCTCCCCAACAAGATTCAATTTATATAGTAAGATCTCTCACCTATTTGGATGATCATTTGTCTAAAGCTAGTGTTTTAGTCAGTGGGATTATAAGTATGTTGCCACAACCTTTTCTCAGGAAAATAGTTTGGACTAGAAGAACTTATAATTGTGTTACTTATATTCTAGTTTGGCAATCTAGGTTTTATTCCAGTTTTCAGATTTGGCCAAATGTTCCATTAGTTTGTAGTTATTTCCTCATTTTTGTTATATGAGCAGTAACTTGGAAAAACTAAAACAAAGTGGAAATTGAGTGAACGAAGATATGAGACCAAAAAATTTCACTGGAATACAATTTTCTTACTCTTGACTAAGGGGGTGCCTGGTTGGAGGAGGGGAATGGGAAAGGTAATGGAAATGATAGTGGGGTCTTTCATTATAATTCTACTAATTGGTTTATGTTGGAGAATGAAAATAATTATAAATTAATTGTAATAATAGTATTAATTAATTAGTTATTATTAGTTAATTATTTATTATAATATTAAATTAATTAATTATTGATAAAAATATTATTAACTAAATTAATCTTAAGTAATTATTTAATATTAATTGTAATAATTAATATTAGTAAATGAGATTAATTAATATTAATTATAATATTAAATTACAATATTAAGTAGATGAATGATTAATTAAATTAATCTTAATTAGTTAATTTATTATTACCTAATAATAATAAGTTAATAATAAATTAATTTATATTAATTATAATAATTAATAATAATTACTTAATTAGTATTAATTATAATAAATAATATGAATTAATTAATTAGTTTTAGTTAATTAATTAGTTAGTAATAATTAGTAATTAATTAATATTATCAATTAATTATTTATAAATTAATTATACATTACTTATAATAATTACTATTAATAAAATGATATTAATTAATTAATTTATTTATAATATTAAGTAAATGAATTAATTAAATTAATCTTGATTAAATAATTTATTATTAATTTTAATAATAAATTAATTTATTTTAATTATAATAATTTACATTAATTAATTAATTAATATTAATTAATTAATTAGTTAGTATTAATTAATTATTAAATTAATTAAAAGAAATATAAGCATTCCTTACCTTTCATAACCCCAATATTGGGGGTATGAGGATTACCCTATATGAGTAATCAAAAGCGAGAAAAAGTGAGCCATCCTATTTGAACCAAACAGGAGAAATGGAATAGATTCCATTTCTTCCATTCTATTCCTCCACACCAGGTAACCCCTAAGTTTGTTTAGTGCCATTTCGCGTGGTTTGGCTTAAACGTTTGAGGTGACTAGGCCGTCAACATCAAATAATTTTAAAAAAGAAAAGAAAAAAGCATGAATGTGCAACTATAAAAGACGGATGCTTACAAGCTCCATACTCATAAGCAGAAAAGTTTTGCAGAACCAAAACTGAGTTCGATGGAGAACTTAACCAAAACCCCCTTCCAAAATTCCGAAGAAAATAGCAAAGAAGTAAGAAAAGCCCAACATTTCTCACATGCAGTTCAACTTTTCAGCTCTGTGTCATTGCCTATGGTTTTGTACACTGCTACAAAACTAAAATTGTTTGAAATCATTGCCAAAGCTGGCAATGGAAAAAAATTATCGCCAGCTCAAATTGCATCACAATTGCCCACAAAACCCGGATGCAGCTTCCATGCTAGATAGAATGCTTCTCTTACTGAGTAGCCACTCTGTGCTCACTTGTGATGTTCTTGAGTTTTCTGATGGGGATGATCTCCAATGCCAAAGAGTTTATGGGCTAGCTCCAGTTGCGGAATTCTTTGTGCCGGACGAGGAGGGTGCCTCACTTGGGCCTACGGTGGAATTGCATCAAGATAAGATTTTTACTGGCAGTTGGTAAGTTTAATTCTTTTCTAACTTTTTTTTGTACTGCATTTTTTAGTGGTGGTAAAGTTGAAATTTTAACTTTTGTGACCCTTGTTCTCTGGCCACGCTAGCTGAAGAATAGTACTAGTGTAGATACATGTGTTCTGTTAAAACACCAGCAAAATGTAAGTTCTTATAACGAATCCAAAATATTTTTAACTCATTGTAAACTTAACAAATATTTTAGGTATGAATTAGGAAATGCTTTTCTTGAAGGAGGTATTCCACCGCTCGATAGAACGCTTGGCATGGCTGTTTTTGAGTACACTAGCAAGGATGCCAGGTTCAATGAGGTATTCAACAAGGGAATGGTTGGTGCAGCATCCATAATAATGAAATTCTTGCTTAATGAGTATAGGGGTTTTGAGCACCTTAAGACATTGGTTGATGTTGGTGGTGGTCTTGGAGTAACCCTCTATAGGATTACATCAAAATATCCTTCAATACAAGGAATCAATTTTGACCTACCAAATGTGGTTGAAGATGCACCATCATATCCCGGTACATTCTCAATATCGTACTTTAGTGTATCTCAAATTAAGTTTTATGCGAATTTTTGCTTTCATTCTATTGGATTATATAAATCTCAACTCTCTCAAATTAATTTGAAATCCTTGATGAAGGAATCAAACACATTGGGGGAGACATGTTTGAAAGTGTACCGGAAGGAGAAGCCATTTTCATGAAGGTAACCAGATGCATTTCTGGAAATCTGTTTTATGAACTTTACATTTTTCATAGTTGGGCATAATACAAAGTAGGTCTACATGCCGATCATTCCCGTAATTAAGATGCTCAAAGCGCTCTATTGCAATCACCCCCTTGTGTTGTGATTGATGTTATTATTCATTGAAGGTATAGGTTTCAAGTAGGTAATTCACATTTTTACACAGCAGAAGACAATGAAATGGAGATGGGCTATGCCTAGGACGCTATGGAAATATCCTCAAGTGCATGCAATGAAATAGTAGAGCTACTCATGCATTAATTTGAGCCTCTGGTCCAATTTGGTTCTTATTTTTAAGAAGTTCAAAATTTGCCTCCCAATAAATTTGAGTTTGATTGATCTTTGAAATAAAATCTAGCTAAGTTTGGAAAAATACAATTTAATTTTAATTGATTGACTATGGAGTTTGACTGAAAAAAGTTTAAATATACTAAATAACCCAATAATAAGTGAAACTAATTTGAAAACAAACAAAGAAAACCCAAAAATTACTGAACATATATGCCTAAAACAAAATAAAGGTAACCGCCAAAAATTCTCTTTATTACCAATCTGAAAAAAGATCCATCGTTTTTCTAGAGTATGAGAATATTATGTCCTGCCAATATCTTAGCTCAACATATACGAATCAAAATTTCACTTTCACTATGCATAATATATGTACATTATCCTTTGACGTGAAGTGTGGCCAAGTGTTATATTTACTACAATTAATTACCCATGTAATTTTCTGAATAAACGCCTTCATCTAAACTTTATCAAGAACAAATTTCTCATCGCAGCACGTGGTTCATGACTGGAGTGATGATCATTGCATAAAATTGCTCAAGAACTGTTTGAGAGCTCTACCCAACAACGGAAACGTGATTGTCGTGGACTTCATTCGACCTTTGAAACCTGACACTAGTTACTCTTCAAAAGTGTTTGCCAGATTGATGCCTTCATGATGACTTGTACTACTGGAGGAAAGAACGATCAGAGGTCGAATTTCGGGCCTTGGCTACAGCTGCCGGATTTAAAGGCATAAGATCTGAATGTCATGCTGGAAACGTTGGAGTGATCGAAATGTTCAAATAGATGAGACTGCACTTTTCATCCAGCTAAGCAACCAATGGTCAAGTGGTGAATAAAGCTTCAGGACTTTTCAGAGAGACTTTGAATGAAAATTTGAATGTTTGCGTTTTCTTTTCTTGTGATATGAATATTATCCATCTACATAAATGTTCTACTTCGTGTTCTAATGATTCAGACTATTTTATAACTTAATTCAGCGCTCAATTTAAAAGATTAAGTTCCTGATCAATTAAGCTTTTGATAAGAAAATTAAAAATATAATATCTTAGCATATTGAATTTGCGTATGAAAGTATTGCGGAATTATACTCATAATATATATATATATATATAGATAGATAGTGATACACACAACGAGAAATTAAAATAAATTCTGTATACGGCAAAATTACTAAAAAAGTTAGTACGAATAGCAACTAATCTTCTACTATCTTATAATACCACCATATTAAACACTATAAGAATTTATTTATGTAAATATCAAGTTTTTCTACAAGAAATGATATATACTTGGCTTATCACTTAATTGTCCACACCGCTCTTCAATGTAATTTTTCCACTCTCCAATTCTCTCCTTTTTCTAGTCTTCCTTTTTCCTTCTTTTATTTCATGATTTTAATATTTTTAAATTATTATCCTAAAAATTGGAAGAAATTAATTTTACTACTTTAATTTTAATTATGGTTTAATTATTAGTTGCTTGATGCTTATCGATAGAATCATATTTCCTTCGTTCATAAATTATACTCCCTCCATTCCAAAAAAAGAGTCCACTTTAGTTAAAATAAAATTTTTTTATTAGTTGTTAGGTACAACTCATTTAATGTACTAGTAAATGATAATTTTATATTTTTATTCTTACATTTTATCAGCAATGATATTTTAGAAATTAGATTGCTATTATTTCTTTATTAATTATTAATTATTATTTATTCACTCTCATCTTTTTTGTGGTAACATATTATTAGTGCTCATAATTTTATTTATATACTATTTTTAGTTTGATATATATATAATATCCTATAGATTTTAAATTTTAGTATGTAAAAGAATATGAATTAAAATGTCAAAATAAGTGTTTCATAACTAATATAGTTGAATTAAAAGAAATAAAAATTAAGGATCCTTTTCGTTTTATACCTTATTATTTTTTATAATCTACTTACTCACTATTATTAAGTTGATATAATGTTATATATATTATAATTTAATTTTTATTATGTTAAATAAAACTAATTAAAAAGTTGAAGTAAAATTATTGTAATATTTTGAAATTTGTATTTTCAAAATAATGAAGTAAAATAAATTAATAAATCAACTATTTAGTTAAAATTTTATAATATTTTGAAATTTTTATTTCTCTATTGTGATTTTAAAAATATTTCAATTAGGCCTTTCAATAATTGTAAGTAATAACCATAATTGTTTTTCATAATACTATAACACCCTAACAAAATAATTTTTTTGCCCCAAAAGAAGGCAATAATTGTACAAGTAATATTAGTTTATTAATTAGGGATGTAATTGAAAGAAATTATAATATTTTAGATAAAAGCACACAAAAAAATTATAAAATGTATATAATATTAACTATAATTATTAGCCAAATGATAATTATTGAAATTTGTAGAACATAAATTATAACTGCAAATTTGCAATTTGCAACAACTTTTATTTTTCTAAAGAAGATCTTGTCGCACCAAGCCCTTTTGGCATTTCCTCTTTCTAAAAACACTAATTTCGCTGCCACCGCCCCTATCAATATTCACCCATCTTCGTTGCTGCCACCCTCCACTAATATTAAAACCACAGACCCAGACCCTTGATTTGTCGAAACCCCAAATCCCAAACCCTTGTCTATCACTCACCCCCATTGCCCACCGTGCTTGCTACTTTTTATTTTAGCTACGAGCTATTATTTAGTCAGCCGAAGTCGAGCCTTGAAACTCAAGGTAAATATGATTTCCTTTTATTGTCTTTGGTCCCTCGGTGGCTCAGTTACTATGAATTAGTAATAAGACTCATTTACTATAAATTATCTTTGGTTACCCAACAACATCCACTAAAACAATTTCCAATCTTCCTTCCCGCAAGTTTTAGTTTGTTCTAGCTACAGGCCATCCATCTTCTGATACTGTCAATTAAATGATTTGAAGAAGGATGATTTGCTGTCGTGGAGATAGAGATTCGCACGGCAGATCAACTAGAATTAACTTAAAGAATAACACTCTCGATTGTGCTCTCAAGATGGCATGGAAGTCGTACGGAAGTCACTCTACAGCAAATGAACGGAACGGTAAGTTGCATCAAAGGAGGAAACATGTAGTCCGGCAAGAATGGCAGTTAAGGAGATCCTCTCTTTTCTCCATCTTTGTCGGTAATCTGAGCTCAAGGGTGCCGAAAGAAGCTTTCATGAACATCTTCAGTTCCTTTGGAGTTGTCAGATATGTTTATATTTAACAACACATCAAAGGACAAAGAACTTATGCATTTGTCAGATTCCAGTCCGTAGTGGAAATGAGGAGGGCGATAATGTTCGAAAACAGGAGAAGGATTGATGGTATTACCATCTATGTCAAAGAATCTTTTGGGGTCTAGTGTAGGGGAGGCTCTTCAGGCTACAGAAAGACGCCGCGTCTGATAAAAATGGGGGGTTTGAGAGACAGCAGGCTATATAAAGAAGTGGTTCACCCAACTGGTGCTCAAACTTCCGATGATATGAAGCTTAGAGCTAACTTAACGGCGGATGTGTCATCAAAGGTGGTGCCAGATTCTCTTGATGAGGGACAAGTTAGTGGATAGATACAGAAGTCGTAGATGCTGCTTGATGAGCTTAGTAGAATAGTGTCAAGTGGTCCGAGTAACCCAACTCAAGATGGGAATGATCTCACTTCCTGGGCGGCTCGGAAAATTTGAAAATGGAAGAAAGGTTCGGTTGCAGCCGGATGAGTTCAGTTGGATAATGTCCAATGGTCTCAGGTGTAATCCAATCCAAGTGAGTAATGACCTTCCCTCCTTGGAACATGCTGGGGTTGAGGATTTGGAACAAAAAGGGACTCTGACAAATAAAGTGATGTTATAGAATGAGATAGTGCGAGTGTTTTTAGGTGGTAGGTCTATAGAAGATTGTGTGTCAAAAGGGGTGGGTCTTACCCTTTTAGAGCATGCAAGCTATGTAAATTTGCAGGGGTGTCTGCCAAACACACTGCTGCTAACAAATGAAGAAATGCAGATGGAGGATGCTAGAATCAAGTGTGATAGACTCAAGTCAACTAGGGCGGATAGACTCAACCGTGGGCCAGATGAGGAGTGGTCTTTAAATAGGCCTGGCGAAGGTAGGCTACATGTGGGTTTTCCCATTCAGCAAATAGGCTTGAATGGGCTGGTTGTGGACTTCCCAATCCAACATCCTTCAAGTGGGATGCTTCTTCATGATGGGCCAAAAGATGATTATGAGCCTGTAAGGCCGAGGATGGACTTCTTAGCCCAAACGCCTAAAAAGGCCCTTAAGCTGGTTCCTTTAGATGAATTGGTTCGTGGAGCAAGCCTGTCCATCTCAGGTGCTTCCCAGTCCAAATCTAAAGCTGCGCATAGACTAAAGAAAGGAAAATTCAGTGATCTCTGCTCCAGAGCACACAAGACCAATGAACTAACCGATTTGGATGACTTCATTCTTTGGATGAGGACATTGCTTTTCACAATAAAATTCTCGAGAAATTTGTATCAATTTGGGAGGTGAGTTCTCAACTGGGAATTGTTTTCAAATTACATCGTGACGCTATGGTGGAACATTTTGTTAGATTAGAGAAGGAGAAGAGGGTTTCAAGAGCAGGATAGCTCTAAGGTTTTCTTCCCATTTTCTCTGTCATGTGTTTAAAGTTTTGGGATTAATGAAGATTCTTTCCTGGAATGTAAGGGGTTTAGGGGTAAGGGAGAAAAGGAGGGCTGTTAGAAAGCTTGTGTTAAGACATAAATTTGGGTTGGGTTTCTTTCAAGAATCAAAATTGGAGCATTTTGATGCTTGTGGGGCTGACTCTATTTAGAGGGAACGACTTCAACTTTGAGTGGATCCCTTCTTTGGGGAGTGCGGGTGGTCTAATTTCAGTTTGGAATGAAGAATTTTTCCATTGTGCCGAGGTTGTGTTAGAGCCGAGATACATACTGCTTCGTGGAAAACTGTTGGGATCCAATTTTGAGTGTGTTTTCTGTAATGTATATGTCCCGAACTATGACATTGAAAGGAGAGCACTCTGGACCGAGCTAATTAACAGAGTGGTGAGCTGTGCTGTGCTGTTTGGGAGAAGATTTCAATGTTACGCGGTCTCCGGATGAAAGAAGCGGGCACAAAGGTAATCTATCTGCCATGAATGACTTTAATGATTTTATTGATAATCTGCAGCTGGTAGACTTGCCCATGATAGGCGAGCAATTCACTTGGGGAAATAATCGGTCTACCCCTATTAGAAGCAGATTGGATAGATTCTTGCTTTCATGTGATTTTCTCGTAAAGTTTCCCTCTTTGGTCCAACGTGTACTACCAAGGTCTTTATTTGATCACCATCCCATCTTTGTGAATACTGAGGAGGTTAATTGGGGGCCGAGACCTTTCAAGTTTTCAATCACTGGCTTGAAAATGAAAGCTTTAATATTTTGGTTCGTAATGAATGGAATGGTGTTGTGCCTCAATCCAATAATAAGGCGGGTATTAGGCTAAGGTTAAAGAGGCTAAATCCTCTCATCAAACAGTGGAAGCTCCAGAATGGCGAGGAAGATCCTAACTATATCCAGGGATTGGAAGAGGAGATTGATAGGCTGGATAAATTGGACGTTGCTAATCAGTTGCCAACCGACAAAAGAATTGAGTTGGCGAACAAAAGAGCTCAGCTGTGGAGTTTGTATAGGGCAAAAGAAAGAGCATGGATGTAGAAGTCCAGAAGTAAGTGACTTCAGGATGGAGATAGGAACACCAAGTATTTCCATATGCTAGCTTCCTCAAGAAAAAGGGTGAACCTTATCAGTAGTCTGGTCGTCGAAGGAAGAAGAGTGTCATAGCCAAAGGAGTTGAAAGATGCAATTGCTAAGTATTACGCTGACCTCTACAACAAGGTCTCGACTATTGGTGTCTCAGAACTACAGTGTCATTTTAAAAGTATCTCAGAGGCTCAAAGGGATAGTCTAGAAGTTCCTTTCTCCGAAACTGAAGTTTGGGATGCAATCAAACAGTGTGACGGGAACAAGGCTCCAAGGTTGAATGGTTTCAACATGAATTTCTTCAAACACCATTGGGGATCTGTCAAAGCTGACGTGATGTCTTCCTTAGAAGGCTTCTTTGAGTCTGAAACTTTTTGACAAGGGTGTTAATGCTTCCTTTATCACCTTGGTGCCAAAAATGGGCAATCCTGTACATTTAAAGAACTATAGGCCTATTAGTTTGGTGGGATCACCTACAAAATTCTGGCCAAATGCTTAGCAACTCATTTGAAAAGTGTGATTAATGAGGTGATCGGGAATAATCAGTTTGCGTTCCTAAAAAACAGGCAATTGTCCGATCGTTTCTTAATTGCTAATGAAGCTGTTAATTATTTGAGAAGGAATAAAGGAACTGGTATTTTGATGAATGTGGACTTTGAAAAAGCATTTGATAATGTTGATTGGGATTTCTTGGACTTTGTCATGTTGAAGATGAATTTTGGAAGAAAGTGGAGAAGTTGGATCTGCTTCTGCTTAGCCTCGATATCAATGTCTATCTTGATAAACGGTTCTCCTTCTAAGCGGTTTGGTATCAAAAATAGTCTTAACGAGTTTGTCCTCTCTCACCAATGCTATTTAATATCTTGTTTGAAGCATTTATTGTTCTTATGCAAAAAGAAGTCCTACAGGTTGTTTGAGGGCTACAAATCGGCCATGGAAGCTTGATTAGCACACCTACAATACGCTGACAACACTTTTCTCTTCATCAAACTTGATCTCGAGGGTGTTTTGAATGTGAAAAGAATTCGAAAATGTTTTGAGGTATTGTCGGGCTTAAAGATTAAATTTAATAAAAGCAGTCTGATTGGTGTTTGGGTGGAGGCTGGGCTCTTGAATGCATGGGCCAAATACCTATCCTGCAAGGTTAAAGCCCTTCCGGTTAAATATCTTGGTCTCCTTCCTGAGGTCTAATTCTGCGGGTGAAAGAATCTGGAGACCTGTCTTGGAGAAAATGAGAGCAAAGCTTGCCGAGTGGCAAACCAGGTACCTTTCTATGGGTGGTAGAGTGGCTTTAATCAATTCTATTTTGTCAAGTTTACCAGTCTTTTGCCTAACTGTTTTCAAGCTCCCGTGTGGAGTCAAAAATGACGTGGACAAGTTGATACGGAAATTTCTCTAGGGCAGTTCGGATCACCACCGTAGATTGCATTATGTGGACTGGCATACAGTTAATGCTCCTAAGTGGTATGGGGCCTTGGGTATGATTGATTTTCATCTGAAAAATTCTGCTTCATTATCAAAATGGCTATGGAGGTTTGGCAACGAGGTGAATTTGTTATGGAGGAAATTCATGGTGGAAAAATATGGCCTTGATAAGAATCGTCTGCTCCCCTTACCTCGCAACAATAGATTAGTCTCAAATTCTTGGAAAGCTATCATTGTGCCTCTTAATCCTTCTGATAAGTTTTATGTTGCTATTTCATTAGGAATAAGGACCTTGCTCGGGAAAGGAGGCAACATTGTCTTCTGGCACAATGAGTGGATTGAAGGTACCATTTTTAAAATATGCTTTCCTGGCATTTTTGCATTGTCTGTTAACAAGGATGGTTGTGTGGCTGAATTTGGTAACTGGATAAACGGTCAATGGGTTTGGAAGATCGACCTCTGTAGGAATACTCTTGATTGGGAAAATCAGTAGTGGGAAAGTTTGTTGATTACTCTACAAGGGCAATATCCTAGTCGCTCCTCCAATGACCGGATCATTTGGCATTGGGTCCCGAGCGGTACTTATTCCACCTCCTCTTTCTATAAAGATGTGTTGCTACCCCGGAGGCAAAGTGTAATTTGGAACTCGGTGTGGAATGGTTTTGCTCCACCTAAAGTGGAAGCCTTTGTCTGCGACTAATCCATCAAAAGCTTCTGTTAGAAAATTTGTTTGCTCGGAAGGGTATTATTAGAGCGAGCTTCTTTGTTTGTCCATTCTACAACTACGGTGGAATTTGTCCAACATTTGTTTTTTAATTACAGGTGCAGTTGGTTGCTATGGACAAGATGTTTGGAAGTTTGGGTAATTTCATGGATCTGCCATAGGGATCCATCCTCCTTCCTTGATAGTGGCGACTCTTCCTAGATTCCAATGGATGGCGACCTTGGATTTTCTTTGTTTTATATCATCACTGTCGATCGGCTATGTCGCAATCAAGTTACTTTCAACAATAAAAGTTTCGAGCTATCACAACTCATGGATTTGATTTTCATTAGGTTTGCAACTTGGTTCAAAGCAAAGTGGCCATCTTCATCAACATCTATTTCTGATATCTTCCTTCAGCAGACTAAAGCAAGAGTGAGGCAAGCTCACGGGTGCAGGAAGGCAAATGTATCTTGGTCTCGTCCTCTACCGGGTAGAATGAAGTTTAATGTGGATGGTTCTGCTATTAGAAAACCAAGTATGGTTGGGATCGGGGGTATTCTTAGGAATGATCAAGGTAAACAAAGGCTGTGTTCTGCAAACATGTTGGAATTCTTGATTCAAATCAGGCTAAGTTCTATGCTATTCGTGAGGCATTTCGAGTGTTCTTTGAGTCTAAGTGGCTAAGCTCTCATGTGCTTGTAATAGAGAGTGACTCTGCTAATACTATCAATTGGTTAATGAACCCTGAAAAAGCCCCCTGGCATCTTAAAAATGTTTCGAACCATATAGATCTGCTGAAGGAAAAAATCAGGCAATGGGAGTGTTAGCATGTCCCAAGGGAGATTAATAATGTGGCCGATAGGTTGGCAAAATCGGTGTGTCGAGCGAGAGAATCTGTTGGCGGTCATTGAATAATTAGTATAGATCTCTGGTCTGGGTCCTTACTCTTCTGGATTAGAGGGCCCAGTAGGTGAGTAGTATCTGGTGTAGGATTACTGTTCTACTTTTTAAAGTCATGTTCATTTTACTGTAATATCTTCTTTTATTCTCGAATAAAATGCTTCGCCTTGATGGTCTGTCAAAAAAAAATAAAATGATTTGAATATGATTAGTTTTTTGCAAAGGCCCTCTCTCTTCCAAGAATATTTATCAATATATTATTAATGCACCAATAAAGATTGATGACCATCCCCTTTTTGTCCTTACTTTTGCATGTAGCCTAGCCCTTGGAATTTGAATTGATTAGAATTTCGAACACAATGGAAACCTAAGCATTTCTTTTTGCTTCTCTTTTTTGGTTTTATGTTCAATCAATTTGTTAAAGCAAGCACAACAAATTTTTGTTAGTTGGATTCGATAAAGAGGAATAGAATCTCTTTTAATTTTGTGTATTTAGTGCTTGAACTTTTATTGATTGTTCGAGTATAGTAACTTTACTAGTACTAGCAAACACAAAATTGATCATTATTTCTTTATTGATATTCTTTCGACCATGTCTTTTATATTTTATGCAAATGTGGGGTGGGGGGAGGGGGTAAGGGGAATGTATTAAAATTAATATGAATATATGCTTGTCCAAACATATATAGCACCTTGCAAGAATTTATATATTAACAGGGATCTAAGTTGTTAATTTTATCTTCCATACTCTTAATTGATTTCGTAAGTATGTGATATCAAGAGCCATGCTTCACTTCCCTTGTACTTTTTACTATCGTATTTATAGTTCTATGCGATATATGCCAATTTTTTGCCATCATACATGCAAGCTCATATGTTTTTTTTCCCTCTTTAAAAACCTCAGTGCTTTACGAGAATGGGAATTTTTTTCCATCACACATGCAAGCTCATGTGTTTTTTTTCCCTCTTTAAAAACCTTAGTGCTTTACGAGAATGGGAAGACAACTTTTTTGCTAGAAATTGAGATTTTTTTAGTGTTATGACATCTTTTTTAGCATTATGACCATTTTTTTTAAATTTTTAGAAAATAATGAATGCAAGTGGAGATGTCAATGCATCCGATCAAGGTGAGAACTCACAAACTTCTTAAACTTCACAAAGTCAACAAACTCCACAAAGTCTAGAATCACTTAAATAAGAAGAGTCAGAGGGTACTTTAATTGAAGGTGATGGGGGAAAAAGAAAGCTCACTTCACCAATTTGGCGACACTTTAACAAACAAAAGCTTGATGGGAAGTGGCATGGTGTATGCAACTATTGCTTAAAATGGTACTTGAGAAGTACTAAACATGGAACAAATTATTTGCATGATCATGTTAAAAGGTGTGCTAAAAGGCTTAAACAAGACATTAAACAAATGCTATTACCAAATGAAATCAAAAGAGAGGATGGAAAACAAGATTTGCATAATTATTTCTTTAATCAAGGACATGTCATCATGAGTTTGCAATTGTGATTATATTGCATAAATATCCTCTGTCCATCATTGAACACGTTGGTTTTCGAAAATTTTGTAATCAATTATAGCCTTGTTTTAAAAAATTTTCAAGAAATATAATTAAGGGAGATATTTTTAGAATTTATGATATGGAGAATGAAAAGAAGAATAGGATGTTAGATAATCATGATAGTAGGATTGCCATTATAATTGATATGTGGACTTGGGCAACTCAAGAAGATGTTTCATATCTATCACTACACCTTTGTATTAATGACTCATGGACATTCTGAGTCAAATTTTGAGAGTAAATGTTTAAAACATAAAGTTTAATTAATTTTCAATTGTTTTCTTTATGCATAATGTTAACATTATCTTTCTTTTTTATTATTATTGGGATTGACTATAGTCCTATCTATTATTTTGACAGGACGATTCTGTTTAAATAATTTGGACCATTAGATTTTATTCAACGGTTAGATGTAAATAATGTTTATCAAATACAAAAAAGTAGAAATAACATGTCTTTAACACTGGTAACCCTTTTCTATGACAATTCAGTAATATTGAAAATTTTTCCTTTAATATAGTTTTATCGTCACAAAGAAAAAAAATTGTACTTATAGAATATTATTTTTTGTCTTTTAATATAAAACCCGCTCTTATATTTGAAGATGATGGCAGAGGTCTTCAAACATTGAACAAGACAGAGCAGGTTTTAGACATCTTCTCTTGGTGCGTTTTCTTCTTCTTCCATAACTTAAAGGTGAGACTTTGTAAACCACAATTTTAGGTTTGATCATTGCAAGATTGGATCATATAGCGTTAGAAATTGGCATCTTATGCAATTATAGTACTTTTGATTCAAATTTTGGTGGCTTGAAAAACATGTTTATGGTTTATGGTTGACACTATCCTTTGGGTTTTCTTCATCTTTGTTGGAAGATAATTTGTTCTGAAGTCACTTAATCTCATAAAAATTGCATACTTTAGTTTGTAAATAAACTAAGATTTAATTTACTAGCGCTAAGATGAGCCATTGCTCCATTGCTCCATTGTGTATTGTTACTATTTTTTACTCATTGCTATTCTTCTGTGCTTGTAATAATTAAAAATCCATGTCATGCTGAGCTATTTCCTTCACTTTGGGATGGTAGAATCATGGTAGCTATAAAAACATTTAAAGTAGTTTTATATAGATTTACTCATGTAATTTTCCATGTAGGAAAGTTATCTTGCATCAAGCTATTCTAATTCCAAATCAAATGTAATTACCAATTCAAGTAATACACAAATAGTGCCATATTTCACCATGAGTGAAAAAACATTATCAAAATCAACACTTTATATAATCCTTTGCAACTTCAAAACTTCAAGTACTTTATTTATTTATTTACCTATTTTGAGGATTCATTTGCATTAACAATTTTTTATCCTTTAGCATCATTAGAACCCAAGTATCATTTTGGTATAGAGATTCTATCTCTTGATTCACAGATATAATGTACTTATTTGATCAAAACTTAAAATCACATCCATATGTATGGAATATTCTCTATCTTAGCACGTATTACTTGCCATTGATAAAATATATGTAGTTAAATTTACAAACCTATGTAGTAGTGAAAAGTCCAATCTTATTCTCTCTAGCTATAAAATATTTTTTTATCTATTGGTTTATCTTTAATAGGATCATAATTTGATTCATCAACTTAATTTGTCAGGTATAGAGAATCTCGAAAAGAACTTGAATTACCAATCTCTAGGATCAACATAGAAGATTCATCAAATATAACGTTTCTACTAATTACAAATTTAAGTGATTGGGATTAGAACACCACAATTTCTATCTTTTCAACCCAAAAGCATAATTGAGGAATAATACATTTTTAGACTTATGCTCTAACTTTACCTAGTTTATATGCACAAAATTTGGATACCTAGAAAATTCTTCAATTAGAATAATTAGAAGGTGTATCATTGAACTTCTTCTAGAGTCTTGAAATCAAGAGGAGCACATAGAACATAGTTTTCAATGTAACATGTCATGGCAATACCTTCCATAGAAATCAAGTATCAACCTAATATTTGAAATCATATATGGAGCTCTTTCCAAAAGGGCTCAACATAAAGTCAAATTTTCTTGAATAATTTTCAATAAAAGTCAACATATATCTAGTACTACCCTTAGAAGGAACATTAGATAGGTACAAAGATTAGAATGAATCCAAAGTAATTTTTATTTTATTGATAGCAAGTAAATTGAAATTGACTCTAATCTACTTTCCAAATACATAATATTCACAAAAGTCTATCTTATTACACTACAAGAAAAATGACCTTTAGTGACCAGTCGATTTTGGTCACTGAAAGGGCAATTGTCGTCACTAAAAGTCTTTAGTGGCGACAAAGATAGTCATCCTTGTCACTAATACTCCAACACTAAAGGTATTTAGTGACTACTTGAAAAAATGTCGTCACTAAAAGGCCAATTCAGTGATTGCATGTGAAATAGTCACCAATTAGTGACGATATTTTTGGTCACTAAAAGGGTTGTTTTGTCATCACCAAATGTTCCAACTGGTCACTAAAACTTGATCAGTCAATGCCAAATAGTGACGACTGGGCGACGAAAATTTGTGGTCACAAAGTGCTATAAACTCAACGAATTTGGTGACGGAAAAAATGGTCACTAAGTAGAGTTTGGGTCACATGACACAAATGGTGATCAAAAGAAGTAGTCACTAAATATTGTAAGTTGGAATGAAATAGTGACGACTTGGGTGACGAGAAAATGTCGTCACTAAATTAGTGGGCGATTGATGACGAGAATTTGTCGTCAATAAATAAATGAATAAATGAACGTAATAGTGACGACATTTGGTGACCATAATTGTTGTCAATAAAAGTAATTTCATCCGCTATTTAGTGATGGAATTTTATTGTCAGTAAATTGTAAAATCACCCAAAAAATAGTAGCGACATATATTTTGGTCCTTTGCATGTGTTGTGAAGAAATTTATGAAGACAAATGAATTAGTATCAACTTTTGTGACGATGTTCCTGGTGAAATAGCATTCCTCACGATTACTAACAATAAAAGACATGTGACGTTCATAAACATATATCAAAATAAATACCATGACTTCTCCAATAACAAATAAAAGTAGAAAAATGAAAGATGCTTGACTATTTTGATGACATTCTTGGTGAAGTAGCCTTAGATACTATGACTCAAAATCCAAAACATCCAACATTCATTAACATCCAAAATCAATAAACATCCATACAAGTAATTACCACAACTACACTAACAATAAAAAAGATAAGTGTATAGCACAAATGTGAAAAGTAATTCATTCAACTACGCAGGAATGCAAGACAAACATTATGCAAGAGACAATATCATCTATAAGGTGGTAGCTAATCAACAAGATATCCATCCTACATCTTGTAGGAAAAATGAATGAAAAACTTTGGATCTATCTAATAGATACATCCCACTTGTAGCAAGTAAAATCCAAAACAGCTAGAGTGACATTCCAAAAGCAGGCCTAAAATCCAAAAGACGTAGAGCCACATTTACAAAAAAACACCTTCAAAATATTAGTGCCAAGCAACCATTATTAATGTTTCATACATAAAGCTACCATACAACTGTGTTCCATAAATACAAAAGAGTCCCATAATATAATGAACAAAAAAGATTACCAAATAGCATCAGCAAAGTGTGAAGAGCACCATCATACATCCCTTTGTGTACATGCCAAGTGTAGAAGATTGATTCACTTTGAAAACATAAAAGAAAAATCAATTTCTTTGAAGAAAGTCATAAAAGCTAGTTGATTCTGAGAGATAGTTTAGTTATCTAATAACACCTGACTCTAAAACAAATGCAAGAACAAACCATAGCTGATATACATGTATACCTTGACATACTTGTGCACATTATCCATCACAAGCTTAGTGAATGAAAAGAAGTATATAACTTGCCTCCGTTAGTACTAAACCAAAAATATGAACTATATACATAGTGCAGCAAGAAGAGAAGTGAGACAACAAATAGTCCACGTTAGGAACATTACATTTCAAAGTTCAAGCAAACCTAAAATGAAATGTTCTGCTGGATTCTTATGAAAACATAATTTATGAATTGGCCACCTTCATTTTACAATCGCTAACCACAAAACATGAATAAGAACAAACCATAGCTGAAACTACCACAAGAACAACGGCAAGAACAAAACAAAATTTATGAATTGGCCACCTTCATTTTACAAATGCTAATCACAAAAGAATAGAAATAACAAAATAGATTTTACAATCTGACCAGCTTCATTTTACAACCGCTAATCACAAAGGGATTGAATTAAATAATTACAATATATGTGAAAAGAAATAAATCAATATTTGAACAGCTAAATGTCTACTGTCCCACACAAATGAAGTAGATGAACAATCTGGAATTGTGCACAAAGGATAAGACTATATGGTTGCCAAAATTTGGACAATTGAAATGTAATATTGCCGGCTGGCCACAACATTTGGAAACCCTACACTAATGATAGCAAACAGAGTTATTACAAATTTGTAAGGTTGAAACTTCAAGAATGGCTGCTGTAGTAATAAGAAAAGAAAATGTAGATTTTCTCTTTTGTGTAGACTCAAATGTACAGCAATTTGTGTAGACTGAAATGTGCAGTAAATGAAAAATAGCAAAAAATCATGCAACTAATGTTCGGAGCATGCACTTACCTCATCTCTGGACTGTGCTCCAGACAATCGATGCACCTCCGCCATCAAAGTCTCCATTTGCCCTTGCATACAATCTTGCTTTTTCTTGAGTATATTCAACTCACATTCTTGGGTTGCAATTTTTTCTGTCAGCGCATTTGCATGTTCCTCCGCATCATTAGCCCTTTTTCTTTGTTCGTCCACTTCGGATTGTAGCTTTTCGGCCACCACAACATTCTTTGTAGGCATAGAAACACCCCTACTATGCCCAGGTATTTTGTGCAATTTGTTAATGAAAATCTCTGATGGGAATCGCGAAGAGCCGGCCTCCTTCTCTCGCATCTTATCCTACATAGTCATCAAATATGTCAAAATCGAAAACATAAATTGAAATATAACAATGAAAAAATTGAGAAGGATTTGAATTAAGAAGGTACCAATAATTTTTTTGCATGTTCATTGACCATTTTCTTTTGCTTTTTTGAAAAATGACTAATCTCATAGCAATCAATAGAAGTGACTTCCTTGCCATGCTTTCGTTACAAATTTTCCATAAATCACATTAGATGAAACATAAAAAACAACCCGATTTTTTTTCAGTTTTTTTGGTATGAAGCAAAAAATGACGTTAACAAGTACAAGCTACCTATACTTACAAACTCATGCACGGTTCTTGAAATCGACAACGAGCCAACAGTTGGTGGTGTGTTGTTTTTCACGCGGTTTCCCTTGTTTCTACTGCTCATTGTCTGTTGCAGGGAAAATGAAGTGAGGTTTCGTAACATGTTTCATTCCTTGTGGGAACCTAAACTTGAGAAACAAAAATTCATAGATATAAATGATCTAAACCTTAAACTCATCAAAATCAAAATAATGGCAGAGATTAATCCAATCATCTTCTGGGACATTTGTGGGAATATGTTTCATAGCATTCTCTTTGCATGGGAATTTCTAGAAGTGAACATACAACTTGTATTGACGATTGCTATATTGCCTTGCAAGTTGCTTCAATAGTGCTTTTTGCATTGAGGCACTGCCATCATACTTGGAGTTCTCCTAGACGTGTATGGTTTACATTATTAGTTCGGGAAAAATTCATATGGAATAATTAATAGACATCTAACAAAGAAATTATTCACATTAATTGGAAGGTGCTCTAATAGCACCCAGTTTCTTGATAGAAATCTTAAAGTGTGGCAAACATTCATGAAAACCTTGTAACACAGTTAAAAGCAATCAAAATGTCTGAGCAAGCCCAGACCAATAACAAAATGCCAATTCATAGTAATGTGAATTAAAATGCATCCAAAATTATGAAATCCCAAAGAAAAAAAAAACAGCCTTCACAACAGGAATAAACAACCAATAAGATCCTCACAATTGGACTGTTATGTAATATTTCACGTAAAACATCTTACCGTGCACTTGCCAATCATTCCTTCCCTCAACTGTTCGTCTTGCTTTTCCATCTAGAACCGTCAAACTTAGCAAATTGCCGAACTATACATCCACCCTTTGTTTTCAATTTTTGACTATCTAACCCTACTAAGTGACTAGTAACGCTATCAACTTCGATGACAACTCTTACATCCCTCTGGTTTTTTGAAGCCCTTAGATTCCTCGTGGGTCCCCTTGTAATGGATGTGCCTAGGTAATTTTAATTCAAAACCAAGAAGTTATGAAGTAAACCATTTAACTCTGAATCAAAAACCATAAATGAAATGTGAAATGACTCCCTATTACATTTACTAAAATTGCATACTAGAACCACAATAATTACTCCCACGATTAAAAATTTTACATAAATAATTCATGTTACAGTGTTTATGCAATACAGAGTAAAAATTTCATGAAAGCGGAGTACCACTCCAATTCAATTTTGTGACAATGTTCAACTGTAAAAATACTATACTCACAACTTTGATTCAACCACATTCTTGTAACAACTATAGGAACATCACCAATGTGTTATTAGAATTTACCCCGCGCATTTGATCCAGCTTGCTCTTGCTATTGCTATTGTGAATCACCTCCAACCACATCATGTTTTGGTGATCCACCTCCCCACCAATATTTTGCCGGGCCATTGGGATGGAGTCGTCTCGGTAATGTGTGGGATCCATCAAGTCAAGGGAACGACGAACTTACGGATTTTGAAGAACATTTCCATCCGAGTTTGCAAATTCATCATCATCTTCCTCTTCATCTCTCAGTTGGAACGCGGGAGCTGCCTTTGTAGGTGTAAGGTGTGCACTTCTTCTAGGAGCAAGAACTTTTGGTGGAAGTATGTTTGAGCTTTCCCTAGTTGGAATATTGGCCTTTATTGGTGCAACCGGGGCCTTCTCATCTTTATTCTTAGGAACAATTGGGTTGCCTTAGCGTGAGTCTTGCATTTCTCTGAAGGGTTTGGCCTAGCTCTATTTGACTTGGGTGTTCATCAACGCGTTGTCATACAGGTGTTCTAGGCTGGTTGCCTTTTGCTTGTTTCTCCTTTACTCGGTCTAGCCATCACAACACTTGCTTAACAACATTAGTATAGTATTTCACAATTTTTAATACATAAATTTTTTCAACTTTGTGCATAATTTAAAGGCAAACAATACCTTTTCCTGAATAAGGTTGGCCATAATAGTCGGTACAAAATACATGTTTATAGTTTGTCACAAATCCTTAAACTTCCATACTTGAAGTTAAAAACAAATAAATATAGGTACAAGTGGGACGAAAAAGTTACATGGAAATGTTCAAAATTCAAACATAACATGTATATTTTGTATGGTAAGTATTTTCGATTGTCTAAGCATGTGCATGTGGCATGGGCAATTTTATAACATCCGTACAGCTAAAGAACACAAATATGAGATAGAGTCCCCAACATGCAAATAACTGTAAATTCCCACCATACGTATGTGGTTCGGACTTCACATCTACTTTACTAAATCCATATAAATATTGACGTAAATATTAAATTCCATCTCACTAGTTGATGTAAGTGTATAAAATAAAGAATTAGCTATTAGTACATATACTTGAAACACAACAATGACACACAATACACTCTGATGATTTTGAAACCTTCACTTTCATACAAACCACTCCTATTATGAATCACTACTATCATCTTCCCACCTTTCCTCATCATTCGCAACTGACTGCGAACGTGAGAAATCCATAACTTCATCATTAATGAATGAATCAACATCCACCAGAACACCTTGTGATATTGTCGTATTGCTATCACCTCCAACAATCGATCCATCAACCACTTGCAATGTGGTTGAACCCCTTGTCAACTCCAGCACATCCATATTCAAATCAACAATAAGATCAATAGTTGGCTCTTCTTCCAGGTAAACATCTAGTACTTGACTTTCCTCACCATTTTTGGGAACATTGTACAATTTTCGTGGACTAATACTCTGGATAACATGCCAGTTGGTGCCAAGTTTTAAGTCCGGAGCATAGAAAACTTGCTTAACTTGAGATGCCAACACATAAAGCTGCTCTATATACCATTTTCTAGACATGTTGACACTAGTGAGTCCACTTTCCCTATCAATTTGCATCCCACTTGCATCGCTAAGCCTAAACCAATCACACTAGAAAACCATCACTTTATTATTAGATCCAAGGTACTCAACTACCAACACATCTTGTAGTACCGCATAAAAATCAATCATATTGTTCCTATGTTCACCCTTGGCTACTACACCACTATTTTGAGTTTTCCTATTTCCATGCGACTAAGGATGTAAAACTGTAACCATTAACCAAGCGACCACTATACGATTTACTCGATTAATTGGTTCGATCGCCAATGCTGGATTTCTTCACCATACATACGGGCTTGATGACACCTGCAGTAGTACATTTTGGTTCATTACCACAATATAACTTCGCATGTACATCTACGTTTTCTTTTTCGATTCATATTATGACACTTACACGATTACGAAACCATGTTTGAAATTGGTGGATATGTCGATCATCCACGTTCTCATATCCTTGTTCCACCAGCAGTACCTTATACTCTTTGGTCATATTATAGAATCATTAAATGTATGAATGTGCAGGATATATGTAAAAAATTTGGAGATGTATAATATGACTCACTGCACTAGGTCCTCTATTTCCTCACAATTGTCCAGAATAAAATCATGAAAATTTCCCAACGTTGCATCGCTATGAACAACAATTCAGCATACCAATTGGTCGACCCCTATGAGAAAAAATAGATATTTCACCCGCACCATCTATATCCTCATTGTTTCACTCTCTTTTATTGAATATAGTCTCCACGTTGTTCAGCCACATTGAACAAAATTGTAGACATTCATGGTCTATGTATCGCTCTGCAATACATCATTCTGGTCATACTTTGTTATACACATACCCCTTTAAAGTGCCCATTTTCCTACACATATAATTGAATAATCAAACTTGTTATTTACGTACGGAAAAGGTTGACAGCTTTAATAAATTGTGTCAATACCTCTTGAACAGAAACATCCAACAATGTTGCGGTGGCCCAGCTACCCATGTTTCATATGGCAGGTGAATCAGTAAATGCAACATTATGTCAAACATCGATGGGGGAAAGATTCTCTCCAGCTTGCACAATAAAATGGCTATTTTCATTTCATCACTCTCCAAAACATTTATGTTCGTGAATACAATCTTTGCAGAAATTGACTTAGTTCATACAAAACATTTCTGACTTCTCTCGTCAGGGATCCCCTAACAATAAGAGGCATAATCCATTGAACAAAGATGTAAAAGTCATGACTCTTTATCCCCCACAATTGGACATTTCTCTTTTTTATGCACTGAGAGATATTGGAAACAAACTCATTTGGAAACTTCAAAGACTTAATTAGGTCAACGGCCTTCTTCTACACATCGTTACTAAAATGATATGAGGCTATAGGCATCTGAAATGAATCACCGTGTGCTTGCAAATGTAAACTCTTTTTCATTCCAAGTTCCATTAAATTCTTTCGAGATTTCCAAGTGTCTTTGGTCTTACCCTTAATGTTGAATAATGTTGAAACCCAGCTCTCAGTCACATTTTTCACTACATGCATAATGTCTAAGTTATGTTGTAGCTTTAGGGTTGCCCAATATGGCAGGTTGTAGAACACACTTTTTTTACGCCAATTGGGACCTCTTGCATAAACATTCTTTCTCTTCTTTCTTCGACCTTGTACAGAAGATTTACTAAAGCAATATGGGTAGGGACAGCCGTGTCAATATGCCGCAGCATTTCTTCGCATTCCTTAATTCGTAATGCCTCACGAAAGCCCACTCTCCCGTCAAAATTCTTTTTATCCCTTCGCCTTGGTAGTCAAATTTGGAGAAAGCGGTGTCTCATATAACAAATTTTTACTATGTGGCAAGTATTGTGAGGATATCTTATTCATACAAATGAACAATTGTGTACCATTTGTAGCCCAACGACAACATTTCATACACAGGAAAGTCATTGATAGTCCACAAGAGAGCAGCACAAAGTGTAAACCGTTCACTTTTGTAAGCATCATAAGCATCTACACCAACCCATAACTCATTCAATTCATCAATTAAGGGCTGAAAATACGCATCAATATCACTTCCTGGTGACTTAGGGCCGGGAATTAATAGTGACATCATGAAGTATGGCTCTTTCATGCACTTCTAGAGGGGCAAATTGAAAAGTATGAGAAAAACAGGCCACACACCGTAGGCATTGCTTATATTTCCAAACGGATTGAATCCATCGGTAGCAAGACCCAATCCCACACTCTGGGGATCTGCAGTGAAAGATGAAAACACACTATCAAGATGCTTCCAAGCCTCACTATCTATGGGGTGTCTCATTACATTTTCATTTTCAACCCGTTTCTCCTTATGCCACCTCATGTCACCTGCTACATCCGAATCAATGAACCACCTTTGCAATCTTGGTTTAATGGGAAAGTATCGAAGCACCTTCCTCAGAATATTTGACCCCCTCCCGAGAAAATCTAGCATCTCGGCAATGTTCATTGGGCATGCATTAGAGTTGCGCATTCATTCTGGAACAACACGCAATCATTGGCGCATGGATGGATTTTCTCACACTTGAACCCCAATTCTCAAATGATTTTATTACATTTGTAAAAAAATTTGGAAGTGAAGGTAAACTTGGGAGGACTTTTGAAATATGTCAAATAAGGAGTCAAAAGATTTGATATCCAACCACTAATGGTCTTCAAGTGTAGAAGTGTAACAACAAATGATAATTTGGAAAACCCACGACAACCAAGATATAATTCCTCCTTAGGTTACGCAAATAAGTAGTGAAGGGTGTCGACCTCGAACACGAATTGGTATTACACCCATTGGTTCGTAATTTTGCCCCATTTGCTTTGCCCTATGTCATTCAACATTTCATTAAGGTCATCATCATAAACATCATCATCATCATCAACATCACCCACATTCTCACCCTCAAACTCTTTGTCCTCAAAAGTGTTCTCATACACCTCACCATGGTATATCCACCTATGATAATCCCTTCGTATTTCCCATTGCATCAAATGCAACTACATAGTGTCTTTGTCACACAAAGGAAAGTTTTCGCAACTTTTACAAGGGTAGGGGATTTTGGATGACGATTTCTTATTACGATATGCAAATTTCAAAAGCTCTTGAACGCCTAACTCAAATCTGTTGTCCTTTGTCCTATGCACTATATTCATCCTTGACTTATCCATCAGCTTGAGTATATTCTAGTGATTTAGGGAAACAAAGCAATCAACATTCACATAATACATATTATCATAGATTTGGAAGCCTATACTGACAATGGGAGACGATTAAAATTAAAGAGCAAAGCAAACGAATTCAAATATTTATCATTACTCAAAGATGCAATATCATAATTAAGGCACTTGCTCTTTCATAATGAATAAATAGAACATATAGAAATATAATGTGGCAACAAAGTGCAAACATGTCTTCAATCAATATACATAGGCGTATTGGACTTAAAATTGGAAAGTTGAAACCTTCAATGTGAATGTCATACCATGGCCCAAAATGAAGACAAGGAAAAAAAGAATATGTAATTTAAAAGAGTGAATATAATTTCAATAGTTTCCGTATAATACAATACGAAGACGAATAAGGCTTGAATATACCTTTTATGGCTGAGTTAGGGCTTAAAATTGAGACTGTATGAGAAGGATCTAATCCTTTGTTTCTGTATTTATGACCCAGGAGGGATTTTCAAACATGCACATTACTGCCAAACATCGGGTTAGTTAAAATAAATATGTAAAAAATATTAACAAAAAAATAAAAAATAAATTAAAGACAAAGTTAACAAGGAGAAATGTCTACCAAGCGTGTTAAAAGGTTGATTGATGCTATTGAGTTTCCGTCTTTGCTGAAGGTTTTATGCACTTCAAAGGCGAAATAACGAGGGCAAGTTCTTCACGCAGATATGTTTTGGTTCTACAGGAAAAGGAATGTATTAACAGATCAAGCATGTATGAAGAGGATTTAGTAAGTGAAAACGCTAACCTAGAAGGAATAAAAAAGATATGCAGAGGAAAAGGGAAACAAGAGAGATAAGTATTCAATTAAAAGAAGGTTTGAAGCATGTGAAAGAAAGATGATTTTGAAATGTAAGGTTACACAATGGTACAAAATGTGATAAGAAGAAGAATATCATAAAAGAAGAAGATGATGGTACATCAATGAGCAGTAGACATAGATTCACAACAAAACAGCAATAGCAATAGCAACAGCAAATTTAATTGAAACAGCAAATCCAATCGAATTCGGCTATAACACAGATGCAACAAATCCAATTGAAATAGTAAATTAAATCGATGAAATACTTCAGGATAATTCAGCAAGGGCAATTTCCAGCTAGTGATGAATCAGCAATAAATTTCAAGTCCATCAATCGACAAACATTCCTCCTTCCATAGCAGACAAAACAAAACTAAATGCATGAAAGAATAGCAAGAACAAAATGCATTCAGAGAGAATCAGAGCAAAGAAAGCCAAACACTACAGAGGGAAAAACAAATATGCTTAGTCAAACCAAAATGAAGATGTGCTAAGCATTATTTCTTCCATCGTAGAGAAATCAGAAGTAAAACCAAGAAAATTTAGCAAGGGCAATTTCCAGCCAGTGATAAATCGGCAATAAACTTCAAGTCTATAAATCGACAAACATGCCTCCTTCCATAGCAAAAAAAGACAGAACTAAATGCAAGAAAGAATAGCAAGAACAAAATGCAATTAGAGAGAATCAGAGCAAGGAAAAGCAGAAATTCTAGTCCATTCTAGGCAGAAAAGGCTAACAAGCAAAACCAAATTTTCTTGAGTTCAAAAACGGCGACAACAATCTAGCTTGATTACGAAGCCAAAAAGCGGGCCTTTCAAAATAGAGAAACATGAAATCTATTCATGGAAAAGAAAATCCCCAAAATCAAGCGTTTATAATGTTTTTGGAAAATCAAACATAGTAGTCCACCAAAAATGAAAAATTTCTCAAATGGGGCCTTAAGCGAGTAAAGCATTTCCATCATCTCACTTTGAAAACTAATTATTCCACGAAGATCACATCATTTCCTTCCAATCGTGAAAAGGCCCAAAATTCCATCAAGGAAAAGAAAGGGCGTTAAGCGTGTTCAAGCGGCGACAGGCGGAGAAATTGGACTAAGCGGCCGACAAAAGGCTTCTAAAGCAAGCAAAGAGTGGTTGAGGCGTGAGGCGGCAAGGGAAGGCTGAGGGGGAAGAAATCAGAAAGGTGTAGCCGTAAAAGGCGATGGACGGGCAGCAGGAAATTAATCCTTGTAGCGACTATCGAGCAAAGAAAATGGCACACCCCTAGCTGTAGATCAAGGAGGAGGGAGGTGAGGTGGGGTTGGGGTGCTTAGAATCTCACTAAATTGGCCGCAAAAGGGTGGGAATTGGATGGGCGTTCTCTGTGAGCAGGAGTAAGCAGCGGAAGACCAAAGATGAAGCAAGGTTTGGTGAAGCTGAAAATTGGCTAAGTGTTGGAGCTGAAGGCCTAGAAGAGCAAAGTGAAGGGAAGTTGAATTTCACAAACTGTTGGGGGTACTAAAATGCTCCAAAACGACGGCGTTTTATGGTCTCCTCTCTCGCCCAAGCAAAAAATTTTGGTTCCCACTTTTGTTGTTTTAAACTTTGTTTCTTAAACTTGTATTTTGTCAATTGTTATTACTACAATAAGTTAAATTTCTAATTTTGAAAATATTATACATTTTTGAACAATAATTACACTATTAATTCAATTACAGTCATAATTGTTTATACATTCATGAAAAAATAATTGTGTATACAAAATTCGAATTAATAAATTCAAATTTTTAATTACATCAAAATTTTCAGAATAAAATTTAATAAACATATGCAATTGAAAGTACACATGCACTCCAAAATTATAGGAATAGAATTATTCCTTGTCTAATTATTATATAATGATAATAACCACTTAATAAGTTGTTTTCATAAAAATAAGGACAAAAGTTGATCACCACTTATGTTATAACTATATTGTATACTAATATCATATCTTGGAATATATATATTAAGTATCTACGTTATTTAAGATGTAATCAAATAGATATATATATGTACAAAGTATTTACGTTAGTTGCAAATCAAATCAACTAATATTGTATGTTATTAGGACAAATGGTTATAGATATAGATATGTGATAAGTACAACGTACTTACATTAGTTGCAGATCTAATCAACACAACCATTATGTTACTATGACAACTGATTATAGACATTGATATCCACTATATACATACATTAGTTGGTTGCAGATATAAATATGTACTAAATTTTTATGTAATACTTAAACATATGTATTTATAAATTTCGTTCTACTTCACTACATGTATGTATTAAAATAACTACATATAAGTGTGTTCTCAATTAATATTATGTTAATAATTTAGTCATTAACAAATTACTTATGTTTTGGTATAAATTATATGTTGAATTCCATAGAAATAAGAGTATTATTAATCAATAGTATCATCTAATACTAGAAAAGTGTTACCTCATAATCCTGGACTAATTTGCCAACTATGAAATGTTAATTTACGAAAGGGGGACCTAATTGAAAAGATTGATAAGCTGTAGGTTAATTTATAATTTACCATACATACCTAGGACTAAATTCGAAATTATTAAAAATGAAATGTCTATTTTGTGGGACCTAATTGAAAGTGATTGAAAGTATTTAGGGTCTTAATATAATTTTGGATAAAGGACTCTACATGCCACTAAACTATCACCAATACTCCATAGCATATCTATATCTATTTTATTTCATCTTACGAGCATTAGGTACTTCATGTATATATATATACATACATAAAACCAGTTGGAATAACAAGATAATATATTAGTATACAATATAGTTATAACATAATTAGTGATCAATTTTCGTGCTTTTTTTTTTTAAAAAATCAGCGAACTAAGTAGTTATCATCGTTATATAATAATTATACAAGTAATATCTATTCTTATATTTCTGAAGGGATCAATCATATATGTATATGTAAGTAGCATAAAACACAAAGTTACACTTCATATTTATAAATTTGCCCCTATAATTTTGATGAATCCTATTAATTCATCTTATTATAAGAACTGGTAGTTTTAATGAATACGAAAGGGACCAGAAATTAGTTGGTTGAAAATTTTGGGTGGTATTATTGGTACTTGTATCGAGTAATTTGTTTCAAACCAGATGACTTCTATTAATTCTGGAGTGAATGTATAATTTCAATTGCATACGTTTATTAAATTTCATTATGAACATTTTTATGTAATTTCAAATTTACATTTATTACTTCAAATTTTTTATACAATTTTTTTTTTCACTCGTGCAAACAATTATGACTATAATTGAATTAATAGTGTAATTATGGTTCAAAATCTATAATCTTTTCAAAAGTTGAAATGTAACTTATTGTAGTGATATTAATTGACAAAATTTGAAAAGTTTAAGAAACAAAGTTAAAAAAACAAACAAACAAACAAACAAAAGCGGGAACTGAAAATTTTTCCATGGGCGGCAGAGGAGTCCATAAAACGCCGTCGTTTTGGAGCATTTTAGTACCCACAACACTTTGCAAAATTCAGCTACCCTCACTTTACTCTCCTAGGCCTTCAACTCCAACACTTAGCCAATTTTCAGCTCCACCAAACCTTGCTTCATCATCGGTCTCCTGCTCCTTCAATCTTAGTGCACTAAGAACTTCTGGCCAATTCCCACCCCTTCGCTGTCAATTCAGTGAGATTCCGAGCACCCCAAACCCACCTCACCTCCATTCTACTTGATCTACAGCCGGGGCCCCCTCAAATGTTAAGAGTATTACATCTTTGCCCTCAAGCTTATTGCCTAATCCCTTAAACCCGAAAAGCTTCTCCCTCTTTCTCTCTGGTATGAATTGTCCCCAAATCTCTCATTTTTTATGTTTACTTTCCATGTCTTTATTGTGCAAATTGAGTGTTTTTCGAGTTATGTCCCCTCTTTTTTTACCTTACACCCAAAATCTGTTTTCAAGTATGAAAATGCTATGTTACTTTCTTTTTCTTTTTTTTTACTTTAAGGCTCAACAATTTATAGATTGTGGGTTATGAGCTTGGTGAATATGGAAGTATGAATTTCATTTACTTCATATGGGTTCAGTTTTTTGTATTTGTTAGTAAACCTATGATCTTTTAGAGATAGTGGTTTATGAGATTGATAAATATGGAAGTCTTAGGATATTTGTCTTCATAGTGCTTGATATTTATGAGATTGACATTAAAGGTTTGATCTTCAAGAGTATTTGGTTTATGTGCTTGGTAAATATGGAAGTCTTATGAGGTTTCTCTTCATATTGTTTTGCATTTATGAGATTGGCATTAAAGGTTTGATTTTTAAGAGTATTTGGGTTGTGAGCTTGGTAAATTTGGAAGTCTTATGATGCTTGACTTCAAATTGTTTTGTATTTATTAGATTGCATTCAAGGTTCCATGTTTTAGATTATTTGGTGTATGAGGTTGGTAAACATGGAAGTCTTATGATGCTTGTCATGTTCTTGGTTCGTGAATTTTGGATAAGTAAAAGAACATTGTACAGAACACTGCATTCAATTGGATGCGCCAATTCAAATAGTTGCAGTATTCCTTTAAATCTCTGTTTTTAACTGTTCTCATTGATTTCTTCTCTTGGTGCAATTTTTGGTTCTGAATATAATTGGCTGACGAAGAAATTTTGTTACATTTCTTGAACTTTTCCCTTAATTAGTTTCATTGTCAACTTTTCTGTATTTTCATGTTGGATGTGTAGGCCATTCGATGAATTTTTTTAAGAGGACTGTGTGTGTAATAGAAAGTACCGTAGGTTGGACAAGATCCTTATATATTGTCGTGCATTATGGTTAGTTTATTTATTGGACAATAAACACAAGGGTTGAGTTTTTGATTTTGTAGAAATAAGATGTTCACTCATTATCTCTAAAATAAAATGGCACTTAAGAAGTTCCTTTTATTTTATGTTCTATTACACTTGCTATTATATATGTTGGGTAATATTAAGCCCATGATATGAGTTTTTGTGGTATAATTTAGAAGGTTTAAGATTTCATTGATGAAAAACTCTACTTGATTTTGTTCGTTCTGTTTATTTTAACTGTTGTCGAGTAGATTGAGTGTTTATGGCCAAAAGAAAATCAGATAAATTCATTTTCACCAAATCAATTTATAATTGCAAATCAAACCAAATTAAATACTTCAATTTGTATGTGTATATGTGTTATTTACTCTTCCATCTTGTGAAGCATTGACAATGCAGAATTTAGTATTGTCGCCTTCATTAGATTCTAGTAGTTGTTCAATCACATCTGAATGTCACCACCATATGGCTGCATTTTGCTACACCTCCAAGAGTCAAAGCAACCCTAGACGTCAATTTTTGAGGTGTCGTTTGTGGAAGGTATGTGATTATAGAATTTGCGAAATAAACAGATAGAATTAATAGAGTAATTTCATATTCGTAATAATTGTTTTCCCATTTATACGTAGACAAATGATTGCGGGTATTTTGTGTGGTTGGATCGGTAAAGCACTGATCATGAGAGGACATATGTGTTGACGGTATTGGGAGAAAAAGATTCTCTTAAATTTAAAGTGGACAAGTTGGAGGGGAAGTTGAAGAAAGTATGAATTAAGAAGAAATCCATGAAAGTGGAGTTGGTTGAGATGACAAACAAAGTTGTCATGTTTGAAAAGGAGAATTGCATATTGAAGAAGAATGTAGCAAAAATAGGAATGTGCAAACATCAATATGTCCAAATAGTAGTTTTATGTTTTGTGTTAATTATGCTTATGTTACTAGAGAAGTTAATCGTGTTTGTTGGGAGGAGTGAAGTGTTGCGTTTGCCACAATAACTTATGTTAGAACGGTAAAAATTATGTATTAGTAAGATATGGGTAATTTAGTAAGCACCCTTTCATTTATTTTGGGGTTTGATAGTTTACATAATTGCCCAAACTCCAAATGAGAATAACAAAGCTCAAGGTTCCACATTTCATAATACAGTTCATCCATCATGAAAATAGAACCCAAACTGCACGAAAAAGTTATTCAGCCATCATAATGCAGGTCCAAATTCCAAATTTCAGAAAGAAAAGTAAAGAAAAGTTCAAAACATAGCACCAACGTCAAATTTCAGCATGTTTTAATATTGAAAACATAAGGAAAGTACTAAGTCCAAGAATCCATTTTGCCAAAACGTTAAATTGAACAGTGGAAAAGTCCAAAACACAGGAATCAAACCAACGAAAATGGAGACGTACCAAGTCAGCAGCTCCTAACTCTTTCAGGGCCTAGAAAAGGGTCTAGCCGTGCTATACAGAGGGGATTTTCTTATTCATTACAACTACTAATTGTACTTAATAAGATGTCTTCATATAATAAGTCAAAATTATGGGGGCAAATTATAAATATTAGGGTGTCCTAACAAACTGGTCAAAATTATTTTTCAAAATTATAAAAAACATGGTGTTGTACTCTAATGAACAAAAATTAAATGTCACGCAAAAACAACATGTTTCACCTAATAAAATTGCTTAGTCAAGAACCAAATTATTCTTTCACCGTAATTTAACTCAATTTCTTAATTATTATTTTGTCGAATTCCTTATTCATTACAACTTTGGTATTTAGTGACGACATTTTCTCCTCACTAAACCGTTCTACACTTATAATTCATAAAATATACATAGTATTTTATGAATTAGTCACAACAAATTACCGTCACTAATCTTCTAACATTTGGTGACGACAATTTTTCGTCACTAAATCTTCAATAATTCTGCACCAATTTGGTGAAGACAATTTCTCGTCACCAAACTATCTTTGCTTATCATTGGTGACGAGATCAAATGTCGTCACTAAAGTCGTCACTAATTGTAGTGCATTTATCGGCCTTTTTTGGCGCCACCACATTCAGTGACGATTTGGTGACGACATTTTGCATTTGGTCACTAAATACGTTATGACGACTTTGATTTAGTGACAACTCACTCAGTAGTCACCAAAGAGGCCATTTATTGACCAAATAGATTGTTGTCACCATCATTTTGGTCAGTAAAGGCTATTTTTCTTGTAGTGTTAGTATTTTAGCCACAATGTTGACTTCTCTTACTTAATAGTATTAAACTTTTCTCACCTATGTGTCCCAACCACATAGGCTGTAATTTGGTAATTATGGTATTTGAGGATATAGAAACTACTACAACACCTATGATAGTAGATCTCTATAAAATGTACAAACTACTAGAGTTACAAGCTTTTATCAATAAAAGAACACCTTTAGAAATTTTTAGAAGAAAAATGGAAAAATAAAATACAAACATTTATATCGTTTAGTCAATGTTACCTATATCC
Source organism: Gynochthodes officinalis (assembly GCA_020080225.1). Lineage (NCBI taxonomy): Eukaryota > Viridiplantae > Streptophyta > Magnoliopsida > Gentianales > Rubiaceae > Gynochthodes > Gynochthodes officinalis. The sequence goes on along the minus strand of CM034625.1, from coordinate 32,504,406 downwards.
ACGCAGAGAGACAGAGTGTACTTTACTAATATGCAAAGAAAATACAAATTTATAATAAATAGGTTAAGAAGTCTTCTTGACAAGTTAACTGGGTTAAAGTTAGTGAAGTTTAAATCCTCCAAAACCTTTTAATTTGTTTCCAATGTCTAGTGTAATAAAGCTTTTACAAAGCATTCTATTTATAGACTTTAAAATTTCAATTCTTTTTGGCTAGTTCCATGAGCACGCAGAAAGAATTGTTCTATGGCCAAAATCTTTAATCGGATTTGTGTATGGATATTCAGTTGCAAAAGTCAATGAAAACGTGAACAATCTGATCAAATAGAACGCATTGGATGTATTAATGCACTTTTATGTATCACTATATAAATCTCTGTACGTAATTGTATAAATTTTTGTAATTTGTATGAATATATATTATTAATATTTACTTTCTTCAGAGTTAATTTTAATATTAAGTTTATTATTTTTTGTATTAACCTCATATTTTAATAAAATTCCATAGTATTTTTTTTTAAATTTCTTTCTATACTAAAAGTTTAAAATAAATATAGCGTAACAAAAAAAAAATAATTTTTTAGTATTAAAATTTACTATAATAAAAATAAATATTAATGGTATAAATATTAACACAAATTACAAAATCTTCATTAATTTATTAAAATATATAATATAGAACGACATATAAAAAGTATAATAGGAGATTGTGTATACAAATAGTTGGACAATCTAATCAATGAAAACCTGTTGATTGGGTAGTTTTCCAGCAGTGTATAGATAAATTTATTATGAATATAATTTTCTTATGGTTTCTGGTTAAGAAAAGAAAAAAAAAATAAAAATGGGACAACGTTCCATTTGAAATTGGATATTTTATTTATTTTTCCTCATTTTTTTCTCATCACTTTTCACTCTTTTTCAATTTTCCACCAGTTACAACTCCATCACCACCTATGGTTACATCCCCCTTATTATTGTGGTTTCAAGCCAATAAGCTCTTTGGAAAATTCTGCTTTCCCTTTTGCTTCTTTTTCTATGTTTTCTTAATTAGAGTTCACATTTCGCTTTTCTAATGCCTTAAAACTAGACTCGTATTCTGTAATTTTAAATATTCGACTAAAATTTTTACAATATTTTTTATGTAATATTTCTATGCTTCAAAAAAAGAATCTACTTTTATAATTTCTTTATGAGTAATGATATTTATAATGACTTTTCATAGTAATTTTTCATATCAACTGGTGTGGCAAGTATGAAAAGACAAAATCATTATTTATTATTTTGTATGCTTTAAGAGGTGTGATAACTGAATTTTGACTTTTCATACTTGTAATATCAATCCCTATGAAAAGTCACTATGTGTATCATTCCTCTTTCATAACGACTAATGTGGCAAGTATGAAAAGACAAACCCATCCTTTATTATTTTGTATGTTTTACGGGTGTAATAACTGAATTTTGACTTTTCATACTTACTACATTAGTCGCTATGAAAAGTCATATTATTACTATTCAAAGAAAAGTCCACTTTGAATAAAATTTAATAAAATTTTTATATTATCGTTAGTACTAGTGACAGCTCAGAACTCAAAATTAAAAAAGTAAAAATAAAAATAAAAAATTACATATTTAATAGTATGCTTTAAAATAGTTATTTAATTTTTTTTTCTTTTAGGATGAAAGGAGGAGTGGCTATGTGTAAACTCATAATTACAAAGTAAGTAAACAAATGAAAGAATTATATATCTAAAAGTCCACTTAGCCTTGTACATTGCAAATCTTAATAAATTGCACTTTCGGATCTTCGACTGTAATTTTAGGATAAGGGAGAATTATCAATTACCAGCAAATTTTCACAAAACCTTTATCAAATTTTTTGACTGCGCATCCATTGTTCATCAATTCCCACCAAAATCTTTCCATTGCTCTAATCCTCTCGTTCTCCCTATTTCAATTTCTAATTCCATTTTCTTTTCAATATTATCTCTTGCAAGTGATTCATTACCATCGTTTTTTCCGCCCACCATTTGTTCGATTAAATGTGTAAATATTTTTATGTTATTATGAGTAAAAATGATTGGTCTAATTTGTAGCATTTCCTTTCTAATGGTGAAACAGGATTTAGTTGTTGCGAATTAGAATTATGTATTCTTTGATTGAATGGAAGAAGAAGACTAGTACTTCATCTATCAAAATTAGGGAGAAAGAATATCAGGAAAAAAGAAAAGAAAAATAAAAATAAATCAAGAAAAATGTTGGAATCTATTGGCAATTGAAGGGAGTTGAATGAAATTCATCCATTTTCTGTTCTCCTCTCAGATAATCCCCATACCTTTTTTTTCCAGGTTTCAGACAGGGACAGCAAGCTAGCAATGGCGGTTTCCCTTTCACACACTCACGCAGTTCCCCTGTTCCTACGCATTCCGATGGCATAAACCCCACCAAAACATCCAAGCAACCCAAAAACAGGAAAAGAAAAACCCATCTTCCACACCTTTAATCATGAACCTCAATGAAGAAACACAACCTGCAGCCCAACAACTACAAAATCTGCAACACACACTTGATTTGAAGCAGTGTTTCCAAATAGAATATGCTGTGTTTTTCAACCACCGAACAACTTTAAACTACCAACATTCTCATATTGCGCCTGGCTTTTGTGATGATCGCCTCATTCCGTTGCCAACAGGGCTGAAGCGCAGTGACTACCCGAGTGGGGCTTGGATCTCTTCTTCATCTTCCACTGCCTCACTTTTCCTTTTCAGCTATACTCCTGATTCTCCACTTGTCCTGCTCATCTCCCTAAATGGGAAAATCCATGTTAGCCCATCACCATTTTTACAGTTTTTACTCCCTTTTCGGTTTCTGATGTTATGTCTGATTTATACACCTTACTCTATGCCTTAATCAATAGGCCTTTTTTCTTTTCTTTCCCTTTTTAGTTTGTTAGGCATTGGCCAACTATTTTGATCGATTTTGCTTGAAAAAGTAGTAATACTTTGCTTTCGTTTATCATGCTCAATTGCTTGAAATAATGTCCGTGAAAGGGTTTAAAAAAGGAAGAGATGATAATGTGCGTTAATGCCCTGTCGAAATTACGCTCTTGAAGAAGTACCGTTGCCATAGTAAATGCTATAGAGGCTTATTTCTCACAACATTCTAGACTAGGTTTTCAGTCTTAAGGTGATTTTATCCTTTCCGGGGTTCTACTCAGCATTCCCCTTGGTCTTCACCTGGTTCAGTTTCTGATGATATTGCATGATCTTATCGCTAGAAGTCTAGTGAAAAAATATGGACACCTTTGACTTGTATTTAGAACAAAGAGCACTTTAGCCTGTGAATGAGCAGCCCAAATGAGTTCAGTTGTGTACCTTCTGTCTTTCCTCCTTTTTAGGGGACTAAACAACCTTTGTTGCAGGAAGAACACTTCCTATCCAAGCTGCACTTTTCTTGGCCACAGATTTCATGTGCCACTCAAAGAGGTGGTAGAGTGGTACTTGCAAGCTACAAAGACTCAGTTGGACAGGCAAGGCATCAAACTCTGTTAAGGACTACAACAAACCATCACAAATTCTTCTTTCTTTTTGTTAATCATGTGAATGGCTGGGCCAGACTTCTTATATGCTTATTCTGATATGAAATGGAAAAGAGTGAATAACATTTTGAGGTACACATTTTCTTGAACTGGTTTTCCCTGTGTCCTTGCCTGCACTTGAAGATCACTGGAAGTGGTTCTTCGGTTATATTTTGTCCACAGTGGTATATTCCATCATGAATCATCATTTTCCTATTATTACATCCCGTAGATTTGTTATTTCTTTTTGCTAAGGATGTCTCTTAGATGCATCTTGAATTGAGAGAGAAAAACGAAATGAAGCAGAAGTAAGCTACAGAAGAATATTGATTCTTATACCATATTCATGCTCAGCCACGATATATTTTACTTTCATCTTGCCATTTGGCTTTTCTTGCAGAACCTAAGAAAGAAACTAAATGAACATTCTTCTTTTCGAATAGGATTTTAGATGCTTCAGTTTTGGTACAGCTGACATCTTGATTAGATACATTTGTCGTCCTCATAGAGCTAGCAATATTACATATTTTGTCCAATTCAAAGAAAGAAACTTTGAGAAAATATACAAGACTAATGAGTAGAGGAAAGTCATGTGACATCAGACATCAGCTATTTTAAAGTGTAACAGCGGCATTAGTTATTAACATTTGCTAGTCTTTGCATCAATGATAAGCACCTGTATCACTCAGCTATAGTGCATTCACATGCTTCTAATGATGGAGAGGTTGCAATTTCTTGCAAGTTTAAGCTCCTCATTTGTTGTGAAACTTTTTAGTTTTGGGCATCTAGTTCTGTGTTAACTCTGACTTGGATATTGAAAATTAATCCTTGTTTAAACTGTAGCTCACGAAATCCACTGTAAATTGCAGATACAAAAGTTTGCCATGCGTTTTCTCAACTCTTCAGAGTCTCAACTGTTTACAGATTCGTTGAAGGTAAACAGGGATGTCAGTGAGTTATTTAGTTCTGTTTTCTGTTTCCTTTCCATTTTTTTTTTCTTATCAGTGGCATGTCATTAGGCAAACTTTCTTAGTTATGTAAATTGGATGTTTATCTGAGTTTTCAGGAGAGCATGAAAGATGCGGAAAATATTGGGCCGCCAAATAGCGGTTATCTCTCTTGCGTACCTCGTGAAAACGAGTTCATTCAATCAGATGAAGTTCATTCCAGGTAGGACAGATACCAGAAATATCCACCATATCTGTTTCAACCCCAAAGAAAAATATTAGGGAGGAGAAGAGGAGATACAATGGAAAAGAAAACGTCTTAAATATGAAAGAAATAATAACTGAAGATCCGTGCTTATGCTTTGTGATTGCAGTGCTGCCAGTGAATCGGATCCTGCATATCCATCCTGTGATGATACTTCTCTAGTGCAATCATTGGGTAGTTATGGTGTTGAAGGTGCATTTTTTGGGGAAACGTCAGCTCCTCATGAGAAAAGCACTGAAAGAAAACTTCTTCCCAGCAATTCAGCCTTTCTTACTAATAGCTGTACTGAGGATCGTGAAGGTAATTCAACTCTAAGATGCATCAAGATAGCATTTCATCAAGATGCATTTCATGTTCTAATTGACTTGGTGTACAGATGCTACAGAAGCTGCGAAGGTTCCCATGGAGGCTGATCTCTTTTCTCATCTAGCGGTATACATGCAACTTTTAACTTTTATTGTTTATCTACTGTACTTTCTTCCAGTTGAAGTGCATCTTAAACGTTGTAATCTGGATTTACTACCTAAATTGCCTCTTGCCGATTTGCCCCCTTAGTTTTTCAATACGTGATTTTGCAATTTAATCTAATTTATTTAACAGAATTACAAACATTTAGTGCAAACCTTCTAGGATGGACGGCAAGAAGTATGCTTAATTTGATTTTGCTGATGAATTATTGCCAGTTGCCAAATTGACACTAACTAGTACAAGTTTTCCATTCCAAAAGTTTTAATTGGTATTGATTACTGAAAGTCAGGGGAGTTAAAGGTCGCAAAGTGAAATCTTCCTTAAATTGACGTGTACTTTTGGTAATATTCATCTTTGTCTATTTTATGTTTCATGCTCATGTAATTTTTGGTATTCTTGCAGAAAAACATGCGGATCTTCCTTTAACGGTCAGTATGCACCCAACATGCAAATTTTTGTTTTTCATTGCTGTATTAGGTTCTGCTAGGTTGTTCGCAGAGTATTAGTGAAGTGAGAGTCTGTCTCAATTCTCTAAGGGCATCTTCTCAACCATTTAGTCTTAAGAAAAGCTGATGATTGCTTTCTCCTTTGCCTGCATCTTGTTTCAGTCCCAGAATTAGTTCTTATTTGCTTTAACATAAACTCTTGAATTCAACTGGAGGATCTTTATACATTTCCACTTTCGTTTTGGTTATTTCAATCTGTCACCGCGTTCCTTCTTCTGGACTAAGCAAACCGATGAATGTTTCTTTTTTGTCCTGACAGCTATGTTGGGCGAGCTAGAGAAATTCATCTGGAGTCTGGAAGGAGACCTGGCTATAAAAGTTTAAAGACTCAAATTATCTTCTATGTTATTGATGATCAATAGCCAATTCAAGATATCGGGCTTCATTCTGTTCTTTACATACTTTGTTGTAGAAGTTACAAGTGATTTACACAATTTTTTGCAAAGGCAAAAAGACATGTTTCCATTCGCCATCCAAATTTAAAAGGATGTAATTTGGAGTGAAAACTTCTAGTATTTTAGATTGGAAGATGCTCGCCTGTGAGGCTTTATCTATATATTGACTGGAAATCTTTTTGATCCCTTGGTGTTCGTTAGAAATTTGATATTTATGGTTCCACCTCTCAGATTTTATATGATTCCCAAGGACCTGATATTATTACTTCTGACAGTCATTTTGAACCAAGAAATTGTGCATGCAGAGCATTGGACCAATTAGATGTTTTCCCTTCAATTAAAATATTCCAGAAACAAAACAAGATAGCCCACTAATCAATGATCATCCAGAAACAAAACAAGAAAAGAGTTTTTTCACAAAAACTCTTAGTTGATGTTTGCCCATTTGCTTCTCTAACCCTTGAAGGAGGAGGGATAACAGAAACTGAACTTTCCACATAATTGTGAACAAGAGAGAAACTTCGCAAAATTTCATCAGTGCAAGGCCACTCATCTGGCACTTCCTCGATCACTTGCCAGACGTCCAACACAACCATTGGAGGAGAAGTGCCTCTGCCTGGGATTTGAATCGGGCAAACCAAATCTTCTCAATCTGTCTACAGCGGAGAACTTGGATGCCCAAATCTGTAGGCATTACAAATTTTTTTATCCAAGAAGGAGGTTTATTTCCACCAGAATCTATCATGGCCCAAAGCTCAAATCGAGGCGAGGGAAGGGTGACTCCTGATTCTATCAATTAAAGCCACATACGGAAAGGCATCCTTTATGCAGTATAAGCCTCAAATCATTGTGGATAGAAAGATAATCTGGCACCAAAAAATCACCCCGTACATATCCTTCATCTGGGAGTCATATTTGAACTTTGCACAATTTCAAAAAATCCATCCAATAAAAACATCCGTCATGAATCACAATTCTATCAGAAAACGATGGCATGTTATACCGATTAATTGTTTCGGAATCGACTGTTTTCCACGAATGGTTTCTCTGACTGTATATGTCACGCTTGCAAATTAACAAGTTTTCAGAAACTTCTATATATTAACGTTTGGCCACTTTGTAGTCCTTACTTACATCATCAAAGCCAAAGCCATAAAATAGTTCATGGTGATACTGGTCTCCTTTGCGACGGTTCGATAGTAGCGAAGTACATTGCTGTAGCGCAGGGTTCCACAGGTATATTTCTGAGGAAAATCTTATACGGTAGCTACAAAAACAAAAAACCCCATTACAGCAATCCAGGAAGGTGATTCCAAGACCTGTTTCGAGGAATCAGTTTCGTAATCACCACTTGTGAATCTCTGGGAGGCAGGCGATGGGCAGGTGGGGGCACGGCGTCCTTGAAACGTCAAGAACTCCCGGGGTGCCTGGTTTTGGAGATGAGCCATTATGAAATGATCGGATGAAATGAAATCCCGCCATAACTTGCAGACACAAGAAAACTTCTTGAGGCTCTTCAGTCTTCACCGGTAGACAAATCAAGATGTGGTGGAGGACGATGTCGTCTGGTAACCATGGTGGCTGCCGAATGTGATAACTCCTCCATGTTCGTCCCGAGGATGAAAAGAGTATCAAATATTCCTTTACGAATTTAAATTGATTTTAGTGGCATATTTGTCCAAGGATTCTAAGCGATCGTATTAGTTTATTTCTTTAGGACTCTGGGTTTAGGAATCAAATGTCATCTATTTGATGTCTATTTTGTAAGATTTACATAAGATTGGATTTCTCAATAAATTCAACTCAATTCTAATCTCTAACAGTTATGAAATTTGGTTGTGATTTTAGGAAACCTAATCTCTATTTCTTCCCTCGCATAAAGAACCAATTATATAACTTTTTTTTTTCAATACAATTTGATTTGAATTGTATCAATTGGTTTGCAACTCTTTTTTTTCAAGTACAATGATAGATGTATTAACTATGCAAAAGTTAATGGGTACATTCAAAAGCACCAAAGTGAACTCTTCTTAGCACTAATATAGGCTAAGACTAAACGACAACATGTCAAATACTCAACCTTCTCTATCGTTAATCCTTCTCAAAAAAGCTCAACATAAATCAAGTGACAAACCTAACCATATTAACAACAAAAAGGTTAAACTTACCACTTGATTCCTTATCATGCACCAACTCCTATATTCTAATCAACCACTCCCCTTCTTTATATTTTCCTTACTAGCTACTCCAAACTATTGGCTTTGCAACTCATTCTTAATATGATTGTAAGAAAGTCTAAAACCCAGAGAGTTTGTGAGATATTTGCTATATTTGATCTGATTCTATACTGAGTTTGATCGTTACATTTATAGACAACTCTTATGCTAAATGGATAACAACTAAATATACAAATAGATAATATAGAGAATATACAAGAATTATCTTAGGTGATAGGTGATGAATGGATATGACGATGAATGGATATGACTAATCTTCAACACTCCCCCTCAAGCTGAGGATTTGTATAAATCAAAGACTCCAAGCTTGGAAAGAAGATGCCAATGCTGCTTGCTGTTTAGTGCTTTAGTTAACAAATCTACTGGTTGCTCCTTGGTGGATATGTGGTGTGTCGCAATGATGCCTTGCTAGAGCTTTTCTCTTACATAATGGCATTCAACCTCAATGTGTTTGGTACGTTCATGAAAAATTGGGTTTGCCGCTATTTTCTCTGCAGCTTCATTGTCACAGTAAAGTAAAGCAGGTTGTCTCATATGAAAACCAAAATCTTTGAGGAGTCCTATAATCCACACTATTTCGGTAGTTGTAACTTGCATAACTCGATATTACGCCTCGGTGGCGATAGAATCTGATGGGATGTTTTTTGGAACGCCAAGATATTAAAGAATCTCCAAGCATGATGCAGAATCCGGTGGTGGACCGCCTTGTCATTGGGCATGTACTATAATCTGAATCACAGAAAGCCCGTAATTCAAACTTTGAGGATAGCGGAACATAAGACCAAGACACAGGCAACTCTTTAGATACTTGATCACTTTTAAATTTGCTTCCATATGAGAGTGTTTGGTTGTGCATGAGCGGCTAAGAAGGCTGAGCCCAGGAAAGTGATGTTAGGTGCAGTGAGGTTCAAATAAATGAGTCTGCCAACTAGTCTCTGATATACTGAAGGGTCTTCAAGAGGTGGGTCATCGACTTTCTCATTTGAACCTTGGTCATATTCAATGCTTGTGAATTTTTTGTTCTGCTCCATAGGAATAACTGAAGTTCACTTGACAAAAGCATTGGCCACAAGTGCAGCGGATAGGCGGTTGATGAACATCTAAGTCGGTCCAGAGATCCTTGAGGCGGAGGTAAAAAACAGTGAGGTTAGAACTGGATGCGCCGGCGGGAAGCTTCATGTCATTGATGGATTGCTTGATGGAAAAGATTTGGGAGCCTTATGGGTTTAGTGGATTTAACCCATACACGTAACCTATACACATCAGCCACTTCAAGACGAAAATCCTGATTTAGAGGAGAGGGAGGACCAGCCCCATAAAAAAAACCAATAAATGTAGGGCAAGATACTAAAAACTCATCCACGGTGGTGGGGACCAACCAAGAGTGGTCCGAACATGAACAATGAAAGTATATGTGTGGAACTGTAAAGGTTTAGGAGGATCCTTTACAGTTTTCTAGTTGAGGGAGATTGTTCATTCCCACATTCCTGAATTAATATTCCTTACTTAAAAAAAAAAAAAACCTAAGTTTGTGGCTATTGTTTGCTAAAGCCTAAAATTGCATGAGAAATGAAGAGTGGTGGAACCAGATGGTACAAAAGGTGGGCTGTTGATACTTTGGAATGAAAATATAGGTATCAACAAGATAATATCCACTAGTTTTTGCATCCAAATGGAATGTGAGCTCAAAGGGGAGAATAAAATATTTTGAACTATTTTTTTGTACAATGGTGCAGACAGAAAAATAAGACAAGAACAATGAGAGTATTTAAAGCCAAAAAGATAAAGTTGGGGAGATATGTGGTTTTTGGGAAGAGACTTTAATGATATCTTGAACCCAGGAGAGAAAAAAAAGAGGGCGAGGAGAAACGATTGCGATTGTCAACCCTTTCAATCATTTGTAAACAACATGGAGATGGGAGAAGTAAGATGCAGTCTTGGCTACAGGCCGGTTTGGACTCGGAACCAGACCGATCAAACCCGGAACTGAACCGTTGACCGGTTTTACGGCTATGAATCTGAACTGGCCCGTCCACTTAAGGGCCAATTTCGGTTCATAATTTTTGTAGTTGGAATTTTGTGGTTGGAACGGGAACAGAACCATGTGAAAATACTAAAAATGTTGTCTTTGGTGAGATTTGAACCACAACATAACATAAATCAATCAAAGTCTTAATCATGTAGGCGAAGTTTCTATTTGGTAAAATTGCTCCAAAATATATATATATATATATATATATATATATATATATATAATTTTGAATTTAAAAAATTCAAAAGCCATTGGCAATTGCAGTTCCGAATTTTTGCAATTCCAAAATCAAAGAGCTATTGCACAGTTGCAATTCCGAATTCCGAATTGTATCAATTTCAAGCCATTGGGCGTTGGCCAAGGCAAACGGTCTTCTTCTTCCTTTTGTTTTCTTTTTTTTTTCTCCCTCTTTTTCTTCTATAAATACTCTTTAATCTCATTTCATTTTCCACACCAAATTTCATCTATCTCTCTCATTCTCTCCATATTTATCCATACTTTTTTTTTAATTCTCTCCAATTATATTAAGTCTCTATTTATATTAATTCTTTCCATATTCCTCCATACCAAATTTTACACATTTATATCAATTCTCTCTATATTCCTTATTATTTCTAATTAAAATTTGAATCTTATTTAAATACTATCCATTTATATTAATTCTCTCCATATTCCTCCATACTTTTTTTAATTCTCTTCATTTATATTAATTCTCTATTTATATTAGTTCTTTCCTTATTTCTACATACCAAATTCTATTATTTATATTAATTTCACCAAAAAAATGGAAAGTAGAGCCGACAAAGGCAAGGGTAAGGTGGGTGAATCAGCTAATATTCGTGATTTTGATTATGCAAATTGGGGTTTAGATGTAGATAGGCAAGAACAAGTCAACACCAACACATTTGTGGGAGAGCATATACCTACATAAGAAAGTCTTCATCTTACCACCATTGATGAATAACAAGAAATTTCTAGAAAGGTGCCAAAATCTGATACTTTCAATCAACATTTCAAGAAGACGGCCATTGATGATCCAAAGAAGTTTACAGTAACTTGCAATTATTGTAAGCAAAATTTTAAATATAGTCAAGGAGGTGGATATGGAACATTTCGGAGGTATCTTGATAAAAAGCATCCAACTAAACTTGGTTATGACACAACGTAAACACAAATTACCAGGTACACAAATTCTAACCCCCCTTCACAATTATTTCATTTTAGTGACCAAACTTATAAAGAAGAATTAGGTAAATTTGTTTCCGTAGAGCATTTATCTTTTAGTTTTGGTGAAAATTTTGGTTTTAATCAATTTATTCAAAATACTTGTCAACCACAAGCAAAGCGTGTACCTAGAAATACTCTTAAATGCACAATTTTAGTCTTTACAAAAAAGGAAAACAGAATTTACAAAACTTTTTCAAGGATTTTATGGGATGTGTGCATATTTGGAGTGATCATTGGCAAGTTCATTATTATATGGGTTTAACATGTCATTGGATAGATGATGATTGGAATATTCAAAAAAGAATAGTTGCATTTAGAGTTTTTGATGATAGGCATATGACAGATAATATTTATAGATTAATTAGACAAATTTTTGAAGAATTTTATTTGGTAAATAAAATTTTCTCAATTGATTTTGATAATGCCGCGGCAAATCTTTATTTCAATTGTTGAATTAGAAAATGTTTGTAAACTTGCCTTTGGTGGACAATTTTTTCATATTAGATGTGTTTGTCATGTTTTAAATTTATGTGTACAAGACGGTTTAAAAACTCTTGAAACTTTTTTAGCACCAATTAAAAAAGCAATTTCATATTGATGGACACATCCCCAAATAATGAAAGAATGGCAGAAATTTTGTAAAGCAAATGGCAAAAAACCAAAGAGATTTCCAAGAGCTGTGCCAACTCTTTGGAATTCCACTTATATTTTGCTTAACGAATCATTTGAGTATAAAGATTTATTATGCATATTTGCTACAAATAATATTTCCCAAGTTAATTTATATCCACAACATTGGAAAGTTTGCAAAATTTTTAGATCTTTTAAAAGTTTTTAATGATGCTACTTATACTATATCTGATGTTTATTATCCTACTACTCATTTATTTATGCAAGAATGTATTAATATTTCGGTAATTTTAGGAGAAACTAAAAAAGATAATTTACCAGAAAATACTATTAAATTAATGGAATTAAAATGGCTAAACTATTATAGAGGTATTTCATCTATTTATTTAGTTGCTTGTGTTTTTTATCCATGTTGTAAAATTGATGGTTTATATGATTGCTTGCAAGTTTATTATGAATATTTAGGTTTAAATGATAATGTAGATATTACAAAAATAATTTCTTTTACTAGAGTCTTAGTAGTAAATGTATATGAAGAATTTTGTAAGACCTATAGTGGCCCTCTCCCATCTTCTCAATTTAATAGTAGACAAAATGAGAATTTAGGCAGTAGAATGAATAAGGAATTAGAGATTATTATGCATAGGCATAAAAAATATAAGGTGAGATTAGAAAGTAACTCTGAAATAGATAATTATCTAATAACACATTTTGAGTTTGATGATAGTGCAGAATTCCAAATATTAGATTGGTGGAAGGGGCATTCGAGCCACTACCCAATTATTTCTATGATTGCAAAAAAATGTTTTAGCAACTTCATGTTCGACAGTTGCCGTAGAACAAGCATTTAGCGTCGGAGGCCATATTTTAGATGAACGGTGTTCAAGTATTAGTCCTGAATCATTGGAGGCTCAAGTTTGCCTTGATGATTGGACTAAAGCACAATATAACAAGAGATAGATTGTGCAGAATTAGAGCTATTTGACGACGGAGACACCACTGGCACCGGAACAACAGAAAACAACGATTGAGGTAAGTAAGGGATTACTATATGTTAAAAGAACTATATGGCTTTGATTATTCTACCCCGGAGGATATGTAGGCTATTAATTCGTTAAGTTCAAGCCCCATTTTTTCCTTTTAGTAATTTTAGATTTTTGATGATTTTTTATTGAAATCTTATAGAACCGTTTTGAACTGTATTAAAACCAGAACCGTCGGTTTTGGAACCGTCCTGGAACTATCTCCTAAGGGTTTGGTTCTGGTCCCTCATTTCTATTGAATAGGAACCGTCGGTTCCTGTTACGTTCCTGAACCGTGGCCAAGACTAGTAAGATGTATGGGAAGGAGCTTCACATGGGCTAACAATAGATAAGGGGACGATTTTGTAGAAGAAAGGCTAAATCGATTCTTTGGCTCCCCCTTGTGGTTACTCACCTTTCCAAGAGTAAAAGCCTTTCACGTGGAGAGGCAATCATCGGACCATTCTCTAATCCTAATGGACACCAACCCTAATAAGCAAAGAGCTAAGAAAATATTCATCTTTGATAAAAAGATGGGCAAAAAAAGATGAGGTGGGCAGACTAGTAGAAACTACATGGTGACGAGAGCAAAGAGGACCCTCAATGTATCAACTCTGTGCCAAAATCAGTCAATGTAGGGTGGAGCTATTAAAATGGAGCCAGCGGCAGATGAACAATTCAGCCAAGAAAATAACAAAAATCAAAACACAAATAGAGTTCCTTTCAAGTCAAGGGGGCCACTGAAACTGGCAAGAATGGGGCATATTGAAAAAAGAGCTTCATTAGGCTTATTGAGATGAGGAGATTTATTGGAGACAAACATCAAGAGTTCAGTGGCTTTAAGAAGGAGATAAGAATATGAAGTGTTTTCATGCCTCGACTATTAATAGGAGGAGGCAAAATACCATTGAAAGATTGGTGAAGGAAAATGGGAGGGTTTGTGAAAGAAATCAAGAAGTAAAGAATGAAATTCTAACATTCTATGACAAACTCTTCTCTACCTTCTGTCCGAGCCTACGGCATGAAGATTTGGAGGGTATCCCACTATTAATCAATGCAGCAATGAACCATAGACTCACAAGACACTGTGGAGAATGCGAAATCAAAGAAATACATTCAACATGAATCCCAATAAGGCCCTAGGTTGGATGATATGACTACCCTTTTCTTTCAATCTTATTGAAATGTGATTAGTGTCGATCTGTAAAGTAGTAAAACATTTTTTGAGCATACAAGAATGCTTAAACAAGTGAACCCACATTAATCACATTGGTACGAAAATAAAACATCCTCATCTTTGTTAGCCATTATAGACCCATTAGCTATGTAATGTTGTTTATAAGGTCATATATAAAATCTGGTTGAAAGAATGAAAGTTTTTCTCCACAAATGTATTGGCCTCTACTAGGTTGCATACATTCGAGGAGACAAATTTGAGATAATGTGATTGTGGCGCATGAGTGCATACATACACTAAATGCTAAACATAAAGGCAACAAAGGGTGGATGGCCATTAAACTTGATATGGCCAAGGTGTATGATATGGTAGAGTGGAGATTCTTGTGTTAGGTACTTAGAAGAATGGGGTTTGCTAGAACTTTTATTTATTGGATATGGCAATGCATTAGTTCCTCAACGTTATCTGTTAACATCAATAGGGAAAAATGTGGGTATATCCAACAAACTAAGGGGATTAGATAGGGGGATCCTTTATCCCCTTACCTTTTATTAGTAGTGTCGGAGACATTTTCAAACATGATATAGTAAGCAAGTCTGAGAGAGGAATATAGGGGCATAAAATTCAGCAAAAGTAGTTCTCAAATCACACACCTATTGTTTGTAGTTGACTCTCTACTCTTCTGTGAAGCAGGTTTGGAGCAGGCCAGCAAAATCAAAACTCTCTTGTCTAATTACCGCCACTACTCGAGATAGATGGTCAATTGGGAAAAATCCTCAATTTTCTTTAGCAAGAATATCCCAAAGTAGCACAAAGAAGACATCTACGAAATTTTGGACGGTATCAAAGAGAAACAGAAGTCTAGGTACCTAGGACTCCCCATGATTATCGGTAGATCTAAGAAAGAGTTGTTCAACTACGTGGGGGAGAAAGTTCAGTAACAAGTCAAGGGGTGGAAAAACAGGTTCCCAAGCATGGCTGGCAAGGAAATGCTCATCAAGGCGATAATCGATACTTTTCCCATTTATATGATGGCATGCTTCAAACTTCCAAAAGGAGTATGCCAACACATCATCAACTATACTGGAAACTTCTAGTGATGAGACAAAGGTGATGGGCACTCAAAAATCCATTGGAAAGCTTGGAAGGACTTAACCTGGCCAAAGAAGGAGGGGGGTCTGGGGTTCAAAAATATTTAGCTGTTTAATGATACACTCATTGCAAAACAACTTTGGCGGCTCATTACACAGCCGAACCTCCTCATAAGCAAAGTAATGAAAGCCAAGTACTTTTCGAAAGGCGGTTTAATGCAAACCTCACTTAAAACAAACGCATCATGGCTGTGGAAGTGTTGGTTGGGAACACGATATATCCTCAAAAGAGGAGCCATTTTCCAAGTGAAGGATGAAAAATCAGTCCAAATTTGAGAGAGTCCCTGGATCCCTGGAAAACCACTTTTCAAACCAACAACACATCATGCTCAAAGAGAGAAGGCTACCTGGGTAAGCGAGCTTCTAAAGGATAGTGATGATAGCTAGAATGAGGAACTAGTAGGCCAAATCTTTGTCGGTTAGATGCCGAAGCAATAGTGAGCATCCCCCGCCCAAAAGAAAGCCACAAAGATAATTCCAAAAGAGAAAAGGACCAAGGGTTTTACCTAAGAATATGGTATTGATTAGGAGGAAACTTTTGTTCTAATATCTCATCTCATCTCTATTCGTAGTCTTATTGCTATTGCAGATGAGAAGCATTGGCAATTTTTTCAAATGGATATTAAGAATACCTTTCTCAATTGAGACCTATCGGAAAAAGTGTACATGCATCCTCTTCCCAGATACAATCATCTACCTAATAAAATTTGTCAGTTACATAAAACCCTTTATGGTTTGAAACAAGCACCTAGAGTACGGTTTTCCAAATTCAGCTCTACTATAGCTCAACTTGGTATTCTTTTTAACCCTCATGTTCATGCTTTGTTTATAAGAAAATCTTTTCATGGATATACCTTTCTCTTTTTCTGTGTGGATGATATGATCATTACTGGTGATGATTAGCAAGACATTGCTGATCTCTAGTCCTTCCTCAGTTGTTAGTTTGAAATAAAGTGTCTTGGCATTCTCAGTTTCTTTTTGGGGCTTGAGGTATCCTTCGATTCTTACAGTTATTATTTATCTCAAACCACAAATATGCTTTTGAACTTATTTTTGAGCTCGACACAAACTCCAAAACTACTACTACTCCTATGGATTATATTGTTCATCCTTCACCCACTAATGGGACCCTTCTTTTTTATGCTACTTTTTATTGTCAGTTGGTTGGAAGTCTTATATATCTAACTATCACTAGTCACGATATTAAATGCGTCTATTTTATCATGTCATGTTGTTAGTCAATTCATGTTGCACCTTGCAATATGCACTTTTAGTGTTTTTGCATTTTTGTTATGTTAAAGGCACCTTGTTCGATTTCATTTTCCAAATACTTCTAATCTTGCCTTACACGCCTACTTGGATGCCGATTGGACTGGATACCCTACAGGTCAATGCTCTACCACTGGTTATTACCTTTTCTTGGGTGACTCTCTTGTTTTTTGGCATAGTAAAAAGCAAACATTTATCTCTTGTTCTAGTATTGAGGCTGAGTACCATATTCTTACTTACACCATATCTGAACTTTTGTGGTTGCGATGGTTACTTCAAGACTTAAGCATTTCTCATTCTTCAACTATCCCACTTCACTGTGATAGTCGTAGTGCTATGTAAATTGCGCATAATGATATTTTCCATGAGTGTACCAAGCATATTGAGATCGATTATCATTTTGTACGTCATCATATATCTCAATGCATAGTTCAACTTGTTTTGGTTTTGTTTTGTGTTTAAATTGCTGATATTTTCACCAAGTCTCATGCTCTAGTCACTTTATTGATCTTGTTTCCAAAGTTAAGTTTGTTTCGCCACCTTGAGTTTGAGGGAGATGCTAGAATATGTTCAAAATATTCCTTTGTAAATATGTTAGGCAATATTTGGTCATAATTAGGAGATATTTAGCTTCCTTATATACTTATTACATTGTTGTATTTATATAACACTTGTACCAAATTATGTCACATTTACAGAAAATACAATTATTCATTTTGCTTTCAAATTCTGACATGTTTGATTTGCAAATTTGCATTTTTTGCATCTAAATTACAACTTTTGACTTGTAATTTATTTTAAACAATGAAGTATGAATCGGGTTACTGCCAAACATTATTGTTTTCTCCTTCTCAAGATCAAAACGAAAATTAGCTTCCCTCTATTTTCTTTTTCCTTCTCTTTTTTTGCCCTTTTGGCCACGCATTTTTTCATCCAAGGCCCTAATGCTCTCTCTCTCTCCTTTTTTTTCCTTTTTTAGGATTTTTTTCATCAAATAGTTGCAAAATAAATTGAAATGCAACATTCTTCAAGGAAATTGTAAATCTTTCGATTCTTTAATTTTGGCTAAAAAATGCGCAAACTAATGGCAATTCGCCTTAAAACCTTTTGAACAAACTTTTAATCTATAAATTTGTCTCCATTACTGCTAATTTAATTAACTATAACTGTACATAAATTGGAAAGAAATTTTTTAGATAGTGTCATTTTCCTTCATTGATCGGTTGTTAGGAATGTCGCCATAAAAAAAAAAAAATTCTGATAAAGATAACATTTTCGTAGGAGGGTAAATGGTTCAAGTCCTACCAATTGCACAAAAAAAATAATAACAAATTATTTTTTCTTAGAAAATAGCCTTAACATTTTTTAATCAAAATTACTTTATTAAATCACAACTGGACATTTTTCTAATAAGAAATTACTCACAATAGTCAATAATTAATAAATATGATGAAACCTAATCTATTATATATGTATATATATAAATATATAACAATATGCTTTCAGCATGATTTTGTAGGTACGTTAATTTGGTTATTGTAATCAAGCCACGTGGAGAATTTCCACTCTCCATCTTTATTTACCTCATGTTATAAAATTTTAATTTAACTATATATTTGATTGGAATCGATTAACTGTTTTGAGTAAATCCAAACACATTTTATTTACTTTCAAATTAAGTTCAAATGTAATTCATAATCCTCATCATTTTATTTGAGTTCAAGTGAAAGTTCTAATTCTTATCACTTTATTTATATTTACCACAATCAAGTTCACTTCCTCTAAGATTGCCTTAATTTTTTTCATAATTTTATATATTTTTAATTAATCAAGTAATTAATTTACCAGAGACCTCAACTTAGTTTAAACGTATTGAAATAATTTATCATCTCACTTGAAGATTTCCTTAACAAATAATTTAAAATTATTGATATTATATTTCATTTAAAACTAAATAATTTATAAATTTTATTTCATTCTTATTCTTATCTATAATATCTATTATAATTGTTATGATTATCTAAAATTTAATATTTCACCCTTTTATTAATATAAAATACACAATTCTTATTATTTCACTTGACCTTTATTTTTCACTCACGTTTTGAATTTCACAGTCAAGTTTCTATGGAAAAAATTCACGATTTCTATTATTTCACCTAACCATCATTTTTTGCTATCACGATTTCAGTTCCATAGTCATGTTTCTAAAAAAAAATTATAATACCAAGAATTTATCAATGGTACGTGTAAGTTACTTTGCTAATGAATTTTATTTTTAGTGTACAAAAAATTATGATAATGATTTTTTTGTTTTGTTCAGACGATAAATTAAGGGTGAAGGTGGAATTTGTATTTGCTACAAGAATGTAGTGTTGAGAGCATAGAATTTCATAATTCTATTTTTTGTTCTTTATTATTTATGGATTACAAATTAAAAAATTAGATATAAGTGACTTCTTTATGAAATATTGGTTTTGTGGAGAATTTGTTGGTTTCTTGAATATGAAAGTTTTTATTTTAGTTATTTATTTATTTTTAGTGATATTCAGTTGTATATTTATTTTATTGGTTCTGAATGATAAAAGAATTTAATTTATTTTATTTTATATATTTATTTTTCAGTGATATTCAGTTGTATATTTATTTTATTGGTTATCGATGATAAAATAATTTTTAAAATATTAGATATTCTAGCAAAGGATTTATTTTGGTGTTAAGAATTTATTTTTATTTTCAAATAAGTAGTTATTATTTCATTTTGTTGCATACAATAATGATAATTCTATTACATATTTACATACATGCAAATATTCTTTAGTATTTATTATTAAAATTATTTTTACTTTTATTTAAAAATAAATAAATAACTTTCCTATTGAAATAATAATCTCCGTTCATTTGGTTGTCAAACACTAGTTTGAATATAAAAGTTTAATCCAATAGATTTGAATCTATTTTGCTTATTAAATGTTTTATACATCTTTTTAAAACTCATGTAGGACTATTAGACATACTTATCAACCTCAAGAATTTCTTCTTTCATGAATAGTCTACACATCAAACTCAAATTCTATTTAAATTCTTTGTCCTCCTAGCTCATTTGATCCACTACTAGTATTTCTTTGCAAATTCACACAAGAAAGAAAGACTTGAACCGATGGAACCCAATACCAAGTGGTAATCTATGCATACAATATGTAGATGTGTTAACCTTGTGCTCTATATCGCGTGTTAGAAATTATCACAAAACATGAAGGGCCCACAATAGTCACAAATATATATGTTTAAACCTAATTTGGACTTAAAATTTTAAATTAATTAAATTTTATTCTATCTTATTTATTAATCTCTTTTTAAAACCAATGTATGACTGTTGTACCTATCTATAGAATTGACAAGGAAGAATTGGGAAAAATAACAATGAAACATTAATTGTTTTATGACTACAAACATAAGACCGAAACTCTAGAGTATATCTAACGTTTGCTCATATAGAGTTTAAATGTTGAATAATGTTCGCTCATCCTTCTCGATATTTTCCTTTGTGCTTTCTTGCATTAATTCTTCTATCCATGTTTCAGATCAGTTAGCTGCTCATTCCTTGTGTGCATTTTGTTATCAAATTCCCAAAATCTTGTGAAATTTGATGGTTATTATTTTCATCCAAAATAATTTGAATAATACATGTGCACATTTTAATATGCTAGAGCTAGCAGAATAGAGGCAGCCGATGAGGCTTGAGTTCTACGATGACATGTAGAATTCTTTTACTTATAAGTAGTTAAGTCATCTTAAAAGATGGTAGTTTGACAGTAAGAACCTTTTATCGTATTTCAAAATAAGTGGTTGGAGAACTTCTCAAATGAAGCTTTGGAATTTTCATGCTTTAATAAGTTTTTGTTAGAAGATTGTACAAAGGGTTGCGTGTAGGCCTGTGACTTCGCACATGCAATGTTTGCTAATTTATTCCGGTTACTTACTAGCCTTAGGGGAAAAAGGAATATACATCTCCTATACTCATATTATTAGCGTGGTAAACAATCATAAGAAAAGATAATAAAATTTTTTTTTTTGTATTTTTTTACGTCCTGTACGTACATGCATATCAATTTGGCGATTGGAGATTTTATATCGTAAATGTGTCAGGTTATATTATCTTATATGTCGTGACAATTATATAGAATATTTTAATTCTTTTACTGTATGGAATATCCTAATTCTTTGACCTAATACTCAAATCAACAGCTTTTATATTATATGTAAAGTTTTTTTTCCCCATTTAGCAAACGTGATGTGTATAGATTAAATTGAGTTACTAGTCAGGGACTAGAACTCTAGATCTTGGAGTCCAAAGATCAGACTTCGGAGAAAAGTGAAGTTCCGGACCTTGGAGCCAAAGGCCAGGACCTTCGCGCTACCTATATAAGGGAAGAGGATAAGAATAAGAGGATAAGGATAATAACCAATCCCCCTGGATCAGAGAAGAAGATGAGAATAACAATTCATCCCTCTTTATCAGGAAAGGGGATATATACAGGGGAAAACCACCAGGTAAGGGGATCCATTTCCTATTACTGAAAAATTATTAAACTCCGGCAATAAGACTAACTTGGGCGTTGGAGAGTTTACCCCGAAGAACCACTCCGGGGTCTGTTTTGCGGAATTATCCATTATTGAGCACACGAAGAATCTTGGATCATGACAATTAAATCGGATCGTGACCGGGTTGCAGATTTCACCTTCATCAAGTGTCGCTATTTGTGGGAACAAAAAAATTTCTTGATTTCTGAAGGCGTATTCGCAATCTTTCTCTCGATTCCGATTCGTGTTAATATGGTGGACACTAGATCTGGAGGCCAAAGAGCCGCCGAATGAGCACGACGTAGTCGTTGGGGACCTAGGGTGGATGATCCTCTACGCCTAAGTGGAATTCTTGAACATTTAGAAAACCACTCTAATCATGAAGGTAGACGCTCTCAACAGACGCCTCCAAATCAAGACAAGTCACTGGCACGAAAACAACAAGAAGACGATGAAAGGGCTTTTGTAGAGTTACATCGTGCGCAGTTTGAAGAATTCCACAAACTAGACGTCATTCACGTCTCTCTGACGATGAACTCCAATATAGCAATCGCGAAAAGAGTAGGCGGAAAAAGAACGATAACAAGAGTGAAGCTCATCTTTTCATGTTGATAACAATTATGAGAATGAGCATTTTAGGGTTAAGCCAAAACATCACCCTAAACGTTTTCGACATGATGATTTGCCTCCGATCAATAATCAAATCGCATATGACATATATAGCTTGTTGGGGTCAAATGGCGAAGGAGACATTCCTTCACCATTCACACCAAGCATTATGCAATATCAACTCGATCGATTTAAGATGCCAGATGGAATCCCGTGTTATGAGGGGGATACTGACCCCCTGGATTTCCTATCGTGATGTAAGTATGCGATGAACTTCAAGAATGCTCCGATGGAGGTTATGTGCAAAGTATTCTCAATCTATTTGACCAGGAAGGTACGGGTGTGGATTGTGACCTACCTATAACGATGTTATTCATTTAGGTATTGGCTCAATTTTCACACGTTTTTTCAAAGGAAGAAATTCCACAAGATTGCAGCAGATCTGTTGAATCTTAAACAAGCAAAGGATGAATCCCTCAAGTCATATGTGAAGAGATTCACTGATTAAAGCTTACAAGTAACTGATAGAATAGATCAATTGGTAATCTCAACCTTTATGAATGGTCTCAACCCAGGACCATTCTATACAAAATTGGCTTAGGACATTCCAGTCAATACTCAAACACTTTGGCAGATGGTGGAAAGCTACACCAAAGGAGAAGAAGCCAATAGAAAGAAGAAAGAAAATGAAAAACATGAAAAGGCCATCAAGGCGACACTAAGGGAAAGAATCATCAGAAAAATGCCTTGATCGTGCGAATTATAACGAGGAAGAGCGAACCTCAATTTTAGGAAAAAACTTAACACTATTGACTAAGAGTCGAACTGAGATCTTAGCCATACATAAAAATCTTTTCCGACCCCCAGTCCCTTTAACTACAGTGTCACACAAAAGACCCCGGGAATGATACTGAAGATTGCAAGGATCTTAAGAAGGAAATAGAAAATTGCATCCGCAATGGAATGCTGGGTCAATATGTCCAACGATGGCATTTAGAAACACAACCGATATGGGTCATCTACACATCGGGATATGGAAGTTCTGGCTAGCCACGATAGAGAATTTATTACCTAAGTGCAAGTTAACAATTTAAAATGCTTCTGTATTTAACTATTCTTCTTGTTGAATAAAATATTATTTTGCTCTTCTTAAATAGAGTAGAGGAATTATGACCTCCCTGAACTCGGTTCAAGGTGGTGAAACTGCCTTGCTAAATTTTAAATTGAGGATCATATGTAACCTCGGTTCAGTTGAGTTTAGCTGCGAACTCCATAACATCCCAAGGGGGTGAGGGGATACAGACATCCATACGAATGTCAAAAAATAAAATTTTATTATTTTTCTGAAGTTCCCAAAACACCCTAAGGGGTGGGGAACTTCGCCTCAAAGTTCCCGAACATCCTAAGAGGTGGGGAACTTCACCTTAAAGTTCCTGAACATCCTAAGGGATGGGGACCTTCGCATCAAAGGTCTCGAACATCGGACTATTTTACTACATAATAAAATACGAAAAGAAAACGCTAATATTTTCTTGTCTTTTCTTAGTCCTCTCTTGTAGGATCTCTACCCTTTTAAACAGGTCTCCATCTCAGCGATCTGGGACCTCCAAATCCTACATTCCAATTACAACTTAGAATCTGATGCTTGTACAAGTTCAGTGTATCATGGAGACTCTAGACCTCTTGACCTCATTAGTTAAGGCATCCTAAAAAAGACTACTCTTGATAAAACCTTCGTCTGACATCATCAGACCAAGGTCTGGGGGCTTATGATGTGTATAGATTAAATTGAGTTACTAGTCAAGGACAAGAGCTCCAAATCTTAGAGTCCAAATATCAGACTTCGAAGACAAGCGAAGTTCCAGACTTTGGAGCCAAAGGCCAAGACCTTAGCGCTACCTGCATAAGGGAAGAGGATAAGGATAAAAGAATAATGATAAGAACCAATCCCCCTTTGTTAAGCAAGAAAATAAGGATAACAACCAATCCCCCTGGATCAGGGAATAAGATAAGGATAACAATCCATCCCTCTTTATCAAGAAAGGGGATATATTCATAGGGAAAATCACCAGGTAAGGGGATCCATTTCCGATTACTGAAAAATTACTAAACTCCGGCAACAAGACTAACTTGGGTGTTGGAGAGTTTACCCCGGAGAACCACTTCGGGGTCTATTTTACAGGATTATCCATTGTTGATCACACGAAGAATCTTGGATTGTGACAATTAAATCGGATTATGACCGGGTTGCGAAAATCACCTTCATCAAAACACAAGTGAAAAAAATCCTCTATGCATAAAATATGTAGATTTTTTAACCTTATAATCTAATATTATGTGTTAGAAATTATCACAGAACACGAAAAACTCACAATAGTCACTAATATGTTCAAACCTAATTTGGACTTGAAAATTTAAATTAATTGAATTTAATTCTATCTTATTTATGAATCTTTTTTCTAAACTAATGTACGACTGTTTTGCCTATCTATGGAATTGATGAGAAAGAATTGGGAAAAAATGGCAATCAAAGATTAATTGTTTTATGACTACGAACATAAGACCAAAACTTTAGACCATATCTAATGCTCGCTCTGATACAGTTTGAATGCTGAATAATGTTTGCTCATCCTTCTAAACATTTTTCTTTGAGTTTTCTTGCATTAATTCTTCTATTCGTGTTTCATATCAATTAGCTGCTCATTCCATTTTCTGTGAAGTACTTGAATTGGCAAGGAATACATATTGGTGACTCGTGATCGGTGATACAATTTCAAGGATCGATCTAAACTCTTGGATAAGAAGTTTTTCATTCTACATTTCTTTCCTATTTATTTATTTGTTTAGTAGATTATTTTAATTATTGGTAGTGTTGAGTATATTAGTTTTAAACTTCAAAACCCCCATTAATTACTTTCGTGGCAATTAAAAAATTCAATCGATAGTTCAATTGAGATTCGACCTGGTTCACTACAATTGCAAAATTAATTTATAGTCACTAAAGTGCCGGTGATTAATTTTGTGGGCCTTGACAAACCCTTTAAACATGAAAAAGTCACAATAGTCACTAATATGTTCAAACCAAATTTGGACATAAAAATTTAAATCAATTGAATTTGATTCTATCTTATTTATTAATCTCTTTTTAAAACCAATGCATGACTGTTGTACCTATTGTGGAATTGACATGGAAGAATTGGGAAAAAAATGACAATCAAACAGTAATTGTTTTATGACTACAAACATAAGGCCAAAAGTCTAGACTATATCTATTGCTTGCTCTTAGGGCACCCATAGCGGCCCTAAAAGGGGGCTAGCCATGGGTAGCCTGGGCCTGTGGGTGCCCTGGGCCACGCCAGATCAACAAGTGTGTTGATCTAGTGTGGCCGTTTTGCTTCATGACCGTGGAGAGTGGCATTCTGGAAATCACTTCCCACAGTGTGGCCATTTTATTTTTTTTCGCCATGTCAGAATCAAAATGACGCCGTTTTGCGTCCCACTGACACCTAGCCAAAAACACCGTCGTTCTGCGTCTTCCATTGACACCCGGCTGACACACTGTCAGCGCCTGTCAGTGTGCCAGGTGACAGGCGCGTCAGCACCTATTAGCACCATTAGCGAGTGCCACGTCTGAAGACTGTTACAAATCATTATATGATTTACAACAATCATTTCTGCTATTTTTTTCAAAAAATAAAAATAAAAATTACCAATTAATAGAAAATATTTTTGTCTACAAATTGACATGCATTTTGCATATTTTTGGAGTAAATTTTGATATTTTTATTTTTCATTAATTGTTTTAAATATTTCATATTTAATTTAGAGTATTTAGAATTATGTTTGAAGTTTATTATTAAATTTTTATTTTAATGTAATGAAAAAAAATTCCATTAATTGTTTTTAAGTATTTAGGATATGATAATTAAAATTATGAGTTGTAGTATTAATATAAAAAAAATTTAATAATGGCTGTGTGAATAGTACAGGTTAGGTCTTGAAACAAAGGCCCGACCTTCACTATTCACACATCCAAATCTAAAAAATTATTCACGTTATTAAAAATTTTATGTTTAATTTATCATATTTATCCAAATTTTTTAAGTATATTATTAAATTTTAATTTTAGTATAACATAAATTTATTTTTCATTAATTGTTTTAAGTATTTCATATTTAATTTGGAGTTTTTATTTTTATGTTTTAAGTGTCTTATTAAGTTTTAGTTTTAATGTAATGAAAATTTTTCCATTAATTGTTTTTATATATTTAATGTATAATAAATAAAATTATAAGTTGTATTATTAATATAAAAAAATTAATAATGGTTGTGTGAATAGTAATGGCTAGGCCTTGAAACAAAGGCTAGGCCTTCACTATTCACACAGCTAAATTATTAAAATTACTCACGTTATTAAAAATTTTATGTTTAGTTTATTGTATTTATTTGAATGTTTGAAGTATATTTATCTGAATGTTTGAAGTATGTTTAAAGTATTTAGTGTATGATAATTAAAATTATAAGTTGTATTATTGATATAAAAGAAATTTGGTAATAGTTGTGTGAATGGTGAAAGAGAGAGAAAATTAGTGATGTGGCAAAAGTCATTAGTGTGGGTATTTTTTTTATAATAGCTATGTGAATAGTAGAACCTTGGCCATGAGCTGACGTGGAGCTAATGTAGCGTGGCCTGGGCCAAGGACTGCTGTTCTGCCCTTATACAGTTTGAATGTCGAATAATGTTTGCTTATCCTTCTAAACATTTTCCTTTGTGTTTTCTTGCATTAATTCTTCTATTCATGTTTCAAATCAATTAGCTACTCATTCCTTGTGTGCATTTTGTTATCAAATTCCACAAATCTTGTGAAATTTGATGGTTATTATTTTCATCCAAAATAATTTGAATAATATATGTGCACATGCTAGAACTGGTAGAATAGACGCAGCCGATGAGGTTTGAGTTCTAGGATGACATGTAGAATTTTTAATATGCTAGAACTAGTAGAATTTCATTTCATTCTTATCATTATCTATAATATCTATTATAATTATTATGATTGTCTAGAATTTAATATTTCACCTTTTTATTAATATAAAATACACAATTCTTATTATTTCACTTGACTTTTATTTTTTCACTCACGATTTGAGTTTCATAGCCAAGTTTCTATGGAAAAAATTCACGATTTCTATTATTTCACCTAACCATCATTTTTTGCTATCACGATTTAAGTTCCATAGTCATGTTTCTAAAAAACAATTATAATACCAAGGCCCTAATGCTCTCTCTCTCTCTCTCTTTTTCTTTTTTAGGAGTTTTTCATCAAATAGTTGCAAAATAAATTGAAATGCAACAGTCTTCAAGGAAATTGTAAATCTTTCGATTCTTTAATTTTGGCTAAAAAATGCGCAAACTAATGGCAATTCGCCTTAAAACCTTTTGAACAAACTTTTAATCTATAAATTTGTCTCCAATACTGCTAATTTAATTAACTATAACTCTAAATAAATTGGAAAGAAATTTTTTAGATAGTGTCATTTTCCGTCATTGATCGGTTGTTAGGAATGTCGCCATAAAAAAAAAAAATTCTGATAAAGATAACATTTTCGTAGGAGGGTAAATGGTGCAAGTCCTACCAATTACACAAAAAAATAATAGCAAATTATTTTTTCTTAGAAAATAGCCTTAACATTTTTAATCAAAACTAATTTATTAAATCACAATTGGACATTTTTCTAATAAGAAATTACTCACAATAGTCAATAATTAATAAATATGATGAAACCTAATATGTTATATGTATATATATAAATATATAACAATATTCTTTCAACATGATTTTGACACCTACGATTAATTTGGTTATTATAATCAAGCACGTGGAGAATTCCCACTCTCCATCTTTATTTACCTCATGTTATAAAATTTTAATTTAACTATATATTTGATTGGAATTGATTAACTGTTTTGAGTAAATCTAAACACATTTTATTTACTTTCAATTAAGTTCAAATTTAATTCATAATCCTCATCATTTTATTTGAGTTCAAGTGAAAGTTCTAATTCTTATCACTTTATTTATATTTACCACAAACAAGTTCACCTTCTCTAAGATTGCCTTAATTTTTTAATAATTTTATACTTTTTTTAATTAATCAAGCAATTCATTTACCTGAGACCTCACCTTAGTTTAAACATATTGAAATATTTTATCATCTCATCTGAAGTTTTCCTTAACAAGTAAATTAAAATTATTGATATTATCTTTCATTTAAACTAATTAATTTATAAAATTTCATTTCATTCTTATCATTATCTATAATATCTATTATAATTGTTATGATTATCTAGAATTTAATATTTCACCCTTTTATTAATAGAAAATACACAATTCTTATTATTTCACTTGACCTTTATTTTTTCACTCACGTTTTGAGTTTCATAGCCAAGTTTCTGTGGAAAAAATTCACAATTCCTATTATTTCACCTAACCATCATTTTTTGCTATCACGATTTGAGTTCCATAGTCATGTTTCTAGAAAAAAAAATTATAATACCAAGAATTTATCAATGGTATGTATAAGTTATTTTGCTAATGAATTTTATTTTTATTGTACAAAAAATTATGATAATGATTTTTTTAATTTTTTGTTCGGATGATAAATTAAGGGTGAAGGTGGGATTTTTGTGTGCTACAAGAATGTAGTGTTCAGAGCATAGAATTTCATAATTCTATTTTTCTTTTGTTTATAATGTTCTTTATTATTAGTGGATTACAAATTAAAAAATTAGAAATAATTGGCTTCTTATGAAAAAATTGCTTTGGTGGAGAATTTGTTGCTTTCTTGAATACGAAAGTTTTTATTTTACTTATTTATTTTTTTAGTGATATCCAGTTGTATATTTATTTTATTGGTTGTGAATGATAAAATAATTTTTAATTTTATTTTATATATTTATTTTTTCTGTGATATTCAGTTGTATATTTATTTTATTGGTTGTGAATGATAAAATAATTTTTTTTTAAAGTGTTAGATATTCTAGAAAAGGATTTATTTTGGTGTTAAGAATTTTTTTTTTTTCAAATAAGTATTTATTATTTGATTTAGTGAATTTTTGTTGCATACAATAATGATAATTCTATTACATACATACAAATATTCTTTAGTATTTATTATTAAAATTATTTTTATTTTTATTTAAAAATAAATAAATAACTTTACTATTGAAATAATAATCTCCCAATCATTTGAACTGTCAAACACTAGTTTGAATTTAAAAGTTTAATACAATAGATTTGAATCTATTTTACTTATTAAATGTTTTATACATCTTTATAAAACTCATGTAGGATTATTAGACATACTCATCAACCTCAAGAATTTCTTCTTTCATGAGTAGTCTACACATCAAAATCAAATTATATTTGAATTCTTTGACCTCCTTGCTCATTTGATCCACTACTAGTATTTCTTTGCAAGTTAACACAAGAAAGAAAGACTTGAACCAATTGAACCCAATACCAAGTGGTAATCTATGCGTACAATATGTAGATTTGTTACCTTGTACTCTGGTATCATGCGTTAGAAATTATCACAAAACATGAAGAGCCCACTGTAGTCACAAATATGTTCAAACCTAATTTGGACTTAAAAATTTAAATTAACTAAATTTTATTCTATCTTATTTACTAATCTCTTTTTAAAACCAATGTATCACTGTTGTACCTATCTATGGAATTGACAAGGAAGAATTGGGAAAAAATGACAATCAAACATTAATTGTTTTATGACTACAAACATAAGACCGAAACTCTAGACTATATCTAACGTTTGCTCATATAGAGTTTGAATGTTGAATAATGTTCTCTCATCCTTCTCGACATTTTCCTTTGTGTTTTCTTACATTAATTCTTCTATCCATGTTTCAGATCAATTAGTTGCTCATTCCTTGCGTGCATTTTGTTATCAAATTCCCAAAATCTTGTGAAATTTGGTGGTTATTGTTTTCATCCAAAATAATTTGAATAATATATGTGCACATTTTAATATGCTAGAACTAGTAGAATAGAGGCAGCAGATGAGGTTTGAGTTCTACTAGCAAGTAATATTTGCACAATGCGCGGTTTTTTGAGTGCCCACTGTATTGTATAGAATATAGAAAATTGGATGATAAAATTATAATAATGTTGAAGAAATAAAATCACAGTGCTATTAAAAAAGAAAGAACTATTTAATAGTTGAAAAGAAAATTATATAGTAGGACTTAATTAATGTAAAACTAAAATAAAATAAATGTATTATAATTTTTTTTTAAAATTTAAATTTCCATGGATAGAATCTTTCTATCCCATGACTTTTAAAAATAATAACAAGGAAAATATATTCTATTTGTGGTATGAAAACTAAATAGTCATTTTCAAATAACAAGGAAAATATATTCTATTTGTGATATGAAAACTAAATAGTCATTTTCTTCCAAAGTATGATTTTGTACAAATTGATGCCAATTTCAACGAAGTGAAGACCGCCTGATAGTGATGTCGTATACTCGATTGTCAGACTTCAAATGAATGTCACATTGTTTTGCCTCTTCCAAATCAAAGTTTTAATGTTTTGGAATATTCTATGTCCCAAAAAGGAAAATGTATGAAATTATTGAAATGAAAGACGAAAACAATTTTGTTGAAAAAATATGTAAATGATTGTAATATTACCAATCTAAAAGTATCTGATGCTGTGAACTATTGGAAGAAACAATAGTGTGGAGTTGAACTAAACCTTTGAAAAGGATGCAGTGAAGATGATAGGACATTATGTTGGAGATTCGTTATTTTGAAAAATGGAAACAATGCATAGAGTTCATTAGGAAATACATATTATTTAATCGGAACGAAAAATGTATGTTGTTAAATGAACAAACCTTGTTTTGGCAATATAGGTAGTGGCACTGTCCGTGGCATCATTATTTGACCCTTCATATTGTCAAACATAAGGCTGTCAAATTGATTATTTCCACAACTCCTTAATAAGACCGAACAGTCTTGATTGAGTAAATTATCATAAAAAAATTCAGTCCATCCAAATGTGAAAACATGGTGATTGATTATTAACTTCCATTGCGTTTGTCCTTATTGGATTATGATTTGATCTTCATCATCAAAATTTTGGATAGCATAAAGACCTATTGGGACTGTTTGTAAAATATTACAAATTTTTTTATTGTGTTAAATCAATTTTTTTATTGTGTTAAATTCAATAATAAATAATACTTGTAGTAAATATAAAAATAAATAAAAAATATTTTTAAAATTCAACCTGCTTCTCTCTTTAAAGGGATTTCAAGAATAAGCAACATGGCATTTCATTTGTATTTTGGAAAGGTGAGTAAAAGGGTTAGAAAATGCGATATAAAATTATGGTGCAAAACTACTAAAGAAATTATTTTTGTATAAAAAAGATTATGTCAGAAAATATTATGAATGAAGTTTATAGGATTACCTAGTAGCTGAAATAGCATTGGATTAGCAAGTAACACATTTTGCATCCAATCTTGAATTGATTTTACGATTATGCATTTGGGCATCCAATGCATTTAAATATCGTTGGATAAGAGATGAAAAAATCATAACATATTTGATAATTGATCTCATTGTCTCACACATATATTAAGGTGCCAGCATGTACATGTGTATGTAATTGAGTAACAAAATAAAAATTTTGGTTATGACCATTCTGTTTGGTCAACCATTTTGTAAATGGATGAACTGGTGTCAACAAAATTGATGAAATAATTTGTTTGAATAAAATAATAATTGATATCATGTAACTAATAGAAATTAAACTATACAACAAATAAATGGGCAACATTAAAAAATGAGAAGGAAAGCGAGAATCTTGCAATAGCTTAGGATAGGAATTCAAAACACAAAGAATTAATATGTTTGTCCAAATGGGTGTATGTCTGATACATATTGCAAAGCAACAAGAAGTACCAGATGAACATGAAATATAACGTCAAAGACAACAATATGAAATAAATGAGTTTCAAAAATGGTAACACAGCATGGGTAAAATGCACAAAGCAATTTGTTCAAACAACCACTTTGTAGCATGTGATTAAAGACCATACTTGTTTGGAAAAAAAGTGACACTTTTGTCATTCTGTCTTCAAGCTCACCAATTGGGATAGTTCCCTTGTTTTTGAGAATGTTATGCCTTGGCAAAATAAATGAGATTTGGATTTTTTTCATTCACGGCTTTGAATTTTTCAGCTTATAAAGATCATTGTACAAAGAGTCCTGTATTTTTATGCAAAACCTGTTCTTGAAAATATGAGTTTTTCAACTATGAGTATTTCATCCTATATGTAGCAAAAAATACAAGTAATATTGTAACTTTGTAATCTTACCTTTTAGATACCTTGAGCATTATATTTTTCTTCAACATTTTTTATTTTCACATACAAATTTAGAACAAGAAGTAATGATTTTCCTAATGTATCATGAAAGGATTTTATATATAAAACCTTTTAGTCACACCCATAGATGACAATTACCAGTAATATTCGGCATAACTTAGCGACATCATTACATGGAAAAGCCATTTGTTTCAAATAAGAAAGCAAACTAACCAAAAAAAAAAAACATTTCTCTTTCCATTTACACTAACACTGTCTATTTATTTATGGCTATTGGAAGAGTCAAGACCAGTCAGTGCCAAAAAAAAAAAAAAAAGAGTCGGAAGATTCAAAACCAGTTTGTTCAAAGTTAGTTGAAAGACTAAAAACTAGCAGGGGCATATAGTTGGAAGTCTCAAAACTAGTTAGCACATCAATCAAACAACTTGAAATCCAAAAGAAAACAAGAGGGATGCTACTTGAAGTTAGGAATATAAAAAAGTGTATCCACATATTATAAACTGGACAAGTATGTGTAGAAAGTTTCACAAATAAGCGGCATATTTGGACACGAACTATCTAGATGACAGTGCCCTATTAACTACATTTCATCACCCATGCACATTAACAAACTATATTACAACAGATAAACATATATATTTCTCGGAACAAATAACAAAGAACCAATATTAAGAACTGACTTAAGGACATTCCAAGAGAAAAAGGGTAATGGTTGTTGGAGGGTTCAAAACTAGTTTGCACAAAGGAAAAACCAGTTGGAAGATTCAAAACTAGTTGAAGGACTTAAAACTGCCAAAATAGAGCATGCTAGGAATAAAACAGGAAGAGTAAAATGCAAAAAACACATGCAACAGCAAATTGCACAGAAAGGAGAGATAGCAAGAGTAACTTTACCTTTTGAAGTGCAACTATATCAGCCGATTAGTTTCCCAACATCCATTGACAATCAAATTTCAGTCAATGCACATATAGAAGGATATCCTAAACAAAGAAATGTCCATTTTTTAACTATCAGAAGCATGGAGACACATGTATAAACATATTTGTAATAAGTAATCATTTAAACTAAGCAAGGATGACAAAAAAAAAAGGCAATATGAACAGTTAGATAGGTTCTTATCCAATATAGCAAAAGAGGAAAATGAACAACTTTAAGTTAAACAAATGTAAGCCAGTATGAACATGTTGGGAATGTAAGTAATACCAAACAAAACCAAGTAGGACCAATGAAGGAGGTTATTGATAACTCAATTCGTGATTGACTATCAAAAAGATGTCTGGCTGTTTTTTTAGTTTGGCAATGTTATGTATAGCTGCAAGAACATTAAGCAGCTATACTTACACAAACAACGTAAGTAGCAATATATTAACAAAGTAATAGGTTCATCCATAAGACAAAGAAAGCATTGACAGCATAACAAGCAGTGAAGCAAGGAAACGAGAGTAAGATTGTATCATCTATTTATACAGATAAGTGTAAACATTATTTATGTTTGTCACTACTTTGTTGGGTAAAAAATTTTCTAGGCTTATGTGGAGGAAAGAGTGGCAAGGTCATACATTTGTAGCAAGAAAGGCACAACTGGGGCCAAAAAAAAAAAAGTAAGAATGAACCCAAAAAATAGCACACATTAATTGTTTAAAGTAAAAATGAGAGGTAGTAAGAATCATGACGATGTAAGTTTGAAGGATAACAAAAAACAGAAAGTAGGAAAATAGATTAATGAATGTTACTCAGTGCACGTATCTTTCTAAACATGAAATAAACAAAGGCATGAGTAGGTTAATAAAAAGCATAATATTTTGAACGAGGATACTATTGAAGAATCAAACCAATGCAGTGGAATTCTAATTAAATACTTCTGAGTTCCTGGTTTTAAGAAAAAAAATACAAGCTAAAGTTACAAGCTAGAAAGGAGTAATTTAGGAAAGGAAGCAATAGAAGATAGAAATGGAAGCATATCACCTGGGTGCACTATTTATTGTGTAGAGTTACAATGAATGGCATGGTTCTACTTATAGAAATGCTTGTACAATGTGGTAGATGGTGATGTGACCTATTTTTTTACTTTTACAGCTGTGTTTTAGTTATCAATTCAAACTAGCCAATCACATGTGTATGTAAAAAAAAAGCTGCACAAAGAAAAGTTGCAAATTTGTATTGGAAATCATGAACACAAATAGAAATTTTTACATTGGAATACGAATATGGAAAAAACAATCTTTGTTGCATAATTTTAAAATCAGAATCATGTTTATCTAACATGAATCTCCAAGCAATATATATATATATATATATATATATATTAAAAAGTATGGAAAAAATCAAAATTTGAGATCTTCTCTACCTAGCAAGTTTTGCTTGAGCATTAATACTAAACAATTCAGAGAGAAAAGGAGTCACACTGTCACTATGTGACAAATAATCATGAGGAAAGGAAATCCCTATTTCCACATGGCCTAAAGATGTAGTCATAAAGGAGGATAAATCTTTCTTTCCACGATTCACTACTTGTCTTGTGCGAGAAGGGCAGTGTGAATCATGCAAAGGATTAATAGCTTGACTTGAAACATTCAAGCTATGATCGCAGTCAATAAGTTGAGTAGTAGATTTAGAATTAATATATTGTTGGTTTTTCTTATGTATGTAGGCCTACTTATAATGGGGTAGAACTTTTGTCTTTTTATGCGGCACCATTACTATGTATCGCTTTCAATGTTTAGCATTCACATCCATTTAAATTAATACATACAAGGCATGCACAAGTGAAGCAAAGTTAACTAGAGAATGAATTAAAGCCACAAACAGAATTCGAAATAGGAAAACAACACATAAAAAATGGCAACAAATTGCTAAATAAAAGAGAAACGTAAATGTTGTCGTGTAACGAACAGCACAAAATAGAGTCTAAAGACCTAGTAAATCATTGTAAAGCAAGATATAATCATCAAAACATTGTTTAGGATACAAGCAGCATTAGTGTTATATAAGGAGGAGTACTAAGTAAATGTACTTTTAGATGCCAAACGCAAGCAGTCCAAGCACAAGTTTGCAGCAAAATGCTCTGCTTGCAATATGATACACACATTCAAAATAGAAAAAATTAAATGGAGAAGGAAAACATAGCATGAATTAATTGATTACAATCTAAAAGCATAAGGTTTTGCATTTGAGGCAAAAAAAACACCCTAATTTATTACAATTAGCACAGAAGATAGTAGAAAATTTGCAACGCACAAGAGGAAAAAATATGCAGACAGAACACAGGAGTGAAGTGCATGACAAACTTTTTAAAAAACAATCCTAGTTTGTCCAGCTCAATCTTTAAAAAAGGAAGAAGAAGAGAACACATGTAAAGTAGTAGGAACTGAATAAGCATGGAGCTGGAGCAAAAGAAAACAATAAAAAGCAAGCGATGTGGTAGGCTTCAACTGAAAAATCTTGTATTTACAAAATAACGAAGTAAAATAAATTCATAAATCAACTATTTAGTTAAAATTTTATAATATTTTGAAATTCTCTATAACGATTTTAAAAATATTTCAATTAAGCCTTTTAATAATTGTAAGTAATAACAACAATTATTTTTCATAATACTATAACACCCTAATAATATAATTTTTTTGCCCCAAAAGAAGGCAATAATTGTACAAGTAATATTAGTTTACTAATTAGGGATGTAATTGAAAGAAATTATAATTTTTTAGATAAAAGCACAAAAAATTATAGAATGTATATAATATTAAGTATAATTATTAGCCAAATGATAATTATTGAAATTTATAGAATATAAATTATAATTGCAAATTTGCAATTTGCAACAACTTTTATTTTTCTGAAGAAGATTTTGTCGCGCCAAGCCTTTTTGGCCTTTCCTCTTTTTGAAAACCCTAATTTTGCCGCCATTGCCCCCATCAACATACATCCGTCTTCGTTGCTGCCACCCTCCACTAATACCAAAACCTTGAACCCTGAACCCTTGATTTGTCGAAGCCTTAAATCCCGAACCCTTGTCTCTCACTCGCCCCCATGGCCTATTGTGCTTGCTACTTTTTATTTTAGCCACTAGCTATTATTCAATCAGCCGGAGTCGAGCCTTGAAACTCAAGGTAAATATGATTTCCTTTTATTATCTCTGGTCCCCCGGTGGCTCAATTACTATGAATTAGCAGTAAGACTCATTTACTATGAATTATCTTTGGTTACCCAACAACTTCCACTAAAACAATTTCCAATCTTTCATCTCGCAAGTTTTAGTTTGTTCTAGCTGCAGGGCATTCATTTTATGATACTGCCAATTAAATGATTCAAATGAGAAAACCTTACAGCTTGTAAATGTACCTATCATTAGCTTTCTGCAAAGGCCCTCTCTCTTCCAAGAATATTTATCAACATATTATTAATGCACCAATAAAGATTGATGACCATCCCCTTTTTTCCCTTACTTTTGCATGTAGCCTAGCCCTTAGAATTTGAATTGAGTAGAATTTTGAACACAATGGAAACCTAAGCATTTCTTTTTGCTTCTCTTTTTGGGTTTTATGCTCAATCAATTTGTTAAAGCAAGAGCAACAAAGTTTTATTTAGTTGGATTGGATAAAAAGGAATAGAATCTCTTTTAATTTTGTGTATTTAGTGCTTGAACTTTTATTGATTGTTCGAGTATAGTAACTTTATTAGTACTAGCAAACACAAAATTGATCATTATTTCTTTACTGATATTCTTTCGACCATGTCCTTTATATTTTATGCAAATGTGGGGTGGGGGGAGGGGGGAAGGGGAATGTATTAAAATTAATACGAATATATGCTTGTCTAAACATATATATCACCTTGCAAGAATTTATATATTAACAGGGATCTAAGTTGTTAATTTTATCCTCCATACGCTTAATTGATTTCGTAAGTATGTGATATCAAGAGCCATGCATCACTTCCCTTACACTGTTTACTATCATATTTATGGTTCTATGCAATATATGCCAATTTTTTGCCATCACACATGCAAGCTCATATGTTGTTTTCCCTTTTTAAAAACCTCAGTGCTTTACAATAATGGTTGAAGACAACTTTTTTGCTAAAAACTGGGATTTTTTTAGTGTGATGACATCTTTTTTACCATTATGACAAATTGCTTTTTTGAAATTTTCAAAAAATAATGAATGCAAGTGGAGATGTCAATCCATCTGATCAAGGTGATAGCTCACAAACTTCTTAAACTTCACAAAGTCAACAAACTCCAGAAAGTTCAGAATCACTTAAATTAGAAGAGTCAGAAGGTACTTCAATTGAAGGTGATGGGGGAAAAAGAAAACTCACTTCACCGATTTGGCGACACTTTAAAAAACAAAAGCTTGATGGGAAGTGGCATGGTGTATGCAACTATTGCTTAAAATGGTACTTGAAAAGTACTAAACATGGAACAAATTCTTTGCATGATCATGTTAAAAGGCTTAAAGAAGACATTAAGCAAATGCTATTGCCAAATGAAATCAAAAGAGAGGATGGAAAAAAAGATTCGCATAATTATTTCTTTAATCAAGGAGTTGTCATCATGAGTTTGCAATTGTGATTATATTGCATGAATATCCTCTGTCCATCGTTGAACATGTTGGATTTCGCAAATTTTGTAATCAATTGTAGCCTTGCTTTAAAAAAATTTCAAGAAATACAATTAAGGGAGATATTTTTAGAATTTATGATATGGAGAAAGAAAAGAAGAATAGGATGTTAGTTAATCATGATAATAGGATTGCCACTACAATTGATATGTGGATTTCAGGCAACTCAAGAAGATGTTTCATGGCTATCACAACTCACTTTATTGATGACTCATGGACATTACAGAGTCAAATTTTTAGGTAAATGTTTAAAATATAAAGTTTAAATAATTTTCAATTGTTTTCTTTATGCATAATTTTAACATTATCTTTCTTTTTTATTATATATTATTGGGATTGACTACAGTCCTATCTATTATTTTGACGGGATGATTCCGTTTAAATAATTTGGACCATTAGATTTTATTCAATGGTTAGATGTAAATAAGGTTTATCAAATAGGAAAAAGTTAGAAATAACATGTTTTTAA
The DNA here is from genome assembly GCA_020080225.1 of Gynochthodes officinalis. Taxonomy (NCBI): domain Eukaryota; kingdom Viridiplantae; phylum Streptophyta; class Magnoliopsida; order Gentianales; family Rubiaceae; genus Gynochthodes; species Gynochthodes officinalis. The sequence goes on along the minus strand of CM034625.1, from coordinate 32,465,802 downwards.
CACTGGTAACCCTTTTCTATGACAATTCAATAATATTGAGACAAGAAATTTGTCCTTTAATATAGCTTTATCGTCACAAAGAAAAAAAAACTGTACTTATAGAATATTATTTTTTGTCTTTTAATATAAAACATGCTCTTGTATTTGAAGATGACGGTAGAGGTCTTCAAACATTGAACAAGACAGAAGAGGTTTTAGACATCTTCTCTTGGTGCGTTTTCTTCTTCTTCCATAACTTAAAGGTGATACTTTGTAAGCCACAATTTTAGGTTTGATCATTACAAGATTGGATCATAGTAACGTTAGAAATTGGCACCATTTGCATTTAGAGTTCTTTTGATTCAAATTTTGGTGGCCTGAAAACCATGTTTATGGTTTATGGTTGACATTATCCTTTGGGTTTTCTTCATCTTTGTTGGAAGATAATTTGTTCTCAAGTCACTTAATCTACAGAAAAATTGCATACTTTCATTTGTAAATAAACTAAAATTTAATTTACTAGCGCTGAGATGAGCTATTGCTCCATTGTGTATTGTTACTCTTTTTTACTCATTGCTATTCTTCTGTGCTTGTAATAATTAAAAATCCATGTCACGCTGAGTGATTTCCTTCACTTCGAGATGGTAGAATCATGGTAGCTATAAAATGTCCGCATTGGAAGCAATGATTAACAATTACGTACTAAGTTGCTATCATTGCGACAAATTTTGTTAAGTTTTTACATTGTACAAGTATAATCAGACCTACCTCGTTGACCAATTTCCTGAACCATAAAGAAGAAAAAGTTAAGGTTCAGGGGTTAATGAAAGTTGTTATTGATGAATGATGATGATCTTATCTGCTGTGAGTCCGTAACTATCAAGTTTATATAGCCCAATGAGTGTACCTTTCTATCCCCCTTTCTTATTTCATTCAAGCATATCTTATTACATTTATTTAGGAGTAGGACAAAAGGCCACTTGAAAGAGCTCAACTTAGAGTTGCTTAATTAAAGTGGCGGCAACAACATATTTTGTTTACTTTTCTTTCTAAGGTACATGGTGGCATAAAATGAAGGCCATCATGGGTGTTATTATAATATGGGTTAATTACATCCTCCTTCCCTGTGGTTTGGTCTTATTATGAATCGATCATTGACCTTTGTGAAATTTACATTCAACACCCTTGACCAGATAGAAGGATAACATGACCCCTTTTAATGGTCGGAATAGTGACATCCTTTGCTATAAGCAAGGAAAAAAAATTGTGACTTACCTATTATACTCTTACAATGTGAATAAACAATCATGGCTACATTTGATAGACCAAAATGTCCTACCATAAAAATTTTTTGCGAACAAGGAGGACCCATAAAATCCAGCTTTTAGGGTTCATGTCTAATGGTAAAAATCAATAGGCAAAAGCAAAGGTTTCAAGGCTATAGTGTGTAAGGGAAATTGATCTACATCTTCTACTTAAATAATAAGGTAAACATGTTTACCCAATTGAATAGCGATGATGGAAATCTCAAAAGATTATGCTTTTGTTTTTTGGCACAAGGGTGGCTTTCTCCTCCAGCAACAGCTATGCAATTGGTATGGACTGAGAGCATAACATGTGGTTAGTGTGGAAGGCGAGCCACCATGATGGTTTCTAGGTCAGCAAAAAATCCTAATAGATTGTATTACAATTGCCACCATGTGGTCAGTGGCAGAATGCATAAATTGCGATGGTTTGAGAAGATCTGAAAATGAGTTACTCTTTCCTAATGTGAGCAAAGATGATTGGAGAAGGGAAGGGCAATGGAAGCAACAAACAATTGACTTGAATTGGAGTATCATGGGCATTAGTGAACTTGAATCTACTTCTATTGGCTGCATATATTTTGGGTTTACTTATTCAACTAGCTAGATGATGACTGAAACTTGGAGTTGGCATTAGTGTTTTTTCATATGAGCCTGTATTATGCAATAGATGTAGTACATGGATGGACGTTTGTGTATTATGGTTATGGGCGTTTGATTAGTTCTTATTAGTAGTAATGGATTTTCAGTCAATGAAATTGTCTATAGCTACTCCTTTTGGATTAGCTATCGTTATCAACCTATTTTTTGGATCATGAACCTAATTATTACAATATATTTCACTGCCTAAGTAAGAAAATGGACATGAAATTTATGAATTGAGAAAGATAATTGCAATCCACATAGGAAAATCCAAATGCATTATTTATAAGAAAATCCAAATTCAACAAAGACAATCCACATAATAAACTATTTAACATTTATAGAAAAATCAAAAGTCTCCCAAATAATTCCATCACAAAAGAGTGTTGTTCCCCTAATGTTTTAGCTAGCCATAATCACACACACAACCAAAACACTATATGTCCATGAATAGACCAGCTGTCAAAAGAGCATTCCAAAATAGTTCCAATAGTTCCAACACAATGAGTGTTACTCCTTTACTGATTCAACCAATATCAATCATATATATACACAGCAAAATATGATAACAATCAAGAAGACAGTAATTTAGTCTAAGTCTAAAGTGGCAAAGCCATAATACGATTCACCATTCTAGATTCCATATGTCTACATCATAGAGGTTTAGGCTATGGTGAATAAATTTATAGAATTCTTTGCCCTTGGATGATGTGGCCTGACTTGCAATGGTGCTAGGTACAGTTTCTAGACCCTAATCAACAGAAGGGGTAGAAAACATAGGTTGAGATTCATCAGCAAAATTTTGATCTGCCTTGGCCTTCTTTGTTGGAACTATTTTCCTTGGCCTTTTTTTGTACTGTGCAGCAGATAGAGAGGCATTTTCCTGGTTCAGAATATCTCGAGGCAAAACTCTGTTTACAAATTTTGTAGAAGACTGAGGGGGATTTTCTTGATTCAGAGGGTAGTAAGGAATTAGGTATTATTTACATAATGCTAATATGAACTTTGATAAAGATAACAAAAAACATTTGTACTTGGGAATTTTCTGCATTCACATTAGCTTCATTATGAGATTGCTATCCCAAATTAGGTAATGGTTGCTGATCTCCTCTCTTACCATTGGCATTGTCACCTGATTGAACATGGAAGACAACCATAAATTGCCATATATCATAATGGAGTAGCCATTAGAAGCATAACTATAAACACAAGCCAACTAATATTCACTTGAATTTTGGATTTTTTTCCTACCACTTTATCAGCTTTTTCAGTTGGCAGCTGCTAATCTATATCCTCACGACTAGGTTGGGTTGGACTCTTGAATTGCGACCTTGCTTCAGTGGCACGCTCACCCAGCTCCACCTTCAAACAAAGGCATATATTAATGTCTATAAACTTTTGACTTTGGACCATTTGACTTGATGACAAAATAACCTAATAAATGAAAGTGGAATCCAACTAACAATCACATTAGCTTTACACTTTTGTGTCTTTGTAGCGCCACCTGCACAAGTTTGCTTATTGTGTCCATCCTACATGCATCTCCTGCACCTAAATGTTAGCTTCACCTTTCTCATGTCTTCTATTTAACTTTGGTCTACCACATCTCCTTCTATTTTCAGGAGGCAACAATTCTAGAACTTCATTTTCTACAAATTGGGGCCAAAAAGTGATGTATGAGATGGGATTAATCATATTAGCATACGTTCTCAAGTACATTTCCTACAACAAACACTTATCACAATAATCCTCTAGCTTCTACCTCCTATCAAGTAGCACAACTACGACATGTACGCATGGAATTCCTCTCAAGTTACACACCTTGCAGTCACCTGACCTTTCTTGGGTATTGATAATGTCTGAGATATTTCCTTATTTCACTTGGTACGTAGTTCCACTACGATATACAAAGATTAGGGTTCTACACTTTTGGGCAATAGTCCTTAGTTGTCTTCCCACTCTAGGCACCATATCCTTTTCCCACTGACAAATATTAAAAGATTCACTAGAATTGTTAGTGATGTGGTTGCTTTTAAGATCATGGGGGAAAGTATGTCTTGCCTACATTTCAGCTCTTACGTTATCTAACCATGCATGGGCTTGAGAGTTTAACTGTTTTATTCTATCTATGGCTTTGTTGAAACCCTACTCAGTGTATGATCTAGTAGCTACCCAAAATAATTTTATGAGAATTAGAGGAGGGAATTTGGTTATGAAATTTGAAAAAATATGTCTACAACACGTCGGTTGATCGCATGAGGTACTTTACAAGTTATAGCCTCTATCAACCCCTGAAAATATATAAGTCACACGTGAAATATATTAGACCAGTACAAAAGATCATAAATAGATATAACATAGACAATTTAGAGGCTTTACCTTCTATATAAGTTATAAAAGTCCATCGTTTGTCTGTAGAAAAACCATCTAGCATTTCAAACAACCATTCAAAACAAAAAAAAAAATCTAGCTGTCTTTGTTTTGACTCTCAACTACTGCAAAGGCAGTAGGGAATAAGCCATTATTTCCATCCATTCCAATGGCTGATAACAAAACACCTCCAAAAAGACCCTTCGAACGACAACCATCAAACCCTATATAGCGTAAACATCCATCTAGAAACCATTTTTTAAGTGCATTTAGGCCTAAGAAAAACCTCTGAATAGAAGGAATTATAGCACCAAGGGATGTGTGAAAGTGAATTTTGGCTATACCTCCAGGGTTTGTTTTAAGGACAATCAGGCAATATTTGGGAAGCAACCTATATGACTCTCCATGATTGCCATCGACCATTTCATGTGCTTTAGTCTTAGCCCTCCACACCTATATTTTAGTTGGATTAATCCCAAATTTCAATAACTCCTCTCTAATCATTGTTCAGTGAATTGCAAGCGTACAACATCAACAAGTAGTAAAAAGATGAGTAAAGTATCGTTCCCACAATGATTGAATTAAAACTAACCAATTACTTACCAGTATGATTAATTAAAAAAAAAACAAGCTAGCCAATTAAATTGTTTTATGTTGATTTAAATAAACTAAGAAAGAACGAAAAATTACTAGCAAATAATGACAGCGAAAAAAATACTAAAAAATTATCAAATCAATTAAGATGTTAGAGGCTTTGATTTCACTTAATCAATCCTAATTAACTCTTTTGACTTGTCATGCAAGTAATTTAATTTCCATTTTATGATGGTGAAATTTCCCTAATGTAAATTAATAGCCGACATCGGTCTAATAACCCTATTTAGATTAAAATTAACTCACACTAGTCTAGGTGAATTTAGATTTCTAAATGCATTAAGAACTATGGAAATTCCCGGATCCAATCTAAGTAGCCATGACTTAGTTCTACTACCAAAACCACATGAACAACCTAGATTATTACCGTTTAAATTGAATTTACGGTCTAATATCAAATGGGCACGTGCATGCTATCTCCACACGGTATCAAACAAGTATAAAAAATCAATTTGGCGGTGGCCAATCACCTAAAAGCATTAAGAGCATGATGTTAAACTCATAATTGAAATATGGGTTGCATGAACAAGTTTTGAGAATTAATTATTTATGATTAAGAGAATCTTTCCCACTTGTAAGTTTGAAAAAAAAAAGATGGAAATTTAAGAAGGGGTGGGTGGGGGGGGGAGGAATTGATGAAGTTCCAACATTGTGATGGCGCATTTAGTAGCAAATGTGCCCAGACCTTGTTGGAACTTCATCAATAACCCTCCACAAATTTCCATCTTTTTTTTTTCCCACCTTCCAATATTAGACCCTGATTAAGATCCATCTAACTCTAACAAAAAAAAAATTAAAACATACTAAGATTTATACAAATAACAACAATAAAAGTAAACATAATTAAAATTAAAATAACTTCTTAAAATTAAAGTAAATATTATTTAATAAATATAAAAACTATAAATTATTTGATAATTAAAAATAAAACACAACCACAAGTTTTATAACAAAATACAAGAAATTAAACTGGTAAAATTACTAAACTAAACTAAGGAAAAAACAAGAAAAGGAAAAACCCGTAAACTCGTGAAGTCCAGAAAACAAAACCAACGGCTGCTGCCTTGCGTCTTTCCCGGACGTTGTTTTTCTTCTAGGAAAAACAAGAGGGGCGTGAATTCCCTGGAGAAAAAGATGAGGGCGGCTGCTAGAATTTTTGTTCTTTTCCCCGAATGAATTTTTTCCTAAACTAATGACAAAGACAAACAAAGGAACGTGTGTTCCAAGAAAGAATCAAGAATGGCTGCTGAAATTCTGCTAAAACTAAACGAAAGGAAAACAAGAAAAGAAGAAAAGAATGAAAGCAGATTTTATCGACATATTTTGAGGGAAGAAGCAAAAGCAAAAACTCATTACTCATACGTCATCTTTAGTAAAAATGTTGGACCAAATTCTTTGTATCATAGTAAAGTCTGCCAAGAATATCGTACTACAAATTGGAATAATCATCCCACATGTTGATATGTTTGTTGTAGGGAGGAGGGGGATTAACTCAATCGGATCAAAAAATTTGTTTCATATTATATATATCTAAAATATTTTATTAAAAATAGAAAAAACCGTTTCTAAGGATTTATATGATGGACTTTTCAAAATATAGTTTTTAAAATTTTTAATTTGTCTCTTATTTTAATAATTTAAAAAATATAAAATTATATTTTAAAATACTATCGAGCAGCAAAGTTTATTACTACACCGCTTTAATTTGGTGCAATGACTGTACGAATGCATGAATAATTTGTTTTTCCACATAACCAAATCTTGAGCACGGCACAAGTGGCAGGAAGAATTCAATACAAGCAATCGGAGACCAATTTTGAGTTCCCCACCGCCACACACGTGGCACAATTCAATGCGTGTCTCGCAATTTGGTCTACGTGGACCGGGGACCACCCAATTTTCCCTTTCAAATACTAGAAATTACCGGGGGCCATCAATTACGTGTGCATTAGCCACGTCTCGTTTTTTTTTTTTTTCGAAACCGAATAGATTATGCTCAAATCGATTGGATGACAGCATGGACACAGCCGACGCGCTATTCAATTTGGATATCATCTATCACTCTGACTGGCGGCTGCTTAAGCTAACTAACGAAAGAAAACAGAAAGAAAAAAGAACGTGGGTTGAAGAGAGCAGAAGATGGCGGCTGCCTTCTTCAGAATTCTGCAACTTCTCTTTGTCTTCTTTGGTCTGGTTTCCCGACTTTGTCTTCCAGTCCAACTCGTCTTCTATGTTGGGTATTTAATATAACTCAAATGTATATTCTAATATAAGCCCAATAAATAAAGCACATGATGGCCCAAAATAAATAAAATTTAATTAATTCCAAGATAATCAAGACTTAGAAATAACTAGAATTAGGAAAAAGAAAAAGATCTATAATAATAAAATTGGAAAGCGAGAAAATAGGAATTATTATCCTAGATCAATTCCTCCAGATATTCAATATGAATAAAGGGCTAAATTTAATTCAAATAACTATAATGGAGCTTTTGAAGAATCCAAAATCTGCTCAAACCGTGAGAAAACAATTTTCTTCAACTTGTAAATGTAAGGCTTCGGTTCTCATGAGCAGGCTAGTTGATAGGGATAAGGATGACCTGAAATTAGGGTTACCCCTTATTGTGAGCATAGACAAGTAAAAAGTATATTAGGATTCTATTAGGAGAGAACTACTATATAATTGGTTTTAACCCTAATGTATCCTTATTTATATGCTAGTTGGAGGCGTCTTTAGGTATTAAATTAGATCGCAGGGTGTAATCGCTGAAACAATCGCATATACTATTGTTTGACTTTAAACCCTGTTGACTTTGACCATTGACTTTGACCATCATTGACTTTGACCGTTGACCAGAGTTGACTTTTTAGAATTTTTTGCTAATTATTCCAAATTAGATACCTAGGGTGTAATGCTTCAAGCAATCGTATATACTATTGCTTAATTTTAAACCCTAACATTCTATGTCCCAATTTCAGCCGTATTCTGTTTCCTTGTTCAGGTCGGTTTTGTCTTCTTTTTTATTTTCCCGAATCCTTTTTGTCTCCAAATTGCGATTGTCTTCTATTTCCTTATTGTAGCTGTCTTGTTTTTTCTTGTTCTTGTGTAGCACGGCTTTGTCTTCTTGCGGCTGAAGAAGTCTTTTGTCTTGGTGAATTCTTAACTTCTGTACAACAAGGCTCTTGTTTTCTTGCTTGGTGAAGAGTCCTCCTTGTGTTTGGTTGTGCATTTGCTTTGGACCAGTGAAATTATTTTTGGTTTGAAGTGTGTTTGCTTGTGGAGAACTTGAGTGGTCTTTCTTGTCCGTAGCTTCTTTTTTTCACATTTGGCTTTTGACAATAAAGTGACAACATAATCCTATATATTTTTGCAAGATAATTGGTTAGTTCTTTGTTCTTCAAATTAGAAGAAAATTCAAGATTGAACTTAAAAGTTCTAAAAATATTAAATAACCCGGTAATCATAAAATCAAAGGAAACTTTGGCCAAAATAGGTAAAAACAAATCAAAGCACAAGTCAATTTCTAACCAAGATTAATAAGAATACCCTATATAAAATAGTTATCAATCACTTGATGGGATTCCAAGAGCTATTCAAACTACTCGCCATGTTTTCTATCCATTGTGACATATTGTGGGGGCCGATGATGAAAGTTAGGTCCAAACGACTTCAAGAAACCATTAAGTGGTTTAGTGTTTGATATTCAAGCCCATCAAGCATGCAGTCAAGACTTGCAAGTGCAAATTGAAGAAAACTAGTCTTATCTTGGCCGAATTCTAGTGTAAATGGTAGGCCAAGTTGTTTAGTTATTTTATTAGCATTAAATTTATTAGTTATTTTATTTTATTAATAGAGCCAAAAATAAGCTTTAAGAAGCTGCCCTTGATTGTTTTATTTTGGCCGAAATTTAGTCTTTATTTTAGTAGCGAAATTTTGTAAACTTGAAGGAAACCTTAAAAGGCCAAACCTCCAAATCCAATTGGCATTAGGGTTTTTGTTTCCTCTTTATTTTAAGAAATCTTGGCCACTCCTTTAGTTATAGAGTAGGATTAAGATTTTAGTTATTACTTTTTTAAGATATCCTTGTACTCTATAAATAGGCCATTCGGCCATAAGCATGAAGACACATGAATTTTGAGAATTTTGACATTACACCCTTGAGAGTTTGAGTGAATCAATATTTTTGTTCTTTCAAAGTACAACGGGCTTATCAAAGTTGACCAGTCTGTGGCATCTTTGATATGAATTCAACAAGCATTGAAGAGACTTCGAACCCGAAGAATGATGACAATAACAAGGTCTCGAGAACAAGCTTCGATCCACTTCAAGGTCTTGATGGACCGATGACAAGGGCTAGAACAAAGAAAATGAAGGAAGCCTTGAATGGACTCATCCAAACGGCCCAAAAGGATGGGGAGAAGACCAAGATTGACAAGACCATGTTTATTAATGTACTAAGTGTAATTGGGTCCTGTTAATGGGTTTGGCTTTAATTATATGGTAATTTGAGTCATGTAGCCCAAAGAGTCATGTAGCCCATTTGGCCCTAAAGAAACCCTAGCTTGTGCAACCCTAATTTGTAAACCCTACCTTGTATCCATATAGTGGCCGTCGGCCATCTTGGAGAGCAGATTTTGATGAATGAAAATTTGGTTCTTGACATTACAAGCTTGAGAGAATTGCTCTCTAGTTTCTGTAATTACTTGCAAATTACACAAATTCGGAATTTGTGTGTTTGTTGTTCTTGATTTCCTAGATTTGTTCCCTAGGAAATTCGGATTCCATCCATCCATTGATTCCAAGGTTTCTTGATACGGGTTATCAAGGGGTTGAGGACCTATTCCATCTTCAAGGAACATACCAACTCCAAGGGAAGAACTTTCAGTTGGGTAGATCCAAGGGAATTTCACGCCAGTTGGTATCAGAGCAGTCTTGGTTCCCAAGCTGTTCATATCTTTTCTTTTACCGTACAAAAAAAAAATCATCATCATCATTGGTATGTTCTTTATCTCCTCAATCTTCTTGTTGTTTTGAATATCATCATCATTGGTATGTTCTTTATATCCTCAATCTTTTTGTTGTTCTGAATATCATCATCATTGGTATGTTCTTGTATTGATGAAGCAAATTCTGTTTTTGTATTGATGTGTTGGTTTCGGCTTGCTTCCAAATATTAGACAAAACCGTACCTTTGCTTTCTTGATGAATCCATACCCTTGCGGCTGAAAATTTTGTTTATACCTTGCTGAATAAACAAAGATTATGCCTTGCTGAAAATTTTGTTTATACCTTGCTGAATAAATTTTGTTTATGCCTTGTTGAAACTGAAGAAAAAAAAAACAGAGATTAAAAAAAAAAAAGGGGGAGAGAATCGGACAGTAAGTAGTTGTGGCAAAAATCAAGTTCTTTGTTGGAACTTGGCGAGAAAAATTTGAGGCGGACAGTAGGTGGTCTTAGCGTTATTTTTTGACCCCCAAAGTCCCAACGGACTGCCTTTGGCCGTCTACTTGTAGATCTCTCCGAGAGCTGCGATTTGAGTACTTACGGAGCAAAATCCGACATCGGAGTAGAAAGTTATGACCTTTTGAAGTTACTATGCCAAAAATCCTTTTTTTACGATTTGAAAAAGCAGATTTGCATTTCGATTGAACTTTGGATTGTTTTCCAGTTTGTGATTATCCTTCTACTTATCCAAATACATTCCTTCTACCATATTTTGAACCGAAACATCCTTGACCAATTCGAATTTGGAAGAAGTGAGGCCGACCACCAATATACAAGTTTGCTTTGTCGATTTCTATTCTTCAAGTGTCTTGAATTGTGATCCGAAAATTTTTGAATTGTGATCCAAAAATTCTGAAATTTTGTGTGTCTCACTGATTTTTCGTGTAGATTCTGAATTTGCATTCAGTTTGTCCAAATTCCTTACCAAAAAAATTGAATTCTTGTATTTTTGGTACTGTTTCCATTGATTCCCTTAGATTCATTCTAATCTCATTGTCCACTTGCATTGAATTGTTGTAAATTCCTTTGTGTAATATTGTTTGAGTAAGAATAGAAACAAAAGAGCAAATTGAGTGGTGTGAATCCGTCCCTTCACTTATATAAGCCCGAGAGTACTCAAACACTTGGTGAGTGAATTTGGGGAGTTGGGAAGGGAAGTGAGGATTTATAAACTGTTTCATTTTCTTTGTTAACCTTTGCAGCTCTAATGGAGAGGCAACCGCCACCACCACCGGGTTCTAAGGAATCCTATGAGGAGATGTTAGCAAAATTTTACACTTTGGTTTCAGGATTGCGAAATCAAGGAGCTCAAAGCGAGAGAGCAGAATCCTCTCGATCTACAAAGACCACATACGGCAATGACAATGATGATGAAGCCTTGAGGCATTTCGGGAAGTCAATACAGTACTCTAGAATTGATTCTAATTTAGGATGTATCAAAATGAAAATTCCTCAATTCTTTGGTAAGCAAGATCTGAAGCTTTCTTTGAATGGTGCGATAAGATTGAAAGTATTTTCTGATTGCACAACTATTCGGAGGAAAAGAAGGTCAAGCTAGGCGTGGTTGAATTTCTTTGGATATGCCGTGGCCAGTGGACTAAAATTCAGGCGAAAGGAGCGTGATGAAGAAGGGCTGTTCGTACTTAGGATGAATTGAAGAAGCTCATGAAAAAGCGGTTTGTTCCACACCAATACTACAGAGATGTTCAACAAATTGCAAAAGATCACCCAAGGAAATAGGGTGTGGAGGATTATTACCAAGAGTTGGAGACTACTATGCTTGAGTCAACATTCAAGAGGGCGGTGAAGCTACTATGGCTCGATTTCTAGGAGGACTAAGGAAAGATATTGCCCACATTGTTGAGATGCGGGAGTATGAAGATCTCAATGAGATGTATCACAAGGCAATGAAAGTGAGAGGCGACTTAAGGAGAAGGGTGCAGACCTTCTCAACCCCACAGAATTCAAGCACTTTGAAGTCCACATGGCCTAAGAAGGATTTAAACACCGACTTCAAAAAGGCTGCAATCCCTAGTACCTCAAGAACTACTCCAACCGTAGTTTCAAACACTCAAAAATCAAGCGAGGTGAGAAAACCAACCAGGGAGGTTACATGCTTCAAGTGCCAAGGCAAGGGACACTATGCACGAGAGTGTCCTAATGCTCGCATTGAAGAGACTTCGAACCCGAAGAATGATGACAATAACAAGGTCTCGAGAACAAGCTTCGATCCACTTCAAGGTCTTGATGGACCGATGACAAGGGCTAGAACAAAGAAAATGAAGGAAGCCTTGAATGGACTCATCCAAACGGTCCAAAAGGATGGGGAGAAGACCAAGATTGACAAGACCATGTTTATTAATGTACTAAGTGTAATTGGGTCTTGTTAATGGGTTTGGCTTTAATTATATGGTAATTTGAGTCATGTAGCCCAAAGAGTCATGTAGCCCATTTGGCCCTAAAGAAACCCTAGCTTGTGCAACCCTAATTTGTAAACCCTACCTTGTATCTATATAGTGGCCGTCGGCCATCTTGAAGGGCAGATTTTGATGAATGAAAATTTGGTTCTTGACATTACAAGCTTGAGAGAATTGCTCTCTAGTTTCTATAATTACTTGCAAATTACACAAATTCGGAATTTGTGTGTTTGTTGTTCTTGATTTCCTAGATTTGTTCCCTAGGAAATTCGGATTCCATCCATCCATTGATTCCAAGGTTTCTTGATACGGGTTATCAAGGGGTTGAGGACCTATTCCATCTTCAAGGAACATACCAACTCCAAGGGAAGAACTTTCAGTTGGGTAGATCCAAGGGAATTTCACGCCAATCTTTGTGTCTTATCAATCTTGTAGAATCCTAGGTTGTGGTGACGCTTCATCCATGTGTCCAAAATTTCATCGGTTCTAGCAATTTCGTAAGTTTAGTCTTGGGTCATGTTTTGATTGTTGCGTATTGCCTATAGCCGTGAGGTGATGGAAACCTAAGGGCTGAGACAACTAAACAAGCCAAGATAACTCCACAACATGAAGCTGCCAAAGCTTCATCTACAAGGCGTCCACAATTTGATCCATTGCAAGGCATTGGGGGTCCTATGACTAGATCAAGAACTAAGAGAATACAAGCTGCCTTAGCAACTCTTATAACCAAATTTCAAGCTAAAGAAACAATGAAGGATGAGGCAATGAAGACCGGCTCTCAATATGTCATTATGATCACTATGATTAGTGTTGTAAATGATGAGCCAAGTGTTTCTAATACTTCTTCATGATCGATAAGACAACCAAGGTGATTAGAGAAGCTTCCAAATCCAATGCAAGAGTGGAAAGCTCCACTCGGCCAAACACAAGCAAATCCAATTCGCACTTGGATTATAGTTTAGGAAGTATTTCCTTTTTCTTAGAATAGTAGTTCTTTTAGTAATTGTCTCTTTGGGTAGTTAGTTTCCTAAATGGCAAGGAGTTCTAATCCTTCTAGAGAATAGAATTCTCTTTGGCCGAACCATTGTTAGTCTATAAATAAGGCCATCGGCCACACAAACAATACAACTTTTATTCAATACAAACTTGAGAGCTTTTTTTTTTTCTTTGAATTCTAATTTTAGAACTTGCTTTGAGTCTTTGAAAATAGTCTCTCAGGTTCAATTTAAGCTATTTTTTTGAGTCTTTTTCCCTCAACAATTTGAGTGTGCTTCTTGGTGGTGGGATTGTCGAAGCCCCCAAAATTAATTACCGATCTCACAATTAACTACAGTAAAAGGTGGACCGGGTCGAATCCCTCAGGGAACTTTTTTCGAAGTTCTTAGTAATAAACAAAGAGGGGTTTTGGATTCAGAAAACTATTTATAAAATTAAAATATAAAGTCAACTAAAAATTTCTTCTTTGTTTTAACAGCGAAATAAACAAATGGGAATAACAATCTTACCAAGAATCCAACCCAGGGAATACGATTTCTGTCAATGCTTCTCGATCACAGGTTACTAAGTAGCATTCTTATTAGTTCAAATATTTAACCAAAAATCTACCAGATTAGCCTAAGTAGATTATATGTTTTCCAAATTCGTTTGCCTGAACCTAGCATCCAAAACAAACCTAATTCTCAACCGACTGGGCACGATAGTGTTCCATATCAAATTGACAACAGCATTGAGTAAGTGAAATGGTTAAACCAATTCCAAACAATTGAGATAGCAACAATTCTCTAGACTCGTTCCATTAATTCTTTCCTAAGCCAAAGTCACACGATCGCTCACACTTTTCACATGCAAATTATTGTAGGTGCTCTCAGTTCCAATTATTCTAAACTATTCCAGATTTAGAACAAGGTGGATAGCAGTTGAAAGATTAAAACTAATTGAGTCATCAATTCAAATGATCCTAATCTTTCATAACAATTCAATCAAGAATTAATGAATACTCGAACACAATAAGAAATTTAAATTAAACCAAAACTTCATGAGAAACATTGACTTCAATCTCTCCCTGGATCAGAAACCAACGCTTTAGCCTCTCATGGTGGTGCTCAACATCCTCGGATCAATTTTGCAATTTTATTGAGAATGATCAAAGAGGAAAGAAGAACCGTACAAATGAGAAGACAAAGGCGGCTGTTATCTTCCAAGATCTCCTTTTTTTTTCCTCCTTACGGTTCTCTCCTAAAAAATAAAGGAAATAGTGTATATAATAGAATCAGATTTGGATAGACCGAATTTTAATCCTAAAATTCGTGCACTTTTGACTGGAATCAGATTTGGATAGACCGTTAGCCTCAGATGTAGTTGGAGTAACTGATTCTGTTACTGCCTCTCACTCTAGAAATTCCAACTCTTTCCCGAACCTTCTTCTCTAAAAACTGACCTGCTTTTATTTATTTTTATAAATCAATTAGTAAGGCTAATCAAAACAATTCTTATCCTACAAAATATTATTTTTATTGTTGGGAAAGAAAAAAACATAAATAAATAAATAAATAAAATTTAGCACTTTAAGTATAATAAACTTACCAACTCTACAAAATCTACTAGAACGATAACAAAAATTTCCAAAAATATAGTAATATTACTTGTTAAATTTAGGTATATTTGATTTTCATCACTTGGTTCCAAGGAAACAGTCCAATCGCGACTTTGAGTTTGGATTAATCCTTCGGGTGTCAAGTGGACAAAAATAAGGTCATTCTTCAATCTTGGAGTTGGTGTTTTGCTAAAGAAAGAACAATTCAACCTAGAGGATGATACTAGGACTTATACTCTGGTATTTGTTTCAAATTTTATACTTTGGTAGAGAATTCGTATCAATTTGGTATCAGAGCTGCCTTTGGGTTGCTCCTTTAGTTGTTCATATCTTTTCGTGTTTATTTGTTGTTGTTTCCAACTTACTACTCTTGTGTGCTGTAAGTCTTGTTTCTGTCCCCGTAATTCTTCTTCAAATTTTTCTATTTCCATGCTTAAAAACCAAAAAGAAAATCGCTGATCAATTGTTAAGACTGATGTTGAAAGAAAAATAATTCTGATTCAGTTGTCTCCGTTTGTTTTTGTGTTTAAAACCCTGGTTCTGTGCTCTATCTTTCTATGTGAATATTGAATGATAAAAGAGACTTCGGTTTATTGATTGCTGCTGTCGAAATTGTTTTGAAGATTGAGGAACTGACTGATGAAAATTTTTAAGATTGTCGTGACAGAATTCTTGCAGAAAAACCCGACTGTGTCTATAATCTTATGCTTCAATTCTGCCTGATCTAAGTTCTAACTATTCGGTTGTGAGTACCGATTGATTAAAGGACTTGGCTTGTTGAAATTTTCTTGTCAAGATTGTGTTGCAACTTGTGAAAACCGATGGCTGGAAATTTAGAAACTTGCTATAAAAGAAACTTTTAGAAGCGAAAACCAAATCTGTTTGAAATTGGAATTGATCAAGAATTTAAGTTCTTTTGAAGTCGAAATTTGGGATTGTTCTCTTGAGTAGGATAAATTCATATTCACAAAATTTACTCCACCACAAGCACATAGAGAACCACTTTGCATATTCTTTTCGGTTTTTAAACCCTGTTTCCTTTCCTTAAAAATTTAGTCATAAAATTCTTTCTTGTTCAAGATTCTTGTTTTCATTGTTTGACCTCATAATTTGTTTTCTTGTTCTAGTTCCTTGTTCTCATATTTCTTGTTTTCTTGACCTCTAAAATTTTTGTTCTTGCGTAATTTGAATTTGATTGCCTATTCTTTGTGACTCTTAAAGTTTGTTTGGGTTAGAACTTTAGAAAAGTGATAGAGTGTAAGTGAACCTACTCAACAACCCCATCACTATAGAAAGAGAGCTCTACCTTGCATTGGTGAGAGATTTATACATTGGGCAATTGGTTAGAGGGAAGTGAGGTAGGAAAGTTTTATTACTAACATTAATTGTGTAGAGATGGCCGAAAATCGAAAAAAACAAGAAAAAGACATGAAAGACTACCTTAAGGGTTTAGCTTCGGCTCTAGAGTTAGTCCGTAGGAGAATTGATCAAATGGAAATTACAATGGCTCAAGTTGCATCCAATTCGGAGCGACCAAGGCGAGGAGCCTCAGAAGTTACTCAAACAACCCTAGGGAGAAAAGGAATGAATCCAAAAAGGATGAAACAAGTAGCTCATCAGGAGGAAGAATCCGAGACATCAAGTTCGAATGGGGATCATTATTCTACAAAGAGTAAAAGAAAATCCAAGAAGGATGATAATCTTGCTAGCATTAAGTTATAAATTCCAAAATTTGAAGGCAAGAATAATCCAGAGCCTCTTTGGAATAGGAAGAAAGTTGATAAAATTTTTGACATCCATGAATTTTCTGAAAGAAAGAAAGTTAAGTTGGCTGTGGTAGAGTTTTCTGGACATGCATCTACTTTGTGGCGAAGAACTTGTTGCCAAAGAGAGGAGAAGTTTAAACAGCTGATTTCATCTTGGATTTCACTCAAACAAATTATGAGAAAGAAATATGTTCCCCCTCACCACAAAAGAGAGTTGTTACAAAAGCCTCAAAGCTTGACTCAAGGGAACAAAAGTGTAGATGACTATTACAAAGAGATGGATCTCGTCATGTTACGTGCTAATGTTAAAGAAGATGATAAAACCACAATAACAAGGTTCATGAATGGACTTAATAAGAATATTGCTCATCTAGTTGAGTTGCATCATTATAATAACTTTGAGCAGCTACTACAAATGGATGAAAAGGTTGAGAAGCAACTTAAAAAGGTGCCACAAAATTTGAGGAGCTCAAACTCGAGCAATGAGTGTCGCAACAACAACAATAATAGCCGAGTTGGTGGATTTAATCCTTCAAGTTCCGGAAGTACTCCCTGGAAAGGAGGTTCAACGTCCAATTCAGCAAATGAGAAGAAGTGAGCACCACAAATTCTTCAATGGTAAGTAATCCTAAACCCTTATTTAGTTTGTTAGTGAGCATTGGGGGCATGAAGAGGATCAACCAATTGGAGATTGTTTGGTTACAATAAGAGCTTTGAGTGCTCAACCTGAGGAGGACATCGAGAATCAAAGAACCAATATTTTCCATTCTAAATGTTTTATTAAAGATCAAATTTGTATGTTAATTATTGATGGAGGATCTTGTACTAACCTAGCTTCTACTTATCTTGTAGAAAAATTGAAACTTAAATGTTCTTTGCACCTGAAACCATACAAATTGCAATGGATGAATTAAAGTGGATCACTCCGAGTTACAAAGCAAACCTTGGTAAATTTTCGAATTGGAAATTAATTGACCAAGTTTTTTGTGATGTTGTTCCTATGTAGGCTACTCACCTTCTCTTGGGACGACCTTGGGAGTATGATTGTAATGCAAATCAATCCAGGAGGACTAATAAGTATCACCTCAACAAGGATGGAAAAGCCCTCACACTAGCACCATTGCCACCTTCGGAAATTAGTAAATTTTAGCAACAACAAAGGGTGAAGCAAATAGAATGTATAAGAGAGCAAAAGAAGATTGAAGAAGGTTCGAAATCTACTCAAACTGTGAGTAAACAATTTCCTTCAACTTCTAAAGGTAAGGCTTTGGTACTCATGAGTGAAACCGAAGGTATACAGCCATCTATTGAAAATTTTAAAGGTAGCTTCTATGCTTGCATGAGGGATGTTGATAGGGCTTTAAATGCAAGTAAAGATTTTGTGCTAATTATTTTTCAAGAATCATTATTTACTAATGAAGAGCTACCGAGTGACTTGCATTCGCAAGTCAAAGCTATTTTGTAAGAATATGAAGATGTTTTTCCAGAAGATCTCCCTAAAGGACTACCACCTTTAAGGGGAATTGAGCATCAAATTGACTTCATTCTTGGCGTAGTAATTCCTAACCGGCCAGCCTACTGAGCCAACCCTGAAGAGACCAAAGAGCTCCAATGGCAAGTTGAGGAACTACTATATAAAGGTCATGTACGAGAGAGTTTTAGTCCATGCGTAGTTCTAGTCATCCTTGTTCCAAAGAAGGAAGATACGTGGGGAATGTGTCGATTATAGAGTACATTAATAAGATTACAATTAAGTATAGACATCCAATACCTCACCTTGATGACATGTTTGAGGAGTTGCATGGTTCTAAAATTTATACTAAAATTGACCTTAAGAGTGGATATCATCAAATACACATTAAAGATGAAGATGAATGGAAAACTGCTTTTAAAACTAAGTTTGGATTGTATGAATGGTTAGTCATGCCTTTTGGATTCGCTAATGCACCTAGCACATTCATGCGACTCATGAATCATGTACTTAGGCAGTTTATAGGAAAATTTGTTGTTATGTATTTTGATGACATTCTTATTTATAGTAAGAACTTGGAAGAGCATGTTAAGCATATTAAATTTGTTCTAAGTGTGTCTTGCGTGAAAATTGATTGTTTGCTAATATCAAGAAGTGTATCTTTTGTGTGGAAAGTGTAGTATTTCTTGTATTTTTTGTTAGTTCCAAAGGTGTACAAGTTGATCAAGCAAAAGTCGAGGCTATAACCTCTTGGCCGAAACCTATAGTCGTGCATGTGGTAAGATCTTTCCGTGGTTTTGCTTCATTCTATAGGAGGTTTGTTAAAGATTTTTCTTCAAAAGCTACCCCCTTAATGATCTTGTTAATAAAAATGTTAAATTCGAGTGAGGTGAACATCAAGAGCAAGTATTTAATCAATTGAAGAAAGATCTCACGACTGCACCTATTTTAGCTTTGCCTAATTTTAACAAAATTTTTGAGCTTGAATGTGATGCTTCAAGTACAGGTGTTGGTGCAGTCTTGAAACAAGAGGGTCAACCATTAGCTTATTTCTCTGAAAAATTGAATGGTACTACTCTCAATTATCCAACTTATGACAAAGAGCTTTATGTAGTCATTCATGCATTAGAGACATGGCAACATTATTTGTTGGCCAAAGAGTTTGTTATTCACATTGATCATGAGTCTCTAAAGTACTTGCATGAGCAAGGTAAGTTGAACAAGAGACATGCCAAGTAGAGTTCATTTCTCGAAACATTTCCCTATGTTATCAAGTATAAAAAAAGGTAAGGAGAATGTTGTCACAGATGCACTCTCATGAAGGTCTTTTCTCTTAAGCTCTTTAGATACTAAAATTTTGGGATTTGAGTACATTAAAGATCTTTATTCTACTGATCTTGATTTTTCTAGTATTTATGCAACTACTGAACAAGGAACATTTAATAAGTTCTATAAGCACAACGGGTTCTTATTTTGTGAAAAGAGATTATGTTTGCCAAATTGTTGACTTTAGGAGCTACTAGTTAGAGAATTACACTCAGGGGGTCTCATGGGTCATTTTGGAGTTTTAAAAACATATGACATATTAATTAAGCATTTCTATTAGCCTAATGTCGTATGGCTAAATCTACTTCTAACCCTCAGAGTTTATATACCCCTTTACCTGTTCTTTTTGTGCCTTGGACTAACATTTCTATGGATTTTATATTAGGGTTGGCAAGGTCACAAAGGGGTAAGGATTTCATTTTTGTAGTCGTTGACAGATTTTCTAAGATGGCTCACTTTATACATTGCAGGAAATCGGATGATGTGAAACATGTAGCTGACTTATTATTTGAAGAAGTCATTCGGTTACATGGGATTCTACGAACCATAGTTTTGGATCACGATGCTAAATTCTTGAGCTACTTTTGGAAAACTTTGTGGGAAAGTTGGGTTCAAAATTATTATTCTTCACCACTGGACATCCACAAACCGATGGGCAAACAGAGGTAACAAATTGTACTCTTGGAACTTTATTGCGTGCATTAATAAGAAAGAACCTTAAAGATTGGGAAGCATGCATACCAATTGCTGAATTTGCTTATAATAGAACGGTCCATTCTACCACCGGTTATTTCCCGTTTGAGGTTATTTATGGTTTTAATCCACTAACCCCTCTTGACTTAGTGCTATTGCCAAGCGATGAACAAGTGAATCTTGATGGTACAGCAAAAGCAAAGGTTGTTCAAAACTTGCATGAGAAGGTACGCCTTCAAATCCTCAAGAAGAACGAACATTATGCTCAAGTTGCCAATAGAAGACGAAAACATGTAATCTTTCAACCCAGGGATTGGGTGTGGATTCACATGCGCAAAGAAAGGTTTCCAACTCAATGAAGAACTAAGCTTCATCTTTGAAGAGATGGTCTTTTCCAAGTTATTGCTTGTGTGGGCGAGAATGCATACAAACTCGCCCTTCTAGGTGAATATGGAGTTAGTGCTATATTTAATGTCTCTGGCTTTTCATTGTTTGAGTTTGATGGCGAGTTTATGGACTCGAGTGAGTCCTTTCAAAGAAAGAAGGTGATGGAAACCTAAGGCGAGACAACTACACAAGCCAAGACAACTCCACAACATGAAGCTACTGAACATGAAATTGCCAAAGCTTCATCTACAAGGCGTCTCCAATTTGATCCATTGCAAGGCATTGGGGGTCCTATGACTAGATCAAGAACTAAAAGAATGCAAGCTGCCTTAGCAACTCTTATAACCGAATTTCAAGCTAAGGAAACAATGAAGGATGAGGCAATGAAGACCGGCTCTCAATATGTCACTATGATCACTATGATTAGTGCTGTAAATGATGAGCCAAGTGTTTCTAATACTTCTTCATGATCGATAGGATAGCCAAGGTGATTAAAGAAGCTTCCAAATCCATAACTATGATGATTAGAGAAGCTTCCAAATGCAATTCAAGATTGGAAAGCTCCATTCGGCCGAACACAAGCAAATCCAATCCGCACTTGGATTATAGTTTAGGAAGTATTTCCTTTTTCTTAGAATAGTGGTTCTTTTAGTAATTCTCTCTTTAGGTAGTTAGTTTCCTAAAAGGAAAGGAGTTCTAATCCTTCTAGCGAATAGAATTCTCCTTTGCCGAACCATTGTTAGTCTATAAATAAGGCCATCGGCCACACAAACAATACAACTTTTATTCAATACAAACTTGAGAGCTTTTCTTTTTCTTTGAGTTCTAATTTCAGAACTTGCTTTGATTCTTTGAGAATAGTCTCTCAGGTTCAATCTAAGCTATCTTGTTGAGTCACTTTCCCTCAACAATTTGAGCGTGCTTCTTGGTTCCAAGGAAACAGTCCAATCACGATTTTGAGTTTGGATTAATCCTTCGAGTGTCAAGTGGATGAAAGCAAGGTCCTTCTTCAATCTTGGAGTTAGTTTCTTGCTAAAGAAACAACTAGTTCAACCTAGAGAATGATAGTAGGACCTACACTTCGGTATTTGTTTCGAATTTTATACTTTGGTAGAGAATTCGTATAAGTGAGGTGTGCATCATCATACCTTTCACATGTCTATCTGCACTCACAAGATCCTCTATTTTTTTAGCCATCCAATTTGCAGAGGCTATGACTCTATCAAGGGCATTATAAGAATGTTCTGGATTGCATGTCTTAATTTTAAAGGTAGTACTATTAGGAAGTACTGAAGCATGCACTCTCCATTCACAATGGTCATCACTACCCATTGTAGTAACTCTAGATTTTTCATTTTAGCCCTAATTAATGTGAAACCACGACTCGGCTTATTTTAACCACTCAATTCAAGTCATGCAATTATAGTATAATTACAGTATCGTCCACATGAGGTGAACAACTACTAGGTTAAGCAATATTAATACCTATTATCTAGATCAACATATAAAAGAAAAGTGAATGTAGTAAAAAAAATCAAGCAATATTAAAAAATGTTCAACTAAAAGAATTCAGATTAACAGACTTTAGGACTCGGGATTTCACCAACCATTAACTATAAATTCCATTCATATAATTATTTTGTGATAAATCCTCACAACTATTCACCTAATTAAATATTATCTCCTCTCAGAGTATAATATTACTATTCAAATAATAATTATGGGACTACTTTCGTGACTCCAAAATTACTATGAATGCATGATGAACAACAGAATATTATGCTGCAGAAATTTAGAATCTACTATCGTGATTCACAATTAAAGTCTGAAGAATTCACGAACTAATGTTGATGTCAGCTGCCGCCTCTTCATCAATACCTTAAACATGCAAATGGTGATCAAGCATTTACAAGAATTAATACCGAATAAATCAGATATTGGATAATACCACGATTATATAAATGAAACTCAAGTAATGATGGTTACATCCCTGTCCTAAAGAAAAGAAATTCAGCCACTAAACATGGCTTGCATGAACATAAAACTAAGTAAAACTATCTCTATTCTATTGTTGTGTATCGTTCCCTTTCCTTCTAAAGCTAGTCTCTTCCATTTGTAGTTGTTGTCATCCATGAAGACTAGAAGTCCAAGTTGTGTAGAGGTCATTTGTCTCATTGGATGTCGATTTGCATAAATCTCTCAAATTAAGTAGTGCCGAGTTCCTCAATGCTGTGGCATGTAAATTTACATGCTATGGCATCAGTCTCCCAGTCCTCTTTTCTTTAACAAAATGGCAGCTTTCTTTTTATGCAAGCAATCTTTCGGTCTTGTCTTTCTCCCAACAGTTTTCTTCTACAAAATTGCAAATCAAACTAGATAAAGCTAAATACTCCCACTATTAGATAAGATAATAAAGATATCTTATCCTAAAAGTTATCATTATATTCACTTATCAAAATACCCCCAACTTGAACACTTGCTTGTCCTCAAGCAACAGAAATTAATATCTGAAATCAGTGTTATACAAAATCTCAGAGATTCCAACCAATACCCACAGGAAAGTTAAAACACCACAATCATGAGTAAGACCAATCGAAAGGGCAACCTAAACCTGCTTAACATCACCAGAGTGTGTGTGTGCTATGGATCACATCCCATCATTCCAGATTAAAGCAGTTGTATAAAACAAATATCCTCATCCTTTATATAAAAACAACCAACTCAATTTGGATCAGGTAGGACTTTTAGCTTGTAACGTTAGGCTCTGGATTGGCTATCAAAGAAGGGGAAAAGATATAAAATCAAAGAAAAGAGTTTAATTCTTGTAAGCACAGTGGACAGATACTTTTTAATTTGTAGCACCTTCCATCACAACCCCCAACTTATTGTACTCTAGTCTCTTTTGACAATGTACACCAAACAAACATTCTTTGAGGCTGAACATCAGAATAATCTCTCTTCTTTTTTCTCTGTTCCTTTCTTCTTTCCTTTTTTCTGTTCTGTTCTTTTCTTCTTTTCTCTCTTTTTTTTTTCTTTTGATGTTTTTTTTTTCTTTGGATACAAAATAAATCAACAATAAACAGAACATTATTCATAACAGCATAAGAACTCTCCTTCAACCCCATGCATCAAGAGACTTTATCTTTTAAGCCCACAACCTATCTCCTCTTCTACCCATTTTTTAAACTTGTGCCTCACATTGGACTCCATGTCTCTCTCTTTCCCTTGTATCATATATACCAAAGTGCATTTAAACTCTTTTTAAGGGATTTTAGAAGGATAAAAATTTAACATGAATAAGGCTATAAGGTAGTAAATGAGGTTATGAAAAAAAATAATCTTGAATGGTGGTTCAAACCATTCTATCATTTAGGCTCAAAATAGGTTCAATGGATAAGATACACAATCGGGTTAGTTTGAAAGGTTCAAACGGCCAAAGAACTGCCTATGACCTTCATCTCCAAATCAAATCAAATTGTGATATCAAAGGATATAGACCTTTGGTTTATACAGACTTTTCACATAAAACAATGGACTGATCATAGTTGTGCTCAAAGAAATTTCAGTCATGTTAAAACAAGTAAAAGTCACAACTAAAGATTGAGTTACACATTCTCATAGCATTTTATATTCCCATGAGCTTGAGGTTTAAACCATTCTCATCATAGATCATAACAAAGAAATTCAGCATAAAGTAACTTTTTACTGTTTTTCATTCTTTTCATTCTGTGTTTGTCAAATCCAAAACTAACAACAAGTTTCAAAAACCAAAACTAACACAAGTGATTCAATGAAACTAATCAAAAATCAAAGCAAACTTTGAAAGCAAAAGCAAACACCCCCAACTGAAATACACAGTGTCCTCAATGTGTCAAACAAGAAAAACAGGCAGATAAAAAGGAGGACTTCCCTGTGTCAAGCAGAATCATCATTTGAACTGCCTTCCTTGTGTGGAAATATTGGTAGCGGAGGTAACACCACAGGATTTTTACCCTTTCTCTGAGCAAGTTGAACCAAAGATTGGTGAATGATTTCGTTGGCTTGCCTTTGATACGCAAATAGCTCCTCGATCCTGTTTTGATGGGCCAGAAAGTTAGTTTGAGAGGTAGTGATATGATCAGTTACCATCTTTTCTAATTGCTCCAGTTTCTGCCCTATGCTTTGACGTCTTGGAGGAGGAGTAGGTGGTTGGTCATATTCAGCATCAGGTCCAAAACCACTCTGGGAATCCTTCATTGCATGGAAGGATTTAGCATCAAAAATTCCCTTTGTAGGCAGTAACGGTTCATCCGCGTTCCAAGGAACACCTGCTGCCTTACATAAACTAGTGATAAGATTTGGACAGACAAAAGCTAAACTTTCATCTTGAATGCAGTAGGAAATAAACTCATGTATGACTCTACCAATGTTAATAGGAATATTATTAATAATAGCATTAATCAAAGCTGCACGATTCCTATGTACCGAACTTAAATGGGAAGCAGGCATCAAAGTAGCTGAAATAAAATAAAACCATGCACGGGGATATGCTGCCAACTGTTTGGTAGGAAAAACAGACACATCCCCTGAGATTTTACAATATTTCCAGGTTGTGGCTTCCTTGCAAAGACCACGTATAATATCATTCCAATCAAGAGGGCTATTTAAAAATTCATGAAAATCTTCAGTTTCATTTTCAATTGGTTCCGGCAAGTCATAAAATCTATTAATAGCCAAACTACTAAAACACACCTGTTTTCCCCTAACAAAAACAGTGTCAGTTACCCCTTCTTCTTTAGCATTAGCATAAAATTCCAGGACTAAGGGTAAGCTAGCAGGGGCAGGTTGCGAACATAGTTTTTCCCAATGTCTCTTCTGAATTTCTTCATTAATAGGTCCTGGGACATTCAACCCTCGTTCAGGGATGGTCATCCGTTTGTTATTATAAGCCCTATATCTAGAGGCAGCTTGTGCACTTACAAAGTTGGAAGGGTGAATATGTTGTCCTACTCTAGATCGTTTCTTTGGTGGCATCGTTAAATTTTGGGGATTATGGAATGCACAGTCGGTTTAAAAATTTAACAAAATCAAGGACCCCAAATCTCAGGTAGTGAACTAATACACAGCATAATCAACAAATAACCACAGCCCAAGAACAATCCGAACAGAGTATTTCCGTAGAGAAAGAAAGAAAAGCAAACCAAATTTATTACGATCGGCGTGGCGTTGGGAGCGGGTGGAGAGTATTCACGGTGATAGATCTTTGCGGTGATGTGGGGCGGCGATTGAAAGAGCAAATTCGGTGTGGAGGTGCGACGGATGGAAGCGGATGGTCGGCGGTTGACAGAGAGAAAAGAGCAAAAACCAGGAGAAGAAAAGTTTTTGAAATATTTGAATAAAGAACCGGGCAAAGAGCAGATATACTAGTTTAATATTTCCCTCTCCTCTTTTTTTTTTTTTTTGGATAATAATAACAAACGCATTGCTTATTGAAATAATGACTGCATTGCTCAAAACATACAGTCCAACGTCCTTCTACCATGTATTGAGTTATGCCATGGCATTGGAAATTACATGCCATAGCATTAGAAAGAATTTATAGCGAACCGCCGCTGCGCTGAAATAACCGCCGCAGCGCTGAAATCTTTCTGTCGAAGCATCTTCAGTCATGAAGTGTGAGATGCCGTGGCACTCAAACTTACATGCCATGGCATTGAAACGAAAATTTTTTCAAATCTTCAGTTTACCATTCCTTGTCCAGGTCTGTCTCCAGTTATCTAAAAACATGAAAAATACAAAGCAAACTTTAGTGAATTAAACTAAATATCTAATTAGAAGAAAAGAAAGAAATAAGAAATGTAACAGCAAGGTGCTTGTTTATAGTCTGTAGCTCGACTTTTCATTAGCTAGTTTGTTTGTGGGCTTGACAAGGAGCATGAAACTCCATTTGGTACCGATTGTCCTTCAAAGTGCGGCTTCAATCTTTGGCCATTAACCTTGAATACCCAGTCTCTCACTGTGAATTTCAAGCTGCGCCATAGGAAAGACTTTAGTGATTGTGAATGGTCGGACCATCTAGATCGTAGCTTACACAGGGAACAATTTCAACTGGAATTGAAAAGTAAAACATACATCCCACTTCAAAGCTTTCCTCTTAATGTGCTTATCATGCCACAACTTAATCTTTTCCTTATAGATTCGGGTATTCGTAAGCATCTAATCTAAACTCCTCAAGTTCACTAATTTGTAGCAAGCGCATGTTTCAATGACCTTCAAATCCATATTTAACTCTTTACTTGACCCGATCGATTTGTGTTCTACCTCAGCAGGCGGATGACAAGATTTCCCATATACTAGCACTGTAGGTGACATTCCCAAGTTGGTCTTGAATGCAGTCCTATATGCGAGTGCATCATCGGTTTGGCTGCCCAATCCTTGCGTGAACTTCCCACTTTTTCCAAAATCCTTTTGACTCACGGTTGGCCAGCTCTACTTGCCCATTAGCTTGCGGGTGATATGCCAAAGCAATTCTATGAGTGACACCATATTTCCTCAGCAGTCCCTCCAATGATTTGTTGCAGAAATGGGTGCCTTCATCACTTATGATGGCCCTAGGAATGCCAAATCTAGAAAATATGCTTCTTGATGAACTTCATTACCACCTTGGAGTCATTAGTTTGAGTGGCTATTGCTTCCACCCATTTGGAAACATAATCTCTGCAACTAAAATATAGTTATGACCATAAGAGGATGGAAATGGACCCATAAAATCTATGCCCCAGACGTCAAACAATTCAACTTCAAAGATATTGTTTAAAGGCATTTCATCACGTTTTGAAATATTACCTCCTCGTTGACATTTATCACAAGAGATAACATAATTCCTTGCATCCTTATACATTGAGGGCCAATAAAATCCAGATTGCCATACCTTAGCCACTGTTTTTGATGTGCTAAAATGTCCTCCACATTCCAAAGAATGACAGTGGCTTAGAATATCTGAGACATCCTCTTGAGGTACACATCTCCGAATTATCCCATCTGCACAGAACTTGAACAATAAAGGTTCCTCCCAAAAATAGTGTTTAGCCTCCCAAAAGAATTTTTTTCTTTGTTGATAATTGAAATCTGTAGGCACAATTCCACTTACTAAATAATTAACTAAATCTGCATACCAAGGTAAAATAGAATATGCTAATAGTTTTTCATCAGGAAAATTTTCATTAATAGGTGATTCTGGTTCCTTATTATTGACTTCTAGTCTAGAAAGATGATCAGCTACTGTATTCTCTAATCCTTTTTTATCTTTAATTTCTAGATCGAATTCTTGTAACAATAATATCCACCGAATCAATCTAGGCTTAGCTTCTTTCTTTAACAACAAGTATTTGATGGCGGAGTGATCCGTGAACACAATTACCTTGGAACCTACAAGATAAGAACGAAATTTGTCAACTGCAAAAACGATAGCAAGTAATTCTTTTTCAGTGGTTGCATAATTTAGTTGTGCATCATTCAACATTCGACTAGCATAGTAGATCACATGCAACTTATTATCCTTCCTTTGTCCTAATACTGCACTTACAGCAAAATTGCTAGCATCACACATTAGTTCAAAGGTAAGTTCCAATCGGGTGCATCCATAATAGCGAAATCAAAGCATGCTTCAATTTATTAAAAGACTCTAATGACTAGAATCAAAATAAAATGCCACATCTTTATTGACCAAGTTACCAGTGGTTTTGCAATTTTCGAAAAATCTTTTATAAAGCGTCTGTAAAAACCAGCATGTCTTAGAAAACTTCTAACTCCCTTACAGATGTTGGTGGAGGTAATTTCTCAATAATTCCAACTTTTGCACAATCCACCTCGATTCCCTTTGCTGAAACTTTATGTCCAAGAACAATCCCTTCCGTTACCATGAAATGGCATTTCTCCCAATTTAATACCAAGTTAGTTTCTTCACAATGTTGCAAAACTTGAGATAAGTTAGCTAGCGGTTATCAAATGAAGAACCAAAAATAGAGAAATCATCCATAAATACTTCGAATTTTTCAACATAATCAGAGAATATAGCCATCATGCAACGTTGAAAAGTAGCGGGGGCATTACACAATCCGAAAGGCATTCTACGAAAAGCAAAAGTTCCATATGGACATGTAATGGTCGTGTTTTCTTGGTCCTCAGGTGCTATATGAATCTGATTATATCACGAATACCCATCAAGAAGCAATAAAATGCATAGCGACCAGTCTTTCTAAAATTTGCTCAAGAAACGGTAAAGGAAAATGATCCTTTCTAGTGGCTTTATTTAATTTTCTGTAATCTATACAGACTCTCCATCCAGTTACTGTTCTTGTAGGTATTAGTTCATCATGTTCATTTAACACTACTGTGATCCCTCCCTTCTTTGGTACCACTTGTACTGGACTAATCCATAAACTGTCAGAAATGGGATAAATTATTCCAGCATCTAATAATTTTAAAATTTCTAATCTCACCACTTCTTTCATGTTTGGATTCAGTCTTCTTTGATTTTCCACAATGGGTTTATGATTTTCTTCCATTAAAATTCTATGCATACAGAAAGAAGGACTAATCCCCTTAAGATCACTTATAGACCAACCTATAGCCTTTTTCTTGGACCTCAAGACACGCAATAATTTTTCTAATTGCAGGTCAGTCAAGCTTGCATTCACTATTATAGGTAATTTTTTATCATCATCTAAAAAGACATACTTTAAATGAGAAGGTAAAGGTTTTAACTCCATACCTGTAAATTGATTATTGGATGAAGATGATAATAACTTATCTTTCTTTAAATCTTCAACATGAATTTTACCTCGTTGATTGGAATTTGAATTGACTCCTTCCAATGCTGGCCATCAACGAAATTTCTGCATCCTTATCTTGTGTAGTTCTGCACTAACTAAGCATTCCTCAGCGGATTCTTGACTTGTCTATTCTCACAAACTCATTAGTTAGCTTAGTAAAAATATCCACACCATAAACATGGTCGGTAAAAAGGCGGTATTTACAAGATTTAAAAACATTGAAT
Source organism: Gynochthodes officinalis (assembly GCA_020080225.1). Classification (NCBI taxonomy): domain Eukaryota; kingdom Viridiplantae; phylum Streptophyta; class Magnoliopsida; order Gentianales; family Rubiaceae; genus Gynochthodes; species Gynochthodes officinalis. The sequence continues at coordinate 32,436,158 of CM034625.1, read as the reverse complement.
TCTACTGCTCATCACCGATTTTAAATGTTAGTTTACCGTGCTTCACATCAATGATTTGCAATTTGTAGCTAAAAGGGTCTTCCCAAAATGATTGGAATGTCAGCGTCCTCATCTATTTCTAATACTACAAAATCTGTAGGAATGAAGAAGTTGTTGACCTTGACAAGCACGTTTTCGAAATTCCTCTGGGTGTGTTAAAGACACATCGACCAATTGTAAAGTCACGTTAGTAGGTTGCAACTCTTTTAATCCTAATTTTTCCGAAGCGATAAAGGCATTAAAAAACACTAGCTCTAAATCACATAATCCTTTAGAAAAGTTTAATTCACCAATAGTGCAGGAATAGAAAAACTCCTGGATCTTTGAGCTTTGAGGTAACTTATTAATTAGAGCACTTGTTTCCTCGATCAAAGGGTATCGTCTCAAAGTCTTCGACTTCCTCTTGTTGGACATGATTTCCTTCAAAAATTTAGGATATCAGGGATTTGAGCAAGAGCATCGACAAAGGTATGTTGATGTGTAGCTTAAACACTTGAACAAATTTTGGAATTGCTTGTCATCTCTAAATTTCTTCAATCTTTGAGGAAATGGTATTGGTGGAACATAAGGTTAGGTTCCTTCACTACTTCAGAGCTTTCTTCTTTGGTTCTCCCCAATCTCGAGTTCTTCCTCCCTTACCTTTTCTTCTTTGCGGTGTCAAAAGTTCTTCTTCTCGTTCCTTCTTGTTCTCTTCACCCAACTGCTTTCCACTGCGCAGTGTTATTGCTTTACACTGCTCTTTGGGATTTATTTCTGGCATGCTAGGTAGCTTTCCTTTGTCTCTAGCATTCACAGCATTGGCTATCTGGCCTATCTGAAATTCCAGATTCTTGTTCTTGCCACAACTTGATCCAACTTTGCTTCGATTTTTCAAATCATGCGAAGTGGCAGTCGACTTTTCAATGGCTACTTCCCATGATGGTTTTACCTCAGTTTGATGTGGTCTTTGTTGAAATCCTGCTGGGTTGATTTGTCTCACATTACTGCTTCCAGCATTATTCTGATTTGCCCATGAAAAGTTCGGGTGATTCCTCCAACCTGGATTATAAGTGTTGGAATATGGGTTGTGCTGCTGTGGCCTATTGAAATTTTAAGCAAACTGCACATTTTCTACCTGTACACACTCGACAGTGGTGTGAGATCCTCCACAATTTTCACAACATAAAATGGAATTGGAGATAACATTTGCACTGCTTAACTTTTCAAACATATTAGTTAAGGAATCAATTTTTGCACTCAACAAATCTACTTTATCTACTCCATACATTCCAGACACTTTTCTTTGTTGATTTTTCTCATTAGACCACTGAAAATTGTTTGAAGACATTTCCTCCAGCAAATTATATGCTTCCTCTAGTGATTTACCCATTAAAGTTCCACCTGCGGCTGCATCTACAGAAGTTTTGATGGACTGGTTTAATCCATTATAAAAAGTTTGTAAGATTAGCCACCCAGGAAGACCATGATGAGGACACATTCTTTGCAGTTCTTTGTATCTTTCCCATGCCTCATATAATGATTCATTATCTAATTGTGTAAAGCTAGCAATGTCATTACGTAGCTTAGCAGTTTTACCAGGAGGAAAATATTTGTTCAAAAATGCTTGAGATAAACCCGCCCAAGTGGTAAAAGTACCAGATGGAAAAGAAGTGAGCCAAGCTTTAGCTTTATCTTTTAAGGAAAAAGAAAACAACCTTAATCTAATGGCATCTTCGGTTACCCCATTCATTTTTATAGTATCACAGATTTCTAAAAAATTTGACAAATGAATATTTGGATCCTCAAACAACTCTCCTCCAAATTGAATTTGCTGAACCATATGAATAAGTGCAGGTTTTAACTCAAAATTGTTAGCGTTTACCACAGGTCTTGAGATACTTGCACGTGCTCCTTCAGGTGTAGGCATAGCAAAATCACGTAGCAGAACTCTCGCAGGAATTGGATTATCTTCTGCCATTTTGAGAGCTTCCTTCCTTTGTTTGGTTTCTTTAGCTAATGCCCTGCAAGTCTTTTCAATTTCAGGATTATATGGCACTAAATCATGTGTTCTCCTGGGCATAAAACACAACAAGAATTAATAGACAATAATAAACGTAATAAACTACAGTCTAAATTAATAGGAAAAATATCGCTAATTTGATATTGAATACGCCTCCCCGGCAACGGCGCCAAAATTTGACTCGGCTTATTTTAACCACTCAATTCAAGTCATGCAATTATAGTATAATTACGAGTATCGTCCCACAGGGAGGTGAACAACTACCGGTCAAGCAATATTAATACCTATTATCTAGATCAACATATAAAAGAAAAGTGGATGTAGTAATAAAAATCAAGCAATATTAAAAAATGTTCAACTAAAAGAATTCAGATTAACAGACTTTAGGACTCGGGATTTCACCAACCATTAACTATAAATTCCATTCATATAATTATTTTGTGATAAATCCTCACAACTATTCACCTAATTAAATATTATCTCCTCTCAGAGTATAATATTACTATTCAAATAATAATTATGGGACTACTTTCGTGACTCCAAAATTACTATGAATGCATGATGAACAACAGAATATTATGCTGCAGAAATTTAGAATCTACTATCGTGATTCACAATTAAAGTCTGAAGAATTCACGAACTAATATTGATGTCAGCTGCCGCCTCTTCATCAATACCTTAAACATGCAAATGGTGATCAAGCATTTACAAGAATTAATACCGAATAAATCAGATATTGGATAATACCACAATTATATAAATGAAACTCAAGTAATGATGGTTACATCCCTGTCCTAAAGAAAAGAAATTCAGCCACTAAACATGGCTTGCATGAACATAAAACTAAGTAAAACCATCTCTATTCTATTGTTGTGTATCGTTCCCTTTCCTTCTAAAGCTAGTCTCTTCCATTTGTAGTTGTTGTCGTCCATGAAGACTAGAAGTCCAAGTTGTGTAGAGGTCATTTGTCTCAACTGGATAATCTGATTTGCATAAATCTCTCAAATTCCGTAATTCTGCCGAGTTCCTCAATGCTGTGGCATGTAAATTTACATGCTATGGCATCAGTCTCCCAGTCCTCTTTTCTTTAACAAAATGGCAGCTTTCTTTTTATGCAAGCAATCTTTCGGTCTTGTCTTTCTCCCAATAGTTTTCTTCCTACAAAATTGCAAATCCAACTAGATAAGGCTAAATACTCCCACTATTAGCTAAGATAATAAAGATATCTTATCCTAAAAGTTATCATTATATTCACTTATCAAACCCCATAGAATGGAATACTCATACAACACTCTTTTGAAACTAGAAACATTCTCAAACATCATTGCAATCATTAGCTTGAACTTCTCACCCTCTGGAATCTTGAATCCTTGTGCATTTAGGCATTATCCACGTACATCATTCTCAAGCTCACTTTTTGAATCATTCCAGGCTCAACTTCATCATCTTACTCATAGTTAGATAGTGTATCACCAGTATTACTAGTGTTATCACGGGTTTCATCGTATACATAATTGTTAAATAATTCATCATCAACATCTGCATTTCTTTCCTCATCATCACTGATTGCATACTGATAGGGCTTAAAATATATATATATTTCTTGTTAATATTTCCTTGACATTAATTTAAATTTAAAGAGAAATTATTTGGTTTTAATATACCTTTTGTTTTAGGTATGAAAAATTGTGAATTGGAGGAAAAGTTGACAAAAGGCAACAATTGAAATATAGAAAAAGAAAAATCCAAAAAACTTCCTATTCCTTGCATTGGCCATTGGACTTGAACAGATTTGTATCAAAGAATAGGAAATTCATTCGGCAAACAAAGGGGCAGCCGGCCTTGAAAAGGAAAAAGGAAACAAAACTGAAAAAAAGAAACAAGGCAGATTTGGGCAAAGGAAAGGAAAAGGAAACAAACAAACAGAAAAAGAAATGCTGCACAAGTCAAACTGGGTAGGAGACAAAAGAAAAGAAAAGAAGGAAAAAGGCGGCTAAAAGCCGCACAAGACTAAAAAAAGAAAAAGAAAAAGAAGAAGCCTAGAAGTTCATTCGGGAAAAGGAAATGTGGAAGTTAGCCGCCACTTTTATTCTTGGAACACAAGTTTCTTTTTTGTTTCCTTTTTCTTAGTTTAGACAAGGAAAAAGGACATGTGGGAAATCTATAAATAAAGGTAGATCCCAGTTGTAAAAACCAGTCCTTCACATTCTTCTCTTTTGCTTAGGCAGCCACCAATTGTTTCTTCCTCTTTGACTTCACGTCCTTCTCTTTTCATTCTTTTCTTTTCTTTATTTTGGTTTTAGTAATATTATTAGAAAATTTAGCAATCATGTAAGCCACCTTGAGTGGCTAAATTCTTTTTTCTGATTCAAGGGAAGGATTGATTTCAATTGCAATTACTATGAGGTTTTGTTCTTAATTTTATATTCTTGTTTTTTATTCAAGTACTTGTTAATTCTTGATTTAATTTTTTCGTAACATTCAAAACTCGCCCTAGGTTTCTTTATTTTTATCTTATTGTTCAAAACATGAAACTATACTTCGGTTCCCTTGTGATTCGACCTGGTCCACTTTTTGCTGTAAATTTATTTTACAAATCACTTAAGAATTAGTAATTAATTTTGTGGGTTTCGACAAACCCGTCAAAATGCACCGTTGCCGGGGAACCAATTAGTTCCTAGTTTTGAACATTAAATTTTACTAATATTTTCTTCCTTCTATGACTCATGCTTCTCAGGAAGGCTAATTAGAATACAATCATGCAATTGAGAAAACTGCTCATCAACTGAGAAAAGAGGCTAAACAAAGAAAAGGTGGTTTATCTTCAAGGGTGGACATCAAAACAGAATCCACCAAATTGGAGATAGTTGAATTTTTAAAAATGGGAGATAGAATGTGAAAGGAGTTGGCGGCTCCTACTTTAAACCACCAACCTCTATGCATTCAATTTCCTACTTTAATGTTGGTTTTGAATTGAAATCTGGTTTAATTCACTTATTGCCTATCTTGTGTGGTCTTGTAGGTGAAAATCCGAACAAGCATTTAAAGAGTTCCATGTTGTTTGCTCGAGGATGAGACCGTAAGGGGTGTCAAAGGAGCAGATCAAATTAAGAGCCTTCCCTTTTTCCTTAGGAGATAAGGTGAAGAATTGGTTATACTATCTTCCTTCTGGTTCAATTACTTCATGGGACGAGATGAAGCAGTTATTCTTAGAAAAGTTTTTCCCTGCATCTCGGGCTGCAAATATAAGGAAAAAAATATGTGAGATACGACAACTTACAACTTAGTGGAGAGACTCTCTATGAGTATCGGGAAAGATTCAAACAACTATGTGCTAGTTGTCCTCACCATCAAATTTCCGAACAACTTCTCATCCAATACTTCTATGAAGGATTATTACCAATGGATAGGAGTATGGTAGATACAGCTAGCGGAGGAGCATTATTGAATAAAACACCCGTTGAAGCTAGGAAAATTGATCTTCAACATGGCTGAAAATTCCCAACAATTTGGAACTTGAGTTGAGGGGAATTTTAAGAAAGTTAAGGAGGTAAGTACATCTAATTTGAAAAATCAAATTGCTGATCTAACTGCTTTGGTTCGTCAATTGGCTGTAGGGCACGTGCAATCTGCTAAGGTTTGTGGAATATGCTTGGTACCAGGTCATCCCACGGACATGTGTCCTACACTGTAAAAGGATTCATATCAACAAATTAGTGCAGTAGGAGGATTTCATGGATAACCCCAAATGAGATATGATCCCTATTTTAATACTTATAACCCTGGATAGAGGGATCATTCAAATTTTAGTTATGGGAATCGAGGAGCACAACAAGGATTTCCATCCAAATTTTAGTTATGGGAATAAGCCACCTTCACTATTAGCTCCGTCTTCAAACTCAGGCATGCATTTAGAAGACATTGTTAAATCACTTGCTACTAATATGCAACAAATACAATAGGAGCAAAGAGCTATGGAGAACCAAATTACCCAACTGGCTACATCTATTAGCAATTTGGAGGCACACAATTCTGGAAGGTTACCTTCACAGCCAGTGATAAATCCAAAGGATAATGTGAGTGTCATTGTACTACGAAGTGGGAAGGAGATTGATGCAAGACCAGATTTACCAGAAAAACTAAAAAATGCAAGAGAGCTTGAGCATAAAGAAGGAGAAGAAGCCACACTTGAACCACAATCAAAGGTAACTCCTTCTTCTTATTCTAAGCCAACATTCCCTAATGCGATTGTTTCACCTTTTCCTAGTAGGTTGGCCAAGTCAAGACAAAAGGAATATGAGAAAGAAGTCTTAGATACTATTAGAAAGGTAGAAGTGAACACACCCTTGTGGATGCTATCAAGTAAATTCCAAAATATGCAATATTCTTGAAGGAGTTGTGCAACAAAAGCTGGCTCAAGGGAAATGAAACGATTAAGGTAGGAAAAAAATTTTCGACTATGCTCACACAAAAGACTCTACCTAAAAAATGCAAGGACCCAGGTTTGTTCACAATTCAATGTGTTATTGGAACTAAGAAAATTGAGCATGCTATGCTTGATTTAGGAGCTTCTATAAATCTTATGCCACACTCAATTTTCAAAAATTTAAATTTGGGTCATTTGAAAGAAACTAGAATAGTGTTTTAACTCATAGACCGTTCTAATGCTTGCCTGGTAGGGATTGTTGAGGATGTTTTGGTATAGGTCAATGACCTAATTTTTCTAGCAGATTTTTATATCCTCATACCAGAGGAGGACACAGACACAAGTTTTGCCTCAATTTTACTTGGGAGACCCTTCATGAAGATAGCTAAAACAAAGATAGATGTAGATGAGAGCATTCTCTTTGTAGACTTTGATGGGGAGATTGTGAAATTTAATATTTTTGATGTTATGAGATATCGTCCTGTGGATCATTCAATTTGCTCTATTGACACTGTTGATTCTATTGTACAGGAAACCTTTGATGAAAAAAAAATCAAGAAGAAGGGACAATTAAATGAGGAAGAAGATGCTAAACTATGTAATGATATTAACTGTACCAATGATACAAGGAAAGGTCAATACTTTTTAATATTGAACCTTCTTTATCTTATGAGAAAGTGTTACCTTCTGTTTTGCAGGCCCCAAAACTTGAATTGAACCAATTATATGCGTATTTGGAGGACAATGAGACTCCTCCAGTCGTAGTTGCAAAACAGTTAACAAAGGTCCAAGAAGAGAGTGTGCAAGATAAAGAGTAATAAAAATACAGAGAACAAAGAGAAGAAAAAGATTAGGAAAAAAGAGAAACAAAACCATAGTTAAACACAATGAAAAAGGCTAAGGCAAACCCTTAACACACGATTAGACAAGTAGCAAAAGTAATGGCAAAAATAAGAAGCAAAAACAAGAGAGATGGCTCTCGTTTCCTTTAAAACTGACAAATGAGAGTGATTAGAAAGAAAGTAGCGTAATAAATGAAAAGTTAGACTTGAAATGACAACATTCAGCATTGAAAGACAGCAGGAGACAAATATTTACACATTGGAAAATACCCATAGATACATAAGTAAGAGTGAAACAAAAGATTTGACAGCAAGCACCTCATCAAGAAGCTAAACAAATTTGATCTGACCAAAGTAGAGAACATAATTTCAGAGTATAGCCCCAAAACACAAAATATTAATGCATGTACCAAAAGAAGGAGATAGAGGGAACAAAGCTATCAATGTTTCAAGGAAAAGATTCCGATTGTTAGGTTTAGGGTAAAAGGGAGGGTTAAAGTGGACAAAAAACCGTCCAAAACAGAAAAATCTCACTGTTGTACTTAGAGTGCACATATAATACAACGATAGGGAAATTTTGAATGCACAACAAGGAAGAAAAAAATTGATACATACATAAAAAAGCACATTTTAGACAAAAAAAAACACTAATAAAAGGCAATAAATTTGCTTAGGATTTTGAAATCGGCTGCCAGCTGATTCCTGGTCATTGATGCAAGGCATGTGGCTGCAACTCCTGCTGAGATGAGACAAGATACAGGGATACCTGCAATGAATATGGTTAGGGCGTTTCATGGGGGAAATTTTCTTAGAAAATTATGGAAGAAAAAAAAACTATAGCTTCCTTTATTCAAACATAAGGTCAATGGCAGTCCAAAAAGCCGAACAATCAGATTCACTGGAAGAATAATGTCACTTTTCTGGGAAGAGGGGGGAGAGGGGAAGCACCTTCCTTTCCTTGGACCCAACTCTTACCGGCCAACTGTCAGAGGACCAAGATCGAAGATTCACACATTCAAAGGTTGGAAGGCACAAAACTGCAAGAAAAACACGAGATTTGGTCAGATAACACCATAAAAAAATTAAAAACAATTTAGTTAAGTACAAATCTCTAAACTTGGAAGTCCCTTCCTCACGGTCACTGTCACAGTCACTGGGATTGATCGGCATGTTGGCTGGCGGAGACAACCAACTCACAAGACGATAAGGAAAACCAAAACAAAAATGGAAGAAAATAGCCGAGAATTTGATACAGATCACAAAATGGGAGAAGAACACGGTTCCAAAGGCAAGATCTGTGGGAAGACGTAGGCTTAGGGTGTGTGCAGAGACAGCAGAGCTTGGAAATGAGAACTTAGGGTTTGCAGTCAAGTTTATCGTTGGCATAGAGAACACGTAGGCTATATGTAGTTTAGTTTAGCAAACGTGGCAGGGGTAGGCGTAGGCGTAGGCGCGCACGGTGCGGAAGTATCATGTCCACGTGTCCTCACCCGGTAGTTCTTGTTCACGCTTTTATACTATATGTTAACGATGACATGTAGAATTTTTTTACTTATAAGTAGTTAAGTCATGGTAATAGATGGTAGTTTGCCGATAAGAGCCTTTATCGTATTTCAAAATAAGTGGCTGGAGAACTTTAGGAATGAAGCTTTGGAATTTTCATGCTTTAATAAGTTTTTGTTAGAAGATTGTACAAAGGGTTACGTATAGGCCTGTGACTTTGCACATGCAATGTTTGCTAGTTTATTTCGGTTACTTACTAGTCTTTCCAGGGGAAAAAGAAATATACATCTACCATACTCATCCACAATCACGTATGGATCAATCCATTCCTTTTGATGTAGACTCATCGGAGATGCAAGACCCACAGCTCCAACCCCAACCCCCTAAACGACAGCCATGTAGGAATATTAGACAGCCTCGCTGTGGAACATGATTTTTTTTTCTTTTGTAACTTGTTCAAATTTAGATCTTTTTTCTGTTTCAGTTTGTTTTCCTACAACGTTCGCACATTTAACTTCTTATTCAATTATCGAATGGTCAAAATTCAGGCTAATTAATTGAATTCTGTTTTTCCAAATGGGCTTTTGAAGTTGATTTCCTAAAAAATGGGAAAACCAACTTCTTTTCAAGCTAATTAACTAACTTCTTATTCAACGTTCGCACTGTATGAGAAAACCAACTTCGAAGTCGATTTTCTAAAAATAGACTTTTGAATGGGCTAAGGTGGGATGCATCATGGTTAGGGGGGGAATGAGGGATGAGCAGCACATGGCACCCCTAACCCCTAAATAATATTTAAGAACCTAATCGAAAAAGAAATGTACGAAAAATTAATATGTCTTGTTACGAAATCAAAATATATGATTATATTTTTGAATTTAAAATTTTCTAATGCATATCAAATATATAAATTAAAATTAGTTATAATAATACACAACAAATTACTGCAAAAATATTGTTCAAAATTAAATTATTTCCGAATTTGTTTTAATAAAATAGTACAAAAACTATGGTACAAAAATCAATAGCTTTTTTAAAAAATACATTAAAGTCAATATCTAAAATATTGACTTTAAAGTCGGTATCTAGGATATCGACTTTGAAGTCAATATCCAGGATACTGACTTTAAAGTCGGTATCCAGGATATCGACTTTAAAGTCGATATCCTGGATATCGACTTTAGTATTATGGGAATGATTTTTAATTTATCAATATTTATTTAAAGTGGATATCTAGGATATAGACTTTGAAGTCGCTATTGAAAATATCGACTTCAGTACTATGGGAATGAGTTTTAATTTATCAATATTTATTTAATTTTTTTTTAAAAAAAATATTCTGCCAATTTACTCCTGTTTTACCTGTCTATGGAATTGACGAGAAAGAATTGGGAAAAAATGGCAATCAAACATTAATTGTTTTATGACTATGAACATAAGACCGAAACTCTAGACTATATCTAATGCTTGCTGTTTTACAGTTTGAATGTTGAATAATGTTTGCTCATCCTTCTAAACATTTTCCTTTGATTTTTCTTGCGTTAATTCTTCTATTCATGTTTCAGATCAATTAGCTACTCATTCCATTTGTCTTTGCAAACAACAAGAGAGACAATAGAATAGTATTAATAGGAAGTAGTGATAATTTGTTGTCCATCATTAGTAGTAGTTAAACAATTTCTTTCTGATTTAAAATATGTTTCATTCCAATTGTTATCATTTTGAGGTTTTAAGTTTAATTGTTTTCCTTACTTTCAATCTAAGTACTTGTTGATTCTTATTTTTACTTTCTGTGGATGATTTGTGTTAGTCAATCTGACAATTTGATTTAGCACTTTTCATTCTATTGCGATCCATTAGTCCAATTTGTAATTGTCATAAATGAGTGGAGCAAGTAGCAATTAGATTGATTGCACTGTGCATCTAGGGAATCAATGGGACATGATTGTGTAATTGCACCTATCTCAATTATTCTAAAGAGATTAATGCTATCATTAACTGATATGGAATGCTATAGTGCCTTGTAAGTTGGTAATAAGTTTTGAATTCAGATGCTACATTTAGTCAAATATTTTAGGGAATGGGAAGATTTGTTATGGCTATCCTAACAAATTTTTAGTTAAATACTTGAATTGGTAGGGTATACATATTGGTGACTCGTGATCGGGGATACAATTGCAAGGATCAATCTAAACTCTTCGATCAGAAGTTTTTCATTTTGCATTTCTTTTCTGTTTATTTATTTGTTTAGTAGATTATTTTAGTTATTGGTAGTATTTAGTATATTAGTTTAAAACTTCAAAACCCCCTTTAATTACCTTCACTGCAATTAAAAATTCAATCGCTAGTTCAATTGGGATTCGACCCGGTTCACTACAATTACAAAATTAATTTATAGTCACTAAAGTGCCGGTGATTAATTTTGTGGGCCTTGACAAACCCTTTAAACATGAAAACCCAAAATAGTCACTAATATGTTCAAACCTAATGTGGACTTAAAATATTGATCAATTGAATTTGATTCTATCTTATTTATTAATCTCTTTTTAAAACCAATGTATGACTATTGTACCTATTGTGGAATTGACAAGGAAGAATTGGGGAAAAAATGACAATCAAACATTAATTGTTTTATGACTACAAACATAAGACCGAAACTCTAATTGTTTTATGACTACAAACATAAGGCCAAAATTCTAGACTATATCTATTGCTCACTCTTATACAGTTTGAATGTCGAATAATGTTTGCTCATCCTTCTAAACATTTTCATTTGTGTTTTCTTGCATTAATTCTTCTATTCATGTTTCAAATCAATTAGCTGCTCATTCCTTGTGTGCATTTTGTTATCAAATTCCACAAATCTTGTGAAATTCGATGGTTATTATTTTCATCCAAAGTAATTTGAATAATATGCGAGAACTGGTAGAATAGTGGTAGTGGGTAAGGTTTGAGTTCTACAATGACATGTAGAATTTTTTTACTTTTAAGTAGTTAAGTCAAGGTAAGAGATGCTAGTTTGATGATAAGAACTTTTATCATATTACAAAATAAGTGGCCTATTGGCTCTCTTCCTCAGGCCTCTGCCAACTCGTGCACATCCCTCGATTTACAAATTAAATAGTATGATGGTTAGTCAAATTCCGTAAAACATAAAGAATTCTATTTTCAGCAATCATGTATGTCATCATAAGTGGCTAAATTCTCTTTTCTAATTTAAGGGAAGGATTGATTTCAATTGCAACACTGTGAGGTTTTGTTCTTAATTTATTTTCTTGCTTTTGTTCAAGTACTTGTTGATTCTTGATTTAATTCCTATGAATAATTGATGATTAGTTAATCTGACAAATTAATTCTTCATGATTTATTCTATTGCTATCCATGAGTTCAGTAATCCGTAATTGTCATGAAAGAATGGACCAAGTAGAAACTAGGTTAATTATGTTTATGACTTGGAATATACATGCTTAGCTTAGGGAATTAACCGGATAACATTAATTTACTACAACTATCTTGATTCTTTAATCTTGGTTTAACAGTTTTCATAGATTTTAATACTATTATTAAATTGATATGGAACGCTATTGTGCCCAGTCAATTAATGGTAAGTTTTGACTTAGGGTGCTGGGCTCGGTCAATTATATTAGGAAAAAAGAAATTTATTATGGCTAGCCTAATAAGTTTCAAGTTAAATATTTGAGTTTGCAAGATTATTTTTCGTGATCTATAATTAGTGATGCAATTAAATGATATCAACCCTTGGATTGGAAACTTGGTAAACTTGGTAATTTTCATTATTTTCTATTTTTATTCCTTTGATATTCAATTTTGATAATTTTTAGAATTTTTCGTAACTTAGTCATCATTTAAAAATCCCCCTTGTTTTATTTAGTTTTATCTTATTGTTCAAAATTTGAAACTATTCTTTGATTCCCTTAGGATTCGACCTAGTTTGCTATTGCTGCAAATTAATTTTACAATCACTCAAGGACCAATGATTAATTTTGAGGGCTTTGACAAACCTGTCAAATTTTAGCGCCGTTGTCGGGGACCAATTAGTTCCTAGTTTTGAACATCTAATGCTACTAATATTTTCTTTCTTGTATGACTCGTGCTTCTCAGGACGACGAATTAGAATACAATCCTGAAATTGAGACGACGGCTTGCCAACTGAGAAAAGAGGCTAAATAAAGAAAAGGTGGTTCAGCTTCAGGGGTGGACATTGAAACGGAATCCAACAAATTGGAGATAACCGAAACTGCAAAAATGGGAGATAGAACATTAAAGGAGTTGGCGGCTCCTACTTTAAACCACCAACCTCTATGCATTCAATTTCGTACTTTAGATGTTGGTTTTGAATTGAAGTTTGGTTTAATTCACTTATTGCCTATTTTTGGTGGTCTTGTAGGTGAAGATCCACACGAACATTTAAAGGAGTTCCATGTTGTTTGTTCTAGTATGAGACCGCAAAAGGTCAGAGGAGCAAATCAAGTTGAGAGCCTATCCTTTTTCCTTAGGAGATAAGGCGAAGAACTGGTTATACTACCTTCCTTCCAGTTCAATTACTTCTTGGGACGAGATGAAGTGGCTATTCTTAGAAAAGTTTTTCCCTGCATCTCGGGTTGTAAATATTAGGAAAGAAATCTGTGGGATATGACAACTTAGTGGAGAGACTCTCTATGAGTATTGGGAAAGATTCAAACAACTATATGCTAGTTGTCTCTATCATCAAATTCCCGAACAACTCCTTATCCAATACTTCTATGAAGGATTATTATCCATGGATAGGAGTATGGTAGATGCAGCTAATGAAGGAGCATTAGTGAACAAAACGCTGGTAGAAGCTAGACAATTGATCTTCAACATGGTAAAAAATTCCCAACTGTTTGGAACCTAAGTTAAGGGGAATTTTAAGAGAGTTAATGAGGTAAGTACATCTAACTAGGAAAATCAAATTGCTGATCTAGCTGCTATGGTTCATCAATTGGTTGCAGGGCATGTACAAACAGCTAAGGTTTGTGGAATATGCTTGGTACCTGGTCATTCCACAAACATGTGTCCTCCACTACAAGAGGATTCAAATCAACAAATTAATGCAGTAGGAGGATTTCCTGGTCAACCTCAACAGAGATATGATCCCTATTCTAATACTTACAACCTTGGATGGAGAGATCATCTAAATTTTAGTTATGGGAATCAAGGAGCACAACAAAGATTTCCACCACAGCCTTACAATAAGCCACTTTCACCACCAGCTCTGTCTTCAAACTCAGGTATGAATTTAGAAGAGATTGTTAAATCACTTGCTAGTAACATGCAACAAATGCAACAGGAGCAAAGAGCTATGGTGCAACAATTGCAACAAGAGCAAAGAGCTATGGGGAACCAAATTACCCAATTGGCTACATTTATTAGCAAGTTGGAAGCACAAAATTCTGGAAGGTTACCTTCACAACCAGTGAAAATCTAAAGGAAAATGTGAGTGCCATTGTACTACGAAGTGGAAAGGAGATTGATGCAATACCAAATTTACCAGAAAAACTAAAGAATGCAAAAGAGCCTGAAAATAAAGGAGAAAGAGCCACACTTGAACTATAATCAAAGATAACTCCATTTTCTCATTCTAAGCCAACATTCCCTAATGCGATTGTTCCACCTTTTCCTAGTAGGTTGGCGAAGTCAAGACAAGAGAAATATGAGAAAGAAGTCTTAAATACCTTTAGAAAGGTAGAAGTGAACATAACCTTGTTGGATGCTACTAAGAAAATTCCAAAATATGCAAGATTCTTGAAGGAGTTGGGCAACAAAAGGTGGCACAAGGGAAATGAAACGATTAAGGTAGGAAAAAATGTTTCGACTATGCTCACACAAAAGACTCTACCTAAAAAATGCAAGGACCCAAGTATGTTCACAATTCCATGTGTTATTGGAAATAAGAATTGAGCGTGCTATGCTTGATTTAGGAGCTTTTATAAATGTTATGCCATACTCAAATTTCAAAATTTTAAATTTGGGTCCTTTAAAAGAAATTAGAATAGTGTTTCAACTCGCAAATCGTTCTAATGCTAGCCTAGCAGGGATTGTTGAGGATGTTTTGGTACAGGTCAATGAGCTAATTTTTCCAATAGATTTTTATATCGTAAAATCGGAGGAGGACACAGACACAAGTTTTGCCCCAATTTTACTAGGGAGACCCTTCATGAAGACAGCTAAAACAAAAATAGATGTAGATTAGGGCATTCTCTCTGTAGAGTTTGATTGGGAGATTGTGACATTTAATATTTTTGATGCTATGAGATATCCTTCTGTGGATCATTCAATTTACTCTTTTGACACTGTTGATTCTATTGCACAAGAAACTTTTGATGAAAAAAACACCAAGAAGGAGGGACAATTGAATGAGGAAAAAGTTGTTGAACTATGTGATGATATTAACTGTATCCATGATACACAGGAAAGGTCAACACTTTTTAATATTGAACCTTCTTTATCTCATGAGAAAGTGTTAGCTTCTGTTTGCAGGCCTCAATAATTGAATTAAAGCAATTGCCTAGCCATCTTCAATATGTATATTCGGGGGACAATGAGACTCTTCTAATCATAGTTGCAAAACAGGTAACATAGGACAATGAAAAGGGTGTGCAGGATATTTTTGAAGGAAAAGAAAATATAAATCAAGATGAATTGAATGCACATTTAGAAGTGACTGAGAAAGCAATGGTGGCTTGTGCAAAATCAATAAAAAAAATGTAGGTGTGGTCCAAGTGATTGGTAAAAATTTAATAACTTGAGCGATAGAGGACGTCGAGCATAACGACGTTAACCAATTGCGCTGTTTGGGCGGCAACTCAAAGAATTTCTTGTTTATCTTATTTTTATTTTTTGTTCTTAATTTTATTGTGTTTATTTTCTTTTCTTTTCTTTGCTAATGCTTTTAGTTATTTTTTTTTTTTTTTTGTCGCAGGAAACTTTATTGTTTTCGGTGTGCCCACACCTTATTTTTTAAAGTCTTCTCTTGTTTTTGTGTACATTTATTTTTTCATTCCCTTACTATGTTTCTTCACTTGTTCTTCTTTGTGGCACTTTGAAGGTGGTAGTTTTTTTTTATTAATCATGCCAAGAATTAAGATGATTGTTTGAAAGTGCATCACTACGCCACCAAGTAGCCCTCGCCATCAAATTGTCCTCCACTTCATCAAGCAGTCATTTCCCATTGCGCCACCCTCACCATAGCTCCATTCCTTATGTGGCATTTCAGGGAGGTTTCGTATTCCTCTGTCCTTATTTATTTTTATAATTTTTATACCTCTTCTGATTTGCATGCTTCTTTCTTTCACACATTGAGGACAATGTATGATTTAGGTGTGAGGGGATGTTTTTGTGGTTATTTGAATTATTTTTATACACTTTTTTGCAAAATCATACTTGATAGTTTGAATGTCTTTCTTGAAATTCCTAACTCTTTTGATACTTGTTTCAAATAACTCTTGGTTAACATGCATTAGTAGTTGAGTAGGAAAGCATGAAAAGGAGCAAGTATGATTAGTCTTTGTTTTGAAAATTTTAAAAGTATTTCATTGATTTTGATGATTGAATTGAATGAGAATGTGCAATATTTGATATATTGAACCCATTGTTAGTATTTGAGCCTAAGAGCCTTTTCTTTTCTTTGCTCACATATTTCTTTCTTGAGTGTTGACAAATATGGTATGTTTATTATAGAACTTGCTTTGTTATTCATGTTGAGATCACATTGTGGATTCATGCTTTGAAATGATAAGAGCATTTAGGATTAGCCAATTTAACTTTCTAAAGAAGCTTAACCTTTATTACATATACCCTTAGTTTGCCAATTTTAAGCCTTAACCTTTCTTTGTTATAACGCCACATCATTAGCTTTAAACCGTTGTTTTTGTTTACCATCATTCAACCCTTTTTCAAGAGTATGTGGAAATGAATTGCATGATAAAATTTCTATTGATTGCAAAGAAAAGAATCACTGAAGAGAAAAAAAAAAGAAAATAAGAAAAAAACATAGAAGTGAAAAGTATTCTCTACGAATATTGGACAAAGTAAATGTTCTCCATTGTGTACAGAACAGTCCAACTATATGATGAAGTTGCAAAAAGGGGAATATGCTATTTGGAATAAGGAAGTGGTTCTAATGTGATGTTATTGTTGCTGTTGAATCATGCAAGGAAGTTCCTATATATCTTGATATCTGTAGCCTAAATTTTCCTTTCTATTGACACACCTTTACCTAAGCCCCATTACAACCATTTTCAAGACCCTTTGATTTTTGCATGGATTCATATTTATAAGTGGTGGAGATGTGATATATAAGCAAGCTTATGGTAAGGGCATGCCATGTTTGATTTGAGTGCCGAATGAACCCCTAAATACTTTGAGTGATTAGAGTGTAACTTGAGAGAGGTTATCAAATTTTGTGCATTTGATTTCGATGAAATTGATTGGGATTAATGAGATGCATATATTTTGTTAAGAAAATCGGGCTATGGATACTTGGTTTCTGGATTGTCATTCCAATCTTGATTTCTAATGTGTGGTGACTTTGGTTTATTTGTAAATGGGTTGAAAAAGGGAAAGAAATGGAGAGGTATCTAATGTATGCTTGAGGACAAGCATGGTTTACGTGTAGGGGATTTGATAGGGCTTAAAATGTTCCTTTTTATTATTAATATTTCCTTAATATTAATTTGGGTTTCAAGAGGAATTATTTGGTTTTAATATACTTTTTGTTTTAGGTATGGAAAACGGTGAATTGGAGAAAAAGTTGATAAAAGGCAAAATTTGAAGTAGAAAAAGGAAAATCTAGAAAATTTTCTATTCTTTGGCGTGAGCAGTGGGGTTGGATAAATTTAAATCAAAGAAGAAGAGTTTATTTCAAGCAAAAAGGAAACAAGTTATTCGGCGAACAAAAGAGAATAGGAAAGCAAGAGGCACAAGTCAAGTGGCGGTTTGACAAAGACTACAAAAAAAGGCAGCAACCAAGAAATTGGTTTCGCGAATAGGAAACAAAAAAACAGCAAAAGGAACAAACAAAAACTGGAAAAAGAAACAACGGTCAAAGAAAAGGAAGAAGAAACAAACGTGCAGGAAAAGGAAGGAAAAGGACAAAACGAAGTCTACAAAAGCAGCAGCATCTTAGTTCATCACGTGCATCATCTTTTCTGTTTTTTTTATTAGTTTAGCTTAGGCATTTTTTTTTGGTTTGTTCATGCACGTCCTTTTCTTTTCTTTCTTCTCTTTCTTTTAGTAATATTATTAGAAAAATTGATCAATCATGTATGCCACCATGAGTGGCTGATTGATTTCAATTGCAATTACTGTGAGATTTTATTCTTAATTTATTTTCTTGCTTTTTGTTTTAGTACTTGTTAATTCTTGATTTAATTCATGTGAATAATTAATAATTAGTTAATTCTTCATTATTTATTCTATTGCTATCCATGAGTTCAGTGATCCGTATTTGTCATGAAGGAATGGACCAAGTAGAAACTAGGTTAATTATGTTTATGACTTGAAATATGCATGCTTAGCTTAGGGAAATTAATGGGACGAGATTAATTTACTGCAGCTATCTCGGTTCTTTAATTTTAGTTTAACTGTTTTCATAGATTTTAATGCTATAATTAAATTGATATGGAATGCTATCGTGTCCAATTAATTAATGATAAGTTTTAATTTAGGGTGTTGGGCTCGGTCAATTATATTAGAAAAACGGAAATTTAATACGGGTAGCTTAATAAGTTTCAAGTTAAATATTTGAATTTGCAAGATTATTTTTCTTGATCTATGATCAGTGATGCAATTGAATGATATCAATCCTTGGATTGGAAACTCGGTAAACTTGATAATTTTCATTATTTTCTATTTTTATTGCTTTGATATTCAATTTTGATAATTTTTAGAATTTTTCATAACTTAGTCATCATTCAAAAATCCCCCTTATTTTATTTAGTTTTATCTTATTGTTCAAAATTTGAAACTATTCTTCGGTTCCCTTGCGATTCGACCTGGTCTACTATTGCTGTAAATTAATTTTACAATCACTCAAGGACGAGTGATTAATTTTGCAGACAAACCTGTCAAATATAAAGAAATTAAATAATGAAACTAGTTAATACATAAAAATACCCATATTATTTTTAAAAAATAAAATATATTAAAAATAAATCTTATCCGTGCAGGGTCTTTTTCCAGATCTATCTCAAATAATGGTCAGAATTAAGAAGGTGACCAGGCTGAAGAATCTCCAACAAATCGTCCATGGCGGCTACATTTAATTAGTACATTATTAAGGGAAGGGTTACGCCCGAATGACTGAAATTTCCATGCATCAATATTTGTTGGAGAAACAATGTACACCACCATATCAAAATCTACCACAATGATCGATGTTATTAAAAAGGATACTTTCAAAAGCTTTTATTTCCCGTTCCTCCTTGCGCATTTCGATCGTACGTATTACATGTGCATGCAGACAAAGTTGGAGCTAAGACTTTGCATAATATTGTATGAAATTATGAATGACCGTTTCGTTTGGATAAAAGGATGATTTGTTTATTCGGAAACCCTAGAATTCGTGACAAAGTACATGTCCTTTTATTTTAAATGTATGTTGTTAAACAAATCCGAGATATCCTTGTTCATGTGATCCCATAATTGCATTTGGATTATGTCAAAACTATGGCAATTTACATATATTATAATTTGAAATCACAATTTCATAATTAAAAAGATAATTTTGCATACAATCAAGAAAACATGAAGATGTTATTTTATGATAAATTATGAGAAATGATTTATAAGGTAAATCATTCTCAACATATTGATGAATAGAATAATTAGTATAATAACTAGAATTCCTTGATTGTAAATTGAAGTGATTCTTGCTATTATTTTGATAATTCCAATAAATATTATGATTAATGAGTGAGTTGGATGCTAACAAGCATCTCTCAACACCTTATGTTATTTCCTAAGAGAAAATTGAGGGAGGAAGCCGAATTCTGTGAGACAAAAGTATAGAGAAAATATTTTCTTTCTTGTTTGTATTATCCGGATTTAAGTACTTTTATAAATCCTCTTCTTTTTTCGAGAAATTCTCTCCAAAGTTTGAGTTAGAAATACCTGAAGAGAAGCTAGTAATTAGAAAGTATTAATAAGTCGTAAGAGATTACTCAAAGTGTGGTTTTATGAAAATCTCATAAGATCAACTAAAGAGTTTTAAAACTCTTGTTGGATATTGACTTGCGGGATCAAATCCAATTAATTATTCGTGTGAAAAATTCAAGGTTAATTCTTAGTTTGGTGGTTAAGTTTCCAACATTTTTATTAAGCCATTTGGTTTTTTGATTGACCCTAGATATAATTTTTAGTCACAATGAATTCATACCTAATCACAATGAATTCAAACCTAAATATTACATATAACACGGTTAATTCATTCCTTAATATATAATTTTTTTTATTTTTAGTCATATTTTAAATTATGGATCATATATAATCATTATTAGTAGAAATATTATAGATAAAAATAGTGCTGATCGAAAACTAAGACCAAGTATAAAAATGATTCTTATTCTATGCAGAAAATGTTAAACAATTGTTGGATTTAAGATTATATGTAGTAGCAACAGTACGCAAATTTCAGCCACCTGACTTGAAAACTCATCTTCTCAGCGACGTATATATTTTTTTTATTGTAATTATGAGAATTGATTTATTAGATAAATTAATCTCAGCTCATTGGTAAGTAGACTAATTTGTATAGGAACGAAAATTCCTTATTTGTAAATTAAAACGATTCATGTATTTTGATAAGTCTAATTCTATTATTGCTGATAAAGACTCTCAACCTCTTATGTTATTTTCTGAGAGAATAAAAAGGGAGAAAGCTGATTTTTGTGAGACACGTACAGGGAAAATGGTTTCCTCCTTCTTTGTATTATTCGAAAGTAAATTTATACGTTTAGAGATTCAATTGAAACATTTTCAAGGTCTGTCAATTTTTTTTTCCAAATTTGTCCTTGCAAAATTTGTACTTCTGGACGCAATAGAACCCAATTTGTATGTTTAGGAACTCAATTGAAATTTTTTTAACTTACAGGATGAAATCGAACTGAGGCCCCAAAATAAGGGACTATTCACACAATTAACCCTACATAATAGCAACCGTAAGCAAATTTCTGCCACCAGAATTGAAACCTTTGGCCTTCTATAGAAACTTCTTAGGAAATATGCGTTTGTAAGAGTGAGCTAGCTAGATTGACTAGTAAGAAAAGAAAAGAAAAAAGCGTGAACGTGCAACTATAAAAGACGGATCCTTACAAGCTCCATACTCATACGCAGAAAAGTTTTGCAGAACCAAAACTGAGTTCGATGGAGAACTTAACCAAAACCCCCTTCCATAATTCCCAAGAAAATAGCAAAGAAGTAAGAAAAACCCAACATTTCTCGTATGCAATCCAACTTGTCACCTCTGTGTCATTGCCTATGGTTTTGTACACTGCTACTAAACTAAAATTGTTTGAAATCATTGCCAGAGCTGGCAATGGGAAAAAATTATCGCCAGCACAAATTGCATCACAATTGCCCACGAAAAACCCGGATGCAGCTTCCGTGCTAGATAGAATGCTTCTCTTACTGAGTAGCCATTCTGTGCTCACTTGTGATGTTCTTGAGTTTTCTGATGGGGATGATCTTCAATACCAAAGAGTTTATGGGCTAGCTCCAGTTGGGGAATTCTTCGTGCCGGACAAGGAGGGTACCTCATCTGGGCATATGGTTGAATTGAGTCAAGATAAGATTCTTATTGGCGGTTGGTAAGTTTGATTCTTTTCTAACTTTTTTTTTTTTTTTTTTTTTTGGTACTGCATTTTTAACTGGTGGTAAAGTTAAAATTTTAAGTTTTGTGACCCTTGTTCTCTGGCCACGCTAGCTGAAGAATAGTACTAGTGTAGATACATGTGTTCGGTTAAAACAACAGCAAGAATGTAAGTTCTTTATAACGAATCCATAATATTTTTTAACTCATTGTAAACTTAACAAATATTTTAGGTATGAATTGGGAAATGCTGTTCTTGAAGGAGGTATTCCACCGCTCGATAGAACGCTTGGCATGTCTGTTTTCGAGTACACTAGCAAGGATGCCAGGTTCAATGAGGTATTCAACAAGGGAATGGTTGGCCTAACATCCACAACAATGAAATTCTTGCTTAATGAGTATAGGGGTTTTGAACACCTTAAGACATTGGTTGATGTTGGTGGTGGTCTTGGAGTAACCCTCTATAGGATTACATCAAAATATCCTTCAATACAAGGAATCAATTTTGACCTACCAAATGTGGTTGAAGATGCACCATCATATCCCGGTACATTCTCAATATCGTACTTTAGTGTATCTCAAATTAAGTTTTATGCGAATTTTTGCTTTCATTCTATTGGATTATATAAATCTCAACTCTCTCAAATTAATTTGAAATCCTTGATGAAGGAATCAAACACATTGGGGGAGACATGTTTGAAAGTGTACCGGAAGGAGAAGCCATTTTCATGAAGGTAACCAGATGCATTTCTGGAAATCTGTTTTATGAACTTTACATTTTTCATAGTTGGGCATAATACAAAGTAGGTCTACATGCCGATCATTCCCGTAATTAAGATGCTCAAAGCGCTCTATTGCAATCACCCCCTTGTGTTGTGATTGATGTTATTATTCATTGAAGGTATAGGTTTCAAGTAGATAATTCGCATTTTTACACAGCAGAAGACAATGAAATGGAGATGGGCTATGCCTAGGACGCTATGGAAATATCCTCAAGTGCATGCAATGAAATAGTAGAGCTACTCATGCATTAATTTGAGCCTCTGGTCCAATTTGGTTCTTATTTTTAAGAAGTTCAAAATTTGCCTCCCAATAAATTTGAGTTTGATTGATCTTTGAAATAAAATCTAGCTAAGTTTGGAAAAATACAATTTAATTTTAATTGATTGACTATGGAGTTTGACTGAAAAAGTTTAAATATACTAAATAACCCAATAATAAGTGAAAATAATTTGAAAACAAACAAAGAAAACCCAAAATATACTGAACATATATGCCTAAAACAAAATAAAGGTAACCGCCAAAAATTCTCTTTGTTACCAATCTGAAAAAAAGATCCATCGTTTTTCTAGAGTATGAGAATATCATGCCCTGCCAATATCTTAGCTCAACATATACGAATCAAAATTTCACTTTCACTATGCATAATATATGTACATTATCCTTTGACGTGTGAAGTGTGGCCAAGAGTTATATTTACCACAATTAATTACCCATGTCATTTTCAGAATAAACGCCTTCATCTAAACTTTATCATGAACAAATTTCTCATCACAGGGCGTGGTTCATAACTGGAGTGATGATCATTGCGTAAAATTGCTCAAGAACTGTTTGAGAGCTCTACCCAACAACGGAAAAGTGATTGTCGTGGACTTCATTCTACCTTTGAAACCTGACACTAGTGACTCTTCAAAATGTGTTTGCCAGATTGATACCTTCATGATGACTTATACTAATGGAGGGAAAGAACGATCAGAGGTCGAATTTCGGGCCTTGGCTACAGCTGCCGGATTTAAAGGCATAAGATCAGAATGTCATGCTGGAAACGTTGGGGTGATCGAAATGTTCAAATAGATGAGACTGCACTTTTCATCCAGCTAAGCAGCCAATGGTCCAGTGGTGAATAAAGCTTCAGGATTTTTCAGAGAGTCTTTGAATAAAAATTTGAATGTTTGCGTTTTCTTTTCTTGTTATATGAATATTATCCATCTGCATAAATGTTCTATTTCGTGTTCTAATGGTTCAGACTATTTTATAACTTAATTCAGCGCTCAATTTAAAAGATTAAGTTCCTAATCAATTAAGCTTTTGATAAGAAAATTAAAAATATAATACCTTAGCATATTGAATGAGTATGAAAGTATTGGTGGAATTGTACTCATAAAAAAAATAAATAAATAGTAATACACAACGAGAAATTAAAATAAATTCTGTATACGGCAAAATTACTTAAAAAGTTAGTATGAATAGCAACTAATCTTCTACTATCTTATAATACCACCATATTAAACACTATAAGAATTTATTTATATAAATATCACGTTTTTCTACAAGAAATGATATATACTTGGCTTATCACTTAATTGTCCACGCCGCTCTTCAATGTAATTTTTCCACTCTCCAATTCTCTCCTTTTTCTAGTCTTCTTTTTTTCCTTCTTTTACTTCGTGATTTTAATATTTTTAAATTATTGTCCAATGAAATTTTACAAAAAAATTATTATCCTAAAAATAGGAAGAAATTAATTTTACTACTTTAATTTTAATTATGGTTTATTAGTGGCTTGATGCTTATCTATAGAATCATATTTCCTTCATTCATAAATTATACTCCCTCCGTTCCAAAAAAAGAGTCCACTTTAGTTAAAATAAAAATTTTATTAATTGTTAGGTACAATTCATTTAATGCACCACTAAATATATAATTTTATATTTTTATTCTTACATTTTATCAGCAATGATATTTTAGAAATTTGATTTAAAAGTGGACTATTTTTTTTTGAGTTTAAGAAAAAAGTCTCAATGTGGACTTCTTTTCCAAAGCAGAGGGAGTAAAAAATTGTGTAATTTTTAAATATTTCTTTAAATTTTGTATTGAGATAACTATGGAATCAAATAGTTAGAATGATTGGGAGTTAATTACATCCATCTTCCTCAAAATTTGATAAAACTAAAATATCCCTTTTGTAATTTGAAAAAACTATCAATATCTTTTTAATTCAAAGTCAATCTCTGAAACGTGTGAAAATGCAAAAATACTTATCAATTTGCTAAAATAAATTGCAAATAAAAAATAACATAACATTAAAAGTGAAAAAAATGAAATTCAATAATAATTATTATATGAAATTGCAATTTTGAATTTTGATTGAAATTTTATACTTTTTCTTTAAATTTTAATTTATTGCTATCTTAATTGTGTAACAACATTTTTAACCTCGAAACTTAAAATCGGATATACAAGAATATGCATATTCACTCAATTATTATCAAGGAATACTTTCCAAAAAAAAAATTAATAAAAAATTTGCAAGTAGTGTTTTGTATAAAGTAATTAATGAAAATTTTAAGGAGTAAATCTGTATATGCAACATAAGATTTTATTTTGCTGATGTCATCATTAAAGTGCTAAATATTAAGGTTGACTAATTTAAAGGGTATTAGTAGCTTCTTCCAACTGGAGGGGATATTGATAGTTTTATGAAATTTCAAGGAGATTGATGTAATTAACTCAATAATTAATTAATTAAGTATTAGATATTTATTTTTTTATAATAGGTATGGGTAGCAATTGATTTGAATAGACTCAATAAGAAGTCAGAATAATAGTTATTCAATTTTTTTGCCCATTTCTGATGGTTGATTAATATAAAAAATTTGATCCTTTTGGATTTCAATTTGTTTCAAATATTTATTTTGGCCATTTAGTAATTCTCTTCTTAGGCTTGATTAACATTTCTTTTGTATCTTGTTCATATATTTTAGTTTAATTTCATTTTATTTTGTTTACCTTGAAAGTGGGAAAATAAATCATTAATTTGAATAGGGAAGAAAAGTTTTTGGGGGAAAAACAATAACTAAGATAATTTTAAAATAATAACCGCAATAATTCAGAAATGTCCAAGTTTGTAGTTTAACTAGGGGTGGTAAAAGTACCCACCACCAACAACGACCCACTCTATTTAACCCTTGCCAGGGAAGAAAATCTCCCCCTGCAGTTGAACAGGCCAGCCCATCACCCACCCTGTTTACTAACATAATTATTTAAATATATTATTTATATATAATATATATTATCTATATATATATTAATAAATATATGATTTATATGATTATATATATTATGTTATTAATATTAGTTAGAATAATAATTTATTAGTAATATAATTTTAATTATCATTACATTATATTTATATTAATAAAATTTTTAACCATCATATCTCAATATACTTAATATTTACTATCAGATTGCTATTACTTATTTAATCTCATCTTTTGTGTTGTAACATATTATTAGTACTCATAATTTTATTTATATACTATTATTAGTTTGATATATAAAATATCCTATAGATTTTAAATTTTAGTATGTAAAAGAATATGAATTAAAATGCCAGAATAAGTGTTTCATAACTAATATAGTTGAATTAAAAGAAATAAAAAATTAAGGATCCTTTTCATTTTATACATTATTATTTATTAATAATCTACTTACTCACTATAAGTAAGTAAGTTTATATAATGATATATATATATATATATATATATATATATATATATATATATATATATATATAATTTAAGGTTTATTATGTTAAATAAAAGTAATTTAAAAAATGAAGTAAAATTATTGTAATATTTTGATATTTGTATTTACAAAATAATGAAGTAAAATAAATTAATAAATCAACTATTTAGTC
The DNA here is from genome assembly GCA_020080225.1 of Gynochthodes officinalis. Lineage (NCBI taxonomy): Eukaryota > Viridiplantae > Streptophyta > Magnoliopsida > Gentianales > Rubiaceae > Gynochthodes > Gynochthodes officinalis. The sequence goes on along the minus strand of CM034625.1, from coordinate 32,409,800 downwards.
AAAATTTTATAATATTTTGAAATTTTTATTTCTCTATAGCGATTTTAGAAATATTTCAATTAGGCCTTTTAATAATTGTAAGTAATAACCATAATTATTTTTCATAATACTATAACACCCTAATAATATAATTTTTTGGCCCTAAAAGAAGGTAATAATTGCACAAGTAATATTAGTTTACTAATTAGGGATGTAATTGAAAGAAATTATAATTGTTTAGATAAAAGCACAAAAAAAAACTTATAGAATGTATATAATATTAAGTATAATTATTAGCCAAATGATAATTGTCGAAATTTATAGAATATAAATTATAACTGCAAATTTGCAATTTGTAACAACTTTTATTTTTCTGAAGAAATTCTCTCGCACCAAGCCCTTTTGGCCTTTCCTCTTTTTGAAAACACTAATTTTGCCATCACTGCCCCCATCAACATACACCGTCTTCGTTGCTTCCACCCTCCACTAATACCAAAACCTGAACCCGAACCCTTGATTTGTCAAAGCCCCAAATCCCGTCTCTCACTCACCCCCATTGCCCATTGTGCTTGCTACTTTTTATTAGCCTTGAAACTCAAGGTAAATATGATTTCTTTTTATTATCTTTGGTCCCCCGGTGGCTCAGTTACTATGAATTAGCAATAAGACTCATTTATTATGAATCATCTTTGGTTACCCAACAACATCCACTAAAACAATTTCCAATCTTCCTTCTCGCAAGTTTTAGTTTGTTCTAGCGGCGACCATCAATTTTCTGATACTGCCAGTTAAATGATCCGAAGGAGAAAGCCTTCTGACCGATAAATGTAACTATCATTAGCTTTACGCAAGGTCCTCTCTTCGAAGAGTATTTATCAATATATTATTAATGCACCAATAAAGATTGATGACCATCCGCTTTTTTCCCTTACTTTTGCATGTATCCTAGCCCTTGGAATTTGAATTGATTAGAAATTTGAACACAATGGAAACCTAAGCATTTCTTGTTGAACAAACAAAGCAGAAGTGGGTGGAATATATTATTACTACTGAATATTATTCTCGCTTCAGAATGAAACAAAGTAGCCTTTATATAGGCTTTACATGTGTAACTAATTGATGAAAAGTAGGCAAGCTAAATGCTACCACTAACTTTGGAAAAGTAGGAAAGATAAGTGTTGACAACCAATTTTGGATTATATGGAAAAAATCATAACAACTAAAGAATTGGTCAAATTTTCTTTAAGGAGCTGGTGTTGAGTTTCAACACTCCCCCTCAATACCAGCTTCTGTTCTTCAAGATGCTGAGCTGATGACGAAAGTTTTCAAACTTATTGCCACTTAAACCTTTTGTGCACAAGTCAGCAACTTGGTCATCCGTCTTAATTTGCTTTAACTTGATTTCTTCTTGCAGAACTTTTTCCCTGATGAAGTGATAACGAATTGCCACATGCTTAGTTCTTGCATGAAAAACTAGATTTTTTGCTAGACATATTGCTGACTGGTTGTCACAATATAATGAAACTACATAGTCTATTGGTTGACATAGATCCTTTAGCAACTGAATAAGCCATGTGCTTTCTTGAGCTGCCATTGATGCTGCTCGGTATTCTGCTTCAGCTGTGGATAAGGATACAGTTTGCTGTCTTTTGCTACACCAAGAAATTGCTCTAGTACCTAACATAAAAACATATCCTATAGTTGATCGTCGGGTATCATGCTCACCTGCAAAATCAGCATCACAATAACCAACTAACTTGCAGTCTCCACCTTTTTCATACAAAATACCATAATCAAGTGTATTCTTCACATATCTCAAAACTCGTCGTGCTGCTTCTAGATGAGGCTTCTTTGGATGTTGCATGTACCTACTCAAGACACCAACTGTATAAGAAATATCAGCTCTGGTTAGAGTTAAGTAAATCAAACTTCCAACCAATTGTTGATACATTGTTGCATCTTTCAAATCCTTCCCTTCATGAGCACATATTTTGGCATTTGGTTCAATTGGAGTTGAGATTGGTTTGCAGTCAAACATGCCAAACTTTTTTAGCAAATCTCTTGAATACTTTTTGTGAAGAAAGATTCCTCTTGTGTGCGATCAATCTCGGACCAAGAAAATCTTTGAAAGTGCCCAAGTTCTTTCATCTGGGCGAGTTGATAAATTCTCCTTTGTTTGAAGAATTTCTTCCTCCCAATCTCCTGTAATGATTAAATCATCCACATACACTAGTACAATAACTAGCTTCCCTTTGTTAGCTTTGACAAACAAGCTAGAATCTGCAGGTGTTACCAAAAAACCACTATGAGTAAGAAATTCAGCAATTTTACCATACCAAGCCCTTGGTGCTTGTTTTAACCCGTAAAACGCCTTCCGAAGTTTACACACATATTCAGGATGGTCTTGACTCTGAAAACCCATTGGCTGATTCATATAAATTTCTCGATCTAGCTCCCCATGTAAAAATGCATTCTTGACATCCATTTGCCATAGGTTCCAATCTTTACTAGCTACAAGTGCAAGTAGTAACACTCGAACAGTGGTAAATTTTGCAACTGGAGTGAATGTTTCATCATAGTCTAACCCATTTTGTTGAGAGAAGCCTCGAGCTACCAGACGAGCCTTGTGCCTTTCAATTGAACCGTCAGGGCGGCACTTTACCTTAAAAACCCATTTGCAAGAAATAGGTTTAACATCTCTTGGCTTTGGCATGAGCTCCCAAGTCTGATTTTGCTTTAATGCAGTAATTTCCTCTTCCATAGCTTTAATCCACTTTAAATCTTGAAACGCTTCCTCAAATGTCTCTGGCTCTTTTACATCTACTTCTTCCACTATGGCCGCATTTGCATATTTAGGATTTGGCTTCCTGGCCCTAGTTGATCTTCTAGGTGGAATTGGTGTTTCTGCTTCACTAGATTCACCTTCTTCGAAGGATTGCTGATGTACACCAGTTTGCCAAGGACTTTGAGCCTCACCTTCTTCAACATTATCACCATCATCTGTATGTGTAACTTCATCTAAACTTAGCTTAATTTGAGAAGATTGCAACACATCTCCATCTTTGTTTGAGGGCCACCATGAGGAAGCTTCATCAAACACCACATTCTGAGATGTGTAGCACTTTCCGCTTGTAGGATCACAACATCTCCGCCCTTTCCTTTGACTGTCATATCCTACAAAGACACATTTAATAGCCTTTTTGTCCAACTTGCTACGTAATTGGTCAGGTATGAATACATAGCAAACGCATCCAAAAACTCGAAAATAACTAACTGTGGGTTTCAAGTTCCACAATTTTTCAAAAGGTGAAAAAAAACATAACTTTTGTTGAGGAAGCCGATTAGTCACAAAGACTGCAGTACTCATAGCTTCTGCCCAAAATTTGCCCGGTACATCTTTTGCGTGAAGCATACTCCGACAAATTTCTGCAAGATGTCTGTTCTTTATTTCGGCCACACCATTTTGTTGTGGTGTATTAGCACATGTAAACTGGTGTCGTATTCTATTATTGCACAGGTATTGAGAAAACTCGTTAGAGTTGTACTCTCCTCCGTTGTCAGTGTGCAAGCAGAGAAGTCTCTTATCAACTTGTGCTTCAATTGTCTCTCTGAACTCTTTAAACTTTAAGAATACTTCAGATTTTGCTTTCATAAAGTAAACCCATACATACCTTGAGAAGTCATCAATAAAAGTTACCATGTACTTCATTCCACGATTTGATGATTGCTTGATAGGTCCAAACACATCAGAGTGTACAAGCTCTAATGGTTCCTTTGTTTGAAACTTGGACTCCTCATATGGTAGTTGATGAGCTTTTCCATATTGACATCCTGCACAAATTGAGTCAGTTTTTACCTCTAGTTGGGGAAGTCCCTTTAACATCAACTTTTTCATCATTATATCTAGGTTGTAGTATCTGACATGGCTCAATCTCATATGCCATAAGTCGGCTATTTCATTTTTTCAGGTTTTGTCTACATATGCAGTCCCTGCTGACATCACATAAACTGAATCTGATCTTCGTCCTTCCATTATTGGTGTTCCAAAAATCTAAAGATCCCGGTACACCTTTACATCTTCCGGACCAAATAAAACAAAGTGACCCAAAGATGCTAGTTGTATTACTGAAAGCAAATATTTCTTCATACCTGGAACATGGTATACATTGTGAAGTGATACTTCTTTATCATGTTGGGGAGAGATTACCGAATTACTTATGTGAGCAATTGGTAACTTTGAGTTATTTGCCGTCACAACCACACAACTTCCTTTGTACTTGGACAGATTTTGTAGCTTGTCTATGTCACCTGTCATATGATTTGAGCAGCCAGAGTCAACGATCCAATCTTTCTCATAATCAACCGTTTGTGCAATTGTTGCAGTGAGAGCTAACTCCTCTTCTTCTGCAGCAAAAAGTGCCTTTGCATCCCATTCTTCTTCCACTATGGAAATAACAGTGTTACTCTCAATAGACTTTTTGTTTGACCTACAAACTTTTGCCATATGACCCTTTTTTCCCACAATTGTAGCACTTCCCTTCAAACTTCTTGTTGTTACCATGGTGTTTTGCTTCTCCCCCTGCATGATCACTTCTTTCATCTTGATGACTCTTGGCCTTATCTTCATTTCTTTTTGACCCATTGGTTGTTTGTTGCTTGGAACCCCCTTTACTTCTATTGGCATAGAGTGCTTCCTCTTCATTCTTCACTGAAGTTCCTCCCATTTGTTTAGCCAAAGCTTCGTGACTTGCAAGCAAGTTTTCAAACTCAACAAGTGATGGTTGAATTTGCCATCCTTGTACTACAGCAACAAAGCTTCTATATTCGCGTCTCAAACCATGAATGATTATCCTCTTCATCCTGATTTCCCCGATTGGAGCTTCTGGATCCAACTTCGAAATTTCTCGACACAATGACTTCACTTTGTGAAAATATTGAGGAATTGTCATGTCGTGTTGTTCTGCCGACAATAACTCGCTCTCCAAAAGTTGAAGCCTCGTGTCATTCTTCTTTGAAAACAACTTGACCAAAGTATCCCAAGCATCTTTGGGAGTTTTGGCATCCCGGATGTGTTCTAGCACATCATCTTCAACTGTTTTCTTCAAGGCGAACATTGCTTTGCTTGCTTTAATCTTCCACTTTCGCAGCGTACCATTTGCATCTTCTGCTTGTGGTTCTGTGATTTCAGTTCCGTTGACAACTTCCCACAAATCTTGGCCTTGCATATATGACCTCATGCATGTAGATCAGGAGTTGTAGTTTACATTGTTGAGCTTCTTAATCCCACCAACAACCTGAATATCCGTCATCTTGCCAACAAAGGAACTTTTACAGAACTTGTATAGAACCCTCTCTGATACCACACTGTTGAACAAACAAAGCAAAAGTGGGTGGAATATATTATTACTACGGAATATTATTGCTGCTTTCTGTAATGAAACAAAGTAGCCTTTATATAGGCTTTACATGTGTAATTAATTGATGAAAAGTAGGCAAGCTAAATGCTACCACTAACTTCGCAAAAGTAGGAAAGATAAGTGTTGACAACCAATTTTGAATTATACGGAAAAAATCATAACAACTAAAGAATTGGTCAAACTTTCTTTAAGGAACTGGTGTTGAGTTTCAACATTTCTTTTTGCTTCTCTTTTTGGGTTTTATGCTCAATCAATTTGTTAAAGCAAGCGCAACAAAGTTTTATTTAGTTGGATTGGATAAAGAGGAATAGAATCTCTTTTAATTTCACTACAAGAAAAATGAGCTTTAGTGACGACTAGAATCTCGTCACTAAAAGTGCTTTTTCGTCACAAAAACCATTTAGTGATGGAAAAATGGTTCGTCACTAGGTCGTCACTAATGCTTCGTCACTAAAGGATTTTAGTAACCGAAACAAAAAAGTCGTCACTAAATGAGTGGCGTTAGTGACGAATTGAAGATGTGACAAAAAAAAGTCGTCACAAAAAGAGGGAAAAAGTCGTCACTAAACGTTAAGAGTCATCACTAATTGAGCACGATTAGTGAAGAAATTTAGTAACGAAAAATTTTCGTCACTGAAACTGTTTCAGTCAGGTGGGCAGTTGTGACGATTTAGTGACGGGAAAAAAAAAATCGTCACTAAAAAGAACCTTGATCAACTCATTCTGTGACAAACTAGTGACGATATGTTTTGTCGTCACTAAATGGTTAGTGACGACTTTATGTTTGTCACAAAAAGTTTGTTAGCCAATGCAATTTTTGTGACAGAAAAATTTGACGTCTGTTGCATTAGTGACGAAACAATCTCGTCACAAAAAATTTGTTCGCAAATGAAATTAGTGATGAAAAAAATTTGTCACTAAATAGTGTTATTAGTGACAATTTTAACCAAAGCTATAACATTGTATATTTCAATATTTTATCACCAATAACATCAATGTATTGATCGTGACATTATTTATCCTTTTAATACAAACATCATCGACATTGAAAATGTAACGAAAGCAATCTTACTAATCATTCAACATTCAAAACCCATATGAGGAAAGGCATGAAAGATAAACTTGTGCATTGCAATAGACAACATTTTACTTTCCTAACATACAAGAAAATAAAAGTTAAATATCCTAGTTGAACCATGAGAATAAAACATTATCCAAACATCTTACACCCACAAAATAGTAATGTACACATAATTCCCACATCATTCTAAAAGTAAATAGGCAAATGGCTATTTTAAGACCTTGACAATAGCAACCAACTGGCCATTTGATTCCAAAGTATGTCTACAATCTGTGGATGCTTGGCTATGTGGTGGTGGATGCGTCACTATGAAAAGAAAAGAAAAAAGCACTAAATGTTATAAATTCAATCCAATCCAATCCAATTGCAAATATGACTAGCTACGGAAACAACACCCCATAACTATACATCTCGTGACATAGTACAATTCATCGTAATGAATGATAATCATCATATTACATTTTCCACCAATCACATTTAACAGAAATGACCATGCAATCTATCACGTGACATAATACAAAACCACAAATCGAAAATCATATTCTTAAACCAATCCTTTTAACTAGGCATCATTATGTTACATAATGTTTATTCCTCAGACAAATGTAGAAATGTGCCATGCATTGACAAAAAGGAAATGAAATGTATGAGTGCACATTTGAGAACATATTAAAGGAACAACATCATGTCGCGATAACAATTATATCCATGGAAGCAACAACATCCCATAATTATATCTCATTACAAAATACAATTTCACCAACAAATTATAATAATCATACTACATTCTACACCAATCAAAGAAAAATGAAGTGACTACGAAATGTTTCACATGACATAATACATTACGACCAATCAAAGATAATATTCATAAACCAACTCTGTTAACAAGGCATCAATATGTTGCATAATGTTTCCTGACAATGAAGGATTAAAGCACATAAAAGATAGACAAGGGAGACAAATAATACTTGGAAAAACCTATTATAAATTTCCTGACAGTGAAGGAAAACATGGTAGATTCTATAAGTTGCCAAAAGTAATCTACATACTATTTCTCCATCAAACTGTTTCTTATGTATCTGAATGTTGAAAGAAATAAATCCTGAATCAAGAATTCCATTTATGTTTCCTTGCATTCCCAAAGATGAGGGAAAAAATGTTTCCACCAAAAACTAACCAGAACAGAATTCTAGAATTCTGTGGAGGGGAAAGGTCAAACAACTAAAACGGACCCCATAAGATGGAAAAAAAAAAACCATCTTATTCACAAGAAAATTTGGAAAGTATACAGTACAGAACATGCTTATCCACCTTCTCCTCCAATTTTCTTTCAAGAAATAATGTCAAGCCCTTCATTTTCTCCAAATACTCCAAATTGTCATGCCTAAAACAAAAACAAAGCAAGACACAAGATTAATATAGTCTTCCATGATCTGCCAATTCTATGCATAATTCGAAGTTCAAAACAGAAAAACAATACTACTCTCTGGACAAGAAGATTTTTGTTTTATTCTATTCTTTATGCCCGCCCTTTAGAGTGCTAGATAATTGAGCATCCTACATTTGTAAAAAGTATCAAAATTGTTCGCTAAAAATTTAGTGTATTACAAGTTTACAATATCTGGAGTGTTTACAAACAACACATTACTATAAGTCTATAATGTTGACTGAAACAGACCTATTTTAAAAATTAATGTGCCACTGGCCCACATAGGATGATGTTTGTGAAACAATAAGCACTTCACATTATCTCAAAATAATGTCCTCACCTCAGAAACAGTTGCAAAGTGTATTATCCCTTTGGAAGTTTAGTGGAATTTGGATAAACATCACCCATTGCATATACATGCTGGTTGATGAAACCATAAAAAATTATATATATATCGATCACAAATAGAGGGATAACTGTAGAAGAATGATCATGATAGTGAAAATGATCATGACAGTGAAACAGAAGAAGGTGAAGGAAGAGAAAAGCAAAAAGAAAGCATGTATGACAAAATAGGCCAAAAATATCATAATGAATTCCAGAAAAAACAGCCCAGACCAGTCAAAAAATTCCAGAAAAAAAGTCAAAAAACAAAAACAGTCTTGGTCCACATTCTGAGGAAACAGTCCAAAAATTGCAGAAAAAACACAACACTATTTGCAGTACAAGCAATCATTAATCTTACTACTAAATTGTACTAGTTGTAAAAGTGTTGGAAATTCCTACCACACAAATTTATTAATGGAACGCTAAGTACAATCCTGCATTAACATCATATAATAATAAGAGAAAAAATGTTTCCAGTTTATAAAATTGCAATCTGAATAATGAGTAATCAATATTTTTTAGTATCTTATCACCAATAACATCACTATATTAATCGTCACATTATTTATCCTTATAATATATATAATAGAAACTAGTTTTGTTTCAGGGGAACTGAATATATCCCTTAACATATAATTCATCAGCAAGACCGAACAGCCACAATGTTAAGATTTTCATAATTTTTTATAAATATACTTATTTGCCTAGCAGGGACAAGGGATGGGAATTCTATACCAGAAACATTGACAATCCTAAATACAACCATTAAACAGAGGTCTTTCTTTCCATAATGTCATCAAACAATTATCATGATAATAGTATTCAAACTCCTAGAAGACAACAAGTTAAGGAAACAAATCAAGAATTTATAGCAAAATATCAGGACAAAAACAACATAGAGAAAACCATAAATCACTCAAGAGGGATAGTATTTGATAGCAGAACATCTAAACTTAAACATCATTCTCCAACAAAATTGTCACTTGATCAGTGTCTCTACTTCAATACTTAATAGGAGCAATAACTTCAAGTTGAGGACCAAGCTTTTCCTCAGCAGCCTTCTCAGCTTTCAGCCTCAGTTTTGTCAACTGCTTCTTCCTCTCATATGCAGCCTGAACTCCACAAGTGAACAACCAATAGAAGTAAAGCAATCAACTTACTACAGCTTTCTAAATATGTTGTTCCTGCGTTGCTAAAGGCAAAGCGTGGATATGTTCGAATAAGATACGTGTGCAACAAGAAATCTTTGCAACAAAAAATAAAAAGACAAGGTAACAAAAGGTTACATGGCCTAGCAAACAATTCTACAGAAAGCATAATGGCCCAACAGTTAATACCCAAACAAGAACCATGGAAGAAAACGCAGTCTATCAAAGAATCCAACCAGAAGCAAGACCTTTTCATTGGCCAAAATGAAGCTAATTCTACTTTTTAACGCTAATGAGCTGTTCTCACTTGCTTTATCACTTCTTCCTCTCATGTTATTCCAATTTTAATCCACCAGAAATTTTCAACCTATTTCTGTCTTATTATACATATTGTCTTTCATAGCCTAAGATAAGCTTCTATTATTTGTTTAGCATAAAACCCACACCAGTGCTACACAACCCTTTCCATTTCTTAAAGTGCCCGTTCACTTCTTTATCTAATTACTTTAAACAACATAAACCACACAAAAAGTACTCAAAGACAATGAAAAAGTTTCCAGTCGAAACGCAATTGCAAGTAGAAAATAGAAATTGAAGGGACCAGGAGGATGAAGAGGAGTTTGCAGATGATAAACCTTGCAAAAAATTATCAATAGAAGAAAAGAGAAAAAGCAAAGACAAAGAAAGCTGGTACATCAAAAGCCAATAGATAGAAGAAAGACCCAACTTTTTTGAGAAATATGTTTAAAACAAGAAACCAACAAAATTGCAATTAAACAGAAATCATAAATGCAAATCAAGTACAAAATGGAATTTTCGAACCAAGACACAAAAATTTGAGTATCTCTTTTTCACAAGAAAGATCCAGACCAGGTGAAAGCTATGATCCGGATGAAGAAAACTCCTGCGCTCCACCAAAAAAGTTTTGCCTTGACGCGTACTTCCTCCAGATTTCTTGAGCATTCTACACCAACAGACACAAAAAACAAAAATGGGTCACGACCAATGATTTTTATTGAGGCCTGGTACATCCATTCCTTGCCTGATGTCCCTTTCTAATCACCCATAAATGTCCAAGGAAGCAAGTCAAAAAAATCATCTATTTTTTTGGGGGATGGGGGGAAGGGAGTTGTTTGGGATAGAGCAGCAGGGTGCACAAACCAGGAACAGAAATTGACTGGTGATTTTACACGATATAAACCCTTAAAAAAATGGTTTTTACATAGAAATGCAAATTAACCAATTAAATTTTTGGGGCAAAGCATGTCATCACTCATCAATTAAATTTAAGATCAAGAACTTTAAAACCACAGAATCCACCAGAATTTGAAAAAAAGGCAACCAAAATAGAAAAATACCCAAAACAAATAAAAAATCCTCCAACACACCGTGATCGTTCCAAGCTCGAGAAATTCAGAGTTGAAACAGTACAATCTGGCACTTAGAACTCCAAAAAAAAAAAAATCATAGAAAAAATGCAGGAACGGATGCAAAGTATTTAAATCCAATGCTCCGTACAGCACATGAGTATGAAAAGAGGACGAAATTCGCCAAGGATCTGCAACAGATCTGAAAAACCTGCAGCAGATTTGGTGTGCTGCTTCCATCGGATGATAAAGGGGAAGAAAAAATGGAGGGGTTTCTTGGGCAGAGTCGGGAAGCAGAGGAGAGGAAAGAAATTTGTTTTTGCGTCAATGGATATGAGGATTTCTTTAAAGGGGGGAAATCATTCTTACTGTAAACCAATCCTTCCTTTTAACCAGCCGCCTAACATTCCTTTCATTCTCATTCCTCTTCTCCCAAATCCCTTTAACCAACCGCACCCTAAATCATAAAAAAAAAAAAAAAAATTTAAGCAGAAACTGTAGCAAAAATAAACCACAAACACCTCCTAGAAACAAATCTTGAAGCTCAAAAGTAAAGGTTGAACGAACAGACATAGAGGAGGCGCAGCACAACCACAATAAAGAACCCAACCATCCAATCAAACAAATAACCTCTTTGGGGTTCAAAGTGGAAAGAAAGCAGTGGATGTGAGGGGCAAATTGAGCTGAAAGGGTGAAAATAATAGAATTGGGGGAGACAGAGACGGCAAAGTTAGGGCAGCGAAGAACATCCTCTTAAGTGAATTTTGTTTAAGTGTTTCCAAAGAAAAAAACGAACACAATCATGGAGCGACTTTCAATTTTTAACATCCCGCTTTTTTCCTTTAAACCAAATTCGTTTTCGTTCTGGGTATTCTTAAGCATCCAAATTTTTTATTCAATTATTCATAACAAAAACATCTTTACTTTTTTAAACCAAAAATCAATCTTTCACTTCATTTACGGTGCTATATTAGCTTTAAAAAATTCTAATTTGAAATTTTTTAAAATTTTAAATTTTAAATTGCTAATTAATTATTACATAGCCAGTGTAAAATCATTTTGAAATAATTTAGAGAAAAATATAATATTTATATTTTCATATAGACATTAAAAAAATTATGTATATTATATATTTAAATTTATATATTGTTTACTTCAAAGATAAACAAGTAGACGAATAACACGTATGTGCATAAAACTATGTGTATATATGCACTAAATTACTTATGTTATATAATAGTTACTTTTATTATAACTACATTGTTTGCTAATTACGATATATATATATATATATATATATATATATATGTATGTATGTATGTATGTATGTATGTATGTATGTATGTATGTGTATATATATATATGTATGTATGTGTGTGTGTGTGTATATGTATGTATGTATGTATGTATGTATGTATGTATTAACTACTTATGCTATTGCTTTTAGTTCTAACTATATATATATATATATATAACTTCCCCAACCCGAAAAAAAAAAAGAAAAAAAAAAGAGAGTTCAGCTTCTAAACAAGGTTTTGTCCCAAACAAGAGTCCAATTACAACAATAAAAGATAAGTTTTCAACAAAATTTCTAAAATACCCTTAATTAAATAGAATATATTAAAAGGGTATATTGATATATAATACCTTAATGAGGAAATTAGATATATGAAATGAGTTATATCTCCGATAGTTGACAAAAAATAAAAAGTTATATATTTATGAAACCGAACTCTTTTTTAGAACAAAGGAAGTATAAGTATTTATTATTTTTGTTGTACATTGTATATCTAAGTATATATGTATATGTATTAATCACAACTTATGTTATAATATTACATTAGTGATTGTAACTACTTTAAAACTATATATTTTTTATTCCTAATTTTCTTGTATATAAATATAGTTTGTAATAAATGTCAAGCCTTTTAATTACCATTTATCAATAATGTATTTTAATACTAACAAAATTTATAGGAATTAAGAATTTATATATATTAGGGTGTCTTAGTACAATTATTAGAAATTAAGAATTATAAATTTCAAAAATTAACTTTGGCCCAATAAGTAAATTACATAGCCCAATCATTATCCTTAACCAAACAAGCCCAAACCTTATATAAGTTGTGGCCCAAACAATTTAGCCCAAAATATTTTATCTACTTTATCCCAAATTAATTGGCTTAACACATATATTCTTCATAAAATTTACAATATTCCATTTTATTGTACACTAAACTAAATATTTTATACCTCCACATTTAATAATATTACATTGAAACTATATATGTATAAAAATATGAATTAAAAGATTATAACTATTTTCATTTTTATTGTGCTTATTTTACTAATTAAATTTTCCTTTGCATTAGAAAATTCATTTTTATAATACACTAAAAAAATTTCCAATTTTGAATTAATGATATTTCACATATATTCATATAATTAACAATTTAATTAAAAATCATATATAAGTAGTGTAATGTGATAAGAAATTAGTGACGAAAAAATTTCGTCACTAAAATACATTCATATTGGGACGACAAAAAATATCGTCACTAAAAGCATTAAAATTGGTGACGACAAAAATTTCATCACTAATGAATAAACTTTATGATTTTAGTGACGAGAAAGAATGTCGTCACCAATTTCTCGTCACTAATTACGATTATTTTGGCGAGAAAACTTCCCGCCACACTCTTTAGTGATGACTTCTGGTGACTAGTCACTAAAGATTGGGAGTAGATGAAAAATTGGTGACGACAAAATTTTTGGTCACTGAAGGGGGTATTTAGTGACGACATTTTTTTTCGTCACTAGGAATTCCGTCACTAAAAGCCAAATTTCTTATAGTGTTTTGTGTATTTAGTGCTTGAACTTTTATTGATTGTTTGAGTATAGTAACTTTAATAGTACTGGCAAACACAAAATTGATCATTATTTCTTTACCGATATTCTTTCAACCATGTCCTTTATATTTTATGAAAATGTGGGGTGGGGGAAGAGGGGAAGAGGGGAAGGGGGGAAGGGGAATGTATTAAAATTAATACGAATATATGCTTGTCCAAACATATATATCACCTTGCAAGAATTTATATGTTAACAGGGTCTAAGTTGTTAATTTTATCATCCATACGCTTAATTGATTTTGTAAGCATGTGATATCAAGAGCCATGCATCACTTCCCTTGCACTGTTTACTATCATATTTATAGTTCTATGCGATATATGCCAATTTTTTGCCATCACACATGCAAGCTTATATGTTGTTTTCCCTCTTTAAAAACCTCAGTGCTTTACAAGAATGGTTGAAGACAACTTTTTTGCTAGAAACTGAGATTTTTTTAGTGTGATGACATCTTTTTTACCATTATGACAGTTTTCTTTTTTGAAATTTTCAAAAAATAATGAATGCAAGTGGAGATGTCAATGCATCCGATCAAGGTGATAGCTCACAAACTTCTTAAACTTCACAAAGTCAACAAACTCCACAAAGTTCAGAATCACTTAAATTAGATGAGTCAAATGGTACTTCAATTGAAGGTGATCAGGGAAATAGAAAACTCAATTCACTGATTTGGTGACACTTTAACAAACAAAAGCTTGATGGGAAGTGGCATGGTGTATGCAACTATTGCTTAAAATGGTACCTGAGAAGTACTAAACATGGAACAAATTCTTTGCATGATCATGTTAAAAGGTGTGTTAAAAGGCTTAAACAAGACATTAAGCAAATGCTATTACCAAATGAATTCAAAAGAGAGGATGGAAAATATGATTTGCATAATTATTTCTTTAATCAAGGAGCTGTCATCATGAGTTTGCAATTGTGATTATATTGCATGAGTATCCTCTATCTATCGTTGAACATGTTGGTTTTCGAAAATTTTGTAATCAATTATAGCCTTGCTGTAAAAAAAATTCAAGAAATACAATTAAGGGAGATATTTTTAGAATTTATGATATGGAGAAAGAAAAGAAAAATAGGATGTTAGATAATCATGATAGTATGATTGCCACTACAATTGATATGTCAACTTCAAGCAACTCAAGAAGATGTTTCATGGCTATCACAACACATTTTATTGATGACACATGGACATTACAGAGTCAAATTTTGAGGTAAATGTTTAAAACATAAAGTTTAATTAATTTTCAATTGTTTTCTCTATGCATAATTTTAACATTATCTTTCTTTTTTATTATTATTGGGATTGACTACAGTCCTATTTATTATTTTGATGGGACGATTTTGTTTGACAAATTTGGACCATGAGATTTTATTCAATGGTTAGATGTAAATAACGTTTATCAAATATGAAAAAGTAGAAATAACACGTCTTTAACACTGGTAACCCTTTTCTATGACAATTCAGTAATTTTGAGACAAGAAATTCGTCCTTTAATAGTTTTATCGTCACAAAGAAAAAAAACTGTACTTATAGAATATTAGTTTTTGTCTTTTAATATAAAACATGCTATTATATTTGAAGATGACGGCAGAGGTCTTCAAACATTGAACAAGACGGAGGAGGTTTTAGACATCTTCTCTTCGTGCATTTTCTTCTTCTTCCATAACTTAAAGGTGAGACTTTGTAAGCCACAATTTTAGGTTTGATCATTGCAAGATTGGATCATAGCAACGTTAGAAATTGGCATCTGTTAAAGATTAGTCAGTTTTATCAAGCATATCACATAGAATATTTTCTGTATATCTTTTTGTGATTTGTAATTATCTACTTACTGTAGTTAGCATAGGTTGTAAGCTTATAAATATACACCAAATATTGTACAGAAAATACAATCAAGATACAAAAATCATTCCAGAAACTCTTTGGTTTTTTTTTTCTTACAAGGTATCAGAGCAAGCGATCTGACACTACTTCTGCTCCAAATTTTAAAACCATCATTTACGAGTTTGTTGCTGTTTTTTTCTCTTTTTTATATTTTATTTTTGGTAAAGTTCCCATTTTGCCCTCAGCATCCCCAAACCCTAACTCTAACCATCAGCTACAAATTTCCCGAATTACCTCCGCAGCTTCTGAAAATTACCAAACTCTTCTTCACCGCTAACAACCATAGCTGACACCATTGTCGTCGCATCCAGCACCACCACGGTCATTCCATCTATCTCACGTGATCCTTACCAGCTCTTCGCCACCGATCTTCAGACAGCAGCATCGTTTCCACCAAACTTACTGGCAAAGGTAATTGGCAAGTATGGAGCGACTAGGTGCGGACTTTTTTTTGGCCAGAAATAAGCTCAGATTTCTTACTGGGACTCTCGAACGACCCTCTGGAAATGACACCGCCGCAAAAAAATGGGACCAATACCATGCCACTACCAAGACTTGGATTACTCATTCTGTCGATCCATCCTTGGAAGCAATGGTTTCTCAGCTTCCCATGGTGGCCTCCATCTGGAATACTTTGTATGGAAGCTTCGGACGCATCTCTGGCTCTCAAATCTTCTCGATTAAGCAAGCCATCGGTGAATCAAAGCTCACCGCCGGTGCCTCAAGTTCACAAACATCGCGTTCTACCTTCACCTCCAAGATCTCTAGATCGATTTGACGCCCATCAACCGCCTATCCATCGCACTGTGGCCACCGTGGAATGTCGGGTGAATGATCACCGATTGCACGAAAATACCGATCAGACGATGAAGTTTTTGCTAGCGCTACTCGACGATTTTCACACCCTGTGAACAAACGTCCTTGCCCGGGATGTTTTTCTCTCCCTTGAGAAACTTCACGCCCTTGCCAAGGAAGACCTTCACCAGAGAAACTCCATTGACGATCAGCCTCCAGTCGCGGTTGAAAGCAGTGTTTTTTCTACAACCCAGAAGCTTCAGACTCCCAGCACCTTTGTTGCAAATCAGCATACTCCAATTTCTGCTGGATCAGGCTCCTGGCAGACCACTGGGCCATAGCCATCACAAAATTCCCTTAGGCCAGGAGAGGCCCATTCAGCGTCCACTTTCAATAGGCCCAATGGCCAATGCCCATTATGCACCTATTACAAGAAACCAGGCCATGTTCGTGAGGCCTGCTTCCTCCTCGTGGGCTATCCACCAAATTGGAAGCCCAAGCAGTGTACTGGATTCAAGAAAAAAAACTCCAGCTTTGGACCTTTAGCCTATAATGCTGCAACTAATGGCCCACCTCCTTCTCTTGGATTTGGGCCTCTTCCTACTTTTTTTGGATACAAATCCCAACAGATCAACAACAAAAACTTGTCACTCTTCTTAATCAAATGGGGACTTCTGATCCCACTGCTAATTTTCAGGTATCACTTTACCTTCTAACGCTCTTTCATCTATTTGGATTATCGATTCAGGTGCAAATGACCACATCACTTGTAATTTATCTCTATTGGATTCATATTTTCCTTGTGCAATACTTATTTCAATTACATTGCCTGATTAATCCACTAGCCTTGTGACAATGAAGCTGTAGAGAAAATAGCGGCAAATCCCATTTTTCATGAGTGCACCAAACATATTAAGCTGGAATGTCATTATGTCAGAGAGAAAATCCAGCAAGGAATCATTGCAACATGCCACATATCTACCAAGGACCAACCAGCCAATCTGTTAACTAAAGCAAAGCACTAAGCAGTGGACAGCATTGACATCTTCTTTCCAAGCTTGAAGTATTTGACTTATACAAATCTCTAGCTTCAGGGGGAGTCTTAAGGATTAGTCAGTTTTATCAAGCATATCACATAGAATATTTTCTGTCTATCTTTTTTTGATTTGTAATTATCTACTTACCTTACTTAGCATAGGTTGTAAACTTATAAATATACACCAAATATTGTATAGAAAATACAATCAATATACAGCAATCATTCCACAAACTCTCTGGTTTTTTATTTTCTTACAGCATCATATGCAATTAGAGTTCTTTTGATTCAAATTTTGGTGGCTTGAAAAACATGTTTATGGTTTATGGTTGATGCTATCCTTTGGGTTTTCTTCATCTTTGTTGGAAGATAATTTGTTCTCAAGTCAGTTAATCTACACAAAAATTGCATACTTTCATTTGTAAATAAACTAAGATTTAATTTACTAGCGCTAAGATGAGCCATTGCTCCATTGTGTATTGTTACTTTTTTTTACTCATTGCTATTCTTTTGTGCTTGTAATAATTAAAAATCCATGTCACACTGAGCTATTTCCTTCACTTCGAGATGGTAGAATCATGGTAGCTGTAAAATGTCCGCATTGGAAGCAACGATTAACAATTACGTACTAAGTTGCTATCATTGCCACAAATTTTGTTAAGTTTCTACATTGTACAAATATAATCGGACCTACCTCGTTGACCAATTTCCTGAACCATATAGAAGAAAAAGTTAAGGTTCAGGGGTGAATGAAAGTTGTTATTGATCAATGATGATGATCTTGTCTACTGTGAGTCCGTAACTATCGAGTTTGTATAGCCCAATGAGTGTACCTTTTTATCCCTTTTTCTTATTTCATTCAAGAATATCTTATTACATTTATTTAGGAGCAGGAAAAAGGCAGCTTGAAAGAGCACAACTTAGAGTTGCTTAATTAAAATGGCAGCAATAACATATTTTGTTTACTTTTCTCCCTAAGCTACATGGTGGCATAAAGTGAAGGCCATCATGGGTGTCATTATAATATGCGTTAATTACATCCTCCTTCCCTATGGTTTGGTCTTATTATGAATTGATCATTGACCTTTGTAAAATTTACATTCAACACCCTTGACCAAATAGAAGGACAACATAACCCCTTTTAATGGCTGGAAAAGTGACATCTTTTGCTGTAAGTGAGGGAAAAAAATCGCGACTTGCCTATTATACTCTTACAATGTTGATAAACAATCATATGGCTACATTTGATAGACCAAAATGTCCTGCCATAAATTTTTTTGCAGACAAGGAGGACCTATAAAATCCAGCTTGTAGGGTTCATGTCTAGTGGTAAAAATCGACATGGCAAAAGCAAAGGTTTCAAGATTGTAGTGTGCGAGGGAAATTGATCTACATCTTCTACCTAAATAAAAAGGTAAACATGCTTACCCAATTGCTATAATCTCAAAAGATTATGCTTTTTTTTTTGGCACAAGGATGGCTTTCTCCTCCAGCAATAGTTGTGCAATTGGTACGAACTGATAGCATAACATGTGGTCAGTGTGGAAGGTGAGCCACCATGATGGTTTCTAGGTCAGCAAAAAATCTTGGCATATTGTATTACAACTGCCACTATGTGGTCAGTGGCAGAATGCATAAATAGCGATGGTTTGAGAAGATCTGAAAATGAGCTACTTTTTCCTAGTAACAGAGCAAAGATGATTGGAGAAGGGAAAGGCAATGGAAGCAACAAACAATTGACTTGCATTGGAGTATCATGGGCATTAGTGAACTTGAATCTACTTCTATTGGCTACATATATTTTGGGTTTGCTGATTCAACTAGCTAGATGATGATTGAAACTTGGAGTTGGCCTTAGAGTTTTTTCATATGAGCTTGTATTATGCAGTGGATGTAGTACGTGGATGGACATTTGTGTATTATGGTTATGGGGGTTTGAATTAGTTCTTATTAGTAGTAATGGATTTTCAGTTAATGAAATTGTCTGCAGCTACTCCTTTTGGATTAGCTATCGTTATCAACCTATTTTTTGGATCATGAACCTAATTATTACAATATATTTCACAGTCTAAGTAAGAAAATGGACATGAAATTTCTGAATTGAGAATGACAATTGCAATCCACATGAGAAAATCCAAATGCATTATTTATAAGAAAATCCAAATTCAACAAAGACAATCCACATAATAAACCATCTAACATTTACAGAAAATCAAAAGAGTCTCCCAAATAATTCCATCACAAAAGAGTGTTGTTCCCCTAATGTTTTAGCTAGCCATAATCACACACACAACCAAAACACTATATGTCCATGAATAGACCAGCCATCAAAAGAGCATTCCAAAATAGTTCCAATAGTTCCAACACAATGAGTGTTGCTCATTTACTGATTCAACCAATATCAATCATATATATACACAACCAAAATATGATAACAATCAAGAAGGCAGTAATTTAGTCTAAGTATAAAGTGGCAAAGCCATAATACATTCGCCATTCTAGATTCCATATGTCTGCATCATAGAGGTTTTGGCCATGGTGAATAAATTTATAGAATTCTTTGCTCCTGGATGATGTGGCTAGACTTGCAATGGTGCTAGGCACAGTTTCTAGACCTTGATCAGCAGAAAGGGTAGAAAACATAAGTCGAGATTCATTAGCAAAATTTTGATCTACCTTGGCCTTCCTTGCTGGAACTATTTTCCTTGGCCTCTATTTATACTGTGCTGTAGATAGAGAGGCACTTTCCTAGTTCAGAATATCTCAAGGCAAAACTCTGTTTACAAAGTTTTGTAGCAGACTGAGGGGGATTTTCCTAATTCAGAGGGTAGTAAGGAATTAGGTCTGATTTACATAATGCTAATATAAACTTTGATAAAGATAACAAAACATTTGTACATGGGAATTTTGTGCATTCACATTAGCTTCATTATGAGATTGCTGTCTCAAACGAGGTGATGTTTGCTGATCTCCTCTCTTACCATTGCCATTTTCACCTAATTGAACATGCAAGACAACCATAAATTGTCATATATCATAATGGAGTAGCCATTAGAAGCATAACTATAAACACAAGCCAACTAATGTTCACTTGATTTTTGGATTTTTTTTCTTGCCACTTTATTAGCTTTTTCAGTTAGTAGTTTCTGATCTATATCCTCACGACTAACTTGGGTTGGACTCTTGAATTGCGACCCTACTTTAGTGGCACACTCACCCAGCTCAACCTTCAAACGAAGGCATATATTAATGTCTATACACTTTTAACTTTGGACTCTTTGACTTGATAACAAAATAACCTAATAAATGAAAGTGGAAGCCAACTGACAATCACATGAGCTTTACGCTTTTGTGTCTTTGTAGGGCCACTTGCACAAGCCCGCTTATTGTGTCCATACTGCATGCATCTCTTGCACCTAAATGTTAGCTTCACTTTCCTCATGTCTTCTATTTACCTTTGGTCTACCACATCTCCTTCTATTTTCAGGAGGCAACAATTCTAGAACTTCATTTTCTGCAAATTGGGGTCAAAAAGTGATGTATGAGATGGGATTAATCATATTAGCATACGTTCTTAAGTAAATTTCCTACAACAAACACTTATCACAATAATCCTCCAACTTCTACCTCCTATCAAGTAGCACTACTATGACACGTATGCATGGAATTCCCCTCAAGTTCCACACCCTGTAGTCACATGACCTTTCTTGGGTATTGATAATGTCTAAGATATTTCCTTATTTCACTTCGTATGTAGTTCCACTACAATATACAAAGGTTAGGGTTCCACACTTTTGGGCAATAGTCCTTAGTTGTTTTCGCACTCTAGGCACCACATCTTTTTCCCACTAACAAATATTAAAAGCTTCACTAGAATTGTTAGTGATGTGGTTGCTTTTAAGATCACGGGGGAAAGTGTGTCTTGCCCACATTTAAGCTGTTATGTTATCTAACCATGCATGGGCTTGAGGGTTTAACTGTTTTATTCTATCTATGGCTTTGTTGAAACTCTACTCAGTGTATGATCTAGTGGCTACACAAATTAATTTTATGAGAATTAGAGGAGGGAATTTGGTTATGAAATTTAAAAAAATATGTCTACAACACTTTCAGTTGATGGCATGAGGTACTTTACAGGTTATAGCCTCTATCAACCTCTAAAAATATGTAAGTCACACATGAAATATATTAGACTTGTACAAAAGATCATAAATAGATATAACATAGACAATTGAGAGGCTTTACCTTCTATATTAGTTATAAAAGTCCATCATTTGTCGGCAGAAAAACCATCCAGCATTTCAAACAACCATTCAAAAAAAAAAAAAAAAAATCCAGCTCTCTTTGTTTCACTCTCAACCACTGCAAAGGCCGTAGGGAATAAGCCATTTGATAACAAAACACCTCCAAAAGGACCCTTCAAATGACAACCATCAAACCCTATATAGCGTAAACATCCATCTAGAAACCATTTTTTAAGTGCATTTAGGCCTAAGAAAAACCTCTGAATAGAGGAATTGTAGCACCAAGGGACGTGTGAAAGTGAATTTTGGCTATACTTCCAGGGTTTTTTTTAAGAACAATCAAGCAATATTTGGGAAGCAACCTATATGACTCTGCATGATTGCCATCAACCATTTCATGAGCTTTAGTCTTCGCCCTCCACACCTATATTTTAGTTGGATTAATCCCAAATTTCAATAACTCCTCTCTGATCACTATTTGGTGAATTGCAAGCGTACAATATCAACAAGTAATAAAGAGATGAGTAAAGTATCGTTTCCACGAAGATTTAATTAGAACTAACTAATTACTTACTAATATGATTCATTCAAAAAAACAAGCTAGCCAATTAAATTGTTTTGTGGTGATTTAAGTAAACTAATAAAGAAGGAAAAATTACTAGCAATAAATAACAGCGAAAAAAATACTAAAAATTTATCAAATCAATTAAGATGTTAGAGACTTCGATTTCACTTAATCAATCCTAATTAACTCTTTGACTTGTCATGCAAGTAATTTAATTTCCATTTTATGATGGTGAAATTTCCATAATGTAAATTAATAGCCGATATCAGTCTAATAACCCTATTTAGATTAAAATCAACTCACACTTGGTCTAGGTGAATTTAGATTTCTAAATGCATTAAGAACTATGAAAATTCCCGGATTCAATCTATGTAGTCACGACTTAGTTCTACTACCGAAACCACATGAACAACCTAGATTATTACTATCTAAATTGAATTCACGGTCTAATATCATATGAGCACATGCATGTTATCTCCACACGGTATCAAACAAGCATAAAAAATCAATTTGGTGGTGACCAATCACCTAAAAGCATTAAGAGCATGATGTTAAACTCATAATTGAAATATGGGTTGCATGAACAAGTCTTGAGAATTAATTAGTCATGATTAAGATCCATCTATCTCTAGCAAAAAGAAAATTAAAACATACTAAAATGTATAATAATAACAAGAATAAAAGTAAACATAATTAAAATTAAAATAACTTCTTAAAATTAAAATAAATATTATTCAATAAATATAAAAACTATAAATTATTTGATAATTAAAAATAAAACACAACTACAAGTTTTATAACAAAATACAAGAAATTAAAATGCTAAAATTACTAAACTAAACTAAGGAAAAAAAAAAGAAAAGAAAAAACCCGTAAACTCGTGAAGTTCAGAAAACAAAACCAACGGCTGCTGCCTTGTGTCTTTCACGAACGTTGTTTGTCTTCTAGAAAAAACAAGAGGGACGTGAATTCCATGGAGAAAAAGATGAGGGCGGTTGCTAGAATTTTTGTTCTTTTCCCTGAATGAATTTTTTTCTAAACTAGTGACAAAGACAAACAAAGGAACGTGTGTTCCAAGAAAGAAACAAGAATGGCTGCTGAAATTCTGCTAAAACTAAACAAAAGGAAAAGAAGAAAAGAAGAAGAGAAGAAAAGAATGAAAGCCGAACGTGCTGGACGTGATGGCTGCTGCCTTCTACGAAACTAATGAAAGAAAAGAAAAACAAAGGAAAAGAAACTGGCGGCTGTAATTCTCTACACTAATGAAAGAAAGGACGGCTGCTGCCCAAAATTCTGCACCTAGAAAGACCTCAAACTTAAAAATAAAGAAAAGAATAGAAAAAAGAAGTAGAAGACAACGTGAAGGACCCGATGGCTTCTGCCTTTTCTGTTTAAAATTCTGCACTAAATTGCTAAACTAATCTAAAACAAGAAAACAAGAACGAAATAACAACGCGAGGAACAAAGACCAAAAACTGGCGGCTGCTTAAGCTAACTAACGAAAGAAAAAACAGAAAGAAAAAGAACGTGGGTTGAAGAGAACAGAAGATGGCGGCTGCCTTCTCCAGAATTCTGCAACTTCTCTTTGTCTTCTTCGGTCTGGTTTCCCGACTTTGTCTTCCAATCCAAGTCATCTTCTGTGTCCCAATTTCAGCCGTATTCTGTTTCCGTGTTCAGCTCGGTTTTGTCTTCTTTTTGTCTTTCCCGAATCCTTTTTTGTCTCCAAATTGCGGCTGTCTTCTATTCCCTTATTGTAGCTGTCTTGTTTTTTCTTGTTCTTGTGCAGCACGGCTTTGTCTTCTTGTGGCTGAAGAAGTCTTTTGTCTTCGGCTCAATCCTTCTTTCTGTACAACAAGGCTCTTGTTTTCTTGCTTGCAGCTGAAGGAGTCCTCCTTGTGTTTGGTTGTGCAGCTGCTTTGGACCGAGTGAAATTATTTTTTTGGTTGGAAGTGTGTTTGGTTGTGGAGAACTTGAGCTAGTCTTTCTTGTCCCGTAGCTTCTTCTTCTTCTTTTCTTTTTTTTTTCACATTTGGCTTTTGACAATAAAGTGAAAACATAATCCCTATATATTTTTGCTAGATAATTGGTTAGTCATTTGATCTTTAAATTAGAAGAAAATTCAAGATTGAACTCAAAAGTTCTAAAAATATTAAATAACTCAGTGATCATAAAATCAAAGGAAAATTTGGCCAAAATAGGTAAAAAAAAAATCAAAACACAAGCCAATTTCTAACCAAGATTAATAAGAATACCTTATATAAAATAGGGTTATCAATCACTTGATGGGATTCCAGGAGCTGCTCAAATTACTCACCAAGCTTTCAATCCGCAATGACATATTGTGGAGGCCGATGATGAAAGTTAGGTCCAAATGACTTTAAAAAACCATTAAGTGGTTTAATATTTGACATTCAAGCCCATCAAGCATGCAGTCAAGACTTGCAAGTCCAAATTGAAGAATAGTCTTGCCTTGGTCGAATTCTAGTGTAAATGGTGGCCAAGTTGTTCAGTTATTTTATTAGCATTAATTTTATGAGTTATTTTATTTTATTAATAGAGCTGAAAATAAGCTTTAAGAAGCTGCCCTTGATTGTTTTAGTTTGGAATTTAGTCTTTATTTTAGTAGCCAAATTTTGTAAACTTGAAGGAAACCTTAAAGGGCCAAACCTCCAAATCCAATTGGCATTTGGGTTTTTGTTTCCTCTTTATTTTAAGAAATCTTGGCCACTCATTTAGTTATAGAGTAGGATTAAGATTTAAGTTGTTACTTTTTTAAGACATCCTTGTACTCTATAAATAGGCCACTCAGCCATAAGCATGAGGACACATGAATTTTGAGAATTTTGACATTACATTCTTGAGAGTTTGAGTGAATCAATATCTTCGTTCTTTTAAAGTACAACGGGCTTATCAAACTTGATTAGTTTGTGGCACCTTTGTGTCTTATCAATCTAGTAGAATCCTAGGTTGTGGCGACGCTTCATCCATCGGTCCAAAATTTCACCAGTTCTAGCAATTTCGCAAGTCTTGGGTCCTATTTCGCTTATTACATATTGTCGACTCCCTATAGCCGTGAGGTACGTATCATCACTTCTGTTTTCACATGTCTATCTGCCCTCACAAGATCCTCTATTTTTTTTAGCCATCCATTTTGCAGAGGCTATGACTCTATCAAGAGCATTATAAGAATGTTTTGGATTGCATGTCTTAATTTTAAAGGTAGTACTATTAGGAAGTACTGAAGCCTACACTTTCCATTCACGATAGTCATCACTACCCACAGTAGTAACTCTAGATTTTTCATTTTTTTTGATCAAATGTAAAAGATCACTATTGATCAAAACTGAGGTTTACAAAATCACCGGGCATCCCCAGGTAAGTATAAACCCGATCTATGCTAGTAGCCTAGCCAATACAAACAAGCTAAACTAGCTTACAAATCATCTTATAAGATCATGACACTCGGGGTACAATGCGTGGCCCACCTTGTACACTTGTGTCATGATCCTATGTACAACCTCCCGGTGAACTGAGACTCGTCCCTCAAAATGCAATCGGTTCCGTGCGAACCATATGTAGTACACGGTGCAGACCAAGGCCATCCTCTTGCTTTGATTGATCCAAGTTGTCCCTCGAGCCCTTATTGTCCACTTGAGTGCAACTGGTAAAGTATTCATCTCCCGTCTTACCCCACACCAGTCCTTAATTGCTGTCCAAATAACTGTAGAAAATGGGCACTTGAAAAATAGGTGCCTCACCGTTTCTACCTCCCCATGGCATAAGCCGCAATTTGGGTGGATATCCAAAAAACCTAATCGGTCTTTTGTGAGAAGCATTCCTCTGAAAGCCAACCACAAGATAAATGAGTACTTAGGAGGTGTATAGGCATTCCACACTAGCTTCGTCCACATAACTTTCTGTGCCCGGCGTCTAAAGTAGTTATAAGCCAACGGGCCCAATGCATTCTCATGTAGCTTTGCTATCCTATCAATTGCACCCTGAATTGATCCTTCCTTCTGCACTAAGATATCTCTGATACGTAGAAAGCGCTTCATCAGTGTTGAAGTATCCTTCTTAGGTACTAAGCTTCAAATTGTCTCTCCATAGGGTAAGTACGTATGATGAACCCACCTTACCCACAGCAAATCCTTTTTACTATGGATGTTCCATAGTACCTTTGCCGAGAGGGTTGCATTCCAAGCTCCAGTATCCCGAAGGCCTAGACCTCCCTCTTCCTTGGGAAGGGTTAGATCCTTCTATGCCACGAGAGGTTTCCCTCTATCCCATAAGAAATTCCTACACAGCCTTGTGACCACTTCAAGGACTGAAGCCGACACTGGAAGGAATAAGAGCCAAAAACAGTTAATACCTTGCAGGACGGATCTGATAAGCTCCAATCGACCCGCATAGGAGAGTGATGAAGCATTCCACAGCCCAATCTGTCCAGCGATCTTTTCCATAAAGGGGCATAATGTATAACTTTGAGCCTAGCTGCAACTAGTGGGATCCCTAAATAGCGGACTGGGAACGTCCCTTTAGGTATCCGGGCCACCCCTAGAATCTCTTCCATCTCCCTTTCGTTCACACCTGCCATAAAGATACTGGACTTACGGATATTTGTCCTGAGACCAGCCACTGCACCAAATTCATTCAGACACTCCCATATGATCTGGACAGAAATTCTATCCCACCGCGAGAATATTATCAAGTCATCCGCATACACTAAGTGTGTAATTTTTAAAGCTGCATAGCGCGGGTGATAGTTAAAGTCCGACTCCATAGTAGCTCTCTTGAGTAGCCGCGACAGGTATTCCATATAGGTGACAAACAGGTAGGGGGAGATTGGATCCCCCTGCCTTAGTCCTTTTCGGCCCTCAAATTTGCCATGGATATCACCATTTATTTGGATAAATAAGAGGTGGTAGAAACACACTCCATGATCCACCCAATAAATCTCGTTAGGAACCCAAGTCCAGTGAGTATCTTGTGCAAAAACGTCTAGCTGACTGAGTCATAGGCTTTCTTGAGATCCACCTTGATCACGCATCTAGGTGAAACTCTTTTCCGGCTGTAGTGGTTGAGAAGTTCTTGGGCCATATGGATATTTTCCGTCATGCTCCTACCCTCCACAGAGGCAGACTGGGTTTCATCTATAACTTCTGGCATCACCTTGGACAATCTGGCCGCCAATATCTTGGTCACCACTTTATACACCACATTGCAGAACGCTATTGGTCTATACTTTCCCACTGTGCTCGAGTGCGCCGACTTTGGGATCAAAGTGATGATCGTGTGGTTGAGCTGTTTCAGTAGCCTACCTGTCCAGAAGAATTCATTCACCCCCTCATATAGGTCTTGGCCAACAATGTGCCAGGCCTTTATGAAAAAGCCAGTTGTTTACCCATCCGGCCCAGGAGCTTTGTCCTGTCCAATGCTAAAGACTGCCTCCTTGACCTCTAGTGCCGTTACTGGTCTCTCTAAGGCAGAGGCTGCTTGGGTTGAGACCTTGGCCCCTATATCAAAGATTGTGCTGTCCACTTCGGGGTCGTGTGCTCTTCCCTTCCTAGGAGGTTTTGATAGAATCTAAGGAATTCCGCAACCACTTCCTCTTCCCCCGATGTAACTTCTCCATTTTCTGTGACCACAAAGGCAATGAAGTTCTTTTTGGCGTTCCTCTTGACCAAAGCATGGAATAACTTAGTGTTCCGGTCACTGTTGACTAAGTATCTACACTTTGCTTTCTGAGCTAGGAAACTCCTCTCCGCTTCACTTAGCTTCCAAGCAATTCCCCGCAATTCCTGAATTCGACTCCGTGCAGCTGCATCCATGGATTGTTGTTGGGCTTCTTGTTGCAATCTCTTTAGTTCCTCCCTTGCCCTCTCCGCTTGATTTGAGATATGACTGAAATGTTTCTGATTGAGCTCCCTGAGTGGCTCAAAGTGTGGTTTTATGAAAATCTCATAAGATCAACTAAAGAGTTTTAAAACTCTTGTTGGATATTGACTTGCGGGATGAAATCCAATTAATTATTCGTGTGAAAAATTCAAGGTTAATTCTTAGTTTGGTGGTTAAGTTTCCAACATTTTTATTAAGCCATTTGGTTTTTTGATTGACCCTAGATATAATTTTTAGTCACAATGAATTCAAACCTAAATATTACATATAACACGGTTAATTCATTCCTTAATATATAATTTTTTTATTTTTAGTCATATTTTAAATTATGGATCATATATAATCATTATTAGTAGAAATATTATACATAAAAATAGTGCTGATCGAAAACTAAGACCAAGTATAAAAATGATTCTTATTCTATTCAGAAAATGTTAAACAATTGTTGGATTTAAGATTATATGTAGTAGCAACAGTACGCAAATTTCAGCCACCTGACTTGAAAACTCATCTTCTCAGCGACTTATATATTTTTTTTATTGTAATTATGAGAATTGATTTATTAGATAAATTAATCTCAGCTCATTGGTAAGTAGACTAATTTGTATAGGAACGAAAATTCCTTATTTGTAAATTAAAACGATTCATGTATTTTGATAAGTCTAATTCTATTATTGCTGATAAATGACTCTCAACCCCTTATGTTATTTTCTGAGAGAATAAAAATGGAGAAAGCTGATTTTTGTGAGACACGTACAGGGAAAATGGTTTCCTCCTTCTTTGTATTATTCGAAAGTAAATTTATACGTTTAGAGATTCAATTGAAACATTTTCAAAGTCTGTCAATTTTTTTTTTCCAAATTTGTCCTTGCAAAATTTGTACTTCGGGACGCAATAGAACCCAATTTGTATGTTTAGGAACTCAATTGAAACTTTTTTAACTTACAGGATGAAATCGAACTGAGGCCCCAAGATAAGGGACTATTCACACAATTAACCCTACATAATAGCAACCGTAAGCAAATTTCTGCCACCAGAATTGAAACCTTTGGCCTTCTATAGAAACTTCTTAGGAAATATGCGTTTGTAAGAGTGAGCTAGCTAGATTGACTAGTAAGAAAAGAAAAGAAAAAAGCGTGAACGTGCAACTATAAAAGACGGATGCTTACAAGCTCCATACTCATACGCAGAAAAGTTTTGCAGAACCAAAACTGAGTTCGATGGAGAACTTAACCAAAACCCCCTTCCATAATTCCCAAGAAAATAGCAAAGAAGTAAGAAAAACCCAACATTTCTCGTATGCAGTCCAACTTGTCACCTCTGTGTCATTGCCTATGGTTTTGTACACTGCTACAAAACTAAAATTGTTTGAAATCATTGCCAGAGCTGGCAATGGGAAAAAATTATCGCCAGCTCAAATTGCATCACAATTGCCCACGAAAAACCCGGATGCAGCTTCCATGCTAGATAGAATGCTTCTCTTACTGAGTAGCCATTCTGTGCTCACTTGTGATGTTCTTGAGTTTTCTGATGGGGATGATCTTCAATACCAAAGAGTTTATGGGCTAGCTCCAGTTGGGGAATTCTTCGTGCCGGACAAGGAGGGTACCTCATGTGGGCATATGGTTGAATTGAGTCAAGATAAGATTCTTACTGGCGGTTGGTAAGTTTGATTCTTTTATAACTTTTTTTTTTTGTACTGCATTTTTAACTGGTGGTAAAGTTAAAATTTTAAGTTTTGTGACCCTTGTTCTCTGGCCACGCTAGCTGAAGAATAGTACTAGTGTAGATACATGTGTTCGGTTAAAACAACAGCAAGAATGTAAGTTCTTTATAACGAATCCATAATATTTTTTAACTCATTGTAAACTTAACAAATATTTTAGGTATGAATTGGGAAATGCTGTTCTTGAAGGAGGTATTCCACCGCTCGATAGAACGCTTGGCATGTCTGTTTTCGAGTACACTAGCAAGGATGCCAGGTTCAATGAGGTATTCAACAAGGGAATGGTTGGCCTAACATCCACAACAATGAAATTCTTGCTTAATGAGTATAGGGGTTTTGAACACCTTAAGACATTGGTTGATGTTGGTGGTGGTCTTGGAGTAACCCTCTATAGGATTACATCAAAATATCCTTCAATACAAGGAATCAATTTTGACCTACCAAATGTGGTTGAAGATGCACCATCATATCCCGGTACATTCTCAATATCGTACTTTAGTGTATCTCAAATTAAGTTTTATGCGAATTTTTGCTTTCATTCTATTGGATTATATAAATCTCAACTCTCTCAAATTAATTTGAAATCCTTGATGAAGGAATCAAACACATTGGGGGAGACATGTTTGAAAGTGTACCGGAAGGAGAAGCCATTTTCATGAAGGTAACCAGATGCATTTCTGGAAATCTGTTTTATGAACTTTACATGTTTCATAGTTGGGCATAATACAAGGTAGGTCTACATGCCGATCATTCCCGTAATTATGATGCTCAAAGCGCTCTATTGCGATCTCCCCCTTGTGTTGTCATTGATGTTATTATTCATTGATGGTATAGGCTATAAGTAGGTAGTTCGCATTTTTACACAGCAGAAGACAATGAAATGGAGATGGGCTATGCCTAGGACGCTATGGAAATATCCTCAAGCGCATGCAATGAAAGAGTAGAGCTACTCATACATTAATTTGAGCCTATGGTTCAATTTGGTTCTTATTTTTAAGTTCAAATTTTGCCTCCCAATAAATTTGAGTTTGATTGATCTTTCAAATAAAATCTAGCTAAGTTTGGCAAAATATAATTTAATTTTAATTGATTGACTATGGAGTTTGACTGAAAAAAGTTTAAATATACTAAATAGCCCAATAATAAGTGAAAATAATTTGAAAACAAACAAAAAAACCCAAAAATTACTGAACATATATGCCTAAGACAAAATAACGGTAACAGCCAAAAATTCTCTTTATTACTAATCTGAAAAAAAGGATCCATCGTTATTCTAGAGTATGAGAATATCATGCCCTGCCAATATCTTAGCTCAACATATACGAATCAAAATTTCACTTTCACTATGCATAATATATGTACATTATCCTTTGACGTGTGAAGTGTGGCCAAGAGTTATATTTACTACAATTAATTACCCATGTCATTTTCAGAATAAACGCCTTCATCTAAACTTTATCATGAACAAATTTCTCATCACAGGGCGTGGTTCATAACTGGAGTGATGATCATTGCGTAAAATTGCTCAAGAACTGTTTGAGAGCTCTACCCAACAACGGAAAAGTGATTGTCATGGACTTCATTCTACCTTTGAAACCTGACACTAGTGACTCTTCAAAATGTGTTTGCCAGATTGATACCTCCATGATGACTTATACTAATGGAGGGAAAGAACGATCAGAGGTCGAATTTCGGGCCTTGGCTACAGCTGCCGGATTTAAAGGCATAAGATCAGAATGTCATGCTGGAAACGTTGGGGTGATCGAAATGTTCAAATAGATGAGACTGCACTTTTCATCCAGCTAAGCAGCCAATGGTCCAGTGGTGAATAAAGCTTCAGGATTTTTCAGAGAGTCTTTGAATAAAAATTTGAATGTTTGCGTTTTCTTTTCTTGTTATATGAATATTATCCATCTGCATAAATGTTCTATTTCGTGTTCTAATGGTTCAGACTATTTTATAACTTAATTCAGCGCTCAATTTAAAAGATTAAGTTCCTAATCAATTAAGCTTTTGATAAGAAAATTAAAAATATAATACCTTAGCATATTGAATGAGTATGAAAGTATTGGTGGAATTGTACTCATAAAAAAAAATAAATAAATAGTAATACACAACGAGAAATTAAAATAAATTCTGTATACGGCAAAATTACTTAAAAAGTTAGTATGAATAGCAACTAATCTTCTACTATCTTATAATACCACCATATTAAACACTATAAGAATTTATTTATATAAATATCACGTTTTTCTACAAGAAATGATATATACTTGGCTTATCACTTAATTGTCCACGCCGCTCTTCAATGTAATTTTTCCACTCTCCAATTCTCTCCTTTTTCTAGTCTTCTTTTTTTCCTTCTTTTACTTCGTGATTTTAATATTTTTAAATTATTGTCCAATGAAATTTTACAAAAAAATTATTATCCTAAAAATAGGAAGAAATTAATTTTACTATTTTAATTTTAATTATGGTTTATTAGTGGCTTGATGCTTATCTATAGAATCATATTTCCTTCATTCATAAATTATACTCCCTCCGTTCCAAAAAAAGAGTCCACTTTAGTTAAAATAAAAATTTTATTAATTGTTAGGTACAATTCATTTAATGCACCACTAAATGTATAATTTTATATTTTTATTCTTACATTTTATCAGCAATGATATTTTAGAAATTTGATTTAAAAGTGGACTCTTTTTTTTGAGTTTAAGAAAAAGTCTCAATGTGGACTTCTTTTCCAAAGCGGAGGGAGTAAAAAATTGTGTAATTTTTAAATTTTTCTTTAACTTTTGTATTGAGATAACTATGGAATCAAATAGTTAGAATGATTGGGAGTTAATTACATCCATCTTCCTCAAAATTTGATAAAACTAAAATATCCCTTTTGTAATTTGAAAAAACTATCAATATCCTTTTTAATTCAAAGTCAATCTCTGAAACGTGTGAAAATGCAAAAATACTTATCAATTTGCTAAAATAAATTGCAAATAAAAAATAACATAACATTAAAAGTGAAAAAAATGAAATTCAATAATAATTATTATATGAAATTGCAATTTTGAATTTTGATTGAAATTTTATACTTTTTCTTTAAATTTTAATTTATTGCTATCTTAATTGTGTAACAACATTTTTAACCTCGAAACTTAAAATCGGATATACAAGAATATGCATATTCACTCAATTATTATCAAGGAATACTTTCCAAAAAAAAATTAATAAAAAATTTGCAAGTAGTGTTTTGTATAAAGTAATTAATGAAAATTTTAAGGAGTAAATCTGTATATGCAACATAATATTTTATTTTGCTGATGTCATCATTAAAGTGCTAAATATTAAGGTTGACTAATTTAAAGGGTATTAGTAGCTTCTTCCAACTGGAGGGGATATTGATAGTTTTATGAAATTTCAAGGAGATTGATGTAATTAACTCCATAATTAATTAATTAAGTATTAGATATTTATTTTTTTATAATAGGTATGGGTAGCAATTGATTTGAATAGAATCAATAAGAAGTCAGAATAATAGTTATTCAATTTTTTTGCCCATTTCTGATGGTTGATTAATATAAAAA
The DNA here is from genome assembly GCA_020080225.1 of Gynochthodes officinalis. Taxonomy (NCBI): domain Eukaryota; kingdom Viridiplantae; phylum Streptophyta; class Magnoliopsida; order Gentianales; family Rubiaceae; genus Gynochthodes; species Gynochthodes officinalis. The sequence goes on along the minus strand of CM034625.1, from coordinate 32,376,355 downwards.
ATTTGATCCTTTTGGATTTCAATTTGTTTCAAATATTTATTTTGGCCGTTTAGTAATTCTCTTCTTAGGCTTGATTAACATTTCTTTTGTATCTTGTTCATATATTTTAGTTTAATTTCATTTTATTTTGTTTACCTTGAAAGTGGGAAAATAAATCATTAATTTGAATAGGGAAGAAAAGTTTTTGGGGGAAAAACAATAACTAAGATAATTTTAAAATAATAACCGCAATAATTCAGAAATGTCCAAGTTTGTAGTTTAACTAGGGGTGGTAAAAGTACCCACCATCGACAAAACTAATTATAAGAAAATTGGACTAATCTCCATGTCAGAAATATCGGCAAACCATTAGTGAAATGAGTAATTGGAACGGAAATAAAAACAAATAACTTCATTAGCAATGTATATATGATGTTGATGGATTTGGTTTAACTAATTTACCTTAACGAGGGATAAGGGGAAATCGTAATACTTGATTTGATTTCCCAAATTTTATGTAATTATGCCTAGTCAAGTAAATTAATTGTCACCCGTGATTGAGTGAGGTTTTATTATGAATATTTCAATACTAATGAGTTGTATTCAGATACTTACGTTTTTAGACTAAATATTATGTACATTTATTATATTCTTGTTTTCCATGTAATAAGTCAATTAAAATTAAAATAAATGAATACAACCCTTTAATTTACATATTTTATCTAAAAATATGTTTTTTGCCCATAAGTTACTCATAGTATATTGTTATAGAGTGATATTGAAAGATACGAAAGACCTTCCCATTATGATACATATAATTTTTATCAAATACGACAGTGAAAATAGTCCCTTTTTTTTAATAATACTCTTGCAAACAAATCCAGGTTGGGACCTATAACTCCTAAAATTATAGCATATGGTGATGCTCCACTATCATTAATTACAGAAAAATAACAACTCCATTCTCTAGTAACAAAGCAAGTTGGGTTTCAAAATTATATATTGTTATTAATAATAATAGTAATATGACATTTTAAAAAAATAATATTTTTCGAAAACAAATAAAAGTTTTAATTTTTTTAATAGAAAGTGTAATGTATAAGTCATTTTACTAGATGAAAGATACCAAAAAAAAAGTGTTTTAAATGAATCTCCAATCCATAGTCCAGAGTATTATATTGAAAAAAATATTTCATATATCTATTGTATTATTAAATATAATAAATTAATCATTTTTTTTAAATATAAATAGATTGTCTCTTTAAATTTCAAATTATCATTTTCAATTATCTCTAATTATATCATTTTACGTGGTATAATAGTTAGCAATAACATGTATACTTTAAATTTACTTGAAATCAACTCGTCACGTCTCAAATTTTACAAATTGTGTGGTTGTCCAATAATTCAACATACACCGTCTTCGTTGCTTCCACCCTCCACTAATACCAAAACCTGAACCCGAACCCTTGATTTGTCAAAGCCCCAAATCCCGTCTCTCACTCACCCCCATTGCCCATTGTGCTTGCTACTTTTTATTAGCCTTGAAACTCAAGGTAAATATGATTTCTTTTTATTATCTTTGGTCCCCCGGTGGCTCAGTTACTATGAATTAGCAATAAGACTCATTTATTATGAATCATCTTTGGTTACCCAACAACATCCACTAAAACAATTTCCAATCTTCCTTCTCGCAAGTTTTAGTTTGTTCTAGCGGCGGCCATCCATTTTCTGATACTGCCAGTTAAATGATCCGAATGAGAAAGCCTTACAGCCAGTAAATGTAACTATCATTAGTTTTCTACAAAGGTCCTCTCTCTTCGAAGAGTATTTATCAATATATTATTAATGCACCAATAAAGATTGATGACCATCCGCTTTTTTCCCTTACTTTTGCATGTATCCTAGCCCTTGGAATTTGAATTGATTAGAAATTTGAACACAATGGAAACCTAAGCATTTCTTGTTGAACAAACAAAGCAGAAGTGGGTGGAATATATTATTACTACTGAATATTATTGCTGCTTTCTGTAATGAAACAAAGTAGCCTTTATATAGGCTTTACATGTGTAACTAATTGATGAAAAGTAGGCAAGCTAAATGCTACCACTAACTTTGGAAAAGTAGGAAAGATAAGTGTTGACAACCAATTTTGGATTATATGGAAAAAATCATAACAACTAAAGAATTGGTCAAATTTTCTTTAAGGAGCTGGTGTTGAGTTTCAACACTCCCTCAATACCACATTCTTCAAGATCTCGAAATGATGACGAAAGTTTTCAAACTTATTGCCACTTAAACCTTTTGTGCACAAGTCAAGAACTTGGTCATCCGTCTTAATTTGCTTTAACTTGATTTCTTCTGCGTAACTTTTTCCCCGATGAAGTGATAACGAATTGCCACATGCTTAGTTCTTGCATGAAAAACTAGATTTTTGCTAGACATATTCTCGATCGGTTGTCACAATATAATGAAACTACATAGTCTATTGGTTGACATAGATCCTTTAGCAACCGAATAAGCCATGTGCTTTCTTGAGCCGCCATTGATCCGCCAGATTCTCGCTTCACTGTGGATAAGGATACAATTTGTCGTCTTTTGCTACACTAAGAAATTGCTCTAGTACCTAACATAAAAACATATCCTATAGTTGATCGTCAGTATCATGCTCACCGCAAAATCAAGATCACAATAACCAACTAACTTGCGCTTCCACCTTTTCATACAAAATACCATAATCAAGTGTATTCTTCACATATCTCAAAACTCGTTGTCGCTTCTAGATGAGGCTTCTTTGGATGTTGCATGTACCTACTCAAGACACCAATCAGTATAAGAAATATCACTCTGGTTAGAGTTAAGTAAATCAAACTTCCAACCAATTGTTGATACATTGTTGCATCTTTCAAATCCTTCCTTCATGAGCACATATTTTGGCATTTGGTTCAATTGGAGTTGAGATTGGTTTGCGATCAAACATGCCAAACTTTTTAGCAAATCTCTTGAATACTTTTGTTGACGAAGAAAGATTCCCTCTTGTGTGCGATCAATCTCGGATCAAGAAAATCTCAAGCCGCCAAGTTCTTTCATTTGAAACCGAGTTGATAAATTCTCCTTTGTTTGAAGAATTTCTTCCTCCCAATCTCTGTAATGATTAAATCATCCACATACACTAGTACAATAACTAGCTTCCCTTTGTTAGCTTTGACAAACAAGCTAGAATCACAGTGTTACCAAAAACCACTATGAGTAAGAAATTCAGCAATTTTACCATACCAAGCCCTTGGTGCTTGTTTTAACCCAGAAACGCCTTCCAAGTTTACACACATATTCAGATGGTCTTGACTCAAAACCCATTGGCTGATTCATATAAATTTCTCGATCTAGCTCCCCATGTAAAAATGCATTCTTGACATCCATTTGCCATAGGTTCCAATCTTTACTAGCCGCAAGTGCAAGTAACACTTAACGGTGGTAAATTTTGCAACTGGAGTGAATGTTTCATCATAGTCTAACCCATATTGTTGAGAGAAGCCTCGAACTACCAGACAAGCCTTGTGCCTTTCAATTGAACCGTCAGGGCGGCACTTTACCTTAAAAACCCATTTGCAAGAAATAGGTTTAACATCTCTTGGCTTTGGCATGAGCTCCCAAGTCTGATTTTGCTTTAATGCAGTAATCTCCTCTTCCATAGCTTTAATCCACTTTAAATCTTGAAACGCTTCCTCAAATGTCTCTGGCTCTTTTACATCTACTTCTTCCACTATGGCAGCATTTGCATATTTAGGATTTGGCTTCCTGGCCCTAGTTGATATTCTAGGTGGAATTGGTGTTTCTGCTTCACTAGATTCACCTTCTTCGAAGGATTGCTGATGTACACCAGTTTGCCAAGGACTTTAAAACTCACCTTCTTCAACATTATCACCATCATCTGTATGTGTAACTTCATCTAAACTCAGCTTAATTTGAGAAGATTGCAACACATCTCTATCTTTGTTTGAGGGCCACCATGAGGAAGCTTCATCAAACACCACATTCTGAGATGTGTAGCACTTTCCGCTTGTAGGATCACAACATCTCCACCCTTTCCTTTGACTGTCATATCCTACAAAGACACATTTAACAGCCTTCTTGTCCAACTTGCTACGTAATTGGTCAGGTATGAATACATAACAAACGCATCCAAAAACTCGAAAATAACTAACTATGGGTTTCAAGTTCCACAATTTTTCAAACGATGAAAGAAAACATAATCTTTGTTGAGGAAGCCGATTAGTCACAAAGACTGCAGTACTCATAACTTCTGCCCAAAATTTGCCCGGTACATCTTTTGCGTGAAGCATACTCCAACAAATTTCTGCAAGATGTCTGTTCTTTCTTTCAGCCACACCATTTTGCTGTGGTGTATTAGCACATGTAAACTGGTGTCGTATTCTATTATTGCGCAGGTATTGAGAAAACTCGTTAGAGTTGTACTCTCCTCCGTTGTCAGTGTGCAAGCAGAGAAGTCTCTTATCAACTTGTGCTTCAATTGTCTCTCTGAACTCTTTAAACTTTAAGAATACTTCAGATTTTGCTTTCATAAAGTAAACCCATACATACCTTGAGAAGTCATCAATAAAAGTTACCATGTACTTCATTCCACGGTTTGATGATTGCTTGATAGGTCCAAACACATCAGAGTGTACAAGCTCTAATGGTTCCTTTGTTTGAAACTTGGACTCCTTATATGGTAGTTGACGAGCTTTTCCATATTGACATCCTGCACAAATTGAGTCAGTTTTTACCTTTATTTGGGGAAGTCCCTTTAACATCGACTTTTTCATCATTATATCTAGCTTGTAGTATCTGACATGACTCAATCTCATATGCCATAAGTCTGCTATTTCATTTTTTCGGGTTTTGTCTACATATGCAGTCCTCACGACATCACATAAACCGACCGATCTTCGTCCTTCCATTATTGGTGTTCCAAAAATCTAAAAATCCCGGTACACCTTTACATCTTCCGGACCAAATAAAACAAAGTGACCCAAAGATGCTAGTTGTATTACTGAAAGCAAATTTTTCTTCATACCTGGAACATGGTATACATTGTGAAGTGATACTTCTTTATCATGTTGGGGAGAGATTACCGAATTACTTATGTGAGCAATTGGTAACTTTGAGTTATTTGCTGTCACAACCACACAACTTCCTTTGTACTTGGACAGATTTTGTAGCTTGTCTATGTCACCTGTCATATGATTTGAGCAGCAAGATTCAACGATCCAATCTTTCTCATAATCAACCGTTTGTGCAATTGTTGCAGTGAGAGCTAACTCCTCTTCTTCTGCAGCAAAAAGTGCCTCTGCATCCCATTCTTCTTCCATTTTGGAAATAACAGTGTTACTCTCAACAGACTTTTTCTTTGACCTACAAACTTTTGCCACATGACCCTTTTTTCCCACAATTGTAGCACTTCCCTTCAAACTTCTTGTTGTTACCATGGTGTTTTGCTTCTCCCCCTGCATGATCACTTCTTTCATCTTGATGACTCTTGGCCTTATCTTCATTTCTTTTTGACCCATTGGTTGTTTGTTGCTTGGGACCCCCTTTACTTCTATTGGGATTGAGTGCTTCCTCTTCATTCTTCATCAAGTTCCTCCCATTTGTTTAGCCAAAGCTTCGTGACTTGCAAGCAAGTTTTCAAACTCAACAAGTGATGGTTGAATTTGCCATCCTTGTACTACAGCAACAAAGCTTCTATATTCGCGTCTCAAACCATGAATGATTATCCTCTTCATTCTGGTTTCCCCGATTGGAGCTTCTGGATCCAACTCCGAAATCTCTCGACACAATGACTTCACTTTGTGAAAATATTGAGGAATTGTCATGTCGTGTTGTTCTGCCGACAATAACTCGCTCTCCAAAAGTTGAAGCCTCGTGTCATTCTTCTTTGAAAACAACTTGACCAAAGTATCCCAAGCATCTTTGGGAGTTTTGGCATCCCGGATGTGTTCTAGCACATCATCTTCAACTGTTTTCTTCAAGGCGAACATTGCTTTGCCTGCTTTAATCTTCCACTTTCGTAGCGTACCATTTGCATCTTCTGCTTGTGGTTCTGTGATTACAGTTCCGTTGACAACTTCCCACAAATCTTGGCCTTGCATATATGACCTCATGCATGTAGATCAGGAGTTGTAGTTTACATTGTTGAGCTTCTTAATCCCATCAACAACCTGAATATCCGTCATCTTGCCAACAAAGGAACTTTTACAGAACTTGTATAGAACCCTCTCTGATACCACACTGTTGAACAAACAAAGCAAAAGTGGGTGGAATATATTATTACTACGGAATATTATTGCTGCTTTCTGTAATGAAACAAAGTAGCCTTTATATAGGCTTTACATGTGTAATTAATTGATGAAAAGTAGGCAAGCTAAATGCTACCACTAACTTCGGAAAAGTAGGAAAGATAAGTGTTGACAACCAATTTTGAATTATACGGAAAAAATCATAACAACTAAAGAATTGGTCAAATTTTCTTTAAGGAGCTGGTGTTGAGTTTCAACATTTCTTTTTGCTTCTCTTTTTGGGTTTTATGCTCAATCAATTTGTTAAAGCAAGCGCAACAAAGTTTTATTTAGTTGGATTGGATAAAGAGGAATAGAATCTCTTTTAATTTCACTACAAGAAAAATGGGCTTTAGTAACGACTAGAATCTCGTCACTAAAAGTGCTTTTTCGTCACAAAAACCATTTAGTGATGGAAAAATGGTTCGTCACTAGGTCGTCACTAATGCTTTGCCACTAAAGGATTTTAGTGACCGAAACAAAAAAGTCGTCATTAAATGAGTGGCGTTAGTGACGAATTGAAGATGTGACGAAAATTAGTGACGAAAAAAAGTCGTCACAAAAAGAGGGAAAAAGTCGTCACTAAACGTTAAGAGTCGTCACTAATTGAGCACGATTAGTGACGAAATTTAGTAACGAAAACTTTTCGTCACTGAAACTATTTCGGTCAGGTGGGTAGTTGTGACGATTTAGTGACGGGAAAAAAAAATCGTCACTAAAAAGAGCCTTGATCAACTCATTCTGTGACGAACTAGTGACGAAATGTTTTGTCGTCACTAAATGGTTAGTGACTGACTTTAAGTTTGTCACAAAAAGTTTGTTGGCCAATGCAATTTTGTGACGGAAAAATTTGACGTCTGTTGCATTAGTGACGAAACAATCTCGTCACTAAAAATTTGTTCGCAAATGAAATTAGCGACGAAAAAAATTTGTCAATAAATAGTGTTATTAGTGACAATTTTAACCAAAGCTATAACATTGTATATTTCAATATTTTATCACCAATAACATCAATGTATTGATTGTGACATTATTTATCCTTTTAATACAAACATCATCGACATCGAAAATGTAATGAAAGCAATCTTACTAATCATTCAACATTCAAAACCCATATGCGGAAAGGCACGAAAGATAAACTTGTGCATTGCAATAGACAATATTTTACTTTCCAAGCATACAAGAAAATAAAAGTTAAATATCCTAGTTGAACCATGAGAATAAAACATTATCCAAACATCTTACACCCACAAAATAGTAATGTACACATAATTCCCACAGCATTCTAAAAGTAAATAGGCAAAAAGCTATTTTAAGACCTTGACAACAGCAACCAACTGGCCATTTGATTCCAAAGTATGTCTACAATCTGTGGATGCTTGGCTATGTGGTGGTGGATGCGTCACTATGAAAAGAAAAGAAAAAAGCACTAAATGTTATAAATTCAATCCAATCCAATCCAATCCAATTACAAATATGACTAGCTACGGAAACAACACCCCATAACTATACATCTCATGACATAGTACAAGTCATCGTAATGAATGATAATCATCATATTACATTTTCCATCAATCACATTTAACAGAGATGACCATGCAATCTATCACGTGACATAATAAAAAACCACAAATCGAAAATCATATTCTTAAACCAATCATTTTAACTAGGCATCATTATGTTACATAATGTTTATTCCTCAGACAAATGTAGAAATGTGCCATGCATTGACAAAAAGGAAATGAAATGTATGAGTGCACATTTGAGAACATATTAAAGGAACAACATCATGTCGCGATAACAATTATATCCATAGAAGCAGCAACATCCCATAATTATATCTCATTACAAAATACAATTTCACCAACAAATTATAATAATCATACTACATTCTACACCAATCAAAGAAAAATGAAGTAACTACGAAATGTTTCACATGACATAATACATTACAACCAATCAAAGATAATATTCATAAACCAACCCTGTTAACAAGGCATCAATATGTTGCATAATGTTTCCTGACAATGAAGGATTAAAGCACATAAAAGATAGACAAGGGAGACAAATAATACTTGGAAAAACCTATTCTAAATTTCCTGACAGTGAAGGAAAACATGGTAGATTCTATAAGTTGCCAAAAGTAATCTACATACTATTTCTCCATCAAACTGTTTCTTATGTATCTGAATGTTGAAAGAAATAAGTCCTGAATCAAGAATTCCATTTATGTTTCCTTGCGTTCCCAAAGATGAGGGAAAAAATGTTTCCACCAAAAACTAACCAGAACAGAATTCTAGAATTCTGTGGAGGGGAAAGGTCAAACAACTAAAACGGACCCCATAAGATGGAAAAAAAAAACCATCTTATTCACAAGAAAATTTGGAAAGTATACAGTACAGAACATGCTTATCCACCTTCTCCTCCAATTTTCTTTCAAGAAATAATGTCAAGCCCTTCATTTTCTCCAAATACTCCAAATTGTCATGCCTAAAACAAAAACAAAGCAAGACACGAGATTAATATAGTCTTCCATGATCTGCCAATTCTATGCATAATTCGAAGTTCAAAACAGAAAAACAATACTACTCTCTGGACAAGAAGATTTTTGTTTTATTCTATTCTTTATGCCCGCCCTTTAGAGTGCTAGATAATTGAGCATCCTACATTTGTAAAAAGTATCAAAATTGTTCGCTAAAAATTTAGTGTATTACAAGTTTACAATATCTGGAGTGTTTACAAACAACACATTACTATAGGTCTATAATGTTGACTGAAACAGACCTATTTTAAAAATTAATGTGCCACTGGCCCGCATAGGATGATGTTTGTGAAACAATAAGCACTTCACATTATCTCAAAATAATGTTCTCACCTCAGAAACAGTTGCAAAGTGTATTATCCCTTTGGAAGTTTAGTGGAATTTGGATAAACATCACCCATTGCATATACATGCTGGTTGATGAAACCATAAAAAATTATATATATATCGATCACAAATAGAGGGATAACTGTAGAAGAATGATCATGATAGTGAAAATGATCATGACAGTGAAACAGAAGAAGGTGAAGGAAGAGAAAAGCAAAAAGAAAGCATGTATGACAAAATAGGCCAAAAATATCAGAATTAATTCCAGAAAAAACAGCCCAGACCAGTCAAAAAATTCCAAAAAAAAAGTCAAAAAACAAAAATAGTCTTGGTCCACATTCTGAGGAAACAGTCCAAAAATTGCAGAAAAAACACAACACTATTTGCAATACAAGCAATCATTAATCTTACTACTAAATTGTACTACTTGTAAAAGTGTTGGAAATTCCTAACACACAAATTTATTAATGGAATGCTAAGTACAATCCTGCATTAACATCATATAATAATAAGAGAAAAATGTTTCCAGTTTATAAAATTGCAATCTGAATAATGAGTAATCAATATTTTTTAGTATCTTATCACCAATAACATCACTATATTAATCGTCACATTATTTATCCTTATAATATATATAATAGAAACTAGTTTTGTTTCAAGGGAACTGAATATATCCCTTAACATATAATTCATCAGCAAGACCAAACAGCCACAATGTTAAGATTTTCATAATTTTTTATAAATATACTTATTTGCCTAGCAGGGACAAGGGATGGGAATTCTATACCAGAAACATTGACAATCCTAAATACAACCATTAAACAGAGGTCTTTCTTTCCATAATGTCATCAAACAATTATCATGATAGTAGTACTCAAACTCCTAGAAGACAACGACTTAAGGAAACAAATCAAGAATTTATAGCAAAATATCATGACAAAAACAACATAGAGAAAACCATAAATCACTCAAGAGGGATAGTATTTGATAGCAGAACATCTAAACTTAAACATCATTCTCCAACAAAATTGTCACTTGATCAGTGTCTCTACTTCAATACTTAATAGGAGCAATAACTTCAAGTTGAGGACCAAGCTTTTCCTCAGCAGCCTTCTCAGCTTTCAGCCTCAGTTTTGTCAACTGCTTCTTCCTCTCATATGCTGCCTGAGCTAGACGAGTGAACAACCAATAGAAGTAAAGCAGTCAACTTACTACAGCTTTCTAAATATGTTGTTCCTGCGCTGCTAAAGGCAAAGCGTGGATATGTTCGAATAAGACACGTGTGCAACAAGAAATCTTTGCAACAAAAAAAAAAGACAAGGTAACAAAAGGTTACATGGCCTAGCAAACAATTCTACAGAAAGCATAATGGCCCAACAGTTAATGCCCAAACAAGAACCATGGAAGAAAACGCAGTCTATCACAGAATCGAACCAGAAGCAAGACCTTTTCATTGGCCAAAACGAAGCTAATTCTACTTTTTAACGCTAATGAGCTGTTCTCACTTGCTTTATCACTTCTTCCTCTCATGTTATTCCAATTTTAATCCACCAGAAATTTTCAACCTATTTCTGTCTTATTATACATATTTTCTTTCATAGCCTAAGATAAGCTTCTATTATTTGTTTAGCATAAAACCCACACCAGTGCTACACAACCCTTTCCATTTCTTAAAGTGCCCGTTCACTTCTTTCTCTAATTACTTTAAACAACATAAACCACACAAAAAGTACTCAAAGACAATGAAAAAGTTTCCAGTCGAAACGCAATTGCAAGTAGAAAATAGAAATTGAGGGGACCAGGAGGATGAAGAGCAGTTTGTAGATGATAAGCCATGCAAAAAATTATCAATAGAAGAAAAGAGAAAAAGCAAAGACAAAGAAAGCTGGTACATCAAAAGCCAATATATAGAAGAAAGACCCAACTTTTTTGAGAAATATGTTTAAAACAAGAAACCAACAAAATTGCAAATAAATAGAAATCATAAATGCAAATCAAGTACAAAATGGAATTTTCGAACCAAGACACAAAAATTTGAGTATCTCTTTTTCACAAGAAAGATCCAGACCAGGTGAAAGCTATGATCCGGATGAAGAAAACTCCTGCGCTCCACCAAAAAGGTTTTGCCTTGACGCTTACTTCCTCCAGATTTCTTGAGCATTCTACACCAACAGACACAACAAACAAAAATGGGTCACGACCAATGATTTTTATTGAGGCCTGGTACATCCATTCCTTGCCTGATGTCCCTTTCTAATCACCCATAAATGTCCAAGGAAGCAAGTCAAAAAAATCATCTATTTTTTTGGGGATGGGGGGAAGGGAGGGGTTTGGGACAGAGCAGCAGCGTGCACAAACCAGAAATTGACTGGTGATTTTACACGATATAAACCCTTAAAAAAATGGTTTTTACATAAAAATGCAAATTAACCAATTAAATTTTTGGGGCAAAGCATGTCATCACTCATCAATTAAATTTAAGATCAAGAACTTTAAAACCACAGAATCCACCAGAATTTGAAAAAAAGGCAACCAGAATAGAAAAATACCCAAAACAAATAAAAAATCCTCCAACACACCGTGATCGTTCCAAGCTCGAGAAATTCAGAGTTGAAACGGTACAATCTGGAACTCAGAACTCCAAAAAAAAATCATAGAAAAAATGCAGGAACGGATGCAAAGTATTTAAATCCAATGCTCCATACAGCACATGAGTATGAAAAGAGGACGAAATTCGCCAAGGATCTGCAACAGATCTGAAAAACCTGCAGCAGATTTGGTGTGTTGCTTCCATCGGATGATAAAGGGGAAGAAAAAATGGAGGGGTTTCTTGGGCAGAGTTGGGAAGCAGAGGAGAGGAAAGAAATTTGTTTTTGCGTCAATGGATATGAGGATTCCTTTAAAGGGGGGAAATCATTCTTACTGTAAACCAATCCTTCCTTTTAACCAGCCGCCTAACATTCCTTTCATTCTCATTCCTCTTCTCCCAAATCCCTTTAACCAACCGCACCCTAAATCATAAAAAAAAAAAAAAAATTTAAGCAGAAACTGTAGCAAAAATAAACCACAAACACCCCCTAGAAACAAATCTTGAAGCTCAAAAGTAAAGGTTGAACGAACAGACATAGAGGAGGCGCAGCACAACCACAATAAAGAACCCAACCATCCAATCAAACAAATAACCTCTTTGGGGTTCAAAGTGGAAAGAAAGCAGTGGATGTGAGGGGCAAATTGAGCCGAAAGGGTGAAAATAATAGAATTGGGGGAGACAGAGACGGCAAAGTTAGGGTAGCGAAGAACATCCTCTTAAGTGAATTTTGTTTAAGTGTTTCCAAAGAAAAAAACGAACACAATCATGGAGCGACTTTCAATTTTTAACGTCCCGCTTTTTTCCTTTAAACCAAATTCGTTTTCGTTCTGGGTATTCTTAAGCATCCAAATTTTTTATTCAATTATTCATAATAAAAACATTTTACTTTTTTAAACCAAAAATCAATCTTTCACTTCATTTACGGTGCTATATTATCTTTAAAAAATTCTGATTTGAAATTTTTTAAAATTTTAAATTTTAAAATGCTAATTAATTATTACATAGCCAGTGTAAAATCATTTTGAAATAATTTAGAGAAAAATATAATATTTATATTTTCATATAGACATTAAAAAAATTATGTATATTATATATTTAAATTTATATGTATTATATATATTTAAAATTATATATTGTTTACTTCAAAGATAAACAAGTAGACGAATAATTAACACGTATGTGCATAAAATTATGTGTATATATACACTAAATTACTTATGTTATATAATAGTTACTTTTATTATAACTATATTGTTTGCTAATTACGATATATATATATATATATATATATATATATAGTTAGAACTAAAAGCAATAGCATAAGTAGTTAATACATACATATATACATATATATGTATGTATGTATGTATTAACTACTTATGCTATTGCTTTTAGTTCTAATTATATATATATATATATATAACTTCCCCCACCCAAAAAAAAAAAAGAGTTTAGCTTCTAAACAAGGTTTTGTCCCAAACAAGAGTCCAATTACAACAAAAAAAGCTAAGTTTTCAACAAAATTTCTAAAATACCCTTAATTAAATAGAATATATTAAAAGGGTATATTGATATATAATACTTAATGAGGAAATTAGAGATATGAAATGAGTTATATCTCCACTTAGTTGATAAAAAATAAAAAGTTATATATTTATGAAACCGAACTCTTTTTTAGAACAAAGGAAGTATAAGTATTTATTATTTTTGTTGTACATTATACATCTAAGTATATATGTATATGTATTAATCACAACTTATGTTATAATATTACATTAGTGATTGTAACTACTTTAAAACTATATATTTTTTATTCCTAATTTTCTTGTAAAGAAATATAGTTTGTAATAAATGTCAAGCCTTTTAATTACCATTTATCAATAGTGTATTTTAATACTAACAAAATTTATAGAAATTAAGAATTTATATATATTAGGGTGTCTTAGTACAATTATTAGAAATTAAGAATTATAAATTTCAAAAATTAACTTTGGCCCAATAAGTAAATTACATAGCCCAATCATTATCTTTAACCAAACAAGCCAAAACCTTATATAAGTTGTGGCCCAAACAATTTAGCTCAAAACATTTTATCTACTTTATCCCAAATTAATTGGCTTAATACATATATTCTTCATAAAATTTACAATATTCCATTTTATTATACACTAAACTAAATATTTTATACCTCCACATTTAATAATATTACATTGAAACTATATATGTATAAAAATATGAATTAAAAGATTATAACTATTTTCATTTTTATTGTGTTTATTTTACTAATTAAATTTTCCTTTGCATTAGAAAATTCATTTTTATAATACACTAAAAAAATTTCCAATGTTGAATTAATGATATTTCACATATATTCATATAATTAACAGTTTAATTAAAAATCATATATAAGTAGTGTAATTTGATAAGAAATTAGTGACGAAAAAATTTTGTCACTAAAATACATTCATATTGGTGACGACAAAAAATATCGTCACTAAAAGCATTAAAATTGGTGACGACAAAACTTTCGTCACTAATGAATAAACTTTATGATTTTAGTGACGAGAAAGAATGTCGTCACCATTTCTCGTCACTAATTACGATTATTTTGGCGGGAAAGCTTCCCGCCACACTCTTTAGTGATGACTTCTGGTGACTAGTCCCTAAAGATTGGGAGTAGATGAAAAATTGGTGACGACAAAATTTTTGGTCACTGAAGGGGGTATTTAGTGACGACATTTTTTTTCGTCACCAGGAATTCCGTCACTAAAAGCCAAATTTCTTATAGTGTTTTGTGTATTTAGTGCTTGAACTTTTATTGATTGTTTGAGTATAGTAACTTTAATAGTACTGGCAAACACAAAATTGATCATTATTTCTTTACTGATATTCTTTCAACCATGTCCTTTATATTTTATGAAAATGTGGGGTGAGGGAAGAGGGGAAGAGGGGAAGGGGGGAAGGGGAATGTATTAAAATTAATACGAATATATGCTTGTCCAAACATATATATCACCTTGCAAGAATTTATATGTTAACAGGGTCTAAGTTGTTAATTTTATCATCCATACGCTTAATTGATTTTGTAGGCATGTGACATCAAGAGCCATGCATCACTTCCCTTGCACTGTTTACTATCATATTTATAGTTCTATGCGATATATGCCAATTTTTTGTCATCACACATGCAAGCTTATATGTCGTTTTCCCTCTTTAAAAACCTCAGTGCTTTACGAGAATGGTTGAAGACAACTTTTTTGCTAGAAACTGAGATTTTTTTTAGTGTGATGACATCTTTTTTACCATTATGACAGTTTTCTTTTTTGAAATTTTCAAAAAATAATGAATGCAAGTGGAGATGTCAATGCATCCCATCAAGGTGATAGCTCACAAACTTCTTAAACTTCACAAAGTCAACAAACTCCACAAAGTTCAGAATCACTTAAATTAGATGAGTCAGATGGTACTTCAATTGAAGGTGATCGGGGAAAAAGAAAACTCACTTCACTGATTTGGTGACCCTTTAACAAACAAAAGCTTGATGGGAAGTGGCATGGTGTATGCAACTATTGCTTAAAATGGTACCTGAGAAGTACTAAACATGGAACAAATTCTTTGCAGGATCATGTTAAATGGTGTGTTAAAAGGCTTAAACAAGACATTAAGCAAATGCTATTACCAAATGAATTCAAAAGAGAGGATGAAAAATATGATTTGCATAATTATTTCTTTAATCAAGGAGTCACATCATGAGTTTGCAATTGTGATTATATTGCATGAATATCCTCTATCTATCGTTGAACATGTTGGTTTTCGAAAATTTTGTAATCAATTATAGCCTTGCTGTAAAAAAAATTCAAGAAATACAATTAAGGGAGATATTTTTAGAATTTATGATACGGAGAAAGAAAAGAAAAATAGGATGTTAGATAATCATGATAGTATGATTGCCACTGCAATTGATATGTCAACTTCAAGCAACTCAAGAAGATGTTTCATGGCTATCACAACACATTTTATTGATGACACATGGACATTACAGAGTCAAATTTTGAGGTAAATGTTTAAAACATAAAGTTTAATTAATTTTCAATTGTTTTCTCTATGCATAATTTTAACATTATCTTTCTTTTTTATTATTATTGGGATTGACTACAGTCCTATTTATTATTTTGATGGGACGATTTTGTTTGACAAATTTGGACCATTAGATTTTATTCAATGGTTAGATGTAAATAACGTTTATCAAATATGAAAAAGTAGAAATAACACGTCTTTAACACTGGTAACCCTTTTCTATGACAATTCAGTAATTTTGAGACAAGAAATTCGTCCTTTAATAGTTTTATCGTCACAAAGAAAAAAAATTGTACTTATAGAATATTAGTTTTTGTCTTTTAATATAAAACATGCTATTATATTTGAAGATGACGGCAGAGGTCTTCAAACATTGAACAAGACGGAGGAGGTTTTAGATATCTTCTCTTCGTGCATTTTCTTCTTCTTCCATAACTTAAAGGTGAGACTTTGTAAGCCACAATTTTAGGTTTGATCATTGCAAGATTGGATCATAGCAACGTTAGAAATTGGCATCTGTTAAAGATTAGTCTGTTTTATCAAGCATATCACATAGAATATTTTCTGTATATCTTTTTGTGATTTGTAATTATCTACTTATCAGAGTTAGCATAGGTTGTAAGCTTATAAATATACACCAAATATTGTGAAAATACAATCAATATACAAAAATCATTCCAGAAACTCTTTGGTTTTTTATTTTCTTACAAGGTATCAGAGCAAGCGATCTGACACTGCTTCTGCTCCAAATTTTAAAACCATCATTTACAAGTTTGTTGCTATTTTTTTTCTCTTTTTTATATTTTATTTTTGGTAAAGTTCCCATTTTGCCCTCAGCATCCCCAAACCCTAACTCTAACCATCAGCTACAAATTTCCCGAATTACCTCCGCAGCTTCTGAAATTTACCAAACTCTTCTTCACCGCTAACAACCATAGCTGACACCATTGTCGTCGCATCCAGCACCACCACGGTCATTCCATCTATCTCACGTGATCCTTACCAGCTCTTCGCCACCGATCTTCAGACAGCAGCATCGTTTCCACCAAACTTACTGGCAAAGGTAATTGGCAAGTATGGAGCGACTAGGTGCGGACTTTTTTTTGGCCAGAAATAAGCTCAGATTTCTTACTGGGACTCTCGAACGACCCTCTGGAAATGACACCGCCGCAAAAAAATGGGACCAATACCATGCCACTACCAAGACTTGGATTACTCATTCTGTCGATCCATCCTTGGAAGCAATGGTTTCTCAGCTTCCCATGGTGGCCTCCATCTGGAATACTTTGTATGGAAGCTTCGGACGCATCTCTGGCTCTCAAATCTTCTCGATTAAGCAAGCCATCGGTGAATCAAAGCTCATCGCCGGTGCCTCAAGTTCACAGCTCATTGCGTTCTACCTTCACCTCCAAGATCTCTAGACTGATTTGGACGTCCATCAACTGCCTATCCACTGCACCTGTGGCCACTGTGAATGTTGGGTGAATGATCAACTCAGATTGCACGAAAATACCGATCAGACGATGAAGTTTTTGCTAGCGCTACTCGACGATTTTCACACCCTGTGAACAAACGTCCTTGCCCAGGATGTTTTTCTCTCCCTTGAGAAACTTCACGCCCTTGCCAAGGAAGACCTTCACCAGAGAAACTCCATTGACGGCCAGCCTCCAGTCGCGGTTGAAAGCAGTGTTTTTTCTGCAACCTAGAAACTTTAGACTCCCAGCACCTTTGTTGCAAATCAACATACTCCAATTTCTGTTGGATCAGGCTCCTGGCAGACCACTGGGCCATAGCCATCACAAAATTCCCTTAGGCCAGGAGAGGCCCATTCAGCGTCCACTTTCAATGGGCCCAATGGCCAGTGCCCATTATGCACCTATTACAAGAAACCAGGCCATGTTCGTGAGGCCTGCTTCCTCCTCGTGGGCTATCCACCAAATTGGAAGCCCAAGCAGTGTACTGGATCCAAGAAAAAAAACTCCAGCTTTGGACCTCTAACCTATAATGCTGTAACTAATGGCCCACCTCCTTCTCTTGGATTTGGGCCTCTTCCTACTCCTTTTGGATACAAATCCCAACAGATCAACAACAAAAACTTGTCACTCTTCTTAATCAAATGGGGACTTCTAATCCCACTGCTAATTTTTCAGGTATCACTTTACCTTCTAACGCTCTTTCATCTGTTTGGATTATCGATTCAGGTGCAAATGACCACATCACTTGTAATTTATCTCTATTGGATTCATATTTTTCTTGTGCAACACTTATTTCAATTACATTGCCTGATTAATCCACTAGCCCTGTGACAATGAAGCTGTAGAGAAAATAGCGGCAAATCCCATTTTTCATGAGCGCACCAAACATATTGAGTTGGACTGTCATTATATCAGAGAGAAAATCCAGCAAGGAATCATTGCAACATGCCACATATCTACCAAGGAGCAACCAGCCAATCTGTTAACTAAAGCACTAAGCAGTGGACAGCATTGACATCTTCTTTCCAAGCTTGAAGTATTTGACTTATACAAATCTCTAGCTTCAGGGGGAGTGTTAAGGATTAGTCAGTTTTATCAAGCATATCACATAGAATATTTTTTGTCTATCTTTTTTTGATTTGTAATTATCTACTTACCTTACTTAGCATAGGTTGTAAGCTTATAAATATACACCAAACATTGTACAGAAAATACAATCAATATATAGCAATCATTCCACAAACTCTCTGGTTTTTTATTTTCTTACAGCATCATATGCAATTAGAGTTCTTTTGATACAAATTTTGGTGGCTTGAAAAACATGTTTATGGTTTATGGTTGATGCTATCCTTTGGGTTTTCTTCATCTTTGTTGGAAGATAATTTGTTCTCAAGTCAGTTAATCTACACAAAAATTGCATACTTTCATTTGTAAATAAACTAAGATTTAATTTACTAGCGCTAAGATAAGCCATTGCTCCATTGTGTATTGTTACTTTTTTTTACTCATTGCTATTCTTTTGTGCTTGTAATAATTAAAAATCCATGTCACGCTGAGCTATTTCCTTCACTTCGAGATGGTAGAATCATGGTAGCTGTAAAATGTCCGCATTGGAAGCAATGATTAACAATTACGTACTAAGTTGCTATCATTGCCACAAATTTTGTTAAGTTTCTACATTGTACAAATATAATCAGACCTACCTCGTTGACCAATTTCCTGAACCATAAAGAAGAAAAAGTTAAGGTTCAGGGGTGAATGAAAGTTGTTATTGATCAATGATGATGATCTTGTCTACTGTGAGTCCGTAACTATCGAGTTTGTATAGCCCAATGAGTGTACCTTTTTATCCCTTTTTCTTATTTCATTCAAGAATATCTTATTACATTTATTTAGGAGCAGGAAAAAGGCCGTTTGAAAGAGCACAACTTAGAGTTGCTTAATTAAAATGGCAGCAATAACATATTTTGTTTACTTTTCTCTCTAAGCTACATGGTGGCATAAAGTGAAGGCCATCATGGGTGTCATTATAATATGCGTTAATTACATCCTCCTTCCCTATGGTTTGGTCTTATTATGAATTGATCATTGACCTTTGTAAAATTTACATTCAACACCCTTGACCAAATAGAAGGACAACATAACCCCTTTTAATGGCTGGAAGAGTGACATCTTTTGCTGTAAGTGAGGGAAAAAAATCGCGACTTGCCTATTATACTCTTACAATGTTGATAAACAATCATGGCTACATTTGATAGACCAAAATGTCCTGCCATAAATTTTTTTGCAGACAAGGAGGACCTATAAAATCCAGCTTGTAGGGTTCATGTCTAGTGGTAAAAATCGAAAGCAAAGGTTTCAAGATCAGAGTGTAGGGAAATTGATCTACATCTTCTACCTAAATAAAAAGGTAAACATGCTTACCCAATTGCTATAATCTCAAAAGATTATGCTTTTTTTTTTTTTTTGCACAAGGATGGCTTTCTCCTCCAGCAACAGCTGTGCAATTGGTACGAACTGATAGCATAACATGTGGTCAGTGTGGAAGGTGAGCCACCATGATGGTTTCTAGGTCAGCAAAAAATCTTGACATATTGTATTACAACTGCCACTATGTGGTCAGTGGCAGAATGCATAAATTGCGATGGTTTGAGAAGATCTGAAAATGAGCTACTCTTTCCTAGTAACAGAGCAAAGATGATTGGAGAAGGGAAAGGCAATGGAAGCAACAAACAATTGACTTGCATTGGAGTATCATGGGCATTAGTGAACTTGAATCTACTGCTATTGGCTGCATATATTTTGGGTTTACTGATTCAACTAGCTAGATGATGATTGAAACTTGGAGTTGGCCTTAGAGTTTTTTCATATGAGCTTGTATTATGCAGTGGATGTAGTACGTGGATGGACATTTGTGTATTATGGTTATGGGGGTTTGAATTAGTTCTTATTAGTAGTAATGGATTTTCAGTCAATGAAATTGTCTGCAGCTACTCCTTTTGGATTAGCTATCATTATCAACCTATTTTTTGGATCATGAACGTAATTATTACAATATATTTCACAGTCTAAGTAAGAAAATGGACATGAAATTTCTGAATTGAGAATGACAATTGCAATCCACATGAGAAAATCCAAATGCATTATTTATAAGAAAATCCAAATTCAACAAAGACAATCCACATAATAAACCATCTAACATTTACAGAAAAATCAAAAGAGTCTCCCAAATAATTCCATCACAAAAGAGTGTTGTTCCCTAATGTTTTAGCTAGCCATAATCACACACACAACCGAAACACTATATGTCCATGAATGGACCAGCCATCAAAAGAGCATTCCAAAATAGTTCCAATAGTTCCAACACAATGAGTGTTGCTCATTTACTGATTCAACCAATATCAATCATATATATACACAACCAAAATATGATAACAATCAAGAAGGCAGTAATTTAGTCTAAGTATAAAGTGGCAAAGCCATAATACGTTCGCCATTCTAGATTCCATATGTCTGCATCATAGAGGTTTTGGCCATGGTGAATAAATTTATAGAATTCTTTGCTCCTGGATGATGTGGCCAGACTTGCAATGGTGCTAGGCACAGTTTCTAGACCTTGATCAGCAGAAAGGGTAGAAAACATAAGTCTAGATTCATCAGCAAAATTTTGATCTACCTTGGCCTTCCTTGCTGGAACTATTTTCCTTGGCCTCTATTTATACTGTGCTGCAGATAGAGAGGCACTTTCCTAGTTCAGAATATCTCAAGGCAAAACTCTGTTTACAAAGTTTTGTAGCAGACTGAGGGGGATTTTCCTAATTCAGAGGGTAGTAAGGAATTAGGTCTGATTTACATAATGCTAATATGAACTTTGATAAGATAACAAAACATTTGTACATGGGAATTTTGTGCATTCACATTAGCTTCATTATGAGATTGCTGTCCCAAATGAGGTGATGTTTGCTGATCTCCTCTCTTACCATTGCCATTTTCACCTAATTGAACATGCAAGACAACTATAAATTGCCATATATCATAATGGAGTAGCCATTAGAAGCATAACTATAAACACAAGCCAACTAATGTTCACTTGATTTTTGGATTTTTTTTCTTGCCACTTTATTAGCTTTTTCAGTTAGTAGTTTCTGATCTATATCCTCACGACTAACTTGGGTTGGACTCTTGAATTGCAACCCTACTTTAGTGGCACACTCACCCAGCTCAACCTTCAAACGAAGGCATATATTAATGTCTATACACTTTTAACTTTGGACTCTTTGACTTGATAACAAAATAACCTAATAAATGAAAGTGGAAGCCAACTGACAATCACATGAGCTTTACGCTTTTGTGTCTTTGTAGGGCCACTTGCACAAGCCCGCTTATTGTGTCCATACTGCATGCATCTCTTGCACCTAAATGTTAGCTTCACTTTTCTTATGTCTTCTATTTACCTTTGGTCTACCACATCTCCTTCTATTTTCAGGAGGCAACAATTCTAGAACTTCATTTTCTGCAAATTGGGGTCAAAAAGTGATGTATGAGATGGGATTAATCATATTAGCATACGTTCTTAAGTACATTTCCTACGACAAACACTTATCACAATAATCCTCCAACTTCTACCTCCTATCAAGTAGCACTACTATGACACGTATGCATGGAATTCCCCTCAAGTTCCACACCCTGTAGTCACATGACCTTTCTTGGGTATTGATAATGTCTAAGATATTTCCTTATTTCACTTGGTACGTAGTTCCACTACAATATACAAAGGTTAGGGTTCCACACTTTTGGGCAATAGTCCTTAGTTGTTTTCGCACTCTAGGCACCACATCTTTTTCCCACTAACAAATATTAAAAGCTTCTCTAGAATTGTTAGTGATGTGGTTGCTTTTAAGATCATGGGGGAAAGTGTGTCTTGCCCACATTTAAGCTCTTATGTTATCTAACCATGCATGGGCTTGAGGGTTTAACTGTTTTATTCTATCTATGGCTTTGTTGAAACTCTACTCAGTGTATGATCTAGTGGCTACCCAAATTAATTTTATGAGAATTAGAGGAGGGAATTTGGTTATGAAATTTAAAAAATATGTCTACAACACTTTCAGTTGATGGCATGAGGTACTTTACAGGTTATAGCCTCTATCAACTCCTAAAAATATGTAAGTCACACATGAAATATATTAGACTTGTACAAAAGATCATAAATAGATATAACATAGACAATTGAAAGGCTTTACCTTCTATATTAGTTATAAAAGTCCATCATTTGTCGGCAGAAAAGCCATCCAGCATTTCAAACAACCATTCAAAAAAAAAAATCCAGCTCTCTTTGTTTCACTCTCAACCACTGCAAAGGCAGTAGGGAATAAGCCATTTGATAACAAAACACCTCCAAAAGGACCCTTCAAATGACAACCATCAAACCCTATATAGCGTAAACATTCATCTAGAAACCATTTTTTAAGTGCATTTAGGCCTAAGAAAAACCTCTGAATAGAAGGAATTGTAGCACCAAGGGACGTGTGAAAGTGAATTTTGGCTATATTTCCAGGGTTTGTTTTAAGAACAATCAAGCAATATTTGGGAAGCAACCTATATGACTCTGCATGATTGCCATCAACCATTTCATGAGCTTTAGTCTTAGCCCTCCACACCTATATTTTAGTTGGATTAATCCCAAATTTCAATAACTCCTCTCCGATCACTATTTGGTGAATTGCAAGCGTACAATATCAACAAGTAATAAAGAGATGAGTAAAGTATCGTTTCCACGAAGATTTAATTAAAACTAACTAATTACTTACCAATATGATTCATTCAAAAAAACAAGCTAGCCAATTAAATTGTTTTGTGGTGATTTAAGTAAACTAATAAAGAAGGAAAAATTACTAGCAATAAATAATAGCGAAAAAAATGCTAAAAATTTATCAAATCAATTAAGCTGTTAGAGACTTCGATTTCACTTAATCAATCCTAATTAACACTTAGACTTGTCATGCAAGTAATTTAATTTCCATTTTATGATGGTTAAATTTCCCTAATGTAAATTAATAGCCGATATCAATCTAATAATCCTATTTAGATTAAAATCAACTCACACTTGGTCTAGGTGAATTTAGATTTCTAAATGCATTAAGAACTATTAAAATTCTCGGATTCAATCTATGTAGTCACGACTTAGTTCTACTACCAAAACCACATGAACAACCTAGATTATTACTATCTAAATTGAATTCACGGTCTAATATCATATGAGCACATGCATGTTATCTCCACACGGTATCAAACAAGCATAAAAAATCAATTTGGTGGTGACCAATCACCTAAAAGCATTAAGAGCATGATGTTAAACTCATAATTGAAATATGGGTTGCATGAACAAATCTTGAGAATTAATTAGTCATGAATAAGATCCATCTATCTCTAACAAAAAGAAAATTAAAACATACTAAAATGTATACTAATAACAAGAATAAAAGTAAACATAATTAAAATTAAAATAACTTCCTAAAATTAAAATAAATATTATTCAATAAATATAAAAACTATAAATTATTTGATAATTAAAATAAAACACAACTACAAGTTTTGTAACAAAATACAAGAAATTAAAATGCTAAAATTACTAAACTAAACTAAGGGGAAAAAAAAAAAGAAAAGAAAAAACCCGTAAACTCGTGAAGTCCAGAAAACAAAACCAACGGCTGCTGCCTTGTGTCTTTCACGAACGTTGTTTGTCTTCTAGAAAAAAACAAGAGGGACGTGAATTCCATGGAGAAAAAGATGAGGGCGGTTGCTAGAATTTTTGTTCTTTTCCCTGAATGAATTTTTTTCTAAACTAGTGACAAAGACAAACAAAGGAACGTGTGTTCCAAGAAAGAAACAAGAATGGCTGCTGAAATTCTGCTAAAACTAAACAAAAGGAAAAGAAGAAAAGAAGAAGAGAAGAAAAGAATGAAAGCCGAACGTGCTGGACGTGATCACTACAAGAAAAATGGGCTTCAGTGACGACTGGAATATCGTCACTAAAAGTTGCTTTTTCGTCACAAAAACCATTTAGTGACGGAAAAATGGTTCGTCACTAGGTCGTCACTAATGCTCCGTCACTAAAGGGTTTTAGTGACCGAAACAAAAAAGTCGTCACTAAATGAGTGGCGTTAGTGACGAATTGAAGATGTGACGAAAATTAGTGACGAAAAAAAGTCGTCACAAAAAGGGAGAAAAGTCGTCACTAAAAGTTAAGAGTTGTCACTAATTGAGCACGTTTGGTGACAAAATTTAGTGACGAAAAATTTTCGTCACTGAAATTATTTCGGTCAGTTGGGCAGTTGTGATGGTTTAGTGACGGAAAAAAGGTCGTCACTAAAAAAAACCTTGGTCAACTCCTTCTGTGACGAACTAGTGACGATATGTTTTGTCGTCACTAAATGGTTAGTGACGACTTTAAGTTTGTCACAAAAATTTTATTGTCACTAAATGGTTAGTGACGACTTTAAGTTTGTCAAAGAAAGTTTGTTGGCGAATGCAATTTTGTGGCGGAAAATTTTGACATCCTTTTGCATTAGTGATGGAAAAATCTCGTCACTAAAAATTCGTTCGCAAATGAAATTAGTGACGAAAAAAATTTGTCACTAAATAGTGTTATTAGTGACAATTTTAACCGAAGCGATAACATTGTATATTTTAATATTTTATCACTAATAACATCAATATATTGATTGTGACATTATTTATCCTTTTAATACAAACATCATCAATATCAAAAATGTAATGAAAGCAATCTTACTAATCATTCAACATTCAAAACCCATATGAAGAAATGTACGAAAGATAAACTTGTGCATTGCAAAAGACAACATTTTACTTTCCTAGCATACAAGAAAATAAAAGTTAAATATCGTAGTTGAACCATGAGAATAAAACATTATCCAAACATCTAACACCCCACAAAATAGCAATGTACACATAATTCCCACAGCATTCTAAAAGTAAATAAGCAAAAGGCTATTTTAAGACCTTGACAACAAAGAACTAACCGGCCATTTGATTCCAAAGTATGTCTACAACTGTGGATGCTTGGCACAACACAGTGATGGATGCGTCCATCGTGATAAGAAAAGGAAAAAGCATCGAATGTTATAAATTCAATCCAACAGAATGTTATAAATTCAGAAAACATAACCAAAAACAAAATACCACAACACTTGATTAAAACCAGAAAAAACAGCCCAAAATTTGTCCGTAAAAACTACAAGTGAACTAAAAACAAACCACTCATACAAGCAGAAAAGGATTTGGTTTTGTAGCAATATGGATTTGTTCAGAAATTTAGAAACTCTTTCCACATCTGCAACACAAGGAGTCCAGAAAAATCAGAAAAAAAAACCAAGAAAAAAATGAGAGAGAGAGAGAGAGAGAGAGAGAGAGAGAGAGCATCAAGTAATTTATGAATAGGTTTTGTAACTATATGGGTTTGTTCAGAGTTTCATAAACTCTTTCCCTTTATGCCATACTTCAATCCAGAAAAATAAAAAACCAGGAAAAAATGAAAAAATCAATCCAAAACCAGCCACAGAGAGAGAGAAAGAGCATCAAGTAATTTATGAATAGGAGTTGTAGCTATATGGATTTGTTCGTAATTGTAAACTCTTTCCCTTTCGCAGATTTCCGCCTAGGAAAACTAGTAGCATGCTACTTCAATTCAGAAAAATTCAAAGAACATAACCAAAAACAAAGCAGTCACAACATTTGATTCGTAAAAACTAGAAAAAACCAGCCCAAAATTTATCCAGAAAAAACTACAAAGTGAACCAGAAAAACATACCACTCATACAACCAGAAAGGATTTGGTTTTGTAGCTATATGGATTTGTTAAGAAATTTAGAAACTCTTTCCACATCTGCAACACAAGGAGCCCAGAAAAATCAGAAAAAAAAAACCAGGAAAAAAATGAAAATTCAATCCAGAACCAACCAGAGAGAGAGAGAGAGAGAGAGAGAGAGCATCAAGTAATTTATGAATAGGATTTGTGGCTATATGGATTTGTTTTGAGTTTCAGGAAATCTTTCCCTTTATGCAATACTCAGTCCAAAAAAATCAGAAAAACTAGGAAAAAATGAAAAAAAATAATCCAGAACCAGCCACAGAGAGAGAGAGCATCAAGTAATTTATGAAATGGATTTGTAGCTATATGGATTTGTTCAGAATTTCAGAAACTCTTTCCCTTTCTGCAGTACTTCAGTCCAAAAAGTTTTTAAAAGCAACAAGTATCTTTATTTTAAAAGCAATTTCAGCTACAAAAAGTTTTCATCACATGCAGAAAACTAAATAAAAAGAGGACACAGATCAAACAACAGGACAGATGACGTGCATTACAGCCATAGACAATCACTTTATGCTTTGCAACATAAATTTTTTATACAAGGAAGCAAACTGAAAGTGATAACTTCTGCATTTTGCCAATAAAAACTAAAGACAATATTCCATCAGTTAAAGACCTTCATGATTTAGAACAAATTGAGGCCACTTCCAGTCACTATGAGGCACAATCAAGAATAGAAGAAAACTGAGAATGTATAAAGTGAGCGTGTAGGAGAAATCTTGTTTCAACAAAAATATATAATAAGTCCCAATCAAGAATAGAAGAAAACTTACAGCAAACAGTAAGAATACTTACTGTATTAATAGTTTTATTACTATGGATAAATAGATAATATGGTGGAAACCAGAATCAATTTGTAATAAGAAATGGCAATGACACTACCGATATCATGCATAAAGTGAATCACACACATGTGGATTTTGATAAAAAGGAACAAGTAATCCTACTAACGGACAAAATACTAAAGAAAACACTAAACTAAACCCTATGGAAGTCAAATTGCAACTGTACTGTTGCCTGAAACTACATCACATGAAAATTAGAGGATTGAACCTACCATGGTGAACAAAACGAAATAATTAGTCCAGAAAAAATCCAACAATAAAACTTGAATGCCGAAGAGCTTTCAGTAGGTAAAAATGGAAGTACATGTTTCAATTGTTAGCTTAGTTAAATAAAACTTGAACATTTTAACTGGATTTCCTTAGTTGCAACCAAAATGGATCATTTAATTTCCAAATGCCAGGTGAGCAGCTAATCAATGGAAGCAACCCATGTAACAGAAGTGTCTCCTTTTGAAGACAATTCAACCAAATTTCTAGAACTAATACTTGGGATGTGATTACTCAAACAGTTTAAACTTTTAGCTTACATAGTAAATGCTAGCCTTAGCAATCTCTTGGAGCAGTTATACAGTTACATAGTAAATGTAATATGGGATTTCAAAATCTTGAAGTGTTGGATAGAGAACTTTGAAATCTGTATTATTCACATATTGATAGAGTGTATAATTACATATTTATTGGATTAATTCCCTTGTGTTTTAATTAATTAAATGCTTATTTATAAGGATATTAATTATTTTTATGATTAATGGTTAGGGTGAAGCATTTTTAGGAAAAAGTGAATAAATAAAGAGAGTATTTAGATAGTTGGAATTTTTATGCTACAAGTATTTTAAATCTTCCAAGATTTTATATTATTTTCTTATATTAAGATAGGAGTCCACTTTTATTATTTATTTTTCCTAAAGAATGCAGCCTTACAAGTTACAACGGCACAAGAGAGAACAAAGAAGAAAAGCAAAAAGAAGATAGAAGGCTGCACAAAAGGACAAAGCAAATTAGGAAACAAAATAAAAGAAAGCCGGACAGCCTTGGAACAAAAATATACATTCGGGAAAACAAAACAAACACAATTGAGGGCATGAACCACAGCCCTTTTTTCTCCTCCTGGGGCCTGGCCGGAAAATTGCCAAGTCAGCAAAATTGCTGACTTGGCAATGTGATAAACCGTGCTCCTTTGCTGAGCAGACGCGGGCGAGCAAAGGAGCCCCATTTTTTTTTTTTCGGTTTGGTATGGTGAAACGACGCCGTTTGGCGTCAAACCGACGCAAAACGGCGTCGTTTTGGTCACGTCGTCATTGGCCGATCACGACGGCCGATGCAGCGCTACCGACACATGTCGGTAGCGCTGCCACCCCTTTTTTTCCCCAAAATCCCCCCCCCAAACGGCGCCGTTTGGCGTCTTCAAGACGCCAAACAGCGTCGTTTAACTATAAAAAAAAAATTGGTGACAGCGCTGTCATTGCATGTCAGCGCGATGACGCGCCCAATGGGCGCGCCACGTCTTTTTCAACCGTCCAGCAATGGTTTGCAACGCCATTGGGGCTTAAAATTTTTTTTTTTTTAAAAATCACCAACGGTCATAAAATTTCATCCTCTATAAAATGAGATGCATTTTGCATATTTTGGGCCAAAATCCAAATTTCATATTTCCCAAACTCTCTCAAAAACTCTATTTTCTTCCAACAAAATGAATCCTCCTAACCCTTTTGAAATAACCCACTCTATGGAAATAACCCTTCATTCTATAATCCATCATATAATGTTGGTCAATTTGCTTCTAATTCTCAAAATCCTACCCAATTTCCACAAAACCCACCCCAATTTCCAACTAGTTTTCCAATAAATCCTACAATGTTTCAAGTTCAAGGGTTCCAACACCACATGATGTCCAATTTCAACCATCAACCAAACCGTGAAATTCCTACAAATGTTGATAATGAAGATGGCTCCGGAGACGACGGAGAAATGCAAAATAAGGCGAAAAAATGGTCACTTGAAGAAGACACGGCTTTGATTTCGGCATATATTCACATCACAACAAATCCGATTATAGGTACGTCTCAAAAGAATTCTATGATGTGGAAGAATATCCTTTCACAATATAGGGCGGCTCGGGAAGACAATGCCAACATCAATCCCAGAAATGTGTCCCAGATTAGAGTTCGGTGGAGGAGAATTTCTTCAACTGTCAAAGTGGGTTGAAATTTTCGCAGTCGGAAAGGTTGAAAAAGTGGAATGAGCACGAAGATGTGCTCAAACGCACTCACCATATGGGAGCATTCGAATAAGGGTTCAAAGTTCCAATTTATAGAGCATTGGAAGTTGTTGAGATCTTTTCCGAAGTGGGAATCTTGCATTGGAAGAAATGTTCCTACTTCCAATGTACCATTTGATGATTCAAATACCCCCGAAACACCACACACCGCTAGTAGCGGGAAGAGATCACGCACAGATGATGATTTTATCAACCTATCCTCTCCAATTGGCGAACAAGTCCCGATCAATTTAGAAGACACTGCTACTAGTCCTCTAAAACGGCCAATAGGGGTGAAAAGGCAAAAGTAAGGAAAACATAAGGTCGGTATACAACTATTTCCGAGAGTCCGAGCATTGTGAGCTAGGCTTATCCTTCCAAGAGAGGATAGTGGTCGAGAGGGAGAAGATTGCTTTGGATATGAAAAAATTAGATGCCGATAGAATTACTCATCAAGAGCAAATGGAGGCCGAGAGAATGAAAATAGAGGCCGAGAGAATTGCTCATCAAGAACAAATGGAAAGGATGAAACATGAGCAAAAGTTTCAAGCCTGGCTTACTTTTGCAAACCGTGGAGAAGACAATTTATCAAACGCCGAAAAGAAAATGTTTCATAAGCTTAGCGAAAGTTTAGGAATGTAGTAGTATTTTATTTATTATGTTTTAGTATTTAATTTAGAGTATTTATTTTCATGTTCTAAGTTGATTATTAAATTTTATTTTAAATGTATTTTTAATTTTAATGTAATGTTATTTTATTTTCCATTAATTGTTTCCATTAGAGTATTTATTTTCATGTTTTAAGTGTAGTATTAATTTTTAATCTTAAAGTAATGAAAGTTTTTCCATTAATTGTTTTAAGTATATAATGTATGATAAAAAATTAATCATGCTATTAAGAATTTTATTTGTAATTTATCACATTTACTTTCATGTTTCAAGTATATTATTAAATATTTATTTTAATGTAATGTAAATATATTTTTTACTTATTGTTAAAAAGAATTTCATATTTACTTTAGAGTATTTATTTTCATTTTACGTATTTCATTTTAAATTTAGAGTATTTATTTTCATTTTTAAGAGTAGTATTAAATTTACATTTTAATGTAATGTAAATTTATTTTGTATTGATTGTTTTACGTATTTTATATTTAATTTAAATTCATGTAATGTAAATTTAATTGCCAAAAAATATTTTTAATAATGGTCCAACAAATTATTAAAGTTGTATTATTAAATGTATTTTTAATTTTAATATAATGTAAAAAAAGTTGATAATTATTGCGTGAATAGTGCAGGCCAGGCCACTAGCGTGAGTAAATTTTTTTATAGTGGCTGCGTGAATAGTACGGGCCTGGCCACAAGCTGATGTGGCGCTGATGTGGCTGAATGAGGCCTGGCCCCAAAAAGGGGCCACGGTGCATGCCCTGAATAAGCAGCGGCCCACGTCTTATTTTCCTAGAGATTGCTGGGTGCCTTTAAATTGATTCTTTCTCAAGAAATGTATGAGCCGCGGCCTTTATATTCATTCTTTCTTTGCTGGAGACAAACGAGCAGAGCCGCAATTCTTTCTTTCCTGGAGTGATCAACGGCCGAAGGAGACGAAAGCTGCACGGGATGGACAAAAACAGAAGCGGTCCTTTTATTTTCTTTGTGATTCCTTCTATCATGTCTAGCTAAATTTTTATTTTCCAATCAAGATTAATTGAGGTTTGATTCCAACAATTGTGAGATTTCAGTAATTCTATTATTTCTTTTATTCTTGAGTATTTATATATTTTCTATGCTTCATTATATTATTGGATTGAATTGTTAGACAAGAGGCCTATTGTTTAATAGTTGAATTCAATAGATAGTCATTTAGAATAATTAATCTTTGGTTGGTTGTTCTAATTCAAGTGACAAATAACAACGTCGAAAGGTAATCAACGCCTTAGATTGTATGTTGTGAAAATATATAATCTAGCTTAAATAAACAAGGCGTTTCCGGGTTTAATGGTTAGTAATTGGGTCTTTTTGAATCTTAATGCAATTAATAGACATAACTTATAGGACAGATTCGAAGGTTGTGTTTGTTAATTAGAGAAATAACTCATAGGACAGATCTGAAGGTTATCGAAAAAGTAAGAAAAGATGGGTTGTTAGAGGACAGATCTTCAACAACTATAACCAATTTATTCAAGATAAAAGAACTTATCTTTTAAATCAATGATCAATTTAAGGAATCAATACCGAAATTAATTCTTGATTGGAAGCTTCTTCATATTAATTTTTCCTCATATTTTTAGTTGGTTATTTAATTTGTTTAGTTGTTTTAATTAATTCTTGCTTAGTTTTATAATACAAAAAACCCCAATTTATTATTTTATTTTGTTTAAGGAATAAATCTAACCAATCTCTGTGGATTCGACCCTCTCACTGCTATCTACAGAACTTAGTTAGAGAAGGATTATTTTTGGTGGTTTCGACACCCATCAAATTTTGGCGCCGTTGCCGGGGATTGGTTTTTCAAAATTTATTCCTTTTATTTATTTATTTACATTTTTATTTTTATTTTTATTTTTATTTTCGCCTTTATAATTGTTTGGTTATTTTATGCCACGTTCTACTCGCATAGGTCAACTCACATACGATCCAGAGATAAAGAAGACAGCACGTAGGTTTAGAAAAGAAACCAAACAACGATCTCAGGGAGTATCATCTTCTTCATCTTTTGAATATAATTTGTCTGAATTATTTTATATTGAAGAAGAAAACATGGCTAAAAATAATGAACGAACTTTAAAGGATTTAGCTATGCCTGATTTAAACCAACAACCGTTATGCATTGATTATCCTACTTTAGAAGTGCCTTTTGAATTAAAATCAGGATTGATTCACTTACTCCCCACTTTTCATGGCCTTGCAGGTGAATATCCTCATAAGCACTTAAAGGGATTTCATATGGTGTGTTCCACAATGAAACCGCAAGGAGTGACTGAGGAACAAATTAAGTTGCGAGCTTTTCCTTTTTCTTTAGATGGAATTGCTAAAGATTGGCTATATTACTTGCCCTCTGGTTCAATAAACACATAGACCGAGATGAAGAGGCAATTTTTGGAAAAATTCTTTCCTGCCTCACGAGCTGCCACAATTAGAAAAGATATATGTGGTATACGGCAGCAATATGGAGAAACTATGCATGAATATTGGGAAAGGTTTAAACAATTATGTGCTAGTTGTCCTCAACATCAAATTCCTGATCAACTTCTTATCCAATATTTTTATGAGGGACTAACAGTGATGGATAGGAATATGATTGATGCTGCTAGTGGAGGTGCATTAGTGCACAAAACTCCAACCGAGGCAAGGACTTTAATCTCCAACATGGCTGCCAATACACAACAATTTGGCATCAGACGTGAGGATACATATAGGAAGGTAAGTGAGGTAAGTACTTCCTCTATTGATCAACGTTTAGACAATTTGACTACTTTAGTGGAAAAGTTGGTTGTAGGCAATATTCAACAAGTAAAGGCTTGTGGTATTTGCTCCAATTCAAATCATCCCACTGAGATGTGCCCGACGTTACAAGATGGTCAATTTGAGCATGCTAATGCCGTTGGTGGATTCCCAGGGCCACCACAAAGGAAGTATGATCCTTACTCAAATACCTACAATCCGGGATGGAGGGATCATCCGAACTTCAGTTATGGACTTCGACCTAGTGGATTTCAAGCTTTGCAGCAAAACCCACCATATCCACCACCTTTCAAACCAGGTAAGTCCCTTGAAGAGTTAGTTGAATCACTTGCTAATAGTTCCCAACGTTTTCAACAGGAAACTCGAACCAGCATTCAAAACTTGGAGAATCAAGTGAGCCAATTTGCATCTTCCGTGAGCAAATTAGAATCTCAAGGTAAGTTACCTTCTCAAACGGTTGTTAACCCAAGGCAAAATGTTAGTGCAATGACCTTGAGAAGCAGAAAGGTGTTGGAAGAGGCCAAAACACGTGATCATGAAGAGGTGGAAAAAGAAGTAACAACCCCACAGCAGCCTAAGGTAATCGAGACAACCCCTCCTTTCCCTACAAGATTGGCCAATTCGAAAAAAGATGAGAAGGAAAAGGAGATTCTTGAGACTTTTCGCAAGGTAGAGGTAAATATTCCTTTAATTGATGCAATTAAACAAATACCTCGATATGCTAAATTTCTCAAAGAATTATGTACCAACAAAAGAAAATTGAAAGGCAATGAAATTTTAAGTGTGGGGGAGAATGTCTCAGCTGTGTTACAAAAGAAGTTGCCTTCAAAATGCAAAGATCCAGGTATGTTTATCATCCCTTGTAAAATAGGCAATATGAAAGTTGAAAAAGCCATGTGTGATTTGGGTGCTTCCATAAATGTCATGCCGTTATCTATTTATAATTCTTTGAATTTGGGACCTTTGAAAGAAACTGGCGTGATAATTCAACTTGCTGATAGATCTAATGTTTATCCTGAGGGAGTATTAGAAGATGTTTTGGTGCAAGTAAATGGTTTAGTGTTTCCTGCAGATTTTTATGTACTTGATATGGAGGAAGATCACTCTCCTAACTCAAAGTTAATTTTATTTGGGAGACCTTTCTTGAAAACATCTAGAGCAAAAATTGATGTGCATGATGGTACATTAACTATGGAATTTGATGGTGAGATTATTACGTTTAACATTTATGCTGCCATGAAATATCCTAATGATGTATGTGTTGTTTATGCTTTTGATGCTATTGATACTCTAGCTCAGAAAACATTTGATTTTTCTGATAAGGATAAAGTAAAAATTGCACTTGATAATAATTTGACTTCTGAAGAAGTGCAGATTTTTGAACAAGAATTTGTGATGGATAATGATCTTCAAGATATGGTTTATGACTTCAACAAACCCGTTGCACATAATTCTATTAACATTACTGATTTTAGTGTGCAGGATGTTTTTGAAGAAAAAACAAATGTAAGTCAAGTTGAATTGAATGCACAATTGGAAGTGAATGAGAAGGCAATGGTAGCTTGTGAGAAAATGCAAGTGTGGTTCAAACAATTAGTGAAAATTTAATAACTTAAAAAGAAGTGCAGACGTCTAGCCAAAGACGTTAAATGAAGGCGCTTTTAGGAGGCAACCCAAAATTTTTAATTTATTTTTTCCTTGTTAATTAAGTTTAATTTGATTAGTTATCTTATTATGTTTACTGCTTTGTTACAAAGTAACGCAAAAAAAAAAAAAACAAAACAAAAAACAAAAAACAAAAAAGATTTGAAATTCTATTTTTGTTTTTCCCTTTTCATTTTAATTTTTCTTTTTACAGTTTCTCCTACCAACCAATGCTCAGCCATGGCCATAACATCGTCTGATCCTTCATGCTTTCTTCACTCATATAGGATTTTCCTCACCTTCACCACAGCTCCAGTTGTCTACCGCGGTTTGGGGAAGTGTCTTGTTCCCTTGTCTTTATTTAATTTTCTTTCTTGTCCGCGTGTGCATATTTTCCATACATTGAGGACAACGTATGATTTAGGTGTGGGGGGGTGTCTTGTGCTTCATTGATTATTTCTAAATTTTTCATGTAAAAAAAAAAAAAAGAAAGGTGAAGAAAGTCCTTCCAAGTAGGTTTGACATTCTGATATCTTCTTTGAAATTTCTCACTCTTTTGATGCTCATTTAGAATAATTTTGAGTTATATGCATTAGTGATTTGGATTGGAATGTATGAATGAGATGAGTACGATTAGCCTTTGTGTGGAAATTTTTAAAGCATCTCGTTAATTTTAATAATTGAATTGAATAAGAATGTGCAATATTTAATACATTGAAACCATTGTGAGTATTTGAACCTAAGAGCATTTTCTTTTTCTTGCTCACATATTTCTTTGTTGAGGTTAACAAATATGGTATGTTCATTCTAGAACTTGCTTTGTTATGCATGTTGAGATTACATTGTGGATTCATGCTGAAAAATGATAAGGGCATTTAGGATTAACCCATTTTAAACTTTCTAAAAAGCTTAACTTTATATTACATATACCCCTAGTCGGCCAATTTTGAGCCTTAGCCTTTCTTTGTTATAACACCACATTGTTTAGCCTTAAATCCTTGTCTTTGTGTACCATCGTTGAACCCTTGATCAAGAGTATGTGGGAATGAATTGCATGATAAAATTTCTGTTGATTCCGAAGGAAAGAACCACTGAAAAAAAAAATGAATGAAAAGTGTGAAAAAAAAGAAAAGAAAAGAAAAAGAAAGAAAGAAAGAAAAAAAGAAAAAGAAGAAGAAGAAGAAGAAGTGAAAAGTATTCCCTACAAAGATTGGACAAAGTAAATCCATTGTGTACAAAATGGT
The DNA here is from genome assembly GCA_020080225.1 of Gynochthodes officinalis. NCBI lineage: Eukaryota > Viridiplantae > Streptophyta > Magnoliopsida > Gentianales > Rubiaceae > Gynochthodes > Gynochthodes officinalis. The sequence goes on along the minus strand of CM034625.1, from coordinate 32,340,685 downwards.
CCAATTGTATGGTGAAGTTGCAAAAAAGGGGAATGCATGTTATGTGGAATAAAGAAAGTGGTTCTACTATGCTATTTGTTACTTTTGAGTCATGCAAGGAAATTCCGATATATCTTGATATTTGTAGCCTATATTTTCCTTTCTTTTTACCTACCTTTACCTAAGCCCCGTTACAACCCTTTTAAAGACCCTTTGATTGTTGTATGGATTCATATTTATAAGTGGTGGAGATGTGATATATAAGCAAGCCTATGGTAATGACATGCTATGTTTGATTTGAGTGCTATATTGAACCCCTAAACACTTGAGTGATTAGAGTGCAACCTGTGAGAGGTTATCAAATTTTGTTACATTTGATTTCAATGAAATTATTAGAATTGATGAGATGCATATGTTTGTTTAGAAAAATCAAGCTATGAATACTTGTTCTTTGGTTTGTTATTCCAATCTGGATCTTTAATGTGTAATGACTTTGAGTTATTTGTGGATGAGTTGAAAAGGGGTATGGAATGGAAAGGAAGATGTTGATCTATTAATGCAAGCTTGAGGACAAGCTTTGATATAAGTGTGGGGGAATTTGATAGAGTGTATAATTACATATTTATTGGATTAATTCCCTTGTGTTTTAATTAATTAAATGCTTATTTATAAGGATATTAATTATTTTTATGATTAATGGTTAGGGTGAAGCATTTTTAGGAAAAAGTAAATAAATAAAGAGAGTATTTAGATAATTGGAATTTTTATGCTACAAGTATTTTAAATCTTCCAAGATTTTATATTATTTTCTTATATTAAGATAGGAGTCCACTTTTATTATTTATTTTTCCTAAAGAATGCAGCCTTACAAGTTACAACGGCACAAGAGAGAACAAAGAAGAAAAGCAAAAAGAAGATAGAAGGCTGCACAAAAGGACAAAGCAAATTAGGAAACAAAATAAAAGAAAGCCGGACAGCCTTGGAACAAAAATATACATTCGGGAAAACAAAACAAACACAATTGAATAAGCAGCGGCCCACGTCTTATTTTCCTAGGGATTGCTGGGTGCCTTTAAATTGATTCTTTCCTGAAGCAACAGAAGGAGCCGCAGCCTTTATATTCATTCTTTGCTGGAGACAAACGAGCAGAGCCGCAATTCTTTCTTTCCTGGAGTGATCAACGGCCGAAGGAGACGAAAGCTGCACGGGATGGACGAAAACAGAAGCGGTCCTTTTATTTTCTTTGTGATTTCTTCTATCATGTCTAGCTAAATTTTTATTTTTCAATCAAGATTAATTGAGGTTTGATTCCAACAATTGTGAGATTTCAGTAATTCTATTATTTTTTTTGTTCTTGAGTATTTATATATTTTCTATGCTTCATTATATTATTAGATTGAATTGTTAGACAAGAGGCCTATTGTTTAATAGTTGAATTCAATAGATAGTCATTTAGAATAATTAATCTTTGGTTGGTTGTTCTAATTCAAGTGACAAATAACAACGTCGAAAGGTAATCAACGCCTTAGATTGTATGTTGTGAAAATATATAATCTAGCTTAAATAAACAAGGCGTTTCCGGGTTTACTGGTTAGTAATTGGGTCTTTTTGAATCTTAATGCAATTAATAGACATAACTTATAGGACAGATTCGAAGGTTGTGTTTGTTAATTAGAGAAATAACTCATAGGACAGATCCGAAGGTTATCGAAAAAGTAAGAAAAGATGGGTTGTTAGAGGACAGACCTTCAACAACTATAACCAATTTATTCAAGATAACAGAACTTATCTTTTAAATCAATGATCAATATAAGGAATCAATACCGAAATTAATTCTTGATTGGAAGCTTCTTCATATTAATTTTTCCTCATATTTTTAGTTGGTTATTTAATTTGTTTAGTTGTTTTAATTAATTCTTGCTTAGTTTTATAATACAAAAACCCCCAATTTATTATTTTATTTTGTTTAAGGAATAAATCTAACCAATCTCTGTGGATTCGACCCTCTCACTGCTATCTACAGAACTTAGTTAGAGAAGGATTATTTTTGGTGATTTCGACACCCATCACATATTCAAAAATAAGACTTGGAGTCTTAGACTACTAATCTCTAACAATGCCAAGCAACTTCACAATATTTGGGCCACCACAGAGATTCTGTAGTATCTTAATCTCCCTCTTTAAGGTAGAACATTTCCCAATATGACAGACTACAACTATTTCAAGACATCTTTTGGCTATATGGAAGAACAGTTGAAAGGTGGTGAAATACAAAGCCCATGCATTTGACTTTGAAAGGATGGTCAACATCACTGGTCCATTCCTAGATTTTGACAATGATATTATTCAGCAAACAATATGAAATAACCACCTACTGAATGGATACCAAATTGCAAAACATAAGGTTATCTTTGCAACATGACAGAATTTTAGCCGAATGTCCTTCCAAAAAATGATAAATTCATACAAGCAAAGAAATTGGAAAAAGACAGGCCAAGAATGATGATTCAAACTTTTGGATCTTCATAGTTATTTGATAAAATTTTAGCAAAAACAACAAAGGATTGCATCTTTGCAAATAAGTGACTTAAATCACATAACAACCTTTTATTATCACCCCCAAAGTCAACATCTCACACGAAAATAGTTATTTATACGAATCATTCAAGAAAACATACGATAAACAAAACTTGCTTATCTATTTGACCTGTTCTCAAGAACAAAAGTATCAAAAGTGAAGCATAAGTTGACATCAAAGGAGTTGCTACATTAACAGCAGTAAGAGAATTTTCAAGCTGTCTTCAATTGATGTCAAAGATAGTCCAAAACACACGGCTCAAATTGAAGAATTTTTTAGGAGAAAAGTCGATCGAAAATGAGGATGATTGTCGATTTCCTATTTAATGTGTATACATTCACATTTAAGACCCACGAGAGTTTCACATTCACATTAATTAATCTCGAAGTCTGTATGACATTAATTCTGGTCTCACTTGTGAATTTAGAAAAATTGTAATACTGACAAAGAAAATCCTCGTGTGACTCCAGTACTAGTCAATCTGCAAATCTTCTCCAATTTGATTTTCTACTTCATTTTCAACACTGGCGAGCCAAGATAGTCAATCCCATGTGTTTGAATTGATCTCATCTCTTTCTTTTCTTTTTTTTTTTAATTATAAAATTTCATTTTTCTTCGTTGATCAATAATTTCATTTTTCATTCTTATGCTCATTTTTCTTTTTTGCTCCATAAGTCTCCTTTTTTGGATTTTTTACATAATAGTAATATATAATAGTATTAATGACAATATACATATTTCAAAGTCAATACTGTAAAATATAATCATCTTTTTCAAATATTAATGCCGTTGTATTTATTCATTTCCTCAAGCATATAATTGAGTTAACTTAGTTATGGAATTCCTAAAAAGGGACGTAATATATATTTTTGCATAGTTAAAGATGAAAAAAATTCTCCTTAAGGGCGTATTAAGATTACAAATTCCTAAACAAGACACAAAAATATCCTAATCCTATTGAAAAATTATTTTCAATCTTTTAATCATTTGTTCAATAACCTTCCTACCCATATCTAATTATTAGTCAAATTCTTCCAAATCATAAACGTAATCTTTCTAACCCAAATGAAAAAACAATCAAATTTTTCCAACCCAAATTAAAGAACAACACCTTGTTCCACATGCAAAGTCACCACCAACTAATTTGTTCTCACCTACAGCCATTATTATCAATACGAAATCAACTATTCCTTACATACTTTCTAGGAAGAATTTGATTTTGATCATAACATCTTCAATTCAATGAAGTAAATGAAATAACCATTATGCATTATCATCCACGAAGGCATGTGTAACAAGCCAAGTGATACGACTTTGTAAAGTAATATTTTTTGTTGGCTCAAAATAAACTATAATAGGCAAGAAAACAAAAATTTTGAAGTGCAACTCATCAAAATAACCAATTAAGTTTGAGTCAGTTCATATTTACATTGCTCTTCTTGATGATTCATTGAGAAATTAATCAACCTTGATCCGAAACAAGCAACATCGATTAAGATAATAAAAGATAACTATGAATCAGAAAGAAAAGAAAGAAAAGCCATGAACATATATTAGTGATTTTCATACGTATGTATATATTTTGAGAGCCCTCGTCACGTTTACCATAACCTAGCTGTAAGAGATTTGTCTAGATTATCAAATGTTTGTAGGATATAATGATTCACATTCTTAGGAGAAGTAATAGTTTACCACATACCAATTTCAAGTAGAGTTTTGTTAGGCAATACATAACTAGTACTCTCATCTTCAACTCGGGCCACAACATCTCTCCATTCACACAAACCCTGTAAGCAGTTTAGTAGCATGTAAATTAACCTTCACATGTGAAGGCTCTTTAATCATCTCAACATGTTAACTGCCTAAAAGAACCAAACACATAGACACATACAGAGAAAGATACCATAATTAGCTTAACTTTACCAACTACAACTCAGTAAAATAATGCTAGTTTATAACAAAATCTCAGTTAAGCGAAGAAAGTTCAAAAGTTGAGAACAAAAACTTACAGCAACAATAGCAAGCTGTTGAGCATTAAGACTAGCATCCTGCAATCTGCAATGCGAAGGTTTGGTGTGAAGAGGAAAAATGCACAAAAGAAGTACTGACTGAAACATGAATATTAATGTTGGACAATCACTTTTAAAGACATATTAGAAGTTCAACAATTAACGATATGAAGCCTCCACTTTGACACATAAAAAAGAAATTTACCCATAAATATGAAGATATGAACTATCCGTCAAAAGCTCCTTCTCATGAAGCTGTGTGCAAATATCATAGCTTCGCTTGTACACCTGAAGTAGTAGATTAAATATAATTAGCTAAAAAAAATTGCAATCAACTAAGTCCCCTTTCCAAAAGCAAAAGATTGTTTAATGACTTAGTATCATATCCTTGACATTAAAACTTCGTGAGACTCCTTTTATCCTTACTTTTCCTTGACCATTTTGCTCACCAATGACTTCAGAAAAAGGAATCAAATTCACCATCCCAAGGTAGTTGTTAGGTAAGAAGAAGGCTGTGAAACATCTTTGGCTTGTGACAGAATCTTCACCCATTGTGTTCTCCCACTCCCACCCTCAAATACCCATCAAAGGTTATATAACCACATCTAATTTCACACAACTTTATGTTATTTGCACTTATTAGCTACCCCAAGGTGGCTGTTAGATAAGGAGAAGGCTAGGAAACACCTTCGACTCCACAAGTCTCACAGAATCTTCACTCATCGTGTTCTCCACCTCCCACCCTCAAATACCCATCAAAGATTATATAACCACCACATCCAATTTCAAGCAACTTTATGTCATTCGCACTCATTGGCAAACACAGAACAGGGCAGACACATCTGTTTGTCCTTTTCCAACAAAATAATTTATAAAAACTTTACTTCTCTTTATTTTTCTTCAGCATTTAATGCCTATAACAACACTTATATATATACATATATATATATATATATATATATATATATATATATATATATATATATATATATATATATATATATATATATATATATATATATATATATATAGATAGAATAAAGAAGTCCTACTGCATTCATAAACAAAAAAACGAACACAATACCCCAATCCACAAGCTCCACAAACTTTTAGTTTAATAACTAAAGATTTGGGTTACTCCTAAGGTAAGCTGCTAGAGCATCTGCAATTCAGCCCCACCCAGTAAATTAGCATCCAATAGCTTAGCACCACATTCTACTTTTGCCACCCTGTGAGTATTGTTTTGAATCCCTCCTATCAAAAAAATTCAGCCCTTAAATCTAGTAACCAATAATCGGATTTCAAAAACTATCAGATTTTCAAAAAACATTGAACCTTCAAGAACAGACCGAAAAGTGAGAACAATAGAATTTCAAATTTCTAAAAAACCAACTATTGGATTCAGCCCTTAAATCACCATCCCACCAAATACAAAGCTATATGGAGGTTCCTCTAGTGTGTTCAGCAACTTAAAACAGCAAAAAATCATCAAGAAATGCACAAAAATCAGAGTTTTACTGTTCTTCCAAAAATCAGGTATGAGCCTTCGGGTTTTCCAAAATCTGGCATAAACTAAGTTTTAAATCCTCCAAGACCTCTTCCAGAAGATTGGGGGAGCATCTACGCCACTCACAACCGGTTCAAACAACAAAAATCATCAAGAAATCACCGGGTCTAGCTTCGGGTCGACGGTGGCCCTGTTGTACGGCTCGATTGGATTCTACAAAATACTGGAGAAATTCGGTTGTCTCCACTTCAGTAATGATTTTCAGTAGCTTACATTGGTTTCTATCAAGATGAGAGTCTCTATTCAACACCAAAATGAAGTGTTAAAGCTAGCCAAAGAGAGAACTAGGGCGGAGGAATGCTGGGTTCGGGAGTATGAATTTCGAAGGAGCAAAACAGCATTTTTGTTTAAAGTCTAAAGGCTGGGCAGAGAATGTTGTAAAATTTGAGCCACTGTTTTTTAACATCCCGCTCTTTCCTCTTTCCTCTTTCCTCTTTCCTCTTAACTAAATTTAGCTTCCCCCTTTTGTTTTTTTAAGCATTTACACATACCACATTTTATTATTAATTATTAAAAAACTCTTTACCTTTTTTGACTAGTAATCAATTTTTTAATTTACAATGCTATGTTCATTTATGCAAATTCTGATTTGAATATTTTTAATCTTTAAATTTTAAAATCCTAATTAGTTATTAAATGGCTAAAGTGACTTTTTTTACAAATATTTTCTCAAAAAATATAATATTTATATTTTCATATTAATATTGAAAAAATTGTGTATATTACAAGCATGTGTATATTCTTGGGTATCTGTAAACCCAACGTACTGGATTATTCAGGCTGCCTCAAACAATGAGCGAAGCGCAAACTACATAAGGTGCAGTGCGCAGTAGCCTCTACGACCCCGCTAGGCGCGGCTGGGCCCCACCATGGCGACTCTCCCGGACCCCCGCCCGCTCACCGAGGAGCGGGACCCCCGTGTTCGACGGGAACAATCTGTCGTTGCCTAAATGCGAAGTATGAACCATACCCAACATATATATGCAATAAAGTAATTATACTTGGTACTAATTACTTTTATTATAACTACATAACCACATAACTACTATATATATATGAATTAACTACTTATACTATAGATTTTAGTCCTATCTATATATGTATATATAAATACTCCCTTTGTCCTAAAAAAAAAAGTGTTTGTCTCAAAACATATCCACTATTTCAAAAGTGCATACTGATTATTCAACAAAATATCCAAAATACTATTAATGAGATAGATTACATAAAATGGTGTATGACATACAATACCTTTAACGAGGAAATTAGTTGTATAAAATCAGTTGTACTTGCATTTTGTTGACTAACAAGAAAAAGTTGTACATTAGTAAAACCGAACTCTTTTTTTGGAACAAAATGAGCATAACTGTATAAGTATTTATTACTTTTGTTATACATTATACGTCTCACTATATATGTACATATATTAATCACTACTTGTGTTGTTATATTACATTAGTGGCTATAATTAGTTTGAAACTATATATGTCCCAATGCATATGTTGTTATTAAAATTTATAATATTCATTTTCGTTGTATACCAAAGCAAATATTTTATATTTCCATAGTTAATAATATTATACACTAAAATACAATTTTGAGCCATTTCTTGTTAGTCAAATGGCAGAGCAATATTGTTCTTGACGAGGCTTTGGCACTTATGGTTTGAGCCAAATTTAATTAAAATAGTGAAAATATTTTACATTTTCTCCTTCTCTCTCCATCTGTTAAAAATGGCTAATTTAGTAAAACATCTTATTAGTTATAAACTATGAATACAACAAACATAATTAATAATATTATTAAACCCAGTTTGTACGTCAAACTAGTAAACTAATTGGTTGTTGAGGTGCTTATTACTACTAACAAAATTATATATTTAAAGTGATTAAACTTATATGTGTAAATTCATATAATGTAGTCAAATTCATATATATGCGTAAATTCTCGAGTTGATAGTGTTTCTACAAACAAATACTCTATTCGTACATCAACTAATGTTGGCAAATGCATATATATTTGGGTGTCTTAGCACAATTATTAAAAATTAAGAATTATATTTTTCAAAAGTTAACTTCAGCCCAATAAGTAAATTATATAGCCCAATTCTTAAGTAAACAAAAATTAAGGCTAATCCTTATATCAATTATGACCCAATTAATTTAGCCTAAAACAAGCTCAATCCTTATATGAGTTGTGGCCCAAGCAATTTAGCCCAAAATAAGCCCAATCCTTTATAAGTTGTGGCCCAAGTAATTTAGCCCAAAACATTTTATCTACTCTATCCCAAATTAATTAGCTTAACACATATATTTTTTTTTATCAAATTTATAATATTATGTTTTATTATACACTAAAATAAATTTTTTATATCTCTATATGTAATAATATTACACACTTAAACCTATGTATAAAGAAAAATGAATTAATAGATTACAACTATTTTCCTTTTCATTGTCACTTTTTTACTAATTAAATTTTTTTTTGCACCAAAAAATTATTTTTATAATGCACTAAAAAAATTTATATTTTTTAATTACTGATATTTCACACATATACATATAATCAAGAATTTAATTAAAAATCATATATCAGTAGCGGGTTTAGGCCTTAACCAATCCCTACTGGGGTCAGGTACTTTGTGTTAACGCACGTCTATTTAAACCTAGTATTTTTATGGACACTAATGTAATGTGTTAATTGGGGATTTCCACTTTAATACAATCAGTTTGGTTTGGAAAAAAAAACAAAGATTAGCAATTAGTGACGAAACAATAGCGTCACTAAAACGTATTCCCATTAGTGACGAAAAACATATCGTTACTAAAAGGTATTAAAACTTAGTGACGATAAAATTTCATCATAATGATTATTTTAGTGACAATAATGAATGTCGTCACTGAATTCTCGTCACTAATTACGACCATTTTAGCGGGAAAGTTTCCCACCACACTCTTTAGTGACGACTTTCTGTGATTCGTTACTAAAAATTGGGAGTAGACAAAAAATTAGTGACGACAAAAGTTTTGATCACTAAAGGTGATATTTAGTGACGATATTTTTTTTCGTCACTAGAAATTCCGTCACTAAAGGGGGGTTTTTCTTGTAGTGGATGGCTGCTGCCTTCTACGAAACTAATGAAAGAAAAGAAAAACAAAGGAAAAGAAACTGGCGGCTGTAATTCTCTACACTAATGAAAGAAAGGACGGCTGCTGCCCAAAATTCTGCACCTAGAAAGACCTCGAACTTAAAAATAAAGAAAAGAATAGAAAAAAGAAGTAGAAGACAACGTGAAGGACCCGATGGCTTCTGCCTTTTCTGTTTAAAATTCTGCACTAAATTGCTAAACTAATCTAAAACAAGAAAACAAGAAAACAAGAACGAAATAACAACGCGAGGAACAAAGACAAAAAACTGGCGGCTGCTTAAGCTAACTAACGAAAGAAAAAGAAAAGAAAGAACGTGGGTTGAAGAGAATGAAGATGGCGCTGCCTTCTCCAGTCTGCAACTTCTCTTTGTCTTCTTGGTGCAGTTTCCCGACTTTGTCTTTCAATCCAAGTCATCTTCTATGTCCCAATTTCAGCCGTATTCTGTTTCCGTGTTCAGCTCGGTTTTGTCTTCTTTTTGTCTTTCCCGAATCCTTTTGTCTCCAAATTGCGGCTGTCTTCTATTCCCTTATTGTAGCTGTCTTGTTTTTTCTTGTTCTTGTGCAGCACGGCTTTGTCTTCTTGTGGCTGAAGAAGTCTTTTGTCTTCGGCTCAATCCTTCTTTCTGTACAACAAGGCTCTTGTTTTCTTGCTTGCAGCTGAAAGAGTCCTCCTTGTGTTTGGTTGTGCAGCTGCTTTGGACCGAGTGAAATTATTTTTTTTGGTTGGAAGTGTGTTTGGTTGTGGAGAACTTGAGCTAGTCTTTCTTGTCCCGTAGCTTCTTCTTCTTCTTCTTCTTCTTTTTTTTTTCACATTTGGCTTTTGACAATAAAGTGAAAACATAATCCCTATATATTTTTGCAAGATAATTGGTTAGTCATTTGATCTTTAAATTAGAAGAAAATTCAAGATTGAACTCAAAAGTTCTAAAAATATTAAATAACTCAGTTATCATAAAATCAAAGGAAAATTTAGCCAAAATAGGTAAAAAAAAAATCAAAACACAAGCCAATTTCTAACCAAGATTAATAAGAATACCTTATATAAAATAGGGTTATCAATCACTTGATGGGATTCCAGGAGCAGCTCAAATTACTCACCAAGCTTTCAATCCGCAATGACATATTGTGGCGGCCGATGATGAAAGTTAGGTCCAAATGACTTTAAAAAACCATTAAGTGGTTTAATATTTGACATTCAAGCCCATCAAGCATGCAGTCAAGACTTGCAAGTCCAAATTGAAGAACAATAGTCTTGCCTTGGTCGAATTCTAGTGTAAATGGTGTCCAAGTTGTTCAGTTATTTTATTAGCATTAATTTTATGAGTTATTTTATTTTATTAATAGAGCTGAAAATAAGCTTTAAGAAGCTGCCCTTGATTGTTTTATTTTGGAATTTAGTCTTTATTTTAGTAGCCAAATTTTGTAAACTTGAAGGAAACCTTAAAGGGCCAAACCTCCTAATTGGCATTTGGGTTTTTGTTTCCTCTTTATTTTAAGAAATCTTGGCCACTCATTTAGTTATAGAGTAGGATTAAGATTTGAGTTGTTACTTTTTTAAGACATCTTTGTACTCTATAAATAGGCCACTCAGCCATAAGCATGAGGACATATGAATTTTGAGAATTTTGACATTACATCATTGAGAGTTTGAGTGAATCAATATCTTCGTTCTTTCAAAGTACAACGGGCTTATCAAACTTGATCAGTTTGTGGCACCTTTGTGTCTTATCAATCTAGTAGAATCCTAGGTTGTGGCGACGCTTCATCCATCGGTCCAAAATTTCACCAGTTCTAGCAATTTCACAAGTCTTGGGTCCTATTTCGCTTATTGCGTATTGTCGACTCCCTATAGCCGTGAGGTGCGCATCATCACTTCTGTTTTCACATGTCTATCTGCCCTCACAAGATCCTCTATTTTTTTTAGCCATCCATTTTGCAGAGGCTATGACTCTATCAAGGGCATTATAAGAATGTTTTGGATTGCATGTCTTAATTTTAAAGGTAGTACTATTAGGAAGTACTGAAGCCTACACTTTCCATTCACGATAGTCATCACTACCCACAGTAGTAACTCTAGATTTTTCTTTTTTTTTTTTGATCGAATGTAAAAGATTACTATTGATCAAAACTGAGGTTTACAAAATCACCGGGCATCCCTGGGTAAGTATAGACCCGATCTATGCTAGTAGCCTAGCCAATACAAACAAGCTAAACTAGCTTACAAATCATCTTATAAGATCATGACACTTGGGGTACAATGTGTGGCCCACCTTGTACACTTGTGTCATGATCCTATGTACAACCTCCCGATGAATTGGGACTCGTCCCTCAAAATGCAATCGGTTCCGTGCCAACTATATGTAGTACACGGTGCAGACCAAGGCCATCCTCTTCCTTCGATTGATCCAGGTTGTCCCTCGAGCCCTTATTGTCCACTTGAGTGCAACTGGTAAAGTATTCATCTCCCGTCTTACCCCACACCGGTCCTTAATTGCTGTCCAGATAACTGCAGAAAATGGGCACTTGAAAAATAGGTGCCTCACCGTTTCTACCTCCCCATGGCATAAGCCGCAATTTGGGTGGATATCCAAAAAACCTAATCGGTCTTTCGTGAGAAGCATTCCTCTGAAAGCCAACCACAAGATAAATGAGTACTTAGGAGGTGTATAGGCATTCCACACTAGCTTCGTCCACATAAGTTTCTGTGCCCGACGTCTGAAGTAGTTATAAGCCAATGGGCCCAATGCATTCTCATGTAGCTTTGCTATCCTATCAATTGCACCCTGAATTGATCCTTCATTCTGCACTAAGATATCTCTGATACGTAGAAAGCGCTTCATCAGTGCTAAAGTATCCTTCTTAGGTACTAAGCTCCAAATTGTCTCTCCATAGGGTAAGTACGTATGATGAACCCCCTTACCCACAGCAAATTCTTTTTACTATGGATGTTCCATAGTACCTTTGCCAAGAAGGTTGCATTCCAAGCTCCAGTATCCCGAAGGCCTAGACCTCCCTCTTCTTTGGGAAGGGTTAGATCCTTCCATGCCACGTGAGGTTTCCCTTTATCCCATAAGAAATTCCTACACAGCCTTGTGACCACTTCAAGGACTGAAGCCGGCACTGGAAGGACTAAAAGCCAAAAACAGTTAATACCTTGCAGGACGGATCTGATAAGCTCCAATCGACCCGCATAGGAGAGTGATGAAGCATTCCACAGCCCAATCTGTCCAGCGATCTTTTCCATAAGGGGGCATAATGTATAACTTCGAGCCTAGCTGCAACTAGTGAAATCCCTAAATAGCGAACTGGGAACGTCCCTTTAGGTATCCGGGCCACCCCTAGAATCTCTTCCATCTCCCTTTCGTTCACACCTGCCATAAAGATACTAGACTTACGGATATTTGTTCTGAGACCAGCCACTGCACCAAATTCATTCAGGCACTCCCATATGATCTGGACAGAAGTTCTATCCCCCCGCGAAAATATTATCAAGTCATCCGCATATACTAAGTGTGTAATTTTTAAAGCTGCATAGCGCTGGTGATAGTTAAAGTCCGACTCCATAGTAGCTCTCCTGAGTAGCCGCGACAGGTATTCCATATAGGTGACAAACAGGTAGGGGGAGATTGGATCCCCCTGCCTTAGTCCTTTTCGGCCCTCAAATTTGCCATGGATATCACCATTTATTTGGATAGAATAAGAGGTGGTAGAAACACACTCCATGATCCACGCAATAAATCTCGTCGGGAACCCAAGTCCAGTGAGTATCTTGTGCAAGAACATCTAGCTGACTGAGTCATAGGTTTTCTTGAGATCCACCTTGATCACGCATCTAGGTGAAACTCTTTTCCGGCTGTAGTGGTTGAGAAGTTCTTGGGCCATATGGATATTTTCCGTCATGCTCCTACCCTCCACAGAGGCAAGCTAGGCTTCATCTATAATTTCTGGCATCACCTTGGACAATCTGGCCGCCAATATCTTGGTCACCACTTTATACACCACATTGCAGCACGCTATTGGTCTATACTCTCCCACTGTGCTCGAGTGCGCCGACTTTGGGATCAAAGTGATAATCGTGTGGTTGAGCTGTTTCAGTAGCCTACCTGTCCGGAAGAATTCATTCACCCCCTCATCTAGGTCTTGGCCAACAATGTGCCAGGCCTTTATGAAAAAGCCAACTGTTTACCCATCCGGCCCAGGAGCTTTGTCCTGTCCAATGCTGAAGACTGCCTCCTTGACCTCTAGTGCCGTTACTGGTCTCTCTAAGGCAGAGACTACTTGGGTTGAGACCTTGGCCCCTATATCAAAGATTGTGCTGTCCACTTCGGTCGTGTGCTCTTTCCTCCCTAGGAGGTTTTGATAGAATCTAAGGAATTCCGCAACCACTTCCTCTTCCCCCGATGTAACTTCTCCATTTTCTGTGACCACAGAGGCAATGAAGTTCTTTTTGGCGTTCCTCTTGACCAAAGCATGGAATAACTTAGTGTTCCGGTCACTGTTGACTAAGTATCTGCACTTTGCTTTCTGAGCTAGGAAACTCCTCTCCGCTTCACTTAGCTTCCAAGCAATTCCCCGCAATTCCTGAATTCGACTCCGTGCAGCTGCATCCATGGGTTGTTGTTGGGCTTCTTGTTGCAATCTCTCTAGTTCGTCCCTTGCCCTCTCCGCTCGATTTGAGATATGACTGAAATGTTTCTGATTGAGCTCCCTGAGTGGCCTTTTCAACTCTTTCAACCAGCGGCATAGCTTGTACTGCTCAGTACCACAAACATAAGTGTCACATCCCTGCTGAACAATACCTCCAAAGTCTTCATGGTCCGCTCACATGTTGAAAAACTTAACCTTCTCTTGGATTGATGACCATGGCTTCCCACTGTAGTGATGCTAGGTGAATGGTCTAACAAACAACCTGATGGGAGAAAATTTGTGAGAGTGTCCCAGTTATTCAGTAGCCACCGTTCATTGACTATTACCCGATCCAGCTTGGACCACACTGTTTCATTGGTCCATGTGAGATAGCAGCCGATGGAGTTCACATCTTTTAGGCCTAGTGACAAGCAACAGTCCAGTAGATCTTTGGTCTCATAGGTAGTGACCGGGGCTCCATTGGATCTTTCTCCAGCATACATAATACCGTTAAAATCTCCTAAGACCATCCATGGGGACTCACGGGCCGGGGAAAATGAGATTAAATTCTCCCACAGTAGTCTTCTAGATATGATAGTATTGAAACCATTCACAAAACTTACAAGAAAAGATATGGATGTTACCTTGCTGGTAAGCGACAGATGGATGGCTTGGGGATGCCTCTCCAATAACTTTGAGAAAATATACAAGACTAATGAGTAGAGGAAAGTCATGCGACATCAGACATCAACTATTTTAAAGTGTAACAGCGGCATTAGTTATTAACATTTACTAGTCTTTGTATCAATGATAAGCACCTATATTACTCAGCTATAGTGCATTCACATGCTTCTAATGATGAAGAGGTTGCAATTTCTTGCAAGTTTATGCTCCTCATTTGTTGTCAAACTTTTTAGTTTTGAGCTTCTAGTTCTGTGTTTAACACTGACTTGGATATTGAAAATTAATCCTTGTTTAAACTATAGCTCATGAAATCCACTGTAAATTGCAGATACAAAAGTTTGCCCTGCGTTTTCTCAACTCTTCAGCGACTCAACTGTTTACAGATTCGTTGAAGGTAAACAGGGATGTCAGTGAGTTATCTAGTTCTGTTTTCTATTTTCTGTTTCCTTTCCATTTTTTTTTTCTTATCAGTGGCATGTCATTGGGCAAACTTTCTTAGTTATGTAAATTGGATGTTTATCTGAGTTTTCAAGAGAGCATGAAAGATGCGGAAAATATTGGGCCGCCAAGTAGCGGTTATCTCTCTTACGTACCTCATGAAAACGAGTTCATTCAGTCAGATGAAGTTCATTCCAGGTAGGACAGATGTCTCTGATCCAGACAGTAGACCAGAAATATCCACCATATCTGTTTCAACCCCAAACAAAAATATTAGGAAGGTGAAGAGGAGATACAATGGAAAAGAAAGCGTCTTAAATATGAAAGAAATAATAACTGAAGATCCGTACTTATGCTTTGTGATTACAGTGCTGCCAGTGAATCGGATCCTGCATATCCATCCTGTGATGATACTTCTCTAGTGCAATCATTGGGTAGTTATGGTGTTGAAGGTGCATTTTTTGGGGAAACATCAGCTCCTCATGAGAAAAGCACTGAAAGAAAACTTCTTCCCAGCAATTCAGCCTTTCTTACTAATAGCTGTACTGAGGATTCTGAAGGTAATTCAACTCTAAGATGGATCAAGATAGCATTTCATCAAGATGCATTTCATGTTCTAATTGACTTGGTGTACAGATGCTACAGAAGCTGCGAAGGCTCCCATGGAGGCTGATCTCTTCTCTCATCTAGCGGTATACATGCAACTTTAACTTTTGTTGTTTATCTACTGTACTTTCTCCCAGTTGAGGTGCATCTTAAACTTTGTAATCTGGATTTGCTACCTAAATTGCCTCTTGCCGATTTGGCCCCTTAGTTTTTCAATACGTGATTTTGCAATTTAATCTAATTTATTGAACAGAATTACAAACATTTAGTGCAAACCTTCTAGGATGGACGGCAAGAAGTATGCTTAATTTGATTTTGCTGATGAATTATTGCCAGTTGCCAAATTGACACTAACTAGTACAAGTTTTCCATTCCAAAAGTTTTAATTGGTATTGATTACTGAAAGTCAGGGGAGTTAAAAACTTAAAGGTCGCAAAGTGAAATCTTCCTTAAATTGACGTGTACTTTTGGTAATTTGCATCTTTTGTCTATTTTATGTTTCATGCTCATGTAGTTTTTTGGTATTCTTGCAGAAAAACATGCCCGGATCTTCCTTTAACGGTCAGTATGCACCCAACATGCAAATTTTTGTTTTTCATTGCTGTATTAGGTTCTGCTAGGTTGTTCGCAGAGTATTAGTGAAGTGAGAGTCTGTCTCAATTCTCTAAGGGCATCTTCTCAACCATTTAGTCTTAAGAAAAGCTGATGATTGCTTTCTCCTTTGCCTGCATCTTGTTTCAGTCCCAGAATTAGTTCTTATTTGCTTTAACATAAACTCTTGAATTCAACTGGAGGATCTTTATACATTTCCACTTTCGTTTTGGTTATTTCAATCTGTCACCGCGTTCCTTCTTCTGGACTAAGCAAACCGATGAATGTTTCTTTTTTGTCCTGACAGCTATGTTGGGCGAGCTAGAGAAATTCATCCGGAGTCTGGAAGGAGACCTGGCTATAAAAGTTTAAAGACTCAAATTATCTTCTATGTTATTGATGATCATTGGCCAATTCAAGATATCGGGCTATACTTTGTTGTAGATGTTACAACTGATTTATACAATGTTTTGAAGAGGCAAAAAGACATGTTTCCATTCGATGTTTTGAAGAGGCAAAAAGACATGTTTCCATTCGCCATCCAAATTTAAAAGGATGTAATTTGGAGTGAAAACTTCTGGTATTTTAGATTGGAAGATGTTCGCCTGTGAGGTTTTATCTATATATTGACTGGAAATCTTTTTGATCCCTTGGTGTTAGTTAGAAATTTGATAATTATGGTTCCTCCTCTCAGATTTTATATGATTCCCTAGGACCTGATATTATTATTTCTGACAGTCATTTTGAACCAAAAAATTGTGCATGCTGAGCATTGGACCAATTATATGTTTTCCCTTCAATTAAAATATTCCAGGAACAAAACAAGATAGCCCACTAATCAATGATCATCCAGAAACAAAACAAGAAAAGAGTTTTCACAAAAACTCTTAGTTGATGTCTGCCCATTTCCTTCTCTAACCCTTGAAGGAGGAGGGATAACCGAAACTAAACTTTCCACATAATTATGAACAAGAGAGAAACTTTGCCGAATTCATCACTTGCCTATCTGGATCATACAGAAGCAGACGTCCAACACAACCATTGGAGGAGAACTGCCTGGGATTTGAATCGGGGGAAGCCAAAATCTTCTCACTCTGTCTTCAGCGGAGAACTTGGATGCCCAAATCTGTAGGCATTAGAAATTTTTTTATCCATGAAGGAGTTTATCTCCACCAGAATCTATCATGGCCCAAAGCTCAAATCGAGGCGAGGGAAGGGTGACTCCTGATTCTATCAATTTAAAACCACATACGGAAAGGCATCCTTTATGCAGTATAAGCCTCAAATCATTGTGGATAGAAAGATAATCTGGCACCAAAAAATCACCTCGTACATATCCTCCATCAGGAGTCATATGAACTTTGCACAATTTCAAATAATCCATCCAATAAAAACATCCGTCATGAATCACAATTCTATCAGAAAATGATGGCAGGTTATACCCATTAATAGTTTCGGAATCGACTGTTGTCCACGAATGGTTTCTCAGACTGTATATGTCAAGCTCCAAAATTAACAAGTTTTCAGAAACTTCTATATAATAACGTTTGGCCACTTTGTAGTCCTTGCTTACATCATCAATGCCAAAGCCATAAAATAATTCATGGTAATACTGGTCTCCTTTGCGACGGTTTGATGGTAGCGAAGTACATTGCCGTAGAGCAGGGTTCCACAGGTATATTTCTGAGGGAAATCTTATACGATAGCTACAAAAACAAAAGCCCCATTAAAGCAACCCAAGAAGGTGATTCCAAGACCTGTTTCGAGGAATCAATTTCGTAATCAGCACTTGTGAATCTCTGGGAAGCAGGCGATGGGCAAGTGGGGGCACGGCGTCCTTGAAACGTCAAGAACTCCCGGGGTGCCTGGTTTTGGACATGAGACATTATGAAATGATCGGATGAAATGAAATCCCGCCATAACTTGCAGACACAAGAAAACTTCTTGAGGCTGGTAGACAAATCAAGATGTGGTGGAGGACGTTGTCGTCTGGTAACCATGGTGCTGCCGAATGTGATAATTCCTCCATGTTCGTCCCGAGGATGAAAAGAGTATCAAATATTCCTTTACGAATTTAAATTGATTTTAGTGGCATATTTGTCTAAGGATTCTAGTGGCAAATTTCTCTAAGCTATCATATTATTTTATTTCTTTATTTCTCTGGGTTTAGGAATCAAATGTCATCTATTTGATGTCTATTTTATAAGATTTACATAAGATTGAATGTCTCAATAAATTCAACTCAATCCTAATGTCTAAGATTTATGAAATTTGGTTCTAATTTTAGAAATTTTCTCCAACCTAATCTCATAAAGATCCAATTATATAACCTTTTTTTTCAATAGAATTTGATTTGAATTGTATCAATTGCCTTTGCAACTCATTCTTAATATGATGTATTATGATTATTAAAAATCTATGTACCATATCCATCTATTTATCTATCCATCTAATATAAAAACGTTGTAGTAACCTTTTAGATTTCAAATTGTCATCTGACACATCTCTTTATTGAAATGTATTTTGGCATATTAATTAAACTATTATTAGAATAGCAATACAACAACTTGAACATTTAATCGAACATGAAAACAAAAATGGTATTTGAATAATTTCTTGGACAATGTTGTTAGGAAAATGAAATTTGGAAATAAATAAATTTGGCAATAGGCTTAGAAATAGAAAATATATAATAATAAAACTGTGGAGAAAGTATATAATAATAAGAGATAATGTCCAAAAAGGTCCCTCACATATTGACGAATGAACTTTTTTGTCCCCCAATTTCAAAATGAGACAAAATCGTCCATCACATTATATAAAGGAACCATTTTCATCCCTCACATTATATAAATGAACCATTTGCGTTCTTCATATTATATAAACGAAACCATTTTAGTCCCCCAAATCACGTGTAGTGTAATGTGAGGGACGATTTTGTCTCATTTTAAAAATGAAGGACTAAAAAACTCATTCGTCAATATGTGAGGGACCTTTTTAGAAATTACCTCTAATAATAAAACAGTGACACTACGTCTGCCGGTGTGATAGATGGATGACGGCTGTGGTTTGGAGGTGGTAGATCTCTATTATACTCCCTTTATTCCAAAAAAAAAAAAAATCCAGGTTTGATTGGATACAATATTTTGAAGTTATAAACTACAATATATTTAATGTAAAATTAAATGTATAATTTTATATTTTTATACTAGATTATACATTATCCTTATTAATAATAAGTGTAATACAAAAATTTCATATTAAAATTGGATTATTGGACTATGTTTTGAAATAAAGAAAAATTTTAAAACTAGATTTTTTTTTGGGACAAAGGTAGTATTAAAGCAAAAGTTTTGTCAGTTAGTTTTAATGTAATTATTACGAATATTAACAATTAAATTGTATTTTATTGTTCTTTAATATTAATATTAATTATAGTAATTAGAAGATAGTTAAAGGTTTAAATCTTACAAACTCTCAAAAAGATTATCTACTTATTAGCCAATAATTTTTAGTAATTTGAAGATAGTTAAAATTCTTATTCTTTAAATATTTTTTAGAAACTATACAGATAGGGAAAATAAATCCATAAATATAATAGTGCATCTTGTCCATAAATTTATTATTATCCAAAGTGTTAATTTATGCCCTTTGCTATATTTATAAATAGTTCCATTTATTGATTAATGTTCAGCAAGGTTACAAATTTTTTCGATAATGTTCTTAATATTTTATCACTAGTCTTTGTTATTTTTTTTCCCTTTCCGTACCAAAATTGTATGTTTTTTATCTTATATCTTTGACTAAAATTTATGAATATTTAAAAAATAAATAAATATTAATATTAATATTTTTAAAATTCTTTTCAAAATACTGAAGTCGATATCTGGATATCGACTTTGGATATCAACTTCATAAAAAAACATCTTGCCAGCAGAAAGTTGGATAACCTCAAGTAATCTGTCCAGAATTTCAATCCAATCCTGCTAGTACCTCAGCCAATCTCACCCAAACGGAGTCTTCAGCCTTGCCAGATCAAAGGACGAAGCTTCAGATGTGTGAGATATGCAGCTTCGAGCAATGAGAAATTAAATCCAAAGTAGATAGATTGCCAAAAACACTCCAACAGTAGCAGCGGAGGTGGAGTGCTACAATAAGAATCTTCAGGTTTGAATTCGAGAGGACGTCTACTTCAAGCAAAATCAGGGGTAATTCACAATATTATGGGCACAGAAATTCCTCCAGAACAACATCAACTTCTGTCTACCAGAGTTCAGTTTGCGCAAAGCCAAGAAAAATCCAGAAAAATTCAGAAAACCCACGTCGCAGACAAACCCAAGAAAATCTGTTTGTGCAACAACAAATCTCCATTTAGAAAGAAGCAGTCAAACATTATTCAAAGCAACACCATCCACATCGTGAAGCCCTCCTCGCCTCTGCCAGCCCACCTCCTTTTGCCATCACTTGGAACCACAAGCAAAAATCAGTACCCAACAAGA
Organism: Gynochthodes officinalis; assembly: GCA_020080225.1. Taxonomy (NCBI): domain Eukaryota; kingdom Viridiplantae; phylum Streptophyta; class Magnoliopsida; order Gentianales; family Rubiaceae; genus Gynochthodes; species Gynochthodes officinalis. The sequence continues at coordinate 32,319,960 of CM034625.1, read as the reverse complement.
AAAAGAAAAATCAAGCAAATAGAAAAAAGAAGGAACCATATGGGGTGATGATGTGAGAGGAAAGGTTGGGACGGGATGCAGAAGGGAGGAGGACGATGTGTGCAAAGAAGAAGGAAGTATATAAGTGTGGGAAAAAGAAAATGGTGAGGAAGAAGGTTTTTTCTTGAGAATATGATTTATCAGGATGATCCTGATATATCACTTATCAAGCATCCAGTTATATAATGACACATAAGAGATTTTTTAGCTATCAACTTATACTCAGTACTCCTAACCACATAGGAATCCTCGGTGAAATTTTTTTTACCAAAGCCGAACTAAGCCGCAGCCGTGCAAAACCATTTTTGACAAAAGCCCCCAATATCAATGGAGTCAAGTATACTTTTCTGATCTGTGCATAATATCGTGGCAGGCCATCACCATCATAGCATGCCCAGAATTGATCAAATGCAAAAGAACCTTCATTTACTTTGTCAAAATCATTAAATTCTGGATAACATCAAAGTGCTTTGCAATGAATCTTCCTCTGATTCGAAGACGTCAACATCAACTACTTCAAACTTCCCAGAAGCTCTATTCTGCGCATGAGCTGCGTGCTCAGTAGTCTGATCTTTGCAAGTCTTAGTATTTCCTTTGGCCGAAGTTCCAGGCCGATGAAGGAACATTTTCCTTCTGCTCCATAGAATTAGTAAAATTAAGATTATCATTTATGGTACCTTCATCTCTTCTTCACTAAAAGAAGATGAATTTCCTTTACGAGGCTGTTTTGGAGGGCTCTCAAAGTCATCATCATTAGTACCACTTTCATTGTAGGAAACTTGATGCTTTTGACGACGGATCCCTAACAAATTCGATGGGATTAACACCAAACCTTAGCCCAGTTCGGGGCACGAACCACTGTTCTCGATGGTTACATCTTCCATGATGCTATTCTTTGGACGCATCACAACTTTTCTTTGGATTATGACTCGACTTCATTTGTCTCTTCCTACTGCATTTCTAAGATCTGCTTCTTCATATGGCACTTTCACATCCTTGGGCATCACAGCACCTTCCTTTTTGCCATCTTTAGTCTTCTTATTCAAAACAACTTTGGCAGTGCTTGTGAATTAGAAAAACTTGACTCCATTGATATTGGGTTGTTCTGCTACAATTTTGATCCTTTTGATATTGGGGGCTTTTGTCAAGAACGGATTTTGTTTTTGTGAAGAACGGCTTTGCTGATGTTGGGAATCTGAATATTAAATCCCAAAAAGCAGTAAATTCCCTAAGCAAAATAAACCAACTGAACTCAAGGCTGTACGGTTTGGCTATGACAATACAAGAGAAAATTGAATTGTGGACGTTGACTTGGCTGGCAATTGAAGCAAACAAAAGAAACAAATTGGAACGATCCACGGTCAAACCAAACAAAGGAACAAATTTGTATAGCGACCACATAAATCAAACAAAACAAAATTGGGTAACAAACAAAGCAAAGCTTAATTTGAACAACAAAGGAACAAGGAGGAATTGATCAAAATTTACAAGCACTGGCTTTGTTTTCTAAATCTTTGTAAATCTTTGTATTTCTCTCTGTTTTTCTCTGTTGTTCAGAAGCTTTGCTTTGTTTGTTACCCAATTTTGTTTTGTTTGATTTGCGTGGGGCGCATAAATTTGTTCCTTTGTTTGGTTTGACCGTGACTGCTTACAATTTGTTTCTTTGTTTGCTTCAATTGCTACCAAGTCAACATCCACAATTCACTTTTCTCTTGTATTGTCATAGCCAAACCGCATGCCTTGAGTTCTGGTTTATTTTGCTTACAATTTATCGCTTTTTGGGATTTAATATTCTGATTCCCAACATCTGGTATCAGAGCTGTCAAGTATCTCAAATTCCCTACCAAACTTTTAAAATAAATAGGGTCCACATAAGTGCCAGTCCTATCTTTGGTCAAACACAACCGTTCTTCAGCTGGGGTCAAGATTGGTTTTGCACCATCCATCTTGAATTTCTTCAAAATATCTCCAAGATATTTCTTTTGACAAATAAAAATGCCTTGATCAGTCTGCGAAACCTCAATTCCAAGGAAGTATGACATAAGACCTATGTCTGTCATCTCGAACTGTCGAATCATAGCCTCCCTGAATTCTGCTAACATCTGGGGATTATTCCCAGTAAATATTAGATCATCCACATATAAGCATATGATAACAACCGCACCATGAGTAGATGTCTTCACATATGAAGCATGATCAAAAGGACAGCGTTAAAAACCATTGTCAACGAAGAAAGAATCAATACGGGTGTACCATGCTCTTGGAGCTTGCTTTAAGCCGTAAAGGGCTCTTTTTAAACGGTACACCTTATTTTCTTGACTTTTCTTTACAAATCCTGCAGGTTGTTCAACGTACACTTCTTCCTCAAGTATACCATTCAAAAACGCAGACTTTACATCCATTTGATGTATTTTCCAACCATTTTGGGCAGCTAAGGAAATAATTAAACGAACAGTATCAAGCCGAGCAACAGGCGCAAATACCTCAAAATAGTCGATGCCAGGTTTTTGTTTATAACCTTTAGCAACCAACCGCGCCTTGAATCTGTCTACTTCTCCATCGGGCGCTTGGTTCGGCGTTGGAAAAAGTCTTTGGAGTTACATCATTGAGATCATTTTTACGAAAATGTTGTTTGCATTACTATAAATTAATAATGGGGAATATTCAGCAGTTTGGTGGTTCACATCAATAAATCCTATTTCAATCATTTTCTTTGCAGTAAATCTGTTTTCATTCCATTCCAATTCAATAAATTCTTCATTTCTGGTTCAGTTCTGGAATAAAATTACGGCCCTAGATACTCTCTTATCCACAACCATTTCCCGAAAATTCCATAGCAAGATTTGGGAAATATTGTAGAAGAAGATCATGACTAACTTTGGAGATGAAGAATGGACTCCTCTGAGAGATATTCTATCACCTTGGCCTATGAATATGGTATGAAGGAAGATTTAATAGCCATGACTCTGAAGGAGACATAATTGTTCTCCACTATAATTATCATCAAGTAAATAAATCGCCACCCATACTTGATGCAAGGGAGATCATAATGGTTTGGAGCCCATTTTGTCCATATTTTCTTCTACACAATCCTGATATTCCTTTTGAAGTACTTGGAAATGTTGACTTCGCCAATGACTTGAGAAATTTCGGGATTATTGCCCTTGAGTTGGGCTTTGGACTTTTACACAATGACATTAGGAATAATCTAGAGGAAATGAATGCTATTCTGACCAATCTCATGAAGATAGTGAATCTGAAATTGCAAGGTGGTGGAAACAAGACAATCAAGGGCCTTTCTAATACTTTGGAATTCGCACTAGATGTCGAGGCCATTGATGATCGAGTGGAAGAAATCACAGCCAAGAGACAAGAATCTAGGTTGCAGAGACTGAAAATTTCTTTAAGAAGCGATGTTAGTAATGTGTAAGTTCCTAGAATTATCTTGTACTTGTTCTATGAGTCAAGTCAAAAAGTTTAGTTTTCAAGATAATTATTATGAGTCACTAATATCCCAATGAACTCTTAAATGATGTATATTGTACCTATAAATAGCTCACCTTGTGATGAATCCAAGTAAAAAAGTGAAGGATGATAAAAAAACACAATACACCAAGTTTCTTGTCTCTAAAATATTCTACCATTCTTAGCCTAATTCCCTAACATATTTTGGTATATGAGTTGGTTTAAAGAATCCCCTCAAAATTCAACAACAAAAATGGCAAACCATAACTATGATGGTCCTCCAATTCCATTATTTTCGGTGAGCACTACGATCATTGGTGTGTCAAAATGAAGATCATCACTAGACTTGGGGGAATATGTTGAGGATGGATATGAGGAACCGAAAGCATCAATATCCACTCTCTCTGATCAACAAGAAAGGACACTTATGGAGCATAGAAAAAAAGATTCAAGATCACTTTCAATTATTCATTAAGGTGTGAGTCCAAATATGTTCTCAAGAATTGTTGGAGCAAAAAAAGCCCAAGAAGCATTGGAGACACTACGAAAAGAGGTCCAAGAGAATGAAAAAGTAAAGAATGTCACCCTTTCAACTCTTAGAAGAGATCTTGAAAATTTGAAGATGAGCGAGGCATAAAGCATTCAAGATTATTGTACAAAGATCACCAAAATTGTTAATAAAATGAAGACATTGGGTGAAAATATTAGTGATGAAAGAATTGTGGCAAAAATTGTTGTTTGTTTCTCCCTCAAATTTGATCTGATGGTGTCCATAATTGAAGAAACAAAAGACATTTCCTCACTAAGTGTACAAGAATTGATGGGATCATTAAAGGCTCATGAGAGAAGAATCACAAGGCATGTTGAAAATGCCTCAAAAAGTGCTTTTCAATCTAAGATAAATCACAACCTTACCACCTATGAAAGATATCCCACTAGCATCAACCAAAGAGGAGGAGATAGACAAAGAGGTGGTTGACAAGGTCGAGGAAGAGAACTCGCGAGAAATTTAAGAGGACGAGGATGAAGCAACTTTCAAAGGACATACAATACTGAAAATTCTTAGGTATACAATATTTGTGGCAAAAATAACCATGTTGAGAAAGATTGTTGGCATAAAGGATATGTTACCATCGCAAGAGATTTGGCCATATTGAAAAGGATTGTAGATTAAAGAACAATCAACGAGCACAATTTTCGGAAGAGAAGTTAGGAGCAAGCAACTTGTTCTATGCTTGTCACATGGCAATTGAATCCAAGAATTATGTGTGGTATCTTGATAGTGGTTGCAGCAATCACATGGCAAGAGACAAGTCCATTTTTATTGATTTGGATGAGTCCATGAAAACAAAAGTAACAATGGGGAATGGAGCTGTTGTACAAGGAAAAGGATTGGGAACAGTTGGTGTCCAAATAAAGAAACGTAAGAAAATGATTCGTGATGTCTTGTATGTTCTGGATTTGGATCAAAATTTGTTGAGTCTTGGACAACTTTTAAAGCACAAATATGCACTTAATTTTGAGGACAATGAGCACTCTCTTTATGACAACAGGGGGGGAAAGGAGTATACTTCAAATGTTTTTCAGGAAATTTGTGAAGATGAAGGCATGGAAAGGCAGCTTACGGTCGAATATATACTACAGCCAAACGATGTAGATGAAAGAAAAAATCAAGCCGTGGTGGAGATAGTGAAGTCAATGATGCATGCCAAAGGATTACCTAAAGAGTTTTAGGCTAAAGCTGTGCATCTTGTGGTATATTTGCTAAATAGAAGTATGACAAAAGTGTATGGAATCAAACTCCAATTGAAGCATGGAGTGAAAGAAAGTCATCGGTGAAACATTTGAAAGTGTTTGTTATGCTCAAATTCCAAAAGAGCAAAGGACCAAACTTGATGAAGTAAGTGAAAAATGCATATTTGTTGGCTATGGCCCTAAGTCTATCATTTATATAGCTTGAAGACTAACAAAGTTCTTATTTGCCGAGATGTTTTATTTGATGAAAATGCCACTTTAAATTGGAATAATGGAAAGGTAGAAAAAGGAGTTGTTTTATAGAATGATGATGAAGCAAAAGAGGAAGATGAAGATTCTTTAAACAATCCACCATTGTCTCCTAGTTCAAGTTCAAATTCTCAAACTTCAACTCCAAAGAAAATGAGAAGTTTGAGTGACATTTATGCAAGATGCAATTTTTGTGTTCTTGAACTAGAAAGTTTTAAAGACGCTACTATGATGTTTTGTGACAACAGATCAGCCATCGACATTGCCAAAAATCCAATACATCATAGCGGAACTCGTCACATAGCTATCAAACACCATTTTATAAGAGATGTAATTGAAGAAGGTGAAGTTGAGTTGAAGTTTTGCAAAAGTGAAGATCAAGTAGTTGACATTTTTACCAAAGCACTCTCAAGAGACAAGTTCATTAATTTGAAGCAAGCTTGGAGTTCAAGAACAAGCACATTAAGGGAATTTGTTAGTAATGTGCAAGTTCCTAGAATTATCTTGTAATTCTTCTATGAGTCAAGTCAAAGAATTTAGTCTTCAAAATAATTATTATGAGTCACTTAGTATCCCAATGAAGTTTTGAAAGATGTATCGTACCTATAAATAGATCACCTTGTGATGAATCCAAGTAAAGGAAAGAAGAATGATAAAAAAACACAATACACCAAATTTCTTTTCTCTAAAATATTCTACCATTCTTGGCCTAATTCCCCAGTTCAAAATTTGTACATTGTGAGCTCAAAATTGGTGGATTAGGAAATATTATGAATGATGATAATCATGCTATCATAGCCAGTTGTCAAAGCTTTGCAAGAGCTTGTGCAAATATCATAGTGGCATAAGTTTTTTTTTTTTTTTAAATTGATGTTTGATTCCAATTTTTAGAATATATTTAGAATATTATTTTATAAATATGTCATGTTAGAATATGTTCAAAATATTTTTTGTAAATATGTTAGACAATATTTAGTTTCCTTATATACATATTTATTGTTATATTTATAGAACGCTTATACCGAATTGTAATATACACAAAATACAATTATTTATTTTTTCCTATCAAATTCTAACTCCAATCATGATGCATTTGGCAACATAATAAATTTTTTTAGTGTTAAGTGTTCATTTATTATAAGAAAATCTGTTATTTCTTTTTATTTAACTAAAATTGTTGTGATTTGAGTTTTGGAAAGTGTGTAACTAATTTTATTGCACAACTGACTTAAAATAATCTAATAGTAGTTTCTTAAATGGGATAAATACTGATAATTACTTATAAGATAATTACCCAATATCAATACATTCGAGCTCGGCTAGAACCATGTATGGGGGCTCAAAGCCAAGCTCTTAAATTACAACTTGAGCTCCAGCTCTTAAATCACCACGATATTATTAATGCATATCTATAGTTGACTTTTAACCTTCATTATTTACCATAGTTTTTGCTTTTTCGAATAATATGCTATGCATTTCCCGTTCTTGATTATGCAGTGTTTGCTTTAATTTTTTTTTTTTTTTAAAAAAAGCAAGATAAAACAATTAGCTTTTAACTTTTTACGGTTTGATGGATCACATGCATATGCGTATCCATAAAATCTGAAAAAGTGGAAACATATAATTGATACATAGGTATATTCAACTAATTTTAAAAAAGGCTTTAAATGTCTTAAATATGAGGGTGTATATGTAGACAAGAGGATCTATATGTAGATTATTTAGCTTTTCTGGCTAACATTTGTACATGTTCTATTCTTCAATCAATGAAAATTCTATCGTTTTGGAAAAAAAAATATATGTAGACAAGAGGTGGCAAAATATTTATAATTCCAATAGGTACCCAACAGGAGGAGAGTTATTGGGTCTTTTATACCCATTAAAAATGTCTATTGGAAATAAATGGATGAATATTATTAGGATAGGATTTTATTGGGTAGGTTATAAGATAATCATGTAGGGGTGGCAATTAAACTATATTTGGAGTTTGCGTATCGTGTCAAGATGTAGGTATTATAAGTTCTACACAAATTCAAACACGACTCATTTAATTATATGTGTTAGCTAACATAATCTAAACACGACTTATTTATTTTGCGAGTAACATAACACGACATGAAATACATATTTATCTCATAGGTAACACAACACTCAAAAAATACTTATATACTTATGAAAGATTAAAAAACTAAAAATATCTAAAAGTATATCTTATGTAATGCCTTTTAATTTTATAAAATTATTCTTAGATAATTTTTCAAATTATCTTAAATGAGTTGACCCACAGATTGATTAGACCTATTTATTTTTCGTGTTATACAAGTTCGATATGATTTCGACTCAAACTTGTGAAAGAGTATGCCTATACCTACTAAACACGTGTTAGGTTCATGTGTCACAAATTGCCAGTCCTATACTCATGGATCCTAATGGGAAAAGTTAAATTGGTGATTATTAGGTAATATTGGATAATTATTGGGTAAAATTAAATAATTAATGGGTAATGATAATTTTAATTTTTTTAATTTTTAAATACATTTATATATATTATTAATAAATAAGTTTTATATTTTTATTTTAAAATTGTGATGGCCGTTGATAGTTGAACCTTTATCAAATCATCAGTTGACGAGATTCTAACCAAATTCTGCAACGGCAAAAATCAATCGAATTGATTGGCGATGTGATTATTGTGATTTGGCCAATGGTGGTCTGACCAAAGGCATCCGCCATTTAATCTCAACAAGAAATTTTAATGGGATTCTAATTGAAATTAAAAAATTTCAATTTCATTAAATCTCAATTCCACCAACTCCAAAATTTAATGAAAATTATATTTTTATTTTCAATAATTCCCTACCTATTTAAATCCCACCCATTCTCTCCCAATTGCCACCTCTAATGTGGACAAATACTATCTAAAATTATCTACCAATTTAGATTGTCTGAACTATATCCTAAAAGTTAATATGATTGAAATTCATTTAATCCTTTAATTCCTTGCTAACATTTGGAAGAATTGTATATTCTAAGTTCAAAATTGGTGGATTATGAAATATTATAAATGATGACAGTCATGCTACCATAGCCTGTTGTTCTCGATACTTTGCAAGTGCTTGTGCAAATATATTGGTGGTGTAAGTTTTTTTTATAATTGATATTTGAAACCAATCACGATGCTTCCGGTAACATAATAATTTTTCCATTTTCAAGTGCTATTTATTATAAGAAAATATGTTGTTTCTTCGTATTTAACTAAAATTATAGTGATTTGACATCTGTAAAGTGTGTGTAACTAATTTTGTAAATAGTAATAATTACTTATACTATAATTATCCAATGTCAATATATTCAAACTCGGATTGACCCATGGGGTTTTTTTTTTAATGTAACATTTTTATTAACTTTCGGAACAAAGTTAACAAGTACAGAAATGATGACCTTCCTCAACCCTGTATATCGGATAAAGCAACCTCCTAACTATTTTAGCTAAGAGAAACAGTAACAACAAAACATAAGAACATAACTTGTCGGCTTCTACCTAAATATTCCAAAACTGCAAACTGCAAAAGAAATTGAACACAGAGTTTTGTTTCTAATTTCTGTCTATGTCTATCTTGATGCTGTCTTTTATGGTGATTGCCCCTCCTCTAAAGTTGGTACACAAACTCCTCCAAATTGGAGGACAAAACTCTAATTAATAGGACTGTAGATCCTAATTAATAGGGACATACTAGAAAAAAGAAATAAAGAAAAAAAAAAGGGACAAATGCACTTTTTTCGCACCAAAGATCACCCGCACTACTTTAAAGCCTGGCCACAACCAACGAAAGTTCACCCATGGAGTCTCAAGATCGAGTTTGAGCCCTTAAATCACAACTTGAGCTCGCGCTCGAGCTCAAGTTCAAATTTAATTGAATAATTCTTTTTGTTTTTTGGAAAACATATAAATTTTTAGTTCCATATTAAAAGAATTAAAAAAAATAACTAAACCATACCAAAAAATTATAAAAATTACGTTAAGAAAGACAACACTAATTAATCTTAAGAACAAAATCCCAAATTTAACTAAAAAAATTAATAAAAAAGAAAAATTTGAGACAAAAAAATAAAGTATAATCAAGAAGAGGGAGTAAATATTTTAATTTATATTTAAAGATACCAGAAAGTGAATAATATTTTCATATTTATATTATTAATAAAAAATTATTAAAAATTCGAACTAATCTTGAGTAACTTCTAGCCTTTGAACTTGGTATCAAGAGGCTGAAACTAACCTCATCAACTTATTCAAGCAAGTTCAAATTTGACAGCAAATTAATCTACATTCTAATTTGGACTATCCAAAAAATGTATTGGCAATAGAGGTTATTTTTACAGGATTCCTTGCATTCACTCATTATTATCAAGTCAAAAATAACTACAAAAATAAGGTCACGGTTAGTGTAGGCTTAACATTAAGCTACGTTCAAAATATTTTTGTGGCTCCCTAACAACTTGTATTTAGATGTTGCTCTATGAATTTTTTCCTCTCATCACCTAGGAATGCAGACAAAAACATGGTAAACAACACGAGAATTTACTGTTAAAATTGTAAAATCGCCAATGTTTAAAATTATTCTAATTCCATTGGTCTTCTTCAATTAATACTATTTTTTTAGCAGCCCTTGGATATATTGGTGCTATTCATTACCTGAAAAATGGTTGATTGTTGCACTTTATGTATTTTTGTTTATAGAGATTCTTTTGATTAATCATAATAAAATTCCATTTTATTATCTTCTTGATCCTTTGCTTTTCTTTCTTGATTAGGGATTTTTTTTTTTTGAATTTGCCTTGTGTTCTTTTCTCCTTTTTTCTTTCGTTACTAGATTTCCTACCCATGCAAATGCACGGATATCTTCTTGTTAAAATTTTTTTTTATCATAATATCAAAAATGATAATGTATTTCAATTTTTATTTAAAAAAATCATGAGAGAAAATTGCTAATTAATATTTGAATATACAAATTTATTAAGCTACTCATTTATAATATCTTAAATAGAATTCATAGCATCATCTAAAAAATATATACATACTTTAAACAATTATAAATTATATATATGGTACTTGGTAATTCACATTTTAGTAGGACTAAATTACTAAACATCAAAAAATTAGGTGTGCATTATCTAAAAAATATATGCATACTTTTAAAAAAAATTATAAATCATATATATGGTGCCATGTAATTTGCATTTTAGTGGGACTAAATTTCTAAACACCAAAAGATTAGGTAGGTTTGTATTATATTATTGAACCACACAATGACGATATTTTGCCTTTTTTGGGACTTATCAATTGGTTTTCAAAAGATATTAATTGATGAGATTGAGAAAAATTGAGATACTAAATATAGTAAGAATTTAATTCAAATCATTAAGATTTGAATTAAAATATAAACAGATAAGGAATAAAATTTAAATTAAAATATGAAGAGATAAGATAATTTGAACTATAATATGATTTTATTTAATCACTAATTTGGTGATTATATTAAGTTAGGAAAAAATTTACACGTGGTATAATTTAAAATAATAATATAATCTGACAGGTGGTTTTATTAAATTAACTAAAATTATATACTTGTCAAAATCAAGTTGAAGGGACATTATTTTATATACATATAATAGATTCATTATTCTAAAAATATTTAAATCTCTCTTTTTTCCTTCCTAATTTTTTGTACCCTTTTCTTTTATGCTTTTCTAATCTTGAAAATTAGAATTTTCATTAATTTTAAAGCTGGTCAAGGCTGAATAATTACAGATTAAATCCTATTATTTCATCACACTTTGTACACTAATATTAATGTCCCATGTTATAACTTAAATTTTAATGTCTTAGAATAGCTCAATTCGATTCTCTTTTTTTAAAAATGTAAGTAAATTAGATGTTGTTGACACAGAAAACCCTTTTTTTTTTTTGGTAGCATTATGTAAACGTTAGCCAATTTTTAATATTAGTATGCATAATTTTCAAATTTACGATCCAATCCTATTGATCTTATGATTCTACGTTCTAAATTTACTAAAACGATTACGATCTTAATTACGATTCTACCTTATTATGTGAATAAAATATAATTAAATTTATTCAAAAAAAATTTCTATATCTAAGTAAAATTAAGATTTATCATTATATAAATAATTTAATTATTTTAATCATATATTTATTAGTTTTCAACCATAAATAAACGAATTTAACATAAATACCCTTTGACTTCGACATTAACTGAAATATTGAAAAAATCATATAAAATATTATAAAAAATAAAAATTGAAATAAGATCATTTAATTATAAAATATATATGAATTTTCTATCTATCCATTTATATATTGATTAATAATTCTTTTAAAAATAATTTATAAATTATATTTTCTCATTTTTTTAGAATCTTACGATTATACGATTCAATTCCACCGATTCGATTCTGTTACTCTAAATCAATTTTGTGTAAGATCCCAATTTTATAAATTATGCTAGTATGCTAAGTGGGCCAATTAAGCTCAATACCCGAAGACAGAAAAACAATTGGATTTAGATTATAAAAAAAAAGAGTAGTAATAATGTGTAAAATAATATTTTTGTTAAAATTAAAGCGACACTCTAAATTGTACGTAAATGTAAAAAAGTAGAAGAGAGAGTTTGAAAGTGAAAATTGAAATTTTAGACTGCTCAAACTAAATGTCTAACCAAATGAGCTACATTGAAAACGAGGAAGAAATAAAATTAATTTAGAACAAATTCAGAAATGATCTTAGTTGACCGTTTATACACAGTAACGCAATCTTATTTGAGCTTGGTGATCATTGCTATGCTTCAATCCTTTTTTTTTTTTTTTTTAGTTGTAGAAGTTTTTAAAAAATTAAAATTAAAAAATTACAATAATAAACCAACTGATCGATGATTGGACTATAGCTTGAGATCCAATATAAGCCCTATTCCCAATTATCTGGACTTCCTAAAGCCCAAGTTCCGTACGACACTTACATTTGTCGCATTTAATTTCTATAAGGCCCAAGTTTTCCTACCTAGTTCTTACTTCTTACCCTCGTGGCATTTAATTACATTTGACGAGCCCTACACAGGAATGGAAAGTTCATATTTGGTACTAAAACTACCCCCTTCCCCTAGAATTTACTCCTTTCATACCAAAATAAATCGGGAAATTTACAAATATAACACCTTTGACCGTTGACTTTACAAAAATAACACCCTCCTTTTTTTGTTCTCTATTATAACAATTCCATCCGAAAAAAGGCTACAATACCCCTCTGGCAAAAACAAAGCACTTCACTCCATCTTCTTCTTTTTTCTCAAAACCCATTTGATCGATAAAGAACAATCGTAGAGAAGAAGGCCGCAAGTAAGAGAAGAAATCGTAGAGAAGAAGATCGCAATCGTAGAGAAAAAATCGCATAAATTTGATGTTAGTTGAAATTTGCAGTAGTTGAACTGGGTTTCTGAATTTAAAAGAGCGAATGGTCGAGCTCTAGGTCAAGTTTTAGGTCGAGCACAAGGTTAGGTCAATGTTGTTAGGTCAACTTTTAGGTCGAACACTAAATTTGGTCGAGTTTTAAATCGAGTAGGTCAAATTTAAGTCGAGTTCGACCTAATGCTCGACCTAAAATTCGACCTACTACTAGGTCGAGTTAAATTTTAAAAAAAAAGAAAAAAATTTGATTTTTTTTAAAAAAACAAGTTTTAGGGTTAAGCTTAACCTAATGCTCGACCAAATTTTTTTTTTAAATTAAGTTTTTTAATTTTTTTTTTAAAATTTTGGTCGAGCATTAGGTCGAGCATAGGGTCGAGCTTGACCTTAAAACTTGTTTTTTTTTTTAAAAAAAAAGCAAAAAATATTTGATTTTTTTTTAAAAAATAAGCTTTAGGGTCAAGTTTGGCTCTATGCTCGACTTAAATTTTTTTTTAAATTAAGTTTTTTATATATATATATAAATTTTGGTCGAGTATTAGGTCGAGCATTAGGTCGAGCTTAACCCTAAAACTTGTTTTTTTTAAAAAAAAAAATCAAATTTTTTTCTTTTTTTTTTAAAATTTAACTCGACCAAATAGTAGGTCGAGTTTTAGGTCGAGCTCGACCTAAATTTGATCTACTCGATTTAAAACTCGACCAAATTTAGTGCTCGACCTAAAAGTTGACCTAGCAATATTGACCTAACTTTGTGTTCGACCTAAAACTTGACCTAGAGCTCGACCATTCGCTCCTTTAAATTCAGAAACCCAGTTCAACTACTGCAAATTTCAACTAACATCAAATTTATGCGATTTCTTCTCTACGATTGCGACCTTTTTCTCTACGATTTCTTCTCTTGCTTGTGACCTTCTTCTCTACGATTGTTCTTTATCGATCAAATGGGTTTTGAGAAAAAAGAAGAAGATGGAGTGAAGTGCTTTGTTTGCCGGAGGGTGTTGTAGTCTTTTAAATATGGAAGTGTTATAACAGAGAACCAAAAAAGGAGGGTGTTATTTTTGTAAAGTCAACGGTCAAAGGTATTATATTTGTAAATTTCCCAAATAAATCCCTAAGTTCATTTGTTTGGCAGGAAATTAAAATTATATAGAAAGTATGATTTCTAAAAATTTAATTCTAGAAAAAAAATGAATACTTTTTTAAGAAATTGAATCTTAAAATTTTAATTTTGATAAGTTTGAATACTTACTATAGAAAAATTAATATAATAATAAATCACAAATATATTTTAAATATGATTTATTTGGCATGTACATCTATCATATTATTTCTCTTATCTTATATTAATGATAGAGACAACACCTTTTAGTTTCTTAACCAAAATATAATTTAACATTTCTTAATTTTGTAAATTGTAAAGTGTAACAATATTTAAACCCCAAAGAAAAAAATATTAATTTGATAATAATATCTTCAGGTACATATATATCTTGATAGTTTATGAAGAGTTTATTTATTAGTACTATCATAGTAACTGCCTATATTAATAAACAATGAAAATGATAAATGATAAATAAAATTATAGAAATAAAAACATGAAGAAAATAAAAAGAATTAGTGTGATGAAAATTTAAAAAGATAAAGAAAATTAAATAAATATAACTAAAAAGAAAAATATGAAAAGGGTTATTCCAATAACAAATGTACAAATAACTTATACTTTCATAAAAAGAGAATAATAATGATGAAGTTAATAATTTAGTAGCAAAATTGAAGCGAGAAAAAAAGAGAAAAAAGGAAGGAACGACCTCATTTAGGATGAAAGCAAACTAAAATTCAAAAACTTTAATGAGAGAAAAATAGAAAATTACATGATTTTTAATTTTAATAATTTTTAATTTGAATAGAAAAAAGTTTTGAAATAATTTTTTTTTTAAAAAGAAATTCAAATGATAAGAATTCAAATAGAAGATCACAAGACCAATACAAAAAAAAAAAGATATATGAGAGTTGAGAGGAGAAAAAAATAGATGAAATAAGATTGAAAGTCAAAATTATGTGTATTAAAACTAAAATTCTAAAAAAAAATCAAAATAATAACTTTTAATTAAAAAAATAGAATTCTAGAATGTTGCACTTATTTTTGCTATTTTAAAAAATCTGATTATTTTTCAAAAAATTTAAAATTAAAAAAAAATACAGAAAAGCAATCAGATTACTTTTTCAAACCGATCAAATACTAGAATTTAAAAATTAAAAAAAATATATATTTTTAAATCAAAACTTCTTACCAACCAAATGGCGTCTTACCGATTTAGTATAACTTTTTATTTATTTATTTAAGGTATAATATATTTAATATCTTATTAAATGTATAGTTTTTAATTTAAATTATACATTATTATTATTAAATAAAATATAAAAGTTTTATACAAAAATAATTTTTTTTGAACAATTTTTTTTTAAACTAAACTCTCTTGATAGAAAAAAGTACTAATTATTTATTTGTATTTTATCAATGTTGCTCTCACAAAGTTCTTTATTTACTTTCGTTGACCACCAAAAATTCTCTATTCACACAGGCGTGATTTTAAAACTTGTGACCCACATAAAATTCACTATTTACATAGACATATGCCCTATAACATTGACCAAATTCCTCAGTAATTTTTTTTCCAATTTTTTTATTCTTTTTACCAATTAAGGAAAAAAGGAAGATAACCCAGGAATTCACGCGATTTAGATTATTTGTTGTTGTTATTATTATTATTATTATTATTATTATTATTATTATTATTATTTTGGAAAGCTTTCGCGCATCGCTGAGTCTTACAAAATGCTAGCTCAATTATGATTATATTTTTACAAAGACATTCATCCTTTTTTCAGTGTTTCCTTTGTTTAATTAGTTATGTTATATTCTAATTAATTATTTAACATATTACTTCTCCAAAATTTTATCTTTTTTTTTATTCAAAAGAAACTGATTATATTAACGTGAGAATTTTCAAATTAATACAGTACAAGTAGTGATTCGAGAAGGCATAGCCTTTACTAAACAGGCCCGAACACAACTAACTTAAACGGGAACCCCACCCAATACACAGTGGGACTGGTACCTCCTAATCATTACCTAACTAAGAAATCAAAAGAACACCCTAACTTGTCGACACGTGTACAAAGCTCCTCTCAAGATCGGAAGAAGCGAACGCGAAAACGTGCAGTGCGGTTCTGCGTAGATCGATCTCTTCTATCCGTGCACAGCCTTACGCTACGTTGCATCGTACTTGATCTTCTTCTCAAGTTAAGATTCTAGAACCCTTCAATAAGAAAACCTCGCTGAGACGACTCAGCGCTGCCTATCCTACTAAGAATCACTATCCCGTAACAAAGTCCCGCCAATACCATCACGAACTAACCAATTTCCTATCCAAAATTTTGTCAAAGTTTTATTATGATCAAATGTGAGATTAAAGTTTATCAAAGTTTGATAAAAAAATTTCTAACTCAAAGCGTGGGGTAGAAACGTCAAGAAATCAGAGCACTTACGAGAATTGGAGTGAAATTCTATATTTCATTAGCCATGGAATATATACACACACACACATAAAATATCCTTGAGGAATTGGAAGATTCTTATTTTATTTTTTTTAATGGAAGGTCTACAATATCCAATTTGTTTGCGTCGTGGATATTACATCACTCATTCTAATAGGATATATTTAGCTATTATGGCCTCTTAGTGAGCACCAGAATCTAGGCACAATAACCTCACTACTTCGTTCCTTAACTTTATTTATTTATTATTCTTCTACGTGTGTGTACGTCTTTATATCTATTACTATATATTAGACACATTGGTACCAATAGCAAGTATTGAAACCCAAACCAATGACAAAATGCAGCTAAGTTTTTTAGTGAAAGGTAAATTTTGAATTTGAATCACTATAATGTAGGAAGGGTGTAATTGAGTATCATGTTATGTCGATTGGATTTGATTAAACTCGTGGAGATCTCATTGAGAGACAGATTTTTCTCCCATGAAACTCTTTTTATTAAGATTTTTTGCTCTTAGAGTGCAAATTTCAATCTCTTAGTAAATGGTATAATTCGTTGATGAACATGGACCTCATTTAATTTGATAGTCGATTTTCAAAAAGTTTCAATATAATCATTCAACTTCGAAATTTGATTTTAATTATTCTTTCAAGCAAAAAAATCAAGAATTTCTAACTTAGTTAAAAATATAATAATAGAATCTTCAAAACAAATTTAAAAGACGAACGTAATGTAGTTTAAGTCATTATTATGGCAAAAGAGTTTAAAAGGAGTAGGTGCATCTCAATGATTACTAGAGTTATGTTTGATTTTGGTCTGATTTTGCCTCAAATACCAATTAAAATCAAACTATTAAGTGAGAAGATGAAATTGAAAATTTTTAAAGATTAGGACTAAATTAAACTAAAGATTCAACTTGAAATATAAATGATGCTATTTACTCTATTAAATAAATAAAAAAATTTCATTGAATGGTTTAAAATTTAAATGCTTATCATTCTGGCCATTTTTATTTTGGTGCAAAGGATTAGGAAAAATTCATAAACACTTGTTGAGTTTATATGATGGATATTAAAATCATTTAATTATATGATGAATAATATGATGGATGTTAAAATCATCTAATTATACTTCCCTTTCGTTGTCTTTCTTACTTAATCCACATAAGAAATTAAAATAAACCAAAAAAAAATGGTGCTTTTCTTTATGAATCTATCAAATTTGTTATAAATGCTGGAAAATTGGCAGAAAACGTTTAATAAAATTTTGAAATAAAAGGTATATAACAATGTGAATTGCTTCTCACATGCTATTACATATTTTTTTTTTTTAAAAAAAAAGTAGAAAAAATACATAATAACCAACTGGAGTAAAAAAATCTCATGAACAGTTTACACCTCAAAAAGCTAACTCCATGTCAAGAAAATACTCTCCAAATTTGAATCGAAGATGGCAAGCTTTGTCAAGATTAAAGAACAAGATAATAGAATTGGGGTAAATAATATACGATTAAAGGCAAAATCAGTGTGTTTTATCTCATTGATCAACTATTTAAGTTCAAGGCGCTTTTTTTAAATTATTATTACTTTGTCCATTCCACTACTAATTCACGTCCGGTTACAAGAAATGAAAAAAAAATAGATTATGTTGCTTAACACATACAAGAATCGGAAAATGGTCTCAATTCCCGTTTGTGTTTTCATGAAACGTCTCAGATATAGCAAATTGATGTTATAGTTTAAAATTTCTGTAATGAAAAATTAGATATTTTGTACTCAATAATGCATTACTAATCACGATCGACAAACCAACCCTTAATTAGATAAAATCGCACTTTTGTTTTTAATAAAGTAGGATGAAAGGGTTGTAAGGGAGGAAAAAAACAGAAGAAAAAATTGATATTAATTAAATGCATGCATAACTATTATCATACTCTTTCATGATGCTCAAACAATGCCTGTAGGTAGAGGATTTGGAAACCTTAACTTTTATTTATTTATTTTTCTCTTTTGGATGTCAAACTTATGGAAATAATTTCCTTGAAAAGATTAACAATATTGGCATGCTATGCTAGTGCATCGATCATTTGCAAAATATTTTTAAATATGTAGGTTTTGGGAACCGTAGAAACTCTGTGATTCCCTGATTCTATATTACTTATAATTATTTATTTTAATTGTTTTTATTTTTTCAAAAGATTAAAAAAAGAAATTAATGCACAGCATTCGGCTATTACTAGAAGGCCCAAGAATGTTGAACTGTGCACGTCGAGTTGTTAATGCTATTGAACTGCCAATCTATCATATGTAGCAGCAGCTGCAGCACCACTTGAATCTGTAAAAATGAAGAGTTGTTCAATTGCACAGTTGAAGCAATTTTTTTTTTCATAAATATTTATTAAATCTTTTCATGGGTAATGAGTGGTGATGAAGTATGAAGTGAGAGGGGGAAAAGAGTAGGAAATGAGGAGAATTGAACCCTTGTACAGAATCCTTAATTAATTGTTGGGTTATATTTGATTTCCATGAACAAAGCTGCACATGCTTCTAATGTTTATTACTATGTATAATGGATTTTCTGTTTTGAAATTTAATACTTGTAATCAACCTGAACTTTAAGGGAAAAAAAGGTATATCAACTTAAAATGCTAATTTCTAAAGTTGCCTAAAAATAAAAATAATACTTTAAAATGAACAGTGGCTGGAAATCAAAAGGGAAGCACCAATAGCTATTATCTAATTATGTTTTCATGTCAACTGGATGCTGTTGATGATCATGAGACAAGCAACGACATGCTATCCTTGTGATCAAAACCCAATATTTCCCACATTCTTTGCAAGAGATGCAATCTTGTGATCAAAACCCATTTTCCCACATTCTTTGCAAGAGATGCAATCTTCAGAGGACATCAATTGTATAAACGTACTATGGACCATGTTTTAGATTGAAAAAATTTCAAACCTGTAAACATGTAAAAGCAGTATCCCAAAAGTTGAAATTTTCTTCTTTGTAGTGGAAGATGGACACAGATGCTCAGATGGAACATATCCAACATAACCAGAATCTTTTTGTGCAGAATATATTCATTTACCAGCCCACAATGTTTGACTACTACACAAAATTGTGCAGCACTCTGGTATCCTTTGGGTGCAAAGATTTTATACCCCTGGATAGAAATGCAGAAAATATATTAAATTGAATAAATAATATGAGCTCATTATGGTGCTTATGATTAGGAGATAAAATTCGTTGACATTCTGCTAGCTGCTGTATCTGGCCATAGAACTGCTGGCTGGTTTGTGTTAATTTATCCACCAGTTAATGACAGCAAGCAGCTCTTCCAGATTCACAGTCTTACTTTAGTTTTTTTTTTTTCCCAATTTCAAATGTTTTCAAAGTTTTAGAGGAATAGTAGTAATCTGTATTCTTACCTAAAAGTCACAAAATAACGCAGTGGCTAGAGCGCATGAAGATGTTAATGAAATAGCAGTTCCAAACCTGAGTACTTTCTCAAAAATTTCGGATGAATTATTCCATTAAATAGTTTTTCCTTGTTATTCTTAACCTCAAAACTGAATTTGTCTAATTTGGATGTTTAAGTCAACATCCTATGGCTTTGTGAGTCTGTAAAACAGGGACAAATGAATGGAATATGGTGACCGTGTTGTAAGAAACATCTCTAGCTAATCAATTCACAAACCTTAAAAAAAAGTAAAAATAGTGAGATTTTTTAGTCATGTCTATCAATGCATGAGGAAAGAGGCCAATAGAAATAGGGTAGAAGGCAAAATAGGGGTGTTATACCCCTTCCCCACAGCCATGATATTATTATTAGATGCAATGTCATAGTCATCTTTTTTGAGAAAATTCTAATATTGTTATGGGAAAATAAACAAGAGAAATTTGTAGGTTTGCCGTGGAAGGATTTCCAAATATATGCTGTTCGCATTTGGCAAATGCGCCCAAATTATTTGGGCGCATTTGCCAAATCTTTAGTCTGACCGGTATGCAGGTGCTTGGGCGCATTTGTAAAATGCGCCCATAACCCTTTTGAACCGTTTGAACCTACCAATCACGGGCGGAAGTTAGGGTTGCATGGGGGCATTTTACAAATGCGCCCAAGTGTTGCAATATATCTGCAGTCCAGCCTCCGCCGTCTGCAAATCCTCTCCTCTGCAATTCTCTCCTCTGCAATCCTTCATCCTGCAAATCAGCCGGCCTCCTCACCCATTTTGGACTCCATTACATCCGCTTGCCTCCTCTTCTCAGTTCGGCCTCAGGAATTTTTGTCTCGCTCCTCGAATTTCGTCGGTGTCTTCTCATTTGTCCGGCGGAAACCTACAAATTTCGGCCTCTGAAATTTTTTGACCGTCGGTGTCTTCTCCATTTTCTCTGGTTGCCGTCGCACTTCCAAGAATTTCAGCCTCCATTTTGCAGCGCCGTCGCCGTCGCCGTCGCCATAATTCAGAATTTCAGCAGCCTTACGTGGTCATACGTGGTCGTGACCTTCTTTTCGATCGTCCATTGAGAGCACGGCCGAAAGCTACATTTGGCCAGCGACGCCGCGCCAACCGACGCCAGCCGTGGCGCCGACGCTAAGCGCCACGCCACCGCCGCCACGATCTCAATTTCCGGCAGTTAGCAATTAGGTAATTTTAATGAATTTTTAATTAATTAAAATTGAGTTGATTCAATTAGGTAATTTTAGTTTAAGATGATTTGTATTAATTGATAGTTAAATTTCGGAATTTTGGAATGCTTAGTATACATTGCAATTTTAAATTTATGGATTCAAATTTGTGCTGATGACCAGAGTTATTCCCGATTTTAATTTCATGGATTGGTGGTGGATTTAAATTTATTTATATTATTTGATTGTGAGTATGTATTTGGAGTTTTGTGGGATTCGTTGTGTATTATTTGGGATTTATAGAATGATGAATTTGTGGAAATATTGTGAGTTTGGAATGTTGAGGATATATTTTTGATAGTGAGTATGTATTTGGAATTTTGTGGGATTCGTTGTGTATTATTTGGGATTTATATAATTATGAATTTGTGGAAATATTGTGAGTTTGGAATGTTGACACTATATTTTGAAATGTTGAGGATATATTTTGAAATGTTGAGGATATATTTTGGAATGTTGTGAGATTTTAGCTAATGTGTTTGTTCGCATTTGGCAAATGCGCTCGAAATTATTTGGGTAGAATTTGTTAAATTTATTAGTAAATTGACAATTTTTTTGGTCCATTTATTGTATTAAAATATTGTATTAATTTAATTTTGTTATGCTTAATTCGGTTTGAAATGTATAATGTACAATATACAATGTACAATTATAAATTATAGTACAATATTTATAATTATAATGTACAATATACAATGTACAATATTTTTGTTCACTTTTTCACAATAATTATAATTATAAAGTTCAAATTATAATTATTAAATACTGCACAATGATTTAATCAGAATCGTAATTAATAATTGTAAATATGATAAAGACAAAAAAATTAATTGCATTAGTTTAGAGAATTATTAATTATAACATTACATGTCCAGATTTAAATAATTATTTGTGAATTAAATTAATGTTTATGAAGTTATTTATTATACATGAATAAGAATATGTATATATACTACTAAATTATATTAAGTAGACAAATTTGTATGCATTTACAACAATATTTAAGTAAATATTTATTAAAAGTAGCACACTCGTAACTAATTATTGTAAATATAATAAAAAAAATATTTACAAATAATTTTACAATTAAATATTAATTATAACATTACATTACAATATTTAAATAATTAATTGTTATATTAATTAATGTTAATGAAGTTATTCATTTTACCTGAATAATAATATGTAATTACAATATAATTACATTGTAAGGACAAATTAGTAGGAATGAACAAGTCCGTATTAATTAAGTGTTTACTATAATATTGACTTAAATATTTAGTAAATGAAAGCATTCATGATTAATCACAATCGGATCTATTTTTTGTAAATATACTTGGTTCAATTATTTTAGTTGCATTTGTTTAATGAAATATTAATTATAACATTATATTACAACTTTTAAATAATTAAGTGTTAAATTAATTAATGTTAATGAAGTTATTCATTTTACATGAATAATAATATTTATTTACACTATAATTATATTATATGGACAAATTAGTAGGAATGAACTAGTACGTATAAATTAAGTATGAACTATAATATTGAATTAAATATTTATTAAATGCAAGCATTCATGATTAATCACAATCGGAGCTACTTTTTGTAAATATACTTGGTTCATTTATTTTAGTTGCATTTGTTTAATGAAATATTAATTATTACATTACATTACAACATTTAAATAATTAAGTGTTAAATTAATTAATGAAAATGAAGTTATTCATTTTACATGAATAATAATATTTTTATAGAATATAATTATATTAATTGGACAAATTAGTAGGAATGAACTACTACGTATTAATTAATTATAAACTTTATTATTGAATTAAATATTTATTAAATGAAAGCATTCATAATTAATTATGAAAGCATTCATAACATTATATTACAACTTTTAAATAATTTAGTGTTAAATTAATTAATGTTAATGAAGTTATTCATTTTACATGAATAATAATATTTATTTACACTATAATTATATTATTTGGACAAATTAGTAGGAATGAACTAGTACGTATAAATTAAGTATGAACTATAATATTGAATTAAATATTTATTAAATGCAAGCATTCATGATTAATCACAATCGGAGCTACTTTTTGTAAATATACTTGGTTCATTTATTTTAGTTGCATTTGTTTAATGAAATATTAATTATTACATTACATTACAACATTTAAATAATTAAGTGTTAAATTAATTAATGAAAATGAAGTTATTCATTTTACATGAATAATAATATTTTTATAGAATATAATTATATTAATTGGACAAATTAGTAGGAATGAACTACTACGTATTAATTAATTATAAACTTTATTATTGAATTAAATATTTATTAAATGAAAGCATTCATAATTAATTATGAAAGCATTCATAACATTATATTACAACTTTTAAATAATTTAGTGTTAAATTAATTAATGTTAATGAAGTTATTCATTTTACATGAATAATAATATTTATTTACACTATAATTATATTATTTGGACAAATTAGTAGGAATGAACTAGTACGTATAAATTAAGTATGAACTATAATATTGAATTAAATATTTATTAAATGCAAGCATTCATGATTAATCACAATCGGAGCTACTTTTTGTAAATATACTTGGTTCATTTATTTTAGTTGCATTTGTTTAATGAAATATTAATTATTACATTACATTACAACATTTAAATAATTAAGTGTTAAATTAATTAATGAAAATGAAGTTATTCATTTTACATGAATAATAATATTTTTATAGAATATAATTATATTAATTGGACAAATTAGTAGGAATGAACTACTACGTATTAATTAATTATAAACTTTATTATTGAATTAAATATTTATTAAATGAAAGCATTCATAATTAATTATGAAAGCATTCATAACATTATATTACAACTTTTAAATAATTTAGTGTTAAATTAATTAATGTTAATGAAGTTATTCATTTTACATGAATAATAATATTTATTTACACTATAATTATATTATTTGGACAAATTAGTAGGAATGAACTAGTACGTATAAATTAAGTATGAACTATAATATTGAATTAAATATTTATTAAATGCAAGCATTCATGATTAATCACAATCGAGCTACTTTTGTAAATATACTTGGTTCATTTATTTTAGTTGCATTTGTTTAATGAAATATTAATTATTACATTACATTACAACATTTAAATAATTAAGTGTTAAATTAATTAATGAAAATGAAGTTATTCATTTTACATGAATAATAATATTTTTATAGAATATAATTATATTAATTGGACAAATTAGTAGGAATGAACTACTACGTATTAATTAATTATAAACTTTATTATTGAATTAAATATTTATTAAATGAAAGCATTCATAATTAATTATGAAAGCATTCATAACATTATATTACAACTTTTAAATAATTTAGTGTTAAATTAATTAATGTTAATGAAGTTATTCATTTTACATGAATAATAATATTTATTTACACTATAATTATATTATTTGGACAAATTAGTAGGAATGAACTAGTACGTATAAATTAAGTATGAACTATAATATTGAATTAAATATTTATTAAATGCAAGCATTCATGATTAATCACAATCGAGCTACTTTTTGTAAATATACTTGGTTCATTTATTTTAGTTGCATTTGTTTAATGAAATATTAATTATTACATTACATTACAACATTTAAATAATTAAGTGTTAAATTAATTAATGAAAATGAAGTTATTCATTTTACATGAATAATAATATTTTTATAGAATATAATTATATTAATTGGACAAATTAGTAGGAATGAACTACTACGTATTAATTAATTATAAACTTTATTATTGAATTAAATATTTATTAAATGAAAGCATTCATAATTAATTATGAAAGCATTCATAACATTATATTACAACTTTTAAATAATTTAGTGTTAAATTAATTAATGTTAATGAAGTTATTCATTTTACATGATTAATAATATTTATTTACACTATAATTATATTATTTGGACCAATTAGTAGGAATGAACTAGTACGTATAAATTAAGCATGAACTATAATATTGAATTAAATGAAAGCATTCATAATTAATCACAATCGGAACTAATTTTTGTAAATATACTTGGTTCAATTATTTTAGTTGCATTTGTTTAATGAAACATTAATTGTAACATTACATTCTGTCTTGTTCTACTTCGTTGGTCATCTTCAATGACGATGTTTGTATTGAATGAGTTTTAATAGTTTTTATGAATATACATATATTCTGTGTGCCGGTTATTCTGGCTTTTGTGACTTATGATGTTATTGTAGGTTTGTGATTCTATAGTGTACATATTTTCAATTATGTCATAAGACATATTCCCAACCTCATATATTGTTATTAACATCTGCTCATATGGTCGCAATAGGTATTGGTGAGATGTCTATTTTTCGTCCATTTATATTAGGATTATATTGGGGTGGCGATATTGTACAGTCTCCCTTTGGCTTGTCATATTCTTCTCCACATGCTAATTGCACCTTGAGGATAACAGCAGAAATCTCATTCTCTGAGTTAGAGACCTTAATATACCAGTGTGTAGCCGTTGATAGAAATGTGAATATGTTAAAACTATTATTCCGTCGGCCGTGCAATTTTCGTACTTATTTAAATTATAGTGGCGACCATCGTGAGCGACTTTGGAATGGAAGTTATGTAGATTGCACAAGAGTTTGACTCTTTCTAGCTGAAATTTATATCACGGTGGTACCACGAATTCACGATGGTACCATCGCGCAAGTCATGGTTCATTCCAAGCTCTCCTACGATCTATTCCCGAGTATATCCCGCGCCAATTTCGATTCGATCCTCCTCCAATATTGGCATTTTACCATACGTGTCCGATCCTCCGGTGTCAACCGATCCTTCGTTACTAGGGGCACCAACATCGATTGGTTTGTCAATTATTCCGGTCCAAATGCCAGGGACTTCGTCATCATATCCAGAAATGCATTCAACTTTTTCTCCTACGTCCCCTAGTACATCCGCTCCTGAGAGTCCAATGTTTCGGTTATCCCTGACTTCCCAAGACCAAGGGATCGAGGGAAGATGCCATACGACAAATAATGCTTTTGTCGATGATTTCACTACTCAACATCCATCAGCCGAGCCACTTTCTCCTGAAAGGGAGAAGAGTTTAGAAGACGACAACGACACAGATAGTGGTCCTGACCCAAATGCCCGTCCTGACCCCTATGTCCGGCACGATGATGATCGACCTAGTCTTCCTTTGACCAACATTGAACGCCTTCCGGACTCCCAGCGGGCCTACAATCCGAGGGGTTTGGCGTTCTTCAATGACATTGGGTCTTCTGAGAATAGTGATCCCACAAGCCGAGGTGAAATTGGTCGTATTCGAGTGTGGAGTGAAGATAATCAGGAGATATGTTTGGGAATGTTATTTGCAGACAAAGACCAATTGAAAAGGGCAGTTAGTTTATGGTCTATGAATCACGTTCGGGAATTTAAGGTAATAGAAAGTAAACTCCGCACTTGGGTGGCCAAGTGCAAGGTCCAGTGTCTGAATGATGATTCAGAGGATCCGACAATGTACGGCCCACCTTGTTTGTGGATTGTCCGTGCATTGCATAAGCGTACTCATGGAATGTGGGAAATCACGAAGTGGGTATCCGAGCACAATTGTCTTGGGGCAAACCAAGGAAGTTATCACTCCAATTTGACTTCCGCTCATAGCCACTCACATCTCCCATGCCGTGGAGAAAGATCCTAGTTATGCTGTAAAAAATATACAAGCAGACATTAAGAAAGTTTACCAAGTGGAAGTGACATATAAGAAAGCTTGGCATGGTCGCCGAAAGGCAATCGAATCTGTATATGGGTCTTGGGAAAGTTCTTTCGCGGAGTTGCCACGTTATATGGCGGCACTACAACAGTCTAACCCAGGAACCATTGTCGAGTGGCAACACCATCCTAATTCCAGTCGTGCTGTATGGACTTTCAAATATGTCTTCTGGGCGTTTGGTCCGGCCATTGAAGCATTTCACAGATGTAGGCCTGTAATCAGTGTTGATGGCACTCACCTTCGGGGTGGTTATAAAGGAAAAATGCTTGTGGCGGTTACCCAAGACGCCAATAATAATATTCTCCCATTGGCATTTGCCATTGTGGTCGAAGAGGCGATGAGTAGTTGGAGTTGGTTCATGCAACAATTGAGGTTGCACGTTGTTTATGATCGCCACCCACTTTGTGTCTTGTCCGATAGGCATAAGGGTATATTGCATGTAATGAGCCACGTTGATGAATGGAAAGAACCTGTAGCTTTTCACCGATTTTGCCTGAGGCACGTTAGGAGTAATTTTATGGCCAAATTCAAAAACCTACAGTTGAAAAAGCTTTGTTGGTTCATTGGTTGTGCTAGGCAAAAGCGGAAGTGGAAATTGTATCGTAGTCAGATTAATTCTTTAAGCCCTGAAGGTTGGGAGTATTTGTCTTCTATAGATCGTACGCAATGGTGTTTAGCTTACGATGGCAACTACCGATGGGGCACCCTGACCACCAACATTTCTGAAAGTTATAACAATGTCCTTCGGGGCTTGCGACTTTTGCCAATAAGGGCAATTGTGGATATTACTTTTCATAGAATGGTGGAGTTGTTTAGACAACGGTTAGTAGCAGCGCATCATTGTCGTTATGAGCTGCCATGTAACATTTGGGCAATTTTTAGAAGGGCTGATTCAGCTGCTCAGGGGCACAATGTAATTGAATTTGACTACGAAAATGGGGTGTATGAAGTTACCACTGCCCGACACGTTGACGGTACAGGAGGAAATGTTCAAACCGTCAGATATTATAGGCGACATTGCACGTGTGGGAAGTGGCAGATGTATAGGTACCCCTGCTCTCATGCATTAGCAGTGTGCAGAAGAAGGAGGGACAATCCGTACACATTGGTGAATGAAGTGTATACTGTGGACACCTATCGTCGACAGTATGAGGGTAGTTTCACTCCAATGGCACACCCAGATTATTGGCCGGAGCCTGGCTGGGCGTTACAAGCCGACGAGGATATGTTTTCTAAGCAACGTGCTGGTCGTGTTCGTGCTAGCCGTATTCAGAACGAGATGGATGTTCGAGATCCTAAAGAGCCTCGTCGTTGCGGAAATTGCCATCAAACTGGCCATAATCGGCGAAAATGTCCACACGGCCAGCCAATTGTTTGATGTTTAGTTAGTGAAAATTGGTTGAACATGTTTGTTTTTCTTGAAGATTATGGTTGATGTTATTTTAATTTGTCTATATTAAGATGGTTGTAATTTATTAGTATATTTGTGTTGTTGAAATTTGACATTAAAAGCAATATGTTGTGAATGTGATTGAATGTATTAGGACATGCTTTTGCATCAAATCAAATTTGATTGTATTTGGGATTTTATCGTCTATCAAAGTTAATGTGTTATGCTAATGTATTCATTTGCAAACTTTTGTGTCTTTCAGATATGCATCCAGGGCCACGTATTACCGATTTGTTGGTTAGACACGATCAGCATAGGGCGGCCGCCCTATTTCAAGGTCATATAGAGGACGCGCAACTTCAGGTGCGGAGATGTGATGGTGCATTATGGAGACACATGCCCATTCCACCGCGAGTTGCGCAATATGTAGCGTTGTTTGGGTTCGCAGGGATCGTGCAGTGCGGATCATTGAGAATTGATCACGCTCTCATCACCGCCCTGGTAGAGAGGTGGCGGCCGGAGACACACACCTTTCATCTACCAGTTGGGGAGGCAACCGTAACGTTGCAAGATGTTGAGGTACTATGGGGACTACGGGTGGATGGATTACCGGTTATTGGGACTGAAATTCGCCGTAGTGTAGAGTCTTGGCTAGATTTATGTGATGAGTTATTAGGATTTAGACCACCGCATTCAGCGGTTAGGGGGGGTAAGTTAAATGTTGGTTGTTTAGAATCTGCATTAGATGCAGATTTGGCTGATGATGCAAGCGATGAGCTATGTATCCAACGAGCCCGTATCTATTTGATGATACTATTTGGTGGGCTCTTGTTCCCGGATAAATCCGGTTATCGTGTACCCTTAGTATACCTGTCCATGTTACAGGATTACGGGGTCACACAGTCATACAGTTGGGGTAGTGCGGTACTAGCATGTTTGTATCGAAATTTGTGTGAAGCCACCGCACCTACAGCCACCGAAATCGGGGGCCCACAAGTCCTGTTGCAGGTAACCAGACGATATAAATTTATTTTAATATTTACGAGTTTAAATGCAGTTCTAACTAGATGTTTTATGTTTAATAGTTATGGGCTTGGGAGAGGATACCTATAGTCAGGCCAGCCAGTGATCCGTAGTTGACTTTCGGTTCCCTTATGGAGCGAGGTTCGTAATATTAATTTTCTTTTTCAAAATTTATAATATTTTCATACTTACAGAGTGATGTAAGTATTTATAATATTGCAGATGGAGCGGACACTTTGTTTTGTCTAGAGCGCCTATGCACGTTTTACGCGTGTATCGAGACCAGCTAACTAGTTTGCGGTTCGACCAGGTACAATATACTTTGAACGAGTGCTTTGAAATAATGTTTGCTTATTAATGGGACTTGTGTTGATGTTGTTTATATGGCTCCCGTATTCGGAGGAGACATTACAATCGTTACCGCCGTATTGCACAGCCGGGCGTGCGATTTGGCGATCGGTTGTATATGTTATTTGTTGGAGCATTGTGGAACCCCATCTGCCGTACCGCACGCTACGACAATTCGGAATGTTCCAACCCATTCCGATGCCGATACTCTTAGATGATATTCATGGGTTGCGCAGCAGAAGAAGAACAGATACTGATTGGCCGGTTAGACATCGAGTGTATGTGGATATGTGGGACAACCGGCATCAGCTCGTTCATGAAACATATGTTGTGGATGAGACATCAGTTCCTTCCCATGAATACCAGTCATGGTATAGGCCTCGGACGGTTATTCACATTTCTGATCCAGCCCTGGTTGGTACAGCACCTGAGGGGTTCCACGGCACTAGTTCTACATCCGAATATTTGGTAAGATGTTTGTTTTTTTGTTAATCAAAAGTGCAATGCTTATTATGTTATTTTCTTACAATGTCTTCGTCTAACAACCGTTTTCATTCCAGATGGATGCTATGTCCCGAATCTACCATATTTCTTTGGATAACGTGGCACGGTTTGAGGAACCGGTTTCAGGCCGATTTGCTGAGATAAGAGATTATGCTTCAGATCACGCGGGTTGTGCAAGAGTCTCACAGATTAGAGATCAGTCCACTACAGATCGCTGATCGACCTATGCAGCAAGCCATGTCGGCCCGCGTTACTAGGCAGCCTAGGAATGTCCGAGGCCGTAGACAAGGAGGTAGAGGGTCTCGACTCCATCAGAGAAATGAACATGACACTTTAGGAGGTTCTACACTTTCGGGTTCATTACCGCCATTTACATCTACTCCAGAAACACAAAATGTATTTCCGTCATCGGGGGTTTTCAACACGATTGATCAGCCATCCTCTAGTGTTTTCCACTCTCCAGAGAGAAGTATACCAGCACATCGGAGCACTGAGGATAATGTTCATGAGGACAGTGATGATGACGATGATGTAGATGAGCACATAGAAATTGGAAATGCAGGCGTAGACCCTAATGTGACTCAAGAAGAGATTGTACACTTACGTAGATCTAGGAGAACTATTAGACCAACTATGTGTGGTACCCATGAAAAACTAAGAGGACATAAATAAATAATAAAACTTGTTTAATACAATTTGGAAAGTCCAACATGCATCAAACTCCGTAGAATAAGTTGTCTTTTCTACATGTATTCCTCAAATTTATCTCTAGCTAAATGCTTACACCAATTATTCCTCAAAAATCATCGGAAACATACAATTTGCACTTGGACAATATTATTTCTTAAGAGATTGTTGTCCGGTACATGATCCCAATTTGGTACGTCATAACAAGAATATATTCAAACTAAAAACAAACCTTATTAACATGTTTGCATTTAACTTCTTGAGAGAATCATTGCGGTTTTCAAATTAGAATAATTTCTTTAGGATTGAATAATGAAACACGAAAGAAAGTAAAATAATCCAATTATGCAAAAGCGAACAAAAAAATATTAGTGCCACTGTTTTATGCACACGAATGCCTATTTTCCATATTTCTTTTTTGTATTAACGTTACAATGCAATGACAAGAAGTCATAACAAATGGAGGGGGGGGGGGGGAGTGCAAGTTTTGGTCTTTAAATTTTGGCTTATAATTAAAATTGGTCCCCAAAACAAATGTTATCCTCAAACCTCAATATTGGTAATTTGAAACAAAGCTGAATAAGTGATAAAATCATTCATCAAATCAAATGGACGAGTTACGCACACATTAATACAAAGGGATAGATAATAATAAAAAGGGATAGATTTTGTTTTTGAAAGGTTGATCTTGACCACTAAAAATTTAGAAACTCTACATCCACGAGTAAAAATAGCTAACAAACTAAATTTCATACAAAATGTCTAATTGTTGAAGAATTCTAAATCTCATATTTCTTTCCATCTCAAAATAATAGTTTTTTTTTTAATTTGGTACATTTTTTTTAACTTATCAGATAGAATGCATTTAATGCATAACTAAATATATAATTTTTTATTTTTATCTCTATTTTTTAATTTAAATTATACATTATCATTATTAATGAAAGTAATATAAGAATTTCATATAATAGTGAATTTCTTTATTGAAATAAAGAAAATTTTAAAACTAAATTTAAAGAATTTTTTGGTTGACGAATGGAATATTTGACAAACAATTATGATTATATTAATCTTGTAATTTAGCTCGAAAATTAACAATAGTTTGGGTTGAATGTAATTTTTTTTAATTATTAGGAACAATTTTTTAAATGTATCATTAAGAAAATACAGTAAATCCCCAACTTAAACAAGTTGTCATAGAGTTAGCAAAGCTACGATAAACAAAATGTTACAAAGCACACATTTGTATATGATCAAGTTTGAAATACCATATCTCTATGATGAAACGGCAAAAAATACTTGCTAGTGAATCATTCCAACATCATGTTGTGCTTAAAAAGGTACATTCTAGGGCACTATTCTAATACCTATAAATAAATAAAAGGTACATTGAAAGACACTTTACACGTATTATCATTATATCGATAATTTATTTAATATTACAATAATTTATACTTATATATATATTTATCCTTTATATTTAAATAAACAAATAGTGTCAAAAATTTTAAACTCTAATTGTATTAACATTTACATTTTATGAATTAGTAGGGTCATTCATATGATATTAATTCTTCATATTGTTACAGGTATTAAATTTTTATTCTTCATATCTTACTATTAATATTATTGTAATTCTTATAAATAACTATCATTATTATCTTTTTTTAAAATAATTATAATAATAAAAAAAATGTCATTCAAAATTATTATAGTTAATAATAATAATATTAATTATTAATGTTATTAATTATTATAGTTTAAATAAATTAAAATTATAAATGTTATTCAAAATAGTTAATGATTTTATTTTATTCAATCAGGCTAGGCGCATTTCTTGAATGCGCTTATTAGCGCATTTCGTAAATGCGCTATATCTTTGGGCGCATTTCAGAAATGCGCCCATACCTAAGCGCATTCCGTAAATGCGCCTACTATAAGCGCATTCGGAATGCGCCCACTGATGCATGATTCAGGGCCTAGATGGGCGCATTTCACAAATGCGCCCATAAACTGGGCGCATTTGTGAAATGCGAACATCACATTTTTGGAACTATTTCCTCCTTCAACCTACGAATTTCCATTGTTTTTTTTCTAATCATACAAAGGGAAAAGCCTCCATCTTTTTTAGTGTACCTCCCATTTATTACCTTTGTCTTTTGCCTTCATTCCTTCCTTCTACATCCACCAAATGCTCTTTGCCTCCCTTCCTATGCTTCTCAATGTTGAACCTATGCTCCTGAATTTACAGGGGACAAGCATTCACTCCTCAATTAGGGTTTCCTTCTTGAGAGAGTCTTACATCAAGTAAACATAAATTTGTTCAGTCCATCGGGCTCTTCATTGGTTGCAGCAATCTTTTAGCCTTGAAGAAACAGTGTCAAATAGCTCAAACTGCTCAAACAAGGAAAAAGGTACTACACTTTTACTCTTTTGATCAAGAAATCCCGGATCATGCAGGTGAGGCTAAGGGGAAGTTTTCATATGCTTTCTAGTCTAATTTTCTTTGAAAAACTGGTGTGTTTTTTCCTTTTTCTTTTTTTCTTTTTTTTTTTTCCAAATTTTTTCCTGGTCAAAGGTAAAGACAACAGAGATGCTACATTCCTCCTAGCTTAAAGCTTCTCATCTAGGGTTTCCTACTTAGAGATTTACTAGGTAAAAGGGAAGTTTTTCATGTTAGATTACCTCATGTGTGAAATATAACTACCTGTAGGTTTTTCAGTCAGATCCCATGAAGAATAAATTGGAAGAAAGGAAGAAAAAACAAGAAACAAAAAACAAAAATAAGATTCAGAAGGATACTCTATGACCTGTTTTAGGATCATGTGAAAATAATTTCTTAGATCATCAAATCTGAACAAGTGTGGGTGTGTGTTTGTGTTTTGTGTAGTGAGTGAGTCAGAGAGAAACAGTGAGAGAAAGCTCTCAAAAGGACAAGACAAAAGTTAGAATTAATTAAAGACAACATGCAAAAAACTCCCAAGAGTGCTGGAAGCTAGTGAGTTGTAGACCTGTTGCTTAAGGCTGAGAAGCAAATCAAGACATATGAGGAAACAAGATGAACCACTAATTGGGAGAATTATTTTTCCTTTATTTTTAAGTGTAAATCAAGTTTGGGAAGTGTACCTGGATGCATAATTGAAGAGGAAGACTGGGAGACACGGAAATTTATGAGGATGTAAACTTAAGCCATGATCCTCATGATCTAACTGTCACTCAGATTGGGCAGTATCATTTTAATTTTCAGACAGCCAGTTGAGATCATCAGGTTCCACATTCAATAAACCATCAGAAGCTTCTATGGATGACTTACATCAGAAGAAGGTTTTAAAGAAAAATAAAGGAGTACAGAGGAAAGATGAAATTAAAAAAAGAAATGATAGGAAGAAATTAAATTTCAGTTGCATTTACTGTGTAACATGATGCCCTTAATTTAAGTTTTAAAAATTAAACCTGCCTAGAATGAAACCTGTAAATTGACTAAATATATTCAAAATTGTAAAACTTAATGTAATCAGGCTAGCTGTCTTTTAAGGGCATTTTGTTACTTTCTTTTCCCCCCCTCACAATTTTCTTGTTTGTGCAGAGGAAATGGCTTCATCAAGCTCCTATAACTCACCTTGTGCTGCCTGCAAATTCTTGAGGAGGAAATGCATGCCTGGTTGCATTTTTGCACCATACTTTCCGCCAGAGGAGCCACAAAAATTTGCAAATGTGCATAAAATTTTTGGGGCTAGCAATGTCACTAAGCTCCTTAATGAACTTCTCCCTCATCAAAGAGAGGATGCAGTGAACTCCCTTGCTTATGAAGCCGAGGCACGCGTAAGGGATCCAGTCTATGGTTGCGTTGGAGCCATTTCCTTCCTCCAAAGACAAGTTGAACGGCTCCAAAAAGAGCTTGATGCAGCTAATGCTGATTTAATTCGCTATGCTTGCAATGACCTCCCAACTACATTGCCTTCTCATCATGTAGGGACTCAACTTCATCATCCTCCCATTAGTACTCCACGCCAAAGGTCTGTTGAGATGGCCCCTAGGAGGGTGGGGAATGAAACTGGTGGAGTATATCAAACACCTTCTTTTCCTTTCCCTTATCATCTCCCTTGGAATGATGATATCCATGGAGGAGGAGGGGGAGGAGGGCATAGTTTTTGACCTTTGAGTGCTATTTTTACTGGTTGCATTTCTGGGTTGAAGCTCTCACATGGTATGCTTTTATTAAGTTATATGGTGTCTAGCAAGCCTCACATGCACGCCTGTGGCTAGACCATGAAGTCCTATTACTCCTCGAAATCATTACTTTTGAGTGATTTAAGAACCTGGATTTACAATCTGTGAATTAAGGATGACGCCTATTAAAGCCGTAGAGTTTAGCCATGTCATGGTCTGTTTTGGGCACTGCCACTTTTTTCCGTTTCTTTTTTTTCCCCCTCTTTTTGGGTTGTTGTCATTAGAGCAACTGTTAATGTCCATGTGAGAAGAGCTCTATCCTGTGAGACAATTTATGCTCAAGAATAAAAGTTACCCTATCAAGTTAATTGTAAAAAGAAGATTCTCTAGCCTAAGTCTATGGCTTAATCCTCCATATTAGACCTTATATTCTGTCTTGACTTTCTTTTATGCCTTGTTCTTGAGGACCACTTCTTTGATATTGCTAATATATTTGTCGAAAGCATTTAAAGCAGGCTCTGGATGGCACACCTGCAGCAACAAATATTTCTAAATCGACCGTCAAAACCATTACGCTTTCCTTGTCTAATATGGCAAGTTGATGACTTCCTGCCAAAGTTTCTCCTGTTAATCTACACGCACAAAAAAAAAAAAAAAGAAAGTTGGAAATAACTTTGAGGGCAATGCTGCTTCAGCTTCAAGTCAAATAAACTTTTTAGAGATGCATATATTCAAATTTGACTTAAATCATTTTATACTAAAAAGTTGCAAATTGCATCTTTCAGTCTTTCGGCTGATGAATCTAAAGCTTTCTATCAAAATCTATAGCAGCAAAATGTACACTAGTCTGGAACAGTTGATTAATGCATTGGATCCATAAAGTTGTCCTTTATATATTTTTTGCTTGAGGCAGCTTCCAGCTTTACATTATTTTATCCCTGGCAGCTGACACAAGCTACCTCTCTCTCTCTCTCTCCATGGTACAATTTATTTTGCATCCAAGGAAAGATTTATCCCAAAATTTTCACATGGAGCCCTTTCAGCATTGTGCACAACATGATATATTGTGCTTATGTTCCTGAATAATGAAGGGTTTTGGAAAGATAATGAAAGAGTTTTGCTCCAAATTTAGGGTTAGGGTTTTTTTTTTTTTTTTTTTTTTGTCTCGTCTTCTTTTGTGTCTATGAGAAACCATTTATTTTCTGTCTTTTTAAGAGTCTTTTAACATTTATTTTGCCGGTAGAATTATATGCACACGGGTGCATTCATGTTCCTTCTGCTTTGCAGGAGTGAAAAGTTCTTCCTAATTTTGATCATAAATCAGCAACTTCTGTGACTATGTCTGTGTGTTGTTTTCTTACCCATTTTGTCAGAATTCTCAACAGACACACTCACTCACTTCAGCACTAATAAGTGTCTGAAGGGTCCTCTGCAGCTCCATCACGTCCATCGTCCCACAAACGAATAGTCTTCTCGAGATCAAGAAATAGTAGGTAGTTAATACAGTGGTAACTGGAGAGTTTTATCTCATCCCAAAAAAGCAGCAGCTAGCTATACTAAGCCTACGATTAATTATCTATATATCCCATCTTGATGAGAGATTCTAATTTTTCACGCATTCAAAGCTAAAAGTTGAGGACTAGCAGTTGAGTGCAGGAATAAAGGTTCTCCCAATAGATCAGAAGCTTGAATTTCACCAAC
Organism: Gynochthodes officinalis; assembly: GCA_020080225.1. Lineage (NCBI taxonomy): Eukaryota > Viridiplantae > Streptophyta > Magnoliopsida > Gentianales > Rubiaceae > Gynochthodes > Gynochthodes officinalis. The sequence continues at coordinate 32,283,068 of CM034625.1, read as the reverse complement.
GCTAATAATTAAAATTCTCGTTTGCTTGTAAACGAGCAAAAAAAATTAGTAAAGCCAAAATTCTAAGCTCTAGTATCGTTTTTTTAGTCTAGGTTGAATTTTTCTGTAATTGACTCTTTTTTTTTTCTCTTACAATGAAAGTATAGTTATAGAACTTTTTTTATGTTATATTTTTACAAAAACTTAGATTTGATTAGTTTCATGTTTTCAAGGCTTGGTTATCTAGTTTGATAAGTACCATCTTTTCCTTTTCATCAAGGACCATTCATGTAATTAGAGTTGAAAGTTTTATGTCGCCTCTGCCCTTTTTGCTCTGTTGTTAATAAATGGGCTAGGCTTTTCTGAAAAAGACCAAATCTAGTTCCAGTGAGTGTAAATTGTGTGAGGTAGAAGGTGCTACAACATCAGTGGCAAAAGTCAAATCCAGGCATATTGCGTCGAAATGAATGTCTTTCTTCCTGAAACTAACCCCTAAAAGTTCAATATTTTCAAAAAAAAAAATTTCTGACGGTTACACATGTTCTGAAAGATCAACCTACCAAATAGCTAGTTTAAAACTACTAATTAGCCAACAATAGCCAAGATGTTTTAAATAATTAAAGAAAAAAAGAAAAGAAGAATATGCTTGGAAACTCCTAGTAATCAAGGAAGGATACATGCATTTGTGTAAGGAAAAGTAACTAAATTATTGCATGACGTTTCTCAAAATTTGGCTATTTATGCATATTGCAAGGTGAATATCCAAAGATATGCAAAATTTCTCCTCAAACTAAATGTTCACTAATTTGATATTGAATAAGACTTATAGTTAGTTGCATATTTACAAGAGAAATGATAGCATTTCCGGGTTACAATATGAATGATATTTATACAAAGTTATATATTTGATACTGATATAAGGTTCACTAATCATATTATTCATTAGATCTATCACAAACCAAACCTTAAACAATCTTGATTTCTTCAAATTGGCAAAAACTACGGAGGTTCCAAAAAATCTTATGAGAAAAAACACATATTATTACTTTTGTGGTCATCAGAACAATCAAAAGCAAGCAAGATCAGGTTGTCTCTCTGTTACCTAACGTACTACATGCTTTTGTGAGTTTACAGTTTTGCAGCGTTTGTGTGAGTTTAATTACTACTTCGTAATTACAACCACATTATGAAAGTTCAATTTAACCAAAATAATGTATAAATAGTTTCTTTGTCCCCCCGAGTCTGTTTTACAAACAGACAGTAAGCAAAAGCAGCGTCAGAATTTTTCCTACATATCTAACTGACAGTTCTACATTCTCAAGCAAAGGTAAATTGCCTCTTCCATCATTCCACTGCAAAGGACAGTTACCCTTACTTGTATGACTGTGCACACAAACTAAAGAGAAATTCAAATGCATATAATGGTGTAGTCCTTTATATTACAAAGTTAACTTTTTGTTGTATGGTGCACATGCAAGTGAATGTTGTGATAGGCCCATCGCCACTATTTGTTGATGGGAACATCTCTTTTAGAAACTGATTAATGTTGTAATAATACTTTGTACTACTATTTCATGGTATGGAGTCCATGGACCATGTAAGATCATGACTAGAGGCCAAAACAGAAAAGCAATAGCGGGTGAATTTTGAGACACTCCTGCCTCTCTATCAAAAGCCAAGAATTTAAGGATAGATAAATAATGGGCTTTTGATCTTTTCTTGATTTCAGTTCGAGACAGTTCGATTCGTGCACTGTTCTCTCTTTCTTTCTGTTTGATCACACAGAGGTTGGAATGGCTTCTTCCTCTTGAGTGTTTTTTTGTCGGATTCTTCTGTTTTACTATTGACTTTCTTCGTCTCATTGTGATAGTGATAATTAATTTGTCAATTTATTGAATTCATATTTGATTCAATTATTAATTAATTACCTTTTCCAAAACATCATGATCATACCATGTTAGTTAAAATTTGACTTAAGTTGGATAGAAATTTAAAAATTATATACATTTAAATCTCGAACAACTAATCTGAAATTGTGAAGGATTTAAGCCGACTTTATTTAATTTTAATATGGGTGTCCTATAGTATAATTTTGAAAGTCAAAAACACTGCCATAATTTTGAAAATCCAAAGCACTGCCAAATTTTCATATAGAATAACAAACAACTTTTCATCTCTACTTATTAAGTTCTTTTTCGGTATATTCATTTCACTCTAATGTTTCCTGCAATTTAATGATATGACATTGACAGGAGAGTTTGTTATTTTACTTGTATTCTTACATAGGACATATTCATTTGCAAGCTTGCATCGTTTTCAAATTTGTTGAGAAAAATTCATATTACTGAAGACAGCATACTTGAAGTGTATTAGAATAGGTATCAGTTGTGACAAAAAAAAAAAAAAAAGATATGATTTGTTATTTCAATATTCAATTCCAAAACATATTATAACTTTTATATTCTCAAGACAAAATTTTGTATCAAGAATATAAATATTTTATTGGCAATATAAAAATATAAAATAAGATATCTATTTATACTGAACAAATAAAATCCTTAAAAATGGTATAGATACCAATTGCCCGTAAATGCTCGTCTCAATTAACCTATGCGAGAGACAGATAGTGCATGTTACGGGGCGAGTGGTAGGGGAGTTTTTCTCCCCCAACCTTGTTTACCCACTTAAATTTATTTATTTATAATATATACATATTTAAATTTTAATAAATATATTATTTATATGATTATACATTTTATATTATTAATATGAGTTTAAATATTAATTTATTATTAATGTTTCTTGATTATTATATAAATAATGATTCTTTATTATGATATAATTTAAAATATTAAAATTTTATTTTTTATATATTTTTTAGTTAAAATGAGTCTATTAGATATTCATGGAGAAGCGGGGCATGGTGGGGCAAGCAGAAGGTGGCAAGTGGGAGAAACGTATGATGGGGAAAGAATTGAAGAAATGGGCAGGTGACTGTGGAACTTCACTTTCCCTGTTGCCAACTTTAGAAATCCTCTTTGAATTACTATGTGTTAAATCAACCTCTCAATAGAGAAGTTAGTCACTAATAGAGATTAAAATTTTAATTATGTATGAATTTGGTGTTTCAAGGGTAAAAGAATCACACTAATTTATCCCGAACTTAATAGTTAAATTTTATTACGCAGAATAAAATAAGTAAGAATAGTGATTAAAAAGAGAGTGATAAAAGAATAACTGTGTTTCAAAATTACATTTTCGGTTTCTACTAAGAAATCAATGTTGAATGTAGTTCTATTGAAAGAAAAAAGCAAAAAAAAGTTAGGACAATATTCTATGTATCATGTTTTTTATATAACGTTACTTGTTTGTAACAGCTGTGGATTCAGAATCTATCAATGCGTCAATCTTTAGGACAGTGTGTTGGTTCTGTAAGGCGTGGAAAAGAAGCAAAAACCACAGATGCAAACTGGCAAAGTCGTAAGAGACAGAGTCCCCGAAAGAAGAGCAGGATATGTTTGTGGTTCTGTTGCTGCCCCCACCAGCAATTCTTCTGTTGCCTCTTCGACTTTGTATTAAATCACAAGAAGTGACTCATGATTTGTCTTTTGTTTTCTTTAGGTTGGATTTTTTTGATGTTCCCTTCCCCTTGCTTTGTGTCACCTCTCTTTTTTCAAGGTGAAGGTAATACTTTTTCGTCTAAAAAAAATATATTTTATTTTTAATTTAGTATAACTTTTTTTAATTACATAATAAAACATATTTTTTTATTTTTTAATTTGTATTATACATTGTTATTATTAATAAAGATAATAAAAAATTTTGACATAGAAGTGAACTCTTCTTTTGGAAAAAAAATAATTTTTGAAATTAAAGAAAATTTTTTAGGACTGGAGGACTAATATTTTGTTATTAATTGTGTTTTTGTGATAGAAAAGAAGACTAATTACCTAAAGTGAAATAATCTTTTTTTTTTTGGAAAAAAAATAAAATCATCTTTGATAATGTGTTTGGTACAGAGTTCTATCCATTTAATATTAGCGAAAAATTAAATATATTAAGTGGGGCTGGACCTCACATAAAAAGCTTACAAAACCAGCCCTAGCTGTGCACTGGTTGAATAATGAAAATCGAAAATTATAAATTCCTATTCTATCCAAATTTAAAGGCCCTCTTACAAGAGAATGAGAAAAATCTTAAAAAGAATTAAAAACTTATTAATTTATTAACTTCACGATGACAATAATGTGCCTAACTGAAAACTTCCTGAATTTTAAACAACTTTTGCAAGTCCTTTCTGTATTTTATAGGAAAAACTTTCTTTGATTTGGTAAAACTTTGTTAATTGGATTTTGTTGGATGGCCTTTAATTTAAATGTTTTTGGCCAACCAAGTTTATACGTCTATTAATGTCAATTTATATCATTGTTTTTTCATGACATTAATTTTGTCAAAATTATTAATTTTAAAATTTTTATGAGTTTTCAAAATTTCAACTTCAATGTAGTGAAGTTTTTCCCTGAATTTTAATATAACATAATCATATTAATTAAAAAAACTAGAACTAAAAAATAAATTTGATTAACTTTAAAGTCAATTAAAATAAGGGCAATTGCGGAAATATTTTTGTTGATATACAATTTATGATCAACTTTTATTTTATTTTCTTTGAAAGAAAATGGTTTTTACTTCTTACATGGTTTCTGATAAAACCATACTCGTACTGTTCTATTATCGTGAAAAGAGCATAAAGATAAATGCTTTCTACGGCGACACTTAATGATAATTTGCACATTCAAGGAGCATTAATATTTCAGCAATTTATGAGCAATTCCTACTTTAAGATTGATCGTCATGGACTTAATTATTTTTCTTTGTTCTTGATTTTTGATTTGGAATGATTTCTCAAACTAAATTAATTGGTTTCCTACTTGTTCCACCATCTCAACCAGTGAATAATTAAGATTTATTTTAATAAAATAATTTTTTTTACACCCACATAGCTTATATCGCTCCCATAAGTTCTTCCTTAATGATTAGGTTCTAATTTTTACAATAAAGCTTATAATGAAATTTGTTTTGGAGTCAACTTTCTTGGTCTTTATTGGTCCCAAACTCTTGATTTTTTTTGTTTTGTTGGATGTTTTATTAATCCTAATAAGAGGAGACATTATGATCATAACTTAAGTGCCCTGTGGTTTATTTTAGGATTTCTTAAGATTTAGGTTTTCATCTAACCCCAATTTATTTTAATTATTTTAGTAATTTATTTGTCATACTTTTAATAGGATTTTAATAAATTTAGGTGCCTCTATGGCTAAAATTTAGACAAGAGTAAATTATATTAGTAGAATTTGTGTGGTCCAAATATGATAGGGTTTAGTTGCCAAATCTTTGTGGCATCAAACCACTAATTTAAATCCAGTTGTAAGACCAAGAAGGGCTGCTATTACTACTATAAATACACCCTCCATGGCCGAATTTTATACGTTGAGAGAATAATAAAATTTTTGAGATTTTCTTCACACTTCAGTTTTTGAGTTTATCAAGGTTCATCTGGTAGCGCTTTTTGACTTATTGACTTGTTAAATTGACCACTCTACCCCATTAATTACTACCCTGTATGATTTATTATAATTTAGATAGTTTGGTATTTACAATTGTGTCTAGTTTGCTAACTTTAACCAACCCGTGCATGTGGTTTCCACCGAATCACGTCTAGTTCAACTTTTGATAATTCTAAACTTGTAGAACTTGGTCGTATTGGAAGGGTCTCGTTGGCTTTCGGGTGCATGTCACGTTATGTTTAAAGTAAAGTAATTTTTTTGCTTTCAATTAATAATAGTAACCCTAATTCTCTTTAAAAAAAAAATAATAGATTCATTCAATGTACGTAAAAAGAACTTTTTATTATATTTCGCAAAGACATTTAACTGATATTCCTCAAATTTATTGAAATTTTGACTTCTATATATATAGTTTTGACTTATATATATAAATATAGTTTTGAGTTATATAGTAAAATGAACTCAAAATTGAATATAATTTAATGCTAAGAATTCTAGTTTCTCGGCTGGAAACGAAGATTGAATTTTATCATATCTCATTCTCCTCTACTAAATAAATTAAGAACAAATTATATTTACCAAATTAAGGTTTTCCATGTACTTCAGTTTTACAAAAAGATTGTACTAATGCGTGGAAAATCATTAATATGATTTCTTTTTTTCTTTTTTCCTCTTAAAAGATTTGCCATCAACCGTATAGTAATTGCTTTTGTCTCGACATTTAGTTTTTGATAGAATTGAAGTCGTAAAACCTTTCCCACCAAAAAAAAAAAAAAAGACAAAGAATGTTACAATTTGTCCTTTTAAATCATTTGAAATTTCGAAAAGATTAATGAACTACAGATCAGAATGTGCTGAGGAATTCTGAAAAGCAAAACCTTCTTTACTTTTCTCGGCTGCTTCACCCAAAAAAAAAAAAATCGTAAATCCAAATCTATACACGTCCAGGGTTCGTCGCACTTTTAGATAAGATCACATTTTTATATTGCCCATTAGATACGCCAATCATACGCCACACAAAAGATATTTTTGCTGCCGCATGTATTGACTCATAAGCCGCATATTTTAAATTTCTTTGTGCCGTCAATCGATAATAAGTAATCTATTTAAATCTAAACTATTTAGGAGCAAATAATACCTACTAGGTAGTAACGGAGCTAAAATTCTTAATTATTTAAAAGGTGCTTTGCATAATCTTTTACTCCTTTTGACTTTAAAAAAAAAATTAATTTGTTCTGAAAAAAGAATTTACTTTTAATATGCAATTCTTATACTACCTTTACCAATAATGACAATGTATAATTTAAATTAAAAAATAAGAATAAAAATATAAAACTATATATTTAATGGTATATTAAATGTGTTGTATTCTATATTTTTTAAAGAAAATATTGTACCAGTTTAAAAGTATACTTTTTTCAACAAAAAAAAAGAGGAGAAAGTAATTTTTATGCTGACCATAGAATTTAATTTCAAAATTAGCACACAACGAAAGTTGTAAAACCCTGTTGATGTCCAACTCTTCTATTGGCTAATTTTGTACTTCAAAATTTGTATGATTGAGGCTATGCATTTAGATTGTGTGGTTGAGGTTCGTGGCTATATAAGTAGTTATATACTTCCAAAATTTAAAATTTCTGTTATCATAATATATACATGTGCACACTCAACATAATAATAATAATAATAATAATAATAAAACCGTATGCTTTGGCACAAAAAGGATTATATTTTGCATATAGTACTATTTTTGTATTCCAGAATGTAGAACATACAAATCAGTACCATAAAAAGAAATTAAAAAGCTTTGCACCCTCTATGTAAATTTCGATTTACGGCACACTTTGTAGAAGATATTTCCCATTAAAAGTTGAACTGTTTCCTATATCAAGAAATGTGTGAGCGATGTTGAAACAATACTGTGTTGTATATTATCAATACAACTTAAAAGATCAGAAAGGGGATGCCCCCGTACACGGATATCAAAGGATCCCCAAACAACTTTGTTATATCAATGTGATCCGCAAACTTTTGTGGATTTTATTCCTTAATAAGTTGACACGTTATTTATGCCTTTTTCTATATGTGTGTCAATGACCTAATTAAAGGTGTATGTGTGTCGTATATTTATTCTTGTATACTCTTGCTTCTTCGATTCGCATGATTACCAATGACGACCGCTATCATTGCTCATCGGTATTGTGAGTTTTATAAAATAAAGTGTAATGCCAATGGCATGGTTGCATGTAGTACTACACTTTATAGATGAAGTTTTTTATTCTTCTAATGATTAAGATATTTGTTTGTAAGTTGATCCCGATTTGCTTGGAAGATTTGATGGTTCGAGATACATGAAAAACCATCTGAGTTGTTGTCAAAAAAAAAAAAAAAGGGTATCGTGTATCTTTTTTATTTAATGGCTGAATTCCAATATATTAAGTAGCTCAATTAGTTATTTTTCCCATTAAATAAGTGTATAGATATATATATATACTGAAATGTTGCTGATTGATCAATAAAAAAGATTTGTTCCACCATGTGTTGAGAAGTCTTTTGAATCAAAAGTAGAAAGGAAAAAATACATGCAGTTACATACATAAATATGGAGGTCTTACACACACCAATAGTGTATAGTATGCACTCCACTTTTGGGGGAAAATTGAATTCATTTTTTTATGTTTTGGGTTAGGGAATGGTATTGTTTTTTTAGACAAAAATTTTATTAATATTGAGCGTAAATGAAATACATCATTGTAGAAGTCTAGGTCTGGCGAATATGTGGAAATGCCTATATAATTCTAAAAAACTTTTACGCGTCCTGGCAATTAAGAAAATCAAATGATTTAGATATTTGTTCAATACTTCTTATTTTAATAGTGCATCAGCAACTGAATTTGTCTCGCAAAAAAATATGACCAACATAATAACCTGCTAATTTTATTATACTAGAAATCTTCTGCAATGTTGAATGGAATTTCCAAGGCCAATTAGATCTATCTCGCAAAATAATCCACCAATTCTTTGTAATCAGATTTACTAAAACCTCATGCAAGCCAGTGAAATATACAATTGTAGTCCTTGAAGCATTGCATTTATCTAGGCAAAAATATTTGTGTAATGGCCAAAGAAGAGCACTTGCACGACTACTAATCCCTCTCTTGCATCCTATATCACAACTCCTCCTCCAGTCATATTTAGATGGCCTGACGATAAGCCATCCACATTTAATTTATACCGTGGGTAAGGCAGTAACTCCGAATGAACGAGTTGGAATAATTTTCTTGCAGGTCTGCTGCAAAGTGGAGATTTAGCTGCGGATCGGTTCAGGTTCTAGAACGGGAACTAAAGAATACAGAACCAGACAATTTAAGAAAGAAGTTAAATGATGAAACAGAAAATATATTTTCGTTAGCTAAAGTCATCAGACAAAGGGTTATAAGCTGCATAATCCAAACACAAAGAAAGTAATTATCAACGGAGGTATCAGGTCTGGTCAGCAAATTGCTTAGGATTGGTCTTCCAAGGAGCGTGCGTAAACATCAGTCAACCATCAGCCAATTTCTTCAGTTTTGAAAAGGGAATTCTAGTAAACAGCAAAAGCAAGTCACACACAAACTTCTCCAGAAGCTGAAGCAATTAGTTCTAGCTGGGATATTAGATTGCCTACAATAACAAAGACAAATGCTAGTTAAATTATAAGATTATGTAATTGTAAAGATAGACACTTGTCTGATAAAGGTATTATGAGTTTCACTTTATCTCCAACTTGTAACCCAATTACTTTTGAATATGTGGCCACAGATGATTGACGGATTAAAGCAATAGATGAAAAAATTTGTGCCATTTAGAAAAACAATACATGGGAATTGACTACATTGCTAGTAGGGAAGTAGCCAATTGGAGTTAATTGAGTACACAAGACCAAATACAAAATGAAGACGTGATTAGTGTAAGGCGAGGCTGGTAGTTAAAGATTACAAGTACATACTAATTGCTTTGAAGTTTTGGCACCCATTGCCAAATTTGACACAATGCAGACAATTATCTCACGTGAGACAAAACATTCTTAGAAGATATATCAAATGGATGTGAAGTCTCTATTCTTCAATGATATCTTTGAAGAGGGTGTATATGTTGAGTAGCCTACTGGTTACGTCAACAAGTTTCAAGAAAATAAGGTTAGAAACTAAAGAAGGCAAACAAGATATTAATAATAATTTATTCTTATTTCTTAGAGAATGGTTTTTCAAGGCCCTCAGGGTTTGGTCCAAATGGTAACATTGGGGACAACTTCTAGCAGTGACCAGGGATCAAATCTCCTGACTAACGCCTGCCTAGGCTTAGGGCATGTCTTGGCAGATTGGAGGATTTAGTCCCGCGCTTGGTGGTGGATATCTGCAGTGTAGGTCTTGCCTAGAGTTGATAATTAACAATGACGGGTAGGAGTACTATTGTGGGGACCATAACCGATGAATGTAGGGATACCTCCAGTGTAAAAAAAAAAAAAAGAAGAAGAGAGAGAATGGTTTTTCAAAGTGTTTACATGTGCATACTCTACGCATCAAATTCAATCTGGTGGAAATCTTTTTGTATAAATAGATTATTTGATTTTTATGAGCAATTAATCCCTAGTTGATTTCTAAATTTAGGAAGGATATAATTAGTTATTTTGGAATGATAAATTTGGGATATCTTACTTTCTTAAAATTGAGGTTAGAATTAAAGTTGATCAAAAGGAAGATGACATGTTCCTTTTACAGAAAAATATACTAGTAATATTTTAAAGGGGTTTAAAATAGATAAAACTAAGTCAATAATGACCCCAATTGAAGAAAAGTTAACGTTGACAAAAAATGGTACCAGTGAGAGGGTTGATTCAACTTGCTTTAGAAGATTAGTTAGCAATCTTAGATATTTGACTTCCACGAAACTTGACATTACTTATAGTATTGGATTAATCAGTACAGTAATATCATTTGTAAATAGTGAAAAGAATTTTGAGATACATCCAAAATACATAGTTTGGAGGTATCTTTCATCCATGTGATGATGATAGTAAGCTTCCTTGATATACAAAAGTGATTGGGTTATTGATGAGATTGAATGGAAGAACACTTTTGTTATGCTTTTTATTTAGATTTGGTATATTTTTATAGGCATCTAAGAAGCAACCAATAACAGTTTTGTCTACTACCAAGACTAAGTACATGACAATAGTGAATAGTGCAACTTAGGCTTTTGGCCGGAAGATGCTTGCGTTTCTATAAAATAGACAAGATGGTCAATTACAAGTTAAAAAAATCAAGTCTTCTACAGATGAAACAAGTATATTAACATCAAATTTGAATACGAGTAATGATACACATAGTGACTTTTCATAGCGACTAATGTGGCAAACATGAAAAGTCAAAATTTAGTTATCACACTCTTTAAAACATGCAAAATAATAAGGGATAGTTTTGTCCTTTCATCGTTGCCACATCAGTCACTATTGTTTTTCATTATGAAAAGTCATTATGAATATCATTACTCTTTCAATACATTCATGAGGTGATTCAAGAAAAGGAGATCACCATTGATTATTACAAAATTGAAGATCAAATAACAAATATTTCCATGAAGGAATTGAAGACAAAGAAGTTCATGAAGTCAAGAAAATTTTGGCACAACCATGTTTGAAAATTTTTGTTTATGAAAAACACTGTAGAAAATTAAACCAAAATCTTTTAGAACAGTTAGTTTCCTAATACTTGTTTTTTTTATTATTTTAGAACTACGAAGCCCATTTGTTTTAGGAAGTTTGTTTTACACTTAAATTTGTGTAATATTTAGCAGTCCACTAGCTTATAAAAAATTTTTGTACCTTATTGATTTGTAAGTAACCAAAATTGAGAGAAAGAAAAAAATTAAATGCCTTATGTTTTGTTGCTTTTGTGTCTTGAATAAACTATGTGAGGTAGATTCATATAAGTTTTGGGGTAAATGACACTAGTGGTTCCTCAACTTAAGTCAAGGTAGCGCTTTTATCCTCGAACTTGAAAAACTTTCAATTGCATCCCTCAACTTCAACAATTGGTTCAATTGAGTGTAATTGGACAATTTTGACTGCAAAACCTCCGCACATCCAGCACTCATGATGAGCATGTGGCTCTGTGAGGGGTAAAATTGTAAAAAATAAATTGTCAGTAAAACAAAAGGAAAAAATCCCAAGTCTCCCTCTCCCTCCACATTTGCCTGTGAACATTTGCATGAATTAGGGTTCTTCTTCCACCCAATTGCAGCATCCGATCAGCAATAGAGTTGGGGAAGGAAAAAGGTTAGAAGCCTTAGCTTCCTGTTCACTGATGAAAGATGAGTGAAATGAGGTAGACAATGACCAATACGTGCCATTACGGTTACTCTACCAAGAGAAGAACATCTTGGACTACAACAAATCTGGGTAGAAGATTCCTTAGATGCCCAAGTTATAGTGAAGCCGTGGCTTGCAATTTTTTTGAATGGTATGACCCTAAAATTTGCAAAAGAGGAAAGAAAATAATACCAGGGTTGCTAAGGTATTTGGGGTAAAAAGACACAAGATTGGAGGAGTATGAGAAGATAACTAAAAAGATGAAACTAATAATTTTCAATTTGTTAATGTCAACAATTGTGCGGCTTGATGTTTTATGATGAATGCAAGGGGGTGTCTGCATTAAACCCCATTTTCCACAGTTGTTGTTGTTACAGTACTCTTTTGTTTTTCTTTTTAATTTTCTGATGATGTTTCTCAATTAAGGATGGTTGCAATGCATAAGTGTGTGCTAAGCTGTAATGTGTGAAAATTGTTTATGAAAAAAGTGAGGGAAAAATATATGGATGTTTGATCCCAATTGCTTATCCCAAATGACAATCTTTGAAGTGGATTAAAAGCAATGTTGAACATTGATCAATTTACATCACATTCTCCAATAAAAAAGACATAATGCTAGTTCGTTCTCATTGATTAGAAAAGCTTAAACATTCTATCCAGATACAAAAGATTAAGAAGTTGTCCATGTACAAAAGTTAAAAACTCTATTTCTCATTGCTCATTCCAACTAATACTCATAACTAGGGTTTTCAGTTGAGCAAAACTTTACAGAAATATTTATATAAAACATTATCAGTATATTCAATTGGGCAAAACAGAAATGCTAGTTCACAAAAGACTAGTAAAATAACTAGGCAAAACAATACTAGTCCACAAACTCCTTGTCAAATTATGCAACCAACTATTTTCTAAGTTTTCTACCACCACTAGCATTATGAATTGAAGAAAACAGATGTTACTACTCAAACACTTGCCTAACAGCTTTTTCAGTTCTAAGAGGTGGTTGTAAAATCACCAAATTGACTCATGGTCTATACTTCCATGCTCCAGAGGGCACTTTATGTTCCCGTTCCATCTTTTTTTTAATCCAAGAATAATCTTTGGTCATCATATTGGGTGATTGTCTTTAGTTGGGGCACAGGTTTGGATGGGACTACTTTCCTAATCTTAAGGCATTGCTGTGGATCAACTCCAAAGCATACCATCCTCATTTTCTTTTGTGGGGTTTGTGGGGCAGTAATTTCCACATCAGGAGCATTTGGTTGCTCTTCATGTTGTCTGAGTACATCACCCTCGGCTGTTTTTTACTTTGGATTATCTATTGCCTTACACTAATCAATTCTATACCGCGTCTAGCTTCGCTTCAAAGACCTTATCCTGTCTCAACTAGTGAATTGTCATCCCCTTCACTTGATTTCTGCTTAAGAGTATCAACTGTGTAATCATCTTCAAAAGTTCCAGTGCCTTTGTTTATTTTCTGATGCATTGTCTTATTCGCATCACTATCGCCATCATTGAGGTGTATTACTGTTTCTGTGGGATGCTCACCATGTCCTCACCTCTAGTTACAATATTAGTATTTGATGGTTGGGTTAAACGATTGTTTACCAATTTCTCTAAGGCCTTGTGTGTTGCTTCATCCACAAAACCTATAAACAAATAACAAATGCCAAAAAGGAATTAGAGTAACTCAAATAAAAAACATTGAATATAAAATCTCTAATAGCTTGCTTGATTGAACCAATCATCAAACTCCCTATCATTATAATCCATTTGATGGGAATTTGTTTCCTGGGCATCTGCACCTCCATTCGGGTGGTTAGGCACTAATGATGTATGCTTCATAAAGGTTTCAACCAAATTATCCAATACCCCATCTCCTTCTCCAATCCTCTTCTATGTATATCAATAAGCACCATTTTCGTAAAGGATAAACATGTAACACTAAAGCATGAAAGGAGAATGAACTTGAGGCTCAACCTATTTGGTCTATTTCATTCTTTACAATCTGACATCATCTGTTCTGTGTTTTGTCGGTTTGCAATGATGCATCTCGACACCCTTTTCTCGCTATGGCATTCTTGTTGCAACAAGTGGTACATGATCATTCATACTTGGCTAGGATGGATTTTCTAGATCCTCCATTCTTTGTGGCTCACCTTCATCATCTTCCTATTTGGTGGACATGACTCACCCTCGATAGAAATGGTAACGTGGTTGGAATCATTTTGTGCCTGTGGTAAACAGAGATAGTCATAAGTAGAAGTAATGAAAAAAAATGGAGAACAACACATGGCACTGTGATGGAAGGGCAAACTTGAGATGTTAAAACTGGGCATGTTTTCCTGCTACGCATCACAACTTTACAATGACCACAGTTGTTGTGTCCTTTGCCAATTGCCTTGTAAGCCAGTTAGGTCTATTAATATTCTTCTTAATGGGTGAATTTGGATACTTTCTCCTGGTCCTCTTAGGTCTTCCAGGCTATATATAAAATCTAGGAGGAGAGTTGGAGGTAAATTTGTTTATGACCACGTGTTAGGTACATTGATGGGTCAAATAAATGAAGCATATGCCTTCTCATACATGTCTCTTTTATATCAAAAACTTAAGTAATCCTTCAACTCTTTCCTATTGTCCATAATAGCCCTAATGGCATGTGAACACAGGATTCTAGTTAAATTTCATTTCCTACATGCATATGTCCTCCCAACTAGATCAACCACCAATTGTTCCCCTCAAAGAAAGTTTACATGGAACTTCCCATCATCTATATACATGCAACTATGGCTAATAGCTTGTTCAGAATATTTCTCCATTCTCTTCATTATTTTAGGACACACATCCCACCTAGACTTGGCCATCTAGTCCCTTTTACCTTGCAACCTCTGCATCATGCCATTCTGACATCCCTAGAATTGGCATAGTCCTTGTATGTAGAATTTTGCCATTGAAACTTTCTCAGAAATTGTTGATTAATATGTCACACTTTGGTTCAGTCGTGAATTGGGATCTAGTCCAAAAATGGGGAGACTCATAGGATAGCCACGTGTATGCACTTTCATTTTCCTCCTTTGGTTCAGAATATTTCTCCACATATACGGCCTTTGCTATTTTCCACATCTTTTTTTAATGCAAGACCAGGATGTTCTTTTTTGAAATTGTTGTGCAGGTGTCTTATGGAATGCCTAAGTTGAACCCTACGTAGCAATTCATATACAGCAGGACACAAGCCCTAGGAGCACAATAAAAAAAAACATGCAAGCGGATACACTTTATGCAATAATTAATAATCGCATTAACCAAAAATGAAATGTACATTCTGCCTATCAGTGATAATCACCTAATCAAGACTGTTTGCAATGTTTAGATCCTATATGAGATTCTGAACAAACCACTTTCACGCCATATTGTTTTCCACCTCAACCAAGGCGTATGCAATTGGATACTAATTATTGTTGGGATAAACCTCAATAGTAGTCAACAGTTGTCCACCACATGGACCTTTTAAGTGACATCCATTCCTATGACCTATCTACAACCCTCTTTGAACCCTCTCTTGGTAGCCCCTAACAAATATACATTCGCTTAAACCTATGCCCCTCATCATCCTTAGTGCTAACATATATTGAGGAATTTGGATTTGTCCTCAGAAGTTCAACAACATAGTCTTCTAATTTTGCATACTAATACTCAGTTTTTCCTCTAACATTTTCTAGGCAACCCTCTTAGACCTCAAACTCTGAATTTTTGAAATAGTTAACTTTTTTTTTCTTTCTGAATCCTAAACATTAAGTGGGATATGGTCATATTAGGGTCAAATCCAAAGTCATCAATACACCAATCTGCACAACTTTGGAATTGCACATTTTTGTATTCCATATCCTCTTACAAGTGTGTCTGCCATAATATGTCCTAACTTGGAACGTAAAAACACCATCTTTCTTCCTACCATACAACTCCTATATACATTTTTCCTGACATCTAACCCAAACTTTAATCTTGTCATTTTTCAAAAACTTGATACCCCTCCTTTGTATAATAGAGTGCATCCTAATACCCTTAACAATCTCATCATTTGTACCAAACACCATCCCTACTTAAAATTAGGGGTTTTCAATGTCTGCTTTAGAATTAAATTGTTTAAATCTAACTCTAGGCTGACTGTTTTCTTCATCATCCAAAGAGTTTAGGCTTTCTATCTTGAACTGAGAGGTAATACTCTCATCAGAGCCACTGTATATACAACCTTTATTGGCAGCCACTACTTTCCTCTTGCCCTTAGTCTTATAATTTTTATTTTTTTTTTCATGCTCATTTTTAGTGTTGTTACCAAACTTTGTCCATCCAGTAGCCTCAATTTCAACATCTATATATTTTGCCAACAATTGGTCATCTTCCTTAGAATCTATATAGTCATTATCCTCTAAAAATTTATAGTTACTATCCTTCCCATCATTTGCATCCCCTTTCACCAATCCATCACTCTCTTTGGACTCTATAGGGTCTAAATCTTCTTGCTAGTTCTATAGAGTTTAACTAGTTTACTTTCATTCATATATTCAACCATTTGCTAAATCTCTACTAATATATTTGAGTCCTTGATTTAAACTTTTGCTTGGGATTAGATAATATAACTTATGTGGCAGGGAATATCCAATCCGTTTTAAGAAATGGTTTATTTCATCCAGTTTCAACTCACGCTTTACAAAGGCCAAATAGTCAATCTCCCCCTCTCGATATAAAAAGTTATTTTCAGTAAAAATGCACCATCGTGATTTATTTTAATGGTGATATGTCCTAAATTGTCACCTATTATCACACACAAAACAATACATTTACTCAACACAATGTGAAACTTGAATGTTGACTAGCAGATAACAAACATAAGGAAAAATAAAATAAAATGAAATAATGCACGATGGTGTCCCCCAACTATAGACATACTACCCAACGCCTCTAATATTCAATTCAATGCCATAGAAAAAGCTAAATAACCAAAAACATCTAGTGCACCATAAAAAATAATGGTCCCCCACACACGGGACCACAACATAATACATAATGAGCATTCATCCCCATATGTCATTCCCATGCAAATTAGTTGGATCAGGAGTAGGTGTACACTTATTGTATTTTGGATATTTTCCATCCTTTTCAATGCATCATTTTGTAGTCGATTCTGCATCATATTTCTGCTCTAATCAGATGCTATAGTTGGGTAGAGCAAGAATCCTAATTTCAATTGATTGTTCGCAGGCAAATGGGAGAGAGAGGGAGATTTTGGATTTTTTTCTTTTTGTTTTCTAGCTCTATCCACATGGTCGTTGATAATTATTTTTCCAATTTCGCCCCTAATAAAGCCACGTGCTGATTACTTGTATTGGCTAGCAGAGGTTTTATAGTCGAAATTGTCCAATTGCACTCAATTGAACCAATTATTTAAGTTGAGGAATCCAATTGAAACTTTTTCAAGTTCGAGGACAAATGTGCTACCATGGTGAAGTTGAAAGACCACTAGCATCATTTACCCTAATTTTTGGATGCAACATTAATTTATAGATTTGTAAAACAAGTTAGTATTAGAAAAGGATCTAATAAGTATGTAGGAATTTAATTTGAATGTAAAAGTTCAAACCAATATATTTTGAGGTATAAATATTTAATAATTGCTTTATTTTCTTGTTCATAAACTATATGCAACATTTATTGCTTATGAATGGCGCTAGCAATTGATTTTGAAATTTTAATTGTTCTTAATGATTTTTTGATAATTGTAGTTATCGAATACAATATTATAATATTGAAGTGTGATGTACTTTTAATTGTGTTTAGTTACATCTATTAATGAAATAGAAAATATTGGAATAGAATGCTTGAGCTGTGCTCTAGACACTATTACAAAGAACTATTTCAATGATTTTTAAAAATTTCGAAATGAAATAAGTCTTCCTCTTAATTGAAGAGGGTAGGATCAATAGTTGATTAGTCTATTCAATCCAACAAGAGAGAAGAGAGAAAGTGACCTAATTCTGAAAAACAAAGAAGAAGAAAAAAAGGGAATATTGTGTTCTTTAGATTCAGAGGTTGGGTGACACTTAAGCAAGAATTAAAATTAACTTTTATCCAGTTCACATGACTAAAACTAGAAAATGAGTAGTACTGGAACTCGTGACTAATTTTGACTACTATTCTACATCACGGAGAAGCCCAAAAGGAAAATAGAAGTAAAATGTGATTGGGCCACTATGTAGCGCCACATGCTTGTGAAGGGAATCAACCATTTGTACTTAGGATAAGTAGGGGTGACAATTTGGCGTGAATGGGTGAGATTTAAATTGATAAAGAATTATTAGAAATTGTAAATATAATTTTTATTAATTTTTTAAATTGGGTGAGAATGAGATTTGATGGAATTGAAAATTTTTAATTCCCATTAAAATTCAATTGAAAGTTTTTATTGGGAATTAAATGGTAATTACCGGTGGCTAAACTATTATCGAATCGCTAGTCGGGATTTTGACCGACCGGCGGGTCTACTAAATTTCAACCAACAATCCGGTGAGGACCATCAGTGGTTAGCATAGTTTTAAAATTAAAAAATAAAAATTATTTATTAATACCATATATAAATATATTAAAAAATTAAAAAGTAATTAAATTATCATTATTCATTGATAATTCAACATTACCCAATAATTACCTATTTACCTTTCTCCTTTGGGAACTATGGGTATCCATAATTTACCTAATAAAATTTCAGTCAATAAAATTTGTTCCATTTATTTTCAATGAATATTTTGATAAGTATGAAAAGCTCAATAATTTCCATTTCATTAAATATTTATTTAGATTATGAGGATATTGTCACCTCTAACTTTAAGATACCATGTTCACTTGTGCACTATTTGTCACTTCTTTTGCACATGTAGCCCAAAAGATTGTATCACTGGTTTGCTCTACATGACTAGATGTTGGACTCAAAGTTCATATGATGGCTGTGTGGGCATTTCCTCCAAGTGAACGCTAAAATATGTGTGTCAGCTTTGAATCTCTGTAGAAAATATGGTATTGGTTTGGTACTAAAATCAATTAATTCTAAAATTATAATATATACTTATTACCCAGTGACTAAATTAAAGGAATACACAAAATTTTATTTTTAAGTTAAAATGATTAAATAATTATTGGGGTTAATTTAGGAAATAATTAATTCCTAATATCTCATACTAAAAGGCTATTGTGAAGAAATTAAATTTTCTATTAAAATATTATGTCAATGTAAAAGTTTTTTGAGGAAAATTTTATTTGAAAACATAAATTCTATCAAAATAGAGTGCGCATTTTGTTTATTTTGAGACCTTATTAAAATAGAGTTTGTTATGCGTTTTGGTTTTTGAATAGACATAAGTCTTTTGTTTAAGGATTGGACATCAAATTTTGAATTGCACAGAGAGATAAGACTTATGTTCGGAAAAAGCGAAGAGATAAAAAGAAAAAGTTTTTTTAGTTTTGTTTTTCTAGGTCCACATACATAATGATTCAAGAAAAAACTAACATATTGATTTGATGTCAATCAATTTTAAAGAGGATCATAACAGACGAATTGGTGTTGATTACTTGGCGTGCGTTTGTATATATTGTGATTTTGTGAGTTTCCTATGTAAAACTAATCTACATTACCGCATAGAAATCAAAAGACCTATCATATAGGAGGAAATCAATTTATTAAGTTGCTATAGTGTTTTGGCATATTTGATTTCCTAACGATAGTAGAGCCACACAATTTAATTTTCTATGCACTAAATATTGTCATGAATGATAAAAAATTTATGTATATAAGATTCTTGGAATATTGAGAAGTAGTTTTAAAGTTTGATTAGGGTTCATGAAAACTAATTTTCAAATGAGAAAAATTTTCGGGCTGAAAAGTATTTAGGTTTGTTTTGTTTGGAAACTATTAAAAGAAAAAGCTGTCAATTGTTCAATGACCAAAAACCGTGATTAGACATCAATGCCAAAAAAAAAGTACCCACTTTTAACTTTCAAATTAAGGAAAAAGAAAAGGTTGTTGTATGAATAGATTAGATATGGTCGTGATGACGCCATGGCTAGAGGGCCTTAATGCTAAATCGAGATCTAACTATATGAACCATCGGCATCTGGATGAAATTTGTCATGATCCTGTTTTCCATAGGGGTCAAAATATAATAAGAAAATAATCAGGGTTAATGTGCAATTTGTAAGAGGAGTTAGTTTGTTGAGAAGTTAGTTAGCGAGCTCGTTAGCAAGTTAGTTAGTGACTTGGCATTATAAATAGCGTAAGAAGATGAAGATTGTAGACTTTGGATGATGATTGGAATTGGGCATATCACTTTTACGAACTCTTTCTTTCTCATTTTCTTTACTTTTCTCTCTAATTCTCTCTTGCTTGTTCTTCAAGCTTTTGGAATAACTCTCTATCAAGGCTAAACCCTAACATTTGGTATTAGAGGGCTCGGGTGGAGGACTCTTGATCTAAAAGATGGCGGAAAACACCAGGTACAAATCCCTGGAGGAGCAAATAAAGAAACAAGAGGGAAGGATGACTAAGTTGGGTGAGATCGTAGCAAAACAAAATGTTGATTTCCAAAAACAGATGATAGAAATTTAGAGACATATGGTGAACATGCAAGCCCAAATCTCTAAGAACAGCCAGATGAGCTACTCCAAATTTGATAATTTGATGAATTTTCTGAAGAAAGACAAAGGGTACACAGAGAATGACTCTAACCTGGGAGAAAACACTCATCTGAGGCTCTGCTGCCCACGCCCAATACTGCTCTCAGGATGATCAGGATGATAAGGTACAAATGGGTCATAAGGATTCTTGGGGTAAATCTGTGCATACACACACTTCTTTATTTCCTAGGGTAGAATTACTTATGTTTATAGGGGAGAATCCTAGGAAATGGATCCGAAAGTGTGAGAAATTCTTTTATGTATACCAAGTTGGAAAAAAAACCAAAAATTGAATGTTATCAAGCTGTATTTAGAAGGGAAAGCTGATGTGTGGTACCAGGGAATTAAGATGACTAAACACAATTTGAATTGGTCTGAGTTTAGAATGTTGTTGTTCAAAAGATTTGGAGATAAAGGGAGGTTGGATGAAGTAGAAATTTTCAACAAATTGCACTAGAAAGGATCTGTTCTTGAATATCAAGAACAGTTTGAAGAACTTAGAATTGTGATGCTTATTAAAGATCATAAATTGTCTAAAACCTATTTCATGTCTTCATTTATCAATGGCTTAAAAGAAGAAATCAAACCTGTGGTGAGAATGCACAAACCTGAGACTAGTAAAGATGCATTTGAAGTACAATTGCAAAAACAAGTGCTAGAAGGAGCTACAAGAAGGGCAAGAATATGTATAAACACGGTCGACTCCACCTTGGTTTTGTCAAAAATAAAATAGGAGCACCATAAAGCAGAGCACCAGTGATTCAGTGACTACATACAACAGAGAAAAGGGGCAAGGGCGGATTCAGGAAGAATTCAGAAGAATTTCACCACAAGAAATCCAAAGGAGAAGGAACTTGGGTCTACGTTTCAAATGTGGAGAAAATTTTGAGTTTGGGCATGAATGTAAAATGAAGCAGATAAACTTTGTGGTTTCAGATATGGAAGAAGAACCTAAAAGTGTAGAGGAGGCTATGATGGATCCGGAGAGTCAACTAGAAGAAGTTTCCCTCAATGCATTATCAGACAATATTAAAAGGAAAACTATTACTCTAGAGGGTCGAATTGGAAACACCTATTCAAATACTGGTGGACACAGGAAGTACTCATAGTTATATTAACTATAGAGTGGTCAAGAGATTGTCACTAACCTTCCAAGAAATTGATCCATTCACCATAACTGACGCGAATGGAAATACTCTTACCAGTATAGCATTCTGCCCTCAAATGGTATGGTCGTGTAGGACTATAAGTTCAAATTTGACCTTGGATCATGGAGTTAGCGGTGGGATGTAATTTTGGGAATGGATTGGATGTGCCACTATAGCCCCATAACATTTGATTTTAAACAAATGAGAATTCAACTCCAATATCAAGGTGAAGAATTCTATTGCAAGGGTGTGGAGAAAGATGCGAAATGAAACTCATTAGGGAAGAGACACAAAACCAATCCTAGAAATGAAAAGGAAATGGACAGCACCTAGGTAGCTCAATGCGATTATTGGAATCAACAATAGAATAGAGGTAAGCATCCACGAACCTATCTTAGAATTGTTAATATAGTTTTCAAATGTTTTTAACATGCCAAAATCCCTACCTCCTCTTAGATCACATGATCATAGCATTCCATTGAAACCTGAGGCTAAACCATTTAAAATGAAACCCTATAGATACCCCCATGCACATAAAACTGAAATTGTGAGCCAAGTTAAGGACATGCTTTGAAAGGTAATATCATACAACCTAGTAATAGTCCTTTTGTTTCTCCTATCCTTTTAGTCAAAAAGAAGGATGGAACATGGAGGTTATGTATAGACTATAGACACTGAATGAAATGACCATTAAGGATAGGTTTCTATACCAAACATTGATGAATTGTTAGATGAACTATTTGGTTCAAAATTTTTCCCAAAATTGATCTCAGATCTATTTATCACCAAATCAAAATGCAAGTAGTAAATGTCCCTAAAACTGCGTTTCAAACCCACCTAGGTCACTACGAATTCCTTGTCATGCCTTTCGGCCTCACAAATGCACCTTCGTATTGTCATGATCCAATATTCCAGAGGGGTCAAAATGTAATAAGAAAATAATTAGGGTTAATGTGCAATTTGTAAGAAGAGTTAGTTTGTTGAGAAGTTAGTTAGCAGTCAGTTAGCAATTTAGTTACTGACTTAGCATTATAAATAGCTGTAAGACGATGAAGATTGTAGACTTTGGATGATGATTGGAATTGGGCATATCTCATTTTTCTGAACTCTTTTTTTCTCATTTTCTTTCTACTTTTCTCTTTAATTCTCTCTTTCTTATTCTTCAAGCTTTTGGAATAACTCTCATCGAGGCTAAACCTTGAGAAAATTCTGATCATAGCCCGAAGAGTTCTGGACATAGCCTGTAAGAAAGACGCCCAAAAAAAAAAAACATTGTAGCATCAACTCAAAAAAAATGAAATTGTTCAACCAAATTTTTAGTTGAGTGGATTGTTTCTTCCTAATGAATGTGAAGGCCGCTTATAGATCTGCTTGCTGTCAATGGTTTTTCAAATGAAGGTGATGGCGGCTCACCACTGGCTTCTCTAACGTGACCTTCGGTTGCGAATTCCATAGCCAAAACTGTTCTGGCCAATCAAATTAAAATTTGGCTATTTCCTCAAAATTTTTAACTTTCAAATCTATAATCAAACTATAACTTGAATATCTAAAACAAATCCAATTATTTTCAAATTTGATTCATAATCAGAAAAGGAAACTTTAACTATTTATTATGAAATCCTTTCCAAATCCAAATTATATTTAAGTTTGAATAAAATAAATAGTTTAATTGGTTAGAAAACTATTTTATACTTTAACCAAAATAAAACATAGAAATAGACCCAAATTTATTTTAGAGTTATAAAAAACAAAAAGTTACACCGGCTCATTGCTAAAAGTCAAATAATCACATTATCTAATGTTTAGTGACACTTCGCAACTATTGCTAAGGGATTGTGCGAGCGAGTCCTAATAGCCTTACTAGTTGTGTTTAAGTATTTCCTTATTATCATGTTTTTTCCACTTTCACAAGATAAAGCATACCATATGAATTTTAAAATGAATAAAGATGATACAGTGCTAGATGAATATTAATTTTCTATTTAGTTGGAAGATTATATAGCTAAAATAAATCAATTTAGATAAAATTAGAAATGCCAAAAATATTGAAATCGATTACAAAGTACAATATTGGAAAATATAGACTTCAATGTTTCAAAATATATGTAATTTATTTACCATTGCATATGAATGCCTTTATCTTATTGATAGGTTTGCCAAAACCCACAAAATTAATCACTGGTTTTCAAGTGATTACAAAATAAATTTGCAACAATAGCAGATCGTTGATTCCAGGAATGAAATATAGTTCAAAGTCTTGAATAATAAATTAAAAATATAAATAAAACAAAAGGGTTTTTTTGTAAAAATAGTATTAAACAAAATTCTAACATGTAATTAAATAAATACTCAAGCAAAAATTAGAAAAATTTTACCAAATTTACCAAGCTTGAGATCCAATGGTTGATCTCATTCAATTGTATCACTTGATCATGGGTTAGGAAAAATTATCTTGCAAATTCAAATATTTAACTTAAAACTTATTAGGATAGCCATAATAAATTTCTATTTGCCTAATATAATTGTGAACCCAACACCCAAATTAAAACTTATCATTAATTGATTGGGCATGATAGCATTCCATATCAAATTAATGATAGTATTAAGATCTATGAAAGCAGTTAAACCAAAAGTAAAGAACCGAGATAGTTGCAATAAATTAATTTTGTCCCATTCATTCCCTATGCTAAGCATACTTATTTCAAGTCATAAACATAGTTAACCTAGTTGTTGCTTATACCACTCATTTATGACAATTACGGATCAATATATTCATGAATAGCAATAGAATAAAAGATGTAGAATTAATTTGTTAGATTAACTAACATTAATTATTCATATGAATTAGATCAAGAATCAACAAGTACTTGAATTAAATCATTCATGATGAAATTGGTTTTGGGTAATAGATAGGTTTTCATGATATTGAATTTCATATTTTTCTCTTATTTTTACTTTCTTTAATTATCCAGTTTCAAATTTCCAATTGATTATTGCCTTTTTCTTTTTGTTCATACATGAGAAATTTCCTTATCAAATCAATGGAGGATGCAATGCTTAGTTTAAGAAATTCATTGAAATTTGTTTACTATAATTTATTATTATTATTATTATTATTATTATTATTATTATTAGTTTGAGGTTGAAGCTTATTAGAATAAGTTTCATTTACCTTGAAAATTTTCATAATTATTATTTTTTGTAGTTTCACCTAATTTCCTATATAAATTATTAATGATATTTATGACAATTAACATTTATATCATTGTCTTTGAATTTAGTTTGTTGAGAACTTCTCAGTTATGCTTTTCATTAAATTTGAATTCAATATTTTTCTCTCATGTGTTATCACTTTAAAGTTTTAACAAACTTTGAAACTTAACATTCTCCTCTATTCAAATTTTCAATATTTTATTTAAATAGAACTTAGATCTTCAATATACATCATTTTTAAAACTCTCTACAAAAAAAAATTAATTATTATTTTCATTCTTTAATTTAACATAAAATAATTATGTTTTTCAATAAAAATTAATAAATTAGAATACAATTTTATTTTCTTAATCATGATATAATACAATATTTTTTCAGTAATAAAATACTCATGTGCAAAATTGAAGCTATCAACTAAAATCAAATTTCTAAATTAGAGGACAAAATTGAAATTTTCAAAAATTGAGAATGAGAAAAATTAGAGGTTCAAATTAAATGATAATACCATTATTTACCTATTTGTGTATTGATCTACATAATCTTTGGAATGGAGAGAAGAAGGTTGAAAAAGGATAAGATTGTACTTTTACAATTCTTTATATTTTTAATTGTTAATAACAAATTTAATAAAAATATCCTTTTGTTTGTAATCTTGATGATAGTTTGATGAGAGGTGATTAAAATTTCATTTTAGCAAGTTAACATGAAGTCTTAGTAAATAAAAATAATTTAATTGGTTAATATAAAATAATGATAAATATATGAATAGTTTGCAAAGAGAATATATAAACTAATGATGAGAAATATCTGTAATTGGATTATAGCATCAAGTATGTTGTGGGTATTTTTATTGGAGCAAAACTCTAATTGTCACCAACAATTGGATTATAGCATAGCTAGTTTGTACAAAAAATGATTACTACATGAGATGGATATGAATAATTTGGATAACTATAAAGACGAAATAAAACTCAACGATGTTCGCAAAGAGTAGACTTTTAAATTATTCATATTTTAATTAAATTTGAATTCAATAATCTTTATCTATCCAAATCTAATATTCTTATTTATCTAAATTTCTAATTTATTATTTAAATAAAACTTCTCTAAAACAATTTAAATATTTTATTTTAATGTGAAATAATAATAATTTTAAATAAAAATAATAAATTATAATTTTAACATTTTGAATTATTATGTACTTTTTCCAACAAAATGATCCCGTGTAATTGCACGTGTAAAATACTAGTTTCACAATAAATTAAAGTCCAAATAAATTTTAAAAATATGAATATAAAACCAATTAAATAGCATGCCCATCATATTCATCATCTGTAAAGCCTGAGTCTTATATATTTTTATCTAAATCTCTTAATTTATAATCAACAAAATTCACAGGCTAAGAGTTCAAAATAATTTAATAACTGAATTCAACTATTTTCAATTAAATCAAATGGTTAACCACTTTATGTTCTTAGCAAACTTTCGTAGTTGACTTTATATCACATGCCATATTCTATTACTCTTACTAGAAAGCATTTTAGTAAAGTGTAGCAACAATGCACATTCACGATTAAAGCATCCCTTTTAAACTTAACTCCATGTCTTTTTTTTTTAATAGAAAGTACCTTCATCCTATATTTTAAATGTTTCTGGAGCATGATCTTATCATTATAGACAAGCAATCTTCATTACCAGTAGCAATAATACCTCTCTTTACCAACTTTCATGATATAAAAGATCTCGAAAGCCACAGTTTGAGTCGAACTCAAACCTCTTTTTGGAAAATAGTTGCACCTAATTACTTTTGTAGAAAAGGACGGAGGGTAGAGAGAGAGAGAGAGAAAGAGAGCTTTAGGAATTGAGAAGTTAGAAGCTAATGGTAATTTTTGTTAAAAATAAATTTTTGTAAAATATTTGGAAAAAGTTTGAAATGATCAAAATATTACCTAGGCCATGTTCTGAATAACTTATGGTTGGGCCAATATCTAAAAATAACCTAATTTCTTTGAAAAAATCACTTTTAATATAATCGTGGAGGATTTGGTAGAATCATATGATCCCATATGATCTCAATGATTCTACAGTCAATCTTGTGGAACAAACAATCTTATATGATTCAGGATCGATTCTAATGATATAAATCGTACGATCCAACAATCTGGATAGCAATTCTGGCAACAATGGTTGGGAAAAAGAGGTTGGAGGGAGAGGGAGAAAAAAAAATGAGAGGTTGAGGGAGGAAGAAGAAGAGGTGGCGAGGAGTGAATGAAAAGGAGAGGTTGGTTTGGGATTTGGGTTTGATATACGAAATACTTTGTTACACTTTCTTATTATTCACTCTATTATTCGTAATATCTTCACATAAATTATTTGAATTATGCTTTTGTATTTGAAAATTTTTCTTTATCCTTAGAAAAGTGCACTTATGAACCAAAATTAAAAAATGTTCCTTCAAATAATAATTATATATAACTCACAATTAAAATATAAGGATAAACTATAAAATTATGTATTAAATAATGTATTAAATATATTATAACTAGTAACTAAAAATAATTGTATTCAACTCAAATAAATTTTTGAATGGAGAAAATATATCATTATTGATGGGGCAAATTCTATTTTCCCCTTGTGGTTTACCACAAAGACACATCCTCCCTTCTACTTTAGAAACTCCCACTTTCATCCTTTGGTTTAGAGTGTAGTGGAAAACTAACAGAACTCCCAAACGGTGATGGAGAGCCCATGAAATACCAATAATGCCCCTAATTTAAAGGGTAGAGAAGCTAATCAGTCATCATGCGCAACGACAAGTTGAGCGAAACCCCAATTTTTTGCCCTAATTTCATTACCTAATTTGAATTTTTACAAAGAACATGTGTGATTCTTCATGACGTTTTGGGTACTACAATAGAATACAAATCATAGAAGCTGCATTGGTCTAGGATTGTGAAGGGCAAATGTGATATGGGTGAGTACTTTAGCAAAGCAAAGTTGACTGTAAGAGTTTCAATTATAGTTAGAATTAACATAAGATAACATTGCATGAATCAAAAGTATATGGAATTTGAATAATATTTGTATTTGAAACCGATGATGATGAAGTACATATTTGTATTCGAACTTAAGGTTGAATGGTGAAGCCAATGATGATGACTACATTTGTCATATGTCCGACAAAATGGTTTAGTTATCCGCTACATTAGATTAAAGGTGGCATATAGTATAATGGTAAAGAAAAAAATAGGTCTATCTATGTCTGTAACAATTGTTGATTTACGTATTTGGGTTCCTTTTTTGATTTCATGTTTGTTTGCGTTTGGGTTTAGTGCTATTAGATTGGCAAAATATTGATGTAAGTGAATGCAGTTGGGCTTGGTAATGGAATGTTGTGGCAAAGGCCAAGACTTGATTCTAGAACCCATTAAATGTTTCAATTCGCCTTTATATGAGGCATTGCAAGGTTTGAAGTGAGGCATCTAATAAAATATTATAGAAAAGGGCCCAACTATGTTTAGTATTTATCTGCTTAGGATTTGAGATTTATTTGTTTAATTAACATTCGGCAATGGCAAAGATCAAATGCAATGCTTTTAATTGATATTTAAATGCTTTCGATTACATTTAGACATTTATTTTTGTTGCTATGTTTGTGCTATGCCATTTGCGTAAGGCCTTCCATGTTAAAATGCACTTCTATCTTTATGTTGAATGTGTACCATTCATTTTGTGTTTTAGTTAATAAAAAGTGTAGGTTTTGTAGGTTTGCGGATGGAAAATAGAAAAGAGATAATGAAATAGATATTCATATGCATTATAGAGGCAAAGTTGTGTAGTCTAATACAGCGCCAAAACTTGTGCATACAAGTAAGGAAGTTATAGTGTTCAGGAAGTGAGATATTGATTGCTTGAGTATGGGGGTACATTCTAATATATTTGCCTTAGTAGAGCAAAGCTACTAATGTGAAAGTGTACTATCAAATTCCTTATTATAACTTAGATATTGGGGTGGTCCCAATTGAGAGGAATGAAGATGTAAAATCACTAATTATTGTATACAAGGGTCTAAACCAAATGCACATATATGTGGAGAGGGATAGGGGCGAGCAACCTTGTGAGGTCGATCTGTGAGAACAATGGGTGATACATGTGGGGTAGGTGTGGAAATAAAATAGTAAGAGACAAACTCCTAAAAAAATAGTCCAAAAAAAGGTCTAAAGCACCACAAGATTCGTTCACAACATGAAAAAGAAAAGAGTGCCACCGCACGTGAATTTGGCATTGATTCATTGGGTGCAGATATTATAATGGATGAATAAATTTCCAAAATTAATTTGGAAAATTCATGAAAAAGGAAATCTAGTAAACCAATGAACATTTAGAAGCATATGGCAAAACTGTGGCACAAGAAGAAGCATAGATTTTAGAAAGAAAAAAAGAGCAAAAGAGGCCAACTAGAGTAAGAAGAAGAAAAAAAGAGGCGATCCCAAAAGCAAATCATGCGGCACAACAACTAGCAATCGCTAAGGAGTTTCACATACCTAGGTTAAGCAAGAAATAGAAGTTTTAGTGGAGTAACCAAACTGGTTGAGTAACCAATTAGCACAAACGATGGAATTCAAAAGATGCTGGTCCGGCAAGAAGGACTTTGAAGGGAGTGAGAATGAAGACATCTTTAGGGATGTATGGACTAATGTCAATCCACGACCAATAAATCGATGCGAAATGAAGATGCTTCAAAGCCGAGTCATTACATAGTGAACCACATTCAGTTCGTAAACAAGGCATCGATGCAATTGGTTTGGATGGTAGAACGAGCGCCAACTTCAAGGGATGTGAAAGATACGGATTCACTAAATAGCCCTTACATGATGAAGCATCAAGGGAAGCAGAAGTTGAAGAACAAGATACAAGTGGAGGACAACACCAAACTATTAAGGTATGAAATGAAAAAGTAGATTTAGATGAGGATTTACTCGATGCTCAACACTGGTGAAAGTGAGGATAGAACAGATCCACATCAAGGGCTTAATTGAAACGTAGAGTTTTTGAAGCCTAAATTTTGTCTCAAGATTGGCCAAAAGTTCACAATTGTTAATGCATTTGAAACACTAGTAGAATGGCATGTCCAGAAGAGTTTGAATTTTGGTGTTTGAAAATGAAAAGATCAAGGTGACGACTATTTGTAAAAGAGGTTGCAATTGGATAATTCATGCCAATCTTATACTGAGTAGCACAATTTTCGGATAAAGAGCATAAAGAGGGCACACATTTGCAATAAAGAGTATAGTAATGTGCATGCCAATTCCATATTTTGAGTAAGAAAATGTGACAAGAGATAATTGATGATCCTAATGTGAATGTAGAAGCACTAGCTATGAGCATACGATAGACATAAATGTTAGATGGAAGCTTAAAGCAGGCTTACAAAACTAGATTCAAGACTAATGAAATACTTCACGATGTTAACATAGAACAGTATAATAAGGTTAGACCATATGCAAATGTCTTGTTGGCACATATTCTAAGGAGCCGTATCACCATAGAAGTTGCTAAGCAAAGTGAGGAGTTTGTTGGCATTTTCCAAAGGATGTTCTACAATTTTGGTGCAATAAGGGATGGGTTTTTGCTGGGTGCAAAACTATAATTGGGTTGGATGGCTATTTATGGTGGCCAACTCCTAACTATAATGGGAAGGGATAAAAATGACAAAATGTACCACATTGCTATGGCGGTAGTGAGACCAAATGTATGAGAGTTGGTGTTGGTTTTAAAAGAATTGAAACACCAAATTGGTGATGTTAGTCCCTTGGACTTTTATTTCTTATAGACAAAAAGGTTTGGTCACTGCCATCGAACAGCTATTCCTTAGGTCAAAACATAGATATTGCCTCAAGCATTCGTACCAGAATTTCAAATTATGATTCAAGAGAAAAGACTGAAAGGGGTTTTTGGGCCACAACCTTTGGGAATAGGGCAAACTTTAGGCGTGCAATGGCGATTTAAAGAGAGCATATCTAAAGAAGGGTGAGAAGATAAATGCTATGGAATGGTTGCAAAAATTCCTCCAAAACTATCGTCGATGGTACATTTTAATGACTAAAGGCAAGAGTGACATTTTAGTAAACAATTTGAATTAGTCATTCAACAGCTCAAGGTTGTTAAAATCGAGTTTTTAGTAAAATCAGTGGATGGTCCAAAAAATCGAATCGTAAAATCGTAAAATTCTATCAATTATGAAAAATAATTTAATAAATATATTATATATAATTATATATATTATAGGTAATATATCTTAAATTTATAACTTATAGACTGGTAAAACTTATAAAAGTACACAAATTTCATTTAGAGAATATTATCAATCACACCTAGAAGGATCTATAGGTTCATTAAGTGTTGCACCACTCGCCACTAGCATCTAAAGCCAAATTGTCTTCAAATTGTCTTCACTAGGAGCACTGCACTATTAAGAACATGCAAATGATTAATTTCAATTGGATCATCATCATCATTAAGGTTTTCAGTTATCCACTCATCATCAGATGCTAGATCATCAAAGCTTTCTTCAAAACTTTTCTATCCTTCAACTTCAAATTGTACATCACAAAAACCAAGTCATTCATCTTCTTTTGGAGCAATTAGATCGTAAAATCGGATCGTAAAATCGTAAGATTCTGTTTCGAATGTGAAATCATAAGATTTCACCCCATTTAAAGATTTTATCTATGTTTTGACTTGGACACTTAGTTTTGACTCGTAAAATCGTAAACGCATAAGTAAAATCGAGAGTTTGATAACCACAAATTTACATCTTGAAAATTAGGGATAAACCAATCATCTTCATGTTTGAATGGATAAGGAGACGATTGATGCAAAGGATAAATATCAAGAACAATGGAATAATGAACGCAGCTTTATGCCCAAATAGTCAAGAAAGGTTAGAGAGACACAAAAGATGTAGTAGGTTTTGTATTGTTGTGTACTCCACTCACGTTGAGTGTAAGGTAGATTGTGGGAGTTTAACATATGTGGTGAAGCTAGCAGATAGAACTTGTACATGTGGGTATTTTCGGTTAGCCAACATTCCTTGCCCACATGCCATTCTCGCCATCCAAAAGACATAAGGCCAATGGAAAGTTTCATGGATCAGTGCTATAGTAAAGAAACCTACATGAAGATACAGTTATAACATTAAAGCTATCCCATCGATGAATTATTGGGACAAAATAGAGTTTCAACTTAAAACCTCATTCTATGAGGAAACAACGAGAAAAGCCTAAAAAGATGAGAAGAGAGAAACGGATGAGAACATATTGATATCCATAGCAAAAGGCCTAACTGCCCACAGCAAAAGGTGTTTTAGGGCTAGACATAATTCTAGAACTTGTAGAAATGAAATTCATCATAGGTCAAAGTTTTTTATGGTATGTTCCTCCCTTTTGATAGTCATTCATCTACATCTATAGTATTCCATATGTTAACATTCTTCTTGATGATTGTAGGATCCCTCTACTGCTGGGACTATGCAAGTCAAAGGCTCTTTCCCTAGTGTCTTGCAGGTGGTTCTATCGCAGTTAGATGCAAATATGAAATAGGTTAGTTATGGCCATGCTTCATGGTTTTAGGCAAAGAGGAAATACTCTATATATCTTGATATATGATGAAACTTCTCTCTTATATAGCCATATGGTACTACAATCAAGAATGGTAGATATGTAAACGTGGCAAGGAAAAAAAAGGAAAAACGAGTTCACTAGGTAATGCCAATTTTGAGAATACATACTCGAGTAAATGCATCCACACATGTTTCACAACCTAAAAATCAAATGTCAATATTGAAAAAATAGCCAAAGGTGCACATATACAACTGCAACAAATGCAAATTTTCATCGACAAGTATAGTAATCTATGCTAAATTCAAATTTTATTGCATTTTTTTAACTCTTACTCGATTCCTCATTATTTGCCTATGTAAATAAGCCTCACAGTAATAAGATTGTGAATGAACAATGGTTAGTGCAAATAAGAGAAAGACATATGACCAACCTATTGCTCATACTAATGTGATTCACATTCAAATAAGAGAGGTAAAATATATTTACTCCATACCATTTTAGCACTTTCGCCTTGTTTCAATTTTACAACTTCACATACTTACTTTCCATTTGTTTCAAACTTCTAGTCCAAGAATTTATGAAGGAAATGGAACTCCTAATAAGAAGTGCAAGAGAGCTAGGAGGATTTCACTCCATTTAGGGTGTTGTATTTTTGTCTTGGATATTAGCTAATTTAATATGACTATTTTAAGTATCACCACCTTGATTGGGTGATGGTTTCCAAAAACATTACTATGTTATAACCCTAATATTTAGTATTTGTTATCTAATTATGTAGTTGACGGTTTATTAGAACATTACTGTTATGCATGGTAATATTCAGTTTGTTGTGATATTTGATTTTTTATGCACTTGGACTATCATGGCTGATTTTTTCATACAATTACCATGACATAAATACTAAAATGCAGTTTATTCTGAAGTATTCTAGAACACAAATATGTGCTGGAATAAGTGATGCCATTTACACCCAAATTGGCAGCCACCAACAATGAAAGTTACCATGACTTGTAGGCAGGACAACAACAAATTCCAGGCAACATAAACAGTACAACAACATTAAATTCTAGGCAACACAACAATATGCACAAATTCTCACCATCCATTGTAACATAATCAAACAATATCATAAACTAGGTTAATATCTGCAGAGAGTTTGCCAAATGTGCGGGCCAAAATTCTAGCCAACTCTCACCATTAATCCCCAGCTTCAATTAAAACAAGTAATACACAATGATATACAGGCAATTAAAGTTGAAGCATAAATCATCAGTGTCAATTTTAGGACATTTTCTTGTAGTTTTTCATGGTGTTTATTGTTTACTTCAATGCCATTGTGAGACGTCTCATCCATTCTTTGGTCAATTGGTGTTGCCAGAGCTAGTTGACTAAAAGCTAATACAATCCCTTATGCAATTCCTCTCATACTATGATTAATAAGGGTGGTCATGGTTTGGTTAAACCGAATAAACCAGACTAAAAATCAAATCGAAAAATCGAGAAAACCAAACCAAAAATTTATTCGGTTTATTCGATTCAAACCGAATCGAACGATTTTCTTATTCGGTTTTCGATTCGATTTATGGTTTAGGTTTGCCAAACCGAATCGAACCGAATAAACCAAACCGAATTGGAACAGGACCGAATAAGTAACGAATCAAATAATCAAATTGAATCGAATAAGAAACCGAATCGAATAATCAACGAATCGAATAAACAATATGAATCAAATAATCAATCCGAATTGAATGATCAAACCGAATCGAATAAACAAAGAATCGAATAATTAATCCGAATCGAATAAGCAACTCGAATCGAATAGTAAACCAAATAAGCGAATAAACCAAATTTTTATCATTTATAAATATATTATATATATGTATGAATACAAAAAAATTAAAATAAAATATATGTTATTTTATAGTTATGGTTTATATAGTTTATAAAACCATTGTAGACTTTGTAGTTATGTATATATATTTTTGTATAATTAATTTATTGTTATTATAGAATTTATCATGTATAGATTATGGACAATATATACTTATATAGTATATACTAAACAATTTATAGTTTATACTATAATTTATCAATTTATTTAGAAGTTAAACAAATATGAAATAGCAGATTGCAAATAAAGAAAAATCAAATAATGCATAAGTTGTTAGGCATATTGAAGGTGTAGCGTGTAACTAGCATGCAATTATTATGTTTTATATATTTAACTAGAATCAAATATCATAGAATCATAATACCAACAATGATTCAATATAATAGTCAATAATTAATAACTTATTGGTGTTAACTAAGTGATTAGTAAATTTAACTATTAAATGGTGAGTGTTAAGTCTTTGAGGAATCAATTATAACTATATAATATTTACTAACGATTATTTATTCAAAATTCTAAATTATGTATGATTAGCAAACTAATTATACGTATTTAAATCGAGTCAAATATCATGATAATTAATGCTTATAATTAGTTATTATTAATCAAGTAATTATTATTACAACTAAATACTAACCTAGTTAAACTTATAATACTAAGAAGTACTAACTTAGTTAATAATTAATACTAACTTAGATATAGTAATAACTAATAATGATTAATGATTACCAAGTTTACTAACGAACTAAACACTAAATTAGTTAGTACTTATTTAATACTAACTTAGTGTTGAGTAATACTTAATATACATAAGTTAATACTAACTTAGTTAATACTAATTTAGTTAACACCGATAAGTACTAACTTAGTTAACCGTAAGTACTAAATTACTAACTAAACATTAACTTAGTTAATACTAACTTAGTTAACAGCGATAAGTACTAAATTACTAACTAAACATTAACTTAGATAATACTATCTTAGTTTTGAGTAATAAGTACTAACTTAACTAATACCTAATAGCGTAATACTTATATATTATAACTAATAGGCTAATAGCGTAATACTTATATATTATAACTAATAAGCTAATACTTACATATTATACCTAATACCTAATAGGCTAATAGCGTAATACTTATATATTATAACTTATAACACTAATAAATTAATAATTACAATATGCAAATGATTTTTATATTATAATTAAAAACTTAAGCAGTTAAACTAAATAAGCAATCAAGATATAATATAATATTTACATTTTGCTATTTGATTATATTAATTATTAAGTGGATAAATAAAAAGTGATGTGTTAATTGACAATTTGTTAAATATTTTATTAAAGTAGCGAGTTTTAATTGAAAGGGAAAAATATACATTAAGGATGTAATTGATATGATTTATATTTGTTGTTGGTTAAAATAAAATAAAATAAATGAAATTATGATTGTTATATAATTTTGTTCATTTCGATGGGTATAATTTGTGAAATAAAAAATACAAATTCAATTAGTAATTTAATAAAGTGAAATCCAATTCAATCTGGAATCTAGATTCATCTAGGCTGGCTTGTTCAATTCATTTCTTCTCCTTCGCAAAGGCATCTTCATTCTTCCCATGACTCTCGCTGATCGCCTCTCTCTCGCTCACCTCGATCTCACCTCTCTCGGTCTCTCTGCCTCTCTCAGTCTCTTCGAGACTTCGCCACACCTCTAGCCTCTAGGGCTTAAAGTTTCTCTCCTCTTTCTCACCACACCTCTAACTTCTAGGGCTTAAAGTTCTGCTCCTCCACCGTGAAGGTCTCTCCGCCGCAGATCTCTCCTCTCCGCTGCACGTTGGTTTCTTTAGGCATTAAATTGGCAATTTTGGTCGTAGCTAAAGACTCTTTGCCTATTGTTTTTTTTTTCTTTTTCTACTTTTGTTCAACTGTTGTTTTATTGTTTATTTTATATCTTTTTTTTCTTTTCTGTCGGAGCTTCTGTTCAACTGTTGTTTATTTGATATATTTTTTTTCTTTTCTGTCAGAGCTAATAGCGGATTTTTTTTATTTTTACAACAGAATTCTAAATAAACATGTGGGGAACAGAATTTTCTGATTTTTTTACATTTTCTGATTGAACAGAATTTTTTACCGCATTTTTGGCTCTAGGAAATGCAAAAGTTCGTTCCTTTGATGCAAAATTGTGAAATCGGTTAATGTGGTTCTTTCTCAAATTTAGTTTATGTTTAATTTCATATCCTTTGCTGAATTTAAACTGATTGTACAGATGGTTGAAAGAGGTCAACTGAAATCCCTTTAATTATGCCTCCTTGCATCCCCAACTTGAAGGCGAGGGATCAACATGATCAGCACAAAGCACATCATTATCAGGTGCAACAGTCGCAACAGGTGTCAAACGTAGGGAATATCCAAAAAGGTCAGCAGTTTGGGATCATTTTGATGAATATATTAATGCTGATGGTAAGAAAAGATGTACATGTAAATATTGTCCCAAAAATTATGCATGTGGATCTAAGAATGCTGGGACTTCTACATTGCGGAATCATCTTTTGGTTTGTCCTGGGTTACCTAGTAATATTAGATCTTCAACATAAACACAATTGGGTAGCCGGTGGTCAGGAATTAGATAGTGAAGTGGCCACCACTAGTTTGATTGCTTGGAAATTTGAACAGAAGAAGGCTAGAAGGTCTCTAGTTGAGATGATTGTTGCTGAGGAACTTCCCCTTAGCTTTGTGGAAAGAGCATATTTTAGACGATACATGAAAGCATGTCAACCTTTACATGTCGTCCCTTCTAGGAGTACAATAAGCAGGGATTGTTATCAATTGTTTTGTGATGAAAAGGCAAAGCTAAAATGTCAAATGAAAAATTCAGCCAATACTATCTGTTTTACCATAGACACATGGACCTCTTTGCAACAAATAAATTAGATGTGTATGATCGCTCACTTCATTAATTAAGATTGGAATTTCCAAAAGAAGATAATAAATCTCTGTCCTGTGTCAAGTCATAGGGGTCACGACATTGGAAAAGTTCTTGAGGCTACTTTAATTAATTGGGATTGTCAAAATGTTTTCACGATTACTGTTGATAATGCAAGTGCAAATGATGTTGCTGTTGCTTACATTAGAGAAAAAATTATCAATTGGGATGATCGATGTGTGTTGTAAGGAAAATGGTTGCATGTTAGATGTGCTGCTCATATCTTGAACTTAATTGTTCAAGTTTGAATGAAAACGGTTGAGAGTCGATTAACGAGTTAGGCAGTGATGAAGTTTGTTAGGCAATCACCAACAAGGATTAAAAGGTTCACGGATTATGCTGTTTTTGAAAAATGTGATTGCTCTAAATCTTTAGTCCTTGATGTTTCAACTTGCTGGAATTCTACTTATTTGATGTTGAATGTTGCAATATTATATCAGCGAGCATTTGATAGACTGTATTTACAGGATGCAACGTATAGGGAGGATGTTGTGGTTAAAATTGGTGCTCCAACTTCTGATGATTGGAAAAATGTTAAGACACTAGTTATTTTTTTCAACATTTCTATGATTTGACTATAAAAATTTCTGCTTCTAAGTATGTCACTTCAGACTCTTTCTTGGATGATATTTGGGTTATTAATGACTTGTTGAAAAGCAGTATTGTGAGTGAACATGAGAACTTGGCAAGTGTGGCAGCTTTCATGCAGATAAAATATGACAAATATTGAGGAATGCTTGAAAATTTTAATATGCTTGTTTTCATTGCTAGTATGCTTGACCCGAATAATAAATTTGATTTTGTTCAAGAAATTTTGGTTCGGATGTATGGTGAACATGAAGGGGTAAAACTAGCTACACAGGTAAAAGATGGATTTGTTGAGTTATTTAATGACTACAAAGGATTTATTCCACACCTACTGTTCCATCTTTACCTCATTCCACTCCTCCCGATAAGTATAGCTCCCCAAGTTCAAGCTCAGGCCAAACAAGCAAGGGTAATGAATCTGGAAGCAGAAAATTGAAAGAATTAAAAGACACCTTAAAAAGGAAAATGTTGGAAGATAGTGGAGATGCGAAGTCTGAGTTGGATAAGTATTTGTTGAAATTGCGGATGAAGATCTCAAACTAGTGATGGCCACTTTAATGTTTTAGGTGGTGGAAGATTAACAATCCGAGGTTCCCTATATTGTCTTTGATGGCTCGTGACATTTTAGCTATTCCAATGTCCACGGTGGCATCGGAATCGCTTTTAGTCTGGGAGGCGAGTTCTTGATGCATTTAGGAGTTCTTTAACTCTAAAATTGTACAAGCTTTGATGTGTACCCAAGATTGGCTCCGTTCAAGTGAAAGCCCTGTGAATGTGAAAGAAAATCTTGAAGATCTTGAAAATTTTGAACGAGGTGATCATTATATCTTTATTTAGAGTTGTTTCATATTTTGTTGAATTTCACCCTTTCTCTTTTAATTTTTTTCCTCTCTTGTACGGTGAAATACCTCAACCACCAGAATTGGCAATTATTGATATTTAGTGGTTCAATTGGTTCAAGCCATGCTTTGTATAAGCCATGCTTCATTTCTTTGATTATCTTCTTGGTTAAACTCGCTATCTTTTCTTTTTTTGGCATTTACGTGGCATGAATTTGGTTTTTGATTATCTTCTTGTTAAACTCTGCTATCTTTTTCTTTTTTTTTTTGCATTTCTGGTGGCGTGAATCTAGTGGCACGAATCTGTTTTTTTTTATTATCTTCTTGGTTAAACTCTGCTATCTTTTTTTTTTTTTTGCAATTCTGGTGGAATGAATATGGTGTACGAATCTGTTTTTGTATTATCTTCTTGGTTAAACTCTGCTATCTTTTTTTGGCATTTCGTGGCATGAATCGGTTTTGATTATCTTTTGGTTAAACTCTCTATCTTTTTTTTTTTTTTGCAATTCTGGGGGCATGAATCTGTTTTTTGATTATCTTTTTGTTTAGACTCTACTATCTTTTTTTTTTTTTTTGCTTGGGTAAGTAGGAAGGGGGGGGGTTGCTGGAAAGGTGGGGGAAGGCTGAGGCAGAGCTGAGTTGAGGAGTCTCAAATGTGGTATTCCATACATGGTGGGCATTTTCAATGCGATAAAATTGAAGGACAAAAAGAAAGAAAGAAAGAGCTGTGGTTTTTTAGACATTACTCAAGTTGTCCACCACTTTGGAAAAATCTTGAGTTTTGTTTTGGGACTTGAGTTGATGCCCTTTTTGGTTGTTGGAATTCAGGATTTTTTTGGTTGTTTTGGGACTCATCCAGATTCTCAGTTTTGTAGCAACCTTGAAATGCAAGTTTAATATTCTTATGTACTTTTGTCTTTTCTTTTGTCCTTTTGTCATCTCAGATTCTCAATCTTGTTTTAGGCGATCCATTCTGATTTCTATTGGTTTTGGACAACTGAGGTCAAAGAAGTAGGAACTGGAGATGTTTGGCTCAGACATGAATCTGATTACTACCATTATTGAATTTGGGATGAGTGCTACTTTCATTGTATTCGTCTGCTCCCGACTGATTTTTACAATTTCCAAGAGTTGTTGTGCATTAAAAACTTGTTCACTTGCTTTCTTTAACTAATTTATGTTAGTATATTTCATCTCTTGGATTTTTTGGGCTATTTCTGAATTATGGGATAGGAATGAGGGTTCATTAATGTTCATGTCATTTCAAAGCATTTTGAAAAAAGGGAAAAAAAAAATCGGTTTATTTGGTTAACCAAACCGAATAAACCGAATAAGAAATCGAATGTCTTATTCGGTTTTATTTTATTCAATTTGTTGTTTAGTTTTAGGTAAGGCTTTCCAAAATTTCAAATCGAATAAACTTAAAAGAACCATGAACAGCCCTAATGATT
Source organism: Gynochthodes officinalis (assembly GCA_020080225.1). NCBI lineage: Eukaryota > Viridiplantae > Streptophyta > Magnoliopsida > Gentianales > Rubiaceae > Gynochthodes > Gynochthodes officinalis. The sequence continues at coordinate 32,242,713 of CM034625.1, read as the reverse complement.
AAGGGGCTTCACCACGAACAAAATCTGTATTGTTTATTTTCATAGACAAAGTACAACCTTCCTTTTGTGTCCTTCTTAGAGTCAACTATCTTCATAGCACTTTTCTATTACAAAGAGTACACTTGTATTGAAATCTCAACCCTCAGTGCCATCATCCCATTTTGTACAACTTGACATATATGATTTTGAAACACAAAAATAAATTACTCCATTGATAGTATTTTCCAAAGATGCATACTTCTCCTAAAGTAGTAGCATGAACATACCTTAATTGTGTTCTTCATATCTCATGTTTGGACAAAATTGCACCCCACATTCCTTTTTCTTCTTTCCTTGATTCGGACCAATTTGAATGAAAAGAGCAAATTCTAGTAAGATCCATTGTCATACTTTGGAAGTGAAGTTTAAAGCATTGCATCAAAGGGTATTTTGGTACTCGAATTTTCGCCATAATGAATAGTTCTCATTAGACTCGTTATTTTCCACGTGTAGCCTTTCTCTCACAACGTTTGGGAGTTCGAGAGTTTTCCACTATGCTCCAAACTAGAGTGAGAAAAGTGTGAGTTTCTAAAATAGAAAGGAGGAAAGTGTTTTGCAATAAACCACAAGGAGGACAATAGAATTCTTCTTATTTATATTATTAGAATCTTTCATCTTAATTTTTGCTAATGGAAAAACTTATTTCTTGAGCTTTCTTAATGAATTTCTTTTGTACTTTACAAATATATACATGCACACAAACTATGCAACTCTATATATATATATATATATATATATATATATATATATATATTTTCCACGTTGATGTGAGTAAGTTTACAGTTTCTATCTAGTGGGTTCATTAGGTAGAGGTGACATGATCCAAAAGTTTTAGTGTTGGATTTCTAATTTTTGCATATGTTCTAATTTGTTTCATTTCTAATTTGGGTTCACAAATGAACCACAATCTTAACGAAGTTTCTTCTTTATAGGTGCTCTACACTGCAAACCAACTCACATGGATTAGGGGTCAAAATAAAAATTCCAATAATAAAAGAACGGTTTTTTAATGGAAAAAAGAAGTTAGTTGATTAGAATTAGTTAAAAATCACAGTGAGTTAGAAAACGGTTATTGAGCTCTAATTGTCTATAAAGAACCAGAACCTCTAGCAGAAAGCAAGCTAGACTTTGATCATTGTCAACTCTTCTCCCTTTTTTGTAATCTTCCCTTTCCCTATAATTCAATGTCATTCTCTTCCCTTTCTTCTCTGCTATTCTATTCTTCCTTATTACCTTTTCTATTTTTCTTTCCAATTTTCATCCTTGCTTAATTTGATCAAAACTAATTCTCATCAAGTTAGATCTTGACAATTTGTACCAGAGAAGGATTCTTACTAACCTAGGTGAGCTACAAGTCTTTGAAAAACAAATCAAAAAAGAATATATGAGGGTAAGAGAATTTAATGATATTTTGGTGAGGCAAAATGAAACCTTTCAAAGGCAAATGTTGAGTTGCAAAAGCAGTTGAGAGATCTCCAATTGCATATTCATTAGTAGTAAGAAAAATGATTCCAAATTTGATTTAGTCATGAAATTCCTTTTGAAAGAAAAAAGGAGAATCAATCAAAGGATAAAACTCCCTATTCTAACTTCTAACTCCAACCTATATCTACTTAAAGAAGATAGAATGATTACTAAAGGCAAAAGAAAATGGAGCAAGTATCAACCTTCATCCCAAATCATAATTGCCATATTTTGAAGAGGAAAATCCCAGAGAATGAGTTATGAAGAGTAACAAATTCTTCCTGATCCACCAAGTGAATGAATCTAAAAAATTAGACATTTTTTAGATGTATTTGGAAGAAAAAGCAGATACTTAGTTTCAGAGTATTAAGGCCATGAATCCTAAACTTTCTTGGGTAGAAGTTAGTAAGTTGATGATAAAAAGGTTTGTGGCTAAAGGTGTGAAAGATGAAGTAGAAGCTTTCAACAAACTAGATCAAAATTCCCTATTCTAGAATATTTAGAATAGTTTGAAGACTAAAGGCTTCTTGCTAAATTGAGATCCTAGACTTCCAAAATCATATTTCACTCTAAGCTTCATAAGTGGCTTGAAAGAAGAAATTAAACGTGTAATAAGGATGATGAAACCATCCACCTTGTTTGAAGCCTTTGAAGCAGCTGCTTCACAAGAACAAGCCTATGAATACAATACTAGAAAATTGAAGGGTACTTCCAAGGCTTGTTCAAGAAAATCAAACTTTGGTTTTGTCAGAAATCAAGTAAGGAGCCAAGGCAATATTCTATTCCTCCATATAAAGGATAGAATCAGAATGATATGAGGAAAATTTTTGCACAAGAACCAGAAGAAAGAACTTTAATCTATGTTTCAAGTGTGGTGGAAATTTTGAGGTAGGACACCAATGCAAAATGTAACAAATCAATTTCATGTTATCCAAGATGATGATGAAGAATTTTTAGATGCCATGGTTGAGCAAGAGAGAATAGGAGAAGGAAACAGACCTTTGCGATAGATGTATCTTTACATGTCTTATCGATAACATCAAAGAAAAACCATCACATTAGAAGGAATTATAAATCCCCATGGAGATCTTGGTAGATAATAGGACTACTCGAACTACATAAACTATAGACAAGTGCAAAAATTAGTCCTAGATTATAAAGAAACTACCCCATTTATGTAATTGTAGTAGATAAAGTAGTCTTAGTAGCATAGCCTATTGTCCTTATGTAACATGGCAAGTGTAGGATTGCAAACTCAAGTTTGATTTGAGAATCATGGAACTTGAAGGATGGGACATCATCCTAGAGGTAGATTGGATGTACCAATACAACCCTATCACATTTGACTTTAGAAAATTACACATCGATTGATGCAAGATTGTGAGCAAATCGAACTTCAACACTATGTCAATTGACCAATAATGAAAATCGTGAAAAGAAAGGATATTAAGCCAACTAACATGAAAGAAGAATCTTTACTAATATACAACTCCTTTGTTGCGAATTCAAATGAGCTAGTTGAACTCATTGGTGCCATTTCTACATTGTTAGTGCAATTTTCTATTGTTTTGATGTTCAAAAAACTTACCTCCTCACAGATCCTGGACCATCACGTCCCTTAAAAATGATGCCAAATCCTTCAAACTCAAACCATATCAATGTCCCCATGCTCATAAACTTGAAATTGAATCCCAATTTTCTAAAATGTTTGAAAATGGTATCATTCAACATAGTAACAACCTTTGCATCTCCAAATCCTTTTGGTTAAAAAAGAATAGAAGTTGGAGATTATGTGTTAACTATAGAAAACTCAATCAAATCACAATAAAATACAAGTTCCCCATTCCAAATATTGATGAGCTACTTAATAAACTTTATGGATCCAACTTTTATTCAAAAATAGATTTGAGGTTGGTTACCACCAAATTAGAGTTAAACTTCAAGATATTACCTAAACCACCTTCCAAACCCATTTTGGTCACTATGAGTTTCTTGTAATGCCATTCGGCTCACCAATACATCATTTGCATTTCAAGCATTGATGAATAAGATTTTTAACCTTATTTGAGAAAATTTATGTTAGTATTTTTTAATGATATTTGATTTACAATCAACTAAGTGCATGTTTGCATAACTGTCCCAAGCTAGGTAAATGAGGAGGGTTGTGTCGGGCGTGAAAAGAGCTACCATTATGAGATGAACCTTACTAAATTTTCATTAGATCATACCCTTCTTAGCGACGCCTAGATGTAGGAAAAAATGGGCAGGGTCCTTGCCCCAAGATTAAGTGAGGGTAAGAAACTAGCCTTGGGCTATCATTCCCAGTGATGCGCCACATCGAGGTCAGTATGGTGAAAAGTGAGTGGTCTTCACACTTTTATGGGTGAGTGAGGGGGCAAGGCCTAAGGGGTAAGGATTAGACTAGGGAGTTGGAACATAGGAACCTTAATGGGTAAGTTGAGAGTTAGCAAATACCTTTGCTCAAAGGAAAATGAATATTGATTGTTTGCAAGAGACTAAATGGGTTGGAGAAAAGGTTAAGGAAGTTGAAGTCTTTGGATTCAAGTTGTGGTACATAGGCACAAAAGAGTGTATATATAGTTGGGATTTTGATTGATAAAGGTTAGAGATAAAGTAGTAGATGTTAAAAGATCATGAGATAAGATTATTTTGGTTAAGCAAGTAGTGAGAGAGCTAATTTTGAATATTCTTAGTGTATATAGCCCTCAAGTTCGACTGCAAGTATCCAATAAGAACAAATTTTAGGAAGATTTGGAGGAGATTCTAAAGGGGATACACGTACGAGGAGAAGGTATTCATATGAGGATTTAAATGTACATATTGGTCAATATAGTGAAGGTTTTGATAGAGTTCATGGAGGTTTTGGTTACGGGATTAGAAATGAGGCTGCTGAGGATATCTTAAGTGTTGCTCTAGCCTATGATTTAATGTTGGCAAATACCTTCTTTAGGAAAAATAGTCACATCTAATCATTTTTATGATCAAAATTGTAGCCAAATTGACTTTTTTCTTGCTAGAAGAGAGGAAAGGGCCTCATATGTAGATTGCGAGATTTACCGAAGAATGTATAGCTGCGTAACATAAGTTGGTGGTCTTAGAGTTCGGTATAACAAATTACACAAAATGCAGACGTGCTCAAAATCCCAAAATAAGATTGTGGAAACTAAAGAGGAAAAACAAATAGCTTTCAAGGAAAGAATCCTTCAAGAATGACCGAGGCTACTAGAGGGTGGCGTAAATATAGTGTAGAATGAGATGGCTAATTTCATCCAAAGAGGCAAGAGGGATCTTAGGGAAAGTAAAGGCAGATATCAAATAAAGGAAACTTGGTAGAATAAAGAGGTGTAGGCAATCAAACATAAAAAGGAGTGTATCGATCGTTTGTATAAATGTCCTAGTGATGAGAATTTGCAAAAGTTCAGATTAACAAGAAAAAATGCCAAGAAAGTGAGCTAGAGGCTAGAGGCAAGGTTTTTCATAAATGTACAAACAACTTGGGAGCAAAAGAGGTGGAAAATGTATCTATAGGTTGCAAGATAATGGACAAGAAAAGTAAAGACTTGACATATGTTAGATGCATCAAAAAGAAAATAAAACTTTTAGTAAGAGATGTAGACGTCGATGAAAGGTAGATGAATTATTTTAGCAAGCTTTTCAATGGGGCAAGTGGTAGAAGTGAGATAGATTTGGAGGTGTTTTTAATGATTCAAGCAGAAGGTTTGTGCATAGAATTAGAAAGCATGAAGTTAAGGAAGCATTGAAGAATATGAAGATTGTTAAAGCATTGGGACTCAATGGTAACATGAGCACAAGTTAGAAGTAGCATAAATGAGCTTGTTAAAGTGGATGTGTGGTAAAACAATGATAGATAAGATAAGAAATGAGGATATTCAACTAAAATTTAGAGTAGCACCGTGGAAGAAAAAATGAGAGAACATAGATTGAGATGGTTTAGACATATCCTTCAAAGACCCTAGATGCTTCGGTAAGAACAAAAGTTTGTTATAAAGAGCATGATAGGAAAAAGGGAGAGGTTAGTTGAAACTTACGTGAGAGAAAGTAGTAAAACAAGATTTAGGAGAGTGAAAAATATATTAGCGTATTCGGAGTGGAGGAAAGCTATTAGTTTGTGAAAAACAAAATTCTTATGTTTTGACATTTGTCATTTCTTGTTCTAACCCTTTTCTCTTTATTTTTCTATTTCATTTTATAACTATTTCTTCTTCTTGCTTTTTTCCTTTGGGTTCATCGATCACCGACTCAAACTAGTTGAGGATAAAGATGATGTTGATGTTGATTTTGATTTATAGTCCTTCTTTGGAATCTCATGTTAAACATTTGCGAATTGTACTAATAATCTTGAAAGAACACCAATTGTTTGCCAAGTTTCCAAGTGTTCTTTTGTTTAGCAGCAGTGGAATATCTTGGTCACATCATTTCCAACCGAGTTAGCACGGATACCAAGAAGGTGGAAAGTATCTTTATATGGCTAAAACTAGTGAATGTTAAAGCCTAAGAGCATTCACAGGATTGTGATTATTACATGAGATTTGTTAAGAACTATAGAACCATAAGCAAACCTCTCACCATGCCATGAAAAAAGAAGGCTTTCACTAGACACAGAGGAAACAAAGATTTCAACGACTCAAACAAGCAATTACCAGTGCACTGATGTGAGAATGCCAAACTTGGCTTAAAATTTTGTTAAACATATGCTTGTAAAAGGGTGTGTTTGTATTAATACAAGATGATCACCCTATTGCATTCATGACTAAGGCCATTAACACTCAAAACTTGGGGTTCTCAATTTATGAAAAAAATTGCTAGTAGTAATAATGGTCGATGAAGAAGCACTATCTAGTTGGCAATCAATTTATTATTAAAGCGATCATCAAATCATTAAAGTTCTTGCTAGAGCAAAAGTTGAACATTCGTATGCAATACAAATGGTGACTAAATTGCTAGGAATGAGTTATAAGATTTAGTATAAAAGGGGTTTTAAAATTAAGGTAGCTAATGCCTTATCCAAGAGAGATTTTCTTGAAGATAGGAAAGAAGAACAGGATCGATGACAATGCTATATCTACAATCCAACCTAAATGGTCACATCGGTTTGGAAGCGAGCTATGATCAAGATGATGAGTGTAAAGAGCTTGCAATGATACTCATTGATCCACAATCCTATGATCAATCAAGACAATCATGGCATTCTCAAGAAAATGGAATAATATATGTGGGAAAGACTTCGACTTGGACAACAAATTATTAAAGCCATGCATGCCACACCATTAGGTGGTCATTTAGGCCAAGATCGACTCTTTAGAGGATGAAAATGATTTTCTTCTAGCCAAAATGAAACCAAAAATAATACAACAAGTTCAAAGTCAGAAACTGGCCAAAGGAACAAGAGTGAGCGTGTATCTTATCCTAGGAGACTGCAGCCATTACCAATTCCACAACAATCATGGTTCCTTATCACTACGGATTTTGTGGAAAAACTTCCAAATTCTCAACGCTATGATACAATAATGGTTGTAGGTAGGTTCACTAAGTTTGCTCATTTCATTCCCTTATCACATCCATATTCGGCTCTCACTACAATTTAGGTCTTTATAGATAAAATCTTCAAGCCACATGGTTTACTATATCAATTGTTAGTTATAAGGATAAGATTTTCACAAACTACTTTTGGCAAGTTGTTTTAGAACCCTTGGAATATTACTATCATTATAGAACTTCATACCATCCTCAAAGTGATGGACAAAGTGAGAGGGCAAATCAATGCTTGGAAACATACTTAAGGTGTTTTACTAGTGAAAAGTCTAGTAATTGAAGCAAGTGGATTGCTATAGTTGATAAGTGAATATAATGATAACTTCTAGGATAAGATATCTCTATTATCTTATCTAATTATGGAGAATTTAGCCTTATCTAATGTAAATTGCTATCCTGTAGGAGAGTTGCTTAAAGAAAGACAAGATTGAAAAAGATTGCTGCGGAAACATGAAGGCCACAATTTTCTTGAATAAAAGAAGTACTGGTATGTCTATTCCATGGCATGTAACTTTTCATGCCATAGCATTGGGAAGTCGTGAGACTAGGCTGAAGGAATACGCAATCCAGAATCATTCGGATGAGACAAATGACTTCTACACAACTTGGACTTCTAATCTCCATGGACCTGAACAAGTATAAATGAAGGAGAGAACACAACAATAAAAAACCCCGTAGACAACCGTAGACAACGATAGAATAGAATAGTTTTTACTTAGTTTTATTTCCATGCAAGCCATGTTTAGTGGCTGAAGTTCTTTTCTTTAGGACTGGGATGTAGCCGTTGTTACTTATTTTCATTTATATAATTGTGGTATTTTCCAACATCTGATTTATTTGGTGTTAATTCTTGTAAATGCTTGATCACCATTTGCATGTTTAAGGTATTGGTGAAGAGGCGACAGCTGACATCAATATTAGTTCAGAATTTTTTGACTTTAATTGTGAATCACGATAGTAGATTCTCAATTTCGCAACATAATATTACATTGTTCATCATGCATTCGTAGTAATTTTGGAGTCACGAAAGTAGTCCCATAATTATTATTTGAATAGTAAGATTATACTACGAGAGGAGATAAGATTTAATTAGGTGAATAGTTGTGAGGAATTATCACAAAATAATTATATGAATGGAATTTATAGTTAATGGTTGGTGAAATCCGAGTCCAAAAGTTTGTTAATCGAATTCTTTAGTTGAACGCGTTTTTAATATTGCTTGATTTTCATTACTACATCCACTTTTCTTTTAAAGATAATCTAGATAATAGGGTAGATTTTGCTTAAGGTAGTTGTTCACCTCCATGGGACGATACTGTAATTATATTACGATTACATGACTTACAATTAAGTGGTATATTTTTACCGAGTCAATAGTTGAGTGGTTGTAAACACAAATCACCACAGTATCTCCATGACACCTTTGAAGCCTTGTATGGCTATAAACTAGTCCCTTTGCCCTTGGGACCATTCTTGAAGTTAGTGACCCTAGAGCAAATAACATGCTACAACAAAGTATTGATGTACTAAAGAGCCTCAAGGCCATTTGACCAAAGCTCAAGCAAAAATAAATGATTTCTTGACAAGAACAGATCTAACAGGAGTTCACTGGGAGATTTTGTCTTCTTAAAACTACAACCCTACAAGTAGCAAAAAATTGCCTTGTATTCCGGACCTCAAGCTTCTGCTAGATATTTTGGCCCTTATAAAGTCATTGAAAAGTTGGTAACGTTGCCTATAATCTACAACTTCCTCTAGGAACCAAATGTCATCCAAGATTCTCTGTATCTTTATTGAAAAAAGGTTGGAAATGACCGGATAATCATTCTGCTCTACCTAAACTAAATGAAGAAGATGTTTTTACGTGATTCCAAACAAGGTGCTACAAACTAGAATGATCATGAGACATAACAAGCCGGTGGTGCAATGGCTTATCAAATGGAATGACATGAACTATGAAGAGGACTCTTAGGAAGATTAGAGCTAGGGGTATTCATCAGGCGGTTTATTCAGTTTTTGATTTATTCAGTTTGAGTTATTCGGTTTTAAGTTTATTCGGTTTTGATTATTTGGTTTCGGTTTTGAACCTAACCCAAAACTAAACCAAATTCAATCGAACTAATTTCAAATTCAGTTAGACCGAATTAACGAAAATTAGAAATAAAAACTACAAAGCTAAAATCAAAAAAATAGGAAATAAACTAGAACCATTCTCATCAATCGAAGCCAAAATCCAAAAAATTAAATATCGATGCACGCCAATTAACAATATGCCACAAACCAAAACAAAAATTAGAAACTAGAACTAGACTTAGGTAGAAGCTAAAGTTAGGTAGGTAGAAACACGCTTTCAAATGAACAAAATTCTATATAATGGAATATTGGGCGAGAAGAATTGAACCGTGGTTATTAACTTATTATTTTCAAATTACAAATTTATACACTCAAATAAGACATGAATAAGTTATTAAGGAAGAGAATTGAGCTCTCATATTTGTATACTATATATGTAACTTTTTCTCATTTTTTCATTTATTTATCTATTTTTCATAATCTTTTCACATTTTTAATAAATTTACATTTAACCTTCTCCAACATTTAATCTTTTCCTATTAACTACACTATATATATAAATTATATATGCACATTATTTGTATATAATTTATAAATATGTGCTGTATATAATAAAATATAAATTAAAAATCAGACATTGATAATTTTACAAATTATTTTAATTTTTAAAGTTTCACACACACACACATATATATAATACATCAAATATAATTTAACATCTTCTTGATATTATATATATAGTATATATTTATTTTTTCATTTATATTATGTAATTATACATATAATATATATATATATATATATATATATATATATATATATATATATATATATATTTGGATTTCAGGTTAAACCCCGAATTGCATTTGGCAATCTGAAACCCGAACCAAAAACCAAAACCAAACCAAAATTTGGTTTAAATCGAAAACCAAACTGAATCCCAAAAATCCGAACCATATTGAAAAATTCGGTTTCGATTCAGTCGGATATTCGAGTTGATCCAAAAATTGAATACCCCTAATTAGAGCTTCATCAGAGGACAATTTCCTAAGTTTTAGCCTTGAGGACAAGATTGAATTTAAAGCAAATTGTCATGGAGGTGAATAAAAATTCTCATAATAAAGGAATAGTTTTGTGAAAAAAAAAAAAGAAGAAGTTTGTCGGTTAGAATTAGTTAGAAGCTGTAGATACTTAGAAAATGGTTAGTGAGCTCTAATTGTCTATAAAACTGTCAAAACCTCTAGCAGGAAGCAAGCTGGATTTTGATCATTGCCAACTCTTCTCACTTCTATTTGATCTTTCTTTTCTTTGCAATTCAATAGCATTATTTTCCCTTTTTTATTTCCTGTTCTACTCTTTCTAATTACCCTTTTTCTGTTTTTCTCCTTTCTGAATTTTCATCCTTGCTTAATTTGATCAAGACTAATGGGTTAGATTTTGACAAACTCTCTCTTAAGTCTGATCACTACTGTAGAAAGGTCCATTTCTTAATTACAAAAGGTTCAATTAATACTCTAGTGTACGACCATTAATTTATAATTACTCACTAAAACTTGTCCAATTTTAAAAAAAGGAACAATTACTCCATCATGTATCCTCAACTACCCAAGATTGACATCGCAGCCTAGCTAACACTGCTTGATGTCGAAAAAATATCAAAGAAACCCTCTAGAGAGATGTGATGCTCTTGTGATTCTTTTTCTATAATTGGCTCTTTTTTCTTTTTCTTTTTGTCAAAGTACAAAACTTTGATCATCAATCCATTAGTTTGACAAGTGAGATTTTTTATCCCATATGTGTAAATTTTTTTTACTCATTTAATATAATTTTAATTACAATTTTTAGTTATATTATAATATATATGTATTTCACACCATGTATGGTGAAATTTTACTCTTAATCAAGAAAAGGAAGATAAGGAGAGGAGAAACCGTAAGAAAGAGAACCCTCATTTTGGACTAGTATAGTTGGGTAATTGATCGAACAACTCCAAGGTTTCAAAGGTGTAAATGAGATAGAGAATCTCATGTGCAGTTTTAAAACTTTTGGTGACCAGCTTTCTTGCCAATTCCAATTTGAGAATAAAATAAATACAATCCCATAATGAAATATTACATCTGTAAAAGATAGGATGTTAGCAATTTAATTTTTATAGTGACATCTTTTATTCATTGTTAATGACGTAAAAGTATATCATTATTTGTTCTTTTAGTATTGAGTAACCTATTCCAGAAGTCTCTTCACGTGTGAGCTTTTCCTCTCACATGTAAGGAGAGAAAAAAATCCCCCTTTGTGGAGTTTATAAAAAAATTATAAATTTCAAAACTCTGCATGATTGATTAGTATCAACCATCCATTTCATCCGGCGGAGTGATTTCCAGAAGGAAATTAAAATTAAAAATTAAAAAAAAATAAAAGAATCTCCAGAACCACCAACACCAACTGTACCCAATTTTAGCTAAGTTGAATCATTAAGATTAAGATTGAGATTAGCTATTAAAGTGTGCTTTAGTTAAACTAGTAAATTTTGTTCTAGAGCCTCCAAATCATGAATAAGGAGTTTTAGTTTTCTTTTCTATTAGATCTAATTAGATACTAACAGAGATAATTAACTGATTGATTATTTACCATTTAATTATTTACATTAATAAAATTTTATCATTTCAATTCTAAAAGCAAAAATCAATTCAAATTTTGTCACTCTGAATAAAATTATATGGATTTATTTGACTTAAAATATCGTATAACAGTTTGATATATAAGAGAGGAAGCAATTATTAATTACATGCAATTAATTGTTACTTGTTTGAATTAAATTTTAGATTACAATAATTTGCACGTACCTACGAGTCCCAAAACACAATTGCATCATGAAATGAAACTAAACAGAAGAAAACAAAGACGAGAAATTGATGATCATCAAAGTCATCATCATCAACTATTACTAGAAGCCATTTTTTGCATGCAAACTTCTCTATTCCTTTCTCAAACATGTGTCACCGCGTTAATTCCACGTGTCTATACTCCCTCCCCTTTAAAATCTTCGCCTCAGCCACCCTCACTGTCGCTCTTCATTCTCTCTTTCTAGTCTTTCACTTCCCCATAAAAACACACACACACAAAACACACACAAACCACCGCCCCAAATGGCTGAGCAGCAGCAGCAGCAGCTGACGGAAGCTGCCAAGAGTTTCCTCCCCCAAAAGGGTCCATCAACATCTCAAGTTCTAGCTGTGGTCACTCTTCTACCTGTTGGCGGAGCCCTCCTTGGCCTTGCCGGGCTGACTTTCATCGGGACGCTTATCGGGCTGGCCATTACCTCGCCGCTGTTCGTGATATTCAGCCCGATCTTGGTCCCTGCTCTCATTGCCGTAGGGTTGGCTGTAATGGGGATCTTGACCTCGGGAGCTTTTGGGATCACTGCACTTTCATCACTGTCATGGATTGTGAACTACATAAGAAGCATGACAGGGGCTTTGCCGGAGCATTTGGACAAGCGGCGCCTGCAAGACACCGCTGGTCAGGTTGGTCATAAGGCTAGAGAAGTGGGCCAGAGAACTCAAGAAACTGTTAGATCATGAGTAGCTTCTAGTTAGCTGAGCATCCTGGGCCTTGCCCCCAATTTGGATTTGTGATTGTGTGTGGATCTTTTATTTATTGTGAAATGGTTCGTGTGTAAGATTTGGGTGCCCTAATCAGTGTTGTATGGAGTTTCATAAAATAAGGATGAAAATGTGGGCAAAAAAAAAAAATTTGTTGTGGAATAAAAGCTTGATGATGGCAGTAGATAGCTCTTTGGTTTTTTTCTCTTCTGTCATAATTCAGAGATCAATGTTGGTTTTGTTTTATTTTCCAAATTTGCAACATTTAAATCGCTAATAAACATTTGTTTTTATATTTTTAAGACAATTTTTACATTTTTATACAATTTTATGTCACAATCTCTACCTCTAAACGCCCCACCTTAAAAGTACAAAAACTCTATTGAAGCACATGTTAATTCACATGCATTTAAATATACTGAAAGGGTCCTCTGTTCCTCAACAGCACCTCAGGCATGAATTTAGTTGTGCTACTGTAAAGGGTCCTTGATTGTCGTACATGATGAGGCTTCGCTGGAGCTTCTTTTCTGATCTAAAATGAAAGGACTTAGCCGTGTCTAACTCTAAGTAGCTTAATTAATATCTAATCTTGAGGAAACTGTTCTGATCTAATCCAATTATTGGCTATGCAAATAATTTAGTTCCTCAAAATATTGAGGCTTAAGCGGCTAAAGCTTCGTCTTTGCCTAATTTGTGGTGTTCTCTCAGTTAAAAAGTAAAAATAATAATAATAATTCAAAATAATATAATTTTTGTAGTTATAAAATAAAGTACATTTAATGTGTATAATTTTTTTTTTAATTTCAAGTTATACAATTAGCAAGGATAGTATATAAATTTTTAATAGGAATAGTGTAGAAATTTCTTATAAAGGTGAATTTTTTTAAATAAAGAAAATTTTGAATAATAGACTCCTATTTGTGAGAGGAGTAATAAGATAATTTTCTTCTCATAGAATTGTTGTCCCTTTGAGTCATAACTGTTGATTCAATTGAAGCCTTCCTGGCTTTGTTAGGACTATTTTTTGACCTGAAAATCTTATATTTCTTCCATTTCAGGGAAAAAATATACTTTTAATATGGTATAATATCTTTTAAAGTTATTATAAAATAAAATATACTTAATATATTATTAAATATATAATTTTTCATTTTTCATTTTTAATCTTAATTTGTGTATAATTATTAATCAAGAATTTTATAAAAATAATTTTTTTAATACAAAACAATTAAAATTAAACCTTTTTCAAAGGGGGTGGGGAACAAAACTTATACTCCTCGATCTCCACCACATGATTTTTAAACAATTTTTGGTATTGATGCAATTTATGTATAGTAATACTATTCTGAATTTTGCTACTTTTAGAATTTGTACAATTTATAACTAGTAATAATACTATGAAAAATTTTCATTTCCTCTTATATCGAGAATGTTTCGCTTTCCTTTCATATCTTTGTGATGGACGCATAATTTGAAATAGATAATGTTGTGGAATTAAGTCAATAGTCACGTGATTTATAAAAATAATATTTTCCATATAAAAATAGATTGATTATTCTAACAGCAATTATGATGATTTTAATGGGTTAGTGAAAGTACATTTTTTTTATCTTACATATGTAAAAGTTATTTGGTTTGTTTTCTTTTTCTCTATTCTTTACATAATTGCATTCCAACCCCAAAACTCTTCATAATTCCTCTTGCAGATTTTCCAATGATCAGTGTCACAAATTTGTAATTGGTTTTCCATTATCTGTAATTCTTTCTAATAATAAAGGACCTTATTCTTCAATTTCCCATTAAATACAGTTGAAGTTAGTTGCACTTTAATTAAAGGTATTTAGATTTTTCATGAATTTGAGTATCTCATTTGATGAAAATAATGGAAAATTAGGATTAAGTAATTGTCTTTCTCACATATTAAGCTTTGGATGTTGATGAGATGAAAACAATCTCATGTCAAATGAGAGTTAAGAAGTTGTTAAACTTTTAAAAAGGGGCTCATCTCATACACATGCGAGGTGCCTTTTAAGAACAAAATCCAAAAAACCTACTAAACTAGTGAATAATACCTCATATAAGTACATGAAATCCTATGAAAGATATGTTATTTCAATTTTATGGGCAAAAACAACTCCCAATATCTGTGTGGAAATCTTGTGAAAGATATTTATTTCAATCTTAAAAAAAAAAAAAACCTCCCAAGTTAGCGAAAAACAAACCTTGATTATACAAGTTAAAGTTAATAACTTGAGTTCATGATAATTTGTAAAATATATAACCTTAAAATAAATAGGATAAGTTATAAAAACTATGTGAATTTGTCATATTATTAATATTAGCCATTGGTTTTTTTATAGTAAGACAAGTTGACATGGAATGAGCTTATAAGGAACAGGTATACACTACTTAAACATTTTTTAAAGATAAAACTCAAAAAGTCTACTAAATTATTTGACAATATCTCGTTATATATTAATATGTTACCTAAATTGCCCTTAAAGGTATCTCATCTACGTAGCATTGAATTTCTTTTTAATGGACTACTAGATCAGGGCACAATAAACTTCACTTACATAAAGTGAAGGATTCATCTTCTTCATTTTTCATGTAAGAGTTTTAAAAATTATTCTCTCATACGTAATGAATGTTTTTGTTGATTATTTCAAAGAAAATAGTCCCTCATGGAAAAATTGAGTGAGCTAATTAATTGTTCTTATAAAATATCATGTGCAAGCGGATGATATGTCTTTACTCTAAACTTTTTGTGGAAACTAGTTGGGGACAAAAAAATTCTTTTCTAAATTGAGGGATTGATTATCTTCATTTTTCAAGTCAAAGAATCAAAAGTCCATTATGAAAAATATTAGTTTATATTATAGAACAAATACAATAGGATACAAAATAGATATATGTATAAATGTAATTAATATATATATATATATAAAGAATAAAATTGATATATCATATATGTTTACATAAGAGTAATTAGTATTAGATTTAGGATAAGATAGGTCATAGGTGCAAAGAAAAGTGTTAGGATTCAACTGACAGAGCTAAATTTCATAATAATAAGGGATAATATATTAAAATGTCCCCAACTTAAACGCTTGTAATCACCACTGACTCACTGTAACAACACGATACTTGAACTTTAAAATGTGTAACAATAATGTCCTTCTCTCGAAAAAGACTAAAAGCCCTCCGATATAAAGCATATAGTTTAAAATTTTAAAATAAATTTTTAAAAAGATAAAAAGGATAAAATTTAAAGACAAAAATTGAATAAACTTATTTATACTATATAATAAATTTTTTTAAACTAAAAAATAAAATTTAAAGATGAAAATTTAATAAAATTTAGAGACAAAAATGACCAAAAAATATTTAGGTTAAAAAACAAAATATGTATAAAATAATTGAGGTTAAAAAGCAAAGTATCATATAATAATTTTTTCTATTTTTTCTTTAAAATTTTTAACAAAATAAAATAATTTTACATAATTTTATTAAATTTTTCTTTTAAAAGTTAATAAAAATTAAATCAGACAAAATTTTGTCATTTTTGTCTTTAGGAAGGGCTTTTTCGTCTTTTTCCAAGAGGAGGACATTATTGTTACACATTTTAAAGTTCAAGTATCGTGTTGTTACCATTGAAAGGTCAGTCAAAACAGCATGCGCTAAGTTCAGACATTTTAATATATTATCCCTAATAATAAAGAGAATTAGAGGAAGAAAGGGATCTAATTAGAAAATAAATAGACAAGAAGAAGATAAGAAAAGGAAAAGGAAGAAAAGAGGGTAGCATATTCCAGAGACAGGACAATTCAATTACATCAAAGCTACCTGTTCCTAATCTTATCTACTCGATATATAAGCTAACCAACTAATCGTGTCTTCATAAGGGACTGAAAAGTGGTTGGGGCATTTGTTAAACCGAATGGCATTATCGCAGACTCAAAATAACCATGGTATGTTTGGAAAGCAGTTTTAGGATTGTCTTAAACTTTAATCCTTATTTGGTGGTAGCCAAACCTTAAGTCCACCTTTGAGAAGTACTAAGATACATGGAGTTCATTTAACAATTCATCAATATTCGGAATGGGGAATTTATCCTTGATAGTTAGGTCATTGAAATGACTATAATCTATACAAAATCTCCATGCATCATCCTTTTTTGTACTAAAAGTTCAAGTGAGGCAAAAGGGTCATATTATGTCGTACTATTCCGCTTTTGACATCTCGGCCATCGTTTCTATTTTTGATTTCTAAGAATGAGGGTACCTATATAGTTTTAATTTGAAAGGCTAAGCATCCGCTTTAATGGAATTTGGTGATCTATAGTTCTAGGGGATAGCTCATTAGGAGTTATGAAAACACTAGAATACTCAATTAAAAGCTCTAAAATAGCTTTAGGATGAGTCGATCTCACTTTCCATAGTGCATAATGAATTAGGATCCATTTGAGCTTTCAGCAATCATTTTTTTATCTAGTTCAGATGTTGCCTAAGAGCCTTCCCCTTAATCAACTTCATTGTTAGTTGTTGAGCCATTCCTTGCATTACACACTTCTCCGCTTGCTCTAACCGTATGTTTAATTCTCTGAAATCAAATTTTACAGGGTTGTATTGAGTCATCCAATCCATTCCCTATATAATATCCCAACTCTCAAGACTCTACCACCCTTAAATCAAAAAAAAAATTGATGATTGAATCTTCCATTTGGATTTTGAACAAACTAGAGAGCTGGAGATATGGCTTCTATCGGCTCTAGTCACAGTTAAAGGGGCTATGTATTGATAAGGTAGGTCTAACTTCTTCATCAATTGATAACTTAAATAGCTATGGGTACTGTCTATATCTACTAAATTGCACTATTTAATCTTTGAGCATTCCTTGCAAGGTGATTGTCTTCCTCTCATAAAGAGCATTCAGTGATAATTTCACCATTTCTTCATTGTAGCTGTCCTCCTTCAATTTCTCTATTTCTTGTGTCCAATCCCCTCCTTCTTTAGAAATCATGAAACTGTACTGCTTTATCTTGCATTGATGCCTAGTCCAAAATTTTTCTCCACATTTAAACATAAATTATCATTTCTTCTAGACTATAGTTCTTTAAAGGAAATCTTCTTAATCTACTCTTCACCTTTATGATGAGAGACAATAGGAATTTTATAACTTTGTAGCTTTTTCCTATAATTGTTCTCATTCTTCCATCATTCCACTATTCGACTTTAATAGGACTTGATTTGCACTTTGTTCTTCTTGGTTACTAACACCACAATTTGCTCCTACATTTGTACTATTTCAAAAGCCTCTAGTAATGTTTGTGGTTTCAAATTTGAGCATTGACTTCATTTTTTAAATCCACTAATAAAGCTAGAGATGAAATATTGTTATGAGAAATTGGGGTCCTTACACAACATTAGAGCTCTCAATTCTTCAAAGCTCTCTTGATATTCTAGCATCAAAGCAAACTGCAACTTATTGAACTTTTCTACTTTGCCTACTACTCTGATCTAGCCAAAGCGTTTCATCAAAGCATTAGAGAATTCCCGCTCTTGCCACCTTCTCCTTAACGAATTTGGACTTTGAAACTATATATCTACCTTGCCTTCGGATAGAGTTCCACAATCTCCACCTTTCATGCTTTAGAGATCTGATAAATGTGGAAGAATTTGATGCACTTTCTAAGCCATTCCCTTGGGTTTTCCATCAAACATGTTCAACTCAACTTTAGGGTAGATGTGAAAAATGACTTTCCCAATCTCTCTTGTAGATGATGAGTAGGATCCTCTCCAAAATTAAGCTTAGGCCAAGTACAAGAGTAGGAATAAGAGGGGTTCTCTCCACAAATCCTTCTCTTTCTTTTGAGCCATTTTTCTCTTTGGTTAAGAACTTGTAAATTCTAGCGATCTTTGGGTTCAGGTTGGAAGTATAAGCTTCCAATTTGGATTCAAGTTATAATCCAAAATTTTCCATCTTAGCTTCAAAACTCATTCCCATTCTATTTGTCTCCTTACTGCAATAGAGAATTCTTAAATTTTCAGTTTAATCTTCTTAATTTATTCTCCAAAACTTTTGAATCTTTTAACCTTACAATCAGATGAACAAGTCTTTGATACCAAATTATTAGGATTCAACCTGATAGGAGCTAACATTCAAGATAATAAAGAGCAATTAGAGGAAGAAAGGGATCTAATCAACACAGAAATAGAGAAAAGAAGATAAGAAAGGGAGAAAAAGAGTCACATATTCCAAGGAAGGTAATTCAATTACATCAAAGCTACCTACTCCTAATCTCATCCGCTCAATATATAAGCTAACCAACTACTTGGACAATAAGGTACTAACAACTTCTATTGGGAAATTATTTTGTAACCGACTACTATAAATAACACTATAATTGCTAAAATGAATTTTGGTGCTCACAGAAATAAGTAATAAGATCAGAATATATGGGTCATAATGCTTGCATGGTAATCCATTTTTAATTTTTTTTAAAATCTTTTCTTTTTTTTTTCCATAGGTTAACTAACAAGAACCCCTTATAATTTATGAAAATTTTTGAAAATTACATTTGGCATAAAAAGCTACCAACAATGTTAATATAGTTTGGATAAATTTGAAAAGTAGACGAGATTACTTTTTTTTTTTTGGCCAAATAAACGGTAGTTATATTTACTTGCAAAATTGCTACATCTACAATTTAGCCTACTGGTTAAGAAATCCTTAACTCTCATTGAGGTTAAGTGTAATAAGATGAGATTATACATCCTAGAACCTATCATGAAATTTGCTAACCTACGAGGCCAAAAAAATGAAAGATCAACATCTTTATCAAGCAAATACAAAACCATACCTCTTGCTTGATTCATTTGTGCTTCATTTGGTATGTGTAGTTTTGTGAAATTTTGACACTATTTTTATGACTTTAGTATATTAATTCACTTTTAAAAATATTTTTATTGTATTTTCCTTCTTTTCAACGCTAAAAATGTAAGATAAATAGAGTAAATAGATTTTTTGGTAATTATATATTTTTTTTTTGAAAATTCTCAACTCTATCACTATTTATATTTTTTCCTATAAGAGTTTACTAAACTTTATAAAACCGTGTCAAATAAGCCATTCAGTCTAAAAACCCCATTATCTTTGACGGAATTTTACACATGTGAGCTGGATGCCTATTTCAGCTTGACAAAAAAAAGTTATTTCTCCTATAAGGCTTGAATTTCAGTTAATTTTGTCCAAAAAGAAGGGAAATCGAGAGAAGTTGCGATATTTGTAGGAAACTAGCGAGGATGTGTTGCAAGTTTGATGAATTGGGACTATGATGAGAAAGTTGGTGAGCGAAATCGGTGTGTGCAAAAGTGCATCAAAATATAGCTCAAACTCACACAAATATACACCTAAACCTCACTTAATCAATTGTAGTAAAACTTAGGGATCATTCTCCACAGGAAGGGGACAAAACCAAAATTTAAGTGCAACTAATTATTTGCTATCTATGTTAACTAATGCGATGATTTAGAGAGTGACATTTAACTAACTAAAACAAGGAAATAAACACATAAATGAGGAAGGAGGGTGATCCTGGGTTCAATGCAAGGGTTCTACTTTGACTCCTAAAAGCAACCGAGTGTAGGGCATCTTAACTAAGTGGCTACATCCGTTCACTCCAAATCTCCTTTCGGTCTCATTGAAATTATAGAATGAGGAATCTCCTTTGGTCTCATCCTCACCTAGAGCACATTAGCTCCTATGGCTTCCACACAACTCTAATGGACAATTCTAGCCCTAGATGTTTTAGCCAACTACTTCACATTCCCTAGTTCAAGTGTTTAATCTAAGAAAACCATCTATTTTTCACTCCACATCTCCTTTCGGTCACAATGGAATTAAAGAATAGAAGATCTCCTTTGGTCTCACTTCTACCTTTGCACACTAAAACCTATGGCTTCCACACAATTTTAGTGCACAATTAAGTTCATATGGTAGTTGTTTCTTGTCTCAAACACCTCAATTTAGAGAATGCTAGGTAGTTTTCCCACTTTTTGGTCTACATTCATGCATATTCTAAAACACACACGAACACCAAGAACACACACTAAATGTGGCCATCATGCAATGCATGTCAATTCACTAAATACAAGTAGAAACATTTCAATTAATGCAAGCCCATCACTCTACAACCAACAAGAAATCAAAATAAACCTAACCTATACATCAAACACCAAGAATCACCTAAGATAAATTTAGCCTCTCATGGCTTCAAACAACCAACAATCACAATGAGAATCAACAATTGAAAGCATAGGAAATATGTAAGAAAGACTTCCCTTAACCAAAAGGTTGGTGAATCCAACAAATTCCAACACTTTAGCAATCCAAATCAACTCCAAAGATGGATGTCTTCAAGCCACAAAATGCCAAACCCTAGCCTCTAGGAAAATCCCTCAAGATTGGGGAAAATGTGCAAATAATGAAAAACTAACCCTAACCCTATCCTACTTGTCCTACTACTTCCTACCCCTGTTTTTCTGCAGAAAATGGGATATTAATACAGCTAGGGCGTTGGAGAAAATGTAAAGCTTCCAAAACATTAGGGACGAAATTTGCAAATTTCAGGATTCAAAGTGTCAGATCGATTTCGTCCCATTTTGGTCCATTTTCGTCCGAATTTGACAAAACTCTCTGAATAAAAGTTTTCCTCTCTTTCTCAGCTTTCCATAGCATCTTGACTAATCTCATTTGGACGTCTTAATCAAGAGTTATGGCCTCCGGAAGATGGCTGATTTTTCTCCTGCTTTCCTCTTCTGCCTCGCCTTGTTCTGCTTTTGCCCAGTTTTGGTCCATTTGCTTTGGAATTTGAGAAACCTTTGTTCATAAAAGTTTTCTATCTCTTTCTCATCTTTCCATAGCACCTTCATTCATCTCATTTTGACATTTGCATCAAAAGTTATGAACTTTAGAAGATAAGTGGTTTTATCCCTTTTTCCTACAAAACACATAAAATATGAGAATCACAAATATAATGTGATTTATCTAATAAACATGGCATATCTCAATGAAATCTATGCTAAAGCATGAAAAACACATATCTAAGTTTATGAATATTTGATTCTCATCAAATGCCCCAAACTTAAACCATTGCTTGTCCCAAGCAATTTTCTACGATATGCAACAATATGTGGAATGTATTCATTGAGACATGCATATTGATTCTCATCTAATTTTTTTATATATATATTTTTTTATTTTTTGATAATGGCAAGTACTAGCTTAATTAGGCAACCACTCGTCCCATTCTACCTAACAATGCATATTGAGAAATTTAAGAAATGAAAACATCTTAATGTCTCTAGGTTAGACAATTTTTCACGTACTAATGCAATGCATGACCTTTTTCTTTCTTGTTTTTCTGTACTAATCTTCACACATTAAATGATGTGTGTGTGTGTGTGATGGAGGTAAATGTTCATGAACAATGCAATGCAAGAACTGAGTAGAGGTTACGAAATCATGCCACTAGTGTGCCCTAAAGTTGCATAGAAAAATTTCACTTCCTTGAAATCCTCAAGACTCTTTATTCCCTCTTTCCCCTAAGTTGTCATGCTACCATCTAGGCAATTTTCATCACATTTAAGCAACCATCATGACATTATACTTAGGTACTTCCTCACTCATTTAGAATTTTTTTCTTTTTTTTTTTTTTTTTTTTTTGCCAAGAGTTTTTCCGGCTTTTTATACTTCTACCACTCATAAGAGTTCACTTAAGGGACATCCCCTAAGAGCATTCTCATAGCGGAGTGGCAATTATTCAACAAAACTGTAAATCTCATAAGCAAAACAAATAACAAGCCTAAGTCATCTTCCAAGTTTGTGAAGTGAAATGCTATAACTTTAGGGTGGACTAGGCACTACGTTTACTCGCAACCGCATCATAATCAATACACTACATCTCACAAACACTCCTCTTTGACGTGCTGTAACAACACCATTTAATATGCAAAACTTTCCTCCAAATACAAGGAATCAAAAGACATGCATTACAAATTCCATGCCTATTCATCCAACATTTTTCATCATCGACTAATGCTTTCATTTAGTTACTTCGCATGCATTTATTCGTAAAATGTTTCTTAAGTGGTGCATATATTCAGCCATTACTTGCCAATCATTCAAAAGTTCCCCCAAAAACAAAACAAGCAACATCTTGAATCTTTCAACGAAAGCCTCACTTTAAGCCAATTTCACCCATGAAATCTCATGTATTTTCTTCCTATAAACACCCCCAAACTTAGGTTACATCAAAAGCTTTAAGCTTCCACCCCCAAACTTAAGATGAGCATTGTCCTCAATGCTTCAAGAATGCATGCATGAAGGGTGGGGTGGGTGGGAAAGAAGAAATACATGTTTTTTTGTTGCAAAATTGTGAAATGACTTAAAGCATGTTGCATGATTGCTTATTCACACCTCCCCCAAACTTAAGATATGTTGCATGTTAAGCACTAAAACTAGGGGGTGCAAGTGTGTGATAGGCATAATTTACCAAAACTAATTAAAGAAAATAAATTAACAAAATGCAAAAAAAATAAACTTTAAACCTAAATGCAATTAACATAAACATAAAGGAGAATATTTACAATCTTCACGTCCAAACTCAACTCAAGTGTCAAAACATCTAAACTAAGGATTGCACCTAAGAAGACTATTCCACATGTGTAATTGCACACAATGGTTTAGGCATTGACGTTTGATTACTCAATGTGTGCACAAAGCTAGGCTTCAAGAACTCATCAAGTTTTTTTTTTCACTTAAAACTCAATTCTATATGCAACATCATGTTAAGATTCATCAATGAATTTCTAGGATTTCAAATGAATACAAAGAAGTTGACAATTCATCCAAAATAACTCATTGAGGCATATTGTCAAACACATGATGAGCAAGGTGAAAAACTTGAAATTTCACAAAATTAGTAAGCACCCTAGCCTTAAAATTTAAGAAACAGCCCAAACAATCCCATTTACACAATATTTCATCAAATATCATCCATAGAAATTATAATTTGATCAATTCAAAATCACCATTGTAAGGAAATTTGAAAAGTTTAACAATTCATACCTTGTGTTCTTGGATGGATTTGATGATGGAAATTTGTTGATTTCATGTTTAGAGAGGTATTTGAATCACTTAAGATGGATTAGACTTGAAGAAGATTGTAAAATGCAAAATGTGGATGAAAGGTTTTGAGAGAAAATTGCAAAAACAAAGGTAAGAAATGAAAAAAAAAATGATAAGTGCGCCAAATATGCGCAATTTGCAAAAGAGACTTGCAATGATTAAAAGATCACATGTGATTAAAAGTTTTTGGAATTTTTTTTTTTTTTTTTTTTTTTTTTTTACATTTCATCCCTTGTCTTAGCAAACATGCAAACTACATGCATCAACCTCTTAATCCACAAGAAACAAAACAAACAAAACAAAAACAAGAAACAAAACAACACAAAACAAAACCAAAACCAAAACCAAAACCAAAACCAAAACCAAAACAAACCAACACAAACAAAATGAAACAAAATGGACTAAACTAAAACAAAAGGATACGCTTGGGTTGCCTCCCAAGAAGCGCTTGGTTTTAACGTCGCCGGCTCGACTCAATGCATTTCATCCTATTCCTTCCTTTAGTCTTTTCCTAACATGTTTGACTTCCTCTTCCAACAACATTTTTTCAAACAAGTTGATGGCCTAATACCCTTAATATCCTCAAGGGTACACCCAATGGCCTCTTTAAGAATGCTTAACCCCAAAAGCTTTCTTCTTGTTTAGATTCCATATAAGATGATATCTCCATGGCAACATTTCATGCTCTCCCAAGAATGTATATTCCAATTGAGGAAGTAAAGGCTTCAACTCAAGCTTGGCGGCTCATCGACGATTTTAGCTTATCTTCACCACTGGCCACCGGCAACACTTGGTCAATTTCAACCACTTCAAATTCTTCCCTTGTTATTTCATAAATGGACTCATCTACAAAACAATTTTCAACCATCTCACGAAGTTGTCCATCTATTCTATTCTCTTCTTCATCAAACTCAAGGGGAACATTGGAGGGAATATTTGTCTCCATTGTTTGAATATCATTAGCTAGCTGCCCCAGCTTCACCTCAATATTTTTCATCATGGTCTCATGCAAGTTCAACCTCATGGAATGGTCTTCTAAAAGCTTTTCTGTCTTATTTGTGGAACTTTCCATCTTAAGCTGCATTTCATCCATCTTTTTCATCAAGAGTTCTTCAAAATTTGGGTTTCATCCATGGATTATTCATTTGATTCCCAAATCCTGAAGTTTGCCACGATGTGTTAGAAAGCGATGGCCCCAATTGTCCCAACTTTGATCGCTTTGATTATTCCAATTTTGACCACCTCCTTGGTTGTTCCAACCTTGATTTTCTGCTTGGTAGCTGCCATTGTTGCCCAGTTTTGGTTGAAATTTTCTTGCTGCCCAAAATTATTCATGAAGTTAAGTTCATCTGGCCCAATACATTGATCCGTATGGTGGTCTCTTGGCAAAGTCCACATATTAAGACCGGATTCAGTTCATCCTCGCCTCCCATGAATTAATCCTATCGGTTAATGCAGCCAATTGAGCCCCAATGTTTGGGCCAATATCAATCTCTAGGAATCCCCTTGTTGAAATTGGTAGCTCACTTCAGGGTAAGCACTTATACGGTTGTTGAACCATGGCTCTAATGCAAAAGCATTGAAATTAGGCTCTAAGAATTCCCAAACAACCGTTCTCTTTGTTTTCCTGTTCGCCATTGAAAGTTAAAAATGAAAATATATACAACACAAACAACTCTTTCTAAATATATACAAAAACACAACACTAACAAACAATTAGAACACTTAAAAACTAGTTCCGTTGCCCTTCCAAGAACGGCGCCAAAATAGTGAGCGGAATCGGTGTGTGCAAAAGTGCATCAAAATATAGCTCAAACTCACACAAATATACACCTAAACCTCACTTAATCAATTGTAGTAAAGCTTAGGGATCATTCTCCACAGGGAAGGGGACAAAACCAAAATTTAAGTGCAACTAATTATTTGCTATCTATGTTAACTAATGCGATGATTTAGAGAGTGACATTTAACTAACTAAAACAAGGAAATAAACACATAAATGAGGAAGGAGGGTGATCCTTGGGTTCAATGCAAGGGTTCGGTTACTTTGACTCCTAAAAGCAACCGAGTGTAGGGCATCTTAACTAAGTGGCTACATCCGTTCACTCCAAATCTCCTTTCGGTCTCATTGAAATTATAGAATGAGGAATCTCCTTTCGGTCTCATCCTCACCTAGAGCACATTAGCGCCTATGGCTTCCACACAACTCTAATGCACAATTCTAGCCCTAGATGTTTTAGCCAACTACTTCACATTCCCTAGTTCAAGTGTTTAATCTAAGAAAACCACCTATTTTTCACTCCACATCTCCTTTCGGTCTCAATGGAATTAAAGAATAGAAGATCTCCTTTCGGTCTCACTTCTACCTTTGCACACTAAAACCTATGGCTTCCACACAATTTTAGTGCACAATTAAGTTCATATGGTAGTTGTTTCTTGTCTCAAACACCTCAATTTAGAGAATGCTAGGTAGTTTTCCCACTTTTGGTCTACATTCATGCATATTCTAAAACACACACGAACACCAAGAACACACACTAAATGTGGCCATCATTCAATGCATGTCAATTCATTAAATACAAGTAGAAAAATTTCAATTAATGCAAGCCCATCACTCTACAACCAACAAGAAATCAAAATAAACCTAACCCATACATCAAACACCAAGAATCACCCAAGATAAATTTAGCCTCTCATGGCTTCAAACAACCAACAATCACAATGAGAATCAACAATTGAAAGCATAGGAAATATGTAAGAAAAACTTCCCTTAATCAAAAGATTGGTGAATCCAACAAATTCCAACACTTTAGCAATCCAAATCAACTCCAAAGATGGATGTCTTCAAGCCACAAAATGCCAAACCCTAGCCTCTAGGAAAATCCCCTCAAGATTGGGGAAAATGTGCAAATAATGAAAAACTAACCCTAACCCTATCCTACTTCATTCTACTACTTCCTACCCCTGTTTTTCTGCAGAAAATGGGATATTAATACAGCTAGGGGCGTTGGGAGAAAATGTAAAGCTTCCAAAACATTAGGGACGAAATTTGCAAATTTCGTGATTGTGTCGTGATCGATTTCGTCCCATTTTGGTCCATTTTCGTCCGAATTTGACAAAACTCTCTGAATAAAAGTTTTCCTCTCTTTCTCATCTTTCCATATCATCTTGACTAATCTCATTTGGACGTCTTAATCAAGAGTTATGGCCTCGGAAGATGGCTGATTTTTCTCCTGTTTTCCTCTTCTTCTTCGCCTTGTTCTGCTTTTGCCCAGTTTTGGTCCATTTGCTTTGAATTTGAGAAACCTTTGTTCATAAAAGTTTTCTATCTCTTTCTCATCTTTCCATAGCACCTTCATTCATCTCATTTGGACATTTTCATCAAAAGTTATGAACTTTAGAAGATAAGTGGTTTTTATCCCTTTTTCCTACAAAACACATAAAATATGAGAATCACAAATATAATGTGATTTATCTAATAAACATGGCATATCTCAATGAAATCTATGCTAAAGCATGAAAAACACATATCTAAGTTTATGAATATTTGATTCTCATCAAAATCCATCATGTAAATTTTCTCGCAAGTTCCATGAACTAGAACTATGCTTGGTCCCAATTCCATCTACGAAGGTTGCTTTGACAATAATTCTAACTATGCTCAAAATCTCACAACCAATTGGATGAGGATGAGGATGAGAAAACCATATCTGCAAGAGAAGGATGCAAAAGATGAGGATGATAACACTTGATCATATATAGCTTTGGCATGAAAAATGGTGATTGTGATTGTGATAGTGAATCATTAGCAGGGATTCTCGATAAAGAGTATTGTAGAGTGAGAAGAAGACAAAATTTATAAGGAAGAGGAAGATGGTGGGGAGAATCATGTTTTTCCTTGGACTTTTGTCCTTCCCCATCGGAATACTTTTGCCTTCAAATTCAGATCCATGATTTCCAAATCAGATCATGGAAGCTTGTTGTTTATGCTAAATAACCTGGAGGAGGATGCGCAATAGGAGAGAGAGTTAGGGGATGAGAACCCTGAGATCCATGTAATCTTCTCAATAACTTCAGACCCATAAAAGCTTCTCAATTTTGAAGAAAAAAAAAATTAGATCCATGGAAATTTCTTGATTATGCTTAATTACTTCAAAAAAAAAAAAAAAGGAGTAGCAGTTTTGAAAACTCCAAACTTTTTCAATCTTTTGGTTTTTTTGAGTTTGTTGTTAATTTTCCATTGTTAGTGCCTTCAATTGAGAAAGTTATGTTCTAGTTGTTAATTTTCTATTACTGGTACCTTCAATCAAGGCGGCTGTGCTGATTTTTCTTTTTCCCAGATGGTCAATATTACTTAATAAATCACGTTTAATAATGAAAGAAATTGCATATTTTTTATTTGACAATTCTACCCTTAAATTTAGTAGTGTATAAAACATATGAAACAAATTTTGTAAGAGTTAACGAGGTTATGAGATGGAGTGACTTAATTTAAATCATTTTAAGAAATACAATGACCTTTTTTGACAAAAACTACAATGACCAAAAAATCTATTTACCGCACAACCCAACAACAAAAAAGTAAACCCCTTAGCATTAAAATTTATTATGATGAAAATAAATATTAATGGTATAAATATTAATACAAATTACAAGATTTATGCCAACTTATTCAAGTGTGTAACATAGAATGACATATAAAAAATTGTAATAGGAGATTCTTTGAACATTTTTGTTCTCCTTTAGATAAAATGATTAATTCCATTTAATATATTTCCTTTTTAAACCCTTATTGAACACATATAACTAATTAGAGTAAAGACTTTAATATTTTACTTCATAATTTTTCCATACTAACGATATATAAATTTCACCAACTAATTAATGAATTTATGTAAAATAATATTTTTTTAATTGTCAAAATTATATTACAACTTCTTACTTTATACAACAAAAATATTTTCTAGAGCGAAAAAAATTTACTATGCAGCCGTTGCATTCTTATTTTTAGTGCAACAATCTAATCACATGAACTTTTATGTTTTTATCCTCTTATATATAGATAATGAGAACTGAAATAAAATAAAATAATGTGAATATTATTGCCATGATAAGGAAAATGGGGATAAATGAGGAGTTGTTAATTTATAAAAAATGGTTTGATTGAAGAATAATTTGGGAATTAAAAACAACAACAATAGTGTGAATATTAAATATAGTATAACAACATTATATAGAAAGCAAATTATAGATCATGAACACTATTAAAAGAGAGCCATTTTTATCCAAATAGCTAAATTCAATGTAATAGGTAAAAATTTTAATAATTTGATATTCAAATTAGTTATTATATTTGTGTGAGGTTAAATTGATTTTAATAGTATATTTTTTTATTATCCATTATAGTTTATCAATTATCAATAAAAAAATATATATATCATTGCCACCCATTTACCCTAACCAAACCTTTAAAAAAATTTTGAAATGGTTTGTCTACATATGTTTCAAATGTGTTCCTAGTATTTTTTAACTATTTTTATTTTACTTTCTAAACCATCTAATTTTTAAAAAATAATTTTAAAGTACAATAAAATATATAATATTTCTTGAAATTAAAATACTATTTTTTATTTATGAAAATTTTACTAATTGGTAAATTTTAAATGTAAATTCACTATTACAGAAAAAATTACTCCTTCCATGCCAAAAATATTAATCCACTTTGGATGGGGTATAATTTTTTTCAGTTATAAAATAAAACATACTTAATGCATCATTAAATGCACAATTTTTCTTTTTTATCCTTATTTTGTAAGTGTGGGCCATAAATTATCATTATTAGTAAGAATAATATAAGAAATTCACTTCAGAAGTAGACTACTTTTTCGAAACAAAGAAAAATTTTGAAAGTAGATTCGTTTTTAGGATGGAGAGAGTATCACTTTCACACAAATAGTTAAATTTGCTATAATAGTGTGATAATTATAGTAATCAAGTATCTATATTATATATTAGGTTTGTCTCACATCTAAAATATTTTCATAATGCACTTTTAATACTACAATGATCAAAATATGAATACATCTTACTATCAATAGCTTTCAAAAGAAAAAGTGCATGAATTTTAGTTTGAATTTTTTATAGAAATTTTCAAAATTTTAAATATATTTTCAAATAGACATTATAAATAAAAACTCTAATTCCAATGAGGAATCAAACACATGTGAAATAAATCATTTATAATTTCTAGAATGGGAAGGCAAATTGGAAATTAAAAACATGAAAATTTTTAAATATTGGTAAATAGTTTGGTTAAACTATTAAAAAAATGCCTATTGTTTGAGAAAACTATAAATACTCCATTAATTTGTCAAACTTATAATATCTAACCCATCAAAATTTGATAAAACTACAAAACAAATCCTATTGATTAAAAAGGTTATGTGATAGACAAATTTACCCTTTAATCTTTTTCAATAATTATTTTGTATAAAGTTCCACTTGTAACTTTTATAATAATAAAGAGGAAATTGCACTTTTAGTTTCTAAAGTTTAACCTCTCTACACTTTTAGTCCTCGAAGTTTTAAATTTGACAAATTTGGTCCTTGAACCTTAAAAAGATAGCAAATTTAGTCCTTTTAATAGCAAACAAAGCCAACTTAACAGATGTTAGTAACCTACTGCACTTTAATGGATAAAAACCCCACCCTATTAGACAACGAGAAATAGAACCCATGCACTATTTTTTTCTATTGCTCAATATTGCATAGTATGCCCATGAAATACCATTCGCATATTGAGATCTTCAATCAAACAAATTCGACAAAGCAATACGATTGTAATTGCAAAATCAAAACAAGGTTTGTAACATCTTGGAAGCTCAACAACCATGGAAGAAGGTTTTTCTCATACCCTAGATGGTCGGTAAGTAATATGTTTCTAACTCATTTGATTATGTTTAATGATCTACCAAATTCAAACTGATGGTTTGCTTGATTAGGGAGTTGAAGCATGTAGGTTTTTTATGTGGTATGATCCAAAAGTTTGTGAAAGATCCAAGGTCATTATTCCTAGTTTGTTAAGAAGACTTGATGAAAATGATGGAGAGATAGCAAAACCTAGATCAACATATTGAAAAATAGGATGTACAATTTTGGTTATGCTTTTCCTACTATTGTTCACCTGGTTTGGAAGCAAAAATCATGCAGCTGCTAAAGTTTGCAAAGTGGGGTGATGGTTGAATAGCTTTTTATAGAGTGCAAGTCTTATTGCGATGGTTAATTAACTTTCTTTCTTATTATGTAGTGCTACCATGTTAGTATTTAGATGAATGCAACCAATTGAATGGCGGTTTGTCAGAGTTAGGACTTATTGAGCACGATTTATTTGAAGACAATAGATGTGCAATGATAATGACTGTATGAATACAACTTGTTGTCAATTCTAGTTGATGTATTTTCTATTAATCCTATCTATGAACAAGAAGGGGTTGGTAGTGAAATGTAGCAAAAGCATATGACTGTGCTCAATTTTCTTGTCTAGTATTGCTTGGATATTTGCCATTAATAATATGTCTTATTACATACAATGGAGAGACTAACTGATACAAGAAATGCAAACATATGTAGCAACCATCTTTGAAACTAAGAAGAGTGACGGGATGCACCTAAAAGGCCAATAAACAATTTTATTGATCCATCTAAACTAGAGACAAATCCATCTACCATAGTTTTAAAAAACATCCATTCAACCATTCAACCAGAAAGAAAAATTTCACAACACCATAGTAAGATGTAGAACCGAGACAAATTCATCCGTTAAAGTCTTAAAACAATATCACATCAAGATGAGCATCTATTGTCATCACAACCTCAAAATATAGAATAGAGACAAAACCATCCACCACAATTTAAAAACACAAATTAATTTAATTCAAGTCTATCAATTTTAAAATCTTGATAATTGCCTACATCTGTCTACTATAAAACAAAAGATGTCACAATATCACAAAAGGATCACAAAATAAGATAAGCATGTGCTTCCATCGAAATCTCAAACACACCATTATCCCATTTTTGTTTTCCTTTCGTTGCTTTTCAACTTTATGTGTAGATGGGGGAGAATGTTCAACTCCACCACCTAGGTTGCTAGGCATAGATATCCCAAACTACTCATTAACACTTTTCATTCCATTAAGCCTCTCTTGGCTCATTTTGTCACTTTCAATTGCTTGGTAATTCAGATAATTGTATATCCCATTTTTCATACAATTTTCGATGCTCAAAGATCTTTTCACTTACGACTTAAGAACTTGGATTAGTGAGTCCCTTTTTGACTTTCTTTTCATTTCTCAAAAGTGGTTTGCTACCGATCGAATCAAGGAACCAGGAGTCCAAACATTTTTGCATTTCTTATCTTCACACAAAGTAAGTGCTAAGCATGATATGTTGTCTCCTTCGATTTGGGCCTTTTTGCTTTTGTGTCTCTACTTTCGCTCCTTGAATTGGTCTTGTTTTACTTGTATTTCATGAGTTGAGCTCTAGTTTTCATCTATACAATCTGAAAAGAAAGAAAATATACTTCTCCATAACATGCACAAATAGAAAAGATAATACTGAAATTAGAACTCATATTTGTCAGTTAAGTGACCTTTGTATTTGGCACTTTATTGGATAAGGCACCCACATTTTCATTTTTGGTCATTTTCCTTTTCACATAACAATAAGGTAGTATGATGTTCATATAAGATGATATGCAAATAATAAGAATAACATCTGAATTTTTTTTAAAGTGAGTAATAACTGAATTGCAAACATATAAAATCAGAAAAGGCATAAGTACACTCTCTGTGAGTTTTTTATTCACAATTTCTGAAGCAACCTCCTGCATTCCAATTGGCAATAGCTCTTCAAGATTGACATCCATATGGGGTTCTTGAGGTTGGGTGTTTACAAAGTCGTGTAGTATGATTCGTCACTTTGAATTCCCATCTCCTTTGAATTAGCAGATGCAAGTTCTAACTCCTTCTTGGATTTACATGACTTCCTATTATGGCCTTGTTCCCACAAAATGTACATTTATTCAATTGACCAAACCTTCGAACTTTTATGGTTTTGTCTTTTTTCCTCAATCTCAAAATCAATTCTTCTTCTTACTTTCTTTGATCTACTAAGAGCTCTATTATATAGTGGTGGCAATGGAATTTGTTGATCCATCATTAGCCACTCATCTTGGCCAATAAGGGGAAAAATGCAAGGCTCATAGACTTTACTGTATGTTTCAACCTTGTATAGGTCATGCACATAATCCATAGGTTGTCCATTAACCATCCATATTCCAAAGATTGCATGTACACTTGGCAATCCTGTTAGCTCCCACCGTCTACAAGTATAGGTTCTTTCTATCAAATTAATTGCATATTGTTCTCCACTATCACACCAATCCTCAATATTCTGGTCACTAGCTTTATAAGGAACACAATGGATGGCCTTCTCACTATTTTTTCAACTATCTTAAATATTATTATATATATAATTTTTCTCATCTATCAACTTCTTGCATCTTGCGCATTATATAGATCCTTATACTTTCAAACATGCCCAAAATAACTAGAGTTCTTGCATCCATAAATTTACTATTAAATGACTTACAAATGTTGTTTCATAGCATATCACACCTTGGAGAAGGTGAAAGTGCAACCTATGGAAAGTTTATCATGAAACCATCTTGCAACATCCATATCTATTTGGGACATCTTCATCATCTTTTGTTCAAATTAAGCAAGTGTTGT
Source organism: Gynochthodes officinalis (assembly GCA_020080225.1). Lineage (NCBI taxonomy): Eukaryota > Viridiplantae > Streptophyta > Magnoliopsida > Gentianales > Rubiaceae > Gynochthodes > Gynochthodes officinalis. Next base: position 32,208,980 of record CM034625.1, on the reverse strand, counting down.
TGCCTTAGCTATTGCCCATAAGGCATTTCTCAAAGTTTTACCTTTGAAACCAATAGAAGCGAAATTCCATATAGATGTTTAACAAAGAACCTATAGTCCATTTTAGGAAACATTATTTTACACGCTTAGATAAGGCACTTTTGCTTATCACTTATAATTGTCCATTCTTTTTCTCTGTATTTGTATATCAACTTTCAAAGGGTTAAAAACCAAGTCCATTATTCTCTATTCTCAGCTTCTGCTGCAGCATACTCAATTAGGGAAAAAAACCTTTATTTAAATCTATTCCTACTACAGTAAGCAATATCCCACCACATGGTCCCTTTAAGAATGTTCTGTCTAGACCAAAATTTGTCTACAACCTATAAGAAACTTCTACTTCAATCTAGCAAAGCAGGATGTACATTCGCTCAAACCTCAGCTGTTTGGTGTGTTCATCCCTATATCCATCAACCATTTTGATCATCATAGTAGATCCTAGATTTGATCTCTCTATCTCAACTTTGTACTCATTCAACTTACTATATTGGTATAAAATGGAGCTCTAAATCAAACTTAAAGCTTTCTTCCTAGTCTGGTACCCTTGGGTCTTTGAGAGGTAGAACCTGTTTCCATTACTTTTCTCACAAAAGTATTAGTATCTACTTTGGGTTTTTCTCTAATTAGACCTATATACTTATTAGCTACCTGCGGATTTAACACAATCATTGTTATACTTAAAATGGCAGTTGTGTTTTCCGACATAAGTCTTGACTTGTACAGAAGACTCTCCACTCATCTTGCTTGCATATATTAGCCATTTACAATTATCATTCGCACATCTAGCTTGAACTCATTCTTTGTCATTTTTAATGAACTTATATCTTTTGCCCTTCTAATGTTCTAGTTCCTAATTCTGACTTTCACTTCACTAAAGTTACTAAAGATCAAACCACACTATAGGGGTGGATCATACATGCCTTTCTCAAGATTAAAAGCGGTGCAACCCTCTCTGTTTCATCATCTAATCCACGGTTGCTCTGTGATTCCTCGCCAAAGCCTTGGGCTTCATTAGCTTCATTCTTCTCGCCCACTTTCACTACTATGAAACACCATGCTATCTCTCGAGCTAGTCTTCTAGTTAACAATAGTTTTATCACTATTGGTCTTTCCATTATTCTTACTATTATCCCTACACTTCTAGGATTTTCTTTTCACGAACTTGCGACTCCTTTATCATCATCTTCCTTTTCAATGTCATAATCAGAATCAACTTTAGACCATTCATCATCCGCGACTATCACTACCATCACTTTGCTCAGCTACATAATCAATTTCACTGCTATCAGTCTTTATGTCTTCAACTCTGAGGCGTGGAATCTCGACAAACAGCTCCAAGTACCTATCATTAGCAAGTACATCCAAACATAAGTCTTGCAACTCTCTATCAGTGGTGATATTATGAAACTCATGTTCTTCAGCGAGTGTGAGATATTTCTTTAGTCCGAATACCCTAACTGAACCTGCCAACTTGTTTAAATCATCCAAACCAATCTCAGCAATCTCCACACTGTCAAAAATGGTCACTTCCCCACCATCATAATGTGGATTGGGGACATTTTTCAAGGTCTTGCAATAATGGAATTTTATATTTATAAAATTGTTATCAAAATTTGAACAAGCCAAATAAATGAATAAAAAACATAATCATTGAAACAGGAAGATTGAACCAAATATGTAAATTATAGCACATGTTGGAGTGCTTGTTGGCTTATTTAACTACATCTAGGCCATGTATGTCCAAATCAAAGTAATAAAATACAACTAAGGGACTACAAAATTTTTGCAATAAGGATAGGCAGAATAAATGAACCAATAAAGTACATGGGAGTAAAGGCACAATGTATGCCCAAACTAGAAGCATGAAAGCCACAATGATCAGTAAAAAAATACATCAAATTTCGAGAATTTATGATTCACATACCATAACATGGGAGTGGATCATTGATTTGGCCCTTCGGTCTCAAGGCTATTGTACTCCAATTTGTGCTTTGGACACACTCAAAATTCCTTGGCAAACTTCTATTTTTTCAATGGAACATTTGACGGTCACAAACCCAAATGAATGATTTTGGACGTTTTGTTCCTTTCAAATAGAAATTTGATAGAAACTTCAGGGACTCTCCTTTTTAGTCTCTTTTGTGTTCTGTTTGTCTTTTGGGCGACAAGGGTGGGGTTTTTATCTATTAAAGTACAAATGTTTCTGACATCCATTAAGTTGGTTTGGCTTGCCGTTAAAAGAACTAAATTTAATGACTTTTTTAAGGTTTAGGAACCAAAATTGTCAAGTCTGAAACTTAGAAGACTAAAAGTGCATTTTTTCCAATAATAAAATGCAAAATATTCCATATATATGTTAAGTAAATAAATTTTGTCTTTTGTGTATTTAAATTTTTGTTGGAGGGTTAAAAAGTTGATAAATAAAAAAAATAGTAATAAAAATTCTAGTTTAAGAAAAAAAAATACAATTCCAATTACATCTTAAAATTGTAATATCATATATATTTATGGTCAAATATTATTTAATTTTTTCATTTTTGATGTTATTTTTTGTTTACATTTTTATTTCAGGAAATTGAGAAATATTTTAAATTTTCTTCTTATTCCTCAATAATTGACTTTTAGTCAAGAGATGTATTTATAATTTTCTTAAAAAATAAAATTTATTTTGTAAGTTTACCAAATCTCTAGAGATGGTGGTAATAAAGTCGAAACTTTGAAACTGAAGGAAAGGAAGAGTCAAAATTAGACACGGTGCGGTAGTGCACCGCTAACAGAATAGGACGACGACGGGGAACAGCCCAATTCCTAAAAAAAAAACAACAAACAAACAGTAGACAAAATCAAAGATCTGATATTCGGCTACCGCAACACATACCCAGCACAGATGGGAATGCATTGATCCACTTATATATTGGTACTGCTAATTCAGTTCTTCTGAAACAAAATTGACAACCCTTTTACAGAAACAAACATTTGATCATGGATTTCAATTTTTGTGTTTTTATTTGCAGTGGGTTGTTGGTTTAATTAACAATGGCGGGCGCCACATCGGCGCTGTTTGTTTTGGATATCAAAGGTCGATGCCTGATCAGCAGGGATTATCGTGGGGACATCTCGGCTGTTCAAGCTGAAAAGTTCTTCTCTAAGCTCCTTGAGAAAGAGGTATTTTCTTCTGTATAGTGAAAGATGACATGGTTTGGCTTTAAATTTTGAGGGATCATTGGATTGTGAAGTGGTTTCAATTCGATAAAGAAAAGGGCACTCGTTTGTGTGGATGTAATGGGATTGGCTGATTTTAATTGGGGGCATTATTCTTATCTGTGTTATTTTGTTCAGGAAAATTTTAATTTAGTTGCTTATTTTGAAGAGTTTAACGGGATTGCCTTTATGTTGTTTGAATGTCAGTGAAATGAGCATAGATGATTAAGAGTTGTAGTACTTAGCTTTAAAAATTGGAAATTCCTGTATTCGACGCTTCTGTGAATGGTGAACAATGAACTCGATTTCAGTGTTTTACTGTGTTCTAGTTTTGGACGTGTAGGAATTGAAATGGAGAGAAAATGAAGGAAAATTTGTTAAATCAAATGAGTAAGGAGGGACTTGAGAAATAGGGTATGAAGAAGAGGATCGGATTAAGAGCTCGTATTGAGAGGCTACTACTGTGAAATATTCAAATAGCAACCTGGCGGATAGTTGGCTCGTATGTCATCATTTAGTAGTGGTTTCTGGGCATTGTCGTCAGTGGATGCTGATTGGCTTTCTGATGTTTTTCTCTGAAGTATCAATCGTTGGAGCTTAGTGGAACATACTCTGCAGTACCAGATGAACATTTTATAGTAGTAAGGGTTTTGTTGGTGGGTGGGGGGTGGGTTTTGCAAACTAGTTATATCTTGATCCTGATTTTGTTTAATTTCCATAGAAATTGAAGTTTCTTGCGTATGGAAGACTTAATCTTATTTTCTATGTAAAAATTGATACAAATAAAAAAAATTTATAAGCAAAGTAATTGCTTTTCATTTTTGTTTTCAAAAAGTAAAATAGTAGACTTTTATTTGATGAATTGCATTAAGTGTTTAAAAGGGGTTTCATTTACACAATGAGAACCAGCATAACAACATAAAATCAGTTCCAGCACTAAATGCTCAAGAAAAGTTGAAATTTACAAAACTATACACAACACAAACCTAGACTAAACATAATTTTGTCTGGTCAAGATTGCACATTATACTTAATTCCTAATTCGCCTGCAAATTTTTACTACTTTATTACAGCTGACCATGGAAGCCCTATTTGCTGTTCATGTAACCTCATTTGCTGCCTGATTCATGTTGTGTAGCTAACTTGAGCATATTCTTAACAGTGCTGAATCAGGAATAACTTCCTAATGTTAGAGTATATACTTGGATTTCTCTTGCTACTATGGTGTCTGCTTTGTTGCAGGGTGATCTAGAGTCTCATGGTCCGGTCTGTTATGATGATGGTGTGACCTACATGTTCATACAACACAACAATGTTTTCCTAATGACAGCATCAAGACAAAACTCCAATGCTGCTAGTCTTCTTCTTTTCCTACATCGTGTAGTTGATGTAAGCAGTCTAGCTCATTGTAGTTCCTCACCAGTTTTAGCAATTTTAGTAGACTAGTTGCAAATTTTAGTTTTCACCATTGTAGTTATCATTTGTCAGGTTTTCAAACATTATTTTGAAGAGCTGGAGGAGGAGTCCTTGAGAGATAATTTTGTTGTTGTGGTAATTCTGTAGAATTAGTTTCGTCTTTCCCTGAAATTAATATGCGTGATATGGTATGTATGTCTCACATGTATATTCTACAATTTGATGGCAGTATGAGCTACTTGATGAAATGATGGACTTTGGTTACCCTCAATACACAGAAGCTAAGATTCTTAGCGAGTTTATCAAGACTGATGCATACAGGATGGAGGCCACACAGCGACCACCTATGGCTGTCACAAATGCAGTTTCATGGCGAAGGAATAGTGTATAAAAAAAATGAAGTATTTCCATCAGCCATTATCACTTTTTTATTAGCTTGAACCTAATTGATTGGTGATACCTTCTAAACTCACCAGAAAAAGGACAAAAGAAAAGCTATGACATCTTTTTAAAATGATATATCAGGTATTTCTGGATGTGGTGGAAGGTGTAAACATATTGGTAAACAGCAATGGCCAAATAATTGTTCAGAAGTGATTGGGGCATTGAAAATGAGAACATATTTAAGGTGCTTGGCTTAACATTTGTTTATTTCTTATTGATGAATTATTATTGTATCTATGTTTTTCCCCATATAGCTATTTATTTGTAGCATAAATTAACGGTGTTTCATGGCTTTGAAATCTTCTGAATCTAAGTGCAAATGGTAGGTTACCCTCTAACATGTATTTGACTTCTCTCTGTAGCCTCATAACTGCCAAATCATTGAAAGCTAGAGTTACTTGTTTATTGAACATGGAACAGTGGAAAAACATTAAAATATGGCATAATCATGAACGTTCTGACATTGATAATCTATACTGCACAGGATTAAGAATGAACATTCTGATGTTGATAATCTATGCAGAACAATATTAAGACTGAAATGAGATTGAACTAGATGTCCATCGTTGAGAAAAGTGGGATTCGATGTAGCATGAAAGATCCAAATAATTAGAGCTACAATTACTAACTAAATAATGAAATTTTAATAATTGAAGTGATACTTATTTTTATGCCTTTCATCATTCCATTGTCAGAGATAATTTTTGTAGTCAGTTTTCTTATGGTTTGTCAATATGAACAGGAAAGTTTTTTTTTTGTCTCGATCATTCTAAGGTGCTGGAAATGAAAATTTCTTAAGTTAGCAAAATCATTAGTCTGAATTTAAATAAAATAGTAACTGATGCACCAAAATGTGGGCAGAATGCATGCACCAAAATGTGGGCAGAATGCATTGAAAATTTTGTAATCAGCTTTCCGTATGTGAAAATCTAGTAACTTCACACCATAATAGTCATAAATGAACATGGATAGTAGGACAGTGTTAATTGAAATATATCGAGATATTCATGTTTTATTGAACATGTAATGTTGAGATGCTATAGTTTTATGGGACAATTTGCCACACAACGGATTCAGGCATTTTTATTTGTTAGAGCTTTCTCTGAAAGTGCAAGATACTTCTCCTCTGGGACATTTTTACTCTGATTTCTTTATTACCACTTTCTTGGTGCACAGTGTCTCCTTAACTATAATGTGACTCCATTCTAAAGCGAGATGCCTTGATATACCATCTCTTGGTGCATGATCCTTGATTTCTTAGTCTAGTTGAGGCTAGAATAACCAAAATATATTACATTGGAGATTGTAATATAGATGATGTTTTGTATAATTCTAAGTTCATTTTTCTTTTGTTTTCTCCAACATGAATTATGGTGTTCTAATAACTGAATATAATAAATTATCCTCAACTGATCCAGACTAAGGTGACATAGAAATTTGGTTTCTCAGATCTTTCCATATTTCACAATATCTAACACTCCTACTACTTCAGTGTCCACTGTCAAAGATGTTAGTTTCCACTTATGAGGACTTTGGTCACCTGAAAGAATTCTTCTCTAAAGTAAACATTTTTTATGTGATCATATAGACCCAGGGTTGTAGTAGGGAAAAGAATAATGATGCAGGCATCTAATATATGCTCAACTATGTGAATGAAACTAGTTTGAAGGGGAGCCTTGGCAGAGTGGTAAGAGCTGTTGCCATATGACTTGAGGTGTTATGGGTTTGAGTCGTGGAAACAGTCTCTTATAGAACTATAAGGTGAGGCTGCATACATTAAGCCTCAATGGCCTAACCCTTCTCTGGACCCTGCACATGTGGGGCCTTCTATGCACCGAACTGTCATTTTTATTTTTTTTTAATGTGAATGAAACTAGTTTATGGTAACTTTCCCTTGACCGTCAATGCTAAGTTGAACTTGGAAGGCAGAAGAAATAAGAAAGCACTTTCAATTTTACTTTTCAAGGGCTCCGCAACATCACTCAAGCTTGCTTGCTAGCTTAGTGAAGAATTCCAATTAGAATAGGGTTCTTGATCTTGGACTTTAAGGGTCCATTTATATAAACATATGATGATACTTCATTTCAATGAAGAGTTTCTTCTTGCAATTAGTTTTTCGGAAGTAACGAGTTCTACTTTCATGTTTCTGCTGGTTTTCCCTTAAAAATCAATCTCTAATGAGGATTGAACATCAAGTAGTAATCTGTTCTCTTAGGCTTTCACCTCTGTGGGGATATGGACATTAGAATTGTGTCTATGGACCTGTAATTATACTTGTTGGCCAAACTTTTCCTTTTCCGACTATGTCTTCTATTAGGAGTTCTTGAAGCTAAGTGACAATTACCGCCATAAATTGTGTCAGAGCTGCGGTTTACATGTTGAGTCATCGTTTTCCTTTAGTTGATTTCTTTGCTGTTAGATACTAATGCATGCTTTATCACTTGCAGTGGCATGCCCGGATGTAAGCTTGGCCTTAATGATAGAGTTCTGTTGGAAGCCCAAGGTCGATCAACAAAAGGAAAAGCCATTGATTTGGATGATATCAAATTTCACCAGTAAGTTTCTGTCTAATTTTCCTTGTCTCAAAATATTATTTTTGGGTGGTTTCTCTAGAATCAGGCACACGTGCATTTATATGCTATTCTAAAACTCAACTTTAGTTTTATCTCTGAATCTTGTGTTTGAACCTTGAATGTTTCCTTCTAGGTGTGTACGTTTGGCTCGGTTTGAAAATGACCATAATATCTTTCATACCACCTGATGGTACATTTGATCTTATGACTTATAGACTTAGTACTCAGGTTTGATTCACATCTCCTGCAATTCTTGCTTTGCCTACCATTTATTACTAGAATAATCATTATACTTAATGTAGAGTTGCCTGAGTTTCTGTACTCATAAATGTAGGTTATTCAGGAAATATGGTTTAGTACCCTGCTTTCATTTGTTTCTTTATTTTATTTTATTTTTTGGGCTATTGAGTATTTGTGGTTGCTTCTTTTCAAAAAAAAACCCAGGTGAAGCCTCTCATTTGGGTGGAAGCTCAAGTTGAAAGGCACTCAAGAAGTAGGGTTGAGTTTACAGTAAAAGCCCGGAGCCAGTTCAAAGAGCGCAGGTGAAATTCTCTTTGCTTTTAAGTATGGTGGATTTCTTTTCTACAGGGAAAGCAATATTTATCTTGCTAATGTTAACCACACTCACCATATCTAGATTTCTACTCACTCCTTGCCATTGATATGGTGTTTTATCTCGGTTTTTATCCAAGTGACTGTTTCATTATTTATTAGAACTCATCATAGGGTTCAAAAGTACACATGTACATTAGTGACCTTTGCCAGAGTAATAATGTGAAATTAACAAATGTCCCTCTTTTTTTTTTTTTTTTTTTTTTATCTGGTCAAATACTGAGCTATTGAGGCATGTTATGTGGAAAAACATCATGTACTGTATCATTATGCTATTTGATAGGGCAGAAGGGCAAAACCAGGCATCAGCCTATCACCCTTATGATATGTCTCATAGGGTCTCCTTGCATACCTTGCATGCACGTGTAGGCAGGTTGTTTTCATGACATAATCAAATTTATGCCACCAAACTAAGCAATCTTAATACTTGTATACTGTTTGGGAAAGCTATGAGAAGTATCTAATTTTACTGATATATCTCAATTGTGTTTCAGCACTGCAACAAATGTGGAAATTGAGTTGCCGATGCCCTCTGATGCCACCAATCCGAATGTACGGACATCAATGGGATCTTCTACATATGCCCCAGAGCGGGATGCATTATTATGGAAAATTAAATCTTTTCCTGGTAATAAGGTACAAGCTACACTGAAAAGTTTGACCCATATTAGTCATTCCTAGTTAAAACAAATCTTTAATATTCATTTTTAAATATGCAGGAGTATATGCTGAGGGCAGAGTTCAGACTTCCTAGTATAACTTCTGAAGATGCAGCTCCTGACAGGAAAGCTCCTATTCGTGTGAAGTTTGAGATTCCGTATTTCACTGTTTCGGGTATCCAGGTATGCATAGCAGCAATACATGTAATATTCATTTGGTGTATGAAATAAGAATTACATTGCTTGTAAGTTAATATTTTTGCCGGAGGTCTCATACTTTGACCACACCAAAGTTGGTTCTGTTATTATAAAAGAAAGTTTCAAGTGGTAGTCATAGAAGGATAATTGAAGCTAGAGAATGACTTATAAAATGGCTCTTTTTCCATAAATCATTTGAATTACAAACGAAAAAAGCGTAAAAAATTAAAATGCATGCTCCTTTTCCATTAAATGAAAGGTATTTAAAGTACCCATGACACTTTTTGGTGGAACACAACTTCATTCTCATGGACTAGCTGTAAGCAGAGTTGGATTGGAATTGAAATTCATGTTAATTGAAAATTTTGGTAATTTAAATTTGCTTATGTTTATAAGGTGGTCTTCCTGCATTTTATACATATATATGCTCACAGAAACAAATAAACATGTATTTATATGCATTTGAAACATCCATGTGGTAATAAAATATAGGCTAAAGTTTCGGTTTTAATAATTCTGTGAATTCTTAAAGGTGTAAATTTTGGATCTATTTGTCAATATAAATTTTCAAGGCCCATTTCTTCGACAAAGTTTAACTGCATTAATGTGCAGTCATAGAAAAACCATTTCAATACATGCACGTGCGCGCGTACACACTTTCCCCCTCCCAAAACAAAAACTTTTCCCCAGCCATCTCCTCCTCTCTTGTTGTCAAACCAGAAAGTTGGCTGGTGCTTAAAGCTTGCAGCTGTGGTTTGAATACTGGCCATTTTAAATTGCATCCAAAGGAAGAGAGTCCATTAGAGAAATAGCTGCAGAGCATTCATGGGTAGAGTAAATGAGTTGTTTGGCTTTGTCACAAAGGACTCTTCATGATTTCCTTTACAAACAAGAAGCGTGGGCTGCAAGGTTGTTTTGGGTTAGGGATGCAGAGAGTTCATTTTAGCATGGTTGTAAAATGGCATAGAGATGGGCAGGGGAAAACTTGGTATGGGAACTAAAGTTTTTGCTTGTTTTCCCAATTTGACGTTATCTTTTTGGAAATGCTATATATATATATATTGCACGCTGTAAATATTGAAAATGTTTCTGTTCCATTTTTTCAGTAGTATCTGCTCCTCTTCATCTAAAGTCAGAATGTCATAGCCATCACTGACATTTGCTTGTCAATTGATCAGGTTCGATACCTTAAGATCATTGAGAAAAGTGGATATCAAGCGCTCCCATGGGTAAGATACATAACAATGGCTGGCGAATATGAACTAAGACTTATTTGAAGGCAATACTTGGTTTGTGTGGTTTCAAAGCCCAAATGCATCTCCAGAAATTTTTCTGTCTCATGACTCATCAAATTACTTTCTTAAGGAAAATTTGGTTTTGTTCCTGGATTGTGCATGTTCACCTAGATCTCTTATAATTGGATATACGAGGGAACGAGGTACAGTTTTATAATGTTTGTTCATTCTCAATTTTGTCAAATTTTGACATACAAAATAACATTAACTTTTAGTAAAATTCAATTTACACAAATTTTCGTTACTGTGTATGTCTTACATGTCATTATCTTTAACTGGGTTCATCTCCTATTACTGTCCTCTTACTCTGTGTTCACACATTGATCTCTTGTTGCTAGTTATTTATTTATTTTTATTTTTTTTATTATTATTATTTGAAAACTATCCCTAGATCTTGAATAACTGAAATCTGTGTTATCTGTTTTCTGGGATGAGGGGCAATAGATGAAGCCATTAATTAGTATGCAGTAAGAACACATCAAAGGAGGAAACTCCAAGCAAAAATAAACTGATACTAAGCAGCCATGCTCATTGCTAGTGTCTTCTAATCGCTGCAATGTACCTTTGAAGAGATTGCATACATGTACACATTAACCTAAGAAGGATCCTCAAAATGCCTAGATGCTTAGATAATATGTGAAATATAGAGAAGATGACTTAGAACCATATCTGTAGTTCTTTACAAAAGCTTGTATGTCTAAACCCTAAAGCTCTGTCCCATCTAACATCATTTAGTCTTGGTTATGATACTTAATTATGGACAATCTTTCTGTGAACCGATTGAATACGGGATCTCGCTCCATCATGCTTATCCTCACATACTCTGGACCAACACCAAAATGCTTACCCCCTCTGGTCAAAATCTTATTGCTGCGTAGAAAACTCTCGCAATCCTCTATCTCTCCTTCACACTTCAACCATGCAAAAGCTAAAAGAGGGGAAATTTTTGTCAGAACAGCAAAAATATAATCACAAAGGAAACAGATAAAATCCAATGTGACCAACATCATCATTGCTTTGAGGTTACCTGGTTGTGGCTTGAATATATGACCACTGAAGTTGCATGTCCCAGAGGGAAAGCTAGGCAAACTAAAAAGATTACTTGTATTCACAGCAGCTCTAAGTTGTGCCCACCTCTTAGCCATGATATCGTAAGCAAAATTAAAGAAATTACCCCTTGTTTAAATTCAGGCGCATGGTCAATGCTTTCAGCTACGTGATTTAAAATCTTTGCCGCACGAATCTGGGAATCCTTTGACACACCAATAGTGTTCAACTCAATAAACTTCGTCATCTTTCTAGCAATTTCTTCATCTTTAACCAGAGCCCAGCTGAAATATTAATTGGAACACATTTAGAATGTGATACAGCATAACAAACCAATTGATGTTCAGTCACGAGGAAAGATGATGAACTACCAAATGTAATCAGTAATTCAACACTTCATGTAATGACAAAATATATGGCGTATTTCACAAGTGAAAATAATGTGTAGATGGGAAATTGATATGCCTACAGAATAAAAAGATGGCCAACGGCAGCTGAGGAAAGAAAATTGTATATGGTGGAAAGCAATTTACCCGAGTCGTGTCCCTGCATGACCTGTGCTTTTAGAGACTGTAAAGAGCATTATATCGTGGTCTGCAGGGAAAGAAATAGGAGTGTATTGTGGCCAGTAGTAAGCCAAGTCATGAACCAATATCCCTTCATTGCGATTGACCACAGCTTCTCTCGATGATCCATCAGGATTGTTAGGAGATGTCACAAGCTCAATATATGGTTTATCTTTGCTGAACTTGTAAGCATCACCAGCCCATTTATAGAGTCCAGACTTCAAAAAATCAGTCATCAATGGGTACGACTGTGACACAGTTACAAAAAAATCACAGTTAAAAGTGAGATTAACAGAGATCTACTATGAAATGCAATTTAACACTAAATGTCCACACTGCACTTCTTCCAATTTATCACCATAGCTTAAGAAACAGTGATCATGCAACTTTCTTTGGAGCAGGGCATAATGAATCCTCAGGCCATGGTGCCTTAGTGCAAATTGATAGTTTTGCCATTCAAAACATGAATGGCACAAGTATGAAGGAACTTAAACAAAGAAAAATACTTGAAAAATGCTGTGATTGCATTTTGGACCTTAGGAGAAGTTAAGGACAAAGAACCATTACAGCATCCCAATGACCGCTACGTCCCCATTATAAATCCAGACATCTTGAGATTAATCCCCCTATCTCTCCCCTGGAGCTAAGCTTTCCACTTCCCAGTAATAGACAGAGGTAGCAAAATTGCAGTGACCACAAGGATACAGATAATGCACGCTCATTGTTCTATAATTTTTCAAGGAGTTGAGATTCTTTAGGTATAATGCGAAAGCAATTTCACTCACACATTATGAGCACCACATTATCAGACTGGTGGTACAAGACAGAAAGTTTTCTGACACGATATAAGGAGATAGAATGGCCTAATAAGAAACCAATATGGTTTAAGACCAGAGTGTTACTAGTGTAACTTGTTACTGAACTTTGGGTTCATTAGGCCTATTAAGCAAGAAACTAAATCAAGATGTTCTATGTGTTTACTCACCGAATAAAATGGGGCAGCTGACACCACACTCATGGGTTCCGAAGCATTGTCTGGACATAGGGCATATAAAACAGCTTGAAAAAGTTGTGTGGAACCGGTCCCGACCACAATATGACGTCCTTCGGTCTGAGCATTTCCAACTCTTTGTGCAACTTGACAATGGCATTGGCAAATTCATTCTCCAAAACCAGCAAATGTTTCGGATATCAGAAAAATAACTGATCAGTTGCCACCCTGAAATGACAATTGTGGTTCTGTCCCTGTCTGCTGCCAATACCTCTCGTACATTGTCGGATCACCGCTACATAAAATTGTCAATCAATATCAAAGACTTGAAAATAATGTTATCTGTACTAATTAAACATTGTTAGATTAGTACATGAATTCTGAATATTCAAATTAACTAGGATTCTAGTTCCCTGTGCTGTCCTTAGAAGAGCTAGACAACAGATGGTCCACCACTGATAGGACCCATGTTATCGCCCAGTAATGGAAATCAAATGGTAAGCATATTTAAGTACCATGATGTCACAGAATCACGTGCATCATACCATCTAAGAAAACCAACTAGCAGGCACTGGTTAGGATTTCAACATTTCAGTTGCCATAGTGAATGAAGGGATGTATTTTTAGAACCCTAATTGCAATCCAAATATCATGTGCTCCAGGAACTCCCCAATACCTAACCAACAATCACACAAAAATAAAATAAATAAATAAAGAGCTAAGTAGAAGGTGAAAATAAAAGTGGGCCTGAGCAATGCAAAGATTTAATAGGGAATGGAGGGTAGGTATGGAAGCCATCACTAGTGGGTCCAAGCACCATTAAAGGATCAAATGATTGAATGGATGAATGGTTAGCATCAGGACCAAAATTCATTCTCCATAATTAAATGCTAATGACCTAAATGGTGGTCCATCCTGGGCAATCCTAAAACGACCATGCTTCATGTTACAAGCACATCACTGTTCTAACACAAGAAGAGCACGTGAGATTGAACCTCGAACTTTATCATGGTTATGTGATAATACTGGGCAGGGGTCCTAATTTGGATTAAAAATTTTCTAAGATCACGACCCACAAAATATTTTAGATTCCAGCTTTGCTCTAGTGGAAAGGGATTCTGTAAAGTGCAGCTCATATTATATAGCCCCAAATTCAGCCTTTCAGCTCTTCTCAAAGGTTAAGAAAAAGGGGCTTTGTACGTAGCAAATGCACGAAGTAAAAAAAGTCCCACAAAGCCGCAACAATGAATCTAGTATGTAGCATAAAAAGTGACTTTATGCTTCTTAACATGGTGGCTATGGAATCCAAATTAACTGAAAATAATCCTAATAAACATTTTTTACATAACACAATGATGATGCTGGTCAACGAGAGAATGATAGCGTCACCACCATCCATGGTGGTATGCTCGAGTCCAAAGGGTAGAAAGTAGTAACCAAGTAACCAACTTCTTCGGGAACAGAAAGCATGAGGAGGAAGCAAGAATACTGTCAAGTGTAAAGAGGGGCAAGCCTTCTTACACTCAAACATAACATGCATCATTGAAATTCACGTTTCACAGCCATCAAAGACTTGTCTGTCTCTCAAAAGTGACAAAACGTGAACCACTGACTCAAGCACTCACCGCACGTTAGGGAATCCTAGCAGGTATCAAGATGATACCATGACCATGCCACTGATCAACAGAGGTAATAAAAAATTACATCAAAGCAAATTTAGACGAAAGAATCCTGATTCCTTGGAATTGCATAATTAAAAAAAGCCAAGTCAAAAACGAAACAAAAAAAGAAGAGAACCTCGGAAATAAAATTTCGGCTTTTCAACCCATTTTAACTTCAATCGAAAAGCAGAATCACAAACATAAGTGGGGTATCTTTATGTAAGGAAAAAATGACGATCTTGAAAGAATAAGGTAAATAAATACCAAGATATCATAGATAAAAAAACGGCAAAAGATACCCACAATAGTCTATTAATTCCACTGATCATCTAAGATTTTTCTAATACTAACTCCAACCCCTTTTTGGCCCCGGTGGAGAAGGAAAAGTAGATATGAAAGAATGGTAAGACTAAAGAAAGATCAGTACAGCAAAATGAGTCATTGACCGATCAAACTAAAAAGGCAAACACAATAACTTAGGGTCTCTGTCAATATTTTTCTTCGCTCTTCTCCCATCAAAGACACAGCACCCCAAAAAAAGGGAGAGAGAGAGAGAAAATAAAATGCATAACAGGAGAAGAAAAGTTTGCAACTTGAGACCTAAATCAAATATTCAGTCTATGGGGGTTAAGACATTAAATCAGTACTAAGTTTGAGAAGAAAATGCGCAAAGGAATACAGATGGATGATAAAAACTTATGCAAAAAAGGGAAAAAGATTTGAATTTCGGGACATTAAATGGTCTTTAGCACTTACTGATCAAGATTTATAATACTTCCATCATCTTCATGAGCTGCTGTACTGGTTGTTGAAAAAGAATCCGATGTCGTTGTCATCCCTGCATCCTTATTCTCTACAGGCTTTTCCACCCTTGAGACCTCCATAACAGGAGCTTCTTTATTTCCAAAACAGTAAAATTCTTCAAAACTTCTATCCTTAACAAACAGAATCCTTGAAATCAAACCAACATTCAACGCCAAAGATACCACCAACAAATGCTTTACTGACATCATTCCCAGCATATTCTGATGAGCCTTCATTTTCTTTAACAAACACTGCACGTCTTCCGGTGATGAGTCTTCGACAAGGGATTTTAACGAATGAAAACGAGAAAAGATTGAAACTTTAAAGCAGAGTGTAATCAAGATTCAGCGACAAGTGTGTGGTTGAAAAGAAAATTCTCATTTTGGTGCGGCAAAGCTTTAACTTTTTCCTATGCTTAATTTAGCAGTGCAGTAATGCAGGACAGAAATTCTTGTCAAAGTACAGTCTGTAAAAAGAAACAGAAAAGGAAAATGCTGAAGACTCAGTCTGGGATATTCTGCACTGACTATTGTTTCATAACTCAACACAGAAAGTGGCAATGCATTCCAAAAAATTCTGCACTTCGGATAAAGGTAACAAAAAAAAGGAATCACAAAAATCCTATCAAAAAAAGAAAGAACAAACATTTGAAATTGTTGGGTTTTTGGGTGCTTATATTATGGAAAACTACATGACAAGTACAAACCTGTATAGGGAGGATCATGAGCTTGAGGGACACATGAACTTTGGTAGCTGATTGTTATTTGAACACATTAGGGCTTCTTGATGGGATTATTTTCTTGGGTTCAGGGGATTTTCTCCAAGAAAATTTGCTACTGAGGATAATTTCCCCTTAAAAATCGGTTTTATAGGATTAGATAGTAGATTGAGTAGATTCTCCGCTCCTCAAATAAAGAAAAGAAGATATATATAGATTTGAATTATCATGTATAGAAGTGTGAGTGAAAAGGAGATGGCTTTGCTTTGGATTTGCTGATTCTGCAGGCGAAGCTGTTGTTTCCATGGAAAAGGAAAGCAGCTGCTGCTGCTGCGTCTGCTGCTCCTCCTCCTTTATTCTTTCTCACTCCCACTATTGTTGTGCGTGCGACTACTGATGCATTGCTGGATTTCCATTTTCCACTTTCCAGTTCAACGCTAGTGTGTTAAGTAATGCTACTATTTTTGTAGTTAAGTGTGTTTGCTTTATTTCTTTTGGTTTTTTCCTTGGCTAAAGAACCCACTGAAACCTTTTCAATGCGGCCTTTCAACTAAAGTGTCACAAAAGAGATTTAAACTCGACCTTCGATTACACACTCATCCACCAGACTAACTTGGCTACCCAAGGAACTATTTCTATTTGTTTTAATTGTTGCCTTTACTTCTTTTATTTTTACTTTATTTATTCTTTAACAAAATCCAACCTCTTTTTAATAAAGAGTTTTTTTTTAAAAAAAACTCTTTAATGAGCTGTTTGTTACTCCTCTCCATGTCGCTTGAGATTATTGTTTTTCAAGATTTTGTGAGTCAAACTTACTAATTTGAAGAGTCTATTATCATGCACATGTTTTTAGTCTGAAATTTGGGACTTCGTTTGGATTGTAATTTCTTTAAAAAAATTTATATCAAAATGTATAAAAATTTTGATAGGTATTTTTTTTTTATAGAAAAAATATTTTGAAGAGAAAAATAAGATGATTTTTTTAAAAAAAAAAATTATGTAAGAGGAGTTTGAATGGAAAAATTTTAATTTTAAATAAAAATATGTATGAATATTTTATTTTTATTTATAAAAATTAATTTTTTGTAAATAAAAACCTTGTTTAAATGAAGCTTATATTTTCATTGAAACTTTGATATGGTATAATTATAGCTTCATAAAGTAACCTTGTAAGTGTAACTAACTTGGTTCTACTAAATTTGCTGCTTAAAGTTTAATAATTTACATTGATAGATAAATTACATTGAGATCTCTCCAGATTTGATGAAACCATTAAATGAAATTAATTGTGAAAATTAATAATTAATAAAAATTTCTAACTAATTACTGTCCAGTATTATTGGAATAAAGATCCTAATGAAGTAGTAAGCCTCCCAAGTCCTGATAATATAGAGAGCCAGTGAGGAAAAGATTAAACTTATTTTTTTTTTTGTTGGAAGTCAAGTACATCTAAGTATCTAACCATCTTCCTCAAAATCTACATATTATGATCACTAATGCAATACACATTTATGATATTTCCAAATGTTCAGAAGTTTCTTATTAGACCCTTTTCATTTTTCTTATTGGTGGATATATTATCCATCCACCTTTTCTCTTTATTTTTTGAGTTTTTAATAAGGTTATATTTGAATTGTGGATTATTTGAGAAATTTTGTATTGAAATGTGTGAAAATTTTGATAGAATTGTTTTATTAAAAAAAAATAGTATTTTAGAGGAAGAATAAAATTTGTATTGGAGGGAAAAAAAATTTAAATTATATTAGGAGAATTTAGGATGGAAATTTTAAATTTTAAATACTAAAATAAATATATATTTAGATATTTTATTTATTTTGTGAGGAAAAATAACTTTTTGTATGTAAGAGATAGAGTTTTAAAAAGTTAAAGTATGTTTGGACAAAGCATTTCTATTTGCAAATAGAAAAAGTAGGTCATTTTCTCAAATAAAAACATCACACTTCAAACACATTTTTATTTCAAATTTTAAAATTTAAATTTTCCCACTTAAATTCCTCTCACATAATTTTAAAAAATCTTTCCTCTCATTTTTCCCTCTAAAATACTTTTTCTATAAAAAAAAAATGCCCACCAAAATTTTCACACATTCTAATATAACTTTTCTCAAATACATTACACTCCAAACATACCCTTAGTGCAATAAGGGCTGGTTTGGTTCATGAAAGTAAAGTTAAATGGGAATATGATTTTTAAGAATTTAATTATAAGGAAAATGAATACTTTTCTAGGGAATTTAAATTTTAGAAATTTAATTATGAGAATTTTGAATACTTACCTATGTTTGGATAAAATAAAAATATTTATGGGAAAGTTAATGTAACAATGAATCACAAATATATTTTAAATATGATTTATTTGACATGTACTGTACATCTAGCATATTATTCCTCTTTTGTTGACAAGGGAATCCGTAGCCGCTACCCAAGGATGTGCACTGGGTAAACCTCGCTCTTGTGGAATAGCCCGCAAACCCTCACAAGAGAAGTAAACCGCAATTATTCCTCTTATTCTATACTAGTGTAGGATTCCCATGCAACGCATGGGATGTCCAATAATTTGTTAAATACATATTGTTAAAAGTTTAGGGAAAACAAAAATTTTAAAATTTCAAACAATTAAAAAATTATAAAGCAATAGACTAAAACGCTTATAAATAAATGTAAAATGACCCTACAAAAGTACAATTCATAGTGCCAAAAATTTCAAAATACAAAAAAGAAAAAGAAAAAAAGTCAAATTAGGGTGGGTGGGGGTGGGGGTGAGGAGTAGATAAGGTCATAAAAGAAGAAAAAAAGAGTAATAATGATTTAATTAAGGATGTAGATATTACTGTCAAAATTCTTCTATAATTACTACAAAAAGAGTAAAACAATTAATTAATTATGAAAAAACATACCAATGAAAACTAAATTATTAAAAGGAATAATAAATTTTAACCATCTTCAAATTGCTAAAAATAAATACATAGTAAATAGATAATCTTTTTAAAAGTTCGTAAAATGTAGAACTTTAACTATATTCTAATTACTAAATATTTATATTAATATTACGAGACTATAAAAAGACAATTTAATTCTCAATATTTATAATAATTACATTAAAATCGACTGACAAACTTTTTCCTATTATATAATAGTGATTAATGATAGAGACAACTATTTTTATTCTTTTAATCAAAATATAATATAAAATTTCTTAATTTTGTCAATTGTAATATATAATAATATTTAAACCCAAAAAAAACCTCATTTAAGATGAAATCAAACCATAATTTCAAAAAAATTAATGCGAAAAAATAAAAAATTACATAATTTTAAATTTTAATAAATTATGAATTTGAATAGAAAAAAGTTTTGAAGTTAAAAAAGTTAATAATAATAATTAAAATAGAAGATTACATGACTAATAATTAAAAAATAAAAGATAAGTGAGAATCTAAAGAGAAAAAATAGATGAAATAATATTAAAAGTAAAAAAGATGTTATTTACACTAAAATTCTAAAACAAGTAATCAGAATAACAACTTTTAACAGGGAATCAGAATCTTGGAATGTTGCACTTATTTTCCCTATTTTCAGGAATTTGATTACTTGACTAAAAAATTCAAAACTGAAACAAACATCAGAAAGTGATCAAATTACTTTCCAAAACTAACCAAACACAGGAATTTAAAATTAAGAAAACAAATTACTTTCCAAGGCAAGAATTCTTGACAACCAAACAGGCCCTAAGGGTATTCCGTCATAGTGCAAATGTGCAATAGAACTCTACAATCACCGACAAGCAAAGCCACATATTAAAAAGTGTAAACAAAAAGAAAACTTAAAAAATCACCGAATTTACTAACGTAGAAATGAAAACATAAACAATAAAAACATAAAGAAAACATATACCATGCGATCATCCTTAGTACGTAGGATATTTTAAAATGTGATTTAAGTTTCTCAACCTTTTTCTTATACTCAGATTTTTATTGTGATTTCTCTTGTTTTTAAATTGTTTTAACAGTCCAACTTAACTTATATATGCCAAAAAAAAAAACCATTTGTTTAATCAAATGGAAGGAAAATTTTCATACTTTAAAAAAATTAAAAAGTTCACTAGAATTATAACTTTGTTTACAACAACGGATGGGAAATTTTGAGAGTTAATTTTGATTATACAATCTAAATTTCTTACATTAGCATTTTCTGTGAAGTTTTTGACATTTAAAATGGTAAATATTAAAGGTTTGGCTGGTCAAGAGGAAAGACAGTAGTTTCTAAAAATTACAAGAGTAATTTGATAGTTTTAATAAATTTTGAGAAATGTTAACGTCATTTATCCTATTATGATCAATTTAAAAATTTTTAAAAATGCTACAAATATTTTCCTTTTAGTTTGGTGATTAAATTTCAACCCCTTATAGATTCTGATCATACTACTGCTTTCCTCTAAAAGTAAATAAGTGTAAGTAAGATGTTGTCCTTTTGAAAAAAAAAATTTGGTAATAATAGTATAGTATTCTAGAAGTGATCAAGGTTTCAATTCGAATTATAACTCAATTGGTGGTTTTGATTCATGAATCGGAATTATGAAAAAAGGTTCCAAGAACTGTAGCAGGAACCGGGCCTGGTAGTTCGATTTCGGTTCTTCAAAATGTGGAATCAAAACTGGAACTGATAGTGCAGATCTGGCTTGGAACCGTGTAATTTTTTAAGAAAAATTAAATATATATAAATAAAATATGAATATAAATAAATCATATTTTTTTATTAGTTTCATTTTCAATTTTAAATACAAATTTTATTTTTTCAAATCTAAATTATATTTCTTTTACGACTTTTAAGTTTAAATTATATTTTTTTAAGAAACAAATTGCAATTTTCAAAATATAAGTAAAATGTACTCTTTTGTCAATTTAATTTTTAATTGTAAGTGCAAGTTATATTTTATTTGTAACTTTTACATCTAATTTATATTCTTTTTACAACAAATTTACAACTTTAAAAATATAAATAAATATACTCTTTTTTCACTTTCATTTTTAATTCTAAATGTAAGTTATATGTATATATTTTCAGTTTAAGTTATATTTTCTTTATAACTTTTAAATTTAAATTTTTTTTTTAATAATTGAGAGTGAAACTACAATAAAATTAGAACCGAATCGTGAACCGACAGTATTGGAACCGAACCAGAACCAGCGCTTCCAAAGTGCGGTTTAGATTCTATCTTTAGAGGAATCGAAAATCGATAGTTTTAGAATCGTAATCAATGGTTCTAAAATCGTGGTCAGGTTTATGATATACTCTTGTTCTCAAAAAGAAAATCTATTTTAGGTGGGTATAATTTTTGTATTATCATAAAATATAATACACTTAATATATTATTAAATATATAATTTTTTATCTCACTTTTTCAAGTGTGTGCCATATATAATAATTATTAATAAAAATAATATAAGAATTTACTCTAAAAATAATTTTTTTTAAACAAAAGAAAGTTTTGAAAGTGAACTTTTGTTTGGCATGAGGTGGCAATATTTATATTTGCACCAACTTTGCTTGCTTTATATGTGTAAGCTTTTGCTTTTGCTGCTTTAGTTTGTTTATTTGGCTATGTTTTCTTTTTCTAATAAAAGCCAGGTAGCAGCGGTGGTGAGTTTATTACTACTATTATATTTTATCTCCTTTTGTATTTGTTTAAATTACTTTGTCTTCTTTTTCTTTTTTTAATCCATCTTTTTTACTTGGTACTTTTGCTTTCTGATTTATAAAGCAGCTGATATTCTCGGATTCGCTTTTATTTTCCAGATCCAGTCTTAAAGTTTTTGGGTAACATAATACAAAAGGAAAAAGGAAACAATGTCGTAAACTTCGCCTAGCATGCCATTTTCTTTTTGTAATATATTTCCTCTATCCAAAAAAGTTTATTTTGATTTGAGGCCAACTTTTTGTTTTTAGTTATTAGGTACAACATATTTAATATATTATTAAATATATAATTTTATATTTTATCTTTACTTTTAAATTGTAAAATGCAAAGTTATTATTACTAATAGTATTATAAAAATTATCAAAAAGTGAACTCTTTTTTGGGAACAAATTTTTAAAAAATAGACTTTTTTGGGAGGAATGAAAGGAGTAATAATTTAGTTTGTTAATTCCAAAAATAACATAAGATGTATGATAGATTTTATTAAATTTTAAAACTAAAGGTGGAGGAATTAAACGGGAAATTTGCAAAAATAGCACTTTTTCCAAACACATTTACAAATATAGCACCAAGAACATAATCCTTGAAAAATAGCACTTTTTCTAACGAAAAGATGACAATGTCCTCTATTGTTATTTCACGCTGAGCAATTCGTACATATGAGCGATCGATTTCAATATCTTCATTCAATTGCCTCAATTCATACAAACAATCGGTTTCATCGTTTGATTTAACTATTCCAAGACTTCAAGCATCAATGGTGAAAATGCGAGGTGGCAAGAAGAAGATGGAAGAGTAAAAATCTCACAAGTAGACGGACAAGACTAAGAATGTTAGTTGGAATTTAACCGTTTTTGTGATATATTTACGGCAATGTTCCATTTTTTCTTATTAACTCCGCATAAATGTTAGAAGATATTAGACAATTTAGGGTTTTGTGCAATTGGCTTTGGAAAAAGGTTCAAAAGCGTAAAAACCGTCCATGTACATAGTGTTTTTGGCTAAATTTGAACTGGGTATGCCCCAGACTGTCGAAAAAACTGTCAAAACATGGCTCAATATGTTGAAAACCATGTATAATATCTTCTAAATATGTCGACATATATATGTCGATATATATGTCGATAATGTGGATAAATATGTAGATATAAATGTCGACAAAAATATGGATAAATATATAGATATAAATGTGGATAAATATGTCGACAAAAATGTCTGTAAATATGTTGACATAAATTTGTAGCAAAATGTCTACAACTAATCAATATGTCGACAATGTGGAGAACTTGGCGGTTTATTCTTGATTTGATTTATTTCGTGCAAAACATCTCAAGGATCAATTGGTGGTTGAGGGGAGTTTTCCTCGCCTGAGTTTATGATATTGCTCTTGAACAAATCCTCTGAATAGAGAGTCGTCTTGCAGAAATTGCTCTTGAACATGAGCATACATTTTGCAAATAAGTAGGTTAAATTTGGCAAAAGGGGGTTTAACCCTTTGTAACAATGCAATTCTCAACATATTTGCACTTTGTAAAACTGCAGTTCTCAAAATAAAAATCAATTTATGTTTTAGCACTTTGTAAAAATGTTGTTCTTGACATAAACATCTATACTAATTGATGCGGATAATGACGCTCCACCTCGCATTTTCACCATTGATGCTATTTATGCTTGAAGTCTGGGAATGATTGTGTGAACTGGGTGTTGAATCAATGAAGAATTCAAGAAAATGATTTGGGTCTTTAGTATCTGTGATGAAATGAAGGGTTGAAACCGAAAGTGCTATGTATGAATTCAAATAGAGGGACTTTGTCATCTTTTCCTTAGGAAAAGTGCTATATTTGCAAGTATTATGTTCTTGGTGCTATATTAGCAAATATGTTTGCAAAAAGTGCTATTTTGCAAATTTCCCAATTAAAACATTTCAAGTTCTATATTGGTAAATGTACCATCAACTCTATTAAGTTGCTAAAGCAATATATCTTGTCATTTCGCCTAAAAGAATTAAAGGTTGTGATTATCATTATCTTAGTTGTGCAAATATATATATATATATATTCAATTAAAGAGAGAATTTCTTCTATTTTGCAAACTTGTTATAATATTCACCTCTGGCTTGCTCTTTTTTCTGTCCTATCTTTCTTATTTTGCTAAGCATGTGTCCTAGTCTAAATAAGAATGAAATAACCAAACACTGCATTTGGAAACCAACCATGTCCCAGTCCAAATAAGAATGAAATAACCAAACACTGGATTTGGAAACCAACCATTTTTTTTATATGTAAATTTCTTAAAGTCTTAAAACATAAAGAAGCAATTATTTTAATAATTTATTAAAAATTACTGGGTCTTGAATACTGGACTAGATATTTAAGTATGACTTTGTTTCTTCACTTGAGGTTTTGATCATGTATATATCATTTTATTTTCCAATGATAATTTTTTGTTATATTTAACTATCATTTGCTTATGCCCAAAGAATGAGACACTAACTGAATTATTTGATAAGATTAGAAACTTAACTACTAGATTAGAAGGTACTGTGGCACTTTATTGGATTTTAAACTTTAGGTCCTAAGATTTAATCCCCTTACATGTGATTGATAGCCTTGATATTAAAGGGGGAGCAAAGGCCCCGGTTTAGGGGTGGCAAAGTGTTTAATACAGTAATGTTTTTTTTTTCTTTTGAAAAAAAAATTAAACTACATCATAAAATTTTACAAAAATCCTCTACAAGTACTCATATTTTAGAAATGTTGTAATATTAATTCATTATTAATGGTGTTAAAAACCTCCATCTCAGTATAAGTAACTTGGTAGTCATTTATCTAATGATCTCGCATTTGATTTTGGAACTGACTTCTCACAATTTTCATGGCAGAAAATGATTTTTTCAAAGTTGTAGTAGCCACAAGCAAAACAGCAGTTGCAAGTTTTATACGTCAATGAATACCCATTATATGTTCTTATCTTAAATAGTAGTTCTCTTGCAAGGTTTCTATCCCTTTCAAATTTGCAAAGTTTTTATTATAGCGCACATCCATAAAATAATTATTAAATTGATTACCCATTGTCATCATCTCAACTGATGGCAAATCAAATTTAGATAAAATGAAGCAAAACAAGCAACTTTGCATGCGCATGGCAAGAAAAGATTATCTCGACTAAAGCATTCCATGATCATTAAGTTCTTAAACTTGCACATCCAAAAATTCATAGAATAAACTTATGCTGTACCTCTGTGAATTAGTACTTTAAGCTTTACATTTTGATCTACCCTTTACAACACAAACTTTATCTATGTTTAGAATTTCAATATCACGGAGATTGCAAAACATCATCACTTCATTTAATAAAATAGCCCAGCCATTATCTATCATTAACCGTAACTGCTTTTTAGAGATTTTAATGTATCATGGCATTGCTTGCTATTTTCTATGCAAAATCTATGAGAGCTCATTTGTTGTACCTAATATATTTTTCCTTAGGTGCAAAGTAAAAGTAAAATCAAATCAAATGTTTCTAAATCTCTACTATACAAAAAGCAAAGTTTTGTTAGTCAATTTCACTATAATTATTAGAAATTTTAAGGATTAAATTGTTTTTTTATTGTCTTTTAGTAATAATAATAATAATCATATTTAATTAAAAGACTATTAAAGTTCTAATTCTTACAAATTCGTAAAAAAAATTATCTACATATTGTTCATTAATTTTTAGTAATTTGTCATAATTAGAAAATAGTTAAAATTCTAAATTTTATAAACTTTTAAAAAGTTTATCCACTTATTGTCTATTAATTTTTAATAATTTAAAAATAGTTAAAATTATTATTCCTTTTAATAAAGCTAAGTTACAAATTTTTTGGCGCTTAATTTGTGTTTATATCGCAAAGTTTTTTTTCCCTTTCAATATTCTTTTGGAACCAAACTGTATAACTAGTG
This sequence comes from Gynochthodes officinalis, assembly GCA_020080225.1. NCBI lineage: Eukaryota > Viridiplantae > Streptophyta > Magnoliopsida > Gentianales > Rubiaceae > Gynochthodes > Gynochthodes officinalis. The sequence continues at coordinate 32,183,094 of CM034625.1, read as the reverse complement.
AAAGACAAATCCATAAATTCAATAGTGCATTTTGTCCATGATTTCAATATTTTCTAAAGTGTTAATTTGTGGCTTTTGCTATATTTATAAATAAATCTATTTATTGATAAATGTTTAGTTAGGTGACAAGTTCTTTTAGTAACGTTTTTAATATTTTGTCACCTCCTCTTTCTGTTTTTTTCCCTTTTCCTTGTCAAAATTGCATGTTTTTTATCCTATATCTCTTGTGTAAGTTTTTATTTTCTTTGCTTTTAATTGGTTGATAAAAATATTTTAATTCTTAAGACCAATTTTGTGGTAAAGGAGTTAGAAAATTATTTAGTAACTTGATATAATAATATTTGGTATCTTACATAACATAAATATATATATCAAAATAAAATAAAATATATATTTGTTATAAATAAAGCTCATCCAACGATGAACAATGTACACCATCATTCACTGAATCTACATATGTACTAATTGTTGGACAGCCAAATCAATAGAATATATTAAAAGACAAAGGCACACAAGAAATAAAGCTCATCCAACTGTGAACAATGGACACCATCATTCACTGTATCTACATATGTACTAATTATTGGATAGCCAAATCAATAGACTATAACTGTAAGAAAACCAGAGATTTTGGAGAATAATGCTGTGTATATTATTGTATATCCTATACAAGGTTATACGTACATTATATAGACAGTTCTAAGCTAAATCGGGTAGCTTGATAATTACAAAATATACAATGAGATAAATATAAAGAATATACAAAAATATCCTAGTGATATACATTAACAAATTTTGAGTAATCCTTAACACTCCCCCTCAAGCTGAGGATTTGTATAAATCAAATACTCCAAGTTTGGAAAGAAGATGCCAATGCTGCTTGCTACTCAAGACTTTAGTTAACAAATCTGCTGGTTGCTCATTGGTAGATATGTGACGCGTCGCAATGATCCCTTGCTGGAGCTTTTCTCTTACATAATGGCATTCAACCTCAATGTGTTTGGTACGCTCATGAAAAATCGAATTTGCAGCTATTTTCTCTACAGCTTCATTATCACAGTAAAGTAAAGCGGGTTGCCTTATATGAAAACCAAAATCTTTGAGAAGCCCCATGATCCACACTATTTCGCTAGTTGTAACTTGCATAGCTCGATATTCTGCTTCAGCGGAAGATAGAGAACGATGGAGTTGTTTCTTGACGCCAAGAAATTAAAGATTTTCCAAGCATGATGCGAGAATCCGTGGTGGGTCTCCTTGTCATTGGGCATGTGCTATAATCGAATCACGATGGCTCGTAATTCAAACTTTGAGGATGACAGAGCAGAAGACCAAGACCGGACAACTCTTGAGATACTTGATTACTTTTAAATTTCTTCCATATGAGATTGCTTGGATTATGCATGAATGGCTAAGAAGTTGAATCGAAAATGTGATATCGTGCCGTGAGATTCAAGTAAATGAGTCGCCAACTAGTCTACGATATACTGAAGGATTTTCAAGAGGCGGATCATCGTTTGTTTCATTTGAACCTTGGTCATATTCCATAGTTGTGAATTTTTGTTTTGCTCCATAGGAATAATCAAGGCTTAGAACACCAACCCGGCCTCGGATATCAACTCCAATGTACTTACTTGACTCGGTGAAATACCATCGGAGATCAAGCAATCTCAAGGCCAAGGAAAAACTTATTGGCCAAGATCATTCATAAAAATGTGGCATTGAGGTATCGTTTGAGGTCGGCTATGCCATCTTGATTGTTACTGTAATTAAGATATCGTCAACATAAATAAGTAGTGCAACAAAGGATGTACCTGCATCTCGGTAAATAACAAATAGTCATGGCGAGATTGATGAAAACCATCCGGAGGAGTGCACTAGTAAATTGGGCATTTCATTGACGGATGCTTGCTTCAACTCATATAAAGATTTCCGCAATGACATACTAAACGCCTCCGAGGGCGAAATCGGGAAGCTCCATGTAAACTTCCTCGGAAAGATCACCATGGAGAAAAGCATTATGAACATCCATCCGAAAAGAGGCCAATCATGAACAAAGCAAGAATAGTGAGGAGAGGAGGCTAATGTGACATGTTTGGTCGTTGGGGAGAAAGTGTCATGATAATCAATTCCTTCAGCGTTAATTAAAACCTTTAGCCACGAGGGCCTTGTCTTGCTCAAGAGAACCATTAGCATTATATTTCACCTTATAAACCCATTTGCAACCGATTGGGCGACGACCGGGCAACAGACCACATCCCAAGTATGGTTAGCTTGAAGAGCATGAAGTTCATGGGCCATGGCTGCCACCCAATTGGGATTGGTGGCGGATCTCGAAAGGTGGTAGGTTCTTGAAGTGTGGAGATGGAAGCTATGAAATGCCGGTAGTAGGGGTGGCAGTGGTCCAAAAGTAATTGGAAATGGGATAGAGTGAGACACAAGATGTTGAGGGTAAGGTAGGGCAAATATAATCAGGACTCCAAATGGGAGGTCGAGAAGGACGCCTGGAGCGACAGAGGTAGTGACCGGTGTGATTAGGCTTATCCGTGGTGTAGAGGAGGAGGAGTCCAGCGAGGAGGGAATAGGTGAGGCTGGAGTGTTGGACTCAGCTGGTGAAGTTGGTGTGTTCACGGGAAGATTGAGGGGCTCGTCGAACCATACAGCTGGAGGTGCCGGATCGGACGGAGCTGCGGGGGATGGCACGGAAGAGGAAGGGGAAAATGGAAAAACATTTTCTTGAAAAATGACATCGCGACTAACAAAAATTTTCCCGAAGTGGGGTCAAACAGGCGATAACCCTTCTGAGAAGGAGGGTAGCCCATAAAAATGCAAGGAGTAGCACGTGGACTAAATTTGTCACGGGCTCCCAAAGTTGTAGCATAGCACCTACAGCCAAAAACACGAAGATGTTCAAGGATGGGGGGTTTGCGAAATAATATTTGAAAAGGGCTAAGGCCATGAATGGATGAAGAAGGCAAGCGATTAATAATGTGAGTGGCAGTGAGGATGCATTCACCCCAAAATCGAGGTGGAATGTGAGCTTGGAACATCAAGGCTCGTGCAACATCCAGGAGATGACGATGTTTACGTTCAACCACTCCATTTTGTTGAGGAGTATAAACGCAGGAGCTCTCATGAAGGATACCTTGACTAGCAAGGAATGAGCGACACTCACAAGAAAAAAATTCGTCCCATTGTCAGAGCGGATGCGTCGGACAAGGGAGCCAAATTGAGTGAAGACCATAGAGATGAAGTTTTGAATTTTTGAAAAAACTTGAGATTTAGAGTGTAAAAGGTATATCCAAGTAGCACGGGAAAAATCGTCCACAATTGTAAGGAAGTATCATGCACCATCGTGATTTGGAAACCGATGGGGACCCCAGATATCCATATGAACTAATCCAAAAGTGGATGTCGTAGCAGGCAGCCGTGGTGGAAAAGCACTAGGAGTTTGTTTGGCCAAAGGACAAATGGGACACGAAAATGATTTGGGGCACAAAATTGATGTTCCATTAGCTTGATAAGATTTTAGGGAGGAATGACCAAGACGGCGATGCCAAATATCATTATTACTTTTATTTTTGAAAATAGAATTACAACGAAAAAATGAGAAATACTAGTAGAAGGTTGTAAGGAATTTAAATAACTTTGAAAAATAGAATAAAAGGAATATGGAATGGAAGAACACAAAATGTACAACCCCGATTAGCTCTGAGACCGATCAAATCCCGATCAAACGGTCTGAAAAACACAAAGTCATCGAAAAATATGGCCATACAATTATTATCACGAGTGAGTTTGCGTATAGATAATAAGTTGTGTTTAAAATGTGGGACATAAAGAACATGGTTAGGTGTAATTTAGGATATGGTGAAATGGCCAATATGAGTTACAGGACTAGTAGAATGGTCAGCAAAGTGATGGATATAGGTGCAATACATGGAAAAAAAGAATCTAAAAGTGACATATTACATGTGATGTGGTTGCTAGCACCTGAGTCGATAATCCAAACAGATGAAAATGATTTAGAATGTGTGGCGGTACCTGAGAAATTGGCCGTGGAATCAGAGGACCCCATCTGATTGAGAAGAGTGACAAGCTTTTGCTGTTGATCTACTGTGAGATTAAGCCCGGAGGTGCCGCCATAAACATTGCCCGAGTGAGGGGTCGCAGAGCCCAAGACACCTACACTAGAATATGCAGAGGGATTAGTAATAAAATTAGGCCCACCATCCATGGTTGGAGGGCTATATCCAAATGAAGTATAATTAGGCCCAAAGCCAGGAGGAATAGGTTGGACATGGGTGGCAGCATTGTGGGCCAAAGGACCAGAATTATTATTATTCTTCTTACGTAGGCCGCTGCGTTGTTTGGGCTTCCAGTTAAGTGGGTAACCCACAAGAAGAAAGCAGGCCTCACGGACATGGCCCGTTTTTTTACAATAAGTGCAAACAGGCCGTGGCCCAGAAGACAAGCCTGGTTGAGGGCCAAGAATTCCATTAGAGTGGCTTGGCCCAGAAGGCCCAATTGGAGAAGATGGCCCAATTGCTTGAGTTGATAGCCCATGAACCGAATGACCCATTTCTTGCCCCATTTGTTGCCAAGAACCCGTCTCCTTCATCGGGTGTTTAGAAACAATGACCTTTTGTGCTACAAATCGCTACATCACCGGTGGAATGGCCGACCATGGAGGAGCGTTGGTGGAGATCTTCTTTGGCAAGCGAATGGAGCCTTTCAAGGGAGAGAAAATCATCACGGGCGAGGACATGAGTTCGCAAGGTGCAAAACTCGTCTGGAAGTGCAAGCAGAAATGTCATTGCACGATCTTCATTTTGGTGAGACCGGAGGCGCTCATTCACTTGACAAGAGCAGAGGTCACAGGTGCAGCGAATTGGCGGCTGGTGAATGTCAAGGCGGTCCAAAGATCTTTGAGGCGGATGTAAAAAGTTGTGAGGTTAGCACCCGACGCACCGGCGGCAAGCTTCATATCATGGATTTCTTGCTTGATGGAGAAGATTTGGGAGCCGTTGACTTTATCAAAACTATCCTTCAGTGTGTGCCAAATCGCTACCACCGTGGGAAGCCGGGAGACTAGTGCCTCTAGAGATGGGTCAACGGAGTGAGTAAGCCATGTTTTTGCAGCGGCGTGTGCTTGGTCCCAACGGGCAGCTTCAGCTTCATTATCAGTTGGGCGTGCAAGAGAACCATTCAGAAAACCCAGTTTATTGCGGGCAAGGAAGACGGTCCGAACTTGGTCACTCCATACTTGCCAGTTTTCCTCACCATGTAATTTTGAGGAGACAATGCTCCCTGTCTGAAGATCAGCAGAAGAAAGCTGATATGGATCGCGATGGACTGAGGACGTTGTAGCGTCGGCGACAACAGCGGAACCAGAAACAAGAACAGCAGCTTCAGACATTTTGGAGAAGATGAGGGTAGTTTCGGAAATTCAGACTGGAAATTCACCAAAAAAATACAAAAGCAGCAAGAAATTTGATAATTGGAGGAAGTGCGAAAGAAATTTCGATAATTGAAGGAATAGAAAAAATGCGAGTTGATCGGAAGGAAAAAATGAAAGAATGGACGCCAATGCTATGGCATGTAAAGATCAATGCTATGGCGGTAAGTATCACAATCGCCAACCTTTCTCCGATACCATGTAAGAAAACCAGAGATTTTGGAGAATAATGTGTATATTATTATATCTTCTATACAAGGTTATACGTACATTATATACAGGTTCTAAGCTAAATTGGGTAACTAGATAATTACAAAATATACAATGAGATAAATATATAGAATATACAAAAATATCCTAGTGATATACATTAACAAATTTTGAGTAATCCTTAACACTATATTAAAAACAAAGGCACATAATTATAAATGCAAAAAGGTTTTGTATAAGTTTTTATTTTATTTTATTTTCAATTAGTTGATAAAATTGTCTTAAGTTTCAAAACCTATTACAACAAGAAAATGGGATTAGGGAATAATTTAATCATTTCAAATAATAACTTTTATGATCCCACAATTTTTGGAATTTTAAATGTTTGTAATTAAATTTAGAATTGTGTTATTTTTATTGTGTGATTATTTCTTTTTTTTTCATTTTCTCTATTTTCTTTGTTAATATCTTTATGATTAAAAATTTTATCTAATTGATTATAGAAAATACATTAGAAGTAGAAATGAAAGCTATATACTATAAATCTAGAGCAATATCGATTAACTATTAGAATATAAAATGAAATATGTAAAACTTATCGATTAAACTTTTGTGTCTTTTAATCTTTTAATTTATCACTTAATTATAAGTTTAGTGTTATGAAATACATGAATGGATATTCATTATATTGATCCCTATCTAATATATGTTCATATTCCTATCCAATGTATATTCATCCTATCTAATGAATATGCTTTTCTCTATCTAATGTAGGTACTTATCTTTATCTAATGTAAGTACTTATCCCTATCTAATGTAAACATTTATCCCTATCTAATGTATATATTTATTCAAATATATTAATAGGTGCATCATTGTTCTCCTATAGATGGGAGCATAGTTTAATCATTAGATGGTATGGTGAAGAAAAGTGAAATAAGAATTTCACCTCTAATTTTCTTACTATCTCGGTGTCTTTCTACTTCTATTATATACTTCCTCTCCATTCTGTTCTATTATATACTTGTGGCAAGTATTCTACAACATTTAGTATCTTATAAATGCCCTATTTATTAGTGTGGACCACAAAGGAGATGTTTGAATTTGGCCAGTTGGTATCTATTTATGAATTAGATAATATTAGGATTATTAACCATACCTAATTTACTATTAGCAAAATTGCTATTAAGGAATAGTCAAAATTGATATGTCCATTGTCATCTATAATTTGATTCTTTTTATCCATATACTATGGTGCTTATGTACTTACCATCTTACTATGGTATTTTAAATTGTTCAAAAACAACAAATTAAATAAATATCAAGCGAGACATCTAAGTAATTTAATTTTTATTGGTATGCTTTTTATAATTAATTAAATGCATTATCCTTTTTGCAGTAATTCTTCTTCATTAGAATACAACTTTGGCAATACTATATATATTTTCAATCAAAATATTATTCCTTTTTTCTTTTTCCTTTTAACCTTATCTCTTTTTTTCCCCTTATTTGAAATATTCTTTTGTGCCTTTTGAGTTTTAGGGGCACTATGAATTGTACTTTTATAGGATTATTGTATATTTATTCATAAGAGTTTGAGCCTTTTGTTTTATGATTTATTTAATTGCTTGATATTTTTATTTCTAGAAATTAATCATTCACTTTATTTGTAAGTGAAATTTTAAAAGATTGAAGTGAAATATATAGTATAGAATTATGATAAAAAGTCAAATTTACATTTTTTTTATGACATATATGCAAAGGGTTTGTAATTTAGAGTTTTTCAATTTATAATAATTTTTTAAATTATAATCATTAGTTGATAGTTTTATTTCAAAATATCCTTTTTACCACAGTTTATGAATTCATTATCTGATATTTTTATTTAGTAAATATTATTTTATACTTGTATTAATTTTATATGCATGAAAATTTCTCTTTAATATTTTTTTGGACCAAACTTTGAGTAATATATATTTAACAAATCATTCACAAATTATAGGACACCTCTGTGTCTTGCAGAATTCTACACTAGTATGGATAAAAGAAGAAAATCATTGTATGGAAAAGAAAAAATGGGGTTATCGGCTTGAGCTCAAGAGATATTTGAAAAAGAACTTTGTGCCTTGCATAGAATCACCTGCTGAAATCTAAAAGACTAATAGTTTTAGCCTTTTGTTCCAAATGAAAACCATCTTACACTACATACTTTAAAACATTAAAAATTGAAAAAAAAATCACAATCAAACTTATTAATATCCCATAATGGGAACTCCAAGGAATATAACCATTTTTTTTAGCCCAGATTCATGGTTCAACCATAGCTATTGAGAATTTCTCCATTTCCAAGTTGTTCTCTAATTTTTGCCGTTGGATTCTCTTGAAACATGTCATGCTTTTTACATGAACCTCTAACAAATTTAACTATAATAGCAATCAAATTAATGAGAGAAGCAACTTAGAGAAAAGTGAGCTCTAGTTGTTTAGCCAAAAATAGGTTTTAGCTATTGGCCAGAGTTCTTAGGTAAATTTCTTTTTTAAAAAAATTGAATAATAAGTTAGTCATAATGTTTTAATTAAAAGTGTACTAATCTTATAGATTTTAAATTTAATTAAATAAATGTAACTAGTTAAAGATTAATTAATCCTTTGGTGTCATTAATATAACTAATGTCATTTCTAGTCTTAGTCGTAGAACTCATGTTGAAAAGTCTTGACAAATGGTGATTCATATGAGATTCTGTATTTTTAAACTACGAAATGCATGATTTCCATTTCAATTGTAGGTGTAACCAACCTACGATTAAAAATATAGTAGAAATAAATAATAAAAGAAAGAGTTTGATAAAGATTTTTATTAGGTGACTCGATTACATATCACCACTAATAAACACCGAATAGGCAATATTCACTGGTCAAGAACACCTCCTCAAGTAAAAGTTTCCATAGCTAGTTGACTAAAATGAGGATCTCAACTTACATGTGCAATAGGTCTTACGTGTAAAGGGTCCTTTACCCATGATTCAAAATTCTTGGCCAAACTACATGAAATAGATTTTCGGAAGTCTAGAGAAAAATTATTTCTAATTGACCAAAGTGAGAAGTAAAAATATTTTGATAGAGATGTTACTTAATAATATCATCATGACTCTCGAAATCATATGGAGGAGCAATACTAAAAAAATACGATGAGCATTGTGGTCTTGAGCGAAGTCTTAGAAATTTTAATGCTATAATGTCTTTCAAATCCTCTTAGTCATCATGCTAATACAATAATTTTTGTTAAAAAGAATGCCCATATTGTGGTAATTCCACTCAGAAGATAATGAGTTACTCTTATACCGCATCCTTGTGTAGTACTTGAAGCTCTTGACTGAGTAGTAGGAGCAACTTTTAATTTATTATGAACCTACACAATAGATTCAATAACTTCTTGCCAATAACTATGACCACTGAATAAAACCATTAAACTAAAAACTCATACAAAATTAGCAGCTAGTCAATAAAGGCTAGATGTAGAAATGACGAACCATATGACTAAATTACTTAGGATGCCTGTGTGTATGAGAAACTATAGAGCTATCTATAAACATAATAGAATATTGAGCAAAGTTTCCTCTCATGATATGAGTTACTATCCTTTGAGCACTTATATTATCCTAAACATTTGATTGTATTTTTTAACTAAAATGGAATATTTCTCCGGAAATTGGATTGTACATCCAAAATAGTCCTAAGAAGAAATGATCTCAAGTCAATACTTGACATGCGCCCCCTCTTTTAGGTCCATCACAAGGAAAATGAAAACCAATATTTGCTTTATCTGTACCAATCGGGAGCAATGAGCAAATAGAATTCCTTCAAAAATATTAATACCATCATATTAATCATAAATGCATAAATGTGATGGACCAAAAATCTACAATTCCTAAGGGAATAGGTAACAAAGTCACTTTATCATTCTCTGCAACTAACAAAGTCACTAGGAATTGTTGCACTAGGTCTTAAAGCATGGGTGTTTTGTGTCCATTGAGCAAAAATGAGTTATAATTGGATAGTAGTTTCAAAACATATCTTAAGCATACCCTAAAGCACTCATAGTATCATTATGAATATGTAAGCAAAATTTTAAAATTCTAAAAATATACATGTCTAGTTGAAATGATATGATCACATCATGATATCTAAGGACATGATCTAATATATCGTCGTGTCGAGTAGTTTGATCATAATTTCTTACTAAAAATAGTTGTATACATAGCAACACCAACAATGACAAATCCACCAATCCACAAATGATGTGGGAACAAAGAAAGTTGTATACCATAGTCAGTAGCTAGATATAGATAAGGGGGCACAAAATATATATAATGAGCTATAACAGTGGTTAAAGAATCTAACATATATAGGTTAAGAGATAATTGAGTATCTCATGACATTGTTAGGATCTCATATATTCCTTTATGACCTTATCCTATAAATGAACTTTTTGAGTTTTTAAAATATTTTTAGGCTATGACCAATCCTCTAATTAGTCTTATATATATGACTGCTATCAAGAAAAGAATTGTAATAGTCAATTGGTGGTGTACAATATCGGTTAACAATATACCCTAGTTTTGGATCTAATCCTCCTACAAAGTAAGAAATTATACATATTTTGACCAATTTAAAGTAAAATGGAATTGAGCCTTTAGCAAAATTCAAATAAAGCTAACCCAAAAGATCGATTCAAAAAAATTCACAAGGAAGTGGTATCTTTGTAGAATCTACTCCTACATTTAGAAATTGGTTAATCAATTAGACACATGTACTTAATGGCTTGCCCAAAAAGAACCAAGTTCTAATAGCCTCGATAAATCGAGATTCAACATAGATTTTACATCCTGAAACCAAGCCGATTTTGGAACTATTTTATGATAATGAAACCAATCAACAAAAAGCGTTAATGCTTTAAATATCAATATATCAATTGTAGTACAATAGAGTTGTAATTCACTAGTTATTCTAGAAGCTCTACAATTTTTTTTCCCCTTTCAAGAAAACAGAGGTTATTTGTATCCCACAAAAACCTCTACTCACATGACTATTCAATATTTCTTGGTCCACTATTATACAAACTACTTGGGCACTAGGACTTATATGAGTTGGATCACTTAGACATGCTTTATAATTAGAAAATAAGCATAGTAAAAATACAATCCACTTCGCAAAAGAAAGATGATGGAGAGTTGGCCAAAATAGACACTAAATACTTTTTGAGAAATTTTTCTCAAATCACTGGTATGGCTGTCAAAATTGTGAGCATCAACATGTAGAATCTAGATCCAAGTGATTGTATCAAGTTTTTTGCTATTGTCGTTAAGAAATGACCTGGTTTATCCCATTCCTCAAATGAAGTTTTTATAAGATCCCTATCTTTCAGAATTTTTACTTCTGGTTCCGACTAACAAATGATCATTAAATCCTATTCTTTCCAGGACAACACATATAAAGAAACTTGCCAATAGTCAAAAATTAGTGAAACATATTTCTATAACTATAATTAATTACTTTATTTCTTTTTCGATTTTGCTATTTCTTATTTATGATTTTCTTTAATTATTCACTAGATTAATTATGACCTAAAAGTTGACTCGGGACAAGTATTCAAATCTATTATAATATAGATAGTAGGTGCTCAATAGACGATTATAATTTTATAAAACTTTTCTAATTTGGGTTTATGTAGAAATGGTGGTTTGGTTTGTGTAACCAAGAGTATAGTCATATTTCAATTAAAAATTTTAGATTGAACTCTTTCACATTTTCCTTTTACATATATTATATTAATCGTTCTATTTCAAATCATAAACCAAACTCCATTAGTAGCCATTATTAAGACATATCCCGTTATATAGATTTAGTCACTCAAAAGTTACATTTCCTTGATTCGTTTTTATTTTAAATATTTTAAATTAACTCAAATTAACTAAAATTATATTAAATAAAATAATAGTTAATAATTAATAAAAAATAAAAAAATAAAAAAGAGGTATATTTTGTATACTTTATCGATGTATCTTTTTTCTGCTTATGAAATACCAAATAAAATAGAGCATTTAGAAAAGGTACAATGAAATTCTTTACTTTAATTAGGTCTTCCCAAAGAAATGATTTATTTGACTGATAGGACCAACAAACAATTCATTTTAACAAAATGATATGATAAATATTAATATACATAGCTAAATAATATAAATATTAAATTTAATCGTAAAACTAAAAGGCGCCTTCTTTTGTTATCTAAAATGCCTCATGATTTTTAATCAATTATGTGCTTCCATATAATTATTGGAAGTAAGTAATATAGTATGTTTTTAGTATTCATGATAAGATGTATAATTGCATATCTATTAGGTCAATTTCCTTGTGTTTAAGTGATTAAAATGCTTATTTATATGAATATTAAGTGTTTTTATTATTGATGGATAGATTGGAGCTTTGTAGGAAAAATTTAACAAATAAAGCAAAATATTATCTTTCTTAGCAAAAACTTCAAGGTTTCTTTGTGCACATAGTCATCTTCCGGAGTTCATAACTCTTGATGTAAATGTCCAAATGAGATGATTCAAGATGGTATGGAAAGCTGAGAAAGAGAGAAAAAACTTTCATGAAGAAAGGTTTCTCAAATTCCGGAAGCAAAGGGACCAAAATCTGAAACTTGGGTTCAAGAGGTTCAGTTCTTTTACGAATTTTGACTACGGGTTTTCTAATTGTCTTATTTTTTCAGCAGCAATTCAACAAAAAATTCTCCAATATTCACACAAGAAAACAAGAGCACAGCACCAAGTTGTCACACAAGAAAACAGAATGATAAGGGCACAAAGCGATGTGATGCCAACCTTTCATTTGAGTGAAAGAGAAACATTTGCACATGAAGGCTTGAGACCAGTTGCCATCTTTTTATTTTTGAAGAAAGATGCATGAGGACAGCAAGAAAGTCCTTCCAAAATGCAGCCTCACATGAAAAAAAGAAAGCCAAACAAGAAGTGCATGAGGACACCAAGAAAGTCCTTCCAAAATGTAGCCTCACATGGGAAAAAGAAAGCCAAACAAGAAAAGGAAATCTGTACAAAGACAAAAGGCACAGAAGCATTAACAAAAGAAAAGAAAAGAGAGGACCAAGAAAATAGTGAAGAACGTGAGGAATGGCATAAAGAAAAGATAAAAGAAAGTGGCCACAACCAAATGTCTTGAATCCTTGCCTATAAATAGGCAAGGCTTGGATATGATCAAGACATCCCATTCTTTGGAGCAGCACTTCATTCTTTGCTTCTTTTTCTTTAGCTTTAGGTTAGAGTTAGAAAAATTTTCCTTTTTTCTGTTTTTTAGTTCTTCTTCTTGTTCTTCTTGGTTTTTCTTCTTGTTTTCTTCTTGATCTTCTTCATGAATTGCCCGGTTGTTGTTCTTCTTCCTTTTGTTGTTCTTCCACTAAGCTTGATTTGGATACAAAGGAAGCGGTGAGTCTTTCTCTTTGGAAGCTTACGGGTAGACAAAAGTCAAAGAACAAAGAGTGGAGTGGCTACCACCACGGGTTTTGTTGGAATTTATTTTATTTATTTTTTTCACTTTTTGTTTCTTTCAATTATGTTTAAAATTTTGGTGATATTCTTTTATATTAGTATGAACTAATTCATTTTTCTAAGGCTACGATGTAGCCTAACTATGAAGTCTTTAATAATTTTCTATTAATATAGTTTGAGTTAATTTTTTATAGTTGAGTATTTTTCTTTGTGCTTAATGCTTCTAATTACTTGATCACTAATTAGATGATTTGTTAATCATAACAAACTGGAAGGGGAGTTATGTGTCAAGTTCATTGAAATAAATGCCATAAATTGCATGTAGGATAGGAATATACCTGCATGGTTTGTGTAGTTGCTATATGAGAATCCATAGAAATTAATGATTTCATAATTGTTATAATTCACATAGGAATATAGTGAATTAGCAATTAAGGAGATTTTTATTAGATCTCGGGAGGGACTAGTAAATAAGTTAGGGAATATCGACTATCAACCAGGAAAATAAATTAGACTATAGAGATAGATTAACATTAAGATGGATTAGTTATGGTGAAATCGAAAACCCTAGATCTTTCGTCAACTTAATCTATTAACTTGCTTTGTTTAGTTTTTAATTTTAGTTTTAATTAAGTTTTAAAATTACTTTTAATTTAGCTTATCCATAAAATATTTTTTCTTCAAATAAAGTTAGAACTATTTTAATTTCGGTATTTAATAATTCATTAGTCTCTGTGGGAACGATAAATTATATTCACTCTATATTACTTGTTAACGATCACGTGCACTTGCGTGTAAAATTTGCAACAATTCAATAGATTGATTAAACCAAACTTCTTATTTCTAAATCTCCTTGTCAAATCTTTTGGTATGTTATTTTAATCTTTTAATATGTTATATCTAATCAATGAGATTTCTATAGATCTATACAATTTATTTAGATTAGCTAGAAGAGAGTAATTACACAAGTTTCAAACTAAAATTTGGATTCATAATAAATTTTATTTAGATTTATTTTTGTCAATCTCCATAAAAATAAAATTCCCTATCAATAGAATTTTCTAAAAAGTAACTATCTCGATTTCATATAAAATTTATATAGAAGTTTTAAAAAAGACTTTCCATTATAAGAAAAACACTTACTATCTTGGGGATTTGATCTTATACCATTGCTCAAAACTTTAGGTGATCAACTCTATTACATAAATTGATTCCTAATTTTTATCTCACATCATGCATTAATTTTTTTTTTGATTTTGACATAAGTAATATAGAGTTATTATTGTATAAGCCTAAGCCTTGGGAATTATCTATTGGATTCTTTTATCCATAGAAAAAGTAACTAGATATATTATCTATTTTTCATATTTTGACTTATAAGAAGTGTCTTTTCTACTATAGTTAATACAAATTATTGTGTTAAACGATACATAGGTAGAAAGCCAATGACAGATTACAACCATAATTTCAAAAGTTTGTGGTAAGAATGAGTTTCATTCTGCTCGAAAATAATATTCCAAAACTTTCATATGTTTTCCATTATTTGTGTGGATAAGGCATGTATTATAGAGTCTATAACGTCAATAATAGAGATTCATTCTAATCACATAGCTTAATAATAATTTTGTAAAGCTTCCACATAATTTCCTTGATTGAGTTGATATCTTTTACAATCATCATTCAATTTTAAAGCCCTCTATTTCAGAACTATACATGAGATTGGCATCTCATACAACTCTACCCTATGTGCATAAGGAGAATAATAGACAAAATCTAAAAAAGATTAAAATATTCTCATTATGAACTAGCCTTGGCTAGTATTTTTACAAGAAATCTCTATCCAATCTTCCTACAATAGATCTTATTGGGATTAGATAGAAAAAAGGATACCTCTAACAATTTCTTTATTTTCAATGTTTTCTACTTTCCAAGAATTAGTCACTCCAACACCTTTTAACAATTATATAGGTATCCTAATTACAAATAAGATGAGTACTTATTATCCTAACCATTCTTTTAGTCTCGAGCCCCATAAATAAGGGGTAGTTTCTAGTAAAGTTTTCATATTGTTGATTCCTAAATATAGTGCTGCTTCCCCTATGCTGCCAATTAGTACTAGTTAAGTCGTATTGACCGATAATATAAAGTAGAACGTCGTATGTATAACCTTTCACTAAATATTAAAATCCACAACTAAAACATAGCATACAGAGTTGCACTAATCAAGGATACACAACTTTAAGGAACTGTTCTATTTCCAAGTTTCATTCGCAACAAATTTGTGTATATATATATTCCAAAAAAAATTTGGAATAGAATCACATGTCTTTTTCATAAGACTAAGAGAAATGAATCAATATGAAATTAAATAAAAAGTCAAATCATACAATCTCTATAATAGTAAACACCTCTTGTTCTCTTGAAGTTGTTGAAATCATTCATGATAAGCTATTAGCCACAATCGGAATAGTTTTATCAATAAAATTTCCATTTATTCGTGATTTAAGCATAGGCAATAATCCATTTGATTAGTTATTCTAATTACCTCTTGTGATCAAATTTGCTTTTACTGCCTAAAGACTTATTACATTCTCTTTTATTGCTCAAGAACTTGGTCTAACATTAGATTTGATCTTTATCCATGTTTCTTGAATTTGACCTCCAACACTATGTATTCCATATATTTTCAGCATGCCAATCATTTAATTCAATTTAAGCTATCCAATAGTAGTGGCTTGATTTTTTTTAGTTCACTTCATTTTGCAATTAGTGATTGAGAATAGAGAATGAAGAACTTGAAATTGAATTTTGGCCCACCCCCTTTTTTTGCAATTTGATATTTAGAAAAGTCCATGGTTTTTTTTGACACAATTACTCTTAACTTAGTCATGAGTTTCTTATGTGTCCTCATTTTATTTGGATCTAACGTTTGAAGTTGAAACAAGGGTCACAAGTGACCATTATTTTTAGATGAGTGGCCAAATGAGTCAAAAGTTAGTTGAATTGACTAAAAATATATGTTTGTAAAATTGATGGTCTCAATCTTTTTACATATAAAGGTATGATAGTTATTCATAATTTAGAATTATAATTACCTTTTAAAGGTAATATTAGAACTAAAACAAAGAAGCATGTATAATTCTAATAACTATAAAAAAATTTGGTAATATTTTTGTCACATTTAGTATTTTTGGCAAAAGGATAATAAGGTATGTCACTGTACTATTTTGCAAACAATTTCTAATAATTATCTTATGTTTATTGTAGTTATAAAGAGGCAAAAATAATCTGGAAACACTAATAAACAAATATATTGTTAAAGATGCAACCAAGCAAAAGTTTGTATTTGGTTATTACTAATCACAAATGGTTGATGCAAGGAGATGAAAATTCAAATTAATGAGTACCAAAAATCACTTGAAGAATTGAAAGTTGAAAAGATCGTGCTACTAGAAAGGTTTTATGTAGGGGTGTTTATTAAGAACCTACCAAAATCATGGAATGACTATGAAAATAGTGTCAAATATATGTAAAAGCTTTGATTGTGGATGAGTACATAGGCACATTCTTATTGAAGACACTAATAGGAAGCAAGCCAATATGGTCAAAGCCAAAAAAACTAGCCTTGAAAGCAAGCCTGGTGTAGGCAAATATCTCCAATAAAGGTTTGAAATCTAAATTTAGAGATTACAAGCCCAAAAACGCTAACTCTAAGGAACAGAAAGGTTTTGATTTTTGTTTGTGGAAAACCAAGACATTATGCTTCCATTTCACAAAAGAGAGAGAAATGAAAATCCTCCAAAGTCTAATATAGTTAAGCAAGATGATATTATTGTTGTTGTCATTTCTCAATTAAACATAGTAGCAGGTGTCAAACCGTGGGTGCTAGGCACTAGAGCTACTCAACACATCTATAAAAATCAAGAAACATTTTCTTCCTACACACTAATAGGGATGATAATGAAGTAGTCTACCTTGGAGAATTTAGAATTACAAAAGATTTTGGCAAGGGCAAGGTTCTCCTCAAACTCTCATATGGGAAAATTTTAGCTTTTAATGATGTGCTACATGTTCTAATTATTAGAGCTAATTTGGTGTCTGCAATCTTACTTGGCAAAGTTAGGATTAAAGTATCATTTGAATATGATAAAATTATGACAACTACAAATAATATGTTTTTGGTAAGGGTCTCTTGTAATCAGAGACTTCTTATACTAAATGTTTCTAATGTGATTAATGAAAATATATCTTGTTCTACTTATATGATTGAGTCATCTTATTTATAGCATGCTATATTAGGACACATTTATTTTAGTTATATAAAAAAAATGCAATCATTTGGTTTAATATATAGATTAGATTACTAATATTGATAAATGTAAAAAATATGTTGAAACTAAAATTATCAAAAAGGCTTTTTTTTTTTTTTTGTAAATAGAGAAACTAGAATATTGTCTTTAATTTACATTAACTTATATTGATGATTTTTATAAATCAAAAAAAAATTGTATTTTCTTAGAAATAAAGATGATGCTTTTAATTATTTGATTTTTATAAAACTAAGATAAAAAATAAACTTCGTAGAAAAATAAAAAGAATTAGATAAGCTAAAGAAGGAAAATATACATTGTCGAATCATTTTTGTGAAAAAGAAAGAATGATTCATGAAGTAACTCCACTTTATACCCTTGAATCTATTGGTATAGTTGAAAAAAAAAAAGAATAGAACATTTAAAGAAAGGATGAATTCTAAATTAGTTAATTTTTCGACACCTGATACTTTAAAGCTATTTTATCCATAACATTTAAACAAATGATGAACTCTAAATTAGTTAGTTTTCTACACTTGACAATTTATGAGGAGATGCTTTTTTATTTGCATGTCACTAACAAAATAGTATCCCATAGAAAAGAACTGGAAAGCACCTTATGAGTTGTGGTAGTTTTATACATCTAAAAATATCTTTTAAAAAAAAAAGTGAATGTGTTTGGTTAAAGTTATATTGTCTAAACTAAAGAAAAAAAAATAAGATTCTAAAACTTCTATTTATACATTTAAATGTAGTGATATATATAGATTTCTTGTTTTGAAAAGTTATGTGCTTCACTATGATATGATTATTGACATAAAGAACATTGAATTCTTTGAATATATTTTTTTACTTTCCAGTAAAATTATTCATGCACATATTGAAAGAAATATAGAAGTAAATTTTGATTTAGAATTGAGAAAGAATAAAAGGATAAACAAGAATTATCCTTTGGAAATGATCTTTGTACTTATATCTAATTGATACCATATCTATCAACTTTTCTGGTGCTATTTATTCTTGTGACACAAAATTTTTGAAAGAAGCCATTGATACTAAAATTAATTCAATTTTGGAAAATAAAAATTGGATTTTAATTTACTTATCTTCTACTATAAAAATTATTATTTGTAAAAAGATCTTTAAAAGAAACTCAATGCTGGTGGATTTATAGACAAATATAAAGCACAGTTAGCTGCAAAAAGTTTTTCTCAAAAACAAAATATTGGCTATTTTGATACTTTTGTACCTGTCACAAGAATTATTTGCTTTGGTTTCTATTCATAAAAATTTTATTTTTTAAATGGATGCCAAAACTACATTTTAAAATAATGATTTAGAGGAAGAAATTATATGTTTGAACATGAGAATTATGTGGTTCTTTGATAGGAAAATAAAGTTTGTAAATTAATTAAATCTCTTTATAGCATAAAACAAACTCCCAAACAATGGCATGAAAAATTTGATCAAGTTTTATTGAATAATGGTTTTTATTAGTAGAAGTGGATAAATGTGTTTACTAAAATTGTGAACAATGATTATGTGATCGTTAGTTTGTATGTAAATGATATTTTCATATTTCATACTAGTTTAGATATTGTAAATAGTACTAAATCTCATATGGCTACAACTTTAAGATGAATTATACTATTTCAGGCCTAAATCTTTCACAATGAACGAAAAAACAAAGAAAAAGAAAAATTCTCAATTGTTCAAGAGGAGATTGAATATTCAATATTTAAACGAAAAATAAAACTCCCAATAATTTCACTAATAATCAGTGAACTTATATTGTTACATAAGTAAGCAATTCAGTGCGAATAGAGGATTAACATCTTTAAAATTCATCCGGTTACTTAATAAATTATAGTTACAGAAAATAACACTTTTGAACCCTTAAATAACACATTAAGTTTGTTAGAGAAAATAACACTTTTAAGTTTGACCCTGTGATGTTTTTTATCCTAGATATTTGTTTCGTGATATTTTTAGTCCCTTAAATTTGTCAAAATGATAACAATAAGACCTTTTACCTTTAATTACAAGTTTTTATTAACCAAACAAGTGATCAAAAGTTGCACTTTTTTTTTATTAGCAAAATAATGGACCAAAGCTAAACATTTTTTTTATTTGTATTACTCTTCTATTGTCATTAATTTTCTTTCTTTTTATTGATTGAATTTTTTCCCTTAATCTATATATATATTTTTATTTTTTTCCCTTCAATCTATGTTTCTTTTATTTTTTTTCATTCCTTTTCACTTTTAGTATATTCTTTACTACTCTTTTTTTCATATACTCATTGTTTTAAATCTATATTTTTAATTTTATTTTATTACCTTTTTCATATAATCTTTTATTTATTTATTCCTCAATATACATTTTTAAAATTATCATAATATTTATCCTTTACACTTTTTCTTTTTATTCAATATTTTTCAAAAAATTAATTCTATTATTAAAGACATTTTGTTTTGCCTTTTTTCCTTCTTTTTTTTTTGGTTTTTTGTCCTTTTTAGCCATTTTTTCCTCCTAATTTCTCCCCAGAACATAAATTAAGTTGGTCCCCCGTTTGAAATCTTTTGGAGTTTTATATAGATCACACATGGACCAACGAACTAAAACGAAAGAGATTACACATAACACTTCTTTTGTTCATATATTCCTCGAAAATCCAAACTGTTATAGGGTCCACAAAATCAGCAATTGAGAAACGTTAAAAAATTTAAATTCCTGTTCTTTAGGATTTTATTTTTACTAAAAATAATAGAAAATTTTCCTATATACCCCTTTTCACCTCAATAAATTATATGCAGATTGAATTCAAAACCTAAGATTCCGAAAAGATTTAACTGATTCTTTTTGTCACAATTTCGAGAAATGAGAATAGCTAATGATTCCAATTCAAGTTAAGGAGTTAATTAGTAAGTTAGATTAGAATTTATATAAAATATATACATCCATGGTTTTGTGAAATGAGGGGCATGGAGAATATTGTAAAAGTATACCTCTCCCTAATTTCTAACATTGATTCTCTGTAGTTCTTTTGATTGATGACACTTATCTAATAAATTGACTCAATAAGCGTTGATTGTCTAAATAAAAAAAATCCTAAAATATATTTCTAAAGATAATTTAACACCAAAATATCTTTCAATCAAAACTTAATACCCATAAAAGGAAAAAAAAATTGTTATTATTATTTATTTTTCCTATTTGCTTGTTATCCACCGAATACCTGACTATATTTGGATAAATCATTTTTATTTGTAAATGAGCAAAAATTTAATTTTTTAAAACAAAAATAAACTATTTAAACATATTTTTATTTTAAAATTTAAAATTTAAATTTTCTTACTTAAATTTTTCTTAAATAATTAAAAATTTTTTATCTAAAATATTTTTTTTATAAAAAAAATATTCATTAAAATTTTATATATTTTAATACAATTTCCCTTAAATACATCACGCTCCAAGCGAAACCCTTGTGCTTGATAGCTCAGTCATGTTAATCTATGGCAGAAGAATGTCACTGGCAATTGCTTAACATTAAATTGAAGGCTCTTCAATTAAATTCTCCATCAAAACTGGTCACCAGCAGTGGCCTATAAGCCTAAATTCATGGTGGTCCAATTTGGGAAACAACAAAAGTAAGACTCTTCTTGCTAGGTCATAAATTCTAGGCACGTGTAGAGATACATAGTCATTAAAGGGAAGATGACACAGATATGGTCCTTCCCTAGGATTAATCGTCCTGTCCACAACTTCATTATTAATGACACTCTGCTCGGTATTGGAAATTTCGAGTAGGTTTGGTCCCTCTCAAATTGACTACCTTCCCTTTAGAAGTTATGGAGTCCATATGTGGATTTCGAGTTTATCCTTTACAATCCACCACTTGGATGCATGCGGTAGGGAAAGAGCCTGGTGATGGGGCAAGTTTGAGTTTTAAATTTCGCACTAATCATTGTGTACAGTTGTTGTATGTTTATTTTTTTTATAACAAACTAATTAAAAAAAATACATAATTAATTTTGACCCTCGACATTATACATATATTTTTGGCTACCAAATTTATATTTCTATCCTTACATTACTCAGAGCATAACTATCTTTGCTTATGTGGTGCAGTCTTGACAGTTAATATATTTTCAAAATTTAGCTTGGCTTGCAGAATATGTCATATTATTATTTACGCAATTTTTTTTTTTAAAGATAAAGTATTTCACTTCTTCCTCTCTATTTCATTAAGAAAATGTGAAACCAACATGCTCAAAGAGGTGCATGTAATTTATTATAATCGCTCACAAAACTAACCATAACACGTAAAACCTTAAAGCTTTTATTAGTGGCCAATTTGAGTAAGTTACATAGGTATTTTTTGATTTAAATTTACGCAAAGATAATAGAATACCCTTTTACCTTGTGAGATGGTCTCTAATTCTCTTAACTCGACTGAGTTTTTTGTTAGGAGTAATATAAAATAAAATAAGTTAGGAGAACTGTTATCGCTAATATTGATTAAAAAAAAATCCTTTATACAATATCAATTAAAATCAAACTACACACATACGCCAAATCATATTTGGATGTAACCTAATAATCAATCAGCCACTGGTAAGTAGTGATCTCTAATTTGCAAGTTGTGAGTAGGAAGAAAGATTTATAAATATGTTTATCGAAGACATATTGAAAAAATGGATCAACATATATATTCCTACATAAGTAATAAGAAATTATTGCCGCATGCACCATTATCATATTATCTGTAAAGTGTTGAGTTTTACTGTACTTTAGTCAAACCAAACTTCTTCTAGTAGTTCATTGTTCACAATTGTTTAAAGTCTCACGGCATGTATCAATTACTCTATATAAATTAAAATTCTATATTATTATCAGTGATGCATGCACACACATATATATATAGACATCATGTATACATATAGATACGATTTTTTTTCTCTTTTAAATGAAATTTAGGCTATTTTAATTAACTTAAATTTTGAAATCTTTAGAGGTGAAGAATTGAAATTTTATGTGGATCGCAATCGTCTTGACGTGGAATTTGTATCCGAATTGCTAGTTGACATAAACAGCGAATACCTATTTACTTGTGACACTAAACTATGATTAGAGAAAGTGGTACATTTGTTCCAATTTATCTCTGCAATTAAAAAGCTGTTCCTTGCTTCCTGGGACTTATTGCTTTTGTAACTAGGCGACATGCTATTAACGATGGATAATTTATTACATTGTTTAATTACTCATTCTTTTTTAAATTGATTATTGAGCTATTTTGTTGAATTGATATTTATTGTCCCTGTGACATAATGGGCATTATGCAGTTGTTATGTTTCATTTGGATGTTACACTTGTCATGTATGTGTCTTTGTTTTTTTTCTTTTTTGTTTTTCAGAAAAAATTGTGTATTAACTTTAATAAAAAAGTTAATAAGTACATAAATAATCCATTTAAGGATTTACCTTAACACATATAACCTAAACCCAATAGGTTTCGGTTAAAACATTTTAATCCTGTTTAAACGGGATTAGGACATCCTAACTAACCTAGTTAAGAGAAACAAAAATTTTAATTTATCGACCTCTACTTGCACAGCGTAATTGGCGTATAACGGAAAAAAACACCTCCTAACTCCTGTCCATGCACTACTAGACGCTGCTTGTTATCGTGTTTGACCCTTCTCTCAAACTAGAACACAAAACCTCCTTGACGAAGGACAAAACTGGACGAAAGCAGGAACGAAATCCGACTAATTCCAGAGCCATACGCTAAAAAAAAAATTAAAAAATCGGATATTAATCACACCTTCGTCGTCCCTAGAAACAGTGTTTTTTTTTTTTTTGCAGCCTTCCGACCAAAAAACAAAACAAAACAAAACAAAATATATGTCTTTGTTGAAAAGTGATTTCTTTAGAAACATGTGTTAAATAATGATCATTCGTTCTTATATATTTTACAATCTTCATATAAGAAAAACTGTTGGTTAGGTCTCCAAAGTTGACCGTAGTGACAAAACTAGTTTTATAGGAGATATGGTCAAATAAATAAGTTAGACCTTGACGACACATGTGACCAATTATTATTGTGAATTTAACATATAGAATGTTGATTGTAGAATACCTAAAAGCCATGTTGATAAACTCGGACCAGCTCGTCAATTGGATAATCGGGCTTGAACCCTATACGAGTTTGCGTCAAAATCATCATTTTTAAAAAATCAATCAAACCCAATCAAACCTCCGGTTCGACTAGGTTTTTAATTTTTTTTTTAAAACAAAAATTTAACTTTTAAATATTATAATTTGACATCATATTTTTATAAAATTCATTTTTAAATATTTTTTATGTGAATATTTTGAATTTTCACCCATAAAATTTTTTAATTTTTTAAAATTTAACATTTCAAAAAATTATACAAGAGATTTCTTATAATTTTTAACTCATTCCCTATTTAAAACATGTCTCATACTATTTTTCATGAAATTATTCAATCATACATTTGGAATTTCATGTGATTTATATTTAATTTAAATTTAATTATATTAAAAAATTAAATAACTTATTTTTAATACATTTATATACTAATATTAATATTTTTATAATTATATTATATTTATTACATTATAATAATATTTTTTTATTTTTGTATTATTGATCTGGTCATTTACTATTGATCTTTTGATTTTATTGATTTTTTTTTTTAGTCCAGAATCTTGATTGAATACCTTTTATGGGAATCGAACTTGGATGTAAGGTGTGACAACCTCCAAGTTTACCATGTGATCCAAGCTCGTGGGGCTCATTTGATTGATTCACAAGATTCAATTTTTACAACATGGGCTAAAAGCTCTACTCCGTTTCAGTGATTCTTCACGTTCTCAGGTAACCATCATTAAAACATTGACTTTGATTGAAAGGTCTAATGGTAAAAGAATTGAAAACCCTAAATCCATTTTAATATCAGTTCACGTCTCTCATTAGTGTACAATTTGTCAGTTTAATGAACTTAGTGTTAGGCTTTTGAGTCTTTTATTCTTGGTCCAACCCATGTGGGTTGTTAAGCCCAGCCTATATAGGGCTTTGTTTGTTTGTTTGTTTTTAAAAGGCAGCAAGGAGAAAAAGAGCAGCACGTCCGTGAACAGTACATCCGTCGAGAGCCAAGAAAGAAAAAAGAGAAATTTTTCTGTTCGTTTAGTTTTGATCAAAGTGACGATCGGAGGTCGATTCGTGGTCTGATTGAGCTGAAATTTTGACAGTAGAATCCTAATTTCTTGCTTTTCAATATGTATAGTTAGTTTTCTATTTGGAGTTTTCAGTGACTGGATTTTGGGATATATTTCGTGACTGATGTGTTTTGGGTGAGATTTCGCCATCTTCTTCTTGGGTTTGCTGAAATATAGCTTGTTCACTATATTGTTGATTCCTTTATTTTTGGAATTGTGGTGCTCATGTGTTGAGTTGGAATTAGGTTTTGTACCTAAAATTATATAGTGAAATTTTGGGTGGACTCCGAGATTGGTCCCGTGGTTTTTATCCTTCACATTGAGGGAGTTTTCCATGTTAAAATTGTGTTGTGTTGCTGCTTGATATATTTTTATTGTGTTTTGTATTGCTATTTTGTTCGTGTTTCGTCATTTCCTCACTCGTTCACAAGAGCGTAAAATCGTTTTTCCCAACAAAGTGGTATCAAAGCTTTTGGGATTGAACAATGAAACCGAATTTGAACAGAATGGTTAGTTTGAATGGAAATAATTACCATATTTGGAGTGGTAAAATGGAAGACCTTATTTATGTGAAATGTTGGCATTTACCTGTATTTGCCGATTCAAAACTAGAAATTATGTCTGAAGCTGATTGGGTTATTGAACACAAATCTGTGTGTGGCTTCATTCGTCAATTTGTGGACGATAATGTTTTGAATCACATAAAGAAAAAAACTCACGCTAGGAGTCTTTGGACGAAGCTTGAGTCGTTATATGCGCGGAAAACTGGCAACAATAAAATGTTTCTGATGAAGCAGTTCATGCAATTGAGTTATAAGGAAAACAGATCCATATCCGATCACTTGAATGAGTTTCAAGGAGTGATAGATCAGCTCTCAATCATGAATATTAATTTTGAAGATGAGGTACTTGGGCTTTGGTTACTTGGTTCTCTTCCGAACTCTTGGGAGACATTTCGTGTGTCGTTATTTAATTCTGCTCCCGATGGTACTGTTACCATGAATCTTGCGAAAAGTGGTATTCTAAATAAAGAGATGAGAATGAAGAATTAGGGTTCTTCTTCTTCTTTTTTTTCTGAAGCCTTAGTTGCAGAAAGTAGGGAGAGGAGTCAAAACAAAGGTCCGAAAGGTAAAAACAAGAACAGAAACAAGTCACGATCATGGCACAAGGATGTGGAATGTCATCACTGTGGCAAAAAGGGTCACATTAAGAAGATTGTTTTCAATTGAAAAGGGAAAAGAAAAATGACAGTGAAAATAATGAGAAAAATGATCATACTAATAATGACATGGTTGCTATAGCTACTGACGATCTTGTTATTGTATGCTATGATGAGAATGTGAATTTGGCATGCAATGAGATAATTTGGGCAATTGATAGTGGAGCTTCATGTTATGTCACTTTGAAGAAGGAGTTTTTCAGTTTCTATACTTCGGGAAACTTTGGCACATTAAGGATGGACAACAATGGTGTGGTTAAAGTTGTAGGTATGGGAAGTGTGTGTTTGAAGGCTACTAATGGAACAAGATTGATTCTTAAAGATGTTAGACATACACCGGATATTAGGATGAATTTGATTTCTACGGGGAAACTCGATGATGAGGGCTTCTGTAATATCCTTTATAATGGACATTGGAAGCTCATAAAAGGCTCTTTAGTTGTGGCTAGAGGAAAGAAAGAATTTTCTTTATATTTGTTGCAAGCCAAAATTTCCAAGAATTTCTGTAAGTTTGTGAAAGATGAGAATGCAACTGAGTTATGGCACAAGTGATTGAGTCACATGGGTGAGAAGGGTGTAAGCTTATTGGCTAAGAAAAATTTACTCACTGGAGTGAGGAGTGCGAAGCTTGAGAAGTGTGCACATTGCTCAGCAAGAAAACAGAGAAAAGTTTCATTCAAATATCATCCTCCTTCGAGAAAGTCAAATGTATTATCTTTAGTACATTCAGATATTTGTGGTCCAATCAAACCATTAACACTTGGTGGTGCTGCTTATTTTGTAACCTTCATTGATGATCATTCAAGGAAATTTGGGTTTATTTCTTAAAGACAAAAAACCAAGTGTTAGATGTATTTAAACAGTTTCATGTTCTAGTGAAGAGACAGACTGGAAAGAAGCTAAGATGTATTCGTTCAGATAATGGTGGTGAATACATTGGGCCATTTGATGAATACTGTAGACAGCATGGTATTCATCATCAAAAAACACCTCTAAAGACACCTCAGTTGAACGGCATAACTGAAAGAATGAATCGAACATTAATTGAGAGGGTTAGATTTTTGAATTCAGATGCCAAATTGTCAAAATCCTTTTGGGGTGAGGCATTGAATACAGCTGCTCATGTTATTAACTTGTCACCTATGGTTGCTTTAGATGGTGATGTACCAGACAAAGTTTGGTTTGGTAAGAATGTTTCCTATGACCATCTAAAAGTATTTGGCTGCAAAATATTTGTTCATATCCCCAAAGATGAGAGGTCCAAATTAGATGCCAAGACACGAGAATGTATTTTTCTTGGCTATGGTACTGATGAGTTTGGTTACAGGCTTTATGATCCAATTGAGAAGAAGATCGTAAGGAGTTGAGATGTTGTATTTGTTGAGGATCAGGCCACAATGGACATCGACAGGGCAGAGAAGACAGTATCCCGAGATTCTGATTTAGTTGATATTGGTCGAGTTCCATTCAGTGAGCCATAGAGACAATCACCTCATCATGTTGATGATGATGCTCAACATGATGTTCATGATCAAATTCATAATTACCATCAGGGTGTAGAAAACAATAATACTCAGGCAGATGTGGTTGTTGATATTTAACAGTAGGTGGTTCCACCAGTTGTTAAGTTGAGAAGGTCTATCAGAGACCGTCGTCTATCTACTCGGTATCCTTTGAGTGAGTTTGTTCTTTTAACTGATGCAAGTGAGCCTGAAATGTATGAAGAAGCTATAGAGGATGTGAACAAGGAAAAGTGGATTGATACTATGCAAGATGAGATGAAATTGTTGCATGACAATCATACTTTTGACTTGGTCACTTTGCCTAAGGGTAAGAGAGTTTTGAAGAATCGATGGATTTATCGATTGAAATATAAAGAGAATGATTAACATCCTCGATATAAAGCTAGATTGGTTGTTAAAGGTTTTAATCAGAAGAAGGGGATTGATTTTGATGAGATTTTCTCTCCTGTTGTGAAAATGTCTTCAATTCAAGTTGCTTTGGGATTAGCAGCAAGTCTTGATCTTGAGATTGAGCAAATGGATGTGAAGACCGCTTTCCTTCACGGTGATTTGGAAGAAGAAATATACATGGAGCAGCCAGAAGGGTTTAAAGTAAAAGGAAAAGAGAACTATATTTGCAGGTTAAAGAAAAGCTTGTATGGTTTAAAACAAGCACTGAGACAATGGCTCTGACATGATGACAAAGGTGCTTCCTAGAGAAAAGTTTGAATTTTGTCGACGTTTGGCCAGCATAAATTCTAATTGAGGAATTAGAGTTTGTAGTCTCTCTCATTGGGTTGGAGGGGGAGATTTGTAAGGCTTTTGAGCCTTTTATTTTTGGTCCAACCCATGTTAGTTGTTAAGCCCAGCCCATGTAGGGCTTTGTTTGTTTGTTTTTAAAAGGCAGCAAGGAGAAAAAGAGCTACACGTCCGTGAACAGCACATCCGCTGAGAGCCAAGAAAGAAAAAAGAGAATTTTCTGTTCGTCCAGTTTTGATCAAAGTGATGATTGGAGGTCGACCTGTGGCCCGATTGAGCTAAAATTTTGACACTAGAATCCTGATTCCTTGCTCTTCAATATGTACGGTCAGTTTTCTATTTAGAGATTTCAGTGACTAGATTTTGAGGTATATTTCGTGGCTGATGTGTTTTGGATGAGATTTCGCCATCTTCTTCTTGGGTTTGCTGTGATATTGCTTGTTCTTCAATATATTGTTGATTCCTTTATTTCTAGAATTGTGGTGCTCATATGTTGAGTTGGAATTAGGTTTTGTATCTAAAATTATATAGTGAAAATTTGGGTGGACTCCGAGATTGGTCCCGTGGTTTTTATCCTTCACATTGAGGGAGTTTTTCACGTTAAAATTGTGTTGTGTTGCTGCTTGATTTATTTTTATTGTGTTTTGTATTGCTATTTTGTTCGTGTTTAGTTGTTTCCTTACTCGTTCACAAGAGCGTAAAATCGTTTTTCCCAACACTTAGTGATTTGTTCACTTTTCCTTGAAATTACAAGTACGAACAACCAAATCTCCTATCAGAAATATTAGAGACTAATTTTTTCTATGAACTATAACTATATATTTGGGTCAGGAAATTTTTTTGATGGAGATTTTTATATATTGAAGAAACTTATTTTGGCTGGAGAATAATAAAATCTATTTTGGGGTATAAATTTTCAAAATAATTTAAGGGATGGATAATTTTATATCAAATTTTATTTTGGAAAGAGAACGTGCAAAGTTGTTAGAACAAAAGATTCCTACAACTAAAATAAGGTTCATTTTTGACAAAATACAAACAAAATACCCTAAACTTTGTTGAGATCTAATTTGCACATGATTTTTTTTGACATTTTATTGTATCATTCTCGATAATACATTTTAGTATTTGCATGTGGTTATTTTATTTTTTCTCATTATTTATACATAATTAATTTTTGTCCTAGTTATTCTTCATATGAATAGTTATTTTTATATTTAAATATATACTTTTAATCAATTTTTAATTTTTTTTTACTATACTTCTTGTGTCAAAAAAAAATTAAGAATATAAAGTGGGGGAAAAGAAATAGATTTTCACATTAAAATTTATTAGAATGAAATAGTCACTAATAATATATATTTTTAACAAAAATAAGAATAACAATGTAAAGATAATAAGATATGTTATAGAAAATTGTCAAAAAAAGTTTTTAAAATTTTTATGTGAATCTAATTGAAGTATACATTTATTGACGTTATCAATTGTCCAGTTGAGTTCGCATCTAAAGGAACCCCTACCAAAATAAAGTCTGAGAAAGGTAGAGGAGGCGGATGCAACCCAAAAATGTCGTTCTAATGCAGCCTGCAAGGCCCAAATGCGTCGAAAAATAATATGTCAGGAACTCAAGAGCAAACGGTGTCGTTCAAGTGATTTAGTTTAGAAAGAAGCCAAACGATATCGTTTTCATAATATAATTAATTCTCCAAATGAATATGGGTTAGTTAGGGTTAATAACTGTCAGTTAGTTAAAGACAGTTAACCTTTAAGGAGTTGTATTAATAGAAGAAGATTCAAGGTTGGTAATGGTTAATGCAGGTTGGAAAATAGTGCACTCACTCCTAATCTCTCTGTCCTTCTTCCTGTTCTTTTCTTCTTCTGAAATCTGCAATTCTTCAGGAAACTGGCATTCAGAATTGAGCAGAACCAGCTCCATTTTGTCAATCCAATTATGAGAGCTAAGTCCCTTTGGGCCTCACAATCTAAGCCCTGTTTAAAAGAATCAGTATTCTTACATTACTCATCAATTTGTCACCCAACTTGAATGGGGTCAACGAATTGGTTGGTTGATGGTGAAACAAAATAAATAGAAAGGTAAATTATATTTACCTTTTCATTGATTTGACTTTGTTAACAATTACACTTTAAGATTTATAAATACACCATATTTCTTTTTGACCACGTAAAAATTAATCTTTCGTACATAATTAATGAAATAAAGTTTAATTTATCTTTTTTTATTTTGGATTTGTATTATAATATTACTTATTGTTACGTTTTATACATTTTTTTAGTTTATTTCTTATTTACTTTTAGAACACTTCATGCTCACATTTTTTGCCTAAATGTTTTAGTCATTTCATGAATTATATAATAAAAAACAAATTTTTATACCGTCAAAGAGAGATCCTAATATTCTCAAATAACATTGGGAAATTAACTTACAATTTTGATTGTAATTGGTCCTTTTAATATTTACAAAACAAATAGAACATAATACATTCAATCATGTAACTTATGCATGCCTCGGCAAAGGGGAACAAACTAAAATAAAATAAAATAAAAAATTACAAACAATCACAACAAACTTTTTCTCTTTTGCAAAATGTTCCCTAAAATTTTTAATTCACATTTCTTTATCTTTAACTTTGTAATTTTCGCAATGTATACTAATTTTTAGTAGTTGTCAAAAATATATTATGAATAAATAAAATTATCCCTAGACTATTTAAATTGCAAAATGTCAAAATTGGAAGTGATTTAAATAATTAAAAACATAATTTAAATAAAATATTTATAGATTATACAAGTCAGTAATTAAATGCATTAAATCTTGTTTGACTTAATTCTATTAAAAAGTCTAATTAGAATATCAAACTATAACTTTTTTAACATGTCAGGTGAGATTAAACTACCATTCTAAGTTAAAAAATAAATAGCGTTATTTACCTTACATTCTATCTGTCTCCCACTAGTATAATATTGGCATGAATAATTTCTAAATATTTCTCTATTTACCCCTCTTGACATGGATAATGTAATTTTGTATATTTTGATGCTCAACATAAAAATTATTTAAATAATTGAGAAATCGTTATAAGAATACTATAGCCATCGTTAACAACAAAATAATCTGCGCTGGGTCTGGTCGATTGAAGAAGTTTCTGATCACTTATTGATAAACAACGGGGAAACTCATAAGCATTAGGATTGGAAGCTAGTGAACTATTAGCCGAAAATGAAAGGACTAGCGATTGTAGAGACACTAAAAAATCAACAGAAACTTAAAAAAGTTTTATACAAATGCAATAATAAGAAATTGGTCATGCATGTGGGATTGGCAATGTATTTTTAAGCAAATCTTGATAGTAAGGATAAATTGAATACGTTGGTAAATGAAAGGTTTTGTTTGCAAAATTCAACAGTATCGTTTATATATAGGATTTTTAAGAGGCAAACTACTGTAGTTACTAAGGAAACTAAATCTCACATGTTTATTCGCATAATTATATGTATAATTAGTTGAAATAACTAAATAGTCGGTCAAGGTTATTATTAGTTTATTATGTATAATAACAAATAAGTAACTCCTCTTAATTAACAGTATTAGTTTATGAGTAATGATAGAGATAATGACAAATTATAATGACTTTGTATAGTGACTGATGTGGCAATCATCAAAAGACAAAATTATCCATTCATCCTCCTTACAAAATACAAATAATGAAGGATAATTTTATCTTTTCATGATTGTTACGTCAGTCACTATACAAAGTCACTATTTGTCACTATCTCAATTATTACTCTTAGTTTATTATGTATTAGAACAAATAACTAACTCCTCTTAATTAACAGCCTACAAAATCTTAAACCAAAATTGAAATCAAAATTAGAATAATTTTATTTGTACTTTGTACTTTAGGGAAGGATGGAGTTCCCCTACTCTTTTTCTAAAACAATCTATGCATGGGGTTTTTTTTTCCTTTTAACAAAATAATATTGGATAAAATATGTTAAAAATATTACTAATATATAATATTGAATCAATATAATATTGCATTGCAATGTTAAGTTTGAAGTCTGAATGTTGCCATCAAAATAGCTTATGCAAGTTTGTAAAGCAAAATGCTAGAAGTTTGAGAAGTCAACAAGAATTTAAGTTGAAGAAAATTCATCTCATCATAACATTAATTAAAAAAAAAATCCTGAAGATTAAATAAAATAAAATATGGAAACAAAAAGTGTCCGATAGGAAATTTTAAACATACCATAACCATTCTTAAACGCTTAATTCTTTCACTAGTCTACTTTTTAATTATGGTCTTCCAGTGCTTGAACATTACAAAAACTTTATCTTTGTGCCTAAGAAAATGCCCCACTCATTTCTTGAATAATCATTGATAAAAAGTTAATATGAATCTTACACTACTTTTCAGGGAACTTGAGAAGGGCCCCAAAAATGAGAATGAATATAATCCAAAATATTTTTAGTATAATGAACTCCAATAGTGAGTTTCACTCCGTGTTACTTACCAAAAATGAAATGCTCACAGAAATCTAACTTTCCTTTCACTTACCCACCAACTAAACCACATTTGCTTAGTAAACTTTCCCTTTTTGCACAATGCCCCAATCACATGTATCATAACTTGATATGATCTATGTCATCATCATAACTATAAGATGAAACGTACTGCTGCAGCATGTGTCTTAATGTTATCTTATAAGATGTAGAGATTAGGTTGTTTAATTTCTTTCATGACCATTTATTCTTTTTTCTACTTCTTCTTCCAAGTGCATGATAACCCCGAGGGGTTGTGCGTTTTTTTCTACCAATTGGGCCTCTTCCTCCCCACCCCCATGGGGATGGTCTACAGGGTTCATAATTACTCGTCTTACTACATGACGCTTACCTAGCCAACAATTAGATCCGACTCTAACCAAACATTTCTGGTTCACCCCAACATTCCCTACTTGTCCGACTGTTGCTGAGCAATTTTTGGATATCAAGCAGACCTCTCCAGAGGGTAATTTTAATGTGGCCGATTTCCTCTCTTTGCAATCAGTTTCGCTATAACACCCGCTGCTTTAGCTGATTGTCCACCCCTTCCAAGTGTGATTTTTATGTTATGCATGGCCTTGCATAAGGGCATACCAGTTGAAGTAGATTCTTCTTTTTGATCAATTAAAATTCCTTCCTAAACTGTACAAGTCTCTTATAAAGCATATGGTTTTCTGGATGTAGATAATGATATATATACAGATGGATCTTATATCGTACAATGAAGTACCCCATGGGCGGATATATGAATCCAAATCTGCTAAATGACTCATGTTATGATCTTCTACATCCTAGGTCTTCCTGTTCCGTCATTTGGCTTATGTTTTTCATGTAGTATTCAGAATGAATGACTCTATAAAATTACGTCAATACTTCCACATTAGTGCATATTCAAAGTTACTAAAAAATTCACCTCCGCCTTTGTAGTAACAACTAATTGCATTAAGTTTGCTTTAAAAAACTATTTTTTTGTTTTTTCTTTTTTTTTTTCAAGTTTGGTATATATTTGACATCTATCAAAGTTCTTTTCATACCATGTATCTTAATTTTTATTATACCTATCCCAATAGTAGACTAATGAGCAGTAAACTACTCCCTATATGGATTTATGTAAAGATTGTAGTCTGAATTAAGAACCCATTATGAATTCGAGTAACTAACATAGTATTAAAAACATCTGCACTATCCCATTCACCTTCAGCAATTTTAGCATTCCCAATAAAGGGACTGTTTAGGCACTGATGATTGCTAATTTAATTCTCTTGGCCGCAAACTTTGCTGGAATTTTAATTCAGTTACTAACGAGGTGATAGGCTAGAACTAGTAATGAAGTTTAGTGACAATGTTTAGTACTTTTCAATGTTTGGGAGTTACTAAGGAGTTGCTGCAAACTTTTTTGAATTTTCAATATTTTCTAGTTTGTTCCCATGTGATGGGAATTTTGGAACTATTCAACCTACTTGATGAGAATTTAGGAACTATTCAACATACTTGATGAGAATTAACGTTTGAGATATAGAGTGGTTCGTATAATTTGATAAACTATCTGAAAAATCTTCTGAAATAATGATTAATCGTTAGTTAGTGTATTATGATAAATAATTAAATAATTATCTTGCGAAAAATCATTTGGCAAATCCTTCTACATTGAGCGATATTAAGGAAATTCATCTTTATTCTCAAGATTTATCTTTTCATTGATTTAGTAGATATAATAAGTAGGGGTTAGGTCCCGATTTAGTCAGGTTTTGTCCTTTATATAGGAAGTGTTTTGTGTCTACGTTCAATTTCTTGTGTTACATGTCGTTTGCGCTGCGCTGTGCACGTAGAGTCCGACAAATTAGATGTTTGATTTTTTTAGCTTTTTTAATTTGGAAATTACTTTATCTTGATATATAGGGTGAATGAGAGTCCACGTTTAGTGGATCATTTCTATAATTGTTAATTTTTTTTGCTAAAGTTAATATATCTACTATCTTTAGGAAAAAAAAAAGAAAAAAAAAGAAAAAAAATTTCAAAGAAAAATTATTGTGATGGTTGTCGATGGTTAGAAAATTGGATTGGATTTTACATAATGCAATGTATGGACTTCAATATCTGGAATAAGTGATAAACAGAGTAATTGTTGATTTGTATTGGAATTGGTGGGATAAAGCTCTCTGACAAGTAGATCAGATTTAAAGATTTTTTTCAAGGTAACAAGAGTGGACTTTGTAATTGGAGTTAGACGTTTGAATCTAGCATATCTTCAACAAGCAAGAAGAGTTTACAACACTAATCCTAGCATTAATTATAAAACCTATATTGTGAAATTTGTGAAGAAGTCAGAATTTTTTCCACTTGTAAGTTGGAAAAAAAAAGATGGAAATTTATGAGGAATTATTGCTGAAGTTCCAACATTGTCAAATCTATTGGGAACTTCACCAATAACCACCAACCACACCCCCCCCCCCCCCCCCCCCGGCCAAAAAAATAGATTTCCATCCTTTTTTTGGGGGATAATTACCAATACCTTCTTGTAAATTGTTAAAACTACCAATACCTCTTTACAGTTATATTTAACTGACTTAAGAAGTAAAATGACAAAAATACCATTTGCACAAGGCAACAAATAAAATACAAAAAGAATTGAAAATTTAAAAAAAAAAAACTAAAATTTTAAAATAAAATTTTTTATATTATCTAAAAAAAGTGTATTATTATAAAAATTTACTTATCTCCAATTTATTTTTAATATAAAATTATTATATTATTGATATTAAGAGTGACAATGTATAAATTAAATTAACAAAAGAAAAATAAATATAAAAAATATGCCTATAATAGTATATTAATTATGCAAAATTTCTTAATATCTTATATAATTAATATATTATTATAAATATATTTTTTATTTGTCTTTTGTTAATTTAATTTATATATTATCACTCTTAATATCAATAATATAATAAAAATAAATTGGAGATAAGTAAATTTTTATAATAATATAATGTTTTTAGATAATATAAAAAAATTTGTTTTAAAATTTTGTCCAAATTTTTTTTTCTAAAAAAAATACAAAGTAAAAATAAAAACTAGAGTAAAAAGATATTTTCGTCTAAAAAATTCAGTCAGTTGCTACAGTACTAACGAAATCCTTTAAAATTAACCCATTTGTTAAAAAATATAAATCTCAGGGGGATATTGATAATTTTGACAAACCACAAGAGAGTATCGGTAATAGACTAATACTTGAGGGGTATTGGTAATTATCTTTTTTTTTTTTTGCCTCACCTACCAATGTTAGCAACACGAAGAAGTCAAGCGTCTTGAGGTTTGGAAAAAATTATTCTTGGAACGTGGGGAACATGGTAAGATCTCATTACGGACATTTTTTTTTTTTTGAAGAATAGTATTCATAATAAAAAAATTTGATGAATTTTTTTATTATGAATACTATTCTTCAAAAAAAAAATGTCGGTAATGAGATCTGAATTTTTTTAATCACTGAGATAGCATTTATGTAATTAAAAAATTAGTGAATATTTAAAGTAACTAGTGAATAATTAAAAAATTATTGAATATTTATTACAATTTTTATTATGTATATCAATATTCATTTACTCTAATCAAGATAAACTCAGATTTGAGGGGCTAAGGAAGTAAGAGTAATTAGATTTATAAAAAGTCTCTGATGTAGCATCTAATTGTTAATTTTTGTTGTAGTTATAATTATTGTGTTGTGTATATCAGAAATATAAATGAATGCCACGTCAAATAAATTCATTATGTACATTATTGATCTTATAATTATTTAGTAAACAATTGTAATTATATTTGCAAAGGATGCATGTCCATACAATGAACTTCACAAACTACGTAATAAACAAAGGCAGAGTCGCATGTTGCAAATGCAATGGTGAAACTTTGTTTCATATAATAATGATAATAATAACAATGAATCAATGCTGATGTCTGGAGTTTCTTGATGAGGACAAACCCCGCAAGGCTTTGACCGAACGCTTATCTTCAACTTCAACCGAACACACTCTGACTCACGTGTAAAAGAGATCTGACTAACTGTAAACTAGAAATTCATAACTTTAAATCATTATATATTTATACCTAAATCTGAATAAATAATTCTTTTAATTTTTGGATAGGAGCAGGAAGGGCAGTAATGAGAAAGAGTTAGTAATTGAAAAAAGGTGTGGGTTGTAACTCTTTTATTGATTATCCATCCATTTAGTAGCACCTTAGGATGGCATAGCCTTAAAATAAAAATGAATGATGAGGTTCAAATGAGAAAAAGCTTACGGTGGATACTTAGGTACCCACAAGTTAATTTTTTTGTTGATTATAAAAAAAAGTGCGTGAGAGATGTGTCGAATTTTTGTCAAATAATATCGACATACTTTTTGTCGAATTTATGTCGACTACATGTCGATTTTTTGTCAAAATTTATGTCAAATTTTTTGTCAAATACATGTAGAAAGTCTTTTTTTTGTCGAATACATTTCAAAAACCTCTTTTTTTGTCGAATAAAAGATGAGAACAAATGTCGAATACATGTCAGGTCGAATTGTTACTTGTTAGTTTTTTATTAGTTTTTTAATAAGATGGTAGTCATAAAAAAAAAAAAACTGAATAGATCATGTGAAATAAAACACCCAATTGCAAGTTTGCCACAAGTGAATTTTGTTCGTCAATCGGGAATTTTGTTAGTTGAACACAATAAGTAGAAACCCAGGAAAGAGTGTATGACCCACTTATTTTGAATTAGAGATGTTGAATTGATGAAGAATAAAGAAAAATGTATAGAGAAATTTGAACAAAAATGGTGAAGTGGAGTGAAGTGAAATGATGAAGTGAAGAAGAAGATCATTTAAGTCTTTTTGCGTGGTCAAACTCCCTTGACATGCTAGTTTTGTAAAAAAATTATTGGAGCTGCTATTTTTGCAAAAGGGAGGTGAAAACCTGCTATTTTTGTAAAATTCCCAATATATAATACTTCCTCCTTTCTAAAAAATAGTTTATATTGAATATTTTTTTTTTGTCTCAAATTTTTTTTTTAAATTAAATTTCTAAATATCCTTATTAATAATAATTATGTATACTCAAATTTAAAAGTAATGATAAAAATATAATATTATACATTTCATGGTGTATTAAATGAGTTGTATATAATACCTAATAAAATGTTGTATTTTAATCAGAGCGAACTCTTTTTTTGTGACGGAACGAGTATAAAAAAAATAGAAAGAATTTCCAAAAAGAATAAAAAAGATTTTCAAATTAAATAGAAATAGAGTCAAAGTGGGATTGGATTTTCTTTATAATAAGCTTGGACCATAAAGGATGAAGGTACCATACTCATCACTTCCAATATTAATATTTTGCTTAAGAGAATCATCTAAATGAATTAGCTGATTTAACGTGAGAATAGATTTTGAATGTTTTTTAACTTGATAATTGGAAGCACTATCAACGAATAAAGTTGTTAGATTGGCAAATAATATTTTCTTTTTTACCCAAATGACATTACTCACTCAAATTTTTATTTATCACATGAGATGATTAACTTATAATTTTAATTGTTTGATCTTTAATTATACTTTTTTTAATTGTTCAACAAGATCATCATGTATTACTTAAATTAATATTCTTAAACACATATTAGCACTGAGACATATTCTTATTAATCATATAAACAAATTAATGTAAGACTATAGACATTTCAGCACATAAAGTCCATCCGACTACAATGAGACTATGGCTAAAAAAAGGAAGAAACACCCAACATTATCCTTCACATTTCACCAAATAATCTTTTTCATCATCCACTTTTAAAATGGGAACAAATAGTCCTTCAAATTTCAAGGACCAAAATTTGAAGGAAAATTTCAAAACTAAATATTTCCGTTTATGAAATTTGAAGGGTTAAAAGTTCCTGTTTATTTCACAAATAGTACCAAAAGTTCCGATTTATGAAATTTGAAGGACTATTTGTTCCCATTTTAAAAGTGGAGGATGAAAAAGATTATTTGGTGAAATGTGAAGGACAATTTTGGGTGTTTTCTCCTAAAAAAAGCTTCAATAGCTGCCGGGCTACCCAGTGATCATCACTCATCTATGTTGGGTTAGATTTCTCTCTCAATATTTTTCTTTGTCATCATTAATTCTTCCTCCCTAAGAAAAAGTGGAAGGATTATTCACATTTTGTAATGTCTAAATATATGTTGTAATTAAAAGTTATAATTGAAATTGTATAATTGAAATTGTATTAAATTATTTAAAAATAAGACAAGTCTCTAAAATATATAATACTAAAAACTATATAATCTTGGTAAACCCCAAAGTAACATGCCATTGATAGAAGTGGACAATAGATCCACACGAAATAAATGTGCTCAAAAGAATTTTCTACAATAGACTCAAAAAGCTAACCAGAATGTTGAAAAGTCATTCACTTCTATTGGAGCTTAACGAACTGCAAACCAATTTGTTGAATGTGTAATGCGTAAAAACTTGCCATCTTCAAAGCAGCCATGCTGGTCAAATAGACTTGTCAATTCAATTCATTTTATTATGTTAAATTGTGCGGCTCACGAGGAAGCAAATTTGAAATGAATTTTGTAAGTTTAACTATCTTTTTCAATCTTTTACACGCAACCAAATAAATAGGGAATTTATACCAGAACACTTTCCTTTTTCTTTCTTTCTTTTTTTTTAAATAATTGCCAAGAAAGATGGAAATATTTATAACTAGTACTACATTTATCTGAAAAAAATAGTTAAGTGGGTTGAGTACAATTTATTTTTTTGGTTTTAGATACATCATATTTAATACACTATTAAAATATATAATTTTATATTTTTACATTACTTTTTAATTATGACCATATATAATTATTATAAGTAAATATATTAGAAAAATTTATTCTACCAATTTTTTTTTTAAATTGAATTCTTTTTCTAAGACAAAATAAGTAATACAAACAATCTCTCCTGGACTTTTTTTTTTTAACCACAAATTTTTACCAAAACTTTTACACTTTTCAATAAAAAGTTTTTCAAAAAATTATTATCCAAACAAAGCCTACCAATTTTTGTTATGAGATCCAGTGATCAGAGAAAAGCACGCCCTCATGATTGCCTTCACGTTTTTGCGTTCTATATATGTCTGTTCATGATAACGTAAATTTTGCTCAGAATTCCAAAATTACGGCTGCGAATCACATTTTGAATGTTTCAAATATGAAAACCATATAACCATGCCCACTAACAAAAGCATTAAAACTCAATGTTGGGGTTAATTCAAAATTTAAATTTTAATATTATCTTAAAAAACTTTAACTTAAAAAATTCAATGACATGCACGTCTTTGATTTAATGATTAACTTTCTAACCCTTTACTATAACTGTATAACCCAATTGAGTTGATAGGTGTAAGTTAGAAATTAGCTCTTGAATATATATATATATATATATATATATATATATATATATATATGAAAACTATATGAGGCTTGAATAGAAAGAAAATTTACTCGCAAAAGTATTGAAATAGAAAAAGTTGTATTGAAATATGTGAAAATTTTGTTGATATTTGTTAATAGAAAAAGTATTTTGAAGGGAAAAAAAAAGAGAGAAAATTTTTTAAAATTATGCGAGAGAAATTTAAGTAGAAAAATTTGAATTCTAAATTTTAAAATAAAAATATGTTTGAATAATTTATTTTTATTTGAAATTTTTTTTTATTTACAAATAAGAAGGAATTGTCCAAACGCACCCTAAATTCATATAGACAAAATAACAGAGAAACTGGGACAATCAGCGACCCCACGTTCATTTACGGCATGTTTGGTTCGCTGTAAGGAATAAGGCTGGAATTGAATTTCAATTCGGTGGGAATTGAATTAGGTTGGAATTGGTTTTCAAAGGTTTGGTTCAAAGGAATTATACAGGATGTAATTGTTATTCTTGTGTTTGGTTGGAATGAATAGACATAAGGAATTGTATTAATAAGACTAAAATATCCTCATCTTAAAATGAGAAAGACTGATATGTCCCCTCTTCACCTCTCTTCTTAGAATACTTTTTCTTTGACTCTAGAGTCTCAAGAGCGCGACGAGAACGAGATGATGCGAGCTCCATCATCTTCATCCTGCATCTTCTGCCAAATTGCTCGCTCTTCCACCTCCACTACTCTCCTCTACTCCGTAAACCCATCAAATCCCTCTATTCATTTCCTCTATAAATTCTAGTATTTATGTTTAAAGAACATTACAATTTTCTGTAGCTTAAGAACTGAGAATTTTGCAGGACAAAAAGGTGGTTGCTTTTCAAAACATCAATCCTTCTGCATTCAGGTCCAAAGATTTATTCTTTCTGTTTTGTATTATGAATATTATCTTAATTTCAATTTAATTCGCGGTTCATGGGTTTGAGAATTTCTCTATAATGCAATTGATCTGATTGTGATTAATGCTCTTTGGTGGCCTCTTTGCGTGCATGTGTCTTGATGATGACTTTTGTCGCTGCTGCTCCTTTTCCCGAGCATGAATACTTACGTTTTTTGAAGTGGATAAAAATATGAGAATTTGTGTTACGTTTTGTATAAAAATATGAGAATTGGATCTATAATAGAAAGCCACATCAAAATGAACTTTTTCTAAATATTTGTCTGAAAATTTGTGGAAGTGGTAAAATATGACTATTTTTGAAGCTTTGCTTAGAGAATCATGGAAGGTATAAGCAAGTAAATGTTTTCAGTTTCTTATTCATGCCTATCTGTAGAGACACCACATGCCTATCTGTAGAGACCCATTCATTAACTCCTACCGCTTCCTATCATTCTATCATTGCTTTGGATCGATGTAGAGACACCACATTCTCAAACAGAATCCAAAAGACGAGCAAGTGCAAGGCCTTGTATTGAGGTAAGTGAGGCTCAAGCTCTGGTCCTTGTTCTGTTCGCATAAGTTCATTATCTTGTGGCTTTGTTTCTTGTTTACACTAGCATTTTGGTTGATGTTGTCTTGCTGTATACCTGTTTTTCATCTATGGGTTGCAAAGTTAATGCTTTTTCTTCAATTCAGTGCTGCTCTATTTATTAAAATTTTTTTGGACTGGATTTCTTCTTGTTTTAAAGTCTTTATGACTTGAATATCTTGGCGTGCACCGTTGAATTCTGTTATTTCTCTAAGTCTAGATCCAATTTTTATAGCGTTTATGAAGAATTCTAGTTCTTCTGCTATTGCACCGTTTGCAACTCATGAGTAATCCTGCAATTCATTTGAACTGTATGTCCGGTGAGTTGCTTAATTCTTCCTCTCTTGTTCAGGCTCTACCTCCATGGTTAATTTCCGTGAGGCACGAGGGATAAACGCAAGAGAGAAGCCGTTCTTTACGCAGCCGCTTGCCAAAGAAGGGGACGGAAATGAGAACTATGACAATTGCTTGCACCAGCCGGAAAAGAAAAGCTGACTTACAGCTGAGCAAGTCCTAATGAGATGATTGAAGATGCTATGGAAAGCTGAGAAAGAGAGCAAAAACTTTCATGAAGATAGTTTTCTCAAATTCCGGGAGCAAAGGGCCAAAAACTGGACAAAATTCTGGTTTTCTGAAATTTGTGACCGCCGCGTCGGTCGTACACACCGCCTTGGTGGTTTGAAGAAGAAGAGGAATCACTATGTTGAAGGTGGAGATGCTGGAAACCGTGAAGATTATATCAATGAACTCATGAGGAGAATGAACTAGTTTGTAGTACATGATAAATTGCAATTTTGATTTTTTTTTCTGTTTTTGGCCAAGGAAGTTTAGTGTAATCTTCCTTCTCTTTTTCCCCCCTTTTGTGAAAGAAAGTTAAATTTTCATTCAGATGTGGTTAAACATAGCTTTTTGCATTTCTGGTATTAACATAAGAAATCAACTCTGCTTTCCTTTCTATTTATTTTCAAGAAATGCTTAGTCCTGCACTTTGCGTTCCTTTTCAAGCTCATAATTTCTTGTCACCCTTTGCACGTCTCATTACTTTGCTATTTGGAAGGTTGGAGGACGTGTTTATGCTTGTGTACTATGCAGATACT
This sequence comes from Gynochthodes officinalis, assembly GCA_020080225.1. Lineage (NCBI taxonomy): Eukaryota > Viridiplantae > Streptophyta > Magnoliopsida > Gentianales > Rubiaceae > Gynochthodes > Gynochthodes officinalis. Next base: position 32,140,199 of record CM034625.1, on the reverse strand, counting down.
TATATGAATCTTGAAAATACATCCACCCTCATGGTTTGCCTGTGATGCCATTTGAAATTGCATTTTGTCAATCTTATCAACAAATCCATGTCAAATTTTCATCTTATTGAAGAACTTAAGTGCACCTTCCAATAATGCATCTTTTCTTAAGTATGATCAAACATGAAATCAAGCCAGCTTATTTGCTAAAAGTCATTGCAGAACTTTTACTGCTATGCAGAAAAACTGAAAAAATAGAAGCCAACAACTGTTGCAACACAAAAGTAGACAGAAAAATTCCCAAAAATTCCACAAAAATTGAACATTACTACTGCAAGCCCAAAAACTATATTAAAACTAGGGAGTGCATTATTCACAACAGTCAAGAAACTATATTAACAAAATTCCCTGTAGCCCACATGAACTCAAGGTTGGTCTGGAGGTGTCGGCGGTGGCCTAGGAAAAGTTGGTGGTTCGCCTTGTTGTCCACTTGCCATGTATGTCATGAATGCCGCCTGGAATTGTAGGAAGTCTTGCATCGTGCCTTGAAGATCGCCTACTCGCTTCTCCAGCCTTTGAGTTGTGTTTTGGAGATCATGCACACTTCTCTCCAAACTACTCAGTCTATCTTCATCATCATGTCCTTCACTATCTTCTTCCTCACTATCCTCACTGTCCTCCTCATCTCGTGTGGGCATCCTGCTAGACGACTCTGTTTGCGACCCCGGCCCTTTTTGGAAATCTTTGAACTTGAGGTCAACCTTCAAAAAAATACAATCCATACGGCTGAAATCCCTGGTGATCGATGCCGTTGTGAAGCATAACCTTGTAATGAGCGACGGAAATCCCAAGGATTGATTCTTTTTTGGTGAGTCGACGGCTAGCTGGATCTCGGCATTTATTACTTTGCCAACATCGACTGAAATGCCCCTACTGATGGCATATATCAGTAGTGCTTGCTTCCGAGCCACCTCCGAGTTCATGATTGTTGGCATTAGTCTGCTACACACGAAGGCATTCAGTAGCTTGGCCTTCGGTGTGAGCGAGCTCCGTTTCAAATACTTCCAATTCGGGAGAAGGTGTTGCGCCCTTCCAGTCAATTCCCGTGTAATCTCTGTACTATCGTAGTCGGACTGGATGAACTGGGAGTATTCGTCGTCAATAGCCGGAGGTAGCTTGAACAATGCATTTATGGTTCTTGGAGAGAAGTTAACGGTGGCGCCATCATATTTGATCTTGTTAGACACCGTGGTTGCCACCGCGAGTTCCGTATAGAAGTTAAGGACAATTTCTCTATCTCCTTCACCCAAGTATCCGCGTGCATCAACAAACATAAGCCAACCATGCCTCCGGACATAGGTGTCCAGTGGTGGCTCTACCGTTAGGCCGCGCTCCGCAACAATCGGGCGACCTTGCAAGGCAATCAAGGCGAGGTCCTTGGCACTTTGCTCCGGCGGCTCAGGCCGAGAAGTGGACGCCGAGGAGTGTTTGCGTTTATCGGAGGTGCGCCTAGGCGCCATTGGATTGTTCCTAAAGAAAGACAATGTCTCAATTAACTCCCAAAAGTATATGCTACACATTACAAATTATTGTTAATTGGTGACATGCCTAAGCTAGGTTTTAAGAATTCACAAGTTTTTTCACTTAAAATTCAATTTTATATGCAACATTATGTTAAAGTGCATCAATGAATTTCTAGGATTTCAAATGAATACAAAAAAATTGACAATTCATCCAAAATAACTCATTGAGGCATATTGTCAAACACATGATGTGCATGGTGAAAAACTTGAAATTTCACAAAATTAGCAAGCACCCTAGCCTAAACATTTAACAAACAGCCCAAACAAACCCAATTACACAATATCTAATCAATATCCATCACTAGGAATCACATTTAAAGCAATTCAAAATCACCATTGTGAGGAAATTTGAAAAGTTCAACCATTCATACCTTGGATTCTTGGATGGAGTTGATGGTGGAATTGTGTTGATTTAATGTTTACAAAGGTGTTTGGATCACTTAAGATGGATTGGACTTGAAGAAGATTGTAAAATGCAAAATGAGGATGAAAGGTTTTGAGAGAAATCAAGTGAAATGAGGGAAGAAATGAGGAAAAATGAGGGGGAGCCGACGGGTTTATACCCGTCGGCTCTTAACCGCCGCGGCGGTCTTTTGTATAGCACTTAACCGCCGCGGCGGTCAAAACCATCGGGTGTTGCAATTTTATTTTATTTTTTTTTTGTTTTTTTGATTTTTTTCATATTGCCTCCTTTTTCATAGCACACATGCAAATTACATGCATTAATCTCTACATCCACATGAACATATAAAACTCAATTAACCAATAAAACAAAACAAAACAAAACAAAGCTTTCTTTCTTGTTTAGGTTGCAAAGAAGATGATATCTCCACGGGCAACGTCTCATGTTCCTCCAAAAATGCATATTCCAACTGAGGGAGTGAGGACTTCAACTCAAGTTTGGGTGGCTCATCGACGGGCGGTTTTAGCTTAGCTTCACCACTGGCCACTGGAGACACTAGTTTGTAGTACATGATATATTGCAATTTTGAGTTTTTTTTTCCTGTTTTTAACATATGTGAAACCACAAATGGCTTCAAACTGTCTTGGGTCCAGTTTACCAGAAAATTGCCCAACGAAGGAGAAAGCAAGGGCGAGCTCATAGCCATTATGATGATGTCTAAGTGAATAAGTTTCAATTTTTCTGAAATCATTTTAGGATGGCCACGCAGGAGAAAGTAGGATAAGGATGAAATGACCTTAAAAATTTAATTTCTTTATCTGGCCTGGATTTTTGAACATCAACCAGTTTAAACACTTCTATTTAGCTTCTGGGAAGAACTTGACCGAGCTAGTAACATGTACATCTGTGGTGATGGTAGAAGCAGCAGCACAAAATGAAACACTTTAGACCAAAATACACAAGTAAGAAAATGTATAAAAGGTTGAAAATTATAAGAAAAAGCCAGTGCTTAATCAGCCAAAAAACGCTGCGAGTTTACAAAAGTAGAATTCAACAATATTCAATTAGCAGCGCAAAACGCATACTAAATATTACAAAAGTAAAAAGTAGAATTCAATATAATTACAAGACATGACATGACACATTGGCTTCCAAACTTCCATCTTCAATGGTTAGCAAGAAACCTTCTCACCCATGCAAGTTTTCGGTTAGATGGAAGACTACAAAACACAAGCATTTGAGTAGGGTAATCAGGAATTTTACTCAAAGCAATTTCTCTCTCATCTTCCGATAACCCCTCAATTTCAGCTAGCATACTATATAGCTCTTGAACCTTGTCTTGAATTACCATTTCAGTGCCAATACTTCTACTCAACTTCTCTCCAACATCCCTTATGTTATCACTCATTATCTTAGCAGCTTTTACAAGTGATTCACAAATTGGTTCACTAGCCTCAATGGGGCTTTTCCTTTTCTGCCCAGACATGGATGGTGCAGTGGAGATATCCATGTCATCTAAACTGAACTCTGTTTGGCCGACATAATTACTCTCTGTTTCTATCTCTTCATTGACAGCATTTTCTGATGCTAATTCTTCAATGATGTCTGCAGCTGTTTGTGAATCTTTTCCAGTTGCATGATCTTTGGCAAAAATTGCCGTAAGTTCATTATAATAAGGAAAACTCCTTAATCTGAACTGGGCAGCATTGGGATGAGCCTATTAAAACAATAACAAAAGATTAAATATAGCCCTAATCTACTAAGAAGCTATGATATTTCAATGACAATAAGTCAAGATACTTACAGCTAAATAAGCCTCCCAAACAGGATCATCAGCAGTAACCATTTTTCTGTGCTCATCCCATCCAAATCCACTAGTGTTTGTCCCATTAATCATGTCATAAACAATACCCCAATCTTTCTTCAAAGTCCTCAATCTTGATTCAATGTGAGGCTTACCCTTAATGTTGGCATTTGGCAATACTTTGGCCATATTTCTCTCAAGCTCTCCCAAGTATCCAGGTTTAAACCCATTATCTGCATTATATGTACCACAAATGCGCAAATCAAGTAAACAAGAAACTAGAATAGTATCCTCCTCTGGCACCCATCTTCGAGAGTGTTTTGTTCCTTTTGAAAAAGTGGTTGTAAATGATGAAGTTCCTGCCATTCTTTATAAAATTTGAAAATTTAATGGCTTAACAAAATACAAAGTCATGAAAAATTGAAAATACGAAAGAAATCCATAAATAACACTTTATAAATGACAAATGCAATTATTCATGGTTACAACATAATCTTAAAACAAAGCTATGCTAACAAATATCAATTCCCAGCATTCCTAGATGCTTGCCAATCATTGAACATTTGATTTGCTAATTCCATCCTCCAATTTGTCCAAGCTTCAGAGAAATTTGAACATACGTAACTGGATCCTCTTCAACTACTCTGTTGGTGTCAAAATCTTCTCTCAACTCCGCTTCCATAGGATCAAAACTCATCTCTCTCCTAATAAAATTTTGGACCATACAACACGCAATAATAATCCGATTATGTATCCTAACCGGATAAAATGAGGGACTTCTAAGTATACCCCACCTCATGTGTAACAATCCAAAACACCTTTCTATCACATTGCGAGCAGCTGCATGTTTCATATTAAAAAATTCTTGTGGAGTAGTTGGTTGATAACCTTGACGCCATTCATTCAAATGATATCTTTGACCTCTAAAAGGTGCAAGAAATCCTTTAGAATTTGTATAACCAGCATCAACTAGGTAATAACACCCTATAAACCAAAAAACACTTTATTAATTGACACTTAATTAAAACTAAACTTATTCAACAAATTTTCCTAAACCATTTCCTGTTTAAAAATGGTGCATGCTTACCATTAGGCACCTTAAGTCCATGTCGCCTATTAATTGCATCCCGAAGAACTCTTCCATCAGCTACGGACCCTTCCCAACCGGGAAGAACATAAACAAACTGCATTTCAGGAGTACAAACAGCTAACACATTGGTTGCAATGTCACCCTTGCGAGTTCGATATCTAGGTTTATCTGCAGACGGCACCTTAATCTCGATATGTGTTCCATCTAAAGCTCCTAAGCAATTCTACAAATCATGGGAATAAAATTTTTGAGGAATCTCTAGTTAGGTATAAATTAGTTGTAAGTTAACATAATTATAAGACATTCTATACCTTGAACCATTTCCACCTACGATCAGTCGAATTTGAGAGAATTGGCTCAGGTTTTCTGAAAAAATTACCTTGTAAACGCATCAATGCATTTAGGACTTTATGGAAATATCGACTCACCGTCTCTCCTGACCTATTGAAATTGAGTTTTATGACTCGGTTTTTAAGATGATGGGCAATAATATGTAAGAACATTGCCACTTGCTCATCTACAAGCATGTTTCGTGTTGACTTTAACCCCCCCATATTTTCTAGCATCTCACATAGTTTAAAGAACGTAAGTCTATTCATCCTAACATTCGAAATACATGTCTCATCACTATCATGGACAAGGCGCTTAACATAATCTCGACTAGCATAAAAATCTAGGACATAAGATCTAACCCTTGGCCTATAAGTATGTCTGTAAATGAAGCCACGGTGATAATAAACATAAGAACCAACTTGCAAAGACTACACATCTCTGTCCACACTGTCAATACACCTACAATTCTTTTTCTCCTTTGAGCATTTCTAATCAAACTCAAGCGAGCCATCACTGCAAAAAAAAATAATTTGATAATCTATTCCACATTAGCAATGTAGTAAAGCAATAAATTTGGTACAGCGCTGTATGCAAGTGACAAAGTAAGAAGATTGTTATAGAATTATGATCAGAAGAGAACTTCAAACTTAAAAATCACTAGGGCTACTGAAAGCACAACATTACATAATTCTGAAGTCATTCAATAAATGCCACAAAATATTCAACACAGAGCAAGCAAAGCTCCACCAACAAGCTGCACATCGTTCTTTGACTTGCGTACAACAAGAAATATTTTTAAAAACTAATCCAAATGAAGCCTTAACATATCCGTTGAACAATTGAAATCACTTTGAAAATGCTAGCCCTTTTAAGAATTTTCTTTTCCCAAATCAAGCCAATATAAAAAATGTGCACCAAAAAACACACAAAATTTATAAAAAGTAAAAACAAACCTAAAGTTGTAACAACATTTTGAGCTAACGGACATACACAGCAGTCCATACAATATAATGGCGCTCCAACAGGTTAGGAATCAAGAATCAGAGCTAAAGTGGAGAATTTCAGACAACTTCCTCCTATTTGTAGTCAATGATTCAATATCCAAAAGCAACAGCTTTTACAAGGGGGGAAAAATCTAGACACACAAAAAGTTTACAGCTTCATTTATCCAATAAAAAGTCAATTGTGAACAATAAAGAGGGTAAAACAGGGAAGAAACACTCACCTATCGAACAATAGCAGATAGGATTCAAAGAACTCAAGCGGTAAAAATAAGCAAATCCAACTAAAAATCAACAGAAATTGGAAAATACCCACAGATACACAAAGCAAGCAAGGTCAGAGATGTAAAGGTGAAAGATATTCAACTCAAGCAGCAAAATTCAATGAGAAATCTAACTCATCAAACCCAGAAAAACCCACCGAAAGATCATCAAAACACATTCAAAAACCAACCCAAAACAGGAAGAAAATAAGAAAGTGAAGACGAGAGAACCGTCACTGAACAACAACAGAAAATAAGAAAATAAGAAGAAAAGCCCTTTCTTTTTTTTGCAGCTTTTGTAACTGAACAACAACAGAACCGTCACTCACACGAGAGAAAGGAAGGAGACGATGGAGCTGAAGGAGACGATGGAGCTTTTGCAGCTGCAGATTTGAAGGAGACGATGGGGAGAATTTGAGAGATGCTAAATGAGATGATGGAGCTGAAAGGATAAAATTGGGAGGAAAAAAGACTTTAGCAATTACGAGCGCGCCTGAATTGCAATTCGGAGGTATCTGTCCTGAATTTGAATTCAGGTTTTGGACGTAATTAGAATTCCTATGGAAACACAATTCCTTTGAACCAAACAAAGGAGTTAGGGCATACTTATGAATAAGGCTGTAATGAATTGTAATTCCCTCCAACCAAACAATATGAGGCTTGAATAGAAAGAAAATTTACTCGCAAAAGTATTGAAATAGAAAAAGTTGTATTGAAATATGTGAAAATTTTGTTGATATTTGTTAATAGAAAAAGTATTTTGAAGGGAAAAAAAAAGAGAGAAATTTTTTTAAAATTATGCGAGAGAAATTTAAGTAGAAAAATTTGAATTCTAAATTTTAAAATAAAAATATGTTTGAATAATTTATTTTTATTTGAAATTTTTTTTTATTTACAAATAAGAAGGAATTGTCCAAACGCACCTTAAATTCATATAGACAAAATAACAGAGAAACTGGGACAATCAGCGACCCCACGTTCATTTAGTGCTTCACCGACATAAGTTGAAGCCGGGGAACTATAATTTAAAAACTTGCCTGCCTCCACTATAACCTATACTAATATAGGCAGATTTTTCCCGATTCTATCTTCCCACTGACGGGTTGATGAGCAAACTCCTACTAGGCTAGTAAATATATATACACTATATGAGGGTTAAATAGGAAGAAAATTTACTCTAAAAAGGTTGACATAAAAAGCTAAATTAATATAGACAAAATTAAATCGAAGTGCTTGGCAATTTAATCAAATCTCATGGACTCTATAATTGATCTGGGATGTTCTAGGGAAGAGAAAAATTTCAAACTTCTGACTTCACAAATACAAATAAAAAAATGTTATATTTTTTGGTACACCATTAGGTGGTTTTTTTTATATATATACTTATAAATATTATTGTTAGCTATTTTATTTTCATCATTTCTACAATTAGGTGAGTCATTCATGCCCTTGATCATTATATTAATTTTGAGCCTTTAATTAATCCATAGCAGTCTTTTTATTGTTTCTTTTTCTCTTTTGTACAAAATCGAAAGGAAGTCACAAGATGCAGCAAAACTACTTCAACTTGTTTTTGTTTACTCCAAAAGTTGACTTTTCCCCAAATTGAGGAAGAATCAAACATAGTCTCTTGGGTTGGGTCACTCCAAATTGGAGGCCCAAATTGTTTACTACAAGTTGGTATTCTTTCTTCTGTTGTTATCTATTTCACTGTTATAGAGAGTGGTTTTTATTATTAATAGTAATTTTACTTTCGTGTGCATGTTGTTTGGTGATTTGGGTTAATTGGTTTGTGTCACATTCATTAATGATGATTGAAGGAAGACATGGGTGTATACATTGAAAAGTAAAGATCAAGTTTGGCAAGTGTTCAAACATTTTTAAGTTTCAGTTCAAGAAAAACTAAGAAAAAGTTAAAATGCATCAAAACCGATAATGAATATGAGTATAGTGAGCCATTCAATGAGTATTGCAAAAAGTATGGTATTCGCTAACCGTCTCAACATGGATGTAACTTGTAAGGCGGCTAAAGGAAACGATTTTTCTTCTTTTTTCACTTTCTTGAGATGAGGCAGCTTAAAGAACGCTACTCCCAAAAAAAAAAAAAGTTTTTGAAAAAAGAAACAATTTTAAAATACTAGTCAAATACTAGTGAATCGCCAAAAAAAAATAAAAAATAATAATAATAATTATTGACTTTTAGATCCGGGAATAAGAGTAGAAGAAAATCATTAGAAAAAGTAAAACTCAAATATTCACATGTTATCCTAAAATCTATATCTTTGCTAGAGATAATAGAAAAGTGCTGCTTATTTACTAAATTTTCATACCAAATATGAAACTTGGTATAATTGGTTATTAAAAAAAATGAAGAAAAACACTTTTCTATTTCTTTTTATTTAATTTGGAAGTTTGCGTGCAAGCGTTGACAACTAACTCATTTTCATATTCGATAGAAATCTATCATGACGTTTTAATTTTTTAATTATTTTGGAAAAAGATTATTTTTTAAAATTAGAAGTCAACAACACTGCTCTTAATTTATGAATTTTTGAAGATAATTTAATTAGAAAGGGTCCATATACTATTTAATGAAGCTTGGAGAGGTTTGACTGTTCCTTTCACAAACCTCCAAGGGTATCAACGATCCTTTCCAATTAAACGAATTATACTGTCCCCTACACTATTACTCTCTCCTTCTATTTTTTTTCCTTGAAAAATGTACTATTTTTATATTTTTATAAAAACAATCCACTTACTTTTAGAAAGAAATTAATAAATTATCGTTATCAATAATAATTTTATATAGTTCATAATTAAAATATAAGAATAAAAATAAAAATTTACATACTTAATGATATATTAATTATATTATAATATAATTTTTTTAAAAAAATTATATTCATTTAGAAGTAGATTTTTTTTTTTTAATTTGTGTACTAGATAATCTGGAAATTTGCCAACAACAATTCATAAATACGTGTATAAGCCATCATAAAAATTAACTTTTGAAAAAATAAAAGAAATAATCATTTTTGAAATTTTGTTTTACCTCCTAAAAAAATGAAAATTAAAATGACCTATATTAGAGAAATTTTTTTTTTAAAAATAAAATCGAAAGAACGCATTAAATTTTAATTTACTATGGAGGAACAACCCATGAGGATATAAAAGTGGATAATTAGAGATACTGATTGGAGGCGACTCACAGCCAATTTTAGAATATGATATGTGGCCAACAACTTTGCACGACTAATTCTCTCGGAAACGAGATCTTCAACAGTTCAACGTGTTTGGCAAAAAAACACAAAAAAACAGTTCAACGTGCGAAAAGTCAATGACGAAAACCTTTATGTATTTGATACGATAACCACCTTAACAAAAACCTAATAAATTAACGGAAAGGATGTCTCCATCGTCGGAGTTTCTATTTATTGAAGACATCCCAAAAATTTTAATCCCAGTATTGGGACTTTTAGCGGTGTTTGAGAATTGGACTTAAATCAATAACTTCCATACTAAAACCCCAAGAAAGCCATGGTGTCGCCGTCGCAACCACCACCATCGCCGCCGCCACAGGATATAACAAAGATAGATTTTCTGGATCCTCCGCTTCGAGCATTCGGGTTCCAGATTGAATTACTCACGGCCAAAAAAGTTATCGGCCGCTTTCAAGTCACCCCCCAGTGTTGTCAGGTTAACTATATTCTCTTTCCTTCACCTCATTAATTAATTAATTTACTAATCGTGATTAGCCTTCTTAATTAAACTCGACTGTAGAGAGACAGAGAGGGTAAAATGACAACAGTGATAATCCATGATGAAAAGCCCATATACGTTTTAGAATACTGTAATCTTCGATCATATTTGGTGGGTTTGTGATTTTTAAATTTTTTTTTTTTTTGGGGTGTTTGGTGGGGTATTTTAAGGATGAATGATTTGTAAAAATTTGGATGCTTGGATTGAGCAAATATTTGTGTGAACACAGCCATTCAATGTATTGCATGGAGGGGTGTCGGCATTGATAGCTGAAGGGGTGGCCAGCATGGGAGCCTGCCACTCCGCCGGGACGAGGTCGGCCGGAATACAGCTGAGTATCAACCATGTCAAGAGTGCTCAGATTGGGGACGTTGTGGTTGCCGAGGCTACTCCTGTTAGCGCCGGCAAAACTATTCAGGTACTCTACATATTTTTACTTTATATATTTGGAGTAAAAGTTTTATTGAAGTTCGTTCCTAAAGCTTTTACGAGCACAAATTCTTTTTTTTTTTTTCCTAAAATTTTTTATACGAATTTAGCATGTAAGGATTATAGTTTGTAGAGAAGAAACTAGTGGATTGAACACTCTTGTAGAATAATTGCAAAGGGTATTTGGTTCTATTATCTTCCTAATTTTGCCATGTTAAGCTTTGACTTTTGGTGGAAATTTATGTTAAAGGTGAATAGACAATCCATTAGTATTCCCATCATTTCTATATTTAATTGGGCACATTATAGAAATGAGCATAGTTTGGGTGCGTTGGAACAGCACATTTTCATCTGCAAATAAGTAAATTCTCAAACAAAAATAAACGATCCAAATACATTTTTATTTCAAAATTTAAAATTTAAATTTTCCCACTCAAATCCCTCTCACATAATTTTAAAAATTATTTTTCCCTCCAAAATACTTTTTCTATCAACAAATACCAACCAAAATTTTTACACATTCCAATACAACTTTTTCCATTTGCAAATAGAAATACCTTGTCCAAACACACCATGTTCAGATTTTTCCCCAATTTAGGTTATCTTGAAAACCATTAATATGTGCCTATATTCACATAGGGTATATTTCATAATTAAAAGTTTTTTACTAATAAAAGTAACTAGCAATATCAAACGTGCAAAGATAATTAAAGATTCTTTTGATTAGTTGTTATTAATTTTGTATTAGTTTTGAAATTTTTTTAGTTATAAGGTATATTCACTAAATATACGATATTTGTTTTTATCTTTATTTTTAAAATTTAGATCATATATAGTCATTATTAGTGAATGTAATACTTTTATTCAAAAATAAACTTTTTTGTATATTAAATGGGAATATTTTCTCCGAATAAGAGAGTAGTGATTAGTATTTTGACATTTAATAATTAACTGATAAGTAGATTAATACTAAAATCATAAATATGGGTTTAATTATATTACTCCCTCCATCCCAAAATAGAATATACTCTTGATTTGTTATAATTTTTTTTTTAAATTATAAGATACAACACATTAAATGCATAATGTGTCATTTTACATTTTTATTTTTATTACTAATAAAGATAATATAAGAACTTCACCTTAAAAATGGACACTTTTTTTGAAACAAAAAACATGCCCTTTGATTAAAGTATATTTTTTTTATTAGTTATAAGGTACAACTCATTTAATACACCACTAAAATAAACTCTTTTTTTTAATGCACCACTAAAGTAAGGTATATTTTTATCTTTACTTTTTAATTTTGAGTATACATAATTATTATTAGTAAAGATATTTTAAAAATTTGGTTTAAAAGTAGAATTAGTTTTTAGAATAAGAAAATATTTTCAAAATGGATTTTTTTTTGGGGACGAAGAGGGTATAATCTACATGTTTTCTTGTTTCAAAAAATTACTTACTTCGTCTCATAAATACTCGTAGTTTTTTTTTTTGTCAACAAAATTTATTCACTTAATTATTTTCATTAATTTGGTTATTTTTGAAAGTATCATTGTACTGAATTAATTTTTTTTGGATAAAAATTAACCATGTAAAAGTTGAAAGTTTCAAAATATTCAATATGGAATAAGCTTCAAGTCAATTAGTTTAATTGAAACAGATATGATAGTGTTAATTAGACAAGAAGAGTCAATAAAAATTGTCATTTTACACTGTTTTGTTGCTAAACTTACTTATTGAAGGAGGTTTATATATTGCACATTTATTATTATTATTTTTGAAAATTCCATGTTCGTATATTTAATTTTTTATTCAGATTTTTATGGAAATTTTTTAATTCAAAAGTAAGAGCAAAATTATGGACATTTTTAACTTACGAGTGATGCTTTTCGTCGTTGTGTTTTTTCTTTCTCGCTGATGATTTAAAATGGTGCTTCTTGTCAGGTATGGGAAGTGCAGTTTTGGAAGAGTGATTCCTCAAACCTAGAAAAAAGATGTTTGATAGCATCATCGAAAGTGACAATTATCTGCAACGTTAGAGATAATAACAGAAATTCTACAAAGAATCTCATTCATGCAAAGTTATGAATCTTTGTAGTTTTGATGTTCCCTAAATATATTCACTTGTATTGTAAGAGGAAAAATTGAATAATAATTCTGTTATTATTTCTGATGTGAAGACACAAAAAGACTAACGTAACACGTCTTAAATAGAGGAATTACAGCTAGTTTAAGTTTTAGATAAAATAAGATAATCTACTCTTTCTAGTCAGAATTTTTTTTTTTTAATCCATGATCGTTGAAATTTCCTCATCAGATAAACTATCAAATTGAAACTTGCTGTCTTTAAAATTCTATTCTCCCAACATCTGTCCACTAATATTGGTAGAATGATGGGATGGGGTTCATTATCTTTATCCTTATCTCTCCAATAATTTTGAACTTTCTTATCTTTCCATTGACTCCCACAATTTTTGTTGATATCCCCCCTCAAATGATGCCGAGGTTGAAGACAGAGTTGGGAAATTTGCAAAAATAGTAGGCTACGGAGGGATATTTGCAAAAATAGCAGGTCTAACAAAATCTTTGTCAATATAGTAGGTCAACTGTTTTTAATTATGTAAAAATACCTAAATGTCCTTCAAGAGCAAACTTCATCGTGCGAAATCTCTTCACCGTTCTTGAAACTGTTGTTGCTCTGTTGCTAATCGTTTGCAACAGAATTGTTGAGCAATTATCCTTCATTAAATGAACATCCCATCTCTCTCATTCCATGATCATTATTAGACTATTAGTAGAGATTAGTAGAATGTACGCAAGAAACGCAAAATGCCGACAAACGCAAATTTGTTATATTTGTTATCACACAGCTTGTGTTTTTGAGCATAGTCTACGAATTGGAAGGTCTGATTACGAAAGAATGTAAACGAAATGTAGATAAAGAAGTAGAACAAATATCAACCAATATGAAAAATGTCGATCAAAATATCGACAAAAATGTTGAGCAAACTCTCGTCAAATATGTTGACCAAATTGTCGACAAATATGTAGACACATATATTGACGAAATCGTCGACTCATTTGTCGATAAAACTGGACAAATATGTCGACCAATTTGTCGAGAATCTTCTTAAAAAAGAAAACCAAATGATAAGGGTAATTCAAATGGGTTTTTTTTTGGTAATATTTAATGGTTTGCTAGAGAAATTAATGGAATGAAATATTGCATTTATTTTATTCCTCAAAGTGTTGTGTTGTAGTAATATAACATCATGTTTCCTTGTGAACCTGAATAAATTTTAATATTCAATAGAGAAAAGCAAATAGTGTCATCAATTGTTCTCCCTACAAACGAATGGATTTGAGCAAGTTTGCCGGTTGTGTCCACGCTGTCCACAACGGCCACATTTCTTTTGAACCACATGCTCACCGGTTGAAGGAATTCTCATTTTTTGTGCCTACCACTTTTAGCCCATAGTTCTGGTGGTGATAAGTGAATAGCTAAAATATCTTTTGGCACAATCCAATCTTTAGGATCAACAACGGGCATAATAGGATCGCTATGCCGTTGATTGATGTGTATAAAAGCAAGAGTGTAAGGCAAACGATATCAGTGTCTGAATAACTTGCGTTTATACGATCATAAGCTTTTAACACTTCATCATACGTGGCTTCCTCGGTCGATCCTAAGGGTTTAATGTACTTAGTTATTGGTGAAGGACCATGTGAGGCGTGGTATTTGCCAAAAGTAGTGTCAAAATCTCTCATCTTGAGTCCCGTGATAATGGCAAACTCCCTCTTGCCGAACTTCACATTTTTACCCTCGAAGTTGAAGTATATGCTATTATCCCGTGTAGATTTTTCGTCGGGCTTGAGTTGCCTCATCAGCACAAAATGTATGATCTGTTTGCACCATAATGTGCTCATAGTCAAGAGTGATTTCAGCGAGACTACTCTCCCTTCAAAGTATTTGCTTCTGCGTCTCCGTCATCTTGGACCAAATCATCTTCATATTGGCTTCGGAGTTGCAATACTGCGAAACCTGGGCGTTGAAAAACTCTTATTGAATGACCATTCTATCCTTTAGATGTTCATGCACATAACAAGAAGCTTCAACAATGCAATCGAGATTTTGTTCCACACACTTATCGATAGTTCAGTCGAGAGTTTACTCGACAGTTCAGTCGAGAATTTACTCGATAGTTCAGTCGAGAGTTGACTCCATGTTTCAGTCGAGAGTTTATTCGATAGTTTAGTCGAGAGTTTACTCGATAGTTCAGTCAAGAGTTTACTCGGCAGTTTAGTTGAGAGTTTACTCGACAGTTTACATTCGCCATACTTCTCGACAGAAATGTAGGAATTTGGTCTCAATATGTTTCTCCTCAAATTGTTTGTGGCTAACATTAACATTTGAAGGCAAGTATTTTTTCGACAATTTGTTGTATATGAACAAAAACACTATGTGATAAAACCCTAACTTATAAGGTTCAAATAAGCTGAGAGTTTACTTGACAGTTTACATTCGCCATACTTCTCGACAGAAATGTAGGAATTTGGTCTCAATATGTTTCTCCTCAAATTGTTTGTGGCTAACATTAACATTTGAAGGCAAGTATTTTTTCGACAGTTTGTTGTATATGAACAAAAATACTATGTGATAAAACCCTAACTTATAAGGTTCAAATAAGCTGAAATAAGCAACACAGGAAGCTGGTAACTCACCAAAACAGGAAGCTTCAAATAAGCAAAACAAATAAGCAAAAATCACACTTAAAAAAAAACTGACCTTTTTTTTTGGCACAGTCGCCTTCTTTGATTTCTCTTCCATTGCATCAGATGATAGGCGTTCACCTCGTGTGCGTGCCATTGATGGTGTAGGTATATAAGTGTATATGCTGAATAAGTAGAGGCTCAATCGGTTTGGAAATCACGTTCGAGAAGGCAACTGAAGTGATGGCGAATGGAAGTGGGAGAACGAACAGTCGCGATTTTCAAATGTGGTAGCATTTTCGTATTTTTAACTTGCTGATTAAACTGTCGAACAAAATGTCAACTAAAATGTGGAGTAAATGTCGACCAAAATGTAGACTAAAAAATCGACAAAAATGTCAACTAAAATGTCGATGAAAATGTCGACCAAATTTTCGAATACATAAACAAATGTTGAATTTTTTACTTTGAAACTTATATAAAATGCTGGCGATAGGATGACGCCCATAAAACAACCAATTGCTAGTGGATTTGGAATGCTCGTCGATTGGGTTTTGTCTTTGATGATAACTTACGAAATATCTACATAGCCATGATGACATTCAAACTAGGAGACCATTCAAGCGGGAACCGAGGAAAATGAGATGCTGAGCCCATGATCCTCGCAAATTGAGAATGAAGAATAATGAATAATGAATCAAGAATGGTGAGGTGAAGTGAAGCGATGAAGTTTGCTCTTGAGGGACATTTTGGTGTTTTCACATGGTCAAAAACAGTTAACCTGCTATATTTACAAATGTTTTGTTGGACCTACCATTTTTGCAAATGTCCCTCCGCAACTTGTTATTTTTGCAAATTTCCCGGTAGAGTTTGGGTTGAAAATAACTAATGGTGGCTTTTGACATGGGTTTAGTGAAGATATTTGTAATTTGAGCATTAGTAAGGGTATGCGGAGTAACAAAAAGTCCAAGAGCAACTCGTTCGTGCACAAAATGATAATCCAAGAACAAAACGTTAGTGATGTGAGTTCAATTGTAGTGTGAGCCATAACACGATATTCAACTTCAGTATTAGAACGAGAAACTGTATGTTGTTTCTTTACACACTAGGAAATGAGATTACTTTCGAGAAAGACATAGTACACAGTAGTGGAGCGTCTTGTAGTAGGACAATCTGCCCAATTTGCATCCGAGAAAGCATGTAGAGCAAACATAAAGTTGGAAGTAAAATGCAAACCATGATTAAGAGTGCCTTTAACATATCGTAGGGTATGTCTAACCATCTTGAGATGCGAAAGAGTTGGAGCATGCATGAATTGAAACACATAGTTAACACTGTAGGAAAGATTTGGATGTGTAAGCGTGGCATTAGAACCTACTAGCAGGCAATATCCGTGCAATGTGCGGTTTTTCGAGTGCCCACTGTGTTGTATAGAATATAAAAAATTTGATGATAAAATTAAAATAACGTTGAAGAAATAAAATCACAATGCTATTAAAAAAGGAATAAATATTTAATAGCTAAAAAGGAAATTACATAGTAGGAGTTAATTAATGTAAAACAAAAATAGAGTAAATGCATTCTAATTTGTTTTAAATTTAAATTGCCATGGATATAATTTTTCTATCCCATGACTGTTAAAAATAATAACAAGGAAAATATTTTCTATTTGTGGTATGAAAACTAAGTAGTCATTTTCTTCCAAACTATGATCTTGTACGAATTGATCGATGCCAATTTTGATGAAGTGAAGAGTGCCGACAGTGATATCATATACTCGATTGCTAGACTTCAAATGAATGTCACATTGTTTTGCTTCTTCCAAATCAGGGTTTGAATATTTTGAAATATTCTATGTGACAAGAAGGAAAGTGTATGAAGTTAGTAAAACGAAAGGCGAAAACAAATTTGTAGAATAAAATTGCAAAATATGTAATAAATTGTAATATTACCAATCTAAAAGTATCTAATGCTGTGAATTGGTGGAAGAAAGAATAGTGTGGCGTTGAACTAAACCTTTGAAATGGATGTAGTGAAGAATGTTGAAGATTCGTTGTTTTGAAGACTGGAAACAATGCATAGAGTTCATTAAGATATTACATATTATTTAATCAGAACGAAAAATGTGTATTGTTAAATGAACAAACCTTGTTTTGGTAATATAGGTAGTAGCACTGACCATGGCATCATTATTTGGCCCTTTATATTGTCAAACGTAAGGCTGTCAAATTGATTATTTTCACGAAATCTTAATAAGATTGAACAGTCTTGATTGAGTAAATTATCATCAAAGAATTCAATGCACCCAAATGTGAAAACATGGTGATTGATTGTTAACTTTCACTGCATTTGTCCTTGTTGGATTATGATTTCATCTTCATCATCAAAATTTTGGATAGCATAAAGACCTGTTGGGACTGCCTATAAAAAAGGACAAAAGTTTTTTTTATTATGTTAAATGCAATAAGAAATAATAGTTGTAGTAAATATAAAAAAAAATTTAAAAAGTTTTAAAGTTCAACCTGTTTTTCTCTTTGAAGGGATTTCAAGAATAAGCAACATGGCCTTTCATTTGTACCTTGGATAGGTGAGTAAAAGGATTAGAAAATGTAATATAAAATTATGACGCAAAGCCACTAAAGAAATGATTTTTGTACAAAAAAAGATTAGATGAAGAAAATTATGAATGAAGTTTATAGAATTATCTTGCAGTTGAAATAGCATTGGATTAGCAAGTAACACATTTTGCATCCAATCTTCAATTGATTTTTTTGATTGTACGTTTGGGTATCCAATGTATTTAAATATCGTTGGATAAGAGATGAAAAAATTGTAACATATTCTATAATTGATTCGATTGTCTCGTACATATGTTAAGGTGCTAGCATGTACATGTGTAGGGAATTGAGTAACAAAATAAAATTTTTGGTTATAACCATTTTGTTTGGTCAACTATTTTGTAAATGGATTAATTGGTGTCGTCATGACCTATCAGAAAAATAAATTGAATGAAATAATTTATTTGAATAAAATAATAATTCATATCATATAACTAATAGAAAATAAAGTACAAAAATAAAATAAAATAAAATTGCAACATTAAAAAAAGGAGTAGAAAAATGGCACTACAACCAATCTTATTGCAGCTGCCTTTGAAAATGGCAACACAACATGGGCAAAATGCACAAAGCAATTTGTTCAAACGACCATGCTCTAGCATGTGATTAAAGACCATTGGCATCCAATCTTGAATTGATTTTTGTCATTGTGCTTTTGGGTATTCAATGTATTTAAATATCACCGGCCAAAGAGTTTTCCAAATGTGTACACAGCATTTTTAAAGGGCAAATGTGTACACAGTTTCCAAATATTTCCAGAAATTGGAGATAGAATTTTCCAAATATGTATACAACATTTTTGTATTCCATTTTTTATCATCCTATTCTGTTTAATTTTTTTGGAAACCATCCTACTAAGCTGCTACAATAGATTTGTGAAGATATGGTGGATGGTCCAAACATTAATTTTACAAAGAGCCTTGTGTTTTTTAGCAAGACATATTGTTCAAAATATTAGTTTTTCAACTATGAATTATTCATCCTATATGTAGGAAAAAATACAAGTAATATTGTTACTTTTTAATTGTATATTTTAGACATAAGTATATATAAATAGCATACTAAAAGTTGGCAAAATCTGAAATAGTGCAATCTGAACCAATACCAGTAATATTTAGCATACATAAATCCGACATCATTACAAGGAAAAGCCATTCGTTTCAAATGAGAAAGTGAACCAATGAAAAAACTACTTCTGTATCCCATCTACACTAACAATATCTATTTATTTATGGCTATTTGAAGACTGAAGTCCAGTCATCGGCAAAAAAAAAAAAAGAAAAAAAAAGTGAGTTGAAAGACTAAAAACTTGCAACGCATACAATTGGAAGGCTCAAAACCAGTTTGCACATCAATCAAACACCTTAAAATCCAAGAGAAAACAAGAGGGACGTTACTTTAAGTTACAAATATAAAAAAAAATGCATCCATTTATTATAAAGTTGACAAGTATGTGCAGAAAGTTTTATCAAAATCAGAACAAGCATCAAACCAAAATCAGAACAAGTATCATAACATGCAATAGCAATCTGTACAAAAACAAGAGCAAGAGTAACTTTACCTTTTGAAGTGCTACTGTATCAGTCGATCAATTTCCCAACATCCATTGACAATCAAATTGTATTCAATGCACATACAAAAGGAAAAAAAACAGTTAGAATGCAGCAAAAAGAAACAAAGAATATGTATTACAAGAGGAAAACATTAACCAAATTTGTGATTGGCTATGAGGAATAAGACTGGTTGTTTTTTAGCTTGGCAATATTATGTACAGTTGCAAGAACATTAAGTAGCAGTACTTATACAAAAATCTTATGTAGCAATATATTAACAAATTAACCCATAAGGTAGTAAGAATCATGATGATTTAAGTTTGAAGGATAACAAAAAAAAAGGAAGCAGGAAGCAGGAAAATAGATTAATGAATGTTACACAATGCACGTATCTTTCTAAATATGAAATAAATAAAGGCATGAGCAAGTTAATAAAAAGCATACTCTTTTGAACGAAGATACTATTGAATAATCAAACCAATGTAGTGGAGTTCTAATTCAATACTTTTGAGTTCCTGGTTTGAAGAAAAAAAATAGAAGCTCAAGTTACAAGCCAGAAAGGAGTAATTTTAGGAAAGGAAACAGTAGAAGAGAGAAATGGAAGCATATAACCTGCGCGCACTATTTCTTGTGTAGAATTATAATGAATGTCATGGTTCTACTTTATAAAAATAGTTGTAAATGTGGTTGATGTGATGTGACCTGTTTTTACTTTTACAACTGTGTTTTAGTTGTCAACTCAAACTGGGTAGTCACATGGGTATGTAAAAAAAACGTTGCACAAACAGAAGTTGCAAATTTGTCTTGGGAATAATGAACAGAAATAGAAATTTTTACATTGGAATACAAATCTGGAAACAACAATTTCTGTTGCATAATTTTAAAATCAAAATCATGTTATCTAGCATGAATCTCGAGGTCAAAAAAATTATATATCTTAGAGCATGCAAAAAGAAAAATATGGTTTAGATAATTATGAAATTGCTTGTAGGGCAGGATTTTTTTTTGTTGAACAAAGCACTTGTTTTGTTCTCAGAACACACAAAAAAAGACACAAACAACTGTTAGGTACTGTCAAGTATTAGACATGCATGGATAAGGGGTATTTGACAAACACAAAAAGTAAGAGTAATAATTGGCAAAATACATCTAAAACAGCAAAGCCACAATAGGTGTAGACCATTAAATT
Source organism: Gynochthodes officinalis (assembly GCA_020080225.1). NCBI lineage: Eukaryota > Viridiplantae > Streptophyta > Magnoliopsida > Gentianales > Rubiaceae > Gynochthodes > Gynochthodes officinalis. Next base: position 32,119,482 of record CM034625.1, on the reverse strand, counting down.
TGAAGTTTAATTCTTATAAATAATAATAGATATTCCTTTGGAATTGATAGAGATTACCCCAGGATAGCACTCCTACAAAAAAAGGGCAAAATAAATTGAAATAAAATTTTTTAAACTATGATACTCTTGGAGGATAAGTATAACTTTAACAAGTTTGAAGCACAAAATTATTGAGTGGAAGTTGTGTAATAGGAAATTCAGTAAATTGTGATAAGAATGCATTGACAGTAGATACTCTATGGTACAAATGTGGGAATACTATCATTCATAGTTCCACAAACAGAGCAGTCCAAATGCAAACCTTTCCAGCAGACAATAGACAGAAATGTAGGTCAAAATATATAATCAGATTGTAAACATTCAAACTGATGCAGCCCAGAAATCCAGTTTTGTACAGAAAAAAAAATTGATCTTTCAGTTAAATGCATGGAAATAGATGGAAGAAGCAAAACTTAATTTTGCCTTTCACATACATGCATTTGAAAACAAAAAAGTGGACGATTTAATAAAAGGAAGTGGTAACAGCAAGCATGTCAAATCCAAACTTATGACAGTTTTCAGAATAGTGAACATTGGGCTGTGACAGCACACTTAGAAATGGTACAAAGATAACAGCAAATTGTTTTTCAACAAGTTTATGCAATTATATGCTGTACTCTGAAAACTCATTGCCTACCATTCAGTTTTCAAAAGTACACCAATCACTAAAAAGACAAGCAATAAGGTAGAGCAGTCTTAAAATACAAAAGTTTGAAATACATATTCGCAAAAGGTGCAAAGTAGAAATATCCTAATCTATTTTATGTTTTTTCTTGGTGGCATTGGCAGGGTCTTTGGTATCCAAATTATCTTCTTCATCAGATGAAACAAGCTTGTCAAGAAGGCAAAGGTGGGCCTTTGGTGATGATGTTCTCGCATGTTCTCCTACAAGAAAAATAAGGGAAGAAAAGTACAACTGGATTTTTAATATCTTCCAATCCATGGATATAGTCAGAATTTTAGACATAACATATCACTGTAATAGTACCTTCAGATTGTGACATTGGCTGGACTTCAAGAACATTTGCCGATGATACTTTTGTTACACTTGCACTGTTTTGCTCGAATGACGACCCTGAAAACTGGCCTTCATGAAATTCAACATTCGAAGTGATGGTGTAGTGCTGTCTACCGTCTGCAGTCTTAAGTTTGATTGGCCTAATCTGTACTAAGAATAATTTGGACTGCAAATCCTTATGAAGGTCTGTACTAAGAATAATATGTACTAAGAATAACTGGCCTAATCCTATAAATGAAGGTCAATGTTCTAGACAAAAAAAGAAAAGAAAAAAAGAATTAATGCTGAACCAATTGCACCCGTGGAAGAAAAGCAAGATAGTGATAATGGAAACAGGTAGTTTGGAAGTAGGAATGACCTTGTTTGCATATTCCATGACTTTGCTCGCTGAAAATATTAACAATTTTTAGCCAGGTTTCCAAATATAAAGGCTGTAATGATACCACTATTATCAATCACATCCACCTCAAACTTACACCTATTAACAAACCAATAATCAGATAGGCTAGCATACAATAAAATTAAAATGAAATCAAAAAAGGAATAAGAGATAAATTTACCTAGGTTTTGCCATCTACCTTGATTCACACAAGTTATAGGTGTATTCTTTATATTGAAGTGCAGATGTTGATTGGAAGCATTTGGGACAAGCTATGTACCAATACTTCTGGCAAATATTCTTGAAGGAAAGTTGTGCCTTCACAGGTACATTTTGCAAACAGATTGCAATAAGTTACGCGCAATGAATAGTAAAGCATACATGGACGTTCATACTTGTTTCGATCATCAGGCTAAGGATGAATAAATACCTTTTGAAATGGTGTTACGTTAGCAACAAGACAAGTTTTCTTTTACGACTCTATAGATATCTCCAAAGGATTCTTGAAATAGGTCTTGTTGATGACAAAGTCAGACAGCATCTCCTTGTTTATGTCAGCCCTGGTGCATAGTAAAAGACCGTTTTGAGTAAAAAAGCAATGAAAATGAGTAAAACTAAAAATTAATATAGGGCTGCATCACCAGTTTTTCAGATGAAGTGCACTTTCTATTGGAGGGTTGACAAGAATAACTAAGTCATATTTTGTAGTGAGAGTTGTGCCTACAAAATTTTTTTTTGAGTTGTATTAATAGATAGCCATGAAATAAAACATTGAGGGATGAAGCAACAGAGTTAGTAAAAAAATTAAGGTGAACACAATGGAATTGACAATGGAATACAGTACCATTATAGTAAACAACTTTAATCCTGCGATAGATGATTACAGCGAAATTGTTCAAATTCTCAACAATATTAGTTCCTTCATTCACAACAAACTCGTTCCAAATGGATAGCATGACTATCTTCATATTGCAACAATAGAACGAAATAGTTAACTTAGCAAAGACATAAATTTCATGTGCCTAATAATATAAACAACTTTATTTTTTTTCCAGGTTAATGAATCCAACAAAACACCTAAATTTTAAATTCTAACAAATTGGATATTGGTTGGAAAAAGCAAGTAAAATCAAAATCACAAAGTAGGTTGGCAAAAAGCTGGACTTAAATAAAACACATGCACTTGTTATCAACAAAGTTTTATGTACTAACGAAATGGCCTTCTAATCAGTTAGAATGAAGTAGTAAATACCTAGGGAAATGAGTACATAAATGTAATGGATAAAACAGATTCTCAAAGAGAAGTTTATGCAGTGAATAAATATGTTCAAATGCATTTGGACAAGGAAACAGTAAACAGCTTGGAATGAGATGACACCACAACAAGGCTATAAATAGAATAATGAACAGAAAATTTATAAAGGGAATTAAATAGAATAATGAACAGAGAATATAGATTTCATGCCACATTGTGAAGATAAATTGTAGACATTTGAATACGAAAATAGGAGGAAAGATTCTATCACATTTGATTAACAAGGACAAATTTTTGAATCACTGAATCACCTACATCACCTTTGATAGTCTTAGGAGGTAGACTATCGATCACCATGGCCAACATATCTACAAAATGAAAAACCATTTTAGATTAGCAGACCTACCTAAATAGCAAGGTAAAACAACCACAAATACAATATAAAATTTAGGACATTGTCAACTAACATGAAAATTGACCTATATAAATTAAGATATCCGTACTATTAGTTATAAAACAGAATCTAGAAACCTAATAAGTAATGACTGAAAGAGGACTTTACCAACAGATTCTTTTTTTTGCATCAATGAACCTAGCCAGGTGTTGAAAGTTTGTATACTGATAATTGACATCGAACACATCGTCAACATTGTCAAGTGGTTCAAGGATGGTCCTTGAATTGATTATCCACTATGTAGTTATCCCTTCAAATTGATACTCTTTTTTCAGTTTCTTCACTTTAGCATTTTTTATTTTATATTTTTGTACACTTGAATTTTTTTCCCCATGCGCTCGATCTTATGATTAAAAACTATGGCCTGCACTCTTGCTCCCTATCAATGCAAACAGAAACTATTTTAGTAAAGAGGAAAAAATATACCTTATTCTATGAGTACAAAATGAAAGTAGTACACCAAAAAATTGCACCTTTGAGTCAGCGAGAACGAAACACTGGTAACGAGAAATTAATCGCAGTTGTTTGCTGAAGCTTTTATTGGACGGTAACGATACATGACCATGTTGTCATGCCCTTAAAAATATCTTGAATCTCCAACAAATGGACCATCTGAAAAAAACAAACACACAAAGTAAGTGATATTCACAATAACAGTTAAAAAAAAAACCACGATTAGAAAAAATTTAAACTTGTAGCAGAGACAACAAATTTGATCATCAAGTATTTGCTAATTCAAATATTTCATTATAAACAACATTTTGAGTTTTGCAATCCGTCTTACATTCGCTAAAAGTGGAAGGAAATATTAACGCTTTTACTAATTTGGAAGTTCTTGAAAGGGCAACATACAATTGACCATGTGAGAAAATTGGTTCTTGCAAATAAAGACCCACATAATCTAATGTTTGGCCTTGGGCCTTATTAATTGTCATGGCAAATGATAATCTGACAGGAAATTGAGTCCTCTAAAATGAAATTCCTTTCTTTTCCTTATTTGAACTATGCGATGGAATTTTTGGTATAAAAAAAACCCTGCCTTGGTGTTGACTAGAAGCAATCTTTGCACAAATTGCATTGGCTGCTAAATCTATACAAATGAGACATGTACCATTACAAAGACCTTTAGTCGGATTAAGATTTTGTAAAAGAATTATTGGGTAGTTTTTTTCAATAATAGTCTATGTGGAGGAAGACTTGATGGATTTAAGGAATTTAGAAAATCGTCATAGTCCTCTTGATGTTTTAGATCAATTGTTTGATCTGAACTGGAGTGCACTATTAAATCGCCAGGAAATTTTTCTATCAAAAGATTGTTAATATAATGAACGGAAGTATTTTTCAGTGACAAAATGCACCTATTTATCATTTCCTCTGGCTTGGTAGAATACAAAAGCAAATTTGGGAAGACATAACCAATCAATCTGCTAACAATAAACAAAAATACAGAAAAACAGTACAAGTAATTAGATCAAAGAAGCTTAATACATGAACAAAGAAAGAAAAAAAAACCACATAAGTGACATGCCAAATACTTATGAAGAGAATCATTTTTGTCAATATACGGAATGGCAATTTCATGTGGTAACGTAATATTACCACATTCATCTATAGGTTCTGAATTTTCCCCAATCTTGAGAAGGAATTCTGAAAAATCAGGGTCTAAAAAAGCACGCATATTCTGTTTCAAATGAATTTTTTCCATTAAACACCATAGTGGAGAATTCACTATGCTAGCATTAACTTGTGACTTTCTTGTTCTTTTTTTAATAACTGGAAGAGTTTGTCGAAAGTCACCCCCAAAAACAACCACTTTTGAGCCGAAGGGTTTATTTATTCCTGTTATATCTCTCAACAAAAGATCAAATGCTTCTAAAGCATCTCTAGTTGCCATAAAAGCTTTATCCCATATTATAAGTTTGGTAGCTGCAATAAGATTGGCTGTACTGCTTTGCTTACTCAATTGACAAGCTTTACTAATAGAAAAATCAATTGGAATTTTGAATCTTGAATGAGTGGTGAGTCCACCTAGAAGAATGGACGCAGCAGCACCAGATGTTGCCACGACAATTGCAATAAATCATTTGGATCTAATATTAGCCAACAGGGCACAATATAGGAAAGTTTTTCCAGCTCCTCCAGGACCATCAATGAAGCATTCACCTAGATGTATTTACCAAAGGATAGATTCATAGGCAAACTTTTGTCCTACATTTAACCTAGTTGGAAGCAAAAGATCATCTTCACTAACAATTATATTCAGCTCACTATCCAATTCCTTTGTTAAATTATCAAAACAAAAGAATTTTTATATTATCAGGAAGAAGATGGTATTCATTTATATTTTTACCCATCTCTTGTAGAGAATTGTTAATGTCCACATATGACATTCTATTTCCAAAAGTTCATATCAACCAAATAATAGCATGAGAAACAACCAGCCAGAACTAATACCAGTAACATTCGGCCTACTAAACACATTTCATCACACACACACACACGTCACAATAGATAAACATATATATTTATCAGAACAAACAACAAAGAACAAATATTAACAACTGATTCAAGGACACTCCAAGGAAAAATAGGCAATGGTTGTTAGAAGACTGAAAACCAGTTAGCGGAAAGGAAAAACAAGTTGGAAGATTCAAAACCAATTAGAGGACTAAAAATTGGCAAGGCCATAGAGTTGAAAAACTCAAAACAAGTTAAGGCATCAATTAAATACCGAAGATTTCCCAAATAAAACAAGAGGGATGGTACATGAGGTTATGAAAAAGGAAGAACTATCTTAAAATTCATTTAATGTAGTAAATAAATAACCGGCAGCATTAATACCAGTAAGCCAAAAAATGCAGAGAACAAAGGGAAGAAATGAATTAGGAAAAAAGAGAAACAAAACCACACCTAAACAAAATGAAAAAGGCTGAGGCAAACCCTAAACACACAGTTAGAGTTGTAGCAAAAATAATGATAGAAATAAGAAGGAAAAAAGAGGGAGATGGCTTTCATGAAACTAGCAAAAACACTGACAGATGAGAGTGATTAGAAAGAAAGTGAGGTAATAAATGAAATGTTAAACCTGAAATGACCACATTTAGCACTAAAAGACAACAAGAAACAAATATTTACACATTGGACAATACCCATAGATATATAGATAAGAGTGAAACAAAAGATTTGACAGCAAGCATTCAATCGAGAAGGTAAAATAGCACATTTTATACCAAAAGAAAAAATAATAAAAGGCAATAAATTTGCTTAGATTTTGAAATCGGCAGCAGCTGATTCTTGGTGACCGAAGAAAAAGATGTGGCTGTAACTGCAACTTCGTCTAAGATGAGACAATCTAGTTAGGCATTTATTGGGGATTTTAAAAAAAAAATCTAAAATTATGAAAAAAAATAAAAAGGCAGCTAATTCTTAGTGACTGAAGCAAGGAATGCGGCTACGACTGGAACTCTGATTGAGATGAGATGAGATGAGACAAGATATGGGGATACCTACAATCAATCTAGTTAGGCATTTATTGGGGATTTTAAAAAAATTATAAAATTATGAAATGAAAAGGAAAAAGAAACTATAGTTTTGTTTCATCCGAAAAACACCTTTCTTTCCTCGAACCCAGGCTCTCACGACCAGCTGTCGGAGGATCGAGGCCGAAGATTCACACATTCAAATGTTGGACGACACGAAACTGCAAAGACAACACAAGATCTAGTCAGATAACATAAAAAAAGAATATATATATATATATATATATATATAATTGGCCATTTTCTTCCATTTTTTATTTGGTCTTTCCTCGTGTCTTGTGGGTTTCTTGTCTTTGCCCGTCGACATGCCGATCCGGTGACCATGACGGTGACCGGGAGAAAAGGACTCCTAAGTTTAGAGATTTGTTCTTATTTTTAACTACATTTGCTTATATATATAAAAGCAAATATATGAACAAATATATATATATATATATATATATATATATATATATATATGAACAAATGTAGCTAAGAATAATAACAAATCTCTAAACTTGGGAGTCCTTTCCTCCCGGTCACCATTATGGTCACCAGGATCGGCATATCGACCGGCTGAGACAAGAAACACGCAAGACGCGAGGCAATACCAAATCAAAAATAGGAGAATATCATGGTTCCAAAAGCAAGATATGTGGGGAAAAACCTTAAAAAAAATCGGTCAATGGCAAGAATGGAACGAGAGAGACAGCAAAGCTTAGGGTGTGTGCAGAGAGACGGCAGAGACTGGAAAGAAAGGATTAGGGTTTCGAAGGTTAGGGTATCGCTGACATGGAGAACATGCAGGCACATATGATTTACTTCAGCAATCGTGGTAGGAACAGGCATGTATGGCACGGGCATGTCTTGTCCACGTGTCTTCACCCGGTGTGTTCATGTTGAGGCATTTATAATATATGTTAATGAGGAAGATATCATCTACATAAAGACAAAGAATTAGTGAACCTTCATCATAGTGGAAAATAAATAAAGAAGGATCGACTAGACTCCAAAAGAACCATATTTAAGAAGAAAAACACTAAATCGATCATACCAAGCACAATTTTGTTGGTGGTTGTTGAAGTTTCTGGATTAATTTTTGAAAAAAAAAATTCACTGATGAAAACTCTTTTATTAAAATAGAGGAGAAAATATGATTAAAGATAGGGAGAATGAGTCTTTTCTTTTAGTCGTGAAAAGGAAGAATAATTTTTATAAAAAAAAAAAGAAGAAAAAAAAACATTATATTTCTAAAAGGTTGAACCCCAACCCTAAAGGGTTTTTCATCCACCGGTTCCATAGTTGGTAAAAGATGTAAATCACGGATGTTCCCAAGAGCAGGTGCGTGAAAGGGTTCGACTAAGAAGGGTAAAATAGCGCGGTTAGTCTTTCAACTTGCAACATTAGTTCAATTCCGTCCCCATATTTAAAAATTCAGTTTGTCCCTCAATTTTGCATTTCAATTCTAATTAGATCTTCTAATGGAATCAACCAAATAAGATTTAATGCATTTAATGCATTTCACTCTTTTTACAATGTGACGAACTTTTATTTGTTGTTAAAAATATGTTATGAATAAATAAAATTATTCCTTAACTATCTAAATTATAAAATGCAAAAATTAGAGGTGATTTAAATAATTAAAAGTACAATTCAAATAAAATATTTATCAATTGTGCAAATTAGTTATTGAATTTATTAAACCTCATTGAACATAGGAGGACCAATTAGAACTGAATTTGTAAGTTATAGGACTAAGTTAAAATTTTTAAACATGAGTAACAAAATTAAACTAATATCCTAACATTTGAAGTTGAAGGATGAATGTGATTATTTTCCCAATTAGGAATTATATTTGTCCAGCTTATTCTCCATTAGTTAATGCTGAAATTTAATGTCCAAGTGCTTTTTTTTTTTTTTTGCTAGTGTGTTGGGAACATTTTGTAGTATTTTATCCTAATCTATTGGTATATTGCAAGAATGGAAATTTAGTTTCAAAATAATATTACTGCTCTCCTTTTGCCAAGAATGGAAATTTAGTTTCAAAATAATATTACTCCTCTCACTTGGTCCAACACCTAATTGGCGTCATCCTATAAAACCCATAAAGAACCATATTCTCTTATAGCCTGTTTGGTTGGAAGGAATTACAATTCATTACAACCTTATTTAGAGGCATACCCTAATTCTTTTGTTTGGTTCAAAGGAATTGAAACTCTCAGGAATTCCAATTACGCCCAATGCCTGAATTGAAATTTAGTCCCATTGGTTCGGAATTGAAATTCAAGTGCAGCTCGTAATTGCCAAGTTTATTTTACTCCCAATTTTATCCTTCAGTTCCATCATCCCCTTCAGCGTCTCCCCAACTCTCCTTAGTGTCTCATTTGGATCTGCAACCCTAACCCATCACCACCCTCAAAAAACTCCTCTACCATCCCTGATCGATCGAAATTTTCGTCATTCCCAAGCGTCTCCTTCTTTTTATGCTTTTATATTCCTTCTCAATAGAATTTGGATCTTGCTTTTGTTCTTCCTCCTCCCCCGTTTTCTCTTGCACTCTGCGTGAGCTGTTGCCATCGCTTCTTCAGATTATGTAATAGGATCTGTGGAGAGTTTTTTCCCGTTGGTTGCGGTATGCTCCGACTTCACTTGATTTATTTATGCATTGTGAACTCCATTCTTGATTTACTTTTTTTTTTCGGTGAAAAAAAAAAATACTGGATGAGACTTGAAATGTGTCTGATTATTCTTCTTCTTTCTGTGTACAAAGTTGGTGCACGGATCTACTGATTTCGCAAAGTTTTATCTACTAGTTGTTCTGCATTTGTTGGATTGTTTCTGTGTACAAAGTGTGTGTATGTATATATTTAATAATGAGTTTATCTCTCTATGGGAGCTTTGTTTACTCTAAATAAGTAGTAGTACATTTCTCCTTTTCAATAAGTGGATTTTTTTTAAAAAAAAAAATTAATCTATTACAACTACAAAATTGGTTAAATTTGATTACATATGTATTTTGAACTTTAATCAAAGGATATGTATTTGGTATAAAATTTATCCAATATAGGGTCTCTTGCACTCTACTGGATTTATATCTAGTTATACGTAAATAAGTAGGTAAATATTGTATTTACATCTATATAAGCTTTACAAATATGATAAAATTATTTCCTTAAATTGTATTTTAATTGAACGGTGAATTATTGTCTAAGTTGTAAAAGTATTGTGGTAATATTAGATAAAAATAATTGTTTCCATAATTAATTTTTTAAATAATAATAAGTTAGTCTATATCTTATTATGTGAGGTTCGATATATATTTTAGATCTCACGATCATATTCTATTGAAATATATATTTTTATTTAAATGTAGATAATTTATCTCTTTTTTAATAATTGATCATTCATAAAATTATTCAATAAGAATATAAAGTAATATACACATAAAATTAATATGTATATAAAGAATAATGAAGTAATCAAATATAATTAATAGTGACCTTCAAAGAAATTAACAAATTTGACAATGTAATATTTATTTATTAAATACTATTTAGAAAATTGAAAAATTAAAATAAATTTGGCCGATAATTGGAAGCTTTTTTTCTTTTTATTTGGTAAGTCCTTGTCTGAATTTCCAATCATTGCAATTGCAATTCTTGTCATGATCACTACACAATAAATATTGTTTAGTAGAATAAAAATTATAATAGTATTTTTTAATTATTAAAAAAAAAAGAGAGATTACCTCCTTGTACCATTTCTTTTATTAGCATTAATTTCCCAAATGAATCTTTGATGGAATGATATTCCGTTTTGGTAAAAGGGGATAGGGATTTTTGGTTTTTATATAATTCATTTTGCTTATGAAACTTTAATTGTTTAAAATTTCATTCAATAGATTTTTTTAGTAAAATCTTAAAAAATTTGCATCAAAAGTTCAGCCACTATGACTATAAGCCTCTGAATAAATATTATAGATAATAAAAAAATTAAATAAAATTTTATAAATAAGATAAGTTTGTGGTAACTGATCAGTGTAGTTAGTAATTTGAATATACGTTTATGAGTAATGGGAAAAAGATATAAATAAAAATGAAAATTTTGAGTTTTAAATAATGATAAGACTCTTAGATATTATAAATAATTAAAAAATTATCTAGCTATGCAATTGCAACATGGTTTTGTGTAGAGATAGTATATAATTTAAATTCTAATCTGATAGAGATAATAAGATTTAATTAGATAACAGTAAATTTGTCCAATTACAATATTTTATATATAGTAAATAATTTGATTATAATTTGACAGGTGAATTCATTAGGTTAAAAGATGTATATGTGTCAAGACCATGTTGAAAAAACATTATATATATATATATATATATATATATATATATATAATAGATTATTCCTTTAAATTCTATTTTACTATTCTCAATTATAATAACAATTTCTTCTCATAATGAAGTACTCTTTTTAGCGGGGGAAAAAGGGAAAAAAGAATGGAAGACGAATTGAAATGGGGCAAGTACCACCTTGTTGTCACAATTTTTGAACTTTTATTCGTGTATTAGAATTTGATCTAAGTGGTTAACTTCTCCATCTAAAATTTGAAACTAACGGAGATGATATGAAATTTGGAATGTTGTTTTATAAGTATCCATGAAAATGATATTGTCTAATTCTAGCAAAATTAACAACATAAAAAAACTTGTATCATAACGAACATTAAGAAATGAGTCTTTCCTTGAATTTGTTAGTAATCATGAGGATAGAAACAGAATTTTGTTAAGTTTTTAAATCTTAAAAAACTCCAACATGTTGATTAAGGTTTCTAAATCAGTTGAAGGCGTGTTTGTTTTATGTTAGAATTATAATGGGCTTAGAATTGTGAGTGTATATATATTAATGAGATTTAATTTGAATTTTGAGGGAAAATTTTCATAATATTAACATATTAATGCAAGAGAAATTTGCAAATATAGCACTTTTTTTAAACGCGTTTGCAAATATAGCATCAAATCTATTTTCATTGCAGACATAGCATTTTGTGGGTTAAGACCCTTGTGAAAAGACGCGAATGCCCCTTCATCCTTCATCCTTCATCCTTCATTCTCATCCTTCCTTATATCCTTCATCCTTGTCTGAATCCTTCACCTTCTCTGAATCAACAATCTCATGAGAATGAAGTCATTGTCGTCTACGGGTGAAACCACTGTACGCACACGAACAATTTATGAATGGACTGGACGGACAAAAAAATTACAAAAAAGGTTAGCCGAGTTGCCCAAACTGGATGAACTAGACTGGACATATATCCTTCATATTTAATTTGGATACGTTTTTGTATGACATGGGAATGACAGTCGACCTGGGTTTGAACGAGAAATGAGGAAGAAAATGTCGATAAATATGTTGACATACATGTCGACGAATCCCGTAAAAGAACAAATGTTGACATATATGTCGGCATAGCTGTCGACAAACATATCGATACATATGTCGTTAAAATTGTCGAGAAATATGTCGTCAAATATGACGACAACTGCGTTGTTCGTATTAATAAAACAACATGTATGGTTGATGTGCGTGCATAATTATGTTAACTTTTTCACGAGAGCATAATTTAATGTAAATTATGGAAATGAATAACTATAATATTGAATAATGATTATCACAAAATGTCATAACTTTTTATCCCTACAAATGAATGCATTAAAGCAAGTTTGTTGGTTGTGTCTGATCTTTCCTCACCGACCACATTTCTTTGTGACTTTTTGCTCCCCTGTTGACGGAATTCTATATTTCTTGCACCTACCACTCTTAGCCCTTGCTTCCGGTGGTGATAGTTGTACCGCTAAAACTGATTCGAGCACATTCCAATCTTTAGGATCACCTACCGGCATAATAAATTCAGCATCGGTAGTAAGAAGTGCATCCGTGTGATAAAATGGTAAGCATAGGGTTCGAGGATCAATTTGCCGTCAGTGAGCTGTGGCTATTGCATGTACACAAGGGATTTGGTCTATATCAAACACTCGACATGTGCACATTTTTTGAAGAAAATCGACCATAGCATTCCGGTTTGCAATGTCTCGTACACACCATCGGTTTATATCGACCGGCTTAACAACGTAGTCTTGCGCTTCTAGCATTCTTGATGCAATTTCCTCTTCAATGTATGGGGTTGTTGGTGTTCTCATCTTGCTAGCACTGGAACGCCTTTCATGGTACCACTTCTGGAGTGTGTTCCTGACGTACTCGACCAACGCATGAATAGGTAATTCACAAGCATCTTTCAGCAAGGCATTCAGACATTCCGCAATGTTGGTTGTCATTACTGTATATAGTCTTCCGCCCAAATGTGCCCTCAACCACCGTTCAAACCCAACTTTCTGCAAGTACGCACTGACTCGTGAATTTTGCAGCGATATTAGTAAGAACAACTGATTAAATTCTGCAACCATGTACGCTTTTGCAGCCTTAAAGTATAAAGGGATTACGTTTTCTTTTATGAACTTTGCTATTATGTTATTGCTCAAATGAAAAATACATGCTCCGTGAAAGGAATTTGGGAAAGCATTTGCAATGCCTTTTGCAATGCTCTGATGGCGGTCTGAAACAAACACCAAGTCGTCCATCTCATCGCCGATTGCCTCTTTAAACTTTTGTAAAAACCACTCTCATGAATCGTCATTCTCAGAATTGACAATGCCCCATTTGACTAGATAGACTTGGTTGTTTCCATCCATGTACGTTGCTACAATTAATGACCTAGGATATCTTAATTTCGTAAAACAAGCATCCACTGCAATAACTGACCGCATGTGGTTGTGGAATTCACAAATCGAAGCACCAAACGTGAAAAATAAATACCTGAATCTTCCATCATCTTCAACATCGAGCTTAGTGATTGTGCCAGGATTTATTTCCATAATCATGTGTAAATATGATGGTAGTATTTTATATGAATCCTCATAATTCCTCGGACTTGGTGCAAAGCAGCTTCTCTCGATCACCAAGCCTTATTGTATGATATATTCACACCCAACTCTGAATGTATGTCATGTATGATTTCACGTGGTCTATACGGATGACAAACGTCTGTGTACTTGGACTTTATCCACGATCCAATAACTTTGCCGCATGCTTGTCGATTGTCAGATTGAACTAATGAGGATTGACATGTATGGGTGTTAACGTATTTAGTTATCTTCCATGCGGATAACTTCCCAATCGCCGATGCATTTATCATCCACTTGCAATTTCCATCTTTACATCGAAGGTACCAAGCCTTGGTATTGGCCCTTACAACATTCCATTCAAAGAAATGTTTCACGGCAAGCAAGGACATTCTCATAAACAAATGCTGCCATGTCTCGAATACTTCTTTGACGGTAACATCGACCACTGCTAATAACCCATCCGAAGAAGATACAGTAGCATATGAGGACATATTCGCCTTGATGCAGCGAATGTCTTCGTGCACCTGTTGCTTACCCTTCTGCTCCCTACTAGCAATTGTTTTTTCTTTCTTCCCATTGATCGTTTCCTTATCCCCATCGTCATCTTCATGATCTTCATCCGGTATTGTAAAAATATTTACTTCAACCTACCGTGAAGGAATTACATTATTAGTCCACACAACAATGAATATTTAGGTGCATTTGGTTTCCTTACCCCAAATACAATTGGGAATCCCCTAACAATGTATGTCCTATGTTCCGGGTGGCCGGTCTGCTTCAAGGTACATTCAATTGCCTTTCTAGCACTATCCACTGTGTGCCTGAAAGATAGTTCACCCCACAGGATGGAATCAAACTCTCTCCAATCACAGGCCAAATGAAGCACATTGTCTTCGATTTTGGTTCTCTTGGGCAACTCATGATGGATGTGTATATAAGCAAGAGTGTCAGGGACACGACCTCATCGTCTGGATAAGTTGAGTTGATACAGTCGTAAACTTTGAACACTTCATCATATGTGGTCTCATCTCATTGGCCCATATGCTCTAGGTACTTTGATATTGGAGAAGTACCATCTGGCAATTTGTATTTGCCATATGCAGTGTCAAAGTCCCCCATCTTCAACCACGTGATGATCTCGAACTCCCTCTTGCCAAATCTAACATTCTTATCAGCGAAGTTGAAGGCAATGCTATTATCGATCTTGGACTCCTCGTCCGGTTTAAGTTTCCTCAACAACACGGAATGGATAATTTATTTGCACAAAAAAGGATGCTCATGGTCAAGAGCATTTTCTGCTAGACGACTTTCCCTTTGGAGCATTTGTTTTTGCGTTTCCGTCAATTTCGACCGAATTCTCTTGATATTGGCTTCGTAGTAGCAGTACTGCGAAACCTGAGTAGAGAAAAACTCCCTTTGACCTACTATTTCATCCGCAAGAAGTTTCTGCACGTAAAAACGGTTAGCAATCGCAAGGGTGGCAAAGTTCTCTTCATTTTGCCCTAAACCCTAAACACATTGTACCATAAAACCCTAACTTGGCTAATTTGTTGTCGATATAGTTTTCACATAAATGTCGACATTTTAGGATAGACTTATATGTAGCCTTATTTGTCGACATAATTGACGATGTATTTGACTACGTTTTTGCCGACATGTAGTTTGGTTTTGTACGAAGATAACGAAATATAGTTCCTAAAAAGTGTCGACATATGTATTGACATTTTTGGTGACATATTTAGATGAAACTCCATAATTGTTTTGACATTTCCACACATTCACGATTGTTTTGTTGACAGTTTAGACCAAACCTAGTGCAAAAATCTTCACATTCACGGTATGTGTGCATTTCGAACCAATTCCTACACGACAAAACCCTAATTTGGCTAATTTGTCTAATATCTTCTAACATGTATGTGTCACAAAAAATGGAACATTTTTGCTATAAAAGGAACAAATACTCCGCTAAATTCCAACCAACCTTCTTAGTCTTATCACTACAAGAAAAGTCTCAATTTCCGACGGATATTAATCCGTCGAAATTTTCAGACGGATATTAATCCGTCGGAAAAAGCGAACTGGAGTCCGGCAGCAAAATCTCCGACGGATGTCCGTCGGATTCCGTCGGAAAAGCTTCAAAAAAATTTATTTGCCATACTTTTCCGACGGAAAATCCGTCGGAATATTTAACAAAATCATATAAAAAAGAAAATTATATTTCCGACTGATATCCGTCGGAAATAATTTAAAAAAAAATTAAAAATTAAAAAATTTCCTACGAAAAATCCGTCGGAATTTTAAAAAATATTTTAAAAAATTTAATTTCGACGGGCCAACATTTTCCGACGGATATCCGTCGGAAACTTTTAACGTTCCGACGGATTACGATCGGTAATATTCAAAATAAAATATTAAAAAATTTCCGACGGACAATCCGTCGGAAGTTCTTGTCAAAAATTAAAAAAATTTAAAAATTTCCTACGGATTATCGTCGGTAATATTCAAAATAAAAATTTAAAAAATTTCCGATGGATAATCCGTCGGAATTCCTTCCAAAAAGTAAAAAAAAATTACTCTTTTCGACGGATATCCGCAGGAAATGTGACACTAGATAAAAAAAAAAACCCCCTTTTCCCCCTCCTCCCGCCCACCTGCCGCCTCCCGCCGCCTCCAAAAAAAACCCCTTTTCCCTCTCCTCCCATTTCCCATCCCGCCGCCCCTCTTGCCTCGTAGGAGATTGAAGATAGCGGAGGTGGTGGAACTCGAGAGGAAGCGCAGCTCCGCTCGCTCTCATTCAAGATGGGTATGCTCAAACCTTTCAATTATTATCCGGTTTCTAAACTTCGTTCACCTCCAAAGTAATTGCCTTTGATCTGCTTGTTATTTTTTATTGTGTGTATAGGTATCTCGCGGGATTCCATTTACAAGAGGCGTGCCACTGGCGGAAAGAAGAAAGCTTGGAGGAAGAAGCGCAAGTCTGTTTTTCTCTTCTACTTTTATATGTTTTTAAAACTTTTTTTTTTGTTATTTATAGCTCATAGAAAAAAACTTATTTTAGATCAATTTTACTTGTTTTATACCGTATGGGGTTTTTCCCAAGCCGGAAGTTGTGATCGGTTCTACCTACATTATGATGAATTAGAATTTGCTTTTTCTTTCAACCTGTCATTGGTATCTTTTAGAGATGGATAAAGTGATGGTCATGGCATGTTCTCTGTCTTGTTGTGGTTTTTTTTTTTGGTTGATGATCTAAAAAGCGGAAATTGATAAAGCTCTTGCAGCTCAAAAGGAAGTTGGGAAAAATCCGTATCCACACAAGTTTGAAACTTCAATGTGTGTCCCTGAATATGTAAACAAATATATGAGCTTGGATAGTGGGGAGCATCTTGGTCATCCAACTTTTCTGGATTTTGTTTGCCCTTTTCTGGATTTTATTGTGCAATTGGTCATCCAACTTCTTGAATTTTGTGTGCATCTCATTTCGGAATTGTTTTTGGCATATTTTCCGAATTTTTCTCCCGCATTGTTTTTGGCATATTTTATGGAAAGTTATTTATTTTTTTAAAAAAATTTATTTCATTTCCGACGGAATTCCGTCGGAAATTACTTATTTTTTAAAAAAAGTTATTTATTTTCCGACGAATTTCCGTCGGAAATTATTTATTTCTTTTAATTACTTCTCATAATTTCCGACGGAAATTCGTCGGAAATCGAACAATTTCCGACGGTTGACCACCGGAAAAGTTTTTGCGACGAAGGTTATTCCGACGGATTGTTTCCGACAGAAAACCGTCGGAAATCTAAAAATTTGCAACAGAAAGCTGGGTTTGCCGTCGGAAATTGTCCGTCGGAAAAATGCAATTTTTTTGTAGTGTCTCGGACGGTTTGTGAGATTTATGATCTTCGACCTTCAGTCCGCCACGGCTTGAGATTCCACCTCGAGTTTTCGCCATTGATGCTGTTATGGATGAAATGCTGAAAGGTTGTTTAAAGTGGGTGTTGTCTTTTCCGACAAATTGAGGAAGCTTTTTGCAAAATGAACTACAGTGAGTTGTAATGATGAGCTTTTTACAGGAATCGACAAATTGATGCTGTTATGAGCTGAAGTTGCGAAACCGGTTACGTTCAGGAGTTTTTTCAAATATAGGGGCATTGGAGTTTTTTCGGAAGGAAAATACGTGTTGGCACTTTAGTCCACATAAATGTCAACATTTAAGTCCACAAATATGTCGACATTTTAGTCCACATATATGACGACATAAATGTCGACATTTAAGTTGTCATATATGTCCACATATATTGTGGAGTCGACAATTAGTCTGTGGGGTTGACATTTTGATTTGGGGAGTCGTCATTTTACAAGAGTGTGAATGTGTACCTTCCAGGGTACTTCCATGTCGATGTAACTACTTTCGATTATTGTTCCACTCTTCCACTTTACCTGCTCAATTATTCTCACCTATTATACAAAGTCCTGATATATATTTCCCTCGAAGTGTGGCCTTCGTCAGCTGTAAAAGGCTGAGGAATTCGAGTATCAGGCCATCGATGCGCTGGGCAGGGATTTTGAGAAAAGTCTTTTACATAGACTGCACCTTGTAATATCAGTGCAGAGCAGTTATCCAAATAACAATAATTTGTCATGCTTATATTTATATTGGCCAAACCTTTTCTTATAATTATGCCGTGCTTGTTGAAGATTTGTATGCTTCTGATATTTAAGAATCTTGCACCGTAATCAAAACTTTTTCCATACAGATTGAGGAAGAGTACTTTCCATACAGATTGAAACCAAAAAGTGCTATGTATGAATTCAGCTAGAGGGGCATTGGCATCTTTTCGCTAGGAAAAGTGCTATTTTTGCAATGATTATGTTGCTTGTGCTATATTTGCAATCGTGTTTAAAAAAAATGCTATATTTGCAAATTTCCCTTAATGCAACTGTTATTGCGAGTCAGATAGTCAGATGTAAGAGCAGACCGTCGCATACGGGTGTTAAAATTTAATAAAGGGAGGTTTGATTCCTTCTCCTAGCAATGATTTTCATAATATTTATTAAATAAATCATATGAACACAATTATATTAAGTAAATTCAATATACCTCCCAAAGATGCTGGAGTATTTCAGATGGCAATAGCAGTCGGACTCGGACCGTTACGGATATTGGAAGACCGAGGTTCGATTCTTCCCTATGGCAAAATTTTTGAAGATCATTATATTAAAACGATTATAACTAATAAATGCAATAATCTTCACCGCTGCTGGAGTGGCATAGATGGTAAGAGCAGTTGGAGGTAAAAAGGAAAGTCAAAATGGTCAAATTAGGGTAAAATCGTGAGTTAATTCGTGAAATTAGTAAAATCGTTCCTTTTACCGATTCCACTAAAACGCAGAATTTTTTGCGTTTTATGACTTTAGGTTGAATTCTTCTACGTTCGCTGAGTTCATTAAGTTGCAGGCTTACAGCCTCTTGGATTTATTCACCTTCTGTCTCTAATAAAGACCACCGTATTTCATTTTTTGCTTTCCAACCAAAAGAAACAAAACAAACACACTAGTTCCGTTCCCTTCGTCAACAAGCAACTCCACACAGAAACTTTGATCTCCAACACCAGTTTCAGCAAGGCTTGTCTCAAGGGAATACGCAGCTGCAGAGCCTGGGTCGTGAATGTTCTTGGTTTGGTTGTCATTGTTCGTGCTGCTGTCGCCTTTCAGCCCTCCAATCTCCAAAGTCAGAATCTCTGTAAGTTCTTGGTTTTGCTTTGCTGCGCTGTTATGATTTCATTGTTGCCATCGTAATTTCCGTTACAAATTAGGTTGCCAACTTGAATAATTCTGCCCATTTGTTAATGGTTTTTGGTTGCTAGTTTTGCTGAAATTTGACCAAGTTGGCCGAATTTGAGTCATTATTTTGCTGCTGTATTTGAATGATATTCTTTGATGGTAGCCCATTCTTGAAGATTCTGTGATTGGTTTGGTTTCCTGGCTCTTTTGGTCTTGGTTTGCTGAATTGTGGGTATGCACACAAACTGTTTGACAAAAGGTTCCAAAGAAAGAATTGGGGACTCTTAGAGGAGTACGAACGGGTTTGGGTGCTGGACTGATTTGGTATACGTATATTTTAGCTTGAAATGGCTTTGCTTTGATATCCTTCTAATTTTGCTTAGAATTATGATTTTGTTATCTGTTGTAGTATGCAAAAGTATTTTAGCTGCAAAGGATCATGCCTAATGAGTGTTGGAGCAGATCAACCTGCTATAGTAGTTAATGGGTAGATCAACCTACTGAAGTAGTTGACGATGCCCTAAAACATCTAGTACACATGCTTCTAGAGTTTCTTGTTTCGAATACAAAATGACAAATCTAGACAAATCTAGGTGTGATTGATAATATTCCCTGTTTGAAATTTCTGTACTTTTTATAAATTCGAATAGGTTTATAATTTATAAATTTAACATATTATATATATATAATATTTATTATATTATTTTTCATAATTGGTAGGATCTTACAATTTTACGATCGATTTTGTGGACCTTCCATCAATTTTACGTAAAAACTTGAGTTTAACAACCTTGGTTGGAGGTTTCTAGGGCTAGAGGTTCAAATCCTTTTTCCTGACCATTTTTTCCCCTTTTACGTATGGGTGTAAACGAACTAGTACGTTCAGTGAACAGTTCATGAATAAATTCAGTTACATTCATATATGTTGGTTTGTTAAGCTCAATGAATAATAAATGAACAGATTTTACTGTTTGTTTAATAAACGAACCGAACATGAACATACATGTATTTGTTCCATTTATGTTCACGAACAAATTTGTTTAGTGTTCACGAACAAACTCGTTTAATATTCATATAAAATTCATTTATTGTTCATTTAAAACTCTTTTATTGTTCGTTTATATTAAAATAATAATATAAATATATATAATAATATTAGTAATTGCATACAAAATGATGTCGTTTTCAGTTTTTCACTTAGCCTCTCACTCTCTCAGCAAACAACCTCATAACCATTTTCCATTTTGCCATTCATTATTCAATCTTCATTGCGACTGCAAGCCTACAAACCCTAGCTAGCAAACCCTAAACCTTAATTGTATCTTTTCGTTTTGACGATTAGTGGGCATTTTCAGTTTTGGACTTAGCCTCTCACTCTCTCACTCTCTTAGTCAACAACCACACAACCATTCTCCATGTTGCCATTCATTTTTCAATCTTCATCGTTACTGCAAGCTTGCAAACCCCAGCCAGCAAACTCTAAACCTCAATTGCATCTCGATTCTGTAGCTTCTGTACCCAGGCATCTCCAAAGGTTTTTCTTTTTCCTTGGCATTTTACATATATATATTTTTATTTTTTTCATTTTTACAACCCATTTTAGCTTTCTCTTAAATACTTTTTTTTTTTGTCTGTACACTCACAGGCTTTTTAGCAGTCTCTCCAGGCTTTGAAGAGTTTGGGGAAGGAGTTATAGCCGTGTCCTCTTTTATAGTATTTTTTTCCTTTTTTGTTTTTTCCTTCTCTCTCATTCTATCTCTAATCTAGATTCTAGTGGCCAAATTGGGTCAATCACAGGGCAAATCTAAGACATGTAATTTCCATGTAATTCCTGGTTATAAGTTGAGTCAGGCCATATAATTTCCATGTTAAGTTTCTTCAATTTGAAGTTTTGGTAATTCTTGAGGTTTGAATCATATTATTTAATCATGTTTGAAACTATCAACCATAAGAAAATATTTTGATTATAAGACATTTATTATATTTTGGTTTCCATATTGATTTACAGGTATGTCTTATAAATCACTTGAAAAATATACTAGTCCAATTGTAATTTCTCAATTACTTGTGGAAAGTTGGCAATCTTCATTTTCAAGTTCTGGTTCATCATCACTACCCATGGGTACAAGTGAAGGAATTGACAATGCAGAGTGAGAGGGGGATATTAGTAGACAAACCCCTGAGGAAGGTGAAAATGATGCTACAAATTATATAAAGAGGCAAAGAAAGAAGACATCACTTGTTTGCAAGAGTTGAGAATAGTTAACGAGTCTGATGGGATTAAAAAACTACAGTGCATTCATTGTAATTTCAAGCTTTCCAAGTGGAAAGATGGTACAACCACACAATAAAAGAGACATTTAGATGGCCGCATAAAAGGCCAAATGGTTTTGAAGGGATAAGGTAATGTTTTTGTTGCTCCACAAACATCTAGATCAGAGAGTACCAGTTGTGTTCAAACTTGGAAGTATGACCAAGCAAAGGTAAGGGAGGTTCTTTCTCACATGATCATGGTAAGAGAGGTTGAATCTCTTGGTACAAGATGGTATTTTTGATATTCAAGATATCATTGAAACTGTTCGAGAAAGTGTGAAATATATTACTGCTTCCACTCAACATCTACATATGTTTAACGAGATTGACAAACAGTATCAAATGCTTAATAAAAGGTTGATTTTAGATTGTTGCACTCGATGGAATGCAACATACACTATGCTTAAATGTACATTAGAGTTCAAGCAAGTATTTCCTCGATATCAACAAAGGAATCCAAGTTATAAATACTTGCCAAGTGAAGAAGATTGGGCCAAAGTCAAGGAAGTTTGTATTTTTTTGGCACTCTTCAATGAAGTTACAAAGATTATCTTAGGTAATAAATATTTAATATTTTATTATGTTATTTTAAATTTTAGAATCCAATAAAATTTATTGCAAGTTAGAACTCTTGTATGTTAGTAGGAATTTTATGGAATTAATTGTCTAGATCATTATGGAGCATGCAACGATGAAAATTGAAACATGTAGATTGCTATGGTATTAACTTTTTTCTTTTCTATTTTTCTTATCAATTTAGGTTCTGAATATCCAACATCAAATTTATTTCTTATTGAACTCTGTAATGTAAAAGAGTTGTTGGATATGAGGTCTCAAAGTAATGTGTCTTGGATGAGATCAATAGCTAAAAAAATGCAAATGAAGTTTGACAAGTATTAGGGGGTGTTTGGTATGTGGTTTTGGCATGGGTTTGGAATACTTTAGACTTAAATAGAATGTTTGGTATATGGTTTTGGGTGTTTGTAATCCCTTGGGGGTGGGTTTACGTGAAACCCACCCCTCCCACCTCCTTTTGTGTAAACCCATCCAAATGGGTTTTGGAAGAGATAAAAACGACGTAGTTTTGAGCCTTTTTGGCTCAAAACTACGTAGTTTAAGGGGAAGAAACAAAAAAAAATAAAAATAAAAATAAAAAATCAGCGCTGGCAAGTGCTGATGCGCCTGCCAGCGCTGGCGCGCGCCACATGGCAATGAGGTTGCAAACCTCCCTATGGTTTGCAACCCCTATTTTGCTTATTTTTTTTTATTTTTAAAAGAAAAATTTCACTAAATTATAGAAAATATTTTTCTCTACAAAATGACATGCACTTTGACTATTTTTTTGAATAAGATATAATTTATTAAATATCATATAATGTAAAATACTAATATTTTTGTTAAAATTTTAATATAAAATTTATTTATAAATTTATTATTATTAATATTAAATTTTAATTTTAATATAAAATCTATTCCATTCCATTACAAAATAATACCAAACAACATAATTATTATCATTCCATTCTATTCCAAACCATTCCATTCCACAAATCCATTCCATTCCTAAACCAACCATTTATACCAAGCGGCACCTTAGGGTGATTGTAATATGTTAATCTCCATTGCTGCTATGTTAGATCCTAGGAATAAGATGACATTGATCAACTTTAGTTTCAAAGTTATATATTTTGAGGAAGAAGCATCTAGGCAAATTAACATTTTGCGTGATAGTTTGTATGAGTTGTATAGAGAGTACGTGAAAGCTTATAAAACTGATAATATCAATGAATATTTGGAAACTAATATGGGAGAAAATCTTATTAGTTCAATTTCTACTGAAAGTGGGGAGGATATTGAACTTGTGCCATGGAGGTCAAGGTATGAAGATTATGTTAGAATTAATACAATTCAGGATGCCAAGTCTGAACTGGATACATACTTGGAAGAAGGAGTTTTCATTTGCAAAGAAAATCCAAATCATTTTGATGCCTTAGATTGGTGAATGGCAAATAATCTCAATTTTTGAATTTTATCGAAAATGGCTTGTGAAATCTTGTTTATTCCTATTACCACGTTAGCTTTGGAATCAACTTTGAATGCTGGTGGTAGAGTCATATATACATATTGATCATCTTTAGGAACTGACACAGTGCAGATGTTACTTTGTGGTAACGATTGGTATAGACACTTCTACAATCTCAAAAGGAAAGTGAAAGTGAGTAACTTTAATTTATTGTTTTACTTGTTTTATATTTGAAATTGAATAATGCTTTTCATGGATTATTGATTATTTTTTATATAGTCTAAGAAAGAAGTGAAAGAGATTTCACTTGTTTGAATTTGAAGGTTATTTGAACTCAACTTTTTTAAGGTAAATATATATACTTTTTTAACTTTGGTCCTTAATTTTCTGTTGTTAATATCTTTTATTTTCCTTCTTGTTGAAATAGGATGTGATGAGATTATGGTGAATGAACTCTAATTCCTGTTTGGAAATTTGAACTGTGTGTTGGACACTTTTGCGTTCTTTATAATATTTCTATTTCTTGGATCATGGATGTAATGTTTTTTTTTTTTATTGAAATGATCAAATGAGAATGTTTAATTTCAATAACTTATTATTAACTATATTAATAAAGCGTGAACAGAAACTACTTGGTGAGGACACGTGGACAAGGATTATCCGCGCCCTGCGCGGCTTTGGCCTTCCACGGTGGTTGAAATAGGACGTGTGGCATCTATGTGTCTTCCATCTCATCCCTAAATCGATCGGTTTTCACCATTTTTCCTGCTGCCGCATCTCTCTTTTCACCTTCTTCACCTTTTTTTTCTTTCCTCTCTAGGGTTTTTACCCTTTCCTGCCGCCAGTTTGATCATCTTCGTCCTCATCATCCACCAGTTTTGTACAAGGAAAATGTGGTCATGTCACTCATTGTTAACTATATTAATAAAGCGTGAACAGAAACTACTTGGTGAGGACACGTGGACAAGGATTATTTGCGCCATGCGCGGCTTTGGCCTTCCACGGTGGCTGAAATAGGACGTGTGGCATCTACGTGTCTTCCATCTCATCCCTAAATCGATCGGTTTTCACCATTTTTTCTACTGCCGCATCTCTCTTTTCACCTTCTTCACCTTTTTTTCTTTCCTCTCTAGGGTTTTTACCCTTTCACGCCTTGATTTGATCATCTTCGTCCTCATCATCCACCAGTTTTGTACAAGGAAAATGTGGTCATGTCACTCATTGTTAACTATATTAATAAAGCGTGAACAGAAACTACTTGGTGAGGACACGTGGACAAGGATTATCCGCGCCCTGCGCGGCTTTGGCCTTCCACGGTGGTTGAAATAGGACGTGTGGCATCTACGTGTCTTCCATCTCATCCCTAAATCGATCGGTTTTCACCATTTTTCCTGCTGCCGCATCTCTCTTTTCACCTTCTTCACCTTTTTTTTCTTTCCTCTCTAGGGTTTTTACCCTTTCCTGCCGCCAGTTTGATCATCTTCGTCCTCATCATCCACCAGTTTTGTACAAGGAAAATGTGGTCATGTCACTCATTGTGCAAGAAACTTTTTTTTTCCTTCGGATCTGACCAGATCTGTTCTTTTTTTTGCAGTTTTGTGGCGTTGAGAATCGGTCTGTTTTCTTGCATTTTCAGCCCTGTGATGGATTCAGCTCTGTTCACCGGCTGAAGCCTCCGTCGGAGGAAAGCAATGTACTTTTTTTTTGCTGGTGTTATGTGATTATATATGTGACCAGATTTGTTATTTTTTTTCGGTGCCGCTGACTTTGTAAGTCCCGCCGATTCGGAGCTTGAACTTGTTTGTGAAGTCGCTCGAGCATTTTCTCCGGCAAACCACCGTCCACACTCTTCGGGTCTGCCCTTGTCTCCGGATTTTTTGACCACTGATTAGTCAATGTACTTCTGGGTAGGAATTTTCGTTTATACTTGTACTGTACTGTTTTCGGCCGTGACAATTGTTGTTTTTTGACTTAGTTTGGTAAGTATTTGCGCGTAATCATAATTATTGTTTTCCTTTTCTCTTTTCTTTTTTCCTCCTTTGTAAGCTCTTTCCTTACTGCTGCGTCATAAAACAATGTTAATATGCATGCACCTCTACTCGTTAACTTGATACATTGTTTATTCTTTTACTCGGCTCTGTTTGGTTCAAGTTTAGTTGAAAATTAAGACAATGGTGTCCTGTTGCTTGGGGTTTCTTTTCTCTCTTTTTCTGTCTGAATATTTTTGGTGGAATCTTGAGAAGTTACTAGAGTTTGATGTAATTGGATGATTGGGAAAGGACAAATTGTTTATGAGGTCTGCAAGAGCTAAATCCTTGTACAAGTTCTCCACTACATCCACTGCCTTGATTTATGTACCTCTTGAGGTTGCTTGAATTTTTTTCTTCTCCTTTTTTTTCTTGGTGAAATGTTTTGATGTGGATAATTGATACAATGACTTTTGTGGCATTTTAGAGCGTGCACATTCATTCATGAACTGTTAGAAGTTTCCCTTCTGCCTTTTCTGAAACCATCCTCGTGGTTGAATCTTAAGCTTCTATAAATATTCGTTTGCGCATTAGACAACTGTCTATTGTTTATAGTGACTTGTTTGTTATCTTCTTCTTCTTTTGTTTTTTTAATTTAGCTTCGTGTTTGGTACATGTAGAGATATTTCTTGTTGCTTGAATTTGGTGCAATCTTGGGAAATGCTGTCTGAGTTTGTCTGAGTTTGCTCCTTCTACTTTAATAGGTTGAAGGAAGAGTTTGTATGTCGAGGGAGGCTAAATTGGAATTCTTGAAGCGCAAAAGGCTTCAGCGTATGAAAACAGAAACTCTTAATGATTTCAGGTATTCTGGTAACATGATGAGTAGGAGTGGGGGAGATGCTTTAAGAGGCTCTATATCATGTGGCATGAGAATTCATGGCAGTATGGATGCCTTTTCATGACCTGGAGCCGCTTCAAATGGGAAAGATATTTTTACTAAATGCAAGGTTGCAAAGTTTGACACTAAAAACCTTGACTGGATTGATAAAATTCCAGAGTGCCCAGTTTATCGTCCAAATAAAGAGGATCCTTTAGTTTTTTTGCAGAAGATAGCTCTTGAGGCATCTAAATATGGTATCTGACTCTCAATCTTATCCTGATTAATAGTTTTCCTCTTTGTGTAGTTTTGGAACCTCTAATTATGCATTGCTACTAAGAGTTAAGCTGAATATGATCAGAACTTAACCTTTAGATCAAAAGTGACATGTGACTCACCCATAGATTGTCATCACGTGCTCCAGCATTTACTGTTAATGGGTTCAGAGATACTTTCACTTTTCTGCGGCAGTGAAATAATTTGGAATCACCTGTGCTGCAGGTATCTGTAAGATTGTTTCCCCTGTGAGTGCTGATGTTCCTGCTGGTGTGGTTTTGATGAAAGAAAAAGCTGGATTCAAGTTTACAACTAGAGTTCAACCTTTTCGCCTTGCTGAGTGGGACACAGATGACAGGGTCACTTTCTTTATGAGTGGAAGGTTAGTTTATGTTTCTGTAAGGTATGATATGTTTGGATTGTTTATTATAACTTTTAGTGTCAAGTGGCTGCATCTTGTGGATTTGTGATAACTTTGGCACACGGTAGGATTTTTAAATATGATGAACATTGCAATGGACATCAGAAAGTATTTCCAAGGGTAGATGCTAGATCCTCTTAAAGTCAAGAGAGTGATGAGTCTGATTCAGAAATCTTCAGGGTCAAACGGCGGTCTTCAGCCAAGATGGAGCGTAGAAATGGGCATGATTCCCTGTCTGTCAACTCATACCACCAGGTAATATGGGCTTATAGAGTTGAATATTAATCAAGTAATTACTGTTGCTTGTTTGACTGTCTTTTTGTTGTGTTTTAGTTTTCATTTGTGTTGGGTTTTCAACTTTGTATAGCTTTGATAATTTTCATATGTTATAGCTATCCTATGTATTTTCAAAATTTATATATCATGGTTTTATGCCTTGGCATATTTGATATTTGTAATGCTTTGCTTCTGAAAGAAATAATTATTTATCCTCTTTCTTTCTAAATGTTTTTTCCATCTGGGATGTACTCTAATTCCAAAAATAAATTTCTAGATATCATGGGTTAGGGTGCATAGAAAGGATGAAAGCAAAAGGTTGCTTCTCTAATTTACGTGGTTCGTGTCCATTCTCATTTTTATAACTTTTTGGGAGCTTTAGCATAAAAGTTTAGTTGGTCATTTGACTCTTGAACGAATTTCCGGTATTTTCACAAAGGAAGACAAATTATAGTAGAAATTTGCTATTGGGTCAGATTCTGTAATTTGATATTTGAAATGTCGCTGGTATTTTGGGAACTGAGAAGTACTGAAATAGGCGTTTCTGTTCTAACAGGGGTCTAAGATGATTAATCTTGCAATATTTATGCATCTTAACATGCATTAAACATTAAGCCACTTCCTCTCTTGATGAAACAGATGTGTACACTTGGATATGCTATTTGTCCTTGTATAAATAGACAATTTCCTGAATGATTATTGACATTATGATTAAGTTCACTTGGATGTCGTTGTGACTTAAAACAAGTTACAATTTTCTGTAGATCCAAAATCAAGTGGAATTTCAATTATATTCGTGGCTTGATTCACTTTTATTAGTATGGAAGGATCTGGTTGGTATTTATTAAATTTCCATTGATAATTGGCATGCTTTACAATGCAAAAATTTTGGTACTGTTTTGTTCAATTTTTTGCATCCAAGCTGCCAATTTACCGTCCATCCTTCACTGTCTCAGTTCGATTGTCGTCGGCCTGCGTTAAGACTGGATTTGAGGAAGGGAAGTCCAAACTTTTCCAAAATGTATGAACTTTTGTGCAATTACTTATTACAAAAAAAACTCCTAACCAGATGTTTTGCAGGAATTTGAAGATCTTGTGATTAAGGGAGAAGCCATCGCGTTAAGATTGGTTGTCACGTAGAGAAACCATCAAATCTTCATGGGACTTATTCTTTCTTTTCTTTTTTTTTTACCCCTTTTGTGTTGTGTTTTGTGGCCACCAATATTTTTTCTGTATTTTACAAATATGCTGTGATTGACATGTTTTGGTACGCTCAATGAATTGTTTTTATCTGTTCGATGGATTTTTTTTTTTGGGCTGCTTGATAGTTTTTGCAATTTTGGTGGCTCCAATTGATATCTTATTGTGATTTTTTTGCTATTTTAACTTTAGAGATTATCATGTCTGTGTATTTGATTTGCTACCTGATTCAAAGCGGTTTGAGGCTCCATGATCTTTTCCTTTTGCTATCATGTCATCTTATTGTCTTGTGGATAACTTATTGGCATGGTGGATAATAACGTGGTCATCTCTATTCTTTGGCTATTAGTTCGGCTCCTTTCTAATCATTCAAATCTATCAATTCCCTGTGAAAAAGGCATCAAATGTACATTTGTATTGCTTTTTATTTTCAGCATTTCTCTTGCTTTCTGCCTTGGCCATGCATTGTGTTTAGCCTTGTCCTGTTGTCTTTGTTTAGGTTTGTTTTGCCTTGGCCATCCCTCTTAATTTTTTTGTTCAGTTTTTTCGACAATGCATTGCTATTGCTTTAGCCGTCCTGCTTCAACTGATGGCATGGGTTACTTTCTTGGGTAAGTAAGTGATACAAACTTCTAATGAGATTGCAAATATATATGCCTTATAATGTTTGTTGATTTTCTATTCTCTTTTTGCCTATTTTTTTTATAGATCATATACTCATATCATGCTGAATCTGATGTGGAGCTTAACTTGTTAGTGAGAGAATATGCTGTGGTTCGAAAGGTTTGCTTACTACTTTATGAAAATATATCTTATATGCCTGGATCATAATTTTGTGTTGGTTTGCAACGTTGAGGATGCAAGAATATTGAAAGTGTTGACATTCAAATGTTGCATTTATTAACTCAAAATCTTTTGTTAATGTTAAGCAGTTTTTAGTCCATTTTTTACCTTAAGTTAGCTCCATAGAAAATTAGCAATTTTTTGCATTTTCCATTTTAAGCTTTTGTCTGTTCTTGCTCCAGCTTAGTAGTGTTCTATTGCATCCCTTAAGAAACATGCAAAAGGCAATCTTTTTAATGCCACTTATTACCATTCACAGACAAATAATGGGGAAAGGCAAAAATAGCATGTGCATATACTTTGGAAATGTTGATATTCATCAAGTTCTTACTCTATGTAAAGCAAATTCACAGACTGATGCATGGCTAGAAAATATCTTACCAAGCTTTCCTTGCTTTCATATAGCTCTATAATTGCTCTTGTATACAGGTCTCGACTTTTGTTATGTGGTCATCAAGGTGTTGGGCTTGTAATTAATTCTATCTCCTTTTTGTTTCACTTTGTAATTTTAGGAAATTGCAAACTAAGTCTACTTGCTGGTTTATTTTTAAAGGATCACCTAGGACTGGCAATCTTGCATGAGTTGGAAAAGTTTCTTTTGTTTCAATTGGTCGTTTGACGAATATATTTGTTTGTATGGAGAGGATTTCGTCTATTTTCTTGCTTTTCATGTTAGCTTTTGTCAATGAATGTTGAGGTATGGTGGAAAAGATGCACTTTGTTGTCAAGTCAAGGTAACTGAGCTCAAGCTTCCAACCCATATATAAACTTCTTTTTTAGCTATTTTCTTTAGTTTCTTTTCATTATTTTCCATATGAATTAATGAAAATAGACAACAAATTGGAAACCAGAAGAGGTTGGTTCTTTTGGCCAGATCATTCTTTTGTTCTTTTAATCGTGCATTTTCCTTTTATTCCGTTGATTTTTTCCCCTTTATTTTATTTTATGTTTTTAAATTCATATTTTCCCCTTTTTTTCCTTTTACTTTCTTCTTTTGCAGATGAAAAAACAGATATCAAGTTCAAAGGAAGAAGAATATGATTGGAAGAAGAATATGAGTGGTTTATTTGGGCGTAATCAATTGTGTTCCCTTTGCGGTGCTGTGTTTTAATGGAAGCTAATTTTTTTTAAATTTCCTTTTATTTCTTATTTAATTTTGAATTTCTTTATTATATATATATATTTTAAGTTATAGTCATCTAAATCTTTGTTGTTTATTATTTTTTCCGCTACATAACCTTGTGAAGCTCAATGAAATATAGCTTTGATGTACTGCCTTTTGTATTCGATGTACTGGTTGAAGCTAATCTTTATGTATTATGGTTGATTTGTGCTTTATTGTTAAAATTATAACTTTTTTGGGACTATCTCTATTTTTCCTTTTGTATTCAATGAATTTTTCCTTTTGTTGTCAGGTCGACCTAAGTTACCAAAATTTTTCATAATATATATTAAAATTTTCTATTGCGGGCACTCTAAAACCGCGCATTGCGCGGTTATAACCTGCTAGTACTGTATAATAAACGAACATGGTGTGGTAGTGCTGAATGGAAATCTTCTCATAATGGCTGGCTATACTATGGCTGACGGAGTTACCTCTCCCTTTGCTGATGTCTATCAATATGATTCTTGCCTTAACAGGTATGATTTCTTTTTCCTTGTAATTCCTATTTCATTCTCTAATATTTACTGCATCCATCATTTGTAATTTCATCTTATGCTATTGGTTTTAAAGTTACATGTTATATTTGAATGGTAGTTATAGCGACTTTATTAGTAATAGCTAATTTAAGATATTATGTTTCATGAGATCTTCACCAGTTAGTACAAAAATGGTCTCAGTTGTCTAACCACACAAGTCATGGTTGAAGATCATCCTTATATTTGCTACTGATCACAAATTCGTTCTTACTTGAGATGATGAACTTCATTTTGCCGGAAATTAAGGATAGATATTTTGATGTTTGGTCTCTGTCCTTCCTCGATCTCACTCTAGATTGTGATAATTCTCCCAATTGGAGCAAATTAGCTAATATGAATAATGAATGTCGCATGATATGTTTTTGTTTATGCGGAGGTGAATGGCACGGTCTATGCAGTGGGAGGCTATGGGGTAGATGGAGAATCTCTCTCATGTGCTGAAATGTATGACCCTGATACTAACAAGTGGACTTTAATAGAGAGTCTTCGCCACCCAAGGTGAGGATGTTTTGCTTTTGGGTTAGAGGGAAAGCTTTATGTAATAAGAGGTAGATCTAGTTTTACGATAGGTAATTCAAGGTTTGTTGATGTGTACAATACTGATATGCACACTTGGCGTGAGATGAAAAATGGTTGTGTCGTGGTTATTGTTCATGCTGTTCTGGGTAATAAGGTCTTTTGCATTGAATGGAAAAAGCAGCGGAAACTGGCTATATTTGACTCTAGCCACAATTCATGGAAAATGGTCCCTGTTCCAGTGATAGGGAGCTCAAGCATCTAATGTCAGTTTGGTATACTAGAGGGAAACAATAGGATATGTTATACTAGATGTTTGTTAATCGTTCACGAACATGTTCGTTTAATCGTTCACGAACATATTAACGAGCTATTAATAAACATGTTCGTTTAATGTGTTAATGAACATATTCACGAACATTAATAAATAAATATAAACGAGTTCGAACACAAATATAAAAATTTAAACGAACACAAGCCAATATCGAATATTTTTAAAAATAAATGAACAGTTCACGAATAAGAACACTCTGCATCTAAAACTAAAATGCATATATACAAACACCCCTTGCAAAACAGAAAAAGAATTTACTTAACTAATTAAGTAATTTTAAAAGAATAAAAATCATTGCAATTTTCTTTGTACGTAATTTGACATGAAATGTTGTCCACGCATAAAATATTTTAAATAATCAAAACCCATTAATGCGGGTTTAAATTTCTCTTCTTTTTTTGTTTTTCAATTTCTGGAATAATTTACTTTTGCATGTATTTGGGTTTTAGGTTATCTTTTTTGGTTTTTTAAAATTTATTAGTTTCTCTTTTTGTGTGAGTGGTTTACAATAGAATATGTGAAATTGCATATCACTTTTTGTTAAAAAATATTATTTTAATATATTAGATGTTAGAAAATTAAGGTTTCATAAAAATAAATAAATTTTTTATTTTAGTTTTGTTAAGGTTTTTAGTCTTTTGTCTCCTCATCTGTTGAAATTAATGAAATCTTGCCGAATGCAAACTTGAAAATTGCCTTTAAAATTAGGGCATTCAATTATTTCAGAAAATAAAAAGGAGCCTACTAAAAAGTTAAAAGAAAAAAAGGCGGTTAACAATATTAAAAAAAGATTCATTATTGAAAATGCCTAACATTGTTTTATTGTTCCATTTTTATATATAATCACTGTTACTCAAAATTTTCGTTTGTCACAATGAAGACTTTGTAGAAGTTGAAAGAAAATAAATTAAACTAAAGTTATAAGTAGGAGACTTATAAGTCTTATTTAAAATTTATTTTATTAAAAATTATATAATTATGTTGGTCTCAAAATTTTGTAATTTTGTAATTTTGTAATCTTAAACTATGTAATTATGTAAAATAAAGTAAAAATAAAATTTAAAGGCCAAAGTTTTAAAGTTTAAGATTGAAATCAAATGATTATTAAATCAGAAAAGAAAATCCAAATTAAAAGCCAAATAATTACATTATGATGAAGGCTAAATCCGCAACTCGACTGAGATCCGAAAAGATGGTTTTGACCCGAGATTCTTCGCCATCGGGATTAATGATAGCTCATGCAAAACAAATTTCGTAGTGATTTTCTAGGATAAATTCTTTGATGCCTAAGTTAGAGTTTAGTCAGAGTATAGTAATTTTCAGTTGTCAGAGAATGTCCCCATTTTTGGTTGTCTTTAGTGTTTATCTTATCTCGCTATTCATGGGATTTTTTGTCACGTATTGGCACGTGAGCTATGGTTATAACTATTAATTGCACACCGCAATATCCTTTTATGATTATTGCTTCTTGTTACACGCTTGTGGATAAGCACAACTTTGTCAAGTTCCCACTTCGTGTCTTGGGTCTCTAAAGTCCCAGGCACTTGGTGTGATTTTAGCTTATTTCTATTCTCAACTTTCAGACTCAGAGTCCAAGGTGTAGCTAGAGAGTATTTTGTTGAAATTTAGGCCCTTGGCCTTTACATGCGGTAGAGGTCCAAACCTTCGTTCCAAGGTCTCGTCTCGTCACATTGAGATCTAGTATTTGATCCTTTGATCTGATCTTGGCTCCAAGGTTTTGTCTTCTCACTGAGATTTGAACTTTGATTCTCAGGCAATACAAAGATCTCACATTTAAGTTTAGAATGGGAAAAGTTGGGTCTCATACACATCATAAGCCCCCAAAACCTTGGCGTGGCAATGGCAGGCCAATTTTTTGTCAATTGTATATTTTTTGTGTGTTTAGGGAGAGACAGAGGTGCAATGATGTGAGTCGCCGTATTTATCGTTGATTAAGACTTATCGTAAGTTGTGTAATTAGATAACACTCATCTTTTAAGGATGCAACATTTAATGTCGTGGGGTCCTAGAAGATTTGGTTGAGTTGTACATAGAAGTCCTAGGGTTTCGTATATAAGGTCATTGCTTTTCGCCCTTCGATCTCCTATCTGTTGCTTTCTTTGACTTTTTCTACTAAAAAAATTAGCATCCTTTTGATATTTTTGGCAAGGAGTTGTGTTGTTTTGATGAGTGTCCGGTGAAGTGAGACAACGTTTGCCGAGTGAGATTTTTTACCCTTGTTTCATCAAAGAAGTTTTAAGAAAAAGTAAGTATGACTTATTCTCAATCTATGTCTTCTAGTTCCTCTAGATGGGAGGAAAAATTGTTTCCCTAGCTAGCAAGAAGGGTAGTTCGTTTGGCTCATCCAACTAAAGGAATTTCTCTGATTTTGATATTGTTGAGTCAAGTAGGAAGAGAATAAGTAAGAGGAAAAGGGTTTTTATTGTGTCGAGTTCTAAAAAAAAAGAGTAGTGTGTCTGGGGGTAGGACTGTTTCATCTAAGGTAGTTAGTTCCTTCTCAGAGGAAATGGAGGAATTTGTTACATCGCCAGTAGTGGGGTACCTTGCCAAAGTTACTCCTACTATTAAGACCCTTGCTTTGGTTTTCAAAGAAGCCAATGTTAGGGAACTCAGGAAAAAATTCCATATTCCAAAAGAATATGGTGCTAGGGCTGCAAGTGATGAGGGTATGGCACGCAACCCCCCTGTAAGGTATACAGCAGTGTATGAAGAACATTTGAAGGTGGGTATAAGGTTTCCTGTAGTTCAATTTGTCATTGACATTTTATTATAGGATAGCCCTAGTCTAACTGGCACCCAATTCGGCGAGAACCAGTATTGGGTTTGAGGTGTTGTGCCAAGAGGCAAAAATAGAAAGTCTCACTGATGTTTTTAGATAGTTTTATTGCATGAAAAAAGGTGCAAACTCCACGGGATATTTTTCCCTTTTTCCGAGATTTGAGAGTAAGGCTGTGAAGCCTTCGACCCATCATAAGGGGAAATGAAGGTTTTTCTTTGTAAAGTCTGAAACTTGTGGGCTGAGCACGGAGTGGTTTTATGGAGATGCTAATGATGCATATCCGAATCAGAAAAGGCAAAACCCTCGTGGCTGTGCTTATATAGAGTTCTGGAAAGAAAAGATTAGCAGTTACACTGAAGAGGAGCTTTTTAAATACAAATTAAGCCCGGCCATTATAGAAACCTAATCTCTGATTGTACAGTTTGTTAGAAAAGAAGAGCTGAAGAGTAGGGTTTTGACATCTTATAGTAAATTTCTGTTGTTATTTTGTTTGCTGATGAATGCATTTTGTTTTCTAGTGGTGAAGTTTAGCAATTCAATCAAGATTGAGTTAGCGAATGAGGCACAATTTGGCTCTAAGGATATCGCTATTACTAAGAAAGTGAAAATAGGAGAGCCTTTAAAGAGAAAGGCTGATGAAGAAGTGGTTGAGGTGGAACTCTGCCAAAAGAAAGAGAGTAAAGGTTCTCACCAATTAGAAGAAGGTGAGTGAGGTGGAGGCCAAGGATGTGGCCTTCAATACAGTGTTGCATTTTTCCATGCCCATGGAGGATTCACCAGTGGTGAAGGTTGAGGGAATGGAGAACTACCAAACAATGTTGGCTGAATGTCAATGGCCAACCTTAACAACAATTTCATTTATTCTGTGCCAAAGGTAAAAGTTTATGATAAAGTTGTATTATTTTGAAAATATGTGTTAATAGTGTTATAATTGATAGATTGTTTGAATTGCAGGCATTAATTTCGTGGGCAGAATTTGTCCTTAGGGCCAATGATCAAGCTACTGAGGCCTCCAACTACCAGGTTGAGGTTGCTCAACTTAGGGAGGTTGAAGCGGCCTCTCCTGAGGCGAGAAAAAAGTTGGAGAGAAACATGACTATTATTTTTGAGGCCAGGAGGAAGGTGGAGGATGAGGTTCTCTCCCTCTATCAATAGCTAAAATAGAAGAAAGCTAAGGTGCAAAAGCTCACAAGCATTGACCAAGGAGAGTTCGTCAAGTTGCTGGTGAAAAATATTTTTCACATAGGATTTTGGCGAGTTTGTAGTGAATTTGTCAAAGGCAGCTAAAGGGATAGGGAGGCATGAGGCAACTGTTTAAATTCAAGAAAAATTTTTAACTCTGAAGTTGGAAGAATTGCCTGGATATGATTCTAAAGCCATGGCAAGAGTTGACAAGGTGTACATAGATATTGTGAAGGGGTTTGATGGCTTCTTCACGTTGCTAAAACATTTAGCA
Source organism: Gynochthodes officinalis (assembly GCA_020080225.1). Taxonomy (NCBI): domain Eukaryota; kingdom Viridiplantae; phylum Streptophyta; class Magnoliopsida; order Gentianales; family Rubiaceae; genus Gynochthodes; species Gynochthodes officinalis. The sequence continues at coordinate 32,083,064 of CM034625.1, read as the reverse complement.
TCTCAGAGCTCGCCCATGACTTTGGCAAAGCTTAATGCTTGTGAAGTGGAAAAAGACCCTAACCTTTAGTTTCCAGAAGGGTGAAGCCTTAGAGGGACAAGCCAAGGCTAGGACCTCAGCTCGGGGTGGAGGCAATCAGGATGAGGCCAGCTCTTAGGCCCTTTTAATTTATTTATTTTCTTTTTTTTTTGTAAGGATAATTGATTTTTTCGTAATATATGAAGTTTTGATTAAGGTTTTTTACCTTTCTGTTCCTATTATATCAGGTTCATTTATTATCTTCAAAAGATGTCCTTAATAACTTGCATGAGAAAGTTAAGATACTTAAAGCTGTGCATATTGAGCTTCAAGACACTATACTTAGGTTAGGAAATGAGAACAAAACTCTCAAGGGTCAAGTTGCCTATTTGGAATATCTGAACCGCAGTCTTAATGAAGACAGGGCACAACTGCATCGGGCAATGAGGGATTTGACCCTTAGGGAAAGATCAATTATTTTAGAGAATGAAAAGAGTAAGGAGAGAATTGCCAAACTCTCTGCTGATATCGAAACTGTTATCTTTGAGCTTAAGGGTGGGGATGAGGTTGTCCGTACAATGTCTGAGGAGTTTGATAAGAAGTGCCAAGAGATTCAGAGTCTTCAAGGCACGCTTAAACCGTATAAGCAATAGATCTTCAAATTGTAGTTCGAGTGCAAAACCTGGAGATCAAAGATTGAAAAGATGGAGGCTCGCCTGAAAGAGGCGGATTTGAAGGTGGCACCTACTGACAGAGATCCTGTCAATGTGATGATGGAAGAGTTGGAGCTCTCGGCTCAACAAGGTTAGCAAGACACTATTGTGTACAAAGAAAAAGAGGTAGTGTTTAATAAGTATATTTAGAATAAAGTTAAATATGAGGAAGAAATGAGGAAAGGAAAAGGGAAATTATAAACCCTTTCTTTCTGTAATATTTTTTTATTGAGTAAATGAAATAATTGGATTTCATTCATTGAGTCCCCACCCCTTGGGAACTTTGATTGGCCGAAGGTTTCCATCTCTTAGGATGTTTGGGAACTTTAAGGCATCCAACATTCCCACCCATTAGGATGTCTAGGATTTGAAAAATGTTAATTTTTCTCACCCTGCAAGATGTTCTATTTTGACACCCACATGGATGTTTACATTCCCTTAACTTGCTTGGGATGTTATGGAATTTGCAGCTAAACTCAACTGAACCAAGATTACAGGTGCTTTCCTCGATTTAAAATTTAGTAAGGCGGTTTCGCCAAACTTGAACTGAGTTCGGGGCAATCATCATCCCTCTACCCGATTTAAAAAGAGTAAATATATAAATGGCATTTTATTCATCAAACAAAATTTTAAACATAAAAACATTTCAAATTACTAACATGCTAAACTTAGGATAATAAGTTTCCCTCCATTGTGGTTAGGCGATTATTTCCAGACTTTGATGTGTTAATGACCCTGTAAGGGCCTTCCCAGTTAGCTTTTAGCTTACCAAACTTTTGGGTTCGACTTGCTTCATTTTTGCGCAATACCAAGTCTCTTGGGGCAAATTCATTGATTTTCACACGTTCATTATAATACTTTTCCATGGTTCGCTTGTATTGTGCTTCATTTACCGAGGCCAAATCTCAACATTCTTCCAAAAAGTCTAGGTTCAACCGGACCTCTTCTTCATTAGCCTCAGTGTTAAAGGCACAACTCTGGGGCTTGGAACTCCAATCTCCGCTGGAATGATAGCCTCTGAACCATATGTCAAACTGTAAGGGTTTCTTCTGTTGCTGTTCGAGGTGTGGTGCAATAAGCCCACAAGACATTCAGGAGATTTTCTACTCAATTCCCTTTTACTTTATCTAGTTGAGTCTTAAGTCCTTACAGTATAGTGTGATTTGTGACTTCAACTTGGCCGTTGGCTTGAGGATATGCAACGGAAGTGAAGTTTTGTTTAATCTGAAGTTCTTCGCACCAGGAGCGGAAAAGATCATCTGCAAATTGTTTCTCATTGTCTGAAATAATTACAAGAGGAATACCAAATCTGCAAACTATTTTGCTCCACACAAATTTTAGGACCTTTTTTTCTAGAGATAGTAGCCAAATGTTCAGCCTTCACCCACTTAGTGAAGTAGTCGATGGCGACTATTAAAAACTTCACACGTCTTGGCACTTCGGGAAAAGGTCCAAAAATATCAATTCCCCATTATGTAAAAGGCTATGAACTGTAAATATTGAGTTACCTAATTAAGGAGCATGAAGCTGGCACTTAACACACTTCTATACAAAGTCATGAGTGTTTTTAAACATGGTTGGCCAATAGTAATCCCACCGAATGATTTTCTTAGTAAGCATGCGTGGTCCTATGTGGCTCTCACAAGATCTAAGGTGCACTTCTTGAAGTATATAGTTGGCCTGTTGAGGCCCGATGCAACCTGAGCAAAGGTTGGAGGCAAGATTGTTTGTAAAGGGCGTCGTTTTGTATGACATAGCGGTGCCTCATTTTTGTCATCAGATAGTTTTTTATTTTGTAAATACCTCCATATGGGAGTCATCCAGTTATCTCTCGCCTCTTCGATGGTCATTGCGACCTTTTTCTCAATGCTTCTACAAGGAAGTATCTCCACCAAAACTTTCTTGTTTAGATGATAAAAGGCGAAGGATGCCAGCTTGCTTAGGGCATCGGCCCTTTTATTTTTAGACTTAGGGATTTGTACAATTTTAAAACTATCAAAAGAATGATTGAGATGGCATACCTTATCAAGATATTTCTTCGTTTGGGGTTCTTTAGTTTCATAAGAATCTTGTACCTTGTTAACGATTATTTGGGAGTCACTGTACGCATGCACTTCTTTTGCTTTCTTCATTTGAGCTAACTTTAGTCTTATGATCAAGGCTTCATATTTAGCTTTATTGTTAGTTACCTTGAAGTCGAAATGCAAAGCATACGTAATTTCTGTGCCTTCTGGACTTTGAAGCAACAGGCTTGCTTCGCTACCATCTTCATTTGAAGCACCGTCTATGTACAAGGTCCAGGCCTTTGATCCTTCCATTTTAGTTTCTATAGATCTAAATGACGACGAGAGGCTGACATTCGGAGTCTTTGTAGTAGGCATCTCCGCTATGAAGTCCGCAAGAGTTTGAGCCTTGATCATTGTCCGAGGCTGATAGTGTATATCATGCTCCCCCTGTTCTATGGACTATTTTTCTAATCTCCTAGAAGCCTCCGATTTGGCGAGTATTTGCTTAATGGGTTGGTTAGTGAGAACACATATGGAATGTGCTTGGAAGTAAGGTTTCAACCTCCAGGCAGCATGAATTAGAGTCAGGACAATCTTTTCTACTGGGAGGTAGCGCGTCTTGGGTTCTTGAAGGGCGCGGCTGATGTAGTATACTAGTCTTTGCACGCTGTCTTGAAGAGCGCGGCTGATGTAGTATACTAGCCTTTGCACGCTGTCCATGTCTTGGATGAGTACAACACTTATAGAATTGTTTGAGGCTGCTAAATATAAATATAAGGCTTCCCCAGGTGTTGGTACGATAAACGCTAGCAAACTTACCTAATCCATTTTTAACTCCTCAAAAGCTTTCTGGCAATCTACATTCCACTTGAAGTTTTTGGTTTCCTTTAGTGTCTGGAAGAACAGGAGATGTTAATCTGCAGATTGTGATAGGAATCTGTTCAAGGCTGCTAGAGAACCAGTCAATTTTTGAACTTCTTTTAAGGTTCAGGAAGGTTCGATATCAACAATGACCATTATCTTTTTTTGGGTTGGCTTCAATTGCTTTCTTGAAAACCATGAACCCCAAAAATACACTTTTTGGGGTTCAGATGCATTCCAACATTTACATGATTTCTTCCAAATTTTTGGGTGCACTATCACTTTTCTTCAACTTTATTATCATGTTATCAACATATACTTCCAAATTCCTACCAACCTGGTCGGAAAATACTTGGTTGACTAGGCGCTAGTAGGTTGCTCCTGCATTTTTTAACTTGAAGGGCATCGTTATATAGCAGAAAACTCTTATCTCTATGACAAAGGCAATTTTCTTGGCATATTCTTCAGCCATCAACATAAAGACCTCATATCATGATATGACTTCGATCTTTTGGTCGATCACTGGCAAGGGGTAATAATCTTTTGGGCAGTATTTGTTGAGGTAAGTGTAATCAATGCACATACGTCAACTGTTATCGGGTTTTTTGACCAGTACGGAATTAGATAACAAAGTAGGATAGAATACCTTCTTAATGATATCTGACTGTGGTAGTTTTGTCACTTCATCATTGACCATGAAGTTTTTGTCTAGAGCCAGTGATCTTTTCTTTTGCTGAACAAGTTTAACCCTAGGGTCAATGTTGTGCATGTGTGTCATTAGAGATGGTGAGTTTCCAGGCATATCCTCTGGGCCCAATGCAAAAACTTCTTTGTATTGGTAGAGGAGATGAATGACATGATCTTTAACCGAGGTTAGTAACATAGCTCTCACCTTAACTGTCTTGTTAGAGTGGCCATCATCTACTATGACTCCTTGCATTTCATCAGTGATCTTTATAGGACCTTTTTGCATACTAGCCTTTTGAGAGCTAGAAGATGTAACCTCTGAGCTCTTGGTATTTCGGGGTCTCTGAGGTGTGATCTTAGAATTTGCAAAGGTATCCCAATGTAACCTCAGGATTTTCAGAAGGAAGTAGTGCATTTTTACCTTTGTTTATTCGCAAAGGTATCCTGAGATGCCACATTGGGGTCAAATTGTAACATTTTTGGGGGTTTGGATGGCATGTACACACTTCGTCAAAGTATTTTTACCTTTGATGGCGATACACATGCATTCCTTTGCCGTATATTGATATTCTCGCACTGATGCCAACTCGTGCTCCATAGAGAATTTCATGACCAAATGGTAAGGTGACTAAATGGCTTTAGCCTTGTTCATCCATGATCTCTCAATGATTACATTAAAGGGAGATGAGGCATCAACGATGTAGAAATTCGTCATTATAGTTTTGTCCCGGGGGTATTCCCCCATTGTAACTGCGAGTGTGATTATACCCACTGGATGAACGACTTCATGAGCAAATTTTACTAAGGGCATACTAAACGACTTTAATGCTGCAAAGTCAATCCCCAACTTGCGAAAACAATCAATATATAAAACATCAACTGTCTTCCCGTTAACAACATAGACTTGATGTACTTTTTTGTTTACGATTATGGCTTTGATGACCAAAGTATCATTGTGCGGGCTGATGGTGAGAACTGCATCTTCTTCTAAAAAAGAGATGATTTCGGAAGGTTTAAACCGTTTGTTGATTGGCTCTTGAGGAGGAATCCTTCTTGCATTGGCTTTAATTGCAGACTGCGATTGACCTTCCAGGTAACAAAATATGGTGTCGATAACGCCAATGACATTACGGTTGTCATATGGTGGAGATTGGGATGTTGGTTGTTGTGGAGACTTGTTCTGGTATTACTGATATGATTGATTCATAGAAGAGTCCCATCTTTACTGATAGTAAGATGTGAAAGTGGATCTCGGCTGCCTTGTTTCCCACCTCACCCTTCAGAGTGGTACCCATCTCTTTGGTCTCAGGACTGAGGTTAGGCTCCTGAGTGCCACCTCTAGATGTACTGACCGAGCATCCCATTATGGATGCAGTCTTCTATCTCTTTCTTGAGATCTTTACAGTTCTTAGTATCATGTTCATGGTCATTATAGAAAGCACACCAAAGGTGCCGAAATCTTTTCTGAGATGCCGCAATGAACGGGACTGGAGGTCTAAGGAGATCCTTATGTATGGATAGGATCTCAATGTGACTCTTGGTTAGTGATGTTAGACTTTTATCTTGAATTCGAAGCTCCAGGCGACCCCGATTGTAGTTCAGTCTGTCGAAAGCGCTCTTTTGAGGGTTCTTCCATTTGGCATATTCTTAATACTTTTTCTGGTGTTTCTCATTTTCTCTTTTCTTCTTATTGGTTTGTTCTCCTTTTGTGTAACTTTTCACCATTTGCCACAGCGCTTGAGTATTAGTTGGGGTATCCCGTGCCAACTTTGTGTAGAATGCTCCAAGATTCAAACCATTTATGAAGGCCGCGATTATCAACTGGTTTGTTCGATCCATAGTTATCAGAATCCCGATTCGATCCTATCAATCCTACAATTTTACAATCCAAATTTACTAAAACGATCCCGATCCTAATTACGATTCTACATTATTATGTAAATAAAATATAATTAAATTTACTCAATTTTTTTCTATATCTAAGTAAAATTAAAATATATACTTATGTAAATAATTTAATTAATTTAATGATACTTTTATTAGCTTTTAACAATAAATAAATGAGTTAGACATAAATACCATTTGATTGCGACCACAACTAAAATATTGAAAAAATCATATAAAATGTTATAAGAAATAAAAATTGAAATAAAATTATTTAATTATAAACTATACATGAATTTTTTACAATTCAAATTTACTAAAACGATCCCGATCTTAATTACGATTCTACCTTATTATGTAAATAAAATATAATTAAATTTAATAAAAAATTTTAAGTAAAATTAAAATATATACTTATGTAAATAATTTAATTAGTTTAATGATACTTTTATTAGCTTTTAATAATAAATAAATGAATTGGACATAAATACCTTTTGACTGCGACAACAATTAAAATATTAAAAAAATCATATAAAATGTTATATGAAATAAAAATTGAAATAAAATCATTTAATTATAAACTATATATAAATTTTCTACCTTCGATCAGCCACTTGCAGGCTCTCATTGTTGAATCTTTCCATATACGACTTGAGGGATTCGTCATTCCCTTACTTGTGATTTATCCGGTCTGTAGCTGTTTTGTGCAACTTCTTCCTCTGAAAAAAGCGAGTATGGAAAAGTTACGCTAACCGTTTGAATGATGAGATGCTATTACATGGTAGGTCATCGATTCACACTCGCGCCTTTCCACTCAGATAGATGGGAACACTTTACACATCGCATCTGTTGAAACATTAAGTATTAGGTTTCTTTGTTAATAAGGGTATTTTAGTCTTTTTTAATTATTACAAAGCTATACTTATTAGTATATGTTTATTGATGTCCGACAAGTATCGTAATACAATTATCTCTTTTAGGGTTTTACAATTTTCATGGTATCAGAGCTATTCTCTGCCACCAACTCTAAACCCTAGAAAACAAATCAATCAGTCACCATCACCATCAATCATCGTCAATCACACACTTATCTGTCAACAAACCTTTGGAATCGTCAGATCTGACTTGTAGGGGCGACAGCCAGTGTTGGCAAGACCTGTGCTGGGGTCGCCCGATGTTTCTCAGGCAGTGAGCCATGATTTGTGATTGTCCTGTGTTGTTGTTCATGGCAGAGGTAGCTTCTTGTGTGTTCTATTTCTTGGTGTTGCCCTTTAACCTGTATAATTAAATTTTAATGAAAGAAATTGTTCTAAACATGATATTTGGAGTTTTGGTTGTTTATTTTTTTGTTGTTAACGACTTGGCTATGCAAAGCCTCGCCCAATTCTTTATGTAGAGTTTGGCCGCTTGTGTTGTTGATTTTGTCCTTTTGGAAGTTTGTGCAAAATTGACACGGCCGAACTTCATTGATTGTGTGAATTGCTTTGGCACGGGTTTTCTCTTCTTGGTTTGGACGTGGTTAACCCGTGACTTGGTGTTGTTTCTTGGGCCACAACTAATTGATTTTGTCTTATTGGTTTGGATGTTTGTTGGACGGGTTGCAAAGTTGATATTGCAGAATTGTTGTACTCTAATTTCATTGATTTGGTTGACCAATTTGGACGTTTGTTCCAAACTTGGTTATTTGCTTTGAAGGACGGCCCATGTGTTTTTTTGTTTGGTTGTGTGCTTTGGATGGCCCACGTTGTTTTGGTTTGTTCCAGATTTGGCTGCCAATTTTTATTTGGTTGACCAATTGACCCAAATTTCATTGTTTGTTTCTTGGCCGAGACTTTTTTCCAAGCCTTGAATGTGCACGTAACTATTCCTGTTTTAGTTGTGTACGGGCAACCCGATCATTATAAAATTATGGGTGAACATTCTACTCAGAATTCTGTTGTGAATTTAGATAGTAGTATTACTAATCTAAAGTTGAGCTCTGTTAAGTTAGATAGGACCAACTATCCTTCTTGGTCTATGGCAGTTGAAACATATCTTTTGGCCACTAAATAGCGAAGTTATTTAACTTCACTTCCACCCTCAGATACAACGAAGATAGATGATTGGTGTTCTACCAATGCTGCCATTCGGACTTTGTTATGGAATACTATGGATTCCAGAATTAGTCCTCAGTTTATGCAATGTAAATAAGCTAAAGCCATTTGGGATAAGTGTGCTCTTATGTTCTCAGGTCGAAATAACATGACTCGTGTTTGTGATACTTGAGAAGAGCTCTTTGATCTACGTGTAGGGGATATGTCTATATTAGATTATTATTTCAAGTTCACCACTCTTTGCGAGAAATTGGATACGTATTTACCTGCTACTGATGACATTAGAGAGTTGGCCAAGTGTCAGGAGGATATGAGAGCTATGTTATTTCTTCGGGGGTTTGGTCCTATTCATTCTTCGTTTTGACAGCAGATTACTTCTTAGAGTACTCTTCCATCTCTTGATGAGGTATTTTCTCGGGTCATTCGGTACACGCCTAATTTATCATCTGCAGCTATTGCAAGTGCTATGGTTTCTCAGTCATATAGTAATCGTGGAGGTCAAGGCCGTGGTCACCGTGGTTGTGGCCGAACGGGTGTATCCCCTGGCCGTGGCCGTGATGGAGCTAAAAATGCTAGAAGTTCTCGATATTGCCACCACTGTCAGCGAACTGGTCATACTGGGGCTTATTGTTATAACCTCCATCCCGAGCTTCAACCACAGGCAGCTTATGCTGATGTTGTTGAGTCTCCAGTGCAAAAAGAATCTAGTCACTCATGGGAGTTGCCTAACACTATTATGTTGTCTCGTGCAGAGTATGAGTCCTTGGTTCGTCCCAACCAGGTGGTGGACTCCTTTGCCCCTACTGCTACTTTGGCATTGACTTCCTTAGGTAATCCATCTTGTTTACTCTCTACTACACCCACTTTCTGGGTCGTAAATTCAGGTGTCACAAACCATATGACCGGTAATTCTAACTTATTGTCTGATATTACCACTATGTCTTCTAATTTTATTGCACTTGCTAATGGTTCACAGTTTCATATCACTGCTAAAGGGAATGTAACTTTGGGTCTATCTCTTTCTCTTTCTTCTGTTTACCATTTACCAGCCTTCCCATGTAACTTGCTTTTTGTTAGTTCCCTTACCAGAGATTTGAACTGCTCTGTCAACTTTACTTCTACTCATTGTATCTTTCAGGATCTGAGGACCGGACGGATGATTGGTGGAGGGCATGAGTCAAATGGGCTATACTACCTGAACAAAGATCTTATTGCTGCTGTTGTTCAAAAAAGCACTACATCTAACTTCTTTCAAATGCATTGTCGTATGGGTCATGCACCACCTGATGTTCTTCGCCATTTCTCTCTTATTTCCAAGTCAATAAGTCCTATCCAATGTGATGCCTGTCAATTTGGCAAACATCATCAGGTATCTTTTCCTTCTCGTGTCCAGAGTCGTGTTTCAAATCCTTTTGATTTGATACATTCTGATGTTTGGGGGCTATGTTGTGTTAGAAATATGTTTGGTTTTAAGTATTTTGTTACATTTGTGGATGAATATTCCCATGAAACGTGGTTATATTTAATAAAAGATCGCATTGAAGTTTTTTTCCTATTTTTATATGTTTTATTTTGAAATTTTCAATCAGTATCATGCCTCAATTAAATGCTTGCGTTTTGATAATGTCAAAGAAAATATGGCTAATTCCTCTGGTTTTCAATCATTTCTTACATCTCACGGAATTTTACATCAGACAACTTGTCCTTATACCCCCAACAGAATGGGGTGGCGGAACGAAAAAATCGTCATCTCTTAGATGTTGCTCGTTGTTTACTTTTTCATATGAACCACCCCAAAATGTTCTTGGGGCATGCTATTCTTACAACATGTTATCTCATAAATCATCTTCCATCCTCTGTACTTCGTGGGGGCATACCTTTTTCTACTCTTCATCCTACTAGTCCACTTTTTTCTTTACCACTCCGTGTGTTTGGGTGTGCTTGTTTTGTGCATCATTTTGGTCTTAGTCATGATAAACTTGATCCACGATCTGAAAAGTGTGTATTTCTTGGGTACTCTCGAACTCAAAAAGGATACAAGTGCTATAATCCAATTAGTCAGCGGTTATATGTCTTAGCAGATGTAACATTTTTTTAGGACCAACTATTTTACTCTTCTACTGACCAACAGGTGACTGCCTCTAAAGATATTTTGTCCTTGCTCACGGCTTCACTCTCACTTATCCCTTTGATGGGAGTACCCAAATCCACTCCCAATTTTCAATTTTTTGACTGGACTTATCAACGACAATGTCCTGTTTCTCACGAGGTAGTATAGTCGCCGCCCACATAGGACATGTATGCTTCTCCACCAATTGATCTCCTGACCTCTGATTCACCAGTTTCTTCTGAGTTTGATTCTACCATAGATCTTCCCATTGCATTGCGTAAAGGTACGCGTTCTTGTGTCGGTCAACCCAATTCCCGCTTTGCTCCCTATACTGGTTTGTCTAGTCATACACATACTCGTCACCCTCTTTCTCAATTTTTATCCTACAATTGCCTTTCTCCTATATATTCCTCATTTGTTGCTTTTTTATCTGCTGTGTCTGTGCCAAGTACTGTTGCAGAAACTCTTGCCCATCCAGGTTGGCAGCTTGCTATGGAAGATGAAATGCAGGCGCTCCAGGATAATAGGACATGGCAGCTTACACCATTACCTGCTGACAAACAGGCTATCGGATGCCGTTGAGTTTTCATAGTGAAGTTTCAACCAAATGGTTTGTTGAGCATCTGAAGGCTCGTTTAGTTGCCAAAGGTTATACCCAGGCCTATGGCCTTGATTATGATGATACTTTCTCTCCTGTCGCCAAAATACTTTCAGTTCGTGTTTTCATCTCTCTTGCTGCTCAATATGGTTGGACTCTCTATCAACTAGATGTCAAGAATGCCTTTCTCCATGGCGATTTGAAGGAAGAGGTATATATGGAGCAACCTCCGAGGTTTGTTGCTCAGGGGGAGCCTACTAATGTTTGTCCCCTACACAAGGCATTATATGGTTTGAAACAATCTCCTCGTGCTTGGTTTGGTCGTTTTAGTAATGCAGTTATCTGATTCGGTTTGCAACATTGTACCGCAGATCATTCTGTATTCAGTTCCACTTCTCGTAGAGGGTGTGTGCTCCTGGTTGTATATGTGGACGATATTATCATCACTGGTAGTGACTTTGTAGGCATACAAGAGTTGAAATAGTTTTTACAGACAGAGTTCAGCACAAAAGATATAGGTAATCTGCGGTATTTCTTGGGCATTGAGGTAGCTTACTCGCGTGATGGTATCTTCTTATCACAACGAAAATATGTTTTGGATATTTTGAGTGAGGTTGGTTTTCTTGGAGCAAAGCCTGTCGATACTCTAATGGATCCTAACGTGAAACTTGATACAGAACAAGGTGACTTTCTTCATAATCCAAGTAAGTATCGGAGGTTAGTGGGTAAGCTTAACTATTTAACTATCACTCGACCAAATATTTCTTTTGCTATTAGTGTGGTTAGTCAGTTTATGAGTGCTCCTCGTACTACACATTGGGAAGCAATATTGTGTGTTGTTAAGTACTTGAAGGGATCACCAGGTAAAGATCTCTTGTTCAAGAATCATGGACATCTTAGTGTCATTAGCTATTCTGATGCTGACTGAGCTGGGTGTCCTATTGATAGGAGATCGACTTCTGGCTATTGTGTGTTCTTGGGTGGCAATCTTGTGAGTTGGAAGAGTAAGAAACAACACGTTGTATCTCGATCAAATGCAGAGGCAGAATATCAGGCCATGGCTCATCTTACTAGCGAGTTACTTTGGTTGAGGATGTTGTTATCTGAACTCAGCATGTCATCCTCATTTCTCTCAGTTCTATGTTGTGATAACCAGTCTGTTATGTATATTGCTTCAAATCCTGTCTTTCATGAACGCACGAAGCATATTGAGGTAGATTGCCGTTTTGTGTGAGAAAAGATTTATAACAAAGAAATAACACTTCAATACAAATGGACCAAGGACCAACTTGCTAATCTTTTCACTAAGTCACTACAGGGTAATAGGGTGATTACTTTGTGTAACAAGTTGGGGCTCTTTGATGTTTATGCACTAACTTGAGAGGGAGTGTTGAAACATTAAGTATTAGGTTTATTTGTTAATAAGGGTATTTTAGTCTTTTTTTAATTATTACAAAGCTATACTTATTAGTATAGGCTTATTGATGTCAGACAAGTATCGTAACACAATTATCTCTTTTAGGGTTTTACAATTTTCAGCATCCATTGGAGCATTTTTTAAATTCATTGCTTATTTAAATCGCGATAAAAAATCTAGGGGGTTAGAGTCCCCCTCATAAGATGGAATTCCGTTAGACAATTTGAATCCCACTAGCGTTGGCTACTTCATTATATCAAGCGTAGACAGTGATGGGGCATCCCCTTCATCCTCAGAACACAAAAGACCATAAATATCATCAGCCACACTGTTGTTGATTGAAAGGAAATCATTATACTGGGGACGCTTTGGGTTATACTTCGACTTAACCCTAAAATGGTCGTTTGCGTAATTATTGTCAGCATGAAAGGCCGAGAATTCGTTTCTATCATCATTCCTCTTCCGTCGGCCGTGTTCCTGATTGCTATGTCTTGGTTTGTCTTCAAATGGGCGTGGATTATGTCTAGCCCTACGGAACTCTTCAAATTGCACACAATGCAACTCAATAAAAACTCTCTTATCCACTTCATGTTGTTTTCGTGCCGGAGAATTATCTCAATTTGTAGCCGTGCCCTATGAATGTTCACTTTCATGAATGGGGGGATGTTCTGATCGCTCAGGGATTCCACCCAAACACAAAGGATCGTTATATATAGGGCCTGCATAACTATGTCGTGCCCTTCATTGACTATTTCTTTCGGCTGCCCTCCGTCTTTGGTGAGCGGATTGGTGTGTGCAAAAGTGCGTCAAAATATAGCTCAAACTCACACAAATTACAACTAAACCTCACTTAATCAATTGTAGTAAAGCTTAGGGATCATTCTCCACAGGGAAGGGGACAAAACCAAAATTTAAGTGCAACTAATTATTTGCTATCTATGTTAACTAATGCAATGATTTAGAAAGTGGCATTTAACTAACTAAAACAAGGAAATAAACACACAAATGAGTAAGGAGGGTGATCCTTGGGTTCAATGCAAAGTCGGCTACTTTGACTCCTAACGGCAACCGAGTGTAAGGCATCTTAACTAAGTGACTACATCCATTCACTCCGAATCTCCTTTCGGTCTCATCGAAATTATAGAATGAGGAATCTCCTTTCGGTCTCATCCCCACCTAGAGCACATTAGCGCCTATGGCTTCCACACAACTCTAATGCACAATTCTAGCCCTAGATGTTTTAGCCAACTACTTCACACCTCCTAGTTCAAGTGTTTAATCTAAGAAACCACCTATTTTTCACTCCACATCTCCTTTCGGTCTCAATGGAATTAAAGAATAGAAGATCTCCTTTCGGTCTCACTTCTACCTTTGCACACTAAAACCTATGGCTTCCACACAATTTTAGTGCACAATTAAGCTCATATGGTAGTTGTTTCTTGTCTCAAACACCTAAATCTAGATAATGCTAGGTAGTTCTTCCTACTTTTGGTCCAAATTCATGTATATTCTAAAACACACACGAACACCAAGAACACACACTAAATGTGGCCACCATTCAATGCATGTCAATTCATTAAATACAAGTAGGAAGACTTCAATTAATGCAAGCCCATCACTCTACAACCCACAAGGAATCAAAATAAACCTAATCCATACATCAAACACCAAGAATCACCCAAGATAATTTAGCCTCTCATGGCTTCAAACAAACAACAATCACAAGGAGATATAGCCATTAAAAGCACAAGGAATTGAAAGAAAATACTTCCCTTAATCAAAAGAGTGATGATTCCAACAAAATCCAAACACCTTACAAGCCAAAACAACACCAAAGATTGAAGTTTGCATGAGCCACAAGGGCCAAATGACACTCACGGGTGTGAGTTGGGGAACAAATGCAAATATGTAAAAACTAACCCTAACCTACTCTACTTGTCATACTACTTCCTACTTGTGTTTTTCTGCAGAAAATGGGATATTAATACAGCTAAGGGCGTTGGGGAGAAAATGTAAAGCTTCCAAAACATTAGGGACGAAATTTGCAAATTTCAGGATTCAGGCGTCGTACTGATTTCGTCCCATTTTGGTCCATTTTCGTCCGGAATTTGACAAAACTCTCTGCATAAAAGTTTTTCCTCTCTTTTTCAGCTTTCCATAGAATCTTGAATCATCTCATTTGGACGTCTGAATCAAGAGTTATGGCCTCCGGAAGATGGCTGATTTTTCTCCCTGTTTTCCTCTTCTTCGGTTCTGCCTTGTTCTGCTTTTGCCCAGTTTTGGTCCATTTGCTTTCGGAATTTGAGAAACCTTTGTTCATAAAAGTTTTCTATCTCTTTCTCATCTTTCCATATCATCTTCAGTTATCTCATTTGGACATTTGCATCAAAAGTTATGAACTTTAGAAGATAAGTGGTTTTTATCCCTTTTTCCTACAAAACACATAAAATATGAGAATCACAAATATAATGTGATTTATCTAATAAACATGGCATATCTCAATGAAATCTATGCTAAAGCATGAAAAACACATATCTAAGTTTATGAATATTTGATTCTCATCAAATACCCCCAAACTTAAACCATTGCTTGTCCCCAAGCAATTTTCTACGTATAGCAACAATATGTGGAATGTATTCATTGAGACATGCATATTCAGATTCTCATCTACATTTTTTTTTTATATATATATTTTTTTTATTTTTTATTTTTGATAATGGCAAGTACTAGCTTAATTAGGCAACCACTCGTCGCCCCATTCTACCGAACAATGCATATTGAGAGTTTTAAGAAATGAAAACATCTTCACGTCTCGGAGTTGGACAATTTCGGCACGTACTAATGCAATGCATGACCCTCTTCTTTCTTGTTTTTCTGTACTAATCTTCACACATTAAATGATGTGTGTGTGTGTGATGGAGGTAAATGTTCATGAACAATGCAATGCAAGAACTGAGTAGAGGTCACAAAATCATGCCACTAGTGTGCCCTACAGTTGCATAGAAAAATTTCACTTCCTTGAAATCCTTAAGGCTTTTTATTCCCTCTTTCCCCTAAGTTGTCATGCTACCATCTAGGCAATTTTCATCACATTTAAGCAACCATCATGACATTATACTTAGGTACTTCCTCACTCATTTACAAATTTATTTTTTCGTTTTTTTTTTTTTTGAAAGCCAAGAGTTTTTGGCTTTTTATACTTCTACCACTCATACGAGTTCACTTAAGGGACATCCCTAAGAGCATTCTCATAGCAGAGTGGCAATTATTCAACAAAGCGTAAATCTCATAAGCAAAACTAATAACAAGCCTAAGTCATTTTCCAAGTTTGTGAAGTGAAATGCTATAACTTTAGGGTGGACTAGGGACACTACATTTACTCGCAACCGCATCATAATCAATACACTACATCTCACAAACACTCCTCTTTGACGTGCCTTGTAACAACACCATTTAACATGCAAAACTTTCCTCCAAATACAAGGAATCAAAAGACATGCATTACAAATTCCATGCCTATTCATCCAACATTTTTCATCATTGACTAATGCTTTCATTTCGTTACTTCGCATGCATTTATTCAGTAAAATGTTTCTTAAGTGGTGCATATTTCAGCCATTACTTGCCAACCATTCAAAAGTTCCAAAAAAAACAAAACAAGCAACATCTTGAATATTTCAATAAAAGCCTCACTTTAAGCCAATTTCACCCATGAAATCTCATGTATTTTCTTCCTATAAACACCCCCAAACTTAGGTTACATCAAAAGCTTTAAGCTTCCACCCCCAAACTTAAGATGAGCATTGCCCTCAATGCTTCAAGAATGCATGCATGAAGGGTGGGGCGGGTGGGAAAGAAGAAATACATGTTTTAGGTTGCAAAATTGTGAAATAACTTAAAGCATGTTGCATGATTGCGTATTCACACCTCCCCCAAACTTAAGATATGTTGCATGTTAAGCACTAAAACTAGGGGGTGCAAGTGTGTGATAGGCATAATTTACCAAAACTAATTAAAGAAAATAAATTAACAAAATGCAGAAAAATAAACTTTAAACCTAAATGCAATAACATAAAATAGAAAAGAGAATATTTACAAACTTCACGTCGTCCAAACTCAACTCAAGTGTCAAAACATCTAAACTAAGGATTGCACTTAAGAAGATAATGCCACATGAGAAAATTGCACACAATGGTTTAGGCATTGACATTTGATTACTCAATGTGTGCATGATGCTAGGCTTCAAAAACTCATCAAGTTTTTTTTTTTTTTCACTTAAAACTCAGTTTTATATGCAACATCATGTTAAGATTCATCAATGAATTTCTAGGATTTCAAATGAATACAAAAAAGTTGACAATTCATCCAAAATAACTCATTGAGGCATTTTGTCAAACACATGATGTGCATGGTGAAAAACTTGAAATTTCACAAAATTAGCAAGCACCCTAGCCTAAAAATTTAACAAACAGCCCAAACAATCCCAATTACACAATATTTCATCAAATATCATCCATAGAAATCATATTTAAAGAAATTCAAAATCATCATTGTAATGAAATTTGAAAGGTTCAACCATACATACCTTGGATTCTTGGATGAATTTGATGGTGGAAATGTGTTTACAAAGGTGTTTGGATCACTTAAGATGGATTGGACTTGAAGAAGAATGTAAAATGTAAAATGTAAAATGAGGATGGAAATGGTTGAGAGAAATGGAGTGAAATTGAAAAGAGAAACAAGGGATATGCAAGCTAGCCTACGGGTTATAAACCCGTAGGCTTGAGACCGCTGCGGCGGTGTTATAAACCCGTAGGCTTGAGACCGTGCATGGATCGTTTGAGATCACCGGCGGTCTTTTTGTTGTGCCTTAACACATGGTTGTTTTAACATTGCGGTTAAAAGTTCAGTCTATGACCCTTTTTTTTTTCTTTTTTTTTTTTTAAGAAAAAAAAAAATTTTAAAAAAAATATGTAAATTGTGTGAATTAATTTCTACATTCACATGAACATATAACACTCAATTAATGCATAACATAAAGCAAAATAAAATTAAACTAAAGAAAACCAAACAAACAAAGCCAAAACCAAAACCAAAATAAAACAAACAAAATAAATCAAGACACAATGGACTAAAATAAAACAAGCAAAACAATTCAAAATACAATAGACTATAATAAAACAAAAGGATACGCTTGGGTTGCCTCCCAAGAAGCGCTTGGTTTTAACGTCGCCGGCTCGACTCAATCCATTTCATCATATTCCTTGCTTTAGTCTTTTCCTTGCATGTTTAACCTCCTCTTCCAACAACATTTTTTTCAAACAAGTTGATGGCCTAATACCCTTAATATCCTCAAGGGTACACCCAATGGCCTCTTTAAGAATGCTTAACCCCAAAAGCTTTCCTTCTTGTTTAGATTCCATATAAGATGATATCTCCACTGGCAACATTTCATGCTCTCCCAAGAATGTATATTCCAATTGAGGAAGTAAAGGCTTCAACTCAAGCTTAGGCTCATCGACGGACAGTTTTAGCTTATCTTCACCACTGGCCACCGGCAACACTTGGTCGATTTCAACCTCTTCAAATTCTTCCCTTGTTATTTCATAAATGGACTCATCTACAAAACAATTTTCAACCATCTCACGAAGTTGTCCATCTATTCTATTATCTTCATCATCAAATTCAAGGGGAACTTTGGAGGGAATAATTGTCTCCATTGCTTGAGATTCAAAACACCACTCCTCCATCATTTCACCAACACCTTCATCTACCATATTAGCTAGCTGCCCCAGCTTCACCTCAATATTTTTCATCATGGTCTCGTGCAAGTTCAACCTCATGGAATGGTCTTCTAAAAGCTTTTCCGTCTTATTTGTGGAACTTCTCATCTCAAGCGGATTTCTTCCATCTTTTCATCATTATTTCCTCAAAACTCGGCTTTTTGTCCGTAGGATTATTCATTTGGTTACCAAAGCCTGAGTTTGCCATGATACGTTAGAAAACGATGGCCCGAATTGTCCCAACTTTGATTGCTTTGATTATTCCAATTTTGACCACCTCCTTGGTTGTTCCAACCTTGATTTCTGCTGGTAGCTACCATTGTTGCCCCGCTTTGGTTGAAATGTCCTTGCTGCCCAAAATTATTCATGAAGTTGAGGTTCAACCTCGCCCAGTCACATTGATCCGTATGGTGGTCTCCTTGGCAAAGTCCACATATGAAGACCGGATTCCAGTTCATCCTCTCCTCCCATGAATTAATCCTATCGGTTAATGCAGCCAATTGAGCCCCAATGTTTGGGCCGATATCAATCTCTAGGAATCCCTCTTGTTGAAATTGGTAGCTCTCAGCTTCAACCGGGTAAGCACTTATACGGTTGTTGAACCATGGCTCTAATGCAAAAGCATTGAAATTAGGCTCTAAGAATTCCCCAAACAACCGTTCTCTTTGTTTTCCCTGTTCGGCCATTGAAAGTTAAAAATGAAAATATATACAACACAAACAACTCTTTCTAAATATATACAAAAACATAAAACTAACAAACAATTAGAACACTTAAAAAAAAAACTAGTTTCGTTGCCCTTCCCCGGCAACGGCGCCAAAATTTGGTGAGCGGATTGGTGTGTGCAAAAGTGCGTCAAAATATAGCTCAAACTCACACAAATTACAACTAAACCTCACTTAATCAATTGTAGTAAAGCTTAGGGATCATTCTCCACAGGGAAGGGGACAAAACCAAAATTTAAGTGCAACTAATTATTTGCTATCTATGTTAACTAATGCAATGATTTAGAAAGTGGCATTTAACTAACTAAAACAAGGAAATAAACACACAAATGAGTAAGGAGGGTGATCCTTGGGTTCAATGCAAAGTCGACTACTTTGACTCCTAACGGCAACCGAGTGTAAGGCATCTTAACTAAGTGACTACATCCATTCACTCCGAATCTCCTTTCGGTCTCATCGAAATTATAGAATGAGGAATCTCCTTTCGGTCTCATCCCCACCTAGAGCACATTAGCGCCTATGGCTTCCACACAACTCTAATGCACAATTCTAGCCCTAGATGTTTTAGCCAACTACTTCACACTCCCTAGTTCAAGTGTTTAATCTAAGAAACCACCTATTTTTCACTCCACATCTCCTTTCGGTCTCAATGGAATTAAAGAATAGAAGATCTCCTTTCGGTCTCACTTCTACCTTTGCACACTAAAACCTATGGCTTCCACACAATTTTAGTGCACAATTAAGCTCATATGGTAGTTGTTTCTTGTCTCAAACACCTAAATCTAGATAATGCTAGGTAGTTCTTCCTACTTTTGGTCCAAATTCATGTATATTCTAAAACACACACGAACACCAAGAACACACACTAAATGTGGCCACCATTCAATGCATGTCAATTCATTAAATACAAGTAGGAAGACTTCAATTAATGCAAGCCCATCACTCTACAACCCACAAGGAATCAAAATAAACCTAATCCATACATCAAACACCAAGAATCACCCAAGATAATTTAGCCTCTCATGGCTTCAAACAAACAACAATCACAAGGAGATATAGCCATTAAAAGCACAAGGAATTGAAAGAAAATACTTCCCTTAATCAAAAGAGTGATGATTCCAACAAAATCCAAACACCTTACAAGCCAAAACAACACCAAAGATTGAAGTTTGCATGAGCCACAAGGGCCAAATGACACTCACGGGTGTGAGTTGGGGAACAAATGCAAATATGTAAAAACTAACCCTAACCTACTCTACTTGTCCTACTACTTCCTACTTGTGTTTTTATGCAGAAAATGGGATATTAATACAGCTAAGGGCGTTGGGGAGAAAATGTAAAGCTTCCAAAACATTAGGGACGAAATTTGCAAATTTCAGGATTCAGGCGTCGTACTGATTTCGTCCCATTTTGGTCCATTTTCGTCAGGAATTTGACAAAACTCTCTGCATAAAAGTTTTTGCTCTCTTTTTCAGCTTTCCATAGCATCTTGAATCATCTCATTTGGACGTCTGAATCAAGAGTTATGGCCTCCGGAAGATGGCTGATTTTTCTCCCTGTTTTCCTCTTCTTCGGTTCTGCCTTGTTCTGCTTTTGCCCAGTTTTGGTCCATTTGCTTTCGGAATTTGAGAAACCTTTGTTCATAAAAGTTTTCTATCTCTTTCTCATCTTTCCATAGCATCTTCAGTTATCTCATTTGGACATTTGCATCAAAAGTTATGAACTTTAGAAGATAAGTGGTTTTTATCCCTTTTTCCTACAAAACACATAAAATATGAGAATCACAAATATAATGTGATTTATCTAATAAACATGGCATATCTCAATGAAATCTATGCTAAAGCATGAAAAACACATATCTAAGTTTATGAATATTTGATTCTCATCAGTCTTCCAGATATGGTATCCATCATCTTTGTAAAGATTGGAATCAAAAAGAAGATTGAGAATATTTCTTCAGAAATCAAGAAATTTATTTCCTACAGATGGCGTCACTTGATGAAGGCTAAATCCGCAACCCGACTAAGATTCGATAAGATGGTTTTGATTCGAAATTCTTCATCCTCTGGATTAATGATAGTTCCTGAAAACAGACCCTGTAGTGATTCTCTGGAGAAATTCTCTAATACCTAAGTCAGAGCTTAGTTAGAGTATAGTAATTTTCAGTTGTCAAAGAATGCCCCAATACCTGGTTGTCTTCAGGTTTTATGTACCTTATCTCGCTATTCATGGGATTTTTTGTCACGTATTGGCACATTTGCTATGGTTGTAACTGTTAATTGCACGCCGCAATATCCTTTCATGATTATCGCTTGTTGTTACATACTTGTGGATAAGCACGACTTTGCCAAATTCTCACTTCGTGTCTTGGGCTTCCAAGGTCCTAGGTACTTGGGATGATTTCAGCGTGTTTCTATTTTCAACTTTCAAACTTAGAGTTCAAGGTTTAGCTAGAGAGTATTTTGTTTAAGTTTAGGCCCTTGGCCCTTACATACCGCAGAAGTTTGAACCTTTGCTCCAAAGTCTTGTCTCGTCATGCTGAGGTCTAGCCTTTGATCCTTTGATTTGATCTTGGCTCCAAGGTCTCATCTTGTTGCTGAGATCTGAACTTTGATTTTCGGGTGAGACAAAGATCTCACCTTTAAGTTTAAGATGGGAAAAGTTGGTCCTATACACATCATATTAGAAAAGAAAATTCAAGTTAAAAGCTAAATAATTAACTATATAAAAAAAGCAAGGTTTTAGTACAAATTCATTTCAAGAGTGGATAACTCCTCACACAGTAATAAAATAAGAATGTATTTAAAATGTGAATAACTTTAATTAAAAATTTTGAAAGACATTGAGTCCCTAAAGTTTCCAATGATCAAAATGAAATAGGTTCCCTATTTGTAGTAAACTTATTTAGAGTTAGTAAAGTATAGAAATTTTAATCATATTAGAATTAATAAACAGATAGTAAAAAGATAATTTCATCTCTAAGAATTATATTAACAATTAACATAGGGGCGGCAATTCGCAACACAAACCTGGTATCTTAAAGCAAATTACTTGTTTTGAGCTGCATTTTCTAGGATGTCATTTTATTCTTGTTTCTGGAACTGCAGTTTTAAGCCTCTCTAACTATTATTTTAGGTGGTTTTAGAAATATAGCTAGTTAAGCATTTGCACCAGGAAGTAGCCAAACGTGAAGCAGAGCTATGCACACCTAACCCATCTAACAAGAAAGATTTAAAAATTCATCAGGTTCAAATAATATCTAAAACTGGCTTGATTTAGTTATCTATAATTTTATTCCTTTGAAACTAGCTTAATAATGATTTGGTTGGTTTTTTTCTTTTTAGTTATCAGTAATTTTATTCATATAGTATTCTTGCTATGCGTAGATAGAGATGGAAATTGAAGAACTAAATATAAAATATAAAAATCCTATGTATAAGAGTCATATAGCGGAACACAATAAAAACAATATATTTGGAGGCTAACAGTATGGTAAAAAAAAAATTCTATACTTCCAAAATTGCAAACAATAGAAAGAAACTTCTACTTTACACAACTCTATTTCTCTTAGAGTTTCTCTTTTATTTTCTGAGTCTAATAGGACCTATAGAACTAATATTTATTATTCATATTTTTCCCTAATCTTGAGTACATTTTATGTTGAACTTAATTGGTTTGTTTATAATTTTGTTTTAGAGGTGAAAATATGGAGATTGAAAATAAGTAGATAAGGAACAATTGTTTTGAGTTAAATTGGTTGAAGTGCTGCAAAGATTGAAGGCAAAAGATTTATTCCAATAAAGTGTAGGCAGATTCAATAGAAAAGAACCCTAATTAGAAAACTTTCTTGTGTAAGTAGAGGTGACAATATTTCTATAGTCCCACTAGCTACCTAATGGAATAGGAGTTATTGGACTTCCGATACCTATTAAAAATACCCCTTGCGAATAAATTGAAGGGATGCTATTGGGATGAAATTTTAGTGGGTGGGTTATGGAATACCCATGGGTCCCAATGGAAAAAAAGTTAATAAGTAATTATTAGGTAATGTTGGGAAATTGTTGGATAATATTAAATAATTAATGAGTAATGATAATTTTAATTATTTTTAAAATTTTAATATATTTATATATATAATATTAATAAATAAAATTTATTTTTTAATTTTAAAATCATAGCGGCCGTTAGTGGATAGACCACTACCGGACTGCTTGTGGCCACCGGTGGCCAACATTTAATTTCTAATGAGAAATTTTAATAGGATCCCAATTCCCTTAAATCCCATTCCCACCAAATCCAAAGTTTAATGAGAATTACATTTTTCATTTCCAATAATTCTATACCCATTTAAATCCCACCCAATTCCTACCCATTCTCTCTCAATTGCCATCCCTATGCGTAAGGCGTGGGCAAGCCTTATCATTGTTGAACTGAATGAATTTTAACTAAACAAGAAAGCTTGTGGGTGCTTAATTACAAGAAGGAAAGAGGTTTTAACTATAGCAAATTAGGAACACTAAACCTTTATTTTAATTAGGAACATTTTCTATATTGTTTATCTTTTCTTTTTATATTAGAATTTAATTTTTAGAAATGCTATTAGGATTGGTATTTTTACCATATTTTTAGGGTTTACTCCTATATTTTAGAAATTGTCTTTACGTATTTAGACTTAGTAGAATGCTTCAATAAACACACACCTCACCATCACCATCAATTGCACATTCCACACATCTTCTCTAGGGTTAACATTTTCTAAGAAATTCAAGCAGTCATGTTTTACACCATGAGTGGTTAAACAAATTTTTTCTAATTCAAGAGATTATTGATTTCAATTGCTATTACTATGAATTTTTGTGCTTAATTTATATTTTTTTTCTTTTAATTCAAATACTTATTGATACTTGATTTTATTTTCTATGAATGATTGATGTTGGTTAATCTAACAATTTAATTCATCATCTTTTATTCTATTGGTAACCACAAATTCAGTGATTCGTAATTGTCATGAATGAGTGATATAAGTAGCAACTAAGTTATTTATATTTACAAATCAAAATATGCACGGTTAAGTTACAAGAATCAATGGGACAAAATTATTTAATTGCAACTATCTTGGTTAGTTAATATTGATTTAACTATTTTCACCGATTTTGATGATATCATTAATTTGATATGGAATGCTTTTGTGCTCAATCAATTAATGATAAGTTTTGATTTGGATGCTAGGTTCGGTCAATTATTTTAAAAAAAATAGAATATTTATCATGCTATTCTAATAAATTTTCAAGTTAAATATTTGAATTTACAAAATGAATATTTCTAAATTATGACAAGTGATGCAATTGAATAAAATCTTATCCCCTAGATAATAAGTTTGGTAATATATGTTTTTTTCTCTATTTTTTTTCATTAGTTATTTATTTTAATTATTTGTTAGACTTTAGCTAGTTAGTTAAATATTTAAAAATCCCCCGATTTACATTTCCTTGTTTTAAACTAAAAAATTAATTACTAATTCTCTTGGGATTCGAATTAGTCCACTATCATTGCAAAATTAATTTGTAGTCATTAGAGTGCCAGTGATTAATCTTGAGAGATTCGACAAACCCATCAATGTCTCACCAAAACGAATAGTGTTGGATCATTTATATAAAAGCTCTTGTTACTCAAAAGTCAAAACAACTAGGATTTGATAATCAAATCATATGAAAAATCTATTTTTCTAAATTAAGTCAACTCTAATACAACTAATAATTACTAAGTCCTAATGATATTATAATTTCCTAAATAAGTTTGGTTTAATCCACTAACATTGAGGTGTCAAAGGTATCTTGCACAAATAGAAGTGGATAACTTGCGCCGAAAATTATAGGATGATCAGGTATCTCTCTCAGTGTAGATTTGTATATTGGGGTGTGTGTTTGTGAGAATTTTCATGATAGATTGTTAATGTATCATTCTCTTTAAATCAGAATTTATGTTTAATAAGGGGGCACCTGTTTTAGGGGAATGAGGGAGGAGAAATGGGAATGAAATCCATTGGAGGTAGTTGGTTAGGGGAAATGGTTTGGATGAACAATAAAATGATTCCCCATGTTAGGGGTATCCTCATACAACCACCCCCCCCCCCCCCCCTTAATATTGGGGGGTATGAAACCTATTACCCCAAAAACACTTTCTTCTTTACTTATAATAATTAATTAAATTAATATTATAATAAATAATTAATTAATACTAACTAATTAATTAATATTAATTATTATAATATTAATATAACTTAATTTATAATTAAATTATTATTATTAATTTATAATAAATAAATAAATTAAGATTAATTAAATTAATCATTAATTTACTTAATATTTTAATTAATAATTAATTAAACTACTTCATTAATATTAATTATTATAATGAATGTATAATTAATATTAATTAATTTATAAATAATTAATTGATAATATTAATTAATTACTTAAGATTAATTTAGTCAATAACATTTTTATTAATAATTAATGAATTTAATATTATAATGAATAATTAAGTAATACTAACTAATTAATTACTACTAATTATTACAATTAATTTATAATTAACTTATTATTGTCTTTATTAAATATCATAATTAGCAATTATGAACTAAATTTCTAATTCTAAAAATTAAAAAAAAAACAACCACCATCATTGGTAATTATAGTCATTTCCTCGCAAAAACCAACTACCATAATTGGTAATTATAATCATTCCCCAGAACAAACCAACAGCACAATAATAATAAAAGAACCTATTATCATTCACCACTACTATCATTTTCATTACCTTTTCCATTCTTTTAAACGAACCAACCGCCCTCTAAGTTCACCTGGAAATAGTTTCCTCTATTTTTTTCTTTCTTTAGGTGGTTGAAAATGACTATGCATGATCTATAGTTTCTTCAATCATTTTAAATGAGTTAAAACTTATTTTCACTTGTTTATTTGATGTAACTTTCTTTAGAGGTTGAAGACATCTAAGTCAACAAGCCAAATAGCGAAGAAATGCCTCTCATTTTCTGCAATACTATCACCAAACCTTGACGGAAAGGAGCATGAGCATTGGGATAAAACCAGAAATACTATGGCTAGATAGACAACGAGGCAATCA
Organism: Gynochthodes officinalis; assembly: GCA_020080225.1. Lineage (NCBI taxonomy): Eukaryota > Viridiplantae > Streptophyta > Magnoliopsida > Gentianales > Rubiaceae > Gynochthodes > Gynochthodes officinalis. The sequence continues at coordinate 32,057,026 of CM034625.1, read as the reverse complement.
TCATCTGCTCATTTCACTCTTGTGCATGAAATTAAGAAGCTTGAACACCTCTAGGAGCATATTGGAGAAAAAGCAAATCAAGCATTAGAAATATTACAAAAAGAGGTAGCTTACCATAGGTTAGGCAACCAAGATACTATAGAGACAATTGCTAAGCTGCAAGCCAAAATAAAGGAGATGTGTTTTGTTCGACCAACTCCCAAGGAAGTTGAAGTCAGTGGTGTTGTTGTTAATAAGAGTGTTAGAGCAAACCTCAAGGAACAGATACCAAGACGTCACTTCCAAGGAAGCACAATTGCAAATCTTGAAGTGTAGCTAGAAAATGTTCAAAAATCCATTGACAAATTAGTCATGTCTCTTCTAGCCAATACTGATCAAAAAGCCAACAAGGATACACTTTTGAAGTCCAAGAATCAAATGAAAAAGAAAAAGTTGCTTCAACTTGCTTCAAGCAACATTATAAACAGGTAGAACTTCTTAAGATCACCATGCTCTCCACACCCAACAACTCAATATGTAGTGGACAATGATATTGAAAATCGAACACCATAGTTTGATGATGTTGTATCCACTAAAACTCAATCATTAATAGAGAAAAAGACTTCTTCAAAGAGTGAACAAGTGGAAATGTCTCATCATGTTTCAAAAGGTGGTGCTGTCTCATCAAAAGAACTCTATATTGATTTTCTAGTTCTGTTACATGAGGAAGATGCAGAAGATGTTTCAAAATGCAGTACAAGAAAATGTTAGAAGCATAAAAGCTTATACAACAGAACTTAAAAAGCATGTTGCCAAGCTCCAATAGGGGAGATTACAACATAGGGAGTCTAACTATAATGGCCTAATAAGTAGTAGGAACTCAACTTAAATTCAAAAGTTTAAATTAGTGGATTTTAAGTTTTTCTCAATTATTTAATTTTCTAAGTCTTCTTATTTTTTCAATGTAAAATAGTATCCATGCATGCCCATAATAAACTGTATGAAAAGCTTACTTATCCATGAGTTCCCACCAAACCCCAATCCAACTAGACGAGTCCTCACTAAATCCCTATTCAACTAGAATAGGAACCACTAGTGTCATAAACATACTTGTCCATGAATCTTCACTAAGCCCAGATTAACTCCAATTAGAAAACGAGTCCCCACTAATCTCTGGTTCACTCCAACTAGAAGAAGAACCACTTGCTTCACATTTGTCCATGAGTCCTCCTGTCCAACTAGACCTATTTGTCTAAGAGTCCCCATTAAACCTTAGTTCACTCTAACTAAAAGATGAGTCCCCACCAAGTCCTAATCTAACTAAACCTACTTGTCCTTAAGTCTCAAATAAACCCCAGTTCACTTTAACTAGAAGATGAGTCCCCACTAAGCCCCATCCAACTAAAAGAATAACAACTGGTATCACAAACCTACTTGTCCATGAGTTCTCACTAAACATTTGTTCACTCCAACTAAAAGAGGAGTATGAGTAGTCCAACATCCTGATTCACTCCAAGCCCCAACCCAACTAGAAAAGGGACCACTGATATCACAAATCTGCTTATCCATAAGTCTCCACTAAGCCTCAGTTTCCTCCAACTAGAAGAGGAACCACTTGCTTTCCCTACTAAATCCCGGTTCAACTAGCAGAGGAATCATTGGTATCACAAACCTACTTGTTCACGAGTTTTCCTAAACCCTTGTTCACTCTAAGCCTTGGTCCAACTAGAAAAGAGACCATTGGTACCACAAAATTACTTGTTCATGAGGCCTCACTAAGCCTCAGTTTACTCCAACTAGAAGAGGAGTGCAAATAGTCCAATAGCCTAGTTCAATTTAAGCCCTGGTCCAACTAGAAGATGGACCACTAGTATCACAAACCTACTTGTCTGCAATTTTCCACTAATAGACCTCGAATCACTCTAACTAGAAAAAGAAACTCTTGTTTCACTGAGTCCCCACTAAGCATTGATTCACTCCAACTAGAAGAGGAGTATGAGTAGTATCTAATAGCTTAGTTCACTCCAAGCCCCAATCCAACCAGACCACTGATATCATAAGCCTACTTGTCCATGAGTCTCCACTAATATGCCTTAGTTCACTCCAATTAAAAGAGGAACAATTTGTTTCATCGAGTAGTCCTGCAATCCACAGCTCTGATACTACTTGTTGGAGAATAACAGTTGCTGGGTAGATTACAACATGTGGAGTCTAATTAAAATAGCCCAATAACTAGTAAAAGCCCAACTTGAATCCAAAAGTTTAATTTAATGGGTTTTGGGTCCTTCTTACTTATTAGGTATTATCATTTTTCTTACTTTTCTAATACGAGACGGTATACATGAACATAATAAATGCCAGAAATATCTCATTTTGTGTTTGGTATTTTTCTTTTAAAGTTAATTTCTTTTTCAAATTAGTTTCAGATGAAGATAATTGTATCTGTATCATTTTTTGAGATGAGAGTTAAAGTAAGTTTTATATGGAAGTAGCTTGATTTGGAATCTCAATGTGCCTTTAGGTGCTTGAGCTGGAAGCAAATGAAGCAATGGGATACGATTTGGAAAATGACGAGGGCATTCTTCCAATCCAGAAAGAATCTCCAGCATCTTGGCATTCAACTTTCAGGGAGCAAAGGAAGCAGATAGTTGAATTATGGGATGTTTGTCATGTCTCCATTAGTCACAGGACACAGTTTTACCTATTATTCAAAGGTGACCCTGCTAACTAGACATACATGGAAGTAGAACTCAGGCATTTGAATTTGTTACAAACAGTACTTAGCAAAGCTAGCTTGGAAATGCAAGCCTGAAATGAACCCACTATCTCATTGTCATTCAGGTTGATGCTCTTTTCTACATACAAGATGGAAATTGCATTTTTTTTTATTTAGTGATTTTGACCGTGAACATTTTTTGGGATGCAACATTAGAGCATTGAAGTGGGGAAGGGATTGCAAACAGGTTGAAGTGTTTGTTAGAGGAAGAAAGGGATGCATTACTTAAAATGGGATTTCCCTTGGAAGGACGGCAGAGGAGAATCCAGTTCACTAACAAACTGTGAAGAAATCCACATGATGAAAAGCATGTCCAAGAGAGTGCTGAGTTGGGAAGTAGTGATACAAATTCGAGAATCGGACACGATACGAGTCCGATACGATGATTCGACATTTTCTAAAGAATCGGAAATCCGATACGATTTCAATATATATAAAAATTCATATTGCATAGATAAAACAATAATAATTATTTGTCTAAATATTTCAATGCATTAACAAAAATAGTTCAAAATACATCATAATCTATCGTCAAAGTCTTGTATCAACCAAATACATAAACCAAAATTCAAAATACATCATAATATAGCATCAAAATCTTGCACTAACTATATTTCCTCCTGGTGCATTCTGTTGCCTAGCAATTGGTCACTAACGTATGCCCACAAAGGTTTGGTAACATCAAAATTGGAGCCTGTAGCAAATAAACTCACACTAGAACTGCTAGAGCCACTACAAGAGCTTGAAGATCTAGCCACCTTTTGTGCAATACAAAAAATTGAAAATTAAAGAAACTAAATTACAAATGCAATACAAACAATTGAAAATTTAAGAACAAGTACTGGTGCATTATTATTATTATTTTTTTCCAATCGACATAATTCATTTCATCAACAAGGCAATACAAGACTTTCTCAAAAATTAAAAAGGTTGTACAGATCATGAGCAAGTGTCAAGTACTTGTTGATTTCCAATTTTCTTATAATTTATTATTTGTAATTTAAACTGAAATGATAGCATAAATCATCAAAGTAGGTCCAAATTAAAAGTATTATGCAATTGCATTACTTTTCAATTTTATGTTCAACTGACAAGTGACAACGATTAAAGTAACCAAAAAAAAAAAAGCTGCTTTAGCTTAACCAATAAACGTTAAGAAATAAACAGATGGACTAGTACAACATAAATAGGATGGGCCTAATTCAATTTATTTCCAATTTCTCTCACAATCATTTCATCAAACAGGTGGAGGACTAGTGTAAAACAAGAAAAAAAAATACCTTTAATTTATTCCAAATCCAACACAGAAGCTTACAAATACACATGCATACTTTCGGTTTCAAATAGAAGACCTCAAGGCTCAAGCTTAAACTACTGTATATTGAAAGAGAAGCCCTCCAAACTTCAAGAAAGTGAGAAACTGACCTGGAGGCTGAAATGAAAAGTCTCATCTTCTTGTTCTGAGATTAGTTTTCTTCCTTTGATAGCTGGAGCAAAAAAAGAATCTCGTAACAAAATTCAATCTTTTATTGGGGTAGAAACGATTTTGATAAACCAGTTAATCTCTCATGACAAATTTTTGATTTCCTTCTTTAGGGATTTTGTCATTTGACATTGGGGATTTTCTTCTCATTATCGTGGGTAGTGAACGATTGTAGAAAAAAGGAGTCAATAATCACTTTTTTGCGATTAAAACGAATCGTGTACGTAGCATCAACATGTCGGAACCTAGTCGAAGCTGGTCAATGAGTCACAAATGACTGCCATCGAATCGGTATGAATTAGGAGCTTGTCATTGCGAATCCGAGTCGCAGACGAATCTGACTCGGATTCGAAGACTCAAATAACGTATCGGTGCTTCCTAGGTGCTGAGATAGCTGCTAAGCTTGTGGATTCTGTTAGAGTGGAAACATGTCAAAAGAGATGTTTGAACTTAATTTTGTTCTTCCATCTGACGAGAGGCCATGGATGATGGGATGGAACCAAATCTCATCTCCACCATTTGTGAAAAGCAATATTCTTTCTGTAATTAAATCCTGCTATTTTTTTCTTTTCTTTCATATACATACATGGGATTTTGGAGACTTCCAAGTTTGGAATCTCCATGATAATCTATTCCTGTTATTTGGCATAATGTGACTTGATGAGCTAATGCAATATTATTTGTAAGGCATTTTCCCTTTGTCCAATTCAGTTTTTTCCAAGCCAGATCAGTGTTGTTAACTTGTTACAACTTTTCCGCAGTTTATATAAATTGATCTGCTGGGCTTGAACTGTTTCCTTTCAACCGAATGAGCAAAAGAAAAATTATTCTAGATAATAAGAAAACATACCATTATTATTATTATTCATGATAGACATACAGCAAGCAACAAGAAATGACTACTCGTATTATGCTTACATTAAACTAAACACATGTAGATTAGAAAAGGATGATTCCCTGATGAGGGGATCATCATAGGCTTTCCCGTGTCTGATCTTCAACACTTGGGGATGGTAATTTTGCAAGCTTGAGCTATTTTCTGGGCAATGTGAGAGTTAACAAGATCACGATAACGAGGGTCATTGGCATAGTTGCAAAGGCAAGGCAGTTGATCCTTGAGCTTGGAGCAGCACTCCGAAGTGACTTGTGATTTTAAAGCAGAAGCACAAGGCTGGAGCTGATTGATATCGCATGTTTCAGCTGCTGAAAGATCAATCCGATGTCCAAGCAGCTGAATAAACACAGCACATGCTATTGTAATGTGTGATCCCTTCGTCATTTTTGGTAGCTTTTGGTGGGAGAGATATGGGATATCTTGAGTTTTGGTAGTTGACGAGTTTCATTTGGCATAATTTTCTCTTCTATTTGTAGATGAAATTAAGGGTGAATATGAGTAGGGTAGGCTAGGAGAAATGTTAAAAGTTATATTTTATCTCATTATTTATCAGTCCTGAAATTTGTCCTTTTATTCTATTTTTTCAAATTTTTATTCGAATCCTATCCTACCCTATTTTTATACGGTAGGCTAGAACGTAAATCTATTAAACCTATCATTTCTAATTATTTTTAAAAGATCAAGTGAATTTATTAAATACAAAACTTTTTTCCCTTCGATAATATATCTCCATTTACAAGAAATAACTTGAATATTTAAAATAAATACTTTCAGTTATATAAAAGAAAGTAAGTTTAATAAAAGAATTAAATATAGAAATCTAAACTCAAATCCAAAAGAAGTCATAGACTAAATCATAAGTTATAGTTTTTTTTTTCAATAAAATAATTATTGTCACATAATTAAAAAAATAACCACTTAATTGCAAAACTAACAATAAAAAAAATTTGACATTTAGCATAGAGATTAAGACAACCAAGATCATAATATAACCAGACAGAGTGGGCACAGGCACAACATATATTCAAGTTGGCCAAGATAGGATCATATTCATAATAGTAAACCATGCAAATTAAGAGCTGAATTACTCTATCGACTCTCAAGGATGTATAGACTCTTAATTAACACTTAGGGATAGGAACCCGCCAAGCTTCAGCTACTTTTTTAGCACTTGAAGAGGTGACAAACTGCTTGAACTTAGCGTTGACGTACTGGCAAAGACAAGGCTTTTGGGCTTTGATCTTATGGTAGCAAAGTGAGCTTGGGGAGCCTGATGCTGAGATTGCCCCAGCACAAGGGCTGAGCTCACCTGGTTTGCATATTATAGCTTCCGAGACATTAGCTTCAGCCACCAAAATCAACAGTAGCACTGCACAAAAAGCAAGGTATGATGCCTTCATTTTTCCTGCAACTTGGCTAGAATATTCAGAGAGATCTAGTTATGGTTATTTGCCCATTCTTGATCTAGATTATAGGTGAATGAATGAGCATGGAAAAATTAATATGCAGGATGGGTTTAATAAATGGACGGAATTTCTTGTTTTGCTGTTTGTTTATTGAAGCGGTGCCTAATATGGGGTTGGCTAATGCCTCGAAGGGAAGGAACACATACAAGTAGTCAATAAATGGGACAACCTTTCTTGAAGTTCATGGCATGATCAATGACTTCAATATTAGTAGGTGTGTTGCATGAGGAGAACGGGTGAAACTTCTTGTCGGTATTTTCCATGATTATAACATTTCTGAATTGGGAGCGCTGGATTTGCTCGCAGTGTCCCAACAATATTGATTTGAAGGACCCTGAAGATCTGACATTTTATTTGTTAAGTCTGTCAATTTCAAGACTTAAAAGAGAACCGACTAAAATGAAACCATCCTCAATCAAAACTTTTTCTTTTCTCTTTCGGCTTTATTCTTTTTTTTTTCACTGAAACGACAGTAATTTCATTGGATGAAAAATGGGACTGTACAAGTGATAGCCAAAGAAAGCTAAATGACTTCCTTGGTCTAATGTAATAGCTAAAGAGGAAAATGGAATAATGGTTGAAGGTAACCACTATCCCATTGATTACAAGGTGAAACTAGTCTAGGACTAGCTAACATAAATCATTCTATACAAGGGAAAGAAAGCTCTAATGTCAAAAAGATTGCCAAAAAAATTGGTGTTGTGAGTTATAGTGTAAATAGCCAACTTCAACTAAATAACTAAGTTTGAGCACTATATCTTGAACATCAATTGCAATCTAGGCATACTTGATTTATAGAAAGTACAAGTTAACACAATAGATGCGAAAAGAAAACATTCTAAAAAACATAAAAGAAAATGAACCAAGTCAAAAAACCAAAAGCCATTCTTCCATTCTTGAAGTAGGAATCAAGATCCTATTTCCAGTCTTCAAGTAGAAAATGGACCAAGTAGGAATCAGCATTAATCTCTAAGAAGCATCCTATTTGCACGCTAAGAGTATATTATATTCTAGATCTAGACTTCCCAAAAATTATATCTGGCAAGAGCATCCCAGCAAGAATGAATCGAAATCAGAGAGAGGAAACAGTCCAGCAAAAAATGAATCCAACCAGAAAGCAACAATTATCAATGAGGCCAGCTTTCAAACCATTTCATGCAAGAAATTTCCAAAACCAACATAGGAATCATAACCAGAATCCAATCGGAACCTCAACCAAAAAAAAAGAAACCAGAATTTAGAATGAAGGGAGATTAGCAAGAGTGGAAAGAAAGATCCTTAGGTCATATTTCACAGAGATGTCATTGCAGCAGAAATCTATCAAAATCAGCAACCAAACCAAGGGTGAGCAACCAGTACTTCCATTCCAGATAATACAAAAAGGACAGGCTACAAAGTAGATATGTCTTAATTCCAATAGCAATAATAGGCCAGGGTGAAACCGAGATAAGAAATGCAACAGAAATAAGAAAACTGAAGTTTAGTAAGGTGTTGCTTGATCCGAGATTACAAAATGAAAATGAGTTTGGAGAGTGCAACTCCAAAAAATGAGTGAGCCATCATAAGAGAAACAGCCAATTACCTCAATTTACGCAATATCAAAGTATACTTTTTCTTAGTAAATTACAACCATATGTAGGATTGAAACTAATAAAATATTACAACCAAGCCTACATCTACTTTTTCCGCTTTTTTCATTTGTGTTTATTTTTTCAACGTTTTCCCTTTATTTTTTTCCCTTTATTTTTTTTTTCTTTTTCCTCTTCTTCTTCTTTTTTGTTTTTTTCCTTTTTTTTTCTAGTTTGTAGAATCAATACAACTTAGCCAATACATAGGAATCAAACAAGAAGCAAGGTACCATAGCGAAGCAAAAAAACCATATACTAAGAATACCTATTAACATATAGACATAGAATCCTAACTTGACATATATGGAGAGGTTAGGGAAGCCATAGGGAAGTAAGAGACAGATACTATAGTACACTATACCACTTCCATTGAACCAGAAAGCAAAAAACAGTAATTATGAAGAACATTATGAATACATATCAACATATTTAGTGAGGAGAAAGTTCAGGGAAACCATAGGGGAAGATTGCAACCATACCTTCATTTTTTCCTATATATATATATAAATAAATATAAATATATATAATTTTTCCTCTTTTTTTTTTCTAGGCTTGTTGGATCAATACATCTAAAACAATAACCAAGAAACAGGAAGCAAGAATCCATCGAGAAGCTAGAAACATAAACTATAGTACACTTGGGGGTATTGTGATTTTCCTGTTCACACCACACTACCCTTCATAATATCGTGGTCATGGTAGGATCAGTTTGCATAAAACCATTTTCAAGCCATAGATAATTCAAGCCCATTGTGGGATCTAGTTTTCTCAAAGTTCATGGTAGTTTCTAACGGTTTCTCGAAACCTTCAAAATTAATCACTGAAACTTTAATGACTATTAATTAATTTATAACAGTAGTGGACAAAGTAAAATCCCAATTAATAAGGAAAAGTAAATTAGGGGTTTTTGAATATTTAATTAATTAACTAAATTTTAGCAAAAAAATAAAATAAATAATTAAACAAAAAAATAGAGAACAAAATATTTATTACCGAACTTCTAATCAAAAAGTATGATTTCATTCAATTGCATTAGTGATCATCCATTACAAATATTTATCTTGCAAATTCAAATATTTAACTTGAAAACTTATTAGGATAGTTATAATAAATCTTCTATTTTTCTAAAATAATTGATTGAACCAAGCATTCAAATCAAAACTTATTATCTATTGATTGGGTACTATAGTGTTCCATATCAAATCAATGATTTGCATTAATAATGGTGAAAATAGTTAATTCAAGATTAAATAATCGAGATCGCTGCAATTAATTAATAGTCTCACATTAATTCTCCTAGGTCAAACATACACATTTGACTCATAAACATAATTAAACTAGTTGCTATTAATATCATTCATTTATGACAATTATAGCTCACTGAACTCATAGATAGCAACAAAATAAAAGATGATGAATTAAATTGTCAGATTACCCTACATCAATAATTCATAGAAAATAAAAGTAAGAATCAACAAATACTTGAATTAAAAACAAGAAATATGAATTAAGCACAAAACCTCACAATAATAGCAATTGAAATCAAAATATCTTTTGAATTAGAAAAATAATATTTAACCACTCATGATGGAAAACATGTTTTGTTCAATTTTTTAAACGATACTAATCTTAAAGATGGAGGGAGTGGAACGTGTGATTGATGATGGAGGCGTGTGTTGTGATTTGGGTGAGGTGCCTACTAGATTTTTTTATATATATAGAAAAAGAAAAATATTAAAATATAGGAGTGAACCCCTAAAAATATTGTAAGAGTACCAATTTTAAAAGGATTTCTAGAAAACAAATTCTGATTTTAAAAAAAAGATAAATTCTATAGAAAATATTTCGAACTAAAATAAAAATCTGGTTTTCTTAATTTGCTACAGTTCAACTCCTTTCCTTCTTGTAATCTATCACCACAAGCTTCCTTTTTTAGCTAAAAGTCACCCAACTCACAAATTAGTAAAGCGTGTGGATGCCTTGCACATTGAAGTCTTTTGGTTAGGGTTCTGGTTTACTAAACACACACACGCTTTGCAGAAACAAGTCTTCTACCTCTAGTTCTCACAAATTCAATTGCAAACAATTGTTCCATCTCCCTTTTTTTTCCACATTTTTCATAATTCAACATTTAAAACAAAAATATAAATAAACAAATTAAATTGAAAATAAAATTAATCCAACATTGGGGGAAATATGAACAATAAATATAAATATTATGTGTCTTGTCTAATTCCCCCACAATGTAACATGCTTGTCCTCAAGCATGCACTAGATCTAGCATATCAACTATCTTTTTCTTCATCCTTTTTTCTCTCTCAACTCATCCACAAATAATTTAAAGTCATTACACATTAGAAATCCAAGTTCAAATAACAATCTAGAGGACAAGTATTCATAGCATGAATTTTCTAAATTAAAAGTATGCATCTCATCAATCTCACAGTTTCTTCAAAATCAAATGCTGCAAAATTGATAACCTCACATAGATTGCACCCTATGCACTCAAAGTGTTAGGGTTCCATTTAGTGCTCAAATCAAAACATAACATGCCATTACCATCAACTTGCTCATATATCATATCTTCACCACTAAATAAACATGAACTCCATACAGAAATCAAAAGGTCTTTACAAGGTTTATAATGAGGCTTAGGTGAAAGTAGGGGAAATAAAGGGAAATTTAGGTTATAAAACTCAAGATATGCGTGTTTCATTGTATGATTCACTAAAACAACATAGATAACACATTGGCCCAACTTTCTTCATACCGAGCAAGATTCATCCCCTTTTTACAATTACATAACATAATTGGACCTTTTTTTTCCTTTTTTTTGTACACTTGAAAATACTTCACTTGTCCAATCTTCATATTCATAGGGATAAATTCCACTACCTTTCTTTTCTCACCTTTTTTCTCATTTTCCCCTTCTTCTTCTTCTTTTTTTTTTTTTCACTCCTTACTTGCCTCTACCGAAGTGTTTTTCATGCAATTCGTTCTCATATACTCTTGATAAAGGGTTCAACAAGGTAAAGGGAGATAAAAGATCTAGGGCTAAACAAAGAAGGAATTAAACTCAACATTGTTTATCTAAGGGTATATGTAATGAAGGCAGGCTCTTTTAGAAAGTCAAAATTGGTTAATCCTAAATGCCCTTATCATTGTAATGCATAAATTCATTAATGCGGTCTCAATATGCATAACAAAGTAATTTCTAGAATAAACATACCATGTTTGACAACACTCAACAAAGAAAATGAGAGTAAGAAAAATGAAATACTCTTAGGTTCAAAAGTTCACACAAGTGTTTAAACCTATCAAATCCTACACATTCTCATTCAACTTAATCATGAAGATCAATGAGATACTTAAAACATTCAAAACAAAAAGCTAATCATACTTATCTCTTTCATGCATTCTAAACTCAAGCCACTAATGCACATTAACCCAAAGTTCTTTTAGAACAAGTATCAAGAGAGTTAAAGATTCCAAAGAAGACAATTCAAAAATTTAAGCATACTAAAGTTCAAGCATAATTGAAAATTTTCAAATCATTTTTTCTAAGAAGAAATTTGGAAATAAAAATCTAAGTAATGGAACAGATTCCTCATTAAAATAAAAGAATCCTCCCCCGCATTTAAATCTACATTGTCCCCAATGTATAGAAAATATGCTCATGTTCACAAGAAATAGTAAAAATCTAAAGAGAAAGAAGGCAAAATAACTTCCTTAAAAAGAAAACATGAAAGACGAAACAAATATAGGCAAGGAGGGCATGCTTTCCTTTGATTTGGTTGAAAGTGTCAACATAAGGTGAAAATTGAAAATTATCGTCCTTATATTGATGAGTATACCTACAATCATAGAAAAAAGTAATCAATAATAAACCAAGTGACACTCCCAAACTTAATCTTTGAAATCAGTTGACAAATTATAGCGGTGAGTAGAGTAGGCAAGGACATAAGATAGAGACACAATGAGTTCAAAAAGATAAAACAATATAATCCAAATAAAACATCTCTATAGCTGTAGCTGCTTTCCTCATTAATATGATCACAAACCCCTATAATTCTAATATCTAAGTGAAGATTGAAAACTATTTGAAAGATTAATGAGTTAATAGAAGTTCAACACATCAAAACACCAAGAAAAAAGTGTGAAGGGTCAAGGTTGTTAAACTCGAGTTTTTACATAAAATCGGTAGAGGGTCCTCAAAATTAGATTGTAAAATCGTAAAATCCTACAAATTATGAAAAATAATATAATAAATATATTATATATAATATATGTTAAATTTATAAATTTTAAACCTATTCAAACTTATAAAAAGTACACAAATTTCAAACAGAGAATATTATCAATCAAATTTAGAAATTAATAACAATCATAATTCATTAACAAGAATTGAGTTGTACATTCTCATTGACATATATAAGCACATACAGAAGCACATTGACTATAAAAATTTTAGACCACCCAAATGAAAAAATCCAACCGATGCACATACATATAGCAAAAACCCAATAAAAGCAACACATTTCACAACCTCAAGACACAAAAACATTAAATTTCCCAAAATTTTCAGCATTAAATTTTCCAAGATTCTATCTTTTTTCAAAAGCGTCCACTTTAATCCAAATGGAGGAAAAGGAAACGGCCAAATCTCAAGGCACTAAAGCCATTTATCAGTCCTGCCCAGCTCTTCAAAGAGTATGAAACAATGCTCAGTCCTCACAAGCTTCACATAGTTATTCAAAGTGGCTATTAATGGCTTCTTTTCTTTGAAATTCCTCATTAACATACCAACCAGCTCCTCTGCTTCTGAATTGCCACTTTGAGATTTTGAACCAGTTTTCCTTTTTTATCAGGTTGCAACTTTGCTGGAAAAGAAAATGGGTTTCTTTGGGGAAGTACATGGTTGAGTATTGAACTAGTTTTGCTAGGAATAATGGGGAAATTTTGGGAGTAGAAATGTGGGTTTTGATGGTGAGATTTGTAGAGGTCCAGATAAATTCGTCGAGTTAAATTGTAATTGAAGGAATTTGCACATGAAACTTGGTTTGATTCGTTTAAAGTGAAAGATTAAAGCTAAAAGCTATATTAAATGCACATGAAACCTGCATTTTGGTGGAATCGGTCAGCATGCACGTTTTTACCGATTTTAAGAGTCAAATTGTGATTTTACTTTGATTTTACAATTTTTTGATTTTAAGCACAATCTAAATCGGACACTTGATTTTGGCTCATAAAATCGTGTGAGTTGACTTGCGATTTTAACAACTTTGTGAAGGTTAGGTAGAAAGAAATCAAAATGACACTAGAAAAAAAGACAAACTTGAATTGAAACAAAAATTTCTGTCACATGATAACATGGTGCACTACATGCTACTCTGTGAGAGTCGGAAAAGAGAAAAAGAATATAATAAAAATGCAGAAAGCCATGCGATGGTTGGCCCGACTATAATATGTTTTCTTTTAAAATCACATTTTCAATGAAGTTCACACATTACAAACCACTATTATTTCAATTCTTTTAACTTGGGTCAAAATTATTTAGCACATATATTTCAACCAATTCTTTCAAAAATTATAAGTTCATAATAATAGAACTCATCAACTCATCAACCCATTCAAAAACTTTAAAATTAATCTTTGATTTAAACAACAAAAGGAAATCTAAAACCAAAAAGACAAGGAAACATAGTAAAAAAATATGACAAGTGGGAAAAAGACTCTTATGCATAAGATGTGGGCGCACCTTTTGTAAAAAAGTTTTTGGCCTAACAATGTAAAGGTTAAGTCCTTGAAACAGAAGACTAATTTTCTTAAAGCGTGGGCACATCTTATAAAGGAAAGTTTTCTGCTCAAAAACGAAAATTACTTATTTTATTTTAGTAAATACTTAAACAAATATACTAACTAAATTCAACTAATAACTAGAAAATTAAAATAAATCAATTCTTGGGTTGCCTCTCAAGTAACGCAATTGTTTGACGTTGTTATGCTCAACATCCTTCTATTCTTTCTCAAATTGTTAAATTTTTGTTAATTGCTTAGACACACTTGTGTTTTCCCTATTGATTCTACACAAGTTTTAGTTACTTTCTCATTCACTTCCAATTCTGTATTCAATTCAATTTGATTCATATTCCATTTTTCTTCAAAAATATCCTGCAGAATTGAATCAACAACATCAATAGAATAAACTGAATGACACTCATTATGGGTGTTCAAAATCAATAATCTAAACAGAACCTGATCCGATTCGATCCATATTTGAGTGGATCGTGATCCAATCCTATCTAATATGAATATTTCGGATCAGAACGGCTTGGATCAGATCAAATTCAAATAGGATCATTTGTATTCTGATTTGATATGTTTCATTTGTATTCAAATAGTTAGAATAGTTTTGCTACCATGAGTGGCTAAATTACTTTCATTCCGATCCAAGGGGTGTTAATACCAGTATATTTAGTGAGGTTTTGTTCATAGTTTCATAATCCTTTTGTATTCAAGTAATCATTAGTTCTTGGATTATGTTTTTTATGGATTTTGAATGTTAAATAAATTGACAACTTATTTTCATTTTTCTTCCTATAGCTATCTATTTGTTCTTGATTCTTAATTGTCTGGAACAATTAGTACAAGTAGCACTTAAATCTTTTTGTGTATGTAAAGTGACAATAATCATGCATTTATGATTTAAAGGGAATTAATGATACAAAGATTTTCAATTGCAGCTATCTCAATTGTTGATTTTTGTTTTAACTGTTTTCAAGGTTCTTAGTGCTGCTATCAAATGATAGGGAACGCTATCGCCCCCAGTCATTTGTTAATAAGGTTTGTTGTGAATGCTAGGTTCAAACAAATAGAATAGGAAAACTCAAAATTTTGTCATGGCTATCTTGGAAAATTTTCGGTTAAATGCTTGAATGGAAAAGTGTTTTAAGAATCCTATGATCTAGATATATTCGGTACACTACACTTCCTTGGATCGAAGCCTAGTAAGATTGAAGTAATCTTTTAATTATTTCCAGTTGATTTCTTTTTTATATATATATTTTATTAACTACTATTAGAGTTGGTACTAAAAATTCTTCTTTTATTTTTCTCTTCATCTCAATTGCTAAGAAACCCCCTCAACACATAGCTCCCTGTGGGATTTGAACTGGTTCACTACTACTTCAAATCAATTGTAGCTAGTCTAAAGATCTAAATTAATTTTGGGGGTTTTGACAACCCGACCATATGGGCAAGGAGGGCATGCTTTCCTTTGATTTGGTTGAAAGTATCAACATACGGTGAAAATTGAAAATTATCCTCCTTATAATGATGAGTATACCTACAATCATAGAAAAAAGTAATCAATAATAAACCAAATGACACCTCCAAACTTAATCTTTGAAATCATTTGACAAATTATAGCCATGAGTGGAGTAGGCAAGGACATAAGATAGAGACACAATGAGTTCAAAAAGACAAAACAATATAATCCAAATAAAACATCTCTATAGCTTTAGTTGCTTTCCTCATTAATATGATCACAAACCCCTATAATTCTAATATCTAAGTGAAGATTGAAAAATATTTGAAAGATTAATGAGTTAATAGAAGTTCAACACATCAAAACACCAAGAAGAAAGTGTGAAGGTTCAAGGTTGTTAAACTAGAGTTTTAACGTAAAATCGGTAGAGGGTCCACAAAATCAAATTGTAAAATCGTAAAATCCTACAAATTATGAAAAATAATATAATAAATATATATTATATATTATATATAATATATGTTAAATTTATAAATTATAAATTTGTTCAAACTTATAAAAAAGACACAAATTTCAAGCAGAGAATATTATCAATCACACCTAAAAATTAATAATAACATAATTCATTAACAGTAATTGAGTTGTACATTTTCATTCACATATATAAGCACATACAAAAGCACATTGACTATAAAAACTGTAGACCATCCAAATGAAAAAAATCCAACCAATGCACATACATATAGCAAAAACCTAATAAAAACAACACATTTCACAACCTCAAGATACAGAAACATTAAATTTCCCAAATTTTTCAGCATTAAAGTTTCCAAGATTCTATCTCTTTCAAAAGCGTCCACTTTAATCCAAAAGGAGCAAAAGAAAAGGGCCAAACCTCAAGGCACTGAAGCCATTTATCAGTCCTGCCAAGCTTTTCAAAGAGCATAAAACATTGCTCAGCCCTCGCAAACTTCACATACTTATTCAAAGTGGCCATTAACGGCTTCTTTTCATTGAAATTCCTCATTAACATACCAACCAGCTCCTCTACTTTTGAATTGCCACTCTGGGATTTTGAACCAGTTTTCCTCTTTGATCAGGTTGCAACTTTGCTGGAAAAGAAAATGGGTTTCTTTGGGGAAGTACATGGTTAAGTGTTGAAGTAGTTTTGGTAGGAATAGTGAGGAAATTTTGGCAGTAGAAATGTGGGTTTTGATGGTGAGATTTGTAGAGGTTCGGATAAATTTGCCAAGTTAAATTGAAATCGAAGGAATTTGCACATGAAACCTGGTTTGATTCGTTTAAAGTTAAAGACTAAAGCTGAAAGCTATATTAAATGCACATGAAACCTGCGTTTTGGTGGAATCGGTCAGCACACACGTTTTTACCGATTTTAAAAGTCAAATCATGATTTACTTTGATTTTACCATTTTTCGATTTTAAGCACGATCTAAATTGGACACTTGATTTTGGCTCATAAAATCGTGCAAGTTGATTCGCGATTTTAACAACTTTGCCAAGGTTATGTAGAAATTAAAAAAAATGACACTAGAAAAAAAGAAAATTTTGAATTGAAACAAAAATTTCTGTCACATGATAACATGGTGCACTACATGCTACTATGCGAGAGTTGGAAAAGAGAAAAAGACTATAATAAAAATGCGCAAAGCCATGCGATGGCTGGCCCGACTATAATATGTTTTCTTTTAAAATCACATTTTCAATGAAGTTCACACATTACAAACCACTATTATTTCAATTCTTTTAACTTGGGTCGAAATTATTTAGCACATATATTTCAACCAATTCTTTCAAAAACTATAAGTTCATAATAATAGAACTCATCAACTCATCAACCCGTTCAAAAACTTTAAAATTAATCTTTGATTTAAACACAAAAAGGAAATCTAAAACCAAAAAGACAAGGAAAAATAGTAAAAAAAATATGACAAGTGGGAAAAAAACTCTTACGCATAAGATGTGGCGCACTTTTGTAAAAAGTTTTGGTCTAACAACGTAAAGGTTAAGTCCTTGAAACAGAAGACTAATTTTCTTAAAGCATGGGCAAATCTTATAAAAGAAAGTTTTACGCTCAAAAGCGAAAATTACTTATTTTCTTTCAGTAAATATTTAAACAAATATACTAACTAAATTCAACTAATAACTAGAAAATTAAAATAAATCAATTCTTGGGTTGCCTCTCAAGTAATGCAATTGTTTGATGTTGTTATGCTCAACATCCTTCTATTCTTTCTCAAATTGTTAAATTTTTGTTAATTGCTTAGACACACTTGTGTTTTCCCTATTGATTCTACACAAGTTTTAGTTGCTTTCTCATTCACTTTCAATTCCGTATTCAATTCGATTTGATTCATATTCCATTTTTCTTCAAAAATATCCTGCACAATTGAATCAATAACATCAATAGAATAAACTGAATGACACTCATTATGGGTGTTCAAAATCAATAATCTAAACAGAACTTGATTCGATCCGATTTGCATTTGAGTGGATCTTGATCCGATCCTATCTGATATGAATATTTCTTATCAAAGCGGCTTGGATTGGATCAAATTCAAATAGGATCATTTTTAGTCTGATTTGATCTGTTTCAGTTTTTTTTTTCCTATTACTTTCCACTACCAAAAATAAATAAATAATAACCTTTAGTGACAAGTCAAAAGTAGTCACTAAATATGTAATAGTTGTCACAAATGAGATTTAGTAATCAAAATCCTATGGTCACATGATGGTTTGCAAAGCTCGGTTAGTAAAATACGTTAGTGACATGGTCATCACTAATTAGTACAGCTAGTGACCAAAAAAGTGATCAAACTCTTAGTGACGACATAAAGTGGTCACCAAAACATAATTTTTTTGATTACTGATAATACAAGATAGTCACAAAAAAGTAGTGATTGGTGACCACTTTTGGTCACCACATATGGTGGTGAAGAAATATAAGAAGGTCAACAAAAAAAAATAGGAATTGGAGACTACTTTTGGTCACGACCTATGGTGGTCATTAAACGAAAGAAAGTCAACACCATTTGTGACCACCTAAATTTGTCAACAAATTGTAAATAAATGACCATAATTAGTGATAAAATATTGTTGTCAAGTATTGTCATATGAACAACCATTAGTAACCATATTATTTTCTCACCAATTTGTCACAAAATTTATTATTTAAGACTAATTGTTCATGCTACAATAGTTGTCATTATTGTTAAAATAGCATATAAGATCATGATTGTTGATGATGATTTTTGTGGTTAATAAAAATGTATTGGTGACCAAATTCAAGTCGTCACTAATCTTTTAAATGCAATATCAAACTATCTAAACAATATTGACATTAAAATTCAGCATTTCCTAATAT
This sequence comes from Gynochthodes officinalis, assembly GCA_020080225.1. NCBI lineage: Eukaryota > Viridiplantae > Streptophyta > Magnoliopsida > Gentianales > Rubiaceae > Gynochthodes > Gynochthodes officinalis. Next base: position 32,038,150 of record CM034625.1, on the reverse strand, counting down.
TTTTCTAATCCAAACAACATCAACATTAAAATGTTGTATCAAACCATCCAATCTCTTTAATGCATTATTAAATGCATCACCAAATGAAATACAACATTTCTTAATTTTTTCAAATCTTGTGTTTTCCAATACACCCATCCAAACAAGATCAACATTAAAACTAACAATACAACACCAAAGTACACACAACAAATCAACATACCCACATCAAGTATTCATCAACACATAAAACTAACACTGACAAAAGAGTTAGGACAATGTCAACCTAATAATGTACAAAAACAAAAGCATAAGTATCCAAAGTTAATGATGCACCAAAACAAAAGCAGCATTTCTTATCCTACAAAAGTACACAACTAAAGTTTCATTATCTATCATATGTTATATAGAATCGAAAGGAACCCTTTGAACACCAACCAAAACTATCATACTCCATGCGAACAGTCCAAATAGCATCCACTCCGTGTTGTGGAAGATGAGTCACTGCAAACATTCCATAAAAACATCAATGAAAATCAAATAAGTAAGCACTTAAGCAAAAACACAAACAATCAAGTTAGTATTAAGTTAGTATTGAATAGAAAACTTGAATTCCAAGCTGTTAACCGCCATTTTTTAGTACTTGCTTTAGTTTGCAAATCTATGTTTATTATTCAGTTCTTGGTAAAATTTTATCCATAACATCCACTAGTAGGCTTTTGTATAATGGCATTGCAATTATGAGTAGACACATGCTAATGAAAGCATCCAACCAGTACATGTCTACGTACCTAATGATGTCAACCTAAATCACACACTTTATCTTCCCAACCAACTAGTGACAAAGTTCCACACTAACAAAAATTTTGGATTATCAAACTTGGGTCATTATCTCTCAATTGTTGCAGTATTGCTCATTACTTTTGTTCTCTTCCATCAACTTGCATAATTACACTATTATCTCTCAAATTTTGCATTATTGCCTCCTTATTTTTGTTCTCTGTCTTCGGAAGGCAGTTTGTTGGCATTAAAGATTTAATCTGAGTAATCGAATGCTATTCCACAGGATATTTCACATACATTAATCCTATATTATTTGCCTCTCCACATAAAGAAAAAAAAAACATACACATTTTACGAATGTAATTATCCGGTGGTTTTAGAAACACAAAACTTCATTCCTTCTCAACCATAATAATGGCAACAAACTTGCAATCGAGCTTCCACATTATAGCATCTTAAGAAAAGAAGTTACGTACCCAACAGAACTCAGTAACTCAACAAAAATAAATTAGATGTATGATTGAACCAGGAAACACTCACAGTGATTGGAACTTCCCAAGTCCCCAATGATTGCTCACAACTTCACATTCACTTTGTGCGATCTTGAAAGCTAAATGCCTCACATACTGTTGAACATGTCAATTTGATAATGAAAAATCTCACATTAAAAAAATAACAAGGAGAAGAGAGTATGATGTAAAAGAAAGATGGCAAAATACAAATAATTCAGAAAGAAGAGTGAAGAAGCTTACTAAAGAATTAGAATTACCTGCCAAGCTAGACATCACTATCACAATAGGATTTTGGGTATCACCAAGAATTCCACCATTTACTTGAATGGCTGGACTTACACCTTTACCCAGAAAAGACATATGTAAGGAAACTTTTCATCCTAGAGAATGCAATTACCACCAAGGAAACTAGTAACAAAAGAAAAAGAAGGAAACCTTCTCTTCAATCAAAGTTACACACTCACTCATTCAAAGCACTTCTCGGATAAATTTATCATGACCATACAGAAATGGTGGTTTAAAACTTTTAATGGAAATCAAAGTTACACACTCGTCCTAAAGAAATCAGCGCTCACATCATTATAGATGGAAGACGTAGAACAGAATGTGGAAAGGGCACACAAAGAATGTCAGAGGGGAAAGGTACATTATACAGGTGCTAGGCAGGTTCTAAGCATACTAATGGAATGGTTTCAACAGTGCCCACTTTGACCATAGCTAGCTCCATCATATTTATCATAGTCAGAGTCTCTAAAATGGGAACACACTCGTATTAAGAGCCAAAAAAGATCATTTAGAAACTCTCAAAGTTTAGTATCTATTTATAAAAAAAAAATAAAAAAAAATTCTCCCATATTAGGCCTATTCTTGTCAACTAATTTCAGCCTTCTCATGGAAAAAAAAAAAAACAAAAAAAAGACTCATCATGTTCACTTTGCTAAAGTAATGAACTGAAAAGATGCCTGCCTAGTATCACTTAAGATTTGTTCAACTAGCACGTTCACTTGTCAGAACATTTTAGTGGGGAAAAATATTTTAGACTGGCTTCATTGGCAATTAAACTTTCCTAGCCCATTACTAGATTTTCTCCCAAAACATTCCGCAAAAATATATATATATATATATATATATGTATGTGGACACTTCAACAATGTCATTTTTTGCATCTATTTTAGACATGTGTATGATAAGTATAGTAATAGAAGCTCCCCATAAATCATGACAGATATTCAAAAGTGAATCCAATCATTCACCAAATTCTGATACTTACAGCATTGGTGAAAGCAGCCAAAACCTCAAGCTTTCTATACCTAGCAGATAAACCAAATCTTGATCAGTTACCCTTCTGAATTTCTTAATTCCAGCAGTACAATAATCTACAACTAGGAAAGCATGAATAAGCTCTCATTCAGGGAATCGAAAATGATCCTTTCTCTTGCATGTCAACCTCAATGAGAGCAACTCCCACTTTTCAGAATTGTTAGCCAAAGAAAATCACCTTTCTGATTTTTATCCCAAGTGAACAAAGCAAGAAACAAGCTATGCATTATAATAATTTCATAAATGTCTACTCAAAGGAAGGAATCTACATTGATTAAACAGAATAGAAAAAAGTTCCTAAACTTTACCCATATGTATAGGAACGATCAGACTTTGTACGAGAAGTCGCCATTGCAAATAATGAAAAAGTCAATAGCCCACAACCAAATGTCAAGTGAAACACATCTAACACCAAACCTATCATCCAAACAAAAACAGAATTCATTCAGAAACTTAACTCAATAGTAACTTAATTATGGGAAATACCTTTTATTTATTTATTTATTTTAATCAAAACATAGCATTTAAATTAATACTAATCATTAAACACCAAATCCATAATACTCAATTCATGTACTCAACAAAATCATTAATACTCGTTCAAAGGTTCCACAGCGGCAACAAAAAGAAAACATTAAGAAAAGCATAAGCAAAGTTGTACTATGAGTAACCAAAAAAAAACTAAGCTAGATGGAAATCTGAACGAGAATGTAGTAACCAGTCAAAATCTCTAGCGCTTGGATCACATTTTATTTGTTAGCAACACAGCTAGAAGGCACTCAAGGCCAACGAATAAAAATGAAACAATGGACAATCTTTTACCACAAACCTTCAGCTCAATAGAAGAATTTGGGCCTACTAGATGTTGCTTGCGCTTGACAAACCGCTCCTGCAAAAATTATCAAGAGGCTAGTTATCAATTTTTGACTTGGCCTGAAATGATGCAGATACTAACAATCTGTCAAGGTTTGAGTCTTAATATCCTCAATATCCTTCAAAAACATTTCCCCTTTGATGGTTGGTGCTGACAAAGATTCACTTAAAAGGAATATTGCTAAACATGCTAGCTTATAAGGAGTACTTGAAGCTGCCCTTTTCTCTATAAGTGCTGAAATTGTAAAAATCCTTTCAACCCATCAAAATCCCACAACAATCAGATGCTAAGGATGGAGGAGCAGCTGGGAAAACGGGATTAAAACTGCATAAATCGAATGAAATCAACTACGCGGGAATACAAAATTTCAAATTTCTGAAAAGCTATAAACCTGATTCCACCCTTAAATCAACAACCCATTGTTAACAGAGCTTAATATAGGCTCCTTAAGTGTGTACAGCAGCTTATATCAGCATAAAATCATTCAAGAAATCCAGAAAATCAAAGACAACCGTTATTTCAAAGTTCGGATATTCAGCTTCGGATTTTCTCAAGAACACGCACAAACAGCGTTTTAAATCCATAAATACCTCTCTCAGCAGGTTGAGGAAGCTTCCACGATGCTAATAGCCGCTTCAATCGGCCAAAATCCTCAATAAATCACTGGGTCAAATGTTCAGTTCGTCCTTGACCCGGTTCAGGACCCGAATGGATCTTGCAATCAACTGGCCAAATTCGGTTATCTCCGCTGCAATAACGTTCTTCAGTAGCTTGTATCTGTATTTATCAAGTTGAGAGTCTCTATAGAGCAATAGTAGTGTGTGTGTCTGCGTGTGAGGGTTTTGGGAGGAGCGGCTGATGGAAAGAAGAAAGGGGAGAGTAAAGTCTAATTTTCAGGAGTACTAATTGTCAGACTAAATTTTTGTTTAAGTATTGGCAAAAGTAAGAACGATTTTACACGATGGGCGCCTCTTATTTTTTAACATCCCCTTTTCCCTCTTTAACCAAATTCATTTTCCCTCGTTCACTGTTTAAAGCATTCAAACTTTTTATTTAATTATTAATTATTAAAAAAATAATATTTGTTAACTAATAATCAATTTTTCATTTCACAATGCTACATTAGTTTAACAAAATTTTGATTTGATTTTTTTTAAAAAAAAATCAATTTTGAAATACTAATTAGTTTTTAAATGGCTAAAGTGAAATTATTTTTTAAAATAATATAGAAAACAAAATAATATTTATATTTTCATGTTGAAATTAAAGAAATTATGTTTATTAAAAGTATGTGTATATATGCACTAAACTACTTCTACTTGGTAATAATACTTTTATGATAACTACATAACTACTATATATATAAATTAACTAGTTATACAATAGATTTTAGTCATAACTATATATATACTCCCTCTATCCGACAAAAAGAGAGTTTGGTTTCTAAACAAGTTTTTGTCCTAAGAAAGAGTACAATTTCAAAAGTCAAAGTTGAATTTTCAACAAATTTTTCAAAATGTCCTTAATCAAATAGAATACATTAAAGGGTGTATTGATATACAATACTCTTAATGAGGAAATTAGTGGTATAAAATGGATGTACCTTCAATTAGTTGACCAAAAATAAAAGGTTGTACATTGATAAAACCAAACTTCTTTTTTGGATAAAGGGAGTATAAGTATTTACTACTTTTGTTATACATTGTATGTCTAACAATATATGTATATGCATTAACGATTACTTATGTTATAATATTACATTAGTGACTGTAACTACTTTGAAATTATATATTTTTTATTCCTGATTTTCAATAGTGTATTTAAAACTAACAAATTTATGTGCTTAAAATAATTAAATTTATGTGCACATGTTCATAAATATCAAGGTGTCATAGTATAATTATTTTAAATTAAAAGTCATCACATAAATAAGCCAATGAAGCTCAGCCCAATAAAGAATATACTTAGTCCATTTGTTGCTCTTAACAAAAGAAAGCCAATCAGTACTAATCAATAATGTATTGTAATACTAAAAAGACTGAGTGATTAATGTATAATTATATGGACAAACAAAAATGTTAGGATGTCCTAGTACAATTATGAAAAATTAAGACTTATAAATAATCTAAATTTGGCATAAAGAAAAATATACTTAGTCTAATCATTATTCTTAGCCAAAGAAATCTAATTATAATTAATTTATACTATATTTAAAAAAGTTTCTGTGCTTGAAGTAAAATAATATAGGCAAATTCATATATATTAGGGTGTATTAGTGCAATTATTTGAAATTAAGAGCCATGAATTATAAAACTTAAGTTTGGCCCGATGAATAAATTACATAACCTGATTATTATCCTCAGCAAAGCAATTTTAATCATTATATAAGTAGTGGCAATTAAAGAAGCCTTTTTATTTTTGTTAGTGTAAATTATGTGAAAAAACTCATAAATATTATGATGTCTTAGTACAATTATTAAAAATAAGAGCCATAATATAAATTAGCTAAGTTCTGTCTAATGAATAAATTGTTTAATCCAATCATAATTATTGGTCAAAGAAGATTATTAGTCAATAGTGTATTTTAACTCTAAATAGTTATGTATTTTAGGTAAAATTATATAGCAAATGTATAAATATTAGGGTGTCAACATACAATTAATGAAAATTAAGTGTCATAATACAAATTAACAAAGTTCTACCCAATGAAAAAATTGTTTAGCCCAATCCTTATTTCTTATAATATAAGCCCAATTAATATAAAGTTATGCCCAATCAATTTGACCCAATTAATATTTATATAATGTAAGTTAAATTATACTAATTTGTTAGCCCAATCATAGGTCCATTTGTAAACCCAATCGTAACAATCATAGGTCCATTTGCTAGCCCAATCATAGGTTCATTTGTAAGCTCAATTAATTTGTAAACCAAACCAATGCAAGCCCAATGATAGGTCTATTTGTTAGCCCAATCATAACCTTTTAGTGAACACAAAATATTGTCACTAAAAGTCATAAATTTAGTGATGATTTTTTTAGTCACGAAAACACATTTTGTAACTTTTTCTTGACAAGTGGAATCGTAGTCACCAATACTTGTTATTAAATGTGGTCAAGTTTTGGTTGTCTTCTTCGCACTATAACAATTAGTGACCACTTGGTGACGACATTTTCTTTCTCGTCATTAAAGGATGTCATTTACTGACCACTTGGTAACCACTTTTTCACGTCATCAAGAATGAATACATTTGTGACCAATTTTTTGTTACTATATTTTCTTCATTGCTAAAGGCTACTTTTGGTGACAATAAACTTTGTTGTCGCTGCATTTTTGGTCATTAAAAGCCATTTTTCTTGTAGTGTTTCTTTTCATACACAATATTAGGTAATATAACTTAACTTTGAAATTAATAATTTTATGTTAAAAAAATATATTTTTTATGTAAAGATAATAAATAAATTTCATGTAAATATTTTAATTTTTTTATTTTTGATGTAAATTAATTTGTTTATTTTCATGTAAATACTTTAATTTATTTTGTGACAAATTGACTAATTTTAATTAAAAATTATTTGAATTATCAAACACAATAATAATTTATATTTTATAACTAATATTGGATATTTTTGAAGGAAAAAAATTATATATTTTTTGTCATTTGGATCAGAACGGATCGGATCGGATCAAGTCTCGATTCAATCTAAAAAATGAATTTATCCAATCCCATCTAATCTGTGGATCAAAATGAACACTCCTAAAACTCATTAGGGTGTTTCATTACATGAAAAAATGCTAAATTTAACAATCTCTTCGTCAAATTCTACAAAGATAGTACCCTCATCCACAACTATTTTTTTGTTTATAGCCTTCATGAAAAGCATTCCGAATAAAATTAGAGTTGAATTTGTTGCAATATCATCCTCCATCTTCAAAATGTAAAAATCCATTAAGAAATAAGCTTATTAACCTGCACCAAAACATCCTCAACAACCTTTTCTAGGTAGGTGTTTAACAATCAGCAAATTGAATGGCTATCCTAGCCTCTTTCAAAGGACCCAAACTCAAGGTATTTAACTGAGTAAGGCATGACATTAATAGATGCTCCTAGATCAAGCATGGTATGCACAATTTTCTTATTACCTATCACACAAAAGATTGTGAGCATACCTAGATCCTTGTATTTTTTTGATAGAGTTCCTTTAATCACAAAAGACACATTCTCTCCTACTTATATCCTTTTATCTCCTCTCATTCTTCTTTTATTTGTGCGCAACTCTTTTAGACATTTTACATATCAGATTTGCTTAATAGCATCCAACAATGGTATTTTCACTTCCAACTTTCTAAAAGTTTCCAAAATCTCCTTTTCATGTTCCTCATTCCTTGATTTAACCAACCTACTAGGAAAAGGCGACACAATTGCATTCAAAGTGTTACGCTCAGAATGGGAAGATGTTTCTTTTGTTGAAGCCTTAGATGTAGCTTTATCTTCACTATCCTTCTCATATTCTCCTTCTTTGGTAAATTCGGATTTGCATGGATTCTCTTCCCACTTCTTAGCACAATTGCACTTGCATTTTTCTATGGATTCACCACTATTTGCGAAGGTAATTTCCAAAATCTTTGTGTTTCCAACATGCTAATAGATGTAGCTAACTATGTAATCTGGTTCCTTCAATTCTAAATAATAGCTCTTGTCTCTTGTATACTAGCATTGTCTCTTGTTGGAATTGTTGAATGTTATTAGCAAGAGCCTTGACAATTTCCTTCAATGCCATGTATGAATTTGATAATTGATCGGGAGCTGAGGTTGTCTATTGTATGATTGAGGTGAGTATCTTTGTTGTGCTCCTTGGTTCCCATAGCTAAGATTTGGCTGACCCCTCTATATGGAGTTGTAATTATTGAAATAGTGATCATATCTTTTGCGAGGTTGACTTGAGAATCCTCCTACTGCATTACTCTGTTGGCAAGATTTTTCTTGCAATGTAAGACACATGTTTGTAGGATGTCCATGTACTAAGTATATTCTACAAAATCTAGCTGTTTGTAATTGACTTACAACCAATTGAAGAACCAAGGCAGTTAAATCCAAAATTTGAGTTTTGAGGTTAGATGTATTAACCTCGTTAACTAGCTTAAAAACTCCATCAGTCCTCATTCCAAACTATTGAGAATTTTCTGTCATATTAGAAATCAGTTGCTTGACTACTTCTCGTGTCTTATTCACTAAAGCTCTTCCATTGGCTATATCTATCATACTCCTACCCATTGGTAATAATATTTTGTAAAAGTACATAATGAGAAGTTGGTCGGGTATTTGATAGTGTGGGTAGCTAGCTCACAATTGCTTGAATCACTCTCGATATTGATATAGTGTCTTTTTACTGAATTACCTTATCCCACATATCTCTTTTCTAATATTTGCAACTTGGAATACATGAAAGAATTTTTCTAAAAAACAATCTTTTCATTTTGTTCCATGATGTGATGGATCCAGTAAGAAGGTAATAGTGCCAGTCTTTCGCTTTGTCTCCCAAAGAAAAAGGGAAAACTTTCAATTTGATCTTTTATTCTGACACTCCTTGAGGTTTTATACTCAAGCAGATAACATAGAACTCTTTTAAGTGTTTATGTGGGTTTTCACTTACAAGACCATGAAAAATTGGCAATAAGTGAATTAGACCAAATTTTAATTCAAAACCAACATCAATAATAGGAAATCGTATGGAAAGGGGTTCTTGGTTTAAATTTGGAGCAACCAACTCCTTCAATGTTCTATCTCATGCTCCCATCACTTCTTCTTGAGATTCAATTGTCTCACAATTTGTTGTATCCACTTCTACAACCACCCTTGAAGATAAATGGTGGGATTGTCAAAGCCCCCAAAATTAATTATCGATCTCACAATTAACTGCAATAAAAGGTGGACTGGGTCGAATCCCTCAAGGAACTTTTTTCGAAGTTCTTAGCAATAAACAAAAGAGGGGTTTTGGATTCAGAAAACTATTTATAAAATTAAAATATAAAGTCAACAAAGAATTTCTTCTTTGTTTTTTTACAACGAAATAAACAAATGTGAATAACAATTTTACCAAGAATCCAACCCAGGAAATACGATTTCTGTCAATGCTTCTCGATCACAGGTTACTAAGCAGCATTCTTATCAGTTCAAATATTTAACCAAAAATCTACCGGATTAGCCTAAGTAGATTTTTATATTTTCCAAATTCGTTTGCCTGAACCTAGCATCCAAAACAAACCTAATTCTCAACCGACTGGACACGATAGCGTTCCATATCAAATTGACAACAGCATTGAGTAAGTGAAATGGTTAAACCAATTCCAAACAATTGAGATAGCTACAATTCTCTATACTCGTTCCATTAATTCTTTCCTAAGCCAAAGTCACGATCGTTCACACTTTTCACATGCAAACTATTGTAGGTGCTCTCAGTTCCAATTATTCTAAACTATTCCGGATTTAGAACAGGGTGGATAGCAGTTGAAAGATTAAAACTAATTGAGTCGTCAATTTAAATAATCCTAATCTTTCATAACAATTCAATGAAGAATTAATGAATACTTGGACACAATAAGAAATTTAAATTAAACCAAAACCTCACGAGAAAACATTGACATCAATCTCTCCCTTGATCAGAAACCAACGCTTTAGCCTCTCATGGTGGTGCTCAACATCCTTGGATCAATTTTGTGATTTTATTGAGAATGATCAAAGAGGAAAGAAGAACCGTACAGATGAGAAGACAAAGGCGGCTCTTTTCTTCCAAAATCTTCTTTTTTTCCCTCCTTACGGTTCTCTTATAAAAAATAAAAGAAATAGTGTATATAATAGAAAGGAAACTAAATCAACTGAATTTTAATCCTAAAATTCGCGCGCTTTTGACTGGAATCAGATTTGGGTAGACCGTTAGCCTCAGATGTAGTTGGAGTAACTGATTCTGTTACTGCCTCCCGCTCTAGAAATTCCAACTCTTTCCCGAACCTTTTTCTCTAAAAACTAACCTGCTTTTATTTATTTATATAAATCAATTAGTAAGGCTAATAAAAACAATTCTTATCCTACAAAATATTATTTTTATTGTTGGGAAAGAAAAAACATAAATAAATAAAATTTAGCACTTTAAGTATAATAAACTTACCAACTCTACAAAATCTACTAGAATGATAACAAAAATTTCCAAAAATATAGTAATATTACTTGTTAAATTTAGGTATATTTGATTTTCATCAATAAACTACCTGTCTTTTGTCTAATCTCTTTCCTCAATTGAGAAGGTGTTTTTTTCTATCTCAAGATTATATTCTAATTTGCCTTTCTAAGAAGAATGAGTCAAAAAAAGACAAACAATTATTAGCACAAATAAATGTATAAAACTAAGAAACTAAAAAATTCTCCGACAACGATGCCAAAATTTTTACAAGTTTGTGAAATTCCTCAAAATTAATCACTAGAACTTTAATGATTATGAATCAATTTGTAGTGATAATGGATCAGGTCGAATCCCAAGGGAAGTAAGAATAAATTTCTTACTTAAACAAGAAAAATAAATTAGGGGATTTTTGAATTTTTAACTAATGAACTAAATTTTAGCAAAAAATTAAAATAAATAATTAAATAGAAAAATAGGGAACAAAATCTATATTACTGACCTTCTGATTCAAGGGTATGATTTTATTCAATCGCATTACTAATCACCGGTTACAAATATTTATCTTGCAAATTCAAATATTTAACTTGAAAACTCATTAGAATAGTCATAATAAATATTCTATTTTTCTAAAATAATTGACCGAAGCCCGTACCCAATCAAAACTTATCATCAATTGATTGGACATGATAGTATTTCATATCAAATTAATGATATTATTAAAAATGTCAAAATAGTTAAATTAAAATTAAATAATTGAAATAGTTGTAATTACCTAATCTTGTTCAATTGATTCTCCTAATTAAGCATGCATATTTAATTCATAAATATAGTTAACCTACTTGCTATTATTACTATTCATTTATGCTAACTCATGAATAACAATAAAATAAAAGATAATGAATTAAAATTTCAGATTTATAGACATCAATTATTCTTAAAAAATAAAAGTAAAAATTAACAAGTAGTTAAATTAAATGTAAGAAATATAAATTAACATGCTCCACGTCACTGCTGTGGTCTACCATGGCCAGCCAAGATTGACATGCTTCACGTTACTGCTGTGGTCAACTATGGCTGCATAAAATTATATTGACATAAAATAAGGAATAGTTTAAAAGCTCATTGCATGTTTCGCGACTTTTACCGTCACTATTTAATTGGTTGTTTTCGCTAAAATCTTTTGTCAAACTTGTTTTTTTTTTAATCTTATTTATTGAGTTTTATCTACAAGTTAATTACACGTTTCTTATAAATAATTGTTACCAAATTTTAATTTTAAAAAGCAAGTTATTAATTTGAACAATTGAGTGAAGAGTAAATTAGCAATTTCCCATATTAAAATTTGGGAGTAGGAACTAATTTTCCAGATCCCGCCACCTCCATATTATATAGCAAAAAGTTTGACTCGGGGACCCAATTTCAAAATATATAATTATGGCCGGCACTTGATTGGTTCCAACTGCCATTTTGTTCTTGATAAGTAGAGGGAAAGACAGAAGAATCCGCCGCCTTCGCCGTCCACTGGAGTCACCCACCTGCGGCAACCGGGCGGCGCTGCATCAGGAACGAGGAAGATGGATTTTCCAACGGCTGCACTTAAGTCACTTGGGTTTGAGATTGATCAGGTTTCGCCTCAGAAAGTTAGTGGCCGCCTTCAAATCACCTCCAAGTGTTGCCAGGTCCTTGATTATTATTTATTTTATAACATTCATCATCATCATCATCATCATCATCATTGTTCTTGACGAACAAAGCTTAGTGAAGGAAAGATTGCTGGTTAGAACTTAATCAGATTTGATCAATGCTTTGATAATATATCACTATTTATATATATATATATATATATATATATATATATATATATATATATATATATATATATATATATCTTGTTTTAAAGATTTTTTGAAATTTGCGAGACCTCTCGCACTCAAAGTGAGAATCATACCATTAAACAAAGTAGTTAAACATGCTAAAATTATTGCTTGAGTAATGGAGAATGTGTCCATAGATCCTCCTCACAAGACAAAATTAGAATTTAGTAGTTAAATGGAGGATTAGTCATGACATATTTGTATAGCTTGGGTTATGTTCAGTCAGAGCAGCCTTGATGACTACATTGGGTAAACTATTTTTTTTTCGACTCTAATAAAATGCTCATTTACTTTAAACAAAAATGTGTTTCCTAAATATTTCCAGCAGCATAAATTACTTTACCATTTGTTTCACTTTTTCTCTTTTTTTTTTTTTGGGTGGAAAATATTATTTGGGAAATTGGGAAAAATTGTATACTCTGTGACAATGGTAATTGTTTATGTTATTTTCCAATAGCCGTTTGGGGTGTTGCATGGAGGGGTGTCTGCAATGATAGCTGAGGAACTGGGCAGCATGGGAGCCTACATAGCCTCCGGTAGGCGGAGGGCTGCCGGAATACAACTGAGCATTAATCATCTTAAGAGTGCCCAAGTTGGTGATCTGATACTTGCTGAGGCAACTCCTATTAATGCTGGCAAAACTGTTCAGGTCTTTTTTCTTTTTCTTTTTGTTTTTTTTTTAATTTTTTCCATTGCCATGCTTTTCCACTCTTTTCATAATTTGTTTAAATTATACAAGTCCTATAGTCCATTGCATCTATTATTCCTTGCCAATAAACCAAATCAATTCCCTTCAAATTTAATGAGGAAATCTGAAAAGAAAAGAAAAGTTTTGAATTCGGGTGTGTTTGGTTTTTCGATAGAAATGGAATTGATTTAGGATCATATATGTATTGTATAATAGAAATTCTTAATAATTTTAATACATTTTCAAATATATATTGTAAATAACTTGGAATTATGCCAAAACTCATAAAACCAAATCGAGTTCAATAGAATTTTTTTTTAAAATTCCTATATGCAACCAAAAAAAATCATTCATGTATTTAGTCTAATTTCACTATTAAAACTTTTGTAATTGGAAAAATCAAAGGACAAATAAATTAGACGGTCAAATCGGTTGAACCAAAAAAAAAAAAAAACACAGCCAATTTGTCTCCTCGGTTCGACCAAGAAATCGAACTTAATTAAAACATTTGTCACTGAAGCTAGCTTTCTCATTTGCCTTGTATGTGCACGTGGCATGCTGCTGGAGTTTAATATGTTTTGTTTTGCCATTTTCCAGAAATTGAGGTCCAGCCATGTAAGAGTCATGGAGGAAATTAAAATATAAAAATTAATGGCAAAAAACAAAGGAAATATTTATTTTCTAATAAATAAGTACTATAAGTCTTATTCATCAGAACTCATTATTATGGATCTAAATCCATTAATATGGAACATTTCCATCTCTACTCTAACATACAAAAGAGTGAAAAAGTGCTTTGATAGAAATATACATAGAAATACCAAATAGGGTTTATTTTGTGCTATATCTTGGCAGGTATGGGAAGTAAATCTCTGGAAGATTATTGATTCTCAAAACTCTGAGAACAAGTTGTTAATAGCATCATCAAGAGTAACACTAATGTGCAACCTCCCCGAGAATGCCAAACATGGTGCAGAGACTTTCAAGCATGCAAAGTTATAAATCTTACCATGGGTTTATTTGCTGTTGAGGCAGTTTATTATCAAAGTGATTTTGATTTAATAGAAGTGGAGATTCTTCTACAAAATGTTGTTTCTTGCTTCATTTCTTTGGAAATTGAGATACGATTAATGCACACGATTACGTGCTTATCACGATGAATAGAATCAAATCTTTTGCTCCGACTATGATGTGTTAATAGTGTATTATAATTTAAAATGATATTGTTTGATTCAAAATAATATGATTTTAGTTATTAGAACAATGTTATAAGTAAAACAATATTGTTTTAAAATATGTCACTCTATTGGTATATCATAATTAGAATAGAGATTTAGATGATTAGATCTATAATGAACTTAGAGTTTTAAATGCTTGACCTACAAATATTAAATTTTTGGTGATTTTCAATGATCTTTGTGAATTTCAACCTATATTCATCATGAATATTTTGTACTCTTAAAAAAGTTATAAGTAACACTAGTAGGTGGCGGTTGATATTGACAACTACAGTTACCATTTATGTAACATGGAAGTAAAAATTTTATAAATGGAAAATGTAGGTATAAAATAAATACTAATGAACTTATAAAATTGAACTATATATAAATTTAAAAAAAAACGGAGAATAGGTTTTTTCATGGGACTTTTAGGTCAAAATCTTGAATATTTTTCAAAAGTATAAAAATAGATGGGTATGAACATCCTTGGGCTATCCGAAAGCATATATCAATTTTGTGTAATGAAAAAGAATTCAAAGTAGGAGAATGGGCCAAGTGTGAGTTAAGTCCACAAAAGAAATAAATGGAACGGCGTCGTCTGAGTTATTGAAACAGTGTCATTTTGTATGTAAGGAAGGGAAGGGAAAGATTGAAAATGATCATATAGACGTGATTAAAGCTAGTAGCTATGAACCGACGGAGGAGACTAATTCGTGAAGGTGAAGGAAGATAGTGATATATATATATATGTGTGTGTGTGTGTGTGTGTGTTCAAGTAAAATGATAGTTATATATATATATATATATATATATATATATATATATATATATATATATGTTCAAGTAAAATGATAGTTGTATTAACTTTGCAAAAGTTAATGGGTACATTCAAATTCATCAAAGTGAACTCTTCTTAGCACTAATGTAGGCGAAGACAAAATGACTACATGTCAAATACTTCAACCTTCTCTATACCTTGATCCTTCCCACAAAAAAATACAACATAAATCTAGTGTCAAGTTTAACCATTTTAACAACAAAAGGGTTAAACTTACCACTTGATTCCTTGTCATGCTCCATCTCTTATACACTAATCAACCACTCCCCTTCTATATGTTTTCCTTGCTAACTACTCCAAACTATTGGCTTGTTGAAATTCCAGCCATGACTGAATTGCCAATTCTACTACATTTCTTTTCTCCATCCATTCTCCCTTGAAAACCCATAAATTCCTACTTTTCCATATCATCCATAGTAGATAAACCAAGAGTTGTGCTATTTTTTCCCACGCTTCAGCTTTTGGTGTGGCACATATAACTTGCCACCACTCTTTGAAGCTAATTCCATGTTGTTCAGTATGATGCCATGAGACCGATGCCAGTTTCCAAATTTTCTTGACACAAACGCAAGTGGGTATACTATGTTCTAGCCTTTCTTCTCCATCTCCACACATAAGGCATATTGTATCCACTGGTAGTCTTCTTTGTTGTAGCCAAACATTAAGAGGTAGAATATCATTGCAACATCTCCAAACAAAATGCTGCAGCTTCCCTTTTATGTTCATTTTCCATGTTTGCCTCCACATTGACTATATATTGTATCTATTGTTGCTACTCTCTGCTTGTTGTTCTTTTGCTTGGCTGATTTTTTCCAATTGAAGATATGCTGATTCTATAGTATACTTTTCGTCTCGATTAAAATGCCAAATCAAGCGGTCACGGTTGCTTGGAGAATCCAATTTCAGTTGCAATATAGCTTGTTCATCCTGCTGAGGGAAAATCCGTGAGATGAGTGGCTTGTTCCAAGTAGTACCATCACCTAGTAGCAGCTCATTAACCCACATTACTGATTGCTATTCTGGCTGACTACAGTTGAGTCGGAAATTTTGCGTTCCAGGTATCCAAAGAGACTCCCACACCCGAATTGATCTTCCATCACCAACACAATATCTTGCTCCATTAGTGATAACATGTTTTGCCCCCATCCAACCCTTCAAAAGCCAAGATGCATTTCCTTTTGGTTCAGTTCTCATTAGCCTCGAATGTGAAAAATATTTTGCTTTCATAATTTGGCTCATCATCAACTCGGGTTTTGTCATCACTCGCCAAAGTTATTTAGCAAGTAATGCATCATTGAATTTCTGTATATCTTGAAACCCCATTCCTCCCTCACTCTTGGCTTTTGTCAATTCTTTCCAAGCTTTCCAATGAATTTTTTGATTTCCTTCCTTTTGTGTACCTCACCGAAAATTTGCCGAAAGTCTATAAATTTCTTGGCATATCCCCACTGGCAACTTGAAGCAACCCATAACATAAGTTGGAAGTACATTAACCACCGCTTTGATTAAGACTTCTTTTCCAGCCATACTCAAGAATCGGTTTTTCCAATTTTGCATTTGTTTTTGAATTTTTTCTATAACAAAATGGAATACCTTCTTTTTGGATCTCCTTACTTTCATAGGCAGCCCTAAATATTTGGCAATATGTTGTTTCTACACTCTTTCCAACACTTGACATATATAGCTTTTTTGCTCTTTTTTCACACTATGACTGAAGAACACGGATGATTTCTTCATATTTATGAGTTGTCCGGAGCTTTGGCTATAGCTATTGAGGATTGTTTGTAATTGTTGTGCCTGTCTGATATCTGCCTCACAAAACAATCAAGAGTCATCGGCAAAAGAAAATGTGTTATGATAGGTCCCTTTCCACTAGCCCTTATGCCCTTGTATTCCCCCCTCACACTAGCTTGTTTGTTTAAGTTGGATAAGGTTTCAGAAAGGATAAGAAACAAGTAGGGTGAAATAGGATCCCCCTGTCTAATGCGTCTTGACGGATGAAAAAACCCACATTGTTCTCCATTTATATTAATGGACAAGGTAGACATGCTAAGACACTGCCTTATCCACCTTATGAAGCCCCTTGCAAACCCTATCTTCCTCATAATTTTCTCCAAAAAAGGCTACTCCACTCTATCATACGCTTTTGCCATATCAATTTTCATTGCCATGTACCATTTCCTTCATTTCCTCATTGAGTTTAAAGTACGTATGCATTCATGTGCTATAACCACATTATCAAGTATTTGTCTCCCCGAAATAAAGGCGGATTGATTCGGGCTAATACACCTATAAAGACAAAGTTTGAGACGTTCAGCCAAGATTTTTGAAATGATTTTATAAACCACATTACGCAAACTTAGTGTATGATTGATTTTTCTCAACATTTTTCTATGAATGAAAAAATCATTGACTTCATTGCAAATATCAAATCTAACCACATTCTAATATTTTTGAAAAAAAAATTGGAGTCATACCATCGGGTCCGGGTGCTTTTGTGAGGGCTTTTTTGATGTCGGCTTCCTCCACAGGTCTAGAAATGAAGTAATTAGAGTGTGAAGAGCATGATTGGTGTGATTTTTCTCTTCTTACTGTAAATTTTTTTCCATTCCAGAAGTCTCTTCTTTTTTTCGTAATTCTTAACTCAATACAAATTCAGTCGCAATTTAATGACAAATTGGTATCAAAACTAGTGATTCTTGGCTTGTAATCCATGGCAGAATCTTCAAGGTTCAGAACTGTTCAAGATCAACTCAAGAAGTAAGTAGCAACTCAACTGAGGATCCAGGAGCTACTACAAGGCTTGCTAAAGTCGCAACAAGCTTTGGATGCAAGGGTAGAGTCCAATGACAGTTAAAAAAAATGAGGAAAAGAAAATCCATATTGAGTCAAATATGCTGGCTCTCGTGAAAATGATGATGAACAATAATAAGGAGACAGAATCTAAATGCATTTCACAAGCGACTGATAGAATTCCATTATTACCCACACCTATTCAAAAAGCAAGAATTGTTCTCGAACCTAGCGTATGGTTAGAACAAAATCTTAAGCATTGGTGGATGTTACATCCTAAGATAGAACTACCCATATTAAGGGGAAAAGCCCTCAGGGAGTGGATAAGAAAATGTCAAAAATACTTCATGATATATCAAATTCGAGATTATCAAAGAATGAATGAATTGGAGATGCATTTAGAGAGTGATGTGGTTTCGACCCGAAATTGTGACTCACAATTAGAAGGATTGGAAGCACTTGAAATTGCCCGGGATATGTCTAAGGGAAGCTTAGACTAGATGGTGTAAACTGCAACCCACTACCTATGAAATAGATAGGAACCTTGGTATAAAAACGCCACAATCAATTACACCAAAAATTGGTTGATAAGTTTGGATCGAACGCCATAAGTTGATAAGTCGTAGATGCCACAACTTGATAAGTTCGTTTGAACGCCACAAGTCTCCAAGGAGAACTTGATAAGTTCGAAGTTCTTAAAGAACCAAATGAGATAACTCACAATTTCTATTACTCAAAGCTTGTTTTCAAAGTTGTACAAAGATGCCTATTTATAGGCTAAAATAAGTAGTAAAAAGAAATAAATAAATCCTAGTCTAGAAGAAATAAATAATAATTTGACTTTCTAACTTCTAGACAAGACTAATAAAATTCTGCATTTTAATCCATGAATTATACATATTTCTAGATGATATGTTGGCTGAAATCAAGATGCATTGGATTGGTACGTTGACCAAGTATTGGAATGAGTAGGTTCATACATCTTGAATTAGCCTTCAAGACTTCTTTAATATTCCTTTGACTGAATTTTTCCAAGGCAGAATTTCGTCCTTCAAGGCCTCAAAATAGATGCTTGACCATTGAATTTGTAGTTTTCAACACTTGACTATGTGAGCAATTGTTGGCTAGAATTTGAACCAACTTTGGACTAAAATTGATCTTTGACTTGGATAAGATGCACACTTGAACTTGGACTTTCGCTCCATGGAATTGGATGGACAGTTGGGGCCAAGTTAGCAGCTCTGGTTGAAGAGTTTGCAATTCTGGTCGCAGAGTTCTCATCTTTGCTCGCAGGTCGGGAAGTGTGAGCCGAAGGTCGGGAAGTGTGCGTCGCAGAGTTCCCATCATCGTTCGCAGGTCAGGAAGTGTGAACCGAAGGTTGGGAAGTGTGCGCCTCAGAGTTCCTATCTTCGTTCACAGGTCGGGAAGTGTGCTCTGCGCATCTTTGAGTCACAAGTCCGAAAGTGTGAGTCGAGTTCACCTCAGAAAGGAAGGCTGAAATTTGGTACCAGAGTACAAAATTGGATAAGGGCAAGGTTTCTTGAGATAAATTTTTAGCTCTTGTGACCAAGAGACTTGGAGAACAAGGTTTTACATATGAAATAGAGAAATTTCATAAATTATAGCAAAAAGGTTCAGTGAGATTTCTTTTTCGTAAAGGTCTGGTCCACCAAGCCACCAGATTTTTTTTTACTAGAGGCAATTGAGAGTGAGATTTCGGTTTGATTTCACACTTTTTTTTGTAGATGTGTTTTGCTACGACTTTGGTTGCAACTCTTCAATGTATGCGGTAGTAGTTTAGTTGCCAAACTATTTAACGTATGCAGTTTTGCCGGATCATTATGAAAGGCATGGGCCGAGAGTTAAGAACACTGAGTTTAGTCTCTTTCAATGTATGTAATTTGCAGTGCCCAGTTGAGACCACATCTTAGTTAGTAATTCGTTGTAGGTTGGTAGACCCTAGTTAGGCTAGTGGTCGCTTTTGTAAGCCTTTGTGGCAGTTATTGTAGGTCTTTGTGGCCTTTTTTGTAAACCCTTTACGGTCACTTTTCCTTCGTAGTTCAGATCAAATATCACGAAGATTATTTAGCCTTTTTAGCTATGTATATTTTGTCGTCATTGCAATGCAATATATCTATTTTTAGCTAAAAAAAATAGCAAAAAGGTTCAGGGGGTTTCAAGAGATTTGAAGAGTTGAGATCATTGATGTTAATCTGAGATAAAAAAAAATAAACTGAGCTTTATTTTATTTCCAATTTCATTAGTGGAGTTAAAGAAAAGGTCAAACCAATGATGAGACTACTTTAGCCTTCATTAGAGTTAGAAGCCTTTGAAATTATTGAAGTGCATGAGCAATCACTAGAAGTGATGAGCAAGAGAAGCAAGTTCCTAACCAAAACCATAGGTGAATGATCTGAAAGAGCTACAGCTGTAGGACAAGGAGGAAAGAATGGGACTAAACAGATAGATAGAAAGTGGAACGATGGAGGAGATAGCCAAAAAATAACCCCTTAAGAAATCTAATACAAAGAGGAACATCCATTTATGTTTTAAATGTGGAGTTACCTCTTTTGTGCCTTAAATACCTCTTTAAAAAGAACTATTAATTCATAAGAAATGATTGATGGATATATATAGTGGATAATGGAAGTTCACATTCTTTTATTAATCCTAGAGCAGCAGTAAACCTTAAACTGAATATAGAAAAAACTAAGACATTAATAGGAACTCCAACTTATGGAAATTCAATAACTAGTCATGCGGTGTTTTAGAATTTGAAATGGTGAATTCAGAAGTATAATTTTCAATTTTATAAGAGTTTTGAATATTGGAGGATGAGACGTCATTTTGTGAGTGGATTGGATGCATCAATATACCCCAGTATATAATTTGTCTTAAATCCTGGTGTGGTGGATTCAAAAAAAACTTTGGTTTTGGGGTTTGAAGGTGGGGAGAGAACCCTTTTCCATAAAAAGGGAAAACATTTGGTTCTCACTTTTGTTTGCTTTCCCTTCTCGTTTTTTTTTTTTTTTTGCTTTCCCTTCTCTTTCTCTATTCGAAAATCTCTAAGCAGTCAAAAATTCAATTTTGGAGAGGCAATCTTGCGAAAATCAATTTTGAATAGGTGCATTTGCAAGTGACAGAGTGAAATTTTGGGTTTGGATTTTTGTACGAGGAATGAAAAAAATTATTTTCCCCTGTCGGCAAAGATAAAATTGAGGGTTTGGAAGTTGATTCTAGAACAGAAGTGACAACCAGTACAATAGGGATGAAAGCGTTTAGGAGAATTTGGTGAAAAAGAAATGAGAAAGACAATTTGAGATGAGAGAGACTATTCGAAATTAAAACGCTTGAATTTGAGAATAGCTAGACAATTTTTAGAAATCTATATATTTCATTATCCATTTTTTTTCTTTTATTTTCATAATTTGATATCTCTCTACAATAAAATGTAGGAACAAGATGACGATAATGAAGATGATGATAACGAAAAGTTATATTAACAAAAATGCCCCTACTCATTATTATATAAGAAGCATATTTTATGAATTCCGTTTATTCTAATAGAGTATTTGGACGGAATGACCAAATTATACCTTTTTTGTAATAGTTTAGTAAGTATTTTTGGAAAAAAAAAAGGTTTGATAACCAAAATTTAAATTTCTAAAAAGTATGATGACTAAATTTGTGATTTACTCTCTAACTAATTGAAACTGACAACAAAATTTTAGAATCACAATCGAGATGGATTTAAGACTAGAATAAACCACAGGTGTAGGCACTCACAAGTTGGTCAAAACACGAAGGAAGTAGTAAATATTTAATGTTTTAATAGGAAACAACCTTATTATGATTGTGTGGTTCCAAGAGTTTCTTATATAATTAGAATGAGACTCATAAATTGTTATGATAAATTTGTTAAGATTTGATGGAATTGAAATTATAATGTTATTATTCAAGGAATCAGAATATTTACTAAATCAAGGCCCAATTTGTAGAGATTTTGGGTGTTAACATCACGCATTCATAACTGAATACAAACAATATACAAAAAGCACATCATTCGGTGAGTTAAGGATATAATATTTTGACCTTTTAAAACTCTAAATTGGGAGAATGAATTTCATTACCCAACATCCTCTACTTGAAGATTGATGACCAAACTCTAATAACAAAATTTTAAAAAGCATACTTTACTAAAGACAATTTCGACAACTTAGGCCGTGGAATTTGAATTATGACCATTTGAGCATCATAGCTGAAATCCACACAAACGCCATCAATCATGCAATATTGAGGTTTCTCTGATGCAAAAATTCTCATTTCACCACAGCCCCTGACTCCAATGGTCACTGTACTAGTGTCATTATCATACGTAAGGGACTCCACTGCACCACCAGAATTGAGCATATTTGCCAATCCAATAGGTGCAAATTGCACCAATTTTTTGCCTAAAATGATCACAGGGGAAACGGTCAGTAGCTCATACCCGAATGGCTCGAGAGAAATCTCAAAATTGTCCAAAAACTTCACAAGTTTCAGCTTCTTTTGGCGGTGCATATAAACTGCAAAAATTTCATCTCCTTTCAGAAGAATTGGATTCCTTCCATTTCTCCATTCAATATCTGTAGGACTTGCCAAACCGGAAACAGTGGCTGCAAATTGGCTGGCACTTTTATTTGTCCTATTTTCAGGGCACCACCCCCCTCCTTGACAGTTGAATGCTCCAAGTGCTCCTGTAAACTGTCAAAATGCACCCACAACAACAATTACTAAAATTTAGGCAAAGAGGCATCATGTGTACTTTCTATTTTGACCAAATATATATATACTCTCTACTAATACAGGTCTTATCCAAAGAAGTAACCAAATTTTCAAAATATTATTTTGAAGCACTAAGTTATTATGTTGACCAATATTGTAAGCTTGAATATAATCATCCCACCTTCAAAAGTGATCATTTTTGCAGCTGCATAACATAAGATTATGTAATCAAAATAGTTTATGATAAGGATAAATTTGAAAAGGTCATTAAAACTAGGCTATCTAGGACAAAATCAATATAATATTTTTTAATCTAATTGACTTGCTATATTAAAAACGTCTAGTACAAAATGAACATCATCAGTTCAAAGAAATTATTTATCAAACAGACATTAATAATGAAATCGATGTGTGAGTTAAAAGAACCAATAACTCGTACTTTGTTTAGGTTCCAAATCTTAAGCATAGTTTTCCCATCATGTAGAGGGTCCTCAAAAAGGCAGTCTCTAGTTGGGAGAGCATAGTGTTGGCACCTAAGGATGGAACCATCAGGCAAAACTAGACTCCTAAGCAGATCAAAGTTGTGATTCCCAACAGAATCACTAACATAAATTGGCCCTCCAGAAATTGCCCTGGAGGCAGCATGGAATTCTGCACATGGATGAGTGGATTGGAACATGTCCCAATCAGGTTGTATGAAATTCCCCATCCAGAGACTATTGTAAGCACAGTGCACCATATGACATCCTTGCAGCCAGTTTCCTGATGTATCAGTGCACCAGAAGTCATCCCCTAAGTTTT
Source organism: Gynochthodes officinalis (assembly GCA_020080225.1). Lineage (NCBI taxonomy): Eukaryota > Viridiplantae > Streptophyta > Magnoliopsida > Gentianales > Rubiaceae > Gynochthodes > Gynochthodes officinalis. The sequence goes on along the minus strand of CM034625.1, from coordinate 32,014,526 downwards.
TCAACCCACAAACAAAAACACAAGATTAATCGAGAATAAGATGGAGATAATTAAATGAAGACCATGGACGAACTCAATCGTTGATTAAATTAGGCATTAAGATGCGAAAAAAAAACAAAAAAAAAATTCAATCAGCTTAGGAGTTGTTTCGTTTGCTATTAGAATCAAATATTGGTTGATCATTTTGAAAAGCAGAAGATGAAAATTTTTATAATAATGTCAGTGATGATAGTGAATAACAATTTTTAGCAATGAAAGAAGGTTAATATCAACTTATTTTCATAGAGAACAAGAAACAACCCCAGTTTCTATGAGACTTTCCTCTTTATCCAAAATAGATGTTACAAATTGAAACGCAAAATCATCTTAATCTAAAGAATTATTAAAAATAAAAATCAATTATTATTCAAAAATAAAAAATAATCCAAACAAGTTATTGACTTATTATGATAGAAAGTAATCATATTCACACTAAAACTTTAATCAATTCTCAGTGTGTCAAAACCTCAGTGTTATTTTGGCACGATTCATTTTAGGTCTCACAAGTTATGATGAGTAACAGAATTTTACAATTTTAGTTATTGATGAAAAATGTTAATAAAAAAAAAAAAGTAAATGTCATTATCATTAATTATTAAAATTCAAAACCATTCGTCCTTACCCACACGTCCCAGAGCAATGGCCTCAGTTCCAAGATAGAAGAAGTCGTTGCAGTGATCCATGCTAGCAATGACACCATTGCCTTTGAAGTGTTTTCTAATTGAAGCAGTCAATGCCTTGTAATAAGCCTTGGCAAGCTCAACTCGACCCCCAAAGTCTTCACATAGCATCTCTAGCAACTGCAATAGCAAATAATGTATAGTTCAAAATTTTTCAAAATGAATGTTTGTGGACGAATTTATCACATAATCATCAGAATCCACTTTAAGAGGACACTATGCTGATCCAAAATAAATGTAAAATGTGACACAGCTTGAGAGTTTGACGAACTCTTCGGAGAAAATGTCCAAGGTAAACTTGGGGCTAATTTTATTACTTTTACTATTCATTCATTCAAAACTATTTTTTTAAAAAAAAAAAAATTTGAGGGCTCAAATTATCAATTGTGATAGACTAATTGTAAAGGCAAAGGTACCAGAACTATTGTTCATAGAAAGAAGAATAAAGTAAAAGTAAGGATCAGGTTTATTTGCCCGGGGATGCCCGGTGATGTTGTAAACCTCAGGTTTGATCAATAGTAATTTTTTTACATTCGATCAAAAAAATAAAAAATAAATAAAGTAAAAGTAGCCCCTTAGAGGTAGTCAAATTGGTATAACGAGCGAACACGTAACCATAAGATCACGAGTTTAAATCCCCTCGTTGACAACCCGTCACCGTTACACAGGGCGGGCTTACCCAGTGTGGTTTACATCTTTTGTGTAGTTTGTGTACTATTACATAGGGGCGGGGTTTACTCCGTACGCATTTTTGATAGCGGTTGTGGGTTCTTAGTAAAAAAAAAAAAGAATAAAGTAAAAGTGTGACAAATGTGATTACCCTGTCCATATTTGCGTAAGAAATTCTTATACTTTCAGTAACAGATTGAATTTTACATTTACCGCTATGCTAAGTTTAGAGGTACAATTTCACATACTTTCACTTACCTCAGGATAGCTAAGCGAAATTATCCCCATTTTGATTTCATTTCTCCTATAGTGAATATTAATGGAATATTTCTGCTTCTATTGCATAAAACTAGATTTTGTTTACTGATATTTGATAAGTAATGTAGGCTGCTTCTAAATTTATTGAGAAGACGCACAGTGAATTGACTCAGTAGGAAGAATAGTTTTCTGCATCATTATGATATAACTAAATTAACTAATAGAGTCACATCTCACTAAAAAAGTTTAGTTATCAATTTTTTTTTTTAACAATGACATTCTTTTGATAAAATAATTAAAAAATATATTAAAACTGTTTTCACTTTGCTTGTTATATATGGAGATAAGTAAATTAGTCAAATCAAATCAATCTATATTAACTTCTAGTACTTACATGTATAACATCCACCTTTACTCCATCAATGCCTGCTGACTGAAGATGTGAATGCAACCCTTCATACATCTGATGTACTTGATTTGGCGGGACCAACCCAACTCCATTGTTGACAATTTTGTCAACAGCCAAATCTTCCATTGTCATCTGCAATCCCTGCGACAATTTAGGACTAATGACCCTAGATTCAGGCATGTTGGGAACATTAGGTTTAATCCCACCCCAATATCCACACAATGCATGCCAAACATAAACATGATCTACACTCCTAAACTCATCCTTAAGGTCCCTAACAAAAACACCCATGCCTTTTTCGTGGGGTACCCTAGAACTCCTATAGTCCCTAAACTTATGATTTGCTTCAAATTTTATTAACCGACAAGGCATTTGTTCGCCAGCTGAAGTTCTATTCATGCCTTCTTGATCAGTCACCTCATCATCATCATGACAAATACATTGCCATCCATCATCTATTAAGACCATCCCTGGAGGGCACCCACCCTCCGCTAGGGATTTTACCCCTTCCCAAACCCCTTTAGGATGTACCTTAAGATAAAAGGCATCCCAAGTGCACCAACCAAATTTATCAACTATACCTGGGGGAGACTTCTCTTCAAGAAGCTTGAAACTTCCCAAATGATCCCTGATCGCTCTCATGGCTTCCTTTACTAACTCAAATGGATCATCACCAACGTGCATATAAAGACAGCTACGCAAACTCGACTGGCAAACCTTCGATGATCCGCTCTCCAAGCAGATATCTACATAATCATCCGTTGCCGGCTGCAGGGAGGCTCTAAAGGGTCCTTCAAGAATAGGTAGGAGAAGAACGTAGGGGCGGCCATCGTCGGATTTATCAAGAATCATCATTTGTGTCTCATGTTCGACATCTTTCCCGCAATTTCCGACCCAATGAGTTGTCCACCATACTTTGAATCTAAATATGCTCATGAATCTTATGTTCTTTAGCTTGCCTAGAGGCACAACATGGTGGCTTTTTGGTTCATTAGCATCGAAGCCTACAAAGCTGCCCACCATTTTTACGGACAAGTTTTTGGAGAAAAATGCAGATGGTGTGGCAACAATGTTGGATGGGACTTCAGTTAGAATGGGATGGCCATTGGCTAAAAATTCTGAGCCTTCAAGTATTATTGATAATGGTTTTTGATCATCTACAACCCCTAATACATATGGGGGAGCTCTACTCAAGCTTGGAGCCATAAGGATGAGGAAATTACTTGGAGCTTTTCTTATGGGAATGGAAGAGTAGAAGAATGAAGAAGAGGAAGAAATGTGCGAACCGTAATTGAAATGGCGTGCTCAGTAGAAGTGATTGAGAGGGGTTTATATAGAATTTTGAGAGGGAAAATATAGGAATGAGTTGGCAGACCTCAATTTAAAGAATAAACAAATAACAGAAATTGTGCAATCTGCATCAAATCAATCATCAATGGATGGCGCAATGTTTAATGATGTGGCGCCAAGCTACAAGTTGGCCAATGGGAGTGTTTGCCTTCTTGGCCATGGTTCGTTCTAGAGAGTTCTAGTTTTAATATCTTCATGGTGGTTGAAAATTTTAGAGGTTTTCAGTGGTTAAGTCGACATGCTGAAAATACATTTGAACTTTATATCAGGACACTAATTAAAAATGAATGAAATTTTTCTTGTAAATATTATAAACCATATACATCATGGTCATTAAGGAGGTTAAGCATCCAACCATAACTAATTAAGACAAATGCATTTTGAATTGATAAAAGCTATAAAAAGAAAAAAAGAACATAGTTTTAATTTATTATTTGAAGCCTCCACAGCTTTTTACTCTGTGCACAGAAACTTATATACAATTGGGTACAAAAACTACTTAATTAATTGTTTCAAATATTGACTCATTAATTATTTTTCCCCAATGTACATGGCCTGTCTTTTCTACTTTCAATTTTACAAATTGAAATTATTAACTTTAACTTTCATTTGGTTTGTATCTGAGACCAGGAGCCCAACAGTAATAGTATCTCTTTCTGAAAAACAAATTCACTTTGAGATAAATAAATTTTTTTAATTATAAAATATAATATACTTAATACATTATTAATTATATAAATTTTTATTTTTATTTTTCAATTATAAGTTGGACATATCTACATATGTAATTATGATTAATAAGGATTGTTTTAGAAATTTTATTCTAAAGTGGATTTTTTTTTTTGGGGGGGACAAAGAAGGGTTTAAATGAATTCTTTTTGGGGAGATGGACAAAATAATACTAAAGCCATTTAAAAGAAATACATTTTTTTTATTTGATATAACTTTTTTTAACTTACAAGGTACGACACACTTGATGCACTCTTAAATTTGTATTTTTACATTTTCCTTCTTACCTTTTAATTAAGTTTTATATGATTATTATTATTGATAAGAATAATACAAGAATTTCACATCACAAATGAATTCTTTTTTTGGAGACAAACAAAGTTTCTAAAATTAAACTCTTTTCTTTGGACAGAAGGAGCAACTAATAACATGTCATAACGTTTGGTAATGATGTAAATGCTCAACCCAAAAAAAATAAAATAAAATGATGTAAATTTTCTAATGCTCATATAATGTATTTGTTTTATATTTGAAAAAAAAGTCTTTAAATGGGCCTTAGAGTTTTATTAATAAATAGTGGACCATTTTTAAAATATATTGCTAAAATTCATATTATTATATATACACTCATGTTTGTAAAAATAATGATTCACAAAAAATTGTCAATATTTAATAATAAGGGCCTCAAGCGCCCCATTTTAAAACTTTTCTTGTTTAACTTTTGGATCTACAAATAGAATTAGATGCCACATTGTCTGGGAAAATACCCACATAGTAAGATTTTTCGAAAGTACATCAATATTTATCAATTTAACCTTAGAATTGATTAGACACAAAGGGCTCTTTATCAGTTGGCTCAGACTCCAATTTTATGGTTGGATAAAATTAGGGAATTCAAGATCTTAATTGGAGGGTCCATACCCAAAAAAAACAAAAGAAAAAAGAGAGAATTATACAATAATTGGGGTGTTTATGAATTTTTTCTTTAAATATATTTTTTTACTTTCTAAAATAATTTTTTATACTTAATAAAAATTTTATCTCACGATTTTTAATTTAACAATTCAAAAATATATTTAAAAATTCAATTCACATGCGTGCTTTGGTCTCAGAATTATAGTTTAAATTGGACACTGAAAACCTTTTGTCAGTTGATGGGGAATTTTCTCATAATTTTGATTTGCAAATCTATAGAATTGTCTGGATTGGGGAACTTTGCCTTGTGTTCCAGAACCTTATCTTTTGTCCTTATTACGGCTTCAACGCTTTTACATCTTTTAATTTTGCTTTATGACCTTTTTTTGTTCTTAATTTATTCCCTTAAATTAATCTTGTTCACTTGCATAATATCCAGTCTAGTAAACTTATAAAATGAGCAAGAAACTCAAATATTATTAAGATCCAATTTAGTTTCAAAAACTATCCCACAAAAACTATAGCTATCAACTGACTGATTAGTTAATTAAATTTATGTTTGACTTAATAAGAACATTAATTTACTTCATTTTTTTGAGGAAATGATTATTTTAAAATAAAATTTTTTAAATAAAAAATAATAAAGAAACACACGACTTTTAAAAGTAGAGGGATGCAATGAACAATTCCCTTCTAGCAAAAAGGACCAAGTTTCCGATTTTAGTGGGACCGCTGAGTCGAATTTCGTGTTACTCGGGTAAGTTCCGTTTGGACAAGGACGTATTTAATAAAAATTATATTAAAATATATAAAAATTTTGATAAGTATTTTTTTATAAAAAAATATTTTAAAATAAAAAGTAAGAATTTTTTTTTTTAAAGTTATGTAAGAAGAATTTGAGTAGTAAAATTTTAATTTTTAAATAAAAATATATTTGAATATTTTTTTTAAAATAATTTTTTATAAATAGAAACATATTATAAACGGAACTGAAAAAAATTTAACTTTTCATAAATGAAAACATACTGCAAATGGAGCTTATATTTAATTAAGAATGTTTTAACTATTAATTTATTAATTTATTAATCGAGTCTTACCTCATCACTCACTTTTTTTTTTCCATTATCAAAGATGCACACTGGGTAAATTTTACTCTTGTGTAATAGTTATAAACCACGCGGGAAATGTAAATCGCATTAAACAAGCCTGTGTGATGGACTCAACTAATAAAGTGTCAGTAAGAAAATTTATACTCGTAACTTTAAAATTATGTGTTTACTCAGCACACTAACTTAACTAACCCTAAAGGGACCCCATTACCCACCTTTCGTTTCTCTTCTGGACGTTTCAGGCTACTTCACCAAAGCATTATGAAAAGTAGGGACGCAAGAATTCTAGTTGAAGCCAGAGAACAATGGTGGGACGCAGTAGCAGTGTTGCTAGAAAGAAATAATGATAACTTGGTCAAGGGCATGTACCATTTTACTTTGACCCACAACAATCGGACGAATCATTGTGATTTATAATGGTAAAGAATATCTTTCTCCTTTTATAACAGCCTGTATGATAGGCCACAAATTAAAAGAATTTCTCCCTACTTTGCAAAAAGTGATAATAGATTTGGTTGTTGAGGCTAGGAGGTTCTTGCGCTGCTGTCTGAAAAGAATGGTTGGGAATAGACTGTCTGCAAAATCTTTGTTACAACATCCGTTTGTCAAGGGACTGAGTAACGATGGAGATGATGAGGGGCAAGATCAGGGTTTTGAAGAAGATGAGGAGATGGACGACATGGAGAATTGGAGCCCTAAACAGGAACAGCATTCAGCTTCTCATTGTGTCCCAGAAGATTATGCAAGGGAAAAGGTTCTACAGTTTGAAGCAACATCTCGAACACAGCAAATTGCATGGAGTAGATTTCCTCTCAAGCACATTGTGTAATAGTCTGGATAGATTTTCTTTGAGGCACAGTGTGTAAAATTTAGATGTTTTTCAAAGCATATTTCTGTACAGTTTTCAATGTTTGAATTAGTAATATTATTCCATGTTTGATCAATAGTTCAATGTTTTATAGTTTTAGAATTGTACATGGGCAAATGGAATCACCTGTTGCGATGGGATTTTCCTATTCTTCAAGAATTCAATAATCTTTCCCGTTAATTTTGTAAATATTTGTGGTGGCAAGTTTTTATGAAATGGCTGTTTTGGTTTGGCCCTTGCATTTCTTCGGTACGCTTGTGGGTTTCTGAAACTCAACAACAGTACGAATCTAGAGGAAATATATACAGAATCCCAGATGTCTCACTGGAAAAAAAAAACATAAAAAAGTCAGGGATTAACCCTTAAAATCAATTAAACTGATAGTTTAAAATTAGAAAATATATTATAATATAATAAATATAAATTAATTATAAAAATTTTAATAATACGATACAAATATGCTAGAAATAATTTATTTAATTATTTTAGTGTAGTTAAATTTAGATTTAATATAAATTGTATGAACATTTTAGTATATAATTGCATAACTTCGTTGAAAAAAAAGTATAAAAAATATTTTAATTAAAAAATCTGTTAAAAATTTTCTTGTATAAATATTTAATATATTCAATTTTAAAGAATTAGAAATTCTTACAAGTAAAATATGAGTTTTATAAAAATATGATGTTAAATTATAATTTTGAAAATCTAAAGTTATTTTTATTAAAAAAAAAGTTTTGATCCGGTCAAATCTAGGTCAGCCGTGGTTTGACTGAATTTTTTAAAATTGATTGTTAATGAAAATTGGACCACACGCATAGCCTGGTCCTGGTTGGATCGGTCGAGCAAGTCGGTCCGATTTGGTTTTAACAAGAAGGGAGAGTAGGACAAGGCCTTCATCACACTATGAACAAGAAATCAACAAAATCAACATTTTTGTAACAAATTGGCCTTTCAGTATAATTGCCAAAAATAGTCCCTTAATTATATTTGGTTTCAGTACAAGTTATTGTTATGAAACAACAATAAATATGATTCATAAAACCAAGTACATAACATATTACAACTTGTTAAATATATTAATGTCATTTATAATTTATAATTTTTAAATTCTTAATTATTATTAACATTAGCTATATGATATTAAAGTATTACAAAAACACATCATAAATTTATAATATTATAGTTTGTGAAATATGTTACGTCATTCATAGGAATCATAGCTTATAAATTTTAGATTATTAATTATTATTAATACTAGTTATATGATATAAACATATAATAGAAAATATGATCAATTTTAATATTGAAATTTTGCGCAAAAAAAGAAGTAAACGTAATACTATATTTTTTAAAGTATATAAAATATTAAAACTTAAATATAACATCAACTGTTTGACTAGTTAACTCGTTAATCGGTTCATTAGATTAATCTATTATTTAGTTAATTGATTTAACCAATTAAATAATTAATCGATTTATGAATAATAATCAGTTAATCGATTTAACTTATCGATCAATCATTAAAATTGATAATCGAAATATTTAACTAATAACATTATCAAATTTAAACTAAAATTGAATAAAAAACTAGTTAACAGTTCCGATTAACCAATTGCTAACTGATCAAAAGTTCATATGAACAAGTCTCTTCCGTAGAGTGCTTTTTCTCTCTCGTAGAGTGCCTTTTTCTCTTGCCATGAGAACTCTTGTTCTCTGGGTGGAGGCTGAGTGTATTCCGGTTATCTATACAAATTTGAACTTACTAATCTTCTTCCTCATAGTATAACCTACAGAGCTAGGAACCTTTTCACAGTATACACATAAAAAAAATAAAAATAAATTCTTACACTATTACAGTTTATATCCAACAAAGTGTCTAGTTGTGTGTCATTTCTTGTGTCAACTACGGGTTTTCTTGCTTCACTCCTGCTTGATATCTCCGAGCTGTGACTGATCTTCTCACACGTTGTTTCACTTTTAACAAAACCTTCTCTTCCAAAGGTTCGCCCATCACCTCTTTGTGGAAAAGCCTCACTATCTCATGGAGGAAGATCTAGTTGCAAAGCTTTAGCGGTGTAAACTATCAACGGCCGAGGAGCATGGGATTGAGATATAAGAGCAAGATGTTGTCTTGAGCAAGGAAATGTGTGAAAGGAGTTTAGTTGGCAAAACATTTGGAGGAAAAAGAGTCAATTTTATGGGGTTAAAGACTACTTTAGGAAAAATCTGGCTGACAAAAAGTTATTTTTCTGTAATAGAGCTAGGATTAAAACTTTTCCAATTTGTCTTTACCAACCAAGAGCACAAAATCAAGGTGATCAAAGGTAGACTATGGTCTTTTGATCAACAATACTTGATTCTTAAAGAATGGACTCTTGTTTTCAACATCAACACCGAGGATTTCAATACCATAGACATGTGGATACAAATTTGGAATATCCCAAGTCATTGGATGTCACAGGAGACAGGGCTGGAACTGGGAAATTATTCCAGAACGTGTGAGATGTCGTGATACCTGAAACGGGTAGTAAAGATGGTAGATGTCTCAAAATATATGCCACTGTTAACTTGGATCAACCATTATCGAGAGGTACGCAACTAAAGCTTCATGATCAGAATTGTTGGGTGATTTTCAAATATGAGAAACTTCTGCATTTTTGCTTTTACTGCAGAAGAATTGGTCATGTGGAATTATCATGCTGGACCCGAAAAGAGGATTGTAAGACCAATACCCTAACTGAAGGTTAGTATAGAGAGTGGCTTAGAGCTGAAATACCCAAAGGTTTTAACCAAAATGGTGATGGAGATAAGGGGATTAGTTCAAAAGGTCAGCTGGGGAATCAATTTTCTGAAAGAGTTCTTCACAAAGTGTTTAGAAATGGAAATGAAAAAGGAGACCAAAATCCATCAGCAACAAAACCAAACCAACTAGCCGAGAGAGCCACTAACAACATGTCTAAAGTTGGTCATGTTCGGGACAGTTGTGATATGGATATGGAAAGGGTCGTAACTGTGCATCTGGGGCCTTATAGCTCTCAAGGTACTCTGGGGCAACAAAGTGATACAGTAATATTTCTACCTAAGGTGGGGACTTCCCCCAAACTAGTAAATGCTTCTGAACAAGGAAAGGAACATGGAGGAGAGTAGAAAACTAGGCATAATCCAATGGAACTGGAGCAAGGGAGAGGAGATCTTGACAGTGGGATCCGAGCTATTGATCAAAATCTTATTAATGTTCCACTCACTAATGCAATTGCATCAAGCCATGGGAATGAGGCTCTTTAAGTCACGGAACATGCAATTTCTGGAATGGAGGGTATAGTACCAGGGGTGTGAACTAGAAAATGGCATAGAACAGTTGTTACAAGAGGCTAGCAAAAAAAAGGTACTCCAAGTTCTGTACAGCCACATAGTGGTGCAGGCAAAAAAAGAAAATGGATCATTCGAGATAAAGAGAACCCAAGTGATTTTGAGCGGGTAAGGGAAAGACATTAGAAAAGAAGAAATCTAGGCATTATAATAAAAGATCTAGAGGTGAAGGAAGCTAACTCTAAATGGCCCCAAGGGGATAAATGAAAGTTTGTGTCTGGAATTGTAGAGGTCTAGAAGGGCCGTCTATGATTTCTCAACTCAAGGAAAAGCTCTGATTCCACCTCTCGGATATAGTTTTTGTATGTGAGACTAAAAAAAAGGCACAATTTATTCAAACAGTATGTAAAAATCTTCGCAACCATGACAGATGGAAAAATGTAGATCCAAAGGGGAAAAGTGGTGGCCTTTTAGTTTTTTGGAATGATAAAATTATGGCAAGTCAATTGCTATTGACCGATTTTTGTTTTGAAGTCCAAGTTCAGAAATAGGGTGAATAGGAGAAGTTTTGGGCAATTTTGGTGTATGCCAATATTGATCCAAAAGTCAGAAGTCAACAGTGGGAATATCTCAAACAAGCTAAGAGAAAATGGGGGGACAACTGGTTTTTGGGTGGGGATTTCAATGATTTAATTGATAATAAAGAGAAAAGAGGGGGTAATCCTTGGTCTTAGGCTAGTTTTAATACTTTCAAGGGTTTCATCCAGGACATAGGCATGGAGGACTTAGGTTTTTCTGGTAGAAAATGCACATGGGCAAACAATAGGGTATAAGAAGGTTTTGTTGAAGAAAGGATTGACATATTTTTTGGGTTAGCGGCCTGGTTGTTCAAATTTCCTAATGTAGAAGTTAGACATTTGGAAAAGAAGTCATCTGATCATTCTTTACTTTTATTAGATATGAATCCAGGAAGTCAAAAACAGAAGAGGAGATTCTAATTTGATAAAAGATGGATTAAACAGGAGGGAGCAACAGCAGTAATAGAGAAAGCATGGAACATGTCACAAGTTGGAACCCCAATGTATCAAGTAACTAGTCGAATCAAACAATGTAGAGCTGAATTGCTTAAATAGGCAAGAAATGAGAATACTAATGCTGCTAGAAAGACAGCGGAGCTCAAAGGGCAAATGGATTTAATGAGTCAAACAGGGGGAGCAAGGGATTAGAGAACCTGGAAAATTTTGAGAGTGGAATTACATACAGCGTATAGAGAAGATCAGTAGTATTGGCACCAAAAATCCCACATCCAGTGGTTAAAAGAGGGTGATAAAAATACAAGTTTCTTTCATGCGTATACAGTCTAATGAAGAAGATTGAATGCAATTGGTAGGTTGGTGAAAGAAACATGAGAGATTTGTGAAAGTCAAGAGAACATCAAGGAGAAAGTATCGGGTTTCTATAAAACCCTATTTACTACTTCATTTCCCAGGAATGTCCAGCCATGCTTGAGAGGCATCACAAATGATCACAAGTGCCATGAATCAGAGACTAACCTGACCAGTTGAGGATGCTGAGATTCGAAATGCTTTATTTGGCATGCACCCTAATAAGGCCCTAGGGCCGGATGATATGACCCCCTCTTCTTTCAACATTATTGGCATATAATTCAAAAAGATATTATTTTTGCTGTTAACAATTTTTTTTTACATACAAAAATACTCAAAAGTGTCAACCATACACTCATTACCCTTATCCCAAAATAATGAACCCAACCCAAATTACTCATTGTCAGCTAATAAGTTTATGCAATGTGGTTTACAAAATAATCTCTAAGATTCTGGCTGAAAGAATGAAAATTTGCCTCCATTGCTGTATACATGAAAGTCAAGCTGCGTTTGCTCCTGGACGGCAAATCACAGATAATGTTGTCATTGCGCATGAATGCATACATTATATTAATAGTCTTAAAAGAACAAGAAGGGGTTTTATGGCCTTAAAATTAGATATAACGAAAGCTTTTGATAGGATTGAGTGGGGTTTTTTTTATCTCAAGTATTAACTAAAATGAGATTTTTTGGACAGTTTATACGTTGGATTATCAAATGCATTAGTATCTCATCTTTCTCTTTTAACATAAATGGTGAGGTCAGTGGATATGTGGAGTCCACAAGGGATATTAGGCAAGGCGATCCAATATCTCCTTATTTGTTCATAATTCTTTAGGAAGTTTTTTCAACTTTTATTAGAGAGGCTGTAAGCGAGGGTACATACAAAGGGATGAGATTATGTTGAAAAGGTCCACTTCTCAATCATCTTTTTTTTTTTTTTTTGCGGATGGCTCCCTACTTTTTTGTGAAGCTACAGTGGAGCAAGCTCAGCATGTTAGAAGGATTATGGAAGATTATTGTGTAGCCTCAGGGCAACTAGTTAATTTGACTAAATCTTCTGTTCTATTTAGCAGGCACATGGAAGGAAGCTCTAAAGATGCAATCATTCAAGCTCTAGATGGTATAAAGGAGCAAAAGAGTGCAAGACATTTAGGACTACCTTTGGTTATTGGCAGATCCAAGAAAGAAGTTTTTGCTTACGTTAGCTAATCTACCAAACGAAGAATCGGCAACTGGAAAACCCAATTATTGAAACAGGCAGGTAAAGAAACCCTCATCAAAGTAATCCTTAATTCTTTACCTATTTATGTCATGTCATGTTTCAAATTGCCAATTAGAATACGCAAAGCTTTGAGTAGGGAAGTAGCTAATTTTTGGTGTGGTTTTAATGCAAACAACGGCACCAAAATTCACTGGCGTGCATGGTCCAAACTACTAACAGCTCTGAAGGGAATAGGAGGACTAGGTTTTCAAGCTATACATTTGTTTAAAGATTCATTGTTAGCCAAACAATTGTGGAGGTTAATTCAGTACCTAAACTTGTTGATGAGCCGAGTGATGAAAGTAAAATATTTTCCCTAAGGAAAGTTAATGCAAGCAAGAGTTTAACAGAATGCATCTTGGTTGTGGAGATGTTGGATGGGTGCAAAATATATATTGGAAATGGGGATGCAATATCAAGTGGGGATAGCAAATCAATAAGAATTTGGGAGTCTCCATGGCGGGCACATAGAGCAAAATTCAAGCCTCTCCTAAAGGAGCACACCGCAATACCAATCAATTGGTGCAGTCAACTGATGAAATAAGAGGGTGCACAATGGAATCAAACTTTGATAAGAAGATTGTTTCAGCCTGAGGATGCAGAAGCAATTCTTCAAATCCTATTAAGTCAAGAAAGAGAAGGAGATAAGTTAATTTGGCATCATGACAGCAAAGGACAATTCACAGTTAATTCTGCCAATAAATATGCAGTGGAGTAACAAAGAACTCAATTAAATATAGCTACCAGCAGCTATGGGTTGGAGTCAACTAACCGTATGTGGTTGAAAATCTAGACTCTTCAGATTAAAGGAAAACTAAAACATTTCTTATGGCGCTGATGTCAAGGTATTCTGCCCACCAAAATGGCATTGACCAAAAGAGGAATTGTGTCTGATACAATATGCAGTATTTGTGGGGACTATGAGGAGACAATTGAGTATATTTTTTTTACATGTGCTAGGGCAAATATGGTATGGAGACTCTCTCCCATGAACTGGGATGGTCTGAGGGTGGAAAGCGATTGTTTTCGGAATTGGTGGAAAACATTGAGCAAGCTGGGTAAGACTACAATAGAAAATGACAGACTAAACCTCTTAGTCTACATCCTATGGATGTTGTGAAAGACGCAAAATCTCTAGCTATTTCAGGGGACAAGTAAATTAGCCAAGGAAGTGGTGGATCAGGTAGTTTTGGAATGGTAGGAGTATCAAAAGATTTTGGAACAGGCTGAACAGAATTTTTGAACAAGCATGCTTCTTTTGTAGGGAAAAAAAAAACAGCAACAAAAGAAAAAGACCCAAAAACAAGAAGGAGAAAAAGAGACAAATCTTATCTTTATACTTAACTTTCTGATTTGATTGTTCTTATTATATCTATATACTTATCTAATTAGTTGCCCTTCGGTGTTAGTATTCAGTTTGTTCTTATTTTACATGACTGTTTTTGTTGGAGACTTTGCATAAAGACTAGCTATGCATTTCTTCCAAGTTTGGCTGTTATCTTAACTACTCAGTTTTATTGTTTTTGTCATATGGATATATTTGTAATTGAAAGATTGACCTGAGCTGCTAGGAAGGGTAATGCAGGAAGAATGGCAAGTGGCTAACACTAAAGAGCCCACAATCACCCATGGACCTTTGAACTATGGAACCCTTGTGATGGAAATTTGAAACCAAGTACAATTGATCAAGGATTGCTATAGGAACAATAGGTTAGTCACTATGAGTCGAATATGTATATTCAAAGGGAAGGGCAAAAAAAAAAAAAAAGAAAGAAAAACCAAGGCAAAATAAAAATGGAAAAAGAAAACAAAGGAAAAAAACTCAGAATACTAACGAAAAAAAGGAAACAAAGGAAACAAAGGAAAAATGAAAAAAGGGAAAAATAATAGTACTAATTACACTGTCCAGCTTTATTTTTATCTTGGGCTAGTTATTATAGAAGTTTGGTCAATTAACTATCTACATGCTTTTATTTATTTGTATATACTTATGGTTTTTTTGGTTTTTCCACACACATCAAGTTATGGTGTCCAATTTTCAGGAATGAATTAAGATGCTGCCATGAGATCAGAATTTTGTTGCTTTTTGGTTCTTGCTTGATATAGGGAATTGAAGTTTTCATCATGAAGTATTGGAGGAGGGAAAAAGAAAGGGAAGAGGAAAAAAAAACACAAAAAAAAAAACGAAAAAAGAAGATAAACAAAAAAGAAAAATGATGAAAAATAAAAACAAAGAATAGCAAAGAAAAAAGAAAAAGGATAAAAAAAAGGAAAAAAAATAAAGGAAAAAAAGAGAAAAAATAAACAATAACAAAAGAGTGGAGAAAAGGCAAAATAATAATACTGTAGTTATATTTTGTCCAATTTTGTTATTCTACTAGCCTATAAACTATATTAGTTTCTTCCTACAGATGAATGAATTTTGCTAGTTAGAGGTATGTTTAGGTATTTGTTTTAGTACTTGGGATGCTTATTGTTAATATACTTTTGGCCTTTTACTTCCACTTGACAAGAGGTGCCTTTTGGAGTGATTTTTGCTTATATTCTGTCTGTTACTCTCTGAAGCCAGAAAAAGTAGGGACATTTCTTTATTGAAACTTGCTGATTGGTCCCGACAAAAGATTTATGAATTATCGGCCTATAGTTTTTCTCTTGTTGATTTTTAGTTCTCTTGTTTTGTCTAGTATTTTGATTCGGGTACTTGCTGGATTTTTGCTAAACTGGTTTTTTTGAACTCAGGAAAATCTGGTTTTGCTTGCTGGACTTTTTTGCCCTGAATGGATGGAATTTCTCATTGGATGTAATTTGCTCTTGCTGACTTTTCTTGCCTTTAGTTTTGTCTTTTCGACTATGGAAGGAGGAATGCTTGGTATATCTTCATTGCTGGATTGGATTGGAATTTCTGGTTGTGCTTGTTGGATTGGCCTTTGATTCACCTATCATTTTGGGTTTTTTTTTTTTTTTTATCTTTCTTGTTGGATTATATAGTTATCTTTCTTGCTAGATTATATAGTTGATTGATGGACTGGAAGTTTATTATTGATTTGTATCTGGATGGAAATTGCCCTTGCTGAACTTTCTTGGTTTTACTTTTGATTTTTCTACGATGGAAGGAAGAATGCTTAGCACATCTTCTTTTTGGTTTGACTACGCATAATTTTTTTTTCTTCTATAATGTTAGGTCGTAATTTCTAAAGGATAATCTATGTCTAGATTGCAATTGAGGTACAGGATATAGTGCAGATGCTTAGTCATTTAGTTGACGTTAGCTGTTTCCACTATTAGGTGATGATTGAATCTAGGAGGAGGATGCATGTACACTTCTTCCGATAAGTCTCAATTGAAAAAGACATTCTTAACATCAATTTGAAAAAGTGGCCAATGCCTTACAGTAGCAATAGCAATAGGACTACGAACAGAGATGAAATGAGCTATTGGAGCAAAAGTTTTCTCGTAATCAATGCCATATTACTGGGTAAAACCCTTGCAATAAGTCTAGCCTTGTATCGCTCAATGGAGCCATCAGCTCAAGTTTTGATTTCGTACACCCATTTGCCACCAACTAATGATTTTCTTGGAGGTATGTCAACAAGATCCTAGGTGTGAGTTTGTGTAAAAGTCTAAAGTTCTTTTGCCATAGTTTGCTGCCATTAAGGATGAGAACAAGTCTCGTGATAAGTGTTAGGTTCATAAGAAACAATAGTAGAATTACAAACATAGTCACGTGACGGGTAGAATACTGACTTACATAACTAGACCGACGAACAAGAAGATGTGAGGTGGCAATGGATGAGAAAATAGCTAGATCCACATATGGGGAAGATCCATTTAGAGGGAGGAAAGGTTGACATGAGGAGAAGAATCAACACCTACAACATCATTATTAGGAAAGAGGGAAAGATTAGGGTTAGCGAAAAAGGTGGGAGAAGTATTATTAATGCGAAATGGAGAAAGAGAAGAAAACATCTTGTGCTCCCAAAAAGTAACATGACGAGAAATGCAGAGTCGTTGAAATATAGAATCCCAATAATGATATCCCTTATGTTTAATCCCATACCCTAGAAAGTAGCGCAATCAAACTCTGAGTTCTAATTTGGTATACTCATGCAACTGCAAAAGAACAAAACAAGCACTTCCAAAAACTTTGAGCATATGATAATTAGGTGAACTTTTGTATAAACGTTCATAATAGGAAATATTATTAATAACTGAAGAAGAAATACGATTAATGGTATCAACAACAGTTCCAGCGACCTTTCCCCAGAAATTTTCAAGACAGGATGAAGAAATTAGAAAAGCTCTAACAACATCTAAAATGTGCCGATGTCTCCGTTTAGCTTTCTCATTTTAAGGTGATGTACTTAGACAAGATCTTTGAACAAGAGTGTTATTTTTAGACGAAAATTGTGTAAGAGTAAAGTCTTTGTATTCCATGGCATTATCAGTGTGAAAAATTTTAACTTTGGAGGAAAATTGAGTAGCAATCATAGTAGCAAATTCAATGTAAATAGATGACAATTCAGATCTATTTTTGAGTAGATAAAACCAAGTATAATGATAATATTCATTAACAGAAAAAAAAAATTGCGACTACCCCCATAGTAGCAATCAGAATAAGACCCTATGTATCAGAATGAATCAAATCAAAAGGAGCAAACGACATAGATCCACTAGAAGAAAAAGGTAAAGCATGTTGTTTGGAAAGCTGACAAGACCTACAATGAATTTGTTCTGATTTTACAAGACCTAAAGTCCCATTTGAAATTAAAGAAGCTAATGTAGAGTTAGACAAATGCCTTAAATGAACATGCCAAAGTGAAGATATAACAGCTGCAATGATGTTTGATGATGGAAAATGAAATGAAGTGAGTTCAAATAGACAACCAACTTTACGCCCTATCCCAAAAATCTTGCCAGTCTGTGATGAATCCTGCAGAAAACAACCACGACTTGAAAGTAAAACATCAATACCAAATTTACACAATTGGCCAATGGATAAAAGATTTAAGGAAAATTGTGACACATGGAAAACATTAGAGACAGGCAAAGATACGTAGCCAATATGTTGAATATGCATTGCAGAATTGTTAACTATACATACAATAGGGAAATTGATGGGATGTGTTTTGGTAGTAAAAATGGAAGAATTTGATATCATGTGATTGCAACATGAAAAATCTAAGTGCTATTTAGATGTTGTACCTAAGCTAATAGAGGAGACATAAGAGATACTAGAAGTAGGGGGAGACAATGTCTGGGACTGAAACTGTAGTTGATTAAGAATAGTCTGAATATCCTTTAGAGAAAATTTGGTGATATAGGCTGAAATGATTCATTAGTTATGGCAATAGCAGAAGAACGGGCAGGTTGTGGAGAATATGCAAGATCCTGAGATTATTGAAATTGAAAAGCATGACATTTTGAAATGACATGACCCACCTTTTTGCAATAATAATAGGCTATCTAACATTTTGACGAAGAGTGAGAGCCAAAGTGAGAACGACAACTACCACCACCCGAAGATCCCTTTGAAGAGACTAGAGAGTGAAGGGTTGTCAGTGTAGAAACAATAGCAGAAGTGACTGGGGTGGGAGCAGGAATAGCTAGTGTAGCAAGAAGTAACTCTAGAGCAAAAGGAGTATGTTCTTCTTGAAAGGTTTTCAGTCGAGTTTCTTTTACAAGTAATTCATTAATAATTGTATCAAGGGTAGGTAGAGGATTCCAATATAAGAGAGAACTACAATAGACTCGAGATGATCCGGAACAGAAGGAGTACGTTCTTCTTGAAGGGTTTTCAATCGAGTTTCTTCCCCAAACAATTCCTTAATAACTATATCAAGGGTAAGTAGAGGGCTTCAGTGTAAGACAAAACTACGAATAGGCTCAAACTTATCTCAAAAAGTCATAAGGGGATGCCAAACATGTTAACGGTCATAAAAATCAGTATAAATAGTGATAGGTTCGGAAGTGGGCTATGTTGGATCACACATAGATAACTAATCCCAGAGAATTTCTAACTCAAAAATATAAGAATGAATAGATTGTCCAGACTGTTGTTGTAGACAATGAAGTCGGTGATATAATTGAAACTCGTGAACATCATTTGCAAAAGAATACCTGCTGCTTAAAAAATCCCATTTTTTTGGAAATTTTTGTCAAGTACATGTCACAAATGTTGAATTTTTTGTCGAATACATGTCGAAAATCTCTCTTTTTGTCGAATAAAAAATTCATGTCTAATTTGACATGAATATATTACATAAAAAATATACAAAACCCTATCGCAATCGCGATTACAGCAAATATCAAACAAAACTCTATTGCAATCGTATTTCTTCTAAAATCCATAATCAATATGCAATTTTTTTCTACGGCAGTGGCCTTTTTGCTTGAAGATATCTGTCCTCCTTGCGTACGTGCCATTTATGTAGCAGCAAATAAATGGGATGTTGAATCGATGAAGAATGATTGAATGGGTAGGGAAATTCGAAGTGAAAAACTTTTGAACGATATTTTAAGAGCGATGTTTCTCATCTTTTGTAAATAGAGGGGCATTTCTATCTTTTCGTAGGTCAAACAGGTTTGACTTGCTATATTTGTAAGAAAAATTTTGAAGCTGTTATACTTGCAAAAGTCACGTTCAAAGCGGCTATTTTTGCAAATTTCCCTTCATTTTGCCGGTATCTTCATATGTCATAGGTGTATGCCTTAGGCTACCCTAGAGTACTAACGCGATCTTTGCTATTTGGCAATGTTGTACAACTTGATTTGTGGATACTAATATTACCTATCCATTTGAGGAAAAAAAAGAGACTTTTGCCTATTATTCAAGCTTCAAATTGAATTCAAGCTGTGCCGCTTTTCAATAGGATGGAAGCTCTGATATCAAGTTAAAAATTGAGAGAAAAAATAAATAATTATATTTTTTCATCGGTGTGTGCCTTAGACTACCCTAGAGTACTAAGGTGATCTTTGCTATTTGGCAATGTTGTACATCTTGATTTGTGGATAATAATATTACCTATCGATTTGAGGAAAAAAAAAAGAATTTTGTCTATTATTCAAGCTTCAAATTGAACACAAGCCGTGCTGCTTTTCAAGAGGATGGAAGCTCTGCTATCAAGTTAAAAATTGAGAGAAAAAATAAATAATTATATTTTTTGTATATGTCAAGCATCCTATAAATATAATAATGAGTTAAATATATAAGAAAACTAAATATTACCTAACATATTTACAAGAAATATTTTGAACATTACATATTTATAAAGGAATATTCTCAATATATTCTAATAAAAAATAAACTCTTTTTATTGTTTTCATTTTTGGGTTTGGGTGGGCTGGGGTGGGTGGGGGAGGGGGGGGGGGGGGCAGGGAGAGATTTCCGATGTAGACTATCATTGAGTAATTGACACTGAAATTATCAATTGTGAAGCAACAATTTAGGTTCATTATGGAAACGAAAGTTGTTTGGAAATTTTGCTGACCTTGTTTCCAAGTGGATGATTGGTGATGAGAAATAATTGCTAGCAATTCCAATTTGTCACTCCAATCCTCTCCATTTCAAGCTTTATTTGCTGAAGAACAAGTGTTTTTTCGATCGTCTCTGGCCAAGAGACACCAAGAGGAGTTCCCTCAACAGCATTGTTCGTGCCAGAGTATACAAGCAGGAAATGCTTCAATTCCAGCTCCTCAAGCTGCTGTTATGGACTTTAGGAAATCCTTTCTAGTATGATATATATCTCTTATCTTTCACCTGAAAAGAGAAAAGGATAAATCTCTCATCAATATTAGCCTATGGAACTGGTGTTGATCCAACATTTGAGATCCTAGAACAGAACTAGATTGCTGGCTTCCTTGATTGTTATGGTAGATTTCTTCTTCATTGGAACCATCACCTTGAACTTCGAAGAATACATGTGACAGACAAGGGACAGAAACTATGCATACTGTTTGAGATTTTTGATTGACTATGTACACTGAATGTAAATCTTTGTAAATTTATTTCAATCTCAAGTTCCAGAGTATCAAATTTAGAGCCAAAGATTACCAAGATTCAAAGTTTGCAACTATTGTGCAAGACATCTTACATTTGAGGAACTCTTTTGAATGTTGCTCATTTTCACTAAATAAGATTCAAAGCTGAACTTTGTCTGGCTTTAATATGAGTGCCATATCAATTATGGGGAAGATGCCTAATCTTGAGGCTCTCAAATTACTTGAACATGCTTATAGTGGGAAGAAGTGGGATATGAAAGATGGGGAGTTCTCAAAACTCATATATCTAAAATTATATCTATTAGAGATTGAACAACTAAATGCCTCTAGTGAGTCATTTCCCTGCTTGGAGGAACTTCCTGTGGATTATTGTCATAGATTTGAGGAGATTCCTTCTACTATGGAGATATATATACATTTTTTTATATATATATAACTTGAATTCTATGAAGATGTGCTGGTCTTCTAAGGCCTTATATTCAGTCAGGCAAATTTCGAAACAACAATGAGAAATGGGAAACCACAACATTCATGTGCTTATCAAATAATGGATTCCCATTATGCTACCTACTTCCCCTTTGTCGTTTTGCCATTACTGTTAGTTTATGAAACCTATGAATGCAATCTCCAGCATGAGGAACACTGTTGATGGTCTCGATAGAATGATTTGTCTAGCAAATTGGACAAGATTTGTAGGATCGGGTTGATAATCTCCAGTTGCTATAATCAAAACCCTAAAAATTGGAGACTTTCAAGCTAATGATGTACTAATATTTCATGAACCATAATTACTGAGCTCATATAATTGATATGTGCCAATATGGCTAATACTAGTGTCTTTTCCTCCATAGTTTTAGGTGTTTGAAGCTTTATCAGGGTTAAGCAAAACGTTTTAGCAGTAAATCCAGATATAACTCAAGCAGAGAAAATGAGAAACTGGTAAACCATTGTCCATTGAACACCCAACTTGATTTATGAAATCCTTTTGGATGTTGCATGGTTACTAGTGCAGGTTTGATTCTGAAGGTAAAGGAATTCATTAGCCTCTGTTGGTGCTATTTGAAGTCCTAACACCAAAGGTAGATAATGGTGTATGTAGTCTGACTCTGTTTAAATCATATTAGCCTCTGTTTCATATAAAATATACTTTTTTACTGTAATAAAATTTATTTAATTTGAATGCTCATATTTAAAGTTTTTTTTATGTGGATTTGATTTTGTTACTATAATAACAAACATAGTATTAAAATTATTTAAAATCTAAATATCAACAATTTGTAATGTTCTTCACCCATCAAATATTAGTGAACTTTGATTTCATTTAAATCACATTTAATGGAAACTCGTGAATACTTGTGTCCACGAAATATTTTTTTAACCTTCATCCTGATTATTACATCTCCGAGTTGCTTAAAAACACTTGAGTTCATTCTTTGACATCAACAAATTCTCACTTTTTAGTTGCATGCCATCTAAGCAAATAAAAACTAAACAACAAATGTAACACCCAGAGGAAAAGCAACTCACTAGAAGGAATAGATATTGGCTCTTGATGTAAGGAATAGAAGGAAGGTCGCCGATTATACCTACACACATGGTTACCAGATACCCACAAAGAAGAACAGAGCACGGGCCGGAAAATACCGATTATTCAAGTGACGTGGATACAGCCAGAGGATGTAACTATTGAATCCATTTACCTTGAATGGTGGCAAACAAGCGCACCAGAACGCAAGGCTCATCTTACTTTACCGAAAACAACAACTAGTACAGACATTACCGGTCTTGTGCCAAAAGCGGAATATACAATCCGTGCAACTGTCGTCGCCAGCAACTGTCGGAATATATTTCAAAATGACGCTATTTAATTTATAATTTAAATAAAATGAGGTGGGTTTTAAGTGTGGCACAGCATTAGCAAGTATACTATGATTAACAAAAAATCATATTTCAGTATAATTTGTTTGTAATCCGAAATGGCAAAAATTTTCTTTCCTAAACATAAATCAAGGGGAGGATGTACGGAGAATCACTAGTGATTTAATAAGGAATGAAAAACAAAATCTCCTTGCACATTATAATTCTAAAGAATTACCTAAATTCGTGCCATTTAATAGCATTGTTGACACAAATTTAACTTTGAAGATAAGGAAACCTTGAAAACTTGTTATAATTAAAGTCAAGATGCTTCCATTGTTTTATACCATTAAATTTTTGCACAATTATATGTATAATTGATTGTATATATAATTAGTTTCACAATTAGAATGGCAATACTTCATGGCTACTCTTTATATATAGACTGTGATTAAGGAGACTGAAATATAAAAATGACGAAGGAATAATATTGTGAAGCAAGCACCCCAAAAGAATTTGAATATCCCAGTTTTGCGGGAAGAGAGAAACCTAACATGGCCGCCTGTTTTGACCACGGTAGCAATAAGAGTCATGTATGACAGCAAAATTAAATGCCCTTGCACCATGGGTCATTGAAAATTACTCAAATGGACAATCACGCTGATCAGTTCAAAAGTTTTGTGTTGCCCTTCTGTTTCCCCTTTCCATCAACAGCCAAAATTTATTGTTCCGCACTCAAAATCAATAATATATATATTGCAAATTATTCCCATTCTGCTATTGATAGGCTTTTGGTTAATATGTAAATATATACTCCCTCACTTTATCTACAAAAAAATGTCCACTTTCAATGTAAAATTTTTGTATATTCTTACTAATAATAAAAATATTTGAAACTTTTGTATATTCTTACTAATAATAAAAATATCTAACCCAAGTTAAAAAGTAAAAATAAAAATGTAAAAATACATATTTAATATTGTATTAAGTTTGTTGTATTTTGTAATTTAAAAAAGGTTATATCAAATCAAAAATAATTTTTTTTTAGGACAGATGGAATATCTATGAAGAAGTTGAAAAAATTCAATGATAACCGTGATAAAACTCAAAGAAACCGTAGGTATAATTTAAACTTTAGTATTTGAAAAAACATGACTGAAATTATGACAAAATGAAATCTGCCTGATGGACATTGAATATTTTGGCAGTGTGAAATTAAGATTAAAAAAATAAGTCCTAGCATCCCTGGAAAGTTCATTTTACTTTCTTTCCACGTCCATTATTACTCAGACTAATATTTTAATTATTTATAAAATGCATATAATTTGTGGGCAAAGCCAACTGGCAAGATTTCTTTATTTGCTTATAAACCGAGTCTCGCAGGACAGTTGACTGTTGACTGTTTCCACTCGTTAATTTTGGTTGTTTTGATAGAACATTAAATGTGCGTGTCAAATTTCGTTGGCTATATTTTCCAGTTCGTAAACTGTTTGGCAAAATAATCTAATATAAGACTATAGAAATAGATTGTTTTTTATTTTATTTTTTATTCAACACATGCAATCTAGGATATATTGAGTACTGTTTAGTTTCAATCCATTATGAATCCAAAATTTGTACATAATCATGCCACAAATTACCAGGAACAAACATAAAATAAAACACGGAGGAATAGATCAAAGGGAAGGAAATATATATGTGGAGGCCTCTCTTGACCAGATAAATCATAAATGTGATAATGGTAGAGATGTTTGCATTAGGTGGGACTTACTGCAAGGTTTGCACACGCAGTCTCATACTGCTCGATTGAGTAGTTTCTGAAATCAAGCATACTTGCCATCAGCTGCATCTTTCTTCAATCTTCGTGATTGATCAAATGTTAAATGTTGCCGTCAATCACTCTTTGATTGAGTGTTCGTTGTATATGGTTGTTGGGTTTTGCTCTTCGTTGGGGCATGTTTATGCTTAAAAAGAAACAGTTAGTGGTCATGTAGTAGAAAATTGATTTCTCTCTCGAATCAAATTGCACAATCATTTGCGAGCAATTCATCTACTTTTGGTTAATATGTAATCATTTATACCAAAATGCCAATTATTTCCCCAATCATGAATTACATAAATTATTTATTTCACGATTCATTTCTAGTGGATCCTTATTAAGCTCATGCCCAGCTACCAGTAACAAATTATGACTATAAGAATAAATGCACATGACAATAGGAAAACCGTTTCAGTAAAATAAAAAATAAGGGGGGTTGGTGTAGTTTAACCTTTAGTTTTAAAAGAATGACTTAGAAAAAAAAAAACTAATGATGCTATATAATAACATTTTACTACTTTCATAAAAAAAAAAATTCAATTTAAAAACTTTTTTTTTCCTTAAGAAAGTTTTTAATTTTTTTATTTATTATCTTTACGACTTAAAATTTAAAAATTATATATTTAATATTATTATAATTTATAATTAAAAAAATCTACCTAACAATACCTTGAATTTTATAGCCCTGGACTCTCTGTGAAAGTGTGAAAGTACCCTCTAGCAGGGGCGGCAATTTCTGACACCACATGAAAATTCGACACGAAATTGTGAGACAAAATATGATCCGAACTTAACACGAAAATTCGACACGAAAACAATAGAATTGGTCTAACTTTTATTGTTTTTTTTTTTTTGTAATCTTGTTACTTTTTCAAAACACAACACGCGAACTTGAAAGCTGACCTATTGCCACCCCTATCTAGCACCCCTCATTTCAGAATTCCTTGGGATTCCCTTTGTAATTGCGTTTTTCATTTTTGATATGGAGGAACAAAATTAACTGAAATACCCACAGAAATAATTTTGTGGTAATAGTTGAAAGTATATTGCGGAAAGTCCTTTCTTTCATATATCTCAATGGTATATATACAAAATACAATGTCTTAAATATGGTAACTAGATCAATCATGATCCCCTATATATGACAGCTATATCAATCTCATATATATGACAACTATATCAATTATACAGCTATATCTATATATATATCTATATATATATATATATATCTATATATATATATATATATATATATATATATATTCCTAATTTACACAAGATACACAACAAATTAGGAAGTTATCAAATTAGGAAGTTATTGATAGTTATTGATCATGATTCTTGCTAACTCTCCCCCTCAAGTTGGGGCATAGATATCACTCATGCCCAACTTGGATAATGTTGAGTAGAATGATCCACTACTGACAGCATGAGTCATAATATCAGCCAACTGATCTGAACTTTTGGTGTAGGGAACTTCTATGGCACTGGAATCCAGATTATCTTTGATGTAGTTCCTGTCTAACTCAACATGCTTAGTACAATCATGTTGTACTGGATTATTAGCAATCTCAATAGCAGCCTTATTATCACAATACAGCACCATAGGCTTTTTTTGACCAAAACCAAGCTTAGTTAAGAGAATTTTCAGCCAAGAAAGTTCTGTGATTCCATGATGCATAGCCCGATACTCTGCTTCTGCACTAGATAATGAAACCACATTCTGTTTTTTACTCCTTCACGTCACCAAATTGCCTCCAAAAAAGGTTAGATATCCAAAAGTAGATTTTCTATCCATTTTACTACCAGTAAAATCAGAATCTGTATATCCCACAATATCCAGATGTCCGTGTTTGGAGAACAGAATTCCTTTACCTGGAGCTGATTTTAAGTACGCTAGAATCCGATTAACAGCGTTCATGTGTTGATCACTAGGATTGTGCATGAACTGACTTATGACATGGACTGCATATACTGTATCCGGCCTTGTATGAGTCAAGTAGATTAACTTACCAACTATCCTTTGATATCTGGCTTTGTTTATTGGGATTTGATCAGGATAAACTGATAGCCCATGATTCACCTCAATAGGAGTATCTATTGGCTCACATGCAGAATAACTTGATTTGATTAGGAGATCCAAAGTATACTTTCTTTGGGAAAGAAACAATCCTTGCTTAGACCGGGATACTTCAATACCCAAGAAGTATTTCAAGAGCCCCAAATCCTTTATCTCGAATTCTTTGGCAAGATAACCTCGAAGGTTCTAAATCTCATCTACGTTATTACCTGTTACAATCATATCATCAACATAGACAAGAAGCAAGGTAATACTGTTATGATCATGTTTATAGAACAAAGTATGATTTGCCAAAGCTCGTTTGAACCCATACTCCTTCATTGCATGACTCAATCTCCCAAACTAGGCCTTGGGAGATTGTTTTAGTCCATACAATGCATTTTTTAATTTGCATACTTTACCTTCTTCCATTGCAAACCCTGGAGGTGGATCTATAAACACTTCCTCTGTTAGGTCACCGTGAAGAAAGGCGTTCTTTACATCAAACTGTCGTAGAGGCCAGTCTAAATTAACGGGAAGTGACAATATGACGCGAACAGTATTCATCTTACCAACTGGTGCAAAGGTCTCCTGATAATCAATACCATAAGTTTGAGTATAACCTTTTGCTACCAATCTAGCCTTGTACCTCTCAATCGTCCCATCTGACTTGTACTTGACAGTAAATACCCATTTGCATCCCACAGTCTTCTTTCCCATAGGTAACTCAACCATCTCCCAAGTAGAATTCTTTTGGAGTGCCCACATTTCATTTCCATAGCATCCTTCCACTTAGGATCTTCAAGAGCTTCCTGAAAATGACTAGGAATAGAGATGGATGACAATTGAAGAGCAAATGTCAACTTGGCTTTCGACAAACGGTGATAGGATATGAAATTTGAGATAGGATAACATTGGAAGTCTTTGAAAAACCAAGTCTATCAGGTACTTTTCTTTCACGAAGAGGATATCTCCTATTCCTATCAATACTAGAATTATGATCAGAAATTTGAAGAGATTCAGGAGAATAAGCACATACCTCATTGTCAATCCTAGAAGAGTCATCCAATGGCATGGTAAGATCATCAAGAGATGTATTAGGTCCAAGAGACTCCTTTTTTCTAGAATATTTTTTGTCAAACAACTGAACTGGCCTCTCAACTACTGATTCCCCATTTGTGTTAACAGTTTCTGTACCTGAACTACCAGTTTCTTTACAGAATTAATTTACGTAACATTTTCTGCATTCTGATTTACGTACCTAAAATCCATATCTTCTTTTCTCCTAACCAGAATTGTTCCTCTTCCTTACTCTCACTCTCCACCTGAAGAGGAACCATGGATATATTTTGAGAAAAATAGGACTCATTTTCACAAAACTGAACATCCATAGAAACATAATAAGTGTTTGTAGGAGGATGAAAACATTTGTAGCCTTTTTGTGAATTAGAGTAGCCAAGAAAAACACATTTAATAGCACGAGGATCAAGTTTATCTCAATGAAGATGATAAACATGAACATAGCATACACAACCAAAAACCTTAGGACAAATATTAAGGGCAGAGGGAATGGAGTGAAATCTAGATAACATTCTTAACGGAGTTTGAAAATGAAGAATTCTTGCTGGCATTCGATTAATAAGGAAAACAGAGGTCATAATAGCTTCAGCCCAGAAACATTTTGGAACTTGCATAGTAAAACACAAGGCTCGAGCCACTTCAAGGATATGGCGATTCTTACGCTCTGCTATGCCATTCTGTTGGGGTGTATAAACACAAGTTTTCTGGTGAAGGATGCCATGTTGTGTCATAAATTCAGCAAGAGTGTGATTTACAAACTCATGACCATTGTCAGAGTGAAAAACCTTTATTTTTGTGTTAAATTGAGTGAGAATCAAATTATAAAATTGAGGAATAATGTGGGAAACATCACTCTTAGATTTCATCAAATAGACCCAACTAACCCGACAACAATCATTAATGAAAGACACATAGTATTTATGACCTGAAGAAGAAAGAGTAGAGAACCCCATACATCAGTAAAAACACAAGAGAAGGGAATAGTACTTTTATTAAAACTGACCTTAAAAGGAACACGATGATGTTTTGCATAAATGCATTGTTCACATCTTAGACTAGAAGCAGAAATGTTGGAAAACAACTTAGGAAATAAACGTTCTAAATAAGAGAAAGATGGATGTCCTAGTCGACAATGCCAAAGAAGAATTTTCTTTTCATTTGGAGTTACTCTCTGAGCTTGGAAGCCACGACTAAGAGGTGGTATGCCTCGGTGGTCCTCAAAGTAGTACAAACCATCTCTCTCCTTGCCAATGCCAATCTGCATCTTCGTGAGATTGTCCTGAAAAACACAATGAGTAATATAAAAGGTTACATGACAATCAAAATCTTTTGTTATTTTGCTAATCGAGATGAGATTATTTGAAAGAGTGGGTGCAAGCAAGACAGAGGACATAGAAAATGTCGGAGATAGAGACACATTTACTGCCCTGTGATTGGCATAGAGTTGCCATCAACAACCTGTACACACTTAATTAATAGAGGTGTTAGAGAATCAACAATAGATGAGTTACTAGTCATATGATCAGTAGCCCCTGAATCAATAACCCAAGCATCAGAACAAGTAGAAGTAGAATTGATGGACAGACCAAAATTACCTTTTTCAGGAGATACCCGAGTTACATTAGAGGCAAAAGGTGATATAGTATCAGTGTGGGCAGATTTCTTGTTTTTTCTCTCAGTTTGCTTGAGTTTATACCATTCTGGATAGCCATGCTTTTTCCAACAAACATCAACAGTATGTGTATTTTTATGGCAGTGAGTACAATACCGAGTTTGAGAAATTGTGGAATCGCCAAGAGCCGAAACAGGAGTACCTTTATGTATAACTAGAGCTGAAGTCTCAGAGTGTATGGCTGCTCCCATAGTCACTGATCGTTGTACTTCTCGACGAACCACAGAATAGGTTTCTTCTAATGTAGGTAAAGGAGAAGTAGATAGAACACGGCTCCTAACCTGATCCAAATTCTGGTCAAGTCCAGCGAGAAGATATAGACCCTATCCTCAGCAAGACGGTTTCTATACTTCTCAATATCAGCAGCACAAGTCATATAGTTTGGTCGTCGATAATCAAGCTCCATAAAAACCGAGTTTAACTCATTATAGTTGTCTGCCAAAGGCCGACCACCTTGACATAATTGGAAAGACTTCTTCATCAGTTCATAGACTTGAGAAGAGTCAGAAACATCAAGGTAACTGCTTTTTACAAAATCCCAAACTTCCTTTGTTCCACATTGCACAAAGTGTGACACGATTATCATTCATTGAAGTTATGAGCCAAGTTTTTACTGCATCTTGACCTTCCATTCATCATAGCCTGGATCACTTTCTAAGAGTGCAGCCTTTCTGCCTGTGATATAGCCCATCTTTCTCCTTCCAGCAATATGCATTTCCAAAATTTTAGACCAAACACGATAGTTAGAGCCATCCAATTTAATATGGATGGATGAGGGAGAATCATGAATGGTCATGGTGGACATGTTCTTGCTATTAGAAGAATCAGCCTCAATTTTGGTAGACATAACAAAGGTATGACCGGTGGTGCAGGGATTAAGGGACGGGAACTCTGTTTTGGAAAAATAGAACAGCTAGGAATTTTTTTTAACCTAGGCTCTGATACTAAGTTGAAAGTATATTGCGGAAAGTCCTTTCTTTCATATATTTTAATGGTATATATACAAAATACAATGTCCTAAATATAGTAACTAGATCAATCATGATCCCCTATATATGACAACTATATCAATCTCATATATATGACAACTATATCAATTATACAGCTATATATATATATATATATATATATATATATATATATATATATATTCTTAATTTACACAAGATACACAACAAATTAGGAAGTTATCAAATTAGGAAGTTATTGATAGTTATTGATCATGATTCTTGCTAACTGTAATAGAAAATTTTGACTTGCTTTTTTTTTTTTTTTCATTATCAATTTTTGGCATTTAATTGAATGCATCACATTTGTTATAACACGCAAAGTAATGTAAGCTTAGAAGTAATAATGGGTTAAGTGATTAAAATTTCAAAGATTCACATTGCCAACTTGCAATTAATATACATTTACCAATTTTTTTAAGCTGTCTGCTAATGCAATTCTTATAACTTGAGCATATAACGTCTTACTTTTTAAAATAAGGAACATTACGTAAAATTTGTAGACTTGTAGTCCTAACTAGATAAATGTAATTTGATGATTTGGATAACTTGCTATATATATACATAACTTGCTATCGGTTAGAAATCTTTTGTCCTCTATGAAAGCTCATACAGAAATAGTTAAGATCTTGTTTTGTTTGATCAGTGCATGCAGACATGCATGGACTAATTAATTATAAGATCTTATAATTATAGAAATACTCGAGAGGTGGCATAGCTGTCATGACAGAAGGAACTTTGGTAGTTTTCCCTATTTTATTATTTCATTTGTGGGATACCTTATCTTTTCAAGATTAATAAGTATTTGATCCATAGCTCGTAAAAACAAAACTTTGTGTGGTTGTTGTCTCTATACCAAGTTTTTGTACTTGTTCCATGGTTGATACTTTTGCAAAAGAATGATGGTTCCTTGTGGATTTTATTGTGTTCTGTTTCCTTTCTTTCATGTACCCTTGAAAAAATTATTTATGGTCGTGCTGCTATGCAAATCACATAATCACGAGATTCTCTTAGTATCATCTACAAGCGGACTCGTTGGGTACTTAATAGTAAGACTAGCTGACATACAGATCACGACTCTCTCCTAATACAGACAGTCAAAAACAAACTTATCCAAGGATGACAACCTCAAAACCACACAGAAAACACAGAGTACCAGTAAAGCATAAAACACAAACTTTTTCTGAGGTTTAGCTCCAACCAATTACCAATACATGGAACGAGATTTGTATCTCAGGTAGAATCTGAATAGGATCCATGTGTCTATAAAATTAGACCATGCTCTGCGATAGTGAGGGCTGAGATAAAGAGAGAGAGCTAACGTTACTAAGATAGCCACAAATGACACAGAGAAGCTCAAAAAGAATTCTGCCACATAATCTGCACCATCATTATGTTCACCACCAACGCCATGCACTGGATCAACTGTACCTATGATTCTTTCGCAATGTCTTTGTAGTAGTGGTCCACAAAGACTTGGGTTTCCTTTGTAATTACTCTCATCGAAATTTGCAAACTCCCCTTTATCAAGTGTTCTTCCTGACAAATTATTATATGATACATTGAACTCTGACAAGAAGTTCAAATTTGTGAGTTCAAAAGGTATTTGACCACTAAGATTATTGTATGAAAGGTCCAAAATCTCTATAAGATTCAACATGGAGAGTTTTGATGGAATAGATCCTTCCAAGTAATTGTGGGATAAGTTTAGTGCTGGAATATTACTTAGATCACCCAATTTTGGTGGTATTTTTCCTGTTAATTGGTTGTGGGACAAATCAATTCTAGACTGACAATTTAGAATGCCACCTGTATAAGAATTGGTTATACTTTTTGTCGTGAATTGCAATACTACTT
The DNA here is from genome assembly GCA_020080225.1 of Gynochthodes officinalis. Classification (NCBI taxonomy): domain Eukaryota; kingdom Viridiplantae; phylum Streptophyta; class Magnoliopsida; order Gentianales; family Rubiaceae; genus Gynochthodes; species Gynochthodes officinalis. Next base: position 31,982,190 of record CM034625.1, on the reverse strand, counting down.
GCATTTCAGGATCTATGTCTATTTCTATAGGGATATCTATATTTACCGTGACATCTATAGATATGCTATAAGAACTTGTATACGTGATTCAGAAACCAACTACTGGTGAAAATTCATAATTCCAGGAGTCATACGTAAAATTTGCTTCAAAAGAGATGTTACTTAGGTATGAAGGAATTTGCCCAGAAAAATTATTCTGAGAAAGATCCAAAATGCTCAGTTCTTTCAACTGACATATGGACGCAGGAATCTGGCCTTGCAAATTATTTCCTCCCAACTAGAGAACCCTAAGTTGCGTAGGTGTTCTAATATCATCTGAAAAGCCATCAGAAATACGATTATACCTTAAATCCAGAGCCTTCAAAGATGTAGAATTTTCCAATAGTGCATTCGGTATTGATCCTGTGATTTGATTCCTTTGCAGGTGGATGAATTTCAATGATGGAAAACCAGAGCATGATGGTATGAATCCATTTAAGCAATTTCCAGAGAGGTCTAAAAATTCAACGGAAAGCCTGCAAATATCATTAGGTATGGTGCCTTCTAGCTTGTTCCACGACAGGTCAAGAGTAAGTAATGATGAGAAGTTTCTGATCCAACTTGGAATTTCACCTTCAAACTCATTGTTGGATATATCTAAGGAGTTTAGATTAGGACTATGAGATAATCCATGTGAAATGCTTCCGGCAAAATGATTGTTATCCATGTGAAGAACTTCAAGACCAGTTAAGTTGGCTGAACATGAGGGGAAATAGCCTCGCAAACTATTATTAGATAGTAACAAGAAACGAAGTTGGGCACACCCAGTTCCAATTTGATCTGGCACTTCTCCAGAAAAATTGTTGTCTGACAAACTAATGAAATCTACTCCTGTCAAGTTGCAGAGGGATTCGGGTATGCTTCTTTCAAAATTATTTCTGGATAAATTCAATTTTGCCAAACTTGGGAAGAATAACCGATATCTTGAGGAACTTGACCATCAATCTCATTGTTTGAGATTGTTAAGAATCAATTATCTTTTAGGATCAGTTAATAATCAATTACCTTTTAGTATCAATCATTTTAGGAAAGTATATCAGATAGAATATTTCATGTATATCTTTTGTAATTATCTTTTTGTAATTTGTAATTATTTGTATACTTTGATTAGCATAGGTTGTGACCTCTAAATATAGGCACAAAACGTTGTTCATTGTAAGATTAATATATAGCAATTATTCACAAACTCTGGTTTTAATTTTCTTACATGGTATCAGAGACAGCGATCTAGCATTGCTTCTGCTCCAAATTTTAAAACCGTCATTTACGAGTTTGGTGCTTTTTTTCTTTTCTTTATCTCCATATTTTTTTTGGTAAAATTACCATTTTAACCCTAGCTTACACAAACCCTAAAATCTGTCCTAACTGCATTTTTCCCAAAATAACCCTACCATCCTAGCAAATTACCACGTTGCCATCGCAGCTTCTTCTCCGACAGCGACCATGACAGACACCGCAACTGCCGCGTTCAGCTCCACCACCATTATTCCAGCGCCACCACAGGATCCCTACCATTTGTCCGCCGTCAATCTCAAAACCGGAAGCGTTGTTTCAAGCAAACTTATAGGCGAAGGCAATTGGCAACTATGGAGCAATCAAGTTAGAACCGTTTTTTTTGGCAAGAAATAAACTCGGATTTTTTACCGGAACTCTTGCTCGCCCCTCTAAAGACGAAGCTGCTGCCGAAAAATGGGACCAATGTCACGCCGCTGCCAAGACTTGGCTCACCCATTTGGTTGATGCCTCATTGGAAGCCATGGTTTTGAGACTTCCTACGGTGGCTGCTATCTGGAACACTTTGCAAGAAAGCTTCGGACGAGTTTCGGGTTCACAGATTTTCTCGCTTAAACAGGCCATTAGTGAAGCCAAACTTGCCGCTGGCGCCTCAAGTGCACAGTTGACCGCCTTCTACCTTCGGTTTCAAGACTTATGAACCGATTTGGACATCCATCAACCGCCTATCCACTGCATTTGTGACCGTTGTGCGTGCCACGTGAATGATCAGCTTCGCTTGCATGAAAATTCTGACCGGGCAATGAAGTTTCTCTCGGCGCTCCCCGACGAATTCCGTACCCTTCGCACCAATATACTTGCCCGGGATGATTTCCTATCCCTTGAGAAACTCCATGCTTTCGCCAAGGAAAACTTGCACCAGTGCACCGCCGTTGATGGCCAGCTGTCGGTCACCGTGGAGGGTCAGATTTTTTCTGCAACTCAGAAGGAAATACCTCAGTCCAGCGTTTTTTTTGCAATTCAGCCGACCCAATTGGTTGGTTCCGGGTCTTCTTGGACGGGCATTGGGTTACAGCCACAAACCAAATCACTTGGGCTAGGAGCAGCCCACTCCACTTCTTCGTCCTTTGGGCCCAATGGGCAGCAGCGGCCATTCTGCATATATTGTCAAAAGCCGGGCCATGTTAGGGAGGCCTGCTTCCTCCTCGTGGGCTATCCACCAAATTGGAAGCTCAAGCAGCGTAATGGGTCCAAGAAAAAGAATTCCAATTCTGGCCCTTTAGCACACAATGTTGCAACAAATAGCCCACCTCCTCCTCTTAGATTTGGGCTTCTACATAATCCTTATGGATATAAACAATTCATGGACTCTTTTGGTACTAATTCATCTCCCTATTCAAGTGTAGGTATTATGGGATCCGCAACACCTATCGCTGGCAATGTGTATGGTGGCTCCTCCGAGCTTCATCTTACTACCGATCAATAGCAAAAATTGGTCACTCTTTTGAATCAAATGGGAAATTCTGATCCCACAGCTAATTTTTCAAGTATCACTTTACCTTTTAATGCTCTTTCATCTGTTTGGATTATCGATTCAAGTGCAAGTGACCACATCACTTGTAACATATCTTTATTGGATTCATATTTTCCGTGTGCGGCACCCATTTCCATCACTTTGCCTGATCAATCCACCAGCCCTGTGACCCATATTGGACACTATAGACCCTATCCTCAGCTACACCTCTCACATGTCCTATATGCTCCAAATTTTAAACATAATTTGTTATCCATCCGCAAACTCACTAAAGATAATAATTGTTTGGCTATTTATTTCGACGACTTTTGTGTCTTTCAGGACCGTACGACTGGGGATCTGATCGGGCTCGGCAAGGTTAGTCGGGGATTATATTTTTTATGTTCTTCCATTCCTGAGTCTTTTAAATTAGTTTTTTAGAATTATTTAATTTCAATAAAGAATGCTACATGCATTCCGAAAAACATTTTCCATTGTAATTTTGTTAGTTGCAATAACATTAGTTATGACGCTTGGCATCGTCGTCTTGGTCATTCGTCTTTAAAAACTTACATCACTCATGGTCAATCTATGTCATGCCCTCCATCTTTTTCTTGTTCCATTTGTCCTTTGGCTAAACAAACTCGCACTAGTTTTCCTACACGCACTACCATCACCAATTCCACTTTTGCATTAGTTCATATGGACGTTTGGGGTCCTCATCGGACACCCAATCACGATGGTTCACGATACTTTCTCACTATTGTCGACGATTTTTCTCATGCCACATGGACAATTTTTTTACATTCAAAATCTCAAGTCTTCTAAAAAATTCAACATTTTATCTCTATGGTTTTCACACAATTTGGCGCCCTTGTCCGCCGCATTTGCTTTGACAATGGAACCGAATTTTTCTCCACTGAGTGTCGTTCTTTCCTTGCTAGTCAAGGAATTATTCATGAGAGCTCATGCATTTATACTCCTCAGCAAAATGGAGTAGTTGAACGCAAACATCGTCATTTATTAGATGTTGCACGAGCCTTAATGTTTCAGGCACATATTCCTCCTCATTTTTAGGGTGACTGCATCCTCACTGCCACTTACATCATTAACCGGTTACCTTTATCCTCCATTTATGGCTTCAGCCCTTTTGAACTCTTATTTCACAAACCACCCATACTTGACCATCTTCGTGTTTTTGGCTGTAGATGTTATGCCACCACATTGAGTACCATTGACAAATTTAGTCCTCGTGCTATTTCATGCATTTTCATGGGTTACCCTCATAACCAGAAGGGTTATCATCTATATAATCCCGTTTCGGGAAAATTCTTTGCTAGTAGGAATGTCATTTTTCAAGAAAATGTTTTTCTGTTTTCATCTTCTCCGTCTGTTTTATCCCCGGACAGTTAATCCGATCCCACGCCTCCAGCTGTATGGTTCGATGAGATTACACCTTCGTCTAATCCACCTATGGAGACGTCCACTACTTCAGATGACTTTAGTGCACCTGCCTCCTCCACTACTTCTATTTCACCTTCCGGCCCTGAGCCCTCATCCTCGCCCGCCTCCGAGACACTAAATCCCAACCTCTCCGTCTCTCTCCGCTGATTAGGTCGTCCTTCTAGACCTCCTATTTGGAGTTCTGATTACCTGTGTCCTACCTTGCCCTCGGCATCTTGTACCTCTATTTATCCCATCTCCCATTACCTTTCCTTGGCTAATTGTTCCCCTTCCCATCAGCACTTCATTGCTTCTATTTCCGTAATCCAAGAACCTACCACCTTTCAGGACACTGTCACTAACCCCAAATGGGTTGCCGCCATGGAAACTGAACTCAATGCTCTTCAAGCCAATCATACTTGGGATGTGGTTCCTTTGCCTCCTAGTCGTCGTCCAATCGGGTGTAAATGGGTTTACAAGGTCAAGTATCATGCTAATGGTTCTCTTGAGCGATACAAAGCCCGCCTAGTAACCAAAGGTTTTAATCAGCGAGAGAGAGTTGACTATCAAGACACTTTTTCTCCTACTGCTAAAGATGTCACTGTTCGTCTCTTCCTAACCATTGCCGCTATACATAATTGTCCTCTTTTTTAGATGGATGTTCAAAATGCTTTTCTCCATGGTGATCTTTCTAAGGAGGTATATATGGAGTTGCCCCCCGGATTTCGCACTCAGGGGTAGTCTTTGGTATGTCGATTGCAGAAATCCTTGTATGGGTTAAAGCAAGCATCTCGTTAGTGGAATGCTAAGTTCACCAATGCTCTCCTACAACATGGATTTCATCAGTCTCACCATGACTACCCCTTATTCACTAAAACTCAGGGTACTGATTTTGTTGCTTTACTCATATACGTTGACGATATACTAATTACAGGCAACAGTCAAGCTGGCATCGCCAATCTCAAGAAATATCTCAACACCACATTCTTTATGAAGGATCTTGGTCCATCAAAATTCTTCCTTGGCCTTGAGATTGCTCGATCTCCAAATGGCATTTCAATAAGTCAACGCAAGTACATATTGGAGCTAATATCTGAGGCTGGATTGGCAGGGTCTAAACCTTCAATCATTCCTATGGAACAAAACAAAAAATTCATAAGCATTGAATATGATGCTGGCTCAAGTGAACAAATAGATGATCCGCTCCTTGAAGATCCTTCAGTATATCAGAGATTAGTTGGGAGACTCATCTATTTGAATCTCACTAGGCCTGACATTACCTTTTCAGTTCAACTTCTTAGTCAATTCATGCACAAGCCGAAGCAATCCCACATGGAGGCTGCACTGAAAGTTGTTAAATATTTGAAAAGTTGCCCAGGTCTTGGTCTTCTATTCCCGTCATCTTCAAATTTTGAATTACGAGCCTTTTGTGATTCAGATTATAGCACATGTCCAATGACAAGGAGATCCACCACCGATTTCTGCATCATGCTTGGAAACTCTCTAATCTCTTGGCGTACAAAAAAACAACCCACTGTATCACTATCATCAGTCAAGGCAGAATATCGAGCAATACAGGTTACAACCAGCGAAGTAGTGTGGATCATGGGACTTCTTCGAGATTTTGGTGTTCATACAAACAAGCCTGCATTACTTTATTGTGACAATGAAGTTCTAGAGAAAATAGCGGCAAATCCAATCTTTCATGAGTGAACTAAGCATATTGAAGTGGAGTGTCATTATGTCAGAGAGAAAATCCAGCAAGGAATCATCACGACACGCCACATTTCTACTAAGGAGCAACTAGCCGATCTTTTGACTAAAGCTTTAAGCAGTGGACAGCATCAGCATCTTCTTTCCAAGTTTGGAGTATTTGACTTATACAAATCTCCAGCTTGAGGGGGAGTGTTAAGAATCAATTATCTTTTAGGATCAGTTAATAATCAATTACCTTTTAGGATCAATCATTTTAGGAAAGTATATCAGATAGAATATTTCATGTATATCTTTTGTAATTATCTTTTTGTAATTTGTAATTATCTATATACTTTGATTAGCATAGGTTGTGACCTATCAATATAGGCACAAAACGTTGTTCATTGTAAGATTAATATATAGCAATTATTCACAAACTCTGGTTTTAATTTTCTAACAGAGATGTCTAACACCTGGAGATGTTGTAGTTTTCGTGTGCCATCCAATAGAAGCGGGCCTGTAAATGAGTTATTTCTCAACTTAAGTACTTCTAAATGGGTGTTGTTTTCCAGCAGCCACTTTGGAAACTTCCCAACTAAATTATTGGAGGAAAGATCGAGAACTCTTAGTTCTTTCTGATACAAAAAAAAATTTGGAACCTGTCGAGTCTCAATGTTCAAGTTGCAGCCGGCCAATATGAGAACTCTTAATTGGAATGAAGGGGAGGAAGCTAGATCTTCAGTTTTAACATATAAGTCATTGCCTAGATATTTAAGTATGAATACCTGAAGCTTCGAATGGTTGGCAAGAGAACTCAATGAAAATGAACACCCTCAAAATTGTTGCCGGAAAGAAATAGGTATTCAAGATGTACGAGGCTAGTGATGACAAGTGAGGGTATGTTGCCACTAAAATTATTGCTTGAAATATCAAGAACCCGGAGAGATGTCAAGTTTCTGAGACACAGTGGAATGTTACCACTGAAATTATTCCCTCATAGGTCAAGTTCAATGAGATTTTCTAAGTAGCAAATTCCTGCCCAAAAATAAAATAATCCAACTGAGGAAAACTTCTCTTGTGAATTATACTTGTAAGAAGTTTGTGAGATCTCAATGATACAGCTGCGATTATCATCCACTAGATTAATCAATTTCTTAATTTCTCCATATAAATTTTATTTGGTTGAGCAAACCTATGCTATGCTATTAGTAATAAACAAAAAACAAGACCATATTTTATAGAACAATGAAAAGTAAAATGCTAGTGTGTGTGAGTGTTACTTAAGTTCGATTAATGTTAGATTACCTTCAAGGATGGATGAATCATTAATTTTATTGAGAGTCAGAGATAAGGCTTTGAGGGAAGTCATGACTTCAATTGATGACAGCTCTTGAATGCCCTATACTTACAAGATTGAGTAGCTCTAAATGTGGCAGCTTCAGATCTATAGCAAAGAATGTTCAAAACTATTTACTTTCACGAGTTTCATGTTGAAAGTATAATGCTCTATATAGTTGTTCAAAGGAGAGAGAGGAAAAGGAAGTCAGAATTCTATGTAATGTCTATTGCAAGAACTCATCCATATAACTTACTAGAGCAATTAGTCAGTAGTCATAGGGATACAGAATAATTGAATATCACTCTCAAAATGCAATGTACTTAATTAGAAAAAAAGTAAAAATAAAGGTAAAAATATTTATTATATCTCATAAGTAATAAAAAATTATACCTGTGAAACCCAAGAAATAATGCATAATTATTAAATGTCAGTACATAGTATAGTTCAAAGATACTGATACTAGCATGCTTCTTCACATGTTTGCTTTGGACTCGTTTTTCAAATGTTGCATATTCCCATTAACTTTATAAACAAATGTGAATACTAAAAAACATTAAATCAAGATAAAAATTTGTGGCATATAGTAATAATGTTTACCCAAATTTACCTTTAAAGGGCAGAGAACCATGAAAGTAATTATAACTCAAGTCAAGATACTCTAATTGCTTCAGACGGTTAATTTCTGCATAAACAATATTAAGAAAGATAACACTAAATATCGTGATGCTACAGATTTAGAATGATAAGGAGGCCAAAATGTTGAAGAAGTGACAGGTTATTCGTAGGAACCATGCGAATTTACAAGTACTTTGTTGATTATGGAAAGGATATCGTTTCTAACATTAAAAAAAAAAAAAGAAGAGTAAATTTACCTTTGAAAGGAAATAATCCCTGCAACTCATTTTCAGCAAGCGATAGATATTTAAGTGAAGAAATTGTTGTTATACATTGAATTGCACTGTTGTCGAGGTTGTTCAAAATTTCAAATCCATGTTTAAGGATTTTAGGTTTTTGAAACTAACTAATCGTTCACAACCTGCAAAATTTGAAAATGTAAACAAAAAGATGCAAAAAACCAACACCTTTTATTGCTACTGAAGTTAAAAAAAAAAAAACCGAGGGAGATAAAAGGAAAAGAACATTTTCTTTATATACATAGCAAACAAAGTAATTAACATATTTAGATTAAATGTGTGGTTTATTATTACATATATTCTCCATTTCAGATTTTCCAATATCAGAAATTTGTACTCGTAATAGTTCAATGATTTGGGGGAAGGGTTTGTTGTATTTTCTTTTTTTAAAAAAAAGAAAAAACTCTTGTCTTGAGTTCAAGAAAGCCAAAAAAAAAGTCTTATGAATTACAAAACGATTCAGCTTGGTTGAATAATCATAAAAAAAAATTTAAAAAATCTTTAATTCAAATAAATTTAAGGTAAAATCTGAACTAGTATGCAATAAAATTTGTACAAAAAATTATATAATCGAAAAACTTAATTTATTATTGAATTTGCTTATGTATAACTCTTTTGTTTCAACCTTAGAGACATTAGGATCTTGTGATAGAATAAAATTTAAATTATAAAATTTTATATAATAGTAATAAGTGAAACTCTTATAAGGAGCTCAAGTGAATAGTTTACACACTATATTTTTACATCTCAGTAAAATTTCACTTTTTTGGGTATTTACAAAAAAACATTCTGTTTTAAAATTATTAAAATGCGTTGACAATCTACGATTAAAACTAGAGTGGAAATATTTTTCTCATTATATTATAAACATATTGCTTTAGCGTAAACATAAAAAAAAAAAGAAATCAAAACAAAAACAAAAGTAAATTTACCTTCTAAAGAAGACATCTGATTACCAGCCAGGGACAAACTTTTTAGGGAAGAAATTGTTGCTAAGCTTTGAAATGTAGTGTTGTCCAAGTTGTTCCATTCCAAATTTAAGGATTTGAGAATTTTGAAATCAGCTAATCGTTCACAAGATGCTGAAAACACAAATTTTAAACAAAAGATACAGTTAAACAATAACTTTTCTTGACAACAACTATTGATAGAGATTTCTAATGAATGTGAAAATTTTCACCAAATCTCAAGGTGCTTGTTGACGTGAGTTATTTCAAAATTAAGCGTAGCTAAATTTTTGAGAGTGGTAACATTAAACTATAGAGAAGAAAAAAATATGTTGAATCAAACAAGGGTACCACACCAAGTCCAGAGCTTGCAGGTTCTCAAGAGGGAGTAAAATGCTTAAGTTTAGAAACCAGTGCCGATCATAGCTATTAGACCATGAATTGACTGAGAAATTGAACTGAAAACGTAATATCTGGCCTGGTGAGATTCAAAAAAATGAGTCTACCAACTAATCTCTGATATACTGAAGGATCTTCAAGAAGCAGATCATTGACTTGCTCATTCGAACCAGCGTCATATTCAATGCTTGTGAACTTCTTGTTTTGTTCCAGGGATAACTGAAGGTTTAGAACCTGCTAATCCAGCTTCAGATATCAGCTCCAATGTGTACTTGTGCTGACTTATTGAGATACCATCTGGGGAGTGAGCAATCTCAAGGCCAAGGAAAAATTTTGGCTGACCAAGATCTTTCATAAAAAATGTGGCATTGAGATATTGTTTGAGATCAGTGTACCAACTTGACTGTTGCCTGTAATGAGTATGTCATCAACATAGATAAGTAATGCAACAGAAGAAATACCTTGAATTTTGGTGAATAATGAATAGTCATGGCGAGACTGATGAAAGCCATGCTGGAGGCGAGCACTAGTGAATTTGGCGTTCCATTGACGAGATGCATGCTTCAACCCATATAAAGATTTCCGCATTCGACATACCAAATTCTCTCCCTAAGTGTGAAATCCGGGGGGTAGGTTCATATACACCTCTTCTAAGAGATCACCATGGAGAAAAGCATTTTGCACATCCATCTGATAAAGAGGCCAATCATGGATAGTAGCAAAGGTGAGAAGAAGACGAATAGTGACATGATTAGCAGTGGGAGAAAATGTATCTTGATAATCGATACCTTCTCATTGATTAAAACCTTTAGCCACTAAGCGGGCTTTGTACCGCTCAAGAGTGCCATCAGTATGATACTTGACTTTATAAGCCCATTTGCATCCGATTGGGCGACGATCAGGAGGTAAGGGAACCACATCTCATGTATAATTGGCTTGAAGAGCAAGAAGTTCATTTTCCGTGGCAGTAACCCAATGGGGATTAGTGAGAGTGTCTTGAAAGGTGGTGGGTTCTGGGATGGCGGATATGGAAGCAATAAAGTGCTTGTATGGAGGGTGGCAATTATCCATGGAAAGGTAATTTGAGATGGGATAGAGGAAGAAGCAAAAGGTTAAGAGTAAGGTAGGGCAAAGATAATCAGAACTCCAGATAAGAGGTCGAGAAGGACGGCCAGAACGGCAGAGAGATATAACTAAGTTTGGATCTTGTATATCTGAATGTGTAGAGGATGAGGGCTCAACATCTGGAGAGGAAATAGGATCAGCCGAGGATGCAGGAATGATAGACTTAGCTGGAGAATTCGGTGTGTCTGCAGTGAGATGAGACGCGGTGAGAGTCTCGTCGAAACATACAGCTGGAGGTGTTGGATGGGAAAGAACTGCGGGTTACATCACTGAAGAGGAAGAAGAAAAGTGAAAAATATTTTCTTGAATGAGCACATCCCGACTAACAAAGAATTTTCCTGAAGTGGGGTTATATAGGCGATAACCCTTCTGATTAAGAGGGTAACCCATGAAAATGCAAGGAGTAGCACGTGGACTGAATTTATCACGGGCACCTAAGGTGGTGGCATAACAACAACATCCAAAAACACGAAGATGGTCAAAGATGGATGGTTTCCTAAACAGTAGTTCAAAAGGACTTAGACCATGAATGGAGGATGAAGGCAACCGATTAATAATATAGGTTGTAGTGACGATGTAGTCACTCCAGAAGTGAGGTGGGATGTGGGCCTGAAACATTAAAGCTCGTGCAACATCTAATAAGTGACGATGTTTGCATTCAACAAATCCATTTTGTGGAGGAGTATAAACGCATGAGCTCTCATGAAGAATGCCATGACTAGCAAGGAATGAGCGACACTCAGTTTAAAAAAATTCGGTCCCATTGTCAAAGTGGATGCAACAGACAAGGGAACCAAATTGGGTGAACACCATAGATATAAAATGCTGAATTTTGGAAAAAAATTGAGACTTTGAGTGTAAAAGGAAGGTCCATGTGGCATGGGAAAAATCGTCGACAATGGTGAGAAAATAGTGTGAACCATCATGATTGGTAGTTCAATGAGGACCCAAAATGTCCATATGGACTAATTCAAACGTGGAGGTGACTGCATTAGTCAGTGTAGGAAAAGCATGGCGAGTTTGTTTGGCCAAAGGACAAATTGGACATGAAAAAGATGGAGGACACAAAATTGATTGACCATGGGCATTATAAGATTTTAAAGAAGAATGACCAAGACGATGATGCCAAACATCATAACTAATATTATTGTAAAAAATCGAATTACAACTAGAAAAGGTTTTTGGAATACATGAAGCATTCTTTAGGGAATTTAAATAACTTTGAAAAACTAAATAAAATGAGTCGGGAATATAAGAACATAAAAAGTATAATCCCCGATCAGCCCTGCCAAGCCCGATCAAAGCCCCAGTCATACAAGACACAAAATTCATTGAAAAAAATTGCCACACAATGATTATCTCGAGTGAGTTTATGGACAGATAACAAATTATGTTTAAAGTGTAGAGCATACAGGACATGTGTGATGTGCAAATTAGGATAGGGTCGGTAATGACCAATATGTGTTACAGGACTAGTGGATTGGTCAGGCAAAGTAATGGAAATCGGTGTTTTACAAGGAAAAAATGAATCTAAAATAGGCAAACTACAAGTGATGTGGTCACTAGCACCTGAATCGATAACCCAAACGAATGAAATGGAATTAGAAGGTAAAGTAATACCTAAGAAATTGGCAGTTGAATCCAAAGTCCCCATATGATTCAAAAGGGTGACAAGTTTCTGTTGCTGATCCGTTGTGAGGTGAAGCCCAGATGAGCCGCCATAAATATTGCTAGGGCTAGGAGTCACAGATCCCAAGATACCTACACTAGAATAAGGATATGGGTTAGTACCAAAAGGAGTAGGAAGAGGCCCAAATCCAGGTGGAGAAGGCGGCCCATTAATGGCCGCATTATGGGCTAGAGGGCCAGAACCAAATTGTTTTTTCTTTAGGCCACCTCGTTGCTTGGGCTTCCAATTCGGAGGATAGCCCACAAGAAGGAAGCAGGCCTTACGGACATGGCCTGGTTTCTTGGAATGGGTGCAAAATAGGTGTGGGGCATTGGGCCTATTGATAGTTGATACAGAATTGGGCTTGCCTAGCCCAAGGGAATTGAACAAATGGGTCTGCTCAAAATGGAGTTGTGAATTGGTGGTCGGCCCAAAACTGGTTTGTGAAGGAGTTGGCCCAAACAAATTATTGGCCTGCGATGAAACCAATTCTCCTTGTCCAGCAGAAATCGTCATTCCCTTCTGTGCAGCAAAAGCAACGCCGCTATCTGTACCGGCTAGAAGCTGACCATCGATAGAGGTGCGCTGGTGGAGATCTTGCTTGGCGAGTGTATGGAGCTTCTCAAGGGACAAGAAATCGTCCCTAGCAAGAACATTGGTCCGCAAAGTGCGAAAATCTTCCAGGAGAGCAAGAAGAAACTTCATCGTTCGATCGATGTTCTCATGAACCCGGAGCTGGTCATTAACTTGACATTGACAATGGCCACAAGTGCCGCGAATAGATGGTTGGTGAATGTCCAAATCTATCCAAAGGTCTTGCAGACGAAGATAGAAAGAAGTAAGTTGAGAACTTGAGACACCGGCAATGAGCTTGAATTCTCCAATGGCTTGCTTAATGGAGAAGATTTGAGACCTGGAGACGCGCTCGAAGCTGTCCTTCAAGGTATTCCAGATGGAGGCGACAGTAAGAAGCCGAGAAACTATAGATTCAAGTGACGGATCGACTGAATGGGTTAACCAAGTTTTTGCGGCAGCCTGACATTGATCCCATTTCTCAGCGGCAGCGACGTCACTAGAAGGTTGTTTGAGAGCACTGATAAGGAAACCAAGTTTGTTTCTAGCCAAGAAGACAGTCTGCACTTGATTGCTCCAAACCTGCCAATTTCCTTCGCCGGTGAGCTTGGTAGAGACGACGCTGCTGGTCTGTAGGTCAGTGGCGATGAGATGGTAAGGGTCGCGTGGGGTAGATGGAGTGATGGTGATGATACCGAAAGTGGGAGTGCTAGTTTCAGCTATGGTTGTGGGCGGCGATGGGTGGTTCTGAAAATTTCAAATGGTTGCGGGGGTAATTCTGGAATTTTCAACTAACGGTGAGGTTTAGGGTTTGGTGATGATGAAGGGCAGAACAGGAATTTCACCAAGAATAAAAAGAAAAAGAAAAGAAAAAAACAGCAAAACACTCTAACTGATGGTTTTAAAAATTGAAGCAGAAGCAATGGCAGATCGTCTACTCTGATACCATGTAAGAAAATATAATAAAACCAGAGAGTTTTGTTGAATAATTGCTGTGTATTGACATATCTTCTGTACAATGAATTAGCGTATATTTATAATCTTGAATCCTATATTAAATAAGGTAAGTAGACAATTACAAATCACAAAAGAATATACAAGATATACAGAAAATATTCTATCTGATATATTTGGAAAAAAACTAATTTATCTTTAATAGTATCATACCAAAAAAATTCCAATTGTCTCCCAATAAAATTGGAAAAAATATTTTCCCAAATCATCCCTTTGATTAAACTCAAGCCCAACTTTGATTTATAGACAACGTTACTAAAGCAGTTTGTATTATTGTGTGATTTAATGGGTTTTCACATGAAATATATGAGATTTTCATATACAATTTATATAATTTAAAATTTTTCTTTTTATTTTTCAAGTTAATTTTTCAAGTGAGTTATCCCAACATTAATGACACGCGGATGACTTAAATGCAATAAATCCATTGAGGAACAAATCAAACCGTGAATTTCTTCTAATATACATATAAGTGAAATTTGATTTGGTCTTCCTATTTTTTGGTTTGTCTTTATTAATATTATTTTCCTGAGTAAATTAATTAAAATGACACTTGGATTTGTTCCCTATATATATATATATATATATATATATATATATATATATATATATATAATAAGCTCTCACATAATAAAATTAGAAATGTGTCTTTAATAATGTTATTTTTCTGAGTAAATTAATTAAAATAACACTTGGGGGTTTATTCTCTAAATATGGATATAACAAACTCTCACATATTAAAGATGGAAATTAACTCACAAACGTAATAAGGTCGTCGGTTAGACCAATATGGTAAGAAGATTTCTAAGTCAATGAGACAATCATAAGACTAGTCGTCTAATGCCTATTGGATGATCATTCTTTGAAAAAAAAAGTGTCTTACCCAAGTATATTTAGTATCATATAATACACAAAGTATAGAATAAACATATTATTAAAATTATAAAAAATCTGAATATCATCAATTTGTAATGCTCTTCACTGATTAAATATTAGTAAAGTTTGATTTTGTTTCAATCACATTTAATGGAAGCCCGTGAATAGTTGCGTTCATTAAATTTTTTTTAACTGTCCTTTTAATTACTACTTCTCGAGTAAATTAAAAAAATAGTTGAGTTCATCTTTTGACATTAACAAACTCTCACTTACTAGTTATTAGTTGCGTGTCATTTATGTAAATAAAAACTAAACAACAAATATAACATACTTCAAAATAAATTATTTTATTTATAATTTAAATAAAATGATGTAGATATTAAGTGTGACACATCATTAACAAATACATTATAATTGGAAAGAAAAATCATATTTCAGTATAATTTGTTCACCATCCGAAATGGCAAAATGAATATCTCAATTTTGTGGAAAGAGAGAAACTTAACATTGCCGTCGGGCCTTCACATTGTAATAGTATAGGTACATCCCCTTCCCCCTTTCCTCCTATAATAGTGTAAAACTCTAATGAAACAAGTATTTCTTAAAAAAAAAACATAAACATTGCCGCCTGTTCTGACAGCAAAAGTAGATGCACTTGCACCATTGGTCTTTGGGAAATTACTCAAATGGACAATCATTTTAATTCAAAAGTTTTCTGCTGTTTTATTTTTTCCCTTTTCATCAACGGCCAAAATTTATTGAGGACTCAAAATCAAGAATATACTGCAAGTTATTCCCATTCTGCTATTGATAGGCCTTTGGTTAATATGTAAATATATACTCGCTGCCTCTCTATTTCAAAAACTAAAAAGTTTAATTTAAAAAAAAATTATTTTAAAAAAAAAGATTTTTTTTTAATTTAAAATTCTTGTATCATCCTTATTAACAATAAAAATGTATAAACTAAATTAAAAAGAAAAAAAATATAAATATATAAATTTAACAACTGATAAAGCTCGAAGAAACAGTAGGTATAATTTAACTTTTAATTGTTTATGAAATGCATATAATTTGTGGACAAATCCAAGATTTCTTTCTTTGTTAAAAACGGAGGCTTGCAGCACATAAAATGCTGTTGTTTGACTGTTTCCACTTCTCAACAATTTTGGGTTGTTTTCATGTAACAATAAATTACCTTTTTTGATTAGTGTGCAATTATTTATACCAACAAAATGCCAATTATTTCCCGGTACCATTGGATCATTTTTTTTCCCCATTTTATTATGATGGACGTTGGACTTTATTGGGTTTCTCCACAAAAGTAGGTGAAGACCCATTTTTCAAGCCGAAGCCCATCTTTGGTCAACAAATTATCACTAATAAGGCAAAAACATGAATTTTTCTCAGTTACTTGGTTGGGCTTGTAGACCACAAAACGAACGCATATAGTGTGTCGATGAAACCGAAGCCCAGTCTTGTCTTGATGGGCCTAATGGTTCCATAGTTGAAGAAAATGAGCTTGTCCATGGTATAATAAATAACTGTCAAGAAACAGGAAAGAAACGACATCATCCCAGAAATAAATATAGCGACATCATTTATTTTTTTGTTTTTGACACTAGAAATATCTCCACATTTAATGAACTTAACTAGCTCCTAATCCTTTTAGGAATGTAGGAATGTAGTCAAGGAGATTCAAACCCACGACTTATGGCGCAAAAGATATTTTTGATTCCCTCCGTATGACCGGTTGCTCTAACTCCTAGGGCAACATTGTTTATGAAATAATCAATTAAGGTTCAGATGTAAAATTGGAATTAGCTAAAACATTGTCATTTCAATTAGTAGTATTAATATTGAATTAATTCTACAAATTGGGTGACAGTTAGGGCTAAATTCTGAGTTAGTTACAACTAACTAACTTCAGGACAGTTAACTGCTTTGCTTAGTGTATAAATCAGCAGCTGAGATGTAATCTTCCTAAACTATTTCCTCACTCTTTCTTCTTTTCTTGAATCTTGTCTCATTCTGTATTTCCTTCCTTTCTTCTTCATCCGCTTAGCTCAGGATTATTCTGTATTGGGCCATTCGAAGTTATAGAAGAACCATTTCCTTCGTCACTGTACCCCTAAAAATGAAAAAACAAATGTCAAAATAAAAAGGCTCAATTTGCCAACTTTTTTTTTTTTTTTGGATGAAAGTATTGCATTTATCATACTCCTTTGTCACCAAAAAAAAAAAAAAAACTTTGAATTGAATGTATACTTTTTAAATTGTTACGTACAACATATTTAATATATCAATAGATGTATAATTTTATATTTATATTTATATTTTTAATTATAATTATACATAATTATTATTAGTAAGAATATTACAAAAATTTCATTCCAAAATAAAAAATTTTTTGGAAGGAGAAAATATTTTAAAAGTATATATTTTTTTGAAAAATTGGAAATATAACGCAATGTATAAAATAATCAGAATATTAAAAGTATTAAAATTTTAAACACCACCAATTTAGAAAAACAGTTTCCGCTTGGGAAGAATGGTTGGAGTAATGTAATCTTTAGTAATAAAAGACTAACTAGAATTTGAGTTATATATGATGATTATTATTCAAGATAACACAAAATTTTTATACTAAAAATAGACTTTTTTATGGGAAGAAAGTAGTATTATAAAATTTTAACATCTAATTTAAGGTTATGCCTCCGTTCCCCAATATTGACTTGGCCAACCACCATGCGGTGTAAATTTAAAGTTCCATGGTTTCACGTGAAGCTGTCTGTCATTCATTCCAAAGATACGTGTCGAATATGGACACCCACAATTAAATGTGACAGCCAAATTTTACAGGAGGGAAAAGACTCTGTTTGCACTGAAACCAAACTTGAACAAAGTCTGAAACCAAACAACATCCAACATGCAAACGGCAAACAAACAAACAAAGAAACAAAGAAAAGCCAAACCAATGCACTAAAAGGGCTATCTTTTCCCTCTTGTCAAACTTCATTTTCCCCACGCAATCAAAGTCTTATATTTCTCGGGCTATTTTTGAAAGCATGTGTTTTCAAGTGAAAGACGTATTAGATTCAATGCGCAAAGGTGCTGGTGAGACGGCGGAGAGCAAAAAATGAGGGTGGTGAATTTTTATTAAGAGTTGACGGAGGTGTTATAGTAAACAATCTTCTGATAAATGCAAATTCAACTGTGTTCCTTACATGTATGCAAATTCGATAGCTTGTTTCTTAATTTGCTCAATGCAAACGTGGCCTGTATGTATTTTTAAGACTACTATGCAATTTTTTTCTATTTTGTCCATGACTCTCCAGTATTTTAGGGGGTATTTCAGAAAAACCTTTTTGTAGTTTTCTTTTTGGTTTTCCAGATGCTGCAGCAGTCCTAGATCTGTACACCAAGTTTCTACTAGTTCAACGGTTGATGATTTTATAAAAGAATGATGGTTCCTTGTGGACATTACTATGTCTTTGCTCTATATTCTTGCATGTTTATGCTTGAAGAAATAATTAGGGATCATGTTGCTAAGCAAACCACATAATCTGAGATTCTGTTACTGTTATTTTCAGGCAAACTTGCTGGGTAACCTAGTAGTAAGATCAGCTGACATAGAGACCATTGCTCTTGGAGCAACCTATGCTGCTGGATTAGCTGTCGGTGTTTGGACAAAAGATGACATATTTTCTTCTGGGAAGAAGATGAAAAAAGCTACCACTTGCTGTCCATTTTTAGATGAAGAATTGAGAAAGAAGAAGGTGGAATCTTGGAGCAAAGCTGTTGCGCCAACTTTTGATTTAGCTTATTTATCTCTGTTCCTCCCTTGTGTTGTTTACTTTAGTTCTTTGACACTCTTGTTTTTATTCATACTTTTTGATTGATTTTCCTTATTAATAAAAGCCTGCTCTGGAAATTTTGTTCAAAATTTATCTCAGTACTTTGAACTTAATCATCTATTACCATTTGTTGACACTATCATATGCTGAGGGAAAAAACAGGGAAAGAAGGAACTTTTCCCATTGAAAATCTTTTGGCTAAAGAATATCCTTGCATACTTGCTTCATGTGCAGCACAAGATATTGTTTAATGCGTTGTTTATTAGATAACTGTGCATTGAATTTCTATTCTTAACACAAATAACCAAAAAAAATAAAAAATAAAAAAAATCCTCATGATCTAGTCACGAAAATTATTGTATTACATTTATTAAAACTATTCCATAATAAAGCTATTCATATTGTAGCAATAACCACAATCGTGCAAAAGAGCACACATGTAAAGTATGCTTGTTCGGCATACAGCCTGATTACTCATCAACAGAGACATAAAGAGTACCATCAAAAGGAAAAACACAAACTTTTCGTCAATGGAGACACAGAGTACCAAACACAAACTTTTTCTGATATTAGCTCTAACCAATTGCTATAATCACCTGGAACGAGACTTGTACAGCCAATAGAATCTTGATAGGATCCATGTGTCTATAAAATGAGACCATGCTTTGCGATACTGAGGGTTGAGATAGAGAGTGAGAGCTAAGGTCAATAAGACAACCACAAATGACACTGAAAAGCTCAAAAAGAATTCTACCATATAATTTGCACCGTCATTATCTTCACCACCAACACCATGCGCCGGATCAACTGTACTTGTAGTGTCTTCACAATGTCTTTGGAACAATGGTCCACAAAGATTTGGGTTTCCTCTGTAATTACTTTCATCAAAATCTATAAACTGCCCTTTTTCAGGTGTTCTACCTGACAAATTATTATATGATACATTGAACTTGGACAAGAAGTTCAAATTTGTGAGTTCAAAAGGTATTTGACCACTGAGATTATTGTATGAAAGGTCCAAACTCTCTATATTCTTCAACATGGAGAGTTTTGATGGAATAGATCCTTCCAAGTAATTGTGGGATAAGTTCAGTGCATGAATATCTATTAAATCACCCAATTCTGATGGTATTTCTCCCATTAATTGGTTGTGTGACAAATCGATTCCAGACATATAATTTAGAATGTTACCTGTATAAGAATTGGTTATATCTTTCGTCGTGAACTGCACTATTTCAAACATTTCCAAATCAAACTTCACCATGACATCTATAGAAAAGATCAAAAAACTAGGATACCAAACAACGAAATCAATGTGTTGTGATGGTTGATAATTCCAGGCATCATAAATAAAATTTGCTCCAAAAGAGATGTTACTTAGGCATGAAGGAATTCGACCAGACAAATTATTTTGAGAAAGATCCATAATGCTTAGTTTCTTCAACTGACATATGGACTCAGTAATCTGGCCTTGCAAATTATTTCCTCCCAACAGCAGAACCCTAAGTTGTGTAGGTATTCTAATATCACATGGAAAGCCCCCAGAAATACGATTATACCTCAAATCCAGAGCCTTCAAAGATGTAGAATTTTCCAATAGTGCATTCGGTATTGATCCTGTGATTTGATTCCTTTGCAGGTGAATGAATTTCAATGATGGAAAACCAGAGCATGCTGGTATGGATCCATTTAAGCAATTTCCAGAGAGGTATAAAATTTCAAGATTGGAAAGCCTGCAGATATCATCGGGTATGATGCCTTCTAGTTGGTTCCATGACAGGTCAAGAGCAAGTAATGATGAGAAGTTTCCGATCCAACTTGGAATTTCACCTTCAAACTCATTGTTGGATATATCTAAGGAGTTTAGATTAGGACTATGAGATAATCCATGTGAAATGCTTCCGGCAAAATGATTGTTATCCATGTGAAGAACTGCAAGACTAGTTAAGTTGGCTGAAATTGAGAGGAAATAGCCTCGCAAACTATTATAGGATAATACCAAAGCCCTAAGATTGACACACCCAGTTCCAATTCCATCTGGAACTTCTCCAGAAAAATTGTTGTGTGATAGATCAAAAAATGATACCGAAGTCAAGTTGCCAAGGGATTCGGGTATGCTTCCGTCAAAATTATTTCTCGACAAATTCAAGTACCACAAACTTGGGAAGAATAAACCGATATCTTGAGGAACTTGACCATAAACCTCATTGTTTGAGATGTCTAACAGCCAGACACGTTGTAGTTTGGGTGTGGCATCTGATAGAAATGGGCCTGTAAATGAGTTATTCCTCAAGTTGAGAACTCCTAAAAGTGTGTTGTTTTCCAACAGCCAATTTGGAAACTTCCCAACTAAATTATTGGAGGAAAGATCAAGAACTTCTAGTTCTTTCTGATACAACAAAAACTTGGGGATCTTCCCAGTCTCATTGTTCAAATTGCATCCGGCCAACCCGAGAACTCTAAGCTGGAATGAAGGTAAGAAATCTAAACCTTCAGTTTTAACGTGTAATTTACCGCCTAGAGATTCAAGCATGAATCTCTGAAGCTTTGAGTGGTTGGCAATAGAAGTCAAGGAAAATGAACCTTCAAAATGGTTTCTAGAAAGAGATAGGTATTCAAGATGTACGAGGCTAGTGATGACAAGTGAGGGTATGTTGCCGCTAAAATTATTGTCTGAGATATCAAGAGCTCGGAGAGATGTCAAGTTGTTGAGACACAGAGGAATATTACCACTAAAATTATTCCCACTCAAATCAAGTTGAAGAAGATTCTTCAAGCTGCAAATTCCTGCCCAAAAATAAAATAATAATCCAGCTGAGGAAAACTTTAATTTCTTGCGAACTACACTTGTATGAAATTTGTGCGATCTAAGTGATATAGCTGCAATTATCATATCCACTAGATTAATTATTTTCCTAATTTCTCCATATATAAGATTTTATTTAGTTGAGCAAACCTATGCTATGCTATTTTATATAAACAGGTCCCTATTTTATAAGAAAATGTGCTGTACATTTTTTTTTTTGGATGAACAATGAAAAGTAAACTTCAATTGAGTGCAAAGAAGAGAATATATGTGAGTATTATGTAAATTCGATCAATGTTAGATTACCTTGAAGGATGGATGAATCATTAATTTTATTATATCTCAGAGATAAGGCTTTGAGGGAAGTCATGACTTCAATTGATGACAGCTCTTGCATGCCTGTATATCCAAGATTGAGCAATTTAAATGTGGTAGCTTCAGATTCAAAGAAAGAATCTCCAAAACTATTATCACGAGTTTAATGTTGATACCATAACGTTGTTCAAAAGGAGAGAGAGGAAAGGAAGTCAAAATTGTATGTTGCAAGGAACTCATTCAAATAACTAACAAAATTAACCAACCAATTACTAGTCATGGTGATACAAAATAATTGAATATCACTCTCAAAATGAAATGTCTTCACTTAATTAAAAAAGTAAAAATAAAAATAAAAAATATTATTGTATATCATACGTAATAGAAAATTATATTTATCTCCTAATGTACTTTTTGTTGGGACTCAAAAAATAATGCAGAATTATTAAATGTTCGCAGTATAGTTCAAAGATAATGATACAGTAATACTAACATGCTTTTCACAAGTTTGCTTTGAACTCGTTTTTCCAGTGTTACATATTCCAATTAATCTATAAACAAACGTGAATCGTAAAAAGTATCAAATCATGACTCAAATTTGTGGCATATACTAATAATATTTACCCAAATTTACCTTTGAAGGACAGAGAGCCATGAAAGTAATTATCACTTAAGTCAAGATACTCCAGTTGCTTCAGACTATTAATTTCTGCATAAATAAAATTATGAAACAAATTACTAAATATTGAAAAGGAGGCCAAAATGTTGAAGAAGTGAGAGATTAGTCATAGGAGCCATGTGTATTTGCAAGTACTTTGTTGATTATGTAAAGGTTACTATTTCCAACATTGAACAAAAGAGAGTAAATTTACCTTTGAAAGGAAATAACCCATGCATGTAATTCTCAGCAAGAGACAGATTTTTTAGTAAAGAAATTGTTGTTATACATTGAATTGTACTGTTTGTGAAGTTGTTGCCATCCAAGTTTAAGGATTTTAGATTTTTGAAATTAGTCAATCGTTCACAACCTGCAAAACTCGAAAATATAAGTAAAAAGATGCAAATGAGATAGCACCTTTTCTTGCTATTGAAGTATTAAAAAAAATAGAGAGAAATAAAAGGAAAAAAACTATATTCACATAGCAAGCAAAGTAATTAACATATTTAGATTAACTGTGTGGTTTATTATTACATATGTTCTCCATTTCAAAATTTTTAATATCAGAAATTTGTACTCGTAAATAGTTCATTGATTTGGGGGAAGGGTTTGGTGTTTTTTGTCTTTTTAAAAAAACTCTCGTCTTGAGTTCAAGAAAGTCAAAAAAAAAAATAAAAAAATCTTAAGAATTTAAAAACAATTGGGATTAGTTGAATAATCATAAATTTTTTTTTAAAAAAAAATCTCTAATTCAAATAAATTTAACAAAATCTGAACTATTATGCAACAAAATTTGTAAAAAAAATTATATCATTGAAAAGCTTGATTCTTTATTGAATTTGGTTATGTATAACTCTTCGTTTCAACATTAGAGAAATTAAGATCTTGTGATGGAATGAAATTTAAATTATAAGATTTTATATAATACTAATAAGTGAAATTCTTATAAGGAGCACAATAGAACAGTTTATGCACTATATTTTTAAATCTCAATGAAGTTTCACTTTGTTGGGTATTTAAAAAAAAAGTTTGATTTAAAATTATTAAATTAATTGATAATCTACCATCAAAACTAGTGTGGAAATATTTTTCTGATTATATATAAACGTACTTATCCAACATGCAAAAAAAAAAAAAAACCAAAAACCAAAAACCAAAAACCAAAAACTAAATTTACCTTCTAAAGAAGTCATCCCATTGCCAACAACAGACAGATTCTTTAGGAAAGAAATTGTTGTTGGGGTAATTACCGTAAACAGTCCCTTATCTTGGGGTCTCTATTCGGTTTTGTTTTTTAAATTGAAAAAATTTCAATTTGATCTCTTAACTTAAAAATTAAATTCTATTAGGTCCCGAAGTGCAAATTTAGACAAACACGTGCACAACACGTGAAGCTAGTAAGGACAAAATTAGAAAAAAAAATTGGTAGACCTAGACCCAATAAAATTTTGGCAGTCCCTTATTCTTCTCCAACTTGCTTGGCTATGAATCTTCTCTAAGATTGTGTGCAGGCTCGCAAATTACTACTAGCGAAAACGCACAAGGCCGTTTGGACAAGGCATTTCTATTTGCAAATGGAAAAAGTTGCATTGTAATATGTGAAAATTTTGGTGAGTATTTATTGATATAAAAAGTATTTTGGGGGGAAAAATAAGAGGGAAAATTTTTTAAAATTATGTGAGGGAAATTTGAGTGAGAAAATTTGAATTCTAAATTTTGAAATAAAAATATGTTTGGATAGTTTGTTTTTATTTGAAAATTTTCTTATTTGCAAATAAAAAAAGCTTGTCCAATTTCTTGGTCCCTAACGGTGGTAGCATGGAAAGTTAAGAGAGAGATCAAGCCCTTGGCAAGAACAGTAATATTTGGCTTATTAAAACTAACCAAAAGCACTTCCACTGTTACAGTTCCTCCCCCACGGAATCAACGACCACCGGATAGAAGTGACTCTGCTGTATGAGAATATTGAGAAGACGCATTCCAGGTTGACGATGGATTCGAGTATGACATTGAGACATCAAATCCTTTACCATATGCAAATGCTGTGCGATTTGCAAAAATGTCTTCAGCTGAAAACTCAGGCAGTGGCATGGAACCATCCAAATAGAGTGTAACTTTCTGCATACTGGGCCGAGCCATCGGTTCTGAATTAGAACACAATAAACCAAGCTACAATACCAATTCCACCTCATCTTTCACGAAATCGGTTCCCAAATTTTTATCAACTGCATCCAGAATTCTGCCTTCAGTTCCCAGCAGCTCTACTGGCCTTCTACGGCACACAACTTCAAGGAGAAAGGCCCCAAATCCATACACATCTGTGCTTGTACTAGCCTTTACATCTCTGCGGATAACAACTTGCGCCCATCCTTCATGAAGGTAGAACAGTCCCGATGCAACACCCTTAATAATTCGAAATCTGTGCCCCCAATTCAGAATGAACTTTTGAGGGCCGTAAAGGAACTTGTCGAGACTCCCGTTAAGCATATATTCATAGACCAATAGCAACTCACCTTTGCGCCGGCAGTAACCCAAAAGAGGTACCAAATTGCGATGGCTCTTCCGACAAATGCTAACAATTTCTGCGACGAATTCTCTCATTCCTTGTCTTGACTCATGGGAAATCCTCTTTACGCAATTTGCAATTTAGAGGTTAGTAATACGCCTCTATAAACGCTTCCAAATCCTCTAGCACCTAAGAGCTCTGTGTCTTTAAACCCTTTCGTGGCAGTGTACAAATCTTTGTACTTGAACCTGTGAGGTCCATAGTCAACTTCCCAATCTTCAAGCACTTCTGCAAACTTCCTTTTCCTCATATAATAAAGTGGGCTTAAAAGAGCTACTAAAAGAAACAAGAAGCATACCAGGGGTCAAGGTCTACCAAAATTTGGAAGCCAAGCAAGTTGGAGAGAATATGGGACTCCCAACATTTTATTAGAGCTACTAAAAGAAACAAGAAGCAAACCAGGGGTCAAGGTCTGCCAAAATTTGGAAGCCAAGCAAGTTGGAGAGAATATGGGACTGCCAAAATTTTATTAGAGCTACTAAAAGAAACAAGAGGCCAATCAGGGGTCAAGGTCTGCTTAAATTTGGAAGCAAGCAAGTTGGAGAAGAATGGGAATGCCAAAATTTTATTGGGTCAAGGTCTGCTAATTTTTTTTTTTTCAATTTTGCCCCTATTAGCTTCTTGTGCTAGGCACGGGTTTGTTTGAATTTGCACTCAAAGACTCAATAGAATCTAATTTTTAAGTTGAGAGATCAAATTGAAACTTTTTCAACTTCGAAGACAAAATCGAATAGACGCCCCAAGATAAGGAATTGTTTACGCTAATTACCCTTGTTGTTAAGTATTGAACTGTAGTGTTATCAAATTTGTTCTCATCCAAATTTAAGGATTCGACATTTTTAAAACCAGCTAATCATTCACAAGGTGCTAAAAACACAAATTGTAAACAAAAGATGCAGTTAGACAATAACTTTTTTTCCCAACAACCACTAATAAAGATTCATAATAAATGTAAAATTTTTCGACAAGTCCCAAGGTGCTAGCTTACATGAATTGTTTCAAAAATAGTCAGTGCAGTTAAATTTTTAAATGCTGTCAAAAGAATATATTAAATTAAAGAGGGGTACCACACCAAGTCTGGAGCTCCCAAAATAATTCCAACTCAAGTCCAGAGCTTGCAGGTTCTCAAGAGGGAGCAAGCTGCTTAAATTTAGAAGCCAACTGGAATCAATATAACCGTAACTCAATCTAATATTTCGTCCAAGATCACTGAGATGGAGTTCAACAATTCTTCCAGGGGTGCCATCACTGCACTTGACCCCTTCCCAGTTGCAACAGTCAGTAGCGATTGGATCATCATTGTCATATCCTTGTTCTTCATGATCATGATGATCATCAATCCATGAGGGAAGGATAAGATCGGGATGGCGCGTCTCATTCATGGAAGCTTTGAAGTCCAAGAGAGCCCGCATTTCATCTGGAAAGCAACTTGAATAAATCTGTATAATAGACACATTAATTAGAGCCCACAACACAAGTATAAAATGGCAGTGCTTCATGATCAATATATATTTTTCTCTCTATAAATATATATGAGGAAAAACAAAGAGGATATTGCAATATCGATGAATGTGTTGAAGGAATAATAATGTTATGGTGTAAACTAGGCAGCCCAAACATATATAATGGTGATCTATCATTAATGAATTTCCTTATCCTAATTGTGTGGAAAAGGGTGAACTTAATAAAAAAATGCAAGCTCGTATGATACTCCAAGCAGGAAGAGAACTTGACTGAACTCCCATCACCGCAAAATGAAAGGTACTTGCAAAACTTGGTCTTTGAAAATTACTCTTCAACTACCATATATGGTGTTGAATATTCAAAAGCTTTTGTTCTTGGTTTTTTAAATACTTTCCATCAACAACCAAAATTCATTGTTCTTATATCAAAATCCACAATAAATTGCGAGTAATTCGTACTCTGCTATTAATTGGCCTTGTTTCTATTTTTGTCTTTTGGGGTTAATATGTATCATATCAAAAAAAATTCCAATTGTCTCCAATTACAATTGGAAAAAATATTTTCCCAAATCATCCGTTTGATTAAACACAAGCCCAACTTTTATTTATAATTATAGACCACGATACTATGGCACTTTTTATTATTGTGTGATTTAGTGAGTTTTAACACGAAAAAGAACGAAGAAAAACAAAGAATAAAAAAAAAGGGTGAATTGTGTAATCTATCATTAATGAATTTCCTTATCCTAATTGTGTGGAAAAGGGTGAACTTAATAAAAAAAATGCAAGCTCGTATGATACTCCAAGCAGGAAGAGAACTTGACTGAACTCCCATCACCGCAAAATGAAAGGTACTTGCAAAACTTGGTCTTTGAAAATTACTCTTCAACTACCATATATGGTGTTGAATATTCAAAAGTTTTTGTTCTTGGTTTTTTTAATACTTTCCATCAACAACCAAAATTCATTGTTCTTATATCAAAATCCACAATAAATTGCGAGTAATTCGTACTCTGCTATTAATTGGCCTTGTTTCTATTTTTGTCTTTTGGGGTTAATATGTATCATATCAAAAAAATTCCAATTGTCTCCAATTACAATTGGAAAAAATATTTTCCCAAATCATCCGTTTGATTAAACTCAAGCCCAACTTTTATTTATAATTATAGACCACGATACTAAGGCACTTTTTATTATTGTGTGATTTAGTGAGTTTTAACACGAAAAAGAACGAGATCATGTCAAGATTTTACTGACCAATATTTTCTTTTGTGTTTTGTCCTAATATCATTGCATTTATCATATATTTCCCACCTAAAAAACTAGTCCATTCATGATAAATAGAGAAGACTCGCAATTGGCCTATTGCTTAACAAATTTCTTTAAAAAGTAATTATATTTACCGTGAAAATTTTCATGGTAATTAATATGACCATTTATCAAATTGATTATTATTCAATGGCTCTTTCCATATAAATGTTAAGTTAATCATTTAAAAAATATCATTGTAATTTTTCAGTGTTCGTATTATTACTCTTTGGATGAATAAAAGTTTTAAACAATGACTTAAGTGCAATAAATCCATTGAGGAACAAATTAAACCATGAATTTCTTCTAATATAAATATTAGTTAAATTTAATTTGGTCTTCCTAGTTTTTGGTTTGTCTTTATTAATATTATTTTCCTTAGTAAATTAATTAAAATGACACTTGGGTTGTTCCCTAAATATATTTATAACGAACTCTCACATAATACAATTAGAAATATGTCTTTAATAATGCTATTTTTCTGAGTAAATCAATTAAAATAACACTTGGGTTTATTCCCTAAATCCGTATATGACAAACTCTCACATATTTAAATGGATCAAATTAAGCCACAAATGTGACAAGGCTATTAGTTAGGACAATATGGCAAGAAGACTTCCAAGACAAGATGAAAACAACTAGTCGTCTAATGCCTAATGGACGATTACTCTTTGAAGTTGTGCCAAAGTATATATATTTAGTGCCATATAACACACAAAATATATAATAAACATAGTATTAAAATAAATAAAACTCTAAATATTACCTATTTATAATGTTTGTCACAGATTAAATATTAGTGAAGTTTGATTTCTTTTAAATCACATTTAATGGAAGCTCGTGAATAGTTGTGTTCATTAAATATATTTTTTAGCCTTCATCTTGATTATTACTTCTCCGAGTGAAGTAAAAAACATTTGAATTCATTATCTGACACCTAGTTATGTGCCATTTAAGTAAATAGAATATAAACAAAAAATTTAACACACTTCAAAATAACATCAGTGTTTTATAATTTAAATAAAATGACATAGGTATCAAGTGTGTTACCCCATTAACACGTATATTATAATTGGAACAAAAAATTGTACTCCAATATAATTTGTTCGCAATTCGGAATGGCAAAATTTTTATTTCATAAACATAATCAAGGAGAGGATGTACAGAGGACCATCAGTGATTGAATAATTATTAATTAATGAGAAAATCTCCGTACACATTATAATTCTAAAAACTGCTTAAATTCATGCCATTTAGAAGTATTGTTGACACAAATTTACCTTTGAAGATCAGGGAACCTTGAACAATTGTTATAATTAAAGTCAAGCTACTTCAATTGTTCTATACCATTAATTTTTGCATAATTATATGTATAATTGATTGTATATAATCGTAGTCACAAGAATGGCAATACTTCGTCGATAATATTTATATATAAACTGCGATTAATTAAGGAGACTGAAATATAAAAATGACGAAGGAATAATATTGTGAAGCAAGCAACCCCAAAGAATTTCAATATCCCAATTTTGTGGAAAGGGAGAAACTTAACATGGCCGCCTGTTTTGACAGCCGTAGCAAGAAGACTCTAAGTCATGCATGGTCCAGAGAAGACTAGACTCACATGACTGCAAAATTAAATGCACTTGCACTATTGGTCTTTGAAATTACTCAAATGGACAATCACACTTATTAATTCAAAAGATTACTAATACCAATAATTTAATTATTTATGAAACGCATATAACTTGTGAGCAAATCGAACAGGCAAGATTTCTTTCTTCGTTAATAAATAGAGGCTTGCAGCACATAAAACGCTGCTGTTTGACCGTTTCCACTTGTCAATAATTTTGGTTATTTTCATACTCTGAGTGTCAAATTTCGTTAACTATATTTTCCAGTCCATAAACTGTTAGGCAAAATAATCCAATATGAAGTTAGAGCAAGCACACCAGCTCCGTTTTGGGGCTGGTAGTGCCTGCCACAACCACCACATCAGCGTAAAATTTTATGCTGATGTGGAGGTCCTGAAGGAACGAGCGGTCGTTTGACCCCCCCCCCTCTCCTTTTTTTTTTTAAAAAAAATTACCAACGCGTAGAAAATATTTTTCTTTACAAAATGACATGTACTTTGACTATTTTTGGTGCAATATATGATTTTCTTAAATATAATATAATATTAAATTATAATATACTTATTAATATTTTATAAATTTTAATATAAAATTATTAATATTTCTATTAATTTTAAGTTTAAGTCTAATAATATTAAAATTTTATTTTAATATTATGTAAAATTATTTATATATATTTAATAATTACAAAAATTTTAAAACAATTAATTTAACTATAATATTGTATAAAATTATTGAATGTGATTATTAAAAATTATATGTATTCATAGTTAAACAACATAGATAATTACAAAATTAAAGAAATAATCAGATTTGTCTAAATGAAAAAGAATTTTTTTGTAATTAATTGATAAATATGCTAAATTTATAATTTTGAATTTTATATAAGAATTAAAGAAACAATTAATTTTTTATTATGTTAATTATTAAATATAGTAAAATTTGAGTTCAAATTAAAAATCATGCTCGATTATCGAGAAATCGGTACAAATAATTCATGTGTTTTCAACATCAATGCTCAATTATTAAGAAATCGGTACAAATTATAAGTGTGTTTTCAAATCATACTCCATTATCAAAAAAATGGTACAAATAATTCATGTGTTGTCATATCAATCTCCATAATTCAAAAAATCGGTACAAATAATCATGTGTTGTCAAATCATGCTCCATAATCAAAAAAATCGGTACAAATAATTCATGTATTGTCAAATCATGCTCAATTATCAAAAAAATTAGTACGAATAATTCATGTATTGTCAAATCATGCTCCATTATCAAAAAAATTAGTACAAATAATTTATGTATTATCAAATCATGAATGCATGTATGACCAATATGAAAATGTCTATATAAACCATATAGTTTTTATTATTTTGCATCATATCAAAAAAAGTTTTGAACTCAAAAAAGCTAAGAATGTCTTCCTCACGAAATCGGTATCATGCATTTGACGAACCCGATTGGTTCGATGCAGAAATGGACCGCATGTTCGAAGAAACATATTTTCAAATGATGAATGCATATAGTGTGAATGTGGAAAATACAAAACGACCATTGAGCAGCAGACGAAGGCATAAACGAAATGAAGATCCTGATCATTGTCCTGATCGGGATCGGGAAGCTGGTCATAACTGCCTTTGGAATGACTATATTACCGAACGTTCTATCTATGATGACAGGCAGTTTAGAATTCGTTTCAGAATGGATAAAAGTCTTTTCTTACATATAGTGGAAGGGCTACAAAATATTCACTACTTTCAACAATGTCCTGATGCAACTGGTAGAATGGGGTTCGCACCTTCGCAATAGAAATGTACACAATGCGTTGAAAAATGACTTGATTGAGCACATATGGCAGCGTTTTGGTGGAAATGACATATAATCACGGAAGATTTCTATAGTTTATTATGTTTTAGTGTTGAATGTATAATTTTTAAGTATTTAATGTTTAATTACGAGTATTTACTTTCATGTTTTAAGTGTATTAAGAAATTATAATTTTAACGTAATGTAAAATTATTTTCCATTTTCATGTTTTCAATTATTTAATATATGATAAGCACAATTTATAAGTTGTATTATTAATATATATTGAATTTGATAAATGCAAAATAAATAATTTTTAAATAATAAAATTTAAAATAGTGAAGGCCAGGCCATGAACTATTCATATAGCCGTCATAAAAAAATTACGCACGCTAGTAAAAATTTTATGTTTAATTTATCGTATTTATTCGAATGTTTCAAGTATATTATTAAATTTTAATTTTAATGTAATGTAAATTTATTTTCTATTAATTGTTTTAAGTATTTCATATTTAATTGAGAGTATTGATTTTCATATTTTAAATGTATTATTAAAATTTAATTTCAATGTAATGAAAATTATTTTCCATTAATTATTTAAGTATTAAATGTATAATAATTAAAATTATAAGCTGTATTAGTAATATATATTGAATTTGATAAATGAGCAATAGATAATATTTTAGAATTATTAATTTAAATAAGAAGTATTAAATATATTAAATAAATGGTGTAAAAGAAAGTAGAGGAGAGAGAAATTTATTGCGTGAATAGTAAAGGCTGTTCATGAGCGTGGGCACTTTTTTTTATGATGGTTGTCTGAATAGTAGAGACCGTTCAAAGCTGATGTAGTGTTGATGTGGCATGGTCTTAGGCTGGCCTTTTTTGAGACTGCTGTGGATGGCCTTATAAGTTATACCATCATCTAGATGTGACTTTTATGATTGAGTGTTCCTCACAGTTCCCTTTCAATTTCAAACCAAGGGAATAGCAAGTTCTGAGATAGAAATAGATAATTTTTTACAGTTTTTTTTTATTCAACACATGCAATCTAAGATATAGTGAGTACTGTTTAGTTTTAATCCATTATGAATGCAAAATCTGTACGTAATCATGCCATAAATTACCAGGAACAAACATAAAATAAAACACAGAGGAACAAATCAAAGGTAAGGAAATATTGCTTGATTGAGCAGTTCTTGAAATTAAGCATACGAGCCATCAACTGCATCTTTCTTCAATCTTCATGATTGATAAAATTTTAAATATTGCTGTCAATTAGTCTTTCATCGAGTATTCGATCGTTATGGACGGTTGTTGTGTTTTGCTCTTCATTGGGGCATGCTTATGCTTAAAAAGAAACAGTTAGTGACCATGTTGCTGAAAATCGATTTTTCTGTCGAATCGAAATGCACAATCATTTGTGAGCAATTCATATTCTACAATTCATCTGCTTTTGGTTAATATGTAATCATTCCTAGTAGATCTTCATTAAAACTCATTCCCAACTACCATTAACAAATTATAACTATAAGAATAAATGCACATTACAATAGAAAAACCGTTTCAAAAAGGAGGGGGAGGGAGGTTGGTGTAATTTAACCTTTAGTTTAAAAAAAAAATGACTTAAAAATTTAAGAAAATGATGCTATATAATAATATTGTACTACTTCCGTCCAAAAAAAATTTCACTGTAAATTTTTTTTTTCCTTAAAGAAAAAGTCCAGTTTTGAATTTTTTTTCATATATTATATTTATGTCTTAAAACTAAAAATTTATATATTTAATATTATTGTAATTTATAATTAAAAAATTTTCTAACTAATAAATAATAATTTTTTTTAGGACGGATCTAGTAATTGCGCAAGAGATGCATTTAATTTCTCCGCAATCCCAGATGTCAAAATTCCTTCCTTTGATATTTAATTTAACACATGGGAACTTGGTGATTCCACTTTCCACGCTAACTGATTTGGGTCAACCGGCACTGCAATCATACCCTCACCGGCACTGCACTTCTATGATTGGCTTTCCTTGGGAATTTCCAGCCAAAGGGAATACCAAATTTTTGACTACATAAAAGAATGCATCACCTTTTTTTCTTTTTCTTTTTTTTTTTCTGCCCTAAAGACTCGAAACCCGCGAAAGCGAACGAAGCATTAGGATTTTAGTTTGAATTTTATAACCTCCGGACTCTATGTGCAACTGTGAAAGTACCCTCCAGCACCACTCACCTGAGAATTCCTTGGGATTCCCTTTGTAATTGCGTTTCCCATTCTTAATGTGGAGGAACAAAATTAGCTGAAATACCCAAAGAAATAGAAATCTTTAAGATTTCTTAGTTTTTCAAAATGCGTTTTTATATCTTTCAGTATATTTTTTTAATTTTTATTATATATCTTATCTCACGTCTATTATATTGAAAAATGCAAAAATACATTTTGAAACACTGTTCATGTAGATCTCTAGCCACCAAAATTAGTATAGTACATTTGTTATAGGAATCTCTAGTAAAATTTTATTTGCAAAGTATCATCATCATCATCATCATCACTTTTATCCTAAACTAGTTGGGGTCGACGGTCGATGAACCCAAAGACATAAATTCATAAAATAAAGAAAATATAATAAAATAAATAGATATATAAATAGATAAAGAAATAAATAAAAATGTTAAAACTATAAAGGGCAGTCGGGACCACTAGAGTTTTGCTCTTCTGCTACACTAATAGTTTTCCTCCACTCTGTTCTACTACAAACTAGCCGCCAATCTATTTCCAACTCCATTAATTCTTGTTTTACTACTTTTCCCCACATAACTTTTGGCCGACCTCTCACTTTCTTCCCATCATACTCCTTATAACAAACTTTTGTTCTTACCGATGCATCTATAGGTCACCGAAGAATATGCCCAAACCATCTCAATCTATGTTCTCTCATCTTTTCTACCACCGGTGCTACTCCAACTCTTTGTCGAATATCCTCGTTTCTCATCTTATCCATTATTGTCTTACCACTCATCCATCGTAACATTCTCATTTCTGCTACTCCCAACTTATGCTCATGTTGTCTCTTTGCTGGCC
The DNA here is from genome assembly GCA_020080225.1 of Gynochthodes officinalis. Lineage (NCBI taxonomy): Eukaryota > Viridiplantae > Streptophyta > Magnoliopsida > Gentianales > Rubiaceae > Gynochthodes > Gynochthodes officinalis. The sequence goes on along the minus strand of CM034625.1, from coordinate 31,947,915 downwards.
AACATTCAGCTCCATATAGCATTATCTCTCGTGAAGCTGTTCTATAAAATTTTCCTTTTAACCTAATCGGGATTTTGCGGTCACACAAAAACCCTATTGCACTTCGCCATTTCATCCAACCTGCTCTAATTCTATGGTTTACATCTTCATCAATCTCTCCCCCTTTTTGCAATATTGATCTCAAATATCTAAAAACATCTTTCTTGGGTACCTCCTGTCTGAGCATACTCACGGAATCTTCGTTCTCACGTCTTGCCATGTTGAATTCGCACTTCATATATTCAGTCTTACTTCGACTTAACGTCAATCCTTTTGACTCTAACGTGTTTTTCCATATTTCTAATTTAGCTTCTACCCCCACCTTGGTCTCATCAATAAGCACAATATCATCTGCGAATAACATACACCATGGCACCTCATCTTGGATATCCTTTGTCAACTCATCCATAACTAGGGCAAAAAGGTAAAGACTCAGAACAGATCTTTGGTGTAAGTCTACTGTGATTGGAAAATAACTTGATCTTTCATTACAAGTTTTCACGCACGTAGTAACACCATCATACATATCTTTAATAACCTCTACATACTTTGAGGGGACTTTCTTCTTCTCAAGTACCTACCATAGAACCTTTCTTGGGACCCTATCATACACCTTCTCCAGATCAACAAATACCATATGTAGATCTTTCTTCTTTTCTCGATATCTCTCCATCAACTGTCGTATCAAGAAAATAGCCTCCATGGTAGATCTTCCTGGCATAAATCCAAATTGATTTACGGAGACCTTAGTCTCTATTCTCAAATGATGCTCAATAACTCCCCTCCATAGTTTCATTGTATGGCTCATAAGTTTAATGCCCTTATAATCGGCACAATTCTAGATATCCCCCTTATTCTTATAGATAGGCACAAGCATACTCTCCCTCCATCCCTCAGGCATCTTATTTGTTTGGAAAATCCTATTAAAAAGGTTAGTCAACCAACGTATTGCTATATCCCCTAAGCATCGCCACACTTCACTAGGGATCCCATTTGGCCCCAATGCTCTACCCATCTTCATCTTCTTTAATGCCTCCTTAATTTCATGCTCTCTAATTCTACGCACAAACTTTCTGTTTGAGTCATCCAAAATTTGGTTCATTGGTTAGACCTATTTGTGAATAACCTCAATCTTGGAAAAAGCACACATGTGAAGTCTCTTTGAGCATACCATTTGATTGTTCATCAAGAGAGCTTGACAAATGAAATACTAAATCGAGAGGTGGCATAGCTGTTGTGCTAGAATGAACTTTGGTTGTCTTCCCTATTTTTCTTATTTCATTGGTCGGATACCACATCAAATGGACTAATATAGACAATCAAAAACAAAAACAAACTTATCCACAGAAATTAAATATCATAAAAATTACTCCTTCCCTTCCAAAAAAAAGAAAAGAAAAAAGAAGTCAACTTTTATACCAAAATTTTAAAATATTCTTAGTAATAATAATTATACATACTCAAAATTTAAAAGTAAGGATAAAAAAATAAAATTATATATTTAGTGATGCATTAAATGAGTTGTACTAAATAATTAATAAAAACTTATATATATATCAAAATGGATTTTTTTTTTGAGGTGAGAGGAATATTTTATTGCATTTATTAAAAAAAAATTTGAAATGGAGAAAGTATTATATTACGTTTATTAAAACTATTCCTTAACAAAGCTATTCACATGGTGGCAATAACCTCAATCGTACAATAGAACACAATTGTAAAGCATAGTTCGTAAAATCGCGATTTTACGCAGAATCGATTTGGGGTAGCAGAATCGGATCGGTAGAATCGGATCGTAGAATCGTAAGATTCTACAAAAAATGACCAAAATAATTCTAATTATTCATATTTTATCACCTACACTAATTTTTTTACAAAAATAAGTTGTGTACTTGTGCTAAATTGTAAAAAATCAACATTATATAATATTCAATGTATATACGTTCTGAATTTTATCCAAATCCTGTTTAACAACGACATATATCATTCAATCATTCAACCATTCAACCACATTCTACCCAAAATAATAATAGCACTAACAAAAAAACAAAAAAAATGTCAGTTCAGAAAAAAAAAATCAGAAAAAAAAATAAAATAAAAAAACGATTTTACCAACGATTCTACCAACGATTCTACCAACGATTCTGCACGATTCTATACGATTCTGACCGATTCTGACCGATTCTACTAGCGATTCTACTTGCTGAACGATTTTGTGCGATCTAGGATCAATTTTGTTAGGTGGGATCGTAGAATCGTGCGATTCTACGATCCGGATCGCAATTTTAACAACTATGTTGTAAAGTGTGCTTATTCAGCATGCAACTTGATTATTGATTGGATTCATGAGTACATAAAACCAAACCATGCTCTTTGATATTGAGGGCTGAGATAAAGAGAGAGAGAGCTAATGTCACTAAAACAGTCACAAATGACATAGAGAAGTTCAGAAAGAATTCTATCGTATAATCTGCACCATCATTATCTTTGCCACCATCACCATGCACTGGATCAACTGTATCTATAATGCTTTCACATTGTCTTCGAAGCAGTGGTCCACAAAGACCTGGGTTTCCTTTGTAATTACTCTCATCAAAATTTTGCGAACTCCCCTTTATTAGGTGTTGGATCTAACAAATTATTATATGATACATGGAAGGTGGACAAGGAGTTCATATTTGTGAGTTCAAAAAGTGTTTGAGCACTGAGATTATTATATGAAAGGTCTAAACACTCTATAAGCTAGGTTCAACATGGAGAGTTTTGATGGAATAGATCCTTCCAAGTAATTGTGGGATAAGTTCAACGCTCGAATATCATTTAGATCACCTAATTTTGATGGTATTTTTCCCGTTAATTGGTTGTGAGATAAATCAATTCCAGACATGAGATTTAGATTGTCACCTGTGCAAGAATTGGTCATTCTTTTTGTCGTGAACTGCACTACTACTTGACAAATTCAAGTATTGCAAATTTGGGAAGAATAGACCGATATCTTGAGGAACTTGACCATCAAACTCATTGTTTGAGATGCCCAATATCCAGAGATATTGTAGTTTGGCTGTGCCATCTAATAGAAATGAGCCTCTATATGAGTTATCCTTCAAGTTAAGAAATTCTAAAAGTGTGTTGTTTTCCAGAAGCCAATTTGGAAACTTCCCAACTAAATTATTGGAGGAAAGATCAAGAACACTTAGTTCTTTCTGATACAACAAAAACTTGGGGACCTTCCCAGACTCATTGTTCAAATTGCATCCAGCCAACTGGAGAACTCTAAACTAGAATGAAGGTAAGGAATCTAGAGATTCTAGACCTTCAGTTTATCGTATAACTTACCGCCTAGAGGTTTAAGTATGAATTCCTAGAGCTTGGAGTGGTTGGCAAAAGAAGTCAAGGAAAATGAACCTTCAAAATGGTTGCCAGAAAGAGAGAGGTATTCGAGATAAACGAGGCTAGTGATGATAAGTGAGGGTATGTTGCCTCTAAAATTATTGTCTGAGATATCAAGAAACTAGAGATGATGAAATCCTAAGAGCCGAGACAACTACAACTCCACATGAAGCCGACCATGAAGCTAGGCATCCACACTTAGATTCTTTGCAAGGGATTGGTGGTCCTATTACAAGGTCAAGGACTAAGAGAATGCAAGCTGCCTCAATCTCTTTCATAAATGAACCCATGGAATCCGAAACTAAGGTAGCAAGGAAGACTTCCGAACTTAGCTCATCATTTGTCATTCTAGTCATCCATGAAGAATCAAGAATGAAGGATCAAGTGTGGTTGATTTTCACTTGTGTAATTAAGATCCTTAGACCACTTCTCATCACAATCCAAGTTTGAATTTGGAAGGTTGGCAATTCTAGTTCAACACTTGTCATTTTACTTAGTATTGTAAATGATGAGCTAAGTGTTGTTCATTCTTCATGATCAAGTTAAAGAAGCTTCCAAATTGGAGTAAAGAAGCTCCAAATTTGGCCAAGGCCATGGTGATTAAAAGAATTACCAAATCCACAAAGTTGAATAGGAAATTCTGCCCAAGCAGAATTCAGCCAACACACTTGGATTAGTTTTAGGCAACTACTTGTTGTTTTATTTCCTTTTCTTATATTAATTGTTTCTTTTAAGTAATAGTTTCTTTAGTTAGTTTCCTAAAAAAGCTAATCCAACTAGGGAATGGCTTTCTTAATTCTTACAACTTGTAAACTATAAATAGAGGCATTCAGCCACAATGAAAGAGGAAGAATTTTGACAATACAAACTTGAGAGCTTTGTAGCTTTTCTTTGAGTTCTAGTCTAGAACTTGCTTTGAGTCTTTGAGGATAGCCTCTTAGGTTCATGTTTAAGCTATCTTGTTGAGTTTCTTCCCCTCAACAATTTGAGTGTGCTTCTTGGTTCCAAGGATAGTCAAAGTTCACATCTTGGGTCTTTGATAATTCTTTCGGTTGTCAAGTGGACAAAAGCAAGGTCCTTCTTCACAAGTTGGAGATGGTGTCTTGCTAAAGGAAGACTTAGTTCAGCCTAGAGGACGATACTAGAACCAACACTCTGATATAGGTTCGGTTTCTTATCCTTTGGTGTAAGAATTTGTATCAAGAGAGGTATCAAGTTGCTGAGACACAATGGAATGTTACCACTAAAATTATTCCCACTTATATCAAGTTCAACAAGATTTTTTAAGCTGCAAATTCCTGCCCAAGAATAAAATAATCCAACTAAGGAAAACTTTTCCTGCGAATTATACCTGTGGGATCTAAGTGATACAGCTGCAATTATCATCCAATAGATTAATCATTTTCTTAGTAATGTCTCCATATATAATATTTTATTTAGTTGAGCAAACCTATGCTTTGCTATCATTAATAAACAAGAAATACGACCCTATTTTATAGTAAAATGTCAACATCAGCTTCACTTTTTTATTTGGGATGAACAACGAAAAATAAACTGCAACTTAGTGCAAAGAAGCATGTGTGTTATGTAAATTCAATCAATGTTAGATTACCTTTAAGGATGGATGAATAAGTAATATTATTATCTCTCAGAGATAAAGCTTTGAGGGAAGTCATGACTTCAATTGATGACGGCACTTGCATGCCTATATATCCAAGATTGAGTAGCTCTAACTGTGGTAGTTTCAGATCTGTAGCACAGAATCTTCAAAATTATATCATGAGTTTAATGTTGATAGTATAATGTTAGAGATTCAAGCATGAACTCATCCAAATAACTGAATAAAGCAACCGATCAGTATTCATGATCATACAGAATAATTGAATATCACTCTCAAATTGCAATGTCCTCACTTAATTAAAAAAATAAAGATAAAAAAGAAAAATTCTATTGTATCTCATAAGTAATACAAAATTATATCCATCTCCTGGAGTACTTTTTTTGGGACCCAGAAAATAATGCATAATGATATCTATCTCAAAGAGACCAATTTTGGCATGTTGCTTCATAGGTTTGTTTTGTACTCATTTTTCCAGTGTTGCATATTCCATTAGCTTTATAAACAAACATGAATACTACAAATTTATTTTATTTTTAAAGAAAAGTCAAATCAAGATAACAAATTTGTGCCATATAGTGATAATGTTTACTTAGATTTACCTTTGAAGGATAGAGAAACATGAAAGGAATTATCACTCAAGTCAAAATTAATACTCCAATTGCTTCAGATGATTAATTTCTGCATTAACAAGATTAAGAAAGAAAACACTAAATATTGTGATGCTATAGATTTAGAATGATAAGGAGGCCAAAATGTAGAAGAAGTTAGAGATATTCATAGGAGCCATGTGAATTTGCAAGTACTGAACTGATTATGTAAAGGATACTGTTTCTAACATTTAAAAAAAAGAGTAAATTTACCTTTGAAAGGAAATAACCCCCATAATTCAACAAGAGATAGATTTTTTAGTGAAGAAATTGTTGTTATACATTGAATTGTACTATTGTCAAGGTGGTTCTCATGCAAGTATAAGGATTCAAGATTTTTTAAACTAGACAATTGTTTACAACCTACAAAACTTGAAAACATAAATAAAAAGATGCAATTAACGAGCACCCTTTCATGACATTGAAGGGAAACAAGAAAGAGAAAGGAAAATTTCATTTTTTTATATACGTAGAAAACAAAAAAGATTAACATATTTAGATTAAATGTGTGATTCATTATTGCACATGTTCTCCATTAAAATTTTCCAAGATCAGAAATGTGTACTCGTAAATAGTTCAATGTTTTGGTGGGAAGGGTTTGGTTTTATTATTATTATTTTTTAAAATTCTCATCTTGAGTTGTAGAAAGTTAGAAATAAAAAAAAAGTCCTAAAAATTAAAAAACAATTGGGATCAGTTGAATAATCATAAAATAAAAAAAATCATTTTAATTCAAGTAAATTAAGGCAAAATCTGAACTATTATGCTATAGAATTTGTGAAGAGAATTATATAATTGGAAAACTTGGTTTATTGCGAAGTTATTTATGTATAAATCTTTGTTGTAAAACTAGAGAAACTTGTTGGATATATTTAAATATATATAGTCCAAATAATATATTCACATACAAACTCAATAGGAGAATATTTGGTTATTAGGGCACATGTAGGCGGGAGCTCGATAACTTGCATATACATTCTAAAGCATATAGTTGGAGGTAACAATGTTGAGCATTCTAAATTTGATGTCTTAAAGTGTAATATTTCAAGCACCAAACTTTCTCAAACCTATATATCTCCAAAAAAACTGCGATCTAGTAATGGAATGGAGTTTAGATTATAAAATTTTTCGTAATAGTAATAGGTAAAGTTCGTAGAAGGAGTTCAAGTGAGCAAGTGCACACACTATATTTTTACATTTCATTGAAATTTCACATTTTTTGGTATTAAAAAAAACACTTTGTTTTAAAGCTATAAAACACATTGACAATCTACATTCAAAACTAGTGTGAAATATATTTTTGATTGTATATAAACATACTGATCCAACATAGAAAAAAAAATTAAATTTATTTTCTAAAAAAGAAATTTGATTCTCAGCAAGAAACAGACTTTTTAGGGAAGAAATTGTTGTTAAACATTGAAGTATAGTGTTGTCCAACTTGTTTCCATCCAAATTTAAGGATTCAAAATTTTTGAAACCAGCTAATCATTCACAAGGTGGTGAAAACATAAATTGTAAACAAAGATGTAGTTCGGCAATATTTTTCTCCCCAACAACCATTGATAGAGATTTCTAATAAATATAAAAATTTTTGATAAGTGCCAAGGTGCTAGCTTACATGAATTATTCAGAAAAAATAATTAGGGCAGTTAAACTTTTGAGTGTTGAGATTAAACCACCGAGAACAAAAGAATATATTAAATTAAAGAGGGGTACCACACTTAATCCGGATCTTCCAAAATAATTATTACTCAAGTCCAAAGCTTGCACGTTCTCGAGAGGGAGTAAAATGCTTAAGTTTAGAAACCAGTTTGGATCATAATCAATATAACCATAGTTCGTAAATTTATTTTCTATAAGATCACAGAGATGGAGTTCAACAATTCTTCCTGTGGTATCACTGCACTTGACCCTTTCCCAGTTAGCAGTCAGTAATGATTGCATCATCATTATTATATCCTTGTTCTTGATGATGATCAATCCATGAGAGAAGGATACGATAAGCATATTTCGTCTCATTTATGGAAGCCTTGAAGTCCAAGTGAGCCCGCCTTTCTTCTAAAATGCAGCATGAACAAATCTGTATAATTGACACATAAACTAGAGCTCACAACGCAAGTATGAAATGGTAGTACGTCATCATCAATACTTCTCTGTATATATAAAACAGAAAAAAAAAAAAGTGACAATGGAGATTGTAATATCGATCAAAATGATAAAGGAATAATAATGTTGTAAAGCAAGCGGCCCAAAACAAACATATAGGAGGAGATCATTAATGACTTTCCTTAAAAAATGCGAGCCCGTTTGACAATACTAGCAACAAGACTTGGTAGTCAAGATGAGGACAGACTTGACTAAACTCCCATGAGCGCAAAATGAAAGGGACTTTGAAAATTACGCAACAACTAATATATATGATGTTGACTTTGAATATTTGAAAGTTTTTATGCTTCTTTTTTCCTTTCCATCAAGAATAAAAAAATTCATTGCTCTTAAATCAAAATCCACATTAAGACTTTGTTTGGACAAATTTCTTATTTTAAAAAAATTACTTTTTTTAAACAAAAATAAAATATCTAAACACATTTTTATTTTAAATTTTAAATTTTCCCACTCAAATTTCTTTCATATAATTTAAAAAAATTTCCGTCATATATTTTCCCTCCAAACTATTTTTTTAAAAAAATCAAAATTTTCACACATTCCAATACAAATTTTCTCAAATAAAACACAATCCAAACGAAACCTAAGTTTTTATGCATGTTCCGTTATTAACTGGCCCCCTTTTGCTGGGGGTTACTGTGTAATAATTATTTGTACTAAAAAATATCAATTATTTTCCAGTACAATTGGAGAGAATTTTTCCTCCTCTCCCTCCCCTCATCAAAAGGAAGCAAAAAAAAAAAAGAGGCTATTTACCAAAGCATATTTAGTATCATATAACACACGAAGTATAGAATAAACATAGTATTAAAATTATTAAAAATCTAAATGCCACCAATTTGTAGTGTTCTTCACACATCAAATATTAGTGAAGTTTGATTTCATTTAAATCACATTGAATGGGAACTCGTAAATAGTTTTGTTCATTAAATATATGTATTAGTCTTCATCTTGATTATTATTTCTCCAAATTAATTAATTAAAAAACATTTGAATTCATTCTATGACATTAACAAACTGCCACATCCTAATTGGGTGCAGTGCCATTTAAATAAATAGAAATGAGACATCCAATATAACAAGAGCATCTGTTTGATTATCTAACTAATAAGACTTCTAAATTGTAAGTCAAGATGGAGATAGGAGACAACTAGAATAGCATCCACAAGTTCCCGCGTGAGCACCCCAGTGATAAGGGTGTGTTGTAAGTGTTGGGATTAAAAATAATAAATCCCAAAAGACACACCAAAACCCGTGGGCAAAGCAAGCCAACCGAATTCAAAGCCGTATGGGTTTGCACAAAGGTTTGGCTACAAAACAATTCAAGAGAAAATTGATTTTGGAAGTTGACTTCGTCTGGCAACAGAACCAAACAAAGGAAAAGGAAATTGATTGATGCTTCGGGCCACAACAACAAAGGAAACTTTTGTCAATTGAATGCACAACTTGGGAAGCAAGAACAAAATTGATCAAGAAAAAACCGTGCGGCAAAAAAAAAAAGACGCCGACTAAATTTTTGTATTTGTCTGTTTCTTTGTATTTTTCTCTATAATTCTCTGTACTCAAAATTATGAATAACATGTCCTATTTATAGGACTCAACTAAATTCTATACCTATTGGATTTGGTAACTACTAAACCAAAACTCAATATAATTAATAATTCTAAACCCAAAAAGAAATTTAGTTTAATTCTACTACATTGCCTCCCTTAAACTAAGTTTTCATAACTTGTCATGCCTAAAATTTTCTTCAACTTCATAAACAAATCCATCTTTAATGCTTTTGTGAAAATATCAGCTACTTGCTCTTTGGTCTTGCAATAATCGATCACAATTTTCTTTCGTTGAACCAAATCACAAATGAAGTGAAATTTGATGTCGATATGTTTGCTTCGACCATGAAACACTGGATTCTTTGTCATCTTTATTGCCGACGTACTATCACACAAGATAGTAGTTGCTCCGTCTTGTTTATGTTGAAAAAAATCTAGCATCCTTCTAATCCACAATGCTTGAGTATCACTACTTGCCGCTGCAATGTATTCTACTTCCGCTGTAGACAACGCAATAATTGGTTGCTTCTTTGAACTCCACAAAAATATACCGGAACCAATAAAGAAAGCATAACCAGAAGTACTATTTCTTTCTACAGTGTCACCAACCCAATCACTATCCGTGGATCCAAGAATATCAATAGGATCACTTTTTGCATAAAAAATTCTATCACTTTGAGTACCTTTAATGTATCTCAAAATTCTCTTAGCTGCTTGCAAGTGAGACTGACGTGGATTCTCCATAAATCTACTAATTAAACCAACATTGAAATTGATTTCAGGTCTTGTAACTATCAAGTATCTCAAACTCCCTACTAAACTTTTAAAATAAGTAGGTCCACACAAGTGCTAGTCCCACCTTTGGTCAAACGTAACCATTCTTCAGCTGGAGTCAAGATTGGTTTGGCACCGTTCATCTTGAACTTCTTTAAAATATCTCCAGCATATTTCTTTTGACAAATAAAAATTCCTTGATCAGTCTGCGAAACCTCAATGCCAAGGAAGTATGACATAAGACCCATGTCCGTCATCTCGAACTGTCGAATCATAGCCTCCCTGAATTCTACAATCATCTTGGGATTATTGCCAATAAATATTAGATCATTCACATATAAGCATACAATAACAACCTCACCAAGAGTAGATGTCTTCACATATGAAGCATGATCAAAAGGACAGCGTTGGAAACCACTGTCAACGAAAAAGGAATCAATACGGGTGTACCACGCTCTTGGAGCTTGCTTCAAGCCGTAAAGGGTTCTTTTCAAACGATATACCTTATTTTCTTGACCTTTCTTGACAAATCCTACAGGTTGTTCAACGTACACTTATTCCTAAAGTATACTATTCAAAAACATAGACTTTACATCCATTTGATGTATTTTCCAACCATTTTGGGCAGCTAAGGAAATAATTAAACGAACAATATCAAGCCGAGCAACAGGTGCAAATACCTCAAAATAGTCGATGTCAGGTTTTTGTTTATAACCTTTAGCAACCAACCGCACCTTGAATCTGTCTACTTCTCCATCGGGCTTGTACTTCATCTTGTAAACCCACTTGACATCAATGGGTTTCTTGCCACTTGGAAGATTTGTGAGCTCCCAAGTATCATTCTTTTCAATGGCATGAATTTCATTAGCCATTGCTTTCTTCCAGTGATTCTCATGAACATCATCTTCAAAATTAACTGGGTCACAATCTGCAAAGAGAGCAAAATTAACAACATCTTCTTCAGATAAATTTTGAGAATGACCATCAACAACATAATCCTGCAAACGAGCTGGTAGACGTCTTTGTCTTTATGGCCGACCAAACTGTATAGGAATAGGTTGAGTAGGAACTTGTTGCTGTTCGGGTACTTTGGGCTGATTGACCTCATCATCACTGTTATCAAAGTATGAAGATTGTGGAGAATGACTAACTGCCACATCTGACCCCTTTTCTGACCAGTCCCAGACACCTTTCTCATCAAAGTTCACATCTTTACTAAAAGTGATCTTCTTTGTTACAGGATTGTATAACTTGTACCCTTTAGTTTTAGAATTGTAACCAATAAAAATACATTTCTCCGCCTTATTATCAAGTTTTTTTTCTAAGAGCGTCAGGAACATGTGCATTTGCCAAGCAACCAAACACTCTAAGATGAGAGATATTTGGCTTTTTACCAAACCAAACCTCATAAGGAGTCTTCCCACCATTGCATCTAGTAAGACATCTATTTAACACATAGTTAGCACATGAAACTGCTTCTACCCAAAAACCCTTGGGTATATGCCTAGCAACCATAATTGATTGCACCATGTCCATCACAGTTCTATTTTTTCTTTCTGCAATGCCATTCTGCTGAGGAGTATACCTTGTTGTCAACTGATGCTTGATCCTATACTATGCCAAAAAATCATCACACACTATATACTCTGTTCCTTTATCAGTTCTCAGAGTTTTGATGAAGTAACCACTTTGCTTCTGAATATATATTTTAAAACTTTTAAAAGTATCACAAGCATCAGACTTATTCTTCAAAAAATAAACCTAGGCATTTCTACTGAAATCATCAATAAAAGTAATAAAATATTTATTACCTTCATTAGAAGAAACATCCACTGTACATAGTTTAGAGTGAATTAGCTGTAAAGGTTCTTTTGCCCTCCAAGCCTCGCCTTTGGAAAACGGGTTTCAATGCTTCTTATCCAAAATACAAGACTCACACCGTCTATAGTGAAAGTTGATGGAAGGCAACCCAAAAACAATGTTATTTTTAGCTAAAAAATGCAATCCACGAAAGTGAAAGTACCTAAATCTCATGTGCCACAACCAATTATCATCAACCTCAAGTGAGTTGAAACAAGATGAACCACCACAATTCAAAATAATCGGAAATAATCTGCTATTGGTCATATTTACCTTTGCAATCAAACTCAATCTATCATCAGTGATGGTGCAGACGCATTTTCGAAAACACAAATCATAATTCTTTTCTTGAAGTTGACCCAAACTCAAGAGATTTTGGTGCAAAGCAGGCACATAATACAAATCAACAACAACACTTTTTGTGCCATTCTTCAAGGTAATAGGAATATCTTCTTTACCACATACAGGCACTTCATGATTATTACCAAAATGAACAGTGGATTTAAATGACTCATTCAGATTTACAAATAATTCTGTCTTTCCAGTCATGTGGTTACTACATCCAGAGTCAACATACCATATGTTATTTGTAGGTTCCTCAGCCACACCAGCAAAAAATAAGATTGTCTCATACTTTTCACCAGAATCTTCAGCAACATTAGCATTGACATCATTATTTTCTGATTTATTATGCCAACAATTCTTTTAGATATGGCCTACTTTACTACAATTAAAACATTTAGCCCTTTTTTGCTAATTATTGTTGGAATTATAAAAATTGCCTATTTGCTGGGAGGAATTGTTACCTCTACCACGACCACGAGAGTTACCTTTTCCATGTCCATGACCTTTGAAGTTTTGACCACGACCACCAGAAGCAGCACTATTGGATGAATCTTCACTGCTTTTCTCTTTAGCAGTCTAAATTTGCAGAGCTTGTAATGAATTTTCCTCAGGCTTCTTTTCATGAGATTCATCCACTTTGCCATTAATTCGTTGTTCATGCAACAGCAATGACCCTTGCAATTCATCAGCTGACAAGGTTGACATATCTTTTGTCTCTTGCATCACGGCCATGACATGATCAAATTTTAACGGTAGAGTATTCAAGACCTTCTCCACAATGAGCTGATTAGTGAGATCATACTTATTCAACTGCATCTCGTTCTTTGTATCATTCAAACAAGAAAAATAAGACTCAATAGTCTCATTCTTTTTCATGCAGCACAACTCGAATTTTTTCTTTTTTACGTTAACAAGTTACCTTGTTGAACTTTGTCAACGCCTTGATACGTTTTGGTTAAAATATCCCACACTTATTTTGCGTTTTTAGCGGTAGATATTTTGCCAAACACAGAAACATCAGTTGCCTGGTGAATTTGAAACAATGTCAAACTGTCGTTTTGTTTAGTCTTCTTATCAGCATCCTTTTCTAAATTTTGTTGAATGTGGACTAACAAATCAAACGCGTTGAGATGCGTTTCCATCTGGATCCTCCAATAATTATAATCTTGTTTACCCTTTAATTTGGGTACGGAACAATTAATATTCCGATTCATCATAAATTCCGAACACTAACCAATGCTCTGATACCAGATGCTGGGATTAAAAATAATAAATCCCAAAAGACACACCAAAACCCGTGGGCAAAGCAAGCCAACCGAATTCAAAGCCATACAAGTTTGCACAAAGGTTTGGCGACAAAACAATTCAAGAGAAAATTGATTTTGGAAGTTGAATTCGTCCGGCAACAGAAGCAAACAAAGGAAAAGGAAATTGATTGATGCTTCGGGCTCACAACAACAAAGGAAACTTTTATCAATTGAATGCAAAACTTGGGAAGCAAGAACAAAATTGATCAAGAAAAAACCGTGCGGCAAAAAAAAGGACGCCGGCTGAATTTTTGTATTTGTCTATTTCTCTATATTTTTCTCTGTAATTCTCTGTATTCAAAATTATGAATAACATATCTTATTTATAGGACTCAACTAAATTCTATACCTATTGGATTTGGTAACTACTAAACCAAAACTCTATATGATTAATAATTCTAAACCCAATAGGAAATTTAGTTTAATTCTACTACAGTAAGTCCTGGGTTGTAGCTTGAGGTCTCATAGTCGAACCCCCTCACGCACCTACTTTTAGGGACATCCGTGATTTACATCTCTCACCAATTATGGAATCGGCGGATGAGAGACCATTCAAGATTGGGGTTCAACCTTTTAGAATAGCATCCACAATAGCAAGATAAAAAGGATGTGCCTATTCTATTTTTTTTTATACATTTTATTTTATCATATCACATTTTTTGAAAATTTAAATTTACAGTCAATATCTAGATATAGGTCCGAAATCATTTTTTGGTCTTTAAAAGTTACTCGAACCTTAATAACTAATATGGTTTTGAATGTTGATACATTAATAACCAAAATAATCACAAGGAGACCAGAGGCATGGATTATCAATAAAATGAAGCGTGATATATATATATATATATTTTGGGTCATGATCAATTTAGAGGTACGAAGGTGTGATCAATTAAAAAATTGTGTAGCTATTTTTATCATAACCTTCTTGTAGTTAGAAGTAAGTTAGTTAACTCAGTTGGACAATTGTTCGGGAATAAAAATCTATGATTGGCTTTGTGGAATTTTTAGCTCGATTTTATCTCTTTAATTTTTACTTAACCCAACTCAGAATTGTGTGTGAATTTTTACCCTAAGCCTACAAATGTTCAAAAGAAGAGTTTTCCGTGCTTCTTTCCTTTTCCTTTCCATCAATAAACAAATTTCATTCCTGAAATTAAAAATCCACAATAAATTACCTTCTTCGATTAGTATGCAATTATCTATACCAAAAAATGCCAATTATTTCCCACTACTATTGGATAACTATTTTTTCCCCTCAATTTCTTACCATGGACGTTGGATTTTGTTGGGTTTGCAGACAAAAGTACGTGAAGGTCCATTTTTCAAGGATTTGATTAAACCCAAGCCCATCTTTGGTCAACAAATTATCATTAGTAAGTCAAAAACATGAATTTTTCTCAGTTACTTGGTTGGGCTTATAGACCCCGGAACGAACGCATAATCTGTTGATGAAACTGAAGCCCAGTCTTGTCTTAGCGGCTCCATAGTAGAAGAAAATGTCAGAGTTTTAGGATGAAGCCCTAACAATGGCGTTGATACATGAACAGATCAAAATAGAAAGAGAAGTCAGCAAATATAAAGACCGGAAATGAAAGGAAAAGAAGGAAAATGATTGAATAGGGCGGAGAAACGGGGGACAAATTTTATTGGGAAGTTCCAGAAGAGAGTTACTAGAATGATCATCCATCTTGCTTGATTATTAAGCAATAATGGTGTTTATAGCTGAGCTAAACAATGTTCTGAAAACAAACTAACCGAAAATAGGTAGTTACGTGTGCCCCAACTAACTGACGATTTGGGTAATTGGCTAATTAGGGTAATTTCTCCCCATTTGCCTTTGTTTCTCTTTCCTGTCCTCAAAACGGCATCGTCTCACTAATCATTCCTTTTGCTTCAAACAGCACTGTTTGCTCTTACTCTTTGGATGCTGACAGAAAGCGAGTTTGTCCATAGTAGAATATATAACTTCTTGTCGGGCCATTCCAAGTTATAGAAGGACCATTTCCTTCGTTCACTGTACCAAAAAAAAAATGAAAAAATAAATGTCAAAATAAAAAGGGGTAACTTGCCAACCTTTTTTTTTTTTGGGCGAAAGTATTGCATTTAACTTACTCTTTTGTCAAAAAAAAAAAAAAAAAAAAAAGTCAAAATAAAAAGGTGTAACTTGCCAACCTTTTTTTTTTTTTTGGGTGAAAGTATTGCATTTAACTTACTATTTTGTCAAAAAAAAAAATCACTTTGAATTGAATATATATTTTTTAAATTATTAAGTACAACATATTTAATACATCATTAAATGCATAATTTTATATTTTTATTCTAATTTTCAATTATAGTCACACATAATTATTATTAGTAAATATATTATAAAATTTTCATTCCAAAAAAATAATTTTTTTGGAAATGAGAAAATATTTTTAAAATATATTTTTTTGAAAAGGTAGAAATATAACGCAATGTAAAATACTAAAATTTTAAATACCACCAATTTGAAAAAACAGTTTCCGTAATTTGATATGAAATCATACCATCATCTATAAGGGACTTTTATTATCGAGAGTTCCTCACAGTTCCCTTTCAATTTCAAGCCATGGGGCTTTTACTGGGATCCCTATAGCTGGATGTCTTAGTGACCAACATGCAGCAATATTAGGGCAAGCTTGCCGGAAGGGCAAGGCCAAAAGCACTTATGGAACAGGGGCTTTTATACTTCTTAATACAGGAGAGGAGGCAATTAAGTCGAATCATGGGCTATTAAGCACTATAGCCTATAAGCTTAGGCCTAAAGCTCCTACAAATTATGCTTTAGAAGGTTCCATTACAACTGCTGGTGCTGTTGTTCAGTGGCATAGGGATAGTTTTGGTATAATTAGCAATGCCAGTGAGATTGAGGAATTGACCTCAAAGGTTGATTCTATTGGAGGTGTTTACTTTGTGCCAACATTTAATGGTTTGTTTGCTCCTTGGTGGCGTGATGATGCTAGAGGAGTTTGCATTGGGATAACAAGATTTACAAACAAGTCTCATATTGCTCAGGCTGTTCTTGAAAGCATGTGCTTTCAAGTGAAAGATGTATTAGATTCAATGCACAAAGATGCTAGTGAGAAGGGGGAGAGCAAAAAGGGGGAATTTTTGTTAAGAGTTGACAGAGGTGCTACAGTAAACAATCTGCTGATGCAAATTCAGGTGTGTTCCTTACATGTATGCAAATTCGATAGCTTGTTTCTTAATTTGCTCAATGCATACATGGCCTGTATGTAGTTTTAAACTAATATGCAAAATTTTTCTATTTTGTCCATGACTCTTCCAGTATTTTAGGATGTATTTTAGAAAAACCTTTCTGTAGTTTTCTTTTTGGTTTTCAGATGCTGCAGTAGCCCTAAATCTGTACACCAAGTTTTACTAGTTCAATGGTTGATGATTTTCCGAAAGAATGATGGTTCCTTGTGGATTTTACTATATATTTTTTTTCCTGTATATTCTTGCATATTTGTGCTTAAAGGCAAACCACATAATCTGAGATTCTGTTAATGTTATTTTCAAGCTGACTTGCTGTGTAACCCAGTAGTAAGACCAGCTGACATAGAGACCACTGCTCTTGAAGCAGCTTAGGCTGCTGGATTAGCTGCTGGTGTTTGGACAGAAGATGACATATTGTCTGCTGGGGAGAAGATGAAAAAAGCTACCACTTTCCGTCCACTTTAGATGAAGAATTGAGAAAGAAGAAGGTGGAATCTTGGTGTAAAACTATTGCGCGAACTTTTGACTTAGCTAATTTATCTCTGTAATTATTATCTCTATTCATCCCTTGTGTTGTTTACTTACTTTAGTGCTTTGACACTCTTGTTTTTATTCGTGCTTGTGAATTGGTTTTCCTTATTAAAAAATGTCTGCTCTGGAAATTTTGTTGAAAATTTATCTCAGTACTTTAAACTTCATCACGTCGTTGATACTATCAAAAATTTTGTTCAAAATTGATCTTAGTAGTTTGAACTTCATCATCTCGTTGACACTATCGATATGCCTAGAGAAATCCATCCTTAAGTAATTTTAAGATCATTTTTTGACATCAAAATATCCTTATTGAATACTTGTTTCTAGATGTTGATTTCTTATGTCGTGGCACAGTTTATTAGATAACTGTGAGTGTACCATCCACCATCTTTCCCTGAGATTATTGTATGAAAGATCCAAACTCTCTATGATTTTCAACATGGAGAGTCTTGATGGGATAGAACCTTGCAAGCAATTGTGGATAAGTTCAATGCTCGAATATTTGTGTTAGATCACCAATTCTGTTGGCATTTCTCCCATGAATTGGTTGTAGGACAATTCAAGTCTGTATAAGACTGTATAAGAATGGTTATTGTGTTTTGCTCTCCACTGGGGCATGTTTATACTTTGAAAGAAACAGTTAGTAATCATGTTGCCGAAAATTCATGTTATTCTGTCAAAAAAACAAGGAGTTTACTGAATAATTGCTGTATATTGAATCATTCGTTGTACAATGTCTAATGTGTATATATAAGCTACAAACTCTAGTCTAAATAAAGTAATTAGATAATTACAAGATTAGATAATTACAAATCATAAGGGATATACATGAATACGGGATATACACAAATCATGGGATATGCATAGATATTTTTGGCAGTGTTAATCAATCTTCAACACTCCCCCTCAAGCTGGAGATTTATATAAGTCAAAAACTCCGAGCTTGGAAAGAAGATACCAATGCTGCCCACTACTTAAAGCCTTAGTCAAGATATCGGCTGGCTGCTTTTTGGTAGATATATGGCGTGTCGCTATGATTCCTTGTTGAATCTTCTTTCTGACATAATGACACTCCACCTCAATATGCTTGGTGCGTTCATGGAAAATCGGATTGGCCGCTATTTTCTCTGCAACTTCATTGTCACAATAAAGTAATGCAGGTTCGTTTATATGAATACCAAAATCTCGTAGTAGCCCCATGACCCATACTACTTCACTGGTTGTAACCTGCATGGCTCGATATTCTGCCTTGGCTGAAGATAGTGATACAGTGGGTTGCTTCTTTGTACGCCAGGATATCAATGAGTTGCCAAGCATGATGCAGAAACAGGTGGTGGATCTCCTTATCATTGGACATGTGCCATAATCTGAATCACAAAAGGCTCGCAACTCAAATTTTGATGATGACGGGAATAGAAGACCAAGACCTGGGCAACTATTCAGATATTTAACGACTTTCAAGGCGGCTTCCATGTGAGATTGCTTCGGCTTGTGCATGAATTGGCTAAGAAGTTGAACTGAAAAAGTAATGTCAGGCCTGGTGAGATTTAAATATATAAGTCGACCAACTAATCTCTGATATACTAAAGGATATTCGAGAAGCGGATCATTGACTTGCTCATTTGAGCCAACGTCATATTCAATGGATGTGAGCTTCTTGTTTTGCTCCATAGGGATGGCCGAAGGTTTTGAACCTGCTAATCCTGCCTCAGATATCAGTTCCAGTGTGTATTTGCGTTGACTGATTGATATCCCGGCTGGAGAGCGAGCAATCTCAAGACCAAGAAAGAACTTTGATTGACCGAGATCTTTCATAAAAAATGTGGCATTGAGATACTGCTTGAGATCAGTGATACCATTTTGACTGTTGCCTGTAATAAGTATATCATCAACATAGATAAGTAATGCCACAAAAGAAGTACCCTGAAGTTTTGTGAACAAAGAATAATCATGTCGAGACTAATGAAAACCATGTTGGAGAAGAGCATCAGTGAATTTGACGTTCCATTGACGAGACGCTTGCTTTAACCCATACAAGGATTTCCGCAGTCGACATACCAAATTCTCCCCCTGAGTGCGAAATCCAGGAGATAGGTTCATGTAAACTTCTTCAGAAAGATCACCATGGAGAAAAGCATTTTGCACATCCATCTGATAAAGAGGCCAAGCATGAATAGCAGCAAGTGTGAGAAGAAGGCGGACAGTGACATGCTTAGCGGTGGGAGAAAATGTATCTTGGTAATAGATCCCTTCTCGCTAGTTAAAACCTTTAGCCACGAGACGAGCTTTATACCGCTCAATAGAACCATCAGCATGATACTTAACCTTGTAGACCCATTTGCAACCAATTGGATGACGATTAGGAGGCAATGGAATCACATCCCAAGTATGATTGGCTTGCAGAGCATGAAGTTCAGATTCCATGGCAGTAACCCAATGAGGATTTGTAATGGCTTCTTGAAAGGTGGTTGGTTCTTGAATGGCCGAGATGGAAGCAATAAAATGCTGATAGGAGGGGTTACAATTGGACATGGAAAGGAAAGTGGAGATGGGATAAAGGGAAGTACAAGATGCAGAGGGTAAGGTAGAACAGATGTAATCAGTACTCTAGATAGGAGGTCTGGATGGACGGCTGGAGCAGCGAAGAGAGACGGCTAAGTTGGGATCATGTGTGGTTAAGGCCGGTGAGGATGGAGTATCATCATCTGAAGATGGCCCGGATCGAGAAGAAGGCGCAAGAGGGTAGGATCACCGGAAGCGGGTCGGCGAGGTCGATATCTGAGGAGGTGCCTCGTCGGACCATACAGCTGGAGATGTCAAATCGGACGGAGCTGCAGAGGATAAAACTGAAGCAGACGTGGAAAATGGAAAAATATTTTCTTGGAAAACTACATCTCGACTAACAAAGAATTTCCCCAAAGCAGGGTCCTATAGTCGATAACCCTTCTGATTAGGAGGGTAACCCATAAAAATGCAAAGAGTTGCACGTGGACTAAATTTGTCACGTGTACCTAAGGTGGTGGCATAACAACGACACCCAAAAACACGAAGATGGTCAAGGATGAGTGGTTTGTGAAATAAAAGTTCAAATGGGCTGAGGCCGTGTATGGAAGAAGAAGGCAACTGGTTAATAAGATAGGTGGCAGTGAGAATGCATTCACCCCAAAAGTGAGATGGAATTTCAGCCTGAAACATTAAGGCTCGTGCAACATCCAATAAATGACGATGTTTGCGTTCAACAACTCCATTTTGTTGAGGAGTATAAACGCAAGAGCTTTCATGAAGAATTCCTTGATTAGCAAGGAATGACTTACACTCAGTGGAAAAAAATTCGGTCCCATTGTCAGAGCGGATGCAGCGGACAATGGAACCAAATTGTGTAAACACCATAGACACAAAATGTTGAATTTTGGAAAAAACTTTGGAATTTGGAATGCAAAAGAAAAGTCCATGTGGCACGGGAAAAGTCATCCACAATGGTGAGAAAATATCGTGACCCATCATGATTGGTGGGCCGGTGAGGACCCCAAATGTCCATGTGGACTAATTCAAATGTGGAGGTGGTGGCATTAGTGCGTGTAGGAAAAGCCTGGCGAGTTTGTTTGGCCAGAGGACAAATTGGACACGAAAAAGACGGAGGGCACGAAATTGATTGACCAAGTGTATGATAAGATTTTAAAGAAGAATGACCAAGACGACGATGCCAAATGTCATAACTAATATTATTGCAAAAAATTGAATTACAATTAGGAAAAGTTTTTGGAATACATAAAGCATTCTTTTGGGAATTTAAATATTCTTGAAAAACTAAATGAAATGAAGTTGGAATGGAAGAACATAAAAAGTATAATCCCCGATCAGCTTTGTCGAGCCCGATCAGAGCCCCAGTCGTACGGTCCTGAAAAACACAAAATTCATCGAAAAAAATTACCACACAATGATTATCTCGAATAAGCTTACGAACAGATAGCAAATTATGTTTAAAGTGTGGAGCATATAGGACATGTGTGAGGTGTAAAGTAGGATAAGGTCGGTAATGACCAATATGGGTGATAGGACTAGTGGATTGATCGGGCAGTGTAATGGAAATGGGTGTGTGACAAGGAGAAAAGGAATCTAAAATAGACAAATTGCAAGTGATGTGGTCACTAGCACCTAAATCAATAACCCAAACGGAAGAAATGGATTGAGAAGGCAAAGTATTACCTGAAAAGTTGGCGGTGGAGTCCGAGGTCCCCATCTGATTTAAAAGGGTGACGAGTCATTGTTGTTGATCTGTGGTGAGGTGAAGCCCAGAGGGACCGCCAAAAACATTGCCCGAGCAAGGAGTCGCTGAACCCAAGATACCTGCACTAGAATGTGGATTAGTGCCATAGGAGTCCATGGGTTGAGAATTAGATCCAAAATTATTAGGAAAAGGCCCAAATCCAGGAGGAGGAAATGGGCTAGTAATGGCAGCATTATGGACTTGCGGCCTAGAATTATTATTGTTTTTTTTCTTAGAGCCACCTCGCTGCTTGGGCCTCCAATTTGGAGGATAGCCCACAAGAAGGAAGCAGGCCTCACGAACATGGCCTGGCTTCTTACAATGACTACAAAATGGGCGCGGTCCATTGGGCCCTGGAATGCTTGATATGGAATTGGACACTCCAGGCCCAAGGGAAGATGGCAAGGAGTGTGGCCCAAGGTTGAGTGATGAAGACCCTGGCCCAAAGTTGAATGAAGCCGGCTGTGACCCAAACGGCTGTGACCCAAATGAAGAAGCCTGCTTGGAGCTTAAATGGTCGTCCCTTCCAGAAGGCAGCTGGGTTTGTTGTGCCGCAAAAACCAGTCCGTTGGAGCCGGCTGAAAAATGGCCATCAACGGCGGTGCGCTGGTGGAGATCCTGTTTGGCGAGGGCGTGAAGCTTTTCAAGAGACAAAAACTCATCTCGAGCGAGGATATTAGTTCGCAAGGTGTGAAAATCACCCGGCAAAGCGAGCAAGAATTTCATGGCTCGATCGGAATTTTCGTGTGCCTGAAGCCGATCATTGATATGGCATTGACAGTGACCACAAGTGCAGCGAATGGGTGGTTTGTGGGTGTCTAAATCCGTCCAAAGATCTTGAAGATGAAGATAGAAATTTGTGAGTTGCAAGCTAGATGCACCGGTGGAAAGCTTGGATTCTGCAATGGCCCGTTTCAGTGCAAAAATCTGAGACCAGTAACTTGCCCAAAACTGTCCTTAAGCGTGTTCCAAATAGATGCAACGGTGGGCAACCGTGATACCATGGATTCAAGCGACGGGTCTACTGAATGTGTTAGCCACGTTTTTGCAGCGGCATGGCATTGATCCCATCGTTCTGTGGCGGGACTGTCGTCAAGGGGACGAGCTAGAGTGCCATCAAGGAAACCCAGTTTATTTCTAGCCAAGAAAACCGTACGCACTTGGTCGCTCCAAACTTGCCAATTCCCTTCGCCGGTGAGCTTGGTGGAGACGATGCTGCCCGTTTGAAGGTCGGTGGCGGAGAGTTGGTAGGGATCTCGCTGTGTGGCTGGAACAAGGGTGGAGGTGCTGGAGGCAGCGGCGGTGATGTCGACCATGGCTGATGAAGGCGGTAGAATTGTGGTAAATTTCAGACTTTGCAGGGATAATTCAGGAATTTGCAGAAAATAGTGAGAATTGTGTTTTTGGAAAAATTGAAAAGTAAAAAATAAAAAGGAATGAAAAACAGCAATGAACTCCTTTTGAATGATGGTTAAAAATTGGAGCAGAAGCAGTGATAGATCGTCCGCTCTGATACCATGTCAAAAAAAACAAGGAGTTTACTGAATAATTGCTGTATATTGAATCATTCGTTGTACAATGTCTAATGTGTATATATAAGCTACAAACCCTAGTCTAAATAAAGTAATTAGATAATTACAAGATTAGATAATTACAAATCATAAGGGATATACATGAATACGGGATATACACAAATCATGGGATATGCATAGATATTTTTGGCAGTGTTAATCAATCTTCAACATATTCCCTTTACAATTGAATTTTGATTATTAAAATAGATGATCAAAAACAAAAGTAAGCACAAAAAATAGATATTCTCATGATCTAGTCACAAAACTTATTGAATTACGCTTGGTAAAACTATTCCTTGAGCTACCACAAAAAGCAAAAAAAAATTTCAATAGATAAAACACAAAAAAAAATTTCTATGGTTTAGCTCCATCCAATTACCATAATCACTTGGAACTAGATTTGTACCTTAGGTAGAATCCGAATAGGATCCATGTGTCTATAAAATTAGACCATGCTCTGCGATAGTGAGGGCTGAGATAAAGAGAGAGAGCTAACGTCACTAAGACAGCCACAAGTGACACTGAGAAGCTCAGAAAAAATTCTATTGTATAATCTGCACCATTATTATCTTCGCCACCAACACCATGCACTGGATTAACTATACCTGTAATTCTTTCACATTGTCTTAGGAGAAATGGTCCATAAAGACTTGCGTTTCCTCTATAATTACTCTCATCAAAATTTGCAAACTCCCTTTTGTCAAGTGTTCTACCTGACAAATTGTTATACGATACATTGAACTTGGACAAGAAGTTCAAATTTATGAGTTCAAAAGGTATTTGACCACTGAGATTATTGTATGAAAGGTCCAAACTCTCTATATTCTTCAACATGGAGACTTTTGATGGAATAGATCCTTCCAAGTAATTGTGGGATAAGTTCAGTGACCGAATATCTGTTAAATCACCCAATTATGATATTTCACCCATTAATTGGTTGTGGGACAAATCGATTCCAGGCATATAATTTAGAATGTTACCTGTGTAAGAGTAGGTCATATCTTTTGTCATGAATTGCACTATTTCAAAATTTTCCAAATCAAAATTTTCGTCATCTATAGAAAATCTAGAAAAACTAGGATACCCAAGACCGAAACTAACACTTGTTGATAGTTGATAATTCCAGTTTTCATAAATAAGATTTGCTCCAAAAGAGATGTTACTTAGGCATGAAGGAATTCGACCAGAAAAATCATTCTGATAAAGATCGATAATGCTCAGTTTCTTCAACTGACATATGGACTCCATAATCTGGCCTTGCAAATTATTTCCTCCCAACATGAGAAGCCTAAGTTGTGTAGGTGAAATATCACGTGGAAAGCCGCTAGAAATACGATTATGCCTCAAATCCAGAGCCTTCAAAGATGTAGAATTTTCCAATAGTGCATTTGGTATTGATCCTGTGATTTGATTCCTTTGCAGGTGGATGAATTTCAATGATGGAAAACTAAAGCATGATGGTATGGATCCATTTAAGCGATTTTCAGAGAGGCCTAAAAATTCAAGATACGAAAGCTTACAAATATCATATGGTATAGTGCCTTCTAGTTGGTTCCCTGATAAGTCAATAAAATTCAATGATGATAAGTTTCCAATCCACCTTAGAATTTTCCCTTGAAACTCATTGTTGGATTTTTCTATGAAGCCTAGACCAGGATTGCAAGATAATCTGTGTGAGCTGCTTCCAGAGAAATGATTGTTATCCATGTGAAGAACTTCAAGGCTAGTTAAGCTGGCTGAACTTAAGGGGAAATATCCTCGCAAACTATAATAGGATAATACCAAAGCAAAGAGATTGACACACCCAGTTCCAATTCGATATGGCACTTCTCCAGAAAAATTGTTGTGTGACAGATCAATGGCCATTGCTTTTTTCGGGTATGCTTCCTTCAAAATTATTTCTTGACAAATTCAAATATTCCAAACTTGGGAAGAATAAATCGATATCTTGAGGAACTTGACCATAAATCTCATTGTTTGAGATGTCTAACATCTGGACAAGTTGTAGTTTGGGTGTGGCATCCGATAGAAATGGGCTTGTAAAAGAGTTATTCCTCAAGTTGAGAACTTCTAAGTGTGTGTTGTTTTCCAGCAGCCAATTTGGAAACTTCCCAACTAAATTATTGGAAGAAAGATCAAGAATTCTTAGTTCTCTCTGATACAACAAAAACTTAGGAACCTTCCCAGTCTCATTGTTCAAATTGCATCCTGCCAACTTGAGAAATTTTAGCTAGAATGAAGGTAAGAAATCTAGACCTTTAGTATTAAAGTATAATTTACCGCCTAGAGGTTCAAGCATGAATTGTTGAAGCTTTAAGTGGTTGGCAATAAAAGTCAAGGAAAATGAACCATGAAAATGGTTTCTAGAAAGAGAGGTATTCGAGATGTACGAGGCTAGTGATGACAAGTGAGGGTATGTTGCCGCTAAAATTATTGTCTGAGATATCAAAAACCTGGAAAGATGTCAAGTTGCTGAGACACAGTGGAATATTACCACTAAAATTATTCCCACTCAGATCAAGTTGAAGGAGACTCTTCAAGCTGCAAATTCCTGCCCAAAAATAAAATAATCTAGCTGAGGAAAACTTTAATTTCTTGCAAATTGTACTTGTATGAAATTTGTGCGATCCATGTGATATGGCTGCAGTTATCATATCCACTAGATTAATTATTTTCTTAATTTTTGCATATATAACATTTTATTTAGTTGAGCAAACCTATGCTATGCTATTTTATATAAACAGGACCCAATTTTATAGTAAAATGTCAATTCAACTGCACATTTTTATTATATATTTTTTTTTGGATGAACAATGGAAAGTAAACTGCAATTTAGTGCAAAAAAGCGAACGCATGTGAGTGTTACGTAAATTGGATCAACGTTAGATTACCTTAAGGATGGATGAATCATTAATTTGATTATGTCCCAGATATAAGGCTTTGAGAGAAGTCATGACTTCAATTGATGACAGCTTTTGCATATTTGAAGCTCCAAGATTGAGTAGCTCTAAATGTGGTAGCTTCAGATCTGCAGCAAAGAATCTCCAAAACTATTATCACGAGTTTAATGTTGATACTATAATGTGGTTCAAAAGAAAAGAGAGAGGAAAAGGAAGTCAGAAAAGAGAGAGGAAAAGGAAGTCAGAATTCTTTGTTGCAAGGAACTCAATCAAATAACTGACAAAATTAACCAACCAATTACTAGTCACGGTGATACAAAATAATTGAATATCACTCACAAGATGAAATTTCTTCACTTAATTAAAAAAATAAAAATAAAAATAAAAAATATTATTGTATATCATAGTATCATACACAATAAGAAATTATATTTATCTCTTAATGTATTTTTTTTTGGGACTTAGAAAATAATGCATAATTGTTAAATGTTTGTAGTATAGTCCAAAGATACTAATACAGTAGTACAAATATGCTGCTTCACAAGTTTGCTTTGGACCCGTGTTTCCAATGTTACATATTCCAATTAATTTATAAGCAAACGTGAATCCTAAAAAGTATCAAATCGTGATTCAAATTTGTGGCATATAGTAATAATATTTACCCAAATTTACCTTTGAAGGACATAGAACCATGAAAGTAATTTTCACTCAAGTCAAGATACTCCAGTTGCTTCAGATGATTAATCTCTACATAAACAAAATTATGAAACAAATTAGTAAATATTGAAAAGGAGGCCATGTGAATTTGCAAGTATTTTGTTGATTATGTAAAGAATACTGTTTCCAACATGAAAAACAAAGAGTATATTTACCTTTGAAAGGAAATATGCCCTCCATGTTATTCCTAGCAAGAGACAGATTTTTTAGTAAAAAAATTGTTGTTATACATTGAATTGCTTTGCTGTCAAGGTTGTTCTCATCCAAGTTTAAGAATTTTAGATTTTTGAAATTAGTGAATCGTTCACAACCTACAAAACTTGAAAATATAAGTCAAAAGATGCAATGAGATGGCACATTTTCTTGCTATTGAAGTATTAAAAAAAAAACAAAGAGAGATAAAAGGAAAAAAACTATATGCATAGCAAACAAAGTAAGTAACATATTTAGATTAACTGTGTGATTTATTATTACATATGTTCTCCATTTCAAATTTTTCAATATCAGAAATATGTACTCGTAAATAGTTCATTGATTTGGGGGAAGGGTTTGGTGTTGTTCATTGAATAATCATAATTTTTTTTTAAAAAAAAATCTCTAATTCAGATAAATTTAACAAAATCTGAACTATTATGCAACAAAATTTGTAAAAAAATTATATCATTGAAAAGCTTGATTCTTTATTTAATTTGTTTACGTATAACTCTTTGTTTCAACATTAGACACTACAAGACAATTGGCATTTTCCGACGGAACATTTCCGACGGCAAATCCACAGTTCCATCGGAAAATTTAAGATTTCCGACGGTCTTCCGTCGGAATAACGGTCGTCGCAAAAACTTTTCCAGCGGTCAACCGTCGGAAATCGAACGGATTTCAATCGGAAATTACAAGAAGAAATTAAAAATAAATAAATAAGTGCCGACGGATATCCGTCGGAAATTAAAAAAATTTTACAAAGAAATAAATAATTTCCGACAGAAATCCGTCGGAAATTAAATAACATTTTGTTAAAAAATAAGTAATTGCCGACGGATGGCCATCGGAAATTATTTAAATTTTTTTTGGAAAATATGTAATTACCGACGAAAATTATTTAATTTTTTTTAAAAAATAAATATTTTCCGACAGATATCCGTCGGTAATTAAATAAATTTTTTTAAAAAAAAATTTCCGACGGAATTCCGTCGGAAATTTAATAAATTTTTTTTTAAAAAAATAAATTCCATTTTAACAAAAAACTAAAAATTATTTTATACACATAAATTTGACAAAAAGTAATATTATCCTAATTGTTGTCCATATCCATGCTCGAGTCAGTATCTTCATTGTTGCTCGTTTTTTTTTCTTCTTTCCGCGCTTTTCTATTTTCTCTATCTTTGCCTGTAGACTCTGAATCAGCTCCGTCATTTGTTGTTGCTTAGTACTGACCTCCTCAGTCAGTTTGGCCACTCTATGACGCATCAGATCATACTCAACTTGCGACACGAACGTCGAAGATGATGCTGAATATACAGAGCGACTGGTAGAAGGCTGATTCCCCATCCCATAAACTCTACCCTTGTAGACTCCACCGACAGCCTGAGTAAATAATTCTTCATCACTGCGTGGGGGATTCTGCGTCCGCGCAGTACTATCATCTGTCGTTTCTGTCTGATTGAGTCTTTCTTCAGTCGCAAGAAATTGAAAAGCGTTCTATCAAGGAAAAAAATATATTACACATTTTTATTTATTATTAATAAACTAAATAGAATTTGTAAAAAAAAATCTATTTTTACTAAAAAACTCACATATGTAGCCTCGACATGGGAATCAACCCACTGATCCCGCTCTCCAGTCTCGGGATTTTTTTTCTTGTGGCCAATTAAGAAAAGGTCAATCTTTGATGACCTTTGCCCATAGTTTTTTCCTGCATATTATATAAATATTAGATTAACAAATCATATTAAATTATACATAAATGACATTGAAACAAAAAAAAAATATATAAATATTCTTACAAGTCTCGCTGTATGTGTAGCAAGTGATATTGAGCCGCAAGTGTTGAGAGACCCGCCTTTCTCTGAAGCACGAGCCTCCTTTGCCTGAATTTGCCTTTTTTTGAATGCTTTAGATGCCCAATGTTTTTGAAGGCATTCCCAGACGTGGTTGCCTATCCATTGCGGTCTTGTCTTTCTGCGGCGGATATGATGAAAAATATCCGCAAAGCGCTTTGCCCCTCATACTTCGAACGCTCGGCGGATGTTTTCATCATTTCTTGGCAACCAATAAACCTTGCGCTACAAACATAAATGACGACATTAGTAATTATATAACTTATAATTTATATAAATCAATATAAATAATAATATAACAGTAAAAAATTACCTTAAACTCCGAAAACATCCTCTTGCGAACCTCCAGTGGAATTTCGCGCCATACTGCCCAAGGTTTTTCAAAGTGGGCTTTGATTGCATCGTAAATTGCACCCGCAGCAGTATGACTCGGAATGAATCTAAAAATATAAACAAAAGAAGCAATCAATATTAAAATTTTAATTGAATACAAGTATTATTTAAAATAAATGTTAAAAATTTTACCCGGTAGAAGTTTCGTCTGGTATGATATATCTTGCACCATCCTCCTCCCGTACATGATCCAATGGAGGCTCGATCTCGGCTTCGCCACCATCATGATGCTCCGAATACGGTGGTGATGATGATGTTCTAGATCCATCTCCAGTATGTGTGATGAGCGGTGGTGATGAAAATGGACCCGATCCATCTCCAGTGCTCTGTGCTGAGCTGGCTAAGAGTGGACGACTGAAAGTCAACCCTGACGGAAGGGGACGCAATGGTGTATGCTCCGACGAGCGCGAACTAGCACGACCTTTGCTGCGACTTGCACGGCGACCTCTGCTCTGATCTTTATCCATTTAATTAAAATCCTACAATATCTAACAAAATATAACGAGGTGTGATTGACATTAGAATTTGTATTTTGTTAGCAGAATAGCTCAAACACATTTCGTACTATTATTTATTAATCCCTCCCAAAGGCATTCTTCTTTGTTAATGTTTGATTGTTATATATATATAACAACTTGTGTATATGTATAGACTCATAATTCATGATTAATAATTAATAATTAATTCACGTCCCAAGTCTTTAAAAAATTATTAATACCTAAATGTGCAATGCATTACCTACTTTTAAAACTTTGGCACGTAAATAACTAGATAGTTCAACAGATTATTGTACTTATTAAAGTTAAAACTGAACTAGAAAACTTCCCTAGTAATTTTAACTGTTACAGCAATCTTCATTTTAGCAATAAATATGCACAAATTCTCGTCATATCTTTCCTTCTTCCTTTGTCCTTTAGCCTCTGTTTACTGTTTTTTTTTTTTTTGTTTTTTCCATTGTGAAAAATAGAAACAAAAACCATAAGAAAGGCCCTTGCAAAAGTAGATGTGCTCTTATGACTTTTCCCATTGTGATTATTTAATAGACCTAAGTTGTAAAATAATCCACATCTTGATAAATATATTAAAAACAAACTTCACATAAGTATAATAAAATACCTCCATGAAAAAGAACTAACAACCTAATAATTAGGAAAAAATTGAAAATAAATTCAAGAAGTTGGATGACCAATTGCACAATAAAATCCAGAAAAGGGCATACAAAATTCGCACCATTATCTTTAGTTCATTTGGGACAAACCTCCACTACACATGTCTCTCCTATTCCCATTGTTAAGTTCATTTGGGAGAAGCTCAAAATAAAGAATTATGTAAACATCTAAGATAAAAGGAAAAAAGAATAAAGTCTCAAAATTTTAACCCTTGATCAAAATGGATATTAAGGTGTTCTAAATTTCGGATCCAAATGTAAATCGATCAAATTACCAGATAAAGGGGTTAATCAATCGAACAAGTTCGACTAAGAATAAAGAAACCAGAAGATAATTTTCTTCCATGCTCCTCACAGAAATGTACATTCATTTGAAAAAAACTTCCTTAAAAAAGAGAAACAAAATCACAACCCCACAAGGGCCACAATTGCAAGTACACAAAAACTTTAATCAAATAGAGTATTATTCTATGACCGGCCATAAAGGAGAAGAGAGCCAATAATGCAAAGAAGGCAGTCATAAATCATAATCCCACCTGTAGAAGATACACACATTGATACATACTGCCAACCAAATCAAACAAAGAAACTAAAAGTTCAAAATGGCATTAAAAATTTGGAATACAACTCATCATCCCAAAACAAAATGACAATTGAACCATTACATACTTCCCTTTTTTCTGTCTCTTTCAATGCATGTCGTGTTGGGCTTTGAGGATTAGTGACAAACCAGTTAATGTAGCGGCTGAGGTTAGTCCTAATAGGCTGCTTGGAGTTATATATTCTGCAAACTATATCTATGGCTGTTTCCTCCCCAACTTCTGCAAGCCTTCGTCGGGCACTTGCATCCGGTGGGTCTTGCTGCTTTTCCAAGCAGATTCTGTCTATCATTTCTTCCATGCAATCGGGTAGAACAAGAACATCACCCATTCTGGAACTCTCTCCCTCCCTCTTTTTCCCTTTTTCCCCTAACATAGTCCACAAATTTTCCTTCTTTTTCTTTTCTATGTTTGTTTTTTCGGTATCTCTTTTTCTAGAATTATTGTTC
Source organism: Gynochthodes officinalis (assembly GCA_020080225.1). NCBI lineage: Eukaryota > Viridiplantae > Streptophyta > Magnoliopsida > Gentianales > Rubiaceae > Gynochthodes > Gynochthodes officinalis. The sequence continues at coordinate 31,916,315 of CM034625.1, read as the reverse complement.
AAATGGTAATTGGGTCTCACATATTTTTCTTTTTTTCTCGTGCAGCTCCAAGAGCGGTTCAAAAATGCAAGAACAGAGGCTAAATGAATTTCCTGCAAATAACTTGTTCCCGATTTCTCAGATTTTTCTTGTTTTATTGCCCTTGTATTGACGTGCTTTCTTGTTGTCAATATGTATTATATCGGCTAGAGAGGAGTCTAGCATGCAATTTGAATCTATGTTATTTTTTTTAATAAATAAGAGAAGAAAAATAGGATGTTGCAGAGTTTTCTTTATATATCTATGTAAATATTATTAGGTCATGAAAAAAACATGTTCACGTAAATTGAATTGACCCCTTGGATAAGCTGCCTTAAGCAAGGATAAAATGCTACCCTGATAATTATACATCTAAATGACTTGAGAATAAAATTAGACCCTGATAATTATCTATCAACATGATGATAGTGAACTCCAGCCATAATCAGTATGACCAAACCATCGACAGTTTCTCCAATCACTGCGCTAAAAAATTGTTTTTTTAGCGGTTATCCGAATTCAACACCCATTCTTCATTCGATACCAGGTGGGAAGAAAACATAAAAAGGCAATCATGACTCCATTCTACATACATTTACGGCTGAAAACCAAAACTAATTTCCTTCCACTAAATCAGAAGTGGAAACTTAAATCCAAATCCAAGTGAAGTTATCAATTAAAGAAAGGAAATAAATCCAGGAAAAAAACCCAATCGCAAAAGTAAAACCTAGGACTCATTAATCAGAAGCCAAAAACCAGAAAATTAAACATCGGCACGGCCAATTAACAATATGCCACAAACCAAAACAGAAATCAGAAACTAGAACTAGACGGTACAGAAATCACAAACGAAAACATCGGCACGGCCAATTAAACATCTGGCAGTACTACAATTTGATAAGAAAAATCACAGCACAAACAGAGATACAATTGGACCAGAATTAAATTGCTTAACAGTAGTCATTGTTATTTCCCTTTTCTTTTTTTTTTCCATTCCTTTTTCACCCAAATTCCTCACTGTTTTTTTCTCTTCATTCAATTTTTTATTTTTTAAAATATATTTTCCCCAAGACACCATATAGCAAAAAGATTTCCACTTTGCACAAGCCGAAGATGCAGAAGACAAACAAGAAACACAAAACCACCACAAAAAATTTAGAAACCATAATAGAAAAGGACAACCTACAAAATTAGTGGCACATTCACACCCATTAGCCATTAGCCACAAAATCATCAATGAAACAATTTAAGGTGAAAAAAGATTGGAAATTCGGCACTTCATCAATCGCAAATTAGGGCAAAATCCAAAAATTCAAACACAAATTCCCAACAAAAACACATACAAAGCCAGAACAAAAACCAAAAACAACACCAATATTCGTAGCCAATGAGAAAAAATAAGACAAGGACCGGAATACACTTGAGGCGGCGGCGGAGGCGGTGACTCGCGGTGAGAGGTGCACGGCCGACGGTCGACGAGCTCACGTTGAGGATGAGAACGATAGTGACGACCGTGATTGGAGATTGAAGAGCGCCAATCGATCGTGGAATGACTCCTTCGGCCGGCGTAAGAGACAAGAAATGAAGAAATTTGGGGAAAAAGGGAGCGGGAGGCGGGAAAGAGGAAAGAGGGGAAAAAGGAAAGAAAAATTTGAGGGCAAGTGGGAGGCGGGAGGGGAGGGCGAAAGGGGAGGGCGCATGGGAGGGAGGGGAAATGGGAGGGAGGGGGAAAAAGGGGGGGGGGGGGGGTTATGTAGTTTCACATTTCCGGCGGATATCCGTCGGAACAAGTTATTTTTTTTACTTTTCGGAAGAGATTCCGACGGATTATCCGTCGGAACTTTTTTTTTTTATTTATTTTGAATATTTCCGACGGACATCCGTCGGAAAGTTAAATATTTTTTTATTTTTCTTAAAATTCCGACGGTTTTTTCGTTGGAAATTTTTAAATTTTTTTAATTTTTCGCAAGAACTTCTGACGAATTTTCCGTCGGAAATGTTTTTATATTTTATTTTGAATATTTTTCTTAAATTTTTTTTATTCTTTTTTAATATTTCCGCCAACTCATTTTTAAAGTATTTTTATTCATATTATTTACCTCCTTTTTATCATAATTGTTATTTCTTTAACTATTCAAAATACATATATTGAAAATAATATATTTTTATCTATCTCTATTTGTTATTTATTTAAGTATTTTGAAAAAATATATACCCTTTTATTGAAAAGAAAGAGTTTGTATCCCATTTAAACTTTGAATACTTCTAAATTTTATTTTTTATTTTAATATTAAATGGATATCCATTTAAAATTTAAATTCCGTCAAAAAATTGAAATAAAAAATTTAAATTAATCAAGTTTCAAATGTATAAAAAATGAAAATATTTTATTCAAATTTTAAAATATTTCATAAATGAAAAATAATTATTTTTACACGTTGTAATTAGTGAATTAAATTATTTTCAAATATTAAGGTTATTTAAATCATTCATCCATTCACTATTTCTTGAAACCTCTTTTTAATTCAAAATATTATGCATAAGAATCAATTAGTAAAATAATACAACATATATATCCTAAAATTATGTAAAAAAACATATTATTTAGTCTGAATATATATCCTCGAATTCTTCTTCGGGACTCGTTTCTTCGCTGTCTACAAATTCTGTCTCTTCATCTAAATCATTGCTCACGTGTTTTTCTTCAGCATCCTCATCATCCTCATCATCCTCATGCCTGTTCATTTCTACATCAACATCTTCATCATTATTGCACTGAAAATCTCGGAGACTATCTTCTAAATCATTGTTTACAGTGTATTCCACGTTTGATGTGTCAGTTTGGAATGCTATGTCTATTGAATCCTCCACTTCGACCCTACCCACTGGTTTTGTGTTAATCACGGCCCACCATTCAGACTTATCAGGTCTCAAAGGATAAGGAACATAATACACTTGTCTAGCATTTTGTGCAATCACAAATGGGTCAAATGTACCGTATTGTCTTGTATATCTCACATCAACTAATTTATATTGTGGATGTACCTTTGTTCCTGATGGTCTCCGTGTGTCGAACCAGGTACAGTAAAATAATGTATGATTTCACCTTTCGACTTGGTCCCCATGATAGAGCATGTAGATTTGGGTTGGTCACTCCGTTGGAAACATTTTGTACCTGCGATTGAATTAAAAAAAACTTCAACATTTAAGTTACAATGAATTTACATCTATTGCGTAATAGATATTTGCAGGCTAATGACCACTTACATAATCTTTGAACCATATACTAAAATATTCACGAACAGCTTCATTCCCGTAATAATTTCTGAAATCTCTGAAATATATTTCAATTATTAATGTCGCGATTAGATTACATAAGAAAAATGGTAAAAGAAACATAATCAACATACTGTACCTCAGAGTTGGTTGGATCTCCTCACAATTAAGCAGAACGCCTCGCTTTGCAACAGAGAGCTCATTATCGTCTAACCACCGAATAGTTAGTTTTCCGATGCTCGCCGTAAGATCAAATATTGACAAAGATGGAGGGTTCGTACTAGGACCTCCATCATCATGCCGATTCACTCTGTTTCTTAAACTCGGGATATGCTTCTCAAAATAGAATGAACAAAAATGTGAAGTTTCCCTAGCAAGGTATGCTTCGCAAATCGAACCTTAGACTCTAGCCTTTTGTTTCACTGACCGTTTACACTTCCCAATGTTCCTACAATTGAAATTCGTTAAACAACATGTTAGGGAACTAAAAAAAAATTATATATACGTAATTAGGAAAAAATAGGTTTAATTACCTTTCAAAAGGATACATCCACCTATATTGAACCGGCCCTCCAAGTCTGGCTTCTTCTACTAAGTGAATAGGAAGATGCTCCATCACATCAAAAAAGCCAGGTGGAAAGATTTTCTCCAACTTGCACAGTATAACAGGGATATTATCTTGCATTCTGTCTAAATCTGTATCTCTCAAAGTGCTCGAACACAATTGCTTGAAGAATTGACTGATCTCTGTTATTGCTTTCCAAATATTTTCAGGAAGTGAATTGAATGCAACGGGAAGCAAATTCTCCATTAAGACATGACAATCGTGGGATTTTAACCCCGTTAATTTTCCTTCTTTCAGTTGGACACACCTACGCAAATTTGATGCATACCCATCTGGCATCTTCAAATTCTTTATCCATTCACAAATATTGCGTCTTTCATCCAATGTGAATGTGTATTTTGCCTTCGGTTTGGAATACTTGCCGTTGGCCTGTTTTTGTAGGTGCAATTCACTCCGCCTACAATGCTTCATCAGATCCAATCTTACCTTCACATTATCTTTGCTCTTGTCCTTTACATTCATAACAGTGTTGAACAAATTATCAAAGAAATTTTTCTCAATATGCATGACATCTAAATTGTGGCGAAGCAAGTTATATTTCCAGTAGGGCAATTCCCAAAATATGCTTTGTTTTGTCCAGTTATGCTGAATGCCATACCCGGGAAGTCTAAAACTTCCTGCCTCATATACTTTAGGAATAGATGAAATTCGATCCCAAATCTCTTCCCCAGACAACCTTCGCGGTGGATCATCAACTTCAACACGATTTTTAATGAATCCGAACACATTCGTCCTAAATGTGTGATCAGGTCCTAACCATCGTCGATGACAATCAAACCACAACTTTTTCCTGCCTTCTTTTAAATAGAATGCTTTCGTATCCTCCATGCAAATCGGACAAGCCAATCTCCCAGCTGTACTCCACCCAGATAACATTCCATACGCAGGAAAATCATTAATTGTCCACATAAGTGCAGCACGCATATTGAAATTTTCTTTTGTGAAAATATCATATGTCAAAACTCCAACATGCCACAACAATTTCAATTCATCTATTAAGGGTTGCAAGTAGACATCAATTGAATTCTTTGGATTATGCGGGCCTGGAATGAGACAACTCAAAAATAGATATGAAGTTGTCATGCACATCTCAGGTGGAAGATTATACGGAGTCACAAAAATTGGCCAACAAGAATAAGGAGTAGATGACATACTAAAGGGTGTAAAACCATCCGCACACAAACCTAACCTGATGTTCCGCGGTTCCGCAGCAAAATCTGGATATTTTTAATCAAAATGTCGCCATGCTAACCCATCGGATGGATGACACAATACACCATCTGGCCTTCTGTTCACATAATGCCACCTCATATGCGGTGCAGAACTCATGGAGGCATACAATCTCTTAAGCCTGGGTATTAGAGGAAGGTAATGCATCGACTTAAGTGGCACTCGCTTTCCTTTGCTAGTCGATTCACTTTTATAACGAGGGTGTTCACAAAATTTACACTCCTCTAAGTGATCGTTCTCGTTGTAGTACAATATACAACTAGTTGGACAACAATCAATCTTCTGGGCAGATATTTTTTATTTAGACACCAACTTTTTCGTGTGATAATAACTTTTTGGAATGTCTATTTCTTGTTGGGGGTTAACCTCTCTCATCAATTCAATCATGGCATTCATGCAGTCGTGTGGTACATTCCAATCTGACTTGATGCTCATTAGTCTAACAGCTATGGATAATTCAAAATGAGTCGAACTTTCCCACAACGGACGACTTGCAGCCTCTAACAAATCATAAAATTTTTGAGCTTCTTCATTAGGAGGCTGTTCAGTATTTTGCACAAATTCACGTTCACCAGTACCCATGAAATGAGAATTTGCTGCATCTCTTATCATATCATGATATCGACTACTTTCTGCATTATCTGTTCTCGCGATATTCCTCTGCTCATGCATATATGTAGCATATATAGAGTCAAAATTCGGAGGCTCTACCTCACTATGGTCAATCCACCACCAATATTTAGGTTTAAAACCATTCTTATATAAATGAACCACCACATCTTTTGGACCAAAGAAGAGAATGCTCGCGATGCTTGGGTTGATATTGCCGAAATTTTCGACAGAAATCCGTCAGAAAATGTCAGCACCGTCGGAATTCAAACTTTTCCGACGGACATCCGTCGACAAATGTCGGTCCGTCAGAATTACATTTTTTAAAATTTCGACGGAATGTCCGTCGGAAATTTTTTTATTTTTTTACAAACTATTTCCGATAGAAATCAGTCGGAAATATAATTTTCTTTTTTATATGATTTTGTTAAATATTCCGACGGATACTCCGTCGGAAAAGTTTAAAAATAAATTTTTTTTAAAGATCTTCCGACGGATAATCCGTCGGAATATATTGGCGCCGGGTGGCGCCAATATTTCCTACGGATTTCCGGCGGGTGTCCGCCGGAAATATTTTTTCCGACGAATGTCCGTCGGAGATTTTACCGCCGGCCTGCAGTTCGCTTTTTCCGACGGATATCCGTCGGAAATTTTCAACGAATTAATGGCCGTCAGAATATTCCATCGGAAATTCCTATTTTTCTTGTAGTGAGAGAAATTAGGATCTTGTGATGAAATAAAATTCAAATTATAAGATTTTATATAATACTAATAAGTGAAATTCTTACAAGGAGCACAAGTGAACAGTTTACACCCTATATTTTTACATCCCAATGAAGTTTCACTTTTTTTGGTATTTAAAAAAAGGTTGGTTTTAAAATTAAAAAATTTATTGACAATCTACATTCAAAACTAGTATGAAAATATTTTTCTGATTATATATAAACAAACTTATCCAACATGCAAAAATATATATATATATACCAAAAACTAAATTTACCTTCTAAAGAAGTCACCCCATTGTTAGCAAGAGACAGATTCTTTAAGGAAGAAATTGTTGTTAAGTATTGAACTATAGTGTTGTTGAAATTGTTAAGGATTCAAGATTTTTGAAACCAGCTAATCGTTCACAATGTGCTAAAAACACAAATTATAAACAAAAGATGTAGTTAGACAATAACTTTTCTTCCCAACAAACACTGATAAAGATTCATAATAAATGTAAAATTTTTTCGACAAGTCCCAAGGTGCTAGCTTACATGAATTGTTTCAAAAAATAATAGTGCAGTTACATTATTGAATGCTGAGTAAAAATTTATTAAATTAAAAAGGGGTACCACACCTAGTCCAGAGCTTCCAAAATAATTATGACTCAAGTCCAAAGCTTGTAGGTTCTCAATGTTAGGAAATCATGTATGCCATAAACAAATTTATAGGCAGTGGAATTAAAACATGATTTTCATCAGGATGAATTTCAATATATATATAAAACAAAAACCTATTTTTGATGATTGAAGATTGTGTCGTCGAAAGAAGATCTGTCAACCACAGCCGCACAGACGTTCGACCTCTAAGGTATCCACACGAACTAGTTCATAGGATCCTCCTAGGATTGATTAACACCAAGCCAATATGCTAGTTCTTTCAACGAGCGTACAACCTTTCAAAATTTAGAGTTCAAGAGAAATCTAACAAAACAAAAGAAGAACTTTTTCTCTCGTCTTGCAGTAAACTTTGGTACGTCAAAAATTCTGTACGTATGCTCACTATTTAACTTGGCGTCAGTCTCCTATTTTATAAATTCTTATCTATCTATTAGACAGTCTAACAAACTTATCAGATATTCTATCATGATAGAGTATCTGATTAAATTAAAACTAATTTTAATTTTAATAAGATAAAAGAATTTTTATCTTATCAAAACTTATCTTATAGGAGATCTTTCAGGTTAATTATTTTACGAATTAACCCCAATAATTATCGCATAATTATTTAATCATTTTAACCTAAGAAAAAATTCTTTATGTGTGTGACCTTTTAGGTTCTTAATCACTTGGCAATAAATATAATTATAATCTTAGAATTAATTGGCTTTAGTACAAAACCAACAAACTCCCACTTGGACTAAAGTCAATTTAATCAAGAGCATTCTAAGATCAAATAAATTAAACAAATTTAATTTATCATTAATTCAATAATTAATGAGCTTATTTATGGATCAAGATTGGCCTCTAGCCAGGCATCATGACCACCCAAGAGTTAAGAAAAGTCAAGTGGTTGACTTCACCTTTCCATGAACCAGAATCCGTGCAATTAATATTCTTTCACCATACTATATCCCTATTTAGTACAAGAGTAAGGTATAAGTGCCAACTCTTAATGTACTAATTATTATAATTTCTTATTCCCGAAACTCAACTCCTTTAAAATAAATTTAGAATTCTTCCAAATTTATTTACTCGTTTGCAAACATTTCGAATTGATGTTTCAACAAGTGGCCATTTGTGGGATATACTCTTCTTACTATTAGAAGTGGTGAATCCTTTATTGATTATAAATCATCTATCAATGTTTCATGTTATACCCAACTTCTATGACACACACAACTAGTTACAGTTATGGACTCATAGGGTTAAAGTATAACAATTCACACTATAGATACTCTTATGATCTTAAGTTTGAGGATCACTTACACTATTGTCATGTAGAGATTATACCATTGGCACTCAAATAGTTAACCTCATGGAATCTCTAAGCAGATCAATCCAATGAATTATTCTCCAACAATTCATTCATATATCACCATATATGCTAATCTATCCGTATTAACAACGTCCTTAATTTTGTTAATAATATGATTAGGGATATTTAAGAATAATAAGTATTATTCTAAGGACTTTATCATCAATATATAAATATATATAATCCAAGATGATAAAACACCATATATCTTTATTGCATAAAATATCAAAATACAACCAAATATGATGGTTTTAAATTACATAACATATCTCTTACTAAAACCAAGCATTCATGTACTTTAAACCGAATGAAGACATATGACAATCATGTCTTTTTTGAGATAAAGGTTTAGTCAATGGATCTACTATGTTTTCCTCTGTAGGAATCTTTTCTATCTTTACTTCATTTCTACCTAGAGGTGTGCAAAACTGATCCACGGTTCGAATCGATCTGTTGATCCGTTGATCCGTTGACCCGACCCTAAATTTCAGATTGGATCAAACAAAGCCGGATAGTTTTATGAATCGGATCGGCTTGGATCAACGGATCGATCCGATCTGATCCAACTGATCCTAAAACCTTTCCTTTTGTGTTTTCTTTCTTTGTTTTATCCTTCCAATCGATTTTCTCTCCGCCGTGCCTCTCCTCTTTCCAATCGATTTTCAAATTTCTCAAATTCCTCTGTGTCTCCCTCATCAATTCGATAGGGATCTGGATCTGCCTTTTGCAGATATAGAGAGAGATTAGGAATTCAAAGTTTAGCTTTTCTGAGTGCCTAAAAAGGTATGCCTTGCCTTCAGATTTCCTTCATAAGTTCATCTTGCTATGGCTTTGGGTTTCTTAATGTAAATGATTTTTTGTTTGTTTTACACTTTTTTTTAATTCTTTTAAATAGAGGGGATTCATAGTTTTCAATTTATTTTACATTTTGGGTTACTTGTATTTAGTTTGAGTTGGTCTAATTTTCGGATTTCAGTGACATCTTGGGTGTTGTCTTTATTTACTAATACTGTTATTGCACAGTGTGAAAGATGTGTTCAGAGTGCTAAATTGATCTTTAGCAGTAGTAGACCAGCAATAGTAATTATTGAATTCAAATTTTGCATGAATTTGTTCATGAATGTTTGTGGCTGTATTGGGTTTTTATTTATTTATGGACTGGATGGTGATCAAAGTTTAATTGTGAACAAAACAATATTACACTAGTTTCGTTTGGCCTACTACATTGCTTCTCCCTACCAATAGATTATAGCTCACCTGGTGTTTTGAAGATTGAAGTGAAGTGGTTTGTTAACGAGGATGGCTTGCATCTAATAATTGTATTTCTCTCACCATAATTTTGTTGGTGATGATTTTAGCACTGCACAAGGACAGTCAGACTACTTAGCTGCCATTGCTTATGTCACCTCTATTGCTTTCTGTGTGTGTCCGGGTGTCCCTCTCTTGCTCTCTCTCACCCTAAAAAAAGATTATTATGAACTAGTGGAGTAAGAATTTAATAATGTTGACTTGTTTATGAAAAAAATGGTTTATCTTTTTTCTAGGGCTTGAATATGCTGATGCTATGTTATTGTAGTCATAAAATTTGGGATTTTAATTTTAGCAGTCTGTTTGGTATGGGTCAAATCAATCAAACTGTTTTAGTCCTTTGACAACACAAACTTTAGTATTCATCATTCCTAATTCTTTGGATGCTAAGATTTTGATATGATGATGTTTTTGAGTTAGGTTCTAATAGCTAACTAGACAATGACTTGTATATATGTCCGAATGACTTTTGATGCTTGATTATTGGGCACTTTTTTTGTTTCTGGGAGATGGTGGGGCTAGGTGGTTTGTGTTTGTTCTTCACTATTGACCATTTACACCAGTGTGCATAGAGTGATTCTAGTTTACTAGTTAATTGGTAAATACTCTTCCTGCTAGAATTGATCATTTGAATGTGGTTATCTATGGATGTGGAGAACCGGATGCAAATAGGTGATGACATAGATAGATGTTCTGAGTGTTGTGCTTTTATTGTTTGTAATCACTGAAATGTGGCTACCCTTCTATGTTAAATATTGCTATCTTTGCTTTTATTATTTTTTCATTAAGTAGGATTGTTATGAAACTTGTGTAGTATTTGAATGGCTTAAGGTTTGACTATAAGTGACACAGTTTAAAGGTTTGACAGTTTGAAGGTAAGTGACACAGTTTGATCAATACTCTTTTGTTGACTATGGTATGTTGTGCTTATTTTGTTTTAGATGTCAAGCACCGGAGATGATATTCGTATGACAGCTGAGAGCAGTGAGCAATTTGGAATTCTCACGAGAAATCAAACTTCAAGCACCCAAGAGGGTAAAAGTAATGCCCAAAGTGTAGGTAAGCTTGAAAATCATAAATCTTGGATTTGGAACCATTATAATATTCTTGAACGTTTCTCTAAAAATGAGCGAAGAGCATCATGTGTTTATTGTCAGAATGTGATATTTTGTCCAAGTAACTTGGGTACTAGTTCTTTAGCTAATCATCTAATTAGATGCGGGAAGTCTCCATTCTATAAATAAAACAAAAAATTAAAAGTGGTGGAAATGAAATCTCCTATACCTATATTTGATCAAGAGAGATCTAGGAGGGCATTGGCTATAATGATAATGATTGATGAATTACCTTTTAGCCATGTTGAAAGGGAGGGATTTCGTAGTTTTGTTTATGAAATACAGCCAAATTTTGATATTCCCTCACGTGCTACTATAACAAGGGATTGTTACAAACTCTTTTTAGAAAAAAAGAGGAAGGGATTGTTAGAAACAATTTTTTGGAAAATTGACTTCAAGTGTGTGTCTGACAACAGATTTGTGGACATCAATTCAAAATATTGATTACTTGTGTTTGACTGCTCCTTTTGTTTATGATAATTGGACATTACATAAAAAAGTAATTAATTTTTGTCCAATTGCCAATCATAGTGGAGAGTTAATTGGCAAAACAGTAGAAAGATGTTTATTGGAATGAGGCATTAACAGGGTCCTTACAGTAACTGTGGATAATGCTACTTCAAATGACGTTGGTTTGCAATACTTGAAAAAGAGGTTAAATAGTTGGAAAGGAACAATTTTGAATGGAGATCATTTGCATATGAGATGTGCTACACATGTTTTGAACTTAATTGTGAAGGAAGGTCTTAGAGATCTTAATGAACATATATCTAGAATTAGAGCAGTCGTTAAATATGTGAAATCTTCTCCAGCTAGGAGTCGACAGTTCAAATCTTGTGTGGAAATAGAAATGATAGAAAGCAGAGGCATGCCTAGTTTAGATGTGGAAACATGATGGAATTCCACATATTTAATGATGAAATCAGCATTAAAATTTCAAAAAGCCTTTGAAATGTTGGAAACTGTGGACAAGAAATTTGTGGCAGAGTTGAATGATGAAATGCCAACTGATTGTGATTGGAGATATGCTGCTTCTTTGTTGCCTTTTCTAAATTATTTTTATGATACTACTGTTCACTTGTCTGGCTCTCAATATGTTATTGGAAATGAGTACATGCTACAAATTTATGGTATTGGACTCATTCTTTCTAGAATGATGCGTGACAGTAGTAATGATTTAAGTTTGATGGCATTCAACATGAAGGCAAATTTTGATAAATATTGGACAAATTTTGACAAGATGAACATGCTTATTTTCATTGCTGCTATCCTTGACCCTCGATATAAATTGAGTCATGCTTGTTGGGTCATTGATAAAGTATATGATACTATTCAAGCTGAGGAGTTGAAAGGAAAAGTGAAGACCACTTTGTATGCAATGTTTGATGTTTATGGTCCAGTAACATTGGGTTATAAGGATTTAGATACTCAGGTTGGTTTCAATGTGTTGAATGTTGACACTGATAATGCAATTGGGGCTACTGCATATATGAATACATTATATGCTGAGGAGCATGAGGATTCAAGTAGTGTTGCCGATAAAACGGAATTGGATGTGTATTTGCTTGATGTAAAAGCAGACCGGAATGATACATCATTTGATATACTTAATTGGTGGAAGGCAAATGCACGTAGATATCCCCACACTTGCTTTGATAGCAAGAGATGTATTGACAATTCTAGTGTCAACTATGTCTTTGGAATCAACTTTTAGTACTGGAGGTCGTGTTCTCGACTCTTTCCGCAGCTCTCTGTCTGCAAGAATGGTAGAGGATGTGATTTGTGCAGAAGATTGGTTGCGCAAAAGTCATGAACCTCTCAATATGGAAGAGTACATAGAGGAGCTTGAGAATATCGAATCAGGTGATGATATATGTACTTTAACATTTACTTTTGACATAATAATTTTAGTTGGCTCTAACTTTTATTTTGTGCTTGATTGTAGAAATAATAGGACTAAATGAAGAGCACCCAATTGTTGACATTGATGGATAAAGTGGTAAGTTCTTTATAAGAGGTAACTCCAACTATGATGTGATGGCTCAAAATTTTTAGTGCATTAATGGACATGTTTAATGCAGAACTTGAATAAGATTTTCTGTACTACTGTTGATTTGTTCATGTTTTAGAACTGGCCTTAAATTGGTTGTTGTATGGTCCATTATTGCAACCTACATAATGCCCTTTTTCCTCATTCCTCATACTGTTCATCCGCTAGTTGGCTGGAGTCACAAATGTTACATCTGCTCTGTTGCTTAATGCTGGTTTCAGTTGTATAATATAAGAATTCATTAGATAAAAATTCTTATACAAAAATAACGAGAATTCTTGTTCCTTCCAAGTTTTGAAGCTCCCAAACTTGACTGCAATGCCCTAGATTGAACATTACAATATGATCTGCCATTTCTCTATGGCTGAATTTGCTGTTGCTTCTGTTGATGTTCCGATTGGAAAAAAATACTAATTGTCTTGTTTTTCTATTTAATGTATCTAGACATGAAGGGTTGTTTGTATCAGGATATGATTCTTGTCATTGTCAAGCTTTTTTTTCTGTTTTGTTGGGCATTTCTAGAGTAGAGCTAGTGTTTTGTTGTTTTGACTTTTAGAACATTTGGCCTCACATATTGTGAAGAGATGCAACTCTTTATGGTCAAATCATGACTCGTTTTCAGTTTTGTTTCTTACTCTTAGTGCTTAGTGAATCTCTGTGAGTTAAACATGTTGCTTGTGTAATGCCTAATGTATGCTTAATGGAATATTATTATATTTTCTGCTAAGAGATTCATGGTTGATAAAATATTCAAAAGGGGTTCAAGATTGGTTTGTTTGAGAAGAAATTGAACGATGAATTTCAGTTTTCACTAGGGCTTGTATGTTTGCCTCGTTACTATCGGTGGAAGATTGAAACTTATAGAATCTGTGATCTAGCAGCAAGAAGAAAAATGAACAAAATACATGAAACAAGCAAATCATAATCAAAGCATTGTTGGACTAAGAAGATATGCATTATGAAAGGATGTCCAAAGGGCACTTGTTTTCTTTTTCTATACTTATTTCCTATTATCTTTGTCTAACTTTGAACAGAATCCATTTTACATTTGCGTTTTAGAGGACATCTTCTAGGGTTCTTTAGTTTATTGTATTCATTTGGAATTTGAGCAATTCCTGTATAGTTCAAATTTGTAGTTTCCAGATAAACTAGCAGCCAGCAAAGTTCTTTAGTTTCTGTATTGATCCTTACTCTCTTATCACTTTCTTTATTTGATTGTATTGACGTTTATCCAATGACAATGGCAGAGGCAAAGGAGGGCGATGATTCTTATGCATGGTTGGAGGAGATTGAAATGCCAAATGACTCGGAAATGGATGTGATTCAATACTTGGGGCCTTAGGTTTCTATTACTAGTTAGTCATCTAAGTTCAGTGGAAATAGTTTTTTCCTAGTATGTAAATTTCTTGGGTGATAACTAAATTCTTTTAATTGTATACTTTTGGTTTTGTCATGAAACTTTTGATAGTTTTAATTTGGCCATTTAATTTTTAGAAGTGGTTAATTTAGACAGTTTAGTATATTTTGGCATGGATTGTATTCAACAACACCGTTGATGGTAGTTTCCAAAGGTTTAAGTAAAAAAACACACATTAGGCATCATATATTGAAAGGGTTGAACAATTATAGTAATAATAATAGATTCCCTTTAGGAAATTTTGCACCATTCAACAGCATGCAAAATCCTTCGTTCATCTCCTTCGTTGTTGGAATAGCTAAATACCACTTCTCTTGCTAAAAAACAAAACAAAACCAAAAAGAAAAAAAAGAGGATCAAACGGATCGATCAAGTCCTATCTGAAAATTGATCCGGTCCAATCTAAAAATTTTCGGACCGGACCAAATTGAGTCGGATCGGGTGTTTTGAACACTCCTATTTCTACCAATGATTTCTCTAATCAAATGATAGCGCCTAAGTACATGTTTGGACCCTTGATGAGACCTGGATTCCTTGGCTTAAGCAATAGCCCCATTATTATCACAATACAAAGGTATTGGGTCAGCAATTGAAGGAACCACTTCAAGTTTAGAAATGAACTTTTTTATCCAAATAGCCTCTTTAGCAGTTTCTGAAGCAGCAATATATTCGACTTCTGTCATAGAATCTGCAGTAGTTTCTTGTTTGGAACTTTTCCAACTTACAGCGCCACCATTGAGGGTAAAAATGTACCCAGACTGAGACTTGCTATCATCTTTATCAAATTGACAGCTAGCATCAGTGAACCCACGTACTTTAAGCTCTGCCTCTCCATATATCAAGAATAAATCCTTAGTTCTTCTTAAGTACTTAAGGATATTCTTGACAGCTTTCCAGTGACCATCACCGGGATTAGCCTGATATTTGCTCGTAACACTTAGAGCATGAGAGACATCTGGTCTTGTACATAACATAGCATACATAATTGATCCTACAGTAGAAGCATAAGGAACATTTTGCATACTATGTTTTTTAACATTAGTTTTTGGACACATATCTTTAGAAAGGTAAATTCCATGAGACATGGGAACATAACATCTCTTAGATTGATCCATGCTAAACCTTTTTAGCATTTTATCTATGTATGTTGACTGTGAAAGACCAAGCAACTTATTGGATCTATCACGATAGATCTTTATTCCCAAAATATAAGTTGCCTTACCCAAATCTTTCATTGAGAAGTTTTTGGACAACCATACCTTAACTGACTGTAGAGAAGGTATGTCGTTTCCCACCAATAATATGTTATCCACATATAATATCAGGAAAACTATAGCACTCCCACTAATCCTTTTGTATACACAATGTTCATCTTCGTTTTTGATAAAACCAAAATTTTTAATTGTATCATCAAAATGAATATTCCAACTCCTTGAAGCTTGCTTAAGTCCATAAATAGACTTTTGTAGATTACATACTTTGTTAGGGTCTTTGGATACAAAGCCCTTAGGTTATGTCATATACACCTCTTTTTGCAAATGACCGTTAACATCCATTTGCCAGATTTCATAATCATAATATACAGCTATAGCAAGTTTTATTCTAATGGATTTCAGCATAGCAACTGGTGAAAAAGTTTCATCATAGTCAATACCATGTTTTTGTGTAACCTTTTGCAACCAGTCAAGCTTTATAAGTAGTCACATTACCATCCATGTCAGTTTTCCTTTTGAAAACCCACTTGCACCCTATGGGTTTTATCCCTTCAGGTGGATCAACTAAGGTCCATACCTTATTGTCATACATGGAATCCATTTTAGATTTCATGGCTTGAAGCCACTTCTCAAAGTCCTTATTAGATAAGGCTTCTTTGTAAATAGTAGGTTCATCATTATCAATGATAAACACATCATCATACCTACTGGGTGCATGACGTGTCCTAATTGACCTACGTATAGCTTGTGTATCTTGAGCTTCGATTTCTACCACATCATTATGAGGTTCAAGCTCTTGTTCCATGTTCCTTTCTTTGCTAATTTGTGTTTCTAGAACTTTTTCAAGATCTATATTGCTCTCTTTTGCCTTTTCTAAAATAAACTCTTTTTTTTAGAAATATGGCATGTTTTGAAACAAAAACCTTTTGTTCAATGGAGTTATAAAATTGATACCCAAAAGTTTCTTTTGGATATCCCACAAAATAGCATTTTTCATATTTTTGATCGAGCATGTCTGATTCTACCTTTTTAACAAATGCGGGACATCCCCAAATTCTTAAATGTTTAAGATTTGGCTTTTTCCCATACCATATCTCATATGGGGTAGTATCAACAACTTTAGATGGAAAATGATTTAATAGGTAGGAGGCAATATTTAGGGCATATCCCCAAAACGATTTAAAGAGAGTTGCATGACTCATCATGGATCGAACCATATCTAATAATGTTCGATTTCTCATTTCAGATACACTATTCAATTGTGGTGTATATGGAGGAGTCCATTGTGAAAGAATCCCATTCTCTTTTAAATAATTTTGAAATTCTTGGTTTAGGTACTCTTTACCTCGATCTGATCGAAGTATTTTAATACTCTTTCCAAGTTGTTGTTCTACTTCACATTTATATTCTTTGAACTTTTCAAAGACTTCAAATTTATACTTCAATAAGTATACATGACCATATCTAGAATGATCATCAGTAAATGTTAGGAAGTATGAAAAACCTCCTCTAGCTTGAATTGACATAGGTCCACATACATCGGTATATATGAGACCTAATAATTCAGTAGATTTTTCACCTTTTCCAGTAAAAGGTGTTTTAGTCATTTTTCCTAGTAAACAAGATTCACATGTTTCATATGATTCATAATCAAATGAGCCCAAATAACCATCATTATGCAATTTGGTTATGCGTTTCTCATTTATGTGACCTAGTCTACAATGCCAGAGATAAGAATTTCTAAAATTATCAATATTGGGTTTCTTTGTATTTATGTTGAAATTTGGGTTTTTAAGATTTAATATATAAAGACCATTATTTTGATAACCAGCACCATAAAAAACACCTTCACGAAAAATAGAACAACACTTATTCTTTTGATTTATTTTAAAACAATCATTGTCTAAATAGGAAATTGAAATAATATTCTTCGTGAGTATTGGTACAAAATAACAATCTTTCAAATCAAGAATTAATCCACTAGGCAGAGAGAGACTATATGTTCCTACGACTAAAGCAGCAACTTTTGCTCCATTGCCCACGCGCAGGTCTACTTCTCCCTTTGCCAACTTTCTACTTATCTTTAGACCCTGCACATTATTACAAATATGAGTGCTAGATCTGGTATCTAATACCCAAGAATTTGATTTTGAAGTAGAAAGGCTTATTTCAATCATAAACAAACCTGAAGTAGAAGCTTCAGTAAGCTTCTTCTGCTTTACGGTTTCAAGACAAGCCTTGCAATTTCTCTTCCAATGTCCATCTTGTCCACAGTGGAAGCAAGTGCCCTTTTATTTCTTGTCCATTTTGGCTTTCTGTGTTGCCTTAGGTCCAATTTTCTTCTTGGCTTTCTTAAGACCAGCTTTACGCTTTCTTTTATTGGACCCCTCAACTAGCAATACAGTAGCCTTCTCTTTCTTCATGGTATCCTCAGCTTCCTTAAGCAAGTTCAATAACTCAGGCAAAGTAGAGGTCTCAACTTTGTTCATGTTGAAGTTTATCACAAACAGAGAAAAGTTGAGAGGAAGGGATTGTAGTATCAAGTCAACATTTAACTCATGATACATTACAAATCCCAGTTTCTCCATCTTTTTAATGAGACCAATCATCTTCAGTATCCTTCCGCCAACCTACTATGAAAGAGTTCCTTCGTGGTATCATATCACTTACTTCTAGCTCTTCTATCATACAATGCTTTCAAATGTTGAAGCATTGTAAAGGCACTCATGTCCTCATGCTACTTTTGCAGCTCGGGACTCATTAAAGCGAGCATGATACAACATGCACTTTCAGAATCATCTAAATGCTTCAGATATGCATTTCTTACTGCTTGATCAACATCAGCAGCAGGCTCATCAGGAACAGGACCATCAAGGACATAGAGCAACTTCTCATTCCTAAGAACAATTCTTAGGTTTTGAACCCAGTCCAAATAGTTTGGGCCAGTAAGTTTATTGTTAAACAAAATAGTACTCAAGTTCATGTTGTTATTCATTTTCTACAATAAGAAAATAAAGATAGAATAAGAATTTAAATTTATGCAATTTACAAAACCAAAATAAACAAATTGATAACTCTATTTTATATAGGGTTTTCTTATTAATTTTGGTTAGAAATTGGCTTGTGTTTTAATTTGTTTTTACATATTTTGGCCAAATTATCCTTTGATTTTATGATTTCTAAGTTTTCCAATATTTTTAGAACTTTTGAGCTTAATCTTGAATTTTTCTTCTAATTTGAAGATCAAAGGACTAACCAATTATCTAGGCATTATTTTGTTACTTTATAGCCTATAAAGCTTATCAAAGCTTGACCAAATTGCTTCAACAGAAAAAGAGTACTCTAGCTGCAAGAACAAGAAGCCGTGTTGCAAAAGAAGAAAAGAAAAGCTGAACAACAAACAAGAGCTGAGTTGAAAAAAAAAGGAAACTTATTCAGCTGGAAGAAAAGTCTCCAAGAATGCTACAAAAAGGAAATACAAGGAAGAAGACAAAAAGCATTCTTCAGTCAAAAGAGAAAGGTAGTCAATTGCAAATTGGAAATAAAGAAATTGAGTTGAAAAAGGAAACACAGTAGAAAGAGAGAAAAGAAAAGGAAACAACCGAAAAGCACACAAAGAGAAAGGAGAAGAAAGCAGAAACTTGAGCGAAACAAATCAGAAACAAGCAACAAGAAGAAGTGCGAGTGACCAAAAAGATTACAAGCTAAGTGCAAATTAGGAAATAGAAGACACTTGCAAGACAAAGGAATCGGGCAGTTAAGAATGACATAGAGCGGATGAAATTTGGAAACAAAAGTTGGTGGGATTTGGAAACAAAAGGGTGATTTCAAGTTGAAGACAAAGAGCAAAACAAAGAAGGATTTGGATTTGTAGAATTTAGAAATAAACAACCAATCTTTTGCTCTATATAAAGCACACAATGAGAGGAAAGACAAAGAACCAACTCTTCGGTCTTTGTATTTTTTCTTTTCTTTTCATTAGTTTAGGAGTAGTAGTAGCACATCCATCCTGTTTTCTTTTCTTCCTCTAGTTTAGATTTAGTTTAGCCAAGCTCTTTTTCTTTCTGTTTCGCAGAGTTTAGATGACCCAACTTTCTTCTCTATTTTTTTCTTTCGGTAGTTTGGTAGGATTTCTTGACTTCTTGTGTCAGTTTTTCTTCAGAACTTTCAGTTATCTTCTTCTCGGTTTTTTTTGTCTAAACCTTGCAGTAGTGCTCTCGGTTTTCTTAGCAGAATTACAGCCACAGTTTGTTGTTTTTTTTTGTCTTTTCCGGTTTTCTGCCAGCTTTTCTTCTTGAATTTCTTTTGTCGGTTTTCTTCAGAATTTCAGTAGCAGTTCTTCCTTTGTCTTAGCAGAAACTTCAGTCATTTTCTTGTTCCGTCTCCTTGTCCTTCCCGCTTTTCTTCTCGGTTTTCCTTAGTACAATTTCCAGTCGCTGCTCACGGTTTTCTTCAGCAGCACAAGTCGGTCAATTTTCTTTTGTTTCCTGGACTTCACATATCCATTCCTTCTTGTTTTTATTCTGTTTTAGTTTGTCTTAAGAAAGACATACACATGTATCAAGCTTGACTTGAGTTGAAAGCGACAATTTGTTTTTGTTCTCTTTGGAAGTCTCGGGCAGAAGAAACAAAGGCAGCAGAATTGTGATTGTTGACTTCAGTCTACGGGTTTTATCTTTTCTTATTTCCTTTAGTTTAGATTAGTTTAATCTAGTTTAGCAAATTTAGCTTTCTTTCCTTGTTTTTTCTTTAGTTTAACTTAACAATTTTAGCAATTTAATTTCTTTTGTTTTGTTATGAACTTCTAGTTGTTTTTATTTTTAAGTATTAACTATTTTAGAGCTTTTATATCATTACTTTAATTTTCAGAATTTGATTTAATTATGTCTACTTTTATTTTTTAGTTTAAATTTCATTATGTTCTAATTTCTTTTGTTAGAGATTAGATGGATCTTAATCATGAATAATTAATTCTTAAGACTTGTTCATGCAATTTATATTTCAATTATGAGTTTAATATCATGTTCTTAATGCTTTTAGGTGATTGATCACCACTTAATTGATTTTTGATGCTTGTTTGATACCGTGTGGAGATTACATGCATGTGCTCATGTGATATTAAACCGTGAATTCAATTTAGACCGTAATAATCTAGGTTGTTCATGTGGTTTCGGTAGTAGAACTAAGTCGTGGCTACTTAGATTGAATCCGGGAATTTCCATAGTTCCTAATGCATTTAGAAATCTAAATTCACCTAGACCAAGTGTGAGTTGATTTTAATCTAAATAGGGTTATTAGACCGATGTCGGCTATTAATTTACATTAGGGAAATTTCACCATCATAATTTGGAATTTACTTTAATTGCATGACAAGTCAAGAGAGTTAATTAGGATTGATTAAGTGAAGTCGAAATCTCTAACATCTTATTTGTTGTTCTTATCAAGTGTTATTAATTTTTCCTTCTTTAGTTTAATTCACAATAAAACAATTTAATTGGCTAGCTTGTTGTTGAATTAATCATATTGGTAAGTAATTGGTTAAATTGAAAACAATCTTCGTGGGAACGATACTCTACTTATCACTTTATTACTTGTTGATATTGTACGCTTGCAATTCACCGAACAAGTTTTTGGCGCCGTTGCCGGGGATTGAATTTATTAATTTTTCCAATTTCTATTGATATTGATTGATTCTTTGTAGAGACTAGCCATTTAAGAACATGATATTAAACTCATAATTGAAATATAAATTGCATGAACAAGTCTTAAGAATTAATTATTCATGATTAAGATCCATCTAATCTCTAACAAAAGAAATTAGAACATAATGAAATTTAAACTAAAAAATAAAAGTAGACATAATTAAATCAAATTCTGAAAATTAAAGTAATGATATAAAAGCTCTAAAATAGTTAATACTTAAAAATAAAAACAACTAGAAGTTCATAACAAAACAAAAGAAATTAAATTGCTAAAATTGTTAAGTTAAACTAAAGAAAAAACAAGGAAAGAAAGCTAAATTTGCTAAACTAGATTAAACTAATCTAAACTAAAGGAAATAAGAAAAGATAAAACCCGTAGACTGAAGTCAACAATCACAATTCTGCTGCCTTTGTTTCTTCTGCCCGAGACTTCCAAAGAGAACAAAAAACAAATTGCTGCTTTCAACTCAAGTCAAGCTTGGCGGCTGCTGTGTATGTCTTTCTTAAGACAAACTAAAACAGAATAAAAACAAGAAGGAATGGATATGTGAAGTCCAGGAAACAAAAGAAAATTGACCGACTTGTGCTGCTGAAGAAAACCGTGAGCAGCGACTGGAAATTGTACTAAGGAAAACCGAGAAGAAAAGCGGGAAGGACAAGGAGACGGAACAAGAAAATGACTGAAGTTTCTGCTAAGACAAAGGAAGAACTGCTACTGAAATTCTGAAGAAAACCGACAAAAGAAATTCAAGAAGAAAAGCGCAAAAACCTAAAAGACAAAAAAAAACAACAAACTGTGGCTGTAATTCTGCTAAGAAAACCGAGAGCACTACTGCAAGGTTTAGACAAAAAAAACCGAGAAGAAGATAACTGAAAGTTCTGAAGAAAAACTGACACAAGAAGCTGAAGAAATCCTACCAAACTACTGAAAAGAAAAGAAAACGGAGAAGAAAGTTGGCTGCTCTAAACTACTGCAGGAAACAGAAAGAAAAAGAGCTTGGCTAAACTAAATCTAAACTAGAGGAAGAAAAGAAAAACAGGATGGATGTGCCACTACTACTCCTAAACTAATGAAAAGAAAAGAAAAAAAATACAAAGACCGAAGAGTTGGTTGCTGTCTTTCCTCTCGGCTGTGTGCTTTATATAGAGCAAAAGATTGGTTGTTTATTTCTAAATTCTACAAATCCAAATCCTTCTTTGTTTTGCTCTTTGTCTTCAACTTGAAATCAGTCCCTTTTTGTTTCCAAATCCCAGCCAACTTTTGTTTCCAAATTTCAGTCCCGCTCTATGTCATTCTTGCTGCCCGATTCCTTTGTCTTGCAAGTGTCTTCTATTTCCTAATTTGCAGCTTAGCTTGTAATCTTTTTGGTCAGCTCGGCACTTCTTCTTGTTGCTTGTTTCCTGATTTGTTTCTGCCCGAAGTTTCTGTTTTCTTCTCCTTTCTCTTTGTGTGCTTTTCGGTTGTTTCCTTTTCTTTTCTCTCTTTCTCGGCTGTGTTTCCTTCTTGCAACTCAGCTCTTTTATTTCCAATTTGCAATTGACTACCTTTCTCTTTTGACTGAAGAATGCTTTTTGTCTTCTTCCTTGTATTTCCTTTTTGTAGCATTCTTGGAGCCTTTTCTTCCAGCTGAATAAGTTTCTTTTTTTTTTCAACTCAGCTCTTGTTTGTTGTTCAGCTTTTCTTTTCTTCTTTTGCAACACGGCTTCTTGTTCTTGCAGCTAGAGTACTCTTTTTCTGTTGAAGCAATTTGG
This sequence comes from Gynochthodes officinalis, assembly GCA_020080225.1. NCBI lineage: Eukaryota > Viridiplantae > Streptophyta > Magnoliopsida > Gentianales > Rubiaceae > Gynochthodes > Gynochthodes officinalis. The sequence continues at coordinate 31,893,257 of CM034625.1, read as the reverse complement.
TCAAGCTTTGATAAGCTTTATAGGCTATAAAGTAACAAAATAATGCCTAGATAATTGGTTAGTCCTTTGATCTTCAAATTAGAAGAAAAATTCAAGATTAAGCTCAAAAGTTCTAAAAATATTTGAAAACTTAGAAATCATAAAATCAAAGGATAATTTGGCCAAAATATGTAAAAACAAATTAAAACACAAGCCAATTTCTAACCAAAATTAATAAGAAAACCCTATATAAAATAGAGTTATCAAATTACCCCCAACTTAGATCAAAGCTTGTCCTCAAGCTTGCACTAGAAGAACATATTTCTTTTCTTTCCATACCCTTTCTAACCCATCCATAAATAATTCAAAGTCATTACACATTAGAGATTCAGACTGGAATAATAATCCTAAGAACAATTATTCGTAGCCCCTTTTCTTTAACAAAATACACATCTCATTAATTCCAACAATTTCGTCGAAATCAAATGCACAAAATTTGATAACCTTTCATAGGTTGCACTCTAATCACTCAAAGTGTTTAGGGGTTTCATTCAGCACTCAAATCAAACATAGCATGTCATTGCCATAGGCTTGCTTATATATCACATCTCTACCACTAATAAATATGAATCCATGCAATAATCAAAGGGTCTTTATAAAGGTTGTAATGGGGCTTAGGTAAGTGATAGAGTATATAATTGCATATTTATTGGATCAATTTCCTTGTGTTTAAGTGATTAAAATGCTTATTTATATGAATATTAAGTGTTTTATTATTGATGGATAGATTGGAGCTTTGTAGGAAAAATTTAACAAATAAAGCAAAATATTATCTTTCTTAGCAAAAGCTTCAAGGTTTCTTTGTGCACATAGTCATCTTCCGGAGTTCATAACTCTTGATGCAGACGTCCAAATGAGATGATTCAAGATGATATGGAAAGCTGAGAAAGAGAGCAAAAACTTTCATGAATAAAGTTTTCTCAAATTCCGGAATCAAAGGGACCAAATCTGGGCAGAAACTTGGGTTCAAGAAGTTCAGTTCTTTTCTGAATTTTGGCAGCTACGGGTTTTCTAATTGTGCAGCAGTCTGGCCTTATTTTTTTCAGCAGCAATTCAACAACAAAATTCTCCAATATTCACACAAGAAAACAAGAGCACAGCACCAAGTTGTCACACAAGAAAACAGAATGATAAGGGCACAACACAGCATATGATGCCAACCTTGCATTTGAGTGAAAGAGAAACATTTGCACATGAAGGCTTGGAGACCAGCTGCCATCTTTTATTTTTCTGAAGAAAGAGTGCATGAGGACAGCAAGAAAGTCCTTCCAAAATGCAGCCTCACATGAAGATGCAGCCTCACATGAAAAAAGAAAAGAAAGCCAAACAAGAAGTGCATGAGGACACCAAGAAAGTCCTTCCAAAATGTAGCCTCACATGGGAAAAAGAAAGCCAAACAAGAAAAGAAAATCAGAAAAAAAATCTGTACAAAGACAAAAGGAAGCAAGAAGAATTAACAAAAGAAAGAAAGAAGAAAAAGAAAGAGAGGACCAAAAGGAGGCTATTGATTAATTATGAAAAATGGTGAAGAATGTGAGGAAAAGCAAGTGGCCACAACCAAATGTCTTGAATCCTTGCCTATAAATAGGCAAGGCTTGGAGACAATCAAGGATCCCATTTTTAGGCTTTCCTAGTTCAATAGAGAGAAAAACAAGGTTTGGAATTCTCAAGCCACAATTCATCCTTTCATGGAGTGAGCTACGGCCGAAGAAGACGAGAGCCGCACGGGATCGACAAAAGGCGATCATTTGATTTTCTTTGTATTTTCTTTTAATTATGTTTAGCTAAATTTTATTTTCCAATCAAGTTTAATTAAGGTTTGATTCCAACAATTGTGAGGTTCGGTAATTTTATTATTTCTTTTATTCTTGAGTATTTATATATTTTCTATGCTTCATTATATTATTGAATTGAATTGTTAGACAAGAGGCCTATTGTTTGATAGTTGAATTCAATATATAGTCATTTAGAATAATTAATCTTTTGTTGATTGTTCTAATTCAAGTGACAAATAACAACATCGAAAGGTAATCAACGCCTTAGATTGTATGTTATGAAAATATATAATCTAGCTTAAATAAACAAGGCGTCTCCGGGTTTACTGGTTAGTAATTGGGTCTTTTTGAATCTTAATGCAATTAATAGACATAACTCATAGGACAGATCCGAAGGTTGTGTTTGTTAATTAGAGAAATAACTCATAGGACGGATCCGAAGGTTATCGAAAAAGTAAGAAAAGATTGGTTGTTAGAGGACGGATCTTCAACAACTATAACCAATTTATTCAAGATAAAAGAACCTATCTTTTGAATCAATGATCAATTTGAGGAATCAATACCGAAATTAATTCTTGATTGGAAGCTTCTTCTTATTAATTTTTCCTCATATTTTTAGTTGGTTATTTAATTTGTTTAGTTGTCTTAATTAATTCTTGCTTAGTTTCATAATACAAAACCCCCCCTCTTTATTTTATTTTGTTCAAGGAATAAATCTAACCAATCTCTGTGGATTCGACCCTCTCACTGCTATCTACAAAGCTTAGCCAGAGAAGGATTATTTTTGGTGGTTTCGACACCCATCAGTAAGGGTAGGTACAAAGATAGGGAAATTTAGGTTTTCATAAATCAAGGTATGTAGAAACTTCCTTGCATGACTCAAAAGCAACAAGTAGCACATTAGAACCACTTCTTTATTCCAAATAACATGTATCCCTTTTTTACAACTTCATCATATAATTGGACCATCTTGTACACAATAAAAACATTAACTTTGTCCAATCTTCGTAGGGAATATTGTTCACTTCTCTTCCTCTTTTTTTTTTCTTTCTTTCTTTCTTCTTCTTTTCTTTTCCTTCTTTTTTTTTTCTTCACACCTTTCATCATCATTTTTTTCTATTTTCTCTTCTATTTTTTCAGTGGTTCTTTTCTTTGGAATCAATAGAAATTTTATCATGCAATTCATTCCTACATACTCTTGATAAAGGGTTCAACGATGGTAAATAAAAACAATGGTTTTAAGGCTAAAGAATGTGGTATTATAACAAAGAAAGGTTAAGGCTCAAAATTGGTTGACTAGGGGTATATGTAATGGTTAAGCTTTTTAGAAAGTTAAAAATGGTTAATCCTAAGTGCCCTTATCATTTCAAAGCATGAATCCACAATGTGATCTCAACATGCATAACAAAGCAAGTTCTAGAATGAACATCCCATATTTGACAACACTCAATCAAAGAAACATGTGAGCAAAGAAAAAGAAATTGCTCTTAGGCTCAAATACTCACAATGGGTTCAATGTATATCAAATCTTGCACATTCTCATTCAATTCAATCATTAAAATCAACAAGATGCTTTAAAATTTTCAAAACAAAGACTAATCATACTTGCCTCATTCATACATTCCAACCCAAATGACTAATGCATATAACTCAAAATTATTCCAAATGAGTATCAAAAGAGTTAGAAATTTCAAAGAAGATATCAACAAAATTGAAAACTTGGAAGGACTTTTCTTTTTAACTCTATAAAATTGAAATCTTGCAAAAAATTTGACAAAAATCCAGCACAAAATTTCATGTATCCCAAATTCTGTTTCTGCCTTTGTTTCACCCGTAGCTTCCAAAGAGTCAATCAATGTTCACCGAACACAAATATATGGACTTAATAAAATCTTGGTTTTGCTCCCACTATTTTATCCAAATCAATATCCCTCAAATTGATTTGAGAATTTTCTCAAAATTCTTAGCAGGCTAGAATCCCATTTCAATTATTTTTAATCTTGTGTTAGTTCAACAAATCAAAAATAATTTTAATGAGTAGGTATTAATTACCAATTGCAACTTATTTGCAACTCCTAGATAGTTAGGTTATCAACTTTTGATATAAATATCACATATGTCTCCTAACTCTTGCCTCAAAGACTTTTGACCTTGAGTTAACTCAACAAATCAAAATCTTTGTTAAATCATACTCATCATTCAGAGATCTTATCTCATAGTTTGAAACGCATTTTTGGTAAGACAACCTTGAGTTAGCTCAACAAGTTACCCTAACAAAAACTGTTTTAAACTATAATAATGGAAGGCATTTAAATTGATTTACTATTTAATTGAGGGATTAAATTATGGTCTCATCATTTACATATATCATATGTAATAAATATTTGATTATATTAAACATACAATATTTGATTAAATAATCTAATCATTTAATCAAATATTAAATCACATATGACATAACAATTGAATAATCACATTAAACAATTATAAACAAATTTCAATCATAAATCTTGTATGTACTACATTTCTAATCATATTAGAAATATTATTGAATTAATTGAGAAGTTTTATGGGTTAACATAAAAAAAAATTTCAAAATTTTTTGGGTAATAATAAATAAATAACAGAAATTAAAAGGGCCTTAACATAAATAAACTCTTTATAATAAAAAATGCCCCAATTTTATTTATTTATTTATTTAGTGTTGGTCCAATTGGGTTTGATCCATTTGGTACTAATGGATTCAAGATCTACTCTACAGGCAAAAAACTTTAAGCCTTAGCCCAAACCATTTGACCCAACTCTCAACTTGGAGCCCGCCAAACCATCTGGCCCAACGACAAACTAAGTTAAAACCAGCCCAAGAAGCCCAACGAGCCCAATGTGACACTTAATTAAAAGGAGACCAAGGAGCTCAATGCTGAACTAAGTTAAAAGCAGCCCAATGCCCACTAAATTAAAAGTAGCCCAAGGATCCCAATGACATTATCAGATGACATCATCTAATGATGTCATCGTCTTCTTAGCCTCACCCTAGGGCTGACGTCCGCATGATGTCAGCATCTCCTTCATTGCCGTCGCTGTCGTTTCTTGTTGAAAAAAAATTTCTTTTTTTTTCCTCTTTATTGCCTTCTGCCGCTGTTTCAAAAAAATATATATTTTTTTTTTTGCTTTCTGCTGGTGGCTGTTTCAAAGAAAATAATAATAAATTTTTTTTTTCTTTCAGAACATGAATCACAAGCTGTGGCCAAGAATTCGACAAACAACTTTGACAAGTGGCAATAAATCAAAAAATTTTCAAATAAAATTTTTAACTTGTTCCGTAAGTGAAAAACAATTTTTCACTCAATAGAATAATTTTTCTTAATCATTCAACATAACACATACATATATGTAAATATAAACAATTTATATTCACATAGATTTATATTTATACGCAAATTAAATCCTCATGCTTTGATACCACTGTTAGGAAATCATGTATGCCATAAACAAATTTATAGCCAATGGAATTAAAACATGATTTTCACCAGGATCAATTTCAATATACGTATAAAACAAAAACCTATTTTTGATGACTGAAGATTGTGTCGTCGAAGAAAGATCTGTCAACCACAACAGCACAAACGTTCAGCCTCTAAGGTATTCACACGAACTAGTTCTTAAGATCCTCCTAGGATTGATTAACACCAAGCCAATATGCTAGTTCCTTTAACAAGGGTACAACCCTTCAAAATTTAGAGTTCAAGAGAACCCTAACAAAATAAAAGAAGAACTTTTTCTCTCGTCTTCCAGTAAACTTTGGTATGTCAAAAATTCTGTATGTACGCTCACTATTTAACTTGGTGTCAGTCTCCTATTTTATAAGTTATTCTCTGTCTGTTAGATAGTCTAACAGACTTATCAGATATTCTATCATGATAGAGTATCTGATTAAATTAAAACTAATTTTAATTTTATTAAGATAAAAGAATTTTTATCTTGTCAAAACTTATCTTATAGAAGATCTTTTAGGTTAATTATTTTACAAATTAACCCCAATAATTATCACATAATTATTTAATAATTTTAACCTAAGAACAAATTTTTTATGTGTGTGACCCTTTAGGTTCTTAATCACTTGGCAATAAATATAATTATAATTTTAGAATTAATTGGCTTTAGTACAAAACCAACACTCAAGAGGGAGTAAAATGCTTAAGTTTAGAAACCAACTCCGATCATAATCAAAATAAATATTTTCTGCAAGATCACTGAGATGGATTTCAACAATTCTTCCAGGGGTGCCATCACTGCACTTGACCCCTTCCCAGTTGCAGCAGTCAATAGCGATTGGATCATCATTATCATATCCTTGTTCTTCATGATCATGATCATCATCAATCCATGAGGGAAGGATAAGATCGGAATGGAGCGTCTCATTGATGGAAGCTTTGAAGTCCAAGAGAGCTCGCATTTCTTCTGGAAAGCAACTTGAATAAATCTATATAATAGACACATTAATTAGAGCCCACAACACAAGTATTAAATGGCAGTACTTCATGATCAATATATGTTTTTCTCTCTATGAAAGGTACTTGCAAAACTTGGTTTTTGAAAATTACTCTTTAACTACCATATATGGTGTCGAATATTAATGTTATGTTGTAAAATGTCAAGCAAGTAGAAACAAATTATATATAGGGGGAGATCGAATATTAATCAATTTTGTTCTCCTAATTGTGTGAAAAGGGTGAAACTTAACAAGGCTGCCTGTCGGACATGTCATCTGAGCAAGAAAACTTCCGTGTCGACAAGACTCAAGATGAAGTCGACTTATCTAAACTTTACCACTAATAAACATCCAAGAGTCAAAAGTTTTGTGCTTCTTTTTCTTTTTCTTTTTTTTTCACACATTTATGACACGGAAATTGGTTAGTTGATGTATGGAAAAAACCATTCCTAGTGGATCTTCATTAAACTCATACCCAACTACCATTAACAACTTATAACTGTAAGAACAAATGCACATCACAATAGAAAAACCATTTCAGAAAAAAAAGAAAAAAAAAGAAAAGGGGTAGTGTAATTTAACCTCTAGTTTGAAAAGAATGACTTAAAAAATTAAGGAAATTAATGTTGCTATACAATAATATTTTACTACTTTCATCAAAAACAAAAGTTTACTTTCCAAACTTTTTTTCCTATAAGAAAGTTCAATTTTTTTTTAATTTATTAACTTTACGACTTAAAATTTTAAAATTATATATTTAATATTATTATAATTTATAAATAAAAAAATTCTACCAACAAATAATGAATTTTTTTCTGGACGGATCGATTAATTGCATAAGAGATGCATTTAATTTGTTCCCAATCCTAAATGGCAAAATTCCCCCCTTTTATACTCGTTCCATTTAAAAAAAAAAAGAGTTCACTTTGAAAAAAAATAATTAGAAAAAGGTTTACTTTCAAACCAAATTATTAAAATATTTTTATTAATAATAATTATGTATATTTAAAATTAAAAAATAAAGATAAAAATATAAAATTATATATTTAGTTATGTATTAAATGAGTTATATTTAATAATTAATAAAAACAAATAGAGTATTTAATTTCACACGTGAAACTTGGTGATTCCACTTTCCGCACTAATTGATTGGGTCAACCCACAAAGCAATCATACTCTCACCCGCACTGCACATGTTAACGAATGCATGACTTCTTTTGTCTGAAGACTCAGAAACAAGCAAGACCGAAGCACGTGAATCATGTCATATAATTTACATTGTTTGGCTCTTAATATCCATTATGAGTGCAAAATCTGTGCCTTTATCGTAGGGCTTTTTTTTTTTTTTTTTTCTTTCGCTCTTGTTCTTCTTTTTATATAAGGAATAATATTAATGTTATGTTGTACCCGCCCAAAACAAATTTATATATCTATATATATATATAAAATTGTGTGGAAGGGGTGAACTTAAAAAAGGCGAGCCCGTTCAACGCTCCCAGCTAGAAGAATTGAAAGTCAAGATGGAGAAGATTTTCACTCGCCCAATTGCTTAACCAATTTCCAGTAAATAGGAGTTTTAAGGAATGAGTTGAGTGAAATAATTAAATCCATTCACCAACAAATTAAATTGTGATTTTCTTCACATATTAAATGTTCGTGAAATATGATCAATATTTCCATTCATGAAAAACATGGCCGTCGGTTTGGCTGTTACGTGAAAAGTCTACTAATCGAGATTGAGACGATAGAAGACTAAACTCCCATTCATGACTGCACAATTAAAGGGTTTTCAAAAATGACTAATGATGCACATCTCTCTAATTCGCATATAATTTAGAAATTACATCCTTTGTTTCCATTGTGATGTATTATATTCTAAACTGATGATATTTTATTTATAATTTAAATAAAATAATGTAAATATTAAGTGTGACACATCATTAACAAATACACTATGATTAGAACAAAAATTTTTTTATCTGAAATGGCAAAATTTTTCTTTGATAAACATAAATCAAGGGGACGATGCGCGGGAGGGCCACTAGTGACTTAATAATGAATGAGAAAATTTTCTTGCACATTATAATTTTAAAAACTGTTTATATTCGTGCCATTTAGTAGTATTATTGACTTAAATTTCCATATGAAGATCAGAGAACCTTGAACACTTGTTATAATTAAAGTCAAGACGCTTCAATTCTTTTACACCATTAATTTTTGCATAATTATAATTGATTGCATAAAATTATAGTCACAATTAGAATGGCAATACTTCATGGCTACTTACTGTAGGATGTAAAAATCCTATGCACAAAAATCATGCAGCAGAAAGACAGCAAAATATTTATTTGGAGACAAACAATATGGTAGGAACAAATCCTACACTTCAAAATACAAACGGTAAGAATAAACTCCTACTTCTCACAATTCTATTTTTCTTAGAATCTCTTTTTTTATTTTTCTGAACCTCACAAAAACTAATAACCATGGGTCCTTTATATAGATCCCATACTTAAATTTAAAACAGTTAGGATTTGATAATTAAATCCTATTCAAAATCTACTTTTCAATAACAATCCAAATCTAATTCAACATAGAATTAGTAAATCCTAATCAAAATATAATTCGCTAAATAAGCTTGGTTTAATACACCAACAAAGCCTCCCTTAAACCATGTTTGCCATAAAAGCAGCTCCAACTCCATCTCAAGTATAAATTTCTTTGGAAATCTCTTTTGACGTGTAGACCACGTGCAATATCAACTTATTGATCTTCATCTTCATTATCACCTTCTTGTGAATATTTTCTTGAATGATTTTCCCAACATATGCCCTCATACAATCCTCAAATGTAAAGTGGCCACATTGAAACTGCCCTTTCATTTTTCCAGTAGCTTAATCATCACTACAAAGCACGTCCACGGACCAAAAAGCCTTGTTCCTATGACGGGTTCTTGACCAAATCCAGGATTCATCAACATGAGGCTCCAGCTTGCAAGAAGAGATACCTTTCTGCTTCATATTAGGGGATTTCCAAGAAGCACTAGTGCCATCATCAACCGTGTCAATGGTTTCTATTTTTTCTTCTAAATTAACCATTTCTTTATCAACTAAAACATCAAAAATTTCTTGTTGCTCTACCGAACCAATTATCTCTTCTTCATCTTTTACAAAACCAATATGGTAATTTTCACAATCCATCTCTTCAAAATTTTGACTTTGAACATTAAATTCCAAATTGGGACCATCTTCTTCCTCAATTATTGTAGTATCTTGAGGTTTTGATATTTGTTCCACTGGCTTATTTTCTAATACAAGCTTCCCGTCAATTCTTTGTTCGTGAAGAATTAATGAACTTTGTAATTCTTCAATGCTCAAAGTTGATAAATCTTTAGTCTCCAATATAAGTGCAACAACAGAATCAAACTTCATAAATAACGAATAAAGAACTTTTTCCACAAAAAAATTATCATCAAGAATACACCCATTAAATTCCATCTCATTCTTGATATCCAACAAACGGGAAAAATAGTTCTCAATCGTTTCAAATTTCTCCATAGCACACAACTCAAATTTTCTCTTCAATAATAACACATTGTTTTTTCTAACTTGATGTATGCCAATATAAGCTCTTTCCAAAATATCCCATGCTTGTTTGGCAGTTTTAGCAATACAAATTTTATGAAAAATTGACATATCAATTGCTTGATGAATTTGAAATAAGGTCAATTATACATTTCTTTTAGTTTCGGCATTGGCATTATCTGGTACTTCCTTTTGAATGAACTGTAGCAAATCGTACGCTTGAAGGTGTGTTTCCATCTGAATACTCCAAAATTTATAATTTTGCTTTCCCATGAGTTTTGGAACAACACATTTTATGTTCCAATCATCCATAGCTAACAAATAACTTTTAACCTCCATTGCTAGAAAATCACCAAGATCAAAAAACCAACAACTAACGTTGCTGGCTCTGATACCACATGTAGGATGTAAAAATCCTACGTACAAAAATCATGCAGCGAAAAGACAGCAAAATATTTATTTGGAGATAAACAATATGGTAGGAACAAACCCTACACTTCAAAATACAAACAGTAGGAACAAACTCCTACTTCTCACAATTCTATTTTTCTTAGAATCTCTCTTTTTATTTTTTTGAACCTCACAAAAACTAATAACTATGTGTCCTTTATATAGATCCCATAGTTAATCTAAAACAGTTAGGATTTAATAATTAAATCCTATTCAAAATCTACTTTCCAATGACAATTCAAATCTAATTCAACATAGAATTAGTAAATCCTAATCAAAATATAATTCGCTAAATAATAAGCTTGGTTTAATACACCAACAGCTACTCTTTACATATTAAGTGCATTACACTTCATAATTTTAAAAAAGTTATACCAAATAAAAAATAAACTCCTTTTTAGTACGGATGGATAGAGTATCTCTATAGAAGTCAAAAAAAAAAATTCAATGGTAACTATGATAAAGCTCAAAGAAACAGTAAGTATAATTTGAACTTTGGAATTTAAGAAATTTTGACAAAATGAAATCTTCCTGATGAACATTGGATATTTTGGCAGTGTGGAATTAAGATTAAAGAAAAAAGTCCTAGCATGCCTGGGAATTTTATTTTACTTTCTTTCCAGATCCAGTATTACTCAAACTACTATTTTAATTGTTTATGAAATGCATATAATTTGTGTGCAAACCCAACTGGCAAGATTTCTTTCTTTGCTAATAAACGAAGGCTCGCAGCACATAAAACGCTGCTGTTTGACCGTTTCCACTTGTCAATAATTTTGGTTGTGTTCATACAATATTAAAGCTGCGCGTCAAATTTCGTTAGCTATATTTTCCATGTAAGGTTTTTCTATATATGGGCTTATATTAATTAATGTTGTTTTGGGCCTGGTTTAATAAAGTTAGGTGTATAGGCTTTTAATTAGTCTAATGTGGGACTGGCTAGTGTGGGCTGCAGTTAGCCTAGCCCGTGATAAGGGGACTAGGGTTTAATTTTAAATATCAGCTAGGTTTTCTCCTCTAACCCCAATCTTTAGAAACACTTTCTACTCATAAAGTTTAAAGAGAGAAAGAGGCACACTCATCAAAGCCAATTTATACAGAGGGTCTTAGAGGTGAAGAACTTAACCAGGATCCATCTTACTTCTGCATACAGTTATGGATCAAAAATCTGGTACATGATTCTTTACTTCTGTTTATATTCTAATCATGTATATGTTTGATCTTGGGTTTATGCTATTTATGTGCTATCATATGGTATCAGAGCATAGGCATAAATCATGATTAGAATATATATTTTGTGTTCTATTTTATTATATGATTCTATATTCAACGTCATATGCATCAAGTACGTATGATTAAAAAAAAAATTCATACGGCATGCGAGAATTTGGAAAAAATAGAACATAAAAATTAAGGCCGTGGGTGTGGAGGCTAAAAAAAAAAAGAAAAAAAGAGGTAGCCGGCGGCAGGGTATAAGTAAAAAGAAAGAGAAAAAAAAAAAGAAAAACCAAAGGCCGGCTGTGAATTGAGAGTCAATGATGACATCATGATGATGTCATCATCAATGCATGGCTCAAGCTGACGTCATCGTGACGTCAGCATCAGGTGCAGACGGCAGCCTTGTCTAGCCGCAGGTCCCACATTAAGGTATTTTTTTCCAAAATCCTTTACCGGTTGTTTTCAGGCTCATCTGGAGTCCGTTTTGGACGATTTTGATATCATTGGATTCAGTTTTTCATGATCTACATTTTGAAATATGATTTACATATTTTTTTGACATCATTATACTTGTGAAATTCTAGATTGAATGTGATTTTATACTTTTAGTATAAAATTTAAATATTTTCACTTGTATTTTAATTTTTTAAGTATGTCAACTATGTTAATATGCAAATATTCAGTTTATGTTTTGTAGAACATGATTAAATGCAATTAAATGACGTATTGTTCTTGTCATTTATATAGTTTAAAAATGCATATAAAGTTTTATGTAAGAAATAAAGTTTAATATCCTTGGTATAAGAGAGTTTTATAAATTCAATTGGGTAGTGACCACCAAAGTGGCACACTCATTTGGTTTTATGAAATATCAGTCTTATACTATGGGGATGTCTCCCTTTCTAATGTCTGGTCATACTCCTAAAGGAGGTGATTGGGTATTATTTAGTGGAGGGATACATGTACAACATGTGCTTGAGAAATGACTAATTTTAATGGTTCATACACCCAAAGGTACTGAATTCACGAGGGTTGGAATAAGTTTTCATGGCCGTTGTTCATGTAGAAAGTTGACAATTGTATGTCATGCATTCTGCCCAAAGGTGATTGTATGATGATATGTGTGACTTTCTGTGGAGTGCATTTATACGGTTTATACTAAGTTGCACTATTCTTACATATTTTTATTATAAGTCACTTTTTGTATCAATAGCAACTCACTCACTATTAAGATTCTCATTTATTTCTTTTTAAGAAATAGAAAGATGATATAATGTTTAAAATTGTTCTAGCAGACATGTCTGATGCTTTTTATAAGGACAACCCTGCAGATCTCACTGCATAAAGTATCAATGTTGTAATGAGAATTTTACAACTTGGGGAAAGAGCAATCGAATTTGTTGACTGTCCATACAGCGATCCATTCAGATCATCTTAAGGGTACTTTAACAATTAATTGTACTGCTAAACGAATGATAGATCACCTGTTAGACATGTGTCAAGTGTCATCCTATATTGAGATAGGGGGTCCTTTTCAAACACATTTCAACTTTAAGTATGATGGTACTAGTGAAATTAGGAATTATGTCTTAAAGTTGGTAGAATTACAGTGTAAACTTAAGGCACTTAAAATCATTATTCCTACTGATATGATTGTCCATCGGGATTTCAATATCCTTTTCACCTAAATTCGGAATTATAAAGGCAAATCACAATTCTTGAATAAGACCTGGTCTATTAGTAATCTAATAGCCAGGGTGGTGGCAAAGGAAGTGAAATTGAGAGATGAAAATGGACATCGGATCATGTATGTTTTTAGTGCTAGTGGTAAGAGGGGTAAGAAATCCAAAAATTTTGCCCATAAAGATACTTATAAGACCATTGATAGCACTCAGGGGTAAGAAACATGATTGTTGCTTCTTCTACAAAAGAAAAATCACATAAAGAAAAACTATGACAAATATAAGACTTGCTTAGCCAAGCATCAGGTGTAATGATTCTTTGGCTTTGGTTTGTGAATCCAGTCTATCTGAAGTCCCATCCAGTTCATGGTGGCTAGATAGCGCGTAACGAATTATGCTGCGTTCACCATACAGGGATTTAGAAATCGAAAGAAGCCAAATCAGGATGAATCAAGTCTGATAGTAAGAAACAAAGAAAAGTTGACATAGAGTTCGTGGGAGATGTCATCTTAATATTATAATCTGGCTATAATCTAATATTAAGAAACACTTTCTATGCACATTCCTTTAGAAAGAATTTAAATTTTTTTTTCAAGTTTAGACTAATGTGGCTATTTTTGAAATGAAGAACAATATGATTTCTTTGTTCTTTAGTTCAAATAAAGTTGGTAGTTACATTATGTCTAATGGATTGTATAGATTGTGTTTGTCTCCTAATGATAAATACGTCACTTGTACAGCTAACAAAGTTGTTTCTAAAAGACCTTTTTATGAGGAACAGTCTTACACATTGAGGCATAAGAGACAAAGCCACATCTCTAAGGAAAGAGTAGAAAGGTTGATAAAGGTTGACATCCTACCTACTCTTAAAGGTAACTTAGAGGATTGTGTAGACTACTGTAGGGGTAAAATGACTAAAGCAAAGAAGAAGACAGCAGTTCAAAGTTCTGATCTCTTAGAGATCAAGCATACTGACATCAGTGGTCCATATAAAGTGACTTTGTAAAGAAATTTTATTTCATTACTTTTATTGATGACTATTTCCAATATGGATATCTGTACTTGATTAAGATAAGTCTGAGTCTCTTGAGAAATTCAAAATATTTCGGACTGAAGTCAAGAAACAGTTGGGACAAGTTATCAAAGTCATCAAGTTTGATAGGGGTGGTGAATATTAAGGTTGGCATGGCGATGCTGGATTGCTTAAAGAGCCATTTGCCAAATTTCTAGAGGATTCTGGGATTATAGTTTGATTCACCATGCTTGGTAGTCCCAAACAAAACAGTGTGGCCGAAAGGCAAAATCGCACCTTTATTGACATGATGAGAAGTATGGTAAGTAGGAGTAATTTGCCTGAGTTTTTACGGGGAGAAGCCTTGAAAACGGCTATTTACATTGTGAATAGAGTTCCTACCAAAGCCGTTCCATTAACACCATTTGAGTTATGGACAGGACGTAAACCTAGTTTAAACCATCTTAGAGTTTGGGGTGTCCTACAGAGGTAAGGTTGTAAAGTCCAACATTAAGTAAGTTGGAATCTAGAACAACCAGGTGTTATTTTGTATCCTATACAGAACATTCAAAGGGATACAAATTTTATAATCCAAATAGAGGTACAAGAATTACAGAATCACAAACAGCTAAGTTTTTAGAAATAGATGTGGCCGAAAAGAATGCTTGTTCTCAGACCATTAAGGATGGTAGTGTGGTGGAGACCATTACGTCACATTCTCTACCTGTACAGACTATTATGGAGCCTTACATATCACGCCCTAATTCAGTGGGAGTTGAGGATAATGTCATTGAGCCTATGTCTAATGATACTTCTCAACCTTATCAAGAATTGAATGAGACTGTGATAGCTCTACTCAGGAGGTCTACTAGGGAGAAACGGTCTGCTATACCACTAGACTACATGGTCTATCTTGAAGAGCATGATTATAAAATTGGCTGCGTGATAGATTCAGTAATTTATACAAAGGCTGTTTCTTGTTCTCAATCAAGTCTGTGGATGGATACCATGAATGATAGATGCAATATATGAAAAATAAAGATGTCTGTAGCTTGTTAAGTTACCTAAGGGTTGCAAGCTTATTAGCTGCAAATGGGTATAGAAAACCAAAAAGGGCTCTAAAGGAAAGATAGAAAAGTTTAGAACCAAATTGGTAGCCAAGGAATTCACTCATAGGGAATGAATAGACCATGAAGTGACATTGTCTCTTGTCTCTTCTAAATATTCTTATAAGGTGATCATGGCATTAGTAGCTCATCTGGATCTGGAGCTACGCCAAATGGATACTAAAACAAATTTTCTAAATGGAGACCTTGATGAGTAGGTCTATATAGTTTAACTTGAAAGTTTTTGTAGTTGATGATTCTAGAGAGCTTGTGTGTAAACTTAAAAAGTCTATGGATTTAAACAGGCTTCTAAACAATACTACTTAAAGTTTCATAGAATTGTAACATCATCTAGTTTTGTTGAAAACAAGATAGGTCAGTATATATACAGCAAGGTCAATGAGAGGAATTTCATTCTTCTCATATCATATGTTAATAATATTTTGCTTATTAGTAATGATCTCAACTTGTTGCATGAGATAAAGCAAATATTGTCATACAGTTTTGATATGAAAGACCTTACATGAGGTGTCATTTGTCCTAGGCATAAAGATCCATAGGGATTATTTTCGCCATTTGTTGGGCTTATCTCAGAGGGCTTACATAAACCATGTTCTGAAATGATTCAGTATGCATAAATGCAAGCCAAGAATTGCTCCCGTCGTCAAGGGTCATAAACTGAATAGGTCCCAGTGCCCTCAAATAGATATTGAGAAAGCCCAAATAAAAGAAGGTTTTAAGGTATTTAAAGAGGACAAAAGACTATATACTGACATATAGATATATTCAGGACCTTGAGCTAGTAGGGTATACGGATGCAGACTTTGCTAGCTGTAAAGATGACAGAAAATTGACATTTGGTTATGTCTTTAAATTAGCAGGTGTTGTAGTGTCTTGAAAAGTGAGAAATAAAAGACAATTTCGTCTTCCAGTAACTAGGCAGAGTAGATAGCATGCTTTATAGTTGCCATTCAAGTTATTTAGCTCCGTAATCTTATAAAGGAGTTAGTTGTATTTGATTTTATGGATAGACCCATACAGCTGCATTGTGACAATAATTCAGTAGTATTATTCATTAATATTCATAAAGGTCTCAAGAGGTCTAAATATATAGTGATCAAATACTTGACTATTAAAGAAATAGTACAGAATGGTGACATAATAGTAAAGCATACCTTCAGATGATATAATTGCAAACCCACTAACAAAAGGACTTCGCCCATGTGTGTTAGAAAGACATGTCGAAAGAATGGGCTTAGTTGCATCATGGGATGCTATAGTTTAGTGGGAGTTGCGTGTTATATATGCTCATAAAGTTTTCATCTGTGTTTTGTTACATGCAGTGACATTTTTTTTGATATGTGTATTAGCATTTGAATTCAATAAAGTTTGATCAATTTTCTGGTTATATGCTGAATACATGTATATAAAGTGAAAGTCTCAAGGAATTGTGTAAATTTTGAGCACAAACTAAAAGGACATACAGTTATTAGTTTGGGATATATGTCTTGTACACATAAAGTTCTATTAACAATAAAGATAAGACATATGGAAGTTCATAGGAACTATAAAGTTATTCTCTAGTGGCACATAAAGGTTTTGTGACACTGAAGGAGAGAGAATAGGAACTGACAAAGTGGATAACAAATAAAGCTTGACTCTATATGAGGTGTTATCAGGTTTGCCATACTTCCACATTGAATCCATATTAGTAGAGTTAACAGCATTTGTGATCATGGATGGCTTTGTGTGATTACATGCAGTTACTGCCATGGTTCGGTGTTGAAGGCTCTATGGGATAGGATTGACTATTAAAAGTAATCTCTAAACCAGCATATAGGTGCACATTAAAGAACACTTTTAATTAATATTCGCCCAAGTGGGAGAATGTAAGATTTTTTTATATATGGGCTTATATTAATTAATGTTGTTTTAAGCCTGGTTTAATAAAGTTAGATATAAAGGCTTTTAATTAGTCTAATGTGGGACCGGCTGGTGTGGGCTGCAGTTAGCCTAGCTCGTGATGAGGGGACTAGGGTTTAACTTTAAATATCAACTAGGTTCTTTCCTCTAACCCCAATCTTTAGAAACACTTTCTACTCATAAAGTTTAAAGAGAGAAAGAGGCACGCTCATCAAAGCCAGTTTATACGGAGGGTCTTAGAGGTGAAGAACTTAGCTAGGATCTATCTTACTTCCGTATACAGTTATGGATCAAAAATCTGGTACACGATTCTTTACTTTTGTTTATATTCTAATCATGTATATGTTTGATCTTGGGTTTATGCTATTTATGTGCTATCATTCCAATCCATAAACTGTTAGGTAAAATAATCTAATATGAAGTTATACCATCATCTAAAAGGGATTTTTATAATCAAGTGTTCCTCACAGTTCCCTTTCAATTTCAAGCCAAGGGAATAGCAAGTTCTAAGACTATAGAAATCAAGGAAGCACCAATACGGATTCGAGAATTGGACACGATACGAGTCCGATACGATGATTCGAGATTTTCCAAAGAATCGAAAATCCGTGATATGTTTTCAGTATATATAAAAATACATAAAAATTCAAATTACATGGATAAAAAAATAATAAATATTTGTCTAATAAATATTTTCAGCTTTTTGGTTTTGTTGTTACTGGTACTACTGCTGCTGCAACCAAATAGAAGAAGAGTAGAAGAAGATCTTAGGGCTTCGCTTCATTTCTGGTTTAATTAGTACAAACTTCCCCAGAAAAAGATTTTTTCAGTTATTAATACGCCTTTTGTGGACAGAACGTATCACGTACGTATCTTGATCGAGTCTTCACCGCGTCAAAATTGGTCAAGAAATCGCAAAAGAATCAGATTGAATCTTGATGAATTCTGGCCGTGTCGAGGCGAATCCGAGTCGCCTATGAATCTGACTTAGATTCGTCTACTAAAATCACCAATCGGTGCTTCTTAGATAGAAATAGACAGATTTTTACTATTTTTTTTATTCAACACGTGCAATCTAAGATATATTGAGTACTTATTAGTTTTAATCCATTGTGATCATGGCATAAATTACCAAGAACAAACATAAAATAAAACACAGGAATAGATCAAAGGGAAAGAAATATATATGTGTGTGTGTGTGTGGAGGCCTCTCTTGACCAGATAAATGTGATGATGGTAGAGATGTTTGCATTGGGTGGGACTTACTGCATGGTTTACACACAGTCTCATATTGCTCAATCGAGCTGTTCCTGAATTAAGTATACATGCCATCAACTGCATCTTTCTTCAACCTTCATGAATGATTTATCAAATTTTAAATGTTGCCGTCAATCACTCTTTGATTTAGTGTTCGTTGTGGATGGTTATTGTGTTTTGCTCTCCATTGGTGCATGTTTATGCTTAAAAAGAAACAGTTAGTGATTATGTTGCCCGAATTTGATTTCTTTATCGAATCAAAATGCACAATCATTTGCGAGGAATTAATGCATATTATACACTGCATCTGCTTTTGGTTATTATGTGTAATCATTTAGATCAAAATGACAATTATTTCCCCATTCACGAATTACATAAATTATTTCTTTCACGATTTTATTTTTGGTGAATCTTTATTAAACTCATGCCCAGGTACCATTAACAAATTATAACTATAAGAATAAATGCACACCACAATAGAAAAACCGTTAGTGTAATTTAACCTTTAGTTTTAAAAGAATAACTTAAAATTTTAAGAAATTTGATGATGCTATATAATAATACTTTACTGCTTTCATAAAAAAAAATCACTTTAAAAAACATTTTTTCTTTAAGAAAATCCAATTTAATTTTTTTTATTTATTATCTTTACAACTTAAAAAAAAGGAATAAGAATACAAGTAAAAAACCTATATATTTAATATTATTATAATTTATAATTAAGAAATTCTACCTAACAAATAGTAGACTTTTTTTTTTAGACTTAAAATATAAAAGGTAAGAGATGCATTTAATTTGTTCGCAATCTCAAATGGCAAAATTTCTTGCTTTGATATTTAATCTAAACACGTGGAACTTAGTGATTCCACTTTCCTTAATAATTGATTTGGGTCAACCCACAATGCAATCAGACACCTCACCCTCACTGCACTTTTATGATTAGAGTTTCCTTTGGAATTTGAAGCCTAGTTTTTTTGTTAAATATATAGGAGATGATTGAGTAATCCCTGTGTGGAAAAGAGTGAACTTAGAAAAAATTGCAAGCCCGTTTGACACTCCGAGCAGGAAGACTTGGTAATTAAGATGAAGACGACTTGACTGAACTCCCATCACCGCAAAATGAAAGGAACTTGCACCCTTGGTTTTTGAAAATTACTCTTCAACTACCATATATGGTGTTGAATATTCAAAAGTTTTTGTTCTTGGTTTTTTACTTTCCATCAACAACCAAAATTCATCGCTCCTATATCAAAATCCACAATAATTTGTGAGTAATTCATACTTTGATATTAATTGTATCATATCAAAAAAATTCCAATTGTCTCCCAATACACTTGGAAAAAATATTTTCCCAAATCATCCCTTTGATTAAACTCAAGCCCAACTTTGATTTATAAACAACCTTACTAAAGTAGTTTGTATTATTGTGTGATTTAATGAATTTTCACATAAAATGTATGAGATTTTCATATATAATTTCTATAATTTTAGATTTTTTTTTTTTACTTTTCAAGTTAATTTTTCAAGTGAGTTATCCCAACATTAATGACATGCGGATGACTTAAATGCAATAAATCCATTGAGGAACAAATCAAACCGTGAATTCCTTTTAATATAAATATTAGTGAAATTTGATTTGGTCTTCCTATTTTTTGGGTTGTCTTTATTAATATTGTTTTTCTGAGTAAATTAATTAATATGACACTTGAATTTGTTTTATATATATATATATAATGAGCTCTCACATATTAAAATTGGAAATATGTATTTAATAATGTTATCTTTCTGAGTAAATCAATTAAAATAACACTTGGATTTATTCTCTAAATATGTATATAACGAACTCTCACATATTAAAAATGAAAATTAACCCACAAACATAACAAGGCTGTCGGTTAGACGAATATGGTAAGAAGATTTCCAAGTCAATGAGACAATCATAAGACTAGTCGTCTAATGCCTAATGGATTATCATTCTTTGAAAAAAGAAAAGTGTCTTACCAAAGTATATTTAGTATCATATAATACACAAAGTAAGAATAAGCATAGTATTAAAATTATTAAAAATCTAAATATCATCAATTTGTAATGCTCTTCACAGATTAAATATTAGTAAAGTTGATTTAGTTTAAGTCACATTTAATGGAAGCCCGTGAATAGTTGCGTTCATTAAATTTTTTTTAACTCTCATTTTGATTATTACTTCTCGAGTAAATTGAAAAACAGTTGAGTTCATCTTTTGACATTAACAAACTCTCACTCACTACTTACTAGTTGCGTGTCATTTATGTAATAAAAACTAGGGAAATTTACAAATATGACACATTTGACCATTGTCTTTACAAAAATAGCACCCTCATTTTTTTCTTTTGTGTTATAGCACTTTCATCCACAAAATGACTACAACACCACTTTGTTGTACGCGAGCAGGAAACCAAAAGACATTGTTCCGAAACCGTTCTTCTTCCATAACATAAGCCTTCATTATAATCTATTATCAATTCCTTGAAGCTAAACCGTGCTAGTTGGTATTCTTCAAACCATTTTCTTTTTCATTTTCTTCCAAAACCTTCGTTGTTTTTCGCCTCAAACATGTATCCAAAACCAGAGTGTTAACCCGTTCCAAACATATGCAATGGCACGCACAAAAGGAGGACGACCATTTTCCATCGTTAAGAAGACAACCGCGACGGAGAAGAAGGAAGTACAGCATCACGCGGTCAATATCAGTGAATTTTGTGCTTAAATTGATCATTTTATTCTTCCTACATAGCGTGTGTTGATATTGTATGTATGCATTTGAACTGGGTTGTCTGAATTTAGTCGAACAATTAGTTTGGCGGGGGTCAATGATAAGTCGAGCCCTAGGTCGAGTAGCACTCTATCTCTTAAAAAGTCGATTTTTTAGTCGAGTTACTGGTTTTTCAATGGTCCAGTTTATTAATTTTTTTAAAAAACTTTATGTTTTTGGTCGAGCTAATAGTTGGGTCAAGGGTCGAGCTAGCTTATTAAATTTTTATTTTTAGAACTTTATGTTTTTTGTCGAACTATTAGTAGGGTAAAGGGTTTCATAGGGGTCGAGCATGAAACAGAAATTTTTTGTTTCAGAACTTTTATGTTTTTAGTTGAGCTAGTAGTTGGGTAAAGGGTCGAGCCAGCTTATTAATTTTTTGTTTTCACATCCAAATTTATGTTTTTTATTAAGCTATTAGTCGGGTAAAGGGTCGAACATAAAACAGAAATTTTTTGTTTCAGAACTTTTATGTTTTTGGTCGAGCTACTAGTTGGGTAAAGGGTTGAGCCAGTATATTAATTTTTTGTTTTCACATTCAACTTTATGTTTTTTGTCGAGCTAATAGTCGGGTAAAGGGTCGAGCTAGCATATTACTTTTTTGTTTTCACATCCAACTTTATGTTTTTTTTCGAGCTATTAGTAGGGTAAAGAGTTGAACATGAAACAGAATTTTTTGTTTAAGAACTGTTATGTTTTTGGTCGAGCTATTAGTCGGGTAAAGGGTCGAGCCACCTTATTAATTTTTGTTTTCACATCCAACTTTATGTTTTTTGTTGAGCTATTAGTTGGGTAAAGGGTCGAGCCACCTTATTAATTTTTGTTTTCACATCCAACTTTATGTTTTTTGTTGAGATGGTAGTCGGGTAAAGAGTCGAGCATGAAACAGAATTTTTTGTTTTCAAAACTTTTATGTTTTTTGTCGAGCTATTAGTCCAGTAAAAGGTCTAGCCAGTACCAATTTGCTTTAATTTTGCAAATTTTGTTAATCAGGACCCTCTAAAGGAGCAAATGGTGGTTCAATGTGATTTTTTCAATGCCAAGGTTTCGCAGTATTGCTACTATGAGGCTAATATGCAAAGAATAAGGTTCAAACTAACCGAAACGCAAAAGAACATACAAAGAAAGGAGAGTAGCTTTGCTGGAATTGTGCTGGACCATGAGCATATGTTTTGGTACAAACAGATGATCCATAGCGTCCTATTTAGGCAATTTAAGATAGACGAGGAGTCCCAAAAAAATGGAAACCTATACTTTAATTTCGTCGGGAATAAGGTTAAATTTGGGCGAAGAGAGTTTGCACTAATAACTGGTTTGAAGATGGGGACTTTTCACGTGAATACGCAAAATTCCAGGCACTTGATGGCACGAGTTTGATTAGTAAGTATCTAACTGGAGAAGATAGGCACAATGAAACAACATACGCCGATGTTTTCAAAACTTACGATCAAATAAACACAAGCTATTCGGCTGAGGTTGTTGTGTCGCTTACCTTGCTATTGCTATACACATCCATAATTGAGGAGTAGAAGAGGAACCATTTCGATGACATGGTAGTTCATTTGGCCTGTAATTAGATGAAGTTTGATGAAATCCCGTGGGGCGAAGAGTTTTTTCGTGTGACTATAGAAAGTGCTAAAAAGGTTATGGCCAACGCCTTGAAGCAGTCTAAGGATCACAATAATAGGATGCACACCGTTGGTGGATTCCCAGTTGCGCTAGGGGTAAGAAATTAAAATTCAAAACCTGTTTTATTTAATTTGTTCTTAAGTTTAAATAATTAAATTTTTCCATTTTATGTTTATGAATCGCAGGTGTTCACATATGAATTGATGTCGCATTTTGATCGATTCTCTTTAGTGCAAAAGGTTGAAACCTCTAGATGTAGGCCAAGGATGTTCAGGTGGAAGGCAGTGAAGAGCCACCAATCTGTCCAAGAAAAAAATGCAATATGGTCCAAAAAGCTACTTAGCGAAGAGGTATAAGTTGATAATTAGAGAAAATAATTTCCTCGTATGTCTGAGTTTTAAATAATGTTATATTATGACTTTCCGCATTCAATGTGCTGCATAGAGTTAAAGGCACACTGATAACTCCAACTTCGGAAGAAGCTGTGAATTTTTTGAGTTGGGATAAAGAAGAAATAGAAGAGGCCGCTAATGATTTGGAGTTTGATGAGGAGAAAAAAAGAAGAAGAAGACGTGCATTCTCCCAAAAAGGCACGAGAAGCGTGGCAGCCTTCAGTGAGTCAAATGATCGAATGGCATGAAAGGTCGGAGGCTCAAATAGCAGAATTGGAATCTACAGTTAACCGGCTAACCGCAACCATCGAACATCTGACTCATACTCTCGAGCAAATGATGGTGGGGAAAGAAGGAAAAGCCGATGGTGAAGCAACTTCAAAGAAGGATGAGTTTGATTTGAAAGCATTGGTACTTGTTCATCCACCTACCGTAGAACACAGGACTCCATCCATTCCCATCATAGTTGAAATCGAGACTCCTCCCCCAACCCCGATTAAGGACAAATGCAATAAGAATCGTGGAGTTGTGAAAAGGATGTTTCTACTGGTATCAACTTACGACTCGTTCTTAGCATTGAATATCCCACTCCCCAACATCCACTACCCCCTATTATTGGTTTCGGTACGGTTCAATTTCCAGGATTTTCAACCAGTGCCGGAAGATATTCAAGACATGCTAAACTAGTTGAAGCCGACCAAGCAACAGTTTTTGTGGATTCCTATTTTTGACCTTGATTCGGATTTGTTGAAGAAGGTTCTTATTGAAAATGAGTGGCTTTCCAATGAAGTAATACTTTCTTATTTTTCCATTCATCTATTGGGCAGTGAAAATATAGTTGTCCTAATCCACACAATTCGGGTTTTTTTAGCATTTGGACTTGTACACATCCATGCTTCGGAAAAGGATCCTAATAATAGGCCGCAAAGATGTTTCTATTATGAAAACACATTTTGATGTAAATTATTTGTCCTATTCCTTATTTTTATGGCTAGCTGGTATAGTTGAATTGAAATATTGTCGTGTTTACTTGTGGGCACAAATTGGAATGAAAACATTATACACGGCCTAGTAGGATCCCACGCACGAAGATTTGGCCATGAAAAAATTTGTTGGTTCAGTTCCATATAAGATTGACTGTTGGACAATGGACCAAGTTTTGTTTCCGATCCATGTAGATGGGAATCACTAGATATTTGTAAGGATGGATATCTATCAACACACGCTCCACGTGTATAACTCACTAGACCAAAAAGGAATGGGGCCAAAATTGGAGCATCTTGTGCAAACCATGCCGAAGATACTCAAGGCATGTGCACTTCTGAGCATGGATACTTGGCAAGTCGTCATTGAGAAGGGTTTGCCACGTCAAGAAACAAGGTTAGTAATTTTGGCACCTTTACAATGCTTGTGGTACTTCATTGTTTGAAATTTTTTTATAACTAACAACAAACGCGCATCGTTTCTTTTAGCGGTGAAGCCTGTGATATATTTGTCTTGAAATGGGCTGAATTCTTGATTCACGGGGTCCCGCTAGAGACGTTTAATCCTAATCATAAGTTTGTAATGGATGCACGTACCGAGATAGCTACCGCACTATTCGTTCATGCAAGACAAGAGCACCAGAGAAAAGGAAAGCAGCCAAAAAAAAAGTAAGAAGTAGAGTTGTGTTGTGAAGAAGAATTGTAATTGTAAATACAAATTTTTCAGTGTGCTGCACATTTATATGTACGTAGGTTAGTCCACTCATAGTTGAGCCTTGTAAATACATTTATTGATGTGAACTATCAAATTGTACAAATATTGATCTATGTAATTGTACATTTAGTTTATGAAACTTGTATGAAAGTACAGTTTAATTCTATTCAGTTTATGATCTATGTAACGAAACATTTAGTTTATGGTACATTTAGAAGTACATTTTTGGTCGAATTTATATTCGATCAAATAGTCGAGCGTAATCTAATAAAGCAAGTCGAGCTTTTATTTAGTCAAGTTATTAGTCGATCAAACAATTAAGTACGAAACAAAAATAACAATAATTAGCTTCAATACATTTTAGTCGAGTTTCAAGTCGATCACATAATCGAGCGAGATACAATAATCTAGTCGAGCTTTTATTTAGTCGAGTAACACGTTAATCAAACTATCACGCAGGAAACAAAAATTTCAATAATTCTGCTCAATACAATTTAGTCAAGTTTAGGGTTGATCACATAGTCGGGCGTAATTTAATAATGCAAGTCGGGCTTTTATTTTTTCGAGTTGTTAGTCAATCAGATAGTCGAGCATGGTCCAGAAATTCCAATAATTCTACTTCAATACATTTTGGTCGATTTTAAGATCGATCACAAGGTCAAGCGGAATCTTATAATTGAAATCGAGCTTTTATTTCGTCAAGTGTTTATTCGATTAAATAATCAAGTAGGAAACAGAATTTCTGATAATTGTGCTTAAAAAAATTTTGGTCGAGTTAAGGTCGATCATATGGTCGAGCGTAATTTAGTGATTCTCATCGATTTTTTATTAGGTCGAGTGTTTAGTCGATTACATGGTCGTGCATGGAACATAACTTTTGATAATTCTGCTTGACTAAATTGTGATCGAGTTAAAGGGCGATCAGAGGGTGGAGTTTGAGAAATAAAAACCAACTTATTGTTGCAACCTTCAACAAAAATAATAATTGAAAAAATGGCATAAATTAAATGTTGAAATCACACCAAATACCAAATGTTTACAATGTATAAGGTTCTGCCCGAAGTGTATATACAATGTACGGAAGATATTCATTTTTCCGACATACACACGAATGGATTAGAGTAAGTTTTACGGTTATGACCACTCTCTCCACATCGACCACATTTCTTTGCAACTCTTTCCTCACCTGTTGAAGGGATTCTTTGTTTCTTGCGTCTACCACTCTTAGACTTTGGTTCAAGAGAAGCTAATTGAATAGACAGAATTTTTTCAGGTACAAGCCAATCTTGAGGTTCACCAACCGGGATAATGGGCTCTGCATAAGCGGATATGAGTGCTTTGGTTAAATAAAATGATGAGCATAAAGAATAATGGTCACTTTGCCTGCGACGGGCTGCTGTTAACGCATGAACACATGGGAGTTGATCCATTTCAAACACTCGACACGTGCACATTCTTTAAAGCAAATCGACTATATAAATACGATTTGCTATGTCTCGTATATACCACTGGTGTATATCGACAGGTTCAACGACATGAGATTGTGCCGCTCGCATCCTAGATGCAAACTCATTCTCAATGTAAGGAGTTGTATGTGTTTTCATTTCCGACGCTGTTGTACGCCTTTTATAATACCATCTTTGTAGCGTACTTCGAATGTACTCGACCAAAACAATGAATTGGTAATTCCTGTGTATTCTTCAACAATACGTTAAGACATTCTACAATGTTAGTGGTCATCATAGTGTATCATCTCCCTTCAGAATGTGCCCTTGACCACCATTCAATGCCCACCTCTGTTAAATACTCGCAAACGCAGGAATTTTGTAAGGAAAGAATTCTCCACATCTCATTGAATTCGGCAAGAGTGTAAATCTTTACAGCCTTAAAGTATATAGGGAGCACCTCTTTGTGTTTGAACATTCCTCACAAGTTGTTGCTCAAATGATAGATACACACTCTGTGGAAGGAGTTGGGGAAAACATGTGCGATACTTTTGGCAATGCTTTTATGCCTGTCGGACACAAACACCAATCCATTGATTTCGACATCTATTGCAGCATTCAACTTTTCCATTAACCACTCCTACGAGGTGTCATTTTTTGAATCCACCAATCCCCAGCCGATGGGGTACATTTGGTTGTTGCCGTCCATGCAAGTGGCAACAAGCAATGACCCAGTGTATTTTCCCTTCAGGAAACAGGCATCAACAGTAAGAACTGGTCACATACAGCTACGAAATCTACAAAGTGATGCTTCTATTGTGAAAAAAACCATATTTGAAACTATTATCTTCTTCCATCTCGAGATCAGCAAACGTACCCGGATTACATGCCCTCAACATGTGCAAATAAGTTGGTAGTATTCTATATGAATCCTTAAATCCACCTCTCATTTCGTCGAGTGCCAATTCCCTTGATCTCTAATCCCTCTAGTATGGTATATTTATACCCAACTTTTGACAAATATCTGCTATGATTTCAGCGGGTTTATACGGGCGACAAATGTCCTGGTACTTACATTTGATCCATGATCCTATTACTTTACTATTTGCCTGACGATTATCACAATGCACAAGCAATAACTAACATGTATGGGTGTTTTCAAATTTATTAACCTTCCAAGCACTCGAATTTCCAATGGAAGATGCATTTAATTTCCACCCGCAATTGCTATGTTTGCATCGTATGTACTAGTACTTGTAACTTGCTCTGACTACCTTCCACTCGTAGAAATATTTCACAACTAGCATACTCATTCTCATTTGCAATTGCTCCCTCATTTTGAAAATATCATTTACCGCAACATCGACAATGACGGCTAATTTGTCAGAAGAAATCCCACTGTTAGCATTTGATGACCTTGTCAGCGTTTGACATTGGGGGATTGCTCGAGCATGGGTTTAAACTGGATTGATAAGCACATTTGTCTCCGGTTGTTTGGAAGCAGTATTTACATCTTCCACAACTATGATTTTCTCAACAAGAGCATTTACATCAATCCTAGGTCTATAATTATCAACTGCCTCTTCAAAAATTGGTCCGAAGAAATTGTTTGGAAGAAAAGTATCGTTAGTCCATAACGGGCTGTCGCCACCCGATCGCTTTATTGGTGAATTGCTAACACTATCTTCAACACCTGATGCTTCGGTCTTAACTCGAAGGGTAACACATATTGGAATCCTTGCATCTTCGGACCGTCTAATAATCTCATTCAAAAAGCATTTGACATGGTAATCAGTCTTAATACGGAGAGGGGATATTTTTGACAAGTATTTGGGTACATATTCAAGGACCATTCTGTCTTCGATCTCCATATCTAATTGCATAACAGAAATGATGAGATTCACTAGTTCCTTGAAGCTTGTGTCTTCTTTCAACAAAATAGTTTCGACCCTCTTGTAATTAATGAAACTTCATTCATTTGTAATGGGATCAATGTTCCATTTTCCGTCATAAAAAACATATACAAACCACGTAATGCCGCGTGACATCCTTACATTGAAAACCAAAATAATCAATAAACAACAATTTTACATCAAGCAAAAGAACATTTTAAAAATTAGGCCAAAAACAAGTAGCAGGATCGTGGTAGGGCTGTAAATAAATGAGAAATTCATTCCAGCCACAGTGCTCGACCCATTGCTCAACCTTAAACTTGACCTATTATACTACTGGACACTTTATCTAGCCCTATCAAAGTACTCAACCAAAATATCGACTAAATACTCGACTTCCCATGTTACTTGACCTAATGCTAGACTTAATGCTCGACCCAACTACGTGCGCAACATGTTACTCGACCTAGTGATGGACCTATTGCTCGACCATTTTATCTGTACGATTCACAAACCCAGTTTAAAAAGGTAATAAATCAAACTAACCTGCAATTGCAGACGATTTCAAATGCGATTGCTTGCAGTGCGAACAATGGCGTGTGAGAGAACAAACTTTGTTAGGGTCCGATGGTGCGTGACAACAGAAGTGCTATACTTTGCGTAATAGGGCTCTAAATCCTTGAAGTGAAGAGTAGTCTATAACTGAGCAATCGACCAAACAGGCTCTAAAACGTTGAAGTGAAGAGTAGCAAAGGAACAGAGGTGCTAGAATCTGTGTTCTATAATAGAAGAGAAGGGTGTGTAGTCATTTTTTTGATGAAAGTGCTATAACACAAAAGAAAAAAAGGAGGGTATTATTTTTGTAAAGTCAATGGTCAAAGATGTCATATTTGTAAATTTCCCTAAAAACTAAACAACAAATATAAAATACTTCAAAATAAGTTGTTTTATTTATAATTTAAATAAAATAAAGTAGATATTAAATGTGACACACAATTAACAAATACATTATAATTGGGATGAAAAATCATATTTCAGTATAATTTGTTCACAATCCGAAATGGCAAAATGAATATCTCAGTTTTGTGGAAAGAGATAAACTTAACATGGCCACCTGTTTTCACAACTGTTAGCGAGAAGACTCTTAAGTCATGTATGATTCACAGAAGACTAGACTCTCATGACAGCAAAATTAAATGGTCTTTGGAAAATTACTCAAATGGACAATCATTTTAATTCAAAAGTTTTTTGCTGTTTTCTTTTCCGCTATTCGTCTACGGCCAAAATTTATTGAGCACTCAAAATCAAGAATATATTGCAAGTTATTCCCATTCTGCTATTGATAGGCCTTTGGTTAATATGTAAATATATACTCGTGTCAAAAATAAAATCAAAGAGTTTTACTAAATAATTGTTGTATATTGATCTATGAAATTGTACAATGTCTAGTGTGTATTTATAGTTTACAAACCCTATACTAGATAAGGTAATTAGATAAATGCAAATCATAAGGAATATACACACAAATATGGGATATATACAAATATGGGATATACATAGATATATTTGGTAGTGCTAATCTTCAACACTCCCCCTCAAGCTGGAGATTTGTATAAGTCAAAAACTCCAAACTTGGAAAGTAGGTGCCAATGCTGTCCACTGTTTAGTGCTTTAGTAAGCAGATCGGCTGGTTGCTCCTTAGTGGATATGTGGCGCGTTGCAATGACATCTTGCTAGATCTTTTCTCTTACATAATGACATTCCACTTCAATATGTTTAGTGCGCTCATGAAAAATCGGATTAGCCGCTATTTTTTCTGCAGTTTCATTGTAGCAATAGAGTAAAGCCGGTTTCTTTATATGAAAACCAAAATCTTTGAAAAGGCCCATGATCCACACTATTTCACTGGTGGTAACCTGCATGGCTCGATATTCGGCTTTAGCTGATGATAATGAAACTGTGGGCTGTTTTTTTGTACGCCAAGATATTAAAGAATCTCCAAGCATGATGCAAAAGCCGGTGGTGGATCTCCTTGTCATTGACATGTGCTGTAGTCTGAATCACAGAATGCTCGTAGTTCAAGCTTTGAAGATGAAGGGAATAGAAGACCAAGACCTGGACAACTCTTCAAATACTTTATTACTTTCAAAGCGGCTTCCATGTGGGATTGCTTTGGATTATGCATGAATTGACTGAGGAGTTGAACTGAAAATGTAATATCAGGTCTGGTGAGATTCAAATATATAAGTCGACCAACTAATCTCTGATATACTGAATGATCTTCGAGAAGCGGATCATTGATTTGTTCATTTGAACCAGCATCATATTCAATGGACATGAACTTCTTGTTTTGCTCCATAGGAATAGCTGAAGGTTTAGAACTTGCTAATCCTGCCTCAGATATCAGTTCCAGTGTGTACTTGCATTGACTGATTGAAATGCCAGCTGGAGAGCGAGCAATCTCAAGACCAAGAAAGAACTTCGATGGACCAAGATCTTTCATAAAAAATGTGGTATTGAGATACTGTTTGAGATCAGTGATACCATCTTGATCAAGGTTCGTAATAAGTATATCATCAACATAGATAAGTAATGCAACAAAAGAAGTACCCTGAAGTTTTGTGAACAAGGAATAATCATGGCGAGACTGATGAAAACCATGCTGGAGAAGAGCATTAGTGAATTTGGCGTTCCATTGACAAGATGCTTGCTTTAACCCATATAAGGATTTCCGCAGTCGACATACCAAATCTCCCCCTGAATGCGAAATCCGGAGGGTAGATCCATGTATACTTCTTTGGAAAGATCACCATGGAGAAAGGCATTTTGCACATCCATCTGATAGAGAGGCCAAGCATAAATGACAGCAAGTGTGAGAAGAAGACGGACAGTGACATGCTTAGCAGTGGGAGAAAAGGTATCTTGGTAATCGATCCCTTCTCGCTGGTTAAAACCCTTAGCCACGAGACGAGCTTTATACCGCTCAAGAGAACCATCAGCATGATACTTCACCTTGTAAACCCATTTACAACCGATTGGATGACGATTAGGAGGCAATGGGACCACATCCCAGGTATGATTGGCTTGAAGAGCATGAAGTTCAGTTTCCATGGAAGTAACCCAGTTAGGATTGGCAATGGCCTCTTGAAAAGTGGTTGGTTCTTGAATAGCCGAGATGGAAGCAATAAAATGCTGATAAGAGGGGTTACAAGCGGACATGGAAATGAAGTTGGAGATGGGATAGAGATAGGTACAAGATACGGATGGCAAGGTAGAACAGATGTAATCATTACTCCAGATAGGCGGACGAGAGGGACGACGTGATCGGCGGAAAGAGACGGCTAAGGTGGGATCATGTGTGGCCAAGGTCGGCGAGGATGGAGGATCATCATCGGAAGATGAAACAGGAGCAGACGAAGACACAAGAGGGGTAGGAGCAGTTGGAGAAGTCGGGTTGGCGATAGGGTGAGTAGATATAGGGGGCGCCTCATCGAACCATACAGCTGGAGATGTTGAATCTAACGGAGCTGCAGGGGATAATACTGAACCAGAAGTAGAAAACAAAAAACATTTTCTTGAAAAACTACATCTTGACTAACAAAGAATTTCCCCGAAACGGGGTCATATAGTCGATAACCCTACTGATTATGAGGGTAACCCATAAAAATGCAAGGTATAGCACGTGGACTAAATTTGTTACGTGCACCTAAGGTGGTGACATAACAACTACACCCAAAAACACGAAGATGGTCAAGTATGGGTGTGTGAAATAAGAGTTCAAAGGGACTGAGGCCGTGAATGGATGAAGAAGGCAACCGGTTAATGATATAGGTTGCAGTGAGGATGCATTCACCCCAAAAGTGAGATGGGATTTGAGCCTGAAACATTAAGGCTCGTGCAACATCCAATAAATGGCGATGTTTGCATTCAACAACTTCATTTTGTTGAGTATAAACGCAAGAGCTTTCATGAAGAATTCCTTGATTGGCAAGGAATGATTTACACTCAGTGGAGAAAAATTCGGTCCCATTATCAGAGTGGATACGGCGGACAATGAAACCAAATTGTGTAAACACCATAGACACAAAATGTTCAATTTTGGAAAAAACTTGGGATTTTGAGTGTAAAAGGAAAGTCTATGTGGCACGGGAAAAGTCATCTACAATGGTAAGAAAATAATATGAACCATCATGATTGGTGGTCCGGTGTGGACCCCAAACGTCCATGTGGACTAATTCAAATGTAGAGGCTATTGTAGTGGTCCGTGTAGGAAAAGACTGGCGAGTTTGTTTGGTTAGAGGGCAAATTGGACATGAAAAAGATGGAGGACACGAAATTGATTGACCAAGTGCATGATAAGATTTTAAGGAAGAATGACCAAGACGACGATGCCAAATGTCATAATTAATATTATTGCAAAAAATTGAATTACAACTAGAAAAAGTTTTTGGAATACACAAAGTATTCTTTAAGGAATTTAAATAACCTTGAAAAACTGAACGAAAATAATTCGGAATAGAAGAACATAAAAAGTATAATCCCCGTTCAGCCCTGCCGAGCCCGATCAGAGCCCCAGTCGTACGGTCCTGAAAAACACAAAATTCATCGAAAAAAATTGCCACACAATGATTATCGCGAATAAGCTTACGGACAGAGAACAAGTTATGTTTAAAGTGTGGAGCATATAGGACATGTGTGAGGTGCAAAGTAGGATATGGTCGGTAATGACCAATATGTGTGACAGGACTAGTGGATTGATCGGGTAGTGTAATGGAAATGGGTGTGTGACAGGGAGAAAAGGAATCTAAAATGGACAAATTGCAAGTGATGTGGTCACTAGCACCAGAATCGATAACCAAAACGAATGGAATGGATTGAGAAGATAAAGTATTACCTGAAAAGTTAGCGGTGGAGTCCGAGGTTCCCATATGATTTAGAAGGGTGACAAGTTTTTGTTGTTGATCCGTGGTGAGGTGAAGACCAGATGGGCCGCCATAAACATTGCCCGGGCTAGGAGTTGCTAAACCCAAGATACCTGCACTAGTATATGGATTAGTGCCATAGGAGTCCACAGATTGAGGATGATATCCAAAATTATTAGGAAGAGGCCCAAATCCAGGAGGAGGAAACGGGCTAGTAAGGGTAGCATTATGGGCTAGAGGCCCAGTACTATTTTGTTTTTTCTTAGAGCCACCTCTCTGCTTGGGCTTCCAATTTGGAGGATAACCCACAAGAAGGAAGCAGGCCTCACGAACATGGCCTGGCTTTTTGCAATGAGTGCAAAAATCTAAGACCCAGTAACTCGTCCGAAGCTGTCCTGAAGCGTGTTCCAAATAGAAGCAACGGTGGGCAACCGAGATACCATAGACTCGAGGGATGGATCAACAGAATGTGTCAGTCACGTTTTTGCAGCAGCATGGCACTGATCCCACTTTTCCGCGGCGGTACTGTCATCAGGAGGACGAGTGAGACTGCCATCGAGGAAACCCAGCTTATTTCTAGCCAAGAAAACCGTCCGCACTTGGTCACTCCAAACTTGCCAATTTCCTTCGCCGGTGAGCTTGGTGGAGACGATGCTGCCCGTCTGAAGGTCGGTGGCGGAGAGCTGGTAGGGGTCACGCGGAGTTGCTAGAACAACGGTGTAGGCGCTGGAAGTTGCGGCAGTGATGTCGGCCATGGCTGATGAAGACGACAAAACTGTTTGATGAATATGGTAATTTTCAGAATTTTTAGGGGCAATTCAGTAATTTGCAACAAAGGGTAAGAATTAGGGTTTGGAAAATCAAAAAATAAAAAGTAAAAAACAGTAATAAACTCGTGAGTGATGGTTTTAAAATTTGGAGCAGATCGCTCGCTTTGATACCATGTCAAAAATAAAACCAAAGAGTTTTACTGAATAATTGCTGTATATTGATCTATTAAATTGTACAATGTCTAGTGTGTATTTATAGTTTACAAACCCTATACTAGATAAGGTAATTAGATAAATACAAATCATAAGGAATATACACACAAATATGGGATATATATAAATATGGGATATACATAGATATATTTGGTAGTGCTAATCTTCAACAACTTGCCACCTCTCTATTTTGAAAAAAAAAAATTCATTCCAAAAAAAAAAAGTTATTTTTAGTTTAAAATTCTTGTATCATCTTTATTAACAATAAAAATATACAAACCAAATTAAAAAGTAAAAAATATATATATAAAAGTATACATTTATTACATATTAAATGTATTATATTTTGTAATTTAAAAAATTTATATTAAATTAAAAGTGAATTTTTTTAAAAAAAAACAAATAGAGTACCTCTGAAGAAGTCCAAAAAAATTCAATAGTAACTATGATAAAGCTCCAAGAAACAGTAGGTATAATTTAACTTTTAATTGTTTATGAAATGCATATAATTTGTGGGCAAATTCAAAATTTCTTTCTTTGCTAAAAAGGAGGCACGCAGCACATAAAACACTGTTGTTTGACTGTTTCCAATTCTAAACAATTTTGGGTTGTTTTCATATAACAATAAATTACCTTTTTTGATTAGTATGCAATTATTTATACCAAAAAAATGCTAATTATTTCCCGGGACTATTGGATCATTTTTTTCCCCCAATGTATTATGATGGACGTTGGTTTTTATTGGGTTTCTCCACAAAAGTTGTTGAAGACCCATTTTTCAAGGTTTGATTAAACCCAAGCCCATCTTTGGTCAACAAATTATCACTCATAAGGCAAAAACATGAAATTTTTGTGAGTTACTTGGTTGGGCTTATAGACCACGAAAGGAACGCATATAGTGTGTTGATGAAACCGAAGCCCAGTCTTGTCTTGGTGGGCCTAGTGGCTCCATAGGAGAAGAAAACGACTAAACGAGCTTCGTCCATGGTAGAATAAAACGAGCTTGTTAAGAAACAGGAAATAAACGACATCGTCCAAGAAATAAATGTAGCGGCATCGTTTATGTAATAATCAATTAAGGTTCATATGTAAAATTGGAACTAGCTAAAACGCGGTCATTTCAATTAGTAGTATTAATATTGAATTAATTCTGCAAATTGAGTGACGGTTAGGGCTAAATTCCGAGTTAGTTACAACTAACTAACTTCAGGATAATTAACTGCTTTGCTTAGTGTATAAATCAACGGCTGAGATTGTAATCAATTTAGGCTTGGAATGGATTAACTCCCTTGTTTCTGGAATTTGTTTTCTTCCTAAACTCTTTCCTCACTCTTTCTTCTTTTCTTGAATCTTCTCTGATTCTGTATTTCCTTCCTTTCTTCTTCATCCGCTCAGCTCAGGATTATTCCATATAGGGCCACTCGAAGTTATAGAAGGACCATTTCCTTCATTCACTGTTCCCCAAAAAAAAAAAAGAAAAAACAAATGTCAAAATAAAAAGGTTTCACTTGCCAACCTTTTTTTTTTTTTTTTGTTAGTGAAAGTATTGCATTTATCATACTCCTTTGTCACCCAAAAAAAAAAAAAAAATCACTTTGGATTGAATGTATACTTTTTAAATTATCACATACAACATATTTAATACATCATTAGATGTATAATTTTATATTTTTATTCTAATTTTTAATTATAATTATACATAATTATTATTAGTAAGAATATTATAAAAATTTCAGTCCAAAAAAATGAATTTTTCTGGGACGAGAAAATATTTTAAAAGTATATATATGTTTTGAAAAGTTAGAAATCTAACGTGATGAATAGAATAATCAAAATATTAAAAGTATTAAAATTTTAAACACCACCAATTTAGAAAAACAGTTTCCACTTGGGAAGAATGGTTGGAGTAATGTAATCTTTAGTTACAAAAGACTGACTAGAAAGATAATAAATAAATCGTAATGGGAAAACATTCTTTTTTCTTCATAAACATATAAATGGAGGAAATGTTTGGATAAATGTGATTCATCCAATTTTCATTAAAGCAGAGAAGGAAACAAAGCAAGCAACGTCCATGAAGTGAGAACAAAGTCTGAAACCAAATAGCATCCCAACTGATCAAAGGTAACCCCAAAGGGCAATGTGTAAAACAAATAAAATACAATGCATGGAAACTCCAAACAAACAAACAAAGAAAGAAAAGGCAAACCAATGCACAATGAATTGAAAGGAAGCCTGGCGCCGCTGCCTTTTCCCTCTTGTCAAACTTCATTTTCCCCACGCAATCAAAGTCTTATATTTCTGGGGCTGTTCTTGAAAGCATGTGTTTTCAAGTGCAAGATGTATTAGATTCAATGCACAAAGGTGCTGGTGAGAAGGGGGAGATCAAAAAAATGAGGGTGGCGACTTTTTATTAAGAGTTGACGGAGCTGCTACAGTAAACAATCTTATGAGAAATGCAAATTTAGCTATGTTCCTTACATGTATGCAAATTTGATAGTTTGTTTCTTGATTTGCCCAATGCATACGTGGCCCATATGTATTTTAAAGACTAATATGCAGTTTTTTTCTATTTTGTCCATGACTCTTCCAGTATTTTAGGAGGTATTTCAGAAAAACCTTTCTATAGTTTTCTTTTTGGTTTTCCAGATGCTGCAGTAGCCCTACATCTGTACACCAAGTTTCTAGTAGTTCAATGGTTGATGATTTTACAAAAGAATGATGGTTCCTTGTGGACATTACTATGTCTTTGCTCTATATTCTTGCATGTTTATTGATAGAGTTTAAATTGTGCATATTTTTTGTTAATATTTCCTTAATATTAACTTGAATTTTAAGAGGAATTATTTGGTTTTAATATACTTTTTGTTTTAGGCATGAAAAATGATGAATTGGAGGAAAATTTGATACAGGAAGAAAAAGAAGAAAAAAAAAGGAACCAAACAAAACAGGAGAAAAAGAAGACAAAGAAAGGAACCAAATGCGGCACAAGTCAAAGTTCAATTGGGAAAAGGAAATGGAAGTTCATTTGGCAATAAAAGAATTAAGAAACAGCCACACAACAAGACAAAACAAAACAAGAAGCATTGAAATTGAATTCGGCCATAGAGAAAGAAAAAGAACAGCCGACCATTACTTTTTATTTCTTGGATACCAATTACTCTCTGAAGTTTATGGGAAGCAGCCACACAAGACAAAATACAACAGCAATAATTCGGGCAAGTCAAAAAGCTGCAAAGAAAAAAACCAAGCAGTGCACAAGTTAGAAGACTTTGTTCGGCAAAAGACAACAAAACAAAGAAGAAGCGAGCTGCACAACCAAACACGAAGAAGACTCCTTCAGTTGCAAGAAAGAAAACAAGAGCCGTGCTGCACAACAAGAAAAGATGTGAAGGAAGAATTAGAAAGCTACAAGAAGAATACAACCGTACAAGGGAAACAAAAGAATTCTGCAGCCACAAGAACAAAAATTCAGCTACACCGCACCTTGTTATTTCCTAGAAAGCAGCTGCTAATTGGAAGACAATAAGAAGATTTCTTCAGCTGCAATTTGAAGAAGATAAAACCGTGTTGTAGAAGGACAAAGAAAGACTACTGCAATCAAGAAAGAGAAGTCGGTTGGCAGCTGAGTACAATTGGAAAAGAAACAGCCGAAGAGTAGTATAAACCAACTACAATAAGATTACTACAAGTTGAGCTGAATTAAGAAGCAAAAAGAGACAAGAATCAGGCAATAATGAAGTAGAATATGGTTGGCATTTGAACACAAGAATGAGACAAGAAAGGTGCAGCTTGCTGGAGAAAATTTCAACAAACCCAAGATAATTAAATAGTTTCGTGTGGGCAGAAGTAGTACAAGAGAAATCCTCTGCAATTTTCTACACAAGAAAGAAAATAAAATCAGCAAGAAGGCAGAAGAAGTTGACTACAACTTGAAGACAAAAACAAAGAGGGACTCGTGGTTAAAGAAAACAAAACAAGTGCAATTGAAGTAGAAGACAAAATTGATTTCGGTCATTAAGAAGCAAAGGGAAACGAACATGAGTTTACAACAGGAAAAGGACGATGTGAAGTCTATAAAAGCAGCAGCCATCTTCGTCCATCAAGAGCATCTAGTTTTCTTTCCTCGGTTTAGCTTGGGTGTTTTTTCTCTTTTCTTTTCCCAATCCTTCACGACCTTTGTTTTTTTTTTTTCTTTTCTTTAGCTTTTGTAGAAGTTGTTAGAAATTTCCCAGCTGCCATTCTTCTTGAATTACATCTGGGTTTGCTTCAACAAAACAGCTGCCTACGGTTTCTTTTTATCTTTCTGGAATTTACGTATTTTGTTTATTTTGTTCTTTCCTTTCTTTTAGTTTTATTATTAGAAAAAATCCAGTAGCTATGTATGCCACTATGAGTGGCTAAATTCTCTATTCTAATTCAAGGGAAGGATTGATTTCAATTGCAATCATTGTGAGGTTTTGTTCTTAATTTATTTTCTTGCTTTTTATTCAAATACTTGTTAATTCTTGATTTAATTTTATGAATAATTGATGATTAATTAATCTGACAAATTAATTGTTCATTATTTATTCTATTGCTATCCATAAGTTCAATGATCCGTAATTGTCATGAATAAATGGACCAAGTAACAACTAAGTTAAAATTGTTTATGTTTGTAAATATGCATGCTTAGCTTAGGGGAATTAATGGGACAAGATTAATTCACTGCAGCTATCTTGGTATTTTAGTCTTGGTTTAACTGTTTTCATAATTCTTAATGCTATCATTAAATTGATATGTAACACTATCGTGCCCAATCAATTGATGGTAAGTTTTGATTTAGGGTGCTGGGCTCGGTCAATTATTTTAGGAAAATAAAAATTTGTTACGGCTATTCTAATAAATTTCGAGTTAAATATTTGAATTTGCAAGAATTATTTTTTTGTGACCTGTGATCAGTGATGCAATTGAATGATATCGACCCTTAGATTAGAAACTTGGTTAACTGGTAATTCTAGTTATTTTCTATTTTTATTGTTTTAAATATTTATTTTTAGTAATTTTCAGAATTTCCGTAATTTAGTTAATATTCAAAAAATCCCCGTGTTTATTTATTTACAATTTATTGTTCAAGGCTTGGAACTATACTTAGGTTCCCTTGGAACTCGACCGGTCTGCTACTACTGCAAATTTAATTTGTAATTACTTAAGGACCAATAATTAATTTTGTGGGCTTCGACAAACCTGCCATTTATGCTTGAAGAAATAATTAGGGATCATGTTGTTAAGCAAAGCACATAATTTGAGATTCTGTTATTTTTTTTTTCAGGCTAACATAGACACCACTGCTCTTGGAGTAGCCTATGCTACTAGATTAGTTGTCAATGTTTGGACAAAAGATGACATATTTTCTTGTGGGGAGAAGATGAAAAAAGCTGCCACTTTCCTTCCATTTTTAGATGAAGAATTGAGAAAGAAGAAGGTGGAATCTTGGTGCAAAGCTATTGCGCAAACTTTTGATTTAGCTAATTTATCTCTATAATTATCTTTGTTCATCCATTGTGTTGTTTACTTACTTTAGTGCTTTCACACTCTTGTTTTTATTCGTACTTGTTGATTGATTTTCCTTATCAATAAAAGCCTGCTCTAGAAATTTTGTTCAAAATTTATCTCAGTACTTTGAAGTTTGAACTTAATCATCTATTACCATTTGTTGACACTATCAATATGCAAAGGGAAAAATAGGGAAAGAAGGAACTTATCCCATTAAAAATCTTTCAGCTAAAAGTACAAGATATTGCTTAATGCGTTGTTTATTAGATAATTGTGCATTGAATTTCTATTCTTAATACAAATAACCAAAAAAAAAAAATCCTCATGATCTAGTCATGAAAATTCTTGTATTACATTTATTAAAACTATTCCATAATAAAGCTATTCATATTGTAGCAATAACCACAATCGTGCAAAAGAGCACACATGTAAAGTTGGCTTGTTCGGCATACAACCTGATTGTTCATCAACAGAGACATAAAGAGTACCATCAAAAGGAAAAACACAAACTTTTCATCAATGGAGACACAGAGTACCAAACACAAACTTTTTCTAATATTAAATCTAACCAATTGCTGTAATCACTTGGAACAAGATTTGAACCTCTGGTAGAATCTTGGTGTCTATGAAATTAGACCATGCTCTGCAATACTGAGGGCTGAGATAAAGAGTGAGAGCTAAGGTCACTAAGACAACCACAAATGACACCGAAAAGCTCAAAAATAAATATACCACATAATCTGCACTATCATTATCTTCACCACCAACACCATGTGCTGGGTCAACTATACTTATAATGCTTTCTCAATGTATTTGGAGCAATGGTTCACAAAGACCAGGGTTTCCTCCTTAATTGCTCTTATCAAAATTTGCAAACTGTCCTTTATCAGGTGTTCTACCTGACAAATTATTATATGATACATTGAACTTGGACAAGAAGTTCAAATTTGTGAGTTCAAAAGGTATTTGACCACTGAGACTATTGTTTGAAAGGTCCAAACTCTCTATATTCTTCAACATGGAGAGTTTTGATGGAATAGATCCTTCCAAGTAATTGTGGGATAAGTTTAGTGCCCGAATATCTGTTAAATCACCCAATTCTGATGGTATTTCCCCTATAAATTGGTTGTGGGACAAATCGATTCTAGACAAATAATTTAGAATGTTACCCGTATAAGAATTGGTCATATCCTTCGTCGTGAACTGCACTATTTCAAACATTTCCAAATCAAAATTTACCGTGAATTCTATACAAAAGATGAAAGAATTAGGATACTCAACAAGGAAAGCATCGAATAGTGATGGTTGATAACTCCAGGTGTCATCAATAAAATTTGCTCCAAAAGAGATGTTACTTAGGCATAAAGTAATTCGACCAGAAAAATTATTCTGAGACAAATCCATAATGCTCAGTTGCTTCAACTGACATATGGACTCAATAATTTGGCCTTGCAAATTATTTTCCCCCAAAAGTAGAACCCTAAGTTGTGTAGGTGTTCTAATATCACGTGAAAAGCCACCAGAAATATGATTATACCTCAAATCCAAAGCCTTCAAATATGCAAAATATTCCAATAGTGCATTCAGTATTGATCCTGTGATTTGATTCCTTTGCAGGTGGATGAATCTTAATGATGGAAAACCAGAGCATGATGGTATGAATCCATTCAAGCAATTTCCAGAAAGGTCTAAAATTCCAAGATTGGAAAGCTTGCAGATATCATCAGGCATGGTGCCTTCTAGTTGGTTCCGTGACAGGTCAAGAATAAGTAATGATGAGAAGTTTGCGATCCAACTTGGAATTTCACCTTCAAACTCATTGTTGGATATATCTAAGGAGTTTAGATTAGGACTATGAGATAATCCATGTGAAATGCTCCCGGCAAAATGATTGTTATCCATGTGAAGAACTTCAAGACCAGTTAAGTTGGCTGAACTTGAAGGGAAATAGCCTTGCAAACTATTATTGGATAATACCAAAGCCAAAAGATTGACACACCCAGTTGCAATTCGATCCGGAACTTCTCTAGAAAAATTGTTGTGTGACAGATCAATGGTAATTGCTCCTTTCAAGTTGCCAAGGGATTCGGGTATGCTTCCTTCAAAATTATTTCTTGACAAATTCAAGTGTTCCAAACTCGGGAAGAATAAACCGATATCTTGAGGAACTTGACCATCAATCTCATTGTTTGAGATGTCTAACACCTAGAGATGTTGTAGTTTGGGTGTGGTATCTGATAGAAATGGGCCTGTAAATGAGTTATCCCTCAAGTTAAGAAATTTTAAGTGTGTGTTATTTTCCAGCAGCCAATTTGGAAACTTCCCAACTAAATTATTGGAGGAAAGATCAAGAACTTCTAGTTCTTTCTGATACAACAAAACTCAAGAACGTTCCTAGTCTCATTGTTCAAATTGCATCCAACCAACAGGAGAATTTTTAACTGGAATGAAGGTAAGAAATTTAGACCTTCAGTTTTAA
This sequence comes from Gynochthodes officinalis, assembly GCA_020080225.1. Classification (NCBI taxonomy): domain Eukaryota; kingdom Viridiplantae; phylum Streptophyta; class Magnoliopsida; order Gentianales; family Rubiaceae; genus Gynochthodes; species Gynochthodes officinalis. Next base: position 31,850,953 of record CM034625.1, on the reverse strand, counting down.
CGTATAATTTATCACCTAGAGGTTCAAGCATGAATTGTTGAAGCTTTGAGTGGTTGGCAATAGAAGTCAAGGAAAATGAACCTTCAAAATGGTTGCTAGAAAGAGATAGGTATTCAAGATGTACGAGGCTACTGATGACAAGTGAGGGTATGTTGCCGCTAAAATTATTGTCTGAGATATCAAGAATCTGGAGAGATGTCAAGTTGCTGAGACACAGTGGAATATTACCACTAAACTTATTCCCACTCAGATCAAGTTGAAGAAGATTCTTCAAGCTGCAAATTCTTGCCCAAAAATAAAATAATCCAGCAGAGGAAAACTTTGATTTCTTGTGAATTGTACTTGTATGAAATTTGTGCGATCTAAGTGATATAGCTACAATTATCATATCCAATAGATTAATTATTTTCTTAATTTATGCATATATAACATTTTATTTAGTTGAGCAAACCTATGCTATGCTATTTTATATAAACAGGACCCTATTTTATAGTAAAAATGTCAATTCAGCTGCACATTTTTATTATATATTTTTGGATCAACAATGGAAAGTAAACTACAATTTAGTGCAAAGAAGCGAACGTATGTGAGTGTTACGTAAATTTGATCAATGTTAGATTATCTTCAAGGATGGATGAATCATTAATTTTATTATGTCTCAGAGATAAGGCTTTGAGGGATGTCATGACTTCAATTGATGACAGCTCTTGCATGTGTGTATGTCCAAGATTGAGTAGCTCTAAATGGGGTAGGTTTAGATCTGCAGCAAAGAATATCCAAAACTATTATCACAAGTTTAATGTTGATACTATAATGTTGTTCAAAGAAGAGAGAGAGAGGAAAAGGAAGTCAGAATTCTACGTTGCAAGGAACTCATTCAAATAACTGACAAAATTGACCAACCAATTACTAGTCACAGTGATACAAAATAATTGAATATCACTCTCAAAATGAAATGTCTTCACGTAATTAAAAAAGTAAAAATAAAAATAAAAAATATTATCATATATCATACATCATACATAATAAAAACTTATATTTATCTCCTAATGTACTTTGTTTTGGGACTTAGAAAATAATGTATAATTATTAAATGTTCATAGTACAGTTCAAAAACACTAATACAGTGATACTAACTTGCTACTTCACAAGTTTGCTTTGGACTTGTTTTTCCAGTGTTATTGATAGAATGTATAATTGCATATTTATTGGGTCAATTCTTTTGTGATTTAGTTGATTAAAATGCCTGTTTATAAGGATATTAATTGTTTTTATGATTAATGGTTAGGGTGGAGTATTTTTAAGAAAAAGTAAACAAATGAAAAGGAAACAAGAGGCATTCTTTCCTGGAGAGCATGGCACAAAGGGACAGAGCCGCAAGAAACCAAAAAGAAAAACAAAGTAGCCGCAATTCATTCCTTCTTGGTTGGAGACAAACAAGCTGTCGTAGCAACAGAAAGACGTGAGAGCCACACGGGAGAAAAAAATATGGCAGCCGCTCCTTTGATTTTCTTTGTGTTTTCTTTTATTATGTCTAGCTAAATTCTTATTTTTCCAATCAAAATTAATTGAGGGTTGATTCCAACAATTCTGCGATTTCAGTAATTTTATTATTTCTTTTATTCTTGAGTATTTATATATTTTCTATGCTTTATTATATTATTGGATTCAATTGTTAGACAAGAGGCCTATTGTTTGATAGTTGAATTCGGTATATAGTCATTTAAAATAATTAATCTTTGGTTGATTGTTCTAATTCAAGTGACAAATAACAACATCGAAAGGTAATCAACACCTTAAATTGTATGTTATGAAAATATATAATCTAGCTTAAATAAACAAGGCGTTTCCGGATTTACTAGTTAGTAATTGGGTCTTTTTGAATCTTAATGCAATTAATAGACATAACTCATAGGACAGATCCAAAGGTTATGTTTGTTAATTAGAGAAATAACTCATAGGACAGATCCGAAGGTTATCAAAAAAATAAGAAAAGATTGGTTGTTAGAGGACGGATTTTCAACAACTATAACCAATTTATTCAAGATAAAAGAACCCATATTTTGAATCAATGATCAATTCAAGGAATCAATACTGAAATTAATTCTTGATTCGAAGCTTCTCTATATTAATTTTTCCTCATATTTTTAGTTAGTTATTTAATTTGTTTGGTTGTTTAATTAGTTTTGCTTAGTTTCATAATATAGAAAAACCCCCTCTTTATTTTATTTTATTTAAGGAGTAAATCTAACCAATGTCTGTGTATTCAATCCTCTCACTGCTATCTACAGAACTTAGCCCAGAGATATATATTCCAATTAATTTATAAGCAAATGTGAATCCTAAAAAGTATCAAATCATGATTCAAATTTGTGGCATATAGTAATAATATTTACCTAAATTTACCTTTGAAGGACAAAGGACCAAGAAAGTAATTCTCACTCATGTCAAGATACTCCAGTTGCTTCAGACGATTAATTCCTGCATAAACGAAATTATGAAACAAATTACTAAATATTGAAAAGGAGGCCAAAATGTTGAAGAAGTGAGATATTATTCTAGGAGCCATGTGAATTTGTAAGGACTTTGTTGATTATGTAAAGGATACAGTTTCTAACATTGAAAAAACAAAAAAAAGAGAGTAAATTTACCTTTGAAAAGAAATAACCCTACAAGTAGTCATTCCCACCAAGAGACAAATGTTTTAGTAAAGAAATTGTTGTTATACATTGAATTGCGTTGTTCTCGAGCGGGTTACCATTCAAGTTTAAAGATTTTAGGTTTTTGAAACTAGCCAACCGTCCACAACTTGCAAAACTCAAAAATATAAATAAAAAGATGCAATGAGCCAGCACATTTTCTTGCTATTGGTGAAAATTAAAAAAAAAAAGATAAAAGGAAAAAAACATTTTGTTTATACACATAGCAAACAAAGTAATTAACATATTTAGATTAAATGTGTGGTTTATTATTACATATGTTCTCCATTTCAAAATTTTCAATATCAGAAATTTGTACTCGTAAATAGTTCAATGATTTCGGGGAAGGGTTTGGTGTTTTTTGTCTTTTTAAAAAAACTCTCTTCTTGAGTTCAAGAAAGTAAAAAAAAAAAACTTAAGAATTAAAAAACAATTGGGATCAGTTGAATAATCATAATTTTTTTTTTAAAAAAATCTCTAATTCAAATAAATTTAACAAATATGAACTATTATGCAACAAAATTTGTAAAAAAAAATTATATCATTGAAAAGCTTGATTCTTTATTGAATTTGTTTATGTATAACTCTTCGTTTCAACATTAGAGACATTAGGATCTTATGATGGAATGAAATTTAAATTATAAGATTTTATATAATACACTACAAGAAAAGGTTAAATTTCCGACGGAATATTCCGACGGACATTAATCCGTCGGAAAAAGCGAGATGGAGTCCGACAGCAAAATCTCCTATGGATTTCAATCGGAATAAATATTTCTGACGGAAATCCGCCGGAAATCCGTAGGAAACATTTCGCGCCACGCGGCGCCAATATATTCCGACGGATGTTCCGTCGGAAAATCTTTTACAAAATTTATTTTTCAAAATAAATGAAAACTTTCCGACGGAAAATCCATCGGAATTTTAAGAAATATTTTAAAAATTTTAATTCCGACGGAAATCAATCCGTCGGAATATTTAACAAAATCATATAAAAAAGAAAATTATATTTCCGACTAAGTTCCGTCGGAAATAGTTTTTAAAAAAATAAAAAATGAAAACTTTCCGACGGAAAATCCGTCGGAAGTTTAAGAAATATTTTAAAAATTTCAATTCCAACGTGCCGACAATTTCCGACGGATTTCCGTCGGAAACTTTTGAATTCCGACGACGTGCCGACATTTTCCGACGGATGTCCGTCGGAAATGACTTATTATGTATCAGATTTCCATTCGCTCAAAACAATCGCAGTGTTTCCAAGTCTTTCGACTCAACCGTTCCAAAGCCATCTCAGCTGAGCTCATTGATTTCTTTCTTCTAAATTGATTTCGTTCAGTACTCTTATTCGTCCCAATTTCCACCAGTTTCTCATTGGATCCTATCAGAAAGCAGTAGCAGAGAGGCCTTTATTGTTTCTGCTCCAACTCTTTTTCTTCTTCTTAGTTGGGCCCTTTAACAATTTCTTCAATTTCCGGTAATGCTTACTGCATACAGAGTAATGCTTGCTTACTACTTTCCCTCTCCTTTGTTTTTTTTCTTTTTCTTTTGGGTGCGCTTTTTCCCTTTTTTGATCAATGATGAGTAATGGCATTTACTTATATATGTGTAGATGGATTCATTCGACACCGTAGTTGTTTATATATCGTGGTCATACTATATTATTTTCATGTCGTGACATAAATTATGCATTATATTAATGTTATATTTTTATTACTGTGATATTTATTTTTATATATGTGTAGATGGATTTCATTCGACACCGTAGTTGTTTATATATCGTGGTCATGCTATATTAATTTTATGTCATGACATAAATTATGCTTTATATTAATGTTATATTTTTATTACTGTGATATTTATTTTTATATATGTGTAGATGGATTTCATTCGACACCATAGTTAGATGTATGACAGAATAAATCCTAACAGAAGAGGTTTAACCGATGAATTTATGAGTGGGGTAAATGAATTCGTGCAACATGCTTGTACTCTTCTTAAATATCAGAATGAATGAGTCATTTGGTGTCCCTGCAGAAAGTGTAAGTCTGGTAAAACATTTGGTCCAGAAGATGTGGTGGTTCATTTATATAAGAATGGTTTTAAACCTAAATATTGGTGGTGGATTGACCATGGTGAGGTAGAGCCTCCGAATTTTGACTCTATATATGCTACATATTTGCATGAGCAAAGGAATATCGCGAGAACAGATAATGCAGAAAGTAGTCGATATCATGATATGATAAGAGATGCAGCAAATTCTCATTTTATGGGTAGTGGTGAACGTGAATTTGTGCAAAATACTGAACAGCCTCCTAATGAAGAAGCTCAAAAATTTTATGATTTGTTAGAGGCTGCAAGTCGTCCATTGTGGGAAGGTTCGACTCATTCTGAATTATCCACAGCTATTAGACTAATGAGCCTCAAGTCAGATTGGAACGTACCACACGACTGCATGAATGCCATGATTGAATTGATGAAAGAGGTTAACCCCCAACAAGAAATAAACATTCCAAAAAGTTATTATTACACGAAAAAGTTGGTGTCTAAATTAGGAATATCTGCCCAGAAGATTGATTGTTGTCCAACTGGTTGTATGTTGTACTACAACGAGAACGATCACTTAGAGGAGTGTAAATTTTGTGAACACCCTCGTTATAAAAGTGAATCGAGTAGCAAAGGAAAGCGAGTGCCACTTAAGTCGATGCATTACCTTCCTCTAATACCCAGGCTTAAGAGATTGTATGCCTCCATGAGTTCTGCACCGCATATGAGGTGGCATTATGTGAGCGAAGGCGGATGGTGTATTGTGTCATCCATCCGATGGGTTAGCATGGCGACATTTTGATGAAAAATATCCAGATTTTGTCGGGAGCGGAACATCAGGTTAGGTTTGTGTGCGGATGGTTTTACACCCTTTAGTATGTCATCTACTCCTTATTCATGTTGGCCAATTTTTGTGACTCCATATAATCTTCCACCTGAGATGTGCATGACAACTTCATATCTATTTTTGAGTTGCATCATTCCAGGCCCGCATAATCCAAAGAATTCAATTGATGTCTACTTGCAACCCTCAATAGATGAATTGAAATTGTTGTGGCATGTTGGAGTCTTGACATATGATATTTTCACAAAAGAAAATTTCAATATGCGTGCTGCACTTATGTGGACAATTAATGATTTTCCTGCGTATGGAATGTTATCTGGGTGGAGTACAGCTGGGAGATTGGCTTGCCCGATTTGCATGGAGGATACGAAAACATTCTATTTAAAAGAAGGCAGGAAAAATTCGTGGTTTGATTGTCATCGACGATGGTTAGGACCTGATCACACATTCAGGACGAATGTGTCCGAATTCATTAAAAATCGTGTTGAAGTTGATGATCCACTGCGAAGGTTGTCTGGGGAAGAGATTTGGGATCGAATTTCATCTATTCCTAAGGTATATGAGGCAGGAAGTTTTAGACTTTCCGGATATGGCATTCAGCATAACTGGACAAAACAAAGCATATTTTGGGAACTGCCCTACTGGAAAGATAACTTGCTTCGCCACAATTTAGATGTCATGCATATTGAGAAAATTTTCTTTGATAATTTGTTCAACACTGTTATGGATGTAAAGGACAAGAGCAAAGATAATGTGAAGGCAAGATTGGATCTGATGAAGCATTGTAGGCGGAGTGAATTGCACCTACAAAAACAGGCCAACGGCAAGTATTCCAAACCGAAGGCAAAATACACATTCACATTGGATGAAAGACGCAATATTTGTGAATGGATAAAGAATTTGAAGATGCTAGATGGGTATGCATCAAATTTGCGTAGGTGTGTCCAACTGAAAGAAGGAAAATTAACGGGGTTAAAATCCCACGATTGTCATGTCTTAATGGAGAATTTGCTTCCCGTTGCATTCAATTCACTTCCTGAAAATATTTGGAAAGCAATAACAGAGATCAGTCAATTCTTCAAGCAATTGTGTTCGAGCACTTTGAGAGATACAGATTTAGACAGAATGCAAGATAATATCCCTGTTATACTGTGCAAGTTGGAGAAAATCTTTCCACCTGGCTTTTTTGATGTAATGGAGTATCTTCCTATTCACTTAGTAGAAGAAGCCAGACTTGGAAGGCCGGTTCAATATAGGTAGATGTATCCTTTTGAAAGGTAATTAAACCTATTTTTTCCTAATTACGTATATATAATTTTTTTTTAGTTCCCTAACAGGTTGTTTAACGAATTTCAATTGTATGAACATTGGGAAGTGTAAACGGTCAGTGAAACAAAAGGCTAGAGTCGAGGGTTCGATTTGCGAAGCATACCTTGCCAGGGAAACTTCACATTTTTGTTCATTCTATTTTGAGAAGCATATCCCGAGTTTAAGAAACAGAATGAATCGGCATGATGATGGAGGTCCTAGTATGAACCCTCCATCTTTGTCAATATTTGATCTTACGGGCAGAGCATCAGGAAAACCAACTATTCGGTGGTTAGACGATAATGAGCTCTACGCTGCAAAACAGTGTGTTCTGCTTAATTGTGAGGAGATCCAACCAACTCTGAGGTACAGTATGTTGATTTTGTTTCTGGAACCATTTTTCTTATGTAATCTAATCGCGACATTAATGATTGATGTATATTTCAGAGATTTCAGAAATTATTACGGGAATGAAGCTGTTCGTGACTATTTTAGTACATGGTTCAAAGATTATGTAAGTGGTCATTAGCCTGCAAATATCTATTACGCAATAGATGTAAATTCATTGTAACTTAAATGTTGAAGTTTTTTTTAATTCAATCGCAGGTACAAAATGTTTCCAACGGAGTGCCCAACCCAAATCTACATGCTCTATCATTGGGACCAAGTCGAAAGGTGAAATCATACCAAACGTACTTTGTAAATGGATACAAATTTCACACAGCGACCTGGTCCGAAAAAAGAAAGACGATAAACAATGGTGTATGGGTCAGAGGTGATGGCAGTGAAGCTGGCGAGGTCGACTATTACGGAGTTCTTCAAGACATTGTGGAACTGGAATACTCATCAGGAAATCTCATCAAAACAGTAACATTATTTTAATGTACCTGGTTCGACACACGGAGACCATCAGGAACAAAGGTACATCCACAATATAAATTAGTTGATGTGAGATATACAAGACAATACGGTACATTTGACCCATTTGTGATTGCACAAAATGCTAGACAAGTGTATTATGTTCCTTATCCTTTGAGACCTGATAAGTCTGAATGGTGAGCCGTGATTAACACAAAACCAGTGGGTAGGGTCGAAGTGGAGGATTCAATAGACATAGCATTCCAAACTGACACATCAAACGTGGAATACACTGTAGACGATGATTTAGAAGATAGTCTCCGAGATTTTCAGTGCAATAATGATGAAGATGTTGATGTAGAAATGAACAGGCATGAGGATGATGAGGATGCTGAAGAAGAACACGTGAGCAATGATTCAGATGAAGAGACAGAATTTGTAGACAGCGAAGAAACGAGTCCCGAAGAAGAATTCGAGGATATATATTCAGACTAAATAATATGTTTTTTTACAGAATTTTAGGATATATATGTTGTATTATTTTACTAATTGATTCTTATGCATAATATTTTGAATTAAAAAGAGGTTTTAAGAAATAGTGAGTGGATAAATGATTTAAATAACCTTAATATTTGAAAATAATTTAATTCACTAATTACAACGTGTAAAAATAATTATTTTGCATTTATGAAATATTTTAAAATTTGAATAAAATATTTTCATTCTTTTTATACATTTGAAACTTGATTAATTTAAATTTTTTATCTCAATTTTTTTACGGAATTTAAATTTTCGACGGATATCTGTCGGAATATTAAAATAAAAAATAAACTTTAGAAGTATTCAAAGTTTAAATGGGATAAAAACTATTTCTTTTCAATAAAAGAGTATATATTTTTTTAAAATACTTAAATAAATAACAAACAGAGATAGATAAAAAGATATTATTTCCAATATATGTATTTTGAATTGTTAAAGAAATAACAATTATGATAAAAAGGAGGTAAATATTATGAATAAAAATACTTTAAAAATGAGTTGGCGGAAATATTCGAAAAAAATAAAAAAATTTAAGAAAAGTATTCAAAATAAAATATAAAAACATTTCCGACGGATAATCCGTCGGAAGTTCTTGCGAAAAATTAAAAAAATTTAAAAACTTCCGACGGACAAACCGTCGGAATTTTAAGAAAAATAAAAAATATATAACTTTCCGACGGATATCCGTCGGAAATATTCAAAATAAAAATTAAAAAAAAATTAACATTTCCGACGGATATCCGCCGGAAATGTGAAACTACATATCCCCCCCCCCCCCCTTTTCCCCCTCCCTCCCATTTCTCCCTCCCTCCCGCGCGACCTCCTCTCCCGCCCGCCCATCCCGCCTCCCACCGCCCCAAAGTTTTTCTTACCTCTTTCCCCTCTTTTCGATTTCCCGCCCCTCCCGCCTCCCCCTTTTCCCCCAAATTTGCTAGTAGCAACTAGGGTTGTCTGCATTTCGTGTCTCTTCCACGCCATCCGTCTTCGCCTTCTCTCGCCCTCAATCGCTTCCGTCGGCGTCTCTTCTCGCTGTCCGTTGATCGTTCTCCGCCCTTACCTCCTCGATCTTCAATTCGCCGGCCAGTTGGAGTTTCGCCAAAGAATAAATCGGTTTCTTCACCGCGAGTCACCGCCTCCGCCGCCTCAAGCTATTTTTTCTCTCGTAAGCAATTTAATTCGGTCCAATTGTATCTCTGTTTGTCCGTGATTTTTCCTATCAAATTGTAATCTTCGATCGCTTTTTTTGTTTGGCCGAGACTTTGTTTAATTTTCGGGTTTTTGGCTTCTGATTGATGAGAATGGTTCTGATTGAATATTTGTGTTGTTTTTGGTTTCTTTTCTGATTGAATATCAAATTGTAGTAAGTTGCAAATCAAGTGTACATGTTAATGTGAATGGATAGTGTCTTTTTTCTGATTTTTTTGGCTGAACAGTCGCAACAATAATGCCACTATTTTTTTGGTTTTTCTGGTTGTTTCTGAATATGGACTGAAGTCACTGAACTGAATTGATTGTTTCTAGTTTTTTCTGATTTTTTCAGTCTTTTTTCTGGTTTTTTTGGTTGAATTTTCTGGATTTCTCTGATTTGGACATCTGCTTCCATGATGCAGACCTGAACAAGTCTCCTTCAATTTCAGCAACCAAAACCTTCCTTTTTGTTTTGTTTCTCTTCTTCGGTAAGCTAGAAAGAAACCCTTTTATGTCAGTTCCTGTTTCTATGATTTCTTTACGAATATATACATGAATTATTGTATTTTTATATTGAATGTACTTAACCATATACGGGGTTGGTTTTGTTTCTTTACGAATATATACATTAATTATGTATTTATGTTTTATTTTACTTTTATTTAATCGATTATTGGTTGCTGTTATTTGATGATTTCTTTGAGGGATTCTAATTGTGGCATGTGTCATGGGAAGTCATCAAAGCGTTTGTGTGTTTTTTTTTGTTGTCTATGGTTGCTTGTTTTGGAATTTGTTTGTTGTTCTGGATGATTCTTTGCAGTAGTTTCAGTATTTGATCAATTTGATCTTGTTCGTTTTGGTGTTTGTTTCATTAATTGGAAAAGAATGAATGTTTGTTGGGCGATTGTTGAACTTTTATTAGAATTTCAACGGTTTCAACTTCATTATGGTATCTTTATGCAACCAAGAATTGTGTAGTTGCACGCATGGAATTGATGCATATTGTTCTACTGAATGGTGTGTCTCATCTATGGTTCTATGATCCTTTCTCCTCACTGGCATAATGGAAAATAGTAATTAAGGTACTTGGCCAATTAACTAACTATACTTTCATGGTTTTTTGCATTCAAATGGATTTGTCATATCACATTTTCCCTATATTCTTTCTTTGTTAAATATGTTTCCTATTTGAAGAATGGAGTTAGATGTTTCAGTAGATTTTGAGCCCTTATTTATTCTTTTGAAGTTGGATTCTTTTTTTTTTGGAAGAATTTTTGAGGTTGGATTCTTGATCATATCATTCATGTAAGTGCGTTTCATGAAGATGCCTTTCATTCTATTGTTAAATTTCCATAAGTAAAATACTTGTTTTACTACTTCCTTTTGACAAAATGTTGTTGCCAACATCAACTCCGATACCAGTCTTTGTGGCAACAAAGCTTTGTATGAATGCAACGAATAAACTAATAGCGGTGGCAATTGATAAGGACAGATCAAGCCAAAATGCTTTGAAATGGACAGTTGACAATCTTGTTATTTTGCTAGGACTTTTTCATTTCTGCTTATTGCATAAAGGTTTAAGAGGCCACTGCCCGCTACTCTCCACGCAAAACGACATTTCCCAACATCTTTTACTTCAATAGCATAGTTATAAGTTACACGATAGATTGCCAAGGCCTCATAATAGACCTCCCGAACATCCTTTAGACTTTCTTCAAAATCTTCTGCTCCGTACAAAAAAAAATCTATTAATATATTAACATAAAAAATTTAGCAAGTTAATGCAAAATTGCTGACGAGTTGAATTGTGTTACCAAATGTGGTATTTGGTGACGAGATTTTCGTTCGTCACTGTATTTTCCATCACTAAAAGCAATTTTTCTTGTAGTAGTATGATTGGGTTTTGTATCCATTTTGGGATTGACTTTCACATTTTAATTAAATGGATATTGTAGGATTTTAATTAAATGGATAAAGATCAGAGCAGAGGTCGCCGTGCAAGTCACGGCAGAGGTCGTGCTAGTTCGCGCTCGTCAGAGCATACACCATTGCGTCCCCTTCCGTCAGGGTTGACTTTCAGTCGTCCACTCTTAGCGGCTCGGCCAAAGACAGAGCACTGGAGATGGATCGGGTCCATCTTCATCACCACCGCGCATCACACATACTGGAGATGGATCTAGACCATCATCATCACCACCGCATTCGGAGCATCGTGATGATGGCGAAGCCGAGATCGAGCCTCCATTGGATCATGTACGAGAGGAGGATGGTGCAAGATATATCATACCAGACGAGACTTCTACCGGGTAAAATTTTTAGCATTTATTTTAAATAATACTTGTATTCAATTAAAATTTTAATATTGATTTCTTCTTTTGTTTATATTTTTAGATTCATTCCGAGTCATACTGCTGCGGGGGCAATTTACGATGCAATCAAAGCCCACTTTGAAAAACCTTGGGCAGTATGGCGCGAAATTCCACTAAAGGTTCGCGATAGGATGTTTTCGGAGTTTAAGGTAATTTTTTACGGTTATATTATTATTTATATTGATTTATATAAATTATAAGTTATATAATTACTAATGTCGTCATTTATGTTTGTAGCGCAAGGTTTATTGGTTGTCAATAAATGATGAAAACATCCGCCGAGCGTTCGAACTACGAGGGGCAAAGCGCTTTGAGGATATTTTTCATCAAATCCGCCACAGAAGGACAAGACCGCAATGGATAGGCGACCACGTCTGGGAATGCCTTCAAAAACATTGGGCGTCTGAAGCATTCAAAAAAAGGCAAATTCAGGCAAAGGAGGCTCGTGCTTCAGAGAAAGGCGGGTCTCTCAATACTTGCGGCTCAATATCACTTGCTACACATGCAGCAAGAATTGTAAGAATATTTATATATTTTTTTGTTTCAATGTCATTTATGTATAATTTAATCCGATGGGTTAATCTAATATTTATATAATATGCAGGAAAAAACTATGGGCAAAAGGCCATCAACGATTGACCTTTTCTTAATTAGCCACAAGAAAAAAAATCCCGAGACTGGAGAGCGGGATCAGTGGGTTGATTTCCGTACCGAGGCTACATATGTGAGTTTTTTAGTAAAAATACTTTTTTTTTACAAATTCTATTTAGTTTATTAATAATAAATAAAAATGTGTAATATAATTTTTTCCTTGATAGAACGCTTTTCAATCTCTTGCGGCTGAAGAAAGACTCAATCAGACAGAAACGACAGATGATAGTACTGCGCGGACGCAGAATCCCCCACGCAGTGATGACGAATTATTTACTCAGGCTGCCGGTGGAGTGTACAAGGGTAGAGTTTATGGGATGGGGAATCAGCCTTCTAGCAGTCGCTCTGTATATTCAGCATCATCTTCGACGTTCGTGTCGCAAGCTGAGTATGATCTGATGCGTCATAGAGTGGCCGAACTGACTGAAGAGGTCAGTACTAGGCGACAACAAATGACGGAGCTGATTCAGAGTCTACAGGCAAAGATAGAGAAAATGGAAAAGCGCGGAAAGAAGAAAAGAAAAACAAGCAACAATGAAGATACTGACTTGAGCACGGATACGGACAACGATTAGGATAGTATTACTTTTTGTCAAATTTATGTGTATAAAATAATTTTTAGTTTTTTGTTAAAATGGAATTTATTTTTTTAAAAAAAATTTTATTACATTTCCGACAGAATTCCATCGGAAATTATTTAATTCTTTTTAAAATTTTATTTAATTACCGACGGATATCCGTCGGAACATATTTTTTTAAAAAAAAAAATTAAATAATTTCCGACGGAATTCTGTCGGTAATTAATTATTTTCCAAAAAAAATTTAAATAACTTCCGACGGTCATCCATCGGAAATTATTTATTTTTTAAAAAAACGTTATTTAATTTTCGACGGATTTCCAACGGAAATTATTTATTTCTTTTTAAAATTTTATTTTATTTTCGACGGATATCCGTCGGAAATTATTTATTTTTTTTAATTTCTTCTTATAATTTCTGACGGCAATCCGTCGGAAATTCGTTAGATTTCCAACGGTTGACCGCCGGAAAAGTTTTTGCGGCGACCGTTATTCTGACGGCTTGTTTCCGACGGAAAACCATTGGAAAGCTTAAATTTTCCGACGGAACTGTGCATTTGCCGTCGGAATTTTTCCATCAGAAAATGCCTTTTGTCTTGTAGTGATACTAATAAGTGAAATTCTTACAAGAAGCACAAGTGACCAATTTACACACTATATTTTTACATATCAGTGAAGTTCACTTTTTCGGTATTTAACAAAAAAATAGTTTGTTTTAAAATTATAAAATTCACTGACAATCTACATTCAAAACTAGTGTGGAAATATTTTTCTGATTATATATGTTTACTTATCCAACATGCAAAAAAAAAAAAACCAAAATTAAATTTACCTTCTAAAGAAGTCATCCCATTTTCAGCAAACGACAGATTCTTTAGGGAAGAAATTGTTGTTAAGCATTGACATGTAGTGTTGTCGAATTTGTTCCCTCTCAAATTTAAGAATTCGAGATTTTTGAAATCAACTAATCGTTCACAATGTGCTAAAAGCACAAATTGTAAATAAAAGATGCAGTTAGACAATAACTTTTCTTCCCAACAACCATTGATAAAGATTCATAATAAATGTAAAATTTTTTGACAAGTCCCAAGTGTTGGCTTACATGAATTATTTCAAAAAATATTCAGTGCAATTAAATTTTAAATGCTAAAATCAAACTATTGAGAACAAAAGAATATATTAAATTAAAAAGGAGTACCACACCAAGTCCGAAGCTTCCAAAATAATTCCAACTCAAGTCCAGAGCTTGCAGGTTCTCAAGAGGGAGTAAAATGCTTAAGTTTAGAAACCAACTCAGATCAATATAACCATAACTCAATCTAATATTTCGTCCAAGATCACTGAGATGGAGTTCAACGATGGAGTTCAACAATTCTTCCAGTGGCATCACTGCACTTGACCCCTTCCCAGTTGCAGCACTTAGTAGTGATTGGATCATCATTATCATATCCTTGTTCTTCATGATCATGATGATCATCAATCCATGAGGGAAGGATAAGATCGGGGTGGCGCGTCTCATTCATGGAAGCTTTGAAGTCCAAGAGAAACCGCATTTCTTCTGGAAAGCAACTTGAATAAATCTGTATAATAGACACATTAATTAAAGCCCACAACGCAAGTATAAAATGGCAGTACTTCATGATCAATATATATTTTTCTCTCTAAGGAAAGTACTTGCAAAACTTGGCATTTGAAAATTACTCTTCAACTACCATATATGGTGTTGAATATTAATGTTATTTTGTAAAATGTCAAGCAAGCATAAACAAATTATATATAGGGGGAGATCGAATATTAATCAATTTTCTTCTTAATTGTGTGAAAAGGGTGAAAATTAACAAGGCCGCCTGTCGGACATGCCCTCTGAGCAGGAAAACTTCCGTGTTGACAAGACTCAAGATGAAGTCGACTTGTCTAAACTCCTTTATTAGCATATAGTAATACAGCGCGAACATGAAGTACCAAACGAAGACACGTGGAGACAAATTTGCCTGCGCCTTGTGCGGCTACTCCTTGCCACGTTTACTAAGTTGGTATACGTGTGTACACGTGTTCTCCATGTCACCAGCCCAGCCTTGGAAACGCCTTCCAAACCCTACCATTTTCTTTCCATTTCCTTTCCTATCTTGACCAACTCTCTTCCTCCGTCGACTCTCTTCCTCCGCCGATTCTTTTTTGCTAGAGTTCTTCTCCCTCAGATCTTTTGCAGATCTGACATTCTTTGTTTGTCTTCCTTCGTATCTGACGGTGTGGGTTTGTTAATACGTTTTTTAAGGTTTTTTTTGGTTTTTTTTTCTTCTCTTACCTGACTGGATCTTCCCTTTGGTTTGCAGCTCTCGGCGGTAGCCCTCCGGCAGGTGGTCGGTGAAAGCCTCTCCCTCAGATTTGCTCGCAGATGTTCCATTATTTTTTTTGTCTTCCTTCGCATCTTCTGGTACTTACTTCTTGATAGGTTTTTTAAGGTTTTTTTTGGTTTTTTATTTCTTATGTGACCTGACCGGATGTTCTCTTTGATTTGCAGGTTTCGGCCGCGTGCGTCCGGATTTTCTTTTGTTTTTACTTTCATAGTTTTATAAATTGTTTAAATTTCCCAAAAAATACTTTATTTCACCAGAACTTGTTTTGATTTGCAGTTTTTGGTCCTCGTCCTCCGACAAGTGGCAGGTGAAAGGCTCGGTCCGAGAAGAAGGAAGTACTATTTTATTTTTGCTTTTACTTTTAGAATTTTTTTTGGGTCGGAGGAAACTAACTAGATTGGTTGTAGGTATTGAACTGTCTTGTTTCATTTCGTTTATGTTAGTCAGAGTTCCATCTTTCTCGTCGTAGCCATTCGTACTTTGGTAACCACGAAAGAGCTAGTTTTTTTTTTCAGTCTTCTGTTTCACATCCTCTCATTTTTTCTCTCTTTGGTAACCGAGATATCCCCACTCTTTTGTTTCAGTCTGAACTGCAGTCCCAGCCGCATCCTTGCTTAGGTCACCAGGAATCACCTACCGCCTATTTGAAAAGCTAAGCAATTTGATTGCTTTTTGTTTTATTTTTGTGGGTCTAAAATGTACTGTTTTAACTCTTAATCGGCTGCTTCCTGTCAAGTCTTTTATTTCGCTATTACCTATGTCTGTATGGGTATTGTCCAAAGTGTAAATATTTGATTCCTGCTATCTTCCATTGTGTAAACATTAACTTTTCATTTATTAGCCCACTTTTCTTTCTAATCACTCTCATATCAAGTGTCAGTATTTTTGATAGCTTGTTCACGGCCATCTTCTACTTTTGCCCTTCTTATTTCTGCCATTTTTTTTGTTACTTCTCTAACCGTGTGTTTAGTAATTGCTTCAAGCTTTTCATTGTCTTTAGGTATGTTTTTGTTGCTTTTTTTTCCTAACCCTTTTTGTCCCTTTGTTCTCTGCATCCTTTTCTTTATTGGTATTAATGCTGCTTGTTCATTATTGCATTAAATGAATTTTAAGACCATTCTTCCATTTTGGTTACTGGTATTAATGCTGCTGATTGTTTACTGCTTGTTCTTTACTGCATTCAATATTCGGTGTTTAATTGATGGCTTAACTTCTTTTGGTTTTAAATCTTCCAACTTGTTTTTCCTTTTTCCTGACTCATTTTGAGACTTCCAACAACCATTGCCTTTTTTCCTTGGAATGTCCTTGAATCATTTCTTAATATTTGTTCTTTGTTGTTTGTTCTGAGAAATATATATATTTATTTGTTGTAATATAGGTTGTTAATGTCCGTGTGTGATGAAATGTGCTTGTAGGCCAAATGTTACTGGTTGTTGGCTTGAGATTGTGGCGTTCCGAATTCTGCTTGGTTGTTTATACAATGTATTTGGTTTATATGAACTTTTACAAATAGAATGTATGAACTTTTACAAATAGAATGCGTTTGGGAAAAAAAATATAGCCCTCTCATCTATTTAAAGGGTTATATATATATATATATATATATATATATATATATATATAAAAGCCTTTCTACTGGTTTTGAACCTTTGGGTTATTTTTGTTTTTATACTCTTACTTTTCTTCAGTCTTCTAACAGGATGGAAAAATCAGTCTTTTTTCGATTAGTTTCGTACTTACTTCATTGTTGTGTTGTTAGTTATTACCCTATGTTGTGATATATACTTCATTTACCTATCGCAGTTGCTTGATGCATCTGGTAATGTTTTTTTTTTTTTTATAGTTGTTTCTTACCTGTTTGTTAGTTGTCATTGGTTAGTAGGCCACTTACATAGTAAATACTATATATGTTTAGTACTATATAGTTTCTGTTTTTATGAAAAAAAGGGTGATGTCTATGAATTTTGTTTTGTATAATCTCTGAGCTGCATTATTGTGCACTTTAGTGTTTTCTAAAATGGATAAATAGTACATGTGTTCTGCATTTTCATTTTCCAGATAAACAAAGCCATGTCCATCAATACAATCTTCCGCTAATTTTGCTATTTTATCTGGTTTCTGCATTTTCTCCTTGGTAAAAAAGAAATAAAGGTCTATCCCATGAATGGTTTTTATCTTTTTATGTTGAATGCGCATGTGTAATGTTTTTACAAGTTTGTGCTATTCACAATGACACAACTGTGAATAGTGCATATTTTTTGCTTCGTCTTCCTTTTTACATGTTACAATTTGTGTATTGCACTCTGCATTTGCAGTGGCAACAAATTTCTTCAAACTATTCTTCGTATGAATTTGCGACTTTACCTACTTTATGCATTTTTTGCCTTCTTCCAAATAAAAAACAAACCTTTGTATTGAACAAGGCTGTACTGTGAATTTGTTACCTTTTTTGCACTGTCCTGATATACACTACAACTGCTTAATGCATCTGTCCAATGAATCTGTTAGCTTTATTTTGCATCTTTTCGAAAATGGATAAATTTTAGATGTATCGTGGATTTTTTCACTTCCTAAAACCTATTTCATACAGACAGCTTAGTTTCAGACCAATCTTTCTGACTTTCCAAAGTTTGTGTCAAAGGAAAATAGCTGTCCTTTGTTCTGTGCAAGTTCAAAGGTATTACTCCATTGTGCATGCTTCTTTTACCTGTGTAATGCTTATAGAAGTTTGTGTTTAGTTGTTAGGTCACTGTCATGATCTATACTTCATCGGCTTAGTGCGTTTGTCAAATGCAAGTGCTGATTGTATATTGCAAATATGTTTACACTTCTGTATTTGTCATTCTGTAGTTAAAAAAATGGACATTGTTTTGTAGGATATAATTTTTTTTTAATGTTCTGCTCTTGTAATACATGTTCCTTGTTTTTTTTTTTTTAAAAAAATCGAACTCTTTTCTTTACTTCTGTATTTGCATTGAATAAACTGTGATTCTTAATGAATGTTGGGAACTGATTGGCTGATATAGTTGCACTTTAAAAGGTACAGTTACTCTTGCTTTCTCTTTCTTTTCTGTCCAATTTGTTGCTGTATGTATTCTTTGCATTTTACTCTTCCTTTTTAAAATATAACTGTTTTCTTTATGAAATGAACTAATAGAAATTACTATTTCCCTATTATGGCACTGTTCATTGGATAAATGCCAAGTTTAAGAACATCCTAAAGACTTAAATACAAACCTTTTGATTTTACATTAAAACAATTAGTTCATGGCTATGTATTATTTTACATTAATACAAACCATTGCCTTATTTTTCTTGGGATGTTCTTGAATCGTTTGTTAATATTTGTTCTTTGTTGTTTGTTCTGAGAAATATATATGTTTATCTGTTGTAATATAAGTTGTTAATGTGCGTGTGTGATGAAATGTGCTTGGTAGGCTGAATTTTACTAGTTGTTGTTTGAGATTGTGGTGTTCCAGATGTTGCCAGCTTTTACAATGTATTCTTCCAAAAAAAAAAAATGCCTTTGTATTGAACAAGGTTGTACTGTGATTGGTTCTTTTTTTCCACTGTCCTGATATACACTGCAATTGCTTAATGCATCTGTCCAATGAATCTGTTAGCCTTGTTTTGCATCCTTTCGAAAATGATAAATTTTACATGTATCGTGCATTTTTTCACTTCCTAAAATCTATTTGATACATACAGCTTAGTTTCAAACCAATCTTTCTGACTTTTCAAAGTTTGTGTCAAAGGAAAATAGTTGTTCTTTGTTTTGTGCAGTTTCAAAAGTATTACTCCACTGTGCATTCTTTTTTTGTACCTGTGTAATGCTTATGGAAGTTTGTGTTTAGTTGTTAGGTCACTGTCATGATCTATACTTCATCGACTTATTGCGTTTGTCAAATGCAAGTGCTGATTGTATATTGCAAATGTGTTTACACTTCTGTATTTGTCATTTTGTAGTTAAAAAAATGGACATCTTTCTGTAGGATATAATTTTTTTTAATGTTCTGATCTTGTAATGCATGTTCCTTGTTTATTTTTTTTAAAAAAATCTAACTCTTTTCTTTACTTCTGTATTTGCATTGAATGAACTGGGATTCTTATTGGATGTTGGAAACTGATTGGCTGATATAGTTGCACTTTAAAAGGTACAGTTACTGTTGCCTTCTCTTTCTTTTCTGTCCAATTTGTTGCTGTATGTATTCTTTGCATTTTACTCTTCATTTTTAAAATATAACGGTCGTCTTTATGAAATGAAGTAATAGAAATTACTATTTCCCTATTATGGCATTATTTATTGGATAAATGCGAAGTTTAAAAACAGCCTAGAGACTTAAATACAAACCTTCTGATTTTACATTAAAACAATTAGTTCGTGGCTATGTATTATTTTACATTAATACAAACCATTGCTTTATTTTTCTTCGAATGTCCTTAAATCATTTGTTAATATTTGTTCTTTGTTGTTTGTTCTAAGAAATATATATATATGTTTATCTGTTGTAATATAAGTTGTTAATGTGCATGTGTGATGAAATGTGCTTGCTAGGCCGAATGTTACTGATCGTTGTCTTGAGATAGTGGTGTTCCAGATGCTGCCAGCTTTTACAATGTATTCGTTTTATTTCTGCCTGGTTGTTTTCATGCTATTATTTGGTTTATATGAACTTTTACACATAGAATGTCATTTGGAAAAACATGGTTTCTTCATGTAGATTGTATGTGATAATGAACCAGTTTGAATAAAAATATAGCGCTCTCTTGTGTCTAAAAGGTTTTATATATAAAAATTGCTTTCCTACCAGTTTTATACCTTTGGATTTTTTTTTATTTTTTATTCTGACTTTTCTTGGGTCTTCTAACAGGCCTTAATCAATGGACAATGTTACCATGGATGGAAAAATCAGTATTTTTCCTATTAGTTTCTACTTACTATGGCACTATTCTTCCTTTAATTTTGCATTTTTATTTGGTTTTTGCATTTCCTCCTTGGAAAAAAAAATAGCCTATTCTATGAATGGTTCTTATCTTTTTATGTTGAATGTGCAAGTGTAATGTTTTTACAAGTTTGTGCTCAGGCAATACAGTCATGTCACTATGAAACAGTCTATCCCATGATTTTTTTTTCCACTGTTGTGATATACACTATAACTGCTTAGTGCATCTATCCAATGAATGTGTTAGGTTTGTTTTGCATCTTTTCCAAATGGATAAGTCATAGATGTATCATTCATTTTTTCACTTCGTAAAAAAACATGGATGTCCATTAATGTTACTAAAATGTATTCTATACACACGCTTTAGTTTCGAACAACTGTATGCTTTTGAGTTTATGTCAAAGGAAAATAGTCATTCTTTGTTTTGTGCAAATTGGAAAGTGTTAGTGCAATCGTGCATTCTTCTTTTAGCTTTGTAACTAGATTAGTTCAATGGAAAGCTTATTACCTTCTTTTCTTTTGTGTATGTGTGTAATGCTTATGGAAGTTTACATTAGTTATTAGGCATGTCACATGATCTATACTTCATTGGCTTAGTGTGTTTGTCAAATGCAAGTGCTGATTTTATATTGCAAACATGTTTACACTTGTGTATTTGTCTTTCTGTAGTTTAAAAATGGACATCTTTCTGTAGGATATAATTTTTTTAATGTTCTGCTCTTGTAATACATGTTCCTTGTTTTTTTTAATATAAAAAGAAATTCTAACTCTTTTCTTTCCTTCAGATTTGCATTCAATGAACTGTGATTCTCAATGGATGTTGGAAACCGATTGGTGATATAGTTGCACTTCAAAAGGTATGATTACTCTTGCTCTCTTTCCTTTCTCTCCAATTTATTCTTTGATGCGTTCTTTGCATTTTACTTTTCCTTTTTAAAATATAACGGTTGTCTTTATGAAATGAAGTAATAAAAATTATTATTTCCCTGCTATGACACTGTTTATTGGACAAATGCCAAGTTTAAAAACAGTCTAAAGATTTAAATACAAGTTATGACACTGTTTATTGAATCTGTGTATCATATTGCAGGCAGAGCATTTTGCTGCAGACTCTTGTCTAGACTGCTTGTGTTTGTCATCTAAAAGTACGTTCCTTTACTACTCCTTTTTATATAAGACTAATGTTGCTTGTATGCTAAACAAATTTGCCATGATTATATCTTCGATTCCAATGATTTACTAGGTCTTTATACTCTTTCTTTTTCTGTTTGTTACATAACAACATTTATGTTCTTCTTTTATTTAGCTATCTGTTGCCATTTTTTTTTGTGCTGTTTCTCATTTTGAATTCTGTTTCGGTCTTAATTTATTCTCTGGTTATCTTTGCATCACTTGTGCATGCCTTTTATGTATCAAGTTAAATAGACGTGAACCCTAAGCATCGAAAAGTGTTAGAATGCAATGGCGCCGCATAGAAAGAGAAAAGTTAATCCCTGTTGTGGCCAGACATGCATACATAAGGAAAACCAAAAATTGATTAATTCTGAACCTATTATTGAACTTATTGACTGTAAACTTAGCTTGACTGATTCAAGTGAAGCTAGCAATGCTTTGCCTGATTCAAATTGCACTTTAAACACAAGACAAGTACTGAATCAAGGAAAAAAAGATTTATACTCCTTTATGACTACATCTTTAAGCCATGTGAAAACAGGGATTTCCTTTCCTCATGATAATCCGTCACGTAGTGACGGTGTGACTCCTTTTCCTTCCGAATCGTTTAGTATTAATGTTCAAGCAAAACTTGCAAGGCAGAAAAGATATCAAATCTTGCGTAATTCTAGGATTTCTCACAATTTAGGTAGCAAGAACTACCAAAACAAACAAACCAGCAATTTGTTTCCCTTGAGTTGTGCATCTTTGGCAACTCAAACAGTAGAGCATATTGTCCTTGACTCTTCTTCTCATTCAAAAGGTAAATTTAAATGACTGTGACAGAATGTATTTGTTTATACTTTTTCTTTGCGATGGTTACAATAACATATGAACATTTGACGTATCAGGAAATGCGAGGATAACCAATAAAAGAAGAAAAAAAATGCTTCGCCACTTAACCAAATTCCTGAAAATTCTATGATCCTTTCTACTGTTCCGAATTGTTCTTATTGTGGGGCTAAGAGGTTCTATTTGGAACCTCCATCTTTTTGCTGTGCAAGAGGCGGGGTATCAATTGTGATGCCTGCCATGCGATATGCACTTTGTCATTTGCTTACCGCTGAAGATGAGGAATCTGTTCATTTTAGAAAAAACATTAGAACTTATAACAATAATTTGGCATTTACGTCCCTTGGGGCGAAATATGATAGGGAATTAACTAAAAATAATAGAGAGATGTATACTTTCAGGGTTCAGGGGCAAGTCTATCATTTTCTTGATAGTCTTTCACCAAATAACAAAGGAAAAACAGTTGGGATCCAATTCTACTTCTATGACACTAAGCAGGAACTAGCCCAACGAGTTAAGTCCTATGATAAATTACGTGAAACAACTTTATCCTTACTTATGCAGATTTAGAGGACAATCCTTATTGTAAGTTCTTGAAAAGCCTTAGGCACGTTCCTCATTTGGATGATTACAGGATTGTCCTTAATTCTTCTCCAAATTTAGATCAACGTCGCTATAATCTTCCCACTTGTAGCCAAGTGGGTCCTATATTTTCTGAGGATGGTGTAGAAACTTCTTCGGATACTAAAAGCGCACATATTCAAATATATAGCACTTCTAATACAGGTCATACAATTCGACACTGTTTTGCATGTTATGATCCTCTTCAATACCCATTGTTATTTCCTCGTGGGGAATCCGGTTGGCATAATAATATACAGAAAACAGCCAACAGAAATAGAAAACATTGAAAAATAAATCCTAATGTAAATGCTTCTAGCATTGATATTTTGACATGGAAACCCCAGAAGATTTGGTAGCATATGAAGAAACAAGTAAGTTTCTTTTGAGTACGTTATTAGGAAAGTTTACCTATATAGTGCTTAACATATTTTCAGTACAAGTAACTACTTTCTAATCCTTCCATTGTAGACATCGAAACTGGAAAGAAGAGAAAAGATTGTGTGTCCACTAGGGAGTATTACTGTTACAGATTTCAGATGAGAACAAATGATGAATCAATGCTATTACATACAATGCATTTATTCCAACAATTTGTTGTTGATATGTACATAAAAATAGAAACATCTAGGTTAGACTTTCTTAGATTGAAACAAAAAGAAGTTAGAACAGAAATTTTACAAGGTGTCCTTGATAGCATTTCAAATGGCCAGCTAGATAGCTCTAATGTGGATCGCCGGGTTATATTGCCAGCTTCTTTTGTAGGCGGACCTAGAGATATGCGCCGTAGATACTTGGATGCTATGGCTTTAGTTCAAAAATATGGCAAGCCTGATCTTTTTATTACCATGACTTGTAATCCTAATTGGAAAGAGATAAAAGAAAATCTATCTAACAAAGAAACTGCATTTGATAGGCCTGATTTGTTAGCAAGAGTGTTTAGAGCAAAATTTGAAATGCTTAGGAAAGAACTATTGCACAAAAATATCTTCGGACAAGTAGCAACATGTGTTAGTGTGATTGAATTTCAAAAAATAGGCATGCCTCATGCTCATTTATTATCAATTCTCAAACCAGAATTTGAGCTATTGAATCCTAAAGCATATAATAACATTGTTTGTGCAGAAATTCCTGATCTAGAAATGCATCCTCATTTATACAATCTTGTCCTTAAACACATGATTCATGGTCCATGTGGCCAAATGAATGAGACTAATTTATGTATGCGAAATGGTAAGTGCAAAAATCACTATCCTAGAGATTTTTGTGAACAAACAATGTATGTAGAAGATGGTTATCTTTACTATAGAAAAAGAAATAATGGTAGACAGATTAAAGTTAGGCAGTGTGTATTGGATAATCGCTGAGTTATTCCATAGAATCCATACTTATTGGCTACTTTTGATTGCCATTTGAATGTTGAAATTTGTTCTACTATTAAGCTCATGAAGTAAATTTATAAATACATTTATAAGGGGCATGATTTGTTCAGTTTTCAAATTTATGAACCAAATGGCCATCAAGACATTGATGAAATTAAACAGTTTCAAGATGGCCGTTGGATCGGTCCTCCAGAAGCTCTTTGGAGGATTTATGGATTCAATCTTAGTGAAATGACCCCCTCTGTTTATGCTTTGCAAGTCCATCTTGATGGTCGGCAAGTTGTTTCATTTAAAGAAAAATCTAATCTTTCAAATTTGATAGAAGAAATTGACTTTTCAAAAACTATGCTTACTGAATTTTTTGAAATGAATCGTATGAATCAAATAGCTCAGCAGTTGAAATGTCTTTATAAAGAATTTCCTCAGCACTTTGTATGGAATTCTACCTTTAAAATCTGGACTAAAAGAAAATCTAGAAATGTAATCGGCCGAATGGTTAC
Organism: Gynochthodes officinalis; assembly: GCA_020080225.1. Lineage (NCBI taxonomy): Eukaryota > Viridiplantae > Streptophyta > Magnoliopsida > Gentianales > Rubiaceae > Gynochthodes > Gynochthodes officinalis. The sequence continues at coordinate 31,826,069 of CM034625.1, read as the reverse complement.
TGTTAGTCCACAGGAGGGAGATCGATATTATCTTAGGCTATTACTTTCAAATGTTAGAGCTCCTACTTGCTTTGCTGATCTTTTAACTATTTCAGGCACAAAATGCCAAACCTTTAGATATGCAACACTAAAATTAGGTTTGCTGGAATCTGATACTTATATAGAGGATACTTTAAAGGAGGCATCTCTTTATCAGATGCCAAGTGCTCTAAGGTCCCTTTTTGCTATTATTTTAGTCTTTTGTTCTCCAAATGAACCAAGAAAATTGTGGGAACAGTTCCAGCTCGAATTATCCAGTGACTTTCGAAGGTCACTGGATTATTCCAGTGTTGACATCCATGTTGTTATGAATAGAGTGTTAATAGACATTAACAATTCTTTAGAAGAGATGAATAAAAATATAAACAAATACAATATTCTTCCTGAAAATGAGCAAATCTTTCTGTCTGATAATTTAACAAAAGAGATGGATAGTGAACTGAATATAACTGTTAGTGAAGAAGATATTTTGCTTCTAACTAGGTTAAACGTAGAACAGAAATTTGCCTATGAATCTATCCTCCGGAAAATCCATCTAGGTGAAGGGCAAGCCTTCTTCATTGATGGTCCTGGAGGAACTGGAAAAACTTTCCTATATCTTGCCTTGTTGGCTAATATTAGATCCAAAGGATTTATTGCAATTGCTGTAGCAACATCAGGTGTTGCTGCATCCATTCTTTCGGGCGGTCGCACCGCTCATTCGAAATTCAAAATTCCAATTGATTTCTCTATTACTAAAGTTTGTCAATTGAGTAAGCAAAGCAGTACAGCCCATCTTATTTCAACTGCTAAACTTATAATATGGGATGAAGCTTCTATGGCAACTAGAGATGCTTTAGAAGCATTTGATCTTGTCTTGAGAGATATAACTGGAAGAAATGAACCATTTGGCTCAAAAGTGGTTGTCTTTGGGGGTGACTTTTGAAAAACTCTTCCTGTTATTAAAAGAGGAACAAGAAAGTCACAAGTTAATGCCAACATAGTGAATTCTCCAGTATGGTCTTCAATGGAAAAAATTCAATTGAAACAGAATATGCGTGCTTTCTTAGACCCTAATTTTTCTGAATTCCTTCTCAAGATTGGGGAAAATTCAGAACCTATGGATGAATGTGGTAATATTACATTACCACATGAAATTGTCATTCCGTATATTGACAAAAAAGATTCTCTTCATAAGTAAGTATTTGACATGTCACTTATCTGGTTTTTTCCTTCTTTTGTACATGTATTAAACTTCTTTGATCTAATTACTTGTCCTGTTTCTCTGTATTTTTTGCCATATTAAACAGATTGATTGATTGTGTCTTCCCAAATTTGCTTTTGTATTCTACCAAACCAGAGGAAATGATAAATAGGTGCATTTTGTCACCGAAAAATACTTCCGTTCATGATATTAACAATCTTTTAATAAAACAATTTCCTGGGAATTTAGTAGTATACACCAGTTCAGATCAAACAATTGATCTAAAACATCAAGGGGATTATGAGGATTTTCTAAATTCGTTAAATCCATCAATTCTTCCTCCACATATACTATTACTCAAAAAGAACTGTCCAATAATTCTTTTACGAAATCTTAATCCGACTGAAGGTCTTTGTAATGGGACACGTCTGATTTGTCTAGAATTAACAGCCAATACAATTTGTGCAAAGATTGCATTTGGTCAGCACGAAGGCAGGGTTGTCTTCATACCTAAAATTCCATTGCATAGTTCAGACAAAGAGAAAAATGGAATTCCATTTAAGAGGACTCAATTTCCAGTCAGGTTATCATTTTCCATGACAATTAATAAAGCCCAAGGCCAAACGTTAGATTATGTCGGTGTTTACTTGCAAGAACCAGTTTTCTCACACAGTCAACTGTATGTTGCCCTTTCAAGAGTAAGAACATCCAAATTAGTAAAAGTGTTAATACTCCCTTCCACTTTTAGCGAATCTAAGACAGATTGCAAAACTCAAAATGTTGTTTATAATGAAATATTTGAATTAGCAAATACTTGATGATCGCTTATTGTCCTTTGCTACTGAGTTTGAAGTATTTTCTAATCCTGTTTTTGTTTTGCGATTTTCCTTACCTCTTATTGTGAATATCACTTACATTACGTCTTTGTTCAATTCAGATGGACCGTTTGTTAAAGATTGAAGAAATTGTTGAGGGCATGATAGCTTGGTCATGTATTGTTACTGTCCAAGAAAGGCTTCAGCCAACAACTGCGATTAACAGCCCTTCACGTTACCAGCGTTTCATCCTTGCAGACTCAAAGGTGCAAATTTTTTTGGTACTACTTTCAGGTTTTTGTCATAGAATAAGGTATATTTTCCCTGTTTACTGAAATAGTTTCTGTTTGCATTGACAGGGTTCAAGAGTGCAAGCCATAGTTTTTAACCATGAAATCGAATGCATGGGGAAGAAAATGCAAGTGTACAAAAAATATAAAATCAAAAATGCTGAAGTGAAGCAACTGAAAAAGGAGTATCAATTTGAAGGGATCACTACACAGTGGATCATCAATTCAAGGACCATTCTTGAACCTCTTGACAATTCTGAAGGTGTGGTTGAGGTCAATTATCAGTATACAGACTTTCAAGACCTAGCTAGGTTCATTGATGGAAAAAAAGAATCCGTTGGTAAAGTCCTCTTTCCATCACTACTTATTAGATTTCCAGTGGGTGTTTTATATCAAAGTAGTACGGATATCTCAATTTATATAGGCCAATTTTCATGTTAATTGACAGCCCTACAATTTATATTGTATTTATGCCTGTTTTACCTTGCTATTTAAGTCTGATCATGTAAAATGGTTTTTCATTATGTAGATGTGTTGGCTGTGGTGATCGATAGTCTACCTCCTAAGACTATCAAAGGTGATGTAGGTGATTCAACGGTTCAGAAATTCGTCCTTCTTAATCAAAGGTTATAGAATCTATCTTCCTAATTTTCTGTTCAAATGTCTACAGTTTTTCTTCACAGTGTTGTATGAAATACATATTCTCTGTTAGTTGTTCTGTTTATTTTCCTACATAAATTTCCTGTTCATTCTCAAATTTTTAGTCTTGTCGTCATGTCATCACATTCCTAGCTTGTTACTGATTAATTGTGCAGGTGAGTTAGGACATATTTATTCACTGCATAAATCTGTGTTTCAGAATCTGTTATGGCCATTACATTAATGTACTCATTTCCCTAGCTAATGACTACTTCAATCTAACTGATTAACAAGCAATTTCATTAGTACATAAAACTATTTTGATAACAACTGCATGTGTTTTATTGCCGTGTGGTGTTTTGCCAAACTATTATGGGATTTCTCTTTTACTGCTTCCAGCCAATATCCAATCTGTTCGAATTTGAAATTTAAGTATTTTGTTCCTTTACTGAATGTGGAAAAAGAAAATTCCCTTTTATAATGTTAGCCGCATGAAAATTATGTCTTTGCTAAGTTAACTCCATTATTCTTTGTTGCGATGAAGAGTCATGCTATCCATTTGGAATGAGTTTGTTGCCAATGAAGGAGCTAATATTGTTGACAATCTGAACAACTTTTCTGTAATCATTTGTCGCAGGATTAAAGTTGTTTACTATAATGGTACTGTATTCCACTGTCAATCCCATTCTGTTCATCCTAAATTTTTTGCTAACACTGTTGGTTCATCCCTCAATGTTTTATTCCACAGCTATCTATTAATAAAACTAAAAAAATTCAATTTGTAGGCACAGCATTGACTATCAAATATGATTCAGTTATTCTGGTGAACCCTCCAATAGAAAGTGCACTTCGTCTGAAAAAAATGGTGATGCAGCCCTATATTAATTTATAGCGTTAGTCATTTTATTTTCTGTCTTACTGAAAACGGTATTTTGCTATACACCAGGGCTGACAGAAACAAGGAGATGCTGTCTGACTTTGTCATCAACAAGACTTATTTCAAGAATCCTCCAGAGATATCTATAGAGTCGTACAAGAAAACTTGTCTTGTTGCTAACATAACACCATTAGCCAAGGTATTTAGTTTTCCTTCACTGATTATCAAAACAAGTATCTCTTTTTCGATGTATGCTTTACTGTTTGTTGCTCCTAACTTACTGCAATCTGTTTGCAGAATGTACTTGTCAAGGCACAACTTTCCCTAAAAAATATCTGCCAAAAGTATTGGTACATGGCTTGTCCCAAATGCTTCCAATCAACATCTGCACTTCAACATGAAGAATACATTTGTAACTTGTGTGAATCAAAGCAGATGGCAGAACCCAGGTAAATTTATCTCTTATTCCTTTTATAGCTTTGTTTTAATTTGATTGTATCATAGCCTAACTTATTATTGGTTTGTAAATAGGTGTAGGTTTGAGGTTGATGTGATTGATGATAGTGGTATTATTACAGCCTCTATATTTGGAAATCTAGCTGAAAAATTATTAACATTTTTAGCGAGTGAAGTCATGGAATATGCAAACAAGGTCATTCCTACTGCCAAACTACCTGTTTACATTATGATTTTATTTGCTTTTCTTCCATGATTATAATGCTTCAAAGATTAACTCTTTTGTTTTTCTTTTTGGCTAGAACACTGAACTTCCGTTACAGGAAGTTCACAAGGATTTGCAATCCAAATTGTTCTTGGTGCAAATTAGGCCAATCAAACTTAAGATTCCAGATGGTAGACAGCGCTACACCATCACTTCCTATGCCGAATTTCATGAAGGTCAGGTTTCAAGCTCATCAATCGAGCAGAACAGTGTAAGTGCAAGTGCAACAAAAGTAACATCTGCAAATGTTCTTGAAGTCGAGCCAAAGTCACAATTTGAAGGTACTGTTTCAATGATTATTATGTCTAAATTTCTGACTATATCCATACCTTGGAACATATTGCAAATCCAGTTGTACTTTTCATCCCTTATTTTTCTTACAGGACAACTTGCCAGCAAATCTTCACCAAAAGCCCGCCTTTGCCTTCTTGACAAGCTTATGCCATCAGAATAAGAAGTTAATTTGGATACCAAAGACCCTGCCAATGCCACAAAGAAAAAACAGAAAATAGATTAGCTTGTTTCTACTTTGCACATTTTGCGAATATGTATTTCAACATTTTGTATTTTGGGACTGCTCTATCGTTTTGCTTGTCTTTTTGCTTATGGGTATACTTATGAAAACTGAACGGTAGGCAGGTAGTTTTCTGAGTACAACACATAAAAAACAGAAAAACTTGTAGGAAACTAATTTGTTGTTATCTTTGTGCGATTTCTAAGTGTCCTGCTGCAGCCTAATGTTAATTGTTCTGAAAAGTGTCATGTGTATGAATTTGACCTGCTTGCTGTTATCCACCTGTTTCTATTAAATCATCCATTTTGTTTTTTTCAAAGGCATGTATGTGAAAGGCAAATTTAGTTTTGCTTCTTCCAGCTATCTCCATGCATTTTAACAGAAAGTTCAAGTTTTCTTTTCTGTACAAAATTGCATTTTTGTGCTGCATGAGTTTGAATATTTACATTCTGATGACATTTGTTTACCTGTATTTGTGTCTACAATATGCTGAAAAAAGGTTTGCTTTTGGTCTCCTCTATCTATGGAACTACATTTGTGGCAATGACTATCTACTGTTGGTTCTTTCTGATCACAATTCACTGAATTTTGTATTACACAGCTTACACTCAATAATTCTGTGCTTCAAGCTTCTTAAGCTTCTACTTATTATCCCCCAACAGCATCATATTTCAAAAAACTGATTCCAAATTTTTTTGGCTCTGTTTTGTAGGAGTGCTGTCTTGGTGCTAATCTTTATCAATCACAAAGATATATCTGGAATAAAGGAATTTCGTGTGCTGCATTTACTTTTAATGCTACTTTGGATTTGAAAATTAAAATAGTTTGTATGACATGTTTAATTTTGTATCTTTCTTTCTTAGCATATACATTAGCATTATGTACGCAGTATGTTATTGAACATTTATTTTGCTACTTGATTCTCGCTTACCCTTTTGGGATACTAGATTTTAAAAAGTAGGCTTGTTGGTGTCCATAACTAACTTGTAATTTAGGATTTGCCTAGCATTATCCCTTCTGGGCTTCCAAATCCAATATTTGCTAGATTGGTACCATTATCATCCTGCTTAACCTTTTCTTTGTACCACATTTTGGCGAGTAAAATTGTGTTTTCATTTCCCTCATAGGTTTTCTCATGGAGAATTCTTATTTGTTGGTCGGAGCAGGTACAAGTGAGCAATTCTTTTGTATATAAGACTGAAAGGAAGTTGGGTAAGGGTGGCTTTGGCCAAGTCTATGTTGGCCGACGGGTTAACGGTGGCACTGAAAGAACAGGACTTCATGCAGTAGAGGTTTGATTATGTTCCTTGTGCCCAAATATAGGGATTCTTCTCATGTATCTCTTGACATCTGAAATAACTTCCCTTTTTGGGTTGCATTGAAGTTCGAACACCTTAACAGCAAGGGCTGCAAATATGGCCTTCCTTATGAATGGCAGCTGTACAAGTAAGCTCCTAACTGTTATTTTTCAAAGTTTTCCATGCAACTGGTTTTGTTTTCTCTATATTAATATCTTATATTTAAAAAAGATTTATGTTTCTTTTTCTTACTTTTGAATGAATAGCAGCTTAAATGGATTTTATCGGATCCCTTGGGTTCACTACAAGGGTCGTCAAGGAGATTTTTACATCCTGGTGAGCGTGGATATGTTGCCTTTGTTCAAGGATTTGCTACTATTTATGCTAATCGTTATGCTTTTAGGTTATGGACATACTTGGACCCAGTCTTTGGGATGTTTGGAATTCCTTAGGCCAATCGTAAGATGCTGATATGCTGATTGCATATCAAAAGTGCATTTGATATGCAATCATTTGAAAGCAGTTTCATTAAGTTGTTTCTCTCTCTCTGTTCCCCAATTCGCATAATGTTTTAAGTGCTTGGGTTAATGCTTAGCATATGCAACAGGATGTCACCAAGTATGGTCGCCTGTATCGTAGTGGAGGCAATCTCTATACTCAAAATACTTCACTTGAAAGGGTGAGTTCTTATATATTTGTCTCTCTCTCTCTCTCTATATATATATGTGTGTATATATATATACATGTATGTAAACTTTAAGACACTCCACTATGTATATCTATTATTGTATTTATAAGAATTAAATTTCATATTAAATGGTCTGCACCTCTTGTAAATGGTCTGCACCTCTTGTGTCTTTGCTGTTTTAGATATTTTTTGCCAATTACTACTCTTACTTCTTGTGTTTGTCAAATACCTTTTATCTATGCATGTCTAATACTTGACAATACCAGCCAATGTTTGTCTCTTCTTATGTGTGATCTAAAGACAAAAACCACTCATTTCTTAAAAAAAATACTTCCTGCCTTGCTAATAATCTCAATATTATCTGAATCATATACTGTTTTTTCCCATGCTCTACATATATATTATTGTACCTCCAGATTCAGCCTAAGATAACATCATTCTGATTTTAATATTATGCAACAGAGATTGTTGTTTCCAGATCCGTTTTCCAATGTAAACATTTCTATTTGTGTTCATTATTCCCAAGGCAAAATTGCAACTTCTGTTTCTGCAGCTTTTTCTTTAACATACCCATGTGACTGCCCAGTTTGAGTTGACAACTGAAACACAGCTGTAAAAGTAAAAAGAGGTCACATCACCATCAAGCACATTGTACAAGTATTCTTATAAGTAGAACCATGCCATTCATTGTAATTCTATACAACAAATACTGCACGCAGGTCATATACTTCCCTTTCTATCTTCCACTGCTTTCTTTCCTAAAATTACTCCTTTTTAGCTTGTAACTTCAGCTTCAATTGTTTTTTTTCCCCAAAAACAAAAGCTCATAAGTAATGTCTTACCTTGTAACTTCAGTTTTTTGCTTCTTTTTTTTCCTTTTTTCTTTTTTTCCTGCAAAACAGGAAGTCAGAAGTTATTTGTTACAACTCCACTGCATTGGTTTTATTAGTCAACAGTATCCTTCTTCTTAGCTTGTAACTTCATCTTCTATTTTTTTAAACTCGAAATGTAAACTCGTATAATCTGTTACAACTCCACTGCATTGGATTGATTAGTCAACCATATCTTCCATCAAAAGATTCTGTTTCTTGTTAACTTACTCATGCCTTTATTTATTTCATGTTTAGAAAGATACGTGCACTGTCTAACATTCATTCATCCATTTTCCTGTTTCTTGTTTTTTGTTATCATTCAAAGTTAAATCCTCATGCTTCTTACTGTCTTTTCATTTTTACTTTAAACAATTAATGAATGCTATTATTTGGGTTCAGCTGTTAACATATTACTACTTAAGATATTTGTATAAGTACTGTTAATAGTTAAAAAATAAACACTGATAATACTGCTGATAGTGTGATCAAAATCGAATATAAGTTAAGTAGCAATACTTTTCCTTTGTGTAGGATAGAAATGTGGTTAGTGTAGTCCTCTTGAACTGCATATTCTTTGTTTCTTCTTGCTGTACTCTAACCTTTTTTTTTCCTTATTGTGTGTACATTGAATAAAAATTGATTGCCAATGGATCTTGGGAAACTGATCATACAGTAGCTCTTCAAAAGGTAAAATTACTCTTCTTCTCTCTTCTGTTTTTTAGAGATTGCTTTTGCATGGTATGAAACTTCATATTTGTGTTTGATGCTTGTTCTGATGTTGGTAAAATTTTCTGCACATAGTTGTCGACTTTGTGATATGCGGATGCACTTTTAGCTATATTTCTTGATGCTATGGAGTTCAGGGTGTTTGAACAGAAACTCCCCTACCAGTTTTTCAATTTATCAAGTGACTAGATTAGTTTTGGCACTGTCTGCTCTTCACTCTTCAAATAGGCATAAATAAATACACACTGTTAATGTACATAAGATAGAGAAGTGGTTTTTTTCAGTGATTTGCTATGTCATTTGAAAGAAATGGCTTTCCTTTGTAATGACGTCGAATTTATGTATGCTGAAATTTATAATAATATTGCTTTCAGATTGCACTATTTTAGATCTTGACAACTTTTACTATGGATACATTTTCCCGAGTTTATGTATGCGATTTACATATAATGGTATGTATGGATACATTTTTTGCCAACCTTGTAATGATTTGTACATTTTTACCATGTTGTGTTGTTATTTTCAAAGCAGCTGCAATAACATTCATTGTCCTCCATTTTCTTACTGATTTTTACAATTCTATACTCCATTTTCCAGCAAAAATTGCGTTAATGGGTGCATTTTAATGTTGCCATTTGCAGTATGCTGAAATAACAATTCTTTACCTGCATTTCTATCTACAAAATTGATTATGGTCCATTTTCCTACTGATTTTTGAATGGTATGTATGGATACGTTTTTTGCAAACCTTGTAATGATTTGTGCATATTTACCATGTTGTGTTGCCATTTTCGAAGCAACTGCAATAACATTGGTTGTCCTCCATTTTCCTACTAATTTTTACTATTCTATACTCCATTTTCCCACAGAAATTTCATTAATTGGTCCATTTTAATGCTGCCATTTGCAGTATGCTGAAATAACATTTCTTTACCTGCATATTTGTCTACAAAATTGGTTATGCTCCATTTTCCTATTGATTTTTTAATGGTATGTATGGATACATTTTTTTCCAACCTTGTAATGATTTGTGCATTTTGACCATGTTCTGTTGGCATTTTCAAAGCAGTTGCAATAACATTTGTTGTCCTTCATTTTCCTACTGCTTTTTACAATTATATACTCCAATTTCTTGCAAAAAATGGATTAATTGGTACATTTTAATGCTGCCATTTGCAGTATGTTCAAATAACATTTCTTTACCTGCATTTTTGTTTTTTAATGCTGTACACGTTTTTCCCGCAATAAATGGATTGATTTATGCATTTTAATGCTGTCATTTGCAATAAACTGAAATTTCCTCTAATAAGTTTGGTCCTACTTCATTTTCCTATTCCTTTTTTTATGTTGTACTCCATGTTCCCACAATCAAATGCTAGCAATTGCAAATAAGCTAAAATACCGTTTGTTTACCTGATTTTTTGTCTATAATTACTAGTAATAAGATTGGTTGTACTTCATTTTCCTACTCCAATTTCTATTGCTTTCTTAGTATCAGTATTGATTTTTTTCAAATAAGATATTTTATTCAATTTCTTATTCTTATAGGTGATGACGACGACAAATAATCCATTTACAAAATGGTTGACCAAACAAAATGGTCATGACTGAAAATTTTATTTTGTTACTCAATTCCATACAGGTGTACATGCTGGCACCTTAACATATGTGCAAGACAATCAGATCAATTATCGAATATGTTATAATTTTTTCGTCTCTTATCCAACGATATTTAAATACATTGGATATCCAAATGCACAATCAGAAAAATCAATTCAAGATTGGATGCAAAATGTATTACTTGCTAATCCAATGTTATTTCAATTACAAGGTAATTCTATAAATTTCATTCATACTTTTTTTCATATGATACTTTTCATACAAATAACATAATTTCATATTGTTCTTTCTAATTTTTTTACTCACCTTTCCAAGGTACAAATGAAAAGCCATGCTACTTATTCTTGAAATCCCTTCAAAGAGAGAATCAGGTTCAACTTTAAATCTTTATAAATTTTACTTTTATATTTACTACAACAATTACTTGTTATTGCATTCAACACAATAAAAAAACTTTTGTCCTTTTTCATAGGCAGTACCAATAGGTCTCTATGCTATCCAATTTTTTGACGATAAGGATGAAATTATAATCCAACAAGGACAAATGCAATGGAAGTTAACAATCAATCAACATGTTTTCACATTTGGCTGGACTGAATTCTTTGATGATAATTTACTCAATCAAGACTGTTCAATCTTATTAAGATTTCGTGGAAATAACAAATTTGATTGTCTTACGTTCAATAATTTCAAAGGCGAAATCATGATGCCATGGACAGTGCCATTACCTATATTGCAAAACAAGGTTTGTTCATTTAACAATATACCATTTCCGTTTTAATTAAATAATCTATAATGTCTTAATGAACTCTATGTATTATTTCCAGTCTTCAAAACAACGAATCTTCAACATAATGTCCTGTCATCTTCACTACATCCATTTCAAAAGTTCATTTCAACTCAACACTATTCCTTCTTCCAGCAGTTTACAGCATCAGATACTTTTAGATTGGTAATATTACAATTTGTTTCTTATTTTGCAAATTTATTCTACAAATTTATTTGCACTTCTCGTTTTACTAACTTCATACAATTTTCTTGTTGTCACATAGATTATTCCAAAATATTCAAATTTTTATTTGGAAGAAGCAAAACAATGTGACATTCATTTGAAATTTGGGAATCGAGTATATGACATCATCAGAAGGCGTTCTTCACTTCGAAATTGGCATCAATTCGTACAAGATCATAATTTGGAAGAGAATGACTATTTAGTTTTCATACCACAAATACAAGATATTTTCACTGTTATTATTTTTAACAGTCATGGGATAGAAAAATTATATCCATGGCAATTTAAATTTAAAATAAATTAGAATATGTTTACTCTATTTTTGTTCTACATTAATTAACTCCTACTATGTAATTTCCTTTCTCCCTATCGAATATTTCTTCCTTTTTATAGTATTGTGATTTTATTTCGTCAACATTATCTTAATTTTATCCTTAATTTTTTAATATACTGAGCAATACAGTGGGCACTCAAAAAACCGCGCATTGCGCGGAAAGTGCCTGCTAGTCTCTAATAAACATCCAAGAGTCAAAAGTTTTGTGCTTCTTTTTCTCATTCTTTTTCTTCTTTTTTTTTCACACATTTAGGACACGGAAATTGGTTAGCTGATGTGTGACAATCAATCCTAGTGAATCTTCGTTAAACTCATACCCAACTATCATTAACACCTTAAAACTATAAGAATAAATGCCAATAAATATATTTTGGGGCGGGATTTGTGAGCTATTATATAGGGGCGGGATTTACCTAATGCGTACCCTTAGTAGCGGCTGCAAGTTCCTTAGTCATGAAAAAAAATAAATGCACATCACAATAGAAAAACCATTTCAAAAAAAAAATTAAAAAAATAGGGGTTATTGACGTAATTTAACCTTTAGTTTTAAAAGAATGACTTAAAAAATTAAGGAAATTAATGTTGCTATATAATAATATTTTACTACTTTCATTCAAAACAAAAGTTTACTTAATTTTTTTTCTTTAGGAAAGTCCAATTTTAATATTTTTCATTTATTATCTTTAATACTTAAAATTAAAAGTAAGAATAAAATTTAAAAATTATATATTTTAATATTATTATAATTTATAATTAAAAAAATTCTATCTAACAAATAGTGGATTTTTTTTCTGAACAAATCGAGTAATTGCGCAGGAGATGCATTTAATTTGTTCGCAATTCTAAATGGAAAAATTCCCCCCTTTTAACACTCCCTCCATATAAAAAAAATCTATTTTTAAAACTTTTTTTTTCTCAGAAAAAAAAATTAGTTTTAAATCGAATTACTAAAATATTTTTACTCATAATAATTATGTATATTTAAAATTAAAAATAAAGAATAAAAATATAAAATTATATATTTAATTGAGTATTGAATAAGTTATATTTAATAATTAATAAAAAAAATGAAGTATTTAATTTTGCACGTGAAACTTGGTGATTTCACTTTCTGCAGTGATTGATTGGGTCAACCCGCAAAGCAATCACACTCTCACCCGCTCTGCACTTTTATGATTGAGTTTCCTTTGGAATTTGAAGCCAAGACTGCCTAGTGTTTCTTTTCTGACCATGTGAACGAATGCATCACTTCTTTTGTCTAAAGACTCGAAACCAGCAAGACCGAAGCACGTGAATCATGTCATAGTTTGATTGGCACTTTTAGTATTTTCGGCTCTTAATATCCATTGTTAGTGCAAAATTTGTGCCTTTATCGTAGGACTTTTGTTTTTTCTTTCCTTCTTTCGCTCTTGTTTTCTTTTTTATACAAGAAATAATATTAATGTTATGTTGCACCAGCCCAAAACAAATTATATAAATATATATATATGTAATTGAGTGGAAAGGGTGAACTTAAAAAAGGCGAGCCCCTTCAATGCTCCTAGGAAGAAGACTCGGAAGTCAAGATGGGGAAGACTTTCCCTTGTCCAATTGCTTAACCAATTTCCAGTAAATAGGAGTTTTAAGGGATGAGTTGAATGCAATAATTAGATCCATTCACCAACAAATTAAATTGTGATTTTCTTCTCATATTAAATGTTCGTGAAATTTGATCAATACTTCCATCTATGAAAACAAGGCCGTCGGTTCGGCAGTTACGGGAAGAAGTCTACTAATCGAGATTGAGACGATCAAAAGACTAGACTCCCATTCATGACGGCAAAATTAAAAGGTTTTCGAAAATAACTAATGACGCACATGTCTCTAATTTGCATATAATTTGGGAATTACATTCTTTGTTTCAATTGTGATTTATTATATTTGAAACGGGTGATATTTTATTTATAATTTAAGTAAAATAATGTAGATATTAAGTGTGACACACCATTAACAAATACACTATGATTAGAACAAAAAAAACTTATCTGAAATGGCAAAATTTTTCTTTGATAAACATAAATCAAAGGGAGATGCACGGGAGGGCCACTAGTGACTTAATAATGAATGGGAATTTTTTTTTTTTGCATATTATAGTTTTAAAAATTGTTTAAATTCGTACCATTTAATTATGTTGTTGACACAAATTTACTCTGACCCCAAAAGAATTTGAGTATCCCAATTTTTTTTTTCTAGAAACAATAAGATATATTAACTTAAAAAAAGTTAACACAGTACAGATAAATGTCCTACAAAAGACTCTTCTTAACTCGAACGCTAACGGCTAAAACTAAAAAACAAGAAGTGACGGCTAACGTCACCACAAAACAGTTCACCTAACTTGGACCTAATCACCGTTCTTAGTTTCTTAGCCTAAGAAACTAAAAACATCTTTCTCTAGCTTGTCGGCCTCTCTTTCATTGCGCATGAGCTGCAGACGTATGAAGAAACTGTACACAAACACAAACCACCATCCCTGGTACCTAACTTCCGCTACAACCATAATTGTCGATGCGTAAAGCAGTGATTGCCCCTACTCCCAAGTTAAAACAAAAACCTACAAAAGAGAAACCGAACCCTCCTTTATAGACCCATTGACTATCAAACTACTACCGTACCCGTTGAATAGCACGAAACTACTACCAGAGACATTGAATAACCCGACAACCAACAAACAAAAAAAAAAAATTACAAACGACAACCGTGCGCTAATCGCACCGTTGTCGCACCATTATCTCCAAGGGATCGCCTGCAGCTACACTACCAATTGGGAGAGTGTTGGCCTTTTGGCCTTTTGTTTTCGGATTTCAAGCGTCTGTTCTTTGAGTATCCCAGTTTCGCGGAAAGACAGAAACTTAACATGGCCGCCGGTTTTGACCGGCGTAGCAAGAAGACTCTAAGTCACGCATGACAGCAAAATTATATGCCCTTGCACCATGGGTAATTGAAAATTAAGTAAAATGGACAATCACACTGATTAGTTCCAAAGTTTTCTGTTGCCCTTCTGTTTCCCCTTTCTATCAACAGCCAAAATTTATTGTTCTGCTCTCAAAATCAAGAATATATCTGTATTGCAAGTTATTCCCATTCTGCTATTGATAGGCTTTTGGTAAATATGTAAATATGTACTTCCTCACTTTATCTCAAAAAAATTCACTTTTAATATAAAATTCATATATTATTCTTAGTAGTAATAAAAATATCTAATCCAAGTATACATTTAATATTGTATTAAGTGTGTTGTACTTCGTAATTTAAAAAATATTATATCAAATAAAAAATAAACTACTTTTTAGTATGGATGGAGTATCTCTGAAGAAGTCAGAAAAAATAAAAAAAAATCAATGGTAACTATGATAAAGCTCAAAGAATCGATAAGTATAATTTAAACTTTGAAATTTAAAAAAATGATTGAATTTTGACAAAATGAAATCTGCCTGATGGGTATTGAATATTTGGCAGAGTGGAATTAAGATTAAAAAGAATAAGTCCTAGCATGCCTGAAAATTTCATTTTACTTTCTTTCCAGGTCCAGTATTACTCAAACTAATATTTTAACTATTTATGAAGTGCATATAATTTGACTGTTTGACTGTTTCCATTTCTCAATAATTCTGGGTTGTCATCTCTGAACATTAAAGGTGGGTGTCAAATTTCGTTAGCTATATTATACAGTTCATAAATTGTTTGGCACAATAATCGAATTTGAAATCATACAGTCTTCTAGAAGGGAGTTTTATGATCGAGTGTTTTTCAGAATTCCCTTTCTATTTCAAGCCAAGGGAATAGCAAGTTCTGAAACTAAAGAAATAGACAGATTTTTACTATTTTTTTATTCAACATGTGCAATCTAAGATATATTGAGTACTGATGAGTTTTAATCCATTGTGAATGTAGAATTTGTACATAATCATGGCATAAATTACCAGGAACAAATATAAAATAAAACAAAGGAATAGATCAAGGGAAGGAAATATATATGGAGGCCTCTCTTGACCACTTAAATGTGATGATGGTGGAGATGTTTGCATTAGGTGGGACTTACTGTAAGGTTTACGACTTTAGATTCAGTGTCCAATTTTTTTTGGTTTTATCTTGTTTAATTGCATATAAAACATCGTTCGAATTAAAAAAAATTATCATTTTACTTTCTTACTTCAAATAATAACTGCTTTGCTGCCCAACTAACTACCACAAGCCAAGCCAAGCCAAGCCAAGCCAAGACTCTTGTTCCACGACAACAGCTGCCGTCAAACAGAAAAAAAATTTCACGCCATCCAAAAAGAAAAAAATTCAGATGAAACCGCAACCCAAAATTAAAATTTTCCCGGAGTTAGCTGTACTTCTTCCCGATTATTTAACAATGCCCAGACCTTTGTTAAAACTTTTGTCCGCACTTTCATGAAATTCACTGCTGAGGACAAAAGCACAAATATCTAAACTGTGAAGTTGAATAAAGTCGTGAAAGTCAGCTTGACATTGAGTTTGAGGCTTCTGCCTGAAATCTCCTCTCTCTTATAACATCCACAAATTCAAGTAAAATAAGAGAATTGCAAGTTTTGATCACTATCTTTGCATGGTCTAGCTTTAAATTAGCTTTGCATGTTTGGTGGCGGCTGCTGTTGTGGAACAAGAGTCCTCGCTTGGCTTGGCTTGGCTTGGCTTAGCTTATGGGAGGTGAGCAACAAAGTAGTTATTATTTGAAGTAAACTAATAAAAGAATAATTCTTTTAATTGAGACAATATCATATATGTAATTAGATAAGATAAAATAGGAAAAAATTAAATAAAGAATTTAAAGTGAAAGTTTACACATCACAATAGAAAAATCGTTGGTGTAATTTAATCTTTAGTTTTAAAAGAATAATTTAAAAATTTTTAAAATTTAATGATGCTATATAATAATACTTTACTGCTTTTATAATAAAAATTTACTTTAAAAATATTTTTTCTTTAAAAAAATCCAATTTAATTTTTTTAATTTATTATGTTTACAACTTAAAATAAAAAAAAGTAAGAATACAAGTAATATATATATATATTTAATATTATTAGAATTTATAATTAAGAAATTCTACCTAACAAATAATAGACGTTTTTTTAGACTTAAAATAAAAAAGTAAGAACACAATTAAATGAGTAGAAGAACTCTTTTTACATATTAGAGCCAGTGCGGCTTGTAAAAGCGAGGTAACATATTAGATAAGTTTATTTTGTGCTAGACAGGAATGAGTAGAAGAACTCTTTTTACAGACATGGAAACTTCAGATTTCAATTCTATTCCACAGCTTACTTATGTAGCTTCAACCATTTCTTTACCACGTTATTCTACTGATAGGATAGAAAACTTTATAGAATATTCTACTGTACCTAGTGAGGTTATTGTAGAACAGTCCATACCACCTGTAATTAGCCCATATAATATCTATAGAAAAAAAAACCAGAGGTATTAGATCTCTGATTTCTTCAACCCGTTCCCAAGTAAAAGAATTCGTATAGTCAACCTGCCTAAACCAGTGTGATTTGCAGTCCTCTACAGGAGAACAGTATATTACTCTCAATATTCCTCCAGAATGGATTACTAAGTGGAAAACTGAAGGCTATACCCATCTTCATTTTGGAGCCATAAGGCTTGTTCTCTCATACCATGGGAGAAGAGGTCTTCCAATCACAGCAAGAATTGCTCTACTTGATACCAGACATCTGGAATATAAGAATGCTGTTATTGGAACTATTCTGACTACTCTCAATGCAGGAAGTGTTGTCCTAACATTCTTTCCTAATTTCTCTCTGTCCCTGAAGGACATCAATCTTTCTACAGTACTAAAGGTTCAAGTTCAACTTACTGGAGCTGATCTAATCCCATCTGCTATTATGGCAACCTTACACCATCAACTGATCTATCGGCTACAGAATCATGCTCTTGATCTTCAAGATGTAGGTTCTCCAGACGCTCTTATGATCCTTGCTGATTCAGGAGAAAAAGTCCCAACCATAGTACAGATCCCCAGACAGATTGGTAGATCAGAATTGGAAAAGCTAATGCCCAAAGAATGGATCACCAATTATGAAAGAATTCGCCAGCAGCAACCACAACCGGTGCAAGCTACTCCTTCGGACTTCCATAGATTGACAAATGGAAGAGTAAAAACTACCTTCGACATTCAGAAGAATGAAGGCCCCTCACAACCTATTTTCAGACAACTCATGATGACCTATGTTGATGATAGTCCTGATCCTAATATTCCGGTTCATTGGTTTAATCCCAATGGATCTTGGTGTTACACAGACAAGATCAACAGCCATTTCATATGGGATGTAGATCCATCCATGTGCGATCCAGATTGCTCATGCGATGAAGCTGAGGAAGATGAAGAGGAAGCTCGTAGAAGAAGGAGAAGAGAAAGAAGGAGAATACGAAAGGCTTTTAACTATAAGCCTCCAGATCCAGATGCAGATCCAATGCCACTAAAACCCAAGCCTCTTCCAGCTTACAATGAAGGTCTTGAATTTCTCCGCCTTGAGGATGAGGAGAAAAAGAAAAAAGAAGAAGCCTGTAGGATGGCAGCTCTGACTGCCCTTTCCTTAATACCAACAATTCAAACCTGCATGATGCTTTACCCAGAACTTGATTTTCCTCCTTTGGAAAGACAAGTTGATGAAACTTCCAGAACTCCCTCTAGACCCTATGTCTAACCAGCTTTTGACAGTTCAGGAAGGATGACCCAGTTAACCCAAGGAGAAGAAGTGATGAATTGGCAAACTTCAAATGCACGTGCTCAAAACAGAGTCCTTTCACGGATTGAATCTAAAGTTGATGATGTTGCCAAGAAGGTGGAGAAAACAGAAAGTTGTACAGATGAGCTTACCAAGGTATATAATGAGATGCGTGAACAACTGAGATCTCTAGAAAGAGATTTGTATGCCATGATTAAGCAAAAATATTATGGCCCAGAGTTCGACAGAAAAGAAAGAGAGCACAGAGAACTAGAACAAGAACTTGCTAGAATTGATGAGGAGAAAAGAATAGAGGCTCTTGCTTTTATTAGTCATTTGGAACCAAACTTGGTTCAAGAGCTTTAGCTACTCCTTATAATTCCTATTTCTCTTTTGGTTCTCGTACTCCAACACCATACCAACCTCCTATGTTTTCTCTTGGAAAAAAATCCACCACCCAGTCCACCTAAACAGAAAACAGCCAGAACCGATAAACAAACACAACCCATGACTGAACCTTCTCAGCCTAAAAAACCGACACAACCTGAACAAAAGCAACTCATTTCTGAACCTCAGCTAGCACCTGTACCTTTTCAAACACAATGGAAACAACCTTGGAACAAATTGTTTACCAATGTTAACCATGAAACTTTACCACAACCAGATCCAGTCTTCCTTTTAGAAGACTATCAAACTGATGAAAGTTCTACGGAAAAAAGCTTAGAACAGTCTTCCCAGATCATTACTAATTCTGAAGAAGAATATGCTGATCTTACCCTGGCCCATTCTATGATGGTCGATCAAGGTAACCCATTACTAGCCACCTGCATAAAGAAGAACCCACTGTTGATGAACCAGATGATCCAAAAGAATCAGATGTAGAACCAACTCCAATGGACCAAGATCCTCCTTCATCTCCAGTATCCAGCAAACTTACCAATGGTCCCTATTTTACTTTTGATGATGTACCTGTCTCCAAATAGAGGGATAAGGTGCTTGAGATGATGGCATGGTTAGATGTTCAACAAACCAGACCTAGTATTTCTTTTAGAGATGTTTTAAAAGAATTCTCTGCCAGATTTAGTGGTTCTCTGAAAGAATGGTTTGAAACCATTGGAAGATTTAGATAGACTCAGTTCTATGATCATCCTAATATATCCTCTGTGATGGGACAAATTCATTGGGAATTCATTGGAGATGAAAGTGAAGAGACCAACAAGCAAAAAAGGGAATATTATGATAGAAAATGTTGCTCTTTGAAGAAGAAAGACTGGGAATGCCATTACAAAAAGATGTCAGAACTCTTCTATCAACTTAATGGTGTTAACAACCCTGATTTGAAGCATGTTTTTGCAGCCTCAATCCCAGAAGAATTGTAGCCCGATCTTCATAGGATGATTCAAGCCAGTGGACGTGAACTCAGAGATTTCACTATGGGACAAATCCAGCAGAAAGTCTTAATTGCTCTAGATAAGATGTGTGAAAAGCAAGACTTGGTTCAACAATTGCTGAATGACAAAAAGAAATTCCAGAAGGCTTGTAGCAGGAAGCATCTTCAAATGAAATGCAAAGAAAAAACTTGTTCTTGCAAAACCCAAAGCAAGAAGAAGTTTGAAGGGAAACTCTACAATAAGAAAAAGTTCAGAAAAAAGAACAAAGAGCAGAAATCATTTCGATTTTTCAGGAAAAAGAAACGAAAAGGAGATAAAGCTGATCGATGTTTTGCTTGTGGACAAAAGGGACATTTTGCCAAGAATTGCCCTAACAAGAAGCAAAAAGCAACTAAGCTTATTTCTTAACTCCAGCTCACAGCTCATGATTCAGATATAGAATCTCTATATTCTGAACAGGAAGAACAGACTTCAGAGACGGAGTTCGCAATTCTAGATTCAACTTCTGAGACAGACTCTACAGGAGATTCTAATTCCACTAGCAATGAGGATGTTCCTGTCTATATGATGAAAGCTCAACCTCTTGATGAAAGCAATCTTCTTATACCTTCTCATATGGACCTTAAAGTTCTGACCTCCAAATATTCCAAACCAATTTCTCTTATTGGTTTTATTGATACAGGATCTCTAAAGTCTATGATGAACCCAGCAGTTCTGCCTCCAGAATTTTGGAAGCCTCATACTGAACACTTCAGAGCAGCTGATGGAGAAGTTTTTCAATCTACATTGATCACTCGAAAGGAGATAGGAGTCCAGTTCTTTCCAGGATGCATTGTTTGGATTAAAGTCTTAGGATGCAATCTTCCCAACAAGGATCTTTTGATAGGGTTTGATCTTTATCATAAAGCTCAATCTCTTAGAGTTTTACCTAATGGGATTCGATGGAAAAGAAATTTTCGACCTTATACTAAGGTTGAAAAGATTTTTGCAATTCAAGAAGCTCCTCCTGATTTCCAACCTATTGCAAGGGAAATAAAAAAGTGTTGTGCAGACTCTCATGCAGATTTCAATCATCCAACACCTCTATGGAAGAACTTAGAGTTCTTTATTCAATTGCTATTCAAGCTGAATGAAGGCGTCAACCCTACTAAAACTACTCATCCAGGAATGACTCCAGAAGAGCTATCTTTAGCCCGAGAAGAATGCAATCAACTCCTCAAGCTAGGTCTCATTGAGCCCACTAAATCTAGTTGGGCTTGCCAGGCATTTTATGTCAACAAAAGATCAGAAGAAGTTCGGGGTAAGAAAAGGCTTGTCATTGATTATAAACCCCTCAACAGATTTCTTCAAGATGATAAATTTCCTCTACCTAGAACCCAAGTTCTGTTTTCTCAAATTGCTGAAACCCAGATATTCTCAAAGTTCGATCTCAAAGTAGGTTTTTGGCAATTGGGTATTGACCCAAAGGACCGTTACAAGACGGCCTTCTGTATACCAACAACCCAATATCAATGGACCGTTATGCCCTTTGGACTCAAAGTAGGCCCATCCATATTTCAACGGGCCATGACCAGAATATTTGAGCCCATTTTACACAGTTCTGTTATCTAGATTGATGATGTTCTTTTATTCTCAAAGGATGCACAGACCCATCAACAATTACTCCAACAGTTCTTAAAGTTGGTCCAACAATATGGTATTATGCTTTCAGAAAAGAAAGGATTCATTGGCCACTCCAGCATTGAATTCTTAGGGATGAAGTTTTCAGAAGGAAAGTATCAACTAGGACCCCACATCACACAGGAGTTAGCAAAGTTTCCGGAAGAGAATCTTACTGTTAAAGAAGTTCAACAGTTCTTAGGAATTGTGAATTATATCAAAGATTTCCTTTCCTAATCCTCCAGGTGTACGAGTCAGTTATCTAAGATGTTGAAGAAGAGACCCCCACTATGGGGAAAAGAGCAAAGTGAAGCCATTACAAAGCTAAAGGAGATATGTCAGACTCCACCACTTTTAAAGATTCCCAGCATAGGCCACAGGATCCTGCAGACTGATGCTAGTGATGAATATTGGGGAGCTGTCTTATTAGAAGAGCTCAATGGACAACAGCATTACTGTGGACATGCTAGCGGACAATTCAAGGAGTCAGAAAAGCATTACCACATAGTGATCAGAGAAATCTTAGCCGTGAAGAATGGAGTCAAAAAGTTTGAATTCCATTTGATAGGATTCCACTTTACCATAAAGATGGATAATTCTTCCTTCCCCAGAATAATGGAGTTCAGAAACAAGATGATTCCTGAATCACAATTATTGAGGTTAAAAGATTGGTTCTCTAAGTATCAGTTCGATGTTGTGCATATAAAAGGAGACCATAACCTCGTTCCAGATCTCCTCACCAGACCAAAGCATAAGTCTTCTAAACCTCTTCTTCTCATTTCCAGTAAATATTTAGTACCTGTTATGCTAATGGCATCCTCCTCTAATTCTTCTGTTACTAACCCTCCTCGTCCTTTTTATCCAAAGCCTCTCTATCAGAGAGATTTTCCTCCCTCTCGAAAACCTTTTGATTCTCTCTTAGCTATTAAAGATTTTGCTAGAAACCATGTGTTTTCCTTTTTAATAATGTACGCTAATGTTTATAATATTAGCATTCAAAAGCTTTCCCTCCTTCCAGATCACCCTTTCTATAACTCTATCACCATAATTCCTAGTCAGCCTTTCGCTGAAGAACTCTTATGGTGTCTCTGGTGTTTAGGCACACTTTACTACTTCCCATCCAGTTCCCTCTTAATCGTTTGTTCAAGTTTTTGACCAATCCAGGAAATTGTAATTCTCTGTTATGGATATTCTTGGAATGGTACCATCCCATTGAAAGATGGGTAGACTTCTGTGTTGACTAGCTCATTGAAGAATCTCAGCGACCAGAAGATGATGAAGTTTTTGCTATCTTCATTCTCCATAGGCCTTATGTTCAAGAAGGACAAAAATGTCTTTTACCTAAGCCTATTTGTTACATCTGGAAAACTTTTCTTAATCAACAATTTCATGAGATTCCAGGTGAGAAGGCAGCATTAAGGGCTCATCTCCATTTAGCTAATCAGATTCCTCTGATTACCACTAAGAGCCATTCACTTCCGTCTACTTCTGTTCCTAACAAAATGAAGGACAACTCCACACAAACAGACGATGAAGAAAATACTCAGCCACCAAAGCCTCAAGCAAATCCAGGCAAGCAGATAAAGCCAGAATCTGACATTCCTCCACAGCCTGAACCATCTGATAGCCCCAAAGGATATGATCCCATGAAGTACCAGATGGAAGACTCCCAGGATCCTTTTCCTGAATTACAAAAGATTGAAACAGTTCCAGAGGAAAGGGATTATGAAGACTATGTCTATGAGTATAATCCCAATTCTGACCCTAATGAGATCAACTGGGATGGATTTGGGTTATATTGGGATGATCAATTCTCTAAGGCTTATAATGATTATCATGCTTTTCCTTAGAGGGTTATCTCTCGTGGCACAATCTCCATGGTGTACAAAGATAATTTGTCTTTAGTGTTTGTTTGTATTCTAAGGGAATATATTCCCTTATGCTTTACTTTTGTTAAAGTGGAAGTCTATCTCCACTAGTGTGTACTTTTACTATTGTCTTTTAGAAAAGTGGGAATCTGACCCCCCTTGTTTGCCATGATTGTAAAAGTAGTACCTTTACCTTTATTAGTGGGAATCTCTTGTCCCCCACTATGTTTAGATTCTAATGTAAGTCCGCAGTTGAAGTCCGGAAGTTCCTCTATATAATGGACCTTCCTCTTCAGTTGTAAGGCAGAGTTGGTTGAGAATAAAATTGAGTGTTCTCTTATATCCATGGCTTTCTAAGTTCTCTTTTCTTCGAAAGTTTCTGAAAGGCCTTAATAAGCTTATCTTAATATGTTGTCCCAGAAAGCATGAAGTATGCTCTGTACTTGCTTCTTAGGAGGATCCTGTACAACAGAAAAATATAGCATGGTGTTTTACGGTCCTTACAGTTAGGCTTAACAAGATGAATAACAAAAGACTCCGAGGCCTTGAAAGTCCAGAAGGGACGTGTAGGCAAGTGGGCTGCGAAGTTCATCTGTTAAGTTTAGCTTTGTAAGGCTCCCGGACCCCCGTCGTAGTATGGTCAGAATTGGGATTATACTCATAGATATAGTCTTCATAATCCCTTTCCTCTGGAACTGTTTCAATCTTTGGTAATTCAAGAAAAGGATCCTAGGAGTCATAATGATTATCATGCTTTTCCTTAGAGGATTATCTCTCGTGGCACAATCCGGAATCTCAGCGACCAGAAGATGATGAAGTTTTTGCTATCAAGTTTTTGACCAATTCAGGAAATTGTAATTCTCTGTTATGGACATCCTTGGAATAGTACCATCCCATTGAAAGATGGGTAGACTTCTGTGTTGACCAGCTCATTGAAGAATTATTCTTAGGGATGAAGTTTTCAGAAGGAAAGTATCAACCAGGACCCCACATCACACAGGAGTTAGCAAAGTTTCCGGAAGAGAATCTCTATGTCTATGAGTATAATCCCAATTCTGACCCTAATGAGATCAATTGGGATGGATTTGGGTTATACTGGGATGATCAATTCTCTAAGGCTTATAATGAGCCTGTCATTAATTATAAGCCCCTCAACAGATTTCTTCATGAGATTCCAGGTGAGAAGGCAGCATTAAGTGCTCATCTCTATTCAGCTAATCAGATAATCTAAACACGTGGAACTCAGTGATTCCACTTTCCATAATAATTGACTTGGGTCAACCCACAATGCAATCAGACGCCACACCCGCTCGGGAAATTTGCAAAAATAGCATGTCCGTATGAATATTTGGAAAAATAACAGGTGCGGCAAAACCTTTTAAA
The DNA here is from genome assembly GCA_020080225.1 of Gynochthodes officinalis. NCBI lineage: Eukaryota > Viridiplantae > Streptophyta > Magnoliopsida > Gentianales > Rubiaceae > Gynochthodes > Gynochthodes officinalis. The sequence continues at coordinate 31,801,387 of CM034625.1, read as the reverse complement.
ATATAGCAGTTCAACTTTAAATTTTTCTTAGTTTCATTATTGGTTAAATTTAAACTAACTACCTGATTATTACAACAAGAAATGGGTTCTTTTGAATAATGACTATATAAACTAGTTGTGCTAGAAAATCTTCCTGTATTATATAATATTCTAGGATCTAATAATTGAAGTGTATTTAATCTAATCTTCCCCAGTTTTACTTGTTTCGCAAGTTAAGTTTAAGGTGGTTGTTTGTTGTGTGTTGTTGGCTCTTTTTAAGGGATCAGGGTGTCCTTTCAAAATAAAATAACTGAAAATACAATATTTTTGGTATCGTTTTAAGGGATCAAGGTGTCCCTTTTAGAAAGAAATTGGGATTTGCTCCCTTTCCAACAACAGTACTCGGGCCGGACATCCTATTAGGTTACCCATACCTTCACCGATATCATCTTGAAAGTTTCATCATAACCCCTGTATAATGATAAGTAGGAACTTATCAAAAGATCGTTTTTGCTTTTCCAAAATCTATACACAAGAATATTTACATACGAGAGAGAAAGATATGTACACGTTTATATTTTGTTTTTCAATAAATATTTCATTTTAAAAATCATTTAGTCCCAAAACTTCTCTTTTTCTTCTCGTTTCTTTACTTTTTTTTTTCAGGATTCCTGAAAGGGAAACTCCACTACTGTGTCTCTGAACATGAATTTTCCCAGTTAGTATTTTGTACAGATTTTTATTTTGTACAGTTTTTGATTTTTGAAAAAAAAACGAAAAATTCTTTTCCAAAATCATGTTCTTCAGTTACTTCATTCTCAAAGAAGTTACTGTTTAGATGAGGTACTAGACGTAAATCCCGGACATCTCTGGCCGTGGAATTAAGGCCGTATCAGTCACAGGGTGTCAAGGTGAAGTCTAGCAGTAATATTCTACTAGAAATATTCTCGTGTATAGATTTTGGAAGAGCAAAAAGATCCTTTGATAAGTTCCTACTTATCATTATACAGGGGTTATGATGAAACTTTCAAGATGATATTGGTGAAGGTATGGGTAACCTAATAGAATGTCCGGCTCGAGTACCGTTGTTGGAAAGGGAGCAAATTCTAGTTTCTTTCTAAAAGGGACACCCTAATCCCTTGGAGGATACCAAAAATATTGTATTTTCGATTATCTTTATTTCAGTATTTTATGTTTTAGACCCCTGAGACTGGTAACTGGATCGTCAGTCTAGTGAGTACCCCCGTGTGTTAGTTTCAGAGCCTAAGAGTTTTATTTTTGTTTTGTAAATTTTCAACCCTTACTTATGTGTTTTACGTATCTAGTCTAATAGTTTTGTGGTATGTATTTAATATGTGGGTCCCTTTGACCATATTATATAAGTGAACAAAGCCTTTGTGAATGTTAAACTCACGTACATAATTTCAAGACTTTGATTTTGACTTTGTGCATATTTGGTCAATGATCTTGTTAAATGTCATTTTTGTGAATGACTTGAGCAAGACTTTTTGTTAAAGGTTCATTTTCTTTCACTAGGAAATTCATTGTTTGAGACTTGCAGGAACGAGAAGTACCGAGTAGAATTTTACAACAATTTCAAGGCAAAAGTTTTGAAGAAAATTTTTTTACTACAAAAAGGTAAAATTTATGAATATTTTAAATTGGGAATTTGAAGGTTTTTGTATTCGATTAGATAGTTATTTATGATTTCAGAATTTAGCTGTATTATTTGACGATTGTGTTGATTTTGCTTAATCTACTACTCCAGAACATAGACTTAAACATTTATATAATCAGTTTATACTACGAATTTGTCCTATTATTTTTATTGATAATATAGAACTTAGACAAATTTTCATATCTTATTTTAGAAATAATCCAGATATTTACGAACCAGATTTATATTTTTGGTTTAGAAATCTTTATTTAGAAAGAAATTTTAATGGAGTAGATCCTTTACAATTTACTGAAACAGATCAAGATTATTTATTCAGTGGGATTCAGACAGTTATGCTAGTACAAATTAAAAAATAGATTTGAAAAGAATTGAGTATTTAAATCTAGAAATTAAATCAGAAAATAGAGATACTTTCACTTTAGATAAAAATAAAATACTTTGTAATTTTGATGGGTGTCGAAACCACCAAAAATAATCCTTCTGTGGGCTAAGCTTTGTAGATAGCAGTGAGAGGGTCGAATCCACAGAGATTGGTTAGATTTATTCCTTGAACAAAATAAAATAAAGAGGGGGGGTTTTGTATTATGAAACTAAGCAAGAATCAATTGAGACAACCAAACAAATTAAATAACCAACTAAAAATATGAGGAAAAATTAATAAGAAGAAGTTTCCAATCAAGAATTAATTTCGGTATTGATTCCTCAAATTGATCATTGATTCAAAAGATAGGTTCTTTTATCTTGAATAAATTGGTTATAGTTGTTGAAGATCCGTCCTCTAACAACCAATCTTTTCTTACTTTTTCGATAACCTTCGGATCCGTCCTATGAGTTATTTCTCTAATTAACAAACACAACCTTCGGATCTGTCCTATGAGTTATGTCTATTAATTGCATTAAGGTTCAAAAAGACCCAATTACTAACCAGTAAACCCGGAAACGCCTTGTTTATTTAAGCTAGATTATATATTTTCATAACATACAATCTAAGGCGTTGATTACCTTTCGATGTTGTTATGTGTCACTTGAATTAGAACAATCAACAAAAGATTAATTATTCTAAATGACTATATATTGAATTCAACTATTAAACAATAGGCCTCTTGTCTAACAATTCAATTCAATAATATAATGAAGCATAGAAAATATATAAATACTCAAGAATAAAAGAAACAATAAAATTACCGGAACCTCACAATTGTTGGAATCAAACCTTAATTAAACTTGATTGGAAAATAAAAATTTAGCTAAACATAATTAAAAGAAAATACAAAGAAAATCAAATGACTGCCCTTTTTGTCGATCGTGCGGCTCGTCTTCTTGGCCGTAGCTCACTCCATGAAAGGATGAATTGTGGCTTGAGAATTCCAAACCTTGTTTTCCTCTCTATTGAACTAGGAAAGCCTAAAAATGGGATGCCTTGATTGTCTCCAAACCTTGCCTATTTATAGGCAAGGATTCAAGACATTTGGCTTTGCTTTTCCTTAATTCAAGGCTTTCCTTTTCCTTAATTCAAGGCTTTTCTTTTCCTTAATTCAAGGCTTTTCCTTTCCTTAATTCAAGGATTTGCTTTTCCTCAATTCAAGCCTTAATTCAAGGATTTGCTTTTCCTCAATTCAAGCCTTAATTCAAGGCTTTCTTGTGCCACTTGTCTTGTGAGGCTACATTCTTTAGGCAAAATGCTTCATCTAACCATTAATCACAAAAATAATTAATATCCTTATAAACAAGCATTTTAATCAATTAAAATACAAGAGAATTGATCCAATAAATATGCAATTATACACTCTATCAAATTTTTTCAAAGATTTAAAACATACTTTACATAGTTCAGATAATCATTTAAATTCAATTACCGACCTAATAATAAATTTAGGAAGAAATCTAGATAGAAATTTAGAAAGTAATAATAGAATTTGTAATATTATAGCAGAATCTTTTCAGAAAAAATAAAATATATTAAAAGAATTAGATAAAAACCTTGGATATTTAACCACTCAAAATAACAATATAATTAAGAGTTTTAATAAAATAAAACAAATACCTATAGAATTAGATTTTTAGAATCTTTTAGATAAAGTGTTAATACAAACAAATAGGTTAGAAGAACATTATAATAACTGAGAACAAAAATTTTTAGTAATAGAAAAATTATTAGTAGAAATTAATTCTTATAATAAACCAAATAAGTAATGACCTTAGACCAAAATTATCAGAAAGCAAAATTAAAAATATCCACATACATAGAGCAGGAAGCAGAAGCTGGTTATAATAATACTAAAGATTTTAAAGTTTTTCCAGATAAGGTAGTTGTAGCCCGAAAAAATTTAATAATAGAAATATTAGTAGAAATAAAAGTAGCTCGAGAAAAAACTTTAGAACAAATAGAAAAAATTCAACAACAGATAAAGGAATTAAATAATAAACCTTCAACTAGTGGTATTAATATAGAAGATTTAATAGATAAATTTAGTAAGATAAAACCTATAGAACCTAAGATAAGAAACGGAAATAATATTTTTCAAATATATCCAGAATTTAGGAAATTTTCATAAATGCCGAGACTATCATTTTCAAGAAATAATAAAACTCTAATGGAAGATAGGCCTAGAAGTAGCTAAAAACACCTATTAGATAGATTACTTAGAAGAAATATGAATGAAGAATATCTAGTTTTAGATGAAATAATAGATATAAATCAAAATATAGATAATTTTAGAACAAATGCACTTCAATTATTAGATCCTCGAATATTATATAATACAGGAAGATTTTCTAGGACAACTAGTTTATATAGTCATTATTCAGAAGAACCTATTTCTTGTTATAATAATCAGGTAGTTAGTTTAAATTTAAACAATAGTGAAGCTAAAAAAAATTTAACCCATAAAAATAGAAAATATATTCATATAGGATTAATAGCTGTAGGAATAAGAGGATTAATCAGAAAAGGATTAGGAACAAAAGTTCTAGTTTACTTATATGATAATAGATGGGGTAATAACATGAATAAAGCAATAATATCTATTACAGAGATAGACTTAAATAAAAACATAGCCTTAGTATATACAGCACCAGACATGATATTAACCGTAAAAGATTTCATTCAGCATATTAAATTAGGAATTCAAGTTAAAGGATTTGATCACTTAACAGGAGAAAATTTAGGCATATGTATAGGATTATTAGGAAAAGTAATGCAGAACATGTCTACTAATTATAAATTAAATATAAAAGGGATAATAGATAATATAGCAACTAAAGGAATAAAAATGATTAGTGCTACAGAATTTAGCCCAGAAGAATTATCAGGATTAGAATGGAATTTAAGTAAAACAGTAGAAAAAAATAATACAGTAATGACCCCAACAGATAGTTATATATATAATTCAGGAAATGAAGTTAAAGTTAGATTTGGAAATTATAATACAACAACTCAGGAATTAGAAGACGATAGTGATTCAGAATCAATTAGAACGGAAACAAATTTAGTTCATACAATAGAAGAAATAATACTAGAAGAAATAGATTTAAAGGATATAATAGAAGAAGAATATGAAGAATATAATAATGAAATTAATATAGACATAGAAAATAGATTATGGTTAGAAAAAGATAAGGCACCTTATTTTAATAAAAAAACAATTAGAAGAATACGAAGAAAAATTACTTAGCCAAGGAAATTTAGATTATTCAAAAGAATTATATTATGATACAGAAGGAAATATAAGAATTAGACTCATAGATGAAAATGAAAAGATAAATAAAGAAGAACAAACAGATGTTTCTTTAGAAAACTATTTAAAAGAACAATATGAACAAGTAAATAATAATGATCAATATAGTCAAAGGCAAGAATTGGTAGTAGAAGTTAAGTCTGAATATTTAGAAGAATTAGGACAAATCCCTATGATAACTAGTGAATTAAATATAGAGTTTATGAATCAAAATATGCCAAATCCAATAGTACCAAGACCATAGCCTTAGCCAATACGAACAGTACCTCAATATGATTATGGAAAACATACCTAGAAAACCTTATACAAATTTTAATTTTGAAAAAACAGAATATTCTTATAAAACAAAAGGATTAAGATTTCCTACAGAAGAACAAATAATAGGAAAGAAAGACACCAAGCTTTTTGTAGCGGAAAAGATAAGGTCGATTGCTACTTTGCAACTCAATGCTACAGCTGGAACAGACAACGCTTTGGAGTCACAAGTGGAGTATCTTGGTCACATTATATCTGAAAAAGGGGTTAGTATAGATAATTCCAAATTTGACAGTGTGCTGCAATGGGCTCAACCAGTCAGTATCAAAGAATTGAGAAGATTCTTAGGAATGACTGAGTTCTACAAGAAGTTCATAAGGAAGTATGACTTCATTAGCAGACCATTGGCAAACTTACTAAAAAAGGACAATTTCCAGTGGGGACAGGAAGCTAATGGAGCATTTGAGCAACCAAAGAAAAGTCATAATCAATGGGTTGAAATTGTGACAGAATTCAAAGGAGGCAAGGCTGCAAGATCTCGTCATTCTAGCTGCCAATGACTTTTGGAGCAACAAACTTCCAGCACCACAGTGGCTTGAGGACAACGCACCATCAAAAGCCAGTTTTCTCATTGCCAGCCTTGAGGACAGGGCTGTTTTAAAGGGGATGGATTTGTCATGATCATTGGGAATTAGGGGCCAAGTTATAATTCTGGGAAGTAATCAGTCCCATACGTGTAATTAGTGGAAGTTAGTTAGTTGAGACAAATGCAGAATCTGTTGCAGCAAAGGCGGTTGCAGTAGAGTCGGGTATAGAGCATCTATATATTCTGCTATTGCTTATGTACTAGGCAGGCTATTATGATTATTGGAATTGGGTGTTATTCCACATTCTGAACTCTCTTCTCTGAGTTCTCTCTATTTCCTCTTCTACATTTCTCTCTAATTCTCTTCTTTTTTTCTTCCGAACTCTTGCTTGTTCACAAAGTTTCACTAATCAGTATCATTCAAGGTCTAACCCTGACACATTAATACAAATAGCTTTAGTAAGGTTGTCTATAAATCAAAGTTGGGCTTGAGTTTAATCAAAGGGATGATTTGGGAAAATATTTTTTCCAATTTTATTGGGGGACAATTGGAATTTTTTTGATATGATACATACGATACAATTAATAGTAGAGTATGAATTACTCGCAAGTTATTGTGGATTTTGATATAAGAGCGATGAATTTTGGTTGTTGATGGAAAGTTTTTTAAAAAAAAACACCAAGAAGAAAAAATTTTGAATATTCAACACCAGATATGGTAGTTGAAGAGTAATTTTCAAAAAAGTGTGCAAGTCCCTTTCATTTTGCGGTGATGGGAGTTCAGTCAAGTCTTCCTGCTCGGTGCGTCATACGTGCTTGCATTTTTTTTTATAAGTTCACACTTTTCCACACAGAAATTCCTTAATCGTCTCCTATACATGCAATCTGTTTTGGGCTGCCTGGTTTACAGCATAACATTGTTTTTCCTTCAACATTTTGATCGATATTGCAATCTCCCTTCATCACAGTTTTTTTCATAGTATATATTGACGATGAAGTCCTGCCATTTCATCCTTGTGTTGTGGGCTCTAATTAATGTGTCAATTATACAGATTTGTTCAAGTTACTTTCTAGAAGAAAGGCGGGTTCTCTTCGACTTCAAAGCTTCCATAAATGAGACGGAATATGATCATCTTATTCTTCCCTCATGGATTGATCATCATGAAGAAAAAGGATATAATAATGACGATCCAATCACTACTGACTGCTACAATTGGGAAGGGGTCAATTGTAGTGATGCCACTGGAAAAATTGTTGAACTTCATCTTAGTGATCTTGCAGAAAATATTCATACGAATTATGGTTATAACAGCTATGATCGGCATAGGTTTCTAAACTTAAGCATTTTACTCCGTCTTGAGAACCTGCAAGCTCTGGACTTGAGTCGGAATTATATTGGAAGCTCCGGAGGTACCCCTCTCTAATTTAATATATTCTTTTGTTTTCTGTAGTTTGATCTCAACATTTAAAATTTAACTGCACTGAATATTTTTTTAAACAATTCAAGTAAGCTAGCACCTTGGGACTTGTCGAAAAATTTTACATTTATTATGAATCTTTATTAATGGTTGTCGAGAAGAAAAGTTATTGTCTAACTGCATCTTTTGTTTATAATTTGTGTTTTTAATACCTTGTGAACAATTGGCTAATTTCAAAAATCTCGAATCCTTAAATTTGGATTGGAACAAATTCGACAACACTACAGTTCAATGCTTAACAACAATTTATTCCCTAAAGAATATGTAATTTCTTCCCTAAAAATCTGTCTCATACTGTCAATCGGATGGATAAGTATGTTTATATAAAATCAGAAAAATATTTCCACACTAGTTTTGAATGTAGATTGTCAATGAATTTTATAATTTTAAAACAATTTTTTTTTAAATACCTAAAAAAGTGAAACTTCACTGAGATGTAAAAATATAGTGTGTAAACTATTCATTTATTAGTATTATATAGAATCTTATAATTTAAATTTCATTTTCTCACAAGATCCTAATTTTTCGAATGTTGAAATGAAGAGTTATACATAAACAAATTCAATAAAGAATAAAACTTTTCAATGATATAATTTTTTTTTACAAATTTTGTTGCATAATAGTTCAGATTTTGTTAAATTTATTTGAATTAGAGATTTTTTTTTAAAAAAATTATGATTATTCAACTCATCCCAATTGTTTTTTAATTCTTAAGATTTTTTTTTTTTTTGACTTTCTTGAACCCAAGACGAGAGTTTTTTTAAAAAGACAAAAACACACCAAACTCTTCCCCGAAATCATTGAACTATTTATGAGTACAAATTTCTGATATTGAAAATTTTGAAATGGAGAACATATGTAATAATAAACCACACATTTAATCTAAATATGTTAATTACTTTGTTTGCTATGCATATAAATTTTTTTTCCTTTTATCTCTTTTTTTCTTTTACATTAATAGCAAGAAAATGTGCTGGCTCATTGCATCTTTTTATTTATATTTTTGAGTTTTGCAGGTTGTGAACAATTGGCTAGTTTCAAAAACCTAAAATCTTTAGCTTGGATTGGAACAATCTCGAGAACAATACAATTCAATGTATAACAACAATTTCTTTACTAAAAAATTTGTCTCTTGCTGGGAATTACTTGCAGGGGTTATTTCTTTTCAAAGGTAAATTTACTCTCTCTTTTTTTCAATGTTGGAAATAGTATCCTTTACATAATCAACAAAGTACTTGCAAATTCACATGGCTCCTATGACTAATCTCTCACTTCTTCAACATTTTGGCCTCCTTTTCAATATTTAGTAATTTGTTTCATAATTTTGTTTATGTAGAAATTAATCGTTTGAAGCAATTGGAATATCTTGACTTGAGTTATAATTACTTTCATAGCTCTCTGTCTTTCAAAGGTAAATTTGGGTAAATATTATTACTATATGCCACAAATTTGAATCATGATTTGATACTTTTTAGGATTCACGTTTGTTTATAAATTATTTGGAATATGTAACCCTAGAAAAATGAGTCCAAAGCAAACTCGTGAAGCAGCACGCTAGTATCACTATATTAGTAATTTTGATCTGTACTATGAACATTTAATAATTATGCATTATTTTCTGTGTTCCAAAAAAAAGTACATTATGAAATAAATATAATTTTTTATTGCATATGATATACAATAATTATTTTTTTTTTACTTTTTTAATTAAGTGAAGACATTTCATTTTGAGAGTGATATTCAATTATTTTGTATCACCGTGACTAGTAATTTGGTTGGTTAATTTTGTCAGTTATTTGAATGAGTTCCTTGCAACATATAATTCTGACTTCCTTGTCCTCCCTCTCTTTTCTTTTGAACAACATTATAGTTTTGGATATTCTTTGCTGTGTTATTTAATCATGTATGCCATAAACAATTTATAGACAGCGGAATTAAACATGATTTTCACCAGGATCAATTTCAATATACGTATAAAATAAAAACCTATTTTAATGACTGAAAATTGTGTAGTCGAAAGAAGTTTTGTCAACCATAGCCGCACAAACGTCCGACCTCTAAGGTATCCACACGAACTAGTTCTTAGGATCCTCCTAGAATTGATTGAAACCAAACCAATATGCTAGTTCCTTCAATGAGCGCCGCAAAATTTTAGAGTTCAAGAGAACTCTAACAAAACAAAAGAAGAACTTTTTTTTCTCTCGTCTTGCAGTAAACTTTGGTACATCAAAAATTCTGTACGTACGCTCGATTTGGAACTTGGTGTCTGTCTCCTATTAAAAGGTAAGTTCTATCTATCTGTTAGACAGTCTAACAGACTAATTAGACATTCTATCGTGATAGAATTCTTTTAATAAAATTAAAACTAATTTTAATTCTATTAAGATAAAACAATTTTATCTTATCACAACTTATCTTATAGGAAATCTTTTTGGTTAATTATTTTACAAATTAACCCCCATAATTATCACATAATTATTTAATCATTTTAACCCAAGAACAAATTTTTTATGTGTGTGACCCTTTAGGTTCTTAATCACTTGGCAATAAATAACAAATTATAATCTTAGATTTAATTGGCTTTAGAACAAAACCAACAAACTCCCACTTGGACTAAAGTCAATTTAGTCAAGAGTAATCTAAGATCAAATAAATTAAACAACTTTAATTTATCATTAATTCAATAATTAATGAGCTTGTATTTATAGATCAAGATTGGCCTCTAGCCAGGCATCATGACCACCCAAAAGTTAAGAAAAGTCAAGTGGTTGACTTCACCTTTCTATAAACCAGAATCCGTGTAATTAATATCCTTTCACCATACTATATCCCTAATTAGTACAAGAGTAAGGTATAAGTGTCAACTCTTAATGTACTAATTATTATAATTTCTTATTCCCGAAATTCAACTCTTTTAAAATAAATTTAAAACTCTTCCAAATTTATTTACTCGTTTGCAAACATTTTGAGTTGATATTTCAACAAGTGGCCATTTGTGGGATATACTCTTCTTACTATTAGAAGTGGTAAATTCTTTATTGATCATAAATCATCTATCAATGTTTCATATTATACCCAACTTCTATGGCACACACAACTAGTTACAGTTATGGACTCATAGGGTTAAAGTATAACAATTCACATTATAGATACTCTTATGATCTCAAGTCTGATAATCACTTACACTACTGTCACGTAGAGATTAAACCATTGGCACTCAAATAGTTAACCTCATGGAATCTCTAAGCGGATCAATCCAATGAATTATTCTCCAACAATTCATTCATATATCACCATATATGTTAATCTATCCGTATTAACAACGTCCTTAATTTTGTTAATACTATGATTAAGGATATTTAAGAATAATAAGTATTATTCTAAAGACTTTATCATCAATATATAAATATATATAATCCAAGATGATAAAACACCATATATCTTTATTGCATAAAATATCAAAAAACATACATAACAAATCTCTTACTAAAACCAATTATTCATGTATTTTAAACCGAATGAAGACACATGACAATCATGTTTCTTTTGAGATAAAGGCTTAATCAATGGATCTACTATATTTTCATCTGTAGGAATCTTTTCTATCTTTAATTCATTTCTACCAATGATTTCTCTAATCAAATGATAGCGCCTAAGTACATATTTGGGCCGTTGATGAGACCTAGGTTCCTTGGCTTGAGCAATAGCCCCATTATTATCACAATACAAAGGTATTGGGTCAGCTATTGAAGGAACCACTTCAAGTTCAGAAATGAACTTTTTGATCCAAACAGCCTCTTTAGCAACTTCTGAAGCAGCAATATATTCGGCTTTTGTCGTAGAATCTGCAGTAGTTTCTTGTTTGGAACTTTTCCAACTTACAGCACCACCATTGAGGGTAAAAATGTACCCAGACTGAGACTTGCTATCATCTTTATTAGATTGAAAGCTAGCATCAGTGAACCCATGTACTTAAAGCTCTGTCTCTCCATATATCAAGAATAAATCCCTAGTTCTTCTTAAATATTTAAGGATATTCTTAACAGCTTTCCAGTGACCATCACCGAGATTAGCCTGATATCTGCTCGTAACACTTAGAGCATGAGAGACATCTGGTCTTGTACATAACATAGCATACATAATTGATCCTACAGCAGAAGCATAAGGAACATTTTGCATACGATGTTTTTCAACATCAGTTTTTGGACACATATCTTTAGAAAGGTAAATCCCATGAGACATGGGAACATAACCTTTCTTAGATTGATCCATGCTAAACCTTTTTAGCATTTTATCTATGTATGTTGACTGTGAAAGACCAAGCAACTTATTGGATCTATCACGATAGATTTTTATTCCCAAAATATAAGTTGCTTCACCCAAATCTTTCATTGAGAAGTTTTTGGACAACCATACCTTAACTGATTTTAGAGAAGGTATGTCGTTTCCCACCAATAATATGTCATCCACATATAATATGAGGAAAACTACAGCACTCCCACTAATCCTTTTGTATACACAAGATTCATCTTCGTTTTTGATAAAACCAAACTTTTTGATTGTATCATTAAAACGAATATTCCAACTCCTTGAAGCTTGCTTAAGTCCATAAATAGACTTTTGTAGCTTACATACTTTATTAGGGTCTTTGGATATAAAGCCCTCAGGTTGTATCATATACATCTTTTCTTGCAAATGACCGTTAAGAAAAGCTGTCTTAACATCCATTTGCCAGATTTCATAATCATAGTATGCAGCTATAGCAAGTAAAATTCTAATGGATTTCAGCATAGCAACTGGTGAAAAGGTTTCATCATAGTCAATACCATGTTTTTGTGTGTAACCTTTTGCAACCAGTCGAGCTTTATAAGTTGTCACATTACCATCCATGTCGGTTTTCCTTTTAAAAACCCACTTGCACCCTATGGGTTTTATCCCTTCAGGTGGATCGACTAAGGTCCATACCTTATTGTCATACATGGAATCCATTTCAGATTTCATGGCTTGAAGCCACTTCTCAGAGTCCTTATCAGATAAGGCTTCCTTGTAAGTAGTAGGTTCATCATTATCAATGATAAACACATCATCATACCTACTGGGTGCATGATGTGTCCTAATTGACCTAGGTACAGCTTGTGTATCTTGAGCTTCGATTTCTACCACATCATTATGAGGTTCAAGCTCTTGTTCCATGTTCCTATCTTGCTAATTTGTGTTTCTAGAACTTCTTCAAGTTCTATATTGCTCCCTTTTGCTTTTTCTAGAATAAACTCTTTTTCTGGAAATATGGCATGTTTTGAAACAAACACCTTTTGTTCAATGGAGTTATAAAATTGATACCCAAAAGTTTCTTTTGGATATCCCACAAAATAGCATTTTACAGATTTTGGATCGAGCTTGTCTGATTCTACCTTTTTAACAAATGCAAGACATCCCCAAATTCTTAAATGTTTAAAATTTGGCTTTTTCCCATACCATATCTCATATGGGGTAGTATCAACAGCTTTAGATGGAACATGATTTAATAAGTAGGAGGCAGTATTTAGAGCATAACCCCAAAACGATTTAGGGAGAGTTGCATGACTCATCATGGATCGAACCATATCTAATAATGTTCGACTTCTCCTTTCAGATACACCATTCAATTGTGGTGTATATGGAGGAGTCCATTGTGAAAGAATCCCATTCTCTTTTAAATAATTTTGAAATTCTTGGTTTAGATATTCTCCACCTCGATCTGATCGAAGTATTTTAATACTCTTCCCAAGTTGTTTTTCTACTTCACATTTATATTCTTTGAACTTTTCAAAGACTTCAAATTTATACTTCAATAAGTATACATGACCATATCTAGAATGATCATCAGTAAATGATAGGAAGTATGAAAAACCTCCTCTAGCTTGAATTGACAAAGGTTCACACACATCGGTATGTATGAGACCTAATAATTCGGTAGATTTTTCACCTTTTCCAGTAAAAGGCATTTTAGTCATTTTTCCGAGTAAACAAGATTCGCATGTTTCATATGATTCATAATCAAATGAGCCCAAATAACCATCATTATGCAATTTGGTTATGCGTTTCTCATTTATGTGACCTAGTTTACAATGCCACAGATAAGAATTTCTAAAATTATCAATTTTGGGTTTCTTTGTATTTATGTTGAAAATTGGATTTTCAAGATCTAATATATAAAGACCATTATTTTGATAACCAACACCATAAAAAGTACCTTCACGAAAAATAGAACAACACTTATTCTTTTGATTTATTTCAAAACCATTACTGTCTAAATAGGAAATTGAAATAATATTCTTCGTGAGTACTGGAACAAAATAACAATCTTTCAAATCAAGAATCAATCCACTAGGCAGAGAAAGACTATATGTTCCTACAGCTAAAGTAGCAACTTTTGCTCCATTGCCCACGCTTAGGTCTACCTCTCCCTTTGCCAGCTTTCTACTTATCTTTAGACCCTGCATATTATTACAAATATGAGAGCCAGATCCGGTATCTAATACCCAAGAATTTGATTTTGAAGTAGAAAGGTTTATTTCAATCATAAACAAACCTGAAGTAGAAGTTTCAGTAAGCTTCTTCTGCTTCATGGTTTCAAGATAAGCCTTGCAATTTCTCTTCCAATGTCCATCTTGTCCACAGTGGAAGCAAGTGCCCTTTTCTTTCTTGTCCTTTTTGGCTTTCTGTGTTGCCTTGGGTCCAGCTTTCTTCTTGGTCTTCTTAAGACCAGCTGGCGTGAAATTCCCTTGGATCAACCCAACTGAAAATTCTTCCCTTGGAGTTGGTATGTTCCTTGAAGATGGAATAGGTCCTCAACCCCTTGATAACCCGTATCAAGAAACCTTGGAATCAATGGATGGATGGAATCTGAATTTCCTAGGGAACAAATCTAGGAAATCAAGAACAACAAACACACAAATTCCGAATTTGTGTAATTTGCAAGTAATTACAGAAACTAGAGAGCAATTCTCTCAAGCTTGTAACGTCAAGAACCAAATTTTCATTCATCAAAATCTGCCCTTCAAGATGGCCGACGGCCACTATATGGATACAAGGTAGGGTTTACAAATTAGGGTTGCACAAGCTAGGGTTTCTTTAGGGCCAAATGGGCTACATGACTCAAATTACCATATAATTAAAGCCAAACCCATTAACAAGACCCAATTACACTTAGTACATTAATAAACATGGTCTTGTCAATCTTGGTCTTCTCCCCATCCTTTTGGGCCGTTTGAATGAGTCAATTCAAGGTTTCCTTCATTTTCTTTGTTCTAGCCCTTGTCATCAGTCCATCAAGACCTTGAAGTGGATCGAAGCTTGTTCTCGAGACCTTATTATTGTCATCATTCTTCGGGTTCGAAGTCTCTTCAATGCTTGTTGAATTCATATCAGCCCCCCCTTCTTCGAGAGGATTCGTCCTCGAATCCAGATCATCATAATCTGCAACGTCAAAAGGAGACAAGTCAGCAACATTGAATGTGGTACTTACATTGTACTTACCAGGAAGGTCGATCTTGTAAGCGTTGTCATTGATTTTCGCGACAACTTGGACAGGTCCATCTCCACGTGGATGCAATTTTGTCGACCTTTGTACTGGAAACCTTTCCTTGCGCATATGAACCCACACCCAATCTCCTGGTTGAAAAGTGACTCTCTTTCGACCTTTGTTTGCATTTCGAGCATAGGATTCATTCCTCTTCTCAATATTCAGCCGAACCTGCTCATGTAACTTCTGGACAAAGTCAGCCTTGCGCTTGCCATCTAAATTAAGCTGCTCCTTGATTGGCGAAGGTGAAAGATCTAAAGGTGTCAAAGGATTAAAGCCATACACAACTTCAAAAGGAGAATGGTTAGTAGCAGTGTGAAGAGTTCTATTGTAAGCAAACTCACAAATAGGTAAACAGTCCTCCCAATTTTTAAGATTCTTTTGCACAATGGCCCGAAGTAAAGTCCCAAGGGTACGATTAGTTACCTCAGTTTGCCCATCCGTTTGTGGATGACTCGTGGTAGAAAACAACAATTTAGTCCCTAACTTACCCCATAAAGTCTTCCAAAAATAACTAAGGAACTTTACATCACGATCACTGACAATGCTTCTCGGTATTCCATGTAGTCGAACTATCTCCTTAAAGAACAAATCAGCGACATGCTTTGCGTCATCAGATTTCCTGCAAGGTATGAAATGCGACATCTTAGAAAACCGATCAACAACAACAAAAATGGAGTCATTACCTCGTTAACTTCTTGGAAGTCCAAGGATAAAATCCATGGAAATTTCTGTCCAAGGTGAAGTTGGAACCGGTAATGGATGATACAACCCGTGTGGCTTGACTGTAGACTTAGCTTGCCTGCAAGCAACGCAGTTAGCACAAATTCTTTCAACTTCCACTTTCATCTTGGGCCAATAAAAATGCTCACGCAGAATCTCGTAAGTCTTTAAGACACCAAAATGTCCCATTAAACCACCACTATGAGCTTCGCGAACTAACAGTTCACGTACGGAACTTTTCGGAACACACAACCTGTTTTCTTTGAACAAGAAACCTTCAAATTGGAAAAATTTGTTGAAAGCACCGTGTTCACAAGCAAAATAGACACTAGAAAACTCATGATCATTTGCATATAATTCTTTCATCAATTCAAAACCCAATATTTTAGTGCCTAAAGTAGTAATAAGTGCAAACCTTCTAGACAAAGCATCAGCAACAACATTGTCTTTTCCTTTCTTATATTTGATAACATAGGGAAAAGTGTCAATAAAAGAAACCCACTTAGTATGACGCTTACCTAAGTTAACTTGTCCCTTCAAGTGCTTGAGGGATTCATGATCGGTATGGATGATGAACTCCTTGGGATAAAGATAATGCTGCCAAGTCTCTAGAGCCCTTACCACCGCCAACATCTCTTTATCATATGTAGGGTAGTTCAAGGCTGCTCCACTTAGCTTCTCACTAAAGTACGCAATCGGACGCCCCTCTTATTGAAGCACTGCTCCAATACCTATTCTGGAAGCATCACACTCAATTTCAAACATTAGATCAAAGTTAGGTAATGCTAAAACAGGCGAATGTGTTAACTCATGCTTAAGTAAATCAAAAGCCTCTTGCTGCTTTTCACCCCATTCAAATTTTACATCTTTCTTAACTAACTCATTCAGGGGTGCGGCCTTTGTGGAAAAATCCTTCACAAACCTCCTATAGAAGCTTGTAAGGCCGTGAAAACTTCGAACCTCAGATGTCGAAGTAGGAATTGGCCAAGACCGAATGGCCTCCACTTTTTGCTCATCAACTTTAATTCCCTGTGCACTAACAACAAAACCAAGAAAAACAACTTCTTCTACACAGAATGAGCACTTAGCTAAATTAGCAAAAAGTTTTTCTTTCCGCAAAGTCATCAAAACAAGTTTCAAATGTTCAGCATGCTCATTAATGTCTTTGCTATACACCAATATGTCATCAAAGTATACCACAACAAATTTATTGATAAATGTTGGCGATTTTCACACGCAAGTGCACGTGATCGTTGACAAGTAATATAGAGTGAATATAATTTATCGTTCCCACAGAGACTAATGAATTATTAAATACCGAAATTAAAATAGTTCTAACTTTATTTGAAGAAAAACATATTTTATGGATAAGCTAAATTAAAAGTAATTTTAAAACTTAATTAAAACTAAAATTAAAAACTAAACAAAGCAAGTTAATAGATTAAGTTGACGAAAGATCTAGGGTTTTCGATTTCACCATAACTAATCCATCCTAATATTAATCTATTTCTATAATCTAATTTAATTTCCTGGTTGATAGTCGAGATTCCCAAATTTATTTACTAGTCCCTCCCGAGATCTAATAAAAATCCTCCTAATTGCTAATTCACTATATTCCTATGTGAATTACAACAATTATGAAGTCATTAATTTCTATGGATTCTCATATAGCGACTACACAAACCATGTAGGTATATTCCTATCCTACATGCAATTTATGGCATTTATCTCAATGAACTTGACACATAACTCCTCTTCCAATTCGTTATGATTAACAAATCATCTAATTAGTGATCAAGTAATTAGAAGCATTAAGCACAAAGATAAATACTCAACCATAGAAATATTGAATCAAATTATATTAATAGAAAAATATTAAGACTTCATAGTTAGGCTACATCTAAACCCTAGAAAAAGAATTTAGTTCATTTTAATATAAAAGAACAACACCAATTTCTTAAACATAATTGCAAAAAGAAAAAAAATATAAAAATAAATAAATAAATTCCAACAAAACCCGTAGGTGGTAGCAACTCCACTCTTTGTTCTTTGACTTTTGTCTACCCGTAAGCTTCCAAAGAGAAAGACTCAGCTGCTTCCTTTGTATCCAAATCAAGCTTAGTGGCTGGAAGAACAACAAAAGGAAGAAGAACAACAACCTAAGAAGAACAACAACCTACTGAAATTACGCAAGAAGAAGATCAAGAAGAAAACAAGAAGAAAAACCAAGAAGAACAAGAAGAAGAACTAAAAAGAACAGAAAAAAGGAAAATTTTTCTAACTCTAACCTAAAGCTAAAGAAAAAGAAGCAAAGAATGGAGTGCTGCTCCAAAGAATGGGATCGGCTGAAATGGGATGCTCTCCTCCATTCCAAGCTGCGCTATTTATAGGCAAGCCTTTGTCCAGATTTTTTCTTTTCTTGTTTCTTTCTTTGTTCTGCCGAAGGTGTTGTGTTGTTGTCATCCATGTGCTCAGTTTATTTTACAGCAAAGAAAGCAGCCCAAGCTTTGCTTTCCAAATGTCATTCTTGCTTCCCGAAGCTTTCCTCTCCTTTTTCTTTTTCTTTCTTAGTGTGCTTCACTTTGTTTCTTTCTTTTTGCAGCCACAAACATGTGTTGTTGCCTTCCATGTGCTCAGTTTATTTTACAGCAAAGAAAAGGATCCTTTGTAGCTCATCTCCATAAAAGAATTGTTGAATGCATGTTCTCTCTTCATGCAGAAAGAATTGTTCGGATGGCCCAAGAAATGCAAATGCTGGAATTTTTTTCTTCTCTCTTTGGTGTCCAGCTTTCTTTCTTTCTGTATTTTTATTTTTCCTTTCTTTTGCCCATGTAATACTGCATTTTGAAGATACTTTCTTGCTGTCCATGTGCATTTTTCTTCAGAAAAAGAAAAGAATGGCAGCTGGTTTGTTTCCTTTGCATGTGCGGCTGTTTTCCTTTGCACTGGTTGTTTCCTTTCTTTCTTTCTTTCCCGTAGTGCAGCAGACTTTTGTTGCTAATCTTTCCTTTCTGCTTTGGCTGAGTAATAAGGCTTCTTATTACTGAAACTTACTATCAATTTGTGCTGCAAAACGTGAAGTAAACTGCTGCAATAATATGAACCCGTAGCTGAAGGAAATTTCAGAAAAAATCTTCAAGTTTCTGTCCAGTTTTGGTCATTTTTCTTCCAGAATTTGAGAAAACTTTCTTCATGAAAGTTTTTGCTCTCTTTCTTAGCTTTCCATATCATCTTGAATCATCTCATTTGGACGTATGTATCAAGAGTTATGAACTCCGGAAGATGAGTGAGTTTTCAAAGGATAATTTGGCCAAAATATGTAAAAACAAATTAAAACACAAGCCAATTTCTAACCAAAATGAATAAGAAAACTCTATATAAAATAGAGTTATCAAATTACCCCCAACTTAGATTAAAGCTTGTCCTCAAGCTTTTACTAGATAAATATCTTTCTTTTCTTTCCATACCCTTTCTAACTCACTCATAAATAATGCCAAATTATTTTACATTAAAAATTCAAACTGGAATAATAAGCCAAAGAACAAGTATTCATAGCCCTTTTTAATCTAAACAAAATACACATCTCATTAATTCCAACAATTCGTCGAAATCAAATGCACAAAATTTGATAACCTCTCATAGGTTGCACTCTAATCACTCAAAGTGTTTAGGGGTTTCATTCAACACTCAAATCAAAAATAGCATGTCATTGCCATAAGCTTGCTTATATATCACATCTCCACCACTAATAAATATGAATCCATGCAATAATCAAAGGGTCTTATTAAAGGTTGTAACGGGGCTTAGGTAAGGGTAGGTTGAAAGATAGGAAAATTTAGGTTTTCACAAATCAAGATATGTATAAACTTCCTTGCATGACTCAAAAGCAACAAATAGCACATTAGAACCAATTTTTTTTTTTTTTTTTCAAGTAGCATACATCCCTTTTAACAACTTCAACATATAAATTGGACCATCTTGTACACAATTAACTTTATCCAATCTTCGTAAGGAATATTGCTCACTCTTCTCTTTTTTCTTTTTTTCTTTTTTTCTTTTTTTTTTTTCAATGGTTCTTTTCTTTGGAATCTGGCATTTTATCATGCAATTAATTCCCACATACTCTTGACATAGGTTTCAACATGATAAACAAAAACAATGGTTTGAGGCTAATGATGTGGTGTTTATAACAAAGAAAGGTTAAGGCGCAAAATTGGTTGACTAGGGGTATATGTAATGGGATGGCTTTTTAGAAAGTTAAAAATGGTTAATCCTAAGTGCCCTTATTATCTCAAAGCATAAATTCATAATGTGATCTCAACATGCATAACAAAGCAAGTTCTAGAATGAACATACCATATTTGACAACACTCGACAAAGAAATATGTGAGCAATGTAAATAAAATGCTCATAGGCTCAAATACTCACAATGGGTTCAATGTATATCAAATCTTGCACATTCTCATTCAATTCAATCATTAAAATCAACAAGATGCTTTAAAATTTTTCAAAACAAAGACTAATCATTCTTGCCTCATTCATACATTCCAACCCAAATCTCTAATGCATATAACTCAAAATTATTCTAAATGAGTATCAAAAGAGTGAGAAATTCAAATAAGATATCAATAAAATTAAAAACTTGGAAGGACTTTCCTTTTAACCCAATAAAATTGAAATCTTGCAAAAATTTTGACAGAAATCCAGCACAAAATTTCAATGTATCCCACCCCAACTTAAAATTGAGCATTGTCCTCAATGCAACAAGGAGTAAGTAGAAATATAGCAACGAAAGAGAACATAAGAAAAACAAAAGATTAGGAAGCGCCTGTTGTGAACAATCGTTGAAGATGAATTTCTTTCAGGTACCAAAACAGCTCCAAAAATTTTGAAATTTTGTGGATAGGAAGCTGGAGAATTCTTCTTCTTTCCTGTAAAATTTCAGCACAAAATCCATTGGGAAGGCCTTGAACCAGATTTATCTTCTAATTAGTGCAGCAAAATTGTGTGAATGTTCTCTTTCTTCTTCTTCTCTAAAAGAAAAATAAATAAAAATAAAAATCACACAAACTAAAATAAGAAAGGTAAAAGAACTTGGGTTGCCTCCCAATTAGCGCAATTGGTTAACGTCGTTATGCTCGACGCCCTCTGTCGCTCAAATTTTTACCAATTGCTTGGACCATATCTGCATGATTTTTATTGATTTTTCAAAAGCCACCATTGCATTCTCAATCACTTTAAAATGTGGATTAAGCCTCCTTTGTGGTTGGATGACTGTAGTGGGTTTGGCTTCTCCTAAGCCAAGTTTCCTGAAAACAGAGAGAGGCATAAGATTAATGCTTGCACCAAAATCACACAAGGCTTTATCAAAATAAGAATTTCCTATAGTGCAAGGAATAGCAAAACTCCCTAGATCTTTAAGTTTAGGAAGAAGCTTTTTCTGCAAAATGGAACTGCACTCTTCAGTAAGTGCAACAGTCTCATACTCTTCTAGCTTTCTTTTGTTGGAGAGGATCTCCTTCATGAACTTCACATAGCTAGGCATCTGTTCCAAAGCATCAGCAAAAGGAATATTAATATGTAATTTCTTAAAAACATCAAGAAATTTAGAAAATTGCTTATCTAGCTTTTGCTTTTGGAATCATGCCGAGGATATGGCATAGGTGGCACATAAGGAGGTGGATTATCCGAAACAACTTCGACTTAGGTTTCGCAACTTCTTCAGTTTGCTCCTCAGATTTTTCAGACTGCACTACTTCTTGTTTTGACTTTTTCTGTGTCACAGATTCAGGTAACTCTTTGCCACTTCTTAGTGTAATTGCCTTCACTTGTTCCTTCGGGTTGATTTCCGTATTACTAGGCAAAGACCCTTGTGGTCTAGAATTTAATGCACTGGCCAGTTGTCCCACTTGAACTTCCAAATTTCGGATGGATGCTGACTGATTTTTCATTGTGGCCTCAGTCTTAGTCATGAACTGTGAGGTGGTCATGCTCAATTGAGCAAGAGCATCTTCTAAAGACACCTTTTGTGCATGGGGTTGAATTGGCTGTGGAGGCTGAAATCCTTGGGTGTTATCAACAAGCTGATTGTTTCTCCAAGAAAAGTTAGGATGGTTTCTCCATCCCGGATTGTATGTGTTGGAGTAGGGATTATATTGTCTATTAGAATTCCCCACAAACTGAGCCTGTTCCATCTGAGATTGAGCGAAAGGATTTCCCACTTGACAATCAACACTAGGATGAGATCCACCACAAATATCACAAGCTTTTGGAGGAATATGGATGGCATTTGCATTGAGTGTACTAAGTTGCTTTGACAGTATAGCAACCTGGGTTGATAGTGCAGTGAGGGCATCAACGTTATAGTTGCCATGATTTTTCGGTAGTGTGGATCTCCCTGAAGACCAATGGTAGTCTGTAGATGCCATCTCATCCAACAATGCATAAGCAGCCTCATATATCATTTCCAAACCTTCTCATGCACCACAGAATAATATCTAAATTTAAAAGAACAAAAGTAAATAAATTAAAATAATAATAAAAATAAAAGTTCAAATTAAAGGTAGAACTACTTGGTATCGATATTAATAAAATCAAATTAGTCCCCGGCAGCGGCGCCAAAAACTTGTTGGCGATTTTCACACGCAAGTGCACGTGATCGTTGACAAGTAATATAGAGTGAATATAATTTATCGTTCCCACAGAGACTAATGAATTATTAAATACCGAAATTAAAATAGTTCTAACTTTATTTGAAGAAAAACATATTTTATGGATAAGCTAAATTAAAAGTAATTTTAAAACTTAATTAAAACTAAAATTAAAAACTAAACAAAGCAAGTTAATAGATTAAGTTGACGAAAGATCTAGGGTTTTCGATTTCACCATAACTAATCCATCCTAATATTAATCTATTTCTATAATCTAATTTAATTTCCTGGTTGATAGTCGAGATTCCCAAATTTATTTACTAGTCCCTCCCGAGATCTAATAAAAATCCTCCTAATTGCTAATTCACTATATTCCTATGTGAATTACAACAATTATGAAGTCATTAATTTCTATGGATTCTCATATAGCGACTACACAAACCATGTAGGTATATTCCTATCCTACATGCAATTTATGGCATTTATCTCAATGAACTTGACACATAACTCCTCTTCCAATTCGTTATGATTAACAAATCATCTAATTAGTGATCAAGTAATTAGAAGCATTAAGCACAAAGATAAATACTCAACCATAGAAATATTGAATCAAATTATATTAATAGAAAAATATTAAGACTTCATAGTTAGGCTACATCTAAACCCTAGAAAAAGAATTTAGTTCATTTTAATATAAAAGAACAACACCAATTTCTTAAACATAATTGCAAAAAGAAAAAAAATATAAAAAAAAATAAATAAATTCCAACAAAACCCGTAGGTGGTAGCAACTCCACTCTTTGTTCTTTGACTTTTGTCTACCCGTAAGCTTCCAAAGAGAAAGACTCAGCTGCTTCCTTTGTATCCAAATCAAGCTTAGTGGTGCTGGAAGAACAACAAAAGGAAGAAGAACAACAACCTAGTAAATTACGCAAGAAGAAGATCAAGAAGAAAACAAGAAGAAAAACCAAGAAGAACAAGAAGAAGAACTAAAAGAACAGAAAAAGGAAAATTTTTCTAACTCTAACCTAAAGCTAAAGAAAAGAAGCAAAGAATGGAGTCTTGCTCCAAAGAATGGGATCAATTTGAAATGGGATGCTCTCCTCCGTTCCAAGTCGCGCTATTTATAGGCAAGCCTTTGTCCAGTTTTTCTTTTCTTGTTTCTTTCTTTGTTCTGCCGAAGGTGTTGTGTTGTTGTCATCCATGTGCTCAGTTTATTTTACAAAGAAAGAAAGCAGCCCAAGCTTTGCTTTCCAAATGTCATTCTTGCTTCCCGCTTTCCTCTCCTTTTTCTTTTTCTTTCTTAGTGTGCTTCACTACTGCTTTCTTTCTTTTGCAGCCACAAACATGTGTTGTTGTCTTCCATGTGCTCAGTTTATTTTACAGCAAAGAAAAGGATCCTTTGTAGCTCATCTCCATAAAAGAATTGTTGAATGCATGTTCTCTCTTCATGCAGAAAGAATTGTTCTGATGGCCCAAGAAATGCATTTGCTGGAATTTTTTTCTTCTCTCTTTCATTGTCCAGCTTTCTTTCTTTCTCTGTATTTTTATTTTTCCTTTCTTTTGCCCATGTAATACTGCATTTTGAAGATACTTTCTTGCTGTCCATGTGCATTTTTCTTGAGAAAAAGAAAAGAATGGCAGCTGGTTTGTTTCCTTTGCATGTGCGGTCTTTTTCCTTTGTTTGGGTTGTTTCCTTTCTTTCTTTCTTTCCCGTAGTGCAGCAGACTTTTGTTGCTAATCTTTCCTTTCTGCTTTGGCTGAGTAATAAGGCTTCTTATTACTGAAACTTACTATCAATTTGTGCTGCAAAACGTGAAGTAAACTGCTGCAATAATATGAACCCGTAGCTGAAGGAAATTTCAGAAAAAATCTTCAAGTTTCTGTCCAGTTTTGGTCATTTTTCTTCCAGAATTTGAGAAAACTTTCTTCATGAAAGTTTTTGCTCTCTTTCTTAGATTTCCATATCATCTTGAATCATCTCATTTGGACGTATGTATCAAGAGTTATGAACTTCGGAAGATGAGTGAGTTTTCAAAGGATAATTTGGCCAAAATATGTAAAAACAAATTAAAACACAAGCCAATTTCTAACCAAAATGAATAAGAAAACTCTATATAAAATAGAGTTATCAATAAAAGAACGCAGGACATGATTCATAAGACGCATAAAGGTACTAGGAGCATTTGTCAAACCAAAAGGCATAACAAGCCACTCATACAAATCGAACTTGGTCTTAAAAGCTGTCTTCCATTCATCACCCTCTCTAATTCGAATTTGGTGGTATCCAGATTTTAAGTCAATTTTGGTGTACACCTTTGAACCATGCAACTCATCCAACATATCATCTAAACGTGGAATTGGGTGCCTATACTTAATGGTGATTTTATTAACAGCACGACAATCAGTACACATACGCCATTCACCAGTTTTCTTAGGTACAAGAATGACAGGAACTGCACATGGACTCAAAGATTCTCTTACCTGACCACGAACTAAAAGATCTTCAACTTGTCGTTGTAGCTCTTTGGTCTCTTCAGGGTTGGACCGATATGCCGGTCGATTTGGTACGTTTGTGCCCGGTATGAAATCAATTTGATTCTCAATTCCTCTTTTGGGTGGCAATCCTGCGGGCAACTCGTCAGGAAATACATCTTGGAATTCCTGCAATATGTTAGAGATCTCAACCGATAGGTTGGATGGCAAGTCAGCACTAAGTAGAACATTAGATTCACAACAAATAAGAAGAAACAAAACACGATTAGTATGCAGACAATTATCAACATGTCGCACATTTGCATAAAAATTCGGCTGCTTCTTATTTACTTGACTCACTTTCTTTCTCTCAATATGTTCTACCTCATTTATCTCATATTGCTTAGGCTTAGAATTTTCAACTTTTCCTTCTTTTCTTACGGGTAGCGCAGAATTCAATTTCATCATTTGCTCAAATTCACCCTTTAAATGCAATTGAGATTCAGAAACTTGAGTAGGTGACAAAGGCAGTAAAGTAGTTTTTCTACCATTAACAAAGAAAGTGTACCTATTACTTCGTCCACTGTGGGAAGCATCCCTGTCAAATTGCCAAGGTCTACCAAGCAATAGGTGACCAGCTTGCATAGGTGCCACATCACACAAGGCTTCATCTTTGTATTTGTTGACTGAAAAATTCACTAAGACTTGTTTTGTGACTCTCACTTCTCCACTCTCATTGAACCATTGCAACCGGTATGGATTTGGATGCCGACGTGTGGGCAATCTCAGTTTGTCTACAAGCAAGGTTGAAGCAATATTAGTACAACTGCCACTGTCAATAACAAGTATACATACCTTCTCATTGATGGTGCATTTAGTGTGGAAGATATTCTGGAGTTGAACATCGTCCTCCTCTTTAATATGAACATTTAAAGATCGCATAATCAACAAGGATGGTCCTTCATCAGGACCAAAAACATCTTCATCAGATTCTCCATTTTCTACAAGTGGTGGCATATCATCATAGTCACTTTCATGTTCGCTCTCACTTTCGATCGTGCCATCACCTTTGACGACCATAATTCGAGCATTAGGACACTCTCGTGCATAATGTCCCTTGCCTTGGCACTTGAAGCATGTAACCTCCCTGGCTGGTTTTCTCACTTCACTTGATTTTTGATTGTTTGGAACCACGGTTGGAGAAGTTCTTGAGGTACTAGGAGTTGCGGCCTTTTTGAAGTCGGTGCTTAAATCCTTCTTAGGCCATGTAGACTTCAAAGCGTTTGAATTTGAAGTCTGTGGGGTTGAAAAGGTTCGGGTACCCCTCCTTGTCGCTCTCAGCTTTCATTGCCTTGTGATACATCTCATTGAGATCTTCATACTCTTGCATCTCTACAATGTGGGCAATATCCTTCCTTAGTCCTCCTAGGAATCGAGCCATAGTAGCTTCACTGTCCTCCTGAATGTTGACTCGAAGCATAGTAGTCTCCAACTCTTGGTAATAATCCTCCACAGTCCTACTTCCTTGGGTGATCCTTTGCAATTTGTTGAACATCTCCCTGTAGTATTGGTGTGGAACAAATCGCTTTTTCATGAGCTTCTTCAATTCATCCCAAGTACGAATAGGCCCTTCTTCATCACGCCTTCTTTCGGCCTGAATTTTTGTCCACCAGTTACGGGCATATCCCGCAAATTCAACCACAGCTAGCTTGACCTTCTTTTCCTCCGAATAGTTGTGCACTGTAAAAATACTTTCAATTTTATCAGACCATTCAAAGAAAGCTTCAAGATCTTGCTTACCAAAGAATTGAGGAATTTTCATTTTGATACATCCTAAATTGGAATCAATTCTAGGAGTACGGTATTGACTTCCCTGAAATGCTTCGAAGGCTTCATCATTATTGTCATGGCCATATGTGGTCTTTGTAGATCGAGAGGATTCGGCTCTCTCAGCTTTGAGTTCCCTGATATCCTCTTGCAATCCTGAAACTAAAGTGTAAAATTTTGCTAACACCTCCTCATAGGATTCCTTAGAACCCGGTGGTGGTGGCGGTTGCCTCTCCATCAAAGGTTAGCAAAGAAAATAAAACAGTTTATAAGTCCTCACTTCCCTTCCCAATTCCCAAATTCGCTCACCAAGTGTTTGAGTACTCTCGGCTTATATAAGTGAAGGGTCGGATTCACACCACTCAATTTGCTCTTCCGTTTCTATTCTTACTCAAACAATGTTACACAAAGGAATTTACAACAAGTTAATGCAGCTGGACAATGAGGTTAGAATGAATTCTAAGGAACCAATGAAAAACAGTACCAAAGTCAATGAAAACAGTACCAAAAATACAAGAATTCGAATTTTTTTGGTAAGGAATTTGGACAGACTGAATGCAAAATCAGAATGTACACGAAAAATCAGTGAGACACACAAAATTTCAGAATTTTCGGATCACAATTCAAGAATTTTTTTCGGATCACAATTCAAGACACTTGAAGAAAAGAAATCTAAAGAGTCAATGAAAACAGTACCAAAAATACAAGAATTCGAATTTTTTTTGGTAAGGAATTTAGACAAACTGAATGTAAAATCAGAATCTACACGAAAAATCAGTGAGACACACAAAATTTCAGAATTTTCGGATCACAATTCAAGAATTTTCGGATCACAATTCAAGACACTTGAAGAAAAGAAATTTGGAGAAGGTAGCTTGCATATTAGTGGTCGGTTTCAGCCCTTCCAAATTCTGGAATTGGTCAAGAATATTTCTGGGTTCAAAATATGGTAGAAGGGATGTATTTGGATAAGTAGAAGGCTAATCACAAACTGGAAACAATCCAAAGTACAATCGGAAAGGCAAATCTGTTTTTCCGAAATCAGAAAAGGATTTTTGGCATGGTAACTTCAAAAGGTCATAACTTTCTACTCCGATGTCGGATTTTGCTCCGTAAGTACTCAAATCAAAGCTCTCGGGTCAAAAAATAACGCTAAGACCACCTACTGTCCGCCTGAAATTTTCTACTCAAGTTCCAACAAAGAACTTGATTTTTTTTTTTTTGCCACAACTACTTACTGTCCGATTCTCTTCTTTTTTTTTTTTTTTTGTTCTTCAATTTCAACAAGGTATAAACAACAATTGGATCAGCAAAATTTTTTTTTTTTTAATCTCAGCAAGGCATAAACAACAATTTCAGCCGCAAGGGTATGGATTCATCAAGAAAGCAAAGGTACGGTTTTGTCTAAGATTGGAAGCAAGCCGAAACCAACACATCAATACAAGAACAGAATTTGCTTCATCAACACAAGAACATACCAATGATGATGATATTCACAACAACAAAAAGATTGAGGATATAAAGAACATATCAATGATGACGATATTCAAAACAACAAGAAGATTGAGGAGATAAAGAACATACCAATGATGATGATTTTTTTTTTTTTGTACGGTAAAAGAAAAGATATGAACAGCTTGGGAACCAAGACTGCTCTGATACCAACTGATAAGGTGGATCCTAACTCATCCTGAAAACCATGGTTGCCAAGTGAGGTTTGACCCAACCTTATAAACTAGCCCAGGAACCCCTCAGAAACCGATGTGGGAGGCCCCTTAACCCCCTGCACACACATCATCCCCAACCCCCTGCACACAACATCATCCCCAACCCCCTGCACACACATCATTCCCGACCCCTTTAAACTGCACGTCCTCGTGCAGAGATCCGCTCTCACGAGACCCGGCAG
Organism: Gynochthodes officinalis; assembly: GCA_020080225.1. Taxonomy (NCBI): domain Eukaryota; kingdom Viridiplantae; phylum Streptophyta; class Magnoliopsida; order Gentianales; family Rubiaceae; genus Gynochthodes; species Gynochthodes officinalis. The sequence continues at coordinate 31,772,526 of CM034625.1, read as the reverse complement.
AGAACCTTTGTACATGCGGCACAGGAAATCTTTGTACATGCGGCACAGGAAACCTTTGTACATGCGGCACAGGAAACCGGGTGCATGCGCCCACACGACCCCGTGAGGATATGGCTCTGATATCAACTGGCGTGAAATTCCCTTGGATCAACCCAACTGAAAATTCTTCCCTTGGAGTTGGTATGTTCCTTGAAGATGGAATAGGTCCTCAACCCCTTGATAACCCGTATCAAAAAACCTTGGAATCAATGGATGGATGGAATCTGAATTTCCTAGGGAACAAATCTAGGAAATCAAGAACAACAAACACACAAATTCCGAATTTGTGTAATTTGCAAGTAATTACAGAAACTAGAGAGCAATTCTCTCAAGCTTGTAACGTCAAGAACCAAATTTTCATTCATCAAAATCTACCCTTCAAGATGGCCGACAACCACTATATGGATACAAGGTAGGGTTTACAAATTAGGGTTGCACAAGCTAGGGTTTCTTTAGGGCCAAATGGGCTACATGACTCTTTGGGCTACATGACTCAAATTACCATATAATTAAAGCCAAACCCATTAACAAGACCCAATTACACTTAGTACATTAATAAACATGGTCTTGTCAATCTTGGTCTTCTCCCCATCCTTTTGGGCCGTTTGGATGAGTCCATTCAAGGCTTCCTTCATTTTCTTTGTTCTAGCCCTTGTCATCGGTCCATCAAGACCTTGAAGTGGATCGAAACTTGTTCTCGAGACCTTGTTATTGTCATCATTCTTCGGGTTCGAAGTCTCTTCAATGCTTGTTGAATTCATATCACCAGCTTTACGCTTTCTTTTATTGGACCCCTCAACTAGCAACACAGTAGCCTTCTCTTTCTTCATGGTATCCTCAGCTTCCTTAAGCAAGTTCAATAACTCAGGCAAAGTAGAGGTCTCAACTTTGTTCATGTTGAAGTTCATCACAAACTGAGAAAAGCTGGGAGGAAGGGATTGTAGTATCAAGTCAACACTTAACTCATGATACATTATAAATCCCAGTTTACCCATCTTTTCAATGAGACCAATCATCTTCAGTACATGAGTTGAAACTGAAGATCCTTCTGCCAACCTGCTATGAAAGAGTTCATTTGTGGTATCATATCACTCACTTCTAGCCCTTTTATCATATAATGCTTTCAAATGTTGAAGCATTGTAAAGGCAGTCATGTCCTCGTGCTGCTTTTGCAGCTCGGGACTCATTGAAGCGAGCATGATACAACATGCATTTTCAGAATCATCTAAATGCTTCTGATATGCATTTCTTACTGCTTGATCAACATCAGCAGCAGGCTCATCAGGAACAGGACCATCAAGGACATAAAGCAACTTCTCATTCCTAAGAACAATTTTTAGGTTTTGAACCCAGTCCAAATAGTTTGGGCCAGTAAGTTTATTGTCAAACAAAATGCTACACAAGTTCATGTTGTTATTCATTTTTCTATAACAAGAAAATAAAGATAGAATAAGAATTTAAATTTATGCAATTTACAAAACCAAAATACATAAATATTGGACTTAATAATATCTTGGTTTTGCTCCCACTATTTTATCCAAATCAATATCCCTCAAATTGATTCGAGAATTTTTCTCAAAATTCTTAATAGGCTAGAATCCCATCTTAATTATTTTTAATCTTGAGTTAGTTCAACAAATCAAAAATAATTTTAATGAGTAGGTATTAATTACCAATTGCAACTTATTTGCAACTCCTAGATAGTTAAGTTATCAACTTTTGATACACATATCACCTATGTCTCCTAACTCTTGCCTCAAAGACTTTTGACCTTGAGTTAGCTCAACAAATCAAAATCTTTGTTAAATCATACCCATTATTCAGAGATCTTATCTCATAGTTTGAAACACATTTTTGGTAAGACAACCTTGAGTTAGCTCAACAAGTTATCCTAACAAAAACTGTTTTAAACTATAATAATGGAAGGCATTTAAATTGATTTAATATTTAATTCAGGGATTAAATTATAGTCTCATCATTTACATATATCATATGTAATAAATATTTGATTATATTAAACATACAATATGCAATTAAATAATCTAATCATTTAATTAAATATTAAATCACATATGACATAACAATTGAATAATCACATTAAACAATTATAAACAAATTTCAGTCATAAATCTTGTATGCATTACATTTCTAATCATATTAGAAATATTATTGAATTAATTGAGAAGTTTTTATGGGTTAACATAAAAAAATTTCAAATCTTGGGCCATAATAAATAAATAACAGAAATTAAAAGGGGCCTTAACATAAATAAACTCTTTATAATGAAAAATGTCCCAAATTTATTTATTTATTTATTTAGTATTAGTCCAATTGGGTTTGATCCATATGGTACTAATGGACTCAAAGTCCACTCTACAGGCCAGAAAGCTTAAACCTTAGCCAAACCATTTGGCCCAACTCCTAACTTGGAGCCCGCCAAACCATCTGGCCCAAATTAAGACCAAGTCCAACATGTGGACTTGATCCAGTTCAATAGTCCAATGACTCACTAAATTAAAAAAGGAGCCCAAGCAGCCGCATAATTAAAAGCAGCCCATTGGCCCAATGGCCCATAAAAAGCAGTCCAATGAAGTCACCAGTGACGTCATCATATGATGTCATCCTTATGCCTCTGCAGTTGACGCTGACGTCATCTGACATCAGCCCTAGGGATGACGTCAGCATGACGTCATCATCCATTCACTTCCGCCTCCGCCGCTTGTAAAAAAAAAAAAAAAAAATTTCTTTTCTATACTGTCGTTGACTTCTTAAAATTTTTTTTTTTTTTAAATTTTTTTTTGGGTTTGCTTTCTGCTAGCGTTGTTTCAAAGAAAAAAAAATTTAAAAAAATATAATTTTTTTTCCTTCAGAACATGATTCACAAGAGCGGCCAAAAATTCAACAAACAACTTTGACAAGCGGCAATAAGTCAGAAAATTTTCAAATAAAATTTTCAACTTGTTCCATAAGTGAAAAACAATTTTCACTCAACAAAATAATTATTCTCAATCATTCAACATAACACATACATATATGTAAACATAAACAATTTATATTCACATAGATTTATAATTATATGCAAATTAAATCTTATACTCTGATACCACTGTTATTTAATCATGTATGCCATAAACAATTTATAGGCAGTGGAATTAATCATGGTTTTCACCAGGATCAATTTCAATATACGTATAAAATAAAAACCTATTTTGATGATTGAAGATTGTGTCGTCGAAGGAAGTTTTGTCAACCACAGTCACACAGACGTCCGGCCTCTAAGGTATCCACACGAACTAGTTCTTAAGATCCTCCTAGGATTGATTGACACCAAGTCAATATGCTAGTTCCTTCAATGAGTGCCGCAAAATTTTAGAGATCAAGAGAACTCTAACAAAATAAAAGAAGAACTTTTTTTCTCTCGTCTTGCAGTAAACTTTGGTACATCAAAAATTCTGTACGTACGCTCTATTTGGAATTTGGTGTCTGTCTCCTATTAAAATGTAAGTTCTATCTATCTGTTAGACAGTCTAACAGACTGATTAGACATTCTATCATGATAGAATTCTTTTAATAAAATTAAAACTAATTTTAATTCTATTAAGATAAAACAATTTTATCTTATCACAACTTATCTTATAGGAGATCTTTTAGGTTAATTATTTTACAAATTAACCCCTATAATTATCACATAATTATTTAATCATTTTAACCCAAGAACAAATTCTTTATTTGTGTGACCCTTTATGTTCTTAATTACTTGGCAATAAATAACAAATTATAATCTTAGATTTAATTGGCTTGAGAACAAAACCAAAATGCTGCAGATCTGAAGCTACCACATTTAGAGCTACTCAATCTTCGATCTACAGGCGTGCAAGAGCTGTCATCAATTGCAGTCATGACTTCCTTCAAAGACTTATCTCTTAGAAATAATAATATTACTGATTCATCCATCCTTGAAGGTAATCTAACATTGATTGAATTTACGTAACACTCATATACGTTTTCTTCTTTGCACTAAATTGCAGTTTACTTACCATTGGTCATCCAAAAAAAAATATAATAAAAATGTTCAGCTGAATTGGCATTTTACTATATTTTACTATAAAAGTGTTCCTGTTTATATAAAATAGCATAGCATAGGTTTGCTCAACTAAATAAATTGTTATATATGCGGAAATTAAGAAAATAATTAATCTAGTGGATACAAATTGCAGCTATATCACTTAGATCGCACAAATTTCATGCAAGCACAATTCACAAGAAATTAAAGTTTTCCTCATCTGGATTATTTTATTTTTTGGGCAGGAATTTGCAGCTTGAAGAATCTCGTTGAACTTGATCTGGGTTGGAATAATTTTAGTGGTAATATTCCACTGTGTCTCAGCAACTTAACATCTCTCCAGTTTCTTGATATCTCATACAATAATTTTTGCGGCAACATACCCTCACTTTCTCACTTGTCATCACTAGTCTCGTACATCTCGAATACCTATCTCTTTCTAGCAACCATTTTGAAGGTTCATTTTCCTTGACTTCTGTTGCCAACCACTCAAAGCTTCAGCGATTCATGCTTGAACCTCTAGGCAGTAAATTATACATTAAAACTAAAGGTCTAGATTTCTTACCTTCATTCCAGTTAAAATTTCTCAAGTTGGCTGGATGCAATTTGAACAATGAGACTGGGAAGGTTCCTAAGTTTTTGTTGTATCAGAAAGAACTAAGAGTTCTTGATCTTTCCTCCAATAATTTAGTTGGGAAGTTTCCAAATTGGCTACTAGAAAATAACACGCGTTTAGAATTTCTTGTCTTGAGGGATAACTCATTTACAGGCCCATTTCTATCAGATGCTACACCCAAACTGCAACATCTCAGGATCTTAGACATCTCAAACAATGAGGTTGGTGGTCAAGTTCCTCAAGACATCGGTCTATTCTTCCCAAGTTTGGAATGGTTGAATTTTTCAGGAAATTCTTTTGAAGGTAGCATACCCGAATCCCTTGGCAACTTGACTTCGGCATCCGTTTTTGATCTGTCACACAACAATTTTTTTGGAGAAGTGCCAAATCGAATTGGAACTGGGTGTGTCAATGTTTTCACTTTGGTATTATCTGGTAATAGTTTGCGAGGCTATTTCCCCTCAAGTTCAACAAACTTAACTACTCTGGTAAGCCTTCTCATGGATAATAATCATTTCTTCGAAAGCATTTCACATGGATTATCTCGTAGTCCATTTCTAGGCTTCTTAGATATATCCAACAATGAGTTTCAAGGGGAAATTCCGAGCTGGATTGGAAACTTCTCATCATTGAATTTTCTTGACCTGTCGAGGAACCAACTAAGAGGCACCATACCAAATGATATTTGCAAGCTGTCGGATTTTCAATTTTTAGTCCTATCTGAAAATTGCTTAAATGGATCCATACCATCATGCTCTAGTTTTCCATCATTGAAATTCATCCACCTGCAAAGGAATCAAATCATAGGATCAATACCGAATTCACTATTGGAAAATTCTACATCTTTGAAGGCCCTGGATTGAAGGTATAATAGTATTTCTGGTGGCTTCCCACGTGATATTAGAACACCTACACAACTTAGGGCTCTCCTGTTGGGAGGAAATGATTTGCATAACAAGATTCCTGAGTCCATATGTCAATTGAAGGAACTGAGCATTATGGATCTTTCTCGGAATAATTTTTCTGGTCCAATTCCTTCATGCATAAGTTACATCTCTTTTGGAACAAATTTTAATTATGACAGCTAGAATTTGGGACAATTTAGTTATTGGGATTTGACTTTGGGTACCCAACAACTTGGGGCATTGTTCGGAATACCGTTTACTCCTCCCGTTTTGAAATGTATGAAATAGTCCAGTTCACAACGAAAAATATAACCAACTCTTATACAGGTAACATTCTGAATTATATGTCTGGAATTGATTTGTCCCACAACAAATTAATAGGAAAAAGACCACCAGAATTGGGTGATCTAAGTAATATTTGGGCACTGAACTTATCCCACAATTACTTGCACGGATCTATTCCATCAAAACTCTCCATGTTGAAGAATATAGAGAGTTTGGACCTTTCATAGAATAATCTCAGTGGTCAAATACCTTTTGAACTCACAAATTTGAACTTCTTGTCCAAGTTCAATGTATCATAAAATAATTTGTTAGGTAGAACACTGATAAAAGATAGTTTGCAAATTTTAATGAGAACAATTACAGAGGAAACCCAGGTCTTTGTGGGCCATTGCTCCAAAGACAATGTGAAAGCATTACAGGTATAGTTAATCCAGTGCATGGTGTTGGTGGCGAAGATAATGATGGTGCAGATTATACAATAGAATTCTTTCTGAGCTTCTCAATGTCATTTGTGGCTGTCTTAGTGTGACGTTAGCTCTCTCTCTTTATCTCAGCCCTCACTATCGCAAAGCATGGTCTAATTTCATAGACGCATGGATCCTATTCAGATTCTACCTGAGGTACAAATCTCGTTCCAAGTGATTATGGTAATTGGATGGAGCTAAACCATAGAAAAACTTTTTTGTGTTTTATCTTTTGATATTTTTTGTGTTTTTTTGTGGTAGTTCAAGGAATAGTTTTACCAAGCGTAATACAATAATTTTCGTGACTAGATCACGGGGATATCTATTTTTTGTGCATACTTTTGTTTTTGATAATTTGTTTTAAGAATCGAAATTCAATTATAAAGGAAGTATCATGAATTTTAGACAACATGATCACTAATTGTTTCTTTAAAAGTAAAGCAAAACGCAATAACCATTCTTATACAGTCTTATATAGACTTGATTTGTCCCACAACCAATTCATAGGAAAAATACCACTAGAATTGGGTGATCTAACACAGATATTTGAGCATTGAACTTATCCCACAGTTACTTGCAAGGTTATATCCCATCAAGACTCTTCATGTTGAAAATCATAGAGAGTTTGGACCTTTCATACAATAATCTCAAGGAAAGATGTTGGATGGTACACTCACAAGCATCTAATAAACTGTGCCATGACATAAAAAATCAACATCTAGAAGCAAGTATTCAATAAGGATATTCTGATGTCAAAAAAAGATCTTAAAATTACATAAGGATGGGTTTCTCTAGGCATATTGATAGTGTCAATGAGGTGATGAAGTTCAAAGTACTAAAATCAATTTTGAACAAAATTTTTGATAGTGTCAACGACGTGACGAAGTTTTAAAGTACTAAGATAAATTTTCAACAAAATTTCCAGAGTGGCAGGCATTTATTAATAAAGTAAACAACACAATAAAGTAAAATCAATCCACAAGTTCCAAAAAAAAAAAAAGTGTCAAAGCAATAAAGTAAACAACACAATGTACGAACAGAGATAATTACAGAGATAAATCAGCTAAATCAAAAGTTCGCACAACAACTTTGCACCAAGATTCCACCTTCTTCTTTCTCAATTCTTCATCTAAAAATGGACAGAAAGCGGTAGCTTTTTTCATCTTCTCCCCAGAAGAAAATATGTCATCTTCTATCCAAACACCAACAGCTAATCCAGCAGCATAAGCTGTTCTAAGAGCGGTGGTCTCGATGTCAGCAGGTATTACTGAGTTACCCAGCAAATCAGCTTGAAAATAACATTAATAGAATCTCAGATTATGTGGTTTGCTTTCAAACACAAATATGCAAGAATATAGAGGGAAAAAAATATAGTAAAATCCACAAGGAACCATCATTCTTTTGTAAAATCATCAACCATTGAACTAGTAGAAACTTGATGTACAGATTTAGGGCTGCTGCAGCATCTGAAAAACCAAAAAGAAAACTACAGAAAGGTTTTTCTGAAATACATCCTAAAATACTGGAAGAGTCATGGACAAAATAGAAAAAGTCTGCATATTAGTTTAAACCACATACAGGCCATGTATGATTTGAGCAAAGTAAGAAACAAGCTATTGAATTTGCATTCATGTAAAGAACACACTTGAATTTGCATCAGAAGATTGTTTACTGTAGCACCTCTGTCAACTCTTAACAAAAAATCCCCTTTCTCATTTTTGCTCTTCCCCCTCTCACCAGCATCTTTGTGCATTGAATTTAATACATCTTTCACTTGAAAGCACATGCTTTCAAGAACAGCCCGAGCAATATGAGACTTGTTTGTAAATCTTGTTTTCCTAATGCAAACTCCTCTAGCATCATCATGCCACCAAGGAGCAAACAAACCATTAAATGTTGGCACAAAGTAAACACCTCCACTAGAATCAACCTTTGAGGCCAATTCGTCAATCTCACTGGCACTGCTAATTATACCAAGGCTATCCCTAAGCCACTAAATAGCTGCACCAGCAATTGCAATGGAACCTTTTAAAAGCATAATTTGTAGGAGCTTTACGCCCAAGCTTATAGGCTATGGTGCTTAATAGCCCATGATTCGACTAAATTGCGTCCTCTCCTATATTAAGAAGTATAAATGCCCCTATTCCATAAGTGCTTTTGGCCTCACCCTTTCGGCAAGCTTGCCCCAACATTGCTGCATGTTGATCCCCAAGACATCCAGCTATAGGGATCCCAGTAACAGGTCATCCCTTAGTAATATTGCCAATTTTCTCAGAGTTACTAATTATTTTAGGCAACCTACTAATAGGAATCCCAAGTGTTTCTAGGGTAGGCTTATCCCAATCAAGAGTTTTCAAGTTCATCAGCATAGTTCTTGAGGCATTGGAGATATCAGTTACATGTAAACCATCTTTAACCCCTCCTGTCATGTTCCAAATTAGCCAAGTGTCTAAAGTACCGAAGTGGACATCCCCAGCTTTGACAGCATCCTTAATCGCATCCATGTTTTCTAACAACCACAACAGTTTCGTGACACTGAAATAAGTGCTTATCGGCAAGCCACATGTGTCGACAAAATGGTTTCGGCCCCTAGAAAACTCCTCTAATTTTCTAGAAATAGAAAATAATTCTTTCGAAAGTCAAAAAAATAGAAAGATTTCATGAAATATGCAACACTCGAAGATTAAAATCAACAAAAGATCCATATGCGAGAATTATATCCTTTTTAATCATAAAAAACGATGAAACAACATTAGACTTGTACTCGTTATTAGACTCGATCATTAATTCTTGATCTGCTTATCGACAATAGAATTCCCAATAACAATTCTCAAAATTCATGATAAGATAACATATAATAAGCCTACCTATTTAGAATTCAATGAAAAGTTTTTGGAGAATGTAAAACTATAAACAAACAAATAAATAAATCTCTGTTACCTGCAAGTGGAGCTCGTGCGAACATCCATCCAAACAATTGCCTTATAGAGAGGTTTGCGCGTGGATTTGCTCCAAACCACAGTGGTTTCTCCTTGATTGGTGCTTTCAATCTACTGTCAACATTATGCTCATCCGCCATTGGATCATGCATCGCTATTGGATCAATAGCCTTGGATATACAAACTCTTAACACTTTCAAGCATTGCCATTGGATCATGCTCAACCCATCTGCAAAACCCAAAACATAATACAAATACATCAAAAAGGGTCACAAAGGCTCAAAACTCCAAAAAACCCGAAACAAAAAAGCTTCAAACTTTTTCCCAATCCAAGAACAAACATGGTAATTTACCCTGCTTGTGGGTAGAACTGAGTAAACTCCACTTGGTGAGATCCAATGGGGTTAGCAGCGCGGTCATACATGTTGAATCTCGTGTTGGTTGTGCCTTGATCGATCGACCCAATGAAGACTTCTTCTTGAACCATTCTCTTTGTTTTGTGGAAAAACAGAGGAGAAACAGAGAGGGAGGATTCTGCGCTCGACTACTGGAGTTAAAAACAGAAGAAGAAAAGGGCATTAAATGAGAATGAGCTGGGCACGAATGATGAGTTCATGCGGGGTCAGCTGGACATTGAAACGGGATGCCTTGGCAGTAACCAGTGTGACAGATCGATCAGAACAAAACTGAACCCTAAATCCCCCACCACAACCTCACCCCATTTTCTCATATCATCTTTCTCAGTGTGTGTGAATTCGTATGCAAGATTTATGTAAAATAAAAACTCGTTAGAAGCCAAACACAATATATTGATCATTTTGCAGAATGGAAATGGGCATTATTACTGGTCCAAATTGTTAACTCAGGAAGTTTTCAAGAGAGAGAATTCCTCTCATCCTATGTTTTTTTATTTTTTCTCATAATTTACTTTTACAAGAGAAGTGTATATATATACAATTTTCCCTACAACTTCGGCTGACTAACCAACCCTATACGAATACAACTCCACAAATATAGCTCATGTCAACACAAATAACACTACTTGGGTTGTTTGTGCAAGAAAGAAAGTCCCAAAAATATAGAACAACAAACTATTATGCAACCCTCCTTTTTTTGTTGACAAGGGAACTCGCAGCCGCTACCCAAAGGTGCCCACTGGGATGCGACTCTCCTCCTTATTTTCACCTTTGTTTGCGTAGGAAAAAAGAAGTTTGACGAGGGCAAAAGACAGTGCGAGCCTTCCTTTTAGTTCATTGTGCATTGCATTGGCTTTTCTTTCTTTGTTTGTTTGTTTGCAGTTTGCATGCATCGTATTTTCTTTGTTTTAAAATTAGAGTACTATGAGATGGTGATAAGATAAGATGATGCAAGAGATGATGAAACTAGGAATGCTATATATATACGGAATAATTTTTTTTTTTTTTTCTTCTGGACTTGTGGTATAATTATATCATTTACCAAAAAAAGACTAGGAGGTTGAATGATAGTATAATCAAGCTCAATCCATTTTAGAAGGCTGGTATGAATGGCTGAATGGTGGGTGGATTTGTAGTTACAGTTGAGGTAGGCTTAGCTACACAATAATGTAACACACACGCCGTTAATGCTATTTCGTTATCTCTTAACAAAGCTCCAACCTCACCCAAAAGTCTATTTTACTATATTTTGAGTACAATTGGTAATATTTTTATAGTTCCAATGAAAATTTAATAAGATAAGAGTTATTGAGGGTTTGTTTGGAATGTGATGTATTTGGAAAAAGTTGTATTGGAATGTGTGAAAATTTTGATGGGTATTTTTTTATGGAAAAAGTATTTTAGAATGAAAAATAAAAGGGAAATTTTTTTTAAATTATGTGAGAGGAATTTGAGTGGGAAAATTTGAATTTTAAATTTTGAAATAAAAATGTGTTTGGATAGTTTGTTTTGTTCGAGAATTTATTTATTTGCAAATAAGAATCACTTGTCCAAACAAACCTTGAGTTTCTCATACCCATGAAAAGTACGTATTAAGAATAAATGGGAAAGATATTATTTGAATAATAATTTATTGGGTGGGTTATGAGATGTCATAGGTCCCAATGAGAATGGTTAAATGCGTAATTATTGGGTAATGTTGAATAATCAATGATTAGTAATAATTTAATAAAAAATATTAACTTAATGTGTTTAATTGAAAACATTTAGTAACTTTTTATTTGGAATTTATTAAGTAATTAAGTGAGATCCCATTGGACCTAATAATAATATCTAATTGGAATCCCAATGAGTAATGTGATTATTCATTCCCATTATCTACCGATTTCACCTAATATTTAAAATTAATAGGTATTTAATTACCCATTAAATTTCCACCCATAATTTTGAGTGCTGAGTTGAAGCATCTCCATTTATTTAGTGTCAGAAATTATACTATAAAAATCAAAAAACATAAGTCGAATTTGTTTTAGTCACAATTTTGATTGAACTAGATAAGAAAATGAGATAAATGCATTTAAAATGATTAGACATCGTATTTTCGTTGTTTTAAACACCGCCCTTTGCGGTTACCTTTGATCGATTGGATGTTGTTTGGTTTCTGACTTATTCTTACTTCACGGATCTTGATTGCTTTGTTTCTTTCTCTACTTTAATGAAAATTGGACGAATCACATTTATTCAAACATTTCCTCATTATCCAATAATTAGAGTTCCTCCGTATTTAATTCCTTCCCTTGATCTATGTTTATTAAAAAAAAAAAAAACTCTGTTTATTGGGAAAAAAGGTTTCGACTTGTGTTAAATGATAAAATATTTATTATACTATGTTTATTCTATACATTGTGTTATATGATAAATGCGATACTTGCACCAATTCAAAGAAAAATTTTGGTTAGAAAACCATATCTTTTTATTCATTGAACTATTGGGCTTTCAATTCATTGAATGGCCCATTTATCACATGATTCGATGATTTGGCTTACCTAGGCCAGAGAGCCAGAGTCTTAGGGGGCGCTTGGTATAAATGGTGGGTTTAGGAATGGAATGGATTTGTGGAATGGAAAGGTTTGGAATAGAATGGAATGATAATAATTATATTGTTTGGTATTATTTTGTAATGGAATGGAATAGATTTTATATTAAAATTAAAATTTAATATTAATAATAATAAATTTATAAATAAATTTTATATTAAAATTTTATATTAAAATTATAATAAAAATATTACTATTTTACATTATATGATATTTAATAAATTATATCTTGTTCAAAAAATAGTCAAAGTGCATGTCATTTTGTAGAGAAAAATATTTTCTATAATTTAGTTATATTTTTTTTTTTTAAAAAAGGGTAGGTAAAATGGGGTTGAACCTTTGTAACCTCACATTGCGCGCCACACACACAGCGCGGCGCCACATATACCGCCACAGCAAAAATTTTTCTTTTTTTTTTTGTTGTTTTGCTCCAAAACGACGCCGTCGTTTTTGAGCAAGCGCTCAAAACGACGCTTTGAAAGATTTTTAAACTCACTGCAAAGGTTTGGCAGATTTGGGTTTAACGTGAAAAATTTCAAAGGATTACACAAATCCATTCCTATGTACCAAACATTAACAAATTGGCAAAACCAATCCAAACCAATCCAAACCAATCCAAACCCATCCAAAGCTATCATACCAAACGGCCCCTTAGATTTCACTCAAGCAAACGAATGTAACTGGAACAATTAATTTTCTATTTTTTTTCTCTAAAAATAATAGTGTATTAATAGGGCAAATTGCTAAAGTACATAGCTACAAAAAGGCTAAATGAGCTTTGTGGTATTGGTGTTTGACCTAATCCACAAAGACAAAGGACCACTAAGGGTTAGAAAGCCCGACAAACAGAAAAAATGCCGCACAAGATGGCAAACAAAAGTGACCACTAGACGACCTAGGGCGCTAAAATTACAACAAACTACTAACTAAGGTATAGTTTTCAGTGAAAATCTCAAAACTGTACGTGGTGAAAGAAACTGAACGTCGGCATTTCTAGCTTTCGCTGTATGCCTTTTGTGATGATTCCGAAAAATTGGCAAACGTTAAATAGCTTGAACCAAACTACTGCCACATGCTGGGAAAAATGCACCACCAAAGTTGTAGTAGGTACGTAAAAAAAAATTAAAAATTTTGGAAACGATGTGAAATCGCACTATTTCTGCATCGAATTTCATCCCTAGTGTATTGTTCACCGAAAAATTGGCAGCTTGGTGAACCTGGTGATTAATTAATTTTCTATTCAACAAGCGAAGTTGAGAAAATTTACTTCACTTGTAATGGAAATCAAAATCCCAAAGAGAAGAGAGATCCTATTTGCCTATTAGTTTTGAGTCTTTTTTCAGAGTAAATCACTTTCATGCTCTTTTTAAAAAGATCATCTATTTAGTATCTATTAATTTTTAGAAATTTGAAGATATTAAATTTTTTATTCCTTTTAATAATTTAATTTTCATTGATTTGTTTTTTTAAAATTAATTAATTTGTTTACTCTTTTTGTAGTAATTATAGAAAAACTTTAGTAGTAATATTTTTATTCTCAATTAAAATATTATTATTTACTCTTTCTTTTACTCTTTTTTTTTCGTTTATGACCTTATTTACTTTTTCGACCCTAATTTGACTTCTTTTTTTTTTTTGAATTGTGGGTCACTATAAATTGTACTTTTGTAGGATCATTTCACATTTATTTATAAGAGTTTTAGTTTTTTGTTTTATGATTTTTTTATTTGCTTAATATTTTTATTTATAGGGATTAATCATTCACTTTATTCATATATAAAATTTCAAAAGATTGTAGTGAAATGTATAATATAGAATTATGATAAAAGTCAAAATTACAATTTGTTTTTTGATTTATATGCAAAGAGTTTATGATTTAGAGTTTTAAGTTATAATCATTATTTAGCAGTTTTATTTTAAAATACTTTTTTAACCACAATCTATGAATTTATATACTTTTATTCAACAAATATTATTTCATACTTTTATTAATTTTAATTATTTGAGAATTTCTATTTAACATATTTTAAAATTTGTTTTCTCCAAACTTTTAGTAATATGTATTTAACAAATTATTAATAAAATTATGAACATCTCATGTCTTACATAAGAATCTTGCACTGGTAAATAAATTTAAACGGGTAAACGTGACGAAAGAGAAAAGTGGTGTTCTTGCCCCGTTTAGGTGTGAGGGAGCAAAACTCCCCCATCACCAACTCAAAGCCCCCGAGGGAATTAAATGGGACACTACTTGCAAGTGGCGGATATCCTTACCATCTCTAGTCTGGTGGTGGGGTACAATGGAGAAATGGTCCTTCTACAACTTGGAATGGCCCAATAAGAAGTCATAATATTACAAAGTATTTTGCTGGACAAGCTCGTTTTCTTCTTCTATGGAGCCACTAGGACAAAATCAGGTCAACACTGAATGGCTTCGTTTCGGCCCTTTTGGGGACTATAAGCCCAAACAAGTAAGTGATAAAAATTAATGTTTTCGGATTATTATTGATAATTTGTTGACCAAAGATGGGCTTGGGTGTAATCAAAGGCTTTAGAAAAATGGGCCTTCACCTACCTTTGTGGAGAAACCCCAACAAAATCCAATGTCCATCATAATAAATTGGGAAAAAAGAAGAATATCCAATTGCATGAAACAATTGGCATTTTTTGGTATAAATTATTGCGCACAAATCGAAGAAGGTGATTTATTGTGGAATTTTAATTTCAGGAATTAAATTTGATTGTTGATGGAAAGGAAAAGAAAAGAAGCACATAAACTCTTTGAACATTTTTTGGCTTAGGGTAGAAAATCACATAGGTTAAGTAAGAAGAAAAGAAACTCTTTTTTTTCGACATGAAAGTATCCCTACTCAACTAGTTATGTGCTTATGTCACACGCTTTGGGTATGGGACTAATCCTCCACGGCTAAGCAAACCTTGCCTTTAGACCTATCCAACAGCAATAGTTGGGGGAATCAATCTCTGGACCTCATGCTTCTCGGATAGGGTTGTAAACGAACCAAATATAAACAAATGAGCATTGTTCGTTAACTGTTTATTTATTTTTTAGACTGTTCATGTTCGTTTTTGTTTGTTTATTAGTGTGAAATATGTGTTTATGTTCGTTTATGTTCGTTTATTAGTATTCGTGAACATGTTCATTAATACATTAAACGAATATGTTCACGAACAGTTCGTTAACACGTTCGCAAATGAATAAACGAACATGTTCGCGAACAGTTCGTTGATAATGGATAATGAATGGCCAAAATTTCAAACAAAACGACGTCGTTTTGATAAATATATATAATATATTATATTAGATAAATAAATAAATATATTATATTATATAAACGAACTTTAAACGAACTTGTTTGTGAACATAAACGAACCGAACACGTCTGTTTATGTTTATTAAACGAACGGTAAAATGTGTTCATTTATTGTTCGTTTATCTTAACAAACAAACATACACGAACGTAACCGAACTTGTTCACGAACTATTCACCGAACATACTAGTTCATTTATACCCCTATTCTCAGAATTTAATTTCCGTAGGAGAATTAGTTGAGCCAACCCTGGAGACAAAAAGAAAAGAAACTCAACCGTGCTAAAAATTACACAAAAGGCAATGATCAACTTTTATTCCAAAACAATTGAAGAGTTGCAGTCATGGAAAACAGGAAGATGAATCAAGAAGAAGAAACTTATCAATTGTCTAACCGACTTAACAACCAACTTAACTGCTTCTAACTACAAGAAGGTTTTGGAAATTGTTGTAATAAAAATAGTTGCACAGTTTCTAAATTGATCACGCCTTCTTATCCTTTTATTGATAATCCACGACTCTTGTTTCCTTGTGATTATTTTGGTTAGTGATGTATCAACATTCCAAACCACATTAGGTATGAACCTTTGAATAATTTTCAAAAGTATTAAATAGATAGGTTGGGTCACTCAAGAGTTATGTTATTCGTGAATTATAATTTTATGAGTCATTAGTTAATTCAATTTATATAATTACGTGTCAAATTTGGGTTGAGTCATTTTTTAATTTGATTGAACTCATATGATTGTTACTGCTTGCTACATTTGGCCAAATTGTTAGAATTTGGTTCGAATCTAGCCAACCAAATTTGGTCAGCTAATCAAGGCGGACAACTATTGGATGGCGACAAGTGACAGATTGATCGCCTCTTCAATTTTTTTAAATTAATAAATTTATTTCATTAAATTATATGGATTCAACACAACCTACTTTGTAAAATTGTGAATCATTATCTAGCCCGTGACCACTCGGTCTAACCCAATAATTCAGAATTAAATTGAATTTTTGAGTTAAAAGACCAAGTGGGCGCGTCCCTTTTATCTTGCTAATCGCGGATGCTCTTCTTCTGTTCCCTCTCTCCATCTTAATTTACAAGTCTTATTGGTTGAATAGTCAAACAAATGGTCTTGTTGCATTTGTTGTTTAATGTTTAGTTTATATTTATTTACGTGGTACCGCAAGTAGGATGTGAGAGTTTGTTAATATCATAGAATGAATTCAAATGGTTTTTAATTAATTTGGAGTAATCAAGATGAAGACTAAAAAAAATATTTAGGGTGAATTATATCTACTATTCTTATAGTTTGTGAAAACTATTAATTGAATTTCAAAATTTGAAAAAACTATCAATATTCCCTTTAACCTATGACCATTAAAGTCAACTAATGAAATAGATGAAAAGACAAAAAAATCAATCTAAAAAATAACATATATCCCCTTGAAGTTTATTTTAATTACAAAATGACTCTTAATGTTTTAAAACTTTATTAAATAAAATTTAATAACTTCTATTTCTTTATTTTATATTCTTTTTTCTTTTCATGTTAAATAATTTTATAATCTTATTTTATACCATAAACTGATAAATTGAAAAAGTAATAAGAATATAATATCAGTACGTAAATTTTTGAAAAATTAATAATAAAATTAATATTTTTTTACCATATTATTATTTCATCATATTCAAATTTGAAAAACTTATTTTCTAAATTTCTTATTATACGTTCAATATTAATATATCACTACTGTCCTTTTAAATGATTAAATGATTGTTTTTATTATTTGTGTATCGCTATAAAATTTTAAGAAATAATTATTTATTTAAATCTCTTGTAGTCGTTTTTTTTAGTTATTAGAATTCGATGTAATATTCGTAAAATTAAGAATTATTTTGGCTATTATGATTTGATGTAATGTTGTAAAATTAAGAATTATATTTATTAGACTGAACTTAAGTTATTTTAATGGAAATGAAAAAATAAACATAATAAAATATTGCGACATCTAAACTTTATATTTATTTTGGCAAGACGTTATATTTTTAAATTGTGTAGAAAATTGTCTAAATTGTATCCAAATTTTGTTTATCAGTAGTTGTTATTAACCTTTTTATATCACTGATGAAATAAAAAAAAAGTAGGGAGAGACCTATTTTGTTAAACCTTAGGGTCTATTTTGTAATTAAAACAAATCTCAAGGTATTAAATGTAATTTAAATATTATAGTTTAATATATAGTTTAGGAATTTCAAACAAATTAACCATTGACTTGGTCAAAAGTCAATGGTCAACGTTAGTTAACTAACTGTAGGGGACTAAATGTTATGAATTTATCAAACTTAAAAGGGTATTGGGGGTTTCCCCAAACCTTGGAGTTCGATTGATAGTTTTGACAAACTATAAGGGTAATAAATGTAATTCACCCAAATATTTAATGAACACAACTATAACTATTCACGAGCTTCTATTAAATGTGATTTAAACGAAATCAAGCTTTACTAATATTCAATGTGTGAAGAACATTACAAATTGGTGATACTCTGTCCATCCCCCCCCCCCCCCTCCCCCCGGCCAAAAAAAAACCTAATTTCAAAAATTTTCATCCCAAAAAGAAGTTCATATTTGAGATAAAATTATTATATTATTCTTACTAATAATAACAATATATAATCTAAATTAAAAAGTAAGGATAAAAATATAAAATTTTACATTTAATTATGTATTGAATGTGTTGTACCTTGTTATTTTAAAAAAAGTTATATCACATCAAAAGTGAATTCTTTTTTTAGGATGGAGGAAGTATTTAGTTTTTTAAAAATTTTAATACTATGTTTATTCTATACTTTGTGTTCTAAGTATAGATACTAAATGCAATGCTTTCAGGGGAAAAAAAAGGTAAAAGAAAAGTTAGTCAGTAAAATGTTTCTATTTGGCTACAGTAGTCAAGGGAAATGATCCTTCTATAACTTGTATAGCCAACTAAGAAGAGATAGAATTATAAAGTATTTTGGTCCACAACATTTAAAAAAAAAAAAAAAGATTCTATTAAATTGTTATGGGAAATAATTGAAATTTTGTGGAAAAAATAATTACTACATAGTAACCCCCAGAAA
This sequence comes from Gynochthodes officinalis, assembly GCA_020080225.1. Taxonomy (NCBI): domain Eukaryota; kingdom Viridiplantae; phylum Streptophyta; class Magnoliopsida; order Gentianales; family Rubiaceae; genus Gynochthodes; species Gynochthodes officinalis. The sequence continues at coordinate 31,753,761 of CM034625.1, read as the reverse complement.
AGGGGCCAGTTAATAGCAAAACATGCATGAAAACTTTTGTTTGAGTTAAGACTTAAGAGTAATGAATATTTGGTTGTTGATGGAAAATAAAAAGAGAATTCAAACTTTTGAATATTCAACAGTCAACACGATATACAATTGTTGAGTAATTTCCAAAGTCCCTTTCATTTTGCTGTCTCAAGTCATCTTCATCTTGGCTACCAAGTCTTCTTGCTTGGAGCGTCAAACGGGCTTGCATTTTTTTCTAAGTTCATCCTTTTCCACACAATTTGGATAAGACAATTAAAAAATGATCGATCTCCATATTATGTGTATATATATATGATAGATAATGCAATATCCTCTTCATCACACTTTGTTTTCATTCATATATATTTATATATATACACATAGAGAAGCATACATTGATAATGAAGTACTGCCATTTTATACTTGTTTTGTGGGGTCTAATTAGTGTGTTTGTTATACGGATTTGTTCAAGATGCTTTCCAAAAGAAAGGTAGGCTCTTATCCTTTCATAAATGAGACGCACCATCCGGATCTTATCCTTCTTTCATGGATTGATCATGATCATGAAGAAGAAGGATATAATAATGATGATCCAATTAGCACTACTGAATGCTGCAACTGGGAGGGGTCAACTGCAGTGATGCCACTGGAAAAATTGTTAAACTCCATCTTAGTCATCTTGTAGAAAATATTTTTAAGAATTATGGTTATAATAATGATGATCGGAACTGGTTTTTAAACTTAAGCATTTTACTCCCTCTTGAGAACCTGCAAGCTCTGGACTTGAGTTATAATTATTTCAGAAGCTCTGGGCTGGGTGTGGTGCCCCTCTTTCATTAATTACTCCATGCATTGATCAAAGAAAACAAGAATTCTAACCGACGGCAAGTTATGTATATATATAGCTAGTTATCCAAATCATCAAATTACATTTATCTAGCTAGGACTATAAGTCTACAAACTTTATGTACCGTTCCTTATTCTAAAACGTAAAATGATCGATCCATACTCCAGTTATATGAATTGTATTATCATACAGCTTAAAAGAATTTTGTAAAGGTATTAAATAGAATTGCAAGTTGACGAGGTTGAACTTTCAAGTTTTAATCACTTAACCCTTATTACTCCTGAGCTTACATTACTTTGCGTGTTGTAACAATTGCAATGCATTCAAATGCCAAAAATTGATAATAACCAAAAAAAAAAAAACAAGTTAAAATTTTCTATTACCACAACATTATTTCTGTGGGTATTTCAATTAATTTAGTTCCTCCATCTTAAGAATTAAAAACGCCATTACAAAGGGAATCTCAAAGGAATTCTTAGGTAACGGGTGCTGGAGGGTACTTCACTGTTTCACAAAGAGTCCGGAGGGTATAAAATTCAAGGGATAGTTAGGTAGAATTTTTTTAACTATAAATTATAATAATATTGAATATATAGTTTTTTTAATTTTATTCTTACTTTTTAATTTTAAGTTGTAAAGATAATAAATGAAAAAAATTTAATATTAGACTTTCTTAAGGACAAAAATATTTTTAAAGTGCATTTTTTTTAGATGAAAGTAGTGAAGTATTATTCTGTAGCATCATTTTCTTAAAATTTTAAATCATTTTTTTTCTTTTTTTTCTGAAACGGTTTTTCTATTGTGATGTGCATTTATTCTTATAGTCATAATTTGTTAATGGTAGCTAGGCATGAGTTTAATGAAGATTCACCAGGAATGAATCGTGAAAGAAATAATTTATGTAATTCATGAATGGGAAAATAATTGACATTTTGGTATAAATGATTACATATTAACCAAAAGCAGCCGAATTGTAGAATACGCATTGCTCGCAAATGATTGTGCAATTTGATTCGACAGAGAAATCGATTTTCGGCAACATGATCACTAATTGCTTCTTTTTAAGCATAAGCATGCCCCAATAAAGAGCAAAACACAACAACCATCCACAACGATCGAACACTCAATCAAAGACTGATTGACAGCAACATTTGAAATTTGATCAATCATGAAGAATGAAGAAAGTTGCAGTTGATGGCACGTATGCTTAATTTCAGAAACTGCTCAATCGAGCAATATTTGCTTCCCTTTGATTTATTCCTCTGTGTTTTATTTTATGTTTGTTCCTGGTAATTTATGGCATGATTACGTACAGATCTTGCATTCATAATGGATTAAAACTAAACAGTACTCAATATATCTTAGATTGCATGTGTTGAATAAAAAAAAAGAAACTGTAAAAAATTGTCAATTTCTATAGTCTCAGGCTATTCCCTTGGCTTGAAATTGAAAGAGAACCGTGAGGAACACTCGATCATAAAAGTCTCTTCTAGATGATGGTATAACTTCATATTAGATTATTTTGCCTAACAATTTATGGACTGGAAAATATAGTTAACGAAATTTGACACGCAACTTTAATGTTGTATGAAAACAACCAAAATTATTGACAAGTGGAAATGGTCAAACTTTACTTCTCATGTGAAGGTTTGCGAGCTATCCTATAGGAGCGGGCATAACGCGCACTTGGATAGTGGCTCATGATTCCTTGTCAACAAAAGTGGAATAATCAAACAACAGCGTTTTATATGCTGCGAGCCTCCGTTTGTTTATTAGCAAAGAAAGAAATCTTCCCTGTTGCAATTTGCTCTCAAATTATATGCATTTCATGAACAATTAAATTATTGGTATGAGTAATCTTTTGAATTAATAAGCGTGATTGTCCATTTGAGTAATTTTCAAAGACCAATAGTGCAAGTGCATTTAATTTTGCCGTCATGAGAGTCTAGAGTCTTCTCTGGACCATGCATGACTTAAGAGTCCTCTTGCCACGGTTGTCAAAACAGGCGGCCATGTTAAGTTTCTCCCTTTCCACAAAATTGGGATATTGAAATTCTTTAGGGTTGGTTGCTTCACAATATTATTCCTTCGTCATTTTTATATTTCAGTCTCCTTAATTAATCGCAGTTTATTTATAAATATTAGCGATAAAGTATTGATATTCTTGTGACTATCATTATATAAAAGGGTAAATTACATCTAGTATCCTTGTGGTTAATGTAAATTACCAATCGAACCCCGAAATTTGGTAAAACTACCAATATCCCCTTAAGGGGGCCAAATGTTATGAATTTAAAGGGGTTAAATGTTATGAATTTATCAAATTTAAGGGGTTATTGGTGATTTTTCAAATCTCGGGATTTGATTCATAGTTTTTACAAATCAGATGGGTAGTAGATATAATTTACCCTATATAAAATCAATTATATATATAATTATGCAAAAATTAATGGTATAAAACAATTGAAGTTGCTTGACTTTAATTATAACAATTGTTCAAGGTTCCCTGATTTTCAAAGGTACATTTGTGTCAACAATATTTTTAAATTGTACGAATTTAAGCGGTTTTTAGAATTATAATGTGCAAGGAGATTTTCTCATTAATTAATAATTATTCAATCACAGGTGGCCCTCCGTACATCCTCTCCTTGATTTATGTTTACTAACAGGCACTTTCCGCGCAATGCGCGGTTTTTTAAGTGCCCACTGCATTGCACAGTATATAAAAAAGTTGATAATAAAATTAAGATAAAGTAGACGAAATAAAATCACAATACTATAAAAAAGAAGAAATATTTAATAGGGAGAAAGAAAATTACATAGTAGGAGTTAATTAATGTAGAACAAAAATAGAGTAAACATATTCTAATTTATTTTAAATTTAAATTGCCATGGATATAATTTTTCTATCCCATGACTGTTAAAAATAATAACAATGAAAATATCTTGTATTTGTGGTATGAAAACTAAATAGTCATTCTCTTCCAAATTATGATCTTGTACGAACTGATGCCAATTTCGACGAAGTGAAGAACGCCTCACAGTGATGTCATATACTCGATTTCCAGATTTCAAATGAATGTCCCAGTGTTTTGCTTCTTCCAAATAAAAATTTGAATATTTTGGAATAATCTATGTGACAACAAGGAAATTGTATGAAGTTAGTAAATGGGAAGTGCAAATAAATTTGTAGAATAAATTTGCAAAATAAGATATAAATTGAAATATTACCAATCTAAAAGTATCTGATGCTGTAAACTGCTGGAAGAAGGAATAGTGTTGAGTTGAAATGAACTTTTGAAATGGATGTAGTGAGGATGACAGGACATTATGTTGAAGATTCGTTGTTTTGAAGACTGTAAATAATACATAGTAAAATTAAGATATTATACATTATTTAATCAGAACGGAAAATGTATATTGTTAAATGAACAAACCTTGTTTTGGCAATATAGGTAATGGCACTGTCCATGGCATCATGATTTCGCCTTTGAAATTGTTGAACGTAAGACAATCAAATTTGTTATTTCCACGAAATCTTAATAAGATTGAACATTCTTGATTGAGTAAATTATCATCAAAGAATTCAGTCCAGCCAAATGTGAAAACATGTTGATTGATTGTTAACTTCCATTGCATTTGTCCTTGTTGGATTATGATTTCATCCTTATCACAAAAATTGGATAGCATAGAGACCTATTGGTACTGCCTACAAAAAAGGACAAAAGTTTTTTATTGTGTTGAATGCAATAACAAGTAATTGTTGTAGTAAATATAAGAGTAAAATTTATAAAGATTTAAAGTTGAACCTGATTCTTTCTTTGAAGGGATTTGAAGAATAAGCAACACGGCTTTTCATTTGTACCTTGGAAAGGTGAGTAAAAAGATTAGGAAGAACAATATGAAATTATGTTATTTGTATGAAAAGTATCATATGGAAAAAAGTATGAATGAAATTTATAGAATTACCTTGTAATTGAAATAGCATTGGATTAGCAAGTAATACGTTTTGCATCCAATCTTGAATTGATTTTTTTGATTGTGCATTTGGATATCCAATGTATTTAAATATCGTTGGATAAGAGATGAAAAAATTATAACATATTCGATAATTGATCTGATTGTCTTGCACATATGTTAAGGTGCCAGCGTGTACACGCGTATGGAATTGAGTGACAAAATAAAATTTTCGGTTATCACCATTTTGTTTGGTCAACCATTTTGTAAATGGATTATTTGTCGTTGTCATCACCTATAAGAATAAAAAATTCAATAAAATTGCTTATTTTAAGAAATGAATACTGATACTTAGAAAGCAATAGAAATTGGAGTAGGAAAACGAAGTACAACCAATGTTATTACTAGTAATTATAGACAAAAAAACCAGGTAAACAAATGATATTTTAGCTTATTTGCAATTAATAGCATTTGATTGCGGGAACCTGGAGTACAAGATAAAAAAAGGAATAGGAAAATTGAGTAGGAGCAACTTTATTAGAGCAAATTTCAGTTTGTTGCAAATGGCAGTATTAAAATGCATAAATCAATCCATTTATTGCAGGAAAAATGTGTACAGCATTAAAAAAACAAAAATGCAAGTAAAGAAATTTTTTTTGAGCATACTGCAAATGGCAGCATTAAAATGTACGAGCTAATCCATTTTTTTTTTCCGAGAAAATGGAGTATATAATTGTAAAAATCAGTAGGAAAATGAAGGACAACAAATGTTATTCCAATTGCTTTGAAAATTCCAACAGAACATGGTCAAAATGCATAAATCATTACAAGGTGGGCAAAAAATGTATCTATACTGGAAATAAAAACCAGAGGGAAAATGGAGAATAACCACCTCAGAGATGTAAATGCAGTAAAGGAATGTTATTTCATCATAATCGAAATTGCAACATTAAAATGCACCAATTAATGAAATTTCATGGAAAATAAATTTTGTAGATAAAAATGGCAAAGAATTGTTATTTTAGCATATATCGCAAATGGCAGATTAAATGCACTCCATTAATCCATTTTTTATGGAAAATGGAGTATAGAATTGTAAAAATAAGTAGGAAAATCGAGGGCAAAATGTTATTGCAAATTGCTTGAAAATAACATCACTACATGGTAAAAATGCGCAAATCATTACAAGGTTGGCAAAAAACTTATCCATCCATACCATTATATGTAAATAGCATACATAAACTCAGGAAAATGTATTCATAGTAAAAGTTGTCAAGATATAAAATAGTACAATCTGAAAGCAATATTATTGTAAATTTCAGCATATATAAATTCAACATTATTACAAAGGAAAGACATTTCTTTCAATCGACATAGCAAATAATCGAAAAACCACTTCTATCTCATGTACATTAACGTGTATTTATTTATGCCTATTTGAAGAGTGAAGAGCATGCTGGTAAAACTAATCTAGTCACTTGATAAATTGAAAACTGCACAGTAGTTTCTGTTCAAACATCTTGAACTCCATAGCATCAAGAAATATAGCTGAAAGTGCATCCACATATTACAAAGTCGACAAGTATGTGTAGAAAATTTTACCAACATCAGAACAAGTATCAAACACAAATCTGAAGTATCATAACATCCAAAAGCAATCAGAAAATGTACATGTAAGAAGAGTAATTTTACCTTTTGAAGAGTTACTGTATGATCAGTTTCGCAAGATCCATTGGCAATCATTTTTTATTCAATGTACATACAATAAGGAAAAAAAAGGTTAGAGTATAGCAAGAAGAAACAAAGAATATGCAGTTCAAGAAGATTACAGTAACCTCATTTCTATCCTACACAAAGGAAAAGTATTGCTACTTAAGGCAGCAAGAAGCATGAGGATTTAACTTTGAATGATAACAAAAAATAGGAAACAAGAAAATACATGAATGAATGTTAGACATGCACATATCTTTCTAAACATGAAATAAATAAAGGCATGAGCAAGTTAACAAGAAACAGAATCTTTTGATGGAAGATATGGTTGACCAATCAATCCAATGCAGTGGAGTTGTAACAAATTGTTTCTGAGTTTGTGTTTTGAGGTTTTAAAAGAAAATAAAATGTGAAGTTACAAGCTAAGGAGGAGGAAACCGTTGACTAATAAAACCAATGCTGTGGAGTTCTACCAGATAACTTCTAACTTCCTGTTTTGCAGGAAAAAGGAGAAAAGGAAAACAAGAAGCAAAAAACTGAAGTTACAAGGTAAGACATTACTGCTGAGCTTTTGTTTTTGGGGGAAAAGAACAACTGAAGCTCAAGTTACAAGCTAAAAAGGAGTAATTTTAGGAAAGAATGCAGTGGAAGATAGAAAAAGAAGTATATGACCTGCGTGCAGTATTTGTTGTATAGAACTACAATGAATGGCATGGTTCTACTTATAAGAATAGTTGTACAATCTGCTTGATGGTGATGTGACCTCTTTTTACTTTTACAGCTGTGTTTTAGTTGTCAACTCAAACTGGGCAGTCACATGGGCATGTTAAAGAAAAAGCTGCAGAAACAGAAGTTGCAATTTTGCCTTGGGAATAATGAACACAAATAGAAATGTTTACATTGGAAAACGGATCTGGAAACAATGCCTGTTGCATAATATTAAAATTAGAATGATGTTATCTTAGGCTAAATTTGGAGGTACAAAAATATATATGTAGAAGATGGGGAAAAATAGTATATGATTCAGATAATATTGAGATTATTTGCATGGCAGAAAGTTTTTTTTTTAATAAAGTACTGGTTTTTTATTTACATCACACACAAGAATAGACAAACACTGGCTGGTATTGTGAAGTATTAGACATGCATAGATAGAAGATATTTGACAAACACAAGAAGTAAGAGTAGTAATTGGCAAAAAAATATCTAAAACAGCAACGACACAACAGGTGCAGACCATTTAATATAAAATTTAATTCTTATAAATAAAATAATAGATATACATAGTGTAGTGTCTCGAAGTTTACATACATGTATATATATATATATACACACACATATATAGAGAGAGAGAGAGACAAATATATAAGAACTCACCCTTTGAAGTTAAATATTTCGAGTTTTGAGATTGCCTCCACTGCGATACAAGCGACCATACTTGGTGACATCCTGTTGCATATGCTAAGCATTAACCCAAGCACTTAAAACCTTATGCAAATTGGAGAACAGAGAGAGAGAAACAACTTAATGAAACTGCTTTCAAATGATTGCATATCAAATGCAGTTTTGATATGCAATCAGTGTATCAGCATCTTACAATTGGCGTAAGGAATTCCAAACATCCTAAAAACTGGGTCCAAGTATGTCCATAACCTGAAAGCATAACGATTAGCATAAATAGTAGCAAATCCTTGAACAAAGGCAACACATCCATATTTAGCAGGATGGAAAAATCTCCTTGACGCACTTGTAGTGAACTCAAGGGATCCCATAAAATCCATTGAAGTTACTATTCATTGAAAAGTAAGAAAAAGCAACATAAATCGCTTTTTAATATAAGATATTAATATAGAGAAAAGAAAACGAGTTTCATGGAAAACTTTGAAAAATAATGAGAGGAGCTTACTTGTACAATCGCCATTCATAAGGAGGGCCATAGTTGCAGTGCCCCGCTATTAGGGTGTTCAAACTTCAACGCAACCTAAAAAGAGAAGTTATTTTAGATGTCAAGAGATACATGAGAAAATCCTATATTTAGGCACAAGGAACATAATCAAACCTCTACTGCATGAGGTCCTGTTTCTTTCAGCGCCATTGCTAACTCGGCCAAGATAGACTTGGCCAAAGCCACCCTTACCCAACTTCCTTTCGCTTGTATACACAAGAATTGTCACTTGTACTGCCCACCAACAAATAAGAATTCTCCATGAGAAAACCTATGGTATAAAGAAACGGTTAAGCAGGATGATAATGGTACCAATCTAGCAAATATTGGATTTGGAAGGCCAGAAGGGATAATGCTAGGAAAAGCCTAAATTACAGGTTAGTTATGGACACCAACAAGCCTACTTTTTAAAATCTAGTATCTCAAAAGAGTAAACAAGAATCAAGTAGCAAAATACATGTTCAATAACATACTGCGTACATAATGCTAATGTATATGCTAAGAAAGAAAGATACAAAATTAAACATGTCATACAAACTATTTTAGTTTTCAAATCAAAAGTGGCATTAAAAGTAAAACAGCACACGAAATTCCTTTATTCCAGATGTATCTTTGTGATTGATAGAGATTAGCTCCAAGACAACACTCCTACATGACAAAGCCAAAAAGTTTGGAATCAGTTTTTTGAATTATGATGCTGTTAGGGGATAATAAGTAGAAGCTTAAGCAGCTTGAAGCACAGAATTATTGAGTGTGAGCTATGTAATAGAAAATTCAAGGAATTGTAATCAGAAAGCACCAATAGTAGATAGTCATTGCCACAAATGTAGTTTCACAGATAGAGAAGTCTTAAGTTGGAAACCTTTGTTCAGCATATTGTAGACAGAAATACAGGTAAACAAATGTAAACAGAATGTAAATATTCAAACTCATGCAGGACAAAAATGTAGTTTTGTACAGAACAAAAAACTTGAACTTTCTGTTAAAATGCATAGAAATAGTTGGAACAAGCAAAACACAATTTGCTTTTCACATACATACCTTTGAAAAAACCAAAATGGATGATTTAACAGAAACAGGTGGATAACAGCAAGTAGGACAAATCCATACACAACATTTTTCAGAACAATTAACATTGGGCTGCAGCAGGACACTTAGAAATCCCACAAAGATAACAACAAATTGGTTTCCTACAAGCTTTTCTGTTTTTTATGTGATGTACTCAGAAAACTAACGTTCTACCATTCTGTTTTCATAAGTACAAACCATAAACAAAAAGACAAGCAAAATGATAGAGCAGTCCCAAAATACAAAATGTTGAAATACATATTTGCAAAATGTGCAAAGTAGAAACAAGTTAATCTATTTTCTGCTTTTTCTTTGTGGCATTGGCAGGGTCTTTGGTGTCCAAATTAACTTCTTCTTCTGATGGCACAAGCTTGTCAAGAAGGCAAAGGCGGGCTTTTGGTGAAGATTTGCTGGGAAGTTGTCCTGTAGGAAAAATAAGGGATGAAAAGTACAAATGGATCTGTAATATGTTTCAAGGTATGAATATAGTCAGAAATTTAGACAGAATAAATCATTGAAACAGTACCTTCAGATTGTGGCATTGGTTCGACTTCACGAACATTTGCAGATGTTACTTTTGTTGCACTTGCACTGTTCTGCTCGATTGATGAGCCTGAAACCTGACCTTCATGAAATTCGGCATAGGAAGTGATGGTGTAGCGCTGTCTACCATCTGGAGTCTTAAGTTTGATTGGCCTAATTTGGACCAAGAACAATTTGGATTGCAAATCCTTGTGAACTTCCTGTAACGGAAGTTCAGTGTTCTAGCAAAAAAAAAAAACCAAAAGAGTTAATGCTGAAGCATTCACAACTGTGAAAGCAAAGCAAATAAAATCATAATGTAAACAGGTAGTTTGGCAGTAGGAACGACCTTGTTTGCATATTCCATGACTTCACTCGCTGAAAATGTTAATAATTTTTCAGCTAGATTTCCAAATATAGAGGCTGTAATAATACCACTATCATCAATCACATCAACCTCAAACCTACACCTGTTCACAAAGCAATAATCAGTTAGGCCACGATACAATGAAATTAAAACAAAGCTAAAAAGGGAATAAAAGATAAATTTACTGGTTACGCTTATCCGCTTGATTCACACAAGTTCTGTGTGTATTCTTCATGTTGCAGTGCAGATGTTGATTGGAAGCATTTGGGACAAGCCATGTACCAATACTTTTGGCAGATATTTTTGAGGGAAAGTTGTGCCTTGACAAGTACATTCTGCAAACAGATTGCAATAAGTTAGGAGCAACAAACAGTAAAGCATACATGGAAAAAGAGATACTGGTTTTGATAATCAGTGAAGGAAAACTAAATACCTTGGCTAATGGTGTTATGTTAGCAACAAGACAAGTTTTCTTGTACGACTCTATAGATATCTCCGGAGGATTCTTGAAATAAGTCTTGTTCATGACAAAGTCAGACAGCATCTCCTTGTTTCTGTCAGCCCTGTTGCATAGTAAAATACAGTATTCAGTAAGGCAGAAAATAAAATGACTACTGCTATAAATTAATATAGGGCTGCATCACCAGTTTTTCAGACGAAGTGCACTTTCTATTGGAGGATTCACCAGAATAACTGAATCATATTTGGTAGTCAATGTCAGGCCTACAAATTGAATTTTTTTAGTTATAGTAATAGATAGCTGTGGAATAAAACATTGAGGGATGAACCAACAGTGCTAGAAAAAAATTTAGGATGAACAGAATGAGATTGACAGTGGAATACAGTACCATTATAGTAAACAACTTTAATCCTGCGACAAATGATTACAGGAAAGTTGTTCAAATTGTCAACAATATTAGCTCCTTCATTGGCAACAAACTCGTTCCAAATAGATAGCATGACTGTCTTCATACTGCAACAAAGAATAATGGAGTTAACTTAGCAAAGACATAAATTTCACGCGGCTAACATTATAAAAGGGAAGTTTCTTTTTCCAAATTCAGTAAAGGAACAAAATACTTAAATTTCAAATTCGAGCAGATTAGTTATTGTCTGGAAACAGTAAAAGAGGAATCCCAGGTTTATTGTTTGGAACAGATTAGTTATTGTTTGGAACAGATTAGTTATTGTTTGGAATAGATTAGTTATTGTCTGGAACAGATTAGTTATTTTCTGAAACACAGGTTTATGCAGTGAATAAATATGTTCTAAATCATCTGCACAATTCATCAGTAAGAAACTTGAAATGTAATGACATGATGACAAGACTAAAAATATGAGAAGGAACAGGAAATTTATGTAGGAAAATAAATAGAACAGATAACAGAGAATATGTATTTCATACAACACCGTGAAGCAAGACTGTAGACATTTGAACAGAAAATTAGGAAGATAGATTCTATAACCTTTGATTAAGGAGGACGAATTTCTGAACTGTTGAATCACCTACATCACCTTTGATAGTCTTAGGAGGAAGACTATCGATCACCACAGCCAACACATCTACATAATGAAAAACCATTTTACATGATCGGACTTAAATAGCAAGGTAAAACAGACACAAACATATTATAAATTCTAGGATTGTCAACTAACATGGAACGCCTATATAAATTGAACTATCTGTACTACTTTTATATAAAACACCCACTGGAAATCTAATAAGTAGCGATGAAAAGATAACTTTACCAACGGATTCTTTTTTTGCATCCATGAACCTAGCTAGGTCTTGAAATTATGTATACTGATAATTGACCTCAACCACACCGTCAGAATTGTCAAGAGGTTCAAGGATGGTCCTTGAATTGATGATCCACTGTGTAGTTATCCCTTCAAATTGATACTCTTTTTTCAGTTGCTTCACTTCAGCATTTTTGATTGTATATTTTTTGTACACTTGCATTTTCTTCCCCATGCGCTCAATTTTATGGTTAAAAACTATGGCTTGCACTCTGGAACCCTGTCAATGGAAACAGAAATTATTTGAATAAACAGGAAAAATATACCTTATTCTATGACAGAAACCTGAAAGTAGCACCAAAAGAATTTGCACCTTTGAGTCTGCGAGGATGAAATGCTGGTAACGCGAAGGATCAGCACTGCGCTTGTTGGAAGCCTTTCTTGACAAGAATAATACATGACCAAGATGTCATGCCTCAACAATTTCTTCAATCTCTAACAAACGGTCCATCCGAATTCAACAAAGACGCAATGTCACCGATATTCACAATAAGAGGTAAAGAAAACGCAAAAAGAAAAACAGGATTAGAAAATACTTCAAACTCAGAGCAAAGACATCAAAATCGATCATCAAGTGTTTGCTAATTCAAATATTTCATTATAAACAACATTTTGAGTTTTGCAACTCTTAGATTCACTAAAAGTGGAAGGAAGTATTAACACTTTTACTAATTTGGATGTTCTTGCTCTTGAAAGGGCAACATACAGTTGACTGTGTGAGAAAACTGGTTCTTGCAAGTAAACACCGACAAAATCTAACGTTTGGCCTTGGGCTTTATTAATTGTCATGGCAAATGATAACCTGACTGGAAATTGAGTCCTCTTAAATGGAATTCCATTTTTCTCTTTGTCTGAACTATGCAATGGAATTTTGGGTATGAAGACAACCCTGCCTTCTTGCTGACCAGATGCAATCTTTGCACAAATTGTATTGGCTGTTAATTCTAGACAAATCAGACGTGTGCCATTACAAAGACCTTCAGTCGGATTAAGATTTCGTAAAAGAATTATTGGACAGTTCTTTTTGAGTAATAGTATATGTGGAGGAAGACTTGATGGATTTAACGAATTTAGAAAATCCTCATAATCCCCTTGATGTTTTAGATCAATTGTTTGATCTGAACTGGTGTATACTACTAAATTTCCAGGAAATTGTTCTATTAAAAGATTATTGATATCATGAACGGAAGTATTTTTTGGTGACAAAATGCACCTATTTATCATTTCCTCTGGTTTGGTAGAATGCAAAAGCAAATTTGGGAAGACACAATCAATCAATCTGTTTAATATGGAAAAAAATACAGGAAAACAGGACAAGTAATTAGATCAAAGAAGTTTAATACATGTACAAAGAAGGAAAAAACCAGATAAGTGACATGTCAAATACTTACTTATGAAGAGAATCTTTTCTGCCAATATACGGAATGACAATTTCATGTGGTAATGTAATATTACCACATTCATCCATAGGTTCTGAATTTTCCCCAATCTTGAAAAGGAATTCAGAAAAATTAGGGTCTAAGAAAGCACGCATATTTTGTTTCAATTTAATTTTTTCCATTGAAGACCATAGTGGAGAATTCACTATGCTGGCATTAACTTGTGACTTTCTTGTTTCTTTTCTAATAACAGGAAGAGTTTGTCGAAAGTCACCCCCAAAGACATCCACTTTTGAGCCAAATGGTTCATTTCTTCCAGTTATATCTCTCAAGACAATATCAAATGCTTCTAAAGCATCTCTAGTTGCCATAGAAGCTTCATCCCATATTATAAGTTTAGCAGTTGAAATAAGATGGGCTGTACTGCTTTGCTTACTCAATTGACAAACTTTAGTAATAGAGAAATCAATTGGAATTTTGAATCTTGAATGAGCGGTGCGACCGCCCGGAAGAATGGATGCAGCAACACCTGATGTTGCTACGGCAATTGCAATAAATCCTTTGGATCTAATATTAGCTAACAAGGCACGATATAGCTAACAAGGCACGATATAGGAAAGTTTTTCCAGTTCCTCCAGGACCATCAATGAAGAAGGCTTGCCCTCCACTTAGATGGATTTTCTGGAGGATAGATTCATAGGCAAACTTCTGTTCTACGTTTAATTTAGTTGGAAGCAAAAGATCTTCTTCACTAACAATTATATTCAGTTCACTATCCATCTCTTTTGTTAAATTATCAGACAGAAAGATTTGCTCATTTTCAGGAAGAATATGGTATTCGTTTATATTTTTATTCATCTCTTCTAAAGAATTGTTAATGTCTATTAAGACTCTTTTCATAACAACATGGCTGTCAACACTGGAATAATCCAGTGACCTTCGAAAGTCACTGGATAATTCGAGCTGGAACTGTTCCCATAATTTCTTGGTTCATTTGGAGAACAAAATACTAAAATAATAGCAAAAAGGGATCTTAGAGCACTTGGCATCTGATAAAGAGATGTCTCTTTTAAAGTATCTTCTATGTAAGTATCAGATTCCAGTAAACCTAATTTTAGTGCTGCATCTCTAAATGTTTGGCATTTTGTGCCTGAAACAGTTAAAAGATCAGCAAAGCAAGTAGGAGCTCTAACATTTGAAAGTAATAGCCTAAGATAATATCGATCTCCCTCCTGTGGACTCACAGTAACCATTCGGCCAATTACATTTCTAGTTTTTCTTTTAGTCCAGATTCTAAGGGTAGAATTCCATACAAAGTGTTGAGGAAATTCTTTATAAAGACATTTCAACTGCTGAGCTGTTTGATTCATACGATTCATTTCAAAAAACTCAGTAAGCATAGTTTTTGAAAAGTCAATTTCTTCTATCAAATTTGAAAGATTAGATTTTTCTTTAAATGAAACAACTTGCCGACCATCAAGATGGACTTGCAAAGCATAAACAGAAGGGGTCATTTCACTAAGATTGAATCCATAAATCCTCCAAAGTGCTTCTGGAGGACCGATCCAACGGCCATCCTGAAACTGTTTAATTTCATCAATGTCTTGATGGCCATTTAGTTCAGAAATTTGAAAACTGACCAAATCATGCCCCTTATAAATGTATTTATAAATGTACTTCATGAGCTTAATAGTTGAACAAATTTCAACATTCAAATGGCAATCAAAAGTAGCCAATAAATATGGATTATATGGAATAACCCAGCGATTATCCAATACACACTGCCTAACTTTAATCTGTCTACCATTATTTCTTCTTCTATAATAAGGATAACCATCTTCTACATGCATTGTTTGTTCACAAAAATCTTTAGGATAGTGATTTTTGCACTTACCATTTCGCATACATAAATTAGTTTCATTCATTTGGCCACATAGACCATGAATCATGTGTTTAAGGATAAGGTTGTATAAATGAGGATGCATTTCTGGATCAGGAATTTCTGCACATACAATGTTATTATATGCCTTAGGATTCAATAACTTAAATTCTGGTTTGAGAATTAATAATAAGTGAGCATGAGGCATGCCTCTTTTTTGAAATTCAATCACACTAACACATGCTGCTACTTGTCCAAAGATATTTTTGTGCAATAGTTCTCTCCTAAGAATTTCAAATTTTGCTCTAAACACTCTTGCTAACAAATCAAGCCTATCAAATGCAGTTTCTTTGTTAGATAGATTTTCTTGTATCTCTTTCCAATTAGGATTACAAGTCATGGTAATAAAAAGATCAGGCTTGCCATATTTTTGAACTAAAGCCATAGCATCCAAGTATCTACGGCGCATATCTCTAGGTCCGCCTACAAAAGAAGCTAGCAAAATAACCCGGCGACCCACATTAGAGCTATCTAGTTGGCCATTTGAAATGCTATCAAGGACACCTTGTAAAATTTCTGTTCTAACTTCTTTTTGTTTTAATCTAAGAAAGTCTATCTAGATGTTTCTATTTTTATGTACATATCAACGACAAATTGTTGGAATAAACGCATTGTATGTAATAGCATTGATTCATCATTTGTTCTCATCTGAAATTTGTAACAGTAATACTCCCTAGTGGACACACAATCCTTTCTCTTCTTTCCAGTTTCGATGTCTACAATGGAAGGATTAGAAATTAGTTACTTTTACTGAAAATATGTTAAGCACTACATAGGTAAAGTTTCCTAATAACGTACTCAAAAGAAACTTACTTGCATCTTCACATGCTACCAAATCTTCTGGGGTTTCCAAAGTGAAGACATCAATGCTAGAAACATTTACATTAGGATTTATTTTTCTATGTTTTCTATTTCGGTTGGTTTCAGATATTATTATGCCAACCGGATTTCCCACGAGGAAATAACAATGGATATTGAAGAGGATCATAACATGCAAAATAGTGTCGAATTGTATGACTTGTATTAGAAGTGCTATATATCTGAATATGTGCGCTTCTAGTATCCGAAGAAGTTTCTACACCATCCTCAGAAAATATAGCACCCACTTGGCTACAAGTGGGAAGATTATGAGGACGCTGATCTAAATTTGGAGAAGAATTCAGGAAAATCCTATAATCATCCAAATGAGGAATGCGCCTAAGACTTTTCAAGAACTTACAATAAGGATTGTCCTCTAAAATCTGCATAAGTAGGGATAAAGTTGTTTCACGTAATTTATCACAGGATTTAACTCGTTGGGCCAGTTCCTGTTCAGTGTCATAGAAGTAAAACTGGATCCTAACTGTTTTTCCTTTGTTATTTGGTGAAAGACTATCGAGAAAATGATAGACTTGCCCCTGAACCCTGAAAGTATACATCCCTCTATTATTTTTAGTTAATTCCCTATCATATTTCGCCCCAAGGGACGTGAATGCCAAATTGTTGTTATAAGTTCTAATGTTTTTTCTAAAATAAACAGATTCTTCATCTTCATCGGTAAGCAAACGACAAAGTGCATATGGCATGGCAGGCATCACAATTGATACCCCGCCTCCTGCACAGCAGAATGATGGAGGTTCCAAATAGAACCTCTTAGCTGCGCAATAAGAACAATTCGGAACAGTAGGAAGAATCATAGAAGTTTCAGGCATCTGGTTAAGTGGTGAAGCAATTTTTTTTCTTCTTTTATTGGTTATCCCCGCATTTCCTGATAGGTCAAATGTTCATATGTTATTGTAACCATAGCAAAGAACAAGTATAAACAACTACATTCTGTCACAGTCATTTAAATTTACCTTTTGAATGAGAAGAAGAATCAAGGACAACATGCTCTACTGTTTGAGTTGCCAAAGATGCACAACTCAGGGGAAACAAATCGCTGGGTTGTTTGTTTCGGCAGTTCTTGCTACCTAAATTGCGAGAAATCCTAGAATTACGCAAGATTTGATATCTTTTCTGCCTAGCAAGCTTTGCTTGAACATTAATACTAAACAATTCGGAAGGAAAAGGAGTCACACCGTCACTACGTGGCGAATTATCATGAGGAAAGGAAATCCCTGTTTTCACATGGCCCAAAGATGTAGTCATAAAGAAGTATAAATCTTTTTTTCCTTGATTCAGTACTTGTCTTGTGTTAAAGGGGTATTTTGAATCAGGCAAACCATTGCTAGCTTCACTTGAATCAGTCAAACTAAGTTCACAGTCAATAAGTTCAATAATAGGTTCAGAATCAATCGATTTTTGGTTTTCCTTATGTATGCATGTTTGGCCACAACAGGGATTAACTTTTCTCTTTCTATGTGGTGCCATTCCATTCTAACACTCTTCAATGCTTAGGGTTCACATCTATTTAACTTGATACACAAAAGTCATGCACAAGTGATGCAAAGATAAGCAGAGAATAAATTAAGACCAAAACAGAATTAAAAATGGGAATCAGCACGAAAAAATGGCAACAGATAGCTAAATAGAAGAATAACATAAATGTTGTTATGTAACGAACAGAAAAAGAAGCAGTATAAAGACCTAGTAAATCATTCGAATCGAAGATATAATCATAGGAAATTTGTTCAGCATACAAGCAACATCAGGCCTATATAAAAAAGAGTAGTAAGGAAACGTACTTTTAGATGACAAACACAAGCAATCTAGACAAGAGTCTGCAGCAAAATGCTCTGCCTGCAATATGATACACAGATTCAAAAAACAGCGTCATAACTTGCATTTAAATCTTTAGACTGTTTTTAAACTTGGCAGTTATCCAATAAACAGTGTCATAACAGGGAAATAATAATTTGTGTTACCTAATTTCATAAACAGTGTCAGAAAAGAGTTAGTTTTTTTTGAAAAAAATAAACAAGAAGCATGCATTACAAGAGCAGAACATTAAAAAAAATTATATCCTACAGAAGTGTAAACACATTTGCAATATAGAATCAGCACTTGAATTTGCAAACGCAATAAGCCGACAAAGTATAGATCATGACAGTGACCTAACAACTAAACAAAAACTTCCATAACCATTACACAAGTACAAAAGAAGAATGTACAGTGGAGTAATACTTTTGAAATTGCACAAAACAAAGGACAGCTATTTTCCTTTCACACAAACTTTGAAAAGTCGTAAAATTAATGAAACTAAGCTGTATGTATGAAATGGATTTTAAAAAACCAATCACAGTACAACCTTGTTAAAAACATTATAAAAGCTTGCAACATCTGCAACAGAAAAGAAACAGAAAGCAAGAGAAAACAAATTGGACAGAAAAGAAACAGAAAGCAAGAGTAACTGTACCTCTTAAAGTGCAACTACACCAGTCAATCAGTTCCCAACATCGATTGAGAATCCCAGTTCATTCAATGCAAATAAAGAAGTACAGAAAAAAGTTAGTTTTTTTAAAAAACAATAAACAAGAAGCATGCATTACAAGAGCAGAACATTAAAAAAAATTATATCCTACAGAAGTGTAAACACATTCGCAATATAGAATCAGCACTTGCATTTGGCAAACGCAATAAGCCGACAAAGTATAGATCATGACAGCGACATAACAACTAAACACAAACTTCCATAACCATTACACAAGTACGAAAGAAGAATGTACAGTGGAGTAATACTTTTGAAATTGCACAAAACAAAGGACAGCTATTTTCCTTTCACACAAACTTTGAAAAGTCGAAAAATTAATGAAACTAAGCTGTATGTATGAAATGGATTTTAAAAAACCAATCACAGTACAACCTTGTTAAAAACATTATAAAAGCTTGCAACATCTGCAACAGAAAAGAAACAGAAAGCAAGAGTAACTGTACCTTTTAAAGTGCAACTATACCAGCCAATCAGTCATGAACATCGATTGAGAATCCCAGTTCATTCAATGCAAATAAAGAAGTACAGAAAAGAGTTAGTTTTTTTTAAAAAAAAATAAACAAGAAGCATGCATTACAAGAGCAGAACATTAAAAAAAATTATATCCTATGTATGTAAACACATTCGCAATATAGAATCAGCACTTGCATTTGGCAAACGCAATAAGCCGACAAAGTATAGATCATGACAGTGACCTAACAACTAAACACAAAATTCCATAACCATTACACAAGTATGAAAGAAGAATGTACAGTGGAGTAATACTTTTGAAATTGCACAAAACAAAGGACAGCTATTTTCCTTTCACACAAACTTTGAAAAGTCAGAAAAATTGGTCCAAACTAATTCAGTATGTATGAAATGGATTTTAAAAAACCAATCACAGTACAACCTTGTTAAAAACATTATAAAAGCTTGCAACATCTGGAACAGCACGATGTCAAAACAACCACCAGTAAAATTCAGCCTACCAAGCACATTTCATCACACATGCTCATTAACAACTTATATTACAACAGATAAACATATATATCTCTCAGTACAAAAAACAAAGAACAAATATTAACAAACGATTCAAGGACATCCAAAGCAAAATAAGGCAATGGTTTGTATCAATGTAAAATAATACATAGCTATGAAGTATATATCACAACATAGGGTAATAACTAACAACACAACAAAGAAGTAAGCAGGAAACTAATCGAAAAAGTCTGATTTTTCCATCCTGTTAGAAGGCTGAAGAAAAGTAAGAGTATAAAAAGAAAAATAACCCAAATGTTCAAAACCAGTAGAAAGCCTTTTATATAAACCTTTTAAACAGATGAGAGGGCTATATATATATATATATATATATATATATATATATATATATATATATATATATATAACCTTTTAAACAGATGAGAGGGCTATATTTTTTTTCCCAAACGCATTCTATTTGTAAAAGTTCATATAAACCAAATACATTGTATAAACAATCAGGCAGAATCCGGAATGCCACAGTCTCAAGCCAACAACCAGTAAGATTTAGCCCACTAAGCACATTTCATCACACACGCACATTAACAACCTATATTACTATATCACAACAAATAAACATATATATTTCTCAGAACAAACAACAAAGAACAAATATTAAGAAATGATTCAAGGACATTCCAAAGAAAAAAGGCAATGGTTGTTGGAAGTCTCAAAACGAGTTAGGAAAAAGGAAAAACAAGTTGGAAGATTTAAAACAAAAAGAAGTTAAGCCATCAATTAAGCACCGAATATTGAATGCAGTAAAAAACAAGCAGTAAACAATCAGCAACATTAACACCAGTAACCAAAATGGAAGAACGGTCTTAAATTCATTTAATGCAGTAACGAACAGGCAGCATTAATACCAGTAAAGAAAAGGATGCAGACAACAAAGGGACAAAAAGGGTTAGGAAAAAAGAGGAACAAAAACATACCTAAAGACAATGAAAAAGCTTGAAGCAACTACTAAACACACGGTTAGAGAAGTAACAAGAATAATGGCATAAATAAGAAGGGCAAAAGTAGAAGATGGCGGTTAACAAGCTATCAAAAATACTGACACTTGATATGAGAGTGATTAGAAAGGAAGTGGGCTAATAAATGAAAAGTTAATGTTTACACACTGGAAGACAGCAGGAATCAAATATTTACACTTTGGACAATACCCATACAGACATAGGTAATAGCGAAATAAAAGACTTGACAGGAAGCAGCCGATTAAGAGTTCAAACAGCACACTTCAGACCCAAAAAAAATTTAAAAACATAAAGCAATCAAATTGCTTAGCTTTTCAAATAGGCGGTAGGTGATTCCTGGTGACCTAAGCAAGGATGCGGCTGGGACTGCAGTTCAGACTGAAACAAAAGAGTGGGAATAAGTCGGTTACCAAAGAGAGAAAAAATGAAATGACATGAAAGAGAAGACTGAAAAAAGAAAAAGCAAGCTGTTTTGTGGTTACCAAAGTACAAATGGCTGCGACGGGAAAGATGAAACTCCGAGTAACAGAAACGAAACGAAACAAGACAGTTCAATACCTGCAACCAATCTAGTTAGTTTCCTCCAACCGAAAAAAAAATCAGAAAGTTAAAGCAAAAATAAAATAGTACTTCCTTCTTCTCAGGCCGACGTTTTCACCGGCCACTTGTCGGAGGACGAGGACCAAAAACTGCAAATCAAAACAAGTTCTGGTGAGATCAAAGATTTTTTGGTAATTTTAAACAATTTATAACACTATGAAAGTAAAAACAGAAGAAATTCCGGACGTGCGCGGCCGAAACCTGCAAATCAAAGAGAACACCTGGTCAGGTCACATAAGAAAGAAAAAACGAAAAAGAACCTTGAAAAACCTATTAAGAAACCAGTACCGTAAGATGCGAAGGAAGACAACCAGTACCGAGCAGATCTGAAGGAGAGGCTTTGACCGACGACCTGGCGAACGGCCGACGACAGCGGACGGCGCCGAGTCGCACACCAAAAGGAAGATCGGTAAGTGTATGAAAAAAAAAAAAAAAAACCTAAAAAAACATATTAACAAACCCACACCGTCATATACGAAGGAAGGCGAATAACGAATGTCAGATCCGCAAAAGATTTGAGGGAGAAGAAATCCAGTAAAAAAGAATCGGCGGAGGAAGAGAGTCGGCCGAGATAAGAAAGGAAATGGAAAAAAAATGGTAGGGTTTCAAAGCCGTTTCCAAAGCTGGGATGATGACATGGAAAACACGTGTACACACGTATACTAACTTAGTAAACGTGGCGAGGAGTAGCCGCGCAAGGCGTGGGCAAATTTGTGTCCACGTGTCTTCGCCTGGTACTTCTTGTTCGCGCTTTATTACTATATTCTAATGAAAGAAAATTTTTGCCATTTCGAATTGCGAACAAATTATATTGAAATATGATTTTTTTCTTCTAATTATAATGTACCTGTTAATGGTGTAACACACTTGATACCAATGTCATTTTATTTAAATTATGACAGTATTTTGAAGTATGTTACATTTTCCGTTTATATTCTATTTACTTAAATGGCATGTAACTAGATGTAAAATAATGAATTCAAATGTTTTTGGGTAAATTACATCTACTACCTCTGTGATTTGTAAAAACTATCAATCAAACCCCAAGATTTGATTTATTACCAATACCTCCTTAAATTTGATAAATTCATAAATTTAGCTACTTTATTCAACTAAATTCATAATATTTAGCTACTTTATTCAACTAAATTCATAATATTTAGCTACTTTTAATAACATTTACCCATTTTAATCAACTAAATTCATAACATTTAGCCCCTTAAGGGGGTATTGGTAGTTTTACCAAATCTCGGGGTTCGATTGGTAATTTATATAAACCACAAGAGTAGTAGATGTAATTTACCCAATGTTTTTTAATTCACTCGGAGAAGTAATAATCAAGATGAAGGCTAAAAAATATATTTACTGAACACAACTATTCACAAGCTTGCGTTAAATGTGATTTAAACGAAATCAAACTTCACTAATATTTAATTTGTGAAAAACATTATAAATAGGTAATATTTAGAGTTTTAGTAATTTTAATGCTATGTTTATTATATATTTTGTGTGTTATATGATACTAAATATATATACTTTGGCACAACTTCAAAGAGTGATGGTCCATGAGGTATTAGACGACTAGTTGT
Organism: Gynochthodes officinalis; assembly: GCA_020080225.1. NCBI lineage: Eukaryota > Viridiplantae > Streptophyta > Magnoliopsida > Gentianales > Rubiaceae > Gynochthodes > Gynochthodes officinalis. The sequence goes on along the minus strand of CM034625.1, from coordinate 31,730,623 downwards.
CTCCATTTTGACTTGGAAGTCTTCTTGCCATATATCCTAACCAACAGCCTTATTACGTTTGTGACTTGATTTCCATTTTAATATGTGAGAGTTTGTTATATACGTATTTAAGGAATAAACCCAGGTGTTATTTAAATTGATTTACTCAGAAAAATAACATTATTAAAGACATATTTACAATTGTATTATGTGAGAGTTTGTTATAAATATATTTAGGAAACAAACACAAGTGTCATTTTAATTAATTTATTTAGGAAAATAATATTAATAAAGACAAACCAAAAATTAGGAAGACCAAATCAAATTTCACTAATATTTATATTAGAAGAAATTCACGGTTTAATTTGTTCCTCAATGGATTTATTGCACTTAAGTAATTCTTTAAAACTTGTATCCATCCAAAGAGTAATATATAATACAAACAATGAAAAATTATAGTGATATCTTTTAAATGATTAAATTAACATTTATATGGAAAGAGCCGTTGAATAATAATCAATTTGATAAATGGTGATGTTAATTACCATGAAAATTTTCACGGTAAATATAATTACTTTGATGAGAAATTCATTAAGCAATAGGCCAAGTGCGAGTCTTCTATATTGATCGTGAATGGACTAGTTTTTCGTATGATAAATGCAATGATTTTAGGACAAAACACAAAAGAAAATACTGGTCAGTAAAATCTTGACATTATCTCATTCTTTTTCGTGTGAAAACTTACTAAATCACACAATAGTACAAACTGTCTTAGTAACGTGGTCTATAATTATAAATCAAAGTTGGGCTTGAGTTTAATCAAATGGATGACTTGGGAAAATATTTTTTCCAATTGTATTATTAGAAGACAAATGGAATTTTTTTATATGATACATATTAATCCCAAAAGACAAAAATAGAAACAAGGCCAATTAATAGTAGAGTATGAATTACTCGCAATTTATTGTGGATTTTGATATAAGAACAATGACTTTTGGTTGTTGCTGGAAAGTGACAAAAAAAAAAAAAAAAAACAGAACAAAAACTTTTGAATATTCAACACCATATATGGTAGTTGAAGAGTAATTTTCAAAGACCAAGTTTTGCAAGTATCTTTCATTTCACGGTGACGGGAGTTCATTTTTTTTTTTCAAAGTTCACCCTTTTCCACACAATTAGAATAAGGAAATTCATTAATGATAGATCTCCATAATATATGTTTGGGATGCCTGGTTTACACCATAACATTATCATTCCTTCAAAACTTTCATCGATATTGCAATATCCTCTCTTTTTTTTCTTCATATATATTCATAGAGAGAAAAATATATATTGATCATGACGTACTGCCATTTTATACTTGTGTTGTGGGCTCTAATTAATGTGTCTATTATACAGATTTATTCAAGTTACTTTCCAGAAGAAATGCGGGCTCTCTTGGATTTCAAAGCTTCCATCAATGAGACGCGCCATCCCGATCTTATCCTTCCCTCATGGATTGGTGATTATCATGATCATGAAGAACAAGGATATGATAATGATGATCCAATTGCTACTGACTGTTGCAACTGGGAAGGGGTCAAGTGCAGTGATGCCACTGGAAGAATTGTTGAACTCCATCTTAGTCATCTTGGACGAAATATTGTTCGGAGTTATTTTCCACCGCAATGGTTTCTAAACTTAAGCATGTTACTCCCTCTTGAGAACCTGCAAGCTCTGGACTTGAGTCATAATTATTTTAGAAGCTCTGGACTGGGTGTGGTACCCCTCTTTAATTTAATATATTCTTTTGTTCTCTGTAGTTTAATCTCAGCACTCAAAAATTTAACGGCACTAATTATTTTTTGAAATAATTTATGTAAGTGCTAACCTTGGGACTTGTCAAAAAATTTTACATTTATTATGAATATTTATCAATGGTTGTTGGGGAAAAAAAGTTATTGTCTAATTGCATTTTTTGTTTACAATTTGTGTTTTTAGCACCTTGTGAACGATTAGGTGATTTCAAAATTTTCGAATTCGTAAATTTGAATGAAAACAAGTTAGACAGCACCACATTTCAATGCTTATCAACAATTTCTTCCCTAAAACATTTGTCTCTTGCTAACAATCGGATAAATTTTTTGGAAGGTAAATTTAATTTTGGTTTTTTTTTTCTTTTTGCATGTTGGATAAGTACGTTTATATATAATCAGAAAAATATTTCCACACTAGTTTTGAATGTAGATTGTCAATGAATTTTATAATTTTAAAACAAACTGTTTTTTTGTTAAATACCCAAAAAGTGAAACTTCACTGAGATGTAATAATATATTGTGTAAAATGTTCACTTCTACTCCTAAGAATTTCACTTATTAGTATTACATAAAATCTTATAATTTAAATTTCATTCCATCACATGATCCTAATTTCTCTAATGTTGAAACGAAGAGTTATACATAAGCAAATGTAATAAGGAATCAAGCTTCTCAATGATATAATTCTTTTTACAAATTTTGTTGCATAATAGTTCATATTTTGTTAAATTTATTTGAATTAGAGATTTTTAATTTTTTTTATGATTATTCAACTGATCCCAATTGTTTTTTAATTCTTAAGAATTTTTTTTTGACTTTCTTGATTTCAAGACGAGTTTTTTTTAAAAGACAAAAAACACCAAACCTTCCTCCAAATCATTGAACTATTTACGAGTATAAATTTCTGATATTGAAAATTTTGAAATTGAGAACATATGTAATAATAAACCTCACATTTAATCTAAATATGTTAATTACTTTGTTTGCCATGCATATGAACAAAATGTTTTTTTATCTCTTCTTTTTTTTTTTTTAACATCAATAGCAAGAAAATGTGCTGGCTCAATGCATCTTTTTATTTATATTTTCGAATTTTGCAGGTTGTGAACGATTGGGTAGTTTTAAAAACTTAAAATTCTTAAACTTGGATTGGAACAACCTCGACAACAGGACAATTCAATGCATGACAACAATTTCTTCACTTAAAAATCTGTCTCTTGTTGGGAATTACATGGAGATGGAGGGGTTATTTCCTTTGAAAGGTAAATTTACTCTTTTATTTTTAATGTTAGAAAAGGTATTCTTTACATAATCAACAAAGTACTTGCAAATTCACATGGCTCCTATGACTAATCTCTCACTTCCTCAACAATTTGGCCTCCTTTTCAATATTTAGTAATTTGATTCATAATTTTGTTTATGTAGAAATTAGTCGTCTGAAGCAATTGGAGTATCTTGACTTGAGTGATAATTTCTTTCATGGTTCTCTGTCCTTCAAAGGTAAATTTGGGTAAATATTATTTTTATTATATGCCATAAATTTGAATCATTATTTGATACTTTTTAAGATTCACGTTTATTTATAAATTAATAGGAATATGAGACACTGATAAAACGAGTCCAAAGCAAACTTGTGAAGTATGTTAGTGTCATTGTATTAGTATCTTTGAACTATACAATGAATATTTAATAAATATGTATTATTTTCTGAGTCCCAAAAAAATGTACATTAGGAGATAAATATAAATTTTTATTACGTATGATAAACAATAATATTTTTTATTTTTACTTTTACTTTTTTAATTAAGTGAAGACATTTCATTTTGAGAGTGATATTCAATTATTTTGTATCACCGTGACTAGTAATTGGTTGGTTATTTTTGTCCGTTATTTGAATGAGTTCCTTGCAGCATAGAATTCTGACTTCCTCTTCTTCTCTCTCTTTTCTTTTGAACAACATTATAGTATCAACATTAAACTCGTAATGATAGTTTTGGAGATTCTTTGCTGCAGATCTGAAGCTACCACATTTAGAGCTACTCAATCTTGGATCTACAGGCATGCAAGAGCTGTCATCAATTGAAGTCATGACTTCCCTTAAAGCCTTATCTCTGAGATATAATAACATTACTGATTCATCCATCCTTGAAGGTAATCTAACATTGATCAAATTTACGTAATACTCACATACATTCACTTCTTTGCACTAAATTACTATTTACTTTTCATTGTTCATCCAAAACAATAAAATAAAAATGTGCAGTTGAAAGTGACATTTTACTATAAAATAGGGTCCTGTTTTTCGTTTATAAATGATAGCAAAGCATAGGTTTGCTCAACTAAATAAAATGTTATATATGCAGAAATTAAGAAAATAATTAATCTAGTGGATATGATAACTGCAGCTATATCACTTAGATCGTACAAACTTCATACAAGTACAATTCGCAAGAAATTAAAGTTTTCCTCAACTAGATTATTTTATTTTTGGGCAGGAATTTGCAGCTTGAAGAATCTCCTTCAACTTGATCTGAGTGGGAATAATTTTAGTGGTAATATTCCACTGTGTCTCAGCACCTTGACATCTCTCCAGTTTCTTGATATCTCAGGCAATAATTTTAGCGGCAACATACCCTCACTTGTCATCACTAGCCTCGTACATCTCGAATTCCTATCTCTTTCTAGCAACCATTTTGAAGGTTCATTTTCCTTGACTTCTATTGCCAACCACTCAAAGCTTCAGCAATTCATGCTTGAACCTCTAGGCGGTAAATTATACGTTAAAACTGAAGGTCTAAATTTCTTACCTTCATTCCAGTTTAGAGTTCTTCGGTTGGTTGGATGCAATTTGAACAATGAGACTAGAAAGGTTCCTGAGTTTTTGTTGTACCAGAAAGAACTAAGAGTTCTTGATCTTTCCTCCAATAATTTAGTTGGGAAGTTTCCAAATTGGCTGTTGGAAAACAACACACTTTTAGAAGTCCTCAACTTGTGGAATAACTCATTTACAGGCCCATTTCTATCGGATGCCACACCCAAACTACAACATCTCTGGATGTTAGACATCGCAAACAATGAGGTTGGTGGTCAAGTTCCTGAAGATATTGGTCTATTCTTCCCGCGTTTGCAACACTTGAATTTGGTAGGAAATTCTTTTGAAGGTAGCATACCCGAATCCCTTGGAAACTTGACTTCGGCATCATTTTTTGATCTGTCACGCAACAATTTTTCTGGAGAAGTGCCAGATCGAATTGGAATTGGGTGTGTCAATCTCTTCACTTTGGTATTATCCTATAATAGTTTGCAAGGATATTTCCCCACCAGTTCAACAAACTTAACTATTCTGCATATCCTTCTCATGGATAACAATCATTTCTCCGGAAGCATTTCACATGGATTATCTCGTAGTTCTAGTCTACACTGCTTAGATATATCCAACAATGAGTTTCAAGGGGACATTCCGAGGTGGATTGGAAACTTCTCATCATTGTATTTTCTTGACTTGTCGAGGAACCAACTAGAAGGTACCATACCAGATGATATTTGCAAGCTTTCGCATCTTCAATTTTTAGGCCTCTCTGAAAATCGCTTAAATGGATCCATACCATCATGCTCTGGTTTTCCATTATTGAAATTCATCCACCTGCAAATGAATCAAATCACAGGATCAATACCAATTGCACTATTGGAAAATTCTACATCTTTGAGGGCTCTGGATTTAAGGTATAATCGTATTTCTGGTGGCTTTCCACATGATATTAAAACACCTACACAACTTAGGGTTCTCCTGTTGGGAGGAAATAATTTGCATGACAGGATTCCTACGTCCATATGTCAATTGAAGGAACTAAGCATTATGGATCTTTCTCAGAATAATTTTTCTGGTCCAATTCCTTCATGCATAAGTTACATCTCTTTTGGAGCAAATTTTAATTATGACAGCTGGAATTTGATTTCTTGGCACCCAACATCTTGGGGCCAGGATACCTTTAACTCCCCTCGTTCTAAAACGTATCAAATAGTCCAGTTCACGACGAAAGATATAACCTACTCTTATACAGGTAACACTATAAATTTTATGTCTGGAATTGATTTGTCCCACAACCAATTAACAGGAGAAATACCACCAGAATTGGGTGATCTAAGTGATATTCGGGCATTGAACTTATCCCACAATTACTTAGAAGGAACTACTCCATCACAACTCTCCATGTTGAAGAATATAGAGAGTTTGGACCTTTCATACAATAATCTCAGTGGTCAAATACCTTCTGAACTCACAAATTTGAACTTCTTGTCCAAGTTCAATGTATCATATAATAATTTGTCAGGTAGAACACCTGATAAAGGACAGTTTGCAAATTTTGATGAGAGCAATTACAGAGGAAACCTAGGTCTTTGTGGACCATTGCTCCAAAGACAATGTGAAAGCATTACAGGTACAGTTAATCTAGTGCATGGTGTTGGTGGCGAAGATAATGATGGTGCAGATTATACAATAGAATTCTTTACGAGCTTCTCCGTGTCATTTTTGGCTGTCTTAGTGACGTTAGCTCTCTCTCTTTATCTCAACCCTCACTATCGCAGAGCATGGTCTAATTATATAGACACATGGATCCTATTCAGATTCTACTTGAGGTACAAATCTCATTACAAGTGATTATGGTAATTGGATGGAGCTAAACCATAGAAAAACTTTTTGTGTTTTATCTTTTGATAGTTTTTTGTGTTTTTTGTGGTAGATCAAGGAATAGTTTTACCAAGCTTAATACAATAATTTTCATGACTAGATCACGAGGATATCTATTTTTTGTGCATACTTTTGTTTTTTATATCTGTTTTAATAATCAAAATTTAATTATAAGGGAATAACATGAATTTTTGGCAATATGATCACTGACTGATTCTTTTAAAGTATAAACATGCCCCAGTGGAGAGCAAAACGCAATAACCATTCTTATATAGTCCTATACAGACTTGATTTGTCCCACAACCAATTCATAGGAGACATACCACTAGAATTGGGTGATCTAACACAGATATTCGAGCATTGAGCTTATCCCACAATTACAAGGAAGGTTCTATCCCATCAAGACTCTCCATGTTGAAAATCATAGAGAGTTTGGACCTTTCATACAATAATCTCAGGGACAGATGCTAGATGGTACACTCACAGTTTTCTAATAAATTGTGTCATGACATAAAAAATCAACATCTAGAAGCAAATATTCAATAAGGATATTCTGATGTCAAAAATGATCTTAAAATTACAAAAGGATGGGTTTCTCTAGGCATATTGATAGTGTCAACGAGGTGATGAACTTCAAAGTACTGAGATCAATTTTGAACAAAATTTTTGATAGTGTCAACGACGTGATGAAGTTTAAAATACTGAGATAAATTTTCAACAAAATTTCCAGAGCATGCGTTTATTAATAAGGAAAATCAATCCACAAGTACGAACAAGAAAAAGAACAAGAACAAGAGTGTCAAAGCACCAAAGTAAGTAAACAATACAAAGGATGAACAGAGTTAATTACAGAGATAAATCCGCTAAATCAAAATGTTGCGCAACAGCTTTGCAACAAGGTTTCACCTTCTTCTTTCTCAATTCTACATTTAAAAATGGACGGAAAGTGGTAGCTTTTTGGGAAATTTGCAAAAATAGCACATTTTGGAGTGAAGTTTACAAAAATAGCTACTCCCAAAATTTGTTTACGTTTATAGCAGATCAAGGCTGTTTGACATTGTGAAAAGACCTAAATGTCATCTTTTTACAAAAAAATGAGAAACATCGCTCCTAATGCATTGTTCAACACTTCTTCACTTCATTTTTTCACTTCAAATTTCTCTGCCCATTTAATCATTTTTCATCGATTCAACATCCCATTTATTCAACGTTGCATGAATGGCACGTATGCGAGGAGGATAGGCATCTTCAAGCAAAACGACCACCGCCATCGAGAAAAAATCGCATATTAATTAACCTTGCATATTGATTATGGATTTTAAAAGAAATATGATTGTGATAGGGTTTTGTGTAATATTTGCTGTAATAGATTAAATTGGACGTCAAATTAGACATGAATCTTTTATTCAACAAAAGAGAAGTTTTTGATATGTATTCGACAAAAAATTTGACATTTGTGACATGTATTCAACATAAATTTTGACAAAAAAATCGACAAATTGTGATATGTATTCGACAAAAAATTCAACAAAAATTCAACAAATTTCTTATGAACAAAATTCGACATGGAACTCGACAGATCATAGCCACATCAGGAAAACCCCTCCCAAACTTCTCAGCCACCAAAATTCGTCAACGCAGCTCCGCTGCAAAACACCACCTCTAAAGACCTCAAATCAAAGCCCTCAAATCAAAGCCTCTAGCCATGTCAGCATTGTTCGCCATCGCCACCACAGATGGTGGCGCCACGGCCAAATACGTAACCCTCAGCGCCTTTACTGTTTTCAACATCAATACCAAATTGGTCCTCTTCATTATCACTAGCGTCGCTCCCAATGCCATCTCTCTCAAAAAGAGCATAAATCTGTAAATATGGAAGAAATGAACTGTACATAAAGTCACCATCGGCATTTCTCTAGCTGAGCGAGTAGTGTATGAGCTGGTGATAGTGGAAATAAAGTTCCTGTGAGTCAATTCGACACCTTTGAAGTTTCCGGTGGTTCCCGAGGAGTAGAGAATTGCCAATGTATCAAATTGGGAGATTTGAATCGAGTGAAGATCAAAGCATTCGCTTTGAACGATCGAATTTTTTGTTGAATTTTTGTCAAAATTTTTGTCGAATTTTTTATCGAAATTTATGTCGAATACATGTCACCAATGTCGAATTTTTTGTGAGGTGTGCGCTGGTCACATAAGTTCAGTGAATATGGAGATACCTCCAGTGTCAAAAAAAAAAACGTCACAAATGTCAAATTTTTTTTGAATTTTTTGTTGAATTTTATGTTGAATATACGTCACAAATGTCGAATTTTTTGTCGAATACATGTTGGAAACCTCTTTTTTTGTCGAAAAAAAGATTTATGTCTAATTTGACGTCGAATTTGATCTATTACAACAAAAATCACACAAAATCCTATCGCAATCGTATTTATTTTAAAATCCATAATCAATATGCAGGGTTAATCAATATGTGATTTTTTCATTACGGCGGTGGCCTTTTGCTTGAAGATGCCTGTCCTCCTCGCGTACGTGCCATTCATGCAGCATCGAATAAATGAGATGTTGAATCGATGAAGATTGATTGAATGGATAGGGAAATTCGAAGTGAAAAAATGAAGGGAATAAGGGTTGAACGATGCTTTAAGAGCAATGTTTCTCATTTTTTTGTAAAGAAAGGGGCATTTAGGTCTTTTCACAATGTCAAACAACCTTGACCTGCTATAAATGTAAACAAATTTTGGGAGCTACTATGTTTGTAAACTTAGACTCCAAAAGGTGCTATTTTTGCAAATTTCCCTAGCTCTTTTCATCTTCTCCCCAGAAGAAAATATGTCATCTTCCGTCCAAACACAAACAGCTAATCCAGAAGCATAAGCTGCTCCAAAAGCAGTGGTCTCTTTGTCAATTGGTTTTACTACTGGGTTACCCGGCAAGTCAGCCTGAAAATAACATTAACAGAGTCTCAGATTATGTGGTTATCCCTCAAGCACAAACATGCAAGAATATAGAGGAACAAAAAATATAGTAAAATACACAAGGAATCATCATTCTTTTGTAAAATCATCAACCATTGAACTTGAAGAAACTTGGTGTACAAATTTAGTGCTACTGCAGCATCTGAAAAACCAAAAAGAAAACAACATAAAGGTTTTTTTGGAATACATCCTAAAAAACTGGAAGAGTCATGGACAAAATAGAAAAAGTCTGCATATTAGTTTAAAAATACATACAGGCCATGTTTGCTTTGAGCAAATTAAGAAACAAGCTATTGAATTTGCATACATGCAAGGCACACACCTGAACTTGCATCAGAAGATTGTTTACTGTAACACCTCCGTCAACTCTTAACAAAAATTCCCCATTCTCATTTTTGCTCTCCTCCTTCTCACCAGCATCTTTGTGCATTGAATCTAATACATCTTTCACTTGAAAGCACATGCTTTCAAGAACAGCCCGATCGAGCAATATGAGACTTGCTTGTAAATCTTGTTATCCCAATGCAAACTCCTCTAGCATCATCACGCCACCAAGGAGCAAACAAACCATCAAATGCTGGCACAAAGTAAACACATCTAGTAGAATCAACCTTTGAGGCCAATTCCTCAATCTCACTGGCACTGCTAATTATACCAAGACTATCCCTAAGCCACTGAACAGTCGCACCAGCAATTGCAATGGAACCTTCTAAAGCATAATTTGTGGGAGCTTTAGGCCCAAGCTTATACGCTATAGTGCCTAATAACCCATGATTCGACTTAATTGCCTCCTCTCCTGTATTGAGAAGTATAAATGCCCCTGTTCCATAAGTGCTTTTGGCCTCACCCTTCCGGCAAGCTTGCCCCAACATTGCTGCATGTTGATCCCCAAGACATCCAGCTATAGGGATCCCAGTAACAGGCCATCCCTTAGTAATATTGCCAATTTTCTTAGAGTTACTAATTATTTTTTGCAACATACTAATAGGAATCCCAAGTGTTTCCAGGGTAGGCTTATCCCAATCAAGAGTTTTCAGGTTCATCAGCATAGTTCTTGAGGCATTGGAGATATCAGTTACATGTAAACAGTCTTTAACGCCTCCTGTCATGTTCCAAATTAGCCAAGTGTCTATAGTATTGAAGAGGGCATCCCCTGTTTTCACAGCATCCTTAACAGCATCCACGTTTTCTAACAAGCACAATAGCTTCGTGACATTGAAATAAGTGCTTATCGACAAGCCACATGTATCAACAAAATGGTTTTGGGCCCCACATGTATCCACGTTTTCTAATCTCTTTCGATCTTGAAATGTATGAAATAGTGCAATTCACAACGAAAGAAATAACCAAATCTTATACAGGTAACATTCTAAATTATATGTCTGGAATCGATTTGTCCCACAACCAATTAACGGGAGAAATACCATCAGAATTGGGTGATCTAACAGATATTCAGGCACTAAACTTATCCCACAATTACTTGGAAGGATCTATCCCATCAAAACTCTCCATGTTGAACAATATAGAGAGTTTGGACCTTTCATGCAATAATCTCAGTGGTCGAATACCTTTTGAACTCACGAATTTGCACTTTTTGTCCAAATTCAATGTATCATATAATAATTTGTCCGGCAGAACACTTGTTGAAGGGTAGTCTGCAAATTTTGATGAGAGCAATTACAAATGAAAACCAAATCTTTGTGGACCATTGCTCCAAAGATATTGTGAAAGCATTACAGGTACAATTGATCCAGTGCAGGGTGATGGTGGAATTATAAGGTAGAAGTCTTTCTGAGCTTCTCCGTGTCATTTATGACTATCATAACGACGTTAGCTCTCTCCCTTTATCTCAGCCCTCGGTATCGCAGAGCATGGTCTAGTTTTATAGATAAATGGATCCTATTCAGATTCTACTGCCAACACAAATCTTGTTCCAAATATTAGCAATTTGTTGGAGCTAAACCTTAGAAAAAATTTGTGTTTCACGTTTTGATGGTACTCTGTATTTTCTGTGTTTTTTGAGGTTATTATCTGTGTATAAGTTTGCTTTTGATTGTCTGTATTAGGAGAGAGTCGCGGTCTGTATGTCCGCTGGTCTTACTATTAAGTACCCAACGATTCCGCCTGTAGACGATACTGAGAATCCCATGATTATGTGATTTGCATAGCAGCACGCCCACAAATAATTTTTTCAAGGATAAACATGCAAGAAAGGAAGCAGAACACAATAAAATCCACAAGGAACCATCATTCTTTTGCAAATGTATCAACCGTTGAACAAGTAAAAAAAACTTGGTATAGAGACAACAACCCACAAAAAGTTTGTTCTTATGAGCTACGGAGGAAATAGTTATTGACCTTGAAAAGATACGGTATCCCACAAATGAAATAATAGAATAGGGAAGACTGCCAAAATTATTCCTTCTAGCACGACTGCTATGCCCCCTCTAGATTAGTATTTCTACAATTATGAGCTTTCATAGAGGTGCATATAGACATGATTCCTTGATTTTTAAAAGAAGGCTTATCCAAATCATCAAATTACGTTTATCTAGCTAGAACTATAAGTCTGCAAATTTAGGTACTATTCCTTATTTTAAAAAGGTACTGTCGACGATAAGTCTACAGTTATATGAATTGCATTAGCGGACAGCTTAAATTTTTTTTGTAAAGGTATATTAGATAGAATGGAAAACGCAGTTACGAAGGGAATCCCAATTCTTAGGTGAAGGGTGCTGGAGGGTGCTGTCACAGTTTCACGAAGGATCCCGAGGGGTAGAAAATTCAAAGTAAATTCTTAATTAGATTTGGTTGTGTTAACTTGATATTTTGGAATGAGTGGAGCCGGGTCTAATATAATTTGATTAGATCCCATCCCAATGAAAAAATTAAAAAAATTATAACTCTTTTTTTTTTAAATAGTTAATATTAGCTAAAAAATAAAAATAAATATACCTTTTGATAATTCACATACTTTTTAAATTAAAAGTAGTCAATTTTTATGATTAAAAAAATTAAAATATTTATATAAAAATATTTAAATTAATATATAAATTAAAATATTTAGATAAAAATTATTTATATACTAATCAAGTGCTTCGGTCGTGCCTGTTTCGCACGTGACATGATTTACGTGCTTCGGTCATGCCTGTTTCAAGTCTTTAGACAAAAACAAAGTGATGCATTCCTTTACATAGTAAAAAAAAAAAAAAAACACTAGGCTTCAAATTCCAAAGGAAACTGTAAATTTGTAATCATAGAAGTGCAGAGCGGGTGGGGAAATTTGCAAAAATAGCAAGCCCGTTAGCAACATTTTGAAAAATAGCAGGTGCTGCAAAACCTTTTGAAATATAGCAGGTTAACTGTGTTTGACCATATAAAAATACCACAATGTCCTTCAAGAGCAAACTTCATCGTGCGAAATCTCTTCACCATTCTTAAAATTGTTGTTGCGCTACTGATAATCGTTTGTAACAGAATTGTTGAGCAATTATCCTTCATTGAATCAACATCCCATCTCCCCCATTTCATTATCGTTTAGAAGAGACTTGTGGAATGTACGCAAGAAACGCAAAATGCCAATAAACGCAAATTTGCTATATTTGCTATCACACGGCGTGTGTTTTCAATCATAGCCTACGAATTGGAAAGGATGATTACGAAAGAATGCAGACGAAATGTAGATAAAAAAGTGGAACAAATATCAACCAATGGATAAAATGTCGATCAAAATATCGACAAACATGTCAATCAAACTCAAATTGTCGTCCAGATTGTCGACCAAATTGTCGACAAATATGTCGACCAATCCGTCGATTGATTTGTCGATAAAACTGGACAAATATGTCTACCCATTTGTCGAGAATCTTCTTAAAAACAAAACCAAATGGCCAGGGCGATCCAAATGGGGTTTTTTTTTTTTTGCAATATTTAATGGTTTGCTAGAGAAATTAATGGAATGGAATATTGCATTTATTTTATTCCTCAAAGTATTGTGTTGTGTTGTAGTAATATAACATCATGTATCCTTGTGAACTTGAATAAATTTTAATATTCAATAGAGAAAAGCAAATAGTGTCATCAATTGTTCTCTCTACAAACGAATGGATTTGAGCACATTTGCCGGTTGTGTTCACACTGTCCACAACGGCCACATTTCTTTTGAACCACATGCTCACCGGTTGAAGGAATTCTTATTTTCTTTCGTCGACCACTCTTAGCCCTTGGTTCCGGTGGTGATAGGTGAATAGCTAAAACATCTTCGAGCACAGTCCAATTTTTAGGATCACCAACGGGCATAATAGGATCTGCATATGCACTTAAAAGTGTATCTGTGTGATAAAGTGGTGAACATAAGGTGTAATGGTCAATTTGTCGACGCCGAGCTGTAGCTAATGCATGCACACAAGGGAGTTGCTCCATATCAAACACTTTACACGTGCAAGTTTTCTTAAGCAAATCGACTATATCTACACGGTTTGCAATGTCTCGTACACACCATCAGTTTGCATCGACCGGCTCCACAACGTATGCTTGTGCTTCTCTCATCCTAGATCCGATTTTATCTTTCAATGTATGGGGTTGTCATTGTTTTCACTTCGCCAGCTGCGATACGCTTTTTGTGAAACCACCTCTGAAGAGTGTTGCGGATATAATCGACAAAAGAATGGATAAGTAATTCTCGAGCATCTTTCAACAATGCATTTAGACATTCTGCAATGTTGGTCGTCATTATTGTATACCGTCGCCCATCAGAATACACCCTTGACCAACGTTCAATCCCAACTTCTTTTAAATACTCGCTCACCCTTGGATTTTGTAGTGAAAGTTTTCAAACATCTCATTGAATTCAGCCACCGTGTAAGCCTTTACAGCCTTAAAGTATAATGGAATCCCATTTTCGTGTTTGAATTTTGCTCTTAGATTGTTGCTCAGATGGTAAATACATGCTCTATGGAATGATTCTGGAAAAAGATTTGCAATACCTTTTGCAATGCTCTTATGTCAGTCTGAAATAAACACCAAACCATCCATATCGTTACCAATTGTAGTCTTTAGTCTTTCTAAAACCAGTCCCACGATGCGTGATTCTCAGAATCAACAATTCCCCATCTGACAGGGTGGACTTGGTTGTTACCGTCCATAATAGTTGCAACAAGTAATGATCCTGGATATTTTCCTTTCAAAAAATAAGCATCAACGGCAATAACTCGTCGCATGTGGGTGTGGAATCCCCAGATGGATGCATCAATGGGAAAAAAAGATACTTGAATCTACCATTGTCTTCTCCACTTCGCTTTATAACCGTTCCAGGGTTTACCTCGTTCATCATGTGTAAATAAGCTGGTAGAATCCTATATGAATCCTCAAAATTTTCTCTAACTTTGTCCAATACAGATTCTTTTGATCGCCATGCCTTGTGATAGGTAATGTTAAGACCCAACTCTGTCTGGACATCGAAAATAATTTTCTTAGGCCTATACGGTCGACACACGTCCGTGCACTTACACTTGATCCATGATCCAAGTACATGACTGTTAGCCTACCGATTATCACTTCGGACCAAAGATGATTGGCATGTATGGATGTTGTCATATTTAGTGATCCTCCAGGCTTCCGAATTCCTAATGGCAGCTGCATTCAACATCCACTTGCAATTTTTGTCCTTACATCGTAGGTACCAAAACTGCTTATTTGCCCTTACAACCTTCCACTCGAAGAAATTTTTCATGGCCATCATGAAAATCCTCATGTACAAATGCCCCTTGGTCTCAAACACATCCTTTATTGCAACATCCACCACTGTGGATAATCTATCATACGAGGTACCAGCATCCGCTTGTGATGAATTTGTTGCGTCTAGATAATGCACGATCTCTTTAATCGGCTCAATTATCTCCTTCTGTCTTGTTTCCATGGAAACTCTATGTCTATAATCCTCCCCAACAAAGGTTTGATCAACCCAATCCTCCTCCTCATCACTATTTCTACCATCTTTGTTCGGTATAGTAAATATTTGCTTATCCATTTGTCTTGAATGAATTACATCGTTAGTCCATATTGGACTATCGGAGCTCAATCGCTTTATCAGCGAGTTGCTAGTATCATCTTCAGCGTTTGTTGCTCCAGCATCTTTGACGGTAACACATCATGGTATCCGTGCGACCTCAGAACATTTTATAATGTCATTCAAAAACCACCGCACGTGGTGATCATTTTGTATGGGCAGAACGGCGATGTTTGATAGGTACTTGGGTAGGTATTCGATCACTAGTTTATTTCTTATCGCCGGGTCTAAATCCATGATACCCGCGATGGTATCAACCATTTTCGAGAAGCTCGCGTCTTCTTTCAACAAAATACTTTCAATCTTTTTGTGGTTCCCGAATCTATGTTCATTTGTGACTAGATCGACGATCCATTCTCTGCCAAATAACACATGGGCAGACCAAATATTTAGGTGAGACATTATTGCAATATGGCAACAGAATGCTTGATTTAACTTGGTATTGAATCGACATTTTAATCGGTGTTTTCGTCGGCAATAATGTCGACATTTTGGTCGATAGTTTAGTCGACTATTGGGTCAAAATTTAGATTGACATTTCTTTGACATTTATCCAAGTGATGATGTCGGTTTTGCACGGGAAAATTCAAGGAATTTTTTTTTATTACTTCATCTTGTCGAAAGAACATTTCATATTTCGTAGTTACTGAAATCTATCTATCACATTTCCTATTTACTGATTTCTATCTATCACATTTCCTATTTCGTAGCCGCATCGCATTTTCATCTGTTAGGTTACATTTCGGCCGCTCAAACTAATCGGGTAAGGAGTATTCATATTGTCTACTATTTACTTTTGTTTTTGCTGATTTCATTACTTTATGTGATTCTTGTATGAGTTTGTTCACAATGGGACATAATTATATGTTTGATTCGCATTGGGCATACATTATCGAAGGTGATATGGCTGTATTAAGATATCCAATCTACTCCAAGAATTACATCCCAACCACCTAGCTTCATGATTCTAAGGTCAAACTTAAATTTGTACCCTTGAACTAACCATGCTTGTTGAGGGCAAATGGCTGTGCTAGTAAGTGAACTCCCATCAACCATTGTTACTGTGAATGGGGTAGTTTCTTGGTGAAGAAGAGACAAGCTTTGAACCACTCTATAGTTGATGTAACTATAAGTACTGCCTGTGTCTACAAGAATCTGAATAAAAGCCTCCTGAATTAGTCCTTCTAGTGTAATGATCTTCCTTTTGATATTGTCCGATAGGGCATGAAGTGAAACATCTACAATTTGACTTCTTTGATCAGCCATTGTCTTCTGAAACTCCATTTATTCTTTATCTGTGCACTCTTCTGCTTCTATATTTGAGACCATGAAGTTGATTTGTTTCATCTTACATTCATGCTCAAATCCATACTTTTCCCCACATTTGAAACACAACCCCAAATTCCTTTTCCTTTGAATCTCTTGAGAAGAGATTTTTTTGTATTCACCCTGATCTTGACCATTTCCTTTATGGAGTGTGGCTAGAGGTATAGTATATTGACTTGTTGTTCCTGTCTTGTTTTTAGCAAAATTGAAAGTATAATCAGTCTCTTGTTTATAACTACTCTTGCACTTCTTTGCCCCACTTTCTATAACATGTTCCTGCCATTGTGCTATCTCAAACGCATCATAGAAGTTTTCAGGCTTATGCATTCTCACCACTAGTTTGATCTCTTCCTTCAAGCCACTGATAAAGGAAGATATGAAATAAGTTTCAGGTAGTCGGGGGTCTGTCATCAACATTAATGTCCTTAGTTCTTCAAAGAGTTCTTGATATTCAAGAACAGTGCTCTCTTGCTGCACTTTGTTGAAAGCTTCAATTTCATCCACCCGTCATTTTTCTGCAAATTGTTTGATAAGCAACATTATGAATTCAGCCCAAGTCTAGCTTGATGCCCTGGTACCAAACGTCCGCCTTCCTATCCATATACAGTTCAATAACTTCTAACTTTTGGTTTTCGTCAACTTGATTTACATGAAAAAGTTTCTCGCACTTCCTAAGCCATTCTCTGGGGTTTTCTCCCGAAAAGGTAGGTAGCTCCACTCTAGGAAACCAACAGGTGTGCAAATGAGTGGTTTTTCCCCCGATTTCTTTAGTGACTGCCTGCACTTTGTTGTCCCTGATATTTCTGTTGCCAACTTTGGGTGTGGGTAACAGTGAGGTATTTTCCCCATGGGTGGAATCACCCTCTGTATAGGCTCTGTCTTTCTTCAAAAATTGCATCAAATTGTCGATCTTGGAATCGCTCTTGTGGATCTGAGCTTGCATGTTGACAATTTGTTTTTGAAGCTCCATCATCTGTTTCTGAAATTCTGCGTTTTGCTTGGCCATGGCTTCCCCAATCTCCGTTGTTCTACTTTCCTATTTCTTGATTTGGTTTTCTAAGTTTTTATACCTTGTGTTCTCCACCATTTCTATTGCCCAAATCTCTTGCTAGTGCCTTCTCTTATACCAAATGTCAGGGTTAGACCCTAAATGATACTGATTAGTGAAACTTTGTGAACAAGCAAGAGTTCAAAAGAAGAAAAGAAGAGAATTAGAGAGAAATGCAGAAGAGAAAATAGAGAGAAGAGAGTTCAGAAGGTGGGATAACACCCAATTCCAATCATCATAATAGCCTGAGTTTTTTTCCCAAACTAAGTAAGGAAAAAAAAAGTAGGAAATGTGGGGGATTTTCTGGAGTGGGTTGCCAAAAATAAGGAGATCGCATTTGCCAAATGCGCCTATTATTTGGGCGTATTTAGCAAATGCTCCCTAACCAGACCCGAATATCCGTCCGGGTCTGGCGCATTTGTTAAATGCGAACAATTCCCCCCCCCCCCCGGCCCCCCTCTTCCTTCCTCATATCCTTTCTTCCTTCCTCATTTGTCAAATTCACCTCCATCGCCGCCGCCCGTCTGTCATTATTCACACAAATTTACGTCACCATCCCTATGAAGTCTCCTTGCTCGTTGCTTCGCTCACAAGTTCAGCTGCTCGTCGCTCGCTCGTTGCTAAAGGACCGAAGTCATCCACCGCTACCCTCCTCCTTCTTTCTCAGCGCCTAGCCGAACTTCCTGAACTTGGCATTGCCAAACTTGCTGAACATGGGATTTGCTCTGCATTTGCTTTGGTCTGGGTAGATTTGCTCTGTTTTGGCCGATTGTTGTTGGACGGGTAAATTTTTTTGCCTTGGAAAATTTTTTTGCCAACGGAGAGGAGAATTATTTTGGCTAATTGCTGCAAATCTTGGCTGGGAAAAATTTGTTTGGCTGGGTTAATTTTTTTTGGCAACTCCCCGATTTGAAGTCGCCGCTGCACGGCCAAATCCCATTCTGCCGCCGCACGCCCGCCCGCATAGCGGCCGCTCTTGAAGTCGTCTGCTGCCCATTTCCCAACCACTTCTAAGCATTAGGTAAATTGGTGAATTGGTTAAATTTTTTAATGTATTTTTCTGAATTTTAGTTCAATTTTAGATTGTCTGGCAGTGAGTGAAATTATTTATATTTTCTGGCGGTGAATATTGTTTGAAATTTAGACTATATTGAGAAATATATGAGCTGAAAATTTTTGGGTATGTTGAGAAATATAGAGTATATTGTGATTTAGAGTATACTTCTGAAAATATATGGTATGAATTTTATATGAATTTTATACGGGTGAAAAGTTTTTATGGTATGAATTGAGAAATATATGGGTTGAAAAGTTTTTGGTGTTGAACGAATGTGTTAGAAAAATTGAGGTCATTGGAAGAATTGCTACCAATAAACCAATAGGAAAACATGAAACGTATTGGAAGAGTTTTTGGTGTTGAACGAATGTGTTAAACCAATATTGCGGCATTGGAAGAGTTTTTGGTGTTCAACGAATGTGTTAAACCAATATTGCGGCATAATTGGTGAACAATATAAAAAAATTGCAAATATGATAATCTACCAAAATTATGCTCCTATTGAGGATACATAATAGGAAAACACGAAACGTTAATTGCATAGTTAATTTGAAATTGTGAAAGCAATTTTGTACCACATGCTTTGTGCTTGAGGATTTTTTGAGACGAAGAGCTGAATAATAACAAACTCTTTTTTATTAAGTCTAACGTGAACATAAAACTACACAAGTAGAATAGTAAGAAATTTCATAAATACATAAATTACAATATTTGTGTATAAATTGATAAAAGGAGATCAAATCCAGCCTTAATCCAGCCATATATTTATGTATATATTCCTTTATAAGTTTTATACGAAAAACATGCAAATAAAGAATATTGAAAGTTGCTGTTTATTGAAAGATAAGAGTACAAATATAAAATGTTATTATAAAGTTGTTTATTGAATTGAAAGTTGTTTTATCTAATGGCCCAACAAATTGTTCATTGATTGAAGCATTTCTGAGTTAGAGACCTTAATATACCAGTGCATCTCGGTGGATAGAAATGCTTATAAGGTGAAAATGTTATACCATCGGCCGTGCACTATTTGTAATAACCTCATTTATAGTGGCGTTGCCATTGAAGACGAGTTTGGCATGGTAGTCATGTACGAGGTGGCTAAAGAAATTGATTTATATCTTGTTGAAGTTTACATTTTGCCCAAGGTTGTTGATCCAATGGCGCAAATGCACGGTGGTGCCATTGGTGCTAATTTTGGTCATTTTCAGGCTCTGTTACAATCTATGCCTCAGTATATTCATCCGTCTTTTCCTCATTCACTCCATTAGTCCAACGTTGGAATGTCACCACCCCTATCTAGTCTTCCGGTTTCGACTTCTACTGCCTCATACTAGGGGCATCTACAACGTTAGGGCTATCACTTGTTCCATCCCACATCGCAGGGCCTTCTTCATCATCTCCATACTCGAATCCAAATCGCTCTCCTACACCCCCTAACACAGAAACTCCTGAGAGTCCAATGTACCGGTTATCACTTACTTCTCATGACCAAGAGGTTGTGGAAAGAGCTAATATGACAAGTCATGGCCTCGGCGATGGGTTTTATCCGACAAATCCATTGTCTGAGCCACCACCAACTCCTGATGGTAGTATGCCATCAGATGACATGGACTCCGACAGTGATACTCACCATAATGCCCTCCCCAATAACCCTAGCTCCAATCCTCGGCCAAATAATATTCCAAAGGGATTGGCGTTCTTTAATGATCTAGGACCTAATGATAGCAATGATCCTACCCAGCGTGCTGAAACTGAACGCATCCAAATGTGGAGTGAAGAGAATAAGGAGATATGTTTGGGAATGCAGTTTGAAGATAAAAAAAAACTGAAAAATGCAGTTACCTTGTGGTCTATCAACGATAATAGGGAGTTCAATGTAACAGAAAGCAAGCTTCGTATGTGGGTGGCTAGGTACAATGTGCAATTAATACGTGAGGCTTCAAACAACTCTTTCCAGAGCAGGGCTACCTGTATGTGGAGTGTCCGTGCAGTATGTAAAAGTACTCATGGATTGTGGCAAATCACGAGATGGGTATCCGAGCACAATTGTTTAGGTGCAAATCAAGGAAGTTATCACACAAATATGACTTCCTCGCTTATAGCCACCCAGATTTGCTATGCTGTTGAAAAGGATCCCTGCTATGCTGTGAAGAGTATACAAGTAGACATTAAGAATTTGTATGGTGTAGATGTGTCATACAAGAAGGCTTGGCATGGGTGCCGAAAGGCAATTGAATTTGTATATGGGGATTGGAAAAGCTCGATCGCTAAATTACCACACTATATGGCAGCTCTTAAAGCTGTGAACCCAGGAACAGTTGTCGAGTGGCAACACTATCCAATGCAGTCCAATGGTAGTGTATGGACTTTCAAATACATCTTTTGGGTGTTTGGTCCCTCGATCAAAGCCTTCTACACTTGTAGGCCTATGATCAGTGTTGATGAAACTCATTTACATGAAACATATAGAGGGAAAATGCTAGTAGCAGTTACACAAGACACCAATAATAGAATTCTTCCATTAGCGTTTGTCGTTGTGGATGAAGAGACAATTAGTAGTTGGAGTTGGTTCATAGAACAATTACGGCTACACATGGCGTTTGACCGACACCCTTTATGTGTTGTGTCTGATAGGCACAAAGGAATAATACACTTCATGAGTCACATGGCGTGTGGATGGCATGTCGGTCATTGGTATTAACACTCGACGGAGCGTCGACCAATTGATAGAATTATGTGAGGAATTATTGGAATTTAGACCCCCGCATACAGCAATTAGAAAGGGTAGACTAAATGTCGGCTGTTTAGATCAGGCATTGGATGATAATTTACTTGAAGATGTGAGCGAGAAGAGTTGCATCCAACGGGCCCATGTATACTTGATGATATTATTGGGTGAACTCCTCTTTTCGGACAAATCCGAATATCGGGTGCCTCTATTATACATGTCTATGTTAATAGATCTTGAAGTTACACAATCATATAGTTGGGGCAGTGCCATACTAGCTTGTCTATACCAGAATTTGTGTGATGCAACCACCCCCACAGCCACTAAGATTGTGGGCCCATTAGTTTTATTACAGGTAAATATGTTTTCGTAAAATTTGAGTTTAAATATTTAAATATATATAGAATTATCTCGAGTATTTCATAGTATTTATAGTTAATTGAAATACCGATAATGATCCTGATCTCTACGTTATTAAAATTTTTATAGTTATGGGCTTGGGAAAAGATACCCATTGTCAAGCCTGAACGCCGTAATCCCAAATGTTGATTTTCAATTTCCATATGACGCGAGGTTCGTGATATTAAATGGTTCTTACTATGGCACATTTCATGTCCATTTCTATATTTACAACGTTAGGATTGTATCTACAGGTGGAGCGGACATTTTGATGTTTCTCGAGTACCTGTGCACGTCTTGCGCGCTTATTGAGATCAGTTGACCAGCTTGCCTTTCGACCAGGTACCATTATCTCACTTTACGTACACGAAATGTGTGTACAACCACAAATGTTTAGAAAAAGTAATTTAATTCCTTTGGTGACCCATTGTTGTAGTTCATCTGGCTGCCCTACTTGGAAGAAATTCTACAAGTACTACCGCCACAGTGCACAGCGGGTCATGAGATTTGGCGATCCGTGGTATATTTTATTTGTTGGAACGTCATTGACACGTGTCGTATCGCACTTTACGACAATTCAGGATGTTCCAACCCATTTCTATGCCACTACTACTGGATCAATTCAACGATATTCATAGTATGGGTCACCGAGGGAGGACAAATGCAGATTGGGTGGTCACACATCGGGTGTATGTGGAAATGTGGGCCAACCAACGCGAGTGTGTTCAGAGAGGTGAAGTTGTTGATGACCCAGCGATTCTATCTCATGATTACCTATCTTGGTACAAGGCTCGTACGGTCATATACATTGCTAACCCATCCCGTCCTGATGCAACACCCGAAGGCTTTCATGGCACTAGTTCTGCATTAGAGTATATGGTACGAATTTTTTTCATTAACTTGTAAGTTGAGTTTGTTACTTCTATACATTGTTGAATAATATTTAATTTTTCCCAGATGGATACGATGGCCCGAATCTATAATTTGTCTCTAGATCATATGTCACACTCTGAGGTTTTAGATCCAGGTCGATTTGCAGTGAAGGTACGAGATATAGCTTTTGAGTCGATGTGGATGATTCGAGAGTCTGGGAGATTAGAGATTAGCCCACTATCGATCGTGGATCGAGATATGCAGGACATCATGGATCCCCGCCACATTGCTAGACAACCTAAGAATGCTCGAGGCCGTAGACAAGGTGGTAGAGGGTCTCGACTTCGTCGATATGACATACCTGATTCTTTAGGTGGTTCCACACAGTCGGATTCGTTTTAGCATAGTGCATCTGCGCAACCCACACCACAAGTATTTCATTCATCTACTATTTTTTATATGACTGATCAGCCATCATTTAGCGTCGTTCATCATTCAGAGATGAGCACTCCACTACATATATCTGCACAACCAATGAATGAGGATGATGCTCATGATAACAATGATGATGATGATGATGACGTAGAAAAACACATAGATATAGGTGAAGAACCACATCCGACTGTGACTCAAGAAGAACAAATTGTAGGTTTACGTAGATCGAGAAGAACTATTAGACCTACTACTTTTGGTACGCATGAAAGACTTAGAGGGCATAGATGACTAAAAATTTGTTTAATACAACTATCAACATTCTATAGTGCACGGCGCATAATCTGTTTCATATCTTTATCCATGATCTTAAACACGCGACGCGATTTACAAGATCAAATAGCTCTAAAATTCTAATAAGTAGAAACGTAAATGGTCCTATGAGGGATCTACTCCGAGGGAAAGAAACTAACTTGTCCGTTACTTGTAGAAACTGAATATGAGAGTTATTAGTACTTAAGCACACGGTTGTAAAAGAAGAGATCGTCCAGACTTATTGTTTGTCCACCTCATTTTCAAGAATATCTAGGTCGTCCAACGAACCATTTATTAGAAATAAAAAACATTGAATGTGGAATGTTTTCCCTTTGTATTAGCGTACTTATTTGGTATATTATTATAAGTATACCTTCATAAACATGTTTATCCATTACATATAAATGAACAAAAAGTGTGTTAGTAACTCAAAATCCTATATTGGATAGGAATATGTTGATTACATGGCCCTAAAGCTTAATGTTGTAGTGTCATATTATAATGTAACAATTGTAATTTTATTATTATTTTTATTATTATTTATATAGGTACGTGTTATACAAAAATTAATACATATATATTTATCATTTAATTATAAATAATTAAAAAGTACATTTAAACACAAAAACTGGCAATGTAGTATCATTTTATCTATGATTATTGTAATACTTTCATATATACATAAATGAATGAGTGTCATCACTACCTCAAACCTTATAGGTAATTTTTTGACTTAACACCATAGTTAATATGCTATTAACTCATACTATTATTATCACTTTATTTTTTTTTATTTTTATCTCTTACTATTATTATTTTTATTGTAATCATTTATTAACACTTAATTTTAGTTATTACTATAATAATTACAATTAAATATGAGCAATATTAATAATAATTAATAGTAATATTCACAATAATAATTATATTATAATACGGAACATATGAATAATTATAATAATATTACTGCAAACATAACCAAAGTAACTATTCATACTAATAAATAATAATAATATTCACAATAATAATTATACATTAATAATATACATATGAATAATTATAATAATATTTTAGCATACTTATCAATTTAATTATTCATACTAATAATAATATAATTACTATAATTATTCATAGTAATAACATAATTATTCATAATAATATTATAAATTTTATTTAAAATTTTGTATTGAAAATGGCCCATACATGGCCGCATTTGTGAAATGCGCCCAGAGTATGGGTGCATTTGTGAAATGCGCTGCGCCCACAATATGGGCACATTTCACAATTGCGCCCAAACCCGGACGGAGATCCAGGTCTAGTTAAGGCGCATTGCCAAATGTGATCTCCCTATTTTTGGCACCCCACTCCAAAAAATCCCCCACTTTTCCTATTTTTTTTTTCCTTACTTAGTCTAGGAAAAAACTCTAATAGCCTGCCTAGTACGTAAGCAATAGCAACATATATAGATGCTCTATACTTGACTTTACTGCAACCGCCTTTGTTGTAACAGATTCTGCATATGTCTCAACTAACTAACTTCCACTAATTACATGTGTGGGACTGATTAATTCCCAAAATTATAACTTGGCCCCTAATTCCTAATGATCATGACATAATGTGTGATTTAATGAGTTTTCACATGAAATGTATGATATTTTCATATACAATTTCTATAATTTTAGATTTTTCTTTTAACTTTTCAAGTTAATTTTTCAAATGAGTTATCCCAACATTAATGACATGCGGATGACTTAAATGCAATAAATCCATTGAAGAACAAATCAAACTGTGAATTTCTTCTAATATAAATATTAGTGAAATTTGATTTGGTCTTCCTATTTTTTGGTTTGTCTTTATTAATATGGTTTTCCTGAGTAAATTAATTAAAATGACACTTGGATTTGTTCCCTATATATATATATATCATGAGCTCTCACATAATAAAATTAGAAATATGTCTTTAATAATGTTATTTTTCTGAGTAAATCAATTAAAATAACACTTGGGTTTATTCCCTTTATACGTCTATAACGAACTCTCACATATTAATGTTATCCAAATAGTATATATATATATAATTATGTGAACAAATCTAGATGACTACAGGTATGAAAATATAGCAATGAAGATTGACTATAAAATTAAATTAAATAAATAGAACCTTAGCCGTTAACAACTGAATAACGAGGAAAAACCACGTCGAGGCATGTTTGACGCTTTTCTTAAAATAGATTCGTCCCCTCCTGTGTGTGCTTGAGGATTTAACGGACGCCTGTCTCCTAAGATACAACGACGAACTAACTGCTTACTTGCACAAGGTAGACGCTACAGTGAACTTGAATTTGTGCCTTTCTTCTATCACCGAAAACTACTAGAATTGAAAACTTGAAAAAAGAAATTGTTGAGAGAAATTTGTGGGAAAAGTTAGAAAATTGTCTTGAAAAAAATACTTGTTCACCAAGGAAAGTCCTCTATTTATAAAGGAGATTTCCTTGTTCATATCATGTTCAAAAGACAAGCCATTAAGTTTGGAGAATGAAAAGCCAAAAGTCTTCATTCATCATTGAAATGAAAAATCAAAAGTCTTTCATTATGCTTGATGCATGAAAAGCTAAAAGTCTTCCATTATACTTGATGCATGAAAAGCCAAAAGCCATCATTCATAATTGAAATGAAAACCCAAGAGCCATCATTCATGAACCACTAAATGAAAGGTCCATAACCTACCAACATCATGCATAATGTGCAAGAAAATAAAAGGCCTCCATTCATGCATCTTTTTAATGAGCAATTTCTCATTCACATGTGCTCAAAAGAGCCATTCTTATTTTCCAACAATTAAAAATAGAAATTAAGCCACAAACGTAACAAGGCCATCGGTTAGACCAATATGGTAAGAAGATTTCCAAGTCAAGGAGACAATCATAAGACTAATCGTCTAATGCCTATTAGATGATCATTCTTTGAAAAAACAAAAAAAAGGTATCGAACCAAAGTATATTTAGTGTCATATAATACACAAAGTATAGAATAAACATAGTATTAAAATTATTAAAAATCTAAATATTATCAATTTGTAATGCTCTTCACAGATTAAATATTAGTAAAGTTTGATTTAATTTAAATCACATTTAATGGAAGCCCATGAATACTTGCGTTCATTAAATTTTTTATAACTGTCATTTTGACTATTACTTCTAGAGTAAATTAAAAAACAGTTAAGTTTGTCTTTTGACATTAACAAACTCTCACTTATTAACTTATTACTTACTAGTTGCGTGTCATTTATGTAAATAAAAACTAAACAACAAATATAACATACTTCAAGTTATTCCCATTCTGCTAGTGATAGGCCTTTGGTTAATGTGTAAATATATACTCGCCGCCTCTATGTTTCAAAAGAAAAAAAGTTTAATTTAAAAAAAAAATTCATTCCAAAAAGAAATTCATTTTTAGTTTGGAATTCTTGTATTATCCATATTAACAATAAAAATGTATAAATCAAATTAAAAAGTAAAAAAAAAATTATACATTTAAATGTATTGTATTGTATTGTGTACATTTAATACATATTAAATGTATTGTATTTTGTAATTTAAAAATTTTATATTAAATTAAAAGTGAACTTTTAAAAAAAAAACAAATAGAGTAGCTCTGAAGAAGTCCGAAAAAAATTCAATAGTAACTATGATGAAGCTCCAAGAAATAATAGGTATAATTTAACCTTTGATTGTTTATGAAATGCATATAATTTGTGGGCAAATCCAAAATTTCTTTCTAGATTACGCTGTAAAAAAGGGCAATAAAACATTGGTAAATTATGTCAGTGAAAAAATTTCAGCATTTTTGGAAAAACTACTCCATAAACAACAAGTGGCAGCCATTTATATGTATCTATTTCCCAGATTGTATAACCAACAAAGATCAGAACCAGGATCAGTTTCATTCGTTGTGCGTTGAGATAAAAAAGCTCCATAAGAATATTAATCAATCATCAAATTAAAGAGGCAAGTATGGCACTTACTAAACTAACTGCCCAGATGCCAAAATCTATTCCTTATGGAGTACTACTGGTGCATGGAAATACTTGGATTTGTAGAGCTTTTGTCACTTCCACGAGGCCTTGCAAAAGAGTGAGTTTCCTTAACTTTTTTCCTCCTACAAGGCTACAATGTTTATTATTCTCAATGGATTTCAGTGACAAATACATAGAAAGATAACTGTTTTATGCATCATCAAGAACACCCCCCCCCCCCCCCCTCCCCCCCAACCCAAATCCAAAAAAAAAAAAAAAAGGGCCTGTTTATTTGCCAAATCGAAAGATATTTTCACATGAAATTTATTGTGGCTTTGAGATGATTCGTCAATGTGTCAAAGCAAGCTGATATATTCAAATATGTGTTTCAAGGTCTATAAGAACAGTTTCAATATTGAATACGTGTGTGTTAAAGTGTAAGAGAAGTTTATAAAATTTTCATTGTGTATATCATTATTTTTAAATTTTGATAAGATTATTTCGCTTTAGCCCTTTCTAGACACCAATTGACAATTACTCCCTTTATTTATTTTTTTAAAATTCACTTTTTGAGTTTGCTGTAACTGTATTTTTTGCTAGAACCTAATACATCATTAGATATATATAATTTTTCACTTTTATCTTTACTTTTTAATTTTAAGTCACACATGGTTATTATTAGTAAAATTACATAAAAATTTTAATTGAACAAAAAAATTTTGAAATTGAACTCTTTTTTAAAATATAGAGAATATTTAAAAAGCCTTCCTAGTTAAATTTGCACACAGAAACCTAAGTTAAGAAATTCTACAAAAAAAAATTCCAAAATTACTTTTTATCCTTTCTTTATAACTTGGGACATTTTTTTGTGGGCTTGAACAAATATGTTAAAAATATTTAAGAATAAGAATTTGGGCGGAATTAGTCATTGAGATTTGTTCATCAGCAATATTTGGATAAAGAGACATGCGAAATGGTCAAGGAAGCAGCACAAGCCGTTGCAGAGGGAGTAAAAGAAGCAAGGAAAACTGGCCAGTCAATGAAAGAGACAATCACCCCTCGTGCTGGAAAAGTACTTTTTCTGATTAACTTTCTTTTAATTTTGCATCCTTAATATATATTGTTCAAATTTTCTGACATACAGTTTAAGGAAACAATTTATTATACTGTCCCGGAATAAATCGAACTTTTTGTTAAAAAAAAAAAAACCACGGGAGGGAATTTCCACTCGAAATCCTTTCAATACTTGTAATTAGTTGGACATTGAATTGAAAGATATAATTCTATGAGACACGTTTTAGCAACGAATATTTAGAATATTGATGTTTTTTTGATAGGATCATTCCCTAAAGATATAATTTCTCTTTTGTTGGCAAAATATTAACTCAGCCAAATCATAAATGAACGCAAGTTTCAATTAAAAAAAAAAAAAGAGGACATAATGAATGGATTACAAGCCTTTTATGACACCAATAGGATTATATAATGCGTGTAATACTAGAGAAGTGTATTAATGCAGGATGTTAATCACTTACAAAAAAAAAAAATAGAAAAACAGTTTTGGTGTTTTATTTTTGATCAAATCACAAATTTAGTCCTTTACATTTGGGCTAAAGTTCTTTTTAGTCCTTTAGATTTAAAACGGTTCTTTTTCGTCCTTTAGATTTATAAAATTGTCATTTTTAAACTAATGACCGGCAGTAGCCCATTTCCCCGGTTAAATGACGCGCTGACTTATATTGGAGGGGTATTTTCGGAATAAGCAATTTAACATCGTTCAATCCCAAATTGATTTCAAACTAGAATCCTAATTTTAGGTTAACCCGATTTCAATTCGAAGAACCCTAACTTCATCCTAATCCCAATTCACTTCGAATAACCATTAGATTCTCTCTTCATCCTACCCATCCAAAAACCCTTGCACTACGCGAGGTAATTCACAAAATCCGGGTCATATAACGTGATAGAACAGAGAGTGTTCAAAAATGCAGAGCCAAACAATAACAGATGCAAGGGGGCAATGGAGAATCCCAGATTACGGTAAGTATGGACCTTTACTGATTATATTACGTTCGCATTGTGTGAAGTGTTACTGGTATTCTCTGAATGTGACAATTGTGGGTTAATGCTACTTTATTTTGAAACTCAATGAGACATTTGAAGGTAGGGTTTGGCAATGCCCTTTGGGCAGTGGTTGCACCCGGATGTCGAAGTTTAATTTATGTAATGTGGTCCTAAAAGTGGTCCTTAACTGAATGGCTGTCATTATCTATGTTGTGGTCCTGAATGGATATTTTGTGTGTGTTGAAAGTGCAACAGTGGTCCCTATAGGATGTCCTTTTACTGCAGGGGTGTGTAGTGTATTGTATCTGAAACATTGCAACCGATTTATATTGGTAATGCTCCCCTAATGGATGGCAAGATGACAAAACCAGGCTGTATGCAAAGCTTTTGGTAAAATGATGTCGTTTTGGGCATCTTTAAGTCCAACTCTTTTAAGTTAAGTGGACAAGTTATGGTCCATCTTTCTTCACTCCCAAAATGAGCGGAGGTCTTTCATGCGTCTTTTTAGCTTTATGTCTTTGTTTGGTTTTGTGATGTCTTTAGGCTATAAATAGCTAGTAGTTCTCTTGTTTTCAGAAATGCAATTTACCAAAAAAAAAAAAGTAGATTTCATTTATTTGTTTATTCTTGATTTATTCCTTATATTAATCTTTTATCTATCTTGTTTTTCCCTTTATTTCTTTAATCTTCCCTGTTTTACTGTTCCCAAACCCTCAATGGTTTACTGTTCGGGTGTACCGTTCACAAACCCTTTATAGCTATGTTAAACCCCTCTTTGTGTGCTTTACTCATAGTTTATGACCAATCTTTTTTTTTTATGCTTAATTTTCTTTCTCAAAGCAAGATTTGCTTTTATTTGGGGAACTTTTCTGGGTTTCTTGTATGAAGAATGGTTCGTTTTCTTACATGACTTGTCTTTGTTTGGCTCTTGTGTCCATGGCGTGGTGGGTGTGGCAGTTGACATCAGCTTGTGCCAATTTTTACGTGGAGCCTTTAGCCTCATCGAGTTGTTATGCAATGTATAACTTGAGATTATGTTATTCCTAGTGAACAATATATACCAAGATGAAAAGCAGTTCTTGCTCTCTAATAAACTGGATTAGTTTGGGATGAATGCTTGGGTTTTTCTCCTACATAATGGTTTTGGGGGTGGGGAAAGGGCTGGATCCTTTACCAAGGATGAAGCCCAAGATTGTTGAACCCTTGTCTCATCACCTGGGGTAAAACTTGTCATTTTGTTCTTTCTTGTTTTGGAAACTCAATATGAAATGGAGCTACACTTAGGATTCTGCCAACAACTATACAATATGAAATGTCCCTAATTTCACAATATGGTTGCATGATGTATTAACGTATGTGCTAACCTGTTTGCAATTGTGAATGTAGGTCCTGATAGCACCTTGTTCTCATTGAGGGTTCATTTTGGAAGGCACTTAACTGATGGGCCACCAAAACAATATGTCGGGGGATGCATAGACATTGCAGACTATTGCAATCCGGATTATATGTCGATGTGTACATTGGATAAGATGAGTAGGCAACTTCTGATAGAGCCCGAGATGACTGCTATTTATTACTTTCTGACACCTGGACTATCAATGCATGGAGGCTTAACCTACATATCCGGTGATTTAGCGGTTCAGGAGATGGCAGCGTATGGGTTGAATCACAAACTCATCAACTTTTTCATAGTCAAACCAAGTTCAGCCGAAAGCAGCAGTGGGATTCAAAATGGAATTGAAGTGGGCAATAATCAGCAATATTCACAATCGCCTGTGACTCCATCTAAAGGTAGACGGGTGAAAATGATAGCACGAAAATGCGTCAAGTTGCCGAACAAGAAAAGGAGGCTCATTGATGATAGGGAGAAGGAACTAGATCAATGTGATGACGCTAGAGAAAAAAGTTGTGGTACTTCCATTCCGGTTGGGGAGGAAACAACCCCAAATAAAGGTGTTAATCCGGATCCACATATGGCCATGAATTCGGATAGCACCCCAACACAAGTCAGCACGCCATCCAAAGGTAGAAGGGTGAAAATGGCAGCAAGGAAAATAGTCAAATTGCCTGCCCAAAGAAAGCTAATTTCTGATGATGAGCATAAGTCATCTTCAGAAGAAAGAGAAGTTTGCACAACTCAGAGCATAAAATGGCAAAGCACAAATAGAATCAAACAGTTAGCAACTCTAGGCCAACAACAACAAACAAAGGAAAGAGAAAGGTCCTTGAAGATGTTTTCGATGAAGAAAGAGGTGCTGAACCTAACAACAATGTCGGAGATCGGTGTCAAGATAGTGACTACGAATTCAGCGATGAAGATGACATTGATACTGTTGTGAGAGAACGGGAGGAAGCGTGGGCAAGAGTCACATCACAGTTCAACTATGCACGACCAACTGATCGCACCCAAACTGAATCCGATTCAAGTGATGAAGTTGGCTTCTCAGATGACAGTGGAGTACATGAAATTTCAGGGGATGAGGATGATGATAGTGCAAGCAAAGGCTTGAAATTCCCAAGATTTCGGCCCGATATTGAAATGGATGATCCTAAATTCAAGGTGGGGCTCATATTTTCCAGCCGTGATGAATTCAAATTAGCTTTCAAACATCATGGGGTAAAACACAGAAGAAGGATTCGATTTCCAAAAAATGATAAAAATCGGGTCACGGCTGCTTGCATGGACTGTGAATGGAAGGTTTCCGCGGCTCCACGGAAAAAAAGTGAGGGGTGGCAAGTGAAGGCCATGAACATTATCCATTCATGTGGTATGACGTTCAACCACGGATATGCCAATGCAACCTACCTGAGTCAGAAGTATAAAGCGGACATTCGGATCATACCACAGATCCGAGTGAGTGAGCTTGTGCAAAAAGTTCACTCGGATCTGAACATTAGTATCTCCAAAAGCAAAGCCCGAATGGCGAAGAAAAAAGCGGTGCAAGAAATTGAAGGCGACTACATCAAGCAGTACAATAAACTGTATGATTATTGCCAAGAAGTTTGCAGAGCGAACCCAGGCTCAAATATCTTCATCAAGACCAATGAAAATGAGGATGGCAATGAAGTTTTCCAACGAATGTACTATTGTCTTTTAGCTTGCAAAAAAGGGTTCACAGCTGCATGTCGGCCTTTGATTGGTTTGGATAGCTGCCATTTAAAGGGTCCTCATAAAGGAATAATGCTCACGTAGTAGGCCTCACCCAAACAACGGATATTTCCAATATGTGTTGCAGTAGTTGAGATAGAGAACAAAGTAACTCGGAAATGGTTCTTGAGCGAACTCATACAAGACTTGAACATTGGGGATCCGAGTGCTTGGACGTTTATAACCGACAAACAAAAGGTAGTATTTCTTTCTTACAGTGAATTTTTTCCAACATTTTAGTCACATAAAATGACTAATGTTCTACTATTTTTGCACCACAGGGCCTATCCAATGCAATTGCAGAGTTATTGCCGGGAAGTGAGCATAGAATGTGCATCTGGCACATGCTTCAGAATTTTAAAAAGGTTCATGGTAGTTTAGCCCTATATGATGCAGTATGGGCTGCAGCAAAGGCTTCATACACCAACCGCTTTGTGGCTGAAATGGAGAAAATAAAGGAGAGGGATGAAGAAGCGTATAAATGGGTTAGAGAGCACACTACTCCTAAACATTGGAGTAGGTCCTTTTTTAGAACATCAAGCAAATGTGATATACTTGTTAACAACATTTGTGAGTGTTTTAAAAGGGTCCTACTAGATGCTTGGGAGAAGCCAATACTGTCCATGCTAGAGTCAATTAGATTTTACATAATGGTCTGAATGGAGACTAAAAGGACAAAGATTGCAGCTTTCAGCAGGAGTGTGTGCCCCAAGATCCAACAAAAACTGGAACGCATAAAACAAAAGTCTTGTGAATGTATTGCGACACATGCTGGGGAACTAGTGTACGAAATGCGGTGCATGTATGGAGACCAATTCACGGTTGATCTACGGAATAGGACATGTAGCTGCCGAAGGTGAGAGCTGATTGGAATCCCGTGCCCCCATGCAGTTAGCGCAATCGTAAAAACCAAAGAAGCGCCAGAAGCATTTATTGACCGCTGCTATCATACGGAGATATATATGAAAGCGTATGAGCATGTTGTCTACCCAATAAATGGACAACATATGTGAGAAACAGTCAACAGAGGAAAGGTGCTTCCCCCATTAGATATTAAATTACCTGGACGCCCTAAAAAGGCCAGAAAAAAGGACCGATGGGAGACATTGCATGTGAAGAGAAAGGGCACCGATGTGCAAAAGCTGTCAAGGACCGGTCAAATGACGTACACATGCAAGATTTGCAAACAGCTGGGCCACAATAGCCGGAGATGCCCCAACAAACGAATGATGCATGCCGAGGATGATGCTTCCCATGAAAATTCCCAAACTGCCCCCACATCTGGTCAAACGTCCCAAGCTAGTGGTGGTAATGTGTTCCCTACTTCACATCCAACAAATTCAGATCCTCATCCTTCAATCCCCACACAACAGTCATATACATCGGCTACAACATTTAGGGTACTAACCTAAACTCTAATACTGTTTATTTTGGTCCCTAACCATTTTATTACCCTACTTGTGTGTAAACTGTTTCTTGGTCATTGCCTTGCAGAGAAGGAAGCCTCAGAAATGCAGTTTGTGCAACAAAGAGGGCCATAACAGGATGAAGTGCAGAGAGACAGTTGCATCATTGTCTCGGTCTAATAGATAGAGAGACACTGCCATCTTTTGTCAACATTTTGCAACTTTTGTGCCATTTTTGTAGCCCTTTGTTTTTGTTTATATATTAGGCTAGTGGCTGTCAATGGTAATTGGAAACTAAATGTGATAATTGTGGTTCAAGTGAATGGGTTGCACAATTGTGTACTGGATTCTTGTGTAAATGCTGTTGGACAAGTTGTGATATGTATCAGACACATTTGCTGTGTAATGGACCATTTTATGCACTATTTTGGGAAAGTATTGGATTTTTATAGGTTAAGATGGAATTTATGAACATTGTATACTGCATTGTTGTTTTAATCTGGTTTGGTTTGCCATCTGGTTTGGCATTTGGTAGAATGTTTTTATTGTTTTATTCTGGTTTGGCAAAGTATTGCCATTGTTTTATTCTGGTTTGGTAAAGTATTGGCATTTGATGGAATATTGTTTTATTCTGGTTTGGCAAATTATTGGCATTTATCTAGGTTAACCTGGAATTTCTGAACATTGTGTACTGCATAGTAGTTTTATTCTGGTTTGGCAAATTATTTTGGCATTTGGTGAGATTTTATGAACATTGTAAGTTAAGCTGGATTTTATGAACATTGTATAGTGCATTGCTGTTGTTTTATTACTCCCATCTTGACTAAGAACTATTACTTCATGACATACTGATTTTGTCCTCGTGTGTTGGAATGAAATGAATGAAATGCCGCAACATATGCCAGACCACCATAATACGTTTTCGCAAATTGGACTCACATCAAATGCCAAAACACTAGCTTTCGAAAAGAAAAGCAACAACATATTGAATTTGGTTCCCTTCCACACTTCAAAACATACATTTGCAACTACTACTTAAGCCGGTCAACATAAACTACAACATTTCATAGCCTTAGGGTTTTTTCATGACAATCATTGTGACTGCCACCCAAAGTGCAATTTTCAGCAAACGGGTTTTTTTCTTCGCCCTTGCACTTTCTGCTTCTGGCTCGCGAATATTAGTTAATAAGGCACCAATAATATCATTTGATCTTTCGCACCTACCACACATCCCCTCGCACCAGCGGAAAAATCCACACCCATTTGTGCTCTACATCCACAATAGCTTGCATGAGTGATGGTTCTCACATAAATTTTTGCCGCTACAATATGATTAACTTACCTCATAGTCTTCACAACCATAGAATCTTCTTCCGAGGTTTGCAATTGTCCAAGAAGTCCTAGTAATGGCTGCCTTCCCACAATAACAGTACACTTGTTGCCTCATTCTTGGTTATTTCACTTTTTCCAAGCTCGATTTTTAACTTGTGGTTGTCGTCGTTTTTCTTGTTTGTAAATCTCTATGAACTAATTGAACTTTCACTGCTATTTTCTCTGCAAAAAAAGCAAGAAGAAGATGTTAAATTGCCTATTCCCAAAGTACCCCCTCCAATATAAGTCAGCGTGTCATTTAACCGGGGAAATGGGCTACTGCCGGTCATTAGTTTAAAAATGACAATTTTATAAATCTAAAGGACGAAAAAGAACCGTTTTAAATCTAAAGGACTAAAAAGAACTTTAGCCCAAATGTAAAGGACTAAATTTGTGATTTAATCTTTATTTTTTGTAAGTTAGTACTCTTTATTCTTTGTTAAAAATACAGATATCGTAACTAATGGTATCTTCTAAAATTAAAAAAAAATATTAATTATATGAAATAGAGTGTTAATATCATTATTTTTTTCTCTATTATTAAAATTTTTGTGGATCTTTTTTTGGTTGTTAAGGTAATTTCTGAGATGGGCAAAAAAGCAATTGAAAAAACAATTGAAGCTTCAGATGATGCTAAGGGGGAAAAAAGTGCGTGGCAAAAAGTGAAGGAACTTGTAAATTGGAAAGGCAAGGGGAAGTGAAGATCAACTGATCAAGTGAACCAATTGAATTTACTTCCTCGAATGTACAATGTGACTGTGTGGCTCATCTCAGAGCCATGAATGTTCACAATATTGTTGATGATGCTTTAGAAGCTATGAATGTATTTTCGTGGGACCATTTTCTGGATATACAATCTTTTAGTTATATAATTTTTGCCAAACTATTCTGCCAGATGATAAATGCAATTGGTGTTTTCATATTCAAAAAAAGGGGAGAAAAAGGGACCAATAGAAATGGAATTGTTAAAGTTGTGAATATGGTTCCTTAATTTCAGGCTCTCACACATTCTGGGGCAAAAGTGTTTGTTTATTGCTCCCTAAGGGTTTGAAGGATGAAATTACACCAAATGTGAAAATCAGCATGTAATATTGCTAGTTTTGTTTTCTATCACTTCAGTTTGTTTATGAGAAGGTTAATTTTATGTTAGGAATTAATTCTCTTTAATGTTTAATAAAATTTGAAATGGAATTTTATGGGTGTCTATATATACACACGCATACATATACTTTAATAAACTATGGTTAGTTTTCTTTTTTTTGATCAAATGTAAAAAATTACTATTGATCAAAACTGAGATTTACAAAATCACTGGGCATCCCCAGGTAAGTATAAACCCGATCTATGCTAGTAACCTAGCCAATACAAACAAGCTAACTAGCTTACATGTCATCTTATAAGATCCTGACACTCGGGGTACAATGCGTGGCCCACCTTGTACACCTGTGTCATGATCCTATGTATAACGTCCCGGTGAACTGGGACCCGTCCCTCAAAATGCAATCGGTTTCGTGCCAACCATATGTAATACACGGTGCAGACTAAGGCCATCCTCTTCCTTCGACTTATCCAGGTTGTCCCTCGAGCCCTTATTGTCCACTTGAGCGCAACTGATAAAGTATTCATCTCCCGTCTTACCCCACACCAGTCCTTAATTGCTTTCCAGATAGCTGTAGAAAATGGGCACTTGAAAAATAGGTGCCTAACCGTTTCCACCTCCTCATGGCATAAGCCACAAATTGGGTGGATATCCAAAAAACCTAATCGGTCTTTCGTGAGAAGCCTTCCTCTGATAGCCAACCACAAGATAAATGAGTACTTAGGAGGTGTATAGGCATTCAACACTAGCTTCGTCCACATAACTTTCTGTGCTCGGCGTCTGAAATAGTTATAAGCCAACGGGCCCAATGCCTTCTCATGTAGCTTTGCTATCCTATCAATTGCACCTTGAATTGATCCTTCCTTCTGCACTAAGATATCTCTGATACGTAGAAGGCACTTCATCAGTGCTGAAGTATCCTTCTTAGGTGCTAAGCTCCAGATTGTCTCTCCATAGGGTAAGTACGTATGATGAACCCACCTTACCCACAGCGAATCCTTTTTACTATGGATGTTCCATAGTACCTTTGCCAAGAGGGTTGCATTCCAAGCTCCAGTATCCCGAAGGCCTAGGCCTCCCTCTTCCTTGGGAAGGGTTAGGTCCTTCCATGCCACGAGAGGTTTCCCTCTATCCCATAAGAAATTCCTACACAGCCTTGTGACCCCTTCAAGGACTGAAGCCG
This sequence comes from Gynochthodes officinalis, assembly GCA_020080225.1. Classification (NCBI taxonomy): domain Eukaryota; kingdom Viridiplantae; phylum Streptophyta; class Magnoliopsida; order Gentianales; family Rubiaceae; genus Gynochthodes; species Gynochthodes officinalis. Next base: position 31,692,649 of record CM034625.1, on the reverse strand, counting down.
GCACTGGAAGGACTGAGAGCCAAAAACAGTTAATACCTTGCAGGACAGATCTGATAAGCTCCAATCGACCCGCATAGGAGAGTGATGAAGCATTCCACAGCCCAATCTGTCCAGCGATCTTTTCCATAAATGGGGCATAATGTATAACTTTGAGCCTAGCTGCAGCTAGTGGGATTCCTAAATAGCGGACTGGGAACGTCCCTTTAGGGATCCGGGCCACCCCTAGAATCTCTTCCATCTCCCTTTCGTTCACACCTGCCATAAAGATATTGGACTTACGGATGTTTGTCCTGAGACCAGCCACTGCACCAAATTCATTCAGGCACTCCCATATAATCTGGACAGAAGTTCTATCCCCCCGCGAGAATATCATCAAGTCATCCGCATACACTAAATTTGTAATTTTGAAAGCTGCACAGCGCGGGTGATAGTTAAAGTCCGACTCCATAGTAGCTCTCTTGAGTAGCCATGACAGGTATTCCATACAGGTGACAAACAAGTAGGGGGAGATTGGATCCCCCTGCCTTAGTCCTTTTCGGCCCTCAAATTTGCCATGGATATCACCATTTATTTGGATAGAATAAGAGGTGGTAGAAACACACTCCATGATCCACCCAATAAATCTCGTCGGGAACCCAAGTCCAGTGAGTATCTTGTGCAAGAACGTCCAACTGACTGAGTCATAGGCTTTCTTGAGATCCACCTTGGTCACGCATCTGGGTGAAACTCTTTTCCGGTTGTAGTGGTTAAGAAGTTCTTGGGCCATATGGATATTTTCCATCATGCTCCTACCCTCCACAAAGGCGGACTGGGATTCATCTATAATTTCTGGCATCACCTTGGACAATCTGGCCGCCAATATCTTGGTCACCACTTTATACACCACATTGCAGCACGCTATTGGTCTATACTCTCCCACTGTGCTCGAATGCGCCAACTTTGGGATCAAAGTGATGATCGTGTGGTTGAGCTGTTTGAGTAGCCTACCTGTCCTGAAGAATTCATTCACCCCCTCATATAGGTCTTCACCAACAATGTGCCAGGCCTTTATGAAAAAGCCAGCTGTGTACTCATCCGGCCCAGGAGCTCTGTCCTGTCCAATGCTGAACACTGCCTCCTTGACCTCTAGTGTCGTTACTGGTCTCTCTAAGGCAGAGGCTGCTTGGGTTGAGACCTTGGCCCCTATATCAAAGATTGTGCTGTCCACTTCGGTCATGTGCTCTTCCCTTCCTAGGAGGTTTCTTTAATTTGGAGAAAGTCTTCCTTGCGAATGCGAAGCTCCCCCACCTGTACCAGAGGCCCCTTAGCCAAGCGGCCCTTAGCCAAGCGGAATGTAAATCAAGAGATGTGCACGAATTGGCAGAGGCCTGAGGGAGAGAGCCAACAGACCAAACCCCAGGACAAACTCCCACAATATTTCAGCGAAAAATCTGCCCCACGCGAGGTTTGAACTTGTGTTGCCAGAGGATTTCTCCCCACATCACCTCAGGCTTACCAACTCGCCTATGCCCCTGGGTAAAAACTATGGTTAGTTTTCTTATTATAAGAGATTTTGTTCTTATCCAATCGCTTTTGTTCATGTAGTTGACAAGAAAAAAACTAGGTATCGTGCAATTTGATAGATCTAGTCAAAAAAAAATTTCCCTTGAATTAGAGCTCTACTCTTTCTTTGATATAAACTAAAACTTAGAACTTTGCTATTTTTAGCGAAAACTGAACAAAAATTCATTTAGTTTTAACAGCTAAAACTCAATAAAAATTCTCTCTTGTAGTTACTAAACCAAAGAACTTAACCAACGAGAACTTTAGCATTTTCGTATTTTTTCTGTCATGAAAATGTTAGAATATGGTCTGAATTGTTGGGTTTAATTACAGTTTCCTAAGTGGTTCATACTACCTATTTAATAGTGGAACAAATCTCAACCGTTTCTTTGGGTATTTGATGGACGTACCAAATTAAAGGCTAAAGATACATAAATTGGTCATCTCTCTGCCCATTAGGGTTACAGACATAAAACTCAAAAACCTTCTCCATCAAAACAGTCTGTAATAGAAAGAAGCATTAAGAGAGAAACTAATTTTGACAGCAAGTGGTGGCATTTCTCAATCTGTTCTAAAAAATTATGTCTTCCGCATTAGGTACAGAATTCTTATGACTTAATTGTTTGTGATAAATTATTTATTCAAAGATCCTACCTTATGTTTACATCATGAAGTTTAAGATTTAACATGTGGTATCAGAACAGGTTATTTACGATTTTGATTTTGATGAAGAATCTTCATGGTTGTTCGCTCATGATCTAGCTATGTGATTGTTTGAAAATCAAAAAAATTGGAAACCAAAGAAAAGGTTATTTATGATTTTGATGAAGAATCTTCATGGTCGTCCGTTTATGGTCTAGTTATGTGATTGTTTGAAAATCGAAAAAATTGGAAACCAAAGAAAAGTTTCCATCCATAAGGCCTGCACGTTATTTTCTGTGATTATTTTCTTCAAAAACCAAAGACGGCCGCACGTTAGACCCAAGTCTCTTGAGTGAAAGCTAAGCAACTTAACAATCGGACTATAGCTAATACTCATGAGACAATTAAATTTGTCTTAATTTATGTACTACAACGACAAGAAATAAAATTGGATGGCCATATTTTATTAATACTACAATTTATGGTAATTATGTTATTTATTCTGTTTTTATTTCTTTTATGAAATATTATGAGATATTTTATTTTCTTGTCATATTATGATTTTGGGAATATTAATGTTAAAATTCCCTTAACTTGTTAGATTTACACATGATATTACTATAAATGATTAGTTTGTTAGTCACCAAAGTGGCCAAACTAATTAATTAAAAAATTTTATCATGTAGTAAATTATAGTCATTTATTATGTTCATGCCTATTATTGTAATTATATGAATAAGTGACGTTTATTAGTTGATAGAATTTTAGAATTTTACCCAAAGGTAAAATTAATTTTTTTATGACTAATAAACATTATGAATAATAATCAATTTGCTTGTCAAACATTTTGTGTATCCAAAGATATTATTTTATTTGATGAGACTTGTTTGATTATCTAATAAAATTTGCATGGCATTAAGTTTATGATAATATATTGTTGAACTTACCCAAAGGAAGCTTGCAATATTTTTAAATGTTTAATGATTTGAATCCGATAATTTATTGAGCATTTATTTATTTGCAACTATGTCTCTCCATTCATATGCTTCTTCTGTTATTGTGTTTAATGGTTTGAATTTCTCTGAGTGCAGTTCATTATGAACTCATTACCTCCTGAATATGGACCTTTTCAAATTAATTACAACACTATTAAGGACAAATGGAATATTAATGAATTGTCTAGTATGCTAATTCAAAAGGAAATGAGACTAAAGAATCAAGGAGTTCATTCAGTTAACCTTGTGAGTCAAGGAACTAATAAGATTCATAAACCAAAAGCCAAAAAATTTAAACAAGTACCTGTTAAAGTGACATAGGTTACTATTAATGATGATAAGAAGGAATGAAAGATAGATAAGTGTCACCTCTGTAAGAAAGAAGGACATTATCAGAAAGATTGTCCGAAATAAAAAGTTTGGTTCAAAAAGAAAGGTACATCTAACATTTTTGTATATTCCAAACAAAACTTAACTAAAGTTCCTTCATATACTTGGTGGTTTGATTCTAGTGCTACTACTCATATTTCCAATTTAAGAAAGGGATTCCTTACAATCCAAACTATAAACCCAACTGAGAGTTTTTTATTCATGAAAAACCGTAAGAAGGTCCAAATTGAAGGCATAGGGACTTATCGTTTAGTGTTAGATACTGGTTACCACTTGGATCTAATGCAAACTCTCTATGTACCTTCAATTTCTAGAAACTTGGTTTCTGTTTCAAAGCTTGATGAAAGTGGGTTTACTCTTAAGTTTGGACATGGTTGTTTCAATTTATGTAAACATAATTCCATTATTGATTCTGGAATTCTTATGAATGATTTATATAAATTGAAACTTGATGTTAATTTTTCAGAATCTCTATTTTCTGTTTATCATAATGTTGGAATTAAACATAGCATAATGAATGATAATTCCGCTTACTTGTGGCATAAGCGTTTTGGTCATGTATCCAAAGAAAGATTAAAAAGATTGGTAAAGAATGAAATTCTTCCGAAATTAGATTTTACTGATCTTGGCATATGTGTGGATTGCATTAAGAAAAAGCAAACCAAACATAGCAAGAAATGAGCCACAATAAGTACTCAACTCCTTGAAATTATATACTCTGATATATGTGGATATTTTGATGTTCCATCCATTGGTGAGGGAAAAGTATTTTACCACCTTTATAAATGATTTTTCACGTTATGGATATATCTATTTGTTTAATGAAAAATCTCATGACATAAATGCCCTTGAGGTGTTTATAAAGGAGGTTAAAAAGCAATTAGATAGAAAAGTGAAAATTATGCGATCGATGGAGATGGTGAGTATTATGGAAAATATAATGAATCAGAACAATGTTTAGGTCCATTTGCAAAGTTCCTCGAGAAACATGGCATACGTCCATAATATACTATGCCAAACACACCTCAACAAAATGGTGTGGCAGAAAAATGTAATAGGACATTAATGGATATGGTTAGAAGTATAATGAGTAATTCCTCATTACCCAAAATATTGTGGATGCATGTACTAAAAACTACTTTATATTTGCTAAATAGGATTTCTAGTAAGGCAGTTCCTGAAACTCCTTTCGAGTTATGAACTAGAAGAAAATCTAATTTGAGGCACCTGCATGTTTGAGGTTGCATAGCAGAAGCACAAGTTTATAATCCACATGAAAGGAAATTAAATTCTCGAACGGTTAGTGGTTACTTTATTGGTTACCCAGAGAAATCTAAAAGGTATAGGTTTTATTGTCCAAACTATAGTCCAAGAATTATTGAAACTGCTAATGCCAAATTTATTGAAAATGGAGAAGTTAGTGAGAGTGCTGAAAAAAATATTGTGGATATTAATGAAGTAAGGGGTTAATGTTCCATCACCCATAAATGTTCCAATATCCACATCTTCATCAAATATTAGCCAAATATTGGAAGAGTAAAATGATCCTAGGCAATATTTAAATGAAGCAGCACCTCATAAAGAAACTAACTTACAACCAACTGACATTAATGAACCACATGGAGTAGCTTTGAATAAACTTATAAGGACAAAAATGTCAACTATTTCTAATGACTATGTGGTTTATTTGCAAGAGTCAGAATTTGGTTATGGTATTTATGAGAATCCTATTTCATTTTCACAAGCCATAAAAAGTTATAAGTCTTGGATTGATGCCATGAAAGATGAGTTGAATTCAATGACACAGAACAAAGTTTGAGATCTCATTGATTTGCCAGAAGAATCTAAACAAGTAGGATGCAAATGGATCTTTAAGACCAAACACGATTCGAATGGCAATATTGAACGATATAAAGCCAGACTTGTTGCCAAGGGTTATACTCAAAAGGATGGCGTTGATTATAAAGAGACTTTTTCACCCGTTTCAAATAAAGACTCATTGAGAATAATTATGGCATTAGCGGCTCACTATGATTTAGAGCTATATCAAATGGATGTGAAAACTACCTTTCTGAATGGAGATCTTGAGGATGAAGTTTACATGGATCAACTTGAAGGTTTTTCCATAAAAGGAAAGGGTCACATGATGTGTAAACTTAAGAAATCAATATATAGACTTAAACAAGCTTCCCAACAATAGTATATTAAGTTTAATGGCATCATAACATCTTTTGGTTTTGAAAAAAAACACTGTTGATCGGTGTATTTATCAGTGGGAGTAAGTTTGTATTTCTAATCCTATATGTTGATGACATTCTACTTGCTGCTAATGATTTAGGCATGTTGCATAAGATTAAAGAATTTCTCTCTAAGAATTTTGAAATGAAAGATATGGAAAAGGCATCCTTTGTGATAGGAATTTCAATATTCTGAGATAGATCACAAAATTGGTAGGATTGTCTCAAAAAGAATATATCAAAAGAATTATTGAGAGATTTAATATAAACAAATGTTCTGCAAGAGTTGTCCTAATACAAAAAGGCAACAAATTTAGTCTTATGCAATGTCTAAAGAATGATGTGGAACATAAAGAAATGGAATCTATTCTGTATGCTTCTATTGTTGGCAGTTTGATGTATTTGCAAACATGCTGCTCAGTGAATTGCAAACGTACAATATCAACAAGTAATAAAGAGGTAAGTAGAATATTGTTTCCACAAGGATCAAATCTAATCAATTACTTACCAACATGATTAATTAAAAAAACAAAGCTAACCAATCAAATTTTTTTATGGTGATTTAAATAAACTAACAAAGAAGGAAAAATTTATAACAACGAAAAATACTAAAAATTTACCAAATCAATTAAGATATTAGAGTCTTTGATTTCACTTAATCAATCCTAATTAACTCTCTTGACTTGTCATGCAATTAATTTAATTTTCAATTTATGATGGTGAAATTTCCCTAATGTAGATTAATAGCCGACATCGGTCTAATAACCCTATTTAAATTACAATCAACTCACTCTTGGTCTAGGTGAATTTAGATTTCTAAATGCATTAGGAACCATGAAAATTTCTGGATTCAATCTAAGTAGCCATGACTTAGTCCTACTATCGAAACCACATGAACAACCTAGATTATTACCGTCTAAATTGAATTCACGGTCTAATATCACATGAGCACATGTATGTCATCTCCACATGATATCAAATAAGCATCAAAAATCAATCGGTGGTGGCCAATCACCTAAAAGCATTAAGAGCATAATATTAAACTCATAATTGAAATACGGTTTGCATGAACAAGTCTTAAAAATCAATTATTCATGGTTAAGATCCATCTAAACTCTAACAAAAGAAAATTATAACATAATAAAATTTTTAATAACAATAAGAATAAAAGTAGACATAACTAAAATTAAAATAAATAATATTCAATAAACATAAAAAACTATAAAGTATTTGGTAATTAAAAATAAAACACAACTAGAAGTTCATAACAAAACACAAGAAATCAAAACAACAAGCTCTCAAAATACACAGTATAAAAAAAAAACAAAAAAAAAGAAGCCGGCCAATTGTTGTCTCTCTATTGCTGAAGAATTTTCTGCACCAATTTTCTGTCGATAGCTTGTTGCCCACCTTACTAAAATAAACTAAAGATAAACAAAAAGCAAAGGGCTGGATGTGCAAGATGTGAAAGACCAACAACAAAACAACTAGCAGCTGCTTTTTGTATTATTTCTTAAAGCAAAACTAAAACAAAAAACAAGAAGCAAAGGACATACGTGAGGTTCCAAGGGAAAAGGATGGTGACTACCGAAAAAAAAAAATTAATATGAGAAAAGACTAAAACTAAAACTAAAGACAAGAAGAAAAGAAGAAAAGGACAACGTCCAGAACTCAGGGAAAAAAATGATTGGTAGCTGAAATTGCTGAAGAAAAGAAAGAAAAACAAGAATGTTTGTTCCAAGAAGAAAACCAATGGCGGCTGCCTCTTCAGAATTCTGCAAACCCAAAGTTAGGTAGCTGCTTCTAAACTAATGAAAGAAAAGAAAGAAAAGAAAAGAACGTGCTGCTCCCTTGTCTTCTTCGATTGGGTTTTTATAGTTTTTCAAGAGTGGCTGCACCCTTTCTTGTCTTTCAATTCCAATCATATTTTATTTCCTAATTGCAGTACGACTGCTATTTCCTTCCTATACTCAGCTTCTTCTTTTGTTTCCTTGTTTCACGAATTCTTCCTTTTTTTTTCTTCCAAATTGCGGGTGTCTTCTATTTCCCAATTGCATCATGGCTCTTTTATTTTCTAATTACAGCGTCTTTTGTTTCTTGTACAACTTTTGTTTTCTTACGACTGAAGAAGTCTTCTTTGTCTTTTGTTGTGCGACTGAAGCAATTTGGCCAAATTTGAAAATAGCAGCCAAAGCTTTTGTTCTCCTACCTAAACCATTGATAAGCTTTCTTTGGTCAAGCAAGTTTGTTTTGTTTGTGTGGGGCTGAAGACTCAAACAAATTTTGTCTCAAATTAACTGTTTTCTCCTTGAATTGTTTGACTTGGACATTTGACTGCCTTCTCCCTTGTGCAGCTCTTTCTTGTCTTTTTCTCCTTTGGCCGCAGCTTCTTCTTTTCCTTTTTTTTTTTTTTTTACGTTTGGCTTTTGACAATAAAGTGACAAAATAGTCCATGTATATTTTTGCAAGATAATTGGTTAGTCATTTGATTTTTAAATTAAAAGAAAATTCGGGATTGAACTCAAAAGTTCTAAAAAATATTAGATAACTCAGTGATCATAAAATCAAAGGAAACTTCGGCCAAAATAGGTAAAACAAATCAAAACAGAAGCCAATTTCTAACCAAGATTAATAAGAATACCCTATATAAAATAGGGTTATCACATGCACAAGACCCGATATAAGTTTCATGGTCGGAATATTGGGCAAATATCAAAGTAATCCTGGTATGGATCATTATTTGATTTATTATGTTGAGGTAAATTATGAAGATATTCAAGAGATTTTTTTTTGTGCACTTAATGTTTACACTATTAAATTAAAGTTGAGATATCGGGGCAAGTGGGAGAATGTTAGGAGCAAAATATTGAAATATGTTTTTTTTAAAAAAAAAATTAAATAAATATTAGTATTGTGGAAAGGATTCCAAAAATATTGAAATTGATATTGTGAATACCAACTCTGAAGTCAATATCCTGGATATCGACTTCAGAGTCGGTATTCAGGACAGCGCCTTTGAAGTCGATATCCAGGATATCAACTTCAGAGCTTTTTTTTTAAAAAAAATTATTTTTCTTATAAGAGGAAAACGACACTAGCTTATGGCGTAGGCGAAATCCAGCGCAGGAAACACCATTGCCTTTTTCATGGCCACTGATTCCCCATATTTTCTGCAACTTTCTGAAGCTATGCAGCATCTACTTTTTCTCTACTATTGCTAGGTGTTTTTGGCAAAATTAAAGAATAAAGAAGAAGAAGAACAGCAAGGAAGCAATGAAGTCAAACTAGACGAAAGAGCATTGTTTTCAACTCAAACCAACCAAAAACATGGATTGCTTAGGCTGTACAATGACAAAATTTACAAAGACTACGAAAAAACCATAGCCGATCAAAAATGGAAGGAAACAAGAAAAAATAAACAAAAAAGATTGTTTCTTCCCACAAAAAAAAATCTGCTTCCCCAGAACAGAAGCCAATCAAGTATATACATTTGAATTTAGTTTTTTAAAAAAAATGCCTTCCAATAGTCCTCTTCCAACAAGCACAACAAATGGGCACATCTCCATGGCCACACCAGTTTCATCCTCCCACCTCTTTATCAATACCATCTTCATCTTCATTTTCATCATCACAATTACTCAAATCCAACAAGCACAACCATAGCCAAATTGAGAGTTACAGAAATGTAGCCAATGTCAAGGAAATGAAATACATTGAATACAAAGAAAAAAAAGTCGGTTTCGGGAGAGCATATATATATATATCTACCCAACGCCATCACTTAAAGGAAGTTTGATCAACATGGAAAGTATTGATTGTGGGGTATGGGTGGGCATTACCACCTCAATCAACTGATCCAAAACAGGCAAAGTAGGGCTTTCTCTGAAGTCAATCTTATGGGCAACGCCAGCCTTTTCAATTATTAGGGAGGGAGGGAGGGAGGGAGGGGGGTGGTGGTCAACAGACTCAACACTGCTGGCAGGGTGGGGGAAGGGAAGGGGGGCGGTGGGTTGGGATGAGGGCAAAAAAGTAAGCCACAAAATTTGGGGGTAGGGAAACAAGAATGCGGGGGAGGGGGGGCGACTGTGACTGGAAGAGGAAGAAAAATGGGAGAGGGGAGGAAAGAAGGAAAAAAGGAAGGAAGAAAGAAAAATGCACGAGTAGGGAAGAGAGAGAGGTCAGCGACTGGGAGGAGATGGAAGACAAAGGAAGAAGAAAATGGAGGGTTGCGGTTGGAAGGAAGAAAAATTGAGTGAAATAGAGAAAACTCTGACTTTGAGTTTTTTTTTTTTTTTTTACATTTTAACTAAAGTCGATATTTGAGATGTTGACTTCAAAGTCGCTATTCTAAATAGCGACTTTGAACTCGATATCTCACATATTGACTTCAAAATCGATATTTTGAATATTGATCTCCATATAAATGTAAGAAAAAATTTAACATCAATATTTATTTAATAATTATTTTTTTATCAATTTTTTTGGAAAAAACTCAGAATGTTAGAATGTGACTTGAATTGTTGGACTTCATTACAGTTTTCTAATTGGCTCATACTACCTATTTAATAGTGGAACAAATTTTAACCGTTTATTTGAATATTTGATGGACATACCAAATTAAAGGCTAAAGATATATAAATTAGTCATCTTTTTGCCCATTAAGGTTACAAACACAGAACTCAAAAACCTTCTCCATCAAAACGGTTTGTGATAGAAAAATGGTTAAGAGAGATAAACCAATTTTGATAGTAAGTGGTGGTATTTCTCAATTTATTCTCAAAAATTATGTCTTCCACATTAGGTACACAATCCTTATGACGTAATAGTTTGTGATAATTATTGATTCAAAGATCCTGCCTTATGTTTACATCATAAAGTTTAAGATTTAACAGAAAACACACCACTAAAATCACCACACCATGGCACAACACCAACCTTCACTACCAACAGCACTCTTATAGCAACAATAAACATATGTGGAGCAATGGCATAGTAACAGAATACACATTAGCGCAATGACAATAATAATATAGCAAGGATAAGCAACAAAATAAAATTAGACTTGGAACACAAAACTCTGAGAACTAAAATTGTAAATAAAATTCCAAAAAAGGATCCCAAACCTCCCACAAATAGGGGGAAAGATACCTCCATAAAGGAATACAAAAACCTATTGTATAAGAACAATACAAAAAGGAAAAGGAAAAAAGAGTGCCTTCCTCATTATAGAGATTTAGAGAATAAGTTAGGAAGAAGGAAAGAGTTTTGCAATGTGAATTTAGAGAAATGCCAAAGGAAAAAGAGTAAATAGAGATAAAAAATTCAAAATTTGTCTAACCGAAATTCATTCAACAAATAAATTCCAAACTTACCTCAATGATGTGTTATTTTTTAAAAAAAAATTCCTTACACTTTCTAAACTATATGCATATGCTTTGTTTGGACAAGATTTTTATTTATAAAAAGTTAACTTTTCTTAAACAAAAATAAAACAACCAAATATATTTTTATTTTAAATTTTAAATTTTCCCACTCAAATTCCTCTCACATAATTTAATAAAAAAAATTCTTCTATTTTTTCCTCAAAAATATTTTTTCTATCAAAAAATACCCACTAAAATTTTCACATATTCCAATATAACTTTTCTCAAATAAAATACAATCCAAATGAAACTTAAATCAATCAACACATCAACCATTACATCCTCTCGTATTTTTTTTTCCCCAAATAGTAGTTATATTACCAAGCCGAATGGCAAAATATACATAGCCAAGAGGGCTAAATGAGCTTCATAGTGGTGGATAAAACTAACCCCATGAAGATATGCACCTCCATTAAGGAGGAGTACGCCCGACTAAATCGGGAAAAATAATAATACTACCAAAGACAAAAGAAATACCCCCTGACAAAAGAAAACACCTTCGAAATGAGTACAAAATAAAATAAAACACCTGATAAAATCGGGAAAATGCACCCTACCAAGTAGGGACAATACACTGACACTAAAACTAAAAAAACTAAAAACTAAAAACTAAAAACTAAAAACTAAAACTAAAACAGCTACCGATTAAGGAGGCTGGCTCGACTAGGAGTGGGTACCACCAATTGCATGTGAAGAAAGAAACTGAACACTTGAAACCTAACTCTCTTCCTACATAGTTCGTGATGATTCCGCAAACATTGAATAGTGTAGTAACTAAACTACTGCCGCAAGTGTTGAATAGTTTGGCTACCGAACTACTACCGTATGCTTGAAGAGACTGCGCCCAAAACAATAGTGAAACACATAACCCCATAAAAAAAAAAGAAAAAAAACTATCAAATCATTGTACAACACTCAAATAGAATAATCCAATCTGACTATCTCCACCTTTATCTTTGTACCCAAATGCATTGGCAAGGAGGACGGGAGGGGATAGAGTTTGAGGCACGTGTGCATCACGTGCACTACATTCGTTATATATTCTCCAGCAGCTTGTACAAAGAATGTGGGAGAAGCGAACCCGGCCCGGTAAATGGCGGGAACAAACGAACTCGACACCCAACACCACCACCACCACGAGCCCATTACCGATTGTAACTTCGAATGGGATGAAAATTCTCAGCTTTATTACCACTCCAGGTTTTCCTCTTAGCTCTTTAAACTTTTTACTCAATCTGTATTTGCGATTTAGGTTTTCTTCCTCTAATTTTTCTTCTACAGACGATCCACATCATGCCCCCTAAATATACACTATTGTGTTCTGTGTGTGTGTGTGTGTGTTTTTTTTTTTTTAATAGTTCTGAGTGTTGATGAGTAAATAATTGGTACCCAGTTCTTCTTTCGTGCTATTATGGAGGACTATTTTTTTTTTTTTTAATTTCGATGGGTCTGTTAAGTTCTTGTTGTTGATGCTTTGATGCAGCACTGGTTTTTATTATAATCAACAAGAAGGTTGGTACTATAGCAGTAGAGATGGTTTGTATTACGAATTTGAAGATGGGAACTATGTGCTTCTTGGTTCCGATTCAAATCAGGTTAAATTCTGCTACATATTTTGGGGACTTCATTTGTTAGTTTAATTTTCAGATTTATTGACATTGTAGCTTGTTTGATTTTCCTAGGCTGACCAGTGTGAAACTTCCAATGATAGTGAAAGGGTTGGTTCACACAACTTTGTTGAGGATAGGCAGAGTATGTCTTTTGATAGTCTTAAAGACGATTGCAACAGTTCAGACAAAGGGTTGGAACAGGTTACTGATGAACACACTAGTGGTGAATTATTAAGCTTGTATATTCTGAATCTTCAGAGGATACACTAAGATTGCACGAGTTTAAGTTTGTATTTTAGTACAACTTGTTTTAATGTTTGTATTTTAGTACGACTTGGGGATAGTTGAACAATGTTTGCTCTTGCTATTTTGATGTTTGGCAGAAAATTAAAAGTTTTTATATAGTAGCTTATGGATGAGTGGTGAGGTAGACAAATAAGGATTAAGCTTATGGTGAGCAAAACCTGTTTTTCCTTCACCAGGCAGAGTTTGAACTTATTAACTGACTTATTAGAAGACTTAAATAAGCATCAACAAATGATAATTCCAATTTTGTGAGTTGGGGGAAATAAGGCATTTTTGTTAAAGAATAACACTTGAAAAGTCTGTTACTTTCCTTTTCTAGATACAGATTTAGTAGACTTTGCAAGGAAAATGAATCATGTTGATGGCTTTATCATTGGTTAATAAGATCCATTGCTTACTAACAGTAAGTGGTCTGGCGGCGGAATAGTGGAAAACTTTGTCCTATAACATAGTTGCCATGACTTTGCCAAATATCTGTTATACATCTCCACTTTATCTATGTTGTTTCACTTTTGGTTTCACACTTTTCCTTTGGTGAAGTTGTGTGAATATCAAAAAAACCTTTAAAAGCAATCTAATTTTGTGTCTGTGTGACATAATCCTCTGACTGGTGGAATGTTTTGCAGTTGGTGTTCCATTTACCCCTCACTAGCTTGATTAATGCTGACAAATTTTGAAAAATTGTAACTAGGCCAATGCATGATTACACAGATGCTACACTTAGCAAAATTCTCATTCCAATTATCTTTGAGTTAAGATAATTATTGTTAAGCCACTTAGAGTTTACATGTTAGTGCAGTATATAAAAATAGATGACTACCTTTACTGATTCTCAATATTACGAACAGACAACCTAGAATATATCAACAATCGAACAACAGAAGGTCCACCTCCCCCGTCAGAATGGTAAACCAGTTCAGCCCTTATTTTTGGGTGGGAAGGGCGGGAATGTAGGAGACGGGTGTTTGGCTCAGATCTTGATTTTCTTTACATTTTATTTTAAGTTATGTTTTTTTCTTATCAGGCTTGAAGACACACTAATTGATCTTTTCTTGTCGGGGTATCCCAACCAAGCCGTTACCACTTCTTCTGACATCATGATGCCTTTGGTAACTAATGGTATAGATTCCTTAGATGCTACAGCAGATGGTTTGCAAAACTCCTGTAATTATCTCAAGAGGGGGACTGGTATAAATGCAGCTGAACTTAAGCAGGTCTGCTTTGTCACATGCAGGAGAAAATGATACTTCCGAACTGGAAGAAGGTGAATGGATTCCTGATGATCATCTTGGCTCAACTGATTTGGGCCAAAACATTGCTGATGAAGGTTCATATACCAGAAACTTTAGAACAATTTGTGTCTCAAAATAACATATTTTGGTTTATATCCCTACTCATGAACCTACAAGAAAATGGAAAATTGAAAAGAAATTTATGATTTTGTACATTCAAATAGCAGATTGTGAGAGGTACAGACAATATTATCACTCTCTGAACCAAAATTCCTTTGAAATTTTTGCTCATTTTAATCAATAGAAAGTGAGAGCTCTAATGTCTTTCAAGTTCAATGCCGGCTTCCTTTTGTCTATTTTTTCTAAACCTGCATGTTCTCTATTGAATTGTTTGGTGGGTTTCTGTTTCTTTTTTTCCCATTTTTGGTGGGGTTGTCGAGGGAGATGAAATATCCACTAAAAAGAGTTTGAAGAGAGAAATAGAAGGCTATTTTGGACGGTTAAAATATATACTGATGACTATATGATTTGTGAATGATTCGAATGAATGCCAATTTCTAGCAAAACTGTGAAGGGATGTATTTGTTTTGTAAGCTGTATGTTGTTGCACAGGTACTTCTTGGGAAGAAGAGAACTGGTTGGCACAATATGGTCAAGTCACTGAGGCAAATGAGGAGTCTGGTCTAGATTTCCAAATAGTGGATTTATGGGATTGGGTAATGATCAGAGGGACCAGAAAAGATGGAAAAAGTAAGGTGACCAGGTTGGTGGGACGGCTGGTGAAAGGCTCATCCAAGCTTCATCCATCAGTACCATCAAGCAGGGTTCGACTAAAAACTGCTCCAATTTGTGAAGCTCATCTTGATCTAATTTTAGTTACATCAGGTTTACCTCTGACCTAATTTCCTTTACCATAAAGTCTGATTCAGTATTTTTGTTAGTTCATAGCCACTTTCGTCTGGTTCTTCTATATGGAAGTATTTTTATGGTAATACATCCGTGTTGCAGCTGTAAAGACAAAAGCATCTATTCCAGCTCTGTTTTCCTTTTGATATCTATCTAACTAATGATTGTTCAGTCCCTTTTGTTGTTTATGTGGCTTGCTGAATTAGCTATTACAATTAGTGTCCTTTTACTGCTATCTTTTCCTTTAAACTGGGTATATCCTAGAGCAAGAAGCAGCGTCTTATGCTCATTATTCACAGTCCTTTCTGATTTACAAGAAGTAGACATAATGAACCTTGTTTCATAAGGAGTTACATAAACAAAATGATTCCTGAAACAGCTAATCAAACAGGTATTATGGAAAGGTTTCTGTGTGGTGCTTGTTTTAAGGAAATGAAAGTAGGCTCATTATCCGGTAGATGGTTACACAAAGTATAGCCATTGGGTAGATTTGCAGACTGTGAATTCTGGAGTAGATACAAGTGCCAAGCCTATAGTATAATTTTGGGCCTGTTTTCAGTTGCCTAATGATTTAAACCTTTGAGCAAGCTGCAAACTATTTTGAGTTGTTCTTCTTACATTTTTCTAAGCTGGAAACAGTTAATTTTAAGAAGCATCTCTTGAGGTGCTTTTGATAACAGCTTTTGGCTTTTCAAAACTCAATTCAACAAACTGTAATTTCAACTTTTCAAAAGCTTTTTAAATAATTATTTTTCACAATCAGCTTTTACGGCATGTTTGGTTCGCTGTAATGAATAAAACTGTAATTGAATTTCAATTCGGTGGGAATTAGGCTGTAATGAATTAGGCTGGAATTGAAATGAATGAGTTTGGTTCAAAGGAATTGAATAAGGTTGGAATCATTATTCTTGTGTTTGGTTGGGATGAATAGAACTAATGAATTGTGTTAAATGACTAAAATACCCTTATCTTAAATATTTTATTACTAAGTAAGAAAATGATGAGAGAGAGAAAGAAGAGTGAGAAAATGATGAGAGAGAGAAAGTAGAGTGAGAAAATGATGAGAGAGAAAGAAGAGTGAGAAAATGATGAGAGAGAAAGTAGAGTGAGAAAAATGATGAGAGAGAAAGTAGAGTGAGAAAATGATGAGAGAGAAAGTAGAGTGAGAAAATGAGGAGAAAGAAAGAAGAGTGAGAAAATGATGAGAGAGAGAAAGTAGAGTGAGAAAATGATGAGAGAGAAAGTAGAGTGAGAAGAAATGATGAGAGAGAAAGTAGAGTGAGAAGAAATGATGAGAGAGAAAGTAGAGTGAGAAGAAATGATGAGAGAGAAAGTAGAGTGAGAAGAAATGATGAGAGAGAAAGTAGAGAGAGAAGAACGATGAGAGAGAAGTAGAGTGAGAAAATGATGAGAGAGAAAGAGTGAGAAAAATGATGAGAGAGAAAGTAGAGAGAAAATGATGAGAGAGAAAGAAGAAATGATGAGAGAGAAGTGAGAAAATGATGAGAGAGAAAGTAGAGAGAAGAAATGATGAGAGAGAAAGAGTGAAAAATGATGAGAGAGAAAGTAGAGTGAGAAAATGATGAGAGAGAAAGTAGTGTGAGTGAAAAAATGATGAGAGAGAAAGTAGAGTGAGAAAAATGATGAGAGAGAAAGTAGAGTGAGAAAATGATGAGAGAGAAAGTAGAGTGAGAAAAAGAGTGAGAAAATGATGAGAGAGAAAGAGTGAAAAAATGATGAGAGAGAAAAATGATGAGAGAGAAAGTAGAGAGAATTGTAATTCTTAAATAAAATTAGAAGGCAAAATTGGAAAAAAATTTGGCAAATTCCTTGGTGCAAGGAATTGCACCAAGACTAAATGGGCTGAATTGCAATTCACCCTTCTAAAGGAATTGAAATTCCTTTGGAGTTTCAATTCCTTTGAACCAAACAAAGGAATTCTGGTTGACTAAATTGACTAAGGAATAAGGCTGTAAGTAATTGCCAATTCCCTTCAACCAAACATGCCGTTAAAAGCTAAGAAAACAAGAATGGACCCTTGGGTTTGTGCTGGGTCTAACTGTCATTTTAAGCGGTCAGCAGCTCTAATTTGAACCTTTAGGTTTTTAAGCTGGATTGAGAAATCTGTATTTTGCATAACTTTTCCCTTTACACAGGCCAGATATATAGACTGAGGAGACCTAGCTTACAATATTTGGCATCTGTATTGACTTATGATTCTTCAAATCCAACAAAAGATTGGGGCTTTCCTCAGCTGTCAATCCATAGGCAAATCCAACAACTTCGAAAACTTGATGGACACGATGCTTGCATGGAAGGCTCTGCATCACCAAAGCATCCCCATGCATTAAAGAAGGTAAATTGAGTGCATATACCTTCTTGTAAATTTTGGTGTTCTCTTCTAATGGGAAATCCTATCTTGCCATGTCCACATATGTAAACTTGTTAACTTGCAGCATTTAATACATTTTCCTATCAAACCTCTCCCTTTGTTGTAGTACATACCCCAAGCACTTTCCTTAACCTCCTCTGTTAGAATAATACTAATTTTTATATTCATGATTGGAGCAAGTAAAACCTTCTATAGACCCTTTTGACATTGGTGCTCGATTGTTCTCTTGGTTCCTTGGTCAGAACGACCACATTTCACCTCCTAAATGTGTACATGAATACTATTTACTTTGTTTCTTGATTTTTGTGTGGTTGCTCTAATAAAACTAGCTATCTTTTATGAGATGAACCCAAAGGATGATGTCTTTGGGTTCATCGACCGCCGACCCCAACTAGTTTGTGATAAAGGTGATGATGATGATGATGATGATGATGCTCTAATATAAGTAGCAATAGATGTACTGAATTCTGCTAAAGGTCATACTTGTTCTGTATATTGGGTGAAATTTGATGACATGGTTGGTAATCAGGGAACATGCCTCTACTTTTATTTGGAATTCTTGCCATTTGTAGCTAACATATGCTGGGCTCTGCCTAGATCACAAAGCTAAACGAGCTGAAATTCTATTGATTTTTTTGGTTTGATTGCACAATTAATTTTCTTTGCACTTGATTTTCTAAATCTTGTCACCAACAAGAACTGGTTTGGCTAGAATTGGGCTGCAAGAGAAACAGTGAGTGATGGACCCAAGATTTTGTACCTGGGAGACCACTCCAATACTTAAGTTAGTAAGGGTAGTAGGAAAGTGTGTAGTGAAAGTATGTTGTCCCTTACCTGTGAACTGATAGGGTGTATTTATAATGTGGAGGAGCTCATGGTGTGGACTGACCAGCCATGAAAGGGTCAATGCCACTTGTAAAGCTCTTTCTTCAAGTGCGCAATCATTACATGACTCAAGGAAGAAGCCCTGGCTAACTCCATGCGAGCAGCCACAGTAAGACCAAGGGGAGGGGGGTTGTGGGGCAAGTGTTCTTCGGAATGACTTGGCTTAAAGGGCACGTAGGCGGTGAATCAAGTCGAAAGGTGGTCTGGTTTGTTAATATCTAGCTAGTATGGTTGGACTAATTGGCCTGAACTTCTAGTCCTATTGGCTCATTTCAAACTCATCTTTAAGTGTTCAGTTTAACATATTCAATCATACAAAAGGTTTTAAAGGAGCATATCCATTTGTCGTGAACTCTTTTGAGAATGCATCATTCAATGGCAGTAAATAAATAAGTTCCTAGAAATTTTGATACTAATTTGATTTGGTGTTTTCAAAGTAGAGCGCAATGCATTAGCAGTATGTTTCCTCAGTGTGAAAAGGACATGTACATGTAATATTATTTCTATCAGATTTGTAGCTATTGGTTTTCAATTATTGTATTCTCTTGTAGGAAAAGCACCAATATCCATACAGGGATAGGGCTGCTGAGAGAAGAAATTTGCATGGTGGTTATGGTATTGGTCCTGGACAGAAGAAGGTATCAAATCCTATTGAATCAGCTCCATCATCTCCTACTTCAGCTTGTCCAGAGGAAGCTGCAGCTGAGTCTCTGAGCATTTCTTTTGGAGAAGGCAGTTATGCCAGAAAACTTCTTGAAAACATGGGCTGGAAGGAGGTAAACTTTCTAGTGAGATAAAGGGTTATCGCAGTTCCAATTCTAGATACAGCTTAGTTGATTAGCTGAAATTATTCTGTTGGAATCATCATTATTTTCCATAAAGAAACACGAGACAACTTTGGCAACAACAGAAGTTTCTGATATTAGAAAAGTGAGAAAATAATTTGTTAAGCATTTCAATGGCAGATGGTTGTTGACCACAAGTGGTTTGTTTTTCCTGTTTCTTTTTTCTTTTTTTTTTCTTTTTTTTTTTGGTTAATGTTCTTTACAGGGTGAGGCACTTGGGAGAAGCACCAGGGGTTTGGTGGAGCCACTGCAAGCAGTTGGAAACAAAGGAAATGCAGGATTGGGTTGGTATAATAGCACAAAAAAGCAATCCTTGTACAGTGGACGATGAGACAAGCATAAAAGAAACCTTGTTGGATTATGTTTGAGGCCTATTTCGTATATTGTCAGAATAATACCTTAGTTCAATAATGTCGTTTTAGTATAGTATTTGCTTGCAGCAAAAGTTAGTTAAAAACGTAGTTTGTTTGGCATTTTGTAGGAACTTTCCTGGCAGTTGCATTCCTAGCCTCTTGTATAAAATAGGCAGTGTTATGCATTGTCTAGTAGTTTTTTAGTACAAGTTGTTTTCTTCTTTCTCAAGCTTTCCTCACCTTTCCAGGCTTCCTACTCTTTGTTTCTATCTGCTAATTTTCATCTCTTACAACCTAATATAATCCTCCTTTTCTGCTCTCTTTTCTGAACTATCCTTTTCTTATTTCATTATCTTGGTTAGAGTGTTACAAATTGGTATCAGAGACTTGTTCCTTGTGGATGATAACATGGCGGATGGGACAAGGTCTAAGGCATTGGAGGATCAGATGAGGAAGAATGAAACTTGAATCCAGGAGATGTCCACTGAAGTAAGAAGACAAATTGAGGAGGCAATCACGGACATGGATTCTCAAGTAGACAGCGAGATCGAAAAATGGGGAGCACAGTTAGATGCTAAACCTGAGGCTTATGTTTTCAACATGGACGCCAAAATAGTGGGGATATATAAGTTTCTGTCCAAGGAGAAAAACATGGCGAAAAAGGGAGAGACATCTATAGAGAGGACACCACTTTGGCCAACGCCCCTACTACCTACTCCCAATCTTTGTTCTAGAGTTAATGTTGGGACTGATCAGGCTCCGATTGTTCAAGAGAAGTCGGAAGTGGGTAGATTATCTTTTCACAACTATCCCAAAATTGAACTTAGTATGTTTGAAAGAGATAATCCCAGGGAGTGGTTGCGGAAGTATGACAAATTCTTCAATCGTTATCAGATTTCATAATCCATTAAGATGGATATTGTGGAACACTATTTGGATAGAAAGGCGGACATATGGCTTGAGAGTTTTAAAAGAGTTCAGGGAATCATCTCTTGGTCGGAGTTCACAAAAGCAATGATGAAACGTTTTGGATAGATTGGGGGCATGAGTGAAATTGAAGAGTTTAACAAGTTGCAACAATCTGCTTCAGTGTTAGAATACCAGGAGAATTTTGAGGAGCTAAGAGCCTTAATGTTGTGCTGGGGATTCTCAAAAGAATACTTCATAGAGAGTTTTGTTAGTGGTCTGAAGAAGGAACTAAAACCCCTGGTGAGGATTATGAAACCGAAAACACTGCTTGAAGCTTTTGAGATAGCCAGACTGCAGGAACAAACCATAGACTTGGTTGCTAAAAAGGGAAGGACTTTTATGAAGAATATCACAAGCAGTAATGGGGGGGTGAGTAAAAATCAGACTATGGCAATGAAAAAGTCTTACAAAGTTTCCTTGTTGAATAATCCAAAAGTTGAAGAGCAGATTAAGAGAATTTCTCCTCAAGAATTACAGTACAAAATGAACAACCTCCTTTGTTTCAGGTGAGGGGGGAAATTTTGGGCAGGCCATCAATGCAAACTGAAACAATATAGCTTCATGATATCAGAAGAGTTGGAGGACTCAGAACAACCATTGTCAAACAGAGATATAGAGAAAGATGCACCTGAAGAAATGGAGGAACTGTCACTCAACACTTTATCAAAAAGCTTGCAAAGTAAAACCATTACATTGCTGGGCTTGATCAAGAATCATAAGGTACTTATTTTAGTAGATACAAGGAGTACCAACAATTACATTAGCTAGCAATTGATGGAAGTTCTGGAATTGTCCAAAAGGACTATAGAAACTTTCTCAGTGATCATTGCAGATAGGAGAAGGGTATTCAATTCATTGGTCTGTACTCAGGTGAAGTGGAAAATGCAAGACTATCAGTTTAATTTTGATCTAGTAATGGAGCTAGGAGGTTAGGATGTTATTTTGGGGGTGAATTAGATGACACAGTATAGTCCCATCACCTTCAACTTCAAGGACTTGCATATTCAGTTGGAACAAGATGGCAAGAAGTGTATACTGTATGGCCATGTTCATCAAATTGAGATGTAGTTGGTAAGACGCAAAGCATTAGGCCAGCACTTGGAGTTGATTAAGAAAGAATAGACAAAGTCTCAAATGGAAACAAGCAAGAGTAACGAGGAGGATGGTTCTTTATGCTGCATAGAAGGAATAGCAAAAGTGCACCTGAGGTTATTTCTACACTTTTAACACAGTATTCTAGCGTTTTTGCAACTCCTACCAGTCTCTCCCCCCCTCCCAAGAAATGTGGATCATCAGATACCCTTATACCCTGATTCCCAACCCTTTAAACTCAAACCATATAGATACCCCCGTTCACAAAAATCAGAAATAGAACAATAGGTTTCGGACATGTTAAAAATTGGAATTATACAACCAAGTAATAGCCCATATGCTTCACCAGTTCTATTGGTCAGGAAAAAAGATAACTCCTAGAGATTCTGTGTAGACTATAGACACATGAACAGCCTAACTATAAAAGACCAATTCCTTATTCCAAACATAGATGAACTCTTAGATGAGCTACATGGCTCTAGGTTCTTTTCCAAGTTGGATTTGAGGTCTAGATACCATCAAATCCATGTGAAAGTGCAAGACATCCTTAAAACTGCATTCCAAACAGACCATGGTCATTTTGAATTTGTAGTTATGCCCTTTGGCTTAACTAATGCCCTAGCCACCTTCCAATCCCTCATGAACCAAATATTCCAACATTTCTTAAGAAAGTTTGTCTTGGTATTTTTTTATGACATTTTTGTATACAGTCCAAACTTAGGAAATCATGTGAAACACTTAGAGGTAGTGTTAAAAGTGTTGAAAGAACATCAATTATATGTTTAGCTAGTGTACTTTTGCTAAAAACAGGCATCTTATTTCAGATGAAGGAGTTAGTATGGATCCTGAAAAAGTGAAATATATTCAATCATGGGTTGTTCCTAAATTTGTGGAGTTAAGGGGTTTTTTGGGACTATCAGGTTATTATAGGAGATTTATCAGAAATTATGGTGTGATCAGCAAGCCCTTAACCAATTTACTTAAGAAAGACTGTATTGGATGGAAAGCTACTACAGCTTTCGATCAACTCAAGGCAGCTTTAAGCCAGGCACTAGTTCTGAGAATGCTTAACTTTGCAAAACATTTGGTGATTGAGATAGATGCTAGCAACTTAGGAATGGAAGCAGTTCTCATGCAGGAAGGTCAGCCAATCGCTTACTCAAGTAAGGCATTAAGTGCTAAAAACCTGGGCTTATTTGTGTACGAAAAAGAATTACTAGCATTAGTAATGGCTGTAGAAAAGTTGAGACATTATTTGTTGGGCCATCATTTTATTATTAAGACAGATCATCAATCCCTTAAATTCTTTCTGGAACAGAAATTAACAAATTCTCTACAATACAAGTGGCTGACCAAGTTGTTGGGCATGGATTATGAGATTCATTACAAAAAGGGCTCTAAAAACTCTGCAGTAGATGCACTTTCCAGAAGAGTAGAAATAGGAGGGGAAAACAGTTTAAAAGAGGGTCCAGGTCTTGGAAGTGTTCAGGAAGGTAACTTATTAGCTGTTTCAACAATTAAACCTAGTTGGGTGTAGCAAATTGAGGAGAGTTATGCTGGGCATGAGGTATGTCAGTCACTAATTGCACAACAGCTGATAGATCTCGAGAGCAACACTAAATTTCAATATGTGAATGGATTGTTGAAAAAGGCAGGCAAAATTTATGTAGGAGCTACTGCTGGAATCAAGGAGCAGATTATGACCACCTTGCATAATTGCATTCTTCACCCTTGGGAGGTCATTCAAGCCAAAATGCATGTTTGCAAAGGATTAAAGGGTTTTTCTTTTGGCCAAATATGAGAATGGATGTGGTTGAATATGTCTAGAAGTGTGCAACCTGTCAACAATGCAAGGATGAACATAGTTCATATCCAAGACTCCTTCAACCCTTACTAGTTCCTCAACAAGCTTGGAAACATAAATATCTCAATGGACTTCATTGAAAAATTGCCAAGATCAAAGGATTGTGATACAATCTTAGTGGTCATTGACAAATTCACTAAGTATGGGAATTTTTTAGCTTTATCACATACTTTTTCAACCCGTGACATAGCACAATTATTCCTAGAAAATATCTTTAAGTTGCATGGTCTGCCTGAGAGTATAGTGACTGATAGGGATAAAAAATTTCTAAATCACTTTTGGCAAGCTTTGTTTGAAACTTGGGAGTATCCTTGAAGTTCAATATTGCTTATCATCCTCAAAGTGATGGGCAAATAGAAAGGCTAAATCAATGTGTGGAAGCATACTTAAGGTGCTTTACAAGTGGTAAACTTGAGAGTTGGAGAGCTTGGCCAGCTATGGCAGAGTAGTGGTACAATACCTCTCATCATTCCAGTCTATCTATGTTGCCACATGAGGCATTATATGGCACTAAACCTGTACCCATACCTATGGGACCCTACTTGGATTTGATGATTCCAGCTACTATTGCCTTGGTGTAACAAATGTCTCATATTCTGCAGATACTTAAGGATCATCTTCTTAAGGCTCAAGCTCAAATGAAGCATTATGCAAACCAAAGGAGATAAAAAAGAACCTTCATAGTGGGGGGATGGGTGTATTTGAAGCTTCAGCCTTATAAACAAACTTCAATAAGTAGCAGACCAAATTGGAAGCTTGCACCCCGTTTTTATGGTCCTTTTCAAGTATTAGAATGAATTAGAGTAGTTGCTTATAAGCTAAAACTGCCCCCACATGCTAGGGTATATCCAGGGTTCCATGTTTCCCTGCTCAAAAAACACATTGGAAATTTGTCAGTTGCAATAGTTGAGTTACCAGATTTGAGCGATGAAGTATATCAACCTTTAGAGCCCAAGAAGGTACTGCAGAGAAGGATTGTCAACAAAGGAGCTCAACAAACTGTCCGAAAACTAACTCTGGATGGTAGAATCTTACTACTTCCCTTAGCTGGGAAATTGTGAAGGGTCCTCCCAAACCTCTACAATTATACACATACTTTCATGGTTCATTTTGAGACCATTTAAGGCTTGTGTCCTCCACCTTTGCTCACCTCTAACTCCTCATTATTCAAATCTTTGCTTTATAGACCTTAAGTCAATTCTCTCTTTCGAATCTGAATCTTCATCCTATAAGCACCATCCCCTTTAAACTCTTGTGGCTGAAGTACCTACTGCTTCTCTATCTTTGTTTCTAGTTTCTCTTTCAATCTTACTATCTACCCTCCTCCACCACCTTGTCTGCTTGAAGTCCTTTGCATTTCTTATTGCAGTTACGTCACATTATCCGTGATTACTGCTTTTTTTTACCTTCCTGCCTACAATCTCATATCTTATAGGGACATTTATTAACTTTATACTCTGAATAACCTACTCTTCCTCAACACTTTCCTGCCTCTTGTCTACTTCCATTTCTTTCACCTGTTTTCTGTAGTTTTCTATATTTTCTACCCTTCTTCTGCTAACTGAATTGCTTGTGATTCTTCATCCCCTTTAGCTACCATAGCCTCCTCACTCCCCATCTAGCTTTCCCCTACTTATATCTTACCCTTCTTTTCTAATTCCATTTTTGCCCCAATCTCTACTGGATCAGCTTTCCTTAGTGAGCCTACTATAACCTCTTGGTCATTCTCCTCAGTCACCCCTTGTCCTTCCTACAAGATTTTCATGCTCCATTGATTTCTCCTGTCAAGTTCAGACCTGCTCCCTTTCTCTTTTATGCTGCTTTTGGCCCTTAAAGCTCTGAGCCAGTCTCCATATTGACCTTCTTTTGACTCATTCTTACTTAAATCCTCCCTTCTAGTTTGACATATTCATTCTGAATGTTCTACTCTTCCACAATAGTGGTAGAAAGTAGCTAAATTCTCATACTTGAAGAATATCGAAGAGGTCTTGTCATTAAACTTCATAACTATATCTCTTATTAGTGATTTGCTGAGATCAACTGAATCTAGGATCCTCATATGGCTCCCAAATTTGCATCCATTTTTTGAAATTGGTATATCAAAGACTTTATAAAATAACTTTACAATTCTGAAGCTAGTTTCCCTTGTCATCCACAGGTATGGGAGGTACTAGATCTGAATCTAGACCTCTACTTTTTGGAAAGTATTTTCTTGGATCTGTAGCTGTTTTGTCCATTCCTTTAGGATGAGATATTGTTGTTCAAAAGTCCAACCTTTGCCCTGTAACACCTTGAGCTTATCATCAATATTTCTGAATACAAATTGAAACAAGTTTACTCCTAGCTCTCTCACTATGAAAGGTTCTTTTGTCGGCCGTATTCGTTCTCAAACCAGTAAAATTCACTCCCCAAATACCCTTCCAATCAAGCTCCTTTTGCACTCTTCCTTACTGGTTTTGACATCCTCTTCCTCCAGTTTCACCCCAACCTAGTTTTTGGAACAGGCCTACCACTTCCATTTCCATTTCCAGATTGGAGGTACCCCCACTATCCATTCCCCTAGCTAATTTTGCCAAAGATCAACTAGCCTAAAAGAAGAATAACAAGGAAACGTTAATGGGATAAAGCTGCAAGCACCTAATTGTCATGTAGGAAACATAGAAGACATCCGCTAAGTGCATATCATTAAAATAATTTGTAAACAGCTCTACTAAAAAATTGAAGAACAGGAACCCTAGCTGCCTCACATTAATTGTGTCGAATCAAGGAGACAAAGGAGACATTAAAACTGTGTATGTGTGAAAACAAGGTTTCGGCAAGCTAATCATTAACATTTAGCTATTAAATAGTAATGACTAGAAATCTTATTAATTAGTAATGAATGAATGTTTAGTGGCTAAAGGGCAATTCTTCCTCCATAAAGGCACTTTCCTCCTCTTCTCCTAAATAGAGAACTTTACACTCTAAACAAGATGATTTGCATCTTTAGGGGAGGCACTTCTAAGAATACGAATTCTTTCTGTTTTTTTTGGTTAAGATTTGGAATTATCTTATATAAATAGAATAATAATAATTTATTATTATTATTATTAGATTTCAGTTGAAATGTCTATATATTCTATCTACAATTCATACTCATTCTAATTTTCACTTAACACCAAACCTTATGTAGAAAGCAAGAATGTGCTAGTCTATTGGATTAATTACGAAAAATAATTTTTAGTCTTTTATATTTTTTTTCATTTTTTATATTGCAATATTTGTAGTTTGAACGATTCATTATTTCTTTAATATCATTGATCTAAATGCTCCTTAAATTATTGACCTAATTGGCTATTTTTCTCTGAGCAAAGGTCTAATTTCATGACTAGACAAGATGCGTTGAAAGGATATATATATATACTTAATGTGTTTATAAACTCAAGCTAATTCATGAAATTCGGAAGAGAAAATATTCATTGGAGTGATTATATCACATCAGGCTATAAAGCTTCACAAAATTACATGAAAAGTTTCAAATTTTAATGAAAGAATCGAAATTAATGGGTTCGGGTATGGGTTCGGGTAAACAATTAAAATCCTTATACTATGCAACCATTGCATATAATTTTTTATTTTATTTTATTTCCAATTTGACAATTCATCTCAGTTTTAATTTACCAAATGAGTCACCATCAGGGAACTGCATCCAAATAATGGAGCAATATCGATCCTAGCTGGCAAACAATTAATATTTGCAAACATAATTCTCTAATTTAAATAATTTTGTTTTTTCAGCATTATTTCATCAGAGTGGTCTGTCTTTTTCATAGAATAGTAATTAAATTCAAATTTATACATTGGGTGTAATCATCAGTGAACAAAAATATTGTGTGTGTATATTATTCATTTGGCTGTTGCTGTTCTTAAACGGCAACTTCTTGCCTCGTCAAATGAAGTCTACGAACCACTACTTTAATTGTTCTCTAATAGTTCAGTAATCCACTTTGTGATCTCTTGTTGTTTACAGATTGCAATTTTTATTTTTTATTTTTGGTTATAACAATATTAATTTTTGTGTATATGAAGTTGTCCAAAATATTATATTAAAAAACGATGCATAATGTTCTGCAGAGAAAAAAGTAATGCATAATGTTGTCAGAAAAATAGATTAATTCGACAACTTTATGGTTTACAATTGTTCCACGCGGCATGGACTCTAATAGTATATAAGATTTGAAATTTTCGTATAAACTCATCTTGTAATATGAATTACTTGAATAAATTATAAAGAAAAGTAACAATAAATATATATTTGGTTTTGTGATTGATGTGCATTGGATCTTGGGCTAAAACCCAATAGCTCTTACCTTGTATATCAGGCTTTGGCCCATAGCCCAATAGTGTGGGAATTCAGACCCAACCCAATAATGTGGGACCTCAAACCGCACCAAAACTACACTAAGATATAGGATCTCAGACCACACAGATAATGTAGGAACTCGACAGTCCAACCTATTCATAAGCAGCAAATGGCATGTGATATGTGAAGACCGTTACAACAATCAACCATTACAAGTTACAACGTGATCAATCATTACAACGTATTTTGCGGATTTCGAAAGTAAGAAATATATACGTAGTTGAGCTGCCAACTAAAAAAATGTACCCTAATTTTGGTTAGTAATTCTACTATTACGCACAAGACTACCAAAAAAAATTCTCACTTAAACATTGGAGTTTCTACTTCGGGTAACTACTTTGGGATCTGTTATGCAGGTGTTAATATTATAGATCAAATTGGCTGTAGTTTGGTGAATCATGTTTGTTGGACCGAATTGTGGATTACGTATTCATCAGTAATGAAGTTCATAATCTATAGTTAGACTCTCTTTCTCTTTATAGAGTCAGTAGAATGTATTTGCCCTCCGTTGGAAAATTTAGAAAAGAAGAAATGAAATATTTTTCATAATCTATAGTTAGACTCTCTTTCTCTTTATAGGGTCAGTAGAATGTATTTGCCCTCCGTTGGAAAATTTAGAAAAGAAGAAATGAAATATTTTGGTTAAAATATTTTCCTCTTGTTGAAATTTTTACTTTTATTGTTAATTAATGGATGTGAGGCTTTTACGTGCCTTTTTTATTGAAAAAAAATAAAAAAGAGTATATTAATGCTAGAAATTATTGGAGGAGGGAGGGAGCAGGCCATTTTATATTTCATCTTATTTGTAGTGTTGTTAGAACCAAATTGGAGTACAAACCGGTGAAGTAAATTGGTCAAAAATTAACTGATCAGATCGGTAGAAAAAAAAAAGGAATGACATCATTATGATATAATGAATATAAATTAATTATAAAAATATTAATACTAATATACAAATGTACTAGAGATAAATTATTTAATATTTTTAGTGTAGGTATGTTTAAATTTAGTATAATTTGTATGAAATTTTAAGTGTATAATTTAATAATTTTGTGAAAAATAGTATAAAAAATATTTTAAGTAATTAACATGTGTAAAAATTTTAATAATTCTGTTTATAAACATTTAAGATATTTTAAAAAACATTTAAGATATTTAATTTTAAAATTTTAAAAATTTATAAGTGAAAAAATAAATTTTATAAAAATTTGAAATTAAATTATAACTTTTAAAAATTATGTTTACTTTCTATAAAATATAAGTTTAGACCCCATCAAACTGGGAAAACTCGGGTCAATATCGGTTTTGATCGGTCAAATTGGACTGAAAAAATTGGACTCAGTTCGACTAGATTTTACAATATGGCTTATTTGCACTAGATTACCTTACATCAATAAAAAGTCCACCACTATTGTAATTTTCATGTAAAAAGAAAAGAATGTAGGCTATTCAATAATTCCTTTAATAAAAAACATTTATATACAGAAATTCTCAACAGGGGTCGACATTAAAGGTTAAGTATTGCCTGTGCCGATGACAGAAGAAATAGGAGGTAGAAGAAAAATATTGTGTATTTATACTGCATCTTTTCATTAGGAGTAGCTCCCTACAAGAGTGGTAAAGGTGAAAATGCCAAGTGAGGAAGGCTCAATTGGGCCATTGAGATTAGAGAAAGAGCACCCATCTCTATATTAGTTAAGTGCATCGACATCGGTTAAATTTTAGACATTAAATGCTCTCACAATTCTATAACTAGAATTTAATCCATGGTGTATTTTGGAAGTATGATTAGTGATAAATGAGAAAGAAAATAACTTTTATTTTTAATATTATATAATTGTCAAAATAGTTTTTTTTTAGCAATTTTCATCTATTTTAACGGTGCAATTTAATGAATTAACCAACCTAAGACGTTATTTAAAAAATTTAGAAACTTTTTTGGAGAAAGAAAGTGTGTAGCAAAAAAATTAAGAATGTTGTATTTCTTTACTCCTATAAAAATAACAAGTATTCCATACCTCCTATTTGAAAATAAGCATACACATACAAAATAACAAATGCATGTAATAGTTTAAAAAAAAAAAAAACCTCCAACCTCCCATTCTATTAAGTTTTAGTAGTGTCTTTTTTCCTTCTCTCAAAATTAAAGGCTGAAGGCAAAACAATACCATATTCTTAATTTGACATTAAACTTTTTTTTTTCCACTTGTGGTTTAAACCCCTTAAGAAAGTTTGCTACATATAATATCAGTGAACCTCAACCACTGCTATGGGGGAAGTCCAATGTACAACTTCATTTTTAAGCGAGCCAAGAAAATTACTAATTTTTTGGGAAAAAAAAAAGAAAGAAAATTACTAATTTGAACTTGAGTTGGGAATAAATTACAAGAGATCAAATGAATGAAAAATTAATTCTATCTATTTTTGCTTTCAGATTGACAATTTTAGCCGTCCAGCCGTCAGTAAGTTTCCTAACTGCGGGTGGTTTTTTAATTTAAGAAAACAATATTGAACACCAGATAAATTTATAGGTTTCATTTGGACATAATCTTTATTTACAAAAAGTTAATTTTTTTAAATAAAAATAAAATATTCAAACATATATTTTTTTAAAAATTTTAATTCATAGGTTTCGTTTGGACTTAATCTTTATTTCCGAACACTACTACCTTTTTGAGGTAATTATTCTTTTTTTTTTCCGATTCTGCTTCTTCCCTTTGTTTCCTTTCGTTTGAGGTTGTTAATTTTGTACACCCTTCCCTTCTTCTTCTGCAAGAATTGAAATCAAGGTTATATTGAAATCCATTTCTTCATGGTTTTAGGTTGAATTTTTGTTGATTATTTCCAAATTAGAGTGTTCAAGGATTAACCAAAGAGAGATTTTTTAAGTAAGTTTTACTACTATTATTGAAGAAGAAGACGAGAGTGCAGGGATGTCAGGATAAGGAGGCGGACGAGGTGGAAAACCGAAGAGGGAAGTGAATGGAATTAGGGGTATTCAATTTTTGGATAATTCGAATATTCGTCCGATTTGAAATTGAATTTTTCAATACGGTTTGGATATTTGGGTTTTGGTTTAAACTGAATACCAAATCAAAACCGAATATATATTTATGTATTATTTATATGCATATATATTATATGTATAATTACATAATATAAATGAAAAAATAAATATATACTATATATATAATATCAAGAAGATGTTAAATTATATTTGATATATTATATATATGTGTGTGTGCAACTTTAAAAATTAAAATAATTTGTAAAATTATCAATGTTTGATTTTTAATTTATATTTTATTATTACAACACATTTATAAATTATATACTAATAATATGCATATATAATTTATATATATAGTGTAGTAAATATGAAAAGATTAAATGTTAGAAAATGTTAAATGTAAATTTATTAAAAAAATGTAAAGATTATGAAGAAAAAAAAAACCAAATTCAGTTCGATTTGAATTTGAGTTTAGCCAAAAATCGAATAAATAAAAAATTGAATAAATCTAAATCGAATAAATCAAAAATTGAATAAACTGCCCGATGAATACCCTTAAATGGAATAATGCGGGACAGGAGTGGATGATCGGCTTAAGCTAAGGCTTTTGGGATTTTGAGACATTTATTCATAGATTGCAGGGGGTTATGTATTTTATCATTTTGTCATTTTCCTTTTAAGATGCGTGAATTCTTTTATGCAAGATTGCATACTTATTGGCATTGGGTAGTTTTGTAAACCCACTTGAAATGTGAAATTTGGATTCTTTTGGGTTAATGAGAGCATTTGAATTGCTTTGTTTCAAACCATCTGCCTTTTTAGTGGTCATGATAAATGCATGCTTATATTCAATTTTCAGATCAATTCGAATATCTGACTAAAGTGAAATCAAATTTTTCAATATGAGTTCGTTTTTATTTTCAATTTAAATCGAATTTCAAATTCGATTTTCGTTTCAGGTTTTAGATTGCTAATTGTGATTAGGGTTAAACCCGAAAACCAGATTCTAAAAATTTATATATTTATATATATATGTGTGTGTGTATGTATGTAGATATATATTATACGTATAGCTTCATAATATAAATGGAATATACGCATAGCTTCATAATATAAATGGAAAATTAAATATATATTATATATATAATATCAAGAAGATGTTAAATTATATTTGATATATTATATATATGTGTGTGAAACTTTAAAAATTAAAATAATTTGTAAAATTATCAAGATGTGATTTTTAATTTGCATTTTATTATATATAACATATATTTATAAATTATATACAAATAATGTACATATATTATATATATAGTGTAGTAAATTGGAAAAGATTAAATGTTGGAGAATGTTAAATGTAATTTATTAAAACAGTGTAAAGATTATTAAAAAAACAGATAAATAAATGAAAAAATAGAGAAAAAATAAAGTATATAGTATACAAATAAGTAAAAATAATGTATATTTACTTATTTATAAAACTATTTAGTTTATATTACAATATATATCTATATATATATATTCTCTAATAAGGTAATGATTCGACTTTGATAGTTAACTTATAGGCTAGTACCAAAATTGAGTCATAAATAAGCGAATCTAATTTTAACAGCTATAATAATAACAATGAAAATGGCTCTCTCATTGGTGAAATTATATGATCAAATGTTGTAATTAAAATATATTATTATTGACATTGTTGTGGGAGCATATATAATTTACAAGAAAGATGTTTAGTAAGGATTCTTATAGTACTGTTTAGGGAATTGATAACTGTATATTAAAATCATAATAATAATATCAATATATTAAATCATAATAGAAAAAAAGAAATTTATTAAAAAAAAGTAAAAATTATTTAAAATAAGATAAATAATTGGAAAAAATAGAGAAAATAACTTGTATAGATTTTTTAGAAGAAAATTAATGGGGAAAGAGTTGATCATGATAAATTAAAAATTATTTGGTCCTCATTTAGAAATTATAATTGATCACTACTATTTTACTAGTTGATCATATATATATATATATATATATATATATATATATATATATATATATTTAATTGACTAAATTTTGTATTAAAATATTGAGGGTGCAATTGAAAGAAAATAAATATATTTTGAGGATGTGAATGAATAAAGTTAGATTTCTTGGAGGTTTAAAATTGAAATAGAAATAAAGTATGGGTATTATTATAATAATAACTATTTTACTTGGACCAAATTAAGAATAAAATTAATTTACCTATACATATACGATTTTCTAATTTTTTATCTAATTTTAAAAAATTAGAAAATTAATCGCCAAATTATTTTCCAATTGCAAATTTGCTAGTAGCAAGTAGGGTTGTCTTCCTTTCTTGTCTCTTCCGCCACCAGCCTGATTCATTCCTTCACAGTCCAGTTGGCCGCTCTTCAATCTCCAACCGCCGGTCGTCAATATCGTTCTCGTCCTCAACGTGAGCTCGTCGACCGTCATGATGGAGTACAAGTTTTAGCCGCTCTTCAGTCTTCTCTCGTCCTCAATCGTCTCCCGTCGGCGTCTCTCTTCTGCCGTCAGTCGTTGATCGTCCTCCGTCCTTACCTCCTCGGTCTTCAATTCGTCGGCCAGCAGTTGGAGTTTTGGCTTTCAGCAATAAATCGGCCGTGCACCTCTCACCGCGAGTCACCGCCTCCGCAGCCGCCTCAAGTGTATTCTGGTCCTTGTTAAAAGCTTGGTTCACGGATTAGCAAAGCGGGCCGATGAGAGGAATTGGTTCTGGGGTATGCCTGCCGAGGTATGCTGGGCAATAAGGGCAAGCAAGGCTGCTGGAAGAGCTTCAGAACTAGGAAAAACCTGTCCATAAGGCAGAAGGCGGAAGCACAAAAGAGGGCCGTCTTACTCTGTTAAAAGAGCTAAGGTTAAGGTAGTCCGTCTTATTTTTTCTCATTGGCTACGAACACAAGCTATTCAGTTCACAAGAATTTCTTTTTTGCTAGAATCTTTCTGTAGCCGCAAGTGGAGTTCCTACCTAACTTCAACTCTGGTAAGCAATTTAATTCTGGTCCAATTGTATCTCTGTTTGTGCTGTGATTTTTCCTATCAAATTGTAGTACTGCCTGATCAATTTTTTTTTTGTTTGGCCGAGACTTTGTCCAAAGTACTCTTGTTTTAGTCTTATAAAATTTCCTGGCCAAAAACATCTTCCTCGTTCAAAAAAATTGGACCGAAAGTGTGTGTTGACTTTAGTTCTTCTCTAATCATTAGTCTCCTGTCCAATTCTTCTGCCCTATATTCCATTATACAGAATTTTTGTTCGGCTGAAAGTGTGTTTCTACGTACCTAACCTTAGCTTCTCTACCGAAGTCTAGTTCTAGTTTCTGATTTCTGTTT
The DNA here is from genome assembly GCA_020080225.1 of Gynochthodes officinalis. Classification (NCBI taxonomy): domain Eukaryota; kingdom Viridiplantae; phylum Streptophyta; class Magnoliopsida; order Gentianales; family Rubiaceae; genus Gynochthodes; species Gynochthodes officinalis. Next base: position 31,658,176 of record CM034625.1, on the reverse strand, counting down.
TGGTTTGTGGCATATTGTTAATTGGCCGTGCCGATGTTTAATTTTCTGGTTTTTGGCTTCTGATTGATGAGAATGGTTCTGATTTTTTTACTTATTTTTTCTGATTTTAGCTTCTGGTTTCTCATGTCTATTTTGGTTTCTAATTTGGCCGAATTTGATTTTTGGTTAATTAGGTCTAACCCAAATTTGAACCGAAAACCAAATTTCTAATTCGGTTTGGTTTGAATTCAGCCGGCCGAATTCGGTTCGGTTTTCGGATTGGGTTTTGAAAAATTGAAAACCGAATAAACTGCCAGATGAATACCCCTACTTCTAAGGGCTGCACTGAAACTGATACTTGCAGAACTTGAAATATTGAAGAGTGCATCATACTTAACACAATGCAGAGTAAACATTTCATTATTCCATTGGAATATTCACTTTTGTTCGGTTTTCATCAAATATGCAAATTTTTTTAAAAAAAATTGGCGTATTTTTCAGTTTTTAATGTTTTAGGTTTCCATCTACTAAATTGTCATCACAATTTTTATGTTGTATTAGTTGAGTAAATGTAGGTGATTAATTGAGTATAACTTGAATTGGGGTGCTCGAAGAGCTAATTGGCCATGACTATCTATTTGAGATGGGGGAGTATTTATTTTCAATGTTTAATCAACTTTCTGAGCAAGCTTTCGATTTTATAGTCCCCCATGAGTAAATTGGAAACAAGAAAATTACCAGGAATGTTTGTAAAATTAAATGTATATTAGTATGCATTCGTATTGCTCCACGGTGAATGTCACAGCTTTATTAGTGGGATATTCATACACCATACATTAGCATATTTATACACGTAAGGTTAGTGTTTCCCTTTCTTTGCCCCAAATTGGGTGTATGACCTGAAATTTGCTTGTAGTGTACAAAGAGTGGGAACAGTGTGGGGGGAAAAAAAAATAAATCCAGTACCCAATACCAAAGTGAGTTTTTTTTGGGGGGGGGGGGGGGGAGGGGGGTTGAGAGAGAACACCTGAACAGTTAACGTTGCTAGTAATATTGAATTGGGATGGCAAATTACCCTCGACCCGACGAGTTTCCCGAACCTGAACCCGGTCAAAACCCGATTGACCGGGTTTTTTTCGGGTTCGGGTTCGGGTTCGGGGATGGGAATGAAACCCGAGGTCGGATTTGGGGTGGGTATGGGTACCCCCATACCCGCCCCGAACCCGACCCCGAATTTTCAGGTTTGGGGAAAACCCGATCCCTGAACTCGAAAAAAACCCGACCCCGTCCTTTATATATTTTTAATATTATTTCATGTTTTAATTTTTATATTTAGTATTTGTCACTTGTAAATATGTAGCAAAGTTAATTTAGGAAAAAAAAAAAGTACCACTTGAAATTAAGAACTTCATTTATCCATTTTTTATTTATGTCTATTTCCTCATTCTAATTATACTTTTGCCACAAGCTATTACTTCTATTCACCCCCAACAAATATGCAACATAATATTTCCTTGCCCTCTAGTTTAATTGATTGGATTAGAATAATTGTAGTATTTTGAATTTATATCTTTCCTTTTAAATTCTTAGATAAAGGCACTTGGAATATATTTAACTCTTTAATACTAATTTTAAATTATTTTACTCTTTCCCATTTACTGCTAGCTAATCTTATCAAAATCAAAATACAAAATATTATTTAATTTATTTTCCAAGTAAAGGGTTTATGGCATTTAATTATTTTTTATTTTTTTCACTAGATTTCCCTAGCATACATCCAAAAGCAACATCGGTACTATTTTTTTTTCCCGTTAAAACTCACTTTTACTCTGTATTTTAATCACACTTACTAACTCTAAGGGCTCGTTTGGTTCGCGGGAAAGTAAAGTTATTTAGGAATATGATTTCTAGGAAAATGATTACGAGGAAAGTAAATACCAATAGATTATTTTCATGTGTTTGGAAGAAATAAGAATGTTTGTGAGGAAAGTATCAAGATTTTCTTTTCATTATTTGGATTTATTGAATAAACTAAGGAATGTAATGTGTATTTCATTTTATTACCTAAACTACCCTTATAAGTTAATTTGTTTTGTTTACTTATACTATTATGAAAAAATATATTACATATGGGTTCTTTCAAAATCTTTTGTTAACTCTAAATTATGTGTGCTCACTCATATTAGCGTGGAAATTTGGGAAACAGCAACGTACAAAATCTCAATTACAATGGACATGTAATCTCATCTAAATCTAAATCTAAATCTAAATTTTAATTTTAAATTATTAGAAGTTATCTTCTCTTCTTTTTTTTGGGATTTAAGGATAAGGATTCTTATCTATTTTAAATTATTTACTGCTATCTTTTTATAACATATGATGTGGGGTGAAATTTCTATTTTTTCTTAACCAGGAGAGAGGGAGGGATGATAAATTTCTGGGACTAGATTTAATGATAAATTTGAAGTTGAATTTAGATTTATGAGTTGTTATCAAGAGTTTCAAAATTTTTTAAGATAATTATGAATAATAAAATAAAACAACATTAATTAGATTAAAAAATTTGAAACTTTTATAAGATAATTATGAGTTGTAATCATAATTAAAAAAAGAAATTGATTGACGAAAAGAAAAATATTAAAAAAAATTTAAAAGTAATCATTGAGATAAGACCATCCGCTACAAAAACACATTAAGATCCAAAAAACAATACATAGTGGAAGAGTTGTTTGTGCCTCAACCATTCTAAATAGTCCAAATTTATTTTGGACAGCTTAGACACAGTGAAAAAGATTTGAACAGTAAATGAAATGCCATTTTTGGCAGCTTGTAATGTCCACAAAAACATAGTAAAAAGGATTTCAATAGAAAATGAAAATGTGGCTTTTAGAATTGGATAATGTAACGTCATTGAATAGAAACGTACATGGATAGAGTTTGTCTCAAATTCTCCCTTCCTTTTTTTTTGGTTTGTTTTGTTTGACTATGGTAATCAATTCGATTATTCTGCAGAGATAAACATAAAATAGTGACATTTCAAAGCAGAGACTTTTCTTTGGAAGTTTTTTATTCAGAAATAATTTTTATTAGACTTTATGTGTCATTTTATATTACATACTTATTATAAAATTTGTAATTTGTATTATTTTTATTATAATAAATGTTAATGTTAAAAAAAGTAAAATATTAGGTTGATAAGAAAAATAAAAAAACTTAATATTAAAACTAATTAAAATAAAAGTTGATATTTATAATATATATCAGTTTATCACGAGCAACCAACTTCAATTAATCCAAAAAAGTTTGGACTTCACCATAACATCAATTTGAGAAAATATTATTGTTTTTCTCCCAAACATTCAAAAAGAATGAAGGAGAAAAAAAATCAGTAGTTGATGATTGAGAATGCAATAGCTAACTTGGAGTTGCTCTCAACCTTCAATTTTAATTTGCACTACAGGATCGATCTTGACGACGAAGAAAGAAAATCTTCTTTTCTTCTTCTGGAAAAATATAATAAAAAAAAACATAATCAATGCTTTATGATCATGTATCAAAAAGACAATATATAATACCAAAATAGATATTAATATATAGAAAAAACTTACCTGATGATAACAAAACCTTAGATAGAAAGAAATTGTAACACAAAAACCATGAATCTACATAGAAATATTTTAAGAGAGGAGAAGAGAGAAGAGAAAAAGAAAGGAGGGGATAGTTGGATGAATCTAACGAAGAGAGAAGATGAGAGTATAATTGAGGATGGTTGAATAAAAAGAAAGGATAGAATAGGATAGGGTTAAAAACGGTTAAAAACAAACGCGTATCTTTTCAATTAAATTCCGTTGGCAAGTAATCAGAATAACTAGATTTAATAGGGATTCTAAATCCAGGAAAGTTCCAACCACTTTCCTCACTTTTAGGAATCATTTTACTTTCTTAATAAAATAAAAAACCAACCAAATGCAAGATTTTAATTTTAAGGAATTTAATTACTTTCCAAGTCAGAATCCTGGCCAACCAAACAGGCTCTAAGAGTTTTTATCTTACTTCCAAGTCTTCAACTAAACAACATTGCTCAAATTTCCAAAAAAAGAAAAGTAATATTAAGGGGTTGTGCTCTAGATTTCTATCTCAATAAAAAAAAAATTACATTAAGTTATATTTATACATATAAAGTGTATGGTTCATCATTCATATAAATTACATTGAGTTATATTTATACATATAATTAGTGTTATATATATATATATATAAGATTATGGAGCTAATTAACTAAATGTTAGTGTTTTGAGCATTTGACCAATTGATTTGTATTACTATTATATATGATACGTATTTATATTAATTTTACTCATGTATTAGAATTGATTAAATATAATATAAGAATTGAAAAAATTAACATATTTATAAATTTTAATGAAATAAAGTTAAATAACAAACAAAATGTTCTTCTATATAGTGACACCATTTTGTACTTTTAATAATCTTTGTGACATTGTATATTTCCATAAAACAACCATTGGAGAATAGATGTTGATGTTTCAATTTGCAAGAAAAAGCATAAGCATTTGAATATCCTTTATTGAAAAGTATATGGTCATAGTGTTTCATATACACTAATCTTAAAAATTTTATTAATTTTTTCATTAAATTATTGCTTCATATCTTGTTTATATGTACTAACTTCGTTAACACTGATAAGTACTAAATTACTAACTAAGCATTAACTTAGATAATACTGTGTTAGTTTTGAGTAATAACTAATAAGTACTAACTTAGCTAATGCCTAAATTATACATATAAGAAGTGTTATATATATATATATATATATATATATATATATATATATATATATATATATATATATATATATATAAAAGATTATGGAGTTAATTAACTAAATGCTAGTGTTTTGAGCATTTGACCAATTGATTTGTATTACTATTACATATGACATGTATTTATATTAGTTTTACTCATATATTAAAATTGATTAAATATAATATAAGAATTGCAAAAATGAACATATTTATAATTTTGATAATTATATATTAAAATCGTAATAATAATATTAATATATTAAATCAGAAAAGAAAAAAAGAAATTTATTAAAAAATGTAAAAATTATTTAAAAATAAGATAAAATAATTGAAAAAAATAGAGAAAATAATATGTATAGAATTATTAATTGATCATGTTAATATAAAATGCTATATTAATTGACTAAATTTTGTATTAAAATATGAAGGGTGTAATTGAAAAAAATCAACATATTTTGAGGAAATAAACGCAATTTAAAAAACATTTTACACCTAATACAAAAATACCATATTACATCTTTCAAACCCTAACCTCTTTCTTTCCCTTTTCCATTTTCCCTTTCTTCCCCCGCCGACTGCCCGCCTCTCCCTCCCCTCCCTTTGTTCGGTTGTCATCTTCCAGCCTCCAAGAAACAAAAGGCACCAGTACATTTCTACAAGTTGGAAGCTGAGGTATGTATCTATATCTGTTGCATTCAATCTTCAATTGTGGCATTCAATTTTGTACTTTCTGTTGTGAACGTTTCTAAAATAATGCTTGTTTGTTGGTATACATCTGAAGATGTCTGGTCAATCTTCAAGATCAGATGCATTTCATGTTGGGAAATATAGATTGGTGCAGAAATAGGAAAGAGTCTCGACAAGCTAATGTTAGTTGATTTGTTCATGCGCTATTTTGGTACATTGTTTGGTTTGGTGGCACACACCCATCCTGCATTTGGTAGGGGAAGTAAACTTTCTTGGAATTGAGGAGATGAAAAATTTGTGTTGATGATGAAATTATAGTAGTACTAGTTCTTGTTGTAAGATGATCTTCAAATATAATCAACGGTCAAGGAATTGTTGGAGAATGCATGGGTTAGCGTTGGACAACTTGCCACTATAAGTGAACAAGGAGCAGTTTGTGAGATTGACTATCTTAGTTGTTCTTGTAAAGTTATTATTATTATTTTATTTTTCCAAATATGGTTTTCAATCTGAGCAGATTGCACTCTTTTTCCCATTTCTTTTTCCTTTTGTGGTCTCTGGATTTTCAACTATTCTTATGAGTTTTTTGTTGTTCTGTTGATGTTTTAATCTGAATAGAATCCTACATTTCTTTTTCCTTTGAATGTTTATCTCAAATTTTACCTTTTAAGACCTTGCATATAACTTCATTACTGATTAAGTCATTTACTTCCGTTGTAATTACCAATTTTCCTATTATAAAAAGTCAAATATAGTGACCAAATTTTACCCCATATCAAAAGTTTCATTTAAGAGATTATCAAATAATAATAAAAAAAAAGGGGACTCAACCCAAATTTATTTTTGATGGGAAGAATAAAGAGCCCAATTGATTATAAACGAATACATCAAATAAATGATCAAACTCCATGAAGAGAAGTTATACTAAAATTTATAATTTTTCTTGTTATTCCTCACACTTTGTCTTTTATGTTTATAGAGCTCTGATTTATTTATTATTCTTTTTTTTTTAAAAATTCTTTATTTATGATAAGTATTAGTACTGGTTTTGGTTTTAACTTTCATTCTCTGTTTTGTTATATTGGCTTAGCTTTTACAGGGTTTGCTACTGTCTTTTTGTTTTTGGTTCTATTGTATGACTATTGTTGCTTATCACCAACAATAATAAAAAAAACCTTTAATTGGTTTTTTGCTACTCTCTGCCATGACATTGTTCTCCTTCTTTGTTCTAACACAAACTATCATAGTCTTGATTTCAGTTCATATATGAAGTGTAATGGTGATATCTGAAGTTGTGAGTGTGCTTCTACCATTAGCTTGTGGTTTTGTCATTAGCAATAAACTTTTGTCAAGGTGGTTTTCAGATGAGGTTTCTTTACAAATCTGATTAGTCTAGAATTACTGCTTGTACAAGAATTAATGCTTCCTTGTTTCCTTCACTTGATTTTACATTATTTTGATTTTGCTTCCTTCATTTGTCATTTGTGCTTTTGGATTGCCTTTTCCTTGCAAAGTTTTGGTTTTTTGGAACCTAATGTCTATTGGTATTAGTGTTCTCAAGTGCTAACACTTTCTTTTGTTGATTTTGCCACAGACAGTGAGTTAGAGTTCTCAAGTACTAATATAAACAAAACAGAGTATTCCGCAGATTGATCAAGTATCTACACCACAGATTGATTATTCCAGCTAGTGAGAACTTTTATTGAGTTATAAGTTTAATATTTTGAACTATCTATTTGGTGTTTTGTAATATGTTGAACATTGAGTTATAAGTTTGTGTATTTTTTTTTGTTCTGTTATAAACACTTGAACGGTTTATGTATGTCATGAGTTGCTTGTTTTCAGATTTTTTGACCATTTATTAAGCTGTTTCACTGGTTTCGGGTTTCGGGTTCGGGGATTTGGGGTTCGGGTACCCGCGGGGAACCCGAAACCCGATCGAGGGCGGGTATGGGTATTGAACGTAAAACCCGATCGGGTTCGGGGATGCCCTAAAATTTCGGGTTCGGGGATGGGTATAGCAAACCCGACCCCGACCCCGAACCCGAAAATTGCCATTCCTAATATTGAAGGGGACATAATGCCTAAGGTAATTATGGCTAGCATTTATAGATGATCAGAGAAGATGAATTGTTTAATTTCTTTGTACTCATCGAGTCATGGTTGAACCTTTAGTTGGACTTCTCTAGAACAAATAATTAACTTATTGAGCAGAGTGATAGTGTAAATGACTGCTTTTTTGATTGATTATGTTTCTTTTTGTTTGATTGAATTCTTGAGATCTGATACAAATTGTGGGAAATTTTAAGGTTGTATGTATTGTATGCCTAGTTATATGATTGATTTAATTGATCGTTGATTGAGTGATTGAGAAATTCTGCAATGAGTATCTGATGGAATGAATCTACCTTTTGTATGTACATTGCGTTTATTAGTTCTCGTTGTTTCTTCTACCTTTTGGGTTTGGAGTAGTCATTTGAATATCAACTCTTATGCACACTGAGGTGAATATTAACTAAAAGTGAATGTTTTGTTTATTTATTATTCGTTGTTTCACTTTTCCTTTTCCAATCTTAGAAACTTTATAAACTCTATGGCTCATTTTAGTTGTCTCAAGAATTTCTTGCTGTGTTTTTTCAATTGTTCCCCTTCTATAAACAACTGAATCATGTTTCTATGTTTTGTAAATTTTTGTGAACTCATGGAATTCTGAATTTAGATGCTGTTTCTTTAACTCATTTTTGGATATGCGTTCTTATTTCTTTAACTCAGGATTGAAGCAAGCGAGCGAAGCATTTACACTTGTAATCGAGCGATGTAGGACTGAAATAGAAAAATGGCCACTTCATCCTGTCCATCTCATTCTTATCTCAAACAACACAACTCTGTTACCACTTCAAACCCCTTCTATTTCAATAGTAATTCTTCCCATTGTTCAAACCCCTTCTATTTCAATAGTAATTCTTCCCGTTGTTCAAACCTCAGGATCCTTACCTCACTTCATCATGCTCCATCTCAACATAATCAATCTTTGAGATGTTCAGCCTCCTCGTAACCTCAGCCTATCTTCACATCTGTCAAGACCTTTGCTCCGACCCTGTTGCTAACCTCGGTCTGGTTTTGACTTCCTTGGTTGTCTTTGTTGATTTGTTGGAGACTTTGTCACCCTCCATGTTGACCCCGATGTGCACCCCGGCCAGATCTGCATCGCCAACATCTCTGGCACAAGCAAGACACTTAGCAAAGACCCCCTGGAACTGTGCTGGCATCGGTGCTATCTCTGTCATGAAGATGCTTGGCATCCAATGCTGGCCTCTCACTTTCCCTTGAGAAAGGCTTGCCTTTAGGGAGTGGGCTCGGCTCGAGTCTGCCAGTAGCTTTCTTTGCTTATTCTTGTGAACGAACTCTTTGGCCGCCAATTATCTGTGCGGACCTTGTGACAGCAGGACTAGAATCAGAATCGAAGGTGTCCGGTTACCATGCAGATAATATTGCTCCAGCTATCATGGGAGGTTTTGTTTTGATTGAGCTATGATGCTCTTGAACTAATTTCACTCAAGTTTCCACAAGAAACGGCCTTGGTCTTCATCCTGGTCAATCCAGAATTTGAAGCTCCCACAAAGAAGATGAGAAAAGCCTTACCACTTGAGGTTCCCATGTCCCATCACATTTGGAATTGCGTCAGCAGGGCTTTGGTGGCATCTGTGTTGCGAGAGATGTCGAGGGATTAGGTAAGGCATTGTCTTCGACAAGATTGTGGAGCCAAAGAGGGCACCACTGATTCCGGAATGGAGGCGATCAAGGTAGCTGCAATTGAGGCGGGAGCTTTTGGTCGCACCATAAGCGGGGCCGACCCATCGCATTGCGGTGATGATGAAGAGCGAGGAAGGGAGATTGGGGAGCGAATGGTAGAAGCTTTTATGAATGTAGGCAATCTGAAATCCAAAGCCATGATAAAGAGGCACGACCGGGTAGGTGCTAGGCTTGTTAACAGCACTCCCAAATGGTGATGACCCGCACCTTTCAACAAGCCTATCACTTACCCGGTCGAGCCTCTTTATCATGGCTTTGAACTTCAGATTGCTTGCATTCATAAAAGCTTCTACCATTTGCTTCCCAATCTCCCTTCCTCGCTCTTCATCATCAGACACCACAACAGCAGTGGGTCCAGCCCCGCTTATGGTGCAGTCAAAAGCCTAGCATCTACTCGGTCGAACCTCTTTGGAATGGTGCGGCCAAAAGCTTGTTAACAGTACTCCTAGATGATGATGACCCTTTTCCATTAACAGCAATGCATTCCTTTTATTTCATAACTAGTGGAAGTAATCAATTCCAACGTTTATTTTCGCTGTAACCTTTCCATAGTTGGGCTAATAGTTGTTTGTAACTTTTATTTGTTATAGCTGCTTTGAACTTATGGCGGGCTTGTGCCATGGAATCACGAAATGTTTTCGTTTGCTTTTCCGTCTCGTTTCTTGTAGCAATTCTTCATTTATATGGGTTGGTGCTTTCATTTGGACTGAAGTTTTAGAAAATCTGGCCCCTATAAAATATCATCTTTTACAGGGATAATATTTTTGAATTGTTGGTCCAGATTTCATAATTTGCTCCATGCTTAGGTGGCTGAAATTTTTTTTTTATTGAAGTTTTTCAATTTTCGATGGTTTTTGTGATAAGTTTAATCTTACTACATAAACATGCAATCGATGAACTACGGCAAGAGGAAACAACTAAGAAAAAAAAAAGGAAAGAAATAAGAAAAAAAAAGGTAGGAAATGGGAAATAATGTACAGGGAATATACAACATAAAAATGGTATTCCAGGGAATATACAACAAAAAAATGGCACATAGCCACAAATTCTTTCAACTGCCATATTGCAATGAGGCTCTTGGAATATCATATATATATATATATATATATATATATATATATATATATATATATATATATATAAAAGTCACTCTTGGAATATCATATATATATTAAAAAAAAAAAAAGTCACTCAAGGCCAAACACTGATGCAAGAAATCCCAAGAAGCTTTTAGTTACGCAAGTAGCTAGCCATCAAGCCAAATTCACCCTGCAACAAGATTTGATAGTTAACTAGGAAAATTTTATTTAATTCTCCTGAAGAAAATAGGCTATAATAAGTAGCTTTCAATATGAAACAATTTTTTGTCAACTTAGAAACAATTTTACTAATTGTTTTAATTGCATGTGGATGTAGTTGGTTCCAAGGATTTCATACAATAAAAGTAGTCTTCTTTTTTAATTTGTGAAAGTATAAAAGATTTTGCAAAATTCTCCCGTGCACAAAAATAAATATTTATTAAAACACACGTCACTTTTTTTTTTTGTTCAATAATTTTTATATTCAATAATAATAATCTCTTGCGCTAGTCATTGGATCATTCCAACAATATATGAATATCTTTTTAAATTTTGCAATACTTTTTTAGTATCAAATGTGATAATTTTCACTCAAGATGCTAATCAAAACACAAGTATCACAATGTGAATTTCAATGAAAATTTTCTTAGAAAAGTGGAAAGGATTAAGCCAGAAGGGCTCATCATGGGAAGATCAAGTTTTTGTGGAGCAACAATTTCCTCTTTTCAGGTCTTGAGGACAAGACTTAAATAAGGGGAAAGGAGTGATCAAAATAATACCTTAGTTCAACGATGTCGTTTTATTATAATATTTGCTTGCAACAAAAGTTAGTTAAAAACATAGTTTGTTTGGCATTTTGTAGAAACTTTCCTAACAGCTACATTCCCGACCTCTTGTATAAAATAGGCAGTGTGATGCGTGGTCTAGTAGTTTTTGGGTACAAGTTGTTTTCTTCTTTCTCAAGCTTTCCTCACCTTTCCAGGCTGCTTCCTACTCTTTGTTTCTGTACTGCTAATTTTCATCTCTTCTGAACCTAATATAATCCTCCTTTTCTGCTCTCTTTTCCGAACTATCCTTTTCTTATTTCATTATCTTGGTTAGATTGTTACATATATCTCAAACTGTTTAGTCCATTAAGATTTTTGGTGGGCTCTTATTTGAATTAAAGCCTTCTTTGGAAAAGGAAGAATAAAAAAACATACTTCCAGCCTTGGCACCATTGGCGAGATCCTTTACTGGAAGGGTCATCGCGAAACCTCATTCCATGACCATCGCCATCAGATTGTATCTTCTGCCATCAGTAGGTTTAGGATAAAGGAGTTCAAACCATTGAAAACATTTTGGAGATTGGAGACGGCTAATTATAAGAAATTAACTAAAATACAATGGTAACTAATGTGCCAACTACGTATAAATAAAAGCAACACAAAATTAATGTCCAAAGTTCATGAAGGAAAATGCAACTCCAAACAAAAAAGACCTAGACTATTTTAAGTCAGTGTCACGCCGCCTGATACTATTCCCTCATCATTCAGATTCTCATCAACAGCTAAATCAGACTGTTTGTCCATCACACTTCTCTGTTGCTGTTCCTGTTTTAGCTTGGCAATCTCAGCATCTCTCTCTTCCAGCTTCTCTTGCAACATCAGCACCTGAAATTAGATATCGAAATGGATCCAAGTATTATACTTGATCTAATCCTTGACAAAGTAGACAAACCAACTTGATGATAACTAGCAACTGCAACGGACCAAGAAAATGACTTTGGTGCTACATTACCTATGTCTATTATACACACTAAAGCTCAAGCAATCTCACAAATGACAAACAGTTGAAAGTTTCCAAGATACGGCCCATATGTACTTTCTGCATCTGAAAATCCTAGTGCCAGATTCTCCTTTTAATCTTCCCTAGCTTTCTATGTAAATCTCTATTTTCCTTTCTGGTCTATTTAGAGACTAATATCTCACATAGGTGCTGATATATCAAGTCTTAAACTCTTATAAATTAGGTCTCGCCAATTGACAAAAGCAATATGTAATTCGCAAGTGTAAAACAGACATCACTATGGCTTAGTGCATCTTCCAAAGCAAAGTAAAATATCAAATCTTCTACCTAACCAATTTACAATCAAAAATCAAAACCATGCAGGCCCACAAACGCTAATGAAGAAAATGTTGAAAACCATCATTCTTTTTTGGCAGCAATTTCAAAATATAAGACCAGTCATGGAACTCAACACCTAAAAAACTTAGGGTGAACCTCTCTACAAGATAAGTAATTCCCATTTTTCTAAGCAAGCCTTCACTCTGATGTTCATTTCATATCTGTTGTGAGGGTGGTATATTTTTTATGAACTTTACATAGATGAAAGTTTAAAAGCTTATTCAAACCAAGATCTACTCAAGGGGTGCAACAAACTTATCAAGTTCACCTAATAATTTGTGAAGAATAGAAAAGCACAAATATATGCATACCATTTCATTGGACCTGTCTACATCATTTGTTAATCCTTCCATTTGCTGGCATAATCCTGCATGTGACGAATATAAACAATTATGTCACATCAAACTAATTCCTAGGCAGAAAGTTACACAAAAAAGTTCAGCTAATTTGTTGAAAGAGATGTTGCTTCCATGAAGATTAAAACGAAAGAGATGGCAATTACAGACATTAGGATTATCAAATACTAATTCTGTACACACTCATGAATTGCATGAGTAACAATACATATTGCACCTTTTTTAATAAAGATGAAAAACCTTTGCTTCAGAAAAACCAGCTGAAACAAACTAATGTAAGGGCAAGTGAAAGAACAGAACTTCTGTTAACATTAAAGGCTCTACTGACCGACAGTACAGAGAACATCAACTGCAAGAAACAACTGAACTTAAAAAAGTATTCAAATTCAAATATTTTGGAGCAGAAATGTCATCTGGGTATAAGAGGCATAATTAGGTTTCCTGATGTAGCAGATAGCAATATACATCTCATTAATCACAATTGAAATTGCAAGTTAAGAGTACAGACCTTCAAAATGACCTTTGAGTTCTGAATACTGAGATTTCTGCACAGCAAGTTTCATTGCCAATTCATGAATCTGTGAGACAAAGAAATAGTAACCATTAAGAACACATGAGATCTTTTTCATCATCTAACCAAGCAATGCCAATAAAAATCAAGAAACAGATTATGAAGTGACATCATAAATCAGAAATCATGTTGATTAAATATTCAATAAATAGCTCAACATATACACATCATCCAGAAAAAATTCCAATATGATTCAACGGGGTACACCAGGGATCTTAAGTATCCATAGTACCTTTCCTTCATTGGCTTGGTTTCCAATCTCCTCATTTTCCTCCATCAAGGTCCGGCATTTCGCCATCAACATCTTTCCCATCTTGCTTTGTGGGGTAAAATTAACTGCAGCTATATTATCTTGCAGCTCTTTCACCTTTTTATCCTTCTCCTCTACCAAATTCTGTGATTGAAGTGACAAAGTTAAAAGAACAAATATCAATAAACACACACAATGCGCAACCAGTAACACCAGTGCATTATGGTTATTATCAAAAATTAAGGCAGCCAGAAAATGCACCTTCAAACGAGTGAACTCTTCATGTATTGCTGGATCTAATAACAACCTCCTTGCCTGTCACCAACATAAAACACAATAACAACCACAGACAAAAACAAAAGAGAAACAGAAAAGATACAACATGCACTATCCCGAAGTCAGCGCCCTCTTCTTTTCCACCACAATTTCTAATCCCTTTCAGTATCCCCGTCATTTACAAGTCCAACTGATTGTTTACTTGGTTCTCTCTTTTGATCCAGATCCGGAACAAAGAAGAGTTTTGCCCAATGAGTTAATATTGAAAGGAAAAAAAAAAAACAATGATGGACCATAAGTCCATAAAACAACAGATGCAGCAAGCACCATTTGATATAAGTTGACAGATTAAAGAGGCTAGACCCAAGAAGAATATAAATGTCACAGAAAAAAATAACAGACACAGCCCTGAAATTGATACAGAAGCACAATAAAGATTTTTTTTTCCAAACAGAAATTCAAGTAAAAACTAAGTAGGGCCTTTTCCTTTTTGTTTGAATAACCCACTCTCACTCAATTGTAAATAGCACAAGACTTCTTTGTGAATCTCCACTATTTGAATATGGAACATCATAACAACGGAGGACAAAGTAAAGCAAGGAATTGCCGCAAGCTGTTAGCATGTTAGCAATTTCGAAGTCACCGGCTAGTGGCTGAGAGTAAGCAAGCTATTACTTGGACCGATTAATTAGTGCAACAAAAGGAGTCTGCTTCACAACTAAATTTAAATGCAATGGATGGAAATACAAAAGCTAGGTAAGAACATGCGAAACTTTAAAACAAAAAATCAAAAGGAAAAGCATACTAGCAAAAATGTCACAGGACTCATTTCCCCTTTTTATTGTTGGGAATAAAATCACAGGTAATATTTCCAATAAAGCTCAGATCCTTCTTACCTGCATTGATGGCGGTTTTTGTTGGGCTCTCAAATCCCTAACTGCTGACTGATTATTCATTTCAAACCAACCAATATAAGAATAATAAATAAACTGACAGTAAGCATAAGTAAATTGAACTAGAAAAAAAGTATAACAGAACAGTCCTAAAATGACATAAAACAGGAAAAAGAAGACACATATTAATATAACAATGATAATATTAAGAAACATAAATCTATTTAAATCAGACATCAGATTTGTCTCCAAGAACGTGGTTTTGAGGTGTTTTCTAAGTTTTTAAAAATTGAGAACTCATTATCACAAGGGAATTTTGGCAATGGGTTCACAGTAAACTTTGGACACACCACTTAATTGATTGCTAGATTTCCTAAAATATGTACTCAAGTTTTAAAATATGTTTGTGAGGAAAGCAGTAAAACCTGCTTTTAGGAATTTTCAGTTCTGGGAGAAGGGAAGCGTTGTTAA
Source organism: Gynochthodes officinalis (assembly GCA_020080225.1). Lineage (NCBI taxonomy): Eukaryota > Viridiplantae > Streptophyta > Magnoliopsida > Gentianales > Rubiaceae > Gynochthodes > Gynochthodes officinalis. The sequence goes on along the minus strand of CM034625.1, from coordinate 31,642,809 downwards.
GAACACAATTCAAAAGGACCAGCCATATAGTTTAACTAATCTTTCAGTTCAAAGATAGATAACTTCAAATTGTATGAATGGAAGCTAAAATAGAAAACCAGTCACAAGGCTATTGATCATAAGGTCTGCTTCTTTATGATAATGTTTCAATGAAGTAAAATGGAAAGAAAACTCATAAATTTTGCATTCACTTGTTCCAGACTTACAACAATTGAAAGGCCGTAGCAGGTAAAACAGGGACGGGAAAAAAATGCAATTTGAACTGTCTTCATCTTGTTTTCTCTCACCCATAAAAATTTATTTACTTCCCTATTATGCTTATCTAAATTCCAAGACATGGTTAAGATGCAAATTCTGAAAGCCAGCAAAAGATTGATTCCTTTGATCAAAAGGAGATTTTAGAGACAAAGAACAAGTATAGTCCTGCCACTCGTGATAATGAGTAAGAGCTCATTTTCTGACAACTATTTCAAGCTCAAATCTATTATCTTGTTAACCCAGACGAACACAAATCAACTATTTCTTCATTTGCACGGAGGAAATTGTTTTTTGTCCTTTCAACAAAAACTTTTCTCCACCTGACTAGCTAAATTATGAGCTTAGAACATGATCCTTCAGTAGGTTCCAGCCCAAATAACAACAAAGAAACATAAACATTAAGTCACATGTATAACACAATTATAATGAGTAGATGGTGTAGAAAATTTCCACCTTTAGCTCTGCTATCTCCTGCTCACGTTTGCAAATGTTACAATAAATGCAGCTTCTTTCTTCTTTGCTTTTTCAAGCTAAAGAGAAAATAAGCATTTTGGTAAGTGCAAGTGCAATCAAATTACTAACATGCTATAAAGCTAGAGAGAATATTGTCTGCCCAAGAACCTGCTCCCGCAGTGACTCCTCAGAAAACCTAAGATTCTGAAGATAACTGACAACAAATTTTGGCTCTGCAGAGAAAATGGAAAAATCTAAGAAAGAGAGAGAGTGTAGCAGCAGCAGCAGAAACTGCAAAGTAAAAATCTCGATGATATGTTCAAGTTCAGTTCTCCAAAACAAGGTTAATACACCGAGATACCATAATTCAGAAACATATAATACGTATGATGCATTTCAAACTTGCATATATCTTCAAATATGCACAAGGAAAAGCACTTGTGACCCAAAAAACAGAACACAATTGTTAGAAAAATCTTCACGGAACCCCTTTCATGTGGTACTTTATGTATTTCTCAATTTTCTAAAATGTTTGACATTTTTCTGGAAACAAAATATTCGGATGACATTATTCTAAACCGTATAAAGTTCATCATGTTGCACATGCAACTCAATCTTAGCCCACCCACATGTTTGTTTCCACTTTGCATTTGACTAGTACAATATTTCATGTTTTGCATTTAAACACACCATTGCAATGTCACACAAGATCAGAATGGAGAGTGCCAAAGAATAAAGCGAACAAACCTGGGGTTGCACCTGATGGCACAAAGGACTCATTCTGGAATGCAGAATGCCATTTCTGAATCTCGGACTTGGCAGCTTCAAGCTCTGTCTGAAGCAGAATACAAACAGAAAGTAAATGCTCAATCAAGTATTTAACACAAGAATCCAGGCACATGAAGTTGTGACTTCAGATCATGAGAATGGTAAATATATATATATATATATACACACACACAGACACACATATATAAAACTGGGTGAAATTCACTTTCAACATACAAAACTGGCATAGGGTGTGAGTACATAAAACTTAGAAACATTATAATTCACTTTCTTGTGAAGGACATCTATTCATCCCTTGTCAACAGAAAGGTGTTAAGTATGTTCTGCCCTTAGACCCCATTCAAATCTATATACAAGACAATTTCCTCCAGAAACTCATTAGCATAATTACAGCATGCAAGAAAGCAATCAAGCAGCAAAAGTCAAAAAAACAAATGCTAAAGCATGTCTTTAACTGCTCTACATAGCTACTGTGTCTTCGAAAGTAATCACAATCTTCAGACGTAATGCATGAACTTATAGAGCTCCAGGGTAAAATCAGAGACATGGGTGCAATGGCCTCAGGGATTAAATCTTTCGAGCATATTGGGTCCGAACAACAGGAAAAGTCAGTTTCTAATTCAGGCCTTGTGTTTGTGCCAGAAAACTTATTCAAAAAAAAAAAATATCCAATCTGGATGTAAGTGATAAGTTTCAGTAGCTATGATTGGACTTAATTTCAATGCTGAAACAAGAGACTAGGAAGAGCATCAATATAAAGAATTTAATAATTAAAAGGAGGAACTTTACCATAAGAGGTTGAACTTTAAATCCTAACCATCTCCTAAACCTAAATCCTAATTAATTACCTTAAGACTCCAGGAACAAGCCTTCTTAAAAATTTCCAAAAAATAGTAAGTACGCCCCCGAGCAAGTATATATATATATATATATATATATACACTCTCCAATTCATCTGGAATTTCTATACTAAATCAAGAAAACTAATCCTATTAGCAGTTCCAAAAGCCTACACTAAATGGAAGAGCAGATGCAGGATGAATGTACAGGGAACAACAACTTAGAAAGAGACCAAGGAAATTACATTTTTCCTCAAAAATGGAAACAAGAAAGCTAGAAAGTAAAATCAAAAGAATTTGTACAAGCAATTATTTGTGCATTAACGAGTTTTTAACATTTTGAAAGCTCTAGCTACTAGCCCAACAAATGATCATGATGCATGCATTTCTCTCTTAATCCTAAATAGAAATTGCTATTTCTACTTTCAGCCATGATATGGCAAAAATCACAATTATCTTGCAGACCTTCGCCTGCTAAACTTCACTACCCCAAACACCTCCCCCGCCGGCCCCCCCAAAAAAAAAAAAAAAAACCCAGGGAAAAAATAAAAAAATACTCCCCCTGTCCAAAAAAAAGAGTCCATTTTGGTTAAGGTACAACTTCTTATTAGTTATTAGGTACAACTCATTTAATGCACCACTAAATGTATAATTTTACATTTTTATCCTTACTTTTTAATTTTAAGTGTACATAATTATTATTAGTAAGGATATTTTAGGAATTTGGTTTAAAAGTGGACTGTTCTTTTGGGACAAGAAAAAATTTTCAAAGTGGACTCTTTTTTTGGGACGGACGGAGTATATAAATAAATATAAAAACCCTCAAAACATTAGAAACTGCATGAAATAAATGCACAAATTCCCACAAAAATCCAAGCTGACTACCACACTTCAACTTCAAAACCCATATTAAACTGTCATGATGCTCCAGTATTCATGAATCTACTAAGAGTTCACTATAAATCATTCAAAATTAAACACTACCTAATGGCCTACTCCACCAATCAACCATCCCATTGCCACAACCAGGACCACTAAAAGGTTGGATATATATATATATATATATAGAGAGAGAGAGAGAGAGAGATTAGGGCTGCAAAAGTGCAAAGCAACAAGGTGAGAAGCTCAAGGTCAACTTGACCCCAATCAAACTCTAACAGCCAAACAGTTAGTCAGAGTGCTAAACAAGCTTAATTGAGCACTCACTAATTTTGATTGTGTATTCTAGATAATATACCAGAACCTATTAGTTTTAAATGTATCACATGTAAAGCAAAACATATTATTTCCATAATAAAGAAATATATACTTTTACCAGACCAAATCAAGTCCCCCGATACACTTGACTAAAAGTCAAGGTATCAGCCGCTTTCTGTCAAGGTTGAGCTTGATGACTTAAGAATTTTGCTGATTCAACTGCAGTACACTTGCACCCAAGAGGAGAGAAAAGGAGGAAGAAAGAGATATCAAGGATGATATGCAAGAAAAGATTAGATTCTCCTATCCGTATTGAAAACGATCCTTTTGAAGGTGCACATGTTTTTCCAATAGAACCACGATAAAATATCAGAACAGACTACAAACATTTTAATAGACATTCCCCAGAATTGAGTTTCTTTAGGAAAGAAAAGGTCATGTTCTCATGCCCGCCTGCCTGCATAACAAAGAAGCGCATTATCTCGCTGGTATGTATCCCTCGATCCCAGCCTCAATACTCAGGAAATATGTGAGCCGACCCAAGTCCTTAGTTTGAGACAGCAACTAACTATGGCTCTTGGCCCAGAAAACGTCCTAGACCAGCCGCCCTACCTAAACCAATCGTCATTTCGGTCCCTAGGCCATATTCTGCTAACTAAGCTGGCTAAACCTTTCCCACCAGACCCGAAGACCCTTTCTTTGACTCCCGGAACTTTCTTAACAAAAGAATACACATTCTGCAAGAAGATTATACGCATGAACATTCATGAGATCTGAACATACCAAAAAATACAGATGCTGCAGGTGGACATGAAAGTAGAGTACAACAACAGGTTGCAGTAATCGAGGATTTTTTGAGAACATAAAATTCTTCCAAACCACTAAACGTACATAGTTTGAATGGGATCACACACCCCATTCATCACATAATGGTGGGTCCTAAAGGTTAGAAGTATCAGCATCTGAAGCCCTGCCTAAACCAACAGCATTCCATCCTAAATTAAGCCCTCCTTTACTCGATGACCATAAAAACAAACTGAAAGACAGACTTGGTCACCATTTGCTGGCTATATCTTACAATTAAGAAGTTCAGGACTCATTTGTGCAGAGACAACTCCAAATTAAAAAACACGTAGTCACCAATGGTTATTCTCAAGATTCTTTACTTAAATAAATCACAGACCATCAAATCCAAAACCGATTCACCTTTTTAAGTACCAATGGCCATGCAACACAAGCTAATTGAAAATTTTTTATTACTGATTGCCCACGAAGTGAGAGTGTGTTCACTCATGAACTCCTTCACAAGGGTGAGCTCCTTCAAAGGGTAAAAGTACTTTTACTAACTACTTTGAAATATATTAGCTGTAGAAAGAAGGGGAAAAAAACAAAAACAAAAACAAAAACAAAAACAGAATGAAAAAGAATTTTGAAAAGCACCTGACAAGTTGCAAGGGCATCCTTACAATTCTGCAGACTGTGAAAGTCAAACCACACAAAAAGTCACAAAAGTTTGCAGAAGCCCAAGCAGCAACTGAAACCTCAAACTTCAGAAGGGAAAGAAGAAACAACCAAGATAACTCATTTCTTAAGGTACAAAAGAGCATTACTCAAAGGTACCTCTCACGCAAAGACAGAATCATCCCTGTTGCCACACCAGGTGCAGCAGCAGCTTCATCATCTTTCAACTTACCCTAAGGTTTCAAAAATGATATCACAGACAGGTAAAAACTTCAGCTTTTATAAAGAACTGCAACAAAAAAAATATGCTAAAACTTCTTTGATTCAATAGATTCAAGTGATGTAGCAAGTTAAGCTAAAACAGTCAATCTCACAAGATACATTTGTGGTGGGGGGTGGTTTAGGGGAGAAGGCTATACAACATAGAATATGACAACAGAAGGATCATATGAAGAACTTAAGACCACGAAGTTAACTATTTAGCAAAAAATAAAATGAGTATACTTGGTGAAGGTAACTCAAAAAACTCCAAGACAGATGTAGAATATGTCCGAGACTTTGTGACTCAGCAATTGCAGCTGAAAAACAGCACCAGGAATGAAAAAATAGAAATGGAAGGAGACTTTTCACAGATTACTATCATAATAAAGTGAGTAGAAAAATTAAATATAGTCACACTAGTCTAACAGCAATACACAATATGGTCCCAGCAAACATTTTATGGAGATTTTTACGGAGATGCAAAATATTGGCCTATTTATTCTTGAATTCAGTGCCTAAGACAACAATAGCCATGTTAGATCTGGAAGATTCTCATCTTTGGTAAAAATATAAAGTGCAAAAAAAAGCAGAAAATAAAAAATAAAGGCTCAAACAACAATTGATGAAAGAATAGAAGATTTTTTAGAGCATTAATCAAGTCTTTAAATATTCAGTACAAAATTGCAATTGATGGAAACTTTGCCTACAGAAACAAAGAATAAACCAAATCAGCCATATGTTAGAATGGGATGCAAGATCTTCCTTTCCAGGTGCTCATGAGAACCATTTAAACCATTGAGAACTTTTATTGTTATCTGTACGCTATAATGACCAATCATGCTACTAATATAAAAAGCACCATAGACAATGAAATCGAAACAAATCCTAAAAATATTCTAATAAAAAAGGCTATCTTATTGTTGATAGTACAGATAAATCCTCAATTAATTTGCTAAATAATGCCAATTTCATTGCGTCTACACAATCCCCGAGCAGTAAAGTGGCCAGACCTTTGTACCAAAATTCAAACTTTAACTAATGCCACCACATCTCAACTACAAAATTTCAACATGCTTGGATAGCCTTCCAAAATGCTTTGAATTGCCACTTACAAAGAAATCTCAAAATTCAAAAACTAAGGTATTAACATGCAACAATAACTAAGCCTTTATTCCACTATGTGGGGTAAAACAGCCAAAGGCTAACGCGAAAATCTTTAGCAACAACTTCTACAAGACGTTCTTTTTTTCCATAAAAATAGAGTAATAATTTATTACCATAAATTAAACATTTATCTTTTGCTAAAATCATATCAGAGAGAAGCCAAAGCCTGTCTTCAGAATTACCCTTCATGAGATCCGAATACATTAGTTGTTGGAAGACAGAACCCTTGAAACTACAGACATGTCCTAAACAATTCTGTAAGAAATCATCATGCAGATCCAATACTTGCATAAAACTACTGAAATTCAAATAACCATCATAATTATGGTCAGAAAGATCATAGCTTACATTTTCTTTTAAGTTCCAAACTTTAAAAAACATTAGAAAATCCTTTAGAGCTTATATTTCCTTTGAAGTTCCAAAATTTACAAAAACATTAGAAAATCCTTTAAAGTTTCCAAAATTTACCAAAACAGTAGAGGATAATGTCGTTCTGAATGACACCAGGTCAGCACAAGGATCTACATTCAAATATTTCAATATTTACCAAAATTATTTTCCAACTACCAACTTTCCCCAAGTTACAAATACTCCAAATTCCACACTTTGTGAACATAATAATAAAAGGCCACAATATTAATCGAAAAGTTAAAAAAAAAAAAAAAAAAAAAAGACAACAGAAAGCTAATTAAGCAAAAAAAATAACCTTCTTTGAGCCAAAAATATCGTCTTCATCATCGTCAAGGTCTGCAAAGCCTCTCTTATTACCTGAACCACACCCAAAGCAAAAATAATAATAATGATAATAAAAAAATTTCCAAAAATAATTACATTCAAGTAAATAAGAATTCCATAAAGAAGTACCTGAAAGTTTCGAGGAGTTGTTGACGGCGAAATCACCACCAAAATCGTCATCCTAACAAATATAACTTTTAGCAAAAAAAATCGAAACTGAAAAATTAAACTAAAAATTAGAAAGGAAAAAATTAGTTACGTCGTCAAGGTGGTTGTGAGACGCCATTGTTAATTCAAATGCAGGGAAAATGTGAAACCCTGGAAAGAGCTGTCCTGATATTTTACCGCTTTCAACGGGGAGTTTGGGATGGGAGGAGACGAAGTACAGGGGAACGTTTCACTGTATCATATCCTTTCGGTGGGGTGATCAGATGGGTTGGTCATTGCTCTTTGGGCCATGAGATAATGGGCTGATTCTATCAATATTACATGGGCTGGGGTTACTTAGTGACAATATTAGAGTTAATTGCAACGGAAAGTTAGTGATAAACGGTGGAGATTATTTTAATTGTTAGTACTCTCTCCGCTTCAAAAAAAAAAAAAAACTTAACTTTTGATTTGGTATTACCAGATAAAAATATTTAATACATAATTAAATATATAATTTTATATTTTTATTCTAACTTTTTAATTTGAGTTATATATTGTTATTATTGGTAAAGGTAATACTAACTTTTGATTTGGTATTACCAGATAAAAATATTTAATACATAATTAAATATATAATTTTATATTTGTATTCTAACTTTTTAATTTGAGTTATATATTGTTATTACTAGTAAAGGTAATACAATAATTTCACAAAGAAAATTTTTCAAATGGAACTTCTTCTATTTTTTTGTGGAACAAAGGAAGTATTAGATTATGGAGCCTTTGAATTGGACAAGGGGATTAGGGTGTATATGGTTTGAAATTTCAAATTGCATTTTTATAATTTTTTATATATCTTTTATCTTATAATTGTTATTTCAAAATTGTAAAAATACACTTTGAAATGCAATGCATACACCCCCTTACTCTTAGGGCATGTTTGATAACATTAATTATTGATTAATGGATTTTAGATTTTGAATTATTTTGTAACAAAATTTTGGCCAACTTAAATTTTTAAGCACGGCTTAATCTCTAATAAAAAAATTAAATAGTAAAAGTTAATTTATTACTTCTCACTTAATGTTATTGGCCAATCTTTTTAACAAAAGCTTCAAATTTACCCTCTTTTATTAAAGAGATAATATATTAAAATGTCCCGAACTTAGGCGCTTGTAACCGTTTTGACCCGACCTTTTAATTTTAACAACACGATACCTGAACTTTACAATTTGAAACAATAGTGGCCTCTGACTGAAAAAAAGACAAAAATACCCTATATATATCAAATTAAAGATTTTTTTTTTAGACAAAGAATAATTTTTTTTCTTATGGGTTAAAGTTATACCCTAAACCACCTCCCCCTCCCCCCTCTGTCCATATTATCTCCTCCTAACCAAAGAATTCTAAGAAGCACAAAAATTGTGTGCTTTGTCAAGAAGGAGAACAACCAAGATTGAGTTTGTGAGATGAGAGTTGATATTTTTATATTAACCGTAGAGATTAGAGAGAATTTATTGATTATTCCAATATTCAATATCAGAATTCATTTCAATTAGGGTTACTCCCTTACCTAGCGGTTCAATAGAGTATATATGCCTTATCTCCGAGATTCGTGGATCACATTGTAACGGTTGATCATGCTATAACGATTGACCACGTTGTCATAGTTCTTTATGAAAATAAAATTGTAACTGAACTTCAAAAAGGATGTGTATAGGAGAATTAATTTGTGGCTTGGTCATTGAAAAGTAGAGAAGGAAAAATATGATTTGAGTTTTACACTTGAGAAAGTTAGCAATTGAACTTAAATATATGTAGATAATGATTTTGGTTTATTGAAACTAACATGAGTTATTGCTAAGTTTTTATTTAAAAATAAAAACAAATTGAGTAAAATCTAGTAAACATATCGACAAAACTTTATGGTTTGGCAAAAATTGGGATTTAACGACTTGCAAAGCAATGGGAAGAAATGTAAGTCTATAGGATCCATTTTGTTTCAATAAGTGATCGGACGTACATTTTGTGAATGAAAGCAGTCAGGTCGCTCCTAAAGCACTAATTAGGGTGTGTAATATTTGAATTAACTCGAATATCCGATGAAACTGAATTCGATTTATTATTTTTTTTTTGAATCAATTTTCGAATTAAATCGAATTTCGAATTCGATTTTTGAATTGATCATTTTAATTCAATTTCAAACTGAAAATCGAATTCATCGAATTAACTCGAACATTCAACCAAAATTCGAATTCCATTTTTTGATTTTCGAATCAGTTTTCAAATTAGCCATTTTAATTGGGATTCAAGCTGAATTCGAAATTATTACATTTTAAATATATATTATTTATATTTATAATTCCATAATTTTTAAATATATATTTTTCCTCACATATTGTGGGCTGTTAGCCGCTTGTGGATGAGTTAGAGTTGCCAAGTTCCAACGTTGCTATTGTAGGTCAAGATCATTCATTATTAACATGATTCTAGCATAACCAAATTCCCGCATTGTTAGTCCCTGAACTAAGGACTTATGTAGATGTCATGAGTTATAGAGTTATAGACCGAAATACAAGATACATCACGAGGTCTGAAATACATCACAAGGCTTAATGTATATGGTAAAAGCTATTGGATTTTAGGTCGAGATCTGATATACATCACAGATCAAGGAGGTTTTATGATACGAATTCTTACACCAAAGGATAAGAAACCGAACCTATATCAGAGTATTGGTCCTAGTATCGTCCTCTAGGCTGAATTAAGTCTTCCTTTAGCAAGACACCAACTCCAACTTGTGAAGAAAGACCTTGCTTTTGTCCACTGGACAACCGAAGGAATTATCAAAGACCCAAGATGTGAACTTTGACTATCCTTGGAACCAAGAAGCACACTCAAACTGTTGAGGGAAAGAAACTCAACAAGATAGCTTAAACATGAACCTAAGAGGCTATCCTTAAAGACTCAAAGCAAGTTCTAAACTAGAACTCAAAGAAAAGCTACAAAGCTCTCAAGTTTGTATTGTCAAAATTCTGTATTTCATTGTGGCTGAATGCCTCTATTTATAGTTTACAAGTTGTAAGAATTAAGAAAGCCATTCCCTAGTTGGATTAGCTTTTTAGGAAACTAACTAAAGAACTAATTACTAAAAAGAATAACTACTCTAAGAAAAAGGAAATAAAACAAGTAGTTGCCTAAAACTAATCAAGTGTGTTGGTGAATTATTGAGCGAGAATTTCCTATTCACCTTTTGTAGATTTGGTAATTTCCTTTAATCTTCATGGTCTTGACCGAATTCAGCTTCCTTACTTCAATTCGGAAGTTTCTCCAATTCTTCATGGCTATGGATTTGGTAACTTCTAAACTTGATTTTGAGCAGAATTTCAACTCCATACCATTGCCTATTTTCGGCCACTTCACTCCAAGTTGGACTTGGCATTTGATCCCTCATTTTCAATGCTAAGTAGAGTGATAATTTGTGACTGAAATTCAGCCATCTTAGCTGCCACTTGAGTTTCCAATAACTCATTTATTAGTGTCACCAGAGCAGCTTGCATTCTCTTAGTCCTCGACCTAGTCATAGGTCCTCCAATACCTTGTAATGGATCTTGTTGTGAAGTTGTAGGTGAACTTGGTTAGATGGATGTCTCGGCTCTTCTTAGGTTTTCATCATTTAAGCCCGACATCGTCCTGAATGCCATGAAGATAACAATCTCTCTTCTTATAATTTGTGTTCCTTTGGGAAAAGCATTAGTCACTATAATGGTTAATGTTGTACCCAAAATGAGACTGGTTGGATCCGGTTTCAATCTTATTAGCTCTCTACTTTCCCTAGGCCTTTCATGGTTTCCGTTTTGAAAGAAGGGACTCAATTCTTGGTTTAAGTTTTGTCAGTTGCATAGGAAGAATCGTGGTCTAAGGCAAATTTTGGTTGAGTAGTATTTTCATACTGTGATGGTCGTGTGTCGACTAACTCATTTTCTGTTGTGTATGGAAATCCAAGAATGTAGCAAAAACAGTGATATTAGACTTCAGCTTCATTTCTGACGTGGCAGAGGCAATAGTACTATTACACGATGTGTGAGGAAAACAGCCTATGATGTCCGGTGTGGTGAAGGTAATTGGATTATTACACAAAGTCACAAAGAAGATTGTAACTGAACTTCGAAGAGGATTTGTGGATAGGAGAATTAATTTGTGACTTGGACATTGAAAAGTAGAGAAGGAAAATTATGATTTGAGTTTTACACTTGAGAAAGTTAGCAATTGAGCTTAAATATATGTAGATGATGATTTTGGTTTATTGAAACTAATGAGTTATTGCTAAGTTTTTATTTAAAAAGAAAAACAAATTGTGTAAAATCTAGTGAACATATGGGTAGAACTTTATGGCTTGGCAAAAATTGGGAGATAGCGACTTGCAAAGCAATGGGAAGAAATGTAAGTGTAGAGCTTTTGTTTCAATAAGTGATCGGACATACATTTTGTGAATGAAAGCAGTCAAGTCGTGATAGGGCTTAAATTATATATTTTTCTTATTCATATTTCTTTAATATTAATTTGAATTTTATGAAAAATTATTTGGTTTTAATATACTTTTTGTTTTAGGTATGAAAAATGGTGAATTGGAGAAAAATGTGATAAAAGGCAACAATTGAAGACAAAAAGAAAAATCTAGAAGCTGCAAGAAGAAAGGAAAGCAAAAAGGAAATTAGTTCAAGAATAGGAAACAAAAGAAGGCAAAGAAAAGAACCAAATTCTGCACAAAGTCAAAGTTCAATGGGAAAAGGCAATGGAGAAATTGATTTTTCGGGGAAGAAGAATTTGAAGTCAACCAAAGAAAGAAGACAAAATTGATTTTGGATCGAAAGGAAGCTTAAAGGAAACAATGTGCAGGAAAAGAAAGAAAAAGGAAACAAAGAAGAGAACAAATGCGTTGCACAAGCCAAGACAAAATTGGAAACAAGACAAGAAGCATTCAAAGGAAATTGATTTGCCAGAATTGATTTCAAAATAGGAAGTTGATTTCGGTCAAAGAACAGAAAAGGACATCAAGAAATCTATAAAAGCAAGTGCGACATTCATCTTGAGCACATCCTACAATTCTTTTCTTTTCTTGAAACAGCAGTAGAGCTCTTGCTCTCCAATTCCCATTCTTCTTTTCTTTTTGTCTTTCTTTTAGCTTAGTTTTAGTTTACCAAAATTCTTAAACAATTCTAGCAATCATGTATGCCACCATGAGTGGCTAAATTTTCTTTTCTAATTCAAGGAAAGATTGATTTCAATTGCAATCATTGTGAGGTTTTGTTCTTAATTTTATTTTCTTGCTTTTATTCAAATACTTGTTAATTCTTGATTTAATTTTATGAATAATTGATGATTAATTAATCTGACAATTTAATTGTTCATTATTTATTCTATTGCTATCCATGAGTTCAGTGATCCGTAATTGTCATGAATGAATGGACCAAGTAGCAACTAAGTTAAAATTGTTTATGTTTGTAAATATGCATGCTTAGCTTGGAGGAATTAATGGGACAAGATTAATTTACTGTAGCTATTTCGGTATTTTAATTTTGGTTTAACTATTTTCATAGATTTTAATGCTATCATTTAATTGATATGGAGCTATCGTGCGATCAATTAATGGTAAGTTTTGATTTAGGGTGTTGGGCTCGGTCAATTATATTAGGAAAACGGAAATTTATTATGGCTATCCTAATAGGTTTCAAGTTAAATATTTGAATTTGCAAGATTATTTTTAGTGACCTATGATCAGTGATGCAATTGAATGAAATCAACCCTTGGATTAGAAACTCGGCTAATTGGTAACTCTAGTTATTTTCTATTTTTCTTGTTCTAAATATTTATTTTTATTAATTTCCAGAATTTCCGTAGTTTAGTAATCATTCAAAAAAATCCCCATATTTATTTATCTATAATTTATTGTTCAAGACTTGGAACTATACTTAGGTTCCCTTGGGACTCGACACAGTGCTACTCGCAAATTTAATTTGTAATTACTGAAGGACCAGTAATTAATTTTGTGGGTTTCGACAAGCCTGCCAAATTTTGGCGCCGCTGCCGGGGAACCAATTAGTTCTTTGTTTTGAATATCTAGTGCTACTAATATTTTTCTTTCTTATATGACTCGTGCTTCTCAGGAAGGCGAATTAGAATACAATCCTGAAATTGAGAAGACTGCTCGCCAACTAAGAAAAGAGGCTAAGCAAAGAAAAGGTGGTTCATCTTCAGAGGTGGACATTGAAACGGAATCTACCGAATTGGAGATTGTCGAAATTGCAACAATGGGAGATAGAACGTTAAAGGAGTTGGCAGCTCCTACTTTAAACCATCAACCTCTTTGCATTCAATTTCCTACTTTAGATGTTGGTTTTGAATTAAAATCTGGTTTAATCCACTTATTGCCTATTTTCCGTGGTCTTGTAGGTGAAGATCCGCACAAGCATCTAAAGGAGTTCCATGTCGTGTGCTCTAGTATGAGACCACAAGGAGTGTCGGAAGAACAAATCAAGTTGAGAGCCTTTCCTTTTTCCTAGGAGATAAGGCGAAGGATTGGTTATACTACCTTCCTTCTGGTTCAATCACCTCATGGGACGAGATGAAAAGATTATTCTTAGAAAAGTTTTTCCCTGCATCTCGGGCTGCAAATATTAGGAAAGAAATATGTGGGATACGACAACATAGTGGGGAAACTCTCTATGAGTATTGGGAAAGATTCAAACAACTGTGTGCTAGTTGTCCCCACCATCAAATTCCCGAGCAACTCCTCATCCAATACTTCTACGAAGGGTTACTACCAATGGATAGGAGCATGGTAGATGCAGCCAGTGGAGGAGCATTGGTGAACAAAACACCAGCAGAGGCTCGGCAATTGATATCTAATATGGCAGAAAATTCTCAACAATTCGGAACCCGAGTTGAAGGGAATTTTAAGAGGGTCAATGAGGTAGACACTTTTGATCTTAAAAATCAAATTGCTGATCTAACTACCATGGTTCGTCAATTGGCTACAGGGCACATACAAACTGCTAAGGTCTGTGGAATATGCTCGATTCCTGGTCACCCTACGGACATGTGTCCTACATTACAAGAAGATTCACATCAACAAATTAATGTCGTAGGAGGGTTTCCTGGTCAGCCTCAACGGAGATATGATCCCTACTCTAATACTTACAACCCTGGATGGAGGGACCATCCGAATTTCAGTTATGGGAACCAAGGAGCACAACAGAGATTTCCACCACAACCTTACAATAAGCCACCTTCACCACCAGCTCCATCTTCAAACTCAGGTATGCATTTAGAAGATATTGTTAAATCACTTGCTACTAATATGCAACAAATGCAACAGGAGCAACGAGCTTTGGGGAACCAAATTACCCAACTGGCTACATCAATTAGCAAGTTGGAAGCACAAAATTCTAGAAGGTTACCTTCACAGCCGGTGGTTAATCCAAAGGAAAATGCAAGTGCCATTGTATTAAGAAGTGGGAAAGAGATTGATACAAGACCTGATCTATCAGAAAAACCAGAGAATGCAGAGGAGCATGAAAATAAAGAAGAAGAAGAATGCACACTTGAACCGCAATCAAAGGTAACTCTTTCTTCTAATTCTAAGCCAACATTTCCTAATGCGATTGTTCCCCCTTTTCCTAGCAGGTTGGCAAAGTCAAGACAGGAGGATTATGAGAAGGAAATTCTAGACACCTTTAGAAAGGTAGAAGTGAACATACCTTTGTTGGATGCCATCAAACAAATTCCAAAATATGCCAAATTTTTGAAGGAGTTGTGCACCAACAAAAGGAAGCTTAAGGGAAACGAAAAGATTAAGGTAGGGAAGAATGTTTCAGCTATGCTCACTCATAAAACTCTACCTGAAAAATGCAAGGACCCAGGTATGTTCACAATTCCATGTGTTATTGGAGATAAGAAAATTGAGCGTGCTATGCTTGATTTAGGAGCTTCTATAAATGTCATGCCCTACTCAATTTTCAAGACTTTAAATTTGGGTCCTTTGAAAGAGACTAGGATAGTGATTCAACTTGCTGACCGGTCTAATGCCTACCCTGAAGGGGTTATTGAGGATGTTTTGGTGCAGGTCAATGAGCTAATTTTTCCAGCAGATTTTTACATCCTAAAAACGGAGGATGACTCAAACACAATTTCTGCCCCAATTTTGCTAGGGAGACCCTTCATGAAGACAGCTAAAACAAAGATAGATGTGGATGAGGGCGTTCTTTCTGTAGAGTTTGATGGGGAAATTGTTAAATTTAATATTTTTGATGCTATGAGATATCCTCCTGAGGCTCATTCAATTTGTTCTATTGATACTGTTGATTCTATTACACAGGAAACTTTTGATGAAGAAAACACTAAGAAGGAAGGACAATTGAGTGAGGAAGAAGCCGCTGAATTGTGCAATGATATTGACTATACTAAGAACGCACAGGAAAGGTCAACACTTTTTAATATTGAATTTTCTTTATCTCAAGAAAAAGTGTTACCTTCTGTTTTGCAGGCCCCAAAACTTGAATTAAAGCAATTACCCGATCATCTTAAATATGTATATTTGGGGGACAATGAGACCCTTCCGGTCATAGTTTCAAAACAGTTAACAAAGGACCAGGAAGAGAGGTTAGTGGTAGTTTTAAGGGAGCATAAATTGGCGATTGGTTGGCAACTAGCTGACATTAGAGGAATAAGTCCAGCAATCTGTATGCATCGCATTCTTCTTGAAGAAGATGCTAAGCCAGTAAGGGAAGCTCAAAGGAAGTTGAATCCGGCAATGAAGGAAGTGGTTATGAAGGAAGTCCTTAAGCTACTTGCTGAAGGAATTATTTATCCAATCTCTGACAGTAAATGGGTAAGTCCAGTTCATGTGGTGCCAAAGAAAACTGGGATTACAGTGGTAAGAAATCAAAATAATGAATTGGTACCCATGAGGATTCAAAATGGGTGGCGAATGGTTATTGATTTCCGAAAGCTAAATTTAGCAACTAGAAAAGACCATTTTCCCCTACCCTTCATAGACCAAATGTTAGAAAGATTGGCTGGAAAAGTTTTCTTTTGTTTTCTTGATGGATTTTCAGGTTATTACCAGATTACTATAGCTAAAGAGGACCAAGAGAAAACTACTTTCACTTGCCCTTTTGGGACTTTTGCATATAGAAGGATGCCTTTTGGTCTTTGCAACGCTCCATGTACATTTCAAAGATGCATGCTAAGTATTTTTTCTGATTTCTTAGAAAATTGCATAGAAGTGTTCATGGATGATTTTACTGTTTATGGAGATTCATTTGATAATTGCTTAGACCATTTGACAAAAATTCTGAAAAGGTGCATAGAAACCAATTTGGTTTTAAATTATGAAAAATGTCATTTTATGGTAAATGAAGGCATTGTTTTAGGACATGTAATTTCCTCTAGAGGTATAGAAGTGGACAAAGCTAAAATAGATCTTATTGTGAGCTTACCTTACCCTACAAATGTTAGGGAAGTACGTGCTTTTCTTGGCCATGCAGGTTTTTACCGCAGGTTTATTCAAGATTTTTCAAAAATTGCATTGCCCTTGTCCAATCTGCTCCAAAGGATGTAGTTTTGAATTTGGTGATGATTGTAAAAGGCGTTTGATAAACTCAAGAGTTTGTTGGCAGCACCTATCCTTAAACCACAGTTGGAACTTGCCTTTTGAACTCATGTGTGACGCAAGCAACTACGCGGTGGGTGTCGCCCTGGCCAACGAGTTGATAAAAGAGCCACGTCATTTATTATGCCTCAAGGACATTGAATGCGGCCCAATGCAATTACACTACTCACGAGAAGGAGCTTTTGGCAATTGTTTTTGCTTTAGATAAATTTAGATCATATCCGCTTGGATCTAAAGTAATTATTTATTCGACCATGCGACTTTGAAGTACCTACTTGCCAAGAAGGAATCAAAGCCTCGCCTCATTAGATGGATTTTCTTTGCTCAGAATTTGACCTTGAGATAAGGGATCGCATGAGGAGAAAATTTGGTGGTGACCATTTGAGCGAGTTAGTTCGGGAGGAAGAATCATTGCCCATTTTTGAAAATTTTCCTGATGAACATCTCTTTCAACTCGAAGGTATGGTTCCTTGGTATGCTGATATTGTTAATTATTTGGTTACCAAAGTCTTACCGAGTGGTTTAAATACATCCACAAGGGCAAAAATAAAAGCTGAGGCAAAATATTATGTTTGGGATGAACCATATCTTTGGAAATTTTGCTCTGATCAAGTCATTAGGAGATGTGTCCCTGAAAATGAGCATCACTCTATTCTTTCTTTTTGCCATAATCTTGCTTGTGGAGGTCATTTTGGACCTAAAAGAACTGCTAGGAAGGTATTGGATAGTGGCCTTTATTGGACAACCCTGTTTAGGGATGCTTACTTATTTTGTAAAAATTGTGATCGATGCCAAAGAACAGGTATGTTGTCCCATAGGAATGAGATGCCCCAAACACCTATTTTGGTTTGTGAAATATTTGACGTGTGGGGAATCGATTTCATGGGACCTTTTCCTTCATCTTGTGGAAATTTATACATTCTTTTAGCAGTTGATTATGTTTCTAAATGGATAGAGGCAAAGGCCACTAAAGCGATGATTCTAAAGCGATTCAGTTTTATAAAAACTAACATTTTTAGCAGATTTGGGATACCTCGGGCAATCATCAGTGATCAAGGAAGCCATTTTTGCAATAAGACAATTGAGGCTTTGTTAAAGAAATATGGAGTACATCACCGGATAGCAACAGCATATCATCCTCAAACAAATGGCCAAGCAGAAATCTCTAATCGTGAGGTAAAAGCCATTTTGGAAAAAACTGTCAACCCAGGGAGGAAAGATTGGAGCCTACGCCTAGATGATGCATTATGGGCTTATCGAACTGCATACAAAACTCCGATTGGGATGTCTCCATATCGGTTGGTTTTTGGCAAAGCTTGTCATCTTCCGATCGAGATTGAACATAAGGCTTATTGGCGATTCGTCAAACCAATATGGATTTGAATGAAGCTGGAAACTCTAGGAAATTGCAGTTGCAAGAGTTGGAAGAATTGAGATTGGATGCCTATGAAAACTCAAGGATGTATAAGGAGAAGACCAAATTGTTTCATGACAATGTTCTCATGAGGAAACAATTTGATGTGGGTCAAAAGGTTTTGTTATACAATTCTAGATTGAAGCTCATGCCTGGTAAGTTACGTTCTCGATGGCTTGGTCCATTTTTTGTTACTAAAGTTTTCCCCTATAGTGCAGTTGAAATTCAAAGTTTAGAAACAGGAAAGATCTTCAAGGTAAACGGGCATCGACTCAAGATATTTCATGACGAGGTTAATGTTTCAACTTTGCTTGACATTAAGTTAACCTCGCCCATTTACCCAGATTTTTAATGTGAAGTGGAGACGTCGAGCATAACGACGTTAAACAATTGCGCTACTTGGGAGGCAACCCAAAGGATTTCTTCTTTTTCTTTTACTTTCTATTCTTTCTTTTATTATTATTATTATTTTTCTTTAGCATCATCCTTGACTTTTTTGAATCTAAGCTTTAGAAATTTGATGGAGAAGATGTACGGCTTGCTGACTACTTCATTTTCACCTGCCTCCATGCCCAACCTCACCATAGCTCATTGCTTGTGCCGTCATTCAGGGAAGTTTCTTATTCCATTGCCTTTATTTTTTTTATTTCCTGATTTCCATGCACAAGTCTTTTATACATTGGGGACAATGTATGATTTAGGTGTGGGGGAGTGCTTTTGTGTTTTGTGGCTATTTGAATAATTTTGATAAAATTTTTAAAATTATTTGAGTTATTTTGATAAAATGTTACCATTTTTTGCAACATCATGCTTGACAATTTGAATGTTTCCTTTGAAATTCCTAACTCTTTTGATACTTGTTTCAAGTAACTCTTGGTTAGCATGCATTAGTAGTTGAGTTGGAAAGCATGAAAATGGACAAGTATGATTAGCCTTTGTTTTGAAAAATTTTAAAAACATCTCGTTGATTTTAATGATTGAATTGAATGAGAATGTGCAATATTTGATACATTGAACCCATGGTGTGAGTATTTGAGCCTAAGAGCATTTCCTTTTCTTGCTCACATAATTCTTTGTGGAGTGTTGTCAAATATGGTATGTTCATTCTAGAACTTGCTTTGTTATGCATGTTGAGATCACATTGTGGATTCATGCTTTGAAATGATAAGGGCATTTAGAAGTAGCCAATTAAACTTTCTAAAAAGCCATCCTATTACATATACCCTTAGTTAGCAAATTTTGAGCCTTAACCTTTCTTTGTTATAACACCACATCATTAGCCATAAACCACTATTTTGTTCTTACCATTTTTGAACCCTTGTCAAGAATATGTGGGAATGAATTGTATGATAATTTCTATTGATTCCAAGGAAAAGAACCACCAGAAAAAAAAAAAAAAAGAAGTGGGAAAAGAGAAAAAAAAAAAAGAAAAAAAGAAAGAGAAAATGAAAAAAAAAAAACAGAGAAAGAAAAGTGTGAAAGAAAAAAAAGAAGAAGAAGTGGAAAGTGGAAAGTATTCCCTACAAAGAGTGGACAAAGTAGATGTTCTTCATTGTATACAAAATAGTCCAATTATATGATAAAGTTGCAAAAAGGGGAATACACGTTATATGAAATAAGGAAGTGGTTCTAATGCGGTGCTATTGTTGCGACTTTGAGTCATGCAAGGAAGTTCTTACATATCTTGATGTCTGTAGCCTAAATTTTCCTTTCTTTTTACCTACCTTTACCTAAGCCCCGTTACAACCCTTATAAAGACCCTTTGATTGTTGTATGGATTCATATTTATAAGTGGTGGAGATGTGATATATAAGCAAGCCTATGGTAATGACATGCTATGTTTGATTTGAGTGCTATATTGAACCCCTAAACATTTTGAGGGCTTAGAGTGCAATCTGTGAGAAGTTATCAAATTTTGTTGCATTTGATTTCAATAAAATTGTTGAGATTAATGAGATGTGCATGTTTTGTTGAGGAAATTAGGCTATGATTATTTGTTCGTTGGATTGTCATTCCAATCTTGATTTCTAACGTGTGATGATTTTGAGTTATTTGTGGATGGGTTGAAAAAGGGAAAGGAATGGAGGGAGATGTTGATTTAATGTATGCTTGAGGACAAGCACAGTTTAGGTGTGGGGGATTTGATAGGGCTTAAATTATATATTTTTCTTATTCATATTTCTTTAATATTAATTTGAATTTTATGAAAAATTATTTGGTTTTAATATACTTTTTGTTTTAGGTATGAAAAATGGTGAATTGGAGAAAAATGTGATAAAAGGCAACAATTGAAGACAAAAAGAAAAATCTAGAAGCTGCAAGAAGAAAGGAAAGCAAAAAGGAAATTAGTTCAAGAATAGGAAACAAAAGAAGGCAAAGAAAAGAACCAAATTCTGCACAAAGTCAAAGTTCAATGGGAAAAGGCAATGGAGAAATTGATTTTTCGGGGAAGAAGAATTTGGAAGTCAACCAAAGAAAGAAGACAAAATTGATTTTGGAACAAAAGAAAGCTTAAAGGAAACAAAGAAGAGAACAAATCCGTTGCACAAGCCAAGACAAAATTGGAAACAAGACAAGAAGCATTCAAAGGAAATTGATTTCGGCCAGGAATTGATTTCAAAATAGGAAGTTGATTTCGGTCAAAGAACAGGAAAAGGACATCAAGAAATCTATAAAAGCAAGTGCAGCATTCATCTTCAGAGCACATCCTACAATTCTTTTCTTTTCTTGAAGCAACAGCCGAGCTCTTGCTCTCCAATTCCCATTCTTCTTCTTTTCTTTTTGTCTTTCTTTTAGCTTAGTTTTAGTTTACCAAAATTCTTAAACAATTCTAGCAATCATGTATGCCACCATGAGTGGCTAAATTTTCTTTTCTAATTCAAGGGAAAGATTGATTTCAATTGCAATCACTGTGAGGTTTTGTTCTTAATTTTATTTTCTTGCTTTTATTCAAATACTTGTTAATTCTTGATTTAATTTTATGAATAATTGATGATTAATTAATCTGACAATTTAATTGTTCATTATTTATTCTATTGCTATCCATGAGTTCAGTGATCCGTAATTGTCATGAATGAATGGACCAAGTAGCAACTAAGTTAAAATTGTTTATGTTTGTAAATATGCATGCTTAGCTTGGAGGAATTAATGGGACAAGATTAATTTACTGTAGCTATTTCGGTATTTTAATTTTGGTTTAACTATTTTCATAGATTTTAATGCTATCATTTAATTGATATGGAACGCTATCGTGCCCAGTCAATTAATGGTAAGTTTTGATTTAGGGTGCTGGGCTCGGTCAATTATATTAGGAAAACGGAAATTTATTATGGCTATCCTAATAGGTTTCAAGTTAAATATTTGAATTTGCAAGATTATTTTTAGTGACCTATGATCAGTGATGCAATTGAATGAAATCAACCCTTGGATTAGAAACTCGGCTAATTGGTAACTCTAGTTATTTTCTATTTTTCTTGTTCTAAATATTTATTTTTATTAATTTCCAGAATTTCCGTAGTTTAGTAATCATTCAAAAAAATCCCCATATTTATTTATCTATAATTTATTGTTCAAGACTTGGAACTATACTTAGGTTCCCTTGGGACTCGACCTGGTCTGCTACTACTGCAAATTTAATTTGTAATTACTGAAGGACCAGTAATTAATTTTGTGGGTTTCGACAAGCCTGCCAAGTCGCTCCTAAATATTGCACTAATTAGGGTGTGTAATACGCGAATTAACTCGAATATCCAACTGAACTGAATTTTATTTTTTTAAAAAAAAATTGAATCAAATTTCTAATTAAACCGAATTTCAAATTCGATTTTCGAATCGGCTTTTGAATTGATCATTTTAATTTGATTTCAAACTAAAATTGAGTTTGTTGAATTAGCTCGACCAAACTTTGAATTTTTTATTTTCGAATCGGTTTTCAAATTAGCCATTTTAATTGAGATTCAAGCCGCATTCGATTTTATTGCATTTTTAAATATATATATATTCTTTATATGTATAATTCCATAATTTTTATAAAAAAAATAAATATATACTGTACATAAAATATCAAAAGACCGTAATGCACATATGTATATGTTAGATTTAAAAAGGTAATAAAGTGAAAAGGTTGGTAATGAATATACAAGTCGAATTTGGAGCTATACATTACTAATTTGTACATTTCTTATATTTGTCATTACTAATTTGTATCATTATTAACTTGGTTGTAATTGTATTTCTTGTATTATTAACTTGGTTGTAATTGTATTTCTTGTATTATTAAGTTTGTTATTGTGAATTTGTGATGATTTGAAGATTGGGAAGTTGAATTTATTGTGAAAAATGCCCTTGAAAAAAAAGAAAAAATATACTCGAATTAGGTTAATTATACTTAATTGGGCTGAATTTGAATCAGCTCGAATTAATAGAATTTGAATTTGGTCTAATTTGACCGAATTCAAATTTTGGTTTATTTAGTTGAATTCCAATTCAAACCGAAAAATAAAATTTTGAATTCAATCAGTTTGAATTTGAACTTGGTCAAATTTGGCTCGATTTTCCTTCAAGGCTTCTCTGTGCAATAGGAGGTTTTTCCCACATTTCTTTAAATTGTCCTATTGCATCCGCCATGCTCGAAATGAAGGAAAAGTCTAATTTCATGGTGTTGTTCATATTATTGGATGCAATTACGTAAATGAAATGACCTAATTGACACCCCACCATCAAAAATATTAACATATAACCCAATCAAATTTAGCTAGTGAGCACTATCTGTCTTACACAATTGATATAACTTAGTCAATAATTTAAACTATTTTCCACGAACATTGGGTTGCAAAATGCATATCAGTAATGACAACTAAGATAAACCAAAATTACTTGCGAATCCCAGCAATTTCAGTTTGAAGAACCTAGAAATTGTTATATTGATGAATATGTTTCCCAAAGGAACAAGAATTATCGCAAGAGAGTATAGTATATTTTCAGCCGTCGACAAGTTGGCATAGAACTCCAAACCTCCTCGATTCCCAGTGAGTTTACTAGTTAGAAGTTGAAGGATTTGTGAATCAGTTTCCGAAACTCAATTACTCATAACTAGTCTGCCTTGTAAATTCTCTGCGAGTTGAGTGACACTCATCCTTTCAAAATTGTCTGCCATTTTACTAAATCAAAATTATTAAAGTTATGTTTAGCAAAAACATAGTCAGCAGAAATTATTAAAGTTATGTTTAGCAAAACATAGTCAAAAGAAATTACATATTTGAAAAGACTTAATTTTATAGCTCACAAAACAGAGCATAAATCACAAACTTTTAACAGTGACATACCAACTAATGATTGAAAGCAAATTTTCTCAACTTAAAGATGAAGGTATATGTTAAGGGTGTACATCAGGCGGTTTCCTCGAATTTTCAATTTAATCAGTTCACTTTAATTGGTTTGGTCATTTTTGGAACCCAAACTGAGCATCGAACCAAATTCGAATTCAAATCAACCAAATTTAAAATTCGATTTTTAGCTTGAATTTGAATTTGAATTTGACTGAATTTACTAAATTTTGAATTTGACCTAGGCCGAATTAACCGAATTAGGCTATACTTTTCCCCTTTTTTAAGGCCATTTTTCAGTAATAAAATTAACTTTCCAAAATTCAAATCATCACAATGACAAACTTAATAATATAAAATTTTAACAATAAAGGCCACAATAATGAGAAATATAATCACACCTAAGTTAATAATTCAAATTAGTAATGATAAATATAACAAATGTCCAAATTAATAATACATAGTTCCAAATTAAATCAAGTTATTATGTAACTCCAAATTAGTAATAATCAAAGCTAAATCAATATATTGCAAACTAACTAGTTTTATAAATAAATAAATAATTGCATTGTTCACATACACCTCATTTGTGCGTGATTTAAATATTAATATGTGTTGCACACAAAAAAAAAAGAAAATAAAAAAATAAAAAACCACATCTTGACAATTACAAATTATTTTAACTTTTAAAGTTTCACATATATATGTATATAAAATATATATGCGATCTAATCTAACCTTTTTTTGATATATTATATATAGTATATATTTAATTTTTCATAAATATTATGGAATTATACATATAAATACTTTATATTTAAAATATTATAATTTCGAATTGAATTTTCGATTTGAACCTAAATAAAAATTACCCATTCCAAAACCAAATTCGAAATTGAATTTAAATTGAAAATTGAAAAATCGAAGTCAGTTTGCTTGGATATTCGAGTTATCAAAAATTGCATACCCCTAGTCTCTATTAATCTCTTTGGATATGGACATCATATAAATGCCATAGACTAAAATACAAATAAATAGCAATACATCAACTTCATCTAATCAAGAAAATCATTTGAACATAAGACACAAGTAATAATCAATTAAAAATTAAACGAGAAATGAATAGATCCATTTATAAGGCCTAAATAATAAATCCATGGAACTTTGTACTCACCTCTAGTAGTAATAAGGAACTTAGACTTGAATCAAGTAGACCAATAAGTTAGAAGTGAGAAAACTGTAACTTGTGTGATATAGAGAAGTTGACATACGATGCAAAATGTAAAGAGAGTCAAGTAATAAACCTACAAGACTAGTTGTGTCTCTATAATCAACTTAATCAATTTTTTCTATTTTTCTGTTATGATGCGAACTTGTTCCTTTTGTAGCAATCTATTGTTTGTATGCATGTGTGTGCATCAATCACACACCTTAGGTGTGTTTTCGTCTCTAGTGCGCAACTACTTTTAATGTTTCTCCTCCATCAAAAGAGTATGTGTTTGCAGAAATTTGAGAAATTTCATTTTTAGTCCATACAATAAAGCTTATTTAAATGTTTGAATCGAAAAGAATCTTTTTCAAAAGGTTTTTTTTTTTTTCGTCTTCTCTTTTTTTTTCTTTTTTATTTTTGTTACTTTAACTAGTTCAATTGGTTTTTTTTTTTTTGTTTTTATGAAGGTTCAGGATATTGACATGGCTAAACAAAATTGTATATGCAATTCAAAAGGGCTTTCCTGTTGAGATTTGAAAGTATTCTTTCATTTCATTTTTGATTGCTCTGTTTTGGTCTCCAATTAGTAAAACTCTTGAATTCATCATAAGTATTGATTCAAACTAGTGTTTCATGGTAGTTTATGTCAAAATTATGTTAGTTTTACACTTTAAATCAAAGGTGATCATTGTTCTAAAATCATCAGTCACAATTCCGTAATTGTTAGTTATCAGTTCCCAATTATGTTAAAGGTGAAATCGGAATTGAACCATAAATGTGATAGTTTCGATTTGGTTTTAGAACCAAAGGTTCATAATTCAATTTCAGTTTCCAATTTAATTTCATCCGGTTCTAATTTGATTTTGGTTCCAGTTGATTATACCTTCTGTTATGAAAAAAATAACTTAAATTTAGAAGTTATGCAGAAGATATAACATTAGACTTGTATGTGTGTGTATATAGTGCATATATATAACTTAGAATTAAAAATAAAAGTGAGAAAAAAATATATTTTATTTATGGTTTTTGAAGGTTGTAAACCCTATTGTAAAAAAAAATATAAATTATATTTAAAAATTATAAATAAAATATAGCTTAAACTTACGATTAAAAATTAAAATGAGAAAATAGTACTTCCTTCGTCCCAAAAAAAAAGTCAATGTTTGTATTCGGCTAAAACCTAACTCAAAATGCATTGGACTAAAATAAATTATATAATTTTAACGATTAAAATAATCTAACAAAATGAAAGTAAGTGAAATTTTCTTAATTAGATTATTGTATTCAGGTGAAAAATCAAATACAATAATCCAAATATAGCAAATTCTAACGTCCAATCATAAAAATGAAATATAACAAAAAAATTTAAAACATACAAATACCATTTATATTAACCTAATAAATCGTAATTATCAATTTTTCTTAAAATTTTATATCACACTGATCAAAATCATTCTCATCCATAAGCATTGTTGCACATAAATACCCCTTTTCTATAGGGCAAGTACCAAAAAAAAAAAAAATTATTTCTAAAATAATACTATTATCTAATAAAGTACTAAAATTTCAGTTAGATATTCATTGTTATACTTACAATTTGCTTCATTCTATAATCACGAACAAGTACACATTAAAGCTTGCAAACTCTCTTTATGAAATCTACTTTGAAAACTCATTAATCTCCCACTAGTACTAAATGCAAATTCTAACGCCATAATTGTGACAGGAATAGCTAAATATCTATAGCAATCTTTTGCAAGATAGGATATTTCCCCGTGTTTTTCCACCAACCAAGCACATTAAAAGTTAGAACTCTTGGTGTCATATTCTCCTCCAAGTAAAAGTCTAGTTCTAACTTAAAAATTGATTTAATATTTTTTTAAATCACAAATTTATCAAAATTAGCCATAAAAATTTTTCTACCTTTATTTGTATTACCAAAACCAAAAGCATTACAAAAGGATAAATGCAAGCATGTATTTCAAGTATTCATACCATCTTCACTAATAGATCGCGACTCATAATCATTTAACAAGATAGAACACTTCAACTTAATTTCTTCAATTTTTAAAGAAGCTTCATCACCATAAATTAGAGAAAGCATAACTCCATCAAATTCATTTTAAACCTAGGATCCAAAGTTGCAACCAACTCAAGTATGATATTACATTCATTCTAATATTTTTGATATTTAGACAACATCTTCTCTGTTATTCCTTTAACTAATAAATCTAAACTTTTCACCTATTGATCTAAAAACTTTCATCTCACACACTTTTGTAAAAAAGTCATTAGAAGTAGGATATTGAGTAGTAGAAAATAATTGAGTTGCTTCATAAAATAGATCAAACTTATCACATATTTCATTTGCAACAATCCAAACATCATTAGTTAGCAAACATGTGTAGTTTTTTTTATGAATTTTAGGCTGTGAAAATATATCTTTATAAATAGAAGCTTGTAACATTAAAAAAAGAGTCAAATTTCAATGGGTTTTACAATCTAAAGATAATTTTTTTACAAGAAATGTGTAACTCATGAGCAACTTTCTCAAATTTCTCAACTCTAAAGAGAGAAGCAGTTTGATACACTACACTATCTCGCATTTTTTCAATTGTATTTGCTATTATTCGATGAATTGCAAGTATATAATATCAACAACTAATAAAGAGGTAAATAGAGTATCGTTTCCATTAGAATTGAATTAAATTTAAGCAATTACTTACTAACTTGATTAATTCTAAAACAAGCTAACCAATAAAGTGCTTTCTTGTGATTTAACTAAACTAACAAAGAATGAAAAATTTATACCAACGGAAAATACTAAAAAATTTACCAAATAATTAAGATGTTAGAGCACTCGATTTCACTTAATCAATCCTAATTAACTCTCTTGATTTATCATGCAAGTAATTTAATTTCCAAATTATGATGTTGAAATTTCCCTAATATAAATTAATAGCCGACATTGGTCTAATAACCCTATTTAGATTAAAATCAACTCACACTTGGTCAAGGTGAATTTAGATTTCTAAATGCATTAGGAACTATGGAAATTCCTGTATTCAATCTAAGTAGCTATGACTTAATTCTACTACAGAAACCACATGAACAACCTAGATTATTATCGTCTAAATTGAATTCACGGTCTAATATCACATGAGTACATGCATGTCATCTCCACACGGTATTGAACAAGCATAAAAAATCAATTTGGTGGTGGCCAATCACCTAAAAGCATTAAGAGCATGATATTAAACTCATAATTAAAATATGGGTTGCATAAACAAGTCTTAAGAATCAATTATTCATGATTAAGATCCATCTAAACTCTAACAAAAGAAAATTAAAACATCCTAAAATTTACACTAACAACAAAAATAAAAGTAGACATAACTAAAATTAAAATAAACAATATTCAATAAACATTAAAAATTAAAAATTATTTGGTAATTGAAAATAAAACACAACTAAAAGTTTCACAAGAAATCAAACCAAAAAAACTCTCAAAATCTAAAGTATAACAAATAAATTAAAAGAAAGCCTTCCGTCCATGCAAAACCGCTGCCACGACCAAGGAAATTGAGAAGCTACGTACAACAAAGTAAAATTGATGATGGACCCACACAAGCAAAACAAATTTGCTTGAGTTTTCTTAGGAAGTACTTTCGGCCAAGAAACAAACAAAGAAACGGAGAAAACCATGTTATGGCCTACGGGCAAACAAAATCAACAGCTGTTAAAATTTTTATATAAGAAAAACCTAAAACTAAACTAAAGAAAAGAAGAGGAAAACAAACGTGCTGGACAACCGAAAGAAAAAGAAACAAAGGCGGCTGAAATTACTGAAGAAAAGAAAGGACGGCTTTTTCTTCAAAAATTCTGCACTAAATTGCTAAACTAATCTAAAACAAGAAGAAAAGAACGAAAGAAGAACGTAAAGAACCAAGGGGATGAAGAAGGATGGCTGCTGAAAATTTTATAAGAGAAAAGACTAGAACTCAACTAAAAAAACACAAAGAAATGAATGAAGTGCCGGTTGCTATCTCCTGAAAACAAATAGGTCTTCCTCTCTTTTTTTTTTCTTTTTTTCTTACGTTTGGCTTTTGACAATAAAGTGAAAAAATAGTCCCTATATATTTTTGTAAGATAATAGTAGGTTAGTCGTTTGATCTTCAAATTAGAAGAAAATTTGAGATTGAGTTCAAAAGTTTTAAAAATATTAGATAACTCAGTGATCATAAAATCAAATAAAAATTTGGACAAAATAGGTAAAAACAAATCAAAACACAAGTCAATTTCTAATCAAGATTAATAAGAATACTCTATATAAAATAGGGTTATCACTATTACATCTAACTAGTATTTTATAATTAAATTTAAAATGCAATACACGTGAAGTACCAAACCTCCTAACAATAAATTACCTGCATTAGGTTTATCAATCAAACATTAAATCATGGCATCATCCGTAGAAAATTATCTACAATGATGATAGAAATCTTACAGTCAATATTCCAATTCATCAGTACATTGTTGAGAACATCACTTAAAATCTCCATATAGATAAACTTGTATAACGAAAAGAAAAGAGAGAAAGCGAGAGAGTATTAAACTTGTGCATAAAAAATGATTGAAAATTACTTAAACTTTAATATTTTGAAAACTTATCTCAAAATTTGATTTTGCAATATTCATGAGTCATCCATAAAGTGTGCAGTGATAGCCATAAAACTCTTCGTAGGTTGTTTGAAGCTCACATATGAGTTGTAATGGTAGTCCCACTATTGAGATTCTCCCACAACTTACTATTCTTTTCTTTCTTCACATCAGAAATTAGGAAAAGATCTTACTTGATTGTATTTTTTGAAACATATTTAAAGCAGAGCTGCAACTTTATTGAAAAATCTTTGAAAACTAACATGTTCAACAATGGACAAAGGATATTCATGTAATATAATCACGACTACAAGCTTATGATGGGCATCTTCTTGATCAAATAAGTAATTATGCAAATTTTGTTTTCTATCATCTCTTTTGATTCCACCTCATAGTAGTATTTGCTTAATGTGTTATTTAGACTTTTTAGTACACCTTTTAATATGGTCATGTAGAAAACTTGTTCTATATCTACTACCTGTCAAGTACTTCTTTGAGTACTAGTTGCATATACCATGTCACGCCTCATTAATTTTCTATCTCTTAAAGTATGCCAAACTATTGAAGTGAGTTTTCTTTTTCTACCATCAACTTTAGTTGAAATATTTTTTTGACTCTTCTAAATTAAGTTGTTCTATGTTCAGTGATTATGAAGTTTATAGAGCTTGTGAAGTTTGGGGAGTTTGGAAGTTACCACTTTGATAAGATGCGTTGATATCTCTACTCAATTGTCATAATACTATACGATTTGGAGTAATATTTTGCAACTAAACTACTTAGTATATATTTTTTTTTCACACAAGACAAGCAATAAGGAGGCAACAAGCCATCGATTTTGTCTTTTGGGTTCTTTTCAGGCTGATGAGCCCGAGTATGGCCCGTGGCCAAATCGTGATCATCTGATTCATTGCACTCATATTCTGTGTTTCTTTATTGCTTCCATTGATTTGGTTGAGAATAGTCCAAGCACTTGGCGAAAGTAAGCCATCCATTGGTTATAATTGGTAGCAGTAGGGTTTTATTGGTGGGTTTGTGCCCATGCAAATATTGACGACGGGTGAGTACTCTAGCAAATCGTTTGCAGACGTCTTGAAAATTTTTCAGCAACATCAGACCTCAGAAACACATGAGAGAACGGAGTGCAGGCTGCAAAAACTGAAAGTGGCCACACATAAAGGTGAGCCGGTGGTGATATTTCAAAAAGAAATTATTGATGAATATGCTAGGCCTTTTTGATGGGTATTGATAGGAAAATTTTCATAAGGAAGGCAAGATTGGGGAGATAGGAATCAAGTTTGTAATTTTAGATTCGCATAGCAGCTTTGTTGTTTTTCTATTTATGCAAGTGAGATGCTGATCACTTGCGTTGAAAGTTGTAATTCCTATTAGGCAATATTAATAAAAAGCATCGACCTTTTTAGGTTATGTTGGGATCAAAAACAATAAATCCCAAAAAATATACTACCCAAAACCCGTGGGCAAAGCAAGAGCAGAACGCTGGAAGAAGAATGGAATTCGGTCAACTAAAATAGGACAAAGACAAATTGGTTTGACCACAAAAAGATACCTATTTTCAGAAGATCAATTTGAATGAATTGATGAAACCAACGGTTATAGCCTGGATGAAGAACTTGGCCTAACGTCCAAGAAAACACGTGCACACACAGACAAAACAAACGCAAAGCACAAAATAAGCAAAAGGATCTTGAAGGATAAAGTTTCAATTTCCGAATCAAAACTAAGCCGTGCGGCTTTTGAACAAAACGAAGGCTGAAATTTTGTGTTTCTCTCTGTTTCTCTGTGTTCTAAAATCATGAATAACATGTCCTATTTATAGGACTCAACTAAATCCTATATTTTTTAGATTTGGTAACTACTAAACCAAAACTCAATATGATTAATAATTCCAAATCTAATAGAATTATTAAATTACAAAATTATATACTTAGTTTAATTCTACTACAGGTTAATAAAATTTGTCATAATACTAAAATAGAATAAGCTCCAACCACAAACCAAATAACTAATTCAGAAAAACAGATTAACTAATTCAAAACACAAAAATGTCTTGCGCTAATGTTGGTAAATTATTAATATAGAAAACTTGAGATGATTTAAATACAAGATACAAAAAGTATAGGAATAAACTAGTTCATTAATCATATCAAATATATATAACATGACTAAAGTAACATGTGACATAGGAAATTTATTATAAAATATTAGTATGTTATATTATTTATTTAATAGTTGCCTAGAATATCTGGACAGATATCCATGGACTGCTTCCTAAACCTAAGCCTAGCTAGGACCTTTACAGTATCTTTTACAATTTAATATTCATTATGTTTCCGAATTCTTTGTATTGTTCTAAGGTTAGATTTGTAGAAATTCCAAGCAACAAATTAGTTGAAATTCCAACCCGAGCCTTGACATGTGTTTTGCTCAATTTAGCAAAAACGTAACAAGTCAATATCCTTAATTTGTTATACTATAGCATCATAAATTATTTTTTAAGGGGAACAATATGTGTATTATTATGAATTGAAAATGAGCCATTGGATTATTATTTGCATGAACCTCATGGGAAATAAAGAGGGAAAAAATAAAAGAAAAAGAAGGAAAAAGCCGCACTCTGTTTGCTCTATTGCCAGAAATAAGGATAACGAGAGTAACAAAGTAAATAAACATAAAATCTTATACAATATAAACAAAGATCAATAACCACTATTATCGTATTTAATTCTCAAACAAACTGCACTTGGTACTACATGTTCTAAATTGATATTACAACAGTCGACAATTAGGAATGACATTTGATGAATCCAAACAAAGCTACATGAGAACCAACCACATGTTTGCAATTTAAACTCTTCGAGAACCCTAAAGAATGTGCAAATTTTTACTGGGCGATTGGCCACATTGGATTGCTTGCTTTCTTGAGCTGCGGAGTAATCATTTCCCTTTTTCCAGGTCCTAAAAGGTAGAACAGGGAAGGGGAATAGTTTCAAGTGAATTAAAGTGGCGTTTGGTATAAATTGTGGGTTTGGGAATGGAATGAATTTGATAAAAGGAAATATTTAGAATATAATGGAATGACAGTAATTATGCTGTTTGATATTATTTCTGATAATGGAATGAATCTGAAAAACCTTGTTTGGTTACAAAAGGGAATGGAATCAAAATTTTGTATAAGAATTTGATTTCTAATTTTGTTTTTTCTTTGATATTAATTAATTATTAATTATAAAATTAAATCACTATATAAAATAAATGAATAATTAATTAAATTAATCTTAATTAATTAATAAATTAATAATTAATAATAATAAGTTAATTATAAATTAATGTATATTAATGAATATTAATTATAAATTAATATTAATTAATTTATAATAATTAATATTAATTATAAATTAATATTAATATTAATTCTAATAATTAATATTAATTAATTAGTTTAATTTAATAATTTTTATTAATGAATTTTTAATATTTTTGGTTTTGATATCACTTGTTAGGATCAAAAAAATTATATATTTAGGAAAATTAGTGGTGGAAAATTTTGAAAAGAGTACTATCTACAAAACAACAAGGCCATATGGTCATTAATACCAAAAAAAAAATTTAATTAATTTTTATAGGCTATTATCCTAGGTTTACAAAATAACAAATGCAATTTACCAAGTACAATAACAAAGCCATGTGGCTTTTAACACTCTCGTATGACTTTTTTTTTTTTTTTGAACAAAAGCTATCATATTATTAAAACAGAATTTTACACCAATTGATTCACAGCTAAAGTAGCCTTCGCTAGATCATGAGCAATAGTAACCTCAGATCTTGGAGCTTTAACTAGTACACAAATTTCCAACACCCTAATCATATCTAGAATATCCTTAGCTAATGCACATAATTCAACTCCTGCAACTTGCGGCTGTATGATTGCTTGGATAGCAATTGCAGAATCAGTAGCCAATACTAGCTTACTCACACTCTCGTATGACTTTGTTTTCAACTTGGGACATGTCTTTTATTTTCACTCATTTTCTCACATACAAATACACCATTTTTCTTGCTATAACAACAAATGGAGGACTATACTACAACAACAAACACACACCCCTTTTTTTTTTGGGCTACAACAACAAATGGAGGACTATACTACAACAACAAATACACACCCCTTTTTTTTTCTAGCTACAACAACAAATGGAGGACTATACTACAACAACATACACACCACTTTTCTTAGACCGTGGGTTATAACTTGCTACAACAACAAACACACATCCCTTTTGTTTTTTCCTCTTTCAAATGGAGGACTATACTCATATTTTTATGGGCAAATGGGGTTTCAGAAGTTGGCAACAGAAAGTCAATTGTAGAAGTCAGCTAACAATTGACCTTTTTTTTTTCTTGCATTAAAACTAAGGCAACAAGTTTTAGCTAGGCTTTTTCCATATCAATATTTATGTAATTTTTACAATTCTCTTATGTTGCTATTGTATTGATTTGTGGTTTGGAAGTCTGAAAGATGTGAGTGATGGTTATGCCTTCATTTTTCGTTTTTTACACATGCACCAATGTTCAAGATTTCTTCAATTTCATCATTGCCTACAAAGTGTTTGAAAAAAGTCCTAACACAAAAATGAAGCATCAATTGGAAACATGATTTTGGGACATGTCTTTCTTTTTTTTCATCCAAATCACATGCAAATCAAAATGAAGGTAAGTACAAGAATACATAACAGTAGTTATGGTGGCTACTAAATACTCCAAAAATAACAAAAGAATAATGAATAAGAACAGAGCATTTCATTGTACACCCAGGAATTCAGAAGTCTCCAGCAGAATTCAGAAGTCTCCAATCCAAATTAACAGTAGAATTCAGAAGTCTCTAACAAAAATAATAGCAGAATTCAGAATTCTCCGATCCAAATCAAAATCCAAAAAATAACAGTTCGGTGCATCCAGGAACATAAAAGATAAACTCACATCACACTAGTACAATAACCTCGCCCCCCAAAAACTCACATCAAGTGTAGCCCAACATACAGAGGGCCAACATAAAAGATAAGTTACTCCAAACCACAAACACAACCCCCACTCAAATCTCGTAGACTATAAAAAAACAACCCAACACAAAAACAAACCAACAGCACTATAAAAAAACAACCCAGCACAAAAACAAACCAACAGTACTATAAAAAAAAAAGCCCAGCAGCAACTTAGAACCTAATCCACTAAGCATAACACCCTTAGATAAAATGCTGGAAAAATAGAAAAAAAAAAGATTGGAAGAATAACATACAAAACCAATGAACTTTAATCACAGCAAAAATACATCTAAAATATGATACTATCTTCACAAAATAAACAATTTCAAGCAATCATCCCACTTAAACAATACTACTATTATCCGTCCATGCCAAAATGACATGAAACAAAAGATGAGCAAGCATGTTCTAAAAAAAAAAAAAAAAAAAACAGCCCAGCAGCAACTTAGAACTTGATCCACTAAGCATAGTACCCTTAGATAAAATGCTGGAAAAATAGAAAAAAAGGAAAATTGGAAGAATAACATACAAAACCAATGAACTTTAACCAAAGCAAAAATACATCTAAAATATGATCCTATCTTCACAAAATAATCAATTTCAAGCACCATACCACTTAAACAATACTACTAATTATCCAAGCATGCCAAAATGACATGAAGCAAAAGATGAGCAAGCATCCATCACAAAATATGATGCTTGCAAGCAATCATGCCAATTTTCGAATGTTTACTAATATACAAGTGTGCAAATTGGCATGAACCAAAAGAACAACAAGCATTCATCACAAAATAAGTAGTTTAAAGTAACAAACTCATAACATAATGACGACGCATCTCAGCCAGAAGTTCATAAAACACTTCAATCTTCTCTTTGTCATTTCCTAGGATGTTGGCAGCCTTGAAAATGTCACCACTAGGGAGCTGAAGTTTGATGAGTTCGGGTACTACATCTCTTGTTCTTGTAGACTCGGCAACAAAAATTTTGGACTCTTCAGCTATTGCATTGCTTAACTTTTCCAAATTCTTATTAAATCCCTCAACGAACTCTTGAAATTTCATATTTAGCTTATCCATTTGTGACTCCCTATCATCTCGTGTGGTAGACTTTCTTCATTTGGCTTGCATCAGTTGCTTCATCTTAAAGGACCTCTTTGAAGCATTGGTGTTTGTTGAGCTTGAGGTCGCACG
This sequence comes from Gynochthodes officinalis, assembly GCA_020080225.1. Classification (NCBI taxonomy): domain Eukaryota; kingdom Viridiplantae; phylum Streptophyta; class Magnoliopsida; order Gentianales; family Rubiaceae; genus Gynochthodes; species Gynochthodes officinalis. Next base: position 31,606,972 of record CM034625.1, on the reverse strand, counting down.
TGAAAAGGTGTCTTTTTCATTCGCGGCTTCTTCGTCACTTGAACTTGATAAGCTCATTGCATTGCTTGCTCCTCCATCCTCTTGTGTTGGGCAGATCTCCATATTGCGTATAGCATTTCCAAAGCTTTCTACTACAGCCCCCATAGCCCGATCACGGCCATAAACCAACTCTAGTTGGTTCATATGTGGAAATCGAAAATTTCACATGCCCTGTGCTTCTTTGTGTGTCTACAATGAAATGACAAAATATATAAGGCAACATCATCGATTTGACATTTAGTGAAAATCCATATAGAACTTGCAATTAAAATGAATTACCTGCTTATAATTATCGAACCATTGCCTTTCACACTCAATCTTCTTATCCATATCATTCCAAGTACATCCACTCTCCCTACACATGTCGTTAATGACATGGAATTTGGTTTTTAGCCATTTTATCTTGGACTCAATGTGAGGAATGACTTGTTTTTGGAATTGCAGAAGTTTAGCGACCATACGCCTATGCACCTCCACTATGTAGTTAGCTTTAAATCCCCCATCGGTCTTCCACTGGGGATCACATGCAAGTTCTTGGAGCATTTGGATCAAGATTTGAACCTCTTCTTCGAACCAAAACACCTTGTTGCGTCCATGACCGGTCAATGTTGAACTTTGGTCCATCTATGAATAATATGAGTTAAAATAAGTTAGATTAGAACATAACATCAATAATCCATATAGAAGTTAAAATATAGAACAATATAGCATAGACACATCAATCATCCATATAGAAGTTAAAATAAACAACAATAGAACAAAGACTCATCACATTCAATAAAAAAATTACAAATAGTGGCAATCTCTCGAATACACAGAAGCATAAATCATTTCAACTAAATTACATAAACAATTAAAATCCACGCAAGAAGAATTATGTGGCAAACGCATAATCTAAGAGCCTAGTCCAAATCATCATCTAACATAGTCCTTCTCGCCCTCCAACTATTGAACATCTCCTTGGCCAAATCACTTCTAAAGTTGGTCCACTCCTCCGATGAAGTAATGGATGTGACATAATTTTCTTCAATTGGTTCATCTTCTTCTTCCTCTGGCAAAGGTTCCAACTCTTGTGAATCATAGGACATGTTCTTCCTAATAAGATTGTGGAGCAGACAAGAAGCCAAAATTACCCTCACTTGAGTTTCAATTGGGAAGAACGAATGAGATGCAAGGATTTTCTATCGCCCTTTAAGTAACTCAAAACATCTCTCAATCACGTTTCTAGCCTTAGAGTGTTTCATGTTAAAATATTCCTCAGCCGTACGAGGTCGGTGGCCTACAAACTCATTTAGATGATATTGTTGGCCCCGATAGGGTGCTAGAAATCCATCCGCATTGCAATATTTGGAATCTACCAAATAATAGCAACCTTCAATATAACAAATACAAATATGATGTCAATTATTCGAGATAATATAATGAAGATTATATTATAATCATTATTAACTTGCATCATACCTTGGAGAACTCTAAGTCCAACCGATCGACAAATGGCATCTCGAAGCACTCGACCATCATGTGCAAACCCTTCCCAACCAGGTAGAACATAAATGAATAGCATGTTGGGATCACATACCTCTAACACAGTCGTTGCAATGTTTGCCTTCCTTGTCCGGTAGTGTGGTTTCTCCTCAGATGGTGGAGAAACTCTTATGAACGTCACATCTAATGCACACAGGCAACCCTTTCAATAGGAATAAACAAATATGATGTCAAATAGCAGTGCGAAAAGGTCAATTTAAATATGTTGTTGTATGACGAATCTACCTGAAACAACTCCACTGATCATTTTCACAATCTTCTGTTATGGGTTCCCATTTTTTTAGCTACACGAAGTAAAGTTTCAATATGGCTAGGAGAATACTATTAAAGTGCGGCTCACAGTTTCACCACTTTGGTAGAAAAGCATCTTCATTGTTCTATTCTTTTTATGGTGAGCCAAAACATATATGAACAGAGCAACCATTTCATCAAGAGACATGTTTTTTGTATCACGTATACCTCCAATATCTCGTACCATCTCACACAAAATTTTGAATGTACACCTATCCATCGGAAGCTCACTAATAGATGCAGTATCCAACTCTTTGGTCAATCAAACATCCAATATAACCTCCAATTCCTTCTCTCCTCTTTGGTTTGTCGTGGGGGATACATGATTTGTAAATTAAGTGCCACTAATTGCCTCCAAACCACATAAACTAAGTTGAAAGTAGCTACCATATATGCAAAAATTTGAATGTTGCACTCACGTCTACGCCTTCTATTAGTTAGTGGCAATCTAGACATTGTGTTCTACATTTTCAAAAAAAAATATATTGTACTAAACAATTACATAAATGTCCACCATTTATTTTGCAAAAGCGAGAAGAAATAATCTTGACCCATAGTATACTCCAGCAAGCATAAAAATCCCATTTCAAAAACATTACAAAACAAAAAAAAAAGTGCTAAAATTACAATACAAGAACGAAAGTCCATCTAGAGTATTTCATGCCTCTAAAGTTTAGCCCAAAAAGTTCAACAATAAAGCTAAAACTGATAAACCAAAAAAAAAAAAAAACAACAACTGCATTATTGCAAAAAATAGTTTAAAAAAATAATAGAACAGAGAAGATTTGTCAAATGCTTAGTTCATTATAGTACAACAATCAAAACCAGCATGAAACCACACCAGCTCCTATTTTTGCAACTACATTGTTGCAAAAACCAGCTCAGATGGGATCAACTAGGAATAATTCAGCACTCTTTAGAATTGGATTTGGCCTAATGAGTTCATCCATATCTAGCATTTCAAGTTTCAATTCATTGAACCAAAGCCTAGATAAGATATTCTCTTACCCTCCCTATCATAAAATACCAAACCAGATTTTTTAAAAAGTATAAACAAGTAATTTCATCATTTAAAATGCAAAATATATTAGGCCAACCAAATACAAGCCACTTAACAGGAAGGAAAATTTTCAACTCGTTTTCTACACAAACCAAGTGAAAAAATTGATATCTTTATGCACAAGAGAGAGAGATGGGATAGATACAAAGTCTAGGATTCGGGTGGACCTTGGCATCAAAGAAACAATATTCTCCACTAGGCAATGGCGTAGCAAATCCATACCATATTCAAGTTGAAAGATTATTAAAAAAAACCAAATAAAAAGAAAAAAAAGGTGGCATAGCATCAAATAAACAAAGGTGGTATAGGATTCTGGTGGACCTTGGCATCAAAGAAACAATATCGGCCATTGGGCAATGGCGTAGCAGATTCCTGGTAGATCCAGTTTAAAGATTATTAAAACAACCAAATAAAAAGAAAAAAAACAATGGCATAGCATAGTAGATTCAGAGCTGACTTACAGTGACTCCAGTGGGCAATGACGTAGGAAAGTCTCGATTTGTTGGAGAAATCGAAACCCTTTTCAAATTTGTAAAGAAACAGGAAGCGAGTTTGTTAATGTCGAGAGAATCAAGCCCAAAGAAGAGAAGATGATGGAGGGGATGTTTGATGAAAGGTAGACGGTGGACTCTCACTGGCTGGTCTTCACAAGCTTCGGAGGAAGAAGAGCAGTAGAAGGCAACAAGAAGGCGAAAGAGATGAGTAGGTGGTTTGCCAGTCTATTTTTTTTTTTTTTTGTTCTGTTGAAACTCGTCGCCCAAAACCCAAGCCACCCCCACCCTCTCAGGTTTCAAGAAAACCCATGTTTACTACTTTTATTCCATTCCAATCCAATCCAATCCAAATTCCCACCCCCCACCAAACCCTTGTACCAAACGGCTCCTAAAAAAGCAAAAAAAGGCATTTTTTGACTTAAAAGAGCATCTAAAGACATTGTCATTCCTCACTATAACTCTAGGGGAGACCCTATATTTGTACCTAACAGTTATAGAACATATCATTAGTACCTTGTATTTGCGAGATGACCCAGGCAAACAAGGCCTTAATATTTACTTCAACAATCGGGCACTGCAAGAGCAGTACTATCCAAATAAGGAAAGGTTAGGCCTTGTACATGCAATGAAATGGTTGTGACATTACTTTCAAGCACATTCTATTTGTCTTCACTAACTAACCTTTCAAACAAATTTTAGCAAAACCCAAAACTTCAAGAAGATTGATTAAGTGAGCCATTGAACTTGACGAATATGACATCGACTTCCCCCCATACTACCATAAAAAAACAAGTCCTCGTTGATTTTTTTAGCCAAAATGCATTCAAAGGAAGACGCATTGAGAAACCACCCACAAGGAACGACCTCACCATGAATACAAAAAAATCAATTTGATGGCTCCTCAGAAGTGGAAAGCTCCAAAGTAAGACAGCCACTAATAGACCCAAAAAGAAAAGAGGGCACTTATGTCCTTCATTTTGAGTTTCCCATATCTAATAATGAAATAGAGTATGAATCATTAATTGCAAGACTGCAACTAATGGTAGAAAAAGCCTCAGCCTATTACGATTCCCAATTAGTGCTCAACTTAGTAAGTAGAAACTATGAGGTAAAAGAAGTCAAAACAAGAAAGTATTTCTAAAAGGTCAAGAAACTTTTTCAAAGACTTGAATTTTTCCAAATAAGTCATATACCAAACTTATAAAATAAGTGTGTTGATACTTTGAGCAAATTAGCTTACTCGGCCTATGTGCATCTCAGGAAAAGAGTGCTCATTGAAATACTCCCTTGTCACAGCATTTCGGAGAAGTAATGGTCATCATAGAAAAAGATGCAACAACTGTATATTACATAAATTTTTTATGGTCATCAGAGGCTGAGAAATAATTCGGAAGCCATTTCTAAATTATAAGAAAAAAGGACATTTGTCTGCATATCTTTCATGGCAAAAGATAGATAAATTCATTTAGTTAGTTCTATCTTTCTTGTGTTTATTTTATGTATTAATTTTGATATTTAACTATCTAGAATAGATATTTGGCTCTATACTAAGAATTTCAAACTGAATTAATAAAAAAATTCATAAGAATTTAAATTCTTAATTATAATTAGTATAAAATATTTTTATTTATAAATAAATAATATACAAGTACAAATAATAATTTGAGGCACCCATTTTTTGACAATTTTCAGCTTTCCTTATATTTTTGTGCCTTTAGTAGGCTTAGTATTTCCGACAATTGCAATGGTTTTTTTATCTTTTCATGTTCAAAAAAATAAGGTTATTTAAATTCTTCCTTTTTTTTTAATAATAGTGTTAATGAAAATTATTCTATGAAAATGTTCTGGGCTTGTAGTGTTATGTGACATTGGAATTTTTTTTCGTACAAATAAACAAATGCTTAAGAAAAGTAAAATAAAAACTATGAGAAAGTTACTATCAATATTTTATTATATTAAAAATGCTCTGGATTTTATTTTGTGACCTATGGGCATTCTTGGGATAATATGAAAATTACAAGGCCACAATTTTTTTGATAGTATTTCATTGTACAGAATTACAGATGATTTTCACTAACCTTGCAGCTAAAAATTCAATTCAATTATCAAATTGATACTTGAATTGAAAATGGTTGTTGGAGATGGAATAAATTAAGAGAGATTGGAGATACACATTAGTTTTGTTGGGAGGTTAAATTAATATAGATAGACAAAGTAGCGTTTATGCATGGATTCTTATTACAAAGGAGAAGGTATACATGTGCGGTAAAGCATTAAATGTTTTGCTAATGTGAATATCATGTGGCATGTCAGAGGAAGGGTAAATCCTCCCTTCTATTATATATATATATATATATATATATATATATATATATATATATATATATATATATATATATATATATATATATTATACACTTAACATATATGAGTAATAATATTTTTAATAAATTTTTATAATGATTGATGTAGTAAATATGAAAAAACAAAATTTACTTATTATCCTTTTTAAAAAATACAAAAATAATAAGAAATAATTTTATTTTTTTATACTTCTGATGAGAATCAAATATTCATAAACTTAACTATGTGTTTTTCATGCTTTTGCACAGATTTCATTGAGATATGCTATGTTTATAAAAGAAATCACAGTATACTTGTTGATTCTTATCTTTTGCTCTTTTTGTAGGAAAAATGGGGAGAAAAATCAGCCATCTTCCGGAATTCATAACTCTTGATGCAAACGTCCAAATGAGATGATTGAAGATGTTATGGAAAGCTGAAAAAAAGAGCAAAAACTTTCATGAAGAAAGTTTTCTCAAATTCCCGAAGCAAAAGGACCAAAACTAGACAAAAGCGGAACAAGGCGCGAACCAAAGAAGAGGCGGACAGAAATTTTGCACCGCCACGGCGGTCAGCCTTCGACTGCAAATGTGGAGTTTGCACTTCGAGTCCTGCATGTTTTTGAAGCTTCACAATTGTTCCCCAATTTCCCTACTTGTATAAATACCCCATTTCATGTAAAAACACGCGAACAATTAGATAGTTAGGGTGAGTTTTAGATATTTTTCATATTTTCCTCAACTCACAAACGTGAGTTCTTTTGTGGTCTAGGGTTTGGCTCTTGTGGCTGAGAAAACTCCAATCTTTGGAGCTAACCTTGCTTGTAAAGTGTAGGAATTGGTTGGAATCACCATTCTTTTGATTAAGGGGAGTATTTCTTTCAATTCCTTGTGCTCTCAATGGTTATATCTCCTTGTGGTTTTTGTTTGCTTGAAGCCATGAGTGGCTAAATTGTCTTGAGTGATTCTTGGTGCTTGATGTAAGGGTTAGGTTTATTTTGATTCCTTGTGAGTTGTAGAGTGATGGGCTTGCATTAATTAAAGTCTTTCTACTTGTATTAAATGAATGACATGCATTGAATGTGGCCACATTTAGTGTGTGTTCTTGGTGTTTGTGTGTGTTTTAGGACATGCATGAATTTAGGCCAAAAGTAGAAAGAACTTCCTAGCTTTCACTAAAATTTAGGTGTTTAAGACAAGAAATAACCAACCACATGAGCTTAATTGTTCATTAAAATTGTGTGGAAGCCATTGGTTTTAGTGTGCACAAGGTAGAAGTGAGACTGAAAAGAGATCTTTTATCCTTTAATTCCATTGAGACCGAAAGGAGATATGGAGTGAAAAATAGGTGGTTTTCTTAGATTAAATACTTAAACTAGGGAATGTGAAGTAGTTGGCTAAAACATCTAGGGCTAAAATTATGTATTAGAGTTGTGTGGAAGCCATAGGCGCTAATGTGCACTAGGTGGGGATGAGACAGAAAGGAGATTCGGAGTGAACGGATGTAGTCACTTAGTTATGTTGCCCTAAACTCGGTTGCCCTTGGGAGTCGAAGTAGCCTACTCTTGCATTGAGCCCAAGGATCACCCTCCTTCCTCAATTGTATGTTTCTCTCCTTGTTTTAGTTGAGTTGTTTAACTTAGCATTTAGATTCTAGTGTTCCCATTTATTTGCATACTTTTCTTCATGCTTCTTAGTTAAATATCACTCTTTATGTCATTGCATTAGGTAACATAGATAACAAATAATCAATTGCACTTAAATTCTTGTTTTGTCCCCTTCCCTATGGAAAATGATCCCTAAACTTTATTACAATTGATTAAGTGAGGTTTAGGTGTAAATTTGTGTGAGTTTAAACTATATTTTGACACACTTTTGCAGGCACCAAATTGCTCACCAAATTTTGGCGCTGTTACCGGGGAAGGGCAACGGAACCAAGTTTTTAAGTGTTCTAATTGTTTGTTAGTTTTGTGTTTTTGTATATATTTAGAAAAAACCTGTTTGTGTTTGTGTATATTTTCATTTTTAGCTTTCTTTTTTGTGTGCAGGTACGTGATTCCTTATTTTGTGGTGCATGCCCCACACTCGATCTCAAGGATATGCGGAATTCACCATTGATTCAGAGCTCGAGAATACCTTGAGAAGAGAACGAAGAAGAGTGGAACCCAACACAATGGCTGAATAGGGAAAATAAGGAGGACGGTTGTTTGGGGAGTTCTTTGAGCAGAAGTTCAACAACCGTGTAGGTGCTTGCTGAGAGCTACCAAATTCCGCCCCAACTCATTAGTTTGATTCAGCAAGGAGCATAGTTTATAAAATCAGGATTTTACACAGAATCGATTTAGGGTAGCAGAATCGGATCGGTGGGATCGGATCGTAGAATCGTAAAATTCTACAAAAAATGAGAAAATATAATTTATAAATTCTTTTTAAAATAATTATTAATCAATATATGAATGGATATGTAAAAAATTCATGTATAGTTTATAATTAAATGATTTTATTTCAATTTTTATTTCTTATAACATTTTATATGATTTTTTCAATATTTTAGTTGTTTGCGCAGTCGAAGGGTATTTATGTTCAATTTATTTGTTTATTGTTAAAACCTAATAAAAGTATGATTAAACTAATTAAATTATTTATATTAGTATATATCTTAATTTTACTTAGATATAGAAAGTTTTTTTTGAGTAAATTTAATTATATTTTATTTATGTAATAAAGTAGAATCGTAATTAGAATCGGGATCGTTTTAGTAAATTAGAATCGTAAAATCGTAGGATCGGTGGGATCGGATTGGGATTATTACAGAGAGCTATAATTTGAGATTTGAGTTGGAGAGGAGCCAGGAATGCACATCCCATGCACACAACAATGCAACACTAAATAGTGAATAATGTAATTAAAATGAAATCTCAGTCCTTCTCTTCCCCATTCTCTGCCATGTCCATGTATCATCATGAGTGGTGGTGGTGGTGACAAATGAGACTGAGGAAATGTGAGTGTGTTTTAATATATAAATATTATTTCTCCTCGAAAGAAGATAGGTTGAATGGCCCCATCGTTTTTTATTGATTTGTGAGAAGAAAAACGTCGTGAAGCATAGAAAATGAAAGAAAATGAAAAAATGGTGCCAAAACCATATGGAGGAGGGATAATAGTGCGGCTATTCTATAATGGAGCTTCTGTGAAAAAAAAATAGATGTGAATGCTAGCGGGGGGGTTAGTTGAAGGATAAGTCGATCCAAAGCGATATTTGAGACTTGTTCCAAATGATAGTGACACACGGTTGCTCGGTATCGGGCCGAACACTAGAGAGTTGTCACCAAGAGACAAGAGGATTCACAGAGATGGATGCGACACAAACATTGGTACTCAATTGTTGCACTAACCAGCAAGATTAATTCATGGAGCGAGGATGAGCAGGCGGTGTCTAATGTGTGGATTTTGCGAAGGAGACCACCGTATGGATCAATGTGACTTGGTCAAGGCCCGAACAATCAACTTCATGAAGAAGAAATTTTGGGTAGCAAGAAATTTCAGCAAATTGGGGCAACGAGGCGGTATCAGCGAAATCAAGGTTGGAATAACCAAGGAGGTGGTCAAAATTGGAGCAATCAAGGCAATCAAAGTTGGGGCAATTCGAGGCCATCGTCTTCTAACGCATCAAGGCAACCTCCAGGTTTTGGGAATCAAATGAATAATCCCACGGACAAAAAATTGAATTTTGAAGAAATCATGATGAAGAAGCTTGAAGAAATCCAGCTTGATGTGAGGAGTTCCACGCGGAGAACGGAGAAGACTTTAGAGGATCATTCAATGAGGTTGAACTTGCATGAGACCACAATGAAGAATATTGAGATGAAGCTGGGGCAGTTGGCTAATGACATTCACCGGAGACCCATGGGCGCGTTTCCAAGTGATACCGAAGTTAACCTCAAGGGCAAGGAGTAGTGCAAGGCGGTAACACTTAGAAGTGGAAGAAAATTGGCGTCAGAAGGAAGTGATGTTAAAGAGAATGAAATGGCCCATGAAGAAGCTGAGATGGAAGGGGCAGTTTTAGAGGAAAATCAAGAAGGTGAAATTGTGCCAAGGAGAGAGAAAAGTAAGGGAGGTCGGGACAAAGGAAAAAAAGGGCTACCTAGTCCGTACAATTTTGAAGACATATCACCACCACCACCTCTTTTTCCGCTGAGACCAAGGAAGAAAATAGAAAGAAGCAAGCATTTCGAGAGGTTCATTGAAGTGATGAAGAAAATCCATGTGAACATATCCTTGATAGACCTGCTCACCAACATTCCCAAATACTCCAAGTTTCTTAAGGAGTTGATCTCGAACAAAGAAAAGCTAGAAGACGAAGGGGTGATCGCCTTGAGTAAAAAGTGCAATTGCATCATTCGCAAGGATTTGCTTATTCCTAGAAAGATGAAGGACCCCGGAAGCTGCACCATCCCATATGACATAGGAGCAAGGTATTTCTCAAAAGCTTTGTGTGACTTAGGCTCGGGAGTGAGTCTAATGCCGCTCTGCATTTCGGAATATTGGCATGGGGGATGAAATGAAGGAGACTCACGTCACTCTTCAACTAGCGGATAAATCTTTGGTGAAGCCTAATGGTATTCTTGAAGACGTGTTGGTGAGGGTGGATAAGTTCATTTTTCCGGTGGACTTCATAGTGTTGGATATAGAGGAGGACGAGGAGGTGCCCCTAATCTTTGGACGACCATTCCTAGCGACTGGAGATGCAATCATTGGGGTGAAGAACAAAACTATCACTTTCCGGGTCAACGGAGAAGAGGTCGTGTTCGATGTGAACTACGCCATGAAATATCCAAAGGGGAATCTAGACTGCTTTTGGGCAGATGTGGTCGATGAATGTGTTGGTGAAATTTTGAAAGAGGGGTGGTGTCTTGACTCTCAGTAATGAGGGTAATTATTCCTTCCAATGTTCCCCTTGAGTTTGATGAAGAAGATAAAAGAATAAATGGATAGCTTTGTGAGATGGTTGAGAACTGTTTTGTAGATGAGTCCATTTATGAAATAGTGGGGGAAGAACCTGTAGTTGTTGAAGTCGACCAAGTGTTGCCGGTGGCCAGTGGTAAGGATAAGCTGAAACCGTCCGTCGATGTGCCGCCCAAACTTGAGTTGAAGCCCTTGCCCCCTTATCTGAAATATGCGTTTTTGGGAGAATATGAAACGTTGCCTGTGGTGATATCATCTTTGGAACCTGAGCAGGAAAGAAAGCTTTTGGAGGTTTTGAGCACTTTCAAGGAGGCCATTGGGTAGACCGTTGCGGATATTAAGGGTATCAGTCCCTTGATTTGCATGCATAAAATTTTGTTGGAAGAGGATGCCAAACCTATGAGGGAAAGACAAAGGAGGCTGAATCCGTTGATAATGGAAATTGTGAAAAAAAAAGTGGTAAAGCTGCTAGACTTTGGAATAATTTTTCCTATTTCGGATAACGAGTGGGTAAGCCTAGTCCAATGTGTTCCGAAAAAGGGTGGAATGACTGTGATCATGAATGAGGACCAAGAACTGATTGCCACAAGAATCGTGAATGCTTGGAGGATTTGCATGGACTACCGAAAATTGAACAAAGTCACAAGAAAGGACCACTTTCCTCTGCCGTATCTTGATCAACTCCTCATCAATTGGCCGGATGTCTCTTCTATTGTTTCTTAGACGGTTATTTCGGGTATAACCAAATTTCCATAGCCCCAGAAGATCAGGAGAAGACCACTTTTACCTGCCCGTTTGGTACTTTTACTTTTAAGAGGATGCCTTTCTGGTTATGCAATGCTCCCGCCACCTTTCAACGATGTATGACAGCCATTTTTTCTGATATGGTGAAAGATATCATAGAAATCTTCATGAATGACTTCTCAGTTTTTGGGGATTCTTTTGATGTTTGCCTCAATAATCTCAAGCGGGTGCTATAAAGGTGTGTTGATACGAACTTGGTACTAAACTGGAAAAAATGTCAGTTTATGGTGCAAGAGGGAATTGTGTTGGGTCACAAAATTTCTTCTAAAGGCATAGAAGTGGATCAAGCAAAAATTGAGGTGATAGAATCTTCTACCTTGGAGAATTCCTTGATGAATCTTCTATAAAATCCCGCGTGGCCAAGAAAACTTCTCATTCCCCGAACTGAAGTTGGAGGGCTCAACTTTTCTATCACCTCAATTTTTGCTTGATCCACTTCCATGCCTTTAGAAAAAATTTTGTGACCCAACACAATTCCCTTTTGCACCATAAACTGACATTTTTCCCAATTTAGTACCAAGTTCGTATCAACACACCTTTGTAGCACCCGCTTGAGATTATTGAGGCAAACATCAAAAAAATCCCCAAAAACTGAGAAGTCATCCATGAAGATTTCTATGATATCTTTCACCATATCAGAAAAAATGGCTGTCATACATCGTTGAAAGGTGGCGGGAGCATTGCATAACCCGAAAGGCATCCTCTTAAAAGCAAAAGTACCAAACGGGCAGGTAAAAGTGGTCTTCTCCTGATCTTCTGGGGCTATGGAAATTTGGTTATACCCGAAATAACCGTCTAAGAAACAATAGAAGAGACATCCGGCCAATTGATCGAGGAGTTGATCAAGATACAGCAGAGGAAAGTGGTCCTTTCTTGTGACTTTGTTCAATTTTCGATAGTCCATGCAAATCCTCCAAGCATTCACGATTCTTGTGGCAATCAGTTCTTGGTCCTCATTCATGATCACAGTCATTCCACCATTTTTCGGAACACATTGGACTAGGCTTACCCACTCGTTATCCGAAATAGGAAAAATTATCCCGAAGTCTAGCAGCTTTACCACTTCTTTTTTCACAATTTCCATTATCAACGGATTCAGCCTCCTTTGTCTTTCCCTCACAGGTTTGGCATCCTCTTCCAACAAAATTTTATGCATGCAAATCAAGGGACTGATACCCTTAATATCCAAGCGATCTACCGATGGCCTCCTTGAAAGTGCTCAAAACCTCCAAAAGCTTTCTTTCCTGCTCAGGTTCCAAAGATGATATCACCACAGGCAACGTTTCATGTTCTCCCAAAAACGCATATTTCAGATAAGGGGGCAAGGGCTTCAACTCAAGCTTGGGCGGCACATCGACGGACGGTTTCAGCTTATCCTTACCACTGGCCACCGGCAACACTTGGTCGACTTCAACAACTTCAGGTTCTTCCCCCACTATTTCATAAATGGACTCATCTACAAAACAGTTCTCAACCATCTCACAAAGCTGTCCATTTATTCTTTTATCTTCTTCATCAAACTCAAGGGGAACATTGGAAGGAATAATTACCCTCATTATTGAGAGTCAAGACACCACCCCTCTTTCAAAATTTCACCAACACATTCATCTACCACATCTACCCAGAAGCAGTCTAGATTCCCCTTTGGATATTTCATGGCATAGTTCACATCGAACACGACCTCTTCTCCGTTGACCCGGAAAGTGATAGTTTTGTTCTTCACCCCAATGATTGCATCTCCAGTCGCTAGGAATGGTCGTCCAAAGATTAGGGGCACCTCCTTGTCCTCCTCTATATCCAACACTATGAAGTCCACCGGAAAAATGAACTTATCCACCCTCACCAACACGTCTTCAAGAATACCATTAGGCTTCACCAAAGATTTATCCGCTAGTTGAAGAGTGACGTGAGTCTCCTTCATTTCATCCCCCATGCCAATATTCTGAGCTGTGGAGAGCGGCATTAGACTCACTCCCGAGCCTAAGTCACACAAAGCTTTTGAGAAATACCTTGCTCTTATGTCACATGGGATGGTGCAGCTTCCGGGGTCCTTCATCTTCCTAGGAATAAGCAAATCCTTGCGAATGATGCAATTGCACATTTTACTCAAGGCGATCATCCCTTCGACTTCTAGCTTCTCTTTGTTCGAGATCAACTTCTTAAGAAACTTGGAGTAGTTGGGAATGTTGGTGAGCAGGTCTACCAAGGATATGTTCACATGGATTTTCTTCATCACTTCAATGAACCTCTCGAAATGCTTGCTTCCTTCCATTTTCTTCCTTGGTCTCAGCAGAAAAGGAGGTGGTGGGGGTGATGTCTTCAAAATTGTACGGACTAGGTAGCCCTTTTCTTCCTTTGTCCCGACCTCCATTACTTTTCTCTCTCCTTGGCACAATTTCACCTTCTTGATTTTCCTCTAAAACTGCCCCTTCCATCTCAGCTTCTTCATGGGCCATTTCATTCTCTTTAACATCACTTCCTTTTGACGCCAATTTTCTTCCACTTCTAAGTGTTACCGCCTTGCACTACTCCTTGCCCTTGAGGTTAACTTCGGTATCACTTGGAAGCGCGCCCATGGGTCTCCGGTTAATGTCATTAGCCAACTGCCCCAGCTTCATCTCAATATTCTTCATTGTGGTCTCATGCAAGTTCAACCTCATTGAATGGTCCTCTAAAGTCTTCTCCGTCCTCCGCGTGGAACTCCTCACATCAAGCTGGATTTCTTCAAGCTTCTTCATCATGATTTCCTCAAAATTCGATTTTCTGTCCGTGGGATTATTCATTTGATTCCCAAAACCTGGAGGTTGCCTTGATGCGTTAGAAGACGATGGCCTCGAATTGCCCCAACTTTAATTGCCTTGATTGCTCCAATTTTGACCACCTCCTTGGTTATTCCAACCTTGATTTCCTGCTTGATAGCTGCCCTTGTTGCCCCAATTTTGGTTGAAATTTCCTTGCTACCCAAAATTCTTCATGAAGTTGACGGGTTCAGTCTTGACCAAGTCACATTGATCCATATGGTGGTCTCCTTCGCAAAATCCACACATTAAGACCGGCTTCCTGTTCATCCTCGCCTCCCATGAATTAATCTTGTTGGTTAGTGCAGCCAATTGAGTACCAATGTTTGTGTCGGCATCCATCTCTAGGAATCCCCCTTGTCTCTTTGGTGACAACTCTCTAGTGTTCGGCCCTGAGCAACCGTTGTCAGCTATCATTTGGAACAAGTCTCGTACGCCTTGGATCGACTTATCCTTCAACGAACCCCCGGCGCTAGCATTCACATTGCTTCTTAATTCCACGGTAAACCCATTATAGAATAGCTGCAATTCGTATCCCTCCTCCATCATATGGTTTGGGCACTTTCTTAGCATTTCTTGAAACCTTTCCCATGCTTCACTAAAGCTTTCTCCTTCAAACTGCCGAAACTGGTGGATGGCCATTCTCAACCGGTTCATCTTCGAGGGGGGAAAATATTTCGTAATAAACTTCTTGCATAGCTCCTCAAAAGTCTCAATTTGGTCACCACCAATTGCATCATACTATGACATGGCATGACTGCAGAGAGGGAATGGAAAGAGGATCCGCCAGATGGCATCTTGTGGCACATTATTCAGCTTAAAGGTGTTGCATAGGATGAGGAAAGCCTTGATGTGTGCATTGGGATCCTCATTCTCCAATCCCTGAAATATCGCTCCTTGCTGAATCAAACTAATGAGTTGAGGCGGAATTTAGTAGCTCTCAGCTTCAATCGGGCAAGCACCTACACGGTTGTTGAACCTCAGCTCAAAAAACTCCCCAAACAACCGTCCTCCTTGTTGTCCCTGTTCAGCCATTGTGTTCAGTTCCACTCTTCTTCGTTCTCTTCTCAAAGTATTCTCGAGTTCTGAATCAATGATGAATTCCGCACGTCCTTAAGATCGAGTGTGGGGCATGCACCACAAAATAAGGAATCACGTACCTGCACACAAAAAAGAAAGCTAAAAATGAAAATATACACAAACACATACAGGTTTTTTCTAAATATATACAAAAACACAAAACTAACAAACAATTAACTTCCCACATAAGTTGTTATAAAAAATAATTATAAATATCATTACTCATAAATACATATAGATATATATAACCAAAACTTATTTTAATATCATAGAGTATTTTTCAAACCTTTTCCAAAATATTCTCTCACTACCTCTTTTTTGTAAGATTTAATTTGTTACCACTCAAACTTTTATTAATCATCCAATTCGGCCGTAGCCAGAGAAGGACTCATGAATAATTTTCTTTTTTTTTTTTTGACTGAAACGATAGTAATATCATTGATTGAGAAATGGTACTGTACAATTGGTAGCCAAAATAGGCTGAGAGATCTCCTTGGTCTAATTTAATAGCCAAGGAAGAAAATGGAATAATGGTTGAGATCTACCATAATCCCATTGAGTACAATGGTAAACTAGGATAACACTAGCTAACAAAAAACTTAGACTTTACAAGTGGAAAACGATAACAACAAAAAGATTGCCAAAAGATTGATATTGTGAGATATAGTGGGACTAGCTAACTTCAACTAAATGACTAAGTTTAAGCACTATTGAACATCAATTGCAATCTAGAAATTTTACATGAGCATTCAAAAAAACATAAAAGAGAATGGACAAATTAGTAAAACCTAAATCTTCCTGCTGCCTTTCTTGCAATAGGAAATAGAATCCTATAATCTTTCGGCAAGTAAAAAGCATACTTCCAAAATAATCAGTCCAACCAGCCAAGAAATTAGATGAAGTCCACAATGAGAAAGCAGCCCAGCAAAAAATGAAACCAGAGCACAAATAATGAATCCAGAATGATAGAACCAAATCAGAGTGCAGAACGAAACCAGAGTGCAGAATGATAGAACGCCAACTAGCTATGTGAAATCAGAATGTAGAGCAAATCAGTCCAGGGGTGAGTAAATCAGATGTGAACCTTCCCATCAAGAAAGAACCCAAAGTAGAGAACAAATATAGTTTTTCCAAAGCCCGTGCATGTAGGAAATTGTCCCAAACCGCATGCTGGAATCAGATTCAGTACAGAAAGAGAAGACATCCAGTAGAGCTAATAGAGATGAGAAAAAGTGAAAAGATATACGCAAAGTCTCCATGTACATGACATTAAATGACACTTCTTCTTGATGAATTAAAGGAAGAAAAATGAATAACAACTTATAATATATTTACATCTATCACCTTTTGTTCTTTTTTTCCTTTTTTTTCTTTTCTTTTTTTTTTTTTGTCTTCTTTTTTTTTTGTGATTATATATACTGCTTTCTTCTTTTTTTTCTTTTTTTTTCCTTTTTACTTTTTTTGTTTTTTGGTTTTGCTCCTTTTTTTTTTCCCCCTTTTTTTTCTTCTGTTTTTTTTTTTTTTGATTTGGCCTCTGTTTTCTTTTTTCTTCGTGTGAAAATCAAAACCAACTTAACCAATATTCCGGATACCAAGAGGAAACTATATATCTTAGGTGAAACAAAAAACCTATACTAAAGACATATATGAACATATAGACATAGACTCCTAACTTGGCATCAGTGGAACAAAAAACCTATACTAAAGACATACATGAGCATATAGACATAGACTCCTGACTTGGCATAGGTGAAACAAAAAACCTGTACTAAAGACATATAGGAACAGATAGGAATAGACTCCTGACTTGGCATAGGTGGAAGCTATGTGGAAGCAAGAGATATGTACTGGAGAACCATTTCTCTTCCACAGAACCAGAGAGCAACACAATACAAATGAGGAGCTCTAGGCAAACATATCAACATAGAGAGACTGTTCTATAGAAACCAAGATTGGAACTTGTGGGGAGATCACAAGGGAGGAGTGCACTCATATATTCATTTTCCCAATAAGCTATCTAGGCCTAATTATGTTCCTGTTCCTCCTACTCTTCTGGCTGTTTTTCCTTTTCCTCCTTTTTGTTTTTTGATTTTTTTTTGGTTGTTTTTTTTCTTTTTTTCCCCCAAAATTTTTTTTTTTTAAATGTTTTTGTGATTGTGAGTGAAATTCGATGAACTGAATCTTCAACATGGCCTCTTTCTCCAGAAAAGGGAGATGGTGTTGAGCTGTTGGTCATCTTAGTGAGAACTGAATCTTCACAAAAATGGGTTAGTACAAAGCAAAATTAGACAACATGGCAAACCAGTTTGCTTTGAGGCATGTTAACAAAATAATTCGTGTGTCTCCAACCCAAACCTTAAATCTATGTGATATTGGCAGCCAGTTCGGTCAAACACACTCAAGCCTGGTATGTACCGCCAGCACAAATCGTTCCCCACGTACTACATGACAACCCAAAGTCCATTGAGGCATTTTATCATACAAGTTGTGTGCCCCCCTTACATACCTTAAAATTCATACATCTAGGTATTATTGTGTGCCCAGATTTTTCATTTCAGTCAAACAAGCAGTCAAAAAACATCCGCACAGCCAAGCACAAAACAATCCACCAACCCGATTCTAAATTGTCGTCCAAAGAATCAGTTCTAGCTAGCATCCGCAAAAAACAAGATAGGAAAGAAAATTGAGTACCAAAACCGTACCTTCCTCACCATCCAGCTTGAGTACGTCCTTCCTTCTTCATCCAAACCGTAGCTCTAGTTGTTATTCCCCTTTTGCTTCTTCTTCATCCAAACCGTGGCTCTAGGAGTTCCCATGTTTCCGAAACCAACTACAGAAAAAGAAAGGTGGGGGGATATGAAATAGAATAGAATAGAGTGTTAGTGGGTATCTGGACCCATATAGATAGGACCCTAAAACATGCCATCTAATCCATAAAAAAACCGCCCAAACCTCCAGAACTTTTTTCCCTTAGAGAAAAACAGAACAGCGAGAAAGAAAGACCAACTATATGCTCTGTGCCAAATGAGCCCGGCAGTACGATACTCCTTGTAGACAGTATGGGGCCATCGTGTTTCTTGTAAGCATAGAACAAGAAGCAGGGGAGACTACTAAAGGATACTGAAGGGTATTGATCAGGGAGAAAGGGAAAGCAAATTCCACTTGCGGCTTGGAATGTCTTGCTAAGCTTGGTACGAAGAGCTGAGCAGCAATCGTATGGAGAATAAAAACAACACAAATGGAAACTAATGTAATTAAGGCAACAATCCAAAAAGTACTCTGATTGATAACCGGACACTATGCAAAAGCGCCAATGCTAACATTAACGTACATCAGAGAAGTAAAATTGCCTTCCTAAAATAAGGTCTTGGATGCGCAGGAAGAATTGCAATTTTCCTTTTCTTTTAATCTTCTGTTTTTATGTATTTTAGATGAGAACATTAATTAGGAGAAATTTTTACCTTCTATTGATCGTAGTATGGAGGAAAAATAAGGGAATATTAAGAAAATCATTGATTTTTAACCTGTGCTACTAATGGTGTTGAGAAAGCATCGAAAATGGTATTCGTTTGAACTGGTTACCAAACTTTTGTCTCATAAAAAATTTATGTAAGATCTTTCCACAAAATTCTCCTTTCGCTTTCTCCTATAATGCGATATTTATTCTTTTTTGATATAGAAATGGCTTCCGGATTATTGCTTAGCCTTGGAAAATCCAAAGCACGAGGATGAGGTCAAGAAGAAATTTCAAGCAATTCAAGAAGCCTATTCTGGTAGTACTTCTCAATTAAATGAATGAACGATGACGTTATGAGAGATTTTTATCCCTAACATAAAAAGGCTACAAGGGATGCAAGTAAAAGTTGTAGACGAATTCTTTTATAAAATTCATATGAGGGATAAAAAAAAAAAAAAGGAAAAATTCCTAATAGAAGCATACCAAGTTTTTAAATTATTAAAAAGAGTATATCTAAATTCCTCTCAAGGGTATAAAATTAACTTCAATATTTTAATTAAATTGTTAATGGCCTTTTTACCTTATATGTTTAATTCTTATACAAATTGTTTTTGTTGTATACTTACCCATATAAAAAAAAAAAACCCACTTTTTATTATATTATTTTCTAATCCAATTTAAATATTATTATTTTCTTCCCCAATCCAAAATAAAAAAAACCAGACCAAGGTTAGTGTATAATTTCTCAAACTAAATCAAATCTTACTAGGAATCATAAATGCACTTTTTATTTTGGTTGAATAGTCAAAGTTATGGGATTTGCTACATTTGTATCATAATCTCTTGAAATAAGTACCACTATCATCTTGCTCATTTTCTCCAAAAAAAAAAAAAAAACGATTGAAAATCATTTTAATTCTACAATTAATAAGGATTTTAATGAAATAGAAATATGTTTTGAGATCTGGAGTATGGAAGCGCTACCACTTTGTGATTTGAGTTGAGAAATATTTAACAGAATTTATGCCTGATTTGGGTAGAGAAGTATTCAATAAAAGGAATTTGTGTAACAATTAAATACCAAAAGGGTAAAAAAGTTATTAACTAATTAATTAAAATATTAAAGTTAATTTTATACCCTTTAGAGGAATTTGGAAACTTTTACACCTTCTTTAAAAATTTAGAATTATCAAAAGTAACTTTAGAATTTTCTCTAAAAAAAAGTAACCTTTCAAATTTAAAAGACAAAAAATATTATTTTTAAATTTATAAGACTAAAAAATTATCAAACAATTTGTAAGTGATTGAATACACTATTTAGTCTTTCCCAAATCACAGTCCCCATCAAGGGAAGAGGAAAACTCAAATCTTCATCCGTCCTCCCTCGTT
This sequence comes from Gynochthodes officinalis, assembly GCA_020080225.1. NCBI lineage: Eukaryota > Viridiplantae > Streptophyta > Magnoliopsida > Gentianales > Rubiaceae > Gynochthodes > Gynochthodes officinalis. The sequence goes on along the minus strand of CM034625.1, from coordinate 31,586,708 downwards.
CTCCTCCTACAGACTACAGAGAATGGTCCAATTTTTGTCTTTCTTTCTTTTCTTATGTTTTTTAATAATTTTTCTTATTTATTAGAACTCTTTTCTCAATTTTAGAGGTGTAGTATCATTTTATGACATTTTTATTTCTTTTTTGGTGCAAATTTTCATCTTTAAATTTACCAACATCAGATATCCACATTAAATTTAATGTACGATGGTCATAGTAGTAATAGTGATAGTTTTTTTTTTTTTTTTTGGTAAGGTGATATTAGCCACAGATACGGTAACACAATAGTTTCATAAGATAAAGAAAATATAGTTGGAGATTGGATTTAAGATTATTATTGAAGAATGGTGATATTGCTACAAAAATGAAAATTTTAGAGACTTTTGTTCAATTCTAACTTTGCGAAATTATAGTTATATTTTCATATATTATTATTCAATTTTTGTTTTGTAATTTTCTCTCTAATGGATTTGTTGTTTTTCTGTAATTTGTAGCTTTCTAATTATATGTGTTGGAGTTCTTGTTTTCCTACTAGTTCTTAAAAGATATAAGAAAAATCTTACTCCTTATTGTAATATCAATATTATTTTCTTGAATAAAAAAAATCACTGAAAACCCAACCCACCCAAGCTGCTCACCAAGTCTAACTCCTAGCCTCCTAGGGCTCTTCCCAGAATTCCTGGTCTGCTAATAACAATCTAAGAGCGGAAGTTGAAGTATTAAGTATTGGCTGTGGAAGATAAGCGGTAGGCCTTGAGTGGAGACGCCATAACTCGAGGAAGTAGAGTCCAATCCCAACTGGGCCATTTTTCTTTTGGACTTTGAAGAGAAGATTTGGTCAAATAAATAAATAAATAAACTTATTTAGATACTTTGAAAGTTTAGTGGCCTTTTTTATTTAAAAAATATATATAATTATCAAAGTTAGAATTATAAAAGAGTATTAGTTTTTGGTGAACTACGGAAGGCCCGTGGGTGCGTTGATATATATATATATATATATATATATATATATATATATATATATATATATAAAAATTTAATTGGAAAAATAGTTTCTCACATATAAGATTGTAATCTTTTTTGTTCTTTACTTTCTAAAACGTTTTTTAGTTTCTAACACGCGATATTGTAACCATTTTTGTCCTTTTACCGACTGCGAAGCCAATTATCCAATTAGAAATTATTTTTTAATGAAATCATTTTTTTAATTAAAAGCAAGAAGGAAAACCCGTCTAGTGAGTCAATGGGAATATTCCAAAGTAATTAACCTACAACTAGTAAGTAAAATCCAATATATATATATATATATATATATATATATATATATATATATATAAACATTCAAGCTATCCATATTCAACAATAAGAATCTTGAAAGGAAACCATGTCTAACAAATTCCCAATGATAAACCTCATACTAATTTCTCTGAATATCATCGACACATACTATCTAGGTAGAGCAACATAAATCAACCCAATAGATGCACCAACAAAACACAAATAAGAAACACCCTTAACCCGAACAAAAAGCACGTTCAACTGCCTAGCAACCTGAAGAGTAAGAGTCCAAATCTGTAGTAGGGATATAAACGAACTAGTATGTTTACGAACAAGTTCGTTTAGTGTTTATGAATAAGTTCGTTTAATGTTTACATAAAATTCGTTTATTGTTCGTTTATATTTAAAATAAAAATATAATATATATAATAATATTGTTTGTTTATTGTTCACGAACATGTTTGTTTAATCGTTCACAACATTTTAACAAGTTGTTCATGAACATATTCGTTTAATGTGTTAATAAACATTTCTACGAACTGTTCATGAGCATTTATCGAACACTAATAAATAAACATAAACGAGTTCGAATACATATTTGACATTAATAAACAAACATAAACGAATACGAACAGTTTTAAAAATAAACGAATAGTTTATGAACGATGTTCGTTCATTTATGTTCAATTCATTCTGAGCTTAATCTGACCTACTTTGTTCCTTCACTTTCTCAAAGAAGTACATTGGCTTCAATGCTCTCCTCAACATAAATGCCAATGAAAAAAGAAGCCCAAATGCCAAAATACTCTACATTGAAACTTCAAAAATTGGTTTAACCTTAGTAATATGTGAAATCCAAGGTTCATTAGACCCAGAGCAGTCAATGCTTTCCTTAAAGCATACATATTCTTCATTATTTTTTCGAGCACTTCTAGGTCTCGTTACCTAATGCTGAAACATCCCTCTTTACAGTTGGACCAATGATTTCTTGGTGTTTATACTCAATATTTTGGCTCAGATTCCCAATTGACTTTCTTGAGTTTTGTGGGTTTACTTGATCTGTGGATCCATTGAAAATTGAAAGGTATCTAGGGCGTACAAATATCAAATTTCGTACCAAACCTTGACGGGTTAATTCGGATTTACTGAATACAGGGTTAAAACTAAAGAGTTTTAGATTCTGTGAAGCATAGGGTCAGAACCGAACATAAGCGAATGTGCCTTGTTCGCCATCGCTCGTTTATTTTTTAAACTGTTCATGTTCGTTTATGTTCGTGAAATATGTGTTCGTGTTCGTTTATGTTCGTTTATTAGTGTTCACAAACAGTTCACGAATACTTATCGAACATGTTAACGAACGAGTAAACGAACACTTAACGAACACATTCGCGAACACTTAAACGAACATATTCGCGAACAAATAAACAAACACATTTGCAAATTGAAAAAACAAATAGCATTATTGCAAATTGAACCTTGGTCTCTAATGTGGGGAGCATGGCTACTTACCACTACACCACAACAAATTTGTTTATGAATGATCAATAAACATTATTATTATATATATTATTATATTATACTATTATTATTATTTTAATATAAACGAACAATAAACGAGTTTTAAACGAACATTAACCGAGCTTGTTCATGAACACTAAACGAGCTTGTTCACGAACATAAATAAACGAACGTATACTTGTTCGTGTTCGCGTTCGTTTATTAAACGAACACTAAAATGTGTTCGTTTATTGTTCGTTTAACTTAACAAACGAACATAAATGAACGTAACCGATCTTGTTCACGAACTGTTCACCGAACGTACTAGTTCGTTTACACCCCTAGTGAAGCATAAATAGCACTTTTATCTAGCAGGTTACAGGGTTTAGGGGTTTAAAGGGCTTTTTCCAAGAAAAAGAGATGGATTTTTGTCGTGAATATGAAGAGTTGATTTTGTTGGGGTTTCGATAAAATTGTTTGTGGGATCAGCGGGATGGTACCATGGTAATGAAATGGAAGTTGCAACTCATTTGAGGAGGGATTGGATAGTGCATCTATGGGAAAATAATAGTGTAGCTATTGATGGATGTAAATCTCTGAAGTTGGTTAGGATTTAATTTGGGAAGAGGATGAAACAAAATTGGGGGAAAACTTAAAGAAAGTAATTAGGGCTTGATGATTTGGGAATATTCCCGTTGTCTTGTGTTAGATTGTGTTTCCTTGTTTACCCTTTTTAAAAAATTAATTTCTTAAAAAAATTGATTTCTAATAGGGAAACAGGTTTTGCAGTCGGCAAAAGGACGAAACCAATTACGATATTAATTGTTAAGAACTAAAAAGAACATTTTAAAAAATAAGGGACAAAAAAGATCATGACCCTATATGTGAGGGACTATTTTTGCAATTAAATCTATATATAAGACATAATGTATTATTTAGAATACTAGGTATAAATAACAAAAAAGAAAATAAATAACTAAAATAATACATTTCAACTCTTAAAAATTAAATTCTGATTTAATATAATTTAAGATACATTACTACACATACAACTACAATTGTAAGAGATTAATTAAATTTGTTTTTGAAGTCATAAAATTATTATCTTTTTCATGGTTGTAATAATTTTTAAAAATTACCTTGATTTTCATAACAAGTTAAAAGTAAAAAAAAAAAACATATAAAAACTTTGGGAAATTTGCATATATAGCAGGGTTGACCGTTGACTTTGCAAATATAGCACCCTCCTTTTTTTTCTTGCAAACATAACACTTTAGGGTTGAACAAAGACCAACATACCCTCATCTTCTCTTCTGAAACATAAAGACACAACACTTCATTTTCATTTTCATCTTCATCGATTTAAGAAAATTTGCTCTCACATCCCATTATTTGCACTTCTTATTATTCTCACACCCCATTGGATCATCATCTTCAAACAAGAAGACCGCAACCATGGAGAAAAATTCGTTGCGGGGAGACATTAGTTGAAATTTACACAAGTTGAACTGGGTTTGTGAACTTCAACGAAACTAGTCGAGCCCTAAGTCGAGTATAGGTCGAGCAAAACATTAGGTTGAATACAAGATCGAGTTTAAGGTCGAACAATAAGTCTGAGTAGTAATTGGTTGAATATTAGATCGAGCTCGACCTAATACTCGACCTACTACTAGGTCGAGTTAAATTTTTAAAAAAAAAGAAAAAAAATTGAATTTTTTTTTTTAAAAAAAAAAGTTTTAGGGTTAAGCTCGACCCCATGCTTGACCTAAATTAAAAAAAAAATTTAAAAAAAAAAATTATTTTTTTTAATTTAGGTCGAGCATGGGGTCGAGCTTGACCATAAAACTTTTTTTTTTAAAAAAAAATTCAATTTTTTCTTTAAAATTTAGGTCGAGCATTAGGTCGAGCATAGGGTCGAACATGGGGTCGAGCTTGGCCCTAAAACTTTTTTTTTAAAAAAAAAATTCAATTTTTTCTTTAAAATTTAGGTCGAGTATGGGGTCGAGCTTGACCCTAAAACTTTTTTTTAAAAAAAAAATTCAATTTTTTTCTTTTTTTTTTAAATTTAACTCGACCTAGTAGTAGGTTGAGTATTAGGTCGAGTTTAGGTCGAGCTCGATCTAATATTCAACCAATTACTACTCAGACTTATTGTTCGACCTTAAACTCAATCTTGTATTCAACCTAATGTTTTGCTCGACCTATATTCGACTTAGGGCTCGACTAGTTTCGTTGAAGTTCACAAACCCAGTTCAACTTGTGTAAATTTCAACTAATATCTCCCTGCAACGAATTTTTCTCCACGGTCGCGGTCTTCTTGTTTGAAGATGATGATCCAATGGGGTGTGAAAATAATAAGAAGTGCAAATAATGGGATGTGAGAGCAAATTTTCTTGAATCGATGAAGATGAAGATGAAGATGAAGTGTTGTGTTTTTATGTTTCAGAAGAGAAGATGAGGGTATGTCGGTCTTTGTTCAACCCTAAAGTGTTATGTTTGCAAGGAAAAAAAGGAGGGTGCTATATTTGCAAAGTCAACGGTCAACCCTGCTATATATGCAAATTTCCCAAAAACTTACACAACTAAAATGCAAGTAAAAAAAAAATTGGAAAAGAGTGACCTATACTAAAATTTTAGAAATCAAAACTGGAGAAACAAAAAACTATATTGGAAAATTATTAATTTTTTAGTTTAAATTTAAATCAATTGTCTTCAATTTGAGAAAAAAAAATTCAAGTCCATCCAAAATATATACTAGACCAACCGGAAGCAAAGTAAAAAATTTAATACAGAAAAATATAAGTAAAGCATATTTATATTTTTTAATATTAAAAAATTGGAAATCTGATCAAAATTCTAGTATGGTAGTAGAATTAATTTCTCAAATCAAAAGTTAATTTTGTTACCTACATCTATTAAGGACTTTTGCATAATTAGTATTCTTAACAATCAAATTTGCTTATTAATTTTGGAACTTAAAGTAAAATTTGATAAAAATAATTAATATTTTACAATTATGAAGTATTAGAACTATATTAGGATTATATATCAATAGATAACTATTCATTTTAAACAAAAATAACCATTCATTTTAAAAAGCGTGATAATAGTTTTGAAACAAGCTGACAAACTTCTTGTATCTAAAGTTGATTTTGTTATCTACACCTATTAAGTACTTTTGTATAGTTAGTATTCCCTACAATCAAATTATTTGAATGTCCTACAATTAGTACGTATGTACATTCAATGGATGATACTACCTATTGTTCAACATCAAGTGAGTTTTATTCCTAATAAATATATATTTCATTTTATTTTTGGTACATACATTTCTATTCTATTATTCTATTAGGTATAAAAAATTATTATCTCAAAAATTAAATAATTTTTTGATTCTTCCCTTTTGTTGCAATTGGCTTTAAGATTTAAAATATTTTTATTAACTAACTAAAAGAAAATTGAAACTTACACAAAGCATATACAATAAAAAACTTGAAATTTTGGCTAGGAAAAGGGAAATAAAACAGAGGGAGGTGACAATTAAAATATTAAAAATATTACTAAAAAAGCTTGTAACTTGGTTAAATATTTATCAATAACTTGATTTATTCATAATATAGCAAAGGGCACAAATTAACAATCTAAAAAATATTGAATTTATAGACAAAATGAACTATTGAATTTATAAATTTATCTTTCATTGGTTATATAGTTCAGTTATAGAAAATATTTAAAGGTAAAAAATTTGCTATATAAACACAAATCACCAAAAAATTATGTAAATTGGCTTTATTAAAAAGAATAAGAATTTTAATAGTCTTCAATTACTAAAAATTAATGGACAATAAATAGATAAGCTTTTAAGAGCTTGCAAAACTTAAAACTTTAACCATCTTCTAATTAGTAAATATTAATATTAAAGGACAATAAAAAGATAGTTTGATCCTTAATATTTGTAATAATATATGGGGATGTATAATAAATTTTTTGATGATTTTTTAAATATATATTGCTAAAAGTTTAAGGGGGAAAAAATAAAAAAAAAATGTTAGAGAGAAATTATCAAACAATTAAAATTAATAGACATATGAAATAATATTTATTGAATAAAAGTATCAAATAATGAATTCATAGACGTCGGTCGGTAGAAAAAGTATTTTAAAATAAAACTACTAAATAATTATTATAATTTCAAAAATAATATAAAATGTAAAACTCTAAATCATAGACTCTTTTCATATAAATCATAAAATTAATTGTAAGTTTGACTTTTATCATAATTTTATATTATATATTTTACTACAATCTTTTCAAATTCTATAGGCAAATAAACTGAATGATCAACCCCTAGAAATAAAAATATCAAACAATTAAAAAATTATAAAACAAAAGACTCAAATTCTTATAAATAAATGTAAAATGAACAAAGTGGAGGAGTGGTGTGTTCCCTCAAGAACCATGCAAATGGTACATATTAGAACAAACCATTACCGTTTGATCATGCTATGATCAATTAATGAGACCGTATGCAATGTTCACTTAGAACTAAAGAGAAAAATCTTATGTAAAGCCACATAATATACAGTTATCTAGTGCAAAATCAATCTAGTGTAAAGCTAATAATTCCATGTAGATATAATATGTGAAGCATGGTGAATTGTAATAATCTATTTAGTTCTCATGTGGGATTTTCATGTAGGATTTATATGACTTGAAATTTTTACCTCATAAATTAGTTTTTGTGGTGGTCCTATATCTTCACTGTTATTTGAATGATACCAAATTCGACTGTTTTTCATGTTGACATATCTTCACTGTTATTTGAATACTACCAAACCAAAAGTGAAGATTATTTGACGGTTCTTCATGTTGTAACTCTACCGCCAAGACTATTTGACTATTCTTCACATTGCCATCTTCACTGTTATTTGAACAATACCAAAAGTCACTACTATTTGAACAATACCAAAATCCATTGATTCAAACACATAACCTGTTTTGTTATGTCATATCTCTTGATAAATTGGCTAAAAGATTTCTGAATATAAAATTCTTAAACTTTATGGCCAATCGACTCTCAAGTTTCCTCTGAGAACAGACATAATCTCATATGCTTATAAGATTTTGTATATCCCAGGGAATGGAGTGGATATGCCCAGCCCTGGATGGCTATTATATCCATTTTTGGTTTTAGGATGTTAAAGGTCTATCTATTCAAAGGGCATGTTAATAGATGCTTAAGATTTCATTCTTTTAAAATGATTAAGATCTCATCCTTCTTGTTGGGGCAAAAGGTTGTTCATTACAAATCCTCAAGGTAAGATTTTGTATAGATGGACTTCTCGTAGAGTTTTTTTCCCAATATATTATGATTTTAAAAAAGTGGAAAATAGTAAGATGGTCATAAAATTAGGTACAAAAGTGATGAGTTTGCATTTGGCAAATGTCACCTCAGGAATTGAGGCAAATGACAGTAGATAACAATATCCCTAAGATAGGGAATTAGTAGGGAATTTTGTTTCTTTGTTGGTTGTTTTAATGATGGGTTAGTAATCTATTATACACAAAGAAAACAATATTCAAAACACGCACTTTGTATAATTATGCCATGAGTATAACTAAGTAATTTAGAATTTTGACAATTGTATCTTTTTAATGAATTTAGTAAATATTTTAGAATTAAATATTATATATATTTTCAATGTAACATTGTATTAGAGTTTTAATTATATTCAAATTTAACATTCTTATCTATTTAAATTTTTAATTATACTATTTAAACAAAAACTTCAATTTCTAATATAAATTCTCTATAACAATTTAATCTTTATTCATACTATTTGAATTTAACATGAAATAATAATATTTGTTAAATACAATTCATACTAAAATGAAATAATATTATTTGAAATAATAACATAAAATAATATTTTTTGAATTCATGCTAACAATTTTTCCTTATTCCCTTGTTTCAAAAAAAAAAAGAATAAAAAGTTCACTTTGGTTTAAATATATATTTTTATTAATTAGTTATTAGATACAATACCATTTAAATACATAATTTTATGCTTTTATCTTTAACTTTTAATTGTGAATATATATAATTATTAATAAATATATTTTTTGATGATTTGTTAAATATATAGTACTAAAAGTTAGGAGAAAAAAAATTAAAAATTAAATAGAAATTCTCAAATAATTAAAATTAATAAAGTATTAAATAATATTTGTTGAATAAAACTATCAAATAATGAATTATATGCTGTGGTAAGAAAAGTATTTTAAAATAAAACTATCAAATAATGATTATATTAAAATAGTATGATCATAAACCCTTGCAATATAAATCATAAAACTAAATATAAATTTGACTTTTATCATAATTTTATATCATATATTTCACTACAATCATTTGAAATTCCATAGATAAATAAAGTGAATAATTAATCTCTAAAAATAAAAATATCAAGCAACTAAAAATATCATAAAACCAAAGGCTCAAACTCCTATCAATAGATATAAAATAATTTTACAAAAGTACAATTCATAGTGCCCACAAAACACAAGGACACAATATATATATATATATATATATATATATATATATATATATATATATATATATGGGGAAAAAAAGTTATCATAAAAGAAAAAAGAAAAGTAAAAAATTTTAATTGAGAATATAAATATATTACCAAAGTTCTTCTAATAAAGAAGAATTACTATGATAAAATAAATTAATTAATTAGTTATAAAAAACCATACTAATGAAAATTAAATTATTAAAATGTTTCGCGTGATATTCCTGTATTCAAAATGTCATAATTTGGGACTGTGTAAAAAAGCTTGAATTTGGCAATGAAAATGAATCATATTAAGCATGTTGGTGAGTACATTAGGCACCATAATATATGGATAAAAAAGAATCAAATTAGATGACAATGAACATATCAATTCTAACTATTTTTTAATAGCAATTTTGATAATCGTAAATTAGATATGGCTAATAATTCTAATCTCATCTAACTCATAAACAATCTACTAATTAATCAAATTCATACTTCTTTTTTAGTGGCACATGCTAATAAATAGAGAATTTATGAGATATTAAACTTATAACTTAAGTGAGAATTTAGAAGATTAAAAAATGCAAAGTTTAACCAGTAACTATTACATATTTCCTTTTAAATTCTAATAGTTGACAAAAATATTTTACTAAGAAACTATAATTCTAGATTTTGTTGTGTATAGTTTTCATTTATAATTTTGATGTATTTCCTATAATCAAATAAATAATTTTTTAATCACATCGATATTAACAAAGAAAATGGAAAAATGCCAAAAAAGGAAATAATCACATAATACAAATAAACACAATTCAAAATTTAATCGTGAACATGTAAAATTTCAAAAATTCTAAGATAATAAAAGTTATTATTTGAAGTGATTAAATTATTCTCTAATCCCACATTTTTTTTGAAACAGGCCTTGAAAATTAAAATAATTTTGTCAACTAATTAAAAATAAAACCAAATAAAAACTTATAGAAAACCTCTTTGCATTTATATGCCTTTGTTCTATACTCAAGTAATTAAGTAATTTTCTAATCCTCCCCTTTTGTTGCAATTGCCTTTAAGAATTTTTATCAACCAACTAAAAGTAAAGAAAATCAAGGCTTACACAAATATATAGGATATATAAGAAACATGCAATTTTGGTAGGGAAAAGGGAAAAAAATAAACAGATATGACAAAATATTAAAAACGTTACTAAAAAAAGCTTGTAAATTAGCTAAGCACTTATCAATAAATAGATTTATTTATAAATATAACAAAGGGCACAAATTAACACTATGAAAAATATTGAATTTATGGACAAAACGTACAAATGAATTTATCTTTCATTGGTTATATAGTTTAGTTTCAGAAAATATTTAGAAGGAAAAAATTTCGCTATATAAACACAAAGCACCAAAAAAAAAAAAAAGATGTCACTTGGCTTTATTAAAAGGAATAAGAATTTTAACCGTTTTTTAAATTACTATAAATTAATTGACTATAAATTAATAATCCTTTGAAGAGTTCATAAAATTTATCTAATTACTAAATATTAATGTTAAAGGACAATAAAAAGACAATTTAATCCGTAATATTTGTAATAATTACAACGAAATTGAGTGACAAAATTTTTACTTTTATATAGTAGAGATATATGTAATAGAGATAATAATTATTTTATCTATTTATACTATAATATAATATAAATCTTTTTCCTTTTATTTATAATTTGTTACAAGAAATAAGGTTGCTCTCACAACTCTTTTTTTTTTTTTGGCCAATACGATATAATCTATTTCTACTCTATGGACAAGAAAAAAGGCTGCTCTCATAATTTTTTTTTTTTTACCGATATGATAGTTCTAATCAATTTCTACTATATGAATTTTTATTTTTTTTTGATACAATAATTCTAATCTACTTTTACTCTATGAGAGAGGGCCAAAAGGGAAAATCCAACTGGATTATATGAGAGGTTAGAGTTTAATTACCAGACTAAAATGATACATGACACTAATAAAAAAAAAACTTTTAAATTAATATTAAAGTTTAAACCTTAGAATCAACCCAGCACAGAACCTTAAAGGTCGGGCTGGTGGCCAACTTGGCTTAGACCCATATTATTCCATTCCCAGTACTCCATGTGTGCCTCTTAAAGTCGGAATTGTTTAAGTTCAACTTTTTTTTTCCCCCAAATTCTAATGGTGCACCATATTGATTTGACTAAAAGATAGCAGAAAGTGTAGTAAGCATTAGAGGAAAATTGAGCAAAATCTGACCTGCACTAAATTTGAACTACACAATTCAAAAAAGATTTTGCCTAGTGGCTCGGATCTTTGGAACCATTCAAGGTTGTTCCCCTAGCGTGTGTAGGCAGCAGTCCAAACACTGAGCTAAGACCATTCTTTTTTGGCACCTATTTAGCTTCCAACTCCTGACATACGTCTTCTTTTTCCCTTTTCTTTTTAAATTGAGAATTGCAGGGATTATTGGTGTTTTAATCTGTAATAAATGAATTAACGAGAATCATTTGGTAACATCTTTATAAATTTTAGTCTTTTTATTATTTTTTCCTTTTAAATTTTACTCGTGTTTGAATTCATTCAACTTAGTTCCAAAGTTCAAATAAAAAAAAATTGCACAAAAAGTACTATTGCTTTGGTAAAATCTCATAAATAAATCATGCCCAACAAGTTAACGTTAATTAAGATGTGTCTACCTTAAAAAATATTCTATTATATTGAAAGGGAGAAATTTATCAAGATAAAGTTAAAACACATGTTAGACAACTAGTTTACTTCCATCAATAAGACATTGGCAAAATTGTTTAGTCTCAGTTATGAGACAGAATGAGGTAGCGCATAATTATTCTATTAGATACCTACAAATTGAAACAAACTTCAAACACATGAATCATGCCATCCCATTAGCTAGTCCGCGTGTAGGAATGCGTCTATCATAACGAATAAAAAATACCAATGGTTATGATTTTGTAAGAAATTGCATGTATTATAATAATGTAAGTTTTACCATTTATATCTTGTTCTTCAAACACATGTTGGAGTAGTTTTTTTTTATGTATGTTAAAACTTGTGCTAGCCATAAGGTGGTACGTTCAATAGACTATGTCTTCCTGTCCATGAAATCCCACTACTACTAGTATCTTCTCCTAGCTTTCCCGTTTTTTTCATTTTTTGGGCGCTTTAATTTTTAAGTTATCAAATCCCTCTTCTTTTGACTACTAGCTTCTAGCTTAGCTTAGATAAAAAGCACAACAACATGAAGACAGGAAAACTTTACGGCCAATTCTTGCATTATTCAGAAACTCCCTTGCGTGGAATGACAGGAGACGAACATCTTTCAAAAGTTCGGTAGCAAATGAATGATAGTTTAAGCTTTTGTATTTCTGTTTTCCTTTTTTGTTGCCCCACCATTTGCCCAATTTGTTAGAGGAAGTGGATTTCAATTTAGATTTTTTTTTAGACACAGAAAGTATCTCCACATTCACTGATCTTATGTGACCTGCTTTCATCTCACACTCTTATTACTGGGTTATAAAACCTACAAGCATACCTCACAAGTTCAGGCATAGGACTAATTTTTCTAGACAACAGTCCTTATCCCTAGAACTGTTGTTAGGTAGTTGCAGAGATTCGAACCCACGACCTCCCTGATGTAAGACTTTTAGGCCCTCTGAGTGAAATTGGAGGGTAAGGCTTTTAGGCCCTCCAAGTAAAACCGGCTATTCTAACTTCGATGGACAATTTCAACTCATATTAAAGATTGAATAAGTATAACTTTTGAATTCCAATTTACTTAGTCTAACATGATTGGAGAAAAGTTACCAAAAAAAAACTAAAGATTACATCCTTACTTCCACTATCATAGTACCATTCTATAAGTTTTAATTAAAACTTTAATAAAATAACATCATTTTGGTGAAACGAAACATCATTGATACATAGTATTAGAACGAAATAAAAATCTCTTTTATATTCTCTCTCTTTTTTTGTTAAAACCAATTTTATATTCTCTCTCTTTTATAAATGCCTTTTTTTATATTCTCTTTTTTTTTTCTTTACCAATTTTAGCAGACGAAGGGATCATATCATTCTAATTTTTTTTAATAAAAAACTAATTTTTAGTTTGATATATTTTGGATCATCAACTCAATCCACTAACTATGGAAAAAGAGACTGAATTTGATTGATTTTTTTTTATTGAACTTAGTCACTTCGAACTAAATTATTTTTGTTTAATCATTGTATTATATTATAAATATTTATCTCACATAATTAGGAAAGTTATGTGAGATTTTTCATAATGCTCCATCTGTTACAAAAAAAAAAAAAAAGTTCAGATTAAAAAAAAATTTGTCCCAAAAAAAAGTTCATTTTTGGGTAAAATTCTTAAATTATTCTTGTTAATTATAATAATATATAATTTAAATTAAATAGTAAGAACAAAAACATAAAATTATATATTTAATTATGCATAAATGTATTATACCTTGTAATATAAAAAAATTGTATCAAACTAAATTTTTTTTTTTTTTAACGAAAGGAATATAACTTTTATGTACATCAATCACTATAACAAAAGACAGGGGAGAGACGAGGGGAAGTTACTTGATCCTCTCCCCTCCAGCTAAGGTAAAATAGTAATACCCTTGTGATCAATTGGGCTACCCCATTTGGTTTGAAATTAAATTATTGGGAACATTCGTAAAGATGAAAAAATAATGAACTTCCCCCAATTTTGCCGTAATTGGATTCCAGGAGTAGTCACACAGGAGACAAATGTCGTAGGCTGATTGGTAGGTAGCACGTGAGGGAATAGTAAAGGCAATAATTCAGGCTTTTCAGTGAGTAAACCATTTGTTGATCTTCATAGATTGCTAATTATAGGTGCATTTGATTGACACAAAAGACCTTTAACTTTTGTCGACAGTGGTGTGTTAAGCTTTGCTGGAGTCATCAATTCAGGTAGTAAATCACTTGCACAGAGGGGGACATGGCTGTTCAATTTTGGGCTGTGGTGCTCTCTTAGGCCCCTCAATGGTAGTTAGTTATAATTAATTTTTCAACTTGATTTTGATTTGCTTAATTATCTTCATTTTCAAATTGATTTTGATTTGCTTAATGATTTTGATTAAGGGACTGTCATCAATTATCTAGTTTTTTTTCCCTCTTTTTAACAACTAACAAGTTTTATTTACTTATGGTATATTTTTAACTTGAAGCAATAATCATCCTATTTCGTAGTCTATTTAACCGATGTTGGGAATTTGAATTTGACACTTGAAAGGGATTACCATACTTCCCAACTTTACTAAAATGGTTAATCAAAATCAATTCATAACTAATTGCTTACATTCTGGGAACATATGCACACATGACCATAAAAGTTTATGCCAAAGCATATTCGATCAAGTTGTAGAAGTTTATGGCAACAAGAAGACTTGGACATGTACATTAAAGTGTTAGTGTAGATCATAAAATCAATTAAGAATTTAAGATTATAAATTACATTTATTGTTAATATACTTCAGAACTTTAGAAAGGTCAATCTATGTAAGATTATACTTTAGTGTGATAAAATTAATATAACATATTAACTTGCTAAATGATATTGGCACATCTTACTCAATTCCTTGCTATAAAAATAAAAATTATGTTGTTAATTATACTTTTTGTGACAAAATGAATGCCAAAGTAGGACTTGTTGATAAATAAATTCACATGTTGAGCATAGCTCAAGTTTGGCTAACATGATTATGACAATTGGATTGAAAGTTTGTGTTTCTTGTCATAGAATGTGCCTCCGAGTCTGCTCTATTTAACAGGAATGACAACGATAGTAACGCGGAGTACTATGGACAACTGCTCAATTTAATCTCACTCAATCAAAGCTAAAGTTACAATCAAAAAAGTGAGACCGACCAAGTTAAAAAACAAAATTTAACTTAGAAAGCAACCAAACTAGATTGTAATTCCTTGCTCAGCTTGTTTAATCACACCCCTCAATTATTATCTTCAAAATACGCACTGATTTCATTTGTTAGGTGACTAAAATAATCATGCTAAAGAACTTGTTTAATTACCTTCATGTTCAATCCTCTTCATGTGGGTATGTCTTGTCGGAAAATCAGTGCAATATAATTAGAATTTACCAGCAATCAATTGTCAAAGATGGTGGAGAGAGTCATGGAAAGAAAAAAAATTGCATGGTTGGGTTATGATTTTGAGACATATTAGCAAATACCTAATCCTAGCATTTCAATGTGAATGGTTTTCAGTGTCTTTCAAATTGGCATACAAAATTTGTCCGTTTCTATGAAAATTTGCAAAAGAGTGATCCAACAATCACTTTAGGCTTTCTTCTATTTATTGTACCAAATTTCATTAAC
Organism: Gynochthodes officinalis; assembly: GCA_020080225.1. NCBI lineage: Eukaryota > Viridiplantae > Streptophyta > Magnoliopsida > Gentianales > Rubiaceae > Gynochthodes > Gynochthodes officinalis. The sequence continues at coordinate 31,570,966 of CM034625.1, read as the reverse complement.
TTGACTTTGAAAGTTTGAATAATCTGAAGACATATTGCTCAAATTTAGGGTTTAGAACGTTGTCATAATATGTTGCAAGTTTAAAACTCATAGGAGACGAGGAAAGACTTTTTTAGGATGGTTATGTACCAAAAACTTGAAAAGAATAATGACAATAACCATAATAATAATTTGTTAGAAAGGAGAGACTTAATGATGATCTTAGCAACAAAATGGGAAATTCAAAAAATAAATATTGCATCCTTGAAAATTTGTTCAAGTTGGACTAAGAAATTCTTTTTTTTTTTTAATTCAAACTTTATTATGTAAATCACTTTAAGTTACGGTTGGTGTAATTTGAAATTCTAACATTTAAAACGGTATATATCACCAAATTCTAACACCCAACCCTGCTTAATCCATTGTTTAGTTTTCAAACGAAACAATCTATCTTTGTACCTACAAAAACGAACCATAAAATGCTTGCCAATCAATTGCAGCATTTGTTTGATTTTCCAATTGATAAAGTTTCCGAAACGTATGGGGAGCCATGCATTGAAAGGAACAATTATCACTATGAAACCAAAGAACAAAAAGAAGAAGAATAGAAGATCACATGTGAAACCACAAGAGAGGAAGTGGTTGTAAAAATTAGAGAGCGGGTTAATGAAAGTTGCTCACCAATTAGGGAACCAATGGGACCAATTTGCATAGCCAGTTCACAACTCCATTGTTGAGGAGTCAACCTCAATGTTCCTTTCCAGTCCTTCAAACCTCCAACAAAGGCCATCATTTATCAATGTAAAAAGAATGTTGAAAAATTGGGATGGAATGGACCTCAAAGATGGGCCAAAAAAAAGAAAAAAAAAAAAAGACACACTTGAATTACACGAACGCACGCAACAAAAGCATGCATCAAAAAGCACTTTTGTGTCCACAAAAAAGCAATTTCACTGTTTGCCCATCTTGTAGTTTTCTTCTCATTAGTCAAAATTTCCTCTTTGTGTTCTTTTTTCTTGGGGGAGATTTTGACAGATGAACTCTCATAATGGCTTGTCTAGATGCTCACGTGTGAGAGGTAATTGATTTCCCCATTTCTATTGAGTGCCGAGCACTCTTGCTCTTCTTTACTTTCACTTATTACGGGGACACTAATATTTCTTTCCCCTTTTGTTGGATAAATGGCCAAATTCGTCCAATTAAAATTAATAAGCATATATAGAGATTTTGTGGTAATTGGCTAGGTGGATTTTGCTTTCCCTTGTGCACTTTTCTTGGTATTTTATTACTTTACTCTTTTTTTTTTTAATAGAAACGATAACTTTATATCTATATGAAAAAATATCCAACATTAAGCAACTGGCTTCTAATTAAACTTGACCTATTTTTATCCCTATAGACATAAGAAAATAATATGCACTCACCAAGTAAGGAGTTAAGAAGTTAATATGCCCTCAGTTATAGTAGCTATTTTTGAACAAAAAAATAATTGTTTCCTTCTAATTAAGTTTAAACTATAGTTTTGACATCAACTTCTACATCCCAAAAATTCCATGTCTGGAGAAGGGCTGTGATAATAGCTTAAATAATTGCTTGTACGTATAGTTTCAACTAATGGAGACCATTTTTCCATTGTGTTGCATCACACAATGAAGTAAAGTTGTCAGGCATTGTATAGAGGAAATGGAGCTCGCCAATAACTAAAGAAAATTTATTATTCTTCTTTCCCTCTCTTAATATTTGTCTTTTACAAAATCTAAATTTTAAAAATAAATAAATAAATATATATATATGTATAATTATTATAATTGGATGAGGTGTTTGGGGATGAATATGCAATTATATTATTTCAATTAAAAGTTTAATATTAATTTATTAGTCAAACGTGCATTGGGATTTCAGAAAGTTAATTTCTTACATGACCTTATAGAAAATATTTAAAACTAACTACCATCCAATTTAGAATACTTGAAAAGTAAAAAAAAATAATTCTCCTTCTATTTCAAGAAAATTTTGCTTTTGGTTAGTATAACATTTTATTAATTATAAAATATAATATACTTATTATTATTTTTACTTTTTAATTATGGTTATATACAATTATTTTAAATAAAAATAATATAAAAATTTTATTGCCCAAAAAAAAACTTTTTAAAAACAGAGAAAAATTTTGAAAAAATATATAATATATTTTTTAAAGAACAGAACGAAACAGTAATCTGTTCAAAATGGAAGTTGTTAAGGGTCTGTTTGGACAAATGATTCTTGTTTTGTAAATAAGTAAATTTTCAAATAAAAACAAACTATCCAAACATATTTTTATTTCAAAATTTCAAATTCAAATTTTTCCACTCAAATTCCTCTCACATAATTTAAAAAAATTTCCCTCTTATTTTTCCCTCCAAAATACTTTTTCTATCAAAAAATACCCACAAAAAATTTTACACATTTTAATACAACTTTTCTCAAATAAGAACAATCCAAACATAGCCTAAGAATTCTGACCCCACCATACAGTCTGGAAGGGGGCAACCAGACCATTGCCTGTTGGTTGTGCTTTTGCTTCGGGTGCATTGTTTCGCTTTCGTTTCATCACTTTCCGCACTTCGTGTTTTTGGCTTTGAAGTTAAAATCAAATTTCTCCACTCGGGATTGAAAAACTATAAAAACAATTTCGTTTGACTTTTGGGATCCATTATATTCTTGTAAGATTTTTTGTTTTCCATTTTTTTCAATGGGGTTGGTAGGGATAGAGGATAGCCTAATGCTTAGATAACATATTTTAATGGCTCATGAAATCATTCAAAATATAGGAATATAAATCTCACTAATTGAGAATAGTAGTAAAAACTATGTAATGGATTACGAGTTTAAGAAAATAAATCTCATTAACTAGAAGTTGCAACAAACTATGTAACAAATACAGTTTTTTTTAATGAAAATAAATAATTTTTTATTCAATCGCAACTGAATAATCTGCCAATAATCGATGTAATAAATTAGAGTTTTAAGAAACAAAAATTACTAATGTATTTTGGCACCAACCACCAAAATTAAAAATAGAGAATGAAGCAAAATAATTTGTGTGTTGAAAAAGCTTGATTCAATTGTCCAACTAGACTACTTGCTTCTTTCCTATAGGGTATATTATGTGAAAGCAAATAAATTTATATGACCTGTTCGTATATTTCCATTCAAATATTATATTCCTAGTGGGTATATGAGATCAAAGAATTTTTTCACTTCATCAATTCCCTTGGCAAGATGGAACTAAAATGTTCAGATTCAAGAGAAAATATTTCATGTATTTACTGCACTAATTAGAGGTAATTAGAAGAGACTATCTATAATTTAGGAAAGATAGATATTTACATAATAGGGAAGGCAAAAAAATTATTTGACTAACTTATTATATCAAAAATAAGAACAAAACAAATATATGAAATATTTTTTCCAGATTTAAAAATATTAAATTGACTGTTGTACAATTTGGTTTAAGTAAACCATTCATAAAATAAGAATAGACCTTGATTTTACTACACTGAGCATTCTTGCAATGTTTGGATTCTGTTGTATTTGAAAATTTTGTATTGAAATTTGTGAAAAAAAAATTATTGAATTTTTTGTTAAAAAAAAGTATATTGGAAGAAAAATGGAAAAGTGTGTTGATGGAAATTTTTTTTGAAAATAATAAGTGGGGAATTTTGGTAGGAATTTAAATTTTTAAAATAAAATAAAAAGTTGTTTAGATTTTTTTGTTTTGTTTGGAAAAAAAAAATAATTTCTTAAATAGGAGTAATTAAAACAAACATATTGATTTCAACTGAGAATGTTATAGGAAAATGACATTACATGAATAAGGATACATGTTGGCCGCGATATCTTAATCAAAACCACAAAATTCAATTGACATTATCATTTCCTTTGATTTTATTATTTTTTTTCAAATGCCATTTTTGATAAAAGTTACCTTGGATGGGCCACAAATCTCTACTCATTTATTAATTCATATAAACAATAGATTAACCATGCCAAACATTGTCTTATATTACATGAACACTCTAAATGTTAAATATGCAAAATCAAGTAGTTAAGTAATTCTTTCTAACCAATCTACCCATTTTATTTGCACATTGATGCAAAAAGTTTAAATTTGCCCACACCCACCATTGAAAAAATCCAAAATATTAATGTAAATTAATTAATTTGAGTATATTACCAAGAAAATTAATAATTTTTTTATTAAAAAAAATTAAAATGTTATCAGCATGTTGTGATGCATTATAATTCATAAAATTTGGTGCATGTAAATACAATCTTTGTATTACTGATTTCACAAGCCTTTTGTATTTACAGGTTCACGTTTTCCATTATTCATATATCTATCGTGTGCATAATTTTCTTAAAAAGGATATCTATTCATTTCAATTTTAAAGAAATAACATCGTTTAAAGGAACAAACAAAATGTTAACAAAAAAGATTAACAAATTCCCTTGAGATAGGAAACGTGCCCAAAGAAATAAAAACATCATTTTTCACAACATATAAATAAAATAAAATAAAATAAAAGCAAAAGGACACCTGATGAGGGCAGACAATAATAATTAGCAAAAAAGAAAACTGAGCATTACCATTGTTGGGTAGAAGTATAATTATTATTGGACTTTCACAATTACGTGCCTGCCCAAGAACTAAGCCATAGTCAATATTGGACCACTGAAATTTTATCTCTAAACTCAACGGATGAGGAATGTCTGACTTTCATGACAAGAACCAAATTGGTTCATCAATTCAAATCACCTAACTTCACTCGACTTCCTTAATACTCTACGAGTGCGTGACTGTGTGCTAGTTAGTGTGTGCATGGAGTACCACAAAGTTCACGAGTCCATCATATATACGTGGTTCTCCACCATAGCTGCAGTTCTGCAGTTTAAGGTTCTAAGTTGTGCTCTGATGAAGGCGATAATAAAGTACTTGGCAGGTCTTGCTGGCCCAAGTGGCTATGGATCAAAATCCACTGCAGAGCAAGTTACTCAACATTGTTCTTCTTCTTCATCATCTCTTACTGCAATTATTACTGGTAGGTAATTGGTCTCGATATGAATAAACTAGCTTTCATTCATTCCTTCATCCCATTTATCCACAATAGTGCAGTGTGTGATTGTGTGAGAAGGAAGTTCTTCACGTTATTAGCATGCAGATAGTGGAAAAGGATGGATTTGCTTTTGTGGGCTGTAGTTTTAGTTTATTTATTCTCAAGAATTTTGGAGGAAATTAACCTTTGAAATGGTTTGGTTGAATCATTGAGCTGATTTTGTGTCTTTGATACAAATCATTCAAGCGTCTGTCAGTTCTTGAGGAGATGATTTTGTTTCTTTTTCTTTCGGTGCTGGGATGGGTGAAACTGAAAGATTCTTGTGGCCTTTCTTCTTGCTTTTAAGAATCATATAATGGTACTTACTGTACTTGCATATTCATGTCTCTCCCTTTTTCTCTCCTGCCCTCCTTTCCTTCCTCATATTCTTTCTTGGGACTATTCTTTTCAATAAGAATGTATGCTATTGAAAAATCCTTGGAAGTCTTCATTATTTGTTGAATGTAACTCTTGTAAATCCAGATTTAATCGTGTTTTTCTTGATAGCACATCTCCGGAATTTCTATGCCATTTGTGTAACAATTTGCTAATTCCCAACTAAATTCTCCTTTCAAACCAAGATGTGAGATGTATAACCTGCTGTTCTTGAGCCAAAATTGGCTTCCTTTTCAGCTGTTTGTTGGGCATTTTAATTATCAACATTGAATGGTGATATTTCATGCGGGTCTTGCTGTTAATCCACTTGCTTTTCCCTTTTCCACAGTCAATGTTTTTTGGTAGTAATTTAAACCAACATTGATACAAACAACCACCACACCATTTGTTGATGAAATCTATGTTATATTCTTCTCTTGTCAGAAAAGTTTTAATATTCTATAGCTAGATAGCTGCCCTTTTTGTTTGGTGCAAGATTTAGTTTTGTCTCTTTTTCATTTTGAATGAATAGTTAGTCATCCCTCACATGTTCACACTAGATTGATGTCACAATTTTGTGGACAGTGCTGATGAATGCTAATCATTCATCCTTTCATATTAAAGTTCCACTGTTAAAGGATGCTAATTATTTAATTGGTACTAGTCCACCATGTTAGGACATGCACTAACATAATTGTTTATTTTCATAATCTTTCAAATTGGATCACATTTTACTCTTAATTAATAATTTATTTGCAAAGCCCAAAATTATTCTTTGTTTTGTGTAAATAATTACAAGGGGCAACATCAGGCATTGGTGCTGAAACTGCAAGAGTGCTGGCAAAGAAAGGTGTAAGGATAATCATCCCAGCAAGGGACTTAAAGAAGGCTGCTTTGGTAAAGACAAATATACAGAAGGAGACTCCCGAGGCTGATATAACTTTGCTGGAGATTGATCTCAGCTCATTTGCTTCAGTCAAGAGATTTTGTACTGAATTTCTGTCTCTAGGATTGCCACTTCACATCTTAATGTGTGAATGTTTCCTTTCGTTTATCTTTAATCTTTTGCTGTGTTGATGAGGTATTGTTTCAACTAATTATTATACAATTGATGCGAAACTATTTTGCAGAAATAATGCTGGGAAGTTTTCTCAGAAGCTTGAGTTTTCTGAAGACAAGATTGAGATGACTTTTGCCACAAATTACTTGGGTAATAATCTCCTCAGTCCCTAAATGATCTTTACCATAAATATAAATTCAGAGTTTAGTATTCATAAAAAAAAAAAAAATCATCATAATCCCTTTTATGTACTATATATATGGAGGCCTCAATGACTTATCATGAAGCTAGAAAAATTGTTCAAATCAAGCACAAATGAAGCATCTTCTACTGATATTTCAGCACAATTAATTCTCTAGGCCGTCTTTTAAGCAGGCCACTTTCTACTGACTGAAATGCTGTTGGAGAAAATGGTAGAGACAGCTGCAGAAACAGGCATAGAAGGAAGAATTGTGAATGTTTCTTCTGTGATCCACCACTGGGTAAAAAGGGATCATTTCTCCTTCTGCCAAATGCTCCACCCAAATAAGTAATTATTTTTATTTTTCTCTATGCATTCTAAGCCACTTTCATTTTATCCCTTTTCCAACTTTATCATGCCTGGAAATTAGGTCTCGAATACTACTTAAATTTCTGAAACTGCAAATGAATTTAAGTGATCCCTTCTAATTATTTCACTCGCTTTAAGTTGATTCAATTCAAATAACATTTCCAATATTCACTGTTGCACTTTGGATTTTAAGGTTCTCTCTGGCAGCAAAATCCTTTTTGTTTTTTTTCTGAAAAGAAATTGCATTCTCTATTTTTTCCTCTAATTAAGAAATTATAATTACAGAATTCATTTGAAGGATAAATTCAGGGTTCCTCTTATTTCATTAATTAAGGTCATTAATTATGCATCACAAAAGTACCCACGATTAATTAATTGAATTAACATGACTATCCATTGTTAATCATCCAAGAAACAAACCAAATTCTGGGAAATTTTTATCCGAGACTGAGGCAGTGGTGGGCAGTAATCCAGTATCATTATTTTAAGTTATCATTTCGTTCTTTAAACATGATTAGGTTCCCTTTATTAGTAGATTTAATTTACATTAAACATGATGTGACTACTAATAATAAGCCATCCTACATCACAACATGAAATCCAGATTCAGTTATTAGCAATCCACTTTTCTCTCTCTCTTTTTTTTTTTTTTTTTTGGTATTGGCAATTCTATATTTTTTTGGGAGGAAGGAGAGAGGGACTTAATGCAAAAACATTCCTGCATGCCATAATTTCGTTTCAGTATATACACCAAATATGCATGGCCCTCTTCTTGGCCACCATTATTAAAGCTGTTTATCGCATTCACACCTTTCAAAACACATGTACTAACACACATACATGACAAGTCTACATGCATTCTTGTGCATTCCTAAATTCAAATCCAGTACGTGAGTGTATTATTGTGTCTTTACTTGTCTATTCATGTGAATCCTTACGAAATGTGTTTTGAAAATGTAACATTCATTTGGTTTCGAAAATCCACTATTCGTATGCTTTGCATAAGTGTATTGTTGTGTATTTATAAATATATTTGCTCTGGAATATGTTTTGAAAATGCAATATTCATTAAGTTTTAAAAATTCGATATTCATATATACTTGTAAATGAGTGTTTACTCCACATGAATTACCAAATTAAATTGATTTATTAAAATAAAATTATGCTTAATTAAAATTTCATTGATTTAAATTATTGAATTAAATTAAAAAATTATTATTTTTCTCTCAAAGTAACCTCTTTACTTTTCCCCCTGAGCAGTTACAATGGCACCCGTGCATACGCCCAATCTAAATTGGCCAATATATTGCATACTAAGGAATTGGCAAGACAGCTAAAGGTAAAAATTTTTGCACTTTCCTAGAAATATATTAGTACAAACAAGAAGTCTATAATTTTCTATCTCATCATCCCCATTCCTAATTCCTCTCTTAATTACTTTTCACCTCATTCCATTCCATTTTCATTCTTCGTCCCTCCCCAACCCTTATCTTAATTGCTTTTTACCTTATTTCATTCCTTTCCTGCTGCGTATACAAATAAATAACAGCAAAAGCAAAATATGCCACTGCTAAATCACCCCCTCCCCCCTCTCCCCTCTATTGCTTGATGTTGCAGCAATTGTTAAAGCGTGGATCAAGATGTACTTACCCCATGCAATGGTTTAATTATAGAAACAGCTTCACAATAATGAAAGTTGCAACCACTCTTACAATGGGTAGAGAAAATTAACTTCACGGTAGGAAAAAGGTAAGGCCATTTAGAGAGAGCCAAGCCAACGCCACCAAAAAACGATTTTAAAACAAAAATAATGAGAAAGCCTTGAAGAAATTCGCATGAGATATGGGCAAAGAAAAGAAAATCATTTACAAAGGAAAGAGAATGGAAGGGAAAGTGACCACTCAGAAGTTTATCTTACTCCTTTGTATGAGTGTCATGTGGAATAATCCTTATTTCGCATCTCAATGTAGTGTTTGTTGTTGTGATGTACTAGCAGGAAAGGAAAGCAAATGTAACTATCAATGCAGTACACCCGGGGATTGTGAAGACTGGAATTATCAGGGATCACAAAGGCTTTATCACAGGTATGCTTCACCAATCAGCAATTCTTGATACATTTTCCTCAATTCAAACACCCTAAACAACACTAACATATTGTACTTTTGCAAACTCCAGAATCTCTATTCTTTGTGGCATCGAAGTTGCTAAAATCCACATCACAGGTTTGTCCATACATGCTTGTCTCTTTGCTATGCAAAACATATATATTCTCAATTTCATGGCAAATTCATTCATTCATTCAGTAAAGTTTCTTGTTTTTGGATAAACTTTTCAGGGTGCAGCTACAACATGTTATGTGGCACTTAGTCCCCAAACAGAAGGGACGAGGGGGTTATACTTTTCAGACTGCAATGAAAGTCACAGCTCAAGCCTAACAAATGATGAAACTGAAGCACTTAAGTTATGGAAGCTCACTAGATCATTAATTCACAGGCGATCACAGTACCCAGTAGCCTAAGTTGCATTATTTCTTCAGAAGAAATAAGGATATCTCAGTAAATGTAAATGAGTAGATATATGATGTACATCCACAGCATATGCAGCCATACAACCTCAGCTAGTTTTTCAACCCCTAATAACCAAAATTGCATCATTACAAAGAAATTATTCACTTAGCTAGTTCCGCCAGCTTCACATCTCTAATTACTGAGAAAATGTTAGACGGTTATTAAACATGTGAGATAGTGGACAAGCTCCCACAAAGACATGAATCATTAGGCATACTTTTTATTATTCCATACATTATCGGCCACCTGAATGGGATTACCATCACATCTCTAATTATTAAGAAAATATTAGATGTTATTAAGCATACAATGTGGTGCACAAGTGTAAATAAAGTTGTCATTTGGCAAACCTTTCTACAAATTAATTCATATGATACCCTGACTTCTGTTCACCCACAAGTCATTATATTTATTAACTACCATATTTATTCCTAATTACATGTCTATCATCTAAACAATACTCTATAACTACACATTACAAGATAGCTAGTTTAACCTCCCACACTACCAAATAGGGGTGGTCATGGTTTGGTTAAACCGAATAAACCGACCGAAAAAACCGAGTCGAAAAACCAAAAAAACCAAACCGAAAATGAATTCGGTTTATTCGGTTCGGTTTTAACCAAATCGAATAAGTTATTCGGTTTTCGGTTCGATTTTTGGTTTGGGGTGCTGAAAACCAAACCGAACCGAATAAGGAAACCGAACCGAATAAACCAAATAAAACTGAATTTCAAAATTTATAAATATATTTTTTATATATAAGTATAAATATAAATATATGTTATTTTATAGAATAGTTATGGTTTATAGTTTATAAAACTATTGTAGACTTTGTAGTTATGTATATATATTTTTGTATAATTAATTTATTGTTATTATAAAATTTATCATGTATAGAACTATATATACTATATTGTTATCATTAATATACTATCATTAATATTGTTTTCATTAATATACTATATTGTTATTATAAAATTTATTGTTATTTTATAAAATTTATCATGTATAGAACTATATTTATTGTTATCATTAATGAATAATGATATGGACAATATAATGAATATATAGTAATATTAAATTATTAATATAGTATATAACTATATACTATATACTAAACAATTTTACTATATATTACATACTAAACTATATACTAAATAATTTTACTATATACTATATACTATATACTAAACTATATACTAGTATAGTTTATACTTTATACTGTAATTTTAATTTATCAATTTATTTAAAAGTTAAACAAATATGAAATATCAAATTACAAATAAAGAAAAATAAAATAATGCATAAATTGACAAAGTTGTTAAAATGTTAAGCATCTAGAAGGTGTAAGGCCTGTAGGCTGTAGGCTATATAACGTACTAGCGTGTAACTATATAGCATGCGATTAGCCGATTATTATGTTTTATATATTTAATTAGAATCAATATCATATATTCATAATATCATTAATTATTCAATATAATAGTCAATAATTAATAACTTATTGTTGTTAACTAAGTGATTACTAAGTATTAACTATTAAATGACTGAGTGTTGAGTTTTTAATAATCAATTATAACTATATAATATTTACTAACGGTTATTTATTCAAAATTCTAAATTATTTATAATTTGCAAATTAATTATACGTATTTAAATCGAGTCAAATATCATAATAATTAATACTTATAATTAGTTATTATTGATCAAGTAATTATTATTACAACTAAATACTAACCTAGTTAAACTTATAATACTAAGAAGTACTAACATGTTACATAGTTAATACTTAATACTAACTTAGCTATAGTAATATGTTAATAACTAATAATGATTAATGAATAATGAGTACTAAGTTTACTAACGAACTAAGCACTAAATTAGTTAGTACTTATTTAATACTAACTTAGTGTTGAATAATACTTAATATACATAAGTTAATACTAACTTAGTTAACACTGATAAGTGATAAGTAAATAAGGAATAAATTACTAATTAGGCATTAACTTAGATAATATAATGCAGCTAATGCTTTGATTTTGTTTATAGTTTGTATTTTGTAATGTTTTGGTTTGATGAATGATGAGTACTGAGCCATAACTCATAAGGAGTTAAGGAAATTTGTAAATTTGTAATGCTTTGTGAATGTTTGTTTCATGTTTGAAACCGAATTTGAAAAAATTATTTGTGAATGTTTGATTTGAAACCGAATTATTTAATTTATTTGTGAAGTTTTGAAAAAAAAAAGAAAAAAAAGAAATTCGGTTTATTTGGTTAACCAAATTCCTTATTCGGTTTGTGAAGCCAAATAAAACCGAATAAACCGAATCGAATTCTTGTTTGGTTTTATTCGGTTTAAACCAAACTGAATCGAATTCTTATTTGGTTTATTTGGTTTATTCGGTTCGGTTTATTCAGTTTTATTTGGTTTTCGGTTTGATTTTTGGTTAGGGGTTCCAAAATATCAAACCGAATAAACCGAAAACCGAACCGATGACCACCCCACCAAAGACGGCTGAACGCTCCCTATAAGAAAATGAAGATGACTGAGTAGAAAGAAAATAATATTGATACAGCAGTAGAACACTTGAAGGATTGTCCACCAAAGAATGCCACTATTACGTACTAGGAAGGAAAAAAACAGGAAACAAGAAAAGGAAAGAGAGAGAATTGGCTAACCCAAATTTCAGGCAAGGTTAATTACTCGGTTCAAAGGATTGACAACTAATAATCTGCCTTAACTTAATCCGATCCAACTTGAGAATAATACCTGGTCAAGTGGAATGATGATGGGGAACTTGTCCATGTATTGTTATGTTCCACTGAAAGTTGGCTGTAGAAAGACTCATGCAAATATAGATCAACATATAGTCCCTCTACACCTTAAATTTGACATTGGTATTAAGCATCCAGAGTACATGAAATGCATTAGTTACATCACTTTTCTTATACCGTTACATCACTTTTCTTATACCAACCTTTCTTTGGAGTTTTTATACACCATCCTGAACTTATTGCATGTTCCTACAGTTTTTGAACTATATGTCGTGGATAATTGTGACATGGACACTTTAATACAGCCCTGACTAAATTTCTAGCCTCTGAAATCTGCTTAGAAACCTTTTGGACAGCTATAATATTAGCTCTAATGCAGCTACAGCCGATGCAGATGATACATCTACCCTTTTTTTTTTTTATATTGCAGATGGTAGCCAAGAGGGTTCAAACCCGTACCCTCTTAGTTACCAACCCCCTCCCATTACCATCCTTCCCTCCCTCCTCCCACATCTACCTTTTCCTCAGGGTCTAATGTCTCAAGATACAGAATAAGTATCCTCTTATCAATACACTGTAAACATTCAATTCTACATCACAGAACCTAAGCGAACAATTGGAGTCTGTAAGTGGACCTAAGTGAACAATGAGACATGCCCATTTAATTGTAACTTGTTAGTATACAAGCACAAAGTAAAACAGATAACTGATTAACCATTTGTAGTCTGGAATTTACATGTCCACATACTGATGGGATCAAGCATTCCAAGGGACAGACTTTAACTATGAGTAGTGCAGTGTGCACTGAAAAGCAAAGCTAGAATTTATTCAGGGGCTCTATAAGTAAATTGCTTGAGCCATGTTAATCAACACTTTAGTCATGGCAATTACTGCACATATTTCAAATTATATAAATATTTTTCAGATCATATATTATAGTCAATCGCGAGAAGATGAGGTTTTTACTTCTAGGTGCAGAGAATGATGTGGATTCACTCTTTTACATTACAGAAAGCAAATGACCTTTTTACCTTGTACTCCATGCTTACACTTATTGATGAATATCATATAGAAAAATAAACAGGTTAAAGTTTAATATACAAAAGTGATCACTGGAGCTGAAAGATAGCTTGCTTTTGATCTTCATTTCTTTACCTGCCAAGAGTTCAAACTAACTCAAATCAGAAAATGAACAGAGTCTGGTTATTTTGAAGGGAAAAATGGAAGTAAAACTTCATAGGACCCATAAACCACTTTGGGACCCTCACTGATTCTCTTAGGCCTAACACAATTAAAATAATATGCTTGGGTTGGCATCACCAAAAGTGATTAAATGGATTAGGTTTGTCATTTATTTTTCTTCTTTCTCACTTCTTCTTTAGCCACAAAGGATACCTAAGGGTTTCAAAGCAACAGTTCATCTTTTACTAGCAGCTTATTCTGGAAGGAATGAGCCTAGACTTTCAGAAACACAAATACTCATACATGTTTACAGCACTTGAAAACATGTCAAGGATTTTAACAAAAGAATCATTTTTGCTTTTCCTCTAACAAGATATTAAACTTTCCAATCATTACTTCCTTTTAGAACTCAAAACAATTGTTTTTCTCCACATGTTGAATGTATGAGTTTGTATCTTGAAAATAAATTCTCAGGATGAAACTGTCATGAACTCCAACTCTGAAGGAGATTCACAAATCAATAGAACTCTCTCCATCACACACTATTCCTTCTTCATTCACATGGCATTTACACTTAGCCAAAATATTTCCACCTACAAACAGGACAAATTTCAATACCTAACAATTCAACTGCCTCAATTTTCTCCCGAGGAAGGAAGGGAAGGAAATAATCAGAGCAGATGAAACAAAGACCTTGAAGCCCCCAACATGTGCATGCTAGAGTTGTTTAGAAATAACATCAATAGCTCAATTATAGTTCAGTTTCATGTGAAGTACCTTGAAGCGTGGTGGCGACGAAGAGATGAAGCAGATCCCGGAGACAAAATTGTTTGTCTACCACCTTTGCTATTATTAACCTTCCTGGAGTGCCAGTTGAAGTCTACAGGTTGGAGCTCCTTTCTCTTGGCTGGAGATTCGATTCTGCAGTCAGTTGAAACCGTAGAAAGTGGAGCAGATAAAGAGATAGTTGAAGTGTCTTGCTCATCAGATGGAACTTGAGGAAAGTTTCCTGTGAGGTCATTGTAATGATATAAACAATTTAAGTTGTCTTTGATCAAATGCAAAATAGATGGAATAGTTAAAGCATCCACATTTTATGGCTGTGGAGTATAGTAGGCCTAAGTAATAATCCAAATCTTGACACCTCATTTGATCTGGTTTTTTGTTACATTGACAAATCCATGGCAAATGCATGCACCAAGTATAAAGGAAGGCTCAACAATTTCTTCACATCTTAAGACATGACAACAAAATTGGATATCAACATTGTAGTGAAAAAATATAATGATGTAATCTATCTGACAACCCTTCAGAAAGGTATTATTGTAATTATGTTCAACCCTAGTAAGTTATATAAAGATGGGGCAGAATAATGACAAAATTAATGTTGCCATTTAAGAATAATGATGCTCTGTGTTTAGAGCCTATTCAAAGTCTGTTTTAACAAAAATAAGCATACCACATGTCGCAGCCTGTTGAAACTTCTCTCTCATAGTTCTTACAAACTTGAACAATCCATTGCTTCGATTTAACTCTTCAAGTAGCTCTTTTGTGTGATTCAGTGGTGGATCACAATCAAGTACTGTAGATAAGAAATTGGGGAAAAAATTATGTCGGTCTTTCCATCAGAAAGCAATTTCCATGTAGCGTACTTTAGCCAGAACCCCCCCACCCCAAAAAAAAGGAAAAAATTGAGTGCGTAGTAGTTACTACTGTATAAATCAGTTTTATGAAAAATTGCAGTGAAGTACAGATAAAATACTCACCAAAACATTAACAAAGTAGAGACAAGCATTTCTACTTACAACTGTACACATCAGATTCAAAACGGATAGTAAAGGAGTACTGCTGGCTAGGATTCTTGAAATCAATGTTGGTAAATATGAATTTCACTCCTGCCCAAAAATTGAAAAGAAAAGATACCAGAACTCTGAAGTGAGAAGATTCAATACTTCCACACAAATTCAGCTAAAACAAAAGTAAGAAAAAGGTTAAATAACAAAGAATATACACCTATCTGCTGGATGGAGTAGTGTACATACCATGTCCGCACTCAATCTGAAAACCAAGGGCCTTATTATACCATGAAATAGCCTCTTCAATTTCTTCTCTCTGGCCACTGCTTTGGTTACGTATTTCCTCAAGTTCCATGAGAGCTTTGCCCAAAAAAGTGAAGGGAAAGAAAGTAAAAATACTTGAAGCTGGAAATAAAATTTTCAATTGTTTAACAAGATAAAATGCCAATTAAGTGATAAGGTCCATATCCAAGATGAAGCAAACGCTAAACCACCAGATTGCAAAAATACTTTGTCCAATGCATTAACTGGCCCAAATGAAGTAAAAGCACAACATTTCCCTTCTTCTGAACAAATTAAGTAAACAGTTTATCTTTTCTTCGCTCATGAGAATTACCACAAAAAAGGGCATATTTGGTGAATCTCCTTTTTTATTTTGCCTTTTATTTTTATTATTATATTTGTGATTTTTTTAAACCAGTGGAAGGTTGGGAAGGGAGAAGAGGGAGATAAAAATGGGATAGACCCTCTTTTTCTTCCTTTACCTTGGTCATTTTCCTTTCTTTAATAAACCATATCAGGAAGTAGCAATAAATAACCCACACACACTGACAACAACATATGCAGATCATGTAATTGAAGTTAGAGCAAAAAGACATTCAACTAGAACAGGCATAGTACCTTCCCTAAAAAATTTCTAGTAGAATTCTTCAACTCTTTCTAACATGAACACTAGCCAATGACCCATACTCTGCTTCTGTCAACCCTTATATAATTTTGTACTACCATATAAATATTCTCCTCTTCTTCTCACTTTGCATCATAAGGAACAAAACATTTAAGGACAAAACAACTTTGTCCAATGCATTATGTGGCCCAAATGACGAAACAACACAACATTTCACTTCTTCTGCACAAATTAAATAAATGATTGATCTTTATCCTGACTTAAAAAAGAAAATTACCATTAGATTGCTGAGAAATTATTGCTGCATATTCATCTTTCTTAGTCCTTTGATCTTCCACAACTCCCTTAAGTTCTTCAAGTCTAGCTTTTGTTGCAGATATCGAGTCGATGGTGGCCATCCGCTCTGCCTCTTTTCTAGTCTTTACTGCAAATGAACAAAACTGAAGAGGTTATTCACCTGTTACATATGTGGCATAGCAAAAATCAACAATCAAAAGTTAATAAACCAAAATGAGCAATAAAGTAGGACTTATGAGGTTATGATTGGAAAGGGCCTGAAATTTTTGTGACCATGCATGCAGCCGAGAGCTCTCTACTATTACAAAGGCTTACAAACCTCTTAACCTGTCTAGAAAAGTTCAAAATCCACAGCAGGTGTTGTGCAAAGAGACACAAGCACTTTTTGCTACTTACACATAATTGACAGATAGACAGGTTCTTTTTCATCGCAAAACCATATCTTGCTACTTAAACATAATTGCAACAATTTCTCTCAAGTCGTATATATACTTTCCCCAATAATTGATATAGGCAGAAGGTGACAAGCTTCTCTCTCAATCTCAGAGGAACAGCCATCAATATACAAATTTTTAACATGGCACATGGAGAACTGCATATGCAAATTCATTTATCTTTCATGCAAACAGCATGATGTGGCAAATACAAACATCAAAGAGTCAAAAACACAACAAACTCTCCAGATTTACATGTAGATAAGAACACTAATGATAAAAATCCCAAGATTCTTTTATATTTTCATCATTGGAAATGATACAATTTGAAAATTCAGATTTGGAATCTCCAATTTGAGATTAATCTAATTTATCCTGTAATGAAGATAAAATTTGCAGGACCAAAGTCGGGTTGGAATACAAGATTGGAGGGAATTAATAAGTATTTGGCACACGGCTTTTAAGTTGTGCAGACGTTAAAAACTTAAGGTCATTTTTTGAATGAGAACACTAACCAATCAATATAATTAGCATATATGTAGAATTTTGGTTTTATCCAGAATACATGCGGGAGAGTCCAGCAACTGTACATTCTGGAACTGATTAGGCAAAGTCTATTGTCCCAAGGTAATGTCCAGAATAAGAAAGGAGACACTTTAGATGTTATTAACATTTTGTACTCCGGTAGAACTAGCACATTCATCAGCAGCTGAAATCTTAAGACACCATTTATGGTTCCAAATTCAACTTGATCATTCATGACTTTTTCCTCAAACAGCTACAAAACAGTCAATCTTGCCCCACTATCTACGTTTGACTTCTATTAAGTTATCGTCACAAAAACAAAACAGTATATATTTATCTGATTTCACATTTAGTGCTTACTGATCAATTAAACTAAAAGTAACTATAGCTAGGAACTTATTCATCACTTCTCCTCTAAAAGAATTCTTTTTTCAAACTCAATACAATGATCCCATGAATTTTTTTTTTCTTGTCTTTCTTAACATGGTAACACGCATTGACATCTTCATACCTGCAAGAGTTTTCACCAATTCAGCATCCACTTCTCTCAATTCAGCTTTTAGCTTCCGAAGCTTTGCTGCAAGAACAAAAATCAGATCCATTCACCAGTTTTTTTTCTTAGACAAAGAAATTTCTCAAAACCCCAAATAAAATATAGACACATAAGCAAAGCTCAAAAGTTTAGGCAAAACCCCTTTTTTTCTGCAAATATTTGAAATGGGATTGCGCTATAATAATAATAATTAAAAAAAAAAACCATTCTTTACTCAAAATGAGGAGAAAATCTGAACCTTGAATTTCAAGGGTTTCTTCAGCTTTTAACTTGGCAGATTGGAGGGATTTTTGGAACACCAAATGGGCCGAGTCCATTCGCTGTTGCTGAATCGGGATCTCCCTGTCACAAATTAGTCTCAGTTCTGCCATTTTCGTCCGTACAGCTTCCTGTACTCCGCTTTGCATCTCTCAGGTCCTTTCAGAAACTGGCGGTTTGGTAAAAGCACAAGCACCGTGTCTGTAAGCTAGTGTGTGAGTGTATATGAGAGCAAGAAAGAGAGAATCTAGGATGTAGATTGGGAAAAATGAACAGAACGAAGGATGGGCAGAGAGGAATTTTGCTTAGCCCGCCATTTTCACAATTAGCAGTTCAAAACATAAGTTGCTTGAAGAGGTTTAAGTAAGGCCTTCATTTTCAATGAAATGCAACTAAATCAAGAAATGGTATCAAGAGATAACTTATAATTAATTGTTCAAAGATAAATCCATTTGAACCACCCTCTTTCTAACATTTGGATAGACAAAGTAAATTCATCGAGTTTCACTTCTTTGCATACGTTAAAACTTCTAGACTAATGTTTTTCTCTCAAAAATATGCATCTAGAATATGCAAATAAGTAAACTTCCAATGAAACACACATGTGACTCATTGTTTATTACCCCTAAAAAAATACAACAAAATGAAATCTTTTACATACTTCAGTACAAAAATGCCTCAAACAAGAGGACACGAAGGCAACATCGAAGCCTCAATTCTGCTTCAATTCTAAGGAGAATTGAGCTAATTACTTTGAAGTGATAAATGATAGAAAACTGGCTAAAACTGTCTAAAATGACTTCAGGGCTTAGTTACAGCACACGTATCCACACATAGGAAACCAATAGTTCCATTTCCTTTATCCCTCCTGTTTCAGATTCAGTACTCAAACCTTCATTCATTTCCTGAATTGGGTTAAAAGAAAATGGAAAATAACTAAACCAAAATAACCGAGAAGAAAAGGAGTAACGAGACCTTCAATCCCTCATACAACCGACGGGCGTTGAACTGATGCAAAAACCCACAAGTCTCAAGCTCTTTAATTCCCGAGAAAAAATTGCCAACCTCAATAAATTTAAAAACAAAAATGCATAAAAAATTTTACTTCATTCAATCTTAACTCCCTCAGCTGTACAAAATAACAAAAAGCCCTCGCATAAAAACAGCGTCCAATCAACACAACACGTCACCCAGCTGAAGAAGCAGAATAAAAATGCAATCTTGAACCAATATCAGCTACTAACACAAAAAACCTAATCACATAACAATCCCTCCATCAAAAGGAAAAAAAATACATATCTAGGAAAATAAACAAATAAAGGGCATCAGCAAATTAGTAAAAAAATTCAATGAGAATTAATTGAACCCACCAAACATTCCAATAACCAATCCAAATAAAGAAAAACTGAAAACAATTAATTTTTTAAAAAAATGGAGGGCTGGGCAGCTTACTGTGCTCAAATCTGAAGGGATGATGCGATTAAGGATGAATTTTATGCTGCAAGAGGACGAAAATGGAGGGCTAGGCAACTTACTGCGCTCAAATCTGGAGGGATGATGCGGTTCAGGACGAAAATGGAGGGCGAATTTTCTGAAGGGATTTCTGCAGAATTCCTGGGCAGCGTCGAGGGAATGGAGAAGGGGAAAGAAAAACTGTACGTTGGGTTAATGGATTATACCCCTCAACTGGGGAATGATTTTTAGTGTATGCATTCCATTCTCCCTAACCAACCATCTGCAATGTATTTCATCCCCCATTCCTTCCCCCTCATTCCCTTAAACCAGGCGCGCATGAAGTTTTGAAATTATTTTCAAAAAAATTTTAAAAACCAAAACAAAACCGATAAATTCACATTGGCCATGAGGTTTATGATAATTCCACTCAGTCCCTTCAGATTTTAAACATTACACCTACCTCCCTTATTTTACCATTTCAACTATTAAAATAGTCATCTCATCGATATCATTTGTCCTCTACTTTTGTTACTAGCTTTTTCCATTCAAAGCGCAACAAATAACAAAATTTTATAATGTCAATTGTCTTTAATAAATAATCATCATCTACACGTTTTTTTTTTTTTTTGGGAATTGGTAAAAGTCAACCGGATTGTCACTATCTATAGTCAAACTAAGATGCGATAAAGAAAGCAATAAAGGGTATGTTTGGACAAGACATTTTTATTTGTAAATAGAAAAAGTAAGCCCTTTTCTCAAATAAAAATATCACACTCCAAACACATTTTTATTTCAAAATTTAAAATATAAATTTCCCACTCAAATTCCTCTCACATTATTTTAAAAAATCTTCCCTCTCATTTTTTCCTCTTAAAATACTTTTTCTATAAAAAAAATACAAACCAAAATTTTCACACATTCTAATACAACTTTTCTCAAATACATCACATTTCAAACATACCCAAAATGTTTTTGGAATTTTATTATGGAATAAGGAGAAAAGGGTAGAGGACTCGTTTAGTTAGTAGGAAAGTAAAGTTAGGTATAAATATGATTTGTGAGAATTTAATTTTGAAAGAATGAATATTTTATAAGAAATTTGAATTTTAGAAATTCTTACCTGTGGTTGGATAGAATAAAAAAACTTAGGGGAAAGTTAATATAATTCATGTTTCGCTATTTTATTCACATTAATGAATTACAAATATATGTTAGATATGATTTATTTGACATATACATTTATCATCATATTCTTCTTCTTCTGAATGATAGAAACAACTCTTTTTGGTCTTTTAATCAAAATATAATTTAACATTTTTTAATCTTATTAGTTATAATGTACAACAGTATTCAAATCCAAATAAAAAAATACTAATTTTATAATAATTCTAATTAGAAACATATCTTTATGGTTAATAAATAGTTCATTTATTTGAACTATCATTGGAAGTGTCTATACTAATGAATAATGAAAATTAAAAAGGATATATAAAAATTAAACAAATAAATATATGAAGAAAATATAAGTAATTAGTGAAATGAAAATTAAAAAAAAATAAAAGAAATTAAAGAAATATTAATAGGAAGAAAAATATGAAGAAGGTGGCTCCAATAACAATGGTATAAATAAGCATATAACAAAAAAGAACCACAACAATGCTGTTAATAGTTTAGTCGCAAAATTGAAGCAATATATATATACACACCCTCATTTAGGATGAAATCAATCCACAATTCAACAATTTAATAAGAAAAGAATGAAAAATTACACAATTTCTAATTTTAATAACTTATGAACTTGAATAAAAAAATGTTCTAAAATTAAAATAAAAAATTAAAACTAATAATAATTAAAATAGAAAATCAACTAGTAATACTTAAAAAATAAGAGACATATAAGAATTAAAAAGAGAAATAATAGATAAGTTAAGATTGAAAGTAGAAATATGTTTATTTAGACTAAAATTCTAAAAAAAAAGAAGTAATCATAATAACAACTTTTAATAAGGATTTAGAATTCTAAAATGTTGTATTTATTTTACTTATTTTCAAAACTCTATTTACTTTGCCAAAACAATTAAATTTAGAACAAACACAAAAAGGAAAACATGTCACATCTCTAGATGAACCAAATACTAAAATTTAGAAATAAGGAAACAGATTATTTTCAAATTCAATTATTTTACCAACATAAACAGTCTAAAAAGAAAAGAGAATAAGAAGAGGAAAACAATAAATCTTATGCCCCTATTAAGTGGAGCCTGGAGAACTCATTATTCACAAACCTTAATGCAACGTTATCATTGCAACCTATATCCTACTTATAATTTCTTGACAAAGATTGTAATCCATTCTTTTTTCTTTCTTCCTAGAATAATAATGTTTTATTGAAACTAAATAATAATAAGTTACAAAATGACCAACTAGCTAGAATTTTCCTTCCAATTTTTTAAAGCCATTAAGAAAACAAGAGCTCTATCAGACACGACTAGAAAAGCTCTACAAATAAATAATAATACAATATCTGAAAGATATTAACTATTGGTGTATGAAATTATTGCCAAAAGTGATTAGAGTTAAAATTGAACAAAAGTATCCACTAACTTCATTTTAACAACAATATTTTCACTCTTCAATACTAGATTCAAGAATTATTTAACTCAATATTGCATTTTTTTAAGAAAAATTGCAAAATATTGATGTTTTGAAACCTATTCCAAAAGTCAATTTCTCAATTTCTCAAAAATCAACTTAATCGATTTCAAAGTCAATTTCTCAAAATTCGACTTTAAAATCAATTTTTTTCAAAAAATTATTATATTTTTAACTTTTTTTTTTACAAAATTCACATAATTAATATAAAAAAACTAATAAACTCACAATCCATATATATTAACCTCAAACACACATAGAAATATAAAAAAAAATCTAGAAAAAAGTTCTATTATTAAATGAACTATAAAAAAAAAAAAAAAGAGTCAAGTTTCACAAGGAGGATGCCTAATATTTCTATGGAATTGTAGCCTATAGTATTTGGGTTTGTGGGTTTACATGGGATTGGTGTTGGAATGCTTGTCTCTGATGAGTCAAGATGAAATGGAACGAATCCACCTATATGTGGTTTCCCACCAAGATATCTATGTCATTCATAGACCAAATCAAATGTAGGGAATCGAGACAATATGCTTCCATCAAAATGAAATGAATGGTCAATTTTAGGAGTCTTCTCCTGTTGCTCACAAACTATTGAGAAAATAATTGAGTATTAAATATCTCATCAGCTTCATTTTCAATATTGTGACCAAACGTAGATAGCTAATTATGTGATTGTTGAAATCCACTTTGTACTTAAAAATTTGAAAGTGTTATTGGCATCGATGACTTTCCCCAACAATCGTTAATACATGAAAAAAAATGTCACGTACATTGGCAATGACCGATATTGAATCTATCTCTAAATTGTTCAGTCCATTATTGATCAAATCATACACTTGTCTCTAATATTAACCCTCTAAATATATGAGCAATAAAAATTAATGCATTGAATCAACTGTTAAATATAACAATAATAAAAATATAATACATATACCCAAAACTCTACAATTGATGCAACTAGATGGACACCGTGAGTACAGTAGTGCAGTGCTCGAGATTACTTATTGGAAAATGAGTAATTTCACAATATCAAATCATATACTCTGAAAAGAACTCCATAGGTCCACTTGCAAGAAGTCCACCGGTAACACTATCCCTCTGTCTCATCTTTTTATCAATATGATGTGCATAATAAATTATCCAATTAATGCCTTTTTTGTCTCAACAATCAGTCCTATGTAATTTCAAATAGGTGTCAACTACAACAGAAACATTCTAATAATAGCCGAAGTACCTCATAACACACTCAGGTAAATGCAATTCAACCACATCAAAGTTAATAAGAGGCACATTTGCACACCAAATATCTCAATCCTATACGCAATAATCTGACAGCTAATATAAATTCTAATCTAAATAAGGCTACCAAGTAAATTGTAACAAAAGACAATTGTAATTATCATTCCAGTAAATATGAGTTTTTTAAAAAATAAAGCAAATAAAAATCAATGCTATATTACTTATGACATCATTCATCAAATAATCCAATTAATCTCAATACATGCATACACAACACATGGGATCCAACATTGGCAAAAATAAACACGTGTTCCACTTATAATAAATTAGACATGTCAATATCGAATGTAAGATACAAGAAGAAAAGAAAAAACAAATGTTGGTTTCAAAAATAGAAAAAATCAAATGTAGCCTCGAGGTCCATTAGGTATATCGGGGAAAATTAGAATGAGTTGGGTCTACATATGACGTTACGGTCTGATAGTTGATAGTTTCTCCTATGCCCACAACTATAAAATTCATAATGGAGCACAAATACCAATCACATCTTTATATGATGTTCAACACAATGCCCTATATAGAGAGGTTAAAACAACGTTGCCTTAACTATATTTTGATACATCATTAATGTCTCTTAATAGTAACAAGCACATTAGTTTGATTTTTCTGCCTAACTTATCACCCATAATAGATCCAATAATCTATAACATCCAACATTTAACATACTATCACACCTCAACATTTGTGACCTTGGGCGTCAAAGTGTGAAACTCTAAATGTGTAGAGATACTTTTTATTTTCAATTGATCCTATCAAAATTCTCAATAGACGATATATAACCTAAAAGTTCTAAACAAATAGTTTGCCACTTGACGATGGTATGACTAGGTTATGGATTGATCACTACATCTTTATATTCTGGTAAACCCCACAATAATACGACATTTTGTAATGTCACAATTACTTCACCTATTGAGAGGTAGATATGAGTCTCCTATCACTATCTCTCTACTAGTTCCGTAATCAATGAATATACTATCTATATTGACCTCGTCCTATACACACTATAAAATCTTACTCGAAGTAGAATGACCTGTACTCTAATGTCGAATGTGGTAACTTTTCAAAACTCAAAATCCGACATATGTATTTTCAATAGCAGGGTATTAGGGTTCTCCAAATGATGTCTGACCAGTGAACTAACTGTAACATCAATACATTTAGTCTACGAGGTCTCAGGGACAAAGGTGACAACTTATATGAAGTCTCATCACCCTTTATTACCTAAAACATAACTTTAAATTTAAGTATGCTAACTCTTGTTTTGTACATAATATGAAAACAAGTCATTTAATAAATATCATCACATTTTCTATTAGTACACATATCATACTATTAATATGGATAAGCATATAAATTTAAAAACAATAATATCACACGTATAATCAATGGAGCAAAATTTCCTTCAACAATGTCACTTTCAAATTTAAGTGCAAAAATTACACAACAAAACCCTAAACAACAATCAAGTCAAAGTCTACGGCATTACATTAAGGATGCATAGCTGCTCTATCTCTAAACTTGTCCATGTTTGGATAAACTTTCTTATTATGTCTATTTCCTCCACATGCCTTGTACTTCTATTTTCGAGTCTAATCCATTTCATTATTTATACAAGTGGACCCTGGACGATTGAGTTGATCATTAGCAAGATTTTGATTTGCCACCAGATGAAAAGATGCAAATAGCCAATAATCTTCACGGGGCATAGGATAGAAGTTGGCAAAGTATGTTTGAATCATCTTTTATGATATGTACAACCCATCAGCAAGTGTCAAAAATAAACTTCCCATTCTCTCACAAACCTTCATTGTATGTGAGTAAGGAAATTTGTAGATTTTAAATTTTTCATAAGTACAACTCCGATTGTTAAGATACACTGTATGCACGTTGCCTCTTTTGCCACCATGTATTCTGATAGTGACTTGATACAATCCTTCTTCTCATACAAATATTGTAATCTGATGGTATTTAGACTTGTGCTCATTTTGGTGGCCAAGAGTTTCCATAAGCAACATGCTTGTATGCCTAGTTAAATATGAATCCAAATATTTAACAATCTGATAAAAAGTTATCCGCACATAAGTAGTGATAGGCAACTTCCTAGCATCTTTCATCCAGCATCATAGTTGCTTCTTTGACATTTGTAATGTGCAAATTTTGCTTAGAAAAAAAAATGTTAGATAATATGTTATAAGAATGATACATCTTTTACATAAATACTACAAAAATAAATAGTTAACAAATATCTATCATGGATCATATAAAGCACTTAAATAATCGGTAGATATTATTAACTCTCAATGCTCTTTCATATCCAAATAATTCCAACATTTTTCAATGAGAAATAATGGCTATGTTTGGATTGTAGTTTATTTGAGAATTTTTGCATTGAAATGTGTAAAAAATTTTGTGGGATTTTTTTTGTAAGAAAAAGTATTTTGAAGAGAGAATAAAATTTGAATTGGAGGGAAATTGCTTTTAAATTATGTGAGGAGATTTTTAAAAATTTAAATAAAAATGCGTTTGGATGTTTGGATTTTTTTTTTATGAGAAAAAATAACTTTTTGTCTATAAGACATTGTCCAAACATAGCCAATATAAAAGACTGCGTTTGTTAAAAATTTCTCAACATGTATATGCTGCATAGAAAAGTATAGAAGTCTGCTCATAATTATATTACTTCTTTTTTAGGGTACATAAGTCTTTGTCCCCCAAGATAGTTAACAAAATAAAAGCAAACATTTACAACATGAGAAAGGAATCAAGTAATGCTAAATAAATAGGAAGGAATGATCCATGTATTTCTTTTTACCTCCTCTAGTACATGAATCAAAGGTAAGAATAGAATCTGCAAGAACTAACCTAATATATATAAAAGAAAATGTAAAGATGAATTTCTACAAAAACATGACTAACATTTAGCTCTTCACAATAAAATCTTAAATACTTTTAGGTAGTGCATTAGTGTACAAAATTTAGGATGAATCCATTTAAATTGAGCTTTTTGCCCTTTTTAAAATTATGAAATGAATTATCCTATTATGTAAGGTCTTGGTACAAAGCAAAGAGAAATGTGTGTTATATCACAAAAGATGGATTGAATTCCACTCATGTCTTTTCATTTTTATTTTAATTAGGCACAAATTATCTGCATGTACGTTGTTGGGATTAAAAATAATAAATCCCAAAAACACAAAATAGATGAAAACCAGGCATACGGGTTTTGAAGAAAGCTTGGCCGCAAGACAACTAAAAATTGATTTTGGAATGAAGCTAATGGCTATGGCTGCACAACAGATCCAAGCAAACAAAAAGAAAACCGTGCTGTCGCCCACGTGCAATGGAAACCAGGAAACAACAAATACAAATTTGAAGTGGCCTCACGCAAATCAAACAAAGTTTGTCAACGAAAATAAATTGGGCAGCAATGTTTTTTTTTAACAAAACTTATCAAATAACCGTGCGGCTTTTCAACAAAAGGATGCTGGATTTTTGTGTTTCTCTTTATTTCTCTCTGTATTAAAATCACGAATAATATGTCCTATTTATAGGACTCAACTAAACCCTATACCTATTGGATTTGGTAACTACTAAACCAAAACCCAATATGATTAATAATTCTAAATCTAATAGAATTATTAAATTACAAATTATAAACCCAATAGGATATTAAGATACTTAGTTTAATTCTACTACATTGCCTCCCTTAAACTAAGTATTCGTAACTTATCATGCCTAACATTTTCTTCAACTTCATAAACGAATCCATCTTCAACGCTTTCGTGAAAATATCAGCTACTTGCTTTTCGGTCTTGCAATAATCGATCACAATTTCCTTTCGTTGAACCAAATCACGAATGAAGTGAAATTTGATGTCGATATGCTTGCTTCGACCATGAAACACTGGATTCTTCGTCATCTTTATTGCTGACGTACTATCACACAAGATAGTAGTTGCTCCATCTTGCTTATGTTGAAGAAAATCTAGCATCCTTCTAAGCCACAATGCTTGAGTAGCACTACTAGCTACAGCAATGTATTCTGCCTTTGCTGTAGATAACGCGATAATTGGTTGCTTCTTTGAACTCCACGAAAATATACCGGAACCAATAAAAAAAGCATAACCAGAAGTACTTTTTCTCTCCACAGTGTCACCAGCCCAATCACTATCAGTGAATCCAAGAAGATCAACAGGATCACTTTTTGCATAAAAGATTCCTTCACCCTGAGTACCTTTAATGTACCTCAAAATTCTCTTAGCTGCTTGCAAGTGAGACTAATGTGGATTCTCCATAAATCTACTGATTAAGCCGACACTGAAATTGATATCAGGTCTTGTAGTTGTCAAGTATCTCAAACTCCCTACCAAACTTTTAAAATAAGTAGGGTCCACATAAGTACCAGTCCCATCTTTGGTCAAACGCAATCGTTCTTCAACTAGGGTCAAGATTGGTTTTACACCATCCATCTTGAATTTCTTCAAAATATCTCCAGCATACTTCTTTTGGCAAATAAAAATGCCTTGATCAGTTTGCAAAACCTCAATTCCAAGGAAGTATGACATAAAACCCATGTCCGTCATCTCGAACTGTCGAATCATAGCCTCCCTAAATTCTGCAATCATCTTGGGATTATTCCCAGTAAATATTAAATCATCCACATATAAGCATACGATAACAACTGCACCATGAGAAGATGTCTTCACATATGAAGCATGATCAAAAGGACAGCGCTGAAAACCACTGCCAACGAAGAAAGAATCAATACGGGTGTACCACGCTCTTGGAGCTTGCTTCAAGCCGTAAAGGGCTCTTTTTAAACGGTACACCTTATTTTCTTGACCTTTCTTCACAAATCCTGCAGGTTGTTCAACGTACATTTCTTCCTCAAGTATACCATTCAAAAACGCAGACTTTACATCCATTTGATGTATTTTCCAACCATTTTGAGCAGCTAAGGAAATAATTAAACGAACAGTATTAAGCCGAGCAACAGGCGCAAATACCTCAAAATAGTCGATGCCAAGTTTTTGTTTATAACCTTTAGCAACCAACCGCGTCTTGAATCTGTCTACTTCTCCATCGGGCTTGTACGTCGTCTTGTAAACCCACTTGACACCAATGGGTTTTTTGCCACTTGGAAGATTTGTGAGCTCCCAAGTATCATTCTTTTCAATGGCATGAATTTCATTAGCCATTGCTTTCTTCCAGTGATTCTCACGAACAGCATCTTCAAAATTAACTGGGTCACAATCTGCAAAGAGAGCAAAATTAACAACATCTTCGTCAGATAAATTTTGAGAGTGACCATCAACAACATAATCCTGCAAACGAGCTGGTAGACGTCTTTGTCTTTGTGGCTGACTTGACTGCACAGGAATAGGTTGAGTAGGAACTTGCTGCTGTTCGGGTACTTCGGGTTGATTGACCTCATCATCATTGTCATCAAAGTATGAAGATTGTGGAGGATGACTAACCGCCACATCTGACCTTTTTTCTGACCAATCCTAGATACCTTTCTCATCAAAATTCACATCTCTACTAAATGTGATCTTCTTTGTCAAAGGGTTGTATAACTTGTATCCTTTAGTCTTAGAACTGTAACCAATAAAAATACACTTCTCCGCCTTATCATCTAGTTTCTTTCTAAGAGCATCTAGAACATGTGCACATGCCAAACAACCAAATACTCTAAGATGAGAGATATTTGGCTTTTTACCAGACCAAACCTCATAAAGGGTCTTCCCACCATTGCATCTAGTAGGACATCTATTTAATAAATAGATACCACATGAAACTGCTTCTGCCCAGAAACCCTTGGGCATGTGTTTGGAAACCATCATTGACCGCACCATGTCCATCACAGTTCTATTCTTTCTTTCTGCAACACCATTCTGCTGAGGAGTGTACCTTGTTGTCATCTGATGCTTAATCCCATGCTGTGCCAAAAAATCATCACATACTGTATACTCCGTACCTCTATCAGTTCTCAGAGTTTTGATGGAGTAACCGCTTTGCTTCTCAATATACACTTTAAAACTTTTAAAAGTGTCACAAGCATCAGACTTATTCTTCAGAAAATAAACCCAAGCCTTTTTGCTGAAATCATCAATGAAAGTAATAAAATACTTATTACCTCCATTAGAAGGAACATCCACTGTACATAGATCAGAGTGAATGAGTTGTAAAGGTTCTTTTGCCCTCCAAGCCTCGCCTTTAGGAAACGGGTCTCGATGCTTCTTGCCCAAAATACTAGACTCACACTGTCTATGGTGAAAGTTGATGGAAGGCAGCCCAAAAACAATGTTATTCTTAGCCAAAAACTACAATCCACGGAAGTAAAAGTGCCCAAATCTCATGTGCCACAACCAAGTGTCATCAACCTCAATCGAGTTAAAGCAAGGTGAATCACCACAATTCAAAATAATAGGAAACAATCTACTATTGGTCATATTCACCTTTGCAATCAAACCCAATCTATCATCAGTGATGGTGCAGACGCGTTTTCGAAAACGTAAATCATAATTCTTCTCTTGAAGTTGACCCAAACTCAAGAGATTTTGATGCAAAGCAGGCACATAAAACACATCAGCAACAGCACTTTTTGCGCCATTCTTCAAGGTAATAGGAATATCTCCTTTACCACATACAGGCACTTCATGATTATTACCAAAACGAACAGTTGATTTAAATGACTCATCCAAATTTTTAAATAATTCCTTCTTTCCAGTCATGTGGTTACTACATCCAGAGTCAACATACCACATGTTATTTTTAGACTCCCCAACCACACTAGCAGAAAATAAGATTGTCTCATGCTTTTCACCAGAATCTTCAGCAACATTAGCATTGATATCCTTATTTTCTGATTTATTATGCCAACAATTCTTTTGGAAATGGCCTACTTTACCACAATTAAAACATTTAGGCCCTTTTTGTTGATTATTGTTAGAATTATAAAAATTGCCTCTTTGTTGAGAGGAATTGTTACCTCTACCGCAACCACGAGAGTTACTTTTTTCACGTCCACGACCTTTGAAATTCTGGCCACGACCACCAGAAGCAGCACTATTGGACGAATCTTCCCTACTTTTCTCCTTAGCAGTCTGAATTTTCACAGCTTACAATGCCTTCTCCACAGGTTCCTTTTCATGAGATTCATCCAATTTGCCATTAATTCGTTATTCATGCAGTAGCAATGACCCTTGCAATTTATCAACTGACAAGGTTGATATCTCTTTTGTCTCTTGCATCACGGCAACGACATGGTCAAACTTTAACGGCAAAGTATTCAAGACCTTTTCTACAATGAGTTGATCAGTAAGATCATACCTATTCAACTGCATCTCGTTTTTTATATCATTCAAACGAGAAAAATAAGACTCAATAGTCTCATTCTTTTCCATCCTGCATAGCTCGAACTTTCTTTTTAACGTCAACAAGTTACTCTATTAGACTTTGTCAACGCCATGATACGTTTTGGCCAAAATATCGCACGGCTGTTTTGTGGTTTTAGCAGTGGATATTTTTCCAAATATAGAAGCATCAATTGCCTGGTGTATTTGAGACAACGCCAAACTGTCGTTTTGTTTCGTCGCCTTAGTAGCATCCTCTGCTAAATTTTCTTGAATATGGGCTAACAAATCAAACGCGTTGAGATGCGTTTCCATCTGGATCCTCAAAAAATTGTAATCTTGTTTACCCTTTAATTTAGGTACGGAACAATTAATATTCCGATTTTCCATAACTTTCAAACACCAACCAAAGCTCTGATACCAGATGTTGGGATTAAAAATAATAAATCCCAAAAACACAAAATAGATGAAAACCGGGCGTACGGGTTTTGAAGAAAGCTTGGCCGCAAGACAACTAAAAATTGATTTTGGAATGAAGCTAATGGCTAGGGCTACACAACAGATCCAAGCAAACAAAAAGAAAACCGTGCTGTCGCTCACGTGCAATGGAAACCTGGAAACAACAAATACAAATTTGAAGTGGCCCCACGCAAATCAAACAAAGTTTCTCAACGAAAATAAATTGGGCAGCAATGTTTTTTTTAACAAAAACTTATCAAATAACCGTGCGGCTTTTCAACAAAAGGATGCTAGATTTTTGTATTTCTCTCTATTTCTCTCTGTATTAAAATCATGAATAACATGTCATATTTATAGGACTCAACTAAACCCTATACCTATTTGATTTGGTAACTGCTAAACCAAAACCCAATATGATTAATAATTCTAAATCTAATAGAATTATTAAATTACAAATTATAAACCCAATAGAATATTAGGATACTTAGTTTAATTCTACTACATACGTGCACTCTTATCCAAACATTCTCAAAGTATCTCATAACATCAAGAATGATGCAAAGGCCTCTATTTAGATATACAATTACTAGAGTAAAAGATTGAATATTTTTTTCACCAAAATATGATTGTTTGAATCAATAATAATTGAATACATGTAGCAAATATTATTGAAACATCCATGGAACTATCCAATAGTGACTTATGTGTATAACCAAGTAGCCTCTCATCCCACAAACACAAAAAAAAAAAAGGAAAAAAAACTTGGTGCCCAAAAAATTATAATTGATTGCATAAACCTACACGTTAGGAATTAGAAAATTGAGCTAGAAGGCTGCAAGGAAAAAAAATTTATTGTTCATCGGGGCAATTTAGGTGCGATTAAGGGTGCAAATTTTACCATTCATGAACAGTACTTTTACTGTTCATGAGCAGTAAATTTCCCCTTTTTTTTTAGTGTAATGTAGTGTATGGATCCTCCGTTGAAGAGGTTTTGGGGTTCCTAATATGAGCGGAAGCGCTAAGATGGATCATGAACGTCAGATTGCTAGACTTCGAAGTCAGTGGCGTTCTAAGGTGCTATTGGCCAGGATTCCTTACTTAGGATTTTTGTGTTCTAGCTTGGGAGAAGGGGCAAGCACATGATGATACACAACATAAGTCCACACAGGAACAAAAGTTAAGGCCAGCCAGTGCCGCGCAGGGTAATTCTGCCTAGTCCGTTGCTTTGGTTGTTGCTACAGGGAGTTGTACAAGTTGAGGCCAACAAGTTAGGAATTTTGTTACTCTTAACTAAGTTAGCTAGGAGGTGCAGTCCCGTTTTATCGGGGTGCCATGTCTTAATCGTAATTTACTGGGTTAGGTTAGCTGTGTTAGGACGAATTTTTAAATGACCCTCTTATATAAATTATTAACTTTGTAATTTCAACAGTTAATACAATCAGTTACTTTTGGTTAAAAAAAAAAACCTACACGTTAGACCAATAGTATTATAGCAATATTAAAATTATACTAGTGTGATGTCAAAATATTATGGTATGAGAATTCATATAAATGTAGTTCAAAATATATGATTCTCTAATACCAAATGGGGGTAGGACCCTACATGAATAGTGATTTAGCTACAGTGATCATGAACAGTAAAAACAAACAATAACATGAATAGTAACCATGAACAGTAATTTCATGAATAGTAACTCAAATGAATGGAATACTTACTGTATTAAGCTTCTGAATACAACAAAATTCCTTGAAATGAAACTTGAAATACAAAATTTAAAATTTTGAAACTAAAAGTTTGAAAATATTACAAGGAGATATGAAATATTTTGAGAGTGTTTGGATACAAGGATAGAGTTTGAAAGCCTAAGGATTGCTAAAGACGCTTGAAAGAAGTTGTAATTGAAGTCCCAAAAAGTTGTTTTTTTTTCCTTCGATGCTTGAATCCCTTTTTATAGAACTTTTGTCGAGTATGTCCTTGTTGTAGCCTTTTGAATTTTGTGTCCCTAGCCTTAGCATTTTTTACTTTTAGAATTTTAGGCTTATAGACTTTAAGACTTTGAAGTCCTAACCTTTGTAAACTTTTTGATGTCTTGAACTTTTTCTCACGACCATAGTCTTTCTTGCCAATTTTTTTTTGTTGAATTATTGATCTTGACTTTCTTGCTGCTTTGTTGAATTTTGACACTTATCCACTTCTAGCTTTTTGAATGGAGACAATTGTTTGTAGTCTTTTGATAATGGAACAATCTTCTTTTTGAAAAGTCTCTTGTAATTATTTGCCGACATGGAACCTACTCTTCTTATCGAGAAGTAGAGTTTTCAGACTATCCCCACTTCATGTGATTGAATAGCTTTAATTATCTTTACATTTCTCACTTTTTGAATGAAAACTGTCTTTGATTTCTTCATGGCGAAGGAAACTGGTCTTCTAAATCTGTTGAGTTTGGTTGTATAGGTGTGCTTGAGAAGGCTTCTTCAACGATCTCT
Source organism: Gynochthodes officinalis (assembly GCA_020080225.1). Taxonomy (NCBI): domain Eukaryota; kingdom Viridiplantae; phylum Streptophyta; class Magnoliopsida; order Gentianales; family Rubiaceae; genus Gynochthodes; species Gynochthodes officinalis. The sequence continues at coordinate 31,536,855 of CM034625.1, read as the reverse complement.
TAATCAAATATATCTGACTAATGAGGAAATTCTCGATGTGTAATTTTGACTAGTAACTCTTGATCATTTGGAACTAGGTTTAATGGGGAATAAAAAGGTAAAGCTTGTAGTTTTCCATGTCTTTCTATGAAGTCTTGCAGTTGATTGTCATTGTTTATCATCCATCGAAGCATTTGAACATAGTCTCGATCTTGTTTCTTTTGAGATTTCTTACTGAAAGGGTAAATACAGTTGGGTAATTTTTGTGGTTGAAATAATCTAGTTTCTCGATTTTGAATGATTTGAGCAACGTTGTAAATACTTGAAAACCTGGGGACTCTTTCAAATATTCTTATTTTTGAATTGTCTGATCCATCTAAATCTGAACATCCTTTGACGAACCAATATGCCTTTGTTTGAGTAACTTTCTTCATTGAATCCTACAAAATAGAAGATTGTTAGATATCAACAGAATTTTGAGCTAGTGGTCCGCCAAATGGGTTTGATGAGGATCCTTCCGATGAAGCTTTGCTACTAATAGACATCAATTTCGTTTTTTCTTTGAATTGCATGAACTTTAAGAATTCTTGATATTCTGCATAGCCATCAACAATATTTTTGTCCTTTTGCAATAATTCTGCCACTGATGGAATCTGGCTTTCTATGATTTTTTTCTTTTTTTTTCTTTTCTTCTTTTTATCTTTATCTTTTTCTTTTACGGGTGTTGATGGTACCGCCATTTGTGGTCCAAAACCCTGCTTTGGTTGACTTGGTGTTAAAGGAATCTTTTGTCCTGCATGTGGAATGTGATGCGCACCAGAGAACTTCAAATTAATGTTGAATGAGATTTTTGAAAAGATTAATGTTATTACTTTTGAAAAGAAAGAATTTCAAATAAATTTTGAATATTTGAATGAGATTTTTGAAAATGATAATAATGATAAGAAAACTTGGTTTTTATCCTTAGATCAAATTATTCAAGAAAAATTAAAATAAGAATGGATTTCTTATATGAAAAATATGAAATGTGATATTCTTTTACTTTTATGGTCAGGATATTGGTTTTCAAGAAATGAGGTATTGACAATGTTTTTAAAGAAAATTATATTAATGTTCAAACTAATTTGTATAAAAAATGGAAAATTAATGATAATCAAGTTATTACTTCAATACATCCACCATTACAAGCTGTAAAAATTCAAGTTGATTAACAGGAAATAGAAGCTAGTCCTTTTAAGATAGGTAAAGAAGATGAAAATTCAAATGTTGTATTAGATGATATTAAAAAAGCTTATCAACAAAATAATTATTCAAATCAGATATTAGATACTATAGCTAATCAAGTAGAACATTTGTCTACTAAGATAGATTCAATTCCTAAAAAAAATCTCAAATTTCCAAACGATATAGCTAATCCTCATTTCAAAACAAGAAGTGTTTCTCATGAATTAGAAGAATATTTAATTAGAAATAAAATAAAAAATAGTTTGATAAATAGAATAACTCAAATTATTCAAAATGATAAAGCAAGTACTACAAAAAGTAGAATTAATTGCTTAGAAATAGGAGGAAAAATAACAAAATTAGATGATAATTCAAATTTAAATGAAGGGTCAGATAACTCGGACATACAAAAGATTAATAATGCAGAACAATAATTTAGAGATGATTCGAAAACAAAAATTAATAGGATAAGAAGACAGAAAAATTATACAAATTACAAAAATGGAATGCAGTAAACACTAGAAACTATTATTCTAGACCTATACCTCCAGATATTTAATATGAAGAAAAAAAAAATTCAAAACAAGTAGTTATGATGGCAATTCTGTTTATGAGTAGAATATAGATGGAAAATTAGAATATGAAATATCAAATACATTGCAAGAAATGGGAATGGCTAAAACAGTATATAAAACCTTAGGAGTAGCAGAGATTAATACTGCAACAGCATTAATAGTAGGATTTTCAGAACAATTAAAAAATTGGTGGGATAATTTGTTAATATTAGAAGGAAAACAATAGCTATTAAATCACACAACAGAAGTAGAAGTTGAAAGAACAAATGCAGATGGATCAAAAACATTTGTTACAGAAAAACAATCAGATGCAGTAGATCAATTAATAGTTACAATTTCAGTTCATTTCATAAGAAACCCAAAAGAAACTTTAGCTAGTTCAAAAATTATGTTAAGCAATTTAAGGTGCCCTACTTTGTCAGATTTTATATGGTATAAAAATGTATTTCTTACTCAAGTATTAAAAAGAAATGATGCTAATTCTCTTTTTTGGAAAGAAAAATTCATTACAGGATTACTTACTTTATTTTCACAAAGAGTAATATCTAAATTACAAAAAGAGGTAGGAAATGATTACATAGATTTCAATACAATATCTTTTGGTAAATTATTTGCTTTTATTTAAAAAAAAGAAGGATTAGAATTATGTACTAAATTGAAAATTCAAAATCAATAATGTAGAGAAAAACAAGAAGTTGGAAACTTTTGTGAAGCATTTGGTATTCAAGGGATTAAGGCTCTTCAACTCAAAATAGAAAATTAGCAAAATATAAAAAACAAAAAAATTATGATAATAATCAATATAGTAAAAAATATAAAAAGAAGAAAATATAAAGACAATAAGAATAATAATAATAATTCAATAACTTGTTAGAAATGTGGTCGCTTTGGTCACAAGGCTAATCAATACAAAATGAAGAAAAAGATAAATGAAATATTTCAAGAAGAAGAGTTAAGAAATAAAATGATACATTTATTAATAGAAGATACGGATATAGAAACATTATTTGAAATGACTGAAAAAATAGATGATAAAGAATGTAGACAAGAATATTTGAAAAAAATTAAGAGATTTAATATTAAAAGAAGAAAAACCTAAAAAGTTTGAATAACTATTTAGTATTTCAAAATTATTAGATAAATATCCAAATGAATGATTATTAGAAATTAGGAAGTCAGATGAAATAAAAGAAGACATTAAAACATTAAAAGAACAAGTTAAAAAACTACAAAAAAAATATAATAGAATTAAAAACAAAAGATTTAGAATTAGACACAAAAATAAGTTTAATAAAAAATGGGAATACCCATGACAGTTCTTCAAAAGGAAAAGAAATTATGGATGATATTCAAGACTTAAGTTCTATTCAAATAAATAATGAAGAAGTTTCGGATAAAATGTATATTCATATGATAAATAAAATAAAATATAAAAAATGGTATTGTTTTGTTACATTAGGAATAAATGATTTCAAAATTATAGTACATGCTATGATAGATGGTGGTGCGGATGCAAAACTATATTAAAACAAGAATAATTCCTACAAAATATTGCCAGAAAACTAATGAAAGTTTATTAGCAATAAATTCAAGTAGATTACATATTAAATATAGAGTAATATTAAATATATGCAATGATGATTATTGTATTAAAATTTTATGTTATATAGTTGATGATATAGCTCAAGATTTAATTCTAGGATTACTATTTTTACATCAGATTAATCCTATAAATGTAGATAATGAAAGTATTCATAAAAAAATTATGGGTAGAAAGATTTCATTCAAATTTATTTCTCCTAAAAGACAAAAAGAAATAGATTTAATTCCGAAGTGTTCAATATTTAAACAAATAAATAATATTAATCATATTAACAGTCAAATAGGATTTTTAAAAGAAGAACATTCATATTCAATTATCAAAAAAGAAATTTTATCTATTGTTTTATGTATTTCAAAATTTCAAGATAATTTATATTACCAAAAATTTCAAGATGATTGCAAATTTGCAAAAGATGTTTTAATTAAAGATGTTCAAAATATAGTTTCAAAACAAATTTTTGCAAGATAGCAAGCTATCCTATCTGTATTCGATTTTGAGAAGAATTGATTGCCTGATTTTTTGACTCATGAATTTTAACAGGAATTTCAAAATGAATTTAGTAGATAAAGAACGAGATTCCAAACAACTTCCACTTATTCATTTGACTTTGCCAAACAGATTTCAATCCCTTTCTAATTATCCCCTACTAAATTTTGCTCAAGCTATAGAAGCATCTTATCAAAAGACTTCAATTCAAAAAAACCAATCTTCCATCTACTCAAACCCAAGCTCAACAAACTGTCTCAAGCTCAAATCTTACCTATTTTACTAAAGGAATAGTTGAATAGCTTTTTCTTACCTGTTTCATTCATGCTCCAGATTTCCCAACTTTTTCAAAATACATCAAACAAACCATTTACCCAGACTGCAATTGGATACCATTCAATGCTGAAAAAAAATAACATTTTATTGATTCAAGATTAGTAAATATCAAGCATACTTTAGATAAAAAAAAAAAAGATGCGAATAGATGTGCTTATTCAAAAGCTATTATAAAAAAAATTTGTTCTTTTGACGAGTGGGAGAATCATTCTCTACTTAAATCATTTTCAACAGAAACTCAATACCAAGGATACAGGTACCAAGACTACTTGGAAGCATGGTACAAAGCTTTTTACTTAAGACCATTCAATCATTCTTGGTTTTTTACTTTCCATAAAACCTTTTCATCCCAAGTACCTTTTATTCGAATTTGGTTTTACAATTAGTGAATATATCTTGGATGCACTGAAGATATTTATCCCCTGGAGACTCAAATGGCTTACAAATTGTTTATTCGGAAAACTAAAGGAAGAATTCCAGATTATATGCAACCAATTCAATTTCATATTTTATTCAAAGTCTCATGGATATTTTGTTGAAGCTACAAGATTCATCTATTCCATCCCAAACCATATCCCATGTCCCTGGTTCATGAATTCAAAATCAAATGGTGGACCCAAATCTCAATCACTTAAGAAATGGTGGCAGCCCAGTTCTCTAGTGTGTATCACATTCCACATACAGGACAAAAGATTCCTTCAACACCAAGTCAGCCAAAGCAGGGTTTTGGACCACAAACGGCGGTACCATTGACACCCATAAAAGAAAAATGAAAAGACAAAACAAAAAAGAAAAGCAAAAAGAAAAAATCATAGAAAGCCAGATTCCATTAGTGGTAGAATTATTGCAAAAGGACAAAGATATTGCTGAGGGCTTGGCAGAATATCAAGAATTCATAAAGTTCATGCAATTCAAAGAAAAAGCAAAATCGATGTCTATTAATAGCAAAGCTTCGTCGAAAGGATCATCATCAGATCTATTTGGTGGACCATTAGCTCAAAATCCTTTTGATATCTAACAATCTTCTGTTTTGCAGGATTCAAAGAAGAAAGTTACTCAGACAAAGGCATATTGGTTAGTCAAAGGATGTTTAGATTTAGACGGATCTAACAATTCAAAAATAGGAATACTTGAAAGAGTCCTTAGATTTTCAAGTATTTATACATTGCTCAAATCATTCAAAATCAAGAAACTGAATCATTTCAACTATAGAAATTACCCAACTGTATTTGTCCTTTCAGTAAGAAATCTCAAAAGAAACAAGATTAAGACTATGTTCAAATGCTCTGATAGATAGTAAACAATGACAATCAACTGCAAGAATTCATGGAAGGCTGGGACACAAGACATGGTAAACTACCAGCTTTACCTTTTTATTCTCCAATCAACCAATTCCTAAAGATTCCAGATTGTTGGTTCCCGATACCTCCTCTCGGGGCCGACAGCCCCAGGGTCGTTAGAGTTCCCCGTCAGGCGTCGTCTCGACGGCTCTCGAGTTGAAGGGTTCAACCACCACTCGTCGTGACGTCCCAGGCCGAGGACTCGCATTTAGGCCGGCCGCGCCGCGAGGGCACGAGGGGCCAACATCCGTCACCCCCGTCCGTCCGAATTCCTAAGGCGAGGAGGGGGTGGCGACGCGATGCGTGACGCCTAGGCAGACGTGCCCTCAGCCTAATGGCTTCGGGAGCAACTTGCGTTCAAAAACTCGATGGTTCACGGGATTCTGCAATTCACACCAAGTATCGCATTTCGCTACGTTCTTCATCGATGCGAGAGCCTAGATATCCGTTGCCGAGAGTCTTTTTGGTTAAACGATCAGACGCTCGGCTTCCGCGGGGCGGCCGGCCATCCGTTTGAGTATTCCTTGGCGCATTCCGCGCCGGGAGTTAAGTTGGGCTCCGGGAGCCGGCGGGCGGGGTTTCCCGCGTCTGTCGGCGCCCGGCAGTTGTTCAACGTGTTCGCGGTCGTTTGTTCGGGCAGGATTCAACAATGATCCTTCCGCAGGTTCACCTACGGAAACCTTGTTACGACTTCTCCTTCCTCTAAATGATAAGGTTCAGCGAACTTCTTGCGACGTCGCGGGCAGCGAACCGCTCACGTCGCCGCAATCCGAACACTTCACCGGACCATTCAATCGGTAGGAGCGACGGGCGGTGTGTACAACCCGATACCTTTGAAGACCATCTCAAGAGAGTTCAAGAACAAGCTAGATTACGAGCTTCGTCAAGCACACCAATACAACCCTGGTCAACATATTTAGAAGATCAATTTCCTTCGCCATGAAGAAATGAAGAACAATATTCATTCAAAAGGCCATAAGTGGACTAGTGTTTAAAATAATTCAAGCACATGAAATAGGGTTAGTCAGAAGGATTCTGTTTTTTACTCCGAAAAGGAAAGTGGGTCCCTCAGCACAAGCATGCAAAAGACTTTTCAAAAAGAAGACCAGACCATTCTCAAAAGACTAAAATCAATTGTCTCCATTCAAAAAGTTGGTAGAAGATAAGGGTTCAGATTCAAAAGTGAAGAAGACAAATTATCAAAAACCTACTACGTAGAAAATATGCAAGCAATTCAAGTAAGCCAAGAAAGTCAAAAAGGCTACTTGTAAACAAAGTCAAAAAGGCTAACCTATGTTACAAAAAAAATCAAAAAGCCTACCATGATGAAGACATTCAAGTGGACGGCAAAACAGAATTCATCCTGCAGATTTCAACTATAAAAAAGCACAATTCCAAGAAGAACTTATCGGCAGTTTTAGTTATCTTCAAGCCTTTCAAACTCTATCCTTGTATCCAAACACTCTCAAAATATTTCATATCTCCTTGTACTATTTTCAAACCTTTAGTTTCAAAATTTTAAAGTTTGTATTTCAGGTTTTATTTCAAGGAACTTTGTTGTATTCAGATTTCAATTTCAAAGCATAATACAGTAAGTATTTCATTCATCTTGAGTTACTATTCATGATCACTGTAGCTAAATCACTATTCATGTAAAAAAAAAGGAAAAAAAATGGCGCCAAAAAAATTATAATTGATTGCATAAACCTACACATTAGACATAGCAATATTAAAATTATACTAGTGTGATGTCAAAATATTATGGTATGAGAATTCATATAAATGTAGTTCAAAATATATGATTTCTTAATAGTTGAAAGTTCCATCTAAAAAAAAAACAAGATAGTAGGATAAATTCCTGATTAGGAGTACCTTTTGACTATTTTGTGATGAACTTTGCTAACATCACCCCTAAATTAAAATTGAATTTTAATGGAGATGAAGCTTGTAATTGACAATCTATTAATAACAAATATGAGATTCTCCTCTTAATAAGTCAAATTAGTGACACAATACAAAAAATTAAGCAACTTTTTTATACTATTATTTGTGTGACAAGGCATGCATAAAGAGAACTAACTATATTTTTGTGAAATTTCAAATTTTCATATTATGTGCTTTAAGTTTAGCATGTTATTTTTATGTTGAAGATCATTAAAAAAATGAAAATTTTTATGCCTTTGCAAATTTCACCTCAAATTGCTTAAGCATTGTGTAACATTATTTTCATTTTTGCTTAATTTTGAGCTTAATACACCCCATACTCAAAAATTTTGACTTTAAGCATAATTTTATTATAGTTTTTACAATTATATATAAGGTCTTAAACCTTATGTGAAAATAAATGAGAACATTTATGACATCTAATAGATCCTTAATATAAAAATGTAACCATTAATAAGGTGTAATAATTTATCATATCAATCCGTCAATGTTAGATTATGGAAATCAATGGGTTTCTACTTGGATATGTCTAATTATCTATCATTATATAGTTGTAAATAAGCTATGAATAGTTAATCATATTCACCCTAATCTTTTACTATAGTTCTTTCATGGTATCAAGCTAATGATTATTTCTTTCATTATTATATATCTTAGCATCATAATAATATTATATCTTCCATCATGTCAAAAATCAAAACAGAATCCACCACTTAGAAAAGGTTCTTGTTTAAAATATTACTACATGACAATAGAGTTTCCTAAACACAAATTTAAAATGTCTAGTTTGTCGAATTGGTTGATTGGTCAGAGTTTAACAACATTACTTTAGAGGAAATTTGCTCAAAAAACCAAGAGAGAAATATGTGAATATATCAATCTAATCTAACAAAAGATAGTAGTAGCCAATGCATGGCCTAATTATCATGCATTAAGTTATTGGTCAAGACATACTTTTAGTTTTGCAATAGAAAAAAAAATCTTTTATTTCTTTTTGCAAACCTATAAACGATTACAAAATTCTACTCAAATAGAAACATTTAAAATATCATCAAATGATACAAACTTTCAATTTTATAAATGAAATTATGGACAAATCCCTAAAAGGTACTAACATAAGACAATTAGGGTTACTTCATAATGAACATTAATGAGTTATTATATCAATTTAGTTGATATAATATCACTACACCACAAGTTATTAACAACCAGACCATGGGCTTTTTTGTCTATAAGATAGGTTAAAAATTAAATAAGTTTTAATGGAAGCATTAAAACACATAAGCTTGATTTAGATATTACATAATAATGATTTGGAAAGTTTATCAATAGAATAATTATTCAAATAAGATATTACATATATTGCAAGTCAAGTAGAACATTTGTCTATTAAAATAGATTCAATTCCTTAAAAAAAAGTTAAATTTCCTAATGAAATTGCTAGTCCTCATTTCAAAACTAAAAGTTTACCTCAAGAAGTTGAAGATGAAATTATTACTAATATGATGGATAATATTCTAATAAGTAGAATTACTCAAAGTTTAGAAGGTGATAGGCCAGGAACTTCAAGAATCAATTATTTAGAACAAAGTGGTAAAGAAAAAGATTATTCAGAATCAGAAGACGAATATAATGAGAATTCAAGTGAAGAGTCAGATATAGAAAGAATTAATGTAATAGAAAATGAATTCAAAAGTGAGTCAGAAATAGAGATTAATAGAATTTAAAAATAGAAAAATTATAGTAAAAATTACAAAAAGTGGAATGTAGTTAACACTAGGAATTTTTATCCTAGACCTACACCCCTAGACATTCAATTTGCAGAAAGAAAGGCTTCGTTTGGACATAGTTTTTATTTACAAAAAGTTAACTTTTTAAAAACAAAAATAAAACATCCAACCACATTTTTATTTCAAAATTTAAAGTTTAAATTTTCCCACTCAAATTCCTCTCACATAATTTTAAAAAAAAAATTCTCTTCTATTTTTCCCTTCAAATACTGTTTCTAAAAAAATCCACTAAAATTTTCACACATTCCAATGCAACTTTTCTCACATAAATCACAATCCAAACAAAGCCAAAACAATTCACTAGTAATTGTTATAGTGGTGACGCAGTTTATGAATGGAATATAGACGGAAAATTAGAATATGAAATATTATATATATTGCAATAAATGACATGGCTAAAGTTGCATATAAGACTAGGGGTCTTATAGGAAAAAAATTATTGCTTCAACTATTGTTGTAGGATTCACAGGTCAATTAAAAATTTGGTGGGATAATATGTTAACATTTCAGGATAAACAATCTATAATAAATCATATGGTGTCAGTAGAAATAGAAAAGAAAAATGAATACGGGATTATAACATTAATAATAGAAAAAAAATCAGATGCAGTAGATCAATTAATAGTTACTATTTCAAAACATTTCATAGCCAACCCTAGAGAAACTTTGGCTAGTTCAAGTGCACTTAATTATCATTTTGCTTTTTGTCACTTATAATTAAGTAATTAAAATTTTCAAAATTGTCCATCTCTAGAAAAGTAGGAAAAAGTTCAAACGATTTGTAAGGTTTTTTATATTGCAACTAATATTTAGTCAAGATCTTATTATCAAATAGTCAATTTGAACATTTCTCAATATTTCTTATTTAATTAAAATTTGTTGAACAGTCTAAGAGTTCATATAGTTTTATGAAATGAATAACTAAACAGATGTTGGGTAAGTTCAACAAATATTGGTTTGAGTTCAATCTTTTGTTGGCTAATATATGTGGTATTTGATTCTCAATATAAGTTTAGTTTATTAAGTTTGGCTATAATAAACTTTATGGTCTTGGGTTTAAAGAATTAGCAAGAGTTAGAGATACACTTTTCGGTTTTTTCAACGAATATTTGACACTATCCAAGATATCTATCACATTCTTTTCATGTTCTCAAAATAGTAATGAGGTCCATACTATTAGAGTTGCTGAGAAAAAAAGGTCAACAACCAATGAATGTTTTTATGGTATAAAAAATTAATATTTTAGTCTTATAGCATTTTTGTATTCAATATTTCTATTATGTCGCATGTTCTAACGTGTATGTTTGTTGATACAATAGGAATTTGACCTTGAATAGTAATGAACAGTAATTACGTGAATATTTAAAAAATGAATAGTAATTATGAATAGTACAATCGAACATTGTTATGCTATTAACATTGGAAGCACACAGCTCATGCCGTTTTCTCCTGCAACTGTGGGCGATTGCGGTGCAACACTGTGTGCGATTCAATTGTTTTTTTTTTTGGTTGCCGGCGTTAGTCAGTTCTTGGATTCTTAAATGCGGATGACCGGTGGTTTCATTTAAATGGACGGCGGTCTTTGCGTTTCATCATCGGCTTAGTTCATAATGGTCTCCGCTGTGCCGTACGAAGAGGTGGTGGTCTTTGGTAGGAAATGCAGCGCTGAGACGTATCGTCGTGGTTTCCCTATTGAAGGATTATGGCATCTTAGCTTGGGAGAAGGGTCAAGCACGAGGCAACGCAGCGTAAGGCCACGCCAGGATAGGGGGGATTGACCAACGCAGAACTGCACTATACGGATTTTTGCGGTCCGTTTCTTCTATTCTGACTAGGGGAGCTGTGTAGGTAGAGGCCGCCAAGTTAGGGTGTTTTTTGTTCTTTTGTTTCTGGTACCACTATGTATTGAGTGGGGTTTTGCCGGTTCCGTTTAAATTGGGGAACTGTCTTAACCAACCCCTATTGGGTTAGGTTAGTTGAGTTAGGACCTGTCCACCCTAGTGATGGACCCTCCTTGTACTGTATTAATATGGAATTTCCCACGTTAATATAATCGCTACTTTTGGACAAAAAAAAAAGAATAGTAAAATCGAAAATGGTACTCAAAATGAATAGAAAATCAAGATGAATGAAATACTTACTGTATTAAGTTTTGAAATTGAAATCTAAATACAAGAAAGTTCCTTGAAATAAAACCTGAAAAACAAACTTAAAGATTTTGAAACTAAAAGTTTGAAAATTGATGAAAATATGGGAACCAAGGTTGAAACAAACAACCATCCAGCCTGGACAACTCAACCAAATTCAAAAGAGACAAATCTAAAAGCACAAGTTGGATGTTTAGTTGAGAATTCGCCTACAAAGAGACATCCACACCTTGATCTATTACAAGGTATTAGACGGCCTATGACTAGATTGCAAATTAAGAGAATAAAAGCTGCTTTAGTAACACTTATAACCAAGTTAAGTGAAGCTCAAGAAACTAAGGCAGCAATGAAAGCAAAGAAAAATTTCGGTCTTAGTTCATCATTTGTCATTTTAGTCATCAATGAAGACTCGAGAATGAAGGATCGAGTGTGGCTAATTTTCACATGTGTAATCAAGATCATTAGGCCACTTCTCATTACAATCCTAGTTCAAATTTGGAAGGTTCTACTTCAGAAGTTTGCAACTCAATTCGGCCTTAGAAGATTTCAGCATTTGGCCTTGGAAAGTTCCAACATTAAGCCAATTTTAGGAAGCTCAAATGTACGTTTTTGGCAGCCTAATTCTAGCTCTATTCAACTCCATTCCATTCAGCACTTGGAATTATGGTTTAGGAAATTCCATTCAGTACGTGGATGTTGATTTAGGAAGCTCAAGTTCAGCTCAAGTTCTAGTCCAAAATTGGATTTCAATTCCGGAAATTCCAACCACACTTGGATTTCAGTTTTGGCAATCTATCAAGTATTTCCATTACTTGATCATGAACGACATTAGAAGCTTCTAAAGTCAGAGTCATGATATTTAAAGAAGCTTCTAAATCCAATGCAAGTCTGGACAAAATTAAGCTTGGCCATATACAACACAAGTTCAGCAAGCACACAAATCCAAATCAGCTTTGGATTAGTTTTAGTTTTAAGCAACTATTTTATTCTATTTCCTTTTCTTATATTAGAATACTTTTAGTAAGTATTTCTTTTAGTAATAGTTTCTTAAAGTAGTCTCCTAAAAAGCTAATCCTTCTAGGAGATGGCTTTCTTAATTCTTATACATTGTAATCTATAAATAGAGGCATTCAGCCACAATAAAAGAAGACTTGATTCAATACGAACTTGAGAGCTTTTTAGCTTTTTCTTTGAGTTCTAGTTTAGAACTTGCTTTGACTCTTTGAGGATAGCCTCTTAAGTTCATGTTTAAGCTATCTTGTTGAGTTTCTTTCCCTCAACAATTTGAGCGTGCTTCTTGGTTCCAAGGAAACAGTCCAACTCACATCTGAAAGCTGGAACTGATCCTTTGGGTGTCAAGTGGACAAAAGCAAGGTCCTTCTTCAATCTTAGAGTTGGTGTCTTGCTAAAGGAAGGATTAGTTCAACTTAAAGGACGATACTAGGACCTACACTCTTATATAGGTTCGGATTTTATTCTCTTGGTTTAATATTCATATAAAAAATACAAGGAGATATGGAATATTTTGGATACAAGAGTTTGAAGGAATTCTAATCTAGATTAAAGAAGCTGTAAAGAAGATGTAAAAAGTTGTGTCCTTCCGATACTTGAGTCTGTTGAATTTATAGCACTTTTTTGGCAAGATTACTCCATAGGTTTGGTAGTTTTTTTGACTTTTGGTTTTTTAGGCTTTATAGCCTTTTGACTTTTTTTGCCTTGCTTGAATGCTTCATTCGTAATAGATTTTTTTAGCCTTTGATGTTTTGTCTTTTTCAACTTTGAATTCTTGACTTTCTTCACCAAATGATGTTTTGTCTCTTTCAACTTTGAATCTGAATCACTTTGAATCTGAATCCTTATCTACTTCCAGCTTTTTGAATGAAGACAACTGCTTGTAGTCTTTAAAGGCTGATCTGATCTTTTTTTTGAAAAGTCTCTTGTAATTATTTGCTGACATGGGACCTACTCTTCTTTTCGAGAAGCAGAGTCTTCTTACTGTCCCCACTTCACGTGCTTGAATAGCTTTAATTATCTTTCCAATATTTTCCACTTTTTGAATGAAAACAATCTTGATTTCTTCATGGCAAAGGAAACTGATCTTCGAAATCTGTTGAGTTTGGTTGTATAGATATGCTTAAGAAGGCTTCTTTGATGATCTTTTGATTAAATATATCTGATTGATGAGGAAATTCTTGAGGTGTAATTTGACTAGTAACTCTTGATCATTTGGAACTGGGTTTAATGGAGAATAAAAAGGCAAAGCTGGTCATTTGCCATATTCTTCCATGATCGCTTGCACTTGATTGCCATTTTTTATTGTCCATCGGAGCCTTTGAATATAGTCTCGATCTTGTTTCTTTTGATATTTCTTACTGAAAGGGTAAATACAGTTTGGTAATTTCTGTGGTTGAAATGATCCAACGTTGTAAATACTTGAAAGTCTGGGGACTTTTTCAAGTATTACTATTTTTGAATTGTCAGATCCTTCTAAATCTAGACAATCTTTGACTATCCAATGTACCTTTATTTGAGTAACTTTTTTCATTGAATCCTGCAAAACAGAAGATTATTAGATATCAAAAGGATCTTGAACTAGTGGTCCGCCAAATGGGTCTGATGAGAATCCTTTCGATGAAACTTTGCTATTAATAGACATTGATTTTTCTTTTTCTTTGAATTGCATGAACTTTAGGAATTCTTGATATTCTGCATAGCCGTCAGCAGTATCTTTGTCCTTTTGCAATAATTCTACCACTGATGGAATTTGGCTTTCTGTAATTTTTTCTTTTTTCTTTTCTTCTTTTTTGCCTTTTTTTTGTTATACGGGTGTCGATGGTACCGCCATTTGTGGTCCATAACCCTGCTTTGGCTTATTTGTGTTGAAGGAATTTTTTGTCCTGTTTGTGGAATTTGATGCGCACTAGAGAACTGGGTTGCCATTTGATTTTGAATTCACAAACCAGGGACATGGGATATAGTTTAGGATGGAATGGATGAATCTTATAACTCCAACAAAATATCCATAGGACTTTGAATAAAATATAAAATTGAATTGGCTGCATATAATCTGGAATTCTTCCTTCAGTTTTTCGAATGAATAATTTGTTAGCCATTTGAGTCTCTGGGGGATAAATATCTTCAATACATCCAAGATATATCCACCAGTTGTAAAATTAAATTCAAATAGAAAGTACTTGGAATGAAAAGGATTTATGAAAAATAAAAAACCAAGAATAATTGAATGGTCTTAAGTAAAAAGCTTTGTACCAAGCTTCTAAGTAGTCTTGGTACGTGTATCCTTGATATTGAGTTTCTGTTGAAAATGTTTGAAGTAAAGAATGACTTCCCCACTCGTTAAATGAATAAATTTTTCTGATAAGAGCTTTTGAATAAGCAACTCTATTAGCATCTTTTTGATTTAAAGTATGCTTGATATCTACTGATCCTGAATCAATCAAAATCAGAAGATAAAATGAGATATCTTTTTCAGTATTGAATGGTATCCAGTTGTAGTTTGAGTAAATGGTTTGTTCAATGTATTTTGAAAAAGTTGAGAAATTTGAAGTTTGAATGAAGCTGGCAAGGAAAAATGGTTCAACTATTCCTTTAGTGAAATAGGTAAGATTTGAGTTTGAAGCAGTTTGCTAAAATTGGGTTTGAATAGGTGGAAGATTATTCCTTTCAATTGAAGTCTTTTGATAAGGTGCTTCTAAAGCTTGAGCAAAGTTTAATGGAAGATAATCATAAAGGGATTGAAATCTGTTTGGCGAGGTCAAATGAATAAGTGGAAATTTTTTGGAATCTCCTTCTTTCTTTACTGAATTCTTTTTGAAATTGCTGCTAAAATTTATAAGTCCAAAATTAGGCAAACAATTCTTCTCACCTTTTATACATTCAATATCAAGATTGAATACAGATAGGATAGCTTGCTAGTTTGCAAAAATCTATTTTGAAACTATATTTTGAATGCCTTTAGTTAAAACATCTTTTGCAAATTTTCAATTAATACGTAATAGAAATTTTTGATA
Organism: Gynochthodes officinalis; assembly: GCA_020080225.1. NCBI lineage: Eukaryota > Viridiplantae > Streptophyta > Magnoliopsida > Gentianales > Rubiaceae > Gynochthodes > Gynochthodes officinalis. Next base: position 31,521,403 of record CM034625.1, on the reverse strand, counting down.
ACATAAATCATCTTGAAATTTTGAGGTACATAAAACAATGGATAAAATTTCTTTCTTAAACTTATATTCTATTCTAGCATATGAATGTTCTTATTTTAAAAATCCTATTTGACTTTTAATATGATTAATATTATTTATTTGCTTAAATATTGAATACTTCTAAATTAAAGCTATTTCTTTCTGTCGTTTAGGAGAAATGAATTTGAATGAAATCTTCCTTCCCATGATTTTTGTATGAATACCTTCATTATCTACTTTGATAGGATTAATATGATGTAAAAATGGTAATCCTACAGTTAAATCTTGAGCTATATCCTCAACTACATAACATAAAATTTTAATACAATAATCATCATTGCATACATTTAATATTACTCTATGTTTAACATGTAATCTACTTGAATTTGCTACTAATAAACTCTCATTAGCTTTTTGGCAATATTTTGTAGGAATTATCTCTGTTTTAATACAGTTTGCATTAGCACCACTATTTACCATAGCATGTACTGTAAGTTTGAAATCATTTATTCCTATCATAACAAAACAATACCATTTTTGATATTCTATTTTATTTATCATATGAATATACATTTTATCCAAAACTTCTTCATTAGTTATTTGAATAGAACTTAAGTCTTGAAAATCATCCATAACTTCTTTTTCTTTTGAAGAACTGTCTAGGGATACCCCATTTTTTATTAAATTTATTTTTGTATCTAATTCTAAATCGTTTGTTTTTAATTCTATTATATCTTTTTGTAATTTTTTAACTTGTTCTTTTAAAGTTTTAATATCTTCTTTTACTTCATCTGGTTTTCTAATTCCTAATAATCCTTCATTTGGATATTTATCTAATAATTTTGAAATACTAAATGGTTCTTCAAACTTTCTTGATTTTTCTTCTTCTAATATTAAATCTCTTAATTTTTTCAAACATTCTTATCTACATCCTTTATCATCTATTTTCTCAATCATTTCAAATAATGTTTCTTTATTACTTTATGAAATCACATTAATACACTTGCACTTTTCTACACATTCTAGACTTGAGTGCAATCTATGTCATCTTGAATATTATCTTCATCTATATCTGTTTCTTCTATTAATAAAACTATCATTTTCTTTTTTAACTCTTTTTCTTGAAATATTTCATTTATCTTTTTCTTCATTTTACATTGATTAGCCTTGTGACCAAAGTGACCACATTTCTAATAAGTTATTGAATTATTATTATTATTGTTATTATTATTTTATTTTTATATTTTCTCTTTTTATATTTTTTATAATATTGATTTTTATCATAAGTTTTTATGTTTCTTAAATTTTGAATGTCTTTTATATTTTTCTAATTTTCTATTTTGAGCTGAAGGAGCTTTAATGCCTTGAATACCAAATGTTTCACAAAAGTTTCCAACTTCTTGTTTTTCTCTACAATATTTATTTTGAATTTTCAATTCTATGCATAATTCTAATCCTTGTTTTTTTAATAAAAGCAAATAATTGACCAAAAGCTATTTTACTGAAATCTATGTAATAATTTCCTATCTTATATGCAATTTAGATATTATTCTTTGTGAAAATAAAGTAGATAATCCTGTAATTAATTTTTCTTTCAAAAAAGGAGAATTAGCATCATTTCTTTTTAATACTTGAGTAAGAAATACATCTTTATACCATCTAAAATCTTACAACGTAGGGCATCTTAAATTACTTAACATAATCTTTGAACTAGCTAAACTCTCTTTTGGGTTTCCTATAAAATGAATTGAAATTGTAACTATCAATTGATCTACTACAAATGTTGTTCCATCTTCATTTGTTCTTTCAACTTCTACTTCTATTGTGTGATTTAATATTTGTTGTTTTCCTTCTAATGTTAACAAATTATCCCACCAATTTTTTAATTGTCCTGAAAATCCTACTATTAATGTTGTTGCAGTATTAATCTCTGTTAATCCTAATGTTTTGTATGCTGTTTTAGCCATTCCCATTTTTTGCAATGTATTTAATATTTCATATTCTGATTTCCAATCTATATTCCATTCATAAACAGAATTGCCATCATATGAACTTGTTTTGAATTGTTTTATTTTTTCATATTGCATATCTGGAGGTATAGGTCTAGAATAATAATTTCTTGTGTTTATTGAATTCTAGTTTTTTGTAATTTCTATAATTTTTGTGTCTTCTTATCCTATTAATTTCTATTTCCAAATTATCTCTAAATTCTTGTTCAACATTATTAATCTTTTGTATTTTTGAGTTATCCAACTCGTCACTTAAACTTGAATTATCATCTGATTTTGTCATTTTTCATCCTGTTTCTAAACAATTAATTCTATTGTCTGAAGTACTAGCTTTATCACTTTGAATACTTTGAGTTATTCTATTTATCAAATTATTTTGCATTTTATTTCTAATTAAGTCTTCTTCTAATTCGTAGGAAACACTTCTTGTTTTGAAATGAGGACTAGATATCTCATTTGGAAATTTAGGAGTTTCTTTAGGAATTGAATCTATCTTAGTAGACAAATGTTCCACTTGATTAGCTATAATATGTAATATCTGATTTGAATATTTATTTTGTTGATAAACTTTTTAAATATCATCTAATACAATATTTGAATTTCTATCTTCCCTGCCAATCTTAAAATGGCTGGCTTCTATTTTCTGTTGATCAACTTGAATTTTTACAGGTTGTAATGGCGGATGTATTGAAGTAATAATTTGATTATCATTAATTTTCCATTTTTATACAAATTACTTTGAACATTAATATAGTTTTCTTTAAAAACATTGTTAGTAACTTTATTTCTTGAAAACCAATATTCTAACCATGAAAGTAAAATAATATCACATTTCATAATTTTCATATAAGAAATCCATTCATCTTTTAATTTTTCTTCAATAATTTGATTTAATGATAAACACCAAGTTTTCTTATCATTATTATTATTTTCAAAAATCTCATTTAAGTATTCAAAATCTATTTGAAATTCTTTCTTTTCAAAAGTAATGACATTAATTCCCATTTGTGACCTTGTAAGTGACACAGGGGGTGAACTAACTATTTCAGAAATATGAGATTTGAATACATATTTTGAAGGGCCTTCTGATACTACTAATGGTGATGGTTCAGAAAATGATCTTTTAGAGAAATTAAAATTTCTTGAAGAATTGGTTCCTTCTCTAAATGAATTGAATTTTAATACAATTGTTCAATCTTCTTTTTCTATAATATTATCAATTTCTCTTCTAATTATATTTCTAAAAGGTCATTTTGAATTTTGAATTGTTCAGGAATTGTAATTTCATTCCATTTTAATCTTTTAGGAACAAAAACTGTTGAATTATCAGCTTCTACATGTAATAAAACTGTTTCTTCTTTTGAAGTCAGCACCATGTTGAATCTAGTATTTATTTGAGAATTCATTAATCTAAAATAACCTCTATAAATAATAACAAAATTTTTACAAAATTGTTCAAATTCATCACCTTGTAAATGAATATCTAAAATTAATGAATTTAGTATTAATGGGTCTGTTAAATCAATATAAAAGTTTGGACAACAATTAAATTTTATTGGACCATTACAAACATCAGTTTGAATCATACTTAATAAAGATGTTTTATATCGTTTTAATATTTTATCTCTTAATGCTAAATAAATTGGAGTATCTACTCCTATATGAACTAATGGTTTAATTGCTACTTGAATCATACCATAATGAATATATTTATAACCTTTGTCTATATAATTTTTAATTGAAACTTTATTTAATAAAAGAATTGTTTGAAATTCTTCTTGTAAAGAAATAGTTTCTTCATGGGTATTACTTGAAAAAGTAGTTTTGAAATCTAAAGAACCTATCTTGTATATGGAATCTATACTTTGTTTTGGAATAGACCAATTTGAATAATCTAAAGGCATATGAATTTCTTGACTCTGCACAACGTCAGAGTAACTGTTTCTATCTTGAGTATTCAAAAATATTCTTCTAAATCTCGCTGTCTTGTCTAATATAATATAATCTAATTATTTACACTTGATGTTAGGTTAAGATCGGGGAACAATGGAAGCACCCTGCTCGGAACACCTCACACTCAGGCTTACCAATGGTCTTCTTAAGCTCACCAAACTGCTTACCAAACTTATCTTAATCTTAATCAAATATAAAGTCTTAAATTAAGATTATCTTAAATAGTTAAGCTTAATTTAAATTAATGCTATTTGAACACCTAAAACAAACAAATAGTGGCTCTGATACCAATAAGGGGTAGGATCGGGGCATGAATAGTGAGACGTGTGAATAGTAATTCTGCTACAGTGATCATAAATAGTAATTACATGAACAGTAAAAATGAATATTAATTGTGAATAGTAACAATGAATAGTAAAATCGAAAATGGCACTCAAAATAAATTGAAAATCAAGATGAATGAAATAATTACTGTATTAAGCTATGAAATTGAAATATGAATACAAGAAAGTGCCTTCAAATAAAACCTGAAAAACAAGGATTCAGATTCAAAGTTGAAAGAGACAAAACATCATTTGATGAAGAAAGTCAAGAATTCAAAGTTGAATGAGCAAAACATCAAAGGCTGGAAAAATCTATTACGAATGAAGCATTCAAACAAGGCAAAAAAGTCAAAAGGCCATAAAGCCTGAAAAATCAAAAGTAAAAAAATGCTACCAAGCCTATGGAGTAATCTTGCCAAAAAAGTTCTATAAATTCAACAGACTCAAGTATCGGAAGGACACACAACTTCTTTACAGCTTCTTAAATCTATATTAGAATTTCTTCAAACTCTTGTATCCAAACACTCTCAAAATATTCCATATCTCCTTGTAGTATTTTCAACATTTTTAGTTTCAAAAGTTTAAAGTTTGTATCTCAGGTTTCATTTAAAGAACTTTATTGTATTCAGATTTCTATTTCAAAGTTTAATACAATAAGTATTCCATTCATCTTGAGTTACTATTCATTTTTACTATTCACCCAATTACTATTTATTTTTACTATTCACATGTACTATTCATTTTACTGTTCACGTATACGGTTTATTTTACTGTTCATTTTACTATTCATGATCATTGCTGCTAAAGTGATTCAAATTCAAAGTTGAAAGAGACAAAACATTATTTGGTGAAGAAAGTCGAGAATTCAAAGTTGAAAGAGACAAAACATCAAAGGTTGGAAAAATCTATTACGAATGAAGCATTCAAACAAGGCAAAAAAAGTCAAAAGGCTATAAAGCCTAAAAAACCAAAAGTCAAAAAGGCTACCAAGCCCATGAGTAATCTTGCCAAAAAAGTTCTATAAATTCAACAGACTCAAGTATCGAAAGGACACAACTTTTTACAACTTCTTTACAGCTTCTTCAATCTAGATTAAAATTCCTTCAAACTCTTCTATCCAAAATATTCCATATCTCCTTATATTTTCAAACCTTTAGTTTCAAAATCTTTAAGGCTCTGTTTGATTGCATGGAATTGGAGCTTAGAATTGGAATTGAAAGCACCAATTCCAATTCTTGTTTTTGTTTTAATAAAAAAAAATTGAGAATTATAAATCTATTTCAATTCTATTTTTTTCCCAATTCTACAAATTGAATTCTTTGTCCAAAGTTAAAATTTCCAATTCCAATATCCAAACACGTGGAGATCAAAAGCCCCAAACTTGAGCCTCAGTTTCAGTAACATATCATCTCCTAATCCTCTAGCACCACTTCGGTACTCCGCCACCGGCAACACAACAATCTCTTAGTCTTCCCCCCCCCCCATTCTCCACTTTGGAGAATGGGGGAGGTAATCTATTTTTTTTTTTTTCATTCTGTTAGTAGTTTGCTGAGGAGATTAATTTCTATATCTGTTTAAGATTTAGCTTTAGATCTAGGTACTTTCTTTAGAAAGAAAAAAAAACAAAAACAAAAAAAAAAGAGGGAGAAAAAGTGTAGATCGCCATCTTGTGATGATGGTCGGTCAAAATCTGAGGAGATAATGAAGGAGATGATGGCAAGGATGATGCGGAAGAAGTTGGTCTTCTACAGCATGAGGATGAAGAAGAGGAGAGGATGGAGATGATGATTACGTTGATGAAGGTGGGGAGGGATAAATCATGCTGTTGATGATGATATTGTGACTTCCGTATTATGATGAAGATGATAGATTGTAGATGAAGGTGGTGAAGAGTGATAGATGATGACGTTCTTCTGAGGCAGAGTTGCCTGGCGGCTGTAGCAGAAGGAAAAAGGGACTGTGGATGGGGGCGGCGGACTGAGGAAAAAGTTAGGGCAAACTGGTTTTTTTTTTTTTTTTTTTTTTTTGGTGTTGCTGTGTCTCTGCAGATTGGACTCACGCAAATGGCATGCGGTGCGAGTTAGAGATTGAGTTCTAGTTTCTCTCATCCAGTGCCTTTTGTAGTGGGCTCATTGAGATGAGTAGCATCCTTTTTGTATAGTATTAGTGATCCGATATAATCGGGTTTTTTTACTTTTGGGTTGTTTCTAGGTTGTCAACCTTTCCCGCTCGTCGGGTGTCTTCCCGCTAGTCGGGTTTCAATGGTTCTTTTCCCGCTCGTCGGGTTGCCCCTCGTGGGCTTTTACGCCCTTGTGGGCGCGCTCATGGGTTATCGCGCTGGTATCCAGTTGCAACACCATGAGGATTTATTAGCCCTAGTGGCTATGTAAATTGACAATTCATGCCTTGTTAATACCCTATCGTTTCCGGAAAAAAAAAAAATATATCCAAACACGTGGATCCTATTTCGGGTAAAATGCAATAATTTCGGGTCATAACAAAATGGGTCAAATTAGCCCAAAACTGCCTTATCCTCCTTCTTCCTCTTAGTCGTTGTCATAACAAAATCTTCCCAGTCTGATGATGGAAACGTGAATCCAACCCCGTCAATGCTGAATTCGTCGACTTCGGTGGGGTTTAACACAAATCAGCTTCCTTTGAACATGAGCCAGAACTACACGGAGGAGGAGGATGACGTGGAGAAGGCAGAGGTTGACTCGAATTTTATCAGAGACAAGGCATAAAATGGAGACGAAGAGGAGGAAGGAGAGGACCTCTTCAATGATAACTTCATGGACAATTACAAGAGAATGGAAGAGCAAGACTAGGACCAGTACAAATTGTTGGGCCTAGATGATTTGATGGAGGACGAGAGGGATTTGGATCAGATCATGGCTGACTGGAGGGCTGCCGAGATGGAACTCAATGCTAGAGAAACTCACTTCGGCATCTCCTCTCAGCGCAAGTTGCCTCAACTTCTCCATGACCAAGGTATTTTTTGTTCTCAATGAGTAGAAAAGAGGAAATCACCAATGGAACGAGCAATGTATGAGTACTTAAGAGGGAAAGTGTTGGATGTCTTCTCTAATTATAGAAATGATACAGAGGATCATCTCTCGAAAGCTGTGAGTGATAAAGAATTCATTTTTATCAAATGGGTTTCTTTTGTTTTATGTCTTTTCTGAATTTAGTGAACTGACCATTGTTGATTTGTTTCATTCTACTGGGATTTTTACTTGTTTTGGAATATTGGGATTTTGTTAATTCTAGGTCTTATTAAAGTTTGTTAATTATTTTTTTTTCTGGTAAAGGTTAAGTTGAATCCATCTCTTGGAGATGCGTGGCTGAGTTTAGGCAACTGTATGTGGAAGAAGGGTGATTTATCTAAGGCAAAGATTGCTATATGCTTGCTCTAATAAGCAAGGTCATTTTCTTGTTTCATTGATTTAGAATCTTTGTTCCTTTTGGTAGTAGAATGTTAAGAATCATTGAATCAAATTTGTCAATGATGCAGATGATATGTCTAGAACTCTCCACAATGAGGGTGAACCTGACATTGACATAGAACTCTCCACATCATACTTGTTTTCGAAATCTGTTGGCATGATTGGGACGAAAGATTTTTAGAGATGATTATTCATTCAAGTGATAGTTTCAGTCTTTATGTATTGTCTAGTTGAGGAGATTGCTTGGAATTTTGTGGAGGTTCTTTTGTGGTAATATATGTGGTTAGTGTTGGAAGAATACCTTCTTTTTTTTTATAATCTTATTTGCTTGCATTTTTTCCTCATTATGTATTTTTTCCCCTCAATTTGATTTCATTTTTGCTCCTTAAAACATGTTTTCTTCCTAAGGTTTTCATCCCCATCTAATTTCTAGATTTTAACTTATATTGGTGTAAAACAAATCATAACGCTTGGTAATGCTTGACTATCATCATTTTGATTTGCCTTAGAACTTTGAGCAGCAATATTTTACAGGGTTTGATGTTATAGATCTTTGTGGGCAGGAGAATGCGTTACCACAGATTACTGGTTTTATGCAAAACTTGTATCCTCCGCCTGCTACTTTCTTTGGGCCAAAATGTGCACTTTGGGATTGTCCAAGACCTGCACAAAGGTTAGAATGGTGTTAAACATCACAAGATTATTGTAGTAACCATCGTGCACATATTGTGCCAGCAAAAGGCTACCTTGGCATGGCTCCAGTTTTACGACTGGGAGGAATTGGCTTGAAAGATAATTTACTTTTTGTCGCTCTTTATGCAAAATCTCATGGAAAAGAAGTCGGAGTCCCAAAATGTGAGGGGGCTGCCACTGCAAAGTTCCCTCGGAATGCACCTGGTAAGACCATTTAAGACCATTGCTTCTGTGTGGCATGATTTATTCTGGTTATACTTATATGACGAATCAGTTTCCTTGTGCTTCTGTAGAGCTTTTTGACCTTGCTATTTTGGAAAGAGAAACAATCAGGGAGTGGCTTTTCTTTGATAAGCCTCGAAGAGCCATTGAAAGTGAATATAGAAAGCAAAGGGCATTGCCAGATTACAATGGACGTGGCTAGCATGAGTCTAGAAAGCAAATGGTGAATGAATATGGAGGGTTGAAGAGATCTTATTATATGGATCCACAGCCACTGAAAAACTATGAGGGGCACCTCTATGAATATGAGATCAACAAGTATGATGCTTGTGCTTTGTATAGGCTGGAACTTAAGCTTGTTAAAAGGAAAAAAACTCCAAAAGGTAAAATAGCTATTGATTCAGTTGTTGATCTGCAGAAGCAAATGACAAAACTCAATGCTAAATTTCCATCAAATAGCAATCCTTCTGCAAAGGATAGTGCTAATACTAATTTAAAGAACAGTACAGGAAGCATCTATTCTACCCCAAATAGAATGCAACATACAAGAGAAGGGTTCGATTATGGTACTAGTGCTTCATGTGAATATCTGGTTGACAATGGTAATGTTTACTACATCACGTAGTTGGTAATGACATATGAATCTGTAATAAAGGCATTCCATTGTATCGTGTGCCAGTCATACTACTCATTATTGGTCTCATACAAATGGAGTTCTGAGCTTTTATTTACTTCATGTCATCCAGTATTCAGTCTACTACTGTTTTGCTTCATGCAGCATTTTGGTTGTCCTCCAGCCTCTCTATCCCATTGCGCAAAAATGGGTGTAGAAATTCCCACTTATTTTTTGGCTATTTGTCTTTTCAGAAAGAAGCAACTCATGGAGGTGTAATGGTTTCTATAGATAAATTTATTATTATTATTATTTTGTCAAATTAGATTTTTCATTAGATAAGATTGAAAGTGTAATAAATTTTGAAGAGGTTTAGGGAAAAGAAGAAAAAGAAAAAAAAAAGTAGTTTACGAAATTCTCCATTTTTGATATTTTACCAAACAGAAGAATTGAATTGGAATTGTGATTATGTAGAATTGAATTCAATTCTACATAATTACAATTCCAATTCAATTCTAATTCCGAGGCACCAAACGGAGCCTAAGTTTGTCTTCAAGTTTTATTTCAAGGAACTTTCTTGTATTCAAATTTCAATTTCAAAGCTTAATACAGTAAGTATTTCATTCATCTTGATTTTCTATTCATTTTGAGTACCATTTTCGTTTTTTACTATTCACAATTACTGCTCATTTTTACTATTTACGTAATTATTGTTCATTACTATTCATGATCACTGTACACGTCTCACTATTCATGCATTGGTCTTGCCCCTTATTGGTATTAGAGCCACTGTTTGTCTGTTTTGGGTGTTCAACTAGCATTAATTTAAATTAAGCTTAACTATTTAAGATAATCTTAATTTAAGACTTTATATTTGATTAAGATTAAGATAGATTTGGTAAGCGATTTGGTGAGCCTATTAAGACCGTTGGTAAGCTTGAGTGTGAGATGTTTCAAGTAGGGTGCTCTCATTGTTACCCAATCTTAACCTAATATCAAGTGTAAACAATTAGATTATGTTATATTAGACATGATAGCGAGATTTAGAAAAATATTTTTGAATACTCAAGATAGAAACAATAACTCTGACATCATGCAAAGTCAGGAAATTCATATACCTTTAGATTATTCAAATTGGTCTATTCCATAACAAAGTATAGAGTCCATATACAAGATAGGTTTTTTAGATTTCAAAACTGCTTTTTCAATTAAAACTCATGAAGAAACTATTTCTTTACAAGAAGAATTTCAAACAATTCCTTTATTAAATAAAGTTTCAATTAAAAAATATATAGACAAAGGTTATAGATATATTCATTATGGTATGATTCAAGTAGCAATTAAACCATTAGTTCATATAGGAGTAGATTCTCCGATTTATTTAGCATTAAAAGATAAAAGATTAAAATGATATAAAACATCTTTATTAAGTATGATTCAAACTAATGTCTGTAATGATTCAATATATTTTAATTGTTGTCCAAACTTTTCTGTTGATTTAACAGACCCATCAATAGTAGATTCATTAATTTTAGATATTCATTTACAAGGTGATGAATTTGAACAATTTTGTAAAAATTTTGCTATTATTTATAGAGTTTATTTTAGATTAATGAATTCTCAAATAAATACTAGATTCAACATGGTACCTATTTCAAAAGAAAAAACTGTTTATCACATGTATAAGTTGATAATCTAACAGTTTTTATTTCTACAAGATTAAAATGGAATGAAATTACAATTCCTGAACCATATTCCACCACAAGAAAATTGGTCTTTAGTGACCAAAAAGGCGGTGACAACAACATTTTTCATCACTAAAAGTAGCCTTTAGCAACGAGAAAAATGTAGTCACAAAAAGTTAGTCACAAATGTATTCATTCTTAATCACACGAAAAAGTGGTCACCAAGTGGTCACTAAATGACATCCTTTAATGATGAGAAAGTAAAAGTGGTCACCATGTGGTCACTAATTGTTATGATGTGAAAAAGACAACCAAAAGTTGACCACATTTAATGACCAGTATTGGTGACGACGATTCCATTTGTCACAAAAAGTTACAAAATATGTTTTGGTGACCAAAAAAATCATCACTAAATTTATGACTTTTAGTGACAATGTTTTGTAGTCACTAAAAGATTATGATTGGGCTAACAATGGATCGATCATTAGGCTTGCATTGGTTTGGCTTACAAATTAATTAGGCTTACAAATTGACCTATGATTGGACTAACAAATTAGTATGATTGGGCCTAACTTTATATTAATTGGACTTATATCATAAGAAATAAGGTTTGGGCTAAACAAATTTTTTATTGGGTCGAACTTAACTAATTTGTATTATGACACTTAATTTTCATTAATTGTATGTTGACACCCTAATATTTATACATTTGCTATATAATTTTACCTAAAGTACATAATCATTTAGCATTAAAATACACTGTTGACTAATAGCCTTCTTTGACCAAGAATTATGATTGGGTTACACAATTTATTCACTAGATCGAAGTTAACTAATTTGTATTAAGACTCTTAATTTTTAATAATTGTACTAAGGCACATAATACTTATGAATTGTCCACATAACTTTACACTAACAAAAAAAAAAAAAAAACCCCTTCTTTGATTGCCACCACTTATATAATGATTGGAATTGTTTGGCTAAAGATAATAATTGGGCAATGTAATTTATTCATTAGGCCAAACTTAACTTTTTTAATTTATGGCTCTTAATTTTTAATAATTGCACAAATACACCCTAATATATATGAATTTGCCTACATTATTTTACTTCAAACATGGAGACTTTTTTAAATACACTATAAATTAATTATAATTGGATTTCTTTGGCTAAGAATAATAATTAGACTAAGTTTATTTTTCCTTATGCCAAACTTAGCTTACTTATATTATAACTCTTAATTTCTAATAATTGTACTAGGACACCCTAATATTTGTTTGTCTATATAATTGTACATTAATTGCAGAGTCTTTTTAGTATTACAATACATTATTGATTAGTGTTAATTGGCTTTCTTTGGCTAAGAGTTACAAATGGACTAAATATATTCTTCATTGGGCTGAGCTTCATTGGTTTAATTATGTTATGACTCTTAATGTAAAATAATTATACTATGACACCTTGATATTTATGAACATGTGCACATAAGTTTAATTACTTTAAGTACATAATTTTGTTAGTTTTAAAATATACTATTGAAAATCAGGAATAATTTCAATTACTTTAAAATACACATAAGTTTAATTACTTTAAGTACATAATTTTTAATACTTATGTATAGTGGATACATTATATAAGTAGTTCGTATATGTATATAGTTATAGATAGATGCAATATCAAATATTGGTAATAATATTTATAAAATAATATTTTCTAGTGTTTCTAGATTTGTTGAACTCTACATATTCTTGTACAGTGCCAAAGGTGAATCCAAATTAAAAACGTAAAGAGCCACTCACAAAATAACTATTCATTGATGAAGATTGTATTAGTTTTAAAGTAAAATAACCGACCTACAATTTGTATGGGGTTGAGACTCTAATATTGTCGGCTTGTGTGAGAAAACTTATCTCTATTCAAAAAGGAATGTCATAGTTTTAGTTAGGTGAAATTTATTATATTTTATTATTTAAAATTTTTGATAAACTTTTAATTTGAAAATTATTTATATAAGACTTAAATGACCAATATATATAATTTTTTATTTCATTATTAAAATTTAGACTTTATTTTTTCCTTTGATTTACCTTAAAATAATTTTTAATTTGGTCATTAAATAATTAATTAGAATTTTATTTTTCAAAATCATAATAATTTTATTTTCAAAAATAAATTTTCTTTTCATTCCAACTATAAACTAATGAATTTCAATAAGTAGAAGACTAGGTATAAAAAAATAAGTTTGAATATTCTTATAATTTATTATTTACAAGGTCTTCAAAAAGGTAAAAGAACAGAAAATGTTCAATGAAAAAAAAACGGCAAACCAAAAAAGAGGCGCATATTCAACACTTGGAAAATTTCCCACTCAAAATTGCACTTCACCCTTTAGAAAAAAGCAACAACCGAAATTAAATTAAGTTGACTTCTCTTTTTGCTATCTATTAGAATAGTCTTCTTCTCTTCTGTAAATCGCTCATTTCTGTAACGACACCGTTTTGTGTTTCTTAGATAGGGCAAAGTGCTGCACAGCTTGCAATCCACCATCCACACCAATCGAACATTCGCAACTCAGCTCTTCAGTCCTCTTCACCTTAGCAAAATCGCACCTTCGCTCAGTGCGCCAATTGAACATTCGAACCCAGCAACACACAACCCTTCAGACCTCTTCAGCCTTCGCCTTCCCTCAGACCGTCAGTTGCTAATCACCATTCTAGTGATTGTCGCCTTCGCTCAGATTTCAAGCCAAGCGCAGAACTCAGTAGCATTCCTAATCCTCAGCCGAGTAGTCTCCACTCTTCAGTCAGAACTAAGCTTCGCTCCACAGTCCACATCACCAAGCTTTGGTTGTTTTTCCTCTTCACTTTATCCATTTATTGCTCTAATTTCAAGTTTTTGAAAAAAATTTCTTGATGAGTTTAAATTGGAATGAGTTACAAAGAAGTTTAAAAGGTACAAGAAATTTTGAAAATTCACATTTTGATGATTTGGCAAAATGCCCAATCAATTTCTTGATACATTGTTGTCCATCTTAGTTTTTTTTATGTGTTTTTGATGGCTTTAGGATTTTGTTTTTGCTTATGAAAATCCATACAAGGGTTAGTCATTTTTGTTGAACATTTTGAAATATTTTCTATGGAATTTTTCATGAGTGCGATAGCTCATGTGAAACTATTTTGAGAAAAACTAAATCTATTTTTTATTTTAAATTCTTATCTCCCCCTATCATTTTATTTTTTTTGTGTGTTTGTTAGGAAATTGTACTCTTACATTTAGATTATTTTTTTTACAAAATTCTATTTAAATATTTCTGTAAAAAAAAAACTCAATAATTTCACCTTCAAATTTTTATCTTTTTGACTCATGATATAAAACTCTCAATATCTTTCTTGACTCATGGTTTTAACTTTAGATTTTGCTACAATTAGGACTGGTTCAAGAATTGGATTGTGTTGCTGCTCAAAGACAGACTGTAAATCTAAAACCTTGTATATTCAAAAAATTTGAGGCCTTCCATTCTTGAGTGACTAAAACATGTTCAAAGAACGCATGAGGCTGACATTCTGTGAGCAATTGCCAAATGTTTTGTACTACATAAACCAGTCACTATCCTATGGAGTCTGTTTTGACTTTGTTTCAATTTATGTGAGCAATTGTCAAAATTTCTTGATGAATTGTGCTTGGATGCATGTGTGTTGAATCAACTTTTACAACGCAAAATGACATCTGCAAGGAGTCAAATAGACAAATAATCAATGCTGATGATGTTTTGAAGGCCGTGGAGCCGGATCGCGATCGATTTTCCAGAATTCATTCTGCCACTCAAAGAGTCACTTGAAGGTTTGTGCCCAATTCTCATTAATTGACATTTTTCTTTTAGAGTCACCTTTCAAATTTCCTGTCTTTTTGGCTAAAATTGAAATTACTGGGTTGAAAATTTGAAGGGATTTTGTGGAGGTTTGAAATCTGATTTGCTAATATAATTTAGGTGCCTTTTCCCGTCATTTTATTGAGATGCAAATGAGTGCGGGAATTGGGATATACTCAAAAACATGTTCTGAGCGAAGATGTGTGCTAGAATGAGTTCTGGAAACATGTAAATGAGTAAATGAGTTCTGGAACTTCTTTTCTGCACCTATACGTGCTGCGGTTGATTAAGCCATACTTGTGAATATGGCTTTCTTTATAAGAATTGACTTGGAGCATCTGGGAAACATGTTCTATTTTTCTGGAATGTGGCTGCATTTTTGGATTGTTCTATTTTTATGAACTGAAGCTAGCATGTTCTATTTTTCTAATTTTTCCAGGCTTGAATTTGATCCGTTTTTCTGTTTTTTTTCTAGTTTTTTCTGGATTGAAGCTAGCATGTTTTGTTTTTCTGATTTTTTTTGGACTGAAGCTAGCATGTTCTGTTTTTCTGGTTTTTTTGAGGCTTGAAGTAGATTGCTCCGTCTTTTTTTTTTTCTGATTTTTTCTGGACTAAAGCTAGCATGTTTTGTTTTTCTAGTGCTTTTTTTGGTTTTCTCTGGACTGAAAATCTGAAACTAGCATGTTTTGTTTTTCTGGCCAAACATTATAAGTCTGAAGCACAAACATGTTATAACTACAATGTGCATCTTTTCAAGAATGTATGGCACTAAATGGACATTACAATCTCTTATTCTAAACTATCAAGTAGTAGAACATGTACTTGTATATGCGATTTGAAGTTTGAGTGGTTGATCGGAAATAGACATTGCTATATTAGTATATTATCAGCCAATCTTTTTTGAGTTTGATACTACTTGTAATATTATTGTTTTGTTTTCAGGAGTCACATTCACTTTTGGTTGACTTTGAAGCCAAAAAGATCTAAGAACTATTGCATTTGTTTCAAATTCTATTAGCTTGAATCAACACAAATTTATAAGAACTTTGTATGGATATGATTGTGACTTAAATATCAGGGAAACGGCATATAGGAATCTTAGATGGTCGGCCATGTTATGTGTTTTTGTGCTTTGGTTATAGGGATTTGTTAGGCTGAAATTTTGTGAGAATTGAACTTGATGGTAGGCGAGCATTCTTTCGCTTAGTTTTTTTTGTATCTTGCATAGTAGCCTCTCTAAACTTGGATTTGTTTACTTAGTAGTTACAATGATGGCTTGCCCTTTTCATGTTGTGGATGGATTTTCTGTACTATTGGGTTGTGAGTACTTTAACATAATTGGGTGCCCCTAGTTGTCATTTATCTTCAACATGTAAACTTTATCAATTTTTACCAGCTGGTAAGGCTTCCATTGAACTGTTTGGCTACTGTTTGCAGTTCCTTTTGAAGAAGAGGACAGGGATTCTAGTATCTAGTTTCTTGATCACAATTATCATGAGGTGATGTTTTCTATGTTTCGGCGAATTAATGGTATTGAGCTTATTCTTTTGTTCTTCTATATTTGCTTATTGACAGATTAATCATCATTTTTCTAGTATGTTTTCTATCTTTTTGGTTGCTTTTATGTATTGACTTGTTGTAGCACTGTGAACTCCTACCCTATTTTCTTTTTCAATGCTTGAGATTTTTTATTTTTTTGGGGGTACCAGAGAGGAGATAGGCAGAAGCTTTAATGTTTCTGTTCTGCTTATTCATTATTGATAGTAATCATATGGTATTTTGTCAAACAGGTCTAGGAACCTTTTGAAGAACCATTTGACATTGATTCTGTACCAAGGGAGGTTAAGTCTCAACCTCTTGCAGAGAAAAAAGCACAAGGCAGAAAACATGGAGTGGATGCTATTTGGACTGTTCGCATGGAGTATGATAATTTTGGTTGGTGTTCAAATGGCTCATTTTGATTCTATATGACATATGATAGATAATGAAACTTTAATTGTGTACTTTTGTAGGATAAGAAATGCTATTTTTGTTTTGGTGCATTAACTTTGGATGCTTGTGCTTTTCTTTTTGTACATCATTAGGTTGATATTGTCGTAACTCTTTTGTCGTGTAAATGATATAATGGTCATATTTTGTAAAAATATGTTAGTTTTATCTATTGTTCAATACTTTATGTACAATTAATTCCAAATAATAAATTGAATGGCAAATTGGTGAGAAAATAATATGGTCACTAATGGTTGTCTATATGACAATACGCGAAAACAATATTTCGTTACTAATTATTGTTATTTGTTCACAATTTACTGATGACTTTAAATGGTCACAAATGGTGTTGACCTTCTTATATTTCTTGACCACCATATATGGTGACCAAAAGTGGTCACCAATCACTATTTTTTTATGACCATCTTGTATTATCAGTAACCAAAAAAATTATGTTTTGGTGACCACTTTATGTCGTCGCGAAGAGCGTGACCACTTTTTTTGGTCACTAGCTGTACCAATTAGTGACCACCATGTCAGCAATGTGTATTACTAACTGAGCTTTGCAAACCACCATATGGCCACAGGATTTTGGTCACTAAATCTCATTTGTGACGACTATTATATATTTAGTAACCACTTTTGACTATTATATTATATATATATATTTCGATTCCATGTGTAATGGAAAAAATTTATAATATATAATTGCAAAATACATATATCAAGTACATATTTACACTTGAAGATATTTATTAATAACAAATAAAAAATATAATCTATATAATAAATTAAAAAATCTATATAATAAAAATATTACAAACTAAAATTTTATTTCAAAATGAAAAATCACCAAATTTGTCAACCAAATCATTAACTGTTTTACGTCGCT
This sequence comes from Gynochthodes officinalis, assembly GCA_020080225.1. Classification (NCBI taxonomy): domain Eukaryota; kingdom Viridiplantae; phylum Streptophyta; class Magnoliopsida; order Gentianales; family Rubiaceae; genus Gynochthodes; species Gynochthodes officinalis. The sequence continues at coordinate 31,503,692 of CM034625.1, read as the reverse complement.
TAAAAAACTCCTGCCCGTATTGATATATGAACATCGGAGCATGTCCATAATCAGACCTTACTGCTTCCAGATGGTGTCTTTTCAGTACAAGAAAACGATGAATTGTTTCCAGAGTTGCCGGAACTTGAACTGTTCCCAACATGTCATAATCAGAAACTTTGCCGGCGTTGAGAAGGAAAGTAAAGGGCTTCTTCAGCAGGGGACACCCTAGAGCCTTGTTGATGTCCAAAGCTCTTCTGGCGGCACAATTCTGTATGACTAGGCCTTATCACATGATTACTACATGAATCCCTCTTTGAAAAATCATCCAATCCTCAAGCTTTTACAGAAATGCAAAACCTTAACTCCCCTGAAGCAAATTCATGCCCAAATGATCACAACAGGTCTAATCTTGCACACCTACCCTTTAAGCCGTATCCTCCTAATTTCTTCTTCCACCACTACGATTTCTTATGCTCGAAAAATCTTCAACCAAATAAAAAACCCAACGAGTTTTCTCTATAACGTCCTCATCTCATGCCTTGCAATTAAAGGCCAGACCCAAGAGGCATTCTTACTCTATGCACAGATATTCAGTAATGACAAGAGTGGTCTTGTTAAACCCAATGATTATAACTACCCATCTCTGTTCAAGGCTTGTGGAGCTCAGTTATGCTTCCAACAGGGGAAAGCCATGCATGCCCACGTTCTGAAATTCCTGGACCCTCCCTATGATCAATTTGTTCAAGCTTCCTTACTTAACTTCTATTCTAGTTGTGCAAGATTGGTTTTTGATCAGATAAGTGAACCTGATTTGGCTGCATGGAACTCTATATTATCAGCCTAGGCCCGTAATTCAAATCTAAATTTTGATGCCAATGCAAATGTACCTGTTTGGACTATTGGTAACTGCACCCTAATCCTTGTGTTAGACCATTGCATTTTTACTGAACTGAATAGGTTTTTCATTGGTCCATAATTGATGGGTTGATTTCAATAGTTGAGGCTCTCCAACATTGACTAGGTTGAAAAGTCTCAATATAATGAAAGAAATGCGAAGGTTGAAGAAATAGAAATGCTTGAGAAAGCATTTTTAAAAATGCATAGTACAAGTTCAGAAAAGATTCAACGTCAGGCGGAAGAAAAGGTCTGAAACCGGAGGCTTAGTTTAGGCCGATAGAGATGATTGTGATGCTGCAAAGGGGAAAACAAATGCATCAAAGAAGACTTTGCAAAGATACAAAATGCCATTTTCCAGCTGAAGCTGTTTTAAAATGGGGAAAACTTTGGTTACTGCTAGCAGGAGGTCCTTTACCTCCAAGGAGGGTTGTTTTGAGTTGGTATGCTATCAGTGTACCAATATAGACAGGCATGAACATTCAGAAAATGATGGCGATAAAGAATAGGGTTGTGATGGACTTATTTTGCAGCGATGAATGAAAAGGCAACGGAACAGGCATTATGAGCATGTTTTTTTTTTTCCAGTGAGACATCTGGGATTCTGTATATATTTCCTCTAGATTCGTACTGTTGTTGAGTTTCAGAAACCCACAAGCGTACCCAAGAAATGCAAGGGGCAAACCAAAACAGCCATTTCATAAAAACTTGCCACCACAAATATTTACAAAATTAACGGGAAAGAATTTATTGAATTCTTGAAGAATAGGAAAATCCCATCGCAACAGGTGATTCCATTTGCCCATGTACAATTCTAAAACTATAAAACATTGAACTATTGATCAAACATGGAATAATATTACTAATTCAAACATTGAAAACTGTACAGAAATATGCTTTGAAAAACATCTAAATTTTACACACTGTGCCTCAAAGAAAATCTATCCAAACTATTACACAATGTGCTTGAGAGGAAATCTACTCCATGCAATTTGCTGTGTTCGAGATGTTGCTTCAAACTGTAGAACCTTTTCCCTTGCATAATCTTCTGGGACACAATGAGAAGCTGAATGCTGTTCGTGTTTAGGGCTCCAATTCTCCATGTCGTCCATCTCCTCATCTTCTTCAAAACCCTGATCTTGCCCCTCATCATCTCCATCGTTAGTCAGTCCCTTGACAAACGGATGTTGTAACAAAGATTTTGCAGACAGTCTATTCCCAACCATTCTTTTCAGACAGCAGCGCAAGAACCTCCTAGCCTCCGACGATAATTCTTTGGGAATTTTAGGCACAGCAACACTTTTTCCAATCCTTTCAAGAATAGTCTTCTCATCACCCCCAGCTTCGAGATTCCATGGACGCTTTCTCGTCAGCATCTCCAGCACAATGCATCCCAGAGCCCAGATATCACATGGACATTCTTGCACACCATTCTTCACTGCTTCTGGCGATAAGTACATTGGTGTACCCCTCCAAGAAGAGCGCTCCAATTTCCTCCTTCTTTGATTCCCAGATGCTCTTTTTGCCAGTCCGAAATCGCAGATTTTTGCCATTATTTCCGTCCTCCCTTTTCTAGTTCTTGGCACGAGTAGTATGTTTTCGGGCTTCAGATCACAGTGGACGTACCCAGCTTCATGAATGTACATCAATCCTTCAAGAATCGACTTCGTGTACCACCTCACCTCTGATTCTGGCAACCCATTGAGTCCTGATTTATAAATCCGATCATAAAGACTCCCTCCAGAACCGTACTCTAACAACAAATTATACGCCAAGGAACCACCACAACCCACCGTGGTCTCCTCTCCAAGGTACCGAATGACATTCGGACAGCCCACAAGAGAGGCTAATACTTCCTTTTCTTCCCTGAGTGAACTTGACTGCGAAATCTCGGCAGATTTCACGGCCATATACGATGGATAGGAGAAATTTCGCGACTGGCAAAATCCTGAAGGTTTCAAGATTCCCAAATAAACTGATCCAAAGCCTCCTTTTCCTATCAATGGACCTCGGCGCCATGTCAACCCGTGGCCATAGCACCTCGGCCCTAATGTCTGCGCATTTACCCTCACCTTCAACCTCATTGTGAAAAAATGTCAAGACTACAAAAAACATACAAAGAAAATTCATGGTTGGCTGTATTTATGCGTCTATTAATCCTTAATCCAATATGAAAAAGGGTTGATTTCTGCGGGCGATTATATGGGGAAAAACAATTGATTCCTTTCCCTCGGAGATGAGGAGTTCTGTTTCTAAATTTGATTTGAACTCTGAACTCTGAGCGTTCGACCGTTTTAAAACTTAACCGAGTACGCGATGAGGTTTATAAACCCAAATGAACCGTCAAATTGACCCAGAAACCGGGTTTTTTCTCTGAACTTGGGAAATTTTATTTATAGTGTTTTTTTTCAAAAAATATTTTGCCCTGAATCTTTCAATATTTTTTTCCACTCTTAATTTCCTTTGTCTTGTCCTTATTTTTCTTTTTCTTTTTTAATAGAATGCTAACGGTAAATTCTTATATCTTCATTTTCTCTCTTTTTTTTTAAAATTTTCATGTATATGGGACAAAATGTCAATATTAAATTTTTTTCACGCAAATCATGCATTCCCCTCAAGTTTGTTTATTGAACTCCCAAATTATCATGTAAAGCTGTACACAACAAGTTGTAATCGTTTAATTCCATTAACATGACATATTCCTTTTATTTATATAATTGACAATTTTCATACAAACACAATGTTGTTGTCTAATGCTAGTAATTTTGATTATATTTGTCTACACAGATCTAGGATTGACAATGGGGCAAGTTTGGAACGGGCGAAGCATTGAACAGTAACTGTAATAAAGCAAGGCAGACATCAAAATTGAGAAACTCATTTCTCTCCATTCTAAAAATTAGTAGTTCAAATAACCGTAGTTGGTAACTCTCTTAATATCATTTAAACTAAACTTGACATTATACAACGACTACAACTTCAACAGTAAAGAAGTTATTGTTTCAGACGTGGAAAGAATTTCAATATCATTGCTATAGTCTCCCACGAGAAATGTTCAAAATCCAAAAGAAAAAATTAAACCGGGTTTCAGCATACTTTAAAAAATAAAAATTATGTATATAGAGTATTGCGTTCATATTTAAAAAAAAAATCATTTCCATACTTCTTAATAATTAATCATGCTAATTTCAAACTAAAAAAAAAATACCAAAAAGACCTAAAACATAAGGATGGTAACAATACTCGTCACCCGAGAGTATTCGTCTTGTTTAACTCCCATGAGAACTAGTGAAGTAGGTGGTGGAGGAGTTTTTCTCTCCCAAACCTAAACCGAAAGGGAGGGGGGAGAGGGGGAGAAGGGGAGGAGAGGTGGTGTCGTGTCGAGATTTTCCTATTTTGCCATTCACCCCGTTTACTTGCTTATATTTATATATAATATATATATTTGAATTTTAATAAATATTATTCATGTATATTAGTAAATATATTATTTATATAACTATATATATTATGTTATTAATATTAATTAAAATACTAATTTATTATTCATGTTTCTTAATTAGTAGATTATATTTATATTAAAATTATATTAATAAAATTTGTAATTATCATATTTAAATATTAGTTACTACTTACTATTAGTTTACTACTATTTCTCTATATATTAATTATAAATTATTATTTATTCACTCATATATTTTTCATTACAATATATTATTGGTACTCATATTTTTTGTACATTCAAATTACATTATTTGGTTATATAAAATTCATGTATTTCATTAGATTATTTTAATTGTTAAAATTTTGTAATTTATTCTAGTTCAATAATTTTTTAATTAGGTCTTAGAGTAATTTTTTATTATTGCATGATTTAAAATATTAATTTTTTATTTTTTAAATATTTTTTATTCAAAGCAGGGTCCTGTTAGGTACGTAGAAGAAACGAGGCTGGGACCAAGGGGATTGAGCAAACGAGGCTAGTAGCAAGTAGAGCTCCACCCACCCCATTACCATCACTACCACAACATGGCATGACAATTCAAAATGCATCGGAGACCATCTACTCTTTAAATATGATCATGATAAATAATTGGTAAAAAGTTCATAAGGCAATATTAGAACACTTTGCACTTGCCGTAAATTCTAACATTAAGTTAGAATTTTAAATCTCTCAAAGTGATATTTCACCGATGGTTCAAACCCCTCTCCCTAGAGCAAGGGCTTTCTTTCCCTTCTACCTAAACTACGCAAGAAAGGCCTAAAGCCAATCTCAGGAAACAATAAAATCAAATGAATAATTAAATAGTGATCTATACTCCTTATTCACTGAAACTGTAGTTTACTAATTTTGTCGGTGGAATTAATCCTCTAAGGAATTTGGAGTTTCAAAATTTAAATGAATTTAAAACTATATAATGCAATTCAGTAGAAATTTAAATGAATTCAAAATTTTATTATTTGAAAAAAAAATTAGTTATTTTTGCAATTTTTGGAGAAGCATAGATGGTAAAAACTAAAAATTTAAAAAACGTTTTTTAACGAGTTGGAATTGAGAAAAAAAAGTGCTTTTAACAAACAAATAATAAGTAGTGTAATATCATAAATTGATTACTTATTATAGGTTACCCAACAAATGTTAAAGACAAGGAGAATAGGGGTTTGAATTCCAATTCTATCATTCCCCCTTTCCCTCGTTCAAAATTCAACATGCTCAACCTTCTAGAAATATAATTAGAAGAGAAATTGATAATATTATAGAGAAATAAGATGGCACAATTTTATTAAAATTCAATTCATTTAAAGAAGGAACCAGTTCTTCAAAAAATTTTAATTTCTCTAGAAGATCATTTTCTGAACCATCACCATCGATAATATCAGAAGGCCCTTCAAAGTGTGTTTTCAAATCTCTTATTCCTGAAATAGTTAGTTCATCCCCTATGTCACCTAAAAGGTCACAGATGGGAATTAATATTATTACTTTTGAAAAGAAAGAATTTCAAATAGATTTTGAATATTTAAATGAGATTTTTGAAAATGATAATAATGACAAGAAAACTTGGTTTTTATCATTAGATCAAATTATTCAAGAAAAATTAAAAGACTAATGGATTTCTTATAGGAAAAATATGAAATGTGATATTCTTTTACTTTCATGGTTAGAATATTGGTTTTCAAAAAATGAAGGTATTTACAATGTTTTTAAAGAAAATTATATTAATGTTCAAACTAATTTGTATAAAAAATGGAAAATTAATGATAGTCAAGTTATTACTTCAATACATCCACCTTTGCAACCTGTAACAATTCAAGTTGATCAACAAGAAATAAAAGCCAGTCCTTTTAAGATAGGTAGAGAAGATGGAAATTCAAATATTGTATTAGATGATATTAAAAAAGTATATCAACAAAATAATTATTCAAATAAGATATTACATACTATAGTTAATTAAGTAGAACATTTGTCTACTTAGATAGGATTCAATTCCTAAAGAAAACCTAAATTTCCAAATGAGATAACTAGTCCTCATTTCAAAACAAGAAGTGTTTCTCATAAATTAGAAGAAGATTTAATTAGAAATAAAATTCAAAATAGTTTGATAAATAGAATAACTCAAAAGTATTCAAAGTCATAAAGCTAGTACTTCAGACAATAGAATTAATTGCTTAGAAACAGGCGGAAAAATGATAGAATCATATGATCATTCAAGTTTAAGTGAAGAATCAGATAATTCAGAAATACAAAAGCTTAATAATGTAGAACAAGAATTTAGAGATAATTCAGAAATAGAAATTAATAGGATAATAAGACAGAAAAAATTTAAAAATTACAAAAATTGGAATTCAATAAACACAAGAAATTAGTATTCTAGACCTACACTCCAAATATGCAATATGAAGAAAGAAAACAATTCAAAACAAGTTCATATGATGGCAATTCTGTTTATAAATGGAATATAGATGGAAAATCAGAATATGAAATACATTGCGAGAAATGGGAATGGCTAAAATAGCATACAAAACATTAGGATTAACAAAGATTAATACTGTAACAGCATTAATAGTAAGATTTTCTGGACAATTTAAAAATTGGTGGGATAATTTGTTAACATTAGAATGAAAACAACAAATATTAAATCACACAATAGACGCAGAAGTTGAAAGAACAAATACAAATGGAACAACAACATTTGTTACAGAAAAACAATCAGATGAAATAGATCAACTAATATTTATAATTTTAGTTCATTTCATAAGAAACCCAAAAGAAACTTTAGCTAGTTCAAAAATTATGTTAAGTAATTTAAGATGCCCTACTTTGTTAGATTTTAGATGGTATAAAGATAGATTCTTTACTCAAGTATTAAAAAGAAATTATGCTAATTCTTCTTTTTGAAAAGAAAAATTCATTACAGGATTACCAACTTTATTTTCACAAAGTATAATATCTAAATTGCAAAAAGAGATAGGAAATAATTACATAGATTTCAATACAATATCTTTTGATCAATTATTCGCTTTTATTAAGAAACAAGGATTAGAATTATGTACAGAATTGAAATTTCAAAATAAATAGAGGAAACACCCAAAATCGTTCTCTACATTTCACCGAATAATCTTTTTCATCCTCCACTTTTAAAACAGGAACAAATAGTCCTTCAAATTTCAACGACCAAAATTTGAAGGAAAATTGCAGGACTAAACGTTCCCGTTATGAAATCTGAAGGACTAAAAGTTCCCGTTTATTTCACAAATAGTACCAAAAGTTCCAGTTTATGAATTGTGAAGGACATTTTATTCCCTTTTTAAAAGTGAAAGATAAAAAAGATCATTCGCTATAATATGAAGGATATATACTTTTGAGTGTTCTCTCAAATAAATATGGTAGAGAAAAACAAGAAGTTGGAAACTTTTGTAAAGCATTTGGTATTCAAGGCATTAAAGCTCCTTCAACTCAAAATAGAAAATTAGAAAAATATAAAAGACATTCACAATTTAAGAAACATAAAAATTATGATAATAATCAATATTATAAAAAATATAAAAAGAGAAACTATAAAAATAATAATAATAATAATAATTCAATAACATGTTGGAAATGTGGTCACTTTGGTCACAAGGCTAATCAATGTAAAAAAAAAAAAAAGATAAACGAAATATTTCAAGAAAAAGAGTTCAAAAAGAAAATGATAGCTTTATTAATAGAAGAAACAGATATAGATGAAGATAATATTCAAGATGATATAGATTCAGACTCAAGTCTAGAAAGCGTAGAAAGTACAAGTGTATTAATGTGATTTCAAAAAGTAATAAAGAAACATTATTTGAAATTATAGAAAAAATAGATGATAAAGAATGTAGAAAAGAATATTTGAAAAAATTAAGAGATTTAATATTAGAAGAAGAAAAACCTAGAAAGTTTGAAAAACCATTTAATATTTCAAAATTATTAGATAAATATCCAAATGAAGGATTATTAGGAATTAGGAAACCAGATGAAGTCAAAGAAGAAATTAAAACTTTAAAAGAACAAGTTAGAAAACTACAAAAAGATCTAATAGATTTCAAAACAAAAGATTTAGAATTAAATACAAAAATAAGTTTAATAAAAAATGGGTTATCCCTAGATTGTTTGCCAAATTTTGAACTTGTAAATTTTAGCAGGAATTTCAAAATGAGTTCAATCAAGAAAGAAGGAGATTCCAAAAAACTTCCACTTATTCATTTAACCTCGCCAAATAGATTTCAATCCCTTTCTGATTATCCTTCATTAAACTTTGCTCAAGCTTTAGAAGCACCTTATCAAAAGACTTCAATTCAAAAGAATACTCTTCCACCTATTCAAACAATCTCAGCAAACTGCCTCAAGCTCAAATCTTACCTATTTCACTAAAGGAATAGTTGAACCCCTTTTCCTTACTTGTTTCATTCAAATTTCAAATTTCCCAAAATTTTCAAAATACATTGAACAAACCATTTACCCAAATTGCAACTGGATACCATTCTTGATCTTCTGGTTTTGATTGATTCAGGGTCAGTAGATATCAAGCATATTTTAGATAAAAAAAAATGGTAATAGAGTTGCTTATTCAAAAGCTATTATCAGAAAAACTTGTTCTTTTGATAGTGGGGAAGTCATTTTCTACTTAAAACATTTTCAATAGAAATTCAATATCGAGGATACACATACCAAGACTACTTGGAACCTTGGTACAAAGCTTTTTACTGTCAATCATCTTGGTTTTTTACTTTTAATAAAACCTTTTCATCTCAAGTACCTTCTATTCCAATTTGGTTTTACAACTAGTGGATATATCTTGGATGTATTGAAAATATTTATCCCCTAGAGACTCAAATGGCTTAAAAATTATTCATTCAGAAAACTGAAGGAAGAATTCTAGATTATATGCAGCCCATTTAATTTCATATTTTATTCAAAGTCCCATGGAAATTTTGTTGGAGCTATAAGATTCATCATTTCCATCCTAAACCATATCTCATGTCCTTGGTTCGTGAATTCAAAATCAAATGGTGGACCCAAGTCTCAATCACTTAAGAAATGGTGGCGACCCAATTCTCTAATGCGCATCAAATTTCACAAATAGAACAAAAAATTCAATCATCGACAACTCAATCAAAACAGGTTTATGGACCACCCTTGGTGGTACCACTTACACCTGCAAAGGCAAAAGAGACAGTTCAAAAGCAAGAAAAGAAAAAAGAAAAAATACAGAAAGTCAGATTCCATCAGTGGCAGAATTATTGCAAAAGGACAAAGATATTGCTAATGGCTATGCAGAATCTCAGAATTCTTAAAATTCATGCAATTCAAAGAAAAAGCGAAATCAATTTCTATCAATAGCAAAGCTTCGTTGGAGTGATCCTTATCAAACCCATTTGGATGATCACTAGCTCAAGATCTTTTTGATATCTAACAATTTTCTGTTTTGCAGGATTCAATGAAGAAAGTTACTCAAAAAACAAAGCCATACTGGTTACTCAAAGGATGTTCAAATTTAGACGGATATGATAATTCAAAGATAGGAATACTTGAAAGAGTCCTCAGACTTTCAAGTATTTACAACGTTGCCCATATCATTCAAAATCGAGAGATTGGATCATTTCAACCAAAGAAGTTACCCAAATGCATTTACCCTTTCAGTAAGAAATCCCAAAAGAAACAAGATAGAGACTATATTCAAATGCTTAGATAGACAGTAAAAAATGACAATCAAGTGCAAGTAATCATGGAAGAATATGGCAAACGACCAGCTTTACCTTTTTATTCTCCATCCAACCCAATTCCAAATGATCAAGAGTTACTAGTCAAATTTACACATCGAGAAATTCCTAATCAGTCAAATATATTTCACCAAGAGATCATCGAAGATGCCTTTTCAAGCATATTTATTCAACAAAATCAGTTAATCCAAGTTGCAGATCAAATTAAGCAATACGAAGCTTCAAGTTCTGTTACTCCAGTAGATCCAACCTCTCCAAAAACTCAACAGGCGTTTCAAGAAAGATTTTTCTCAAAGGCCTCATTTCAACAAGACGAGATCTTTGAAGAAACTTCGCCATGAGGTCATCAAGGACAGTCTTTATTCAAAAAGTGAGAAATGGAAAGATGATTAAAGCTATTCAATCACGTGAAGTGGGGATAGTCAGAAAACTTTGCTTCCCGAAAAAATGAGTAGGTCCATGTTGGCAAATAATTACAATAAACTTTTCAAAAAAAAGATCGGCTCAGCCTCAAAAGACTACAAGCGGTTGTCTTCATTCAAAAAGCTAGAAGAAGATAAAGGTTTAGATTATCAAATTAAAAAGCGAAGAAAACAAATTTTGAACAAGACAAAGTACGAAGGAAGAATTCAAGTAATTCAAGGAAGCCACACAAGTCAAAATCACTATTAACAAATTGAAAAAAGTCAAAGAATTCAAAGTTGAAAGAGACAAAACATAGTTGCAAGAGAAATCTATTACGAATGAAGTCTTCAAGCAAGCCAAAAGGTCAAAAGTCTATAAAGCCTAACAAATCAAAAGTCAAAAAGGCTACCAAGCCTTTGGAGTTATCTTGCTAAGAAAAACTTCTATAAATTAAGCAGATTCAAGCATCGGCAGAGAACATATACACAACTTACTCAACTTCCTACAACTTCATTACAACCTCTTCAATCTAGATTAGAATTCCTTCAAACTCTTGTATCCAAAATCATTCCAACCTTCTTTGTACTTTAAGTTGTTTTTTAGGTTTTATTTCAAGGAACTTTCTTGTATTTGGATTTAATTTCAAAGCCTAATATAGTAAGTATTCAATTTATCTTGATTTTCTATTCATTTTGAGTAACAAGTTTGTTTTTACTATTCACAAAATTACTATTCATGATTACTATTCACCTACTATTCATATTTACTATTCACATATTTACTATTCATGATCAATGTATCTTAATCACTATTCTATGACACCGGTCCTACCCCCGTGAAGTGGGGACAATCAAAAAACTCTGCTTCCCGAAAAAATGAGTAGATCCTATGTCGGCAAATAATTACAAGAAACTTTTCAAAAAGAAGATCGGCTCAGCCTCAAAAGACTACAAGCGGTTGTCTTCATTCAAAAAGCTAAAAGAAGATAAGGGTTTAGATTATCAGATTAAAAAGTGAAGAAGACAAATTCTGAACAAGACAAACTACGAAGGAAGAATTCAAGTAATTCACGAAAGTCACAAAAGTCAAAATCACTATTCAACAAATTGAAGAAAGTCAAGAATTCAAAGTTGAAAGAGACAAAACATAGTTGCAAGAGAAATCTATTACGAATGAAGTCTTCAAACAAGCCAAAAGGTCAAAAGGCTATAAAACCTTACAAATCAAAAGTCAAAAAAGCTACCAAACCTATGGAGTTATCTTGACAAGAAAAACTTCTATAAATTCAGCAAATTCAAGGATCGACAGACAACATATACACAACTTACTCAACTTCCTACAACTTTTACAACTTCATTACAACCTCTTCAATCTAGATTAGAATTCCTTCAAACTCTTGTATCCAAAATCATTCCAACCTTCTTTGTACTTTATGTTTGTTTTTCAGTTTTTTTTCAAGCAACTTTCTTGTATTCAAATTTCAATTTCAAAGCTTAATACAGTAAATATTCAATTCATCTCGATTTTCTATTCATTTTGAGTACTATAATCGTTTTTACTATTCACAATCACTATTAACGAAATTACTATACATGATTACTATTCGTTTTTACTATTCATGGTCAATGTAGCTTAATCACTATCCAAAATCACAGAAGTAGGACTGGTGTCATAGAATAGTGATTAAGCTATAGTGATCATGAATAGTAAAAATGAATAGTATATGTGAATAGTAAAAATAAATAGTAATGTTGAATAGTAATTTCATGAATAGTGATTGTGAATAGTAAAAACGAATATGGTACTCAAAATGAATAGAAAATCAAGATAAATTGAATACTTACTGTATTAAGCTTTGAAATTGAAATCTGAATACAAGAAAGTTCCTTGAAATAAAACATGAAAAACAAACTCAAAGTACAAAGAAGGTTCGAATGATTTTCAATACAAGAGTTTGAAGGAATTCTAATCTAGTTTGAAGAGGTTGTAATGAAGTTGTAGAAATTGTAGGAAGTTGAGTAAGTTATATTAATGTTCAAACTAATTTGAATAAAAAATGGAAAATTAATGATAATCAAGTTATTACTTCAATACATTCACCCTTACAACCTGTAAAAATTCAAATTGATAAATAGGAAATAGAAGCTAGTCCTTTTAAGATAGGTAAAAAAGATGAAAATTCAAATCTTGTATTAGTTGATATTAAAAAGTTTATCAACAAAATAATTATTCAAATTAGATATTACATACTATAGCTAATCAAGTAGAACATTTGTCTACTAAGATAGATTCAATTTCCAATTTGGTTTTACAACTGGTGGATATATCTTGGATGTACTGAAGATATTTATCCTCTGGAGACTCAAATGGCTTACAAATTATTCATTCGGAAACTAAAGGAAGAATTCCAGATTATATGTAGCCCATTCAGCAAACTACCTCAAGCTCAAATCTTACCTATTTCACTAAAGGAATAGTTGAACTACTTTTCCTTACTCGTTTTATTCTAACTCCAGATTTCCCAACTTTTTCAAAATACATCGAAGAAAAATCAATCAAAACCAGAAGATAAAATGAGATATCTTTTTCAGGATTAAATGGTATCCAGTTACAATCTGGGTAAATGGTTTGTTAGATGTATTTTGAAAAAAATTAGGAAATCTAGAGTTTGAATGAAATGGGTAAGGAAAAGTAGTTCAACTATTCCTTAGTGAAATAGGTAATATTTGAGCTTGAGGTAGTTTGCTGAGATTGGGTTTGAATAGGTGGAAAATTATTCCTTTGAATTGAAGTCTTTTGATAAAGTGTTTCTAAAGTTTGAACAAAGTTTAATGGAGAATAATCAGAAATGAATTGAAATCTATTTGGCGAGGTCAAATGAATAAGTGGAAGTTTTTTGAAATCTCCTTCTTTCTTTACTGAATTCATTTTGAAATTGCTGCTAAAATTCATAAGTCCAAAATCAGGCAAACAATTTTCCTCACCTTTTATATATTCAATATCAAAATCGAATACAGATAGGATAGCTTGCTAGCTTGCAAAAATCTGTTTTGAAACTATATTTTGAATGTCTTTAGTTAAAAGGTTTTCTGTAGATTTGCAATCAATATATAATAGAAATTTTTGATAACATAAATCATCTTGAAATTTTGAAGTGCATAAAACAATAGATAAAATTTCTTGCTTAAACTTATATTCTATTCTAGCATATGAATGTTCTTATTTTAAAAATCCTATTTGACTTTTAATATAATTAATATTATTTATTTGCTTAAATATTGAACACTTCTGAATTAAATATATTTCTTTCTGTCTTTTAGGAGAAATGAATTTGAATGAAATCTTTCTTTCCATAATTTTTGTATGAATACCTTCATTATCTACTTTGATAGGAGTAATCTGATGTAAACATAGTAATCCTAGAATTAAATCTTGAGCTATATTTTCAACTACATAACATAAATTTTAATACAATAATCATCATTGCATACATTTAATATTACTCTATGTTTAACGTGTAATCTATTTGAATTTGCTACTAATAAACTCTCATTAGTTTTTTGGCAATATTTTGTAGGAATTAATTGTGTTTTAATACAGTTTGTATAAGCATCACTATCTACCATAGCATGTACTGTAAATTTGAAATCATTTATTCCTAATGTAATAAAACAATACCATTTTTTATATTCTATTTTATTTATCATTTGAATATACATTTTATCTAAAATTTGTTCATTATTTATTTGAATAGAACTTAAGTCTTGAATATCATCCATAATATCTTTTGCTTTTGAAGAACTGTCTGGCCCATAATATCTTTTGCTTTTGAAGAACTGTCTGGGGATACCCCATTTTTTATTAAACTTATTTTTGTATCTACTTCTAAATCTTTTGTTTTGAAATCTATTAGATCTTTTTGTAGTTTTCAAACTTGTTCTTTTAAAGTTTTAATAGCTTCTTTGACTTCATCTGGTTTCCTAATTCCTAATAATCCTTCATTTGGATATTTATCTAATAATTTTGAAATACTAAATGGTTTTTCAAACTTTCTAGGTTTTTCTTCTTCTAATATTAAATCTCTTAATTTTTTCAAATATTCTTTTCTACATTCTTTATCATCTATTTTTTCTATCTTTAAATAATGTTTCTTTATTACTTTTTGAAATCACATTAATACACTTGTACTTTCTACGCTTTCTAGACTTGAGTCTAAATCTATGTCATCTTGAATATTATCTTCATCTATACTTGTTTCTTCTATTAATAAAGCTATCATTTTCTTTTTGAACTCTTTTTCTTGAAATATTTTATTTATCTTTTTCTTCATTTTACATTAATTAACCTTGTGACCAAAGCAACCAGATTTCCAACATGTTATTGAATTATTATTATTATTGTTATTATTATTTTTTTTATATTTTCTCGTTCTATATTTTTTATAATATTGATTATTATCTTAATTTTTATGTTTCTTAAATTTTGAATGTCTTTTATATTTTTCGAATTTTCTATTTTGAGCTAAAGGAGCTTTAATGCCTTGATTACCAAATGCTTCACAAGAATTTTCAACTTCTTGTTTTTCTGTACATAAGTCTAATCCTTGTTTCTTAATCAAGGCAAATAATTGACCAAAAGATATTGTATTAAAATCTATGTAATTATTTCATATCTCTTTTTGTAATTTAGATATTATTCTTTGTGAAAATAAAGTAAATAATCCTGTAATGAATTTTTCTTTCCAAAAAGGAGAATTAGCATAATTTCTTTTTAATACTTGAGTAAGGAATACATCTTTATACCATCTCAAATCTGACAAAGTAGGGCATTTTAAATTTTAAATTACTTAACATAATTTTTGAACTAGCTAAAGTCTCTTTTGTGTTTTCTATGAAATGAACTGAAATTGTAACTATTAGTTGATCTATTGCATCTGATTGTTTTTCTGTAACAAATGTTGTTGTTGTTGGGTTATACCCTAAGAACCAATCATATGATGATGGTATATGCATATATTGTATCATAATGTTCATAATTAATGGCACTAATTATTATATTTATCTTATATCTGCGTTTTATGAAATAAATATAATAATGTCCCAAAAATTTAATTATTCTAAAATTATCCCTAGTCGAGTATTATCATTAAATGGGACAATGATAATACATTAAAACTAGTATGTGTAGTGACTGATGAAATGGTTCATGATATGATATATCAAGTCAATACATAGGTATATGTTAGAAAACTATGTACTGGATCGACCCGCCATGAGAAATACTACATGAATTATTATATAAAGTGTCATAATATTTCTCATAGTGATGATGGTGTAAATAATCCTTAGACTTGAGATATTCAGAGATCCCAACATAAAGAGTTATATGTTTTGATACTACTAAACGTTACCCGTAAAAGGGTGAACTATAAAAGTAGTAATTGAATATGTAATAAATCATGTAGTGGGATGTTGAATGATCAAGAAAGGATTTGCCCCTCCTATATAATGGGAGTGATATCTTTGGGCCCCTTGGTTGAGTGAGACCATAAAATGGATGGCCATGCTCAAAATGAGTCGATATGTGATATCGGGCTCATTTGTTTAAATGTGTCTACTCGGGAATCAAGAAATGCAAAGATTGAACTATACGAGCATGACACGCTCCATGGCTCGTGTTCAATTATGATATCTAGGGCAAAGGGATTTAATTACATGGTAATATCTATCACAAGAAAAGTAATGTCGAGTTATTAATATTCTCATGACTTGGGTAGTATTGATGTGTTGCTAGACACCACTCATTACTTTTGGCATAAAATATATTTTATGTCAATGCCAACGTTATGAGAACCTATTGGGTCACACACTTAGATTGTATTCAAAAGAAGTGAAAAATTCATGTGATGAAATTTTTGTTAATTTAAGAATCCTACTGAGAATAAGAATCTATCGGGTTTTCGTTTTAAAATGGTTTTGGATTTAAGGCCAAAGATTTTGGTTCTATTAATATTAATAAATCCAAAATGAGTTTTAGATTTATTAATTAAATAATCATCAAAATGGATATTGGAAAATGAAAAGGCAGCCATGAATGTATATGTAAAACATTGTAACTCATTTTATGAAAATGGAAAGGCAGCCATTTGTTGGAAAATGAAAAGACAACCATGTGCAACATATTGCAATTCAATTTCTGGTATTTGAAATGTGAAAAGGCAGCTGTTCACTTGGATACAAATGAAGAAAAACCGTTGGATGCAATGAAGAAACCGAAGGGACACTTTCATTGAGATAGTTTTCCTTTTAAACTTTCTTTGTTGAAGAAAACCAAAAAGCTATTCTTGGTGCACGAATTTTATTTATTATTCTTCTCTTGTTCAATATATACACCACTCCTTATTTGAGAAATAAGAACAAAACCGAAATTTGAGTTGAGAACTCAAAATAGAAAACCAATCTTTAAGTTGAGAACTTGAGAGAATACCCAAATAACAAAATCTTAGCTAGCACTAAAAGAATTTTGTTATTTCTTTCTTTAGTTAATTGTTTGACAATTAATTTGAGGCTTGGAGATGATCGTGTGGATACTATAGAGGTAAGACTAGATTGGTTTTGCTTGTGATTCGACAATCAACAATCTCCAACAATCAATAAGGCTACACTACCGGTAAGGTAATAATCTTCACTACCAATTTGATTTCACTTCGTATAGATCCTTGGAGGGAACCAAAAATTTTTAATTTCCGCTGCAAACTCTGATTTGGTTTCCTGCAGTTGTTTCATCTGCATTTGTCCTTTCCATTTCTACGTCTATTGTGTGATTTAATATTTGTTGTTTTCATTCTAATGTTAACAAATTATTCCACCAATTTTTTAGTTGTCCTGAAAATCTTACTATTAATGCTATTGCGGTATTAATCTCTGTTAATCCTAATGTTTTTTATGCTATTTTAGCCATTCCCATTTCTTGTAATGTATTTAATATTTCATATTCTAATTTTCTATCTGTATTCCATTCATAAACAGAATTGCCATCATATGAACTTGTTTTGAATTGTTTTCTTTCTTCATATTGCATATCTGGAGGTGTAGGTCTAGAATAATAATTTCTTGTGTTTATTGAATTCCAGTTTTTGTAATTTTTATAATTTTTCTTTCTTCTCATCCTATTAATTTATATCTTTGAATGATCTCTAAATTCTTGTTCTACATTATTAATCTTTTGTATTTTTGAATTATTTAACTCTTCACTTAAACTTAAATTATCATCTAATTCTGTCATTTTTCCGCTTGTTTCCAAGCATTTTATTCTATTGTCTGAAGTACTAGCTTTATCACTTTGAATACTTTGAGTTATTCTATTTATCGAACTATTTTGCATTTTATTTCTAATTAAATCTTCTTCAAATTTATGATAAACACTTCTTCTTTTGAAATGAAGACTAGCTATCTCATTTGGAAATTTAGAGTTTTCTTCAGGAATTGAATCTATCTTAGTAGATAAATATTCTACTTGATTATCTATAGTATGTAATATCTAATTTGAATAATTATTTTGTTGATAAACTTTTTTAATATCATCTAATACAAGATTTGAATTTCCATCTTCTCTACCTATCTTAAAAGGACTGGCTTCTATTTTCTGTTGACCAACTTGAATTTTTACAGGTTGTAATGGTGGATGTATTGAAGTAATAACTTGATTATCATTAATTTTCCATTTTTTATACAAATTAGTTTGAACATTAATAAAATTTTCTTTAAAAACATTGTAAATACCTTCATTTCTTGAAAATCAATATTCTAACCATGAAAGTAAAAAAATATCACATTTCATATTTTTCATATGAGAAATCCATTCTTCTTTTAATTTTTCTTGAATAATTTGATCCAATGATAAAAACCAAGTTTTCTTATCATTATTATCATTTTCAAAAATCTCATTAAAATATTCAAAATCTATTTGAAATTCTTTCTTTTCAAAAGTAATGTCATTAATTCCCATTTGTGACCTTGTAGGTGACATAAGGGGTGAACTAACTATGTCAAGAATAGGAGATTTGAATACATATTTTGAAAGGCCTTCTGATACTACCAATGGTGATGGTTCAGAAAATGATCTTCTAGAGAAATTAAAATTTCTTGAAGAACTGGTTCCTTTTCTAAATGAATTGAATTTTAATACAATTGTTCCATCTTCTTTTTCTATAATATTATCACTTTCTCTTCTAATTATATTTTTAGAAGGTTGAGCATTTTGAATTTCGAATTATTCAAGAATTGTAATTTAATTCCATTTTAATCTTTTAGGAATAAAAACTGTTGGATTATCAGCTTCTTCATGTAATAAAACAGTTTCTTCTTTTGAAGTTAGCACCATGTTGAATCTAGTATTTATTTGAGAATTCATTAATCTAAAATAAACTTTATAAATAATAGCAAAATTTTTACAAAATTGTTCAAATTCATCACTTTGTAAATGAATATCTAATATTAATGAATCTAGTATTAATGGGTCTGTTAAATCAACAAAAAAGTTGGACAACAATTAAAATATATTGGAACATTACAAACATTAGTTTGAATCATACTTAATAAAGATGTTTTATATAGTTTTAATCTTTTATCTCTTAATACTAAATAAATCGGAGCATCTACTCCTATATGAACTAATGGTTTAATTACTACTTGAATCATACCATAATGAATATATCTATAACCTTTGTCTATATATTTTTTAATTGAAACTTTATTTAATAAAGGAATTGTTTGAAATTCTTCTTGTAAAGAAATAGTTTTTTCATGGGTTTTAATTGAAAAAGCAGTTTTGAAATCTAAAGAACCTATCTTGTATATGGACTCTATACTTTGTTTTATCTAATCGTTTACACTTGATGTCAGGTTAAGATCGAAGAACACGATGAGCACCTTACCCGGAACACTTCACACTCAGGCTCACCAAATCGCTTATCAACCTATCTTAATCTTAATTAAATATAAAGTCTTAAATTAAGGTTATCTTAAACAGTTAAGCTTAATTTAAATTAATGCTATTTGAACACTTAAAATAAACAAACAGTTACTCTGATAATAATAAGGCGCAAGACCGGGGCATGAATAGTGAGATGGGTGAATAGTAACTTAATTGGTCAAGACATACTTTTAGTTTTATAGTAGCAAAAAAAAAAAAAATCTTTTATTTCTTTTTACAACGTATAAACCATTGCAAAATTCTACTCAAATAGAAACATTTAAAATATCATCAAATGATACAAACTTTCAATTTTATAAATGAAATTATGGACAAATCCCTAAAAGGTACTAACATAAGACAAGGGTTACTTCATAATGAACATTAATGAGTTATTATATCAATTTAGTTGATATAATATCACTACACCACAAGTTATTAACAACTAGACCATGGGGGTTTTTAGTCTATAAGATAGGCTAAAAATTAAATAAGTTTTAATGGAAGCATTAAAGCACATAAGCTTGATTTAGATATTACATAATAATGATTTGGAAAGTTTATCAATAGAATAATTATTCAAATAAGATATTACATACTATTGCAAGTAAGGTAGAACATTGGCCTAGAAGAAAGAAAGGCTTCATTTGGACATAGTTTTTATTTACAAAAAGTTAACTTTTTTTAAACAAAAATAAAACATCCAAACACATTTTTATTTCAAAATTTAAATTTAAATTTTCCCAGTCAAATTCCTTTCACATAATTTTAAAAAAAATTCTCTCCTATTTTTCCCTTCAAAATACTTTTTCTATAAAAAAAAATCCACTAAAATTTTCATACATTCCAATGCAACTTTTCTCAAATAAATCACAATCCAAACGAAGCCAAAACAATTCATAGGTAATTGTTATAGCGGTGATGCAGTTTATGAATGGAATATAGATGGAAAATCAGAATATGAAATATTAAATACATTGCAATAAATGACATGGCTAAAGTTGCATATAAGACGAAGGGTCTTACAGAGAAAAAACTACTGCTTCAACTATTGTTGTAGGATTCACAGGTCAATTAAAAAAATTGGTGGGATAATATGTTAACATTACAAGATAAACAATCTATAATAAATCATACGGTGTCAGTAGAAACAAAAAAGAAAAATGAAGACGAGATTACAACATTAATAACAGAAGAAAAATCATATGCAGTAGATCAATTAATAGTTACTATTTCTGTACATTTCATAGCCAACCCTAGAGAAACTTTGGCTAGTTCAAGTGCACTTAATTATCATTTTGCTTTTTGTCACTTATAATTAAGTAATTCAAAATTTCAAAATTGTCCATATCCAGAAAAGTAGGAAAAAGTTCAAACGATTTGTAAGGTTTTTTATATTGCAACTAATATTTAATCAAGATCTTATTATCCAATAGTCAATTTGAACATTTCTCAATATTTCTTATTTAATTAAAATTGGTTGAATAGTCTAAGAGTTCAGATAGTTTTATGAAAAGAATAACTAAACAAATGTTGGTTAAGTTCAACAAATATTGGTTTGAGTTCAATCTTTTGTTGGCTAATATCTGTGGTATATGATTCTCAATATAAGTTTAGTTTATTAAGTTTGGCTATAATAAACTTTATGGTCTTGGATCTAAAGAATTAGCAAGAGTTAGAGACACACTTTTCGGTTTTTTCAATGAATATTTGACACTATCGAAGATATCTGTCGCATTCTTTTCATGTTCTCAAAATAGTAATGAGGTCCATACCATTACAGTTGTTGAGAAAAAAGGTCAACAACCAATGAATGTTTTTATGGTATGAAAAATTGATATTTTAGTCTTATAGCATTTTTGTATTCAATATTTCTGTTATGTCACATGTTCAAACGTGCATGTTTGTTGATACGATAGGAATTTGACCTTGAGAGTTTTGAGCATGCTATTGGAACATAAAAGAGTCAATTGGAAACGTATTTAGATAAGCCAAGTAATAAAAGAACATCAATTTTTCAAGTTCATGACTTTTGGAAATCTCAAGAATATTATTATCCAAATTTGACTAAATTAGCTAAAGATGTCTTGTGTCTTCTTGTATCAACTGTTGATTCAAAATCTACTTTTAGTCTCAATGGTAGTATTTAGATTAGTTTTGTAACTCATTACCATCATAGATTGTTGAAGTATTAATTTGCAATAGAGATTGGTTATTTGAAGATAAAGGTAATATTAGTTAACTATTTTTCTATTTATATGTTTTATATATAAACTCATGTTATTTATTATATACTTTTCATCCTCTTATTGTAAAAATGTCAAAAATACACTTAGACGAGAAGTAGAATTTATACACTTATGTAATACACTTATTTTTCTATTTATATATCATCGCTTTAGATACTAACAAGAGTCCTAAAACTAAAGTAGAATTTGGGCAAGTTTCAAATTCAAATTTGGTTATTATTTGAATGATTGTTCATTCATGTTACTTGGTGAGTGGACACGAATATTTGGAATTATTTGCATCGTCTATAAATAGTTTTGATCATATGATATCTTACTTATAAGTTTTAATGGTTTGTTTTCCAGTTGCTTAATAAGGATGACTATTTCTTAGAACTTTGATCATGGCTAGGTTATCTCAACAATTTAGTTTGAATAATTTTGAACTTGAAGATTTGAGATTTAATTTGTAATTTGGGAGATATTTTGATTTCTTGACTTTACATGTGATGTTAATGCTTGACTTGTAATTTGGAAAGTGCTTGTATAACTTTGATTTTGGCTTGTAATACTTTAAATTCTAGTTAGAATTTATTTTTCATTACTATATGATATTAGACAAACTATTAAATGCAAGTAGAGCGACTTTTAGATATTTTTGGTGTTTTAAACTTTTATAAGTATATAAGTTTTCATATTGTGTTGCCCCATGAAATAAATATGTGGTTAAATTTTTTTAGATTTTATATGTATTTAGATATTTTTGTGTCGTGTCGTGTTATTCACAAAATAAATAAGTTATATTCAAATTATATTACCTAACACGTATAATTAAATGGGGTTCTTGTTAAATCTATAATACCTATGGCTCAATACAAACTACGAACCCAAAACATGATTTGATTTCCATATGCGATGATGTATGTTTTATCCTTCAACATTTGCCACACATCATATTTAATTAGTATTTTTTTATATAATTCGCTAAATTTTGGATTGTTATATTTTTTTAGTTTGAATTATAAATTGGTGTTAATAGGGTAAAAGAGATATATTTGTTTGTATTAGTTTTGTGATTAATTGCGAATTTGTGATATTTATGTCAATTGTTTTTATTTGATTTGTAGCAAAAGTTTGATGAAATCAACGTGGCACAAAAACTAGATTAGTTAGAAGTAAGGGTATTAATCCTAATTTAGAGAACATATAGATGAATTTAACTGAAAATTAATATTAGAGTAAAATTTTATTTTTATTTAGGTTGATAATGATAAAAAGAGGATAGTTTATATGTATGTCAATTGATGAAGTCTCAAAAGTTTAGAAAATTTAATTCATCCTCACCATTCATTTAGGAAGGTTTAGAGAAGTATAATATACTGTTCTTTTTTTGCACACTGTCAAAAATCGATAAAACAAAAATTATAATCCTTCCATTCATAAAAAAAGAGAGTCAACATTTAGTTTAGTATTACTATTTTTTTTAATTATTAGATATACTATGCTTGATATATTATTAAATATAGAGTTTTATATTTTTATTTTTATTATGATCTACACATAATTACTATTAATAAAATATTATTATAAAATTTTCATTACAAAAATGAATATTTTCTTAGGAAAAAAATTTTGAAAATAGATTTTATTTTTTTGGATAGAGGGAGTATATGTCTCCACAAAATATTCTGCATTGCATGAGTTCAAGTTTAGTTGCTTAGGAAAACAAGTAAGGCTAATATTTGTTTTCAAGATTTATTTTGGAAAAAGTTAATTTTTTTTTGAAAAATATAAATGATTTTCATTTTATTTAAAAAAAATCTAAGTTTATATTTTTTTATTTTGATAATGATAATTTTTCATTTTATTTTATTTCAATTTCAAATTCAAATCTACCATTTAAAATTCCCAATAGAATTTTCCTTATATTATTTTAACAAAATTTTCTTTTAACTCACCTTTTATTTTCCCCTCGTTACATTTTTTTTACTAAAAAATTCTGACCAGAATTTTCATGCTTCCCAATAAAAAATTAAAGTTCCAAACATAGTTTAAATCTATTAAAAAAATATGTTCTCCAAATTTTGGGACACATTTTTTTTTTCTTCCAAAAACACATTGATTTTATTAACATTGAAAATACCCAAGTTAACATAATACATAGAAGGTTAAGATAAGAACAAGCCTTAAATGGACAGGCCCTGACACAACGAACCTAACCTAAGTTAACATAATATAGAGGGACACATTGAGATTAATATTTTTATCCAAATCAACTTTTACCAATTTATTTAGAAACTTTGTAAAAAAAAAAAAAAAGTAAAAAAAAAGAAAGAAAAAGGCTTCTAATCCTTTAAACTCAACCACAGTTGAATCATTTTCGACTCTGAGTTAACACACTTCGACTCGAACCACCCTTCCTCTGTTTCCTTAACCCTCCGGCTCTCCGAATTCCGATCCCTCCTCGTCACCGTAATTTTTCTTCTTCATATTCACACGTCATCCTCCTCGTCGTCGTCGTCGTCATCATCATCGTCGATCTCTTCGCCCTTCTTACCTCACCACCTCGGCCGATTTTTCTAGTACCCGTATATTGAATTATATTCTGCGTAATAAATTCATCGTAAAATTCTCGCCGTACCCAGATCGGAGCTTCTAGAAGATCCGATTATATTTTCTCTCTGGTAAGCTCTTTTGTGAGTCTCCTGCTCTTGACATATTTGTGTCGTTTTGAGTCTGCAATAATACGTTTAGGGTTTTTTTTGTTCCTTCGTCTAAATTCGAAGTTGGGATTGAAAGATACGATTTTTAATGGGAAAAATATGGGAAACCTTTGTGTGATGATTTTTACCTGAGATTATGGAGGTTTTTTTTTTCCTTTTATTTTGGTAGTTTTTGGTTGGTTTGATATGAATTAGGGTTTTTTTTTAAGGTGGATTTTAACACATTCTGATATTCTGTGTTGCGGAGGAATTATTTTGCGTATGGAAATTAGGGTTTTTAAACGAGTCTTTGAAAAATAGAGTAGTTAAGCTGTTGAATTTGCTCAAGTTTTGAGTCTTGTAGTTGTAATATGCCGTTTGTGAGCGAGTTAAAAGGCATCTGACAAGTAATTACAGTAATTTGAATTGATACCTTTTCTGTCTCAACTATTGTTAGTTTGAAGAGACATCTAACAAGTCTTGGACAGTTTATTTATTTATATATATATATATATATATATATTTATAGATATATATATATATATATATATATTAAAGTTGGTTACTGGATTGTTTGTATGGTAGAATTTGTGAATTCATATCAGAAAGTTCAATTTTTGGTTGTTTTTATTGATGACCTTGTTTTCATCACTTTTACAAGTTAGGTTACTCGGTAGTAAAGTTGCCATCTTTTAGTCTTTACTGAAATGTAAATTGATGCTAAAAAAGATGGTTTCTTTTTTCTTTTCCTTGTCCTTTCTGCATATTGCTCCTTTTTTTTCTTTTTTTTTTGAGGGGGGTGGGTTGGGTAAGCATTTAGAGGTTATCACTTATCACTCTTGTAAGAGTATAAGGATTGGTTTTTGACGGAGGAAGGTCTCACTAAAAAATCCTTTTGAATTTTAGCATTTCAAATATGCAAAGATAAAATTACATTTTTCTTTGTTTAGTGAATTAATTTCTGTGATCAGATGGATTAGGGTCAGTATGGAGAGGGTGTTAATTTTAAAAATACTCATTGTGGAGGCAAAGAAATCGTTGTAAAGAAAAGTGATATAAATGGAGAATGCTGCTTCTTCATTGAAAGCTGATCACTTATTCTCTTTGGTTGTTGAAATTGAACTAGGTTCACTTTGGAACTTGGTTAACTTTATGGTGCTCAAGCCAAAACTTTTTTAAAAGTTGTGGAAGTATTCTTCATCTTTTTCAGTTGAGTGATATTGGTTCACAATTACTTATTGTGAAAGTTCAAATTGGGATATTATTAATTAGAAAAACATATGTTGAAAATGCATGCACTGCCAAATAGAATTTAAGCTACCTTGTGTTGTGGTTCTGTATCGTGTGCTTTGGTATTGTGAAGGCTTACAATACTTGATGTATTAAACTTGCATATGATGATTGAGTTGCTTAATATCTGTGAATGGTTAGTAAAGCATTTGTATCTGCTGATCAATATCATTATACTTCATTTTTCAGACCATATCAAAGTCATTTGAATGATCTTGGGATGTTATTTGGAAGATGACATCAAATTTTTCGGCAGGAGAACGAAGGTATAAACTATTCTTTACAGTCATGGTATTCAGCCCCTTGTTTTTCAACACCAATTACTATTTTTGTACAATGATTCAATATGAAATAGGGATTTCTGACAATATTATGGTTTCAGAGTGTGCTCACTGTTGACTCTTTCCAACGCTTATTTAATTGATGTTTATTTTTTGAATGGACAAGATCTTTGAGTCTAAGCTTTTCCCCCTTTTATTATACTGAAGACAAGTCTGCTTGTTTCTCTATTTAGTTCAGGAAGTTCATTTATATTTGTTATTTACATGCCAATGGCTTTGGCCTTTTCAAGTTGACCCCTTTTTGGGGTTGTTTTTGTTGGGAGGGGGGGGGTTGAATTTCTTTTGTAATGCTTTTAGAAGTATAAATATAAAAATATGATTGTTCAAAAATTGTTTTAGCATAGCAAGCTCTCTTAAGAAAGTTCATGAGGGGATGTCCTCCTTTCGTCCCAAAAACAAAGAGTCTTTTGATTTGGTATACCTTTTTTCAAGTTATTAGGCACAACACACTTAAAACACCATTAAGTGGACTCTTTCTTAATTTTGCAATTTTTATCCTTGCATTTCAACTTGGGTCATATATTGTTATTATTAGTAAGGGTAATTTAAGAGCTTTACACAAAAGTGGACTTCCTTTTTTGGGACAAAGAAAATTTTTGAAATTGGAATTTTTTTTTGAGTATCTTTGAGAAATTGTTTTGGCAAGTGCATGATATTGTTAATAGGTATTTCACAGTTAATGTTATTTTTAGACTGCATTGATTGAATTAGTTGTAAGATTCTTTGGCCCCATTTTATGGCCAGATTGAATTTGATATCCAAAAATAAGTAGTACTAGTGGCTCAACTCATTGTTTTGAGGTATGTAGGTTAGAGTGTTGACTGTAGTGAAATCTAGACTGTAGGTGGAGAAGATTTAATCTTTGGCTCTGTGAATTTTTTTAGATGTTTTAAATCTTTATTTTAGTGAATTCAGATCACATGTTGGGCAGGTTGATGCAGTTATGCCTAAATGTGATGTTTTGTCCTTTTGTGTTGGATGCATAATGTTTACTATCTGTATGCTCTTTAAAGAGTCTTGTTTTGATGTTTTTTGGGTGCATGTTTAATGTGAGTGATAATAGAATTATGTATTAAGATGTAAATTACAGCATAATAAGAATCTCATGAATTACTTAAGGCGAAGTTTATGTTATCTTTTGAAATTTTATTTGCACTATGACCCGCTTACTCAAAGCCTAATGATGAGATGAGTAATATTAAGACAAGAGTGTTACCATTTTAGGTGAAACAGAGTCTTATAATTCAGTTGCATGTTTATCTATTTGGGATCATGGTTTGGATCAGATAGTAGATGTATTCTGTCTAAGGTTCTCTTTGTAGGTTTTAATTCTATAGGAAGGTATTCTGTATTATTATGGATTTGTTGTAGATTAGATTCTCCAGTATCCCTTGGTATGTAATCATCTTTTAGAAGCCATTTTATAGAATTCATCTTCTACATTCAGCGAGAGAGGGAAAGCAGGCTTTTCGTGTTAGATCTTTTTCAATGTGCAATGTTCATATTTATTTATGATGAAACATTTAAGAGTTCTATTTGTGTGTGCTTGCATGAAGCTTATCATTAACATCTGACAATTCCAAAATACTAAATTTCTTGTGCTAGCTTAGCCTAAGTTGTCATTGAGGGATTAGTTAGTAAGTTTTTTTATTACTTTATTGGAAAACATATGAAAGGAATTGAGAAAATTGCATGGTGATGATTTGGATGTAGACCTGTCTTTCACTTCAAGTCATGTTCTTTTTGGGGTTTATTGGGTATGTTTGGTGTACTTGTGTTTAGTCGTGCAACTTATTTTCTTTTTTGTTTCAAATAGCCTTATCATATTCAATTTATGCTTTTCCACTTCTGGAAAACAGAAGATGTCTAGATGAAAAGTAGAACTAATGGACTGAAATATGTTATGGATTTTTTGGCACAAATGAACAAATCTAGGTTCTTATTTATAGGTGCTGACAAAGATTCATTTATTTAACTTCTGATCAAGTTGCTAAAGAGCTCTGTCATGAGTTGGCAACATACATTCTTTACTTTTGATTAGCTTGATCTAGTTACTGCCTTCTGGTATTTTGGTAATTGCGCCTTTTTTTTTTCTCTACTCCCTACTTGATTAGCTTGATCTAGTTACTGCCTTGTGGAATTTTTGTGATTGAACTTTCTCTTTCTCTACACCCCAAACATCTTGGGGCTGAAAAGGCAGCAAGAGATGGTGCAGTGAAGTTGAGTTTTTTTTCCTTTGTGGATCTTTGGCATTTGTATATTGTGGAAATGTGAGCTATATTCCATTTATGTAAATTACTTTTGTTCATTCATGAGTAGCTAGGGCTTTAACAAATGAAAATGGCTTATGTTTTCTCTTAATTGCTTTTCGTTTTTTGATCAGTTGTGTTTTATGTAGTTGGAATGTGGAATCAATGGCTCTTAACTGACTCTCCTCTAACCAAAATAGCCATGTTCATACTAGAGTTTTGGTTACGAGGTTGATTGGTGTGGCTTTCAGATATATCTTTATGCATAATAGCAGTTTGGTGGTGCTGGTTATTATTTCAGCATGTTTTGTTGTTCAGAAACATGATTATGTTATCTCATGAATCATATTTTTATAGATGGGCTTCTGCAAGAAGAACTGGAATGACAGTGTTAGGGAAAGTTGCTGTTCCGAAACCCTTGAACTTACCCAGTCAGAGGTAATTTTTTTTGGTTGACAAGTTATTTATTTCTTTTGGGTTTTTTAATGGGCTGACTCTCTGAATCATTCTGCTATGATTTTTCAAGGTTAGAAAATCATGGCCTGGATCCCAATGTGGAAATTGTTCCAAAGTGAGTAAAATGCTCCCTTACCCCCTTCTCTCTATCTCCACCTACATAAAAGCTACATGCTCAGCACGCCAAATAGCCGTCAGCTGGTTGTTGAGATGCCTGTCTCGCTGTGCATCCATATCTTTTTCTATTGGCTAGGTGATTTCATTAATTAGTTGGCTTTTTTTCCTTGGTAGGGGAAGTATTGGTTGGGGGAGCCGTTCGTCATCTGCATCTAATCCGTGGGGTTCCACAGCACAGTCTCCAAATGCTGATGGTAGTGCCAGTTCACCAAGCCAGCTAAGTGGGCGTCCTTCATCTGCTGGAAGTGGCAGTCGACCGTCTACTGCTGGTAGTGATAGGACACTTGAACGAGCAGCTAATGCATGGGGTCCTAGTTCTAGGCCTTCATCAGCTTCTGGAGTTTTACCGTCTAATCAACCATCATCATCCTTGCGACCCCACAGTGCAGAAACAAGACCTAGTAGCTCACAATTGTCACGATTTGCTGAACCTTTGGCTGATAGTTCAACAGCACGAGCCCCATCTGGTGTTGTAGAAAAAGTGGTATGTTTTTGTTGTCACCCATGACACATTTGTGGTTTTAGTACTTATTTCATGTGATGCTTTTGAGGATGAATGTTTTGCAGATAAGCTAGATTGGTAAATTTGTTGGCCACTAACATGCCCTCAAATTGGTCTTTTTTGTGGCTCTCGGTTATTCTGTTGTTGATGGGGTTATGTAGTCTGTTTTCCTTTTATTTCATTCTTTCTACTGGTAAAACATTTTATTAATGAAATGGTTTGGATTGGTGTTAGTCTGGGGTTTATTAGAGTGCAAGTCTATCCCTCATGCACCCATACAAACATCAGTAATTTCCTCCCTGAACACTATTAGAATGACCTCTACCATCGCCACCTCAACTTATGTCTTCTCCCTCTCTACCATGAATCCCACATTTGAGTTTTTTTAATGGATTCACTAATTCTAACAATTTCTCATGTGTGCTTCTGCCAATAGCTCAAAATCTCTCATCCCAGATTACCTATACCTTCTGCACAAAATCATATAAGGTTTGAGAGAGATTGGATATCAAAATCCGTATGTGGAGATCAATACATTAAGAACTGGAGTTGACAAATAGAGACATAAAGCAAATTCACTTTGACCCTTTCATCTTACAAATTCCTGACTGAATCTGAGATGAGGTTGAGTTGAGCTTTGAGAGTTTTCTGATTGTGAAAATATGTCTGTGTTCCAACAAATGCCAACATAGTTGTAACCAGCTCTAGGATTGCTTTAGTAATTTCTGCCTTCTATCTTTTTCCTGATTTAAGTGATTGTACTTAGATTTTAACATCTAGGTCTGTTACATAGGATCAGATATAAAGTATTGTAAAAATAAATTGGGGTAAATATATAGGTTGAATTTAAATTACTAAAAGAGAGAAAAACAACAGATTGATGCTTTGGCATTGCTCTTGTGCAATCAGGTTGCAATCATTTGGCTTCTAAATAATTAGTAGTTGAGAAATTATGCAGTGGAAATTTTCTAGATGGTTGAACAAGTTTAGGACTGTACTTGTGAAATTCGGATTGAGATCAAGTGTTCCGCAAGAGGAACTGCCCATGAGCCATAACCAATATCCTTTAATCATCATCATCATCATCACCTTTATCCCAAACTAGTTGGGGTTGGCGGTCGAGTTTGGGATAAAGGTGATGATGATGATGAATGATGATTAAAGGATATTGGTTATGGCTTAAAGGATATTGGTCATCATCTTTAATAATTGATTTATTTTTATACCCTTAACAATAAATCCATTAGAGTTATGCCCTTTTAAATAATTTTGTGACCAGACATGCTTTTAAAGGAACTATTTTTTAAAATTTTTTTACTTTATACTAATTATGAAGTTTCTGGGCTAATTCAACTTTTGCTTTTGCATTTGCATTTGCAGGGGGTAGTGTCCTCTGAGAATGACAAGTTTTCTCTTAGTTCTGGGGATTTTCCAACGCTTAATGCAAGCAAAGACAGGTCTACAAAAAATTCTGAGACGCGAGGTGATTGCGGGTTGCCTTTTGGATAATTTGTTTCTTTTACACATGTTTTCTCTATCAGATTGATCTAGTATATATTTTGCCCCTGGGGGTTATATATCTCAAGATATATGCAGTCTATAGTGTCTTTTTTCCATGCTGGAGTGATAATTGTCTTAAAGAATTTCTTTTATTTCTCCTGTTATTATGTTTTCTTTGTAGATGCAATTGTCAACCTTATATTTAAGAAGAAGGTGCAAAGAGAGAAGTCTTTACTAGAATGATACAAGTGTTGAACAATATAGAACACAGCAGGAAACAGAGAAATCTAGAGAGAAGTAAAGAGCAATAAATTGGACTTGTTTCTAAGAGCATAAGGAAATCACAATCTGCACTGTTATATATCAACTTCAAAGTAATTTGCTGTTATAGATCAGCTTGAAAGTAAAGCGAAAAAATACGGGATGTGTGCCTTAACATTAAAGAACTGAGGAAATTGCTTTAGTTCTGAAACCTTTGTATGCATGCTAATCCATGGACTTCATACTGTAATGGGCCATCTCCTTTTTCAAGACTTTGGTATGGCCTTCCTGATGTGATTTTGATTTTTATTCCATGGTTTACTTTGGTTTTCAGAATAATGTAAACAATTTTCTAATTCTTCAAACATCTCTTCAGAAACTTTGGGGGAAAGAAATGCTTTTGGAAAATCTGGAAGTTTGTATATGATTAAGACATTCAATTTGGGTGACTTTGCTTTTATAAATGATTTAATTGCAAAAACCACTTTGAACTTTAGTCCAGTTGATTTGAAATGTAGCAATTAACCCTTAAACAACTAATTTATTGCAAGTAGGTTTAAATTATCTCTTGTCCTTGGAAGTAAAATTTGAAATGACAAGAAATACCCTTGTATACTCTCCAAATTGACTGAAAAATCAATGCAGTTGGTATTGTTGGATTTTGCTTTGGGTTTGGTAATGTGCAAGTGATTGTTAATTCTTTTGACAACGGTAAAAATTTAAGACTTAGAATTTATAGTTCTGCAGTTTTTTTAATCTTTTGAAGTGATTAGATATGCCTTGTCTTTATTTGTATTTTAATCATTTGAAGTGAAAGGTAGGCCTTAATGGCCTGACCCTTCCCTGGACCGAGCTTCAATGCACCCGGCTGCCCTTTTCTTAGGATAGCACAATGTTGTTTCTGTTATTACATGATTTGATTTCAAGGTCAAGACAAAATTGAGACTAAATTGTGACCAATTAATCAGTGAGGGGCCAATCGCTAGAATTGGAATTTTAAAGGGTATTTTGCAATTGGTTTAATTCAAGATTGTTTTTTTCCCCCCGTTTTTTCTTTTCATAAAATGGAATAATTTATGCTTGGCACTCCTTCTTGGTTTCAGTTTGTTGGGTTTTATATTTACCTCCTGGTATAGCATTCTGTTTTAGTTCTCTGCCAAACCTATTTCAAGCAGGAATTTGTCTTATTTGTGGAACTTTTAGCTTGTCAAAATTAACTTGCAGTTTTGACTTTCTTGGTTGATGAACATTGGCAGATCAGGGCTCTCATAGCCGTCCTACTTCAGCTTCTGGAAAGATAGGGAAGACTGAAACATCTCAAGCTGGTATGCTTTTGTGCTTAATGCTCTCATGTTATCTGAACTGATTGCTAGGTCAATGTTAGCAATAAATTTCTGTTTGCCCAGATGTCCACAGCGGAACCAATAGCACTTGGAATAGAGATGGGCCCCAAAATGCAGATGATGGAATCCAGCCTGGCCTAGTAAAGTGGCATGGGGAGCCCCAACCATATCACAATGCCAATATACCACCACCGCAATTTGATGCATGGCGCGGCCCTTCCATGAATGCTCCTACTGGTGTTTGGTATAGAGGACCTCCCGCAGGTCCACCTTATGGAGCACCGGTTGGACCTGGTGGCTTTCCAATCGAACCTTTCCCTTACTATTGTCCTCAGATTCCTCCTCCAGCTTTAGCAAGTTCACAGCCAATTCCTCTGTCAGGGGCTGGTCCCAGGGGACACCATCACCCGCAAAATGGAGAGCTATACAGGCCCCAGATGCCTGATGCTTTTGTACATCCAGGAATGCCATTTAGGCCAGGCTTTTATCGAGCTCCTGTGGCTTATGAGGGCTACTATGGGCCACCAATGGGTTATGGCAATTCTAATGAAAGGGAAGTTCCATTTAAGGGCACGGCTGGCCTGTCTGTTCATAATAGATATTCAACCCCTAATACTCCTGATTCTGGTCATTCTCATGCTAGAGCTGGTAGGAATGACCCTAATGGAAAAATGCTTTCGGAGCATGTAGAAACTGCTCATTCTGGTGATGCCTCTGGGCAATGCAAAGTTCTTTTGAAGCAACATAATGAATGGGAAGGAAAGGAAACAGAGATTATGGAACGCGTGCCAAGGTTCCATTTGTCAAATTCTAAGAAGGGTGGCCAGTCCGGTAGAGCGTCAACATGGAGGGAGTGGGGTGCTGACCATGAAAGTGAAGAAGAGATGTACTCTAGTACAAAAACAGAAGGTGAAAGTACTTCTTTCAATAGTGGTAATGATCAAGTTGGCCATGATCCAGATGCTGTCAAAGTCAAATCATTTCAAAATGTGTGCAATTCGGTGGTTGATAGTGGTCAGATAAATCAACATGCAATTGCTGCATCATCTCTAGGAATGCCGCAAGCATCTGTGGCCATGCAAAGAGGTTTGCCCATAACAGCTACCACAAGAGATACTACTTTGATGCAGAAAATTGAAGGTTTAAATGTCAAAGTTCGTGGTTCTGATGGTCGGCATGATGGATTACAGACCTTGGAATTGGATGAGCAAAAGCTTAGGTCCCAAGCTTTGGACACTAATGTTAATGATGTTTTGACAAAAGTTGGTAATGTTCCAGCACTTGATAAAAAATCTCCTGCATTGAACAGTATGGGAGCTCTCTCCAATGAAAGGATCCCCACTTTTGGGGATAAAATTTCTCTGCCAGCATTTGCTTCTAGGTTTGTGAACAGTGCTTTTATTATTTGTTTATTTTATGTTTGGTCGTTGCCTTCCCTAACTTCCTCAACGCTCTTATCTTTTCAGAAGACCAGGTGATCATGCACATGGTAAAAGTGGTGATACTAGCAAAGGCAGGCTTCAGAGTCCTGATAATCATGGGCGGCAAAAGAAGCCTGTAGCTACTGAGCTGCCTAGTACACATGCGGCAAATATATCATCATCTTCTAATGTACTTTCAAGCAACATACAATCTGTGGTTGCAGCTGTTGAGTTTCCTTCGGGGAATAATGGAGAAGAATCGTCAACTGAAATACATGACTCAACTGATAGCCAGGCACAGGTGACTTATCATAGACTTTTTGGTCATGAAGTATTAAGCTATAGTTTTCATCACTTGTCCTTTGCAGGTGTCTGACATGTTCTTCGTGCATCTTTTATCAGCGTGTTAAAAGGAAGGAGTTGGCTAAGCAACGTGCAATACAATTACGGAAGGAAGAGGAGGAACGAATTAGAGAGCAGAAGGCAAAAGCTTTGGCAAAACTCGAAGAGCTGAATCGGCGCACACAGGGAAGTAATGCTTCCAAGACTGAAAGTGTTCTTGGCATGACCGAGCGAGAGCTAGAACAACCAACATGCGGTGAATCAAGCATTGCTGGTACTAAATCTGAAGCTATAAAACCAGCTTCAGTACCAATCTTTGATGATGTTACTCAGGTATGTGTGGGCACTGTCCGGTTGGGTGATAATTCTGCAGATTTGGCCTCCTGTTTTCCAACTGATAGACCAAAATCTGTTGCTTTGGAGCCTCCTGTTTTGGATGGCCAATCATTGAATGTAAAAGAGGAAGTTGATAATGCTGATGCCAGTGATTTCAAAGCTTTCCCTCAAATGAATGAAGGTGGAGTCTTTAGAGATAAGCGAAACAGCTTTAAGCCAAAGCAGAATGCTCCACAACTGAAGAACACAAGGGGACAGTCACAGGCAATCATTGCCACTGATGCCACAAAAGAGGAGGCCAATGTAACTTCAACTGAAATCAGCTTGGTTGCTCCAGGTGAGGTTCTACCTAGTGAGGAGTCTAACCTGCCACCCAGAAACCCTGCAGTAGTTCTTGAGTCCCCTGCACAGCAGAGAAAGAAAAGCAATAGGAGTAGTAAAAAGCACAAGCCGGATGAAGCTACACCTATTTCTGCTCTACCATCGGATGAAACCAGCCCAGTAGAAGCTTGCTCTGAAAATGAGAACTGTAATACTGGACAATTTGATCTGGATTTTGGCTCAGATCAGGCAGTGGTTACTAATGTTGATGGAGTGGAGTCTTCCAAGCAAAAGTCTTCTTTACATGATGAAGAGGCCTTCGGTAGAGTATTTAACCACAGGAAACCTCAGAACTCCCGCAGATTTCCAAGAAACCAGCAATCTAACAGATTAATGGATAAGTTTCATGGCGGAGACAATGTTATGTGGGCGCCAGTGAGGTCACAGAATAAATCAGAACCTGCAACCGATAATAGTCAGCAAACAATGCAGGAGCGTGTCACTTCAGCAAAAAGTGATCATCAAGTGCAGAACAATTCTAAAAGCAAAAGGGCGGAAATGGAAAGATATGTGCCCAAGCCTGTAGCCAAAGAACTTGCTCAGCAGGGTAGCATCCAGCAACCAGTTTTAACTTCTGGTGTGTTAGCATCTGATGAGTCTGCTGAGAGAGTGCAAAGTGGATCTGGAAACTCTGGAAGTTTAGAGATTGGTAGCTTAGCAGCCAGTACTGTTTCTGCAGACCCTAGGGAGATTAATAAACAAGTAAAAGCACATGGAGCATGGCGTCAACGGGGTTTGGCTGAAGCACCATCGAGTGGGTCTTCATCTTCCATGTGCAACACAATCAAGAACACTCGGGCATCAGTGGGCCAAAATCAATCTGGGAAGCCTGATGTGCATTCAGAAAGAGAGGAAGGAAAGGTTTCCATTGATGGAAATGCTTCTAATGACCGCAATGTGTCCAAGGATACTGATGCAGCAGTACCTGTCATTGCGACTCTTGTGAGAGATCAAGCAGCAACTGACAAAGGTAAGCGGCATACATTAAAAGCTGAAAAAAGTTTGGGTTCTGGTCTTGGCCATGAGAAGATTTTTAGTAGTGGGGAAGCTGATAAAAATCGCATCCAATTTTCTGATTCTGACGTTAAGCTCGGTGAGAAGATGATTGTTTCTAAAGAAAGTCGAGGCTTTGAGGAACGGTCATCATCTCAATGGCAACCAAAATCCCACCCATCCGCAAATAATAGCCAGAGAGGTAGTAGGTCTATCTCAGGTCCAGATGTTACTGGTGAAATGAGTGGTGTTGTCAAGAAGGATTTTCCTTCCCAGCCAAGACCTCAGGTTATCCCACATGTTAAAGAGATTAGTGAAAAAGATTTTTCTCTGCTAGATCAATCTGTATCTGTAAATAAGACATCATTAGAGGTGGCAAATTTGGGGCGCCAAGGACATAGGAAAGAAAGGAAAGCTCCCACTCTTAAAATGACTCCATACTCCTCGAATGAAGTTACTTTTGGTTCTGATGAATCAACTTATGATGAATCAACTAATGCTATGAGTGCCGATGCTCAGAATAAGCAGCATTTTTCTTCTGATGTTAAGAGGAGTAGAAACCAAAATAACCATTCTGGAAGTAGCCGTGAGCCTCAGGGTGATTGGAGTCAAGAAAGACACAGGCATAATAGTCATTATGAATACCATCCAGTGGGATCACACAACAATCGCAAACCTGAAAAAATTGAAGATGTTTCTCATAATGTCAGACCAAGATACAAGGACAGGGGTCAGAGTAAGTCAAAGCGTGGCAGGGGAAATTTTCATGGGCGGCAAAGCAGCAGTATCCGAGTAGATGCTACTTCTGGCTGATGATGATGATGTGAAACTAGGATTAGCTTTGTGTTTTTCTGAGTTTATTTGGAAAGTAGTTTTCCAAATATGGCATCTTGGCTTGATTAGGCAGGATTTCAGGTACTACACTTCGATGAAGTATTATGATTTTCTTACAAGGGTTGCTTAATTTATTAGCTGGTATTTCATATCCATTGGAAAGAATCATTTAAATGTCTATTTATAAAGTAATTTGGTGTGACTAGCATGAGCCGCTTGTATGCATATGTGCACTCTTTACTGAATCCTTGAACTTGCAATTTTTCCTTGTAGATATCAGTGAAAATTGCATGTCTTGTCATTCTATAATGATCAGCATCAAGCCCCTATTCAACCTTGGTAGTGTAGGTAGGAGATAGTTGTTGAGCATAATTCCAGTATTATTAGTTCAGTAAATGCTATACCCTTAGTGACTATGTTTCTATATTCTTGAAATCTTAATCTTCTTGTGATGTTCTCAAACTCTTAGATTTATAATGATGATGAAGTTCAAAATGTTTCCATTTCCTTTTCTGTCAGGAAGCTTACTTAGTGTAATCTTGCAAGAGCTAAAAAGCATGCAGGAAAATGCATGTAGCTTATTGTTTTTCATTTGCTTTGCACATTTTAGAGGAAATAATCACATCCTAAACTAATTGAAGCAGGACTACAAATTTGTCAATACCTCTAACAATTATCATATCGTTTGTTGCATTCTTATGATTGGTTTACCCTGAATATCTACTCATGCTATGTAGGTGTATCTTCTGTTTATCAAGGGGTATACAATATTGATTTAGTTTTAACATACGAACTATTGTATAATTGGAGCTGATGGGGATTTCTATCGACTCAACTTCTATTTTACCTCCATTTTGGGAGCTCCTCGACATGTTGGAGGAAAACATTATTGGAAAAATATAGCCTCCCCGTGCATTCCCAATGTGAGGTCTGGAAGTAGAGCTAGTTGGTAGGAAGTCTTTAAAAGTGATTCTGTTGCACCATTGTTTACTACGAAGGAGAAAACAGCCTTTTGCAGGGATCTCAGAAGTTCAGAGTGTCAGGTTTCAATACATTTGGAAAGAGATGAGATAACCGGCAGGTAATGTCTCTGGGATGGATGCGCATCTTGATTCACTAAGAAGAAGGAAAACATGGTGAAAATACTAAGATGGTTTGAGGGTAGAAATTGTTGCTAAAGTCTCAGATTAGGGTTTTGTATGTATAACCTTTTGTTTGCATCTACGAGCCAGATGAATATTTTAATGTGCTGGCCTTTCGGATTAGTAGGTTATGTTGTATTTAAGTCGTTAAGACGTTGAGACAATATGCTATCCTAGTGTACGTTGCTTGTACATCACGGAAACTTGTTAAAACTTGCGCTACTGTTATTGTCAGAGCAGCATCAAATTATTATCCTTAATTGGTATTTCTTGCTTTTTTTTTTATTTGTTAAATTTTTTTCTTTTTAACTTTTGCAGTTATCTCTAGGGGTGGCAATTGGGAGAGAATGGATAGGAATTACGTGGGATTTAAATAGGTCAGAAATTGGGAATGAAAAATGTGATTTTCATTAAATTTTAAGATTGGGTAAAAATGAGATTTAATGATATTGAGATTTCTCAACTTTCGTTGGAATTTTATTTAAAATTTTTCATTGAGAATTAAATGGTGGTTGGTGGTGGTACGGTTATTACGGTAGGTTGGCAACAGTTGGAAGTGGTTAGTTGGTAGTCCAGAGGTTTCAGGCTTTATGAAATCAAATCTCATGATTTAAAAAATAACAATCGGTCTTCTTGACAGACAGTCAACTCAAGTTACTTAATTGAAATTGGCAAAAAGACAAAAAAATTCTCAAAAAATTTGAGTTTAAGAAATAAAGTAGAGAACTCAAGTTAGTTAATTGAAATTGGCAAAAAGACAAAAAAAATTCTCAAAAAATTTGAGTTTAAGAAATAAAGTAGAGTAAAAAAACGAAGTTCTTCACAAGTGCAATATAAATTTTGCACAAGTTCGCAAAATTATGTTATTTTTTCTTTTTTTTTTCCACAAGTTTTGCACAAGTTTTAAGGATTTTTTTTTTAATCTTTTTGTTAATTTCAATTAATTAACTTAGGTTGACTATTAGTTAAGGGGGGTTGGTCGATTGTTATTTTTCAAACCACTTGATAAAAGTTGAAATTTTGAGGGAGGTAAATGATAACTCTTATAATTAATCATTGATTATGAAACATTAATTAATAATTATTGAATAATTACTAATTTACCTATTTTCACTAGATTATGTGGGTATCTCATAACCTACCTAATAATTTTTCATTCCAATAACAGCCTTTTTATATATTTTCAATGGATATGGAAAGTCTAATAATTCTCATCCTATTGAGAA
This sequence comes from Gynochthodes officinalis, assembly GCA_020080225.1. Taxonomy (NCBI): domain Eukaryota; kingdom Viridiplantae; phylum Streptophyta; class Magnoliopsida; order Gentianales; family Rubiaceae; genus Gynochthodes; species Gynochthodes officinalis. The sequence continues at coordinate 31,464,471 of CM034625.1, read as the reverse complement.
TCCATTATTTTTTTCCCCAAAGAAACAATCATTATATTGATAGATAACAGTGTTACATTTATAATATCATTCACTGACAATGAAAGTTTTAGAACTCGCAATGAGTTTAAGTGAGTTTAACCGATATACAAAATCGGTTAAAAGAATATCATAGCTAAAAAATTGAGTTAATATCATTTACTTCTCTCGAAGTTTCAACTTTTATCAAATCAAACTTCGTGTTTGAAAAATAATAATCAGGCCCCTTAACTAATAGTTAACCTAAATTACTTAATTGAAATTGGTAAAAAAAAAAAAACCCTCAAAACTTGTGCCAAACTTGTGCAAAAAAGATGAAAAAATACTATAGTTTTGAAAATTTGTGCAAAACTTGTGTTGCATTTATGAAAAACTTCATTTTTTAATAAGGAAACACCCAAAATAGTCCTTTACATTTTAGCGAATAATCGTTTTCGTCATTCACTTTTAAAACGAGAATAAATAATCTTTCAAATTTCATAAATTGAAACATTGGTCATCCGTTACTTATTCGTTTGTTTTTCTATTAAATACACGTGACATTTTAACCATGGTAATATTGAAAATAAAAAAACACACCCCCCCGCCCCCCCCCTTTCTATCCTCGCCTCCCCCTTTCTATCCTCGCCTCTTCCCTGTTCATCTCTCTCACGACCCACACCTCTTTCACCCCGTAGTAGCCCACTCTCGTGAAGAGCAACCCGCAGATCATCCCCACCCCGTCGAACTCATCAAGCTCATCAATTAACACCCTCATAAACCGCAGCCGCAGCACCTCCCCAGTCGCCCCTCACAACCCCCCCTCCGACGAGCCCTATAGCACAGCTCAGCTCACCTCCACCCCCTATCCTGTCGTTCCCCGCTGCCCTCATCCATTATCAACCAAGTGAAGCTCAAATCCCTTGATTGTTTAACTTTCAAAAACCTTTCTCCAGTTCAAACCTCCAGCAACCATCCGATTCTTGGATGCAAATTTCTGAAATCCGCAAACCTCATTAGAGGCAGCGTGGGTCTTCAGATTTGCTCTATACCAACCAAAAAACTTTTTGGGCAACTTACAATTGTTGTTTACATAAGGATTCCAGTTGGAAACAACACTTAATTTTGAAAAAATTCGGAAATTTAGCTCAGCTGAAGTGTAATTTTTGAATTCGGGTCTACGCGTCGTGACCTGGTACAGCTCGGGTTTCTTCAAAAATTTCCATGAATTTTTTATTTTTAGCTGCAGAAATTCATGGGTAAGAAGAAAATGCTCTCCTCCACCTCTCTGAATTCTGAACAAAAGCATGCTGAAGATGATGTGGTTTTTGCTCCCAGTCGAACGCAAGAACAGTAGACCCATGTGTTGAGTAAGCTTTAGGTAACGAATGCAGCACCCAAATCTCTGGCTGGACTCGTGATTAATGATGTTGGTGCCCCCCGTTGTTTTCTCTGACAGGGAGTCCTTGGATGATGAGGAAATGGATATCGGAAAATCATGCTCCAGAAATGTCGACAAAATGTTTGAGGAAATGTCCAAGAGAAAAAAAATGCTCTAGATGGCTGTTCTATTTTCTGTTGTACATGGTTCTTCGTTACTGGAAGAATTAAACTATGTCCTTTAACACACGGCTTGTGTGTGCATGTGTGTGTGTGCAGGAACTCTCTCAGTCTGATCATGTGTCGACTTCTGCACCAAGCTGCAGACTGTGCAAGAGTAAATTCATTGGTTCAAGGGATCAATTCACTTTTTCTGTATCTTTTTTTTCTGAACTTGGAAGTACATGTATAGGTCTGTGTATGTGTATATATGTATAAAGTGAGAGAAGAATTTGCTTGTGGAATTAAGCAGGACTGTTTTTCTCAAATTGTAATCTTCTTGTCCTTTTTTTATTATTATTTTTTAAATGGTTAGCAGTATGCATTTTCTTGAATTCTTGGAAAAATGAATAGTAACGCTGATGTATTTTTGAGCTGAAATGTTGTAATATTAGTGAGTTGTTAATTTGATGGGAATCTGGAGAGGGCGGTGAAGAGAAATGTCACCAGACTCACCACCAGGACCAAAGTAGACATTTCGGCAAGCTTAATGTCAAGGTCGACCTTCTTTGAGCATAAAGACGAGACATAGACGTTAGGACCAATAATACCTTTGGTTTTAACACGTTTACAAGCCTATGATCAAGACCATCAGGCGGTGGGGTTTGGTGTTTGCTTTTAGTACTGTTGAACTAGACCATAAGGATCAAAAATCCCACCCCTCCTAGAGGGTGGCATTTGCTTTCACCTTATTGTCTTGTATATGTTTTCTAAAGTGTTAAATCTACTTAAACTACGTTAAGTTTGGTAAAGAAAGAAATGCCTATTTAGTCTCTCTATATATTTTGACACACTTGAAATGGGATTTTGACAAACTTATTTTTCTTAAGTATAATTAAGTTCTTGGCTACTAATAGAATATGAATGAGGTTTGAAAATCATTGTAATGAACCTTTGTTAGACAAATTCGTGAGATATCGGTCCTACTATTGGCATAAACTAATGAGATGTTTGTCAAACCCCACTTTTTTTCACCTTTCACATAGTCCTGATCCATTTTCCTGGAGAACTCTTCGTGATCATATTGTAATGTGGTCGATAGGGATCGACGCTCTGAAGCAATTCATCGAACACATAGAAGGCAAAGCAAACATGCCCCAATTCATCATCTGTTCTTTGACATCAAGGCACCTAAACAGCAAAACTGCATTTGCATATCAACAGCAACAGCTACATTCACCATTGCAAGAGATAAAATGAATGCAGAGCGTCAAGATATCAGCAAAGGGCTATAGAAACAAATGAAAAAATGGGAAGGCAAACTCTTGCATTAAAGTTAGAGCCAGAGATATACAAATGCACCCTCTACATGTATATTCATATATGTCCAAAAGATAGTGTTTTTAAAACTTTTCCTTCAAGAGGTTAAACCCCTAGGCAAGAACAAAAGAACTAGCAGAAGTTCAGTAATCCTTCACGGAGTGCCTCGGTCACTATTCCAACACCCATAGGCTTTATCTTTCATTTCTTCTCAGGCTGCTAGCACGCCAAAATCATAAGACTTTTTCTTGAGCATTTAAGCATTGGAACTTTTGGATTGACGCAAATATAGTTTTTAGAAGAAGGCTGGATTTTTCATCTGGACTGTGGGGAACAGAGGTGGCTGTTGGTTCTTGGAGAGAGACTTGGGCAGGGACGAAGTCAGGAATTTTACTTTAGGTGGGCCGAAAATGACGTTCTCCTATTCTCTTATTAGTCAAATAAGTTTAAATTTCCTTACTCACAAAGTACGTATTCGTTTCATTTTCACCCATATTAGATAAAACTTGATAACTATTCACAATTTACGTTTTAGTACTCCTAGACAGTTTGGGACTAGAATGGGATCATAACTTTGCCAGAAATTTTCAAATAAGAATCAAAACATGCATCAGAGTCAGAACAACACTAAAATAGACTCAAACAAGAAAATGAACTATATCCTGAGACTAGATATTCATCATTTGCAATTTCCTCGCCTACAAACCAAATAAAACAAAGGGCATGGGCATAATTTCCCTCATTCCAATAACAGACCTATGAAACTATCAAAAACAGCTGCCCAACAAACTTGCAACCACAAATAGGTATCATTACAACTTAAGAGAAGAATATGAATTTACCATCAAACGCACTGGGACTTGTTTGGGAAATCACACATTAATGCCATTTTATAAAAGTAATTCAGGATGATTCGATCTGAAGCAATAGTATACTCCTTGGTATCTGATGCAAATCAAAAGATATTAGAAGGCTTCAATGCATGAAATAACTTAACTCGCTCCAATTCATTACTTTGTTCCTTCCCAGAATTTGTCCAGGAAACATACTTACATTTTGTCAAACTTTACAAGACACGAAAGTCAGAAACACCACCATTTCAAAAATCAAAATCTTGAGGGCAATTAAAAAAAACAAAAAGTAGTACACCTAAAAGGGTAAAAGTCGGATGACTACCAAAGAACAAATGAACGTATGAAATTAAATTAGAATCCCCAACTCAGAGCAATCTTAATGTTACCCGTCCATCACAAAAGAAGAAGAATGATAAAAATGAATACATAAAGGCTCCGGAAACAAAGATACCGAAAATACTACTGACAAGTTGAATAACAACAATACAAAGATTCTGACTTTATGATTTAAAATAATACAAAGCACAGGACAATTTTTAGACAGACAAATGACAAGCATCAAGATGCAATCTTTGGTGAAAGAAAACCATATATGAAAATCCTACACACAAACACACATATATAAGTAGTACACCTTTTAGGGATATTGGGAGGGGCCAACTGAAAAAGTGTAGATGATTCCTTCAAGCCATTCAATGAAGGCAATTGCTGATACACTGTAGCCATCTCAAAAAAGCTACAAATCCCACAAACTATTTTTCAATTACTAAAAGGGGTTTGCCTTTTTGTTGGGATTTATTGAAGTAATAATCGGAACCTTTTTATCTTCAGTAAATTCAGTAAACTCCGATGATGGTATTATTTATGGATCATGGATGTTGAAATGGAAATGCCAGCAAATGTAGTGATAATGGTGGTTATGTAAGGGAGGTGGATATAAGTAGCAGAGTTTTGAGCAGTGGTGGTGGTGAGAAGATAGGGCATGGCATCAAATTCCGGCCAGGATAGCTGATGATACGAAGACCACTGTCCAGCGCTTTGGTATTAAAAAAAATGAATTTGGGGTGGCCAAATTAATTTTTTAAATGCCATAATGAATTTTTTTTTGGAGTTTGGGTGGCCTTGGCCCACTTGGGCCATATGGCCCCTCCGTCACTAGACTTGGGCTTTGTAAAGATTGAATTTTGAAAGGTGTTTGATTGGAAAATCAAAGAGGGTCCTGTTAGAGGGCGTTCTGAGGTGTGGGTCGCGAGAGAGATGAAAAGGGAAGAGAGGGGAATAGAAATGGGGGTTATTTATTTATTTTTTTTCAATTTTACCCATGGTCAAAATGTCACGTGCAATGCACGTTGTGTGATTTAACACAAAAACAAATGGACAAGTAACGGAGGACCAAATATTCCAATTTATGAAATTTGAAGGATTATTTGTTCTCATTATAAAAGTGAAGGATGAAAAAGATTATTCACTAAAATGTAAAGGACTATTTTGGGTGTTTTCTCTTTTTTACTCTACTTTGTTTCTTAAACTCAAAATTTTTGAGGTTTTTTTTTTTTTTTTTTGTTTTTTTGCCAATTTCAGTTAAGTAACTTAGGTATTTGTTAGTCAAGAAGTGATTGTTATCTTTCAAACTACGGGGTTCGATTTGATAAAGGTCGAAACCTCGAGGGGGGTAAATGATATTAACTCTAAATTTATTTTTTAGTTAAGACAAACAAAAAGCAAAAATTACCTTACATCCTAATTTGTTAGCCTCTACTTGAGCATCGCAAGTTGCATGCAACATAAGGGAGCTAAACACAGACATTGATTGCAGTCTCTGGGATCTAACTTCTGCCCATGCCATCTTATCACTGCTTTGTATATTGATTGCCTTTACTCCCAAACTAATACACAAACATCTCCAAGATGGAGGACAAAACCCTAATATTATTACCTTTAGTTATCTCAACTTTAGTGGGTGGTTATCAGATTTGCATATTACTAGAAGTTGACCGACAAAATTTAGGGTTTAAAATTGGTGCTTATCACATAATGTTAATAATTAATTATACAAAAGCCAACATAAATAGTTGGGGGGTAATAATATTGAACAATGGGAATGATTTTATTATAATGTGTTTGGTTAACTTCAATAGCAATAAAAACAGTAACTTTATTACCTCATACTCTTTAATCACTTAGTATCCACTTTTCCCCCTTCAATCAAACTCTTTAATCAAATTTTTTGTTTGCCCACCAAAATTACGCCCAAAATTTTTTTGTTCCTATTCTTGAAGGGTTGAACTGAGCAGGATTAGAGGGAAAAATTTCAGCTTTTGTGATGGTATTCATGAACTTATTTAATTGTTCCAACTTTTGTGGCATATCGGTCTAAGTTTGATAACCCCTTTTGTCATTATGACGATTTTTAAAAAAAAATTTCATGGCTATATTCGAATTGTAATGTTTTTTATTTTTTTATTAGAATATGTGAAATTTATTTTAGATTTTTTTTTTATAAGAAAAAGTATATTGAAAGGAAAATGAAAAAGTATGGCAAGGGAAATTTTTAAAAAAATAATATACATTTTTTTTGGTAAGAGTTTAAATTTTAATTTTAATTTTAAAATAAAATAAAAAATTATTTAAATATTTTATTTTTTCTTTAAAAAAAAGTTAACTTTCTTACATAAACGATAACACAAACAACCCATGTGCGTAGATAGGTTCAGATAAAAAAGAAGGTTTTTTTTCCCTAGAGATTAGCTTCTATTTCGTGTATGTATGCATTTGTGAATAAGAAATGGGAGGTCATTTGGTAGTAGGGAGGGCAATGGGATGAGTATGGGGGGAAGCCTCATCTGCCACCCATCTGTTTGTTACCAACCATCCCGCCACGCACCGCGTTCTCGTGCCCCCTTCTCTCGCACCCCGCCCCGTCCCACCTCATTTTTCCTGTAGTGTCTAATAAGGTTTTGCTTTAAATAAAAAATATATAAAAATTTAAATTTTAATATTTTAAATAATTAAAATTATTCCAAAACTTAAATAAAAAAATTAATATAATTTCAGTGTAACAATTAACAAATTATAAAGTCCAAATCCAAGTATATGAATGAAATATAATAAAAAGTTCTAAAATGTCATAACATACAAATATCAAATATAATTTGCATTAAAATAACAAATCATAATCATCATTTTTTCGTAAAACTCTACAATGCATCACATTCATCAAAACTAATTTCTGTACTTTCTTAATTGTGATTTTATTTAATTCAATTATAGAAGTGACGTGAAGGTTCTTTTACTTCTTTATTATTTCTTTTGCATAATAAAATTTAAAATACATTGGATACTCTCTCTCTCTCTCTCTCTCTATATATATATATATATACACACACACAAACATACATACCAGTGAGGAGAGGAGCCCCTAAAGGAACAGAAAAGAAAAGGGAGAAGTGGGTCGTAGATAGATTACCATTAGAGGAAAGGGATAGGTGGCTTAGTTAACCATAGACAGGATATAAACAATTAAAGTAAATAAACAAAAATTAAAATGACAGAATATGAATAAACAGAAATTAAAATAGGCAGTTTAACCGGCCAAGCATCAATATAAATTAAATTGAACAAGAATGTAAATAAACAACAATAAAAGAGAACTAGTCAAGCATTTTGACTAGCCCTTGGATATATGGAACTTGGAATGTATTAAGGTAGGTGTAATAGAAAGATTTATACCTTGGAGACCAAGGTTAAGGTTTGCTATGTAAGGATACAAGAAAGGAAGAAAGGAAGAAAGAAAGAGAGAAAGAAAGAAAGTAAAGATACAAGAAATAAAGAGAGATCTATGCTAAGTTTAGAGAGAATTTGGATACAAAGTTTGTGTGTTTTGAAAAAATCTGCCTAAAATTGAGACAAAAGGGAATTTTATAGAAAATTTCCCGATTGCTACAGTAGCCTGCTACAATGTCAATAAAAAGTAGCGCGCTACAGTGAATAGTAATTGCCGTGCATGAACAGTGTCCACGCTACAATGCTTCAACTACAGTGCGTGAATAGTATTTTTAGGCATCTACAGTCCACTGCTACAGTATTTTCTGGGAATTTAAAAAATTCTGTAACAATCATCTCCATTTAAGTAAAATGGGTCTTCTTGGTCTTCTTTTGCTTATTCTTTGAAGCGGACTTTACTTTGAGAAGAAGTGGAACTCTCGAGGAGCTCTTGCTTTTGAGCTTGGGTTGTCAATTCCTCTTGGGCCTGATCAACTTGTGGTTGGACCTTCGGGGACTCCTGTTTGAGTTGAGAAAGCAAGCTTTCTAAATGTTTGACATAATCCTCTTTATTAGTAACTGCTGCTAATTTGGATTGGGCTAAACTCTTTTGTTGCAAAAACTCGGTTATTTGTGGATCAGTAGCAGGTAAAAATTGTGGGTTCATTGTAAACCAAGCGTCAATTTGGGTAGGTTGGATCGAATTTGTTTTGAATTCTTTCCACCATTTGGAGTATCCTTGTTTGACAGGGAGTGGAGGAAAATTTGTGTTTGGTTTGACAAATTCAAATTTCCATGAATAAATCCATGAAAGAGCAAATAGAGAAAAGAAACTGAGTATTTTTGGCACAAAAGGTTTAGGGGATTGAAATTTTTGGTTAAAACTTTGAAATCCTTGACTAACTATTTCAGGCAAAATTTTCTGGTTTGAGCCATGGATTCCCCACCATTGAATGAACTAGACTAGGAAATCATATTTGTTAGTTCTTTTAAAATAAAAGAACCAAAAATGTTTATTTTGGGGGTTTTGGAAGGTAAACACGTTGAACTAGGCGGTTTGGTAATCCTAATAGTTATAACCCTAGGGTTGAAATAATTGGGAAAAATTTCTATGTTTATTTAAATCATCACCCCATTTTGATGGTTTAAAGGATTTGGGCTGTGGAGTGGGTAATGTAGGTTTGTGTTTTGTCTTGATAATGTTTGAAAGATACTAATCCAGAGTCCAGCAGGATGAACTCATAGTATCTTTGGGTTTTGGCTCTAGCAGTTGGGAGAAACTGGAACCGTTTGGGGAGAACCGTTTGGGCCATTTGTAGTGGGCTATTTTGAAAAATATCAGGTTCCATTTGAAGAATATTTGTTGGGTAGTCATTTTGTAGTATGGCTCCTGGGCTTTTGGAGAAGAGGAAGTTGGGATTACTACTTGGGAAGTAGTCGGGACCACTACTTGCTTTTGCGGATTTTGAGCCATAACTGTTTGGTAGGATTGAGTGGGGTTAAAAGCCGCCATTTGAGATTTATAAGGGATGGGGCTTGAAGCTGCCACCAGAGTTTGAGGAGATTTCACCAATTGAAATCCAGATTGGGCTGCTAGCTAGTGTAGAGTTGACAGTTGGGATTAGGTTTCGTCCTCGTCAGCAATATCTACCCATGTTCTTGGGGCGAGGATAGAGATTGGTTTGATGTGTTCTAAAGATTCAAAGGCTTGAATATGGGTTGATGTGAAGGCATAGTTTGTTGGAGTTTGAATGTTTACAGGAGTTTGGACTATTTTGTGCGAATCAGAAGATTCAGTTTTGGATGTCTGGGAAGAAAGGGTTTAGAGAAAGGTGGTTCTTCTTTTTTCTTTTTGGGAGGCATTCTTTTCGTCCCTGCAAAAATTCACGAGTCAAATAGTCAGGAATAAAATTATTTTCTCCTTTGATATATTCAATATTAAAATAAAAAACAAATAAAATAGCTTGCCAACTTGCAAAGATTTGTTTAGAAGCAAGATGTTTAACATCTTTTTGCAACACTTCTTTTGCAGATTTACAATCAACATGTAATAAAAAAATTTTATTTAGTAAATTAGATTGAAATTTAGAAACACATAAAACAATTGCAAGAATTTCTTTTTTAATTGTAGAATAATTTGTTGTGAATCATTCCAATGCTTAGATGCAAATGCTACAATTTTCTCTTTACCGTTTTGAACCTGTTTTAAGATACCACCATAGCCAATATCAGAAGCATCAGTTTCAACAATTTTTTGGGTTGATGGATTTGATAATACAAGACAAGGAAGTGTTTTAACTTGTTTTGTAATTTGTCTAACTACATTTGTATGAATATCAGTCCAGGCTGGGGGAGTTTTCTTAAGCCGATCATGCAAAGGCTTAATCAAATTACTAAGTTTTGGAATAAAATCAGAAACATAATTTAAACATCCTAGAAATCTTTGAAGTTGTTGTTTATCTAGAATTTGATCAGGAAATTTATCAGCAAATTAGATTGATCTTTTAATTGGAATAATAGTTCCTAAGTGAATATGATGACCTAGGAATCTAATTTTTGTTTGAAAAAGACTAATCGTTTTTTGAGAAACAACCAAACCATTTTGTTTTATAACATGCAAATATGTATTGACATGTTTAAAATGCTGATCAATACTATTAGAGAAGACTAACACATCATCAATATAAACAATAATAAAATTTGAATAAGGATTAAAAATATCATTTATAATCCTTTGAAATTCAAAAGGGGCATTTTTCAAACCGAAAGGCATTACATTCCACTCGTAATGTCCAAAAGGCACATCAAATGTAGTTTTATACCTATCAGAAGGATGGATTTGAATCTGCCAAAAACCAAATTTCATATCAAATTTGGAAAATATTTTTTGTAGAATATAAATTTTGAAGAAGATATTTTTTGTTGGGAATTGGATATCGAATCCACTGAAGGGCTTTGTTCAAAGCCTTGTCATTAATTACAAGTCTCGGAACATCTCTTTCTATTTCCGAATTTTCATTAACATAAACAGCAAGACAGCTCCAAGAAGACTGACTTTTTTGTATAATCTTCTTTTTCAGAAGATCATTTATTTCTTCTTCAAAATGTTGAAGAATTTCTTGATTCATTTGGATTGCCCTAGCTTTGGTAGGAATTTGACGTTCATCAAAATCCTTTTCTTAAGAACGGTAAACAACATGCTGTTTTCTATTCCAAAATGCTGTTGGAATTTCAGCACAAACTTTCCTTTGGAGTCTAGACTCAAGATCTTTAATCCTTTTTTGAATCAAAGGTTGTTGAAGTTGTTCTTCGATTCTTTTGAAAGATATTTCTTGAATGAGAAAATTAATTTGATTTTGTTTTAAAGTTAAAACATTCATTTGAGAATCATTGGAAATAAAGTATTTAATTTTCTTTCCAAAGGTGGTTTAACAAAAGGAATACAAGAATTTGGAATATTTTGAGGGTAAATACCTTTAAAATTAGTCAAGTAGGGAGTAACTTGATAAATAAATGGAGTTCCTAAAACAGCTAATCCATTTAAATCTTTTGCTAAAAGAAAAGACATTTTTACAAAACTATTTTGAAAATGAACTTCAACTTCCGGAAGCTTGTAATTTATTTGTAATTTAGAACCATTTGCAGAACGAAGTCTTTCTTTTGTTTTCTCAAAATAAATTGAGGGGATAATTCCTTCTTGGATACAGTACATATCCGCACCTGTATCCACAAAGCAAGAATTTCAAGTCTAAAATTATCTTTTATAATTAAAGTAATTAAAATGTCATACTTCTGTTGAACTAAAGAAATATGATTAAGAAATTGTTTTGTTTCTTCAAATTTTTCTAAAGAGGAGGGATTAGAAGAAGAAGAAGACTTTGAAAAATTGGAAGGTTTTGAGAACTTTCCTTTTTCAGAAATTAATGAGTCAATAACAAGATGATCTAGTTCTTGTTGTGCTTTGATTTTCTTAATTTCCTCTTTTAGAAATGAGACTTCTAATTGAAAATCTTGTAAAGAAACTGGTTTAGGATTTTTTAGAAAAAGATTCAAAATATCATTGAAATTGTAAATATTTGAAAATCTGGGATCTTTTGAAAAATAGTGATCTTGTGACAAATTGTTTTTAGGCTCTTTATCTACAAAAAATTGCTTTAATTTTTCAAAATATTTTTCTTCTTTTCAGAATCTGAAATTTCTTCAAGAAGATCAACCAAAAGATCTTGTTCTTTGGTAAGAACATTGATTGAATGTTCTTGTCCAGAATCTTCGGAACTAGAACTGTAATAATCATCTTGATCTTTTAATTGATTTAGAAGATCATTGGACTCATGTTCTGAGTTATCAGATTTATCAGAATCAACAAGCAGTTTAACTATTTGATCTAACATTGTTTCTTCTAAATTTAATTCCTAGATTTTATTTTTAAGTTTACAATACCGGGTTATATGTCCTGGTTTTTTTACATTTATAACAAACAAAATCTTTTGAATTTTGTGAATTTGGTTTGGGTGGATCAGAATGTCTTTTAGAAAAATGCTTTTTGGGCTTATAACGAAGACTAGATCTATACTTCCTAAACTTAATTTTGGACGACCTCTTCCTATGGGTTGGATAACAACTAGGAAGACCAAATTGTTCACAAAAAGATCCTAAGTCTTTTTGTTGTTGGGCTCTATCCTTAGCTAATTGCTTAAGGATTTTATCTTGTCTACAAATTTTTAAAGCAACTTATTGTATTTGACTTGTTAATTGACCATACGTAATTTGTTCATAAGGAACTACGCCAGTGTATTGGACTCATAGTTCATCACGAACCATGTCAAGCAAAGATTTTGGAAGACCATCTAAAAACTTTTCTTTCCAATAGGCTTGATTACCATTAGGCCTAGAATAAATTCTAGTAAAAAATGTATCTTTGTACCATCGAAAATCAGATAATTTTTTACATTTCAAATTATTAAGGAGCTCAAATGATCTGTCTCTGAAGATCCCTGGGTCCCCAACAAAAGTTTTTGCAATTGTGAAAAGAAGAGTAGAAACAGCATCAGAAATAGTTTGACTGTTATCTAAGATGGGTTCACCATCTTCATCTAATTTATGAATATAAAATTTTATTTTTATCTTCAGTTGATAGGTGTTCATCCCACCATCCTTTTAACTGACCTGTAAAACTAGCAATTAAAATATGAGCTGCTAATTGGTCAGGACAATTGTGCATTGTTTGGTATGCTGTAACAACCATAGTGATTTGTTGTAATATTGTTAAAATGTTGTATTCAGATTGACCATTAATACACCATTCATAAATACCATTTGCAGTATAATTATTTTGAAAAATATTTGGTCTTTCTTCTAAGGTTAAGTCGAGATAAGTAGCCCTAGGGTAATAAAGTTTTTGTGAATTTTTCCAGGTGGAGATAGACTTGTCTTGACTATAGCTATTGGGTCTAAAACTCCTGAGTTTGGCAACTTCAGGGTCGGATGACTCATCTTTATTAGTAGCTTTATTCAAGACACAAACAGACTATTTGACTGAGGCCAAAATTTGGATCATTTGATTTGGATTGATGAGCAGAAACTGAAGATGACCCCATTTCCATTTTCTGCTTAGGCTTAGGAGTTTGAAATGACTCTTCTATTTTGGCTAATCTTTTCTCAAATTCGAACTAAGGTTTTTCCTGAATAGGTTTAGTCAATTGACTAGGGATTTCATATGGCTTGAATAAAGCAACATTTGGAAAAGAAGTAGCTGAGGGAACAATAGATATCTGTAAATTTGAAAGAAGAGGAACATAAAAAGATTGAGGAGTAGTTTTATTATTTGTATTTAAATATTCTCCAATAGTTTGTAAATACTTATTGGCATAATTATTTTGTTCAAAAACACTTTGTATATCTTTACCAGTTAATGGTTCTGTTCCAGTCCTTTGTTTAAAAGGAATGGCTTTTAAATCAATAGATTTGTACGAAATTGTTGCTGGTTTATTTGGAGGAAATTCAGATGGAACTTCTCTTTCTGAAGTTTTCCATTTTTTCAAAACAAAAATAGTTTTATCAAAAGAAAAATCAATTGAATTTTCTTCTACATAAATAATGAACCATTCAAAGAAGAAAATATGTTTAATTTTATTAAGAAAATTATAGTAATTTTCTTGGACTTGTTTTCAAAAATCGCCTTGGAAATTATTCAAAAACCATGTTCTTTTGGAAAGATTTTCTTTAGAGTAAAAATCCTTTCTAAGATGTTCTTTATCAATTTCAAAATCAATTTGAGTTTCTAAAGTCAAAGTTCTTAATTCACTCATTGGAGTATTATCAGTAATGTTGTCAAACTCTCGATTTTACTAGTACGTTTTTACGATTTTACGATCCAAAACCAAGTGTCTGATTCATTTTATAGGTAAAAACGAAAATGGGTAAAATCAGGTAAACTCGCGAGTTTGACACTTAGAATCGTAAAATCGTCCAATGATCCATTTCTACAAAAACGCAAGACAAACAGCGTTTTGACTGAACTTTTGAATTATATTTTACTTAGGTAAAAGTAACATCCTTTGCGATGGTAAGTAAAAGTAAAATAAAACATATTCAACTTATATTTTCTTCTACTACTGCTTATGTTTATAGTTATAGTTCTCAATCTTTAATCTTTAATATCTTTTTCTTCAAGTGCACAAAAAAAAAAGAAGAAGAAATCGTTTGCTCCAAAAGAAGATGAATGACTTGGTTTTTGTGATGTACAATTTAAAGTTGGAGGATAGAAAAGTTCAAAGTTTCGAAGAAAGCTTTGATGATCTAGCTTCTGATGATGAGTGGATAATTGAGAACTCTAGTGATGATCCAATTGAAATTAATCCTCTACATGTTCTTAATAGTGCAGGTGCTTCCATTGAAATTGAAAGTGAAGACGGATGATCCAATTGAAATTAATCCTTTACATGTTCTTAATAGTGCAGTGCTTATTGAAATTGAAAGTGAAGAAGGAATTGCAAACAATTTGGATTGCAATGAAGAATATGTGGCTTTTGATGCTGGTGGCAGTAGTGCAGCACTTATTGATCTTGAAGATAAGTCGAATGAACCTTTAGATCTTTCAAAAGAAATGGAGAAAGGTGATGATGATATTAAAGAAAATGAAGATGAAGACAATGAGGATGACTTGAGCTTGGATGCGGATTTAAATCTTTCTGTTGATGATCTTTATTGATTATTGTAGTATTGCATTTGGAATATTGATGTTTTACTTTTTGTAAGTTGTAACTTTTATTATGCATGGTTGTTAATGAATTTATGATTATTATTAATTTTTAGGTGTGATTGTTAATACTTTTTTTTTGAAATTTGTGTATTTTTTATAAGTTTGAATAGGTTTGTAATTTATAAATTTAACATAAATTATATATATTATATATAGTATATTCATTATATTATTTTTCATAATTTGTAAATTCTTATGATTTTACGATCCGATTTTGTGGACCCTCTACCGATTTTACGTAAAAACTCGAGTTTAACAACCTTGATTATCAATGATAGTGGAGTATGTTGGAGATTTTGGTAAATCTTCTTACTCTGAAGAAGATTCCTCAGTTTGAACTGTATACCTTGCTTGAGGTATACTTGATGACTTGTCAAGGTGTTGAAACTTGGTTGAGGATGAAGACATTGGTCTAAAGTCAGACATATAATGTCTAGATTGGGAATAAGAAGGAGTAGAAGTAAAGATCCTGTGGCTAGGAGACTTTTCAAACCTGATATGGAATGCTTATGTTGGAAATTGTTGGATACTAGACACTATAGTATTTTTGACTGGAATAGTGGGTGCTGCATCAGGTAGCAACCATTGTTCTGAAAGTGTTACTTGGTTCCAAGTGATAGACCTAGGTACAGTTATTTGAGATTTTGCCAGATATGTTTGAAAGAAGATAGTTTCCCCTTTTTTTATTGGGTTTTCAAGGTTCCGGTACTAAAGGCTGAACACATGGCTTTGTACTAGATCCTAAAAAAAATTGCCACTGGTAGTGTACCTGTTTTAGTTTTACAATTTTTAGTCTTAATATTTAAATTAAGAATGTCTAAAATGTTTCTATCATGTAAAGAAACAGTAAAATTTGGAAAACAATCAAAATAAACTTGTCCATCACATAGACTGGTTTCAACCATTCCAAGCAATGAATCATCAAAGTTTAAAAATCGACAATCTCTTAAAGCAAGGGAAAGAGATGTATCTAGACCTTCTCTAGTAAGTGGTTTTGTAGCCACTTGTACTAGACCAAAATGAAGATAATTATATTTTGTAAATATTTTTTTTATAGTTTTCCTTGACAAAAGTTTAATTTCTTCATAATCCAAATGAAGAGCTATAGTTTGTTCTACCGTTTTAATTGTATAATCTGAAGTTAAAGACCATTTTTTTTATCATGATAAACATGATTAGTTGGGTGTTTGGGAATTTTCCAATTATCTATAGTTTGGCTAATGTTTTCTAAATTTATTTCTTCTTTAAGAAGAGTGTTTGAAGAAGAGTTTGAGAAAGAAGAAGAGGCTTTTGAAAAAGATCTAAAAAGAGAAGACATGTTGCAAATAAAGATGCAAGTAAATAAGGAAACAAGCAAACAAAAAATGCAATAAAACTTATAACCCTTTCCTTTAGTATCAAAAGCTTTCGAGTTCCATGGGAAAATAAGTATGAATTTACAGTTTATGTTAAAGTTATTATAAATCTACCCAATAATTATAAATTTTAACATTTTATATTGAAGTTGTTATAGATATACCAATTTTACTCAAATCTACCTATTATTTTATCAATCCTAAAGTCTTTTGGACTCTAAGACCCTTGACACCACAACTAGGTTTACTGCCCTATCCCAGGTCTTACTACCATAACACTATTGGTAAAAACAGGCAAAACATAAACAGATCTGCATCAAAAAGGTTAGATCCATAAAAACAATATCATAAAACATTAAAATAAATAACTATAAAGGTTAGATGCACAATAACAATATCATAAAGTATTAAAATCCATAATTACAATCCCACTTCCCTCTCTGGCTCTGATATATATATATATATATATATATATATATATATAGATATATATATATAGATATATATCAAATTAACACTAATTTATAAATATAAGTATTAAACAGTAAACTGGAGGTACTAATAATATGCTATAATGAAAAAAATGAGAGTCAATATATAATAATTCATAACTAATAGAGAAATAATAATAAACTAATAGTAAGTAGTAACTAATACTAAAATATGATAATTAAAATTTTAATTAATATAATTTTAATATAAACATAATGTACTAATAATTAAGAAACATTAATGATAAATTAAAATTCTAACTAATATTAATGACATGATATATATAAATATATAAGCAATATATTTATTATTATACATATAATATATATTAATATATCTAAAAAAACTAATGCGGATAAGCGGGGCAAGTGGCAGGGCTCCACCCACCTCTTTAGATGGGAGGCAATTTTTCTCTCTTGGCACCTACTTCACCCGCCCCTTTTGAGGGTTAAATAGGTGTGGGTACCTTTGCCATCTCTATTTGGTAGGAAAAAAAATATTGACTTTCTAGTGTATTAGTGCATAGGGAAATTTGCATATATAGCAGGGTTGACCATTGACTTTGCATATATAGCACCCTGCTTTTTTTCCTTGCAAACATAGCACCTTAAAGCTGAACAAAGACCTACATGCCTCTCTCTCACTTCAGTTCCTTCTTCATAGCATCTTCTTCGGTTTTTTCTCTCTAAACTCTCTAAATTCGCAGACCCTCTCTTCTCGTAATAGAATCTAGTAAACAAATTTTCTTCTCATCACATTGTTCACAAACTCCATTGGCCCATCATCTGTAAGCAAGAAGATCGCTACTGTGGAGTCAAAGAATCAGCTGTTAGAGGTTAGTCGAAATTTACTTTTGCGAACTGGGTTTGTGAAATTGAAAAGAAAGTCGAGCCCTATGTCGAGCACTAGGTCGAGCAAAGGAAAGGTCGAGTATTATATCGAGTTATAGGTCGAGTAATATGTTGAAAGGTCAAGTATTTGGACTGTCCATCTCATGATCGAACCCTTGGTCAAGTCTTATGTTAGGTCGAATAAATGGTCGTGCATAAGGTCGAGTCTGTTAATTGGTCGAATAAATGGTCGTGCATAAGGTCGAGTCTGTTAATTAGTCGAATAAAAAGGTCGTGCATAAGGTCGAGTGAGTGCTTGGTTTGGTTGAGTATTTCTCCCAGTTGTGGTCAAGCAATATTCACATTCCTTCCACTATACTATTACTTGGTTATGCCTAATTTGGGTTATGGTTTCGTTGGATTTGTAGGAATGTCGCATCCCATTATGGTCACAACCCATGTGTTTTATGGGGGAGAATGGGTCGTTGATCCCAATACAAATAAACGAAATTTTATTAATCACAAGAGGCTTGAACCTCTTATGTTAAAAGAGGACGCAAGCCGATGACACAGTGAATCTCATAGTATCTGTCATGGAATTAGATATGGAGCTCAAAGATAGGTGGTCATCGAATATCTAGCAAAGTACTTGTCTAAAGTCTCCACTATCCCCATCAACACTGGTTACCATGTGAAGTGTTTTTTGCATGGAATTATTAGATGGCCCGAACATACTAGGATCCCAATATGTGTTTGCGTCAGGCCATCCTTTGAAGCATCACATCTTTGAAGTTAATGCTAACAATTCACGATAAAGCGGCCGGGCTCGACGATCGATATGGACTAACGATGTTCTTCTCCAAACCGTTTTGTGGAAAACAATTGTATGGATAAAATTGACCCTGAAGAAGCTAGCAATGTGGGTGGCGTACCGGTTGACAATCCCATAGTTGTTGAAGAAGATAATGTATCAACCAAGCAACTAGAAAAGGGTGAGCCTGTCCATCATATTCAAATACGTGAACTACCAGCCATACCATGCCATACAATAACAAGAGCATCCCATGCAGACAGTGGGACTTCTTCTGATAGATTAGCCGCTGTCGTAGATGTTGCGGTAAATAACATATTTGAAACGAGGGAGCAATTAGCCTTGCGAATGAGTATGCTAGCTGTGAAACATTTTTTCGAGTGGAAGGTTGTTAGGGCAAATAGCAAATATTGGTACATACGATGCAAGCATGCCAATTGCAACTGGAAACTGAATGCATATTCCATTGGGAATTCGAGAGCTTGGAAGGTCAATAAATTTGAAAACACCCATACTTGTCAATCATCGTTGCTACATTGTGATAATAGGCAGGCAAACAGCAAAGTTATTGGTTCATGGATAAAGTGTAAGTACCAGGCAGTATGTCGGCCGTATAAACCCGAGGAAATCATGACAGATATTCGCCAAGAGTTGGGTGTGAACATAACGTACAACAAGGCTTGGCGATCAAGAGAATCTGCTCTGGAAGAAGTGCGAGGTGGATTTGAAGATTCTTGTAGAATACTTCCAACTTATATGCACATGCTGCGGGCATGTAATCCGGGTACGTTTACTGATCTTGAAATGGAAGAAGATGGACGCTTCAAATACCTTTTTTTCGCATTTGGCCCTTCTCTACATGGATTTCGAACTTTTATGCGTCCCGTTCTTGCTGTTGATGCATGCTTCTTGAAGGGAAAATACCCTGGGTCATTACTTGTTGCAACTTGCATGGATGGTAACAACCAAGTGTACCCCATCGGCTGGGGAGTGGTCGATTCAGAAAATGATGCGTCGTGGGAGTGGTTTTTGAAAAAATTACAGGCTGCTATAGGTGATGAGATCGAGGATTTGGTGTTTGTTTCGGATAGACATAAGAGCATTGCGAAGGGTATATCAACTGTTTTTCCGAATGCCTTCTATGGAGTGTGTATCTATCATTTGAGCAATAACCTTAGAGCAACATTCAAAAGAAACGACTTGCTCCCTGTCTACTTTAAGGCTGCCAAGGCTTACACTCTTGCTGAATTCAATGAACTGTGGAGAACCCTTGAACGCCAAAATTCACGGGTGTGTGAGTATTTAATTGAGGTCGGTATTGAACGATGGGCAATGGCACATTCTCAAGGTAGACGCTATACCATAATGACCACCAACATCGCGGAATGTCTCAACGCACTCTTAAAGGATGCGCGTGAATTACCAATTCATTGTTTGGTTGAGTACATTCTTAACACGCTACAGAGATAGTTTTATGAAAGGCGTACGGTGGCCCGTGAATTGAACTCACACACAACCCCATACATTGAAGCTGAGCTTGATGGCAGAATGAGAGAAGCACAAGCGTATGTTGCTGAGCCGGTCGATCTACACATATGGAATGTTCGAAACCTATCAAATCACTCGGTTATAGTGAATTTGCAAAGTAGAACGTGCACGTGCCGGATGTTTGATATGGATCAACTGCCTTGTGGCCATGCATTAGCTGCATCCCGGCACAGACAAATAGACCACTACTCCTTATGCTCGCATTTTTATCACACTGATGCACTGTTATCCGCATATGCAGATCCCATTCTCCCAGTCGGTGAGCCTGAGAATTGGGTTGTCCCTTAAGAAGTTCTATGCATTCAACTAGCTCCTCCGGAATCTAGGTCTAAAAGCGGGCGGCCCAAGAAACAGAGAATCCGTTCAATTGGAGAGGAGAAAGTTACAAAGAAATGTGGTCGTTGCGGAGGGAGTGGTCACAACCGTAAAACCTGCTCGAATCCATACGTTTGTAAGGCGAATAATTGATATGTAATGGAGTTTATGTAAGTGATTCTAGCATACAAATGGTCAAATGGAGTTTATGTAATGAATTTGTCAAGTATTTCTTTCAAATATTTGCTATTGTTATTGTTTTTTTATCTTCATCTCAGCCATGAATGCTTAAATTTTATAAGACGTGCTTCTTCTGCACATCGACCGACTCAAAACACCAACAGATAAAATAAGTTTTTTTTACTGTTATGTGCTCGACTTTAGACTCAACGTTAAACTCAACTTTTCTTAATTTTCGTTTTTTACTGTCATGTGTTCGACTTTATACTCGACGTTAAACTCGACTTTTTTTAAAATATGTTTTTTTGCTGTTATGTGCTCGACTTTAACTTGACGTTAGACTCGACTTTTCTTAATTTTCGTTTTTTGTTTTTGTTATGTGCTCGACTTTAACTCGACGTTAGACTCGACTTTTTTTAATTTTCGTTTTTTACTGTCATGTGCGTGACTTTAAACTCGACTTTTTTTAAAATATGTTTTTTTGCTGTTATGTGCTCGACTTTAACTCGACGTTAGACTCGACTTTTCTTAATTTCGTTTTTGTTCTTTGTCATGTGCTCGACTTTAACTCGATGTTAGACTCGACTTTTTTTAATTTTCGTTTTTTGCTGTCATGTGCTCAACTTTAAACTCGACGTTAAACTCGATTTTTTTTAAAATATATTTTTTTTGCTGTTATGTGCTCGACTTTAACTCGACGTTAGACTCAACTTTTCTTAATTTTCGATTTTTGTTGCTGTTATGTGCTCGACTTTAACTCGATGTTAGACTCGACTTTTTTTAATTTTCGTTTTTTGCTATCATGTGCTCGACTTTAAACTCGACGTTAAACTGGACTTTTTTTAAAATATGTTTTTTTGCTGTTATGTGCTCGATTTTAACTCGACGTTAGAATCGACTTTTCTTAATTTTCGATTTTTGTTGTTGTCATGTGCTCGACTTTAACTCGACGTTAGACTCGAATTTTTTTATTTTCATTTTTTGCTGTCATGTGCTCGACTATAAACTCGACGTTAAACTCGACTTTTTTTAATTTTAGTTTTTGGCTGTCATGTGCTCGACTTTAAACTCGATGTTAAACTCGACTTTTTTTTTAAATATGTTATTTTGCTGTTAAATACTCGACTTTAAATTCGAATTTAAACTCAACTTTTTCGGATTTTCATTTTGTTTGCTGTTATATGCTCGATTTTAACTCGACTTTAAAACTCAAACATGAGTAAACAATGACTTAATTATATATTGTACAAATACGAATGAAATGTATAAATATATGCACGAATGTATAAATATATATACAAATGTATAAATATATGGACAAATGTATAAATATATGTACAAATACGAATGAAATCATTTTCTTTTTTTCTTCGCCGGCTTTGCTCTTCTTTGGTCCTCTTGTCTTACATGTACAAATAAAGCGGCGGCCAGCTCAGTCCGAGCATCCATTACATTGTCAATTTTGAACGACCCCAGAGGCAACCCGTGAATTAGCCGTTCAACCCATTTCAAAACATACACACCACAATCTCCAGTGCTATATGAAACGAAAGCCATGCGTTATTAGAAATAAAAGCTGAAATAAAAAATTGACATTTGGCATTTTTGAAAGTGCTAACCCCGGTGTTTGGCCGATCAATCCCCTCTCCACCTCGACCTGCCAGTTATCTATCATTTCCATCTCACATGTTTGGAGTAGTTTTGGCATCATTCGAACAAGGTGGTCTAGTTTTTAGACGATCCCCTTCTGGTCAAGCGGATTGTACACGTGGATCGTTCTCGAGCTGATATCAACCCTAACGAGTATCTAATGATTGCCATCGACATACTCGAGAAATAAGAAATGGTTGGCATACCGGCAATCAACTTCATATGGCACTGAACCCACAAATTGCTTCATTGCCAAGTCTTCATAGGTTGGATCCCGCTGGGTTGTGTACAGCGTCTTCATATCAGTCTGTCACCACAAATAAACACACTGAAATGTCATCAGTGGTTATATTCTATACAGTCAATGGAATGTGGAATATGATCAGTAACTTACATCGAAGTGTGTCTCCAATATTGATACATCTTTGCGGCCCATTACCAGAACCCTCTTCTGGAGCATGGACGTGTATAAGTTGAGTTGCTGAAAAATAGTACAACATTAATACTAGTTTAAAACCAATCTATGTGCAACGACGAAGGAGTATGATTGCCACTTACATCATTTGATAGCCATTCATTTTCAAGCAGCATAGTCTTCAGCAAGTCAGAATCAAGGTCGAAAATCGGGGTCCACAGGAACTGCCGCTTTGACGACTTCAGCCACATTTTCATGTCATCAATCTCGTCGGGCCCCAGTTGGAAATCCTCAATACTGAAACGCTGGCCAACTATTGGTGGTTGGGGTGTGGGATATTCAATGGTTAGCATCGGACTCAAATTGATAACCCCGGGAGAGTCCTCTATGGCAATACTGTGTTCTTTCCTGGGTTTCTGCTTCATCGGGGCTGGTGGAGGACTCTCGATTTCAACAACGACCGGGATGGAAGGAGTCTTTTCTTCAGAACTGTATGGATGAACAACAACCAAAGCAGTTGAAGGGTTGGCGGGATCTTCATCCTTATCATCAGTCGGACTCCCAACTCGTCCTTTTCCACGCACATCGGATCGTAGTTGCTCGACAATATGTGTCAGGTTTTAGACAGTGGCGGTCAGCTCTTTATTAAGGTTTTTCAACTCAGCGATACGGGTCTCTGACCGTTCCAGCCGTTCAAGAACCTAACTTAGAAAAAGCTTGCGAGCCTCCCGTCTGGCTGCCCTTCCCAATGAAGGATCGGCAGCCTTTTCGGATCCCACGGAGGCATGACGGAACTGGCCGTCTTCTTCTTCTTCTTCTTCTTCATCGTCTTCCAACCCCACATCCTTCTCGGATTCGCCTTTTTCTCCGTCATCCCAAGTCAAAAATTGTGCAGCTTCCTCCGGAGTTGGAGTTATTGGGATCACTTTAACTGGCTGCAATACAAAATATGGTAAGTAATGAAACTACATAGTACCACAATCAACTATGGGAGGAAAAAACAAAACACTATGAAATCATACCTCTCCGCTAACCAACCTTTTCGACCATACTTGATTTTTTTCTTGGACCGAGCGGTGGGTCTTCACTCCTTTCCACCTGAACATCCGTGACTTGCACCCAGTGGTTTCAACCCTTTCAACTAATGAGAAGCGTTCAAAATGCGGCATCACCTCATATGCGAACACCTATGATTGGAAAATAATGAGTTCTTTCGAATCACGAAAAACACAAAATTAAATATGCTTATGCGTCGTAAATCCTTACCCCTAGCGCCACTGGGAAGCCCCCAACAGTGTACGTCCTATTATCGACGTCCCTGGACTGTTTCAAGGCATTGGTCATAGCCTTGCGTGCACTATCGACTGTTCCCCGAAAAGAAATTTCGCCCCAAGGCATCTCATCAAATTTCCTCCAGTCGTATGCCAGATGAACCACCTTGTCCTCAATATGGTTTCTCTTTTGTTCCCTGAGGATGGAGGTGTATAGCAATAACAAAGTCAGGGAGACAACAACTTTGTCCGAATAGCTGAAGGAAATTTGATCGTATGCTTTGAAAACGTCCGCGTATGTTATGTCTTCGTGCCTACCTTCCCCAGTCAGATACTTACTAATCACACTCGGACCATCAGGTGCCTGGTATTTGGCGTACTCGCGATCAAAATCTCCCATCCTTAACCCAGTGATTAGTGCAAACTCCCTTATTCCAAATTTAACCTTCTTACCCGCGAAATTAAAGTGCATCGCATTGTCTGCCTTGTTTGCCTCATCTATTTTTAATTGGCGCAATAGCACGCCGTGGATGATCTGTTTACACCAAAATGTATGTTAGTGGTCCAAAGCAATTCCAGCCAGACTGGTCTCCTGTCTGAGTATGTCTTTCTGCTGCCCGGTTAGTTTAGTCCTTATGCGCAGCATATTTGCTTCATAGTAGCAATACTACGAAACCTTGGCATTGAAGAAATCACATTGAACAACCATTTGCTTCTTTAGAGCGTTCTGAGGAAAAGAGGTGTAGAAAATTAGGGTTTAGGATAGAAGTAAAGTAAATCGGCACTACGCTCCACCAAACAATCGACTATATACTCGACCTTAATTACTCGACCTATAGTACTCGACCTCATTCTCGAATTCAGCTCAACATTAAAAACTTGACCTTATATATGTTTTGCCTCGACTTTTAGCTCGACTAACCTATGACTCGACTGTTAAACTCGACAAAAAACCCGACATAAAACTCGACTTTTTAATAGTGCATAGTGGCCGCTCGACCTACGGCTCGACTTCTTATCGACCATAGCACTGCCCGACCTTTATCGCCCTCAACTACGTTAAACCCGGTTCCAATGTGTCAAATTCATACAACCCAGTATGTACAATATTTACACTTTGAACGAAAAGAATAATGAAATGAGCATTTTCTGTAATATAGAGCTCACCTCACGGTGATGAGTATCCTTCTTCTCCGTCTTCTCTATGGAAGTTGAGGCCGCCTTGGTGGTAGATGGTCTTCCCCTTGTGCGTGCCATTGAAAATGATTGGATGATTGGAATGGGTTATGATGCTTTTGAAGAAAGCTATGAGGTTGAAGATGACTGCTCGAATGAATAATTGAAGGTACTGAAGAGGTTTGCAGAAGTCGGTTATGTTATGTTTGAAGTTCGCGTAGCCGTTTGGTTTTCTTTCAAAACAGAGGGGCATGTAGGTCTTTTTACGAGCGAAAATAAAATTAAACAAAACTATACTTTCTATTAAGTCAAGTTTTTAGTCGAATATTAGGTCGAGCGAAAAAGTATTTTTTAAAAATTTAGACTTATCATTAGGTACAGTTTTTAGTTGAGTATTAGATCGAGCGAAAAAGAATTTTTTAAAAATTTAGACTTATCATTAGGTCGAGTTTTTGGTCTAATATTAGGTCGTGCGAAAAAGAATTTTTTAAAAATTTAGACTTATCATTAGGTCGAGTATTTGGTTGAGTTGTTGGTCGAGCGAGACCAAATACACGAAAATCTAAAATTTTAAAAAATAAATAAACCTTCATAAATACAAAGTTTCTTAATAAACCTTCATAAACTAATACAAAGTTTCTTAAAAGTAAAAAATGACAATTTCTTAAAACATAACGGTTCTTAATAAAATAAAAGTGAAGACTAATACAAAGTTTAACATGTCAATTGTCTTCAACTGTGCTACTACATTCGTCCTCTTCAGAATCATTTCCTCCAAGGGCATTTGTTAAACGCTGAATTTTGGCATGCAGCTTGTCAACACGAGCATCCAATTTGGCCGCCAGCTTCGCAACACGTTTGACGCCCTTATCCATACGTTTGAGAGCATTCATTGCTTTTTGCGTGTGCTGAGATAGGATGACCGATTTCTCCTGCAAGACATGAAGGAAAATAAAAGTAACATGCTGTTGATAATTTGGTTGACTATTAACTCGACTTCAGGCTCGACTATTAACAAGACAAATTACTCGACAAACAATATGGCTCGACTAATTACTCGACCTAGGGTTCGACCTATGATCGACCAAATTGCAATTCTTGGTCAAGCTCTAACTCGACTATTAACGCGACTAAGTACTCAACGAACATATGGCTTGACTAATTAATCGACCTATGCCTCGACCAAATTTCACTTCTATCCAAAACCAATTACAAATTCAAACAAACCCAACTCAAATTCCAACATTCAATAACACTGGACTCTACCAATACACTCAAAGAACGAATTCGTAAAGAAAAAAAACAATTTTTAGTTTTATATCGACTGACCTCGAGAGCCTGCACTTTCTTGCTTGAAGATGGTGGTCCTTCTTTTGTGCTTGCCATTAAAACGGGTGATATGTATTGTTTTGTTGAATACGGAAGTTTTGAAGTGTTAAGAAAATGAAGAATTACTGAGCAACGCAACTGAGCAAATGAAGAGGAACGGCCGCTCGGTAGGTTTTCGAAAAGAAGAGAGAGTCTGTGAAAATAAAGAGGGAATTGAAGCGACAGAGGGGCATGTAGGTCTTTTTGCGCGCGAAAATAAAATTAAAAAATAAACTAGACTAATTATTAGGTCGAGTTTTCTGTCGAGTTTTCGGTCGAGCGAAAATAAAATTAAAAAAATAACTATACTTAGTATTAGGTCGAGCGAAATTAAAATTAAAAAAACTATACTTAGTATTAGGTCGAGTTTTTGGTCGAGCGAAAAAGAATTTTTAAAAAAATTAGACTTAGTAATTGGGTCGAGTTTTTGGTCGAGTTGTTGGTTGAGCGAGACGTAATACACGAAAATATAAAATTTAAAAAAACTAAACCTTCATGAAGTCGAGTACTGATGACAAAAGTAAAAATGATACTTGGTGAAGTCGGCGAGATCAAAATTATATCAAAATTCAATATAACAACAAATTGTTCCAAAGACAAAAGTAAAATTGACAATTTCTTAAAACACAATGGTCCTTAAAATAAAAGTAAAGACTAATACAAAGTTAAACATGTCAATTGTCTTCAACTGCGCTACTACATTCGTCCTCTTGAAAGCCTACTTCTTGCGAATCATTTCCCATGGCATTTTGTAGCGCTGAATTTTGGCCTCCAACTTGTCAACACGAGCATCAATTTGGTACGACCGCTTAACACGTTTGGCGCCTTATCCAAACGGTTGACTCCCTCGTCTAGATGTTTGACGCCCTTTTCTAAGCGGGCAGTGTTTTGCTGGCATCTCTCTGCCAGCGCCGCTATGCCGGGCTAAGAGCATTCATTGCTTCTTGCATATGCTGAGATACGATTACCGATTTCTCCTGCAAAACATGAAAGAAAATAAAAGTAACATGCTGCTTGATAATTTGCTCGACTATTAACTCGATATGAATACTCGACTTCAGGCTCGACTATTA
This sequence comes from Gynochthodes officinalis, assembly GCA_020080225.1. Lineage (NCBI taxonomy): Eukaryota > Viridiplantae > Streptophyta > Magnoliopsida > Gentianales > Rubiaceae > Gynochthodes > Gynochthodes officinalis. The sequence continues at coordinate 31,437,254 of CM034625.1, read as the reverse complement.
ACGAGACTAAATACTCGACCAACAATATGACTCGACTAATTACTCGACCTAGGGTTCGACCTATGATCGACCAAATTGCAATTCTGGTCCAAGCCCTAAATCAAACTCGACGTTAAACTCGAACTATTAACTCGACGTATACTGTTACTCCACTTCAGACTCGACTATTAACGCGACTAAATACTCGACCAACAATATGGCTCGACTAATTACTCGACCTAGGATTCGACGAAATTTCACTTCTGTCCAAAACCAATTACAAATTCAAACAAACCCAACTCAAATTCCAACATTCAACAACACTGCACTCTATCAAAACACTCTCAGTATGAATTCATAAGAATAAAAAGACAATTTGTAGTTCAATTTTGACTGACCTTGTGAGCCTGCACTTTCTTACTTGAAGATGATGGTCCTTCTTTTGTGCTTGCCATTAAAACGGGTGATATATATTGTTTTGTTGTAGAGGGAGTTTTGTAGTGTTAAGGCAATGAAGAATTACCGAGTAAAGCAACTGAGCAAATGGGGTCTGCAAACTTCTACGAACTTAGAGAGAAAAGAAATTACGAGCAATGGGGTCTGCGAACTTAGAGAGTTTAGAGAAAAAAAACGAAGAAGATGCTATGAAGAAGGAACTGAAGTGAAAGAGGGGCATGTAGGTCTTTGTTCAACTTTAAGGTGCTATGTTTGCAAGGAAAAAAAGCAAGGTGCTATATATGCAAAGTCAACGGTCAACCCTGCTATATATGCAAATTTCCCTAGTGCATAGGGGATGAGTAGTTTTTAGTTAAAAAAGCAAATTAGCTTTTAAGAGTAATTTTGACTTTAGTAAAAGATTTAATCTAATAATTATTTATTACTCTGGCAATAACGCTAATCTAAAAAATAAAATAACGCAAGGTCTCCTTGTTAAAATGGGGGTGATTAGTGAGCATATGCTTGATCTTTTAAAAATGATGTAGAATTATCTAGAAAATAAGTAAGAAGATGCCCAAGCTGTGCGCCCAAATAACTACTGAAATCAAAAGTTTAATCCTTGCATTTGAAATAACCTAATTCTTTTCTATAGGTGTTCAAAATCAATCATCCTATTCAAATCGATCGATCTAAATTTGATCCACATTTGAGTTGATCGTGATCCAATCCGAATATTTTAAATTTGGATCGAATTGGTTTTGATTCTTCTTCTTTTTTTTTTTCCTCTTGTTTTCCTTTTCATATACAATATTAAGTACCTAATTTAGGTTTGAAATTAATAGTTTCATATTGAAAAATTATACATTTTTATGTAAAGATAATAAACAAATTTCATGTAAATATTTTAATTTGTATATTTTCATGTAAATTAATTTGTCCATTTTTAAGTAAATATCTTAACTTATTTTTTCACAAATTGACTAATTTTAATCAAATAATTATTTGAATTATCAAAAATAATACTAATTTATATTTTATAACTAATGTTAGCTATTTTTGGAGGAAAAAAGTTATAATTTTTTTTCCCATTTAGATCAAATCAGATCGGATTAGATCAAGTCCTAATTTGATTTGTTCCAATCCGAAAAATGAATTGATCCGATTGGATCCATTTTTGACACAATCCGATCTGAAATTTCAAATTAGATCGGCCGATCCAATCCAATCCAATCTGCGGATCAAAATGAACACTCAATCCTCTTCTTATTTGCAATAGAATAAGTGATTCATAATCTAATTTCTCTTTGCCTTTATATATATATGTAGAGAGAGGCTATGCATTTTGTTTGAATACAATTTGTTTTACTTATAATATGTAACACATTTAATGCATCTTTAAATGTAATTTTTTATCTTTACTTTTTAAAGATTAATCATATATGATCATGATTAATAAGTAGTATAATATAGGAATTTGCTTGAAAGTAAATTTTTTTAAAAAAACAAAAATAAATTTTGTAAGTGAACTCTTTCTTTATAATAGAGTATAAAAAACTACCATGTTTAAGGTCAACTCATATATATAATCAAACCAAAGTCTACTACTCCCTCTATCTCAAAAAAAAAGTCTACTTTCAAAATTTTTCCTTGTCCTAAAAAAAGAGTTTACTTTTAAACCAAATTCCTAAAATATACTTACTAATAATAATAGTTATGTTTATTCACAATTAAAAAGTAAGAATAAAAATGTAAAATCAGGCATTTAATTAGTGTATTAAATGTGTTGTTCTAATAAAAAGTTGTAAATAAACCACAGTAGACTCTTTTTTTGGGATGAAAAGAGTATTAAACTTGAACATATTAAGCACACCATGTGTTATTACTCTAATAATCTATTATTCTTTTGTAACATGAATGCCAGGACCAGTGTTATTAAACCCAAATAGAATCAACTGGTTGGATCGCAAACTAGTCATGGGTGTGGTCTGGTTTTTGTGTAAAGCTGTTTTTTTTTTTTTTTTGAAACAATCTGGTCAAAATTCAGTCAAATCTTGATTTGAATGGTTAAAACTAAAGTCGACTCAAGTTCAATCGGGTTTTTAGCTTTTTTTTTTAAAAAAAACTTTAACTTTTAAAAATTATTATTTGACCCTAAATTTTTATAAAAATTTTTAATACCCTTTTAGTGAATATTTTGAATTTTTTGCCCATAAAGTTTTCAATTTTTGGAAATTTAAAATCTCAAAAAATTATATAGGAGATTTCTTATAAATTTTAACTCATTCTTTACTTAAAACATTTTTTAAACTATTTTTCATGAATTATTTAATCATACATTAGAAATTTCATACAATTATATTTAATTTAAATTTAACTGCATTAAAAAAAATTAAATAAAATACTTCCACTATAGTTGTATATTAATATTAATATTTTTATGTTTAATTTATATTTATTACATTATAATGGCATCATCTAATTTATTACATTATAATGATGTCATCTGATTTTTTTCTCTATTGATCCAACCAATTGATTCCTGATCCTTTGGTTTGAGCAGTTCACATTTAGTCTGGTTTTACAAAATAATTACTATGAGACTTGAGAATTTTTACTATAAATATTATTTACTCTATAAATAAAGATTGAGAATTTTTATTGTTAATATTATTTCCACTATAATAAAGGCCTAGCATGGCCTTAACGCCTTTCAATAACACAGAAAATGTTCTAAGGTAGACATAGGGGTGACAAAATTAGACCCACATAAAAAATTAACCCAACCCACATAGTGTTTTAACTCAACAGGTTGGGTCATTTGGGTCATAGGTTGGTAAATGATTGGGTTTGTAATAATATGTAATATTCGAGTTGGGTTGGGTTGGATTAGGGTGATCTGTTGGGTTATAATTTTTTTCTTCAGCACAATAGGGCAAAGACAGAAAACTGCAAATTTGAATCAATTAAGATTAAGCAACAATTGTTCTTTTTTTTTTCCACCAAATACCCATGTAGTCTGTACATTGTTGATAGTGTTTTTGGAGCCAGAACGATTCTTAATATGTTAGACTCGTTTTACTAAAATTTATTCCAAGTATAATTTTATTTTTTTTGGTTATCTTGTTGTGTAATTTTCTTTATGTGTCTTTATGATTTGGAAAAGAGTTGGGATTATTGGTTTTGGTGACTTTGATGATGTTTCTAAAACTCAATTGAAGAAACAAATGTTAATAGAAAAACTAAATAATATTAGTTTATTTTTTAGTTATGATAAAAATATAAAAATAATATTTTTTAAGAAAAGATTAATTTAAAAAAGAAACTAAATAAAATTAGTTATAAAAAGGATTTGATGTTGCTATAGAAACTAAATAAGATTAGTTTATTTTTTGGTTACAGTAAAAAAACATAAAATAGTCTTTTTTCTTTCTTTTTTTTAAAAAAAGATTAACTAAAAAAAAACTAAACAAGATTAGTTTTTAAAAAGTACTTAAAAAATAGAAAATTTAAATTTAATTTCTTTAATTAAATAGATAAAATAAAAAAATTATTTAAGTCGATTGAGTTTAATCTAATTTAACTCACCCATTTGCCACCCTTAGGCAAAGAGATGGGAGGCCAATAAGTTTTCTATTTCCAAACTAACTACCCATCTTATTAACATACTATTAGGGTTTACGAAATCAACTAGAGAATTATTTCTTTATTCCTATCAATAATTATTTATTGTAGCAATAAAATTTGATCAAATAATTGATGCCTCGCAAAAAGATGAAAATGATTGACAACTGGCGTCTGCAGTTGATTCCTGGTTGGTTTGCTTCATAAACCAAGAGAGAAGGGAAATCCAGTGGAGGGCAACCAATCTCCATCCCAACGAAATTTTCGACAGTGTAATTTTGAGCTTCGGTTGCGTCGGTAATTACCTTAAACCCCTTCCACTTTACCCTCCTGGAAGTATCAGCTCCAGACCCGGTGTTTTGATACTCTCCGAGAATAACGTGTTCAGGGTGAAGTTCGCATTCCACTCGTGCCATCCTGCGGGGTCAATCACTCACTTATCCTAGATTGCATCACTACCGTCCTGGAATACTCCTTCCAGGGGTGCCCCAGAAAGGTTGGGAAACGATCCTGAACGTCCATCAGGTCATGAGTGGCGCCAATTCTGCATTTCTGGATGACGATTCCAGTGTTTTGATTGGGGTCAGTTCAGTCTTGAGCGGTGACCATGTTTTTTTGGCCTGGGTTGGGACGGCGGGCTTTGATGTCACAATCTTGCAACACCGCCTCACCATTGTCGAACATGAAGTCTGATAAAGTCGTAATCCGCAGCTACTATCGATCCGATCCAGATGTTACAATCCACAAGCTTTGGGTATTTGACAATAGTGATTCCTACAAGACAAATCTCGGAGTGGTTCTCCGGGGTAAACTCTCTGATACTTAAGTCAGTTCTTTTGCTGGAATATAATAGTTTTCTCAATAGTTTCAACTTGTCTTATACTTGGTGATTTTTTTCTAGTTTTATCTATCTCCCTCCGTCATTGATGGGATTCTCTAACGGTGATAGATTGCTGACTAGTGGTTGCTTCTCTTGATTGTGCGTTGCTGTTACTGTCCCACAATTACAAGCTCTAGTTACGTGCTTATGAATAAGCACGGTTCTGTTGTGTTATCACGTGGTCCCTTGAGACTCATGAATCTAACTTACTTAGTGTATTATGAGAATGGGGTTTTGGAGTTAAGTGAGGGTTATGTAATTGTAAATGACGCGAAGGTCCCAGCTTATGCGCGCTTCATGAAGGTCTGGACTTTTGACTCCAAGGTCCCAAACTTCGCTGGTCTCAAAGGTCCAGACTTTTGAGTCTAAGGTCTAGGATTTCGCTTGCCTCAAAGATCTGGGCCTTTGAGGCCTTTAACGGAGTTAACCCACGTAACCTATACACGTGACCCATACTTATCATAAGCCCCCCAGACCTTAGTCTGATAATGTCAGACAAAGGGCTTATCAAAAGAGTATGGGGAGAGAATATAGGAAAAGATGCAACCGAAGCGCATCGTGGGTAGCTAGAAGTTATTTTCTCGCTTTTTAAGAGTATAACGTGAAAGGTCATGGGGTTCAAAAAGATTTTGTGTGGGTACGCATGGAAGCTGTAACAAGGAGTATATAAAAGCAACTTTTTGGTTCTAGGGTTTCCCATTCGTCATTATCAGCGGCTTTTATTATTAGAAAAACGTAGAGATTTTCTGTTCCAGGGAAGAGGTTGCGACGGGGTTGCTTGGGTGGTCGTGGTCAAATAGCTATATCGTCATTGTGCGATTGTTGTGAAAAAGTAAGTATGACTTCCTCTTATTCAATATCGTTAGGGTCTTCCCACTGGGGTGAGAAGACAATGTCTATGGCTGTGGGAGGCGAGAGTGCCTCGGAATCTTTCAGCTATGGATTGGGTGTGTCTAGTAGGCGTAGAACACGAGGGAAGAGGGGTTAGAGTCGGTTTTTAGTGAAGCCGACGTAAAAAAACTAAGAAAAAGTTACCATATTTCTAAAGAATATGGAGCTAGGGCCCTGGGTAGTGAAGGTAAAGCATGTAATTCACCGGTCGGATATACTGCTGTGTATGAAGAACATCTTAGAGCAGGTCTTAGGTTTCCTGTTTGTTAACTATTAGCGGATGTGTTGAGGTATTATGAAATATCACTTGCTCAGCTAGCCCCTAAGGCGGTGAGACTTATAATAGGTGTTGACGTGTTGTGTTGGGAAGGTAAATTGAAGAGTTGTGTAGATCTGTTTAGACATTTTTTCTGTATGAAAAATCTGCGAATTCTATGGGTTATTTTATCTTTTTTCCAAAAGATAAGAGTAAGGGAATAAGGCCTTCCACTCATTATGAGTGGAAAAAGAGGTTTTTTTTTTTTTTTGGTGAAATCCGATGTTTGTGGTTTAAAAACAGGTTGGTTCTTTGAGGAGAGAACCGTCGTACCCAATCGAAAAAGCGAGAATCTCGAGAGAGGAGAGAAGTATACTAACTAAAAAAAAATAGTAATAAGTATAAATTAAGCCTTGCTATGGCGTGGAGGATTTGATTGTGTAAAGCACTTGAGATAATGAGGATAGGAATTTTGTGTGTGATTTATGAGATTTGTGTGTGTATAATGAGTAACTTCGTGTATGTTGAATTTTGCAGTGAAATTCGGTAGTTCTGTGAAAGTGGAGCCCACAATAGGGACTCAGTTTGAGGTTGAAGAAATTCCCTTGACCAGGGAAGTGGAGACAGGGGAACTTTCAGAAAAGAAGGTGGATGATGATGTATTGGAGATTGCATCTCCAACAAAGAAGAAAAGGGTTAAGGTGGTTGCTTCAAAGAAGAAATCGAGTGGAGCAGAGGCCAAGGATACAGCCTCTAAAATTGCTGTATTATTTTCCAAACCCAGAATGGAAGAGATATTGAAGGTGGAAGGATTGGAAAATTACCAAAGAAAGTTGGCAGAAATGCCATTGGCAGAATTGAATGACAATTTTCATCAAACTGTTACGCAAGTAAGAGCTCTTAATGTTTGGACATTTGAGTTCTTGTTTGTTTGTTTGTTTTTTTTTCTTTTTTTTTATGAGTATGTTTTGAGGTATAGGCAATTGCATTTTGGGCCGAATACTTCATAAGGCTGAACAATCAGGCTAAGGAGGTGTCAGCGTTCAAGGCTGAAAATGATCAACTGAAGGAGTCAGAGAAAGTTGCCATCAAGGCAGAAGAGAAACTGGAGATGGAGGTAGCAGGAATGGTCGAGGAGCAGAAGCAGATGGAAAAAGAAGTGTTAGCCCTTCAACAACAGCTGCGAGAGAAGGAGGTTGAGGTGCGAAGGACCCTTAGTGTTGCACAGGGGGAATTTGCAAAACTGCACGTGAAAAAGGTATTTCACACGCTGGGTTATGGGGAGTTTGTTGTTAATTTCCGTAGAGCCATTGGGAAGGTCAGTGGACATGAGGTAGCTGTGGATATTTAGAAAAGGCATCTTTCACTAAAGTTAGAAGAATTGCCTAGTTATGACCCGGATGTTGAAGCCAGGGCTACCCAAGTGTACATGGATGTTGTGAAGACCTTTGATGGCTCATTTGCGCTATTGGAGCATATAGCTTCTCGTGATTCTCCCATGACCTTGGAAGAGCTAAGTGCCTGTGCAGTGGATAAAGACCCAGACTTACGAGTTGGAGCTAATACAGGTTCAAATGAGGGTGCCAAAACTAGGACATCAGCACAGGGCAGCGGGGCTCGACATGAGGCTAGCTCTTAAGCTGATTCTATTTTTTTCTTTTTATTGTGTTTTTGAATATGTGATTGGTCTGTAAAAATTATTGGTGAGGGATTTCAAGTGATGGAAGTACTAATTTGGCATTTGTTTTTCCTAGTGTGTTTTATTAAAATTATGTCAGGAATTTTTATTACCAACAAAAGACTTCGTTAGCGATTTGTATGAAAAGATTAAGGCGCTTGAGGGTGCAAATACATATCTTTAGGGTACTATCTCCCATTTAAAGAGGGAGAATCGAGAGCTCTATGAACAGGTGGTGTACTTGGAGTATCGAAATCACTGTTTAAGTGAGGATTTAGCTCAAAGGCAGAGGCTATTAAGGGATCCAAGTATTGCAGGAAATGAGGAAGCTATAGAAACAATTACTAAGCTTATAGCTATGGTTGAAGGACTTGCCGTGGAATTAAAAAGAAAGGATGAGACAATCTGCACCCTGACCAATGATGTGGAGAAAGAACATTAGGAGTTCGGGGTCTCCATGATGCTTTGAAGCCTTATAAGCTACAGATCCGTGAGTTGTAGCTTGAATGCAAGACTTGGAAAATGAAAGTGATTGAGATGGAGGCGCAGTTGAAAGGTGTGGGCTTGAAAGTAGCGTCCATGAGACAAAGATCTGTGGATATAATCTTTGGAGGAGTTGGAGCTGATGGCTAGGCAAAGCCGAGCCGATACCCTTTTGTACAGGAGTAAAGAAACCTCACTTAATAAGTATCTGCAAGAAAGAATGAAGTATGAGGAGGCAAAGAAGAAAGGGAAGAAAGGGAAAGAAAAAGTGTAAACTTTTTCCATTTCCTGTTTGGTATGTAATTAGGCTAGAGCAAGTATCTCCGAGAACTTTGAGTTGAAGTTCCCTGCTTGTGAGGGTGTCTTTTGGAATTGGGAATCGAAGTTCCCTACCTGTGAGGGTGTCTTTGGGAACTGTGAATTGAAGTTCCCCACCTGTGAGGGTGTCTTTGGAAACTGTGACAAGAAATAAAATCTCTTCTTCCATTCTTATTTGTCTTTTGTTTTTTTGTTTATATGAACGCATGTAACTTCCTCACTCGCTCGGGATGTTATGGAATAAGCAGATTAACTTAATTCCTCAATTTAAAACTTAGCAAGGCATCTTCACCACCTTGAACCGAGTTTAAGAAAGTTATGACTCCTTTACTCGTTTTATTCAACAATGATGTTTTATTCAATGACAAAAGTAATCAAACATAAAAGCGTTTCAGATTGCTAACATGCCAAACTCAGGGTAATAAATTCCCTTTCATAGTAGCTAACCGATAACTCTATGACTTGGATGCATCGATGACTTTATACGGTCCTTCTCAATTGACTTCTAGTTTGACTAGTTTTTGAGCTTGGCTTACTTCATTCTTTTGCAAGACTAGATCTCATGGGGGAAACTCATTAACCTTCACCTTTTCGTTGTAGTATGTTGCCATGTCTTGCTTATATCTAGCCTCTTTAATAGAAGCCAAGTCTTTGCATTTCTCCAACAGATCCAGGTTAAGGCCGATATTTTCTTCATTAGCTGTACTGTTGAAGGTAATAAGTCGGGGGCTTGGAACCCCAATCTCTGCTGGAATCATGGCTTCTGAACCATATGTGAGGCTATAAGGAGTTTTATCTAGTGCTATTCGTAGGGTGGTGCGGTAGGCCTACAGGACATTCGGGAGATTTTCTACCTAATTTCCTTTTGCTTTGTCTAGCCGAGTCTTCAATCCCTGCAAGAGAGTGCGGTTGGTAGCTTTGTCTAGCCAATAGCTCAGCTTCTACCCATTTGGTAAAATAGTCGATGGCGACTAACAAGAATTTCAATCGACCGGAAGCCTCAGGAAAATATCCCAATATATCTATTCCCCATTGTATGAACGACCATGGGCTTTGAATGCTAACCATCTCCATTTGAGGCCGTCTGACTAGAGGAGCATGAAGTTAGCACTTGACACATTTATGCATGAAGTTGCAGGCATCTTTGAACAACGTTAGCCAGTAATATCTACATCGAATAATTTTTTTGGCTAACATTCGGGGACCTATATGACTTCCACAAGATCCAAGGTGTACCTTTTGGAGTATATAGTTTGCTTGCTGTGGCCCAATACACCTGAGCAAAGGTTGCAAATATGACCGCTTGTAGAGGATCCTATCCTGTATTACATAGCGGGGGGGCTTCAGTTTGAGTCTTCTCGCCTCGTTTTTGTCGGTTGGCAGTTCCCCCATTCTATAAGTATTTCTAAATAGGTGTCATCCAGTTATCTTCTGTCCCTTCTAAAACCATCAATGACTTTTCTTTAGCACTTCTATAGGGAAGTTTTTCTACCAATACTTTTTTATTAAGATGGGAAAAGGCAGAAGACGCCAATTTCTAAGAGTATCAGCACTTTTATTCTTGGACCTTGGGATCTACAAGATCTTGAAACTCTCAAAAGAGTGGCTAAGAGTCCTTATTTTATCCACATATTTCCTCATTTGAGGTTCCTTAACTTCTTCGAAACTTTGCACTTGGTTGACAACGATCTGGGAATCACTGTAGGCACATACTTCTTTTGTTTTCATTCTCTGTGCTAATTTCAAACCCTTGATCAAGGCTTCATATTCAGCCTCATTGTTGGTCGCCTTAAAGTCGAAGCGCAAGGTGTATGTGACCTCTATCCCGTAAAGACTTCTTAACAATAATCCAGCTCCACTACCATCCTCATTTGAAACTCCATCAACATACAATATCCAAGCTTTCGGGCTGATCATTTCTTTTTCATTGCCTTTGAGTGATTGTGCAGAGTCGACATCTGCTGTAGTAGAGGTGGGCATCTCAGTGATAAAGTCTGCAAGGGCTTGTACCTTTATGGCTGTCCGAGGCTGATATTGAATATCATGTTCTCCTAACTCAATAGCCTATTTTGTTAATCGTGAAGCTTCCGAATTAAATAGTATTTGTTTGATAAATTTGGTTTGTGAGTACACATATAGGGTGAGCTTGAAAATAGGTCTTAGCCTTGGGTAGCATGAATTAGTGCGAACTATCTTCTCAATCGGAGATACTTTGTCTTTGTGCCTGGGCGCACAACTAACATAATAGGCAGTATTTGAGTACTATTAACATCACGAACAAATCTTGCACTAACGGTATTATCAAAAGATGCCAAATCTGAGATACAAGGTCTCTCGGTGCGGGTATTGTAAGGCGGGAAGAAATTTGGTTAAGTGTTTTTCAATTCCTCGAATGCTTTTGTCGATCTTACATCCATTTGAAGTTCTTAACCTCTCTTAATGCGGAAAAAGGAAGACTTCTATCTATAGAACATGACAAAAACCTATTTAGGAAATTAATGATCCGTCAACCACGGACTGCTTCAAGGTGCAGGCGATGTCATTCTGCGATAGCTCTGATCTTATCCTGATTGGCTTTAATTCTATTCTTAGAGACCATGAAGCCCAAGAACTTTCCTAATCCTACCCCAAAGGAGCATTTCTTATGGTTCAGATGCATCCCTACCTTAATCATGGTTTGCAAGGTCTCTTCCAGATCCCCAGGTGCATTCCCGCTTTTCTTAGATTTAATCACCATGTCATCCACATATACTTCTAAGTTTTGGCCAATTTGATTGGAGAACACCTGGTTAATCAGATGTTGGTAAGTTGCTCCTGCATTCTTCAGACCAAAAGGCATCTTAGTATAACAGAAAATTCCCATATCTGTGATAAACATTGTTTTTTCAGCGTCCTCCTCATCCATTAAGATCTGATGGTAGCCTTTATAAGCATCAAGGAACATGAGGATCTCATATCCTGAAATAGCCTCAACTTTTTGATCAATTACAGGCAAAGAATAGCAGTCCTTTGGGTAGTATTTGTTAAGATCAGTATAATCAATACACATCCTCCAGTTATCATCTGGTTTTTTAACAAACACAGGGTTAGATAACCAAGTAGGGTAAAATACCTCTTTAATGATGTCGGACTGAAGTAACTTCTTTACTTCTTCATTGACGACTGTGTTTCTGTCTAGCGCCAAGGATGTCTTTTTTTGTTGCACGGGTTTTACCCTAGGTTCAATGTTGAGTTTGTGCGTCATTAGCGAGGATTAGATCCCAGGCATGTCTTCTGGTCCTCAAGCAAAGGCTTCCTTGTATGTGCAGAGTAGATGAATGACTTGTTCTTTGATCTTTGTAGGTAGCGTTGCTCTCACTTCGACTATTCTATTCGGATGCTCAGGATCCAGGTTGACCTCTTGCACCTTGTCAGTGATTTCAAGAGACTTAGTTGAGATTATCTTGACATCATCAAGGCTCTGAGGTGCACGATCTTTGAAGGGCATCTCCGTATCATTGCTCTAATGTCCCGGAGGTGTTACCTTGGGGTCATTAGATGGCATATCTGCGGCTTAGATAGTGTGTACTCCCTTGGTGACAGTATGCTTGCTTTTAAGAGTAATGCGCATGCATTCTCGTGCCGCGTATTGATCCTCACATATAGAAGCAATTCTATGCTCTGTTGGGAACTTCATGACAAGATGATAGGGTGGCCAGATTCTTTGGCTTTATTCATCCAGGACCTTCCAATTATAGCATTAAAGGGGGATGAGGCATCCACTACATAGAAATCGATCATGATGGTTTTGTTCCTAGGGTAATCGCCAATCGTGATTGCAAGTGTGATTATCTCTACCGGATGGACAACTTCATAGGCAAAAGTTACTAATGGCATGCTCGATGGTTTTAGGGCTGCAAAGTCAATCCCTAACTTGCGGAAGCAATTTATATAAAGGACATCTACCGCACTTCCATCATCAACATATACTCTGTATATTTCTTTGTTAGCAACAATGGCTTTAATGACCAGAGCATCATTATGCGTACTAACGGTAGGGACCGCATCTTATTCCGAAAAAGTTATAATTTCGGAAGGTTTGAACTGTTTGTTGATTGGTTCTTGGGGTGAAATTCTCCTAGCGTTAGCCTTGATTGCAGATTGTGACTGACCTTCTGAATAACCTCCAAATATGGCATGAATCACACCGGTAACGTTCCAGTTATCATTGGGTGGAGGTTGAGGTGCTGCCTGTTGGGGAGGATTGTTCAAATACGGCTGGTATAGAGAGTTCATGGGATGATCCCACCTTTGCCGGTAATTATGTTGATGTGTAGATTGACCTCGACCGCCTTGCCTTCCTCCATGTCCTCAACATGGTTACCACCTCCTCAGCCTCCGGATTGAGGTTGGGTCCCAGAATGCCACCGTTGAACATACTGGCCTAACATGCCATTGCGATGTAATCTTCAATTTCTTTTTTGAGATCTTTATATTCTTCAGTATCGTGCCTATGGTTATTGTGGAAAGCACACCAAAGATGCCATGGTCTTTTGTGTGGTGCGACTGTTAATGGTACTGGCGATCGGAGGAGTTCCTTATGTATGGCTAGAATTTATGTACGGCTTTTTGTGAGTGGTGTCAAGCTTTTCTCCTGAAGTCGAGGCTCTAGCCTACTTTTGTTGTAATTCAGCCTATCGAAGGGACTTTTTTTGGGGATTTTTTTTCCTTTGGCATCATCTTTCTTCTTATGTTTTTCGTTCTTCTTCTTCTTTTTGTTAGCTTCTTCTTCTTTGGTGTAACTTTCTACCATTTACAAAAGAGCTTGGGTATCGACTAGTGTGTCTCGAGCCAACTTTGTATAGAATGGACATGGATTTAGGCCATTCATGAAGGTTGAGATTACCAGTTGATCTGTTCTGTTGGCTACTTGCAGATTTTCGTCATTGAATCTCTCTACATATGATTTGAGAGATTTATCATTTGCTTGTTTAAGGTTCATCAGATTTGTAGTAGACTTGTAAAATTTCTTTCTCTGGAAATAGCGAGTATGAAAGAGTTGGGCCAACCTTCTAAATGAAGAAATACTGTTATAGGGGAGACCATCTATCCACACCTATGCTTTTCCACTTAGATAGATGGGGAACACTTTGCACATAACCTCAATTGGGGCATTTTTGAAGTTCATCGCGTGCTTAAATTGCGACAAGAAATCTAGGGGGTCGGTATCCCTCTCATAAGATGAGATGCCGTTAGGTATTTTAAACCCTATCTGGGTTGAATATTGCATGATATGGGGCGTAAACAGGGAAGGAACATCTCCTTTATCATCAGATCCCAGCAAGCCATATATATCATCAGCCACCTGATTACTAATAAGAGGAAAATCATCATGCCAAGGGCGCTTAGGGTTATGCTTTGCCCTAGGATGTTCATTCTCATAGTTGTCGTCTATGTGAGAAGCATTATCATCATTCCTTCTATAATCTCTCTTACGATGGATTTCCTTATGATTGTCTTGATTAGATTTATCCCTCTGGTGACGTGAAGGATGTCTATTTCTAAAGAATTCTTCAAACTAGGCGTGATGCAACTTGACAAAGGCTCGCTCATCTTCTTTCATTTGCTGATGTGGCAAGGACTTGTTTGGATTTGGAGATATTTGTCGAGAGGTTCTGCGGGTATAACCACAGTGATGTTCTGATTGTTCGAGAATGCAGCCCAAACGTAATGAATCGTCCGCCCTTGGTCCAAAACGGCTACATAGTGCTCCTTCTTGTCTAGTTCCTTCAACGGTCTTCTACTCTCCAGATCTGGTACCTACCATGTCGATGGTGTAGAATCGAAAGCAACAGCGCAAATACGCCTTCTGAGATTAAAGAACAAAAGTCTTCATAGACGGTGCCACTTGATGAAGTCGTAATCCGCAGCTGCTATCGATCCGATCCAAATGTCACGATCCACAAGCTTTTGGGTATTTGACAATGGTAATTCCTGTAAAACAAATCTCGAAGTGGTCCGGGGTAAACTTTCCGATGCTTAAGTCAGTTCTTTGGCTGGAGTATAATAGTTTTCTCAATAGTTTCAACTTGTCCCATACTTGGTGATTCTTTCTGGTTTTATCTATCTCTCTCCGTCATTGATGGGATTCTCTAACGGTGATAGATTGCTGGCTCGCGGATGCTCATCCTGATTGTGCGTTCTTTATTCGCATCTGATTCACTAAGGCTTACGTGCTTATGGACAAGCACAGTTCTGTTGTGTTATCACGTGGTCCCTTGAGACTCACAAATCTAACTTACTTTGTGTATTATGAGAATGGGGTTCTAGAGTTAAGTGGGGGTTATGGAATTGTAAATGACGCGAAGATCCCAGCTTATGCGCGCTTCATGAATGTTTGGACCTTTGACTCCAAGGTCCCGAACTTCGCTAGTCTCGAAGGTCCGGACCTTTGAGTCTAAGGTCCAGGATTTTGCTTGCCTCAAAGATCTGGGCCTTTGAGGCCTTTAACGGAGTTGACCCACGTGACCCATACTCATCAAAGTCGATAATGCCGACGATGAAGCACTTAACGAAGAATTGGTGGTTGGAGTGAATGTAGAGAGTGTCCTAGTAGGCCAAAATGGTGTATTTGTAGAAGGCTGAATAATTCGAATTCAATCAAAGGGCCACGGCCTGGTGCTTTGATGGGCCTGCTATGTTTTCGAATGTTATGTCCCTGTCAGGATCGAGCTAGGGAGCTCAATTCCTGAACAATAGTTGTAGAAGAAAAGAGAAGAAGATGAGAAAAGAATTCGGCAGAAATAGAAAAAGTATAGAAGGAAACAGTTTAGAGAAAAGATAGCACTATCATATTCCAGCTGTCTTTACTTTCTCCCTAAGTTACACTTTAATACTTGTTTCTGCCACTAACTGCCAGGATAGTAGAACTTTTAACTAACTCTAACTAACTCATTTGCCTACTTACAACTACAGCATCTGCATTTGTTTGCTTGCGCCTGACTCTAATTTGGACGATACTGTTTCTCTCCTTGCTACTTGACAATATGCCCATCAATGTAAACAGTCTTGCCCTCAAGACTGAAAGTCAAGAAATTGCTACTTGATGAAGTTGCAATCTTCCCAAGTGGCTTCGCCGAATTGAAATTCTGCCACTGTATGAGCCACTGTACTACTGGATGCTTATCACGGATGATGGTTTGCCTCTGAAGGACTGTTGCAGGCATGATGGGGCAAATATCTGCATCATTGAATTCGGGGAGAGCATTGGGGCTGGCAATGTGATCATCACTGTGTTTCTTCAAAAGAGAGACGTGAAACATTGGATGAATTTTTACAATTGCTGGAAGTTTCAACTGATAATACCTTGAATGGACCATAATACCTTGAAGTGAGCTTGGGGCATGTGCGGATGGCTACCGTTTGTTGTCTGTAAGGTTGCAATTTGAGATACACGAAATCACCCACTTGGAGCTCTCTATTTGTGCGCTATTGATCTGCAAAAATTTGGTTCGGTTCTGTGCCTTCTGCAGGTTTTCCTTGAGGGACTGTAACACTTGGACTTGTTGCTGGATGATACTCACCACAGTCGGCATCATAGTGTCTTGGTAAGGCCCCACTGGAAGTGGAATTTTTTTGGTGCCATACAACACCTCAAATGGTGTCATGGATAAGCTGGAATGCCAATTGGTATTGTACCACCATTTTGCCATGGATAACCAACTACACCAAGATGAAGGTTTGTCACAGCAGAAACAACGCAAATAAGTCTCCACGTATTGGTTGACTCATTCGCTTTGGCCGTCCGTTTGCGGGTGTTAAGCAGTACTGTAATGAAGAGAAATCCCCAAGAGTCTGAACATTGATTGCCAAAAGTAACTGGTGAAGAGTTTGTCTCTATCGCTCATAATGGATGCTGGAAGTCCATGCAACCTGAAAACATGATCCAAGAAGAGGTGTGCTACTGTAACTGCATCAAAAGGATGGGTTAATGCAATAAAATGAGCAAACTTAGTAAAGTGGTCAACCACCACCATGATAGTGTCTTTGCCTTCGGACAGGGGTAATCTCTCTATAAAATCCATTGTAATGTGACTCTATGCTTGTTTAGGAATGGGGAGCGGTTGTAGCAGGCCAGGATAGGCCATATGTTCTGGCTTGTTCCTTTGGCACACTTCGCATTCACTAACTAGCTTGATGATGGCTTTCTTGAGACCAGGAGTAGAATGTTAGTTTCAACCTTTGAAGACTTGCATTTTGTCTTGAGTGTCCCCCAAGTGGAGAGTTTTGCAGGTTGTGCATAATCTGCTGCCTTAGTTCAGTGGTACTACCCACATAAATTCTACCTTGTTTTCTGAGTACTCCCTTATCATACTAATATTCAGGTACCCCGTTTGGATCAATGAGTAGCTTGCTTATGATAGCTGATAGGATTTAATTTGTTACCATTTAATATGAGCAAAAATATGATGTTAATACTTTATTTGGTATGAAATTGGCTAAATTGAGGTGTTTTTGTCCCAGGAGTAAAGTTGATGGACTAAGGCGAAAAGATGGAATTTAATGGAGATTTAGATAATTTTTGAAGAAGCACTTTTGGAGCCAAAACAGAAGACTATTTTGGATTAAACTTGCCCACGCCTTAAAGGATGAAGTCTTGGAGGTGAAACTCAAAGAGATGCATATGACCACGTCTTAAGCTGAGACAAATGACCGATGGGTTGAATTTTCAAGATTTGACTTTGTCTTTTGATTTAAACTTTTGTAATTCAAGTTAGAATGGATTGGATGACATTTGTTAGGATTAGATAGGATTAGATAGGATAGGATGGTTGGCTGGATAATTAGTTAGGAATTTAAGGTTTAAAGACTTAGGATTTGTTGGAGAGATTTTAGGAAGTCTTTAGGAAGGTTGTTAGAGAAGAAGGCTATAAATAGGAGGGTTAGTGAACTTGGAAGACATAAGTTTTCCTTTAATTTTCTGCAGAATTTTTCCTTTCTTTTGTACTTCTCTTTCCTTTTTAGAATAAAGTTAGAATAGTTTTGCCACCATGAGTGGCTAGATTACTTTCATTCCGTTCCAAGGGGTGTTAATGCTAATATATTTAGTGAGGTTTTGTTCACAGTTTCATAATCTTTTGCATTCAAGTAATCATTAGTTCTTGCATTCTATTTTTATGGATTTTGAATGATAAATAAATTGACAATTTATTTTCATTTTTCTTCATATAGCTATCTAATTGTTCTTGATCGGTAATTATGCGGAACAATTAGTACAAGTAACATTTAAGTCTTTTTGCATGTGTAAAGTGGCGGTAATCATGCACTTATGATTTAAAGGGAATTAATGATACAAAGATTTTCAATTGTAGCTATCTCAATTGTTGGTTTTGTTTTAAGCTTTTCAATGTTCTTAGTGCTACTATCAAATGATATGGAACGCTATCGCCCCCAGTCATTTGTTAGTAAGGTTTGTTGTGAATGCTAGGTTCAAACAAATAGAATAGGAAAACTCAAAATTTTGTCATGGCTATCTTGTGAAATTTTCGGTTAAATGTTTGAATAAAAAAGGTGTCTTTAGAATCCTATGATCTAGATATATTCGGTACAACTACACTTCCTTGGATCGGAGCTTGGTAAGACTGAATAATTTCTTTTACATATTTTTAATAATTTCTTTTATAGTTTTCTTTTATTTATTACTTTTAGAATTGGTATTAACCTTCTTCTTTTATTTTTTTTCTTTTCATCTCAAGTGCTAAAAACCCCTCTCAACACATAGCTCCCTGTGGGATTCGAACTGGTCCACTACTACTACAAATCAATTGTAGTTAGTTTGAAGATCTGAATTAATTTTGCGGGCTTCGACAACCCGACCAATAGCTTGGCATTCTTTATCCATAGTGTAACTTTGTTCAACTTGACCCATCCAAAAAGGTTTTATGGAAGAAATTGCTGTGTTTAGATGTGCTACTTCATGGCCTTCATCTTGGAAATCTTTCTTAGACAATGCATCCGCCACTAATTTATCGACCCCTTTTTTATATTGAATGGTGTAATCCAGTCCCATCAGCTTAGTAAGCCACTTGTGCTGCAGAGGTGTGGTAAGTCTTTGCTCCAACAAATACTTCAAGGCTTGATGGTCTGTTTTAATGATAAATTGATGCCTTACTAGATAGTGTCTCCATTTTGTCACAACCGTCACAAGGGCCAGTAGCTCCTTTTCATAAATGGACAGACCAGGGTTCCTAGAGTTAAGTGCCTTGCTCATATAAGCAATGGGTTGTTTGTCTTGCATTAAAATAGCACCCATCCCTTTATTACATACATATGTTTCTATGATAAAGGGTTGGGAGAAATCTGGGAGTCTCAGGACAGGAGCCGTACTCGTCACCTTCTTAAGCTCTTGGAAAGCTTCCTTGGCTTCTAGTGACCATCCAAAACTCTCATTTTTCAACAGATTCGTCAGTGGTTTGGTAATTACACCGTAGCCACGTACGAACCTGCAATAGTAACCCGTCAATCCTAGAAAACCTCTTAGTGCCTTTATATTTTTGGGAGTTGGCCAATCCATCATACAGCTCATCTTTGTTATATCCATACTTACACTTTTTTCTAAAATCGTATGCCCCAAGTATTCTACTTGTTGCTGGGCAAAGGAGCACTTAGACAGTTTGGCAAAGAGCTAATGACTCTTCAAAATTTTTAGTACAATTTCCAGATATTTCTTATGTTCCTCCAATGTAGGACTGTACACTAAGATGGCATCAAAGAACACGAAAACAAATTTACGAAAAGAAAGGTTGGAATATTTGATTCATTAAGGCTTGAAAAGTTGCGGGGGCATTAGTGAGGCCAAAAGGCATAACTAAAAATTCATAGTGCCCCAAGTGTGTTTGGAAAGCAGTTTTTGGGACATCCTTTATTTTAACCAGAATTTGGTGAAATCCAGATCTAAGATCAAGTTTTGAGTAGAATTTGGCTCCAAAGAGTTCATTTAAACACTCATCTATGTTTGGGATTGGGTATTTATCTTTGATGGTAATGTTGTTTAGGTATCGATAATCCACACAAAAACTCCAAGTGTGACAACCGCACCTTTTCCCCACCTCATCTCTTCTCCTCCAAAAATGCTAGAATAGCTTTTCCTTTGATCAACTGCATTTTAGGTTGGTCTACCCTTCTATAAAGTATCCGTTCTTCTCCTTCTTACACCACTTGAATGCGTAGCTGCTTGAAATCAAAGGTAATCGGGCTATATTGGTGCATTCAATCCACTTCCAAAATTACATCCCATCCTCCAAGTTCCATCACTCTCAAATCATATTCAAAAGTATACTTCTGGATATGCCACTTTACCCTTGGATAGATTCCAAAACTGGTAATCTTGGCACCATCTGCTATTGTGACATTTAGTGGTTCAGCTTTTTTGTGTTCCAGCCCCAATTGACAAGCTAATTGCCATTGAATGAAACTATTAGTACTGCCTGTATCTACCAATGTATGGATGCTTTTGCCTTGTATCTCCCCCACCAATGTTATCGTTTTCCTCTTAAGTGATTCAGACAACACGTTCAGTGACACCTCCACCATCTTTTCATCGGCTTCTACTACTTTTTCCGGATATTCATTGGTATCTAAGAATTCTGAATCTTTCTCATCATCTACCAGCATGAATAAATGTTGTTTCATTTTACAAACATGGCCTAACCCAAATTTCTCACCACACCTGAAGCACAGACCAAGGCTCCTTCTGTGTTGGATTTCTTGGAGAGAAATCCTTTTCATTTCTGTTGTCTTTACTTCAGCCGTCTTGGTTCCGACATTCGGTATTGGCTTCTCTAGCATCGGCTGGGATATTCCAGCCTTGGATACTTTAGCAACATTGTTCATGTAGGGTCTGAATGAGACTTTACTTCGATTGACATTTCTAGCATTTGTTTCTATTGCTAATTCTTCCAGACTGGCCACTTCAAAGGCTTCTATTAGAGTCATCGGGCACATCATCTTCACAATCGGTTTGATTTCCTCTTTAAGTCCACTTATGAAGCTCGAAATGAAGTAATCTTTAGGTAACTAGAATTACGAGCCAACATTACCGTCCTTAATTCTTCAAATTGCTTTTGATATTCCTCAACCGACCCTATCTGTTGCAATTTGTTGAAATCTTCCACCACATCCTGAAAATCTTTGGTACACTAGTTCACAGAATTCCTCCCATTTAATTCTGCCTTTTGCCCATTTGATGCTTTGAAACCACATATCCACTTTCCTGGTCAAGTACATCTCTGCAACTCCAATTTTTTAACATTCCTCCACTTGATATATAAGGAAGAATTTTTCGCATTTTCTAACCCACTCTCGGGGGTTTTCTCCTTCAAAAAATGGTAGCTCAATTTTTGGATGCACAGGTAGTGTGAAATTCTCATTTTTTTCCCATTTTTCTTTTAGTAACACCAAGGCTTTGTCTCCTACCCCCAGTCTCTTACTGGCCTCCAGCGTAGGAAGTAGGGGTGTCTTATCAACAGATGCAGTTTCCTTTGTTTGTTTCTCCCTGGTCAAGATCTTAAACAGGTTATCCATCTTGGCCTGCAGGTCTGAAATGTCGCCCTTACTTCCTGTCACCAACTCATGGAGCTCTGCAATCTTGAGATCCTATTTCTTGCGTTGCTCTTCCCATGCCTTCCCTCAGGTACCTTTGCCATTGAACCTTGCTTTCGTAACTAGCTCTGATACCAATTTGTCAGGATCGAGCTAGGGAGCTCAATTCTTGAACAAGAGTTGTAGAAGAAAAGAGAAGAAGATGAGAAAAGAATTCGGGCAGAAATAGAAAAAGTAGAGAAGGAAATAGTTGAGAGAAAAGATAGCACTATTATATTCCAGCTGTCTTTACTTTCTCCCTAAGTTACACTTTAATACTTGTTTCTGCCACTAACCGCCAAGGATAATAGAACTTTTAACTAACTCTAACTAACTCATTTGCCTACTTACAACTACAGCATCTGCATTCTTTTGCTTGCGCCTGACTCTAATTTGGACGACATCGTTTCTCTCCTTGCTACTTGACAGTCCTTGGCTAAGAAGTTTCGACCAACCACACTGTGCAAGTCCCGGCCTCGGTAACACAGTGGAGAAAATATACATGATCACTACCAAGGAAAAACAAGTGAGCAATGAACTAGAGCTAGTGGCAGACGTAGAAATATTATATGCGGGGTCATATTTATAAGAACATTAAGTAATAAGTTTGATAAATATAAAGAAGTATAAAAGTAATAGTATACATTGTAACCCAAAAAAAAATAAAATCATACATTACAAAATCATAATTCGAGTCCTCATCTCTTGAAATAATTTTATAATAGCATAATTATCAATTGTATCAAATATATCATTTTCTATGAAAGTCAGCATGCAATCGTTCATTCAATAATCTCCCATCTGATTACGAAGTGTAGTATTTAAGATTTTTCATTGCCGAAAAAGCTCTTTCAATTGTTACGGTTGCTACCGGTAAAACCAAAGCTAACTTTATCAACAAATAAATTAAAGGGTATGTCACATCTTTTCCCTTTTCAACCATTTTCTGAGCAAGCTCGCTAATACTTTGCAAGTCTGAAGAATTAGGGTTAGATCTCACATTATAAATATAATTCTCAATTTGTTCTTCAAGATAAACAAGTTTGTTGGTATTAAACTCCGAATGATAAAATCTTGCAAATTCACATGATTTAAAATTATCATATGCTAAGAAAGAGTGACGCTGGTCAAGATATGCCATTGATGAAAGCAACTTTATATTAACATTGTTGAAACAATCCCCCAGTTCTTAAAGTTGACTATCTATCAATGCATAAAAAATTTTAACTTTAAAATGATGAATATGTGTCACACACTCTACGCTTTTCTCTTCCTTGAACCTTAAGTTGGCTTTCCATATCCAAAATATCCACATCATATTTTGCACAATATTCACAAATCACAAGTCCTTTCAAATATGTTTTCTTAAAAATTGTATATATCAATAGATTTATTAAATAATTTTTTTTTCTAAACAAGTGCATAGGCAAATTTTTAGAATATAAAGTAAAACCATCTAAATTCAATTTTTACTACTACTATAAATAAAAAATTTGACACATGGGGGGGGGGGGAGGGGGGTCACTTGCCCCCATGGATCCTAAAGAGATTTGCCTCTGACTAAAGCCCAGCGGCAAAATGCAAAGACCAAACGGAAATAATAGAATTGTTATGGACTATTTTGCCAAATGCGATTGCGATAGGATTTTGTGTGATTTTTGTTGTAATAGATCAAATTCGATGTCAAATTAGACATGAATTTTTTATTCAACAAAAAGAGAGGTTTTCGACAAATACTCGACATTTATGACATGTATTCGACAAAAAATTTGTGGAACTCGACATTTATTTGTCAGATGCATTTTTGATAATAATCACTCCTTTCACTCAGCCATATTCAAAACTCTAATGTTCGTAAATATCCCATCTCGAGTTCTTTGAAAAACATTTGTTGTTTTTCGTTTTTAGCAATTCAATGAGTTCTGTTGATTGATTGACATGGGTTTTTCATTGTTGTGTAGGATGAGGATGTTTGTTGTTCCTCACAAGCCAACTCATATATGTATGCAGAGAGGAGTAGAAAGGTCACAGCTTTCAAGGCACCAAAGATAGCAAGGGTAAAAGACCATTCGGAGTTGAGGAGAAGGAGAATAGAACTTGTGGGCTCCTTAATGAGTTTTTAGGAAAAAAGGTGAATGACTTCATGATGACACATATTGAGTGAAAAGAGTGATTATTATCAAAAATGCATCTGACAGATAAATGTTGAGTTCCACAAATTTTTTGTCGAATACATGTCACAAATGTTGATTTTTTTGTTGAATTTTTGTCAAAAATCTCTCTTTTTGTCGAATAAAAGATTCATGTCTAATTTGACGTCAAATTTGATCTATTACAACAAAAATCACACAAAACCCTATCGCAATCGTATTTCTTCTAAAATCTATAATTAATATGCAGGGTTAATCAATATGCGACTTTTTCTCTACGTTGGTGGCATTTTTGCTTGAAGATACCTGTCCTCCTCGAGTACGTGCCATTGATGCAGCGTCGAATAAATGGGATGTTGAATCAATGAAAAATGATTGAATTGGCAAAGAAATTCGAAGTGAAAAAATGAAGTGAAAAAGCCTTGAACGATGCTTTAGGAGCGATATTTCTCATGTTTCATAAAGAGAGGAACATTTAGGCCTTTTTCACAAGGTCAAATAGCCTTAATCTGCTATAAACGCAAACAAATTTTGGAAGCTGCTATATTTGCAAATTTGACTCCAAAAGGTGCTATTTTGCAAATTTCCCCTTGTCCTTTGCGTTTTCAAGGCAAGTGGCCAAATTACGAGACAATCACGGAATTCTATGAGTGCTTATTGAACACTATAATTCCATGACAATGTGGGCGAAATGCCTTAAAAGGCTTACAACAAAATCGTAGAAACTATTCACGACGACATAGTAGGAACTAAGTTTTCTACTAAATATTTAATAAATATAAAAACACTTTTGATGATGTGTGCATTGTTTCATTGAAGAAAAATAAGAAGAGTACAATCAATGATGAAAAAAGGGGAAAGGCAAACAAAATTTCGGATACAACAAATGTAATTAACCCTAAAACAAGTGTAATATTATAATACGGATTCAATGTCTGATTCACGATCAAATGGTCAATCCATTATTTTGGGACTTTAAACTCGTCAAATAGATTAAACGTAATGAAAATTGAAACGTTAGGGACTACATTTGTCTGGTAAAAATCTTGGTAGTCTGAAAATGATGTAGAGTAAAAATTTCGGAAATAAAAAGAAAATTTTCCGAATGTTTAATATTTGACTAACGATCAAAAGGTTAGTTTCATTATTTGGAGCCTTAAGTACGTTAAATAGATTAAATGTATTGGAAATTAAAATATTAGGTACTACATTGTTATCTGGCCAAAAACTTTAGGAATTAAAAATAATATAAGGTGAAAATTTTTAGGGATTGAAAATATTTTTTCCCAAATTTTTTTGACTAAGTTTTAGTGTTGAATTTCTTATCAAATCCTAACTATGACAGTCCTCACCTTCTCTTTACCGGTTGTAGAAATAAATTTTTTTTTTTCCAAAGTTCATGCCTATTGGGTAATAATACTCCATTCATCTTTAAAAATTTTTTTGTTTCTCTTGTCCCAAAAAAGAATTAACTTTTAGTATGAAATTTTTATATTGCCCCTTACTAATAAGGGTAAATTACCAAAATCCCCCTGAAGTTTGGGTTTATTACCAATACCCCTGTAGTTTGGCGAAACTACCAATGCCTCCCTGAGTTTTAAGTTTTTATAACATATAAGTCTAGTTTAACCATTTTCGTTATAATTGTAGAAAAAATTAAAAATTTTAGACGAAATTACCTTTATTCCTCTAGCTTTTGTATTTACTTTTTTTATTTTTTTGGAACAAAATTAGGATGAAATTTCAAAAACAAAATTTTTTTATATTACCTAAAAAAGTGTATGATTATAAAAATTTACTTATTTTTAATATAAAAATATTATATTATTATATTAACAATGATAGTGTATAAATTAAATTAATAAATTAAATATAAAATATAAAATATACCTATAATAATGTATTAATTATACAAGATATTAAGACAAAATTTTAAAAACTATTAGGACAATTTTATAAATTTTATAAATTTTTTTTGTATTTTATTTGTTGCATTTGCATATGTTTTGTAGGAGGTAATTTTGTCATTTTTCTCATTAAAAAAGTTAAATATAATAGCAGGGGAGTATTAGTAGTTTCGCCAAACTACAGGGGGGTATTGGTAATAAATCCAAACCTCAGGAGGGCTTTGATAATTTACCCTACTAATAATAACAATACTATGAATGGAAACAAGGTGGGTATGGGGCAGGGGAAGCCTCACCCACCCCCACCCCCCCCCCTCCCAACCCCATTTGGCACCATCCCCCCCGCCCGGCATATCCTCCACTGGTGCCCATTGTGATCCCGTTTTAAATAATATATATATATATATATATATATATATATATATATATAAATATATATAAATTTTAATATTTTAAATTATACAACAATAATTAAAATCAATCCAAAACCTTAGTAAAAAATCAACATAATTCTAATGTTACAACTAACAAATTATAAAGTTCAAATTCAAGCATGCGAATGAAATATAACAAAAAATTCTTAAACATTATAACATACAAATGTCAAATATAGTTTGTATTAAAATAATATATCATAATCATCATTTTTTCTTAAAACTCTACAATGCACCACATTCATCAAAATCATATTTTGTACTTCCTTAATTGAAATTTTGTTTAATTCAATTATTGAAGTAATATGAAGGTTCCTTTACTTCTTTATTACTATATATATATATATATATATATATATATATATATATATAATTTAGATCACACACACACACACACATATCAAATTAACACTAATTTAGAAATATAAGTACTAAACAGTAAACTAGTGATACTAATAATATGTTATAATAAAAAAATGAGAGTCAATATATAATAATTCATAATTAATAGAGAAATAATAACAAACTAATAGTAAGTAGTAACTAATACTAAAATATTATAATTAAAATTTAATTAATATAATCTTCATATATACATAATGTACTAATAATTAAGGAACATTAATAATAAATTAAATTTTTAACTAATATTCATAACATAATATATATAATTATATAAGTAATATATTTATTAATATACACAAATAATTTATTTATTAACATATAAATATTATATATATATATATATATATATTTAAAAATTAATGCATGTAAATGAGGCGAGTGATGGGGTGGGAAGCCACCCTGCCACTTGGCCCATTTAGATGCTCGGGAAGGGGGGGGTGTTTCCCCCTGCTATCCATTTTACTCACCTTAGGTATGGGTTAAATGGGGCGAGTACCCTTGCCATTCCTAAACATTGCATAACCCAAATTAAAAAGAAATAATAAAATATATATTTAATTGTGTATTAAGTGTATTGTACCTCGTAACTTAAAAAATTTGTAATAAATCAAAAGTGAAGTTTTTTTTTTTTAGACAAAGGGAGTATTGGAATGGGAGTTCATGGTTTCCCATTTATTGCTTGAATAAAAACATTGAAAATAAAAAAAAATAGAAGAAAGGAGAGAGGATAAAGAACAAAAACTAAGGGATTCAAAATTTAGATTTTAGGGAGGAAATTGAGGATGAAGAATTAGATGAAAAAGGGAAAGAAGTTAGTGTAAAGAAGAAAATTAGATGAAGAATTAGGGATGAGAAATTTTAGACTTTTGTTGAATAGAAAATAGGAAAAGAAAGAATGCAAAGCGAATAAAAAAGGCAATAACGACAGAACTGTGCTGATACCATTTATCATAGGGTGCCTGATTTTGATGAACTCAGTGTTGGATGCTGCTGATCTGGGGAAGCACGTTCATAGCGATGGTGAGGATTTCTGAAGAGGGGGGGGGGGGGGGGAAGATATGCAGGTTGTATTGCGAATGGAGGATAAGTGTAGTCACTAGGGGAGGACAACCAACAGGGTGATGGATTATCAAGAAAGTGCTGATAGGCCCAAAAGAATAGGAGTATCAAGGGATGAAGCGATAAGGATGGAGAAGGAACCTCAAGGGATGGCTGCTGATCTAGTCGGGCATGGGATGTTCAAGATTCAGCCTCCAGGATTAATTCAGGTCCCTATCATACATGAGGTTGGGGATGGTCAGGGGCATGCGACTACATTTATTGAGAAGTTTAGCTCTCCTTCAGGGGCAATGGGAGGAACGGAAAGGGCAAAAAGG
This sequence comes from Gynochthodes officinalis, assembly GCA_020080225.1. NCBI lineage: Eukaryota > Viridiplantae > Streptophyta > Magnoliopsida > Gentianales > Rubiaceae > Gynochthodes > Gynochthodes officinalis. The sequence goes on along the minus strand of CM034625.1, from coordinate 31,409,820 downwards.
TAGCAACGCAGATAGACACGAGTTAACCATGGACAAGAACAAAGTTCGGCTAGTATGTTGATAGAAGTGGAGGTTGGATCATGCTAGAAAAAGAAGAGACAATGGGTCGTGTTAGATGACGAATTGATGGGGAGTGAAGGGGGAAAGACGATGACAACTAAAAAGAATCTGCAAGAATTGTCATACTCTCAGAAAAAGTTACAAGTGGGGGTACCCAGCCTAGAATGGGCCCAACAAAAGTTATAAAGACATGTGTATGGAACTATAGAGGTTTGGGCGGGCCCTCTATAGTTTCCCAGTTGAGGGAAGTGGTTAAGTCCCACTGACCCGATCTAGTATTTCTGTCTAAAATCAAAAAGGAGAGGAAGTTTGTGGCAGTAGTTTGTCAGTGACTTCAATTTCATACCAGGTGGAGGATGGTGGAACCAAATGGGCAATGAGGAGGTTTGTTGGTTGGTTGGTCAAAACATGTTGTAATGTTCTAGGTTATTTCTATAAGTTTTTTTTTTCAATTATAAAGTCAAATAGTTGGGAAAGATAGTAAGTTTTGGTCAGTTTTCCTTTGTGCTAGTACGGACCCGAGAGTTAGGGAAGAACAATAGCGGTACTTGGAGAGACAAAAAATACAAGCTTGAGGTCAGAGGTGGTTTCTAGCAGGTGATTTTAATGATTTACTAAGGCCAGAGAAAAAAGAGGAGGTTGACGGAAAGCTGAGGGAAGTTTTGATGTGTTTAAGAGTTTTGTCTACAGAGTGGGAATGAAAGACATGGGGTTTGTGGGAAGCAGTTTTACGTGGGAAAATAATAGAGAGGGTGAAGAGTTTGTGGAGTAGAGGTTGGATAGATTCTTCGGAGCTCCTGAGTGGATGTTGGTGAATCCAAATACTAAGGTGTTTCATATCCTGAGACAAGCTTCAGATAATTCACTGTTACTTATGGACACAAAGCCAAAGGGCAACAACAAAGGAGAAAATTTATCTTTAATAAAAGATGGATTAAGAAGCATGAGATTCGGGCACTTATCAAGTAGGAATGGGGCAAGTCACAAGTAGGTTCTCCCATGTATCAGGTTTGTTCAAAGATTAAGCAATGTAGGCAGGGACTTTTACATTGGAGTAAGCAGAATGATTTTAATGCTGCCAAACGAATTTCGGAAATTAAGTGTCAGATGAAAGAGATACAAAAGCAAGGGGTGAGCGTAATTGGAGTGCATGAAGCTCATTGAAAGCTAAGCTGCATTTAGTCTATCAAGCAGAGAAGCAATATTGGCGACAGAAGTCCAGAGTCCAATGATTAAAAGAAGCTGAAAAGAATACCAAGTTTTTCCATGCAAGTACGGTAAGCTGACAAAGGCAAAATACAATCAACAAATTGCAGCGAGGAGATGGCAATTTTTATGCTAGTAGGGAGGAAATTAATAAGGAGGTCATTGGCTTCTACTGGCATCTGTTTACCGCATACATGCCAATACCCCTACAAGATGAACTTCGTGGTATCCCGGTCTCCATCACTACAGATATGAAGCAAAGATTGACTAGGTCAATAGCCGACGAGGAAATTAAAAACACATTCTTTCAAATGCATCCTGAGAAAGCTCCTGGGCCGGATGGTATGACTCCTCTTTTCTTTCAACACTATTGGGAGGTAGTTAAAGTGGATATTTGTAATTGCGTCCATACCTTTTTCTCTTAAAGGCATATGCTTAAACAGATGAATCATATATTGATCATATTAATTCCAAAGGTTAAGGATCCTACTTCGATTATGCAATACAGGCCAATTAGTTTGTGTAATGTCGTGTAAAAAATAATATCTAAACTGGTGGCTGAAAGGTTAAAAAGTTGTCTTCATAGTAGCATTAGTTCTAACCAAGCTACTTTTATCCCGGGGAGATGAACTTTAGATAATGTTGTTGTTGCTCATGAGTGTATTCATACTTTATACTCTAAGCGCAAGGGGAACAAAGGCTATATGGCACTAAAGCTTGATATGGCAAAAGCTTATGATTGAGTATAATAGAACTTCTTATGTGCACAGTACTTAGGAAAATGGGCTTTTTCTCTCTTTTCATCGATTAGACAAGGCAATGTATGCTATCTGCTACGTTTGCCATTAATATTAATGGGGACACATGCAGTTATATTGAGCCTTCAAGGGGTATTTGGCAAGGGGCCATTTCACCTTACTTGTTTGTTATTCTGTCAGAAGCTTTTTCAAATATGATTCATCAGGCTAGTCTCCATGGTGTTTATCGTGGTTTGAAAGTGGGTAGAAAATGCCCTACCATTACTCATCTCCTATTTGCAAATAACTCTCTTCTATTTTTTGAAGTAGACGTAGCACAAGCAAGGAAACTAAAGGACTTGTTACTCAAGTATTGTCGGCTATCGGGGCAATCAGTGAATTTTGAGAAGTCTTCAGTTTTCTTTAGTAGGAATATGTCCTCGGAGCAGAGAGAAGTTGTATGTCGTATGTTGGAAGGAGTCAAAGAAAAGCATAATGCCAAATATTTCGGCCTCCCTGTGCATATTGACAAATCCAAAAGAGAGGTTTTTTTCCTTTATTGTTGATCGAGTGAGAAAACAAATTGCGGGGTGAACAAATAGATTTCTCAACTTGGCGGGTAAAGAAGTGTTAATCAAATCTGTGATTGATGCTCTTCCAACCTATGTTATGGCCTTTTTTAAACTTCCTAAGGGTGTTTGTATAGATCTTATTCAGACTACAAAGGCGTTTTGGTGGGTTGCACAAGAAGACGGGAATCGAGGTATCTATTGGAATACCTGGACTGATTTAGCCGTCCCCAAAGAGGAAGGAGGACTGGGCTTCAAGAATCTTGCCTTATTTAATGATACTCTCATCACGAAACAATTGTGGCGACTCATCACTCAACTAAACCTTTTAATGAATAAGGTTATGAAAGCCAAATACTTTCCGCAAGAGGACTTAATGCAAGTACATAAAAAACGTAATTCATCTTGATTGTGGAAGAGCTGGCTTAGGGCAAGGTATGTTTTACAAACTGGAGCACTATTTTCAAGCGGGAGATAGCAAATCTATTAGGATTTGGGAGCATCTATAGCTTCCAGGCTGGGAAGGATAGACACTATCAAGGTCACTGCCTTCTCAGGCACAGGTTACATGGGTAAGTTAACTTATGCACCCAAAGCGTCGAGCGTGGAATGAGGAAGTTATTGGGACACTTTTTAATGTTACGGAAGCTGTTCTAATCCTTTCTATGCCTATCAATCAGAGTGAAGGTTAGGATAAGTTAATTTGGCAGCCAGCTGCGAGCGACAGTTATATGGTTAAGTCAGCCTATTAGAAGTTAGTCAGAGAATAGCGGCGCAATCCAATGTTAGCAGAGATCAGTAGAACAGGGCGTTCAATGAAAGTTCTTTGGCGGGGCACTCTAGAAGATGGGTATCAAAGGTAAAATGAAGCATTTCTTTGGAAATGTTGGTACGGTATTCTTCCTACATCGGATCAGCTTCTTAAGCGTTGTTTTAGTGTAGATCCGATTTGTCATATGTGTGGTGAGCACGCAGAATCTTTAGAACATGTTGATAGAGTTTAAATTGTGCATATTTTTGGTTAATATTTCCTTAATATTAATTTGAATTTTAAGAGGAATTATTTGTTTTAATATACTTTTTGTTTTAGGAATGAAAAATGATGAATTGAAAGAAAATTGGATAAAAGAAGAAAAAGAAGAAGAAGAAAAAAAAGGAACCAAACAAAATAACAAATGCACAACAAGACAAAGCAAAACAAGAGGAATTGAGAGTTGACTTCGGCCATAGAGAAAGAAAAAGAACAGCCGACCATCACTTTTTATTTCTTGAATACAATTGTTCTTTGAAGCTTCTGGGAAACAGCCACACAAGACGAAAAAAACAGCAGCAATAATTTGGGCAAGTCAAAGAGCTGCAAAAGGAAAACGAAGCAGTGCACAAGTCTGAGAAGACTTTGTTCGGCCGAAGGAAACAAAACAAAGAAGAAGCAAGCTGCACAACCAAACATGAAGGAGACTCCTCCAGCCGCAAGCAAGAAACAAGAGCCGTGCTGCACAACAAGAAAAGATGCGAAGGAAGAATAAGAAAGGTACAAGAAGAATACAACCAAAATCCAGAAACAAAGAGGAAGCAAAAGCTGAGTACAATTGGAAAAGAAACAGTACCAAGAGTAGTATAAACCAACTACAATAAGATTACTACAAGTTGAGCTGAATTAGAAAGCAAGAAGAAGACAAGAATTGGGCAACAATAATGAAGTAGAATTGTGGTTGTGGGAGAAGGATGCATAAACCGTACAAGAGAAACAAAAGGATTCTGCAGGCACAAGAACAAAAATTCAGCTACAATTTGAAGAAGACAAAACCATGTTGTAGAGGGACAAAGAAAGACTACTGCAATTAAGAAAAGAGAAGTCGGCTGCAATTTCAACACAAGAAAGAAAACAAAATCAGCAACAAATAGAAGAAGTTGACTACAACTTGAAGACAAAAGTAAAGAAGGATACGGGACAAGTAAAAAGTGAACTCACACATTCCTTCTTGGCAGTCTGCACGGAATTGAACCAGCAGTCATCCATTCCTATTTGGTTTCTCTTCTTCTAAGGTTGTGCTTAACAAGGAAAAGGGCACTTGGTAGTTTATAAATATCTAGGCAGTCGTGGTGTAGTAGCATGTACCGTTTTCTTTTGTTTTAGCAGCCATCTCTGTCCGAAGTTTTCACCTTAATTTCTTTCGTAGGTTAGCTTAGGTGTTTGAATTTTGTCCAGTTCTTTACATCCTTTATTGTTTTTCCTAGAAGAAAAATTGCAATCAGATTTGCTCCAAAAATAAAACAGCCGGCTACAGGTTTTGGTTGATTTCCTGAAGTTCACGTATTTTCTGTTTTGTCTAGGCAGCCGCAATTTGGTTTTTTTTCTTCTTATACTTTACGTGCTTTGCTTTTCTGTTTTCCGTTGTTCTTTTATTTCTTTAGTTTGTAGAAAGATAGCAGCAGCCATATTTACTCTTCTTGAAACCCATAGTTTTGTTTTCCCTTTAAGACAAAAAAGAAAAAAGTAGAGCGCTTTTTTGCCTTCCGGAATTTACGTCCTTTGTTTATTTTGTTCTTTTCCTTCTTTTAGTTTAGTCATATAATTAGGAAAATTCCAGTAGCTATGTATGCCACTATGAGTGGCTAAATTCTCTTTTCTAATTCAAGGGAAGGATTGATTTCAATTGCAATCACTGTGAGGTTTTGTTCTTAATTTATTTTCTTGCTTTTAATTCAAATACTTGTTAATTCTTGATTTAATTTTATGAATAATTAATGATTAATTAATCTGGCAATTTAATTGTTCATTAGTTATTCTATTGCTATCCATAAGTTCAATGATCCGTAATTGTCATGAATAAATGGACCAAGTAGCAAATAAGTTAAAATTGTTTATGTTTGTAAATGTGCATGCTTAATTTAGGGGAATTAATGGGACAAAATTAATTTACTGTAGCTATCTCGGTATATTAATTTTGGTTTAACTATTTTCATAAGATCTATCGTGCCCAGTCAATTGATGGTAAGTTTTGATTTAGAGTGCTGGGCTCGGTCAATTATTTTAGGAAAATAGAAATTTATTACGGCTATCCTAATAAGTTTCAAATTAAATGTTTGAATTTGCAAGAATTATTTTTTTTGTGACCTATGATCAGTGATGCAATTGAATGATATCGACCCTTGGATTAGAAACTCGATTAATTGATAATTCTAGTTATTCTTTATTTTTATTGCTTTAATATTTATTTTTATTTATTTTTATAAATTATTTATTATCTAAAAATCCCCTTGTTCTAATTAGTTTTATAATTTATTGTTCAAAGCTTGGTACGATACTTAGGTTCCCTTGGGTATCGACCTGGTCTGCTACTACTGCAAATTTAATTTGTAATTACTTAAAGACCAGTAATTAATTTTGTGGGCTTCGACAAACCTGCCACATATTTTGTTCCATTGTCTGAGAGGCAGGTTAGTGTGGAAATTAGTTCCGGTACAATGGAAGCTATTGAGTTCGCCTCATCACACGTTTCAAGATTGGTGGAGACACATATGCATGGGACCCAAGGGTAGTAATTGGCAAGAACGAGTTCAAGTGACGGTTTTTATCCTTTGGCATCTGTGGAAGTCCAGAAATCTTTGAACTTTTCAACAGGAATGGTGAGAGGAAAAAGTGTTCTTCGATCTAGCTATATCTGAATGGCTAGAGTTCTAGGCTGTTACTACCTCAGCCTAAGTGTCTTTTGTTTTGTTGGTATTTTCTTATATCGGTGTGTGTCTTAGGCTATCCTACGTTACAAAGGCGATTTTGCCATTTGGCAATGTTGTACATCCTAATTTGTGGATAATAATATTACCTATCGTTTTAGGAATAAAAAATGTAAGAAAATCAAGAAGGGCTAAAAGAAGAAAAGAATAAAAAAAAAGCCCCCAGGAGCATAGGCGAGTTGGTAAGCCTAAGGTGATGTGGGGAGAAATTCTTCGGCAACGCAGGTTCAAACCTTGCGTGGGGAAGATTTTCCGCTGAAATATTGTGAGAGTCTGTCCTGAAGTTTGGTGCTCTCTCCCTCAGGCCTCTGTCAATTTGTGCACATTCCTCGATTTACAACCCGCCTGGCTAAGGGGCTTCTGGTATCCTTCGATTTACAACCCGCCTGACTAACCGCCTGGCTAAGGGGCTTCTGGTATCCTTCGATTTACAACCCGCCTGACTAAGGGGTTTCTGGTATAGGTGGAGGAGTCACGAAGGCAGGACTTTCTCCAAATCAAAGAAAAGAATAAAAAAATAAATAAAAAAAGAAGCTTCTGGTACAGGTGGAGGAGTTTCGCATTCGTAAGGAGGACTTTCTCCAAATCAAAGAAAAGAATAATAAAAAAGAAAAAACGAATTGCAGATAAGAGAAAGGAAACAGAACTGGGAAGAAGAGATAAGAAGAAACGGAATAAAAAAAAATGAGAGTTTTATTAGAAAGTTGAACAATTACCGATTATTCCATAATCCTTTTTCTTCATTAATTCTACTTAATATACATATATAACTGCATGTCCTGACATAAGAGAAAATATTGCATTCTGTCTTTGCACCATGGAGAATATTATTCTAAGAATTTATATATTAATGTAGTAAAATATAATTAGATATGACAATTTATAAATTTAGAAGTTTATTTATCTATAAAGAGCCACGAAAAAATAAATTATGTGATTAATTTATCATATTAAAAATAAGAATAAAATAGATGCTCAATGCAATATTTTTTTTGCTACATAGACGCCAAAATTTCAATATCCAAATGGACTGCCCATTTTTTAATGTTTGGAAACCAACCAGAGAATTATTCCTTTCTTCCATCAATAATTAATTATTATAGCAGTACAATCTAATCAAATTGATGCCCACATGAAGTGAAAATGATCGAAAATGGCGTTCTGCGGTTGGTTCTTGGCCGAATAGCTTCATAAACCAAGAGAGAAGGGAAATCCAGTGGAGGGCAACCAACTTCCACCGACAATGAAATTTCCGGCAGTATAAGTTTGAGCTTCGGCTGCACTGGTAATTACCTTAAATCCCCTCCACCTTACCCTTCTGGAAGTATCAGCTCCAGGGCCGGTGTTCTGATACTCTCCGTAGAACAACGTGTCCAGGGCAAAGTTCCCGTCCCACTCGAACCATCCCGCGGGGTCAATCACGTTACTTATCCTGGATTGCATCACCACCGTCCTGGAATACTCCTTCCAGGGGCGCCCCAGAAAGGTTGGGAAACGAGCCTGAACGGGCATCAGGTCTTGAGTGGCGCCGATTCTGCAATTCTGGATGACGATTCCAGTGTTTTGATTGGGGTCAGTTCGGCCTTGGGCGGTGACCATGTTCTTTTGGCCTGGGTCGGGACGGCGGGCGTTGATATCACAATTTTGCAACACTACGTTACCATTGCCGAAAATGAAATCAACAGAGCCAACGATGACGCAGTGAACGTAGAATTGGCGGTTGGTATGCACGTAGAGAGTATCCTGGAACCCCAGCATGCCGCACCTGTAGAAAGCTGAAAAATCAGAACCTACGCGAAGGGCCACGGCCTGGTGCTTGGATGGGCCTGCTGCATTTTGGAATGTTATGTCCCTGGCTAAGAATCCTTCACCAACCACGGCTGTGCAAGTCCCCGCCACACGGTGGAGGAAAAGAATATACTCTATGATCAGTACTAAATAATACCAGCATATCATTTACTTCTCAATGTTCTCATATACTAATGAAACAGAGAGGCAAGATATCCACTGGCAACATATGTGCATCTTTTTGTGAAGTGTGGACTGCATCAATTGAAACTATTACATTAGCTATTACTATATTAAAAACCACTACTTCCCTCAGAAAAAAGAAAAAATCATTTTGGATGTGGTCTCATTTTTTCTCTAAATTATAAGATACAATATATTTAGTACACAATTTAATATATAATTTAATATTTTTATTTTTATTTTTATTTTTTAAATTGAGTTATACGTTATCATTATTAATAAATGTAAAATAAGAATTTCACATAAAAAAAATTTTAAAACTAGACTTTAAAGATAAAAGTTAAAAAGAAAAACATGAGTACTTAATCTGGAACCAATTAGCTAGTAACGCTTTTTTTCAGATTTGGCCCTTTCAATATGTGCGACCTCAGTAATAATATATTGCAATTGCCATCCACCTATATAAATATTGCAATATATTGAAACTTATTATATATTGCAAAACTAAATTATATATTGCAAGTGAAAGGTCGCACATATTGAAAGGACCTCAGTAACTAATAAGTGTTGTTCTTTTGAACTAATAAAAAGTTGTATCCGAATTAAGGTTGATATTCTTTTTTGAAATCAAAAGAATATAATTTTTATTTTTAATATTACTTTTAATTTTGTGGCATACATAGTCATTATTTATAAGGGTACTACCGTACTAGTAGGAATTTAACATAACATGGCTTTTTTTTAGGATAAATTTTTTTTGAAAATGATTGTTTGTTTTTTTTAGGGATGGAGATAGTCGTTATTATGGTTGATTTTGTTTTCAAAACCAAATACTAGTAATAATATAGGAACAAAACAAAGCAAATTAAACTCACCAACAGTGGCAGAGTGGAAAGTAGTGCTGCCGTCAACAACATTTCTGCTGGCGGTGATGATTGTGTTCATTCTACCATCCCCAATGAACATTATGTTACGCTTATTGCTGGGGACCTCCACATTTTCCCTATAAACGCCCGCTTTGATTCTAATCACATATCTCCTGCTACTTCTCTCAGGCGCCGCAGCCACCGCAGCGGCCACAGTTCTATAGTTTCCGCTACCATCAGCCGCCACCACCACATCAGGCGTCACACTAGAAGACTGCAGCAACCTTCTATCCCCCGCAGACAACCACTCTGGCCATCTGTGGCTATCCCCCTCCTCCTCCTTCTCTTCCAGTTTCCCGCCAGCCGTCAACTTCTTCTCATTTATAATGTCTGTGTCGGTCATGTTTTTTATCATAGCCAGAGCATTACTGCATAACTTCTCTACATGGAACTCTACCTCGAGCAAGACTTGGCGCACTTTTTTGTCGGCTTTGCCGTGAGAGAAACCATCGAGGCAGGTTTCCTGGTTAGTGATGGCTGAACTTATGAGGGTTTTAAGGTCGTCGGCGTGTTGTTTAAGGGACTTCTTATTGGGGTACTCCTTGAGGTGTTCCAGAGCTTGATGAATCTCATTACGGGTTTCGTCAATGGTCTCCAGGCAATCGTGCAGTGCCGTCTTCTGGCGTTCTGTAAAAAGTTTTCTCTCGGCAATGAGATTCCTTACGGAGGAGAAAACGTGTTTCACGGCTGTGGTTGTGATGTTTAAAGACAATTCTATGACATCCTTTGGGGTTCTGATCACCTTTTCGGTGGCTTGAGGCAGAGCTGTTGCCAGTGTAGTGAAGCATAAATCAGGGTACAGTGTAGAGCTGCATGAGGTCTTAATAATGGCATGGTGAGCTGCTGCTACTGCAGGGACCTCAAGTTTTCCGGAGTCGTTATTTCTTGACTTGACTCCAGTCACAACTCCAATTACCAGGGCAACCAGCAACACAGCCGCCAAAAGAGTTAGAATGAGTTGTTTTCTCTTCTTGGGCACGATGGCGATGTCAGTGCTGTCATTATGTGACATTCTGGCGAAATATTGGTTTATGCGTTTCATGTTCAAAGTTCAGGCTTAGCTAGTTTAATTTGCTACTTCTGTATTGAATTATGTATGGATAGAGTGGGATGATATCCACAGGAATTTAATTGGAGCAGGAAGATGAAGAAGAAGAAGGAGGAGGAGGAGGCTATGTGAACGGTTGTGGTATAATTGGCTAAGAGTATCATCACTCAATACACACGATACTAACTAGTTTTTCCACAAAACAAAATGAGGTTTTTTTTTTTTAATTAACAGAAAGTATTCTACATTCATTATTTTTCACATTATATATAATTATTGACCAAACTCCTTTATATTGAGTTACGAATCATTAAAAACACGTCTAACTTTTAACAATATTGGACTAATGGGGACAAGAAAATGAGCTCCTGGAAACGTGAAATTAACTATAATGTCACGTGACTGTTGGGACTCTTAAATAGTACCATTTTCTTTCCCTTTTATTTTCAAATTGTTTTTTCTGCTAGCTTCTGTTTGGAGAGGTCACCGACACCTCTCTCCACTTTCCCCGCCCGTTAAGAGTAGGCCCGCCTACTCTGGATGGATAAGATAGAGGATGGAAACAAGTACTCTTAGGCCCGCCTACCTGGATGGATAAGATAGAGGATGAAAACTAGTACTTGTAATGTGAAAAACAACCAAATTGTTGGAACATTGTACGGTGACACTTAGGGTACTCATTGGGTAGTTTATTTGATTTTTAATTTATTTGATTTAAGTTTAATTAATTTTTTGTTTATTTAATTTGGGTTATTTGATTTTTAATCGAACCAGAATTCAGTAAAATTTAAATTCAAATCGAAATGAATTTGATTTTTTTTATAATCTTTATATATTTTTTAATAAATTTATATTTAGCCTTTTTTAACATTTAACCTTTTTATATTTACTACATTGTATATATAAATTATATATGCACATTATTTGTATATAATTTATAAATGTGTTGTATATAATAAAATATAAATTAAAAATCAGACATTGATAATTTTACAAATTATTTTAATTTTTAAAGTTTCACACAAACATATATATAATACATCAAATATAATTTAACATCTTTTTGATATTATATATATATAGTATATATTTATTTTTTCATTTATATTATGTAATTATACATATAATATATATATACATATACATAATACATAAATATATATTCAGATTTCGGTTTGATGTTCGGTTTAACCTAAAACCCAAAAATCAAAAAATTTAATTTCGGTATTGGTTTGGGTTTGGGTGAATATTCGAATTATCCAAAAATTGAATGTCCCTAGTTAATCGACACCTCTCGGCAAGACTTTGAATATAAAGTAAACAATCCTTCATATTTAAAAACTTAATTTTGAAAAAAAAAATATTTACAAAAGAAATTTATTTTTGTATAAAATTCTTATATTATTTATGTAATAATGATATATAACTTAAAATAGAAAATCATATATTTAATTATATATTAATTGAATTATATTTTAAAAGTAAATTTTAAAAAAAAAATTGAGAAGAGAAAGAATATTTCTTACAAAGTTGTGCGAGTGGACGGTTGTTGAAATCATTCACGTTGGTACTGTTATATGTTAGTATCACTTTAAAATACGTTTTTTCATTTTTTAAAATAGTGATTATAAAATAGAAAATATATAAAAAATTTAAAAATATATTTTGAAAAACCGTCCAAACAATCTCTTAACCTATTCTTAAAAAATTGTACCAGAATTTCACGTCATTCATTCATATTTAATTTATAAACATTTTATATTTGTATTTGATTTCTAAACAGTTTTCAGTTTTTTTGTTTATATTTTAGAAGTAAACTGTCATTTTAGCAGTTAAACAAACTATTTTGCCATTTTTTGTAATCGAGTAAGCAGACTACTTTCCTATTTTGCCTCAAAAACTCAAACTCATTACTTATTTTTTGTGAAACTCTTAGGGTTCGTTTGGACACACTTTTTATTTATAAACTTAAACAAAAATAAAACATCCAAACACATTTTTATTTCAAATTTTAAATTTAATTTTTTCTACTTAAATTTCTCTCACACAATATTTAAAAAATTCTTCCTATTTTTCCTTCAAAATACTTTTTCTATCAAAAAATAAACACTAAAATTTTCACACATTCCAATACAACTTTTCTCAAATAAATTACAATCCAAATGAAGCCTTAGTTTTATCAACCCAAATCAGTTATGTGTATCTTTAACCATAGGAGAATTTAAAATGAATTACAGAGACAATTTATTTTTTAAAACAAAGTTAATTTACCTTACATTGTATTTAATTATTTATTGTTGGTGCACATGGATGAATTTCTAACCTGCATTAAAAATGACTGTTGCTAATGTGATGGTAAAATTTACTACAAACTACAAATAGTCAAATTATTATAGTATTTCCTCTTTCTAAAAAATGAGTCTGCTTTTGATTTGTTACAACTTTTTTTCAAATTACAAAATACAATAAACCTAATATATAATTAAATGTATAATTTTATATTTTTATTCTTATTTTTTAATTTAGATTATATATTTTTATTATTAATAAAAATAATATAAGATTTCACTTCAAGAGTGAACTCTTTTTCTTTTTTTTTAAATTCAAGCTGAATTTTTTTTGAAACAAATTTTTTTGGCATAGAGGAAGTAGTATAAAGTAATAATTAAAAACCATATGTATGTGTGTGCATTTAGCCTTAAAAATGGATATGGTACTTGAGGTAGGGGTGGTCATGGTTTAGTTAAACTGAACAAACCGACCGGAAAAATCGAGTTGAAAAACCGAATAAATCAAACCGAAATTTTATTCGGTTCGGTTAAAACCGAACCGAATTAGTTATATGGTTTTCGGTTTGGTTTATGGTTTGGGGTTCTAAAAATCGAACCAAACCGAATAAGGAACCGAATTGAATAAGGAAACCGAATCGAATAAGAAAACTGAATCAAATAAAAAACCGAATCGAATAAGGAAATCGAATAAACTGAATTTTATAATTTATAAATATATTTTATATATATGTATATATGTTATTTCATATTTTTATATTTGTATATTTGTATAAATATATGTTATTAAATATTTGTATATTTGTATAAATATATGTTATTTTGTAGTTATAGTTTATAGTTTATATTTTATAAAGCCATTGTAGACTTTGTAGTTATGTACATATATTTTTGTATAATTAATTTATTGTTATTATAAAATTTATCATGTGTAGATATTAATGATAATGGACAATATAATGAATATATAATTATATAGTAATATTAATATAGTATATAACTATATATTACTAATTACTAAACAGTAAACAATTTATAGTTTATACTATAATTTTAATTTATCAATTTATTTAAAAGTTAAAGAAATATCAAATATCAAATTACAAATAAAGAAAAATAAAATAATGCATAAGTTGACAAAGTTGTTAAAATGTTAAACATGCGATTATTATGTTTTATATATTTAACTAGAATCAAATATCATAGATTCATAATATCATCAATTATTCAATATAATAGTCAATAATTAATAACTTATTGTTGTTAACTAAGTGATTACTAAGTATTAACTATTAAATGCCTAAGTGTTGAGTCTTTGAGTAATCAATTATAACTATATAATATTTACTAACGGTTATTTATTCAAAATTCTAAATTATTTATGATTTGCAAATTAATTATACGTATTTAAATCGAGTCAAATATCATGATAATTAATGCTTATAATTAGTTATTATTAATCAAGTAATTATTATTATAACTAAATACTAACCTAGTTAAACTTAGAATACTAAGAAGTACTAACTTAGTTAATATTTAATACTAACTTAGCTATAGTAATAAGTTAATAACTAATAATGATTAATAAATAATGAGTACTATGTTTACTAACAAACTAAGCACTAAATTAGTTAGTACTTATTTAATACTAACTTAGCTATAGTAATAAGTTAATAACTAATAATGATTAATGAATAATAAGTACTAAGTTTACTAACGAACTAAGCACTAAATTAGTTAGTACTTATTTAATACTAACTTAGTGTTGAGTAATACTTAATATACATAAGTTAATACTAACTTGGTTAACACTGATAAGTACTAACTTAGTTAATACCAACTTAATTAACACTAATAAGTACTAAATTACTAACTAAGCATTAACTTAGATAATACTATCTTAGTTTTGAGTAATAACTAATAAGTACTAACTTAGCTAATGCCTAATAGGCTAATAAGTAATAGCATAATACTTATATATTATAACTTATAAGTTATAACACTAATAAATTAATAATTACAATATGCAAATAATTTTTATATTACAATTACAAATTTAAACAGTTAAACTAAATAAGCAAAAAAGTAGCGAGTTTTAATTGAAAGAAAAAAAATATACAATAAGGATGTAATTGAAATGATTTATATTTGTTGTTGGATAAAATAAAATAAATTAAATTAAATTATGATTTTTATATAATTTTGTTCATTTCTGATGGGAATAATTTGTAAAATAAAATAATACAAATCCAATTATCCAATTAGGGCTGGGGCTTGTTCATTTTTGTTATTTTTGCAATTTTGATCCTCCTCCGAATTATTTGTGAAGGTTTCAAACCGAATTATTTGTGAAGTTTTGAAAAAAAAAGGAAGAAAAAAAGAAATTCGATTTATTTGGTTAACCAAATCGAATAAAAAACCGAATAAGAAACCTAATAAATCGAATAAGAAATCGAATTTCTTATTCGGTTTTATTCTATTCAAACCGAACCGAATCAAAAATTGAATAAGAAATTCGGTTCGGTTTATTCAGTTTTATTCGGTTTTAGGTTCGCCTTTCGGGTAGGAAGTTCCAAAATGTCAAATCGAATAAACCGAAACAACCGAAACCGAACTGAATGACTAGCCCTAACTTGAGGAGTGGTGTCGGCCATCTGGTGGAGTGTAGGAGTGTTCATTTTGATTTGCGTATCAAATCAAATTAATTCATTTTTCGAATTAGCAGATCAATCCAATCTAATCTGTTTTGATCAAAATGAAAAAAAATTATATTCTCTCAATCCTAAAAAAATAGTCAACTTTAGTTTATGTATAACTTTTTATTAGTTATTAGGTACAGCACATTTAATGTACCAATTAAATGTATAATTTTACATATTTATCTTTACTTTTTAAGTATGATATACACAATTATTATTAGTAAGAGTATTTTAAAATTTTGGTTTGTTTTCGGGACGGAGGGGATAACTTTTTTTTTTCTTTTCTTCTAAAGTAGCTAACATTAGTAATAAAATATAAATTAATATTGTTTTTGATAATTCAAATAATTCTTTAATTAAAATTAGTCAATTTGTGAAAAAATAAATTAAAATATTTACATAAAAATATACAAATTAATTTATATAAAAATATATAAATTAAAATATTTATATAAAATTTAGTTATTATTTTATATAAAAATAAATAATTTTTAATATAAAATTATTAATTTTAAATATAAATTAAATTGTCTAATATTGTATATAAAAAAAAGAAAAAAAATTAAATCGATCAAATCTAATCCGATTTAATTAAAATATTTTAAATATGATTGGATCACGATTGAGTTCAAATCGTCATTTCCCTTTCAAAGTTCCAACACTTGGCATTTAGCAGATGGTCCAGCGTTGGCATTTACTATTTGATGTGGAAATTCGTGCATTTTTTTTTTCAAGTGAATCAATCTATTATTTGTACATGTAACCTAATATATAATCCACATCTGTTATATGTATTACGATTTTGTGTAGTCTCACAGGCACGTAAATATATATTGACTATATTTAGATAGTAATTTATTTGAATTTTTTTTTATTAAAAGCTGTGAAATTTTTTGTAGGATTTTTTTTAAAGAAAAAGTGACTTGAGGGAAAAAATAAAAGGTGATTTAGAGAGAAATTTGTCTAAAATAATGTAAAAAGAATTTTAGTGAAAAGTTTAAATTTTAAGACAAAATAAAAATTTGTTTAAATATTTTTTTTTTGTTAAAAAAATTTAACTTTTTTTTAAATAAATAATTAACCAAACACAGCAACTTGCGATTTTGTTTCATTGTACACAATTCCAACAGCCTCACCATAATCCATCCGTGTTTGGCAACAATCCTTATGTGATTGTGGCGATGTATATTATTGTTTCTGCCTAAAAAATATTCAATTTTGTATAAGCATTATTTTTTTAAAGTTTATTTTTTCATATACAATTTTTAAATTTTTTTAATTTTTAAGTGATATATAAAAATATTATAAAATTTTTATTTAGGAATATTTTTTTTTGTGACGAGAAAATTTTTAAAAATTACTCTGATCCTGGGTCGGAAGGGGTAATAATTAGGAATAGGAGCACGCACAACGGGAAGAAAATTTTGAAGTTCGCTCCAAGGAAGCATGTGCACTGTGCAGTATCTTTGACGTGGGGGCCGAATGTAATTGTCTTGTGAAGTTGTGCGGGGAGTACAGTCACGGAGAGACACGGAAAACGTGTAAAACACTACGAGCCAACATTGACAGATGTGGGGTGGATTGTCTTTTTCTTTTCTGCTCAGCGTCATAATTTCCTCGTCCGTCTAAAAAAATAAAATAAAATAAAATAAAATAGAATAAAATATATTTACCATCTCAATAGATTGTAAAAACTCTAATTAAATCTCCAAATTTGATTTATTATCAATATCCTTTAAATTTGATAAATTCATAACATTTAACTCCTTTAATAAACTAAATTCATAACATTTAACCCCTTTAAGGGGTATTGGTAATAAATCAGATATGGGGGTTTGATTGGTAATTTTTACAAATTATAAAGGTAATAGATGTATTTCACCCATTAAAATCTTATTTTTATTATAAAATACATAAATAAATATTGATTATATTGATTCATATATAATGTTTGTTTATATCCTTATCCAATGTATGTCCATATCCTTGTCCAATGTTTGTTCATATTCGTATCCAATGTGTGATCATATCCATATCCAATGTATGTACATTCTTGTTCTCTTATAAATAAAAGCTTAGTTTTACTCATTTTGGGTGAAGAAAAGTAGAAATATGAAATTTGCATATGGTTTTCCCTACTATTTTTGGTGTTTTTCTATTTTATCTACTTAATCTCTTTCATTTTCTCTATTGTATACTTATGACGCAATATTTTACAACACGTTATCAGCATGAAGAGCTACCAATTAAGTAAATAATTTTTTTTTCTTGACTTTGAAGAGCTACCAATTCTTGTCATACTCCATCTCCTTCTATCAATTCTTCATTTTTTTCTTTTTCTTGACTTTGAAATTAATTTATCATTATGCTCCTAAAGTAGGCGAATATTTTGGAAATCCTTCCAATTAATTTGAGGATCCATTTTTTCGCAAGAATTATGGCAAATTCCACATCCTAAAAGTAAGTGAAAATAATTATCTATCTTAGTGCCTTAACATGGAAATGCACCTCCAAGGGCAAGGTCTCGTCAATGCAATTATAGAAGGCGGAACCTCAAATAGAAAAGATAAGACAAATGCACTGATTTTTATTTGTCGTCATTTGCATGTGAGCCTGCAAACTCAATATTTATCCGTTCGAGACACTCAGACTCTATGGAAGAGGTTGAAGGATAAATATGATCATACCAAAATTGTTATCCTCTCTCAAGCATTATGATATAAGATTTTAAATCAGTGTCTAACTATAACTCCGCTTTATTTGATATTGTTTCTCGACTTCAGTTATGAGGTGTCAAGCTCACTGATGGGGAACTGTAAGAGAAAACTTTCTCCACCTTCCATGCTTCGAATATTGTATTGTAACAGCAATACCGGCAACATCAATTTGGCACATACTCTGAATTGATTTTTGTGCTTCTCAATACTGAGCAAACTAATAAATTGCTCTCAAAAATCATGATCTCAGACCTACTGGTTCAAAAGCATTGCTTGAAGTTGAGGCACATGCTAACTCTAAGAAAAATACTAGATATTTTAAGGGCTATAAATGTAGGCAAAAACATAGTTCTCGAAGGGGTGGCAGAAAATTTAACCGCCTTAGGAAATCTAACTTTGGCTCGAATCATGAAAAAAAAAAAAAGAAGCCAAAGAATATGACTAATGAAAGTATTTGCCACCATTGCGGCATGGCTGGGCATTGGTCATGCACTTGTCGTACGCAAAAACACCTTGTTGATTTATACTAGACATCTTTAAAAACTACAGGTAAGTGTGATGAATCTCATGCCATTGATATTAATCCTACTGCTATAACCACTGCTGAGAGCAACAATATCTCTGTTGGCGGAACTACTCTTGTTCCTGAAGTAGCAAATGCATCCCGCGATGTCTTTGATTTCTTTGAGAACCTTTGATTGCTTTAAACAGGCATCAGATGGGATGTCTTTAATAATTTCTTTTCTAGTTGCTCTTCTTTAAATGTATTACATTTTATTATTCTCTAATATGGTTATTTAATAAAATTTTTATGAACCTTATATGACATTTATTATTTTATTTGATCTTATGACTAACATACAAATTTTATGATACTTGACATCTGAAGTTGTCAACATAAGTGCAAATGAAAAATTTTGAGAAAAAGAAAAATGTTTGTTTGCTTGATAGTGCAGCAACACATGTCATTTTTCATAGTAAACACTTTTTTCTTAAGTATGATAATGTGTAAGACATATATCCATACAATATCAAGTCCTGTTTCAATTATTGATGGTTTCGAGAATAGCACAATTGTTTTGCCAAATGGCACCATCTTTCATATTGAGAATGTGTTCTAAGCAATAAATCAACAAGGAATCTGCTCAGTTTCAAAGATGTACGTTGTAATGGGTACCATATTGAGACTATTTTTGAGCAAAATAAGGAATATATCAGCATTATCTCTTATAAGATGGGCCTAAAAACCATCCATGAGAAGTTGGAAGCTTTTTCTATAGGTTTGTATTGTGTTATGATTAAGGCTATTGAAACCTACACTACCATGTCTGGAAAATTGATAAACCCTGATCGGTTTGGACCGTGGCATGATCGCCTTGGTCACCCTGGCACTTCAATGATGCGTAGAATAATTCAGAATATAAAAGGACACTTTTTAAAAGATACAAAGGTAATGCTGTCCAAAGATTATAATTGTGAAACTTGTTCATAAGGAAAACTCATTATTAAACCTTCTATAACAAAGGTTAATCTTGAATGCCCTTTATTTTTGCAAAGAATTCAGGATGATATTTGTGGATCAATACAATCACCAAGTGGACTGTTTCAATATTTTATAGTACTAGTAGACGCATCCTGTAGATGTTCCCATGTTTGTCTATCATCTAGTGCAATGTCGCCTTTCCATGTTTACTTGCGCAAATTATAAAGTTTCGGATTCAATTCCTTTATTATCCAATTAAAAGCATAAGGATGGATAATGCTGGTGAATTTACATCAAAGAGTTTTGATGCATATTGTGTTTCACTCGGAATTGAGGTTGAGCACCTAGTCGCATATGTTTATACTCAAAATGGATTGGTAGAATTTTTTATTAAACATATTCAAATCATTGCCTTCACTCTATTATTGAGAACGAATCTCAATAATACAGCATAAAGTCATGTAGTTTTGTATGCGATAGCCCTAATTAGATTGCATCACACTGCTACTTTCTTACAATCTCCCATTCAAATGGTTCTTTGTTATGAACCTGATATTTTACATTTACGCACATTTGGTTGTGCAGTACAAGTGCCTGTAGCACCACCAAAAAGAATGAAAATGAGTCCCCAATGCTGTTTGGGCATTTATGTTGGGTTTAATTCACCGTCTATCATTAGGTTCTTGGAACCAACTATTGGTGATCTTTTTACTACTAGATTCACAAATTGTCATTTCAATGAGATAGTATTTCCATCAATTGGGACACCAACACCTTTCCTGGCTGCAAAGCAGAAACCAGTTAAGGTTACCTCCTACAATGAGAAAATTTTATCTCAATTAGACCCAAGAATTCTAGAGTGTAAAAATGAGGTACAACATATAATATATTTACAGGTTATGGCTAATAGATTTCCTGATGCATTTAATGGTGCTGTTAAGGTAATGAAATCTCATATTCCAGTTGTAAATACTCCAATTAGGATAGTTGTTCTAGAATGACAGGTTAAAATGGATCAAAATCTCCCACATTTGAAGCGTGGTAGACTAATAGAATCAAAACACGCTGTTCCTCAAAAACGAAGGGGAAAGACTTAGGAATCCGTTCCAAAAGAGCTTAAGAATCAGGAATATGCTCTAAAAGAGTTTGATGTTGTGCTTGCTCCCAAAGAGCTTATTGCCCCTGAAAAGGCACAAACCTATGAAAAGATCACTAACCTTGGAATACGGAGAATGTAATGAGATTTGGGATCGAAATGAAATCATCACTGATGATGGTTTTGCAATTTTAGTTGTTCATAAAATTATAGATGATGATTATGAGTCACAATCTATTATTGAATGTCGTCAAAGGCAAGATTGGCCTAAGTAGAAGGAAGCAATTAAGGTTGAATTAGCTTCCCTAACTAAACGAGAGGTTTTTGGACTTGTAACTCAAATCCCCGATAACGTAAAGTTCGTTATATATAAATGGGTATTTGTCCGGAAACAAAATGAGAAAAACGAGGTTTTCAGGCATAAAGCCTGATTTGTTGCCCAAGGATTTTCTCAAAGACCTGGAATTGATTATGATGAGACATATTCACTTGTGATGGATATGATTACATTTCGTTTTCTAATTAGCCTAGTTGTCTATGAAATGTCGAAAATATGTCTTATGGATGTTGTGACGGCATATCTATATGGCTCATTAGACTCTGATATTTATATGAAAATTTCTTAGGGATTCAAGGTGCTTGATACATGCACTCCCTGTAACTTATTCTCAATAAAGTTATAAAATTTTTTGTATGGGTTAAAGCAATCCGGCCGTATGTGGTATCAATGCCTATATGAATACCTAATTAAGAAAGGGTACAAGAATGATACCATCAGCCCATGTGTGTTTATTAATAAATCAGAAATTGGATTTGCTATCATAGCAATTTATGTCAACAATATGAATTTAATTGGAACTCTAGAAGAGTTAGATAAAACTGCTGAATATTTGAAAAAGGAGTTTGAAGTTAATGATTTGAGTAAAACCAAACTTTGTCTTGGTTTAGAGCTTGAGCATAAAGTAAATGCAATAATTGTCCATCAATCAGTATACATTGAAAGATTATTTAAACGTTTTAACATGGACAAAACTCACCCATTGAGCACCCATATGGTTGTAAGGTCTCTAGATCCTCAAAAAGATCCGTTTCGTCCTAGAGAATATGATGAAAAGATACTTGGTCTTGAAGTACCATATCTCAATGCAATTGGGGCCTTGATGTACTTGGCACAATATACGAGACCAGATATTGCTTTTGCTGTAAATTTATTGGCACGTTTTAGTTTTGAGCCAACTTGAAGACACTAGAATGGAGTTAAACATATTTTTTGTTATCTTCGAGGAACCATAAATTTGGGATTATATTATTCTAAGAATTCCATTACCTCTGGTTTAGTTCGATATGCTGATGCTAGATATAGATATGATCCACATAAAACTCGCTCTCAAACTTGTTATTTATTTTGTTATAATGGCACCGTCATTTTTTGGCATTCTACGAAGCAATCGCTAGTAGCTAAATCTTCTAACCACTATAAGATTATTGATTTATATGAAGTTGGAAGAGAGTGTTTGGTTAAGATCCGTTATAACCATATTCACTATTTTTGTTGTTTAACACTGGTTACAAATTCTTCCACTATAATCTATAAAAAAAATGCTGCTTCTGTTGCACTAGTAGGGGATGATATATCAAAAGTGATAGGAGCAAGCATATATCGCCATAATTTTATCCAAGAAAGTTGACAAATTGATGTTAAACAGATTCAATCCATAAAGAATCTTGCAGATCTTTTACCAAATCATTGCCAATGTCAAATTTTGAGAAATTAGTATATGGCATTGGTATAAGGCAAGTTCATAAGATGCAAGATTGAGTAACCCTAACAGTGTCTATATAGTTCAATTGAGAGGGAGATATTATGAACTATGCATTGCACTCTTTTTTCCTTCTGATTAATTTTTTCCCACAGGGTTTTTCCGATTTAAGATTTTTAATGAGGGAATTAATGCATCCATAAAATGGAGAGATCATGAGATTTGTGCTATGTATTCTATTTCCCTTTTGTCCAGTTTTTTGTCATATTGGGTTTTTCCGACTTAAGATTTTTAAGGAGGTAGTATCATGCACATTCGTAAAATAATGAATGAATATTCAAGGGGGAGTGTTATGAAATACATGAATGAATATTTATTATATTTATCCATATCCAATGCTTGTTCACATCCCTATCCAATGTATGTCCATATCTTTATCCAATGTTTGTTCATATCCCTATCTAATGTCTGATCATATCCATATCCAATGTATGTATATCCTTTTCTCCTAAAAATAGGAGCTTAGTTTTAGTCATTTTGGGTGAAGAAAAGTGGAAATAAGAATTTTTCTTCTAGTTTTTCCTATTATCTGTGGTGTTTTTCCACTTTCTCTTCTTGATCTCTCTCCATTCTTTTTATTATATATTTGTAACACAATATTTTACAGTAATTTTTTATTTATTATTAAATATAACTCATTTAATATATCACTAAATATATAATTTTACATTTTTATTATTACTTTTAAATTTTGAGTATACATAATTATTACTAATAAAGATATTTTAAGAATTTGATTGAAAAGTAAATTTTTTTTAAAACAATAAATTTTTTTTTAAAGTTGACTATTTTTTGAGAAGGAAGAATTTAATACCATTTGCTATTACTATTAGGCTTTTAGGGCACATTTACGTCGTGTCACAACTAGCTTGTTGGATTTTTTTATGGATATTTATTATTTTAATATAAATTAAATAAATATTACAATTTTAAATGAGTTCCAAAAACAAAGAAATTGACATATGAAATGTCGACCTTAAAGTCAATATTCAAAATGTCAATTTCGAAATTGACACTTTGAATGTCGATTTCAATTGGCATTTTTAAAACAAAAAATATCTATATGAAATCGACATCCAAAATGTCGATTTTTGGATAGAATAAATAAAAAAAAAATTGTTTCAATTTCTTTCCTCCTCCTATTTTTTCTCCCAGCAGATGCACCTCTCTCTCTCTCTCGGTCCCCCTTGCTATCAAAACCCTCTCCCCCTGCAACTCTCGCCCTACCACCTCACTATAGCACCCCAATCCTACCCAGCCCTCCCCTCTCCTTCCCCTGCGCAACCCCAATCCCCAGGTAGAAAAGGAAAAAAAAAAGTTGCTCCCCCACTCCGAGGGGGAAATTTGCAAATATAGCACATTTGGGTTAGTTTAGTTGAAGAATAGCACCGCTTAAAACTTCCTTGCCAATATAGCAAGTCAACGATGTTTGACTATGTGAAAAGACCTAAATGATCCATTCGTCTCTTTACTTAATAATAGAATTGTCCCGTCCCATTCTTCTGCATTCTTCATCGATCCAACAACAATTCAACACATCGATTGCATCCACGCGTATATGACATCAAGTAACAAGGTTGCCTCCATAGAGCATAAATTAAAAATACCGGCGATTCGGGACAAGGTAAGTGAAATTTTACCTCAAAATTTACATTTTAATCTTCATGTTTATGATATCGGGCATAAACGCTAATTCTTAGGGCTTGAATGCTGATTCGTAGGGTTTTGTTTATGATGGCAATGATTAGAGATTTTTGAAAACATACGACAAGTTAGGGTTTTGTTTGATGTTAGCCGTAATATCGATTGCATATCCTATCACATAGAGTGCTTGTTGTTTTAAAGCATATGTCTGAAAAGCAATGAATGTGTTCAATTTATATTCGAGCAGTGTCGATCCGATGTCGAGTACTTAAACTTGTCGAGTACTTGGTCGAGCCGGTCTCAAGCCATATGTCCAGGGAGTATGTAAAACGAGAGGAAAATTCATGCAACTTGTCTTACGATATATCTTTCATGAATCGAGCATGTCATACATGGTATCGTTCGTGTATTGCAGGAGATAAGGGACTTGATGGAGCAGGTGCTTGAATGGTATGAAAATCTTGAGGTGGAATTGAGGGAGACAAAATAGAAAGTGTCACAAAGAACTGCTCGTATATACGAATTGGAGAAAGTCTTACAATGATCCAACACATCGATGACATCCACGCGTACGAGACATGCATCTTCAAGCAACAAGACTGCCGCCATGGAGAATAAATTGCAAATACCTTGGTCCGGGACAAGATAAGTGGAAATTTGCCTCGATTTGTAGGGTTTTGTTCATGATGGCATTGATTAGGGTTTTTTGAAAAATATGACAAGTCAGGGTTTTGTTTGTTGTTTATATCGAGCACTTTGTCGAGCCAAGCCGATTTCGAGTACTTTAAACTTGTCTAGTACTTGGTCGAGCCGGTCTCAAGCCATATTCCAGTGAGTATGTTTCATAAATTGAGCATGTTTTATGTTGTATCGTTCGTGTATTGCAGGAGATAAGGGACTGGTTGGAGCAGGTGCTTGAACGGCAAGAAAAGTTTGAGGTGGAATTGAGAGAGACACAACAGAAAGTCACACAAAGATGCAGTGCTCATATATACAAATTAGAGAAGAAAGCCAAGCATCATCTGCTAGCTACTACCAAAAAACTCAGAGCAAAATTGCAGACCACAGAAGCTAACGTTGAAGAGGAAGGAGAATCTAGCATAGTTGTAGACTAAGGCATTGAGGCATTGATGCCACTTTGTATCGTTCTTTCTTTTATATTGTTATTTATGTAGTATTATCTGAACATATTATTATTATTCGATCAAATTCATAATCAATAGAACATTTTATTATTTCCTTGCCAATATAGAAAGTCAACAATGTTTGACCGCGTAAAAAGACCTAAATGACCCATTCGTCTCTTTACTTAATAAGAGGAAACCCTCGCTCGCTTGTTCGTTTCATTCTCATTCACTCTCTTCATTGATCTAGCATCCCACTTCTTCTTCCTCATTCATTGTTTCCAACATCGAAAACACATTCCATTCTCGTCTGGCATCCACGCCAGATCTCCTGTCTACAATCAAAACGTCCACCACTGTAGAGAAGAAAACACAAAACCCGCCAGACAGGAACAAGGTCAGCCGAAATTTGAGTCGAAATTTTTGACTTTGTGTTTTGTTTTCTGATTAGTATGTGATAGGCTTTATGCAGTAGGGTTTTTTGGGTTTCAACATTTGAGAGTGTTTCTTGTTTATAATTGAACTAGGTTTGCATGTCTTGCATTATTGTCGAGGATGTTTCATCTTATCAAGTAGGTATTCAAAACAATCATGCAATATGAAAAACAAACACTTGTCGAGCATCTGCTCAATCGGTTATCAAGTACTTAGTTGTCATCGAGCACATGTCGAGTACTTAGTCTCTCCTTTGTCGAGTATTATGTCGATCATTTGTCGAGTACTTAGTCTCTCACTTCACTGATTTGTTGTATTTCGTGCAAGACCCTCTCAATGAGCATAGAAGATATGATCAACAACATTTGACTAATGGACATAATGTATCAACCACATTTGACTGAGAGACATAACATGGTAAAACATTTGACTGAGTGACACAATTTATCAATAACATTTGACTTCATTTGAGATTTAAGTGTTACATTGAGCACCATACTTCACTGATCTGCTGTATTTCGTGCAGAACCCTCTCAATGATCAAATGGTTATTCGGTGATCTTTTCAACGCCCAATTTGCTGAGTACTGCTATAACGAAGCAAATATGCGGATGATTAGAACGTATCAACACCATTTGCCAGATAGACATAATGTATCAACAACTTTTGACTGATGGACATAACGTTGTAAAATATTGCCATTCTTATCAGTTGATTAGTAGGGGAGATACGTGGGATTAGCAAGGGAGAATGATCTTGAGTTTGTGGACAACCTCATGATGAGAGAAAAGTTCTCACCAGCATCCTCTGACGGACATTGATTGGCTTTAAGTAGCAGGCGCGCTTTCTCGGGTATATGATTATGAGTTTGAATGAATGCTGAAACTAGCGAGCACATACAGAATAATGGACCCAACGTGTGAACTTAGTCGATCACTTAGGTTAGCACTTAGTCAAGCACAAAGTCGAGCATGGAACGAGCATTTGTCGAGCTCCAACTCGAGCGCTACTCGATCACTTATTGATTGTATTGTAATGTGTTGTACTCTATGAATAAAACATCGTGTATTGTTGGTAGTTGTTATGAAATTTATACAATGAGGGGGGGTGGGGGGAGAATTAGCTGTTTGGCCTTCTATACTAATAGAAGCATCTGAATTAGCTAAAAATTCAAATTTGAATCAAATCGAACTAAAAATTGAATTCAAAATTATAATAGTTGTTACTATATATTATTTATATGCATAATTCTATAATATTTATGAAAAATAAAATATATGCTATACATAAAATATCAAAAAGGCCACAATGCATAAATGCATATGTTAGATTGGATTGTATGTATTTTATATACATATATACATATACACACACACACACACACACACACACACACACATATATATATATATATAATTTTAAAGGTTAAAATAAGTTTTAAAATTATCAAGTTGTTGTTTTTTAATTTTTAATTTGTATTTTATTGTAAACAACACATATTTATATTTAAATTATATACAAATAAGGTGTATATACACTATAATTAATTAATTATTTATATAATAATTAGTTTACAATATATTATATATGTAGTACAAAAATCGACTAATATTATGATTTTAGTTTTATTCCATTGTTGAATAAGTAAATAAAAATCTATTCCATAAATCTAATTTAATAACTGCATTGGCATAGTAATTGACATATTAAAATTATAAGGATAAGATAGTAAATTGGAAAAGGATAAATGTAAATCTATTTAAAAAGTTTAAAGATTATAAAAAAAAAATAGATAAATAACTTATAACATATCCCTATTTCACTAAATGTAAATAGAAAAAAAAACAATAAATGTAACTTCTCATCCTTAATAACTTGTCCTATTTCGTTTGAACATATATCTTTGTAATTCGTAAATAATTACCAATAAGTGATTAGTAATTAGTAAGTAGTAATTAGATATAAGTTATTATTAATTTAATAATTACAAAATCTTACTTAATTGGTCATTTTTACTTGTAAGTTTTAATAATTACTAATAACTCCAAACTCAAAAGTTTCAAATATCAATAATTGTCAAATTGTCAATGTGTGATTTTTTTACTTTTTAATATATATATATATATATATATATATATATATATATATTGAAAAAAATCCTTTAAAAAGGGAAAAAATTATAGTAGAATTTGATATCAAATTTGGACGAATTCAAATTCAAATTCTGTCAAATTCAAACCGAAAACTGAATTTCTGAATTCAAAATTTGGTTTTCAGTTTGTGTTCCAAAAATAGCCAAACCAATTAAATCGAACTAATAAAATCTAAAATTTGAAAAAATTGACAAATGATCACCCCTCGGCACAAGTGTAAAATCGGATCAGAGTGCAAAATTTTAAAATCAAGGATAGGAGATCAATCACTTGAATCATTTGGATTAGTAATAAAAATTGAATGAAGTTATAATGATATAATATAAATTAATTAATTATTTCATCTGTCTTAAAATATTTGTAATTTAGTATACTTTTTTAAATCATAAGGTACAATATAGTTAATACATAATTAAACAATTTATTTATTTTTTTAGTGTATTTAAAGTTAAATTTAGTATAGATTGTATGAAAATTTAAATATATAATTGGGTAATTTTGTAAAAAATAGTATAAAAAATATTTTATGTAAGGAAAGTATTAAAAACTATAAGAAAATTTTGTATAAATGTTTGGGATATTTAATTGTAAAGAGTTAGAAAATTTATTAGTGAAAATTTTAAAATATTTACATAAAAAGAAATAAAAGTAAATTTTATAAAAATTTAGAGTTAAACTATAATTTGAAAAACTGAAAATTATGTCGATGGAAAATGGAAAAATGATGGGTCAACCCAAGTTGTGATTGGGTTTTACTATTTTTTTTTTTGGTTACTAAAACGTCAATCATTTCATTTCATTTCATGAATAAATACTGTACAAGTGTTAGCCAAAATAGGCTAAATGATCTCCTTGGTCTCATACGATAGCCAAGGGAAAAAATGTAATAAAAGTTCAAAATCACAATCCCATTTGATTACTAAACTAACTAGTTTATGACTAGCAACCCTTTTATTTGGCTATACAAGGAAAAGACCTACTAAATTCAAAATGATTATGCAAAAATTGATGTTTTCAGATATAGTAAAAATGCTAACTTTAAAGAATTGGCTAAGCCTTTGTACTATATTTTGTACCCAAATTGCAATCTAAAAAGGATATCATTCAAAAGTTACTAACTAGAACTGTACGTAAAAAGAATATTAATCAACCAAAAGTAAGTTGCACCAAGCAATCCAAATCCATTCTTTAGCCTCTCCATAGTAGGAAGACCAGCCTAATGTATTAGAAAGTTCAACAGGGACAGTTTCACTAAAAGTAAGTTGCACCAAGCAATCCAAATCCGTTCTTCAGCCTCTCCATAGCAGAAAGAGAGACCTAATGTACTAGAAAGTTCAACAAGAAAAGTTTCCAACAAGAAACAACAACAAGAAAGCTTAGAAAAATCTTCAAAGCACTAGATCATTATATACCCTAGTCCAGCCATAAAGTTCTAGAAAGAAAGTTTCTGTAACACAAACTTGACAGAACCAATTCAAGAACCAATGCAAGTACCAAGTACTCCTTGGAAATAGAAACTAGGACTAACTAAGCAACTCAAATCATTTCTTCAAAATGCAATAATAAGAAACCAAAACTCTAGAAAATGCAGCTAGGTTATAAACATAAAGCTAGCTATAATCAGAAAAATAACTACTAGAAAGCGGCTACTATTATTTCAAGTGCTAGATCATACAAGTATATTACAAAGGGTAGCATATTAACTAAAAGTCACACAAATGTATACAAGCATATAGTTATTCAAAGGCCATCCTTCTTTAGGAACAAACCCATTATAGTAACAAAAAAAATTGTTTCTTCTCTTTTCCCTTTTTTTGTTTTATTTTTTTCCTTCTTTTTCCGTTCTTTTTTTTTCTTTTTGTTTTTTCTTGTTTTTTTTTTACCATTTTTCCTTTGCTTTTTTCCAGAACATGATCCTGAAAGCATCAAATCTGCTTTTTCACAACAATTGCACAGAGAATAAACAACAAGCAGCCCAAACATGATCATGAAAGCATCAAATCTGCTTTTTGTTCTTCAATTATTGTTGTACATTACTTTTGTATATTTTTGTGTACTTTATTTCATCACAAACTACAAAAAAAATTATTTTTGAACATTATTTTTATATATTATTATTTCTTACATTATTTATTAACATTAATTCTATACATTATTTTTGTACATTTTGTATATTATTTTTTCTGTACATTATTTTTTCACACTATTGTTGAACAACAAATTATTATATTTTAACTAATTTTTTATACACACGTAACCATGAAGAAGTACCAAAATCCAAAATATATTAAACTCAAACACACAAACTTTATACCAAAAAAACTAGAACTAGAAAGAAATTAGATTTTGAACAAATTACAAAATAAAAATAAAAATATCAACTTCCACAACGAGAATATCTAATATTTCTTTGCGGTTGTCGTCTACGGGGTTGGGGCTGTGGGTTTACACGGGTTTGGTGTTAGAACCATTGTGTCTCCAATGAGTCTAGATCAAATGGAATAGATTCACCTATACGTGGTCCCTTACGAAGATGCCTATGGCATTCATAGACCAAATCATATGTAGAAAATTGAGATGATGTGCTAGCCTCAAAATGCAATGAATTGTCAATTTTAGGTGTTTCCTCTTATGGTTCATCAGATTGTTGAGGAAATGAATCAGTATTAAATATATGATTAGCATCATCTTCTATATAGTGATCGGATGTAGATGGATGATCATGTGATTGTTGAAATCCACTTTGGCATTGAAAATTTGAATGTGTTAGCTGCGGTGACTCTCTCCAACAATCATCAATGCACCAAAAGAAATATTACGTACATTGGCAATGAATGCTCTCGTATCTATCTCCAAATTGTTGAAAGTATTGTGGGTCAAATCATACGCTTGCACTCAACATTCACCTTGCAAATAAAAAATAATAACAATTAAAGCGTTGAATACATTGTTAAATATTGAAAAAATAAAAATATTATATATATATACCCAAAACTCAACAACCAAATGAACCAATACAACTAGACAAACACCCTGACTAGGGCGGTGCGCGAAATTACCTATTAGAATACGAGTAATCTGGCGATACCAAATCATGTACTTTGAAAATACTACATAGGACCACTTGCAGGAAATCTGTGGACTTTGCTATTCTTTGCCTATTCCATAAATCAATATAGTGTGGATGCTGAGATATTCAATTAATGCTCTTTCTACCTCGACGATTGATCATATGCAATCTCAAATCAATGTCAACGGTAGTAGGAATAGTTTGATGATAGCTGAATTGCCACATAACTCACTCAGGTAAATACAGTTCAACGATATCAAAGTTTATAAGAGATACGTTTGCACACCAAATATCCTATCCATGTAAGCAATAATTTGATAACTGATACAAATTCCCCTCTGAATACGACTGCCAAATAAAATGTAAAATAACAAAAGTTAACTATAATTAGCGTTTCAATGAAAATTAATTTTTCAAAAGAATAAAACAAATAAATATTAATATCAGATACTTACATCATCCTCTATCATATAATCCAAATGATCTCGATACATGTGCAGCACATGTGAACTAGCATCGGCAAAACTCAAATTTGTATTCCATCTGTAACAAATAGGGCACGTCAATATAGAATATGGATACAAAGATGAAAAAAAATAAATGTGACATGAAAAAATTTGAAGAGTTAACGATCAAAATGGTCCCTCACATATTAGCCAATGAGCTTTTTAGTTTTTCACTTTTAAAATGGATAAAAATGGTCCCTCACATTTCATGAATATACCCTTTTGGTTCTTTATCACTATTATGTCACTATTTCATCATTATTTTGACACTATTCTATTACTATTCTAACAGAAAAACAAGCGGAATAGTGATAGATAACCAAAATGGTACATTCATGAAATGCGAGGGACCATTTTTCCTATTTTAAAAGTGAAGGACTAAAAACTTCATTGGGCAATATGTGAGGGACCATTTTGATCATTAACTCAAATTTGAAAAATGCACATGCAACTCAAGTTCGTTGGGCATGCCAGAAAAAACCAAAAAAGGTTGAGTTCGCACATGATGTTGCAGTCTAGTCCTCAATAATCTCTCCAATGCCCACAACTGTAGAATGCATAGTGGGTCACATATACCGACCGTATATGCCCATGACACCCAACATAATAGCCTATATAGAGAGGCTAAAACAGTGCTACCCAACTATATCTTGATGCATTATTTATATCTTTCAATAGAAATGGGTAAATCAACTTGATTTTAGTGCCTGACTTATTACCCATAATAGAACCTAAAATTTGCATCATCCGACACCTAACATGCTATAATACCTCCTCATCAATGGCCTCAGACAGCAGAGGATGAAACTCTAAATGCATAGACATACTCTTTAACTTCAGGTCAATTCCTATCAAAATCTCCGAGAACTGACATGTAATCTAACAGCTCTTGACATATTGTTTGTCAGTCCTCTATCGTATAACTAGGGTCTAGACCGATCACTACATCTCTATCGACTAGTAAATCCCACAGTACTATGACATCTTATAATGTCACAGTCGCTTCGTCGACTGGGAGGTGGAAGGTGTGAGTCTCCTATTGCCATCTCTCCATCAGTGTCGTAATCAATGAATGGTTTATTTATATAGACCTATCATATACACACCATAAAATCCAACTCGAATGAGGATGTCCTGCACCCTAATGTTGAGTTGGGTGATTCTCCAAAACTTAGCATTTGACCTATGCATTTCATAAGGAGGGTATCAGGATCTCTCTAAACGATCTCCGAGTGATGCGAGGACTGTAATGTCAATACATCTAACTGAACCAATCCTGGAGATAAATGTGGCAACCTGTAGACTAACTCGTCTCTTTCCATCACCTAAATATATTAAATATATTATTGATTATTTTGTACATATATTAACAAAAGTTATTTAATGTCCATAAAAATTGCATTACGTAATAGTGAATAAAGTATATTGATATTATAAACAAACATATAAATTTTAGTAAAAAAAATCATACACACAATCAACACAACAAAAGTTCATTCGACAATGTCATTCAACATTGTTACATTTAAAATTTAAATAAAAACCTAAACAATCAACTCAAAAGATACTACAATACATTACGGATGTGTGGCTACCCTATCGCTAAACCTCTCCGTGTTTCGATATGCTTTCTTGTTATGTCCATTTTCTCCACATGCTTTGCACTTCTACCTTTGTGCTCGATCTAGTTCATTCCTTTTATAGGTAGACCTTGGACAATCGAGTCGATCATTGACACAGTCTTAATTGACCACTACATGAAAAGGTGCAGGTGGCCAATAATCCTCGTGGGGTATGGGGTAGAAGTTTGCAGAGTACATTTCAACCATCTTCTGCATAGTATATATTCCATCAACAAGTGCCAGAACCACCATTCCCATTTGGGCAGAAACCTTCATCACATGCGAGCAAGGAATCTTGTAAATTTCAAACTTCCCACACGTGTAAGTGCAATTGTTAATATGCACTGTATGCACATTGCCTCCTTTGTTACAATGTATTCTGGTGATGACTTGATATATTCCTTTTTCCCTCATAAACACTGTGACATGGTGATTTTTGGACTTGTGTTCACTTTTAAGAAACTTTTCAAGCACCTTTGGTGGCCATGGATTTCCATCAGTAACATGCTTGCGGCTTTGGTCCAATGCGAATAAAAATATTTTACCATTCAATAAAAAGTCGCCCACACACAAATAGTGATCGGCAACTTCTTAGCACCTTTCAAGACATAATTGAATGATTCAAGTCGATTAGTGGTCATTATACCATATCGAGCCTCTCCATCATAGCACAGTGACATTTCTCGAGAGGAATGTCCATTAGTCATTTATGGGTATTTTCATCGAATTCTCGAATTGATTACATTATTTGGAAAATTTTTCGCTGCTAATGTGAACAAGCAGCGAGGTGCATCAACTTAATCAAAGCTTTGTTTTTGAAATGAGCATTGAAGTTCGCTTTGACTTGGCACAAGTAATATCTGTGATGAACAACTGGTGGTTGTAATTCACGATTGTTCTGAACTAGTGGCAATATTTTCCTTGCTTGATCCGAAATCAAGCAAATCCCTTGATGGCCACAAATAATGTGGCATGATAAATTATACAAAAACTAAGACCAATTTACCAAACTTTCCTCA
Source organism: Gynochthodes officinalis (assembly GCA_020080225.1). Taxonomy (NCBI): domain Eukaryota; kingdom Viridiplantae; phylum Streptophyta; class Magnoliopsida; order Gentianales; family Rubiaceae; genus Gynochthodes; species Gynochthodes officinalis. The sequence goes on along the minus strand of CM034625.1, from coordinate 31,375,889 downwards.
TCAACAATGGCAAAGGCCAAGGGAAGAACATGCCCAACTACATCGACATCGACTGCAATAAGGATTTTTTCCTTGTATTTCAGGTATTGAAATGTTCCGTCAATACTAACCATAGGTCAACAGTGTTGGAAACCATCAATAAAAGGCTTAAATGCCCAAAACACACAATGAAAAATGTTAAAATCTCCAATACTATTTTTAGGGTGTCTCCACTCTACAATTGTGCATGGATTACAAAATTGAAATGCAAGTAAGAACTTTGGCAATATGGTGTACAATGACTCTCAATTACCATACACCATCTCAATAGCTTTTCTTCTTCCTAACTAGGCCTTCTTGTATGATATATTCACCCTAAGAGAGCGTACATTTTTTTACTATATCGAGGACTTTGTAGGAAGCATTTTTCTTAATATTGTTCCAAACCAACTGACCAACTATGTCATAATCTAAATTCGGGTGATCATTTGGTTGTATTTCAGGGAAGAAAGTGTGTTTCAAGTGCATCTTTGTAATCTTGAAGAAGCCATGTTGCTTATTCAACTTTGCCCGAACCCTTCATAAGCAAATTTTATCCTCATAATAAAGACATCGGACAAACCATCTAATAGGAGTACTTTCATACACTTCGAAATACCTATGTGCACGAATAGACAATATTTAACTGCATGTTCCACCCCTTCTTTGGTTCGGAAAACCATTCTAACCTCTAACTCTGAAGTCCAATCATTAACCCAAACTGATTGTCGATAATCATTGAACTTGTCAATCATAGAAAGTTTTTTTATCACAAATGTCTGAGTAAAATGGAATGTCGGCCACTATGTTCTCCATAGTAGGATCGACAGTTAGGTTCGAAGTCCCTCTTTTATGTTAACCACCACCCAAATCATGCTCCTCATCACTATCATCAAATGATCTACCATCGTTGTTTACCCAATCCTCTATGGGATCACCATGATAGCACACATTGTGATTTGTATTTGCAAGTGGTAAGCTATTTATTGCTTGCCCACTTTACTTGGGAATATGAAGTTCTTCGTTTAAGGTTGCATCACTTGGTCACTCATTAAAATTGGCACCACTTGGACCCCCGTGGACAAAAAAAGTTCTGGAACAACCCTTGCTTGTGGCAAACATACATCAATCGATATGAAAGCACCATAGGAAAACCATTAATCATTAAGAGTCCTATTTCCACCTCTACTGTGTAGCAGTTGTGTGAATGACCCAATACTTATTTGAGAAACAAATGACATATTGTTCATAGAAACAAAGTGATCAAGAACGGATTCCTGAGTTATGTACAGTTCAACGACATTAAGAGCAGCAAATGCCATTAGAATGCACAATATCTCCCTCAACATGTCATCATTCTTCACTGGAACATGTATGTACGTGATTGCATGAAGGACGATGCTAACAAGATAGCGGCACATCAACTTTATCTTAAATTGCCTTGCATCAATTTCAGTTACTTGATGCAAAGTTCTAAAAAGTTCCATCAAGTTAATTTTATGATCCACAACAACAAATTGTTTTGAACTAATACTGTATTGGGACTCGTTCGTTCCACTAATTATTTCTCCGTCCCAGTATAACACAAGTCTCACACGATCATTTTCCATTTCTATATTGTACATGGTATCAATAAGAACAAAATTATCATTCTTGTGGCAACCAAATTATTAAAGTAATAAGTTAAAAACATAAAATTTCTGAATTTTCATTAGTATATAGTTTAATTAAAAACAAGCAAACATATAACTTTCAACCACTGATACAGTAAAATCACGTCTTATACCTTCTTTGGATGCATGCTATCACAAACAGCATAATACTTTTTCCGTTTATTTTGTTAACTACTTGATTTCAATTAAACATTTTAAATTATATTTCATCAAATCCAACCATAATTTTTTTAGCATCATGGTCAACACCATTATTCACAACATATTATTTCAATAATTATAAAATATTTGCAACAAAATTATTAATCACTGCAAATCATTCCAATAATCATACCGTATTCACAACAAAATCATTATTCACAGCAAATCATTCTAAAAATTATATAATATTCACAATGTATTACAAAATGAAAATATTATCCTCCTTATTACAAAATGATAACTTATAATATAAAAATAATTTACCTTGGCCTCCTTATTTTATTTTTCTCTCCTCAAAATGTAGGTTATTTTTTCATTTTGGCTGCAAAATGAAAGTTTTATCATTCTAACAATTATATAATAACACAATGTATTAACAAATAAAAATTAATATATGAAATACAAAATTAATTTACTTTCATTGGCTAAAAAATTAGTTTTTTTTTTCACTAGCTTGCAATGAAAAGAAAAATTGGGGCTACCAATTTTTTTTTTCTTTTCTACCTGGGAGGTTGGGGGTGCAGAGGGGGGGGGGGGGGGTGGGGTCTATAGTGAAAAAAAATTTGTCCAAGCAATTTTTTCCCTCTTTTGTGCCTGGGGAGTGGGGGTGCAGGGGGGAGGGCTAGGCAGGGTCAGAGGGAGGGGTGTGCGGTAGCAAGGGGAGAGGGGAAGGGTGCGGGGCGAGGGTGGGAAAAATGGGAGGGGGAGAAGGGTGCGGGTTAGGGTTATTTATTTATTTATGGTATCTTGAAGTTGACATTCTAGACGTCGACTTCAGGATCAATTTTTTTTTAAAAGGCTTGAAGTCAACATAGTCGACATTCTGAATGTCTACTTCAAAGTCGACTTCTAAAATGTCAATTTCTTTACATCTGGAACTCATTTTAAAATCGTAATATTTATTTAATTTGTATTAAAATAATAAATATTTATGAAAAAAATTCATTGATATTGCTACTTGTATTTTATTCATATTCATTTTTGCTAAGATCATCTTCTCTCAATTCTTTCTACTGAACCAAAAATTTTTTAAAAATAATTCACAAATTTACATTCATCAATTATTCTCAAAAAAAGAATTTGTAAATCTGGATCATCTAATTGTTCACAATTGTTTAAGTAGGCATTTATTGGTTGTAAAAGATATAAAAGTCTTTGGTAGTTTTATCTCTTCTTCTTCTTTTTTTTTTAAAAGAAAGTGATCATATAAAATTTGTGATCTTAAAAAAGTGGGCAAGAGTAAATCACAAAATTTGTCTCTCATAAATTGTTATCTAACTTTTTTATTCTGATAAATTTAAAATAACTTTTTTATTCCTTATTTTTTTATTGAATTTTTTTGTCGCTCAATTGAATTCCATCATAAAATCCGTTTACTGTTGTCACATGCATCTGGTGTAGACTTATTTGTCAAGGGTAAAAGAGACTAATCAAATATTTTCATTCTAATTCCCATATTCGCCCTAATTTCTTCTTCACTTTTACCTTTTTCATTAAGTAAATCAACCAAAAAAAAAGAAAAAGAAAAAAAAGCAGGAAGTGGTTCTGCACTGAAGATTGAATTATAATTTGTTGTAGAAAATCGAGTTCTTGCTGACAGTTATCAACTTCAATTGGTGCGGCAAACCATAGAGATCGAACAACCTTGGTTTCGCAAACCAAGTTCATGTTCACAATTGTCAACTAGGGAATAAAATGTCATAACAGATTGCTTAACAAAGTAGAATCTTAATTCATCGCTTGGGTGAGACTATGATAGCAAACATAAACATAAGATGAGAGCAATTTCAGAATCAATGTGTACTATCTTGGGTGCTTTTCCAAACAAGTAAAGGAAAATTCATGACTGAAATTTTGGCACTTGGTGAGAAATGGGACTGGGGGACTGGGGGACTGGCGAGGAGGAAGAATAAGATATAAATTCTATACTTTTCTCTCATCTTTCACTCCAAGGATCAAACTAAACCACCAAGAGAAACCATCATCCTTTCTATGGTACGCTAGAGCTATCCCAAGAAACCTAATAAAGAGGACCACAACATCATCTCCAGCACATGATTCAGAGGCTCCATTCTACTTAATCCCTTCAATCCCCTAAACTATTGCTTCACATTATATTGGTTCAATTTTAAACCAAGTGACACTTCAAGGGAGTAAATTCAATCTAAATCCACAATTAAAAATATACAACTAGCAGTAAATTAAATTAGGGTAGAAAAATTGTATGAGTTGCACTTTGGAAAAATAGCTCAATTCCTGCTTGCACAAACAGTGTGTTTTACTACAGAATGTTATAAAACGAGCTCAGTTTAATAATTGAAAGTGCTTTTTCAAATAGTGAGTCTCTTGAGGACTTTTGTATGTGAACTTACACATGATCACCAACTTTTGGATTTCTTTTACCAATATTACCAACCATATCTGGGATTGGTGAGTTTTTGAAAGACACCCTGTGGCCTCTTATGGTTCTTGCCAATAAGCTCTGCTTTGGGGGATCTCTTATTCGGCCCTTCTACTAACACTAATTGGACGTTGCCCACTTGGGAGTCAAAGCAATGACTTGTACTCCCTTGGAAAGCTTCAATTGGAAGAGAAGAACACTGATTGCTTGAATTTTCTTTTCCTTTTTTTGGGTTTGCTGTACTCGACGGAGAAGGCGAAAGGGGGAGAAGTGAGGGCAAATAGGGGGATACGAATGAAATATTTGGGGCCTATAACAGCTCCATCACATTCCTCTGGAGGCATTTGGCACATTACCTCAACGGCCTCGTTGATCAGACCAGCTCTACCAAGGATGTCAATCAGACAACAGTAGTGCTCTTTATTTGGATTTATATTATAAGCCAAACTCATGAAGTGAAAAAGCCTTCGACCTTTATTCACAAGACCTGCATGACTACAAGCTGACAAGACTCCAACAAATGTAATGTCATCTGGTTTGTTACCTGATCGCAGCATTCGTGCAAATGTTTGAAATGCTTGATTCCCATAACCATTGTTAGAATATGCAAGAATAATTGCGGTCCATGATAAAACATCTTTGGCCTCAAGATTCTCAAAAGCCAATTGGGCAGAGCTAAGGTCTCCACTTTTAGATTACATGGTAACAAGAGCATTGATCAATGAGTTCTCAAGGCCAAGTCCAAGCTGGAGAATAAGAGCATGAGCTTGCAACAGCTCAAGAATGCCCTGACATTCAACCAGTACACTAGTGAGAGTAATCACATTTGCTCTTTGGGAGCTGCGCAGCATGCGAATGACTGAGCTGCCTGGTACACATGCGGCAAATATATCATCTTCTTCTAATGTCTATTCAAGCAACATACAATCTGCAGTTGCAGCTGTTGAGTTTCCTTCGGGGAATAATGGAGGAGAATCATCAACTGAAATACATGACTCAACTGATAGCCAGGTACAGGTTATTTATCACAGACTTTTTGGTCATGTAAGTATTAAGCTATAGGTTTCATCACTGGTCCTTTGCAGGTGTCTGACATGTTCTTCGTTCACCTTCTATCGGCGTGCCAAAATGAGGGGTTTGGCTAAGCAACGTGCAATAAAATTACAGAAGGAAGAGGAGGAACGAATTAGAGAGCAGAAGGCAAAAGCTTTGGCTAAATGGAAGAGCTGAATCAGCGCACCCAGCGAAGTAATGCTTCCAAGACTGAAAGTGTTCTTGGCATGACCGAACGAGAGCTAGAACGACCAACATGCAGTGAATCAAGCATTGCTGGTGCTTAATCTGGACCTATAAAACCAGCTTCAGTACCAATCTTTGATGATGTTACTCAGGTATGTGTGGGCACTGTCCTGTTGGGTGATAAATCTGCAGATTTGGCGGCCTGTTTTCCAACTGATAGACCAAAATCTGTTGCTTTGGAGCCTCCTGTTTTGGATGGCCAATCATTGACTGTAAAAGAGGAAGTTGATAATGCTGATGCCAGCGATTTCAAAGCTTTCCCTCAAATGAATGAAGGTGGAGTCTTTAAAGATAAGCAAAACAGCTTTAAGCCAAAGCAGAATGCTCCACAAATCACAATTGAAGAACACAAGGGAACAGTCGCAGGCTATCATTGCCACTGATGCCACAAAAGAGGAGGCCAATGTAACTTCAACTGAAATCAGCTTGGTTGCTCCAGGTGAGGTTTTACCTAGTGAGGAGTCTAACATGCTAACCAGAAACCCTGCAGTAGTTCTTGAGTCCCCTGCACAGCAGAGAAAGAAAAGCAATAGGAGTAGTAAAGAACACCAGCTGGATGAAGCTACACCTATTTCTGCTCTACCATCGGATAAAACCAGACCGGTAGAAGCTTGCTCTGAAAATGAGAAGTAATACGGGACAAGTGGATCTGGATTTTGGCTCAGATCAGGCGGTGGTTACTAATGTTGATGGAGTAGAGTCTTCCAAGAAAAAGTCTTCTTTACATGATGAAAAGGCCCATGGTAGAGTAAATAACCACAGGAAACCTCAGAACTCCCGCAGATTTCCAAGAAACCAGCAATCTAACAGATTAATGGATAAGTTTCATGGCAGCGACAATGTAATGTGGGCACCATTGAGGTCACAGAATAAATCAGAACCTGCAGCCGAAATTAGTCAGCAAACAATGCAGAAGCGTGTCACTTCAGCAAAAAGCGATCATCAAGTGCAGAACAATTCTAAAAGCAAAAGGGAGGAAATGGAAAGATATGTGCCCAAGCCTGTAACCAAAGAACTTGCTCAGCAGGGTAGCATCCAGCAACCAGTTTTAACTTCTAGTGTGTTAGCATCTGATGAGTCTGCTGAGAGAGTGCAAAGTGGATGTGGAAACTCGGGAAGTTTAGAGACTAGTAGTTCAGCAGCCCGTAATGTTTCTGCAGAACCTAGGGAGATTAATAAACAAGTAAAAGCACATGGAGCATGGCGCCAACGGGGATTGGCTGAAGCACCATCGAGTGGGTCTTCATCTTTCACCTGCAACGCAATCAAGAACACTCGGGCATCAGTGGGCCAAAATCAATCTGGGAAGCCTGATATACATTCAGAAAGAGTGGAAGGAAAGGTTTCCATTGATGGAAATGCTTCTAATAACCGCAATGTGTCCAAGGATACTGATGCAGCAGTACCTGTCATTGCAACTCTTGTGAGAGATCAATCAGCAACTGACAAAGGTAAGCGGCATACATTAAAAGCTGAAAAAGCTTGGGTTCTGGTCTTGGCCATGAGAAGATTTTTAGTAGTGGGGAAGCTGATAAAAATCGCATCCAATTTTCTGATTCTGATGTTAAGGTCGGTGAGAAGATGACTGTTTCTAAAGAAAGTCGAGGCTTTGAGGAACAGTCATCATCTCAATGGCAACCGAAATCCCACCCATCTGCAAATAATAGCCGGAGAGGTAGTAGGTCTATCTCAGGTCCAGATGTTACTGGTGAAATGAGTGGTGTTGTCAAGAAGGATTTTCCTTCCCAACCAAGACCTCAGGTTATCCCACATGTTATAGAGATTAGTGAAAAAGATTTTTCTCAGCTAGATCAATCTGTATCTGAAAATAAGACATCATTAGAGGTGGCAAATGTGGGGCGCAAAGGACACAGGATAGAAAGGAAAGCTCCCACATTTAAAGCGCCTCCATACTCCTCGAATGAAGTTACATTTGGTTCTGATGAATCAATTTATGATCAATCAACTTATGCTATGAGTGCCGATGGTCAGAATAAGCAGCATTTTTCTTCTGATGTTAAGAGGAGTAGTGATAGAGCTTAAAATGTATATATTTCTTGTTAATATTTTCTTAATATTAACTTGATTATTAAGGTGAAATTCACTACAAGAAAAACCCCCCTTTAGTGACGGAAACCACCGTGACGGAAAAAAATTCCGTCACCAAATGACACATTTAGTGACAAGAACTGAAGTCGTCACCAAATTTTGTGCATCTCACCATCTTTAGTGACGAGTGACTAATACTCGTCACCATTTCGTCACTAAAGACTTTGGCGGGAAGTTTCTCGCCAATATGGCACATTTAGTGATGAAAAATTGGTGACGAAAAAACACTCTCGTCACTAAAAGTTTAAAATTCAGCCATTGGTGACGAAGTTATGGTCGTCACCAATTGGATCGCTTTTAGTGACGGAATTCCTGTCGTCACAAAAATGGATGCCTTTTATTATTGCCCTTAATTTTTAATAATTATTCTATGACACCCTAATAGTGATAATCTTTTAATTCATATCTCTATATAAAAAGTTTTAATGTATAATATTATTAAATATTGATGTATAAAAGATTGTTTTGGTATGTAATGAAATTAAATATCATAGGATGTAATAACAATATATGTATTTTAGTATACAATTAGAGATATATTGAATAAAATATTTTGGCCTAAATTGATTGACCACAACTTATATAATTATTTAACTTGTTGGGTTAAGGATCATGATTGGACTATGTTATTTATCCATTAGACCAAAGTGCACATTTTAAAGTTATGACTCCTAATTTTTACTAATGCACTAAGACACCCTGATGTATATGAATTTGCCTACACCATTTTTAAGATACACCATCAATTAATTATGATTGAATTTCCTTGGTTAAAAATAATGATTAGACAAAGCATATTATTCCTTATACCAAACATAGCTTACTTACATTATCACTTCTAATTCCTAATGATTGTACTATTTCTAAGAGTTTAACATAGGGACTCAATATTGATTAGTAGTAATTGGTTTCTTTGGTGAAGAATAGTAATTGAACTAAGTATTCTCTATTGGCTAAGCCAAAGGTTGATTGGCTTATTCATGTTCATGTTTCTTAATTTAAAATAATTATCTTAGGACACCTTGAGATTTATGAATTTGCACATAAATTTAATGAATTCGCTCACATAAATTTCATCAATTTAAGCACATAATTTCATTACCATTAAAATACACTATTGTGTAATGGTAATCCAAATATTTGACATTTATTACGAAGTATATTTGTAAATAAGAAAATAAGGAATACCAAATATATAGTTAAAAACTAGTTACAGTCAGTAATTTAATATTATAATATAAGTAGTGACTAATATATGTGTATATATAGTTAGATGTACAATGTATAACAAAAGTAATATGGACAAGTATACTCCTATTCCAAAAAAAGATATTATGTTTGAACAAGTGGAGGTGCAACTCATTTTATGCCACTAATTATTACATTAGGGGTATTATTTATTAATACACCGTTTTATAATATTATGTTATTAAGGGTATTTCAAAATTTTTTGTAGAAAAATCAATTTTGACTTTTAAAATTGAACTAGTTTTTGGACCTAAAGAAATATATACATGTATATATAGTTAGAAGTAAAACCCATTGTATAAGTGGTATATTGCTATATATAACTATTACATAACATGTGTAATATAGTGTATATATACATAGTTTTATAAGCACACACAATAATATACACATGTTAATTATTTATATAATTATTTATCTTTTATATAAACAACATGTAATCTTAAATACATATAATGATTTTAAATGATTTTTTTTAGCCATTTAATTCCAAATCAGCAAAATGTTGCCGCCCTTTAGAAAAGAAAAATGTTGAAATTTTTTGGCCCGCCCTTTAGAATTGAAAGAGTTAAAGGGTTTCTGTTTTTAGACCATCCGCCTCCACCACACAAGCAGCTCAATATTCTCACTCAGCAAAACCCATTTTCCTCAATCTTGCGCTGTTCTTCACCCATTTTTATTCCAATCGTTTGCCGTGGGTTTCTAAAATCAAGGCCTTCGGAAGTCTTGAATCCGAAGGTTCTGAAATGTTTCTGAAATATGAAGTTCTAAGATTGAAGTCCTAATTTATGCAAACCGATGCTGCAAACTATTGGGTTTCTGAAAATCCAAAGCTTGTAGTTCCGAAAATCTGAAGCTTTTAGTTTCGAAAATCTGAAGCTTAATTCCTGAAAATATGAAGCTTCCATTTTGATTGTGTTACTGACCGATTGCTGTTGGCTTCTGAAATCAAAGGTCTTCGGAAGTTCTCCTCAATCCAAATGTTCTGAAGAAAACCGATTGCTGTTGCTGACCGATTGCTGACCGATTCACAAGGATTGCTGGGGAACTTTTTGTCATGCTTATTACCGTCCTTTTCTTTTAGGAGGCTATTAAGGTATTTGCATTTAGAATGATTTATTCTGCTGTTAGCAGTAACTTTCCGTGGTTATACAGGAACAATAGGTTATTTAGTGAAAATGAATGAAACATGAATAAGAACATTTGTACGGCAGGGGTTGGTGAGTGAATTTGCTGTTCCTACAGGTCAAACTTCTACATCAGAAGTTTACCAATTCCAGTGGCTTTATACAAATGGCTTATTGGCAATTATTTGCTCGTTTGATCTTTTGCTCAATGCCCTTAACATTTTGTTGCATCGCCTTCCATTTTACAAAGAAATAAAGAAGGAAGCCTTTGTTTCCTGGACTTTTAAATGATTTTAGAGTCAACTTTGATATGAAAATACAATAAGCAAAAAAGCCTTGTCTTTGTCTTATTTGTCAACTTTGATATGAAAATACTGCTAAGACCTTTTCATTTCTGCCTATTGCATAAAGGTTTAAGAGGGCACCTGCCTGCTACGACGAATGGTCATCGCTTAAAACTATTCCATGAAGGTGTTGATGCATCCCCCGAAGAAGGCATTAAGTTGACTATGCCAATTTATTTAGAAAATTGAGAAAGCAAGAGGTCGTCGGGCATACGACGTTAAAAAGTTGCTCTCTTGGGAGGCAGCCCAAGGAATAAATATCCTTTTAGTATTGTTTTTTTACTTTTTCAGGTCATTTAGCCTTATTGCATTGCATATTAGAAGTGAATTTTATGTCATATTAGAAGTTAGTATCCTGTTTATGTCATTTGCAATGCAGAAGAGTAAGAGAAATTTGAGAGAGAGAAAAATTGAAAAAAAATTGGGAAATTTGCATATATAGCAGGGTTGACCGTTGACTTTGCAAATATAGCACCCTGCTTTTTTTCCTTGCAAACATAGCACTTCAGGGCTGAATAAAGACCAACATACCCCTCTCTCACCTTATAGCATCCTTCTTCATAGCATCTCTCTTCTTCGGTTTTTTCTCTCTAAACTCTCTAAATTCGCAGACCCTCTCTTCTTCGATTTTTTTGTCTAAGTTCACAGCTCTCTAAGTTCGCAGACCCCATTGCTCGTAATTTCTTTTCTCTCTAAGTTCGTAGAAGTTTGCAGACCCCATTTGTTCAGTTGCTTTACTCAGTAATTCTTCATTTTCTTAACACTACAAAACTCCCTCTACAACAAAACAATATATATCACCCGTTTTAATGGCAAGCACAAAAGGAGGACCATCATCTTCAAGTAAGAATGTGCAAGCTCACAAGGTCAGTCGAAATTGAACTACAAATTGTCTTTTTATTCTTATGAATTCATACTGAGAGTGTTTTGATAGAGTGCAGTGTTATTGAATGTTGGAATTTGAGTTGGGTTTGTTTGAATTTGTAATTGGTTTTCATGAAGTATGAAATTTGGTCGAACCTAGGTCGAGTAATTAGTCGAGCCATATTGTTGGTCGAGTATTTAGTCGCGTTAATAGTCGAGCCCAAGTGGAGTAATGATACGTCGAGTTAATAGTCGAGTTTAACGTCGAGTTTAATTAGGGCTTGGACCAGAAATGCAATTTGGTCGATCATAGGTCGAGTAATTAGTCGAGCTATATTGTTGGTTGAGTATTTAGTCTTGTTAATAGTCGAGCCTGAAGTCGAGTATTCATATTGAGTTAATAGTCGAGCAAATTATCAAGCAGCATGTTACTTTTATTTTCTTTCATGTCTTGCAGGAGAAATCGGTCATCGTATCTCAGCATATGCAAGAAGCAATGAATGCTCTCGGCCCCGACATAGCGGCGCTGGCAGAGAGATGCCAGCAAAACGCTGCCCGCTTAGAAAAGGGCGTCAAAGATCTAAACGAAGGAGTCAACCGTTTGGATGCTCGTGTTGCCAAGTTGGAACATAAGGGCGTCAAACGTGTTGCGAAGCAGACGGCCAAATTGGATGCTCGTGTTGACAAGTTGGAGGCCAAAATTCGGCGTTTACAAAATGCCATGGGAAATGATTCTGAAGAAGTCGGAACTGTTTCTGAAATGGACGAATGTAGTAGCGCAGTTGAAGACAATTGATATGTTTTAACTTTGTATTAGTCTTTACTTTTATTTTAAGGACCATTGTGTTTTAAGAAATTGTCAATTTTACTTTTGTGTTTGGAACAATTTGTTGTTATATTGAATTTTGATATAATTTTGATCTTGCTCGACTTCAGTCAAGTATCATTTTTACTTTTGTCACTGTTACTCGACTTCAGTGAAGGTTTAGTGTTTTTAAAATTTTATATTTTCGTGTATTACGTCTCGCTCAACCAACAACTCGACCAAAAACTCGACCCAATTACTAAGTCTAATTTTTTTAAACATTCTTTTTCGCTCGACCAAATACTCGACAAAAAACTCGACCTAATACTAAGTATAGTTGATTTTTATTTTTAATTTTACTCGACCAAATACTCGACAAAAAACTCGACCTAATACTAAGTATAGTTGTGTTTTTAATTTTATTTTCACTCGACCGAAAACTCGACCTAATAATAATTAGTCTAGTTTATTTTTTAATTTTATTTTCGCGTGCAAAAAGACCTACTGTCGCTTCAGTTCCCTATTTATTTTCGCACTCTCTCTTCTTTTCGAAACCCTATCGAGCGGCCGTTCCTCTTCATTTGCTCAGTTGCGTTGCTCAGTAATTCTTCATTTTCTTAACACTTCAAAACTTCCGGATTCAACAAAACAATACATATCACCCGTTTCAATGGCAAGCGTAAAAAGGACCATCTTCAAGCAAGAAAGTGCAGGCTCTCGAGGTCGAGGTCAGTCGATATAGAACTAAACGGACCATTTTTTTCCCTTATGAATGTATGAATGTATGTATGGCCAGTGGTTTACTAATATCATCATTGTGGTTCTCTGAACGATTTATTGATACAGGTTTTGCCTATTCATCATTTGCCTGTAATCCAAAATCTGTTCTGACCCTTAAAAGGCTAATAAGAGTTTCAATGAACCAAACCCAATATCTTTTAGTCCCTCGTAGGTGTAAATATACACTAAATATTCCATGCTGTTTTCAAATGCATGGAATATTGCATGTATGCAAAATGTCCCATTATGATGTTAAAATGTGACAAGGAAAAAGGCCTTAGTGAGAGTTTAAACTCAAATATTAATCTCGAGAAAGGAAATATTATTTCCATGTTGGAATTTGAGTTGGGTTTGTTTGAATTTGTAATTGGTTTTGGTCGATCATAGGTCGAACCCTAGGTCGAGTAATTAGTCGAGCCATATTGTTTGTCGAGTAATTTGTCTCGTTATTAGTCGAGCTTGAAGTCGAGTTAGTAGTCGAGCAAATTATCAACAGCATGTTACTTTTATTTTCTTTCATGTCTTGCAGGAGAAATCGGTCATCCTATCCCAGCCCGCGCAAAAAGCAATGAATGCTCTCAAACATTTGAATAAGGGCGTCAAACGTGTTGCGAAGCTGGCAACCAAATTGGATTCTCGTGCTGACAAGTTGCATGCCAAAATTCAGCGTTTAACAAATGCCCTTGGAGGAAATGATCATGAAGAGGACGAATGTAGTAGCACAGTTGAAGACAATTGACATGTTAAATTAACTTTGTATTAGTTTTCACTTTTATTTTTATTTTATTAAGGACCGTTATGTTTTAAGACATTGTCTTTTTTTACTTTTAAGTTTCTTTGTATTAGTTTATGAACGTTTATTAAGAAACTTTGTATTTATTTATGAAGGTTTATTTATTTTTTAAAATTTTAGCCTAAAAACTCGACCTAATGATTAGGTTAAATTATAATATAAAGTATAGTTTTGTTTAATTGGTAATTTTCGCACGACGTGATATATTTTGCTCGATGAAAAACTCGATCATTAAACTCGATCTTTAATTTTATTTTTTTCTCGACTGACTGCTCGATATAAAACTCGATATAAAACTCGAATTAAGTATCCTTTTTTTTCCGCACGTGAAAAGACAAACATGCCCCTCTGTTTTGAAAGAAAACCAAAGGCCGCGCGAACAAAAACATAACATAACCGACTTCTGCAAACCTCTTCAGTACCTTCAATTATTCATTCGAGCAGTCATCTTCAACCTCATAGCTTTCTTCATCCATTTCATAACCCATTTCAATCATCCAATCATTTTCAATGGCACGCATAAGGGGAGGACCATCTACCACCAAGGCGGCCTCGACTGCCATAGAGAAGACGGGGAAAAAGGATACTCATCACCGCGAGGTAAGCTCTATATTACAGAAAATGCTCCTTTCATCTTTCTTTTGGTTCAAAGTGTATATATTGTACACACTGGGTTGTATGAGAGTATTGTATAAGAGTATTGTAGGTCGATAAAGGTTGGGGGCGATAAAGGTCGGGCAGAAGAGTATTGTATAAGAAGTCGAGCTGTAGGTCGAGCCCTATTACAAAGTCGAGTTTCATGCCGAGTTTAACAGTCGAGTCATAGGTTAACTGTTAGTCGAGTTTAACAATCGAGTCATAGGTTAGTCCAGCTAAAATTCAAGGCAAAACATATATAAGGTCAAGTTTTTAAGGTGGAGCTGAATTCGAGAATGAGGTCGAGTACTATATGTCGAGTAATTCAAGTCGAGTTTATAGTCGAGTGTTTGGTCGAGCGTAGTCCCGATTTACTTCACCTCTATCTTCAACCCTAATTTACTACACCTCTTTTCCTCAGGACCCTCTAAAGAAGCAAATGGTTGTTCAATGTGATTTCTTCAATGCCAAGGTGTCACAGTATTGCTACTATGAAGCAAACATGGTACGCATAAGGACTAAACTAACCGGGCAGCAGAAAGACATACTTAGACGGGAGAGCAGTCTGGCCGGAATTGCTTTGGACCACCAACATACATTTTGGTGTAAACAGATAATCCACAGCGTGCTATTGCGCCAATTAATGTCAGATGAGGCAAACAAGGCGGACAATGCAATGTACTTTAATTTCGCGGGTAAGAAGGTGAAATTTGGAAGAAGGGAGTTTGCACTAATCACTGGGTTAAGGATGGGAGATTTTGATCGCGAGTACGCCAAATACCAGGCACCTGATGGTTCGAGTTTGATTAGTAAGTATTTGACTGGGGAAGGTCGGCACGAAGTCACAACATATGCGGAAGTTTTCAAAGCACACGATCAAATTTCCTCCAGCTATTCGGACGAAGTTGTTGTCTCCCTGACTTTGTTATTGCTATACACCTCCATCCTCGGGGAACAAAAGAGAAACCACATTGAGGACAAGGTCGTTCATCTGGTATGCGACTGGAGGAAATTTGATGAGATGCCTTGGGGGGAAATTTCTTTTAGGGCAACAGTCGATAGTGCGCGCAAGGCTGTGACCAATGCCCTAAAACAGACCAGGGACGTCGATAATAGGACGTACACTGTTGAGGGCTTCCCAGTGGCGCTAGGGGTAAGGATTTACGACCCATAAGCATATTTAATTTTGTGTTTTTCCTGATTCGAAAGAACTCATTATTTTCCAATCATTGGTGTTCGCATATGAGGTGATGCCGCATTTTGAACGATTCTCATTGGTTGAAAGGGTCGAAACCACTGGGTGCACGCCACGGATGTTCAGGTGGAAAGGAGTGAAGACCCACCGCTCGGTCCAAGAAAAAAATCAAGTATGGTCAAAACGGTTGGTTAGCGGAGAGGTATGATTTCATAGTGTTTTGTTTTTCCCTCCCATATTTGATTGTGGTACTGCCTAGTTTCATTACTCACATATTTTGTATCGCAGCCAGTTAAAGTGATCCCAATAACTCTAACTCCGGATGAAGCTGCACAATTTTTGACTTGGGAGAACGGAGAAAAGGCCGAATCCGGGAAGGATGTGGGGTTGGAAGAGGATGAAGAAGAAGAAGACGGCCAGCCCCGGCATACCTCCGTGGAATCTGAAAAGGCAGCCGATCCTTCATTGGAAAGGGCAGCCAGAAGGGAGGCTCGCAAGCTTTTTATAAGTCAGGTTCTTGAACGGCTGGATCGGTCGAAGACCCGTATCGCCGAGTTGGAAACCCTTAATAAGTCTCTGACCGCCACTGTCCAAAACCTGACACATATTGTCGAGCAACTACGGTCCAAGGTGCGTAGGAGTCCGACTGATCATAAGAATGAAGATCCCGCCAACACTTCAACTGCTTTGGTTGTTGTTCATCCATACAGTGCTGAAGAGAAGACTCCTTCCATCCCGGTCGTTGTTGAAATCGAGAGCCCTCCACCAGCCCCAATGAAGCCGAACCCCGGGAAAGAACACAGTTTTGCCATAGAGGACTCTCTCGGGGTTATCAATTTGAGTCTGTTGCTAACCATCGAATATCCCACACCCCAACCACCGATAGTTGGCCAGCGTTTCAGTATTGAGGATTTCCAACCGGGGCCCGACGAGATTGATGACATAAAAAAGTGGCTGAAGCCGTCAAAGCGGCAGTTCCTATGGACCCCGGTTTTCGACCTTGATTCTGACTTGCTAAAGACTATGATGCTTGAAGATGAATGGCTGTCAAATGATGTAAGTGGCAATCATACTCTAGTATCGTTGCACATAGATCGGTTTTAAACTAATATTTGTGTTGTGATTTTTTCAGCATCTCAACTTATACACGTCCATGCTCCGGAAGAGGGTCCTGGTAATGGGCCACAAAGATGTATCAATATTGGAGACGCACTTCGATGTAAGTTACTGATCATATTCAACATCCATTGACTGTGTGGAATATAACGATTTTATGACATTTCGGTGTGTTTATTTGTCGTGACAGACTGATATGAAGACGTTGTACGCAACCCAGCGAGATCCAACCTATGAAGACTTGGCAATGAAGCAATTTGTCGGTTTAGTGCCATATGAAGTCGATTGTCGGTATGCCAACCATTTCTTATTTCCCGCGCATGTCGATGGCAATCATTGGATACTCGTTAGGGTTCAATTCAGCTCGAGGACGATCCACGTGTACAATCCGCTTGACCAGAAGGGGATCGTCCAAAAACTAGACCACCTTGTTCAAATCATGCCAAAAATACTCCAAGCATGTGAGATGGAAATGATAGATAACTGGCAGGTCGAGGTGGAGAGGGGATTGATCGGCCAAACACCGGGGTTAGCACTTTAAAAAATGCCTTATGTCAAATTTAGATTTCATCTTTTATTTCTAATAACGCATGGCTTTTGTTTCGTATAGCACTGGAGATTGTGGCGTGTATGTTTTGAAATGGGCTGAACGGCTAATTCACAAGTTGCCGCTGGGGTCGTTCAAAATTGACAATGTAATGGATGCTCGGACTGAGCTGGCCACCGCTTTGTTTGCACATGCAAGACAAGAGGACCAAAGAAGAGCAAAGCCGGCGAAGAAAAAAAGAAAATGATTCATTCGCATTTGTACATATATTTATACATTTGTGCAAATTTATACATTTGTACACATATTTATACATTTGTACACATATTTATACATTTGTATATATATTTATACATTTGTACATATATTTATACAATTCACTCATTTTTGTACATTATATAATTATAACATTCTTTAGAAAAAAGGTCGAGTTACTGATCGAGTTTAAAAATCGAATACATGACAGCCAGAAACTAAAATTTAAAAAAGTCGAGTCCAACGTCGGACTAGAGTCGAGCACATAGCAGCAACAAAAAACTAAACAAGGAAAAGTCGAGTCCAACGTCGAGCTAGAGTCGAGCACATGGCAGCAACAAAAAATGAAATAAAGAAAAGTCGAGTCTATTGTCGAGCGAGAGTCGAGCACATGACAGCAAAAAAAACGAAATAAAGAAAAGTCGAGTCTATTATCGAGCTAGAGTCGAGCACATGACAGCAAAAAAAACGAAATAAAAAAAAGTCAAGTCTATCGTCGAGCTAGAGTCGAGCACATGACAGCAAAAAAAACGAAATAAAGAAAAGTCGAGTCCTACATCGAGTTAGAGTCGAGCACAATGGAGCAACAAAAAACGAAATTAAGAAAAGTCGAGTCTATCGTCGAACGAGAGTCGAGCACATGACAGCAAAAAAAACGAAATAAAGAAAAGTCGAGTCTTACATCGAGCTAGAGTCGAGCACATGGCAGCAACAAAAAACGAAATAAAGAAAAGTCCAGTCTATCGTCGAGCTATAGTCGAGCACATGGCAGCAAAAAAAAAGAAATTAAGAAAAGTCGAGTTATACGTCGAGCTAGAGTCGAGCACATGGCAGCAACAAAAAAACGAAATAAAGAAAAGTCGAGTCTATAGTCGAGTTAGAGTCGAGCACATGTCAGCAACAAAAAACGAAAAGAAGAAAAGTCGAGTCCAACGTCGAGTTAGAGTCGAGCACATGGCAGCAACAGAAAACGTGTTATAAAATTTAAGCATTCATGGCTGAGATAACAATAACAATAGCACATATTTGAAAGAAATACTTATTTGACAATAACAATAACAATAGCAAATTCATTACATGAACTCCATTTGACCATTTGTATACTAGGAAACTGCCTTACATCAGCGTTTCACATATCAATTATTCGCCTTACAAACGTATGGATTCGAGCAGGTTTTACGGTTGTGACCACTCCCTCCGCAACGACCACATTTCTTTGTAACTTTCTCCTCTCCAGCTGAACGGATTCTCTGTTTCTTGGGCCGTCCGCTTTTAGACCTGGGTTCCGGAGGAGCTAGTTGAATGCATAGAATTTCTTCAGGGAGAACCCAATTCTCAGGCTCACCGACTGGGAAAATGGGATCTGCATATGCGGATAACAGTGCATCAGTGTGATAAAAAGGCCAGCATAAGGCGTAGTGGTCGATTTGTCTGTGCCGGGATGCAGCTAATGCATGGCCACAAGGCAGTTGGTCCATATCAAACACCCGGCACGTGCACATTCTACTTTGCAAATTCACTATAGCCGACCGA
Organism: Gynochthodes officinalis; assembly: GCA_020080225.1. Classification (NCBI taxonomy): domain Eukaryota; kingdom Viridiplantae; phylum Streptophyta; class Magnoliopsida; order Gentianales; family Rubiaceae; genus Gynochthodes; species Gynochthodes officinalis. The sequence continues at coordinate 31,356,945 of CM034625.1, read as the reverse complement.
TTTGATAGGTCTCGAACAGTCCATATGTGTAGATCGACCGGCTCAGCAACATACGCTTGTGCTTCTCTCATTCTGCCATCAAACTCAGCTTCGATGTATGGGGTTGTGTGTGAGTTGAATTCACGGGCCGCCAAACGCCTTTCATAAAACCATCTCTGTAGTGTGTTACGAATGTACTCAACCAAACAATGAATTGGTAATTCGCGCGCATCCTTTAAGAGTGCGTTGAGACATTCCGCAATGTTGGTGGTCATTATGGTATAGCGTCTACCTTGAGAATGTGCCCTTGCCCATCGTTCAATGCCGACCTCAGTTAAATACTCACACACCCGTGAATTTTGGCGTTCAAGGGTTCTCCACAGTTCATCGAATTCAGCAAGAGTGTAAGCCTTGGCAGCCTTAAAGTAGACAGGGAGCATGTCGTTTCTTTTGAATGTTGCTCTAAGGTTGTTGCTCAAATGATAGATACACACTCCATGGAAGGCATTCGGAAAAACAGTTGATATACCCTTCGCAATGCTCTTATGTCTATCAGAAATAAATACCAAATCCTCGATCTCATCACCTATAGCAGCCTGTAACTTTTCCAAAAACCACTCCCACGACGCATCATTTTCTGAATTGACCACTCCCCAGCCGATGGCGTACACTTGGTTGTTACCATCCATGCAAGTTGCAACGAGTAATGACCCAGGGTATTTTCCCTTCAAGAAGCATGCATCAACAGCAAGAACGGGACGCATAGAAGTTCGAAATCCACGTAGAGAAGGGCCAAATGCGAAAAAAGGTATTTGAAGCGTCCATCTTCTTCCATTTCAAGATCAGTAAACGTACCCGGATTACATGCCCGCAGCATGTGCATATAAGCTAGAAGTATTCTATAAGAATCTTCAAATCCACCTCGCATTTCTTCCAGAGCGGATTCTCTTGATTGCCAAGCCTTGTTGTACGTTATGTTCACACCCAACTCTTGGCGAATATCTGCCATGATCTCCCCGGGTTTATACGGCCGACATACTGCCTGGTACTTACACTTGATCCATGAACCAATAACTTTGCTGTTTGCCTGCCTATTATCACAATGTAGCAACGATGATTGACAAGTATGGGTGTTTTCAAATTTATTGACCTTCCAAGCTCTCGAATTCCCAATGGAAGATGCATTTAGTTTCTAGTTGCAATTGGCATGCTTGCATCGTATGTACCAATATTTGCTATTTGCCCTAACAACCTTCCACTCGAAAAAATGTTTCACAGCCAGCATACTCATTCGCAAGGCTAATTGCTCACTCGTTTCAAATATATCATTTACCGCAACATCTACGACAGCGGCTAATCTATCAGAAGAAGTCCCACTGTCCGCATGGGATGCCCTTGTATGGCAAGGTATGGCTGGTAGTTCACGTATTTCTTTTTGCTTGGTTGATACATTATCTTCTTCAACAACTACAACTATGGGATTGTCAACCGGTACGCCACCCGCATTGCTAGCTCCTTCAGGGTCAATTTTATCCATACAATTGTCTTCCACAAAACGGTTTGAAAGAAGAACATCGTTAGTCCATATCGGACTGTCTGAGCCCAGTCGCTTTATCGGTGAATTGCTAGCATTAACTTCAGCATGTGATGCTTCAGTGGAAGGTCGGACACTAACACATATTGGGATCCTAGCATGTTCGGGCCATCTAATAATTTCATTCAAAAAACACTTCACATGGTAATCAGTCTTGATGGGGATAGTGGAGACTTTAGACAAGTACTTTGGTAGATATTCGATGACAAGTCTATCTTTGAGCTCCATATCTAATTCCATGACAAATACTATGAGATTCACCAGGTCATTGAAGCTTGCGTCCTCTTTTAACATGAGAGGTTCAAGCCTCTTGTGATTAATAAAATTTCGTTCATGTGTATTGGGATCAACGACCCATTCTCCCCCATAAAACACATGGGTTGTGACCATAATGGGATGCGACATTCCTACAAATCCAACGAAACCATAACCCAAATTAGGCATAACCAAGTAATAGTATATAGTGGAAGGAATGTGAATATTGCTCCACCACAACTGGTAGAAATATTCGACCAAACCAAGCACTCACTCGACCTTATGCACGACCTTTTTATTCCACCAATTAGCAGACTCGACCTTATGCACGACCGTTTATTCGACCAATTAACAGACTCGACCTTATGCACGACCATTTATTCGACCTAATACAAGACTCGACCTTTCAACATATTACTCGACCTATAACTCGATATAATACTCGACCTTTACTTTGCTCGACCTACTGCTCGACCATAGGGCTCGACTTTCTTTTCAATTTCACAAACCCAGTTCACAAAAGTAAATTTCGACTAACCTCTAATAGCTGATCCTTTGACTCCACAGTAGCGATCTTCTTGCTTACAGATGATGGGCCAATGGAGATTGTGAACAATGTGGTGAGAAGAAAATTTGTTTACTAGATTCTATTACGAGAAGAGAGGGTCTGCGAATTTAGAGAGTTTAGAGAGAAAAAAACCGAAGAAGAGAGATGCTATGAAGAAGGATGCTATAAGGTGAGAGAGGGGTATGTTGGTCTTTGTTCAGCCCTGAAGTGCTATGTTTGCAAGGAAAAAAAGCAGGGTGCTATATTTGCAAAGTCAACGGTCAACCCTGCTATATATGCAAATTTCCCAAAAAAATTTGCATTGCATTTTTAGAAGTAGAATCTCTTTCAGTTTCACTTAGTGTAGTTGCATATAAATTGTATGAAAAAGAATAAGAAGAATTTGATAAGAAAATTTTCGGAGGAGCTAGAACAGTGCTTGCATTTTGCATAAAACTTAGATGTGCTTTAAAAAAAAAAATTTAGCTACTATTTAGGAAAGCCCCACCCACAAGTTGTTCATTAATTTCACAGCATTCTTTTGTTTTGCATATACAACCTGAGGCCGGCTGAATTGGAAGCGGCTCGAGCGAGCAGTAGCTGAAAAATGGAGGAAGCTCGGAACTTAGTGCATCCTTTTTCCCTTGGACAGCTTGTATGCACGGACACGCGTGTGTATGAAATGTAAAGGCAGATGACAGTGAGAAAAATTTAACCCTCACTTCACAAACTGGAATTTGATGCTCATATTGTTTTCTTATGCTTGTTTTTATTGATAAGGACTGTTGATTGGGTGTTTTTGGTGCTGTTTAAAATTTTTTGGGCCATGATTCATCCTATTTGTATGAATCTTCATGATTTTAACTTTGCACATCAAGTGTTTGATGAAATGCCTAAACGAAATTTTCAGTTCCATTGTAAGCAATTGAGCACTTGAACTGAGTGGTTGACTCGTTCGTTGCCCTCTGCCCCTCTGCACTTGGAGTTGGAGCTCCCCTAAACTAAATCCCGTATTAATTACCACTTAAATTTTAATCATTTATTTGCAAATTATGTTGCATAGAAAGTAATTATAGTATAAGATAATAAAAAGTAAGTGTATGAACTAATTTAATCTTTCTAAACTAAAATCACTGATTTATCTACACTTTGATTGTAACAACCATAAATTTATCTTTATTTCAAAAAAGGGTTTAATTGTGCTGTATCATGTATGTTGTTGATGGCTGATATACTTTACTGGTTTTGCCTTCTTCCTATATTTTATTTTGGGTTAATGTTGGTCAGGAGGTTGTCACTTACTTGTCAGGGTGTGTGAAGGAATAAGGTAGGACTGCGTGTTTTTTTTTTTTTTTTTGGTGTTAAACATGGTAGTAGTAGTAGTATACTGATTAGGAGGAGTTAGGACACCAAGTCTGGGACAAGGTTTCAAAATATAATTTTTACGTATTTTTAATGAATCTTTTATTTTACATGAATTATTTTAAAAAATATCCCCATCCAACATAATTAGTACTTCTACTCTGATATATTATAAGTTGTCCCAATTAATTGGACTTGATGTTATGGTCCCAAAATTGGACATATTAGCAGGGAGGCATCCAATGTGATGAACCAATGGTGGAGGAGGAGCCCCGTGGCCCCTTCAATTGATCTGCCTGTTTATGCAGCCTTTGTTTTTAATATATTTTTTTGGACATGATTTATTGTTAATATTTTTTTCTTTTTTTAAATCACATTATTAATCCTTTCTTTCTTAGTCAACCTTGGCTAGCCAAAATTTACCAAACTATAATAATTTCTTTTCAAGTCCAGAAAAGGGAATTAATGACATTAGAGCAAAGTAAAATGTGGACGGCGTTCTTATTGAAAAAAAATTCCTATTCCCCTAAAATGTTAGTATTAATTTTCCATGAAAGCCATAATTCGAACACAAAAATGTCGAAACCAATATACCTACATCTGCCTAGTAGTATATCAATCTCAATCTCAAAATAGTTATCTGTATCATTACTCTGGAGAATTTTGACGATTTACATTTCACTACTACTTTAGTCACTCCAATATGAATATGCATGTCTAGTTGTTGTTGTTTGCCTTCCCCCTGAGAAGAATCATCGTACACTCAAAACTCTTCCTTTAGTTTACGATAATTGACTAAGACTTAAGGTAAGCGGTGCAAATGGCAGTTTAGCTGTTCAATCTTTGTTCAGCTTTCCAATATCTACTATTGTTGGTGGATTTTGGGTACACAAAGTTGGACTGATTAGTGGCTACTTTCTTGTGCTGCATTTTGTTTATTTGTCGGCACTTATTCTTTTTGTTTTGTGCATTGAGGACATTGCACATTTCAAGTTTGGGGGTGATATTTTGAGGGCATTGCAAGCAAAATTCTGGGTAAAGTGTGGTTGGAATTTTGTTCTTGAATTGCTTCTAAGTTTCTTATGTGAAGAGTAGCTTTTATAGCCTCTTGATTTCAGGATTTGCATCTGCATGCTTTTCTCTTGGTTCAATGGTATTAGGCTTCTTCAACTATGAGTGCCCTGTTATTCATACTATTTATCTTACTGAAGTCTAAATGCGCATGGCTTGTGTTTATTAACTTTGGCCAACGGGAAGGTGTTAGAAAATTCTCAACTGATATGAACAAAATATTCCTTGGCGTAAAATACTGGAATTCGGTCGGCATGTGTTTGATGGAACTCGTACTCCAGTTGATCTCAAGGATAAATGGAGGAACATGTTGGCCAAAGAAAGATAATAGGAGGTAACTTGTAATCTGATAAGATTTAATTTCTCCAAGTACGTAGTTGTATTGTCATGTTATCAATTTAATGGCGTGTATCACTGAATGGTTGAAAAATTCTCAGTAACTCTTTCTTTTTCAGCTGAATATTCGGAGTCTTTTTTTCTATTTTTTTTTCGGGTTTTATCCTTAAAAATGTGAAATCATTTGTCACCATTTCTGGGACATTTTGACATTTATCATTAGCAGTCCTGGAAAGTATAGAATTGCATTCATATGGCTCAATTTCCAGAAGCCCCCAGAACCTTGCTCTGTTCATTTTATCTCTCTAATGCCACCTTGCAACTGATAATTTTTCCCACATAGAATCCAACATGTACAAATGGTGATATCTAAATGAACTTCTCTACACTTAAAACAAACCGAGTAACTTGCATTGGTATGTCCTTTGCTAATGTTTGATTTTTATGTTTTGACAGTTCATGCTCGTGCCTTCTCCTCCATCAACAACTGGCCTATGACAGGGGTGATCAATGGAAAATAAAAATCTCGAAAAGCTTTGATTAAAAAATTGAACTATTTCAAAGTGAGAAAAATAAATAAATAAATGAAGCTCCTGAGCAATATTTGGCCACACCAAAATATTTTCCCACAGCCAGAAAAGGAGATTCGGTTCTCTCCCACAGCGCCAAAGCTTGTACTGGCCTATTTTCATAAGTAAGTAGATTTTTTATTTTATTATTTTGAATGGATAGAGTAATTTAATAAAATGGAATGGAGAATGTGAGAATGAGTTAACCCAGTTTGACCCAAAACCATGTTTGTATTCTTCTGAATTGCATATACATACTACAATGTATGCATAGGGGGACGACGTGTTTGCTTTTGTGGCTGGTTTTTGTGTTTGTGTTTATTTGTAAGAAATCCATCGTTGCGTAGGAGGACGACATGTTTTCTTTTGCATTTGGTATTTGTGTTTGTGTTCGTGTTTATGTTTGTAAGAAATCCATCATGTACTGGCATGAATTCATGAATACAACCACAGCGAGGTTGAATCATCAAATGATGGAATCATTGAACTACTAATAATTTAGAGTAGTATTAATTGAGCTTCTAGTGTCTTTTTGATTTGTTATATTGGTATTGATCTATTCCATTCTAGGCTGAATTTTCTTGTGTTTTTTATTATACAATTCAAGTCTTAGAGCTTTTGTCACAACGAGAAATGGTATTCAATCAAGCATAGTTAATTTGATATTAGAGCCAATAAAGCAAACATTCTAAATGATGAGAAATGTAGAAAGAGTCTTTGTGTAAGGTGAAGGTCAATGCATCTAACATTCTAGCCTTTAGGGTGCTCAAGTACCAGGTAGGCAAGCATACTTTGCCATTTGTACTTAAAAGTGAACTATATACCACCTTCACTTTCTTAAAAACATGCTAATTATGATAGCTGAATCAGCATGTGTTCCAATGATGAATATGCCATTTTCGGAATTTTAGTATGACTATTGTCGTTAATTGGTGGAATTGTATTATGTAATAAGATATAATTATGGGATGTTGATGCTTCTGTATATATCATTGTTTTATGAAGACGAGCTTGGTTATCACGAACACGTGATGTTCTAATAAGGATTGTTGCATGTCCATGCGTTCATTTCATATCATTTTCATCAACGCATGGGACATTTCTATCTTTTTATGAGATATGAACATTATGTAACATACGAATGACTAGTTAACAGGTTGGTTTATGAAGATTATATTTGATTGGTCGTGGTGTATTATGTTATGCGATACATTTCGTGGTCATTTTAGTTGTCTTTGATTGGTAGAGAATGTAGCATGATTATTGTCATTTACTGGTGAAATTGGATTATGTCATGATATATAATTATGGGGTGTTGCTTCTTCTGTATATATGCGAGTGTTATAAAGATGAGCTTCGTTATCGCAACATGTTGGTCCCTTAGTACGATCTCGCTTGTATACACAAAGGTTGCATATCATTATTATCGATGTGTGGCACATTTCTAAATTTCTCTTAGAAATAAGCATCGTGTAACATAATGATATCTAGTTAATAGGGTTGGTTTACGAGTAAAATTTGCTGTTTGTGGTTTTGTATTATGTCACGTGATACATTACGTGGTCACATTAGTTTTGGGGTGTTGTTGTTTCTATAGTTAGTCATTCTGTAATTGCATTATGTCATGAGTTCGAGTTATGGTGTGTTGTTGTTTCTATAGTTAGTCATTTGTGGGAATGAATTGGATGGATTTTTAAACATTCACTGTTTTTTACTTTTCTTGTCACAGTGACGCATTCACCACCACATAGCCAAGCATCCATAGATTGAAGGCATTACAAATGGCTCGTTGGTTGGTGTTGTCAAGGTCTTTTTCATTCCTTTTGGCTCTTTCCTTTTAGAATGTGAAGGGAATTATATATACACTACTATTTTGTGGGTGTATGGTGTTTGGATAATATTTTATTCTCATGCTACAATTCGGATATTCGACTTTTATTTCTTATGTACTGGGATATTAAAATGTTGTCTCTGGCATTGAACAAGTTGAAGTTTTGTGCCCTTTTTCAGATATTTTTTGAATGTTCAATGCTTAGTATGATTGCGTTTAGTACTTTTCCAACTTCGATGATGTATGTATTATAAGAATAAATGATGTGACAATCAATATTGTGATATTGGTGATATGATACTATAATAAACCACATTATAACGTTGGTTAAAATTTGTCACTAATGACCCTATTTAGTGACAAATTTTTGTCGTCACTAATTCCATCTAAGAACAAACCTTTGGTGACGACAAAATTTCGTCACCAATGAATGGTGTCACAAAATTTTTTCGTCACAAATTGCATATTCAACAAATTTTTGGTGACAAATTTTTTCCGTCACCAATGACAAAAAAAGGGAATTGGTGACGAAAAATTTGTCGTCACTAGCTCGTCACTAAAGGGGTTGACCAAGGCATAATTTAGTGACGAATTTTTTTCTCGTCACCAAAAATGTCACACTGCTCGGCTGCCCAGCCACACTTTTAGTGACGATCATATTTCGTCACTAATTTCACGCAATTAGTGACGACTTTTATCTTTTCGTGACAACATTTTCCCCCTTTTGGTGACGACTTTTTTTGGTCACTAAATTTCGTCACTAAATGCAATCCTTTAGTGACGACGTTTTTTTTCCGTCACGAAAGACCTTTAGCGACGGACCTTTGCTGATGACGCATCACCAAATTTTTTTTCGTCACCAAAGGCTTTTGTTGGGCTTTTGGTGACGAAAATCAGCCCTTTGGTGACGAAATTCCGGTTGTCACTAAAGGGGGGTTTTTCTTGTAGTGATGGTTTGGTTTTGATATGCTTTTTGTTTTAGGTATGGAATTTGGAGAATTGGAGAAAAAGAGGATAAAAGGGCGAAATTGGAGCAAAATCCAGAAAACTTTCTACATTAGGCGTGACCACACCAAAGGCATTGGGCTGGATGAATATTTACTAAGAAGAAGAAGATTATGAATGAGATTTCTATCAAAGAAAGGAAATTATAAGCTATCAAATTAAAGAAGGAAAGGGGATATTGCAGCAAGTTTTTAGGAAACAAGTATTTTATTTTAGTTTGGAGTATATTTCCTATTTATATTATGTTTCCCTTTTAGAGTAGAATTGGATTTTAGTAATAGTTATTATTACTATATTTTAGGGGCCACCTTTTATTGTAGAAGGGGAACCCTAGAAAGGCCAAAAGCATATAAGAAAAATACAAAAAGGCAGAAGCCTCCCTTCTTCTCCAAGAACTCACGTTTTTCTTTTTTTCTTTAGTTTAGTAATTCTCTTAGAAAATTTTAGGATTCATGTGTGTCACCATGAGTGGCTAAACTTTATTTTCTAATTCATGGGAAGGATTGATTTTAATTGCAATCACTGTGAGGTTTTATTTTCTTGATTTAATTCCCATGAATAATTAATGGTTGGTTAATCTGACAAATTAATTTTTCATCTTTTATTTTATCGTTATCCATGAGTTCAATGATCCATAATTGTCATGAATGAGTGGTACAAGTAGCAACTAGGTCAATTATGTTATTGACTTGAAATATGCATGCTTAGCCTAGGGGAATCAACGGGACAAGATTAATTTACTGCAGCTATCTCGGTTTTTTAATCTTGGTTTAATTGTTTTCATAGATTTTAATGCTATCATTAATTTGATATGGAACATTATCGTGCCCAGTCAATTGATGGTAAGTTTTGATTTGGGTGCTAGGATTGGTCAATTATATTAGGAAAATTGAAATTTATTACGACTATCCTAATAAGTTTGAAGTTAAATATTTGAGTTTGCAAGATTATTTTTCGTGACCCATAATCAGTGATACAATTGAATGAGATCAACCCTTGGATTGAAAATTCGGTAATTTTGGTAATTTTCTATTTTTCTGTTTGAATATTTGTTTTCATTAATTTTTAGAATTTCCGTAAAATAGTTAATCATTCAAAAATCCCCCCTTGTTTTATTTATTTTTAATTTATTATTTAAAACTTGGAACTATATTTCGGTTCCCTTGGGATTCGACCTGGTCCGCTATTGCTGTAAATTTAATTTGTAATCATTCAAGGACCAGTGATTAATTTTGCAGGCCTCGAGTGGGATTGGAGTCAAGAAAGACAGAGGCATAATAGTCACTATGAATACCATCCAGTGGGATCACACAACAATCGCAAACCCAAAAAAATTGAAGATGGTTCTCATAATGTCAGACAAAGATACAAGGACAGGGATTAGAGTAAGTCAAAGCGTGGTAGGGGAAATTTTCATGGGCAGCAAAGCAGCAGTATCCGAGTAGATGCTACTTCTGGCTAATGATGATGATGTGAAACTAGGATTAGCTTTGAGTTTTTCTGAGTTTATTTGGAAAGTAGTTTTCCAAATATGGCATCTTGGCTTGATTAGGCAAGATTTCAGTTACTACACTTTGATGAAGTATTATGATTTTCTTACAAGGGTTGCATAATTTATCAGCTAGTATTTCATATCCATTGGAAAGAATCAATTAAATATGTCTATTTATAAAGTAATTTGGTGTGAGTAGCATGAGCCACTTGTATGCATATGTGCACTCTTTGCTAAATCCTTGAACTTGCAATTTTTCCTTGTAGCTATCAAAGAAAATTGCATGTCTTGTCATTCTATAATGATCAGCATCAAGCCCTATTCAACCTTGGTAGTGTAGGTATGAGATAGTTGTTGAGCACAATTCTATTATTATTAGTTCAATAAATGCTATACCTTTAGTGACTATGTTTCTATATTCTTGAAATCTTAATCTTCTTGTGATGTTCTCAAACTCTTAGATTTATAATGATAATGAAGTTCAAAATGTTTCCATTTCCTTTTTTGTCAGGTATCTTACTTAGTGTAATCTTGCAAGAGCTAAAAAGCATACAGGGAACTTTTTATATCCATAATTAACTTGAAGGAAAATACATGTAGTGTTAAAATACATTGAACAAAGTGGATGTATCACCCTCATCCATTTATAGTTCCATACATCCTCTCCTACAATGTATAGGTTCACGTCCTCATTAATAATGTACATGAATTCATATATTCATGTATTTACATTATTACATTGTACCTACATTATACATGTATCCTCTAGCCTATAAATAGAGGCTATTGTAAACTTTTGGATAGTGAAAATAGAGTTAACATTTGTTCTACATATTTCTAACATCCTTTCTTTTCTCTCTCTTTCTCACATATTATATCTCTGTGTTGATGTTATATTATTGAGTTGAATTCAATGATCACCGTCTACAATTACATCACGTTATCAGCACGAACATGTTAGAATCTTGGATAACACTCAAGGTAACATACCTTTTGTTTTTCCCGTTATCTAATATTTCTTTAATTCCCTTTAAACATGTCAAACATTACCAAGAGAGAGTTTTCATTAGATATTATCTAAAATAATTATCTAACATGGGCTTTCGATGCCAAGATACACTTAACATCACTAGATCTCAGTCAATCCATTCTCTCAGAATCTAACTGTACTCTAGCCCAGAAGGCTAAGGCTCTTATCTTCATCTGTCACCATTTACATGAAGATTTAAAGGCTGAGTATTTGACTGAGTAGGATCCTACAGTTCTATGGTAATCCCTGAAAGATCGTTATAATCATCAACAAGATGTGGTTCTTCCTCATGCCAGGTTTGAGTGGATCAATTTACGCTTTCAAGATTTTAAATTTGTAGCAAAATACAATTCTGCTAGTCACCGCATTGTGTCACAACTAAGACTCTGTGGCTAGTAGATCAAAGACTGAAATGTTAGAAAAAACATTATCCACCTTCCATGCCAATAACCTTGTACTCCAACAATAGTATAGGGCAAAAAATTACTCCAAACATTCAGAGTTAATCTCTTCACTACTTGTCGCTGAAAAACACAACCAGTTGTTAATGCAAAATCATAATTCTTGTCTTACTAGATTTGCACCTCTGCCTGAAGCACATGCCGCATGCCATGATAAAAAAATCCACGGGCATCGAAAGGGCAAAAGGCGTAACTTGAAAAACCAGCCTAATGAAAGCTAGATAGAGGTCCCCATGGCCTTAGATATGGTCTACAAATGAAAGAATGTCCAGAGGTACCTAACCAGGTTGCTACCAATGTTTGTCATAGATGTGGTTGTACGGGACATTGGTCTCGCACTTGTTGTACTCCAAAACACCTAGTTGACCTCTATCAAAGAGAACAAGAAGAGAGAAAAAGGAAAGCTAACCTTGCAAACAAGTCCCTAATAGAGAATTAAGAGTCATCTCTAGTCACTATGTCTCTTGATATTGATCATTTTGGGGATTTAGATTAAATAAAAAATATATATATTATTCTAAGTTTATGTTAATGTTAATTCACATTTATGATATTATTATAAGTGTATTTCTTATTCTCTTTATTTTTTTTATTAGTAACAAATGATGCTAAGCAACTAACTAGAGGAGAATAATGGTATTCTTTGTCTTGTAGATAGTGGTACTATACACACTATCCTCCAGTAGAGGAAGCTTTTTGAAACATTGAAAAAAATATGAGGGAATATTACCACTATTTCAAGCGATAGTAAATTAATTATAGGCTCCAGAAGAGCATGTGTAATACTACCAATGGGCACAGAAATTATTATTAATGATGCATTATTTTGCCCATGGTCAAAAAGGAATCTACTTAGTTTTAAAGATATTTGTTCCAATGGGTTTCACATTGAAACCAAGACTGAAGGTGGTAAAGAATACAAATGATTGGATGCAAAAAACAAATTATAGAAAAGTTACAATCATTCTTCTCTGGGTTATATTATAGTTACATGCATGTGTGTAAAAAACATGTTATGATGAACCTGAAGTTCAAAAACCCAGAAGGTTTTCAATTATGGCATGAACGCTTGGGTCACCCAGGGTCAAATATGATGCGCCGAATATTAACACATTCAGTTGGGCATCCATTAACAAATCATGGGCTCCCTTAACCCACTGATTATGTATGCGATGCGTGCGTTGAGGGTAAATTAATCGTACAGCTATCTCATACTAAAGTAAGAGTGGAATCTCTTATATTTTTGCATAGAATTCAATGAGACATCTGTAGGCTATCCACCCTGCATGTGGACCCTTCAGGTACTTCATGGTCCTGATTGATGCTTCAACGCAATGGACATATGTTGATTTGTTGTCTACGCATAATATGGCTTTCGCCAAATTGCTCACTCAGCTGATTAAATTATGTGCACAATTTCTTGATTACCCGGTCCAGAAGATCCGGTTAGATAATGCCGGTGAGTTTATGATATGAACTCAGCTCAAACTTCCCGACATTCGGTGTGAACTCGGAGTCAAAGACGTGAACTTGATGGTTCAAAGATGTGAACTCGAAGTCAAAGACGTGAGCTCTGTGGACAAAGATGCGAACTTAGCGACTAGAAATGAGAACTCGGCCCAAAATTCCCATCTAATTCAATGGAGCAATGGTCCAAGTTCAAGAGTGCATTTGATCCAAGTCAAAGATCAATTTTGGTCCTAAAATTGGTCCAAATTCCAACCCCTCGATTATTCAATAAGTCAAGTGTTGAATACTTCAAATTCAATGGTCAATCATCTATTTTGAGGCATTGGAGGACGAAAAGTCATAGCTGAAAAATTCAATCAAAGAAGAATTTAATGAAGTCTTGGAAGCTAGCTCAAGATGCATGAATCTACTCATTCCAACACTTGGTCAATATACCATTCCAATGTGCCTTTTATTTAGCCAATAAATCATCTAGAATGGTGCGTAATTAATATATTAAAATGCAGAATTTTTATTGATCTTGTCAAAGTCTAGTCTAGGAATTAGTGAGTCAAAATTAATCTTTATTTCTTCTAGTTTCTAGACAAGGATATTTAGGACTTTTAAGGATTTTTGTAGCCTAAAAATATGCATCTTTGTACTGTTTTGAAATAAGCTATGAGTAGTTTTTGATTGTGAGTTTATCTCATCTTTGGATTCTTTGAGAACTCTAGAACTTATAAAGTTTTCGTCGGAAACTTGTGACACTCAACGAACTTATCAAGTTGTGGCATTTTACGAACTTATTAACTTGTGGCGTTCGAACTAAACTTGTCAACCAATTTTGGTGTAGTTGGTTGTGGCATTTTTATACCAAGGTTCCTATCTCTTTATAGATAGTGGGTCACGATTTACACCAATCCAAACTAGCATCTCCTAGACATATCTTGGGCAACTTTTCCAAGTGTTCTTAATCCCTTTCGGATTTGGAATCACATCAATTTACGTCTAAGGTTTTTGATGACTATTGTATAGCCATTGGGATAGACATGGAGCATTCTGTGTCACATACTAATACTCAAAATGGCATAGCGGAATCTTTAATTAAGCGCCTGAAAATGATTGCTAGACCATTGCTGTTAAAGGCCAAATAACCCTTTAACTTATGGGGACATGTGATATTGCACGCAGCATCACTGATTCGACTTCGGCCCACTGCATATCTTGAATACTCCCCAATTCAACTTGTACGTGGATGTGAACCTGATGTTTCGCATCTGCAGATTTTTGGTTGTGTCGTATATGTTCTTATACCACCTCTACAGCATTCCAAAATGGGTCCCCAATTTAGACTTGGCATTTATGTGGGCTATGTGTCTCTATCCATTAGTAAATAATTGGAGCCCCAAACGGGCAACTTGTTTATTGCCTAGTTTGCTGATTATATATTTGATGAGGAACATTTCCCGGCATTAGGGGGAGAAAGCCTGAAACTTAAAGAATGCCGCGAATTTCCTAGAAGAAAGACCAAATGAATTACCTTGATCCACGTACAAGCATGACTAAACTTGAAGTTCAAAAGATCATCAACTTGGAAAACTTAGCAAGTAAATTGCCAGATGCAGTTACTAATCATAAAGGGGTGACTAAGTCCTATATTCCTGTAGAAAATGCACCACCTAGGGTGGAGATCCCCTCGAGACTAAAAATGTCTGATAAGCCTAGTCAATGTCGGAAGCGTGGACGACCCACAGGGGCTAAAGACATAAATCCATGGAAAAGAAAAAAAATTCAGTCACCTAATGTGCCTCCTACAAAGGTTAATCCTGAAGAAAGCAATCTCAGTGAAATTAGTGCAGTTGCTCTATCTAACAATCCCGGGAAAACCGAACAGTCAAGTCCTATTGTTATGGGAAACGACGAGGATTTGGTTGATGTTAATATAGAAGTTGTAGTAAACTATTCAAATATGGGAGTGAGATATGATAGAATTACTACTGTTATCGATGACTCATTTGCCTCCTTTATAGTGCTTAATGTCTCAAAAGACAATCTGGATCTAGAACCAAAAATCATTCTTGAATGCCAAAAGCGTTCCAATTGGAATAAATGGGAGGAGGTAATTAGGGTAGAACTAGACTCACTTAATAAACGTTGTGTTTTTGGACCTGTTGTCCGAACATCCAAAGATGTTATCCCTATCGGATATAAAGGGGTGTTTGTATGAAAATACAATAAAAAAGAATGAGGTGGTAAGATATAAAATGAGGCTAGTTGCCCAAGGGATTTCGCAAAGACCCGACATAGACTTTGATGCCACTTACTTTCCCATAATGGATAGTATTACATTCCGTTATTTGATCAGTATAGCAGTAAGTATGAATCTAGATATGCATTTAATGGATGTTGTGACTACATATTTGTATGGGTCACTTGACATTGATATATATACATTATATGAAAGCCCCTGAAGGATTTCCAATTCCCCATATGGGAAAGAATGAACATTGCAACATGTACAGTATTAAGTTGCAAAGATCATTATGTGGTCTTAAACAATTCGGTCGCATGTGGTACAACCGGTTAAGTGATTACCTCTAAAGCAGGGATATGTAAACAATGTAATATATCTTTGTGTGTTCATAAAAAAGTCACTAAATGGCTTTGCCATTATATCTGTATATGTTGATGACCTGAATATAATTGGAACTCCAAAAGAGCTTGAAGAAGCTCGTTTCTACCTAAAAAAGGAATTTTAAATGAAAGACTTGGGTTGAACCAAGTATTGTCTTGGCCTGCAGATTGAGCACCTCCCAGAAGGAGTTTATTGCACCAATCTAGTTATATAAAAAGAATATTGGAGACATTTTATATGGATAAATCTCATCCTCTCAACATACCAATGGTGGTCCATTCACTTGAAGTGGACAAAGACCCATTTAAACCTAAAGAGAATAACAATGAAGGATTAGGACATGAAGTTCCTTATCTTAGCGCCATAGAAGCACTATTATATCTTGCAAATTGCAACAGGCTCGACATTGCATTTGCAATGAATGTTCTAACTCGACATAGTGCCAATCCAACCCGAAGACATTAGAATGGCATTAAACATATCTTACGTTATCTTCAAGGAACTGTTGATCTTGGTTTATTTTACTAAAGAAATAGAGATTTATCATTAGTTGGATATTTAGATGCTGGCTATCTGTTTGATCCTTATAATGCCAAGTCACAGACTGGTTATGTATTTCTCAGTGAAGGCATGGTAGTTTCATTGAAGTCAGTAAACCAGAGTTTGATTGCTACTTCCTCAAATCATTCTGAGATAATTGCATTGTTTGAAACTGCTAAAGAATGTGTTTGGTTGAGAACCTTGAACTGCCACATTCAAAATTTGTGTGGCTTGTCCTCATTTTGTGATGCCCCCACTATACATTTTGAGGACAATGCGGCTTGCATTGCACAAGTGCATGATGGATTTGTTAAAAGTGACAGCTACTTTTATAGTTTACCCTTTTACGGGTAATATTTAGTAGCATCAAAACATACAACTTCTCATGTTGAGATCTCTGATGATCTCAAGTCTAAGGATCACTTACACCATCTTCACTATGCGATATGCTTATGACACTTCATGTAATAACCCATATAGCATTTCTCATGGCGGGTCGATCCAGTACATAGTTCTCGAACATGTACCTATGTGTTGACGTGGTATCTTATATCATGACACATTTCATCAGTTACTACACATACTAGTTTTAATGCATTATCATTGTCCCATTTAATGATAAAACTTAACTAGGGATAATTTTAGAATGATTAAATTCTTGGGACATTATTATATTTATTCATAAAGCTTGGATATGGAATAAAACATAATAATATCAAATTGTCATAAATTAAAAGCATAATGGTACAATGTATACCAATACAATAATCACATGATTGGTCCTTAGGGCATAATCCAATAGCATGGGATGTTATAGAGTTTGCAACTAAATTTAGCTGAACCGAGGTTACTTGTGATTTCCTCGATTTAAAATTTAGCAAGACGGTTTCACCAACCTTGAACCGAATTCAAGGCAGTCATCATCCCCTTACTCAATTTAAAAAAGAGTAAATATCTAAATGATATTTTATTTATCAAACATAAAAACGTTTCAAATTGCTAACATGCCAGACTCGGGGTAATAAGTTCCCCTTCATTGTAGCCAGGTGATAACTTTCAAACTTTGACGCGTCAATGACCCTATAAGGGCCTTTACAATTAGCTTCTAACTTGCTAAGCTTCCGAGCTCGGCTTGCTTTAATTTTGCACAAGACCAAGTCTCCTGGGGCAAATTCATTGATTTTCACACGTTAATTGTAATAATTTTCTATGGCTTGCTTGTATTGTGCTTCTTTCACTGAAGCTAGATCTCGGCATTTTTCCAACAAGTCCAGGTTCAACCAGACCTCTTTTTCATTAGCCTCAGCATTAAAGGCCACAACTCTGGGGCTTGGAACTCTAATCTCTGCTGGGATGAAAGCTTCTGAGCCAAATGTCAAGCTATAAAGGGTTTTCTCTGCTACTATCCGAGGTGTGGTGCGATAAGCCCACAGAACATTTGGGAGGTTTTCCACCCAATCCCCTTTTGCTTTATCCAGCCGAGTTTTGAGTCCTTGTAGTATCATGTGATTTGTGATTTCGACTTGACCGTTGGCTTGAGGATGGGCAATGGAAGTGAAGTTTTGTTTAATTTGAAGTTTTTTGCACCGAGAGCGAAAAGGATCATCTGCAAACTGTTTCCTATTCTCTGAAATAATCACATAAGGGATACCGAATATGCAAACGATTTTGCTCTACACAAACATTAGGATGTTTTTTTCAGTGATAGTAGCCAAAGGTTCAGCCTCTACCCATTTAGTGAAGTAGGTGATGATGATTATTAAGAACTTCACATGTCCTGGTGTTTCTGGAAAAGGTCCAAGAATATCAATGCCCCATTGTGTGAAAGGCCATGAATTCTGGATATTAATCAACTCCATCTGAGGTCACCAAATTATAAGAGTATGAAGCTGACACTTAACATACTTTTGCATGAAATCATGAGCAGCTTTAAACATAGTTGGTCAGTAGTAACCCCATTGAATGATTTTCTTAGCAAGCATGTGAGATCCTATATGGTTCTCACAAGATCTGAGGTGCACTTCTTGGAATATATAGTTTGCCTGCTGAGGCCCGATGCATCTGAGCAAAGGTTGGAGGTAAGATCATTTGTAAAGGATGTCGTCTTGTATTACATAACGGGGCGCCTTTAACTTCAATTTTCTCCCCTCATTTTTGTATTAGGCAGTTCCCTATTTTGGAAATACCTCCATATAGGAGTCATATAGTTATCTCCTGCCTTTCAATGGTCGTCGTGACTTTTTCTTCAATGCTTCTACAGGGAAGTATCTCCATTAAGACCTTTTTGTTCAGTTGAGAAAAGCCAGAGCATGCCAATTTGCTTAGAGCATCAGCCCTTTTGTTTTTCAATCTGGGAATCTGTACTATCTTAAAATTATTACAAGAGTGCCTAAGATAGCGTACCTTATCAAGATACTTCTTCATTTGGGGCACTTTAATTTCATAGGAGCCTTGTATCTGATTGATGACTATTTGAGAGTCGCTGTACGCAGACACCTCTTTCGTTTTCATCCTTTGAGCCGTTCTTTAGCCTTCTGATTAAGGTTTCGTACTCATCTTCGTTGTTAGTTGCCTTCAAATCAAAGCACAAGGCATAGGTGATCTCTGTGCTCTCTGGACTCCGTAACAAGAGGCCCGCTCTGATGCCATCTTCGTTCAAAGTACCATTTATGTATAAGGTTCAGGCTTTTGAACCCTCCATTTCCTTTTCTATTGGTTGGGTGATGTCGAAAGGCTAACTTTCGAGGTCTCTGCAATAGGTATCTCTATTATGAAATCCGTAAGGGTTTGAGCTTTGATCGCTGTCTGAGGCTAATAATGTATATCATGCTTCCCCAATTCTATGGCCCATTTTGGTAATCTCCCAAAACCCTTTGGTTTGAAGAGTATCTATTTAATGGGTTGGTTAGTCATGACACATATAGAATGTGCTTGGAAGTAAGGTCTCAACCTCCAGGCTACAGGAATTAGAGCTAGGACAATCTTCCGAGAAATACTGCGTCTCGGGTCCTTGAAGGGTGCGGTTGATATAGTATACTAGTCTTTGCACGCTGTTCTCGTCTCAAATGAGTACCGCACTTACAGCATTATTTGAGGCTACTAAATTTAAATATAAGAGTTCCCTGGGTATCGGTACAATAAGCGTTGGCAGACTTGCTAGATGCCTTTTTAACTCCTCAAAAGCTTTCTGGCGATCTTCATTTCACTTAAAGTTTTTGGCTTTCCTTAATGTCTAGAAGAACGGGAGATGTCGATTCGCAGATCGTGATAGGAATCTGTTCAAGGCTGCTAGAGAACCGATCAATTTCTGAACTTCCTTTAAGGTTTGAGGAGATGCCATATCAACAATGGCCCTTATCTTGTCTGGGTTGGCTTCAATTTCTTTTTTGAAAACCATGAACCCCAAAAATTTACCAGATCCTACCTCAAAGGTATACTTTTTGGGTTCAGATGCATTCCAACCTTTAACATGGTTTGCAAGGTTTCTTTCAGATCTCTGGGTGCACTATCACTTTTCTTCGATTTTATTATTATGTCATCCACATATACTTCCAAATTCCTACCAATTTGATCAGAAAACATCTAGTTTACTAGGTGCTAGTAGGTCACTCCTGCATTTTTCAATTCGAAGGGCATCTTTCTATAGAAGAAAACTTCCATCTCTGTGACAAAGGCAATTTTCTCGGCATCTTCTTCTGCCATTAGGATTTGATGATAACCTTTATAGGCATCGAGGAACATAAGAACCTCATACCCCGATATGGCTTCGACCTTCTGGTCGATCACCGGCAATGGGCAACAATCCTTCGGACAATATTTGTTGAGGTCAATGTAATCAATGCACATCCACCAACTGTTATCGGGTTTCTTGACCAATACCGGATTAGATAACCAAGTAGGGTAGAATACCTCTTTGATGATATCAAACTAGAGTAGTTTTTTCACTTCCTCATTGACTACCAAATTCCTGTCCGGAGCCAGCGATATTTTCTTTCGCTGAACAGGCTTAACTCTAGTATTGTTGAACTTGTGTGTCATAAGAGATAGCGAGATCCCGGGCATATCCTCTGGGACCCATGCAAAAACTTCTTTGTATTGGCAAAGGAGATGATTAACGTGATCTTTAATCGAGGCCGTTAGCGTAACTCCGACCTTAACTGTCCTGTCGAGGTGGCCGTTGTTTACTATGACTTCATGCACTTCATCAATGATCTCTACAGGACCCTATTGCGTACTGACCTCTTGGGAGCTATAAGGTGTAACCTCTAAAATCTTGGTATCTTGGGGTCTCCGAGGTGTGACCTCAGAGTTCCCGAATGTATCTCAAGATGTGACCTCAGGATTTTCGGAAGGAAGGAGTGCACTTTTGCCTTTGTCTATTCTCCCCTGAAGTGTCACTTTGGGGTCGAATTGTAACACTTCCAAGGTCTGGATGGCATGTACGCCCTTCGTCAAAGTGGTTTTACCTTTGATGGTGATACACATGTATTCCCTTGTTGTATTTTGATCTCCTCGCATAGATGCCATCCCGTGTTTCGTAGGAAATTTTATGACCAAATGGTAAGTGACCAAATGGCCTAAGTCTCGTTCATCCATGATCTCCTAATGATTGCATTGAATGGATATGAGAGATCCACGATGCAGAAGTCCATCATTATAGTTTTTTCCCTGAGGTAGTCCCTCACCATAACTACGAGTGTAATTATACCCACTGGATGTACAACTTCACGAGCAAATGTTACTAAAGGTATATTGAATGGTTTTAATGTTGCGAAGTCGATCCCCAACTTGCAAAAACAATCAATATATAGGACATCGACTGCGCTACCATCATCAACATAAACTCGATGCACCTCTTTATTTGCAATTATGGCCTTGATGACCAAAGTGTCGTTATGTGGGCTAATGGTGAGAACTGTGTCTTCCTCCGAGAAGGAGATAACTTCTAAAGATTTAAAGCTTCTATGAATAGGTTCCTATGGAGGAATTCCCCTACATTGGCTTTGATCGTAGATTGCGACTGACCTTCTGGGTAACCACTAAATATGGCGTGGATGACACCAGTGACATTGTAGTTGTTATTAGGCAAAGGTTGGGATGTCAACTATTGTGGAGGGTTGTTCTGGTACTGCTAATATGGTTGATTCATGAAAGGGTCTCACCTTTGCTGATAGTCCGTCTGATGTGAAGGTGGACTTCGGCCAACTTGTCTTTCACCTCGTCCTCCTAAGTGGTAGCCACATTTTCGGCTTCCAGATCGAGGTTGGGATCCTGAATGCCACCTCTGGATGTACTGACCAAGCATCCCATTAAGGATGCAATCTTATGTCTATTTCTTAAGGTTTTTGCAATCCTTAGTATCATGTCCATGGTCATTGTGAAAAGCACACCAAAGGTGCTAGGGTCTTTTATGAGATGCTGTAGTTAACGGGACTGGAGGTTTGAGAAGATCCCTGTGAATAGACAGAATCTCTAAGCGACTCTTGGTTAGCGGTGTGAGATTTTTTTCTTGAATTCAAGGCTCTAGGCGACCCCGGTTGTAGTTTAGCCTTTCGAATGCGCTATTTTGAGGGTTTTTCCCTTTTGGCATTTTCTTGATGTTTTTTCTCATGTTTCTCTCTTCTTTCTATTGGCTCCTTCTCTTTTTGTGTAGCTCTCTACCATTTGTCACAATACTTGAGTATCAGTTGGTGTGTCCCGTGCCAACTTCGTGTAGAATGGTCCAAGATTCAAACCATTTATGAAGGCCAAGATTACCAACTGGTTTGTCCAATCAGCCATTTACAAGCTCTCGTCATTGAATCTTTCTATGTATTACTTGAGGGATTCATCATTTCCTTGTTTGAGATGCATCAGATTTGTAGCATTTTTGTGAAACTTCTTCCTCTAAAAGAAGTGAGTATGGAAAATGGCGTGAACCCTTGGATAACTTGTTCCAAAAACTCACTACACAAGTTCTTCCCCTTGGATCAACCCAACTGAAATCTTTCCTTGGAGATGGTATGTTCCTTGAAGGTGGAATAGCTCCTCAACCCCTAGATAACCTGTACCTAGAAACCTTGGAATCAAATGAATGGATGGAATCCGAATTTCCTAGGGAACAAATCTAGGAAATCAAGAACAACAAACACACAAATTCCGAATTTGTGTAATTTGCAAGTAATTACAGAAACTAGAGAGCAATTCTCTCAAGCTTGTAATGTCAAGAACCAAATTTTCATTTCATCAAATCTGCCCTCCAAGGGAGGCCGACGGCCACTATAAAGATACAAGATAGGGTTCCTAATTAGGGTTGCTCAAGCTAGGGTTTCTTTAGGGCCAAATGGGCTACATAACTCTTTGGGCTACATGACTCAAATTACCATATAATTAAGACTAAGCCCAATGTTCCTAAGGGGTTCTAAGAAAAATAATAGTCAAGCCAAATCCATTGTGGTTACAATTTGGAATTTGGCTCCAAAGTCTAATTAACAAGACCCAATTACACTTAGTACATTAATAAACATGGTCTCACAATCTTGGTCTTGTCCCCATCCTTTTGGGCCGTTTGGATGAGTCCATTTAAGGCTTCCTTCATTTTCTTTGTTCTAGCCCTTGTCATCATGCTTCGGGTTCGAAGTCTCTTCAATGCTTGTTGGATTCATATCAGTCCCCCCTTCTTCGAGAGGATTCGTCCTCGAATCCAGATCATCATAATCTGCAATTTCAAAAGGAGACAACTCAGCAACATTGAAGGTAGTACTTACATTGTACTTACCTGGAAGGTCAATCTTGTAAGCATTGTCATTGATTTTTGCGACAACTTGGAAAGGTCCATCTCCACGTGGATGTAATTTTGTCGATCTCTGTACTGGAAACCTTTCCTTGCGCATATGAACCCACACCCAATCTCCTGGTTCAAAAGTGACTTTCTTTTGACCCTTGTTTGCATTTCGAGCATAGGATTCATTCATCTTCTCAATATTCAATTAACTCGCTCATGTAACTTCTGGACAAAGTCAGCCTTGCGCTTGTTTGGTATGTTTGTGCCCGGTATGAAATCAATTGAATGTTCAATTCCTCTTTTGGGCTGCAATCCGGCTGGTAGCTCGTCAGGAAATACATCTCTAATCCTCGCAATATGTTAGAAATCTCAACCGGTAGGTTGGATGGCAAGTCAGCACTAAGTAGAACATTAGATTCACAACACTTAGGAAGAAACAAAACACGATTAGTATGCAGACAATTATTAACATGTCGGACATTTGCATAAAAATTCGGTTGTTTCTTATTTACTTGAGTCACTTTCTTCCTCTCAATGTGTTCTACTTCATTTAACTCATTTTGCTTAGGTTTAGAATTTTCAAATTGTCCTTCTCTCCTCACGGGTAGTGTAATTCAATTTTATCATTTGCTTAAATTCGCCTTTAAATGCAATTGAGTTTCATAAACTTGAATAGCGACAAAGGCAAGAAAGTAGTTTTTCTACCATTAACAAGGAAAGTGTACCTATTACTGGCCCACTGTGGGAAGCATCCCTGTCAAATTGCCAAGGTCTACCAAGCAATAGATGACCAGCTTGCATAGGAGCCACATCACACAAAACTTCATCTTTGTATTTGTTGACTGAAAAATGTACCAAGACTTGTCTTGTGACTTTCACTTCTCCACTCTCATTGAACCATTGCAACGTGTATGGATGTGGATGCCGAAGTGTGGGCAATTTTAGTTTATCTACAAGTAAAGTCGAAGCAATGTTAGTACAACTACCACTGTCAATAACAAGTATACATACCTTCTCATTGATGGTGCATTTCGCGTGGAAGATATTCTGGCGTTGAACATTGTTCTCCTCTTTAATCTGAACATTTAAAGATCGCATAGTCACCAAAGATGGTCCTTCATCAGGGCCAAAAACATCTTCATCAGATTCCCCATTTTCTACAAGTGGTGGCATATCTTCATAGTCACTTTCATGTTCACTCTCACTTTCGATCGTGCCATCACCTCTGACAACCATAATTCGAGCATTAGGACACTCTCGTGCATAATGTCCCTTGCCTTGGCACTTGAAGCATGTAACCTCCCTGGCTGGTTTTCTCACTTCACTTGATTTCTGAGTGTTTGGAACCACGGTTGGAGTAGTGTTTGAGGTACTAGGAATTGCGGCCTTTTTGAAGTCGGTACTTAAATCTTTCTTAGGCCATGTAGACTTCAAAGTGTCTAAATTTGAAGTATGTAGGGTTGAAAAGGTTCGGACACCCCTCTCCTTAAGCTGTCTCTCAGCTTTCATTGCCTTGTGATACATCTCATTGAGATCTTCATACTCTTGCATCTCTACAATGTAGGCAATATCCTTCCTTAGTCCTCCTAGGAATCGAGCCATAGTAGCTTCACTGTCTTCTTGAATGTTGACTCGAAGCATCATAGTCTCCAACTCTTGGTAATAATCCTCCACAGTCCTATTTCCTTGGGTGATCTTTTGCAATTTGTTGAACATCTCCCTGTAGTATTGGTGTGGAACAAATCGCTTTTTCATGAGCTTCTTTAATTCATCCCAAGTACGAACAGGCCCTTCTTCATCACGCCTCCTTTCGGCTTGAATTTTAGTCCACCAGTTACGGGCGTATCCCGCAAATTCAACCACAGCTAGCTTGACCTTCTTTTCCTCCGAATAGTTGTGCACTGTAAAAATACTTTCAATTTTATCAGACCATTCAAAGAAAGCTTCAGGATCTTGCTTACCAAAAAATTGAGGAATTTTCATTTTGATACATCCTAAATTGGAATCAATTGTAGGAGTACGGTATTGACTTCCCTGAAATGCTTCGAAGGCTTCATCATCATTATCATGGCCATATGTGGTCTTTGTAGATCGAGAGGATTCGGCTCTCGACTTTGAGCTCCTTGACTTCTGTTACAAACCAAAAACAAAAATGTAAAATTTTGCTAACATCTCCTCATAGGATTCCTTAGAACCCGGTGGTGGTGGTGGTTGCCTCTCCATTATAGCTGCAAAGGTTAGCAAAGGAAATAAAACAGTTTATAAGTCCTCACTTCCCTTCCCAATTCCCCAAATTCACTCACCAAGTGTTTGAGTTTGAGTACTCTCGGGCTTATATAAGTGAAGGGACGGATTCACACCACTCAATTTGCTCTTCCGTTTCTATTCTTACTCAAACAATGTTACACAAAGGAATTTACAACAAGTTAATGCAGCTGGACAATGAGGTTAGAATCACCACTAAGGAACCAAAAAGTACCAAAAATCACAAGAATTCGAAAATTTTTGGCAAGGAAGAATGAATTCAAGGAATCAATGAAAACAGTACCAAAAATACAAGAATTCAATTTTTTTTTGGTAAGGAATTTGGACAAACTGAATGCAAAATCAGAATCTACACAAAAAATCAGTGAGACACACAAAAGTTCAGAATTTCCGGACCACAACTCAATATTACACAAGGAATTTACAACAAGGTAATGCAAGTGGACAATGAGATTAGAATGAATCTAAGGAATTCAATGAAAACAGTACCAAAAATACAAGAATTCAATTTTTTTTTGGTATGGAATTTGGACAAACTGAATGCAAAATCAGAATCTACACGAAAAATCAGTGAGACACACAAAATTTCAGAATTTTCGGATCACAATTCAAGAATTTTCGGATCACAATTCAAGACCCTTGAAGAAAAGAAATTTGGACAAAGCAGCTTGTATATTGGTGGTCGGTCTCAGCCCTTCCAAATTCTGGAATTGGTCAAGGATGTTTCTGGGTTCAAAATATGGTATAAGGGATGTATTTGGATAAGTACAAGGCTAATCACAAACTGGAAAACAATCCAAAGTTCAATCGGAAATGCAAATCTGTTTTTCCGAAATCAGAAAAAAAGGATTTTTGGCATGGTAACTTCAAAAGGTCATAACTTTCTACTCCGATATCGGATTTTGCTCCGTAAGTACTCAAATCGAAGCTCTCGGAGAGATCTACAAGCAGACAGCCAAAGGCAGTCCGTTGGGACTTTGGGGGTCAAAAAATAATGCTAAGACCACCTACTGTCCGCCTCAAATTTTCTGCTCAAGTTCCAACAAAGAACTTGATTTTTTTGCCACAACTACTTACTGTCCGATTCTCTCCTTTTTTTTTTCTTTTTTTTTAATCTCCTTTTTTTTTTAATCTTATCAAGGCATAAACAACAATTGGATCAGCACAGCAATTTTTTTTTTATTTCAGCAAGGCATAAACAACAATTTCAGCCGCAAGGTATGGATTCATCAAGAAAACAAAGGTACGGTTTTGTCTAATATTTGGAAGCAAGCCGAAACCAACACATCAATACAAAAACAGAATTTGCTTCATCAATACAAGAACATACCAATGATGATGATATTCAGTACAACAAAAAGATTGAGGATATAAAGAGCATACCAATGATGATGATATTCAAAACAACAAGAAGATTGAGGAGATAAAGAACATACCAATGATGATGATTTTTTTTTTGTACGGTAAAAGAAAAGATATGAACAGCTTGGGAACCAAGACTGCTCTGATACCAAAAACTGGCGTGAACCCTTGGATAACTTGTTCCAAAAACTCACTACACAAGTTCTTCCCCTTGGATCAACCCAACTGAAATCTTTCCTTGGAGATGGTATGTTCCTTGAAGGTGGAATAGCTCCTCAACCCCTAGATAACCTGTACCTAGAAACCTTGGAATCAAATGAATGGATGGAATCCGAATTTCCTAGGGAACAAATCTAGGAAATCAAGAACAACAAACACACAAATTCCGAATTTGTGTAATTTGCAAGTAATTACAGAAACTAGAGAGCAATTCTCTCAAGCTTGTAATGTCAAGAACCAAATTTTCATTTCATCAAATCTGCCCTCCAAGGGAGGCCGACGGCCACTATAAAGATACAAGATAGGGTTCCTAATTAGGGTTGCTCAAGCTAGGGTTTCTTTAGGGCCAAATGGGCTACATAACTCTTTGGGCTACATGACTCAAATTACCATATAATTAAGACTAAGCCCAATGTTCCTAAGGGGTTCTAAGAAAAATAATAGTCAAGCCAAATCCATTGTGGTTACAATTTGGAATTTGGCTCCAAAGTCTAATTAACAAGACCCAATTACACTTAGTACATTAATAAACATGGTCTCGTCAATCTTGGTCTTCTCCCCATCCTTTTGGGCCGTTTGGATGAGTCCATTTAAGGCTTCCTTCATTTTCTTTGTTCTAGCCCTTGTCATCATGCTTCGGGTTCGAAGTCTCTTCAATGCTTGTTGGATTCATATCAGAAAAGTTGCTCCAATTGTTTGAATGATAAGACATTATTACGTGGTAGGCCGTCGATCCATACTCATGCCTTTCCACTCAAATAGATGAGGAACACTTTACATATCACCTCCGTCGGAGCATTTTTAAAGTTCATCGCGTATTTAAACCATGATAAAAAGTCTAAGGGGTTAGAGTCCCCCTTATAGGATAGAATTCCGTCAGGTAATTTAAATCCTGCCGGCGTTGGGTACTGCATTATATTAGGCGTGAAATGTGATAGGGTATTCCCTTTGTCCTCAGAACCCAACAAACTATGAATATCATCAACCACCCTATTGCTGATTGGAGGGAGATCATTATGACGGGGACACTTTGGGTCATGATTCGACTTAACCTAGAACGGTCATTTGTGTAATTATTGTTAGCATAAGAGGCGGAGACTTCATTCCTATCATACTTTCTCTTCTGTCGGTCGTGTTTCCAATTGCTATGTCTTGGTTCATCTTCGGATGGGTGTAGATTATGCCCAGCCTTACGGAACTCTTCAAATAACACGATTTAACTCCATAAAAGCTCTCTCATCCATTTCCTATTGTCTCCGTGCCATAAAATTATCTTGGTTTGGAGCCGTTGCGTGAATGTTCACCTTCATGAATGGAGGGATGTTATGATCGCTCGAGAATTCCACCCAAACGCAAATAATCGTTCTCTGCAGAGCCCGAACGACTACGCTGCACTTTCCTCGCCTAGTTCTTTTCGCTGCCCTTCATTCTCCAGATCTGGTATCCACCATCTTCATATAGGTTGGAATCAAAAAAGAGATTACGAATATTCCTTCAGAAATCAAGAAAGATTCTCACAGATAGCGCCAGTTGATGAAGGCTAAATCTGCAACCCGACTAAGATTTGATAAGATGGTTTTGATCTGAGATTCTTCATCTTCTTGATCAGTGATTGTTCTTACAAAATAGATCTTGGGGTGGTTTTCTGGGGTAAATTCTCCGATGCCTAAGTCAGAACTTAGTCAGAGTATAATAATTTTCAGTCGTCAGAGAATATTCCCATACTTAGTTGTTCTAGGTTTATATACCTCATCTCACCATTCATGGGATTTTTTGTCATGTATTAGTACGTGGGCTATAGTTGTAATTGCTGATTGCACGTCTCAATATCCTTTCATGATTATAGCTTGTTGTTATGCACTTGTGGATAAGCGCAACTTTGCTAAATTCCCTCATGGTTTAGAACTCCAAAGTCCCGTGCACTTGGTGTGATTTCAGTGTGTTTTCATTGCTGGCCTTTAGACATAGAGTCCAAGGTCTAGCTATAGAGCATGCTGTTGAAGTTTAGGCTTTTGGCCTTCACACGTCGCAAAGGTCCAAACCTTCGTGTGTCGCTAAGGTCTTGGCCTTAGGCTTCAAGGTCTCACCTCGTCGCTAAGGTTGTGGCCTTAGGCTCCAAGGTCTTGCCTCGTCATGCTGAAATCTAGCCTTTGATCATCTGATATGTTCTTCGGTTTAAGATGGGACTTCCGGAGTTAGGTCTCATATACATCATATGGTAGGGGAATTTTTTTTAAATAATATAAAAATAATTTTGGTGAGAGTTTAAATTTTAAAATAAATAAAACAAAAAATTATTTAAATATTTTATTTTTCTTTGAAAAAAAAAGTTAACTTTTTTACATAAAGGATAACACAAACAGCCTATATGCGTAGATAGGTTCAGATAAAAAAAAAGAAAATTTTTTCCCTAGAGATTGGCGTCTATTTTGTGTATGTATGCATTTACGCATGTGAAATGGGTGGTCATTTGATAGTAGGGATGGCAAGGGGTGGCTATGGGGCGGGGGAAGCCCTATCTGTGACCAGCCCATTTGCTAACACCCCAACTTGCCCTGCACCGCACTCCTTGTGCCCCCTTCACGTGCTCCTCGCCCCATCCTACCTCGTTTCTCCTACGATACCCAACGGGGTCCCATACATAAGTGTAAATTTGAATATTTTAAATAATTAACATCAATGCAAAACTTAAGTAAAAAATAAATATAATTCCAATGTAACAACTAATACATTATAAAGTCCAAATCCAAGTATAGAAATGAAATATAACAAAAAGTACTAAAACGTTATAACATACAAATGTTAAATATAGTTTGAATTAAAATAAAAAATCACAATTATCAGTTTTTCTTAAAACTCTACGATGCATCACATTCATCAATATCATTTTCTGTATTTTTTTAATTGTAATTTTACTTAATTCAATTATAGAAGTTTACTTCTTTATTATTTCTTTTGCATAATAAAATTTAAAATACATTGGATACTCTATATATATATATATATATAGCTAATTAACATTAATTTATAAATATAAGTATTAAACAGTAAACTAGTGGTACTAATAATACGTTATAATGAAAAAGATGAGAGTCAATATATAATAATCATAACTAATAGAGAAATAATAATAAACTAATAGTAAGTAGTAACAAATACTAAAATATGATAATTAAAATTTTAATTAATATAATCTTAATATAAGCATAATGTACTGGTAATTAAGAAACATTAATAATAAATCAAAATTCTAACTAATATTAATAACATGATATATATAATTATATAAGTAATATATTTATTATTATAAACAAATAAAATATTTATTATAATTTAAATATAATATGTATTAATATATCTAAAAAAACTAATGCGGGTTAATGAGCTAGGTGGTAGCTAGGGCTCCCCCGCCTCTTTAGATTTTTATTTTTTTATTTTATTTATTATTATTATTATTTTACTATAGGAAGTGTCTCTACATTCATCGCTTCTTCATATTTAGCGTAGACTCCCCACACTCCTTATTTGCTGCAGTCACAATGGCCTCTCGCATCGGCTATGGGTCATTGTCCATACCCCACCCTTAAACAGGCACGGGACTAATTCTCCTGGCTGCTCTAAGACCACAGCAACAACGTTATTGAGATTTGATCCCTAGTCTACCGGGTCACAACCCTAGGGTAGAACCATTGAACCCGCCTCTTTAGATGAGAAGGTGTTTTTCTCCTTCAACACCTGCTCCACCGCCCCTTGTGAGGGTTAAACGAGCGGGAGTACCCTTGTCATCTATATTTGGTAGGAAACAAATATTGACTTTCTAGTGTATTAGTGCATAGGGGATGAGTGGTTGTTTGGTTAAAAAAGAAAATTAGCTTTTAAGTGTAATTTTGACTTTAGAAAAGATTTAATCTAATAATTATTTATTACTCTGGCAACAACACTAATCTAAAACCAAAAATAACGCAAGGTCTCCTTGTTGAAATGTGGGTGATTTGTGAGCATATGCTTGATCTTTTAAAAATGATGCAAAAGTATCTAGAAAATTGGCAAGAAGATGACCAAGTTGTGCGCCCAAATAACTACTGAAATCAAAAGTTTAATCCTTGCATGTGAAATAATCTAATTCCTTTCTAGGGTGTTCAAAATCAATGATCCTACTCAAATCTGATCCGATCTAAATCTGATTCACACTTGAGCTGATCGTGATCCAATCCGAATATTTTGAATTGGATCAAATTTAGATCGAATCAATTTTGATCTGATTTGATCCTTCTTTTTTTTTTTTTTTTTGCTCTTGCATTCCTTTTCATAAACAATATTAGGTAACCTAACTTAAATTTGAAATTAATAGTTTTATGTTTGCTCTTGATTTCCTTTTCATAGACAATATTAGGTAACCTAACTTAGGTTTGAAATTAATAGTTTTATGTTAAAAATTTATCTATTTTTTATGTAAATATTTTAATTTGTATATTTTTTCATGTAAATTAGTTTGTGTATTTTCATGTAAATATCTTAATTTATTTTTTCACAAATTAAGTAATTTTAATTAAAGAATTATTTGAATTATAAAAAATAATACTAATTTATATTTTATAACTAATGTTAGCTATTTTTGGAGGAAAAAAGCTATAATTTTTTTTTCCTTTGGATCAAAACGGATTGGATCGGATCAAGCCATGATTTCATTTGATCCGATCCGAAAAATGAATTAATCAAATCGGTTCCATTTTTGATACAATTTGATCTGAAATTTTGGATTGGATCGGCTGATCCAATCCAATCTACAGATCAAAATGAATACTCAATCCTCCCCTTATTTGCAATAGAATAAGTGATTCATCATCTAATTTCTCTTTGCCTTTATATATATATATAGAGAGAGAGAGGCTATGCATTTTGTTTGAATATAATTTGTTTTAGTTATAATATGTAACACATTTAACACATCTTTAAATGTAATTTTTTTATCCTTACTTTTTAAGGATTAATCATATATGATCATGATTCATAAGTAGTATAATATAGGAATTTGCTTGAAAGTAAACTTTTTTTAAAAAAAAACACAAGAATAAATTTTGTAAGTGAACTCTTTCTTTATAATAGAGTATAAAAAACTACCGTGTCTAAGGTCAACTCATATAATCAAAACCAAAGTCTACTACTCCCTTGTCTCCAAAAATAATAATAAAAAAAAGAGTCTACTTTCAAAAAATTTCCTTGTGCTAAAAAAAGAATTTACTTTTCAACCAGATTCCTAAAATATACTTACTAATAATAATGGTTATGTTTATTCACAATTAAAAAATAAAAATAAAAATGTAAAATTATATATTTAATTAGTATATTAAATGCGTTGTACTAATTAAAAGTTGTATTTAAATCAAAGTAAACTTTTTTTTGAGATGGGGAGAGTATTAAACTTGAACATATTAATCACACAATGTGGTATTACTCCAATAATCTATTATTCTTTTGTAACCTGAATGCCCTATACTAATGTTATTAAACCCAAACAGGATCGACCGATTGGATGGCAAACTAGTCATGGGTGTGGTCTGGCTTTTGTGTAAAACTGTTTTTCTTTTTTTTTTTAAACAATTGGGTCAAAATTCAGTCAAATCTTGATTTGAATGGTTAAAACCAAAGTTGACTCGAGTTCAACCGGGTTTTTAGCTTCTTTTTTTTTCTTTCAAACTTTAACTTTTAAAAATTATTATTTGACCTAAATTTTTATAAAAAATTTTAATACCCTTTTAGTGAATATTTTGAATTTTTCACCCACAAAGTTTTCAATTTTTAGAAATTTAATATCTCAAAAAATTATATAGGAAATTTCTTATAAAATTTAACTCATTCTTAACTTAAAACATTTGTTAAACTATTTTTCATGAAATTATTTAATCATGCATTAGAAATTTCATACAATTATATTTAATTTAAATTTAACTACATTAAAAAAATTAAATAACTTACTTCTACTATATTTGTATATTAATATTAATATTTTTATTTTTAATAACATCATCTAATTTGTTACATTCTAATGACGTCAACAAATATTTTGCTATTGATTCGATCAATTGATTCCTGATCCTTTGATTTGAGTGATTCACTATGAGAATTGAGAATTTTTACTATAAATATTATTTACTCTATAAATAAAGATTAAGAATTTTTTATTGTTAATATTATTTACACTATAACAAAGGCCTAGCATGGCCTTAATGCCTTTCAATAACACAGAAAATGTTCTAAGGTAGACATAGGGGTGGCAAAATTAGACCTACATAAAAAATTAACCCAACCCACCCAATGTTTTAACCGAACAGGTTAAGTCACTTCGGTTATGGGTTGGTAAATGATTGGGTCTGTAATGACCCGTAATATTTGGGTTGTTGGGTTGGGTTGCATTAGGTTGGGATGATCCGTTGGGTTGTAATTTTTTCTTCAGCACAATCAAGCAAAGACAGAAAATTGCAAAATTGAATAACTAATTAAGCAGCAATTGTTCTTTTCTTTTTCCACCAAGTACCCGTGTAGTCTGTACATTGTTGATAGTGTTTTTGGAGTCAGAACGATTCTTAATGTGTTAGACTCATTTTATTAAAATTTATTTTAGGTATAAAATTTGAATTTTTTTAATTTTATTATTATTATTTTTTTTTTGTTCTCTTGTAGAGTTTTCTTTATGTGTCGTTGTGATTTGGAGAATAGTTGGGATTATTGGTTATTGTTTTGTTGGATTATTAGTTTTGGTGACTTTGATGATGTTTATAAAACTCAATTGAAGGAACTGATGTTAATAGAAAAAAACTAAATAATATTAGTTTATTTTTCAGTTATGGTGAAAATATAAAAATAGTTTTTTTTCAGAAAGATTAATTTAAAAAAGAAACTAAATAAAATTAGTTTATAAAAAGGATTTAATGTTAATATAGAAACTAAATAAGAGTAGTTTATTTTTTTATTACAGTAAAAAACATAAAATAGTCTATGTTTTTTACCAAAGATTAACTAAAAAAAAAATTAAACAAGATTAGTTTTAAAAAGGTACTTAAAAAAGATTAAAAAAAATTTAAGTTTAATTTCTTTAATTAAATAGATAAAATAAAAAATATATTAAATTAATTTATTAAGTTGATTGGGTATAACTCAATTTAGAAATAATTCAACCCAAATTGACTTGTATTTAGTGATTTAACCCGCCATTTGCCACCCTTAGATAGACAGATGGGAGGCCAAGTTTTCTATTTCCAAACTGACTACCCATCTTATTAATATACTATTAGGGTTTAAGAAATCAACCAAATAATTATTTCTTTATTCCATCAATAATTATTTATTGTAGCAATATAATTTGATCTAATAATTGATGTCCCGTAAAAAGATGAAAGAGATTAACAATCAAGGCGTCTGCGGTTGATTCTTGGTTTGTTGAAATGTGTTGTATATACGGCTAAGAATAGATGTAACTATCCCTTTTCTGTTAACTTAATTATAGGGATTATTTGGTTGTAGGGATCAAGTTAGTTCAGTAAGATAGGGATCAAGTTAGTTCAGTAAGATAATTTCTTTTTATATAAAGCCTTGTAAAGTACAATGATTTAATTGAAGAAAAATATTCTCCATTCTATATTTCTTTACATGGTATCAGAGCCGGGTTGGCGATTGTGATACCTTACATACCATAGCATTGATCTTTACATGCCATAGCATTGACGTCCATTTCTTTTTTTTTCTTCTCGATCAACTCGGTGGCATTCTTTTTCCCAACTATATTTGCTCATGGCTTCTCAAGACAATCCTCTATACTCTCTTCACCATTCTGATCATCCTGGTATGGTCCTTGTCTCCAAACCTCTTAACGGAGATAACTATTCAACATGGAGCAGAGCCATGGTGATTTCTCTAAATGCAAAGTCCAAGATCGGCTTTGTTAATGGTACTCTTGAGGCGCCATCGATGACAACCGCACCTGAAGCTTATGCAACATGGAAACAATGTAATGATATGGTGTTGTCATGGCTACTAAACTCTGTGACACCAGAGATTGCAGATAGCGTTATTTTCTGCAGCATTGCCCATGAAGTATGGGAAGATCTTCGCAGTCGCTTCTCACAAAGCAATGCTCCACGAATTTTCCAAATTGAAAGAGACATTGCCTGTCTAGCTCAGGTTCAAATGTCAGTCGCGGTCTACTACACCACACTTAAAAGATTATGGGATGAGTTGGGCTCCTATAATGATTCGGTTTGCACTTGTGAGGCAAACAATCGCAGGCGCAATTTGATGCAGTTCCTTATGGGTCTAAATGAATCATATAGTGCTATCCGTGGCCAAATTCTCTTGATGAACCCATTGCTAGATGTCGTGCAAGCTTATTCCTTGGTTGTTCAGGAAGAGAAGCAGCGGCATTTGAACACGACCCGTGTTACAAAATCTTCTGCTATGATAGTGCAAAAGGATGAACCAGCCGCCTTTGCAATCCGTAAAAAATCTGCATCATCTGGTCCTTTAAGCCGCAAGCAGCTTCGCTGTTCCTATTGTAACCGAGATAATCATGTAAGGGAAAAATGCTGGAAGTTACATGGATATCCACCGGGACTTTCTAAAACTGCCTCAAACTAGGGGCATGTGCGGGAAGAGGATCATGTGATGAAGCAATTTCAGTCAGCAGCAAACAACTTGACTGATTTCCAACTGCGACAAATGCTGTCCATTATGCAGGGACCTGGGTTGCCTCAGCCAACCACCACTCCTAAGGCGAATACCGTTGCTACCAATATGGATGACATTTCTCCAGGTTTGTCACTTTCTGAAATTATTGTTGACAGTGGCGCAACAGACCACATTACTTCATCGGCAAAGCATCTCCTTGACATAAAAAAAACACGATTTTGCCGCGGATATCATGACAAATGGAGAATGGCTCCAATCGTTTCTACTAGGCACTTATCTTTAAGCCTCTTCTTTATTTAAAAATGTGCTTGCTTTGTACCTTCTTGTAAAGTAAATTTACTTTACGTGAGTCGCCTTACAAAGGATTTAAAGCTTTCGATTCTTTTTCATCCCTCTTGGTGTATTCTGCAGACTTGATGACGGGAAGACGATTGGTTCGGGTAGACAAAAATGGACTTTATTACGATTACAAATAAGTCACCAAATCTAGTAAGCCGTACCATCAACTCAGTTTCTACCTCTCATGGGAACACTATCCTGTGGCATCGTCGGTTGGGTCATTTATCTTCCTCTAAACTAGGAGTCCTTGCCAGAACATCACTTAATTTCCCTTTAGAATCAACTAAAGTCTGTGATATTTGTGCTTTAGCAAAACAGACGAGACTTCCATTTTCCGTTAGTTCTATTTCCATAATAAAACTATTTGAGTTGATCCACTGTGATATCTGGGGACCATATAAAATTCCTTCTCTTTCTGGTGCCAAATATTTTCTAACCATTGTGGATGATTTTTCCCGATTTACTTGGATTTTTTTTATGTAGCATAAAAGTGAAACCCAACAACTTCTCAAAAATTTCTTCTCATTCGTACACAACCAGTTCAATGCTACTATAGCCAATCTTCGAGCTGATAATGGCGGCGAATTTTTTTCCCTACAGGCTTACTTTGCCCAACAAGGCACCATTTATCAACATTCTTGTGTTTACACCCCTCAGCAAAATGGTGTCGTTGAACGTAAACACAGGCACATTCTTGAGACAGCTCGAGCTCTTCGCTTTCAAGCTCATCTTCCTTTGCAGTTCTGGGCTGAATGTGTCGCCACTGGGGTCCATATCATTAACAGACTACCCTCACCCATCCTGTCTCATCATACTCCTTTTGAGAGGCTTTATGGTAAACCACCCACTTACTCTCACCTTAAGTTTTTGGCTGTTTAGCTTATTCAACTCATGTTTCTATCCAAAATAAATTTGCTCCCCGTGCGGCAAGATGCATTTTTCTTGGTTATCCACTTGGACAGAAGGCTTATAAACTGTATGATCTTGACACTCACAAGCTTTTCACTTGCCGTGATGTTGTTTTCCATGAGGATATTTTTCCATATGTACCCACCACTGCCTCTGCCACCGATTCCGTCACTCCAGCACCCATTTTGGACACTGAAGTTTCCTCACCCATTCAGGATACTCACACTGCATCTTCTCCTGCACCTTTGCGTCGTTCTCAACGGCACCGTGTTCCACCTACCATTTTGCGTGACAGTATTTGTAATCAGGTTATGTCTTTCGACGCCATGTCTCCCTCCTCATCAATTTCTCCTACAGGTACACGATATCCTCTTTCCAATTTTGTTTCTTATGCTAGATGTACCCCAGCACACCGTTCATTTCTTGCTACCGTTACTCATGATATTGAACCTAAGTCTTATGAGGAAGCTGCATCTCTCCCACATTGGCGCGACGCAATGCAATCTGAACTCACAGCCCTAGCCGCCAACAACACTTGGTCTCTTGTCCTCTTCCATCTGGCAAGCATGCCATTGGCTGTCGTTGGGTCTACAAAATTAAGCGCAAGTCGGATGGCTCCCTTGAGCGGTATAAGGCGCGATTGGTTGCCAAAGGCTATACCCAACTTGAAGGCATCGACTATCATGATACATTTTCCCCCACTGCCAAGATGGTTACTGTTCGTTGCTTATTAGCTTTGGCAGCTTTTCAACATTGGTCTCTTCACCAAATGGACGTCCATAACGCCTTCCTTCATGGTGACCTCTCTGAAGAAATTTTTATGACTCCTCCTCCTGGTCTTGCGCGATAGGGGGAGAATCTTGTGTGTCGCCTCAACAAGTCCTTGTATGGATTAAAGCAGGCATCACGTCAATGGTTTGCAAAATTCTCTACCTCTATCCAGAATGCTGGTTTCGTCCAGTCCAAGGCTGATTATTCATTGTTTACATAAAGCAAAGGCAAATCTTTCACGGTACTTTCGATCTATGTTGATGATATTCTCATAACCGGAAATGGCCCAGATGCTATATCTGCTCTTAAAAAATTTTTGCATAACCATTTTTGGATAAAAGACTTGGGTGATCTGAAGTATTTCTTGGGTATTGAAGTCTCTGGGTCAAAGAAGGGCATATTCATTTCACAAAGGAAATATGCTTTGGACATCATGAAAGATAGTGGATATTTGGGGGCTAAGCCTACAAATTTGCCCATGGAACAAACTATGAAGCTGACTGATGAAGGCGAAATGTTGAAGGATCCATCTTTATACAGGCGCCTTGTGGGACGCCTAATTTATTTGACTGTTACCCGTCCAGATATTACTTATTCAGTGCACATATTGAGCAGGTTCATGCATGCACCGTGCAAACCTCATATGGAAGCTGCCATGCGTGTGTTGCGATATTTAAAAAATAACCCAGGACAAGGTATTCTTTTTTCCTCACAAAGTGATTTATCTTTAAAGGCTTTTTGTGATTCAGACTGGGGAGGCTGTCCAATGTCTCGAAGATCGACTACCGGTTATTGTGTTTTTTTGGGATCTTCTCTTGTTTCTTGGAGAACAAAAAAACAAAAGACTGTTTCTTTATCCTCAGCAGAAGCTGAATATAGAGCTATGGCTGGTGCATGTTGCGAGTTGTCTTGGATACGGTCGTTATTGAAGGACTTGCGGGTATTGCATTCCAAGCCAGCACTCTTGCATTGTGACAATAAAGCAGCATTGCACATAGCAACAAATCCAGTATTCCATGAAAGGACCAGGCATATAGAAATAGACTGTCATTTTATTCGAGACAAAATCCAAGACGGATCAATCGCCACTGAATATGTGCCTTCAACTGCACAGCTAGCTGATATTTTTACTAAACCACTTGGGAAGGAAGCTTTCACAACAATAAAACGCAAGTTGGGAGTTCTTGATATCCACTCTCCAACTTGAGGGGGAGTGTTGAAATGTGTTGTATATACAGCTAAGAATAGATGTAACTACCCTTTTCTGTTAACTTAATTATAGGGATTACTTGGTTGTAGGGATCAAGTTAGTTCAGTAAGATAGGGATCAAGTTAGTTCAGTAAGTTATTTTCTTTTTATATAAAACCTTGTAAAGCACAATGATTTAATAGTAGAACAATATTCTCCATTCTCTATTTCTTTACATGGTTGGTTTGCTTCATAAACCAAGAGAGAAGGAAATCCAGCGGAGGGCAACCAATCTCCACCCCCAATGAAATTTTCGACAGTGTAATTTTGAGCTTCGGTTGCATCGGTAATTACCTTAAACCCCTTCCACTTTACCCTCCTGGAAGTATCAGCTCCAGGCCCAGTGTTCTGATACTCTCCGTAGAACAACGTGTCCAGGGCGAAGTTCCCATTCCACTCGTGCCATCCTGCGGGGTCAATCACGTCACTTATCCAGGATTGCATCACCACCGTCCTGGAATACTCCTTCCAGGGGCGCCCCAGAAAGGTTGGGAAACGATCTTGAACGTCCATCAGGTCATGAGTGGCGCCGATTCTGCATTTCTGGATGACGATTCCAGTGTTTTGATTGGGGTCAGTTCGGCCTTGGGCGGTGACCATGTTCTTTTGGCCTGGGTTGGGACGGCGGGCTTTGATGTCACAATCTTGCAACACCACCTCACCATTGCCGAAGATGAAGTCGATAGTGCCGGCGATGAAGCACTTAACGAAGAATTGACGGTTGGAGTGGACGTAGAGAGTGTCCTGGTAGGCCAACATGGCGCATTTGTAGAAGGCTGAATGATCCGAATTCACGCGAAGAGCCACCGCCTGGTCCTTTGATGGGCCTGCTGTGTTTTGGAATGTTATGTCCCTGGCTAAGAAGTTTCGACCAACCACGGCTGTGCAAGTCCCGTCCCCGGTAACACGGTGGAGAAAATATACATGATCAGTCCCAAGGAATAACAAGCGAGCAATGAACTAGAGCCCAGAGGCAAAACGCAGGGACCAAACGGAAATAATAGAATTGTTATGGGCTTACAATTTTTTAAAATACTTTTTTATTTGGTTAAAGTCTATTTTTAGATGAAAATTTTAAATATTTTTTATTAATATTGACTATGTATAGGACATAACTAAAAACCAAAAATAAAATGAAAAATTATATATTTAATATTAGATTAAATGTATTATATTTTATGATTAAAGAAAATTGTACTCATTTAAAATAATTTACCATTTTTTTTGAAATAGAAGGAATATTTAATAGCCTCATAATATATGGAACACAATTTAGATGAAGGCCCTTGTCATAGCATTAATTGTATTCCCTCAATCCCATAAAAGAGTCATTTTTAAATTGAATACAAATTTAATGCATAATTAAATATATAATTTTATATTCTTATCTTTATTTTTTAATCATAGTCATACATAATTATTATTAATAAGGGTATTAAAAGAATTTTATTTTAAAAGTATACTCTTTTTTAATACTAAAAAAAAAAGTTTTGAAAGTAATTTTTTTTTTTTTGAAGATAGAGAGAGTATTAAAATATGAGGACTAGTTCACCAAATGCTATTACAAATGTACCAAAGATATTGCAAAGCTTAATTAAAAAAATTCTCATGCAATATTAACCAATCCAATTAATCGAGCCCTTGGAGCCAATGACTTTTGGAGCCCTTGCACATATTTTGTATTCTTCTTAATTCCGAATTTTGTGGATTGAACAAATATTCATGCATGGACACCGGAGAGGGAAAGAGAAAGAATAATTTAGAAGTAGTATACACTGTTGGTCCTCAAAGAAATAATGATACCAATTTGCAATACTATCAACTCATCTCTAATGAATTGTCGCAACTCAACTTTATACATTTCAAGCCTAA
Organism: Gynochthodes officinalis; assembly: GCA_020080225.1. Lineage (NCBI taxonomy): Eukaryota > Viridiplantae > Streptophyta > Magnoliopsida > Gentianales > Rubiaceae > Gynochthodes > Gynochthodes officinalis. Next base: position 31,316,358 of record CM034625.1, on the reverse strand, counting down.
TAAGTACATATTAAATACTAATAGTACTAATAGTTATTGACTCTGTGATTCACCCTAGAATTTCATTAGACATCAACGCGAAAACATTATCTTTTTTTATTATTAGTACTATTGGCCTCTTCAAAATCGACGACTTCTGTTATTAGATTTGTACTTGATAGAAAAAAAAGTCTAATTTTGAATAAAATTAGTATAACATCACTTATAAGTAATGAATATATATTATTTACAATAAAAAAAAAAGAGAGAGTAATAACACACATATAAAATTACATAGTTAATAATAACCTATATTTAAGAGTTATAGTTTTCAATTATGAACTATTTTTTTGGAATTAATGTTGTATTTCCCTTATCTTAAAAAAAAAAGAGTTCAATTTGACCTAAGTATAATTTTTTTTAGTTATTAGGTACCACGTATTTAATGCACAATTAAATACATAATTTTATTCTTTTAATCCTTACTTTTTAAATTATGAAGATACATAATTATATTAGTAACGATATTTTAATAATTTAGTAACGATAATAATTTAGTTAAAAAAATAAAGAAAAGTTTTGAAATTGAATTTGTTTTCAAAAGAAAATACTAGTATTGGAAAAATAAAATAGTGCAAATTAAACTCACATATAGTGACCAAAAAAAAAAAATCTCACCTACAGTGGCAGAATGGTAAGTTGTGCGGCCGTCAAAAACATTATTTCTCTCGGTAATAGAAAAAGAAAATAGTGCAAATTAAACTCACCTATTGTGACCTAAAAAAGAGGAAAAAAAAAATAGAGGAAGAAAGAAAGCTCACCTACGGTGGCAGTGTCGTAAGTTGTTATGTTGTTGTCAACAACATTTAGTTTCTCGGTGATGATTGTCTTGGTGGCACCATCCCCCATGAACATTATGTTATGCTTAGTGCTTGGGACCGTGAAATTTTCTTTGTAAGCGCCCGCTTTAATTCTGATCACATATCTCTCAGTTCTCCTATCTGGCGCCGCAGCCACCGCAGCCGCCACAGTTGTATAGTTTCCGCTGCCATCAGCCGCCACCACCACATGAGGCGTCACACTATGAGACTGCAGCAATCTTCTATCCCCCGCAGACAACCAGTCCGGCCATCCGATTTTATCCCCCTCCTCCTCCTCCTCAAGTTTCCTGCCAGCCCTCAACTTCATCTCATTTACAATGCCTGTGTCGGTCATACTTTTTATCATAGCCAAAGCACAACTGCATAACTTCTCTACGTGCACCAGGCCCTTGAGCAAGCCTTGGCGTACTTTTCTGCAGGCTTCGTCGTGAGAGAAGCTGTCGATGCAGGTCTCCTGTTTAGTGATGGCTGAACTCATGAGGGTTATAAGGTCGTCGGCGAGTTTTTTAAGGGACTTCTTGTCGGGGTACTCCTGGAGGTTTTCCAGAGCTTGGTGAAGCTCATCACGGGTTTCGTCATTGGTCTCCAGGCAATCATGCAGTGCTGCCTTCTGGCGTGGTGTAAGATCTTTTCTCTCGGCAATGAGCTTCTTTACTGCCAAGTAATTGTGTTGCACAGCTGTGATTGTGATGTTTAAAGACAATTCTATGACGTCCTTTTGGGTTCTGATCACCTTTTCGGTGGCTTGAGGCAGAGCTGTTGCCAGTGTAGTGAAGCATAAATCAGGGTACAGTGTAGAGCTGCATGAGGTCTTAATAATGGCGTGGTGAGCTGCTGCTACTGCAGGGACCTCAAGTTTTCCGGAGTCGTTATTTCTTGACTTGACTGCATTCACAACTCCAATTACCAGGGCAACCAGTAACACAGCTGCCAGAAGAGTTAGAATGAGTTGTTTTCTGTTCTTGGGCACGATGGCGGTGTCAGTGCTGTCATTTTGTGACATTCTGGCGAAATATTGGTTTATGCGTTTCATGTTCAAAGTTCAGGCTCGGCTAGTTTAATTTGCTACTTCTGTATTGAATTATGTATGGATAGAGTGGGAATCAACCAGAAGAATTAATTGGAGTAGGAGGAAGAAGAAGAAGATGGCTATATTTACAGATGTGGTATAATTGTCCACTTTATTTGATATATATATACACAACTTAGTCTGGGAAAAGACTACTGACTAGAGTGCTTTCTGTATGACAAGATACTAGGTTTTTCACAAAATAAAATAAGGTCTTGGAACGTGAAGTTAACTATTATGCCACGTGCCCCAGGGCTGGTTTAGTGGTATGTCCCCAGTGTATTGACCCGGACAACCACGAATCAATTCTCTGAAATGATGTTGGTGTGGTTTTGGGACAGGACTACTCAGTTTAGGAAAATTAGTCCCACATCTATTCTTGTGTAAAGTGTGATCAATGATTTGTATACCAAATGCGAGGAGCGTAAAAAAGTTCAAGCCAATAGGAGTGGGGAGAGGAAATACTCATATAAAAATAATGAATGTGAAAAAATTCTGATGTTAAAAAAAAAAAAAAACTATAATGCCACGTGACTGGTGGGACTCTTCAATTGTACCATTTTCTTTGCCTTGTCTTTTCAATTTGATTTTTCTGCTAGCTTCTGTTTGGAGAGGTCACCAACACCTCTCCCCACTATTCCCTCCCCTTAATAGTATGCACGCATTATCTGGATGGATAAGATCGAGGATACTTGTGATGTGAAAAATAACCAAATTGTTAGAGCATTGTAAGTAACTGTGACAGCTCACGGCAAGAATTAATTTGAATATAAAGTAAAATAATTCTTCATATTTAAAAACTTAATTTTGAAAACAAATTATTTTTGTATAAATTTTTTATATTATTAATGTAATAATAATATAAAACTTAAAATAAAAAATTATATATTAATTATATTATATAGTATATCAAAAGATTGAAGTTCTTGTGTGGACAATGGATTTTCTATGCCATTTTTATATATCATTGCTCATACCATTTTCTCATAAATTGTCATCTGTTTCCATTCAATAATGCTAATGTCATACCTTTAAGATTAATGTTTAGTTTAAGAAAAATCACATGACTAGAGAAAAGTTATTGGGTAAAATAGAATTTTATTTGAAAGCAAATCATTTTCCTCCCTTTCCTATAAATTCCATACTCCGCTTTTTTTAAACCCTATTTCAAATATTCAGAACCAAATGCAATTTGATGCTATCAGTTAGGGTTTAACTAACATCGGTATCTTTTATCAAAATTCTTTTGGTACAATATATATTTAGAATCCAACTTCTTTTGCATAAATTTGGTTATACCAAAATTCTTTTGGTACAATATATATTTAGAATCCAACTTCTTTTGCATAAATTTGGTAAAATAGGAAACCTGCTAATTCACTATCAAATTCCATGCCAACTTTGCAATAGATTCTTTTGGCATAGATCAAAGTACAGAGTGGTTCGTCAAGAGAAGAAAGAATTGAGTTTTTTGAAATTTAGATTTGAGGGATGTAAAATAGACATGAAAAAAGAGAGTATATTCTCAATATAGACTATTCCCTACATTAAATGTATTCTACTATATATGTAGAAAATATTGAATCCAATAAAAAATGGACTCTTTTGTTGGGATAGAGGGAGTAATCATTTGTAATATACAAATTTATTATATTTTGAAAAAAAATTTAAGTAGATGTATCATTGATGTGCACCTCACGGCTATAAAAAGCTAGCAATACACAATAAGCGAACATGACCCAAAACTTAACTTGTGAAATCACTAGAATCGGCAGAATTGAGACCGATGGATGAAGCGTCACTGATAAGTGAATATAATGATAACTTTTAGGATAAGATATCTTTATTATCTTAGCTAATAGTGGGAGTATTTAGCCTTATCTAACGTAAATTGTTATCTTGTAGGAAAAGTGCTTAAAGAAAGATAAGATTGAAAAGATTGCTTGAGTGAGAAGGAAGGCCACGTTTTCTTAAACAAAAGAAGGACTGGTATGTCAATGCCATAGCATGTAAATTTACATGCCACAGCATTGAGGAAAACGGCAGAATCACGGAACTTAAGAGATTTATGCAAATCAGATTATCCAGTTGAGACAAATGACTTCTACACAACTTGGACTGCTAGTCTTCGTGGACGACAACAACTACAAATGGAAGAGACTAGCTTTAGAAAAAGAGGCGACATAACCCGTAGAGAACGATAGACAACGATAGCAATAGAGATAGTTTTACTTAGTTTTATTTTTTTCATGTAAAACATGTTTAGTGGCTGAAATTCTTTTCTTTAGGACTGGGATGTAGCCATCATTACTTAATTTTCATTTATATAATTGTGATATTTTCCAATATCTGAATTGTTTGGTATTATTTCTTGTAAATGCTTGATCACCATTTGCATGTTTAAGGTATTGGTGAAGAGGCGACAGCTGACATCAATATTAGTTCGTAAATTTTTCAGACTTTAATTGTGAATCACGAGAGTAGATTCTCAATTTCTGCAACATAATATTCTGTTGTTCATCATGCATTCATAGTAATTTTGGAGTCACAAAAGTAGTCCCATAATTATTATTTGAATAGTAATATTATACTCTGAGAGGAGATAATGTTTAATTATGTGAATAGTTGTGAGGATTTATCACAAAATAATTATATGAATGGAATTTATAGGAATGGTTGGTGAAATCCCAAGTCCTAAAGTTTGTTTATCTGGAATCTCTTAGTTGAACTTTTTAATCTTGTTTTTGTGTTGATTTTTGTTATTATTACATCTACCTTCCTTTTAATGTTAATCTAGATAATAGGGTAGATATTGCTTAACTGGTAGTTGTTCACCTCCCTGTGGGACGATACTCGTAATTATACTATAATTGCATGACTTGCAATTAGTGGTTAGGAAACACCGAGTCAAATTTTGGCGCCGTTGCCGAGGAGGCGTATTCAATATCGAATTAGCAATATTCTTTTTTTTTTCCTATTAATTTAGATTGTAGTTTATTTCGTTTACTGTTGTTACTAATTATTGTTGTGTTTTATGCCCAGGAGAACACGTGATTTAGTGCCATATAATCCTGAGATTGAAAAGACTTGCAGGGCCTTAGCTAAAGAACGCAAACAAAGGAAGGAAGCTCTCAAAATGGCAGAAGATAATCCGATTCCTCTTAGAGTTCTGCTACGTGATTTTGCTATGCCTACACCTGAAGGAGCACGTGCAAGTATCTCAAGACCTGTGGTAAATGCTAACAATTTTGAGTTAAAACCTGCACTTATTCATATGGTTCAGCAAATTCAATTTGGAGGAGAATTGTTTGAGGATCCAAATATTCATCTTTCTAATTTTTTGGAAATTTGTGATACTATAAAAATGAATGGGGTAACCGATGATGCCATTAGGCTAAGGTTGTTTTCTTTTTCCTTAAAAGATAAAGCTAAAGCTTGGCTCACTTCTTTTCCATCTGGTACTTTTACCACTTGGGCTGGTTTATCTCAAGCATTTTTAAACAAATATTTTTCTCCTGGTAAAACTGCTAAGCTACGTAATGACATTGCTAGCTTTACACAGTTAGATAATGAGTCATTATATGAGGCATGGGAAAGATATAAAGAACTACAAAGAATGTGTCCTCATCATGGTCTTCCTGGGTGGCTAGTATTACAAACTTTTTATAATGGATTAAACCAGTCCATCAAAACTTCTGTAGATGCAGCCGCAGGTGGTACTTTAATGGGTAAATCACTAGAGGAAGCATATAATCTGCTAGAGGAAATGTCTTCAAACAATTTTCAGTGGTCTAATGAGAGAAATCAACAAAGAAAGGTGGCTGGAAAATATGGAGTAGATAAAGTAGATTTGTTGAGTGCAAAAATTGATTCCTTAACTAATATGTTTGAAAGATTGAGCAGTGCGAATGTTATCTCCAATTCTATTTTATGCTGTGAAAATTGTGGAGGATCTCACACCACTGCCGAGTGTTTACAGGTAGAGAATGCACATTTTGCTCAGAATTTCAATAGGCCACAGCATCACAATCTATACTCCAACACTTATAATCCAGGTTGGAGGAATCACCCGAACTTTTCATGGGCGAACCAGAATAATGTTGGAAGCAGTAATTTGAGACAATTCAACCCAGCAGGATACCAGCAAAGGCCACATCAAACTGAGGTAAAACCATCATGGGAAGTAGCCATTGAAAAGCTGACTGGTGCCACTTCGGATAGATTTGAAAAACTGGAAGCAAAGTTGGATCAAGTTGTGGCAGTAAACAAGAATCTGGAATTTCAGATAGGCCAGATAGCCAATGCTGTGAATGCTAGAGACAAAGGAAAGTTACCTAGCATGCCAGAAATAAATCCCAAAGAGCAGTGCAAAGCAATAACCATACGCAGTGGAAAGCAGTTGGGTGAAGAGAACAAGAAGGACCAAGAAGAAGAACTTTTGACACCAGAAAAAGAAGAAAAGGTAAGGAAGGAAGAACCTGAGGTTGGAGGAGAACCAGTGAAGGAAACTCCTGAAGTAGTAAAGGAACCGGAACCTTATGTTCCACCAATACCATTTCCTCAAAGGTTGAAGAAATTTAGAGATGACAAGCAGTTCCAAAAATTTGTTCAAGTGTTCAAGCAGTTGCACATCAATATACCTTTTGCTGATGCTCTTGCTCAAATCCCTGCATATCCTAAATTTTTGAAGGAAATCATGTCCAACAAGAGGAAGCTGGAAGACTTTGAGACGATACCCTTGACTGAGGAAACAAGTGCTCTAATTCAGAATAAGTTGCCTCAAAAGCTCAAAGATCCAGGGAGTTTTTCTATTCCCTGTACCATTGGTGAATTAAACTTTTCTAAAGGATTATGTGATTTAGGAGCTAGTGTTTCTTTAATGCCTTTATCAGTTTCGGAAAAATTAGGATTAAAAGAGTTGCAACCTACTAACGTGACTTTACAATTGGCTGACAGGTCTTTAACACACCCAGTAGGAATTCTGGAAAATGTGCTTGTCAAGGTCAACAACTTCTTCATTCCTACAGATTTTGTGGTTTTAGAAATAGATGAGGACGTTGACATTCCAATCATTTTGGGAAGACCCTTTTTAGCTACAGCTGGGGCAGTCATTGATGTGAAGCACGGTAAACTAACATTTAAAATCGGTGATGAGCAGGTAGAATTCAATGTTTTTAAATCTTGTAAATACCCGTCTTTTACCGACCAAGTTTATGGTGTGGATATTTTTACAAAGCTAACTGATGAGTTTGTGAGAATAGACAAGTCGAAGGATCCGTTGGAGGAATGCTTAGTTAATGCAGGAACTACACAAGATAAGGATGAAGAAATCTCGTTGATGGCCAGTGCATTGGAAGGAGTGAATTGATCCCACTCAACGAGGTAAAATTCCTGTTGAAGATTTAAAGAAAGATAAGTTACTATCATCTTCATCCAATAATCAATCTACAGGTATGGAGTTAAAACCTTTACCTTCTCATTTAAAGTATGTATTTTTAGATGATGATCAAAAATTACCTGTGATAGTAAATGCAAGCTTGACTGACCTGCAATTAGAAAAATTATTGCGTGTCTTGAGGTCCAAGAAAAAAGCTATAGGTTGGTCTATAAGTGATCTTAAGGGGATTAGTCCTTCTTTCTGTATGCATAGAATTTTAATGGAAGATAATCATAAACCCATTGTGGAAAATCAAAGAAGACTGAATCCAAACATGAAAGAAGTGGTGAGATTAGAAATTTTAAAATTATTAGATGCTGGAATAATTTATCCCATTTCTGATAGTTTATGGATCAGTCCAGTACAAGTGGTACCAAAGAAGGGAGGGATCACAGTAGTGTTAAATGAACATGATGAACTAATACCCACAAGAACAGTAACTGGATGGAGAGTCTGTATAGATTACAGAAAATTAAATAAAGCCACTAGAAAGGATCATTTTCCTTTACCATTTCTTGAGCAAATTTTAGAAAGACTAGCTGGCTATGCATTTTATTGCTTCTTGGATGGGTATTCAGGATATAATCAGATTCATATAGCACCTGAGGACCAAGAAAAAACGACCTTTACATGTCCATATGGAACTTTTGCTTTTCGCAGAATGCCTTTCGGATTGTGTAATGCTCCCGCTACTTTTCAACGTTGCATGATGGCTATATTCTCCGATTATGTTGAGAAAATTCTGGAAGTGTTTATGGATGATTTCTCTGTTTTTGGTTCTTCATTTGATAACTGCCTAGCTAACTTATCTCAAGTCTTGCAGCGTTGTGAAGAAACAAATCTGGTATTAAATTGGGAGAAATGCCACTTTATGGTAACCGAAGGGATAGTTCTTGGACATAAAGTGTCAGCAAAGGGAATCGAGGTGGATCGTGCAAAAGTCGGAATTATTGAGAAATTACCTCCACCTACATCTGTTAAGGGAGTTAGAAGTTTTCTTGGACATGCTGGTTTTTACAGACGGTTTATAAAGGATTTTTCAAAAATTGCAAAACCACTGTGTAACTTGTTGAATAAAGATGTGAAATTTCATTTTGATTCTAGCTGTTTAGAGTCTTTTAATAAATTGAAGCATGCTTTGATTTCTGCCCCTATTATGGCTGCACCCGATTGGAACTTACCTTTTGAACTAATGTGTGATGCTAGTAATTTTGCTGTAGGTGCAGTATTAGGACAAAGGAAGGATAATAAGTTGCATGTGATCTACTATGCTAGTAGAATGTTGAATGATGCACAACTAAATTATGCAACCACTGAAAAAGAATTACTTGCTATCGTTTTTGCAGTTGACAAATTTCGTTCTTATCTTGTAGGTTCCAAGGTGATTGTGTTCACGGATCACTCCGCCATCAAATACTTGTTATTGAAGAAAGATGCTAAGCCTAGATTGATTCGGTGGATATTATTGTTACAAGAATTCGATCTAGAAATTAAAGACAAAAAAGGATTAGAGAATACAGTAGCTGATCATCTTTCTAGACTAGAAGTTAATAATAAGGAACCAGAATCACCTATTAATGAAAATTTTCCTGATGAAAAACTATTAGCATATTCTATTTTACCTTGGTATGCAGATTTAGTTAATTATTTAGTAAGTGGAATTGTGCCTGCAGATTTCAATTATCAACAAAGGAAAAGATTCTTTTGGGATGCTAAACACTATTTTTGGGAGGAACCCTTATTGTTTAAGTTCTGTGCAGATGGGATAATTCGGAGATGTGTACCTCAAGAGGATGTCTCAGATATTCTAAGCCACTGTCATTCTTTGGAATGTGGAGGCCATTTTAGCACATCAAAAACAGTGGCTAAGGTATGGCAATCTGGATTTTATTGGCCTTCAATGTACAAGGATGCAAGAAATTATGTTATCTCTTGTGATAAATGCCAACGGGGAGGTAATATTTCCAAACGTGATGAAATGCCTTTAACCAATATCTTTGAAGTTGAATTGTTTGACGTCTGGGGCATAGATTTTATGGGTCCATTTCCATCCTCTTATGGTCATAACTATATTTTAGTTGCAGTAGATTATGTTTCCAAATGGGTGGAAGCAATAGCCACTCAAACTAACGATTCTAAGGTGGTAATGAAGTTCATCAAGCGGAATATTTTCTCTAGATTTGGCATTCCTAGGGCCATCATAAGTGATGAAGGCACCCATTTCTGCAACAAATCATTGGAGGGACTGCTTAGGAAATATGGTGTTACTCATAGAATAGCCTTGGCATATCACCCACAAGCTAATGGGCAAGTAGAACTGGCCAACCGTGAGCTGAAAAGGATTTTGGAAAAAACTGTAGGAAGTTCACGTAAAGATTGGGCAGCAAAATTGGATGATGCACTCTGGGCATATAGGACTGCATTTAAGACCAACTTAGGAATGTCCCCTTATAGGCTAGTATTTGGCAAATCCTGTCATCTGCCTGTAGAGGTAGAGCACAAATCATACTGGGCTGTTAAGGAATTAAACATGGACTTGAAGGCTGCTGGGAATATGAGGTTGCTTCAACTTAGTGAACTTGAGGAGTTTAGACTTGATGCTTATGAAAACACCCGAATTTATAAGGAAAAGATTAAGTTGTGGCATGATAAGCACATCAAGAGAAAAGCTTTTGAAGTGGGACAAAAGGTTTTACTTTTTAATTCAAGGTTGAAATTGTTCCCAGGGAAGTTGAGATCTCGATGGTCAGGACCATTCACAATCACAAAAGTCTTTCCCTACGGTGCTTGTGAAATTCACAGTGAAAGGACTGGGGTATTCAAGGTTAATGGTCAAAGATTGAAGCAGTATTTTGAAGGGCAATCCGTACCAAATGGAGTTTCATGCTCCTTGTCCAGTCTACAAACAGAATAACTAATGAGAAGTCGAGCTACAGACTATAAACAAGCACCTTGTTGTATATTTCTTTCCTTTTTTGTTATTTAGTTTAAGTCACTAAAGTTTGCTTTGTATTTTTCATGTCTTTGAAGACAGGAGACAGTCAATGGACAAAGAAAAGATGAGGAATAAAATTCTATCCAATGCCATGGCATGTAATATTGAATGCTATGGCATGATACTGGACAAGACAAGTAAAGCGTTGATCAGGGATGAGACATTTCCAATGCCATGGCATGTAAATTCGAATGCTATGGCATGAAAATACAGAAAGTTTTCAGCGCTGCGGCGCTTATTTCAGCACTGCGGCGGTCTACTAAAAAAAAAATTTAATAAAGTATTAAACTTACTCTTTGCCAGTTTCTAATTCAAATATTTTCAAAACTTTTCCTCTTCTGGTTTTCGCTCTGTTCTCTCTGCCAACCGACGAGCACCGCTCCGGGCCGCTGCCGTTCTTTCCATCACACCTCCTCACCGCCGACTGTGACTCTATCAACTGCCGTTCCACATCGCCACCAGCAACCATCTACCGTTGAATACTCACCGCTTCGTTCCCAACGACCTCGTCGCCTTCACACATCTGGTTTGAATTTCTTCTTTCCTTCTGCGCGGTACTACTTTATTTGGTATTGTTCTTGGACTATAGTTATTTGTTTTTGCTGGGTATTAGTTAACTATCTGAGATTTGGGTTCCTTGATTTTGTTCATCTTTAAATCCTGGACAGTGTATTACATAATCCCCAAAATCTGAAAATACCTTAAATTGTGAAAATGCCACCCAAAAAGCGAACTAAAACAGGACAACAAATTCACCCCTCAAATTTTGTTAGTAGTCAAGCTGCTGCTAGATATAGGGCTTATAATAACAAGCGGATGGCTATCCCTGAACGAGGGTTGAATGTCCCAGGACCTATTAATGATGAAATCCATAAACGACACTGGGAAAAATTATGTGCCCATCCTGCCCCTGCTAGCTTACCCATAGTAATGGAATTTTATGCTAATGCTAAAGAGGAAGGGGTAACTGATACAGTTTTTGTTAGGGGAAAAGAGGTGTGCTTCAGTAGTGTGGCCATTAACAGATTCTATGAATTGCGGGAACTAATTGAAGATGAAACTGAACATTTTCATGAATGGTTAAATTACCCTCTTGATTGGAATGGTATTCTAAGTCATCTTTGTAAAGAACCCACAACCTGGAAATATTGTAAAATATCTGGAGATGTTTCTGTATTCCCTACCAAAAATTTGGCCGCGTATCCACGCGCTTGGTTTTATTTTATTTCTGCTACTTTGATGCCTGCTTCTCATTTAAGTTCGGTACATAGGAATCGCGCAGCATTGATTAATGCTATTATTCATGATATTCCTATTAACATTGGTCGAGTCATACATGAGTCTATTTCCTACTGCATTCAAGATGACAGTTTAGCCTTTGTTTGTCCAAATCTTATCACTAGTTTATGTAAGGCAGCAGGTGTTCCTTGGAACACGGATGAACCGTTACTGCCTGCAAAGGGAATTTTTGATGCTAAATCTTTCCATGCTATGAAGGATTCACAGAGTGGTTTTGGACCTGCTGCTGAATATGACCAACCACCTACTCCTTCTCCGAGACGTCAAAGCATAGGGCAGAAATTGGAGCAATAAGAAAAGATGGTAACTGATCATATTACTGCAACTCAAACTAACTTTCTTGCCCATCAAAACAGGATCGAGGAGCTATTTGCGTATCAACGGCAAGCCAATGAAACCATTCACCAATCTTTGGTGCAGCTTGCTAAGAGAAAAGGCAACCAGCCTTTAGTGTTACCACCTTTGCCAGTATTTCCGCAAAAAGATGGCAGTACAAATGCTGATTCTGCTTGATTTCAATCAGGGAAGACCTTCTTTTCTTTATATTGTTCCTTGCCTGTTTTTCTGTTGATTGTTACATTGAGGACAATGTGTATTTCAGTTTGGGGGGTAACTTTGTGTTTAAGTTTGACTGTGTGTGTTGCTGTGCTTCAAGATTGGTTGTATGTTAGTTTTGTTAGTATGCTTTGTTAGTTTTTTCTGGTTTCTGGTTAGTAAAAAAAAACTGAAATTCTTTGTTATGATCTATGATGAGAATGGTTTAAACCTCAACTCATGGGAATATAAAATGCTATGAGAATGAGTAACTCGATCTTTTGGTGTGATTTTTACTCTGTTTTAACATAACTGGAAATCCTTTTGAGCACAACTATGATCAGTCCTTTGTTCTATGTGCAAAGTCTGTATAAACTAAAGGTCTTTATCCTTTTGAATGCAATAATTTGACTTGATTTGGAGATGAAGGTCATAGGCAGTTCTTTGGCCGTTTGAACCTTTCAAGCTAACCTAATTTTGTATCTTATCCATTGAACCTATTTTGAGCCTAATTGATAGAATGGAAAGAACCACCATTCAAGAGTATTTTTTTTTCATAACCTCATTTACTACCTTATAGCCTTATTCCTGTTAAATTTTTATCCTTCTAAAGTCCCTTAAAAAGAGTTTAAATGCACTTTGGTATATATGATACAAGGGAAAGAGGGAGACATGGAGTCCAATGTGAGGTACAAGTTAGAAGGAAAATGGGTAGAAGAGGAGATAGGTTATGGGCTTAAAAAGATAAAGTCTCTTGATACATTGGGTTGAAGGAAGTTGTTATTCTGTTATGAATAATGTTCTGTTGTTGTTGATTTATTTATTTTCCAAAAAAAAAAAAAAAAAGAGAAGAGAAGAAAAAGATGAAGCGAACTTATTCTGTTGTTCAGCCGCAAAGAATGCTTGGTTGGTGTACATTGTCAAAAGAGACTAGAGTACGATAAGTTGGGGGTTGTGATGGAAGGTGCTACAATAAGAAAAAAGAGTATCTGTCCAATGTGCTTACAAGAATTAAACTCTTTTCTTTGATTTTATATCTTTTCCCCTTCTTTGATAGCCAATCCTGAGCCTAACGTTATAAGCTAAAAGTCCTACCTGATCCAAATTGAGTTGGTTGTTTTATAGATAAAGGATGTGGATATTTGTTTTATGCAACTGGCTTTAATCTGGAATGATGGGATGTGATCCATGACACACACACACTCTGGTGATGTTAAGCAGGTTTAGGTTGCCCTTTCGATTGGTCTTACTCATGATTGTGGTGTTTTAACTTTCCTATGGGTATTGGTTGGAATCTCTGAAATTTTGTATAACACTGATTTCAGATATTAATTTCTTTTGCTTGAGGACAAGCAAGTGTTCAAGTTGGGGGTATTTTGATAAGTGAATATAATGATAACTTTTAGGATAAGATATCTTTATTATCTTAGCTAATAGTGGGAGTATTTAGCCTTATCTAACGTAAATTGTTATCTTGTAGGAAAAGTGCTTAAAGAAAGATAAGATTGAAAAGATTGCTTGAGTGAGAAGGAAGGCCACGTTTTCTTAAACAAAAGAAGGACTGGTATGTCAATGCCATAGCATGTAAATTTACATGCCACAGCATTGAGGAAAACGGCAGAATCACGGAACTTAAGAGATTTATGCAAATCAGATTATCCAGTTGAGACAAATGACTTCTACACAACTTGGACTGCTAGTCTTCGTGGACGACAACAACTACAAATGGAAGAGACTAGCTTTAGAAAAAGAGGCGACAGAACCCGTAGAGAACGATAGACAACGATAGCAATAGAGATAGTTTTACTTAGTTTTATTTTTTTCATGTAAGCCATGTTTAGTGGCTGAAATTCTTTTCTTTAGGATTGGGATGTAGCCATCATTACTTAATTTTCATTTATATAATTGTGATATTTTCCAATATCTGAATTGTTTGGTATTATTTCTTGTAAATGCTTGATCACCATTTGCATGTTTAAGGTATTGGTGAAGAGGCGACAGCTGACATCAATATTAGTTCGTAAATTTTTCAGACTTTAATTGTGAATCACGAGAGTAGATTCTCAATTTCTGCAACATAATATTCTGTTGTTCATCATGCATTCATAGTAATTTTGGAGTCACGAAAGTAGTCCCATAATTATTATTTGAATAGTAATATTATACTCTGAGAGGAGATAATGTTTAATTATGTGAATAGTTGTGAGGATTTATCACAAAATAATTATATGAATGGAATTTATAGTAATGGTTGGTGAAATCCCAAGTCCTAAAGTTTGTTTATCTGGAATCTCTTAGTTGAACTTTTTAATCTTGTTTTTGTGTTGATTTTTGTTATTATTACATCTACCTTCCTTTTAATGTTAATCTAGATAATAGGGTAGATATTGCTTAACTGGTAGTTGTTCACCTCCCTGTGGGACAATACTCGTAATTATACTATAATTGCATGACTTGCAATTAGTGGTTAGGAAACACCGAGTCAGTCACCACAACTTAGGGTTCTACTAGATTGATAAGATTCAAAGGTGCCACAAATTGGTCAAACTTAATAAGCCCGTTGTTCTTTGAAAGAGCGAAAAGATTGATTCCCTCAAACTCTCAAGGACGTAATGTCAAACTTCTCAACTTCTTGTCTTCTATTCATGTGATGGCCGAATGACCTCTGTAAATAGAGTACAAGGATGTCTTGAAAATGTAATAACTAAAATCCTAATCCTACTCTAATACTTAAGGGACGGCCATATCCTTTAATTAATTAAAGGGCAGCCTTAAAATAAAAAGAAAACAAAAACCCTAATGCCAATTGGACTTGAAGGTTTGGCCTTTAAGGCTTCTGTCAAATTTACAAAATTTGGCAATTAAGATTAAGACATAATTTTGGCCAAAAAATAGAATATCTAAAAAAAAATGCTACAAAATTCGGCCATATTTACCTAAAAATAACGCTACAAAATTAAATAAACAACTTGGCTTATTATTATACTAGAATTCGGCCAAGGCAAGACTAGTTTTCTTCAAATTGGACTTGCAATAGATTAACGATGTGCAAGTTTTGGCCACATGCTTGACGAGTTTGGATATCATGAATTAAACCACTTAGGGTTTTTTGAAGTCGTTTAGACTTAGCTCTCGTCATCAGGCCCCATAATATGTCATGGCGGGTCAAATGCTTGACAAGTAGGTTGAACAGCTCCTAGATTTCCATCATTCCCCCTCTTCTTGAAAGGATTTGTCCTCAAATCCTCAACAATACCCTTGGGATGAAATCAATTTACCTTGACCACTTTAGGGAATAGAAAGAATAGTTTGGCCAAGGAAAATGATGTCTTTTCTTTTTGGGAAATTTGCAAAAATAGCACATTTTCAAGTGGGCTAATGAAATATAGCAGTTGGTAAAACTTTATTGCCAAAATAGCAGGTCAAGGTAGTTTGACCAAGTGAAAAGATCTAAATGACCCTATTTACAAATGATGAAAAATAGCGTGCCTTTTCCTTTCGTTTCGTTTCCTGCTTCTTCACTTCATCATTTCACTTCACCGTTACTATTCAAATTCCCCAACCCATTCTTCTGCATTCTTCATCAATTCAACATCCCATTTCACACAATCTATAGTCGTCTGCATTAATGGCACGTATGCGAGGAGGTTCAGCTTCTTCAAGCAAAAAAGCTACTGAGATAGAGAAGAAATCTCAAAAACTGACGAACCAGAACAAGGTAAGCGAAAATTTACTATCTACATGGTCATTTTAATTTTCATATTTGCTATATCAGTCACAAACCTAGCAGAAATGCCGATTCTTTACTGACTATAATTCATTTGATTATGGATTTTAGAATAAATATGATAGGTTAGGGTTTTGTTTGATTTTTTATGTAATCCCGATTGCGATTGGTTTGAAAACAGTGTATATCCTATCACATAGAGTGTTTTTTGTTTAATTTGAACTGGAATTGCATGAGAAATTGGTTGAGCATAGGTCAAAAAGAGTCAAAAAAATTTCAACTTATCTTGAGCACCTAACTGAGCAAGTTCTCAAAATAATTGAGCATGGTTAAATGATTAACACTTATCGAGCATATACTCGAGCAGTTCTCGAGCACATTATTGTAATCTAGCACCTAGTCGAGCACGTAATCAACTTATCTCGAGCATCATTGAATGATTAACACTTGTCGAGCACAAGGCGAGCACTACTCGAGCATTTCATTATTACATCAAGTAGTATACTAATTTGCTTTGTTTTGTGCAAGACCCTCTCAAGGATCAAATGGTAATTCATGATGATTTTTTCAACGCCCAGGTTTCATAGTATTGCTACTATGAAGCAAATATGAAGAGGATATGGACCAAACTAATAGAGACTCCGAAGGAAATACTCATAAGGGAAAGTTGCCTCTCTGAAATTGCTCTAGACCATGAGCATATATTTTGGTGCAAACAGATCATTCACAGTGTGTTGTTGAGGTAACTTAAGGCAGATGAGAAGTCTAAGATGGATAATAGCATATACTTCAACTTTGTAGGTAATAAGGTGAAATTTGACAGGAAGGAGTTTACACTCATCATAGGTCTCAAGATAGGAGACTATGATAGTAAATATGCCAAATTGAAGGCACCTGATGATCCTTGTGCCATAACAAAGTACCTGAAGCCCCAAGGTTATAAATATGAAACCACATACTATGAACTTTTCAAGGCTTATGACAGTATAGACGCAGGTTCTTCAAACGATGATATTGTGTCCATGACACTATTTCTACTATACACATCCATAAATGGGGAACAAAAGGGAAACAGGATAGACGACAAGGTAATTCACTTGGCCTATAATTGGAAGAAGTTTGACGAAATGCCTTGGGGTGAATTATCTTATAGGGCCACTGTTGACAGTACTAGAAAGGCTATGATCAATGCATTGGAGCAGATTAAGGACCCAGATAACAGGACATACACTGTTGGTGGATTCCCAATTGCTTTAAGGGTAAGAATTTCAAATACGTGTTAAATTTTATATTTGTTTGTGATTTAAGTTCATAGAATTAATTATGCGCATTTTCTTTTTATGAATATTAGGTGTTTGCATATGAGCTAATACCGCATCTTGAGTGTTTCTCGCTAGTGTATAAAGTCAAAACTTCTAGATGCAAGCCTAGGATGTTCAGATAGAGAGGAGTGAAGACACAACAAGCTGACCAGAAAAGAAAGTAGGTATGAGACAAAAGAACAATTAACGAGGAGGTATGAATTGTCTATTAGCTAATGTTTGCTAATTGGTCAAGCATTACGTCCATTATAGTGTTTTATTTTTTATTTCGAGCATCTTTTCAAGCACACCTCGAACACTAGGTCCAGAGAGTGTGTTTATCGAGCATTTGGTTGAGCATTTCTCGAGCACTAGTTCCAGTGTCTATAAACTTCGTGATTCTCAAACACTTAGTTTAGCATCTCTCTAGCACAAGGTCCAGAGAGTCTGTTTACTGTGTTTCTTGAGCACTAGTTCAAGGATATTTGTCAACTGCGTGGTTTTTGAGCACTTAGTCGAGTCTATCTCGAGAATTATGTCCAAAAAGTATGTAAATTGCATGGTTTTTTAGCATGTAGTTGAGCCTATCTCGAGCACTAGGTCAAGAGAGTCTGTCAACTGTGTGTTTTCGAGCAACTAATCTAGCATTTCTTGAGCAACCTGTCCAAAGATTTTTTTACTATTTATTTTTCAAGCATCTTGTCTAGCATGATTAAGCATGTCTTGTGATTTATCTTTTCATGTATTGTAGAAAGTGAAAGTGACACCAATAAAGCCAACTCCAGAAGAAAGAACAAAATTTTGCAATGGGAAGAAGAAGAGAAAATTGACAAAGAGGCTAATTTTGAATGAGAAGGAGAAGAAGAAGATGTCGTTCAGATGGAAGGCATTGTTTATGAAGTGTCTTACAGAAAGAGAGTAAAAGAAGAGAATGATGCAGAACCTGCAAAGAGACCCAGGTAAGCAGGGAAGGGAGACAGGAGATAAGGGATTTCATAAAGTAGATGCTTGAATGCGAAGAAAAGAATGAGGTGGAATTGAAAGAGACAAACGAGAAACTCCTACAAAGCACTGCTCGTGTAGACGAATTGGAGAAGATAGTCAAGCATCTGACAACTACCATCGAAAAGCTAAAAGCCAGGCATGATTAAAAAGAAAATGATAGTGAAGAGGAAGAATCTAGTGGAGCTCAAAAAGAAGGCAGTGAGAATGAAAAATCTACCGATTCTGATGACCTTATTACAAATGATAATTTATTGCTAGATAATGAAAATAAGGAGAAAAGTGAGAAGGAGGATGAAGACAATGAGAATGAGCACCAAGAAGAGGATGGGAAAAAAGATGATGATAACAAGAAAGAAAATGGTGAGTAGCAATAAGGGGATCGAATGGAGGAGACTTGTGACAAGAATGATGGTGATGATAATGATAATAGGGACAAGGATGAAGAAAAAGAAGAAAGAGAAAATAATAATAACAACCAAGAGGAGAAAAAGGGCGAAGAAGATGACCAAAAACATGATGGGAATGACGAGGATGAGCAATATAGGAAAAAAGAAAATGAAATGGTTAATGTAATGGATATTATTCATCAAATCATTGATGAACACATTACTCCGTTATTCTCATCATAACATTTGAGAGTGCTCCGCCACCACCTATCAAAGGAAAGGAAAAAATCAAATCTAATGATGAAGTAACTGGGGATATCAATTTAGGACCTACTCTTGACATTGAAAAGAGCAACTAGCCGATTATTGGCTCTATTTTCAGGATCTAGAATTTCCAACTAGGGCCTGAAGATCATAAAGAAATGAATAAATGGCTGAGAAAGAAAACATGTCAACATTTGCAGACGCCACTTTTTTCACTTGATTCAGATTTGGTCAAGACAATGTTAAAAAAAAAATTATTGGCTCACAAATATGGTAATACTTTCATACTTTATTTTTTTTAAATGATTACAAATGATTATCTCATAACCAAACATGCTTTAATTTTTGCAACAACTTGATTTATATACATCCATACTTCGAAAGAGGATCATGACAATAGGACTCAAAGATATATCTATTTTGGAGACATATTTCAATGTAAGTTATGTTGAATTTTTCATTTCAATTGATAAGGCTATTTGTTGAGCATCTATTGGAACATACTCTTGAGCACTTTGTTTGTTTCATGTGATTCAGTTGAGCATTTAGCGGAGTATGTGTTGAACATGTATTATTCCTTAGCATATAGTTTAGCATTGCTCGAGCATCAACCGAGCATATCTCGAGAATTTCTTGAGCGTATCTCAAGCATTTGATACAGAAATGTTACCTGTTTTATTGACAGAATGATATGAAAGAGCTAGATGTAACCATGGGTGATCTAACCTACGATGATCTGGCCATAAAGCAGTTTGTTGGTTCCTGCCCATATGAAATTAACTACCATGGAGTAAACTTTGTTTTATTCCCCTGTCATATAGATGGCAACTACTAGAAATTAATCAAGATAGATATTTATAATCAAACATTTCATGTGTATAACCCAATGGATCAAAGGGGGATAAGGCCAAAATTAGACTACCTTGTTAAATCAATGCCCAACATACTTTATGCATGTGAATTTTACAAATTGTTTGCTAAAGATTTTCCTGTCATGGACAAATGGCAAGTGGTTCTCGAGAAAAATTTGGTGTATCAAGGAAAGGGTCAGTATATACGATGTAAGTACTTTGTATGATCACATACTTGTTGCAATTACTAACTATGCCATGCTTTGGTTGTTGCAAAACTAGAGATTGTGGTGTTTTCGTATTAAAGTAGGCTAAATTCATTATCCATGGGTTGCCACTTAATATGATTACACCCAACAATGCATTGGAATTCCGTAAACAGATAGTGGTGGCACTATTCATGCATGCAAGAAAAGAGGATGCTAGATTAAAAGAAAATAGGGCCAAAACCATATATAAACCCCGATGATAAAGGGTTGTAATCCAGTTGTTCACTGTGTAAATATAAATTCTTTTCATACATACATTTAGTTGTGTAATTATAACATATACAAATGTAATTAATAGGGTTCGATTTAGTATGCAATTTAAATGCTTGACTCTTTCTCAGCATACGTGCTCGATTAAATATCGACTGATGCTTGAGCATATCTCGGTTTGTGCTCGATCCGGATGCTCGAACTATATGCTAGACCGAAAAGCTCAGCATGTGCTCGATTTAATGATGGATTTTTGCATAGTATATCATTTTTCCCAAATTACTAATTGTCCTTAATCCCTTCGCTATTTACAACTGTGCCACTATCTGTATAACGTGAGTTTTCTTGTCTTCTTACACAAAATAAAAAACTCATGCAAGTCAGTTTCAATTGAGCATCAAACACACTGTAGATATTGCATTGTTCTCTAGGTACTCAGGTTTCTATTTAGGTTTCTTTTTGGATTTATGTACCCTCGTGCAACCTACCCATGGATGAGATTGACTAATGGGCAATTAATGGGTTATTTTTTGGTTAATTTCATTATTTATTTATGGGCAACTTACATTGGATTGCCTATTGACTAATGGGCATGAAAAATGGGTTATTTATGGGTTAATATCATTGTTTATTTATGGGTTTTGAATTCATTGCTTATTTTTTGAGCATTTAGTTGCGCATCCTCTCAAGCACCTATGCAATTTCTCGAACACTTAGTCTAGCACATTCGTGAGTACCTAATCCAGTGGAGTCTATTCAATGCAATTTCTTGAGTGTCTAGCACCTTCCTAAGCACCCTATCTAGTAGAGTCTGTTCCCTACAATTGGTCGAGCACGAAGTCAAACATTAAGATCACAATCTTGGGCATCTTGAATTTATGCCGAGCAATGTCTCGAGTTCTTTACATTTTTCTGATTTTTTTGTTGTTTTTTCCAAGGATGGCACACGCTAATATTTGGTTTGTACATGTTTTTTATAAGGAAGAATGGATTGTTAATCCCATAACAAATGATTGAAGATTCATGAATTATAAGAGAATTGAAACTCTTTTGTTAAAAGAGGATACAAACTTCATAGAATTCGTGAATCACATCAGCTCTATCATGGACTTGGATGAGGAAATCAAAAACAGATTGATTATTGAATACCTACCCAAGTACTTATAAAAAATCTCCACTCTTCCCATCAAGAATGATTACCATGTTTAGTGCTTTTTGAATAAGATTAGAAAATAGTCTAAAGATGCCAGGATCCTAATATGTGTTACCATTCGAGAGATTGAAGCAATACATGCTAAAGATGGCGATAGCAATTCACCAATAAAGCAATTGAGTTCTGATAGTCCAATATGGACTAACGGTGTTATTCATTCAAAAAATTTGGATGAGAACATATGTAGCGATAAAGATGATGATCATGGAGAAAGTGATGACGATGGTGATCCGATTGAAGAAACCATAATTGTGGAATATGTAAATATAGCTACCGAACAACCAAGAGTTGGTATAACTGTTGATCCAATTCAAGAAAACATACAAATGCATGACCAAAATGGAAGAGCAATAGTACAATGCCATACAACGACAAGGTCATCGTATGCGGACTGTGGTACTTCTTCTGATAGATTATCCGCTGTGGTAGATGTCGCAATAAAGGATGTTTTTGAAACGAGAGATCATTTGTTTTTGAGGATAAGTATGCTGGTCGTGAAGCATTTCTTCGAATGGAAGGTTGTTAGGGCAAATAGCAAGTTTTGGTACCTAAATGTAAGAATAAAAATTACAAATAGAAACTAAAGGCATATGCCATTGGGAATTCGTCTACTTGAAAGATCACTAAATATGAAAACACCCATACATGTCAGTCATCATTGGTTCAATGTGATAATATACAGGCAAGCAGCAAAGCAATTGGTGCATGGATCATGTGTAAGTACCAAGATGTATGTCGTCCGTATAGACCTAGCGAAATCATATCAGATATTCATGCAGAGTTGGGCGTGAACATAACATACAACAAGGTTTGGCGATCAAGGGAATCTGCATTGGACGAAGTGAGAGGTAAATTTGAGGATTCATATAGGATACTTCCATCTTATTTACAAGTGCTGAAGGCATTAAACCCAAGAATTTTTACTGAACTTGAAATTAAAAAAGATGGAAGCTTCAATTATCTTTTTTTTCTCATTTAGAGCATCGCTGCGTGGATTTCACAGCCGTATGTGACCAGTTATTGCTGTTGATGCTTGCTTCCTGAAAGAAAAATATCTTGAGTCATTACTGGTCGCCACTTGCTGAAGTTAACAATCAAGTCTATCCTATCATATTAGAAATGGTTGATTCAAAAAATGACGCATCATGGGAGTGGTTTTTACAAAAGCTGAAGGCTACAATAGGTTATGATATTTATGACTTGGTGTTTGTTTCTGACAGATGTAAGAGTATTGCAAAAAATATAGCAAACGTTTTTCCAAATTCCTTTCATGGAATGTGTATTTATTATCTAAGCAACAATCTGATAGCAAAATTCAAACACAAAGATGTGCTCCCATTATACGTTAAGATTACAAAGGTTTACACTCTTTCTAAATTCAATGAGATATTTGGAATTCTTTCACTACAAAATTTAAGGGTAAACGAGTATTTAAGAGAAATAGGGATTGAATTTTGGTCAATAGCACATTCTGATGGAGAACTGTATACTGTAATGACCACCAACATTGTAGAATGTATCAATGCATTGCTGAAGAATGTGTAGAAATTGCCTATTCATTTTTTGGTTGATTACATTCGGAACACGCTCCAGAGATGGTTTTATGAAAGGCGTACCACTGTTAGCGAAATGAAGATACTGACAACTACATGGATTGAATGAATAATTTCATCCAAGATGAGAGAATCACAATCCTATGTTGTTGAGCCGATCGATATACACTGATGGTATGTACAAGACATTGCAAATCGTAAGGCTACAGTAGATTTGCACCAAAACAAATATGCACGTGTCGAGTGTTTGATATGGATCAATTCCCGTGTATTCATGCATTAGCTGTAGCCCGTCGCCGGCAAATTGATCATTATACCTTATGCTCACCATGCACTTTTATATGCTTATACAGATCCTATTATGCCGGTTGATGAACCTAAGGATTGGATTGTTCTT
Organism: Gynochthodes officinalis; assembly: GCA_020080225.1. Classification (NCBI taxonomy): domain Eukaryota; kingdom Viridiplantae; phylum Streptophyta; class Magnoliopsida; order Gentianales; family Rubiaceae; genus Gynochthodes; species Gynochthodes officinalis. Next base: position 31,292,988 of record CM034625.1, on the reverse strand, counting down.
GAAGAAGTTTTATATATTTAACTATCACCATTGGAGCCAAGGTTTAAGAGTGGTAGGCACAAGAAAAAAAGAATTCCTTCAACAGGTGAGAAAAAAATTGCAAAGAAATATGGTCGTTACGGAGAGAGCAAACACAACCGTCAGACTTGCTCTAATTCATTTGTTGTTAGAGAGAAAAAGTGATGTCAATTTGTATTTTTCTTTATTTTATATTTTAATTTATTCAGTTTCATAAGAACATTGTATTATTAGAGGTGTTCGTTGGTATATGTGGAAAATTAACAAATTATGCAATCAATAACAACAATATATGATGTTTTATTAATACAATACAACACATTACAAAATAAAATAAATACAATATTCAATTATTTTTTCCCTCTAACCATGAAAGATTTCCAAACAACTCATTAAATTCAGAAACAATGTAAGCCTTTGCAACCTTAGAGTATAATGGATGCACGTCTTCGTGTTTGAATTTTGCTCTCAGGTAACTTCATAGATGATAAATATGCACACTATGGAAGGAATTAGATAAACCAGATAAATGCATTAACATGAACATGAACCTCCACTCGTATTGTAGTTACATATGTCATGTTCTGAAGCCGGGGAAGCAAAACCAAGCGCACTTTACCACCCTCTCCAACATACTTCTCACTTGACCAAAACTTTGGCTTTTTAAGAGTTAGCTAGGCAACTCTCCCTTCTGAGTATTTCCTTCTGAGTCTCTATTAGTTTGGTTCTTATCTTCTTCATATTTTCTTCAAAGTAGCAGTATTGAGAAACCTGGGCATTGAAAAATTACACTGAACGACCATTTGATCTTTGAGAGAATCCTACACAAAATAAAGGAAGCCAGTATAATGCTCGATGTAATAACGAAATGCTCGACTCGTGCTTCACAAGGACTGGAGAAATGCTCGAGTATGTGCTCGACAAGTTTCATCGTGCATTAATACTCGAGATAAGTTGATTAGGTGCTCGGCTAAGTACTTGATCACAATAATGTGCTTGAGAACTGATCGATTCAGTACTCAAAAAGTGTTCATCATTCAATTATGCTTGATTGTTTTGAGCTCGTGCTCGGCTAGGTGCTTGAGGTAAATGAAAACTTTTTAACTCTTTTTCGACCTATGCTCGACCAATTTCAAATTTAAGAAAAGAAAAGAAAAAACAACCAAACTCTAGAACTGCTGTACCAAAAAATTGGAAAAGAATTCAAAACTTTTCAGTACCCTTGATAATAAAATATCCACCATGATCAAACTTGCAATCAGGCTTAGAAGTTCCTTTCATCTAGCATACTTTAGATCTAACCATGCAAGAAGCTTCCCACTTGGGATCTCCTTCTTCTCCCTTCTGAGTATTTCCCTCTAATTCTCTGTTAGTTTGGTCCTTATCCTCTGCATATTTGCTTCATAGTAGTAATACTGAGAAACTTGAGCATTGAAAAAATCACACTAAACGAACCATTTGATCCCTGAGAGGGTCCTGCACGAAATAAAGCAAGTCAGTATAGTGCTCGATGTAATAATGAAATGCTCGACTAAACGCTCGACTCGTGCTCGACAAGGACTTGAGAAATGCTCAACAGTATGTGCTCGACAAGTGTGCATCATGCATTAATGCTCAAGATAAATTGATTAAGTGTTCGACTAAGTGCTCGATTATAATAATGTGCTCGAGAACTGATCGAGCAAATGCTCGACAAGTGTTCACATTAAATCACGCTCAATTATTTTGAGCACGTGCTCGACTAGGTGCTTGACTCTTTTTCAACCTATACTCGACCAATTTCTCATGCAATCCTAGTTTAAATTTAAACAAAAAACACTCTATGTGTTAGGATATGTATGAACCAATTGCAATAGCAATTACATCAAAAATCAAACAAAACCCTAACTTGACATAGTTTTTCTAAATCAATAATCAAATGAATTATAATTAGCAAAGAATCAGCATTTCTGTCAGGTTTATGCCTGCTATAGCGAATATGAAGATTAAAATGACCATTTCTTGGCAAATTTCCACTTACCTTGTTCTTGTTCATCGGTTTTTGCAATTTCTTCTCTATGGCGGTAGCCTTTCTGCTTGAAGACGCCAGTACTCCTCGAGTACGTGCCATTGATATAAACGACTAAGGATTGTGTGAAATGGGATGTTAGATTGATGAAAAAGGAAGAAGAATGGATAGGGAAATTCGAACAAGCATGATGAAGTGAAAGAATGAAGTGAATAAGAAGAAAACGAAACGAATAGGCGTGATGCTTTTCATCATTTGTAAATAGGGTTATTTTGGTCTTTTCACTTGGTCAAACTACCTTGACCTTCTATTTTGGCAATAAATTTTACTAGCCACTATATTTCATTAACCCACTTGAAAATATGCTATTTTTCAAATTTCCCTTTCTTTTTAACTCTTCTTAAGCCACTCTTGTAATAGCGTTTTACAGCAAATTTTTTAAGGCTCTAAGTTTGTATCGAAGTGTGGTAAAATTGTCTTTCTCAAAACACAAAGTCAAGGTGTGGAAGATTTTCATATTTGGTGTGCATATTTATGGCTCGAACAGTCAAAACATTATCAACCGGCTCGAGCTCTTGGTTTTGATAACCCCTACTCATTGGATTTTCCCTATTTGATACATCAGGCTCTTCTTCCTCCTCAACCTTTTTATTTTCATTGCTAATGTGGAGTTGACCCTCATAAACATGTACATGGTATATGTTCTCCCTTTGCTCATCATTTTCCATGACTTGAACACTAAGTGATCTCATGGGTACTAATGCTTTTTCTCCATTTGACGATTGTTCATCACTTACCACTGATTACATAAACTTCAAGGTAATAAGTGCTTCTCTCACTGCGGCATATTTTTCGCCATCAGTCTTAGTCAAAGAAGGCATAGAGTCATTAGACTCATTATCAGAAATCAGTGGACTTCAGGTGATCATCACTCGTTTATCAGGGCATTGGGTAGCTATGTGACATTTGCCTTGACATTTAAAGCAAATGATATCTCAGCTTCTAATAGAACATGCAGGTTACTCTTTTTTCTTAACTTCTTTACTCTTGGTAAAGTCAGTTCATGGTTTAGGTTCACTATTCTTGTCACCCTTCTCATCCCAATTATTCTTCCACAGAGACTTACTAGGCATGCAGCTTGGTTTTGAACCTTTCTTCTTAAGTTGCCTTTCTACCTTATCAGCCATGTGAACCATCTCTTCAATTTCCAAGTAATTGTGGAGTTCGATGACATTGGCTATTTCAGATTTAGTCCTTGCAAAAATCTAGCCATCATAATTTAATCTAGCCATCATAATTTAATCTAGCCATCATAATTTATTTATCTTTTTCTATATTGGCTCAGATGAGTGCAACCTCTAACTCGATGAAGTATTCAGTGACACTCTTCTACCATTGTTATAAGCTTTGCAGCCTCTTGTACAATTCCCTATGATAATAGGATGAGACGAACCTCTTTCTCATAACTTTTTTCATTTCCTCCCAAAAGCGGACATGACACTCTTCATTTCTTTTCCTTGAGGTTACAAGTTTATCCTACTAAATAATGCCACAGTCAATAAATTCAACTGCTACTAGCTTAACCTTTTTTTTTTTAGAATAGTAGTGACAGTCAAAGATCCTGTCAACATTCTTTTCCCATTCTAAGTGTGCTTTGAGATCTCCTATACCCTGGAAGGCTAGAATCTTCATTTTGATTCTCCCCAAATTTTTATCAACTTTTTCAAATCGATTTCGGCCTCTATGGGAAGTAAAAGCCCCGTCAGACTCTTCACTTTTATCCGAACTTGAGGAACTTTTTCTTTTAGATTTTGACTTCCTTGATGGATCTCATACTTTCATGCAAAGTGTTCGCCAATTGCTCTATTTTATTGTCATTAGATTGAAGCTTTAATTGCAAAGCCTCAAGTTTATTAGCCAAATTGGACTATTTTCGGTTCATATGTTCTGTCCAATCTTTTAGGGCCTTTTGGTCAATTGAAACAATTCTTTCTTTTGATAGGATCCCTACAAAAGGTTAATACAAACAAAAACAAAAACAATAATATGGAAAGATTTGTTATAAGGGTTGATATGAGTGAAATCTTGGTTATTTTTTTATGTCTCACCCCTCACTCAACAATCTTTCTCTAAGTTCTTACTTAGAACAACACACTTTATCAAACCTTGGAAAAAAAAAATGTAACTTAGACTTAGAGAAAAAAAATGTAACTTAAACTTAGAAGTTGTGTAAAAAAAAAAAACTTTAATTTAGAATAAAAATATATAAAAAGATACAGAACTTAGAATCTTAAACTTAGGAATATATATATATGTAAATTAGACTTTGGAAAAATATAACTTAAATTTTGGAAAAAAAAAAGACTTAGATTTATGAAAAAACTTAGACTTGAAACATACATATATAAATTAACCTAGAAAAAAATATATAATTTACACTTAAGAAAATGAAAGTGAGAAAAATAATATATTTTCTTTATATTTTGAAAATTGCATTACTTGTAAGATAACACATGTATACAATTCTTTTATTTGAAACAAATTATAAACTATTATAAAATAGAACTAAAGGTCATGGTCATCGTCTTTAATATCTGTATTGAATTGGTTCCTTGATGAGCAATTTGCAGTATTAATTGTTATTAGTTGTATCCAAATATTCAGAGATTTAGATCTTTTGATTTTTACACTGTGTCTTCTGCCAATCAGTTACTAGTATTTTAATTTCTAATGATTTTGAGCTAAAACATGACTGCTCATTCAATAATTCTATTAACATTAAATAGTTTTTCTACTGCTATTATTAAAACAAGGATTGTCTTGTCTAACCATTAGAAAAAAGATTGAATAAATTTGTGACTTTTGCTGCACCACTCTAGCACATTGAAATCTTTCTCATAATCATCACTAAACTTAAAAATAATGGTTAAGTACACATCAAGTTCCGTACTACCATTATCCTTTTGCATTTTTAGCGTATGAATATTTTTTAGTGTAAAAGACATGGATGATGGTAATAGGCATAGTTTGTTCAATGCTACTACTGCTATCACTACTAATATGGAACTAGATGGCGAAGTGGAATAAAATTCATTATATAACCTAACAAGATATTTAATATCGTTTATGTACTTTTGTGCAATAATTTCTCTATAATTACTAGTATATGCATAATATTTATTTATATAGTTACAATATCCATTTAGGGCATATTTCATACCATCAAGTTTAACACGAAAAAAAAAATTAAAACAATTAAATATACAAGTAAGATATTTTTTCATAATAAATAAGTCAGTTGGTCATTATATTAGTAATACTAGCTGACAATATTGAGTCATGTTGAAATTGATATTGATGGACATAAGTTCACCAGCAGCAGGATGTGAGTTCGATATAGTTCGAGACCTGTGCATTTAATGCAGTTCGGGACCTGTGCATCTAATGCAGTTCAGGACCTGTGAGTTCAATACAGTTCGGGACTTGCGAGTCCCGAACAGATCCTAACAGTTGCGATTCTAGATCGTCAGGAAGGCGTCTAAGACTCAAAATATTTACAATGGTAAACAACTCTCACTTTACTGCGGAATTCCATTTCCATAATAAGTTTACAATAATAACAAATTCGTGTTCATCCATAAACACGTAAACAAAACCTACAATCACAGGAAGATAACAACAACGCTCCAAGAGGAGAAACATCCGTAATTTATCAATCGGAAAATCGTTACAGAATCTTACGATTAACGATAAGAAGGAAATAAAAGCCGGCGGAGATCACCAGGTATGGATAAGCTGTAACAGATTAAGAAAAAGATTATACTCTAAGAAAAGTGCTGACTTGAGCATTGGAGTTTCTTCCCCAGAGAACTCCTTTGGGATCTATTTTGCAGGAATCACCACTCTTACAAATTTAGAAGTTTTTGGGTTGTGACCTCAAGATCAGATCATTAACAGTAGCGGATTACGACAAAGGTTTGGGGGGTTTGTGATGGACATAAGTTCACCAGCAACAGGATGTGTGTTCAATACTGTTCGGAACCTATGCATTTAATGCAGTTCAGGACCTGTGAGTTCAATACAGTTTAGGACCTATGCATCTAATGCATTTTCGAGACCTGTGAGTTTAATACAGTTCGGGACCTGTGCATCTAATGCAGTTCGAAACTTGTTAGTTCAATACAGTTTGGGACTTGCGAGTCTCGAACAGATCCTGACAGTTGCGATTCTGGATCGTCAGGAAGGCGTCTAAGACTCGAAATATTTACAGTGGTAAACGACTCTCACTTTACTGCGGAATTCCATTTCCATAATAATTTCACGATAATAACATATTCGTGTTTATCCATAAACACGTAAACAAAACCTACAATCACGAGAAGATAACAACAACGCTCCAAGAGGAGAAACATCCGCAATTTAGCAATCGGTAAATCGTTACAAAATCCCACGATTAACGGTAAAAAGGAAATAAAAGCCGGCGGAGATCACCAGGTATGGATAAGCAGTAATAAATTAAGAAAAAGATTATACTCTAAGAAAAGTGCTGACTTGAGCATCGGAGTTTCTTCCCCGGAAAACTCCTCTGAGATCTGTTTTGTAGGAATCACCACTCTTACAGATTTAGAAGTTTTCGGGTTGTGACCTCAAGATCGGATCGTTAACAGTAGCAGATTACGACTTCATCAGATATAAAGTCTCAACTATATTACAAGTTTCAAATAAAAATATGTGAGATATTGGGTAATAGACCCTAGACATGACAAAAATGGCAGTTTTAAAAGTTTTCAAAACTTTAAGTATGTTTAAACAAACATTCCAATGATTTGAATGCAATTCATATTCTTGATAGTAAGTCACGAAAAAAGTTACACAACAAAGTAAAATATTTTGTAGAACTATATGGTAAATCATACATAAAGTTCCAAGAATGAAGAATATCTTATTGAATTTCTTTTTTTTGGGTTTTTTTTTCCATTAACAAAACAAAATTTTACCTACTTTTTCTTTACAAATAGGTGTGAGATCACAAAAAACGAAAAGCGCTTTTTGATAGGTCGAAGATACATATTGAGTGTTTTTAAACTATTTTTAATAGTTAAATTTAAAATATGACATGGACACCTTATACGGAAAAATTTACCACCTAATGTTGGTTCACAAAGTGATTGTGAATCAACAATAGTTTTTATGTTAATAGTGTTGGGGAGATTTTACACATGGGGAGCCCAATTAGAGCGGCCTAATAAACAGTAGGAACCCACTTGAACCCAAAAGTTTTAGTTAGTGGGTCATGGTTCCTTGCCACTTTTAGATGCTCTAGTTTCTCTTAATTTTCCAATGTGGGACAGTATCTATGAACACAATAAATAGAAAAATTATCAAAACCAATTGAAAGAACTTTTTTAGCCAACTCATATTCATCTAAAATAATACTAATTAATCTATATATATTAATAGCACTATGACTTTCATCAAATATACGAAGTGCAATTACTCTTTTTTGTAATAACTAATTATTATAAACCTAATGAAAAGTGAAACCGATAAGATGATAATATTGTCAATTATCACCCTAAATATTGAAACATATTAACACACTAGTATCTATTTTTGAAAAATTATCAATCATATTTTATTTTTTTACTTTTGTATTTTAGGTTCACATGTAATAGTTGTCCTAGGCGCATGTTTCAATTGAAAATTTAAAGTATTTTGATAATATTTTATAAAATCCAAATTTTCATCAAAACTTAATAACTAATGCTTTGCCGCTATCATTTTGGTTAATTGAGTTCTATTATTTTGGTTAGTATATTTAAATAAAGAAGAGTTTGGAGTGTTATCAACAAAACATGTGAGTTGCATCTATGAATACCAATAATAATTTCTTGAGAATGGCATCTAAATAAGTGTTTTTGATATGTTCTGTACCCAGTCCCTCTTTATAGACGTACTCTATCTAAAAATAGTAGCAAATTATTTTATGGGGTTTTCCTTAAGCATCAAATGTTTTTTTTTTTTTTTAATACTTCGTGAACAAATGAGCCTTTGGACTTGAAAGTCTTGTTTGAGTGTTGTCTATCTCTGTATTGTTGGGGCAATGTGATGGATCATAAGTAACATTGTATTCATCAATGTTGCAAAGATCAAAACTTGATAAACCTTGGTGACTAGTCATTTTTTTAATTTATAAGATATGAAGGAGAATTATAAATTTAAAATTTTAGATAAAATGAAAAGCCAAAAATTATAAAAATTGATATAAAATATAAAGAGATTATTGATAATTGACATAATATATAAAGAGATAACATTATAATTGATAAATAATATAAATATTAGAGCGAGATTAGAAGAATTGGAGGTTTAGATGTTAGAATGTGGCTCGAATTCTTGGGCTTAATTATAATTTCTTAATTGATTCATATTACCTATTTAATGGTAGAATATAACTCAACCGTTTATTTGAATACTTAATACATGTACCAGATTAAAGTTAGAAATATATAAATTGATCATCTCTCTACCCATTAGAGTTACAGACACAGAACACAGAGAACACAGAAAACTTTCTCCATCATAATATCTGTGACAGAAAGAAGGGTTAAGAGAGATAAACTAATTTTGCAAGAAGTGGCGGTGTTTCTCAATCTATTTTCAAAATAATATTTTCGGTATCAAATACATAATTTTTATGACTTAATAATTTATGATAAATTATTTATTCAAAAATCTTACTTATCATAGAAGATGACATTTTACTTTATGTTTACATCATAAAAATTAAGTTTTATATATCATATTAGAAGATGACATTATGAATAAAAAATTTATCTATTAATAATTTTGATGGTGAATCTTTGTACATTAATGTTGAGAAAAGTTTTAAAAATTTTCTAATTATGACGTACGGAACAAAAATCTGCCCAATCTTTTACATGAAAGTCGGCTGCTTATGTGGGCGCCTTTCTTGTCTGATAGGACTGAGGACGAATGATCTGTGGGATTTTTTATTTTTTATTTTTAGGTCCTGAAAAATGCCCTTTATTACCGTGGGATCATCTTGGCATACTTGTTTTCTTGATAACCTCCAAATGGTTTGATTGATTTGATAATGAGAGAAGGCCATGCATGTGGGGATTACGAGTTTGCCAGGAATCTTCAATCTTTAAAATAATGTCTTATTCATCAAGTATGTAATCTTGAAGACTCAATAATTTATAATAAATTATTTATTCAAAAATTTTATTTTATATTTATTTTATAAAAATTAAATTTTATATGTAATATCAGACTATGAAGTTAAAAATAAATAATTTATTTATTAATAATTTTGATCGTTAATCATTGTAAATTTATGTTAAAAAAGTTTTTAAAAATTTCTAATTATAACGTACGGAACAAAAATCTGCCCAATCTTTTACATGAAAGTCGGCTGCTTATGAGGGCGCCTTTCTTGTCTGATAGACTGATAGGACTGAAGAGTGAGGACGATTGGTCTGTGGAATTTTATATATTTTTTTTAGGTCGTGAAAAATCCCCTTTATTACCGTGGGATCATTTGGCATAATTGTTTTGTTGATAATCCCAAATGGTTTGATTGATTTGATAATGAGAGAAGGCCATGCATGTGGGGAATACGGGTAAGGGTCTCAATTTTTTATGCGATACGAAACTATGATACAAAATTTCCTTATAAAATGTAATTTGAACTTAACATGAAAATAAAAATAAAAAAAATTGTAAATTTTGTTAAAATTCATAATTAATTTGTAATACTAATATCAAAATATGACTTATAAATTCAAAACATAACTTATTATCACCTCTAACTACAGATTGGCCAGGAATCTTCAATCCCCACATGCAAATCTCACTGAAGATTCAATCTTGATAAGCCAAGAAAAAAGGCGGTTGCTCGTTTTTCTCAACATTTTTTCTTGTGCGTATGGGTGATTCAACGTTCAAAAGGTATGATTTTTAAATTTTTTTTTTCTCTTTTGTTTTAAGGATTTTCTCTCTGGTTGTTAGGAATTTTTTTCTCTTATTATGAGAGTTTTGTCAGTGTTACTCGCTTAGAAATTTTGCATAAGTAGTATCCCGTTAGATATGACTAGGAGACTAACTGATAAGCTTCTATAGTGACAGTTTTGAATACTCAAGACATGATTGATAAACTAAATTTTTTTTCTAATTAAATTTTTAAATAAATTTTTTATTAATGTCATGAGTATTGTGCGTTAATTAAAAATAACAATATTTTGTTTTTTGTCACAATTTTTTTATAATGCCGATTTCTGTCAATCACTGTTACAAAAAATAATTAACTTTTTTAAAGTTATTTTATATAAATATTTATCATTGTAATAATATATACTATAATTTTATAACCAAAAAAAAAAAAAAAGCACGTTCAATCCTGATGTCCCCACATCCAGATGGCCCTCCCGAGTCTGCATCTTTGCCACTGCAACTCGTTTGCAAATTATTTCAGGGCAGTTTTGTTTCTTGTGCATGCATGTGGGGCATGCAACACACGTCCAAGCAAATGCGTTAAAAATAATAATAATTTTGTTAATCAACTTCTCAAACTCAAGGCCAACCCATTTAGGAGAGGTGGAATTATGATGATCATATTTTAATTAATATTTAAATTTATGACAATTATGTTATTTATTCTATTTTATTTATTTTATGAAATATTATAAGATATTTTTATTTTATTGTTATATTATGATTTTAAAAAGATTAAATCACAAATTTCATCCTTTACATTTGAGTCAAAATTCTTTTTAGTCATTTACATTTAAAAGGGTTCTTTTTAGTCTTTAAGATTAATAAACTTGTCAATTTTAAACCAATGACCGGCTACAACCCATTTTCCCGGTTAAATGACATTTGCTAAGACGCGCTGTCTTATATGCGAAGGGTACTTTCGAAATAAATAATTTAACATCTTCTCCTTGCTTTTTTACATAGAAAACAGCAATGAATGTTCGTTTGCTATAGCTTGACAAAATTTTTATTCAGATGATGGAATATTTATAACAATAGAAGCCCAAAACTTTGCACTTACCAGACTGAAACTTACAAGGAAAAACGACCATCACCAAATTTTCCCAGGGCATCCTCAACGTAATCAATGGCAGCACCTAATCAAATCATCTCCATGGTATCAATTGCCATGGGAAAGTTAGTCAAAAGAAAGAGCATTGAATTTACCAGATTATTAATGTTATCTTCTTTTAAAGAAGAAACTACAGATCCACTGAAGGTTTCAGAGAAACTACAAATCTTCTGCAAACTCTCGCTTGGCTGGATCCTAAAGTTCCAGTTTGAACTCGAGCTATTAGAAAATGCAAACTATGTATGATAAGGAGTCCGTCAAAATGTAACAACTAAGAGCATCTTGATTCTTACATCAACAAGAAATGAAGGACCATCGAAGTTATCTTCTAGATATTTCAATATATCAAGAGACTCTCTTTTAACTTGGTTATTATGTTGCACCTGCATGGCATAAGATTATTAGAGTAAGGTCCCCGCATCTTAAGAAATAAACTGCACATACTGCATTCGTCGGCCATATTGGATTTCCATCTCAATTGCAACTTGCACATTTCAGAGTTTGCAGCAGAAAGTAAAATCATGAGAGAGTTTGATTGTCAGAATTTCAGCAACAATTTTTTCATATAGATTCACACAAGAAACCTGAATACTAAACTCATGGATATCTCCGATTGATAATTCCACATTCTCATACTTATCAAGACCTGGGATAGAGATATTCTCAGTTCCTGAATCCTTACATGGTTCATCCCCTGGGGCCAACCAACCAACAAGTATTCTTGATGAATAATTAGCCTCTAATTCAGCTAAAATCCATGGCAGAGTTGTTGGCTTCACAGGATCTACCAAACTTTCATCTTTTCAGGAGGCGAACCAAGGCAAAACTTCATAACCAAATTCAGAGCTGTTGTGTTGCTTCTTGGCTAAATTGGTTGGCAGAGAAACAACAGTAGAGCCAAACTCTCATTGGTATTTGTCAAATTTCACAGCGAATGATGCCAATGCGTTTCCACAAGTGGCTGAGCATCAGTAAAGTTCAAATCTTGCAGGTTTTGTAACAAGTTCTGGGTCCTATTAATCTTCAACCCAGCAAAATCCCTCTGAACACTACCCATACTCAAACTCGCTTGTTCAACAAACCAAGAAACACAAACATTAACAAAACCTTGAAACCCCAATGAACAATAGGATTCGCCCTGAGAATCCACGCAAAGTTCACAACTTTTTGTGGCATATGAGGAGACATGGCATTTCCAAATTCCAAGGACTATCCTAACACAAACAAAACCAAACAAGCCAAAATAATTAGAACCCACAAAACATTGAACACTATTTTAGCATAAGGCAGTCAAATTTTCCCTAAAACTCGCAGACAAACACAACCCAAAAAGCATTCACTGGGTGTAATAAAACTTTTTGAGTGGTTTGCCGTGTAACTGCCAGATGTGGTTGCCAATGAGACCTAAATACTCTTCGAGTTCAATTTTCCACTCACGCAGTGTACGGGAACGACTAGATGAATCTATGAACTTCTTTGTCTAGAGAGGCCGGTGGCTTGAGCAGAGGGAATGAACCATCAGAACCAGAATTTACCCTATGGCGTGTATGTCTTTTCTTTGCGAAGAGAACATCTACAAGGCAAAGCTAGCCGAGCGTTGCGAAGAGATGCTGGAATTCATGGAGAAAGTCGTCTCTGCCGCGGATGGCAGAGAAAAATTGAACTTGGAGGAACGTAACCTCCTCTCTGTCGCTTACAAGAACGTGATTGGCGCTAAGAGAGCCTCCTAGCGGCTTATCTCGTTGATCGAGCAGAAAGAGGAGAGCCGTGGCAACGAAGGACATGTGGCGGCTATTAAGAGCTATAGATCTAAAATTGAGTCGGAGCTTTCGTCGATCTGTGACTGCATTTTGAAACTTCTCGATGGTAAACTCATCTCCACTGCTGGCTCTGGTGACTCCAAGGGGTTTTACTTGAAGATGAAGGGAGATTATCATCGCTACTTGGCGGAGTTCAAGACTGGAGCCGAGACGAAGGAAGCCGCTGAGAATATAATTTCTTTAGATTTGGAAGGAGATCCAAGGTCAGATGAGCTATTGGAATCTGAGTTAAACGCAAAAAGCATTTAACTTTAATTTATTTTTTCTTGGGATTTTTTTCTCTGCAAAAATAAAACATTGGGTGGTGTTTTCTCTCTAGAAAAAGATGCTAAAATGACTATTCCGAAAGTACCCTTTCGTGTGTGCATTGCGTAAGTCATTTAACCGGGAAAATGGGTTGTAGCCGGTCAATGGTTTAAAATTGACAAGTTTATTAATCTTAGGGACTAAAAAGAACTGTTTTAAATGTAAAGGACTAAAAAGAATTTTGAGTCAAATGTAAAGGACGAAATTTGTGATTTAATCTTTTAAAAATATTAATGTAATGATATTCCCATAATTTGTTAGACCCTATGATTTGTTAGATTTACACATGATATAAATTATTAGTTTGTTAGTCACCAAACTAATTAATTAAATTTTTTTATCATGTAGTAAATTATAGTCATTTATTCATATTATGTTAATACCTATTATTGTAATTATATGAATAAGTGACATTTATTAGTTGATATAATTTTATAATTAACCCAAAAGTAAATTAATATTCTATGACTAATAAACATTATGGATGATAATCAATTTGCTTATCAAATATTTTTGTGTATCCAAAGATACTATTTTATTTTATGAGACTTGTTTGATTATCTAATAAAGTTTGCATAGCATTAAGTTTATGATAATATATTGTTGAACTTATCCAAAGGAAACCTGCAATATATTTTAAATGTTTTATGATTTGAATCCGATAATTTATTGATCATTTATATATTTGCAGCTATTTCCCACAATTCGCGTATTTCTTCTGTTACTATGTTTAATTGTTTGAATTTCTTTGAATAGTGCGAACAAGTCAATTTCCATTTAGGTATTTTGGATCTTGACTTAACACCATTGGAAGAAAACCTGCTGCTATTACAAACACATGCAGTGAGGTTGAGAAATCAAACTATAAAGCATGGGAAAAGTCTAACAGATTATATCTTAATTTCATGCGAATGATAATTGCTAACAACATTAAAACTGCAATTCCACAAACTGTAAGTGCTAAAGAATTCCTTAATCTTGTGGAAGAACGTTTTTGTTCTACTGATAAGTCTCTTGCTAGTATTTTAATGGCTGAACTCACGACTATGAAGCATGATGGGTAGTGAAGCATGCAGCAACATGTCCTCGAGATGACAAATATTGCAGCAAAATTGAAGATCCTCGGTATGACAGTTGATGACTCATTCTTAGTGCAGTTCATTATGAACTCATTACCTCTTGAATATGGACCTTTTCAAATTAATTATAAAACTATGAAGAACAAGTGGAATATTAATGAATTGTCCAGTATGTTAATTCAGGAGGAAACAAGGTTAAAGATTCAAGGAGTTTATTCTGTTAACCTTGTGAGTCAAGGATCTAGTAAGATTCATAAGCTAAAAGTCAAGAAATTTAAAACGAAAGTACCTGCTAAAGTGACATAGGTTATTACTGATGATGATAAGAAGGAATAAAAGACAAAGAAGTGTTACTTCTATAACAAAGAAGGACATTATTAGAAAGATTATCTGAAACAAGAAGCTTGGTTCGAAAAGAAAGATACATCTAACCTTTTTGTATGTTTCGAACTAAACTTAATTGAAGTTCTTTCAAATATTTGGTGGCTTGATTTTGATGCTACTACTCATGTTTCCAATTTAATGCAGGGATTCCTTTCAATCCAAACCATAAACCCAACTAAAAGTTTTTTATTCATGAGAAACCGTAAGAAGGCCTCAATTGAAAGCATAGGGACTTATCGTTTAGTGTTAGATACTGGTCACCACCTGGATCTAATGCAAACTCTCTATGTACCTTCAATTTCTAGAAACTTGATTTCTATTTCAAAATTTGATGAAAATGGATTTACTCTTAAGTTTGGACATGGTTGTTTCAGTTTATGTTAACATAATTTCATTATTGGTTCTGAAATTCTTATGGATAGTTTATATAAATTAAAAGTTGATGTTAATTTTTCAGAATCTCTATTTTCTATTTATCATGCTGTTGGAATTAAATGTAACATGATAAATGATAATTCTGCTTACTTGTGGCATAAGCGTCTGGGTCATGTATCCAAATAAAGATTAGTAAAATTTGAAATTCTTCCAAATTTAGATTTTACTAATCTTAACATATGTATGGATTGCATTAAGAAAAGAAAACCAAACATACCAAGAAAGGAGCCACAAGAAGTAATTAGCTCTCTGAAATTATACATAGTGATATATGTGGATCTTTTGATACTCCATCAATTGGTGGAGAAAAGTACTTTATCACATTTATAGATGATTTTTCATGTTATGGATATATCTATTTGCTTAATGAAAAATCTCATGCTATAAATGCCCTGAGGTGTTTATAAAGGAGGTTGAAAGGCAATTAGATAGAAAAGTGAAAATTGTACGGTCTGATAAATGTAGGGAGTATTATGGAAAATATGATGAATCAAGACAATGTCTAGGTCCATTTACAAAGTTTATCAAGAAACATGGCATATGTGCACAGTATACTATGCTAGGCACACCTCAACAAAATAGTGTGGCAAAAAGGCGCAATAGGACATTAATAGATATGGTTAGGAGTATGATAAGTAATTCCTCATTACCCAAAACATTGTGGATGCATGCACTAAAAACTGCTGTGTATTTGCTAAATAGGACTCCATTAAGGTAGTTTCTAAAATTCCTTTCGAGTTATGGACTGAAAGGAAACCTAATTTGAGGCACCTGTATGTTTGAGGTTACCCAACAGAAGCACGAGTTTATAATCCACATAAAAGGAAATTAGATTCTCGAACGGTTAGTGGTTACTTTATTGGTTACCCAGAGAAATTTAAAAGGTATAAGTTTTATAGTCCAAGAATTGTTAAAATTGCTAATGCCAAATTTATTAAAAATGGAGAAGTTAGTGGGAGTATTGAAAAACATGATGTGGATATTAATAAAATAAGGGTTAATGTTGCATTACCCATAAATGTTCCAACATCCACATTTTCACCAAATATTAACCTAGTATTGGAATAGCAAAATGATCTTGGGCAATATTTGAAGCAGCACCTCATGAAGAAACTAACTTACAACCAACTGGCATTAATGAACCACATGGAGTAGATTTGAATAAATCTATAAAGACAAGAAGGTCAGATATTCCTGATGACTATTTGGTTTATTTTGGTTACGGCATTTACGAGGATCCTATTTCGTTTTCACGAGCCATAAAAAATGATAAGTCTGATAAATGGATTGATACCATGAAAAATGAGTTGAACTCAATGGCACAAAACAAAGTTTGGAATCTCATCGATTTGCCAGAAGGATTTAAACGAGTCGGATGCAAATGGGTCTTTAAAACCAAACGCGACTCGAATGGCAATATTGAACGATATAAAGCCGGACTCGTTGCCAATGGCTATACTAAAAAAGATGGCATTAATTATAAAGAGACTTTTTTTTTCGTTGAGAATAATTATGTCATTAGTGGCTTAATATGATTTAGAGTTACATCAAATGGATGTAAAAACTGCTTTTCTGAATGGAGATTTTGAGAAGGAAGTTTATAGCGATCAACTTGAGAGTTTTTTCATAGAAGAAAAGGGTCACATGGTGTGTAAATTTAAGAAGTCAATATATGGACTTAGATTAACTTTCTGACAATGATATATTAAATTTAATGATACCATAACATCTTTTGGTTTTAAAGAAAACACTGTTGATCGGTGTATTTATTGAAAGATCAGTGGGAGCAAGTTTGTAATTTTTGTCCTATATATTAATGATATTCTAATTGCTGTTAATGATTTAGGCATGTTGCATAAGACTAAAGAATTTTTTTGTAAAAATTTTGAAATGAAATATATGGGAGAGGCATCCTTTGTGATAGGAATTTTGATATTCCGAGATAGATCACAAGGATTGGTAGGATTGTCTTAGAAAGAATATATCGAAAGAATTATTGAGAGATTTAATATGAATAAATATTCTACAGGAGTTGTCCTAATACAAAAGAGCGATAAATTTAGTCTTATAAAGTGTTCAAAGAATATGATATGGAACGTAAAGAAATTGAATCTATTCCATATACTTTTATTGTTGACATGCACAAGGCCCGATATAAGTTTCGCGGTCGGAATGCTGGGCAAATATCAAAGTAATCTTGGTATGGATTATTGGAAAGCTATAAAGACAGTATTAAGATACCTCAAGGAACAAAGGATTATATGCTCATGTATAGAAGGTCTAATCCATTAGAAAGGATTGAATACTCGGATTCTGATTTTGCTAGATGCATTGATAGTAGAAAGTCAACGTTTGGTTATTTGTTTCTTCTAGCAGAAAGAGCAATTTTATGGAAAAAGTGCCAAACAATCTATCATTACTTCATCTACTATGGAAGCAGAATTTGTAACTTGTTTTGAGGCTACAATTCATGCATTATGGCTATGGAACTTTATTTTAGGGTTAAGGTTGTTGACACCATTATTAAGCTGTGGAAAATTTATTGTGATAATTTTGCAACAGTTTTTTTCTCCAAGAATGATAAGTACTCTAGAGGTGCTAAACATATGGAGTTGAAATATTTTACCGTAAATGAGAAAGTTCAAAAACAAAGAGTTTGTGTTGAACATATTATAATGGATCTCATGATTGCATATCCTTTAACTAAAGGCTTGCAACCAAAGATATTTAAGAAACATGTTCAAATAATGGGTTTTAGTTGTATTGATGACTGTATGTAATGATGTATTAACATTCTTGAGCTCAATAAAAGGTTTTTGACATATTGGCAAATTTTCTTGTTTATTATGATTATGTACACATAATGTTATTAAACAAGAAATAAATGTGTTTTGGGTGCTTATTGTTTACATTATTAAATTAAAGTTGAAGTATCGGGCCAAATAAGAGAATGTTAGAATGTGGTCCAAATTGTTGGACTTAATTATTGTTTCTTAATTGGTTCATATTACCTATTTAATAGTGGAACAGATCTCAACTGTTTATTTGAGTACTTGATAGACGTACCATATTAAAGTTAGGGATATATAAATTGGCCTTCTCTCTGCCCATTAAGGTTACAGATACAAAACATAGAAAACTTTCTCTATCATAACGTTTGTGACAGAAAGAAGGGTTAAGAGAAAAAAACCAATTTTGCAAGAAATGGTGATGTTTCTTAATCTCTTCTCAAAATAATGTCTTCCGCATCAGGTATACAATTCTTATGACTTAATAATTTGTGATAAATTATTCATTCGAAAATCCTATTTTATGTTTACATCATGAAGATTAAGGTGGTGTTTGGTTTGTGGGTTTAGTGAGAATGGATTGGAATGGGTTCAAATTCTATTGTTTGGTTTGTGGGTATGGAATAAATGGGAATGGAATGAAAGTAGTATTGGTGGGTTTTGATGAAATCTAATGAGAGGTTGGGTTTTGTTGGGAAATGTTTTCATCAAAACGAAGTCGTTTTGATCATTTAAAAAAAAAAATCTTACATGGCAAACCCACCCTTAGTTTACAATGGGTATTTCACTTATTTTTTTAAAAACAAATTTTATCAACGAGTAGAAAATATTTTTCTCTACAAATTGACATGCATTTTACCTATTTTTGATACAAGATCTGATTTTATTAAATGTAATATAATGTAAAATAATAATATACTTATTATAATATTAATATAAAATTTATTAATAAATTTTAAATCCATTCTAGAAAAATAATACCAAACAACATAATTACTATTATTTCATTCTATTCCAAACCTTTCCTTCTATTAAATTTATTTTATTCATAAACCCATAATTTATACCAATTGCCTCCGAAGTTTTACATTAGATGCATTGTGGGAAGAAAATGGTTGGGTGGTGAGTATTTATTAGTAGGAAATAAAGAAATATTAAAAAAAAAAAAAAGGAAGTCGTCGCAGACCAATGGTCTACATAACCGTTTGGCATCTAGGTTGCAAAAATAGCCTGTAGTTCCTAGGCCTACTAGCTACTAGACTGGCCTACTAGGTTACTGCCGAGTATTAAAGCTATTGAAGCGGATTATACAGATTGTGTCCTTATCCCTAATCAAAGAATTAAAGAAAATAATGGTTGTAGAGATAGAAGAAAAACCTAACTTTTCTCTAACATTAAATTTGTTAGGTTAGTTGGTTAAACACCAAGTTGCACAGTGGTGGAATTCTAGCTGATGATCATAGGATGGAAAAGCTGCTAAGTGCACAAGTTGAGAGTAATCAAAATATGAATAAAAATGTTATGATGACTGAAATAGTGAAGTTGGCAGTGGATAGAGAAAGGGTCTTAATTGTAGAGCAAATGGACTAAATGTGTCAATTTTAATTCATTGAGGACTGAAAATGATAATAGATGAAATATAAGAGACTGAAAATATAATGCTATTTTTAATTTATGAACAAAAAATAATTTAATTGACTTTGAATAATAACTATGTCAATAATCTATTATTATTTTAGTGTTCATTTCCATTAAATATACCATATTTGTGAATAATTTAAAAGATTGAAAACTAAATGTGTCAACTTTGAAATATAAGTGAGTAGAAAGACAAGTGGGTGAAACACTAGGTAATAAAAAAGCAAAATCTTCCCTTTGTTTTTTGTTGATTGTTTCATATCCAATTCAAATTGTTCTCTTCAATTGCCGCAAAAACAACAATATATAGCTACAATGTTTTGCTCGATTATAGTAATGTTTGACCTTAGTTAAGTCTATTTTGAATTCTAATTTCATAATATTCTTTTATGCTGATGAATTTTCTCTTATCATAACCACATCAATTTTGAATTGAAGTTTTATGAGTATTCACTAGAAAACTGTCCTTACCAAATGGAAATATAATATAATATTGCAAGTCATAATATTTGGATGTAACTTGGTTATTCTTTTTAACCCCATCCTTTTTTCCTCAATAATAACACCTTGATTACCTCTTGATTTGTCAACCGAAGTGCAGACATCTCAAACGTTGTTTGACGGTTATATTGTTTTCCATCTCGACCTCGACTTTCTAATCATTTCTAATTTAATTGGAATATAATTTGACTCTTGAAATTTCTCTCTTTGAAAAACTTTTACAAGTGAATTATATTAATTTAAAATTTCTTTTAGTCCATTTATAATATAGTGATTCAAATCTTCTTCTCTGTCATTTTTTTTTTTAACCAAATAACAGCCTATATAAGGCTGGTGGGCTCAATCACTCTTTTATCTATAATAGAATAAAATTACATAGAAGGGGAAGACATTAACTCACGTCTTCTCAAGCACATAAAAAATGTTGAAGAATTAAAAAATAAATTCACACACCATATGGCTAATTTTGAGAAAGAGAAGTATTAATTTTTGAGCCTTATCTAGTATGTATTCTTTTGAGAGAGTTTGAATAATCTTTTTGTTTTCTAGTCTTTATAGGGATGACTGAAACTAAATCATCATTCTCAAACTAAACTGATTGCCATATATTTTTACATGCAAGAGATTCTTTTATATCTTTACTCACTTAATCAGATTTTTTAACCTTTAAGTTAAATATTTTTTGGGACTTCTATAAGAATTGTATAAAATTGTTAGAATGTTCATCCCTATTTTTGGGAGTCGAAACTTTTATTGTATCCTGCTAGACACCAACGAGAGAATGCTTATATGCACTCTCTTGTCTGCCAACTTTCAATAAGTGTAATAGTTGCTTCTTGAATGTTCTCTTCAATTTGACTTGATGGCAATACTTCAATGTTCTTTGGCAAACCATAAATTTCCCCTTTCTAAACTTTTTGAGGAGTCCTCATCTCTTACAACTTTGCTAGCCATTTTTTTTCTATAATTGAGTTAGTTGTACACCTAATTCCAATCGCTCAGTCTCTTTTCGCGGCATGCTTCTTATTCTTTCCACTAAATCCTATGTAGTCATAATATCATCATCATTTGGCTGCCCAGGTGAAGATAGTGCACCCTGATCTTTAATGGTTTGAGAAAAACCGAGTGCCTTCTCAAAAATTTTCTTCACTTGTAAAAAAACTGAAATCAACTCAAACTCTGGTTGATGATCATGTCTATTCTCCACGTGCAACACATCCCCATTATTAGTTGAATCAACCAACAGCTTCTTGTGTCTTCTGTTCACTTCAACCCATCATCTGTTATCATTCTCTAATCATCTTTATTCCTATCAAGTTTTGCTTGATATAGAATGTGGGGCGAATTGTTGGGTTTAATAAATATATATTAATAATTATATTAATATAATTATAAATTTTTAATTGGCTCATATTATCTATTTAATAGTTGAACAAATTTCACTCGTTTATTTGAGTATTTGATGGATGTATTACATTAAAAATTAGGGATATATAAATTGGTCCTCTCTCTACCTATTAGGATTACAAAAACCATCTCCATCAAATCGTTTGTGATAGAAAGAAAGGGTTAAGAGAGAGAAACCAATATTTGAAAGAAAGTTGTAGTGTTTCTCAATCTTTTCACAAAATTGTCTTCCGTATCAAGTACACAATCCTTTCAATTTAATTGTTGGTGACAAATTATTTATTCAAAAATCCTATTTTATATTTATATCGTGAAGATTAAGTTTTATATGTGTTATTAGAACATGAGTTTGTAAATAAATAATTTATCCATTAATGATTTTAGTCGTGAATCGTCTGGATACTAATCTTAAAACAACCCAAAAAAATGAATGGGTTCGTGGAGTCTCTTTAAAACAACCCAAGAGGGGTCTATTGCTTTTCATTGGTGAAGCTGATGCCTTCCTAACATGCTATTTTATGGACCTCCTGGCACGGGTAAAACTATGGTTCCCAGGGAGATAGCAAGAAAATCGGGTTTGGATTATGCTATATGATGACATGAGGAGATGTTGCCCGGGCAGTTACCAAGATCCATGAGATCTTTGATTGGTCAAAAAAACAAAAAGTCAATAAAAGGCATATACTAATTAATTAGCTCAAACTTTTATTTTTCTCAGTCCTCTTGAGACCATGATAATGATAATAATTATGTTAATCAACTTCCCAATCCCAAGGCCCATTCTCTTTGGACGAGATGGAATCATGGTGGCCATATTTCAATTAATGTTGGAATTTATGGTAATTATTTTATTTATTCTGTTTTTATTTATTTTATAGAATATTATGATATATTTTTATTTTATTGTCATATTATGATTTTGAGAAAATTAATATCATAATTTCCATGACTTGTTAGATTTACACATGATATTGATATAAATGATTAGCTTGTTAGTCACCAAAGTGGCCAAACTAATTAATTAAAATTTTGTCATATAGTAAATTTATAGCCATTTATTCATAATATGTTAATGCCTATTATTGTAATTATATGAATAAGTGACGTTTATTAATTGATAGAATTTTAAAATTTACCCAAAGGTAAAATTAATATTCTATGATTAATAAACATTACGGATAATAATCAATTTGCTTGTCAAATATGTTTGTGTATCCAAAGATATTATTTTATTGATGAGACTTGTTTGACTATCTAATAAAGTTTACATGGTTTCAAGTTTGTGATAACATATTATTGAGTTTACCCAAAGGAAGCCTGTAATATATTTTAAATATTTAATTATTTGAATATGATAATTTATTGAGTGTTTCTATACTTGTAGCTATTTCACTCCATTTGCATGCTTCTTCTATTACTGTGTTTAATAGTTTGAATTTCTCTAAATGGTGCGAATAAGTCGATTTCCATTTAAGTTTTTGAATCTTGACTTAACATTGTTGGAAGGAAAACCTGCTGCCATTACATACATGAGCATTGAGGTTGAGAAATCAAACTATAAAGCATGGGAAAGGTCTAATAGATTATGTCTTAATTTTATGCGAATGATTATTGCTAACAACATTAAAATTGTCATTCCACAAACTGAAAGTGCTAAAGAATCTCTTAAACTTGTGGAAGAACATTTTTGTTTTAATGATAAGTCTCTCACTAGTACTCTAATGGCTGAGCTCATGACCATGAAGTATCTAGCACATGTCCTCGAGATGACAAATTTTGCAGCACAATTGATTACTAACAACATTAAGACTGCTATTCCACAAACTGAAAACGCTAAAGAATTCCTTAAGCTTGTGGAAGAATGTTTCGTTTTGTTGATAAGTCTCTTGCTAGTACTCTAATAGCTAAGCTCAAAACCATGAAATATGATAGATCACAAAGCATGCAGCAACATGTCTTCGAGATGACAGATATTATAGCAAAATTGAAGACTCCCCATGGTATGACAGATCAGCCACGTTGAAAGTTGCGCTAACGCCATAATCTCCGGGTAAGTCTAGCTTATAGGCATTGTCGCCTATGCGTGCCACCACTTGGAATGGTCCATCTCCACGAGGATGCAACTTTGTCTTTCGTTGAGCTGGAAACCGTTCCTTGCGCATGTGCACCCAAACCCAATCACCGGGTTCGAACGTAACTTGCCTCCTCCCGCGATTGGCTATACGAGCATAATGTTCATTACGCTTGACAATCTGAAGATGCACCTTCTCATGCAAGTCACGAACATATTTTGCTTTTGCTGCACCATCTAAATTAACTTGCTCATTGCTAGGCAATGGCACTAGATCAAGAGGGGTTAATGGATTAAAACCATAAGTAATCTCAAAAGGTGAATAACCTGTAGTAGAATGAACAGTACGATTATATGCAAATTCAGCTATTGGAATGCAGTCTTCCCACCCTTTAAGATTCTTCTTGATCAATGCACGCAATAAAGTACCAAGAGTTCGATTCGTTACCTCAGTCTGACCATCCGTTTGAGGATGACCCGTTGTGGAGAACAGCAACTTGGTACCCAACTTTCCCCAAAGCGTCTTCCAAAAGTAGCTCAAGAACTTGACATCGCGATCCGACACGATGGTTCGTGGCACTCCATGCATGATCAAGTGCCTATACCCACAAGAATAACAAGAACACTCGAAAAATATAGAACAAGGGATATGAACAACAAAGAAGAGCAACCCAAAGGCAAGCTCTGATACCAAATTGATACGAACCTTACCCCAATAGGAGTAAAACCCAAATCTTACCAGAGTTGTAGGTTCCCGAACCGTCCTTCTTGTTGGACTGCTTTCTTTGAGGCAACACCCAACCCTAACCTGTGGGTTGAACCCTGCCTATAGCCCTCTATAACCCCGCGAGCAATACCCCAAAACCCCAACGATTTGAAGCTACCCAACGGAACCAAGAAGTACGCGCAAAACCTTGAGAGAAAGAAACTCAAGGATTCAGCTTTTGAATTGAATCTAATCGACTCTCCCGAATAGACCCAAACAAGTTCTTTCTTAGAACTGGAAGAAAAGCACGTAAGGCTCTCAGGTTTGTAATTTTCTTAAGTTGTATTCAAAGTGGTGGCTGAATAGCCTTTAAATAAGATACAAGTGTGGCCAAGCTAATTCAAAGACCACTAGGGTTTGGATTGCTTGCCTTTAATTGACAAATTCAGCCCTCTCACTAAATAAATAATTAAATCCTAACCCAACTAGGACTGACTTAATAAATAAATCCTATTCCAACACATAAAAAGAAATAACTACTAGACCAAAATAAAATAAAATAAAATAAATGATTACATGACCGAAATTATGGATTGTCCACAACACTTAGTACATTAACGACTCGGTCATGTTGAAAAAGCTTCTCCTCCTTGGCATGTACTTCACATATGAGTTGAGCCAAAGCTCCTTGCATTTTCCTTGTACGTGACCTCGTCATTGGACCACTCATGTCACGTAAAAGGTCGTGAGAGCGACTTGTGGGTATAGGCACTTGATCATGCACAGCTTGTACGTCATTCTCTCCATTATGGCCGTTGGCGATCCCCTTATCTTCATCAGATATATGTGGACCTTTTGATACTCCACCTATTGGTGGGGAAAAATACTTTATCACCATTATAGATGAATTTTCATATTATCCATATGTCTATTTACTTAATAAAAAATCTCAATATGTAAATGCCCTTGAGGTGTTTGTAAAGAATGTTGAAAGGTAATTAGATAGAAAAGTGAAAATTGTACCATCTGAGAGAGGTGATGAATATTATGAAAAATATGATGATTTCAAACAATGTCCAAGTCCATTTGCAAAGGTTATCGAGAAACATGGCATATATGCACAATATACTATGCCAAGCACACCTCAACAAAATAGTGTGGCAGAAAGGCACAATAGGATATTAATGGATATGGTTAGGAGTATGATGAATAATTCCACTTTACCCAAAACATTGTGAATGCATGCACTTAAAACTACTGTGTATTTGCTAAATAGGATTCCTAGTAAGGCAGTTCTTAAAACTCCTTTTGAGTTATGGACTGAAAAGACCTGCATGTTTGGGGTTGCCCAGTAGAAGTACGAGTTTATAATGCACATGAAAGAAAATTAGATTCTCAAACGATTAGTGGTTACTTTATTGGTTACTCAGATAAATCTAAAAGGTATAGGTTTTATTGTCCAAACGATAGTCCAAGACTTGTTGAAATTGCTAATGCCAAATTTAATAAAAATGGAGAAGTTAGTGGGAGTGCTGAAAAACATATTGTGGATATTAATGAAGTAAGGAGTTAATAAATGTTCAAATATTCATATCTATATCAAATGTTAACCCAATATTGGAAGAGCAAAATGATCATGGGCGATATTTGAATGAAGCAGCACCTCATGAAGAAACTTCCTTGCAACCAACTAACATTAATGAACCATGTGGAGTAGCTTTGAATAAACCTATAAGGGCAAGAAGGTCAGTTATTCCTAATGACTATGTGGTTTATTTGCAAGCGTCAGAATTTGGTTACGGCATTTATGAGGATCCTATTTCGTTTTCACAAGCCATAAAAAGTGATAAGCCTAATAAATGGATTAATGCCATGAAAGATGAGTTGAACTCAATAGCACAAAACAAAGTTTGGGATCTCGTTGATTTGCTAGAAGGATCTAAACGAGTCGGATGCAAATGGGTCTTTAAGACCAAATGTGACTCAAATGACAATATTGAACGATATAAAGCCAAACTCGTTGCCAAGGGCAATACTCAAAAAGATGACATTAATTATAAAGAGACTTTTTCACCTGTCTCAAAGAATGACTTATTAAGAATAATTATGATATTAGTGGCTCAATATGATTTAGAATTTCATAAAATGGATGTGAAAACTGTCTTTCTAAATAAAGATCTTGAGGAGGAAATTTATATGGATCAACCTGAAGGTTTTTCCATAGAATGAAAGGGTCACATGGTGTGTAAATTTAAGAAGTTAATACATGGATTTAAACAAGCATCCCCACAATGATATATTAAGTTTAATGATACCATAACATCTTTTGGCTTCGGAAAAAACTATTGATCGATGTATTTATCTAAATATTAGTGGGAGTATATTTGTATTTCTAGTCCTATATGTTGATGATATTCTACTTGATGCTAATGATTTGGATATGTTGCATAAGACTAAAGAATTTCTTTCTAAGAATTTTGAAAAAAAAGATATGAGAGAAGCATCCTTTGTAATAGGAATTTCGATATTTCAAGATAGATTACAAGGACTAGTAGGATTGTCTCAGAAAGAATATATCGAAAGAATTCTTGAGAGATTTAATATAAACAAATATTTCGCAGGAGTTATCCCAATAAAAAAGGGAGATAAATTTAGTCTTATGCAATATCCAAAGAATAATGTGGAATGTAAAGAAATGGAATCTATTCCATATGCTTCTGTTGTTGTCAGTTTGATGTATTTGTAAATATGCACAAGACCTGATAATAGCTTTGCGGTCAGAATGCTAGACAAATATCAAAGTAAATCTGCTATGGATTATTGGAAAGCTACAAAGAAAATGTTAAGATATCTTCAAGGAACAAATGACTATATACTCATATATAGAAGATCTAATCCATTAGAAATGATTGGATACTTGGATTTAGATTTCGCTAGATGCAGTGACATTAGAAAGTCAACGCTTGTTTATTTGTTTTTGCTAGCAGAATGAGCAATTTTACGGAAAAGTGTCAAACAATCTATCATTGCTTCATCCACTATGGAAGCATAATTTATAACTTGTTTTGAGTTTACAATCCATGCATTATGGCTGTGAAACTTTATTTCAGGGTTTGGGGTTATCGACACCATTACTAAGACGCCAAAAATTTATTGTGATAATTCTGCAGTAGTTTTTTCTCCAATAATGACAAGTACTCTAGAGGTGCTAAACATATGGAGTTGAAATATTTTGCCATAAAGGAGGAAGTTCAAAAACAAAGAGTGTATATTAAACATATTAGGATAAATTTTATGATTGCAGATCTTTTAACTAAAGGCTTGCAACTAAAGACATTTAAGAAACATGTTCAAAGAATGGGTTTTGGTTGTATTGATGATTGACTGTAATGATGTTTTAATACTCTTGAACTCAATATAAGATTTTTGAAATAGTGGCAAATTTTTTTGTTTATTATATTTGTGTATACTTAATGTTATTAAATAAGAAATAAATGTGTCTATAAAATATTATTTATGATATTTATATATTACTTATGATACCTGACTTTATAAATTGCTAATGTAGTAGTATGTGGAATGGAGTATGTAATGTTAAAATGTATGACCACCATAACCTACATTATGTGATTTATTATGTTGGGATAAATTATGAAGGTATTCTAGAGATTTGTTTTACACGCTTAATGTTTACTCTATTAAAATAAAGTTTGAAGTATCTAGCCAAGTGGGAGAATGTTAGAATGTGGCTTGAATTGTTGGGTTTAATAAATATATATTAATAATTATATTAATATAATTATAGATTCTTAATTGGCTCCTATTATCTATTTAATAGTGGAACAAATTTCAACCGTTTATTTGGGTACTTGATGGACGCACCAAATTAAAGACTAGGGATATATAAATTGGTCATCTCTCTACTTATTAGATTTACAAAAAACCATCTCCATCAAATCATCTGTGACAGAAAGAAATGGTTAAGAGAAATAAATCAATCTTTGAAAGAAAATGATGGTGTTTCTCTATCTCTTCACAAAATTATGTCTCCTAGATCAAGTACACAATCCTTTCAATTTAATTTTTTATGATAAATTATTCATTCCAAAATTCTATTTTATATTTATATCATGAAAATTAAGTTCTACAATATCTGCTCAACCTCATGTACATTAACCTCTTTATTAGCAATATCCCTTTTAAGTACTTTTAATTCTGAATTTTTTATAAAATGAATGCCTTTACTATGTCTCACATGCTAATAAAAGGAGCAATAAGATGGCAAATTATCATAAGAAATTGGTTGCCAAAATCCATTTCACCCATACCAATCTAAACTAACTCTTGCAAAAGCTTTAGCAAATCAACCTCATTTTGAACCCTTGCAACATTAGAATGCTTAATAGCTATAGTAGCTACATCGATCATAAGGGCTATCCAATCAATAAAGATATCACAAACAACACCTCATTTAGGGCTATTCAAATCATCCGATCCGATCCGAATAAATTTCGGATCAATTAGGTTCGAGTCAGATTAGATTGATCAGTTTTTTTTTTTTTTTGTGCCTTTGTGTGTGTGTGTGTGTGTGTGTTTTTTTTTCCCTTTGTTTTTTGGATTTTTACGTGAGAGTTTTTACCAGTTAGTCACTTATTTGAACTTGGTTTATGTTTTGGCAATGGCATTAATTGATTCCAAAAAGAGTTTTAGGCAAATATCACAATCTTGAAGAAGAATGCATGTTTTTTCCCCTCTAACCCCACTCCCTATCCTTTAACTCCAGTCAATTTGTACGCCTACAAACCAACACTCCCTTCAATGGACAGTTCAACAACTGGGAGGATGAACATCACTTTCCCTTTATTAAAACATGATGCTAGAGGCATTAATAGATGTAGCCCAACAAGCTTTTGCTTTATTTGTTTTCAATATTCAACTAAGATGCCAACCACTCAGAAGAGAAATCAAACAACATGTTAATATATACCATTCTGATATGAATATGATCATCCAAAACAGCTGAAGTATAAAGCAATCACTGGTCTTGTACTTCTGCTAAGAGGATACAGTGAGGCTACCTCTATTGCATATATGTTCCTAGCTGCAACTTTAAGCTAACTCCTCAAAGTAATGCACTTTTAGATATTCTTCTTTCCTTCATTTCATGAACCTGCTGACAAGCAATTACTCATTTCCTTTCAAACGTAAAAAGAATAGGGATTGTGTTCACATTTTGCCAGGGTTGTGTTCATTTAAATCTAGTTAAGTTGTAGTAATTATTAAGCATCACATCATGATTAACAAAAAAGTGTCTTTTAAATCAGTTGATACATTCAAGGGATAATAGCCTTTTTCACTAGGTTGAAATATCGATTATGCACAAAGAGCAAACAATGAAGCACACATAGAGGTAGAATCTCACATGGCATTCAACAATTCCAGACATCACCAACTACAAAACTTTAGGGAGTAAACCAGGGAATACTCATAGCTCACCGGATAACATATTATTGACAATTCTAACTTCTAAACATAGAATGTCAAACACATCAAAAAAAAAAAATTGTTGACCTCAACAAACCTTTAGAATGTAATACAACTCAACATAACATCCGTTATTTGAACTCGGGACACCCTATCTAGCCCACCAACATTCTAGAGTTCTTGCATTGGTTTACCCTCTGCAAAAGGTCCAGAACACCAGAAGTTCATGAATTATGTCTAATTTGTGTCTTGCATTAGTCCATGTATCTTGCACTGCATTAGTCCATGAATTAGTAAAACAAAAACAATGGGAACTACAACTGCACCAAGAGAGAGAGCTGGAAAGGGAAAGTGAGGATGTGTTTTACTTTTACTGGCCAAAGAACTAATCATGGGATAGGTTATTGGTCGATCATCTCTAAAGCCTTTCTGAACCAGGAAGTCATCTTTCCAAATGGAGTTGAATACATAACAAATGGATCTCTCTCCGGTGTCTAACCAATTGTGTGCGTCAAAATGAGTACAGATTCTTGTTTGTGTGCAGAATTGAGTACAAATTGCAACAAGATATCACCGCGAACTAAAAGGTAAGGCAAAGAGTTATGACAATGGAGACTAAAATAAAAATAAAGAAATGTCATTGATGGACATGAATTAGATTACGACTTTAGTATAAGTCGCACCGTGAACCCAGAATTCAGAAGAGGCCATCTCATTTGAGGGAGAACAGTTGATTCAGATTTTCCCATTTCAGAATTCAGAATTAAAATCTAGAAAAATCATGCAAATCCATAAACAGCAAACAAAGCCCATCCAGGACAAATAAACATACAAATCCAAACACATAAAAATGACAGAAAGAGAACCTTGATCTTAAGGGGAAGTGACGGTTGATGGGACGAAGATCATGGAATCTGAGCACTGTTAACAGCACAGATGTAGCCGCGATTGGTTCAGCTGATTTAGGATCAGGGATAACTCTTCTTCCCAAATTTTGATCAGGGTGAGAATGCGATCCATCCTTGACGGTTTTGCTTGGGAGACGGAGGATAGAATGGACATCGAAGACTAGGACGAAATTGCAAATGACGAATTCATTTCCATATAAAGTTGAAGATGTGCGGGCAAGCACAACTTGAGTAGAAAGAAAACAACGGTGATGGTGACAGAGGCTGATGGTCGGACAGCCACGTTTGAACTTTGAAGGGGAATACTTTGAGGAAAAGTTGAGAGAGTGTTGATGCAAAAAAATAGGGATAGGCTCAATTGGATCAATCCATTCATCCGATCCGATCCGATTTACCTAAAAAATTCATCTTCATTTGATCCAATCCGATCCGATCCGAAATTTCAGATCAAATCAACTGATCAATCCAATCCATGTATCATTTTTGAACACCCCTAACCTCGTTTAAAAAACCTCTGGGAGGTTTGGCATCTTAAACAAAACTGGTCAATAGAGGACTCTCTAATAACATGGAAGTTTGGCGTCCACTTTAAAACACGTATAGATATTTCCCAATATAGCAAACCATTCTTGATATGGCCACTCCCTAGACCTATCCATGCTCACTCCCTCCTTACATATGATATGGCCTAAGCACTCAACTTTAATTTGAGCAAAAGAACATTTGGATTGTTTAACAAACAATTGATGTTCTCTCAATGTTGCCAATACAATTTCTAGATACTTATAGTGTAGTTCCAAGGTAGGACTACGACAAGAATATCGTCAAAAAAAAAAAGTACAAATTTGTTAACTAGAGCTAAAAGATTTGGTTCATTAGTCTTCGAAAGGTTGTAGGTGCATTTGTCAGTCCAAAAGGCATTAACAAGAATTCATAATGTCTGTGATGAGTTTGAAAAGCTGTTTTAAGAACATCTTGAAGCTTAACTCGAATTTAGTGGTATCTAGATCTTAAATCAATTTTTGAGTAGATATGGAACCAAAATGTTCATCTAGTAGCTCATCTATATTGGGAATGGGGAACCTATCCTTTATTGTTAGTTCATTTGAATACCTATGGTTGACACAAAATCTCTAACTATTGTCTCCTCTTTTTTTTCAACTAGTAATATTGGAGATTCAAAGGGACTGGTGCTATGTTGGACAATTCCATTTTCTAGCATTTCAACTACTTGTTGCTCAATCCTAGTTTTTTGAGAGTGAGAGTAACGATATAGTTTCAGCTTGAATAGCTGAGCATTTGGTTTTAGAGGTATGTTATGGTCTAATGATCATGTAGGAAACATATTCCAAATTATCGTATACAAAATACGTGCGGAAAAATTAGCCCAAAAACAACTTACTTGTATCACTGGTCAGAATATAATCACGCGACGAACTATATCCACTATCCACAGATTAAAATGCTTCCTTTGCACTAGAGAGAATAAGAAAAAACTTTTCTTATAGTTTTTTTGCAGAACCACACACTCTTGTTGCTCACTTTCTTTATTTTGGTTTTATAGAAGTCCTTAGACTCTTAGTAGTCCTCCTTAAACTCTTGGTATATCTAACTACCTTTGCAGTTATAATGTTAGGGGGCAACATGGGTTTGTTAGTGGGCAATATGGGTTGCCTTTTTGATTTCATGGAAGTTACTTGGAGTTACTTCTTTCATCTCCCACTCGCCTATGATAGTCAAACTATAACTCTCTGTTCTATGCAAAGTTCATACAAGCAAATAATCCATGCGACCAGCATACACTGAGAGCTCGATGCTATACATCTGTTAGGAATATATAGCAACTCATATTTGGGCATAATTATTTAGAGTAGATTTTTGTATGCATTACCCTAGACCAATTAGTCACATTATATTTCTTTCTGATCTCTTTAAATATTATATATATTGTATTCATAATTATGATTGAACCAAAAGAATCATAATTGGCCGGCATGTGAATACAAGTCAGAATGTGACAAATAACAAATTGATCTTCCTCTTTCTTCAATCTCTCAATTTCAATTCAATTTGCTTTTCTAGAAATGTCTTGTTAGATTGCATCACTCATGATTGTGAGTAATATTTTAAGATAGCAAACACTGAATAAAAATTTTAAGAATAAGATAAGAGTCATAAGGGTACTCAATTGAGGACCTATCCTCGTGAGTCTCACACGGCTTGAAAGTTGAGATCAAAACTTTTGCCAACTCATTTGGTCGTCTTATGCACACATAGCATGAAACATGTGTTACGGTATTCTCTCCTTTCCCATGGAGCGTATTTCTTTACATTTAATACCGTATAGATGATAGTTCAAACATTCACCATGTCTAACTTGAGTTCACATATCTACTCATATCAGAACTCACATCTAGCATTAAAGATAGATAAAGTGAAATTTGTGGGTCATTTCATTTTTTATCATAATCAATATTATGACCTCATCTTAACATTTTGTTAAAGTGACTTATATATTTTAAACTTGAGCTCTCAATTATCAGATAGATAATAAGTTTAAAATTGTCTCATCTTTATTACCACACAGTAATAGAGGCGATTACCCGTGTGAGTGGGCTAATCTTCCATCTGTCTAACATACTTTCAAACAAAAAATATAATGCACAAAGCATTATTTGTTAATGCACAAAGCATTAATATGCATAAATGTTGAATAAACTCTTAGGCAATAATAATTAAGAAAATATCATGAAATTGTGAACTTTTGGGAAATACAAAATATTCAGTACATAAACTTCTACACAATCCTAGAGATTTCACATGATTAAGAAACACTTCTCTAGGGATTGGTTTTGTCATAGGATCTGCTATCATTCTATGTGTAGATGTGTACTGTACGTTTACTTCTTTTTGTGCAACCATGTCTTTTACAAAATTATACTTAGTATCTATGTGTTTGGTCTTAGTGTATGCTATTGCTGTTTGGCTATCACAGTTAACCAATATTGGATTTGCAGCACGTTTAGCAACACCTAAGTGATCATAAAACCTTTTAAGCCAAACACCCTCTTGTACTGCTGCTGAAAGTGCTACAAATTTAGCTTCCATTGTTGATAATGTTATACACGTTTGTTTCTTACTACTCCAAGATATGGCGCCATTATTTAGTAAGAAAACAAATCCGGAGGTTGATTTTCTCTCATCTAAATTTCCTCCCCAATCAGCATCAGTATAGCCTTCAAGGTGCAGATAACTTCCTTGATAGCATAATGAATAGTCGACAGTACCTTTTAGATACCTTAGGATTCTTTTGACGACAACCCAATGTGCTTGACCTAGATTGGATTGGTATCTACTCACCATTCCAACTACAAAACAAATGTTCGGCCTTGTACACATCATAGCGTACATCAAGCTTCCAACAACACTAGCATATGGAACACGTTTCATATGTTCCTGTTCTTGTGACATCTTTGGACACATTCTACAACTCAATCCTTCACCTTTTGCAATAGGAGTGTCTATGGGTTTGCAATTTTGCATATGAAATCGTTCAAGGATTTTATTTATATATGTCTCTTGTGAAAAAGATAATAATTTCTTTGAACGATCTCTTAAAATCTTAACTCCAATAATATATGCAACTTCACCCATGTCTTTCATTTCAAAATTGGAAGATAACCAATTTTTCACAATATTTATAAACTCCTTACTGTTTCCGGCAATAAGTATATCATCAACATATAATGATAAGATCACATATTGATCTTTGGATCTTTTGATATATATGCAATGATCTTCGTCAATCATAACAAAGTCATATGATATTATGGCTTTATGAAAACGTATATACCATTGTCTCGATGACTGCTTAAGGCCATTTATCGATTTAAAAAGTCGACATACCTTTTGTTCTTGGCCTTTTGTTATGAAACCAACAGGTTGTTCCATATATATTTCTTCTTCTAATTCTCCATTGAGAAAAGCAGTCTTTACATCTATTTGATGTAATTCAAGATCCATACTTGCCACTATAGCCAGAATTAGTCGAATTGAGGTACATCTTACAGCAGGGGAAAAAGTTTCTTCATAATCAATTCCTTTCTGCTGATTATACCCTTTCGCTACAAGTCGTGGCTTGTATCTTTCTATCGAGCCATTAGCTTTACGCTTTATTTTGAGAACCCATTTGTTCCCAATGACTTTACGTCCTTTTGGGAGGTCAACCAGTTCCCAAACTTGGTTTGATCTCATTGACTTCATTTATTCTTCCATTGCTAGTATCCATTTTTCCTTATCAGGGCATGTTAGAGCCTCATTTGCATTCCTTGGCTCATCATTTTCTTGTGGAACAATCATGAAAGCTTCCCTTTCAATGTCAAAACGTTGACGGGGAATGCTTTTACAACTTGATCGTCGTATCGAAGGTTGTTCACATTGTAATACATCATGTTCCATGATGCTCCCACTCGGATTAGATAATGGTGGTATCATCTCATCTAGTGGTTGAGATGATAGTGGTGTGTTAACTCTTACCATTGGAGTAATCCCACAGTTTCATATAAGGATAGGTCTTTACCTATATCGCCCATTTTAGGAAATTCATTTTCTAAGAATGTGACATCTCGTGATTCAAATTCAGTAATACTCCCACTATCTTGCACACCTATAAACACATACCCTTTGGAGTGCTCAAAGTATCTTATAAAAATACTCTTTTTACCTTTTGCACCCAATTTTCCATATTTGTTTGAAGTATCATGAGTATAGGTAGTACACCCCCAAGGTTTGAGAAAACTCAAATCGGGTTTTCTTCCTATCCATAACTCATATAGAGTGGAAGTAACTGATTTAGTAGGCACTCGATTAAGTATATAGGCAGCAGTTAATAATGTATCACCCCAATAGGTGATCGGCAAATTAGCTTGTGCCATCATAGACCTAACCATTTCAAGCAAGGTTCTATTTCTTCTCTCCGCAATACCATTTTGTTGAGGAGTCCTAAGAATAGTCAACTGTCGTTCTATTCCTTTTTCATCACAAATATTTCTGAACTGGTCAGATAAATATTCATTATCTCGATTGGTTCTCAATGCTTTTATTTTCTTGTCCAATTGATTTTCTACCAAACTCATAAATTTTTTAAAGCTACTTAATGCCTTAGATTTATGAGAAATCAAATAGACACTACCGAATCGAGTATAATCATCTATAAATGTGATGAAGTATATAGTTCCGTGCCTTGCTCTTACATTCATTGGACCACAGATGTCATAATGGATTAATTGCAAAGGAACCTCAGCTCTTGTTCCTTTTCCAAATGGTTTTCGTGTTGATTTTCTTGCCAGGCAATTCTCACAAATAGGCAAATCGACACTTTCAATATTGTCTAATAAGCCCTCTTTGGCTAGCCTTTTCATTCTATGTTGGCCAATGTGACCAAGTCTAGAATGCCATATGTTCACATCATTTTCATAAGAATTAGAAAACGTGAATACGAAACAACATACATTAATGTTATTATTTAAAATATCAAACACAATAAAACCATCCAGAAAATATCCAGAACCATAATAACTTGTTCCCAAAGACATGTCAACACCATTGATATGAAAGTTTAAATTAAAACCAAATTTAGCCAAAACCAATACAGAAACTAAATTTCGACGTATGTCCGGAGCATATAAAACATCATGTAGAAACAATGTGAGCCCACCACGCATATTTAATTGGCAGGTGCCAATTCCTTTTACTTCCACTTTGGAGTTTTTCGCTACATATATCCACTTGGTTCCCTGTGGAATTCGTCGGAACTCTAGAAGGCATCTCTTTCCTTCGCTACATGGTCTGTGGTGCCTGAGTCTACAATCCACAAAGGATGAGATTCAGTAAGTAAAACAGAAATTAATACATAAGTTGTATTTTCAAAAATACGAAGGGTTTGTACCTTCTTTGGCTCGGTACAATCACGAGCAAAATGACCCTTCTTACCACAGTTGAAACATTTCACTTTTGAAATATTTTTATTGAAATGTCGCTTTCCTTTCTCATTTTGGTTAAACTTTGGCTTTTTGCCTGAAGAGGCTTTTCCCTTGCCTTTCTTCTTCCCACTTTGATACTTGCGTTTGGAGTCCGAAGCTCCTTGTGAGCTAGAATCTGCATAATATATATTAGTTTCTGGTTTGGCCGCTAACAAGCGGTCATCTTCTAGCTCAAGATGACGCACTGTATTTTCAAAAGTCTTAATATTTTCATTGTGGGTCAAGTGGACTTTCATATGCTCCCAATTTTGAGGCAGGGAACGAATTACTGCTTGCACTTGTTGCTCATCGGTCAATATGTGACCAGCATCTTTCAACTCCGTAATCATGTTTGATATCTTTCTCAAATGTTGTTTCATTGTATCTCCATGAGGTTTCTTATAAGAGTCAAACCTTACAGTGAGTTGTCTCAGTTTGGTAACCGATGTCCTACCAAACCTTGCTGCTAAAGC
Organism: Gynochthodes officinalis; assembly: GCA_020080225.1. Taxonomy (NCBI): domain Eukaryota; kingdom Viridiplantae; phylum Streptophyta; class Magnoliopsida; order Gentianales; family Rubiaceae; genus Gynochthodes; species Gynochthodes officinalis. The sequence continues at coordinate 31,255,811 of CM034625.1, read as the reverse complement.
AGTCCATATATCTTTGGCATTATCAAAACGCCTGAACTCTCACATAACATTATTGTCCATGCTACTCAGCAACGTAATGCGAGCAAGAGAGTTCTTTCTTTTCCATGCAACAAATGCCTCTCTATCTCTTTGATGTTGAGCAGTATTCCCATTTTCAGGCTCTTTCATAACTTGGTTAAGAGCTTCTAGTACTTCTTGTTTTTCGAGCACATATTGGATTTTCATATTCCAAATTTCATAATTATCACCGTTCAACTTTTCTCCTTTGTTTAGTTCAGCTACAATTGTCTTAGATGCTGAAGCCATTTCCTTTGAGCACAAAGTTCTACAGACATATATGGACATACTATCAATGCCTATCATTTATGCATCAATTTTACACTAATTAATTATATTAATAATAATTTCACATAAGGTTTTAGATTCGAAAGTTCACTATGTTCCCAATCATCACCTAAAATTCCAATTTGAAATTATTATTAAAATAATTATTTATGTAAAAATTTAGTTCTTTCAAGTTACTAAAACTTTTAGAACTTCCCCCATGGATTAAATATAATCATGTAAATATTCAAATATATATATATATATATATATATATATATATATCTGTGTGTGTGTGTGTGTGAATAAAGCATAATCATATAAATATTCAAATATATGTGAGTAAAATATGAATTAAACATGTTCATATAAATACTCAAATTAAAATAAATAGTAGAAATCATGTTTCATCCTTGGCTACATAAGAAGTCTACTATTTATAACCAATTTAAATTCTAATCAATTTAACCCAGACAGGAAATGATTCATAAAGTTCTTTTGGTAACTCTATGTTTGATTTCCGTAGCCAAGGAGTAGTTATCGCTATTCCCTTAGATTTGCGCAGGCTTGAGTTCATTGAAAGAATTGATGTTTTTGCCTTCTATCTTTATGTATTTTTTCAAGAAAACTTCCACCATCTTATCATATTCAGAGAATTCATTATTCATACTTTCGATTTCCTAAATTTTGTCAAGCATTATCTGCCACTCTTCAGGAAGTGTTGTCTCAGACAGAGAACTTTTCCATCATTAGGCATAAGTCCACCTTCCCATATTACTTGTTGTATCATCTCGTTGACCATGATAACATGATCCATCATGCTGAGATTTCCATCCCACCGACAAATTGCTAATGCTTCTCTGCATTCTGCAAGTTTTGCTCTTTGTGCCGGTGTCTTTGCAATTTTTGGAAATCTCATAAACAAAACCATGATTTCTGTAACTAATACAGAATAAAGGATACTCATTATCCTTAGATACAACAAAGTAATAGGAAATCAATTTGAGTAACACAAAATTGCAATTTTCCCAAAAATCAGGGATCAAACTGTAATTTTCAAAAAAAAATTTGGGAACAAACTGAAATTTTATAAGCATTTGGAGACCAAACAAATATTTTACAAATATTTGGGGATCAAACTATAATTTTCAAAAAATTTGGTTTGTTTGGTGCACCATCAACTCATTTTGGCCACAAAACTTCAGTTTTTTGTATGCTACTTTGGAGACTTATTTCTCCTTCATTTTGAGTTCAAATTGATCATATCATATATCATTTTAAAACCTGAAGTATGTAGTTTTCAAATGTGTGGGTGTTGTAAATCACGTTCAAAAAATTTGAAAGATACAGGCCGTCAAACATGGTCATTCAATTCTAGAAAACAAATTTCCAGATTTAGTCTTTATGAACCCACGACTTTGGAGACTCGAATCTCCTTCATATTAAGTTCAAATCGGTCGCATAAGATATCATTATAAAGCCTGTAATATCTAGTTTCAATTTGTACAGGATATGTAAATAGAAAACAAAAATTAAGAGAGATACAAGCAGTCAAACATGATTGCTTGAAAATTCTGATTCTGGAAAGCAAATTTCCAGATTCAGAATTTTGAGAACGGAATCTTCATTGATTCATCTCTCTTTCTTTTTTCATCCAAATTACACATATTATATACCGATTTGAAGCCTGTAATGTCTAATTTCAGAAACTATAACCATTACTGCCTATATCATTCCATATTTCTTGAAAAAAACTCTACAACAAAGGCTGATCAATATACTTGAACAAAATATGAACATTCATTCCATTCATAGATTTCATGTTAAACATGTTCTAAACATGATAAATAACCAGGAAACAAGTAATTCTAGCTCTGATACCAATGTAGGAAACATATTCCAAATTATCGTATACAAAATACGTGCAGAAAAAATAGCTCAAGAATAACTTACTTGTATCACTGGTCAGAATATAATCACGCGACGAACTATATCCACTATCCACGGATTAAAATGCTTCCTTTGCACTAGAGAGAATAAGAAAAAAAACTTTTTTTATAGTTTTTCTGCAGCACCACACACTCTTGTTGCTCACTTTCTTTATTTTGGTTTTATAGAAGTCCTTAGACTCTTGGTAGTCCTCCTTAGACTCTTGGTATATCTAACTGCCTTTGCAGTTATGATGTTAGTGGGCAACATGGGTTTCTTAGTGGGTAATATGGGTTGCCTTTTTGACTTCATGGGAGTTACTTGGAGTTACTTCTTTCAGATCTGTTGGGGTTAGGATTTTGGGAATTGAAAAAACATCTGAAAAATTCATTAGCAACTTAGAGATAAGATTAGAATTGTTTGCCTGCTCTTCTTGCTCAAAATCTGAAATTGGGTTCAACTAAAGCCACTCCCTCTTCTCTTTCCCCCCAGAAATTCCTTAAGTGCTCCACCTTTGATCAATTGCACCTTGGGATCTTTTACACAGTCCTGCGGTGTAATTTCTTTACCGTGCTGCAACATTTAAATGTGAGTTTTTTTGAAATCAAAGGTGATAGGGCTGAAATAAGTCATCCAATCAACACCTATTATGATTTCCTTGCCTCTTATGTCCATCACTCGCAAGTCAAACTCAAATTTATACCCTTGAATCACCCAAGGAACTGTAAGATAAATGGCTTGACTTACTGTTTTGCGTCCACTTGCAATAGTGACTTCAAACGGTTTAGTAGCTTGCTACTCTAATTCCAAAATCTCAACTAGCCTGCTATGAATATAGTTGTGGGTGCTTCCTATATCAACCTACACCTGTACTTGTCTATTCTTTATCACCCTTATCAAGGTAATAGTAGACCTCTTCAGCTTATCTGATAGTGCATGTAGGGATACTTCCAGTCCTGATGCAGTAGCTTCAGCTTCCACAATTTGCTCCCCTAGGGCATACTCAAATTCAAAATCGTCCTCTTCATCACTGATCATGACACTATAATTCTTCATATCTACCCATTGATGTGTGGATAGATTGAATTATTTTTTATGATATTTTCTTTAAAATTTTTGCTCCAGATCTTCCATTGTAATTTAATAATTATTTAAGAAATTCCAAAACTTTCTTAAGCATAAGTTGTTAAACTTGTCTCTCATGAAAATTAATGGAAAATTTTGGGTTGATGTGTCAATAAGATTTTATGGTAAGTCCCTTGTTTTACAAAATTGCTCTATAATTAGGATACGTACTTGATGGTTTTCCAAAATCCCATAAGTGATAAAATTAACCTTCAATGCTTCGTATTTGAAATTGTTAGATTGTTTATTATAAGTCAATAAAAAATAAAATAAGCGTAAAGAATATATTTGCCCGTAAATCTTATATTTTGAAAATTTTTGGGAAAGATTGTTGTAAAGGAAGGTATTTAAAATTGTTAGATTGTTTATAAGTTAATACGAAAGAAAATAAGCATAAAAAATATATTTTTCCAATAAATCTAATGTCTTGAAGCCTTAGCATATCATATACAAGATGCTAAAATATCACACTTTAAAACTTACTAAAATGATGAATATTTAGTTGTTTATAATACATAGCCATGTGAAGTGTCCGTGATTAACTTCATACATATTACTCAATTCATTTGAAAAAAAAAACACTTTGAATTGAATACAATTTTTTTTATTTATTAGATACAATATATTTAATACATTATTAAATATAGGGTAAACAACCTTGGAGGCCACTAAACTTTTGAAATCGTATACTTTTGAAATCGTATACTTTTGGCCACTAATATAACAAAATTGCGCGAATAGCCACTCAACTCATAAATTTGGCAACCCACGGCTATTCTGTTACATTCAACCGTTAAAACCAAATGGAATTCAATTTTTCAAGGGCAAAAAGGTTCAATTTTCAAGGGCAAAAATGGTCATTTTCATTTGGTTTTAACTGCTAAAAATAACGGAATTGCCACAGGTAATCAAATTTACGAGTTGAATGGCTATTCGCGTAATTTTGTTAGATGAGTGGCTAAAAGTATACGATTTAAAAAGTTTAGTGACCTTCAAAGTTGTCTGCCCTTAAATATATAATTTTATATTTTTATCTATTTTTTAATTATAGCCAAATACAATTATTATTAATAAGGGTATAGAGGAAATTCATTCCAAAAATGGATTTTTTTTTAGGACAAAGAAAATTTTTGAAAATAATATTTTTTGGGCACAAAAAATGTAAAAGAGTCAAGTAGAGGAAAAGCCTTTCGTGAACATTTGATTTTTTTTATTATTTTTTTTTTTTGAGGCGCTCATAACTTATTCAATTAGACTAATGATTGCAAATATAAGACATGCATACACATAGGTGACATCCCATTTATATTTAGTAACAGGTTGCACTTGCGTAAAGGTGAATATTTTCTTAATAAAAAATTTACTTAATAAATTTAAAAAGAGCGAGTTCTTCAATTCTTGTTCTTGTAAAAGAAATATTAGAATCCTTCTATTTACATTTTTCTTTTGAAATGTTTATGCATTTAAAAGGTTTAACTAATTTTCAAAATTTTGTAAATAATTTAAAACTTTTTAATTAAATTTTGTAGGAAATAAAAAATCCATCTTGTAAAATGTATGACAATTCAATAAGAAAATATTGCGTACAACTTTTTAAACCATATCCTCACTATCCTCCCATTCAAATGCCAATGCTATTAAGAAAAAAGATAAAAAATTTTGTTTAAGAAGTGAAAATAAAGGTTGTTATGAATTCCTCTAGAAGCAAGAAGCCATTCTGATAAAACTGGAATATAACCCAATTAGTGTATATATTTATCAAATTGGTTTATCTAAAATGTATTATAGAAATGGTACTTTGTAGTCATTGATTTTTTTAGGTGCCAAACGTATTTTGCCAGAAATTTAAAAAAAAAAAAAAGAAATCCTTCACCGAAGTGATCAATAAAAATTATCAAATGATTAACAAAAAAAATAAGTAAGCTTTTGGTGTTTGTGTGGTTCGGCTTGGGCCTTGAATTAACAATTTTTTCTTCTTGAATCTGGGCAGAAGAGGAATCGCAATTCCATATCTATGAAGGACATTTCGAAACCCTGCTTAAAATTCATTCTTTTTTTTTTTTAATCTTTTTAACAGTTTAAAATTTTCATATTTTTACACGATAAGTTTTAGTTCTTGTAAAACTCAAATTAACTTATTAGTACGAAGTACAAAATGCGTAAACATACTAAATATTAAATTTTAAAAATAAAGATTAAAATTTTAATTCTAAAATATAGGAATGCAATGGAAGAGAAGAGAGTTAAAATTCAAAAAGTTAGAAGTGCAATAAATGTGAAAAGACAAGAAAGTTGAAAAGTATTAGAACAATTGCATGTTAGCACATAAGCAACATAAACCCAATATCTTTCATGTACATGATTAGAATATAAAGATAGAAGTAAAGAATTATGTACTAGACTTTCGATCCATAACTGTATGCGGAAGTAAGACGGATCCTGGCTAAGTTCTTCACCTCTATAATCCTCTGTATGAACTAGCTTTGATGAGTGCCTCTTTCTCTCCTTAACCTTATGAGTAGAAAGTGTTTCTAAAAAATTAGGACTAGAGGTTATGAGTAGAAAGTGTTTCTAAAAAATTAGGACTAGAGGAAGGAACCAAACTGATATTTAAAGTTAAACCCTAGTCCCCTCATCACGGGCTAGGCTAACTGCAGCCCACACAAGCCAATCTCACATTAGACTAATTAAAAGTCCTTATATCTGACTTTATTAAACCAGGTCCAAAACAACATTAATTAATATAAACCCATATATAGAAAAATCTTACATTGCAAACTTGACAAGTAAAGAAACATTTCAAGTTAGCAAATTCTAAACTAAATATTAGTCATCCATGAGAAAACTACTTGTAGAGTCTTTCATAAGAGTACATTATAGATCAAAAGTTATATAATTGTTCAAAAAATTTTCCAAAAAAAGCAATTTTAGTTCCAAGAGTTTCACTCTATGTTATTTTTAGTTCTCAAAGTTTCTAACCAAATAAATATGGTTCTTAATATTTTAATTTTCAATACAAATAGTACATTTAATGAGGCCACTAAATAATGAAGCTCACCCTTTGACTGCCTGTCAAATATTAAACTTGAATTATTAATATTATAATTCTTTTAATAAAAAAAAAAACACTTTAGTCTCTAACGTTTTTCCCTGTGTCATTTTTAGCCTCCTAAAATTTCTGACCAGATAAATATGGTCCCTAATGTTTTAATTTTCAATATATTTAATCCATTTAATAGATTCAAATCCCAAAGAATGGGATTGACCATTAGACCATTAGTCAAACATTAAATATGAATTGTAATATTACAATTCTTTTAGAGTTATTTACATTTATTCCTTGAGGTTTGGCCCAATAACGAAATGAATCCGAGATTTAGGTAAATAACAATCTCCCCCTCCTTCCCCCCCCCCAACTTGCACAATGACAAGAATAATCTTTAATTAGAATGAATATTGTCCTTTCTATTTTGAGTAACAAATAAAATAATTTTTAAAATAAAATAACTCATTATTTTCTATTTTTCACCCTAAAAATCTAATAAAGTTTAATATTATAAAATATTATAATAACAAATATTCTTATAGTAAGAATATAATAACTGTCATTATTGTCTTTTTTACACATATATTTTTTGATTAGTATGGTCTAATTAAATGGAAACAAAAAAAGTTAGTTCAAAAAATTGAAAAATGTTACTTATGTTAGTTTTAGATGAGATAATTATAAATTTATGAAAGATTGATTTTATATCTAAAAATATTTTGAGAGTAGATAATTTGTCATATGAAGAGCAAATTTGACATTTATAAAAAAAATAATAATAATAATAAATCTAAGAACAGGGGTTTTGGGTTATACATTTGGCCATTCCAAGAGGAGGGAGGGTCATTGTTTGGCCAAATCTCAAAGTTTGTTTTATTATTTGGTCAAATCTTAAGGGTAAATATAATTAACTCTAAAACAAGTATAATATTATAATACGGGATCCATGTCTGATTTACAGTCAAAGGTCAACCCCATTATTTTGGGACTTTAAACTTGTCAAATAGATTAAACGTAATGAAAATTGAAACGTTAGGGACTACATTTGTCTAGTAAAAAATTTTGGCAGCCTGAAAATGATATAGAGTAAAATTTTAGGAAATAAAAAAAAATTCAAATGTTTAATATTTGACTAACGATTAAAAGGTTAGTTTCATTATTTGGAGACTTAAGTACATTAAATGGACTAAAAAAATATATTTGTCTCGCCTCACTCCATTTCCCCCTTGGTGCCCAACGGCCTCGTTTTAAATAAATATATATATATATATATATATATATATATATATTAAATATTAAATATTTTAAATTATACAATAATAATTAAAATCAATCCAAAACCTTAGTAAAAAATTAACATAATTCCAATCAACTAACAAATTATAAAGTCCAAATCCAAGTATACGAATGAAATATAACAAAACGTTTTTAAACATTATAACATACAAATGTCAAATATAGTTTGGATTAAAACAACAAATTATAATCATCATTTTTTCTTAAAACTCTACAATGCATTAGAGCATCAAAATTAAATAATTTTTAAAAAAATTTCTTTTTATTTTTCACTCGAACCCTAGACCAACCCCAACTCAGAGCCTTAAGACTTGGTTGGTGGCCAACTTGGCTAAACCAAGTTGGTTTACCCTCTAGAGATTTGATTTGAACAATTTTTTGATGAATTTTGATGCACCTAATTTTTTTTATTTTATTTTTTGTAAATCAACTTTATAAAACTAGATTAGAAATTGAAAAATTATAAACAAAACTATAAACTAAATTCGTAAAAAAACTACAAAAAAGGAATACTAAACTCTTATATGGAGAGAAACGTACACCTCGGAGGATTAAATCCTAATAAATAAAAACATAATACTATTTAAGATAAGAAAATAGAGCAACCTCCCCTATTATGACAATGAGGGGAGAAACCATCGCACCAAAATCGCACCTAATCAGGATCATTTAATTGTTAACACTTGTTTAAGTAGGCATTTCTTGATTGTAAAAGACATAAAAGTCTCTGGGCTGTCTGAAGAACTGAGAACCGGCGCCTCGTCTGACCGCCGCCCAGATCCAGCTCGCCTCGTCCGATTGCCGCCCATCAGCAGTTTGTTTGAAGCTTGTCGCCGTCATCACTATTCTAGGTCATCTGATATGAATCCAACAAGCATTGAAGAGACTTCGAACCCGAAGCATGATGTCAATAGCAATGTCTCCAGAACAAGCTCGGATCCACTTGACAAGGGCTAGAACAAAGAAAATGAAGGAAGCCCAAATGGACTCATCCAAACGGCCCAAAAGGGTGGAGAGAAGACCAAGATTGACAAGACCATGTTTATTAATGCACTAAGTGTAATTGGGTCTTGTTAATTAGATTTTGGAGCCAAATTCCAAGTTGTAACCATAATGGGTTTGGCTTGACTATTATTTTTCTTAGAACCCCTTAGGAACATTGGGCTTAGTCTTAATTATATGGTAATTTGAGTCATGTAGCCCAAAGAGTTATGTAGCCCATTTGGCCCTAAAGAAACCCTAGCTTGAGCAACCCTAATTAGGAACCCTAGCTTGTATCTTTATAGTGGCCGTCGGCCATTCTTGAGGGAGATTTGATGAAATGAAAATTTGGTTCTTGACATTACAAGCTTGAGAGAATTGCTCTCTAGTTTCTGTAATTACTTGCAAATTACACAAATTCGGAATTTGTGTGTTTGTTGTTCTTGATTTCCTAGATTTGTTCCCTAGGAAATTCGGATTCCATCCATCTATTGATTCCAAGGTTTCTTGATACGGGTTATCAAGGGTTGAGGACCTATTCCACCTTCAAGGAACATACCATCTCCAAGGAAAGATTTCGGTTAGGTTGATCCAAGGAAGAACTTGTGTAGTGAGTTTTTGGAACAAGTTATCCAAGGGTTCACGCCGCTTTTGGTATCGAGCGCCTTGGTTCCCAAGTGTTCATATCTTTTCTTTACCGAACAAAAAAAATCATCATCATTGGTATGTTCTTTATCTCCTCAATCTTCTTGTTGTTTTGAATATCATCATCGTTGGTATGTTCTTGTATTGATGAAGCAAATTCTGTTCTTGTATTGATGTGTTGGTTTCGGCTTGCTTCCATCTTAGACAAATCCGTACCTTTGCTTATCCAATTGTTGTTTATGCCTTGCTGAAATTCTGTTCTTATTCATGTGTTGGTTTCGGCTTTTGTTTTGATAAATCCGTATCTTTGCTCTCTTGATAAATCCATACCTTTGCGGCCTTACCTCTGTTATTTCCATATATTATTGCTGTTTATGCCTTGCTGAAGTTGAAAAAAAAAAAAAGAGATAACAAAAAAAAAAAAAAGAAAAGAGAGAAGAAGAAAATTGCTGGAATTTTTTTTTTGGGACTTGAGTAGAAAACTTGAGGCGGACAGTAGGTGGTCTTAGCGTCATTTTTTGACCCCCAAAGTCCCAACGGACTGCCTTTGGCCGTCTGCTTGTAGATCTCTCCGAGAGCTTCGATTTGAGTACTTACGGAGCAAAATCCGACATCGGAGTAGAAAGTTATGACCTTTTGAAGTTATCATGCCAAAAATCCTTTTACGATTTGGAAAAAGATTTGCATTTTCGATTGTACTTTGGATTGTTTGCAGTTTGTGATTAGCCTTATACTTATCCATATACATCCTTTTCACCACATTTTGAACCGAAACATTCTTGACTAATTCGAATTTGGAAGGGCTGAGACCGACCACCAATGCAAGCTACTTTGTCCAAATTTCCTTTCTTCAAGTGTCTTGAATTGTGATCCGAAAATTCTGAAATTATTGTGATCCAAAAATTCTGAAATTTTGTGTGTTTCACTGATTTTCGTGTAGATTCTGATTTTGCAATCAGTTTGTCCGAATTCCTTACCAAAAAATTCGAATTCTTGTGTTTTTGGTACTGTTTTCATTGTATTCCTTAGATTCATTCTAATCTCATTGTCCACTTACATTACCTTGTTGTAAATTCCTTTATTGTATTCCTTAGATTCATTCTAATCTCATTGTCCACTTACATTACCTTGTTGTAAATTCCTTTGTGTAATATTGAGTTGTGGTCCGAAAATTCTGAAATTTTGTGTGTCTCACTGATTTTTCGTGTAGATTCTGTTTTTGCATTCAGTTTGTCCAAATTCCTTACCAAAAAAAATTGAATTCTTGTATTTTTGGTACTGTTTTCATTGACTTTGGTACTGTTTTCATTGGTTCCTTAGAATTCATTCTAATCTCATTGTCCAGCTGCATTAACTTGTTGTAAATTCCTTTGTGTAACATTGTTTGAGTAAGAATAGAAACGGAAGAGCAAATTGAGTGGTGTGAATCTGTCCCTTCACTTATACAAGCCCGAGAGAACTCAAACACTTGGTGAGTGAATTTGGGGAATTGGGAAGGGAAGTGAGGACTTATAAACTGTTTTATTTCCTTTACTAACTTTTGCAGCTATAATGGAGAGGCAACCACCACCACCACCAGGTTCTAAGGAATCCTATGAGGAGATGTTGGCAAAATTTTACACTTTGGTTTCAGGTTTGCAACAGGACATCAAGAAGCTCAAAGCTGAGAGAGCCGAATCCTCTCGATCTACAAAGACCACATATGGCAATGACAACGATGATGAAGCCTTCGAGGCATTTCAGGGAAGTCAATACCGTACTCCTAGAATTGATTCCAATTTAGGATGTATCAAAATGAAAATCCCTCAATTCTTTGGTAAGCAAGATCCTGAAACTTTCTTTGAATGGTCTGATAAAATTGAAAGTATTTTTACAGTGCACAACTATTCGGAGGAAAAGAAGGTCAAGCTAGCTGTGGTTGAATTCGCGGGATACGCCCGAATCGTGGACTAAAATTCAGGCCGAAAGGAGACGTGATGAAGAAGGGCCTGCTTCGTACTTGGGATGAATTAAAGAAGCTCATGAAAAGCGATTTGTTCCACACCAATACTACAGGAGATGTTCAACAAGTTACAAAAGATCACCCAAGGAAATCGGATTGTGGAGGATTATTACCAAGAGTTGGAGACTACGATGCTTGAGTCAACATTCAAGAAAAGTGAAGCTACCATGGCTCGATTTCTAGGAGGACTAAGGAGGATATTGCCCACATTGTTGAGATGCAGAGTATGAAGATCTCAATGAGATGTATCACAAGGCAATGAAAGTGAGAGCGACTTAAGGAGAGGGTGTCCGAACCTTTTCAACCTGAGACTTCAAATTCGGACACTTTGAAGTCTACATGGCCTAAGAAGGATTTAAGCACCGACTTCAAAAGGCCGCAACTCACAGTACCTCAAACACTACTCCAACCATGGTTCCAAACACTCGAGAAATCAAGTGAAGTGAGAAAACCAGGGGAGGTTACATGCTTCAAGTGCCAAGGCAAGGGACATTATGCACGAGTGTCCTAATGCTCGAATTATGGTTGTCGGAGGTGATGGCACGATCGAAAGTGAGTGAACATGAAAGTGACTATGAAGATATGCCACCACTTGTAGAAAATGGGAATCGATGAAGATGTTTTTGGCCCGATGAAGGACCATCTTTGGTGACTATGCGATCTTTAAATGTTCAGATTAAAGAGGAGAATAATGTTCAACGCGAATATCTTCCACACTAAATGCACCATCAATGAGAAGGTATGTATACTTGTTATTGTGATGGTAGTTGTACTAACATTGCTTCGACTTTGCTTGTAGATAAACTAAAATTGCCCACACTTCAAGCATCCACATCCATACACGTTGCAATGGTTCAATGAGAGTGGAGAAGTGAAAGTCACAAAACAAGTCTTGGTAAATTTTTCACCAACAAATACAAAGATGAAGTTTTGTGTGATGTGGCTCTCATGCAATTTGGTCACCTATTGCTTGGTAGACCTTGGCAATTTGACAGGATGCTTCCCATGATGGGCCAGTAATAGGTACACTTTCTTTGTTAATGGTAGAAAAACTACTTTCGCCTTTGTCGCCTACTCAAGTTTCGAATCTCAATTACATTTAAAGGCGAATTTCAGCAAATGATGAAATTGAATTACACTACCCGTGAGAAAAGAAGGAAAATTTGAAAATTCTAAGCCTAAGCAATATGAGTTAAATGAAGTAGAACACATTGAGAGAAAGAGAGTGACTCAAGTAAATAAGAAACAACCAAATTTTTATGCAAATGTCCGACATGTTGATAATTGTCTGCATACTAATCGTGTTTTGTTTCTTCCTAAGTGTTGTGAATCTAATGTTCTACTTAGTGCTGACTTGCCATCCAACCTACCGGTTGAGATTTCTAACATATTGCAGGGATTCCGAGATGTATTTCCTGACGAGCTACCAGCCGGATTGCAGCCCAAAAGAGGAATTAAACATCCAATTGATTTCATACCGGGCACAAACATACCAAACAAGCGCAAGGCTGACTTTGTCCAAAAGTTACATGAGCAGGTTCGGCTGAATATTGAGAAGAGGAATGAATCTAATGCTCGAAATGCAAACAAGGGTCGAAAGAAAGTCACTTTTGAACCAGGAGATTGGGTGAGGGTTCATATGCTCAAGGAAAGGTTTCTATTACAAAGATCGACAAAATTGCATCCACGTGGAGATGGACCTTTCCAAGTTGTCGCAAAAATCAATGACAATGCTTACAAGATTGACCTTCCAGGTAAGTACAATGTAAGTACTACCTTCAACGCGTTCTTTGAGTTGTCTCCTTTTGACATTGCAGATTATGATGATCTGGATTCGAGGACGAATCCTTTCGAAGAAGGGGGGACTGATATGAATCCAACAAGCATTGAAGAGACTTCGAACCCGAAGCATGATGTCAATAGCAATGTCTCCAGAACAAGCTCGGATCCACTTGACAAGGGCTAGAACAAAGAAAATGAAGGAAGCCCGAATGGACTCATCCAAACGGCCCAAAAGGGTGGAGAGAAGACCAAGATTGACAAGACCATGTTTATTAATGCACTAAGTGTAATTGGGTCTTGTTAATTAGATTTTGGAGCCAAATTCCAAGTTGTAACCATAATGGGTTTGGCTTGACTATTATTTTCTTAGAACCCCTTAGGAACATTGGACATAGTCTTAATTATATGGTAATTTGAGTAATGTAGCCCAAAGAGTTATGTAGCCCATTTGGCCCTAAAGAAACCCTAGCTTGAGCAACCCTAATTAGGAACCCTAGCTTGTATCTTTATAGTGGCCGTCGGCCATTCTTGAGGGCAGATTTGATGAAATGAAAATTTGGTTCTTGACATTACAAGCTTGAGAGAATTGCTCTCTAGTTTCTGTAATTACTTGCAAATTACACAAATTCGGAATTTGTGTGTTTGTTGTTCTTGATTTCCTAGATTTGTTCCCTAGGAAATTCGGATTCCATCCATCTATTGATTCCAAGGTTTCTTGATACGGGTTATCAAGGGGTTGAGGACCTATTCCACCTTCAAGGAACATACCATCTCCAAGGAAAGATTTCAGTTGGGTTGATCCAAGGGGAAGAACTTGTGTAGTGAGTTTTTGGAACAAGTTATCCAAGGGTTCACGCCATCATCGCTGCAGATCGTCTTCAGCACGCCGCAGATTCAGTTCGTCTGTAGCTCATGGTCATCGGCCATCTGCTGTTGCCAGTTTGAAACTCGTCATCCTCGTCGCCTCCCAGCTGCAGGTCTTTCTCGGTGTCATTGCTCTGGGTCATTCCCTGCAGATTCAGCTCAAGTGCAGCTCATGGTCGTCCGACCGAAGCTAGTCTTCGCCGCCGTCACGCCCGGTGAATAAGTTCCGCACTACGCGATGAGTAAGTTTATTTGCTAGGAGTAAGCATTCTTGGTCTGCAGTCAATCTTGCCATTTACTGTCAGCTTGCCGTAAGACACTGGAGTATTAATGAATGGTCTGTGATTGGTGTGATTGGTCTGTGATTATTGAAGTTGCGGAGTTAATTCTGTGTTAGAGCATTGGTTTGTGCTTGGTGATCTCTGGGTATAAACTATTTGATAACTCGTCTCAGAGAAAATATCCCCACAGTTTCTTCATTCAAGTGAATTGGGGACATTTTTGAGTAATAACAGGAAGAGAATCAGGATGATAAACAGGAAAATCAAGGGAATGTCCTATGGAAGCATAAAAAGGGAGCACAAGTGCTAAATCGAGTGGGGCTGTTCTTGAAACTCCAATTCGGGGGTATCCTCTTGTTGCTAACAAAGGGAAGACCACTATGAGGAATGATGTGGAGATAGTCAAGACACAATGGAAAGACTCCCGTTCTAAGAGCCATGGCCAAAGTCTTCATAGAGCAAGCTCGGAACAAGCTCAACCGAATGGTGATGGTTCTTCTGTGCAACGGTCGTAGGCTTGCTGTAGCCAAAGCTACAAGTCCAGGGTATGCTCTCAATTACATACCTCCTCTTCAATTTAAAGATAAACTTGTTGCGAACACTTTGGATGAAATCTTTGAAGCCACGAATCCTAAGTTAAAGGAATGTTTAGTGGGATACTTGCTTGGTAAAAAGCTCCCCCGCTTAGTGGTTGAATCGATTGCTAAGCAATTATGGGGTGCTCATTTTTCCAGGGTACTAGCTAATGAGGAGGGTTTCTTTTTCTTCCATATATCAAATGCGGATTTTAGACGCAAGGTAATTGATGTGGCCCGGTCACTATGGCGCGTGCACCCCTCTTCCTTCAACAATGGTATCTATTTTTGGATCTCAAGAGGGATACTCATGAAACATTGCCAGTCTGGATTCGGTTGAAGGATGTTCCATTAGCCTTGTGGTCTGCACCTGTCTTTAGCACCATTACTAGTCTAGGCAAGCCCTTTTATGTCGATAAGAAAACAGAAAATATGGCGATGATCTCCTATGTCCGAGTGTGTGTAGAGATTAGAGCGGCTCAAAACTGCACGAGTTTAGTAAAAGTGCTATTGAATGGCTAGTTCCGTACTATTAAGGTATTCTATGAATAGAAGCCACAATCATATGGGTTATGTGGTACCTTTGGACACAAGTGTCCTCCGTCTACGGAAGATCCTTCTAGCACTAAAGTCACTCTTATGCAGGAAGTCCCTCTACTCACCATTGCCATGGTCCATCTCAATACCCTTGAGAGAGGTCTTCCCCCAGCCTTGGAGACAATACATCAAACCTTACGGGCTGACTCTCAGGCAAAGCTATCTTTCCATCCCAGGTGAAGGAAGATTGGAAAAAAACGGGGTCGAAAAAGGGCCGACATGCACCCCCAAAGAGTGCCATGATTATTCAAGTTGGATCTAAACCTTTGGATGATAGGCCATTGTCATCTAATGCTCCTCAACGAGGTTCAATTGTGTCTTCCGACTCTGATAGTGACATTGAAGGGAATGTTAGCGATATTGGAAGTGAATATGAAAGTGTTTCACCTCAAACTCCTCCTAACAAAAAATGAGGTGATGATGAATCCATTGTAGTAAGCATCTCGGCTGCCAAGCATCTGCAGAGTGAGCAACCATCTATGGCAGACTCCTTTCCCTAGATTAGCTTGGATAGCAATCCAGATATCCCCAAACCGACAAAACCGACCTCCAATAGAAAGAATAGAGGCGGCCACAACCGTAGGTAACTATCCTACTCCCCTTATAAATATGTATATAAGTGAATGGAATATTTGGGGTTTAGGAAACCCCTTAAACAAGAGGAAATTCACAACTTGATCCGTACTAACAATCTTTGTTGTATTGGAATTCTTAAGATTAAGGTGTCTAGATATCTGTTTGATACTCTGACTATGAATTTGGTTCCTAACTGGAATTGCGTATAGAATTATTCCCATTCCCCTGGAGGAAGGATATGGGCTCGATGGAATCCTTACCTTGTGGATTTTGTTGTCACATCTTCATCGGCCCAAGCCATTAGTCCTAGTCACAGTTCAGGAACTGATGGTTTTGATTTAATAGAAATGAGGAACTGGAACCGAACCCTTAAGAGACGGTTTCGGGCGGGTTCCAAAACTGACAGTTTCGGTTCCAGTTCCGATTTTAATAGGGTTCCGGTTCCAGTTCTGGTTTTAATATAGTTCAAAACGGTTCTATAAGATTCCAATAAAAAAATTTATCAAAAATGTAAAATTACTATATTTTGGAAAAGAAAAAAAAGGAAAAAAGGGCTTGAACTTAACGAATTAAGCACCTACATATCCTCCGGGGTAGGGGAATCCAAGCCCATGTAGTCCTTTTACCTTATAGTAATCCTCTACTTACCTTAATTGCTGCTTTCTCTTGTTCCGGTGTCGGTGGTGTCTCTGTCTTCAAATAACTCTAATTCCGCACAATGTATCTCTTGTTGTCAATATTGTGCTTTAGTCTAATCATCAAGGCAAACTTGAACCTCCAATGATTCATGACTAATACTTGAACGCCTTTCATCTAAAATTTTGCCTCCGGCGCTAATGCTTGTTTTACGGTAACTGTCGACCATGGAGTTACTAAAATATTTTTTGCAATCATAGAAAGAATTGGGTAGTGGCTCGAATGCCCCTTCCACCAATCTAGTATTTGGAATTCTGCGCTATCATCAAACTCAAAATGTCTTATTAGATAAATATCTATTTCAGAGTTACTTTCTAGTTTCTAATCCCGCCTCATATTTTTTATGCCTATCCATAATAATCTCTAATCCTTTATTCATTCTATTGCCTAAATTCTCATTTTGTCTACTATTAAATTGAGAAGATTGGAGAGGGCCACTATACGTCTTACAAAATTCTTTATATACATTTACTACTAAGGCTCTAGTAAAAGAAATTATTTTTGTAATATCTACATTATCATTTAAACCTGAATATTCATAATAAGCTTGCAAGCAATCATATAAACCATCAATTTTACAACGTGGATCAAAAACACAAGAAACTAAATAAATAGATTGAATATCTCTGTAATAGTTTAGCCATTTTAATTCCATTAATTTAATAGTATTTTCTAGTAAATTGTCTTTTTTAGTTTCTCCTAATATTACTGAAATATTAATAAATTATTGATAAATAAATGAGTAGTAGGATAATAAACATCAGAAATAGTATAAGTAGCATCATTAAAAACTTTTAAAAAATCTAAATTTTTTATGCAAACATTCCAATGTTGTGGATATAAATTAAGTTGGGAAGTACTATTTGCAACAAATATACATAATAAATCTTTATATTCAAATGATTCGTTAGGCAAAATATAAGTAGAATTCCAACGAGTTGGCACATCTCTTGGAAATCTCTTTGGTTTTTTGCATTTCCTTTACAAAATTTTTGCCATTCTTTCATTATTTGGGGATGTGTCCATAAATATGAAATTGCCTTTTAATTGGAGCTAAAAAAGTTTCAAGAGTCTTTAAACCGTCTTGTACACATAAATTTAAAACATGACTAACACATCTAATATGAAAAAATTGTCCAGCAAAGGTAGGTCTACAAACATTTTCTAATTCAACAATTGAAGCGGTATTTATCGCGGCATTATCAAAACCAATTGAAAAAATTTTATTTACCAAATAAAATTCTTCTAAAATTTGTCTAATTAATCTATAAATATTATCCGCCATATGCCTATCATCAAAAACTCTAAATGCAATTATTCTTTTTTAAATATTCCAATCATCATCTATCCAATGACATGTTAAACCCATATAAGAATGAACTTGCCAATGATCACTCCAAATATCACTACCTATATGCACACATCTCTTAAAATCCTTGAAAAAGTTTTGTAAATCCTTTTTTCCTTTTTTGTAAAGACTAAAAATGGTGCATTTGAAAATATTTCTAGGAACACGTTTTGCTTTTGGTTGACAAGCATTTTGAATAAATTGATTAAAATCAAAATTTTCACCAAAACTAAAAGATAAATGCTCTACGGAAATAAATTTACCTAATTCTTCTTTATAAGTTTGGTCACTAAAATGAGATAATTGAGAAGGGAGGTTAGAATTTGTGTACCCGGTAATTTGTGTTTGCGTTGTGTCATGACCAAGTTTAGTTGGATGCTTTTTATCAAGATGCCTTCGAAATGTTCTATATCCACCTCCTTGACTATATTTAAAATTTTACTTACAATAATTGTAAGTTACCGTAAACTTCTTTGGATCATCGGTGGTCGTCTTCTTGAAATGTTGATTGAAAATATCAGATTTTGGCACCCTTCTAGAAATTTCTTGTGATTCATCATTGGTGGTAGAATGAAGGCTTTCTTGTGTAGGTACATGCTCTCCCACAAATGTGTTGGTGTTAACTTGCTCTTGCCCATCTACGTCTAAACCCCAATCTACATAATCAAAATCATGAATATTAGCGGATTCACCCACCTTACCCTTGCCTTTGTTGGCTCTTTGCCATTTTTGGTGAAAATAATATAAATAATAGAATTTGGTATGGAGAAATAAAGAAAGAATTAATATAAATGGAGAGAATTAAAAAAAGTATGGAGGAATATGGAGAGAATTAATATAAATGGCTAGAATTTAAATAATATTGAAATTTTAATTAGAAATAATAAGGAATATGGAGATAATTGATATAAATATGTAAAATTTGGAATGGAGGAATATGGAAAGAATTAATATAAATAGAGAATTAATATAATTGGAGAGAATTAAAAAAAAGTATGGAATTATGGATGAATATGGAGAGAATGAGAGAGATAGATGAAATTTGGTGTGGAAAATGAAATGAGATTGAAGAGTATTTATAGAAGAAAAAATGGAGAAAAGAAGAAGAAGAAGAAGAAGAAGAAGACCATTGGCCTTGGCCAACGATGCCCAATGGCTTGAACTTGATAAAATTCGGAATTTAGATTTCGGGATTGCAACGGCTCTTTGATTTAGGAATTGCAAGGTTGCCAACGACTTTTGAATTTTTGAAATAAAAACTTATGTATATTGGAGCAATTTTACCAAATAAAAACTTAGCTTACATGGTTAAGATTTTGGTTGATTTATGTTAGTGTTAGGTCACCGGTTCGAATCTCACCAAAGGCAACATTTTTAGTATTTTCACACGGTTCGGTTCCAGTTCCAACTACAAAAATTATGAACCGGAATCGGCCCTTAAATGGACGGGCCAGTTCCGGTTCCGAACTGTAACATCGGTCAACGGTTCTGTTCTTGGTCCAAATCAGCCCGTGGCTAGGACTACAAGCCATCCATGGACATCTTCGATTTTTGGATTGTACGAAAGAATGCTTTTTGTTGGTTATTTATGGTGATCATACTTTTGTTGCACGACGACCGCTGTGGGTTGATCTCGTACAAAATAGCTTGGCAAATGCTTCTTCACCCTAGATAGTGGTTATGGACTTCAACGCAATCAAAGACCCTTCTGATAGGATGGGCAATTCTAATGCATGGCTGCCATCTTTTAATGAATTTGGTGAGTGCTTGAATCAGGTTGGCTTATAGGACATTTGATATGTAGGGTGCAGATTTACATGGTATACCTCATCAGGGGAAAATAGGAAGTAATGGAAACTGGACAGAGCACTGATCAATGCCCAATGGAACCATGACATCTCTTTCTCTGAAGCCTCTTTCTTCTCCCTGAGAATCTCTGATCACACCCCTGTCATCATTTGGATTCTAAATCCCACAAGCAATAGGAAACCGTTTAAATTCCTTAACTTATGGATATCTCATTCCTCCTTCATGGATATGGTGGCTTCAATATATGACTCCCAAGTAAGTGGCATCCCTATGTACACTTTCTGTCAAAAGCTCAAGATGCTCAAGAACTGGCTAAAGCAACTGAACAAGGATGCCTTCTCAAATATCTCAATACGCATAGCTGAAGTAAGAGATGCTCTAATGCCTATTCAAGAGGCCAAGGTATTGTAGCCTTTTAATCAAGAGCTTGAAATTCAGGAGAAAGAATGTCTTAGGGCCTTTGCAAGTCTTCGAATCTAAGAATGAGCATTTTATAAACAGAAATCGAGGGTCCAATGGCTCAAAGAATGAGATCTCAACACAAAATATTTTCATCACTCGGTCAACCAGAGGCATCTCTAAAATAGAATCTTCTCGGCTATTGATGAAGAGGGTGTTCTGGTTACAAAACTACCTCGAGTTCAGCAAATGATTGTAGATCACTTTGAAAGGCTGTTAGCATCGACTTCTTTGCCCACTTGGCCTTTGGTGGAACACATTTGGGCTGTTATTAGGGATACTCTAGATGACAACTAGGTTAGATTTCTAACTCAACCTGTCTTAGAAGCAGAAATTGAAGCACTTTGTTCTCCCTGCCCTCTGGAAAGGCTCCGGGCTCAAATGGATTTAACATAGAATTCTTTAAGCACACCTGGGAGATCGTGGGTCTCTCGGTACTTCTGGCTATCAAAGACTTCTTTGAGTAGGGAAAGCTACTGTGGGAGCTCAACACTACCATCTTATATCTGGTGCTTAAAATCCCCAATGCCTCCTCTATGAGTTACTATCGGCCAATTGCATGCTGTAACACTATCTACAAGTGTATTACTAAAATTATGGCCAATAGATTAGCGAATGTCCTACCCTCGATCATCAGCGCTCCCCAAACTACTTTTGTGAAGGGATGGCGTATCAATGATAACATCCTGCTAGCCTAAGAATTATTTGCTGATTTTCACTATGATCGTTCTCCTAAGTGTGCAATCCAAGTTGATTTCTGCAAGGCATATGATACGGTGGACTAGGATTTCCTGGAAAAAGTTGTGGCAGTATTTGGGTTTCCTCTTGCATTCTCAAAGGTAATCATGACTTGTCTTAGAACCCCAGATTCTTGATTTCCATTAATGGGGGACTTCATGGCTTCTTCTCGAGTGGTAGGGGCATACGACAGGGAGACCCAATCTCGCTTTACCTATTCACTTTGGTTATGGAAATATTCACGAGCATTCTGAATAGACAGATAATCTAGCCAGAATTCAAATGCTTCTGGAGATGTAAAGCATCAAAATTCTCCCATCTCTTCTTCGCTGAGGCATAGGTCGCATCTATTTGCCTTTTGAAGGATGGACTCGACAAATTCTTAGGGTGGTCAAGATTAACACTAAACTCTAACAAGAGCGAAATATACTTCTCTGGTAGTTCTGTGATGAATCGGGCAACTATTAGAGAGATGATCAGTTTTCCAGAAGAATGTCTTCCATTTCATTAGTTGGGAGTCCCAGTAATTTCTTCAAGATTGGGAAGGAGCATTGTACTGAATTGGTAAACACTATAATAGCTAAAGCTCAGTCTTGGACCCAGCGATTTCTCTCATTTGCTGGTCGCTTTCAATTCATAAGGTCAGTACTCCATGCCATCTATGTTTATCGGGCTAGTATCTTTATATTGCCAAAGTCGATGCTTGCACGAATTGAGCAAATTCTTGGGCAATTCCTCCAGAAATGGCCGAGACTTGGTGTTGGAGGAGCTAAAGTGTCGTGAGATAAGATATGCCTCCCAAATGAAAAAAGAGGACTCGGTTTGTGTAGAGTTAGAGATTGCAATAAAGAAGCCACGACTAAACACATATGGATTCGTCTCCGATAAGGAATCTTTTTGGTGTAAATTGATCCATTCCACATTCCTAAATAACATGAACTTCTAGATTGCCAAAAGACCGACTATTTGCTCATAGGTTTGGAAGAAAATTCTTGATCTCCGGTCTGAATTTTTGCATCTCTTTAGATGGCTAGTGGGTAGTGGGAACATGATCTCATTTTGGTTTGATCCCTGGCACCTAAGGGGACCTTTGAACAAATATTTCACGAACACACAGATTTATAAATTGGGTATATTTCGTAAGGCCACGATGGCCGATGTCTTCTCAAGCTCGGGACCTCCCTGCTAGATCATTCACAACATTCAATTCTGGCCTGAACAAACCCCAGAGGTCCACCACAGATGTTTAGATTTGCTCCAGTGGCTCGGCCACTCCTTGAGGAAATTCTCTATAAACTCAGCTTGGCAATCCATTCATCCATAAGGACAAGCCATGCATTGGCATTCATTCGTCTGAAGCCATGCTATGGCCGCTAGACACTTATTCCACCTATGGCTTATCACGTTGAAGCATCTCCTAACACAGGTTTTGCTATTGACCTACAACTGTATCTCGGAAGCAACTTGTGCTTTTTGTCGTTCTGTTCCGAATAGTGTTGACCATCTGTATTTTGAATGCCATTACACTGGGTCGTTGACCTCTTTTTGGGCCATAAAATGCAACCTTACATGGTCTAATTGTTGCTGGTATGACAATGTTCAATAGGCTAGTCAACACATTAGGGGTCATAGCTTCTGTAATCAAATGGGCCGATTCTCTTTTAGTGCGCTTTGTTATATTATATGGAGGGAAAGGAATCACACTCTATTTCGCAACAAGCCCCTCTATATGCTGGTCATTTAGCTACAACTTTAAAAGGTAGTCAGATATAAGGCTCTCACTTTTAAGCATGTTGAGGATACCCCTCTAAATAGGGGGATGCAAGCTTGCTGGGAATTGACCCTTCTATTTTCTTAACTTAAATGGTATAATATAAGCTTTTATCCTTGCCTGTAGGTGGCTAGTTTTTTGTAGTGACCGGTTTTGTTTAGCAAACTTTCACTTGCGTTCTTGTGAGTCTATGTTCTGCTGTTTATACTGTAACACTCTTGCACTTGTTGTGATATGTTTTTGGTGTCACCACAAGTGGAAGTTTTTGTAGTGTCCGGTCCTTTTTTGAATGTAAAGTTCTACTTGCTATATAATATAGGGTAAATGACATTGGAGGCTACTCAACTTTTCAAATCGTATACTTTTAGCCACTCAACTCACAAAATTGCGCGAACAGTCATCCGATTCCTAAAAGTGGCTACCCGTAGCCATTCTGTTAGTTTCGTCTGTTAAAGGCCAAACGGCAGTCTTTCTACATGTTTTTTGAGGGGCAACAACGGCTCTTGATCTGTATACAACAATGGCTCTTGATCTTTGCTATTTCTTTTTGCTGCTAAACCTTGGATTTCAACCCAGTCAAATTGGATCTTTAACACCAATTTCCTTCGCTCAACCGAATCAAAACGTATACTCCCCGACGTTCAATAAGATGTGAAGACTGAGTTGTTTCGGTTTTTCTTTGGGTGGTTGTGACTCAAATTCATCTACCCAAGCTTTTTCGAAGCTCCTTGTGTTGGATCCCAGCTGCTCAGAATTTTTTTTGAATTTTTCTCTGAATTTTCGCAGCTCACCGAAACTGAATTTTCTTCTGCCCAATTTGAGTTGTGCGGATTTTTAATTGAGTTGAGATTGATCTATTTCAGCTTCCTATGGTCCTCTGAAGATATTTGTATCACATTGTAGTTGCTCGGATTTTTTCACTGAATTTTTCTTCGAATTTTGGTGATTTTTCCCGAAGCCAGTTTTTGGTGAACAGCAGGTTTTTTCAATCTTCTTCTACCCATCCCTTCCCATGGTTTCCTGAGGATCTTTGGCTTCTACAAACCATGGGTAGGAACATTCGATGAGCAGCTAGAATTAATGATTTGACCAATAACCCATTCTCAGAGGATTAAGAGTGACCGTTTCATCCAACTGGTTTGGACAAGCTCAATCCCATGGTTTCAGATGTTCTTGGTTTCCTAATTCTGATGTTGATTCCTCGAATGATGATGTTGGTGTGGAAAGCCCTAATTCTGGCTATCCCACGGCTCATGCACAAACAAAGGAAACTAGTTCCTTGCTCAAATGGAAAATGCACGCCAGCTGCTTGATGAATTGTCTCGGAGAAAGACCTTGCAAGCTAACTCATCCAGACTGCCGTTTGGCCTTTAACGGATGAAACTAACAGAATGGCCACGGGTAACCACTTTTAGGAATTGGATGGCTGTTCGTGTAATTTTGTGAGTTGAGTGGCTAAAAGTATACGATTTGAAAAGTTGAGTGGTCTCCAATGTCATTTACCCTATAATATAATACTTACATTTTCTCCAAAAAAAAAAAAATCTTTAGTAGCTTTTGCTTCTTTTTTTTTATTTTAAAAAAGAAAGTGTTCATATAAATTTTGTGCTCTTAAAAAAGTGAGCATGACTAAATCACAAAATTAGTCTCATAAATTGTTATTTAACTTTTTTAATATCATAAATTTAAAAATAACTTTTTTAGTCCCTTACATATTTCTTAATGAATTTTTTTGTCACTCAATTGAATTCCATTATAAAATCCGTTTACTATTGTCACGTGCATCTCGTGTAGACTTATTTGTCAAGGGTAAAAGAAACTAATCCAATATTTGCATTCTAATTCCTATGTTTGCCCTAATTTCTTCCTCGCTTTCACCTTTTTCATTAAGTAAATCAACCAAAAAAAAAAACAGTCAGTAGTTCTGCACTGAAGATTGAATTATAATTTGTTGTAGAAAATCAAGTTCTTGCTGCCAATTATCAACTTCAATTGGTGCGGCAAACCATAGAGATCGAACAACCTTGGTTTAGCAAACCAAGTTCTTGTTCACAATTGTCAACTTCAACTAGGGAATAAAATGTCATCACAGATTGTTTAACAAAGTAGAATCTTAATTCATCGCTTGGGTGAGACTATGATAGCAAACATAAACCAAAGATGAGCGCAATTTCAGAATCAATGTGTACTATCTTGGGTGCTTTTCCAAACAAGTAAGGGCATGCACACAGCCTTCCTTCACAGCCACGCCATATTAGCGCCACATCAGTTTACAATCACTACTTTATTATTCACGCAACCATTATAAAAAAATGACCCACGCTCATCAGCTAGGCTTTTACTATTTATGTAGCCATTATCAAATTTTATATATATTAATAATTCAATTTATAATTTTAATAAGCATATATTAAATACTAATAAACAATTAAGGAAAAATAATTTTACATTACATTTAAACTAAAATGGAATAATACACTTAAAAATAAAAATAAATACTCTAAATTAAATATGAAATATTTAAAATAATTAATGGATATTAAATTTACATTACATTAAAATTAAATTTTAATAATACACTTAAAAACTAAAAATAAATACTCTAAATTAATAATACAACCATTATCAAAATTTTTTATATTAATAATACAACTTATAATTTTAATTATCATATATTAAATATTTAAAATAATTAATGAAAAATATTTAAAATATTTTCATTACATTAAAATTAAAATTTAATAATACACTTAAAACATAAAAATTATTTAATACACTTAAAACATTAAAATTAATTTTTTAAAAATAAAAATATTAAATTTTACACTAAAAATAGGCAAAGTGCATGTCAATTTATAGATAAATATTTTCTATTAATTGATGATTTTTATTTTTATTCATTTTGTAAAAAAAAAAATAGTAGAAATAACTATTGCAAATCATTTTATGATTTGCAATAGTCTTTATATGTGGCGTGCGCTTGTTAGTTGTGCCAAAAGTAAGCGATGCCGTTTTGAAACCGAAAAAAATGAAAGAGAGATAGTCATGGTTGTGGAAGTGGGTGTCTGCACACTCACTTCCACGACAACGACGAACCACAGCCATGCCACATCAGCCTCTCTGTTGATATGGCATGACTGTGAGCACCCACGGCCACTCCAAAAGGGGCTGCTGTGAGTGCTCTAAAGGAAAATTCATGATTGAAATTTTGGCCCTTGGTGAGAGATGAGACGGGGGACTGGCGAGGAAGGAAGAATAAGATAGAAACTCTATACTCATCCTTCACTCCAAGGATCAAACTAAACCACCAAGAGAAGAAACCATCATCCTTTCTATGGTAGGTTAGAGCTATCCCAAGAAACCTATTAAAGAGGGCCACAACATCAGCTCCAAACACATGATTCAGAGGCTCCATTCTACTTAATCCCTTCAATCCCCTAAACTATTGCTTCACATTATACTGGTTCAATTTTAAACTAAGTGACATTTCAAGGGGGTAAATTCAATCTAAAGCCACAATTAAAAATACACAACTAGCAGTAAATTAAATTAGGGTGGAAAAATTGTATGAGTTGCACTTTGGAAAAATAGCTCAATTCCTTTGATTTGGAGAAAGTCCTCCTTGCGAAGGCGAAACTCCCCCACCTGTACCAGAGGCCCCTTAGCCAGGCGGGATGTAAATCGATGGATGTGCACGAATTGGCAGAGGCTTGAGGGAGAGAGCCAACAAACCAAAACCCCAGGACAGACTCCCACAATATTTCAGCGAAAAATCTGCCCCACGCGAGGTTTAAACCTGCGTTGCCGGAGGATTTCTCCCCACATCACCTCAGGCTTATCAACTCGCCTACGCCCCTGGGGGCTAAAAATAGCTCAATTCCTGCTTGCACAAACAGTAGTGTTTTCCTACAGAATGTTATAAAACGAGCTCAGTTTAATAATTGAAAGTGCTTTTTCAAATAGTGAGACTCTTGAGGACTTTTTTATATGAACTTCCAGATGATCACCAAATTTTGGATTCCTTTTACCAATATTTCCGACCATATCTGGGATTGGTGAGTCCGGTGGCCTCTTAGGGCACCCACAGCAGCCCCTTTTGGGGCTGGCCGTGGGTGGCCTAGGCCATGCCAGATCAGCAATGTGCTGATCTGGCATGACCTTCTGCTTCTCCTGCTTCTTGCATTTGGCCGTCCGGAAAAACCGGAGCATGGCCAAGCCATGCTCCTCTTTTATTTATTTATTTTTTTGTTTTGGTGTCAAAACGACGCCGTTTGGCGTCCGCCATTCCTTGCAACTGACAGGCGCACAGTTGCGTCAGACGTGAGGGCGCGCGCCACGTGTGATGGCTGTTGCAAATCAGCCAATGATTTGCAACAGCCATTTCTCCTATTTTTTTTTTCAAAAAAAAATCACCAATTAATAGGAAATATTTTTCTCTATAAATTGACATGCACTTTAACTATTTTTTGAGTTAAATATGATATTTTTATTTTTCATTAATTGTAATAAACATTACATATTTGATTTAGAGTATTTATTTTTATTTATTAAATTTATTATTAAAATTTTATTACAATTTTTATTAATTTAGAGTATATTTTTTATTTTAATTTTTGTGTAATGAAAATTTTATTTTCTATTAATTGTTTTAAGTATTTCATATTTAATTTATCGCATTTATTTTTATGTTTTAAGTCTATTATTAAATTTTAATTTTAATATGATGAAAAATTTTCTATTAATTGTTTTTAAGTATTTTATGTATGATAAATAACATTATAAGTTGTATTATTAATATGAAAAAAAATTAATATAGGTCTGACCTTTACTATTCACATAGCACAATTATTAAAATTATTCACGTTATTAAAAATTTTATGTTTAATTCATTGTATTTATTCGAATGGTTTAAGTAAGTATATAACACAATTTTAATTTTAGTCTAATGAACATTTATTAAATTTTAATTTTAATTACGCATGTTTTTTTTAAGTATTTCATATTTAATTTATCGTATTTATTTTCATATTTTGTGTATTAGTAAATTTTAATTTTAATGTAATGAAAATTTTTTGATTAAATATTTTTTAATATTTAATGTATGATAATTTTAATTTAATGTATAAGTTGCATTATTAATATAAAAGGAATTTGATAATAGTTCGGAATATGGTGAAGGAGAGAGAATTAGTGGAGAGAGCTAATGTGACCATAAGCTGATGTGGAGCTGATGTGACAGAAAAGGCTATGGCCTGGGGCAGGGGCTGCTGTGCATGCCCTTATGGCCTTGCCGATAAGCTCTGTGTTGGGGGCTCTCTCATTGGGCCCTTCAACTCACACTTATTGTACGTTGCCACTTTGGAGTCAAAGCAATGACTTGTACTCTCTTGGAAAGCTTCAATTGGAAGAGCAGAATACTGATTACTTGATTCTTTTCTTTTCTTTTCTTTTCTTTTTGTGGAGTTTGATGTACTCAACGGAAAAGGTAAAAGGGAAGAAGTTAGGGCAAATAGGGGGGATATGAATGAAATATTTGGATCTTGTATAGATAAGGTTTCAAAATGTGTATTTATATTTTTTGATATAGTAATTGTGAGATAAGAGATATATTGAAAGTCGGAAAAACATATTGAAAAGTGCAAAAACGTGTTTTGAAAGACTAATCATACAAGCTCTTGATTAGTATCTTTTAACCATAACAAATGAATCCGCACAAGATGCACATGACCATAGTAAACAAATTCTGTGACGAAATTCACCCGAGTGGCCAAAAAAATTACTAAAAAAATTACAAGAATCAAAAAGATTATTTTTAAATTTATAAGGAACAAATTTTGTAGTTTACTGTTTTCAGTTATAAGTTAACGAAAGAAAAAATTAGGATAAGATCCTATATTACTGTTTTATATGATCTCTAAGGCAAGTGAAAATAATCCACATTTTTGTCCATCTAATGGAATCATATATTTCCTCGTTTTAGGAAAAGAATTGACTTTTGAAACTGAATAAAATAAAATTAACTTTTTTTAAATGGAGAAAGCACATATATCTATATATATATAATGTGACGTTTCTCTTTTTGGCCATTTAAATGGAATGATATATTTCCTCCGTTCCAAAAATAGAGTCTCCTTTTGGAACTGGACAAAAAAAATTTTGAAACGGACAAGGCTGTGCTACATACAAGCTTAGAAAAGGCAAATTTAACCACTGCTTTCTTGTCTGTTGAATCAAATTTCGGTGGATCTCTCGAGTTGATACAACGGTACATCCTAATCTGGATCCCTGTATTCAAGGCAACAATTGAACACTGGGTGATTGTAGACATATAAATTAATAAGAACAACCACAAAGAGAGACAAAGGCGACAACAGGAAGAAAGAAAAACACGAGGCAATAAAAGATGGAGTTAATAATGCTGAAGCCAGTGGATTTCAATATCCCTTTTTACTGGTGCAGTATACCTCCACATTGTTTGTACATCACGGAAACTTGTTAAAACGTGAGGTAATGCAAGACCTTCTGGCTGAAATGGGGGTGATTATTGAGCATATGCATGCCATTGTAGATATTGCACATACTGTCATCATTGACATCATTGATTTTCAAAAATGATGCAGAAATATCCGAAAAAATAATCAAGGAGATGCCTAAGTTGTGAAATTTTAGAATATTGTCAAATATTCACCACTCAAATCCACAGTCAATCCACACTAATGCAACTTTCATGCAAGCAATATTTATTTAGCATTACTGGTAGAAGCCTTTCTTGGAGTAGACTGTAAATCCGTTCGATCTCAGTATGAGATCTATCCCCTACGTAAAACACGTGTTTCTCTCCCCTCACTTCCACTTGACTATGACCAGGTATTTTGGTCACCATACTCTCTTTCATCATTTTTCTCAAGCGAGCAAAATTGTCCCATCTACCATTTGCAGCATACAAATTAGACAGGAGTACGTAGCTTCCCGAGCTAGATGACTCAAGCTCTACTAATTTCTCGCCCAAGAGATTCACTAGTGTAACCTCCCCATGCAACTTGCAGGATCCCAGTAGTGCCCCTATAACAGCACCATCACATTCCTCTGGAGGCATTTGGCACATTACCTCAACGGCCTCATTGATCAGACCAGCTCTACCAAGGATGTCAATCAGACAACAGTAGTGCTCTTTGTTTGGATTTATATTACAAGCCAAACTCATGGAGTGAAAAAGCCTTTGACCTTTATTCACAAGACCTGCATGACTACAAGCTGACAAGACTCCTAGAAATGTAATGTCATCTGGTTTGTTACCTGATCGCAGCATTCGTGCAAATGTTTGTAATGCTTGATTCCCATAACCATGGTTAGAATATGCAAGAATCATTGCGGTCCATGATAAAACATCTTTGGTCTGAAGATTCTCAAAAGCCAATCGGGCAGAACTAAGGTCTCCACTCTTAGAATACATGGTAACAAGAGCATTGATCAATGAGGTCTCAAGGCCAAGTCCAAGCTGGAGAATAAGAGCATGAGCTTGCAACAGCTCAAGAATGCCCAGACATGCAATCAGTACACTGGTGAGAGTAATCACATTAGCTCTTTGGGAGCTGCGCAGCATGCGAATGAAGAGCTTGAGAGCTTCACTTTGGGGGCCGTTTTTGGCAAACCCATCGATCATTGCATTCCAAGTCACTATGTTCCGATCTGGCATTGCATGGAACAGATCAGCAGCCTCAACCATGAGGCCTTTATCTGCAGAGGCTGTGATCATTGCGTTCCAAGCAGCTACATCCTTGTTTGGCATTTGATCGAAATACTTCCTAGCTAAGTCAATCCATCCTTTCTGTGCAAGACCTGTAACCATAGTTGTCCAAGAAACGGCATTCCTCTCCGGCATAGAATTAAATAACCGCACAGCTTCATTCATTTTATCATAGTCCAAGCAACCTTGTATCATTATATTCCATGAATAAAGATTACGCTGTGGCATCTGATAGAAGAGCTGAAGGGCATTATCAACTTGACAGTTCTCCACATAAGCCCTGGTCATGGCTGTCCAAGAAACCACATTTTTTGCAGGAATTTGATCAAAAGTTTGCCTCGCTAGATCAATCAAACCATTTCGAGCGAAACCCAACAACATTGTAGTCCAAGATACTTCATTTTTCTCAGGCATTTCTTTAAAGAGTTGACAAGCCTCATCCACTCTGCCAGATTGCAAATATCCAGAAATCAAACCGGTCCAAGTAAACACATTCCTGCGAGGCATATGATCAAAGATTTTCTGGGCAAATTCTAGCCTTCCTACCTTGGCATATGCATGGACCATTGCCGAATCAACCACCACATTTCTCTCAGGCATTACATTATACAAATCTTCAGCTCTAGGAAGGTCATTATGTTTCAAATAAATCGTAATCATGGATGAATAAGACACAACATCTCTCACATGCATTTCATCGAACAACTTCCTGGCTTCACTCACTCTTCCATGTTTGCCTAAGCTTCGCAATTGGAGGTTACATTTATAAACATCCTCTTTCGCTTCCGAGGCCTTGCTTAAGATTTTTTGTGGATTCTTTTTCGCTATAAGAGATGTAAGCTTCAGTTTTGAATATGATCTGGAAGGGACAGGAAACTTCAAGGCATGGCAGCAACAGAAACATGAAAGAGAATATGTAATCCTCAGGCATCGCTGCGCTACGACAGCCATTCATGTGCGTAATTTGGTCCCCGTGAACATACAATTAAAGGGATATTATCGCCATCGTTGACAGCCAGGAGACTTCGTGGGCTTGTCTCAGCAGGGGAGAATACACAGGACAAAATTTTCTCCAAAATCTGGCAAAAAAAAAAAAGTGAAAAAATAATAATAAATAAATTTCATTTTAATGCTCCTCCGTTCAAAAAAAAATTATTTTTAAATTAAAAAAAAAATTAGTTTTAAATTAAAAAAAAATTATTTTTGGTGTAAAATTATTGTATTTATTATTACTATAACAACACTGCATAATTTAAATTAAAAATTATGGATAAATATGGTGGATTTTACACACGCAAATATATGCTATCGTTAACAAATAATAAAGAGTGAATAAAGTATTGTTCCCACGAGAACTACTTGTTTACTAAATACTGAAATTTGATTAATTCTAACTTTATTTGAACAATTGAAAAGATTTTTTATAACTAAACTAAAGGAAAACTAAATTTTAAACTAAACTAAGCAAAGTAGTGAATTAAGTTTATGGGTTTATCAGATGAATAAAGTTCTAAGGTTTTCGATTTCACCATAACTAATTTATCTTAATATTAATCTATCTCTATAGCCTAAATTATTATCCTAATTAATAGTCAAGATTCCCTAACTTATTTACTAATCTCTCCTGAGATTTAATAAAAATCTCTCTAATTGCTAATTCACTATATTCCTATGTGAATTACAACAATTATAAAGTCATTAAAGTCTATGAATTCCCATGTAACGACTACACAAACCATACAGGTATATTCCTATCCTACATGCAATTCATGACATTTATTCTAATGAACTTGACACATAACT
This sequence comes from Gynochthodes officinalis, assembly GCA_020080225.1. Taxonomy (NCBI): domain Eukaryota; kingdom Viridiplantae; phylum Streptophyta; class Magnoliopsida; order Gentianales; family Rubiaceae; genus Gynochthodes; species Gynochthodes officinalis. The sequence goes on along the minus strand of CM034625.1, from coordinate 31,223,417 downwards.
CCCCTTCCAGATCGTTATGATTAACAAATCATTTAATTATTAATAAGGTAATTAGAAGTAATAAGCATAAAGATAAACACTCAATCATAGAAAATTAATTCAAACTATATTAATAAAAAGATAATTAAGCTACATCGTAGCTATAGAAAGATAAATTAGTTCATACTAATATAAAAGAACATTACCAAAGTTTTAAACATGATTCAAAGAGAAAGAAATAAAAAATGAAAAAAAAATCTAAACTAAATCTCTAGGTGGCGGCTCTTGTGTTGTTCTTCGCTATTCCCCTTGTGTGCGACTGCCCTCTCCCTTCATGTACGATCGTCCCCGTGTTTTTTTTTTTTTAAAAACAATGCCACTTCACAATTCTGCTCCCAATCAACATGTAGGTCCGTCCCCTTGTTTCCTTTCTCCTTCTCTTCTTCCTATATGCTCCAGAATTCCCGAGGAGAAATTTGAAAAAATAGCAGGTCAAAGACCCTCATTTGCAAAAATAGCAGGTCCAAAAAAATCTTTACGAATATAACAGATTAGCCGGCAAAAAGACTTAAATAACCTTCTTCTTCATTTTGTTTCATTTCTTTCTACTTTCAAATTTTCTTATTCTTCTTCATCTTTCATCGATTTAACATTCTATTTCACACAATCCGTAATCGTTTGCATTAATAGCAGAGGGAAAAATCTAATCTTGAGCACGTAGAAGAGCTGTATAGAATTGGGGCATGAAAAGACAAATTAATCACAAAAGACGTAATTTCATGATGAAAGAATTCATGGGCAATCTTTTTGCAGATGAATTGATACTTCCCCAGTCAAGAACGTAAAGAAAAATTGGATTAGAAGAGAAGTAACACGTCCAACACTTAAATTATTCATGTTTTCGATATTTTGTCAATATTTTTGTCGACATTTTGTTCGACATTAAATATGTCGACAAGGATATCGACGTCGATAAAAATATGTCGACATGAAACAATTTGAAATTGAAGAAGCCGCCTTTTCTGTGAAATTCTCCGGCGACTTCCACTTCCGTTGGACTTCCATGGGTTTGAAAGGCCGTTGGACTTCCACTTCCGCGACGCAGCTATTTTCCCAATCCCCATTGCGGCATCCCAATCCAAGCTTCATGTGATGACACAATGCAAAATTACCAATTCGGGTGGGACATCAAAGTGAGAATAAGTATAAAAGAATTTAACTTATTACCGAAAATTTGTTACCGGAGACGGAATAAAAATAAAAATTTTCCAGAAGTGTCCAAATACCGATCTAATTCTAATTAATTGTAGTGACCCTTTCACACCATGATTCAAATCATTCATGATGACTATAATTACACAATCCAAATTCTTCTCCGGCACTTATCTTTTCTCTTCCCAATATTTTATAGATCAGTTCAAAAAAAAGAATCAAAGATTTTCCAATGGCGAAGGGAGCTAAGAATTGGGGCCATCAATGGAAGTCCAACGGCCTTTCAAACCCATGGAAGTCCAACGGAATTGGAAGTCGCTGGAGAATTTCACAAAAAGGCGGCTTCTTTAATTTCAAATTATTTTATGTCGACATATTTTTATCGACGTCGATATCCTTGTCGACATATTTAATGTCAAACAAAATGTCGACAAAAATATCGACAAAAACGTCGACAAAAATATCAACAAAAATGTCAACAAAATATCGAAAACATGGATAATTTAAGTGTTGGACATGTCACTTCTTTTCTAATCCAATTTTTCTTTACGTTCTTGACTGCGTAAGTACCAATTCATCTGCAAAAAAATTGCCCATGAATTCCTTCATCATGAAATTAAGTCTTTTGGTGATTAATTTGTCTTTTCATGCCCCAATTCCATACTGCTCCTTTACGTGCTCAAGAATTAGATTTTTCCCTCTGTGTGAAATATGATATTAAATCGATGAAGAAGAATGTGAAATAGGATATTAAATCAATGAAAGATGAAGAAGAATAAGAAAATTTGAACAGCAACAGTAAAAAGAAGTGAAACAAAATAAAGAAGAAGGTTATTTGAGTCTTTTTGTTGACTAATATGCTATATTTGTAAAGATTTTTTTGGACCTGCTATTTTTGCAAATGTGGGTCTTTGACCTGCTATTTTTTTAAATTTCTCCCCTCCGAGTCAATGGAGAGACTATTGTCTTTTAAAAAAAAAATTAAAGAAATATTGACAGTTTAAAAAGAGTTCCTAAAATACTAAAATTAATATGTTGAGACTTGACTTTAAAATTAATATTCAGAATATTAACTTTAAAATCGATATTATGAATATCGATTTGACAATATCAACTTTAAAGTCGAGATCCGATATCAACTTCTAACTTTAAAAAAAAAAAATTCACCTAAACTGGAGCAGGCAGAACTCATACAACTCCTATACATCGAAATCAACATGTTCGACACAAGAACATAAGAAGAATATGGAGTTTTTGAAATCAGTCCATGGATTTACATACCAGATTTTAGACCCAAAGATCCTAAACCTAGAAATCACACAAGAATCCATTCTATGTGCACCAGAAATCACACAAGCCCACGTAACCAAATTCTTCTCTGACATTTCAGCAAAGAACTTGAAAGTAGAATCCATACCACCAACTCTAACGTACAAATTAATAAGGGTATTACACATGAACAAATCTTTAATGAACCCATTTCTTATTATTTCTAAATGAAGCTGTCTAGCATCAAAATAAAAAAGATGAAGACCTTCGACGTCCATTTCTGCTTCGTTGTGGGCTACTACCAAGACCGAGGAACGAACCCAGAAAAAGAAAGCAAGGGAGGGACTCGAGTGGGTGGCGAAACTGCTCACGGACGAAGAAGTAAGTATTTGAGGTTGACTCGAGAAAGGAAAGGAAACCGATATTTTAAGCGAGAGGTCCTAATGGCGGAGAACGCGACTCTTGTGAGCCTCGTCGTGGACATTTTCGGGGGATAGAGGGGTCGGCAGAATTGGGGAGGGGTGCGGGTAGGTCTGGGATTGCAGCGGAGGGGAGGGAAAATTGGGAAAGAGAGAGGAATGGGGAGGGTGCGGTAGAAACAAATGGGAATGGGGTTGGATTTTTTTTTTTAAAAGTAGCTCTCTGAAGTCAATACGGAGTCGATATCCTCAATAATGACTTTAAAGTCGCTACTAAAGATAACAACTTTAAAGTTGATATTCTCAATATCGATTTCAAAGTTGATATTGACGATATTGACTTCGTTAAAAATTAAACTTTTTTTTAATAGTAATATTTATTTAATATATATTAAAATAATAAATATTTTGGAAAAAAACTCAGAATTCTCCCCCTAATTGACTTCTTCTTCTTTTCTTTTGGTTTGATCTGTATTAATGAATAAAGTCTCCCTCTCTGATACTAACTGTCCAGGTCAATGCCTAATGCAAAAACTAGGAAAGTTTTGGAATTTTTCCCGCTTTTCGGCTTCAATACAGTTCTTTTTTCCTTTCTTTTATCAACTTCTCCTCTACATTAATATTTTTCATCCCTAAAACAAAATCATACCAAAATCAGATAATTTTCCTTAAAATAAAAATAATCTTGAGAAAATATTAACAAGAAAAAAGAACATTTTGACCCCTATCAAATCCCCCACACTTAAACCATGCTTGTCCTCAAGCATACATTAGATCAACATCTTCCTCTCCATTCCTTTCCCTTCTACAACCCATTCACAAATACCCCAAAATCACCACACACTAGAAATCAAGATAGGCATGACAATCCAAAGAATAGTACTCATAGCCCTATTTTCTTAACAAAACATACACATCTCATTAATCCCAACAATTTCATCGAAATTAAATGCACAAAATTTGATAATCTCTCACATGTTGCACTCTAATCACTCAAAGTGTGTAGGGATTCATTTAACACTCAAATCAAACATAACATTTCATTACCATAAGTCTGCTTATATATCACATTTCCACCACTAATAACTATGAATTCATGCAAAAATCAAAGGGACTTAAAAAGGGTTGTAACGGGGCTTAGGTTAAGTTGGATAAACAAAAGAAAAATTTAGACTACACAAATCAAGATATGTAGAAACTTCCTTGCAAGATTCAAAAGCAACACAAGCAACATTTTAGAACCACTTTCTTATCAAGAATGGTATCCCCCCCCCCCCCTCCTTTTTTTTTTCAACCTCCTCATATAGTTGGACCATCTTGTATACAATGGAGAACATTTACTTTGTCCAATTTTTGTAGGGAATACTTTTTCACTTTTCTCATCTTTTTTTTTTCTTCCCTCATTTTTTTTTCTCCAGTGGTTCTTTTCTTTAGAATCCATAAAAAATTTATCATGCAATTCATTCCTACATACACTTGACAAAGGGTTCAACGATGGTAAACAACAACAACGGTTTTTAAGGCTAATGATGTGGTGTTATAAACAAAGAACAGCTATGGCTTAAAATTGGTTGACTAGAGTATATGTAATGGGATGACTTTTTAGAAAGTTTAAATTAGCTAATTCTAAATACCCTTATCATTTCAAAGCATGAATCCACAATGCGATCTAAACATGCGTAACAAAGCAAGTTCTAGAATGAACATACCATATTTGACAACACTCCACAAAGAAAAATGTGAGCAAGGAAAAGAAAATGCTCTTAGGCTCAACTACTTACACAATAGGTTCAATGGATCAAATATTGCACATTCTTATTCAATTTCATCATCAAACCAATGAGATGCCTAAACAAAGTTTTCAAAATAAGGCTAATCATACTCGTCTCTTTTCATACTTTCCAACACAACTAATGTCGATGTAAATAATTATTAATAATTTGATTTACAGCCATTGGAAAGGAAAGTTGATTCTTGAAATGTGATTAAAATTATGAAATTATATATATATATATATTCTGGCAAACAGGAACACTTTTACTAAAATTCTTTTTCTATGAAAAAAAAAAAGAGTTTTCCCATAAACGAAATAACCTTGTTTTATCATTAAAAAAGAAATAAACAGATTATTACAAAAGACAGTAGGGGAGTGCAATTTTCAAATTAACTCAAAAATTCGAACTCCAAAAAAAACCGAACTGAATTTGAATTTTTAGTTTTGGGTCGGGTTGAACCGAAAACTGAATTTGAATTAGGTTTTCGGGTCAGCTTTCGAGTTTAGGATTTTAGAACCGAAAATCGAAGTTGGAATCGAAAAAACTGATAACCGTGCGCATGGGCTTTTACTAGGCCTCATATCCCCAATTCCCCATTTTAACCAATTAAAACTGGAATTCTAAATGAAATGGCCTATAAATTCTAGAAAGGCTTTATTTATTTATTTATTTATTTTTAATTTTTTTCGAAAACAGTAGTTATATTGCATAGTCAAAATGGCAAAATATACATAGCCTAAAAGGCTAGATGAGTTTCATGGTGTTAGATGAGACCGAACCCATGAAGACATGCACATTCGCAAAGGAGGAGGACACCTGACTAAATAAGGAAAAAGCAATAATGCTAATTGATACTAAAAATAACACATCCAAAGGAGGATAAAAGAAAACACCTTCAAAGGACAACAGAAGAAAACAAAACACCCGACAAACTCGGAACAAAGCAAAGAAAACACCCTAACTAGTAGGGACAATACACTGAAATTAAAACTAAAACTAAGATAGCTAATGATTAAGGAGGCTGGCTCGACTAGGACTGGTCACCGCAAATTGCATGTGAGGAAAGAAATTGAACGTTTGGTCCCGAACTCTCTTCCCACGTAGTTCGTGATGATTTCGCAAACGTTGAATAGCATAGTAGCCAAACTACTGCCGCAAATGTTGAATAGCTTGGTCATCAAACTACTACCGTATGTTTGAAGAGGCTGTGCCCAAAATCATAGCGAAATATGTATTTTTTTTTAAAAAAAAATTATATTGTAGCTACAATACAAAATCGCACCTTAATCGCACTAAAATTCACCCCTAGTGTACAGTAATTTTTGAAAGGAAATGGTCGTTGGCCTCTGAGTTATTTTTAAGTTCTTTACTTTCAGTTATTGCACTTTTAATTTTTTTCCCCTTCATTTTATATATCAATTTTTTAAATGTATTTAAATGGAAATTAAACATATATATTTTCCCCCACAAAAAGAGAAGGCAAAGAAACCCATTATAGTGTAAAAAACTTTTTCATTATATGACAATTCAAAAGCCAAAAAAATAAAAATAATAATAATACTATCTCAATCTCAAAAAAAAAAAAAAAGAGAGTAGAATTTTTTTAAAAAATTGTTAAAAAAAGTTGATTTTTAGTATGAAATTATTGTATTATTTCATTAATAATTATAATGTATAGGGTAAATTAAAAATATAAAATTTATATATTTAATAGTACATTAAATATATTGTAAATTATAATTTAAAAAAGTTATACCAAATTAAAAATGAACTTTTTTTCAGACAAAGGGAGTAATATTTATACTAAAAAGTTTAGTGAATTATGCACTCAATTAAAAAATGGAAAACTTTTTTTACCATAAAGAAAAAAAGAAAAAATTGAAGAAATTTCCTGGAAGTCACGAAAGCTTTTCCCCACCTTAATAATAATTAGGCATTGATTGTTATTAACTTAATAATCACAAAGTTCTATTTATTTCGTAGTTTTTACTTCTAATTTCTGCTAATTACTAATAATTCAAAACTCTAAAGTTTGAAATATAAAAAATTGCCAAATAATTGAATGTGTGATATTATTTCCTTTTGGATTTACAATTGTTGTATAGAACATGTATTTGTTTGTAAATCAGATACAAATAAGGTGTATGTAATGTAGATAGTGTAACTATTTACTTATCTATATTACTACCTTGGTTTACATAACAATCATTATATATATATATATATATATATATATATATATATATATATATATGCTAATTGTTCTATAGTAAAAAGATATATATAATTATTGTAATTTTAGTTTTATTAAATTGTTAAATAAGTAAAATATTTATAACTAATAAGTCTGATTTGATAATTGTAATATAACGGTATTAGTGTAGTAATTGAGATATTAAACTTGTAATAATGATATTAGTACATTACATTATACAAGGAAAAAAAAGAAATTTATTAAAAAATATAAAAATTATTTAAAAATAAGATAAATATATGAAAGAAATAGAAAAAATAACATGTGTAGTTGTGTAAATATGAGTTATGACTTATGAGAATACAAACTGTGCAATTATCTTATTTAATAACTCATCCTTATTTCATTTGAGTGTGCAAATTTATAATTAATTACTATGAAGTGATTAATGAATACTAATTATATATTTATTATTATTAATTTACGAGAGACTGAGTGAGTATTAAATTGAATAACAATATTAACTTAATAATTTTGGTTTAACAGTAATTTAAATTTTGAAGTTTGAGTTTATACATTTTTGAGAAAAAAATTGGTAGAGAAAAATTTGATCATGATAAATTAACAATTATTCTATCTGTATTTAGAAATTCTAATTGATCATATTAATATAAAATGTTATATTAATTGGCTAAATTTTGTATCAACATATTAACTTATTAAGAGTGTAATTGAAAGAAATAAATATATTTTAAAGATGTGATTGGATAAAATTAGATTTATTGAGAAATTAAAATTAAAATAGGAAGAAAGTATAGATATTATTATAATAATAACTATTGTAATTGGGCCAAATTGAGAATAAAATTACTTTAAATTGGACGATTTTGCAATTTTACAAAATTAAAACCACAATTTGGCAAATAATATTCCAATTTCCTTTTGCTAGGTTTCTATCCTAAACTTTCTTCTATCCTTTTTCGTCTTCGTTTGTTCCGGCCGCCGCCTTCTTTCTCCCTTTGGCCTTTGCTGAGTTGCTCCACTTTCCGCCGCCTTGTTTCTCCCTTTGATCGCGTTCTGCCCTTCTGCCGCTTCCTTCTGCTTCGGCCGCTTCCCTTCTGTCTGCCGTCGCGTCTGTCGCCAAGCTGCCGTGTTCTGCCTTTGCATCAGAAATAGCCAGCTGTAACAACAAATAGACTGGCGTTGGATACTATATCTTGTGGTTGTTGTTGTTGGCTTCGTGTTTGTTATGGATTCATTGAGACCTGAGAATAACTTTTATAGGTTTCACTCTTGAAATGTTTTACTCCCCAAGAAAATGTAAGCTTCGTGCATTTGCAGGTTTGTACGCTGTATGTATTCCCTTGATATCTTAGCTGGTGTGTAACTGTGTTTGCATGACCTTAGATTACAATGAGAAATTTTCAATTTTGGACTTGAATTGGTTTTCCCTCTTTCATTTTATGCAAAGCAGTCGCAGGATTTCACCTAATTAGGATATAGGAAAGAGACTCATTATGCAATATCGATCTTAGCAAAATAGCACATTACTGCTGAACCCTTTTCTTCTATTCATCCCCTGTCCTCCCCTTTATCAACATTCTCAGTCCAGTCATTCATTTTTCATTTTTCAAAACATCTGGTCTTGTTAGTTCGGATCAAGTTTTGTGCTTTTTGACAGAATTATGAGAATGATTCTGAATTCGGTTAAACCGAACCGAAAACCGAATTCGGCCGGTTCGAAATTGAATTTGACCGAATTCGGTTCGATTTTTGGTTTGGCCCTTGAAAATGACCAAACCGAACAACCCGAAAACCGATGAACCCGACCGAATTGCACCCTAGAAACAAATAAGTTCTCCGTTCCCTCAATGAAAACAACGACAGCTTCTTCTTCTCTCCGCCAGCGCCACCGGTCTGCAATTTTTTTCCTTCAAGCCCTCACTTCTATTTCACTTTTTCAGTCTCCATCTGTGCCCTTCAGCAAAACACACACAGATTGTTCTTCTCTGGCCAGCATCCGTCAGCCACACAGTTTTGCAATTTTTTGCCTTCAAGCCCTCACTTCTATTTCACTTTTTCAGTTCTCCATCTGGCGGCTTCGGCAAAAAATTGATTCCGGCGAAGAGAAAAAAATTTGCTTGAAGAAAACAAACATCAAAGATTGATTCAGGTATTGCCATAGAAACAGGGATTGGATCTTTTACTGGTAAGTTCCTTAATTGATTAATCCAGCCACACCGTATGGATCTGCAATTTTTTGCCTTGAAGCCCTCACTTCCATTTCACATTTTTACTTCTCCATCTGTGCCCTTCAGCAATTGTAGAAAAATGATCCAAACTATTAGGACGTTGATGTTGGTTCTTAATTGTAAAAACTTTAAAAAAACAAAATTTCTAGTCCTACTCATATGTTAATTTATCTTTTCAAAGGGCTTTTTGCCTACTCCTAGCGATTCATTACATTTTCTGGAGTGGTTAATCTTTGGGTGTCAGTTTGACTGAGAATATCATTCTCCTCATGTTTAGCTTGTCAGTTTCTTTATACTTGAAATATTGGATGACTCATATATAAAACTATTTTTATCTTCGAAATCACAGAGGCAGAAATTGTCCCCCCTAGGGTTTTGATAATTTCTTATACGAGTGATCAAATCATAGCTTAGCTCGTCAGCCATGGCTTTGCAAACTGGTATGGGCGTCACCAGGCTCCTCATAATTGTCGGCGCAGGTATGCTTTCACTTAATTAGTTTCCTTTTTTTAATTTTTTTTTTTAAGATGGATCGTGTGATCAATGGAGTGTGTGTTGTGCAGGTTATACGGGGACTATAATGTTGAAGAACGGTAAATTATCTGACGTGGTGGCTGAATTGCAGGTATTCTCCGTCAGCCACCTATTTGTTAGTAATATATTATCGTTTGTTTCAGCTGCTGTTTTAATTTTTAATGATAATTTTCAGCTAATAATTAGTTCATCTAGATGCGATGTTAGTGGTGTCAATAATTTATCGCGAGAATAGTTCCAAGTACATATGTATACGAATAATTTTTCTTTGTTGAAGTTTTTTATTGATATCTGTTTGGGAGGTATTAGGGTTTGAAGAATTTCAAGTGTAATTTTGGGGTTCATTACACTTGATTTCAGCTATGAAGATGGTGATTTGGAAGAATCTAATGTCTATTAGGAGAACTTTTGTTATGAATCTTATGATGGACACATGTTAGTGGCAGATTAACATTAAGAAGTAGGGATAAAGAAGTGACCAAGTTGTGATTGCATATGATCTTGGATTTGAGTGCTATACTGGTGATTTATTTGGTGTGATAAAAGGTCAGATGCCAACTATGCCAGAAGCTCTTTGCAGCTGAAGAATTCTGCCTACTGTTTATTTATTTAAAAGACAGAGGTCAAAATTGAATGTGTTATGTACTTCTTAATTCATATGTATGAAGCACAGTTGGTTTTTCTGCTTCTAGTTGCAAAAGGAAATTTAGAATATAATTTCTCAAAAAGGAGAAGAGAGTGAAACATTTGAAAATGTTTATTCTTACTCCTCTATTATGGAGAAACATCACATAATCTGAGAATTATGTGGTATATGTAATATTTTACCCCATATTTGTAATTGAGCTTAAGAATGGCTTCCTGCAAGCTTGTGCATGAGACAATTTTCTAAAACTGAGGATCGCATCCAAATCTTGTTTGCACCTTCTTATCATCTGAATATTATGGATGCTGTATGTATGCATTAAATTTTTTTTATTTGTTTCAGTTTATGCATTATGTCTGGTGAAATGGTACTATCTCTCTATTTATTAAACGATATCCACATTAGTGCTTTTGAGTTATTTTGCATGTTGTGTTGTGTGCACATGAATGCATGGTTGATTTAAATATTAAAATCTATAACTATATGTGTTTGGTTGGGATAGTGCATCAATTATTTATTGATCATTTATTAATATGTTTGGCAGAATTTGCTTAAGAAGCATGAGAAAGCTGGGGACGATGGTGAATCTGACTTGTCTGCACAGGTAAACATAATTGTAGAAAGCCTTAAGCTATTTGTTGCATTGACAATTATACTTTGAGTGCAAATTAGTGCTTTAAGAATTTGTTGCATCAATTAATTCAAGATAATTGAAATGAAGTATTGAAACTGTTTGATTGCTATTTTGTCTTGAAAAGTGAGGGGAATATTTGGGGTAATTTGAGATACAGTATGTGATTTTCATCAGGTTACTTTTTAACAATGGAATATTGACGTTCTTCTGAGACAGGAAAGAGAACAAGAACTTTTTTTTTTCCCTCAAACATTGCTATTTGTCTCAGGAGGAGATGATTTCCAATTATTTCTGACAGAAACTTCAGATAGGAATAAAAGAAAAGTTTTTTAGTTTTCCAAGAATTGTTAAATGTATTCTAGAATAGTGCATGCTTTAAATGTTGCTAAGGGTTTGTTTGGAGTGTGATGTATTTGGAAAAAGTTGTATTGGAATGTGTGAAAATTTTGGTGGGTATTTTTTGATAGAAAAAGTATTTTGGATGGAAAATAAGAGGGAAAATTTTTTAAAATTATGTGAGAAGAATTTGAGTGGGAAAATTTGAATTTTAAATTTTGAAATAAAAATATTTTTGTATAGTTTATTTTTGTTTGAGAATTTACTTATTTGCAAAGAAATATATGCGAGAACAGTGTGTAAATTGAACATTGCTAAACATATGCTAGAACATTGTGTAATTTTAAGTATTGCTATTTAATCTGAGGAATTGGTTTTCAATTTTCTTTGACATGGTTATACCATGAGTGGCAATATTTGACTTGTCCCATACTCAATTTTTATTCTCTATTTGTTTTCAGGTCCGTCGACTGGCTGAGGAAATGCGACGGCTGGCTCATAATCGCCCAATTACTGTCCTTAATGGGAATTCTGGGCAGAATGGTAAATTTTGCTAGTGATTTGATATATTAAACTTGAAAATTGCTGCGCAGGAGGACATTGTCATGTGACCGCCAATACTTATGTTTTCCTTCAACAGTCCTTCAGTTTAGCGAGAAATTAAACCCAAACTGGCTTAAATTGAATTATGGATTGCCCTTTTGGGCTTAATGCTACTCTTGGAAACATTTATACATTTGATTTAGTTGAATTTTGGATCTTTTGCAAGCTTCTATTTAATATCTCTCTCTGTCTCTCAGGCTTATCATCTCTGGTGGTGCCTATTGCTGCTTTGGGTGCCTTGGGCTATGGATACATGTGGTGGAAGGTGCAGTAGTCAGCCTTGCGTTCTTGTCATTTTAATCTGTTTTTCTTATCTGACAAGCTAAAAACCATGTTTTTTTCTGTTCATTTATTTTCGTCAGTGATTTATTTTCTGCAAGAAACTCTATTTAACCTTCATTTTTATCCAACTGTTCTTTTCAACCCAACATTTGCAGGGCATTTCATTCTCAGACCTTATGTATGTGACAAAGCGTGGTATGGCGACTGCTGTGGAGAACTTAACGAAGCATCTGGAGCATGTGTCAGATGCTCTTGCTGTGAGTTCTATACACCACTTTCTGTTCTCTGATATTGACTTCTTTAAGTATAATCTTTCATTCTGTACACGGGCCTTGCCCTGTACAATCTAATCATGTCTTTGATGTTCTTTTCTTACATTTGATTTATGATGAATTGGGCATTATTAGCTACTCCTGAGTTTTTTTTTTTTACATCCAATAAAAAGTTCCCTAAATCTCTAATCTAAGCACCGCATTTTTTCATGGCCATGCCTCTATAGCTTCTTTTTCTCTCTCTCTTTCTCTGCTGACATTTGGATGCCAATAACACTAAGAGTTAAAACAGAAGATTTTAATTGCCTTGACATACCATTGTTGGTTTGATTTATTGTGATGAGTTGTTTTCCTTCTTTTCATTTGTTGTTGGATCAGGCAGCAAAGACGCACTTGACACAAAGGATTGAGAACTTGGACAACAAACTGGATGAGCAAGTGGAGATTTCAAAATTAATAAGATCTGATGTAAAATGTTCGCCTTTTTCAATCATTTCTTGCAGCTGTGTACTTCACTCTTTCATTTATGAGTCTATTTCCTTAACTACCTGAAACCTAACTTGACCAGATTTATGTAAATTTGCGAACCAGGTTAATGATGCACGTGGTGATCTTTCACACATAAACTATGACTTGGAGGAGGTGCGAAGGATGCTGCAAAATATGGTAGGTTTACTTCACAAATATCATGCTCTTTAATTAATTGTTAGAAAAATGCACTTATGGGTCTATTGTCTTGTTGTAAAAAACTAATAGGTGCCATCTAGTCATATGAACAAGCACCAATTACTATATATTAAAAGACGTGCTAGAGAATACAATTAAAGTCAGTGCAGAAAATAATAACTGTCTGAATTGGCTTTGAACTTTAAAAGATTAGGGGAAGAAAAAATCTGTAATTATTGAAGTACAGTATCTGGATTCATCAGCCTCTTGTTGCTATTTTAAGGAACTGGATAACTCACTGTCATTAGAAAGATAAATTCTTGGCCTATCAAATTAATTATCTTATATTGCCTCAAACACCTTATGTGTTATGCATTGCATTGCCATGTTGAAAAGATAAGTTGTTTGGCTGCAACATGTTGACCTCAGCATCTGTGCATCTTTCGTTGAGATTGCTTCTCAGTTTCTACCTATTTAACCATTTGTGCATCATTTGTGATCGCAGGGTGGCAAAGTTCTGACCTTGGAAGCTAAGCAGGTGAAACAAATTAAAATATTCTGTATAATACTATTGCAAAATGTCTCCAATAGAGCACCAAAAATGATGATTATCTGCTTCTGTACTAGAGAACTAAACTTTGGTGTCTAATTGGGTTTTCCCTAACGCTTGATATAACCTCCAGGATCTTTCAAATACTGGTGTTTTATACTTATGCAGCGTTGTCCAGGGAAAGAGGGTAAAAATGCCAGATAGGCTGCAGGTTTGTACTAAATTTCCCCTCTTATAATTTTTATAATTACCATTTGACATTGTTGGTCAATTTTAATTTGGCTAATCAGGTTATCAGTCACCGACAGTTTTGGGATCTAGAGTTTTAGATTCTCAATTAAGTATTTTTTTTCTCTCTAAATTTTCAGGACCAACTAAAAACTATTGGCAACTCAGTTCCCGGTCTCATGGTACTTGCTCCATCTTATTACAACTCTATTTTTGCAATACTCAAAGTGAAGGCAATTTTATTTGAGATAGAATGTATATCAGTAATTCATATTAACTGTGTAATGTCTACTAGAGTTTAAAAGTGGATATCCTTTCTTCAGGGCCTTAAGGAATTGGACTCGCTGGAATCCGGAAATGGCATTAATATGTTAATAACTGATGGCGTTCATGAGATGGTAAGGAAAATGGAAGTGACCTGAAGCCTACAAGGTACGAATTACAGATTTTTTTGGTCCTCTTTTGCCTTTTATTCAAGTATTGTCTTTGAACTGATACATGCTGTGGTGGATTCCCCTGTACATATGAGTTTGCATAGCCTTGTATTAATGTCTCTCCTATTCTTGTCCATTTTGCTGTTTGGTAACTCTCTTGCTTTTGCTTTAGTTATACACGTGAAGTTCTTTTGATACTCAGCTTTGCATGGTAGCTAAAAGTGGTTTTTTTCATGTCTGTAGGATGGGATCAACAGTCTGTTGATGAGAAGCATATTTAAGCCTTTATAAGCAAATGCGTTTTGAGTTCCTTCGTGTACGTGGTCAAAGAAGAAGAGTTAAATTGAATAATGCAGCACCGCATAGTGCATATGCATATTTAGATTTCGAAACATATGATTGCGTACACAAAATCCGTGGAGAGCTTTTGGCTTGTTTATAGCCTCCTGTTCATAACATTTTCCTTTTCTAGTATTGCAAGTGTTGATTTTTTCCTTCCTCGTGACAAGTATATTCGTGTTTAAAGGCTGGCGTAGTTTGATTAAAAATTCAACTCTCCCTGTAGTAAATCACCACTCTGTCCTTCCTTGGCTATGTTCAAATGGATAGTAACGACCTTATCAAATTCAGTTGTTTTATGCGTTTCTCCTTCATTTGTTACTTTTTCGCGGTCCAAAATCCAAATTGCTTCTACTGTTCCCAATAACAAGCTAATTGATAAAACAAGGCGGCAACTAAACAAAAACAATAAGGTCTCGATTTCGTTAAGCCAAATGCTATACGTAGTTATGCTACATAAACATCAAATATAATAACATTAAATTACACATGCAATAAAGAACAATGACGCAGAAACCAAAATCCAGAGGATTAACATCAGTATTTTCACATTTTAATTCCTAATTAACCAGAAATTTCTATGGACTTCACATCAGGCTACATCTGGGTCTTTGACTTCTTCCTTCGGAATGGTTATAGCAAGAACCCCATTTTCCATGGCAGCCTTGACTTGATCAACTTTTGCAATCTCTACTTTTGCATTCTCTGGAAGCCTGAAACTCCTCATGAATGTCCCGTTGCTGCGTTTCACCCTCTGCCAATCTAATAAATCAACTCATTGAATAAAAAATTCCTAGATGATTTTGAAACAAAACATTAACATTCAAAAAAAAGAAAGACGAATTCGAATATGTAGTAACGTCTTGCGGAAATGTTACTAATGGAACATGTAGGAAAATAAGGCCTTTTTGGTTTGTGTTGGGTCTATTTACTTTGTTCGTTGGGTCTATAGGGATTCCAATTACTTTAAGTAAAGAAGGTGTAGATTTAGATATATTATTTAAATGGTTAACTCCGCCTATAAATCTTTTGACTCAAAAATTGAATAATTCAATGGATTGGTACGAATTTTTCAAAGATTCAGTTTTTTCAGTCAGTATAGCTTCTTTAGGGATATTTATGGTGGGTCTCTTTCATCTTCTTAGGTTTATGCTCTGCTCTGGTAAAGATTTGTCGGAGTTTTATTTGTACATATAGGGAATTTTCCGCAATGGGCGAAAGCCTGACGGAGCAATGCCGCGTGGAGGTAGAAGGCCCATGGGTCATGAACTTCTTTTCCCGGAGAAGAAGCAATGGCGGTATCTAGGGAATAAGCATCAGCTAACTCTGTGCCAGCAGCCGCGGTAAGACAGAGGATGCAAGCCGTGGTAAGACAGAGGATGCAAGCATAAGTGTCGTTCTTGTCTTGAGCATCCAGATTTTCACCCCTGAACACCTGATCCACTGAAACCTCTTAGCCCCTGAGCATTCAAACTCCTGATCCCCTGAGCCCTAAATCCTTAGGCATATCTCTCTTAGCGTTCTTGTCTTCAACCACTGAGCATCTAGACTTTCACCCCTGAACACCTGACCCACTGAAACCTCTTAGCCCCTGAACCTCTGAGCATTCAATTTGCTGATCCCTGAGCCCTAAATCCTTAGGCATATCTCTCTTAGCCCCTGAATCTCTGAGCTGATCCCTGAGCCCTGGCCAACGCACTAAAACCCCGAGCCCCCTCTCCAACCCCTGAAGTGCTAAAAAGATTGAGGAAAGAATTCCAAATTGGTTTATACATTGTCTTGTCTGGTTCCATGAGAGTTCTAGATGTAAACCTGTCGAAAAAGTCTGGATGGTTTGTACAAGTTCCTAGTCTTATGATATGTGAGTCCACAACGGTTGCCTATGAGAGATCGTACTACCATCCCCTTTGTACCCCACCCCGGTTGGTGTAAAGAACATAGGAAACTTGGTTTTAAACTGGGAGGCACATGACTAGTAAAGCTGGATGTAGAGTCTGCATGGTCCTCTTTTGCCTCCAACCCTGATTGGTTTTGAAAACTGCAAGGAAAAAAACTGGTTGAGAATAGACAGCAACGGGTGATAAAGGTTTGGGGTGTGGATAGCAGAAAAGTGCCTGTTGTGGTC
This sequence comes from Gynochthodes officinalis, assembly GCA_020080225.1. Classification (NCBI taxonomy): domain Eukaryota; kingdom Viridiplantae; phylum Streptophyta; class Magnoliopsida; order Gentianales; family Rubiaceae; genus Gynochthodes; species Gynochthodes officinalis. The sequence continues at coordinate 31,206,668 of CM034625.1, read as the reverse complement.
AAGTATCCTTAGATCTATCGATGATGAATAAGTGCGCAAAGCACAATGCTCCTGTGTATACAATTCTAAATAAGTGCAATGCACAGAAACACGGAGTTTGAAATGGGCTTAAACTGAAGGAACTCCACCACAACGTCCAGCTTCCCGAATGAGTAAACCAGTTGCTGCACCTAAAACTGGGTGATTCTGAATGTTTGCCAATCCTCCCACTACAGGGATGGGAAGTGCTGGCTGATAAACCATTTTGCTTAGTTCTATGCAGAAAGGTTAAAAGACTTTTGATTCTGAATGTTTACCAGCTGTAGGGGATCTGTTAGTGATGATTTTGAAGAATCACTAGTTGTCGTTAAATAATACTCTCTCGTGGGACTAGATACTACTTGGACTTACTGAACTGACTTTGAGATGGAGCTTACAGTTCCTTTTGTTCTCTCAGGTTTTTTCCAGACCTCGTAATATGGAGAAGATGAGTGTTGCTAAGATAACTTGTCAAAGATCGAATGAGAAGGCTGCTTTTAGCTTAGTGTCCACAAACCAAGATCAGGTTTTTAACTCCGCCTGTGTTTAGTATTATTGTCCTATTATGGCACAGGCGGTCCCAAGCCTGGATAAAGGAGGAGGGTTGAATGTATTATACAAACTACTGCATTTAACACAGTTTGAATATTGAGTGAAAAGCTGAAATTTGAATACAAAAACTGATTTTGTTTTCTGCACATTGATTTTTTACTGCTGTAGCATTGGAAATCCAATTTCTGATATTGTTTGTTAGTATTTTTTTTGTGTGAACACTTTTTTCAATTTTCTGTTTGATGAAAGTCAGTAGCCTTTATCCCTGTCTGTTATGCTGCAGGAATAGCTCAAGTGGAAAGAAGGAATCTTTTTGTCAATTTTAGTTACTGCAGAACCTGGGAAGAGAGTGAAATCAAAAGGTTTTGTACAACTGAAGCCGGAAAGGAGAACTTTGCTGCAGAGCAGGACGCAACTTTACTAATTAGTTTAAAATCAACTTTTAAGCAGTCATGATCTAGTTTAAGGTTAAAATCTGAGCAAAAGAAGAATTTGAATCAAGAACTTGCTGCGGTTGTTTGTTTTTCAGCTTGGTTGGTTGGCACTGAACTCCAACTCCTGTCTAGACTAGCCTCAACAATCTTAAATATGTTTCTTCTTAGTTTGCATGCTTGGCGGAATCAAATTTTTGGTTATAAATGCTTGTGGTTCTCCTCACAAACTGAGCACTGCCTAATGTGATAAGATGGAGTATGCATTGCAGGCTGATCACAAACATGACCGTTGGTCTTGATGATAGGTCATGTGCCCCAGGAAATATGAAATGAGGCCAGGGTTATGTGGACAGAGCATCTATCTATCTTCAAGCGGAAGAGATATAGTTAAGGTACTTAAATGGGATAGTGCTCATTCAGTCATTTACAATTTAGTCATAAATTCAGAGAATTTAATAGACAGGCATACATGCCTTCACATTAGACATGACTCATAAGCCCCTCAAAGAAGCCATGGCCATTGATATTAAGTTAATTTGATAACTCCACATTACGTGCTTTAATTTGCGCATCACACTTTCAGTTTCTTTTTTTAAGTTGATTTATTTGTCTACAAAATTTGTCTACAACTTTGGGATTTGAGCCAAATCAGCTTTCTACTTGAACTTATGTTGCATAATTTTAGAAGAGATTTCATATTTCACAATAAACATTGTACAAGAATAAGCCTCATATAGGCTAGGGTAATTACGAATATGGAAACTATAATTGCTTGTATAGATTGATAACACTGCACTTGTATGACACTAACACCACTACGACACTTCTAACGCATATGAATCCTCCTAAAACCAATTGTTTCTCTGATGCTTAAAAATTCATAGCACTGCACCAAAAAAAAAAAAAAAAAAAAAAGAAGTCTTATCCTATATTTGTTAGGCATGTTTTGGAGATATTTTTTGTATCTGCACATGACACAGCCACCTTCAAGAGGACCATACGCGCTGCAATGAGCATTTTTATCTATTTGGTTGGTATGATTTCTATCTGGTGATTGGCCGTCCTCATTGTTGGCTTTCCAACTTAATCTGTTTGAAATGCTTTGCGAATGCAATTTTCCCTTTCTTTTTTCTCACTGATGTGCTTTTACTTTTAGTATGAAGGGCACGGTGTTCATCTCAATTCTTTATGATCTTATCCTTGTAGCTTATTACTCATTTTACATTTGTATCAGCCACAAATTTTGATTGCGATGGCCAGGGATGGATTATTTCCATCTTTATTCTCAGACATCAATAAACACAAGTTTTCCAGTCAAGAGAACCATTATAACAGGTGTCTTTGTTGCAATCCTAGCTGTCTTCATGGATGTGCCACTGTTGGCAGGGATGTTAAGTAAACACATTGTAAACGATATCTATTTTAATGGAGAGAACTGAAGGCATATTGCAAAGCAGCTGCATTTTCTGGTGAATGTTTTTGAAATTTGAAAACAGGCATATGGGAAAGTTATTTATTTATTTATTTTTTTGAAACTTAATGGAATTTGTTCTTGTTAATAGGTAAAAAAAGGCTTCTTCTCTTATTTTGGAACTGATATATGCTAACTGTGTTTGTGGTTATAGCTTTCAATTCCAACAATTTGTAAATGGCACTCATTTTCTTAATATGGTTAGATAGCAGCCCAACATTTACCAGTGTGTAACTTGACCTGCAATTCAGCATAATTTATTGTTCTCTTTTTCCGGTGCCCGCGCGCCCCCTGCCCGCCCCGCACCCCCCCCCCCCCCCCCGCCCCCCCCTCCCCCCTTCCCTTCTTTTCCTTCTTTATATCTCGTGCTTTTCTTTGTAAGTGACCTTGTGGGATGCAGGCTTGCCAGGATCCATCACTATACAATCCATCATTCATTAAAATTACAACCAAAGTGCCGTTACGATCTTTACCCAAATTTTAAGCACTTTAATGTAGGATGACACCAGCTTCAAGTGGCTTAAACTAATTTCCATCACCCGCTTCATTGTCTTCATTAACTATTCTGCTTAGTCTTTACTTGGACTGGAAAGAATTGTATTTATGGTGCTACTTCCATGCCGATAGAACCATATTTCCAGCATATTTCCAGCATATTCAAGAGGTTAATGGAATTGGTATCTTAAAATTATTGAAGTTAAGATTGTATGTCTTTTGGAGTAATGTATGAGATTCAAGTCATTAGGTTTACATTATTCCTAGAAAAGAGGTTGGCCATGAAAGTGGAGTAGGGTTTTGGGTAATTAATTGCAAATATGCACAGGGCTATTAGTGTCAACAGTTGCTTGTAGTGGCATGCTGTGGATACATCCTCTAATACTTGTTTTGCCGGTGAAGAAGATGAAGAAAAAGAAATGTGATGGAAAGTAATAAGAAACTACGTAGACAATAATGATTTTTATTCCTGATTTTTGTTAACTTGTTGAGGTTTTTACCAAGACTCAGTGTGCCTTTTGGAATCTTTATGATTCCTGTTGTAGTTATTAAATGTTAGCCAAATGGCCACAGAATAAAATTATTACTGACGTAGCAATGGCAACTTTTTGCTGCATTTAGATGGCAGAAATGTTGTAGAATAACTCTACACAATACAACCTTGAATATGGTTTGTGGATCCTACTTTATCCATTGTTTCATCTAGAAAGCCATGAGCTAGGTGAAAATTTAATGCTCTTGATATTGCTTATTAGAGAATCCAGAGTATTTTCATCTTTTCATGAGATGATGACCTGACATTATGTTTAACAGTTAATATTTTCTGGGTTTGCTACTTTCTATCCCTTTTAATGTTAAACATGGAACAGATTGTTATCCAAATTTTTCCTTTGAATCTTTTACAGGTTTCGTCTGCCCGTTTGTTCTTGTTCCTTATCTACCTGTGGCCTGCATCCTTGTGAATACGTATGTACTTATTAACCTTGGGTGAGTACATAACTTTAAGAAATCTCATGTCATTATGGTCTGACCTTAATAGCTTGATTACCTGAATATGCAGTGCTGGAACTTTGGCACGTGCTTCTGTATGGCTGGTAATTGCGTTGCACTATATGTGTTCTATGGCTGGTCTCACAGATACTAGCAAAGATCACTTCCATTCCAATTGAACTCGTTGAAGATACCGTAGTTTTGTCTTAGGTATCATCTGTACAGATTGTGTTGCACCATCATTGTTTAGCTGCTAAAAGCCTTGAAAGGTTTAGTGGTTTTTATTGGTTGTATGTGAGATAAAGCTATTAGTTGGGCGAACATCTTAAAATATGTTAGAGGTTACGACTAAAAGTTTCTCCAAATTTCGGAGTTTTGGTTTGATAGGGTTCTTGAAAATTTGATGCGAGTAATACCTCAATCCTTTAATTAAAAAATAGCAGTTAGCACATTTTTCACATTTCCAATGTCAAAGTGACAATCAATGAAAATATATTGTTGGGCGAATTCTATTCTTTTTAAGGGCGCAATTAGATTCTAAATTCTTGTGAAGGGTGTAGAAATTTCAAAACTCTCTTTTAAAAGCATAAAAATATTTTTAATATCATGTATAATTTGTCAATTACAAATTTAACCCCCTTAACATACAACATTATGTTAATTATTATTCTACTTTCCAAAAATTGATGGATGAACAGGCCAAAGAAAAACATTAGAATAGCAATTATCAAAAACTTCCAAATATATTTGTAGCCATTGATATGGTGAAAGCAATCAAACTTTTCTAGCAGTAAAAACTCTCCATTTGGCTGGTGAAATGATGATCACAATGATGACTGAAAGAATGATCTTTTCCACCTTGCAAGTTTCTCTGCTCCTTGCCAAGAAATTAAAGGATGAGATCACCACATAGACCACACAGTTAACGATCAATAAGTCTAGTAAGAGTCAATTACCAAAAGTAGTATAGAAAACCCAAAGCCACCTCTGAAAGAAATCAGATTAGGTTGTATCATATAGAGTACAACACTACAGCTGTACATTAGTCTTATTATTCAATACCAAAATGCCCAAGAATCATTCCCATTTTACTTTCCCCTTCCTTGCCAAGATCAATGACCCTTTTGAAAAACTAAATGGCTATGACTTCCAAATGAACTATCTTGCCAGAAGGTTCTTGTAGAATTTTATTACAAGTGAAAACTCAAAAAAGTATAGCAAGACATGATAAATTTTCGAGGTAACAAAACAGTGAACAAGAAGCATTTATCTATATAAGGCTGTTGGCATGCTGTGAAATGCCTATGATATTAGACATAATCAACCTTAACAAAAGGGATGATAATTAATCCTATATAGAACATCATTTATGAATGAAATGTCTTCCCACTAATAATATCTCAAAGCAAAATCGCAACAGTGATTAGATGAATTGATGTTATCTCTAAATGTGAATCTTTCACATGCAACAGTTAAACAATGCAATTATTGTCATATATATTAGGATAAGATTTGAGATTTAATATCATTACAGATCATGAAAACAAATTTAAAGTTTTATCTGTGAATCCATCAAGACAACTATAGGAGCACCAATATAGGGTTTGGAGGTAATTCAATGTCCCAAAAAACAGATGAATTTCAGGGTCTCAAAGGGTTTCAAACCCCAACCATATGCAAGAAACAGGAAAGAACACTGAAATTTGAGTTTCCAAGAATTTCTTTATTCTTGCCAGGACATTCATATCAAATGAATGCTCAACAAATGAATTAGATAAATGTTTATGTTACCTTGCGAGGTGCAACAGCCAGTTCATTTTCCTTAATTGTATTGCCTTGAAACCCACAGGGTGCAACACTTCTTCATAACTACAAACAAAAGCATTTTAACTTATTAATAGTTTGAAGAGCCAGAAATAAGAACATAAAGCAAGAAAAGGAGGAATGTGGTTAAAAATGTTAACAAGATACAAGGGTAAATGACTCCAATAGTCCTTCATATTAAAGCTAAGTCGCGATTTGGTCCTTAGAGTTGAAAAATTTGCAATTGAGTCCTTCAAGTCTATAATTGGCGCAATTTCGTCCTAACTTGGTGACACAGTGATTCTGACAAGGGTAATTTCGTCCTATTTTATTTTTTGTATTTTATTTGCTGTTTGTGTCTCCTTTGTATCTGCCTCATATTTTTTTTTTAGGATGAAACTTTTAGGACGATATCTGAAACTATAAATTTGAAACTGTTCCCTTCCCCAATTGCCAAATTTGAATTTATCTAATTTCGTTTCTTTTTTGGATTAATTACCAACACCCCTCGGTGGTTTGTATTTATTATCAATCACACCCTGTAGTTTGTCAAAACTACTAGTACCCCTTGAAAATAACTTCCGTTATATTTAACGGATTTAATGAGCAAAATGACAAAAAGACGAGAAAAATGTAGATGCAAAGGAGGCATAAGTCAACAAATAAAATACAAAAAAATAAAAAAATAAAATAATTTAGTCCTAATATCTTATAAAATATAGTCCTAATATCTTGTAAAATTTCATCATAAAAAAAAAATACAAGGCAGATACAAAGTAATAAATAAAATACCAAAAAAAAAAAATTTAGTCCTAATATCTTACAAAATTTAGTCCTAATATCTTGCAAAATTTAGTCCTAATATCTTACAAAATTTCGTTTTTTTAAAAAAATACAAGGTAGATACAAAGGCGACACAAAGCAGTAAATAACATACAAAAAATAAAAATAAATAAAATAATTAATCTTAATCTCTTGTAAAATTTCGTCCTAAAAATTTCATCATAAAAAAAGATACAAGGTAGATGCAAATGAGATACAAAACAGCAAATAAAATACAAAAAAAAAAACAATAAAAAATAAAATAGGACGAAATTATCCCTGCCAGAATCGCTGCGTCACCAAATTAGGACAAAATTGCGCCAATTATAGATTTGAGGGACTCAATTACAACTTTTTCAACTCTAAGGACCAAACCGCGAGTTAGCCTTAACATGAGGAACTATTGGAGTCATTTACCCCAATATACAAATATTTAGAAGAAACTAAATCAACCATTTGATTAAGCTGGATAGTGGTAGGAGCATACTCGGCGACAGATACTTTGTATGGAGGTCCACCTTTGTGATCGCTAATCTGTTGAAAAAGAACATACATATTGTTGAGTTCATAATTAACACTTTAAAAGCGGCCTTGACCAAATTAGTAGTAAAGTACATAAGATGACCGCACTAATAAAACAATGCAACTGCTATTTGCTACTCAAGCAAGCCTCTAAAATACCAGATAATCAAATTGAAGTTTAGTAATTCCACTCAAGTACTCAACCACAAGCATTTCCAACCATAATGTTTTTAAGATGAATGTTTGCTAACATACTATTTTTAAAATGAACAGTATTCTCGAAGTCATTATAATGTCAATATGCAATTATGAATTAAGTACTTCTACAATCACGTCATATTAGTCAATCTGTTGACAGATATATATTTACAGTGAAATAATGAGAGAGGAAATTGACCGGAAACATCAGAGTCATCAACTCTCCATCTGGTTTTAAAAGATCTCGCATTTTGACAGCTCAAGATGACCTCATATCTGGTTCAGAGGGCACAAAAGAACCTGCAAAGTTAATCTGTGAGAGTGCTAGCAAGAATAACTTTATTCTCGTTAACGACAGCAACAACGACTAAGCCTTTAGCTGACCCTACATAATGGGATAAAGATATAGTTGTTGTTATTGTTAGCAAGAATAAAGTAATTTTAGAGAGGAGAATGTGCAAAGGGTCAATTCACACTCACGTGTAGTCAAAAATGAAATCAAATAACTCCATTGGACACCGTGTGAAGAAGTCTGCCTTTAGGAATTCAAAATATTCTCAATTTGATGATGATGAGGACAACTACCTTGATGAGCGAAAGCAAAGAAAACATTCACAAGGGAGCATGAGAATATAGATAATAAGTAAGGAATGAAGTAATTAATGGACACTTATCTAATCAAACCAAGCATGCCTCTAAAAATTTTCCTACATCTTCTAGAGAGCAAATATTTTAAATCAAGGAATTCCAAGGATTACCATTCTATTACATTGGTAGTAAATATCAGCACTTAAGTTTTCATCTCCCTAACATTACTATCGACAACCAGAAAATGAGCAATTAAAAGCAGAATTAGATTCACGTAGTGTATACATGTGGAAGTTACAATGTTCTCAGATAAACGTCATAAGCACTCACTAGTTTCTCGTTGACCTCAATTAAAAATATTCCCTTCATAGTAAAAGAAGTGATTCTTCTAATAATGTTGAATGAGGAATACAAATGCAATTACAGAGTTATCCATAAAAATGTAGTAACCTCAAGGGCTTTTTCAATAGCTACTTTTGATATATCAAGGCCAACAACATAGCGTTCAGGGCTGGCAATGGCCACTACATCATGGCCCTGTAGCATTAGAGAGCCAATATCAGACATATGGAGGTACATTCAACTGTCAACTGCACTCACTCTCGTGCTGACTTCAATGGTCCCGGTCCGAAAAAGAAAATCAGAAACTCAAACTCGACATAGGGACTGTTTTACGAAATTTCTCCCTATACCCCTAAGTTTCAAGCGAAATGGTGATCTATAAAAACGAGATTAATTGGCATTCTGATAATCATGAAAGAAGCTTAAATCATTATTTTCAATATCAAGCCAACTACACTTCCACACAGGAATTGGTTGCCTACGAAGCACACTGAGTGCTTGTAAGTGCATTATTCTGGAGCTAACTATGAAGAGAGTATTGGGTCAAAAACTAAGTAAGTTAATCCTTTTCATTACTCAACGTCTCCTCATTTGCAACCTAAACCTTCGTTCTATATAAAGTACGAAAAAGATTCCTTTTTTAAATGTACCAAACTTCATAATCACTAATACCACCTATAGATTTCACTCTCACAATCATGAAAATCTTAAACAAAATCAGCAGCAAAGTAAAGAAAGAAAAAAAGCACAACCCAAGAAGCATAAATATAAAACACAATTGAATCCAACAAGTTGATTTTATTTTATTTTTGGCATCTTTTGCCATATGTAAACTCGATTTGCAGCCAATCCCAGAAGACCAATCAAAAGAAAGGGTGCCATAAAGAAAAGGGCCACTTCCCCCTCTAGGGATAACTACAAAGTGGATAAATTTGAAGGGATAACTACAGAGTGGATAATCAATTCAAGAACCATCCTTGAACCACTTGACAATGTTGACGGTGTGTTCGAGGTTAATTATATGTATACAGACTTTCATTGATGCCAAAAAAGAATCCATGGTAAAGTCCTCTTTCGGTCATTACTTATTAGGTTTCTAGATGCTGTTTTATAGATAATAGTACGGATATCTTAATTGATATGTGTCAATTTTCATGTTAGTTGACAATGTCCTAAATTTTATATTGTATTTGTGGCTATTTTACCTTGCTATTTAGATCTGCTAATCTAAAATGGTTTTTCATTTTGTAGATGTGTTGGCCGTGGTGATCAATAGTCTACTTCTAAGACTATCAAAGGTGATGTAGATGATTCAGTGATTCAGAAATTCATCCACGTTAATCAAAGGTGATAGAATCTTTCCTCCTATTTTTGCATTCAAATGTCTATAATTTATCTTCAAGATGAGGCATGAAATCCATATTCTCTGTTCATTATTCTCTTTATTTCCCTACATAAAATTTCCGTTCATTATTCTATTTATAGCCTTGTTGTGGTGTCATCTCATTCCAAGCTATTTACTGCTTCATTGTCTAGATGTGTTTGAACATATTTATTCACTGCATAAACCTGTCTTTGAGAATCTGTTTTATCCATTACATTAATGTGCTCATTTCCCTAGGTACTTACTAGATCATTCTAACTGATTAGCAGGCCATTTCGTTAGTACATAAAACCGTGTTGATAACAAGTGCATGTGTTTTATTGCCATGTGGTGTTTTGCCAACCTAATTTGTGATTTCAATTTTTCTGTTTTTTCCAACCAATATCCAATCTATTAGAATTTGGAATTTAGGTGTTTTGTTGGATTCGTTAACTTGGGAAAAAAGTTGTTTATATTGTTAGCCGCATGAAATTTATGTCTTTGCTAAGTTAACTATTTCGTTCTATTGTTGCAGTATGAAGACAGTCATGCTATCCATTTGGAACGAGTTTGTTGCGAATGAATGAACTAATATTTTTGAGAATTTGAACAATTTTCCTGTAATCATCTGTCGCAGGATTAAAGTTGTTTACTATAATGATCCTGTATTCCACCGTCAATCCCATTGTGTTCACCTTAATTGTTTTGCTAACTCTGTTGCTTCATCTCTCAATGTTTTATTTCACGGCTATCTATTAATACAACGCAAAAAAAAAAAATTGTAGGCACAGCTCTGACTACAAAATTTGACTCAGTTATTCTTGTCAACCCTCCAATAAAAAGTGCACTTCGTCTAAAAAACTGGTGATGCAGCCCTATATTAATTCTTAGCTTTACTCATTTCCATTGCTTCGTTACTCAAAACGGTCTTTTACTATGCACTAGGACTGACAGAAACAAGAAGATGCTGTCTGACTTTGTCATCAACAAGACCTATTTCAAGAATCCTCAGGAGATATCTATAGAGTCGTACAAGAAAACTTGTCTCGTTGCTAATATAACACCATTTCAAAAGGTATTTATTCATCCTTAGCCTAATGATCGAAACAAGTATGGACATCCATGTATGCTTTACTATCCATTGTGAGTAACTTATTGCAATCTGTTTGCAGAATGTATTTGTGAAGGCACAACTTTCCTTCAAGAATATTTGCCAGAAGTATTGTACATGGCTTGTCCCAAATGCTTCTAATCAACATCTGCACTTCAATATGATGAATACACCTGTAACTTGTGTGAATCAAACCAGATGGCAGAACCCAAGTAAATTTATCTCTTGTTCCTTTTTTGATTTCATTTTAATTTTATTGTATGCTGGCCTAACTGATTATTGGTTTGTTAATAGGTGTAGGTTTGAGGTTGACGTGATTTATGATAGTGGTATCATCACAGCCTCTATATTTGGAAACCTGGCTGAAAAATTGTTAACATTTTCAGTGAGCGAAGTCATGGAATATGCAAACAAGGTCATTCCTATTTCCAAACTACCTGTTTTCATTATCACTATCTTGCTTTTCTTCCACAAGTGCAACTGCTTTAGCATTAACTCTTTTTTTTTTTTTTGTCTAGAACATTGGCCTTCCTTTACAGGAAGTTCACAAGGATTTGCAGTCCAAATTATTCTTGGTGTAGATTAGGCCAATAAAACTTAAGAATGCAGATGGTAGACAGTGCTACACAATCACTTCGTATCCTGAATTTCATGAAATCTAGTTTTCAGGCTCGTCATTGAAGCAGAACAGTGCAAGTGCAACAAAAGTATCATCGGCAAATGTTGTTGAAGTCCAGCCAATGTCACAATTTGAAAGTACTATTACAGTGATTGTTTATGACTAAAATTCTAACTATATCCATAGATTAGAAGATATTAAAAATTTTAGTTGTACTTTTCTTCCCTTATTTTCTTGCACGAGAACATGTGAGCACATCATCACCAAAGGCCCACCTTTGCCTTCTTGACAAGCTTGTTCCATCTGATGAAGAAGATAATTTGGATACCAAAGACCCTATTAAATTGTCCAATTTTTCTTTTCAAAGGCATGTATGTGAAAGGAAAAATTAAGTTTTGCTTCTTCCATCTATTTCCATGCATTTAACTGAAAGTTCAATTTTTTTTTTCTGCACAAAACTGGATTTCTATGCTACATCAGTTTGAATGTTTACAATCTAAATGTAGATTTTGATCTGCATTTCTATTTACATTTTATTGGAGAAGGCTTGCATTTGGACTACTATGTTTGTGGAACTATAAATGATAGTATTTCCACATTTGTACCATAGAGTATCTACTGTCAGTGCATTCTGATCCCAATTTACTGAATTTCCTATTACATAGCTTCCACTCAATAATTGTGCTTAAAACTTGTTAAAGTTGTATTTATCCTCCAAGGGTATCATAGTTAAAATTTTTTGATTTCAATTTATTTTGTCTTTTTTTTGTAGGAGTACTGTCTTGGGGCTAATCTCTATCAATCCCAAAGGTATATCTATTATTGTATTTATAAGAATTAAATTTCAAATTTAATGGTCTGCACCTATTGTGGCTTTGTTGTTTTAGATGTATTTTGCCCCATTTAGTACTCTCACTTCTTGTGTTTGTCAAATACCCCTTATCTATGCATGTCTAATACTTGACAATACCTAATGGTTGTTTGTGTCTTTTTTTGTGTGTTCTGAGAACAAAACAAGTGCTTTGTTAAAAAACAAAAAAAAAACTTCCTACCTGCAAGCAATTTACCTCGAGATTCATGCTAGATAACATGATTCTAATTTTTAAATTATGCAACAAAGATTGTTGTTTCTAGATTCGTATTCCAATGTAAAAATTCCTATTTCTGTTCATTATTTCCAAGGCAAATTTGCAACTTCTGTTTGTGCAGTTTTTTTTTTACATACCCATGTGACTAGCCAGTTTGAGTTGACAACTAAAACACAAATGTAAAAGTAAAAATAGGTCACATCACCTTCAACCACATTTACAACTATTTTTATAAACTAGAACCATGCCATTCATTGTAATTCTACATAAGAAATATTGAACTGACGTGCTATTTTCTGCAAGCGCACAGAGTCGTGTCAAGTAGTAAATTAAGATATCGTTCCACAGAGAATTTTTAAAACTGACTATTGAAATACTCAATATGTTGTTTGTTTAGATACCGAAATCAAGTTTTGAACTAAAATTACTAACCAAATTAAAAAAACTGAATTCTATCAAATGTAAAAACTAGGATTCTTATTCTCAATTTTGACCATTTATTAAGATTGATTAACCAACAAGATCTATGTTAACTCTAATCCATCTTGAAGGGATCTTAAGAACCATAGATCTTCCTCTCAGATAGTACCTATGATTAATTGATAATTAATTAACAACAAGTTTGACGGCTCTCACCAATCTAATGTCTTTTAACTCCAATTTGAATGCACAACCTTTTAATCAATATTAACCACTTAACTGTCTTTCAACTAATTAAGCTATTAACATGTTATTGTCTAATCCTACAGAACCTATCTCTCAATCAAGTTCTATTGGCGTGAAATTCCCTTGGATCTACCCAACTGAAAATTCTTCCCTTGGAGTTGGTATGTTCCTTGAAGATGGAATAGGTCCTCAACCCCTTGATAACCCGTATCAAGAAACCTTGGAATCAATTGAAGGATGGAATCCGAATTTCCTAGGGAACAAATCTAGGAAATCAAGAACAACAAACACACAAATTCCGAATTTGTGTAATTTGCAAGTAATTACAGAAACTAGAGAGCAATTCTCTCAAGCTTGTAATGTCAAGAACCAAATTTTCATTTCATCAAATCTGCCCTCCAAGGGAGGCCGACGGCCACTTTAAGGTTACAAGGTTTCCTTCACAAGTGCTAGGGTTTCTAGGGTGTCTAGGGTTTCTTTAGAGCCAAATGGGCTCACATGACTCTTGGGTTAACCTTACGGGTCTATATCACCTTCTAATAACTAAGCCCAATGACCTTAATGGTCCTAAGGAAAAATAGTAGTCAAGCCAAACCCATTATGGCCACAAATTGGAATTTGGCTACAAATTCTAATTAACAAGATCTAATTACACTTAGTACATTAATAAATACGGTTTTATCAATCGTGGTCTTCTTCGCATCCTTTCGGGCTGTTTGGATGAGTCCATTCAAGGCTTCCTTCATTTTCTTTGTTCTAGCCCTTGTCAAGTGGATCCGAGCTTGTTCTGGAGGCATTGCTATTGACATCATGCTTCGGGTTCGAAGTCTCTTCAATGCTTGTTGGATTCATATCAATAGTGTCGATTCAATCTTAGGATGATCAAACCTAAAATGACATTAAGCACAACAATAACCAATGAATCAAAACTAACAACCTGCATTAATCACAATAAGCACATGGTCAAATTGGAATAAGAACCCTAAAAAGGATTTAGCCACTCATATTAAAAATAAAAGACAAAGATAAAGAAATGAAGAAAACAAATCCAAACATCATAAATAATAAGAAAAGTTAACAAGGAAACTCTCTTCACACGGTGTAAAGAATGCTTGTTCTTCACACTGTTTAAAATCAAATTCTGTTCTAAGAGAATTTTCTAAAATGAAAGATAGAAAATAACGTCCTTTTTTTAGCCTCTAGAGAGAGCCGCCCTTCTCCACCTTTTTTTTTTCTAGGGTTTTCCCGTTTATCTCCCCTGGCCAAAGTCCAAAAGTGGATGGACTTTTGTCTTGTACACAACTCTACCCCAAGTCAACCTCCTTCTCCCTTCTTTGTTTTCTTTTGTTTTTGTCTTCTTTTGTTGCCTCAAGAATCTCACCCGTAGGAAGTCTCCCCAAATTGTCCAAGTCAGCACCTAATGCAAAGACTTGGTATTTTCTCAATGTCATTTCTTCTTCAATATAGTTTTTCTTCTTTTCTTTTATCAATTTCTCCTATGGATTAACATTTTCCATTCCTACAACAAAAACATAACAAACATCAAATAATGTTCCTTAAAATCACAATAATAATGAGAAAAAATTAATAATAAAAATGACATTTTAACCCCTATCAAATTCCCCCACACCTAAATCATGCTTGTCCTCAAGCATACATTAACTCAACATCTTCCGCTCAATTTCTTTCCCTTTTTTTACCCATTCGCAAACCATCCAAAGTTATCACACATTAGAAATCAAGGTTGGAATGACAAGTCAAAGAACAAATACTCATAGCCCTTTTTCTTCACAAAACATAAGCATCTCATTAATTCCAACAATTTTATCGAAATCAAATACACAAAATTTGATCACCTCTCACAGGTTGCACTCTAATCACTCAAAGTGTTTAGGGGTTCATTTAGTACTCAAATCAAATATAACATGTCATTACTATAAGCTTGCTTATATATCACATCTCCACCACTAACAAGTATGAATCCATGCAAAAATCAAAGGGACTTAAATAGGTTGTAACGAGGCTTAAGTAAAGGTAGATAAACAAAAGGAAAATTTAGGCTACAAAACTCAACTCAAGATACGTAGGAACTTCCTTACAAGATTCAAAAGCAACACAAGCACATTTTAAAACTACTTTCTTTTCAAGATCGATATCCACTTTTCTTTTTTTTTTTTTCACACTTAGTTGGACCATTTTGTGTACACAGAGAACATTTACTTTGTCCAAACTTTTCAGGGAATATTTTTTCACTTTTCCCTTTTTTTTTAACTTTTCTTTCTTTGTTGTTTTTCTCTTCTCTTTAGCGATTCTTTCCTTTGGAAACAACAGCAATTTTATCATGCATTTCATTCCTACATACTTTTGACAAAATGGTTC
Organism: Gynochthodes officinalis; assembly: GCA_020080225.1. NCBI lineage: Eukaryota > Viridiplantae > Streptophyta > Magnoliopsida > Gentianales > Rubiaceae > Gynochthodes > Gynochthodes officinalis. Next base: position 31,191,207 of record CM034625.1, on the reverse strand, counting down.
AACGATGGAAAACAAAAGCAACGGTTTCAGGCTAATAATGTGGTGTTAAAAACAAAGAAAAGTCTAGGCTCAAATTGGTCAACTAAGGGTATATATATAGACTATAAGCTTTTTAGAAAGTTTAAATGGTTCATCCTAAATGCCCTTATCATCTTAAAGCATGAATCCACACTGTGATCTTGACATGCGTAACAAAGCAAGTTCTAGAATAAACATGGCTTATTTGACATCACTCAACAAAGAAAAATGTGAGCAAGGAAAAGAAAATACTCTTGGCTCAAAAACTCACAAAAGGTTCATTGTATCAAATTTTGCACATTCTCATTCAATTCAATCATCAAAATCAACAAGATGCTTAAACAAAATTTTAAAAACAAAGGCTAATCACACTCGCTCCTTTTCATGCTTTCCAACTCAATCCCTAATGCATGCTAACTAAGAGGTATTCGAAACGAGTATCAAGGAGTTAGAAACTTCAAGAAAGACATTCAAATAGTTAAGCATGATTTGCAAAAATTTTAACACCATAACAGCACAAGAACAAGCCTCCCCCACACCTAAATCATACATTGTCCCCAATGGATGAAGAATAGAGACAGAAATTTAGCATAAAGCTTCTAGCCAATATCCCAACAAAATTCACAAAATAGAGTGAGAGAAAGAACTCTCTATAGTTGTCATCAAAACTTCGCTAGAATTTGTTGGGTCACCATTTGAAATCGTCCCAAGTATGCTTGCTGTGTCGTAACCTTGTGGGTGAATGAAAATTCCGCACAACCCTAAAAACAATGTCAAATGGATGAGAAGATGTCTGATGTTGTTGTGAGAAAAAGAAGAAGAAAATTTTTCTTTTTATGCTTTGAGAAAGAGGAAGGAGAGGTGGCAGTAGAAAGAAAAAAAATACAAAGTAGATACGTCCTAAGGTTAAAGTAGATCGGAAAATTTTTATTTTTATTTATTTATTTATTTTTAATATAGAGAAAGCTATGCCATGTCATGAGTATTCATGCTATGGCCGTAAGATTTTTGGACAGAAAATATCCTTACAAATTATGCCATGTCATGACATTCCATGCTATGGTTGTGAAGTTTCTAGAAGCCTTCTGCTAAATCATGCTGTGGCATGAGTTTTCATGCTACGGTTGTCAATTCTCTGTTTCCTTTCTGCTTAGCCATGCTGTGGCATGAGTTCTCATGCTACAATTGGCAATTCTCTGAAAGCCTTCTACTAAGCCATACTGTGGCATGACTTTTCATGTTACGGTTTCCAATTCTTTGGAAGCCTTCTGCTAAGCCATGCTGTGGCATGACTTTTCATGCTACGGTTTCCAACTTTTTGTTTCCTGCAATATGATTTCTCTGCCATTAGACCTGCAACATGGAAAAATAATTATGTCAACTCTCTCTTTTTTTTTTCTTTCTAAAGGGAAATTAACAAACTATTGGAAATACAAATAAAAATGGAAAAACTTGGTTGAGCCCCCAAGAAGCACTCTTTTAGGTCTATTAGCTTAGACCATCATATTCTTCAAAGAGTTGAATCAGTTAAGAAAGCCGATTGGCGTGAATTGTCCAACACGCCTCCATGGTAGACTTTCAATCTTTGACCATTGAACTTTTCTCCTTGAGTGTTGCAAACTTCAACAGCTCCATAGGGATATACATGGCTCACTGTAAATGGTCCCGACCATATACTCTTTAGTTTCCCTGGAAATAGTCTAAGTCTAGAGTTGCATAGCAATACTTGGTCTCCTTCTTGAAAACTCTTGATCTTTACCTTGGCATCATGCCATCTCTTTGTACGTTCTTTATAAATTTTGGAGTTTTCATAAGCCATCTCTCTTATTGTCTCCAATTCACTCAACTGTAGAAGTCTTTTTTCAGCAGATTTCTTGCAGTCATAATTTAATACCTTGATTGCCTAGTAAACCTTATGCTCGATTTCTACAGGAAGATGGCATGCTTTTCCATAAACCAACCTATATGGAGATATTCCAATAGGTGTTTTAAATGCTGTTCGGTATGCCCATAAAGCATCATCCAACTTCCTTGCCCATTCTTTTCTTGATTTTCTCACTGTTCTTTCAAGTATCTTCTTTAATTCTCTGTTGCTTACTTCCACTTGTCCACTTGTCTGATGATGGTATGGAGTGGCGATCTTGTGTCTGACCCGATAATGAACTAGCAATGCTTCCATATTCTTGTTACAAAAATGTGTTCCTCTATCACTTATGATAGCTCGAGGCATCCCAAACCTAGCAAAGAGTCTTCTTAAGAATTTGCAAACTACTCTTGCATCATTTATGGCACATGCTTGAGCTTCAACCCATTTGGATACATAATCCACACAGACAAGTATATACTTGTTTCCATCTGAAACAGGAACTGGCCCCATGAAATCTATGCCCCAAACGTCAAGTATTTCGACCTCTAGAATTCCAGATTGAAGCATTTCATCCTTTTTTGAAATGTTGCTACTCCTTTGACATACGTCGCAATTGAGTACAAACTTTCTAGCATCATGGAAGAGTGTAGGCCAATAGAATCCTGCTTCAAGAAACTTAGCAGCAGTTCTTTGTGGACCAAAATGACCACCATTGACCATCCCATGGCAGTGTTGAAGAATTGAAATGGTTTCTTCTTCTTCTACACATCTTCTTATCATTCCATCTCTGCATAGCTTCCACAGATACAGATCATCCCACCAATAAAATTTAGAGTCATATATGAGCTTCTTCCTTTGTTGAATGTTGAATTCTTCCGGAAACTTTCCACCTGAGACAAAATTAGCAATGTCAGCAAACCATGGTACATTTAAACTGTGAATTTCTAACAACATCTTGTCCGGAAATAGCTCTTGGATTGATTCTTCATTTTCATTTTCTTCTTTTTTCTCTAACTCCAATCTTGAGAGATGATCAGCTACCAAGTTCTCTGATCCTTTCTTATCTCTGATCTCAATGTCAAACTCTTGTAAAAGAAGTACCCATCTAATGAGCATTGGCTTTGAGTTCTTCTTGTTTAATAGATACTTGAGTGCTGCATGATCTATATACATAATAACTTTAGAACCAAGAAGATAAGACCTAAATTTATCAAAAGCAAAAATTACTGCTAGTATCTCTTTCTCGGTTGTGGCATAGTTACGCTGTGCATTCTTCAGAGTTCGGCTTGCATAATAGATGACATGAATTTTATTCTCCCTTCTTTGGCCAAGTACGGCTCCTATTGCATGATCACTTGCATCACACATCAATTCAAATGGGAGATTCCAATTAGGTGATACAACTATAGGAGCTGATATCAAGGCTTCTTTCAACCTGTCAAAGGCCAATTTACAAGCATTCGTAAAATCAAAAGGAGAATCTTTCTCAAGTAACTTACAAAGCGGTTTAGAAATTTTTGAAAAGTCCTTGATGAACCGTTGATAGAATCCTGCATGTCCTCGGAAACTGCGAACTCCTTTAACATTGATGGGATATTGAAGCTTTTCAATGGTTTCTATTTTAGCTTTGTCCACTTCAATTCCTTGTGCTGATATTCTATGTCCAAGTTCAATTCCTTCTTCCATCATAAAATGACACTTTTCCCAATTAAACACTAGATTTGTCTTTTCACACCATGTAAGAACTTGCTCCAAGTTCTCCAGACATCCTTCAAAAGAGCTTCCATAGATTGAAAAATCATCCATGAACATATCCGTGATTTCTTTTACCAAATCTGAGAATATGGCCATCATGCATCTCTGGAAGGTTACTGGAGCATTACATAATCCAAATGGCATCCTTCTATAAGCAAATGTGCCATAAGGACATGTGAATTTCATCTTCTCTTGATCCTCTAGAGCAATTGCTATTTGATTGTAATATGAATAGCCATCTAAGAAGCAATAGAAAGCATGCTCTACTATTCTCCAACATTTGATCAATGAATGGTAGTGGAAAGTGATCTTTCCTTGTAGCAGAATTTAACTTTCTATAGTCATTGCATACCCTCCATCCAGTCACCATTCTTGTTGGAATCTGCTTACCTTCTTCATTTTCTACAATGGTCATGCTTCATTTCTTTGGAACACACTAGATAGGACTTGCCCATGAACTATCTGAAATTGGGTAAATAATTCCAGCATCTAATAGCTTAACCACCTCTTTCTTCACCACTTCTTGCATGTTTGGATTGAGCCTTCTTTGCCTTTCAATGGTTGGCTTTTATCTTTCTTCCATCAAAATCTTATGCATGCAATAAGATGAACTTATTCCTCTTATTCTCCTTTTAAGCATCCTTACAAGTTTTTGGTCTTGGGTAAGTTTAGAGGATATGATCACAGGTAAAGTTTGATTCTCTCCAAGAAAAGTATACCTCAAGTGTTGAGGTAGAGGTTTCAAATCTACATTTGGTGGTTTTATGATTGATGGTGGTGTAGGTTCAGTATTTGGTAATTGAATTTGAGAAAAATTTGTATGGTGGTTAAGGTATTCTTCATCTTGGGAAGATTGTACCTGCATACACTTCTCAATATTCTCCAATTCATCACAATTTGCCAACCTCCTTCATTGGACTTCATTCACACATTCATTCACCACATCAACTCTCAAACATAAATCATAATCAGAAGGATGTTTCATACCTTGATAGATGTTGAACTTATAACTCTCATCTCCTACTCTTAATGTCAACGTACTATCATAAACATCAATAATTGCTTTGGCAGTGTAGAGGAATGGCATACCAAGGATCAATGGGACATCTTCATCTTCTTCAAAATCAAGAATAACAAAATCTACTAGAAAGATGAATTTGCCAGCCCTTATAAGCACATCTTCTACTATGCTTTCTTGTTCCTTTATTGTCTTGTCTACCAGTTGTAATCGGATGTTTGTTGGTTTTGCTTCTTTGTTCCTATAAACTAACAAAGGCATAAGGTTAATAGAAGCACCTGAATCACATAAAGATTTTTGAAATGTTAAATTTCCAACAGAACATGGAATAGTAAGACTTCTTGGTTGCTTTCTTTTCAAAGAAAGTTTATTAGAAATGATTGCACTGCACTCCTTTGTAAGTGTGATTGTCTCGAATTCCTGCAACTTCTTTTTGTTGGAAATCAACTCCTTTAAGAACTTTAAATACTTTGGCATTTGGGCTAGACGTTCCACAAAAGGCATATTGATGTGGAGAGTCTTAAATCTTTCCAAAAATTTTGCAAATTGCTAATCATGCTCATTTTTGTTCAACCTTTGTGGATATGGTACTGGAGGATCATATGGTTGAAGTGGTGGTGCTTTTGCCTTAACTGTGGTCTCCACCTTCTCTTTCTGTTCTTTGTATTTTTTAACCCATTCACTTTCTTGCTCTTTCTCCCTGTCCTTCTTCTTTTCTTCATAGTCTATTGTTGCTTTAGGGGTTTGAATCTCTGTACCACTTCTCAAGGTGATAGCTTTTACATGCTCTTTTGGATTTCTTTCCGTATTGCTTGGTAATGCACCTTGATTTCTTGTTGATAAGGTATCTGCTAATTGCCCCATTTGTACTTCTAGATTATGAATAAAAGAGGATTGGTTTCGAATCATTTGTTCCATTCTTTTTTGAGCTTCATCTTGCTGACCCATCTTTGCTGTCATAACATCCATGAATTTATCCAGTTTGCTTTTGATCGAAACTGCCCTTTTTCCTGTTGAAATTGATATTGGGGTTGTTGAAACTAATGTTGGGGAGGTTATTGTGCATTTTGACCTCCAAATCCTGGTGGTACATGTGGTCGCCACTAGTTATTCCCTTGATTTCCCCAAGAGAGATTGGGGTGGTTTCTCCAACTTGGATTGTAGGTATTACCATAGACTTGGTTTTGAGGTCCCTTGAAATTCCCCATATAGTTGACATCTTCTGTAGACATTCCTTGCATCATTCTACACTCTATTGTAGGATGGCCCCCTTGACATAATTCACAAGAGGATGATAATGAGGATACTGCATTAATATTTACTTTGTCCATCCTTTTTGTGTGAGCATCAACTTTTGCATTCAGCATGGTAAAATTGTCCACTTCCATTACTCCCGCCTTCTTTGAAATGGTCCTTTCATTAGACCACAAACTTTGCCTATTGGCCATCTTCTCAAAGAGATCTAAAGCGTTTTCTGGTGTTTTTGACATGATTGTACCTCCAGCTGCTGCATCAATATTGATTCTAACCGCATGATTGACTCCTTTATAGAATGATTGCACCAAATCCCATGTAGGAATCAATTGAGGCAGGCATTATTTCTGAAGGTCTTTGAATCTTTCCCAGCACTCAAAGAATGTTTCATCATCTCTTTGAAAGAAAGAGTTAATCTCATTCCTAATCCTCATCACCTTCGCAGGTGGCAAGTATTTGTTAAAGAAAGCTGTATAGAGCTCTTGCCAAGTGTTGATGGAGTTGGGTGGTAAGCTTGTAAACCATCTCTTTGCTCTTTCCATAAGAGAAAATGGAAAGAGGATCAATTGGATTGCATCAGGCTGTACTCCATTCATCTTAAAAGTGGAGCAATACTCCAAAAATCGTGACATATGACCAAATGAATCTTCATGTGGCAAGCCGTGAAATGGTGAATTCTGAATCATCTGTATCATTGCCGGCTTAATTTCGAAGTTATTAGTTGCAACCGCCGGTCTTACAAGGTGTTTGGTCACCTTGCACATTAGGACTCACAAAATCTCACATTGTTCTTTGGCCCCTAAGAGGTTCCTCTCTTTCATTATCCCTTTTGTTCATGTTGTTTTTTTTTCTTTTTCTTCTGATGAACTATCTTTTCTAGCTCCAAATCAAGTGGTATTAACGAAAATCCTTGTTTGCTTGCACTTCGTGTGATGTGCATACACTAAAAAAAAATTCCTGCAACACCACAATTAAAAATAGAATTAAAATAACATCTAAATCAAGCAACATAATTTTTCTTAACAATATCAATTTTATCAAAATTCCCCTGCAGCGGCGCCAAAAACTTGATGTGCTATTTTCTGCAAGCGCGCAGAGTTGTGTCAAGCAATAAATTAAGATATCGTCCCATAGAGAATTTTTAAAACTGACTATTGAAATACTCAATATGTTGTTTGTTTAGATACCAAAATCAAGGTTTGAACTAAAATTACTAATCAAATTTAAAAAACTGAATTATATCAAATGTAAAAACTAGGATTCTTATTCTCATTTTGACCATTTATTAAGATTGATTAACCAACAAGGTCTGTGTTAACTCTAATCCATCTTGAAGGGATCGTAAGAACCATAGATCTTCCTCTCAGATAGTACCTATAATTAATTGATAATTAATTAACACTAAATTTGATGGCTCTCACCAACCTAATGTCTTTTAACTCTAATTTGAATGCAGAACCTTTTAATCAATAGTAACCACTTAACTGTCTCTCAACTAATTAAGCTATTAACAGGTTATTGCATAATCCTACAGAATCTATCTCTCATTCAAGTTCTATAGTGTCGATTCAATCTTAGGGTGATCAAACCTAAAATGACATTAAGCACAACAATAACCAATGAATCAAAGCTAACAACCTACATTAATCACAATAAGCACATGATCAAATTGGAATAAGAACCCTAAAAAGGATTTAACCACTCATATTAAAAATAAAAGACAAAGATAAAGAAATGAAGAAAACAAATCCAAACATCATAAATAATAAGAAAAGTTAACAAAGAAACTCTCCTCACACGATGTAAAGAATGCTTGTTCTTCACACTATTTAAAATGAAAATCTGTTCTAAGAGAATTTTCTAAAACGAAAGATAGAAATTAACGTCCTTTTTTTAGCCTTTAGAGAGAGCCGCCCTTCTTCACCTTTTTTTTTCTAGGGTTTTCCCGTTTATTCCCCCCAGCCAAAGTCCAAAAGTGGATGGACTTTTGTCTTGTACACAACTCTACCCCAAGTCAACCTCCTTCTCCCTTCTTTGTTTTCTTTTGTTTTTGTCTTCTTTTGTTGCTTCAAAAATCTCACCCGTAGGAAATCTCCCCAAATTGTCCAAGTCAACACCTAATGCAAAGACTTGGTATTTTCTCTCTCTTTCTTCTTCAATATAGTTTTTCTTCTTTTCTTTTATCAATTTCTCCTCTGGATTAACATTTTCCATTCCTACAACAAAAACATAACAAACATCAAATAATGTCCCTTAAAACCACAATAATAATAAGAAAATATTAACAATAAAAATGACATTTTAACCCCTATCATGCACACAGGTGATATGCTTCCATTTCTATTTTCTACTATTTCCTTTCCTAAAATTACTCCTTTCTAGCTTGTAACTTCAGCTTCTAATTTTTTCCTTCAAACCAAGAACTCATAAGTATTTAATTAGAACTCCATTGTATTGGTTTGATTATTCAATAGTATCCTCGTTCAAAAGGGTATGCTTTTGCTACTTAAGATATTTGTATAAATACTACTACTTAATGTTCTTGCACCTGTATATACTATTGCCAAACTAAAAAACAACCAATGTTATTCCTCATAGCCAATCACAAATTTGGTTAATGTTTCCCCCTTGTAATACATATTCTTTGTTTCTTTTTGCTGCATTCTAACTATTTTTTTTTCCTTTTGTATGTGCATGGAATACAATTTGATTGTCAATGAATGTTGGGAAACTGATTGACTGATACAGTAGCACTTCAAAAGGTAAAGTTACTCTTGCTCTTTCTTCTTTTTGTACAGATTGATATTGCATGTTATGATACTTGTTATGATTTTGGTTTGATATTTGTTCTGATTTTGGTGAAAATTTCTGCACATACTCTTCAACTTTGTAATATGTGGATGCACTTTTTTTAATATTTGTAACTTATAGTAACGTCCCTCTTGTTTTCTCTTGGATTTCAAGGTTTTTGATTGATGTGCAAATTGGTTTTGAGCCTTCCAACTGTATGCATTGCCAGTTTTTAGTCTTTCAACTAACTTTTTTTTTTTGCACTAACTGGTCTTCACTCTTCAAATTGCCATAAATAAATAGACATTGTTAGTGTAGATGGGAAAGAGAAGTGGTTTTTTCTTTGGTATGCTTTCATATTCTTTGTTTCTTTTTGCTGCATTCTAACTGTTTTTTTTTTCCTTTTGTATGTGCATTGAATACAATTTGATTATCAATGGATGTTGGGAAACTGATCAACTAATACAGTAGCACTTCAAAAGGTAAAGTTACTCTTGCTCTTTCTTCTTTTGTACAAATGGATATTTCATGCTATGATACTTGTTCTGATTTTGGTTTGATGCTTATACTGATTTTGGTGAAGCTTTCTGCACATACTCGTCAACTTTATAATATGTGGATGCACTTTTTTTTTATATATATAATATTTGTAACTTATAGTAACATCCCTCTTGTTTTCTCTTAGATTTCAAGGTGTTTGATTGATGGGCAAACTGGTTTTGAACCTTCCAACTATATGCGTTGCCAGTTTTTAGTCTTTTAACTTTTTTTTTTTTTTTGCCACTGATTGGTCTTCACTCTTCAAATAGGCATTAATAAATAGACATTATTAGTGTATATGGGAAAGAGAAGTGGTTTTTTCGTTGGTTTGCTTTCTCATTTGAAACGAATGGCTTTTCCTTGTAATGATGTCTAATTTATGCATGCTGAATATTACTGGTATTGGTTTCAGATTGCACTATTTCAGATTTTGCCAACTTTTAGTATGGATTCATTTTTCTAAATTTATATATGCTATTTATATGTACTGATGTATAAAATGTACAATTAAAAAGTTACAATATTAGCTGTATTTTTTCCTACATATAGGATGAATAATTTATAATTGAAAAACTATTATTTTGAACAATAGGTCTTGCCAAAAAAAAAACAAGGCTCTTTGTAAAATTAATGTTTGGATTATGTGCCATATCTTCACAAATCTACTATAGCAGTTTAGTAGGATGGTTTCCAAAAAAATTGAAACAAAATAGGATGGTAAAAAATGGAATATGAAAATGCTGTGTACACATTTGGAAAATTCTATCTCCAATTTCCAGAAATATTTGGAAACTCTGTACACATTTTCCCTTTAAAAAGGAGTAATTTTTTCAACTAGAAAGGTAGAAAGCTACACATTTGCCCCAAAAGCATGATCACAAAAATCAATTCAAGATTGGAGGTGAATCATCTTTAATCACAGGCTAGAACGTGGTTGTTTGAACAAATTGCTTTGTGCATTTTGCCCATGTTGTGTTGCCATTTTTGAAGGCAGCTGCGATAAGATTGGTTGTACTGCCATTTTCCTACTCCCTTTTTTAATGTTGCATTTTTTTTTGGTACTTTATTTTCTATTAGTTATATGATATGCATTATTATTTTATTGAAATACGTTATTTCATTCAATTTATTTTTTCTTATAGGTCATGACGACACCAATTAATCCATTTACAAACTGGTCATAGCCAAAAATTTTATTTTGTTACTCAATTCCATACACGTGTACATGCTGGCACCTTAACATATGTGCGAGACAATCAGATCAATTATCGAATATGTTATAATTGTTTCATCTCTTATGCAACGATATTTTAATACATTGGATACCCAAACGTACAATCAGAAAAATTAATTCAAGATTGGATGCAAAATGTGTTACTTGCTAATCCAATGCTATTTCAGCTACAAGGTAATTCTATAAACTTCATTCATAATTTTCTTCATCTAATTTTTTGGGTACAAAAATCATTTCTTTAGTGGCTTTGTGGCGTGAACCCTTGGATAACCTGTTCCAAAAACTCACTACACGCGTTCTACCCCTTGGATCAACCCAACTGGAATCTTTCCTTGGAGATGGTATGTTCCTTGAAGGTGGAATGGCTCCTCAACCCCTTGATAACCTGTATCGAGGAACCTTGGAATCGATTGATGGAAGAAGACTCGGATTTCCTAGGGAACAAATCTAGGAAAAACTAAGAGCCAACAAACACACAAATTCCGATTTGTGTAATTTGCAAGTAATTACAGAACTAGAGAGCAAATTCTCTCAAGCACGTAATGTCAAGAACCAAATTTTTCATTCATCAAAATTCGTCCCCAATAGTGGCCGACGGTTCCCTTTAAAAGAGTACAAATCATCCTTCATAAACTAGGGTTTCTTTAGGGCCAAATGGACTCTAAAATTATATGACTCTTGGGCTGACCTTACGGGTCTATATCACTCTCTAATTACTTATATAATTAATACTAAGCCCAATGACCTTAAGGGTCCTACGGCTCCAAAGTCTAATTAACAAGACCCAATTACACTTAGTACATTAATAAATATGGTCTTGTCAATCCTGGTCTTCTCCCCATCCTTTTGAACTGTTTGGATGAGTCCATTCAAGGCTTCCTTCATCTTTTTAGTTCTAGCCCTTGTCATTGGTCCACCAAGACCTTGAAGTGGATCCAAGCTTGTTCTTGAAACCTTGCTCTTCGAACCTTCCTCTTCTTGCCTTTTCCCTCTCACGCTATTGTCATCATGCTCCAGGCTTGAAGTTTCTCCAATGCTTGTTGAATTCATATCACTTTGTGTCATAATTTTATATTGCATTTTCTAATCCTTTTACTCATCTATCCAAGGTACAAATGAAAGGCCATGTTGCTTATTCTTGAAATCCCTTCAAAGAGAGAAGCACGTTGAACTTTAAAACTTGTTAATTTTTTTTAAAAATATTTACTACAACTATTATTTCTTATTGCATTTAACAAAATAAAAATAACTTTTGTCCTTTTTCATAGGCAGTCCTAATAGGTCTTTATGCTATCCAAAATTTTTATGATAAAGATGAAATCATAATCCAACAAGGACAAATGCAGTGGAAGTTAACAATCAATCACCATGTTTTCACATTTGGGTAGACTGAATTCTTTAATGATAATTTACTCAATCAAGACTGTTTAATCTTATTAAGAATTTGTGGAAATAATCAATTTGACAGCCTTACGTTTGACAATATAAAGGGCCAAATAATGATGCCATGGGTAGTGCCACTACCTATATTACCAAAACAAAGTTTGTTCATTTAACAATATACATTTTTCATTCTGATTAAATAATATATAATGTTTTAATGAACTCTATGCATTGTTTCCAGTCTTCAAAACAATGAATCTTCAACATAATGTCCTGTCATCTTCACTACATCCATTTCAAAAGTTTAGTTCAACTCCACACTATTCGTTCTTCTAGCAGTTCACAGCATCAGATACTTTTAAATTGGTAATATTACAATTTATTACAAATTTTACAATTTTATTCTACAAATTTGTTTTCGCCTTTCGTTCTACTAACTTCATACACTTTCCTTCTTGTCACATAGAATATTCCAAAATATTCAAACCTTGATTTGGAAGAAGCAAAACAATGTGACATTCATTTGAAGTCTAGCAATCAAGTATATGACATCACTGTCAGGTGCTCTTCACTTCGTCGAAATTGGCATCAATTCGTACAAGATCATAGTTTGGAAGAAAATGACTATTTAGTTTTCATACCACAAATAGAAAAAATTTTCCTTGTTATTATTTTTAATTGTCATGGGATAGAAAAATTATATCCATGGCAATTTAAATTTAAAACAAATTAGAATACATTTACTCTATTTTTGTTTTACATTAATTAACTCCTACTATGTAATTTTCTTTTTAGCTATTCAATAATTCTTTCTTTTTTAATAGCATTATGATTTTATTTCTTCAACGTTATCTAAATTTTATCATCAAATTTTCTATATTCTATACAATATAGTAGGCACTCAAAAAATCATGCATTGCGTGGACATTGCCTGCTAGTATGTACTATATATAAAGGCACTAATAATGCATTCTTTTTTCCTAACTTTTTTTTTTTTTTTTTTTTGAATTTGGTTTGATGCACACATGCAGCGCACAAGAGGCTATTTTCCCCCTTCCCTGGCTCTCTCCTGCCTGCTGTTGAAACGATGACCGTCGTCTCATGAATGCTCCCTTCCTTCTTACTGCCCCATGGAACGACGCAGTTGACGACTTTTCCGTTTCAGTTAATGGCTGGTGTTCTCATTTGTTTCCTTTCAAATCGGTTTTTTCCCCTTCAAAACGGTTTTCAGTAGAGTTTATTTTTTTCTCGTTTTTTTACTGCCTTCTGTGTTTTTCCTCACTTTGCGTCTGATGGCCTTTGCTTCATGAGAGACAGAAAAAAAATGCGATTGATTCAGTAAACTTTTTTACAGCATCAGTCACACTCTCCTCAAACCGCCCACCCCACAACTTCACTTCCTTCTTAAGTAATAGGTTTTGAGAGACAGACACACAGAAGAATTTGGATGATATAAAATTATTAGAGGCTCTCGTGACCGTGGCAGAAGGGAGCATGTATGAGGAGACGGCGTTCCAATTATTCCTCTCCCACCAAATGACCGAACCATTTGACAACACGGGTCCAACCCTTCCACACAAAACCCGCTTGAAGATCCGGCGTTATTCGGTGATCCAAACCCACTATTGGAAACCGGGTGGTTTATTGACGCAGAGACGGTAACAGAACCGATGTCGGAACCCGAGCCGAAAACCACTACTACAACCGCTTCTGGAGCGGCCAGCCCTATAATGGCCACTCCGGTATCACATCGGCAGCCTAAAAGACTGGTGGAGGAGGCGTCAGAGCGTCCTGGCTGGTTACCGAAAGGTTGGACGATGGAAGTGAGGGTTCGGACCTCCGGCGCCACTGTTGGAATTACTGATAGAGTAATTTATTCACTCTTTTCAATAATTGTAGATTTTAGAATTTATATATTTATTTGGAATATTTATAGTCAGTCTTGGAGGATTTCTGTGTTGGAAAAATGCAAATAAATTTAGTTTTTATGTTGTAATTAGCAATCACAGATATTAGAGCTGGTCTTCTAGCTATCACAATCACAAACTTTGAGTATATAGAAATAGAAATGATATTTATATTTATGTATATTTTTTCGTTTTGAAAGATTCTGTACTGGGACAAGGGTCTTAAATTTTGAACATAATAAAGGGATGTTATGTTAGTTGTGGTTTTTGGAAGTTGGTTCATAAATTGATCTTTTTATATGTTTGAAGGACTATGGCAAAATTTAATTTGATGTGTGGTTTATAGTAGGATACTGTTGACGTATCCGGCAAAAAAGAAAAAAAGAAAAAAAGAAATTTGTAGGACCATAGCTGAATTTAATCTGCTGCGTTCATTTTGGGTCACAGGTGATTAAAAAAATTGGCTTATGAATTCTTTTTTGAGAAATGACTATCATGATTTGCTGGATTTAAAGATATTCACTCATGTGTTTTTCGGTTTCTATATAGGCTTTGCGTCTCATGGCGTTTGCAGTAGTATATATTTACCCTTTTATTCTTGTAATAATAATAATTATTATTATTTCACATTTCATGTGGTTTCATTTAGGACTTTACTGATATTTTCTTGGAGAATTTTGAATACCAGATTTTTGGGTTTCTGCAATTGAGTTGAGCACACAAGGTACTTCATTTTTTTTTTTATCTTCTCTTCCCAACACATTTTTATAGTGATTTGGTACTTCTGGGGATTTGGATAGTTATCTTTTATTTAAGGAGGTTTTGGGATATGAATTTTGGCAGTGGAGGCTCTAATTGTTTTGAGTTCCTGTATTTTTCATTATATTTGTTGGCTTAAAGTCCCATAATCGTGGTATGTCTATCAAAAAACTGGCCGGCAGGCTGCGCAAACGAAGCAAAATACTGTTCCATGCAAAGTATTTACTGTTCATGAAACAGTAAAATTTTTTGAGTTTTAACGTTCATGAACAGTGTTTTACTGTTTATGAATAGTTTTTTTTTTTTTTGGTGCTGCTGCGGTCTCTGCAAATTGGATTCACGGCACGACTTGACGTGAGAGTTAGAAATTTAGTTAGTTTCTTTCATTACAAGCCATTAGCTGTGGGCCCATTGAGATGCGTTGTATCAATTTTATATAGTATTAGTGCCCCGATATAACCGGATTTTTGTAGTTTTGTACTTGTAGGTCGTTCCTAGGTTGTCCAAATCCTCAACCCTTCCCGTCTTGTGCGGGTTTAAATTCGGTTGAATTTAGGTAGTCTAGATTGTCAACCCTTCTTGTCTAGTGCGGGTTTTGCTTCTCGTCTCGTGCAGGTTTACATTGTTTTTTTTTTCTTACTACTCGTGGGCTTTTTGCCCCTTTGAAGACCTCTGTTTTCGTGGGTTATAGCGCTGTTTTCAATTGCGACACCACGAAACTCTAAACCCTTGTGGCTCTGTACATAGGCCCTTGTGCCACTTTATTAATCTACTATCATTTCAGAAAAAAAAAAAGAGTCCCATAATGTTCTCACACAGGAATTGAAGGGCTCATCCTGTTGGCTGTTCTTGTTTTTCAATGTGATTGGCATCATTCTATTATCTCTCAGAGAATTTTGGATACCAGATTTTTGGGTTTCTGAAGTTGAGTTAAGCATACAAAGTACCTCTGTTTTTTTTTTTTTTTTAATCTTCTCTTCTCGCACATTTTTATAGTGATTTTCTGCTTCTAGGGTTTTGGATACTTATTTTTTAAGTGGGCTTCGGAATATGGATTTTGGCAATGGAGGCTCTAATTCTTTTGAATTGCTGTATTTTCGTCGTTATATTCATTGCCTTCAATTACATTACTAGGTATATTTGTTGGTTTTCATTTTCATTTTTTGGTTGCATGTATTTACATTCAACAGTGTGAATAAATAAGTTAGTATATAAACAACCACCAGGGGAAAAGGGAAAAGAAAAATCAAAAACCCAAAAGGGAAAGGAAGCAGAAAGACAGCAAAAAGAAGAACCTAGGCAGGAGCAAGGAGGTGGAAGAAGATAGAGTATAAGAGTCATGAAATAATAATCTTGATTTCCCCCTAACTAATAGTTTTTGTTTTGTCTCTTTCTGAAATGGTCAAAGCAAATTTTACAAGGTTTAATTTTGTGATTCGAGTGATGTTGTCATAAATTTTGTCTGGGTTCTCCTACAAGTTTAGATCTTTAGCTTTGTTTTGCCCTTGAATCTCATGAATCATACAGTTCTCTTACCGCAAGTCTATGCTTATGAAATTATTACCAATAAATGAACTCTCGGCTCTAGGAAAAATTTGGGCTTGTGGGATGGTACATGTGTCCATTTGTATATGTTAAGATTTTAAGTTTAACTAATTGTTTAATTTAGTTGTAGAATACCTTAAAGTTAGTATTTTTTTTTCTTTCCTTCTCAATTTTGTTATAGCTTTTATAACATGTACTCTTTATAGTTGTATGCTTTAATATGTGAGAATAGGCCCGATGCGCTTTACAACAACTTAGTGACTAAAATAGGTTGTTGTTCCTCTAATAGAAAATTTTGATCTCCTAAGCTGTATGAAATATTGTAGTTATTTGTGTTTATTCTATGTTAATCTTCTAAACTGTACTCATGATTTGTTTCATTCTAATTTCATTAATTACTCTTTAGGCTTGTTTTGAGCATAAATTGGGAGTAGCAGAAATGAGGATGTTATGGTGGATGTGTGGTAAGACAAGGATAGATAAGATAAAATAAGAAACGAGGATATTCAACGAAAATTGGAGTAGCACCAGTGGCAAAAAAGACGAGA
This sequence comes from Gynochthodes officinalis, assembly GCA_020080225.1. Taxonomy (NCBI): domain Eukaryota; kingdom Viridiplantae; phylum Streptophyta; class Magnoliopsida; order Gentianales; family Rubiaceae; genus Gynochthodes; species Gynochthodes officinalis. The sequence goes on along the minus strand of CM034625.1, from coordinate 31,174,589 downwards.
GAACATAAATTGAGATGGTTTTGGCATATTTTGATGACCTATAAATGCACAGTGAAGCAGTTTGTTATAAAGGGCATGACGGGAAGAAAGAGAGATCGGCGAAACTTACATGGAGAATAGTAAAACAAGATTTATGGAGTAAGAAATAGATTGACGAATGGTTTGTAGTAGAGCAGTGGAGAGAAACTATTAGTGTGGTGGAAGAGCAAAACTCTCATGGTCTCGGCGCTTTTTATAATTTTAACATTTTTATTTATTTCTTTATCTATTTATCTATTTATTTATTTATTTATTTTATTATATATATTTTATTTTTTGGATTTATATCTTTGGGTTCATCGATCGTCGACTTTAACTAGTTTGCGATCAAGGTAATGATGATGATGATGACACTTCAGGCTTGTTTTGGATGAAATATTTTTCTGTTATGCAATTTTGCTAGTTGGATTGTAACTGTGCTAGACTTGTGATTTTGATTTCTCTGTAGTTCTTGAGTGATTACTTATTACAGTTAAGACTGATTATCTTCAAACTTTTTCTTAAAATCAGGTGATAATGGTTTTTTCTTGGAGGTTTGATGTGCCCAAATCCCAAGGATTCAAGTCTCTTTATCCCTTGGATGACATGTGGATGTTTATTTTCCTCCTAGCAAGAGGTCTGTCAACGTCCCTTATGTTTCCAGTGGAGGAATGTTTGAGCAGATGCAGCCATCCATTGAAGTTCTTCCCAATAAATAAATACCTCTTTGAGGTTTTTAGGTGATTGTCTGGGGTCAAGAGAAAAGTTCCTGTGCTTGTGTGTCCAAATCCTAGCTTACACTATTAAGCTAATAACAATATATTTTTTACTCATTTTAGATATTGTGCCATGGTAAATTAATTGTTCATATATTAAAAGTGCTTCAAGTATCAAGAAAATAAATTATTTGTTTCGTAATCAAGAAAATTATTATGGGACATTTCATTATATGCATTGCACATTGTGCGGTGTCAACTCTACTAGTTATATATAATCCTTCCGTATCAATAAAAAGTTTAGTTTAAAAAAGAGTTTACTTTGTATGTAAAATTTTTATTTTATTTTTATGAATAATGAAAATGTATAACTCAAATTAAAAAATAAGGATAAGAATGAAAAAAAATATTTTCTTTTAATGGTGTTAAATCTTGTAATTAAAAAAATTGTATTAAATCAAAAGTAAACTCTTTTTTAAAACATAAAGAGTAAATTGCTATAATCATAACTGAAAATTGAACTTATTTAATTGTGAAAATGTATCAGTGTTCTTTAATGGCACGACTTATTGATCATTTTAAAATGAATTCATGTGATTTCTGTCCTCATTATCACAAGAATATGAGTCAAGGAGAAGTCGAAATAATACATTTTTTCAACCTTTCAAGGAAGGGAAAAATGATATTTTATATAACATGCTCTTCGGCCTCAAATAAAATCTAATATACCAATTTGGATTGAATTTAACTTTTTTTTAGTTATTAAATATAACATATTTAATGTGTTATTTTTTTTTCTCAAACGACAGAAAGTAGATTAATAGAGTGGCACAAAGGCCAGTATGCTGAGCCACAAGGGCTTAGAGTTTCGTGGCGTCATCGAAAGCAGCGCTATAACTCCACGAAAACAAAGGCACCAAAGGGGCAAAAGCCCATGAGGGCAAGGAAAAGCAAAATAAAATAAACCCCACATGTTTTGGGAAGCTAAACCGCACTAGGCGGGAAGGGAGACAACCTAGGACGACCTAAGTTCAACTGCATTGAACTCCTCAGGCAGGGAATGGTTGAGGACTTGGACAACCTAGGAACTACCCAAATACAACAAATCCCGGTTATATCGGGACAACTTAGGAACTACCCAAATACAACAAATCCCGGTTATATCGGGACATTAGTACTATACAAAATAATATTACACTACACTCAAGTAACCCACAACACATGACCCATGGTAAAAAAAACTACAACTTAATGTCTATTTCTCACCGCGTGCTCATGCGTGAAAGCCAATCGGGACGTTGAATAGCAACACCGATTTAACTCTCGCCGCGAAAGTCGTTGAATAGCGAGGACGATGCAACTATTACCTTACGGAGATAGTGCAATACACGAAAAGAAAAAAACAATTTTATATTTATATTTTTACTTTTTGATTGTACCCATATGTAATCTTTATTAATAAAGATATTATAGAAATTTCATTCTAAACGTGAGTTCTTTTTCAGATAAAGAAAAGTTTTATACGTAAAAAGAATATATCATTATTAGTAAAAGTATTATAGAAATTTCACAAAAGGTTTTCAAAGTAAAAAGAATCAAAAGGTTTTTGTAGTCATACTTAATCATTAATAGTAAAGGTATTATAGAAATTTTATTCTAAAAGTGAATTATTTTTTGGGCAAAAAAAAAAAAAGGAACTAACCAAGAAAAGAACAATATAAAAGATGATAAAAAGAGCTTGTTTTAGGAACACTGAAAATATAAAAGAGTATATCAATTATACGAATTTATAAGATTCACTCCGGATCCAATATAAGAATAAAAATATTTAATCCATTATGTATTATAAAGCATACAAATCAATCTTCTATTATACTAAAAGGGAGAATTAATGTTGATTTTTTGTCATCTGATTTTCCTCTAGTTGCAAGTATCATCTCGATACAAGTGTAATTTTGTCAAATTTTGAAATTATTTTTATATCATTTTTAGTATATTAATTCATTTTAAAATTTTTTATTGTGTTTTTTATTATGAAATTTAGAATATTTATTATTAATTATTTAAATTTTACTTTTAAATGCAATCAATTGTAAAAATCTAAAATTAATCAAAGTTTTGTCATATCACTACAAGAAAATTGGATTTTTCCGGACAATTTCTCGACGGCAAATCCACGCTTCCGTCGGAAATTTGAGATTTCCGACGGTTTTCCGTCGGAATAACGGTCGTCATAAAAAATTTTCCCGCGTCAACCGCCGGAAATCGAACGGATTTCGTCGAAATTATGAGAAGAAATTTAAAAAAAAATTTCCGATGGATTACCGTCAAAATTAAATAAAATTTTAAAAGAAATAAATAATTTAAACTTGTTTCGTGAAATTAACTAACATTTTTTAAAAAATAAGTAATTTCCGACGGATATCCGTCGAAAATTATTTAAAATTTTTTTCAAAAATAAGTAATTACCGACGGACTGCCGTCGGAAATTATTTAAAATTATTTAAAAAAATAAATATGTTCCGACGGAAGTCCACCGAAAATGAAATAAAATTTTTATAAAAAATTAATAATTTCCGACAGATTTCCGTCGGAAATTTAATAAAAAATTTTTTAAAAAAATAAATTCCATTTTAACAAAAAACTAAAAATTATTTTATACACATAAATTTGACAAAAAGTAATACTATCCTAATCGTTGTCCGTATCCGTGCTCGAGCCAAGATCTTCATTGTTGCTTGTTTTCTTTTCTTCTTGCCGCGCTTTTCCATTTTCTATCTTTGTCAGACTCGAATCAGCTCCGCCATTTGTTGTCGCCATTCACCGACCTCCTCGATCGATTCGGCCACTCTATGACGATCGTATCATACTCGACTTGCGACACTAACGTCGAAGATGATGCCGAATATCTGAGCGACTAGGTTTGGGGGACTAGGTTTTCGGGATATACAAGTGTTCAATAACTCCTTGTTAGCCAAACAATTGTGAAGGTTAATTCGGTCCTAATTTGCTTATGAGCCGAGTAATGCAAGCGAGAATATCCACTTGATCACACCCATATCTAAAAGTAAAATAGTCGCTCAAAATGAAAGTGGTTGAAGGAAGCATTGAGAATCAAACACACTTTAGTAAATGATATTGCTGCACAAAAGCATAAGCGAGAATCAATCGAGCTTTACAAAAAGCCATTTCAGCAGAGAACAACTAAAAGAAAGATGACCAGAACATTCCGTAAATTCTCCTCAAGCATCAAGAAAAGAAAAGAAAAAGAAAAAAATCATCGATTAACGACTGAGGAAATTCAAAATAATAGTGGAAAAAAAGTCTAAAAGTGCTAAGAAAAGATTGAAACTTGGAACTTTGATAAGTCGTTAATTGGCCATATTTTTAGTTACTAATTCTTATATTTTGATTTTATTTGAGTTTAATTGAAAGAATTGGGAAAGTTTTGTTTATTTCAAGTTTTAGGAAGCTTTTAATTAATTTTTACTAAAGTTAAGTATTTTGCAATTTTGTAGGAAGGAAACGCTTGGAGAAAGAGAAGAATCGAGAAAAGATTGTTTGCATCAAAAGAAAAGTCACGATTGGTTGGAGAAAAGAAAGACTTGGATGCTAATGCCATGGCGTGTAACTTTTCATGCCACGGCATGGAGTAAGTTGATAATTACGGAAAAGGAAAAGATTATGCAATTACGGAATCAAATCGGTCACTCAAAAGAGTTTAACACGTTGTTAACTCCTAGTCTTGAGGACCAACAAGTATAAACAGAGGAGACTAGCATCAAAGAAGAGGTTCCTTCTGGAGAGCAAAAAGAGAAGAAATAAAAGAGAAGAGGAGGTTTATTTTTGGTTGATTCGACACCCACCAAACTTCCATTCGAATATCATCTTTCAACTTCGCTTAATTTCTAAAGAAATGATTTTACACAAAGTACCCAAAGCCAAGTATATCAAAAACGATTCACTAATTGACAAAGACAAGATTTTAAAACAACAACAATTATGTCAAATTTGCTTGTAAATATAACAAAAGAACCAGCAAAAGAAGAAACATGATCAATCTTTGAAACTTTCCAAAACCCAACCTAAAGGAACATTGGTCAAAAATCCGCAAAGTGAAAGCCAAGAAAAAGAGAGATCACCCAGAATGTTCAAAACCGAAACCAACCCATTAATTTCCTATCTGCTTTAACATTTGGTCGCCCTCAATTCTTACAAAACTTCAAATGCCAAAGACATTTCGAACCACAGATTAAGAGACAAAATTTTGTTACAATATATCCATTCAAAATGCCGAACAAATCAGTCTGGAAGCCAAACAATTGAGAAAATTTCAACCAAAGGATGACTAAAAATTTCCAGAAAAAAATCCAAAAATATTTTAACAAATTATCCCAACATATGCACAAAATTTTCAAGAAATTGGAAGGCCAAATGCACAATACAATCCAGGTCCAAAAAATCGCACAAAATTTCAAATCCACGGAGGAAAAGCAATATGGGATGGAAAGAAAAATTCCAAAATATGCCAAAAACAATTCCGTAAATGAGATGCACACAAAATTCAAGAAATTGGATGACCAATTGCACAATAAAATCCAGAAAAGGGCAAACAAAATTCGCACCATTTTCCAATTCGGGAGGCCAAACAAAGCAGAGAAAATTCCAACCCATGGATACAAAAAATTGCTGAAAAATTGCTACCATAAATTTCAGAAATGATACCAACAAATGCTAAAAAAATCAAGAGATTGGATGACGAAAAGCGGCAAACAAAATTCCAGGAATGAATGCGAAAAACTCCAAATATCATACCAACAAATGCACATGCCAATCCAAATATGGGACGACCAAATTCATAGAAAAATCCGTAAATGGCAAACAAAATCGGCATTTAACTCCGTCGATGGGGCGACGGTGCTTTGGATCGGCTAGCAGACGGAGGCGGGAGTGGCGGCGATGGAAGGGCGAACAATCGCCAAAATTGCGAGAAAATGGAGGATTTAAATTGAACTGTATTCTTGAAACCTTGTGTAGGCCCAAGAATGGGAAGGGAAAAGAGGTAAGAAAAATTTAGGGGCGGCAAAGTGAGGCGGGAGGCGGGCGGGAGGAGGGGAAAAGGGGTTTATCAAGTGTCACATTTCCAAATGGATAGCCCGTCTGAAAGTGTAATTTTTTTACTTTTGGAAGAAATTCACGGATTATCCGTCGAACTTTTAAAATTTTTATTTTGAATATTTCTACTGTGAATCCGGAAATTTAAATATTTTTTATTTTATTTAAAATTCGACGATTTGTCCATCGGAAATTTTTAAATTTTTAAATTTTTGGCAAGAACTTCACTTGATGTTCCATCGAAAATTGTTTAATATTTTATTTTGAATATTACCGATCGTAATCATTTGAAAGTTAAATTTTATTTTTTCTTACAATTAAATGACTTTTCTATCAAAATGGTTAAATTTTTATTTTTTTAATATTTCCGCCAACTCATTTTTAAAGTATTTTTATTCATATTATTTACCTCCTTTTATCATAATTGTTATTTCTTTAACTATTCAAAATATATATATTGAAAATGATATATTTTTTCTATCTCTGTTGTTATTTATTTAAGTATTTTAAAAAATATATACTCTTTTATTGAAAAGAAAGAGTTTTTATCCCATTTAAACTTTGAATACTTCTAATTGGTTTATTATGTTAAATAAATAAATAACAAAATATCCGATGTAAATTTTATTTTTATTTTAATATTCCGACAGATATCCATTAAAATTTAAATTCCATCAAAAATTGAAATAAAAATTTAAATTAATCAAGTTTCAAATGTATAAAAAAATGAAAATATTTTATTCAAAATTTTAAAATATTTCATAAATAAAAATAATTATTTTTACATGTTGTAATTAGTGAATTAAATTATTTTCAAATATTAAGGTTATTTAAATCATTCATCCACTACTATTTCTTAAAACCTCTTTTTAATTCAAAATATTATGCATAAGAATCAATTAGTAAAATAATACAACATATATATCCTAAAATTCTATAAAAACATATTATTTAGTCTACACATATATTATTTATTCTCATTATACATCCAACTACGCTGTCGAATGAAATCCATCTACACATATATAAAAATAAATATCACAGTAATAAAAATATAACATTAATATAAAGCATAATTTATGTCACGACATAAAATTAATATAGCATGACCACGATATATAAACAACTACGGTGTGGTTTAATGAAATCCATCTACACATATATAAAAATAAATATCACAAGAATAAAATATAACATTAATATAATGCATAATTTATGTCACGACATGAAAATAATATAGCATGACCACAATATATAAACAACTACTATGTCGAATGAAATCCATCTACACATATATAAAAATAAATATCACAAAGAATAAAAATATAACATTAATATAATGCATAATTTATGTCAAAACATAAAATTAATATAACATTACCACGATATATAAACAACTACTATGTTCAATGAAATCCATCTACACATATAAAAATAAATATCACAAGAATAAAAATATAACATTAATATAAGCATAATTTATGTCACGACATAAAATTAATATAGCATGACCACGATATATAAACAACTACTGTACCAAATACAATCCATCTACACATATAAAATTAAATATTATAGTAATAAAAATTAACTACGTACCTTGTTAAAATGTCGATTTGTGTTCTTTACGTCTGCTTATTTATCTAGAAGAATAAAACCTTGATGAAATGAAAAATAACCAAGTTATTTTGGTTGAATGGAGAAGAAGAAGAAAATAATGGAGAAGAAGATAAGGCCTTACAGTGATTTTGTTAGATTTAGATGTTGGACTCCATAGATGGGAGAGCAAAGCTGATCGATGAAAAACTCCTAAGAGGAGGCCTTTCAAATGTTGTTAGGTTTGGCCGTTGGACTCCTTAGGTGGAAGAGATAAGCTGATCAACGGCGGTACAAAGAAGAGTGGCAGAAAGAAGAGTTACAAAGAAGAGAATGTTTAAGTTTGGGTTGATATTGTTAAATTTCACCGAAAATCCGTAAAAGTCGACCATCAATTCAACATTTTCCGTCGGAAAATGTCGATCGAAATTAAATTTTTAAAATATTTTTAAAATTCGACGGATTTTCCGTTGAAACTTTTTAATTTTTATTTTTTAAAAACTATTTCCAATCTAAAATCGTTAAAATCTAATTTTCTTTTATATTATTTTGTTAAATATGCCGGTGAATGACAAATCCGTCGGAAAAGTTTGAAAAATAAAATTTTTAAAGCTTTTCAAGCGGAATATCCATCGGAATATATTGGCGCCGCTGCGGCGCCAATTTGTTCTACTGATTTTGCCGAAATATTGTTTCCGACGGATGTCTCGGAGATTTTTTCACGGACCGGGCCGCTTTTTCGAATGGATGTCTGTTTAAACTTTCGACAGTATTAATGTCCGCAAGTTTCCGCTTGAAATTAAGCATTTTCTTGTAGTGTATATAGGACCTTTTTTTATCTTTCTATTTGTATTACCATATAAAAATTTTGTAACTTGCATACACTTACATATTTATTTTATATATATCCTTAAAAATTGTATTTTTGATTTAAAAAAACGTCCTCAATAATATATATATATATATATATATTAAAAAATTATAGAAATAAATATTAAACTTAATTTAACTTTCTTGTCATTTATAATTTTAAATATTTTGACTAAAAAATATCAATACAAATTCAAAATATTATTTTAAAATATTTTAATATATAATTATCTAAATAAATTATGAATACTATGATTGGCATATTTATTGATAAAAGAAAAATTCACACTCTATATTTACAGATTCTTATTTATATATTTTATAACTATTATCTTCAATTATTTATATTTATTAAACTAAATATACTTTTATATAAATTAAATTACATAGTAATAATAAATAAATGCTCATATATATCTAAAATTGTAATATGTTTCAATTTCAACATTTGAATGTTAATTAAAAAATTAATTTAAATTAACTTTATATCTATTATTTAAAATTACACATAGTAAATAAATTTTAATATGCCCTTAATAGGATTTCTTAAATAAAAATGAATTACACTTTTAAAAAAAGAACTTTATTGTTCACAAGATATATTAAAATAATTAAAAATATCAATTATATATTTCAAAAATTACATTTTTTGTGAAAAATACATATTTATTAAAATTATCATTGGTGCACCCAATGCCTCCCGTGGGGCTAAAGAACTATTACATCATCAAATCAACAGCGAAATTTCCTTTTAATGAACCCTGAATTTAAAGAAGTAAATTCCTACATTGATGCTCCTTTTTCCTTCTTTCTTTAATTGCCAAGGCTCTTTTTTTTTCCTCTTCTCTTTTTTTAATTATTATTACAATGATAGAATCTTGTTGAGTATATAATTTTACTTCATTATATAATATGTGTTACTAGCAGAATTATTTATTTTTATTGGAGTATATATTTCTACTTATAAAACCATAAATCCAACGTTCATCCTTTCCCTTTTTTTTTTTTGTTTTTTTTGTTTTTTGGTTGAGGGATGCTTTTCCTCCATGAAACTAACCAACAATACACTCCTTACCCTAGTAATGCTATACTTCCTAATGCCCTTCTCAGTCATTTACTTTCCCCGAACAACAACAACTAATTTACTCCTAATTCGTCTATATATAGCCTTAACTGGGATTGCTTTAAAGACTAAGAACTAAACTGATAAAGTAAAGATATATGGTATATAGCATATTTTTTTAGATTTCCAATTGTAAAACTTAAATAACTACATCGAAGAAAGGAGAGCCTAATTGAATTGTATTAATGACTGGAAAAATATTAAACAGGGATGTATATGACACTAATTATTTTGAACTTTTAATCCTTTATTGGGTGACAGAATTTATTTTTAATCACTTCTTGGTGGTCAGTTGATCAGTATTCAAGCATGCAAATATTAGAAAACTTGATTTAGATAACATTCGTGTATAATCAAATATTACAGACAAAGTGTACGTTTGAAGGAAAAAAAAAACAGAAAAGCTGACAAAAGTAAGGATCAATCTAAAGAAATTAAACTCTACTCAACAAGTTCACTTTCTTGCACATTTTGAATTTTTTAATTTTGTTTAAGTCAAGAAGTATTGAATTGCATCAATTTTATTTCAGGACAGAAGTGCATTCTTCTTTACATGGCCCTGGATGTAACTAGGTCATACAACCAGAACTCTTACATAGATACATGGAGCTACTACCAGAAATGGTCAGTGCCTAATAACTACAGATTACCATCTGCAAAATTTCTCACAACATCTATCTATGAATTGTAGGAGATGCATTGAAGGCATCATTCCAGAGTGATCGCTCCATCCGATCACTCTGAGGTGATGCACTGAGTGGAGATACACTCTTATTCTCAGATGCTAGTCCTGACAATTGATCGCCAATGTTGTAAGGGCAAAGGTAAGGGAAACTCGGGCCATTTCCTGGAAAAATGAGAAATCTTCTTGTTCTGAGTTTTGTACTGCCGATTGATTCTTGGTCAAGTCATTTCCATCATTGTCATTACTATCAACATTAGAAGTCTTCTCAACCATTTCTCTAAACATGGATGATCGTAGGAGGAGGCTAAGTGCTTTAGGGGATGATGACTTGCTAATAGGGCTGAGGGGCATTTTGGTTTCAGTAACTTCTTGTTTTGGAGGAAAGGACAATGATCTCGCACTGAAAGAGCCAGCGTTGAAGGAAAACTCATGTTGAGGCTCCTCACTGAGATTAAATGGATTTGATGCAGTTTCAACGGACGGGGACATTAGAATATCTCTGGAGGCTTTTGATGTAGTTTCAACAGGCTGGGGTATTAGAATATCTCTGGAGGCTGTTGAGCTAGAACCAGGTTTCAGCCATTTAATGTAAGTGCTCAAGTCAAAATTAGTAACTGCATTGATTCCTCTATATTCAATTGCAGCAATATCATATGCTCTAGCTGCCTCTTCTTGAGTACCTGCAAAAATAGAGCACGGTGTCAAGTTTTAGTCCCCGATTCTTGGGAGGAAAACCTCTCATCTTCATATAAATTACATGGTAGCTTCTTAAGGTTTGAGAATTAAGAATTGAGAGACATACCATACGTACCGAGATAGAGATACTTGTTTCCGAAAACTCGGCCTATTCTTGCTTCCCATCTACCATTATGATGATGTCTGAAGGTCAAATAAGCTCAAACCATCAGTTTAATGAATATGAAGTTGGTCGAAGAGACACAGTATCAAGAAGATTGGAGTTTGTGGTTACCTTGCCACCCCTCTATATTTGGATACTCCTCTTGCAAATCCACTGCTTCTCCTGTATCCAGAAAAGAAATAGAAGCGTTGATAATTTTTCCTTGGTGATATTTTGTACTGTTTGGGATGAATGATCAACATTTACTGTCAAGTACCTTCTCAAAGAGGCCAAATACTCCTCCTTTGTTAGGTTTTGCATTATTTCAATCTCTTGTGCATACTCACTTATCTGATGAAGAAAATTAGACAATTTGTCATCAGCCATTCAAGTTTATGTTAAGCAACAAATGAGGTTGATTAGTAGAAAGGAACAAATGGATTTGAAAACGGATCATACCAAGAAATTGGTGAAAGTTGAGGTCCCCCAATACTTGATTGCAGCCAAATCATACGCTCTTGCTGCAGCTTCTTCTTCATCATAAGCCCCTAAAAAACATTATAACCCAGAAGTAAGTTATTTTCTTTCGTATTTAAGATCTTCCTGTGTACCAAAATCCAGCAAATTAGATCATCAATTAAGCTGCTCACCAAGATAGACTGCTCCCAACCATTAATTGTCGCCAATGTAGGATCACATGCCATCATGACAAAAAAATCAACAAACCATGATCAGTAAGCAGTTAAAGTAGAAAGCTAAATCGTGCTAAACATTCAGTTTCCGATATGGAGTCAAAGGAATTTAAATGCTTGTACCACATGCAAGAATTTTGTCCTTTAGAGACATGATTTATAATAAGTAGCATAAGTACCTTGTTTTCCCTTCTTCTTCTGTGTTGCATTCCATGATGCTTTGTCCCAAAGATGAGCCTCGTACCTTCTTGTCCACCTATGCCTGATCAGCCAAGAAATTAAATCTTAATCAATTCAACGTTTCCCATCAAAAATAAAGAGAAAAACTTTAACGAAGAAAGAAAAACTCAAAATATACCAATAACTTACCTACTGACTCCCCGAAATCTGGAGCTTCTCTTAACTGTAGTGGTAGTAGTTGAACCATTATTTTGATCAACCGGAACTGTAGTTTGTGGCTGCTGATCCTCTCCTTCTTTCTTAGCATCGTCACCATTGAGTGTCACCACTGACATCGACGGTGATCTACGTCGCCGTTTCACACATCTCGTCTTAGGAACACCACTGCCCACTAAGCAAAAGCTCCTGCTTCTTGGGCTTCCCTCAGATTTCACAATTCCCAACATTGATTCAAATTTTTTTTCACACTAAGCAAAGAGTGAAGCAAAAATAAAAGCAAAGATGGACAAATCATCGAAAAGGCGTTCTCAATTGCTTGCTTGCTTGATGGGATACTATCAGCATGCAAATTCAGCTAAATATATAGGGATGATTCCTTGCTTTTTGCTGTTTATGTCTTTTGGGTTGATACACAAAATCACAATATAAAAGACAAATCCTGATCGATGAATACGGGGAGAGTTTAAGTGTCATTTTGTGCACAGTTGAGCTCGTTCAATGTCGAGTAACAAGTGGAAATCTTGAGAAGTAATCCATCTAAAATTTTACGTTATCTCCAAGGCTTGTTCTTGGTGACTAATGTTGTGTTGTTCAATCCAGGGAACCGCATAATTAAAGGGCACCTCCCCTACAACCGTTTTGCCCTTAATTTACACTAATTAATACTATAGTTATTCCCTATAAGGCTGCTTATGTATAAAATTATATCAATGTTTCTCCACTTTGGCATATCATCCTAAACATTTGCTTACTCATCTTTATGCAGTGCACTAGGTAGATTTCTTGATATTCATATATACTTGCCAGGGAAAAATCTGCTTATACATTGTGCTATGAGTATATGTTCTATAAATTATGTTTTAGAATACATTTTATACTTTTTGAAGTGAAGTTTGTAATATAAAAGTTTTTCAATATATATATAAAACATGTAAAAACACATTTTGAAAAGCTAATCATAACTGACTTCAAGCATTAATCATTCATAAAAGAAGCTATTAAGAAGGGATATCTGCCTAACATGATTATAATTTTACTTGTACTCTTTATGGTATTTTTAACTCCTATAAAAGGAAGAGTGACATTTTGATCATTCTACTCTCTGCCTCCAATATAATGTTTTCTTTTTTCAACGAGAAGGGAAATGTTTATTATTACTCATAAGCACAGAATCATTTGTACTTAAAAATACACTTAATTTCGGGAAAAAAATGATTTTGATAAATTTTGTTATCTTTTTTACTAGTGAGATATAGAGACAGATTTCACATTTGAAATTGCATGAAAATATTACTTATCTAGTAGAGGTTTACAAAAAGAGTAATGATATTTTTAATAATTTTTCAAAATAAAAACTTATAATAACTGATGTGGCATATTTTAAAAAATAAATCATCTCTTATTATTTTGTAATTTTTAAAAAGTGCGATAAATAGTCATGTCTTTTCTAACATGACATATTGATGAAGGCCGGTTGTCCCACTACTAATTTCCACAATACACGTAGAATCCAGAGACGAGGTTTCTGAAGGCATTCCGATGCTCAAGTCAAATAATTTTTCAAGAAAAGAGTATATTAAATAAGGAGTGAAATATGTTGTAATTGGATACTATTTACGCTTAAGAAAGGTTATTTATATAATAATTACAAGATAAGAGAAGATAAAAGAGTTCAAAGAGAACTCTTACTCAACTTTATTTCAATAATAGGATTACCATAATCTCAAGTCATTTTTATCCTCATCACACATCATTCACTATAAGTTTTCACTATAAAAAAGTTAATAAAAATATCATTACTCTTACAAAAATAAATTGAAATAACGTAAATCATTCTTAACTTAATTGATCCCCCCTGACATTTTAGTGTCTATTTGTTGTTAAAACAGATTAAAAAAAAAAAGTTAATTACCTCAGAAATCTGGTAAACAAGTTAAGCACTTGGAATTCATCTTGCTTAGTTATGATCCATCTCTCCCTATCATTCAATATTTTCGGTAAAACCTAAGATTAGTATAAGCTCCATGTGTGTAAGTGTTATTAGTAATCTTCGATTTCATCACTTCCTTCCATCATTGACATAATTTACATTTAGTTGACTTAATCATCCCTTTCCTCATGAAAACTACCAAACCAACCAAATTGCACAAAGACAGGGGAATAAACATAATCCAAACAATTTTCAATCCACACAATTCCCAATTTCCAATTCCACCACAATTAATTAATCAATCAATCTCGAGAAAAACCACGTAATCATGCTAATTGACATTAAAGATTAAGATTAAGATGGCCTAATTGCTGTTATCTTTTGCACAAATTCGAATTAGACAAAATTTTGCATATAGTCAGAGGCCCCAAGCCCTGTCTTATTTTGGGAAAATGAAGTTCCGAATTCTCCCGCTTGAAAAATAACTATTGTCTTCTTTGATAATGAATGCTAAAATGTGTCCTTTACTTTGTTAGGCGACAATTAAGTTTGTTTCATTATGTCTTGTGGTTTTGCTTTTCCTTTGGAATTTTCGTCCTCGGAAAACTCATTTTTAGGACACTTTTGGCTTTAGTTCTAATTGTCAGAATTAGCTGTGTCTGGAGAAAATTTTTGCATGGGGCAGTAATGACGGATTAAACTATGGAATCAAATGAGTTTTTTCCCAAAAAAATTGATTAATTTAAAGTAAATTAAATAAATATTATTATAAAAAAATTATTCCATTTTTATAGAAATCATCATTCCAAATATCAACTTTGAATCGACTTCAGCTTTTTTAAAAAAAAAAAAGAATTTAGCTATTTGTCCCATTTGTTCTCCCCCTTCCCCATTTGTTTCCTGCGCCTCTCCCTCTCTTCAGCCCCCTCAATTCTTCCTCCGTCCCACAGCCATCCCAGCGCCATCCCTCCCCAAAAAAAAGAAGCAAACCTTTGGCATGGGCTTTTGATAAGCACTTGCTCATTCTTACAGAATATAATGGAGACATACAACCAACCAAAAGTTCAATTTTTTAAATCAGTTTTGGGTCTAGATTTTCAATTTGCCACTCAACTATATGACAAAGGATATGGCGGCTCTTAGAGGTGATCGCATGGGGAAATTCGTCACGGCCGAAACAGAGGAGAATGGAGTGTGGGGAAAATTCAGAGGGGGCCATGCCTTTGAGAATTATTCAAAGTGAACTTTATTGGATAAGGGTGGAGTCAAAGTGAAATTCAGAGGGGACCATGCCTTTGAGAATTAACAAGTACGGTCCTTGGATGAGGGTGAGTGTTGGAAGGAAAGGTCAAGGTGGTGCTGTGGTTGGGGATGGTGGCGGCGGTTCTGTCAAGCACCAAGCAGCTCCAAGGATTCAGGTGGGACGTTGGGAATACGAGGATAAGATAAAAATTGGGAGCGATCGGGAAGGCAGTGGTTTGAGAAGAGAATTATTATTATTTTTTAAATTTTGTTTGATCGACTTCAAATCGATATTTAGAATATTGATTTTAGTATTTTGGAAAGACTTTTTAAATTATTAATATTTATTTTATTTTTTTAAAAAAAATAATATTATAATATTTTACTCGAATCAAATCTTACAATGAATTTTTTTTAAAATTTAGTGATGTTATTTATATTTCTTTTAAAGAACAAATATTACATAAATCCACACCACTATATAGATGGTATAATTAAAAGACACGAAGGGAATCAACATTAGAAGCTAATTGAGAAGGCCCTTACAAGATCATTGACACGTCAAAATTCGGAAGTCATCGACTAGCCACAATGGATGGGAATGCATTACTCCTACTCACGCATGTTGGTAATTTAAAATGCTTTTATATTTGAAATATTAGTTAACGAATAAAATCTTGTTCGTATATATATGATTTTTATAAATCGAGAATGAGAGTCTCAAATTGAACAACTCAAATCCCAAATAGCTTATGGGGTGGGGATCTCAGACAGAACGACTAAAATCTCAAACACCCTACGGGGTAGAGACTAATATGGGAACATGAGTTACCCAGAACTCAGTTCAAGGTTGGTCAAACCACCTTGCTTAATTAAATCAAAGACCTCAATTCAGCTAAGTTAAGTTGTGAATTCCATAACATCCCAATAGGGTGAGAAGAATTCAAACACCCATGAGGGTGCTAAAATAGAACATCCTATGGGGTAAAATCCCAAATATCCTCAAGGTTGGGGATCTCGAATTACTCATTGTCATTAATTTAAGCATAGTACACATATATATGAGGAGTTTATATTTTTCTTTTTCCTTTATTATGTTTTTCCTCATAACTAACCCTATTTGGGACACATACTGAACAAGGGTACTAAAAACCCTAGTCCTGACAAAACCTCAGCACGACATTGTTATGCCGAGGTCTGAGGGGCTTATGATATATATAGGATCTCAGTTAGAATTAAGAATTCGGCAATGTAATTGAGATCTCAGACATTAACTACGATCTCGAACATATGCGAGACTTTCGTACCAGACTTTGATCTCGACAGACTAAAAGTCAGGATATCAGATCAAGGGTCTAGATCTCATAACAAAAGTCTAGATCTCAGATCAAAGGTCCGGATCTCATACCAAAAGTTCAGATCTTATATCAAGAGTTCGAATCTAAGACCAAAGGTCCGGACTTTAGGCCAAGGGCCCGAATCTCAGACCAAAGGCCCAGATCTCAGGCCAATGGTCTCTTTGCTTTTATGTTTGAAGTATTAATTAATAAATAACATATCATTCTTACATCCTACGGGGTGAAATTCCAAACATCCTCAGGGGTAGGGAGAATACAAACATCCTACAGGGTGGAATCCCAAACATTCTTAGGGGTGGAGATCTCAGATTTACCTATCTTACTAGAATGCTCGATTAATGAAATCCCAAAACATCCCAAGGAGTGGGGATCTGCCTATCTTATAAATCCCAAACATCCTAAAGGGTGGGGATCTTGGATTACTTATTTTACTAGAATGATCAATAATGTCCCAAGGGTATTTTTTTTACTCTTGCTGAGCCAAGAGTTCTACTCTTCTAGCATTGTCTCGACGGGATCTCTATCTGCAGGTGCCGTGCTTGGGCTCACCTTTTTAAGACGATTTTTCATCTTTCCAAATTTGATTTCTAGATCTTGCATTCAAATTGTAGTTCAAAGCCGTTGGCGAAGGAAAGCGAGCTCTCCTTTCAAATTCCTCTTCACCTCTAGAGATACAACCTCGACACCTCATAGCTGCACAACTTTAGCTTTATACCTAGAGGCCTCCACGGTTAGCACTTTTGCACTTGTGGCACTGTAGAAGCCAAATCATTATTAAGGTTGGTCATTGACATCTTGTCCAACCTTTTTTGATGGCACTCCATGCCCTGGACCGTCATTCCTTGTGAGTCTCTCATGGGCATAGAGAAGTGGAACATTGTCTTCGAGGTCCCAGCCCCGACCATTCTCTTCGCAACTTTCTTCTTCGAAGGCTCCGCCATCACTACCTTCCTAAAATAAACATCATCGTCATGACTAGACCTCGGCTTGACATTGCCACACCAAGGTTTGAGGGGCTTATGATGAGTAGGGAATTTACATCAAGTATGTAGCAATCACAGGTGCAAATCATAAAAGAGGATAATTCCCTCAAATCATGGAAGAAGATAATTCTCCCCAAATCATGGAAAATGATATGCATAAGCTGTAACCAAAAATTCCCCTAAATGAGGGAAAATGATATATATAAACCTTGGAAACAACCAGATAAGAGGACATTCTCTGACTATCGAGAAAATACTATTATCCGATTAAAGTTCTAACTTAGGCATCGGGGAATCTACCCCGGAGAACCACTCTAGGATCTATTTTACAGGAATATTTCTTATACGGGAAGGTGAAGAACCTCAAACCAGAACCATCTTGTCGGATTTAAGTCGGGTTGCGGATTTTGCCTTCATTAGTATCAAAGTAATCGATTCCTTCATTTTGTTTAAAGTCTTTAGCTACCAATCTAGCTTTATAAGTTAAAATGGTTCCATCGATGGCGTATTTTTTCCTAAATACCCACTTACAACCAATTGGTTTGGAGCCATGAGGTAAGTCTACTAGGGCCTAAGTATTATTCGCTATTATTGAGTCCATCGTGTCATTTATCGCTTCTTTCCAAAAAACTGCATCCCTAGACTTCATTGCTTCACTAAAGTTCTTAGGACAATCTTCAACACTAAATAAAATAGGAATTTTATTTAGCACGAAATCCCTAGTGCCTTCAACTAAGAAGATAATGGCTTGTGAAGAACAGAGTCGGAAGGAAATTGTTTTTCTTTCCTTTGCCTTTGGCTTCTCCTTGGTTTACTAAGAACTTCATTAGGAGAGTCAAATTCCTTTCTTTTTGGAACATTTCTTTCCGAGTCCAGAGATTTTTTTTCTTACTGGATAGGCTTCACCCTGGGGTTTCAAGGTGTGACCTCAGAGTTTCCAGCATATGTGGGGTTCCAAGGTGTGATCTCAGAGTTTCTAGCATCTCTGAGGTTCCAATGTGTGACCTAAGAATTTCCAGCATCTCTGAGGTTCCGAAGTGTGACCTCAGAATTTCCAAGGAATTTATCCTCAAAGAACTCAATGTCCTTTATTTCACAATCACATTGGAATTAAGATCAAGTAATCTATGGGCTTTAGAATTTTCAGCATAGCCTACAAACACACTTTTATGTGCTCTAGGTCCCAACTTGGTTCTTTTAAGGTCCGGATTCTATAATAGGCAATGCACCCCCAAACTTTTAAGTAACTTAAGTTTGGTTTTCTTCCTTTCCATAACTCATATGGGGACACTTTAGTCCTTAAGGATGGAATTTGATTGTGAAGATGACATGCGGTCAATAGTGCCTCACCCCACAAATTATTTGGCAAATCTGAACTCACAATCATAGCATTTACCATGTCTTGAAGAGTTATATTTTTTCTTTCTGCCAAACCATTTTGTTGGGAAGTATAGGGTGCACTAGATTGATGCACTATACCATTTTCTTCACAAAATTTTGAGAATTCATTAGTGAAGTATGCACCTCCTCTATCACTTCTCAAAACTTTTGATTTTCTTATTCAATTGATTTTCAACTAGAGATTTATAAGCTTTAAATAAACCAAAAGCTTCATCTTTTGCTTTCATTAGATATACATGCACATACTTAGAGCAATCATCAATGAAAGTAATAAAATATCTATTTCCACCTCTAGTAATGAAATCATTTAATTCACACACATCAGAATGAACAAGATCAAGTAACTTTGTGCTTTTTCCTATCTTAGGAAAATGTAATCTAGTCATTTTCGATTGTGTGCAAATTTCACATTTTTATTTACACCATCAAGATTTGAGATTAATCAATGTTTAGACATGTATTGTAATACTTTATAATTCACATGTCCTAATTCACCATGCCATAAAGTATAAGAAGAGTCCACCAAATGAATAGAACTCTCAACTTTATTAATGCTCAACGTAAACCTGCCATTACATGAATATCCCTTTCCTACAAAGACACCATTTTTAGCCAAGATAACATTATTACTTTCAAGAGCAGCTTTCAATCCTTTCTTGTTGAGAATATCCACCGATGCAAGATTTTTTACCACACTTGGAACATGAAGCACATTAGTGCGAACCACCTTCTTGCCGGAAGTGAAATGTAACTCAACATTTCCTCTCCCAAGCACTTTGGCTCTTTGTCCAATGGCCATTACAACTTCATGTCCCTCAAGCACTTCATAGTACTTGAACTGTGTTCTATCGTTGCAAACATGCACGGGCTGCCCCTGAATCATACCACCAATCTATAGAAGAACAAGGTGTAGCCATATGAAGTTCCATGACAGTCGTCCCAACCGACACCATGGCTATCATTTTGAGGCCTTCCTCAACATGATTAGCATTGGGTGCACCATTAGTCTTTTGCCTTCTAGCAACCTTGCACTTGGATTTATAGTGGCCCTTTTGGCCACAATTATAACATGTCCTATTCTTTTTCTTGTCCTTAGCATCACATTTTTCAGTCTTTTTCCTTTTAGAATTTTTAGAATGCTTTTCCTCAACAAGATTCACTTTAGTATCTTATTCAATTTTTTTTTCTTTTGTAGTAATCTAGCATCCTTTTCAATCCTAAGATGTTTTAAGACACTATTAATAGTCAAAACTTCAGATGTATGCAAGAGTTTTTTCTGATAATCATTCCAAGACAAAGGAAGTTTAGCAATTATTGCACCAACTTAGAAAGATTAAGAAATTTCAAACCCCAAATCTTTAAGTTTTGGCACTAAACTTGCAAATTATGCATTTGATCCATCAAAAAAGTATTATCCAGAAATTTGAACTCAAAATACTTCTTAATAAGGAACTTATCTGAACCTTGGTTTTGAGTAGCATACTGCCTCTCCAAAGTGTTCCAAATCTCCCTTGGCGATTTGATGGCCGTGAAGAGGTCGAAGAGGCTATCCAACAAAGTATTCAATATGTGCCCTATACAAAGCCCTTCATCTTCAATCTGTTTCTCCCTTTTGCCTTGATTTCATCATAATCATTCTCCTTTGGTGCTGGAATTTCAGGCAAATTAGGATTGAGCACATAAGCAATCTTCAAGGTTGTAAGGAAGAACATGTGTTTGTCTTTCCACCGATTGAAATTGGTTATGATTCCAGCAAGCCTATTCAACTTCACAAAGTCTAGGTTCATCACTTTCATGGCTATCTCCTTCGTGGTCTCCATCATAATAAACACCTTAAAATTGTTGATGAAAATTGGGAAATAAAATAGAGAAAAGAAGGAGAATTCGAGATTTTTCAGTAATAAGAACTTTAACAAAGTGGGAGAAGAAAGTGAAGAATTTCAGGCGTGATTACACTTTCCTTAACGTGTTTATTGCCCTCTCTGTGCTTGCTAATAGAATTTTCAGGCGATATACCTCTAGGATACAAGAAATTCAATAGAAACTCAACAAGATAACAAGTTCTTGTGGTCTCTATAGAAAGTATCGTTCTTTCTATATATTGTTTGGTTTTCCAGTCGTATATTTATATACAAAGACATCTACAAACCATTGTATAACAATTACAAACGGTTAGACATCTTTGCATGAGAAGAAACCAATTTGGTCACAACTCTTCAAACTTTGTTGATTGATAAGACACTAAATTGGGTCACAACTCTTCAGAATTTGACACTCTTTCATGTTGCAAACTACAATACCAACAGTTTCCTCATCCTTATATTGTCTTGTGGATGATTTATCTTATTTGGACACTTGAAACATGTTCAATGAGATGTTGAAAACTGAACCCGTCTACAAATTGATCCTCATTATTTTCTTGAAAAAAATCTTGGAGCTCCTATAAATACCTATTTGGCATTCTAGTAAACCTTCTGTGAGGCATGTGATGGTTGGCTCTTACGGTGCTAGGATGTAATTCATAGCGGTCACTTGAATGAATGGGTAATCCCAATTTCTCTCCGACTCTCTCAAATCGGTCATCTAGATAAGCTTCCAAAATATTATCATCTCTAATTTTACATCTGTTGAATGTGTGACCAATCACACCACATCTTCTACACATTTTATGTAGTCTTTCATAAGAGCAGGACACCCATGTTCTCCCCCAATTCTGTAGTTTGAGATAAAACCTAGCTATTAATGGTTGGGTTATGTTGATCCATACTTTTTCCCTTAAGAATTGAGTGTTTGTCACACGTGTTGCACCCTCTCTAATCTCCTGAACTTCGCTCATCGTGGCTGCTATTTTCCTTGCTACTCTTGGGCAAAAACATTCTATGAGAATCCTAGCAAATTTTACCCATATTAAAATAGAGTAATGATATTCATAGTGACTTTTTATAGTGACTGATGTGGCAAGGATGAAAAGACAAAATCATCCCTTACTATTTTGTATTTTATAAGAAAGGTGATGAGTGAATTTTGTCTTTTTATACTTGCCACATCAGTCACTATAAAAAGTCATTATAATTAGGCACTAAGATGGCGTTTGGTATAAACTGTGGGTTTAGGAATGGAATAGATTTGATAGAAGGAAATATTTGGAATGGAATAGAATGATAGTAATTATGCTGTTTGGTACTATTTCTGATAATGGAATGAATATGAAAAACCTTGTTTGGTTACAGAAGGGAATGGAATCAAAATTTTTTCTCAGAATTTGATTTCTAATTTTGTTCTTTCTTTGAGATTAATTAATTATTAATTATAATGTTAAATCACAATATTGAGTAAATGAATAATTAATTAAATTAATCTTAATTAATTAATGAATTAATAATTAATAATAATAATTTAATTATAAGTTAATGTATATTAATTATAATAATTAATATTAATTAATTAGTTTATTTTAATAATTTTTATTAATGAATTTTGAATATTGTTGGTTTTGATATCACTTGTTAGGATCAAAAAAATTATATATTTAGGAAAATCAATGGTGGAAAATTTTAAAGAAAGTACTATCTACAAAACAACAAGGCCATATGGTCTTTAATACCAAAAAAAAAATTCAATTAATTTTTATAGGCTATTATCCTTGGTTTGCAAAATAACAAACACAATTTACCAACTACAATAACATAGCCATGTGGCTTTTAAATTCTTTTATACAGTCTCGTATGACTTTTGTTTCCAACTTGTATTTCATTCTTTTATTTTCACTCATTTTCTCACATACAAATACACCACTTTTCTTGCTACAATAACAAATGCAGGACTATACTGCAACAACAAACACACATCCCTTTTTTTTCTTGCTACAACAGCAAATGGAGGACTATACTACAACAACAAACACACACCACTTTTCTTAGACCATGGGTTATGACTTGCTACAACAACAAACACACACCCCCTTTTTTTTTTCCTCTTACAAATGGAGGACTATACTCATATTTTTATGGGCAAATGGAGTTTCAAAAGTTGGCAACAGAAAGTCGATTCTAGAAGTCAGCTAACAATTGACCTTTTTTTTTTTTTCTTGCATTAAAACTGAGGCAACAAGTTTTAGCTAGGCTTTTGCCATATCAATATTTATGTAATTTTTACAATTCTCTTATGTTGCTACTGTATTGATTTGTGGTTTGGAAGTCTGAAAGATGTGAGTGATGGTTATGCCTTCATTTTTGGTTTTATTACATATGCACCAATGTTCAAGATTTCTTCAACTTCATCATTGCCTATAAAGTGTTTGAAAAAAGTCCTAACACAAAAATTCAGCATCAATTGGAAACATGATCCTGGGACATGTCTTTTTTTTTTTCATCCAAATCACATGCAAATCAAAATGAAGGTAAGTACAAGAAAACATAACAGTACTTATGGTGGCTACTAAAAACTCCAAAAATAACAAAAGAACAACGAATAAGAATAGAGCATTTCATTGTCACGAGTGATACACTAACTGAGTAAGAACAGAGCATTTCAACTAGGACTTGTCTTCACACAATTTTCGGACTTTTGTGTAACGAAACTTAAGGAATCAACTAGGACAACATTAGCATTTCATCATAGCCATGTTCTTCATTCGCGGGCAACAAAAGTGATATATAATGTAAAATATATCATCAGCAGAATTCAGAAGTCTCCAATCCAAATCAAAATCCAAACAATAGTAGTTCAGTGCACCCAGGAACATAAAAGATAAACTCACATCACACCAGTACAACGTCCTTGCCCCCCAAAAACTCACATCAAGCATAGCCCAACATTCAGACGGCCAACATAAAAGATAAGTTACTCCAAACCACAAACACAACCCCCACTCAAATCTCGTAGACTAACAACAACCAACACCCAAAATAGCCCAGCACAAAAAAAACCAACAGCATTATAAAAATATAGCCCAATAGCAACTTAGAACCTGATCCACTAAGCATAGCACCCTTAGATAAAATGCTAGAAAAATATAAAAAAGGAAGATTGGAAGAACAACAGACAAAACCAATGAACTTTAACCACAGCAAAAATACATCTAAAATATGACACTATCTTCACAAAAATAAACAATTTCAAGCAACCATCCTACTTAAACAATACTACTAATATCCAAGCATGCCAAAATGACATGAAGCAAAAGATAAGCAAGCATTCATCACAAAATATGATAAACAGCCCAGCAGCAACTTAGAACTTGATCCACTAAGCATAGCATGCTTAGATAAAATGCTAGAAAAATAGAAAAAAGGAAGATTGGAAGAATAACATACAAAACCAATAAACTTTAACCATAGCAAAAATACATCTAAAATATGATACTATCTTCACAAAATAAATAATTTCAAGCAACTATCCTACTTAAACAATACTACTAATATTCAAGCATGCCAAAATGACATGAAGCAAAAGACGAGCAAGGATCCATCACAAAATATGATAAACAGCCCAGCAACAACTTAGAACTTGGTCCACTATGCATAGCACCCTTAGATAAAATACTTGAAAAATAGAAAAAAAGGAAGATTGGAAGAATAACATACAAAACCAATGAACTTTAACCATAGCAAAAATACATCTAAAATATGATACTATCTTCACAAAATAAACAATTTCAAACAACCATCCCACTTAAACAATACTACTAATATCCAAGCATGCCAAAATGACATGAAGCAAAAGATGAGCAATCATCCATCTCAAAATATGATGCTTGCAAGCAATCATGACAATTTTCGAATGTTCACTAATATACAAGCATGCAAATTGGCATGAACCAAAAGAATAATAAGTATTCATCACAAAATAAGTAGTTTAAAATAACAAACTCATGACATAATGATGACGCACCTCGGCCGGAAGCTCGTAAAACACTTCAATATTTTCTTTGTCCTTTCCTAGAATGTTGGCAGCCTTGAAAATGTCACCACTAGGGAGCTGAAGTTTGATGAGTTCGGGCACTACCTCTCTTGTTCTTGTAAACTCGGCAACAAAAACTTTGGACTTCTCAGCTATTGCATTGCTTAACTTTTCCAAGTTCTTATTAAATCCCTCAACGAATTCTTCAAATTGCATATTTAGCTTATCCATTTGTGACTCCTTATCATCTTGTGTGGTAGACTTTCTTCGTTTGGCTTACATCGGTTGCTTCATCTTAAAGGACTTCTTTGAAGTATTGGTGTTTGTTGAGCTTGGGGTCGCACGTGAAGAGGTGTCTTCTTCATTCTTGGCTTCTTCGTCACGTGAACTTGATAAGCTCATTGCATTGCTTGCTCCTCTATCCTCTTGTGTTGGGCAGATCTCCATATTGCGTATAGCATCTCCAAAGCTCTCTACTACAGCCCCCATAACCCGATCACATCCATAAACCAACTCTAGTTGGTTCATAAATGGAAACCGAAAATTCCACATGCCCCGTGCTTCATTGTGTGTCTACAATGAAATGACAAAATATATGAGGCAACATCATCGATTTTACATATTGTGAAAATCCATATAGAACTTGCAATTAAAACAAATTACCTGCTTATAATTATTGAACTATTGCCTTTCGCACTCAATCTTCTTATCCACATCTTTTCAAGTATATCCACTTTCCCTACACATGTCATTAATGACATGGAATTTGGTTTTGAGCCATTTTATCTTGGACTTAATGTGACGAGTGACTTGCTTTTGAAATTGCGGAAGTCTAGCGACTATACGCTTATGCACCTCCACTATGTAGTTAGCTTTGAATCCCCTATTCTTTTTCCACTAGGGATCACATGCAAGTTCTTGGAGCACTTGGATCAAGATTTGAACCTCTTCTTCGAACCAAAACACCTTGTTGTGTTCACGACCGGTCAATGTTGAACTTTGATCCATCTATGAATAATATGAGTTAAAATAAGTTAGATTAGAACATAACATCAATAATCCATATAAAAGTTAAAATATACAACAATATAACATAGACACATCAATCATCCATATAGAAGTTAAAATAAACAACAATAGAACAAAGACTCATCACATTCAATGAAAAATTATGAATAGTGGCAATCTCTCTAATACACAGAAGCATAAATCATTTCAACTAAATTACATTGACAATTCAAATCCACGCAAAGGTGAATTATGTGGCAAATGCATAATCTAAGAGCCTAGTCCAAATCATCGTCTAACATAGTCCTTTTCGCCCTCTAACTATTGAACATCTCTTTGGCCAAATCACTTCTAAAGTTGGTCCACTCATTGGATGGAGTAATGGATGTGACATAATTTTCTTCAATTGGTCCATCTTCTTCTTCCTCTTGCAAAGGTTCCAACTCTTGTGGATCATAGGACATGTTCTTCCTAATCAAATTGTGGAGGAGACAAGAAGCCAAAATTATCCTCACTTGAGTTTCAATTGGGAAGAATGAAGGAGATGCAAGGATTTTCCATCGCCCTTTAAGTAACCCAAAACATCTCTCAATCATGTTTCTAGCCTTAGAATATTTCATGTTAAACCATTCCTTAGCCATACGAGGTCGGTGGCTTACAAACTCATTTAGATGATATTGTTGGCCCCGATAGGGTGCTAGAAATCTATTCGCATTGCAATATCCAAAATCTACCAAATAATAGCAACCTTCAATATAACAAATACAAATATGAGGTCAATTATTCGAGATAATGTAACGAAGATTATATTATAATCATTATTAACTTGCATCATAACTTGGGGAACTCTAAGTCCATCCGGTCGACAAATGGCATCTCGAAGCACTCGACCGTCATGTGCAGACCCTTCCCAACTAGGTAGAACATAAATGAATAGCATGTTGGGATCACATACCCCTAACACATTCATTGCAATTTGCAATGTTTGCCTTCATTGTCCGGTAGCATGGTTTCTCCTCAGATGGTGGAGAAACTCTTATGAACGTCCCATCTAATGCTCCTAGGCAACCCTTTCAATAGGAATAAACAAATATGAGGTCAAACAGTAATGAGAAAAGGTCAATTTAAATATGTTGTTGTATGACGAATCTACCTTGAAACAACTCCACTGATCATTTTCACAATTTTCTGTAATGGGTTCCAATTTTTTAGCAATACGGAGTGAAGTTTCAATATGGCTAGGAGAATACTATTAAAGTGGCGGCTCACGGTTTCACCACTTCGGTAGAAAAACATCCCCATTGTTCTATTCTTCTTATGGTGAGCCAAAACATATATAAATAGAGCAACCATTTCATCAAGAGACATGTTTTTGGTATCACGTATACCTCCAATATCTCGTACCATCTCACACAAAATTTCGAATGTACGCCTATCCATCTGAAGCTCACTAATAGATGCAGTATCCGACTCTTTGGTCAATCTAAACATCCAATATAACCTCTAATTCCTTCTCTCCTCTTTGGTTTGTCAAGGGGGATACATGATTTTTAAATTAAGTGACTCTAATTGCCTCCAAACCACATAAACCAAGTTGAAAGCAGCTATCATATATGCAAAAATTTGAATGTTGCGCTCACGTCTACACCTTCTATTAGTTAGTGGCAATCTAGACATTGTGTTCTACATTTTCAAAAAAAAATGTACTAAAAAATTACATAAATGTCCACCATTTATTTTGCAAAAACGAGAAGAAATAATCTTGACCCATAGTATACTCCAGCAAGCATAAAAATCCCATTTCAAAAACATTACAAGACAAAAAACAAGTGCTAAAATTACAATACAAGAACAAAAGTCCATATAGTGTATTTCATGCTTCTAAAGTTTAGCCCAAAAGGTTCAACAGTAAAGCTAAAACTGATAAACCAAAAAAAATAAAAATCAACAACTGCATTGTTGCAAAAAAATAGTTTAAAAAAAATAGAACAGATGAGATTTGTCAAATGCTTAGTTCATTATATTACAACAATCAAAACCAGCATGAAACCACACCAGCTCCTATTTTTGCAACTGCATTGTTGCAAAAACCAACTCAAATGGGATCAACTAGGAATAATTCAGCACTCTTTGGAACTGGATTTGGCCTAATGAGTTCATCCATATCTAGCATTTCAAGTTTCAATTCAACGAACCAAAGCCTAGATAAGATATTCTCTTACCCTCCCTATCATAAAACACTAAACTAGATTTTTTAAGAAGCATAAACAAGTAATTTCATCATTTAAAATACAAAATATATTAGGCCAACCAAATGCAAGTCACTTAACAGAAAGGAAAATTTTCAACTCGTTTTCTATAGACTCTTACACCAACCAAGTGAAAAAGTTGATATATTTATGCACAAGAGAGAGACATGGGATAGATACAAAGTTCAGGATTCGAGTGGACCTTGACATCAAAGAAACAATATCTTCCACTGGGCAATGGCGTAGTAGATCCAGAGCAGATTCAGTTTAAGGATTATTAAAACAACCAAATAAAAAGAAAAAAAGGTGGCATAGCATCAAATAAACAAAGGTGGCATAGGATTCTGGTGGACCTTGGCATCAAAGAAACAATATCAGCCACTGGGCAATGGCATAGCAGATTCGTAGTAGATCCAGTTTAAAGATTATTAAAACAATCAAATAAAAAGAAAAAAACAATGGTATAGCATAGCAGATTCAGAGCTGACTTACAATGACTCCAGTGGGCAATGGCGCAGGAAAGTCTCGATTTGTTGGAGAAAGCAAAACCCTTTTCAAATCTGTAAAGAAACAGGAAGCGAGTTTATTAATGTCGAGAGAATCAAGCCCAGAGAAGAGAAGATGATGGAGGGGATGTTTAATGAAAGGTAGATGGTGGACTCTCACCGGTTGGTCTTCACAAGCTTCGGAGGAAGAAGAGCAGTAGAAGGCAACAAAAAGGTGAAAGAGATGAGCAGAAGGTTTTTGTTCTGTTGAAACCCGTCGCCCAAAACCCAACCCCTCCCCCCCCTCCCCCAGGTTTCAAGAAAACCCACACTTACTATCTTTATTCCATTCCAATCCAACCCAAACCCACAAACCAAAACATTCATTTTTGGTCCATACCATTCCATTCCCCCCTCCTTAAACCCTTGTACCAAACGGCTCCTAAGAGTATCATTACTCATTAAAATATGAGTTATCCTGATTTTGCTAAGTACAATTTGTGGCTCCTATCTTCTAAGAACAAGTAATGCTCCAACAACCGCATATGGACCATTATGAAGAATAGCCAACATTTGATTGGCTTTTGGTAACCTAAAAATGAAAAAGTTCCCATATCTTCCCACCACATGGATTTCTTCACCCCCATATTGTGTCACACATGCTTGCATCCTGTTAAAACCAAAAAATTTTAGAGGGTGTTTAGTTCAAATTTTTTAATGAAAATCACTATGGAATTCATTAAGGTGATCAATCACAATGGGAATCCTTATTGCATTGTTAGTATTTGGTTCAATTCAATGTAAATGATGATGCTTGGTTCAATTCAATTATGAGAATATGAATAATTCAAAATTTCAAATTTATTCTCAGTAATAAATATATTATAAAGATAACATTATAGAGTGATAAGAGAGAGGAGAGAGAAAATTGATGAGAGAAAAAGTAGAGTGAGAAAAATGATGAGAGAGAAAGTAAAAGTGGAGAGGGATGAGGGAGAAAGTATATTGAGAAAAAAGATAAAAGAAAAAGTAGAGTGAAAAAAAGTAACTGTGGAAAGGAATGAGAGAGAAAATAGTTGTCGAGAATGATAAAAGAGAAAGTAGAGTGAGAAAATGATAAGAAAGAAAGAAGAGTGAGAAAATAATGATAGAGAAAGAAGAATGAGAAAATTATGAGAGAGAAAGAGGAGTGAGTGGGAAAAGAGAGAATGTGGAGTGAGAAAATGATGAGAGAGAAAGTAAAGTAAAAAATGATGATAATTTAGTATTGAGGATAAAGTTGGAATCAACATCAACATCACCTTTATCCCAAACTAGTCAGGGTCGGCGAACAATGAACCCAAAGGAAAAAGCGAGGAGAAGAAATAGTTATAAAATGAAATAGAAAATAAAGGGAAAAGGACTAGGACTGAGGATAAAATTAGAATAACATAATAAAAATGATTACTAAATTTTAGGTAATCAGTGATTATAAGAGGATATAGGTAATCAACGATTACCTAATTTTCTAGAATCATTACTGAGTTTTATTCCTTTTTTTTCCAACCAAATATCAAATAATAAAATGAATTTCATTAATTGATTTCATTCCCCCAACCAAACACCTTCTTAGTTTAGCAAACATCCAAGTAGGCATAAGAAGTAATAGCTTACTCATTCTTCGATGTCCTGGTCATTGATCTCGAGTTGAGCTCCCCTCCTATATGATATGTAGATATTCCAGTTTAGTTGGAATTCTTGTGGGATATCTCTTCTTTTTTTTGAATATTCTGATCCGTATAAGGAAATACTGTTGTCCGACCAATGGTCCTCTATAAAGTGGTTGTCCGTTCCGTGAACCCCTTGATGCCTAAGTTTTGTCCTCTGCATCATGTGCTTTATAGCCTTTACTGAATCCCTCTCTAACTTGGATGGTTCACTATAGTGTTGATTGCTTACAATCTTGGAACTCCGTTTTGAAACTAGGACCTTGTACTGGATGGTGTTGCTATTATTCCTTGTTATACAACTTTCCTTTCTGAATTTATTGATTTGAGGATATGTTAACTTTCTTTGTTATTGTAAACAATTAGCTTTAGATGACTGAAAACTGAGTGAACTCAAAAGTTACTCTAGAATACTGTTGTAGAGAGAAGTTATTCAAAGTGCATAACTGTGGTTTTTTCACACCTTTCCAAGGTGCGATTTTTGGACAAAGCCACATGATAGAGCTTAAATTGTGCATATTTTTTGTTAATATTTTCTCCATATTAACTTGATTACAAAGTGAAATTGTTTGAAATTGATATACTTCTTGTTTAGGTAGGGAAAATAGAGAATTGGAGAAAAAGAGGAAAAAAAGGGCGAAAATTGAAGCAAGAAGAATTGATGGAGAGTTCCAGAAAGAAAAGGAAATTGGAAGCTATCAAATTGAAGAAGGAAAGGAATTATTGCAGCAAGGTTTTAGGAAACAAGCACTTTATTTTAGTTAAGAGTATATTTTCTATTCTTTTTATGTTTCTTTTTTAGAGTAGAATTAGTATTTAGTAATAATTATCATTACTATATTTTAGGGCTAACTTTTGTTATAAATAGGTCAACTAGGGCCTCCTAAAAGTGCAGAATTTGTACGAGAGCAACCATCCCCTTTTCTCTAAAAGAACTCCCGTTTCTCTTCTTTCTTCTTGGAACTAACGTTCCTCTTGTTTTTCCTTTTCTTTAGTTTTAGTTTTGTTTAGAAAAATTAAATTCTCTTTTCTAATTCAAGGGAAGAATTGATATCAATTGCAATCATTGTGAGGTTTGGTTCTTAATTTATATTCTTGCTTTTAATTCAAGTACTTATAAATTCTTGATTTAATTCTATGACTAATTGATGATTGATTAATCTGACAAATTAATTCTTTATTATTTATTCTATTGCTATCCATGAGTTTAGTGATCCGTAATTGTCATGAATAAGTGGACCAAGTAGAAACTAGGTTAACTATGTTTATGACTTGAAATATGCATGCTTAGCCTAGGGGAATTGACGAGACAAGATTAATTTACTGCAGCTATCCCGATATTTTAATTTTGGTTTAACTGTTTTCATATATCTTAATGCTATTATTAAATTGATATGGAACGCTATTGTGCCCAGTCAATTGATGGTAAGTTTTGATTTGGGTGCTGGGCTCGGTCAATTATATTAGGAAAATGGAAATTTATTACGGCTATCCTAATAAGTTTCAAGTTAAATATTTGAATTTGCAAGATTATTTTTCGTGATCTATAATCAGTGATCCAATTAAATGATATTGCCCTTGGCTTAGAAACTCTGTAAATTAGATAATTTTTGTTATTTTCTATTTTTACTGCTTTAATAGTTATTTTTATTAATTTTTATAATTCAGTAAATTAGTTAATCATTCAAAAAACCCCCTTGTTTTATTTAGTTTTATCTTATTGTTCAAACTTTGAAACTATTCTTTGGTTCCCTTGGAATTCGACCTGGTTCACTATTGCTGCAAATTAATGTTATAATCACTCAAGAACTAGTGATTAATTTTGCGGGTTTTACAAATCCGTCACCACACTGAGCCCACAATCACCCACAATTGTGGGCGATTGATGGTGCGACAATGTGTACAAATTATTATTATTTTTAGGCATGTGGAAGAATTGCAGAATTGTAGTTAGTGTGTGCGGGGCGATTCGTGCTTCTTCTCTCCGAAAGAATTGAAGGATTGCAACTACCCAATGAAGTGAAATTCATGTTTCTTCAACATTAGTTACGCTTGTTTTAGGCTAGTTTTAGGCTAGTTTTTTGTTCCTATTTATTAAGGCCAATTCCTGATTTATTCGAGTTTTTCTAGACCCTTGTGGTCATTTTTTTAAACCCTCTTGTGATCGCTTGTTCTTCTTCGGAGGCATTTTCCTTAGTGGTTATTTCCATGGGGAACCATTAGCCTTGTTTTGGCTATGTACAAATTTGCAAATTGTAATAGATTATCTGCCGTTTCGAAAAAAATAATAATAATGAGAAATACTTTGTTCTAGATCTTTCTTTTAATAATTGTTTTTGATTTGCTTGACAATTATGGATCTTTGGATGTGAGAGAATCCCATGTCCACATATTTTCGGACACCGGTTAAAACTTATTATTTTTTTCTTACTTTTTAACTATTTAAAATTTTCATATATTAAAGAATATGCTTTTTCTTATAAAACTCAAATTAAGTTGTCACTATAAAAGAGGAAATGTGTAAATATCCTAAATATTAAAATTTGAAGATATGGATTAAAATTTTAATTCTAAAATATAGGATTGCAGTAGAAGAAAAGAGAGTTATATGGACAGCATCTCAGAATACATTTTTGCATTTTTCAATAGATTGGTTGTGAAATAAGAAATGTATTGAAAATAAAAAAAGTATATTAAAAAGTGACAAAAATAATTTTTGGGAGGCCATCCATACAAGCCCTTCAAACAAGTAGGAGCGTAATAAATTTGAGAAGCCAAGAGAGTCGCAAAATATTTCGGCAGTAGGAAACATGGCAATTAGAAGAACATTTCAAATCAGCAAATTCAAAATTGTCTTAATATTTTAGTGTTATATTATATCAGATATAGATGTGCATTATTAGGATTCATTTTGATGAAAAACTACTCTACCACAATAGTACATTCTAGGGAAAAAAAAATTTAAAACCAATGAAAATTTTCTTATGCGTTTTAGATTTCTTGACACAACAACTCCCTTCAAATGATTTTAGAAATTTTTAGCCACATTTTTCTCATCAACCTAATCCAATCACATTAATGCTCTAGATCAAAGGTAGTTTGGACAATGAATATCAATTTATTGGGTCTTTTATTTAGGTTCTTTCTAAGACTAGGTTTTTCAATTGTGAATTCTTTTTATTAGAGGAATTACGTTCAGTTTGAGGGCTTCCAAAGATGTTTATTTTCAAAGTACTTTTTACTCAAATGATTTCTTGTTATCCTTTTTGTGTGTCACTCTAATAAATTAGTATACATTTTGTAATTTATGTTAGTATTTATACCATTAATATTTATTTTTATAATAATAAATTAAGGGTTAATTTTTTTTATTATTAGTTTATATTTTTAGTGTAGAAAAAAATCAGAAAATACTATAAAATTTTATTAAACTATTAGATTGAGACAGAAAAAAGAAAGAAACTTAATATTAAAATTAATTACGATGAAATTGGATATTAATAGTATATATATTAATATAAATTACAAAATTTGTATTAATTTATTAGAACTTGTAATAGTAGAGCTAATGTTCTTTTTATAAACAAACATAATTACCATGCATAATCAGTTCAAATTATAGTTCTAGGCCCCCTACTGTTTCCCATCGTTGACTGTTGGGTCATCACTCATCAGCCCAGTATACTAGTTGGGCCACATGGACATTCCGGATCCAATTATCCCATACTTGATCCGACTGTTTCAGGCGGAGCTCCGAATTGAGTTCAATGCAATTTGGTTTCTAGGTCTCCAGAATCACATTCTTCTTTTCGAGTTTTCAGATTTGTTGATCTTATTTCGTTTTTCAACAAAATCCGAGTTCTTTCCTTCCCTTTGGGTTTGGGAATTCAGAACTGGCTGATTTGCAGAAGGTGGCCATAAATGGCGTCTCTTTTTAAGGTAACATTCGAACTCAAACTCGTGTTGCTTGTATAGAAATTCAAGCTTTTCTGGTGTTTTGGTTGAATCGATCATTTTCGTCTGGAATACTCTTTTAGTGTTTTCGTAAAGTGTTGCTTTGCTTGTAATTCACTGTAAATGTGGGCGTTCGTATGGGTTTCTTAGTCCCATTAATTTGTTGTTCGAATACTAGTATTGAATTTACTGAAATACAGTCCCGTTTATGAGGTAATGTGTTTGGTTTGTTGTAAATGTGTGAATGTGTGGTGTTATGCACTAAGGTTAGGGTGTTTTTTTTTTCCTTTTTTGTCCCGTCCTAGGATTTGAGCAAGCTTTCCCAGTATAGAGACAGAAGGTTTCAGGGGACACAGGAGGAATTTGAGCAAGCATTGTTGAAATCAACTACAGTTTATATCGGGAACATGTCATTTTATACAACAGAGGAGCAGGTTTATGAGTTATTCTCGCGGGCAGGGGAGATTAAGAGGATAGTCATGGGTTTGGATAAAAACACCAAAACGCCTTGTGGATTCTGCTTTGTCATGTAAGGACTCTGCATATCTTTTACATTTAGCTTTGTCGCGTTGACTTGGTAAATATCTATCATTCTTCTTCTGATTGTGTAACATTTTGACTGCTGTAAAGTGGTTCCTTGTTTTTCGCATTAGTTGCTGTTAAATTTTCCACTTTTGATCATTATGGAGGAATATCTTGTATTGATGCATTCACTGGAAATAGAAAACATTAGACAACCCAAAGGATAAAAGCCTTCAAGTTAGAATGAGTGGTTAAATTGCTGTTTCTCATTATTTATGCTATAAATTTAATTCCCATCTCGCACTTATGATTATTTGAAATAAGGGTTTGCTGATGTTTCACTTAGTATGGAACAATCAAAGAGTATGCCTGCAGAAGAGGAAGTTAGAACAAGTAATCAAATTGCTGTTTCTCATTATTTATTCTATAAATTTTATTCCTATCTTTCACTTATGATTATTTGAAATAAGGTTTTGTTGATGTTTCACTTAGTATGGAAACAATCCAAGAATATGCCTGCGGAAAAGGAAGTGTGGAAGTATTTAAAAAAAGAAAAAGAAAAAAAAAAGGGCAGCCTGGTGCATAGAAGCTCCTGCATGTACAGGGTCCAGGAAAGTCAGGCCATTAAGACCGCTTTACCTTATATTTTATAAGAGGCTGTTTCCATGACTTAAAAAAAAAAAAAAAAAGGGTAGCCTGGTGCATAGAAGCACCCGCATGTACGAGGTCCAAGAAAGCCAGGCCATTAAGACCGCTTTACCTTATATTTTATAAGAGGCTATTTCCATGACTTGAACCCGTGCCCTCACGGTCGCACGGCAACAGCTTTTACCGCTATGGCAAGGCTTCCCTTCATGCTTATTCTATAAGCATGGAAGTAATTGAGGAAATATTGAAAACATTCAATTTCATGTGTTGTCACACACACAAAGCAGTCTGTTTGGTGAACTTCTTTTTCAAGTTTTGATTTAGTGGATCGTGTTA
This sequence comes from Gynochthodes officinalis, assembly GCA_020080225.1. Lineage (NCBI taxonomy): Eukaryota > Viridiplantae > Streptophyta > Magnoliopsida > Gentianales > Rubiaceae > Gynochthodes > Gynochthodes officinalis. The sequence continues at coordinate 31,138,814 of CM034625.1, read as the reverse complement.
TACTCATTGTGACCTAATAAACTTGGAGTCTTGTTGGTACTGGTCTGGAGTGTGTATTATATTAACTAGATTTATGACATAAGCAGGTTTATGATTTTGTTCTAGTTCTTTACCAGTATTTCCAATGTACTATAATGTTTTGACTTATTTCAGAAGGAAAGAAAAGGAAAAAGAATGCTTGATCATTTTTCTTTTTAAATTCCCAATCCTTGCAATCAGGTTCTATTCCAGAGAAGATGCTGAAGATTCAGTAAAGTATATAAGTGGGACAATTCTTGATGATCGCCCAATACGTGTAGATTTTGATTGGGGTTTTCAAGAAGGCAGGCAGTGGGGCCGTGGTAGAAGTGGTGGACAAGTAATATGCTACCTCTTCTCCTCTTCCCTTTTTTACAGTCAACTTTCCATTTGATGAGATTCATTGCATCTGCATTTACTTGGAGTTTATTGGTTTCTCAGGTGCGGGATGAATATCGTACTGATTATGATCCAGATATCCTTTCCATATTTAATGGTATATTATCATGGAATACTTTTCAGTAAATACTACTAGTGTAACAATGTTATATGGATTCTCAGTACTTACTTCCTTCCCTGTTGACCTTTTTGCCATATACTGTAGTTTTTTTTTTTTGGGTAATTTTAAATTTAATATACGTCTTATTGCTCTGCAACTTATGTATACAATATCAAATAAGAGTAGGAGAAAGTTTTTTGTTTAAAAGGGGTTAAAAATGATTGCTAGCATTGTCTTGTAATTCCTAAAGGTTATTTCTTGCTTGTGGTCTATGACACCATATCTAAAATGTCCTGACCTGAGGCTAATAATTGTCAAGGTGCTACTCTATAATCATTTTTATTCCTGTATTAGGAGCTTTTGTATGATGTTGACACACTTTTTGGAATTGTAAAGTTTGAATTCATCATCATCATTCATAAGTGAAGATTGATAATCTAAAATGCATGCTGACAACTGTTGATAACTGCTGATTTGCTTGGCATTGTGTCTGTTTAGACTCAGATAATCTTTTGATAGGAGAAAATATATTTACACATGCTTTAGGTGACGATTTGAAGGGCATAACGTCCAAGATTCATTGAAGAATTGTTGATTGGTTGCCTTATTTCTAAGTAGGCTAGCAACCACTTTCAAGCATCCCATGCAAGTGATAATATTTTCTACCTCTTGTTGCTTGCATGATGATCCCTTGTATTTGTGGACCGTCTTCATGTTGATTGTTCATGTTACCTCTTTTTCTTCTTTTAAGAGTAGAGATTGTGTGGTTACATTCCTGGTGGATAAGCAGTTGCTTAAGTAGCATGTCGATTACTTTAATAGACTGGCCTTGGTTGAGGCAGATAGTGTACATATATATTGTATCCCATTCAAGATACATCTTGGATTCCAAATTTTTCCCAGTGAACAAAATATCACACAATTCTTGTGTTAATGAAGTTTCCTGCATTCTCTTTCAATTTCTGCAAGAATCAGCAATGTTTGCCTAAGATGTGATGCTGAGCCATGTGCTATTGAAAGTGTGTGCTTCTCTCCCTTTTTGTTTTCATATATCTCCTGCTTTCAAATATCTCTGCATGAATATACTTAATTTGGTGTATCACTTGGTGCTCGATATCTATCAAATGGCAGCGCCTTATAACTGTTATGATATAAAACTTCCTAACTAGCCCAAAAGTCTCTTGGTACCTACTCAACAGCTTCACAATTTTTATTTTTTTTTCAATAATTTATACTTGCAAGAAAGGATTCCCATTTCGTTACATCAATTGATTTTCTTCCTTTTTTCCCTTCCAAATAATTGGCTTTGAGTTTCTTTATAGTGGTAAAAGTCCCAGTGCATTAATTCCTGTCAATGACATGTGATACCTTATGTGGATTTTGCTGAATTGAAAAGGTGTCTTATCTTTCCTACTACTAATGCAACCCACTATATTCTATGTGATTAAGACAAAGCCTCTTTGCTTCTACTTCTGTGTACTGTGTATTTGAATTCCATAACCATTCAAACGTAGAGGTGGATATGGAAAATTAGTTCAGAGAGAATTGGAAGCACAAAGACAGCTGGTGGATTATAATGCAGGATCATTAGGCTCTTTCCAACCAGTCATGCCACCTCCATGTAAGTTAGAAGTAATTCACGCAGACTCCCCACCCCTTTCTTTATATCTAGTGCATTTCTAAATAATTTTAGTTTCTCATCTAGAACTTCTTTGTACATCATGTTTAATCTATACATTACTAATCCAATTGTAGTAACTATCTTAAATTGATTAAGAATGCAAGTAATTTTACTTGGAAGTTTTTCCAAGTTAGCATACTACAGTTGAAGAGTTATAATTCTAAATAATCTCTAACGTTCATAACTATTTGGTTTTGGGTTGTACAATCAAATTAGAAAATATTGCCTTTGAACTTCTTTCAGGAAACTGTAACTTAATATTCAGATGAATATACTATTCTATTTTATTACTGAATTATATTTCTCTGAATTGATCTCATCTTCTTTTTGACTAATAAAATATTGACGTTCACCTGCTTTCATTCCCATTAACTTCTAATATTTCTAACTAGTGAAATGTTCACAACTTTGAAAAATCTTAACCCATGAGATAAATTTGTTCATTTGTCTCTCCATATACTGTGATTGTACACTTACTTTCATGGTTTGACTATTGGTATTGTTTTGTCTTGTAGATGGCGGGCATGGTGGAAACCATGGTTTTGGGGGCTCTAATCGACATGGTAGAGGTAAGCATTTTTTGGCAACACTTGTTGCTTCCTGCTAACATTGGTAACTAAAACATTAAAGATTTCTGCTTGCTTTTTGTGTAGCAGATTTCAATCGTAAACGTTATCGTGAAGATGACCGCCGTAGGCCTGAGTTTTCGAAGAGAAATTTTGGAAATGAATCAAGGAGAAGTTCTGATCATGACTCAAGACCGGTAAAATATTTTTATTTATTTATTTATTTTTACTAATCAGTTTGAGGTTCGAAGTAGCAACAATTTACAAATAAATTAGGGGAATCTGCGGTTAATATACATGGTAGATTCTGTGTTTTTTAGTTTAAAAGGGGTAGTACTCCCTTTGTCCCAAAAAATGAGTCCAGTTTCAAAAATTCTCTTTATCTAAAGAAAGAGTTCACTTTTTGTGTGAAAATTTTTTATTACCCCTACTAATAATGACAATGCATAATTCAAATTAAAAAGTAAGGATAAAAATATAAAGTATATATTTAATGGTGTATTAAGTGTATTGTTCCTTATAACTTAAGAAAAGTTGTATTAAATCAAAAGTGGACTCTTTTTTTGGGACGGAGGGAGTATAAGAGTTTTTGTTGGCCGTGACATCTTCGACAATGTAATTGTGCATAATCCAGCATTTCATATGCTGCTGCAGGAGAAAAATCCTCGATTTCGTGAGAGCGGTGATTCTGATGATGAGGAGGATGAAGACCACAAGAGACGTACTTAGTGCAGTGAAGTAACTAGTGTAAACGGTGGTTATTGTTGACAACTTTGTATTTCAGTTGCTACTTAAGTTTAATGAATAGCAAGATAGAGCAAGTATCCTGAGATATTTATTGTAGTGTGGAAGCAATTGCTTTGCACTACCCACAACTTTCTGTTTGTAGTTTTGGAAATAATTTTTTTTGTTATTTTGAAAGAAATGATTGCAAAGCATTCTTATATTGAATGGAGGTCCAAGGTCTAGTCAACTACTAACAAGACAAAAAAATAACAAAAAAACGAAAATGTTCCTTATATTGATCCTCTTCCCCTTTACTCCGGATGTAAGAAACTGGGGTGTTTGTGTTGAATGAAGCAAAGGAAATACAGAAAATCTTGGATAATGGTAACATATCTTTTGACGTTGGGAGGGGTATACGTCGTTAGAATTAGGAAGCGCCGGTTGTTTCTTAAGCATGAACAGCTTACTCAGGAAGCTCTATTGTGCTTTCATGTTTCTGGATTGGATGTATGAGATTAGTGGTGTTCCAGATGCTGCTTCCAGTATCATTGAACAATTTTGAGTGCAGTCAGTCCACGTAGAAAGGTACTCATTTCTGGTAAGTTCACTCAGAATATTAAAATTTTTCATTACATGTAAAGATGAATGCAACTTTATTCCAAATGTTTTGCTTTTGAGAAAATTGTACTTTCTGGAATGGTGTCTGTTCCAAATTAGTCAATTCTCATTACCAGATTATTGCGACATAATGTAGAATACACATTTTCTTTGTATTTTATATCACTAAAAATACTTGATTCTGCTTTGAATTTTGGATGTGAATGACCATATTGCAATGTGAAAATTATTGTGATACGAACTAATCAAACCTTTAATAGAGACGTTGGGCACAAGCATGGCTACGATAAAATGTTAGCGTTGAGGGGGAGTATTAAAATATCATCACCAAAATATTGTTTCTTCAGAATGGACGTCAATAAATTGTAACTTTTTCAAAGCTTTTACCTTTAAATTAAACATTAGTGTCATACTCTTCAGGATATATGTACATTCTCTCTGTCCTTTTTTTTTATTTTTTATTTTTTATTTTTCAGGTAGTGCACGTAGCTAAATTAGTTATATATTATAAAATAGTAAAGTTAATAATACATAATAGATTAGTAATTTTTTTTTTTGTGGTTTTTGGACTCCCAATTTATGTGGAAAAAGTTTAAAACTATTGAGTTAATTATTTGAACCATTTAGGGGTTTAACCCAGTATGTTGGTGATCTACATAATTTTGTATGTGATGTTGATAGAAGACAACCCCTGATGAATATGTACTTTTGACTGATGGGGGGAAAACCTATAAAATGTGTGGATAAACAACAATGGGTTGATGATACGGAGGATGATATGAACTCTTTATATGATAATCATATCTTTGAACTTGTAAAGTTATCTAAAACTAAAAGAGTTTTGAAAGAACTTGATTGCTCTTCAAAAAGATATGTGTTGCTATGTGATAGCCAAAATACAATTAATGTTGGAAAACATCCATATTTTCATTCTAAATTTAAACATATAGATGTGAGATATCACTAGATATGTGATGTGTTAGATAAAAAGTTGATTGAATTTTAAAAGGTTCATATAGATGAAAATGGTGCGGATATCCTAACCAAATCATTGTCATGATGGAAGTTTGAATTATATTGCTCTCTTGCTAGGATGGCAAGCTCTCCACATAGTCGAGAGGGGAAATTTGTTGGGATTTTGGACTCCCAACTTATGTAAAAAAAGTCTAAAATTATTGGGTTAATTATTTGCTCCATTAAGGGATTCAACTCTCATATTTATAACTTTAAAAAAAAAACTATAAATCGTGATTGAAAAGAAAAAGAAAAAAATTTAGTCAAAATTCTACTGTAATTTTCAAGAAGTTTTTGGTTTGTGTAGTAATTTCCTTAAATTGATGATTAGAGAGTCAGAATCGACCTAAAATTTTTACGAGTGATAGAGAAAATTTTACTCTATGTTTTGAAAAATTGAGATCAGATTTCAACAGTTTAAAGTTAGATATAAATATTTCATTAATTGATAGGGGAAGTTTAGTGGTAGATTTGAAGGTCCCGTAATTTTTGTTTTTCACATTGGGTCATTGATCGATGGTAGAGTTCTAGTGGTAGATTTGAGGATCTCGTATTTTTTATTCTTTACATTGGGTCCTGTGCATGTTTGCATAGCCTGTCCCAAGTCAGGGTAAAGTGAGGAGGGTTACATCAGGCATTGCGAGCCGGCTATAAAAAATGAGCTATCCTTTATGAGATGATACTGAATTTCTCCTCGCTTTTTCTTTGGGTTCATTGATCACCGACCTCAACTAATTTGAGATAAAGGTGATGTTGATGTTGATGTTGGGTTATGTGATTTTTACTCTTCGCATTGAGAATGGTTTTCATGTAAAAATCTTATGTCACCTTTGTGTTTGGTCTTTTTTGGTGTTTTGTGGGTTGATTTATTTTCACTTGCTTATTGTTTTTAATGCTCCCAATGTGATGGTCTACATAACCCCAAAACCGTGGTCTACCTCCAGCCAAACTCCACCAGTTTTTTCCCATTTATTCCCCTTTTCTGCAGTAGAGCTAGAGCCCTCATCTACCAACTGCCAGCCTCTTTTCTCCCCGACCTGAACTTGCTGTATTGGGTGCAACATATGAACATCCGGGTCAGTTTTTCTCCATTTAGATGGTGGCTACTGCTATTGTTCATCTGTACCCAAAACTGTCTTCCCACGGTGCAACTTGGAATTCTTGACCTGAATTTGATTGCCTACCTGCACACAATCAATTGGGACAATGACCAGTTCAAATTCTAGTAGCAACCCACCCCCTGCACCCCCATTGGTTGCCCTCTCCACCTCTAACACCTGCTTCGCCTCCCCTTCCTTTCCACCTGTAATTGTACCTCCATATGGCTTGGACTATCCTCAATTTGTCTTCTGTCAGAAGGAGACAAATCCCTCACCAAATGCTCAAACACAAGCACCTCCTCACTACCGCAGCCACCTTCCTCCTCTCAACATTTTTAGCCAACACTGTCCCTCTACCTCTGTACTCTGTTTTTGGTTGCTCAACCTGCTAGTCCTGATACCTTTTCGTTAGGTTTTGCAAAGTCGCCATATACTCCATATCCCTACCTTCAAAAATGCCAAACCACGCCTAAATCCAATCCCCATACTGCCCAACCAGAATTTGATTCCTCCTTTGATCATCATTACATTTCCCACACGGATTTTGAGCATGTCCCACCCTTCCATAATAGACACAAAAGGCTGCCAGAAATTCATACTAAAACAACTAGAAAAATTCAGGAAACAAACCTTCATGCCTCGGAGTAGAGATTTCTCCAAGTCTAGCATAACCAATAATTTCATATGTCGACCCTGTGGACTGCCCCCTTCTGGTATAAAAACTTCATACACCTTTGGAAATAGACTCCTGATTCGTAGCCTTGTTTCTCTTGTTATTCAGTGATTGGGCAAATTCCAGACCTGAACCCGTATATCCACCCGATTGAATTCTTGATCATAATTCTTGACACTAGCAGCCCATTCCCTGAACACCAGATAATGTCGATCATATGTCCAGCCGTGCTCCACCATGACTTTCTTCCTATCTTCTAACGTCTGAAACACAAACTGGAAGTAGTTAATCCCCAACTCATGAACAATGAAAGGATGATGAATTGGCCAAATAGCTTTCATAGTGCTTTTCAGCCCCATATAATTAACATGTTTATCCCCAAATATTTTTCCCAGCAGACTCCTTTCACACTCATCTTGCCCAGCTTGAATATCGTCCATCTCCAGCGCTACTCCTCTTCCTTCCACAAGAGACAACTGGAGCTACTGCACTAAACCTGCAACCTCAGACTCCTAACTCAAAGAACCACCTATAGCCATCACCATTACCTAGAACCAGAACTCACGAAACCCAGACACTTCTCATCACAAAAAAAGAGAAAACTTCACCCAGAAGAAAAAAAAAGTTTCCCTCAACAGAACTCTTACTCTCTCCTTATTCGCACCTAATCGCACTAGAGATAGTTTATCATTTCAAAATTTCATAAGTCAGGTGGATATGGTTGATTTAGGGTTTATAGGAAAGCAGTTCACATGGAGTAACCTTAGAGAAAGGGAAAGCTATGTGGAGAAACGATTGGACCATTTTTTTGGGTCCCCTTTTAGAGGCTAAAGTTCCATCATGCTCAAGTGGTACAATTTGCTAAACAATCTTCGGACCATGCATTGGTTATGTTGGATATGGATCCAAAGCCTCAACGACTAAGGCAATGGTTTATATTTGATAAAAGAAGGACACAGAGGGTAGGGATGTGGGAGAGAGTGATGGGAGCATGGAATAGAGTTCAATGGGGTACGAAACAATATATTTTTTCTTCCAAGATAGCCCAATGTCGGGTTGAGTTGTTGTCGTGGTGTCGATATTCTGGGACTAATTTAGCAAGGCAGATTAAATATATCAAAACTCAAATGGAGGAGCTAGAGAGTGAGGGTGGAAGCAGGGATTGGAGGAGATGGTTTGGGTTCAGCAATCAATTGCAGAGAGCTTATAAGGAGAAAGAAGAGTATTGGCAACAAAAATCTAGGAATCATTGACTAAAGGAGGAGGATAGGAATTCCAAATTTTTTCATGCCACAACAGTTCAGAGGCGGAAGAGGAATTGTATTGAGCGGTTATAATCAGTAACATGGGACATATGTAGGACTAAAAGCGAGGTGCAGAAGGAGCTAGTGGGGTGTTATGAGAGAATGTTTGCATCTGCCAAGCCGTGACATTGTCCATCTTTGTTGATTGGTATGCCTAAGTCTATCACTCCGAGTATGAACAGAAGGTTGATGCGATCGGTGGAGGATGTGAAAATCAAACAAGTTCTTTTTCAGATGAATTCTACTACAGCACCTAGACTTGATGGTATGACACCATACTTTTTTCAAAATTATTGGGATGCGGTTGGTAGTGATATTTGCAAGGCAGTTAGGGAATTTTTCTGTAATGGAAAATTGCTTAAAAGTTAAATCATACATTGATTACATTGATCCTTAAGGCGCATCATCTAACTTCTATCTCTCAGTATAGACCAATTAGTCTATGTAATGTGGTCTATAAAATAATATCGAAATATTTGGCAGATAAAATTAAACCTTGTCTTCACCAGTGTATTAGCCCGCATCAATCGGCCCTTGTTCAGGGACAACAAATTCTTGATAATGTGGTTATAACTCATGAGTGTTTTCATACATTGAATTCTATGAGAAAAGGTAGGAAAGGGTATATGGCTTTGAAAATTGGTTGAATTTTGCAGTGTGTTAGCACGGCGACAATGGCCATTAACATCAATGGTGAGCAATGTGGGTTTATCCAGCCTTCAAGAGGAATACGTTAGGGTGATCATATTTTTCCATATTTGTTTATTATTTTGTCAGAAGCTTTATCCAACGTCATTAACATTGCTAGGGAGAAGGGGAATTATAAGAGCATGAGAGCAAGCCGGAATGGCCCGATCATAACCCATTTTTTCTTTGCAGATGACTCTTTGTTGTTTTGTGAGGTTGATTTATGGTAGGTGCAGCAATTGCAAGCTATACTCCAAACATATTGCCATAGTTCCAGTCAGCTTATAAATATGGACAACTCCTCTGTCTTTTTTAACCGTAACGTGGCAAGAGAGGTAAGAGCTCAACTCTGTCAAGTGTTGGAGGGAGTGAAGGAACAACACAATGCTCAATATTTGGAGCTGCCTATGCGAGTTGGGAGATCTAAAAAGGAGGTCTTTCACTTTGTGATTGAAAAAGTTCAAAGTAGGATCTAGGGTTAGAAGAATGGGTTTCTTAGTTTGGCGGGAAGGGAAGTTCTTCTTAAAGTGGTGGTGAATGCACTTCCAATGTATGTTATGGGTTGCTTCAAGTTGCCTGTGGGGATTTGCAAGGAAATTTGCAGATTTTCTGCGAATTTTTAGTGGGTGCTAAGGAGGGAGTAGGACAGAAAATTCATTGGAAATCTTGGCAAGCTATGACAAAAGTGAAGGGGGAAGGAGGAATGGGGTTTCATGATATTCAAAATTTCAATGATGCTATGCTTGCCAAACAACTTGGCGTGTTATTAACAAACCGGAGCTGTTGATGAGTCAAATGCTGGAAGCGAAATATTTTCCTAATGCTAGGTTATTGGAAACGAAACATAAGGGCAATGTTTCATGGATGTGGAAGAGTTGGATGGGGGCAAAGTGAGTGTTTCAACTTGGGGCATGCTATCGAATGAGGGGATGGCAGTTTAATTCGCATCTGGGAATCGCCATGGATCACAGGGAGACTAGATTTCTGACCGAGTGGTAGTAATTCAGAAGTACATACAGCTACATGGGTTAGTGAGTTATTGCAGCCCGATGGTAGGGCATGGAATAGGAATATGGTCTCTGGTATGTTTGTGACACCAATTGCAGAGGAGCTTTTGCTGATGCCTTTGCCATTACTGGGTACAAGGGATAAGCTTATTTGGCATTTTAGTCCACATGAGGAGTACACGGTTAAATATGGATATATGCAACTGCAGAAGAAAAGACAAAATGAGGAACAATGCGCTGCATCCAGTACCACTATGCGCAATCTGCATCGAATGTGGCGCACAACTTGGCATCTGAAAGTTAAAGGTAAATTGCGTCATTTTGTATGCCAATGTTGGCATGATATTTTGCCCCTCAATGTTCGGTTGCTACAATGGAAAATGGTAGTGAACCCTATTTGCTTAATGTGTGGGGAGGGGGATGAAAATCTATTCCATTGTCTATTCCATTGTTCCAGTGTAGCACTTACTTGGAAGCTGTCACCGGTTAAGTGGAATCACACGAGACATCAAGGAGCTAACTTTAAGGATTTTGGCACTTTATTTGTGATAATTAGAGCGCAGATTGTTGGGAAAAGAGAACTCAAGTTACTGTCTACATCATTTGGTTGATATGGAAGAGGCGGAATGCGTGGTGTTTAAGGGTGAATGGTGGGACGAAAAGTTGATGGTACATATGGCAATTCAAGAATGGTTGGAAGTTCAGTAATTAAATATGGTTGATTAGACTGCTAGGCTCTAGTTTATTGGTGATGTCTAGTAAATAGTGGGTGAGTATGCCAGTGAATCTTGTGGTAGGTATATTTATTTATTCTGTATAGGGGTAGTAGATCCACTAGATTCTTGGTATGCTATTTTGGGAGGCATGAGGTATGGGAAGGATAGGAAGTCCATTAGTCTTAGCCTCTTGTAGAGCGAAGGAGAGTCCAGTACTTGGACATTGATTGTAAGAGTTACTGTGGCAAAGTTAATATAATTATCGATCTTTGTAAAAAAAATAATAAAATTGTTTTTAATCCTCCTAATGTATTCTAACAAATTGGGGAGTTTTAACTTGTTATTGTGGTTGGATTCAATTGATTGAATCCAGTTTCTCCTTACATTTTCCTACTAAAAAATATTTCCTACTAAAAAATAGAGAATACGGAGAACACAGTGGGAATACAGAATGAAAATGAGGCTGAATCAACATTTCACGATTAAAAAATAAATACCTTAACCAATATTGGGTAAGGGTATTTAGAGCTTTCTTAAAACCTTAGTTGGTGAAGTATGGAACATGGATACACAAAAGGTCAAGAAGAACTCGGATGAAACTGGGAAAATTTCTTATGATGTTAGATTCTAACTTCAGTCAAATAAGCTCCAAGAAGAGACTAGCTTTAGGATGGAGTCCAGCATCTGTAAGAGTCATTCCCATTTGATCAACACCATAAACCTTTCGTGGAAAGTTGGAAATGAGTCTGAAATTGTCGGCAATTCCTGGCAGACCTAATGAATTGATGTACCTAAAAATTGCTTGGACCTTGTCTGTGCTCAAGAAACTTTGTTCCCTTCTCTCACCATTAGGAAACCTTATCAAAATCTGCACAAAGTGTAGAACAAGTTATTCATCCTCTTAAATGAAACACATTTACACATATACTTAGAAAAGCACATGTCTACATTATTTACCTTTGTTTCTCGAGCATTTTCTTTCAGACTTGCATTGTCTTTATGCAGGGCTTCTGCTGTTTTTTGAGTTATCTTCACTTTGCTGTTTTGTTGCTTTATGGGAGCTTGTTTGATTTTATCTTGGTTAGACGAGTTGGAAGAACCTGCAATCTCATGAGTCCTTTGTTTTGAAGCTAAATTCTGCAGCTTTTCTTTCTCCTGAAACAATTGGGAAAGTTTTCAGAACACTTGGTTCAACTGAATTTGAAGATCGAAAAAGCATAAGCAAAACTGCACCTGATCTATCTGGAGAGCTGAAATATAAGCAATATCTTGTTCCTCTCTCAACCGACGATCTGCTCTTCTTTTTTCTTCCTCCTTGGCCCTTGCACTGCCAAATGCCAATCCTTGCTCTTCCATGGTCCTTTGTAGTATCTCCACCAATTCAGCAGGGGAGACTGGCCCTTCAATCTATAACATAGTAGTAGAGAACAAATACATGGGATATACTGTTGTTTTTTATGGTTACTGAACTCTTAAAAATTGAAACATCCGAATTAATACTTGAAATCCCATTTGCCAAAGTCCATTTAAGGAAGCAATTGTTCAATTGAGCCTAATCTTAGCAGATAGTCTGCCTCAGTGAAGATTATCATGTTTGATAAGATCAGAGAAATAAAACAAATATCCGTATCTCATCATGTGATGGGGTAATTTCTATTTTCTGCAACTGAACATTCAGCAGAAATGATGTAAGATCTGACTAAATCAGACATTAGCAATTCTGAGTTCATGGTAAGATGGCAAGTTTATAAACCAATAGCACTACTTAAGGATATGTTTTCTTCAAATTTTCTGATGACAAAAAGTGGAATCTCAGAAACCGAAAAATCTTTTTGTACTCTTTAACTTCTTCATAGTGCCCAAAACTGATTATTCTAATCATAAAAATCACAAGCCAAAGGAGGACATGGGGGACTAATGTTAAGAAGATAAAATGATCAAAATAGAACAAAGCTCTCTATTGATTCTTTCTGACCTGCTGCAGAACTGCTAAATTATCACCAGAAGCTGGAGCTACTACTGCACAGAAAGGAAAGCCGGAAGCCCTTAATATTGAAGCCAAATGAAATCCCTCAACTCTACTTGCAAGTGCGCCCCAACAAATAAAATTTGCATCAAGAAACTGCACAACCAGCTCTGATCCTAAAGTGTCCCTACAGAAAGAGGGCGTGAAAGGGTGCTCGGGAGAATGCAAATACAAAAAGATGAACTTGTGCTCATCCTGAGCCATTTTCACAGCATCCATGAACCGGCAAACATAGAAGAAGGGATGTGTTGTGCCATATTGCTGCTCAAAATTAGCTAGAAATGCCCATTCCTCTTGTATCGTTGAGGGCTGTTGTAAATCTTGAAGAGGGAAATTCGATGGATCATTCAGTGAAGGATCTGATGAGGGGTAGTGTTGAAATGGCAGATTTGGTACTGGTAGAATATGATGGTGTCTTCTTCCTGCAATGAGGTCCATCCCTTGTCCCATTGCTCTGGAAAAACCTCCTAAAATGCTTCTAGGAAGGCTTACCATTCTGCGAACAATTCCATTGCAGGATGCCTCAATTGAAGATCTTGGATTTTCCCTCACTATTGAAGACATGTTAAGAGGCTAAAGAGCTGCTTGTATGAAAATTATTTGGGAAGAATATTAGTTAAAACTGGGCTGTGAGAATCCAATGAGAAAATCAAGGAGATGCCTACGAGACATCAAATTTGTCAAACATTGACCACTCATGTCAATATCAACTTCCGAATATTTCCTGGCTTTTTCGACTTTTTATCAAAGCAGTGATGGAATACGGAACAAGTTTGTCTCTAGTCTACCTTTTTTCGGTCTCTTGATTACTTCAATCTCTGAGGAACCTGCCCAGCCCCAAGATTTATCACGGATAATAATAAGTGTGTAACGGCGTAAAGTGACCATGTAAATATTGTAGAATAATTATTATGCCAAAAGAAAAAGGGAAAAGAGCATTTATCCTTATCCCCTTTTATCATTCAGATACGTGGTTTATCATTAGCATACAGTAATAATGCGCGAACATGAAGCGCTGACGAAGACACGTGGAGATAATTTTGCCCACGCCGCGCGCTACTCCTCATCACGCTTACTAAGTTAGTATAAATGTGTACACGTGTTCTCCATGTCATCACCAGGCTTTGGAAACGCCTTTCAAACCCTACCATTTTTTCCATTTCCTTTCCTATCTCTACGACTCTCTTCTTCCGCCGATTCTTTTTACTCGAGTTCTTCTCCTCAAATCTTTGCAGATCCGACGTTCTTTATTCGCCTTCCTTTGTATCCGGTGTGGGTTTGTTAATATGTTTTTAGGTTTTTTGGGTTTTTTTTCCTTACCTAATCGATCTTCTTTTGGTTTGCTCTTGGCGGCCGTCCGTGAAGTCGTCGGTGAAAGCCTCTCCTTCAAATGCCGCAGATGTTCCATTATTTTTTGTTGTTTTCCTTCGCATCTTACGATACGGGTTCTTAATAGGTTTTTCAAGGTTTTTTTGGTTTTTCTTTCTTATGTGACTCGACCGGATGTTTTCTTTGATTTGCGAGTTTGGTGCATACAGATCCTGGATTTTCTTCTGCTTTTACTTTCATAGTGTTATAAATTGTTTAAAATTCCCAAGAATTCTTTGATCTCACTTAACTTGTTTTGATTTGCGCTTTTGGTCCTCGCCCTCCACAAGTGGCCAGTGAAAACGCTTATCCGAGAAGAAGGAAGTACTATTTTATTTTTGCTTTAACTTTCTAATTTTTTTGGTTGGAGGAAACTAACTAGATTGGTTGCGTATTGAACTGCTTCGTTTCGCTTGCCTCAAGTACTCTGAGTTTCATCTTTCCGTCGCAGCCATTTGTACTTTGGTAACTACAAAACAGTTGCTTTTTCTTTTTTCATTTTCTTTCATGTCATTTCATTTTTTCTTTTGGTAACCGAGATATTCCGCTCTTTGTTTTTTCAATCATCCCCCAATGCATCCTTGCTTAGGTCACCGTGAATCACCTACCGCCTATTTGAAAAGCTAAGCAATTTGATTGCTTTTTGTTTTTAATTTTTTGGAGTCCGTGTCTGCTTTGAACTCTTAATCTCGCTTCTGTCAAGTCTTTTATTTCGCTATTACCTATGTCTGTATGAGTATTGTCCAAAGTGTAAATATTTGATTCCTACTGTCTTCTAGTGTGTAAACATTAACTTTTCATTTATTAGCCCACTTTCTTTCTAATCACTCTCATATCAAGTGTCGATTTTTGATAGCTTGTTAACGCCATCTTCTACTTTTGCCCTTCTTATTTCTCGCCATTATTTTTGTTACTTCTTTAACCGTGTGTTTAGTAATTGCTTCAAACTTTTTCGTTGTCTTTAGGTATGTTTTTGTTGCTCTTTTCCTAACCCTTTTTGTCCCTTTGTTGTCTCAGATCCTTTTCTTTACCGATATTAATGCCGTCGTTTCATTCTTGTATTAAATGAATTTAAGACCGCTCTTCCATTTTGGTTATCGTATTAATGTTGCTAATTGTTTATCGCTTGTTCTTTATTACATTCAATATTCGTGTTTAATTGATGGCTTAACTTTTTTGGTTTTAAATCTTCCAACTTGTTTTTCCTTTTCCTAACTCGCTTTGAGACTTTCAACAACCATTGCCTTTTTCTTTGGAATGTCCTTGAATCATTTCTTAATATTTGTTCTTTGTTGTTTGTTCAGAAATATATATGTTTATTTGTTGTAATATAGGTTGTTAATGTGCGTGTGTGATGAAATGTGCTTAGTGGGCTAAATGTTATCGTTGTTGGCTTGAGACTGGCATTTTGGATTACACTGATTGTTTATACAATGTATTTGGTTTATATGAACTTTTACAAATAGAATGCGTTTGGGAAAAAATATAGCCCTCTCATCCGCTTAAAAGGTTATATATATATAGCCTTTCTAACGGTTTTGAACATTTGGGTTATTTTTCTTTTATACTCTTACTTTTCTTCAAATTTCTAACAGGATGGAAAATCGTGCTTTTTCAATTAGTTTCTGCTTACTTCGTTGTTGTGTTGCTAGTTATTACCCCATGTTGTGATATATACTTCATTTACCATTCATTGCTTGATGCATCTGTAATGTTTTTTTCTTTTTCTTTCTTTTTTTATAGTTGTTTCTTTGCTTGTTAGTTGTCATTGGTTAGTAGGCCACTTACATAGTAAATACTATATATGTTTAGTAATCGTATGGTTTTTGTTTTCATGAAAAAGGGTGATGTCTATGAATTTTGCTTTGTACATTCTCCGAGGTGCATTATTGTGCAATCGTAGTGTTTTCTAAAATAGATAAATAGTACATGTGTTCTGCATTTTCATTTTTGACATAAACAAAGGCATGTCCATCAATACAATCTTCCTCTAATTTTGCTATTTTATCTGGTTTCTGCATTTTTTCCTTGAAAAAGAATATGATCTATCCCATGAATGGTCTACAAAGAAAATGCTCATGTGTTTGTTGAATGCGCATGTGTAATGTTTTACAAGTTTGTGCTATTCACAATGACACAACCATGAATAGTGCATACTTTTGCTTTGTCTTCCTTTTACGTGTTACAATTTGTGTGTTGCACTGCATTTGCAATGGCAACAAATTTGCGCTTTACCTACTTTATGCATTTTTTTCCTTCTCCCAAAAAAAAATAAAACCCTTTGTATTGAACAAGGTTGTACTGTGAATCTGTTACCTTTTTTGCACTGTCCTGATATACACTACAACTGCTTAATGCATCTGTCCAATGAATCATAGCTTTGTTTTGTATCTTTTGAAAATGGATAAATTTTAGATGTATCGTGGATTTTTTCCGTTCCTAAAATCCTATTTCATATGCAGCCCATTAGTTTCGCACCAACCTTCGACTTTTCAAAGTTTGTGTCAAAGGAAAATAGTCATCCTTTGTTTTGTGCAAGTTCAAAGGTATTACTCCACTGCGCATGCTTCTTTTACATGTAATGCTTATGGAAGTTTGTGTTTAGTTGTTAGGTCACTTTCATGGAAGTTTGTGCTTCTTTACTGTGTCATGCTTTTTCAAATCGACTTAGTGCTTTTGTCAAATGCAAGTGCATATTGTATATTGCAAATATGCTTGCACTTCAGATTTGTCATTTTGTAGTTAAAAATGGACATCTTTCTGAGGATATAATTTTTTGTAATGTTTTGCTCTTGTAATACATGTTCCTTGTTTATTTCTTTTTTTGAAAAATCAACTCTTTTCTTTATCAGATTTGCATTGAATAAACTGTGATTCTTAGTGAATATTGGGAACTGATTACATTATAGTTGCACTTTACAAGGTTCATTACTCTTGCTTTCTCTTTCTTTCCCAATTTGTTGCTGTATGTATTCTTTGCATTTTACTATTCCTTTTTAAAATATAATTGTTTTCTTTATGAAATCAAGTAATATAAATTACTATTCCCCTATTATGGTACTATTCGTAGGATAAATGCCAAGTTTAAGAATAGCCTAAAGACTTAAATACAAACCTCCTGATTTTACATTGAAACAATTAGTTCATAGCTATGTATTATTTTACATTAATACAAACCATTGCCTTATTTTGCTTTGGATGTCCTTGAATCGTTTGTTAATATTTGTTCTTTGTTTTTTGTACTGAGAAATATATATGTTTATCTGTTGTAATATAAGTTGTTAATGAGCATGTGTGATGAAATGTGCTTGGTAGGCTGAATTTTACTGGTAGTTGTTTTGACATCGTGTTGTTCCAGATGTTGCAAGCTTTTATAATGTATTTTTCCAAAAACGTGCCTTTGTATTTAACAAGGTGATTGGTTTTAAAATCTATTTCATACATACAATTTTAGTTTCGCATCAATTTTGACTTTTCAGTTTGTGTGAAAGTTGTTTTGTGCAATTTATTCTTCTTTTGTACTTGTGTAATGCTTATGGAAGTTTGTGTTTAGTTGTTAGGTCATCACATGATCTATACTTCATCATTAGATTCTATATTGCAAATGTGTTTACACTTCAGATTTGTCATTTGGTAAAAATGGACAACTTTCAGAGGCTATAATTTTTTTAATGTTCTCTTGTAATGCATGCTCCTTTTTATTTTTTTAAAAAAACTAACTCTTTTTTTTACTTATTTATTTGCATTGAATGAATCGATTCTCAATCGATGGATATAGTTGCACTTTTAAAAGGTACTACATTTTGCTTCTTTTCTCATTCCAATTTGTTGCTGTATGTATTCTTTGCATTTTACACTTCTCTTTTAAAATATAACGGTCATCTTTATGAAATGAAGTAATAGAAATTATTATTTCCCTATTATGGCGCTTATTAGATAAATGCCAAGTTTAAAAACAGACTTAAATACAAACCTTCCGATTTTACATTAAAATTAAAACAAATAGTTCATGCCTATGTATTATTTTTAATAGAAATCATTGCTTTATTTTTCTTGGAATTTCCTCAAATCATTTGTTAATATTTGTTCTTTGTTGTATGTTCCGAGAAATATATATATGTTTATCATGTAATATAAGTTGTTAATGTGCGTGTGTGATGAAATGTGCTTGCTATGCCGAATGATACCGGTCGTTGTCTTGTCTTGAGATGATGGTGTTCCAGATGTTGCCACTTTTACAATGTATTCGTTTTATTTCTGCCTGGTTGTTTTCATGCTATTATTTGGTTTATATGAACTTTTACACATAGAATGTCATTTGGAAAAACATTGTTTCTTCATGTAGATTTGTATGTGATAATGAAGCACTTTGAATAAAAATATAGTGCTCTCTTGTGTCTAAAAGGTTTTATATATAAAAAATGCTTTCCTACAGCTTTTATACCTTTGCATTCTTTTATTTTGTCTTCTCGATTTTCTTTGCCTTCTAATGTGCCTTAATCAATGGTCAATGTTACCATGGATGGAAAATTAGTGTTTTTCCTATTAGTTTCTACTTACTATGGCACTATTCTTCCTTTAATTTTGCTTTTTATTTGGTTTCACATTTTTCCTTGGAAAAAGAAAAAATAGCCTTTTCCATGAATGGTTGTTATATTTTTATGTTGAATGTGCAAGTGTAATGTTTTACAAGTTTGTGCTCAGCAATGCACATGCCACTATGAAACGGTCTATCCCATGATTTTTCCCACCGTCGTGATATACACTATAACCGCTAGTGCATCCATTCAATGAATGTGCTAGGTTTGTTTTCCATCTTTCAAATGGATAAGTCGTAGATGTATCATTCATTTTTTCGCTTCCTAAAAACATGCATGTTCATTAATGTTACTATAAATGTATTCCATACTTGAACCTTAGTTTTAGAACAATGCGTATGCTTTTTCGTAGTTTATGTCAAGGAAAAACTGCTTTTTGTTTTCTCGTGAAATTGAATTTGTTAATGCATCACTTGCATTCTTTTTTAGCTTTCTAATAACTAAATTAGTTCAATGGAAAGCTTATTACCTTCTTTTTTTTCGTGGTATGTGTGTAATGCTTATGGAAGTTTCATAGTTATTAGGCGTGTCATGATCTATACTTCATTGGCTTAGTGTGTTTGTCAAATGCAAGTGCTGATTTTATATTGCAAACATGTTTACGCTGTGTATTTGTCTTTCAGAGTTTAAAATGGACATCTTTGTGTAGGATATAATTTTTTTAATGTTCCGCTATTGTAATACATGTTCCTTGTTTTTTTAATATAAAAAGAAATTCTAACTCTTTTCTTTCCTTAGATTTGCATTCAATGAACCGTGATTCTCAATGGATGTTGAATGATTAGCTCATATAGTTGCACTTCAAAAGGCACAGTTATTGCTCTTTCTTTCCTTTCTCTCCAATTTATTGTCGTATGCGTTATTTGCATTTTACTTTTCCTTTTTAAAATATAACGCTTGTTTTTATGAAATGAAGTAATACAAATTATTATTTCCCATTATGACATCGCTTATTGGATAACTATCAAGTTTAAAAGCAGTTTAAAGATTTAAATACAAGTTATTACGCCGCTTATTGAATCAGGTATCATATTGCAAAGTAAGAGCATTTTGCCGCAGACTTTGTCTAGATCGCTTGTGTTTGTCATCTAAAAGTCGCTTCCTTACTACTCTTTTTATATAAGACTAATGTTGCTTGTATTCTAAACAAATTTGCTATGATTATATCTTCGATTCCAATGATTTACTAGGTCTTTATACTTTTCTTTTTCGCTTGTTACATAACAACATTTATGTTATTCTTCTATTTAGCTATTCGTTGCCATTTTTTTCATGTTGTTTCCTATTTCGAATTCGCTTCGGTCTTAATTTATTCTCTCGGTTATCTTTCGTACTTGTGCATGCCTTTTGTGTAGTTAGTTAAATAGATGTGAACCCTAAGCATTGAAAAGTGTTAGAATGCAATGGCACCGCATAGAAAGAGAAAAATTAATCCTGTTGTGGCCAAACATGCATACATAAGAAAACCAAAATCGGTTCATTCTCGAACCTATTATTGAACTTATTCATCACATGAACTTAGCTTGACTGATTCAAGTGAGGCTAGCAATGCTTTGCTGATTCAAAATACCCTTTAACACAAGACAAGTATGAATCAAGGAAAAAAATAAACAAACACATTTGCAAATTGAACAAATAAACAAACACATTTGCAAATTGAACCTTGGTCTCTACAATGTGAGCATGGTTACTTACCACTACACCACAACAAATTTGTTTATGAATAATCAACAAACGTTATTATTATATATATTATTATATTATTATTATTATTATTATTTTAATATAAACAAACAATAAACTAGTTTTAAACTAACATTAACCGATCTTGTTCATGAACACTAAACGAACTTGTTCATTTAACATAAATAAACGAACGTATACTTGTTCGTGTTCGTGTTCGCTTATTAAATGAACACTAAAATGTGTTCGCTTATTGTTCGCTTAGCTTAACAATAACATAAACGACGTGTCGATATTGTTCACGAACTGCTCACCGAACGCATTTAGTTCTCGTTAACCTCATTTCAAAATTCTATGATTCTTCCTACTATTCAATTGTTCTTATTGTGGGCTACAGAGGTTCTATTTGGAACCTCCATCTTTCTCGCCATGCGCAAGGCGGGTATCAATTGTGATGCCTGTCATGCCATATGCACTTTGTATTGCTTACAATTTGAAGATGAAGAAATCATTTTAGAAAAACATTAGAACTTATAACAACAATTTGGCATTACGTCCCTTGGGAAATATGATAGGGAATTAACTAAAATAATAGAGGATGTATACTTTCGTGGTTCAGGGGCAAGTCTATCATTTTCTTGATAGTCTTCACCAAATAACAAAGGAAAAATTGGGATCCGCTTTCTATGACACTGCAGAACTGCCCAACGAAGTTAAATCCTATGATAAATTATGTGAAACAACTTTATCCCTACTTATGCAGATTTTAGAGGACAATCCTATTGTAAGTTCTTGAAAAGCCTTAGGTAATGCTCTCATTTGGATGATTATAGGATTGTCCTAATTCTTCTCCAAATTTAGATCAACGTCGCTTATAATCTTCCCAGCATGTGAGTGGGTGCTATATTTTCGAGGTGGTGTAGAAACTTCTTGGATACTAGAAGCGCATATATTCGGATATATAGCACTTCTAATACAGTCATACAATTCGACACTATTTTGCATATTATGATCCTCTCAATACCCATTGTTATTTCCTCGTGAATCAGTTGGCATAATAATATACAAAACACCAATGAAAATAGAAAACATAAAAAATAAATTCTAATGTAAATGCTTCTAGCATTGATGTCTTGACTATAGAAACCCCGGAAGATTTGGTAGCATATGAAGATGCAAGTAAGTTTCTTTTGAGTACGTTATTGGAAACTTTACCTATGTAGTGCTTAACATATTTTCAAGACAAGTAACTACTTTCTAATCCTTCCATTGTAGACATCAAACTAGAAAGAAGAGAAAGGATTGTGTGTCCACTAGGAGTATTATCACAAATTTCAGATGAGAAACAAATGATGAATCAATGCTATTACATACAATGCGTTTATTCCAACAATTTGTCGCTGATATGTACATAAAAATAGAAACATCTAGATTAGACTTCTTGGATTAAAACAAAAGAAGTTAGAACAGAAATTTTACAAGGTGTCCTTGATAGCATTTCAAATGGCCAACTAGATAGCTCTAATGTGGGTCATGGGTTATTTTGCCACTTCTTTGTAGGCGCATCTAGAGATATGCACCGTAGATACTTGGATGCTATGGCTTTAGTTCAAAAATATGGCAAGCCTGATCTTTTTATTACCATGACTTGTAATCCTAATTGGAAAGAGATACAAGAAAATCTATCTAACAAAGAAACTGCATTTGATAGGCCTGATTTGTTAGCAAGAGTGTTTAGAGCAAAATTTGAAATGCTTAGGAAAGAACTATTGCACAAAAATATCTTTGGAGAAGTAGCAGCATGTGTTAGTGTGATTGAATTTCAAAAAAGAGGCATGCCTCATGCTCACTTATTATTAATTCTCAAACCAGAATTTAAGCTATTGAATCCTGAAGCATATAATAACATTGTATGTGCAGAAATTCCTGATCCAGAATGCATCCTCATTTATACAATCTTGTCCTTAAACACATGATTGATAACTCTATTTTATATAGAGTTTTCTAATTAATTTTTAGAAATTGGCTTATGTTTTAATTTATTCTTACTTAATTTAAAAAAATTAAACTTTGATATTATAATTTAAAAGTTTTCAAATATTTTTAAAATTTTTGAACATAATATTAAATTTTCTTCTAATTTAAGGATAAAAGGACTAACCATTTTCTTGGACTATTGTCAAAAGCCAAAGGAAACTATATAACCAATTTTGTTTGGTTTATTTGCCACAAATGGCCATGCTTCCTAAAGAACACTAGCTCAGCGAAGCAATAACTTCCATTTGGTTCATATCAGCTCCATTATTTCTCCCACTTCCGCAATCCGTCGCCTTCCACAAAGAAAGGAAAAAGAGAATGAAGCAACTGACAACAAAGAAGCAAAAAAAAGAAAGCCAAGAACAACAAGACATGCAAAAGAAAAAAACCGCATCTTTTATTTTTGAACAAAGTAATGCATGAGGACAAAGAAGAAAGTATCTCCAAAATGCAGATTTCACATGGACAACAAAGAAGCAAAAGAAAATAAAGAAAACAGCAGCATGAAAGGAACAAACAAATGAGAATCACACTTCGGAAGAAGAATGACATAAAGCTTGAAAGACATTTCTTTGTCAAAAGAAACTAAGCATGGAAGACAACAACACATGTTTGTGGGAACAAAGAAAGAAACAAGAAAAGAAAAAAATCGACAAAGCCTGCCTATAAATAGCAAAGATTGGAACAGGAAGGCATCCCATTTTCATCCATTCGGCCAAGCAAGACATCCTTCCTTTGTTTTTATTTTCTTCCTTTAGTTTAGATTTAGTTTAGCCAAGTTATTTTTCTTGTCTTTCTTTTCACAGAGTTTAGAGCAGCTAGCTTTCTTCATTGTTTTCTTTTCTTTTCTTTTCGTTAGAGTTAGGTGCATTTCCTTTTCACTTCTTTTCTTCCTTCCTTTCACTGCTTTCTTATAGCTTTCTCACGGTTTCTTGACTCTTCTCCTTGAATTTTTGTGTTGGTTTTCTTTAGAATTTCAGCTACTCCTCTCGGTTTTCTTCAAAATCAATCAGTGCTCACGCTTTTTTTAAAACTTTCTTGACTTTCTTCTGGTTGTTCTTCAAGAATTTTTAGCCATTCTCTCTAGTTTCTTGACTTTTCCTCATGTTTTTCTTCACAAGTCAAGAAACTTTTCTTTTGTTTTCTTCATTCTTTCTTCATTGTTTTGTTCTTATTGTTTGCAGTAATTTAGCAATTAGAACAACCATAATTTGGACCAGAAAGCAGCAAAAATTGTTGTTTTGTTCTTCTCAAGCTACTAGTTTGATGTATTTCTTTCTGCAGAATTTTAGTTGTCTTCTTGTGTTTCTTTCAAGCTTTTCCAGTCAAGTCTTCATCACTTCCTTCTTCTTGTTGGGGTAGTTAATGAGTTTAGTTTTTGCAAAAATAATAGCCGCCAACTTGAACTCACAAAGTAAGCAAGTGTTTGTTTTTGATCTCTAAGAAAGCTAGATTGTGGAAAACAAAAGCATGCAAGAATTCTTGGTCTTCAAGTCTTTACTTATGGGTTTTGTCTTTTATTGTTTTGTTTGTTTAATTTAGTTTAGTTATTTTATTTTTTCTTTCCTTGTTTTTGTTTAGTTAATTTTAACAATTTTAGTAGTATTATTTCTTTTGTGTTTGTTAAGAATTTATAATTGTGTTTTATTTTCAAGTATTAAGTATTTTATAGCTTTTATATTTATTAAATATTGTTTACTTTAATTTTCAGAATTTTTATTAATTTTAATTATGTCTACTTTTATTTTGTTGTTAATTTACATTTTAATATGTTCTAATTTCTTTTGTTAGAGATTAGATGGATCTTAATCATGAATAATTAATTCTTAAGACTTGTTCATGCAATTATTTCAATTATGAGTTTAACATCATGTTCTTAATGCTTTTAGGTGATTGATCACCACCTAATTGATTGTTGATGCTTGTTTGATACCGAGAGAGATAACATGCATGCTCATGTGATATTAAACCATGAATTCAATTTAGACCGTAATAATCTAGGTTGTTCATGTGGTTTCTGGGTAAAACTAAGTAATGGCTACTTAGATTGAATGGGAATTTCCATAATTCTTAATGCATTTAGAAATCTAAATTCACCTAGACCAAGTGTGAGTTGATTTTAATCTAAATAGAGTTATTAGACCGATGTGGCTTATTAATTTACATTAGGAAATTTCACCATCATAATTTGGAATTTAAGTTAATTGCATGACAAGTCAAGAGAGTTAATTAGGATTGATTAAGTGAAATCAAATCTCTAACATATTTGTTAAATCGGTAAATTTTTAATATTTGCTTATTGTTATAAATTTTCATTCTTTGTTAAGTTTAGTTAGATTGCATGAAAACAATTTAATTGGCTAGCTTATTCTCGAATTAATCATATTGGTAAGTAATTGGTTAAATTGAAAATAATCCTGGTAGAACGATACTCTACTCACTACTATATTACTTGTTGATATTGTACACTTGCAATTCTCCGAACAATGATTCATGGTCCATGTGGCCAAATGAATGAAACTAATTTATGTATGCGAATGGTAAGTGCAAAATCACTATCCTAGAGATTTTTGTGAACAAACAATGCATATAGAAAATAGTTATACTTACTATAGAAGAAGAAATAATGGTAGACAGATTAAAGTTAAGCAGTGTGTATTGGATAATCACTGGTTATTCCATATAATCCATATTTATTGGCTACTTTGATTGCCATTTGAATGTTGAAATTTGTTCTACTATTAAGCTCATGAAGTACATTTATAAGGGCATGATTTGGTAATCAAATTTCTCAACCACCTCTGCTTATGCTTTGCAAGTCCATCTTGATGGTCGGCAAGTTGTTTCATTTAAAGAAAAATCTAATCTTTCAAATTTGATAGAAGAAATTGACTTTTCAAAAACTATGCTTATGAATTTTTGAAATGAATCGTATGAATCAAACAACTTTCAGATTGATGTCTTTATAAAGAATTTCTCAACACTTTGTATGGAATTCTACCCTTAGAATCTGGACTAAAAGAAAATCTAGAAATGTAATTGGCCGAATGGTTATCGTTAGTCCACGTGAGGGGATCGATATTATCTTAGGCTATTACTTTCAAATGTTAGAGCTCCTACTTGCTTTGCTGATCTTTTAACTGTTTCAGACACAAAATGCCAAACATTTAGAGATGCAGCACTAAAATTAGGTTTACTGGAATCTGATACTTACATAGAGGATACTTTAAAAGAGGCATCTCTTTATCAGATGCCAAGTGCTCTAAGGTCCCTTTTTGCTATTATTTTAGTATTTTGTTCTCCAAATGAACCAAGAAAATTATGGGAACAGTTCCAACTCGAATTATCCAGTGACTTTCGAAGGTCACTGGATTATTCCAGTGTTGACAGCCATGTTGTTATGAATAGAGTCTTAATAGACATTAACAATTCTTTAGAAGAGATGAATAAAAATATAAACGAATACCATATTCTTCCTGAAAATGAGCAAATCTTTCTGTCTGATAATTTAACAAAAGAGATGGATAGTGAACTGAATATAATTGTTAGTGAAGAAGATTTTTTTCTTCCAACTAGATTAAACGTAGAACAGAAGTTTGCCTATGAATCTATCCTCCAGAAAATCCATCTAGGTGGAGGGCAAGCCTTCTTCATTGATGGTCCTGGAGGAACTGGAAAAACTTTCCTATATCGTGCCTTGTTGGCTAATATTAGATCCAAAGGATTTATTACAATTGCCGTAGCAACATCAGGTGTTGCTGCATCCATTCTTCCGGGCGGTCGCAGCGCTCATTCGAGATTCAAAATTCCAATTGATTTCTCTATTACTAAAGTTTGTCAATTGAGTAAGCAAAGCAGTAGAGCCCATCTTATTTCAACTGCTAAGCTTATAATATGGGATGAAGCTTTTATGGCAACTAGAGATGCTTTAGAAGCATTTGATCTTGTCCTGAGAGATATAACTAGAAGAAATGAACCATTTGGCTCAAAAGTGGTTGTCTTTAGGGGTGACTTTCGACAAACTCTTCCTGTTATTAAAAAAGGAACAAGAAAGTCACAAGTTAATGCCAGCATAGTGAATTCTCCACTATGGTCTTCAATGGAAAAAAATTCAATTGAAACAGAATATGCGTGCTTTCTTAGACCCTAATTTTTCTGAATTCCTTCTCAGGATTGGGGGAAATTCAGAACCTATGGATGAATGTGGTAATATTACATTACCACATGAAATTGTCATTCCGTATATTGACAAAAAAGATTCTCTTCATAAGTAAGTATTTGACATGTCATTTATTTGGTTTTTTCCTTCTTTTATACATGTATTAAACTTCTTTGATCTAATTACTTGTCCTGTTTCTTTGTATTTTTTGCCATATTAAACAGATTGATTGATTGTGTCTTCCCAAATTTGCTTTTGTATTCTACCAAACCAGAGGAAATGATAAATAGGTGCATTTTGTCACCAAAAATACTGCTCATGATATTAATAATCTTTTAATAGAACAATTTCCGAATTTAGTAGTATACACGATTCGATCAAACAATTGATCTAAAACATCAAGGGGATTATGAGGATTTTCTAAATTTGTTAAATCCATCAAGTCTTCCTCCACATATACTATTACTCAAAAGAATCCAATAATTCTTTTACGAAATCTTAATCCGATCAAGGTCTTTATAATGGCACACGTCTAATTTGTCTAGAATTAATACCAATATAATTTGTGCAAAGATTGCATCCGTCAAAGACGGGCGGTGGTTGTCTTCATACCCAAAATTCCATTACATAGTTCAGGACAAAGAGAAAATGGAATTCCATTTAAGAGGACTCAATTTCCAAAGTTATCATTTGCCATGACAATTAATAAAGCCTAAGGCCAAACGTTAGATTATGTCTGTTTACTTGCAAGAACCAGTTTTCTCACACGGTCAACTGTATGTTGCTCTTTCAAGAGCAAGAACATCCAAATTAATAAAAGTGTTAATACTTCCTTCCACTTTTAGTGAATCTAAGACAGATTGCAAAACTCAAAATGTTGTTTATAATGAAATATTTGAATTAGCAAATACTTGATGATCAGTTTTGCTGTCTTTGCTACAGGTTTGAAGTATTTTTTAATCCTGTTTTTGTTTTGCGATTTTTCTTACCTCTTATTGTGAATATCAGTTACATTGGGTCTTTGTTCAATTCAGATGGACCGTTTGTTAGAGATTGAAGAAATTGTTGAGGGCATGACATCTTGGTCATGTATTGTTACTGTCCAAGAAAGGCTTCCGCCAACAACTGCGATTAACAGTCCTTCGCGTTACCAGCGTTTCATCCTCGCAGACTCAAAGGTGCAAATTCTTTTGGTACTACTTTCAGGTTTTTGTCATAGAATAAGGTATATTTTTCCTGCATCAAATAGTTTCGCTTTCCATTGATAGGTTCAAGAGTGCAAGCCATAGTTTTTAACCATGAAATCAAGCGCATGGGGAAGAAAATGCAAGTGAACAAAAAATATAAAATCAAAAATGCTGAAGTGAAGCAACTGAAAAAAGAGTATCAATTTGAAGGGATAACTACACAGTGGATCATCAATTCAAGGACCATCCTTGAACCTCATAACAATTCTGACGGTGTGGTTGAGGTCAATTATCGTGATATTGAATTTCAAGACCTAGCTCTGGTTCATTGATACAAAAAGAATCTGTTGGTAAAGTTCTCTTTCATCACTACTTATTAGATTTCGGTTGGTGTTTTATATAAAAGTAATACGGATAGCTCAATTTATATAGGCCAGTTTCCATGTTAGTTGACAATCCTAGAATTTATATTATATTTGTGTCTGTTTTACCTTGCTATTTAAGTCTGATCATGTAAAATGGTTTTTCATTATGTAGATGTGTTGGCTGTGGTGATTGATAGTCTACCTCCTAAGACTATCAAAGGTGATGTAGGTGATGCAACAGTTCAGAAATTCGTCCTTCTTAATCAAAGGTTATAGAATCTATCTTCCTAATTTTCTGTTCAAATGTCTACAGTCTTGCTTCACGGTGTTGTATGAAATACATATTCTCTGTTATATGTTCTATTTATTTTCCTACATAAATTTCCTGTTCATTCTCATATTTTTAGTCTTGTCGTCATGTCATCACATTCCAAGCTTCTTACTAATGAATTGTGCAGATGAGTTAGAACATATTTATTCACTGCATAAACCTGTGTTTCAGAGTCTGTTATGGCCATTACATTAATGTACTCATTTCCCTACCTAATAACTATTTCAATCTAACTGATTAACAAGCACTTTCATTAGTACAAAAAACTGTTTTGATAACAACTGCATGTGTTTTATTGCTATGTAGTGTTTTGCCAAACTATTATGGGATTTCTCTTTTACTGTTTCCAGGCAATAACTAGTCTGTTCGAATTTGAAATTTAAGTATTTTGTTCCTTTCTCGAATATGGAAAAAGAAAGTTCCTTTTATAATGTTAGCGCATGAAATTTATGTATTTGCTAAGTTAACTCCATTATTCTTTGTTGTAGTATGAAGACAACATGCGATCTATTTGGAACGAGTTTGTTGCCAATGAAGGAGCTAATATTGTTGACAATCGAACAACTTTCTGTAATCATTTGTCGCAGGATTAAAGTTGTTTACTATAATGGCATCAGTATTCCATCACAATCCCATTCTGTTCATCCTAATTTTTTTGCTTACACTGTTGGTTCATCCCTCAATGTTTTATTCCACAGCTATCTATTAATAAAACTAAAAAAATCCAATTTGTAGGCACAGCATTGACTACCAAATATGATTCAGTTATTCTGGTGAACCCTCCAATAGAAAGTGCACTTCGTCTGAAAAACTGGTGATGCAGCCCTATATTAATTTATAGCGTTAGTCATTTTATTTTCGGTCTTACTGAAAAGGGTATTTTGCTATGCACCAGGGCTGACAGAAACAAGGAGATGTTGTCTGACTTTGTCATCAACAAGACTTATTTCAAGAATCCTCCGGAGATATCTATAGAGTCATACAAGAAAACTTGTCTTGTTGCTAACATAACACCATTAGCCAAGGTATTTAGTTTTCCTTCACTGATTATCAAAACAAGTATGTCTTTTTCCATGTATGCTTTACTGTTTTTTGCTCCTAACTTACTGCAATCTGTTTGCAGAATGTACTTGTCAAGGCACAACTTTCCCTTAAAAATATCTACCAAAAGTATTGGTACATGGCTTGTCTCAAATGCTTCCAATCAACATCTGCACTTCAACATGAAGAATACACTTGTAACTTGTGTGAATCACAGCAGATGGCAGAACCCAGGTAAATTTATCTTTTATTCCCTTTTTAGCTTTGTTTTAATTTCATTGTATCATCGCCTAACTGATTATTGCTTTGTGAACAGGTGTAGGTTTGAGGTTGATGTGATTGATGATAGTGGTATTATTACAGCCTCTATATTTGGAAATCTAGCTGAAAAATTATTAACATTTTCAGCGAGTGAAGTCATGGAATATGCAAACAAGGTCGTTCCTACTGCCAAACTACCTGTTTACATTATGATTTTATTTGCTTTGCTTTCACAGTTGTGAATGCTTCAACATTAACTCATTTGGTTTTTTTTTTTTTTGCTAGAGCACTGAACTTCCGTTACAGGAAGTTCACAAGGATTTGCAATCCAAACTGTTCTTGGTCCAAATTAGGCCAATCAAACTTAAGACTCCAGATGGTAGACAGCGCTACACCATCACTTCCTATGCCGAATTTCATGAAGGTCAAGTTTCAGGCTCATCAATCGAGCAGAACAGTGCAAGTGCAAGTGCAAGTGCAACAAAAGTAACATGTGCAAATGTTCGTGAGGTCGAACCAATGTCACAATCTGAAGGTACTGTTTCAATAATTTATTCTGTCTACATTTCTGACTATATTCATATCTTGAAACATATTACAAATCCATTTGTACTTTTCATCCCTTATTTTTCCTACAGGACAACTTGCCAGCAAATCTTCACCAAAAGCCCGCCTTTGCCTTCTTGACAAGCTTGTGCCATCATAAGAAGAAGTTAATTTGGATACCAAAGACCCTGCCAATGCCACAAAAAAAAAACAGAAAATAAGTTAACTTGTTTCTACTTTGCACATTTTGCAAATATGTATTTCAACATTTTGTATTTTGGGACTGCTCTATCATTTTGCTTGTCTTTTGTTTATGGATGTACTTATGAAACTGAATGGTAGGCGCTAGTTTTCCGAGTACATCACATAAAAATAGAAAAGCTTGTAAGAAACCAATTTGTTGTTATCTTTGTGGGATTTCTAAGTATCCTGCTGCCCAATGTTAATTGTTCAAAAGTGTCGTGTATGGATTTGACTCGCTGTCGTTATCCAATGTCTGTTAAATCATCCATTTTGGTTTTTCAAAGGCATGTATGTGAAAGGCAAATTTAGTTTTGCTTGTTCCAACTATTTCTATGCATTTTAACAGAAAGTTCAAGTTTTCTTTCTGCATAAAACCGCATTTCAGTCTTTGCATGAGTTTGAATATTTACATTCGATTACATTTGTTTACTGTATTTGTGTCTACAATATGTCAAAAAGGTTTGCTTTTGGTCTTCTATCTGTAGAACTACATTTGTGGCAATGACTATCTACTATTGGTGCTTTCGATTACAATTCATCGAATTTTCTATTACATAGCTTACACTCAATAATTCCATGCTTCAAGTTGCTTAAGCTTGTACTTATTATCCCCAACAAAGATCATAATTAAAAACTGATTCCAAACTTTTTGGCTTTGTCTTGACATCCAAATAACTTCTTTTAGGTTGCGTTGAAGTTTGAACACCCTAACAGCAAGGGCTGCAACTATGGCCCTCCTTATGAATGGCAGCTGTACAAGTAAGCTCCTCTCTGTTATTTTTCAAAGTTTTCCATGCAACTCGTTTTCTTTTCTCTATATTAATATCTTATATTAATAAATGATTTATGTTTCTTTTTCTTACTTTTCAATGAATAGTAGCTTAAATGGATTTTATGGGATCCCTTGAGTTCTCTACAAGGGTCGTCAAGGAGATTTTTCCATCCTGCTAAGTGTGGATATCTTGCCTTTGTTCAAGGATTTGCTACTATTTATGCTAATCGTTATGCTTTCAGCTTATGGACATACTTGGACCCAGTCTTTAGGATGTCTGGAATTCCTTAGGCCAATTGTAAGATGCTGATATACTGATTGCATATCAAAACTGCATTTGATATGCAATCATTTGAAAGCAGTTTCATTAAGTTGTTTCTCTCTCTCTCTGTTCTCCAATTCGCATAAGGTTTTAAGTGCTTGGGTTAATGCTTAGCATATGCAACAGGATGTCACCAAGTATGGTCGTCTGTATCGCAGTGGAGGCAATCTCTAAACTGGAAATATTTCACTTCAAAGGGTGAGTTCTTATATATTTGTCTCTTTCTCTCTATATATATGTGTGTGTGTGTATATATATATATACATGTATGTAAACTTCAAGACACTCCACTATGTATATCTATTATTTTATTTATAAGAATTAAATTTTATATTAAATGGTCTGCACCTCTTGAACATGGTTTGCACCTGTTGTGTCTTTGCTGTTTTAGATATTTTTTTGCCAATTACTACTCTTACTTCTTGTGTTTGTCGAATACCTTTTATCTATGCATGTCTAATACTTGACAATACCAGCCAGTGTTTGTCTCTTCTTGTGTGTGATGTAAAGACAAAAACCAGTAGTTTATTAAAAAATACTTCTACTGCAAATAATATCAATATTATCTGAATCATATACTATTTTTCCCCATGTTCTGCATATATATTTTTGTACCTCCAAATTCAGCCTAAGATAGCATCATTCTGATTTTAATATTATGCAACAGAAGTTGTTTCTAGATCTCTTTTCCAATGTAAACATTTCTATTTGTGTTCATTATTCCCAAGGCAAAATTGCAACTTCTGTTTCTGCAGCTTTTTCTTTAACATGCCCATGTGACTGCCCAGTTTGAGTTGACAACTAAAACACAGCTGTAAAAGTAAAAAGAGGTCACATCACCATCAAGCACATTGTACAAGTATTCTTATAAGTAGAACCATGCCATTCATTGTAGTTCTATACAACAAATACTGCACGCAGGTCATATACTTCCCTTTCTATCTTCCACTGCATTCTTTCCTAAAATTACTCCTTTTTAGCTTGTAACTTCAGCTTCAGTTGTTTTTTTCCCCCAAAAACAAAAGCTCAAAAGTAATGTCTTACCTTGTAACTTCAGTTTTTTGCTTCCTTTTCCTTTTTCCTTTTTTCAAAAACAGAAGTCAAGTTATCCGTTAGAACTCCACCGCATTGGTTTTATTAGTCAACGGTATCCTCCTTCTTAGCTTGTAACTTCACCTTTTATTTTTTTAAACCTCAAAACAAAACTCGTAAACAATTTTTACAACTCCATCGCATTGGATTGATTAGTCAACCATATCTTCCATCGAAAGATTCTGTTTCTTGTTAACTTACTCATGCCTTTATTTATTTCATGTTTAGAAAGATATGTGCATGTCTAACATTCATTCATACATTTTCCTGTTTCCTATTTTTGTTATCATTCAAAGTTAAATCCTCATGCTTCATCGCTTTCATTTTTACTTTAAACAATTAATGCGTTATTATTTGATTCACTTTTAACGACATTACTACTTAAGATATTTGTATAAGTAATGTTGATAGTTAAAAAATAAACACTGATAATACTGCTGATGGTGTGATCAAGATCAAATATAAGTTAAGTAGCAATACTTTTCCTTTGTGTAGGATAGAAATGTGGTTACTGTAGTCCTCTTGAATTGCATATTCTTTGTTTCTTCTTGTACTCTAACCTTTTTTCCTTATTGTATGTACATTGAATAAAAATTGATTTTCGGTGGTCAAAATAGCTCTGACTCACACAAATACCACCTAAACCTCACTTAATCAATTGTAAACCTCACTTAATCAATTCCACGTGGAAGAGGACATCACCAAAATTTAAGTGCAAAAACTAATTGTTTTATCTAATTTAACTAATGCAATGATTTAGGACTAATGATTTGATGAACTTCATGAAATAAACATAAATGAGGAAAGGAGGGTGAAACTTGGAACAATGCAAAGGGTGGCTACTTTGACTTCTCAAACTAATCAGTGTTGGGCATCACAACTAAGGCAATGATGTTGTTCCTCCAAATCTCTTCGTGGTCAGTTCCTATAGGACCGAGGAACTTCTTTGGTCTCATCACACCTACGACACGTGGCGCTCATCGGCTGACAACTCTAATTCACAAAGCTAGCTAGATGTTTTATTAACTACTAGATGTTTCCCTAGTTCACTAGTTTTAATCTAAAAAGCCACCTATTTTACTCCACATCTCACTTCGGTCTCAATGGAATTATCCTTAGAAGATCTCCTTTCGGTCTCATACAATCTCCTTCGGTCTCACCTATGGCTTAGCACAATTTTATAAACACAATTAATCTCGTATGGTAGTTGTTTTTGTCTCAAAGCGTTTTTGTCTCTAGAATGCTAGGTAGTTCTTCCTACTTTTGGTCTAAATTCATGTATTCTAATTCTTACGAACACAGAACACACACTAAATGCCACCTAAAAATGCATGTCAATTCATTAAATACAAGTAGAAAAACTTCAATTAATGCAACTTCAATTAATACAGCCAACAAGACTGAAAAATAAAAAATCAAAATACATCCTACACCAGCAAACACCAAAATGGTTTAGCTCATGGCTTAGCCTCTCCAACAATCACAAGCAAACAATACATTACAAAGCACAAAGAGATTGAAAGAAAATACTCAGTGAAAGAAAATGCTGATTCCAACCAGTGATGAACACCTTACAAAAAAACAACTCCAAGAAAACAACTCAAGAGTTCTGCAATTCAAGCCACAAAAGAACCAAACCCTAACCTCACGGGTGTGAGTTGGGAAAATATTAAAAAAAAAAAAAATCAAAAACTTAACCTACAATCCTAATTACCTCTAACTCTGCTACCTGTTCCTCATCTACTTCCTCCTACTTGTGTTTCTGCAAAAAATGGGATATTAAGCCAGCTAGGGGCGTGGGAGAAAATGTAAAGCTTCCAAAACATTGGGACGAAATTTGCAGATTCGAAGGATTGTACTGATTTCGTCCCATTTTGATCCATTTTCGTCAGTTGTCGTTTGACAAAACTCTCTATTTTCTCTTTCCTCTATTTTCCTCTTTTCACCCAGCATCTTCTCATTTCATTTTCTAGATCTGAATCAGAAGTTGTATTTCAGGAGCTGATTTTTTTCCACTATTTTTCCTCTTGGTTCTGCCTTGTTCTGCTTTTGCCCAGTTTTGGTCCATTTGCTTCCAGATTTGAGAAACCTTTGTTCATAAAGTTTCCTCTTTTCCTATCTTTTCCATAGCATCTCATTTCATCTCATCATTTCATTTTGTCAAAAGTTATGAACTTTAGAGATAGAGATAAGTTTATTTATTTCTACAAAACACATAAAATATATAAAATATGAAATACCAAATATAATGTGATTTAAACAATAAACATGGCATATCCTCAATGAAATCTATGCTTTGTAGAAAAAACAATATCTAAGTTTATGAATATTTGATTCTCATCAATTGCCAATGGATCTTGGGAAACTGATCATACAGTAGCTCTTCAAAAGGTAAAATTACTCTTCTTCTCTCTTCTGTTTTTTACAGATTGCTTTTGGATGTTATGATACCTCAGATTTGTGTTTGATACTTGTTCTGATGTTGGTAAAATTGTCTGCACATACTTGTCGACTTTGTGATATGTGGATGCACTTTCAGCTATATTTCTTGATGCTATGGAGTTCAAGATGTTTGAACAGAAACTCCCCTGCCAGTTTTTCAATTTATCAAGTGACTAGATTAGTTTTACCACTGTCTGCTCTTCACTCTTCAAATAGGCATAAATAAATACACGCTATTAATGTACATAAGATAGAGAAGTGGTTTTTCCAGTTATTTGCTATGTCATTTGAAAGAAATGGCTTTCCTTTGTAATAATGTCGAATTTATGTATGCTGAAATTTACAATAATATTGCTTTCAGATTGCACTATTTTATATCTTGACAACTTTTACTATGGATACATTTTCCTGAGTTTATGTATGCTATTTACATATAATGGTATGTATGGATACGTTTTTTGCCAACCTTGTAATGATTTGCGCATTTTTACCATGTTGTGTTGTTATTTTCAAAGCAGCTGCAATAACATTCTTTGTCCTCCATTTTTGTACTGATTTTTTCAATTCTATACTCTATTTGCCCGCAAAAATTGGATTAATGGGTGCATTTTAATGCTGCCATTTGTGATATCTGAAATAACAATTCTTTGCTCGCATTTTATCTACAAAATTGATTATGGTCCAT
The DNA here is from genome assembly GCA_020080225.1 of Gynochthodes officinalis. Lineage (NCBI taxonomy): Eukaryota > Viridiplantae > Streptophyta > Magnoliopsida > Gentianales > Rubiaceae > Gynochthodes > Gynochthodes officinalis. The sequence goes on along the minus strand of CM034625.1, from coordinate 31,103,047 downwards.
TTTCCTACCGATTTTTGAATGGTATGTATGGATACATTTTTGCAAACCTTGTAATGATTTATGCATTTTACCATGTTGTGTTGCCATTTTTGAAGCAATCGCAATAACATTGGTTGTCCTCCATTTTGCTATTGATTTTTACTATTCTATACTTCATTTTCCGCAGAAATTTCATTAATTGGTGCATTTTAATCTGCAATTTGCGACGATGAAATAACATTCCTTTTCCGCATCTCTGCAATAATTGATTATGCTCCATTTTCCTACTGATTTTTTAATGGTATGTGTAGATACATTTTTTGCCAACCTTGTAATGATTTATGCATTTTTACCATGTTCTGTTGGCATTTTCAAAGCAATTGCAATAACACTTGTTGTCCTTCATTTTCCTACTGATTTTTACAATTATAAACTCCATTTTCCAAAAAAGGGATTAATTGGTACATTTTAATGCCGCCATTTGCGTATGCTCAAATAACATTTCTTTACTTGCATTTTTGTTTTTTGGTGCTGTACACCTTTTTCCTGCATTAAATGGATTGATTTATGCATTTTAATGCTGCCATTTGTAATAAACTGAAATTTCTTCTAATACAGTTGCTCCTACTTCATTTTCCTATTCCTTTTTATCTTGTAGTCCGTGTTCCCGCAATCAAATGTCGATAATTGCAAATAATCTAAAATATCATTTGTTTACCTGATTTTTGTCTATAATTACTAGTAATAACATTGGTTGTACTTCATTTTCCTACTCCAATTTCTATTGCTTTCTAAGTATCGATTGATTTTTAAAAGAAGCTATTTTATTCAATTTTTTATTCTTATAGGTGATGACAATGACAAATAATCCATTTACAAAATGGTTGACCAAACAAAATGGTGATAACCGAAAATTTTATTTTGTTACTCAATTCCATACGCGTGTACATGCTGGCACCTTAACATATGTGCAAGACAATCAGATCAATTATCGAATATGTTATAATTTTTTCATCTCTTATCCAACGATATTTAAACACATTGGATATTCAAATGCACAATCAGAAAAATCAATTCAAGATTGGATGCAAAATGTATTACTTGCTAATCCAATGCTATTTCAATTATAAGGTAATTCTATAAATTTCATTCATACTTTTTTCCATATGATACTTTTCATACAAATAACATAATTTCATATTGTTCTTCCTAATCTTTTTACTCACCTTTCCAAGGTACAAATGAAAAGCCATGTTGCTTATTCGTCAAATCCCTTCAAAGAGATAATCAGGTTCAACTTTAAATCTTTATAAATTTTACTCTTATATTTACTACAACAATTACTTGTTATTGCATTCAACACAATAAAAAAACTTTTGTCCTTTTTATAAAGTACTAATAGGTCTCTATGCTATCCAATTTTTGACAATCAGGATGAAATGATAATCAAACAAGGACAAATGCAATGGAAGTTAACAATCAATCAACATGTTTTCACATTTGGCTGGACTAAATTCTTTGATGATAATTTACTCAATCAAGAATGTACAATCTTATTAAGATTTGGTGGAAATAACAAATTTGATTGTCTTATGTTCAACAATTTCAAAGCGAAATCATGATGCCATGGAAGTGCCATTACCTTTATTGCCAAAACAAGGTTCGTTTATTTAACAATATACATTTTCCGTTCGATTAAATAATGTGTAATGTCTTAATTTTACTATGTATTATTTCCAATCTTCAAAACAACGAATCTTCAACATAATGTCCTCATCTTCACTACATCCATTTCAAAAGTTTATTTCAACTCAACACTATTCTTTCTTCTAGCAGTTTACAGCATCAGATACTTTTAGATTGGTAATATTACAATTTGTTTCTTATTTTGCAAATTTATTCTACAAATTTATTTGCACTTCTCGTTTTACTAACTTCATACAATTTCCTTGTTGTCACATAGATTATTCCAAAATATTCAAATTTTTTATTTGGAAGAAGCAAAACAGTGTGACATTTATTTGAAATCTGGAAATCGAGTATATGACATCACTGTCAGGCGTTCTTCACTTCAATAAATTGGCATCAATTGCATAAGATCATAATTTGGAAGAGAATGACTATTTAGTTTTCATACCACAAATACAAGATATTTTCACTGTTATTATTTTTAACAGTCATAGATAGAAAAATTATATCCATGGCAATTTAAATTTAAAAATAAATTAGAATATGTTTACTCTATTTTTGTTCTACATTAATTAATTCCTACTATGTAATTTTCTTTCTCCTTATCGAATATTTCTTCCTTTTTATAGTATTGTGATTTTATTTCGTCTACTTTATCTTAATTTTATTATCAATTTTTTTATATACTGTGCAATGTGGGCTCAAAACCGCGCATTGCGTGAAAGTGCTCGCTAGTTTCTTTAAATGTTGATTTTCATAAAAACAAAGATCAGACCAAACAATATATATGAATAAAATTCTAATGTTTTAGAGTTAAAATTTCTTTTCTCTTGTTAGATTTGGTTTTTACATGATTTTTAACTTTTATTGGTCTTACGTGCATAGGAGGACAATGTTCGACGGATGGTCGTGAATTTAGTCGCCAACAAATATGGGTTCAATGAATTTGCCACCGCATTGGATCACGTCCGAGATGTGCTTTTGGATTGGTAATGTCTTTCCGGTGTTCATGAAGTGCTAATTCGGCGGAGTCGCAGGGAGGTGTATGCGCATTAGTCACTATAGATTTGAGGCAGCCGCTGTTGAGAGGAACAAAAGTCTAGTTGAATGATAAATCCTGCTGGGTTATGTTTCAATATGAGTATTTGGCTATGTTTTGTGCTTATTGTGGCCGCGTAGGACATGGGAAGAAATGGTGTGCACAGCGCTGTGAGGATAAACAAAAGCATCAAATTCAGACGGGGCAATTTGGAGAATGGTTACGGGCGGGGAATGATATTCTGCCAAGGAAGTTTGGTGATAATCCGGTGCAGAAACTCCGTGGACATTCGAAGTTGCTCAGTCCTGAGAGCACAATAGTTTTTGAGGAAAATATCCCTCCAATTCAGAAGCTGCATCCAGTTGAGGTTCAGGATATGCAACACTCTATTTTGCTAATTATCTTGGGTGATCGAAGTTCGAGTTTTGGTTCGTGACTCCTACTGTTGTTTCGTTGATTTGGTTCTTCTTCTTTGTTAGGAAGGTTCAGTTGAAGAGTACGGGTTCTGGAGTTCTTGGTTCGGCTACTGGAAATTTAGACAAAGACTCGACTACTGGCGGTTTTGGTTCTGGAAATTCGCATCCTCCGTTGCTTCCTCATGAACTGTTGCAACGGCCTTTGGAATTGGGTGTCGAGTCTGATCTGGACGACTCTCCCACTCAAGTGGCAGCAAGAGTAACTAAAGGAAAGGCTGTTTGGCAAGGTCTTCCGGTGTCCAAATGAAGAAGAGTAGGTAGTAGGCTGTTTTCTGAAACTGGAAAGCTACAGCAGCCGATGTTGGGGGGGATTAAAATAGGGAAGAAAAGATATTGGAAGTTGGTGGGTGCGGAGTTGAGTTCTTCAGAGGATCAAGAGTAGAAGAGACTTAAAAGGGGTGAAGATCCTTAAGCTAGGGTTCACAGGACCAATCCTCAAAGGTCCCAACACATCCAGTGAAGATAAAGGTGTGGAATTGTCGAGGCTTGGGTGCAGCCTTTACAATTTCCCAATTAAGAGAGACAATTGTCTCTCAGCATCCAGATTTGGTCTTTCTATCGGAAACTAAACACCATTCGGGGTATGTGGAGAAGGTATGTAGAAAGTTGAAGTTTGAAGGGAGATGGCATCTTGTTGATCCGGAAAGAATTAGAGGGGGATTGCTTGTGTGTTGGCAACCTCATGTGCTATTATTGCGTGTGGTGAGTTCTTCATTTTGTATTCAAATGTAATATCAAATGGAGGGGGATCAAAGAACTTGGTGAGCTATTTTTGTTTATGCCAGTACGGATAGTGTGATGAGGGAACAACAATGGCTTTATTTGTTAAATGTGAGACCTAATTGGGAAGATTGGTGGGTGATGGGAGGGGATTTTAATGATATTAGGTTTTCTTATGAGAAGTGGGGAGGGAGGCTAAGATCGGATCATAGTTGCCTTCCCTTTCAACGGTTTGTATGACGGATGAAGATGATGGATCTTGGTTTTATGGGAGGCCTTTTACTTGGAGTAATAATAAAGTGGGGCGGAGTTTGTTGAGGAAAGGTTAGATAGGTTTTTGGGACTCCAAATTGGCAATTGTTGTTTCCAAAGGCTAGGGTGTTTCATTTGGAAAAACAAGCTTCAAATCATTCTTTCTTTCTATTGATATGGATCCTCAACAAAGAATAGCATCAAGGTTTGTGTTTGATAAATGTTGGATTAAGAGGGAAGATATGCAACAAGCTGTTGTGAAAGCATGGAGTACAGATAAGAGGGGAACAAGGCAATATGTTCTCAGCTTTAAAATTGCTCAATGTCGAGTGGATTTACTAAAGTGCAGCGCCAAATCAAACCATAATTCAGCTAGAAGGATCAAGTGTCTTAAGGCTCAATTGGAGGTGCTAAGGAGGGAGGGAGAGGCGACAATGGCATGGTTTAAAGAATTTGTTACGTCAAGCTTATTTGGAGGAAGAAAGCTATTGGCAGCAAAAATCCAGGAATCAATGGTTGCGGGATGGGGGTCAAAATTCAAAATTTTTCCATGCCACGACGATTCAAAGATGGAACAGAAATCAGATTGTGAGTTTGATAAATAATCGGGCAAGTCATGTGACAAAATGAGATCTCCGGAGGAAATTATGGGGTATTTTGATAAGTTATATGCTTCTACTCACCATGACAATGTCGAGTTGCTTTATGGTTTCCCAACCACCGTCACTCCACTATGAATCAAAGAATGATGAGGCTGGAGGAGGTCGAAATTAAAAATGCCTGCTGATGAATCCTAATACACCAGTTCGGATGGTATGAGACCTCTGTTTTTCCAAACTTATTGGCATCAGCTGAAATGTGATATTCTTAATGCGGTTACGGAGTTTTTTCAATGTAAGCAAATGCTTAGGACGATTAATCATACTTTGATTACATTGATACCAAAGGTTTCCACTCTTGTGTGTGTATCGTAATTTCGCTAATAAGTTTGTGTATTGTGGTCTATAAGTTAATTTCTCAGATACTTGCTGATCGTATTAAGGGGTGTCTTGAGAAGTGTATTAGTCCTAATCAATCTGCTTTTATTCCTGGCTGGCAAATACTAGATAATGTTATTGTTGCGCATGAGAGTATTCATACTTTGAATTCCTTGAGGAAAGGGAGGAAGGGATACATAGCATTTAAATTAGATATAGCTAAAGTTTATGATAGGGTGGAATGGCGGTTTTTAGAGCAAGTTATGACAAAAATGGGTTTTGCTGGGGTGTGGTGCAGTGGATTCGGGAATGTCTGTCAACAAGTAATTTGTCCATTAATATTAATAGAGAGGCATGTGGATATATTAGTCCTACTCGAGGCATTCGGCAGGGGGATCCAATTTCACCTTATCTGTTCTTGATCATTTCTGAAGCCTTATCATATTTCATTATCAATCATATGCCAGAGGGGAGTATAAAGGGATGCGAGCTAGTAGGAATGGTCCTATTATTACTCATTTGTTTTTTGCTGATGATTCATTGTTATTTTGTGAGGCAACGGTAGAGCAGGCATGTATTGTGCACCAGATTCTTCACTCTTATAGTCAATGTTCGAATCAAGCTGTTAATTTGGACAAATCTTCAGTATTCTTTAGTCCTAATGTATCCAAGGAGGTTCGGATTCAGATTTGTCAAGTTATAAGGGGTGTGAATGAGCAATCGAATGCTCAGTACTTGGGGTTGCCTATGAGGATTGGTCGGTCAAAAAGGGAGGTCTTTCAGTTTATTATTGACAAAGTTCAGCACCAACTTCAGAATTGGAAGTCTTAGTTCTTGAGTTTAGCCGGCAAGGAGGTTTATATTCGAGTAGTGATAAATGCTTTGCCCACATATGTCATGGGATGTTTTAAATTGCTCAAGGGAGTGTGTAAAGAAATTGGTCGTCTTACGGTGAACTTTTGGTGGGGTGCTCATCCAAATGCAAGGCAGAAAATGCATTGGAAGAAATGGCAAGACCTTACGAAAGCAAAAGAGGATGGGGAATTGGGCTTTCAAGAGTTTCAAAGCTTTAATGATGCTCTTCTTGCGAAACAATTGACGAGAGTTATTAGGCATCCGGAGTTATTGATGAGCAGGGTCATGAAAGCTAAATATTTTCTGCACACAGATGTGTTGTTGGTTGCTGATAAACTCAATACTTCATGGCTTTGGAAGGGTTGGATGGGGGCAAGGGATATTGTCAGAGAGGAAGCAAATAAGGGTATGCGGGTTTATTCAGTGATGTGGGCGTATCATAAGTTGTGGCAGAGTAGACAACTTGCGTAACAAATTGGAAGTTTAAGGTCACCGTGGTAAGGTCAAACATTTCAGTATGGCGGTGTTGTCATAATATTTTGCCAAGATATGATAAGTACATCAAATAAGCTACCAGTTGAGCCTACTTGTCCAATGTGTGGCATAGCGGTCAAACTCTAGAACACCTCATGTTTCATTGTTCTCGGGTTCAACAAATTTGGTAATGGCTTAGGTGGATTGGGTTAGGGTTCCGCCTCGGACAATTTTAGCAATGGTAGCAACATCTCTGTTCTAGGCTTAGGGAAATGGCTGGGTTGAAAGAATCTGATTCACAACGTATCTTATGTGGATGACATGGAAGAGTGGGAACATGTAGGTTTTTCAGAGAGAATGGATGCCATGAAGGATGTAGTTGAGTTGGCGAGACATGCGCATTGGAATTTACACAAGCCAATATGGTAGTTTAGATATGGTTTCTACTTTTGTGTATGCTTTTGTGTATACTTTTGTGTTTGTACTTATACGTGTTGTTTTGGCTGTTTTGATGTTGGTTTCTTGTTCTTGCACTGGTTTCGTTGTTTTAGAACTAGGGTTTGCTTAGTGTACAGAGGACATGTCGCTGAAATTTTTGAGGATAGGTTAGTTAGCTAGGATCATGGGAACGATTAGTGGTCATTTAATTTATCGAGAAAACACGATATTGAGGTAATAGATATCCTACTAGGAGGGCTTCTTGCACTCTTAGTAGGGTCTTTATTTCTTCTATGGTGTTTTTGTGGGAGAGTTGGTGGAAGTGTGACTTGTTGTCATTTTGTCTTAGCCAAGACTAAAGCTAGGAAGAGTCCAATTTTGGGGACACTTGTCTATAAATGTTCATTGTTACAAAGTGAATACCATTGGCGACCTTCTAATTAAAAAAAAAACATTATTATTCATTATGGACACTATTTATCATGGCACCGCTTAAATTTATTTTCATGAACATGATATTTAAAGTGGTCAGGAAATTTATTTTGATACTAGACAGTGGTTAGAGAAATCCACATAAAGGTTCATAATATGATTTAAACAATTACACTTGTAGTTATTATTGGGACATTGCTTGTAAGCCTCATTCCTCATTTTTTTAAATGGTTCTTTTTGCAAAAACAATTTATCTTATCAAACCTCTCGACATATCCTACATTTAAACCATGGGTTATGGATTCTAGAGCCACTAATCACCCGCTAGAAAGTTTGCACGACTTTTCTCATATTCAACCCTCTTAATCCTTGTCTAATGCCACTCTAGCAAATTGGTCTACGACATATATCTAGTCTTCAATTCCATTATCACTATGATTCATGTTTCTAATTTCCCACTCCGTCTTTATATCCGTGACACAAGATATATAGAGTATTTCATTTATTTTGATCATGGTTCGATTGTTTTATGGGATTTGAAAATAAACAAACTTAATTAATGGGTAGAAGACATGAGCACAATGGTCTTTTTTTTTTTTAATTCAAATCCTCGCATTTTCTCTTTGATTTTCTCCCATTGATATTAATAGTTGTTTAGATTATCAATCTTTACAAAAATTAAGGAACTTAATCCCTCAATTGAGTAATTTGTCTTCTTTAAAATATGATTCATATCAGTTAGGCAAACATCATCATGTTTCATTTGCCCCTGAGTTAATAAATGAGTTGATCACCATACAAGGTAGTTCGTTTGAATGTTTAGGATACCAATGTGTCATGTCCAAATTGAGTTTCAAGTAATTTGTAATTTTTGTTGATAATTTATCAAATGTTATTTGGGTTTATCTTATAAGATAGTTTTGTGTTATGTTCCAAGCTCATTTGTTTCAACATACCCATGTTTATATTTGGCACTGATAATACCAAATGATATCTTTACTGCATGTCCTTTCTATTTACTTATGGTCAAGTCAAATATTATTTATCAATTTTCTTGCCCTCATAGACTCCACAAATAACCAGTAGTAGAAGGGTTGGGAACTTATTGAGGTTGTATAAACAATATTGATACATGCGAATGTATCGCAAGTATTTTGCAATGATGCTTGTTATTAAGTTAATCATATGCTTTTTGTTGTTGATGATCGGTCACCCCATTCAATATGATTTCTTCGTGAACTAATATTTTCTTTCTGTTAGGAAAACATCATGTTAATTTCATATGTAAGTAATGAAATAAAGAACAACATGATTTTCACTCAGCATTACTTTGACAATTTCTACATAAAACATATATAAAATATATCCGCTTGTAAGTCAAACATTGAAAAGTGATATAGATAGTATCGATTAATATTACATACATCCACCCTCTAAATAGTCGTACATACATTCAGCCTCTAAAGTATCCACATGAAAACCTTTTCAAAATCCTCACGGGATTGATCAACACAAGCTTAATATGCTATTTCGTTTTGACTCAAGTTACATGTTATGAAAACATCAAATTTAGTGGTTTTGAAGAAACAGAAAAACTTATTTTCTGTCAATGATTTCTAACACATATCCCTTAAAACCTGATGTTATAACTTTTTAATAGATAATCTTTCTTGTTTCATAAATAGGAAGTCTTGTCATATTAGAACTTATGATGCAAAGCAAATATTATCTCTTATCTGATAAAAGATCTTTTATCTGACTATAAATTCTATTAGCAAGATATTATAGTCTATCATAAATTTGCTTTATCGTTAAAGAGCTTTCAAGATTAATTAAATTAATTCAACAATTATCTTATAATTATTCTAATCATTTTAACCCAAGAATTCGTTCTTATTGTGTGTGACCATTTAGTTTCCTAATCACCTAGTAATAAATATAAAATTAATTAGTTTTAGTACAAAACCAACAAACTCCCATTTGGACCAAAGTCAATTTAGTCATGAGATTAGATGAATTAAACAATTTTAATTTATTACTAATTTATATTTATAGATCAAAATTGGCCTTTAAGCAAGCATCACGACCACCCAAGCGTTAAAAAAAGTCAAGTGATCAATTTCACCTATCCATGTAATTAATGTCCTTTCACTATACTATATTCCAAGTTAGTATAAGAGTAAGGGATAAGTGTCAACTCTTGATGCACTAATTAATTTTCTTGTTTTTGAAATACAATTCTTTTAAAGATAATCTTAGAATTGTTCTAAATTTACTTTTTGTTTGTAAACATTTTGAATTGAGATTTCAACAAGTGGCCATATTTGGAATAGACTCTTCTTACTATTAAGAGTGTTGAATTTTTTTATTGATTATAACCATCTACTCACGTTTTTCATTATATCCAACATTTATCATACACATAACGTATTATAGTTACGGCCAACTAAAGTCAAAGTACAATAATACACACTTATGATAATCTTATGACCTTAAGTTTAAAAATCACTTACACTAATGTCATGTAGAAAATATTCCATTAGCATTTAAATAGTTTACTTTATGGAATTCTTTATATGGATCAGTCCAATAAAATTGTTCCTCTAACAATTTATTATATGTCACTATATATGCTATTCTAACTATATTAACAATGTTCTTGTTATTGTTAGTACTAGGAATACGGACATTTAAGAGTAAAATTAGAATTACTCTAAGGAAATTATCATTAAATAAATATAAGTTCACATTTAGCACATTTACATAATGACAAAGGGCCATATCTTATTTGCACAAGTAAATGATAAATTTTCAATCAAGATTACATAAATACTTTCCACTATGACTATAGTCATTCATTCATATTTTTCAGACCGAATGAACATGCATGACTATCATGCTTTTTCGTGAATGATGGTTTTGTCAATGGATCTATTATCTTCAAGTGGAAATCTTTATATCTTTATCTCATTTCTACCAACAATTTATTGAATCAAGTGGTAGCGCTTTAACACATGTTTGGATTTCTAATGAAATCAAGACTCTCTCGCATGCAATAGCTCCATTATTATTATAATACAAAGGTATTGAATCAACTATAGATGGAACTACTTCAATTTCAAGAACAAACTTTCTTATCCAAACCACCTCTTTAATCGTTACGGTTATAATGTATTCGATTTCTATTGCCGAATTTGTAGTGTCCTATTTAAAACTCTTCCAACTAACATCACCACCATTGAGTATAAATATATACCTAAATTGAGATTTTCTATCATTCTTTTGGAATGAAAGATGGCATCGATAAATCCACACACGTTAAGCTTAGCTCCACCATAAATCACTTAATAAAATTTTAGTTCTTCTCAAATATTTAATAATATTCTTGACTACCTTCTAGTGACCATTATCAAAATTAACTCGATACCTACTTGTAGTAGTTAGAGCATAACAAATTTAAGGTATTGTACATAACATGGCATAAATAATGGATCCTATGGCTAAAGCATAGGGAACATTTTGCATGCTTATGATGTCGATTTGTTTTTGGACACATATTCTTAGAAAGATAAATTCCATAAGACATATGAAGATAAGCTTTCTTAGAATTCTCCATGCTAAATTTTCTAAACATCTTTTCCATATATGCTAACTGTGAAAAACTGTGCAATCATCCGTGTCTATCACGATATATCTTTATATCCAAAGTATAGGTTGCTCTTTCATGAACTAGTTCCTAGATAGTCATATCTTAACTAATTGTAACATAGTTATGTCATTTCTAAGTAATAATATGACATCAACATATAATATTAGAGTTTTTTCACTTACCCTCTTACATACACAAGGTTTGTTTTAAACCAAACTTTTTTATTATCTCATCAAAATGAATGTTCCAACTCCTTGAAGTTTGCTTAAATCATAAATGGACTTTTGTAATTTGCATAGTTTTTTGGATTGTTGAAATCTTCAAGTTGCGCATATACACCTCTTCTTGCAAATGTTCATTAAGAAATGTTGTCTTAACTTCCATTTGTCAGATCTCATAATTATAGTATGCCACTAAAGTAAGCAAAACACTAATGGATTCTGACATAGCAACTACTAAAAAGTTTCATGATAGTCAATTTTATGTCTTTGTGTATAACCTTTAGCATCTAGTCAAGTTTTGTAAGTAGAAATATTACCATCCATGTCTTTTCTTTTGAAGACCCACTTACACCCTACGAGTTTTACCCTTTGAGGTGACTAGGGTTCACATCTTATTATCGTATATGGGATCCACTTGATTTCATTACTTGGAGCCATTTTTCAGAATTTTTATTAGATAAGACTTTTTATATGTGGTAGGTTCATTATTATCAATGATAAACACGTTATCATACCTTGGGTGCATGATATATCCTACTTGACCAACGCTTAACTTGTGTATTATGAGTTTTAATTTGTACTTCATCATTTGAAGGTACAATCTCTTATTCCAAGTCCTTTTTTTTTTTTTTTGGGCTTGTTTGTGGTTCAAGAACTTCTTCAAGTTCTATTATTTCTATTTGCCCTTTTCTGGAATGGATTCCTTTTCTAACAATGTTGCCTGTTTTGAAACCAACACCTTTTGCTCATTGAGATTATAAAACTAATATCCACAAGTCTTTCCCCGATATCCCACAAAATAGCATTTTTCTGCTTTTGTATCAACCTTGCTCGATTCTACCTTTTAACAAATAGAGGACATCTCGGACCTTTATATATTTAAAATTTAGTTTTGTCATACCATATCTTTCATATGGGATAGAATTTATAATTTTAAATTCAAAAGGTTTGCAGCCCTTAGTGCATATCCCCAAAAGGATTTGGGAAGAATTGCATGACTCATCATAGAACGAACCATATCTAATAAGGTTCGATTTCTTCTTTCAGATATACCATTCAATTGTGGTGTTTATGGAGGAGTCCATTGATAAATAATTCCATTTTGTTTGAGATAATCTTGAAATTTTTAATTCAATTATTCTCCACCTCAATTTGATCGAAGTGTTTTAATACTTTTACCCAATAGTTTTTCAACTTCACTTTTATATTCTTTGACCTTTTAAAAAACCTCATATTTATACTTCAATAAGTATGCATAATCATATTTTCAATGATTACCTGTGAAAAGAAGAAAGTATGAAAAACCACCTCTAACTTGAATTGACATAGATCCATATACATCAGTATGTATAAGACTTAGTAATTCAATAGACCTTTCACCCTTCTTAGTGAAAGGTGATTTGGTCATCTTTCCTAATAAACAAGACACATGTTTCAAATGATTCTTAATAAAATGAGGCTTAATAACCATCATTATGTAATTTAGTTATTCGTTTCTCATTTATGTGACCAAGTCTACAATGCCAAAGATATGAATTTTTAAGATTATCATTTTGTGTTTCTTTATATTTAGGTTGAAAACAAATTATCTTGATTAAGAATATAAAGACCATTTGTCAAATGACCAACACCATAAAAACATCATTGTAATAAATAGAACAAATTATTCTTTTGGATAATTATAAAACCATCTATGTCCAAACATGAAATAGAAATAATATTTTCTTGATATGTAAAAGCAGCCTTTTAATTCCAAAATCAATTCACTCATCAAAGAGAGACTAAATGTTCTTACTGGCTAAAACAACAACTCTTGCTCCATTCCCAACACATAGGTCCACTTCTCCTTTAGTCAACTTTCTACTTACCTTTAGACTTTGCATATTTGTACAAATATGAGATCCAAATCCAATATCTAATACCCAAGAATCTAATTTAGGAGTAGAAAGATTGATATCAATCATAAACATATTTGAAGTAAAAGCTTCAGAGGCTTCTGCTTCAAGGTATCCAAATAAGCCTTGCAATTCTTCTTCTAGTGTCCATCTTGGCCACAATGGAAGCAAGTGCCTTTAAACTTTTATCCTTCTTCATTTTGGGCTTTCCTTTATGTACAAAACTTCGTGGTTTTCTTAAAACCACGCTTAGCCTTCCTTTTCTTAGGATTCTCAACTAGCAACATCGTACTCTTTTTTTTCTTTATGGAATTTTTAGTAATCTTTAAGATATTAAATAAGTCAAGAAAGGTGGGGTCTCAACCTTGTTCATATTGAAATTCATTATAAATCGTGAAAAACTAGAAGGCAAGGATTATGCTATCAAGTCAACACATAACCGATGATACACCGTAAATCCAAGCTTCCCGGTCTCTCAATGAGACTTATCAACTTCAAGACATGTCTTGATATAGATGATCCTTCACATCTTATAGTTAAAAATTCCTTAAAGATTTCAAAACTTGCATTCCTAGTACGCTCATCATACAAATCTTTCAAATGACCAAGCATTGTATATGCATTCATCTCTCATGTTGGTTTTGTAATTTAGGACTCATGGATGCTAACATGATGCAACATGCATTTTCATTATCATCTTCGTGTTTCGATAGCGGTCTTAATCGTTGCTTTAGCATCATCGGTTGGTGCATTAGGAATAGGTTTCTCAAGGATATAAAGAATTTTTTTGTCTAAGAATAATTCTCAAATTTTGTTGCCACTCTAGAAAATTTTGACCAATGAGCTTGTTAAGCAAAATGTTACGCAGAATATTGTCAATTTTCTACAACATGAAATAAAGATAAAAAATTTATGCATATTCAACAATCAAAACTAAAATATGCAAATATATGGTCTTTTCAAAATTTTGGTTTTGTTCCCACTATATTATTCAAATCAATATCCTCATTATTGATTTGGGAATTTTCTTGCAAAATTCATAGTGGGCTAGGACCTATCTTAATTATTTTAATTTTGAGTTAACTCAAAAATCAAAATAATTTCAATGGGTAGGTAAATATTACCAATAACAACCAAACTTTGTAAGTCCTAGATAGTTAGATTATCAATTCTTGATAAAATATATCGTATGTATTTACTAACTCTTGCCTAAAAACAAATAATTTTAAGTTAGCTCAACAAATCATGGGTTTTTGTTAAATTCAACCCATTATTTCAAAATCTTATCTCATATTTAAAATGCATTACAGGTAAAATGACTTTGAATTAGCTAAATGGGCTAGCCTAATAAGAATGATTAGGTAATTAATAGATTTAATATAAAATTGAGGGATTCAAGTAGTTTTATGTACATATTCATCAATATGAAATTTAAATATAGGATTAAATTATACATACAATATGTAACTAAATTCCATTATCAAATATATAAAAATATTAATGATGAATAATGTGATATTCAATTGCATGATCATATGTAAATTTATGTCATGAAACAATTCATTTTATGATTTTAATCACATTAAAATTCTTGAATTATTTGAGAAGTATATGGGGCAAAATATAATTAATTAAATAATTAGTTTAAAATAAGATTAACCATTATTTTGGATCATCGTATGAATAATCCAACAAATGGAGTAAAAATTTAGATTTGAGAAAAACATTGTCATGCTTCAATAAGACATAATTAATGGTCATTATAAAATAATATTAAATTTATTGGGTCCTATTGCTAATAATTAAAATAAAAGAAAACCCTAAATTCAATTTAAGCCTATAGCTTCACAACCCTTTCTTTTCTTCCTTTGATTGAACCTTTTGCCTGTCGGATTTTGCCACAAACTATGCCGGCCAAATTTCTTTTGGCACAAAACCAAGATAATGGCCAACACTCCTAGCCTCTACCTTGAGACCGTGGCCATGAACAGAACTAGTTTGGTCTCTTAGCTTTTGACAAAGGTGGTCTTCTTGATTTTGGTTACTGACAGTAATTTGGGCCATAGTGGGTTGTGGGACCAGAGATCTGGTCATGTGCCCCCATTTTTTTTTTTTTTTTTTCTTCTTTGGCCATGGCCAAAACTCTTCTGGGCCATGGTTGAACTTTGTTTGGCCAGTCTTGGAGGTGGATTCACACGGCTAGATTTGATTTGGTTTGGTTGTGCAACCCTTCTCTTTTTCTTTTTCTTTTTTCTACTCTAGCCAGAACAAGTTATGGCCAAAGCATGAATGTCAAGCAAGTTAGCACGACCCCTTTTTCTTCCTTTTAATTTTTTTGTTTCTACTCCGGCCACGGCTATGGTCAGAGCATGGATGTGAAAAGGTCTACAGATCTAGCCGTGTGACCTTTCTTCCCACTTTTTTTTTTTTTTGTTCATTGGCCATCTCCTGGAACTAGTTTCTGGCAAAACAAATTTTAATCGCCAGAAACTATTTTTGACAATAAGTTCCAGTAAGTCTTTGGAACTTTCTTGTTTTGATAGGAACCCTTTCTTTATTTATTATTATTTTATCCATCACTGAAACTATCATCTAGATCCCAAATCTAATCAACCACTAGATCTGGTAAAAACAATTGACCCCTTCTCATATTTGTCAAGCAATTCAAACCGATTTAAATAAACTCTTTATTTCATATGTAAATACATATATGATTCATGAAAATTATTATTATGCACAGAATAGTAAAAGTTAGTCTCTAATACCACTGTTAGGAAATCATCATGTTAATTTCTACCCGGATCACTTTGACAATTTCTACATAAAGCATACATAAAACATACCTGCTTGTGAGTCAAATACTAAAAAGTGATCCATGTAGCATCTATTGACAACCGCACACACGTCCAAAGTCTAAAGTATCCACATGAATACCTTCTCAAGATCCTCACTAGGATTGATCAATATTTGGTTAATATGCTAGTTCCTCTTGACTCAAGACACAAGCTATGAGAGCAGCAAATATAGTGGTTTTTTGAAAAATAGAAAAACTTATTTTCTATTAGTGATTTCTAGCGCATATCCCTCAAGACCTGATATTGTAAATTTTTAATAGATAATTTTTCTCATTTCATAATCAAGAAGTCTTGTCTGACAAGAATGTCTAATGCAAAGCAAATATTATCTCTTATTTGATAAGAGATCTTTTATGATATTATAAATTCTATCAACAAGAGATTATAGTCTATCATAAATTGTCTTCCTCATTAAAGAGCTTTTCGGATTAATTACCTTATGAATTAATTCAAAAATTATCTTATAATTATTCTAATAATTTTAACCTAAGAATTACTTCTTATTGTATGTGACCATTTAGGTTTCTAATCACTAGTAATAAATATAAGATTAATTGGCTTTAATACAAAACCAACACTTACTCCCCTCATATGTTTGGTTATGTGTGTTTTCTTTGTCAACTTATTCTTGGTGCATTCAAGTTTTGTCTCATGCCACAAAATGCTTTTGGTGTAGATAAGTTAGTTCCTCCTACCATTAAATGTATCTTTAGGGTATACCCTTTCAAAATGATTATATGTATTAGAATTCAAATTTGCATTATTTTTAGTGATGATATCATTTTTCTTGAGCTCACCCCTTATTTGCAAATAAAAATCTTTTAGATGAATTTTCCAGTTCTTTTATTAGCTACTATGTCTTTAGCATAGGAGGCATTATATGAATGTCCAAATGTCTTGTCCACTAGGAATGTCTCATCTACTCTCTATAGCCAATTACTACATAACCTTCACATTTTTTCTTAATGTCAAATTGTGCCTCTTGGTTCTAGTCAATATATTCCTTTCAATTCTGATCAACAAATTGTCTCTTCACTATCTAGTGTATTTGGACATAGACCTTCTAATTACCTACAAAAGGTAAAAGATCTTATGCATCCATTTCTTTGTAACTTATGATCATAAATCTTTATCTTTTCATCTTCTCGTTATTTCACTTGATTATCATCAAATCCAAAATTTGTATGTAATTAAGCATTTTTTCATCCTAGTTTGCAAGTAGGTATGGAAAATGAGAAGATTGCATTATAGCAAAATTATACATGAGATATTGTGCCTCTTTCATCAGATAGAGCTATTGTTTTTGTAAATGGGTGTATGTAATGGAAGTTCAACATGAATGTTCAATTAATTGATTAGAGGCACATCTTGTGGCCAAAGAGTATACATAGTATGGAATTGATTGTGTAGATACATTTTCACCCTCTACCAAGATTAATTCTATTTTTCTTCTTGTTTATTTTGTAATAACTTACAGTTGGCTCTTGCAAATGAATTTATCAAGAATACATTTTTACATGAAAATCTTAGAAAAGAAGTTTACATAGAGAAACTCTTAGTTTTGTCATTCAAGGAGAATTCCAAATTAATTTGTTGGCTCAAAAGGCCTTTTATGGTGTAAAACAATCCCGTAGAGCACAATTTTGTTGATTTTGTAATTGTTGAAATGAAACTTGGATTGCAAATATGTGGCGTGGATCATACTATGTATTATAAACATTCATATACTAGTAAAATTCTAGAAATTTGTTTATCTATCAATGTTTGTGGAATCGTAATTTCACGCATGATAGATTTGTGTCACAGGATTGGTTTGTAAGTTTCTATGAAAATGTTCAAAATAAATAAATATTATATAACTCTCAAGACACAATATTATAGTACTCCTCTGTCCAAAAAAAAATAGTTTCAAATTTTTTGTCTTAAAAAAGTCTATATTTGTGTAAAATTTTTATATTATCTTACTAATAATAAAAATATATAATTCAAATTAAAAAGTGTAATATCTAAAAATTTACTTTTACTTAATTAGTGGGGTAAATATTAAATATGTTATATTAAAAGGGTTGTTTATGAAAAGAAAAGAGACAGAAAAGAATAAAAATATTTTTAGGGTGAATTACATCTACTACCCTTGTGGTTCGTGTAAATTACCAATCGACCTAGATTTGGTAAAACAACCAATACCCCTTAAATTTGATAAATTTATAACGTTTAACCCTTTTAATCAACTAAATTCATAACATTTAGCCACCTTAAGGGGGTAATGGTAATTTTACCAAATCTCGGGTTCGATTAGTAATTTACACTAACCACAAGGGTAGTAGATGTAACTCACCCTATTTTTAATTAGGTAGAAAACCATCATACAATGTATTTCGACTTCCTAGATTGTCAACAAACAGAGACAAAAACAACTATACTAGCAAATCAAGGAGTAAATGAAAAGGAAAATCTACATCACGAAACAAAATATAGGTGATTATGATTCTTTCTGGTATACATATTAGTAGAAAATAGAGATGATGGTGAGGTGTGCATTTTTGTGAGGTGTTCTATTAGGTATATAGAAAAGATAACTCCTCAAATATATGAGTAAACCCCTAAAAATAAGGTATAAACACCAATTCTAAAAGAATTTCTAAAATTCAAATTCTAATCTAAAAGGAAAGATAAATAATATAGAAAAATATTCCTAATTAAAATAAAGTTCTAGTCTTCTTAAATTGATGTAGTCAAATCCCTTTCTTTCTTGCCATTAATCACCCACAACCTTCAATTTCAATTAAAATTTGTTTTCCTCAACAATTGGCGATGCATGCTTGCCCTTAAACATGGAAATCTTTTGGTTGGGACTTTTGTCTACCGAGCATGCCCATGCTTTACTAAACTAGCAAGCAATATCCTCGCAATGCGCGATTTTTTGAGTGCTCACTTTGTTGTATAGAATATAGAAAATTTGAGAAAACAATTATGATATTTTTGAAAAATAAATCTATAGCATAATCCAAAAACAAAGAAATGTTTAAAACTTGAAAAAAGAATTATATAGTAAGAGTTAATTAACATAAAAGTAAAATGCGAAAGATGTGTTCTAATTTGTTCTAAATTTAAATTATATAGTGCTAAGATAGAAAGCAGAGTATTAAACCAAGCCTCATCAACATCAATTGAAATGTAATCAAACCAAGCCTTATCATGTTAGTATCGCTTAGCTCACTTGATGGCAGCCCTTTATAAGAATTATGCTTCAAACAAGCTTCATCTCATAAATACAAAACTACACCCCAAAACAAAAATGTAATCTAGGAGGAAGCCCATTATATGTAGAGTGAATGTGAGGCGGATGCATAAAAGCCAAGCAAAGTAGCAAAAGAAGGGGAACAAAAGCAATCTCCAATGATTAGTGGCAATGAAATACTACTGTCCATATAGGCGTTTCGGGTTGATGTTCTTCCTCAAGACTTCGCTCTTGAAGTCCACCCCAATATGGAAGAGTCTTTAGATCGAAATGATCAATTTTATCAACCCAATTGTTCAAGACGAAGCTGAGCAACAACTAAAAGGACCTCATATATTATTTTCCGGATGACATGAATAATTAGATTAATAGTGGAACTTGATGAACAAAAAATGAACAAAGTCGATTACTTTGGCTAAATGAGCCAAGATAGCCATGGCTTGAATTGTTTTCCAAGGCCCATTTCATCGCAAGAATAACATTTAAACTTATCGGATACAAGCTAAACATCATGCACCTCAAACACAAAATATCAAGCAATAATATCCACAATCTAATGGTTTTTTTTCCATCATGCTCATTACAATTTACAAGCCACTATAGGCCTTTGAGTTGATATTCTTTAATGAGAACCTTTAAATAGATTTGGTGTCTTCATAGTTGAAGCTACAGACATTGTTAATCTACATACATGAAGAACAACTCCAATAAGCTCAAACAATATCCAAAGAAAAAGATCAATTTTTTTTTTTAAACTTTGACCATAAGGAAAAGAAAAAGAATCTGCCCTTAAAACACAAGAAATATATTATAGAGTGAATAATAAACATACGGATGCAACAAATATGTTAGAAGACAATGTAATCGATCCATCTTGTCAAGAGCTTCAACATTAGTAACTTGTCGCGACTTCAAATAGTCATCATCAAATGCACTTGTTATCTTTTCGCTTTGAAACTTCATCTTGAGTAGCTTTGAGCCTCTTTCTCAATTTAGCATATTTAGGATCCTCTTCTTCATCAAGCTTTGCTTTTGAAGACAAAAATGTTTCGATCATTTGGTGCTTGGACTCCAATAGCCATGGCCTCAATCGGTTGTTAAGCTGATTTGTTTTGCAAGTCATCAGACAATTCAATTTGCGAAAGCAAAAATTAAGCCGTTGCTATTGCCTCTTAGCTTCACGTAGTTCTTGGCCGACGCTTTAGAGCTTTTGCAACTTCTTTTCTTCTCTTTTCTTGACTTGACTGTAGTAAGAGAATTTGGGTTAAAAACACCTTCTATCAAAAATATTATTTAGTCCATAGAAATCCCAAAATAAGAAACTATACAAATAAAATATCAACCGAATGTTCTAAATTTTTCCAGTCCTAGTTTTTCTTAAAAAGTTGTTGGATGCATATGCATACTCTTATAACATTCTCGATAACCTTCCGAACACAAACTAAGAAACCATCTCATGTTTAAAAATGAATCGAATAGAACCACCGCAAATCTTGTGAAGAGGTATAAACATAAGATTTTCTGTCAATCATAGATGTTCAAGATCCATAAAATTATGGGTGAGTGAGAAAAAACCAAGTCAATAAAGAAATTACCATGTTTTCTCTTGCATTCTATCCTTGTCATTTGCAAAAATGATTTATTCCTCCCCATTCCGTTCGCATTCAAATGAAAATATAAGCGCTTAAAACAAATTGAGCTATGAGTTCCAAAGAAAAAGAAAGCTACTATCTCCTTATCTACTCTCTTCCAAAATACAAGCATGTCTCTCTGCCAATTTCCTTGTTTGGAGCCCCGCACCTCATTAGCTTAAGTGATCTGTGATCTTCATTTTTATCTGGGAAAAGAGTTTAGCACTGCAACTCAACTAATGCAAATATAGACATAACTAAATTCCATCATATAATTTCTGAATTCTTTTTACTATATAAAATGTTTTTAGGAATAGAAACTTCTCTTATTTGCTCTTAGCACATACAAAAACAAATAAACCCAACATAATGGGAAGTACAAAGCAGAATGGAGATAACCTATTTGACAAATGTAAGATAGCTCAAGATGATTATTGTTTAGGCAAATTAAAAACGGCAAAATAAAACAGCCCAAACTACTAAATATGAAAACTAACTCTATAAGATATAGTAATACATTTACCTTTTCCATTGAAAAAGATTGATAGTAGCATCTCAACTGCTACAAAACAACGAGAGAATAAATTCATATTAGAAATTTGTAGCTGTGATAATTTTGAAAAGATGGAAGGAACAGGTTAAAATGTTTGTATTCAAAACCACACGCAGCACCAAATTGCACGGGAAGGAGAAATATCAATAGAAATTTTACCTCCTTAAGCGCAACTTTATCACCTATTAGTTTTTCAACACCCATCAACAATTGAATTGCATTCAATGAACACATAGAAGTAAAGAAAATAGTTAGGATGCAACAAAAGAAACAAGGAAAACGATACAAGAACATAACATAAACGATTTCTATTATAAATAAACAAATGTCACATTCTTTAACTATCAAAATTATCGACACAAATGTAAATATATTTGTAATAAGTAATCATTTAAACTAAGCAATGATCACAAAAAATATAGGAACTAAAGATTTGTTATCCGGATATACACGTGACCAAAAAAAGTCACTATTCTTTAACTACTAAAGTAGCCGATAGTATAATATAGTTTCGCAAACCAATAACTTGATTAAATAGGCATGCAATATTCAAGTCATCTATACATGTGTGAAGACATTAGATATGAATTGAACTTGGCATTTATTTAGTAAACACTTGTCATCACATGCATTAAACAATTTCTTATATTTCATTTTATACACGCAGCCTTATACTTAACACAGAATAGCAAAATGAGAAAACCACAAACAGAACCAAATTGCATAGGAAGGAGAGATATCAATTGAAACTTTAGCTATTGAAGCACAACTGTTTCAGTAATCGGTTTCCCAACAAGCATCGACAATCAAATCGCATTCAATGCAAATATAGAAAGGAAAAAATAGTTAGGATACAATGGAGAGAAATAAGGAAAATGAATTACAAAAAAAAAAAGCATTAACTAAATTTCTATTATAAACAAAGAAGTTTCCATTCTTTAACTATGAAAAGAAGAGCAATTACTTTTCTAATGTTTTTTCAATTGATCACCAACTTCATATTTCACCAATAGGTATAACATAATAGTAATATATATGCTTGTGCAGATGTTAATTGGCTATTAAAGTTGACATCTAACAACAGAATGGTTGCGTGATAAACTGACACAAACCAAGCAACATAATAGAATAACCAAAAGGAAAAAATGAAGAAAAATAGTCAATCATCACAGAGGATAAGAAACACCTATTAAAATGACATGATAGACCAATAGATCAAAGCGGACAACATTCTCTATAGCAGTTAACTTAATTAATTGTTTAACAAATGCATTAAAGAGAAGGACATATTTTGTTTTCTTTGTTGGGAACAATTAGTGCCCAACGTATTTTCACATACAAACTGTATTTTAATTTTACCTTGTTATCTTTTTGAAACAAAAGTAATGGGAACAAACAAAATGAGCGCAGTTTTTTCTTTTTTTGTCAAAACGAAGAGATCATATTTTTTGTATACAAATAAGAGTGAAGAAGAAGCTAGTTTGATAGTGTTGGCATTGTATCCTTGACCCTTCAAATGTAGAATGAAAGTATTTTATATATAAAACATTTTAAATACGTTCATCCCTTCATTTTTAATTTTACTTTTTATCTAAATGGGAAAAATTTACCATAAATACATCTCAGAAACAAACATCTATTTTTTTCCAAAATGAAGAGACCATTTATTTTCATATACAAAAGAGACGATGGTTTTCCAAATGTAGCATGAAAGCATTTATATATAAAACCTTTTAGGTGCACAAATATTACATTTTATTCTACATTTTTAACTTAATAGAATAAGAAACATGGAGAAAAATATATATAAATAGCATGAGAAATAGTCTGTAAAAATTATAAAACATATATTAAAGGAATCCATTATAGAATACGGCAAAATCTGGAATGGCAGAATCTCATGACCAATTACAAGCAATTTTCATAATAACTAAATGACAAGATAACACACAAAAGCTATTCATATGAACCAATAAGCCACACTAATGAAAGGAATTCTTCTCTTCCCATTTATACTAACTATGTCCACTTATTTATGGTGATGGTTCATTTTTGATTTGAAAATAGTTTAGTCCAATGTGAAACAAATGTGGCAAGGCCATATAGTTGCTAGACACAAAACCGGTTAGCACACCAATTAAATGCCTTGAAATCCAATACAAAAAAGATGAATAATACATGAAGCCAGGAATATGAAAAGAATGCATCCACTTATTATAAACGGGAAGACAGAAAATTTCACAATCAATAATCCATTTGAACATGATTGATGTGGGTCATAATGACAAATTAACCTATTTCATCACGCTTGCCTATTAACTAACTACATTACAATAGCCAAACAAATGTATTTCTCATAACAAACAACGAACAACAAATATTAAAAATACATCAAGGCAAAAGAAAGCAAAGGAAACCAATTAGAAAAGCAGGCAAAATGGTGGAAACAAAGATCATTTGTTTTTCACATTCAAAGACAGAGGAAGAGACGATGGTTTTCCAAATGTAGCATGAACACATTTTATATATAAAACCTTTTAGACACACACAGAGATTACATTTTTAGTCAACATTTTTATTTTCGCATACAAAGATAAAACAAGAGGCAATGATTTTCCAAATGTATCATGAAACCATTATATATATATATAACTTGTTAGACACACCTACAAATTACATTTTTATTTTACATTTTCATCTCATCTCAATGAAATAAAGGTCATGGAGAAAAACATATAAAATCCATTATAACAACGCGAGAATCTAGGATGGCACAATCTCAAGCCAATTACAAGTAATTTTCATCACAACTTAGTGACATGATTACATGCGAAGCTATTCATTTCAAGTGACAAACCAAACTAACGAAAGGAAGACTCCTCTTCCCAAATACACTAACATCTGTCCATTTATTTATGGTTGTTGAAAGACTCAAAACCAATTAGTGCAAGACCGGTTGAAAGATTCAAAACTAATTGGAAGACTCAAAATGAGCAAGGCCATACAGTTGGAAGACCCAAAACTTGTTAGTGCATCAATTAAATAAAAGTAGATATGGGACAAAGAGTTCCATCCTTCTCCAACCTTATCAATAATTTCATCATTATGTGAATCGGATAAATAAAAGTAGGATAAGAGGCACAATTTAACAAGTTGAATGTACATGAAAAAGAAGGTAATTTAAATAAACAAAAAAGTTTGAAAGTTATAATGACAAAAATTAATGAATATAAAAACATATTATAGATGGCGAATAGAATGATAGGGAGGAAGCTTGAAGCACAAATTGTATATAGCAAGCAAAATGAGCATAACGCCAAAAGCACAAAAGGATTAGATACATATATAATGCTTTCCCATAGGATCATGATTTGAAAGTGACAGACAAACAACCCAATGATAATGGTGGACAATTCACACGCATAATCGAATTCAAAAAGAAACAGAAATAACCTTTAGAACATAACTTTTCTTGATAAGACAAGATATGGCAAATTCATCGAGGCCAAAATTCACACACCACAACAAGATAAGACAATCAAAAGAAGTGGAACCCAAGTATACCGAACAATTGTTTCTGAAATTGCAAAAAAACTCCATTAATAAATAATTAATATGAAATCAAACCCATATTTAGAAAGTGATGTAGTGTCTTATAGATGAAGCCCAAACAAAACCAAAGAGAAAAGGGAAAAGAATTGCGAAGAAGAAGGAAAAACAATTGAGAAAGGAAAATAAATACCAAAATCAGCAGACAACAAATCTAACAAAATTTTAGAGATTAAAATTCAACCTTACTAATAGAAGACTAAATTTGATGAGGGTAGTAGAGATAAATATAAAAAGGAAAAACTACACCTAACGCAAATTGGTTTTTTCATGGCCAAAACCACTAGTCATCTTCTTTTCTTGCATGTCCTATTTATTCTTTCATCTACACAAAAATAAGAAAAAAAAGAGAGAGACAAAAACCAAGGAAAAAAAAACAAATGAAAAATTCAGATTTGAAAGCAAGCAGCATGCATGTTATGCAAAAACCACTGTCATTTTCCTTTCTTTTTTTTTTTGCATCTCCTTTCTATTCTTTCATCTATGCACAAAATAAGAAAGGAAAATGTGAAAAAAAGAAGAAACAAAATCTAGAAAAAGGACAAAATCGGAAAAAAAAAAAAAAAAAAAGAAAAAGGACAAAATTTGAAGGAAAAGAAAAATTTCTATACAATGAGTGACATGACCACATTTTCCTATACAATTTGATGACCCTGCATTTTCTTGCATTTTCAATATTCGTCATCATCATCATAATTTTGTTGTGTCCATCTTGATTTGAGCAGAGATTGAATGTTGCTTTCCTCTTTTATCCCAAATTAAAAGTGGCTTTGAGGAAGGAAAAGATTCTTGTCATCGTGTCATGTCTACAATGGGAAGAGCAAAACACATCGACTCCTAAACCGCCACAAAGCGCTAAAAAAGAACAGATCGGGTCATATAACACAACCAAAAAATTGACATGCTTATAAGCGGAGGTTAAAAATACAAGTGTTTTATTTATAATCATGTCTTAGAGTGAAATAGAACAAATTTTTTTATAACTATAAACCAAAGATAAGAAAGTCATCACAAATTATTCAAAGAGGCAATAACAAAGGAAGTAAATTTCTACTCTTTTCATTGGTAGAATAGTGGAACTTGGATCTTTCCTCCATTTTTTCCTGATCGACTCATACAAAACCCTCGAAAAATCTCTAGTAATGGCTCATAATAATTAACCACATCTTTGAAATATAATACTACTATTTAAGGACGCTAACAACAATCATGGATTTCTTTCCAAGGCGAAACATGCAAAACACACATTATATAGAACTCTTCCAAATCTGAACCAAAATGAGAATTTGCTAAAACAATTATGATAAAGTAAAACATAGTAGCAATGTGTGAAAAAGAAACTCAAGGAGACCAAAAATCACTTGCCAAAGCAATCATAGCTTACTCTCGGTAATAGGAGGATTGTTACATCCTAAAGATCCTAATCAAGTTTACCTAGGATCATGATTATTGACTGCATTGAAATGAATTTAATAAGTAAGTATGTGATTATGATGGGAGGCCTATCAAATCTCGTGAAAGGCCATTGATAAACATTCACAATCAAGGCACTACCATCGAGAACACCTATGTACCTAATGCACCACATAAATACATTATGTAAGGTTACCTTGGAATAAGAAGAATAACATTAGAAAGAAAGTGGCATAATAAATGAAAAGTTAGACCTAAAATGACAACATTTAACATCAAAGACAATGAGGACACAAATTTTAGAGTATAGCCCGAAGTAGAGAACATAATTTGAGTATAGTCCCAAAACACAAAACATTAATGCATGTACGGAAGAAGGGGATAGAGGAACAAAGCTATTAGTGTTTCAAGAAAAGATTCGATTGTTAGGTTTAGGGTAAAAGGAAGGTTCTGATGAACAAAAACCGTCCAAAAGCAGAAAACTCTCACAGTGCGGTTGGAGTGCACATATAACACAACTACAGGGAAATTTTGAATGCACAACAAGGAAGAAGAAAATTGATACATACATAAAAAGCACATTTTAGACCAAAAATAAACTAATAAAAGGCAACAAATTTGCTTAGGCTTTTGAAATCGGCTATTAGCTAATTCACAGTCATCTGAAGCAAGGCATGCGGTGCAACTCCCACTAAGATGAGACAAGATAGGGGAATACCGCAACAAATCTAATTAGGCATTTATTGGGGAAATTTTTATAAAATTATGGAAAGAAAAGAAAAAAACTATAGCTTCTCTTATTCAAACGTAAGGTTAACGGCAGTCAAGAAAGCGAACAATCAAATTCATCGTTGGAAGAATAATGTCGCTTTTTAGGAGAGAAACACCTTCCTTTTCTCGGACCAACTTCTCACCGGCTAAGCGTCGAAGGACCGATGCCAAAGATTTACATATTCAAAAGTTGGGCACAAAACTGTAAGGAACACGAGATTTGGTCGATAACGTGAGAAAAAAATTAAAAGAAAATGTAATTAAGAACAAATCTTTAAACTTGGGAGTCCTTTCCTCACGGTCACGGATTGGCATGTCGGCCGTAGAGACAACCAACCCGCAAGATGAGAAGCTAAACCAAAACAAAGATGGAAGAAAATGGCCTAGGATTTGATACGGATCACAAAGTGGAGAAGAATACGGTTCCAAAAGCAAAATATGGGGGTAAAACCTCAAAAATCTCGATCAATGACAAAAATGGATCAAGAGTCGAAGGATGGAGAAGACACAAGGTTTAGGGTGTGCAGAGATGGCGAGCTTGCAAAGGAAGGATAGGGTTTATAGTCAAGTTTATCACTAACATGGAGAACAAGTAGGCTACACGTAGTTTAGTTCAACAAAAGTGGCGGGGTTAGGAGTGCATGGCGCGGATGTATGATGTCCATGTGTCCTCACCAAGAGTTCTTATTCATGCATTTATAATATATGTTAACATGCCTTCTACCTCCAATTCTCATAGTACTTCAACAAATTTAACTCAAAACAATTGTTCCCTATCCAATTTACTTACAATTCTTGGGTTCTTTTAGGATTGGATTATGACAAATTTAGTTTAAAAATTTAGAAACATGTGTTTAGAGCTGCAAGTAAATGTGTGAAATTATTTATGGGCACAAGAAGAAGAAGAATTTGAGTATTTATGCTAGAGTTGAACTTTTATTTGGTATTGAGGTAAGTGGCTCTAATGCCCTTTGGAAATTTTGCAAGAGTAATGTGAAATGATGAAGAGTCATCAACAAATGATGCAGGACAGCAAACCATGACACAAAGTCAACAACAAGTTTTGCAAGAGTAATAATTCCATCACAAACAAGAAAAGCATGCTAAAGAGGTGTATTTTGATCGCTGAAGAAAAATCATATATTGACTTTTGATCATACCTCAAGCCCTAAAAGAGCCTAGAAGTGGCTTAAGGAATTGGAAACAACTTTAAAGTTCTTAGTGTACTAGACGATATTAAAATTACAATATTTGAGTCTTTTTTTGTTGGAGATGTTGAATAATGGTGGAAGGTTATTGCTCCAACCTATACCTAGAAAGGGAATTCCGACTCTAACTTAGACCGAGTTTAGAAGAGTATTTTTAAAATTACTTTCGGGACCTATACATATAGATAAGTGGTATCAATTTTTCAAATTGAGATAGACAAATTAAATGTCGATTATGGAATATGCAAACAAATTCAACTCATTTGACTAGAATGTTTTTGTTGTGATGGCCAATGACCAACTTAAGATGTTCAAATTTGAGTGCCAAAATAAATGCTAAAATGTCCAAAACCTATGAAGAGTGTTTTGAAAGGCCATTCAAGTGGAAATAGACATCAAGCGGAGTGCTACGAAATGTGGAAAGAAAAGAACTAGACATGAGTTTGGTTAGGGATAGAGTTCAAAACCACAGTGGTGGCGATCGACAACTAAAAGGCGTGAAACACCAATAATAGTCCCGATAGTGACTCGACGTAGAAGTATGAGTATTGTCATCATTCTCATCCAAGAGAATGCCATTAGAAAGAGAGGTGAATATTTTGAATGTGACAAATTAAGTCACAAAGTTAGTGATTGTCCATCAACAAAGGAAGAGAGTTTTCAAAAGCTACTAGGCAAAACCCCAAGATAAATGCTAGTGTGTTTACTTTGACACAATGAGAGGCAAAGGCATCAAATGATCTAGATCTAGTAGTAGGTACTATTCGGATCAATTCTACACCAACTACTATTTTATTTGACTATGGTGCTTGTCATTTATTTGTATCTCGTAGATTTGTTAAGTACTTGAAATCTAAACCGGAATATTTAAAAGACATATATCATGTGTCTATTTCTAGGGTAAAATTTTATATTGTGATTCATAAATATTGTCGAGTAGACTTATGTAAAGAACATAGAGTTGATTAGGTTCAAATTAACATGGTGGATTTTGATGTTATTTTGGGCATAGACTAGTTAACTAAAAACTATGCTTTTGTTAATTGTCGGAAAGAGGGTAAGATTTTGTATCCCTAAAAAGTGAAGTTTTTGTTCCAAAGTTATACAGTAGATAGAAAGGTCAATGCCCATAATCTTTGTTATCAAGGTATTGAAAGCTCTTGGAAAGATTGTGATGAGTATTTAGCTTATGTGGTGGATAGGAAAAATGTGAAAAAAACTAGAAGACATTTCATGTGTGGTATGAGAATTTTAGATGTTTTTCCTTAAAACTACCAAGGCTACCATCTAAGATATTTATTTTGAAATCAATCTAATACTTGGGGTGATCGTATTTAAATCACCTTATCACATGGCACTTGTGGAATTACAAGAATTGAAGGTGTAACTTCATGAGCTTTTAGATCTCAAATTTTGCCCTAACGTATCCCCATGGGGGCTTTGGTACTATTTGTGAAGAAAAAGTATGGGAGTATAAGGCTTTGTATTGATTATGGGAGTTGAACAAGATAACTATTAAAAATAAGTATCCACTTTCTTGAATAGATGATTTGTTTGATTAGTTGAAGGGGCTCGATTATTTTCCAAGATTGACTCTTACTCAAGATATCGCCAATATAGAATTAAACTAGAGGATATTCCAAAGAATGCTTTTAGGACAAGGTATGACCATTATGAATTTCTTATCACTTTTTGGATTGATGAATGATCCTGTTACTTTTATGGACTTGTAAACAAGGTATTCAAACCTCAATTAGACATGTTTGTGGTATTTTCATTAATGATATTTTGGCGTATTTAAAGATAGAATAAGAACATGAGGAACATTTAAGGTTGATATCACAAATCTTGAGGAGGAGAAGAAACTCTATGACAAATTTAGTGTGAGTTTTGGCTAAAAATTATTACATTTTAGGTCATGTAATATCTAAAGGGGAGTGGCTATTGATCCAAAAGAGATTAAAGCAATTGTAAATTGGCTAGACATATTAATGTGATAGGAGTTCAGATCTTTTTAGGTTTAGCCAGTTACTACTACACATTTGTTAATGACTTTACAAAGATTGTTGTTCCCTAAATCAGTTGATTAAGAAATTGGCAAAATTTGAGTGGACATTAGTTTGTAGAGACAGTTTCAAGAATTGAGGAAAATGTTGGTTTTAGCTCCAATACTTACTTTAGGTTTCGCAACATGCAATGATGCATGCAAGATGAGTTTGGGAGGTGCTTCAATACAAAAATGACAAGGTGATTGCATATATATTACATCAATTGAAACCATATGAGTAGAATTACCCAACTCAAAATTTGGAGTTAGCGATGGATATTTTTGCTTTTGAATTTTGGAGACATTATTTGTATAGAGAGTAATATAAAGTGTACACTGATCACAAGAGCTTGAAATATTTGTTTATGCAAAATGAGCTAAATATGAGGCAATGCAGATAATTAGAATTGTTAAAAAATTGTGATGTGACTATTCATTATCATCTGAGTAAGGCCAGCAAGATTGTAGATGCTTTGAGTAGGAAGTCATCTAGAACTTTGGCACAATATGGACACAATAGGAATGACTAATTTTGAACTTGAAAAATTGGAATTGGAAGTTGTAGATTCAACAAAGAAGTATTTAGCAACATTAATAGCTCAACCCTCCTTAATTGAGCGAATTAAAGCATATCAAATTAATGATTCAGACCTAGAAAAATGGAAAAACCTTGTGCAATATATACACCATGATGGTAATGTGAGGTATCATGGCGAGTTCTATGGTCCTAATGAACTGGAGTTTATAAGGAGGTGATAAAGGAAGCTCATAACTCAAAATTTTCTATTCACACAGGAGAACAAAGATGTATCAAGATTTTAAAAAATCTTTTAGTGGAGTGGAATAAAAAGAGACAATGTAGACTTCGTTTATAAATGTTTAGTTTGTTAGCAAGTCAAAGTAGAACACCACATCCCATAGCTTTATTGTAATAATGGATCTTGTCGTTGGATTCTTTGGAGATAAAGGCTGGTCATGAGTGTAACTCATGAAGATAAGTGGTTATGATTGTATTTGGGCTATTGTGGATAGATTGACAAAATGCGCTCACTTTCTACCCGTGCAAGTCATGGATACTATGGATGAATTAGTTAAATTATACATAAATAATATAGTTTGGCTTCATAGTGTGCCTATTAGACAATATCATATTGAGATCACGGATCGAAATTTGGAACAAATGTGACATTGAGTACTACTTTTCATCCCCAACGGATGGTTAGTTAGAAAGGACTATCCAAACATTAGAAAATATGTTGAGAGCATGTATTATGGACTTCAAGGTAGTTGGGGTGAGAATCTAACTCTTATTGAGTTTTTTTATAATAATAGTTACCAAGCCATTATCGAGATGAAACTATTTGAGGCATTGTATGGAAGGGTCATCACCTTGTGTTGGGATAATATTAGTGAATAGAGAATAATGAGCAGATTCAAAGACAAATAATAGCTTGAAAAATGACAACAATTCTATAGCATTTAAAGGTTGCCAAAATAGATAAAAGAGTTGGGCGAATACAAATGGGAAAATTTTTATTTGTGGATATCTCCTATTAAAGGAGTTATGCATTGTCCCAAGAGTGGAAAGCTAAGTTCACAATATATCAGTCCTTTTGAAATTTTGGAAAAGGTAGAAAATCTTGCAAATCGACTTGCCTCATGACCAACTTTGTCTAAAGATCTTTTCCTAAAATTTCCCCTCACTCACTTAATTTAATACAATACCCCACAATCAATATTCTATTTTTATCTCATTATTCAATATATCAATATGAACAATAATAAAATAAAATAAAATAAAGGGCGAAAGGAAGAAAAGATTCCCATTTTGGTTGATTTTATTCAATGATTAACCAAATGAAAATCGTAATATAATAAATAACAAATTAGATGAACTTAGATCAATCAAATAATATTATTTCTATGCAATGATTTTGACTAACCAATTTATCTATTTAGATTTGATCGTGGAAGAATGATAAAAGAAGGAAGGGTGAAAATAATTTCCAAAAAGCAATTGAACAAATGGGCAAAGGGTAGTTATACGTAATTGAAGGGCTACAAATCCAATCACTTAATAAGAATAAGAACAAGAGATCTTTGCCCCTCATTCTTCAAGAATCCCAAAGATCCTTTTCCAATTTCAATTTGTTTATTTGGAATTTAAGTTCTTCTACTTCATTTTATTTACTATTTTTCTTCTTTTTTTATAAAAGACATTGGAGGCCACTAAACTTTTGAAATCGTATACTTTTGGCCACTTATCTAACAAAATTGTCGAATAGTCATTCAACTTGTAAATTTGGTAACGTGGCCATTCCATTACTTTCACTGTTAAAGCCAAATGAAAGTGCTTCCACGTGTCTTTTATAAGGGCAAAATGGTTAGTTTGGCATAAAACCTCTCACCCTCAAACATAAGTTTCTTCAGTCAATTTCATAGTAGAGATTGATAGAAATTGTACATATTTTATATTAAATAGGAAGAAAATTTTTCTTTTCAATCTAATCTAATATAATTTAATAATTGATTTTTGTACTCTGAAATATAGGTAAGTGTTTTAATACATTCCATTTTTGGGATAATGAGTACAACACTTTTAAAAATATTTTAAAATATGGTTAAGTGTTTTAATACACTATTTATATTAAAATATTTTAATATATAAAATTGATTAAAGAAGCCTATTTTTGAGGGTGAGAGGTGCTATGCGAAATTGATCATTTTACCCTTGTAAAAGACACGTGGAATCACTACCGTTTGGCTTTAACGGGCTTAAGTAATGGAATGGCCATAGGTTACCAAATTTACGAGTTGAATGACTATTCGGACAATTTTGTTAGATGAGTGGCTAAAAGTATACGATTTCAAAGTTTAGTGGCCTCCAATATCTTTACCCTTTTATTTTTATGTCATTCCTTAAGGCCTATTGGTTTGATCCTATAGAATTTGACCTATTTCTCATTGAACAAAAGTACCAAAAATTAGATTTATTTTTGATCAAAAGTACTATGTAAAATCTTGATTTTCCTCTTCTTTTATCCCTATCCCATAGGTATAGGTATAATTTTTGAATCATCGAGAACATTTTCTTATGTATTAATCAATATTATTCAATTCCAATTCTTTCCCAATACCTCCCAAGGAAAATCTCGAATTGTGATAGGTTAGTGTGAGCTTAAGCCATGCGGTTATGCATCTTCGAATAGGAATATGTTTCCTAAAAGATCCTAGCTTTCATACTTTGGTGGGTCTCTGAGATCCTTTTCGATGACCTATGTTGTATTGAAGGGATATTTATCTAATTTGATAATCGATTGTGTAAGACCACGGTAGCAAGCAGAACTTGGAAAAGTATACAAAAAGACAACTATTTTCTATTTTGTACTTTATTAGTATTTTCTATTTTATTAGAGTAGTATTAGTTAGTGATCCGGGCTTAGTGAGCGCACTCATCCATGATGAACTATTGGTACTATCCTACATTTTGTCTCTGCAAATTGAGGAGATGGGGCCTCAATAGGAAGAGGAGTGCACAATGTGTTTTATGTGTTCCAACCTAGACAATACATATTGGATCTTAGTCACGTGTCGGAGGTAAAACCATTATTAGTGCAAAAATTTGTCATTTGAAGAGTTTGGTTTAAAAATAGTAGATTGGAAGGAGTAAGTACTAACGAATCTCATTTTAAGGAGGTAAAATATAATACCCAAAAATTTACTTTTACTTAATTCGTGGGATAAATATTAAATATTTTATATTAAAAGGGCTACTTATGAAAAAAAGAGACAAAAGAAGAAAAATTAATAAATTTTAATTAGGCAGAAAACCATCATATGATGTATTTCTGACTTCCTAGATTGTCACTAAACAGAGACAAGAATAATTGTTTTAGCAAATCGGAGAGACAATGAAGAAGGAAAATTTACATCACACAAATAAAATATAGGTAATTATGATTATTTATTAGTATACATATTTGTAGTTTAATTGAATATGTAGGGTTTGGAGAATTCTAGGGTTCTAGTTCATGAATATGGGATTGGCTTATTTTTAGATTAAATAGAGTTGTTAAGTTGAATTTTTTCAAAAATTAAATTGATTTAGTAATTGAATTTTTAGTGAAATCCTAAGGATTGGAATAGCTGCATGTTGAAAGCCATGAATGAAGCTATGACTTCAGGAAAAAAATACAAAAGGAAAATATAGAAAATTTTGACAAACAAGAATTTGTTGCTAAAAAGAGAAAATATGTGTTTTTGTTAGGTTTAGGACTTTTAGAGACAAATAAAAATCAATCACTAAATATCGAAATTTGTTATAACATGGCTTTTAGCAACAAACTATAAAATCAGTCCTATGTTTGCAGGTTTTTTTTCTAAAAATTGAGATTGTTCTTGGGTTCTTTAGGTTTGGATGAGGACAAATTTAGTTAAAAGTTTTAGGAACATGCGTTAAGAGCTGCGACTAAGCGTGTGAAATTATTTATAGGCATAGAAGGAGAAGAACAATCTGAGTACTTATGTTAGAATTGAATATTTCATTTGGTATTGAAGTGGCTCTAATACCCTTTGAAATTTATGTTGAATAATTTAAATAATTTTTTGAAAATAAATTTATTTTATTATGTAAGATGGAGCGAGCATAATTTATTTTTAGGGAATATTTGGTATGCAAATTGTGCTCGCAAATTGTTTTTCTTCTTTGTTCAATTAAATGTTTTATTTAAAATTTTGAATGTTTGATGAACTATCGAGTGACTATGTTCCACATTGTTATGGTATGACTTCCTCTAAGTGGGACAAAAGTAAGACTTTTATGATATGTTTGGACTTACCTAGTGGGATAAATAGTTAAAACTAGTACCAGTTTTAGGACTAATATGTGATTTGAGATATTCATGGTTTCATATTTATTTAAGTGGTTAATTTGCTTGATTGTTTTACCATAAGCTAAGTACATATATATGTTTTGAAAATGATTATGCATATTTAATGCATTTGTAAAAAAATTTATGTCAAACAAATGCTTTGTTTAAAGTTTTATAAGTACCATGCTTAGGCCTACTAGAAAGCACTATAGTTACTTACCGGACAAAGTTCCACTCACATCTTTATCATTGGTCTTTGTTGCAACTAAAAATAGGGATATGAAAGGTCATGGTGTGTTAGAGTTTCAAGAATTTAGTCAATTTATTGAAAGTGAAAAATTAGAGTATCATGCAATAGCTTATACTATATGAAAAATTGCTTCGATTAAAGTATATTAAGTGAACTTAGTTGTGAGAATGATAAAAAGTGATTTTGGTTTGTAACAAAAATAAAATTTTCTTGTACTCCAATGTTTCATTGAAGAATTGAGCATATTGAATTTAATTATCATTTGTGTGATAAAAGTAGTTAGATAAAGTTATTAGAAATTTTCATGTTAAATTTAAGGATTAATTAGCTGATTTATTTTCTAAGGTGAAGGTGCAATATATTTGTAATATGTTAAGAGCTTAGGATATATATTTTCTAACTTGATGATATGTGTAAAAGTGTAAGGGTATGAATTGTTTATTACTTCAATTCTTCCAAAATAAATAAAATACATATTAAAAACTAAATTCTAGAAGATGAGCAAACCCCAAGTAAACTAGTTTGATCCTACATATCTATAATTTCAATTTTATTTTCAACAAGATGTGTAAATTTATTAAATGCTTATGTGAATTAGAATAAACACCTACAGAAACGGCACCAAAAATTTGATTAAGTGATAGTTGTTTGTTGATTCAAAGTCAAGGAATCTAATAAGTACATTTATAGCAAGTATAATGACAAGAAAGGTGTTATTATATGCTCATATGTGGATGACATGTTAACCTTTGATATAGATTCCAAATAAATTATTAAAACTAAAAATTGCTATCAAGTAAATTTAATAGGAAAGATATGGGCGACATAGATATCATTCTAGGAATAAATTTGTGAAATGGCCTAAATTTAATTTCAATCTCACTATATTGAAAATATTATTAAAATGTTCAATCAATTAAATTGTAAACTGGCCTATACACCATTGGATTTCAAAATTGATTTTGTCAAAATGTTGCAAACTTAATGCCTTAATTGGAATATGCCAAAATGATCAGATGTTCGATAAATGTTATGATTTGTACTCATTTGAATATATCTTATGCTTTTAGTGTAATGAATAAATATACAAACATTGGATACGTGTGATAAGGATTATGAGGCATTTAAAACCAATAAAGATTGTAGAATTTGTTATAGTGGTTATCCTTCAGTTTTGGATACATATTCAAATGCTAATTTGATAACTAATAAAGATGATCAATCTTTGACAAGTAGTTAGATCTTTACGTTGGTATAGAAGTAGTTTCTTGGGATTCTAAAAAACAAACTTATATAACTAACTCAACCATGATAGCAGAGTTTGTAACTCTTACATCAACTAGTAAAGAAGCTGAATGACCTCGTGACTTTTATATAACATTTCTATGTGGCCTAAATGTATATTACATATCTATATATACTGTAATAGTGCTACAACTCTTACAAAAACTTATAGTCAAGTGTATAGTAAAAAGTAAGACATATTGGGTTGAAACATAGTTTTGTAAGAGATTTGATCTCAAATGAAGTGATTGCCATTGACTTTATAAGGTCAAATTAAAATTTAGAAAATTCTTTAACAAAAAAAAAAAGAAGAAGGGTTTAGAGACTTGGTATACAAGACATCAAGATGAATGACATTAAACCCCAATATCAATAATCACTAATGGTAGAAACCTAATTCAATATTAGATACAACATCTAGTTTTGAATTCAATGAATGAAAGTACATCATTTCATTGGTCAATGCAATATGTTAAATACCATCCCAAAGGTAATAATGCAAGTATACCTGCAAGATAATGGAAGGTTGAATATGATATTCTTAATAGTCCTTGTTAGTTTTATAAATGGCAAGAGCATTAAGAGCCTGCTTATATAAATGTAGAATTTTACACATTCAAAAACTTGGATTTAGTTTTGAAAATATTTATGAAATGATAGAAATACAAGACCTAATGTATTATATATAATATTTCAAGTGTATTAAATCTATTTGTGATATGTTTATATAGTTTGTCGATTATAAAAATAGTTCTTCATTTGTCTACCATCTTATATTAATTTGTTACAAAAACTTTCACTAATATAATCGTTCAATTGAAAGATACCATTATTTATGCATATGATTATCAAAATTTTCTGTGGTCTTTGTATTGCATTTTTAAAACTATGAAAATGTTGTGGTTGTTGAAAATTTTCAAAATCTTGGAAAATGTAAATTTAAGTTGAAAATGTGCAGTTCTCTAACTTTTTGGAGTTACAATTTTATAACCTTTTGGAGTTACAAGAGTTACAATTAATTTGAATGTTGAAGTTAAAAGAGTTGCAACCAACTTCAATGTTGTTGTAACTTTTTGGAGTTACAAAAGTGAATACTCCCTTCTCCCATGTCCCCTACCCCACCTTTTTTGAATTGAAACATTTTAAATTCAACATCCCAAGATTATAAAAATTTGATTTGAGGTCTTATTTGTCACAGGAAATAAACCTCTACACTTAGAAATTTTTGCACAATTTTTCTTTTGTTCTTAGTGGATTGAAATACTAAGTGCATAATCTATTCAATCAAAATTTTTATTGTATTAAAGGAAATCTATCATTGATTTATTGTACACTATAGTGGATAAATTTAACTTAAAGGAAAGTATATTTAACTTATGATTTGCAGCAAATCTTTCAAAGTTTCATTCTTTTCCTTTGTTCTCTTTGTTATATATACTAACAAATTTTACATTGATAATGGAAAGAATTTATAATATGTATATATTATTTATGACATACAATAACAATTTAGCCAAAATTCTAATAAGAATTCATTTATTTATAACTTAATTTAAATATTTTAAACTAGTGACATTATTGAAAATTTATTATGTTAATCTATTGTCGAAGATATTATACTTGGTTTGAAAAGAAAAACTCTAAACGAGATTGAAACAATTTGGGGGTGTAATTGACAAGAGTGCAAAACTGTAATCTAAATGGATTTTAAAATAAGATTTTAATGTCATTCATTAAGTTAAATGATACTAATTTTGTGTTTTCATGTGTTTTTAAGTAAAAACATTTCATAGGCATAAAGAAGTTAGAAAATGATCAATTTTGAGGAAATTCCATTAATTGTAAAACCTAAAAGTGGAAAGTGCTTGAACATAGAAAAGGGCTATTTCAAAACCAGTCAAATAGTGTTTATCTTCTTATATTAAACCAAATGGAGAGATCTTTGAAATTTTGAAAAACCTTTTGAGTATGTTTCAAGTCTTATAATTTGAGATTTTTAAAACAACTGGTATCTAGATCAAAATTGAAAACAAAATGAAAATATGATGAGATCGACTAATGATTAATACATCTCGAAAGAATAATATCATGAGATATAAAATTCCAATTTTGATGATTTTCAAAACATTAAAAGATAAGAGAAAAGATTGTAATTTTTCTAAACCTTGTTTTCCCTAAAAAAGTTTCAAAAGATCAACCCAAGGAAGCATATTCATGAAACCTTGAGACAAAAAAAAATGAAAAGTTTGGGATTGAGTCAAACTACCACTCATATTGGCACTGTGACTCCTGAAGCTTGTTGCGTGACATATAACCTCGAACCAAGACATAATTTCATGATTATTTTCTACCCTTTGATCTCTCTACACTATTGTGTTGGCTTAGATCACTTGTTATGAAACTTTTGAGTCTAAAACCTTATAAGTACACATTTGAGTAGGGGTACAAATCGAGTCGGTTTTGGGTTGGCTATTTTCAAAGGCCAACTCAAAACTCGAACAAATTTGATGGAATTAATTCCAACCGACCGAATTGAATTCGGTTTGAATTGAATTCAATTCGACTAATTTTAATTAATTTGGTTTCGAATTCCAATTCCAATTCTAATTTTTTAAAATTACAAACCCATATTTATACCTAATTTAATTTAATTTTTAATATGACCCAATTAAAATAGTTATTATTATAATAATACCCATAATTTATTTCTATTTTAATTTTAAACTAAAAAAAATCTAATTTTATTCAATCACATCCTTAAAATATATTTATTCCTTTCAATTACACCCTCAATATTTCAATACAAAATTTATTGAATTAATATAATATTTCATATTAATATGATGAATTAATAAAATAGTAGTGATCAACTATAATTTCCAAATGAGGACCAAATAATTGTTAATTTATCATGATCAACTTTTTTCCCATTAATTTTCTTCTGCAAAATCTATACAATTCTCCATATTTTTCAATTATTTATCATTCTTATAAATAATTTTTACATTTTAATAATTTTCTTTTTCTATTATGATTTAATAGTTATCAATTCTTCAAATGTACTAAATTGTACATGTTTCAATAGCAATGTCATAATAATACATTTTGATTACGATGTTTGATCATATAATCTCACCAATGAGGCAAGGAGGAGCCATTTTATTGTTACTATTCCAAATTGTTCAAATTAGATTCACTTGTTTATAATTTGATTTTGATACTAGCCTATAAATTTACAACTATCAATGTTGAATCATTACCTATTAAAGAAGCAAATTCAATATATATATATATATATATATATATATATATATTGAATATAAATCAATTAGTTTTATAAGTAAGTAAATAGTTACATTATATACATGCAAAGATGCACCTTATTAGTACATGATCTATAAATAAACATGTGTTCTATACAATAAATTCTGATTAAAAGATAAATAAAACTACATATTGATAATTTGGCAATTTTGATATTTCAAACTTTTGACTTTGAATTATTAACTTATTATTTTCAAATTACAAAATTATGCACTCAAATAAGACATGAATAAGTTATTAAATAAGAGAATTGAGCTCTCATATTTGTGTAAGTTAATAATAATAAATATCTAATTAATATTCATTAATTACTTTGTGGTGATTAATTATAAAGTTACACACAATTATTTGAAATCGGAAGGCTTTTGCTCCCACAAAATCACTTTGTAGGCTGCGAGCAAAATCACGTGCGATTGCGGTCGAGAAATCGGTTACTGTTCATGACCAGTGTTTTACTATTCATGAACAGTAATTCGAGTTTTTTTTTTTATCTGCTTTGTTTCAACATACGGAGTAGCCGAATCATCCCGTGTGCGAGTTGGATTCCACGCCAAGGCATGAGGTGATCGTTAGAGATTTAGTTCTAGTTTCGTAACAAAGGCCATTAGTGGTGGGCCACTTGAGATGAGTAGCATTCCTTTTGTATAGTAATAGTGCCCGATATAACAGGCTTTTGTATTTTAGGTTGCTAGTCGGCCTTGTCCCTTTGTCAGGTGTTTTTGCCCCTCGTGGGCCTTTTCCGCTTTGTCGAGTGTACTTGCCTGTGTGGGCCTTTGTCTTCGTGGGTTATAAGTATTTGTACTTTGCGAAAGTTTTATTAACCCTTGAGATTATGTACATTGGCCATTGTACCTCTTTTACTACACACTATCATTTGATTAAAGAAAATGAAATAGGGATGAGTTATTAAATAAGATAATTGCAGTTTGTATTCTCATAAGTCATAAGTCATAAGTCATATATACAGAACTACACATGTTATTTTCTCTATTTTTTCCACATATTTATCTTATTTTTAAATAATTTTTACATTTTTTAATAAATGTCTTTTTTTCCTTGTATGATGTAATGTACTAATAGTCTAATATCATTATTATGATTTTAATATCTCAATGAGATAATGACTCAATTAGGACACTAATGCCATTATATTACAATTATCAAATCAGTCTTGTTAGTTATGAATTATTTACTCAGTTAGCAATTCAATAAAACTAAAATCACAAGAATTATATATATCTTTTTACAATATAGCAATTAGCATATGTATATATTCTAATGTAAATCAAGTAATGTCTGAAGTAAATAGTTACACCATCTACGTTACATACACTTTATTCAGTTATTTGTATCTGATTTACAAATAAATACGTGTTCTATACAAAAATTATAAATTCAAAAGTAAATAAAACCACACTTTCAATTATTTGGCAATTTTTTATATTTCAAACTTTAGAGTTTTGAATTATTAGTAATTAGCAAAAGATAGAAATAAAAATTACTAAATAAATAAAATTTCGTGATTATTAAGTTAATAATAACCAATGCCTAATTATTACTCACTAATCAATTTGCACTTTTGTGGTTATTATTATTAAATTACAAAGCTATATGAATGAGACATGGATAAGTTAGGTTGGATGAGAAATGAAAATTTCTCTATCATATTTGTATACTATATAGTATATACATAATTTTTCCTTACTTTTTTCATTTACTTATCAATTTTTTTCATAATTTTACACATTTTTAATAAATTTACATTTAATCTTTTGCAATTTACTATACTAATGACAAGAAGTACAATTATATATATACACATTATTTGTATATAATTTATAAATACGTGTTGTGTTGTATACAATAAAATGCAAATTAAAAGTTAAAATACATAATACACATCTTAACAATTTTACAAATTCTTTTAATTTTTAAAGTTTCACACACACATATAATAAATCAAATACAATCAAGCATATTTTTATATTATATAATTATATATATATATATATATATATTTATATGTGTAAAAATTCGGTTTCCTCGATTTTAATTCATATTCGGTTTCCTCGATTTTCGAATCCATGTTCGGCTTTCAATTTTGAATCCATATTCAGTTTTGAATCCAAATTTGGTTTTCAATCTATTTGGTTCGATTTTGATTTGAATCCCAAACTCAAAACCGAATTTAATTGCTGAGTTCAACTCAATTCGAAAACCGAAAATCAGAATTTGATTCGATTTTTTTCGAATTTGAGTTTTCGAATTCGGTCGGATATTCGAATTAATTCGAAAATTGCACACCCCTACATTTGAGGGATAATTTCTACAATTTTTTGTACTTTTAAAGTTAAAATTAGATCTTAGAACTAATTAGGAGGTTTGTTTTTTTGCCATAACTTTTGAAGAAGAAGTCTCCATTTTTGAAGATCTTAACTTTTGTCTTAAAGTTAAGTTTGTGGAGTGACTTAACCCAACTCAAGGCACTATTTATACGTTGTTGAATAGAAATAAGGAATACCAATCATTTAAAATTTTGTTATCATCCAATTGTTCTTAAATATATCCATTCACGGTGTAAAATATCACAATAGAATAA
Organism: Gynochthodes officinalis; assembly: GCA_020080225.1. NCBI lineage: Eukaryota > Viridiplantae > Streptophyta > Magnoliopsida > Gentianales > Rubiaceae > Gynochthodes > Gynochthodes officinalis. The sequence continues at coordinate 31,060,295 of CM034625.1, read as the reverse complement.
AAGAATCAATTAAAAATCCTGAATTACAATTAGGACTTCGTTGGGTCCTTTAGGATCACCTATGCAATTGTGAATTTTTATTCATTTTCCCATTTAATAACTCATAATCTTATGTTGCTAACTAACTATTTGCAACTTGACAATTTAAAACAGGCTTTTCAAGTAATTAAATATTATTCAATGGTGAAAATGGGAAAATTTATAATCGACCCATGCACATGCAATAACATTATTTTGAATCCATTCAATTTGAATTGGTATTTGTTTTGTCACAATTATTGTTATTTTGAAGAGATATCTACAATAACAATAATAAGTCTTGATAGTTTATTTGTGCAAATGTGTGTATAGTCAAAAATAGTCCTCGCTTAAAGTCGGGTCAAGTTATATTTATTCAAATCGACTCTATGGTAACACAATCACTAAGCCTTATTTGACAACCCGAGAGCAATTGTTCATGGCCATTTTGGGGAAATCCTTTACGAATGAGATATATTAGTTACATTTATATATGAAAAATCGAGATATGGTGATATAACACGAGGTCTTCCAAAGAGGAATAGGCATTAGAAGTTCGTCGATTGATTCAATAACGATGAATCTAGAAAAGAGGATTGAGTTGGAACAAAAGTATAACAAAAATTCTTGGAATTCCTTGGGGCTTCTTGATTAATGCTAAGCCAACTATAGTGCAAACTCGTATCTCTTTGGTTAATAAGATCCAAAAGGTTTATCGATCCCCAAGGGTATAGATTCATAATAAACATATAGAAATTATTGTACGCCAAATAACATCAAAGGTGTTGATTTGAAGATAGAATGTCTAACATTTTTTCACGGAGAACTAATTGGATTGTTGTGAGCAAAATGAATGGACCCCACTTTAGAAGAGGTGATCTATTACTGCCGTCTTCTGAGAATAATAAGAGCATCTCTCAATACTCAAAGTTTCATATCTAAAGTGAGTTTTCAAGAAACTTCTCAAGTTTTAGCAAAAGCTAATATTCGGGGCGTATTGATTGGTTGAAAGATCTGAAAAGAACGTGGTTTTGGGAGGAATGATATCTGTGATCTTTGAGTCAAAGGTTAGTGCATTTTCAAAACAACATAATAAAATTCCCGAACCCAAAAAAGAATCTATTCGAGGAAGATGAGAAATTTTTATTTCACCAAAGAAAATTATTTGATTTTTTGGCTAACAAGTCAAACAGTATATGAATAATATACCCAAATCTCAAGAACAACCCTTTAAAAAGGTTAGACTCGCGAAAAAGGACTAAAATGGATGATGTGCACCTCAAGGCTAGCAAGCCAAGCAATACACATCCAAACCTCAAGAACCACCCCTCGAAAAGGTTAACCCATGGAAAAGGATCAAGATGGATGACTCATTGCTGCAGCATAAGAGATAAGACTAATTCGATAAGATGATTCGTTACAAATTGATCAAATTTGATAAGTTTTAATTGTTCTCACAAAAACAAAGTTTGAGATAGCACTCAAACTCACGATGAATAAGTTCTTCAATACTTGGAACTTTATTGCAGCAAATCACCCCTGTTTATAGGGTACAATGGTCAACTGGGGTGGCAGAAAATTGTCTAAAAGTCTTTAACAAAATTGTCTAAAACTAACCTTAAGAATTTCAACCACCCTTAAAATATTTCATAGAAATTTGTTGCCTAATTCACACTTAGACAATGTTGGGCCTATTTTAATATAAATTAAAAGACTACAAATCAAACCCAAACATTAATGACTTATGGGCGAAATTAAAAGATAAAAAACTAAAAATATCTATTATATTAATTGGGCTTTTGTGGAATAACTTGTAACAAAGTAAATAAATTAAGCTTCTTCACATTAATGTAAGCTCTTCATAGGCCTCTTTACGAACTCGAAGCTCCTCAATTAATTCATATGTAGCTTATAACTAATCTATCTATCAATAACAAATGGTAGATCACGTGCCAATTTTCATGCACTTTGGATCTCATTATTCCCCCTTTCTTCAAGAAGATTTGTTCTCAAATCTTGACCATCATAATGTTGGGAAAAATTAGACAATCAACATAGATTTGCCAAGATTCATCCTTTTAGGCACAAATAGCACGTGTACAAAATAAGACTCAATCTAACTCTCACATTCTCCACTTACTTTGAAAGTTCTTTTGTCTCTTCAATAATATCAATAAGAACTATATCATCATTATTCTGCAATGAAGAATTGGTGGTAATAGGAAAAGGAATAGTAGGATTAAGAAAAAATCTCTTTTCATCTCACTCTTCATCTTTTGCTCTTGTACTTCCATCATTAACCTCATCTTTTACTTCATTCTCAATTTTAATCTCGACCTCGACCTTTGTCTTTGTCAATCACACTCTTGACTTCTCTCTCTTATTCATTCTCACTTGGTTGTCGCTCATCTCATCCTCACATTCATTTACAACCCTCAAATACTATTCATATATTTGGACAAATAAAAGATATGTTTCGTGGCTTCCTTGATATTGATATCCAAAGTACAGTTGGTATCCTTTTTAACCTGATACTCCACTCTACCATGAGTAATGTCATTGGAAGCTCTGTTATCATGATAGTGGTGATATTATCGAGGGACTTGTTGTTGTACATTAAAACCTTCACAAGCTTGCTTCCTTCGTAAATCAGCAATGTTTACATCTTATCTACCTCAATCACGTCTACTATTAGAGCCCAATCAAGGTTTATAGCGTAATTAGACCCAAACTACTTATTTCGTGAAGTATGCCAATGTTTAAAATATTGTTGCTCTTAACTCCCTGGAAGGATAGTCAACACTAATAACATTTGATCAATTATGTGATGTAATCGATTTGTTTCAACTCCATACATTGCATCCATTGTATAATGACATTTTGATCAATGGAAATAGATTTGACAGTCTTCTTATTAGTTGAAGTCATGATGATTTTCAAAAACTCTAATACCAAATGATGTGCACCTCAATACTAGCAAGCTAGGAAATTTACAAACAAACTACCTAGGCCTCAAGAACCACCCTTTGAAAGGTTAGACCGATGGAAAGGACCAAGATGGATGATGTGCATGTCAAGACTAGCAAGTTAGGCAATACAAAAACAATTTACCCAAATCTCAAGAACCACCTCTCAAAAGGTTAGATCTGAGAAAATGATCAAGATGGATGAACTCGCCACAACTTAGTGATCTAACTAGGTTGTTAAGACTAATGGCACCACAAGCTAATCAACCTTGAAAGGCACTAATTGTTCTCACAAGAATAAAGTTTGAGATACCGTCAAACTCACAATGAATAAATTCTTCAATACTACAATTTTATTGTAGCAAATCACCCCTATTAGGGAGGAATTGAGAAAATAGCGGCTCACTAAAACATTTGCAAAAATAGCGACTTGACCAAGTCCTTTGAGAAAATAGCGACTTGATCGTAAAAGCGATGGGAAAATACCGAAAAACCCACGATACAATCCAAGTTCATCGTTTAACTTCATGTCACCGCTCACGCCATTTTTTCATTCTTCATGGATTGAATCGCCATTTCACGGTGCGGTGCGTACATGAAATCAAATCCACGCATGAGTTAATTCGTTGTTAATAATTAAAAATGTAAACTACATCCCGATCAACGAAACAAAATCCACTTGTATGAAACTGGAAATTGGATGTTTGAAGCTGGCCGAAGAGTTAGTATTAAGGTTCTGCAGACAATTACGGATGGACGACGGCATGTGTTGGTGTTGGACGAATAAACGAATTTATTCGAGAATTTAATCGATGTTTGGTCGACATTTAATCGAGATTTTAATCGAGACTTTATTCGAGGTTTGATCGACATTAAGTCGATGTTTAATTATCGCGCCCACTCTTATTCTCTCGGCGATATAAAAATTTACGGAATTATTATTTGAAAACCGCGCCCACTCGTATTCTCTCGACTGATCGTTCTCCCATCATCACTTACGACGCCGAAGAACACGGAAGTAACATTTTTCAACCGATTGTTATTCTCTGATCTTGATAACCCATATAAATCCACCATTTACACCATATTCAAGCATTGCAAATTAAATGGCACGTACGCGAGGTGGACGTCCTGCAGTTGGCGCAATGGAGCAGACATCAGAGAAGCCGACTAAGGACAAGAAGAAGGTTAGTTCACATGTTGCTTCATGTTTGTAACGTTTAGAAATCATAGTGCTTGGTTACTTATTTTTGAGTTTTTGCCGCGATTTCGTTTAGAATCATTATAGTTTTTAGGGTTTTGCACATGCTTGTTACGTTTAGAAATACTATTTTTATAACCTAAAACACACAAAACCGCCCACAAAACACTCGAGAACCATGTTCTTGATTAACACTTGGCGAGAACAAGTGTCGATCGAATGCCCAAAATACCTCGACTAAGCCTCGAACAAATGAGTCGCTCAGATGCCGATTGTCTCGATCAAGCCTCGATCAATTATCGATCAAAGGCTCGAGGCAAAAGCATCGATCAAAGAATGGACAAAATGCCTCGAGCAAGTGTCGATTTAATCTATCACACAAAGATATGTAATGTGCGATATTTTTTCTAAACTTTCATTTGGTTAGTTTCACAAAAACCCTCGAGCAAGTGTCGATTTAATCTATCTCTCTTTGCTTTGTAATGTGCGATATTTTTTCTAAACTTTCATTTGGTTAGTTTCACAAAAAGCCTCGAGCAAGTGTCGATTTAATCTATCTCTCTTTGCTTTGTAATGTGCAATATTTTTTCTAAACTTTCATTTGGTTAGTTTCACAAAAAGCCTCGAGCAAGTGTCGATTTAATCTATCTCTCTTTGGTTTTGTAATGTGCGATATTTTTCTAAACTTTCATTTGGTTAGTTTCACAAAAGCCTCAAGCAAGTGTCGATTTAATCTATCTCTCTTTGGTTTTGTAATGTGCGATATTTTTTTCTAAACTTTCATTTGGTTAGTTTCACAAAAAGCCTCGAGCAAGTGTCGATTTAATATATCTCTCTTTGCTTTGTAATGTGCGATATGTTTTCTAAACTTTCATTTGGTTAGTTTCACAAAATGCCTCGAGCAAGTGTCGATTAAATCTATCACACAAAGATATGTAATGTGCGATATTTTTCTAAACTTTTATTTGGTTAATTTCACAAAGATACCAAAACTAGAGCAGTGATGCAAGTGTATAATTGTATTTAGTTTATGAATGGCCTTGAATAAATTTATTATAAATAACAATTTCTTGTAAAATTTATAGTTTGCCAAATTACGATGAATGCATATATTCCATGTTTCATATTAAAAGGTGAGAGTGACTATGTGCAATAATTGAGCGGATTTGACAATGCAATGTGTAGGGACATTTGAAGGCGCAAATGGTCATTCGGGGAGAGTTTTTCAACGCTCGGGTATCGTAATATTGCTATTATGAAGCCAATATGAAGATGATCGGTCGAAATTGACCGAGACGCAAAAGGAAATACTTGAAGGAGAGTTGTCTAGTGAAATTGCTCTTGACCACGAGCATACGTTCGTGCAAGCAGATCATACATTCCCTATTGTTGAGGCAACTCAAACCGGACGAGATATCCAAGCGGAAAATAGCATTTACTTCAGCGTTACGGGGAAGAAGGTAAAATTTGGCAAGAGGAGTTTGCCATAATCACGAACTGAAGATGGGCGATTTTGATAGTGCATATGCCAAGTACCGACCTAATGGTCCTCGTCAATATCGAAGTTCATTAAACACCTTGGCGAAGGAAGCTACCTACGATGAAGTGATGAATTCTAGTGGATTCAAGTGCATTTGGGGTAAGATTACGGTCACTTGTGTTTTAAGTTATATAACTACATGTGTAATATTGACTTCAATTGCCTAATATTCCCATTTTCTCAGGTGTTCGCATATGAGATAATGCCACATCTTGAGTGTCCGAGAATGGTGCAAAGGTTGAATCCTCTGGAGACAATGAGATGTTTAGGTGGAAAGTGAGTTGTCAACGGAGAGAACAAGAAAGTGTAGGCAAAATGAACAAAATGAACATCCGGAGGTATGACATCACAGTGTTAATGATTTGAGATCTTCTTTACTGAAATGTAAATTTCCTCATGCACCAAAATTTAATGCGAAGGTGAAAATAACCCGAATGAAGCCTACCTTCGGAAGAACGGGAAAATTTCTTGCAATGGGAGCAAGAGGCGAGAGGGGACGATGCGGAGTTGGGGGAGAGAATGCCGATGTTGCTGATTTTTATGTGTCCTATAGGAAGAGAGTAGGAAGAACACATCGACCGTGAAAAGCGCAGAAGTCAGGCATGAGGTCGAGGTGAAGAGATCGACCAAATGATATCATCTAGCGCTACTTGAACGGCAAAGCAAGACCGAGGCAAAAGTGTCAAGATGAGCTGAGGCTAATCTGATGATACTAAAGAAGAGAAGAATTTGGATGTGATGGCTAAGGTGTACATGTTGGAAGAATATGTGCACATCCTAATGTCGCGGGTAACGCGCGACCATCCCGAATCCTTGCAAGGCACTTCCCAAGCTACAGCCTGGATATAAATAAAATTCCAGGGGCCCAGGGCATTCTTATAGAGGAAGAGGGCTTACCTGCTGCCGATGACAACAAAGTAATTCAAGAAAGGTCTAAGTCGACGGGCATGTTTGCCGAAGGCATTGGAGCGAACATAGGCCTTCAAGATCGAATCGGTGATGAGCAGGACACGGAGAGAGACCTTAGGGGCACGGTGGAGGTCATTTTGTTTTCTAGTTATTATAATTCAAGTCATATTACTTTTTACTTTTTATTAGAAAAATTGGTGATTTTTGTTTTCTAGTTCTTTGTTGAGAGTACATATATTTAGCTAGTAGAATGATGTTGGTTTGGGTTCTTTGCACGAGTGCATTGTTGCGTCACTATATATCCATGGTGATTATTCTCAAATGGTATTTTTGTTATGTTTTTGATTGCTATTTTTAGTCCTAACGCTTTTACCTTTATTTTTATTTTATTTTATAACATTTTTTCTCCTCATTTTTTTTTGGTTTATTGATTGTCGATCCTAACTAATTTGGGATAAAGGTCATGTTGATATGTGACGTTGATGTTGATGTTGATGTTGATGTATTATGTATTATTCTTGGTTGATCCTTAAATAATTTTGCTTACTTTAAATTTAAATAATTTTGCTTACTTTATTGATTAGTCAAACCAATAATGTCTAACCTTTAAAAATACTAGAGATTATTTTATATATTACAAGTCATATTACTTTTTACTTTTTATTAGAAAAAGTGGTTTATTTGGATTGTATGAAATAGATTTCTATTGACTTGGTAAAAATGTTACTCTGTTTTATAGACGTGTTTTTCGTAAATGGATAAAGTTTATTGTAATCTATAACGTATGTAAATTGACCGACTAATCTTTAAGGAATCTACTCACTAAATTGACTCACTAATTTTTATTAAAATCAGAACGTATCTAACGCGATGCGTACTCGCTTGTGTTAGGGATCGGCTTGAAGATGATTCATAATGACAAGAGGGATGCAAACGTGGATGACATGTTGTCAAGCGGTTATCGGTGATGGTTCGTTTCACACGACCGACAAACTGGACTTCATCTTATTCCCATGTCACGTAGATGGCAACCATTGGATGCTTGTGAAGATGGACATAAATGCACGAAATTATGTGTTTATAACCCATCGCCCAGAACGCTTGTTGTTGCGAAGTTAGACTATCTAACTACAACAATGCCCAAGATACTTAAGGCGTGTGATTTTAACACATGCTATCGCAAACAACATCCATTGGGGATGCATGGGAAGTCGTGATTGAGCACATAGAGGAGCACCAAGAACCGAGGCTAGTATCTTTTTTTCCTTTACGGCATGTTTGATCACTTATAATGTGAAATTTGTGTAAATATGTGTTCCATCGTGCTTGCGATGGCGATCGTGGTATTTACGTCTTGAAGTGGGCGTAATGCATAATCCATGGACTTAGCTAAATACCATTGCACCGACGAACGAATCGCGATGCATGAAACAAATGGCGTCTGAACTTTACGTCCACGCACTTGAGGAGGATAAATTCTGCGGAGCGAGAGGAAGAAAGGTAGAACGGAAAAAAGCAAGAAGGGAAGGAGAGCAAGCGCGAAGGAAGGAAGGCAAGGAGGAAGCATAGGAAGCATAGGAAGCAATCAATAACTTTACATAATTTAGCTAGGAATTTGGGTAAATTTAGAACATTTAGTGTAATGTTGTAAGCGTATGTTAATATCCATTATGTGAATGTGTAATTACTTTATTTTGTTGTATACAAACATATTATTGTATATCATAAGTAATAAAAATTTATATTTATCTCCTAATGGACTTCTTTTTGGATTCAGAAAAGAATGCATAATTCCTGCATTATATTTTTCATGATTCAAATTTGTGGCATATAGTATTAATATTTACCCAAACTTACCTTTGAATGATAGAGAACCATGAAAGTCATTATTACTCAAGTCAAGACACTCCAATTTCTTCAAGACACTACAATTTATTAAATATTGAAAAGGAGGCCAAAATGTTGAAGAAGCGAGAGATTATATGAAGGTCGGTTTTCTTTTAGTCGACATATAATCGAGGGAAAATTTGATATATAATTGAGAGTTTGTCGAGATATAATCGATATATATTCGAGATTTAATCGAGGGAAAATTCGAGATATTTAATCGATAGTTTGTCGATAGTTAGTCGAGATTTTGTCGACATTTACGCAAGGGAGCGCCTTATCCGTACACAAAACGGTGTTAGCGCGCGGCAAGCGCGGGAAATTAATTTTTGAACAATCTCCTGTACAAAAAACAGAGCCTCTGGAGTGAAAACCTATTGGCAAACATTTTGTCCTCAATAGACCTAAATATACATTTGAGACGCACATTGCGCCACTCGAGCACCGAACCAACTTCCTCCAAGATATCAAGTACACTCCTCAATATACCAATCTGTAAGTATGAAGTACACTCCTCAATGACTCCCTAATATGATTTGTAATTCCCTTGGGTTATTATAATTGCCGGCGGGATTTTTTCTTCCTTGCTCTTTCGCGATGCGTAATTCCCTTGGGTTATTATAATTGCCGTCGGAATTTTCTTCCTTGATTTTTATGATTTGTAATTCTCTTGGGTTATTATAATTGCCGAATTGATTTTTCTTCCTTGCATTTTTCCATTATTGGCCCGAATCGATTAGAAAATTAACTCCTCTTATTTCGATGCGGAATGGCTCACAATGATAAATGGGCTGTTCATGTGCTTCTGGGAGAATGGAGTGTTGACCACACCACGAATGAACATAGATTCGTGGGCTATAAGAGGATTGAAACCATTTTGTTAAAGGAAGACTCGAACTTCTTGGAAATGATGAATCAAATCGTAGGCATAATGGATTTAGGTTCGAGATCACACCAAAATCGTGATCGAGTACCTACCAAAGTACCTATCAAAGATATCGATGTTGCCTATAAAAATGATCACCACGTCCAATGTTTTTGAATGAGATTATTAAGCGGGTGATGCAAGAATACCATTATGTGTCACCATTCGAGATGGGGACACGACGGAAGATGAATTCGGTGCTAGCAACTCGCCAATTAATCTTTCATTTGATGGTCCGGCCCGGACGGACGATGTCATACATACAAGACTAATCGATGACAACATCGTTTGCATTCCGGCTGAAGATCCTCACGCCGGTGATGAGGGGGATGATCGCGATGAGGGAATGTTTATCTCAGAAGATGAACAAAGAGTTCCCGTGGGAACAAGGCAAAAGGAAACAAACAGGATCGTCTCAAGAAATTTGCCGACCATTACCGCGACGCAGTCATCACATGCGGACTATGGTACGTCTTCTGATCGATTGGCTGCAGTGGTTGATGTTGCAGTGAAAGATGTGTTCGAAACTAGGCGGCATTTGTTCATGAGAATGTCCATGTTGGCCGTGAAGCATTTCTTCGAGTGGAAGGTTGTTAGGGCTAATAGGCAGTTCTGGTACTTGAGGTGTAATGACAAAAATTGCGATTGGATGTTGAATGCATCGCTTGGGAATTCTTCACTGAAGATCACAAAATATGCTAACAACCATACATGCAAATCATCATTGGTCTAAAGTGATCATAAGCACGCCAGCCTAGCTGTACTTGTCTCATGGATCAAATGTAAGTACACAGATGTATGTCGGGCGGATAGGCCGAAGGAAATTATTTCAGATATTCGATCTGAGTTGGGCGTTAACATAACATACAATAAGGTGTGGCGCGCAAGGGAAGTTGCTTTGGAGGAAGTTCGAGGAAGTTTTGAGGATTCGTATCGGATACTTCCATCTTATTTGCATGTGATGAATGAGTTGAACCCGGGAACTGTTGTTGAAGTATGACGAGAAGAAGATGGGTGCTTCAAGTATTTATTTTTTGCATTTGGTGCATCTATTCGTGGATTCCAACGGCATATGCGCCGATTATTGCCGTTGATGCTTGCTTCTTGAAGGGAAAATATCCCGGTCCATTACTTGTTGCAACTAGCATAGATGGTAACAACCAAGTATATCCTGTGGGTTGGGGAATAGTTGATTCAGAGAATGACGCATCGTGGAGTGGTTTCGAGAGGTTAAAGATTGCAATTGGCTCGATGTGGATGGGTTGGTATTTGTATCCGATCGACATAAGAGCATCGCCAAAGGTATTGCTAACGCTTTTTCCTAATTCCTTCCATGGAGCGTGTATTTATCATCTAAGCAACAATCTCAAATCCAAATTCAAACAAGAAGCCTTGATCCCATTATACTTTAAGGCCGCAAAGGCTTACACTATTGCTGAATTCAATGATATGTTTGGAATTATTTCACTACAAAATCCACGGGTTGGCGAGTATTTAAGAGAGGTGGGGCTTGAACGTTGGTCAAGGGCACATTCAGTGGGAGACGCTTATACAATAATGACATCCAACATTCCGAATGTCTAAATGCCTTTGTTGAAAGATGCCCGCGAATTGCCTATTCATTCCTTGGTGGACTACATCCGTAACACACTCCAAAGATGGTTCCACGATAGGCGTACATGCGGGGAAATCAACACAATGACCACACCATACCGTGAAGAGTTAATAGGATCAAGGATGAGAGAAGCACAATCCTATGTTGTTGATCGTCTACGATATGAATAGATGGTGTGTAAGGGATATTGCAAACCGCATAACGATGGATTTGCTTGAAAAGACATGCACATGTCGAGTGTCCGATATGGATCAACTCCCATGTGTGCATGCACTAGCCGCAATGACGCCATCAAATTGACCATTACACCTTATGCTCGCAATTTTATCACCTTTGGTGCAATTATAGGCGACATGCGGCCTATTATGCCCGTTGGTGATCCTAAGGCTTGGATTGTGCGGTAAGAAATTTTATCCATTCAACTATCACCCCGTAACCAAGGGCTAAGAGTGGTGGCCCAAGAAAAGAGAATTCCTTCAACCGTGAGAAAAATTGAAAAGAAGCGTAGTCGTTGTGTGGAACATGACATAACCGGCAAACGTGCACAAATCAATTAGTTTGTAGGGACTAAAATTGTTGACACTATCTTGTTTGATGTAATGAATAGTTACAGTTCATTATCCGTATTATGTTTTATCAATAAAACACATACTCATTTGACATTTCAGTAGTTTCTGTCGACAATCGACATATTTAAGTGTTAAAATCCGCTCGTTTCGCGCATGGTATTCTGTACACCATTGAGAAATATGTGATAGAAATGTAAAAAAATGAAAAACAAAACACATGGAAATAACGAGATACTGTGCTAGAGCCTCTTAATTTGTACTTGCTTTAAAAAATTATAAATTGTTTAACAAAATGCATGAAGCTCTATATGAAGGAAAGCTCCAAAATATTATGACTCTTGTTGGTTTTTTTCTTCCTTCTCTCTCACTCATTGTATTACAAAACACACAAATCAAAACAGTAGAAAACCTTATTTTTTTCTACCAGTAGATGTTGATGGACTTATATTAGTTTCTTTTATTTCAATATCAAATAAAACAGCAAACCTCGATTTATCCAATGAATAAGATGTCATTCACAATAAGATGTAATATGTTCATCGACGTTTAAAATGTCGACTAAACCTCGAATAAAATGTCGACAAAACCTCGACTAAAACATCGAATAAAACCTCGAAAAAACCTCGACTAAAGGTCGTCTACAAGTCGGTTAACCTCTCGACGAAACATCGACTAATTATCGTTTATTCGTCCAACAGATGCCGACTTCCTTCCTTATTTGGCGTAGAACCTTAATAAGTCTTCGGCCATCTTCAAATATCCAATTGCCAGTTTGAGACGTCGGGATTTTGTTTGTTCGTCGGTCGGGATGTATTTTACATTTTTTATTATTATCCGCTCGGCGAAATCAAACCAGTTGTTTGTTCGTCGGTCATAAAATCAAACTTCATGTTGAATTATTACGCACCGTGGAAATGGGCAGTTCAATCCATGAAGAATGAAAAAATGGCAGCAGAACGGTGACATGAAGTTAAACGATGAACTTGGATTGTATCAGGGGTTTTTCGGTATTTTCCCATCGCTTTTACAGTCAAGCTGCTATTTTCTCAAATGACTTGGTCAAGCTGCTATTTTTGCAAATGTTTTAGCGGGAGCTATTTTCTCAATTCCTCCTATTTAAAATATAGGGTACAATGGGTCAGCTAGGTGGCGATTGCCTAAAAGTTTTTAACAAAATTGCCTAAAACTAGCCCTATTTTGATCACCCTTAAAATTTTCATAAACATTTTTGCCTAATTCACACTAAGACAATGTTAGGCGTGTCTTAATACAAATCAAAAGACTACAAATTAAATCAAACGTAAATGACTCATGGGCAAAGTTAAAAGATCAAAAACTAAAACTATCTATTACATTATTTTGGCTTTGTAAAGTAACTTGCAACAAAGTGATAAGTTGAGTTTTGCACACAAATGCAAGCTCTTCGTAGGCCTCTTCACGAACATAGACCCCCTCAATTAATCCATGTATAACTTGTAACTTATCTATCCATCAATAATACGTTGTAGATCACATGTCAATTCTCATGTACTTTGAATCTCATTAGTGGGTTTAATTTTTCCTTGTTAAAGAAAGTCTCTTATATTTTCAAATTGAATTTTTGCCCAATTTCTTGAATTTGATTGCTCTTTCATTAGTTATGGGTGACTTAATTTATATAATTTCTAAAATTTGATGATGGCTTATTGATATCTCTATTTATTATGTTGATTTAGATTATGAGTCATGTGAATTAATGTTTAATATTTTGTTTTAATATGAGATGCATGCAATTTATTCAAGCCTCATAGATTGCATGTTGTAGGTTTTTGTGTTTACTCATTGATCGTCATGAAAGCTTAGACATTTGATATTAGAATGATAGTATCTCTAGCCTAAAAGTAGGTAGAGAGAATTAATGGCGTTTTAATTATCAATTCTTCTTCATTTAAATGGTTTAGTAGAATAGCAATATTTGTCATATCCATTCTATCCATTCTAACAACTGGAATAGAAGGTAGAGTGAAAAAATATGCAGTTGCCTCATTGTTTGTATGAACTCATAATTAAATTGACCAAATTATTAAAAAATTAACACCAACATAGTCATTTTTTAGGAATTCCTTACATCTATTGTTTTAGTTCCCATTTATCTAATTTTTAGAATATATTAGTTCACTTTATTGTTTTTCTTTTTTTGGTTGAATTTTAGTCTATTTTATCTTAGTAGTTAGTTGCAATTATTTACATTTATATCTTTTTTTTCAATTTAAGTATTATTTATTTAAAGTAATGACATTCTCATGGGATCAACCCTATTTCCACTAGTGCAATTGATAAACGTATACTTATGCTCATATTGTATAGAATTAGGTTAATTATTAATTAATTATTTATAATAGTTCATATTGTATAGAATTAGGTTAATTATTAATTAATTATTTATAATAGTTATGCTATTTACATTTATTGAGATTTAAATTTTTCTTTCTATTTTATTTGAGATTTTAGAAAAAAAAAATTGGTGAGAGTCCCTTTGTTGCTCAAAATTTTTCTGGTTAAAATTAATAATCAATCGTTTCCCAATCCACGAGCAAATATCATAGAGCCTTTGAAATTTTCATTAAAAAAAATGCAACCTTTTATGCTAAATAAGTGTACAAGAGTTGAAGATTTTGTTTTTAATTTGGTTAGTCTATTAAACGTAAAATTTGCATACAGCAAATGCACTCAATATTTAATTCTAATCCACGTTTACTTTCTTATATCAAATTCTTTTTTAGCCTTGAACTTTTCATTTCTAAATATAATACATTAAACATAGTTATCGATTAATATGAAGGAAAAATTTGTAGTTACCAGTACAACTTATGATTATTATACAATTTGTTTGTATTATGGTTTATACAAATATTAATATAGTCGATTTTGTATTCGTGTTTTGTTTAAAATGTGTTTCTCATTTGTTGATCTACAAATCATTCTATGATCAATTTCTCGAACCTTTCACCATAAGGTAATGTCAAGGAAATAACTTTACTTCATCTTTTATTTTTTTTCGTTAGATTAAATCGTTCATTAAATTTTTAGATATTAAGTTTCTATACATATACAGAAAAATGCTGTACCAGTTTGAAGCTTTCAATTTTTTTAGGTTAAAAAAAATTATTAATAGTCAAACTGCCGAAATGTTGTTCGAGCAAACTTGTATAATGCTATTCAAATATTATACACAGCATTACCGAAATAAGAAAAAAATTCATTTTTTTTGGCCAGTGAATAATCTTTAAAGCATGACAACCATTCACCATCAAATTTGATTTTTGAACAAAATAAACAGAAACCCCATGTTCATCGGATTAATGTCAAATTTTCAGCATGGTTAATTTTGGGACAAAGGAAAAAGAACATAAAGTTGAAAGATTTGGCATTATTTTAAGCCTTTAAATTGAAAATAATTGCGAGATTGTTCATAATTAAAAATAAGAGAATATTCTATAAATATTTTCTAAATCTCTAGTTCGCTCATTTTCTGAGAGATTTCAAGTAAAATTGTTTATAATTAAAAATATAATGGATCTGTAAGCATTTTCTAAACCTTTAGTTCATTCATTTTATGGGAGATATCGAGTAAAATTGTGCGATATTGTGATTATTATTATTATGATTTTGACTCTGGAAAGGGGAGAAATTACTACTACGTCTTGCTATTATTGTCACTTTTAACTTAGTGCAAAGTCAAATTTTAAGTCTTCATTTTTAAGATATGTTGTAAAATATTTAAAAATTATAATTATTTAAAACTAAATATATCAATACAAATAATTAAGTCAAACATAGTTTGAATTGACCAAAAAATTAGTTGATTATATTTTTTATAATTAGTGAGATTCAAATTCTCACTATTTGCAAATAAGAAAATTCTCAAACAAAAACAAACTATCCAAACACATTTTTATTTCAAAATTTAGAATTCAAATTTTTCCACTCAAATTCCTCTCACATAATTTTTAAAAAATTATCTCTCTTATCTTTCCCTCTAAAATACTTTTTTGATCAACAAATACCCACCAAAATTTTCACATATTCCAATACAACTTTTTCCATTTGCAAATAGAAATGCCTTATCCAAACGGACCCAATTTTTAGTCTGGGCACCTAAAGTGTTACCCAAGTCTGACTTTCAATAAATTGACTAGTTTATCAAACTAAAAAAATTAAATGGTTTGTATATTGATTGATTTCTTAAATTCATGGAATTAACTACTCCAGTTCACGCTTGGAAAATTAACTCTAAACCTATTCAGATATTATACTATTAGAAAATTTAGGTATCCAATGAGGGAAGGAGTCTAGAAACCTTATTAGTCAGTATAAAATTTTCAGAAAATCGACTTGAAACATTAGTTTTGAAGCCGCTTTTAAACATGACTCCTAATTGTTTTTTTTTTTTTTAATTTTTTAACATTCTTCTAATTAAATTGAGTTATAAACCTAATTTTAGTATGGGTTTATCTGCGTTCCGGTTGCCTTATTTTCTGATTAGATTTAATTTTTGAGATAGATCAGCTTTACAACAATATAATATCGAGGGCATAGCTTTGCAGGCATTTGAACGCCACTTCAATAGTGATCATTGAAATGAAAGATACATCTTCCACTTAGACATTCAAGACTATCCTCATTTCTCTGGAGCGCATAATTGTTTGAGAATCAGAAAATTCGTCAAAGATAACAAGATTCCCTTCCAATATCAAAATTCAGAAGGGATGTTGTGATCATCCGTCACTTCAAAAACAGAACAACAGCAAATAAGATGGCACTAGAAGGAATTTCATGCCTATTCTTATCTCACGAATCTTTGTTGATGTTACAGTGCGTCCAGCTCAAATCGTCACTCTTTGCCAAGATATGGAAGATTATGCTGCCAAACCAAATCTTGTTAAGATCTTAACTTTTCGCATCTGACAAAGCAGTTCCCAGCCTGCAGTATACTGAGATTCTAGACGATAGATTGCCAACAGAAACAATACTGTGAATAAGGCCTTCTTGGAGAAGGTCAGCTTACATGATTCATGGGTAATGGAACTCAGCTCAAAATATTGGGTTCAGAAGGCTAAATCCATAAATGGTTTTATGAGTGATAATAGCGGTATCAGAGATTGCATGAGATTTAGTAACTCAACATTCTTTTAAAAACAAATTCTTACGCTCTCGAATCTCAAATATAAATATATCATAATTGTATCAGATGAGAAAACCCTAATTATTGTATTTTGAACTTCCAACTACCCCTAAAACTCTAATACTAAGTATAGAATATTTTATTTCAAAACTGATGGCGGAGATTAGTTTCATCAACAATCATAGTTGTATTATGGATCTCTTTCGGATTTCTTTTTAAATTTTTATTCTTAATCCTATTTTCTATTTCTTTCTTCTATACACATATATGAAATATTGGACATTCGAACTAAAACTCGTAAGACTTAAAATGATCCATTCTTTTGTTGACTAAGGAACCCGCAACCGCTACCAAGAGTACACACTGGATAAATTCTGCCCCTGTGTAATAGCCTACAAACCACACAGAATATGTAAATCACACTGGACAAACCCTGTGCGACGAGCTCGACTGAGAAGGTGTTGACAAGGGGATTTGAATTCGTCACCTTAAAATGATCCATTCTTATTTCTTAGTTAACTTGCCCAATAAGAGTAGGTTGGTTACTGATCAGTTTCATTAAAAATAAAACAAGAACATCATCATCATCATCATTACCTTTATCCCAAACTAGTTGTGATCGGCGGTCGATGAACCTAAGGACATAAATCCAAAAAATAAAAAATATATAGAAAAATAGATAAAGAAATAAATAAAAATGCTAAAACTATAAAGGGCAGTCGGGACCATTAGAGTTTTGCTCTTCCACCATACTAATAGTTTTCCTCCACTCTGTTCTACTGCAAATCATCACGCCAATCCATTTCCCACTCCACTAGATTTTGTTTTACTACTTTTCCCTATGTAAATTTCGACCGACCTCTCCCTTTCTTCCCGTCATGCTCTTTATAACAAACTTCATTCTTACCGATGCATCTATAGGTCGCAAAAAATATGCCTAAACCATCTCAATCTATATTTTCTCATCTTTTCTCGCCACCGGTGCTACTCTAATTATTCGTCGAATATCCTCGCTTTCTTATCTTATCCATCCTTGTCTTACAACACATCCACCGTAACATCCTCATTTCTCGCTACTCTTTGTTGGCCAACATTTGGCTCCATATAGCATCGCTGGTCTTATAGTCGTTCTATAAAAATTTTCTTTTAACCTAATTGAGATTTTGTGATTACACAAAACACTATTGCACTTCGCCTTTCATCCAACCTACTGATTTTATGGTTTACATCTTTATCAAACTCCGTCTATGCAAACTCTGTTTATGCATGTTTGCATAGCCTATCCCAAGTTAAGATAAAGTGATGAGGGTGGCGTCAGCATATGAAATGGGTCAAAAAAAAAAACTATCTTGTATAAGATGAATCCAAAAGATATTAAAATAAAACAAGAACAGACATTTTGTTTGCTTTTACATGGTAATTGGAAACTTTGACAGTCTTGTAGTCTTTTATATTGTGGTGAGTATTGATGACAAATTTTCTAAGCACTAAGCACTATCACTCACACAAACTCAAGATTGCCTTTGCTTCTAATAGAGCATTTCTTAATTTTCACAATCGAAGCAGCGGATTTTTAGTTTTCTATTCTACTTCAAGTCATATGACCTTTTAAGTTGTGTTTAGATTCTTTCCAAGTTTGAGCTTGGAGAAACCTCTTTCACTTTATCATCTTTGTTTCTTGCACATTAACTCCATGGACAAAAATTCATTCAATTCAAAGTTGAAGTCCTTTAAGAAAACAATCTTCAATTCTTTTCCCGTTTTTCTATTTTGAAATACAACCAAAACGTCTGGTTGTCTTTTAGGCCTTTCTTAGTTTGGTATCCAAAAGGAAAGCCGTATTTTGTGCTTTCTTCTAGGGGTGTAAACGAACTAAATGCGTTCGGTGAATTCGTGAACTTGATTACGTTCGTTTATGTTTGTTTATTAAGCTAAGCGAACAATAAATGAACAGATTTTACCGCTCGTTTAGCTTAACAAGCGAACATGAGCGCACTGTGTTTGGTCTGCTTTATGTTCACGAACAAGCTCGCTTATTGTTCGCTTAAAGATCGTTTATTGTTCGTTTAAAGATCGTTTATTGTTCGCTTAAAGTTCGTTTATTGTTCGCTTATTTAATATAATATATAATTATATATAATATAATATATATTATATTTTATATATATTTACCAATACTACGTCGTTTTGATAAATAAGGGAATGCTCAAAACTCTTAACCCTCTGTCTCTCACCACCGAGTCTTCATTTCTCAATTTTCAATTGAATCTCCATTATTCATCGCGACTGGCTCTTATTGCAAAGAAACCCTAAACATCAAAATCGCATCTCTTCATTTTGAACCCACCTCTTACTCTCTCAAAATCAATCTTCGCTTTGTTGAGAATCGCATCGCGATCGCCATTCTTCAACCTTCATCAAGACTTAATTGCTTGCAAACCCTAAACCTCGATTGCATCTCTTCGCTTGATTCGCCTTATCGCAAGTTTGCACTCATATTACATTGCTCGATTCTCCGCCTTCTCGCACCTAGGCATCTTCAAAGG
This sequence comes from Gynochthodes officinalis, assembly GCA_020080225.1. NCBI lineage: Eukaryota > Viridiplantae > Streptophyta > Magnoliopsida > Gentianales > Rubiaceae > Gynochthodes > Gynochthodes officinalis. Next base: position 31,040,955 of record CM034625.1, on the reverse strand, counting down.
TGACATATGTTTCCTGCATTTTACATATAGTTGTTATTTTTTCATTTTTCACCCATTTTTACTTTCTCTTATATACGTTTTTTTGTCTGCATACATTTGAGTCTTTTAATTTCTCTCTGTGCTTTGAAGAGTTTGGAAAAAGAATAACAACCATGTCCTCTTTTATGGTATTTTTCCTCTATTTAGTGTTTCATTATTGTGTTTTTGGGTCCATTGAGTCGTCATTATTGTATTCTTGTGGCTATTTCATTTTTGTGTTTTATGTGAGTGTCTTTGGTAGAATGTTTTGTATGGTAGGTTGTCAGACGCAGTGATTCAATGGAAGCAGGATTTTGTCTATATTTATGTGGGCCTCTGATGTTTTCTTGTTTAATTGGCCATTTATACTGTTATGTGAGATCTGTAGATTCATAACAAGAAAAATGAAGAGAATCAGCTTCTGAGTGCAGAGTGCCCACGTTAGTCAATGCATTATTACCAAAGTTAAAGATAAAGTGGCCAATGCATTATTACCAAAGTTAAAGATAAAGTGGTCAATGATTATTACCAAAGTGATAGCCATGCATGAATGAGTGCCCACGTTAGTCAAAAATTCCTTTTCCATCTATTTCATGTCTAGATAATGTTATTAAAATCTTCTTCTTAATTTCTGTCTTGCCTTCCATAAAATCCATTATGCATATGGTAGAAGAAAATATTATGATTATAAGACATTTATTATATTTTGGTTTCCATGTTGATTTACTGTATGTCTTACAAATCACTTGAAAGGTATACTAGTCCAAATCTAATTTCTCAATTACCTATGGAAAGTTGGCAATCTTCATTTTCAAGTGCTAGTTCATCATCAATACCGATGGCTGCAAGTGAAGGAACTGAGAATGCAGATTTAGAGGGGGATATTAGTAGACAAACCATAGAGGAAGGGGACAATGATGATGCAAATTATACGAAGAGGCAAAGGAAGAAGACATCGGTTGTTTGGCAAGAGTTGAGAACAGTTAAGGGGCCTGATGGGAATGAAAAAGTGCAGTGCATTCATTGTAACTTCAAGCTTTCCAAGCAGAAAGATGGTACAACCACACAATACAAGAGGCATTTAGATGCCTAAACGCCGAATGGTTTTGAGGGGACAAGGTAATATTTTTGTTGGTCCACAAACACCTAGATCAGAGAATACGAGTTGTATTCAAACTTGGAAGTATGATCAAGCAAAGGTAAGGGAGGTTGTTTCTCACATGATCATGGTTCATGAGCTGCCATTTGCATTTACTGAGTATGAGTTATTTAATATGTTAATGAAAACTGCTAGTCCACATTATGAAAGGATTTCTAGAGCAACAGCCAAGGCTGATTGTTGGACCAGTTTTGAGGTAGAGAAGAAAAGGCTAAATGGGCTATTGAAAACAGTTGACAGATTAAGCATTACAACAGATATGTGGAGGTCAAATCAAAAAATTCAGTATATGGTCTTGACTGCTCATTTTGTTGACTCAGATTGGAAGCTTCAAAAAAGGGTTTTGAATTTTGTTGATGTTCCTCCTCACACCGGACTTTCTATTTACGATGAATTGTATAAATGCTTGCAAGGATGGGGTATTGAAAATATTTATAGGAAATGTTTATAGGATGAATTTGAAGGGTATTTGATCTCAACTTTTGTAAGGTAAATATTTATACTTTTTTAACCTTGGTCTTTAATTTTCTTTTGGTAATCTTTTTATTTTCTTTTCCTTCTTTGAAACAGGATGTGGGATTATAGTGAATGAACTCTAAATCGCTTTGGAGATTTGAACTATCTGTTGGATATTCTCTGTTGGAATTTTTAATGGTCGAATGGGATGTATTCTGTTGGAATGTTTATGTATTCTCTATTGGAATGTTTAATGGTCGAATGAGATGTATTCTCTGTTGGAATGTTTAATGGTCGAATGGGATGTATTCTCTGTTAAAATGTTTAATGGTCATATGGGATGTATTCTCAATTGGGATGTAAATGTCTGCTTCTCTTTGTCTGCATGCACATTCTTGCATTTTTGGCTTCTGTTTGTTCACAAATGATTTGTTGATCGTCGCGAAGCGTGTTCGTTGCGGTGCGAGCATTAACAAATTCACCGTTGTTCGTTCGCGAACGTGTTCGTTTATGTTCGCGAACAAGTTCTGTTCGCGACGCGTTTAAGTGTTCGCGAACAAGTTCGTTTAAGTGTTCGCGAACAAGTTTTTAAGTGTTCGTGAACGTGTTCGTTAGTTCGCGAACGCAACGTGTTCGTTTATGAACACGCTCGCGAACGCGCGTGTTCGTTTTCGTTAACGTGTTCGATAAGTGTTCGTGAACTCTAATAAACGAACATAAGCGAACAAACACATATTCCAAATTAATAAGCGAACATAAACGAACACGAACAATCTAATAATAAGCGAACAATAAACGAACAAGGTCCGCTTCGTTATGTTACTTTCTTCTATAAAGATTTCTGAAAAATGTGGCACTCTTTTTATACAGTACAGATTGCATCACCGCTTTCCAGTTTGTAGATGCTTTTCGGTTCAACCAACAGAGGATAGTGAAATGTTGAGAGTAGTGAAATGTAACATGGGACAGCCTTTTTAATTTCCCTTTTTTTTTTTTCTTTTTTTCCCGTTCTTTTGACACTGATGATGCAGCTGTGATGATGGAAAACTAAGCGAGACTGCCTAAAGTTTTCGCGTGCTTATGTCACATTTTTTCAAATCCCTATTGGTCCACTCTTGACTATAGCTATTATATACCCCCTCCCACCAAAAAAGAGAGGGAAAAATAAAATTATTATCACATTCTTGAAAAGTTGTTCAAATAATTGATGAGATGGATGGTGGAGGAAGTAAAGGTGTGCAAATTTGAAAATCTAAATAACTCAAAAAATTATGAAAAAAGTCATCAAATTATTATGTTCGACTAAAAAAATTAAATACAATTAATAGTTTCGATGGTATGCAAGGAATGTTAATTTTAGAAAATGTTGTAGGATGAAAAAAAAAAAAGAGTATGCATGTGGATAAATTTAATCATTTAAGGGGTAATGTGCCAAAGTTTTGGCAATTAAAGGTATTGATTATAGCTGATGAGCCTCTTTGAAGGCCTTGATCATTGTTACATAATGAGTTGTGATGAGCTCCCCTTTTCCTTTTGTGAAGAGGATAAAGTTGGCCTTTTCCAATCAAAACTCGATATGAAATGCTTCATAGGGTACAACGCAAATTATCTGCGGAGTGTTTAACGAGGCAGAACCATCAAACATCATCAGCCATAAAATCAATGTTTGAAATTGTGCAGAGAGAATGAAGCATGCAAGCAATATGCCCCTTCATTACTTTTATATTCTGAGCTCTTAAATCAAGAGAATGTCCAAAACCAATGACTAAGCTGTCCAAAAATTATTTAATTATAGTATTAGATTATCTATGTTAATTTCCTTCATAAATTCCAATAATAGATCCAAGAGGTTGGCAGCCTTTTTGGCACTTTATCAAAGAAATGTACCATTTTAAATAGTTAAATGCCATACCTTTCCATTTCATGCTCCTTTATAGATGCATGTTTCCATATTCTTTTTCAGTAAAATGACAAGCAATTAAGAGATACTATGTTATTAATAGTTTGCTCACTAGTTATTCTAAGCTTGGTGGTTAATTAATTAATGAACAATGCAAAAATAGTAATGTGGTCAATTTAGAGTCATCTTTCACTTATTCCATATGGTCAATTTGGATTAGTTATGTAATTTATTCAGCATTACTTAACAAAAGATCACTTTTGCTTAAAATGAATGAATCAATTTACTACCGACTGAACATTTGCATTAATAATAATACCTCACAATGAAAATTTTTAGTGAATTTTCTTCGACAAATTTTCCTAACTACTTATGTGTCATTTACATAACAAAAGTCACAAAATAGAAATTACTTCAAATATTTACCAATTACAAGCCCTCAGAATACGCATTAAGAGAATTTCTTGAGATCTTCTATTGTAAAATATGATAACTCTTGAAATGATAATTACTATCTATTTTACATAAACAAGTTTTAAGAAGATATGGTTCTTGCGAGTTAAGTTCAAGTCCCAATTTTATGAGTATTATATAGGTTGTGGGTTGAGGAATCTGCTCTTTTCGTCCAGCTTTAAAAAAGGGCATGTTTCCACTTAGATAACATAACACTCTGGCTAGGGTTTCTATAGAGAGTGACACTTTTTGATGGGCCAATATATAGTGATATACCACAACACTTTGCTCACGTTTGCTGCACAAGAGGAGGAATTGAAAAAAGTGACCACTGATTGAGTGGGTTTTTGTTAAAAGAATAGACAATTGAAAAGTAAAGGTCCTAGACTCACTGGAAACTAAGGGCAGGCTTGTAGTGGAGAGCACAATTGTTCCAGAATCCCATAAAGAGAGCCTTGGATGTATTAGGGCCCATACTTTTTGTGGTGAGGCTGCCGACCCAATTTTAGTGGCATGCCACTTCCTGAGGAGTTTCCAAGCACAATAATGGACAATTTTTTTTTCTTTTTTCTAGATAAAGTTGATCATGCTAATTGAAACTGGCTTTAATTAGACATAAACAGACTGAGTTTTCTAACTTCAATTTTTTTCCTATGTTACATAAAGTAGTCTCATTGGATTTGTTCTGAGTGTTATGTTGAAGTTGAGATAGTAATTCGATTTAACGCGAAGATGTAACACCTATGTTTTATTAAACACTCACTTACAACATAAATTTTGGAGAAATTATTTTAAGGATAAATTTTCTAGCAATTAAGTCAATGACAAGATTCAAAATAATCGTAAGGAGATCTTAGCAAGTGATGCATAATCTTCCTTGTAAAAGAATAGAATATATTTATACTTAAGGGATCGAAACTAGGAATATAACTCGTAAGTTAAAATGATCAAATTAACAAATTCTATTCACTACAAATACTATCATTAACTTTACTATGAACTCCCTAAAATTCTTGTGGGCATCAACCTATGAATTGCTTATTACATGTTGAGGTTTAGTATGTATCGATCTACTATTTACGAAATTTCTGATCTTGTTATCGTATTTTTATTATTTTTTAGTTCTTTGAAATAATATCATTTGATGAAAAATTTTAAGTAAAACAATGTTCTTTTAAGGAAATGAAACATAAACAGTGAATCTAATATAAGGAAAATCCATGATATATTGACAATAACGGTTTTGTTTTATGGTTCATTATTATGGTTAATTCATATTCATTCAATTGATTGAACATGTTTAATCCTGAGGAGAAAAAAAAATCGAATGAGCTGTCTGCTCATAAGAATCAAAAGTACCAGGACCACAGGAGGGATGGTCAGTTTGCGAATAAATTAAAAGGAGGAGCAATATCATTTTCTTTCCCACAATTTCTTTGGTGAAGCCATTTTGAGCTATACAAATGGGGCAAAAAATGATAACGTTCCTTCTTTTTTCTTTGTATTTTTTTTCTTTTGAAAAAGTTATGATTGTAAAGAAATAGAAAGATGAAGAGGTGAAGACATGTATCTCTCAACTTCTAAATATTTGTTGCAAATAAGAAATAAAAATATTAGCTATTAGATTAAATTCGATTCTTTATATTTCTCAAATATCAGATGTTCAAATTTTACCATAAAACTTCGATATATAGAGAGATTTATGGGGAAAATGTCCATATTTATATTAACAATTTTTTTTTAAAAAAAAGAGATAAAATAGTATAACAAGTGTTCAAATACTTAATCTTTAAGAAAACAAAAAAGAGGGAATAAGGTTCCTTGATATATTTTTTTTTTCTGTTTGAAAATTATGAGTACCTGTATAAGAAATTGTTAGTTAACTAACATTGGGTGGATTGATTCGTCACTTATAGATTCCTTTAAATATTAGTATAGTCATTTTGTCCCATTTTGATAGTGATGGTCAATCGATTTTTGTATCAGTGTAATTTGTTTCAATATTCTAGTTAATTTATTTATGTTTTAATAATATTATTATGCCAAACTAAAATTTAATTTATTAGATGAAAGCTTAATAGTATTTCAAAACAAAACTCAAAAAACAGGCAACTCCAAAATTAAGCTAACTCCACGAAAAACATATCAAAATGACAATTTCAATGACACATTGAAAGTATATTGGCTTAAGACTGGATATAGGGGGTGGGAAGCGTAAAATTATATAATAATAATAATAATAATAATAATAGAGTTGTTTTTAAATTTTATTGAGGGTGTGTTTGGCTTTTCATTAGAATTAAACTTGTCTTAAAATTGGAAAAAAAAATTTACTATTATATTTGATTAAATTTTATGTTTTTTTATTCTAACTCATTCATAATATCTATTTTATGATATTTTTAAACTATTAAAATTTTCTACAAAATTCAACTTAAAATATATAAAAAATATATTTAAGTTTATCTAAAAGCCAAATGGACTTGAGCAATTATCACTGATAAGAGGGTAAAATAATAATAATACTCACTTGGTTCTAAAAAAATTCATTTTTAATTTAGTATAATTTTTTATAAGGTATAAAATACCACACATTTAATGCACTATTAAATATATATTTTTATATTTTTATATTTTTATTATTACTTTTTAATTTGTGTTATGCATTGTTATTATTAATAAGAATAATATAAAAATTTCACATTAAAAGTGAATTTTTTTTGAAAAAAAAAAAATCAAAACTGGAATTCTTTCGGGGATGGAGGTAGTAATAATAAATCATTCAGGCTATGTTTGGACAACATTCTCATTTGTAAAAAGTTAACTTTTCTTCAACAAAAATAAAACATTCAAACACATTTTTATTTCAAAATTTAAAATTCCAATTTTCTCACTCAAATTCCTCTCACATAATTTTAAAAAAAAAATTTCCTCTTATTTTTCCCTCCAAAATACTTTTTCTATCAAAAAATATCCACCAAAATTTTCACACATTCCAATATAACTTTTCTCAAATAAAAACAATCCAAACAGAGCCTTAGTAATTTTTAGTTTTTACTGAGCAATTACCATATGACAAGAGGATGGCAAATATAGCCTTGTCTGTAACACATCATTTACTTTTAAATATCTGTCAAATCACGAGGGTCAAAATGCACAAGTCATGACGTTCTTGATTACTAATTAGGTTGATGGTTGATACTGACTGCCAAAACATTTATCCAAAGGCAGCATATGTTTTCATTTTTGCATCATCATCATAATTCTCTATATTAATGTTTATTTTACACAATTGTGATGCAAATCATTATCCCCGTCTTCCATAATCATGATGATCTCTGCTCCATGGTCCACATAAAGAGTGTGCACAATCAAGCTCTACTTCATTTTCAATTAATTTAGTTCAGTGGTTAAATTGAATTCACATTAGTTTAATTATTCACGTTGACACAATCAGCTTTTTGGAAAATATGATTGTAGTACATTAAACGTTTGAACACAAAAATGCTAGATAAAAACTTGAAAACTTTAAGAAAGTTCAAGAAAATATGCAAGATAGTGTCTAAAATTAATAAGTTTGACTAGAATATCAAACAAAATGACATTTTCTAAGGGACAACAGAGGAAATATAATATTTCATCTACTCAACTTAAATTGATACTGCCCCCTCAAATATTTTTCTTCGTTTTTTTTTTTTTTCTGGAGAGGGTGAAAAGTAAAAAAGTTAAAAGGGGACAAGAATAAGAATCAAATTCTTATTCATACATAAGAAATAAAAACCTATAATACTTAAATTGTATGTTTACAGATCTAAATTCCTCCCCTTCTAAGAAAAAGTAGTCACTCGATTTTAACAGGTCAATTTCGTTTAGATAATGAAAATCCTCATTAGGAATAGTGAGAAAACGTAAAGACAATCCATCAAAACTCTGAACCTAAGCATCCAATGAAACCAACAAAAAGTGGGAAATCAATGAAATGGAATGATTAATGCATGCTCAAATATTCTAATTCCATCAGTTTTCAGAATAATCTCCACTTGTAAGAGCCTATTTTAATAAGCACAGCCTGAAGGTTCTTATCTGTCAGAAACACCAGACAATATACATAAGAGTCCCAGAGAGAGAGAGTGAAAGAAAAAAATGCATAGAAAATGGAGGAGGTGTGAATTGGTTTAACTTTTCTCTTGGATGCTTTCTTTTGTATGTACTGCTGAATTCTTGATGGGCATGTCCTGTTTTTGGCCATGGACAAACTTTTGGAATAAACCATGTTGCTGTTTGTTCATAACAACATAGAGGACAACAGAAATGCGTACAGACACAACCAAAATTACACAAGAAACAACCACACAAAGATACTCAACAAGCATGGCTTCTTCTACGTCTAATTACCAAAATCTTCCAATCATTTTCACATTTGTTGTTTTCTCACTTCTTGTTTCTTCTAGTTCTACTGTTTTGTCCGAACACATTCGCGTATCAGATTACAGTGACAGTCATCCTTTATCCAACCAAACTTTCCGGCCACTTGAGGAGTTGCAGAAATTGAAGAGAATTAGGCATTATCTGAGGAAGATCAACAAACCGGCAGCCAAGACAATTGAGGCATTGTTTTGTCACTTTTGCAGCTCATTTTCTTGTTAAATTCTGCATCTTTTCATCAAGTTTGATGTTAGAAGATTGAAATATTGTTTGGCTATTGCTGCAGAGTCCTGATGGTGATAGGATAGATTGTGTTCCATCTCATCTTCAACCAGCTTTTGATCACCCTGAACTAAAAGGACAGAAGCCATTGGTACTTGAGTTTAGGATCATTTCCAGTTTCTGTGGGGTTATTGGTTTGAAGAGTGACTGAAATATTCATTATGCAATTGCAGGAACCACCAGAGAGGCCTAAAGGTCATGACTCGGTTAATGTAACGGAAAGCTTTCAACTATGGACTGTTTCTGGGGAAGCCTGCCCAGAAGGAACTATACCAATTAGAAGAACTACGGAGAAAGATATCCTGAGAGCTAGTTCATTGCGTAGATTTGGAAGAAAAATTCGAAGAATACGCCATGACACCATGAGCAGTAATCATGAGGTTGGTTCCTGAATATGGACAAAAAGTAGAAAATTTTTGCAGCCTTACTAAGAAAACAACATTACAATAGCTGAGATGGGAGGGGGAAGTTGGGGACAACAAATTCTCTGTTAGTTCTTCTATAAAAATTAGGTCATTTTCTTCAGATAGATCTAAGCAAAATTTAACCAAATATATCTATAAAGGAAAAAGAGGTTGACAGCTTGGAGTATTGTACTACCATGCTCTCAATTCTGGTGTTTTCCCTTTGGTATTTTGGTAATGAAGAGCAAAAACCCAAAAACATATTCTGAGGTGAGAAATGTCATTTGCAAATGCAGTGATATTATTTGAAGATCTTAGTGTCATTCAAGAAAAGCAGATTTGGAAATGTGAATTGAGGAAGGTTCAAAACATGCTGCAACTGAGATCGGCCTCCATCTTAACTTGAACACCTCCAAACATGGCATCAAAAGACGAAGAGAATTAGGCTAGTTTCTGTGTTGGTTCAAAGATTTCTGATGTGGATTTGGTTTTGATGACAGTTATCGCTTTCTTCCAATGCAGCATGCAGTTGCTTTTGTCAATGGAGATCCGTTTTATGGAGCAAAGGCCAGCATAAATGTGTGGACACCTCAAGTAACAGACGAATATGAATTCAGTCTGTCACAAGTATGGATCATTTCAGGCACATTTGGCAATGATCTCAATACCATCGAAGCGGGTTGGCAGGTATGTCAAATAGAAAAGCCATCTTTTGTTTGCTTTGTTCTAACTTCTAATGGGCAAAACACTCCTTCCTAAGAATTCTTCCACTAACCTAGGAGAGTTGAAATAATTGCAGTCTTAGAAAGAGAAATGTTTTAATTGGAGGCATTTAGTCAACTGAGATTGACAAACATACACGATTTAAAATCTGCCAATTGTTCATACTTCCCAGGTCAGTCCAGAGTTGTATGGTGACAACTATCCTAGATTCTTCACATATTGGACGGTGAGTACCAATGTCATACATTCTTCAGTTTTATGCATAATTATATTTACAGGACCTTGAAAGCTAACTAACCCTTGGTGACTTTGATTTTACAGACTGATGCATACCAAGCCACTGGATGCTACAACTTACTCTGTTCAGGATTTGTACAGACTAACAACAGAATTTCCATAGGGGCAGCTATCTCTCCAAGATCATCTTACAATGCCAGACAATATGACATTGGGGTAATGATTTGGAAGGTATGTCACACTAAGTAATTTCTTTGGTCCTTCATTGTCCATTTCTATCTGAACACATAAGGCTATAATAAAAGGAAAAACCAACTAAGCACTTCCTGCTTATCAATTAGTCCTCATTGATTATGTTTTTATATTGGACGACAAAAAGTTGACCCATGATTTGACGATTGTATTATTGACCAAAATATCAATAATTTTATGCTATTGTTTTCTATCTGCATCTTAGTATTTAAATATCTGATTCTGATTCTCTAAACTGAGGGCATCTTGGATTCAAACATTTTCTATTTACTTATCTCCTGTCCAATTAAGTAATTATCCTATTAGTGAACAACTGGCTTTTGAAGCTATTATAGGGTACAAGCAGTTCTGTTACTCCATCACACTACCCCACAACTTCAATTGAAATTAATACGTGCATAATAGACCAGAAATAAGAATGGAGGAAAAAATGGTGAACCAACTTGGCTAGCCAAGTTAGCAACCAGAAAATAAGTCAATCTCCTAATGAGCTTTCCTTTCTTTCGGATCAATTCTAAGACCAGCAGTTTAAAATTCAGTAAATGTACAAAACTCCTTGTGATTTGGTGGTTAATCTCTGATCCTGTTAATAGCTGAATTGCCCCCTTGGAATAGATTAGGATAAAGAAAATGAACAAGGTTAGCAATTGCACACCTATGGCATTTCTACCATCACAAATATTTTACCAAACAATAAATTTAAAAAATGAAGAAAAGAACCTTTTAAACCATTTGGAATGAAAATATAGCGAGTGACTAATTTTGCTTTGTGTGTAGGACCCTAAGCATGGACATTGGTGGCTTGAATTAGGGTCAGGGTTACTTGTGGGATACTGGCCTTCATTCTTGTTCAGCCATCTGCGAGGCCATGCAAGCATGGTTCAGTTTGGGGGAGAAATAGTTAACACCAGGTCAATGGGATTCCACACTTCTACACAAATGGGAAGTGGTCATTTTGCAGATGAAGGCTTCCGCAAAGCATCATATTTCAGAAACTTACAAGTTGTTGACTGGGATAACAGCTTAATACCTTTATCTAATCTTCATCTTTTGGCTGATCATCCAAGTTGTTATGATATAAAAGCTGGAAGAAATGATGTTTGGGGAAATTACTTTTACTATGGTGGACCTGGAAGGAACTCAAAGTGTCCTTAAAGAAAACAAAAGAAAATGAAAAGGCATAACTGTGCAGAGCAACCAAATATTACTTGTGGCTAAAGTATTTTACTTTTCCTTTCCCTTCTTGCTTTTGTCCCCCATTTACCATTAGGCTTCATGGGCATAGACCATTTCAAGATTCTTTCGAAAAAAATAAATTCTTTTTTGCCACCCCCCACCCAGGATTTTCCCACTACTGATTGTCTAGACTTGATGTAGGCTTAGCTAGAAGAAATATTAAAATATTGTGAGTAAATGTATCTTTCTTTTCCTGCGTTGATTGCTCACCTTGATATAGAAAAAATGTGCATGCTATGCATTACTATAAAAAACCACATGAGCCAATTCTCGCTATAGTTTACGTTCTTTTATTTTTTTTAAGGAAGACTTTGAGTAAAGGAAAGATTGCATAAGAATCGAATAAGTAAAGATAAAAAAGTTATAGTGAAAATCGAATCGCTATTAAAAAAAAAATTGCATAAGAATTGAATAAGTAAAAAAAAAAATAGTTACAGTAAAAATCAAATCATTGTTAAAAACTTTTGCGATTCTCTCACCAAGATAGCATTTATTAAAAGATGAACCTAGCCAGCCACTGATTTCAAAGTAATAAGAATTTCTTCATGTACTAAACAAAACATTTAGTCAAGACTTGAAAATGAGTGTTCAACTTTCTCTCACAATGAATGCATGTGCCAGGCATGGGGAAAGCAAAATAGTGATGAGTGTATTATGAACCTTCCAAGTAATTTAATAATATCACAAACCAACAGCTTTCAAACCAAGAAAAACAGCATAAATGACAAACTGTATCTCAGTTAGCCCATCTAGGAGGATTTCTTGTTCAAATAAGACGATTTGTTGAGGCACAGGACCTCAGCATGTGAAATTGAAAGACTTTGAACATCTCCATGGAAATAAGATAAAATAAAATAAAACAAAACAACTTGTAGTTTCAAAGTACATAAATTCCAATTTCACTCGTGTCTTTCACATGCAAACAGCAATCAAGAACAAATTCATTCTCTGGGCGCCTACATGGAAAGGAAAAAATTGGAAATTTGAAGAATGTCGTGCAATTTCTTTAAGTACTGCACTTTTTAATAAAATATGATAAAATCTCCAAAAATAAAAATTAAAAAAAACTGTGATTTATTTCAAGACAATGAAAAACTGCAATAATACATCACCCCACTCCCCTTCCCCGTGTCAAAGTACTATAATCTCAGAGTGCGTTGTTTAATTAATTTGACAGCTTTTGGAAGCGTTTGGCTTCCTTGATGTGCTAACTTTTTCTAGAAAACAAGGTTGACATTGTTTTCGAAAACCGAACAGTTCAGCAGAGGATCTTTCTTTTCATAGTACTACTATGAACTACCTATGTCAGTATCAGTTGTATTTCATTTATAATACTACAAAAAGTCTGCGGTTTAACAACTCGTAGGGAACATCTCCAGAGAGTCATCTAGTTCTCCAAAATGCATATTTTTATCAGCAACAAGCCCAAGTTTTCTGAAAGAAAAGTCTACCAATATATCAAGATCTTCAAAACCACCAACAGAAGAACTGGAAAAATCACAAAGCATGGTCTTCATATGACTGCATAGGACCATTTTCTCTCCACAACTAATATCACACGGGCCATGATGTATTGTCCCATAAGTTTCTTTGAGAGTAGCGAACAGTTCCACAAAAGAATGATCCTCCAAAGTTTCCTTTAAGTCCAATATGATGCCAAAATTTGTACATACTCCAACAGATTTCATCTTAAGAGCTATACTTTGTACAGATCGAAGGTTGAAAACTGTATGCTGGACTATTTGAGATGACTGGCAGAGAGAATTTTCGTCCACTCTTGCAAGATGGTGAAGTTGGAATAAGTTGGCAAAAGTAAAGCGCACCATGAAGACCAAGAAATCACGGAAGTTCATTCCTACAAGAAGGAAAAGAGGAAAGCTTTTTTTATGTCAGAGGAACCGAAAAAAATGATAATAATAATAACTCAAGCTAACACAAAATTGAAGCAATATTTTGCCCAGCTACAAGAGAGTTACATGAGGAAAAGTGTACTAAAAGTGAATATAACTCAAATCTGCCTATCAAAAAAACAGAAGAATTGTGAACACTTTGAGCTTTAATTAGAGAGGACTAAGGAAGATATGTAGCTATACGATGTATTTAGTTTACTCCATCTGGATGTATGGTACACAACTAGCTAGCATTGACACCGTAATTGGACAAACCATTCAGAGGTAGTTTAATCTTCTCTAAGGGACCTTAGGATTTGCAAAATATTAATTCACATAGATAGAACTCAAAGAAATCTATCATCTCGTTGTCATTGTGTTCCTTTCTATTGTGCATCTTCTAAACTGTCAAATAATGGATCAAAAGATTTGATTTAGAGACCAAAGTCCAGTGAATCCTCATGAACCACCTGAACAGCCCAAATCAGACACATTTCTCTCCTAATAATTTCTCACAAATAATCAACCCTAGCTCATCATGCACCACAATGATACAACAACAACTAAACCGTTATCCCACTATGCTGGGGAAGGCTATATGAATCATATATCGCTATCACTTTTTATTAAAATACATATTTTTGTTTAATTTTAGTTAATTATAGTCTCTTTCCAAGTCTTTTTAGGTTTTCCCCTTTCCCTTTTAGTCTGAGTTAATAATTCTCTCTCTGAATGTTGTACTAATATATCTAGGAATTCTTACGTACATGTCCAATCACCTTAAATGTGTATTTCTCTTTTTCTTATCTATTGAGGCTACTCCTATTTTCTTTCTAATATATTCAATTATTTATTATAAACTACTACAAAATCTAAAGTAGTATTACCTTCATAGTTTCACAAACCATAACTATAACCCCCTTGCACCCTATCTCTTCATTGCCCCCTCCTACATGCCCATAAGCCCATTTAAATAACCTATGATGATTTTTTTTATTTTGAAGGATTGTCTCGACTAAAGCTTTTAGGTCTTCCCAAAATTTAATTTTAATAAACTCATCTGACCCTATTTGAGCTGCTTATACACTAACGACATTTGTAGATTCATTTCCTATAATAATCTGCTCTATAATTCTATCCCCTTTTCTACCTACTCTCATCGTTTGCTCTATGAATGTTGAATCCATAATAATACCTACATCATTTCTAGTTCTATCCTTTCTACAATAACAAAGTTTATATCCTGAAGTATTTAAAATAGCTTTCTCACAAACCCATTTTGTTTCTTGGAGAAACATCCTCATAATATTTACAACCTCTATAGCTTTACCAATGAAAATTCTAATATTCCAACGACCAATCTAACAGTCTTGTTCTTCTTACGTTTTTTCTTTTTATACCTCTCATTAGTGTGTGAAAACTCTTGTACATTTTGCACTATTCTCAAGTCCTCATGGAGGTGCAATGTCCTTGCCAAGACAACACAATCAAACCCTATGACACACTCCATAAAGTGGAAAGTTTCCTAACCATTACACAATTTAAGGTGTGATCTATATCAATTGATTTGACAGTTTATACATTGGTGGTCAATCTAACACATCTCTCTTACTTTATCCAAACTTGGGATCTGCCACTAAAATTTTACATGTAGACATATAAAATGATGTACAACTGTGGTACCAATTAAAAAATCTGGCATGGTAATTTGAAAGCTTCTCAAGTTGCATAGGCCAAAGAATTAACATTAAACAAGCTTCTAAACTAATCCTGCAGAAAAACAACATATTTTTCAGCCTTATTGAGAGGAATTTGCCAAGGTACACCGCCTGCTAAGGATACAGCAACTGAAAATGATATCAGAGTAATTCACAACATTAACATTCCTGAAAATTCATGAATATTTTCCACTTTGGGATCAAAGCACGAGGTCATCGTCACGCAAAGTATTAAAAGGATGGCCATTCTTCGCAGATGCTGCAATGCTATGATCATTTATTTACTAAAATAAAACAAACCTGTATTGGCTGCAAGATTCCGCTGGCAAAGGCCCTCAAAATCATCACAAATGTCCTTGATGTCTTCAATTAAATCCCTAGCTTCTTTATAGTCTCTAAAAAGCAAATCCCACTGACAATAAGAAACAAGTAATTCAGAGTTTCGTTCTACCTTTAGATAAATGTATATGCCTTGCTTGGACTTTTAAGTACAGATCTCTATTTTAAAAGAAGTGGGCAAAAGCCCAAAGGCATGGGGCTCAAGTCCTATTAGAAAATATAAACATATGTTTAAATAATCATAAAGAAACATTAAAAAGTTTAAAAAATTATGAAAAAGATTTTGTAGAGAATATAAGACCACTTCAAATTGATGACAAACTACTTTAGCACACTAAATGAGGTCCTGAATGATCATACTGTTGGAACACCGTTCTACATTGATCATAGTCAAATACGAGAATCCTTAATCCAACATTCAAAACGTATACTCCTCCATGATATGAACTACTTGATAAAGAAAAAAAAAGAAGCATATTCCGTTCATTACACCCTTCTGCAACTAGATTATCATCTGGTAAATTATTCAAATCAAATAATTTTCTCCTAGTTCAAAAAACAGCTTATTATTTGCGAGCAAAAAATTAATGAACCAAAACATATAATACACAAAAGTAAATCAACTGTAAATGTAAAGCTGTTCTTTTTAAAAGGATAATTTGCTACATCTATTTTTCCAGGTTTGGGAAAATAAATTACAGGACATCAAATAAAATTGTCAATGTAGCTGATACTAGGAAAAAATAAAATTATTAACCATAAGATTCTCACGAACTTACCTCCTCTTTAAGACTTCAGTGATACAAAACAGACACACTTTGCAAAAATTGAAAAAGAAATGATCTAAAAGACTGAGACAGCCAAGTCACATGGGAGGTCCACAAAATAAATGTTTTTCTACTAGTGACTTTTGGAAGGCCCTAAAAAACAAGCATCCCATTATGCATTAGGTTTCTCAATTAGGCATATGTCTTAGCATTTTAGGTATATGCTTGGGGAACATAAGCCTCTCTTGCCCCTTCCACCCTGGGTCACTTTCTGATCACCCCCGTCTGTTTCCGTTAACATATTTGAATAGACTGGTAAAGTACAGTTTTCTTAGACTTACCACCCAAGAGACATTATAGGCATTGAACCAGTTGTGATTGATTGATATGGTGTCTTCCTGCAAATTATAATGTGTCTATCAATTTAGTGACAACAATAATATACAACAAGCCAAAATTATAAAGAAATACAACAGTCAAAAATAAAAGATAAATGCATTTTTTGTATAACATAAATCAGCTTCACTAATATTGCTTCTGTTTTATACCAAGGAGGGGGAAATCAAAATCATGTTTTACTCATTCAAAGTCTAGTTTTCTTGAACTCAATCACCGATAAAAAATGAAAGACAGCTAAAACCCCTAACGAATCCATGAAGAATCTTAAGGTAAAAAGTTTTAGAACCCATGCAATAAGAGCAAATAGAATGCTGGGACCCCAAATTATCTAATCCTAATATGGTTGAGTGGCGAACCAAGTCAAATAAATGGCTATGCAACATGATTTGGAAATGGCTACATGTATGCAACTCACCTTTCCTTGCAAATAGACAGCTTCATGTATCAAACCAATGTAAGCCTACTTTGTAAATTTTGACCTTGTACCAAGCCTCAGCCTTGACAATTACGATAAATGCTAAGAAACGACATTGAGAAAATATTACAGGAATTTCGTTCGAGAAGAAGAGACACTGGCCTGGACTCATTGGAGCACTTCCATTTTATTTCCTTTGACTTCATGGAACTGAAGACTTGCACACAGCCTTTGCAAGAGCATATAGGAGACCAAACTTACAGCAAACAAATACAAATAAATGCACACATACACGAAAAGCAACAATTGAACACATCACAGTAATCATTGTTGCTGTCTCATAGATGGTTCAAAGTTAATTTAAACCTGTTAACTTCTCAAGAAAATGAATATTTTCTGTCTTTCTATGTTTCTAATTATTCTGAAAATATTAAACAGATGTAAAAGCATATTACATATTTCACCAGAATATGTGACATAAGAACAAATACCAGATTATGAACTTGATGATACCATCCACTAGGAACAAAGATTATCTCATTTTGTTCCTGAGAGCACTCCCACCAAATAGCCTGCATTTTGGCATACACCCAAAAAAAATTTCAAAAATGACAAATTAAAATTCTACTTTCACGGAGAAATTTAATGGGGAAAAAATTATCAAAATTCATAAACTACCTCCTTAAAACCAGGGAATTTTGTTTCACTAACATCGTCAAAGATATTATAAACAGAATTTTTCATGTTCCTGGAAGAACAAAAGAAGTTTGAGTTATATGCGATAAAAAGTCAAAACTGAAGAGTAATGAATTTGAACAGCAATAATAACACATATTAATACGTTCCTAATTTTGCACTCAATAAAAAGGAAGTTCACTAACTTGAGGAGAAAAGTAGGTTTAAGAATTCCAAGTTACTTCCTTAAATAAATGAACCTGTTGCAGAAGTAATTGAATTAAAAAGCTCTATCAACTTGATTTTTAGGGGCCTCTTTGACTAGGCACATGCAGAAATATATTTGATTCATTCTGTAACTCTTAGCAACACACTCGATTTAGCCTTATATAAACAACAGATTGTAAGTTTATAAGATTATGTCTAAATAAGGGTTCCAGAAAATTTGCTAGTTAACCATCTTGAGTTGTCATTGGGGACGAAATTCTTGGGGACAACTATACAAGGAAACGCGGCCTATAAGGCAATAACAATTGGAGGGAGGGAATACCAATGTGCATACCAAACTTGCTAAGAATAATCTGTCCTGATCATACAATCGTAATTTTTGTCCTCCCAGATTTACCCACAGGTTGGGCTAGTTCATAGTTGGAGAAAAATTACACCTTCAAATTAGTTTGCCCAAACAGTGACCAAAGTTAGCCCTTTCTAATGTGCATTTCCCACACTTTAAATTCTGAAGTTCTTTCCAGGTTAAATAGTTCTACTAAGTTATGGACTGTCCTTCTTGAGATGATGACCTTACAGCATCATCCTTATAAGTCCCACAGGTTCTTGTAATATACAATGAGACAGTCTCAACTTTGTTATAAAGAAGGAAAAAGCATATCTCCTGTTTAATACTTTCTTCTTTTTGAACTTGGGCATTTAACTGTTCAAAATTAAACAAAATTTAACCAGCACAGTTAACATTAAGAAATTTGAACTTATATATAAAAACCAAGAAGCAGTTCATACATAAGCAAGATGACACCTTCCCAACCTGTCAAAGACAAGGTGATATTGACTTGGTGGCAGGAGATACCACTGTTTCTTCCCACACACATTTGCTGACCAACTATATGACCTGAAAACATCTGCATGGAGTGGAGTCCAAGTACCTGCATACAAAATCGTTAAGTTTTACAGTCATATGAGATTCCATATGAAACAAAATTTCATCAAATGGACAGACAAATAAGATCAATGATTAAACAAATAAATAAAATCTGTCTTACAAGAAAGGCATTAATGCCTCAAGTCTCCAACCTTTTGCCCCCATGTACACAAAACGATAGTCAGAGCAAGTTATTTCATTTTTCTCTTGGTAACTATCAGGATCCATATGCATATGGTATCTGTCAAGATACATATTCAACCAATCATCGCAGAAAAATAATGGTGTGTTATATGCACAGTATTCTGGGTACTCCTGAAAAACATAAAAGCTGTTGAGATAACAACTAGAACATTATAATGCATATCAATCTCAATAATGCAAAATAAGACGAGAGCAATTTTTGCATTGGATGAATTCTATACAACTCTATTTGACACACAGTATTCAAACTAACCCAATTTCCAACTATCAATAGGCTAACAAGCATATATCAAAACTTAACAACCTAAACAATGCAAATCTGCAACATAATCTTTTACACAATTACAATAAACGTATCCAATATATTTTCGTCATTAGTACTGCATAATCCTTCAAATTTCACATTGTGCCAAACCAATACATAAGGATAGAGCGATTAGACTACGCCAAACAAAAACATACAAGATCCCATGAGATAATACAAGCAATCAGTGGATTAAACAAAATCAAAGCTTTATCCAAACTAAAATAAATAAATAAAATAGAGGGATACCTTTACAAAGTGCCAATCTTTTAAGTACAACAAAGGCTTGCCATCAGATTCCTCGGTACTACCACTCTTTCTGGAAGAACAAAGTTCAACCCATTTCTCAATAAACTCTGAAACAGACATTTCCAATCTTTTCTCATCTGTAAATTCTCTTGTGCCACAATCTGCAACCTGCAAAAAAAATTCGTAGCATTATAACAATAACAAGTAAACTATAAGATTAGGAATATAATCTTTGATAATCAAACAAATATGAATACGTACCTGAACTTTGGATTTCCCAAAATGTGTTGAAAAAAATTGAAGATTGGGTTTTCCATCTTCAAAAACCCAATCTTGACAAGCCCTCCAGTCATCCATTAATCCGGTGAGAATAACGGGCCGATTTTGAACCAAGAAGTTTTGAACAAATTGGACGTAATTTAGTTCTTTTCCATTCACTCTCTCCACTTTTCGTTCGATTTTCAGACACATTTTTTGTTATCAGTTCCGTTGTAATTTGGACTTCTTGAGTTTCTTTTGGGATTTTGGCTTCTTTACTGAAGGAAAATTTTTTATTAAGGGGGGTTGGAAAACACTTTAGGCCCCGTATGCTAAGTGACATGTTTTTCTTATTTTTTAATTTCAGGGAAAAATAATCTGATTAATTTCTGTGTTTGTTCTGGTTTTAATTTTTTTTTGAAAAGTAATTAGATTTCGAAAAATATGAAAATTATGTGAACGTTTCATGATTCTCACCCATTTGGTTGATAAGAAATTTTGATTTAGAAAGTAATCTGTTTTTTATTTTTAAATTTCAGTATTTGATTAGTTTAAGAAAATAATTTAATGAGTAATGATACAAACAACGACTAAACATTAGTGGTTTTTTATCACCTAACAAAATCGATTCTGAATCACACAAAATCGTTCAGCAAGTAGAATCATTGGTAAAATCGGTCAGAATCGTATAGAATGGTACAGAATCGTTAGTAGAATCGGTAATAGAATCATTTTTCTATTTTATTTTTTTGTGATTTTTTTTTCTGAATTGACTATTTTTCTGTTTTTTTAGTTAGTGCTATTATTATTTTGGGTAGAATGTGATTGAATGATTGAATTATATATGTTGTTGTTAAACAGGATTTGGATAAAATTCAGAATGCATATACATTGAATATTTTATAATTTTAATTTTTTACAATTTAGCACAAGTACACAACTTATTTTTGTGAAAAAATTAGTGTTGGTGATAAAATATGAATAATTAAAATTATTTTGGTCATTTTTGGTAGAATCTTACGATTCTACGATCCGATTCTGCCAATCCAATTCTACTACCTCAAATCGATTCTACGTAAAATTCCGATTCTACGAACTATTATCGCCACGAATGTGTACCAATGTGGCTATCCATGTCATTCTTATTTTTTAAAAAAAACATAAAATTAAATAAAAATCGATGAATTCTGCCATCCGATTTCCTTTATCCAGTTTCTTCTTCTCTCTTTTCTTCTCCGCCCAATTTCCTTCATCGGGCCACGAGGGGAATTTCACATTCCAAATAGAAAAAAAAAATCAATGAATTCCGCCATCCAACTTTTTCTTCTCTCTTATTCTCTACCCGATTTCCGCCATCCAGCCACGGGAATTCCAGATTCCAACCCCGTCTTCATCAAGCCACAAGAATTCTAGATTCTAAACCCGTCTTCATCCAACCAAAGAAATTCCGCTACGTGATTTTATGTGTATGATTTTTACATCCAATATGTGGTGTCGAGCCAACAACGTTAGTTGTTGGTTTCTTGATCTTGGTGATTTTCTAGCAATGGAGGTTAAAAGTTATTTGTTAGCCATAGAAGATTATAGCCACCTTGCATTCTTCACATTTGGGAGCTCATTCAAGGAAAAATGCATGTTTGCAAAGAATTAAAGGGCTTTTCTTTTGGCATTATTAATGAATTAAAGGGATTTTCAAAACAAAGGCTAATCATACTTGCCCCTTTTCATGCTTGCCAACTTTACTACTAATGCCTGTTAACCAAGAGTTATTATAAACAAGTATCAAAGGTTCAGAAATTTCAAGGAAGACATTTAGATTGTCAAGCATGATTTTGCAAAAGTTTAACCATAAAAGCACAATAACACTCCCCCCACACTTAAATCATACATTGTCCCCATTGTATAAAAAAATATAAACTCACATTCACAATAGGTGAAAATATAAAGACAAAAGGGGCAGAATAACTTCCCTGAAACAGCCATAGGGAAGCAAGGTACATCATCCTTTAATGTGGTTGAGAGTATCAACATAAATTGAAAATAAAAAATACTTCTTCTCAAATAATGGGTACCTACAAATCATAAAAGAAATTAATCAATAATAAGGCAAATGACACTCCCAAACTTAATCTGTGAAACTCAATCAGAAATTATAGTAGTAAAATAGGATAAGAAAGGACTTAGGATAGAGACATAATAAGTTCACAAAGATAAAGCAATGTAATCCAAATAAAAATCACTCTATAGCCCTAATCACTTTCTTTAGTTAGATGATCATAAACCACTATAATTTTAATATCCAAAGAAAAATTGAAAAGTGTCTAAAAGATTAATGAATTAATAGAAGTTCAACACACTAAAGTAGTAAGAAAAATATAAATGTGTTGTTGAAATAAAATAAAATGAGACTAAGCAAAAGAAAAATTTGAATCGAAACAAAATCTCTATCACATGATAACATGGTGCATTACATGCTATTATGTGAAAGTTGAAAAACATCACAATGAAAATGCACAAAACCATGCCATAGTTGGCCACACTACAACATGCCTTCTTTTAAAACACATTCTCAATGAAGTTCATACATTGCAAACCACTATTGTTTCAATTCTTCTTACCTATGTCACTATTGTTTAGTATATATATTTCAATCAATATTGTTTACCACCCAACTCTATCAACACTTGGCAAGAGCTTTATACAGCTTTCTTTAACAAATACTTGTCACCTGCAAAGGTGATGAGGATTAGGAATGAGATTAACTCTTTCTTTCAAAGAGATGATGAAACATTCTCTGAGTGTTGGGAAAGATTCAAAGACCTTCAGAAACAATGCCCGCCTCAATTGATTTCTATATGGGATTTGGTGCAATCGTTCTATAAAGGAGTCAATCATACGGTTAGAGTCAATATTGATGCAGCAGCTAGAGGTACAATCATGTCAAAAACACCAGAAGACACCTTAGATCTCTCTTTGAGGAGATGGCCAATACGCAAAGTTTGTGGTCTAATGAGAGGACCATTTCAAAGAAGGCAGGAGTAATGGAAGTGGACAATTTTACTATGTTGAATGCAAAACTTGATGCTCTCACAAAAAGGATGGACAAAGTAAATGTTAATGCAGTATCCTCATTATCATCCTCTTGTGAATTATATCAAGAGGGCTATCCTACAATAGAGTGTGGAATGATGCAAGGAATGTCTACAGAAGATGTCAACTCTATGGGGAACTTCAAGAGACCTCAAAACCAAGTCCATGGTAATACCTACAATCCAAGTTGGAGAAACCACCCCAATCTTTCTTGGGGATATCAAAGGAATAACCATGGTAATACCTACCAAAGTCCATGGTAATACCTACAATCCAAGTTGGAGAAACCACCCCAATCTCTCTTGGGGATTTCAAAGGAATAACCAGTGGCGACCACATGCACCACCAGGATTTGGAGGTCAAAATACACAACAACTTCAACATCAGTTTCAACAAGAAAAAGGGGCAGTTTCGATTGAAAGCAAAATGGATAAATTCATAGATGTTATAATAGCAAAAATGGGTCAGTAAAATGAAGCTCAAAAAAGGATGAAACAAATGATTCGAAACCATTCCTCTTCTATTCATAATCTAGAAGTGCAAATGAGGCAATTAACAGATACCTTATCAACAAGAAATCAATGTGCATTACTAAGCAATATAGAAAGAAATCCAAAAGAGCATGTAAAAGCTATCACCTTGAGAAGTGGTACAGAGATCCAAACCCCTAAAGCAACAATAAACTATGAAGAAAAGAAGAAGGACGGGGAGAAAGAGCAAGAAAATGAATGGGTTGAAAAACATAAATAACAGGAAGAGAAGGTGGAGAACACAGTTAAGGCAAAATCACCACTACTTCAACCATATGATCCTCCAGTACCATATCCACAAAGGTTGAAGAAAAAGGAACATGATCAGCAATTTGCAAAATTTTTGAAAAGATTTCAGACTCTCAACATCAATATGCCTTTTGTGGAATGTCTAGCCCAAAAGCCAAAGTATGTAAAGTTCTTAAAGGAGTTAATTTCCAACAAAAAGAAGTTCAGGAATTCGAGACAGTCACACTTACAAATGAGTGCAGTGCAATCATTTGTAATAAACTTCATTTGAAAAAGAAGCAACTAGGGAGTCTTACTATTCCATGTTCTGTTCGAAATTTAACATTTCAAAAATCTTTATGTGATTCAGGTGCTTCTATTAACCTTATGCCTTTGTCAATTTACAGGAAATTGGAACTTGGAGAAGCAAAACCAACAAACATTCGATTACAACTGGCAGACAGGACAGTAAAGGGACTAGAAGGCATAGTAGAAGATCTACTTGTAAGGGCTGGAAAATTCATCTTTCCAATAGATTTTATTATTCTTGATTAGAAGAAGATGAAGATGTTCCATTGATTGTTGGTATGCCATTCCTTTACACTGCCAAAGCAATTATTGATGTTTATGATGGTACATTGACGTTAAGAGTAGGAGAAGAGAGTTGAAAGTTCAATATCTATCAAGGTATGAAACATCCTTCTGATTATGATTTATGTTTTGGAGTTGATGTTGTGAATGATGTGTGAATGAAGTCCAACGAAGGAGGTTGGCAAATTGTGATGAATTGGAAAATATTGAGAAGTGTATGCAGGTATAATCTTCCCAAGATGAAGAATACCTTAACCACCATACTAATTTTTCTCAAATCCAATTACCAACTACTAAACCCACACCACCATCAATCATAAAACCACCAAATGTAGACTTGAAATCTCTACCTCAACACTTGAGGTATACTTTTCTTGGAGAGAATAAAACTTTACCTGTGATTATATCCTGTAAACTTACCCAAGACCAAGAAGACTTGCTTGTAAGGATGCTTAAAAGGAGAACAAATGCAATTGGTTGGCAAATTTTTGATATAAAGGAATAAGTCCATCTTATCGCATGCACAAGATTTTGATGGAAGAATGATACAAGCCAACCATTGAAAGGCAAAGAAAGCTCAATCCAAACATGCAAGAAATGGTGAAGAAAGAGGTGGTTAAGCTATTAAATGCTGGAATTATTTACCCAATTTCAAATAGTTCATAGGTAAGTCCTATCCAGTGTGTTCCAAAGAAAGGAGGCATGACCATTGTAGAAAATAAAGAAGGTAAACAGATTCTAACAAGAGTGGTGAATGGATGAAAGGTATGCATTGATTATAAAAAGTTAAATTCTACAACAAGGAAAGATCACTTTCCACTACCATTCATTGATCAAATGTTGGAGAGGATAGCAGGGCATGCTTTCTATTGCTTCTTAGTCTTAGATGGTTATTCAGGTTACAATCCAATAGAAATCGCTCCAGAGGATCAAGAGAAGATGACATTCACATGTCCCTATGGAACATTTGCTTATAGAAGATGCCATTTGGATTAGATTAAATCACAAATTTAGTCCTTTACATTTGGGCTAAAGTTCTTTTTAGTCCTTTATATTTAAAACGGTTCTTTTTCATCCTTTAGATTTATAAAATTGTCATTTTTAAACTAATGACCGGCAATAGCCCATTTCCCCGGTTAAATGACGCGCTGACTTATATTAGAGGAGGTATTTTCGGAATAAGCAATTTAACATCGTTCAATCCCAAATTGATTTCAAAATGGAACCCTAATTTTAGTCCTGTTTCAAAATAGAAGTGATTTGAAATTTGAGCCACCACAGGAAACAAAAACAGCAAGACTTTTCCTCTTAATTTTTACCTTCAAATCATCCTCAAAAACACTACTAGCTGTTTCACTCTTAACATTCTCAACAGAGACTCTACTCTTCAATGATTTCTGGGTAACTAAAAAATTAGAAGCAATAGACTAAGGGGTCTTGAATGAAATTCCTTCTGAGGTAGAAAAAGAAATGGACTTGGTGTGATTTTAGGTAGGGGATAAATATAATGGAGTTCTAGCATTATGAATGAAGGGTTTAGAAGTCGTAAATTGAAACCCAAGAAGAGAACTTTGAGTTTCCATTTTTCCACACTGTTTTCTCATAATCATAAGTCATCAACTTCACCCCTGCGCAGATGCACAACGTCCCTTCCTTCTCTTACATCTACACTTGTCCTAAACTTCTCCTTCACGCTTCTTCTTCGTTGCCTGCAATTGCGAACTCAAACTCCAACAAAGCCGCCGGCAGCGGCGATTTCTACGGTGCCGATTCCGCTATGTACGTGTCAAGGGAAGAGCTGGTGGCAAAGCGAGCTCCGGCTCAGAGTTAACGATGGTGATATTCAATTGAATATTTGCTGATTTGGAGCGAAAGAGTATGGATGATGGAATCACTAGTCTTCGCAAGCAAGTTCAGCAACTGCAAGCTGTGTCTAAAGAGATTGGAACAGAGGCAAAAGTTCAGAATAAGTTGGTCAATCAACTAGATTGCAGAGTCACTGCCAATGGAATTCATTTGATATTTGTCAGAGTTTAAAAGATTATATTTTAGTTGTTAGCTGTTGTTGATTGAGAGAGAAAGAGTAAGATTGAAATATGCTATAATGGACTGAAATATTCAGAGCTCTTTCGCCAATCGAAAATTGTTAGCTGTTTGGGAGCAAATCGAAATGGAAAATATGAAAACAGGACTGAAATATGTAGAGAAAGTACCATTGTTGAAGCTAAAGTTTGCGATGAATTGCAAAAGATTGACTATGCTGCTGCCGCTGTCGAAGATGGAAGTGGCCAGTATATAAAATTAGGGTTCTATTTTGAAATCAATTTGGGATTGAACGATGTTAAATTGCTTATTCCGAAAATACCCCTCTAATATAAGTTAGCGCGTCATTTAACCGGAGAAATGGGCTATTGCCGGTCATTAGTTTAAAAATGACAATTTTATAAATCTAAAGGATGAAAAAGAACCGTTTTAAATCTAAAGGACTAAAAAGAACTTTAACCCAAATGTAAAGGACTAAATTTGTGATTTAGTCTTTGGATTATGTAATGCTCCAGCAACTTTCCAGAGATGCATGATGGCCATATTCTCAGATTTGGTAGAAGAAATCATGGATGTGTTCATGGATGATTTCTCAGTCTATGAAAGTTCTTTTGAAGGATGTTTGGAGAACTTGGAGCAAGTTCTTACACGGTGTGAAAAGACAAATCTAGTGTTGAATTGAGAAAAGTGACATTTTATAGTGGAAGAAGGAATTGTACTTGGACATAGAATATCAACACAATGAATTGAAGTGGACAAAGCTAAAGTAAAAACCATTGAAAAGCTTCAATATCCCATCAATGTTAAAGGAGTTCGTAGTTTCTTAGGACATGCAGGATTCTATCAATGGTTCATCAAGGACTTTTCAAAAATTTCTAAACCGCTTTATAAGTTACTTGAGAAAGATTCTCCTTTTGATTTTACTAATGATTGTAAATTGGCTTTTGATAGGTTAAAAGAAGCCTTGATATCAGCTCTTATAGTTGTATCACCTAATTGGAACCTCCTATTCGAATTGATGTGTGATGCAAGTGATCATGCAATAGGAGTCGTACTTGGCCAAAGAATGGAGAATAAATTTCATGTCATCTATTATGCAAGCCGAACTCTGAATGATGCACAACTTAACTATGCCACAACCGAGAAGGAGATGCTAGCAGTAATTTTTGCTTTTGATAAATTTAGATCTTATCTTCTTGGTTCTAAAGTTATTGTGTATACAGATCATGCAACACTAAAATATCTCTTAAACAAGAAGGACTCAAAGCCAAGGCTCATTAGATGGGTACTTCTTTTACAAGAGTTTGACATTGAAATCAAAGATAAGAAAGGATCAGAGAACTTGGTAGCTGATCATCTTTCAAGATTGGAGTTAGAGCAAGAAGAAGAAAATGAAACTGAAGAACCAATCCAGGAGCTATTTTTGGACGAGATGTTGTTGGAAATTCAAAGTTTAAATATACCATAGTTTGCTGACATTGCTAATTTTGTCTTAGGTGGAAAGTTTCTGGAAGAATTCAACAATCAATAAAGGAAGAAGCTCATATATGACTCTAAATTTTATTGGTGGGATAATCCGTATATGAGGCTATGCAGAGATAGAATGATAAGAAGATGTGTAGGAGAAAAAGAAACTAGTTCAATTGTGCAACACTGCCACGGGATGGTCAATGGTGGTCATTTTCGTCCTCAAAACTACTGCTAAGGTTCTTGAAGCAGGGTTCTATTGGCCTACACTTTTCCATGATGCTAGAAAGTTTGAACTCAATTGCGACGCATGTCAAAGGAGTGGCAACATTTCAAAAAAGGATGAAATGCTTCAATATGAAATTCTAGAGGTCGAAATATTTGATGTATGGGGCATAGATTTCATGGGGCCATTTCCTATTTCAGACATAAACAAGTATATACTTGTCTGTGTGGATTATGTATCCAAATGGGTTGAAGCTCAAGCATGTGCCGTAAATGATGCAAGAGTAGTTTGCAAATTATTGGGAAGACTCTTTGCTAGGTTTTGGATACCTCAAGCTATCATAAGTGATAGAGGAACACATTTTGTAACAAGAATATGGAAGCATTGCTAGCTCGTTATGGGGTAAAATACAAGATCGCCACTCCATACCATCCTCAGACAAGTGAATAAGTGGAAGTAAGCAACATAGAATTAAAGAAGATACTTGAAATAACAGTGAGCAAATTAAGAAAGAACAATGAGCAAATCAAGAAAAGAATGGGCAACGAAGTTGGATGATGCTTTATGAGCATACCAAACAGCATTTAAGACACCTATTGGAATGTCTCCATATAGGTAGGTTTATGGAAAAGCATGACATCTTCATGAAGAAATCGAGCATAAGGCTTACTGGGCAATCAAAGTTTTAAATTACAGCTGCAAGAAATCTGCTGAAAAAAGACTTCTACAGTTGAGTGAATTGGAGACAATAAGAGATATGGCATATGAAAACTTCAGAATTTATAAAGAACGTACAAAGAGATGGCATGATACCAAGGTAAAGATTAAGAGTTTTCAAGAAGGAGACCAAGTGTTGCTATTCAACTCCAGACTTAGACTATTCCAAGGGAAACTAAAGAGTAGATGGTCGGGACCATTTATATTGAGCCATGTATATCCCTATAGAGCTTTTGAAGTTTGCAACACTTAAGGAGAAAAGTTCAAAGTGAATGGTCAAAGATTGAAAGTCTACTATAGAGGCGCATTGGACAATTCACGCCAATCGGCTTTCTTAACTGATTCAACTCCTTGAAGAATATGATGGTCTAAACTAATACATCTAAAAGAGTGCTTTTTGGGGGCTCAACCAAGTTTTTCCATTTTTATTTGTATTTCAAATAGTTTGTTAATTTTCCTTTAAAAAAAAAAAGAGAGTTGACATAATGATTTTTCCATGTTGCAAGTATAATGGTAGAGAAATCATGTTACAGGAAACAAAAAGATGGAAACCATAGCATGAAAAGTCATGCCACAACATGGCTAAGCAGAAAAGCAAATAGAAAGCTGGAAACCGTAGCATGAAAATTCATGCAACAGCATGGTTAAGCAGAAAGGATTTCAGAAAACTGGAAATTGTAGCATGAAAAGTCATGCTACAGCATGGGTAAGCAAAAAGGATTTCAAAAAGTTCACAACTGTAGCATGGAATGTCATGACATGGCATAGTTTGTAAGAATATTTTTTGTCAAGAAATCTTTTGGCCACATCATGAATGCCCATGACATAGCATAGCTTTCTCTATATTTAAAAAAAAATGTTTTTTTTTCCTATCTACTTTAACCCTAGGATGTGTTTTACTCTTTTTTTTTTGTTTTTTTTTTGGTCTACTGCCGCCTCCTCTTCCTCCTTCTCAAAGCATAAAAAAAAAAAAAAAATCTTCTTCTTCTTCTTCTCACAACAACATCAGACATCTTCTCATCCATTTGAAATTGTTTAGAGGGTTGTGTAGAATTTTCATTCCCCCACAAAGTTACAACACAGCAAGCATACTTAGGGCAATTTCAAATGGTGACCCAACAAATTCTAGTGAAGTTTTGATGACAACTATAGGAAGTTCTTTCTCTTACTCTATTTTGTGAATTTTGTTGGATATTGGCTAGAAGTTTTGTGATAAATTTCTGTGCTTGTTTCTCAAATTTCATAATTTATTTTTATTTTTTCTTCCTTTTTCTTTTTTGAATTGTGTGCCTATTCTTCATCCATTGGGGACAATGTATGATTTAGGTATGGGAGAGGGTTGTTCTTATGTTGTTATGGTCTTAAAATTTTTGCGAATCATGCTTAACTATTTGAATGTCTTTCTTGCAATTTCTAACTCCTTGATACTTGTTTCAAATACCTCTTAGTTAGCATGCATTAGGGGTTGAGTTGGAAAGCATGAAAAGGAATGAGTGTCATTAGCCTTTGTTTTTAAAATTTTGTTTAAGTATCTCGTTGATTTTGATGATTGAATTGAATGAAGATGTGCAATATTTGATACAATGAACCTTTTGTGAGTATTTGAGCCAAGAGTATTTTCTTTTCCTTGCTCACATTTTTCTTTGTTGAGTGATGTCAAATAGGCCATGTTTATTCTAGAACTTGCTTTGTTATGCATGTCGAGATCATAGTGTGGATTCATGCTTTGAGGTGATAAGGGCATTTAGGATGAACCGTTTAAACTTTCTAAAAAACTTACCATCTATACATATACCCTTAATTGACCAGTTTGAGCCTTGACTTTTCTTTGTTTTTAACACCACATTATTAGCCTGAAACCGTTGTTTTTATTTACCATCGTTGAACCATTTTGTCAAGAGTATGTGGGAATGAAATGCATGATAAAATTGCTGTTATTTCCAAAGGAAAGAATCACTGAAAAGAAAAGCAACGAAAAAAGAAAAGTCTTAAAGAAAAAAAGGGAAAAAGTGAAAAAGTGTTCCCTGAAAAGTTTGGACAAAGTAAATGTTCTCTTTGTATACAAAATGGTCCAACTAAGTGTGAAAAAAAAGGGATATTGATCTTGAAAAGAAAGTGATTCTAAAATGTACTTGTGTTGCTTTTGAATCTTGTAAGGAAGTTCCTACATATCTTGAGTTGTGTAGCCTAAATTTTCCTTTTGTTTATCTACCTTTGCCTAAGCCCCATTACAACCTGTTTAAGTCCCTTTGATTTTTGCATGGATTCATACTTATTAGTGGTGGAGATGTGATAAATAAGCAAGCCTATAGTAATGACATGTTATATTTGATATGAGTGCTAAATGAACCCCTAAACACTTTGAGTGATTAGAGTGCAACTTATGAGAGGTGATCAAATTTTGTGCATTTAATTTCAATGAAATTGTTGGGATTAATAAGATGCTTATGTTTTGTGAAGAAAAATGGCTATGAGTATTTGTTCTTTGACTTGTCATTACAACCTTCATTTCTAATGTGTGATAACTTTGGATTATTTGCGAATGAGTTGAAAAAGGGAAAGAAATGGAACGAAAGATGTTGAGTTAATGTATGTTTGAGAACAAGCATGATTTAGATGTGGGGGAATTTGATAAGGGTTAAAATGTCATTTTTATTGTTAATATTTTCTCATTATTATTGTGATTTTAAGGCACATTATTTGATGTTTGTTATGTTTTTGTTGTAGAAATGGAAAATGTTAATCTAGAGGAGAAATTGATAAGAGAAAAGAAGAAAAACTATATTGAAGAAGAAAAGAGAGACAAAATTTTAGAAAATACCAAATCTTTGCAATGGGTGTTGACTTGGACAATTTGGGGAGACTTCATACGGGTGAGATTCTGGAGGCGACAAAAGAAGACAACAACAAAAGAAAACAAAAAAGCAAGAAAGAAGTTGACTTGGAGTAGAATTGTGAACAAGACAAAAGTTCAGACACTTTTGGACTTTGCCTGGGGGGATAAACGAAAACAAAGTGAAAATGAACAAGAAGATAGCGGCCTTCTCTCTCTCCTTTGGAAACTCACATTCTTTTCTTTCTTTAGTTTTAGAAATTTTCTTAGAAAAATTCCAACAGCCATGTGTGCTATCATGAATGGCTAAACCCTATTCTCTGATTCAAGTAAAAGATTGATGGTTAATTTTTCTTGTTATTTTATGATGTTTGGATTTGTTTTCTTCATTTCTTTATCTTTGTCTTTTCTTTTTAATATGAGTGGCTAAATCCTTTTTAGGGTTCTTATTCTAATTTGACCATGTGCTTATTATGATTAATGTAGGTTGTTAGCTCTAATTCATTGGATATTGTTGTGCTTAATGTCATTTTAGGTTTGATCACCCTAAGATTGAATTGACACTATGGAACTTTGATTGAGAGATAGGTTCTGCAGAATTAGGCAATAACCTGTTAATAGCTTAATTAGTTGAGAGACAGTTAAGTGGTTAATATTGATTAAAAGGTCGTGCATTCAAATTGGAGTTAAAAGATATTAGGTTGGTGAGAGCTGTCAAATTTAGTGTTAATTAATTATCAATTAATCATAGGTACTATCTGAGAGGAAGATCTATGGTTCTTAAGATCCCTTCAAGATGGATTAGAATTAACATAGACATTGTTGGTTAATCAATCTTAATAAATGGTCAAAATTGAGAATAAGAATCCTAGTTTTTACATTTGATTGAATTAAGTTTTTACTTTGATTCATTTTAGTTTGAAACCTATTTCGGTGTCTAAACAAACAAATATAGTGAGTATTTCAATAGTCAATTTTAAAAATTCTCTATGGGACGACATCTTAATTTACTACTTGACACGACTCTGTGTGCTTGTAGAAAATAGCACATCATTGCTCAACTATGAAACCTCAAGGAAAGTCTGAAGAACAAATTAAGTTGAGAGTTTTTTCTCTCTCTGAGAGATAAGGCGAAAAACTGGTTCTATTATCTCCATTCTGGTTCAATTACTTGTTGGGATGAGATGAAAAGGTTGTTTCTAGAAAAATTCTTCCTTATATCCTGAGGTGTAAATATTAGAAAGAAGACATGTGGGAGAAGGCAATTCAATGGGAAGATGCTATATGAGTATTAGGAAAGGTTCAAGCAATTGTGTGCTAGCTGTCACCATTATCAAATTCCCTACCAACTCCTTATCCAATACTTTTACAAATGATTATTGTCAATGGATAGGAGTATAGTAGATACAGCCAGTGGAGGAGCATTAGTGAACAAAACATAATAAGTAGCTAGGCAATTGATCTCTAACATGGCAGGAAACTCTCAACAGTTTGGAACTAGAATTGATGGCACTCTCAAGAGAGTCAATGAGGTAAATACTTTTAACTTGGAGAACCAAATTGCTAATCTAACTACTATGGTCTGTTAATTGGTTACAGCTCATGCACAAATCGCCAGAGTTTGTGGAATATGCTATATTGCTGGACATCCTGCAAATATGTGTTCCACATTGCAAGAAAATTCTTATCAACATATTAATGTTGTAGGAGGACTCTCCTACAAGAGTTAGTATACAAGAAGCACAGCAATTCTGGATGGAGAGATTATCCAAACTTTAGATTCTCCATAATATTTTCTTGTATTTTTTCTAAAACACATGTTAATTTTTTTCAAAAATAAAAACATTTATGTAAAAATATTAAAATGTGTCATAGAAGATGATAAAGTATTAGAAAGGAATCTCTATGCCACTCTGTCAACGTCAATGACTCAATAAATATTTGTAGAGTAATTGCATAATTAAATGATATTTAATCAACTGCCCACCAATAATTTAGTTGATGACTCTCGATAAAAATTTGCAAATTAAAAATTATCCAAGTATATGAAATATAGGGTTGGTACAAATCATCCTAACCTAAAAATTATCTTAATCAACCCACTCTTTTAACCCATTAGATTAGGTCAAGTTAGTCAGGGGATAAATTAGTTATGTAATTTAATGAATTATATTAAGTTGAACCCAATTAGACCCGTTGAGTTAAAATATTAATTTTAAAAAAATTAAAGAGCCAACGAACTAACTGACAGTGGCAGATGGTAGTCTGGCGTGGCTTGCTAGCTAGCACTTTAATTTTTGAAAGTTAATATTTTAACCTAATAAGTCACATTGAGTTTAACTCAACCCAAATTTGAATTATAATTATATTGATTGGGTTGAGTGATGACTTGTAAAATTATAATACATGAATGGATCAATCCATTAATGATTCAATCCACCCACTTGCTACTCCTAAATTAAAATAGATCTTTTCTACCTCATTATGTGCATTCCAAAAACAGGGGTTTATTTACTTTCAATGGCAAACTACGTAAGATTGTTTTTTTGTACTAATTTGTTTATAGTTTTATTTTTAGCTATGAGTACTAACATTTCTATGCATAGTTCAAAACCTTGAAAATGTGGTACACAAAATTATTTTGTTCCCTAGCTTAAGGGTGAAAGATAGAACTAGATCATGTTTAGTGAATTGTTGCTGTACAATTATATAATTCACAATTATCTATATTTTATCTGTTGAAATAATAAGAGGGATACTTTGTCTAATTTGGTTGAGTAAAACTTTAGATAGTAATGATGTTAAAGTATTAATATTAAGAAAAAGGTAAATGTAATGGATTAGATACTTATGGGTAGTTAGGCAATATAACAAATGTTTCTTTGGACATAAAATTTATTTGTCAAGGGTAGTTTTAGCAATATAACAAATATGACTTTGGGCATAAAATTTATGTTTTAAATTTATCAGCAACGGTTCTGAAATTGAAGCCACTCATATGTTTTCTTCCTTCGAATGATGATTAATATTTTTAGTAACTTCTATTTAAATTCTCAAACATATGCGAATTTTGTGAATATAATTTTTCTGTTCCTCATTATATAACATCTTATTCCTAATTCCCAATTCCTAAAGCCCTCAACCTCAAAAATTAAATTAAGCGTAAAATCATTTACTTAGAAAATATATTTTCTTATATTCTAATCCTTTTGGTATTTTGAAAAATATTTTTTGATATCTTCTACACCTTTAAGTTCTCAACAATAAAGGAAATGGGCAAAAGTTTATGCAGTATTTCAAAATATATTTTTATATTTTTTAAAATAATATTTTATATTTTGAAGACAGTTTTTATTCCATAACTTTCATCTCAAAAATAAAAATATGTTTTAAAATACTATTTATACACAAAACATTAGTACTCCTTTCGTCCAAAAAAAAAATTTACTTTCACACTAATTTTTAAAAATATCATTACTAATAGGAATGATGTATCTTCACAAATAGAAAGTAAGAACAAAAATGTCAAAAAAAAAAATTTTGATTGGGGATACTTTTGTCATTTTACTGGTTTATTAGTGCTGTTTGGATTATGTTTCTTACCGAGAAGGGTGGTTATTGTAATTCGATCAAACCTGATTGACCCTATTTGTAGTTGGGCTAAATATCAGGGGTCATAAGTGTGATTAAGACAAATTCTAAATCTTTCGAGTTCGAAGTCGGTCACTCTTCCCCCTGACGTCTTCACAGTTCATGTCTATCATCATCATTTTCTCTCCGCACCGAACACAAACAAAATCAAGACAAAGAATCCCAGAAATCATACAAATACTAAAATAAAGTATCATTTAACAAATCGCAATCATGGCTTCAAGTTCATCGTCCGCTCCAAACAACTCGTGGGTGTTTTCTTTCTTCAGCCTTTTTTATGTTCTGGCATACTGAGGAAGTTTATGTTTTTATTTTTTAGGTTGTTCTTGTTTCCTTCGTGCATGTGAGTTTTCGTAAGGTAACAAGAAAAGTACCCATGTTAGTTTTTAGGGGAAAGATTGTATTTTTAGAGTTGCTTTTGTAAATATATGTTTTTTGCTTTGGTTGATTGCATGAGTTGGAGGCTTGAATTATGGTATTTCTGATTTATATTTACAAGCCAATTTGAAAAAATTGTGTATATTATTGTTGTTGGGTTATGAATTAAAAATAGAGTTTGATATGTTTTCATGATTGAAAAAGTTTTAATCTTCATGTATTTCCTTTTTTGTTTCGGAGGCAGTTCTTAGTTTCAACTCCTCCTCGTTTGGTGTTTAGTTTTCGTTGTTTCCCTATATAATTATATTGGTTTAATGGAGGAAGGGGGCAATTTTAAATGGTAGAGAGGGAAACAAGTATTGGTTTTTTGTATGAAATTGTACGGCTTCTGCAGGGGGACAAATCTACAACTTAGACTACTGTTTTGCATCTTGATCACTAAACATCTTCCATCAACTCTAAACCAAAGGTGCTTTTATTATGTTGACAATGATTTGAATAATGGGAAGGAATAACCCCT
The DNA here is from genome assembly GCA_020080225.1 of Gynochthodes officinalis. Taxonomy (NCBI): domain Eukaryota; kingdom Viridiplantae; phylum Streptophyta; class Magnoliopsida; order Gentianales; family Rubiaceae; genus Gynochthodes; species Gynochthodes officinalis. Next base: position 31,004,763 of record CM034625.1, on the reverse strand, counting down.
CCAACTTTTTGTGGATCAACTATTGTGTCTGTTCACTTGTTTTATGTTATATGTATCGTCACATGATTTGGGTATGCACTGGAGTGTTATAATTTCAACTTGGGGACAATTTTGACAACTTTAACTGTTTATACTTTTTTGTAATCTTTATCTAGCATCTATACTGGCTATATTTAAACAATAGCAATCAAGGCTGTACTTGACTGCCAAAATATTTGTGTCATTGCTTCATCTTGACATATTTGTGTACTTGACATATGTGTTTGCGGGTTCATTTGATTTGTTTGTGGAATATGTAACCTGGTTTTTGGTTTCATACTAACAATTCTTTTTGTAAACTTTAGAAAAAGTAATAAAAAAGATCTCTCCACTGCAATCTTGGAGCGCAAGAAGGCCCCCAATCGTCTTATTGTTGATGAGGCCATAAATGACGACAACTCTGTGATTTCCATGCATCCCAATAAAATGGAAGAACTTAAGTTCTTTATAGGGGATACGATCTTAATTAAGGTAGTTTTACATTTTGAATTTTACACATAAGTTTAGTGTTTTTTTTTTATTTTGGGAATGATAAAAATTGTTCTCTATGCAGGGGAAGAAGCGAAAAAGCACTGTTTGCATAGTTCTTGTGGATGAAGAATGTGTAGTAGAGAAAATCAGAATGAACAAAGTTGTTCGAGCTAACCTCAGAGTACGTTTAGCAGATGTTGTATCAGTACACCAATGTCCTGATGTCCAGTACGGAAGGCGTGTACACATCCTTCCAATTGATGACACAGTTGAGGGCCTTACAGGAAGCCTGTACGATGCATATTTAAAACGTAAGTCATTTAGTTGTTTCTGAGACTAAAAATAATATATCATCCTTTGGGGAGTCATTCAGATAAAATTATATTTTTGTTAGACAGAATTTTAATTACATGTCTGATTTCTTTAATTTTTTTTATGCTGCAGCATACTTCATTGAAGCTTACAGACCAGTAAGGAAAGGTGATCTTTTCCTAGTTAGAGGTGGCCTGCGCAGTGTTGAATTTATGGTGGTTGAAACCGATCCGCCTGAATCTTGTATTGTTGCACCAGATACAGAAATATTTTGTGAAGGGGAGCCAATCAGGCGTGAAAATGAGGAGAGACTAAATGAAGTTGGCTATGATGATGTTGGTGGAGTGAGGAAACAAATGGCCCAGATTCGTGAACTTGTAGAGCTTCCCTTGAGACACCCTAAGCTGTTTAAGACAATTGGTGTGAAACCACCGAAAGGTATTTTGCTTTATGGACCTCCTGGTTCTGGGAAAACCTTAATTGGACGAGCAGTGGCAAATGAGACTGGTGCATTTTTCTTCTTGATTAATGGTCCTGAAATCATGTCAAAGTTGGCTGGTGAAAGTGAAAGCAACTTGAGGAAGGCATTCGAGGATGCTGAGAAGAATGCACCATCCATCATTTTTATTGATGAGTTAGATTCTATTGCTCCCAGGAGGGAGAAGACACATGGTGAAGTTGAGAGGCGTATAGTTTCTCAACTTCTGACCCTGATGGATGGCCTTAAGTCTCGATCACATGTTCTAGTGATGGGGGCAACCAACAGACCTAACAGCATTGACCCTGCATTGAGGAGGTTTGGTAGATTTGATCGAGAAATTGACATAGCTGTACCTGATGAAGTGGGAAGATTAGAAGTCCTTCAGATCCATACAAAGAATATGAAACTTGCTGAAGATGTTAGTGTTTATAATTCTGTTCTTTTAGTATTTGGTACAACTCTATTGATCTTTAATTAGCATGAATAAGGTTTTTTCAAACCCATTTGCAGGTTGACCTTGAAAGAGCTGCAAAAGATACACACGGATATGTAGGTGCGGATCTTGCTGCCCTGTGTACTGAGGCTGCTCTGCAGTGCATCAGGGAGAAGATGGATGTTATTGACTTAGAAGATGACACAATTGATGCTGAATTATTGAATTCAATGTCAGTCACCAATGACCACTTCAAAACTGCATTGAGTGCTTCAAATCCATCAGCCTTACGTGAAACTGTGTGTCATCTTTGTCTTTTGAAACTGTGTGCTTCAAAATGATCTTAAAGCTCTTAAATTTTCCATGAGACAATTGTACTTTGGAAATTGTTCTTATTACTCACTTTTTATGAATACCCGATTCTTAGTGATGCATTTTGTTTATTTGGCAGGTTGTGGAGGTACCAAATGTCTCATGGGAGGATATTGGTGGGTTGGAAAATGTTAAGCGGGAGCTTCAGGAGGTACGGTGTTTGCTTACAAGTTGTGTTCTATTTCATTGATATTAAGCCTGTTTGTCACCAATTTCAAGCATTCCTGTTAAAGTTTCATGACGTCTTTTTCTCATCTATTTAGGCAAGTATGCAATGACCTGTTGATGACACGAGTAGAAATAAGGCTAAGTGTAGTGGTTGGTATTTATTTTGGTAATTCATGTTACTTTGCTTTTGTACAGACTGTTCAATATCCTGTTGAACATCCAGAGAAGTTTGAAAAGTTTGGGATGTCACCTTCTAAAGGTGTTCTCTTCTATGGTCCTCCTGGCTGTGGTAAGACCTTGCTGGCTAAGGCCATTGCTAACGAGTGTCAGGCCAATTTCATCAGCGTTAAGGGTCCTGAGTTGTTAACTATGTGGTTTGGAGAAAGTGAGGCAAACGTGCGTGAGATATTTGACAAGGCACGCCAGTCTGCTCCTTGCGTGCTTTTCTTTGATGAGCTTGATTCGATTGCAATGCAGGTACTTCCTTAATACTCCTTTCCCTCAAACTAGTGTTTCCAAAAGTCATTTATATCTTGCAAATTGCTGATGTTTCATGTAACATTCTTCTTATCCTTCCTTTTTTTGCATTTGGTCAGCGTGGCCATAGTGTAGGTGATGCTGGTGGTGCTGCGGATCGAGTTCTAAACCAACTTTTGACAGAAATGGATGGAATGGCTGCTAAAAACAGTTTTTATCATTGGTGCAACAAATAGGCCTGATATTATTGACCCTGCTTTGCTAAGGCCAGGACGTTTGGATCAGTTGCTCTACATCCCCCTCCCAGATGAGGCTTCCCGTCTTCAGATTTTCAAAGCATGTTTGAGAAAGTCCCCTGTATCGAGGGATGTTGATTTAACAGCTCTTGCACATTATACTAATGGATTCAGTGGGGCAGATATTACTGAAATTTGTCAGCGTGCTTGCAAATATGCTATTAGAGAAAATATTGAAAAGGTAACTGTTTTGGCTTTTATATTGTCCTTGAATAAACATTTTTCCCCACAGAATATTGCTTTTTAGATCTTTTGCCTCAAATATATCTTCAAATTCAGAAAAAGACAAATGAAATAAGGAATATGGTTGATTTAGGATTTGATGCTCCCTTTGTCGGAAGTTTTCTGTTGTTACTTAGATTTGATCTATGAAATCATCTCATCTCAAGATCAGCATGTGTCTTGAGCATAAGCTCAAAAGATAATTCCCACTGCCCCTTTCTTTTTATTTATAGTTCTCTGGGTGATTTTTTAATTCGCATGTCATTTTAACATTTTTATTTATTTCTTTATCTATTTATATATCTATTTATTTTATTATATTTTCTTTATTTTATGGATTTATATCTTTGGGTTCATCAACCGCCAACACCAACTAGTTAGGGATAAAGGTGATGATGATGATGATGATGATGATGATATCGTTTTAACTCCTCCCCATCTATGTCAGGATCTTGAGAAGGAAAAAAAGAAGGCAGAACACCCTGAAGCCATGGAAGAAGACGCCGCGGATGAGGTTTCTGAGATTAAGCCTGCACATTTTGAGGAGTCCATGAAATTCGCACGTAGAAGCGTGAGTGATGCAGACATTAGGAAGTACCAGCTATTTTCACAAACATTACAGCAGTCTCGTGGATTTGGTTCCGAGTTTCGATTTGCAGAACATGCTGGGAATGTTGCAACAGCTGGTACTGGAGCTCCAGACCCCTTCGTTTCTGTCAATACCGATGAGAATGATGGAGACTTATATGACTAATACACTAAACTAAGCTTCTGTTTGTACAGTTGGAAGTAGTGTGGGTAGCTTTGTTAGTTCTTTACCTTCCTAATGCTCATGCAGCAAGATTTGCTGGTTCTGCTTGTCACTCTTTATCTTGCTGTTTTATGAACATTTGTTTATGTCTAGAGAATCGTTCCCTTACATTTTGTACCAAATCGTTACGGGCACTGTCCAATGCCTATGTTTTTCTGGAATCCAGTTGTAGATATTATACTGGCTATGCCTTTTTTTCCCCTTAGTTTTTTTTTAGTCTAAATTAAATTTTTGATGAGATCTTTCATTTAGAAAAAAAATTCTTTACTAAGATGCTGAATGCCAATCAATGAAACATGTTCTGAATTTGGGCATCATAATTGGCAATTAGTGGCAATGCTTTGTTAAAGTAAACTAGAAAGCATAGTTTCCACTAAAAAAGGGATTCTTTTGGCAGCCGCAGTTTTGATTCCGGACAATTTGAGTTTGGAATACATTTATTTATTTATGTGCGTGAAAAAATTATAAATAAAAAACAATTGAATATATCAAATTTATGGGAAGTAGTGCTCTAAAATTGGATCATGTGTTACACAATCACAATTGATTAGACAAAATTTAATTTGGTTGACAAGTAAAACCTTGCATAAAGGAAAAGGTGTCTTTTTAAAAATTCTATGCATCTTTATCACGCAGCAAACCAATTAAGATAAGCATAAAATCTCAACCTCCCTATTATGTGTAAATGTTGGCATACGAAATTATGCTCTTGGCCTTAAATTAGAGAAAATATTCTATGCACGTAAGATGATGTAAAGGAAAAATAATTAGATGAACAGTTTATTTACATATAAAAAGGTCAAAAAATAAATTTAAATGATTCATTTAATACACTAAAAATAAAAATACAACGAATGTATAAAATAATTTTTTTAAAATTATAAAAGCTATATGGTTATACATAATATACCAGCTAAATACAACGAATGTAATATTTGTTCTTTTCGGGAGATAAATTTTTGGAAAGTCATAAAAAGGTCTTTGCTCAGTATTGATTGGGCGTAAAAAAGAAAGGTGCAAATATCGTTTTAGGCCAATCTATCGTAGTGTTTATTTTAGCATTTTCGTGCATCTACGTATAGATAAATTGAGTAATTGACCCATCAAAAGGTTTACAACAATTTTGTGTTTTTATAAAAGCCGTACAAATTAGACCTCTGCAATTGATTAAATCTGTCAAATTAGTTGATAGGTTAAGCGTGAAAGGAATTAGCTATCCCCAAGGAGGACGGAGGGCTTGGTTTTAAGAATATACAACTATTTAATGACGCTTTGATTGCTAAACTGTAAGATATACAGTCAAATCAGCCTATCAGGAGATACTAAGGGATCAGATGAGAAACCAAAACAAAGCAGAAGTAGTAATTCAAGAGTCATACTTAGCCATCTTGGAGGAGATTATGGAGGCTAGGAATCAAAGGGAAACTCAAGCATTTTATTTAGAGATGTTGGAATGGCATTTTACTCACTAAGAACTAACTTATCAAGAGAGGCGTTGAAGAGGATCTAGTATGCAAAATGTGTGGAGAGCATTATGAAACTCTGGCGCATGTGTTACTTTATTGTGGACGTGCAAAGAATGTTTAGAAAATTGCATTAGTATAGTGGGAAGATGTTAATTTGCAGAAGCAGTCATTCCAAGATTGGTGGATACATATTAGCATGGGGATAAAGGAAGGCAATTAGCAGGACAAAGTGCAACTCGTAGTTTATATTCTATGGATGTTATGGAAATCTAGAAATTTCTGAATTTTCCAAAACGAATAGAGAGAGGAGAAAGTAGATGTGGATTTGGCATTTGCTGAGTGGAGGGAATTTCAAGAGGCTAAGGATCATGGATAGCCAATTCGATGAAAGAAGGGTGCAAGGGAGTACTTTATATAATTGATAGAGTTACTGTTCTACGAATATAACTGTTACACTATCCACTATATATGTAGTATTTTTAGATTATATAATTTGAGTAAGCTACTAGAAGTAGTTTATTCTTGGTCTGAGACTCGCACAGAGTACTTAGTCGATCATTACTATTTTGTATTATTGTTTTGTTGGATCTTTTGGATATATTAATACAATTATTGTTTTTAATAAAAACAAAAAAAAGTTGATCGATTAATCGATTAACCGTTTAGTGAATCGATTAACTGATTAGCTCATTAACATTTTTTTTTTAATTTTATTCTTTCAAACATCTAACTTACTAGTTATTACATATTTATATTACAAATTTAGTATCTAAATTGCTACATATTTATCTATTCGATTATCTAATATAAATGTACAACTAATACTAATATTAGATTATTAATACTTAATAGTTATATAGTAATGAAGAATTTAAGATTTATTAGTTAATAATTTTTCAAATTATAATGTCATCATTTTTACTTGCAACATTATTAAATACTAACATATAACTTAATGTTACTTACTTACTTATTTAGCTACTTTTATAAAATATTAAAATTTAAACATATTATAGCTTATAATCATGATGTTTACATATTTTGTATCAAAAGTAATATTTGCATTATTTCTTATTATCTCATTATCTCAATTACTTTTTAGAAAAATTTGATATGAAATTTGTAATGTAAATATGGTTTAAATTTAACTCTGCGCAATATTTACTTACTATACTTATTTTGAGATATATAACAATATTTTTCTAAAAAACTATTATGAATAGCAATTTAACTTGTAAAGTGCCTAAACCATTTGATCAAATATATTGGAATAATTAAATACATGACACCGTGTAAAATGAATCAATAGCACTATGTATATGAATTTTTTTTTTTGTTGTAAAATACAATATTTTTCTTTTAATTTTCATACTTCAACTTTTTTGTCAACCGACTTTATAAGACTATATGCACATTAAAAAATACATATATAAATATTTTAAAAATATTATAACATATGCTTCATATTAAAATGTATAAAATCACTTAAACATATTACAACTATAAAAACTCAAACCAAAATTATTATAAAAAACGTTAATTTAGATTTGTGGTTATAAAGTAATATTATTTTTTAAAATAATTGTGAGGTTTTGAATTGATTTTTTCAAATTTAGGCTTCTTTTTCAAAGTTGTTTGTTGTAAATGGGTCACTATTATTTTTTATTTTTCACTTGGATCCGATCCAATTAGTATATATCATGGCTTATCGGCCTCTCTTTACACTGCATGAGCCGCAGACAACTGAAGAAAATGAACGCAAACATAGCTCGTCGTCTCTGGTACCTAACTTCTGCTCTGGTCAGTTTTGACAGTGTTTGGTAACGTATTTGCCTCTCCTTCCAAGCTAAAACTCAAAAGCTCCCGTCCGGAATTACTAACCCCAAATTCATAGTCCTAGACCCTAAAAAATTGAGACTAACTAACTATTATTACTAAAAGATAACAATAATAATAAAATAAAATAAATAAAATGACACTGTACAGAATTACACCTTTTCCACACCAAATTCGCCCCTACTAATTTGTTTTTCGGCATGGCGGACCCGGCCCCTAATTCTCATTGGCAATTGAATGACAATAATTCAATACTCTTTGCTCAGTATTGACTGGGAGTAAAAAAGAAAGATGTAAATATCGTTTTAGGCCAATATATCGAAGTGTTTATTTTAGCATTTTCATGCATCTATGTATAGATAAATTGACTAATTGACCAATCAAAAGGTTTACAAAAAAATTTTGTCGTTATAATAGCCGTACCAATTAGATCTGTGCAATTGATCGATTAAACCCGTTAAATTAGTTGATCGAGTAACCAATTAACCGTTTAGTTATAAGCTTTTGTAGAAAGGATTTAGATGAGTTTTTTACTTATATCAAAGCTAGTTTTAACTTTCTTCAAAAGTCATATTCACTAACTCCTAGTTATTTTGTTTCATATATTAGATTCTTTATCTTTTCACAGAAATTCCTACCTGCTCCCAAAGGATATGTGTTGTGTTCATGTTGGCAGTGAAAGTTTGAGGGAAGACTTAGAAGTTGGTTCACTGGATGGTGTATTATTTATTTTTGATATGTAAGCTGCTATTGCTACTTTTGTTATACTTTTAGTTTGTAATTTTATATTCGAAATCAGTTTAGATTGCTATTGAGGTTTATGATATAACATGAAAGCCTAGTCAATACGTTGAAGTTGGCTTTTGAATTATATCCGGCATCAACATTTTTGGCGCAATCTTTTTGCTTTTAATAGATCCTTTCTTTGTATAGTTCGAAGGGTTCTTAGTTTTTGTTCTAGTTAGTTTTCACATCAAATGTGATAGCGGTTTCGCTGTTATCACATTTTCCGCCTGGGCTATTATGTAAGTCCAATGAGAGCATTTAACCTTTTTTGGCTAACTCTTGTGCAGTAATTATTCATCAATTGAAATCACTATCATTTTGGAAAAAAAAAATTAACCGTTTAGTTAATTGATTAACTGATTGGCTGATTGACAATTTTTATTTTTTTATTTTATTCTTTCAAACATCTAACTTACTAGTTACTACATATTTATATTACAAATTTAGTATCTAAATTGCTACATATTTATCTATTAGATTATCTAAAATAAATATACAACTAATACTAATATTAGATTATTAACCCTTAATAGTTATATAATAATGAAGAATTTAAGATTTAGTAGTTAATATATTTTACAAATTACAATGTCATCATTATTAAATACTAACATATAACTTAATGTTACTTACTTACTTATTTAGCTACTTTTATAGAATATTAAATTTTAAACATATTATAGCTTATAATCACGATGTTTACATATTTTGTATCAAAAGTAATATTTGCATTTAATTTTTTATTATCTCATTATCTCATTATCTCAATTACTTTTTTTGAAAAATTTAATATGAAATTATGATTGCAAAGTATGGTTTAAATTTAACTTGTGCGCAATATTTACTTTCGATACTTATATTGAGATATGTAACAATATTTTTCTAAAAAGTTACAATGAATGGCAATTTAACTCGTAAAGTGCTTAAATCATTTGATCAAATATATTGGAATAATTAAATACATGACATTGTGTAAAATGAATCAATTACACTATGTATATGAATTTTATTTTTTGTAAAATACAGTATTATTCTTTTAATTTTTCATACTTCAACTTTATTGTCAACCGACTTATAAGACTATATACACATTAAAATATATATATATAAATATTTTAAAAATATTATAACATATGCTTCATATTAAAATGTATACAAATCACTTAAACATATTACAACTATATAAACTCAAACCAAAATTATTATAAAAAATGTTAATTTAGATTTGTGGTTATAAAGTAATATCATTTTCTTAATAATTGTGAGGTTTTGAAATGATTTTTTCAAATTTAGGCTTCTTTTTCAAAGTTATTTGTTGTAAATGGGTCACTATTATTTTTTATTTTTCACTTGGACCCGATCCAATTACTATTTGGAGTTTTTCCATTGATTTTTGAAAATTTGGGTTGGTCATTTTTAATAAGTTGGACCACTTTCAAATTTCAATTCTAATTTTCAACTGAACTAGATCCAAACAACTTTTAAAATTTTGGTTGTTTTAAATTTGGGCTGTTCTTTTTTGGGTTTCTGAACTTGGGCCTTAATTCTGATTTTGAACCATTAATCAGCTAAAAATCGGAATTATTAGCATGAAAACTGGTTAACCAACCGGTTAAACGGTTCAGTTTTAGTTTTAGGTTTTTTAAATGCAAAAATTAATTAATCGGTTGACCAGCTAATGCACATTCCTAGTAAAAGTGTTAAGAAAATACATTTTTGAGAACGTTTAGATGGGGCAATAAGGCTAAGGGTTTATTTGGAGTGTGATGTATTTGGAAAACATTATATTGGAATGTGTAAAAATTTTGGTGGGTATTTTTTGATAGAAAAAATATTTTGGAGGGAAAAAAAAAGAGGAAAAATTTTTAAAAATTATGTGAGAGAAATTTGAGTGGGAAAATTTGAATTTTAAATTTTGAAATAAAAATGTGTTTGGATAAATTGTTTTTATTTAAAAATTTACTTATTTGCAAATAGAAATAATCTGTCCAAACAAATTATAAATTTTTTCTCAGTTATCCATAAATATAGGTACTCGATGACATGATGTTATTTGAGCAGTTTGTGAAATCACATCCTCGACCTTTGAATGGGAAAACAGGCATTCCTGCCACTAGTTCAGAAATCTATTCTCATATAATTTAATTAATCTTTACATTGCATATGAGCAGAGCCACATTTGAAAAATTGCTCACCTTCCACTTTCAAACATAAAAGAATTAAATTGAAATTTTTGTAATTTTTTTAATAGTAATTGCCCACCTAAATTTTTGAAATTCATCCTTTTTTTTTTAAGTTTGCCCTCTAAACTTTTGAAAAGTTTCTTCTTTCTCTTATTTTGCTCCCTTAAAAGTTAAAAATGTACAAAGTATCCTTTTATTACTAAACAAAATTAAAAGCTATTTGAAATAAAACCTTCTTACCTTTAAACAATATCAACAAACCTTCGAAATATCTATGCTCTAATATTCGATTGATAAATATAATTCACCCCCAATAGGTGTCCTATCTCTAGAATACATTATATTAATTTTAAGGTTTCTATTTTTTTAGTTGTAGCTACATATATTTGTTTCAAAGAGTCAAGGTAGACAAAGCAATGGAATTGATTTGGCAAAAAAATTCATAATATTTGTATCCGGTGTTACTAATGTCTCAAGTTCATTTCGAATCACCAAAAGTGTAGATAAAATCCCATTTTGAATCTCCTACCGAGGAAAACAATTTTTTTTTTTTAAAAAATAATGTCTAAGTTATAAATTATATAGTACTTTTTACTTTGGAAAGAGCTCTTTTCTTTTTCTTTCAGTTTCATTTTAGACATGTGAAAACAGTCATCTTTTATAAAAATTCGCAATCTTTGTTTTTACACTTGAATGGAATGTCGAGAATTTTTTTAATAATTTTCCCATAATACTATATAAAAAGGAACATTAATATTTAAGTGATAAATAATCGAACAAACTAAAAAGAAGTTGTAGGTGATATCATTACGTATTACTTTTTCTAAATCTAAAGTCTTATATTCAGCCATGTGAAAGTGAAAACTTCCCTGCAGTTTCTTGTGGATGTTGATGCTATCTACACTTGTGATCTCATTTCCAACGTACCTTTTTCCTGATCCCTTCTTTTGGCAATATTTTACAACTATAAATCATCAATCTGAATCTAATCATGTGAGGATTCTTTGGCCTTTCACAGCACGCATATTTAAGTAAACATTTTAAAATTTTTAAGTATCCAATACATGCAAACGTTAATGCAGTTGATTTGGGTCACGTGCCTTTGAACCAATTTCAACAGGTTTATAGTGAAGTGAAACTTTAGGGGACCTTTTCTTTCTTTCTTTTTTCTCCCCTTTCTTTTTTGGTAGAGAAAAAAAATGAAATTTAAAGTGGGAAGTTAGAATCACAAAAAAATAAAATAAAAAAATCCCACAAAACTCTTAGCTATTGTTACATCGAAATTCTTGTCAACATTGATGAAGTATAAGAGTAATTGTATTGAACTATGCTATTTTTTATCATAGTCCTTTCAAATTGCTCAGAAATATAGGTTAGTGATTAATTATGTAGTAAAATGACTATCTTAAAAAATTATCTTTTACTTTCGGTGAGAATTCAAAATGAAAAAAAAAGAAAAAGGTATTGACCGAAACAGCAATCTAGTAATTTGATAAACAATTCAATGGAAAATTAGAATTTGCATGAAGCAAGATTTTGCTTCTATTTATTGACAATACCATAATTTTAAGAAATTGTGTATATATGTTGCATTCTATAAAAAGCTTATGTTTTACACTTCAATAGTATAATCAGTGTATCGTTATTGTACAGTAGAATCCCTATACATAAATTTATATAGTGCATTTGTTAGTAGCGTAATAGGCTTATGTGAATCTACAGATCAGATTTCAAGTGGGAGCTCTGCTCCTTTTTTATGCCCACATGTCAACGTTCGTACTATTGTAATTTTTTGAGAATTTGCACCTATTTAGGCTCTTTTTTTTTTTTTTTTTTACTGAAGTGTAGAAATCCTGGCCATAACAATATCATAATTCTTGAACATCTCACGAGCCGCATCATTTGACGAGATGACCACTGTACACATTGAGACCATGCTTAACTGATAGTAATAATACCTTGCACTAGCCGCAGAGAGTGGTAGCTAATTGGGTGAGACGACGAGGCATCACCTTTTTCATGGGATCTATCGCCACTATTTGTTATATTTCCCCTGCAGGGTCAATAATCACTAGAATAAGGTTCCCACATATGGTACCTATTTGACTATGTGACGCAGCGTTAAGTATAGAGAAATATTTGAAAAAATTAATTTTGAACAAAAAATAGTAATAATAATAAATAATTTTCGTTAAAGAAATTCTAAATAACCTTATAAATGCTTAAAACACAATGCTACTAGGGTTAGAACACTAAAACACAATTTTACTAAATTTAGGATACTCTAAATAAAAAGTTTAAAATATATTAAAAATTGAAAAGAATAAGAAAATATTAAAAAATTAAAAAAACTCCAAGTAAACGATCTACATCATTCTTCTCCACTTGAAGAAAACTCGTCCTCAAGTTATAATTAAAATCTGGATACATCGATTTAGTGGACTCATGGAACGGCGACAAATCAGCAACATTGAAAGTGTTGGAAATACCCATGCTACGGGGAAGTTCTATCACATAAGCATTGTCGTTAATCTTCTTCCTAACAGTGTAACGTCTATACTTCTTCGATTGTAATTTGCTATAAAATCCAGTTGGTAACCGTTCCTTACCAAGAAATACCATGATTTGATCTCCAACTTCAAACTCCTGCTTTCGGCGATGTTTATCTGCTGCTGCTTTGTATTTTTTTATTAGCCTCCTCCAACTTCTGCTTGACCTCATGATTACCTCTATGGCCTGGTGTGTCATATGATTCGCTACTATACTCTTGTCGGCTTGCTTAGGCAACTGTACCAAGTCTAAAGTATGTTGAAGCGCCTTTGTATACACAATAGAACAAGGCGACCTGCCAGTAGAACTATGAATCGCATTGTTATAAACAAACTCTGCTTGCGATAAAACCATGTCCCATTGTTTCGGCTTATCCTTACAAATACACCAAATCAAGTTGCCTAGAGTTCTATTGACCACCTCTATCTGGCCATCAGTTTGCGGGTGAGCTGTAATACTAAAATTCAAAGACGAATCAAACAGCTTCTACAAAGTCCGCCAAAAATGCCTTAGGAATTTGCTATCCCTATCAAAGGTAATAGATTTAGGAACACCATGCAAGCGAACCACCTCCTTAAAGATTAATCTAGCCACACTTAATACATTAGAAGTTTTCTTACAAGGAATGCAGTGTGTCATTTTGGAAAACCTATCAACCACAACGAAAACCAAATCTACACCCCTTTGGATTTTTGGCAAACCAAGCACAAAATCCATGGACAGATCTTCCCATATATTGTCAGGAACAAGTAAAGGCATATATAGACCCGTATTATTAGATTGCCCCTTAGCAGTCAGGCAAATATAACACTTCTGCACATACCTACTGACGCTCTATGTAACTAGGGCCAATAGAATCGCTCCTTCACTGCGGCAATGGTTTTGTCACACCCCAGGTGTGTAGCTAGTCCTCCTCATGTAAATCACGAACTACTTTTTCTCGCAATGAGGTTCGAGGAAGGCAAAGCTGATTGCCATACATCAAATATCCATCCTGCACATAAAATTCTCGTACAGGTTGACCCGCAATACATGACTCCCAAATCTGCCCAAAGTCATCATCACCTGCATAACATTCTTTTAGATGCTCAAACCCCAGAACGTCTTGGCTTAAAGTAATTAATAATCCAGCTCTCTTGCTCAACGCGTCGACCACCACATTATGCACACCTGATTTGTGCTGTAATCTGAAAGGAAACTTCTGCAAAAATTGACACCAACGTGCATGCATATCCTTACTAATTCTCTTCTAACTATTCAGATATTTCAGAGCTTCATAGTCAAAATAAAGCACAAACTCCTTTCCAACTAGATAATGTTCCCAGGTCTTTAAAGCCCTTACGACAAAATAAAATTCTTTGTCATAAGTACTCTACTTCTGCCTCGCGTCACTAAGCTTCTCACTGAAATAACAAACGAGCCTGCGCTCCTAAGACAAAACAGCTTCTACGCCCACATCACTAGCATCACAATCAACCTCAAACAGTTTATCAAATCAGGTAATGCAAGAACAGGTGCAGTACAAAACTTCTCTTTTAATATGGCAAAGCTATTTGCTGCTTTTTCTCCCCATAAAAATTTACCTTTCTTCAGGCACTCGGTAATTGGGACTACGATAGTACTGAAATTTTTAACAAAACGCCTATAAAAGGTAGAAAACCCGTAGAAACTCCTAACTTTAGAAATGGTTTTAGGGGTAAGCCATTCTCTTATTGCTTTTACATTCGCCTCATCCGCCTCTATTCCCTCAGCAGTAATAATAAACCCCAAGAAAGTAGCTTATTGGTTAGAAAATTGCACTTTTTAAGATTTATATATAGCTTATTATTCTGCAAGGCTGTCAACACCTCCCTAAATGCATTAAATGATCTTCCTCAGTCTTACTCTTTCTATAAATTAGGATATCGTCAAAAAAACTACAATGAATTTGCCAATGAAAGATTTCAGAACCTGATTCATAAGCCTCATGAAGGTGCTTGGAGCATTCGAAAGCCCGAACGGCATCACCAACCACTCATACAGTCCCTCATTTGTCTTGAAAGCTATCTTCCACTCGTCTCCGGGTTGGACACAAATTTGATGATATCCGTTCTTCAAATCTAGTTTTGTAAACCACTTAACTCTATACAATCTGTCCAGTATATCATCCAATCTAGGAATTGGAAATTTGCAACCCACGGTTATCCTATTGATGGCTCTACTATTCACGCACATCCTCTAACTCCCGTCTTTCTTAGAAGTTAATAGCGCCGGAACAGCACAAAGACTCATGCTATTCTGAATGTGCCCCTTTCGTAGCAACTCCTCCACTTTCTCCTTTAGAATCTCGCACTCCTTAGGACTCATCCTATAATGCGAGAGATTGGGCAAATTAGCACCAGTAATTAAATCTATATGGTGCTGAATATCTTGCATGAGAGGTAATCCATCTGGACTCTCGTCAGGCATCAACTCTTTAAATTCCTCCAACAAAGACTTGACAACTTCAGGCTGTTTTTCCACTTGTAATTCAGTCCCAATCTCTATAGTTTGCTTCACAACCAGTACATGAATTTGCCAAGTATCTGCAACTTCCGCTTCAAATTTCCTTGTTAAAGTAATGAAATTATTACTTGCGACATGCTTACTTTTATTCTTCAGAGGCAGTAACGTATATTTCACCCCATTTTTCACGAGACTAAACTGATTGACCCTTCCTGAATGCTGAGCATCTACATCAAATTGCCACGGCCTCCTAAACAATACGTGACATACATCCATATCTAATACATCGCAATATATCTCATCATCATACTTCCCAATGGGGAATGGGATTTTGCATCGCTCGGTCACTTGAATGCGCTCCATCCCAGATTTAATCCACCCTAACGTGTAGGGGTTGGGATGCTTCTCCACAAGTATCCCCCACTTCTTTACTGTCTCATTCCCAATAATATTCTCCATGCTCCCACTATCAATAACCACAGCAAAGATCTTGCCCAGAATAGTGTATCGGGTTCGAAATAGCTGATGGCTCTGTGACTCATTCTCCCGTTTTGGGGATAACATCATACGGTGCACTACACAATTTTGTTCCCCTTCTTTATCTTTGTCAAAATTTTCGGCGTTACCATCTGGTTCGCAGCAATATTCATCTTCCTCCTTCTCTCTCGCTGCCATGTTCACAGTTTTCCTTTGAGGGTATTCATTAGATCGATGCCCTAGCTGACTGTACCGATAACACTGAATCGCCATCGGCTTAGCATACGGGTTCAGATTGACAAATTTTTGTGCCTGCACCCTTTTCACCTTGATCATAGGACGCTTCTCCGTTGCCTTATCTTCTTGATTTCGCCCTGCATTAGAGCGATTGTTGTAGCTGCTCTTCTCTGCTGGAATAACTGAGCTACTATCTCTATAATTCTCGTAACCTCTTTTACTCCGTTTTTGCTGCATTAATTCGGCCTTCATAGCCATATTCTTCACTTCAAATAGATTTCGCAGGAATTGCACTCTGATTTTGTCTCAGATGAAAGGTTTCAGCCCATCAAGATACCTCGCCACCTGCTGTCCCTCCGTCTCTAACAGATTATTCCGTTCAGCCAACCTCATAAATTTGGCTGTATATTCATGTACAGTCCGAGTACCCTATTGGCAGCGTTGGTATTGCTGGAACATAATCTGCTCGTAATCTGGTGGAAGGAATTCCTGTTTCAACAACCTCTTCATCCTATCCTAAGTCCGAACTCTCTCATTTCCTTCTCACTCCCTCCTATTTTGCAATCTTTCCCACCATGCAGACACCCCCCCCCTTTAATCTACAGGCCACTAATCGCACCTTTTTCTTATTAGGGGTCTCTATATAATCAAAGAACTTATCAATATCAGCAACTCAATTCAGAAAAGTCTTCTATTCCTAGACCCCCTTTAAAAAAAGGTATATTGACCTTTAATTTAAAGTTGTTACCTTCATAATCTCTTGAGCGCCATCGTCCGTTTGTTCCATCACGTCCCCTTCGAAAACCTCCATAACGATTTCTGTCGCCACTATCATCGGAAAATTCACTTTCTTCCTCTTCCAAACTCTCTAAAAAGAGAGGGTTGTTCTGCCTACGATCAGGAACAAGCCTATCTACAAGTTCACCGTGAGCAACATATGCATCCGGTCTTCTGCCGTTTCGCCGATTCCGGTTCACATCAACGCCAAGATCCTCGAACCGATTTGCTAGTTCACTGAGTCGTTCTTCGATAAGATGAAGGCTTTGATCAATTTGCTAATTAATGCGTTCCATTAAACGCTGCTCCAATCGTTGCAGCGTGTCGTCCCCAATGATTGGGGCTCCAGTCCCCTGAACATCATCACGAAGACCACCGCCAGTCGCCATGGTCTCTGATACCACCTGACGTAGCGTTCAGTGTAGAGAAATATTTGGGGAAATCAATTCCGAAAAAAATAGTAATAATAATGAATAATCCCCGTCAAAGAAATTCTAAACAATTTTATAAAAGTCTAAAACATAATGCTACTAGGGTTATGACACTAAAACACAATTCTACTAAATTTAGGATACTCTAAATAACAAGCCTAAAATATATTAAAAATCGAAAAGAAGAAAAAAATACTAAAAAATTAAAAAAAACTCCAAGTAAACGATCCACATCACGATGCTTCATCGTCTATGATCTAGGATACACATATGACCGACCTATAAGGATGGGAACGTAATCCCCAAAAATACTCCTATACTCAAGTTAGATAATTGTTCAAGAAAAATGTGATATATTAGCAGTATATTAAAGTTATCTTATGTTTTTTTATCAAGTGTCCTTTATTTAATAGTCCCCTCACCTTTCATGTTTGATAGATGTATTTTATATAGTAGTCACATCATGGAGAATCCCAATGCAATTCTTATTTATCTTTACTTTTATAAAAGGATAATCTCAATCTCATGTCATTTTTATCCTTATCAATGACATTTAACAAAAAATATTATTATTCTTTTGAATTATTATTACCTGATGAAGGTAGCCAAAAAGGTAATAAAAATAGGGCATATGATATGATTTGATTTACTGGCCTTAAACATAGGCCTAAATTCTACTCACATTATGTTTTGTTTTGTTTTTTTGTTGTGTGGCAAATTCCACCTTTTTCTCTCATAGTTTTACTAGAAGTAGAAGTCAGTTTCCTCTCTTAGTTTATAAAACCCCATTATACTCCTTAAGGTTTGGACTGATGTGGTAAATTGATGGAAATGTTTTTGATGTTGGATTCGTAAACTTTAAATACATGACGAACAAAATGACAATTGGTTATACTTTTTTTTTTTTTTTTTTTTTTGCTTTCCATCACCATATGAAATCTTAAAACACACTTTCCACACAATGAAGAGAATGTTAGAATTAAATAACAAAAACGAAGAGAAGTATATCAATGCTGTATTAGGAATTAGAAAAATAAAAAAGAGAAAGTCTGGTGCTGAAGAACTAAAGAAGTAACAGAAAGGTTCTAAAAAATTTTTTAAAAAAGTTTGAATATTAAAATTTTAATTTTAAGAAATCGGAATACTTTGCTACAAGAAATTTAATATAATTCCGATTTTACTATTTAATTTAAATTAATAAATTACAAATATAATTCAAATATAATTTATTGCTCATATACAACTATCGTCATGCTATTCTTTTTATTCTATATTAACTTTAAAAACAACTCTTTTTGGTCTTTTAATCAAAGTACAAGTATTTATTAATTTTTTCAAGAATAATCTATAATGGTATTTAAAAGGAAAAAAAATACTAATTTTATAATAATTTTAGGTATAAACCTAACTTTATAGTTAATTAAAAATTCATTTATTAATATCACCATAATAACAATTTATACTAATAAACAATGAAAATTAAAAAGGATAAATAAAAATTAAAGAAATAAAATATATGAAGAATAGTATAATGAAAATTAAAAAGAATAAGGAAAATTAAAAAATATAAATAAGAAATAAAATATAAAGAAGGTAATTTCAATAACGAAGGTACAAGTAAACTTCTACTTTTAATAAGAAAAAAATAACAATAATGATGTTAATAATTTAGTAGCAATATTGAAAAAAAAAATACTATCATTTAGGATAAAATCAAACCACAATTCAAGAATTTAATGAGAATTTTTTTGAAAAATTACATAACTTTTAGTTGTAATAAATTATGAATTTGAATAAAAAAATTTAAATAAAAAATTAAAACTGATAATAATTAAAATAAAAAATCACATGAGTAACACTTAAAAGAGCCATATAAAAGTCAAAATAAAAAGAATAGATAAAAAAAATTAAAAGTTAATAATATATTTATTTAAACTAAAATAAAAATTAATTAAAATAATAACTTTTAGCATAAAAATAAAAGAAAAAGAGTTGATAAAAAAGGATTGAAAATTAAAATTGTATTTATTTAAACTAAAATTAAAAAGTAGTCAAAATAATAACTTTGAGTAAGAATTCATAATTATAAAAAAAAATACATTTAATTTTCTTATTTTCAAAAATCTGATTACTTTCTCATAAAATTTAAAACTGAAAAAACAATACAAAAAAGAAAGAAATCACTTTAACAAAACGAGAATTTAAAAATTAAAAAAAAACAAATTACTTTCCAAATTCAAATTTCTTGGCAACCAAACCAATCCTAAGGGAAAACTAAACTGAAGTCATATATTATGAGAGTGACATTTCGTGAAACTATAGAAGGGGAAAGTTGCATTTGTCCTCTTTTTTATTAATAATACTTCCCCCATCCTAAAAAAATAGTTCACTTTCAAAAAAAAATTCTTGTATCAAAAAATGAATCCACTTTCAAAAAAAATTACTAAAATATTTCTACTAATAATAATTGTGTATACTTACAACTAAAAAGTAAAAATAAAAATATAAAATTATATATTTAATTGGTACATTAAAAATATATTCTATTTAATAAGTAATAAAAAATTATACGGAAAGTAAAGTGGACTCTTTTAGACACTTTGTTTGGGATACTAGATGTATGGTTTTAATTTTTTGGCATTGCTATTGGCAAGAATTGATTAAAACTTTAGACTAAACTCATGAATGAACACCTTTAGCCAATTTGGTTAGCTAGAAAGATAAACTAGTGACCCTTTTCATTGCACTAGGCTACTAGCTCTCGATCTTCTGGTTGCAAAACAACGTCGATGAAAACGTTTAGATGCACTATTCCGCGGTTGGTATTGTAATTTTCTATAAATTTCCTATTTGTCATTCACCTGTTAAACTTTGCTTAGTTCTGTTTTTGAGGATCAACAAATCAAATGAAATTCCCTGTCAATTTTTGATGAAATACTCATTTGGCCTAGGACTTTCAAACACATCATAAACTAAACTGGTATTGATGAATAACCAACCCACAATGAAAAGGGAAGATATATTAATACTATGAATAACCCAATATGATAATCCTAATAATGATTTTTCATATTTTTTGCGTGTATCTTATCACTGAATTTAAAAAACCTCAGAAATTGACTGGAGTTACAGGTGTAGTTCTGAAAGTATTGACTGCATCTCTTAGCATAACAGGTTATTCCTTATCTCGAGACCAAATTGGTTACGCCCCCCCAACCCCTACCCCAATTAAATAAATAAATAAAAACAATCCAAACAAGTTTTGGCCCGTCTAATTTCTTATAATAGGCGAATTTTTATTCTTCTCGAGGTGGGACAAAAGATATTTTGACAAATGCTCGTCATGCCTTCAATTCTGTAAAAGCATACACAACACTAACATCTATAAGAAAGGGATTGGAGCAGAACACAACTCTCTGCAAAACTCATTCAATACAGCAGCAGCCGAGTGCAGGACAAGAGTAGCAACAATACTATTGCAGAAATTAATCCAAACACAAACAGAAAAGGAAAATTCTACATCCAGAACAGTTGTCTTTAGACTCTCTACTTTCACTCAATCACATTAAAGTTTGACCAGGAAAAAAGTTTACTTTCAGAGAATTTGATCTGGTTCAAATGAAAGGTTCACTAGGTTCATGATCTAAAGTGACTAATGCCACCGCAGTACAACTATGCCCCTTCTGCTAGAGTTCTCTTAGATGTGCTGATGTAGAGCACTGCATCAAAGAGATTAACATTTACCATGGTGAAATAGCACATAAAACAGACAAAAAATCACATTGAAATATTGAACAGAATGCTCAACTGATTCTGAAATTACCATTATTTCCCCTAATAAAAGCATCTCCATATTTGTTTTTCAGTTGTCCATTGACGTATTCCTCTGTTTGTTCCATTGCTATATTCATGTACCCATCCAGACAGGCCAGAATGCCTGCGCAAGCGAATTATGATGCAAAATTTTAGTAATTCAGTTTTCTTTTCTTTGCGTGCGCATTAGCATGTCACAAAGTACAGAATTAGAATAGAAGGCAGCAGTGTGTACATGCATAAAAAGTTAAAGATTGAATACAGAAAAGAGTACAGAAGGTTAGCAAATTTTAAATACTGTGTGTAGTATGGTTCAAGAAAGATAGATTGGGAGCTCAAGGAAAATGCAGTATCTTGAACTGTACAATGTCAAATATGTCATGGTGGTCATTTGGTGATGTTAATCACTTGTTGGCTATGTTACATTCACTCAGATACAGGTGTTACCTGCAGTTATGTAATCAGGACACAGGGCATGCCAAATGAGTTGGGTATGGGTGTGTGGGCATCTAAGTAACTCGTATTCGCTAACAGTTTACGTGTTCATTAGTATTTCTCAATTTTTTCCCTTCAATATAGTCAAAAGCTTCATAATTTGGCAAACAACCAAACAAACATGTAGAGAAGGTTGGGATAGTTAGACTGAGGAAAATTCAGTTGCTACTGTTTATAATGTTTTTTGTATTATTGATGAGATATTAATACAGAATTGTTTGGATAGTCTAATAAATGTTTCTATCCTTGTCTAATCTCACAACCCACAAGACTTGTACATCTTAAACAAGCAGGTTTCCTTTACTTATTTAATTTGTATTAAAACTCTTATCTTTATGTATAAGTTCCAGCTATTCACAATCAAAGAATTTCACTCAAATCAAAAGTTAAAGAATCCATTTTCTTTTCACAAGATCCGACACAGATCCCATACTAGTACCTGTATCTGAAACCCTGGAATGCTGAGCCCAGTATCATAGCTCATTGATGAACCAAATTAAGAGAAAGCAACAAAAACGAAGAAAGATTCAACTCTTCCACGACAGTCCCCCATTTATCTGCCCTAAAATCTCCACCATATCATGTTCCATTCATCCTACTCCAATTTTTAACAAATTCTTCTTCCTCTAATTTTGGTTGATCACCCCTATCAGATGACTTCTTTTGATTTTTCACCAATTTTTCAGTTAACTTTTTCCCAGAAGAATGAAGTGTACAACCTTTGCCATACAAACATTTATCAACCATTTATGGAACCACCATTATTCTTCTTGATAAACCAACTAACTTGAATTCATTCTTTAAGATGCAGCGAGAAATGCACAAACAAAATTTATACAACCAGAAGACATGTACAAGAAGATATCATACAAAGATATTATGCAATATTAAGACAACCTGAGCATTTTTGTTCAAAAAATTGGTTAAATTCCCTTAAGTAACTATACAGCTTCCAAGTAGAGCAAATCTGTAAAGCTTTTCAAAAACTTTATGGACACAAAAAGAAAGAAAAGAGTATTCAGTCAATCAAAGGAAAAGAAAGTGCTACTCGCCATTTAATAAACATCAGGAAACATAAAAGCCTGTACTGCAGTTCAACAGAATTCCTCTATGTCATAAACAAGCATCATTAGTTACTTAGCTAATAAACGGGTAGTCAAGGTTATGATACTGCCCATACCTCCTTCGCACACCTGACCAGCAACCCCCAACCCCCAACACACCCCCCCAATCAAACACCCCATCCTCTTCCAACCCAGAAGGGAAAAAGCAAAATCAGTTCAGTCCTGCAATCTTCGTGAACTATAAAATGATTTCACATACTTAACAAACTGAAAATCATTCATTGCAAGTTGAACCTAGTAATAGTGAAGAAATCCTCAATGCTAAGCTTAACCCAACAAAGTAAAAATTCTTTAGTAAACACTGAAATATTGGTTTCTAAGAAGGAGCCTTTCAAGCACAGAAATGATTTCACAAGATTTGGATGATTCAAAACAAACATACTACCCTAGAAAATTAGCTACAGGATCAAAAAATGAAGAGTATCATAGAAGAAAAATCAGACTGAATGAGAATTCCACTCAATTGGCCAAGAACAAAACCAAAATTTGCTAGCTTCTTCACTAGTGCAGGTTCCCTATAGCTTTTTTTATCCACGCATAAGTTAGACATGGATTGAAAGATTCAAATTTGTGTATCACCTAGTTTCTCTACACATATATACTGCATCCTCACCATGACCAAGGACTGACTGATATTACTGTTAAACTCACATTTCTAATATAACCAGCCAAGAAAGAGATTACTCTAAATGAAAACATCGTTCTACAAATTAGATCAACACTAACAAAGAATGATACATGACATTGGGTATCTAGAAAGCTATTTTCCCCAGATATATTAATGCAATCCTCCTACTAGGCCAACAGACTACCATTCTTGTAACAAAGAACCAAAATACCAATGAGAATCTCATCCAACAAAAAAACCAGTGGAATGAGGGCCTACTCCTTTCCACAATAATAGTCCAACATAAGCGTTGCATATACTTTTCAAAAAAATAAAAAGTAGTAAATTAGTTGATGCTCAAAGTCACCCATATCAATCAATGACAAAAAGCAGACGCTGAATTTGCAAAATCCAAAAACCTGCTGACATAAATAACCAGAACAGCCATGAACAATAGGTAAAAGTACGTAAACAGAATGACAACTGGGCAGATAAAAGAAACCGGTAAGCAAAACCATATTTCTCAAAAGACAATGAAATGTGACGTACTAATGCGAACAAGAAAAACTCCAGAAGAGAGACCCAGAAAAAAAAAAGAAAGGAAACCAGCAACTTCTAACCACGATAGTCAACACCAGAGTTCAATTTCACGACTACAGGTCTCCCCCGAATGGATTTCAGAAAATCAGCCGGAGTTTTTGTGGTTGTCGAGCTTTTCTCCACTGTCCCACTCATGTCTAGTTGCTACTTATGCGAGAGTTTACCTGCTATTACAATCACCATAAACAATCCTCAGCAAAATCAAACCATGCAAAGAAACCCAAAACAGTGCTAACTATACAATAGTCAATCACGGTGGCAATGAAAATCTCAGAACATCGGCCACAACAGCGCACAATTAACCAAATAACCTAAATATGCACGAATACATACACAATCAACCCTAAAATTGCATAATCAACAAAATAATTACATACCTACTAAGACTAGCACGATTACCTTCATACGAAGGCCTAGGGATTTAAAAAAAAAAAAGTAGTAATTGAAATTAACTGTGGAATATTGTAAATAAAGACCTTACCTGGTTATTTTGCTGAAAAAGGAACTTAATAGACTCCTAAATTAGGGGGAAAATAAACAAAAGAAAAAGGTTGCGGGTAAAGCAGAACACAACAGCGCGACCCTCAAAGTGATATAGGTGAAATTATAGCGGCGGCGCGAGGCGGTGGAGCAGCAGGGAAGGAATGACGAAGAGAAGGAAAAGAAAAGAGGAGAGAAAAAGATAGGGATGGCAATTTCCGGGTTCGGGGTCGGGGGTTGCAGTCCCATACCCGACCCCGAAAATTATCCCTGCCCCCGAACCCGAGCGGGTTTTAGGGGTTATTTCCATCCCTAGCCCCGATCGGGTTTCGGGTTCCCCGAACCCGATCATGCTGGTCGGGTAAAACCCGAACCCGAACCCGAACCCCGAACACACAACAACCTAAAAACAACTCAATAAAATGTGAAACAACTCAATAAAATATCAAGCAACTCAATAAAATGTCAAACAACCTAAAATATCAGAATCTTCTTTTGTAAATGGTGAAAATTTAAACCCAACTTTCAAAAAATATTTTGGATTTTGAATGTGTTTTTACTGAAATTCAACACTGGAAAACAAATGGTTAAACCCAGTTTCTGAATGTGACTGAACGAATGGCTAAACAAATGGCTAAAAACAAATACCAAAGTAGCAGGCAATTTTTTTATTTTTATTTTTATTTTTTTGGGATTTCAGAGAAAGGAAAAATGGTCAAAACCAGTTTCTGAATCTATTTACAGTGAAGCAAGAAACTCAAAAAGTGCAGGACCAAAGCAAAACCGGAAAACTGGAAACTGACTCTGGATGACCCCAAGAAGTAACTAATATGAATCCGCAAAAATGTGGGAGTACCATTACAAAAGGGGCTAAAATGACTCGATGCAAAAATCACATCATTTGTACAACATAAGACTGCCAGAGCTTCTCAGATACAGATGCATATTTGATTGCTCAAGTGCTCTTGCCGGTGGCCTCAGCCAAGGAAGTAAAGTTAAAGCTGCACAAGAAAGGGAAAGGAACAGCTGAGTAACAGGACAACAACAAAAATCCATTCTTCAAGAATTAGATTTCGAAAAGAAACGAAAAACTGGAAGTTTGCCAATGAATGATAAACAGGAACACTCTGCACGTGGGAGAAAAGACCAACTAAAGTTCAATGATCGTCTAAATGCTTCACCGGGTCGAATGCCTTGATCTGATAACAAATGTCTAAAACTATGAGTAGTGAAAATGATAAGTAAAACCATCTATGTTACCAGGACAATGGGGTACCGGTGTTGAAAGTTATAAACAAGAACTCTTCATCGCTGGCTACCTTACGTTGAAAACATAAAGAAATATTTCATATACAAGGACTCAATACATAACAGTATAATTGTTATTTTCTAAGTATGTATAGCCATTTGCATTATTCAAAATATCAGAAACTAAAACTAACTAAAGTATTAAAATATTTAATAGGGTTAGAATCTTGTATTACACTTCAAAAGGAGCATCTCAACTAATAAATAGTCTCGTTAATAAAGAATAAATTTTAAAATCAAATTTAGATAAAACGGTTGATTTATTTATAATAATTGACATAATATTCACATAATAAAAAGTTACTTAATCATGATTACTTAACAAAATCCGGTGCATTCTTTCATATCCTATGAAATTTTCTAGGAATTATCATCACTCTTTAAATATTAGCATACATCTATTTCGAAAATTGTACTCCAAACAGAATGATCAACGCCATTATGACCAACCAACCAATTGCAACTAATAAATTAGTAAACTAATCATAGCTAGCAGGCCAGAGTTTCGGATTTAGAAACAAAAAAAAAAACAGTGACAAGGCATATATAGGATGTCCGTTATGTTATAATAGCGAGCAATGATCAAAAGGGCAACGAGGAATACAAGAAAACCGGCCGAAACTGGGACAACAGAAAAACCGATCAGGGCTGACTGACTCGTAAGGCAGTGCTGTCACGTGTGGACGTCATAATAATGGTCGGCAGATCTCCACTTAATGGACAAGCCATCTTTGAAATGATAAGTATAATTCCGATAAAGAGAGATTACCGAGCGGCAGCACAGCGGCGGAAAGCGAGCGGCAGAGCGCCAGAAGCGCTGCAGAAAGCGAGCGGCAGAGAGGTAGAACAGCAAAACGGCGAAACGCGAACAAGGAGTGGTGATGGCGGCAGATGGTTCAGCAACTCAGCAAAGCAAAGGCAGAAGGAAGGCAGCGGCGGCGGAGGAAAAAGAAAGAATGAAGAAAGAAGAAAGTTTGGTTCTGAATCTTCAAATTACCAAATTACCGAATTAGAAGCCCTGGGTTCTGATTTTGTAAAATTGCAAAAATGGTCCAATTTAAAGTAATTTTATTCTCAATTTGACCCAATTAAAATAATAATTATTATAATAATACTCATATTTTCTTTCTATTTTATTTTACACTCTTAATAAACCTAAATTTATTTAATCATATCCTTAAAATATATTTCTTTCCTTCAATTATACCCTAAATAAGTTAATATGTTAATACAAAATTTAACTAGTTAATATAACATTTTATATTAGTATGATCAATTAGAATTTCTAAATGCATATTGAATAATTATTAATTTGTCATGATCAAATTTTTCCTATTAATTTTTTCCTCAAAAATGTACAAACTCAAATTTTCAAATTTAAATTACTATTACATTAAAGTTATTAAGTTAATATTGTCATTCAATTTAATACTCTCGTAAATTAATAATAATAAATATCTACTAAATATTCACTAATCACTTTGTGGTAATTAATTATAAAGTTATACACTTAAATAAAATAGGGATGAGTTATTACAAAAGATAATTGCACAGTTTGTACTCTCATATGTACACAATTTAATGAAAAAATTAATAAAGTTTTTAAGATTAATGACTTAGTGTATATGAAACACTAGAACCATAGACAATGTCACAAAGATTATTAAAAGTAAAAATGGTGTCACTATATAAAAGAACATTTTGTTTGTTATTTAACTTAATTTCATTCAAAATTATAAATATGTTCATTTCTTCAATGCTTATATTATATTTAATCAATTCTAATATATGAGTAAAATTAACATAAATACATGTCAAATGTAATAGTAATACAAATCAATTAGTCAAATGCTCAAAACACTAGCATTTTGATAATTAGCTCAATAATCTTATATATATTTTGATAAAGTACATATAAACAAGATATGAAGCAATAATTTGATAAAAAAAAAAGAAGCAATAATTTAGTGAAAAAATTATTAAACTTTTTAGATTAGTGTATATAAAACACTATGATCATATATCTTTCAACAAAGGGCATTCAAATGCTTATGCGTTTTTCTGACATTATATAGAAAAACATTTTGTTTATTATTTAACTTTATTTCATTTAAAATTATAAATATGTTCATTTCTTCAATTCTTATATTATATTCAATCAATTCTAATATATGAGTAAAACTAATATAAGTACATGTCATATGTAATAGTAATACAAATCAATTGGTCAAATGCTCAAAACACTAGCATTTAGTTACTTAACTCCATAATCTTATATATATTTTGATTAAGTACATATAAATAAGATATGAAGCAATAATTTAATGAAAAAGAAGAAGCAATAATTTAATGAAAAAATTATTAAAGTTTTTATATTAATGTATATGAAACACTATGGTCATATATCTTTCAAAAAAGGGCATTCAAATGCTTATGCATTTTCTAACTCTATATAGAAGACCATTTTATTTGTTATTTAACTTTATTTCATTTAAAATTATAAATATGTTCATTTCTTCAACTCTTATATTATATTCAATCAATTCTAATAGATGAGTAAAACTAATATAAGTACATGTCATATGTAATAGTAATACAAATCAATTAGTCAAATGCTCAAAACACTAACATTTAGTTAATTAACTCCATAATCTTATATATATTTTGATAAAATACATATAAATAAGATATGAAGCAATAATTTAGTGAAAAAAAAGAAGCAATAATTTAATGAAAAAATTATTAAAGTTTTTAAATTAGTGTATATGAAACATTATGATCATATATCTTTCAACAAAGGGCATTCAAATGCTTATGTATTTTCTGACACTATATAGAAGAACATTTTATTTGTTATTTAACTTTATTTCATTTAAAATTATAAATATGTTCATTTCTTCAATTCTTATATTATATTCAATCAATTCTAATATAGGGGTAAAACTAATATAAGTGCATATCATATCATATATATATATATATATATATATAACGCTTCTTATATGTATAAATATAACTCAATGTAATTTGTATGAATGATGAACCATATACTCTATGAGTTATAAATTTAATGATTACTTAATATGTATGTATAAATGTATAGATTATAACTCATAGCTTACAATCTGAATTAGTTAGTTAGACTTGCAAAGCATAGTTATGACATATAAAATGCTTATTAATTATTTTCTTAACATGATTACATGAGATAAGTGGTTCATTGGGAGGTTACAAGACAAATAGTTGGTAGCATATATTCATGCATGTACTTTAATATACTTGATTTGGACAGGTGTATCTACAAATAAAAGAAATTTGATGCTCTCCAGAAAGATAAAGAGATATATATAATTATTTCAAGATAAAAACTATTAAAGCATAATATTTGTACAAAAACAAGAAAGATCCTTTCTTTTTTGAATTAAAATAGAGTACAAAAGCAAAAACTAAATTTTTTATAATTAGTTAACTGTACTAAAAAATAATTATACTTATTCTTTTTGTTCCCCTTAAAAAAAAAGAATTTATTTTTAATTTCTTTTTGTTTAAACAAAGAGAGTCCACTATACCATAAAAGTTGTGTTGATATGCACAATTATTCATTTTACAAACACAAGAGGTTCAATGTTAATATTATTCTATATTTTTGTTGAATAATTTGATTACATGGACAATTAATTACTAATTTCATTAACAAAACATATTGATGTTAAATTGATACTTATTATTAAAAAATTATATTTTCATTTAAAACTATTTAAATACTTTCATGACTTGCCATTTGAAAAAAAAAAGAGAAAGATCAATTAAAACAACTTCCATGAAACATACAACACAATAAACCAAAATACATACACTTAGGGGATCGGGTTCGGGGTCGGGTTTTCCCCGAACCCGACCATTCGGGGTTGGGTTTAGGTACCCCTGAACCCAATCCGAACCCGACCCCGGGTTTTTAAAATACCCCCGAACCCGAACTTGAAAAAACCTGGTCAAACGGGTTTTGACCAGGTTCGGGTTCGGGGAACCCGTCGGGACGAGTATAAATTGTCATTCTTAGAAAAAGAGAAGGGAACTTTGTTTTCAATTATCGTTGTTTTTGTGTCCTTACCGTATTAGGGTTTAGGAAATCAACAAGAGAATTATTTCTTTATTCCATCAATAATTATTTATTGTAGCAATATAATTTGATCAAATAATTGATGTCCCGCAAAAAGGGAAATTTGCAGAAATAGCAGGTACAAGAGACACATTTGCAAAAATAGCATGTACAACAAAACCTTTGAAAATATAGCAAGTCACCAAAATGACTCTCAATTTGCAAAAAATGGTTTGAGGCATTCGAAACCATTGTTGCTTTGCTGCTAATAGTCTGGAAAGAAATTAATTGTCAACTATTTTTCATTGAATCTACATCTCATCTTTCCCATTCCATTATTATTATTAGACTATGGGTGAAACTAATGGAATGTACGCAAGGAACTCAAATGCTGACAAACGGGAAAGGGGAAACGGGAAGACGGTCTGGCGAGATTGCTATAGTTGTTATCACACGACGTGTGTTTTCGAGTATAGTCTACCAATTGGAAGAGTTGATGACGAAAAAATGTAGACGAAATGTAAATAAACAAGTAAAACAAATATCGACCAATATGAAAAATGTCGACAAATATGTTGATCAAATGTCGACAAATATGCCGACCAAATTGTCAACAAATATGCCGACTAAAATGTCGACAAATATGCCGACTAAATTGTCAACAAATATGTAGACACATATGTCGAACAAATGTCGACTAATTTGTCAATAAAAACTAGACAAATATATCGACTAATTTGTCAATACAATATAGACAAATATGTCGACTGACTAATTTGTCGATAAAATATAGACAAATATTATGACCTACTGTGGACAAATATGTCGGACGAATTTGAACAAATACATTGAACATGGTTCGCTATATATGTATTACAAATGTCGATAAAAGGTGGAACACATGTCCATAAAATAGTCGCATAACTGTCACTAAATGTTGAGACTCTTTTTTAAAAAGTAAACCAAATGGTGAGGGCGATCCAAATGGGTTTTTTTTGAAATATTTAATGGTTTGCTAGAGAAATTAATGGAATATTGAATTTATTTTATTCTTCAAAGTGTTGTGTTGTAGTAATAAAACATCATGTTTCCTTATGAACCTAAATAAATAATAATATTCAATAGAGAAAAAGCAAATAGTGTCATCAATTGTTCTCCCTACAAACGAATGGATTTAAACAAATTTGCCGGTTGTGTCCACGTTTCCACAATAGCCACATTTTTTTTGAATCACATGCTCGCCGGTTGAAGGAATTCTCATTTTCTTACGCCTACCACTTTCAGTCCTTGGTTCCGGTGGTGATAGATGAATAGTTAAAACTTCTTCGAGCACAGACGAATTTTTAAGATCACCAATGAGCATAATAGGATTTGCATATGCACTTCAAAGTGCATCTGTGCGATAAAGTGATGATTATAAGGTGTAATGGTCAATTTGTCGATGCCGAACTGTAGCTAATGCATGCATGCAAGGGAGTTGATCCATTTCAAACACTTGATACGTGCACGTTTTTTGAAGCAAATCGACTGTAGTTGCACAGTTTGTAATGTCTCGTACACACCATCGGTGCAAATCGACCGGCTCCACAACGTACACTTGTGCTTCTCTCATCCTGGATCTGATTTTGTCTTAAATATATGGGTTGTCATTGTTTTCATTTCACCAACGGTAGTATGCCTATCGTGAAACCACCTCTAAAGCATGTTGCAGATATGAAAGATGCCTGGTAATTACCTATCAATTCTTTGGCTAATTAGTCGATATATTTGTCCAGTTGTTATTGACAAATTAGTCGACATTTGTTCGACATATGTGTCTACATATTTGTCGACAATTTAGTCGGCATATTTGTCTACAATTTGGTTGGCATATTTGTCGACATTTGATCGACATATTTGTTGACATTTTTCATATTGGTCGATATTTGTTTTACTTGTTTATTTACATTTCGTCTATTTTTTTCGTCATCAACTCTTCCAATTGGTAGACTATACTCGAAAACACACGTCATGTGATAACAAATATAGCAATTTCGCCAGACCGTCTTCCCGTTTCCCGTTTGTCAGCATTTGCGTTCCTTGCGTACATTCCATTAGTTTCACCCATAGTCTAATAATGATAATGGAATGGGAAAAATGAGATGTAGATTCATTGAAAAATAATTGACAATTAATTTCTTTCCAGACTATTATCAGCAAAGCAACAATGGTTTCGAATGCCTCAGACCATTTTTTGCAAATTGAGAGTCATTTTGCTGATTTGTTATATTTTTAAAGGTTTTGTTGTACATGCTATTTTTGCAAATGTGTCTCTTGTACCTGCTATTTTTGCAAATTTCCCATATTGGTAAGGGCGCAAAAACAACGATAATTGAAAACAGAGTTCCCTTCTCTTTTTCTCTCATCTTTCTTTTTCCTTCTCTTCGTCATTCTTTCCCTGCTGCTCCACCGCCTTGCGCCGCCGCTATAATTTCACATATATTGCCTTGACGGTCGCGTCGTTGTGTTCTACTTCACCAGCAACCTTTTTTTCGTTTATTTTTTTCCCTAATTTAGAAGTCTATTAAGTTCTTTTTTTAGCAAAATAACCAGGTAAGGTCTTTATTTACAATATTCCATAGTTAATTTAAATTACTACTTTTTTTTTAAATCACTAGGCCTTCGTATGAAGGTAATCGTGCTAGTCTTAGTAGGTATGTAATTATTTTGTTGATTATGCAATTTTTGGGTTGATTGTGTTTGTATTCGTACATATTTAGGTTATTCGGTTAATTGAAAGTTGCGGTGACCGATGTTCTGAGATTTTCGTGCATATAGTTAGCACTGTTTTTGGGTTTCTTTGCGTGGTTTGATTTTGCTGATGATTGTTTGTGGTGATTGTAATATCAGGTAAACTCTCGCATAAGTAGCAACTAGACATGAGTGGGACAGTGGAGAAAAGCTCGACAACCTTAAAAACTCCGGTTGATTTTCTGAAATCGATTCAGGGGAGACCTGTAGTCGTGAAATTGAACTCTGGTGTTGACTATCGAGGTTAGAAGTTGCTGGTTTCCTTCTTTCTTTTCTTTTTCCTTTTTTTTTTTGGGTCTCTCTTCTTGAGTTTTTCTTGTTCGCATTAGTACGTCATATTTCATTGTCTTTTGAGAAATACGGTTTTGCTTACCGGTGTCTTTTATCTGCCCAGTTGTCATCCTGTTTACGTACTTTTACATATTGTTCATGTCTATTTTGGTTATTTATGTCAGCAGGAATTTTGATTTTGCAATTTCAGCGTCTGCTTTTTGTCATTGATTGATAAGGGTGACTTTGAGCATTAACTAATTTACTACTTTTTATTTATTTGAAAAATATATGCAACGCTTATGTTGGACTATTATTGTGGAAATGAGTAAGCTCTCATTCCACTGGTTTTTTTGTTGGATGAGATTCTCATTGGTATTTTGGTTCTTTGTTACAAGAATGGTAGTCTGCTGGCCTAGTAGGAGGATTGCTTTAATATATCTGGGGAAAATAGCTTTCTAGATACCCAATATCATGTATCATTCTTTGTTAGTGTTGATCTAATTTGTTGGACGGTTTGCAATGTCTCGTACACACCATCAGTACATATCGACCGGCTCTACAACGTACGCATGTGCTTCTGTTATCCTGGATCCGATTTTATCTTCAATATATGGGGTTGTCATTGTTTTCATTTCACCAATGGTGGTATGCCTATCGTGAAACCACCTCTGAAGCGTGTTGCAAATATAATCGACCAAATAATTGATTGGTAATTCCCAGGCATCTTTCATATCTGCAACACGCTTCAGAGGTGGTTTCACGATACGCATACCACCGTTGGTGAAATGACAACAATGACAACCTATATATTAAAGATAAAATCAGATCTAGGATGAGAGAAGTACAAGCGTACGTTGTGGAGCTGGTCGATATGCATTGATGGTGTGTACGAGACATTGCAAACTGTGCAGCTACAGTTGATTTGCTTCAAAAAACGTGCATGTGTCGAGTGTTTGAAATGAATCAACTCCCTTGCTTGCATGCATTAGCTACAGTTCGGTGTCAACAAATTGACCATTACACCTTATACTCACCACTTTATCACACAGATGCACTTTTAAGTATATATGCAAATCCTATTATGCTCGTTGGTGATCCTAAAGATTGGACTGTGCTCGAAGAAGTTTTAACTATTCATCTATCACCACCGGAACCAAGGGCTAAGAGTGGTGGGCGTAAGAAAATGAGAATTCCTTCAACCGGTGAGCATGTGATTCAAAAGAAATTTGGCCATTGTGGACAGGTGGACACAACTGGCAAATTTGTTTAAATCTATTCGTTTGTAGGGAGAACAATTGATGACACTATTTCCTTTTTCTCTATTGAATATTATTATTTATTCAGATTCACAAGGAAACATGATGTTTTATTACTACAACACAACACTTCAAAGAATAAAATAAATTCAATATTCCATTAATTTCTCTAGCAAACCATTAAATATTTCAAAAAAAAACCCATTTGGATCGCCCTCACCATTTGGTTTACTTTTTTAAAAAGAGTCTTGACATTTAGCGACAGCTATGCGACTATTTTATGGACATGTGTTCCATCTTTTATCGACATTTGTAATACATATATAGTGAACCGTGTTCTATGTATTTGTTCAAATTTGTCCGAGATATTTGTCCATAGTAGGTCGTAATATTTGTCTATATTTTATCGGCAAATTAATCGATATATTTGTCCAGTTTTTATTGACAATTTAGTCGACATTTGTTCGACATATGTGTCTACATATTTGTCGACAATTTAGTCGGCATATTTGTCGACATTTTTCATATTGGTCAATATTTTTTTTACTTGTTTATTTACACTTTGTCTACATTTTTTCGTCATCAACTCTTCCTATTGGTAGATTATACTCGAAAACACACGTCGTGTGATAACAAATATAGCAATTTCGCCAGACCGTCTTCCCATTTCCCGTTTGTCAGCATTTGTGTTCCTTGCGTACTTTCCATTAGTTTCACCCATAATCTAATAATGATAATGGAATGGGAAAGATTAGATGCAGATTCAATGAAAAATAATTGACAATTCATTTCTTTCCAGACTATTAGCAGCAAAGCAACAATGGTTTCGAATGCCTCAGACTATTTTTTGCAAATTGAGAGTCATTTTGGTGACTTGCTATATTTTCAAAGGTTTTGTTGTACATGCAATTTTTGCAAATGTGTCTCTTGTACTTGCTATTTCTGCAAATTTCCCGTATTTGTTAGGGCACAAAAACAACGATAATTGACAACAGAGTTCCCTTCTCTTTTTCTCTCCTCTTTCCTTTTCCTTCTCTTCGTCATTCCTTCCCCGCTGCTTCACCGCCTCGCGCCGCCGCTATAATTTCACTTATATCGCTTTGAGGGTCGCGCCGTTGTGGTCTGCTTCACTCGCAACCTTTATTTCGTTTATTTTTCCCCTAATTTAAAAGTTTATTAAGTTCCTTTTTCAGCAAAATAACCAGGTAAGGTCTTTATTTACAATATTCCATAGTTGGTTATTCGGTAAATTGAGCGCTGCTGTGGCCGATGTTCTGAGATTTTCATTGCCACCGTGATTGACTATTGTATAGTTAGCACTGTTTTGGGGTTTCTTTGCGTGGTTTGATTTTGTTGAGGATTGTTTATTGTGATTGTAATATCAGGTAAACTCTCGCGTAAACTATACATGAGTGGGATAGTGGAGAAAAGCTCGACAACCTTAAAAACTCCGGCTGATTTTCTGAAATCCATTCAGGGGAGACCTGTAGTCATGAAATTGAACTCTGGTGTTGACTATCGAGGTTAGAAGTTGCTGGTTTCCTTCTTTCTTTTCTTTTTTCTTTTTTTTTGGGTCTCTCTTCTTGAGTTTTTCTTGTTCGCATTAATACGTCATATTTCATTGTCTTTTGAGAAATATGGTTTTGCTTACCGGTGTCTTTTATCTGCCCAGTTGTCATCCTGTTTACGTACTTTTACATATTGTTCATGGCTATTTTGGTTATTTATGTCAGCAGGAGTTTTGATTTTGCAATTTTAGCGTCTGCTTTTTGTCATTGATTGATAGGGGTGACTTTGAGCATCAACTAATTTACTACTTTTTATTTATTTGAAAAATATATGCAA
The DNA here is from genome assembly GCA_020080225.1 of Gynochthodes officinalis. Classification (NCBI taxonomy): domain Eukaryota; kingdom Viridiplantae; phylum Streptophyta; class Magnoliopsida; order Gentianales; family Rubiaceae; genus Gynochthodes; species Gynochthodes officinalis. The sequence continues at coordinate 30,968,764 of CM034625.1, read as the reverse complement.
CGCCTATGTTGGACTATTATTGTGGAAAAGAGTAAGCTCTCATTCCACTAGTTTTTTTGTTGGATGAGATTCTCATTGGTATTTTGGTTCTTTGTTACAAGAATGGTAGTCTGCTGGCCTAGTAGGAGGATTGCTTTAATATATCTAGGGAAAATAGCTTTCTAGATACCCAATGTCATGTATCATTCTTTGTTAGTGTTGATCTAATTTGTTGGACGGTTTGCAATTTCTCGTACACACCATCGGTGCATATTGTCCGGCTCCACAATGTATGCTTGTGCTTCTCTCATCATGGATCCGATTTTATCTTCAATATATGGGATTGTCATTGTTTTCATTTTACCAACGGTGGTATGCCTATCGTGAAACCACCTGTGAAGCTTATTGCAGATATAATCGACCAAATAATTGATAAGTAATTCCCAAGTATCTTTCAACAATGCATTTAGACATTCTGCAATGTTGATCATCATTATTGTATACCGTTGCTCACCATAATGCGCCCTTGACCAATGGTTAATCCCAACTTCTCTTAAATACTTGCTCACTCTTGGATTTTGTAGTAAAAAAATTCCAAACATCTCATTCAATGCAGCCACCGTGTAAGCTTTTGCAGCCTTAAAATATAATAGAATCCCATTTTCGTGTTTGAATTTTGCTCTTAGGTTGTTACTTAGATGGTAAATACACGCTCCATAGAATGATTCTAGAAAAACATTTGCTATACCTTTTGCAATGCTCTTATGTCGGTCTGAAACAAACACCAAACCATTCATATCGTTGCTAATTGTAGTCTTTAGTCTTTCTAAAAACCACTTCCAGGATGCGTCATTATCAGAATCAACAATTCCCCATCTGACAAGATAGGCTTGGTTGTTACCATCCATACTAGTTATAACAAGTAATGATCTTGGATATTTTCTTTTCAAGAAGCAAGTAATAACGGCAATAACTAGTCGCATGTGGGTACGAAATCCCCGGATTGATATACCTAATGCGAAAAAAAGATATTTGAACCTACCATTTTCTTCAATACTTATCTCAATAAATGTTCCAGGGTTTACCTCTTTCATCATGTGTAAATAAGATGGCAGAATCCTATATTAATCCTCAAAACTGCCTCTAACTTTGTCCAATGCAGATTCTCTTGATCGCCAAGCCTTATGGTAGGTAATGTTAACACCCAACTTTGTTCGAATATCTGAAATAATTTCCTTAGGCCTATACGATCTACACACGTCCGCGTACTTACACTTGATCCACGATCCAAGTACATGGTTGTTAGCCTGCCGATTATCACTTCAGACCAAAGATGATTGCATGTATGGGTGTTGTCATATTTAATGATCTTCCAGATTTCCAATTTCCCAATGGTAGTTGCATTCAGCATCCACTTGCAATTTTTATCCTTACAACTTAAGTGCCAGAATTGCCTATTTGCCCTAATAACCTTCCATTCGAAGAAATTTTTCATGACCATCTTGGATATCCTCATGAACAAATGACGCTTGGTTTTAAACACATCATTTACTGTAACATTCACCACTGCGGATAATCTATCAGAAAACGTATTAGCATCTGCATGTGATGACTTTATCACGTCAAGACAATGCACGGTCTCTTTAATAGGCTCGACTATCTCCTTTTGTCTTGTCTTCTCAGAAACTCTATGTCCCTGATCTTCCCCAAGAAAGGTTTCATCAACCCGATCCTTCTCCTCATCACTACCTCCTTCATCTTCATTTGGTATAGTAAATATTTGCTCATCTATTTGTCTTGAACAAATTACATTGGTAGTCCATATTGGACTATCAGAGCTCAATCACTTTATCGGCAAGTTGTTTGCACCATCTTTAGCGTCCGTTGCATTAACATCTCGAACGATAATACATATTGGTATCCTTCCAACCTCAGAACATTTTATAATCTCATTCAAAAAATACTGCACGTTGTGATCATTCTTTATGGGCAGAACGGAAATGTTTGATAGGTACTTTAGTAGGTATTCGATCACTAGTTTATTTCGTATCGCCAAGTCTAAATCCATGATACCTATAATGTGATTCATCATTTCCGAGAATCTTGCGTCTTCTTTCAACAAAAGGGTTTCAATCCTTTTGCGGTTCATGAATCTATGTTCATTTGTGACTGGATTGACGATTTATTCTCTGCCGAAAAACACATGGACAGACCAAATGTTTAGGTGTGCCATTCCTGCAAGATTTCAACAGAGTACAACATTGAAATTAGTAATGAGAATGACCAATTTATACCTAATGCAAAGCTAACATTGAATCGTACGCCCATTATGTCCCATCTTGATCAAACTCATACAAGAAACACGTAAGCTAATGAAATCAGCATAAACCAAAGTAAATTTGAACAATATGAATACTCCTTACCCAATCCTTTTGCACGGCTGAAATGTAAGCTGAGGGTTGAAAATGCGATGCAACTACAAAATAGGGAATGTAATTGATAGAATTGAGTAACGTTATTGTTAGGGCGAACAGAGGCTTTTTCCCACTATATTGTTTGGTAGTCTTTTGACAGATTTGTAATAAAAAAAATTGCGCTTTTTCGTTTCTCGCACCTAACTTTTTGTCAGCTAAATTGTCGAACAAAATGTCGATCCAAATGAAGATTTAAATATCAAATAAAATGTCGACTAAAGTGTCACTAACTTATCGAATAAAATGTCGAAATAAATGTCGATTGAAATGTTGAAATAAATGTTGATTGAAATGTGGTACAACGATGAATGTACTTTTTACAAAATATTATCCCAAAATTTATAAACATGTACATTAACAAATTATGAAATGTAAATGAAGACAAGGTATATCATTTGGTCTTTCTAGCTTTCTTTCTATCATCTGGCGCAAATTCATTCTACTCACACGCATGAACGAAAACTGTGTACGCCATTTGTTTATGTAGCTTCAAAGCATTTGTCGATGTAATTGTATTCAATGGTTGGCCATAGATAATACATTCAGCCTATTTTAATACGAAATACCACAGTTGCCACTCCTGCATTTACCACACAGTGCAAATTTATGTTAGAGGTTCAACGATGTCATTGAAAATTATGTGTAAAGTGTAGTAGTCACTTACGCTGGTTCTTGGTTCACCATATTAGCCTTCACAATGACTCTCTATTTGTCCCCCCATTGGTTGTTCTTTGGTGTAGTATATGTTAAACTCACGCGTCTCGAGTATCTTGGGCATTGTCATAACGAGATACTCTAATTTCGGCACTACAATGTCCCCTTGAGGTGATGGGTTGTATAAATGAAATGTGTGTACATAAAAATCCATCCTCACCAACATCCAATGATTGCCATCTATGTGACAAGGGAATAACACGAAATCTAACTTCCTTAGATCGTGTGGAAATAAACAATCACCAACGAATTGCTTTAGTGCCATATCATCGACGTCTATATCCCTACTTTAACCATGCATTAGTTTCATGCCAGTCTAACAAATAGGGAGAAGAAGAAACTCATGAAATGAACATATCAAAGGCCTCTAATGTAATATAATAAAATACATACATTAGGCCAAATTAGTTTAAAATTAATTTCCAACATAAATTTCATATTGGCTAAAATATTAAAGTTCCAACTTACATCGAAATATGACTCCATAATGGAAAAATTTGTGCCGCCTATTTCAAAGATCAGTTTTTGTAGCATGGACGTATGCAAATCAATTTGCTGCAAAAAAAAAAAGGTTCAAATTGAGGAGATATTAATCCTAAATTAAGTGAGTATAAAAAATTAAATGTTTACGCATATTACGTAATCAGTGAGTCAAAAACCTTTGGTCCACATTGTCTAGAGCATTTCAAAGTCTAAACAGAAAAGTGGCGTCCATAAGTAGAGGCTAGGTCTCTCCCTCATCCATTACTTTATTTCCAATTCTCGTTCCTTAGTGGAGGCAAATCTGAAGAACTTACTAGGACCGTATCTGTATCTTTCTCTCTGGCCGCTTCTAAGTCAAGAGACAGCCTCAATTGCGAGCCCCATCAAGTGTAAGTAGATCATGGGCTCTATTGCCAGCAGATGAAGGCCATTTGAACACACAAAATAAAATTATGAATGCAATCAAACACAGTACATACATGGTTTTCAGTCTTTTTCTCAATTTCTTCACTTCTTTCTTCAGAGATGAGTTTTTCTCTTCCAATTTTGCCACCAATGCATCTAGCCTCGCACCATCACTTTCTAAAGCATTCAACTCCTTTTCCAACTCGTCAATATGTCAAAAGAGTCCAGGAATTACCTTGGTTGACCTTTGACACATTTTAGGATCATACCACTCTCAAAACCCACATTCTTTATCATAATTCTAATATACAAAATGGGTCAATTTCAGTTCATGCCCTAGACACATTATGGCAGGAATTAAATAGCAAAGTCCAAAATTGAAGTCATCTGTGATTATCTACACGCGACAAATTTCTAGCCGGATTGTCATTTGTCCATGAAGTCAGTATCTTGGTCCTTAAACTACATGAGCACATTGGCAGATTCAGAACACTTCTTACTATCTTCGTAATTTTGGGCACCAAATTTTGGTTAGATTGTGTGCTGTAATTCGATGGAAGAAAGAGAAATTACATCTGTTGGAAGAAAGAGAAATTTTCACATAAGAGAATGAAATTATGCTTTTGTCTAGGGCAAAAGGGCGTGCATCACTAGTGATAGACTTTCTGTCACACTTAACGAGAGAAATAGATAGAGTAACTGACTTTAGCACATTTTAAGGAGTTCAATAACCAAAAGTGAGAAAAAAAAAGTATAGTAACATTAGGATAAACCAAAAGTATGGTGACCAAAAATATAATTTACTCTTTAAAAAATATAATTATCATGTTTCGAGTAGCTAAGTTCGAAATTGTTGAAAATATCATGTCCTGATTAAGAATGAATTTCCAATCACACTTTGAGGAGTCATTTACCCCTCCGTTGGGCTCTTGGCATAAACTAAAGTGGCACTTGATTAGGGGAATCAAATAAGTTAGTAAGATTCATTTCTTTTTTTGGTGTTTGGTACGGGGTAATAGGAATAGAAATTGTATAATAATTGTAGAAAACTAAATAATCATTTATTAACTATTGCCCCTTTAATTATTGATTGTTTAAAACTCAGTAACCATTTTTATTCTCTTATTTCAATTTTACCCTTATACTAAATACCATTATACATTGATATTCTCTCTTATCTCTCTACATATTTTTCTCTCTCTTCTATTTTTCTCTCATCCCTCTTTACTATTACTTTCTCTCTCATCATTTTATCACTTCACTTTTTCTCTCATCCCTTTTTACTATTACTTTCTCTCTGATTATTTTCTCTCTTATCTCTATCAATTGTTACTTTCTTTCTCATTATTTTTTTCACTCTACTTTTTCTTTCACTCTATTTTTTTCAATTGTTACTTTTTCTCATTACTCTCATAATGATTTTTCTCTCTTTTTTCCTCTTACTCCTTTCTCTTTCATCCTTCGCCATTATTATTTTCTCTCTCATTATTTTTTCATTCTATTTTCTCTCTCATCCCTCTACATAAGTATTTTTCTTTCATTATTTTTTTTCAATTAACTTTCTTTCTCATCGTTTTGTGATGTTTCTTTCTATCTCTTCCCTCTCACTCATTCTCTAGCATCTCTCTCCATTGTTATTTTCTTTCTCACCGATTTTCTCTCTCCTCTCTAATTAGTTTTCTCTCTTTTCTCTCTCTCATCACTCTATTATGTTTATTTCTCTCTTCTCTCATACTTTTCTTTCTCTCTTATCACTCTCCGTTGTAACTTTCTCTCTTATTAGTTCTCTTCCTCTTCTCTCTTAGTATTTTATAGTATTTCTTTCACTCTCTCACTCCTCTTATTCTCATCCCTATTTATTATTACTTTATCTTATTGTATATGATAATGTGCCGCTTGATCTAGATGGTTAGCGAAGCCTTTTATTTATAGATGAAAGTGAGTACAATATAAGTATGGTGAGCATCCCCACACTATATAATAATGTAACACAACATCCCCCTAAAGTTGGAGTATATATATCAACCATGCCCAACTTGTTACAAATAAATTGAACCCAAGATCCCGGTAATAATTTAGTAAACAAATATGCTAATTGATCTCTGATACGAATATGAGAAAGAGTAATATTGCCACGAACGAACTCCTTCCTGACAAAATGACAATCAATCTCAATATGCTTCATTCTCTCATGAAAGACAGGATTCAAAACAATGTGTATAGCTGATGAACTATCATACCAAATAGAGGAATGATCAGAGAGACTATGCCCAAGCTCTACTAGCAACTATCTGACCCACAAAATCTCTGCTGTAGTAGCAGCCATAGCCCTATACTCAACCTTTGCACTGTTTCTCGCGACTACATCCTACTTCTTGCTTTTTCACGATATCAGAGTCTCCTTATAGTAAAGATCAAACCTAAATGTAGATCTGTGATAGGTGGGGGAGCCTGCCTAATATGCATCTGCATAACACTCCATGTGCCTATGACCATGAGCAGAGAACTCTACGCCCCGACCAGGATAGCCTCTCAGATACCTCAATATCCGCATAACAGCATCCCAATGTGGCTTCCTAGGAGAGGTCATAAACTGACTGACCAAGTTGACAAGATATGCTAAGTCAGGTTGGGTTATGGTAATAAGATAATTTAGTTTCCCCACTACTCAACGATAACGCTCAAGGTATTCAAGTAACTCCCCCTAATCAGAAAGAAGCTTCAATCCAGGTTTTATAGGAGAGTTAGATGGTCTCGACTAAAGCATACCAGACTCAGCAAGAATATCAAGCACATATTTTTGCTGAGACAAACTAATATTGCCTTTCTTCTTGGCGACCTCAATGCTCAAGAATTATTGCAATGCACCCAAATCCTTAGTCTCAAATTTACTGTGTAAATAGTGTTTCAGGGCCGTGATACCCTAAACATCATCCCCTATCACCACAATATCATCAACATAGAGGACCAAGTAGATACATCCTGTCGGTGCACGTCGAAAGAACATAGCATGGTTCTTTTGGGACTGGATCAAACCAAAACTCCGAACAACAACGCTAAACCGATCTAATCATGCACAATGAGACTGCTTAAGACTATATAGGGAATGCCGCAACTTACAGACTTTTTCCCCCTTAGCAGCAAACCCAGGAGGCTGCTTTATATACACCTCCTCCATCAAGTCACCATGTAAAAAAGCATTCTTGATGTCAACTGATGTAAGGACCAAGAATGCACAGCAGCCAAGGATAGAATCAGCCGAATAGAAACCATCTTTGTCATATGAGAAAAGGTCTCAAAGTAGATATAACCATATGTTTGCACATACCCTTAGGAACAAGGCAAGCTTTCAGGCGCACAAGAGTACCATCAGGGTGGACCTTAAAGGCATAGACCCACCGACAACCAATAATAAGAACACCCGATGGAGGATCAACCAATATCCATGTCTGATTGTGCTCAAGAGTACGTATTTCCTCAACCATAGCCTGCCTTCAACCAACATGTTAAAGAGCCATGGAGACAGAGGTTGGAATAGAGATAGCATCAATATTAATCACAAATTATGAGTACATTGAGCATAAATAATTGGTATGTATATCTCTACAATCATATATATTTAGGAGCCGTTTGTTTGGTGGGTTTGGGAGGGGAATGGAATGGGATAAAAATGGTTGTGTTGGTTGGAGGTGATAGGTTTAGGAAATGTATTGGGGGTGGGTTTTGTTGAAACCCAACCCCCTTTGGGTTTGGAAGGAAAAGTTTTGAGAAGAACTCAAAACGACGTCGTTTTGAGTAAAAAAGACTCAAAATGACGTTGTTTTGAGTCTATTAAAAAAAGAAAAAAAATTTCAAGATGCTTTAGCGCCTATCAACACTGATGTGACTCGTGCCACATGGCCAGGTGGTTGCAAATCCACCAATGGTTTGCAACCACCATTTCACCTTTTTTTTCTTTTTTTAAAAACAAATTTTATTAATTTGTAAGAAATATTTTTCTTTACAAATTGACATGCACTTTGATTATGTTTTGAACAATATATGATTTTTTTAAATATAATGTAATATAAAATCATAATATCTTTATTATAATATTAATATTAAATTTTAATTTTAATATAAAATCTATTATATTTTATTACATTACAAAATAATACTAAACAACATAATTACTATTATTCCATTCTATTCCAAATCTTTCATTCTATCAAATTCATTCCACTCCTAAACCCACTGTTTATATCTAACCCCACCTTAAAGTTGTAATATATTTTAATTTCAATATGTGAGTGTCAATTAACAATTCATTAAATTACTATACAACTTCTATTCAAAGTTACACGTATCTAACAAACTTTAATATGCTTATTAGTAGATTTTTTTTAACATGATTTAATTAGCAACATAATTATATGAAGTATTGTTAAATTAACTAAAAAAGAATTTTAAAGTTCAAAACTTACAGTAAATTTAGTTAAAATTATCAATTATATATTTAAAAAAATACACATTTTTTAAAAATAATTATTGATAATTGAATTTTAAGTTATCAGTGAGCACGCAAGGCATGGGTCTTAAAAAACAAGTACTATTTTAAAAGGAGGAGTGAATTGCAATTGTATTTTTTTTGTTCATCCAGGGTTATTTCATCAATATCTTCATTTTTTAAATCTTTTTACATATTTTTTACTTATAATAAATACCCTTTTCTAAATTTCAGCTGATGATGGTATTGTTGTGATTTCCTTAAACTTGTTGGTGTATTGTCTAATTTAACCATTAGGCACATTGTTATTATTTTTTTAATTCATGTGGTTTCTCCCGATCTTGGTTAAATCGTATTTTTTCTTTATTTTGTAGTTTTTGTTTCTTTTTTATAGTTTTTATACCTATATTACCCTTAGCCCAACTTGTCAGGTATTTTTTTTTAAAATTTTCTCCCCATTATAAAATTGTGCCCATTGGTTATATTGTAATTTTACTGATAGTTGTGGACTTTTTTACTCTTTACATCTTTTACAACTATATTACCCTTTAAATAATTTGTGGTGAATTTTTTTTTTTTTTTTGTGATTTTGTAACTGTGTGACTTCTTATTAAATGTGACCCACTTTCAATGATTTTTATTTTTGTTATGGTACAATCATAATCTTTTCAATGTTTGTGCACTTTGCTAATTTTTTTTGATTCATTTTAAAATATTTAGTTATTAAATTAATAATTTTTTGATCTTGCATGCATTGTAAATATTAAAATTAGTTCGAAATAATATTGCTTTCTTGCTCTAATTTATAGTGAAAGTAAAATAATATGGAAATAAAATATATTACTTAAAGTTTTATATTTACATGAAAAAGAAGTCCATTTTTAGAATTATTATTTATTTCAAAAAGAGTTTACTTTTTAAAATAATTAAATAAAAATCCTATATTATGGTGACTTATAATGATCACCTATGGGAATAGAAGAAGAATAAAATGAAAATTTTAATAATACATTAACCATGTAATACCTGATGACTTTCCTCATTAGGAAAGGCTGACTTGAATTCTTTTAATTTGCAATGACTTAATGGTCGTCAAATTGATTTAAGTTTCATGTTGACAATCTATACCACATAAATATATTCCATTTTTGGATAAATTCAAACTAAAAGGGGAAAGATCATTAGGAATATGATTTGCTTAAATACAGCAAAAGAGAAAAAGAAACTGCACAAAACATTGTACACAATATGTAAATCATCACAATACATTAGGTACTTTCTTTGCGATGTTAAAGAATTTTTCTCTCCACTTCAATGCTGAATACTCGAAGAAGTTAACATTATTAGCCCTTAAGTTGTTTTGGGTACAGTATATGCGGGGTGTGTATCACAAGATTAAGAAAAACACACTGATATGAGAGGTCCATTTAATCTGCTGCAACAAACTTGTAAGAAGCGTATGAGAGACAGCCCATGCTCCAGCTATGATGAATAAGTTCTGCTTTTGAGTTTTCACCTGCAGCACCCAGTGCTACATGCAAAGGATAAAAGTGCTCAGGCCAAGGGTGAGCAGTTCTTGCATTTGGTGCCTTCTCTTCATAGTGGTTAATATCATCGTACCTTCCGCTGAGAAGTGCATCCTTGAGCCAAGTATCAAATTTTAAAGCCCAGGAATCAACAGAATTAGTTGGATGAAGACTCCTTAAATTGTGTGTGGCGGATCCAGAACCAATTATAAGGTAACCCTCGTTCCTGAGAGGGGCCAATGCTCTTCCCATTTCATAGTGGTAAGTACCACTCCGGCTTGACTGGACAGAGAGCTGGCACACTGGTATATTAGCCTCTGGATACATAAGCATAAGGGCCTAAGGGGCACCCAGGCTCCGTGATCCAAACCACGCTTCTTATCCTCATGCACTTCATTGAAACCAGCAGCTGTAAGCAGTTCCTTCACCTTCTTTGCCAATTCTGGTGTGCCTGGTGCAGGGTACCTGATCTGAAATTTCAAAGCGAGTATAATTCGTGAAAATCTTTTAGCCATACAAGTATCACATTCATGTACTTTATATCACAATGCTCAGGGCTCATTCTTCATGTCCTGTATTTTACTTGATAAGGTTCAAGGGTGCACCCTCCTAAGCTATTGTTTATCGCAACCTGTAGTGTCGAATTCGCAGGGTGATGAAAGATGTCCCATCTAGTACTGTCATCAGCTATATAAATCAGCTAGCATTAGCTTAAATTAGGCTCTGGTATTGCTTGCGGGTTGATCCATGACAAATAATCCCCCTTAAAAAAATGCCTATATGTCATAGAAGCAAGAATTATCAATAATCCATCAATGACATAACTCTCATTTTGGTCCTTAGGAGCTGCAAGACTAACAGCTTTCAAATCTCAACCAATCTCTGGAAAACATACTTGGAATAGCCATACTTGCCGTGAAGAAAATTCCATTGTGGCTGGCTCATCATTGAGTAATCCAGGTTCTTCAGGAGGTGCTGGAGTAATATGAGATTGCAAGGGTGAGGCTAAAATTCGTCTCTTCACTTTTTGAAGGGGTCAAATCAAATATGGAAGCCGAGACTTTGGCTCTACTGGACACCCTTAAGTTGGCTCTGGAAAAAGGCTTTTCTTCTGTATGGCAGAAATGGACTCTTCGATTCTTTCTCAAACGATTGCAGGGAACGTTTCAAGCTCATAGAAGATTACACTACACAAAATCAGGCTGAAAGCAAGGTGTGGAGTTCCACTGCTCACATACATACCGAGAGGCAAACATAATGGAGGGTGGGCACTTCGGCAAAATATCTATTTTCAAAATCTAGGTCCATGCCAATCCTCCCACTGTTACAATGTGGTTTTTTTAACTTTTTAACCAAAAAGGAGGAGGAAAAAAAACCGGTCAGTGCGTTCTGAGAATATGCCTCTAAGTAATCAGTTTAGTTTCAATCCTGGGCTAGCAAGTAAAGTTAGGCATTGGAAATCTGCTGATTTCAACTGGAAATGTCCGTGATGCTACTAAATGTAGGGGGTTATTAAGATGAGAGAGAGTATCCAGGAACTTGAAACTAGTAGAGGAACCCAATATGAGAACACTTAGACTCCATTTTCATTACTTCCAACTCAATTCTTCTACCTTGATTTCTCAATAATTATTTGCATCAGTTTCTTGACCCAAAGATACTAAATCAGACAGATATATGAATATGTTTATAGGATAAAGGAATAACAGAAGAAGAGAAGTAAGGCACCTGGTACATTGGCTTGGGGAAGCCATAGAAGTCATGAATGGTATCGTAGTTGCCAGGATTTGTAGTCAGAGCAGGTTCTGTAGTATCCCAATGGGCAGACACCATCAAAATTCCTTTAGGCCTCAAGCTAAATACACCTTCTCTTTGAAAGCCTTCAAGAAGTGCCTGGCTTCCAATGAATCATCTATAGAAAGCGTTGGCGATCCGTGAGAGATAAAGGATGTCTGGTTAATTGCTGCCATCTTCTTACCACTTTCTCTCTAAACCCTCTTAAAAACTCCTCTCCTTCTCCTGTTACCCCGAGAATCAATCCAACAAATCAACGTAAAGAAAACTCAATCCCAAAAGACCAACAAGAAAAATTAAGGACCCATAAAGAGATTAAAATGAACAATTCAATTCATGGTGATCAAAATCCCAGCACAAATCAAAGGGATAGAGATCATACCTGAGGTAAAACCAGGTCTAGGTGAATGATGGAATCTCTAAAAATCCAGTTATTTACAGTGGGGATGTATCAAAATGGCTTCTAGATGAATTGAAAGTGGTTCCGTGAAGAACTCTGGCAGTCACCAAAATCAGGGCAATGGGGCGATTATTTTGGGTTAGTGAATCTTGTAGGAAAACGCTCTGAATTATGATGCTATATTCTAGGCGGTTGGTGGCGGTACGGATATTAACCTTTCACCAACTCAATTTGACTTTTTCTATACTATTTATTTGTCTCCCATGCGTTCTAGAAACTAGAAAGGAATCCTTTGGAATTAATAATAATATCTGTGGAGGAAATCACCAAACTGTTCCAAATTGAAATAAATGCCAAAAATAGTTTTTCGTATAATTTTTTTGGTGAGAAATAAGAGATGTAGGGGTAAAGAGAAAGCTAAATGTACAATCTTAGAATGTATATAGACTAAATAATACAATGTAAAAAAAAATTATAAATTCATAGAGATATAAAACATCATGTAAATTATCATGATTGCATATATATTATTTGAGTCTCTAATAATCATTTCAATAATTACATGTTTAATTTGACCTATGGACGAATATGCAAGTATACATTTCATTCTTATTTAAGTAATAGCAATGAAATTTCTTAATATCATGATAAGAATAATTAAGATTTTCAAAAGAAAATATTATTCATTTGATAAAAAATAAAAAATTCATGTCACGTTTTAAAATAATTTTTTAGTCTCTTATATTTAGTTTTATAAATTTGTTTTAGCTCCTTATATCAAAATGAATTTTTTTTTGTCACTTAAGTTTATTATTTTAAACTTTGTCTTCTTTTGACGAGTTTTTCTAGTGTGTCTTCTTTGTAAAATTATTTGTGAAGTTAAAAACAAGATCACAAATAACAAAAATATGACATTGATTCTCATTAACTACAAATTAGTCAAAACAATTTTAAATTCTTGCACCCATTTTAATTGTAACATAATATATTATTGTTATTTATATAACACTAATCCTTTGTCAAACTTTTTATTTCGACTCTCACTTGTAGTACACTTGAAGACTTCTATTATTTATTTATTTTTACTCTGATTTATTGAAATAATGTCTTTTTAACAAAGCATGTGTCATTTATCTTGGTTTTGGGCACTATCTCAGTTTCTCGACTCCATCTTTGTTTTCGAAGTGGTCAGGATGAAGATATTTTATTTTACCTTATCCTTTTAACTAATCTATATACTTGTAAATAATTTGAAATGAAAGACATGTGATTAGTTTAACGAGAAACAATTAGAAAAACAATCCAAAGATGAAAAGTTTATTTTAATGTGAAAAATGAAAAAAAACCCTAAAACTAAACATATAGAATTAAAAAAAAAATCATTTTATAATGCAAGCAATAAAAAAGAAAATATAAAGTAATTCGATGTTAATACGAACGTTGTAATGTGAAAAATAATAAATATCTAATGAGTTATTGAAAGAACTTGGGAAATTTACAAATATAACACCTTTGACCGTTGACTTTACAAAAATAACACCCTCCTTTTTTTGTTCTCTGTTATAGCACTTTCACACAAAAAAAGACTACAACACCCTTCGGCAGACTTCACTCCATCTTCTTCTTCTTTGTTCTCAAAACCCATTTGATGGATTCAACAAAATTTGTTCTCACACCCCATTGTTTGCACACTTCATTGTTCGTACACCTTATTGGACTATCATCTCCAAGCAAAAAGGCCGCAATCTTAGAGAAGAAATAGCATAAATTTGATGTTAGTTGAAATTTGCAGTAGTTGAACTGGGTTTGTGAATTTAAAGAAGCGAATGGTCGAGCTCTAGGTCGAGTTTTAGGTCGAGCACAAGGTTAGGTCAATATTGCTAGGTCAACTTTTAGGTCGAGCACTAAATTTGGTCGAGTTTTAGGTCGAATATGTCAAATTTAGGTCGAGCTCGACCTAATACTCGACCTAAAACTCGACCTACTACTAGGTCGAGTTAAATTTTAAAAAAAAAAGAAAAAATTGATTTTTTTTTAAAAAAAACAAGTTTTAGGGTTAAGTTCGACTTAATGCTCGACCTAATACTCGACCTAAACAAGTTTTAGGGTTAAATTAATTTTTTTTAAAAAAAAAAATTTGGTCGAGCATAGGGTCGAGCATGGAGTCGAGCTTGACCCTAAAACTTGTTTTTTTAAAAAAAAAAATCAAATTTTTTCTTTTTTTTTTTAAAAAAACAAGTTTTAGGGTCAAGCTCGACCATATGCTCGACCAAATTTTTTTTTCAAATTTTTTTTTTTTTTTAAAAAAATTTAAGTCGAGTATTAGGTCGAGCATTAGGTCGAGCTTAACCCTAAAACTTGTTTTTTTAAAAAAAAAATCAATTTTTTTCTTTTTTTTTTTAAAATTTAACTCAACCTTATAATAGGTCAAGTTTTAGGTCGAGTATTAGGTCGAGCTCCACCTAAATTTGACATATTCGACCTAAAACTCGACCAAATTTAGTGCTCGACCTAAAAGTTGACCTAACAATATTAACCTAACCTTGTGCTCGACCTAGAATTCGACCTAGAGCTCGACCATTCGCTTCTTTAAATTCACAAACCCAGTTCAAATACTGTAAAACTGCAAATTTCAACTTTGTAATTTCTTATGCAATTTCTTCTACGACATGGGCTTTCTTGCTTGAAGATGATAGTCTAACAGGTGTAATGAAGTGAGGTGTGCAAACAATGGGGTGTAAGAACAAGTTTTGATGAATCAATGAAATGGGTTCAGAGAAAAAAAAGAAGAAGATGAAGTGAAGCCTTGAGGGGTATTGTGGTCTTTTACAGCCTTGAAGTGTTATAACCATAAAGAAAAAAAGGAGGGTGTTATTTTTGTAAAGTCAACGGTCAAAGGTGCTATTTTTGTAAATTTCCCAAAGAACTTGGGGACACATTTCAGTTGAGAATTGTTGTATGAAATAATTTGATACGTACAAAGTGAATGTTGAAATTTTACAATACATAGATGTATATTTGATCATCACATATTTCAAAATTTATTCAGGCTCATTGTATAAAATAATTATATGTGAAGTAAGTGTATGCCTTAAACTTGTGTGGGTACATCATGATTAATGTATACAAAAATTAGTTTTAGATACAATGGCCGGCCAGCATAATTGATCTATCCCTGTGGAGGCTCATTGTATAAAATAATTATATGTGAAGTAAGTGTATGCCTTAAACTTGTGTGGGTACATCATGATTAATGTATACAAAAATTAGTTTTAGATACAATGGCCGGCCAGCATAATTGATCTATCCCTGTGGAGTAGAGACAAAAATCTTTGTTTCATTTTTTGACAATGAGTACAGACCAACTAGTCCTGGCCACGGTTCGGTTTGGAACCGGAACCGAACCGGTCAAAACCGGAACCGAACCGGTCAAACGGGTTACGGTTTGGAACCGGAACCGAAACCGGCTATCAGTGGCCGGTTTCGGTTCATGATTTTTGGAACCGAACCGGAACCGGCGGTTTGGAACCGGCCAAGCAAATTGCAAAATTTTGTCCATGGTGAGGTTTGAACCTATGATCTCCTTCAACTTGCATCTCAGTCTTAACCATTTGGACTAACCTTCTTGTGTGTCTAGTGTTTATTAATGATGCTACTTATACTATGTCTGGTGTTTATTATCCTACTACTCATTTATTTATGCAAGAATGTATTAATATTTCGTTGATTTTAGAAGAAACTAAAAAAGACATTTTATTAGAAAATACTATTAAATCAATGGAATTAAAATGGCTAAACTATTATAGAGATATTCCATCTATTTATTTAGTTGCTTGTGTTTTTGATCCACGTTGTAAAATTGATGGTTTATATGATTGCTTGCAAGCTTACTATGAATATTTAGGATTAAATGATAATGTAGATATTACAAAAATAATTTCTTGTACTAGAGCCTTAGTAGTAAATGTATATGAAGAATTTTGTAAGACTTATAATGGCACTCTCCCATCCTCTCAATCTAATAGTAGACAAAATGAGAATTTAGGCATTAAAATGAATAAAGGATTAGAGATTATCATGCATAGGCATAAAAAATATAAGGCGGGATTAGGAAGTGACTCTGAAATAGATAATTATCTAATAACACATTTTGAGTTTGATGATAGTGTAGAATTCAAAATACTAGATTGGTGGTAGGGGCATTCAAGCCAATACCCAATTCTTTCTATGATTGCAAAAAATGTTTTAGCTACTCCATGTTCGATTCTGCCGTAGAACAAGCATTTAGCGCTGGAGGGCATATTTTAAATGAAAGGCGTTCAAGTATTAGTCCTGAATCATTGGAGGCTCAAGTTTGCGTTGATGATTGGACAAAAGCACAATATCGACAACAAGAGATAGATCGTGCAGAATTAGAGTTATTTGATGCAATGGACGACGGAGACACCACCAGCACGGGAACAACAGAAAACAGTGATTGAGGTAAGTAGGGGATTACTATACGCTAAGAGAACTACATGGGCTTTGATTCCTCTACTCCGGAGGATATGTAGGCACTTAATTCGTTAAATTCAAGCCCCCTTTTTTCCTTTCTTTTTTTTTCAAAATATAGTAATTTTAAATTTTTGATGTTTTTTGTTTGGAACCGTATAAAATTGTTTTGAACCGTATTAAAATTGGAACTAAAACTGTTTTGAACCGTATTAAAACCGGAACCGTCCCGGAACCGTCGGTTTTGAAACCGTCCCAGAACCGTCTCTTAAAGGTTCGGTTTCGATTCCTCATTTTTAAATCGAATCGCTGGTTCGAATCAAACCGCTTGCCTCGAACTGTACAGGATTAAGACCAACCATATCCAAGACAATTAAATACACACAATCGAGTTTTAGATACGATGGCAGGCCGAGCAGATACACGTCGTGTAGGGGTAAAACTAAAATTCTTTATTTGATATTTTGATGTGCGGCAGGGAACTTGAAAGAGGATCAGGAAAAGGAATGTGACCAGGCATCGTTCCTTTCCAACATGTGATGTAATGGGTGACAGTGATGGGGACGGCATGGCCGTGCTGCTGCAAGCTGGAATGCTGGATTTGCACCTCATATTGGCTCACATCTTCAGTTTTTAATAATTTTATTGGACTTTCTTTTTCATCATAAAAATAGGACTAATAGGGGATTTCCATGTCCACAACTAAGTATTTATTGATTTTTCTATTGTAATTACTATTTTATTGGATTTGGCCGCCCTAATTGCTTGGAATTCACAAATCATTTCAACTTGATGTTAGAATTTTTTTGAATATACTCTTCTATTTATTCAAGATATTAAAAAAACTTATTATGAAAATTAATAAAAATAAATAAATAAACATGTTTTTAAACTTTTATTTTTACTATTTTACACAAAATCACCTAATGAACATTAGACTCAACACTTTTTCTTTTATATTCTCTTTATTCTATTTTTCCCCCTAAATAACAATATCCTAACTTATTCTTACATATTTTATAGGGGAATGAAAAGCCTAAAAAGACTATACCTAAAGAAGAAGATGACGAAAAGAACTTGGAATGATGAGAAAAGTGAAGATAGTAACATTGCTAGCGATATGAGTTAAAAAATGACATTTATCTCAAAAATACTCATGTGACTAGCCATTTTTGCTCATTTTTTTGCCCAACATTGGACTAGGATGGAATGGTTACAAGTAATCTTTTCAAATAGATAAGTGAGTAATTTGTTGAAAAAAAAAAAATTGAGTGACCAAAAGTGATTACTAACCATCCAAATAATTTGTCCTTGTTTGATTTTTTTTATTTCACAAAAAAATAATAATTGGGATTTAATATCTTTTGTTTTTGTTATGTATGCATTTTTTTTCTTAGTTCAAGGCTTCTATCTTTATATTGGGGAAGGAATAATTTATTCTATTTTTATTTTTAATTTTTTAATTTATTATTGTCGTGTGGGGTATTTAATAAAAATTTATTTACTCAAAATCATCATTTAAAAACTTTCAACTAAAAAAATAATTATTTTTGGTTTTGCCCCTATGTTTTCAAATGTTTCCTTTCATCTTTATGACCATGATAATTGGGTTGCCATATACAGCGTTCATAGAAATCTGAATACCATAAGTTATGTTGATAAACAACAATTTTTTAAAAAAAAAAGTAAATGAGAAAAAAGTCATTAGATTATTTCAATGTTTCAACTTTAATTATTGTATATTTTTTTTTAAGTTAAAAAGATCATTAAATTCGTAAAATTGAATAATTTAAGTCATTCCATCCAATCAAGTTGTTAATTTATATGTAGTTGATGAGAATCAAATATTCATAAACTTAGATATGTGTTTTTCATGCTTTAGCATAGATTTCATTGAGATATGCCATGTTTATTAGATAAATCACATTATATTTGTGATTCTCATATTTTATGTGTTTTGTAGGAAAAAGGGATAAAAACCACTTATCTTCTAAAGTTCATAACTTTTGATGCAAATGTCCAAATGAGATGACTGAAGATGCTATGGAAAGATGAGAAAGAGATAGAAAACTTTTATGAACAAATGTTTCTCAAATTCCGAAAGCAAATGGACAAAAACTGGGCAAAAGCAGAACAAGGCAGAACCGAAGAAGAGGAAAACAGGGAGAAAAATCAGCCATCTTCCGGAGGCCATAACTCTTGATTCAGATGTCCAAATGAGATGATTCAAGATGATATGGAAAGCTGAAAAAGAGAGAAAAAACTTTTATGCAAAGAGTTTTGTCAAAATCCGGACGAAAAGGGACCAAAATGGGACGAAATCAGTACGACGCCTGAATCCTGAAATTTGCAAATTTCGTCCCTAATGTTTTGGAAGCTTTACATTTTCTCCCCAACGCCCCTAGCTGTATTAATATCCCATTTTCTGCAGAAAAACACAAGTAGGAAGTAGATGAGGAACATAGAATAGGTTAGAGTAGAATAGATTGTAGGGTTAAAGTTAGTTTTTACATTTTTTGCACATTTTCCCCAACTCACACCCGTGAGTTTCATTGGAGGTTAGGGTTTGGTTCTTTTTGTGGCTTGAAAACTGGAATCCTTGGAGTTGTTTTGGCTTGTAAGGTGTTTGGATTTGGTTGGAATCATCACTCTTTTGATTAAGGGGAGTATTCTCTTTCAATTCCTTGTGCTTTTAATGGCTATATTTTCCTTGTGATTGTTGGTTGTTTGAAGCCATGAGAGGCTAAACTATCTTGGGTGATTCTTGGTGTTTGATGTATGGGTTAGGTTTATTTTGATTTCTTGTTGGTTGTAGAGTGATGGGCTTGCATTAATTGAAGTTTTTCTACTTGTATTTAATGAATTGACATGCATTGAATGGTGGCCACATTTAGTGTGTGTTCTTGGTGTTTGTGTGTGTTTTAGAATATACATGAATTTAGACCAAAAGTAGGAAGAACTACCTAGCATTCTCTAGATTTAGGTGTTTGAGACAAGAAACAACTACCATATGAATTTAATTGTGCACTAAAATTGTGTGGAAGCCATAGGTTTTAGTGTGCAAAGGTAGAAGTGAGACCGAAAGGAGATCTTCTAGTCTTTAATTCCATTGAGACCGAAAGGAGATGTGGAGTGAAAAATAGGTGGTTTTCTTAGATTAAACACTTGAACTAGGGAGTGTAAAGTAGTTGGCTAAAACATCTAGGGCAAGAATTGTGCATTAGAGTTG
The DNA here is from genome assembly GCA_020080225.1 of Gynochthodes officinalis. Classification (NCBI taxonomy): domain Eukaryota; kingdom Viridiplantae; phylum Streptophyta; class Magnoliopsida; order Gentianales; family Rubiaceae; genus Gynochthodes; species Gynochthodes officinalis. Next base: position 30,948,783 of record CM034625.1, on the reverse strand, counting down.
TGTGGAAGCCATAGGCGCTAATGTGCTCTAGGTGGGGATGAGACCGAAAGGAGATTCCTCATTCTATAATTTCGATGAGACCGAAAGGAGATTCGGAGTGAATGGATGTAGTCACTTAGTTAAGATGCCCTACACTCGGTTGCCTTTAGGAGTCAAAATAGCTGACCTTTGCATTGAACCCAAGGATCACCCTCCTTCATCATTTGTGTGTTTTTCTCTTTGTTTCAATGGTGTTGTTTTAGTTATTTAAATTTCACTTTCTAAATCATTGCTTTAAGACACATAGATATCAAATAATTAGTTGCACTTAAATTTTGGTTTTGTCCCCTTCCCTGTGGAAAATGATCCCTATGCTTTACTACAATTGATTAAGTGAGGTTTAGGTGTATATTTGTGTGAGTTTGAGCTTTATTTTGACGCACTTTTGCACACACCGAATCTGCTCACCAAATTTTGGCGCCGCTGCCGGGGAAGGGCAACGGAACTAGTTTTTAGGTGTTCTAATTGTTTGTTAGTTTTGTGTTTTTGTATATATTTAGAAAATACCTGTTTGTGTTTGTATATATTTTCATTTTTAACTTTCAATGGCCGAACAGGGAAAACAAAGAGAACGGTTGTTTGGGGAATTCTTAGAGCCTAATTTCAATGCTTGTGCATTAGAGCCATGGTTCAACAACCGTATAAGTGCTTACCCGGTTGAAGCTGAGAGCTACGAAATTCTGCCCCAAGGGGGATTCCTAGACTTTGATATTGGCTCAAACATTAGTGCTCAATTGGCTGCATTAACCGATAGGATGAATTCATTGGAGACGAGGATGAACTGGAATCCGGTCTTAATATGTGGACTTTGCCAAGGAGACCACCATACGGATCAATGTGATCGGCCAGATCGAACCCTCAACTTCATGCATAATTTTGGGCAGCAAGGACATTTCAACCAAAATCGGGCAACAATGGCAGCTAAGCGTAAAATCAAGGTTGGAACAACCAAGGAGGTGGTCAAAATTGGAATAATCAAAGCCAAAGTTGGGACAATTCGGGGCCATCGCTTTTCTAATGTATCATGGCAAACTTCAGGATTTGGGAATCAAATGAATAATCCCATGGATGTAAAACCCAAATTTTGAAGAACTCTTGATGAAAAGATGGAAGAAATCCAGCTTGAGATGAGAAGTTTCACAAAGCTTTTAGAAGACCATCCCATGAGGTTGAACTTGCACGACCATGGTGTTCGATGAGAATGATGCCATGAATTATCCAAGAGAGAATCTGGACCACTTAGTGTAGATATGGTAGAAGAAGGTGTTGGTGAAATGATGAAGGAGGAGTGGTGTTTTGAATCTCAAGCAATGAAGGCAATTATTCCCTCCAAAACTCCCCTTGAGTTTGATGAAGAAGATAATAGAATAGATGGACAACTTCGTGAGATGGTTAAGAATTGGTTTGTAGATGAGTCCATTTATGAAATAATAGGGGAAGATTTTGAAGTGGTTGAAATAAACCAAGAGTTGCTCGTGGCGATGGTGAAGATAAGCTAAAGCGTCGTCGATGAGCCGCCCAAGCTTGAGTTAAAGCCCTTACTCCCTCGGTTGGAACATGCTTTTTTGGAAGAGCATGAAATGTTGCCTGTGTTAATATCATCTCCTTTGGAATCTAAACAAGAAGGAAAGCTTTTGGGGTTAAGCATTCTTAAAGAGGCCATTGGGTGTACCCTTGAGGATATTAAGGGTATTAGTCCCTTGTTTGGCATGAAAAAAATGTTGTTGGAAGAGGAGGCCAAACATGTGAGGAAAAGAATAAAGGAAGGAATAGGATGAAATGGATTGAGTCGAGCCGGCGACGTTAAAACCAAGCGCTTCTTGGGAGGCAACCCAAGCGTATCCTTTTGTTTTAGTTTAGTCCATTTTGTTTCATTTTGTTTTGTGTTGGTTTGTTTTGGTTTTGGTTTTGGTTTTGGTTTTGGTTTTGTTTTGTGTTGTTTTGTTTTCTTGTTTTTGTTTTGTTTGTTTTGTTTCTTGTGGATGTAGAGGTTGATGTATGTAGTTTGCATGTTTGCTAAGACAAGGGATGAAATGTAAAAAAAAAAAAAAAAAAAAAATTTTGGGCAGTAAGTTTTCACCGCCATGTGTATTTTTAATCACATGGCGGTTCCTACCTTCTGATGAGCCACGCTGCGGTCTTTCTAATCCTTGTGGTCTTTTTGGCGCATTTTTATACCCGGCGGCCTTTTTGGCGCATTTTTCATTTCTTACCTTTGTTTTTGCAATTTTCTCTCAAAAACTTTCATCCTCATTTTGCATTTTACATTCTTCTTCAAGTCCAATCCATCTTAAGTGATCCAAACACCTTTGTAAACACATTTCCACTATCAAATCCATCCAAGAATCCAAGGTATGAATGGTTGAACCTTTCAATTTTCATTACAATGGTGATTTTGAATTGATCAAATTATGATTTCTATGGATGATATTTGATGAAATATTGTGTAATTGGGATTGTTTGGGCTGTTTGTTAAATTTTTAGGCTAGGGTGCTTGCTAATTTTGTGAAATTTCAAGTTTTTCACCATGCACATCATGTGTTTGACAAAATGCCTCAATGAGTTATTTTGGATGAATTGTCAACTTTTTTGTATTCATTTGAAATCCTAGAAATTCATTGATGAATCTTAACATGATGTTGCATATAAAACTGAGTTTTAAGTGAAAAAAAAAAAAAAACTTGATGAGTTTTTGAAGCCTAGCATCATGCACACATTGAGTAATCAAATGTCAATGCCTAAACCATTGTGTGCAATTTTCGCATGTGGCATTATCTTCTTAAGTGCAATCCTTAGTTTAGATGTTTTGACACTTGAGTTGAGTTTGGACGACGTGAAGTTTGTAAATATTCTCTTTTCTATTTTATGTTATTGCATCTAGGTTTAAAGTTTATTTTTCTGCATTTTGTTAATTTATTTTCTTTAATTAGTTTTGGTAAATTATGCCTATCACACACTTGCACCCCCTAGTTTTAGTGCTTAACATGCAACATATCTTAAGTTTGGGGGAGGTGTGAATACGCAATCATGCAACATGCTTTAAGTTATTTCACAATTTTGCAACCGAAAACATGTATTTCTTCTTTCCCACCCGACCCACCCTTCATGCATGCATTTTTGAAGCATTGAGGGCAATGCTCATCTTAAGTTTGGGGGTGGAAGCTTAAAGCTTTTGATGTAACCTAAGTTTGGGGGTGTTTATAGGAAGAAAATACATGAGACTTCATGGGTGAAATTGGCTTAAAGTGAGGCTTTTATTGAAATATTCAAGATGTTGCTTGTTTTGTTTTTTTTGGAACTTTTGAATGGTTGGCAAGTAATGGCTGAAATATGCACCACTTAAGAAACATTTTACTGAATAAATGCATGCGAGAAGTAACGAAATGAAAGCATTAGTCAATGATGAAAAATGTTGGACTGAATAGGCATGGAATTTGTAATGCATGTCTTTTGATTCCTTGTATTTGGAGGAAAGTTTTGCATGTTAAATGGTGTTGTTACAGCACGTCAAAGAGGAGTGTTTGTGAGATGTAGTGTATTGATTATGAGGCGGTTGCGAGTAAATGTAGTGTCCCTAGTCCACCCTAAAGTTATAGCATTTCATTTCACAAACTTGGAAAATGACTTAGGCTTGTTATTAGTTTTGCTTATGAGATTTACGCTTTGTTGAATAATTGCCACTCCGCTATGAGAATGCTCTTAGGGGATGTCCCTTAAGTGAACTCGTATGAGTGGTAGAAGTATAAAAGCCGAAAAAAACTCTGGGCAAAAAAAAAAAAAAAAAAAAAAAAAAGCGAAAAAAATAAATTTGTAAATGAGTGAGGAAGTACCTAAGTATAATGTCATGATGGTTGCTTAAATGTGATGAAAATTGCCTAGATGGTAGCATGACAACTTAGGGAAAGAGGGAATAAAAAGTCTTAAGGATTTCAAGGAAGTGAAATTTTTCTATGCAACTGTAGGGCACACTAGTGGCATGATTTTGTGACCTCTACTCAGTTCTTGCATTGCATTGTTCATGAACATTTACCTCCATCACACACACACACACATCATTTAATGTGTGAAGATTAGTACAGAAAAACAAGAAAGAAGAGGGTCATGCATTGCATTAGTACGTGCCGAAATTGTCCAACTCCGAGACGTGAAGATGTTTTCATTTCTTAAAACTCTCAATATGCATTGTTCGGTGGAATGGGGCGACGAGTGGTTGCCTAATTAAGCTAGTACTTGCCATTATCAAAAAAATAAAAAAATATATATATATATATAAAAAAAAAAAAAAATTAGATGAGAATCTGAATATGCATGTCTCAATGAATACATTTCACATATTGTTGTTATGCGTAGAAAATTGCTTGGGGACAAGCAGTAGTATATTAAAGAGCCAATGTACTCCATTTTTCATGTGGCAAACGCTTTTGGGTTGACTATCAAATGCAACGCAGGCGAGATTTTTTTTTTCGAATGGGGTTTTATCTTTATTAGAATGACATTGTTCTATTTGATTTGAATGGCATTGTTTATTTATTATTATTATTATTATTTTGCATTTTGCGTTATTCGATCATTATCATTTTTGTAAGTATTCTTTGTATTAATTGGACCAACGTTTGATATGTTCTTTTTTTTTTTCCTCTTTTTAAAATTTTTTTTTTCATGCCTTTCAATGTGTTATGGGTCAACTTTTCGAACGTATGTCTTGCAACCTTTATAATATCCCATAACAATAGAAAAGGGGTGCTATGGCCCCTATTGCTCTACAATTTAGTTACAAGTGAAGATTTTCAACTATAACACTCATTGATATAATGGATAGGCTTTCATCTTAATTATGTAAATATAGTTATTATTTTTTATGTAATTTTCTAGTTGATTAGAATATAAGATTTTTGGTAATAGTAGTAGTTATTGTTGTAAAAAAATGACGATAAAACTATATTTTCCAAGCAAGTAAAGATGTCTTTGTAACAGTCACTTTGAACTTTTAGTTAGAACATATTTGGTGAGCGTATGTAATTAAACAAGCAAGTGAATGGATCTGCCTATCTCCAACGCACTATGCTTCTTTTTGTAAATTTGGCTTTCAATTAATGAGAACAAAGTTTTCTTTCCATAGTTGCAATTTTCTTCTTGCCTATTTAATTGGTGCATCGAGTTTGGCATTGACCTCTTTGTTCCTCTAAAAGCATGGCATGTATACTTTTGTTGAGTGTTGATTACGACACATAAGTAAGTTTTGGTGAAAGCAACATCCAATATGATGCTTGCCTTGTAGATCGTTCACGAAGTAACTAATTTAACAACTCGTGAGAGTTGGTATTAAAGTTTTAAGTTGCAAGATTTAGGACAGAGCTTTGCTAGTGTTGTGACAAGGACATTTTCAAGGAAAAGAAGATGATCCTTACACACTATGTGCTAAGTTTAGTACGGTGCTAGTGTTTATTTCAGAGAATGGCAGGATCACAAAAAAAGTGAATCAATACCTTAGAGTCGGCTGTCGATCATCTCAATGTTATGCGTTTTGGCAATGAGTAACGTCTTGATATGCAAGTAACTTAAGAGGATATTGATCTCACCCATCATAGTGCGGACCTCAAGAGCAAGGCATTTCGTAGTGGTTGAGCAAAGAGGCTTGAACCTTTTAATCTATACTGACGAGAAACACGAGAAAGTTACTGGAGTTGTGCGCCATAATGGGAGAGTTTCGTGCTGAGATTAGGATTTTCTCTTTGGCGATAGTTAATCAACCCAACAGTGGAGGGGATGTCTTTTCAAGAAGCTCAAGGTTCTTAAATCAAATGCATTTGGAGTGGTGTGGGATGGGAAGGAGTTGGAGAATTTCCTTCTGACATGGAGCAGTACTTTGAAGTAACGAACATTGGAGAAGATGCAATGATAGTCGAAACTGTTGCCATGTACCTTTTCGGTGATGCAAAAGTGTGGTGACATTTACAAAATGCTGATATCTAAACAGGACGTTTGACTATAAACACTTGGGAGGAACTATAGCAATGAGTCAAGCATTAGCTCTTTCCCCATAATGTATAGGAACAGGCTCGTCGTGCCCTATGTGTTTTGAGGTAGATAGACTCCATTTATGATTATGTATAGCACTTTTAGGCTTGCTTACTAAATATGATAAACATGTTTGAGAAGGATAAGTTCTTTTTTTCCAAAAAAGGGCTCAAATCATGGGCAAGGAAAGAGTTACAATAAGCCAATGTCAAAGATCTAAACACAACTATTATACAGGTTGAGAGTTTAGTCGACTATTAGTCTGAACTAAGTTAGGAGAATAGGCCCCCGAATAACAACCACCCTCCTAAAGGTAAAGATAACAAGTTTGGCAAATCTAATGAGAGAAAATGTGAGGGAGATTAGGGAGACAGTGCCTTTTCCATGTGTAACTACATCCCTGATGGCCAAATTAATGGGAAAAGCCCAAACCCTACTCAAAGAGTTACACAAAAGCAAAGGTGGTTCGTTCGTAATGGGCCATATCGAATGGTGGAATGCCCTAAAAAGAAATTGCTTAATAGATTACTTGTAAAGGAAATTGGTCTAAACCATGAAAAACCATCTTTGAGTGGAAACAATGGGGAAGATTAGTTGGAGGATGAATGCCATACAATAGTAGATAAGTCAAAACTATTATATGATTCATACAATAGTAGATAAGTCAAATGAAATGTGCCTCTCAGCCTTGCAATTCAAAGGAGGCCTAAAATATATGAGTTGAGCTATTTAGCACATCTCTATTGGGACGAGATCAAGTAGAAGTCAAGATCAATGAAACCATCAGTCAAGTAGCTATGGAAAAGTTCAAAAATGTAATGCCTAATGAACTACCTGAATGACTACCCCCTAGGTGTGATGGATCATGTGATTAAATTAGACCCTGGGACCAAGCTACTGGTAAATACACTGTATTGGATATCTCAACTTGAATTTGCAGAACTTCACAAGCAACTAATGGAGATGTTTAGGGTGACATCGTTATTTTAGTGAAGTCACTGTATGGAACCCCCATACTATTTCAGAAGAAGCAAAATGGTTTTTTTATAATTTTGTGTTGATTATTGGGAGTTCAACAAAATCACAATGAAGATTCAATATTCAATATTAGGGTATTGGTAGGTTTGCATTAAAGAATGAGACAAACACAAAACTACTTGCATGACGAGATACAAGGCCTTTGAATTTAGAGTCATACCTTTCAAGCTAATCAATGCCCAATCACCTTTTGCACCCTCATGAACGATGTATTGTGAGACTTTGTTGATCTATTTGTAGTGGTATACTTGAACATTATTGTAATCCACAACAGCATGCTGGAGGATCACCTTGAACACTTGAGGAAAATGCTAACTAGGTTGCAAGAGTACTAGTTCTATGCCAAATCCTCAAAGTGTTTGTTTGCTCAACGGATGATAGATTTCTTAGGGCTTACCATTGAACGAGGTAGAATATGCATGGACCCCACTATCATGAATTGAAAGTCACCAATCAGTATTACAGAATTTTGGTTGTTCCTTGACCTAACCAACTGCTATCAACACTTTGTGAAAGATTATTCCAAGATAGCTTTTCTTCTAATGGGTTTACCTAAGAAAAAGAAGTCATGTAGTTGGAACACTTCATGCTTGTACACTTTTGAATGCTTTTGAAGGCCTGTCAATTAATCCCTTGCTTACATTACTTGACATGGTGAAACCCTTGGAAGTGCACATGGATACTTCAAATTTTCCTTAGGTAGAATTTTAATGCATGAAGGCCATCTTGTGATCTATGAAAGTCACAAGTTGAATTATGCTGAGAGATGCAATATGACTCATAAGAAGGAGTTGCTTGCTATTGTCCATTTCCTATGTTTTTAGAGGAACTACTTTTTTGGAGTGCCGTTTGTGGTGAGAACAAATAACATCGTGATGAGCTACTTCTTATCTCAACCCAAGTTAAGTAGTAGGTAAACATGATTATAGGAGTGTTGGCAAAGTTTAATTTTGTCCTTGTGTATCAAGTGAGAATCAAGTTGTTGATGCCTATAGTCACCAAGGCTTGTTGGATCCTACTTATTTGTACCAACATCAAAGTCGAGATACATGATCTTTTAACAAAAGATCTTGCTGCTACGTGTTTAGTCTAGTTGGTAAAACAAAAAAGAGCTTGACAAGTTTATATTAATGATGGACTCCTTTGTAATAAAGGGAACCATATTTGTATCCTAAAGGGTGGGAAGTTACAAAAGAGTATAAGAAGTGGAACAAAAAGTTTTGGGTCGGACATTAAGGAATGAAACTCATGTTGACACTAATGCAACGAGGAAAATTTTGGCCATAAATGTAGGATGATGTTGTTAATTTGATGCAAACATGCCTCGTTTGTTAGCAAGACAAGCTCGATTATCACAAGAAAAATAGGCTTCTTGAGCCTCTTCCAATCTTTAGCAAGCTTTAAGAGAGTGCATAACTCGATTTCATTATTGGATTATCAAAAGTTAAAAGATATAGTTACCATTTTGGTAATAGTCGGCTATTTTTCCAAGTATGCAACTGTCATCCTAATGCCCTACTGTTACATCCCTAAATGCCCCAATCCCAACAATGTATCAACACCCAACCCTTAGGTGCGCGGAGAATAAGGGGTGGCGAATTTTTGTGGAACGACACCAAAATAGAGGTTCTTAACAGGAGATGGGCACTTCCCTCCGAGGGCTGAGCGTGAGGAGCACAAAAGCTTACATTGAATGTGGGTATGGTAGAGTAAATGTGCACTATGCACTAGCTTGCAAGGAAGGCACAAGTGTGTCACCCTTTGGCGTGAGTGCATGCACGTCATATCACCGGCTGATGTTGAGATTGAGCAAGGCAAGCGGGATGGCGAGAACTTGCAAGAGCTTATGGGAAAATGTATAGTGAGCATGAGAGATGTGCATGAGGTGTGTGATTTGCAAGTAGACACGCAAACAAGTGTGTGGGAAAGGTAGCTCGCGTAGCCAATGGCTTACTGAGGGGTGCAAAGTTGAGACTAAAGATGAAGCAACTAGCTGACACCCAACGGGAATGGAAGTTGGCTAGAAATCTTTAAGGAAGTCTAGAGAGCTAAAGACCTAATGCACCATTACCACGTGGAGGAATACATAGACACCAACTGGCACAAAATAGTATGGCCAAAGTGGAACGGGCATGTTTTCTAAGTATGCGAATGCATGTTAGGTAAGAGAACCCCTTGCATGGTTGCCAAACGAAGCTATGCATGCAAGCTAGTAATGCATGTGAAGCATATGTTTATGTCTCATTAGTTAGTCCCAAACCCATTGGTTGGGGTTGCCAACTTGCTTGCCTATATAAGGGGTACTATAGCAATCAAGAGCATCATCTAACAAGATAGAGTTCTAGAGAGCAAGTGAGGTGTTTCTTGATTGAGTTGTGTTATAGGCCTTGTTTCCTTGTATTCTTTGAGAGTGAGTAATAAGACAAGGTTGAGTCGAGTTGCTTGTAAGCTTGTGTGTTCCTCGTCTAAGCCAACTATTCTCATTCTAACTTAGCTTGAAGCCCAACACCCCTAGCCTCTAACTGAAGGCTAGTCGCTACTGAGGTAGGGCTAGTGATTATGGAATTTCTCTTCTAGGGTGAAAATTTTTTATAACAAATGGTATCAAAGCATTGGTTTTGTTAACCTTGCTTTTGCTTTATTCACTCTTGACCAAAGATGAATTTGGGTGGTTCCACTGTCGAGAGTGTTAGTCGACTCGAAAGCACAGTGTCTGAACTTATTACTATCATCGGTATGGACAGTAATCAATATAATCTATACCGAATGATTATTGAGTAATGAAACTTCTTGAATGAGATGAGAACACAGTTGGAAGAGCTTGAACACTGCAATAGGGCTAAAGCTTTGGCTGCCAGGCTGCCTCCTCCCCTATGTAAGATTAGCTTGCAATTGAGTCCTTGAAGCAGGATGTGTTGACTTTGAAGAAAAATATATAGGATTGCTCATTTCAGATGGAGTTTGAGGATGACCAAAAATCCATTAAGTCAATCGCGAGTGATGTGGCTCTATTAAAATGGGCATTAGCCAATCTAGTTGGTTTCTCACATGACTGCGTGGTAATTCAGGTGATAGGGTTTAAAGTGCCTAAGCCCTAGTGTTTTGGAGTCATTAGGAATGCCAAGGAACTCAAGAACTTTCTTTGGGACATTGGACAATATTTTTAGACAATAAACATCAATGTTAACTAACAGGTTAACTTCATAGCAATGTGTCCCAGTGAAGATGCAAAGCTATGGTGGCGCATGAGGTGTATAGATGAGAATGCTACCAATATCACTAATTGGGAGGAGCTCAAGAAGGAGCTAAAGGCTCAGTTTCTCCCTATCAACACTTTTTGGAAGGCAAGAGAGATATTGAAGAAATTGATGCAAACTGGCATAGTCCATGACTATGTGGAGACAGAGCCTGGAGTGTCTCACAGTGTCCTAACTGCTTTGGCAAGTTTACTTGATGAGTTTGCTGACATCACGCCTCTAGAATTTCAGAAGAAGTTGCTGCCAAAATTGGCTGTTGATCATCACATAGAGTTAATACTGGGAGTTAAGCCCTCAGCTCAAGCTTCCTATCATACATCTTCAGTTGAGCTCGCCGAACTGAGATGACAGTTGGGTTAGCTCTTGGAATGTGGCCTTATCCAACCACCCAAAGCTCCATATGGTATTTCGGCCTTGTTCCAAAAGAAAGCAGATGGGTCACTGTGATTTTCATGGATTACAGGGCCCTTAACAAGTGAACGTTGAAAAATAAGTACTCAGTCCCTAACACTTATGATTTGTTTGACCGGTTGGTAAAAGGGAGATTCTTCACTAAGATTGACTTACAATCAAGCTATTGGTAGGTGAGAATAGCCTAAGGAGATGAATAAAAAATAACGGTCATGACCTGATATGGATCATTTGAATTCCTGGCCACACATTACGGCTTGATGAATGCTCCAGCCATATTTTGCAACCTCATGAACAATGTGCTATAGGAGTTCCTAGACAAGTTCGTGATGGTGTATTTTGATGGCATTGTCATCTACTTATCAACTCTAGACGAGCACATGAGGCATCTTTAACGGATTTTTGAGAAGTTCAGATAGTATAAACTATATATCAAGAAAGAGAAGTGCAAATTTTGCATAGAGGAGATTGTGTTCCTCGAGCATGTGCTTGGCCATAGGGAAATTCAATGGATTAACAGAAAGTTAAGGCTGTTTGGAATGGACTGCACCCACGAATGTACTAAAGCTAGGTCCTTCCTAGGTCTAGCCACCTGTTATCAGTGCTTCGTCAAGGTCTATTCAAAACTGGTAGCCTCACTTACTGATATGTTGAAAAAGGATACTCTATGAGAATGTGACGCTCATTGTGAAGAGGCCTTGGTGTTTTAGGTGAAGGAGCCCATAGTTGCAAGCTAATTCATAGTTGCACATTCTACTTCAGTTGCCTGATTCCAGCCAATTTTTTGAAGTGCACACCAATGCCTTTGACTGAGCCATTGGGGATGTTCTTGTATAGAATAAGTATCCGGTTGCCTTTGAGAGCCGAAAACTCAAGAACTATGAGCAACGATATACTATCCATGAGAAGGAGATGATAACAGTAGTGCATTGCTTGCAACTATGGTAGCACTATCTACTGGGGACTAAGTTCATAGTGCTAATTGACAACGTCGCAAATACATACTTCAAGACCCAGCGGAAGCTCACCCACAACCAAGCTCGACAGCAAAAGTTCCTAACCGAGTTCGATTTGCATGGCTGCATCAAACTAGAAGGGAGAATCTAGTAGATAATGCTTTAAGCTAGAAAGTTGTAAGGGAGTATGTAACAGTCATTATAGGATTTCCTAAAGCAAGTCAAGAAGGAATCCCAAAATAATCCAATCTACCTCCCGTTTAAGAAGAAGGTAGAAGAGGGAACCGTGAGGAGGTATTGGGTGGAAAATTGCTTATTGTTTACTACGATAAAATGAGTGTACATCATAGTTTATAGAATCGAGATCCTTCATAGAATTGATTTAGGGTAGCAGAATCTGATCAATGGAATCGAATTGTAGAATCGTAAGATTCTAGAAAAAATAAAAATATATATAATTTATAAATTCTTTTAAAAATAATTATCAATCAATATATGAATGGACATGTAGAAAATTCATGTATTAGTTTATAATTAAATGATTTTACTTTAATTTTTATTTCTTATAATATTTTATATGATTTTTCAATATTTTAGTTGCTATCGCAGATGAAGGTTATTTATGTCTAATTTATTTATTTATTATTAAAACTAATAAAAGTATGATTAAACTAATTAAATTATTTATATAATGATAAATTTTAATTTTAGTTAGATATAGAAAGTTTTTTTGAGTAAATTTAATTATATTTTATTTACATAATAAGGTAATATCGTAATTAAGATCAGGATCATTTTAATAAATTTGGATCATAAAATTGTAGGATAGATGGGATTGGATCGAAATTTTGAAAACTATGGTGTATGTCCTCGGAATAGGCAAGTTTCAACGACAATTGTTGAGAGAAACCCATGACCCTCAGTGGGCTGACCACCTAAGGATAATGAGAATGAGGGCGTTGCTATCACAAGGCTACTTCTGGCCAAAGATGGAGGAGGGCATAGAAGCATATGTCAAGTCTTGCTTGGTGTGTTAGCTGGACACGACCAAAAGAAAGAAGGAAGTGGCCCTATTACAGTCACTACTGATTCTCTAATGACCATGGCAATCGGTCTCTACGGATTTTGTTGAAGGGTTCTCGAAAGTAGATGGCCTAGCCTCTGTTCTTGTAGTGGTGGACCATTTCTCCAAGCATACAGTTTTCATTCAATTGCTAGCTGTTTGTCCTGCCAATGTTGTGGCATAATTGTTCTTTAAATATGTTGTGAAGTACTTTGGCTTACCCGAAGATATTGTAAGCGATTGAGACACACATTTCACGAGTAGTTTCTGGATCCAACTATTTAGCTTGATGGGTTCCAGGCTCAAATTCTCTATTGCAAACCATCCTTAAATGGATGGACAGATGGAGCTAATGAACCTTTGCTAGAAAAATATCTACGACATCATATAACTGCTAGCCAAAGAAATTGGACCGAGTTACTGGATATAGCTCAGCTTCGCTATAATGTGCATCATACTACATCGACCATGATGAGTCCATTTGAGCTAGCAAATGACCAACAACCCCTAATCCCATATAGTGTTGCTTTTTAGGCCCTAGGAGGAAGTTGCCAAGGCACTTATGATTTGCATAGGCAAAAAGTGAGTTGATCAAAGAGGTGCAAGATAGCTTGGCCATAGCCTAACAACAAATAATACTGTTTGCCAATAAAGAGCAACTAGATGTGGAGTTTGAGGTGGGAGAACAAGTCTTGCTCAAACTTACCCCTTAGATCTGGCAAAAAATAATCAGCAAAGCTATGCATAAAGGGTTGGTGGTGTAGTATGATGGCCATTCAAAATTCTTGAGAAAGAGGGCAATGTAGCCTACAAGTTGAAACTACCCCCTTGACTGATCAAAGGTTTCATGTTAGCTTCTTAAAGAAGTTCAACAAGAATGAGTGAGATGTGGAACGAATCCAAGTTAGGTGGGCACCACTTGCTATTAGAAAGCAATTCGAAAAGAAGGTTCATTGCATCTTGATACATGAAATGCTAGGCCAAAGCAAGAAGAAGCATCGCATATGGTTTTTGGTTTATTAGAAAGATAAGACAGAATTGGATGCCAAGTGGATCAATGAGAATGATTTGTGGCAGTTTGAAGAAGCCACTGCTAATTATTGGGATGAGCAAAAATCATTGGCAAGGGTGTCAATCTCTCAAAGTGAGGGAGATTGTTACATCCCTAAATGTCCTAATTTTAGCAATGTACCAATAGCCACCCCCTTTGGCACGTAGAGAACAAATGATGGCTAATTTTTATGGGATGACACCAAGATAGAGGTTTTTAGCAGGAGACGGGGACTTCCCTTCAAGGGTTGAGCGCAAAGAGCTCAAGAGCTTGCATTGGATGCGTGCATGGCCAAGGAAATGTGTGACTATGTACTAGCTTGCGAGGGAGGTGCAAGCGTGTAGACCCTTTGGTGTAAGTGCATGCATGCTGCATCACCTAGTGATGTTGAGATTGAGCAAGGAGAGTGGGATGGCAAAAACTTACAAGAAAATGCACAGTGAGCAAGCAAGATGTACATGTGGTGTGTGGTTTGTGAGCAGATGCGCAAGCAAGTGTATGACAGAGGCAGCACGTGCAGCCCAGGGCTTAGTGAGGGGCATAAAGTTGAGTCTGCAAACAAGCAAGCTAGCTAACATTTGATAGCCACAAGAATATGCTAGAACTCTCTAAAGAAGTCTAGAGAGCTAAAGACCCAATGCACAACAGCCACATGGATGAATGCATGGATGCTAGTTTGCACAAAGCAGGAAGACCAAAGTCGAATAGGCATATCTTCTAAGTGGGCAAATGCATATCAACCAAGAAGGCCGTTTGCATGGTTGCCAAATTGAGCTATGCATTTAAGCTAGTAGTGCATGTAGGGCAAATGTCTATGTCTCATTAGTCCCAAACCCATTGGTTGTGGTTGTCAACCAACTTGCCTATATAAGAGGCACTACAACAAACTAAGAGCATCATCTAGCAAGATAGAGTTCCAGAGAGCAAGGGAGGTGCTTATTAGTTGAGTTGTGCTTAGGCATTGTTTCCTTATATTCTTTGAGAGTGAGTAATAATACAAGGTTGAGTGGTTGTTCATAAGCTTGTGTGTGCTTTGCTTAAACAACTTTTTCTATTCTAACTTAGCTTGGAGCCCAACACCCCAAGCCCCTAACTGAAGGCTAGTCACTAGTGAGTTAGAGCTAGTGATTACGGAATTTCTTGCCTAGGGCGAAAAAAGTTCTATAACACCTAGTACATTACAACAGAGGAGATTGCACAACTCTTCTTCAAACATATTGTCAAATATTGGGGGGCTACATTTGGATATTGTTAGTGATCAAAACTCTCACTTCATTAATAATTTTTGGATTGAACTCTTCAAGATCTTTGGGTTCAAATTAAGATTGAGATCCACAATGCACCAAAAATCTGATGGTCAGACAGAACAATTTAATGGCATAATAGAAGAGTACCTTTGACACTTCGTGGTAACCATTCAGAAAGATTGGATGAAACTTTTAGATGTTACCTAATTACGCTTTAACTCTTAAAAGGGTTCAGCCACTAACAATAGCCCTTTTGAAATTGTCTCTAGGCAAAAACTTTTGCTCCACACATAGTTGAACATTGCTGGAACATCTAAATCTCCAAGAGCACAAAATTTCTCATAAGAATGGAAACAAAATGTGGAGATCATCCATCATTATCTCAAAAAGGTTTTCTAGCACATGAAAAAGTATGCATACTAGGATCAACGCTTTGTTGAATTCTATGTGAGGGACAAAGTGATGGTGAAAGTACTTAACCAACAACAAAATTGAAACCTTAGAATAGGGATCCTCACTTACTGTATAATTATATTGGCTCTATTGTAATTGTGAAAAGAATTGTCAAGATGGTTTACAAGGTTAACGCCTGCAGAAGATGCATCTCATTTTCCATGTAAGCCTTTTGAAGTGGTATCATGAATACTTAGAAGAATTGAAGAAAGGACATATTGCAAAGGTCTAAACATCTAGGTTGTGAGGAAATGAGTTGTCAAAATTATTATTAAGGATAGAATGGTTAGACCATCACGTAAAGATCAAGCATTTGGGAGTTAGAAAAGGACCTAAAGTCCTTTTCAGTCATTGATTGATGCATATGAAAGTTCATAAACTCCGAGGATATTGCCAAATTAAGTAAGAGAGAGTGTTATTAGTCAACCTCTCAATATATGTCTCGTATACTCTACAATGCCTCACAACAATATTAAGGTGTGCTGTGACTTGTGCCGTTCAATAGTTCAGCCACAGGTAAAGACTTCAAACTACAATGCTCATTGATGTAATAGATAAGCGTTCATCTTGGTTATTTAAATATAGTTATTATTTTTGATGTAATTTTCTAGTTGGCTAGGAGAGAGAAATTGCAGTTTTTGTAGAAAGCTATGATCTTTTGATAGTTTTAGTAGTAGGTTTAGTGAAAAACTAGGATGAAATCACAATTTCCTAGTGAGTAGGTAAAATGTATTTGTAACTGTCATGTCTAAATTTTTAGCCAAGACAAGCAAGTGAAAGGGTTTGTCCATCTCCAGATGCACTTTACTTTCTTATTGTAAATTTGTTTTTCAATTCATGAGAATAACATTTTCTTCTCACAATTGCAATTTTCTTCTTACTTATTCAATTGGTGCTTGAGTTTGACCTTGACCTCCTCGTTTATCTAAAGGCATAATATATGTACCTTCATTGTGTGGTAATTGCGCCGTTTGAGTGAGTTTTGATGGAAGTAATATCTAACTTATTACTTGTCTTGTGGATTGTTCACCAAATAGCTACAAAAAGAGTGAAATGACATCATTCTTTTTGGTCGTTATTGATTTGTTAAGAGAGGGAGAGAGAGAGAGAGAGAGAGAGAGAGAGAGAGAGAGAGCATGAAACACAAATTTGGTCACCATATTTTTTAAAAGTTTTAATTTTGGATGCCAGATTTTTTTTTCCTAAAAAATAATCACTGAACTTTGAAAAAATGTAATATTTCAGTCATTCTATTAAAGTGCTATGTGAGAGTAGATAGAAGGGAGAAAACATGCATGTCACAAAGCCATTCTTAGGCATATTTTTGTCCCAATACTTACAAGTATTTGAAATTAAAATATAAAAACATAACACATTTTACAATGAACGCTTCTTCTCCATTCTGTACGTACAAAATGCAATTTGAGAGCTGATCCAAGTAGGAAAATAATGACAAAATTTTGAACCTCATCCGTATATCCAAAGGAGGCCAAAATAGACAAGTCATATAACAGGAAATTTGCAAAAATAGCACATTTGACCGTTGACTTTGTGAAAATAGCACCTCATTTTTTTTCTTTGCTATTATAGCACTTCAAGATTGTATAAAGACCAAAATACCCCTCTACTTTAAAACCCAAACAAGGTGCGAAATCCTTGTCTTCACAATACTTACAAACACACCGCCTCACGCGCGAAATGTGATCGTGCCCTTGGTCGAGTCTGTAGTCAAGCCATTGGTAAAGTTTGTAGTCGAGCAAAGGTTAGGTCAAATTATTGGTCGAGTTTTTAGTCGAGTAAAAGGGTGAGCAATAGATGGGTCGAGTTGACAGTCTAGTAAGAGGTCAAGTAATATATCGAGTTTGTGGTCGAGTGGTCATCTTGAAGGTCAAGCACTAAACAGAAATCCATTTGTTTGGTGAAAAAAATTATCAACTGAAATTTACATAATGATATTGGTTTTTTTTGCATTTGTAATGTTGTTATTTATTGGGAAATTTGTTAAAATAATCTTATGGATTGCAATAAATAAAAAATAGACACAAATGGATTATCAATCAATTATACACAAATTTGTTAAAATGATTGTATGGAATTCAATAAAATATACACAAATGTACATCCTTATTTATATATAGAGCTACAAATAGACACAAATGTATGTAAGAGAAAGTTTATACACATAAAGCATTTACACCATCTCATAACAGTACATCTTCATTTACGTTTACGACCTTTTTTTGCCCTAGCCTTAGATTTCTTCTCTCTATCATTCTCTTGTCTTGCAGGGATGAATAGTGTCATTGCTAGTTGTCTACGGTTCTTCATTACATTGTTGAGTCTAATTGTATCAAGTGGCACCCCGTGAATGATGAATTCAACCCACTTTAACACAAAGACACCACAGTCTCCAATTCTAAAACAATCAAAAAACAAATTTTGTTAGTCATTAAAACAAGTAATTTACACAAACATAGTACGAGTACCTTCGATACTAATCCCGATTTTTGGCTGACCAAACCTTCATTGACCATAACTTGCCAATTGTCCATGCTTGGAGCTGATTTCCGCCAATAGGTGCGAATTTCACATGTTTGCAATATCTTGGGCATTCCTCGAACAAGGTACTCTAATTTCCGCTCCATATCCTCATGTTGTAGTGGGTTATACACGTGGAATGTTTGTATACTGAAATCCATCTTCATCAATATCCACTGGGTCCCATCTACATGGTAGGGAAATAAAACAAATCTGCTAGGCGGTAGTCCAGTTCATATGGCGTTAAACCAACAAATTGCTTCATTGCCAAATTGTCAATTGTTGGGAATTGTTGGGACTAATCTAGGGTTTTCATACCATTTTGTCAACACATGTAATCATACAAGTCCGTCAACACATATATAACTAATCTGTGAGATATGAAATGATGAAATCAATATAACTTAAATAAAAAAAGTCTCCATAATGGATACATCTGTTCAGCGCATCACAAGGATCCCCTTCCAAAGCATGGACGTGTATAAATCTATATGCTGAAAAAAATACAAGCATGGTTGGTTATGACCAATCCTTGTAAATTACTCACATAGTGAAACAAAAGCATGTATTACCTCGTTTGTGAACCAATCAAGTTCTCCGAGCATACTCTTGATCATATTTGAATCAAGTGAATAAATTGGTGGCCACAAGAACTGTCGGTCTGTTGGTTCCAACCATTTATCCATTTCTTTAAAATCTTTAGGCTTTGGTTAGAATTCCTGGAAGGTTGAACTCAGGGCAACTATCGGTGTTGGTGGAGTGGTAGCTGCAATGGTAAGAATAGGCCCCAAGTTGACAACTTTAGGAACGGCATTAGCAACATTGCTTTGGTTGTTTTCACTTTTTTCCTTTATCGGTGGTGGCAGAGCACTCATAACTGGCCCAATAGGAATAGACAGAGCCGTGTGTTCATTAGTGATTTGCTGCTCATGCTTGTCTTTCTCATCATCTTTTCCCTCGTCGTCATCCTCATCCTTCTTATCATTACCCCCATCACCTTCATCTTCATTTTTGTGGGGTAACAGTTGCTTGACTATTTTCTCCAATTCAGCTATACGAGCCTCCGGCCTTTGTGCGTTGAGCTCCAATTAGGCTATACGATTTTTATAGCCGATGCACCGTTCAAGCAACCTATTCACAAAATGTTTCCGTGACTCATTTTTCCATTCAGCTCCAATTTTTTGCCTTTTTTTAGGCTTGGAACTGTCTTCGTCTCTAATTCTCTTTCTGAGAAGAATTTCAACAATCATTTTTTCTTGATGTACGGCTGCTTTTTCTTTTTCTCCACACTCCACACCATTTTTTTCATTATCCGCTTCTCTTTTTTCTTATTCCGCCTATGTCAAAAATTTTGCTATTTCTTCTGGAGTTGGAGTTATTAGGGTAACTTTCACTTTTTGCAATGCCGTGAAAAATCATTATTAGCCAACACAAATTCAAGCAACCCGACATGCATTGAAGAAAACACATTATGATTATCAAACATTAAGTAATGTCTAATCATACCTCCCTACTAACTAATCTTTTGGACCACACCTGATTTTTTTCTTAGACAGATCGTTGTGTTCTCACTCATTTCCAGCGGAACATCCTAGGCTTGCAATTAGAGGTTTCGACCTTTTCCATTAATTAGAATCGTTCAAGATGTGACATAAGCTCATATGCGAACATCTGCGATTTATAAACATAAATGACAAATAATTAGTTCTATGAACTTAAAGTACAAACAAAATTAAAATGTACCACGCAAAGTTAAAACCTTATCCCTAGAGCCATTGGGAATCCACCAACAATGTATGTCCTGTTATCTGCATCCTTAGACTACTTCAAGGAATTAAGCATAGCCTTTCTAACACTATCCACAGTGGCCTGGTAAAATGGTTCACCCTAAGGCATTTCATCAAACTTCCTCCAATTACATGCCATATGCACCACCTTGTTTTCAATATGGTTTCTTTTCTATTCTCCAATTATGGATGTGTATAGTAGTAACAAGGTAAGTGACACAATCACATTGTCTAAAAAGCTTGCGTCTATTTGGTTGAAAGTTTTGAAAACATCAGCGTATGTGGTAGCATCTTTCCTAAGTTCTAAAGTCAAATACTTAGTTATCACACTGGACCATCGGGTGTCTCATATTTCACATATTCATGCTCAAAGTCTCTCATCTTGAAACCAGTGATAAGTGCAAACTCTCTCCTACTGAATTTCACACTCTTCCTCACAAAATTAAAGTACATGCTATTGTCCATCTTGGACTCATCATCTGGCCTAAGTTGTCTCAACAGCACGTTGTGGATGATCTGTTTGTACCAAAACATATGTTCATGGTCAAGAGTCATTTCAACCATGCAATTCTCCAGTCTCAGTATGTTTTTCTGTGTATCGGTTAGTGTGGTTCTTATTCTCCACATATTTGCTTTGTAATAGCAATATTGAGAAACCTTGGCTTTGAAGAAATTACCCTGAACAACCATTTGCTCCCTGAAAGGGTCCTGCAACAAGAATTAAATCAAATCAATATAGTGCTTGAGGATAAGGACCATAAACCATAAACCCAAAATCTGTATAGTGCTTGACCTAATACTCGACTTAATATAGTACTGGACCAACGGCTCGACCTATTACTCAACTTGACCTATGACTCGACCTATTACTCGACGTGACCTATAACTCAACCTAATACTTGATCTGACCTATGGCTCGATCTAATACTCGATCTGACTTATGGCTCAACCTTATATTCGACTAATGGCTCGACCAAACATTAACTCAACTAAATACTAGACCTACCATACAGCTCAACTACTTACTCGACTTAGGGCTCAACCATGTCTCGACTAGTTCAAATTCAACCAAACCCATTTCAAATTCAAGCAAACCCAACTCAAATTCAAACAAACAATAACACTACACTCTATCAAAACACTCTCTATACAAATTTGTAAGATTAAAATGACAATTTGTAGTGAAATTTCGACTAACCTCGTGAGCTTGCACTTTCTTTGCTTGAAGATGATAGTCCTCCTTTTGTGCGTGCTTTTGAAATGAGTGATATGGATTGTTTTGAAATAGAGGAATGGGTGCTGTTTCAAAACGGTTTCGCTAAGGAAATGAAGAAGAAGAAATGAAGAAGACGATTTCGGAAATGAAGAAGAAGAAGAACGGTCGCGCATTGTTCAGGTTTTGAAGTACAGGGGCATTTTGGTCTTTATGCAGCATTAAAGTACTATAATAGCAAATAAAAAAGGGAAGTTGTGCTATTTTTATAAAGTTAACGATCAAAGGTGCTATATTTGCAAATTTCCCGTCATATAACACGGGGATAAATGCTTTGATCTTGTATATGGTATATATTAAGTATGAATGAATGTTTAAAATTGTACATGCAAAATGTTTGGAATGTTCGAGGAGGTTTGTGGAGTAGTATAGAATTAGAAAATAAGTTTGTATTGAGTTTAAAAATTTACATGTCTGATCAAAATCATTTACGCATTTAAAAGAATTCTAGCAATACTAAACTTTAACATTTGACCCATTAATTTTTCATGTTATTTATATTTATTTATAAATAAAAATGAATAATCATTTATATATGCAAATTTTACAGATATATTTTTTAAATTAATTAACTAATTAAAAAATCCTAATAATGTCCTAGTTTTGCCCTAATTCTACAAATAAAATAATATAATAATTTTACACTGTACAAATTAATAATACAAATCTTACCCACTCACATTTGTGGACAAAAAACACCAATATTAAGAAAAAATGTAATGTACCTATAGTATCAATGCCCATAAATACAATAAGTGCTATCAATACATCCAAAAGTTAACATTTTCTTAGACCACTCCCTTCGTGCAAAAAAATAGTTAATTTTGGTTAAATTAGGTACAATTCATTTAATACACTATTAAATGTATAATTTTATAATTTTATTTTTATTTTTTAATTTTGAATATGTATAATTATTATTAGTAAATATATTTTAAAATTTTAATTTAAAAATGAACTCTTTTTTTTCAAAATGAATTTTTTTTAAACGGAATGAGTATTTTTTTTTCTAATCTTTGAATTACTCGATTAAACATTTTCATAGAATAGATAAGAATAAATTATAATATTCTTTTTGTTCCTAAAAAAAATCTACTTTTTTTTTAAATTACAAAATAATAACCAGTACATAATTAAATATATAATATTATATTTTTACTTTTAATTTAAGTTATTATTAATAGGATAAAATAAAAATTGCAAAAAAAAAACTCTTTTTTCTAAAATAATTTTTTTAAAAAAAAATTAGACTCTTTTATTACAAGGGAGTATTAGTATAAATGTCGCATGACCCAAAAAAAAAAATAATATATTAAAATATCCCAAACTTAGACTGTTGTAATCGTTTTGACCTAATTTTTTAATTGTAACAATACGACACCTGAATTTTAAAATGTGTAACAATAATGTCCTTTGACTAAAAAAAGACAAAAAAAACCCTCCGATATAAAGCATATAGTTTAAAATTCTAAAATAAAATTTTTAAAAAACAAACAAGATAAAATTTTAAGACAAAAATTTAATAAACTTATTTACACTATATAAATAAGTGTAAATAAGTTTAAAAATTTTATTTAATTTAAAATTTAAAAATGACAAAAAAAAATTTAAGTTAAAAAACAAAATGATAAAAATGACAAAAAAAATTAATAAAATTTAGAGACAAAAACGACAAAAAAAAATTAAATTAAAAAATATATCTATAAAAAAAATTAGCTTAAAAAATAAAATATCATATAATAATTTTTTATATTTTTGCATTAAAATTTTTAACAAAAATTTATATAATTTTATTACATTTTTTAAAAAAAAATTAATAAAAAAATTAAACTATATCAACTTTTTTTTACTATTTTTATCTTTAAAGAGGGTTTTTTGGTCTTTTTTCCAATAAGACATTATTGTTATGCATTTTAAAGTTTAGGTGTCATGTTGTTATAATTAAAATGTCAGGTCAAAACAGCTACAAGTGACTAAATTGTGGACATTTTAATATATTATTTCAAAAAAATGCTACACGTTCTACTAAACTACAACGAAGCCACAAAAGTCCATTAAGAAAATTAGTTTCTGGGTAACAGATAAAAGTACGCTCAATGAGAAACAAACCCGATGAATGGTACCGACATTTAGAAAGACATCATAACATACTTAAGTCGGGACAATTAGCCGAAAGAGAATTAGACAAATAACAACAGCGAAGAGATCAAAGGTCACCCAAAATGAATAGTAATATTATTTGATGTAGACAACAAGAAGCGGTAAAATTCCTTGCTTTAAGGATCATCCACACATGCAATCAATGTCACCTGCTTCAGAATCTCCTCTTTCAGCTAAAACTCCTCGGATATAAAGAACATTATAGCTCTTGCACCAAAATTGTTTCACTCTTTGATGAAACAGGAAAAGCAGGACCGCCAAATGAATGCTTTGACCAGAAGCATATGTATACGAAAGAACAGAAATAGCTCCAAAATGACATCATACCTATGTCCTCACTTTTTTCTTCTTGACATTGCTTTCTGTGCATCGAGTTCTCAGATCATTGGTACCACAAGTGGCATAAGATCTGAACCTCTCAAAAATCCTTCTCTCACTAATACGAAGCACCAAAGAATGATAAAGGTTAAGTTCTTTTATGTTACAACACTTATTCATTGCTTCAATGTCATCTTCTAGAGTGCTAGAACCATATAAACTTTCTCTGATATCAGCCAGTGACAACAAACAAGCACGAACACCTTTTGTCAGTAAGAAATCCCTATGCTACTCTAAGTTCTTCCAGAAGGCCACATTTACCTTCCCCAGGGTAGCAGGATTTGTAGATCCGTTAGGATCACCTGTGGAGGAGATTATGAGGTCAAGCTCATTATAATCTTCCTCTGATAACCGCATAATGTAAAGCAAAACCAACAACTCAACTTGTGGTTCCCCATCAAAGGATATTTCAAAATATTCAGAGTTTTGACTGACACATCCAGAGCAATCTAATCTTCTCCAAAATGACAAACACCTCCGACTATGACAAGAGGAATACAAAGAAAAACTCCACTTCTGTACCAGTTCAAGATCTATATTGAGTATGTCATAGGGATTGTCAGCCTCTGCAAATCCATATCTATGCAGTAATGCAGCATTTCCTAAAGACCCATATGTATTGAATACCTGGAAAGATAGCGAAACGAAACTAAATCATAAGATATTCATGGCTTAATGCACAAGATATTGCCTGCATAAAATATTTTAATCAGCTGGTTGAGGAAGGTCTACATTCCAAGTACAAGATATAGGATGAAGTTAAAACGTGATATGTCCGAGGGTCTAGAGGGGGGGTGTTCCACCAGGAATTGACAAGCTTAAGCTTTTCGGTCCAGTGGTTGGGGCTTTCACACCAAACTATGGGTATAGCCCCAACCATTCGACCGAAAAGCTTAAGCTTGTTAGAACCTGGCAGAACCCCCCTTATAACCCAGTTAGGCCCAGGTGGAAAACAATCCACACCCTTCCTCCAGATAGAGCCCCAACCACTGGACCGAAAAGCTTAAGCTTGTCAAAACCTGGCGGAACCCACCTTATAACCCAGTTAGGCCCAAGTGGAACCCAATCCACAACCCCCCCCCCCCACAGACCCTCGGACATATCATTCCCTCCCTCTATGTGAAGGTACGTCCTTGAACCTGGGGCAATGATGGGATTCGAACCCTTGATCTCTAGCTTTGATACCAAACTATGGGGTAGAGCCCCAACCACTGGACTGAAAAGCTTAAACTTGTCAGAATTTGGCGGAACCCCCCTTATAACCGAATTAGGCCCAGGCAGAACCCGATCCACACCCCCCCTCCAGACCCTCGGACTCATCAAAACTACAGCAACATTTCCAAATTAATTAATTTATAGTTTGATAATACAAAACACTTGCAATTCACAGCAGTTGTCCACAGCTTCTAAAAATGAAATCAGAAATGTATGCAGCTGCTAAACACTCAACACAAACAAACAAATACACACAGACACACAGACACACTCACACACATTGATTCACACACACATACATGCACAAACACTCACACACATGCATACACATACGTTAACATACATATATTCAAAATCAAACGCAACAAATAAAATACGATACAAGCAAAGAAAAAGTGCTGACTTCATTTCCCGCCTTGACATCTTTCACCAAAATCATCTCCAAGACTGCAAGATCGTCACAAGAAGTTGAACACTCAAATTCACTACTGCAATGAGATCCATTTCCCGAAAGAGAATTTTTACAGACAGATTCACCACTCATCTGGTTTTCACATTCATCATCATAAAGGTCACTATCGCCATTCTGATCAGATTCAACATGTGAAACTAGCGATGTGAAGTGCACATCTTCAGCACCAGTCTTGTGATTAAAACTGGAAATAAAATGAGCTTATTAATTGAGAAATCAAGGGAGAAAAACACTTTGTTGTTTTGGCTGAGAAAGGGAATAAAAACAAATGTAATAAACCTGTCAAGCCATTTTCATATTCTCAGATAACTCATAAGTACATCATCCACAGTCTAGTCGACATAAATTTCAATAAAGTTACTTGTTTGTTTGAAATGGCCAACAGGGAAAAGCTAACCTGCAATACTTGTAATATCCTCAAAAATGCACATAGCCAGGCTGCATTAACAGAGGTTCATATAAGAAGTCTCCAACTTTTTTTAGCAGCTTTTTCTTTTTTATGGCCATCCCAAGGATCCTCAATCCTCTGAGTCAATAGTATCCAAAATGTAGTGTCAAATACAGATATTTACATCCTAATGGTAATCAATACCATCTTTGGATAGTCAAGTAGCATATTTTGAGAACCCAGGACCAGTTTTCATAATTGTATAGTTTGTATGGCTCTGGAATCACGTAGAACCGATTTCGTACTTATCTAACTGCTTGGACTGCCAACAAAAACTTTGCCAAAACTATCTACACCGCATACAGACTCGAATGACGTTCATCTTAAGTATTAATTAACTTTCAATAGCTAAGTATCATGATTCTTACATATGCTCATAATGTTACTCCGCTCGTTTAACTGAGCCTTTTTCTTAGTGTAGCAATACTGGATTTTGAGCCGCATGAAGTAAAGCAACTGGGTTACCCTGCATAAGTTGCCACTCAGCATATAGAATGAATTTTGAACTCTTAAATCTAACAAAACTAAATTTTATTCATGGAATTGAAGATTGCAACCTCTTTTGTTGTCCATTTGAATCATTTAAGTGCAACTTCTGTCTCACACAGAGAGAGAGAGAGAGAGAGCCTTTATCAAGAGTTTAAGATAAAAGATTTCCCAGGTAACAATTACCAAACAACCCTGGTTGCTCATTTCAGCTTCCAATTCACTCCAGAAGTTCAAAAATCTGGAACGGAACTTACAAAATTGGTGGGAGGCAGCAAGAATCTTTAGATAAATGACCAATGAAAAGTTAAACAAATGATCTACACAAGTTCTCAGCAACAATTTAAAGTATTAACAGTTCAAGGATACAACTTACAGGTCTGCCAAGGGAACCATCCCAGATCCATAGAAGTCATCTATTTGAAATGAGCGAGAAGCAATAAGGCTTCTAGCAGCAAAATACTGTTCAATTTCAAAAAACTGTGGATTAAGCTCCAATGGAGCAGAAACCAACAGAGGCTCAATACATTCTTTCCAATCCTCATAGATGAGAATCTTATCTTCTTTGATTATCTGCCTAGAAATTAGATGAAAAAGTCATACAAACAGAAGTTACAGTAACATAAAAGTTGTCGTGCTAGTGTATTTTCTATTGTTTTCAAACAAAGTCAAGCTTTGATGTAGAAACCAAATTAGGTAGAAAATTGTTTACCATTATCTATGAGGTAGACAAATCATTTCAATTGATTCAAGCCAAGTGAACACAATTATAACAAGACTAGCAGTGACAGTTTGGATCACGCATTATCCTATTAGAGTTACAATGCATAGAAGCATGTTTCTTCTGCCAAATCAAGCTCATCACTATTTTGAATTTTACAAGCTCATTGCCTGTAACATAATAAGTCATGTCAAGGACTAATACAGTGAGGGACTTTAAAATAATCATGAAACTACGAGGAAGGATACTCGGAATTGATAAAGCTTTGTTGATTGTACTTTTAGGTCCTCTCACAAAACTATGTTTCATCTTTAATTTATTTTTAATGGGATGAAATTAATTAGACATATTAGTTTACATTATTTTAAAGGTCTTATATGCTGTATGTCTTCTACAAATTCGAAAACTTACACGATAGTTGTATTTAAGACAAATTTTTGAGTACATGAACACCAGTTTCCTGAAAACATAAATGCCACCGTTTGAAATGGGCACATTTGATTTTGTTTAATCTAAGGAAGGATAAATGCTAGCTTTTCTGTCTAATTTCAGTATCTCACCTGGTCTCCTCTTTGTATGTATAACTACTAAAAACACAGATCAGTCCAAAAACTGAAACAGTCACAGTTGCTTTGGTCAGTTTTACTTTCTATAAAACTATATGGCTTCCTAGTTAATTATTACAACTGTATACCTACAAATTCCTGAATGAATCTGCCTTGCTCTCAATGGAGCATCTTAAACAAGTACATAGAACTCTCAGTTACTCAATGATTAAGTTCACCCTTACATGTAAATGCAAACTGCAAACTTTTAAAATTTACCCAGATTGAATCTTCATTGTTCCTTTGTTCCTAGCACACTCTTCAAAATTTACTGCAGTTCATTTCTATTTAAATGTATATATGTAACCTAAAAGAAAAAAAAGAAAAAAAAAAAAACTTCACCTGCAAGATCTTTCCATAAGTTCAAGCCACTATTTATATGGTCATCATATCATGCACCACATGCACTACTAGTTCACCAAATAAACACAAATGACCACTTGCTACTTATTCATTCATCAATTATTTAGTAAACTCAATAACTTGAGATATTCTGTAACCTTGATATAGAAACATAAACCATCTAACTTGGTTCAGATGGCGTAATCCACTACCAGGGAAGACGGATAAGATTTGACAGCCGATCCATTTTCCAGAAAATGTTGCTCAAGAAGAACTGCAACGAATATCTATGGTGCATCCAGCATGGTTCATAGAAGTCATTGACACCTATTCACTAATGGTAAAGCTCAGATTCTGGTCCTTAGCAATCAAAGCTACAGCATTTTCAGAAACACCTATCCGCAGGGGGTTGGTTAGATATAAATCTGTTGGTAGAAGCAACCACAGAACTTTGAAAAATATTGCCTACATGCACACATGATCTTCATATTCATGCCCATTAAGCCTATTGGGTACAAATCAGAGGTTTAAGTCTTACAGCTGCAAACAAACATGAAGTCCAAGGCAGATTAAGCATTGAGCTGAAAAAATAAATATAAAATGTAGCTTCATCAAGGATGGTACATCCTCTAACATGATCAGGGTTCGAAAGGAATATGATGTTGTATTCCTCACAATAAAATGATTTATTGAGACTGGCCAATTCCTACCATAGGCAATAATTCCACTGCAAAATCAAGTAACAAAATTCATCTCAGTTGAGATCTATAAGCTTCCATGACTACCAAACAGTATAGCATGTGCATAGATCTAAAATCTTTACTATATTCTTCTGGCAAGACCATGTTGATATGCTGGGCACTAAACTGCAGTTTCCATACCATCCGTACAACTAGTCAGAATAAATAACTGATAGGCTCTCAACACATATTTGCAGAAGTTTTATGTGCACCCACTTCAAGAAACTTATAAAATAAGGAGTGGGCCAGCCACAGGTGGGTGATACAAGACGAATTTCCACACATTCTCAAAGATCAAATTCTATAAATATCAATAGAGATACACTTCCATCTTGAATCTTGATTCTCAATTCCTGCTGGGTGATATAGTAGTTATCTCTGGATGGTTCAACAAGCAGGCAAAGAATGTAATTGATTTGTGAAAGATCAACTTTGCTCCAGTTAGAATCAGAAGCAGCAAATTGCTGATCGAAGCAAGTTTCAAAGAAGGGTAATTTTGAGATATCTTAATTGCAACTCTAATAACAAATTCAGTAGCTGCACCTGAAACTAAGGTTGAAACTCAATGGAACTCATACAGTGGTTTAATTCATTGCTAAGAAATTACCATAAACAGATACAAGAGACTAGTATCATTTTCAAGGTGAGATGAACAGTTCTATCTACAGCATAAACTAGGAAAATCTTTGCTATCCTTAGACCACATAACTAACATCAAACCACAATATCTATTATTTGGTCCCAATGAAGTGGTTAAATCCTGACCATTTGGCTTGCAGGTAATTGGAAGACTGGGCAGTATTTGCCTGTAAGCTAGTCATTCATCCTTATTAACTTCAATTTCTAGCTAACAAATCAAATCAGCATAACATAAAACATCGAACGTCTGGTCTTTTATTTTTGCCCTTATTTCCATAAACAAATCTTAGAGGCTAGTGTCTTTTCCAAGGTGACATTCATTGTTTCCACCACATCTATAATGTAGGTAAAAACTCTCTGTAACATTATGCACTTAAGATCATAACTGAAGTTTCAGAACAATGATGCCCCGTGAAGTCCTACAGTTCATAAGGCATTGTGTCGGTGATAACTAATACAGAAAATAACTGCATAGGCTTGCTATATCAATTATAACTACCAAAGTGTAATCAGAATTCAGCCTCTATGTGTGGAGCAAAAGGGCTGTCTGAGCATTTTTACAAGAGAAATTGATATAGTTTCGAAATTATTCAATTTTTGTTTCATTTGGCAACCATAATAATTCAAAATTTTTCAAAAAATCCCTAAAAATCATACCAATATGAAGTTTCATCATAAAATGGAAAAAGTTTGAAGGTAGTGGGATCCGACCTTATGGAGCTCGGTTCCGGCGAGAAGGGTATCGATTTGGTAGTCGGACCAAAGAAGCGGAATGGGCTCACTGAAAGGCATGAATTGAAGATAATCGAACCGAGCCGAGTGAGGGCCAAGGCTCCGCTCATACATGACGGCAAAGGCGAGGCCTAAGAAGCCGTCGAGACCGGCGTCCTCGATCAGGTGACGTGCACGGTGTAGAATATTTCAAAAGATTTGTAGAATATTTCTTTTTAAGGTAAAAGTTCAAATTGAACACTTGTGAATCTTGTGATCTAATTTCCAACGTACCTTTTTCGTGATCCCTTCTTTTGGCAATATTTTACAACCATAAATCATCAATCTGAATCTAATCATGTGAGGATTCTTTGGCCTTTAACAGCACGCATATTTAAGTAAACATTTTAAAAATTTTAAGTATCCAATACATGCAAACGTTAATGCAGTTGATTTGGGTTGCGGGCCTTCAAACCAATTTCAACAGGTTTATAGTGAAGTGAAACTTAGTGGACTTTTTTTAATTTCTTTCTTTCTTTTTTGGTAGAGAAAAAATTGAAATTTAAAGTGGAAAGTTAGAATCACAAAAAAAAAAATAATAATAATAAATAAATAAATCCCACAAAACTCTTAGCTATTGTTACATCGAAATTCTTGTCAACATTGATGAAATATAAGAGTAATTGTATTGAACTATGCTATTTTTAATCATAGTCCTTTCAAATTGCTCAGAAATATAGGTTAGTGATTAATTATGTAGTAAAATGACTATCTTAAATAATTATCTTTTACTTTCGGTGCAAATTCAAAAAGAAAAAAAGAAAAAGGTATTGACCGAAACAGCAATCTAATAATTTGATAAACAATTAAATGGAAAATTAGATTCTGCATGAAGCAAGATTTTGCTTCTATTTATTGACAATACCATAATTTCAAGAAATTGTGTATATGTATTGCATTCTATAAAAGCTTATGTTTTACACTTCAATAGTATAGTCAGTGTGTCATTATTGTACTGAGGCTTTGCAAAAGATTTACTCACTCTGTCAAAAAAAAAAAATTCACTTTAATTTAGATACAATATTTTATTAGTTATTAGGTATAACATACTTAATGTACTAACTAAATGTATAATTTTATATTTTTATTTTTAGTTTTTAGTTATGAGTATATACGATTATTATTAGTAAAAATATTTTTGTAATTTAGTTTAAAAATAGACTCTTTTTTGGGACAAATTTTTTTTTTGAAAATGGTATTTTTTTAGGGGTCAGACGGAGTACATAGTTTCTCCAGTTAGTTCCAAACAATATGTAGCAATTCCATATGTGCCAAATATTAATAGTAACAATATGCACAACGAAAATTTTCAATAAATCCTTGCAAAAACTAAATTAACGTTTATGTGGCAATAAAATATTAAATAATTGAAATGATTATTATTTGTTAACTTCGAATATCACGTCAATCATTAAGAGATTTTACAGATATATTTTAATAATTTTTCCTAACACCTTCTTAATTTAAATTTTTTTTTTTTGGGAGAAGCCAGCATGTGATGTTCTCCAGCATTTCTTGTATATGATATAAATATGAATAATATACACAATTTGGATTCTTTTCATTAAGAAAAATTTGTCATCATTTGTTTCCCTCCAAACTCATCCTTGATTCTTAGGCCTTTAATATCAACAAGCTTTGTGGTTGTGCTTGCTCCCTACCAGCTAACGGCATTAATAGTAGTTCCTTAGCAAAATGAAATCCATTACATCATCATTATGCTATTTATAATATGCCGAGTTCCTCTTAATATTCTATGAAACTAAAACCAATAAATGATTATTGAAGCACAGATAATCCGTTTGTATTTCCATTTTCCCTTTTTGGTTAAGCAACATTTATTTTATATTGTTGTTTTTGTAGGAATATAAATTGAATTTTCAGGCCAATTGGTACTTGTTATTTCTTTTTTCTTTCGTTATTTTGCAGGAAATCGAAGGCAACATTTGACAAATCTCAAACCCAATACCTACAAGACGAGAAAAGCTAGGCCACGAGTCGGTTGTATGTCCAGATCAAAAGGACTATATTCTTTATTACATAGAATTATTTCTTTTTGTCTTCTTTGCTAGAAATTCATTCTTTGTGCACTTATTCCTACTAAATAGCTTCCACTGCTAAAATGATGGGATATGAAGTTATGAACCAGTCCATCATAAGTCCTTTCACGTGATAAAATTTGTATAATCATTGGCCAGATATTCCAAGGACAGCCAAGTATGTCCAAATTTTAAAAAGAAATGAAATTATGAAGCCACAAAATTTGTTATTAACTTATTATTATTTGCCCTTTCTGTCTTTACTTTCCAAATGGGGGAGGAAAAAAAAATAAAAAAATCCTCAAAACACTTTTCAACTTTTTATGCCTACAACAAAAAATTATACATCTGTCCTTCAGGACATCCTCATGCTTCTTTTTCTTTTGAAATGATGGAAAAGGACTTCAACCCTATGCAAGCAAGCAAACAAAAAACACTACACCCTACAAGACATTCCCACATGAAAGGTTTTTCCACTATTTCTAAGTAGATTTGGTACTTTGTTGGCTGGCCAACAGTTAGCGTATTTGTACAATATACAGGTTCACAAGCATTAATCAAGGATCAAATATGGGTTTCGCTTGAAATCCAAATAAAATAAATAAATAAATAAATAAATAAATAAAATTTAAAAAAATCAATTAATAACTGCATATTCTTGTTGAATTTTTGTTAGTAAGATTTAAGATGGTGGTACAATAAGAGAAATCTTTTGATGATACAATTAGTAGTGGTGGCACCTTGCTATTACCAAATCCACTGACTAAATAATCCAGCAAGAGAAATCATATTTTTGTGATCAGAGATTACATCCCATCTTATTCCCATGAAAGTTACAATCCTGAAAAGGAATTTTAAAGCAAAATCATGAATCAAGAATTAAGTGAAACAATATTATTGTGGTAAGTTGTAGTTGATTTAATTTTTTTTACCTTTAATTAAATACTGCTCAATTTTGTCAAAGACTGTTTATTTAGTATTTGGATAAAATTGCATTTTTAGTCCAAAAGTTTTGGAGTTCGATAGAAATAATCCTCAAATTATGAGGCTAATGATTTTAGTCCTCAATATTTAGTAATTGATATAAAAACAACGCAACTGTAAAAATATTAGTCCTGTTATCACAAATTTTGTATCGATTTTAAAATTAGCTAGACTTGTACCTACAAAAATAGCATTGAATTTAACGTTGAGACAAGAGGCTGATAGCAAAACCTAGAGTGACTCAACACTTAGAATATATGAGTTGTCAAAAGTTTAAAAAAGAAAATAAATTCGATTACCAAAGTATACAAACAATATAGTTTAGCCCCCTCTATTTTTTACCCTAAATTAAAGATGAAATTTTGGCTCAAATTTCATAATTAATGAAAAAATGTGATTTTTTTTATCAAAATAGAAAATCATTTAATTGTATGATTAAAAATAATAAATATAAATAAGTTTTTTTTTATGTAATTATACCAAAAATATAGTTTAGCCCCCTCTATTTTTTACCCTAAATTAAAGATGAAATTTTGGCTCAAATTTCATAATTAATGAAAAAATGTGATTTTTTTTTATCAAAATAGAATAATCATTTAATTGCATGATTAAAAATAATAAATATAAATAAGTTTTTTTTTTATGTAATTATACCAAAAATTCATCTATTAATTAAATTCAAACAAAATGAGAGTTGAAGTGATTGGAACTTGTTTATTAAATATAAGAGGTATGGAATTGGAAAGCTCAAGTTCAACAAACTTATTTGATAAATAGTGTAGGATCATTTAGGATTCCTTATGCTATAGGTGTAGTGAACATTATATGCTTTATTCCAAAACTTAAGTACGAGATAAATCATGTATTTGTTGAAATTTTGAGCTCTTTTACAATAAAACTATCAAGAATTAAGGATTCTATTCCTAACTAATGCAATATATTCCAAAAGAAATAATGAAATAAGAAAGAAAGAAGAGAAGAAAAGAAGAATAAGAAAGAGAATGGAAGAATTTGATTAAGGGGAAGTTTCCAGAAAATGGGAAAGATTACATATATGATTCTCCAACCTAGCTTCATGATTAAACAACCATCTCACCTTATAGCTAATTTCTCTCACTAATTCTCTAACTAACACAACATAAAACTAATTAATTAGCTTGCATATACTAACTATCACTTACTAATTAACAATTTCTGCAATTTAAGATAATAATCCCTAATTGTCTTCCAAACAATAGTGTAAGAAAACCAGAGATTTTGGAGAATAACGCTGTGTATTTTTTATTATATGTATCGGTACAAGGCTAAGCTTACATTATATAGACTATTCTGTGCTAAATAAGGAAACTAGATAATTACAATAAGAAAACTAGATAATTACAAAATATACAATCAGATAACATAGAGAATATACAGTAATTATCTTAATATTAACAGATTATAGCAATCCTTAACACTCCCCCTCAAGCTGAAGATTTGTATAGATCAAATACTCCAAGCTTGGAAAGAAGATGCCAATGCTGCTTGCTACTCAGGGCTTTAGTCAACAAATCCGCTGGTTGCTCCTTGGTAGATATATGCCGTGTTGCAATGATGCCCTGCTGGAGCTTTTCTCTTACATAATGACATTCAACCTCAATGTGTTTGGTACGCTCATGAAAAATCAGATTTGCTGCTATTTTCTCTGCAGCTTCATTATCACAGTAAAGCAAAGCAGGTCGTCTCATGTGAAAACCGAAATCTTTAAGAAGTCCCATGATCCACACTATTTCACTAGTTGTAACTTGCATAGCTCGATACTCTGCCTCGGCGGAAGAGAGAGAAACAGTGGGCTATTTTTTTGAACGCCAAGATATTAAAGAATTTCCAAGCATGATGCAAAATCCGATGGTGGATCTCCTTGTCATTGGACATGTGCTGTAATCTGAATCACAATAAGCTCGTAATTCAAATTTTGAAGATGACGGAAACAGAAGACCAAGACCTGGGCAACTCTTCAGATACTTAATCACTTTTAGAGCTGCTTCCATATGAGATTGCTTTGGATTATGCATGAATTGGCTAAGAAGTTGTACTGAAAAAGTGATATCAGGTCTGGTGAGATTCAAATAGATGAGTCTGCCAATTAATCTCTGATATACTGAAGGATCTTCGAGAGGCGGATCATCAACCTTTTCACTTGAAGTTTGGTCATATTCCACACTTGTGAATTTTTTGTTTTGCTCCATAGGAATAACTGAAGGCTTAGAACCTGCCAACCCAGCCTCAGATATTAACTCCAATGTGTACTTACGCTGACTCAATGAAATACCAGCAAGAGATCGAGCAATCTCAAGGCCAAAGAAAAACTTCGATTGACCAAGATCTTTCATAAAAAACGTAGCATGGAGGTATTGTTTGAGGTCAGCTATTCCATCGGCGCTGTTGCCCGTAATTAATATATCATCAACATAAATAAGTAAGGCAACAAAAGATGTAACCTGTATCTTGGTGAATAATGAATAATCATGGAGAGATTGATGAAAGCCATGCTGTAGGAGGGCACTAGTGAATTTGGCATTCCATTGACGAGAGGCTTGCTTCAACCCATATAAGGATTTTCGCAGTCGACATACTAAATTCTCCCCCTGAGTGCGAAATCCAGAGGGTAACTCCATGTACACTTCCTCGGAAAGATCACGATGAAGAAATGCATTTTGAACATCCATCTGGAAAAGAGGCCAGTTTTGAACAGCAGCAATAGTGAGAAGAAGGCGAATAGTGACATGCTTAGCACTAGGAGAAAAGGTGTCCTGATAATCAATGCCTTCTCTCCGATTAAAGCCTTTAGCCACAAGTCGGGCCTTATACCGCTCAAGAGAACCATCAGCATTATATTTTGCCTTGTAAACCCATTTGCAACCGATTGGACGACGACCAGGAGGCAATGGAACCACATCCCAAGTATGGTTAGCTTGAAGAGCATGGAGTTCATGGGCCATGGCAGCCACCCAATGGGGATTAGTGGCAGCCTCCTGAAAAGTGGTAGGTTCATGGATGGCTGATATGGAAGCTATAAAGTGTTGGTAGTGAGGGTGGCAATTGGCCATTGAGACATAATTGGAAATGGGATAAAGTGAGACACACGAGGTCGAGGTAGGTATGCGGATATAATCGGGACTCGGATGGGAGGTCGAGAAATGCTGGGAGCGGCGAGGAGCTGATTATGTTGAGGTCAGGGGTAGCGGATGAGGAAGTGTCGATGTCTGTTGAAGGCATAGGTGATGCAGGAGTGGTTGACTGAGTGGGAGAAGTTGGTGAGTCGATAGGGAGATTGGGAGTCTCGTCGAACCATACAGTTGGAGTTGCCGGATCGGATGGAGCGACGGAGGGTAACTCAGATGAGGAATGAGAAAATGGAAAAATATTTTCTTGAAAAATCACATCTCGACTCACAAAAAATTTTCCCGAATTGGGGTCATACAGGCAATAACCCTTCTGGGAAGGAGGGTACCCTATAAAAATGCATGGAGAAGCACGTAGGCTAAATTTGTCACGGGCTCCTAAAGTAGTAACATAACACCGACAGCCAAAAACACGAAGGTGGTCAAGGATGGGGAGTTTGCGAAACAAGATTTGAAAAGGGCTGAGGCCATGAATAGATGATGAAGGGAGGCGGTTAATAATATGAGTAGCAGTAAGAATGCATTCACCCCAAAAGCGAGGTGGGATGTGAGCTTGAAACATCAAAGCCCGTGCAATATCTAACAAATGACGGTGCTTGCGTTCAACAACTCCATTTTGTTGAGGAGTATAAACGCAGGAGCTCTCATGGAGGATGCCTTGACTAGCAAGGAAGGAGCGACACTCAACAGAAAAAAATTCGGTCCCATTGTCAGAATGCGTCGGACAAGAGAACCAAATTGAGTGAATACCATGGAGATGAAGTTTTGTATTTTGGAAAAAACTTGAGATTTAGAGTGTAAGAGGTATATCCAGATAGCACGGGAAAAATCATCGACAATGGTAAGAAAATATCGTGCACCATCGTGATTGGGAGTTCGATGCGGACCCTAGACATCCATATGTACTAATTTGAAAGTGGATGTCGTAGCAGTGATGCGTGGTGGAAAAGCACTACGAGTTTGTTTAGCTAAAGGGCAAATAGGACATGAAAAGGATGTAGGACGTAAAATTGATATTCTGTGAGCATGATAGGATTTGAGGGACGAATGACCAAGACGACGATGCCAAATATCATAATTAGTTTTATTGATAAAAGCGGAATTACAACTAGAAGGAAAAGAGATACTAGCAATAGTTTTTATAGAATTTAAATAATTTTGAAAAACAGAATAAAAAGAATCGGGAATGGAAGAACATAAAAAGTATAACCCTCGACTAGCTCTGCCGAGACCGATCAGATCCCCAGTCGTACGGTCCTGAAAGACACAAAAGTCATCGAAAAATAGGGCCACACAATTATTATCACGAGTGAGCTTGCGGATGGATAATTAATTATGTTTAAAGTGTGGGGCATAAAGGACATGTGTAAGGTGTAATTTAAGATAGGGTCGGAAATGGCCAATATGTATCACAGGACTAGTAGAATGATCAGGCAAGGTTATAAAAATAGGTGCAACACATAGAGAATAAGAATCTAAAAGAGACATATTACAGGTGATGTGGTTGCTAGCACCTGAGTCGATAATCCAAACAGATGAAAAAGATTTAGAAAGTGTAGAGGTACCTGAAAAGTTGGCCGTGGAATCAGTGAACCCTATCTGATTGAGAAGAGTAACAAGCTTTTGTTGTTGATCCACTGTGAGATTAAGCCCAGAGGAACCACCATAAATAGTACCCGGGTGAGGGGTCGCCGATCCCAAGATACCTACACTGGAATATGCAGATAGATTAGTAATAGAATTAGGCCCACCATAAGAATCCAGGGATGGTGGACCATATCCAAATGGGGCATGAGGAGGCCCAAATCCAGGAGGAAAAAGTTGGCCATGAGCAGCAACATTATGGGCCAAAGGGCCAGAGTTATTATTCTTTTTGCGTGGGCCGCCACGTTGTTTGGGCTTCCAGTTAGGAGGGTAGCCCACAAGGAGAAAGCAGGCTTCACGGACATGGCCCGTCTTTTTACAATGGGTACAAACAGGCCGCTGCCCAGGAGACAAGCCTGGTGAAGGTTGAGGGCCAAGAATACAATTGGATGAAGCTGGCCGAGACGGCCCAATTGAAGAAGCCAGCCCAATTGTTGAATTATTGAGCCCAATACCCGGTTGACCCATTTGAAGACCCGAAAGCTGCCAATTACCTGTCTCTCGTTGGTATCCAGAGCTGAAAGCTGAAGCGAGAAAAAGCCGCCGCTTCGCCGGTAGAATGACCGTCCATGGAGGAACGTTGATGAAGATCCTCTTTGGCGAGCGCATGTAACCTCTCAAGGGAAAGAAAATCGTCCCGAGCAAGGACATGAGTTCGCAAGGTGCGAAACTCGTCTGGAAGTGCCAGCAAAAACGTCATAGCCCGATCTTCATTTTGATGAGTTCGGAGGCGGTCGTTAACTTGACAAGTGCAGTGGCCGCAAGTGCAGCGAATCGGCGGCTGATGAGCGTCTAAAGCAATCCAAAGATCCTTGAGACGGATGTAGAAGGTAGTGAGGTTTGAACCCATTGCACCGGCGGCAAGCTTCATGTCATGTATGTCTTGCTTGATGGAGAAGATTTGGGAGCCGCTAACTTTGTCAAAGCTGTTCTTCAATGTGTGCCAAATTGCTGCCACCGTGGGAAGCCGAGAAACCAACGCCTCTAAAGATGGGTCAACTGAATGAGTA
Source organism: Gynochthodes officinalis (assembly GCA_020080225.1). NCBI lineage: Eukaryota > Viridiplantae > Streptophyta > Magnoliopsida > Gentianales > Rubiaceae > Gynochthodes > Gynochthodes officinalis. The sequence goes on along the minus strand of CM034625.1, from coordinate 30,909,834 downwards.
AGCCACGTTTTGGCTGCGGTGTGGCATTGATCCCATCTTGCAGCTTCAACATCATTGTCAGAAGGTCGGGTGAGGGAGCCTGTGACAAAACCCAGTTTGTTTCTATCCAAGAAAACGGTTTGCACTTGGTCGCACCAAACCGGCCAATTTTCTTCTCCAGTTAATTTTGTGGAAACTATGCTTCCTGTCTGAAGATCTGCGGCTGAAAGGTGGTAAGGATCGCGTGAAGCAGTCGGTTGGTTCGAATTTGCAGCGGCGGTGCCGGTGGTAAGGGCGGCGGCAGCAGCGTCCATGGCTGAAAGTGACGAGGGTAGTTTCTAAAATTCAGACTGGAAATTCACCAAAAAATAAAAAAAATAGTAGCAAGAAATTTCGGTAATTGGAGGAAGAGCAGTAAGAAATCCCGAGTTGATAGAGAAGAAAAAAATGAAAGAATGGACGTCAATGCTATGCAATGTAAAGATCAATGCTATGGCAAGTAAGGTATCACAATCGCCAACCTCGTTCTGATAATTGGAGGAATAGAAAAAAAATCTGAATCTAGTTTTGAGGAGAGGAAAAAAATTTGGGAGCAGAAGCAGTGTCAAATCGTCCGCTCTGATACCATGTAAGAAAACCAGAGATTTTGGAGAATAACGCTGTGTATTTTTTATTATATGTATCGGTACAAGACTAAGCTTACATTATATAGACTATTCTGTGCTAAATAAGGAAACTAGATAATTACAATAAGAAAACTAGATAATTACAAAATATACAATCAGATAACATAGAGAATATACAGTAGTTATCTTAATATTAACAGATTATAGCAATCCTTAACAAATAGTCTTCCATTTAGGCTTGCTTTATTATTCTCCAAAAGATGCCATCCCACTTATTAGCTTCAAAAAAATGCTTCATGAATGATTATAAGCTACACAACACAGTTCTATTATTCTTTTTGTTGTTGTTGACAATTATCCTCCCCTTTAAGCTTAGACTTGTCCTCAAGGCTAGAATTGAGGAAATCGCTACTGAATTTTTTTATCTTCCCAAGATACTTTCTTTGGTGTTAATCATTGCCACTGAATCAAATATTGAGTCATCGACTGATTGTTGCGAATAATATTTCGTCACTGCAACACTGAAGTTGAAACCAAGGGGCAATAATCTTGATTATTGAGTTCAGGTAGTTGTGTGCTAGCTACCTGTTCAAAACTAATTTTCTTCTTGAGGGAGGAGACACGAAATATAGGATGAATCCGAGAGCTAACGGGTAGTCTAAGCTTATAAGCCACTTGGCTAATTCATTCCAAAACTTAATAAGGACCAAAGTATTTAGAACTGAGTTTCAAACTAGTTTTGATTACTGCATATTGATGTCTATAAGGCTGAAGTTCCAAAAAAACTAGATCACCTATTTGGAACCCTCGATCACTTATTTCCATATTTGCAAATTGTTTCATTTGATTTTGTGCTTTGTATAGATGATGCTTAAGAGATTGCATGACTAAGGCATGTTGCTGGACTGTATCCGAAACAATAAGATCCATGTATGGACCTAAGGGAATGGGAACTAGTTCTAACCATAGAGAGCTTCAAAAGGAGTCATAGCAAGGTTAGAGTGAATATTGGTATTGTACCAATATTGAGCCATAGGCATCCACTGAAATCAACTGTTAGGTTTTTCAAAAGTGAAACACCTTAAAGTATGTTTCCAAGCACTGGTTAATCCTCACTGTTTGACCATTAATATGAGGTTGACAGGTTGTGCTATAATCCAAAGAGACTCCTAAAAGTTTGAGCAAGGTGGTGAAAAGTTTATCTCGATTGCTTACAATTGAAACAGTAAGTCATGCAGCCTATATGCTTGTTCCAGTAATACTTATGCCACCTTGGGAGATAAAATAGGGTGAGACAATGCTGGAAAATAGTCAAACTTAGTCAAGTGATCTACTACAACCATAATGGTATCTTTTCCAGCTGATAAAAAGCAGCTTTTTAATAAAATCCATAAAAATATGACTCCAGGAATGCCAAAGAATAGCCAGTGGTGGAAGGAAACTTGGATAAGACACATGTTCTGCCTTATTCCTTTGGCAAATATTGCAACTAATGACAGCAGTAGTCACCTTTTGTTTCATCCCCCGCAAATAAAAAAGAGGCTTGATTATTTGCAAACAAGTCGACTAGCCTAAATGACCTCCTAAGTCAGATGCCTGTAAATTCTGAATGAGTTGCAACATGAGATAGTTTTGGACATATCGTTATAGTTTGATGTGGGACATATCGTAATAGTCTAATGTGATTAGTTTTGGTTAGTAAAGAAATTCTATATAAAGGTGTTAATATAATAAATTTTTAGGAAGGTTATTAATACTCTCCCCATCCCAAAAAAAGAGGCTATTTTTTAAAAAAAAATCTTGTCCCCAAAAAAAGTCCACTTTCAAACTAAATTCTTAAACTACCCTTAATAATAATAATTGTGTATACTCACTATTAAAAAGTAAGGATAAAAATGTAAAATTATTCATTTAGTTTGAACATTAAGTGTGTTATACCTAATTAATAAAAAGTTATATCTAAACTAAAGTAGACTCTTTTTTTGGGACGGAGAAAGTAATATTTTTACAGCAAGGGTTCTTGTTGAGGTTGGATTACTTCCCCTCCATGAGTGTACTCATGGTGATTTCTTAATTTCTATGAAACTATTTGAGTGGTGTATCTTGTATCTCACCATTCTGTAGTTTTTCGCCGCGTCAGTAATGATATATAATAATAGTGATTCTAATTTCAAGGTTGAAAGTTATGACTGTTCAAAATTAAGCATGCATTTTTGTATGTTTTCCCTTCTTAGACCGATCTTGCGTGTCCAAATACTATTCCGCAGCCTGTTCCCCATCAATCCCCTCCACTTGAAAAGAACTCATCCCCAATCATTTGGTACAAAGGACCCTCAAAGGGATTAAAATACAAGAAGTTGGCCACATTAAAAGTGCAAAAAATACCTAGTGATTTGGGCAAGTCCATCACATATGCATTGTCATTGATTTTACACATGACCTTGTAAGAACCATATTTCCTTGACTGCAATTTGTGGTACTGCTCGACTGGGAACCTCTCATGCTGAAGATAAATCATTACCATGTTTCACCAGCTTCAAACAAATGGACCGTCAGTGTTTGTCTTTAGCATTTTTTGACTTTCGATTAGTCTCCAGTAGTTTTTGTTGGGCCTCCTCTCTGAATGGCTTGGACATCTTTAGCCAAATTTCTAGCTACAGAACTATACCCATGAATGTTGGGCCATTCACTAGATCTACAACATGTATCGGCAGCTTTTGGTACATGACAAAGAAAGGTGAATTTTCTATAGAGTTCTAAATGGTGTTTTTGTAGGCAAATTCAGCCTGGGGCAAGGCATATTCCCACTGCTTCAGTTGATCACCACAAATACAGCGAATTAGATTACCCAAGGTCCTATTGTCAACTTCAATTTGACCATCAGTTTACAAATGAGTTGTGCTACTAAAATTCAAAGAGGTATCTAACATCCACCACAAAGTCATTCAAAAATGACTGAGAAATTTGGTGTCTTGATTTAAAGTAATATACTTGGGCACTCCATGCAAACGCACAACTTCTCTAAAAAAGAGTTGTGCAATGTGTGAAGCATTTGAGGTTTTCGTGTATGGAATAAAGTGTACCATCTTCGAAAACCTATTAACAACCACACAAAAATCCACGAGATGTTGAGTTCGAGGTAATCCAAGAATGAAGTCCATTGACAAGTCCTCCCAAATAGTTTTAAGAATAGGCAAAGGCATATATAATCCAGTGTTCTACGATTGTTCCTTTGCTGTTTGACAGATATGGTATCTACTCACAAACCTTCCCACTTCCCACTTCAATTGAGGCCAATAATAGTGCTCTTCTAAGCTGAATATGGTCTTTTCTCTCCCAAGATGCGTACTCAATTCTCCTATATATACAAATCGCATTATCATCCTTCTGAGGGTTCGGGTATGAGTTTTTCAAATTGGGGGGTGGGGGGGAATGATGTGGAATAGGCCGCGGATAGCATTTGGACTTGCAAAATCGATCCAAGAAGGGAAAACATGGCAGAACGCACACTCAACTTTGAACAGCCATAACTTTCAACTCTGACACTAGAATCACTCTTATTATATATCATTTTGAAGGCGTTGACTATATCTACAAGATTAACGAGGTGTAGCCCTGTTAGCCCAAGATATCTAGTCCAAAATTTCTTTGTTTCGACCACTGTCTACCTTTTTTTTGATCTCTAGTCATATTAGAATTCTTTTCCAGTTCTATTTAGGGTTTGCTTAACTTATAAATACACGTGTAAGTACTCGTTTCATTCATTCTGATTATTATTCAAGTTTTATTCAATAAAATTTCTCCCAAATTCTATGAAAGTTGTTCTCTTTGTGAAGATTGTTTATTTTCCTTTATCTCTCCCGTGTTAGTTGGTGAAGCGAATGGACTGTTTCTTGGTTGAATGATCCCTTGTTGAAGCATATTAGATACTTGAGTTTTAATTTCTTACTTTTGGGACTAAGGATACATATAGGGTTTTAGTTTGAAAGGTTTTGCATTTGGTTTAGGGAGAATTTAATGGTCTAAGGTTCTGTTGGGAGATAAGGAATTTGAAACTACAGATACTTCTAAAAATTCCATTAATAACTAAGAAATCTAATAAAATATACTTAATTGCGTGTTCAGTAGCCGATACTTTTATACAATTCGTGTCTTTATAATAGTAGTGATATATGTTTTATTTAAATTCAACCTCAAAGTCAAATTCCAATTTAATCGGGCCTAACTTATTATATATTTTATCTTAGTCTTTCTATTTATATAATACACTTATTATTCATTTCAAACTCGAGGTCGAAACAATCAAAATCGAGTCTTTTATAAATAACCAATTCTCGAGTTTTACTTATGAAACTTCAATTTGACTCTTATTTTTGTTGAAATCAAATTCAAGTATTTCGAAATTTGGGCTAGATCAATTTGATTCCGTCCCATTGTAATGAAATATTTTATTCAATGAAAACCACAAAAGTATTTGTTTGACACAATATATTCATGATTTTGGTTCCAAATTTTCTTTGTTTTATTCTAAATTTTTTGGTTGAACAACATACATATTTTTTTCTATGGTAGAAAAGACTGAAAATATGCTATTAATACATACTAAACATGATTAAACATTTATTTAAAAGTAATATTTTTTTACTAAACTGCATAACACCTAGTTTAAGTTACCATACTGATTTTTTTAATGTCATCTATTCTTTTTGGATAAATACTGCTATTTGTCGTTCAATTTGGAACGTCAGTTCGTTTTCATACTTCATATTTGAAAATTTTCAATTTGGTCCACTTAACTTGCAAATTTGGTTATAATTGGTCCTTTTAATATAATTTAACTCAATGATACTTAATACATTCAATCCTTACATGCATAATTTATAAATATTTTATTTAAATTATATTTTTAATTATTTAAATCACCTCTAATTATGGATTTTGTAATTTAAATAGTTAAAGGGTAATTTTATCTAATTCATAATATGTTTTTGATAGATAATAAAAATTGGTATACATTATGAACATTATAAAGTTGGAGGCCATAATATGGAATTAAATAGTAAAACTTTTAGCGAGAATTTTGGAAAAGGCTAAGGTGGTGGTTGGTTCGAATTCTTCAATAGGAATCACAATGGTATTTATTGAGGGTTCAATGACAATGGAAATGCTCATTGTGTTGTTTGTGTTTGGTTCAAATCCTACAATGGGTATTAATGTGAATGATAGTGTTTGGTTCAATTCAACTATAGGAATAGAAATCAATTAAAATTTCAATTTTACCTCATTAATAAATATATTATAAAAATAACATTATAAAGTGATAAAAGAAGAAAAAGTAAATGTAAAAGTATGAGGGATAATGCAAGAGAAAGAGGAGTGAGTGGGAAGAGAGAAAGAGGAGTGGGTGAGAAGAGATAGAAGAAATATCATAAAATTATGAAAGATAAAGTAGAGTGAAAAAAATAATGAGAGAGAGTAATAGTAGAGAGAGATGAGAGAGAAAGCAGAGTGAGTGGAAAGAGAAAGAGAAAAAAGAGTGAAATGGAAAAGAAAAAACATTATAAAGCGATAAGAGAGAAAGTAAAATGAGAAAAATGATAAGAGAGAAAGTAACAGTTGAGAGAGATGAGAAAGCAAGAGGTGTGAGAGGGAAGAGAGAGAAAGTGGAGTGAGAAAATAATGAGAGAGAAGAGAGAGAGTCAGGAGTGAGAGGGAAGAGAGAGAAAGAAGAGTTAGAGGGACAAGAGAGAAATAAATATTATAAAATGATGAGAGAGAAAATAGAGTGAAAAAAATCCAGAGAGAGAAAATAAAGTGGAAAGGAAAGAGAGAGAAAAAACTTTATAAAGTGATGAGAGAAAAATAATAAAAGAGAAAGTAGAGTGAGAAAAATGATGAGAGCGAAATTAATAGCGACGAGGAATGGGAGCGACAAAGAAGTGAGTGGGAAGAGAGAGAAAATAGAGTAAGAAAAATGATGTGAGAGAAAGTAAATTGACAAAATCATGAGAGAAAAAGTAGAGTGGAGAGGAAAAAGAGAGAAAGAAATATTATAAAGTGATGAGAGAGAAAATAGAGCGAAAAAAATGATGAGAAAGAAAGTAATAGTGACAAGAGATGGGAGAGAAAGAGAACTGAGTGGGAAGAGAGAGAAAGTGGAGTGAGAAAAATGCTATGAGATAAAACGGAGTGAAAAAATGATATAAGAGAAAGTAGAGTGAGAAAATAATAAGAGAGAAAGTAACAATGATAGGAATGATAGAGAAAGTTGAATAATAATTAAAAATGATAAGAGATAAAGTAATGGTGCAAAGCGATAAGAGAGAAATAAGAAAGAGAGAAGAGAGAGAAGAGAGAGAAAAATAATATAGAGGGATGAGAGAGAGGTACATTGGTGGTTTAGTATTGATGATAAAATTGGAATAACAAAAAAAAATAATCACTGAATTTAAGGTAATTAATAATTGAAGGGGGAAGGTAGGTAATCAACGATTGTCCAGTATTTCTCAATCATTACTGAATTCTATTCCTATTACCTCCAACCAAGTATCAAATAACATAATAAATCCCCCTAAAGTTTATAGTGATCGTTTGTAATTTATTAATTTTGTTTTGATTTCTTCTGTTTTCCCTTTATACCTGGCATGTGTGAGCCATGATATTAAATGCATTAACTCCCATTTGACTTCATTCTACTGGCATGATTAATTGAAATGAAAAATACTAGTTAAAGAAGCAAATAGAAATTTTTAAATATGAGGGACCAAATCAAATTAACTATTTAAGTTAAAGAACAAATAGTACTATTTATCATTCCTTTTTTGAAAACATTCCGAATGGGAGTCTAATGATATACTAATGGTACACAATGTACATGTAAAATTATCTTTAAATTTTTTTCTGTATTTCTTTTCCTTTCAATCTAATATATATCAACCTTAAAATAGTTTATTGTATTCTCTTTCTTTATGAGTTCTAATTTAGTTACATAAAAGTTATACATGCCACCTCAAAAAAAAAAAAAATGAAGCGGAAATGCAGTAATAATGAGTGCTTAAAAGTACACAAAAAATTCCAAAAATTCAGCATTAAATAAGATTATCTAATTTCGACAACCTAGTAATTAAAAATTATTTTTTTAAAAAAAAATTAGTGAAATTGATTTTAAAAACTCTCCCACATAATATCTCTTTATCTTATAATATGCCTTTTATTTTTATTTTTTACTTTTCAAAATTTTCTGTTTTACCTAACTTAGAAGGATTTACACTATTACTTTGGATTTTAATTATTGAGGTGGCTTTGGCAAGGTAGAAAGGTTTTCATTTTTTTCAAATATAGTAACATTAATTTGTAAATTATATTGAATATCTATTTTAATATTTTTATTATATATTTTTTAATTTTTTTTACATGTTAAATTATTAATTTATGTTTGTTACATGTAATTAGCAAAATTTGTACTTTCTCTATCTAAAAAAAAGTCCTTTTTTAGAGTGAAATATTTTAATATACTTATTAATAATAATTATATATGGCTATAGTTAAAATGTAAAGAAAAAAATAAAATTATGCATTTAATGATACACTAAGGAGCCGTTTGGTACATGGGTTTTGGGAGGGAATGGAATAGAATGAAATAGAAATGGTTGTTTAGTTGGGGGTGTTGGGTTTAGAGAAAGTGTTACACCCCCCCCCCCTCCCCCTCCCCCTCCCCCCTTGGGGTTTGGAAAGAATGGTTTAAAAAAAGGTTCAAAACAACATCGCTTTGAGGAAAATTTTTAAAAAAATTTTTGCAACTAACAGGCGCTGACGAGGTTGTCAGCTGCTGATGTAACGCACGTCCATTATGTCATGGTGGTTGCAAACCCACTAATGGTTTGCAATCACCATTTTACGTATTTTGTTTTTTTTAAAAAAAATAAATTTCACTAACTTGTAAAAAATATTTTTCTTTATAAATTGACATACACTTTGACTATTTTTGGAACAATATATGATTTTCTTAAATATAATATAATGTAAAATAACAATATCTTTATTATAATATTAATATTAAATTTTAATATAAAGTTTATTAATAAATTTATTAATATTAATATTAAATTTTAATTTTAATATAAAATCTATTCTATTTCATTACAAAATAATACAAAACAACATAATTATTATCATTCTATTCTTTTCCAAATCTTTCCTTCTATCAAATCCATTACATTCCTAAACCCACCGTTTATACCAAGCGCCACCTAAATGTATTATATCTAATAACTAAAAAAACATTCTACTCAACCAAAAGTGAGCTCTTTTTTAAGGATTGAGGGAGTACTTTTTTTAGTATTTTTAAATTATGTTGCATTGTGTTAAAATGTAAAACTTTTCTAAACTTTATACTTTACAATTAATTGGTAAATGGAATAAATAAAATATAAAAAATTTTTGACGACGTAAAAGTTATTCTCTTTGCTTATAATTTTTGTGTATTGATTATTCAGACATTAATGTGTTATAAGAATAAGGGAAATTTTTTGTTTCTTTTCCTGGAAAAAGAAACTTCCATTATTATTCAACTAAGCTGGAAATTTCATCCAGCATCAAATGCGATACAGAATCTGAAATTAATCCAAAACAAATTTTATTGCTATTACCACATCTAGTTTGTTTGTGGAGCAAAAGTATGTACTAACATATTACACTTCCAATTAACCCAACAAACATCAATTGATGACAAAACACACAATGAAGGTTTTATATCATCAATAATGGCACCTACATTAGATAAATTCTCCTCCTTCAGATTTAATTGCTTGGATAACTTGAAGTGAATCCCCTTCCAAACTGTAGCTCTAGAGTTTTTCAACCCATAGAATAGTTTCCCTTCCTTTCTTGGTTTCAGCTACATATAAAGATATGGCACCACCTCTTGCTCTCCATCTGCTCTAAAAAACAAATCAACTTTTGATTAAATATAACTTTTTTTTAATTATAAAATACAATAACTTAATGTACCATTAAATGTAAATTTTTATTTTTATTCTTCCTTTTTTAATTATGTGTCGGGCATAGTCATCAGTAATAAAGATAATATAGGAATTTTATTTTAAAGTAGAACATAGTCATCATTTTTAATTTTTTTATTTCTCTTTCTCTTTTAGTTAATTCTTTATCTATTTGTTCATTTTACATAAGTTTCTCTATATGAAGCCTAATTCATATATGAACAGTTGTCTTAACATTCAAAGCATCAAAAATCTCAAAAATAAGACCAAAGGAATAATATTGGAGTAGTATTTATATGAAAGTGATTAAAATAAAGTGTATGCATCAATTCTCAATAGTTTAAACCGCACTCAAAAGTAAGACATTTTTCGTTTTTATAAAAACTTCTATATGAGAAACAATAGTAACTCCAATTATAGTCCCTTTAAGATATAAAGTATATCTTTTCTCACCATCCCCATAATGTATGAGACATATACGTATTTTGATTAGAGTCGTATTCTTTGATTTCTATTCTACTATATATGTCTTTTCTATTCGATTGTAAATCAATTTTATCGTATAAACATTTATGACTCTTCCTTTATAGTATGTGGTAATAATTTCTTGAGTATTACAACCTTTACTACAAGGATGCTATGGTTTGGATTTTACTTGACCGACTATGATTCTATTTTGTATACTCAAAGTAGAAGTTTTCTATAAATGTATTGCCATACTATTAAATATTTTGATTTTTCTTCAAAAAGGTAGAATGGAATAACCATTCCAATAGAAAACAAGAGAATGATAATTAATGAAGATTTGCGCTAAAGAGGCAAGGTGCCTTGTCAAGAACAATGCATTAGAATTTGAAAAGGATTCTATTACAATCACTAACAATCTCCTCCAGCCAAAATCATCCTTCGAACCTGCCAACAGACATCAAACCAAAATTACACTCTAAATCCGCTAATACCTATCTTAAGAAATTAAGAATATAAATTTAGCACATAATAAAAAAATGCTCTGAGAAGAAAATGATTCTATTTAATTATTGTACATTGCGAATATTAGGGAATCAAAGAATTAAAATTCAAGTTACTGACCAAGCTACCAAGATCTCTTAGATAATAATAAAGTTCATTAGTAAAATAAGTCCTATAAAAATGTCAGCACCATTTTTGTCTTCATACAATTGGAAAACACGGTTTCATACTCATTCTTTTCTGGAAAAGAGTTCACTTTTATGTAAAATTCTTATATTATTATTACTAATAATAAAAATTAAAGATAAAAATTAAAAATTATATATTTAATAGTGTATTAATTTTTTTGTAATTTATAATTAAAAAAATTGTATTAAATTAAATCTTTTTTTTTTGAGATGAAGGGAGTACTAAAATGGTGGATCTAAGAACTCCCACAACGAAGTGAAAACTTCAAATTTATAGATAACTATGGTCCCTATCATAAGCTAATCTTACTTTCATTCCAGAATATTGCTACTTGTTTCTCATTAATCAAATGCCAATCATATCTACTAGTTTGTCATATTAATTTCAAGAGAACAAAGTAGAATGCAAAGAGGCCCTTTTAAGTTTCTTAGTAAGATTTCCTCAAATGAATGATAAGAACTTCATTGGTATAGTTTGAAGTGGCTTTCTTATAGGATTAAAAGGTAACAAAGTTATTGGATATGATAATGAACTATTTAATTTAGATGGTTTGCGCAGCCTCTTACTTATAGATGAAGGTGAGTATAACATAAGTATGGTGGTCATTCCCACACTATATAATAACTATGATAATAATAACGTAACATAACACCCCCTCTCAAGTTGGGCTATATATATCAACCATGCTCAGTTTGTTACAAATAAATTGAACCCGAGATCTCGGTAATGATTTAGTAAACAAATTTGCTAATTAATCTCCGGTATGAACATGAGAGAGTAATGCTGCCACGAACCAACTTCTGCCTAACAAAATGACAATCAATCTCAATATGCTTTATCATCTCATGAAAGACTAGATTCGAAGCAATGTTTATGGTTGATGAACTATCATACCAAATAGAGGAAAGACTAGAGAGACTATACCCAAGCTCTACCAGCAACTGTCTGACCCACAAATTCTTTGCTATAGCAGCAGCCATAGCCCTATACTCGGCCTTTGCACTACTCATTACGATTACATCCTGCTTCTTGCTTTTCTATGATATCAGATTCTTCCCATAGTAAAGAGCAAACCCAAATGTAGATCTGGGATCGGTGAGAGAGCCTGCCCAATCTGTATATGGATAACACTCCATGCGACTATAACCATGAACAAAGAACTATATGCCTTGACCAGGACAACCCCTCAGATACCTCAATATCCGCATAACAGCATCCCAATGTAGCTTTCTAAGGGGGGCCATAAACTAACTAACCAAACTGACAAGATATGCTATGTCAGGTTGAGTTATGGTAGTAAGATAATTTAGCTTCCTCACCACTCGACGATAACGTTCAGGGTGTTCAAGTAACTCCCCCTGATCATGAAGAAACTTCAATCTAGGTTCCATAGGAGAGTCAGATGGTCTCGACTGAAGCATACCAGACTCAGCAAGAATAGCACGTACATATTTCTGTTGAGACAAATTGATACTGCCTTTCTTCCTGGCCACCTCAATGCCCAAGAAGTACCGCAATGCACCCAAATCTTAGTCTCAAATTGATCAAGTAAATAGTATTTCAGAGCTGTGATACTCTAAGCACCATCCCTTGTCACCACAATGTCATCAACATAGAAGACCAAATAGATACAACCTGTCGGTGCGCACTGAAAGAACACAGCATAGTCCTTTTGGGATGGGATCAAACCAAAACTCCAAACAGCAGCGTTAAATCGATCAAACCATGCACGAAGATACTGCTTAAGACCATATAGGGAACGCTGCAACTTACAAACTTTTCCCCCTTGAGCAACAAACCCAGGAGGCAACTCCATATACATCTCTTCTATTAAGTCACCATGTAAAAAAGCATTCTTGATGTCCATTCGATGTAAGGACCAAGAATGCACAATTGCCAAGGAAAGAATTAGTCGAACGGAAGCCATCTTCGTCGCGGGAGAAAAGGTCTTTAAGTAGTCAAAACCATATGTCTGCGCATAGCCCTTAGCGACAATGCGAGCTTTCAGGAGCGCAAGAGTACCATCAGGGTGAACCTTGACCACATAGACCCACCGACAACTAATAATATTAACACCCGAGGGACGATCAACCAATGCCCATGTCAAATTGTGCTTAAGAGCACGCATCTCCTCAACCATGGCCTGCCTTCAACCAGTATGTTGAAGAGCCATAGAGACAGAGGATGAAATAGAGACAGCATCAATATTGGCCACAAAGTCCTGTAAATTCACCGAAAGTCCATGATAATAGTGTGTATAGAGAGGATGATCACGACAAAATTGATAACCGTGACGGAGAGCAATTGGCTGATCAACTAAGGGCGCAGGTGACATATGAATCGGATCCTCGACTGGAGTGACTGTCTAAGTAAAGGAGGTCTCCATAGAAACAGGTATTAGAGAGGAAGGCTCAGATGATAGTGGATGAGATGGAGGTAGAGCAGGATGACAAACAAGGATAAACTCTGGAGGGCTAGGTGTTGAAGAATGTGGAGAAGAAGCCAAAAAAAAGGGCTAAGTGTCCATAAAGATAACATGAAGAGAAGTGAGAATGCAACACATCTTAGGAGAAAAGTAGAGGTACCCCTTAAAGATCTTGGAGTACCCAAAAAAGACACATCGAATAGCACGAGAAGCAAGTTTGGACACTCCAGGACGATCATCATGGATGAAATAGGTGTAACCAAAGATGTGAAGAAGAAGGGGAAAGGGAACTCGGTCAGAGAATAGACGATAATGAGGGGTAGTGTCACGGAGAGTAGACAAGAGCATTTTGTTAATAAGGTAGCAGACAGTAAAGCGTGCCTCACCCTAGAATCGGGGAGGTACATGCATGTGGAACAATAGGGCACAGCCTGTATCCAACAGGTGAGGATTTTTCCACTCGGCAACACCATTTTGCTGAGGTGTACGAACACAAGAGAGATGATGAAGAATCCCGTGAGCACGAAGAAACTATTGGAATTGCCCAGATAAATATTCCTTTCCTTTCTTCCTTCCTCCCCCCGAATCAGATTGTAGGGCTTGGATGTTAGTATGAAATTGAGTTTGAACAGACATATAAAATGTATGAAACACAAAGAATAATTCAGAACGTGATTTTATTAGATAAACAAATGACATTCGAGTGTAATCATTAATGAACAGGACAAAGTATTGATACCCTAAATGGAACACAACAGGGCTAGGTCCCAAGATATCCGAATAAACTAAAGAAAATTGAGCAGTAGCTCATTGTGATACACTCGATAACAAAGGAAGACGACAATGGTTAGCAAGTTGACAAGCTTCGCACTTTATTTCTGAAACTAAACAACAATGAGGGAATAAGGACTGCATATGAAGGGTGACCCAGGTTACAATGAAGATCAAGGAAATTGGACTCTAGTATCAAGGCAATTGGAATAGATGTGTTCTCTAGATAATATATGCCTTCATAAACACGCCCCATACTGATAGTATTCCGCAATGAAAGATCCTGTACCACACAAAATTCAGGATCAAATGTCACTAAGCAATGCATGTCACGAGTAAGCTAACTCACATATAGTAAATTAAAAGACATGCCATGAGTATATAGCACAGAAGATAATAACAATTGGTCTATGATCTTGAACAAGCAATATAGCACAATTGCCCACATTAATATGATGTGACCAAGTAGCTAGATGGTAATATACTAAAGCAGTACGGTTATCCGTCAAATGAGAACCTACACCAGAATCAACAATCCAAGAAGTGAGAGTAATGGCAGCATATGCAGATGTCGGTGCAGATGTGAAAGCATAAGCAGACTGATGTAGTGCAACTAAAGTTGCCAAACTCTATGATGATGGCTGACTAGATGAAGGGCTGGATGCCTGATACTCGAGAAAACGAGTGTACTCCTTAGGAGTTAGGGTTACCCCTTGCAGATAAGAATATGAATTGCTAGTATCAATGACAGCATGAGTAGTAGACAAACAAATACCTTGACCAGCCTGGCCAGCCGGGAGTTTCGGACAATAACTACACAAGTGCCCAACAATCTCACAATAATTGCAGGTGCGAGTCTTACAACCATGCTCTGCTCCACCACGTCCACGACCACCACCCCGAAAAGAATATAAAATGGCCTGTTCAACAGATTTAGATAAGGCTGGACGAGACTCGTGTCGAGTAGCAGTCTGCATAACGCGTCAATGGACCTCGCTAAGGGGGAACATGATCATCAGATAGAATCTGGTTCCGAGCTGTGTCAAACTTAGAACCCAAACTATGTAAATAATATATAACATAGAAATGAGTCTGCTGCTCTTGAAAAATAGTCTGTGAGCTAGAAAAATGCATCAGACGGTCAAACTCATCGACAAAGAATTTAAAGTCCTTAAAATGGCTCTGCAAGGGTTTACCAAAGGAGGCTGATCAGTATTCGCAACTATATTTTGAATAGATGCATCAAGAGAATTTAATAATTGACTATAAATGCGACTATCCATCCTATCCCACTCATCATACCTCGGACTATTTTGAGTGGTGGTGTACTCATGAGATGATGAGGTAAGCCCTATTCATGTAAATTTTTGAACACTATCTTTTTCTATAATGTATAGGTGGACTGACCCGTCAATACTCGTTCCCCAAGTTTAGTCACTGTAGATATAAAAGTCATAGAAAATGAACGCATTACCTCAGTTCCAGTCTCACCGGAACGATTTCCTGAAGCCAAAGAGTTAGTTGGGATCGAATCAACTATGATAGGATCAGTCCCGAAACCCTAAACCCTCACAAGCTATATCAAGTTCACACTCTGCAACATAAACTGCAGATAACATGAACTAGAATATTCAATTTAGGAGCTGCTAGCCATACGGATTTTTGGTACACAAAATTGATCAATATAACAATCCTTGACGTCCACCACGACTTCACGTCTAGCCGTACTGCTTTATAACGTTCACGAGGTGCAATGAACACCGATCAACTTGCACGTGACTTGGCTTCAAACAAACCAAGAGTGAAAGAATTGATTCAGCTAGGAAACAACCAGGCTATGACCCACACAAGCAAAACAAAGTCAAAGCTTTTCAAGCGAAAGCAAGGAATTTGGGCAACCAACTTTTGGAATGAAACAAAACACAACCAAACGGCCAATAAAATAAATCTAGACAAATTGATTTTGGAAAACCAGCCTTGTGGCTGTTTTTGAAGGGACGGAAGAAAAGAGAGAAATTGCGGTCAGGGTTAGGGTTTTGGCTCTAATACCATATTGGATATGATAATGAACCACTTAACTTAGATGGTTAGCGAAGTCTCTTATTTATAGATGAAAGTGAGTACAACATAAGTATGGTGGACATCTCACACTATATAATAACTATGATAATAATAATGTAACATAAGAAAAGTAAAAAGTTCTAATTTAAACAAAAATTAACTAGATCTTAAAAATGCGTTTGAAAAGAGAAGTTGAGATTGTAAAAAGACAAAAACAAGCAATGCATCTTATTGGATAGGTGAAGGAAAGATATAAAAGTCTTTTGACAATTTAAAAAATATCAAACATATTCTACTACTTTTAATAATAAATCTTTAAAAAAGTTACAGCTTCTTGATACTTAGTAAAAATTTTCTGAAGAGTAAATAAGTTATTGTTTTAGTTTCATTAAGGTGTTTATTGTTTTTTTTTATAATCAATTGAAATAACATTCAATTTTACCCAAAAAAAGAAAAATATTTAAAATGTAAAAGTTTTGATTTCTTTTTGTTATTATATGGTCATTTATTTAAAATTTTTAATTTTTAACATTCTGTGTTGGGGAAAACAATAAGCAAAACAAACACAACTATTAATAATTTAAGAATATAACAATTTAATAAAAAATCAATCAAGCACAATACATAAATAACAACGGGATTTAACATATATGGTTTAATTTAATTTCAAAATCTACGTTTACCAATAGAACCCATATCTTTATTATGAGAGAAAAATTCATATAAAAATATTTCTTATATCCCAATCCAAAAACTCTCGATTTTCTCTCTAACTCCAAGATATATCTCTTCTTTATGTGTTATATCATCATATTTCTGTACAAGACCAACTCCCCTATTTATAACAACAAACATTACTTGATTTCTATTTAAATAATAAAACTAATAAAAAACAACTTGGTCTCTACTCCAAATCTGCATTAGACATGGAAAATACTATAGAAAATATAATTCCACACAAAAAGTAATTCCTTTTCTAAAAAGAAAAATATATCAATTTCCTAACAAATTCACCTTGACAATTTGTCTTTTGTCAAACTGCAAACCAACCAACTCTATGCCTTTATTCCACCAAATATCATTTTATCTAACTACACACCCAAATCAAACAGGCCATTTGATTTAACTGGCAAACACACGTGTAGTTAATCGAGTCTAATCTCCAATTAACTCGCAAAAAAACAGTCTCAACTCCACTTTCATCCTTTTTTAAGATTTTTCTTCTTTACCACCATTTGTAATTAGAGATATTGAATTCTTTGACCTCATGCACTTTGTCTTTTGTAAAATAATTCTTTCTTCATCTAAATTCATATAGGACACCATCCTTTGTCTTGATCCTTAAATCACCTGCATTAAATCACTGTAAAAAATTCTCCTTTTTCTAATTCTTTTCTCGATAAACCAATGCATCCTTGTACCTCATCTTGGTTTGTATTTTTCATGACAAAGATTATTTTACCATCTTGAAATCCAAAATTTCCTACCTATTGATAGAGTGATCGCTACATCATCAAAGAATTATAGACCAAGAAAAGAAATAAAAGCCAAACTTCTTTCTCTACAAAGAGTTAACCAACACATAAACTCTTCTCACTCATTATCTTTGCGCTTGCACCACCTTTCTCCAACATCTTCTTTAATTCCTGTTGGATTTGGATATGCTCCATCGTAAAAAGAGAGTTAAAATCTTCAATAAATTGTTAAATTCTACCATGGTATACAACCATCTTCTTAAATCCAATAGTCGGCCCAAAACGAAATAACCTCTAATACCATTTGTTCAAGAAAATAATGCGCAGAAATTAACACAACTATTAACGATTTAAGAACACAATAATTTTATGAAAAATAAACCATGCAGCATAGAACATGAATAACAAAAGGATTTAACATGGTTCGATTTAATTTCATAGTTTACGTCTACAAATAGAACCAAATCTTTATTATGAGAGAAAAACTCATACAAAAATATCCTTTATATCCCAATCCAAAAACCCTAGGCTATTTCTCTCATTTCAAGAACTTCATCTCTTCTTTGTGTATAATATCCCTCGTATTTTTTGTATAAGACCAACCCCCTCATTTATAACAACAAATATTACTTGATTTCTAATCAAATAATAACACTAATAGGAAACAATTTGGTATTTACTCCAAATCAGTAATAGATTTGAGAACTACCATAGAAAATATAATTTTACACAAAAAATAATTTTCTTTTTCCAAAAATAAAAATATGTCAATTTCCTAATATTCTAATATTCAAATTGCAGAACTATAAACATTTAATATCATATTCAAGCTTTAAATTTATATGTATAGTTAATTTTAGGTGTGAAAATTTTATTTCATTTCAAAAAATAAAGTTTTGCTGGGAAGAAAAAATCCTTTCTAATACTTCCCCCCTCAAAAAACAAAAAAAAGGGTTCATTTTTTATTTGATACAAATTTTTAAGTCATAAGATACAATAGATTTAATATACAATTAAATGAATAGTTTTAAATATTTATTCTTAATTTTCAATTTGAGTTATGTATTGTCATTATTAGTAAAAAGTAATATAACAATTTCACATAAAAAATGCTCTTTTTCTATGAAAATTATTTTTAAAAACTAGACCCTTTTTTTTTCCAGATGAGTGGAAATAATTAAAGAGTAATGATCATAGTTATCAGACTCGGACCGGTCGTCGACTCGGTCGAAGCTTCGGGTCAACGGGTCAATGGTTGAACCGGTGAGTCAATGGTTGAACCGGTGGGTCAATTATAAAATTAATAAAAAATAAAAATAATATCAAAATATTAAAAAAATATATAAAATATTTTAAAATTAATTATAAAATTAATAATTATGTTGTTTGGTAATATTTTTTGTTATAAAAGAAATAAAAATAAAAATAAAACTTAATATTAATATTAAAAAAATTATTAATATATTTTTTTAAAGATAAATTATAAATATATTATTATTTTATATTTATATTACATTTAATAAAATCAAATCTTGTAGCAAAAATAGGCAAAGTGCATGTCAATTTGTAGAGAAATATTGAAAAACAATTTAAAAAATTTCACATTTATAATTTTAATTTTTATCTTTTTAATAAATTTAAAAATTTTCAAAATTATTTAAAAATTTTTATAAATTTTTTTTTTGTTTAAATTTGTTAATTTTTTTCTTTTTTTTATTTCTTAATTTCATAAATTATTTAGTTATAAATTTTTTTTTTAAAATTTTTGGTTTTTGAAAATTTTTGTTTTCGTTTGTTCGTTTAAAAAAAAAAAATATAGAAAAAAATGTGAATTGATTATTTTATTTCCTCAAAAATATTTTATACTTGTTAGTGAAATTTGTTTTTAAAAAAAGAAAAAAAAATAAGTGAAATAGCCTTTGGAAATTAATGGTGGATTATTTGCAAATGTGACACGTGGCGCACGCCCAGTTCTGCGCCTGTTAACTACTTTTTTTTTTTTTTTGGTTTGAACAAATGGCCAAAACGACGTCGTTTTGACCATTTGTAAAAAAAAAATGCAAAGACTGGATAATGGCTTGACTTTGCAAGTCGGATTCCGGGTTGAACGGCCGACCGGCCAAGGTCAAGCGAGTTTTATAACCGTGGTAATAATTGACATAGTGACAAATTATAGTGATTTTGTATAGTGACTGATGTGGCAATCATGAAAAGACAAAAATATCCCTTATTATTTGTGTTTTGTAATGAGGATGAATGGATGATTTTGTCTTTTCATGATTGCTACATCAGTCACTATACAAAGTCACTATGATTTGTCACTATCTCTATCATTACTCATAATTAAAAGTAAGTTACGCCCTATTTATTGATTAAATAACTCTCACTTCCCTTTGGGAAAAAAAAAGAATTATATAATGATGAGAATACTCTTATACAACAGACCAGAACCGGCCCCGGGGGCTTAGATCAAATGGCAAGTGTGGAGGGCTCATTTCCTCTCAACAAGGGATCGAGTCCCATGAAGTGCGGTCTACCAAGTTTCTTGACTACTGTTGGCTGCCAGTATTTGGGGCAAGTGCTGAGACCCAGGAGGATTAGTCCCATGCCTAGTCAATGCATGGTGTATGCTCGATGATCCCTCTAGCTGGAGAATGTGGCCCTGGTGGCCCAAGAGGACTAGTCCCAACCCAAGTCAATGCATGATGTGTACTTGATGATCCTTAGTTGGAGTATGTGAAGCCTATATGAAGGAGTTTGGTGAGAAAAACTATGTACTATGTGAGAAATAGGAGTTTGGTGAGAAAAACTATGTACTATGTGAGAAATAGTGAACGTGGGGATACTTCCTATTGAGAAAAAAAAAAAACCGAGACTATTACCACCTAGATAGAAGAGAAATTGTACGATCTGTTCAAAATTACCCAAAAATAACATCTATTTCTTAACATAATTTACATTTCACAAATCAAATCTTAAATACTAAACTATAGGTTTTCCTATTCTAAACTTGCTAAATTGGTCAAAATCAATGAGAATTAATAATAGTCATTGGTTCCTTGAATGAAAACTTGCCGACGAAGAATAACCAAAAGAACAATTGGCCGACCCTTGCAGAACCATCAACTGGGCTGGTGTCACCACCGATGAAGACGAGGACGACAAGTACGACGAAACTTCCTCGGAGGTTTTCGATTTGTTGGTCGGCTTGTGGACCTCACTGGCGGCTGCCATTGTCGATGGATCACTATCGTGTCTAATCTCCTTCAATAATGCAACAACATCTTTCATTGTCGGCCGATCTTCGGCTCTGTTGCTTGTGCAGAGCAAAGATATGCCGAGGGCCTGCAGCATTTCTTGAATCTGTGTATCGGGATGGCCTTGGAGCTTTGGATCAATGATGTCCACGGGATCTTTTTTGGATTTTAAGTGATCACGAACCCATTGAATGAGATGTTGATTCTCTGGGAATGATGGATCGACTGGTTTTCTGCCTGTGATGATTTCTAGCAGGACTACTCCATAGCTGAATACGTCGCTTTTCTCTGTAATTTTCAGCATGCAACCGTACTCTGCATGAAATATTAGGGAAGTGAAGTCTTTTTTAGTTGTCTCCAGAGGAAAAAAAAAAAAAGAAAAAGAAGCAAGGTATGAAAAGAGAAAACAGACTGAAATTAATTTAGTATAGAAAAACTACCATACTAGTAAGGACTTGTTTGATAAAATTTTATACTGAAATATGAATATTGAATGCCAAAATTTGAATCTTAAAGAACATAATTCTTAAAAGTAAAAAAATAAAAATAAAAAATAAAAATAACAAACAGATCGAGATTGTTGAACAAAACCAAAAAAAAAATTAAAAAAAATAGATAAAGACATTTATGCTAATATTAAGCTTGTTTAGACCTAATTAAGCATAAAGTCAAAATTAGACTGTTTAAGATGTTACATATATAAAGATTCAACACCTCTTAATTAATCAAACCCTTTAAAATTTGTTATCAAAATATAAATCTTCCAATCGTTAAGCATTAAATTACGTTATCACCCAGATACGCAGTTCTTTAAGATAGTGATATTTGTCTGAATTTTAATTATTTCTGATCCCAAAAGATCAACGTACGATGGTCAATTCATTCCACCAGTACTTGTTAATTATTATGCAGTATCCATATTACACTAGGTGACAAGAGAAAAGGCCAGAAATTTGTGGCTTTTGTGCAGTGTGGGCATGCAGGATTCTGTCAAGATGTAGTGACCATACTATCTAGGTGGGCTAATGTTCTGGGCAGGCATGCCTCCATCCATCCATCCATCCATCCATCAGTGGTAATGCGTAAGTTATTGCCAATTTGCTATGTTTTCATTGCTTTTCATGCAAATATATAAGCAGTCAATAAGTTTGGGAATATTACTCTCGCTGTCATGTTTGTGTATGTGGACAAAAACTGAATCCCACATGCTTCAAGCCTTCACATGACTTCACATGCTCTTAAGTTCACATCACCACCTCCCTATATTTTAGTAGTATCATCCACCGAACGATAGAATCCAGATAAAGAAACAAACATTGTTTGAGTTTCCCAACAAGACCGTTGATTGCTCCCCTCACGTTTCCTACATTAAAGTGGTGTCCCCAATGCTAGTTTTCATTACTTCACACCTGTCTATCCCTTTGTTCCTTTGTCTACACTTTTTAACCAAAAAAAAAACCTCTCCATTTCAACGTTTCTTTGAAACTCAAATTTACTTCACTGAGGTTTTACCCTTCAGACTGAATGTTGGACCAAAAAAATCTGACCACGGCAATATGGCATTTCATTCTTTAGATCTTCAAATATCCGCCTTAATTTTGCTAGGCCTAATATTTTTAATTTGTGTTGCATATTGCGTAGGCTTCGCAAAATAGAGGTTGAAATTCATAATAAATGAACTTTGCTTATGAATAATGAAGCCACAAGATGCAATTATCAATGTCATGAGAGTTGGATGAGAAAGGGTAAAGAATGAAAATTGCAATCATACATACCCGGAGCAAAGTAGCCGTAGGATCCAGCAAACTGAGGGTGAGATGAAAATGACATATTCTCATCCTCAACAAGCCTAGCAAGGCCAAAGTCCGCCAGGCATGGCTCGTACCTATCTCCTAACAAAATGTTGTCCACCTTCACGTCACGGTGAAGGATCGGCGGCCTGCAATCGTGATGCAAGTAAGCCAATCCCTCCGCAACACCTAATGCAATTTTGAAACGTGTCTCCCACTGGGTTGAGAACCCACCGCCGCAGCCACCGCCACCGCCTCCGCGACCTTCGTGTAACAACGTACCCAATGAACCATTAGGCAAATAATCATAGAACAAGAGTTTGGACTTCCTATTTGTAGCCCATCCCAACAGTCTAACGATGTTCCTATGCCGAATGCGAGCCAATGTTGCAATTTCCGACGAAAAGGCTGATGCCGAGAACTTCTCCGACGTTCCGAACCTTTTCACCGCGATTGATAATCCTGACGGCAGACTCACCCGGTAAACAATGCCAGAATGACCACGGCCGATCACATTGCTAGGAGTCAAGCACTTGGCAACATCACCAATGGACAGGTCAAGTTTTTGGTATACAGTGACCTCCCATGGTGGGCCCATTTCCATCTCACCATTGTCCATGTCACATTCATGGGCCCCACGGGCCCGCCTTTTGTTCGCAAGGATAATGGAAAGTGCAGCCAAGAGAAGCACACAGGCCGTGCACAACAGCACCACCATCGCCACCCTCGCAATTCTACTCCGTCTGGCGGCGCCACCCTTGTCGGTGGAGCATCCGTTGCCAGTAAAGCATAAGTCAGGATTGCCGGACAATACACTGAGCGGCAACTTTGAGAAAAAAGGTGTATCCGGTACGTGACCGGAGAAATTGTTGTCTGAGATATTGAGAGCCACGAGATTTTGAAGGTCGGCGAGGAAATGAAGGTCACCGGTGAGATGATTATGAGAAATATCTAGCACCCCAAGCTTATTTAGTTCTGCGAACTCAGCCGGGATACCGCCGGCAAGACTGTTCCAGCTCAAATTCAGAGCAATCTCCAATGCTGGGATCTTACCTAGACTTGCTGGAATCTGCCCGGAAAAACTATTACTGCTTAAATCAATTAACTGAAGCTTTGAGCAAGAACCCAGTTGACTCGGAATCGGCCCGGAAAAGTTATTCTTCCCAAGAACGAGTTTAGTGAGTGAACCCAATGAACTTAAACTCGGGCTCAATGAACCCTCCATGAGATTGTACGAAACATCCAAAAATTGAAGGGAAACAATCTGAGTTAAATTCTCGGGCAAGTTCCCGCCAATTGAATTTGAATGTAAATCCAGAAATGTAAGATTCTGACAACCAGAAATCTCCGGCGGGATAACACCGGTGAGCCTGTTTGACCCCAGGTCTAAAAAATTTAAATTCTTCAAGCTCCCAATATCTGGTGGCATTGCGCCCGTGATTGAATTATCACCGGCCCGGAAACGGATCAAAGACGAGCATTTCCCAATCTCCGGTGGGATTACGCCGGAGAGATTATTGGATAACAGTAATAACTTATTGAGATTCTGTAATTCAAAGATTCCTTTTGGGATACTACCGGTTAATGAGTTTTGTGACAAGTCAATGGCCTCGAGTTTGTGACACAAGGACAATGAGGAAGGAATATCGCCATCGAGATTATTAGCCCAAAGGAACAATAAAGTTAGATTGGACAAGTTACCAAATTCAGATGGGATTGTACCTGTGATTTGATTGTTGTCGAGCTCGATGTGAGTTAGTGCAGTACAATTTCCGAGCTCTGATGGGATCTGGCCAGAGATTTGATTGACACTCAATTGCAATTCTTGGAACAAACTCAAGTTTCCAAAAGTGTTGGGAATGCTGCCAGTTATGGAATTTAGGGAAGCGTCAATGACAAGTAACTGCCTGCAATTTCCAAGTTCGGGAGGAATTGTACCAACTAAATTGTTTTGCCATAGCAAAAGGTTTTGGAGATTTTGGAGGTTTCCTAGTTTGGAAGGGATTGAGCCCGTGAGGGAGTTTTCGTAGAGGTAGATGTTTTGGAGGGATGTACAATCCCCGAGTTCAGGTGGAATTTGGCCAGATAAAAGGGCGGTATAAATGGCAATGGTTTGGAGATTTTTTAAGAGACCAAGGGAGGAAGGGAGGAATCCGGAAATGGACGTTTCTGCCAAGCCTAGAGTGACCAAATTGGTACAATTTCCTATTTCTTGTGGAAGTAAACCTTGAAGATTTTTGTTACCGCCAGCTCTGAACACTTGGAGATTTTTCAAGTTGCCTATGCTGGTTGGAATTGCCCCACTGAGCTGATTATCATATAAGATCAGCCAAGTCAAGCTTGAGAGATTCCCAATTTCTTGAGGAATGGAACCTTCAAGTCGATTAGAATTGAGATGAAGTTCTTGAAGCTTAGGGAGATGGGAAATCCCACTTGGGATTTCCCCTGTCAATGCATTATCACTCAGGTCCAAGAAAGTCAATCCTTGAATACTTCCAATCTCCGCTGGAATTGATCCACTGAGGTTTGTCCCTGATAAGACAAGCTTGTTCAGGGACAATAATGATGTGAAATTATTCGGAACATTCCCAAGTAAGTCCATGTACTTCAAGTTAAGCTCCGCTACCTCCCTGTTGAAGTTACAACTGATGCCATACCACCCACATGGAGTTTCATCAGTCGAATCCCAATTACTTAGCTGTTCAAGGGATCCATTCAAGCTTCTTTTCCATGAAAGCAGAGCTTCCCCTTGTTGGTTCACAGCTAAAGCAGCAGGGACAAAAAGGTTAAAAGGCACAGCAATTAAGTAGAAGAAGAAAAGGAGGTTCCATAGATTAACAACAGGCATTACAACTCTGCTACAAAGTCCAATATCAGGCAAAGAAAGAAGGGTTTTGCTGAACCTAGGGAGGAACAAAAGCAATATTGGGAGAAGAACACCAACACCAACACCAACAACCAAATCATGTCTTGGTAGGCTATGTTTTTGAATAGGTCTTATATAGTACTGAATAATATAAAAAAGAAAGACCCAGAATCTCCGGATCCAAGAACAGCTAGGCCATTATGTTTGTGCAGAGAAAGAGAGATGGAATTTTAGATTGGCGTTTTTGGATTTGTTTATGGTGGTGGAGATGAGGTCGTGTGAGTGGGGGGATGGAGATGGTTTTTATTTATTTATTTATTTTTTTGGAATAATTTAAATGGTTAAGTTTGTGGAAAGATTGCTCAGCAATGCATTGTTTATACTGAGCTGTGTAATCTCTTCACATGCAAACTCCTTTTGTAGTTTGTTTGTTTTTTTATTATTTCACAGTGCCGTCATTTTCAGCCAATTATTGACAAGGAACTTAAAACTACCAATCTTGTACTAATTTATCCAAAGTTGGATAAGAGTTTTGCAAAACAATCACTAATGTGTCAAATGAGGAAATTGAAATCAGAAAACACTCTCAGAATGAAAGAAATTTTCACAAACATAAATGATATTCACTAGTCTAATTGATAATATTAATTAATTACTAATTAATTAATTTAATTATAATTAATTAAATTATATTATTTATTATTATTAATACTAATTAATTAACTAATACTAACTACTAATTTTAATTAATTTAATTAATTAAAATATATTTATTATTATTATTAACTTATTATTATTAATTAATAGTAATAATTATATTTATTTAATTAAATTAAAATTTCATATTTTATTAATTAATTATAATTAATTAATAATTAAATTAATTTTAATACTAATATTAATTATTAATATTTTAAATAAATTTTTAATTAATATTAATTTTATTTTAATTAATAATATTTTTAATTAAAATAATTAATTAAATAATAAATAAATAATTAACTAATAATAACTAATTAATTAATACTAATTAATTTAAAAAATAAAATATTAATTTCACCAAAACCAAAACCAACCACCATTATTAAATCAATTTCATTCACTCACCAAAAACAAACCAAAAAAAAAATATAAAATAGCACAACAACCATCATCCCACTACTACTATCATTTCTATTACCTTTCTTTCCTTCCCACCTACTCGCCCCTCAGTGATTTTGCTTAGTGATTAGGGCGATTTTCACTAGTCTATTTTCAAGATTAACAGTGAATGTCGTGGAACAAAATGACCATGGTAAAGTTTCTTTGTATATTACACAATAATACAAGGCAACTTATTAAGGAGGAGAAAAAACCATTTGAATCCCCTAACCCCCACCGCACCACCCCCACACCCACACACCACCCCCTCCCCCAAAACAAAATTTTTGATAAAGAAGAAGAGATTGGAACCTCTTTAAACTTAAAAATTCACATAGTTAGAGATGAAATGCGGAAAATAAATGCGAAAACAAATAAGCCAGCAGTGATTGGCAGAGAGAGGAAGACTAATACTGACTGTATCCCTCAAATTTTGTTCAAAAAATTCTTTGTCTAGAGGATTAGTGCTTTATTTTTCAAAGTTTCTTACACAACTCTTAATTTTGCCCCAACATGAAATTGCCAACGCTGATATAGGAAATAGGACAAAGGTTTGGGAAAAAAAGGCAATTCGTAACATGAACTTGGATAATTGTTCTTCTTTTTCCTATGTGCGCAAATTTGGACAAGTTGCCAAGGAAATTTCAGTTCAAATCCAGCAAGAATACAAAGTACCAGTACAAAGAAGTCAAAGAATCCGAAATTTCATCAGCATTTGATTGTTTCGTCTGCTAAATTTTTTATCAACAAGTTCACATTTTGAACCAAGATACACATAAATCCCAGATTTAATCTGTCTTAGTATGATTAAAACTTGGATCCAGATCTAAATCAGTGCAGAATCCTTTCAAAAAAATAGCAGTACTTGATCCATAGCAAGCGACCAGATCTAATGGCACAATTCTAGTGATAAATAAATTCATTGAAAAATAGCACTCCTTAGCTTCAAATGGAACAGCCATTATATTGTCAGATGAGGGGGGGAATTTTGTGGGAGCTTTATTGGTTAGAAAGACATTTAATATTGGCCGTGGCATGGGTTGTTGGTCAGTTTTTTAATACTAGGCTGAATTGGACAGGCTTTGTAGTGGTTGAGATAGGCAAAAACAAATTATAAATATGTTTTTGCAACTTATAATTAAACTGACTTGTGGGTATGAAAATAAAACTTTCAAAATCAGGGATTTTTTTTTTTAAAATATTATCTGTACATGAAGAGATCACGTGATGTCGCGTGACAAGGGACGAGGTTGAGAATATGATTTGGATTTCCTCGTGACTAAGGCAAGCAATCATATAATTGTTTAGTGAAATTATCTTGCAAGGATGTCGACTAAGAATCTAAAGTCACACCACAAGCAAAAGAGGTGGCACATGACGAGGGAGAAAAAAACATGGAAGAGGGTTTTCAATTCTTTATCTCTTTTTTTTTTCTTTTAAGAATAAAATAATTTTAGATTTTGATTAAAATAAATGTACAGCTGGGAAGGTAGCTTAATTTATGAACTTTTTGCATGTTTTTAGTGTAATTTTTGGAACTTGTAATGTCTGAGAAATGAGATCATATTTGCTCCAACAACCATTGAAGGATTGAAATTTCCAAGAACTTTTTGATCGGAAAAATCTTTTATTTTCAAAGACAGAATTTTAAAATATCATCATGATACAAAGTGTAATCATTTACATTTTAACTTAACTTTAATATGTACCTATACGTTATATATATATAAACATTTATTATAAGTGTGATGATGCATGAAATGAAAAATCTTAATAAATTATTTCAATAACGTATATTTGGCAAAAATTACTAAATAACTATTAGTAGTAATTATCCAATATTGTTCTACTATGTCGATACCATTTCAATCATTATAAAAATTTATTTAAAATTTTCGCGATAAATATCATTATTCTATAATTATATATCAAAAACTAACAAGTGACGATCACATTAATCAATGGAGTGATGTTGTTCAGTGAAAATGAGTGTATCATATAGAGTTCTAACTGCGTGCACTTGTTTAATCAAAATGAATGTTTCACAAAATGGTGATAATTCCCTGCGCATTTTAATTCCTTCATTGAGTTCTAATTGCTCTCGTTCTGCTCCTACATTTTTGTGGATTTGATATACATAACCTTAATCTTTACACTTTTGATAATCTCTTGGCTGCGTTTGGACAAGGTTTCGATTTGCAAAAAGTTAATTTTTTTCAAACAAAAATAAAACATTCAAACACGTTTTTATTTCAAAATTTAAAATTTAAATTTTCCCATTCAAATTCCTTTTACATAATTTTAAAAAAAATTTCCTCTTATTTTTCTCTTAAAATACTTTTTTTTTAATAAAAAAATACCCACCAAAATATTCACATATTCCAATATAACTTTTTTCAAATAAATCACAATCCAAACGAAGCGTATTTCCAATACATACATACATGGTAATTTTCACTTACCCTATGTAGTTTTGTTTGCACCTTAAGTTTATAATCTCAAATATAATATTAGGCCATTTGAGTTCATATGACTTCTCTTATATGCTCCCTTCAAGACGAAATCCCAAATATTTATTCTAGTATCGTACTGCAAAATTATTATTCCGAGTATCCTCAGAAAAAGAAATTCCTTATTTGGAACTTCAATTCCATTACTAAACTCCTTGATTAGATTGTTTAGTTTTCTTTTGTTTCTACAAATCCAACACTAGTCAAACTCATTAAAGTTTTATCTAGTGTAGGTAGAGATAGTTTTCTTTATATCATTTTCCAAACTGTTTGGTGTTAAATATTTGATCATGTCTAATTTGACTAATTTTACAAAGGCAGATTTAACCTTAAATAAAAATGTAATGGAACTTTATTAGTCTAATATCAAATTTTAGTGAAGTTTAATTGTTTATTAATGGGTTCATGGTTAAAAAGACAAAAAGTGTCTCCCATTATTTTGAAAAAAGAAAATAAAGCAATTAATAAATTAGTGTAATCTAACTCCTATTAAGTTTAACTTTACGAATCAAATTGACTTAGACTTCCTAATAAATTTAGTTACCAACAAATGGTATAGTGAACCGGAACTAACAAATACTAATAAATTTAGTTACCAATTTAGCTCGGAACTAACAAATACTAATAAATTTAGTTACCATCAAATGGCAACATAGCCAGAACTAATTTAGGTAGATTTCCCAACAAATTTAGTTACCAACAAATTGTATTAGAGTCGGAACTAATTTAGTTAAATTTCCCAACAAATTTCGTGACTAACAAATATTTTGAGAGCCGAAACCAATTTAGTTAAACTTCCTAACAAGCTCTAAAAGGCTTCCCAAAATTTAATTACCAAGGAATAGTATGAGAATCGGAATTAATTTATTAAAACTTCGCAACAAATTTAGTTACCAACAAACAGTATCAAAGTGGGAAGCGAAATTTGCAAAAATAGCACTTTTTGTAAAGACATTTGCAAATATAGCACCGACACCATTTTTCTT
This sequence comes from Gynochthodes officinalis, assembly GCA_020080225.1. NCBI lineage: Eukaryota > Viridiplantae > Streptophyta > Magnoliopsida > Gentianales > Rubiaceae > Gynochthodes > Gynochthodes officinalis. Next base: position 30,879,791 of record CM034625.1, on the reverse strand, counting down.
GCACATATAGCACTTTTTTGGTTTGACCCTTAGCAAAAAGATGATAATGCCCTTGTATTTGAAAAACACGCTTGAACGATTTCATACAAAGAGTCAGTTGATTTTGCTACTTCAGTTCATCGTTGATTCAACACCCAGTTCACACAACATTTATGGACTTTAAGCATAAACTGCATCAATGGCGAAAACACGAGGTGGAAACTCATTATCTGGCAAGAAGAAGATGGAAGAGCAAAAATCTCACAAGCCAACTGACAAGACTAAGAAGGTTGGTAGGAATTTAGCTTAGCATTTGTTACATTTACGGCATAAATGTTACATTTTGTTGATTAAACCCACATAAATGTTAGAAGATAATAGACAAATTAGATAAGTTAGGGTTTTGGCACAATTGACTTTGCGATTGGTTCGAACACTGTCAAACCGTGCATGTACATAGTTAGTTTTTTCCTAAATTTGAACTAGGTTTGGCCCAAACTGTTGAAAAAACTGTCAAAAATGCCTCAATATATCGAAAACCATGTTTAATATCTTCTAAACATGTCAAAAATCTGTCAAGAAATATGTCGATAAATGGGTCGATATATTTGTCGAACTATATGTCGACAACTATGTAGAAAAAGAAATGATATGTCGATAATATCGACAACTAGGCAGAGTAATATGTCCAAAAGTATGTCGACAAAAATGTTGAAAAATATGTTGAAACATACGTCGACCAATATGTAAAAAAATATATCAACAAATTTATCAAAATAAATGTCGAATATTATATACAGAAAAATGTCGATACCTAAACAATATGTCGACATTGTCTAGAACTAGTAGTTGAGGGGGAGTTTTTCTCTACCCAAGTTTTGCAGTACTGCTACTATGAAGCCAATATGAAGAGGATTCGGTCGAAATTGATGGATACACAAAAACAAATGTTCCGAAGGGAAAGTCATCTTGTAGAAATTGTTCTTGACCATAAACATCTATTTTAGTGTAAACAAATCATCAATTCCGTGTTGTTGAGGCAACTTAAGCCGAACGAGGAATCCAAGGTCAATAATATGATAACACCCATACATGTCAATCCTCGTTAGTGTAATTTGACAATCGGCAGGCATGTAGCAAAGTAATTGGGTCGTGAATCAAGGGCAAGTACAAGGAAGTATGTCATCTGTGTATAGGCAACGTGAAATCATACATGATATTCGTTCAAAGTTAGGTGTTAACGTATCCTACAACAAAGCTTGACAATCGAGGGAATTTGCAATGCACGAAGTTAGAGGCAATTATGAGGGTGTATATAGGATACTGCCATCCTATTTACATGTGATGAACGAAATAAATCCGAGCACATTCACTAATCTAAGTATTGAAGAATATGGAAGATTTAAGTATTTATTTTTCACATTTGGTGCTTCGATTCATGGGTTCCGAAACCACATGTGACCAATTATTACGGTTGATGCTTGTTTTTTGAAAGGAAAATATCCAGGGTCATTAATCGTTGCAATGTGCATGGACGGGAACAACCAAGTCTATCATGTTAGATGGGGGATTGTTGATTCTGAGAATGACGCATAGTGAGAGTGGTGTTTACAAGGCTAAAGGATGCAATCGGCGATTATATGGATGACTTGGTGTTTGTTTCTGACCGGCATAAGAGCATTGCAAAAGGCATTGCAAATGTTTTCCCAAATTTCTTTCATGGATCATGTATTTATCATTTGAGCAACAACCTAAGAACAAAGTTAAAAAAAAAAGACGTGATCTCATTATACTTTAAAGCTACAAAGGCTTACACCGTTGCTGAATTCAATCAACTGTTCTTACTGCTTTCGTTGCAAAATTCTAGGGGAGGTGAGTACTTACAGGAAGTCAGGGTTGAACATTGGTTGATGGCACATTCAAACGGGAGACGGTATACAATAATGATCACCAACATTATAAAATGTCTGAATGCATTGTTAAAGGATGCTCGGGAATTACTTATTCATGCATTAGTTGAGTACATCTGAAACACACTGCAGAGGTGGTATCACAAAAGGCATACCGCTACTAGCGAGATGAGAACACCGACAACCCCATGCATTAAAGAGCAAATTGCATCCAGAATAAGAGAAGCACAATCCTCTGTTGTAGAACCGGTAGATATACACCGATGATGTGTACGAGACATTGCAAACCAGAATGCTACGGTCGATTTGCTTCGAAAAACGTATACGTGTCGAGTGTTTGCTATGGATCAAATTCAGTGTGTTCATGCATTAGCTGCAGCTTGTTGCAGACAAATTGACCATCGCACCCTATGCTAGCCACTTTATCGCATTGAAGCACTTTTAGATGCTTATACAAATTCTATTATGTCGGTTGGTGATTCTAAAGATTGGATTGTGCCCGAAGAAGTTTTAGCGCTTCAACTCTCACCACCAGAACCAAGGGCTAAAAGTGGTAAGCGCAAGAAACATAGGATTCCGTCAATAGGCGAGCAAAAAATTACAAAGAAATGTGGTGGATGTGGAGAAAGTGGACACAATCGGCAACCTTGCTCAAATCCATTCATCTGTAGGGATACAAAGTGATGACATTTCATGATACTCAATATTCAATATTCAGTATTATAGTTATTCAATTTCATAAGAATTGCCTAATTTATTTATTTTTTTCCATTAATATTTTAGCTAATTATGTAAGCAAAACAACCATACATAATGTTTTATTAACACAAACAGCACATTTGTTAATAAAATAAATACGATTTTCAAATCGCCCATCTTGGAATGGTCAAAGACATCTTTAATCCCACAATTGAAAAAATGTAGTTCTCGACATATATGTCGGCATACATTTGACAATTTTATCGACATACTGATCGACAGTTTTATAGATATATTTTTTGACATTTTATTCAACATATTGATCGACATTTTTCTTCACATGTTTCTCGACACATTTAATTCTCGACATATGTTAATTCTCAACCTTGATTGACATGTTTATCGACATATATTATCGACATATGCTCCCACCCACCTTTCTTATTTAAACCCAGTTCGACTTTGAATAAAAACAAAAATATGCACAGTACACACAACTTGCGGGATAGCAAATACGAAGCTGAAATTAAGGATGAAAAAAATATGTCCAGTTTTTCATGTTCTGTGTTCTCGACTGACCGTCTTCTCACTCGGCCAGTTTTTTGTTGCTTGTGTGCATGCCACTGACTCACTTGTAGATGATAATGAGTTCAGTCTCAAGGGGTTGTGGTGAGCTGTTTGGTGCGTGCAAAAGTGTGTCAAAATATAGCTCAAACTCACACAAATTTACTAGAATCTAAATGCTAAGTTAAACAACTCAACTAAAACAAAGAGAGAAACAAACAATTGATGAAGGATGGTGATCCTTGGGTTTAATACAAGAGTAGGCTACTTCGACTCCCAAGGGCAATCGAGTTTAGGGCAACATAACTAAGTGACTATATCCGTTCGCTCCGAATCTCCTTTCGGTCTCATCGGAATTGTAGAATGGGGAATCTTCTTTCGGTCTCATCCTCACCTAGAGCACATTAGCGCCTATGGCTTCCACACAACTCTAATGCACAATTTTAGCCCTAGATGTTTTAGCCAACTACTTCACATTCCCTAGTTTAAGTATTTAATCTAAGAAAGCCACCTATTTTTCACTCCATATCTCCTTTTGGTCTCAATGGAATTAAAGGATAGAAGATCTCCTTTCAATCTCACTTCTACCTTGTGCACACTAAAACCTATGGCTTCCACACAATTTTAATGCACAATTAAGCTCATGTGGTGGTTATTTCTTGTCTCAAACACTTAAATTTTAGTGAATGCTAGGTAGTTCGTCCTACTTTTGGTCTAAATTCATGCATATCCTAAAACACACACAAACACCAAGAACACACACTAAATGTGGCCACATTCAATGCATGTCATTCATTTAATACAAGTAGGAAGACTTCAATTAATGCAAGCCCATCACTCTACAACCCACAAGGAATCAAAATAAACCTAACCCTTACATCAAACACCAAGAATCACCCAAGACAATTTAGCCTCTCATGGCTTCAAGCAAACAACAACCACAAGGAGATAAAACCATTGAAAGTACAAGAAATTGAAAGAAAATACTCCCCTTAATCAAAAGAGTGGTGATTCCGACCAAATCCTACACTTTACAAGCAAGATTAGCTCCAAAGATTGAAGTTTTCAAGAGCCACAAGAGCCAAACCCTAGCTCTAAATGAAACTCACAATTTTTAGTTTGGGAAAATATGAAAAATGTCTAAAACTAACCCTAACTCTCTAATTTCCTTGTTTTCTACACAAAATGGGGTATTTATACGAGTAGGGAAATTAGGGAACAATTGTGAAGCTTCAAAAACTTGCGGGACTCGAAATGCAAAACTCCACAATTGCAGTCGGGGCTTAACCACCACGGCGGTTTGGTTAACCGCCGCGGTGGTTAGAAAATGCTGTCCAGTGCACCTTTGCTGTTGAAGGAGGACCGCCGTGGCGGTCAGAATTTTCTGCCCACTCTCTCTTTGGTTCACGCCTTGTTCTGCTCTTGTCCAGTTTTGGTCCCTTTGCTTTCGGAATTTGAGAAAACTTTCCTTATGAAAGTTTTTGCTCTCTTTCTCAGCTTTCCATAGCTTCTTCAATCATCTCATTTGGACGTTTGCATCAAGAGTTATGAATTTCGAAAGATGGTTGATTTTTCTCCTCTCTTTCCTACAAAAAAACAAAAGATGAGAATCAACAAATATAATGTGATTTCTCTTCTAAACATAACATATCTCAATGAAATCTGTGCAAAAGCATGAAAAACACCTAGTTAAGTTTATGAATATTTGATTCTCATCAGGTTGTTGATTCAGTGAAGGATGAAGGATAATTGGGCATTACATCCGTTCGTTGAGATGGGGGTGTTTATTTTGGCGCGAATGTTTTAGGTGTTTTTTGGTGAATGTAGGGACATTATCATCTTTTCGCTAGGGGACAGACCCAAAAAGTGCTATATGTGCAAGGAAAATGGTGTTGGTGCTATATTTGCAAATGTCTTTGCAAAAAATGCTATTTTTGCAAATTTCCCAAGTGGGAACCAACAAATGGTATCAAAGCTGAAATTGGGCTAGTCCAATTTATTGTGAATTAGACTAAAAAATTTCAAAATAAGGGTTTGAATGTTTTGAGGTAAATACTTTTTTGAAATTTACTAATTTTTAGTACCCCAATCGAGGAGCGAGAAGTGCCCAGTTAAAAATTTTAGTAATTTTTATAAATATATAATTATTATTACTTTAAATATTTTTAATTTATCTTTCTACTATATAATTATTTTGTTAAAATAATTTAAAAGTAACACAAACTTTATACTAATGGTGCTAATTGAAATATTGATAAATTCTTTTTTGAAAAAAAAATTGTTTATGACTAATGTATATAAAAATTAATACCACATAACAATGTGACTTTTATTGGAACAATTGAATTTAATATGATAGACTATAAAATTCTAATAATTAAATATGTTATTATTTATTATGTTTGCATGAATTTAAATGATTCTGATAGTTCATTTTTAGTTAGTTTTGCAATGATTAATGATCAATGATAAATAAAAAAAATCTCTTGTAATATTTTTAACAATTAATGATAAATGAAAATATGTTAACTAAAATTTAATATTATGTTTTTATAGCGTTTTATTCATACATTAATATACAAAATATTGCAAATAAAAAAATTAAATTGTTAGGAATACTTGGAAGAAAAATATGCAAGTGTATGTATGTCATAAAATTTATATATTATTTTTAAAACTGAACTATCAATTGCATTCGTAATTAAAAGTTAAATAATAAAAAAAAATATTTTTTACTTAAAATAATAAAAATAGTGATTTTTAAAGAATAAATTCAAATAAGATTAAAAAAATGAAATTATCCTATAAGGATTTCTAATAAATCAATATAATTAATAACAAAACTCAGAATTTTTTTTAAAAATAAATTCAAACTTAGATTGCTTGATAAAGATTTGTAAATATAAAATATGTATTTTTTTTGGAATAAATGAATATACCAACTGACATGCTTGGATAAATATACATTAAAAATACCAAATGACAATCGAAAATGATTTTATACAATATTTAGAAATATTAATAGTATTTTAAGTTAAAATTCTTAAAATGATAAATTAAAAATAATGCATATTATTTTTAATGTTTATGATCAAAATTACATTTTAATTTATGATAACACAATTTTTTTAATGTACATATGAGTGTGTGCAAAATTAACAAAATTTATGTTATAATATAAATTAAAAAATAAATCCCCATGCATAACAAAAGAAAGGTTTGATTTATTTTACATTGTGACTATTGATTACATTTAAAAGTAAAATTTAAATAAATACTAATAATTTTTATGTTAAAATAAAGAAAATATGATAAATTTTTTTAAAATAAATTAAAACTCATAAACTTGTTGAAAAAATAGTTATAAAATTTACAAAATTACACTTATACCAAGAGTAACTTGCAATTTAGAAGAAACTTACTAACAACAAGTGGCCACTAAAGTCTCTCTTTTAAAGTATATATTAGGATTCCTATTAGTTGGAATTTTGAGTTGTTTTGGGAGAAATTGGATATCTTCTTTTTTCACTAAGCAATCGTGACGTCTTTATACAAAATTTCAACTCTCTTTTTTAGCTTCTATTTGTGATGTATAATTTCCTAAAATGTAGGCAATAGTTATGATGGATTCAATAGAGGGAGGGCTATGGTAAAAAAAAAAAAAAAAATTGCAAATACTATAAAAAAGTTGGATTTAAATTTAAGGGAGAGTCCAACATAAAAAAAAATTAAAAAATCTGTAAAAACTATGAAGAGTTCAATTTGGTTTTATGTTAAGAGTTAAATTTGAGTTTAATGGGAAGTCAAGCAAATGTGTAGTTTTCCCACAAAGGGAGAGAATGTTGGGTTCATAGTTATAACAAAAAAAAATTTTAAAAAAAAATCCCAAATTGGAGATCCAAATTAGTAAGTTAGTGAGATCCAAATCCAACTGTCTTGTCTTTTAAAACGAATTGGCTTATTAACCTTCTTATTGAGCAAATTTAGTTGCCAACATTTATACACGTTACATTTCTTTTAAAATTTCTTATCCTTTAAACTTTGATCTTTTGCATTTTCTTATCTGACGTTATATTTTATTATAAGTTTAAGTTTTAAGGTGGACTTTTTTTTTCTTCTATATATAATAGAAATGAATTTCGGAAGTTTGAATTATTCATCTATAAGTTATTTCAGGTTCATTTGATCCATTCATTGAGAGCTCATTTTAATTTTCGATATTTTTCATTATATTTTTTTATTTAACAAACCATTATTTTATGAAGTTGTGAAGGAAATAAGGCTTTGGACCTTACTGTTAAATTAGTCATGAGTCAAATTTTATTTATTTGTTTATATTTTTAACTTAATTATTAATTAGAAAATTAGACAAAAACTTTCAATTTTATTTTTACCTCTACTAGATCATTTTAGTTCCGCAATTGATAATAATGATAAAAGAAAAAATGAAGACAAATAATTGTTTTTTTCTATTTATTAATTATTTGTTAAACATGAGAAAAATTTTCATACATTTGCTACAGCAGGTAGGATGATGCAACTAGAAACAATTAAAGGGGATAGTTTATCGACATATAGAGGAGGCCAAAAATTAAAAATTATGGAATTGATTTATTGTACTAAAAATAAGGATATACTGAGTGTATGAAATATTTTTTTATTTCTTGTTTACTTATGTCTAATTTTTTTAAAAAAAATTTCCATTAAAAATTCTAAATTCAAACCACAGGGATCTTTCTCAACACTCATTAATGGTATTCCATTCTCATAAAATGTCATTTTATTAGAATAGGATACCTCTTGTACATAATATGTAGTGCATAAAATCTCATGTATTTTGAAAACCCCTCTTGTGCATGGAGGGAGTTTGATCAGTTGCTAGAAAAATGCCAAATTCGAAATTTTATTTTACTTACTTCTAATCATCCATTAATTAACTCATAGTCAGCAGCTAAATATTGAATCCAAATCCTAAAATGGACTATATTTGTCTTTTACTTAATTCTGAGCAGGTAAATTGATGTTAAATGAAACTTCAATGAAATTGAGTGAAAATTAGCCAAGATATACATCTCTTCAAAAGTAAATAGGCATATTAAATAAATTGCTTCACAAGGTTTATAACTGTATATAAATAAATTGGTTCTTTTCCAAGAGGATATAATTACATGATTTCCCTGTAGTGGTATTAGAAATATTGATTTCATTAAATTGGAGCAGAGATAGCAATTTCCTTAATGAAGCCATTGTTATATATTTAGCTAGGATAGGAAAATTTGGCTGGATGACATCTATAAAATAATCACGTGGATCTATTTCATCCTTCTTTGATCTTGGTTTGATTCGCTTCCAAATTATTGGATCAAGATCATGACTAGATATGCTTGATCTAACACTATATTTGAAAATTTGATACTGAAATAATGCAAAACATTGCATTAAAATTAAATTAAATTAAAGTTGGCAAGTGTTGCACGAGTAAGAGCATAACAAGTTATAATAAACAATAAGTAACTTGGTAACAAATTGAGAGTTTATCAACGCAATTTAAGAGTAACGGATCATTGATCAATGTTTAGTTCTCATATATATGAAAAGGCAGTACTACTTTTTGTTTGACCTAAAAATATATCATAATTTTTGTTTGACCTAGAGATAGATCATAATGTATTTTTACTGCTCGATCATCATCTATGTTTCATTTTTAATGTGAATATTAATAATTAAATCACCTCCTATTACTTCAATGATATGTTGTAATTGCAATTTTCCGTGGCAAATTAGAATTTGAAAAGGATACTAGTGCTTAATTCCATTGAAAAGAACGTTTAATCTACAATTGCTGACATTTTTTAGGTTCTATTCTTAAATTAGGATCTCCCTTTAACCAAATAAAAAAAAGGGTTTAGTAGTAGCATCCCATATTTTTAACTATTTCCTTAAATTTTAAAAGTTTTCATGATACATCAAACTAAAGAATTCACTTATTAACGTGTTGGTGGAGCAGTGGCATTTATTTACTTTTATACATTATACTAATTACTTCCTCCATCCTAGATGTAGACTATTTTTTGGGACCAAAAAAAAAATTAAATGTAAAGCCTATTTTCGTTTGGTGTAGAAAATCAATTTAAAAAAAACGTGAGAGAAGTTTGTTTATATAATGGGCTTTCCCTAATTTTGAGTAATTCATCCGAAAAGTAAGGAATTTTTTCACAAACTAGTCAGATTAACAATTATATTTGACATAAACTCTGTCTATACAAAATATTAGTCAAGATTTAGGCCTTTTTCTTTACAGTTTATTCCTATTATCTGAGTTTGAAAAAAATCCTTACTATGTCTGCCAATTGAGTGAAGTAAGAGAAAGAAGGGTAACAATAATAATTTAACTAAGGAATCTTAGAAATAAATGCATGGTAGACTTCTTTATGATAATTTCTCAGTAGTGCATGTGCATGGGGTGGTTTGATGACTCATATCACACACTTTTATATGTTTTCATTACTTTAGAGAGGTTGGGGAAAAGAATAGCAACACTATGTATTTGAATAATTTTGTACTAGTATGAAAGCAGCATAATGCTACTTTTGAACTGAACAACTTCCATTTATTTTGCTTTAGATGTTCAATTGTGTATGACGGACATATGGTTGATTTGTTGAATTTCATCTAGTGGATGTACATTTTACATGAACTATAATATTTTCTAATCATTTGTGAGCTTCTTGGAACTTGGGATTTAGTGGGATAATTAAAGAAAATGAACCTTTTGAATAAGTAAATTACTTTTCTAAAAGAAAAGACCAAGATCAACTTTGTTTTATTTAACGATTAAGGGTTGCTCGAGTGACGATCGAGCAAGGCCATATATGAAAGCTTCCTTGAGTGTAATGCCCATGTTGTGCATTTTAAGGTATTTATGTCCATAGAAAATCTAAATATAGTGCCAGTCCCCCCATCTGGTATAGAGGTGGGGTTTTCTCCTTTTTAACTCTCAATGTTTCAGTTGCATCTCTCACAAGATAGGTTAGATTAGTAGGTTAAATAAAGTCTAGTATCGTCCAGAATTTTTTTTTTATTTCTTAAATTAAAACAAATTTTTAGATCAATTAAGTATTGAATGCAACAATTATATTCAGTTCTTCAATGAAAATAATTAATCACAAATTAAAGTTTTAGTTATATTTTTGCCCCAATGTGGATAACATGTCAGAAAACATAAGAACCTTTACCTTGAATGAATCAAGGAATTGGCAATTCTATGTGGTAAATCTATTGCAACTGATATAATATTAATTATATGAATAAGAACATTTACTAATCCAAATCCTCCCTTTTAAGGTTCTTTTTTCTCATGTAATATTTACTCTACTTCTATTATTTTAGAAAAGGATAAGCCAAACAGGCATACTGAAAGATTTTCGTAGTTATTGGTTCTTTAAATTGGTCGTAAATTTTTCTTTTTTCTCAAAATCGATCTCGTAAGAATTTTAAGACTTTGTCGGTGACTAACTTCCTTATTAAGAGTATATTCACTAAACATTTCATAGCTTTTAAAAACTTGGCATTTAGCTAGTGATCAAGTTCATTAAATTTAAAGAAAACCTTTTTAACAATTTAAAATTTAGTTGCTCAATATTATATTTTAAGACAAAAGATCATGGATCAATTAACTTTATCATCATTCATCATTCTATTTACCTAATTTTCAAATAATTCATAAATGATTTCCAACTCCTGCCATTTATATATTATGCCATATACGTGATATAAAATTGTTTACTTCTCATCTTTTTCTTTGAAAATATATCAGCCAAAGAAATATTCTTTTTCAAAAATAAAATTAAAAAATTGCTTGTGCTCAAAGTTAATTCTACCATAAAAATTAGGGGCCACAAAAGTAAATAACCCCTCATTTAAATTGACTATGTTTATAAATATTTCATAATGAACTTCCATGCGAGAAAAGCAGATAAGTGAAGCTTAGAAAAGCATATGATTTTTATTTTTTTTTAACACTAATGGGAGTGATATCAAGTGAGGAAGTTTATTATATCCAAAATATCACATTGAACTTTAGCTCAATAGCAAAATACCTCTAAACTTTAAATTTTAGTAATTAGCCCCTTGTGCTATTATTTTTTCTTATTTAGTCCAGATTAGTCCTGATTTAAAAATAAATCATGAAATTACAAGACTATCTTTACGTTATATTAAAATAATTAAATTATGCATAAATATAAATTGGAAACGCATCTAATTAACTTAAAAATTTTGAAACCGTAAGAATCACAAGTGCTAATTTTTATTTTTGTGTAACAGTTACAATCACTTACACAATAACAAACCAAAAAAAAGTTATAATTAACTTAATAGTTTTTCCAGTAAATTTGAAGAGTACAAAAAAAGAGTGTTTTTTTCATTTTACATTTTAAAGCGTAGGGTATCATTTAAATTAAATTGAAATAATAAATAGTTTAGAGAGTTAACTACTACAATTCAAAGTTCAGGATATTTTGCCATCAGACTAAAGCTGAAGGTGATTTTTTAGAATTAACTATATCCAATAATTAAGGATTCTATTTTGTCAACTTGAAAGGAGTTTGATCCTTCCTGGCTCTACCACCATTTAAATTTTTTCCATCTTTCTCTCGGATCAGGAGCCTAAAGGTTGCCTTCAATATTGGTGTTGGCGCATTAATTGATAATAAACTATACAAGAATAACAGATACACTAGTATTATATTGATGAAATTAAGTGCATGCTGATAAATAAAATATTTCATTTGTTACGTAGCAGTAGTTTAAGTTGATTGGCTTTTCAAGCAATTGAATTTATCTTTGAATCAATTGTTTATATTCCTTATTTGATTTTGAAAGCATGTTCATGCTAAATTAAAATTTGGAAAAAATTTACTATATTAAAAAAAAAATTAAAGCCCTCAAAGCTGTACTTTATTGATCTAAAAAACGAAAAAAAACATAATCAATGACACAAAGAGAGAATCATTTATGTTATATGGCATACAATATTCACACCACTAACTCTAGTACAATTCATTAGTCAATTAGTGCTCAAGTTGCACCAACCCCACCAAGCCAGATCCATGAAGATGCATTCCAACTAGTAAGAAAGCAGATTGCATTGAATCAGCTGCTTGTTGGAAGTCTCATACTGACATGCATGATTCTTAGTGGAAGTGTTATTTATTTTGTCAGCAAAATATAGTTAATTTGGGCAATTTTGACTATTGAATGCCTTTTCCCAAAGCCATATATGCAATGCAAAGAAATATATAAAATTTAGGATGCCGAGTGCATCTTATTGGCGTTCTTCTTCATGCACTGATATGAAGAATTGATCAAGAAAGATGGTTGCATCTTTTTGGCATCCTTTTTTTAGCACCGCATGATGAGGAGTCAAAAATATGAAACAAAAGGGAACTAAAATAAGTTGGTTCTTGAAGTGCCATGCATATTAGGCATGATATGTGTGATGATCCACGATGTTCACGTAAAATTTCTGTTTATCTAAAAGATCTTCCGCATAGAGAAATTTAATTTTAAATAAGAGTAATAATATTTTTAGTAAAAATTTATAGTGAAAATCTGTTGATTCAAAAATATAAAATCAATTATCACACTTTTTAAAAAGTGTAAAATAATAAAAAATAATTTTATTTTTTTAAAAAAATAACACATCAGTCATAACTTATTATTACGAATTTTCATTCAAAATATAATTACTCTTTAAATAATTATTGTCTTTTTCAACCAACTCAAATATTTGGAGTTGCTAAGAAAGTGTCCGTTCATATTAAGTTGTTGGATTTCAAATCCAACCATTTGAAATTCAGCAAACATGACAGAAGACGTTCATAAGTTGGTGATTTACCCCGAGTTTCTTAAATAGCCCACTAGTTAAGCTTTTGAATCTCTCTTTTATTAGATAAGTTTTTTATATTATTTTTTATCCGGAAAAAGCTTCGTTTCCCTCTTCATAATTAACAAATCATAAAAGTTTTTTACAACAAATAAGATAATTAGTGATAATTTTTTATCATGGACGAGAGCAATTTAAAGGCAAGCTGAGGCTAATGTGACGTTTTTACTTACGACTTTAGTTCAAATTAACGAATTTGCAACCAAAAGGGAAAAAAAAAAAAAAAGGACTGAAACAAAAGGAGTTTCTCTAAATTGTTAAACAATTTGATAACTTTATGTTTTGGCTAATAATTGATGGATTGGCAAAGAAAAATATTCGTTCCATCAACATTACTTTTGGGTAGTTCCTTTCGGGAACATACAAAACAATCCTCACGCATGCAAAAGCTCCTGATTTAATACCATATTATATACCATGTTTATTCTGTGAAACACACGCATTTTTTATTTTTTATTTTTGGGATAAAACTGTGAATTATTTTTTAATAAAAATTTGATGCACTTCTTCTCAAAATTAAATATTTTTTCACGATCTTTTATGTATTATTTTCCTCCCCTTACTTCTTTACTTCTTATTTCCCACCTATTTTTTTGGCCAAAAACGAAATTTTTAAAAAAAATTAAATTGTGGAGTCAAACCTGGTTTCTTGCTAGGTCCAGCAAGGTGAAAGTGGTACAAGCACAAATAAAATTAAGCTAATCTTTTCTAATTGGTTAGGTATCTGTTTTATTTTTATAATTTGATATCACTTCTTCCCCAAAGTTTCATTTGGTTCTTGTTTTCTTGTCTTTGGCTTTCACTTGGAATTAGTTATAGTTAAAAACAAATCATTCAAGTTGCTTAGAATTTTCTTCCCTTCTTTCAAGAAAAATGGTCGCATGCTTTTCTTCTTTCGGCACTAAAGGCCAAACAAATTACTTTAGTTTATGGAAGCAACAAAAAGAAATCTTGGAAAATTGTTTCTTCCGTACCGAAGCTTTTTCCTTTACCAAACTGTTTATTTCGTCTTGTTGGGGAAACTAATGTTTGGTGGGGGGAATTTTTTTATTATAGCATTATATTTGAAGGATGTATTGATATTATTCTCATATTTCACACACTTATAGGGTTACACTTTAAAATTTTGTCGTTGAACATTTATATTTTTAACCCTTTCATAAACATGTAAAACTTTTGTAAAGTAGTGATATTTTCTTTGTTGTACCTTTCTTTCAAAGTATTTTCATTGTAGTTTACTATAGTTTGATAATTTACTGTGATTTTGTAAATTAATTTTTTTGCCAATCTCTTGTATATTTCAAACTTTTAAGTCCCCTTTTGTGTGTATTAAAAAAAATAAAAATTTATCAACTCAATATTGAATGAGAGTTCTGCAAGTTTCAATTAATCCTTTACCTAGATATATTAGATGTGGGTTGTGGTGGTGAAAGTGGTAAGAGACGAAAGAACTTACAATGGAGTGCAAAAAGCCGAGGTTAATATCTCGTAGTAAAATGGACTAGTTTTTTAACCCCACACAAGGTGTAGGGTATGTCCAGTGATATTTTGAAATTTAATAAATTTTATTTGGTTTTTAAAATCTGTAATTTGTATTTTAAATTTATTTTATTGTCTTTATGAGCTATGAGTTCTTTTTTAATTAATTTAATACTAATTTATATAATTATATTGTTAGTTAAAGTATCATGTAACATTTTTTTTTGATCTTTTTTTAAAAATAATATTCTCTTAAGGGCATATAAAAATTTGTTTAGTATATGTAACTTTGAATAGTAGATATAAAGTCAATTCAATTAATTATCTAATTAACTACCATAATGAAATTAAAACATATTACAACTTTAAATATATATAACTATTTATTTATTATTATGATATAAATTAATTTATATAAAATTATATTTAGTTAATATAATAAGTAGAAATAATTGAAGATAATAGTTATAAAATATTTAAATAAAGATATGTAAATTTACAGTATGAATTTTTTTTCTGTACATAAATATGCCAATTATTTGTAAACATATTATTCATAATTTATTTAAATAATTATACATTATAATGATTTTAAGTAATGTTTTGAATTAGTATTGATATTTTTTTAGTCAAAGTATTTAAAATCATAAATGGGGATCAAGTTAAATTACTTTAAACATGTATTTCTATAATTTTTTAAATATATACTACTAACTAAATTTTTTTTAATATTAGAATAAGACAATTAAGAATACATATAAAAGAAATGTATAAGTGTACATGAGGTACAAAATTTATATAGTCATAAAAATTAGAAAAAAAAAATCTCATGTACAATAAAAAGTTTTGATTAATTTTAAACTACAACTAATTGTACTTAAAAGTAAAATTTAAATTGATAATAAAAATAAAATAATCAAAAATTTTAAAGTAAATTAATACACTAACAGTATACAAAAATAGTCTCAAAACTTCAACAAATTATAATTTTACCAAAGTGCAACCTACAACTTAAAGTAAACCTATGACAGTAAGTCATCGCTAAGTCTCCCTTTTAGAGTATAGATTTTCAATATGTACTACAAACTAAAATTTTTTAATATTAGAATAAAAAATTTAATAATATATATAAAATAAATATATAAGTGTACGTGAGTTACAAATTTTATATGATAATAAAAATTAGAAAAAAAAATCTCATATACGATAAAAGTTTTGATTAATTTAAAACCACATCTAATTGTACTTGAAAGAAAATTTAAATTGATAATAAAAAATAAAATAATGAAAACGTTTAAAGTAAATTAATATACTAAAAGTATACAAAAATAATTTCAAAATTTTAACAAATTATACATTTACCAAAGTGCAATCTATAACTTGGAGGAAACCTATTGATAGGTGACTACTAAAATTCACTTTTAAAGTGTAGATTCTATAGGTATTAATAGTGATGGACTTGATGATATATGGTGGTGATGGCAGTCAATTATTATTTTTTGTGACACATTAAATATGATTCTTTCGGATTGTGGGGGTGTGGTAGTAGAGGTCTTTGTTCATAAAATCAGAATTCTACGTAGGATCGATTTGGGTAGCAAAATTGGATATGTGGGATTAGATCATAGAATCATAAAATCCTACAAAAAGTGACCAAAAGAATTATAATTATTCATATTTTATCACATACACTAATTTTTTTCACAAAAATAAGTTGTGTACTTATGCTAAATTGTAGAAAAATCAACATTACAAAATATAAGATGTATATGCACTTAGGACTTTATCCAAATCCTGTTTAACAACAAACATTTATCATTCAATGATACTCTACAGTCTACACAAAATAATAATAATACCAAATAAAATATATAATGCATATTAAATTACCAAAATATGAAAAATTTCACATCCAAATAAATAGTGTAAATAAATCCATTAAAGTTTTAGCTAAAACATTAAATTTAATAACAAATTAAAGTACAACTCAAATTTAACAATATGGATGTTTTTACACAAACTACATATCATCCTCATCAAAGTCATCATCTCCAAAGCCCATATCATCAACATCTTTATCGAAAGATCATGATTTATAATCATCAAAGTTCACATCATCATCATCACAATCTTCTTTTTCAACTTCATTTGGATCAATGATGGTTGGATTATCTACATCTACATCTTCTTCTCCATCTTCATTTTCATCTTCATTAATTAATTGAAATTTGTTCATTTCTCCACAAGATCCGCTTGGTCTAAAATCATTTACATAAAAAAAATGATACAATTATACATTAAAAATATTTCATATAAGTAATAATAAAGGTTGCAAATTAAATTACTTACAAGCCCTCATGATATTCCTTGTAATGGAATTAACCTCATCATCCTCACTTCCTTTTTCTTCTGAAGTGTCATGATTTGGATTTTCATCCAAAACTATCAACCATTTGTTTTCCGTTGGTAGCGCTGGATCCTTTATCTTTGTTATCCACTCATCATCAAAAGAAATGTCTTCAAATGAATATTCATTTAATGAAGACTTGGTAGATTCTCTCTGTCTTTGTCTTTCTTGCAATTTCAAATTATACATAACAAAAACCAAATTATTCATTCCTTTCTGTGCTAAGTGATTCCTTCTTTTCGAATATACCTAAAATTTGATGTTACAAAATATGTAACAAACTAAATGCATTCAATAAGAGTGCTTACAAAAAAATAAAAAAATTCAAAGTATTACCAATTCAAACGCACTCTAGTTACGTTCACAGCCAGAAGAGTTACAAGTCAAACTTAGTACTCGGATAGCAAATCTTTGTAACTCTAGACAATCATCTCCGTAAAAGTATCACCAATTAGCTACAACCAAATAAAACAACTATTAGCAGATTCTCATATTGTCCAAAAAAATGATCGATTAAATTCAATGATACGTGAAAAAAATCATATTTTCAATATTTTAAGTTACTAACCTAGGGACTTCTTATCTCTTGTTTGAATAGCACCCTTGATTCCAAATAATCCATATGCATGTCTAAATTTATCGAGTTGCAACTCAATTTTTAATTTTTCATCCGCATTGGAAATTCATTCTATAAATACACTCATACAAACCATGTTTAACATTCACATCTTCTTGAAAGTTTGACCTATAATGAAAACAAGGGTTTAAGAAATATCCCGCAGCATAGAGAGGTTGACTAAGCATTCCATCACATCGATTGTCAATTATAGCAAAAACAGGTTCATATCTACCACAAATAATAAGTTGAACAAATATATAATTATTAAAAAACCATATATAAAATCTAATAGAGATTTATAAGTTACTACAAAATAAAAGTGAATAATTTACCTCCTCCTAGTGTTGTTCAGGTTTGCATTGATTCCTTCCTTTTCTTTATACAAAGAACCCATAACCGGTGTGTCATCGAAATCAACCATCCTCAAAATCTTAATAAGAGGAGTTGCAATCTTTAGGCATAATTCAACATTTGCTGAAAAATCTTGACTATAAAAAATAATGGTATACACCTCTTTTCCTTTCTTTTTCTTAGCATACACACTTTCTCTCCACTTTTCAGATGGAAAAAATTGAACAAAACCCCTCTTAGGTCATTTAGTTGTCTCATAGTTAAATATAAAGTAGCAAATTGTGTAATTCCATGTCTAACCAAAATTTTGCCACCGGTAAACTCTTTCATCTAATTCACAATTGTACCCCACGAATAAATATAGAAAACCACATATTTAGGTTTACGTATAGTGGCCTTTTGGATAGGATCGTGCTTCTCAAAATCCTACAACATCAAATCAATGCAATGTGAAGTACAAGGAGTCCAAAACAGATTTTTTCTCTTCTCCATTAACAATCTTCTAGCTGCTTTATAGTTGGCTGCATTGTCAGTAACAACTTTTACAACATTTTCCTCTCCCACTTTCTCTACAATGCCATCTAACATTTCAAATAATTTCTATGCTGTCTTTGATATATCGGTAGTATTCACCGAACATAGGAAGTCAGTACCAGCCGGACTATTTACCAAAAAAATATTCATTGTTCTCTTTCTTTGATTGGTTTGTCCATTGGACATAATGGGATAGCCTGTTGATTTCCATTGTTCCTTGTACTTTTGAAGCGAATTTAGTGTTTCTTGGACTTCTTTCTTCAAAAGGGTTTCAAACCCTTTCCATATTCTCCCAATATCTGCACCATTTGACGAAAAAAACGGATTATTTACCGCATTGAAAGGAATAGCGCTAGTATAGAACCAAGAAGCCATGAGTTGACAAACTCCATCCCTTTCATTTTTCTTTCACTTCTCATTTATGGTTGATTGTTTTCCTATTTGTTCCTCACCTTTTTTAACAATAAACCTATCCATGAAGCCTTTTTGTTTTCTACCATCGTACTCTTCCTTCATCAAATTATATGAAGTATTGAATTTCTTTTTCTTTTTTTTCTTTGATTCTTCCGTACTTGCACTAAGCATCTCAAGCATGTTGTTCCTAACTTCATCTGAAACTTGCAAGCATGGTTCAATATTTTGATGTGTGCAAGCCAAGTGATGCTTTAATCTATATATGCCTCCTGCCCGAATGACCTTACAGAACTTGCACTAAACTTTTTTTCCTTTAGGATCAATTTCAATTCCGTGTTCCCAAGAACGATCTAGTTGAGCATTGAGGGCATTTTTTCTAACTTTTGCTTTTGGATTAGAAGACGAAATTTTGAAACAACAAAAAAACAAGGGTTTAAGATAGGTTTAGTCCATCAAACAGGTTTCAAAAAAAAACCCCCTAGAAAAAATAGGTTTAAAATAGGTTTCAATCCATCAAATAGGTATTAGAAAAAACCAGAAAAAATAGGTTTAACATATTTCAGAAAAAATAAGGTTTAAAACAGGTTCTACTTGTTTCTAGAAAAAAATAGAAAAAAAAAATCCAGAAGTAGGAAAAAATCTAGAACAATCTAGAAAAAAAAAAATTCAATCCATCATTTTTCAGCCACATTCAGTTAATTCTTATATAGAAAGCCACATTCACAATCATTTTTCAGCCAAACAAAACATGTTTCCCAAAAGTTCCAAGTCAATTATTACATAGAAAGCCACATTCACAAGTAATTCTTACAGAGAACATGTTTCAGGCAACTGCTGTAGCACACATAGGTGCAAAAAAAAAGTTCCAAAACATGTGCAGAAAGAAGGAAAACTATGTGGGTATCCCTAAAATAATCACGCTAAAAAATCAAACAGAACCTCAAATACAACCTGAGACATACAGAAGAGCACCAAAACATCCATGAAGATAAATATAGGGATATCTTCTACCATGCAAGAATTAGGTGTCATTTTCTCAAACTTGACTTAGATTGGACAAAAATCAAAATACTTAGCAGAAAATTGCAACTACACTTAGCATTTAGCAATCAAAATTATATCTTTGTACAAACCCAACCAAAAAGAAATTAAAAAAAAAGGGAACTTTTTCCATTACTAAAATTACTCAAATTCAAAGAAAAACTACTGCATTCACTAACGGACAAACAGTTATTCAAAGGGGATTGTGAATTACAGGTTTGTGTGTGGACTATGGACTGAAGCTTGGTGCTAACTTCTAAGTGAAGATAGACACTGGAGAGTGGTGACTACTCGGCCGAGGATTAGGAATGCTGCTAGGTTCTGAGGTTGGCTTGAAATCTGAGCGAAGGTGAAGACCGTTGGAATGGCGAATGGCGACTGACGAACTAAACAAAGCTGTGAAGGAGAAAACTGAAGAGTGCACTGAGCTGCTGGGTTCAATATGCTTTGTTGTTTATATATGAAAAATAAAACGATGTTGTTTTGGTTTTTCCTGGAATCATTTGGAATCGCTAGGATCGTACTATTCTGTCAATCCTACTAGTGATTGTATATAGAGAACGATTTTGTGCGATCCAAAATTGATTCTATGTATTTTTATTGTAGGATCGTGCGATCTTATGATTCAGATCACGATTTTAATAATTATGGTAGAGATTGTGGGAGGAGAAGGGCATTTATAGTCGAGGTCATGAAGGTTGTGAGAGGAAATTTAGTTTAGAAAGGACCATTTATTGAACAAAAATCAACTGAATATTTTCTTGAAAATATAAACAACTTTGATAAGTTATTTTTCGACTTAGTTTTACACATATCAGAAATACTTAATTTTACCTTCCAAAATAAAAAAACACGGGAGAGAAAGTACTGTTTTCTCGAAAATAATGTTTTATTACCACCAGCTTACGCGTGACAATTAAAATTCTAAATCTAATGGATTAAGAGAGGATTCATACTTTAGAAGACCAAACATATTTTTCATTTTGTTTCTATTATGTCCTATCTCTATAAAGTTATATTTTTCCGTTCAACTTTTAAATAAAATAACGTCATTTTTAAGGGATAGGACAAGACAGAAACACAATATAAAGACACAAATATTTGGATTATGATTTGTTTGAAAAATTTTGCATGAAAAAGTGTTTTTGAAGAAAAAATAAAAGTATATTGGAGGGAAATTGTTTTAAAATTATGTGAAGATAATTTATGAAGGAAATTTAAATTTTAAATTTTAAAACAAAAAGAGTTTAAATATTTTATTTGTTTTGTGAAAAAAATTATTTTCTCATAAATAAGCATAAGCCCAAACATAGCTTAAAGTCTCGCGTTTCATTCAAGAATAGAAACACAAAAAAAGTCTTGTGAGTCCTTATATAAGTACCTTTGTCAATGCAGAGTTATAAGCTTAAAGAATAAAATAAACCTTCGGCCTTGAACCACAAACAATATTTCTATCATTAGCACGTTGGTAGCTGGCATCCTAAATTTGTATTTTGGACTGTAAAAGCATGATAAAGGAAAACTTTCCATTATAAAATCATTAAATTATACCAGGTCTTTATATTAAAATCAAAATTAGAAGAAAACTTTATTTTGGCATATGTATTGTACGGGGAGCTTTCTTGCTATATGGTATTTTAAAGACCATACATATATGAAGATTAATGAATTATCAACATCAAATGCCCAAAAGCTTGATAAAATAACTAATAACAATTCACACTTCCATTAGAAATTCATTATTTATTGGGAGATCTGAAAATTGTGAAATAATTAGTTCAACGATGAAGTCGCGTGGTTGACTCGGAGTCCTTGCAAGTGTTCAGTTAATCCAATTGCTCTATGGGCTGAACATTTCTCAATGTTTAAACCTATGAATCAACTAACAAGTGGTAGATTGTGGCATTCTTTATTTCCTCAAAAGAGCAAGAAAGAAAAATGTTATTTCACACATGTTTGGTGCTTGATAAACTTACTCTGGTGGTTGTTGAGATGGATGATAGTAAGAGCCCAACTCTAAACAGGTTGGATTCTATAAAAAAGAGACAGTGAAAGAGCGTTACGGAAAAAATTCCGAGAAACAGTTTTCAATTCTTAAATTAGTATTAGTTGTACAAAAGGTACACTAAATTAAATAAGAACTATTTAGGGTTCTTAGTTATTTTCGAATTGATATTACTTTATGGTCTAGTTGGTGCCACTTTTTTCGTAATCACACTTAAGTGACTTAACCTTGATGCCGTATTTTGTAGTCAGCCGCTTATATGTCACTAGTGGATTTGAGTAACATCGCGTGTAAGTTGGTCGGGAAGGTTTCATATGTTTACGTATTGTTGTCATTTGTTTCATATGTCTATATAATTATCCTAAAATATATTAGTGAATAGGAGGTTGAAATTGCCAAAGATTTTAACATGAATCATTATTTTCATTTAAAGATGGAATAAATAATTTTTGTTCATAGAATTATTTGTCTTGACTCTAGGGCCCCATTGAAGATCTAAGGTCTGAGATTACTGCTCTCTCCTTTTGTTCTTTCAAGTAAGGGTGACAATTTATGACATGACATAGAAACACAACACGAACCTAACATATATTTAGTAAGTATAGGTATACCCTTTCGCGGATTTGAGTCAAAATCAAGTCGAACTTGTATAACATGAAAAATAAATATGTCTAATCAGGTCAAGTCGAGGGTCAACCCATTTAAGATAATTTTAAAAATTATCTAATAATAATTTTATAAAATTGAAAAGTATTATATAAGATATTGACGTGATTTCGACCCCGATGATATGATTCACAATTGGAAGGATTGAAAACACTTAGAAGTTGTTTGGAATATGTCTAAGGGAAGCTTAGACTAGATGGTGTAAAACTGCAACTCACTACCTATGAAATGATAGGAACTTTGGTAAAAAAATGCCACAACCAATTACACCAAAACTTGATTGATAAGTTTGTACGAACGCCACAAGTCTCCAAGGAGAACTTGATAAGTTCTAAGTTCTTAAAGAACCAAATGAGATAAAATCACAATTTTTAATTACTCAAACTTGTTTTTAAAGTAGTACAAAGATGCCTATTTATAGGCTAAAATAAGTCTTTTTAAAAATAAATAAATCCTAAATATTCTAGTCTAGAAGAAATAAATATTAATTTGACTTTCTAACTTCTAGACTAGACTTTGACAAGACTAATAAAATTTTGCATTTTAATCTATGAATTACCCATAATTCTATGAATTACCCATAATTCTAGATGATATGTTGGATGAAATCAAGATACATTGGATTGGTACGTTGACCAAGTGTTGGAATGAGAAGGTTCATGCATCTTGAGTTGGCTTGCAAGACTTCATTAATACTCCTTTGACTGAATTTTCCAATGCTGAATTTCGTCTTTTAATGCCTCAAAATGGATAATGACCATGGAATTTGAAATCTTTAACACTTGACTACGTGAATAATTGTTGGCTGGAATTTGGACCAACTTTGGACTAAAATTGATTTTTGACTTGGATAAAATGCACACTTAAACTTGGATCTTCGCCCCATGGAATTAGGTGGGAAGTTAGGGCCAAGTTCGTAGCTCTGGCCATAAAGTTCCCATCTTCGCTCGAAGGTCGAGAAGTGTGAGCCAAAGGTCAGGAAGTCAGCCGCACATCTTTGAGTTGAAGGTCAGGAAGTCAGAGCCGAGTTCACATCAGATATACTTCTAGGTATTTTTGGTGTTTTAATCTTTCATAAGTATATAAGGTTTTTTTTATTATGTTACCCATGAAATAAATAAGTAATTAAGTTTTTATAAATTTCATATGTATATAAGTATTTTTGAATTGTTTTCGTGTCGTGTCATGTTACCTGCGAAATAAATATATCGTGTTTAGGTTATGTTACTTGACAAATATAATTAAATGGTCATGTTCGACTTCGTGTAAAACATCTAATACCTATGTCTAAACACAACACGCGAACCCGAAACACGACCTGATTGCCAACCCTACTTTCAAGTTTGACTTGGTTGATGTGAAAACACTTTACAAAGTGTTCGTCAACGTCAAACATATTCTTAAAAGTGTTATGGCCACTATGAAAAGTGTGGTGCCAGCATAAAGAGAAATCCATGAGGTAACTATGTGCCTTTTTTGTCCTTTTGCTTTGTCTTTTTCCCTCTTCTTTTCTCTTATTCTTCTTTTTTTTTTTTAGGCTTATCTCATACTTTTTTTTTCTTTCAAGCATGGATTTTAATTTCTTTTTGCTAAAGGGTAGATTGCTTAAGGGAGGGATGATCTATCATGGGCTTTAGCTTCATCCACCCCTATTATGGTAGATTTAGAAGGGGCAAGGAGAAGAATGAGGAGTTGGATGGGTAACCATTGGCGATGAGAGCAAAGAGGAGAACGTGTTTGTTTAACATGTTTGCAAACAGGTTTGTTTAGTTTAGCCGAGCTCTTAACAAACGAACATGGATATGACTTATACTAGACGAACTAAGCTCGAACAAGGTTTCAGAAATCCTTAACGAATATAAACGAACACTATACCCTTATAAATAAACAAACATAGTTCAAACGTAGTCTGTTTGTTTGAGATCGGATCGTTTACACCCCTACCCCTCAGCCCCTCGTTATTCTCCCCCAATGCTGCTACAGCTACCCACCCTCCCCATGATGCTACATCCACCAATGTTGTGAAATTCTAGAGTCAGCTAGTACGATTTTACGAGTTTAAAAGTCAAAATTAAAAGTCTGATTCAGATCGTTTTCAGAATCGGAAAATGGTAAACTCGTGGTGAACTTAGAGTCGGCTCTTAAACTCGTAAAATCATACAAGCTGATTCTAGAGTTTAACAACATAACTTTTGATTAAAAAAAAACAAAAAAACTAGTTATTGATGACTCATTTTAGGCATGGAATACTATATATAAAAGATAATATGTTAATTTCTTATTTAAAATATCATATAGAAATAAAGAAAAAAATAAATCACTAAAATATTATATTTTAATCCTTAAAAATTAACATTTTGATTTAATATAATTTAACATACACTACTACATATACAAGTATGCATGTCACATGAGGATTTAAATCTTTCCGTTGATGATCTTTTTTGATTATTGCACTTGGAATATTGATGTTTTGATTTTTGTAACTTTTATGTATGACTTATGAGTGCGATGAGACCATCAATGATGGAACTATTTTTTTGTGGTATTGTTTAATTATGTGTGAATTGAATGATTGTGTGATCATTTGGAAATTAACTTTTATTATGCATGATTGTCAATGAATTATAATCGTTATTAATTTCTAGGTGTGATTGTAAAGACATGTATGGAATGGATTTGAAATTTGTGTACTTTTTATAAGTTTGAATAGGTTTATAATTTATAAATTTAACATATTATATTATTATATATATATATATATAATATTTATTGTATTATTTTTCATAATTTGTAACATATTATAATTTTACGATCCGATTTTGTGGACCCTCCACCAATTTTACGTAAAATCGCTAGTTTAACAACCTTGACAGCCACCCACCCTCCTCACCTGTTGTGACCCTCCGGAGCCTTCTACCCCCATCAGTATTTTCCTCTCTTCAAATATGTGTTCTCCCTCCTCTCTCCCTTGTTGAATTTGTGTCCCCCTTTTCTCCCTTGTCCGATTTCCGTTCCCCCCTCCTTAGGGGTGTGCAAAACCGGTTAACTGGTCAACCACTTAAAAACCGGTCCAGTTAATTAGTTTTTGCACTTAAAGTGTGCAAAATCGGATTCGGACCAGTTGAGTGGCTGATGAATAGGTCCTAGTTCAAATTGGAACCAAAAGCCAAAATTTTTTTGAGGCCAATTAATTGGATGTGGCCCAAATTATGTACAATCCAAAAATTATAAAAAGTCCAATTTGTAATTATTAAATAATAAGGCCCAAACAACTACAAGTCCAAATGTTCTAAAACAGTCTAAAAATCTTAAGTAATTATAGGATTGGCCCAAATTTGAGCAATAAAAACCCAAATATGCAAAATATCATTCTGAACTCTAGACATCATAATGGCCCATTTTTTTTAAAAAAAAGCTGTAATAAAAAAAAAAAGCCTATATTCCCCCCCCCCCCCCCCCCACCCCCCAAAAAAAAAGCCCAAATTAGTCTAATGACTCTAAAGTAATAAGTTGGCAATTTACAAAAAAAAAAAAAAAGAAAGAAGAAGCTCTAAATAAAAAGCCAAAATTTGCAAAAAAGAATCATAAGAAAAAAAGTCAACCAATGTCTAAAAATTCCAAAGCCCAAAACACTAAATTAGGCCAACAATATTGATGAAAAAAAATAGTTTAGAATTCTAAGTTCCAAAACTTAAACACAAGTTAGATAACAACGTTTCCCCCAAAAAACAAAATTTTAAAAAATACAATCAATACTCTATAACTATACCAAAAATATCAAAAACAAAAAAATATAGTAAAAAACTTTAGCCATGAAACAAACACAATTCATTAGGATTAAGCCTAAAACAACAATATTATATTTTATCACAATTCATCATGTATGTAGTGATTAGTGTAATTAATTCATTTTACACAATGCCATGTAATTGTATTCAATTATTCAAGTATATTTGATTTAAATACTATACGAGTTAAATTGATATTCATAGTAGCTTTTTTATTTTTAGAAACATATTCTTATATATTTCAATATAAGTAATTAAATATAGCTATATATGGCTATAAGGTAGCAAATGAGTTATATATATGGCTATAAGGTAGCAAATGAGTTAAGTGTAAAATGTAAATCATTTTATGCAATTTGCATTCATAATATTTTTAAATTAATATTATAGACAAATAAAAGAACTACAAAAGTAAGTGCATTACATTGAATTATGTGTTAGTATTAAATAATTCTATAAGTACAAGTGATGACATTGTAATTTGTGAAATTTATTAAATAATAAATTTTGACCTCTCAATACTATCTAACTATTAATTATTAATAATTTAATATTAGTATTAGTTGTATATAATATTAGATAAACTAATATATATATATATATATATAATAATTTAGATTATAAACTACACACTTGAAAGGGGAAAAAGAAAAAAAATAAAAAAAATAGTTAATTTGTTAACTTATTTATTACTGGTTAAATGGTTAAACGGATTAACTGATTAATCGGTCGTATCGGAGTTAAATCAGTACTTGAAACCGGTAATTGAAATAGATGAACCGCAAAGCGGCCAATTAACCGATAAAATTAACACAAGTTCGATGGACTTCGATTGATAAAGAGTTAATATGGTATCTATAAAGGATTGCCTAAAATTAACAACAGCAGGCAAGGAGCTGCAATTGCAATATTCCATTGCTTTCATAATGGAATCGAACCATTTCCTACTTGAGCCGAAATTACAGCAGCATCCACCTCAAGGAACTCTTAATATCTCATCTTTCTCCAATGCAAAGACAAGACCACAAGACCACAAGACCTTGTTCACATATCAGAAACCCCCAAAAATCTTTTTGGCCTTACCCGGGTAAGGAAAAGAAATAAACATAATCAAACAACAATTGGGAATACCAAATTCAGATTTGAGGCCCCACCAACAAATGCAAATCGTTTAAACTTATCTCCAGTTCGAGATGACTGTTAATTAGGAGATGCTAAGCTGAAGCAACTGCACTTGTGACCTGCACTAAAGGAGAAGGTTCGGCAGACTCAAAATCAACTCATTCAGCAGCGAAAGAGAATTATGTGGAAGAATTCAGAACAATAGAAAAACTGAAAAATGTAATGAGGGAAAAAGGACCTGAGATGCATTGAGAAACACACTAACCAACTGATTAGTATGAATTAGTTTATATAGCAGCAGGTAATTCCTCAATTATAAATTTACAGTACATCTCCCAATATTATTTTTTTTCTAGAGAGAATGCATCTTATGGGGTCAATGCATTACTATTTTTTTCTGGCATTCCTCGCGCCAGAATCTAGATACACTAGCTTCTGTCCACTACAAGAAAATTGGATTTTTCCGACGGACAATTTCCGACGGCAAATCCACCTTTCCGTCGAAATTTTGAGATTTCCGACGGTTTTCCGTCGGAAACAATCCGTCGGAATAACGTTCGTCACAAAAACTTTTCCGGCGGTCAACCGTCGGAAATCGAACGGATTTTCGATGGATTTTGCGACGGCAGCCGGATAATAAAAAATTATATTTTTCCGATGGATTTCCGTCGGAAATTATGAGAAGAAATCTAAAAAAATAAATAATTTCCGACGGATTACCGTCGAAAATTAAATAAAATTTTAAAAAGAAATAAATAATTTCTGACGGAAATCCGTCAGAAATTAAATAACATTTTTTTAAAAAATAAGTAATTTCCGACGGATATCCGTCGGAAATTATTTAAAATTTTTTTGAAAAATAAGTAATTACCGACGGATTGCCGTCAGAAATTATTTAAAATTTTTTAAAAAAATAAATATTTTCCGACGGAAGTCCGTCGAAAATGAAATAAATTTTTTTTAAAAAATAAATAATTTCCGACGGATTTCGGTGGGAAATTTAATAAAATTTTAAAAAAAAATAAATTCCATTTTAACAAAAAAACTAAAAATTATTTTATACACATAAATTTGACAAAAAGTAATACTTTCCTAATCGTTGTCCGTATCCGCTCGAAGCCAAGATTCTTCATTGTTGCTCGCTTTTTCTTTTCTTCTGCCGCTTTTCCATTTCTCTATCTTTGCTGTAGACTCGAATCACTCCGCTATTTGTTGTCGCCATTCGACCTCCTCGATTCGGCCACTCTATGACGCATCAGATCATACTCAGCTTGCGACACGAAAGTCGAAGATGATGCTGAATATACAGAGCGACTGGTAGAAGGCTAATTCCCCATCCCATAAACTCTGTCCTTGTAGACTCCACCGGCAGCCTGAGTAAATAATTCTTCATCACTGCGTGGGGGATTCTGCGTCCGCGCAGTACTATCATCTGTCGTTTCTGTCTGATTGAGTCTTTCTTCAGCCGCAAGAGATTGAAAAGCGTTCTATCAAAGAAAAAAATATATTACACATTTTTATTTATTATTAATAAACTAAATAGATTTTGTAAAAAAATATATATTTTTACTAAAAAACTCACATATGTAGCCTCGACGGAATCAACCAGATCCCGCTCTCGGTCTCGTGATTTTTTCTTGTGGCCAATTAAGAAAAGGTCAATCTTTGATGGCCTTTTGCCCATAGTATTTTCCTACATATTATATAAATATTAGATTAACAAATTATATTAAATTATACATAAATGACATTGAAACAAAAAAAAATATAAATATTCTTACAATTCTCGCTGCATGTGTAGCAAGTGATATTGAGCCGTAAGTATTGAGAGACCCGCCTTTCTCTGAAACACGAGCCTCCTTTGCCTGAATTTGCCTTTTTTTGAATGCTTCAGACGCCCAATGTTTTTTAAGGCATTCCCAGACGTGGTCGCCTATCCATTGCGGTCTTGTCTTTTTGTGGCGGATTTGATGAAAAATATCCGCAAAGCGCTTTGCCCCTCGTACTTCGAACGCTCGGCGGATGTTTTCATTATTTCTTGGCAACCAATAAACCTTGCGCTACAAACATAAATGACGACATTAGTAATTATATAACTTATAATTTATATAAATCAATATAAATAATAATATAACAGTAAAAAATTACCTTAAACTCTGAAAACATCCTATCGCGAACCTCTAGTGGAATTTCGCGCCATACTACCCAAGGTTTTTCAAAGTGGGCTTTGATTGCATCGTAAATTGCATCCGCAGCAGTATGACTCGGAATGAATCTAAAAATATAAACAAAAGAAGAAATCAATATTAAAATTTTAATTGAATACAAGTATTATTTAAAATAAATGCTAAAAATTTTACCCGGTAGAAGTCTCGTCTGGTATGATATATGTTGCATCATCCTCCTCCCGTACATGATCCAATGGAGGCTCGATCTCGGCTTCGCCATCATCACGATACTCCGAATGCGGTGGTGATGATGATGGTCTAGATCCATCTCCAGTATGTGTGATGCGCGGTGGTGATGAAGATGGACCCGATCCATCTCCGATGGGTGTCTTGAGTCGGCTAAGAGTGGGCGAAAGTGAACCCCGATGAAGGGACGCAATGGTGTATGCTCCAACGAGCGCGAACTAGCACGACCTCTGCCGCGACTAGCACGGCTACCTCTGCTCTGATCTTTATCCATTTAATTGAAATCTTGCAATATCTAACAAAATATAACGAGGTGTGATTGACATTAGAATTTGTATTTTGTTAGCAGAATAGCTCAAACACATTTCGTACTATTATTTATTAATCCCTCCCAAAGGCATTCTTCTTTGTTGATGTTTGATTGTTATATATATATAACAACTTGTGTATATGTATAGACTCATAATTCATGATTAATAATTAATGATTAATTTACGTCCCAAGTCTTTCAAAAATTATTAATACCTAAATGTGCAATGCATGACCTACTTTTAAAACTTTGGCACGTAAATAACTAGATAGCCTAGGTTCAACAGATGCAACTATTCTTCAAGACAAATTATACTACTGCAACTATATCAGGTAGATCCTACTCATAAATATCTAGACTTCAAAACCAATGGATTTGTGCTCACACAGGTTGTCAAAAAAGTTCAAGGAAATTTGCGATTGTATTCTCCAGCTTAACACAGTTATACGTAGTGATTGACCATTAGCTCTCAAAGAAATCACAATGGTAAGAAGCGCAACATCACACTAACTTCCCACTGGAGACACTGCCCTTCGTGTTTGCCAGCTGACACGATAAACAACAACAACAATGGGTAACCTTGTCCCATGACTTCATTCATTTAAAGCAGTTCATAGAAGTTGCTAAAGTTTTCGGGTTTCCATGACGATATAATCCAAGAATCAGCCAATCAATCCCAACTCAGTTAAATTCAGGCCATAGAACACTCCAATGTTTGTCTCAATTCATTCAAGTAAAGCCCTTCCCTAAAACATCTAAAAGTTTGCCAAAAAATGAAGCCATTATCTTCAGCTAGAATCAATAAGCAACAAAAATAGTTTAAAAATCGGAAGAATCAATCAGCAAAACAAGCAGATAACAAATCGGAAACATTTGAACAAGCCATTATCTTCAGCCAGAATGATTTTCCGTACGCATTTGAACAAGCAATCAGCAGAATCAACCCAACTAAATCGGAAGAAGATAACAAATCGGAAACAAATCATCAATGAAACAATTTAAGAAGATAACAAATTGGAAATTCAGCACATTCATCAAGTTTCCATCCAAATTTCCGAAGACAAAATTTTTCAGAACATATAAAAACTCAAAATTTTTTCGGCACATTCACACCCATTAGCCATTAGCCA
Organism: Gynochthodes officinalis; assembly: GCA_020080225.1. Lineage (NCBI taxonomy): Eukaryota > Viridiplantae > Streptophyta > Magnoliopsida > Gentianales > Rubiaceae > Gynochthodes > Gynochthodes officinalis. Next base: position 30,848,410 of record CM034625.1, on the reverse strand, counting down.
CAAAATCATCAATGAAACAATTTAAGAAGATAACAAATCGGAATTTCGGCACATTCATCAAGTTTCCATCCAAATTTCCGAAGACAAAAAATCACGACAGAAATTGAAAAAATCATAAAAACCCAAACAAACAACAACATCTCAAAGAATTTTCGAGCCAGTATCAGTCGTCAATCGGCATTTAACCTGTCGATGGGGGCGACGGTGCTTTCGGACTGGCGGCTAGCGACGGACGGAGGCGGGAGTGGCGGCGATGGAAGGACTGAACAATCGCCAAAATTGCCGAAAATGGAGGACGAAATTGAACCAGATTCTTCGGAAACCCTTGTGTAGCGTCAAAGAATGGGAACTTTTTAAAATTTTTATTTTGAATATTTCCGACGGTAATCTGTCGGAAATTTAAATATTTTTTATTTTTCTTAAAATTCCGACGATTTGTCCGTCGGAAATTTTTAAATTTTTTTAATTTTTGGCAAGAACTTCCGACGGATTTTTCGTCGGAAATTTTTTTAATATTTTATTTTGAATATTACCAACCGTAATTCGTCGGAAAGTTAATTTTTTTTTATTTTTCTTACAATTCCGACGGCTTTTCTGTCGAAAATGTTTAATTTTTTTATTATTTTTTTAATATTTCCGCCAACTCATTTTTAAAGTATTTTTATTCATATTATTTACCTCCTTTTTATCATAATTGTTATTTCTTTAACTATTCAAAATATATATATTGAAAATGATATATTTTTATCTATCTCTGTTTGTTATTTATTTAAGTATTTTAAAAAAATATATACTTTTTTATTGAAAAGAAAGAGTTTTTATCCCATTTAAACTTTGAATACTTCTAATTGGTTTATTATGTTAAATAAATAAATAACAAAATATCAAATGAGAAATTTTATTTTTATTTTAATATTAAATGAGATATCAGTAAAATTTAAATTCTGTCAAAAAATTGAAATAAAAAATTTAAATTAATCAAGTTTCAAATGCATAAAAAAATGAAAATATTTTATTCAAATTTTAAAATATTTCATAAATAAAAAATAATTATTTTTACACGTTGTAATTAGTGAATTAAATTATTTTCAAATATTAAGGTTATTTAAATCATTCATCCACTCACTATTTCTTAAAACCTCTTTTTAATTCAAAATATTATGCATAAGAATCAATTAGTAAAATAATACAACATATATATCCTAAAATTACGTAAAAAACATATTATTTAGTGCGAATATATATCCTCGAATTCTTCTTGGGACTCGTTTCTTATTTGTCTACAAATTCTGTCTCTTCATCCGAATCATTGCTCACGTGTTCTTCTTCAGCATCCTCATCATCCTCATCATCCTCATGCCTGTTCATTTCTACATCAACATCTTCATCATTATTGCACTGAAAATCTCGGAGACTATCTTCTAAATCATCGTCTACAGTGTATTCCACGTTTGATGTGTCATTTTGGAATGCTATGTCTATTGAATCCTCCACTTCGACCCTACCTACTGGTTTTGTGTTAATCACGGCCCACCATTCAGACTTATCAGGTCTCAAAGGATAAGGAACATAATACACTTGTCTAGCATTTTGTGCAATCACAAATGGGTCAAATGTACCGTATTGTCTTGTATATCTCACATCAACTAATTTATATTGTGGATGTACCTTTGTTCCTGATGGTCTCCGTGTCGAACAGTCTGATAAAATAATGTTCTTGTTTGACGAGATCTCCTGATGAGTATTCCAGTTCCACAATGTCTTGAAGAACTCCGTAATAGTCAACCTCGCTAGCTTCACTGCCATCACCTCTGACCCATACACCACTGTTTATCGTCTTTCTTTTTTCGGACCAGGTGGCTGTGTGAAATTTGTATCCATTTACAAAGTACTTCTGGTATGATTTCACCTTTCGACTTGGTCCCCATGATAGAGCATGTAGATTTGGGTTGGTCACTCCGTTGGAAACATTTTGTACCTGCGATTGAATTAAAAAAAACTTCAGCATTTAAGTTACAATGAATTTACATCTATTGCGTAATAGATATTTGCAGGCTAATGACCACTTACATAATCTTTGAACCATGTACTAAAATATTCACGAACAGCTTCATTCCCGTAATAATTTCTGAAATCTTTGAAATATATTTCAATCATTAATGTCGCGATTAGATTACATAAGAAAAATGGTAAAAAAAACATAATCAACATACTGTACCTCAGAGTTGGTTGGATCTCCTCACAATTAAGCGAGCGCTTTGGCAACAGAGCTCATTATCGTCTAACCACCGAATAGTTGGTTTTCCTGATGCTCTGCCCGTAAGATCAAATATTGACAAAGATGGAGGGTTCGTACTAGGACCTCCATCATCATGCTGATTCACTCTGTTTCTTAAACTCGGGATATGCTTCTCAAAATAGAATGAACAAAAATGTAAAGTTTCCCTGGCAAGGTATGCTTCGCAAATTGAACTCTCGACTCTAGCCTTTTGTTTCACTGACCGTTTACACTTCCCAATGTTCCTACAATTGAAATTCGTTAAACAACATGTTAGGGAACTAAAAAAAAAATTATATATACGTAATTAGGAAAAAATAGGTTTAATTACCTTTCAAAAGGATACATCCACCTATATTGAACCGGCCGTCCAAGTCTGGCTTCTTCTCCTAAGTGAATAGGAAGATGCTCCATTACATCAAAAAAGCCAGGTGGAAAGATTTTCTCCAACTTGCACAATATAACAGGGATATTATCTTGCATTCTGTCTAAATCTGTATCTCTCAAAGTGCTCGAACACAATTGCTTGAAGAATTGACTGATCTCTATTATTGCCTTCCAAATATTTTCAGGAAGTGAATTGAATGCAACGGGAAGCAAATTCTCCATTAAGACATGACAATCGTGGGTTTTTAACCCCGTTAATTTTCCTTCTTTCAGTTGGACACACCTACGCATATTTGATGCATACCCATCTGGCATCTTCAAATTCTTTATCCATTCACAAATATTGCGTCTTTCATCCAATGTGAATGTGTATTTTGCCTTCGGTTTGGAATACTTGCCGTTGGCTTGTTTTTGTAGGTGCAATTCACTCCGTCTACAATGCTTCATCAGATTCAATCTTGCCTTCACATTATTTTTGCTCTTGTCCTTTACATCCATAACAGTGTTGAACAAATTATCAAAGAAATTTTTCTCAATATGCATGACATCTAAATTGTGGCGAAGCAAGTTATCTTTCCAATAGGGCAATTCCCAAAATATGCTTTGTTTTGTCCAGTTATGCTGAATGCCATATCTGTGAAGTCTAAAACTTCCTGCCTCATATACCTTAGGAATAGATGAAATTTGATCCCAAATCTCTTCCCCAGACAACCTTCGCGGTGGATCATCAACTTCAACACGATTTTTAATGAATCCGGACACATTCGTCCTGAATGTGTGATTAGGTCCTAACCATCGTCGATGACAATCAAACCACAAATTTTTCCTGCCTTCTTTTAAATAGAATGCTTTCGTATCCTCCATGCAAATCAGACAAGCCAATCTCCCATCTGTACTCCACCCAAATAACATTCCATACGCAGGAAAATCATTAATTGTTCACATAAGTGCAGCACGCATATTGAAATTTTCTTTTGTGAAAATATCATATGTCAAGACTCCAACATGCCACAACAATTTCAATTCATCTATTAAGGGTTGCAAGTAGACATCAATTGAATTCTTTGGATTATGCGGGCCTGGAATGACGCAACTCAAAAATAGATATGAAGTTGTCATGCACATCTCAGGTGAAAGATTATACGGAGTCACAAAAATTGGCCAACATGAATAAGGAGTAGATGACATACTAAAGGGTGTAAAACCATCCGCACACAAACCTAACCTGATGTTCCGATTCAGCGACAAAATCTGGATATTTTTCATCAAAATGTCGCCATGCTAACCCATCGGATGGATGACACAATACACCATCTGGCCTTCTGTTCACATAATGCCACCTCATATGCGATGCAGAACTCATGGAGGTATACAATCTCTTAAGCCTGAGTATTAGAGGAAGGTAATGCATCGACTTAAGTGGCACTCGCTTTCCTTTGCTAGTCGATTCACTTTTATAACGAGGGTGTTCACAAAATTTACACTCCTCTAAGTGATCGTTCTCGTTGTAGTACAACATACAACCAGTTGGACAACAATCAATCTTCTGGGCAGATATTCCTAATTTAGACACCAAATTTTTCGTGTGATAATAACTTTTTGGAATGTCCATTTCTTGTTGGGGGTTAACCTTTCTCATCAATTCAATCATGGCATTCATGCAGTCGTGTGGTACGTTCCAATCTGACTTGATGCTCATTAGTCTAATAGCTGTGGATAATTCAGAATGAGTCGAACCTTTCCACAACGGACGACTAGCAGCCTCTAACAAATCATAAAATTTTTTAGCTTCTTCATTAGGAGGCTGTTCAGTATTTTGCACAAATTCACGTTCACCACTACCCATAAAATGAGAATTTGCTGCATCTCTTATCATATCATGATATCGACTACTTTCTGCATTATCTGTTCTCGCGATATTCCTCTGCTCATGCATATATGTAGCATATATAGAGTCAAAATTCGGAGGCTCTACCTCACCATGGTCAATTCACCACCAATATTTAGGTTTAAAACAATTCTTATATAAATGAACCACCACATCTTCTGGACCAAATGTTTTACCAGACTTACACTTTCTACAGGGACACCGAATGACTCCTTCATTCTGATATTTAAGAAGAGTACAAGCATGTTGCACGAATTCATTTACCCTACTCATAAATTCATCGGTTAAACCTCTTCTGTTAGGATTTATTCTGTTATACATCCAACTACGGTGTCAAATGAAATCCATCTACACATATATAAAAATAAATATCACAGTAATAAAATATAACATTAATATAAAGTATAATTTATGTCACGACATAAAATTAATATAGCATGACCACGATATATAAACAACTACGGTGTCGAATGAAATCCATCTACAAATATATAAAAATAAATATCACAGTAATAAAAATATAACATTAATATAAAGCATAATTTATGTCACGACATAAAATTAATATAGCATGACCACGATATATAAACAACTACGGTGTCGAATGAAATCCATCTACACATATATAAAAATAAATATCACAGTAATAAAAATATAACATTAATATAATGCATAATTTATGTCATGACATAAAATTAATATAGCATGACCACGATATATAAACAACTACGGTGTCGAATGAAATCCATCTACACATATAAAAAAATAAATATCACAGTAATAAAAATATAACATTAATATAATGCATAATTTATGTCACGACATAAAATTAATATTGCATGACCACGATATATAAACAACTATGGTGTCGAATGAAATCCATCTACACATATATAAAAATAAGTATCACAGTAATAAAAATATAACATTAATATAATGCATAATTTATGTCACGACATGAAAATAATATAGCATAACCACTATATATAAACAACTACGGTGTCGAATGAAATCCATCTACACATATATAAAAATAAGTATCACAGTAATAAAAATATAACATTAATATAATGCATAATTTATGTCACGACATGCAAATAATATAGCATGACCACTATATATAAACAACTACGGTGTCGAATGAAATCCATCTACACATATATAAAAATAAATATCACAGTAATAAAAATATAACATTAATATAATGCATAATTTATGTCAAGACATAAAATTAATATAACATTACCACGATATATAAACAACTACGGTGTTCAATGAAATCCATCTACACATATATAAAAATAAATATCACAGTAATAAAAATATAACATTAATATAAAGCATAATTTATGTCACGACATAAAATTAATATAGCATGACCACGATATATAAACAACTACGGTACCAAATACAATCCATCTACACATATAAAATTAAATATTATAGTAATAAAAAATTAATTACGTACCTTGTTAAAATGTCAGATTTGTGTTCTTTACGTACAATTATTTATGTAGAAGAATAAAACCTTGGATGAAAGTGAAAAATAAACGAGTTATTTTGGTTGAATGGAGAAGAAGAAGAAAATAATGGAGAAGAAGATAAGGCCTTACAGTGATTTTGTTAGATTTAGATGTTGGACTCCATAGATGGGAGAGCAAAGCTGATCGATGAAAAACTCCTAAGAGGAGGCCTTTCAAATGTTGTTAGATTTGCAGGTTGGACTCCTTAGGTGAAAGAGATAAGCTGATCAACGGCGGTACAAAGAAGAGCTACAAAGAAGAGTGGTAGAAAGAAGAGCTACAAAGAAGAGAATGCTATCGAATCTTGGGTTGATATTGCCGAAATTTCCAACGAAAATTCGTCGGAAAATGTCGGACCGTCGGAATTCAAAATTTTCCGACGGACATCCGTCGGAAAATGTCGGGCCGTCGGAATTAAATTTTTTAAAATATTTTTTAAAATTCCGACGGATTTTCCGTCGGAACTTTTTTAATTTTTTATTTTTTTAAAAACTATTTCCGACGGAAATCAGTCGGAAATATAATTTTCTTTTTTATATTATTTTGTTAAATATTCCGACGGATACTCCGTCGGAAAAGTTTGAAAAATAAATTTTTTTAAAGCTTTTCCGACGGAACATCCGTCGGAATATATTGGCGCCGCGTGGCGCCAATTTGTTCCTACGGATTTCCGGCGGATTTCCGTCGGAAATATTTTTTCCGACGGATGTCCGTCGGAGATTTTGCTGCCGGACTCCAGTTCGCTTTTTCCGACGGATGTCTGTCGGAAATTTTCGACGGATTAATGTCCATCAGAAGGTTCCGTCGGAAATTAAGCCTTTTCTTGTAGTGGTCACTTTCTTGTTACAATGCTGAAGTATTAGAAGTGTCGGTCAATTAGGTTATTGGTATTTACGTACTTGAGTTAACGAATTGATCAAGTTAAATTCAAATATTCCAAAAGATTATTTTGATAAGGTTAGCTAACAAATATTAGAGTACATCCAAAGTGAAATCTTTATCGCTTAGGGCTTTGTTTTTTTTTTTTTTGGCAAACTTAATGGGAAACATGTGAAAATAAATTATACTAACTCAGTCCCCCCAAAAAAAAAAAACGTTTAGTCTTTAAAAATATTCTTTTTGATTGAATTGTCAAAAAGTCTCTTTCGCATTATATTCTTTTAACTTCCACATAATTCAAAAAGTGAAGAGAGAATTTGGCGTTGAAGGAAAAATAATTCCATTTTTTTTTTTGCTTTTGGGCCACAAGTTAGTGCTCAAATCATACATTATAAAAGTATATTCCTCTTCTCTTATATTGGGTTTGTGGTCTTTTTCTTCCGATGTATGTTTTCTTTAGCTGGCCAATTAGCAATGATATTTGCATAAAAAAATTTATAATAATTAAAATGTTGGGCCTAATTTATTTAGCAATTGGAAATGCCATTTTAATCCTTTTTTACTTTTGCATGAGTAATAGTTTTTTTTTTTTTATCCTCATGAGTAATTCAGGAACTTCCTTGAAATTTCATTAGAAAATAGTAACGGCATAAAAGTAATCATAAAAGTAACCGACACCACACATGGTGAATCATGGTCTTCCATTATTGACAATGAAGTCTTCCATTCAAATGACAATATTTACAAAGACTTGTGTTGCGTTTTCCGTTGTTGAGGAATGTTAATAGTAATACTTTTTAGGCGAATAAATAGATTGTTTGCACCTACAGATTTCCACAACATTCCTTCCAACCACAAACCTCTCCCATTTCCTCCTAATTAAACTCCCTCACTCTTCACTCCTCAGCAATCGCTTTTCATTCTTCAACAAAGGTAAGCAAAAATTCCTTCTTGGGGAGGCTCAAATCATCCTAGGGTTTATTGAAAAAAGATAAAAAGGAAGGAAAGAGATTTGCAAATTATAATATATATTTGCTCAATTGGAGGTTCTTGACTAGCAAGGGTATGTGTTCTTTGCATACTCTTTTATTTAATATATATATTATGGTTTATATTAGTGTTTCACACTTTATTTTTTGTCGGTTTTAATTTCATATTTTTAGTGAGAATTCTAAAATTCCTTCAAATAATGAAATTTATAAATTTTATAGTCATGCTATACTTTGTTTATTGGTTGATGCCCAATTAAATATTTAAATTTGAATTATTAAGAGAGATGTTACATTAAAGGAGAATTCAGTGACAAGAGCACTTTAAAAGGATTAGACAATTTGAAGATGATTAAAGTAATTAGAAGATGATTAAAGTTCTAAATCTTACAAACTCTTAAACAAATTATAAGTATTATCCATTAATTTGTAGTAATTTAAAGATGGTTAAAATTCTTATTCCTTTTAATTTTTAGTAAGGTCACAAGTTTTTTCAGTAACGTTCTTAATATTTTGTCACCTTCCCTGATTCCCCTCCACCCCCCCCCCCCCCCTCTTTTTCCTACCAAAATTATATATTTTTTACCCTATATTTCTTGTGTAAGTTTTACTTCAATTGGCTGATAAAAATATTTTAATTTTTAAAACCAATTTTGCAACAAAGAGGGAGGATTAGAAAATTAATTTTCGTGCTTTTTAATATATGTCATTGATATTTTAAAGTAATTTTACTCTGTTTTTTGACTTAAATAACCAAAAATAATTTTTTTACTTAAAAATAAAAAAATACAACAAAAGCTTATAAAGAAAATTAAACCTCACATTATTTTATAAGGATTTGAAAACATAAAATTTGTACTTCTTTTGTCCTATGAACAAATGTACCAAATATGTGTGAACATAATTTTTGTAATTTACTTTGTAAGCATACATTAGAACAACAAACGGTAATTAAAATAACTTTATATAATAATTAGAAGTAGTACTATAATTTTCAGTCATAATTACAAAAATGATAAATAGCAAGTAAGTTATGTTTGTAATATATATGCTCAAAATTAGCTTTTAATCTATGATAATGCACAATTTTGTTAAATATACACATGTTTGCCAACAATTAACAAAATTTGTATCATGATATAAATTAAAACATAAATCCCCATGCCTGACCCCCCAAAAAAAAAAATTGAATAGTTTATATTTTAACTATTAATTGCATTTTATTGTAAAACTTAAATAAAAATAATTTTTATGTTCAAATACAAAACAAATATAAATTTTTTTTAAAAAAATTAAAACTTATAAAAGTCTCATAGTTTTGAAATTTCAAAAAATTACACTTGAATTAAAAAGCAACCTGCAATGTGACAAAAATTTGACAGAAAAAGGAAATATCTCACTCTAATTTTTATATAATAGATGTAAGGCGAGGTTTATTTTTCAGACATATATTTATGTTGTGTAAGATATCAAAAATTTTTATCTACAGTAATTAAATAATACTCAAATTTAGATTATCATAGGGCACACCCCAACATTTTTTGTGGGGCTAAAAAACTAGTCTTGATCTTAACGAGGAGAGTTAGCGGTAATTTTTTGTCATTTGGTTTTTCTTAAGTTATAGCCTTATAGGTTTCCCTTAGATATAAGTGTAATTTTATGAAATTTTAAAACTATTTCCTTAACACTTTATGAATATTAATTTTAAAATTTTTTGTTACATAACAAATTTGGTGATTTGATTTTTTTAAAGTCATGTTATTATCTAAATTTTGTAACCTGCGTATGCATAGATATTTCACTTATATATACTATTAAGAAATTTTTTGTTTATGACTATAAATCAAAAACAATATAGAGCATAATATTCAAAATAACTTAATGTCTTTTAAATTTATCATAATTTCAAATATTTTTACTTTAAATGTTAGTAGTAATTCTCTCTTTTCCCTAACAGAGAGCTTTGTTTCTCTTGCTAAGAGAACAGTCATCCTCCATCTTCTTAGAGGCTTGTTTCATCTTCCTTCATCATTCTTCTAATTGCAACCTGGTTCAGTTCATCTTTCTTCTTTGCTTCTACCCACTGTCTACTGTTTGGAAACTTTGGAATATTCCAAGTCTTCATTCACATACTGTTTCCTTCTTCCCACAAGATTCTAATTTTTAACAATTACGGGCGGCTCTCGGTTTTTCTCTTCTCCCTTCACACTGCCTCTCCCATCTCCATACGGCTTCCTTACCCAATTTGCGGCTTCTTCTTACAAGATCATCGCAATTAACCCCTTGCACACCAACTGTTTGTGAAAGCACCCCAATAACTCATGGCAGAGGATTTAGTATCTCGGCTTAGTCAATGTCATTTGTCTAGCACAGAGGGGTCAAGGGTTGAGCTCCAAGAGTAGGATGTAATATTAAGCAAGGAAAAGTGTGAACGAAGTTTAGTGGGGAAAATATATGGCGATAAGATAGCTAGCTATATGGGTTTAAAGCTTACTTAGGAAAAAATTTGGCATACATAATGACCTTTTTCTGTCGTAGAGCTTGGTTCCAATTTTTTCCAATTTGTGTTTAACACCCTGGAAGATCAAAGTAAGGTGCTCAAAGGTAGGCTTTGGTCCTTTGAACAGCAATATTTGATACTCAAAGAATGTTCTCCTGAATTGAGCATCCACACTGGCAATTTCAACACAGTCGATATGTGGGTCCAAATTTGAAATATACCCAGTCATTGGTTATCAAAGGAGACAGGACTGAAGTTGGGAAAATTGTTCCAACAGGTGTGGGATGTTGTGATACCAGAAACAGGTAGTAAACAGGGATGCTACCTCAAACTGTACGTTACAGTAAACCTGGAACAACCAATTATTGAGAGGTACGAAGCTCAAGCTTAATGATCAGTATTGCTGGGTTATTTTTAAATATGAGCAGCTCCTCAATTTCTACATTTACTGCAGAAGAGTTGGTCATCTGGAAAGGGCATGTTGGGTACGGAGGGATGACTGTAAGACAAATAAACTGAGTGAGGGCCAGTACGGAGATTGGCTCAGAGCTAAATTAACTAAAGGAGTTAGTAGGTTAGGTGATGAAAAGGTAGTTAGTTCAAAAGGGCTACTGGGAAATACATTTCTAGCAGCCACTAGCACATTTACTTCTATGAAAAAAGGTGGGACGAGTAGTCAGCCACAACCAGATGAAGAGCAACTCAAACATGCAGAGGGGTTCCCTCGACTGCATTCAGAATGGGATCCTTGTAAGGATGCCGGTGGTATGAGCTTAGAAGGGCCTCACCATGGACATAAAGAGGCTCGCAGCTGTCCTAGTCTTGAGCAGCAGGAAGGTGTTTCTACAGCACATAAGCTCATTATGATGGAGATGGGCCCAGGCCTGGAAAATCCAAATAGTGAAGGGCAGGCGGAAGTGCAGCATCTTGTTAATGTCCCGATTATTGCTGAGAGTGTTCCAAGTCATATAGAGGATTCAATTCTGGTTTTAGCACATGACATAGCCGAAATGGAGGGCCCATCACTTGGAGGGCAGCCTAAGAAATAGCGCAGAACTATCCTTACAAGAGCACAACAAAAATCATTGCCCCATAAGAGTAGTGTAGGAGACAAGATGATATGAATCCAACAAGCATTGAAGAGACTTCGAACCCGAAGCATGATGTCAATAGCAACATCTCCAGAACAAGCTCGGATCCAATTGACAAGGGCTAGAACAAAGAAAATGAAGGAAGCCTTGAATGGACTCATCCAAACGGCCCAAAAGGATGGGGAGAAGACCAAGATTGACAAGACCATGTTTATTAATGTACTAAGTGTAATTGGGCCTTGTTAATTAGACTTTGGAGCCAAATTCCAAATTGTAACCACAATGGATTTGGCTTGACTATTATTTTTCTTAGAACTCCTTAGGAACATTGGGCTTAGTCTTAATTATATGGTAATTTGAGTCATGTAGCCCAAAGAGTTATGTAGCCCATTTGGCCCTAAAGAAACCCTAGCTTGTATCTTTATAGTGGCCGTCGGCCATTCTTGAGGGCAGATTTGATGAAATGAAAATTTGATTCTTGACATTACAAGCTTGAGAGAATTGCTCTCTAGTTTCTGTAATTACTTGCAAATTACACAAATTCGGAATTTGTGTGTTTGTTGTTCTTGATTTCCTAGATTTGTTCCCTAGGAAATTCGGATTCCATCCATCAATTGATTCCAAGGTTTCTAGGTACAGGTTATCTAGGGGTTGAGGACCTATTCCACCTTCAAGGAACATACCATCTCAAGGAAAGATTTGGTTAGGTTGATCCAAGGCACAACTTGTGTAGTGAGTTTTGGAACAAGTTATCCAAGGGTTCACGCCGCTTTTGGTATCGAGCAGTCTTGGTTCCCAAGTTTTCATATCTTTTCTTTTACCGAACAAAAAAAATCATCATCATTGGTATGTTCTTTATCTCCTCAATCTTCTTGTTGTTTTGAATATCATCATCATTGGTATGTTCTTGTATTGATGAAGCAAATTACATTCTTGTATTGATGTGTTGGTTTCGGCTTGCTTCCATCTTAGACAAATCCGTACCTTTGCTTATCCAATTGTTGTTTATGCCTTGCTGAAATTCTGTTCTTATTCGTGTGTTGGTTTTGGCTTTTTTGATAAATCCGTATCTTTGCTCTCTTGATAAATCCGTATCTTTGCTCTCTTGATAAATCCATACCCTTGCGGCCTTACTTCTGTTATTTCCATATATTATTGTTGTTTATGCCTTGCTGAAGTTGAAGAAAAAAAAAGGATAGATAAAAAAAAAAAAAAAAGGAGAAGAAGAAATTGTTGGGCAAAAATCGAGTTCTTTGTTGGAACTTGAGCAGAAAATTTGAGGCGGACAGTAGGTGGTCTTAGCCTTTGGCCGTCTGCTTGTAGATCTCTCCGAGAGCTTCGATTTGAGTACTTACGGAGCAAAATCCGATATCGGAGTAGAAAGTTATGACCTTTTGAAGTTACCATGCCAAAAATCCTTTTCTGATTTCGGAAAAACAGATTTTTCCTTTCAAGCCTCTCAAATTCAGATTGTACTTTGGATTGTTTCCAGTTTGTGATTAGCCTTCTACTTATCCAAATACATCCCTTCTACCATATTTTGAACCCAGAAAAGTCCTTGACCAATTCCAGAATTTGGAAGGGCTGAAACCGACCACCAATATGCAAGCTGCTTTGTCTAAATTTCTTTTCTTCAAGTGTCTTGAATTGTGATCCGAAAATTCTGAAATTATTGTGATCCAAAAATTCTGAAATTTTGTGTGTTTCACTGATTTTTCGTGTAGATTCTGATTTTGCAATCAGTTTGTCCGAATTCCTTGCCAAAAAAATTCGAATTCTTGTGTTTTTTGGTACTGTTTTCATTGTATTCCTTAGATTCATTCTAATCTCATTGTCCACTTACATTACCTTGTTGTAAATTCCTTTGTGTAATGTTGAGTTGTGGTCCGAAAATTCTGAAATTTTGTGTGTCTCACTGATTTTTCGTGTACATTCTGTTTTTGCATTCAGTTTGTCCAAATTCCTTACCAAAAAAATTGAATTCTTGTATTTTTGGTACTGTTTTCATTGACTTTGGTACTGTTTTCATTGGTTCCTTAGAATTCATTCTAATCTCATTGTCCAGCTGCATTAACTTTGTTGTAAATTCCTTTGTGTAATATTGTTTGAGTAAGAATAGAAACATAAGAGCAAATTGAGTGGTGTGAATCCATCCCTTCACTTATATAAGCCCGAGAGTACTCAAACACTTGGTGAGTGAATTTGGGAATTGGGAAGGGAAGTGAGGACTTATAAAGCATTTTATTTCCTTTGCTAACATTTGCAGCTATAATGGAGAGACAACCACCACCACCACCGGGTTCTAAAGAATCCTATGAGGAAATGCTAGCAAAATTTTACACTTTGGTTTCAGGTTTGCAACAGGAAGTCAAGGAGCTCAAAGCTGAGAGAGCCGAATCCTCTCGATCTACAAAGACCACATATGGCCATGATAATGATGATGAAGCCTTCGAAGCATTTCAGGGAAGTCAATACCGTACTCCTAGAATTGATTCCAATTTAGGATGTATTAAAATGAAAATTCCTCAATTCTTTGGTAAGCAAGATCCTGAAGCTTTCTTTGAATGGTCTGATAAAATTGAAAGTATTTTTACAGTGCACAACTATTCAGAGGAAAAGAAGGTCAAGCTAGCTGTGGTTGAATTTGCGGGATACGCCCAGAATCGTGGACTAAAATTCAGGCGAAAGGAGGCGTGATGAAGAAGGGCTGTTCGTACTTGGGATGAATTAAAGCTCATGAAAAAGCGATTTGTTCCACACCAATACTACGAGGAGATGTTCAACAAGTTACAAAAGATCACCCAAGGAAGTAGGACTGTGGAGGATTATTACCAAGAGTTGGAGACTACTATGCTTGAGTCAACATTCGGGAGGGCGGTGAAGCTACTATGGCTCGATTTCTAGGAGGCCTAAGGAAGGATATTGCCCACATTGTAGAAATGCAGAGTATGAAGATCTCAATGAGATGTATCACAAGGCAATGAAAGTGAGAGGCACAAGGAGAGGGTGTCAGAACCTTTTCAACCCACGGACTTTAAATTCGGACACCTTGAAGTCTACATGGCCTAAGAAAGATTTAAGTACCGACTTAAAAAGGCCGCAACTCCTAGTACCTCAAACACTACTCCAACCGTGGTTCCAAACACTCGAAATCAAGTGAAGTGAGAAAACCAGCCGGGGAGGTTACATGCTTCAAGTGCCAAGGCAAGGGACATTATGCACGAGTGTCGTAATGCTCGAATTATGGTTGTCGGATGTGATGGCACAATCGAAAGTGAGTGAACATGAAAGTGACTATGAAGATATGCCACCACTTGTAGAAAATGGGAATCGATGAAGATGTTTTTGGCCCGATGAAGGACCATCTTTGGTGACTATGCGATCTTTAAATGTTGATTAAAGAGGAGAATAATGTTCAACGCCGAATATCTTCCACGCTAAATGCACCATCAATGAGAAGGTATGTATACTTGTTATTGTGATGGTAGTTGTACTAACATTGTTTCGACTTTGCTTGTAGATAAACTAAAATTGCCCACACTTGGCATCCACATCCATACACGTTGCAATGGTTCAATGAGAGTGGAGAAGTGAAAGTCACAAAACAAGTCTTGGTAAATTTTTGATCAACAAATACAAAGATGAAGTTTTGTGTGATGTGGCTCCTATGCAAGCTGGTCACCTATTGCTTGGTAGACCTTGGCAATTTGTGAGGATGCTTCCCATGATGGGCGAAGTAATAGGTTCACTTTCTTTGTTAATGGTAGAAAAATTACTTTACTACCTTTGACGCCTACTCAAGTTTATCTTACTCAATTACATTTAGTATGCGAATTTAGGCATATGATCAAATTGAATTACACTACCCGTGAGAAAAGAAGGAAAATTTGAAAATTCTAAGCCTAAGCAATATGGGTTAGATGAAGTAGAACACATTGAGAGAAGGGGAGTGACTCAAGTAAATAAGAAACATCCACATTTTGATGCAAATGTCTGTCATGTTTATACTTCTCTGCATACTAATCGTGTTTTGTTTCTTCCTAAGTGTTGTGAATCTAATGTTCTACTTAGTCTCGACTTGCCATCCAACCTACGGTTGAGATTTCTAATATATTGCGAGGATTCGAGATGTATTTCTGACGAGCTACCAGGATTGCAGCCCAAAGAGAATTAAACATCCAATTCATTTCATCTGGGCACAAACATACCAAACAAGCGCAAAGTGACTTTGCCCAAAAATTACATGAGCGAGTTAATTTGAATATTGAGAAGAGGAATGAATCTAATGCTCGAAATGCAAACAAGTCGAGAGAAAGTCACTTTTGAACCGGGAGATTGGGTGAGGTTCATATGCTCAAGGAAAGGTTTCCACTACAAAGATCGACAAAATTGCATCCACGTGGAGATGGACCTTTCCAAGTTGTCGCAAAAATCAATGACAATGCTTACAAGATTGACCTTCCAGGTAAGTACAATGTAAGTACTACCTTCAACGTTGCTGAGTTGTCTCCTTTTAACATTGCGATTATGATGATGCGGATTCGAGGCGAATCCTTTCGAAGAAGGGGGGACTGATATGAATCCAACAAGCATTGAAGAGACTTCGAACCCGAAGCATGATGTCAATAGCAACATCTCCAGAACAAGCTCGGATCCAATTGACAAGGGCTAGAACAAAGAAAATGAAGGAAGCCTTGAATGGACTCATCCAAACGGCCCAAAAGGATGGGGAGAAGACCAAGATTGACAAGACCATGTTTATTAATGTACTAAGTGTAATTGGGCCTTGTTAATTAGACTTTGGAGCCAAATTCCAAATTGTAACCACAATGGATTTGGCTTGACTATTATTTTTCTTAGAACTCCTTAGGAACATTGGGCTTAGTCTTAATTATATGGTAATTTGAGTCATGTAGCCCAAAGAGTTATGTAGCCCATTTGGCCCTAAAGAAACCCTAGCTTGTATCTTTATAGTGGCCGTCGGCCATTCTTGAGGGCAGATTTGATGAAATGAAAATTTGATTCTTGACATTACAAGCTTGAGAGAATTGCTCTCTAGTTTCTGTAATTACTTGCAAATTACACAAATTCGGAATTTGTGTGTTTGTTGTTCTTGATTTCCTAGATTTGTTCCCTAGGAAATTCGGATTCCATCCATCAATTGATTCCAAGGTTTCTAGGTACAGGTTATCTAGGGGTTGAGGACCTATTCCACCTTCAAGGAACATACCATCTCCAAGGAAAGATTTCAGTTGGGTTGATCCAAGGGGCACAACTTGTGTAGTGAGTTTTTGGAACAAGTTATCCAAGGGTTCACGCCACAAGAGGAAATGGATATTTCGTGATAAAGAGGACCCTCTTAATGCAGTGCAAGCCATGGAAGGCAACAAGAAAAGAAGGAGCCAAGGAGTACAAATTCGAGGTTTGGAGGTGGAGGACGCCAGCCCTAAATGGCCCCAAGGAGATCCATGAAAATTTGTGTGTGGAATTGTAGAGGTCTAGGAGGGCCCTCTACAATTTCCAAACTTAAGGAGACTGTTAGAACCCACCTCCCGGATATAGTTTTTGTATTGGAGACAAAAAAAAGGCACCATTTGTCCAAACTGTATGGAAAAATCTACATACCTACGACAAATGGCACAATGTGGACTCTTATGGCAAAAGTGGTGGTCTTTTAGTTTTTTGGAGAGATAAAAGTACTGTTAGTCAACTAATATCTACGGATTTTTGTTTGGAGTTACAACTGCAAAGAGAAGGGGAACAAGACAAATTTTGGGCAATCTTTGTGTATGCAAGCACTGAAAAAAACCTCCGAAGTCGGCAGTGGGATTATTTTCAGCAAGTTAAGAAGAAATGGGGTGATGTCTGGATTATGGGTGGTGACTTTAATGATCTGATCGACCATGATGAGAAGAGAGGGGGTAATAAACGGCCAGATGCTAGTTTCACTATTTTCAAGAGTTTTATCCAAAGCATGGGCATGGAAGATTTAGGCTTCATTGGTAGAAAATTTACGTGATCTAACAATAGGGAGCATGAAGGGTTTGTGGAAGAGAGAATAGACAGATTTTTTGGGTCAGCATCTTGGTTGATCAAATTTCCTAATGCAACAGACCAACATATAGAAAAACAGACATCAGATCATTCTCTATTACTTTTAGCTATGCAGCCAGAGACTCATAGACAACAATGACACTTCTCTTTTGATAGAAGATGGATTCAACATGAGGGAGCAGCGGAAGTCATTGTGCAAGCCTGGAAAAGGCCACACTTTGGAACGCCAATGTATCAAGTAAGTGGTCTCATTCGAAATTGCAGAGAATCGCTGCTGAAATGGAATAGAAATGTGCATACTAATTCAGTCAGAAGGATCAAGGAGCTAAAATTTCAAATGGACCAGTTGAGCCAAGACGGGGAAGCAAAGGATTGGAAGTAATGGAAGGTTTTGAAAGGGGAGTTGCATATTGCATATAGCGAAGAAGAGCTGTATTGGCACCAAAAATCTCGCATCCAATGGCTTAAAGAGCGTGATAAAAACACGAAATTTTTCCATGCTTATACTGTCCAACGGAGAAGGTTAAATATGATTGGGAGGTTGGTGAAGGTAACGGGCGAGATACGTGATAATACCTAAGAGGAAATCAAAGCAGAAGTATCGGCCTTATATTCACAACTATTTACTACTTCTTCTCCACAAACCGGGCAACATTGCCTGCGAGGCATTTCAAATACAATCACAACTGTAATGAATCAATGCTTGACCAGACCAGTAGAAGATGCTAAGATCAGGGATGCGCTCTTTGGAATGCACCCTACAAAGGCCCCAGGGCTGGATGGTATGTCTCCCATTTTCTTTCAACATTATTGGCATATAGTTCAAAAAGATATCAGTTTTGCTGTTAAAGATTTTTTTGTACATACAAAAATGCTTAAAAGTGTTAACCATACACTTATAACCCTCATTCCCAAAATAAAAAACCCCACCCAAATTTCTCATTATTGGCCCATAAGTTTATGCAATGTGGTTTACAAAATCATTTCCAAAATTTTAGCCGAAAGATTGAAACTTTGCCTCCATTGTTGTATACATGAAAGTCAAGCTGCATTCATTTCAAGCCGGCAAATTACTGATAATGTTGTCATTGCGTATGAGTGCATCCATTTTCTCAATCATTCTTAGAATACAAAAGGGGGTTTCATGACTTTAAAATTAGATATGGCTAAGGCTTTCGATAGGGTTGAGTGGGGATTCTTAGCTTATGTTTTAACCAAAATGGGATTTGCTAGGCCATTCATTGATTGGATCATGAAATGTGTTAGTTCATCTACTTATTCTTTCAACATTAATGGTGAAGTAAGTGGCTATGTCTAACCTACAAGAGGTATTAGGCAAGGTGATCCAATATCACTCTACCTATTTATCATTGTATCTGAGGTATTTTCCGCCTTAATTCGAGAGGCTGTAAGAGAAGGAAAGTACACAGGACTGAGATTGTGCAGGAAAGGCCCTTTGCTAACTCACTTTTTTTTTTGTAGATGACTCCTTAATTTTTTGCGAAGCCACTGTGGAACAAGCTCAGAGAGTTAAAACAATCATGGACACCTATTGTGCAGCATCAGGGCAACTCGTTAACTTAGCTAAATCTTCTGTGTTTTTTAGCAAACATACTGATGGAAGCTCTAAAGCGGCAATCATTCAAGCGTTGGCTGGTATCAAAGAGCAAAAGTGCGCAAGATACTTGGGGCTAGCATTGGGTATTGGCAAATCAAAAAGAGAAGTTTTTGCTTATGTACTAGAATCAGCAAGAAAAAGAATTGGCAACCGGAACACACAATTTTTGAGCCAAGCAGGTAAAGCGACTCTCATCACAGCAGTACTTAATTCGCTCCCTATCTATATTATGTCCTGTTTTAAGTTACCCATTGGTTTATGCAAAGAATTGAGCAAGGAAGCCTCTAACTTCTGGTGGGGAATGAACTGCCAAAATGGCTTCAAAATTCATTGGAGAGCTTGGTCTGCACTAACAGCTCCAAAAAGCATGGGAGGCCTTGGCTTTCAAGATATTCCGCTGTTTAATGACACCTTGTTAGCCAAGCAGCTGTGGAGAGTAATCCAAAACCCAACCTTACTAATGAGCAGGGTGATGAAGGCCAAATATTTCCCCAATGGAAAGTTACTGACAGTAGTTGTGCAGCAAAGTGCATCCTGGCTATGGCGATGCTAGATGAAAGCAAGGTATATTCTCGAAATGGGGTTGAGGTATTAAGTTGGAGATAGCAAATCAATCCGCGTTTGGGAATCTCTATGGCTGTCACACAGAGCAAACTTCAAGCCTCTCCCGAAACAGACGAATGCTATATCAGTAACTTGGTGTAGACAATTGATGAATGAAGAGGGTACACAATGGAATTCAGCTCTGATCAGCAGCTTGTTTCAACCTCAAGATGCAGCAGCAATTCTCCAATTCCAATTTAGCAAGGATGGTGACAGGGACAAGTTAATCTGGCATCATACCAGTAAGGGCCACTTCACTGTTAATTCAGCCTATCAATATGCTCTGGAGACACGATGCACTCTAACATCCATTGCTACCAGCAGTCATAGGTTGGATTCTGATAAAAAGGTGTGGGGGAAATTATGGCAGCTTCCGATCAAAGGAAAATTAAAGCATGTCTTGTGGAAATGCTACCAAGGCATTCTACCAATCAAAATGGCGCTGTTTAGGAGAAGGATTGTGGCTGATCCCATGTGTGGTTTATGTGGCGATTACGAGGAAACAATGGAGCACATTTTCTTCTCTTGTGAAAAGGCCAAGCTGGTATGGCGAATAGCACCTGTGCGTTGGGATGGGTTGCAAGCGGAATGTGAATGTTTCCAAAGCTGGTGGGAAAAATTGAGTCGGCTAGAACATGACAAAACACTCCATGATAGAGTACATCTCTCAGTGTATCTTTTGTGGATGTTGTGGAAAACTCGGAATTTGTGGTTATTTCAAAAAACACAAATACCTGCTGAGGAAGTTGTTGATCAAGCGGTTTTAGATTGGCAGGAGTATCATGGAGTTATGGAAAACGAGGCTCAGCTGCGGACCATGCATCATCATGGACTCATCACATGATGCTTCTTTTTTCTTAAATTCCTATTAAATGTTTTTTCTTTGGTTGGATATCTTCTTCTATACACGTATCTAATTGTTTGGTTTTGTCCTTCATTCAGACCTATCTGATTTCTCCTGGTTTTGGATTCCACATCTACTTCCGGACTGTATGGATACACCTTGCAGAATTTCGAGATTCATCCTCAAGCCTGCAGGATGGTAAGGTTTGGCCACACTTTCCTTTTGGAACATGGCTGGGTAACTAGGACCATGGATAAAATTAAAAAAATATATAAAAAAAAGAACAAAAAAGAAAAGAAAAAAAGAATAGAAGACAATACATCCTTGATTTGAGTCTCAATGCATTTCTTGCTTTGATTGAGTGGTCACGCTGGATTGCTGGCATTACAATTCTCTAAAGGTGAGTGATTTGCATTGGATTGGTTTAACCTCCTACTTGGATTCAGGCTGTTGCTTCTGGATATATTTTCTGCAGCTATTGCTAGAGAAAGCTATTGGAGGATAGGTGTTGGGCTGCCTTTTCTGGAAACTCAGGTTTTGGTGTATATTCACTCTAAGCTATCTCTTCTATCTTTACGCGTAGTGAATGCCGGCTATCCTTGTCTTGTTGCATACATGTATTCACAACTTGGAGTTGGATGAATCCAATCATTGACCAAAATAATTGGATGCATGTTTTCATGTGAAGGACCAGGCAGTTTGCTTTATATATGAGAACATCTAACTGCATCTTTTTGAAGACCTAAGCATTGTTTCTTTATTTATTTCTTTGTTAAATCTTCTACTCGGCAAATCTTGCACATGTTTATGTCACACTTTCCTCTTGGAACTTGGCTTGGGAACTAGGAACATGGATGGGAAAAAAAAAAGAAAAAGAAGGCAAAAAACCGGAAAAAAGAAGGCAAAAAACCGAGGGGAAAAAAACAGGAAAAAAAAGAAAAAGAAAAAAAAACAAAACACACACACATCTTTGATTGAGTCTCACTGCATTTCTTGTTTTGATGGAGTGTTCATGCTGCGTTGCTGGTATTGCAATTTTCTAAAGTTGGGAGATTTGCTTGCACTCATGTCTTACATCTTGTTTATAAGTCTTCTTCTCAAAGCTAGATGGGAATCATTTTGTTGGATTTAGGCTGTTGTTACTGGAACTACTTTCTGTAGCAATAGCTAGAGAGAACTTTTAGGTTATTGTTGGGCTGGCTTTCAGAAATTCAGATTTTGTTGGCTATCCATGTTGTATGCATGTATTCAATCGGAATTGGATGCATCCAATCTGAATGTCCAACTCATAGCTCTTTTTTGAAAAACTAAGAATCGTTTATTTCTTTATTTGTTACATGTAAAATCTTACACTTTGCACATACTGCACATGTTTATGCAAACCAAAAAAAAAAAAGAGGAAAAAAAAAGAAAAACAGAGAAGGAAAAAAAAAAGAGAAGGAAAAAAACAAGCAAAAGAAAAAAAAAGAGAAGGAAACGAAGATGGCTTAGGACTTATGACTCTCTTGCTACTAATACTGTTCCTGTTGTTCATATTTGTTACTAAATCTGAATGGCTTATGCCTCTCTTACTACTTCTTCATTATGTTTTTGGAGTTATCTGCATGGGCTGCTATGGCTACAGGATGGGATTCTCTTGTTGGTGCAAAACTACATTTTCTGTTAGATTCATTCTGTTGGTACTGGATTTATTTTCTTTTGACTGAGCTAGTCTAGTTTGCTTCAGCTGGTATAGGCTGCTTGTGCTGCAGTATTCCTTCTGTAGTTGTTGGTTATCAGTTTGAGAGGATAGCATATATGGCTGCTAGAATATCATCAAGTACTTCGAGTTGTAATTCTGTGTGGGTTGGAACATCATCAAGTGTTGCGGGCATGCTTACCATTTGCTGGATATTGGTTTGATGAAGCAAGAGTAATAGTTTGAGTTTAGCTAGGAATCTATTTTTTAGACTTTCATGAACATTTAATATGCCTACTCTAGATTGCATTTGAGGTACAGGTGATAGTGTGACATCTTAGGCATTGGAAATTCTGTTGAAGTTTGGTATCCTACTATAGCTACAGACCTCAATCTTTTGAGCAATCTTTTTGTAACCTTTTGGTATAGTGTGTTATTTAGATAGCTTGTCATAGCTTAGCTATCATTGCAAACAAATGGGATAACAATTTTCGACTGTTCTGACATTTTCCTCCATGGCTATTGCTATTGGATTAGACATTAGACCATGGAGTTCCTTCAGCAATTTTGGCTAACAACTGTACATATATTTATTCATATCAATGAAATATCTATCGTTTTTTGGAGAAAAAAAATTACGAATTCTATTGGCACATGTAAATGCTAAATTTATTCATAGAAAACAAAAAATCATACTCCACATTTATATATCATTATTCTAATATTTTATACCATTTTCAGCTATTTCTACATATCAAACTAATGTAAGTTTATAAAGATAAATTTGCATAACAAACAATAATTCATAAAAAAAATCATGAATGTTAGAAGTTGTTATATATGCACACACTTCAGTTTCAATATGAAAGTATTAATTAAATAGGTAATTGAATAGAAACTTCACAACTAATATTTAAAGTCGCCATACCAAACAATTTTAATCATATATAACTTTTTTGTTTAACATTTAACAACAAATATTAATGCTTCTTTTAAAGTGAAAAGAAATTCGTTTATTCTATGTTGATAAATATTTTATGTTAGAGTTATTTCTCATATAATTAGATATAACAAAACTATGTTAAAAGTTAAAATTAAATTATATATATAAATCTTATAAACTAATGTACTTTTTTTTTTTTGAAATGTTATTGACAATAAGATGTATTTTTCTTTTGATTATTTTAATATTAAAAATATTTAAGTTATGATATGCATAGCTAATACATAACATGGATACTTAATTATTAGAATATATGATAATATTGTAATACACTTAGTTATTTATAAAAAAAATGATCATTTTCTTGTAATGATGATCTTAAACTTAAAAGTCACCATTTAGTATAATTTGTACAAAAAAAAAAATAATATTTTAATTCAATATATATATATATAATTTAATGTACATTAAAATTATTTTTTTAAAAAAATTGTATAGTTTATAAAGCGAAATAAAAAATAGTTATAAATACTAAGAACATGTTTACAAATTACACAAAAAAAGATTTTTTTTAAAAACAAAAGAAGAAAAGAAGTTCAAAAGGTTTAATTAGGGGGTAAACGGGTGTCAATAACATAAATTTTTATGGATAAATTATACTAGACAATTAAATATGTATTGTTAAAATCAATTTAAATTTATATACAGAATAATAACTAATATGAATATTAGATTGTTAACATTTTTAAACCCATTGCATTGAAATTATATATTTAGAGAAAAATCATTTTTTGGAGCAATGTTCATTATCTATAATTTGCTTTCGTGTGTTTCATTCCTGAACTTAAACTGAAGAAAAAGAGAAAAAAAGGTTTCCTCGGAATTTGAGAGAAGTGAAAAGGGAAGAAGACAAAAGGGAAAGTAAATAATATTTATTTGCCCAATTAGAAGTCCTTGGTTAATAAGGTATAGTAGTATTCCTAAGCTTACATTATTGCTTGGCCCAATTTTTGTTATTTTTATTTGGCTATTTTTGTGAGAAATCTCTTAAATTTATTGGAATAATGAAATATGTAAATTACACATAGTTGTTCTTCATTATTTTGTTATTTGATGGCCTAATTAGATGCAATGACGGTTAGCATGTACTCTATAAAATTAATGAAATATATAAACAGTTACCATTTTGAAGCCAAGATTGGATGAGATGGACGGATTTCATCAAGGGAAAAAGCTCATACTTATTTTATAGTTTGAGATTAATAACTAAAAAACACAAGGACGGAAATATCCGCGAAATTTCTCAGCCACGTTCGTCATTCTATGTAGTTGTTGCAGGCGTGCAAGATTGACTCCACTGGCTGATATCCATTTTTATTGAAATTAAGTTTGTAATACCATCTTTATTTCACTATTTACTATTTCTGATTTCTGGGCATTATGAAGCATATACTACACCAAAAAGAAAAAACTTGGTGGGCAAGTAGAATGACTGAGAAAAGGAAAATGGGGCAGAAAAGCCATCCAACCTGTGCTGATTCTACACTTCAAATTTTGGAAGAGTTTGTGAAAAGATGTGTGGATTCTACATTAAAATTTTGGGTCTTTTTTGTTTGTTAAAATTGTGAATAAAATTTGGATTAAAAATTACATAGTCAATCCAATTAAGCATATATAAATAAAAATTTACACAATTGAAGTGGGAGTAAGCTTTAACCAATCGTGTTAGGGCCTATCCAGTGAAGGCTATATCTTTTCGGGTCGCTACTTGTACTGTATTCATTTGGGAATTCCCACATTAACATAATTAATTTCTTTTGGACCAAAAAAAAAAAGTGGGAGTAAGAAAACAAAAATAGAAAGTGACTGAAGTTGTAGAAATCAAAATAGAAGGAAAGAATAGCAATATTTAAAAATTATTAACTTTTTAGTCTAAATTTAAATCAATTGTCTTCAATTTAGTTTTTTAAAATAAAAGAGATAAAAAAAATTCAAGTCCATTCAAAATATTCACAAGACCAAATGAAAGCTACAAGTAAAACACAATTATAGTTTATTTTTAATATTAAAAAAAAGAAAATTTATAAAAAATTATAGTACGATATTAGGATTTCTTTCTCAAACCAAAAGTTGATTTTATTATCTAGACTTATTAAACACTTTTGCACAATTAATATTCCTAATAATCAAATTTATTGATTAATTTTGAAACTTAGAGTAAAATTTGATAAAATAATTAATATTCCCCTTTCACTAAAATGGGTTGGAAGGCCTATATGCCTAATTTATGCTAATTGGGTATTTTATTATTTCTAATACATTGGTTAGGCAAGTTCAAACACATTAATTACAGTCTATACACATATCATAAAATTTTATTGAATGTGACATTGAATCTATTCATTTTGAATGTTTTAAAATGTATGTTGATTGTTACATTAAAAATTAGAAAATTAAAGATTTCTAAATAAATAGAATACTTATAAAATTTTAAAACATAACACTATTAAAAAAAATTGTTGAAAAATACCTAACAATTTCTTATTGCCACATTTGTTTTCCTATATTAGCTGCTAATCTAATTTCATTTTGTCATTAACAAAGATTTTGTGTAATAGTCTGAGGGAAAAAAAAAGACTCTTAATCGATAAAAAAAACGTATGCACTAAAAGCCATACCTATAATGTGAATTTTTTATTAAGTAGATTTTTTTGTTTGCAAACTTTTCAAAATGTGTACTTTTTTGGTTATATAATTACTGAAAATAAAAAAATTAGAATTAAAAGTGAAATTGTTAAAATATAAAAATTAAAATAAAAATTAATTCTTAAAAGCTACGTAAATTTAATTATTGGAATATCTTAAATGTATATACTATGAAAAATAAAATCAAATTTGATATTACCTAAAATGAAACCTGATAAAGTAATTAATATTTATGACAATAAAGTATTAGAGTCATAGTAAAATTCTAATTTAATAGAATTACTCATTAAATTTCTCCATTTAATTAAGTAAAAAAAAAAGATACTTGCATCGAAGTTAAACTCTAATATTTAAAACCATATCATTCAATTTACTAAGATTACACAATTGAGAAAATCAAATTGTGATGTGAGAAAATTTGATTCTTGTAAGATAAGCGAATCATTCAAAATAAAATCAAATTTTACTAAAATGAAATATAAAAATCTATTAGAACTCCAATATTACAATCATTCATCTAATTTGGTTTTGATGAATTTTAGGATTTCCTAAGAATTATAAAACTACTGAATTACTGAAAAACAATTTAAATAAATTATTAAAAGAACAATTTGATTCACATTAATCATTATAACTACATTGAAACCAATTGACAAATTTTTTCTTTTTATATAATAGAGATGACAATGTATAATCTAAATTAAAAAATAAGGCTAAAAATATAAAAGTATACATTTAATTGTGTATTTTATACTTTGTAACTTAAAAAAAAATTGTACCAAATTAAAAGTGAACTTTTTTTTTTGGAGGAGGCAATAACAAATTTTTTTTTTTAATATGTATACATATACTTTCATGCTGAGTTCTAGTCTTTATCTTTTCCAAAAAGTAAATTTCTGAAAAATAGCACATTTGTTCTTTTAACAGTTTAATTTTTTGTTTTGAATTTTATAACAAATATATTAAACATATTAGGTTTGAGATATTCGGTTAGAATTCAACCATGAAATAATGTCAGTGGAGCTATCCCTCCTACAATTAACGTTCGGCATTGTTATACTAAATGTGTTAATCAGTTAATGTATCAAGTTTTTGTACTAAGTGTATCAAGTTTTTATAAAATATGAAATATATCAAATTTTGATTCTAAATGTGAATGAAAAGCTAGATCTGTTCAATAGTTTGATTTAATTAGAACAACTACAAAACTGCAAGAACCAAATAAGAATAATAATAATATTATCATACAAGTCAAAAAAGAAAAATATGAGAAAAATTCACTCTTCTTTAATTGGAGTCCTCTTCTTCTTCTTTAATTGGGATAAATACTTTAAATTTGTGGTTTCCATTTTCTTCTTGTTGTTTCAAAATTTGCCTTGCTAACTTTGAGGCTTTTGTGGAACAGTATTTCAGCTTGATGGTGTTCAAGGTACAAATGTCTCCAAAACTGGAAGGAATCTCCTCAAATCTCTTACAATCTTCGACAACAAGTTCCTCAAGGTGGGGGAAGGAGGTCTCACAACCAATGGACACATATATTTGTTCAATTTCTAATTGCTTTAATTTTAGATATTTGAGGCTTGAGAATTCCACATCTTCCAAATCCCAGCCATGCCCCCAACATGCCTGCCAAAGTAATTTGAGAACCTCAAGATTAGGTAGCTGCTTCCCAATTGTTGACATTGCACTCCACGAAAGATTAAGGTCTTGCAATGTCAACTTCTTAAGACCCTGAGGAAAATTGAATGTTGACATTGTCTTCAATAGAGTGCTGCTGGGTAAATATGTAGTTTGTATTTTTAGGTCCTCCAAATTTTTTAAAGATCCAAACATAGAAAGCCACGTGGGAGGCCACTCATTTCCTTCACAGTAGCAATACAACTTCCTCAGCCTTGGTAACATACTTAAAAACTCTGCTGTTTGAGGATTATCTGGAAGAACAAAGGAATTATGTAGTCCCACCAAGTGTCTCAATATTATGTAGTCCCACAAAGGAATTATTATTTTCCTCGAATTTCTCAAAGTAAAGACGACCCCAATTAATATGAACATGTCTTAAACTTTCTATCTTCCACATGGTTTCCGGTATTTGATCTCTTAATGTTCTAAGCCGTCTAATAATAGACGCTCTCACAATAAGAGTTTCCAGGTTCCACAGGTCAGCTATTGACGGTGGAATACAATCAAATTGACCACAAAATGCCAAGTATTTTAGATGAATATTGGATAACATTTCTTTGGGGAACCAAGTGTATCCCCAACCCATATCCTCCAAATCCAACACCGTCAATACTTTAAAACTCTTCAAAATCCGACTTGGCAAATAGTTATAAACTCCAAAGAACAACAGAGAGTGGACCTGGCTTGTTGGCAATTCTTTTCTACTATCAATAGGTCTTGGCTTCATCAAAGAATTGCTTCCACCAATGCAAAGCCGATGGTGGTTATACTTTTGCAAGCATCCATCATAAATAGTTCTAAAGTCTACCCAATATAAAAAATTCTCTTTTGCATTTTTCTCTATACACAAGTCATATAACAAATCATGAACACTGCATCTCTTTATCCCCCCCAAAGAACTCCTCTCGATCACAACAACTAAACTTTGAGAAACAAGATTATCCAAGTACTCCTCTGCCAGATCTTCTGAGCTCCACATCTCATTTTCCTTGATAAATCCTTCTGCAATCCAAAGCCGCTTCAATTTTTTGGTGCGAATGCTTTCACCCCTTGGAAATGCTCCAAAATAAAGAAAGCACGATTTCAATTGGTCTGATAAATACTTGTAACTTAATTCTATTATGTGCATGCACCCTTCACTGTCAAGGTGTGACTTTAGATTTTTTGCAACTTGCTTCCATGAATCCAATTTTAGTTCTGTCTTTCTAAGAAGAGAGGCAATTAGAGCAATTGCCAGAGGCAATCCTTTGCAATAGGTTGCAATTTGTTTCCCGATCTCCAAAAATTCTAAAAGCCAACCATCAGAAAGAAAAAGCTTCTCTTTCATCAAATCCAAACTTTCCTTTTCAGAAAATAATGGAAGTTGATGAGAAATGGATTTTGAATTAGCTTGTGAAGCTAGATCATGATTCTGACTGGTAAACAAGATTCTACTTCCGTTCTTGTCATTTGGAAATGATTCTTGCACTTGGTGCCACACACCAACATCCCAAATGTCATCCATAACAATGAGATATCTTTTTCCTTTCAAACTTTTTCGTAGACTCTCAGCTAAATCTTGGATTTCTAGTTCGGAGATATTTTCAACATCAACCTCACTAACATTATTCACGATATGAATCATCAAGTCTCTAATCTTACATTCTTTAGAGACATAACACCACACCATTTTGTGAAAGTGATATTGAATTGAAGGATCATTATAAATTCTTTTGGCTAAAGTAGTCTTACCTTGGCCAGGCATTCCCCAAATGGAAACGATTGTGAGATCTTTCCATCCTCCAATGAGGTGATCAATTATTGATCTTGCATCCTCCTCGAAGCCTACAAAAGCCCCTTCAATTTTCGAAGTGGTAGCTTGTGATGGCAGAGCATTACTAGACTCCATCTTAGCATTGAGCATTTTGTCTTTGTACATCTGGAGATCTTTAATCTCTTTGACCTCAGTCTTGATGAGTTTTATTTCTTCTATGATGCTTGGAAGGCATAAGATACCGTACCAAATAGAAAAACTTTGGGTTGGACACAAGTTTGTGACGTATGCTGAATAGTACACCATGTTGACGACTCGAGTCTGGAGAGCCTTCAGTTCCTCCTGCTCATTTTGTAGCTCCGTCTTATTTTGCAAAAAAGGCCCGAGTGATGCTAGCTCTTCCCATACTGTTTGAATGCCATGCTTCACACTAGCAATAAAATTCACCTTTCCTTCTAGCATTTTCTTCAATTTTCTTAAGAAGGAATCAAGAAATCCTATTGTATTGGTCTCAGGAGAATTGAATCGTGACGGAGTGATTAAGTATAGCTTGCTTCAGCCTTTACTCTTTCAATTTTTTGTAGGAAATTAGAAAACTTAATCTTTGAAATGTCCTCTTTCATTTCATCAACATAAATTGAGCCAACAAGAGATGTCACCTCACTGATGATAGCATCAATTTGTGCAAGTATATGTTTTCCATCATCTGACGGCACCTCTAAATCCTCTGGGTTCTCCATAGGTTGATCCATGACAAATGATAACAAGAATATCAAGGCTTCATGTAGGATTTCAACATCATCGCTCGTAGGTATAACTAAATCTTCAAGAAGAAAATCAACATAACTTCCAGGGAGTTGAGAAATCATTGTATCTTTAGATTTATGAT
Source organism: Gynochthodes officinalis (assembly GCA_020080225.1). Classification (NCBI taxonomy): domain Eukaryota; kingdom Viridiplantae; phylum Streptophyta; class Magnoliopsida; order Gentianales; family Rubiaceae; genus Gynochthodes; species Gynochthodes officinalis. Next base: position 30,818,107 of record CM034625.1, on the reverse strand, counting down.
ATCTTGTAGCCTGAAGCACATTCAAGTAAGATGCTATGACCTCTAGAGTGCAAGGCATGGTTTTGTGCATCAAATCAGAAAGCATTGTCCCCAAGGTAGAAGCAAAGTTCTCATCCATTCCATCAATCCAATAGATACATCCTAAACATGAGATGTGATTAGCCCAAGTTCGAGTGTGAGACATGAGTTCACCCAAATTTTTAACTCCAGTCACTCTATGAACTATCCCAAGGTTAGCAAATGTTCTAAACATCTTGAGTTTCCTTGAAATGAAGTCAATTTGTTTCTTGACAGGAGCGGTCGGATGAATTTTGGAGTTAAGAGACTCAAGATTCTCTAGGACAAATAATATGAAAGAAGCCGTTTCTATTCCATATTCAAGAAACAATTCCTCATCGTGTTGGTAGGGCTTACATTTGTATGCGCCACCCAACAAAAGAAAGCTAATTTCCATGGCGTGTTGCTTTAACTCCTTAATTTTTTTCTGTAAGTCACAACTCATTTTCTCCCAATTCATGATTTCACCTTGAGCTCGCAGTGGTGACACTTTAAACTTCTCGGCTGTTTGCCTTAATATATGCTCCATAGTACCCACGACAGGTTGCAAATGCCAATCATTATCTAATTCTTCCAAATATTCCAAGCCCCAAAAAAACATTTTCAAGAATCTTATGTCCATGTCCAGTAGCTCTAACTGATGAGGAAGATGTTCGGATAGCATACCAAGTAATTCTTCCAAGATTTGACGTGCAGAATTAGCACAGGTTGGATGGCTTTCTTGCTCCATTTTCCCTTTCTCAGTCATTCTACTTGCCCACCAAATTTATTCTTTTTGGTGTAGTAAACACTTCATAATGCCTACAAATCAACAGCAGTAAAGAGTGAAATAAATATGGTACAACAAACTTAATTTCAATCAAATTGGATCTCAGTGGAGTCAATCATGCAAACCTGCAACAAGTACAAAGAATGACGAACGTGGGTGTGAAATTTCGCATATATTTCCATCTTCGTGTTTTTCAATTATTAATCTCATACTATTAAATATGTATGAGCTATTTCCCCTGATGAATTAGTCCATCTCATCCAACCTTGGCTTCAAAATGGTAACTATTTATATATGTCATTAATTTTATAGAGTACATGCTAAACGTCATTACATCTAATTAGGCCCCAATCAACAAAATAATGAAGCACAACTATGTATAATTTACATATTTCATTATTCCAATAAATTTAAGAGAATTCTCAAGAAAATAGTCAAATAAAAATAACAAAAATTGGGTCAAGCAATAATGTAAACTTAGGAATATTAGTATACCTTATTAACCAAGGACTTCAAAGTTCAAATTGAGCAAATAAATGTTATTTACTTTCCCTTTTGTCTTCTTCCGTTTTCACTTCTCCTCTCAAATTCCCAAGAAACATTTTTTTTTTTTTCATTTTAAGTTCAGGAATGAAAACACGAAAGCAAATTATAGATAACGATCATTGTTCCCAAAAATGATTTTTCTCTAAATATATAAATTCAATACAATACATTTGAAAATGTTAACAATCTGATATTCATATTAGTTATTATTCTATATATAAATTTAAATTGATTTTAACAATGCATATTTAATTGTCTAGTATAATTTATCCATAAAAATTTATGTTATTACCACCCGTTTACCTTCTAATTAAAACTTTTCAACTTCTTTTCTTTTTTTAAAATAATATTTTTCTGTGTATTTTTTAAATATGTTCTTAGTATTTTTGACTATTTTTATTTCACTTTCTAAACTATATAATTTTTTTAAAAAAAATTAAGCTACAATAAATTATATATAAAATTTGAATTTAAATATTATTTTTTATTTGTGCAAATTATACTAAATGGTGATTTCAAATTTTAAGATCATTATTACAAGAAAATTATCATTTTTTATTAATAATTAAGTCTATTACAATAATATCATATATTCCAATAATTAAGTATCCATGGTATGTATTAGATATGCATATCATACCTTAAATATTTTTAATAATAAATCTTTTTAATATTAAAAGAGTTAAAAGAAAAATACATCTTAATTACTATCAATAACATTTTTAAAAAAAATTGTACATTAGTTTATAAGATTTATATATATAATTTAATTTTAACTTTTAACACAGTTTTGTTATATCTAATTATATGAGAAATAATTCTAATATAAAATCTTTATCAACATAGAATAAATGAATTTCTTTTCACTTTAAAGGAAGCACTAATATTTGTTGTTAAAAGTTAAACACAAAAAAAAAAATTATATATGATTAAAATTGTTTCGTATGGCAACTTTAAATATATATTAGTAGTGAAGTTTCTATTCAATGACCTATTTAATTAATACTTTCATAATGAAACTGGAGTCTGAACGTGTGTTCCAAGAAGAACAAAAAACTGGAGGCTGTATTCTAAAATTCTGCTAAAATAAAAACCTAAAACTAAAGCTAAAGAAAAGAAGAAAAGAAGAAAAAAAAAATGTGAAGGACTTGATGGCTACTACCTAAACTCAACTAATGAAAGAACAGAAAAGAAAAAGAAAGTGTCTTGGAGAAAAGAAAGAAAATAACGGCTGCCTCTTCAATTTTCTACACACCCTTTTTGTCTTCTTCAGTTGGGTTTTTATAATTTTCCAAGTAGTTGCCCTACTTTGTCTTTCAATCACAGCCGTATTTTGTTTCCTTGTTTTGTTTGTCTCCAAATTGCAGTCGTATTCTATGTCCTTGTTGCTACCCAACTCTTGTTTCCTAATAACAGCACGGCTTGTTTTCTTGTGACTGAAGAAGTCTTTTGTTCTTTTGTTGTTGTGCTGTTTCTTGGCTTTTATACACGGCTGCCCTTCAGGAAATAAAAGGGTGCTGCTATCTCGAAAATAAATAGGGCTACTGCTATGCTGTCTTTTTCCTTTGCGGCTCTTTCCTGTCTTTTTCTCCTTTGGCCGCAGCTTCTTCTTTTCCCTTTTTTTTTTACGTTTGGCTTTTGACAATAAAGTGACAAAATAATCCTTGTATATTTTTGGAAGATAATTGATTAGTCCTTTGATCTTCAAATTAGAAGAAAATTCAGGATTAAACTCAAAAGTTCTAAAAAAATATTTAGATAACTTGGTGATCATAAAATCAAAGGAAATTTTAGCCAAAATAGGTAAAAACAAATCAAAACACAAGCCAATTTCTAATCAAGATTAATAAGAATAGCCTATATAAAATAGGGTTATCAAATTACCCCAAACTTAGATCAAAGCTTGTCCTCAAGTGTGCATATCAACATCTTTTTTTTCATTCCATTCCCTTTTTCAACCCATCCACAAATAACCCAAAGTCATCACACATTAGAAATCAAATTTGGAATGACAATCTAAAGAACAAGTATTTATAGCCAAGGTTGTTAAAATTGCATGTTGACTCATACGTTTTTACGAGCAAAATTCTAGAGTCCGATTCAACTCGTGTTTAAAATTAAAAAATGGTAAAATCGGGGTAAAATTGTTTGTTGATACGTAAAAACGTTAAAGTCGTACTTTTGAAGCAATTTCACAAATCCAGGCTTAGCAAGGTCTCTGACTTAAAACGGTAGAGAGGTTGGTGTGGGCGATTTGCACATATTCACAATGTAAGTTGGCTTTGGTCACATTTCTTTCTTAGTACAGAAGCTTCCTTGCCCGTTGGGCAGTGGAGGGAGTGTCTTTTAGTGGTAGATATTTTTGCTATCTTACGCGTGGGCTGGAGAGATGGTGAGGGGCAGTTCTTCACGATATCAACAAGACATTGATGATCTACTGCATAAGCTTAATTATCAGCGGGGGAAGAGGTTGGCGTCGTGTTGCAGAAGGATCATCTCCGCGATGCCATAAAAGAGGGAGAGAGCAGTTTGGTAGGTAGAGTTTTTGGAGAAAAAAAGGCCAATTTTTTGGGTTTAAAGCATACATTTCAGAAGGTGTGGCCGATTCATAAACCATTTTTTATTAGAGAACTGGCTGCCAATTGTTACCAGTTTGTTTTTCACTCCAATGAGGATTGATCATGGGTCTTGGCAGGGTGTGGCTGGATGTTTGAAAACCAAATTTTGGTGCTGAGGCCATGGAAGCATAATATAAATTAGTCTGATCGTGAGTTCTATAGACAACAGATTTGGGTCCAATTTTGGAATGTGCCCTCGAGCTAGTTCACAACTGCTACGGCTAGGCAAATTGGAGGTGTGTTTCCAGAGATACATGAAGTGATGCTATCTGAATTTGGTGGCCTCCAAGGTCGTTACATGCGAGCCTTAGTCACACTTGATCTCGAACTTCCCCTATTAAGAGGTACCATGCTTCGTTACCATGATAAGGTCAGCTGGGTGGGTTTTCAGTACGAGTTTTTGCCCCTGTTTTGTGTGTATTGTGGCTGTTTTGGTCATGGGGACAAATGGTGTGGGGGAAGAGCTGAGGATAAGCAACTTAAGCAATTGAAGGAGGGCCAGTTTGGTCTGTGGTTGAGAGCGGGTTCAAGGACTGTTTTTTATCATGACAATGGCAATGGGTCTTCTATTTCAACAGAGGCATCTAGGTCACTAGCTACTGTGGATCCTGTCATTCTGGTTTTTACTTCTGGACACAGGAACAAGAGGGAGGCATAGAGTTGTTCTTTGTTGAAAACAGGGGAGATGATGCTCCCGTTGCTTCCTCATGAAATACTGCAATGGGCTGTTGATTCGAAATCTATTTTTTTTTTATCTAATTCAGCTGTGCGGCGGGGGCTTTCTATTTGTTCTGTTGAAGCCACAAATGCTCCTCTACATGCTGATCTCGATAGAGGTATTTCGCTTCCTGTTGAGGGTTCGATTTTGGGTTTAGGGAGGTTTCTAAATGTTTGGACGCTGCTCCGCCGAAAGGTGTTGTTTTGCCGTTTGATTCAGATGTGTAACGGGGGAAGGAGATGGCAAGAAGGGCTGCTGCATCGCAGGACTTGGGTCTAGATTCTGTTATGGCCAACACTTCCTCTCAAGTGGCAGCAAGATTAGATAAAGGCAAGGCTGTTCGACAGTGTATTCCGGTTTCCAAATGGCGAAAAGCAGGTAGGCGGCTGTTTTTTGACCTTGGGGTGCTCCCGCAGCCGATTTCAATGGGGATAAAAATAGGGGAGAAAAGAGCTTGGTTGATGGAGGGGGCGGAATTGAGTTCTTCAGAGGCTCAAAAGCAGAAAAAAAAATTAAGGGGGTGAGTTTTCTCAAACTGGGGTTCACAGGACCAATCCTCAAAGGTCTCACCACATTCAGTGAAGATAGAGGTGTGAAATTGTCAAGGTTTGGGTGCAGCTTTTACAATTTCCTAGTTGAGAGAGACAATTGTCTCTCAACATCCAGATGTGGTTTTTTTATCTGAAACTAAACACCATTCGGAGTATGTGGAGAAGGTATGTAGAAAGTTGAAGTTTGAAGGGAGATGCCATATTGTTGACTCGAAAGGAACTAGAGGTAGTTTGCTAGTGTTTTGGCAACCTCATGTGCTGGTTTTAAGTGTGGTCAGTTCTACTTTTTGTATTCAGTTGCAATATCAACTCGAGGGTGATCAAAAGACTTGGTGGGCTATTTTTGTTTATGCGAGCACTAATAGTGCGATGAGGGAAAAACAATGGCTTTATTTGTTAAATGAGAAACCTAATTGGGGAGACTAGTGGGAGATGGGAGGGGATTTTAATGATATTAGGTTTCCTTATGAGAAGAGGGAGGGGGGGGGGGGAGGATATGATCGGCTCATAGTTGTCTTCCATTTCAACGATTTGTATGGCAGATGAAGATGATGGATATTGGTTATATGGGAAGGTCTTTTACGTGGAGCAATAATAGAGTGGGGGCGAGTTTGTTGAGGAACGGTTAGATAGGTTTTTTGGGGCTCCAAATTGGCAGTTTTTATTTCCAAAGGCTAGAGTGTTTCATTTGGACAAACAAGCTTCGAATCATTCTTTCCTTCTCTTAGATATGGATCCTCACCAGCAGTGTCGCAGGCCAAGGTTTGTGTTTAATAAGCGTTGGATTAAGAGGGAAGATATGCAACAAACTGTTGCAGCAGCATGGCATAAAGAGAAGTGAGGGACAAAAAAATATGTTCTAAGCTCTAAGATTGCTCAATATTGAGTGGATTTATTAAAGTGTAGTTCTATATCAAACCATAATTCAGCTAGGAGGATCAAATGTCTTAAAGCGCAATTAGAGGTTCTAAGGCGCGGGGGGGGGGGGGGGGGGGGAAGGTGCTAGGAATTGGCTTCAATAGCATGGTTTGAAGAATATGTTACGTAAAGCTTATTTGGAGGAAGAAAGTTATTAGCAGCAAAAATCCAGGAATCAATGGTTGAGGGAAGGGGATCGAAATTCCAAATTTTTTCATGCCACGATGATTCAAAGAAGAAAGAGGAATCAGATTGTTAGTTTGACAAATTCTCAAGGGCATGTCTATGTGACGAAAGGAGATCTCCAGGAGGAAGTTGTGAGGTATTATGATCAGTTATATGCGTCTACTCATTCAATCCAATGTCCAGGGTTGCTTAATGGTTTTCCAACCACTGTCACTCCATCTATGAACCAAAGAATGATGAGGCCAGTGAAGGAGGTTGAAATTAAAAATGCCCTATTCCAGATGAATCCTAATACAGCTCCCGGTCTGAATGGTATGACTCCTTTGTTTTTCCAAACTTATTGGCATCAAGTCAAAGGTGATATTATTAATGCGGTTAAGGAGTTTTTTCATTGTAAGCAAATGCTTAGGAAGCTTAATCATACTTTGATTACATTGCTCTCAAAGGTTTCCACTCCTATGTTTGTATCGTAGTTTAGGCCAATAAGTTTGTGTAATGTGGTCTATAAGATTATTTCTAAGATACTTGCTAATCTTATTAAGGGATGTCTTTATAAGTGTATTAGTCCTAATCAGTCTGCTTTTATTCCTGGCTGGCAAATTCTTGATAATGTGATTGTCGCGCATGAGAGCATTCATACTTTCAATTCTTTGAGAAAATGGAGGAAGGGGTACATGGCATTTAAATTAGATATGGCTAAAGGTTATGATAGGGTGGAATGGCGGTTTTTAGAGCAGGTAATGACAAAAATAGGATTTGCTTGGGGTGTGGTTCAGTGGATTCAGGAATGTCTGTCAACAAGTAATTTGTCCATTAATATTAATGGAAAGGCATGTGGGTATATTAGTCCTACTCGGGGCATTCGGCAGGGAGATCCAATTTCACCTTTTTTGTTCGGATGAGGAGAGTATAAAGGGATGAGGGCTAGTAGGAATAGACCTATTCTTACTCATTTGTTTTTTGCTAATGATTCATTGTTATTTTGTGAGGCAACTGCAAATCAAAGCTCATATTGTGCACCAGATTATTCACTCTTTCACTCTTATAGTCAATGTTCGGGTCAAATTGTTAATTTGGACAAATCTTCTGTATTTTTTAGTCCTAATGTCTCCAGGGAGGTTAGATTCAGATTTGCCAAGTTATGGGGGGTGTGAAGGAGCAATCGAATGCTCAGTACTTGGGGTTGCCTATGAGAATTGGTAGGTCGAAAAGGGAGGTCTTTCAGTTTATTATTGACAAAGTTCAGCACATAATTCTAAATTGGAAGTCTCAGTTTTTGAGTTTAGCTGGCAAGGAGGTTCTTATTCGAGCAGTGATAAATGCTTTGCCCACATATGTCATGGGATGTTTTAAACTTTCCAAGGGAGTGTGTAAAGAAATTTGCTGTCTTACTGCGAATTTTTAGTGGGGTGCTAATCAAGATGCAAGGCAGAAAATTCATTGGAAGAAATGGCAGGACCTTACTAAAGCAAAGGAGGAGGGGGGATTGGGCTTTCAAGAGCTTCAAAGTTTTAATGATGCTCTACTTGCGAAATAATTGATGAGGGTCATTAATCATCCTGAGTTATTAATGAGCAAGGTCATGAAAGCAAAATATTTCCCACACACAGATGTGTTGTTGGTTGCTAATAAACAAAATGCTTCATGGCTTTGGAAGGGTTGGATGGGGGCCAGATATATTGCACAAAGGGAATCAACTGAGGGTATCTAGAGTTACTCAATGAAGTCAGGATATCATAAGTTACGGCACAATCGACAACTAGCAGACCAAGTTCCTGAATCTAGTACTTCTAGAGAAAGAACGCATCATATGTGGACAGCTACTTGGAAGCTTAAGGTCACAGGCAACGTCAAACAGTTTGTATGGCATTGTTGTCATAATATTTTGACAATAAATGATAAGCTGCATCAAAGGAAGATACCAGTTGAGCCTACTTGTCCAATGTGTGGAGTATTGGCTGAAACTATCGAACATCTCATGTTTCATTGTTCGCGAGTGCAACAAGTTTGGAAGCTGGCTCATGTGGATTGGGTTAGGTTTCTGCCTCTGGATAATTTTCAGCACTGGTGGCAACATCTTTGCTCTAGGCTTAGGGAGAATGGCTGGGCTGAACGGATTCAATTCACAGCGTATCTTCTGTGGATGATATGTAAAAGCCAAAACATGTGGGTGTTTCAGCGTGAATGGATGCCAGTGAAGGATGTAGTTGAGGTGGCGAGACATGCTTGGTTGGAATTTTTTCATGCACAGATGGTAGTTTAGCTACATTTTTTACGTCTGTGTAAAGTTTGTTTGTATAGGTGTTGGTTTTAATGTGTTGGGTGTCGGTTTCATGTGCTTGAGGTGGTTTCTGTTGTTTCAAAACCAGGGTTTGCTCAGAGTACAAAGGGCATGCTGCTGAAATTTTTGAGAGTAGGTTAGTTAGCTAGAATCATGGGAACGATCAGTGGCTGGCGACTTTATCACTGGGAAAACACGATATTGAGGTAATAGATACCCTACTGGGAGGGATGCCTTTCATTTTTAGTAGGGTCTCTATTTCTTCTATGGTGTATTTTTGTGAGAGGGTGGGTTGATATGTGACATGTTGTTATTTCATCTTAGCCAAGACTAGAGTTAGGAAGAGTCCAATTTTGGGGAACATTTGACTGTAAATATTCATTGTTCCAAAGTTAATACAATTATTGACCTTTTGATATAAAAAATAATAATAATAATAAAAAAAAAAGCAATTTCACAAAAACGCGCAAAAAGGCTGCGTTTTGGTAAAAAACCAAATTTGTGCCTTTCTGCTGCATTTCATTCCCTTTTCTTCTGCATTTCTTCTGCATTTCATTCCCGTTTCTAGAGGGTTCCACTGCCGGCGTGCCACAAATCAAGCTCCGCCGAACTGCCGAAGTCACAAGCCGAAACTCCATCTCCAACGCAGCCTCAATCTCCGCCGAATTGCCGAAGTCACTGCTGTTAGGTCCCCTGTTTCTTTGGCATTTCCGGAATTCTTAAAGTGAGCCCGCTACCCAACAACCAACGAGTCCAGCACTCTTGTGACCTTGCAGTTTTCACCCCTCTAGTTTTTGGCACTTTTGCTTTCATTGATTTGTTATTCTCTTTCTTCCTCTTGGAATCGGCAACAGGCAACAAGTTGTTTTCTGTTTTCTGTTCGAATCGGCAGTAGCAAACAACCATCATCATTCCACTCCATTGTTTTAAGGTAAAAAATTTTCTATTTTTTTTCCCTGTGTGTTTTTGGATTGACATATTTCTATTTCCCAAAAAAAAAATTGCTATGATGTTAAGTTTTTTGGATAATCATTCTAGATGAAAATAAGTACTTTTAGGAATAAGCATTTTTGGAGGTCAAATTCTTACCTACAAAAACCATCTGATTCAACTTTTAAAGCCATCCCTGAAGAAAAATTCTAGCATTTGTTGATATGGAGTTAGAATTTTTGAGTTCATCTTCTAGTATGATATCTGTTTGATGTATTGCCTGACTCAGGATATATCTCAGCTCTTTCAATATACGTTCTGGGCATCTTGTCTCTATTCCTTTTTGAATAATTTTGAATTCGTGTCATCTGGATTCCGGTTCCTCATTGCCTGTTTGATGTATTGCCTGACTGCCAAAGTTTAAAGTGCAAACATACCCTTGATAGTTTATTTGTTTAAATTTTGAGTTTTGATAGTCTGATAATGGCGGCTGTTTCAGCGCAATCCTCAACATTCAATCTGTTGAATCCACCCTTTTCAATGGACTCCTCAATTATCAGTTGTAGTAGCAATAGGAGTAAAATCCTTCATCTGGGCTTCTCAAATTCTTCTCGCCGAAAGTTTCTACTCGACAGGACTTCCACTTTGAATGGGCACCCCGCAAGACTTGTGGTTTGCAGTACTGATAGGAATTATTTGAATAAAACTGGCACTCTTTCTGTCTCTGATTCACCTCCCTCGAGCCCCAGGCCAAGTTAGTACTTTCGTGTTTATTTGTGGTTGTTATATTATGCTGAGGATTGTAACTTATATCTACGGTTATTATTGATGCAAGTGGAATGTGTAATTAACTGATGAATTTGTTCATAGTGATCTTTATGGGAATTCTGTTCAATTGGGATTTTTTTTCTAGTATTTGTGGGTTGGTCGTCTTTTTTTTCAATTGATTTGTTCTATTTTATATTTGATACGAATAGAGTATGAGGTTTATATGCATGGTTGTTAATGAATTATGATTTTTATTAATTTTTAAGTGTGATTAATAATATTCTCTTTTTGAAATTTGTGTACTTTTTATAAGTTTGAACAGGTTTATAATTTATAAATTTAACGTATATTATATATAATATATTTATTATATTATTTTCTATAATTTGTAAATTATTACGATTTTACGATCCGATTTTGTGGACCCTCTATCGATTTTATATAAAAACTTGAGTTTAACAACCTTGTTCATAGCCTGATTTCCTTAAGAAAACATACATTAATTTCAACAATTTCATCGAAATCAAATGCACAAAATTTGATAACCTCTCATAAGTTGCACTCTAATCACTCAAAGTGTTTAGGAGTTCATTCAACACTCAAATCAAACGTAGCATGTCATTATCATAAGTTTGTTTATATATCACATTTCCACCACTAATAAATATAGATTCATGCAAAAATTAAAGGGTCTTGAAAAGGATTATAATGGGGCTTAGGTAAAGGTAGGTAAAACCGAACGAAAATTTTAGGTTACACACATCAAGATATATTAGAATTTCCTTGCATGACTCAAAAACAACAATAACAGAACATTAAAACCACTTCCTTATTCCAAATTACATGTATCTCCTTTTTGCAACTTTATCATATAGCTGGACTGTTTTGTATACAATGAAGAACATTTACTTTGCCCACTCTTCATAAAGGAATACTTTTCTTTTTTCATTTTTTTTTCTTTTTATTCAATTTTTTTTCAGTGGTTCTTTTCTTTGGAATCAACAAAATTTTATCATGCAATTCATTCTCACATACTCTTGATAAAGGGTTTAACGATGATAAACAAAAACAACGGTTTAAGGCTAATGTTGTAGTGTTATAACAAAAAAATGTTGAGGTTTAAAATTGATTGACTAGGGGCATACGTAATGGGTAAGCTTTTTAGAAAGTTTAACTTAGCTAATCCTAAATGCTTATCATTTCAAAGCATGAATCCACAATGTTATCTTCCCCTGATTGTGGATTTTGTTTATGTGTTTATGGACGAACACGATTCTGTTGTTTGTGAACTTATTATGAAAATGGAATTCTACAGTAAAGTAAGAATCATTTACCATTGTAAATATTTGGGTATCTCTTAGATGCCTCATTGAGGGTTCAGAGTCGTAACTGTCAGGATCTGTTCGAGATTTGTAGGTCCCGAACTGTATTGAACTCACAGGTCCCGAACTGCATTAGACACACAGGTCCTGAACTATAATGAACTCACAGATCCCGAACTGGATTAGATGCACAGGTCCTGAGCTGTATTGAGTCCATGTCCATCATAAGCCCCCCAGACCTTTGTCGGATTATGTCAGGCAAAGGTCTAATCAAAAGAAATAATGGGAGAAAATATAGGGAATCGAAATGCATCGTGTAAAGACAGGAGTTATGATCCCGCTTTTCAAGAGTGCGACGTGAGAGATCGTGGGGTAATAAAGATCGTGAGGGTTCACACGGAAGCTAGAAGTTGTGAGATATAAAAGCAACTTTTCAGTTTTAGGGTATTTACCTAGCATTACTAGCAACGTGCATTGGAGTTGGAGAGGCAAGAGAATACAGTCAAGCGACGCCGACGAATAACAATAGTTTCTCACCTCTAAAAAGTAAGTATATTTTTTTCCACTTCAATGTCGTCAGGATCTTCCCAAGGGGGAAAAGCAATGTCTGGAACAGGAAGAGACGATAATGTCTCTGAGTCATCCAGTCATGGATTAATAAGAGCGAAGAGACGTAGTATGAGAGGAAAGAGGGCTGTAGTTGTCACCAGTTCAGAGGGAGAAGAGAATGTATCGAGTAGTTTGAATTCCCCGGAAGAGGAATTGGAAGAATTTATGGCCCCACCGGTGGTAGGGTACCCTGCAAAATTTACCCCTACGGCGGAGGGGTTAGAGTCAATATTTAGCGAAGCTGACGTGAAGGAGTTAAGGAGGAAGTATCATATTCCCAAAGAATATGGTGCTAGAGCTCCAGGGAGTGAGGGTAGGGCGTGTAATCCGCCATCTGGATATACCGCCGTGTATGAGGAACACCTGACGGTAGGCCTTAGGTTTCCTGTTTGTCTACTTCTGATAGATGTCCTGAGATATTATAAGATATCTGTCGCCCAATTTGCCCCCAAAGCCGTAAGGCTGATTATAGGAGTAGAGTTGTTGTGTAGAGAGGGAAAATTTAAGAGTTGTGTGGACCTCTTTAGGTTCTTTTTTTGTATGAAAAAATCAGCAAACTCGATTGAGTATTTCACTTTTTTTCCCAGGTATAAGAGTAAGGGGGGTAGGCCTTCCACTCATCATGAGTGGAAGAAGAGATTTTTTTTTTGTGAAATCCGATGTGTGTGGGTTGAAAACGAGGTGGTTCTTCGGGGAAAGAACAGACCCATACCCTAATCGGAAGAAACAGAACCCCCGGGGAAGAGCATATATTGAACTCCAAGAAGAAAAGATTGGCAATTTTACGAAGGAAGATTTGGTTAGATACAATTTAAGCCCCGCGGTGGCTGATACCAGACCTGTGGTTGTCCAATCTTCGCAAGATGACGAGGGTAGGGACTTTATGTGAGCTTTATAATGGTTTTGTTTATGCAGATATTAATGTTATATATCACTTATGCAGTGAAATTTAGAAGCTCAATCAAAGTGGAACCCACTACTGGGGCTCAGCCGGAAACAGGGGGAGTATCCCAAGGAGTTCCTTTGGTTAAGGAAGTGGAGACAGGGGATTCTTTCAAGAGGAAGGCAGAGGAAGATGTGGTGGAGATTGTTGCTCTAGTTAAGAAGAAAAGGGTGAAGGTGCCAGCTACAAAGAAGGCAGTTGGTTCTGAGGTAGATACTGCAGCAGAGATTGCAGTTTTATTTGCTAAACCTGGGGCAAAAGAAATGCTGAGGTTTGAAGGATTAAAAAATTACCAGAGGAAATTGGCAGAAATGCCATTGACTGAATTGAATGACAATTTTTGTCATATTATTCCCTGGGTAATGTTTCCTGCAGTTTGTCTCATTTCAGTGTTTTTTTTTAAAGTGGGTTATTGTACAGGCACTTGCGACCTGGAGTGAATATTTTTTGAGAATGAATGACGAGGCTGGGACAGTTGCAGCCTATAAAATTGAGAACGAAGAGTTGAAAGAATCGAAAAGAGTAGCGGTCGAATCTAGAAGAAAGTTGAAGAGGAAGGTTGCAGAAATGCAGAAGGAATAGGAGGAAAAGAAGAAAGAGGTGTCAGCTCTACAACAACAGCTACAAGAGAAAAAGATTGAATTGCGGAAGACTCTGAGCATAGCCCAAGGAGAATTCTCTAAACTGTTGATGAAGAAGATTTTTCACACGTAAGATTACGGAGATTTCGTTGTTAAATTCTGCAGAACTGCTGGACAAGTTGGTGGCCACGAGGTGGCAGTGGATATTCAAAAAAGCATCTTTCTCTGAGGCTTGAAGAATTGCCTGGGAATGACCCGGAAGTTGAGGTGAGAGCAATCCAGGTGTACATGGATGCTGTTAAAGCGTTTGACAGCTCATTCGTCTTATTAGAGCACATAGCCTCTCGTAACTCTCCAATGACCCTGGAGGAGCTGAGACTGTGTGATGTAGACGAAGATCCAGATCTTCGGAATGAGGCTGATGCAGGGCCAAGTGACCGTGCAATAGCAGGGACATTGGCTCACGAAAGTGAAGCTCTTCACAAGGCTGACTTTACTTTGAATTTTTTCATGATATTTTTTAGACACATTAATGGTCTGTTAACTTATGGGATGGTTTCTATTCTGGAAATTGCTAATTGGATATTTTTCTCTGTTCACGTGTTTGATGGTTTGTATGCCTGGCATTCTTATTTCGAACAAGAGTTCGTGTTAGTCATTTACACGAACAGATCAGGGCGCTTGAGGGCGTCACTACAGATCTCCGAGATACTATCTTTTGCTTAAAGAGAGAAAACAAAGAGTATTATGAGCAAGTGTCGTATTTACAAGACCGAAATCACTGTTTAAGTGAAGATTTGACCCAAAAGCAAAGGTTATTAGGGGATTTAAGTTTATCAAGTAATGAGGGAGTTACTGAAACAGTTGCCAAACTCATAGCTGAAGTGGAAGGACTTACTGCAGAAATAAAAGAAAGGACGAAACGATCAGTACCTTGACTAGTGATGTAGATAAAGAGCGCTGGGAGGTTCGAGGTCTCCAGGAGACTCTGAAACCTCATAAGCTGCAAATCCAAGAATTGCAGCTTGAATGTGAGATTTGGAAATCTAAGGTAACTTAGATGGAAGCACAACTGCGGAGTGCTGGTGTGAAGATAGCCTCTGCAGATAAAGATCCTGTAGACATAATGCTAGAGGAGTTCGAACTAATGGCCAACCGAGGTCAATCAGATACTCCATTATATAAGAGTAAGGAGGCTTTACTCAACAAGTATCTGCAAGAAAGAACAAAATATGAAGAATTGAGGAAAAAAGGAAAAGAGAAAGTTTGAGCTAGTTTAAGGATCCATTTAGTGGTTGACGCAATTCCCCATTTGTATATGGATGCACAATTCCCCACTTGTGAGTGGGTCTACAATTCTGCATCTGTGAGTGATTCACAATTCCCCACCTATGTGTATGTGTTAGGGAATTGCGATAAGTAATAAATTTTCTTTTTGTTATGAGTACATGTAATTTCCTCACTCCTTGGGGATGTTATGGAAGAAGCAGCTGATCTTAGCTGAACCGAGGTTACGCGTTAGTTCCTCGATTTAATAATTAGCAAGGCAGTTTCACCACCTTGAACCGAGTTTACGAAGGTAATAGATTCGTCACTCGATTTATTCAACGATACTTAATTTATTCAATGATAAAAAGAAAACAATTAAACATAGAAACGTTTTAAGTTGCTAACATGCCAAACACGGGATATTATGTTTCCCTCCATAGTGGCTAACCGATAACTCCCCGATTTGGATGCATCGATGACTTTATATGGGCCTTCCCAATTGGCTTCTAATTTGCCCAACTTCTGAGCTCTGCTCACCTCGTTCTTGCGCAGAACTAACTCCCCTAGGGCGAACTCATTGATTTTCACCATTTCATTGTAATATTTTGCCATATCTTGCTTGTATCTAACTTCTTTAATGGAAGCTAAGTCTCTGCGTTTCTCCAGCAGATCCAGATTGAGACGGATATCCTCTTCATTAGCTGTATTGTTGAAAGCAATAAGTTGGGGACTAGGAACCCCGATCTCTACTGGGATCATAGTCTCTGAACCGTATGTGAGACTGTAGGGAGTTTTATCGGTTGCTGTACGCGGCGTGGTGCGATAGGCCCACAGAACATTCGGGAGGTTTTCCACCTAATCTCTTTTTTCTTTATCCAAGCAAGTTTTCAATCCATGTAAAAGCGTTCGGTTAGTGACCTCCACCTGCCCATTGGCTTCAGGATGTGCTACGGACGTGAACTTCTGCTTGATGTAGAGTTCTTCACACCACAATCAGAAGAGATTATCCGCAAACTGTTTACCATTGTCCGAGATGATCACCTGAGGGATCTCAAATCTGCAGACAATGTTGCTCCATACAAATTTCAGAATGTTCCTTCCAGAGATTGTAGCCAACGGTTCAGCTTCTACCCATTTAGTGAAGTAATCGATGACGACTAATAGGAATTTTAATCTATCCGAAACTTCGGGAAAAGGACCCAGTATGTCTATTCCCCACTGGGTGAAAGGGCAAGAGCTTTGAATATTAACCATTTCCATCTGTGGTCGTCTGACTAAAGAGGCATAAAGTTAGCACTTGAGGCATTTATGTACGAAATCACAGGCGTCTTTAAATAGTGTGGGCCAGTAATATCCCCATCGAATAATCTTCTTGGCTAGCATTCTGGGACCTGTGTGACTCCCGCAAGACCCGAGATGCACTTCCTAAAGTATGTAGTCAGGTTGCTGGTGGCCCGACGTATCTGAGCAAAGGCTGCAAATACAATCGTTTGTATAGGATTCCATCTTGTATCACATAGCGAGGGGCCTTTAGCCTAAGTTTTCTGGCCTCATTTTTATCGGATGGTAGCTCTCCATTCTCCAGATATTTCCAAATAGGTATCATCCAATTTTCTTCTGCTCCTTCAATAACCATCACAGGCTTCGCATCTGTGCTCCTACAGGGAAGCACTTCTACTAATACTCTTTTGTTGAGGTAGTAGAAGGCAGAAGATGCCAACTTGCTAAGGGCATCGGTTCTTTTATTTTTAGACCTCGGGATCTGTATGATCTGGAAAGCCTTAAAAGACAGGCTGAGAGCCCGAACTTTATCCAGATATTTTTTTATTTGGGGTTTCTTAGCCTCATAAGTTCCCCGCACTTGGTTGACAACAATTTGGGAGTCACTGTAGGCACATATCTCTTTTGCCTTCATTCTCTGTGCTAAACTCAGACCTATAATGAGAGCTTCATATTCAGCTTCGTTGTTAGTTGCCTTAAAGCCAAAGCGGAGGGCATATGTGACCTTTATTCCCTCAGAACTTCTTAGCAGTAGCCCAGCTCCGCTCCCATACTCATTTGATGCTCCATCGACGTATAATGTCCATATATTTGGGTCAACTTCCCCGCTTTCCCTAACTTTTGTAAGCTGTGCGGGGGTTGTGGTATCTGGCGTGGAGGTGGGCATTTCGGCAGTGAAATCTGCAAGGACCTGTGCTTTGATGGCAGTTCGAGACTAGTATTGAATATCATGCTCTCCTAACTCAACAGCCTATTTTGCAAGTCATCCCGAAACCTCTGGTTTCGATAGTATTTGCTTAATGGACTGATATGTGAGCATGCATATGGGATGAACTTGGAAATAAGGTCGTAACCTCCTTGCAGCATGGACCAACGCAAGCACTATCTTTTCCATGGGCAGATATCTCGTTTCCGCATCCTGAAGTGCACGACTGACATAGTAGATAGGTCACTGGATGCCATTATCGTCACGCACAAGTACCGCACTAACCGCGTTATCTGAAAATGCCAAGTACAAGTGCAGGGTCTCTTCTGGCACTGGTACTGTAAGGGCAGGGAGTTCAACTAAATGCGCATTCAGTTCTTCAAATGCTTTTTGGCACTCTTCTATCCATTTGAAATTCTTAACTTTCCTTAAAGTTTTGAAGAAGGGAAGATTCAGATCTACAGAACTTGACAGGAATCTGTTTAGAGTAGCGAGTGACTTCGTCAATTTCTGGACCTGCTTCAACGTTCTGGGTGGTGCCATTTCTGTAATTGCTCGGACCTTATCCGGGCTGGCCTCAATCCCATGTTTGGAGACCATGAAACCTGAAAACTTTCCTGATCCTATCCCAAATGTGCATTTTTTGGGGTTTAGACGCATTCCCACTCTGATCATTGTCTGCAGGGTTTCCTCCATATCTCCGGGTGCACTCCCACTCCTCTTTGATTTGATTACCATGTCATCTACATACACCTCCAAATTTCTTCCAATTTGGTTGAAAAAAACCTAGTTGACCAAACGTTGGTAGGTGGCTCTTGCATTTTTCAGACCAAATGGCATTTTTGTGTAGC
This sequence comes from Gynochthodes officinalis, assembly GCA_020080225.1. Lineage (NCBI taxonomy): Eukaryota > Viridiplantae > Streptophyta > Magnoliopsida > Gentianales > Rubiaceae > Gynochthodes > Gynochthodes officinalis. The sequence goes on along the minus strand of CM034625.1, from coordinate 30,799,984 downwards.
AGAAGATTCCCATTTCTGTGATGAACGCTGTTTTCTCAGCGTCTTCCTCATCCATTAAGATCTAGTGATAACCCTTGTATGCATCAAGAAACATCAGTACTTCATATCTTGAAATGGCCTCAACTTTCTGGTCAATCATAGGTAGGGGATAACAATCTTTTGGACAATACTTGTTCAAATCAGTATAGTCAATACACATTCTCCAGCTATCATCTGGTTTCTTGACCAAAACAGGATTGGATAACCAGGTAGGATAAAATATCTCTTTGATGATTTCGGACTGGAGTAGTTTCTTCACCTCCTCATTGACAACTGCATTTTTATCCGGTGCTAAAAACCTCTTCTTCTGTTTCACAGGCTTGATTCTTGGATCAATGTTGAGTTTATGCGTCATTAGGGACGGTGAGATTCCTGTCATGTCCTCCGGTCCCCGAGCGAAGATTTCCTTATACATGCGGAGGAGATGAATAACCTGTTATTTGATCTTTGGGGCCAAAGTGGCTCCTACTTTGATGGTCCTGTCTGGATGTTGGGAATCAAGGATGACCTCTTCAACCGCATCTGTGATCTCCTCAGGTCCAGACGGCATCTGTTCTGTATTATCAGAACTATGAGATGTGGAATTCACAGTTGTCATTTCATTGCCTTTGCTCGCACTTCCCCGAGGTGTTGCCTTAGGGTTAGCCGTTTGCAAGTCTGCAGCTTGTATAGCATGTATCCCTTTGGCATCTGTATGTTTGCCTTTAAGGGCAATACACATGCATTCACGCGCCGCATACTGGTCTCCACGGATGGACACAATTCCTTGCTCAGTTGGGAATTTCATGACAAGATGATACGGAGACCAAATTGCCTTAGCTTTGTTCATCCAGAATCTTCCAATTATGGCATTAAACGGGGATGGAGCATCTACTACGTAAAAGTTTATCATGATGGTTTGTCTCTAGGGTACTCCCCGATCGTGACTGCCAGCGTAATTACACCCACCGGATGAGCTACTTCATGAGCGAAAGTCACCAACGGCATGCTGGATGACTTTAAAGCTGCAAAATCAATTCCTAATTTGCTGAAACAGTCTATGTATAAGACATCAATTGCGCTCCCATCATCCACATACACTCTATACACTTCCTTGTTAGCAACAATTGCTTTAATAACCAAAGCATCATTGTGTGGACTTACAGTGGGAACTGCATCTTCTTCTAAAAACGTGATGACTTCAGAGGGTTTGAACCACTTATTAGCTGGCTCTTGGGGCGGAATCCTTCTTGCACTAGCTTTGATTGTAGACTGAGATTGGCCTTCTGGATATCCCCCAAATATGGCATAGATTACGCCAGTGACATTTCGGTTGTCATTGGGTGGTGGCGGAGGCACCCCTTGTTGAGGGGGAGGATTTGGATACGGTTGATATGGGGATTGGATGGATGATCCCATCTCTGTTTGTAATCCTGTTGTTGTGTAGGTTGGCCCCGTCCTCCTTGTCTTCCTCCACGCCCTCCGGCGTGGTTACTGTTTCTTCGGCCTCCAAACCTAGATTGGGATCCCGCATGCCATCGTTGGACATATTGGCCTAACATGCCATTGTGGATGCAGTCTTCAATCTCCTTCTTGAGATCTTTACATTCTTCAGTATCATGGCCATGATCATTGTGAAAGGCGCACCAGAGGTGTTGTGGCCTTTTGTGTGATGCAGCTGTCAACGGTACAGGTGGTCAAAGAAGTTCCTTATGTATGGCCAGGATTTTAGTGCAAGTTTTATTGAGTGGTGTTAAACTCTTTTCTTGAATCGCGGCACCAACCGGCCTTTGTTGTAGTTTAGCCTGTCAAAAGCACTTTTCTGGTGGTTTTCCCCTTTAGCATCATCTTTCTTTTCATGCTTCTCGTTTTTCCTCTTCTTTCTGTTAGCCTCTTCTCCTTTGGTGTAGCTTTCCACCATTTGCCAGAGGGTTTGGATATCTCTTGGAGTATCCCTAGCCAGTTTGGTATAAAATGGTCCTGGATTTAGGTCATTCATGAAGGTTGAGATTACCAGTTGATCCGTTCTGTCGGCCACTTGCAGGCTTTCATCATTAAACCTTTCTACATAAGATTTCAAAGATTCATCCTTAGCTTGCTTGAGGTTCATCAGGTCCGCTGCTGATTTATGAAACTTCTTTCTCTAGAAAAAGCGGGTATGAAAAAGTTGGGCCAACATCCTACATGATGAAATGCTGTTACAGGGGAGTTCATCTGATGAGACTCAAGAAGCCCACAAGCCAACTCAAGAAATTGACAAGCCAGCTCGCAAAGTATTTGATCCATTAAGGCATCTTACGGGGCCGATAACGAGGGCTCGAGCTAAACGCGTTCAAGAAACCTTAAGTGGTTTAATTCATGACCTCCAAGCTCATCAAGCATGTGACCAAGACTTGCAAGTCATTACCTTATTGCAAGTCCAGATTGAAGAACACTAGTCCTCAGTAGGATTCTAGTGTGATAATAGGCCAAGTTTATTTACTTAATTTTTTAGTTTTATTTTAATTTTTTTCAGGCCAAAATTAGATGATTATGGCTGAATTATTGCAGTATTACTTTTAGGAAATTTATGGCCTAAATTATCCTTTTAGTTAGATGCCAAATTTGTAAACTTGAAGTAAGCCTTAAAGGGAAAACTTCTAAGTCCAATTGCTTTAGGCTTTAGGATTTTCCTTTTTAGTTTAAGGCTATCTTTTAGTTACTTAAAGGAGCTGTAATCTTTCTCTTTAGAAATTAGATTAGGATTAGGATTTTAATTGTTTTCTTTTACAATCCTTGTACCCTATAAATAGAGACCATTCACCAAGACATGAATAAGAAGATTTTGTGACATTACGTCCTTGAGAGTTTGAGTGATTCAATCTCTTCGGTTCTTGTGAAGAACAATGGGCTTATCAAACTATATTTTGTTAAAGACTATAGTTGTCTTATCAATCACTCTTATAGAAAAGATTGTGGCGACGATTCATCCATGTCTCAATTCCACGGTTCTAGGATTTAAGTTAAGTTATCTTTTCGCTTGTATTTAAGCTCCATTAATATAAATCCATTTAGTAATTAGAATATCGAGTTAGGTAACTTCAAATTTTGTTAATAATTCTATTTATACACCAAAATTTGACTATAGTTTCCTAGTAGCCAAATTTAATTTTCTTGTGGTAGCCAAATTAGTTATTTAGCCCTAGTTTTAGACTTATAAAACTTTTCTTGCTGCCCAATTTTTGTATAGATAATTTTTTTTTCTGTTTATTCCTGAAAAAACAGCCGCACAAACCTATCACTTTTTTGTTTTGACTAATTCTTGAAAAACAATCCAAACTCTTGAATCCTCTCCATAGTCATTGTTCTTGTTATTTTTTTTGTTCTTCCTTTCGTGTGATATTGTTGCTTGCTTTAAATTGTTCTTCTACTCTAAAAAAAAAAAAAGAACAAAAAAAGAAAGAAAGAAAGAAAGTATGATAAAAGTCAAACATACAATTAGTTTTATGATTTATATGCAATCATGATTTAGAATTTTACATTTTATACTATTTTTAAATTATAATCATTATTTAGTAGTTTTATTTTAAAATACTTTCCTAAGTCTATGAATTCATTATCTGTATTTTTATTTAACAAATATTATTTTATACTTTTATTAATTTTATTTTATTCAACAAACATTTTTAAATTTTGTTTTCACTAAACTTTTAACAATATGTATTTAACAAATTCTTGGACATCCCATGCTTTGCATGGGAATCCTACTAGTATAAAATAAAGAAATACTATGATAGATGTACATGCCAAATAAATCATATTTAAAATATATTTGTGATTCATTTATTCTGATAACTTTCCCATAAATATTTTTATTTTATCCAAACATAGGTAAGTATTCGAATTCTCATAATTAAATTTCTAAGATTTAAATTCCTTATAAAAGTATTCATTTTCCTAGAATTAAATTCTTAGAAATCATATTCATTTAACTTTACTTTCATGAACCAAACAAGCCCTTAAGTGGTTTAATTCATGACCTCCAAGCTCATCAAGCATGTGACCAAGACTTGCAAGTCATTACCTTATTGCAAGTCCAAATTGAAGAACACTAGTCCTTAGTAGGATTCTAGTGTGATAATAGGCCAAGTTTATTTACTTAATTTTTTAGTTTTATTTTAATTTTTTTCAGGCCAAAATTAGATGATTATGGCTGAATTATTGCAGTATTACTTTTAGGAAATTTATGGTCTAAATTATCCTTTTAGTTAGATGCCAAATTTGTAAACTTGAAGTAAGCCTTAAAGGGAAAACTTCTAAGTCCAATTGGCTTTAGGATTTTTGCTTCCTTTTTAGTTTAAGGCTATCTTTTAGTTACTTAAAGAACACTGTTGCCTCTTTCTCTTTAGAAATTAGATTAGGATTAGGATTTTAATTGTTTCCTTTTTACAATCCTTGTACCCCTATAAATAGAGACCATTCAGCCAAGACATGAATAAGAAGATTTTATGACATTACGTCCTTGAGAGTTTGAGTGATTCAATCTCTTCGTTATTGTGAAGAACAATGGGCTTATCAAACTTGACCAGTTGTGGCGCCTATGAGTCTTATCAATCTAGTAGAACCCTAGATTGTGGCGACGATTCATCCATTCGGTCTCAATTCCACCGGTTCTAGGATTTCGCAAGTTAAGTCTTGGGTCCTGTTTGACATTTGCGTATTGCCGGCTCCATTTAGCCGTGCTGTGCGCATCAGTTTGGTATCAGAGCTCTAGGTAACTTCGAAATTTTGTTAATAATTCTATTTATACACCAAAAATTCTGTCTATAGTTTCCTAGTAGCCAAAATTCTGTTTTTCTTGTGGTAGCCAAATTAGTTATTTAGCCCTAGTCTTCGAGACTCGGTTAAACCTTTTCTTGCTGCCCAATTTTTGTATAGATAATTTTGGTTTTTCTGTTTATTCCCTGAAAAAAAAAACAGCCGCACAAACCTACTGCTTTTGTTTTGACTAATTGCTGAAAACAATCCAAACTCTTGAATCCTCTCCATAGTCATTGTTCTTGTTCTGTTTTTTGTTCTTCCCTTTCGTGTGATATTGTTGCTGCTTTAAATTGTTCTTCTACTCTAAAAAAAAAAAAGAACAAAAAAAAAGAAAGAAAGAAAGAAAGAAGATCAAACCGGAAAGAAAGAAGAAGAAGGAGAAGAACAATTCTTGATCCTTGATTTTTTCACTCTTGATTCCTGAATCCTTGCACTTTAATTTATGAAACTCTTGTTTCTTGCTCCTTGAAACCTTGTTTCTTGATTTCTAGAATTCTTGGAACCTTGTTCTTGAACTAGTTGGCTGAATTTGTAACCAAAAGTGTAACCAGAATTTTGTTTTCTGAAATTTTCAGCCATCTTGTTTGTTTGTCGAGAATTCTTGTGATCTTGTTCTGCTGGAAAAACCCATACTGCACTCTGGGTTCTTGTCTCTGAACCTTTGTTAAAATTGCTTAAGAAATTGTGATAGAATTTGCATTGTTGGCGTGAAAAGTTTCAAACTTGTGGCTGAAATTGTTGACAGAATTTGGTTCTTTGAGCAGCCCTCCTTGCACGAAATTTTTGTTCCTTTTTGACCATTGTTCTTGGCCAAAACTCTGCACCTTATGACCTTCCTTAACTGAAATTTCTATATAAAAAAAGGGGTTGCAAGAATAGGCTCCTAGTTGTATTTGTTTTCCTAGTTAGAATTCCTTTCCTTTAGTAGTCTTTCCTATTTGTTTCCTTTTAGTTTCTAAATTTGTTTTCCCTTTTGATTCCATATTTTCTTTCATTTTAGAGGCCCTATTTAGAGTATTTAGTTTCCATTTTTTAGCTTTCCTTTTTCAAGTCCACTTTGGAGTTGGTTTGCTTAGTTTCCTAATTTATTCACTTTCTTTGAGTCTTATCTTTTACATTCATACATTCTTATTTGAACTATCTCGTGGTTTAAAATTCCTCAAGGTTTGATAGAGTGTGGTGTTCTAAACAAGATCTTAGAGTGAGAATATTGAGTGAGGGGTGAGAAAAAAAAAATAACCGAGAGCACACTCATATACACCCTTACTATAAATTTTCCCATATTATTGTTTTTTTTCCTCTTGTTTGTACTAACTTTTTGCTGGAATTATGACAAAAGAAAGTGGAGCTTCAATTGAACAAAAGGCCCTCAAAGATTGGACTGAACATATAAACCGAAGTTTTTCCAATTTGGCCGACCAACTTGATGCGATGCAAATGAAGCTTCAAGCCAATGACAATAAGATGGAACAATTGGCTAATCCATCAATGAGTCATCATCAAGAAAGTCAAAATCTATGAGGAAATTTTCCTCAAATTCCGATCAAAGTGAAGATTCCGATGGGGCTTCTACTTCCTATAGAGGTCGAAAACAAGTTGACAAAATTGATAGGAACTTGGGTAGCATCAAAATGAAAATTCCAACCTTCCAAGGTAGAGGAGATCCTGAGGCATATTTAGAATGGGAAAAGAAGGTTGAAAGGATCTTTGATTGTCACCATTATTCTGAAGAAAAAAAGGTGAAGCTAGCCGCGGTTAAATTTACCGACTATGCTATAATTTGGTGGGATCAACTTGTAACCTCCAGGAAAAGAAATGGAAAGCGTCCTGTCCACTCTTGGGAGGAAATGAAGACAATTATGAGAAAGAGGTTCATCCCATCCTATTATCATAGGGAATTGTACAAGAGGCTACAAAGCTTACAGCAAGGGTCGAATAGTGTCACCGAGTACTTCATCGAGTTAGAATCTGCACTCATCCGTGCCAATATAGAAGAAGACAAAGAGACTACAATGGCTAGACTTTTGCAAGGGTTGAATCCGAAAATTGCCAATGTCATTGAACTCCATCATTACTTGGAAATTGAAGAAATGGTTCACATGGCTGAGAAGGTAGAGAGGCAACTGAAGAGGAAAAGTTCAAGACCGAGTTACATGCCTAGTAAATCTCCGTGGAAGAGTAATTGGGATAAAAAGGGTGACAAAAAGAGTGAATCGAAATCATGGGCTGACTCATCCAAGAAAAAAGAAGTTAAGAAGGAAGAACCACCTACCCGCCTTGTTAGAAGCCGAGACATCACGTGCTTTAAATGTCAAGGCAAAGGACACATAGCTGCCCAATGTTCTAATCGACGAGTGATGGTCACCTTGGATGATGGGGAATTGATTTCCGATAGTGAGTTTGACGACTCCATGCCTCCTTTGACTGAGACTGACGGTGAAGAAGATGCCGTAGTAGGAGAAGCACTTACTACTTTAAAGAGTCTTCAAATGGTAAGTGATAAATCATCAAATGGAGAAGAAGCATTAGTGACCATGAGATCACTTAGTGCTCAAGCCGTGGAAAATGAAGAGCAAAGAGAAAATATCTTTCATACCAAGTGCCATGTGCAAGGTAAGGTTAGTCGTTTGATCATTGATGGAGGAAGCTGCACAAATGTAGCCAGTACCACCTTGGTAGAGAAGTTGTCACTACCTACGCTTAAGCATCCCCGACCCTATAGATTAAGATGGTTAAATGATGGTGCCGAACTTAGGGTAAATAAACAAGTGTTGGTGGCCTTCTCGATTGGAAGATATGAAGATGAGGTCCTATGTGACATAGTCCCGATGGAAGCCAGTCACATACTTTTGGGACGACCATGGCAATTTGATAGGGATACCCGACACAATGGAAAAAATAACAAGTATTCATTTATAATGAAGGGCAAACCTGTCACTCTCAACCCAATGTCACCTCAACAAGTCTATGAAGATCAACGGAAGATCATCAACGAGAAAAAAAAGGATGAGGAGAAGAAAGAAAAAGGGCAAGTGACCACAAAAGAGAATTCCATCGTGGTGCCCAAAAAGACAACAAAGGAGAAAGTCAAGAGCAATTACTATGCTAGTGAAAGGGAGGAATTTAATGATGTTTTTCCCGAGGAGTTACCAAGTGGATTACCGCCAATTCGAGGAATTGAACATCAAATCCACTTCATTCCTGGAGCCGTAATTCCAAATCGCCTTGCTCATAGAGCCAACCCTGAAGAAACCAAAGAACTCCAACGACAAGTGGAGGAGTTATTATCTAAGAAGCATGTGCGGGAAAGCTTAAGTCCCTGTGCTGTTCCAGCATTGTTGGTGCCAAAGAAGGATGGATCATGGCGTATGTGCGTGGACTGCCAGGCAGTCAACAAAATCACTGTAAAGTATCGCCATCCTATTCCTCGTTTAGATGATATGTTGGATGAATTACATGGGGCTAGGTTTTATACAAAAATAGACTTAAAATCTGGATATCACCAAATTAGAATGAAAGAAGGAGATGAATGGAAAACTGCATTTAAAACAAAATATGGTTTATATGAATGGTTAGTCATGCCTTTTGGTTTAACCAATGCACCTAGTACTTTCATGCGACTTATGAACCATGTTTTGAGGTCTTTCATTGGAAAATTTGTTGTGGTATATTTTGATGATATCCTTATTTATAGTCAATCTTTAGATGAGCATGTTGAACATGTTAGGCTTGTTCTTGTTGCTTTACGTGCTGAAAAATTATATGCTAACCTTAAGAAGTGTACATTTTGTGCACATCAAGTCATATTCCTTGGGTATGTGGTAAGCACCGAAGGGATAAGAGTTGATGACGAGAAAGTTAAGGCTATACGTGAATGGCCGACCCCTTCCAATGTCACTGAGGTATGTAGCTTTCATGGATTAGCGAGCTTTTATTGAAGGTTTGTTAAAGATTTTAGCACTAAGGCTGCTCCTCTAACAGACATTGTTAAGAAGTCTACAAGTTTTCAATGGGGAGAAGAGCAAGATCGAGCATTCAATTTGCTTAAACAAGAGTTAAGCTCAGCACTTTTATTAGCCTTACCTAACTTTACTAAAACTTTTGAAATTGAATGTGATGCTTCAGGTATAGGAATTGGAGCTGTGCTAATACAAGAAGGCCGACCTCTCGCTTATTTCAGTGAGAAGTTGAATGGTGCTGCGTTAAGATACCCAACATATGACAAAGAGTTCTACGCAGTTGTTCGAGCTCTGCAGACATAGCAGCACTATCTGTAGCCTAAGGAGTTTATCATTCATACCGACCACGAATCCCTTAAATATTTAAAGGGACAAGGTAAGTTGAATAGGAGACATACCAGGTGGGTCGAATTTATTGAGTCATTTCCTTATGTGCTCAAATATAAACAAGGTAAGGAAAATGTTGTGGCTGATGCACTGTCTCGTCGGTATACTTTACTTTCCTCTTTACATACCAAATTGTTAGGATTTGAATATATTAAAGAGTTATATGCTAATGATCCTGACTTTGGTATAGTCTATGCAGCCTGTGAAGAAGCCGCATTTGGTAAGTTCTATAGGCATGAAGGGTTTTTAATGAGAGAAAACCGACTTTGTGTGCCTAATAGTTCTTTGCGTGAATTACTGGTACGTGAGGCGCATAGTGGGGGATTAATGGGACATTTTGGGGTGAGGAAGACTTTAGATGTGTTAGTTGAACATTTCTTCTGGCCTCATATGAAAAGAGATGTAGAAAGGGTTTGTGACAAGTGCATTACTTGTAGACAAGCCAAGTCTAAAGTTCAATCGCATGGTATGTACACTCCTTTACCTATTCCTCAACAGCCCTGGATTGACATTTCCATGGACTTTGTATTAGGGCTACCGAGATCCGTGCGAGGTATGGATTCTATCTTTGTGGTGGTTGATCGTTTCTCTAAAATGGCTCATTCTTGTAGGAAAACGGATGATGCCAAGCATGTTGCCGACATGTTCTTCCGTGAAGTCATTAGATTACATGGAGTACCGCAAAGCATCGTTTCCGATTGAGATGTTAAATTTCTGAGCTATTTTTGGAAGACCTTGTGGGGTAAGCTAGGTACAAAGTTATTATTTTCTACCACTAGTCATCCACAAAACCGATGGCCAAACGGAGGTGGTCAATAGGACATTATCACAGTTGTTGCGTTTTATTATTCAAAAGAATTTGAAAAGTTGGGAAGAGTGTCTACCTCATGTTGAATTTGCTTATTACCGAACTGTTCACTCTGCCACTAACTACTCACCTTTTGAAGTGGTTTATGGTTTTAATCCCCTAACTACGTTGGATTTGACACCATTGCCATTTGAGTATTCAAGTCTTGATGGTGAGACGAAGGCTGACATGGTGAAAAAGTTGCATGAAAAAGTCTGCCAACAGATCGAGAAGAGGACACACCAATATGCCACTCAAGCTAACAAAGGTCGTAAACGTGTTATCTTTGAGCCTGGTGATTGGGTTTGGGTACATATGCGCAAAGAGCGATTTCCTCTTCAACGGCGAACTAAACTTCATCCAAGAGGAGATGGACCATTTCAAGTGGTTGAACGCATCAACGACAATGCCTATAAGTTGGATTTGCCTGGTGAATATCAAGTTAGTGCCACATTCAACGTGACTGATCTTTCCCCTTTTGATGTAGGTGATGAGTTTGATTCGAGGACGAATCCTTTCGAGGAGAGAGGGAATGATGAGACTCAAGAAGCCAACAAGCCAACTCAAGAAATTGACAAGCCAGCTCACAAAGCATTTGATCCATTAAGGCATCTTACGAGGCCGATGATGAGGGCTCGAGCTAAACGCGTTCAAGAAACCTTAAGTGGTTTAATTCATGACCTCCAAGCTCATCAAGCATGTGACCAAGACTTGCAAGTCATTACCTTATTGCAAGTCCAGATTGAAGAACACTAGTCCTCAGTAGGATTCTAGTGTGATAATAGGCCAAGTTTATTTACTTAATTTTTTAGTTTTATTTTAATTTTTTTCAGGCCAAAATTAGATGATTATGGCTGAATTATTGCAGTATTACTTTTAGGAAATTTATGGCCTAAATTATCCTTTTAGTTAGATGCCAAATTTGTAAACTTGAAGTAAGCCTTAAAGGGAAAACTTCTAAGTCCAATTGGCTTTAGGATTTTTGCTTCCTTTTTAGTTTAAGGCTATCTTTTAGTTACTTAAAGGAGCCTGGCTGCCTCTTTCTCTTTAGAAATTAGATTAGGATTAGGATTTTAATTGTTTCCTTTTTACAATCCTTGTACCCCTATAAATAGAGACCATTCAGCCAAGACATGAATAAGAAGATTTTGTGACATTACGTCCTTGAGAGTTTGAGTGATTCAATCTCTTCGTTATTGTGAAGAACAATGGGCTTATCAAACTTGACCAGTTGTGGCGCCTATGAGTCTTATCAATCTAGTAGAACCCTAGATTGTGGCGACGATTCATCCATTCGGTCTCAATTCCATCGGTTCTAGGATTTCGCAAGTTAAGTCTTGGGTCCTGTTTTGCTTGTTGCGTATTGCCGGCTCCATATAGCCGTGAGGTGCGTATCATCATCAATCCATAGACGCGCTTTTCCACTCAAGTATATGGGAAAGGCTTTGCACATCACCTCCATCGGGGCGTTTTTGAAATTCATCGCGTATTTGAAGCTTGACAAGAAATCTAAGGGGTCCGTATCCCCCTCATAAGATGGAATGCCATTCGACATCTTAAAACCTACTGGTGTTGGATATTGCATGATATGGGCTATAAACGGGGAAGGGATGTCTCCCTCATCATCAGATCCTAGCAGACCATATATATCATCAGCCACCCGATTACTGATCGGAGGAAAGTCATCGTGCCGCTGACGTTTAGGGGTAGGTTTGACCCTAGGATGTCTATTTTCATAATTATTGCCTGCACGAGAGATATTATCATCATTTCTCACATTTTCCCTTTTACGACGAGCCTCCTCTCGATTGTTTTGATTGGACCTATTCTCTCGTTGATACGAGGGGTGTCTATTTCTGCAACATTCTTCGAATTGAGCACGGTGCAGTTCAACCAAAGCTCGTTCATCGTCTTCTATCTGATGATGCGTAGAAGACTTGTCTGGGTTGCGAGACCTTTGCTTAAAGGCTCCATTGGTGTGTTCGGAGTGATGCTTTGATCCTTCAGGGATATTATCCAGACGTAGAGGGCCATCTGCCCTAGGCTCAGATTGATTTGGTGGTATTTATCCTTGGCTAGTTCCCTCACCAGCCCTTCGTCCTCCTGATCGGGTTCCTACCATATTGGTGACGAGGAACGGAAAATAACAGCACGAGTACATCTTCCTAATAAAAACTAATTCCCCACAGATGACACCAATTGATGAAGTCGCAACCCGCTACTGTCGACGATCCGAGCTTGATATCACACTTCAGAAGCTCCTAAATCAGTGATAGTAATAATTCCTGCAAAACAGATCAGGAGGAGTTCTCCGGGGAAAATACTCCGATGCTTAAGTTAGCACTGCTCTTAAAGAGTAATCTTTTTGAATATCAGTTATTGCTTATCCATACCTGGTGGTCTCGGCTGGCTTTTATTTCTTTCTTGTCGTTAATCATGGGATTCTGTAACGATTTCCCGGTTGATAAATTGCGGATGTTTCTCCTTTTGGAGCGTCGTTGTTATCTTCCCCTGATTGTGGATTTTGTTTACGTGTTTATGGATGAACACGATTCTGTTATTTGTGAACTTATTATGGAAATGGAATTCTATAGTAAAGTAAGAATCATTTACCACTGTAAATATTTGGGTATCTCTTAGATACCTCATTGAGGGTTCAGAGTCGTAACTGTCAGGATCTATTCGGGATTTGCAAGTCTCGAACTGTATTTAACTCAAAGGTCCCGAACTGCATTAGACGCACAGGTCCTGAACTGTAATGAACTCACAGATCCCGAACTGCATTAGATACACAGGTCCTGAACTGTATTGAGCCCATGTCCATCACTAACCAAAAAGACTCTTTTGTCTTTCAAAGAATTTGAATTTTCCTTCTTTCAATGCTTCCTTTCAAATTTTTTATTTCCAGAATATATTTGTAACCGTTGTTTCTCCCATATAAAATTCATATCTGCAAAATCCTCAGAGTAATGATTTTATATCTCTCTAAGTTGGATATCACGTGGAGAAATTTCAACTTCATCCAACGATTAGATCTTCAAATATAGCCGTTAAACCAAGGCCAGCTATAGACAACCTTCTCTAACAATCTGCATCTATATTTTCACATTAAAGATATTGTTTCACCGTTATTCTTTTCGAATTTGGAAAAATTTAAAATACAAAAGTTGTATTTTTTATGTTTTCTTTTCACACACAAAATTTTGTAATTTTTAAATTTTTATATTTTGAGTTATGTCTCAAAAAACGAAGCTAGCTCCAGACTCCAGAATTAAAGTATCTTCTGTAATAACTAATCTTTCAGCTCATTTTTGAACATCTAAACTTCGCATCTAGAAACTTTTTAGTTCAGTAAAGTTGTAAATATGGACGTCTAGTTTACTATATTAAAATTGCACAATAATTGAACTGTTAGATCTTTGTATATCATCAAAATACTAACATATATCTGATTCCTCTGTTCATTCAAATTAACCTTCTAATTCAAGTTTTCATCTTTCACTAATTTCTATTACTCTAAACTTTGAAATTCCTTTCTTGCTTCATCCAAATTAGGTAAAAATGACTTAAAAGTAATATTAATCAATTCCACGCATATTATCTTCAATCTATCAAATTAAAATATTTCATTGAATGTCTATTTGAAAATTAATTATGAAAATTCAATTCAATGTTTGTTATCATCAAAATCAATTATAAAATTGAGTTATAAACCTTGTGTCAACATTAGCTTTTAACAACAAATAAATGAATTGAACATAAATACCCTTCGACTGCAACAGTAATTAAAATATTGAAAAAATCATATAAAATGTTATAAGAAATAAAAATTGAAATAAGATCATTTAATTATATATTATACATGAATTTTCTACATATCCATTCATATATTGATTAATAATTCTTTTAAAAATAATTTATAAATTATATTTTCTTATTTTTTCTAAAATCTTACGATTCTGCGATCTGATTCTGCTACCCTAAATCAATTATGTGTAGGATTCCAATCCTATAAACTATGGCTCAAACTCTCATTCAGGCATGGTAGTCATTGGCAAGATGTTGTAGTCAAATCCTATAACGCACTACAAAAAGTAGAGTTTTCTAACCATCACATGTATGATTTCTTATAGAGCATATAGATTTTTTAATCATTATACTTTTCAAAAGTCCCAACTTTGGTCCATATGCCTTTTTTTTTTTTTGGAAGACGTTATGAAACTTAATAAAAGCGTGCCAAATTAATCATTCCATCTAAAAAACCTGTTAAGACATCATAATCATAATTCTTCATCATTAAAAATAAAAATAATGCAATCTGCATATTTGAAGGAAAGTAAGACAGAACTCTACCATAGTATTTTGAGTTCATGATGGATTTAGGATGTATATCTTGGGATTTTATAGACATAACTTCATATGTCACGGAGCAGAATTAGTAGTTCAGGATATATCTTGTTCAAGCGTAAATTTATAGATCTCAATAAATAACTCTCATGAACATAAACTATAAAACAAAGGAAATATAATGGAGAGTCTTCTAGCCTTTATCCTACCTTAAAGCCGTTAACCCATAGTTTTGATGGATCATCACAGGCATATATTTATAAGCCAGGGACATGTAGGTTATTCCTAGTAAAAAACAGACCTTATGATTCCTTCCACCATAAAATATCTTAAATTCATAAATAAAAGTATTCTAAAAATATTAGAATTCCAAAAACGTAGAACTATTTCACTTTGAATCAAATCGATTAAAATTAGAACTCCCATTTCCCAAAATTTCTAAATGAGATGTCTGTATAAATGACATGCTAAATGGGTTGACCTCAACCTGAGTTGGTGCTAGTAGATTAATTTATTTGCAAATCTAATTTTGTCACTTAAGTAGGCTTGGCAAAATTATAGTGGCTGAATAATTACCTAGACCCATTTCTATTTCTAATTTTTTAACTACTGGTGGTAATTACCTTAATGAACGTTATGATGTTTTACTTTAAACTTGATTGTGCAAAATGCTTTCAAAGCTATTAATCATTCAATCACATATAGTCACCAAATTAAAGCAAATGTTAAATATATATTTATATATGTGCATGTGTTAGCAATAAACAGTTTAGAAAACTTACAGGCCGTTTGTTTAGTGGATTTGGGAGGGGTTTGGAATGGAATGGGGGAAAAATGAATGTTTGGTTGAGGAAGATAGGTTTAGGAAAAGTATTGGGGGAGAGTTTAGTTAGAACCCACCCCACCGGTGGGTTTGGGGAGCGGGGGGAAAGGTTTTGGAGAAAACTCAAAACGACATCGTTTTGGCCTCAAAGTAAAAAAAAAATTCCAGCGCTAACCCCCATTTTACCTTCTTTTTTTTTTAAAAAAAATTCACTAAATTGTAGAAAATATTTTTCTCTACAAATTGACATGCACTTTGACTATTTTTTTAACAAGATATAATTTGTTAAATATCATATAATGTAAAATAATAATAGTTTTATTAAAATTTTAATATAAAATTTATTAATAAATTTATTAATATTAATATTAAATTTTAATTTTAATATAAAATCTATTCCATTCCATTACAAAATAATACCAAACAACATAATTACTATCATTCCATTCTATTCCAAACCTTTCCATTGATCAAATCCATTTTATTCCTAAACCCACCATTTATACCAATCGCCTCTAAGTATGATCATCTTGCTAGGTTGATAGTTAATAAGAAAGTAAAAGAGAAGTGGTCGTAAGGTGGACTTCCAAATATTTGATGAAAGCAACATATCAAATACTTTCTCTGTTTTAAAACAAAAGTCCACTTTTCATTTAATATAATTTTTTTATTAGAGTTCTTTCCATTTCCTCATTCTGTCCTAAAAATTTTTGGGGAGGCCACTCTAACTATTATTTATACTATTAATTGTATTCCTTCATCAGTTATTGATAATTTTTCTCTTTATGAACATTTTTACAAACATTTACATGACTATCATTTGCTCAAAATTTTTGGAAGTGCCTGTTTTGTTCTTTTGCAACCCCACGAATACACCAAATTAGAATCCAGAGCTCAATTATGCTGCTTCCTAGGGTATGAGATTGAACATAAGGGGTGTTATTGTTGGGATCCTATATATCAGCGACTCCGCATTTCTCACCCTGTTACTTTTTGGGAGCACAAAATGTTTTCTTCTCCTTCTCTGTTTTGAATTAATAATACTTGTCCCACCTTTTTTGCTAATCTTGATCTTCCCCTCTTCTTAGTAATGATGTTGCAGGTGCTTATTCCCCACATGATTAACCTTTCGTCCCTTCTAATGAATCCCTGTCTGTGGATCTAGTTGCCTTTTCATCCATTGCCACTTCACCTCCTTCTGTTCGTCAATCTAGTCGTGTAAGTCAGCCTTCCACCAACTATGTTTGTAATTTACCATTATTTTTTATGAACCTCGCACCTATTGCGAGTTTGTTCTCATTCTTTATGGCAACAAATTATTGTAGAAGAATTTCAGACTTTTCCACAAACTTACACTTGAGATCTTGTTGACTTACCTCCAGACAAATCATTAGTTGGTTGCAAATAGGTGTATAAAATCAAAACTCGTGCTGATGGCTCCATTGAACAATGCAAGGTCAGACTTGTTGTCAAGAGTTTTACCCAAGAATATGCCATTGATTACGAGGAAACTTTTGCTTCGGTAGCTTGTCTCACCTCTATTGTAGTCTTATTACTATTTCTACTGTGAGGCATTGCCAACTTTTTCAAATGGATATTAAGAATGCATTTCTCAATGGAAACTTATCGGAGGAAGTTTACATGCATCCTTCTCTTGGATACAATCATCCACCTAATAAAGTTTGTTGGTTGTGCAAAGCTCTTTATGGTTTGAAACAAGCACCTAGAGTATGGTTTTCCAAGTTCAGCTTTACTATACCTCAACTTGGTTTTCTTTCTAGCCCTCATGATCATGCCTTGTTTATCAAGAAATCTTCTCAGGGATATACCTTTCTTCTTAATTCTATATGCCTAAACAATACAAAGCTTGTGCTTTTTCCTTTCCCCTTTATTTCAGGTATTGTAGTATTGGAAGCAAAACAATCCCAATTTGATCGAATCAAAGGAAACGTTTGTGGAGCAGGAATAAAACAAAGGTTTGCGATGTTGTCGGGGAAATTTACTCACTTGAAGTTGCCAACTCCAATTAATGAAACTATCCAATTCCATCGTACTTTATTTAATTATCTTTTTTTTTTAATTGATTCTGTTTATGTTATTATGCCTAGTGTGTGTTTGGTTTCTTATAAAATTTGAAACGCTTTAAGATTATATACATTTTTCTATAAAATTTTATTTAAAATTTACACAAATTTTCAATAATTCCAAGATATTTCTGATGTTAAAATTATAAAGAGAATCTATAAGATTAAAATTAAATTTTATAAAAAAATTTAGAAATTCTAATTCCTATAAGAACCAAACACTCTCTAATTAATTCATTTTCTTAACTTCTCTCATTTGTCTCTCTTTAGTCTCTAACTAGTTTTTTTAGCCCACATAAAGTGTGGAGTGTGCCCAAGGATAATCTAAATTTTAATAAGTATTAATTTTTCAAAAAATGTGTGTGGTTTTTGAAATATATGATTTATATTTGGAAAATTTTTTATTGTATTTTATGAACTATAAAGTTCTTTTTTAGTTAATTTAATACTACTTTATATAATTATATTGCTAGTTAAAGTATCTTGTTTTCTTATTTAATTTTTTTTTATCGAGGGCATATAAAAATTTGCTTAATATGTGTAATTTTAAATAGTAGATATAAAGTTAATTTAATTAACACTGACACATTGAAATTAAACATATTAACTTTCAATATATATATGTGTGTGTGACTATTTATTTATTATTCATATGTAAATTAATTTATATAAAAGTATATTTAATTTAATAATTATAAATAATTGAAAGTAATATTTATAAAATATTTAAATAAGGTTATGTAAATGTAGAGTATGACTTTTTTTTATGAATAAATATGCCAATTATTTATTATCATAGTATTCATAATGCACTTAAATAATTATACATTATAATATTTTTAAATAATGTTTTGATTTAGTATTGATATTTATTAGTCAAAATATTTAAAATAATAAATGGGGATCAAGTTAAGTTAGTTTAAATATTTTTTCTATAATTTTTTAATGTATATTGTTAAGAAAATATTTTTAATATGAAAAGTAAAACTTTTAAAAATATATATAAAAGAAATATGAAAGTGTATATGAGTTATAAAATTTACCTAGTAATAAAACTAAAAAAAAAATTCACGTATGATAAAAAAATTTATTTTTACAACTGATCCTATTTGAAAGTAAAATTTAAATGACTAATAATAATTTTTACACTTGATAATAAATAAAATACAGTAAGAAAAAATTTAAAACGAGTTAATATATTAAATGTAAACAAAAATAGTCTAAAATTTTCACAAAGTTACACTTTCAATCTTATAGAAACTTGTTGATAAAAAGTAACATCTCAGCATCCCTTTTAGATAATAGATGAACAAGTTCAAATATTGATTCTTCATAGATAAAGATACATGATTAAGAATTTAGGTTCATAAAATGAAAAAAAAAAAAACTGAATAATAGCCAACTCTTATTACTTGGTAACCAATTTAAGTGATTACTCTTTTCTCCAATTATCATAAATATCAACTTTAAACTATATATATATATATATGACGAACTAAATACATGTGTGAGCCATTTTATTTATTTATTTATTTTAAACGTACTCTAACACCATATGCATGCGAGAAATCTTAAATGATAACTTTCTAAATATTCTGAAACTCAGAAAAATAAAAACCAAACTAATTAAACTCATAATTAACTAAATATACATGATGTTTGCTTATGATTGCAAACTAATTTGGATAGGCTTCAATAATGGAGGACAAAGCTGGAAGTTGAGTGATTTTGAAACGTGGGAAGCCTCCCTTTTCTAGGAGCATTTTCCATTGGCCTTCAGTTCTTTCCATACCACCAGAGCTGTGCGCAATCATTACCAGATCGAGTACCATCCCAGTGCTGTCAAACATCCCATTGCCGTCTGGCTTTAAGACCAAATCAAGGATGAATAACTTTCCTGTCTTTTCTGGGATTGCTTTTCGACAATTTTTCAATATTTTCACGCAATCTTCGTCCCCCCAGTCATGCATTACCCACTGCATTAATGAACCAAAAAAATTAGCTTCTGAGTCAGTTTTGTGACTAATTATTTTTCTAAGCGAGTGGAGTATATGTTGGGCCTGAGATTGAAAGTATTTCCTGTTTTAATATTTGTACACTGATAGTGTCTCATTTTATTTAAAAGACATCATTTGGTTGAAATTTAAAATGAAAGGATGTATATATTGGTGAGAAAAGACAACATTGCTATATAATAGTGAGGCATAGTAGTTAATCTCACTATAAGAGAATTCAATAAAAAATGTAGATCCTGTTTATATGTCTAAATATTGTACATAATGAAAAGATTATAAAATAAGTAGGCTTTTTTTCTTTTGGCTTCATGAAAACCAACTTTTGAGTGGGGGCTACTTAATTTCTTAGACTATTGATGTTACATTTATATATAAAAAAATAATTCCAGCGAAAATATTTAGTTATGTGAAGATTCATATGTTAATAACCTGCTTAGGCTCTTCAATTTTCTCTTTAGATTATAATGTTACGTTTATTAAAAATATTCGGCTAGTTTTCTAATTTCTTCCATGGTCAAATTTGTGTTAAATGGATGAGGAAGAAACAAGAAATTGGAAAATTTATAGGAAAAAATTACTCAAGAAAGGGGAAACAATGATAAATGAACCTGGTTGAAATCTATTAATTAATGTAAGACATTTTAGAACAAATTTTTATGATATCAATGATTAAATACCAAATTAAAAACATCAGAAAGAAAATTTAGCGACACAAAAATCTAAAATCAACTGAATTTTAAGCACTACTATCAATGAGAAGAAAAAACTAGTTATTTTATTTGTAAAAGATATAAGAGTATTACCTTTAAGAAGACACATTGAGCACTGGGGATAGCATCAAACATGTCACCGCTGACGTGAGAAACTCCATCATAATTTGGTGCAGTTGCAACAACATGAGGCAAATCAAAATTAATCCCTTTAATATGTGGATAAGCCTTAACAATTTCAGCTATTGTTTGTCCAGTTCCCCCACCGACATCCACCAGAGATTCCAAACTATCGCACACAACCTTATTGAACACTGAGATAATCGAATGCATGGTAATCTTGCCAGTGCATCCCATCCCATCATTGAAAATCTTATTGAATTCAGGGTTTTGTGCTGCAAAATCAAAAAGGTCACATCCATGAGCCTTTTGAAATGCAGTGCCACCTTCCCTCACACAAGCACTTAGTTGATGCCAAGGGCTAAGTAGCCATGGATGATTTTGCATTAGTAATAATGGGGCTAAGCTCCAGTTGTTCATATCTTGTATGAGCCACATCGAGGAGGCAGTTAGACCATAGAGCGTGGTGGAGAGATCAGTGTCTCCGCTATCGTTAGGTGAAGATGTGGAAGTGAAGATTTTCTTGTGGACTAATAGTCGCATGATACGCGAGAGGTAATGAATATTTGGGCATGAAGAGTTAATGATATTAGAGGCAATTTCGGGGAGTGATAAAGGACGATTATGAGAGTATATGATGTCAGGTATTCTAAGCTCCACAGCACATTTCAGTGCCATAGAATCCACAAAGCTATACATGAGCTTCCATATCTCTGCTTGACCCTGAAGTTTTGTTGCTTCATCCATTGTATCGTTCATGTTCTCTCCTACTGGTACATGATGCAGATGGGATGAAAAGGTTATTCTTATAGGTAGTAGCTATGAGCAACATGACGTAAGCCCACATCATTATGATCATGATTTTACAGCAGTGATGACAAAGTGACTTTTGTACAACTGAGAAAAAAGGCACCTCCTGAAGGTGCGATTCACACGTTGCGGTCAAAGCTTGCGGCTTGTAGGGGTGATTGACTATCTGATTTAGGTGCAATCGCACCTAAATGCTTTTTTTTTTTTAGTTGGTTGGTTGGTTGATTATCAAATTATTCAACGTCTTCGGTAGTAATTTT
Source organism: Gynochthodes officinalis (assembly GCA_020080225.1). Classification (NCBI taxonomy): domain Eukaryota; kingdom Viridiplantae; phylum Streptophyta; class Magnoliopsida; order Gentianales; family Rubiaceae; genus Gynochthodes; species Gynochthodes officinalis. The sequence continues at coordinate 30,778,804 of CM034625.1, read as the reverse complement.
GTGATAGAACTATTCAACAATTTTGTGATAAAACTATTCAACAAATGCGATAGTAATTTCATAGCTAATTCGGTAGTTCTTGTTAAATAGGGTTTCAGTCCCTATTTTTTAGGATTTTGTTCTCCTATATACAGATGTTAGTGTTCTAGTTTGGAAAGAGGGACATTCGATAGATTCAGCAGCGGAAAAAATGACCATTTTTTTTTTATCTGGTAACTCTACTTGCCGTCTGCGCTGTACTCCGGTAGAGATCGCCAAGTTAGGTTTTGTTTAACACTTGTAAGGGGACATTGAACTCTCAATATTCCATGGTGTAAGACTTAGACTCCTTGTGAGTTCTAAGTTTTGTGTCCCTGTTGGTACTTTTTTTTATATTTGCTTTTATTCAATATACTACTATTGTTTCGGAAAAAAAAATTTGACAGTGACTTTTGTGGTTTTTTATTTATTTATTTTTTTAACATATGGCTGTCAGTATATAAGGAATATCGTGGAGACGAAATCACAACTTTAAACGCAAGCATAAACTAGTTTTGGTTATGTGCATGTGGGCAGGATAAATTTTTTTTTTCCCAAACCAAACTGATTGTATTAATGTAGAAATCCCCAATTAACGCAGTACATAGAGTTTCCATAAAATGACTAGCCTTAAATGAACGCGCCCCAACACAAACAACCTAATCCCAGTAGGGATTGGTTAAGGCCAAATCCCGCTAAACCGGGACCGGCAAACTCCAAACGTAGTGAGACCGGTGTACTTCCTAGGTACTACCTAGCTAAGACACCTACAATCCTAACTTGTCTGCTTCTACGAGCACAGCACCCCTGAAAAACATCCTAGAATAATGGACCAGTCAGATTTATCCTACATGGCACTTGCTGGCCCGAAGGCCAATCTCGATACTGACCACGTTGAACAGAAGAAACAGACCGCAAACCTCCATGTAGTTTGGCTCTGCTTTGGTCGATCCCTCCTATTCGTGCGCGGTCGTATACTGCGCATCATCGTGCTGGACCGGCCGCCCAACTAGGACTTCAAATCCCGTCAGTAGGGACTCTTCACTTACTAGGAACCCCAAAACCCTCAGTAGAGACCCCTATCACAAGTAAAAAGGGCGTGCTTAATGTTTCCTCCTGCATCCCGCAGCAACCACAGATGGCATCTTGCAGAATTCTTTGTTTACACAACTCTTTTTTGGTTGGCAAGATTCCTTGGCAGCAGCACCACAGGAAATGTTTCAATTTTCCTTTGACCTGAAGATTCCAAATTCTATGCCACATACTGGTAGCTGTAGTCAAACTAGAACTACTAGTAGCTGCGTTTATATTTAATTGAGCTCGATGCTGCACCATAGCAAACTTGTATATAGAATTAACCGTGAACTTCCCTTTGCTATCATGCTGCCAAATTATCTTATCTGGAGCAACCTCCTTGTCTAATGGGATTCTAGAAATTGCCGCTGCATCCTCGGGTTGGAAAAGCTAGTCAGTCAGGGTGTGATTCCACTTCGTCCCCTCCTCCATCATTAGTTGGTGGCACATAGTAGTTGACTCGTCATTATGCTCTTTTGGAAGTGGCCTGAAATTTGCTCTATGTGCCAGCCATGGAGACTCCCAAATTCTTATTGTTTTTCTGTCTCCCACTTTATATCTCATCCTTATTTTCTAAGATATATTTAGCTCTCATCCAACATCTCCAAAGCCAAGATATATTGTGTTGAACTTTGGCTTGCATAAGCATTCCGTGGGGATAATATCTCGTCTACTTTACACAGCTCATAAACAAATTAGGGAATTGAATTAATCGCCATAGTTGTTTAGCTAACAAGGAGTCATTAAACACTTGTATATCCTGAAAACCAAGTCCTCCCGATCCTTTCAGAAGTGTTAATTTAGACCATGCTCTCCAATGAATTTTATGACCATTATTTGCATTAGAGCCCCACCAATGCCGTCTCACTGCTCAATACTTTGCATATACCAATTGGTAATTTAAAACATGACATTACATAAATAGGTAAGGAATTTATGACTGATTTGATGAGAATGTCTTTATCTGCCTGACTCAAAAATTGAGTTTTCCAGTTACCTATTCTTTTCTTGGCCGCATCAATGACATATGCAAAAACTTCTTTTTTAGATTTGCCAATACCCAAAGGCAATCCAAGGTATCTGGCACTCTTTTGCTCCTTGATCCCATTTAAGACTTGAACAATGGCATTTTTATCTCGACCTACTAAGTGCCTGCTGAAAAGAACCGAGGATTTATTCGAATTAACTTTCTGCCTGGTTGCTACACAGTAGTCTTCTATGATCCTTCTAATGTGCTGAGCTTGCTCTACTGTAGCTTCACCAAAGAGTAGGGAGTCATCTACAAAAAAGAGATGAGTAAGGAACGGACCTTTATGACACAACCTTATTCCCCGGTAGGTATCTCACTTACGGCCTTTCTAATTAAAAATGAAAAACTTCCGAAATGTTGATAAACAAATAAAGAGACAGTGAATCGCCTTGTCTAATACCCCTTGTGGGTTGCACGTAGCCACTAACCTCACCATTTATGTTAAAAGAAAAAGATGAGGTACTAATACATATTATAATCCAGTCTATGAACTTTTGTGAGAAGCCCATCTGAGTTACGACTTGAAATAAAAAAAACCCCACTCCATCCGATCAAAAGCCTTTGTCATATATAATTTTAAGGCCATAAAACTCCTTTCTGATCTTTTAAGGCTATTGATGTGATGAATGCATTCATGCGCAATAACAACATTGTCTATGATTTGCCTTCCAGGGACAAAAGCAGCTTGGCTTTCATTTATGCAAACATTGAGGCAAGGTTTCATTCTTTTAGCTAGGATCTTAGAGATTATTTTATAGACAACATTGCATAAGCTAATAGGCCTATACTTGGCTATTTGGGTTGGGTTCTTTATTTTGGGAATAAGAGTAATAAGTGTATGGTTAACACTTTTTAGCATTCTAGAATGGACGAAAAAACTTTTAACAGCAAAAATAATATCCTTTTGAACTACATGCCAATAGTGTTGAAAAAAAAAGGGATCATACCATCCGATCTCGGAGCCTTATTAGGGTGCATACCAAACAAAGCATTCCGAATCTCAGCATCCTCAACTGGTCTGGTTAGCCTCTGGTTCATTTCACTTGTAATCGATGTTGGGATACCTAGTAAAAATGTTGGGTCAATCATGGGAAGTGAAGTAGTAAAGAGGTTTGAGTAAAAATCTGATACTTTCTCCCTGATTTCCTCTGGATTGCTGCAAATCCGGCCATTATCTTTCACCAGCCTATCAATTGCATTCAATCTTCTTCGTTGCACTGTAGAGTCGTGAAAATACTTTGTGTTCTTATCATCCTTTTTAAACCATTGAATGTGAGCTTTTTCGTGCCAGTACTGTTCCTCTTCGCTATACGCTTTGTGCAATTCTCCTCTCAGCGTCTTCCAAGTTTGCCAATCTCTTGTGTCTCTTGCTTGGCTCATCAATTCCATTTGCATTTTGAGCTCCTTTACTTTCCTTGCCGCATTGGTATTCCCAGCATGGGCCCACTTCAGTAAATCAACTCGACACTATTTGATTCTGCCAGTGACTTGGTACATTGGAGTGCTGAGTTGAGGCCTATTCCATACTTGGTCTACTATGGCTGCTGCTCCTTCCTGTTGAGTCCATCTTTTGTCAAAAAAGAATCTCCGTTTCTGTCTAGGTCTTCCCCTATACATATCCAATCAGAGTAGAGAATGATCGAATGCCTGTTTCTTCAAATGTCTAACTTCCGCTGTAGGGTATTTAAGCATCCAATCAGCTGATCCAAAGAAATAATCAAGTCTTTCTTCCACAAACCCCTCATGCTCCCTATTATTTGCTCATGTGAATGGTCTCCCAGTAAACCCTAGATCCTCCATACCCATGTCTTTGATAAAATCCCTAAAACTCTGAAAACTAGACTCAGAACGGGGTTGACCACCTCTTTTCTCTGTATGATCCACTAGATCATTGAAATCCCCACCCATTACCCAGTTGTTTCCCCATTTGTCTTTGGCCTATAATAGATATTCCCATTGTTGGTTTCGGACTTTGGGATCCGTACTTACATATACAAAAATTGCCCAAAATTGCTCTTGATCTCCATTTTTATGAGCTGGGACTTCAAAGCAAAATTTCGTTGATAACACTTGATCTATTACCATATTAGTACTCCAAAAAAGCAAAAGGCCTCCTCTTGTTCCCAATGGATCAACAGTTTTCCATCGATCTCGAATACGAGAAATTCTGAAAAAAGTTTGAATAAAGGACGCCTTTTGTTTAGTCTCACTTATAAATACTATATCAGGGATGTGGAATCTAAGAGTTTCCTTAAGCTGAGAAATGGTAGAAGGCCCTCCTAGACCTCTACAATTCCAGACACAAAGTTTCATTGATCATCTTAGGGCCATTTGAGGTTGGCTTCCTTCATCTGCAAATCACGAATTATAAGACCTTGAGTCCATCTTTTCTGGCTTCTTTCTTGTCCCCTCTCAATATCTGAATGAGCCATTTTCTTTTCCCCCCCCTGCACTAGTAAGTGCCTGTACCGAGGATTGAGGCCCTAGTTGGTGCTGACCTCGGGAAACAATTGTTTGATGCCAGTTCCTAGTTCGAATCCCCAGAAATTTGGTGACCATTTCTGCTACATTTTGATCTGATACTTGAGGAGCTTCTTGTTCATGGATTGAGGGAATCACCATCATCATAGGTACATTGACTAGATTCTGCTCAAGATATAAAATTTCAACGTCAATGATCGGATTCACCGTCGTCGCTGCTTACTCCTTTTTTGGTTCCCTCACATTTTCCTTTACTACCCCATCCAAGTCCATTATAAACCCATCCCTAGTGTGTGCCACTGGTATCAAGGTTTTAGCTGCATTGAGCTCCAATGAGGATGGTATTTGTCTTATTTCTTCAGTTTGTGAGATTGGCTTTTTAGTGGTGTCTGTGTCGAACACTTAACCCTGATTGACCTTGAATACTAACACTCTTGACACCATTGCCATTTCTACTCTAGCCTTTAGTAGCCTCTGCTCTCAACCAATCTCCATATTGCCCCTCTACTAAGGTATTGTTCTTACAATCCTCATTTCGTTTCCAACAAGATAACTCCATATGACCAATTTTTCCAAAATAGAAACAAAAATTCAGCAGCTTCTCATATTTGAAAAATACCCAACAACTCTGATCTTGAAGTTTAATCTTCGTACCTCTTGGTAAAGGGTGATCCAAATGAATAGTAGCATATAGCTTGAGGTAATGACCATCTTTGCTACCAGTTTCAGGAATCACCACATCCCACACCTTGTGGAATAATTTGCCCAACTTCAACCCTGTTTCACGGGACATCCACTGACTTGGAACATTCCAAACCTGAATCCATAAATCAATGGTATTGAACTCTTCCGTATTGATGTTCAGATCAGGACTCTATTCTTTTAGAATCAAGTATTGTTGATCAAATGTCCATTGCCTACTGTGCAACACCCTTCTTTTGTCCTCTTGGCTGGCAAAAACAAACTGAAACAGATTTGTGCCTCTCTCTATGACTGAAAAAGCTCCTTTAATAGGCCAAATTTTGCCCAGTGTAATCTTTAAGGCCATAAAATTAACCTTTTTGTCGCCAAAAATTTTGCCCACTAAGCTCCATTCACATCTTTCCTTACTCAGAGTGACATCTTGATTTTGTATCTCGATTCCTAGCTCCTTAGCAATTGAAAGTTTACATTTTTGCAGCTTAGCAAGTATTTCATTCTCCATTTGAAGAATGTATCAGAAAAGCAGAATAGAAACGTGAATAGAAAAAAAGTAACTCAAAAACCAACTATGCTGAATAAGGTCTAAGACACTAAGCAAACTCAGACAGAAGAGAACCTGATGTTTTCCTCTGGATTGTTTTCCTTTGACACGAAGCGAGCTCAGAAACTATGCGGCTATTGTTGTCCTCTGGATTTTTCCGGATTTTTTAAAATGGTTTTGCTGTATTATAAGGACACTGCAAACCGAGATCTTAAATTGATAGCGATAGGAGTAACGTGCTTAAGAACAAACCCCATCTAGAGGACAAAGTTCTCATTGGAAGAGAAAAGGGGCACTCTACAGGGAGAGAAGAAAGTATAGGTATTTAGATGTTATAATTTGCAAATTTGCAAGTAAGCACGCAGTAGCAATTAGGTTTTTTTCCTTCTTCATCTCTCTGCCGCCAAGCAGCTTTCACTGTGCACCCTAAATCGCCGTGCTGCCTTCACAATCCAGTCGACCATGCACCATAATCCATTTCCGCAGCCGCCTCAAGTGTGTTCTGATCCTTGTCTCTTTTTTTTTTCATCTAGAATTTTTTTCTGTCACGAATTTTGTGTAGCCGCAAGTGGAATTCTTGCTTAAGTCAGCAATTTAATTCTTGTCCAATTTTATCTTTGTTTCTACTATGATTCTTCTTATCAAATTGTAGTATTGGCCGATTAAGAACCGTTACATCCTAATTGATTTCTCAAGGGTAGTAGAAAAATGGAATTTGGTGAGGAGGGAGTTGCACATGTTCTACTAATACAATTATAATTAATTTTTTATGGTAGAAGAATTACAGCTGCACTTGTACTCTTTTCTTCCCATTTCACAGTTTCATTAAATGCTTTGTGGCATATTGTTAATTGGCCGTGCATCAAGGGTAAAAAAATTGATTTTTGGCTTTTGGTTTATGAAAATGGTTTTGGTTTTTCTTTTTCTGTAATTTTAGTTTTCTATTTTTTGGTTTCTTATTCATGTGGCCAAATTTGGCTAACTCGGTTCGGGTTGCCTAATTCGGTTCAAGTTGCCGAATTCAAATTCAGCCGAATTTGACCAAATTCGAAATCTAGTTAATTCAATCGAACCCAAATTTGAACTGAAAATCGAATTTTGAATTTGGTCAATTTGAATTTGGGTTTGGTGGAATTCGGTTCAGTTTTTTTGTTGAATTTTGAAAATTTACAACCTGAATAAACCAAACCGAATAAACCGCTCGATGAATACTTAGGCTCCAACTAAGTTGATGTGTTTTGATTTCTTCATTATTTTATTGACCAAATTATAATCACCTTTTTAAGGTTTTGAGTTTATTCCCCAATAAGGTTTATGATTTCAACAATTATATTCAATTTGTGCAAAAAAAAAGTTCACTTTTGATTTGGTATAATTTTTTTTAGGAAAAACTTGTAAGAAATAATACACTTAATAATTTTGGTTCTACATTATTATTGCTAGTAAATGTGATATAAAAATTTCACACAAAAGTGAACTTTTTTTGGGAGAAAGAAAATTTTAACATTAGACTCTTTTTTTCTTTCTCAGACAAAAGGAGTAATATTTTACCTTCAACTATTAGTTAACTAACATTGATTATTGACTATATTAAATATGAATTTATTTATTGAAATTTCTATATTACCCCTAAATTACAACAATTAAATTACATTTACTCCACTAAGTTTTGTTTTAATTACAAAATAAATATAAGTTGTTAAAAATTTATTCCTCCCTATTCTTTTTTATTTATGTAGTAACGAAATAAAAATTCAACAATAATTATTGATATTCAAGAATTAAGCACAATTCTAACAACTTTTGACATAATTTAGCAACGTAATATATTAAATATGAAAATCTATTTGGATTCTAGATTGTGCATTCTTTTATTGTGGTTAGTTTTTCTTTGCATTTGAACAGTTTCCATTCAAAGTTTCAAGTATGTGTGCAATTGTCCACATTGATTTATTGACTTCCTGCAAGTCCCTATCCAATAAAAGAAGAATCCTTAGGCTCCGGCTAAGTTGATGTGTTTTGATTTCATCATTATTTTATTGAGCAAATTATAATCACCTTTTTAAGGTTTTAAGGTTTTAAGTTTATTCCCCAATGAAGTTTTACGATTTCAACAAATTATATTCAATTCGTGTAAAAAAAAAAGTTCATTTTTGATTTGGTATAATTTGTTTTAGAAAAAAATTGTAAAATATAATACACTTAATAATTTTGGTTATACATTATTATTTTTAATAAAGGTAATACAAAAATTTTACACAAAAGTTAACTTTTTTTGGGAGAAAGAAAATTTTAAAATTAGACTCTTTTTTTTTTTTTTGGACAGAAAGAGTAATATTTTACCTTCAACTGTTAGTTAACAAACATTGATAATTGACTATATTAAATATGATTTTTTTTCTTGAAATTTCTATATTACCTTTAAATTATAACATTTAAATTACATTTACTCTTCTCAGTTTTGTTTTAATTACAAAATAAGTATATGGTTTTAAAATTTTATTCCTCCCTATTCTTTTTTTATTTATGTAGTAACAAAATAAAAATCCAACAATAATTATTGATATTCAAGAATTAAGCACAATTCTAACAACTTTTGACATAATTTAGCAACGTAATATATTAAATATGAAAATCTATTTGGATTCTAGATTGTGCATTCTTTTATTGTGGTTAGTTTTTCTTTGCATTTGAACAGTTTCCATTCAAAGTTTCAAGTATGTGTGCAATTGTCCACATTGATTTATTGACTTCCTGCAAGTCCCTATCCAATAAAAGAAGAATCCTTAGGCTCCGGCTAAGTTGATGTGTTTTGATTTCATCATTATTTTATTGAGCAAATTATAATCACCTTTTTAAGGTTTTAAGGTTTTAAGTTTATTCCCCAATGAAGTTTTATGATTTCAACAAATAATATTCAATTCGTGTAAAAAAAAAAGTTCATTTTCGATTTGGTATAATTTGTTTTAGAAAAAAATTGTAAAATATAATACACTTAATAATTTTGGTTATACATTATTATTTTTAAAAAAGGTAATACAAAAATTTTACACAAAAGTTAACTTTTTTTGGGAGAAAGAAAATTTTAAAATTAGACTATTTTTTTTTTTTTGGACAGAAAGAGTAATATTTTACCTTCAACTGTTAGTTAACTAACATTGATAATTGACTATATTAAATATGATTTTTTTTCTTGAAATTTCTATATTACCTTTAAATTATAACATTTAAATTACATTTACTCCTCTCAGTTTTGTTTTAATTACAAAATAAGTATACGGTTTTAAAATTTTATTCCTCCCTATTCTTTTTTTATTTATGTAGTAACAAAATAAAAATCCAACAATAATTATTGATATTCAAGAATTAAGCACAATTCTAACAACTTTTGACATAATTTAGCAACGTAATATATTAAATATGAAAATCTATTTGGATTCTAGGTTTTGCATTCTTTTATTGTGGTTAGTTTTTCTTTGCATTTGAAGAACAAGCTACGATAGCTATGATAGCTGTTCTCGAAGAACAAGCTAAAATGGATCAAAATCCCTTGCATTTGAAACGTGGGAGATCAATGGAATCAAAAGATACTGTTCCTCGAAAACGAAGAGGAAAGATTCAGGAATTAACTCCAGAAGAGCCTAAGAATCAGGAATCTACTTTAGAAGAGCCTGTTGTTGTGTTTGATCCCAAAGAGCTTATTGCCTATGAAGAGGACAAACTCATGAAAAGATCACTAACCCCGGGAATATTAAAAACTCCATTACATTTGTAATGCAATTTGGGATAGAGATGCAATCATCATCGATGATGTTTTTGTATTTTCAGTTGCTCATAAAATTATAGATGATGATTATGAGCCACAATCTATTATTGAATGTCGTCAAAGGCAAGATTGGCCTAAGTGAGAGGAAGCAATTAAGGCTGAATTAGCTTCCCTAGCCAAACGAGAAGTTTTTGGCCTCATAACCAGAATTTCTGATAATGTAAAGCCCGTTAGATATAACTGGGTATTTATCCGGAAACAAAATGAGAAAAATGAGGTTATCAGGAATAAAGCCCGACTCGTTGCCCAAGGTTTTTCTCAAATACCTGAGATTGATTATGATAAGACATATTCACCTGTGATGGATATGATTATATTTTGTTTTCTAATTAGCCTAGTGGAAATACATCTTATAGACGTTATGACGGCATATCTATATGGCTTATTAGATTCTAATATTTATATGAAAATTCCCCAGGGATTGAAAATGTTAGATGCATACACTCTTTGCAACTTATTCTCAATTAAGTTGCAAAGATCTTTATACGGGTTAAAACAATCCAGCCGCATGTGGTATCAACACCTACATGAATACCTAATTAAGAAAGGGTACAAGAATGATCCCATCTACCCATGCTTATTTATTAAGAAATCAGAAATCGGATTTGCTATTGTAACAGTTTATGTCGACGATAAGAATTTAATTGGAACTCCAGAAGAGTTAGCTAAAATTGCTAAATATTTGAAAAGGGAGTTTGAAATTAAAGATTTGGGTAAAACCAAACTTTGTCTTGGTCTAGAGCTTGAGCATAAAGTAAATGGAATAATTGTCCATCAATCAGCATACATTGAAAAGTTACCTAAACGTTTGAATATGGGCAAAGCTCACCCATTGAGCACCCCTATGGTTATAAGGTCGCTAGATCCCCAAAAAGATCAGTTTCATTCTGAAAAATCTGATGAAGAGATATTTGGACCTGAAGTACCATATCTCAATGCAAGTGGGGCTTTGATGTACTTGGCACAATGTACGAGACCAGATATCGCTTTTACAGTAAATGTATTGGCACATTTTAGTTCTGAGCCAACTCGAAGAGACTGGAATGGGGTTAAACATATTTTTCGTTATCTCTGAGGAACCATAGATTTGGGATTATAGTATTCCAAAAATTCCACCACCTCTAGTTTAGTTGTATATGCTAATGATGGATATAAATCTAATCCACATAAAGCTCGCTCTCAAACCAGTTATTTATTTTGTTATAACGGCACTGCTATTTCTTGGTGTTCTATGAAGCAATCGCTAATAGCTTCATCTTCTAACCATTCTGAGATTATTGCTTTATATGAAGCTAGAAGAGAGTGTGTTTGGTTAAGATCCGTTATAACACATATTCACAATTCTTGTTGCTTAACACCGGTTACAAATTCTCCCACTATAATTTATGAAGATAATGCTGCTTGTGTTGCACAAGTTAAGGGAGGATATATCAAAAGTGATAGGACCAAGCATATCTCGCCGAAATTTTTCTACACTCATGAACTCCAAGAAAGTCGACAAATTGATGTCAAACAGGTTCAATCTATAAAGAATTTTGCAGATCTTTCTACCAAATCATTGCCAACGTCAACTTTTGAAAAATTAGTATATGTCATTGGTATACGACAAGTTCACAAGATGCAAGATTGATTAGCCCCAACAGTGGCTATATAGCTCAATTGAGGAGGAGATATTATGAACTATGCATTGCACTCTTTTTCCCTTCTGATCAGTTTTTTCCCATAGGGTTTTTCTGACTTAAGATTTTTAACGAGGCAACTAATGCATCCATAAAAAGGAGATATCATAAAATTTGTGCTCTGTACACTTTTTCCCTTTTGTCTGGTTTTTGTCCTACTGGGTTTTTCCAGCTTAAGGTTTTTAATGAGATAATATCATGCACATTCATAAAATAATGAATACAATGAATATTCAAGGAGTGTTATGAAATACATGAATGGATATTCATTATATTTATCCCTATCTAATTTTTGTTCGTATCCTTATCCAATGTATATTCATCCTATCTAATGAATATACTTGTCTCTATCTAATGTAGGTACTTATCCTTATCTAATGTAAATATTTATCCCTATCTAAAGTATGTATTTATCCAAATACATTGATAGGTGCTTCATTGTTCTCTTATAAATAGGAGCAAAGTTTGGTCATTAGCGGGTGTGGTAAAGAAAAGTGAATAAGAATTTCTCCTCTAATTTTTCTACTATCTTTGGTGTCTTTCTGCTTTCTCTATTATACACTTTCTCTCCATTCTGCTCTATTATATACTTGTGATGCAATATTTTACAACAAATTGTTCAATTTTGATTTGGTATAATTTATTTTAGAAAAAAAATTCTAAAATATAATACACTTAATAATTTTGGTTATACATTATTATTGTTAGTAAAGGTAACGCAAAATTTTTACATAAAAATGAACTTTTTTGAGAGAAAGAAAATTTTAAAATTAGACTCTCATTTTGTTTTGGACGGAAAGAGTAATATTTTACCCTCAATTGTTAGTTAACTAACACTAATAATTGACTATATTAAATATGATTTTTTTTCTTGAAATTTCTACATTACCTTTAAATTATAACATTTAAATTACATTTACTCCGATAAGTTTTGTTTTAATTACATAATAAATATAAGGTTTTAAAAATTTATTCCTCCCTATTCTTTTTTTATTTATGTAGTAACGAAATAAAAATCCAACAATAATTATTGATATTCAAGAATTAAGCACAATTCCAACAACTTTTGACATAATTTAACAACGTAAGATATCGAATATGAAAATCTATTTGGATTCTAGATTTTGCATTATTTTATTGTGGTTAGTTTTTCTTTTCATTTGAACAATTTCCATTCAAAGTTTCAAAAAGGTGTGTAATTGTCCAAATTCATTTATTGACTTTCCTGCTAGTACCTATCCTATAAGAGAAGAATCCTTAGTCTCCAACTAAGTTGATGTGTTTTGATTTCTTCATTATTTTTTTCAGCAAATTATAATCACCTTTTGAAGGTTTTGAGTTTATTCCCCAATGAAGTTTTATGATTTCAACAAATTATATTCAATTCGTGCCAAATAAAAAGTTCACTTTGATTTGGTATAATTTTTTTTAGAAAAAATTTGTAAGATATAAAATACTTAATAATTTTGGTTATACATTATTATTGCTAGTAAAGGTAATACAAAAATTTCACCCAAAAGTAAACTTTTTTTGGGAAAAAGAAAATTTTAAAATTAGACACTTCTTTTCTATTTTTTCCTGGACAGAAAGAGTAATATTTTGCCTTCAACTATTAGTTAACTAACACTAATAATTGACTATATTAAATATGAATTTTTTCCTTGAAATTTCTGTGTGACCTCTAAATTATAACATTTAAATTACATTTACTCCGATAAGTTTTCTTTTAATTACAAAATAAATATAAGGTTTTAAAATTTTATTCATCCCTATTCTTTTTTTGTTTATGTAGTAACGAAACAAATGTCCAACAATAATTATTGGTATTCAAGAATTAAGCACAATTCTAACAACTTTTGACATTATTTAGCAACGCAATATATTAAATATGAAAATCTAATTGGATTCTAGATTTTGCATTCTTTTATTGTGGTTAGTTTTTCTTTGCATTTGAACAATTTCCATTCAAAGTTTCAAATAGGTGTGTAATTGTCCACATTCATTTATTGACTTTCCTGCTAGTCCCTATCCTATAAAAGAAGAATCCTTAGTCTCCACCTAAGTTGATGTGTTTTGATTTCTTCATTATTATTATTTTTTTTTAGCAAATTATAATCTCCTTTTTAAGGTTTTGAGTTTATTCCCCAATGAAATTTTATGATTTCAACAAATTACATTCAATTCGTGCCAAAAAAAACAGTTCACTTGGATTTGTTATAATTTTTTTAAGAAAAAATTTTAAGATATAATTTGCTTAATAATTTTGGTTATACATTATTATTGCTAATAAAGATAATACAAAAATTTCACCTAAAAGTAAACTTTTTTTGGGAGAAAGAAAAATTTTAAATTAGACTCTTTTTTTTTTTTGATAGAAAGAGTAATATTTTACCTTCAACTATTAGTTAACTAACATTGATAATTGACTATATTAAATATGAGTTTTTTTCCTTCAAATTTCTGCGTTACCTCTAAATTATAACATTTAAATTACATTTACTCCGCGAAGTTTTGTTTTAATTACAAAATAAATATAAGGTTTTAAAATTTTATTCCTCCCTGTTCTTTTTTTATTTATGTAGTGAGGAAATAAAAGTCCAACAATAATTATTGGTATTCAAGAATTAAGCACAATTCTAACAACTTTTGACATAATTTAGCAACGTAATATATTAAATATGAAAATCTATTTGGATTCTAGATTTTGCATTCTTTTATTGCGGTTAGTTTTTCTTTGCATTTGAACAATTACCATTCAATGTTTCAAATAGGTGTGTAATTGTCCGCATTCATTTATTGACTTTTCTGCCCTATCCTATAAAAGAAGAATCCTTAGCCTCCGGCTAAGTTGATTTCATCATTATTTTATTGAGCAAGTTATAATCACCTTTTTACCGTTTTAAGTTTATTCCCCAATGAAGTTTTATGATTTCAAGAAATTATATTCAATTCGTTGCAAAAACAAATTATTTTTTATTTGGTATAATTTTTTTTATGAAAAAAAATTCTAAAATATAATACACTTAATAATATTTGTTATACATTATTATTGTTAATAAAGGTAATACAAAAATTTTACACAAGAGTGAACTTTTTTGGGACAATTCTAACAACTTTTGAAATAATTTAGCAACGTAATATATTAAATATGAAAATCTTTTTGGATTCTAGATTTTGCATTTTTTATTGTGGCTAGTTTTTCTTTGCATTTGAACAATTACCGTTCAATGTTTCAAATAGGTGTGTAATTGTCCGCATTCATTTATTGACTTTTCTGCCCTATCCTATAAAAGAAGAATCGTTAGCCTCCGGCTCAGTTGATTTCATCATTATTTTATTGAGCAAGTTATAATCACCTTTTTACGGTTTTAAGTTTATTCCCCAATGAAATTTTATGATTTCAAGACACTACAAGAAAAGGCTGAATTTCCGACGGAACCTTCCGACGGCCATTAATCCGTCGAAAATTTCCGACGGACATTCGTCGGAAAAAGCGAACTGCAGGCCGGCAGCCAAATATCCGTCGGAAAAAATATTTCTGGCAAAAATCCGCCAGAAATCCGTAGGAACATATTGGCGAAACGCGGCGCCAATATGTTCCGACGGATGATCCGTCGGAAAAGCTTTAAAAAAATTTATTTTTAAACTTTTCCGACGGATTATCCGTCGGAATATTTAACAAAATAATATAAAAAAGAAAATTATATTTTCGACTGATTGCCGTCGGAAATAGTTTTTAAAAAAATAAAAAATTAAAACGTTCCGACGGAAGTTCCGTCGGAATTTTAAAAAAAAATTTAAAAATGTAATTCCAACGGAAATATTCAAAAAAAAAAATAAGAAAAATATTCAAAATAAAATATAAAAAACTTTCTGATGGAAAAGCCGTCGGAAGTTCTTGCCAAAAATTAAAAAAATTTAAAAATTTCTGACGGAAAAATCGTCGGAAGTTTAAGAAAAATGAAAAAATATTTAACTTTCCGACAGATGTCCGTCGGAAATATTCAAAATAAAAATTTAAAAAAGTTCCGACGGATAATCCGTCGGAAGTTCTTCCGAAAAGTAAAAAAAATTACTTTTTCCGACGGATATCTGCCGGAAATGTGACACTACATGAAAAAAAAAACCCCCCCCCTTTTCCCCCTCTCTCCCATTTCCCCCTCCCTACCGCGCGCCCTCCCCTCCCGCCTCCCACCCGCCCAAATTTTTCTTACCTCTTTTCCCCCCTCTTTCCTTTTTCCCGTCCCTCCCGCCTCCCCCTTTTCCCCCAAATTTGCTAGTAGCAAGTAGGGTTGTCTTCATTTCTTGTCTTTTCCGCCGCCAGCCTGATTCATTCCTTCACAGTCCAGTTGGCAGCTCTTCAATCTCCAACCGCCGGTTGTCACTATCGTTCTCATCCTCAACGTGAGCTCGTCGACCGTCATGATGGAGTACAAGTTTTAGCCGCTCTTGATCTTCTCGCCTCAATCATCTCCGTCGGCGTCTCTCTTACCGTCGATTGTTGATCGTCCTCCATCCTTACCTCCTCGGTCTTCAATTGCCGTCGCCAGCGATTGGAGTTTCGGCCAAAGAATAAATCGGCCGTGCACCTCTCACCGCGAGTCACCGCCTCCGCCGCCGCCTCAAGCTATTTTTTCTCTTTGGTAAGCAATTTAATTCTGGTCCAATTGTATCTCTGTTTGTGCTGTGATTTTTCCTATCAAATTGTAGTACTGCCTGATCAGTTTTTTTTTGTTCTAGTTTCTGAACTCTGTTTTGGTTTGTGGCATATTGTTAATTGGCCGTGCCGATGTTTAATTTTCTGGTTTTTGGCTTTTGATTGATGAGAATGGTTCTGATTGAATATTGGTGTTGTTTTTTATTTCTGTTCTGGCTTTGTATGTGTTTTTGTTGGGAATTTGTGTTTGAATTTTTGGATTTTGCCCTAATTTGAGATTGTTTAAGTAACAAATGAGGGATTTTGGTAATTTGTGAAAATATATGCTTGTTATCGAATTTTTAAGAAGAAATTATTGAATTGTGACTCCGATTTTGGTTTTGGCGTGTATTGATGAAGTGTTGTTTAGTCTTAGTTTACTAGAGGCCTAACTACTGAAGGTCAGCAAATTATTGATTTTGAATTGGTTTCTAGGCTATGCAATTTTTTCCATAATGTTGGTTTGCATGACTATTCGTATAGCAATTATAATTTGCATTCATGGATGTGACGCTTATTTTGCGTGTTCATATTTCTTCTGGCCTTAGTGAAGCTAGTCTACCTGTTACAATTGAAGATTTCTGGGAATTCTGTATTTTACTGCTATCTCATTTAGTGAGACTTAAGTTCCCTTGATGATTTTCACTTGAATGAACTTGAGAAGATTTGATATTTGGATCCATGGCTTTGCAATGAAGTGAATCTTTATTTGGAAAGAGTTGAGGTTTCGTATAGCCACCACATGGTTAATTATGTTATCCTCAGTCCCCAGTGTGAGTTAAAAAGCTACATTTCATATCCTTGTTTCTTTGGTAAGTTTTGAATGTGATTTCAAACTTTATTATTTTTATGAGAACAATTTTGGTTTTATTAAGTTTGACCATAGAATTTTGTCATAGAGGCATTAGTCCAAAAGTGGGATTAAGTTCTATTGTTTTTTCACTTTCAGTTTCTCATTCATTCATTGTTAAAGTTAAAAAATGGTATTTTAATTTAAAATTTAAAACTAATAAAATAAGGAAATTAAGAAACAATAACTGTAATAATCGAAATTCATAAAAATAAAGTTTAAAAAAGTACTTTCATTTAGTACATAGAACAAGACAATTAGAATCCTTTTATCACATGATTTGACAAAGTATTTTGAAATTATTATTTCTATCGAATTGGCAAGCCATCAATTTTATTAATTTAGTTAGATTTCTAGAATTATTTATTATTATTTTTTTTTATCCATCTTGGTCTTGTTTTCACGAATTAGTTTGTAAGGGGGTAATTCTTAAATGATTGTCTTAATTGTTAGTGTTGCTTCGCTTTCTAACTTTGAGGTAGACATCACGGCACCTACGAGTAAAGAAGATGAGCGAACCAAAAAAAAAAAAAGGTTATAGATGCCATAAAGACTGTTGCAGATGATAACGAAGATGTACCAATCAAAAAATAAAAAGAAAAATGAATAAATTTATTTTTTAAAAAATGATTTTAAATATACTTTTTAATTTTCCATCAAAAACACATTTTTTTTAATAAGATGGAATGCTTTCCTTAAAAAAATTGTACTGTTTGTCATTCTTGTCCTAATTATGTTTTGGTTGCAAAAGTCATTAGTGGTTAATTTATATTTAAAAAAAGATAAATCTTATCTTGCACTAATATTTCTTTAATGAGTAATTTTTTTTTCTTTTAAAAACTTAGCAAGAAAAGTTTTAATTCCTTTTAAAAGGAATTAAAATGGCACAAACTACTATAAAATTTAATTCCTTTAGGAGGGATTAATAAATAATAGTACGAAATATGTTTGAGCTATTCTGCTAACAAAATACAAATTCTAATGTCAAATTTATATGTATGAAATAATTTTTAGTTTTTTGTTAAAATGGAATTTATTTTTTAAAAAAAATTTTATTAAATTTCTGACGGAAATCCGTCGGAAATTATTAATTTCTTTTTAAAAATTTATTTAATTTTCGACGGATATCCGTCGAAAAATATTTATTTTTTAAAAAAAAATTAAATAATTTCCGACGGATATCCGTCGAAAATTGTTAATTTCCGACAGATTTCCGTCGGAAATTATTTATTTCTTTGTAAAATTTTATTTAATTTTCGACGGTAATCCGTCAGAAATTATTTATTTCTTTTGAATTTCTTCTCAGAATTTCCGACGGCTGACCGCCGGAAAATTTTTTGCTGCAACCGTTATTCCGACGGATTATTTCCGACGGAAATCTTTAGGTTTCCGACAGAAACATGGATTTGCCATCAGAAATTGTCCGTCGGAAAAAGCCAATTTTCTTGTAGTGAGAAATTATATTCAATTCGTGGCAAAAACAAATTATTTTTTATTTGGTATAATGTTGAGAAAAGTTACTCTCCGCATGATGTATGAATCTCCTGGCTTTCCTGAGAGACCAGTAAAAAGCCAACATCTTATAACTCCTGAAGTGTTGGTTCCATTGTCAATGAAGGCCTCCTCATCCTACCCTGCACCATTGAGTTGTGAGAAGGAAGAAGAAAGGAACACAGGTGCAAGTTTGCCGCCCCAAAAGACAGGCGATGGTGAAGGAATGTACGTGTGACGGAGAGGAGAAGAATTTTGTTTGGTTTGGGCTGCCAAGAAAGAAGAAGAGCCCAAGAAAAATTCATAATTTTTTGCTGATTGGGCATCCACGTATAGCCTACGTGGCTACCACGTCATCAATTTAACGGTCTTCCTAACGGCGCATTGACGGAGGCCATAATTGTTAGAAATTGAAAAATTCAGATACCGTATTGTTAAAATTTAAAGGTTCAGGTCAAAATTGTTACAAGAGCTAAAGTTCAGGCCATTTTAATATATTATACCTATTAAATATGAATTTTTTTCTTGAAATTTCTATATTACCTTTAAATTTTTACAGTTCAATTATATTTACTCCGCTAAGTTTTGTTTTAATTTCAAAATAAATATAAGGTTTTAAAAATTTATTCCTACCTATTCTTTTTTTATTTATGTAGTAACGAAATAAAAATCCAACAATAATTATGGATATTGAAGAATTAAGCACAATTCTAACAACTTTTGACATAATTTAGCAACGTAATATATTAAATATTGAAATCTATTTGGATTCTAGATTTTGCATTCTTTTATTGTGGTTTGTCTTTCTTTGCATTTGAACAATTTCCATTCAAAGTTTCAAATTGTGTGTAATTGTCCACATTGACTTTCCTGCTAGTCCCTATCCTATAAAATAAGAATCCTTAGTCTCCAACTAAGTTGATGTGTTTTGATTTCTTCAGTATTTTATTGAGCAAATTATAATCACTTTTTTAAGGTTTTGAGTTTATCCCTCAATGAAGTTTTATGATTTCAACAAATTATATTCAATTCTTGCCAAAAAAAAAAAAGTTCACTTTTGATTTTGTATAATTTTTTTAGAAACAAATTGTAAGATATAATACACTTAATAGTTTTTGTTATACATTATTATTGTTAGTAAAGGTAATACAAAAATTTCACCCATAATTGAACTTTTTTTGGAAGAAAGAAAATTTTCAAATTAGACTCTCTTTTTTTTTGGGGGGGGGAGAGGGGTGTACAGAAAGAGTAATATTTTACCTTCAACTTTGAAGTTAACTAACATTGATCATTGACTATATTAAATATGAAATTTTTTCTTGAAATTTCTATATTACCTCTAAATTATAACATTTAAATTACATTTACTCCGCTAAGTTTTGTTTTAATTACAAAATAAATATAAGGTTTTAAAAATTTATTGCTCCCTATTCTTTTTTTATTCATGTAGCAACGAAATAAAAATCCAACAATAGTTATTGGTATTCAAGATTTAAGCACAATTTTAACAGCTTTTGACATAATTTAGCAACGTAATATATTAAATATGAAAATCTATTTGGATTCTAGATTTTGCATTCTTTTTTTGTGGTTAGTTTTTCTTCGCATTTGAACAATTTCCATTCAAAGTTTTCAAACGGGTGTGTAATTGTGCACATTGATTTATTGACTTTCCTGCAATTCCCTATTTTATAAAAGAAGAATTCTTAGGCTGTGCCCCTTCGGGGGTGGCTGAGTTGGTGTGGCAACGAGCACAGGATTATAAGGTAATGAGTTCAAATCCTCTTGTCAACACCTTCTCGGTCAGGCCCGTCGCATAGAGCTTGGTCAGTGCTGTTTACATTTCCTGTGTGGTTTGTAAGCTATTACACAGGGACAGGATTTACCCAGTGCGCACCTTTAATAGCGGTTGCGGGTTTCTTAGTCAACAAAAAAATCCTTAGGCTACGGCTAATTTGATGTGTTTTGAATTCATCATTATTTTATTGAGCAAATTATAATCACCTTTTTAAGGTTTTGAGTTTATTCCCCAATGAAGTTTTATGATTTCAACATATTATATTCAATTCATGCCAAAAAAAAAATTCACTTTTGATTTGGTATAATTTTTTTTAGAAAAAAATTGTAAGATATAATACACTTAATAAATTTGGTTATACATTATTATTGTTAATAAAGGTAATACTAAAATTTTACATAGTAGTGAACTTTTTTTGGGAGAAAGCAAATTTTGAAATTAGACTCTCTTTTTTTTTGGGACAGAAAGTGTAATATTTTACCTTCAACTATTAGTTAACTAACATTGATCGTTGACTATATTAAATATGAATTGTTTTCTTGAAATTTCTATATTACCTCTAAATTATAACATTTAAATTACATTTACTCCGCTAATTTTTGTTTTAATTACAAAATAAATATAAGGTTTTAAAAACAATTTCCTCCCTATTCTTTTTTTATTTATGTCACAGCGAAATAAAAATCCAACAATAATTATTGATATTCAAGAATTAAGCACAATTCTAACCACTTTTGACCTAATTTAGCAACGTAATATATTAAATATGAAAATCTATTGGATTCTAGATTTTGCATTCTTTTATTGTGCTAAGTTTTTCTTTGCATTTGAATAATTTCCATTCAATCTAACAAATGTGGTTCCTAGTTTCACAATAATTATATCAAATTACAATGACTAAAATGAAACCACGATATATTTAAGTAAATAATTATTTCTTAAAACTTTATAATATTACAAAAATAATAAAGCAATCACTTAATTATTTAGTTATTTAGGGGACATTAGTGTTAGATTAAAACTGTAGAGTTTTACAAATTCTATGATGCTGAAATTATAATATGGTAAAACATTTTTCTATTTAATTCTATTAAATATTTTTGAAAATTTATAAAAGTGTGCATTCATATGATTATAATTATTTTTATTACCTTTTTAATTGTTTGGCTTATAATAAAAATAATATTGCAAAGTGATTCTAACTAAAAGAAAAAGAAAAAGAAAGGAAAACATATAATATAAGATGTAGAAGTTATTAAATGTTATTTAATAAATTTTTTGAAGTTCAATGGTCTTTTCATAATTAAGATAAACCTTAAGGAGGAATATGTTATTTCTCTAGACCTTTTTTTTTCATCTTTTTAATTATTTTGGTAGTTGACTTTAATTGCCTTTACGCCGAGAGTATTAGTAGTTTTTTGAAACTATAAAAATTATTTGGTAATAAGTTCAAATTTCAGAAAAACTAAATTTAATTTGTCCTATTTTGTTTTTAGGTTGTTGATGGGACATTTTTTTTAAAACTTTCCATAATTTTTTCCCCAATGTATCATTCCACTTTAGTGCCATAAATCCACAAACCCAAACATGCTGCTTGACCTCGAAGACGAAGAAGAAGAAGAGAAGTTTTGTTTCGTCGTTTATTGCGTCCATATTTTGTCTTAGTGACATATGTAGATGGGAAGAAGGATATAATTCATGTGCAGTAGAAAAAATGAAATAACATGATCAAAGACCAAATCATGCGTCATATATCCTCTGATGAATAGAGAGATTGCATGAAATTTCTCGTTTTATATTTTTTTTTAATAGTTGTTAATTGGGTATAAGAAATTTTGTGGAGACTAAATCAGCATTTTAATTCTAAGCATAAACTAATTTTCATTTTGTGCATTTGCTCAACACAGTTTGTGTTGACGACAAATTAAATTCTCAATGAATAATAACTGGGTTTTTATAATTTAGAGAAATTACTTAACTTCTTATATATTTTTGAGAATCTTAAGATAGAAGTTGTAAAAGAAATTTTACAATAAAAATTTCTATTTTACATCATTTTGTAGATAATTCATTCTCGAAGTTTATAATTATTATTTCATATTTTATTAAATATACAATCTCAAAATTGGGGAAAGGTATGACTTAATAAAATTGTGTGAGTATTATTATTCCAAGTCTCCTAATCTCTTGATAACCCCTAATTGTGTGAATGTTATTATTAAGAGCATTATTGTCAGGAATTTGTATAAGAAAGGAAACATAAAGAAAACCCACCATAAAGATTAACAATGAAATAGGAGCCCAAATTGGATCTAAAGAAAAGTTCCATCATATTTCTTGGTGCACATTGTCACAGTGCAAGGCCCAAATATGCTTTTTGGACATCCAAAAAATTCGACAGATTAAATTTTGACAAATGAAGATGAGGTTGTAAGGAAGATGTTTGTGTCTTTCAACATGTAGTACTTCTTTAAAAAATAAAAAATAAAAAATTAACAATTTATGCGGCTGATTAGTTTGAACACTCTTTATTCGTAATGTAAAATAAAGTTATACAAAGAAAAGGGAACATTAACCTTATAAACTCTTTTTGGCGGATTAAGTGGGTTGTACTTTATAACTTTAAAAAAATTGTACAAATTTGAAAGTAAACCCTTTTCTTTAGAATGAGTGAAATACTATATTTATTTCAAATATAATTTTGTATTAAACTTATACTATTGCCTCTTGTTTTTATTTGAAAGGATATACACTTGAATGCTAATGTTTTTTTGTATTTTTATCTATTATAAACAATAGTTTATTTCAAAATGGGTATAACTTTTTGCTAGTTATGAGATGTAATATATTAAATGTACAATATAGTTTTTTATTTTTGTCCAATTACATATATATATATATATATATATATATATATATATATATATATTATAGTTAGTAAAAGAGTAATAACATTCATAGTGACTTTTTATAGTAACTATTGTGGCAAATATAAAAAGATAAAATCATTCTTTATTATTTTATATTTTTTAAAGAGGGTAATAAGTAAATTTTATCTTTTCATACTTGCCACATCAGTTATTATGAAAAGTCACTATGAGAAGTTATTAAAACTATCATTACTCGTTAGTAAAAACAGTTTTAAGACTTTGATATGCAAGGAGTACAATACTAATGGTAATTTCAAAAAATTAATTGCCCCTCAAGTTGAAGTAGGCATATCACCATTTTGGGAGTAAATTGATAGAATATTAGTTTTTTTTTCCAAAAATAAAATTTTATTGTTGTTTTGGTAGGAGTTCAAAATTTGCTAAAAGTTGATTTTGGAAAAATCAACTTCTTCATTTTTTTAAAAAAAATTATTCAGTTGTAACTAATTTATTGAGGGGAAAAAAATGTACATGCCTCACTTTTTAACAAAAATAGAAGGCTTTATTTTTTTGTTGTTTAATTATTTTTGTATACTTATGTACATTATTTTGTGTACTTTATTTGTTAATAAATTATGGCAAAAAATTAATTTTTGAACATTATTTTTGTATATTTTTGTGCATTATTATTGTAAATTTTTGTATATTATTATTCCATTCTGATTTATTGAAGGGAAAAAAAAAGTATACGTGCCTCAATTTTTAACCAAAATAGAGGATTTTAATTTTTTTGTTCTTCAATTATTGTTGTACATTATTTTTGTATATTTGTTTTTCATTATTTTTGTGTACTTTATTTCGTAACAAACTATAGAAAAATTATTTTTGAACGTTATTTTTATATATTATTATTTCGTGCATTATTTATTAACATTATTTCTATACATTTCATTTGTACATTATTTTTGTAAATTTTTGTATACTACTTTCCCATATATTATTTTTTCACACTATTGGAATCCCTTTATTTTATGGATTTATGTCCTTAGGTTCATCGACTACCGACCCTATCTAGTTTGAGATAAAGATGGTGATGATGATGATGATGATGATTGTTGAACAACAAATTATTATGTTTTTAACTATTTTTTTTATACACACGTAACCATAAAAAAGTACCAAAATTCAAAATATGTTAACCTCAAACGCACAAACTTTATACCGAAAAAATAGAACTAAAAAAAAGTTATATTTTTGAACAAGTTACAAAAAATAAAAATAAAACATCAAGTTCCACAACGAGAATGTCTAATATTTCGACATGGTTGTCGCCTAGGAGGTTGGGGTTGTGGGTTTACACGGGTTTGCCATTGGAATCCCGGTATCTCCGATAAGTCTAGATCAAATTGAATAGATTCATCTATACATTGTTCCTTACGAGGATGACTACGGCATTCATAGACCAAATCATATGTAGGAAATTGAGACGATGTGCTAGCATCAAAATGTAATGAATAGTCAATCTTAGGTGTCTCCTCCTGTAGATCACCAGACTACTGAGAAAATACATCAGTATGAAATATCTGATCAGCCTCATCTTCTATATGTCACCAGATGTAGATGGATGATCATGTGATTGTTGAAATCCACTTTGACCTTGAAAATTTAAATGTGTCATCTGCATCCGATGACTCTTCCCAATAATTGTCAATGCACGAGAAGAAATGTCACATACATTGGCAATGATAGCTCTCGGATCTATCTCCAAATTGTTGAAAGTATTGTGGGTCAAATCATACACTTGCTCCCAACATTTACCATACAAATAAAAAATAATTAATTAAAATGTTAAATACACTATAAACTATTGAAAAAAAATAAAAATATCATATACATATCTAAAACTCGACAAATGATGCAATTGGATGGACACCTTGAGCAGGGCGGTGCACGGGATTACTATCAGAATATGAGTATTCTGGCGATACCAAACCATGTATTCTGAAAAATACTGCATAGGTCCACTTGTAGGAAATCCGTGGACAATGCTATCTCTGTGCCTATTTCACCTATCAATATAGTGTGCATACTGAGATATCCAATTAATGTCCTTTCTGTCTCAACAATTGATCCTATGCAACCTCAAATCAGTGTCAACAGCAATAGGAATAGTCCGATGATAGCTGAATTGCTGCATAACTCAGTCAGATAAATGCAATTCAACAGCATCAAAGTTTATAAGAGACACATTTGCACACCAAATATCTTGTCCACGTAAGTAATAATTAGGCAACTGACACAAATTCCCCTCGGAATACGGCTTCCAAATAAACTGTAATATAACAAAAGTTAACTATAATTAGCATTTGAATGAAAATTAGTTTTCAAAAGAATAAAACAAATAAGTATTAATGTTATATTATTGATATCATCCTTCATTGTATAATCTAAACGATCTCAATACTTGTGCAACACATGTGAACTGATATCGGTAAAACTCAAACTCATGTTACACCTGTAACAAATTGGACACTTCAATATAGAATATGAGATATAATGGGAAAAAAAATTGTGACATGCAAAAATTAAAAAAAAATGCACATGCAAGCTTGAGGTCCTTGAGCATGTCGGAGAAAACCAGAATGAGTTGGGTCTGCACATGACGCTGCAGTTTAATCATCGGTAATCTCTCCCATCCCACAATTGCAGAATGCATAGTGGGCCACATATACCGGTCGTATATGCCCATGATGTCCAATACAATGTCCTCTATAGAGAGGCTAAAACAGCCCTGTCCCAACTATATCTTGATGCATCATCTATATCTCCCAATAGAAATAAGTACATCAAGTTGATTTTAGTGCCTAACTTATTACCCATAATAAACCTAAAATCTGCATCATCTGGCACTTAGCATACTGTAATACCTCTTCATAAGTGGCCTCAAGCAAAAGAGGGCGAAACTTTAAATGCATGGAGATACTCTTTAACTTCAATTTATCTCCATCAAAAACTTTGGAAGTCGGCATGTAACCTAACAACTCTTGACATATTATTTGTCAGTTCTCTATCGTGTGACTAAGGTCTAGACAAATCACTGCATCTCTAACGACTAGTAAACCCTACAATACCATGACATCTTATAATGTCACGGTTGCTTCTCCCACTGGAGATGGAAGGTGTGGGTCTCCGATCGCCATCTCTTCACCAGTATCGTAATCAATAAATAATCTATTTATATAGACCCCGTCACATACACACCATAAAATTCAACTCAAAGTAGGATGTCCTGCACCTTAATGTCGAGTGGGGTAACTCTTCAAAACTTGGCAATGAGGGTATCAAAGTCTCCTTAAGTGATTTTCGAGCAATGCAAGGACTGTAATGTCAATACATCCAACTGACACAATTCCAAAGATAAATGTGACAACTTGTATGTTGACTCGTCTCCCTCCATTCACCTAAATATATTAAATATATTATTGATTGTTTTGTACATAATATTAACACAAGTTATTGAATGTACATCAAAATTGCATTACGTAATAATGAACAAAGCGTACTAATAAACGAACATATAAATTTTAGTAAAAAAAATCATACGCACAATCAGCATAACGAAAGTTCATTCGACAATGTCATTCAATAATGTTACATTTAAACTTAAAGCAAATATTACATAAAACCCTAAACAATCAATTCAAAAGTTATTACAATACATCCCGGATGTATGACTACCCTATCTCTAAGTCTTTCCATGTTTGGACATACTTTCCTGTATATCTATTTTCTCCACACGCCTTGCACTAAATGTACAAGTGGTCAATAGTCCTTGTAGAGCATAGGGTAGAAGTTTGCAGAATACGTTTCAACCATCTTTTGACAAGGCCACCCTTTTTATTTGAGCAGAAACTTTCATTGTATACGAGTAAAGAATTTTGTAGATTTAATACTTCCTACACATACAAGTGCGATTGTTAAGATGCACTATATGCACATTGCCTTCTTTGTTACCATGTACTCCAATGGTAACTTGATATAATCCTTCTTCTCACACAAATATTGTGACCTGGTAATATTTGAACTTGTGCTCATTTTAAAAAACTTTTCAAGCACATTTAGTGGCCATGGATTTTCATCAGTAACATGCTTATGGGTTTTAGTCCAATGCGAATCAAAATATTTTACCATTTGATAAAAAGCCGCCCACACACAAGCGGTGTCGGCAA
The DNA here is from genome assembly GCA_020080225.1 of Gynochthodes officinalis. NCBI lineage: Eukaryota > Viridiplantae > Streptophyta > Magnoliopsida > Gentianales > Rubiaceae > Gynochthodes > Gynochthodes officinalis. Next base: position 30,751,519 of record CM034625.1, on the reverse strand, counting down.
CTTTCTAACACTTTTCAAGACAATATTGAATGATTTAGATCGATTAATGGTCATTATACCATATCGAACCCCACCATTGTAGCACAATGCCCATTTCTCAAGGAAAATGTCCGTCAGCCATTTATGGACATTTTTATCCAATTTTCGAATTGATTTCATTATTTGGGAAAATTTTAGCTGCTAATGTGAACAAGTAGTGCAATGCATCAACTCTGTCAAAGCATTGTTTTTTAAATGAGCATTGAAGTTCACTTTGACGTGGCATAAGCAATATGTGATGAATAATTGGCAGTTGTAACTCACGGTTATTTTGAATTACTTGCAATATTCCCCTCGCTCAATCTGAAATCAAGCAAATCCCTTGGCAGCCACAAATAACATGGCGTAATAAATTATACAAAAACCACGATCAATTTGCCAGACTTTCCTCATCAACAATGGTAAAGGCCAAGGGAAGAATATGCCCACATGCATTGGCATCGACAACAACAAGGATTTTTCCTTGTATTTCCAGTATTGAAATCTTCCGTTACTACTAATCATGGGTCGATAATGTTAGAAACCATCAATACAAGGTTTAAATGCCCAAAACACAGAATGGAAAATGTTGAAATCTCTAATACTATTTTTAGTGTGTCTTCACTCCACAATTGTGTTTGGATTACAAGATTGGAGTATAAGTAAGAACTTTGACAATATGGTGTTCGACAACTCCCAATTGACATACACTATCTCAATAGCTTTCCTTCTTTCTAACTAGGCCTTCTTGTATGATATGTTTACCCTAAGAGAGCTTACATTTTCAACTATATCGAGGACCTTGTAGGAAATATTTTTCTTAATATTGTTCCGAACCAACCAACCAACCATTTCATAATCTAAATTCGGGTGATCCTCTGGTTGTATTTCAGGGAAACACGTGTGTTTCAAGTATATCTTTGTAATCTTGAAAAAGCCATGCTTCTTCTTCAGCTTTATCCAAACTCTTCATAAACAATTTTTTTCCTCATAATAAAAACATCGGACAAACCAATTGGTAAGAATACTTTCATACACTTCAAAATACATATGTGCACGAATAGACCAACATTTAACTGTATATTGCACCCCTTCTTTGGTCTAGAAAATCATTCCAACCTCTAACTCCCAGATCCAATCATCAACCTAAATTGGTTGTTGATAATCATCGAACTTGTCTATCATGAAAAGTTTTTCATCATCAATATCCGAGTAAAATGGAATGTCGGCCACTACATTATCCATAGTAGCATCAACAGTTGGGTTTGAAATCCCTCCTTCATGTTGACCATCACCCAAATCATGCTCCTCATCACTGTCATCAGATGATCCACCACAACTGTCATCCTAATCCTCTATGGGATCACCACGATGACACATATCGTGACTTGTGCTTGCAAGTTGTAAGCTATTTATTGATCGAAAATATGAAATTTCTTATTTAAGATTGCATCACTTGGTCCCTCATTAAAATTGGCTCCACTTGGACCTCCGTGGACAAAAGAAAGTTCTAGTACCACTCTTGCTTGTGGCCAATACACATCATTCGATATGAATACATCATAGGAAAACCATTGATCATTAATAATCCTCTCTCTACCTCTACTGTGTAGCAGTTGTGTGAATGACCCAATAATTGTTTGCGAACAAATAACATATTGTTCTCAGAGACAAAGTGATCAGAATCGGATTCTTGAGTTATAAACAGTTCAACAACATTAAAAGCAGCATATGTCATTAGAATGCATAACATCTCCTTTAACGTATCATCATCCTCCACTGAAACATGTATGTATGTGATTGCATGAGGGACAATGCTAACAAAATAGCAGCACATCAACTTTATCCTAAATTGCCTTGCATTAATTCTAGTTACTTGATGCAAAATTTTCATTACTTCGGTAATTGTCCTCCTGCTACCACTAGAAAACTCAGACGATGAGACACGAAGTGCTGAATCACCCAAACGACGATGTTCTCATGCCATCTCTTTCTCACACTCTCTTTCCTTCATTCATCGGCAGCTCAGTGATTCTGATAATCAATAAATTACAGAATATATTTGCCCCAGTCAGAAAGGATGATGACCTTCGGTTTTCGACGCTTAAACTGCCATTGGTTGCAATGGTTGGTGGCCAGAGTAGGGACAAGTCTAGTGTTCTCGAAGCCCTAGTTCGACGTGATTTCTTCCCCGTGGCTATGATATTTGTACTTGTTGCCTACTTGTTCTTCAACTCGAAAACTGGCCGCCTCACCCAATGGTGTTGACGGTGGTCTGGAGTGGGGGAGAGTTTCGTCACTTGCCCATGATTTTTCAAAAATTCACCACAAAATTCAAGTTGGGGATTTTAAATTCGTTAGGACCGGTTTTTGTTGTATGTTGAGTATCAATGCTTGTACTTGCTCTCGCTTAAAGAAATTGTAATTTGATGAGCAAAGTATGATGTTTTACGTTGTACATTGTGCACTTAAAGTTGGATTTTTTTAAAAAAATATTTATTATTTTAATATAAATTAAATAAATATTACTTTTTTAAAAGAAGTTCCAATTCTACTAAAGTCGGCATTGACAATATCGACTTTAGTAAAAAATAAATGGTTAATTATTTCCCCATGTGGTTTGGATTTATTACGAATCGAATTCTAACCTTTGGAAAATCTACAAAGAACCCCTTTGACTGACTATCCTAATAAGTCAAATGTCAGAATTAGTGAAAAGACAAAAAAAATAGAAGAGAAGATGTGCAGGCAATGGAAAAAAAAAAAGAGAGAGAAAAAGCAGAAATTGTAAAAAGACAAAAAAGCCACCCTTTCTGAAATTGAATAAACCAACATTCAACTTTTGGCCTCACAATCTGACTCATTCGAGCTGGTTACAAACTCGTCCCATTTAGCCAATTTTTTTTTTTCTTATCGTTCAATGTGATTGTGTACAACAAGTTCATCTTGGATCACAAGATGTACAACTGGCCGTACCCGATTTCACTCACCAGGGTCGCTATTGCTACATATAGCAAGGCAAAATTCGATGCCTGGGGGTGATTTTGCATCTTGGAGCTGTGGGTTTTGAAGCCACCATACTTGTTATGATTCAGGTTTTATTGACTTCGAAGGGTATTAAGTTGAACCCAATTACTTCTCTTTAATATGGTGCGCCTTGTTATTTGATTTTCTTGTCTATGCCATGGTTGTGGAGTACCCTGCGTTGAAGAAGACTTCAAGTTTCCATCTTGATTTTGTAAAATTGTTAGGGACTAATTCCTTTTGTGCATTTGAATCTTGCCGAGTTTCTGATTGTTGGAAAGTTGTCTGCTTTGACAATGAATGTGGTTGGGGTAGTTAAGGATTGGTTGTTGATTGCGTTTTCTTGGTCTATGATTAAGGATGCTATAACATCCCCGAATTTGCTGGGTTATGCTTTGGCTTTCTGGTGCATCTATTATTATAATTACTAATATCAAAATATGATAAAGGCCAAGGAAGGTGCAAAAGCACATAAGAAAGTGTCTCAGAATGATGAAGAAGCTGGCAGGTTGCTTGAAGAAAGGGACGGCTCCCATGATTATTCAACCAAAAAGGAAGCTTCTCAGGATTAATTTGATAACTTATTTTTCATATGAGGGATAGCAGAGAGGAATTGGAAGCAGAGGACTTGGTTTGGTTGTTCTCTGGTTATGTTTAGTGGCAGAATTTTGTTTTCGCATCTTCCCCCGGTCTGCTTCCTGATTTTGTTCACTTCATTTTGGTAATATTAGGATTCATGTTGATTCTCAACTTGCCATTTTTCTTCTCCCTCGAACCCTAGAAACTGGATTTTATGATTTTGAAAGAAGGGCATTTTCGTCTATCAAATATGTCCATACTTGTTTATCAACATTGTAAGGGTATAATTGGCAAATCACATTATTTTTTCCATCACTGCTATCAAAGGACATCACTATTCTAGCCATTAAGGGGGTCTTGTCATACTTTAGACGGTCAAAAGGATTCTTTGTAGATTATTTAAAGGTCGATGTTCGATTCGTAATAAACCCATACCATAGGAGGGGAATGTAATTAACCAAAAAAAAAAAAATAGTACCCTGAAGTCGACATTGAAAAAAAAAACCCTATCGTTCCGCATTTTTTTTCTCCCTTTTCCATTCCTCCCTCCCTCTTCTGCCGCACCCCCCTTATTCTCCCCTTTTGAATTTCCCCTCCCATTCTGCGTCAATCCCTCTTCTCCTCCCCGCCCCACAACCCTCTCCTTCAGCGCCCACCCGCTCTCCCCCCCACAAGCGGCTCCTGGCCACTACTACCCCCTCCCTCCCAAATATTTTGGTTTAAAATTTTTTTTTATTCCAAGCCCCACACCTGAGATTGAACATTCATCGCAGTTTAACTTTAGCACATCGTCTCAATTTCCTAGGTATGATTTGGTCCATGAGCGTCGGAGGCATCTTCGTAAGCGATCATGTATGGATCAATCCATTCTATTTGATCTAGACTCATCGGAGACACAGGGTTTCCAAAGCCAAACCCATGTAAACCCACAGCCCCAACCCCATAGACGACAACTACGAAGAAATATTAGACAACCTTGTTGTGAAACTTAATGTTTTTTATTTTTGTAATTTTTTCAAAATTATAACTCCTTTATAGTTCTAGTTTTTTTGTTATAAAGTTTGTGCGTTTGAGGTTCACATATTTTGAATTTTGGTATTTTTTTTTTCATGGTTGGTTGTGTGTGTATGAAAAATTAGTTAAAAATTTAATAACTTGTTGTTCAATTATCGAATGGTAAAAATCATGTACAGAAAATTAATATACAAACATTTACAAAAATAAATGTACAAATATAATTTTTCCTATGGTTTGTTACGAAATAATAATATATAAATATAATTTTTCATATGGTTTGTTATGAAATAAAAAATACAGAAAAAAAAAATTTGTACAAAAATTATGTATAACAATGATTAAAAAACAAAAAATTCTACTCATTGATTCTGGTTAGAAATTGATGCATGTACACTTTTTTTCCCTTCAAAAAATTAGTACGGAATATCAATATACAAAAATTTATTGCAAAAATAATGTTCAATATTTAATTATATCTATAATTTTTTAACAACAAAAGTACTCAAATATAAAAAAAAAATAAGGTACAAAAATAATTGAACAACAAATAATTAAAGGACATTTTGTTTAAAAACTGAGGCATGGAGTTAATTTTTGGAATATTGTTGTTTTAAATATAGTTCATATTTTGCTGAAATCTACATTCTAGAAATTGACTCTAAAGTCGATTTTGCCAATATTGACTTCACTGCTACTGTCTACATTGTGCTTGGAGGCACTTCCTCTATGCGGTTTTTGGTTTTCAGAAATTTTTCTCCAATAATCCATTTTATAAAGACCACTAGCAAACAAGAGCATAGCCTTTGTACCATCTAGTCATCATCCCTATAGTTTTGTTACTTAAGGTAATAGACATAAAAATTTGAATTGAATTCCATTTTCTTTAGAAAACCCAATGGTTTCCATAACCAGCTCAATAGCCATTTTCTCTCTTCTGGCAAGGGGGTGGGGGGAGGGCTAGGGAGAGAAGGGTGTGCGGGGGGCTGAGTTCGGGATTGGAGAGGGTGCGGGGATGGGCATCGGGGAGGGGAGATGAAAGCCAATAGGGGGTGTTGAGGGCAAGAAGGGAAATGGTAGATCTAAGGTTTCATTTTTTTTTTAAATTTAAATACTCATGATGTCGAAAATCTCAGTGTCGACTTCAGGAGTCTTTTTTTTTTTAAATTAATGAATTTCAAAGTCGACAATTGCATTATCGACATTAACATTAACAATATCGATTTCAGTAGTTTTAGAACACTTTTAAAAATTACAATATTTTTTTAATTTGTATTAAAATAATAAATATTTAAAAAAAAACTCGTGATGTTAGCATAGTCCAAAACTAAATTGTTGCCTGAAAAGACATGCATATTCAAATTTTGAAATGCCCAAAATTTAATTGATGTGATAGCTGTCACATTTTGTTGAAAAAGAGCCTCACTAGTTCTCACCTCCAATTTTGTACTTGACTTTGTGATCATTCTAGGTTGCAAATTGGAGGAGTAGTGGATATGGTAATATCCATTCCCAAGTAATAAGCATTTAATAGTTAACTTGTCCGTGACTATCAAAAGAGAAGATTTTTATTAGAACTCTAAAAAGCTATGTTTAGCTTTTAATCTTTTGTTAGGAAAAATTATGTTGTAATGTGCATTATTAATGATATTTATATTTTCCAATAAAAAAAAAGAGAATTCTATTAAGAGTAAAATCTCAAATGATGTATAATATAAAAAGCACTCACACGACTGCATCATAAGGTATGCATAATAACTTTAAGCAAATACATGCAAAAATATTATATTAACTTAAGTAAAGGAATAGTTTGTGGAGTTAGAACCTTGTATCGCAGTAATTTATAGAGTTAGGATCTTGTGTCGCAAGTGCCAGACTCATCAAAGTGGATCAAATTAGAGCACAGACCTTAATTCAGTGGACAGATTCATAAGTTAGGACGAAGATAAAAAAATATTAGCTTGATTGATCAAATACTTTCAACAGCTTAATCTTAAGCCTCAAAAATTGTGGAAATTTAAACAAAACTCTAACTATTATGAAATACATGAATGGATATTGATTATAGTTATCCCTATCTAATATTTGTTCATATCCCTATCCAATGTATATTCATCTTATCTAATGAATATACTTATCTCTATCTATTGTAGGTACTTATCCCTATCTAATGTAAATATTTATCTTTATCTAATGTATGTATTTATCCAAATACATTGATAGGTGCATCATTGTTCTTCTATAAATAGGAGCATAGTTTGGTGAAGAAAAGTGAAATAAGAATTTCTCCTCTAATACCCCTACTATCTCGGTGTCTTTCTACTTTCTCTATTATATACTTTCTCTCTATTCTGTTATATTATATACTTGTGACGTAATATTCTACAACACTATATCAGCACAAAGATCTACCAATTGAGTAAATAATTTTTGCTAAGTAAAGAGTTCTCTTGGTTTTCTCTAATTATACTCCATCTCCTTTTAGCAATTCTTCATTTTTCTTTTTCTTGACATTGAAATCAAATAATCCTTCTACTCCTAAAGTGGTGGTGGATATTTTCAAAATTTTTCTAAATTTTATGATACTTGACACCTGAAGTTGTTAACGTAAGTGCAAATGGAAAATTCCGAGAAAAAGAAAGATGTTTGTTTGCTTGATAGTGCAACAACACATACCATCTTTCGTAGTAGACACTTTTTATCGAGTATGACATTGCGTAAGACACATGTCCATACAATATTAGGTCTTGTTCCGATTATTGATGGTATTGGAAATGCCACAATTGTTTTGCCAAATGGCACCATCCCCCATATTGAGGATGCGTTTATAAGCAATAAATCAAAAAGGAATTTGCTCAGTTTCAAAGATGTACACCGTAATGGGTACCATATTGAGACTATTTATGAGCAAAATAAGGAATATATCGGCATTATTTCTTATAAGATGGGCCTGAAGACCATCTATAAGAAGCTGGAAGCTTCTTTTATGTGTTTGTATTGTTTCATGATTAAGGTCATTGAAACCTACGCTACCATGTCTTGGAAATCGGTAAACCCTGACCAATTTGGATTGTAGCATAATTGCCTTGGTCACCTTGGCGCTTCAATGACGCGTAGAATAATTTAAAATACAAAAGGACACCCTTTAAAGGATACAAAAGTACTGTTGTCTAAAGATTATAATTGTGAAACTTGTTCACAAAGAAAACTCATTATTAAACCTTCTATAACAAAGGTTAATCTTGAATCCCCTTTATTCCTGCAAAGAATTCAGGGTGATATTTGTGGACCAATACAACCACCAAGTGGACCGTTTCGATATTTTATGGTACTAGTGAACGCATCCTGTAGATGGTCCTATGTTTTCCTATTATCTACACGCAATGTTGCCTTTGCACGTTTACTTGCGTAGATTATAAAACTTCGAGCTCAATTCTCTCATTATCCAATTAAAAGCATAAGGATGGATAATGCTGGTGAATTTACATCACAGAGTTTTGATGCGTATTGTGTGTCACTCAGAATCGAGGTTGAGCACGCAGTTGCACATATTCATACTCAAAACGGATTGGCAGAATCTTTGATTAAACGTATTCAAATCATTACCTGAACTCTATTTTTGAGAACAAATCTCAACAATACGGCATGGGGTCATGCAGTTTTGCATACGGCAGCTTCAATTAGATTGCTCCCCACTACTAGTATCTTACAATCCCCCCTTCAAATGGTTCTTGGTTATGAACCTGATATTTCACATTTACGCACCTTTGGTTATGCCATACAAGTGCCTATAGCACCACTGAAAAGAACAAAAATGGGTCCCCAACGTCGTTTAGGCATTTATGTTGGGTTTAATTCACCATCCATCATTTGGTTCTTGGAACCAACTACTGATGATCTTTTTACTACTAGATTCACAGATTGTTATTTTGATGAGATAGTGTTTTCATCAATTAGGACACCGACAACTTCCATGGCTGAAAAGCAAAAACCAATTAAGATTATGTCCTGGAATGAGAAAAATTTATCAATTGGACCCAAAAACACCAAAATGTGAAAACGAGGTACAACGTATAATCCATTTACAGGCTATGGCCAATGGACTTCCTGATGCATTTAATGATGCTGTTAAGGTAACAAAATCTCATATTCCAGCTGCAAATGCTCCAACCAGGATACTTGTTCCCGAAAAACAAGCTAAAATGGATCAAAATCCCTCACACTTGACGCATGGGAGACTAATGGGATCAAAAGATACTGTTTCTCGAAAACGAAGGGAAAAGATTCAAGAATTAACTCCAGAAGAGCCTAAGAATCAGGAATCTGCTCAAAAAGAGCCTGATGTTGTGTTTGCTCCCAAAGAGCTTATTGCCCATGAAGGGGCACAAACCCATGAAAAAATCATTAACCCTGGGAATATTGAAAATTCCATTACATATTGTAATGAAATTTGGGATAGAGATGCAATCATCATTGATGATGTTTTTGCATTTTTAGTTGCTCATAAAATTATAGATGATGATTGTGAGCCACAATCTATTATTGAATGCCGTCAAAGGCAAGATTGGCCTAAGTGGGAGGAAGCAATTAAGGTTGAATTGGCTTCCCTAGCCAAACGAGAAGTTTTTGGCTCCATAATAAGAATCCCTGAAAATGTAAAGCCTGTTGGATATAAATGGGTATTTTTCCAAAAACAAGGTTATTAGTATAAAGACCGACTCGTTGCCTAAGGTTTTTCTCAAAAACCTGAGATTGATTACGATGAGACATATTCACCTGTGATAGATATGATTACATTTCGTTTTCTACTTAGCCTAGTTGATGTGAACTCGGCTCTAACTCCCCGACTTTCAACTCAAAGATACGCGGCTCAGACTTCCCAACCTTTGGCTCAAAGATGCGAACTCAGAGTCAAAGATGTGAACTTTGCGGCCAAAGATGCAAACTTGGCCCCAACTTCCCACCCAATCCAATGGAGCGAAGGTCCAAGTTCAAGTGTGCATCTTATCCAAGTCAAAGTTCAATTTTAGTCCAAAGTTGAATTTTAGTCCAAAGTTGGTCTAAATTCCAGCCAACAATTATTCACGTAGTCAAGTGTTGAATACTTCAAATTCCATGGTCAATCATCCATTTTGAGGCATTAAAAAAAATGAAATTCAGCCTTGGAAAATTCAGTCAAAGAAAAATTTAATGAAGTCTTGAAAGCCAACTCAAGATGCATGAACCTACTCATTCCAACACTTGGTAATGTACCATTCCAATGAACCTTGATTTCAGCTAACATATAATCTAGAATTATGCATAATTAATGTATTAAAATGCAGAATTTTTATTAGTCTTGTTAAAGTCTAGTCTAGAAGTTAGAAAGTCAAAATTAATATTTATTTCTTCTAGACTAGGATATTTAGGATTTAATTATTTTTAAGACTTATTTTAGCCTATAAATAGGCATCTTTGTACTACTTTGAAAACAAACTTTGAGTAATGAAATTGTGAGTTTATCTCATCTTTAGGTTCCTTGAGAACTTAGAACTTATCAAGTTTTCTTCAAAACTTGTGGCGTTCAAATGAACTTATCAAATTGTGCTGTCTACGACTTATCAACTTGTGGTGTTCGATCTAAACTTATCAACAAATTTTGGTGTAGTTGGTTGTGGCATTTTTATACTAAGGTTTCACTCTCTTTATAGATAGCAAGTCGTGGTCAACACCTATCCAAACTAGTATCCCTTAGACATATCGTGGGCAACTTTCTAAGTGTTTCTCGATCCTTCAGATTGAAATCATGTCACTAGTCGTCTCTGAAAGATTGGAAATACGTCTTATGGACGTTGTGACGACATATTTATATGGCTCATTAGACTTTGATATTTATATGAAAATTCTTGAGGGATTCAAAGTGCCTGATGCATACACTCCCACAACTTATTCTCAATTAAGTTGCAAAGATCTATATACGGGTTAAAGCAGTCCGGCCGCATGTGGTGTCAACGCCTACATGAGTACCTAATTAAAGAAAGGTGCAAAAATCATCCCATGCATGTTTATTAAGAAATCAGAAATCGGATTTGCTATTGTAGCAGTTTATGTCGACGATATGAATTTAATGGTAAATCCAGAAGAGTTAGCTAGAACTGCTGAATATTTGAAAAAGGAGTTTGAAGTTAAATATTTGGTTAAAACCAAACTTTGTCTTGGTCTAGAGCTTGAGTATAAAGCAAATGGAATAATTGTCCATCAATCAACATACATTGAAAGATTACTTAAACGTTTCAATATGGACAAAACTCACCCATTGAGCACCCTTATGGTTGTAAGGTCTTTAGATCTCTAAAAAGATCAGTTTCGTCCTAGAGAATCTGATGAAGAGATACTTTGTCCTGAAGTACCTTATCTCAATGCAATTGGGGCTTTGATGTACTTGGCACAATTTGCGAGACCAGATATCGCTTTTGCAGTAAATCTATTGACACGTTTTAGTTCTGAGCCAACTCGAAGACACTGGAATAAGGTTAAACATATTTTCCGTTATCTTCGAGAAACCATAGATTTGGGATTATATTATTTTAAGAATTCCACTACCTCTGGTTTAGTTGGATATACTGATGCTGGATATAAATCTAATCCACATGAAGCTTGTTCTCAAACTGGTTTTTTATTTTGTTATAACAGTACCGCCATTTCTTGGCATTCTACGAAGCAATCGCTAGTAGCTATATCTTCTAACTATTATGAGATTATTGCTTTATATGAAGTTGGAAGAGAGTGTGTTTGGTTAAAATCCGTAATAACACATATTCACAATTCTTGTCGTTTAACACCGGTTACAAATTCTCCCACTATAATTTATGAAGATAATGATGCTTGTGTCGCACAAGTTAGGGGAGGATATATCAAAAGTGATAGGACCAAGCATATCTCGCTGAAATTTTTCTATACTCATGAACTCCAAGAAAGTCAACAAATTGATGTCAAATAGATTCAATCCATAAAGTATCTTGCATATCTTTTTAACAAATCATTGCCAGCGTCAACTTTTGATAAATTAGTATATAGCATTGGTAAGTGGCGAGTTTACAATATACAAGATTGATTAGCCTCAGCAGTGGCTATATAGCTCAATTGAGGGAGAGATATTATGAACTATGCATTGTACTCTTTTTCCCCTTTTGATTGGTTTTTTCTCTCAGGGTTTTTCCGACTTAAGGTTTTTAACGATGCAACTAATGCATCCATAAAAAGGGGATATCATAAGATTTGTGCTCTATACTCTTTTTCCCTTTTGTTCGGTTTTTGTCCCACTGGGTTTTTCCGACTTAAGGTTTTTAATGAGGCAGTATCATGCACATTCATAAAATAATGAATACAATGAATATTCAAAGGGGAGTGTTATGAAATATATGAATGGATATTCATTATATCCATCCCTATCTAATATTTATTCATATCCTTATCCAATGTATATTCATCTTATCTAATAAAAATACTTATCTCTATCTAATGTAGATATTTATCCCTATCTAATGTAGGTACTTATCCCTATCTAATGTAAATATTTATCCTTATCTAATATGTATTTATCCAAATACATTGATAGGTGCATCATTGTTCTTCTATAAATAGGAGCATAGTTTGGTCATTAGGGGGTGTGGTGAATAAAAGTGAAATAAGAATTTCTCCTCTAATTTCCCTACCATCTCTGGTGTCTGTTTTCTCTATTATATACTTTCTCTCTATTCTGTTATATTATATACTTGTGATGCAATATTCTACAACACTAACTACAAAAAACTTAAGTAGTCCTATATCACGTCATTGAAATGTTCCCCAACATAAAACAAATATTCACTAATTTTTAAGAAAGAGTAGGAACTATAAAATTAATAGCGCAAAAAATATTAGACACCATTAAATTTTTCTTATAGCATATTTTTTACCATTTAACTATTTTTCTAATAACACTAATCGAAGTGGTCCTCATGTAAACTTTGGATACTCTAAATGGGATGAATGCAAACATGGGCAAATCACATGACTAAATTAAGAGTAAATTGGGATTGAAAAAACTACAAAGTTTATGGGCATCCAATTGCAACAAAGGACCCAAATCAGTTTAAGGTTCTTTATCTATTAGCAAAGCATATGTTTTTATTTTGCTATGTCCCTTTTATTCATCCCCGATTTTTTCCTTTCCTTACTGCTAATGAGACTTTGGAAGAATTGCCATTTTGGGTTCTAGAGATTTTCTACATTTAGTACCCTCCTTAAGCCAAGCCAAGCCAAGGAAAAATTAGGTCCAGGAAAAATAGAATGTCATTGAAAGAAAATGAAAAGTTTTGTTCCAAAAGAGTACAGATTGAATCAATCTATACGTTCTCAATCACTTCTAATCACCTATTCAATTAGCCATAGCAACAAAACTCCTAAGGGGAAATTTCCCTCCATCAGCAACATACACATATTACTTTAAATGGCATAATGAATGTGAATTCACTATTCACAATAGAAGTCTCACTATGCCTAGCCTAGAAATTAGGGGATCCTAGCAACGCTCTTGTTGATTACATCCATTGTGTTGCAAGCTCAGACATGGCTGAAGATTTGGTGAAATTTCGTGCCTACTCTTTTAGCTCATTCCTTTTTCCTAACCTCATTGGTTCGGGACTCAAACAGTGCATTAGGAGCATTCAAGTTGGAGATCTCCGTTTTGACATGTGTGATATTGTTCATATTAATTTGAAGGTCTTGCAATTTAGGATTTTGGCTTTTGCATTAGGTTCTAGCTCAGGATGCGTTTTTAGCTTAATAGATAAAGAACCCTAAATTGATTTAAGTCCCTTTTTGCATTTGGATGCTCAAATAGTTTGCGGCTTTTTTTAATTTTTTTCTCGACCAATTTACTCTTAATTTAGTCACGAAATTTGCACGTGTTTTCATTGAGTTTGGATTTAATGTCCTAATGTAGTAACGTCTAATATTTTTTGCCTAAATTAATGAACCAAGAGAAGAAGAACGAACAAAAGCAACCGAGAGAGAGAGAGACACTAAGTGCTCTAGAGAAGACTATTGTTGTATACTCTTTGGTTTTGGAGGGGGTATATTTATAAGTGGTAAAAGTATCAGAAACATTGAAAATATTATTAATGGTGGGTCTAGATAAAAAATTTAGTATTAATCATAATTTGGGTAAAAAATTTAATGAGAAACATAGCGTAGAAAAGAAATTTTATCCACATGTAACGTGGATAAATATAACATACAAAAGAAATTTGGAAACATGAGTAGATTTCGCAATTCTATCTAGTCTTAAACTTAGTAAAAGTCTTATCTGAATGAAGACTAATTTAAATAGTATTTATGATCAAGCCGATAATGAAAATGAGTAAAATCATACTTGGCCACTACTAACCAATGCGCAATAGGTGCAAATCCAATTTTTGCGTTTGGGTTGATTCAACTCATGCACATTTGACATTATTACTCACTTGTCATCACAAGTCGAAGGAAGTGAAAATCAATTTAAAATGAAATGAAAAATTATAAATTTTCAATGTAGAATTAAGAAGTATGAAAATATTTTTAAGTACTATATATAAAGCCAACAATCTCCAAGATTCAAATAAGATCTAGTAACATTTTGCTAGATTTACATGGACACAAATGCATTCATTTTGATGCTTTTAAAATATGAACTATAGATTTAAATTCATAAAAAATATCGTTGATGAAAAATAAAATTTCTTATGAACCAATAAATCTTTACTGTAAATCATAGGCTTACTAATCACAGTGCAACTCTTCATAGTTTTGTTCGACTCATTTTTATGCAAATAGGCAATGTGCATGTCTAATAGTATTCAGGGAAGCTCTAAACCTATAATTGGGATCTTATTAAAATGGCCCTAATGACTCTCATATAATTAATTTCACCAAGTGTATTCTCTTATAAATACACCATTCATGAGAAATTGGGTAAATTATATCTACTTCCTCTATGATTTAAGTTTATTACCAAAATACCAATTGCTTCCAAAGGTATGGGAATATTACGGTCTCTCCCTTTAACCATTTACAAGTTAGTCTTTTGTTATATAATTTATGAAATTACTAAAAAAAATGATCAAAAAATTGAGTTTAGTTTACCTTTTTATGCAAGATTTGAAAAATAATACTACTTATAGTTACATTTAACATATATCATTTTCAACTAAATGTCTTTGATTCATTTTTATATACTTTGAAAATGCTTTATGCTCATATTTTCACTTAGTTTTATAGTTTTTTTATGAATTTTTGTACTGAAAGATTAATTTTTAGAAGGTCAAAGGAGGAGATCGTAATATTCCCAAATCTCACGGAGTAATTGGTAATAAAGTCAAATATCAAAGGAAGTAGATGTAATTTATCCTAAGAAATACAAATTCACTTTATGAAATCGATGCAATAAAAATCACAAATCATATGAGAGACTTAGTTTTAAATTTTTCAATGTCGATATTGACTTATTATTACTCATATGAACATACTTTATAAAATCTCCAATCACATATTTTGGATTACTATATGTCTTTATTAACTTATTAGTCTAGTCTCCTGATGTTTAAAAATTAACTTTTTTAAAAAGATTTAGTTAGAGGATCAACCAAATTCAGTTCTAATCTCATATAATTAATAAAAATTACTCCATTCTTTGATAGTTGCTTTACAACATCATTAGGCAATGGTACCCCATGCTATGCGCGAAGCCATTTTTCTGTCTTTTTTTTAAAAAAATTTGTAACATTTTTTACTTTTGCTTTAAATTTTGTGAGGTTGATCTAATTGAATTTTTTTCCCAATCTGTTTTATTTTTTTAAATGTTTAGGTGTTTTTTGTATTAGGTCTCATTATTATAAATAAATTTCTTAAAAATCCTTAAAACTGTGAAGAAAGATAAATTGCTTTAAATTGTTTAATCTTTAGGGTTCAAGAAAGTTAAATTCACTTTATGAAATCGATGCAATAAAAAGCACAAATCATATGAGAGACTTAGTTTTAAATTTTCCAATGTCGATATTGACTTATTATTACTCATATGAACATACTTTATAAAATCTCCAATCACATATTTTGGATTACTATATGTCTTTATTAACTTATTAGTCTAGTCTCCTGATATTTAAAAATTAACTTTTTGAAAAAGATTTAGTTAGAGGATCAACCAAATTCAGTTCTAATCTCATATAATTAATAAAAATTACTCCATTCTTTGATAGTTGCTTTACAACATCATTAGGCAATGGTACCCCATGCTATGCGCGAAGCCATTTTTCTGTCTTTTTTTAAAAAAAAATTGTAACATTTTTTACTTTTGCTTTAAATTTTGTGAGGTTGATCTAATTGAATTTTTTTCCCAATCTGTTTTATTTTTTAAAATGTTTAGGTGTTTTTTGTATTAGGTCTCATTATTATAAATAAATTTCTTAAAAATCCTTAAAACTGTGAAGAAAGATAAATTACTTTAAATTGTTTAATCTTTAGGGTTCAAGAAAGTTAAATTACTTAAAATTGATAAGAAATGCAAATATAATAAGTATTTCATTATTGCGCCATGTTTATTAAATCAAATATTTTAGGCTAAAATCAACCATTTGGTAATGCACAATATGGAAGAGTTGAATATGATGAAAACTTAAAGAGTAGAATGACAATATAAGGTATATTCAACTGAGTGTAAACTTTACATTCAGTTGAAACATTGATGTTCAATGGAATTTAATTAGATCATCAGACTTGGAACATCAATTTAATTAGAACATTTATGTTCCTTTGAACATCAATGTTCCATTCGTCAAGGTTGTTGATCTAATTGAATTTAGGAAAATAATTTACAGTATTAATAAATAAAAGAAAATTCACGGTGTAAATTGTATTAAAAGAATGATATTTAAACAAAAACATTCGAATGATTAAAATAAGTATCACGTTGAGATAAAAAATAAGGTATCAAAATGAGCATTGGTATAGAACATGGTGTTGATGCGAAGATTCCCTACATATCACGTTGAGAAGTCCCCAGATGTGCCTCAAGGTCTTAGACTATATTTTAAATATATCCAACAATCTCCTCCTATTTTCATATACAAACCCAATAGGTGAAAGTTTGATTATCAGGACCTATGTGGACTAAAGTCCAATAACTTACATATATATTTTAGAGTAATCTAACTAAAGGTAACATTATTGAGCATTTCAAACTTAATGTTTTAAGGTGTAATACTTCAAGTCATCAAACTAGCACAAACCAAAATACCTCCAACAATTTTGAAGTATTATCAGTGTATGTCAAATTTGAACAAGCAAGGTATCTACTTGAAGCTTTCAACGATAGGAATTCAATTGTGCCATTAGATTTCCGATCCGACAGCAGAGTTGGTCGGAATTTGGGTTTGAAGTTCCTGTGGGCTGATATATTTCTTTAGATCCCGAAAAATATAGTTAATTATAACATACAAAACAACTTAGGTATTGTTCTACTTGTCAAGACAAACATTTTGAGTGATCATCGGCATTAAACAGATATGCAACCTTCTGAAGTTTCTGGTCACACGTTGAGTCACAGACCAAGTTTTTGGCGAGTTAAATTTGAGTCAGACTGCTGACTGGACCATTGACCATTGATTGTTGATCGACAGGTTGATCAGCCATTGACTTTTTCTACTCGATAAGGACAGCCCATCTTAGAGTTTTTGGGTGCTCCGAATCCATTTTTGATATCTATTTTGGCTAATTCCTTCTCCAAGGAACAATTTGGCTAAGGTTAGAGGTTTTGTAAGCTAGGAGGACTCACAAGTACACTCTTTCTTGCTCTCTATTTTTTCTAAAATGATAAAATATAGTTCCTATGATATTATCAAATTGCAATCATTTGATACTATTGAATTTCATGGTTGGAAATTGCATATTCAATTTGGCATGAAAGAACATGAAATATTTTACACTGTATTCCGTGATTTTGCATCTACTACTGAGAATGTTGATGAATATCAATGGAAAAATGATGAAAATTTTTATAGAGATTATTTGTTGAATTCTCTAAATTCTTGTTTAACTATGACCTATAGTGAGTATAAAACAGCAAAAGAGATATAGGAACACTTGAACGCTCAATTCCAAAAGCAAGACGGGCTCTCTAAAACTCTCCTAACGAAGAAGTTATTTGATTTTAAACTCTCCTGTCATTGTATATTCTCATCCTCTATCACTCCTCTATTGAATTCGTATTGAATTTAAAATCAAAGAACTTCTCTGCTATGAGAGTTTTAGAAATCCCCTTTTGCTTTTGAAACTGAGCGTTCAAGCGATGTCATATTTCTTTTGCCATCTTATGCTCACTATAGGTCATAGCTAAATGAGGATTTAAAAAATTCAATAAGTAATCTCTATAATTTTTCTATTGATATTCATCAACATCTTTAATAGTAGATGCAAAATCACTAAATACAATGTAAAATATTTCACATTTTTTCCTGCCAAATTAAACATGCAATTTCCAACCATGAAATTCAACAACAGCAAATAATTGCAATTTGATAATATCATAATAACTATATTTTGCCATTTTAGATAAAGTAGCAAGCAAGAAAGAATGTACCTATGAGTCCTTCTAACGTACAAAGCTTGTAACCTTAGTCAAACTGCTATTTGGAGAAATAATTAGCTAAAATAGATCTCAAAAATGAATTTAAGTCACCAAAAACCTTGAGATGGACTACCCTTGTCGTCAAAAAACTTGTCGAAAAACGTCAACAAATAGTCAAACTATTGGTCAACGGTCAATGGTCAACAACCAACGGTTAATGGTCAAATCAATAGTCTGACCCATATTTGACTCATCCGAATCACTAGAAACTCGATCCATGACTCAACACGTGACCAGAAACTTCAAAAGGCTGTATCTTCATCATCCGACTTCTGTTTAACGCCAATGATCACTCATAATGTTTGTCTCGATAAGTAGAACAAAACCCAATTGGTTCACACGCTATAATCAACTATATTTTTTGAGATTTGGAAAGAAAGATTTTGACCACAAAAACGTCAAACCTAGATTCCGGCCAACTCCACCGTCGAATCAGAAATCTGATGGCACCGTTAAATTTCTCTCGTCAAAAACTTTAAGTAAATACCTTGCTTGCTCAAATATGACATACACTGATAATACTTCAAAATTGTTGAAGTTATTTTAATTTGAGCAAGTTTGGTAACTTGAAGTATTACATCTTGAGACATTAAATTTGAAATGTTCAATAGTATTACCTCCAACTAAATTACTCTAAAATATATAAACAAGCTATTGAATTCTAACCCATATAAGTCTTAATAACCAAACCTTCATTTATTGAACTTGTATATGAACATATTATTTGGACTATATTTTAAATATATCCAACACATATCACATTGAGAAGTCCTCGAAAGATGCCTCTGCGTCTTGCCACTATTGTAATATCCTTATCTAGACTGTAGACATCTTATCTACTTGCTGGTTTTGCACCAACAAAAATGAGATTCTTAAGCGACATACCTTGGAATCTAGGAGATCCTCTGGTAGAATTTCCAGTGGAGTCGGGACTAAGGTGGTATTTGGTTGGTGGGTTTAGGTGGGAATAGATTGGAATGGTAAGAAAAACTAGTGTTTGATACATGAGTTTGGAATGGATTCTACAGGATTAAAACCCATAAGGGTGGGGGTTGGGTTTCCACTGGAAAGATTTCAACAAAGGCTCAAAATGACGTCTTTTGACATAAAAAATAAGTCAAACGACGTCGTTTTGAGCATCTTTCAAAAAAGAAAAAAAATTCTACAACTGGCAGGCGCTTGCAAACTTGGGTGCACGCCACGTGTAAAACTATTGCAAATCTAACACTAATTTGCAACGGGTATTTCACCTTTTTTTTTCCTCTTTTTATAAACAAATTTCACTAACGGGTAAAAAATATTTCTCTATAAATTGACATGTACTTTGCTTATTTTTTGTACAAGATCTGATTTTCTTAAATGTAATATAATGTAAAATAATAATATACTTATTATAATATTAATATTAAATTTTAATATAAAATTTATTAATTTTAATTTTAATTTTAATTTTAATATAAAATCTATTAATATTAAGTTTAAATTTCTTAATATAAAATTTTAATTTTAATACAATGTGTTGTTTGAAAAAAAAAAAAAGAAAAGAAAAGGAACGAGTTTCAACCAAATCAAATATCAAATTCTTACACAAAATTTTGATTCCATTCTCTTCTATGACTAAACAATGTTTTTCATATTCATTCTATATTCCATTCCAAACCTTTCCTTCAATCAAATCCATTACATTTTTAAACTCACAGTTCATACCAAATGCCCCCTAACAACTGAATTGTTTGAAGCAACACCTAAAAGAAATCGATGTGCTACTTTGCTGGCTGTTACCATCTTAGTTTTTACTTGTCCTAACTGTAAGTAAGAAAAAGCAACAAAATCATTGACATATAAAAGCAGCAGGCAAGTCAAACTATCAAGCAAAAGAGGCAAACAACAAAATTACAGCTATGTTTGAGCAAGCCATTTTTGTTTGTAAATGGGTAAAAAGTTAACTTTTCTCAAACAAAAATAAACTATCCAAACACATTTTTATTTCAAAATTTAAAATTTAAATTTTCCTACCTAAATTCCTCTCACATAATTTTTTAAAAAAATTCCTCTTATTTTTTTCTCCAAAATACTTTTTCTATCAAAAAATAACTACCAAAATTTTCACACATTCCAATATAATTTTTCTCAAAAACATCACACTCCAAATGGAGCTACGAAGCCTGGATAGCATGAACCTTGGTCTGAAAAATGTGTATTTAGATTTTGACAGGTACAGGAAAGACACTTCGTCCTTTCTTCCATTGGACTTACATGCCAACCATAACAAGCAATCTGCTGAAGGACTCAAATGAAGTATTAATTCTCACCTTTAAGGCAGTGGTTCCTGCTATTTCCACAGCTGCATTACCAGCATTAGCAAACTTGTTCACCCATCCCGCTTCAAAACCTTATAAGAATGTTGTCGAGAACAACTAATTGCTGAGAAAGATGTTTTTTCCCATCACAAAAATACACAAGTTGCAATGGTTCCAAAAATGTGAAAGGATACATTTCATGAATATGGAAAACAAAGGCCCATGTGGACGTATGAGTAGGTGAGCTTCAATGCCACATAAAGGGAGCCTGACGTTAAACCCTTTAAAAAAGGCAGTAAATTTGGTTAATCCAAAGGCTTGTTGATATACAGACTACAGACTACCACCTTGTCTAGCTTTATATTACAATGGATTAACATTTCGGTCTCAAATTACCTAAATTCTCTTACATTACAAACAACCGAAAAAACAACTCCACTCCTTCAAGACACAGAAGTTTCATGCCATTATTCAAAATAGGAAAAAATGATTATCATCGTAAAATAGAAATTATTTTTAAAAAAATATAACTTTCGGTATGCATTCAATGAAATTTGGAAATATTATCACAAAATATCCTAATCCAAGTGAAAAAATAAATAATTGGTAGACATTCAAACTACACTAAAGGAAGCATAAAATTTTTCCAGACCACTTCAAAAAGATGATAGTATTTCTTTCTATGCCGCCAACTCCAATTTAAGTTACAAACAATGACATACGAATGCGAGGAAAAGTGCAGCCACTTCAATAAGTTTAACCAGGTCACCAAATGCCAAGAATAAGTATAGCGCCTTCTTATAAACATGCCAAGGAAATTTTGATCAAAAATCAATTTTCAAACACTATACCCCCATTTTGGTCTGCTTCACTTTCTGAAACCCAAATAAAATGTGAGAAATGTCAGCCTCACACTTAAAAATTTGAAATTTAATGCCTTATCTTTCAAATTGTCTAAGAAAAACAATTGGTGTGCAAAGATTAGACCCCAAGATCAACTGTATAGTCACATTAACCTCTATTCTGAGAAGGGAGTGGAGTTAGGCAGCCAAAGACAATCGTTAAAGAACTTATGCAACTTACACTCACACACACACACACAAAACGGGGGGAGAGAGAGAGAGAGAGAGACAAAGGCACAGCATATTTACCAGGGAGCTTGGGCACCCCAAGTCTTCCGCAAAACTTATCACAGAAACGATTACAATTCTTTGATAACAAATCATATGAGTGTCCAAGCCACTCTCTACTAAGCTCCCTAAATATCTGATTAACATTAAAGATGGAAAAATTTGTACTGCCAAGGACAATTGATTCCCGATAGGTGTACATCAGGCTTTTCCCAGCAAGGCAGCCAGTCCCTTGTTCACAGAATCCAAATGACCACTCTTAATCTCCACAGATCTGCAGTAAACATAACATACCTCACAATTATAAGAACACAGAGATCTCCAAATTCATTCTTCACAAAATAGAGAATAGAGCAAAAAATACATTGTTGTTCAGAGTAAACCAAAAGGCATCGAAAGGGCATGAAATAATCAGCTTAAGAAGTACTACAATCCACAAGCATCATTAACACACGGCACTCAGGCATTGGAAAATAATGTTCACATATCAAGTAAAACTCCAGAATTCAAGCAACCATTACAGAATAAAAAAAGACACGAAATGGGAGAGGAGAAAGGTCTAAACCAAAGAGATGCAAAGTAGTTAGACTATGTAAAAAGCATGTTTCATTTTCTCTCAGGTTTGCTCACATGAAGATATGATCCTGTCACAAGCACACCAAAGGACTGAAGGCATACCATTCTCATAAAAACTACATATCATGATAGAGACTGGGGATCATGACTTCAAAACTCAACTTCAAATTAAAAACTCCATAAAATTAATGTCTGAGATGATAATACAAATGTTAACCTCCAACATATTCATATTATATATAGGACTAACAGTTGGAGACAATTTAACCTACTTTAATGAGGAGCAAACTCACACAAATCCCAAAATCCAGTTTGTTAGCCCTGATAGCCTTGCCAAACCGTTTTGACAAGCCCAACATTTTGATCTTTGTTAGAGGCAATCACCTGAAGCCAATCCCACACGTTGTGCTTTTTCAAGTACTTCTCTGTCAAGTACTTGAGGTACCTAAAACACAAATTTAACAAAACTTAAAACTTTTCATCTACTGCAATGCACCTAATGACTGGAAATAAGACAGAATGCACAAAAAAAAACGTCAGGACAACCCCCCCTTCCCCTCCCACTAGCTTCCTCTTAGCTTTGTCAATAGCCTTAAGGTACTCTAGAGCTATAAGTGCATCTTCCATGGCTCGCAGCTTAGCAGCAAAGTCAGCTCCACGCAAATCAGCCTAAGCAGTTTTACCACAAAAAAAAATCCTTAAGATGAGAGAGGAAGATCTTTTTATTATTTCATCAGAGCAGTCACCCACAAAAACTTCAATTTAGATTAAGGCTACGACATATGAGAAAAGAAAAAAGCCTCCAAAGTTCCATCACTCCAATGTTCATCAGCAGCATTTTTTAGTCTTCATTGAGCTTTGATTTTTTAGAATCTGAAAAGGAAAACAAGCAAAGAAAAAAATTGCTTAGAAGGAAATGTTGTGCCTGCATAGATTTCTGCATTTTAGTAGTAATTAACAAGACAAAATCACTTACAAAAGTTCACAATTCTCTTTCCTTGGCCGAGCTATCAAAAAATAAGTTAATTTCCATCATGGTCAATTTTCTCAGTGTCTTCCCCTGGCTGAGCTATCAAAAAATAAGTTAATTTCCAGTACTTACAAAACAAAGTTCACAATTATCTTTTCTTCAATAACTTCTTGTTCCTTCTAATTTGAAGGTGTCAGAAAATAATGAGAATAGAAACAGAAACTAACATTAGATTTGGGTCTTAACAGACAATTAAACTAACATTTTTTAGTTAAATATTATAAACGAGTTAAAATTAAGTTTTAAAATCATAAAAATTGGACTAAATTTAATAAAAACATTTTCTAATTCCAAAACAATCCCACAACTTTGAGTCCAAATTTGTTTCCCTAGTGAACAGGTAAGGGAACCATGCATGTCAGCATTTCAGCTCCCAATCTTAATGGCTATAATAGCCAATTTACTTTGTCCTGCAAACCCCGGCCACAAGCCATATTAAAACTGGAAACCTTGAAAAAACAGAAAAGGGTCATAATTCCTATTCCTGAATTTGTAATTAATGTCACTGGCTGCATTGTACATGCTCTATCTTAATCTATGTACCCTTTACAGAAACAGGCCATGTAGAAAGACAGGTTTGGAAACAATCTCATGTATGGATGTATGAATGTACTGTACATGACTATATTGCAAAACCCCAGCTTCCACTTTTAGGTCCAAAGAATTTTTTAATCTGTCATTGGCAGAGCTGAGTACAAAGGCACTCTATCTAAGATGCTGTTGGACTGTGCAAAAAATATGTCCTTGTTTGCCATTGTTAGAGCATGTTAAGGTGAGCTGGTCTCCGGATTGATCAGACTGTAAGCATTGCATCAAGGCACACTTAGTGATGCAGACACAAAAGTAAAAAAAATCCAACAGAAAGGGGTCAAATCTCCCTCATAGAGCAACCAAGTCAGTTCACATTTTAACTTGATAGAGAAATTGTTGAATCTCATCAAACTGCAAAACTTAAACAATAAACCCCTTAAATTAGAAAGCAACAACTTTCTCTTATGTCAAGTAAATACCCTTTAACTTCCTCTAAACAAACTAAAACCAAGAAACAAAAGAGAGCAACATGACAGAAGCTGCATGAAGTAAATGTTCCTTGAAGCTTACGTGTTTGTCAGTATTAATTCCATGACATATTACCCTAGTATGAGATAAAGTTTAAAGGCATGTACAAAAATAAGATGTTCAATTTTTCATGGTACTCATTGCCATCAGTAAACAGTGACAGTTTCTAAACGCTCATACAAACAGTTCCATGTGTTTACCTATGCATAAGACACATAAATGATACAAGGATGCAAAAAATACAAATGCACATAATGAAAAGATCAATAAAGATGTGGACCCACTTGTTGAAAAGATCTGTCATATTGGTGGTAGTCCTATATTCATGTAAGGGCATGCACAGCAGCCTTTGGCCCAGGCCTAGTCTAGGCCATGCCCCATCAGCTTAAGACCATGTCTCCACTATTCACACGGTCATCATCAAAAAATTGCACACGCTAATGACCTAGCCGTTCTTTTCACATCACCAATTTCTCTCTCCTCATTGAAAATTGAGTTGGATTTTGCAGAAATTGGATAGAATTTTGAGCATTAGGAGCAAATTGAACAAAATTATATGGCGTTTGAGATGAACCTTGAGAAATTTGGATTCCAAATGGCGGATAATCATAAAAATTTGGAGGGTTATTTGGACGGAATTGATTGTTTCCAACGTTGCTTGAGGGATCCATTTTTTAGAGAGAGAAATTTTGAAAGAGTTTGGTGGATAAGAATATCAGATTTTGCACCAAAAATAGGCAAAATACATATCAATTTATAGAGAAAAGTATTTCCTACCCGTTGGTGATTTTGTTTTTTTTTTCTTTTTTAAAAAATAGGATAAATGACCATTGCAAACAAATAATTGGTTTGCAATGGTCATATGACGTTGTGCGTGCCCATTGGACGCGCATCACGTCTGACAACTGTTAAAAAAATATTTAAATAAAAAACGACGCATTTGGCATCATTTTGACACCAAACGTCGTCGTTTTTAATAAAAAAAAAATTTTGAGGCCAGATTGTGGGAATCGGCAACGTAAAGGCCACTCCCCACGACCTCCCAGCTTTCCTTGGCCTTGGCATCCACGCCGTCAAGGCCTAGGTCGTGGCATGGACCTGGCCTCAATTTTTTTTTTATTAAAAACGACGCCATTTGACATCAAAATGACGCCAAACAGGTCATTTTTTTTAGAAGCTTACTAGCACGTCAAACATGACACCCGCCCAATGGGCGCACGCCACGTCATATGACCGTTGCAAACCAATTATCTGTTTGCAACAGTCATTTCTCCTATTTAAAAAAAAAACAAAAATCACAACAATCAGGAAATATTTTTCTCTATAAATTGACATGCATTTTGCTTATTTTTGGTACAAAATCTGATATTTTTATCTACCAAACTCTTTCAAAATTTCTTCTCTCTAAAAATGGATCCCTCAAGAAATGCTGAAAACAATCAATTCCGTCCAAATAACCATCCAAATTTTTATGATTATCCACCATTTGGAACCCAAATTTTTCAAGATTCATCTCAAACACCATATAATTTTGGTCAATTTGGACCTAATGTTCAAAATTCTACCCAATTTCCACAAAATCCAACTCAATCTTCAAATTTGTGATATGAAAGGAAAGGCCAGGTCATTAGCATGAGCAATTTTTTGATGATAATTGTGTGAATAGTGGAGACATGGTCTTAAACTAATGTGGCGTAGCCTAGACCAGGTCTGGGCCTAGGGCTGCTCACTAATGCAAGCTCAGCCACTTCTGGATCTTCAAGTGACCTAAGATATGCTGTAACAAGGGGAAAATGTAGGTGTGATTAGCTAAAAATAGTTTCAGAAAACAATTGTGAATTTAAGGAAAAGAAAGAAGGTCAGCAATGAAATTTCTGAATGGAAATGAAATTGGTTCACATTCAGGAGCATGTAAAATCTTAAATACTGATATATAGTGAGTATGTTTTAGCACATATTGCCTTATTTTCCCATGAGAATCTATTTTCGGGCCGCTCCACAAACTCTTCTTACCTTCAAAGGCTTTATAAAGAAAATAAAATAAAATCAGCTATAGATTCTCAATCCTTCTTTCCTGACATTATGAAAAAGCCATTATCTGACAACGCATAATAATGGGTGAACTAATATGACAAGAATTTTGAGTGAGTTCAAAACAGACAAGAGAATAATCTGAAAGACATCTGCAAAATATGAAGATCCTTTCTTCTGTAAAATGTGTTTCAGTCATATGCAGCCACAAAAATTCTTGACACGGACTCAAATGGAATAGAGAAAAGCCACATGCATAAACACACATCACCTGCAGAAACTTACCCAACAATGAGAAGAATCAGAAAAATGACCCAGAGAATGCATTGATAAGCATTGAATTTGGGCTTGGGAGATGATGAAGGATCTCCTTGAAAGCCATATCTCTGCCTGACCCATCCAAACTGGGGACGTATCAGAAGCATGAATCCAGGGAGAGAGCCGGATAGAAATCCTCCAATATGAGCAAAGTTATCCACGTGCGGAAGAAGGTGAAAAGAGAGGTGCGGCGGCAGGAAAAGGGTGAAAACCAAGAGAGGAAAGAAAGAAGTTAAAGGCACAGCAGAAGAAAGCGACATAAAAACGGCGTCGTCAAGCTCATGACTAGAGAGAAAACCAGCGATGAGCAAAACGGCGTCGTTTTTCTCATTGCAAGCCAGGGAAAAAACACCCGCACTGCACGTGATTACTAACCAAGATGAACAGTAACCCTCACCATACTGTTATATACTATATAGATAATTTGTCTTTTAATTGGTCCTAAAGTATTATTCAAGCAAAATCAAGAACCATACGGGGACATGCGTGTTGCATATGGGGCTGATAAGTGCATGGTCTGGAAATGAAAAAGAAAAAAAAAACCTAGCTCATGTAAAGTCCTCCCAAATTTGTCTAGACATGGAGAAAACAAAGAGGAAAAAAAAAACTCAAAGAATAAAAACAATCATAAATCTAGAGAAGAAAAAATATGAGAGCAGATCTAATCAAGGAAGAAGATGAGCATGAAATGTCATTGCAAAAAGGCTGCTACTACGAGGACAACTTGGACTATGGCAAACCCAGATAGGCAGTTTCATGGGCGTGAAGGCAGTTTCATGGGCGTGAAAGATACGAAAGATTCAGAGCTTGTAATTTCTTCCATTACTATGACCCCAAAACTTGCGCAAAAGGGAACAAATAATTCCAGGTCTTTTGAAATTCATAAATGAGAGGGAAACAAAATTCGTGAAGAAGTTGAAAGTCATTATTTTTGTTTCTTGGATGGTGATGTTGATTTTTGTTCATGTTTGCTTTTTTTTTTTCCCCTTATTTTGTATTTATTTTTCAAAAAATCAACATTTACAATTTTGTTTAATGGCAATGATATCCTTAGTATTCCATACGAGTCTAAGGCACCAAATAGACTTTTCTTCAAGTTTTCTATTTGTGTATATCCTTACTCCTAGCTTATACAAGTTGATCTCGTGGCCAAAGGGTTCCTCGCAACCCAAGGTCTTCACAAAATCTCAAAATCCCTAAATTGAATCATCACGAAACTCTATTTATAGTAGATAATAAAACTCTCATTTCTAAAAAAAAAAAAAGGTGACATTCTCCACTATAACTCATGTACCATGGCTCCCTCATCATAGAGGTAGATACCACTAAACCATCTCCTGTGTTCCCAGCAGGTACTCGGTGCAAAATAGAATGGAAGAAGAAGAGGAACAACAAGAAGGGAAGAAGAAAATTGAAGGGCAATTTTGAGGTAATTTAACATATTTTTGTTATAACCTAAAATGAGCATATTCTACCTAAGAGGGCCCGTGTGTTTCTTATTTTATGGAGAGATTAGTTTGGAAATTTTAGATTTTCATAAAGAATTTAGATGGTAGAACTGAAGGGGTATAGAATTTCAATACTATTGAATTTTCCAATAGTTTATAGAAACAAACTATAGAATTGGAATTGAAACCTTCAATTCCAATTCTAAGGCCCTAATTCTAAGGTACCAAATAGACTCTTAACAGACTCTTAGGCTCCGTTTGGTGTCTTGAAATTATAATTAATTAGAATTGAATTTATTATATTAGAATTTCAAATTATTTGAATTCTTCTATTTGGTAAATCACTTGAATCAACATGGAATTCATTTATAATTCCAAATTCTTTATTTGGATATTAAAAAATTATATATAAATTGAAATTTCAAATACAACGAAAATTTACTAATTATGCATCTATAATAAATAATAAAATAAAAGCTACTATCTATCATATCATCCAGTCAACAAAACCCATATCACAAGCAAGTAACAAAAACTAGCCAAGCAAGGGATAACCAAAAGGAACATGCAAATCACCTACAAAACGTGTCAATTTTCCTTAAATTTTTTGGAAGAAAAAACCAGAAAATCAAAAAAGTGAAATTACTAAAAAGGCATCTAGTAGAATTGCATTGTATTCTGTTGAAGCAAAATGTTTGACTGAAATTCCTAAATAAATATCCTTGCTCTCCTCATCTAAATTTGAAATTATAGCATAATAAACATCATGGTATAGCTCCAAATCCAAAATTAAGTTAAAGATTTACATAAAGTCATCCCTTGACTACAATAGTTGATTCATCAAGAGGATTTGGCTTTGAATGGCAATATATGTGGTGAAAAGTCCCATCAACTTGCGTGACAAAACATCACAATTAACACTATGTTTTTTCTTCCAAAAATTCCAAAAAAAAAAAAAAGCAAACATAGAGGGGGATCAATGAGTGGTGACTAGTATGTGTCTAAACCAAAAATACCTCTGTGAGTGCTTTCTTAGTATAATAATTTTCTTACCAAATAAAACGACGTTTCTTAGAAATGATAAGACTTAAAATCAAAAGAAGACAACAAAAGAAGTAAAGAAAAGAACGATACCATTTCAACCTTCTATTTTCCCCATACAATAAGAACTTCTTGCATCCAAACAACAATCACAAAGACTATCCCAACAACCCAAGAATTGAACTCGATAGCACTAAACCACAAGAATTAGCATACCAATCAAAATGGATGAATCACACAAAATTCCCAGCTCAACTAAGAACATGACTGCCAAATCCAACACAAAACCAAAACACCCAATCCCTTGAATGAATAATCATCTCTATTTCAAACACATATTTTAAGTAGCATCTACCAAAAGAATGAAAATCTGAAAAGAAAAGCAAAAGTACGAAGGAGAGCTTAATTATCCAAAAGAAATTCACAAACTTTAATACCTTTGAATCACTCTTTGAGGTGCATCAAAATCCATTGCTACCTCAAGTGACTTGTCATTCTAGAAAATGTATCAAAAAATATTTGATCATGCATCATCATATCTAGAGCCTTCAACTTGTACCTGGTATCCAAATCAACATTTTCTAATTCATTTAGTACTGCCTTAGCAGTGGCTTTTGGTATTTTTGTCATTAAATATTTATCAAGAGAAAACTTGTGAACTAGAGTGCTTTCTCTTCGTCCTATGAGAACTGGTTGAAGATGATTCTTTTGCTTTTAAGCGCTCTTGTCGAGCCATCATAATACTCATAACATCATCTTCCTCCATTGTCCTCTTGTCGATTCCAAATGATTCGCGTACATTGGATTCCATATCAAGATTTGCCTCTCCAATAGTTTTGGCACCTTCTCCACTAGAATGATCTTGAGCAAATATTGTGCAAATATCATCCCAATTCTCAATAACAATATTCTCCTATATGGTGCGAGTTTGGGATTTGCCTTCAAAATAAAAATCAATTATTAAAAAAAAATTCAGCAATCATGTAATTTATATTAATGTACTTGCATATGGAATAACTTGCAAGTTTGAAGAAGAAAACATTAGATAAATAAACTGAAATAAGAGTTACCTCTAATCGTTCTTTCTACACATTTTCATCATGAATTTCAGTTCGACTCTTTGAATAATCTCATGTAATAGCAGAACCAAAATTACATGAAACCAACAAAGAATATAACATCTCATAGTGTTTTTCCCATGTGTTCATACGAGACATAATATTATCCTTTGAAACTGAAATATTTAATTGCTCAAGAAGAGCATTCACAGTGGCTATCCAAGCTATCGGCTTCCATTCACATTTAGCATTCAATTTGTTTCCTTGATTCATTTGCTCCACCAAACAAGTCCCTAAAATTTTATCCATTTCTGGAGTCCAAGTATCACTGTGTTTTTACCTTTTTTTTCCTAGATGTTGCTTGTGACTCAAATGCCATTTACAAAAATTTAAAAGTTCATAAAGTCAAATAACTCAAATGCATAACAAGAATGTGAAATTCAACCGTAAAACATTGTCCTTCATCTATAAAATTCAGCTATATAACTAATGATTGTAAACAAGTATTTAGAACTTTTAATGAAATGATTGAGGAAATATAAACATATGTGCAATGGCAAAGTAGAAGATGAGAAAACAAACCTAAAATACCCAATCTCAAGAACCATAACAAGATAATGAAACATTAATATGATACAATCATATCTATATATATATATATATATATATAAATATGCATGCTTGAACCAACATGAAGTTGCCAAAAATGAAAAAGATACAAAATACCAACAATTTTTTTTTTATTGAAAACGAGATGTATTTAATATTTACATAAGATCTTATATAAAGTCGAATGCTAAAATCCTTAAAGATGGGCAATAGGATATAATAATAAATTCAGACAAATCCAACAGTTGTGTTGAATATTACATAAATTCATATCTACTATGCCTATTTTGATAATCAACAAACATTGCTTGTGCTAGTACATCCCTTAACCTTGTCCAATCATTAGTAGATTGCACAATAGTAATTCAATCAAAGTGCTCAATATGTACACCACTTTGTGACTTCAGTTGATTCTCTTCATCTTCATCATCATCATTAACATTGTCATCATCTTCATTTCGTTGCCCAAGAAGATCAGCATCAACTTCATCCAATAATGGATCATTAGGTTCTTCTACTCGAATAAAATTACAAAGGATGATGTAAACATTAATGATGATAAAATATTCACCTCTCATTCCCCATCGCTTTTTTAGTAATCAAACCCTCTTTCAATTACATTTCTAGCTACTGAATGTCAAAAGTTGAATAACTCCTTTGAAGTTTGTGGGTTATTGCCCCTCACCAACTACTAATTGAGATGATATCGAATTTCTTTATAAGGAGCTAAAAAACTAGGGTCATTTGTATAACCCACGTCCACAAGGAAGTATTTTTCTATAAAATTAAATGTAGTAGTTTTTTTCTTATATTTAAGGACATTTGAAAACAATAAAAAAGGAAAAGGAAAAAGTGAGAAAAATATAATTGAATCATACCCTTATGAACAATTAATAGATCTTGTCTAACTAATGCATCACGTAATATTTTACTATGTGTTTCAGACCCTTCCCATCCTGGCAATACATAAGTAAATTTTAAGTCATGAGAGCATACAGTCAGAACATTTGTTGATATCTCATCCTTCCTATTTCTATATCTTCATTTGTCTCTAAGTGGAACATTTACTTTGATATGAGTTCCATCTAATACTCCAAGACAATTCTACCACAAAACAACACATAATAAATAGTTAAACTTATAAATTAATATTATTGACTAATCAGAGGAAAAAAAAAAAAAAGAAGCAATAGCTACCTTAAACCAATCCCACTTTTCATCCTTAAATCCTTCTATTTCTGTTTTAAATTAGATAACATATTGTTTTCCTATTCTTAAAATAGCACATAGGACTATGTTAAAATATCGACTAACTGTCTCACCTGATCTTATAAAATCGAAACTAGCTTTTCAATTCTTCAAATTATAAGCAAGCATGTAAAAAAACATAGCAAATGCTTCTTCAACAGTTATATGTATTGAATCTCTCAAGCCTCCTTACTCTCTTAGGTTAGTACATAAGATTGTAAAACAATGCTTAATGAGTCGGAGTTGATCGTTATAAACTCTATCACTCCCATAATAAAGTCGCCTTAGGTATATTTCTCTTGCTATCTTAAAGTCAAGTTTAGATTCTTTCACAATATGCTTTTCATGCCACCAAATGGCCAAGGTAACTACAGTGATAATACAATTTGCAACAATTCCTTTTCGTTTCTTTGTGGTTTCACTCTCATCTTCATTTCGAGAAAAATGGAAATCCATGTACTATAATTAAAATAATAATAAAATAAAATAAGAATTTTGAATGGGCAAGACAATGAAAACTTGAGAAGTACCATTACAGAAAACAAACAGAAAAAATGAAACAGAGAAAATCCAAGAATAGGCGTAAATACCTCAAAAATGCAAGGAATCCAGTATTTGGACCTCTTTCTAAAAGTACTGAACCTTCATTCACCTGCCAAGAGTAAAAGAAAAATTACACAACTCTTTACTTGAATAAAAAATTTGGGATTCAATTAAATTACAAATGATAATGAAAGAAGAACAAATAAACTTTAGCTCATATCATTTGAAACAAAGGGCAAAGAGGGTAAAAGAACACCAGATTCGGTCATCTACAATAGGATTGACCAAAGCACCATCAATAAATACCAAAGAAATAAATATATTGATAATCTCTATAGGAAAAAAAATTCCATAATTGATCAAAAGTCCTAGAAGCAATTAGTTGGAAAACTAATGACTAATAAGCTTCAACATGGATTTTCAGGTATATCTACTTTCTCATAACAGTAAATTTCAAAGGCTACGTCAGACATCAACCGGAGCAACAACTAGATTGGGCCTTAATATCATCCACAGAGGAAGAGAAACAAGTTAGGATCCAAAAAACAATTAGGAATCTTATATGCTAGATTAGAAAAGACTGGAGGTCCTCCTACTTGATACTAAGGTAAAAATGCACAAAGTGGTAATTCCAATCGTATGGGATTGCCTTTGAACGACAATAAAATATGAACGAGAGAAATACGTGATCACCATAGTAAGGGAAACGATTAGATCAAGGCAAAATCTTTATAACTACCATTGCTTATCAATTCAAAAGGAACAAATCTTCAAGAGAGTCCCTAATTTAAAATCTTATCATCATTTGAGAACGTATCCAAAAATGTACTTCTATTGCTCAAAAGTTAATTCAAAAGGCACCATAATAGTTTCTTGAGTTTTCAAGCCACTTACCATTCTTTATCTAACAAGTCAGCTCATTATGCAATCAAAGTCAAGATGATCTAATGAACTAGTCCCAAAAAAAAAAAATCAAATCCTCTCAACCAAAATATGATAATTGAGGAATAGAAAACCAAATTCCTCAGTTTTTCAAAACCATCTAAATCACATAAGACGTCAATGACACCTAACATATTCAAATCCAAACTACATCTACCTAATCCAAAAGGATTTCCTTTTTCAACAGCTATGCTAAAGAGTAAAGATAACCCGTAGCTAAAAACTCAATATTCAAAATCATGGCTTTGAATAAAAATCAAGCAATTTTCAATTACCGTAGTTACTCGAGACCCAATTAATATTTGCTCTCTGCAAAAACCTACAATGCTCCTAACCCAAAACCTTATATAAGGCAGATTCAAACTCAATTATGCTTCATATTCATTTGGATTTTGAAAGATAAAGAAAGACTTTCTGCCAGGGCATCATGAGTCAATTTGTAGTACCTAGTTGGAATCTAAAACACCAAAGACAAAACCAAGTAGATGGAGGAGAAGAGAGCAAAGCCTTCCATGAGCAAATGTGGTGGTTTAAAAACCACGAGCAGATTGGACGAAGAAGAAGGAGGAAATGGGAATTGGGCGGAGCTTGGAATCGATGAAAATTGGAGGCGGAGATCTGCAATTTAGGGCAATGTTACCCATTTTTGTTATAACTCAAATACATGACCTGCTTTTAACTTTAGATTCACATTTTTTTTTGAGGTATTTGATTTGAAATTTTTGAATTTCAATAAAGAACTCAATTTACAGAATTAGAAAGAGGTAGAATTGGAATGATTTTCTAATTCTTGAACTTTTTGTCAAAACAAACAATAGAATTGGAATTGGGTCTCCAATTCCAATTTTAAGGCTCTAATTCTATTGTACAAAAAAAGGCTTAATAATTTTTAAAATTATATCTTTCTTCCAGAATTTGGAAGTCAACACCCCTGGTCAAGTATTGATGCATAAGCTATTATTCATTGAATGAAAATCTCATTTTATGCCAAAAAAAAAAAGACCAAGAGAAAAATTAAATGTGAAAATTCCATAATTTATAGATACTAAATTTTTAGAAAAATTACATTTTTAACATTAAAAGAATAGAACATAATCAAAAATTGAAATAAACGTAACAACTTTTAGATAACACCCAAAATAGTCTTTCACATTTTGGCAAATAATCTTTTTAGTCACTCACTTTTAAAACGGGAACAAATAGTCCTTTACATTTTATAAATGTTCCCTTTTAGTCTTCCGTCACTATTTCGTTAATTTTTCTATTAAATAAACCCACGTGCGGTGCACGTGACTTTTTACTTTTGGGCAAAAATGAAATTAAAAGATGACGTCACTTTTTATACTTTGTCACAACCTGCTAATTGGTTGTTTCTAGAAGAATCCCAACTGAAGCTCATACCCAAAAACAACAAGCAGAACACAAGAAGAATTCCCAAAGAACCAGCACCAACAAGAATTCCCAAAAAACCAACAAATTCGAGCAACAAGTGAAACACAACAAGAATTCCCATAAAACCAACAATTCGAGCAACAAGTAGATTCCCAAAAAACCAACAAGATTTGGGCAAAAGCAAAACACAACAAGAACAAGTATAAAACTAGCAATTCGGGCAACAAGCAGATTCCCAAAACCAGCAAGATTCGGGCAAAGGTAGAACACAACAAGAATAAGCAGAAAACTAGCAATTCGGGCAACAAGCAGTACACAACAAAAATTCCCAAAAAAAAAGAGAGCAAAATCCAGGTAACAAGCTGAGCACAACAAAAATTCCCAAAAGAACCAGCAAAATTCGTGGCCCAAAAACTCCAAAATAGAGTTGCAGGAACCTCAAAACCCGTGGGGTCAAGCTTCGATGGTGGCAATGGTAGTGGCGGCCCAACTTCAGGTGGTAGTGTGGCCGAGTCTCGACGGTGGCGGCCAAGCTTAAGGTTCTTGCCCAGTTTCCCTTTGTTCCGCAATGACTACGAGCAGAGGTGGCAATGGTGGCCGAGCTTCTACGATGACGACCAAGCTTCCCCAATTCCCCAACGAGCCAAATCAAAAGAGAAACCCTAGAACCCCGTAAAATCTAGTAGCAGGTCGAAACTTTTGCATCAAAATTTTCATCTAAGAGAATGTTTTAGGGCTTGATGTCCAAGTTGACTACTTTCTGCCTGCAATCTTCATGAAGATAGGCCAACCCTTTTGCCACATTTAAGATGATTTTCTTTCTCAATAGCCATCCAAGTGCGTTCTTGATAGCCATACAGAACCCAATCACTCTTAAGGAGGAGGAAGGCTGCGACCGGTTAGTGTTTGTGGGTGGAGTGGAGTTGAGCTAAGGGTTGGGGCTCGGCCAGGGGAGGGAAGAGGGGAGGCGATACTACTGCGTTTTGGTGGAAGGTGGAGGGTGGAGGGGGGTTTATAGCGGAATTTAGGGGAATAGAAAAGGATGTGGTTCTTTTCTCTTCTTCTGGATGAAGGGGATAGAGTGAAGAGAAAGGGGTGAGTTTTTTTTTAATTCCATTTTTGCCCATAAAGAAAAAGTCACGTGCATCGCACGTGGGCTTATTTAACAGAAAAACTAATGAAATAGTAAAGGAGGACTAAAAGAGAACATTTATAAAATGTGAAGGATTATTTGTCCCCGTTTTAAAAGTGAGGGACTAAAAAGATTATTCGTCAAAATATAAAGGACTATTTTGGGTGTTATCTCCTAATTCTATGGTACCAAACAAAGGCTTAATAATTTTTAAAAGTATATCTTTCTTCCAGAATTTGGAAGTCAACACCCTTGGTCAAGTATTGAGGCATTCACTCTTATGCAATAATAATAATAATAAGAGACCAAGTGAAAAATTATATGTGAAATTCCCTACTTTATAGATACTAAATTTTTAGAAAAATTACATTTTCAACATTAAAAGAATTGAACATAATCAAACATTGAAATAAATGTAAAAACTTTTATATATTATGAATAATTTTTCTTAATTAATCAAATAGAACTCACAACTTTTATATATTATGAATAATTTTTCTTAATTAATCAAATAGAACTCATCAACAACAAAGGAGATTGAAGAAGAGTAATTAATAGCTACAAGTGTGCAAGTGAATATGAATTTTATATGAAAAATTTTCTATTACATTCTTGCTTTTGTAACTAACAAAGGGTGATTATAGGTGAACTCATTTTGATAATTTGTAAACTTCTCATATATCATTACTTTCACTATTAGTTAATAATTAAAGTAAATTTGTGAACACATCCTTCTTCTTTTTTTGTTTAACTTACAAAATTGAAGAAAGATTTTATATTCATAGACCAATAGAAAGGCATGTTTTGGTAGTTAATTACAAGAAAACCAACAAACATAAGAGTTACTATACATTGTAGCACTTGCAATTTTTGAATGCAATATCAATATTGATGTCTCAATTCCATTCGCCAATTTTTATAATTATATAATTCAATTTTAAAAATAGCAATTGTCACAAAATAATCACAGTTTATAAACACAAAAGGTATTAATTCTTAGTTAAAAAAAATATCACCAAAAATATTTTGTAGTGAATTAGCCTCACCAATCAACTCCATAGATACAAACTTTAACTCCATAGTCCATCTAACATTAAACACAACAACTA
This sequence comes from Gynochthodes officinalis, assembly GCA_020080225.1. Taxonomy (NCBI): domain Eukaryota; kingdom Viridiplantae; phylum Streptophyta; class Magnoliopsida; order Gentianales; family Rubiaceae; genus Gynochthodes; species Gynochthodes officinalis. The sequence goes on along the minus strand of CM034625.1, from coordinate 30,714,237 downwards.
GTAGATTTAGCTTTTTCTAAATTAAAAATCCAATTATCATTACTATATAGTGGGAAGTCTACTACATATGATACTCTAATTAATAGTTTCTCTCAAGTATTTTATTAGTCTAAATAATATAGACCAATACTCATGATTGAAATTATAAGTATATCTACTCAATATACACATATAATAACTATATTAGATTTTGTAAATTCATTAAAAGCATTATAGCTCCAATAATCTAAGTATATTTTGGCCTAACAATTGGACCATTATAATTCTTTTTCAATTGAATATTACCGTCTTAAGAAGTGTTATTGGTCTCACATCAAAGTTGTCAAAATTTCTTAGGAAGTTTCTCTATATAATGTTTTGAAACAACATAATACAATTGCCTTTCCTTAAAAAATTAACACTTAATATCATATTTTCTTCTCTCAAGTCTTTCATTTTAAAGTGTTAGAAGATAAAATAAGAAAAAGCAAAAAATTAGTATTATTTACAATTTCTAAATTAATAGCAATAGAAGCATATCATTAATATACAAATTATATCATACACTCCCTCTATCCCAAAAAAAGAGTCCAAAAAAATTCTTGTCCCCAAAAAAAGAGTCCGTTTTCAAACCAAATTTCTAAATTGCCCTTACTAATAATAATTGTGTATACTTACAATTAAAAAGTAAGGATAAAAATATAAAATTATACATTTAATTGATGAATTAAGTATGTTATATCTAATAACTAATAAAAAGTTATATTTAAATTAAAATGGACTCCTTTTTTGGAAATAGAGCAAGTATATATACATTTATCGACTTCAATAGATGAAAATTTATTTCCTTACAAAAATTTGATCAAATTTCTCATGCCACTATTTAAAAGTTGTGTAAAAGGATGAAAAGGCCTCTATACTTTTTAGTAGTCCTAATTTTGGTCATTATCTTTTTTTCACTAAAAGAGGTCATCAAAATTTTTTAAATGTTTACCTTGATCATTCCGTTCACTTCAAACATTAAGTATTAAACATTATGTTAAATTCAAGGATATTAAAGTCTTTAGAAATAGTAATTAACAATCAATAAAGATTTTTTTTTTCACGAAAAATCCCTTTTGACTTGAAGTCATTGACTCATTCATATCTAATTTCCCTCAATAGGGCCACCCTACTTCCTTCATCTTCATATCCACTAAATTGAGATTAGAAGGAATGATAAGTTTCAAACCCACAAAAGACTTTTCAATCCTACATTCCTTTATCCCTCCAACCCATTTTATCCAAAGCCCATAATGAAAATTAGAATAAGTGTCAAATCCACAAATTTCTTCTCAATCCTAAATTTCTCAACCCCAAAGCCTCCAATGTAGTTTACCCAATGTTGGAAGGCTTAAGACAATGCTTGGTAGGTGTGTCTCTAGACTTAGACAATTTCAGTGGACAATAGTTCAAGGTGTTAAAGATGGTTTTCTTCACCCCTTGTTTCAAGCACTTATGCCACAGAGCTGAATCACATAAAATCCAATACCTAAAATTAAAATCTAAAAAATAACCCATGAATCCATTCATGTAAAAGATATTCCTGTGATAGAAATATCTCACTTTTTCCCTTACTACAATGAACAAGTTCAAGGGTTGCTTTGTTGAATTTTTTCAAGTGACAATTTTGGTAATTGGGAAATTGCTAATAGTTGCTTCTCCTTCTTCTTTTTCTGGGTTGTTTTCCCTGCACTTCTCATTTCTACTTTTCCCTGCACTTCTCTGTGGACTTGAAGCCTTGTGGGGCTAAGATGGAGTGGTTCTACGAAGATACCAATGATTCCTATAGGAACCGAAAGAAGCATAGCCCCCAAAGTCGAGAATACATAGAGTTTTGAGAAATGAGGATTGGAAAATATATTGAAGAGGAGAGGGTGAGCTACAAATTGAATCTGGCCATAGTAGATGTCGAACCTTGGACCTCAAGATCCGTTTGAAAGAAAAATCAAAGGGTAGGATTGCCGTGTGTAAGAGTCATTTGGTCATAGTAACTAAAATTTGAAACTAAATGGTGTTTTATTTTGCAATGGTGAAGTTTTCCGCTTTTGTGAAGAAGAAAGGTACTGCACTTCAGAATGATGCAAAGGGTGAAGAGATTGAGAAGGGGGTTTCCTCATCTGAGATGCCATTAGCTATTGAGCCTGTGAAGAAAAATGCCAAGAAGAGGAGCACCGAGGTGGAGTCAACCACCAAAAGGAAGAGAATTAAGATGGCCAGCACCAAGGAGAGGGCCAGTTTGAAGGCTGCCGAGGTGAGCACCTCAGAGACAATCTTCCAATTTTACCTTTCAGGATAATACTCTTCCAGAGTGGCAATTCAAGGTATGGAGGAATAACAGAAGAAGGTGGAATTCATGCCTTTCTTAGAACTTAATGAGAATGCGGTCTCAGCAATTCCTTAGCTAAGGCATTGAAAAAATGCTCAGGCTTTAACATCACCATCTGCCCCAAATAGGACTAATGTAACATTTTTTCATGTGACCTTGATAGACTTTATTTCTATGGATTGAATATATGCGTAGAACTAACAGCTTGGAAGAGGAGGTTGTTAAGTTGAGAGCAGAGATCTCTTAGTTACGGGAGTCCGGGATGACATCTCGCCAATTTCACGTGGAGGCATTAGAGGAGCAAAAAGGGGCAAAAGCTGAGAACACATCGCCATGCCACTAATTGGAATCTAGCCAGGAGGAGGTCCAAAGGTTGAGAGAGATCAACCAAGGAGAGTTCGCTCAGGTGCTAGTAAAGAAGCTCTACCGTACAAATGACTTTAACAACTTCGCAACAAACTTCTCTGCAAATTGCTTCCCATTATCTGAGACAATAACATGAGGGATGCCAACATCTACAGACGATTTTGCTTCACATGAATTTCATTACATTCTTTCCCATGATGGTGGCTAGGGTTTAGGTTTTACCCATTTGGTGAAATGGCCAATTGCCACTATAAGAAACTTCAAGCAATTAGGACAAAAAAATGTCGGTACCCCATGAGCTTTGATTGTTAATCAACTCCATTCAAAGCCGTCTAATTATTGGGGTATGAATTTGACATTTCATGCATTTTTGTACAAAGTCGTAGGCATTTTGAAACATGGTAGACTAATAGTAACCCCACCTGATAATCTTTTTGGTCAGTATAGAAGGTCCTACGTGGCTTTCACAAGATCCGAGATGAACCTCCTTGAGTATATAGTTCGCTTGTTGGGGTTCTACACAACTGAGTAACAGTTGAATGTAAGAATGTTTATATAGTAGACCTTCTTGCAAAACATATCGAAGCGGAGCCCCTTCAACTTCACTTCCATGCCTCGCTTTTATTCTCTGGTAATTTTCCATTTTGCACTTTGATATAAAATGAATGGATAAAATAGTCACTTGGGATAATTTTTGTCAAAATAACAAACAAGATAGACGGAATGATCTTGTTTGAACATTAAAGACTAATGATCATTTTTGGCAAAAAAACCAAAAAAGGTATGATCAAAGTTTAGACTAAAAAGTTTAATGACTATTTTATCTACATAAAAGTTAGGCCATAAAGATTTAACTACTTTACAAATTTTATTTTCTTGCCAAAAACAGCACATCCCTTAGGTTGAATCATACGAATATTTTCTTCTAAATCACCATATTTAAAAATGTAGTTTTAATATTTATTTGATAAACACAAAGTTTATGAATAATAACCAAATCCAATAAAAATCCAAATTAAGAACCTTAGAAAAATCAATATTTAGTTTTCAATAAATATCTTTGCAACTAAATGAGATTTATATTTATTAATGAAATCATCAAAGCTAAGTTTCTTTGAAAATATACTTGCAATCAATACATGTTGTCATGGGCTAAATTCACAAACATCCAAGTTTTTTTTTTTTAATAATTGAATCAATTTCCATATTTAATTGTTTTCTTTCCCATAATTAGGCCTTCGAAGAAAATATGGCATCAAAATAAATCAAAAGATCATTATCAATAAAATAAGTTTGAAAATCATATCCACAAGAAAATTCTTTTCTTAAATTTTTACTCCTCCATTCTCCATCAAAGATTATTAATGCTCTATCAATAGGTGCATGAAAAAATTTACCACATTCGTCCAAATAAAATAGTTCAATGTCAAAAATTTTCTTTGTCCTAAAAAGAGTCCACTTTTGGTGTGAAATTCTTATATTACCATTACTAATAATAGTAGTGTATATCCTCAATTAAAAAGGAAGAAAAAATATAAAATTATACATTTAATTATGCATCAAGTGTGTTGTACCTTATTATTTTAAAAAAAAATTGTATCAAATTAAAAGTAGATTCTTTTTCAAGGACCGAGGGAATTCAACACCCTTTGTCTCATTATTGTACTAAAATTAATTAATTACTTTTCAAAACAAAAAATCTATATCCAACAATATGTTCAACATATCCAATAAATATACAATTAAAGTTTTAAAACCTTTTTTTTTCTTAAATTAAGGTAATATTACTTTAGTATGACAACCACACACTTTCAAATATTTCTAAATAGGTGAATAACCTTCGACATAGAACCAATTTTTTTAGATACTTTATCTAAAAAATTCTACCAATCGATAAAAATATAAAATAGATGAGATATATCTTGCCGCTATAGTGGATAAAAATATTATTCCCTTCATTCCAAAACAAGAGTCCACTTTTAAAATGTTTATTTATCTCCAACAAAGGATATTACCCTTAATAACAATAATAATATATAACCTAAATTAAAAAGTGATAAAAAGTATAAATATACATTTAATAGTGCATTACCTGTGTTGAACCATGTAATTTAAAAAAAAAGTTGTAATAAAAGTGAACTCTTTTCTTAGAACAGAGGGAGTATTATAATCTAAACTATAAATAAATATGAATGTGAATTCAATTCAGCTCTATTGATTTATAGAAAACTTATGAGTTATTCTACCAATTCTTTTTTGGCATAATCTTATCTTGTGAATGACATACAATAAAATAATTTCACTCCACAATTTATGAGGTGAAAAGAACTAAATGACATGAAGTTTATCATTTCTTTAAGCGTTTCTTTTTTCTTTTAACTACTATATTATATTCAAGTGAAGAAGGATGTGTTTTTTTCATGATTTATACCTTCTTATTGAAAAAACAAATAATTCAAAGTTAAATATTTGACACTTTTGTCTAATTAAATTCTTTTTATTTTCTTATTAATTTGATTTTTATTTTAACTTTATATGACAAAAATGCACTATAAGTACTATCTTTATTTCTTGGCAAATAAGGTTTAGCATATCTACTATAAATACAAAATACGCATAAAAGTCAAATAAATATTTTTTTTTACCATTTATGGTCCTAGTTTCTTTTAAATCACGTCAGCCCATGTGTATTAAGTTTAATAATTTAGTTTCCATTTTAATAGAAATGCAAATCTTTTTAGAAATTTAGTTCCAACATATATTTTGTATTTATTCATACTATTAGAATTAATTGCATAAATTTAAACAAGAAATTATATTTTCTTTACATAACTAATAGTAGCATGTCTTAATCAAGTATGACATTAAAAAAATAATAATCAACAATATTCATAATACGATGTATTTTTATTAATCACACTAGTGATTTTCAAGAGTAAATTATATTTTTGATTACTATACTTTTATGTTGTTTAAATTTTAGTCACTATATTTTTTTTTCCTCACAAATGATCACTAATCTCCTAAAAATGCTCCAAAAGTAATCACGTCTATTACCTTCATTAAATGTTGACAAATGTCCATTTTCGTTAAACGAAAAAGTCATTTCATATTAAAAAATAATTACTTGTTTTCTTTCATTCTTCTTCTTCTTCTTTTCTTTCATTTTCTCTTCTTCTCTCTACCTTTTCTCTCTTTCTTCTCTCTCTATTTTCTCTTCCTTTTCTTTCCTTTTCCCTTTAGCTGAGATGTTATATGGACAGCATGTTTGGAAAAAACAAAAATTCCTAAAAATTACCCACAAGGAAAAATGGTCTGTGTTGATGATCGGTGGCCGAGAGACAACATTGTTTTTCAATTTTAGTGTGGTTGCACAAGCGATGAAAAATTCATAAAAATTAGCAACAAAAATTCCTAAAAGTACAACACTGAGAACACTAAAATTACTAACAAAAATTTCCTGCAAATTACTAATAAGAAAAGAACAATAAAATTGAAAAATGGTCAATCTTGGCTCATGGCTGTTGTAGGATTAACTGCGAAGGGCTTCAAGCTTTTAGGGAGAGACTAGCTGAGAGGGAAAAGAGGGTCGGCCTAGAAGGGAGAGTGCGGTGGTAACAACAAATACAATTGATGAAGGTGGTGAAGATGTGAAACACAAATCCGAAAAAGGGGGGAGGAAGTCGGTGTCGGTAGACAAACAGAATGAGAAAGCACGCAAAGGCTTTGATCGAACAAGAGCCGACTGCTGAGGAAGCGAGAAACACGATGCAAACACAGATTCGAAACCCGGGTTGGGTGGGGGTGGGGGAGGGGGGAGTTCAATGTGCTAAAAGGGAAGCTTGTGAAAGGTAGAGGAGGTGGCCAAAAATGCAGCCAAAGAGAAAAGTTTGCGACGATAACGTGACGATGGGAGAAAGGCCGACTGGAGGGAAGAGAGGCTACCTATGGGGATAAGGGCAGTGAGAGAGAGAGAGAGTCGGGGAAGAGAATATGGGAAGGTGACGGCGGGTGCAACAATGGATTAGGGTTTCAAATAGAAAATATGTATTTTTGTGTGTATTGTTGAAATGACTTTTTTGTCTAATAAAAATGGACATTCGGTAACACTTAACTAAGGTATTAAATGAAATGATTGACTTTAGAGCACTTTTAGAAATTCAGTGATTATTTGTAATGAACAAAATATATTGACCAAAATTAGTACAAAACAAAAATATAGTTATAAAAAATATAATTTACTCTTATAGTTATTATGATCTTATCATATTTGATTGACACTTTCATCTTAACTTTGCCTAGCAAATCTATGGAAATCAAATTTGCTCTAATGATTGAAACATATGACACATCATCAAATTTTGGTTGATTGGAAAGTAAAAAAGATTCTTGATAGAAGGAAAGTTATTGTTATATTTTTCAAGAATAAAAAAAATCCTTATTTTTAGTTGGTATTGTGATTCCAAGTGTAGAGAATTTGGGAAAAAGACTTCTATCACCCTTTTCTTTTATTTCTCCATTTTCTCATATCATAGTTAGCCTTTGAATTATTACTTTTCCGACTCACCTTCATCTCTCTACTATAGTTATAGTACCGACCTAGTTCTCCACCATATGCATGGCAACTCAGTTTCTCCACTACATTTATAGTCCAGCCATAATTTTTTTTGACTCATTTTCAAATAATAACACATGAATCCAAATTTTTTGATTTAGTAAATGATGCTCCATAATAGTACTAAAATCATGCAGTTGTTGAAGTTATAGATAACATTATTATTAGGTTCTATAATGATAGCAAAAATTAGAAAGCATGTAATTTCCATAAATGATGGGACAAAAAGATAATTTGAATTTTTTTTCATAAACATAAAAGTATTATTTGGATTTTGTACAAGAAGATTTGATTGAGTTTATCTGTTCAAGGTAATTTTATTGTATAGTAGAAATCTTATCAGTAAAGACTTTTATGATTATCTTTTGCATTTTTATATTTATCTTTTCAAGTAGATATCCTATGGGAGAAAATTTTCATAATAATAATTATTTTTTAGTTAAGTAATTCAATTCAATAGGACCTCTATTTAGTGGAATATGTTTTAACATTGTTTACCTAGGTTAAGGGTAATTATGATATTTGATTGTCAAGATGTATTTTCTTTACTCAATTCTTTGAACAATCCAAATGCAAAAAAGTAATATGTATGATCACAATTCTTGGGAATTAGATTACTAGAATTAATGTTTCTTATTCCACATTACTTTTCTGTGAACTAAAGGCTTCTAAGAGCTATAGTTTTCCTTGAAGTTGCCTTTAAGAGCATTTTCTTCTTACTGAATTTTTTTTTTAGTTTGTAAAGCTCCAATGTAAACCACTTCATTACCATTCCCTACTGGTATGTATGATGTGAATGTTTCTTGATTTGTGTAAATATGTCGAGTAGTTTTAAAGCCTACCACTCATTCCTTAATGTTTGTTTCAATGTTCACTTAAAAAATAATTACAAAAATAATATCATCTTTCTCAACTAGATTAGTCTTAGAAGGATTAGTTTTTGAATTGTCATTTCTCATTCTTTTTCTCTATTGATGTGCATGATGACTTGGATTTCCACACACAAAACAAGAGCTTTTCTTTTTCTTAAATTAGAACTTTTAGACGTATAATTTGGGACTTATTCTTTTACCTCTCATTATTGCTTTGCACCAAGTTTGCTTTCTTGGCCATATTTTTGGTTTTGGTAGCTTTTGACTATTGCTTATTAATATCTTCTATAAAAATAGTGAGTCATAAACTCTTTAACAATTGAAGTTTTTTTTTTTTTTATTGTGCTTCATGCTATTCTTGTATTCACTCCAAGAATCATACAGTTTCTTAGTCAATAACCATGAAACAAAATTCTTTGGCACCATAATATCATCATCTTTCAACGAAATTCTTTGGCACCATAATTTCATCATCTTTCAAAGTTTTGCTTAGTTTGTGATACTTATTGATTTACACCTTTATCTGCTTGTCATTAGTCAACTGTCATTGATAAAACTCTCATGTAACAAACTTTTACTTGGTTGCACAACTTTTTTATTAGCCACAGTACGTATTAAAAAATTCATTAGAAATCATTTGTAATGATGGGCTAAACTATGAATGTCTAGTGATGTATATACATGTTCTTAGTACCCTTTGAAGTGTTCATTTGCAAAAACTTCAATCTTAGACATGTCTATAAATAGCCTAGCATATAGGATAGCAATAGAAATAGTTGATGTTGCCACAATAAAAGCTATAGGTGGGAATGTTTGGGCAATATCAATGGGGTTTGAATGATTAACAATAGCATCAACAGAAGCCATAATAGTTTCTTTAAATTGTTGAAGAAATTTAAACAAAGTGCTAAAGAAAATCAACTTGAGTCGTGCTAAAATTGTATTATCTTAAAAAAAAATTTAATGGATCAATTATTCTCCAAGACGTAGTAAGTCTTTCTCTAATTATTTTACATGGAATTAAAAAAGCAAAATTAATAATCTAGTTGAGAAAATGATGAACAAAAGCAAAGAAGGAAAAAACAAAGCAAACTAGAGAAGTCTGTTGTGTACTTTTTAGTTCTTGAAAGCTAATTAGGTTGTAAAAGTATTTGAATGTTAGAAACAATAAGTGCCTGTTTGATAAATTTAAATGCTAGAATTTGAATACTAAATGTTAAAATAATTAAAGTTGTTGAAGTCTTAGTGCTTAAATTTTAGGATAAATTACATGTATTTATTTTGAAATTTGATTTTATTACCAATTGCCAAAGTTTGGGAGTACTATAGTATACCCCTTGAACCATTCAAAAGTTAGCTTTTGCCAAAGTTTGGGAGTACTATAGTATACCCCTTGAACCATTCAAAAGTTAGCTTTCTATCACGGAATTCATAAAATGACTAAAAAAACCAGGCAAAGATATGAAAAAAAAGGTCTTCTAAAAGTAAATAAAAAATGAATTAAAGGCATTTATTCGAAAGGAATATATGTTAAAGATAGCTATAAGTAATACTATAATATAAATTTAACATGAAAAGGAAAATGAAACTCTGTTTTTATTTAGTTTTTTAGTCATTTTATGAATTTCATAATCAAAAAACTAATTTTTGAATAATCAAAGGGGAAGACTTTAATATTCCTGAACGTCAAGGGGCAATTAGCAATAAAACCAAATCTTAAAGTGAAATTAGTAATAAAGTCAAATTCAAATCTCAAGGGAGTTAACATAATTTATCCTAAATTTTCATTTAAATATTTGAATTTGAATGTTGAACCAATCATTATTATTTGATAATATATTAATCCAAATGCAAAATTATTCAAATTGCACTATTTTGAATGTTGAACCAATCACTATTACTGTTTTCTATACATATATAATAATGATATTTTTGGTAACTTTTTATAGTGATAAATTATAGTGACTAATATGACAAAAATAAAAAGACAAAATTCAAATATCACACTTCTTAAAAAATGCAAAATAGTAAGGGGTGATTTTATTTTTTCATGTTTGGTACATCAGTTAATATGATTTTGCGCTATAAAAGTTACTAACAATATCATTACTCATAAAAAAAAAATCCATCCATGTCAAATATTTTTAATAGGGTAAATATAATTTTTGTTTACTATACTTTGTAGAGTCTCAACTTTGGTCACTTTACTTCTTTTTTTTTTTTCTCAAATTTCGTCACTAAACTCCTGAAAGAGTTTCAAAGTCAGTCACTCTATCTATTATCTCTGCTAGTGTGACAGAAAGCTATTCATGTGCACTGCATGCCTTTTTATCATGGACAAAAGTGCTAGTGGTGGTGGTGGTGGTGGTTTTGTGGTGTTGGTGGATGTAAATTGGGTGGTTGATTTATTTGCAGGGGTTTTTTCACCATTTTCTGGTTCAAAAAAATCTATATTGGTACTTTCGGCCATTGCAAGAAAGTTGATGACCTTTTTTTGTTTCCTTCTTCCTCTCTAATTGTCGTTGTGAGGAGTTGTCGCCTGATCGGGGAGGGGATGAGAAGGATTCACCGAAAAAAGGAAAGAACAAAAGAAGAAAAAGAAAAGGAATGAAAAGGGAGTGAAAAGGAAAGAAAACATGAAGAAAAGGAAAGAAAAAAGGAAGAGAAAAGGAAAGAAAAAGATAGAGAGAAGAAGAAAATGTGAAATTATGTTTTTGTCCATGATAAATATGCGTGCATTTTTTTCGTCATACTTAATGGACGTGTTAAACTGAATGACTGATTTTAGAACATTTTTAGGAGTTTAGTAACTAAATTTGATAAAAAAAAATATAGCAATCAAATTTGAGACTAAACTAAAGTATAGAGATCAAAAAAATATATTTACCCTTTTTAGTATGACTAGTTTCAAATCTGATCAAAGAAGAGGTTTGCGTCAAATTCAGAGTCAGCCACAAATTTTGTCATCTTTCATTTATGGGTCACATAAAAAATCTTGTAAAGATTATAACATGCAAAGACATGAAATTTGAATGACTATTTGTTCCCGTTTTAAAAGTGGAGGATGAAAAAGATTATTTGCTAAAATGTGGAGGACGATTTTGGGTGTTTCCTCAAGATTATAAACCTCCTTACTTTATGGAGTGTGTCACATAGTCCAACTGCAGTATTTTTTTAATTACTGCTGAATCTTTATAAGACTTTAGGTATAGTGCAAAATGTATTAGAATTCTCATACACTAATCAAAGAGATAATAAAGAAAATTTAGGAAATAAAAGACTTTGAAAGTTGGTAATTAGAATATTGAAACTCGAGTAGTTAAAGTTATACAGAAGGTAGATATTATGAAAATAAGACAAATAAATATTATGTAAAAAGAAAACCAAAGTTTTGGATTTTGAGGGTAAAAGTTTAATATTGTTAAGAGAATAGAACCAAGAATGTGGTTAGTGTTATTGTACATTCATTTTTTTGTTCTAAAACAAGTGGTAGGAATAGTATAGAAGATGATAGCTTTATAGTTTCTAAAATTATTGTATAAAATGAATATATAAATATAGTGAGTGCATATCACCATAAATAGGATTAGATAAATATATATTAAAATTAAATTTTGGAAAGTCCCTTGAATTTTTAGTCCATACAGTCCTTGAATTTTTTTTTTTAAATTGTAATAAGTATGGATTTAATTGCATTTTTTTTATTAATGGTTAAATAATAAGATAACATTCTTTTACTTAAAGTCAAAAAAAAAAAAAATTTTTTTTCAAAAAGTATAACCTATAAAAATTAGAAACCTCCTTTTTATTTAAGAGGGATATTTTTGCCTTCATATTTATCTTTCTTAAAAAAAAAAAAGAAATTTAAACAAATTTGATCAAGCTAGACCTTTCTTTGTTTAACGTTATACAAATAAAATTCAAACATTAATTCTTTTTAATAATCAAACAAACACGAACAAAAATATTGTCATGTCATAAATACTATACGAATAATAACATATTTTGAGACGTTGGTCCATGTTGTAATTTCAGTCAGAAAAAAAAAATAAAAATCATAATGGACCTTTAAGAAGAAAAAAAAAAGAAAAGGCATTTAATCCTTTAAACTCAACCGTAGTTAAATCTAATCGACTTTCCCATTACGCGCTTCGACTCAAACCCTTCCTCTGATACCCTTCTCAGTTATCGTAATTTCTCGCCAGTCGTCGGTTGTCATAGTCGCCAGTCGCCGTCATTGAGCATTTTTGTTCCCGGTGAGCTCGCTTTCCTTGTATTCATTCGACTGCGTTATCTTGAGTCTGCAGTATTACTTTTAGGGTTGAATTTTCTTTCTTTACTGCGAAATTCAAAGTTAGGGTCTTTTTTCAGGTATTAATCGATACGATTTTAATGGGAAAAAAATGTGTAAGATGCTGTACGGCTGAAAATATGGAGGAATTTTTATTTGTATTTTGGTAATTTTTGGTTGGATTTATATGAACTAGGTTTGTTTAGGGTTTCTTGAGGTGGACTTTGACATTTTAAGTGGTGTGGTGGAATCATTTGACCCATTGGAAAGGCTATGGTTTTTATTTTTTATTTTTTAGTGTGAATTAGTATCGCAGGTTACCTTTGTCAGTTGTCTTTGTTTCTATTGCTGTATTAGTTAGGTTCTTTGGTGGCAAAATTACCATCTTTTACCTTTGCTATTTAAAGCTAGTTTTGTGAATTGTGTAGTGCTGAAACATATTGTTACTTTATATTTTGCAAATTGGTGTAGCATTTGCTAGAGTATAGTGATCGAGTTTTTAACGGAAGAAGCTATCACAAAAAAGTGCTTTTGAATGTTGTTTGCAAACAGAACTTGACAAGTAGCATTGCATTTGTTTTATGAGAAGATGCTTTTACCACTTCTTCGGTTAATAAACTAATTTCCACAACGAGAGGGATTAGGATCTTTGAGAAGAGGGTTTTGATCTGCTAAATACTTGTTGACAAGGCAAGAAATAGTGGAAAAGTAATGTAATAAACAAACTGAGAATCCTACTTCATGATATAAAAATTGATGACTTATTATTATTAGCCAACCTCACATAGTGGGATAAATGCTTAGTGGTTTTTTGAATGAAATCGAATTAGGATCAGTTAGGAACTTGTTTCACAATGTGGCACTAAGCCAAAAGCACTTTTTAAAGTGTGCAAGTATTTCTTTATCATATGTTGGTATAGTTATTTCATTCAAAGTTACTTATTGTTGAAGTTTGAATTTGGAAATTTTTATTAAAGAACACTTTGTGAGAATTAAACCACTGTCAAATAGACTCTAAGCTACTGTGGTCTGTGGTGTTGTGAAAGCTTATGATACTTTTAGTGTATTCAACTTCTATCTTGCTTCTTTTCTGTGAATGATTGGGAAAATTTTTATATCCTCTGATGAATGTCATTATATTTCCTTTTTCAGACTACATCAAACTGATATTAACAATCTTGGGATGTTAATTGGAAGATGACATCATTTTTTTTTCTGCAGGAGAGTGAAGGTATAAATGTACATCTACCCTGATGCTGAACTTCCATGTTCGAAGGAAACTTTTCAATAGCATCTCATTCACTTTTCTCTTAGGCTGTTTGGGGTGCTGCTTATAGATCAATAATTTGGCAGGCTTGACTTCTTTTAGGGCCTGTTTTTCTGATGGGCTCACCTGAACGAGCAAGGATTTCTGTAAAAAAGGACATTGAGATTGATTCTGATATAAAAATTGAGAGATTCAGGGAGGAGGAGGAATGGGAAGATGATGATAAAAGGAAGCACAGATCAAGCAAATCAAGAAAGCCTAATATTGATGAAGAAGCTGAGGGAGCAGACAGTAGTGGGAGAAGGAAAGGAGCAGGGGACAGAAGCGAGAGCCGAAAGAGATCAGGCAGCTCAAGCAGAGCTGATAGTGATGAAGATGACTATGAAACAAGAAAAGAATCACATTCTCGGCACGTGAAGAAGAAAACTGAGGATAATGCATTGGAGAAACTGAGTAATAGGTATCAAGAAGGAGAATTTTTGGAAAGAAGGGAGGGCAGTAGAGAAAAGGGCCATGGATCTTCTGAACATGGAAGAAGTTCAAGGAGAAGATGGGATGACTCAGATGTTGTTTGGAAAGGTGAAGACAATAACTGTGTGGAAAAATCTGATATAAGAGGTGGGAGGCCTGTTGAGTCTAAGCATGATGGTTTTAGAGTTAGAACTGATACTTTGAAATTTGATGAGAGTGAGAGCAAAACCAGAGAATCAGATTTGGACGGTGACAAACTCATTAAATCTCAAGAATGGGAGGACAAAAAATCTGAGCCTGAAAGGAGTAAGAGGGACAGATTTGACGCATCAGAGGAAGATGTCAAGGGCACTTCATTGACACGCTCGACAAAGGAGAGATTAGAAGAGCATGGTCAGCAAAGAACTTCTGCTGGTAGAGACATTGTCGACAGCCACGAGAGGTCTGTAAATACAGATGAGGATGGCAATTCATTGATGAGAGACAAAAGCAGAAGAGAAATAGACACTTTTAGGGGGTCAAGGACTCCTGAGGGGAATGGAAGACGGCAACATGAATGGGAAAACTATGAAATGGATTCTGAACGAAGCAACTCTTTTAGGAGGAAGGAACAAGACCGAGATGGCTATAGAGATGATAGGTCCAAAGCAAGAGATGAGAGTTGGATTGATAGGAGCAGGGACCGTGAGGGCTCTAGAGATAGCTACAGAAGAAGGCAACCTAACAACACGGACAAGGAAATAAAGGACATGGATGCTGGTTATGATCATGGTAGAGAGTGGGATTTGCCCAGACGTGGTCGGATTGACCATGAAAGGCCACAAGGTCGGTCTGGTAGCAGGAAAGATGGAAACAGGACTGAAGCTGTGAAAACCTCATCAAAATATGGTATTTCAAATGATAATTATGATGTAATAGAGATACAAACTAAACCCTTCGATTATGGAAGGGAGGACACTAAATCCATCCTTCCAAGAAGCAATGAAATCAGTCAGCAATCTGATACACTGGCTACAAATGAAGAAGAAAGTGTTTATGCTAAGGAGGAAAGAGCAAGAAATTCATATGTGAGTGTACAATCTACTGAGGACTCGAGAGATACCTTCACCGATGGGGGGTTTATTGGGCATGAACAAAATTCTTGGAGGGATGAAAATGACTATCTGGCTACAAAAGCACGTGGCCAGAAGGTTGGTATGTCTAATCGTGCTTCTGGGGGCCAAAGCTCTAGTGGTGGCCCACAGATGCTGCATGGAAACCAGGAGAACTCTTCCTTTGCAAGATCTGCATTGCAAGGACTTAAAGGAAATAGAGTACGAGGAAGGGGTAGACCAACTGGAAGAGATGGTCAACAGGTTGGGCTTCCAATGCCTTTGATG
This sequence comes from Gynochthodes officinalis, assembly GCA_020080225.1. NCBI lineage: Eukaryota > Viridiplantae > Streptophyta > Magnoliopsida > Gentianales > Rubiaceae > Gynochthodes > Gynochthodes officinalis. The sequence continues at coordinate 30,698,629 of CM034625.1, read as the reverse complement.
GGAGCACCTTTTGGGCCACTGGGAATGCCACCGCATGGATCATTGCAATCTCCAACTCCAAGCATGTCACCAGCACCAGGGCCCCCAATTTCACCAGCCGTCTTTATTCCACCATTCCAGCCGCCAGTTGTTTGGCCTGGTGCTCGAGGTGTTGAAATGAATATGTTAGCTGTTCCGCCAGTTCTTTCACCTGTTCCTCCTGGGCCCTCTGCACCCAGGTTTCCCCCAAATATGGGGACTCCAATGAACCCACCTATGTATTTTAATCAAGCAGGTCCTATAAGAGGAACACCACCAAATGTACCTGCTCCAAGTTTTAGTCCTGCGGGACCAATAGGGCGTGGACAACCACAGGACAAAGCACCTGGAGGTTGGGTTCCTTCTCGGACTGGTGGAGCCCCTGGCAAAGCTCCTTCCAGAGGAGAGCAGAATGATTACTCCCAAAACTTTGTTGACACTGGCATGCGTCCCCAGAACTTCATCAGAGAACTGGAGCTAACCAGTGTGGTGGAGGACTATCCCAAGCTTCGAGAGCTTATACAAAAGAAAGATGAGATTGTTGCCAAATCAAATTCAACCCCTCTATATTTGAAGTGTGACCTGCGTGAGCAGGTACTTTCTCCAGAGCTCTTAGGTACCAAGTTTGATGTCATTCTGGTGGACCCCCCTTGGGAGGAATATGTCCATCGTGCACCTGGTGTTACTGACCATATGGAATACTGGACAATTGAAGAAATAATGAATCTGAAGATTGAGGTACATTTTTTACTTTAAACTATTATCCCTCTCCCCACTGCCCCCTCCCCTCCCCCTTCCCTTCTCAATTCTTATCGATATAATAGGAGAAAGAAAGGGTTGTTTCTGAGGTTAATTTTACTTCCTTTAATGGTGATATACCTCAATTGACTTTTAGATGCACTTTCTAGTATAAATTTTAAACCTGGAAGATTCTCTGCTGCCATTTCACTCGCAAATTCATGGTTGTGAGATGATTGACTGGTTTTACTTACAGGCTATTGCAGACACACCTTCTTTTATTTTTCTTTGGGTTGGTGATGGTGTTGGTCTTGAGCAAGGTCGGCAATGCCTGAAGAAGGTAGGCCGGTAAATATGATGTTATTATAAGTTGCCATGGCATCATCTTGGTATTGGCTGTGGTGGTTTTTACTTCTATTTTACTGGTGCCCTTTGCATTTCCTTTTTGTTCTTTTGTGATTGGATGATGTAAGTTGCTTGGTTAGTGTTAACATTGTTTCATATCCTGTCATTATTTGTTACATGTAGTGGGGATTTCGAAGGTGTGAAGATATATGTTGGGTGAAGACAAACAAAACCAATGCAACTCCTGGATTGCGCCATGATTCTCATACTCTATTCCAGCGGTCAAAAGTCTGTGAGAAACTTCTTTTGCTCTGTGTTATATCCCTAAAACCAAACAAACTTGCTGCATTGTGCCTTGTCAAATAGCTGCTGTTTTCTGTGATACTTTTAATTACATAATCATGCAAGTAATTTTGCTCATGTTTCTGCTCCCTGCCACCACAATGAAGGAACACTGCTTAATGGGCATAAAAGGGACTGTTCGTCGCAGTACTGATGGTCATATAATACATGCCAACATTGACACTGATGTCATAATTGCTGAGGAGCCTCCTTATGGTAACTCTTATATCTAAAGCTTTCCCTGTTTCCATTTGGGACTTAAAATAATTGGATCCTTCTCCTCTATTTTTCCATTATTTTTTTTGCCATGAATAGTTAACATGGAAATGGTGCAAATGTGATTTCAGGAAACTTCTTACATTTCAAAAACAAAAAGTATTGCTAATCCTTTGTCCCATTATTTAGGGTCGGTTGTATGAATCATATCTCGCCATGGATTTATATTGGAATACATGTTTTCATTTAAATTTAAATAATTTATGTCATTTAATAGTTTTTTTACAAGTCTTTCTCGGTCTTTCACTTCCCCTTTTAATTTGAGTTAATAATTCTCTATTTTCTATGCATCCTACATGTGCATCTAAGGATTTTCTTTGTACATGTCCAAACCACTTTAAACATATCTTTCCGATTTTCTCATCTATTGGGGTTACCCTTTCTTGCTTGTATATTCATTACTTATTCCATCTAATCTTGTGTGTCTACACATTCATCTCAACATTCTCTTTTCTGTTATCCTCATAATTAGTGCTTCAACACTTTGATCCATAAAGTATTGTTTTTCTCATAGCTGTGTTATAATTTTTTTTACCAAGTTTCAGTGGTGCTTTACAATTACAAAATATAGAGCATGCATTTCTTAATTTGTTCCAGCCTGCACGAATTCTATCCGTAACATCTTTCTCAAGTCCCTTATTTACTTAGAGGATAGATTTTAAATATTTAAAGCTTTTATATGTATTTAATTCATACCCATCAGTTTCACACTTACTCCATTACTTTTCCTATGCTTACTAAAGTGACACATATGTTCAGTTTATCTTATCTTATTTTAAAACCTTTCGATTCTAATGCCTCCTTCCAAGCTTCTAACTTAGGATTCACTCCTTCTATCCTCTCATCAATTACAATTATATCATCTAAAAATGTTGATCATCTAATGTACCGAGCAGATGATAATTTCATTCTTCATTCTTCATTCTTCCTTCTTGTAGATTGAGTTGAAATTGGAAAATGAAGTATCAATATACAGTATTGTGAAACAGTGGATGCGTTAAGATTCTCTAAGTGTATTTATTTTAGCTAAATTAAATGTCCTCCAATTTATTGTAGGATCTACTGCAAAGCCTGAAGATATGTACCGAATAATAGAACATTTTGCGCTTGGCCGGAGAAGACTGGAGCTCTTTGGGGAAGATCATAATATTAGGGCTGGCTGGCTAACTGTTGGTAAAGGATTGTCCTCATCAAACTTTAATGCTGAGGTATGCTCATGGTCTGTTTTCCATTAGCCTTTATTTTAATATAAATGAAAATTAAGGAGAAGTCACTTTCTTTGCAAATTTGGTTCTTACTTTATTATTATTATTATTATTTATTATTTTTTTGGAGAGTTACTTTGGGTGGACCTTTGTTTGCTTTAGTTCTTTGGTCCTGACTGGAGAATTGAAACATTTTCAGGCATATTGTCGAAGTTTTGCTGATAAGGATGGGAAGGTTTGGCAGGGTGGCGGAGGAAGAAACCCTCCTCCAGAAGCACCACACCTTGTTCTGACAACTCCAGAAATTGAGGCGTTGCGTCCGAAGTCACCCATGAAAAATCAGCAGCAACTGCAGCAGCAGTCTTCATCAATCTCTCTGATAACAGGCAATTCCTCGAACAGGAGACCCACTGGAAATTCACCGCAACATAGTAGTACACCAAATATAAACCAAGAAGCTTCCAGCTCTAATATTGCGATCCCATCTCCTTGGGCTTCACCAATGGAGGGGTTTAAAGGAAGAGAAGGTGGACTTATGCCATCCGATGATAGGATATTTGATATGTATGCTTATAATGCATCATTTGGTTCTAGTAATGCTGACTATTTAGATTACGAGTCCCAGAGAGCTATTAATATGTTATAGCAAAATGCTCAATATTAATTTTTCGCTTGTGTTGGTAACTTTTTGTACCCTATTGTATGGCAGGAAATTGCCTTTCATTATCCCTCATCTCTCTCTCTCTCTTTTTTTTTTTTTTTTATAAATTTAAATTTTTTTTATTTTTAATACTATTATTTTTTAAAATTTTTATTGTTTTTATTCCTTATTCAAACTAGGCAGAGAGGGGGTAGTTGGCTAGGATGGAGGAGAGAGGGAGCAGTAGTGCGTAAACCTGTTGACAGACTTGTGAATACCACCTCCTTACAGATTCAGCAAGGAGCTATGATGATTTGTTTTAGGACATTGATGGTGAATATAGTATAGATTAGTGGTCATGATCATGTTACATGTGCTTATATTTATAACTGCTGTCACTGTGAATATTCAATCCTGTGTGCTTGGCCTTTCTACCTAATGGTGGAATTTGCACAAACATCTGCTTCCCATACTGCCAAGCGAGGTGTCTAGATGATTGCGCTGTCTAATATTACTAAAAAAGTAAGTGGAGTGCTTCGCTAGTTGCTAAAGATACAACAACCCTTTCTCCTTCTCTGCAGAAGTAATTAATGCTCATAGGAAAAGTTGCCCTCGTACAAAGCTGAAGGTTAGCTAATTACGACTGTCACGCTTAACCTAAAATATTGTGTTACTCAATGCGGTCTAAGGAAAAACCTTTTTTTTTGTGGGTTTGTGTGGAACACCTTTGCTATTAGTAAAATACTCATACTTGATTTCCCTGCAAGTGATTCCTTCGAGTACTTCATGAACCCTGCCTGCTGTTTTCTGCATACGAGTCAAAGAAGAGCTTTCCACCATCTTCACCATCTCTTCAGTCAATGCACACCTTCTCATCACCATGCTCTTCATCTTTTCAAGTTGGTGGGAACTGTTTGGTCTGTAAAATATTCATCTCTAGCTGTCTTGGCTGAGCAAAACTTTACCTATAAAACACAAATTGATGAGTTCAATATAAGATATATCTTGAATTTGTTTGCCATGCTATAAGTAGAAAGGAGTTAACCAGCCATTGTTTTCAAGGCCAACATTTCCATTTATTCTTCAGTCTTATGCCATCAAGACACATAATCATCAGAAAAGTTCCGCAGCTAACAGAATGAATACAGAACCATAACTAGATAATCGGGGACTCAAATTGCTATTGCACTTAAGCATCTGTTCAACTTGATGCATCTAAAAGGTACCATGGCCATATATTTAGCTTACAGCCCTACAAGCAACTTTGGTTTTGTAGTTGATGAGAAATATGATGTACAGCATCAATATCCATGTGTTAATGAATAATGAATTATAATGAATTACTGTAGATGTAGGTCTTTCATAACATTTTATTCCCTCGAGACAACTAAATGATGTTGCCATCCCTTTAAGATAACAAATTTACAATAAGATTAGTTTAACAAAACAGGTAAACTAATACAAGATCCCAAGTTCCAATTATTGAAAGATACTTGGTGCTCAAAAGCAAGTACTGATATCAAATTAAAATAACTTTGGCAAATTGAAATAGCGAATGCTTACCAAAGAAGCATAAGATTTTAACATGGGCTTGACCAGCTGCCAAACTGGCTTAAATATAAAAGGAGCATCCACAAAAAGGACTTCACCCAGCCTCCTTGGGTAATAGTAGTAGAAAACATCAAACTGCCACAAAGCAATATTTCTTATCAACAAAAATGGTCTAACATTAAATATTGGCCTCCATCAGATAAAGCTGAGATGTGTCTGAGTGACAATCAGTGTTGCTACTACTCAATGGAGAGTCGAAATACAAATAATTTGAATGTGTAAAAGAATTTGTAGTTTGATCAATAAATCTGCATCAATGACAAGTCTAGCTTTGGATCATAGAATTATCAGGATAAAGCCATAACGCTGAATGGCTAGAAAACAAGGAAAAGAATATCTTCAGCAAAAAGGAAGAAAGAAAAGACTATTACAGAATTTGTGATGATAACTATATAAATCACAAATTGTCACATAAAAAATTGAGATTTTCACACGTTCAATTTGATACCATCTTAATGTATCAGCAAAAAAGAATGATCTTCAGCTGCAACGGATTAACAGGATCTAAAATTACCAAGAATGTCAGGAACTTGATATCTGCATTTTCTGTAGTAAATCCACGAAGATCAACTATTCCAAGTATCTGTTCCTTCCCAGCTGGAAGTTTACTTAATGCCTTCTCAACAAGAAATACACATAACTTCTCATCCTCAGTAAAGTCCTGCTTCTGCACAAATACATCAATATAGATATATATCTTAAAATCAAATGGAAACAACAACCACATCCATCAAGCAGTAATACAATTCTCAAAACAGAATCAAAAGAAAGGAAATAGCCTTGTAACTAAATCCATTAAGCGGGATGATCATCCACCAATATAAACAAAAGTTAAAGAATTTGATGAAGATTTACGTCAATGGATGACGTAATTCAACTAAGCAAAAGAAAATCGCTAACTGCTACACATGCATCCTTTATCTTCATTTTTTATTGGGTGGGAGATGGAGTTCCATACATAGTTAACCTGGTGAATTTGTGTGTGGGTGTGTATTTTTTCATGTACATGAAAATTTAAATACCCACCCTTTTCACCAGTGACATTTCCAGTGGAAGGAATGCAAATTTTTCTGGTTCACATTCAAAAACTATAAACCTCTAACCACCTTATATCAATTAATCTCAATTGTAGATAATTCTTTTGTTCAATTAAATTTTCTATTAAGTGTCATGGTGTTAACTTTTGATGTGGACTAGTTTTGGTTCATTTAGCATATGTGTTGAACGTAAGCTTGTATGGAGAATTTTTTCTCTCAAGGTATTAATAGAAAAAGTTTCACTTTATTTATGATAAGCAACCATTCATTCACTTATCTCCTTCCTTTACCAAATTAACTTCTTCACTTAAAGAAGCAAATGGTCCACAACAACAAATGACAGAACTGAACTGGTATTTTTCCATGAATAGTAATTAGGTAGCATCACTTAGTGTAAACGTAATAGAGAAAATAATGGAAGCATTAGACTTACACCAGGGAAATGTTTGGACACTTCCACTATTAGAACTGGTCTATCATAAACATCGAGATAGTCATGCACATAGGATTTCCCACTTTCAGCTACTGACCTGACTGATTGTTCGGAAAGTTTTGACACACCAAAAGCTTGATACCATCTCTGCAAGGTAGAAGCAACTCATTTATAAAAACATTTAAAAATAAAAAAAAAAAAATTCACCATAAACTAAGACTAAAATGGCATATTAAGAGTAAGCATCTACCACACAAACCAAAGCTAATGTCCTTTCATCCGGCACCTCATTAATCAGAACAAACAAGAAACATGATCAAAGATAGTAGAAAAGGTATCTAGCACTTCATCTTCAACCAAATCCACCACTTGAGAATGCTGAAAGTTCACATAAACTTTGTTGTGCAATGATAATCCTCCCAGATGTATCAAAGTGAGTATGAAAAATTACAGAGAAATTATACAGTATCTAGAATAAAGGATAGAGAAATACTATGGCTTTAGTCAGTTTGGACACTGCATCGTCAACTGAGAACTTTCGGTCCTTCAAAAACCGCATAATGAGCTCTTCATCATCTCTTCCATTTTTGCCGGCTGGGAGATTATTATACTCTCTTTCAAGCTTCTCTTTTACTTTTGCCACTAACTGTAGCATTTTAGAGTAGCACAAATGTGAGAACACTTTGAGGTATAGTTGCACTAAAAATGAGTGACAAAATAGGACAGCAGTTTCAATGTGTAAAATCCAAGGACATTTTTAACAACTCATGTAAATCATAACTCCTCAATGACTTTTTATTTTTTTCGTTCTTCAATTAGCAACCTAAACTCAAGCTACTCGTTGTTGTAAATTGACAACCATAAGACTCCTTTAGCACACAACTTTAAAATTACTGCTTTTGCAATAACACTGCCCCTTATGTTTGAAATTGTGCAACTAATTTAGAAGCTTACTGTTTCATCTAACAGAAGGATGAATTACAACAGTATTTACTGGAACTAATTTAGAAGCTTACTGTTTCATCTAACAGAAGGATGAATTACAACAGTATTTACTGGAAAAAAATTGTGAAATCAGTATAACAATGTAGAGAACATATTCAACCATTCAATGTTCAAGGTGCTCACTCTAGCTCAAAAGCAAGGAAACACTAACAAAAGAGAAAGGAATAGGCATTCAAACGAAAAAATGAAGAGATTCCACATTGATGTAATTTGGCAACCAAGAAACTTTAAGCAATTTCGGTTAGAAAACAAATCAACTAAGGGTGCGTACAGATTGCACTTCAAAACGCGTCTTCATACTTCTTGAGATAGGGATGGTGAAAATATATTGAAAAGCACAAAAAAAGTGTATTAGAAAGTACGAATATGAGTTTTGGAAGTTGAATCCATACACACCCTAAGACATTTGACATAGTGAAGTTATTAACAACTACATGTGACACATTGGTACGCTTAATGCCCCAGCTTTTTGACAGTTGTGTCGATTAAGGCCTGCCAGTAAAATAACATAATTCGGAAAATTCAGCATGTAGATGTAGAATAAAATTGAAGTTGTGGATTAAAACACAAAAACCACAAGAATAATGAAGTCAAGAATAATGAAGTTAAAAATCAATTAAACACTCTAAAAGACCAGTGCTTGAATTCCTCTAGCAAAGCAAGAAGCACAAAAGGAATGAACCAAATTTACACTAATTCTCACTTTCATTCTCTACAAGGCATACATAAATAACTACCCACCATTCAAAAAGAATCAAAATACATCTCACGAAAAGAAAATATAACAATGACAATAATGCCAAGTTGCCAACAGAAACTGAGCATTATTTTGGACATAACCTACAGTATTAAGTACCTTGTGCGCATCATTTGGTACCGAAGCACACTTAAGCGTTCTGGGGTTCCTCATTCCAATGGATTTATTAGAAAATACTGGAGAATTAACGGCGAAATTGGGACAGACCAATGGAGGAGGCCGCAGTCGCAGTTGAAATGCCATTTTTTGGCAAAACTACTGAGTGTTGCAATCTGTGCTTTGATACACGATTCTTTGATGCTATAAATAGTGATACATCGTACTAAAAATCATGTGCAGAAGTCAAACATTGCGTGTTTGTGCATTAAAAGTTCCAATCGTCGAGGGAAGGAGATGGAGATGGAGGAGAATGAAAGCAATGCCTAGCTGTTCTTATAGTAGTTCCGTGTACGTTAATCGAGCAGCTTCAACTCTAAATGGTTATCTTTTTTTTGCCACGTGTACTCAAATATTCGATAAGAAATATTTTTAATTTTTTTTAGTTTGGTATAATTTTTTTTTATTAATAGAATGTAACATATTTAATATATTATTAAATATATTATTTTTTAATTTTAGTTTACATTATTATTAATAAATATAAGAAAATATTTTAAAAATAGACTTTTTTAAAGATGGAAAAAGTTTAAATGTGAAATTTTTTTATAAAAAAAATAGAGAGAATGAATTTTTTTTTTTTTCAAAATGGTAGCATTCGTAAGTAATGATACAGGTGGCAACAGAAGTACTAGTAAATTTAGTGATTCATGTAGTATTTTTATCATAAAAGGTACTGACCAACATTTATTTTAAATTTATTAATTTTCTATCACTAAATTAAATTTTCATGTGAATATCGTTACTCTAATATTCATAAACATATGTAGGGGTTATCTAACCATTGGGTTTAACTAATTAAATTATAGTAATCTAATTTCACCAATGAAGTACTTACTAAAATTAAAATTTTTGAAAAATAAGTGTATGCATCTCCTTATCTAAAGTTACTTTTCGAAGAGAATAAAACATCTTTTTTAAGAAGAAAAATATATGGCAAATGACAAAGCGTATGAGTGAATAGTAAGAGTGAGTTCATGTAAAACAGAAGATTAGTTATAGTAAGAAAAAAAATAGAGCAAATTTGTTCATTAAGTACAATAGAAAAGTTAAAATCGGAAGTAGTAACTAGCAATAAGGCGAGCCCCCGTGGGCTTGGTTCAATGTAATCCCGAAAGTATAAATCTAGGGAGGACTTAGGATCAAGTCCCAGGAAAGTGCTGGGCATCCTTGGAGCGGGTTCTGGTCGTAGAAGATTAGTGTCATCCCTAGAGTGTGAGGCGGAAGCCCATAGTTGGTTGAATAGGAATACCTCTACGAGATTTTAAAAAACAAAAAAAACCTACCAATAGGGTGAGAAATTGGTGGTAGATAAGAGAGAATGGAAGACAAAGGAGTATCCTATGATTGAATTTTATGGTGCTAAGTACACACTCAAAATGGTTTAGAAGAAGGTGTTGAAAGTGAAAGGGTAAAGGAGAGATAAATGTAGAAATAGATAGAGCAAGAATATAGATCAAATCAAGTAGATGGAATGGTTTAGAACAAAGTGTTGAAAGTGAAAGTGTAAAGGAGAGATAAATGTAGAAATAGATAGAGCAAGAATATAGTTCAAATCAAGTAGATGGAATGGTTTAGAACAAAGTGTTGAAAGTGAAAGTGTAAAGGAGAGATAAATGTAGAAATAGATAGAGCAAGAATATAGTTCAAATCAAGTAAATGATATGATTTGAATTCATGAAAGGTAACATTCATAGAAAATTAGTAATCAATACCTTTTATGATCTTAGCCAACAAAAACACATTTCAAGGCACGAGAATACAATTTATTGATGAAAGTACAAAAGCATTTTCTAAATAAATTATAAAATAAGAAATTTACATCATTTTTTGAATTAAGTAAATGTTAATTATGTGCTTTGGTGTTCTTTTATGTAAAAACATTCTAGAGGATTAAAGAAATTTAAAAAAATGACAAAATTAAAGAAATTCAATCAATGTTGCAAGTTGGAGGGAGATAAGACTTGAACATGCAAATTGGCAATTGAGAGTGAGATTTCAACAAGGTGTATCTTTTTTTCTATATAACCAAGTGAGGAAATCTTGGGTCTTAGTAGGATCTTAGTGAAAATTGAGGTTGAAGTAAAAATACAACAAGATCGACTAAAAACCGGCACATTCTGGGACAAGATCATATTTTGAGATAGAAAAATCAAATTTTAATGATTTTTAAAAACATTAGAAAGTTAAAAGAAAGAGCTACAACTTTTTCAAAGAAGTTACCTAATAATTTATGAGTTCTATCATGTGCTGTTAATTATTAGGGCCATGGTGGTGTTACGTTTGTCAAGTTTGGAGAGAAAAAGTTCAGTCGGCTTTGTGTGCTTAGTATGCACTTGGAATTTTTGTTTATGTAATTTTTTTTCTGTTCTTTTTTTTTTAAAATAATATTATCACTATTTTCTTCTTCCATGGATTTGTGTATTTAGACTGAGGGTGAGGGTGAGGGGGGAAAATATCAAATATAGCACCTTTGACTTCTCCATTATCAAAAATAGCAGCGGAAAAATTGTCTTTACAACTATAGCAGCCAAAGGGTTTTATGCTACGCGAAATGTCTAAAATACCCTCTGCAATTTGAAAATCGCACCCGAACGGTTTCTTCTCCACTGCGTTTGCTTTCAGCAAAGTAGACCCTTCCCTTTTGCTTCTTTCATCGCAAATCTGAATTTCCCAAGTCATTTTGCTACATTCTCAGTCGATTACACAAAGCTTCGTATCCAATTCAAGCAATAGTAATAAATGGCGAGAACGCGCGGTAGACCGTCATCATCTGACAAGCAGAAAAAGGAAGAGCATACATCTCACAAGCGGACAGGCAAGAGTAAGAAGGTTAGTTACTCCATTGCTTCGTATTTGATATGTATGATGCGTAAACGTCCCGCTTTTGCTGAATAATCCCGCTTAGCTTAGATATGTTAGAAGGAATTAGAAAGTTAGGGTTTTCTTCGCTTGGTCCTATCCCCTTTGCCATTCATTTGTTCGAAAACGACCCAGAAAATAGAATACGTATGCATAGCAATCTAAAAACTGGGTTCTAGTTAGCATATGTCGACAAATGGGAGGAAATGTTGAAACATGGGAAACTTTGTTACACATGCATTTTTTTACATTTCCGTAATAATTTTTCCTTTTTACGGGTGCAACTTAAGCAAGCGAAATTTTTCTGAACAGTATGTATTACTCCATTTTACCGCCTTTTCAGACTTCAGTGGATTCCAATTTCTAATCACCAACATTGGGTAGATTCGGTTTCCTGCATCTGCCTATCCTAACTAAGCTTCTTCCAAAGGTGAAAAGTATCAGGCATCTGCATATCCTTACATTCGCAAAAGGAAAAGGAGCCGGCATTGTAAAGGTACACATTTCTATCCTCTTCTGCTTCTGAATAATGGGTAGCGGATTTATTGTAAGGGCTTTCACTCATTAGGAACGGGAATATTGTATGGGTTTATTGTTTCAATTTTTCAAGGGTAAACTGAAATAATGGTGTAAAAATTGGCTGTTAAATGAATGTTATGCCAAAGGGTTATCTGACTTCATTGAATGCATACAGCTGTCGAAGGTATGGAGACTAAAAATGTATGGTCTGTGCATGTTCTTTATGGAGGAGAATGGATTGTTGATGCAGCGTCGAATGAGCATCGATACATCAATTATAAGAGAGTTGAAACAATATTGTTGGAGGAAGCTGCAAGTTTCTCGGAAATGGTTAATAACATCATTGGCGTCCTTGGCGTGGATCCGAGAATAAAAGATAAACTTCTAATCCAATACCTACCGAAGTACTTGTCCAATATTTCTGTCCTGCCCATCAACAATGATTACCACGTGAGGTGTTTTATGAATGAGATTATAAAGCATGCCAGGATACCTATATGTGTTACCATTCGAGAGGTGTCAGCTGATGCGGATGAATACGGTGGCAGTAACTCACCCATGAAACGATTGAGCTCTGATAGTCCAATTTGGACTAATGATGTAATCCATTCAAGACATTTGGATGAGAACAATGTTAGCAGACCCAATGCAGATCAATTCAGAAGCAAAGAGGATGATGCGCCACCGGTATATGAAACAATCATTGTTGACGATGAAGGAATAATGGCCTCGGCAAGAAGCAAGGAGCCTGTTCTTGGGCCCAGACCCCAAGATATTCATTGCCTCGAGGTGACAAAGTCTTCCCGTGCGGGGGTCGGCTTCTGATAAATTAGACGAAGTAATAGATGTTGCCGTGAGTGATGTTTTTGAGACTAGGCATCACATGTTCTTGAGGATGTCAATGCTTACCGTCAAACATTTTTTCGAATGGAAGGTTCTTAGGACAAATAGCAAGTTTTGGTACCTAAGGTGTACGGATGTTAATTGCAAATGGAGAATGAATGCATCGGCGATTGGGAATTCAGCTGCATGGAAGATTACAAAATATGACAACATCCATACATGCCAATCATCGTTAGTTCATAGTGATAATCGGCAGGCATGTAGCAAAGTATTTGGTTCATGGATCAAGGGCAAGTACCAAGACGTATGTAGACCGTATAGGACGAATGAAATCATTTCAGATATTCGGTCGGAGTTTGGGGTTAACATATCCTATCTCAAGGCTTGGAGATCGAGGGAATCCGCATTGCACGAAATCAGGGGCGATTATGAGGGTTCGTATACAATACTGCCAGCATATTTACACGTGATGCAAGAAGTAAACCCGGGCACTGTTACTGAACTGAGTCGGGACGAGGGTGGTAGATTCAAGTATTTATTCTTTGCATTTGGTGCTTCTATTCGTGGCTTTCGTAGCCACATGCGACCAGTTATTGCTGTTGACGCTTGCTTTCTTAAAAGAAGATATCCTGGGTCGTTAATTGTTGCGACGTGCATGGATGGTAACAACCAAGTATATCATGTCGCCTGGGGAATTGTTGATTCTGAAAATGACGCATCGTGGGAGTGGTTTTTGCAAAGGCTAAAGGCTGCTATTGGTAATGAAATTGATGGATTGGTGTTTGTTTCTGATAGACATAAGAGTATTGCAAAAGGCATAGAGAATGTGTTCCCGGATACTTATCACGGAGCATGTATTTATCATCTAAGCAACAACATAAGAACAAAGTTCAAAAACAATGCCGTGATCCCATTATACTTTAAGGCTGCGAAGGCTTACACCATGGCTGAATTCAATGAGCACTTCGCGCCGATTTCAATGAAGAATTCAAGGGTAAGTGAGTATTTATGAGAAGTCGGGATTGAACGGTAGTCGAGGGCAAATTCAGGGGGGAGACATTATACAATAATAACGACCAACATTGCAGAATGTCTAAATGCATTATTGAGTGATGCGGGGGAGTTACCTATTCACATTTTGGTCGATTACATCCGCAACACACTCCAAAGATGGTTTCACGAACGGCATACTACAGCTAGTGAAATGAAAACATTGACGACCCCATACATTGAAGAGCTAATAGCATCAAGAATGAGAGAAGCACAGTCCTATGTGGTCGAACCGGTTGATATACACAGATGGTTTGTACGGGACATTGCAAACCGGACAGCTACGGTTGATTTGATTAAAAAAACTTGCACGTGTCAAGTGTTTGATATGGATCAAATCCCTTGTGTTCATGCACTAGCTGCATCTTGGCGCAGACAAATTGACCATTACACCTTATGCTCGCGACTGTATCACACTGAAGCACTTGTAGGGGCTTATGCTAATTCTATTATGCTGGTGGGAGACGCTAAGGATTGGAATGTGGCCGCTGATGTTTTATCAATTCAATTATCACCCCCGGAACCTAGGGCTAAGAGTGGAAGAAGGAAGAAAAAAAGAATTCCTTCTACAAGAGAAGAGAAAGTTAAAAAAAAATGTGGTCGTTGCGGAGGGAGCGGACATAACCGGCAAACTTGCTCAAATGCTTTCGTTTCTAGGGACAACCTGTAAGCGAGTTAACTTTATTTAGTATTGGATTTTACTTAGGCATAAGGACAATTTGTATATGCAAATTTTGTGGTCTTCTTTATTGAATATTATTAAATTTAAGAACGTTTGATTTGTGTATAATATTACCAAAGTACACAACCATGCGCATCTTTTATTAGTACAATCCAACACATTATACATCTGTTATTAGTACAATATGACACAATACTAAAATGAATAACTAATATACAACTAATAAGATTATACATCTAATAGTCGAATATTAACATCATATTAGATTATCTAAAATGAATGTACAACTAATACTAAATATTAATTGCTAATACCTTACAACATTTTAAAAATGAAAATGCAATCAATATTCATTAATGCAAATTATTCTTTACAATTTGCATTCATAATATTTTTAAATTTTACATTTATATACAAGTAACTAAAAAAGTAAGTACATAACATTAAATTATGTGTCAGTAGTAAATAATGTTATAAGTATAAGTGATTACATAATATTTTGTGAAACATGTTAACTAATAAATTCTAAACTCTCAATACTATATACCTATTAGGTATTAGCAATTTAATATTTAGTATTAGTTGTACATTCATTTTAGATAGTCTAATATGATGTTAATATTCGACTAGTAGGTGTATAATCTTATTAGTTGTATATTAGTTATTCATTTTAGTATTGGTTGAAATTAGTAGTAGTTGTACATTTGTTTCACATAATCCAATATAATGTTAATATTAGACTATTAGATGTATAATCTTATTAGTTGTATATTAGTTATTCATAGTAGTATCGGTTATAGTGGATCATATTAATATTAATACAATTACGGTTATAGTTCGACATTTTCAATCATTGTGTCGACATATTTTTCGAGGTATATTTCGACATTTTAGAGCACAGTGACGACATATATGTCGACATTTTAGATTACACTGTCGACATATATTTCGACATATATTCATTAATATCGACATTTTATATCATATATGTCCACATATATTTCAACATATATTCATCATTATCGACATATTTTGAACATTCTCGACGTATGGACTACTCTCTCGTTCAAACCCAGTTCAGCCAAAAAAATTAACACACACTTGACACCGTACCCGCAAATCAAACACACAACCCACACACCCTCTCGTGATAGCAGGTTCGAATCTAAAAGCAGTCGCAAATTTTCACCAAACCCACTACTCGATCGGCCTTTTTTTCCTTCTTCACCTGCATGCCGTGGTTGAGCCATAGTTGATTTCGGTCATGTGGGTTGTTGAATCAGTGGATGATGAATGCTAATTGGCGATTACAGACCAGGCGGAAGATACGCAGGAATGTTTGTCTAACGTCTTTATCTTTCTCCACATAGAAGGGCTTTTTGGTCATTTCGGTTGGTCAAACACCTTGACCTGCTATATATGTAAAGAAAAATTACCCGCTACTATTTTTGATAATGGAGAAGTCAAATGTGCTATATTTGATATTTTCCTGGGTGAAGGTGGCGCTTCTTATACTAGTGCATCCCGAAATGTTATTTCAGCTTTGGTGTCAAAATGCTAGGCTCTCGAAAAAGAGGTCAAAACTATTATTCAACAAAGGGATGCTTTTGAGGATAAAGCCAGGATTCTTGAAGCCTTGTACTATTTAAAATTGGAGGATGATTGAAGTTTGTACAATTGAACTTTGTGGAATTCTACGTAGGATCGATTTGGGGAAACAGGATTGGATCAGTGGATCGTAAAATTCTACAAAAAATGATTAAAATAATTATAATTATTCATATTTTATCACATACTCTAATTTTTTCACAAAAATAAATTTTGTCCTTGTGTTAAATTGTAAAAAATCAACATTATAAAATATACAGTGTATATGCATTCAAGACTTTGTCCAAATCCTGTTTAACAACAAACATCCATCATTCAATCATTTAATGACACTCTACACAAAATAGTAATAGCACCAAATAAAATATATAATACATCTTAAATTACCAAAACATGAACAATTTCATATCCAAATAGACAATGTAAATAAATCCATTAAAGTTTCAATTAAAACACAAAATTTAATAACAAATTAAACTACAACTCAAATTTAAGAATATGAATATTTTTACACAAACTACATATCATCCTCATCAAATTCATCATCTCCAAAGCCCATATCATAAAAATCTTTATCGAAAGATTTTGATCTATAATCATCAAGGTTCAAATCATCATTATTAAACTTATCATTATCGTCATCACAATTTTCATTTTCAACTTCATTTGGACCAATGATGGTTAGATTATCTACATCTACATCTTCATCTTTATCTTCATCTTCGTCAGTTAATTAAAATTTGTTCATTTCATTGACTTGTGGCCTCTTTCTACGAAATCCGCTTAGTCTAAAATCATCTACATAAACAAATGACTTAGTTATACATTAAAAATATTTTAAATAAGTAATAATAAAACTTACAGAATGTATTACTTATAAGCCCTCATGATATTCCTAGTAATAGAATGAACCTCATCATCCTCACTTCCTTCTTCTTCTGAAGTGTCATGATTTGGATTTTCATCCAAAACTCTCAACCATTTGTTTCCTGCTGGTAGCGCTGGATCATCTCTCTCTGTTATCCACTCATCATCAGAAGGAAGGTCTTCAAATGAATCTTCAATTAATGAAGACTTGGTAGATTCTCTTTGTCTTTGTTTCTCTTGCAATTTCAAATTGTACATGACAAAAACCAAATCATTCATTCTTTTTTGTACCAAGCGATTCCTTCTTTTTGAATGTATCTAAAATTCAATGTTAAAAAGTAAGTAACAAACTAAATGCCTTCAATAAGAGTGCTTACAAATAAATAAATAAATAAATATTCAAAGTATTACTAACTCAAATGCACTCCAATTACGTTCATAGCCAGAAGAACTATATGTCAAACTTGGTCCTTAAAAAACAAATCTTTGTAACTCTAGACAATCATCTCCGTAAGAGTACCACCAATTAGCTATAACCAACTAAAACAACTATTAGCATATTCTCATATTGTCCAAAAAAAATGATCGATCAAATTCAATAATACATGAAAAAAAATCATATTTTCAATATATTAGACTACTAACTTGGGGAGTTCTTATCTCTTATTCAAACAGCACCCTCGATTCTAAATAATCCATATGCATGTCTAAATTTAACGAGTTGCAACTCAATTTTTAATTTTCATCCTCATTGAAAATCATTATGAAAATACACTCATACAAACCACGTTTAACATTCACATCTTCTTGAAAGTTTGAACTATAATGAAAATGAGGGTTCAAAAAATATCCCGCAATATGGAGAGGTTGACTAAGCATCTTGTCAATTATAGCAAAAACAGATTCATATCTACCACAAATAATAAGTTGAACAATTATATAATCATTAAAAAAATTACAAATAAAATCTAATTGAGATTTATAAGTTACTACGAAACAAAAGTGAATAATTTACCTCCTAGTGTTGTTCAAGTTTGCCTTGATTTCTTCCTTTCCTTGCTCCATTACTTTATATAAAAAACCCATAGTCGGTGTGTCATCGAAATCAACCATCCTCAAAATCTTAATAAGAGGTGTTGCAATCTTCAGGCATAATTCAATATTTGGCCAAAATTCTTGACTATAAAAAATAATGGTATATACATCTTTTCCTTTCTTTTTCTTAGTATACAAGCCCTCTCTCCACTTTTCAAATGAAAAAATTTGAACAAAGCCCCTTTTAGGTCATTTAGTCATCTCATGGTTAAATATGAAATAGCAAATCATGTAATATCAGGTCTAACCAACTCTTTTCCACTTGTAAACTCTTCCATCCAATTCACAACTGTACCCCATGAATAAATATAGGAAACCACATATTTAACTTTACGTGTAGTGGTTTTTTGGATAGGATTGTGCTTTTCAAAATCCTCCAACATCAAATCAATGCAATGTGCTGCACAAGGAGTCCAAAACAGATTTTTTCTCTTCTCTATTAACAATTTTCCAGTTGCTTTATAGTTGTACTACATTGTCGAACTGTACTACATTCTCTCTACATTCTCTACAATGTCATCTAACATTTCAAATAATTTTGTACCGTCTTTGATATATCAGTAGTATCCATTGAACATAGGAAGATAGTACTAGCCGGACTATTTACTAGAAATTTATTCATTGTTCTCTTTCTTTGATCGGTCCATCCATCGAACATAATGGTACAACCTTTTGATTTTCATTGCTCGTTGTACTTTTGAAGCAAATTTAGTGTTTCTTGGACTTCTCTCTTTAAAAGCATTTCCCTCAACTTATGATATGAAGATGGCTTCAAACCCTTTCCATATTCTCCCAATTTCTGCACCATTTGATGAAAAAATGGATTATTCACCGCATTGAAAGGAATAGCGCTAGAATAGAACCAACGAGCTATGAGTTGACAAACTTCATGCCTTTTCTTTTTCTTCCACTTCTCATTTATGGTTGATTGTTTTCCCATTTGTTCCCCTCATTTTTTAACAACAAACCTATCCCTCGAGCCTTGTTGTTTTCTGCTATCATATTCTTCCTCCATTGAATCATATGAAGTACTGAATTTCTTTTTCTTTCTTTGCTTTGATTCTTTCGTACTTGCATTAAGCATTCACGCATGTCTTTCCTAACTTTATCTGAAACTTGCACGCATTGTTCAACATTTTGATGTGTGCAAGCCAAGTGATGCTTTAATCTATATATGCCTCCTGCTCGAATGACCTATAGAACTTGCACTGTACTTTTTTACTTTTAGGATCAATCTCAATTCTGTGTTCCCAAGCACGATCTAGTCGAGCACTGGTTGCAACTTTTACTTTTGGATTAGAAGACGACATTCTGAAATTGCAAAGTAAGGAAAAAAAAAGTTAGATTGGAGAATAAGGGGGAAAAATTTTCAGATTTGAGAGTAAATGGGAAATAATCCACAAAACATCTACATTTCTGACATTTTTAACAATTCTATATAGTCGAGCATCATATGGCTTCATATACTACCAAACCACTCCAAAACAATCTAGAAAAAACAAAAAAAGAACCAGAAAAATAGAACACTATATTTTAGTCCAGAAAAAATAGAAAAAAAAGGAACAATCTACTTCAGGCCTGGAAAAAACCAAAAAAAAAAAAATAGAAAAACAGAACAATCTACTTTAGCCTAGGAAAAAACCAGGAAAAAATCAAAAAAAAAAAAAACAATCTACTTCAGTCTAGAAAAAAAACGGAAAAACAGAACAATAGTCCAAAAAAACATAACAATCCAAAACTGTAGAAAAAAAAAAAACCACAAATACACATGCAGAATTTGTTTAAAATAGGTTTCAGTCCATCAAAGTTGTTCTACTTATTTACAGAAAAAAAAGGAAAACAATCTAGAAGTAGGAAAAAATTTAGAACAATCTAGAAAAAAATTCAGTCCATCTTTTTTCAGCCACATTTAGTCAATTCTTATACAAAAAGCCACATTCACAAGTAATTCTTATACAAAACATGTTTCAGGTAGCACACACATATATATTACTGCAAGTAATTGAATTGAAGGTATAAAGACTTTATATACATTCACAATCATTTTTTTATTGAACTACAATGATCATAGGCAAGAAAACTACAAGCGGGCAACCAACTAGGAATGTAGTGGGCGACCAAATTAAATCCATAAGTAAAGCTGTAGAAAAAACCAGAAAAAATTGTTCTACTTGTTTCCAGAAAAACCAGAAAAAATAATTTAGAACAATCCAACACTGCAGAAAAAAAAAACCACAACAACATGTGTAGAATATGTTTAAAAAAAGATTTAGTCCATCAAAGTTGTTCTACTCATTTCCCAAAAAAAAAATAAAATCCAGAAGTAGGAAAAAATCCAGAACAATCTAGAAAAAAAATTTAGTCCATTTTTCGGCCACATTCATTCTATTCTTATACAGAAAGCCTATTCACAATCATTTTTTAGCCAAAAAGAACATGTTTCCCAAAAGTTCCAAGTCAATGCTTGTATAAAAAGTCACATTCACAAGTAATTCTTATACAGAACATGTTTTAGGCAGCACACATAGGTGCAGAAAAGAAATTCCAGAACATGTGTAGAAAGAAAGTTTCAAGATGCAATATATTCTTGCTAGGTTTGTATCTGCAATAAGTACAAGTATTTACAGATCACAAAGTGGGAGAGAGAGAGAGAGAGAGAGAGAGAGATTTATGCATGGAGGAGGAACCATTAATATGTGCCATCTCTGTTCTCTGTGTGCAAGGAGATGATTCCACATACATAATAAATTTCATCAAGCATTTTAAACTAGTCTCAACACATGAAATGGGATGTTTTCTCCATCCCCTTCCCCCACCCTCTTTCCTTGTTTTGATTGGTTAGATGACATGAAATTAGGTTAGAGAGAAGCTTAACTAAAGAACCCACTAACAAGCTATTTTAGCATGGGTAAATAACCTAGAAAAAGGAGATAAACCTATTTCCCAGAGTTTAGACTATGCAGTATTTGAAGCCGAATTAATCTGAGGGTCACATGCCAATAGTTGTAGAATATCAACATTTCCTATTAACAAGAAATTTTGTTCTATTAGCTGAATTTACAACCAGTTCAGTGACCAACATATGCAAATAAGATTAGCCACAATCACATTTAATTAGCATAATCACAAATGCAAATCGGCTCTGTAAAGAATCTTGGTTTTCACTGATACAGAAAGCTTTTTGTTCAAACGTAAAAGAAATAGCATCCCACAAAAACTCATGCAAATTCTCCAACTAAAGAAGAAGATGCTAATAAGACAAAATTTAGAGGGTAAAAAAATGAAAGAAAGAAAGAAAAGAAATATCATCTCAACTCTCAAGTACTACAAGCATAAGATGTTTCCAATTCTTGCAAAGCCAAACAAAGACAAAGAAAAAATAAATTTAATTCTGAAAGAAAACAAAACAATTAGAAGAGCACCAAAACATCCATGAAGATAAATATAGGGGTATCTTCTACCATGCAAGGATTATGTGCCATTTTCTCAAACTTGACTCAGGTTGGACAAAAATCAAAGTACTTAGCAGAAAATTGTAGCTACAGTTAGCAATCAAAATTATATCTTTGTACAAACCCAACCAAAAAGAAACAAAAAAAAAAAGGAACTTTTTCCATCAATAAAATTACTCAAATTCAAAGAAAAACTACTGCATTCACTAATGGACAAATAGTCATTCAAAGAGGGATTGCGAATTATAGTTTTGTGTGTGGATTGTGGAGCGAAGCTTGGTGTTGACTTCGTAGCAAAGATGGAGATTGGAGAGTGGAGACTGCTCGGCCAAGGATTAGGAATGCTGCTGGGTTCTAAGCTTGGCTTGAAATTTGTGTGAAGGTGAAGATTGAAGAGTGAAGACCCCTGGAATGGCGAATGGCGTGGTGAGTGAAAGTGAAGATCGGCGAAGGTGAGTTGAAATTTTGCTTTCGATCTGCACTTTGTTCATTATATATGAAATTCAAAACGACGTGGTTTTGTTTTTTTTTCTTGGGATCGCTCAAAATCGTTAGAATCGTGCGATTCTATTAGATCTCAAGTGATCCCACCAATCCTGCTAATGATCCTACATAAAGAATGATTCTTTGCGATCTAAAATTGATTATATGTATTTGAATTTTAAGATCATGCAGATTTAGATTTTGATAATATTGGCTTTGGGTTCCCATGGCAAGACGTGGCTTGGAAACAAAAGGGCAAAAACCTAACTTCTCACTAATCATTTTAAAGTTTCTGTAAATAATGTTAATGGCCAGATCTTTCCCGCGTAATATAAATTTCAATTATAGTTATTTATATATTTATATTTATACATACAGATATACTATGCTATATTTTTTAGATCATCTATTAACAAAACAAAAGAAATTACAGTAGTCACAAAAGCAAAATTGCTCATAATTCAAGAGCATATCATAAGACGCCCTTTAACTTTATGGGAAAAATAAGCTAGAATATTTTGAAGGCAACAAACAAAACATTCATAGTCATTCTGGATTGAAAATAAGGTATTGTTCCACAGTAGCTTCCATGGCTCAAAAACAGCTATCAACAAATACATAACCACAACATCATGCACAATTTAGCTCCGTAAAAATGGAGAAATGAAAAGGTAAAGAGCACATGAATCATGTTTACTTTTTTGAACGTTAATTCAATTGCCTTTGGTAGCTTTTTTTTTTTTTTTTGACAATAATGAGATCAACCTTACTAAGTAAAAAATGCATCACTTTTCCAATTGTAGAACTATTATTAGCGATAAATCACACTTGGATTCCTTTTAAGCAAGGCTCACGGTTTTGGAGTGCAGAGTTTTATCACAATTCTTGAAGCACTAAAACACCTCTTCAACAAGAATTCAAGACAATAATTTTAGGAAGGTAGTACAAGAATTTACGAGCAAGAAGCAGTACAGATTTTAAGTACAACTTAACAAGAATTTTGGACAATAATAATAATAATAATAAAAGTACGGTTCAAGATAAAAATTTAGAACGGCAAAATTATGGTAACACTTCTTGATGCAAATTTGGCCAAATAATTCAAGAACAAGATTTCAAGAAACAAGGATGCAAGAATTCAAGAAACAAGAATTGTTCTTCTCTTTTTCTTCTTTTTTTCTTTTCTTTCATTTTTTGATATTTCAAATTTTTTTCTTTTTTTTTTTAACCTAGAGAAGAAAAATTTACAATAGCAACAATATCAACATGAAGAGGAACACAAAAACAGAATAAGAACAACGATTATGAAGAGGACTCAAGAAATTGGTATATTCAGGGATTTAAGAAAAAAGCAAGCAATTTTTTTTTTGGGAATAAAAAAAAATTAAATTACACACACAAAAATGGGCACAAGAAAAAGTTTAACGAGTCTCAAAGACTAGGTTAAACAACTAATTTGACTACAAGAAAAATAAATTTCTAGCTACAAGGAAGAAATTTATAAACAAAATTTTGGCTAAAGGAATATAAACAGAAATTTGAACAAAATTTTGAAGTTACCTAGAGCTCTAATACCAAATGGATGTACACTTCATGGTTATAAAAAACCAGCAATACACAACAAGCAAACAAAACCCAATACTTAACTTATAAAATCACTAAAACAGGCGAAATTTTTGGACTGATGGATGAAGCGCCGCCACAACTTAGGGTTCTACTAGATTGATAAGACTCATAGGCATCACAAACTAGTCAAATTTTATAAGCCAATTGTTTTTTGAAAGATCGAAGAGATTGATTCACTGAAACTCCCAAGGACGTAATGCCAAGAAATTTCTTGAAGTCATTCATGTGATGGCCGAATAGCCTATAAATAAGTTACAAGGTTGTCTTGAAAAAGGAAACAACTAAAATTATAATCCCAATCTAATTCTTAAGAGACGGCTAGCTCCATTAAAATTAAAGGGTAGCCTTACAAATAAAAAGAAAACAAATAGTTAAAAAAAAACTAACTTCAGCTACAAGAAAAAACTAGCAAGGGTTGCCTTTCTAAAGGCTGAATTTTGGCCCTTTTAAAACAATTAATACTAATAAAATTTTAATGCGAATAAAATAATTAAACACTTGGCCTACTAATACACAAGAATTCGGTCAAGGCAAAACTAGTTTTCTTCAAAGTGGACTTGCAATAAGTTAACGATTTGCAAGTTTTAACAGCATATTTGACGGGCTTGGATGTCATTAATTAAACCATTTAAGGTTTGTTGAAGTCTTTCAGCTTCTAACTCCCATGATATGTCAATGAGAGATTGAATATTTGGCAAATAGGTTGATCGAGAAGGGTTTTAATTAATGTCATCAATATATATATATATATATATATATATATATATATATATATATATATACATACATACATACATATATATATATATATATATATATATATATTTATATATGTATGTATGTATGTATGTATGTATGTATATAGAGGGACATATAGCGTTATTTGTGTTCCAAGTGTGATTTGTTGTCGTTATGGTTTACGATTAGGGAAAGGATTAGCTAGTACTAGATTCCATTACATATTGTATTTTGGAAAGGTTTAGGTTTTTTAACCTTGACAAATGTTGGGATCAAAAATAAAAAAATCCCAAAACTTACCAAAACCTATGGATCAATAGTAGCCAAAATAAGCAATTGAATTAATTTGCCCAGGAATCAAGAAGAATGGAATTTAGTCCCACACAAACAAAATTGAAAAACCAATTTACTGGATTTCTTGGGGTAAACTTCGGCCAAGAAGAAAAACAAGGCAATGGAAAATTAATCAAAATTTTACAAGCCAAGCCATGCAGCTTTTTGAAGGATGTCAGGCTGAACTTTTTGTTTGTTTCTCTCAGTATTGTAAATCATATGTCCTATTTATAGGATTCAACAAAACCCTACACCTATTGGATTTGGTAACTACTAAATCCAAAACTTAATACGAGTAATAATTCTAAACCCAATATAATTACCAAATTACAAAATCACAAACGCAATAGGAAATTTAGGGGGCGTTTGGTATAATATGTGTGTTTAGGAATGGAATGGATTTGATAGAAAGAAAGGTTTGGAATGGAATGGAATGATAGTAATTATGCTGTTTGGTATTATTTCTAGTAATGGAATGAATTTGAAAAAAACTGTTTAGTTATTATTAGTTAATTATTCATTATAATATTAAATTAATTAATTATTAATAAAAATATTATTATTGAATTAATTAATTATAAATTAATTACTTAAAATTAATTAATATTAATTATATAATTAATATTAATGAATGAGATTAAGTAATTATTAATTATAATATTAAATTACAATATTAAATAAATGAATGATTAATTAAAATAATCTTAATTAATTAATTAATTATTAATAAAAATATTATTGATTAAATTAATTTTAAGTAATTAATTAATTATAAATTAATTAGTATTATCAATTAATTACTATAAATGAATTAATATTAATTATAATAATTAATATTAATGAATGAGATTAATTAATTATTAATTATAATATTAAGTTAAAATATTAAGTAAATGAATATTAATTAATTAATTAATTAATAATAATAAAAATATTATTGATTAAATTAATTTTAAGTAATTAATTAATTATACATTAATATAATTAATATTATCAATTATTTATTTATAAATTAATTAATATTAATTATAATAATTAATATTAATGAATGAGATTAATTAATTATTAATTATAATATTAAATTACAATATTAAGTAAATGAATAATTAATTAATATTAACTATACATTAATTAAAAATGTGAAACTCATTAATCAATTCTAATCCATTCCACAGTTTCATCAACAAAACCTTTCTCCATAGGTTTAGTCCATTCCAATCCAAACCTAAACCCACCAACCAAACAATCATTTTCATTCCATTCCATTCCATTCCCCCCCTAAACCCACCAACCAAACACCCCCTTAGTTTAATTCTACCACAACAAATGTTAGGAAACACCATCATGATCATACTGGGAAGAATTAAATGAATCCCAAAAACAAATTGGGAATTCTTTTTCAAAGTTATATAATTAGAAAAGTCACATAAAATTTAAATTATTAATATCAAATAAAATATGGTCTCACTAAGAATATAAAAGTAAAGTTAACATCAGAAAATGTGGGGCGAATGGGGTATGTTTTCTTCTTTCAAGAATATGGTCTTGAATTATATTTTGTAAAATGGTGGATTAACACTTTTAACATTTACGTTTTATTTGATTTGTTATATTTAGAAAGGCAAAAAATCATCTTAAAACAATATTATCTTTTTTACCAAAATGGTTTTACAAAAACCCTTTGCTCTTTATCCTTGTTGTTAAAAATACACAATAAATTTAATTGCTATACTTTTTCTACATTTTTCCTTTTTCCAAAGGCTTTAACAATGGTAATTTTGGATTGTAGCGTGTAAGTAACTCAAATATAAGATAATTAAACAAACTGTAAATAATGCCACTTGTCTGTTTACTTGGTATGAAAAAATTTGATTTTGTCTCTATTATTCAAAAAATTTCAAAAGGTCTTGAACTTGAAGATTTAATTTTAGTTTGAAGATTCAAAGCACCAAATTACAGAAAATGACTGAATAATTTAATAGTTTTAAATTCCCATGACTTCTAAATTAAATAGTTTAGTCCTATCATTCTGAAAGGACTCAACTACGTACCACTTTTAAATTCCCACCAAAATTTAACAGAAAAAGGACTCAAAAGAACATCATTCAAGCATCAAAGGCTAATTCTACTTTTGAATTTTCAAGTCTGAAGACTTGCAGAAACAACTCATTAAAGAATCGCTTAGCCCATTGTTAGTGAAATTTTTGTCAAATGCTTCCTCTTTTGGAGAATAATGTCACAGGTTAGATCAATCATGAAAATGAACATCTAGTGGGTAATTAATAAAGGATCATGCAGCTTTTCTTATGACCACTAGATGGGAAATCGGCAGAAACATTGAAAGATGGTGAGAAATCAACATTCACATTTCTCAAATGTGAAATGCACAGTTTTGGAACCATGTGTCCACTGGGCTATGTTTGTAAAAATTGGAATAAATATAGAATTTTCTCATGTAGTTCAGGATGCTGGAAACATTGAAAGAAAGACTATATATCAGATACTACTGTTTAATCTAGCTAATTAGATTGTCATTTTTCCTCCACTAGTAGGAGATCTAGATGATATTATAATATGAATTCCACAAAAACTTGGATCCATTTTCTGTTTTTTCAGATTTTAGGGAAATTTGCAAAAATAGCATATTTGACCATTGACTTTGCGAAATAGCACCTCCCTTTTTTTCTTTGCTGTTATAGCACTTCAAGGCTGCATAAAGACCAAAATGCTCCTCTCTTTTATTCTAAAACCCAAGGAATAACATTTCAGTTCCCCATTACACTTTAAGCTTTTAGAGACTGAATTTCTATTTTTCTCTCAAAACCCATTGTTCTCACACCACACCCCATTGATCTCACACCCCATTGTTCGCACACTCCATTGGACCATCATCGTCAAGCAAGAAGACCATCACCATGGAGAAGAAATTGCATCAAATAGAGGTTAGTGGACATTTGCCTATTTGAACTGGGTTTGTGAATTTGAAGGAGAGAATGGTCGAGCTCTAGGTCGAATGTTAGGTTGAGCAAGAGGTCATGTCACGTGTTAGGTCGAGCATTAGGTGAGGTGGAGTATAAGGCCGAGTATAAGGTCGAGTGTTAGGTCGAGCATTCTGTTTATCACTCGACCAAATGCTCGACCTGAAACTTGACCCTCTAATACTCGACCTTTTGCTCAATCTGTTACTCAACCGTCAACTCGACCACTCTAGTAGTCAACCTTAAACTCGACCGCTCGACCTATAACTCGACATAGTGCTCGACTAATTTCATGTTCAACCCCAGTTCAAATGTAAATGAGAACATACGAAAACATTATGACCTCCTCAACCAACAATGTCGTTGGAACAGAAGACAATGGGGTTTGATTGAAGTGGGAA
Organism: Gynochthodes officinalis; assembly: GCA_020080225.1. NCBI lineage: Eukaryota > Viridiplantae > Streptophyta > Magnoliopsida > Gentianales > Rubiaceae > Gynochthodes > Gynochthodes officinalis. Next base: position 30,670,529 of record CM034625.1, on the reverse strand, counting down.
GACGAATGGGTGCTGATAAATTTATGTTTGTGCTATGGATTGTAATGAGGAAGTGAAGAAGAACGGTTTCACTCTAAGATTGAAGTGCTATTCCTTAGGTTTTAGAATAGAAGAGAGGGGCATTTTGGTCTTATGTAGCATTGAAGTGCTATAACAGCAAAGAAAAAAAAGAAGGTGCTATTTTAGCAAAGTCAACAGTTAAAGGTGCTATTTTTGCAAATTTCCCCAGATTTTAATGTTCTTCAAAGTTAGGAGTTTTCCTTTTGTTTATTCTCAAATCTGGAATGTATCTATTTCCTTAATTAGAACACTTCTTCTTTCATGCTAAGAGTACTTCTTTGATATCATCTCCCGCTCTATGATCAATTGACTAAATTTGGTATCAATGTGCCTTTCTAGATATTGCTACTGTTCGACCCCCCAAACAGAGACTATCAATGATTATTTGTCATCACATGTGGCATTTCTTTATAGGTCGATGTGGAATTTTCTAATTCAAAACTTGCATGGTGGTAATTGATGATTAATAAATAATGAAGTACTCAAGCTATTTTCTTTATAGGTCAATGTGGATTTTTTTAACTCAGAACTTGCATGGTGGTAATTGATGATTAATAAAAGGCACATTATGTTGATGACAAATGGGAAAGAAGACAGAGAAGAGAAGGAGAATCCAGAAAATTTTAGTAACATGAACTTTAATTGAGTGGGGGAAGAAAGTAATGAATTTCAGGCGTGATATCACTTTCCTTAAGATGTTTATTGCCTTCTTTTTACTTGCTAACAGAAACCACTTGGCAGTATACCTCTAGGATACAAGAAATTCAATAGAAACTCAACAAGATAGCAAGTTCTTGTGGTTTCTATAGAAAGTACTATTTTTGTGTTGTTTTGAATTTTCTATATCTTCTTTTAGTTTCCAGTCATGTCTTTATAGACAACGACATCCACACAACCATTGTATAGTAGTTACAAACGGTTAGATGTCTTTGAATGAGAAGACACCAATTTTGGTCACACCTTTTCAGTTTTTGTTGACTGATAGGACACCAAATTGGGTCACAACTTTTCAGATTTTGACAGTTTTTCATGTTGCAAACTACTTTACCAACATTCTCCCACTTAGTTTGTAACATGAAAGCCAAACTAACATAGATGATTATCATGCATAAAGACAAGTAACATAAGTTTTAAACTTGTCCATAGTATAGTCATATCACAAGTCCTAATTAAGTCATAGGTGGCCAGGTTACTTAAACCTAGACTTAAAAATTAGGATAGAAATGATACACACTTGAACCAATCAATTCACAATACTTTCACATAACAATTTAGCGCTTTTATTGGCTATATGCTTATCCTAGTTCATGATCATATACAAGAGATCATCCTAAACTCTTGTTGGAAGCGGCACCACTTCCTATGATCATATAGGTGAACTAAAATTCAAGATTTGAACACTAAAGAAAGTTTGATCCATAACTCGAGCAGATGTACACAATTCACAATTGCAAAGGTTCCATACATTTAGCCCAAAAGCAAAGGTCTCACCAAGAACATGCTAATTGCTTACCAAGAACATGCTAATTGCTTACCCAAACCTTTGGCGCTGAGATTTGGACATTTGGCCTAAGATTTGAACTTTTGGCACTGAGATTCGGACCTTTGGTCTGTTGAGATTAGAGTCTAGAGCGAAGGTCCCACACTAGCCTAAAGGCTGATGTCTCACTTCGAAACATGCCAATAGCTGAGATCCTGACATTTGGTCTGTCAAGGTTAGATCTTGGTGCAAAGGTCCCGCACAACTTAGAGTTCCCGACCTTTGGTCTATCAAAGTTCCCAGTGATCAAACACCAAATCACTTAGAATTTTGTTCATTAAGAGAATATCTCAACCTGCTCACTTAAGAGTTACTTTAGGCACTACACTTTGGAATGGTATACACAACAATATTGTGGTGCTCACAACCACTTATTAGTAACTTGTTTTTACCCTTTAAACCTTGCAATTTAGGGGTAGTACTTAAAGAAGGTTGGATTCCCATTGCTAGTGATAATAGTTGGAGGATTTTAATCCCATTCCAAACGTCGTCACATTCACCAAGTCTCTTGATAGAGGCTTTATTTATGAATCTGCCAAGTTGTTGTAAGTTCTTATGAATACAACCATGACAACGCCATCATTTAACATTTGAATCTTAGGCTTATATGTCTAGATTTCCCATTGTAAACTTTATTCAATGCTCTAGACATGGTAGTTTCACTATCACAATGCAAGACAATTGCCGGCGTAGGTCTAGGCCATAGAGATATATCAAGTAATAAATCCCTTAGCCACTCCACCTTCTTGCAACCTAAAGAAAGAGCTACAAACTCGGTTTCTATAGTGGAGTGAGATATTACAGTTTGTTTCTTTGAGGCCCAAGAAACAGGTCCGCCACCAAAACATAAAAATCCAACCACTTGTAAGCACTTGATCATTTATGCTAGTAACTCAAATAGCATCTGAGAAGCCTTCAAGCACACTAGGAAAACTATTATAAAAGAGTCACAAATTCTTAGTTCGTTTAAGGTAACCAAGGAAACTAGTTATAGCCTTCCAACGATCATGTACAACTCATTGCATACATTAAACTCCCAATTGCACTAGCATATTCCAATTGAGCAATTGGTTTTCCAACATTTTCACATAACTTGAAGTTAGGATCAAAGGGAGTACTATCCTCCTTCACATTTGAATGTTGATACTTCTTTAGGACTTTATCAACATAATGTGATTGAGACAAGGCATAACCCCCACTATGCTTCCTAACTTTAATGCCTATGATAGTATCTACTTCACCAAGATCTTTCATCTTGAATTGAGAAGAAAGATACTTCTTAATTTGAAGTATGCCTTTATAGTTGGTACTAACAATAAGCATGTCATCCACATAGAGACAAACAATTACCCATACTCTTCACAAAATTTACAATAAATGCACTTATCTACATTATTGTATCTAAAACCATGTGAGAGTAAGGTAGAATCAAACTTTTCATGCCACTGTTTTGGGGCTTGTTTTAGGCCATACAATGATTTAACTAGCTTGCACACCTTGTGTTCATTTGCAGGCAACACAAACCCCTCGGGTTGCTCCATATACACCTCTTCATCAAGATCACCATTTAGAAATACTGTTTTTACATCCATTTGATGCAAAGTAGCTTATATATGGATGTAAGTGCTAATAACAATCTAACTGAGGTGATACTAGCTACCGGTGCATATGTGTCAAAGTGATCGATTCTTTCCTTTTGTCTAAAGCCTTTAGCTACCAACCTAGCTTTGTAGGTTAAAATGGTTCCATCAGTGGCGTATTTTTTCCTTAATAGCCACTTACAACCAATTGGTTTAGAGTCATGAGGTAAGTCTACTAGAACCCAAGTATTATTTGCTAATATTGAGTCCATTTCATCATTTATTGATGCTTTCCAAAAAGCCAAGTCCCTAGACTTCATTGCTTCACTAAAGTTCTTAGGATCTTCTTCAACAGTAAATAAAATAGGAATTTTATTTAGCACGAAGTCCCTAGTGCCTTCAACTAAGAAGACAATAGGTTGTGAAGAAATAAAGTCGGAAGGAAACTGTTTTTCTTTCTTTTGCCTTTGACTCCTCCTTAGTTCACTAAGAACTTTACTAGGAGAGTCAAATTCCTTCCTTTTTGGAACATTACTTTCTGGGTCCAGAGATCCCTCTTCCTGTTGTGTGACCTCAAAATTTCTAGCATCTTTAGGGCTCCGAGATCCAGCATCTCTAGGGCTCCAAGGTCTATCATTTCTGAGGCTTTGCAGTGCGACCTCAAAATTTCCAGCATCTCTAGGACTCCGAGGTCCCACATCTCTGGGGCTCCGAGGTCCAGCATCTCTGAGGCTTCGAGGTGCTACCTCAGAATTTCCAGCATCTCTGGGACTCCGAGCTCCCGCATCTCTTGGGCTTTGAGGTGCGATCTCAGAATTTTGAAGAAACTTATCCTCAAAGAACTCAACATCCCTTGATTCCACAATCACATTGGAATCAAGATCAAGTAATCTAAAGGCTTTAGAATTTTCAGCATAACCCACAAACACACTTTTATGTGCTCTAGGTCCCAACTTGGTTCTTTTGAGGTTCGAGACTCTATAATAGGCAATGTACCCTCAAACTTTTAAGTAACTTAAGTTTGGTTTTCTTCTTTTCCATAACGCCTATGGGGACACTTTAGTCCTTAAGGATGGAATTCGATTATGAAGATGACATGTAGCCAATAGTGCCTCACCCCACAAATTCTTTGGCAAATCCGAACTCACAATCATGGCATTTACCATATCTTGAAGAGTTTTATTTTTCTTTTTTGCCAAACCTTTTTTTTTGGGGAGTATAAGGTGCACTAGTTTGATGCACTATACAATTTTCTTCACAAAATTTTGAGAAGTCATTAGAGAAATATTCACCTCCTCTATCACTTCTCAAAATTTTGATCTTTTTATTCAATTGATTTTCAACTAGAGATTTATAAGCTTTAAATAAACCAAAAGCTTCATCTTTTGCTTTCATTAGATATACATGCACAAACTTAGAGCAATCATCAATGAAAGTAATAAAATATCTATTTGCACCTCTAGTAAAAAAACCATTTAATTCACACACATTGGAATGAACAAGATCAAGCAAATTTGTGCTTCTTTTTTACTTTAGGAAAAGGTAATCTAATCATTTTCGATTTTGTGCAAATTTCATATTTTTTAATCACATCACCAAGATTTGAGATTAATCCATGTTTAGACATGTATTGCAATACTTTATGATTCATATGTCCTAATCTACCATGCCATAAAGTATAAGAAGAGTCAACCAAATAAAGTGAACTTTCAACTTTATTAATGCTCAACTTAAACATGCCATTACATGAAATCACTTTCCTACAAAAACACCATTTTGGATAAGATAACATTATTACTTTCAAGAACAGCCTTCAATCCTTTCTTGTTGAGAACATATGCCGATGCAAGAGTTTTTACCACATTTGGAACATGAAGCACATTGGTGAGGATCACCTTCTTGCTGGAAGTGAAATGTAACTCAACATTTCCTCTCCCAAGCACTTTGGCTCTTTGCCCATTAGCCATTACCAATTCATGTCCCTCAAGCACTTCATAGTACTTGAATTGTGTTCTATCGTTGCAAACATGCACAGCCTCCCCCGAACCATACCACCAGTCTTTAGAAGAACAAGGTGTAGTCATATGAAGTTCCATGACAGTCCCAATGGACACCATGGCTATGATTTCGGGCCCTTCCTCAACAAGATTAGCATCGGGCGCACCATTGGTCTTTTACCTTTTAGTAGCCCTGCACTCTGATTTATAGTGACCCTTTTTGCCACAATTATAACATATCTTGTTCTTTTTCTTGTCCTTAGTGTCACCTTTTTCAGTCTTTTTCCTCTTAGAATTTTTAGGATGCTTTTCCTCAACAAGATTCACTTTAGAATCTTGTTCAATTTCTTTCTTTTGTAGCATTCTAGCATTCTCTTTAATACTAAGATGTTTTAAGACACTATTAATAGTCAAAACTTCAGATGTATGCAAGAATTTTTTTTGATAATCATTTCAAGACAAAGGAAGTTTAGCAATTATTGCACCAACTTGGAAAGATTCAGAAATTTCAACCCCCAAATCTTTAAGTTTTGACACTAAAACTTGCAAATTATGTATTTGATCCATCAAAGAAGTATTATCCAGAAATTTGAACTCAAAATATTTCTTAATAAGAAACTTATCTGAGGCTTGCTTTTGAGTAGCATACTACCTCTCCAAAGTGTTCCAAATCTCCCTTGGCGATTTGATGGCCATGAAGAGGTCGTAGAGGCTATCCGACAAAGTATTCAATATGTGCCCTTTACAAAGCACTTCATCTTCAATTCGTTCCCCCCTTTTTTCCTTGATTTCGTCAGAATCATTCTCCTCTGGTGTTGGAATTTCGGGCAAAGTCTTGGTTCATCACTTTAATGGCTGTCTCCTTCGTGATCTCCATCTTAATAAGCACCTTAAGATTGTTGATGACAAATGGGAAAAAAGACAGAGAAGAGAAGGAGAATATATAAAATTTTAGTGACAAGAACTTTAACCGAGTGAGGGAAGAAAGTGATGAATTTCAGGCATGATATCACTTTCCTTAAGGTGTTTATTGCCTTCTTTTTACTTGCTAACAAGAACCACTTGGCGATATACCTCTAGGATACAAGAAATTCAATAAAAACTCAACAAGATAACAAGTTCTTGTGGTTTCTATAGAAAGTATTGTTTCTGTGTTGTTCTGAATTTTCTGTATCTTCTTTTAGTTTCTAGTCTAGTCTTTATAGACAAAGACATCCACACAACCGTTGTACATCAGTTACAAACGGTTAGATGTCTTTTAATGAGAAGACACCAATTTTGGTCGCACCTCTTCAGTCTTTGTTGACTAATAGGGCACCAAATTGAGTCACAACTTTTTAGACTTTGATACTTTTTCATATTGCAAACTACTTTACCAACACATTACACAAAGCATTTTCCTCAACCATTGGAATACCTATGTACCACAGAGAGAAATCTAGAAAATTTCCAAAGAAATTATGAGAACAATATAAGGTCAAAATTTACCACATTATAATTATTGGAGGACAAAATGAAGTGAAAACATTTTAAAACAAATTTCGGGCACTACCTACTAATTAAAATTAACTAGCTTACCATAGTAGCTTATTCAAAATCTGCTATTAATCAGAATCTCATTATAAATAGGCCAGGAAGCTCTAGAATATTTTGTGTCATTAAATTTATATGCTACAATGCAATACTAGTTGAGCATATAATAAAGATGGCAAAAAAAAAAAAAATCCCTGACTATTTTTGTAGTTTTGATTGCCTTCACTCTCTCTGCTGCCATGGCATGCCTCCTCTTTCTCCCATGAGTCATATAATAGGGACTATTAGTTGACACAATAGCTTATGTTGTTACTAGTGGTCCATTTTATACCTCTCTATCCATGTGGCACGGGTGATATCTACAATTCAACTTGAGGGAGAGATTAGTGTAGAGAAAATTGAGAGTAAATATAATACTATTATTTTTTAGTCCATCTCTATCTCTTTAGAGTCTATTTCTTATAATTAGAAACATAGGCATTTGATGGGAGTGTTCTGTTTGTATTTCATGAGTCATATTGGCTAATTTCATAAATGAATGACATTTCGTTTTCTTATCAAAATCACTATATAAACAATTACTCTTTATTTATACTTTTTTTTTAAATAATAATGTTTATAATGAAAACTTTAGTGAAATCGCAGAATAACTAATATGTCATTTATATGATAAAGAATCAGTAAATAATCAAAATAAATGGTTTGATAGCATTGAAAACATACCTAAATGGAGATATGTGTCTATTGTTTGCTTCAAATTTGGTTTTAAAAATTATTTTCGTGATAATAATGCTTGGTTTTGTGGTGTCAAGTCTAATAAATAGATTTTTTTAAATCTATTACAAGGATATAAATATTTGTAAAATTAAAATTAAAATTGAATTGAATAAATTAAATTATCTATTTTTATTTTTTATTCAAATGAACGAAAACATATGCAGAATTTAGTACTCAATAATGGACGAGTCAACGCCACGTAGTAGTCGTATTTCCTAGCTCACCCTTCCAGAACGGACAATGCAATAGAACAGCATTTAAAGTCTTCTAATCTTTCCCCTTCTCCCCCATTCCTCTTCCTCCAATGTCTCCTCTTCGGCGTTAGGAATGGCAATTTATACCCGCCCCGACGGGTTTCCCGAACCTGAACCCGGTCAAAACCCGTTTGACCGGGTTTTTTTCGGGTTCGGGTTCGGGGATATGGAAAAAAAACCCGGGGTCGGGTTCGGGGGTACCTAAACCCGCACCGAACCCGAACCCGAACCCGACCCCGATCCCCATTGTGTATATATTTTATTTATTGTGTTGTATGTTTCATATATTATCGGAAGTTGGTTTAATTGATCTTTTATTTTTTTTTCAAATGGCAAGTCATGAAAGTATTTAAATAGTTTTAAATGAAAATATAATTTTTTAATAATAAATATCAATATGTTTTGTTAATGAAATTAGTAATTAATTGTCCATGTAATCAAATTATTCAACAAAAACATAGAATAATATTAACATTGAGCATCTCGTACTTGTAAAATGAATAATTGAGCATATCAACATAACTTTTATTCAATAGTGGACTCTCTTTATTTAAACAAAAAGAAATTAAAAATAAATTCTTTTTTTTAGGGGAACAAAAAGAATAAGTATAATTATTTTTTAGTACAATTAACTAATTATAAAAAACTTAGTTTTTGCTTTTGTACTCTATTTTAATTCAAAAAAGAAAGGAACTTCCTTCTAATAGTACAAAGATTATGCTTCAATAGTTATTTGTCTTGTAACCTCCCAATGAACCACTTATCTAATGTAATGATGTTAAGAAAATAATTAATAAACATTTTATATGTCATAACTATGCTTTGCAAATCTAACTAACTATTTGAGATTGTAAGCTATGAGTTATAATTCATATATTTATACATACATATTAAGTAATCATTAAATTCGTAACTCATAGAGTGTATGATTCATCATTCATACAAATTACATTGAGTTATATTTATACATATAAGAAGTGTTATATATATATATATATATATATATATATATATATATATATATATATATATATATAAGATTATGGAGCTAATTAAGTAAATGCTGTTGTTTTGAGCATTTGACCAATTGATTTGTATTACTATTACATATGACATGTATTATATTAGTTTTACTTATATATTAGAATTGATTGAATATAATATAAGAATTGAAGAAATGAACATATTTATAATTTTAAATGAAATAAAGTTAAATAATAAACAAAATGTTCTTCTATATAGTGACACCATTTTCTACTTTTAATAATCTTTGTGACATTGTATATGGTCATAGTGTTTCATATACACTAATCTTAAAAACTTTATAAATTTTTTCATTAAATTATTGCTTTTTTTTTTCCATTAAATTGTTGCTTCATATCTTATTTATATGTACTTTATCAAAATATATATAAGATTATGGAGCTAATTAACTAAATGCTAGTGTTTTGAGCATTTGACCAATTGATTTGTATTGCTAGTACATATGACATGTATTTATATTAGTTTTACTCATATATTAGAATTGATTAAATATAATATAAGAATTAAAAAAATGAACATATTTATAATTTTGAATGAAATAAACTTAAACAACAAACAAAATGTTTTTCTATATAGTGACACTATTTTATACTTTTAATAATCTTGGTGACATTGTATATTTCCATAAAACAACCATTAGATAATAGATGTTGATGCTTCAACTTGTAAGAAAACGCAGAAGCATTTGATTGTCCTTTATTAAAAGATATATAGTCCTAGTATTTCATATATACTAATCTTAAAAACTTTATTAATTTTTTCATTAAATTATTATTTTTTTTCCCATTAAATTACTGCTTCATATATTGTTTAGTTTTATTGAATTGTTAAATAAGTAAAATATTTATAACTAATAAGTTTGATTTGATAATTGTAATATAATGGCATTAGTGTAGTAATTGAGATATTAAAATCGTAACAATAATATTAGTACATTACATCATACAAGGAAAATTTTTTTTATTAAAAAATGTAAAAATTATTGAAAAATAAGGTAAATATATGGAAAAAATAGAGAAAATAACATATGTAGTTGTGTACATATGAGAGTGCAAACTATGCAATTATTTTCTTTAATAACTCGTCCCTATTTCATTTGAGTGTGTAACTTTATAATTAATCACCACAAAGTGATTAGTGAATATTTATTAGATATTTATTATTATTAACTTACGAGAGACTGAGAGAGTATTAAATTGAATGACAATATTAACTTAATAACTTTAATTTAACAGTAATTTATATTTTGAAATTTGAATTTGTACATTTTTGAGAAAAAAATTAATAGAAAAAATTTGATCATGACAAATTAACAATTATTCAATGTGCATTTAGAAATTCTAATTGATCATACTAATATAAAATGTTACATTAATTAGTTAAAATTTGTATTAACATATTAACTTATTAAGGGTGTAATAAAAAGAAAGAAATATATTTTAAGGATATGATTAAATAAAATTAGATTTATTGAGAGATTAAAATTAAAATAGAAAGAAAGTATTGGTATTATTATAATAATAACTATTGTAATTGGGCCAAATTGAAAATAAAATTACTTTAAATTGGACGATTTTGCAATTTTACAAAATTAAAACCATAATTTGGCAAATAATACTCCAATTTCCTTTGCTAGGGTTCTATCCTAAACTTTCTCCTTTCTTTTTCACCTTCATTTGTTCCGCCCGCCGCCTTCCTTCTCCTTTGGCCTTTTTGAGTTGCTCCACCTTCCGCCGCCTTCTTTCTCCCTTTGATCGCGTTACGCCTTCCGCGCTTCCTTCTACTTCTTTTGCTCGTGATTCCGCTCGCTCGCTGCCGCCGCTTCCTTCGTCGTCGCGTCGCGTGCCGCTACGCTCGCGTTACGCCTCCGTGATCGAAATAGCCATTTGTAACAACAAAGAGATCGGCGTTGGATACTATATCTTGTGGTTGTTGTTGTTGGCTTCGTGATTGTTGTGGATTCATTGAGACACGAGAATGACTTTTATAGGTTTCACTCTTGAAATGTTTAACTCCCAAGAAAATGTAAGCCGTGCATTTGCAGGTTTGTATCTTGTATGTATTCCCTTGATATCTTAGCTGGTGTGTAATCGTGTTTGCATGATTTTTAGATTACAATGAGAAATTTTCAATTTTGGACTTGAATTGGTTTTCCTCTTTCATTTTATGCAAAGCGACAGGAATTTACCTAATTAGGATATAGGAAAGAGACTCATTTTATCGTTAAATTTTTAAATGGAATGAGTTAAAAGACTCTCAAGCAAATGTATGGTGAGCGTGGATAGCCATTATAGATTATACAATAATGTTCCAATTTTCATTATGATTTAAAAGCAAAAGATTGGGGAGGAGAAGTTCCAATTTTGTTGGGCTCATCCGCAACAATTACCAAGTTGTGATCTTTTGTTGTCCGCAAAAGTTTTGCTTTCTACAAGTGGGAGATTGAATCGCGTTGTTTTCATTTTAAAAACTTTTTTTTTTTTTTGGGGATTGAAGGAAATTGCTTTCTGTCAAACATTTGGAGATTTGATTCTTTAAAGAAAGTTGGATTCAAGCTGGATTTCCCAAGGAAAAGATTGATTTTTAACCATCCATATTTATTTATTCTGGATCTTGAAGCATGCGGTTGTATTAGATCTGGAATTATTGAAGATTTGGTTTATAATATTCAACTTTGGTTTCTCTTATAGAACTATGGTACGGCAAATGTTATTTTGGTGATTGGAGTTTCGGGTTTAAGCATTTGGGTTCATGTTCGGGTTGAACCAATTTCGGAGATTGGGTTTTACTATTTTGGTCGGGTTCGGGGAACCCGAAACCCGATCGGGGGCGGGGATGGGGTTTTGAGTTAAAACCCGATCGGGTTCGGGGTCGGGTTCGGGGATACCCTAAAATTTCGGGGTCGGGGATGGGTATAGGAAACCCGACCCCGAACCCGAAAATTGCCATTCCTATTCGGCGTTTAATTTAATACTCCTCTTCCGCTTCCGAAGATACCTTAAAAGTGGCAATAGTTATAATAGTTATAAAGTGCGATGGAATAAAAAAAAATATCATAAAGTAATGAGAGAAAAAGTAAAATGAGAAAATAATAAGAAAATAAAAAATGTATAAAATTTGGAGAAACAGTAATTAATGATATTAAGCAATATCAACCATTATTGTTTGGATGAATAAATAATTAATGATATTGAGCAATATCTACTAGGGGTGGCAATTCTCAACATGACACAAAAATACAAAACGAAATTATCACACATAATGTGACCCGAATTTAACACAAAAACTCGACACGAAAATGAAAACAAGTAAGGTTTGCGGGTCTTGTTCGGATTCATAATTAATTTGTAATACTCATATCAAAACATGACCCGCGAACCCGAAACGTGACCTATTGCTACACCTAATATCTACCATTATTGCTTTTCTCACAGTTGATTTGGAGAAAATACTTTCCTCACGAATTATTTAGGGAAAATATTTTATATTTTTTCTATATCATTTGAGGCAATTAAGGGAATAAACTAGGGACAACCTATTTACATAAAAAGGGAAAAAATAAAAATTTATATAATTAATTTACTACACTGAAAATGAGGAAATAGGTTATGTATAGAATATTCTTTTTGTCCATTCGCCACCAAGATACACATGGAAGTTAGGTATATATTTTATGGATAAAAATGGTATAATCTCAACGCTGTGCCTCTTTAATTGTTTTGTAATTTTTTTAACATTTATTTATTAGTTCATTCCATTGATGATTGAATAATAACTCTTGTGTAACACGTTTTGCAAGTCAAATAGAAATAAAAATATCAAATATGTTCCAGGAGTAGAAACTACAAAGTAACCAAATTTCCTACAAAGTCTTAGTTAAAAAAATAAAAAATAAAAAATTTGAAGTTTCACATACACAGTTGAGAACCATTATCATTCATCCTCTATTCTCATCAGGGCTAAATGGCACAGTTATAGCTGTATCTTGATTCTCATCAGGACTAATTGAAGATTGTGCCTTTGGTGAGGCCTCGAGGCTAATTGGAGTTGCCTCTATACCCTTTTCTTCAGCATTTTCTACGACACTACTTGTATTCACTTCTCCAGGAAGAACAACAAGCCCGAAATGTAGCTTCCTTCCAATTCGAAACGCCCAGAGTTGCACCAACTGTCCTTGTAAAAGATGATTTTTGTTTACATCTTTCTTCCAATATCCGTTGAGTACATATGACTCACTATTTTTTCCCCTAATCCATTTTGTAAAGTTCACATGTTCTACTTGTGTTGAAAGTTAAATGAGTGGTACTTCAATAACTTGATGATGACTTTTTTCATCTCTACCTCCAATCACTTTTTCTTCTTCATCAGTTAGAAACTTATTTCTCAACTGGTGTTTTGTGTAAATAAGCCGATTTTGCTGTTGTCGGCATGGGAGTTTTATTAACTCTCAAATACTTAATATTTAGATAACCATGATCTTTGGGAATCACAATCAATTAGTGATATTACTTGATTCCCGTAATATGTAATATATATCACTTAGAATAGATTTGGTAAATTTCTGTAGTCTCTCATGCATATATGATGTATCGTTGAATAGAAAGAAAGATAACTTTTTCCCAACAATTTCTTCTTTGAACCTACATGGTATCAGAGCGGTCTCTGAAACTAAACTAACATGGTAGACCAAATCACTCTAGTCATGCCATCCGTTTCGTATCCCTCACAGATAATCGTCCAACAAGATAATTCTATATTCCCGAATAGTATCATTCTTGACGAAACGAATTTTCCATTATGGTCACAACTGATGGAGTTATGCATCGGAGCTCAAAGCAAGAGCGGATATCTCACCGGCAAAATGGTGAAACTAGCCCCCACCGATCCGAACTACCCGGCGTGGATTACTGACAACAACAAAGTGAAGAGCTGGCTCATTGATTCGATGAGTCCTCATTTGATGCATCAATTTATTTGACTTGCCATGACCAAGGAGATATGGGAGGCTGTTACGAAAACCTTTTACGACGGCTCGGATGAGGCTCGCCTATTTGAATTGAATCAGAAGTCTTTCATTACCACATAGGATGGTAAAGCTCTTTCTACTTACAATAATAAAGTCATTGGAATTTTTCAGGAGATCGATCATCACGCGGTTATGCCAGAAATATCTGTAGAAGGAGTTGTTCAACAACACTCCATGATGGCACGACTGCGTTTCCACATATTCCTTGGCGGACTTGATCCGGTTTAAGATCATATTCGGGGTGAGATTTTACGAAAGGATCCAAAACTGGACCTGGAGAGCACATATGCATACCTACGGAGAGAAGAACAACAGAGACACATCATGGGGGGCACTAAACCAGTTCCTGAAAGCACAGCCATGGTAGCCCATCAAAACTCGCAAGGAGCGGCGATGAATTCAGCAAAGGGGCAAAACAACTCACAAACAGGCAAAACCAACAATTTTGTCCATAGCCACTGTGGTGAAAAGGGACCCTTGAAACAATGGTGCTATGAAATTATTGGGTATCCAGATTGGTGGGATTTCTCCAAGAAACCAAGGAAGAACGTAAAGGGACAAGTAGCGGTAGCAGTGCAAGGGGATTCTTAATCAACGAATGAAGAGAAGCTACCATCGACAGCGAACATGGTCCAACCAGGTATTTTTAATAAGGTTGATGTACTTTCTGTCACTACTAAGAATGATACTTGGATTATTGATACTGGGGTATCTGACCACATGACCAAAGATGAAAAAAATTTAGAATTTGTTCACCCACCTTCACAATCTGTCATATCCACAGCAAATGGAAGCATGTTCCCCATTACGGGAGAATGATCTGTTGTATTATTTGATTCCATGACACTTGATACTGTTTTGGTTGTACCATCATTAGCGTATAATCTTCTCTCCGTGAGCCATATTACATCCTCTCTTAAGTGTACAATCACCTTTTGGCCTTTATTTTGTGTTTTCCAGGACATCCTAACTCGGAGGACTCTTGGTTATGGTGTTAAACGGGACAAGCTTTACTACTGGGAACTAACTGCAGGTGGAGCAAATAAATTCAGCCAAGTTCTTCATACAAGTGGGTAGATAAAGCTCGAGCGAATGTATGGTTGTGGCATAGAAGATTAGGACACATTTCTTTTGGTTATCTAAGGAAACTATGCCCTAGTTTGTTTTCCGATTTAGATGTTTTTGAGTTCAGTTGTGATGTTTGTGAGCTAGCAAAACACCATCAAATTTGAATAAATGCTCAGAACCGTTTTATGTTATACACTCTGATATCTGGGGGCCCGTGAGAGTTCCATCTCTTTCTAAGGCTCGTTATTTTGTTACTTTCATCGACGAGTGCACCCGAGTTACATGGGTGTCCTTACTCTATAAAAAAAAGTGATGCATGCCTAGCTTTCAAGGATTTCTATAACGTGGTACTCACACAATATCAGAAACAAATTCAAGTATGGCAGTCTGATAACGCTGTGGAATTCATGAATGCTTCGTTTGGAGAGTACCTTAATCAGTTGGGAATTTGACACCATACTTCATGTACGTATACACCGGAACAGAATGGGCTTGCTGAAAGGAAGAATAGGCAGATTATGGAAATGGTGCGAGCATCACTCTTTAGGATGGACATGCCACGGTTTTACTAGGGTGAGGCCATAAAGTCTGCTGTCTATCTTATCAACTGGGTTCTCTCAAGAGTTATTAACTTTCAAACCCCACAAGACAAACTATAGTCCTTGTGCGCTATCTCCCATCTACCCAATCTTGAACCCAGAGTGTTTGGGTGTACGGTATATGTCCATATTCTGAAAGTCTTATGTGGTAAATTGGATCTATGTGCGAAACGATGTGTTTTTGTTGGATATTCGGATTTCCAAAAGGGATACCAGTGCTATGATCCTCAAGCTAAGAAGTTGCATATTACCTTAGATGTGTCTTTCCACGAGACCGAGTTGTACTACAGACAGAGAGATTTGACCTCACATCTTCAGGAGGAGAACTCAAGTGAAGATGGTGAAGCTGCTCAAGGAGACAATGAAAGGTCGATGGGTGTGGTCGAATTCGAAGAATTAGAGGATCTTGAAGCAAGATTAAGAACTGATGCTCAACCCACTATGTCACTACCGCTGCATCAAACTAAGTAAGTTGGGGAAGCAGAAAGTGTGCCGCATGAATCCGAGAATGACGAGGAGGTACAAAGTGACACAATCACCGTATTAACACCATCAGCCGAAGAAATTTCACAAGATGTCCAGGAAAGTGTCGTACCTTGCACCATGCCAAATGAACCCTCTTCACGGTATCCACATCAATCAAATAAAGGTATCCCAAAAAAACTCTATGAACCCGATCTTAATGCTAGTGTCAAATATCCCATAAACAATTACACATCCACTAGTAGGTTGTCAAGTCCATATGCTCTAATGGTTGATCAATTGTCCAAAGTATCTATTCCTAGTAGTGTGCAGGACGCATTAACAGACCCAAAGTGGAGAAAGGCAATGAATGAAGAAATGGAGGCTCTGCAAAAAAATTCAACCTGGGAACTAGTTCCGCTGCCCGAAAGGAAAAAGACTATTGGGTGCAAGTGGGTGTATGATGTGGAGGTGAAAGTTGATGGAAGCATTGACAGATACAAGGTGAGGCTCATAGCGAAAGGATATGCACAGAGATATGGAATGGCCTATCAAGAGACTTTCGCACCGGTAGCCAAACTTAATACAGTGCACGTACTCATATTTATTGCAGCGAATCGAGACTGGCCTTTGTGACAGTTTGACGTGAAAAATGCATTTCTAAATGGTGACTTGGAAGAAGAAGTGTATATGGAACTTCCTCCGGGTATTAAACAGGGACATATGCATGAGAGCAAAGTATGCAAATTAAGAAAGTCATTGTATGGGTTAAAACAGTTCCCCAGGGCCCGGTTTGGAAGGTTAACTACAGAAATGAGAACAGTTGGCTACAGGCAGAGTAATTCTGACCATACCCTATTCATCAAGCATAAGGGAGGAAAGGTGACGGCATTGATTGTGTATGTGGAGGATATAATCTTAACGGGTAATGATCCTGAAGAAATGGAAGCTCTCCAAAGGTATTTGTCCACCAAGTTCGAAATGAAAAACCTGGGGCAATTGCGATATTTCCTAAGTATTGAAATATCAAGGTCGAGACACGGAATATTTCTATCTCAAAGAAAGTATGTGTTGGATTTACTTACGGAAACTGGGATAATATCTTGCAAACCGGTGGAAACACCAATGGAGATGAACCACCAACTAAGGTTGTCTTCAGACCACAAACCTGTAGATAAAGGTTGTTATCAACGACTAGTGGGTAAGTTGATTTATCTTTCTCACACTAGGCCCAATATTCCCTATGTAGTGAACGTGGTAAGTCAATTTATGCATGCGCCGAATGAAGAACACATGGATGTAGTTTATAAAATCTTGAGGTATCTGAAAAGTGCTTCAGGAAAGGGGTTATTGTACTCAAAGAATGAAGCACCTACCATTGAAGGATACACTGATGCCTATTGGGCAGGAGATTAGTCGACCAGGAAGTCTACCTTAGGTTATTTCACGTTTGTGGAAGGCAATCTTGTTACATGGAGGAGTAAGAAATAGAAGATCATCGCTAGATCAAGTGCAGAAGCGGAGTTTTGAGGTATGGCATAGGGTTTATGCGAGCTCATATGGATAAAAAGAGTTCTGGAGGATCTTGGAACTGAGTGTTCGGAGCCCATAAGCTTACACTACGATAACAAAGCGGCAATTCAAATAGCACAAAATCCGGTACAACATGATCGCACCAAGCATGTTGAGGTTGATCGTCACTTTATTAAAGAGAAGATGGACCAGTAGATTATTAGATTTCCATTCATCAAATCTGAGAATCAACTTGCAGACATGCTCATAAAGTCTATCTGTGGAAGAATGTTTCACGCAGTGATCACCAAGTTGGGGATGATAGACATCTACGACCTAACTCGAGGGGGAGTGTCAACATGGGAGTTTTATCAACTCTCAAATACTTAATATTTAGATAGCCATGATCTTTGGGAATCACAATCAATTAGTGATATTACTTGATTTCCGTAATATGTAAGATATATCACTTAGAATAGATTTGGTAAATTTTTGTAGTCCCTCATGTATACATGATGTATCGTTGAATAATAAGAAAGATAACTTTTTCCCAACAGTTTCTTTTCTAAACCTACAGTTGTCCAGCTAAATCACTTGCAATGAGACTCTTTGTATCACCAAATTCACCTCGCCATCGTCAACATTGTCTCTTCCTTGAGATTGTGCTCTTTGGCGAATACTGTCCATTACTTCTTGGGGCAGTTCCAGTGGAGGATTTGGACCACATCAACAGTTTTCTTGAATGGATTCCTCTTCTTCTTGAGCCTACCATCATCACTATCACCCTTCCTCTTCTTATTTTTCTTTTCTTTTTTTTCTCTTGTTCCTTCTCTTCTATTGTTTCTTCCGGAGATGGTTGGTTCAAATCCAAAAACGACTCTCGGGTTTCACTAGCCTTAACATGAGGCTGCCTATGAACATCATGATCCAAAACCTTTATGGCTTTGGCTTCCTCAATTTCTTGATCAGCAAGGCAATTATTTTCAGTCTTCCTCTTCAATAAATTTCTAGGAAGTTCTTCTGGTTGATTATTTGGCGGTTCTCTAATCACAATTCCATATTGACCTGGCTTCCCCTTAGCGAAAAAATCAAAATACTTAAGATGACTATCGTCATCACTATTTGATTCAACTTCCATAGGCTTCTTCAACAATTTTTCTTTGCTCATAACTTCTGCACGGGACAAGGGTGCTTCACCATCAACAACCTCATTAGGAGTCTCCTTTATATCATACGAAGGACCCCCCCTCCGTCACTTTCATGGTGCCCAAAATCTTCCTATTCGTCCTCGCATGTCGGTTTTCTTTAGTGAAGAATTGTAAATGGTCCATGGTAGTGGGCTCGAGCTCAGGCTTAGGCATAGGCACAGGCACGATGGGTGTAGTTTCATGATGATGCTGATCATCAAGGGCTTCGTTCTTTTTCTTATCTTCTTCTAAATGGAGAAGCATTTTTTATTTCTCTGCTTCTAACCCAAAGAAATCAATGAGAGACGGCAATTTTGTCTAAAGCTCGTAAAACTTTTTTTGAAATCTCTACTCTCTATTTCTATGAAAAAGGATCCCCACTACATCTATATTTATAGGCACCAAGTAGAAACCCAATTCAAATCGGATTAGATTAGTGTTATAAAACCTAGTAGGATTATATAAAGGTTCCAAATCCTGATTGAATTATGAAAAACACCGAATTAGAATACTAGATAAAATTATCTAATCAAATTTCAATTTGGAAACAAGGCATAATCCAAGAGATGAATGCTCCAAGGGGAATTTGGGACAGGGTGGAGTACGTGGTTTACTTCGTTAACATGAATGATAAGGTAATGCCGATGTTCTCTACTTTCTTTGGACTATGTTTCAACATTAAAGCAAAAGACAAAAAAAAATGACAGATCAAATATTTGTATTTATAGAGGATTCAAATTTATTCTAGCTGAATTGGATACACGAACCCTAAGAGCCCCAATCTCCAAATCTCTTGACTGGTGAAATTTTTCTTTCAAAATTCCCTTTATAGATTTACGTACCTTGTCACACCGTTGATTTTCTCAATTGGTTATAACTAAGCAAAAGTATGAAATAAAAGACTTAATTGAACTTTTTTTTTTAATATCAGGGACTAAACTAAATCATGATTCAAAATCCATTGCCGATGAGAGTGATTTATCCAAAAGAAAAAAAAAGAAAAAGACACATTACACAAAGCATTTTCCTCAACCATTGGAATACCTGTATGCCACAGAGAGAAATCTAGAAAATCTCCAAAGAAATTATGAGAACAATATAAGGTCAAAATTTACCATATTATAATTATTGGAGGACAAAATGAGGTGAAAACATTTTAAAACAAATTTTGGGCACTACCTACTGATTAAAATTAATTAGATTACCATAGTAGCTTATTCAAAATCCTACTATTAATTAGAATCTCATTATAAATAAGCCAGGATGCTCCAGAATATTTTGTGTCATTAAATTTATATGCTACAATGCAATACTAGTTGAGCATATAATAAAGATGACAAAAAACATAAAGTCCTTGATTGTATTTGTAGTTTTGATTGCCTTCACTCTCTCTGCTGCCATGGCATGCCTTCTCTTTCTCCCATGAGTCAAATGATAATTTCCCCCTCCCTAAAAACAGAAGTCAAAGGTATAGACTATTATATATGTTGAAATTGAAAATTAACTTCGGGCCAATATAATTAATTAGAAACAAAATTAGATGACAAAGGAAATATTAGATTTGGCAATTTTCCAATTCTTTCAAGCGTCATTATTAAACATATATCAATATATTAAAAACATTAATTGAATTATCATTTTTGCAAAATAAAAAATTATAGTCGCTCCATTTAATATATATATTGTCTCCATCATTTTTTTCCCCTGATTCAAACATATAATTTTCTGTTTTAGCAGTACATGTGACAAATCTTTCTTTTTTCCTTCTATAATAATACTTGTCAAATATTTGTGGCATAATGACCATGTCTCAACTAACCATATTTTTTGTGTTCTAATCATTGATCCATGCTGACAAGTATAGGAGGCAATTGGTTGATGGAATCAATTAGAGAATTGGATGAAAACACCCATAAATAGTTGATGGATTCCTCTCAAGAAATGGGCGTTGTGCTTTGATGGTGGGGTTTGATATGATATAATAACCACTAATCGATCTGAATCATTCAATGGCGTGTTGAAAGGTGCTAGGATGTTGCCGATAACAACCGTGTGCATACGACTTTTTATCAATTGGCAAAATACTTTGATTCGTACCTAATCGAAACCCGCAAGCATGTTGTTGATAGAGATCTGTGGCCACCAAATATGCTTGAAAAATTTCTTAAGAATGAGTACAAATCTAAAATCACCATGTCATAGCCTTTGTTCAAGAAGAAGGATTATATTAAGTCAGCACAGGCACATGATAACAAAGGAGGCAACGTGCATACAGTGTATCTTAACAACATACGTGCACATATAGGAAGTTTGAAATTTACAAAATTCCTTGATTGCATGCGCTGAAGGTTTGTGCTCAAATAGGAAGGGTGGCTCTAAACCTAGTGGATGAAGTATGCAATACGCATAAGATGGTTGAAACATATTTTGTACATTTTTACCCCATGGCCCATAAGGACTATTAGTCACCTGTACCTTTTTATCTGGTGACCAATCAAGACCGTGTTAATGATGAACCTGGTCATCCAAGATCTACCCGTATAAAGAATGAAATGAATCGAGTACAAAGGCAGAAGTGCAATGCATGTGGAGCGATTGGACATAAAAAGAAATCGTGTCCAAACATGGAGAGACTTAGAGATATGATAGTCATACATCTATGATGTATTCTGTAGTATTTCAATTGCTTATTTATGATTTTTTTGTAATATTTAATTTCAGTTTGAACTGTAATATTCTCACAAGAACTCTTATTATGTTGATTGTGCGAATGTTGTTTTTTCAACTTAAATTACTTTTTTCACTATTACGTAACGCAATCATAATTTACATAAAATGACGTGTGTCATTATTATGTTGAAAATAATATGATAAAATATATTTAATATGTTTAGGTTGTGGAGGGAGACGATACATCATACAGGTTAGCACATTTATCTTCGGACCACGTCATCCAAATATATTAACGTTACAATCCTCTCATCATTTAGAAACCGTGTGGGGCAACCATGATACCTTCCCGTTGAGAATACATAGGCCGGATATCGATTTTTGGAGAGTTACTCCACTCGACATTAGGGTGCAGAACATCCTTTATTGAGTGAGATTTTATGGTGTTTACATGACGGGGTTTATGCACATAAATCATTCACTAATCATAACATTGGTGAAGAGATAGCGGCGACAGGAGATTCACATATTCTATCTCCCAGTTGGTGAAGCGACCATGACATTACAAGATGTTGTGATACCTTGGAGTTTATCGGTCTACGGAGATGTAGTGATTGGTTCAGATCCTAATCATACGTTAGAGGACTAACATACTATATGTCAGGATCTATTATGTTATATGCCAGCCCCTAGAGATTTTGAAGGGGATCGATTTAAATTGAAGAGTATCTCCATGCATCTTCAGGTTCGCTCCCTACTACCCGAGACCACAGATGATGCAGATTTTAGGTTCTATTATGGGTGACAAGTAATGTACTAAAATCAAACTGATGTACCTATCTCTATTGAGAGATATAGACACTGTATTGAAATATAGTTGGGTAGCACTGTTTTAGCGTCTCTGTATCGGGCATTGTCAGGCGTTAGTGGCAGATATAGCCGATTTATGTGACCAACTATGCATTTTGCAGTTGTGAGCGTGTGAGAGATTACTGAGGATCAGGCCGTAGCAACGTCATGTGCGGGCCAACCAATCTTGGTTTTTCTTGATATACCTAATGGGCCTCGAGCATTCATATACGTTTTTCTATTCTTTTCATGATACATTTATTTTCTCTGTTATTGTATCTCATATTCTATATTGTCATCCCCAATTTGTTATAGGTGGAACACGAGTTTGAATTTCACAAATGTTAGTTCACATATGTTGCGCATGTATCAAGATTGTTTAGACTATAAGATAAAGGATGATGTATGTAATACATAATTAATACTCATTAGTTTTTCCTTCTTTAAAATTAAGCTTAATTTAAACGCTAATTATGGTTAACTTTTTTTATTTCATAGTTTATCTGGTAGCCATATTTAGTGGAAAATTTGTATCAATTGTCGGATTATTGCTTACATAGACAGGATGTTTGGTGTGCAAGTGTGCATTTGATCAACTTTGATGTAGTTGAACTGCATTTACCTGAGCTAGTTATGCGGCAATTCGGCTATCATTAGACTATTCCTACTGCTGTTGACACGAATTTGAGATTGCACATGATTGATCGGTGAGGCAGGAAGGGATTTAATTGGATATCTTGGTATGCACCTTATAATGATGGGTGGAACAGGCGATGGGATAGCATTGTGCACAGATTTCCTACAAGTAGATTTATGTAGTATTTTTCAGAGTACATGATTTGGTATTGTCAGATTACTTGGATTCTGATAGGTAATCCCGCGCATAGCCCAGCCCGGCCCAAGGTGTCCACTTAATTGCATCGGTTGTTGAGTATTGGGTATGCATATGATATTTTTATTTTTCAATATTTAACAGAGTATTCAACTTTTAATTGTTAGTATTTTTTTATTTGCAAGGTGAATGTTGGGAGTAAGTGTATGATTTGACCCACAATGTTTTTAACAATTTAGAGATAGATTCAAGAAGGGTTATTGCCAATGTATGTGACATTTCTTCTCGTGCATTGACGATTGTTGGGGAGAGTCACGAATACAGATGACACATTCAAACTTTGAAGACCAAAGTGAATTTCATCAATCGCATGATCATCCATTTACATTTGGTCACCGTATAGAGGATGATACTGATCATATATTTAATATTGGTTCATTTCCTCATCAGTCCAATGAACCATAGAGGAGACACCTGAGATTGAGCATTCATCGCAATTTGACACTAGCACATCGTCTCAAATCCTTACGTATGATTTGGTCTATGTGCGTCCGAGGCGTCCTTATCAGTGATCACGTATGGATCAATCAATTTCTTTTGATCTAGACTCATCGAAGATGCAAAGGTTCCAAAGCCAATCCAGTGTAAACCCACAACCCCAACTCCCTAGGCAATAGTCACATAGAAATATTTGACAGCCTCGCTGTGGAACTTGATTTTTTTTGTAATTTGTTCAAATTTGTAAGTTCTTTCTATTTTGAGTTTTTTTGCTACAAAGTTTGTGTGTTTGAGGTTCGCATAGGATGAATTTTGGTATTTTTCCATTGTTGGTTACGTGTGTATGAACAATTAGTTAAAAATATAATAACTTGTTGTTCAATTATCAAATGGTAAAAATCAAAGCAAATTAACTGAATATTGTTTTTTTTAAAAAACAAATATTATTGTTTAAAATAAATTTCAAAAAAAATATTATAGGAAAAATTGACTTTGAAGTCAATTTTCTAAAAGTCGACTTTGGAAAAATCGACTTTGAGGTCGATTTTCTGAAAGTAGACTTCAAAGTTGACTGCAGAAAAATCGACTCGACTTCAAAGTCAATTTTACCTAAATCGACTTCTTCGTGAATTATGAGACACGGTTGATAAACATCACATAGACACACAATCAAATGTTCCAGGTTTCAGTGCTTGCTCTTGGACCAAAATTAAGGTATGGCATCTCTTTTTTGACTTCACATCTGAGAGAGTTTCTGTGTATTAGACTGCCATTTTTATTTGTCTTTGCAGTAACTATAATAATGGAGCACAATCACAATATGTATGTTTTCCATTTTCTTGGATCGATGCATGCAGAATGCCGCAATGCTAGACGACCATCCTAACTGCGATTTGGCTGGATTGGAGATGAAGGGGGAGAGGCGGGATTGAAGGTTCTACCCGGGGAGGGAGGTTTGTGAGAGAGAGGAAGGGTTGAGGTGGGATGCATCAGGGTGAGGGGGAAATGGGGGATGGGCAACATATGGTGGTGAGGTGTGTGGGGAGAGGGGTGGTGGTTTCTGTGGCGACAAGGGAGTTGGGGTGGGGAGTGTACATAAGGGAGAAAAATGAATAAAGAGATTAGGGTTTGTTGGGTGAGGGAAGAAGGAAATAATGGGCAATTTTTTTTTTAATTTTGAAATCGACATTAGAGATGTCGACATCTTTGATGTCGATTTCAATATTTGTGGAATGATTTTTTAAATTGTAATATTTATTTAATTAATCTTAAAAAATAAATATTTAAAAAAAAACTCGTAAAAATCATGTATGGAAAATTAATATACAAACATTTACAAAAAAAATGTACAATTTTTTCTATGTTTTGTTACGAAATAATAATATATAAATATAATTTTCCTTATTGTTTGTTACGAAATGAAGTACAGAAATTGAGGCATATACACTTTGTTTGCTTCAAAAAATTAGTACAGACTATCAATATACAAAAATTTACTACGAAAATAATGTTTAAAATTTAATTATTTCCATAATTTTTTTAACAACTAAAGTACTCAAATATAAAAAAATAAGGTACAAAAATAATTGACTTCTTCCAATTGAATAATTTTTTAAAAAAAAACACACACACACACACAAAAGTCGATTTCTTGAAAATCAACTTCAGCATTTTCGAAACTCTCCCCCAATCATCAATATTCTTTTAATTTAGAAAAAAAAAAAGAAATATTCCCTCAATTGACTCATAAAAACAAATTGTTTTTGAAAAATAAATCATAATAATTATTAGTATAAAAGACATTGGAAGTCACTAAAATTTTGAAATCGTAAACTTTTTGCCACTCATCTAACAAAATTGCTTAAATAGCCATCTAATTTGTAAATTTAGCAACATATGGCCATTATGTTACTTTCACCTATTAAAGCCAAATGGCAATGCTTTCACGCACATCTCACTTGTTTTTTACAAAAAAAAAAAAAAAAAAGATAGTCAGTTTCGCATAGCACCTCTCACCCTCAAACATAGGCTTCTTCAATCAATTTTATAGTAGAGATTGATGAAAATTGTACATATTTTATATTAAAATATTAAATAGGAAGAAAAAATTTTCTTTTTAATATAATATAATAATTAATTTTTTGTATTCCGAAATATGGGTAAGTATTTTAATATATTCTGCTTTTTTGGTATAATGAGTACAACACTTTTTTAAATTATTAAATACATTTAATGCTTCATTAAATGAATATTTTTATATTTTTTATGTGCAATAATATTTATAATTTTATTTTTATTTTTATTTTTATTTTTTACTACATGAGTTATTATGACTTTTACAATAATTTTTTACTATAAAATATTTTAATATAAAATAAGCGATCTCCTTAGGAGCTGAATTGGCGTTGGAATATCATATGGATTATGGCTGATGAGGTAATGGATTGATTTTCTTTGGAATTCACTGGTAGCTGTTCAAAATTCACTAGTTTTGAATTTTTATGCAACTCTTCAGAATTGATGCTCTAACAATGTAGCTCATTTAGACTTCTTAACTATGTATATTTTGCCATTCGGCTTGATAATATAACTACTATTTGGGAACAAAAAAAGACAATGTAGCTCAACCTTGCTGTATATTCCGAGGTCTTCGTTGAGTAATTTAATAATAGTATATTTCATTTTTTTAATAATTTATGAGTTAAAAGTTTTATCGATTAGCTATCTTCCTCCATTTTAATTCGTCACGTAATTACAAATTACCTATTTTTATCAATAACGAATTTACATAGTAATGCCAGCTTATCATGTCCAATACTAGGGGAAAAAAAATCCACTTTATAAAAGGTTGTTTGGGTAATTTTCATATTATTTTTACCAAGAAACGTATGACTTCACAAATAAAAATGAATAAAATAATTTTAGTAAAAAATCATAATAACTCATGTAATAAAAAATAAAGATGAAATTATAAATATTATTGCTCATAACAAATATAAAAATATTCATTTAATGAAGCATTAAATTAAAAAAAAAAGCATTGAATGTATTCAATAATTTAAAAGAGTGTTGTACTCATTACCCCAAAAAAAGGAATGTATTAAAACACTTATCTATATTTTAAAATATAAAAAATTAATTATTATATTATATTAAAAAAATTTCTTATTTAATATTTTAATATAAAATTGACTAAAGATGTTCTTATGTTTAAATTAACGATTTTACCCTTGTAAAAAACAAGTAAGATATGCGTGAAAGCACAATCGTTCGGCGTGCGAAAATAACGGAACGATTAGTAAATGCTAAATTTACGAATTAAATAACTATGTGACCAATTTTGTTAACTAAATGGTAAAAAATTTATGATTTAAAAAATTTAGTAGCCTCTGAAGTTTTTGCCACAAAGAAAACATACAGTGATCCAAACGCATGAATGTTTTCTTCCCCCATCAGTTCAACTCATCATCAAGGAAAGAGATGGAGAAGCCAAAATTGGCGTTTACTCACATAATTGTGACGATTGCAGTGGTGGGTTATTGTTTGATGGGTCAAAACATGGCGATTGAGTCACCACAGTACACTGTTATGCACTCAGAATCAGATTTTGAGGTCAGATTTTACAGGGACTCAGTTTGGATGAGTGCCCCAGCCAAAGAAATCTCGTTTCAAAAAGCCACCAGAGATGGCTTTCACAGGTACCTTTTTGTTGCTTACCTTTCTTTTGAATCTTTTTAGTTTTATTTTTTCTGTTTTCCAATAATCTTTTCAGGTTATAATCTTGTTGGGATTGACCTTGATTGTAGAGTAATGTTATTCTTTTGCTGCCTGATTGCAATGTTGTTAGAAATTCTGTTTCATCTCATTTTTAATTAATTATTAGTTTCAGTGAGCTGCCTATATGACGGGATTGCTTTTTCTCCTCCTCCCCCTTTCTTTTTCTATGTATGGTTTTTTATAGAGGTGGTGTCTTGTCTGTCTTGGACAAGTAAAGATAAGATTGCCATAGTTTATGTGATGAAGTCGGTTCTTTCATGGCTATTGGATGAAATTTATGGAACCAAGGAGCTTCGGCGGAAGTAATTTTCTGGAACAAATTCTTGGTCTGTTAAAGAGTATATATAAATAAGCTTAATGTGTAAAGGATGTATTTTAACTGAAAGAAAATATCGTGAGATAAGATTACAATACCCTTTATTTTGAGTGTGAATGCTCAAACCATCTTTAAATTTGGTTTTTTCTGAGATGAAACACTTACAAACTGAATACTGTATATAGACCTTTGCGATTGTGAAATAGAGCCATAAGATCTTGAATGTGGATAATGAATTTAGAGATTTTATAGATGTTCCTTGCTCTTTGGATGCTTAAAGATAGACCTGCTAATGTGTAGAGAGGGAGTTGATTGTAGTTTTGAACATGGTACTGTTGCTTGCATATGACATAGTATTGAATTTAATGTGTTAGCGAATTCCTGGAAGACATTTGCTCTAGTCTACAGTAAATAGATTTGGCTAGTCTTCATTGGATATGGATTTCCTCTGGAGACTTCTGTCTGATAGAAATGATCTATTTTATGTAGGAAATATCTTATTTGGTTGGCTGGATACCTCATTGGGGTTTATTGTCTTCTATATTTTGATGTCTCATTAGCTTTCTTTTCTTTTCTTGGCTGAAATTACCTTTAGATGCAGGGAGCACATCTTGGTTATTAGTAGTCCAACACGTTCTTGGATTTGATCTCAAGAAATTGAAAACTAAGTGGAGCCTTAAAAGAAAACATAGGCTTCAGCACTTCTCAAGCTTAGGTTAATGTTTTTGCATCTATTGAGTCCAAGAGAATAGCCCATGAGAATCATGTTTTATACTCAAAACCTCAAGTTGACACATTAAGAGCCGTTACTCTGGCCAGGTTTTGCTTCTGAAACTCCAGATGTGAATTGAATATTGAATAAAACCCATTGTTCAGACAAAGATAAAACCTCCCGTTCACACAATCAGGTGTGATCTTTTGTTTTTGTCCTTGTTATACTATTCAATGATTCAATACCTTGTGTGGTGTTATATCAGGTATCTCTGTGAATTTATTGTATTTAATGTCTCCATTCCTTTCGTTTTTTTCCTTATGGGTAAGTAATTATTCACATGGAAGAAGTGAAAAGACTTCTGAATCTTTCACCCTGTATATGCCAGTTTACAATCCTTGTCTCTAAAAAGTCAAGATCCTTTCATTGTACCTTTACTTTATAAAACCTTTTCAAGTGCCTGGATAGGCTAGAGAGGCCGCATATTCTTGTGAGGTCAGTTATGCTAAATAAATGAGAAGAGCTGGCTTAATGCCATATAATGATTTACAAGGATAATTTGCAAATCTTGTGCTGCCTTGTTTTCAGCTATGCTTCAACTTGCCTAATGATCTTACATGTATAGACAATGAATAATTTGACCAGTAGTTAAGACTGACAAACCTTGCCTTTTTTCCCCTGGAACATGAAGGCAAATGCATTATATCCTTGTACATTTTGGCGTGTTCATAAAGAATAGGGGAGGTTATCAGGGCTTAGATAAACTTCCAAGAGTGATAATAAAGTGTAGGATTTTATTTACTCATTCTTGTGGAGTAGACGGATTATTCTTAAATGGGTCTTGGATGAACATCTTGTGTGGGCTTAGATTGTACCTGATTGCCTCTTGTATGCTGGGAATACTTTCAGTGAATAGAAATGTTGGTTTCTTAATTAAAAAATATATGTTCATTTTTACTTGTTTGACATGAAGTCCTTTTCTTGGACACTGTTTTGTCCTTTTAATCATGTACACTTTTGCTTGCCATCCTCAAAAGTTGAAATGAAAATTGAAAAGATGTAGAATAATTGTGCTTTCTTTGTTTAAAATTTGAAATTATGCTTGATTTTCTTATGAACCTTATCAATGACACTGTTATTAATTTATCAAGTCATTTCACCCTACAAAACGGCTAGAATTTTGATTGGACAGTATGGTTTTGTTTGCATTATGCTAGTGTCCAACTTAAACTTCATGGAGAAGGTTCTGCAGTTGGTAAGGTTCTATGTGCCGCTTTCTTAATTGTTCTGGCAGTATAATGTATGCTGTAATGGATGAGTAAGTCACCCAACAGAAAAAATGAACAAGAGGACATCTGTAATAGTTGCTGGATATTTTGGGCCTAAATATACAGAAAATCCTTGGTACATTGGAACTATTCTATGGTGGGAAGACCATTTTAAGCAATAGGTAGGTTTCTAGAATGTTCTACTGATTAGGTTTTCATATGAATAGAGGATTCCACTATTTTAGACGTAAGCTGTAAAAAGTTAGCAGAAATCACAAGAATTGGTAATTGTTCTCGTTTTCCAGTTGAAAATGGTTCTGCTCAACTAGTTTAAATGCTTGTCTCAAACATTTCTGCTCCTTTTTGCCTCAACAGGTTATTTCAGTATATCCAAGGGGCAAATTTGAACTTCTCTAGGATCTACATGACCGCACCTGTCTTGACAAGCATTGTTCCTGGAGCTGGACCTCTTCATGCATCTGCCTACTTTGTCAGATTCTATCTGCCTTCAAAGTTTCAAGCCAACCCACCACTCCCTCTTCCTGAACTGAACCTTAAACCCGATTCCTGGACTAGTCATTGTATTGCTATCAGGAAATTCTCTGGGTTTGCCAGAGACAACAATATTGTGAAAGAAGCTGAGAAATTGGCACTCAGCTTGAGCAGGTCTTCTTGGGCAAATTCTACTTCTCAAAGCAAGTATTCTTACTCGATTGCCCAGTACAATAGTCCTTTTCGATTCATTGGACGTGTAAATGAGGTTTGGGTCGATATCGTGGGATCTGAAGCAAATGGCTGCGAGTCTAACTTGCTGGCTTCATACTGACAGCTAAAGAAATTCAACTGCAAGTTGGTGTTTTCTTGTCTGCATAGTGTAAAAAAATATCTGAACGAAAGAATGCAGCAAGTTCCTTGTCTTTGCAGCATGAATGCACTAACTGGAATGCATATTCAGAGGTGTACTTGTATTTTTATTTCAAAGTAAATGTTATCGTGGTGTTGGCTCTTCTCATTATTATATTTGTATGTGCGTACAGTGACTGATCTGACCATTCCTTTTTAACTCCCCGAGCTTGCACCTATGGAAGATTCCTTAACTCTGAAGAGTAACCAGAAAATTCAAGTTGGTGAAGCTCATTTTGTTGATTTTGCCTCGCAATTACAAAATGAATTCCCTTATTGGAGAAAACTAAAAATATAACTCTTAAGGTTTGGCAGAATTGCTAAGTGAATTTTATTAGTCACACATGTTACATTTGTAAATAAATTTATTTCTTAAAATTTTCATTAACAATTTTCACATAAAGTTACACTTGCAACTTTTCATTATTAAAAAAATATGCAAAATATTTATTAAAATATAATAAAGTAAATAGGTGTATTTGTATATTTAAATTTGAGTTTAGAGTTAAAAAAAATTAATAAATAAGAAAAATAGTAACAAATATTTCAATTTAAGAAAAATGTATGAAATTGGAACCAAATTTCAAATTCATAATGCCATAAAATATTTATGAATGAATATCATCTATTTTTTCTTTTTACTTTTAGTGTATTTTCTTTTTTATTAATATTTTTAATTCAGTAAAGTAAAATAATAGATATTTTAGTTTTTTTCTCATTTTTCAATGATTGATTTTGAGTCAAGAGGTGTTTGTAGTTTTATAAAAAATAGTCCATTTTATAATTTTATATATTAAAAAAAAAGTCAATTCAGTAATTTTATGATATTTCGAAAGAGGTGCATATAATTGATTCAATCTTATTTAACTTGTGCAATTATTTATTACCAATTATATTTGTAGGGTACATTTGATATTTGAATTGAAAGAAATATCAGGAGCCTCGCAAAGTAATGTTAATAGACAGATTCTTTTAATCTTCTATGCCTAAAGTTCCTCCTAGACAACAATGGCGGGATTTATTCAGCATCTATCGGCTAATATTACTATGAGAACTGTAACTTAATGATCTTATTAGACAACATATTTTTGATATACAGGATCCTCAAAGAGGCATTTAAAGAAACACTTAATTTTTATTTCCCTCAAACTCTTTCTGGTTACAAAGGAAATGAGAGCCTCGTTTTATAGAGGGTCCCAGACTTCAACTACGGACTTCAAACTTATGTACAACAGATTCTGAACATTTGGAATCCAGACTTTTAACATTGGTGGGGACAGATTCCACTTAACATTGACTTTAGACAACAGATTTAACTTAGTAAACTTTGGTGGGGACAAGTTTCACCTGAAACCTTGACTTGTAAGGCATTAGTACAAACAAACACTCGTAACAAGACATTACTGTAGAAAGTCAAGTCATATCACATCACAGAGTTGTCTTCTCAGTCATTGTCATGGAGGGTCTTCTTTGCTTAGTCACTATCATGATAATTGCAGTATGCTTCAGAGTACAAGACATCACAGTAGATTCCATAGCCATCCCAATTGATGTAGTGATCGTCATAGGATGCATAAGGATCTTGGGAGTCTTCCATTATATCATCAAGCTCCTGTTTTGGTTTGAGCTTTTGATTTGAGCTTTCAGGCTTTGTTCTTTTAGCAGATGGTTTAGCGTCCGTTTGATAGCTTGGTTTTTCTTCTGCACACTGGTGGAAGTGGAAGCAAGACTGTGTCCTTCAAGAACTTTTACGAAGACTTGATTAACAAAGCAGAGGTACTCTATAAAAAAATTTTCAACTAGTCTCTAAATTTTCAATTCCTCCAAGGAGGGTTCTCCATATATAGCAAGTTGGTTTTGGAACAGAAGTTTGCATGTCTTCCTAAACATATGGACGATGAAGGATGAAGATGGTGCTGATTTGATCTGGGTCGTCATGTGTCTCCAAAATCTGGTCAAGACAAAAGTTTAACCAATGTCCTACAAGGTAAATACCATTCTAAGAATGTCCATAGTAAGGAATTTTGGTTCTCAGGTTTGGTTACAAACTTGGCCAGTTTATGATTGGGAAACTGTACTAGAAAATAGAAAAGAACTCCAAGACACCAGAAATACCATAGTAATTCTTTAGGAAAAATCTTATCAGGATTGATGGTGATCAAATTACCAAAAGGTTAATCAGGGAAGAAAGAGACTCGACTAAAACTGAAGTTGTTGATTAACATGAATTGGGCAAGATAGGTAAAGGGATGATTTTTAGCACAATTTTTTATGGAGGAAAGGTTTTTTAAAGGTTGTTCTGTGGGAGGGAACTCCCGGGGGTACTGTGTTTTGTTTTTGGAAAGTGAGGCCAAGAAGATGATGAGAATAGATGAGTTTTTGTTAGAGATGAGATGGATTGGTTTGGGCCTAGTAAAAAGATCTGGAATCAGATTGGTATCTCCTTTTATATGTTGAACATCAAATTGATACTTGGAAAACTAGTCTTTAAGTCTTAAAAGTTGTGGTTCCGGAATCATCTTGTTTCTGATCTCCATTATTCGGGAAAATGAAGAGTTATCCATCTTCACAGTAAAATGGTGTCCAATCAAATGAAATTCAAATTTCTTGACTCCGTATTTGACAGCTAATATCTCCTTGTAGACTGTATGATAATGTTGCTAAGTTTTTTTGAATTTTCCACTCTCGTGCCAGCAATAATGTTGCTTTCCATCTATCACTTCAATGAGGATTGCTCCCAAAAAACTCATCGTTGGCATCTGTTTGCAAGATCCTGTGACCTATATTGGGAATCTTTAAAGGTAGTGGATGTTGACATATCATCTTTAATTTTTTGACCGCTCATGTCTGTTCCTTTCTCCAAGGTAGGGCCTTCTTCTTAAGTATTTTGGACAGTTGGCTAGTGTATTTGAAAGCTTGTGGAAGAAAATCTTTGATATAGTTCACAATCCCTAGGAATTGTTGAACTTCTTTGATTGAAAGATTTTCCTCTGGAAAGTGTAGTAGTTCCTGTGTGATGTGGGTCCAGGTTGATATATTCCTCCAGGAAACTTCATTCCTAAGAATTCAATGTCAGACTAGGTAATGAACCCTTTCTTTTCTGAAAGTATAAAACCATACTTTTGGATCAGCTTTGTGAATTCTTCGAACAGCTGTTGATGGAACAAGGCATCCTTCGAAAAGAGAAGGATATCATCGATGTAGATTAAAGCACTATGCATTATAGGCTCAAATATTATAACCATAGCCTTTTGGAATATGGACGGGGCTACCTTAAGCCCAAATGGCATAACAGTCCATTGTTATTGGCTTGTAGGAATATAGAAGGCTGTTTTTTATCTGTCATTTGGATAAATCCCTAGTTGCCAAAAGCCTACTTTTAAGTTGAACTTTGAAAATATCTGGGCTTTTGCAATGTGAGAAAATAGGACTTGGATCCTGGGCAATGGAAACTTGTCATCTTGTAAGAATCGATTAAGGGGTTTGTAATTGATTACAAGTCTTTTCTTCCCATGTACTTGTTTTGATCTCTTGTCGACGTATAACACTTGACAAGCCAAACTAGATTTAGTGGGCTCTATTAATCCCAACTTCAAAAGTTGGTTGCACTCTTCCTGGGGCCAATGCTAGATCTTGAGGAGTC
This sequence comes from Gynochthodes officinalis, assembly GCA_020080225.1. Classification (NCBI taxonomy): domain Eukaryota; kingdom Viridiplantae; phylum Streptophyta; class Magnoliopsida; order Gentianales; family Rubiaceae; genus Gynochthodes; species Gynochthodes officinalis. Next base: position 30,636,422 of record CM034625.1, on the reverse strand, counting down.
ATCCCATGATGAGTTGCCTAGGTAGGATTAATATCCTCATTCAGTTTAAAGGGTAACTGAATACAGAAGTCAAAATTCTTCCATAATGGTGTTGGATGTTGGAATTTTGCATGGATAGTACTTTCATAGTTGTTCAACAATGGGCTGAAAATCCCGAGGAGCTCCTGAAATTGCGAACATTTTTTCAACCTTAGTATAAGGTCAAAACTTTCTTTTCTATCTTATTCCATTGGGTAGAGCTCTAAGAGACTGAGCTTTGTAATATGCACCAAATCAGATTAGGAGATCTTTATTTGGAATATCACATCCCAGGATTTTAATCCATACTATACATTTTGAGAAGAACTAGACTCCAACCTCATTTCTAGTGATCCACTTGGATTGAAAGACTTTCTCGACTGCTACTTTGAACATTTCTATATGGGAAATCCATGAGTTTGGAATGAGTATTGTAGGTTTCATCATTGACTTCTGAGAGCCAGTGTAAATGACGCCAATTGTTGGAATAAGCTTTCCATACTTCGAAGGAAGTATGTTGATCTCCAAATGTGGCGGAATAAAAGATTGTACTCTTTTCATGGCTTGGGCTTACATTATATAGATAGGAATGCTTTCATGTAAGTATGAAGAATACTCAGAACTAGAATCTTGTATAGCAAAGACTGTATCAGATGGCTAATCTTCTTGTTCCGAATAAAGAGACTCGATGTCTGAATCATACTCAGTGAGCTAAAGGACTTGAGAGATGAGTTTAGTTGCTTTCTCCTTTTTGTTTGGGCAGTTTTTAGCAAAATGCTGTTTTCCTTCACAAATAAAACACTAGTTGGATTTTTTTCCTTCATGGGGACTTTTTCTTGAAATATCGAAGGGATTTCTCTTTGTGGAAGTTTTCTTTCTACTTCTTCTCATGCTCTTTATGCTTCTTAGTACACGAACATGGATCATCTTTGCACTTGATCTCTAGGTCTTTCCTGTAGCAGACCTTTCTGAACACCTTTTTACACTCCATCATTTGTTTGAACATTTTCTGCTATTTACATAGCTTTGTCAGTGAAGTCATGGCTAATTGTTGAATTTCTTTTAGCCCATGCTCTTCTATGGGTTTGCCGCTTGTCTAGATCATTCTGAAAAGCTCTAGTTGGAGCTCTTTTGGCAGAGAAGAAGCATAAACATGTTTCAAATTGGGCTTGTTAACTCCATTGAGCATATAATAAAGTTCAGACATTCTTTTAAAGTGAAAGTCTTAATTTTTTCACTTCAAATAATAGCATTTCATGTCAAAGTAGTCCTGTTGTTGTATCTTTTTGAATAGAGAATCATCTCCAATAAACTCCAGATGGATCTGGCCTAATGCTAGTGGTGAACTGGCCTGTCCAAAGAATTACAGCATTCTGTATTCACCTAGGCTCATGAACCTTTCTCTAAGGGTTCCCGTAAATCTACAAGTAAATTCTTTAAGAATAGTAGGTAATTGGGTGCTAGGTTTTGTTTGCTAGAAATCTAGTCAAGTTGCAAAAGTAAGCAACCACGGTCTTTTCTTTTTGAAATGGGAATATCATCAAAAGTGAACCACGGTCTACTTGCTGGTTTGCTAAGATCTGGAGCTGGTGTAGGAACTAGTGTATCCTTTTGAATGGATTTAGCTTCGTCAAAAGATTCAACTAATTCTGTAGTTTGATTTTCTCCTTGGGTGTTGGTTCTACTGTGTCAGCCATCATTATAGTGGTTATATCTATAAACTCTTCTTCAAAATCCACCACTTGCTAGAAGGAGTCTTATGACTATTTTCTGATTCTTGGGATTTTTTTGAAGATAATTGTTAGTTCTAAATGACCAATTAAGCTATGGACAAAGGTTCTGGCTGAGTCAGAGGAAGAGGATCCTGGGAAAATTCTTCATTTTGAATTGGGATCTGCTTCTCCATTTCTTACTGTTGCTGCTTTTCTTTTCTTTTTTTGGAGACCTTCCGTGAGGAAATTTTTGGAGCACTTTTGAGGATTTTTGGATTCATTAACATGGGAAACTGTGGAGCTAATACTTGAGAGCCTGTAAAAAAAACTAGAATAGAAGGGAGTGATTGTCGTCTCCCTATTTTTGTCAATCTGGGCTATCTCCCTCTTTAGTCTACTAATTTCTTCTTCCTTCTGATTAAATTTTGCTCCGAAGTCATTCCTTTTGATCAGGGTTTGGAGGTCTTTATCCAATGAATCAACTTTCTATAGCATTCTTTGGTAGAGTCTTGTAAGGTCATCAACCCAGGTATCGGTCGTATCAACCCGTTTGATTATCTTCTCCATCTTGGCATCTATCTTTGTCAGGAGTTTGTTTTGGACTCTGGCATTTTGGTATGCTAGTTCATCACTTCTTCTCCTTGAGTTAGTTGAGTAGTTCTCCCTGAGCTATCAATTGTAGGTTGTATGAAGGGCTTTGAAGGAATTTTGTTGACTTCATCCACCTGTTTTTCCAATGGAGGAAAGTCATGGTCATAGTGGAATATCATACACTACAGTGGTTTTGGTGGAGAGGTTTTTGGGGTGATGACTTATGTCCTGCATATGCCTTTTCTACGATCTTCCTCCCGGATAAACTTCAGGCATTCATCATAATAAGAGAGTGGCTTGTTTTTAGGTGGATCTGGATCGGGATCTGGATCTGGTGGCCGATAACCTTTACAGTTAGTTGCCTTGAGCATATTCCTTCTTTCTCTTTTCTCTTTCTTTTAGCCTCTTCTTCATCTTTATTTGCATCCCATTCATTACAAGAGTAGTCTGGATCACACATAGATAGATCAATGTCCTAGATGAAATGACAATCTATTTTGTCTATATAGACCCAAGATCCATCAGTCCTAAATGAATAGATTGGGATCTCATCTTCTAGATTTCTTAGCTTTTTGTGAGTGATCATCAGCTGTCTAAACAAAGGTTGGGATGTTCCTTCTTCTTTTTGTACATTGAAAACTGTCTTTACTCTCCCATCTAAGAGTCTCTAGAAGTCGGAATGAATGGCTTTTACAGGTTGCTATGTCTACTACTGTTGAAGAGATTCATAGTTTGTAATCCACTCCTTTGGCATAAGTTTTTCAAGTTCTGTCAGGGAATCTGCACAATAGTTGGAACTTTGTCTCCTGAATCTACAAGGATCATGAGAGCATCTGTGGTGCCATAGTTTTGTAGATCTATGGCATGATTATGCAATCTGTACACCAACTAATGGTGTAGAGTGGCCATGACAGCGGATTAGACTTGTTCAGCTCCAAGAATCTGGACTTGAACCTTTAAGGTTGTGGAAAGGTTTATGTCTCAGGGTGAGACATCAAAGTTGAGAAAAAAGGTCAGGACAACACTTCCTGAGTTGAGGGTTGTGAGAATAGTGCCAATAACAGCATTCTGATATTCTATGAATCTTGTATCAAGAAGTGCTATTCTGGTAGTAACAGGGAGACCTCTTCTTCCATGGTAGGATAGTATGAGCCGGATGGCTCCAAAATGAAGGTGAGTGTAGCCTTCAATTTTCCAATGGTTGATGAACTCTTGGGGAATTGTGAGAGTCACATACTGTTCTCCCGTTGTAAAAGGGAGATCACAATGATCCAATTTAGTGGACTGAATGAACTCTTTAGCCTGAGGACGGGTGGTAGATATAAGGGATCTGATGTTTCTAATAGGGTTTCTCTTCCTATATATATTATACGGGCTCATGATAGGTGATGCTGCCTGTTCTATCATGACATCACTAGGAATAGTAGAGTATTCTACAATGTTCTTTATCTTACTAGTAGAGTGTCTGGGTAAAGACATGGTTGAAGTAACATGAGTAAAAGTGGGAAATATCACTGAGATCTTGATTTTTCATTTTCTCAAAGAATTCTTCTACTCATCCCTCTCAGGTTCCCAAAAAACCTCTCTAATATGTTTCCCACATTTAACAAAACGCCGCCTAATGGCTCTGAAACCATTGAAACCTCGGGAGCCTCACAAAGAAATGTTATTGAGATAAGAAGAATGATTTTTTTATGTTTTCACATTGGAATACAAAATGTTATTCTAATCCATAGATGGGCCAATGAATCAACTCTGTTAAGGTTGAAAAGTTTACTTGACAATGAAAAGAAAATTAAAACAGAAGAAAGTATTACATAGTTATTAATCACAACATAACATGTTGAGATGGTGATTAGTAACCAATGAGAAGGCCCAATCTCTATTTTCATTTATTGAATTCAAAAATGTCTATATTCTTGAAAAATTTTCAAATGAAAACTCAAATAGCCCTTTAAACAAATTAAAATATCCTAGTTGGTAGATTCAATTCTCAATCCATTAGTTCATTACTTTCCAAATGAAGGGATTCAAGGTTCTAAAATATTTTCATAATCTTTGAAGCTACACTCTAGGAATAATATTACTTGAGAAAATTGTGATGCTCAATTATAAGCCAATTTCAATTGCAATATTATAAGCCAATTTCAATTGCAATAAAAGTTGATATTAGATAGTATTATGATGAAAGCAAAAGATTTTAAAGACGTTTTCATATATCATCAGTTGGTAAGGAGCTTAATTTATTTCACATTAACAATCCTAACATTAGAGGTCACCAAAATTTCGGTTCGAATCAAAACCAAGCCAAAACCAAACCAACGGTTTTGGTTCATAAATAAGAACCGTGGATAAAGGTTTTATCGGGTTTGGCAGTTTGGTTCCGATTTTTCAAAATGTGGAACTAAAACTGGAACCAGTAGCTCGGTTCCGGTTCAGAACCGTGTAATGTTTACATAAATATAAATAAGCTCTATTCTTTTCTCACTCTCATTTTCAATTTTAAATACGATTTTTATTTTTTTATAAATCTAAATTATATTTCTTTTACGATTTTTAAGTTTAAATTATATTTTTTACGAAACAAATTACAATCTTCAAAATATAAGTAAAATGTACTATTTTTTCACTTTAATTTTTAATTGTAAGTGCAAGTTATATTTTTTACTAAGTCTAATTTATATTTTATTTATAAATTTTAAATCTAATTTATATTCTTTTTACAACAAAATGTACAACTTTAAAAATATAATCTTTTCTCATTTTTATTTTTAATTCTAAATGTAAGATATATATATATATATATATATATATATATATATATATTAAGTTAAAGTTATATATATACATATACCGACACCTCCAAGATTCGGTTCTGGTTCCACCAGTAGGGAAATTGGGAACCGGTGGTTTTAGAAACGTAATCGGCTATTGGAGTTGCGAGTAGATTCATGAAAATACCAAAAACCAGACTTAAACTTGAGAACTTTTATAGAAATATTGTGATTTTTATACAAATTTAATGAAATATTGATGTTTTAGTTTTTGTTCCTAAATTATTGAAAGTGATATCTAGAAAATCAACTTTAAAGTTGACACTTTATCCAAAGCCAATTTTTGAAATATCACCTATAAAGTCAATTTCTAAAATGTTGACTTTAAAATCAATTTTTGGAGCATGGACTTTAAGCTTTTTTATAGAAAAAATATTTATCACATGTTATTTATTGATTTTATGTAACAAAGGCATAACTAATATAGTAAATCATTCAATAGATTCTCATAAATCATCTAACAAATTTACACATAAGTTGCTGATAAAACTAACAAAATAATATAAATATTTAATCCAATCAAATAAAAGCCTTGTGTAATATTAGATATTGTTTCAAATAATCCAAAATGAAATAGAATAGCTTTTTCTACATGTGGTCTCACATGATGACATCTACGATGCTAATAGAATATATTAAATATAAGAACCTAAGAGGACATACTGCTTTCCATATGCAGTGGAGAGTCACATTTAGGTATTTCTTTTTGTAGCTCTTCTAACTGATAAGACAATGGTTGATCATTAATTATCTCATATACATCATCTTCATCATAGTATCTAGATGTGATGGTTTGATCTTGTGATTATTGAAACTTCCTTTCGCCTTCAAAAATTGAAAGTGATACTAACATTCGACGACCCTCTCTAACTGTAGTCGTGTATATTGGCAAACCAATTTAGGATCCAACTCTACATTGTTCATTGCTTTGTTAGTTAGATCATACACTTGTCCCTAATATTCATTTTGAGAAAATGTTAAAAGCAACTATTAATGCAATAAAAATGTTTTTAAGTATGAAAGTTTTAGGAAAATATATCATAAACATATCCAAAATTTCACAATTGATGAAATTGGATGGACACTATAGAAGGACAATGCTCTAGAATACCTATCAAAGTGCGAGTAATTTGGTGAAACCAAATCGTGACCAAATCATGTATTTTATAGGTCCACTCATAGGAAACCTAGGTATAATATTCCCCAATGCCTTGTTCAGCACTCAATATGATGTGCATGGTAAAGTATCTAATTATTACCCTTTCTACTTTAACAATTAGTTGTATATAGTTTTAAAGTATCAATTATAACTAGCAGAAGTTGTTAGTAGCGAATTTTTTTATAACTTGTTGAAGAAAATGTAGGTGAACAACATCAAAATGAATGACCAACACACTCACACACCAAATATCTTGCTCTTATAAGTAATAATCTAGAAGTTTTTTTAATCTCCTTATCTGGATAAGATTAACAGATGAACTATAAAAATAAAGTAATATTAAATATCAATAAAATAATTTTTTTTAGTAATTAAAAAAATATCATTTGTAAGATACTTACATTATCCTCTATTAAATAGTGTAGGTCTCAATAAAGTCAAAGTACAAAGATTTATCATAAAAAAAACTCAATTCCGTGTTCCATCTAAAAAGACCCATAGATATTAATAAAAATTGTAGTATACAAATAGGGAAAAATAAAAAATTAACAAGTTATACAAAAAAAAGGGGAAAACTCACATGCACCCATGAGGTCGATTATGCGTATAGAAGGTCTAATGGGCTACAAACTCTAGCTATATCTCTATACAATAACTACATAATGCTTTGTACAAGAAAGCCAAAGTTGCATTGCCCCAACTATATCTTAATGCTTCATCATTATCCCAAAAAACCTATCAATTTGCAATATTCAGCATCTAGCATGTTACAATACATCTAAATCTATAGAGTCATGGGTTAAATTATGAATACTTAAATCTATGGAAATGCTATTTAGCTTTAGTTAATCACCATCAAGATCATCTAGAAACAACATATAACTCAAAAAGTCTTGGCAAATTGTCTATTACCCAATGATAGTATGATTATAGTCTAGACCAATAACTAGATTTTTATTTATAGGTAAACCTCATAATACTCTAAGATTTTCTAATATCATAGTTGCTTCACCTATTGAAGGGTGAAAAGTATGTCGCTTATCACTGTCACTTAACTAATACTATGATCAATGAATAACCTATTTGTGTAGAACCCTCTATGTACACACTATAAAAGCACGTATATTTTAGGTTCATTTTTGTAATCTCAAAAAATATATGTTTTTTTTTTTAAGTTTTGCATGTACATTCGAATGACAACAATTATCCTGATAATGTAGACATTAGACAAACCAGTTATTGAGGGTATTTTTATACACCTTGTAATACCTATCTACATGAATCGACTAACACTTTACTATATGTTACACTTCTTCTTTACTCCTAAAAATCATCCCACTCTCTAGCTCTGAAATTTGATTGTCCACCAAAATTGTTTGCTAGTAATCATCATTTTTCAATCATAAAGTCTTTCTCATCACCTACATTAAAGAAGAATAGTATGCTGGCTCCTCTATTCTCCATGTTTATATCATTGGTCAAATTCATAGTCTTTTCATCATGTCTAGTACCACCAAATTCATTGTCATCATCAAAATCATTAGATGAATCTTCCTCATTATCCACTTAATTCTCAATCAAATCACTATGATGATTAGCATTATGATTTGTATTTGGATTGCAATGTTTTCTATGGCTTGATCTCTTGACTCAAGTGTAGAATCCTACCAATATGAATTGTGATCATTAGGACCCTCATTAGAAGGAAAAGTTTCTAGTGCATTTCTTTTTATTAGTGATATCATGTCATTCTTTATGAATACCTCATAATGGTACCATGAATTCTCAAAGATCCCATTTCCACTTTTATTGTTGGGTAAATTACATCTACTACCCTTGTGGTTCGTGTAAATTACCAATCAAATTTCGAGATTTGGTAAAACTACCAATATCCTCTTAAGGGGGCTAAATGTTATGAATTTAGTTGATTAAAGGGGTTAAATGTTATGAATTTATCAAATTTAAGGGGGTATTAGTAATTTCTCATATCTCAGGGTTTGATTGGTAGTTTTTACAAACTACAGGGGTAGTAGATGTAATTTACCCTTTATTGTTTTAATAGTTGTGTGAGTGAGTTATAACTACTTTGGGGAACAAATGATCTACTATCCCCAAATTGAATATGATCATGGATGGTCTCTTTGTTTATATATAGGTCAACAATGTTAATGGCAGGAAATATTGTTGGAATGGAATGCATAACATTTCTTTTGAAGTACCATCACATTCGACAGAAACAAGTATATATGTAATTGTACGAAGAGCAAAGTTTATAGGATATCGATGCATCAATTTTATCCTAATTCCATACCATCAATCCCTCATAATTTGATATAAGTCCCTAATAACTCTATAAATCTAATTTTATGATCTATAGCAACAAATATTTTGTTATCTATAGCTATAAATCACCTTGAACTAACACTGTATTGGGAACTATTGACACTATTTATTATCTTTTTATCTCAATATAGCACAAGCCTCACCCGATTATCTTTCATAAGTGTATTCCATAAAATTGTAGAGAAAAAAAATATTAAATTTACTTAAATACATGTTATTTATTTCATTTATCCATGAGCATTCAACATAGAAGCTCAAAATACAAAGGCATGCTAACCTTTTACATAGATAAACCAAAAAATGCTTGCAACTCTAAGATTTAGAATGATTTAATTTCTCTTGTCTTTTAATGCCTTTTTCCCATGCATGATCACATTTAGAAAATATGTATATCATTACATGAAAAAATTAAATACAAAATAATAAGTTTCTATTTTATTATGAAAAAGGTAAATTTTAAATATTTAAATTTTATGATTGGAAGAAAGAAAAGATTAGTAGGTGCATGATTATGTTATGAATGCAAGAGATACAAAATGGGATATATATATACAGCCACAAACTACAAAATTCTAGCAAATCTTGTCCCTCACAATTTACCCTTGAATGAGACTTTTTCAAGTATGCAAGTAGGATAAACTCCAATTCTTTTATCGCCTAGGTATTTGTCAAAATCTTACTTTCAAACCCATAACAATTCTACACCCTCCATGTTATCTAGCAAATCAATAACGATAATATCTTTAAAGTGTTGGACCAAAAATAATATGAAAACTAAATAAAACAAGATGGCTCTAAACTCCAAAATAAATTTTCCAACTCAATACAAATAACAAAGTCAATATAGGACTTGTCTAAAAACTGGAGGTTTATTTTTCCTCTTTCTCACACACAAAATATGTTGGACAACATGTCCTATTTATAGGAGTTACCAAAAGCCAAACTTGACAAGATTTCCTATCTAATTTAAATCTAATTTAGAATAGGATTTAATCACCAAAACCAAATCAAAATATGAATCAGTACCCAAACCTAAATCCATTTGGAAACTTAGTTTAATTATTCTACATTGTCTCCTTTAAACTAAGTTTTCATAATTTATCATGCCAAGTATTTTCTTCAACTTCACAAACATCTCGATCTTCAACACCTTTGTAAAAATGTCTTCCACTTGATTTTCAGTTTTGTAATAGTCAATAATAATCTTCTTTCTTGAACTAACTTATGAATGTAATGAAATTTGATGTCAATGTATTTACTTCGTCCATGAAATATTGAATTCTTTATTAATTCAATAGCTGACTTCTATCACAAAAAATCTTTGTAGGACATCTTGCTTATGTTGTAAGAAATCAAACATCCTTCTTAACCATAAAGTTTGAGAAGTACTATTCGCTATAGCCATGTATTCAGCCTCGGCAGTAGATAAATCTATCACTGGTGGTTTCTTTAATGACCATGAAAACACACTAGATCCAAGAAAAATGCATATCCAGAAGTGTTCTTTCTTTCAATCATATCACCAGTCCAATCATTGTCTGTATATCGAATAAGTCTGCTCTCATCATGATATGAATAAAATACACCCTTAGATTGAGTACCTGGGATATATTTCAATATCCTCTTTATTTCTTGCAAATGTGATTGTCATGGACATCCCATAACTACTAATCAACCCAACATTGTAAGTAATGTCAGGCCTCACCGAAGTCAAGTATCTGAGACTCCCAACCAATTTTTTTTAATAGGTTGAGTCAACAAATTCACTAGTACATTCTTCTTTCAACTTCAGTTCTTATTCCACTAGGGTCATTATTGGCTTGGCTTGATCCATCTTAGATCTTTTCAAAATATCACTAGCATATTTCTTCTGTGAAATAAATATACAATATTCTCTTTGATCAATTTCAATTCCAAGAAAGGAAGATATTAATCCCAAATCTATCATCTCAAAATATCCAATCATAGCCTCCCTGAACTCATAAATTAATTTGGGATTATTACCCGTAAAAATCAAATCATCCATGAATAAGCATACAATAAGGATATCTCCACCATAATTGAATTTGATTTATAGAGTATGCTCATACGAACATCTTTAAAAACTATTTTCCAAAAAATGTCAATTCTTGTATACCAAGGTCTAGGAGCTTGCTTCAAACCATATAATGTCTTCTTTGTAAACTTTATTTTCATGAGATTTCTTAACATAACCTTCAGACTGCTCAACAAAAATTTCTTATTTAAGAATACCATTCAAAAATGCTGATTTTAGATCCATTTGGTAAATCTTCCAATAATATTTTGTAGCAAGTAAGATAATCATCCTCACCGTGTCAAGTCTCGCAACGGGTGCAAAAACTTTAAAATAATCAATGCTTATTTTTTGTCTATACCCTTTACTACCAATCTCACTTTATAGTGATCTACTTCTCCATTTAGTTTGTACTTGGTCTTGTACACCCATTTGATTCCAATTGACTTCTTTCCAGCTGGAAGTGTAGTTAATTCCCGTGTTTTATTATTCTCAATGGGATGAATTTCTTCATCCATTGCTTTTACTCATCTTTTATCTTTGACTGCTTCTTCAAAGATAACTGGATCACAATCTGTAAATAAAGCAAAGTTCACAATATCTTCATTAGACATATCATTATCTTTACTTACAACATGGTCTTGAAATTTGGTTGGCATTGGCCTTTGCTATTGTGGGTGACCAGACGTCTCAACTCGAGCTAGTTGGGACACATTTGGAAAATTGTGTAACTTGCTCTTATTACTGTCTATGCACGCTCCCTTCTTCAAAACTTATAGGAATTTGCGAATGACTAACTTTTGTTTTAGGCTCATTTGAAGACCAATCCCAAGCTACTTGCTCATCAAACGTGACATCTCTATTGATGATTACCTTATATGTCTCTAGATTATATAACTTTTAATCTTTTGTCTCATGACTATAATCAAGAAAGATACATTTTTCTATCTTGACATCTAATTTCTTCTTTCAATTATTTGGAACATGAGCATAAGCAATATAGCCAAATACTCTCAAGTGACAAATATTTGACTTTTTCCTTGTCCAACATTCTTCAAGTGTTTAATCATAATTGCACCTTGCAAGACACTGGTTTTGTACACAAGTAACAGATTTTGCTCAAAATCCCATTGGCATTTCTTAGCATGCATCATTGACCTGATCATATGCATGATTATTCTATTCTTTCTTTTTGCCACTACCTTTGATTGAGGAGTGTACCTAGCTGTCAATGATGTTTGATACCATGATCTTTCAAATAATTATCACACATAATGAATTATCTACCTCGATCTGTCCTTAAAATTTTGATGTAAAACTCACTCTACTTTTCCACCTAAAATTTGAAGCTTTTGAAAACATTACAAGCATCATATTTTTTTTAAAGAAATAAACCCACATTTTCTTGCTAAAATTATCAATGAAGGTAATAAAGTACTTATTATTCATTTGAAGGAAATTCAACGAATACAAATCAATGCACCAACTGTAATGGTTTGTTAACTCTCTAAACCTTTCCTTTTGGAAATACATCCCGATGTTGCTTGCCCAAAATATAGGATTCATACTTATTATCTCCAAAATTGATAGAAGGAAACCCATAAAATTTATTCTTTCTTGCATGAAATTTCAAACTATCAAAGTTCAAGTGCCCATATCACAAATGCCATAACCATGTATCATTAAATACTATAGAACTAAAAGAAAATGAAACACCACATGTGAGGGTAATGGGAAAAAGTCAACTTTGAGTCATATTCACCTTGGCAATATGACCCAATTTGTCATCACTAATAGTGCACATGCCTTGCTTGAAATGTAGATCATATCCTCTTTTAGAAAGTTGTCCTAAACTCAACAGATAATGACACAAACTAGGCATATAGGAAACATCAAATATATAATTTGAAGGCCTATCTTTCAAAATAATGGCAATCTTCCCCTTTCCAATAGCAAGTACCTTTCCATTATTCTCAAATGTCACATACGTTTTAAATGATTTGTCAAAATCAACAAAAATTTCTTCATGACCAATCTTGTGATTACTACAAGTACATTCTAAATACCACTATTCCTTCTTATTATTCTATAAAGTAGAAGTAGAAAATAGCAATGTGATAAAAATATAAGAACCAAGGTTGAAACAATCAACCATCCAGCTAGGACAACTCAACCAAATCCGAAAGAGACAAATCTAAAAGTACAAGTTGGATGTTTAGTTGAGAATTCGCCTGCAAAGAGACATCCATACCTTGATCCATTACAAGGTGTTAGAAGACCTATAATTAGGTCACAAATTAAGAGAATGAAAGATGTCTTAGCATCTCTTATAATTGAATTAAGTAAAGCTCAAGAAACTAAGGTAGCAAGGAAAGCAAGGAAGACTTTCGGTCTTAGATCATCATATGTCATTCTAGTCATCAATGAAGACTCAAGAATGAAGGATAGAGTATGGCTGATTTTCACTTGTGTAATCAAGATCCTTAGGCCACTTCTCATCACAGTCCAATTTCAAATTTGGAAGGTTCCAATTCGGAAGGAAGCAAATCAATTCAACACTTGGACTTAATTCAACTCAATTCCATTCAGCACTTGGACTTATGGTTTAGGCAATATTATTTTTTCTTCATGAACAACTTCCAAGACCATATCCGTGATATTTAGAGAAGCTTCCAAATTCATAGCTAGAAGATTTAAAGAAGCTTCCCAATTCAATTCAAGATTGGAAAAACACAAGGCTTGAAGGCAACACACGTTCGGCCAGCACACAAATCCAAATCAGCCTTGGATTAGTTTTAGTTTTAGGCAGCTATTTTGTTCTATTTCCTTTTCTTAGATTAGAATAGTTTTAGTAAGTATTTCTTTTAGTAATTATTTCTTTAATTAGTTTCCTAAAAACCTAATCCAACTAGGGAATGACTTTCTTAATTCTTACACATTGTAATCTATAAATAGAGGCCATTCAGCCATAATAAAATACAAACTTGATTCAATACAAACTTGAGAGCTTTTAACTTTTCTTTGAGTTTTAGTTTAGAACTTGCTTTGAGTCTTTGATGATAGCCTCTTAGGTTTATGTTTAAGTTAATTTATTGAGTTTCTTTCCCTCAATAATCTGAGTGTGCTTGGTTGGTTCCAAGGATAGTTCAATTCTCAACTTTGAGTTTGGATAATTCCTTCGAGTGTCAAGTGGACAAAAGCAAGGTCCTTCTTCAATCTTCGAGTTGGTGTCTTGCTAAAAGAAGAGTTAGTTCAACCTAGAGGACGATACTAGGACCTACACTCTGGTATATGTTCGAATTTTATCCTTTGGTTTAAGATTCGTATCACAATGTCTCACTCTATCTTGCAAATCATTTTCTCCCATTTTAGCATGCACTTCTTTGTTGTTATTATTTTTGAACTGATGCTCCTTTTTATATTGATCAAATTTTCCACAATTACAGTGCTTGATTTTTTTATCTATCATGTCCTTGAAAATTATTCTCCTCATTATTAGCCATATCTTCACTATATTTTTGTTGATAGGAAGGATTACCTCTTCCTTGACCAAAAAAAAAAAAAAATTTCCTTTGGATTGATGAAGTATTATATTATTTTAGAGTGGCAGGGCCATCTAAATGTTTTTGTTGTTGTTAGCCTATGAAATCTTGCAAGGAGACTATGCATTAATAATATGGGGATATTTTTTAACACAGTTTGAGGCTAGATTATGATAGGATGTCTACCTTTAATATATGCATGGCTATTTGGGTAGTGCAAAGTATAAGAAGATTGTTGAAAAAGGCTTTATGTAAAACAATTAAACTAAGTTTCCAAATAAATTTAGGTTTTGGGTAGTGATTCATATTTAGATTTGGTTTTGGTTATTAAATATTATTTTAAATTAGATTTAAATTGGATAGGAAATCTTTTTAGGTTTGGGTTTTGATAACTCCTATAAATAGGACATATTGTCCAACAATATTGTGTGTGCGAGAAAGAGAAAAAATAAACCTTTAGTTTTTAGACGAGTCCTCTATTGACCTTGTTCTTTGTGTATTGAGTTAGAAAATTTATTTTGGAGTTTAGAACTCTTTTGTCTTATTTAGTTTTCATATTATTTTGGCTCCAACATCTGGTATTAAAACTTATGTAAGGGTCCTAGGGAGACTAAAAGATGGCGTCTACACAATTTGTTTCTGATTGCATAGTATTTATCTTTGATGACAATAATGATTTTGAAACCTGGCGTGAATTGATGGAAAAAAATTTCAAAAGTCATTGAAATATGGCTCATTATTGACCCTAAATTTTAAGAGCCAAAAGAGGGTCAGGAATTGACAAAACAACAAACTCAAGAATTAGAGACGAACAAGAGTCATAATCAACAAGTTCAATTTTATATGCAAACAAAAATCCAAGTAAAAGTTAAATTTTTTATCTATCATGTCCTTGAAAATTATTCTCCTCATTATTAGCCATATCTTCACTATATTTTTGTTGATAGGTAGGATTACCTCTTCCTTGACCAAAAAAAAAAAAAAAAATTTCCTTTGGCTCTACTTCTATAATTCCTTGTTTCTCAGTGTCATCATTGTTGGTCACCTTGACATGACTTGTGTCACCACTTTTGGAAGTTTCTTCTTTGGGTTTATCCACCACTGATTTTAATGCTTCTTCTAATTATTTATTTGGTACTAGTGACATCTCATAGGTAATCAATTCACCTTCCAAATCATCAAATTGTAACATGCTCAAATCTTTAGTTACTTTAAGGATCGCCTTCTTTTTATGAAATTTTGAAGACAACGAATGTAAAACTTTGGAAACCACTTGTTCTTCTTCTAACTCTTCACCATTCATTCTCATATCACTTATAGTACTTTTGATTCTATCCATGAAATCTTGCATTTTTTCAGTGGGTTTCATATAAGCCAATTTATATTGCCTTCTCAACTCTTGCAATTTGAATTTTCAAACATCTTTGTTATCACGATTCATATTGAAGAAAATTCTTCATGCCTTCTTTGCTATTTTTGCATGTAGAGATTTATTAAGTACTTTTACTTGGATTTTTGTTTGCATATAAAATTGAACTTGTTGATTATGACTCTTGTTCGTCTCTAATTCTTGAGTTTGTTGTTTTGTCAATTCCTGACCCTCTTTTGGCTCTTAAAATTTAGGGTCAATAATGAGCCATATTTCAATGACTTTTGAAATTTTTTTCCATCAATTCACGCCAGGTTTCAAAATCATTATTGCCATCAAAGATAAATTGGCGTGAACCCTTGGATAACTTGTTCCAAAAACTCACTACACACGTTCTGCCCCTTGGATCAACCCAATTGGAATCTTTCCTTGGAGATGGTATGTTCCTTGAAGGTGGAATAGCTCCTCAACCCCTTGATAACCCGTATCAAGAAACCTTGGAATCAATTGATGGAAGAAATCCGAATTTCCTAGGGAACAAATCTAGGAAATCAAGAACCAACAAACACACAAATTTCGAATTTGTGTAATTTGCAAGTAATTACAGAAACTAAAGAGCAATTCTCTCAAGCTTGTAATGTCAGGAACCAAATTTTTGTGCATCCAAAATCGTCCCCTCCAAGATGGCCGACGGCTCCTTAAGGAGTACAAGCTAGGGTTTCACAAGTTAGGGTTTCTTTAGGGCCAAATGGGCTCTAAGGGTTACATGACTCTTGGGCTATATGACTCTAATTACCATATAATTAAAACTAAGCCCAATGATCTTAAGGTTCTAAGGAAAATAATAGTCAAGCCAAACCCATTATGGTTACAACTTGGAATTTGGCTCCAAAGCCTAATTAACAAGACCCAATTACACTTAGTACATTAATAAACATGGTCTTGTCAATCTTGGTCTTCTCCCCATCCTTTTGGGCCGTTTGGATGAGTCCATTCAAGGCTTCCTTCATTTTCTTTGTTCTAGCCTTTGTCATTGGTCCACCAAGACCTTGAAGTGGATCCGAGACCTTGCTCTTCAAACCTTCCTCTTCTCGCCTTTTCCCGCTCACGCTATTATCATCATGCTCCAGGCTTGAAGTCTCTTCAATGCTGGTTGAATTCATATCAGTCCCCCCTTCTTCGAGAGGATTCGTCCTCGAATCCAGATCATCATAATCTGCAACGTCAAAAGGAGACAAATCAGCAACATTGAATGTAGTACTTACATTGTACTTACCAGGAAGGTCGATCTTGTAAGCGTTGTCATTGATTTTCGCGACAACTTGGAAAGGTCCATCTCCACGTGGATGCAATTTTGTCGATCTTTGTACTGGAAACCTTTCCTTGCGCATATGAACCCACACCCAATCTCCTGGCTCAAAAGTGACTTTCTTTCGACCTTTGTTTGCATTCCGAGCATAGGATTCATTCCTCTTCTCAATATTCAACCGAACCTGCTCATGTAACTTCTGGACAAAGTCAGCCTTGCGCTTGCCATCTAAATTAAGCTGCTCCTTGATTGGCAAAGGTGAAAGATCTAAAGGTGTCAAAGGATTAAAGCCATACACAACTTCAAAAGGAGAATGGTTAGTAGCAGTGTGAAGAGTCCTATTATAAGCAAACTCACAAATAGGTAAACACTCCTCCCAATTTTTGAGATTCTTTTGCACAATGGCACGAAGTAAAGTTCCAAGGGTACGATTAGTTACCTCAGTTTGGCCATCCGTTTGTGGATGAATCGTGGTAGAAAACAAAAATTTAGTCCCTAACTTACCCCATAAAGTCTTCCAAAAATAACTAAGGAACTTTACATCACGATCACTGACAATGCTCCTCGATATTCCATGTAGTCGAACTATTTCCTTAAAGAACAAATCAGCGACATGCTTTGCGTCATCACATTTTCTGCAAGGTATGAAATGCGACATCTTAGAAAACCGATCAACAACCACAAAAATGGAGTCATTACCTCGCTGACTCCTTGGAAGTCCAAGGATAAAATCCATGGAAATTTCCGTCCAAGGTGAAGTCGGAACCGGTAATGGATGATACAATCCGTGTGGCTTGATCAGACTTAGCTTGCTCGCAAGCAACGCAATTAGCCCAAATTCTTTCAACTTCCACTTTCATCTTAGGCCAATAAAAATGCTCACGCAGAATCTCGTAAGTCTTTAAGACACCAAAATGTCCCATTAAACCACCGCTATGAGCTTCGCGGACCAACAGCTCACGTATGGAACTCTTCGGAACACACAACTGCTTTCTTTGAACAAGAAACCTTCAAATCGGAAAAATTTGCTGAAAGCACCGTTTTCACAAGCAAAATAGACACTAGAAAACTCGGGATCAGTTGCATATAATTCCTTCATCAATTCAAAACCCAAAATCTTAGTGCCTAAGGTAGTAAGAAGTGCAAACCTCCTAGACAAGGCATCAGCAACAACATTGTCTTTGCATTTCTTATATTTGATAACATAGGGAAAAGTGTCAATAAAAGAAACCCACTTAGCATGACGCTTACCTAAGTTAACTTGTCCCTTCAAGTGCTTGAGGGATTTATGATCGGTATGGATGATGAACTCCTTCGGGTAAAGATAATGCTGCCAAGTCTTTAGAGCCCTTACCACAGCGTACATCTCTTTATCATATGTAGGATAGTTCAAGGCTGCTTCATTTAGCTTCTCACTAAAGTACGCAATCGGACGTCCCTCTTGTTGAAGCACTGCTCCAATACCTATCCCGGAAGCATCACAATCAATTTCAAACATTAGGTCAAAGTTAGGTAATGCTAAAACAGGTGAATGTGTTAACTCATGCTTAAGTAAATCAAACGCCTCTTGCTGCTTTTCACCCCATTCAAATTTCACATCTTTCTTAACTAACTCATTCAGGGGTGCGGCCTTTGTGGAAAAATCCTTCACAAACCTCCTATAGAAGCTTGCAAGGCCGTGAAAACTTCGAACCTCAGATGCCGAAGTAGGAATTGGCCAAGATCGAATGGCCTCCACTTTTTGCTCATCAACTTTAATTCCCTGTGCACTAACAACAAAACCAAGAAAAACAACTTCCTCTACACAGAATGAGCACTTAGCTAAATTAGCAAAAAGCTTTTCTTTTCGCAAAGTCATTAAAACAAGTTTCAAATGTTCAACATGCTCATTAATGTCTTTGCTATACACCAATATGTCATCAAAGTATACCACAACAAATTTATTGAGAAAAGAACGCAGGACATGATTCATAAGACGCATAAAGGTACTAGGAGCATTTGTCAAACCAAAAGGCATAACAAGCCACTCATACAAACCAAACTTGGTCTTAAAAGCTGTCTTCCATTCATCACCCTCTCTAATTCGAATTTGGTGGTATCCAGATTTTAAATCAATTTTGGTGTACACCTTTGAACCATGCAGCTCATCCAACATGTCATCTAAACGTGGAATTGGGTGCCTATACTTAATGGTGATTTTATTAACAGCACGACAATCAGTACACATACGCCATTCACCAGTTTTCTTAGGCACAAGAATGACAGGAACTGCACATGGACTCAAAGATTCCCTTACCTAACCACGAACTAAAAGATCTTCAACTTGTCGTTGTAGCTCTTTGGTCTCTTCAGGGTTGGACCGATATGCTGGTCTATTTGGTATGTTTGTGCTCGGTATGAAATCAATTTGATGTTCAATTCCTCTTTGGGTGGCAATCCGGCTGGCAACTCGTCAGGAAATACATCTCGGAATTCCTGCAATATGTTAGAAATCTCAACCGGTAGGTTGGATGGCAAGTCAACACTAAGTAGAACATTAGATTCACAACAAATAAGAAGAAACAAAACACGATTAGTATGCAGACAATTATCAACATGTCGGACATTTGCATAAAAATTTGGCTGTTTCTTATTTACTTGAGTCACTTTCTTCCTCTCAATGTGTTCTACTTCATTTAACTCATATTGCTTAGGCTTAGAATTTTCAAATTGTCCTTCTCTCCTCACGGGTAGTGTAGAATTCAATTTCATCATTTGCTCAAATTCGCCCTTTAAATGCAATTGAGTTTCATAAACTTGAGTAGGCGACAAAGGTAGTAAAGTAGTTTTTTTACCATTAACAAGGAAAGTGTACCTATTACTTCGTCCACTGTGGGAAGCGTCCCTGTCAAATTGCCAAGGCCTACCAAGCAATAGATGACCAGCTTGCATAGGAGCCACATCACACAAAACTTCATCTTTGTATTTGTTGACTGAAAAATTTACTAAGACTTGTTTTGTGACTTTCACTTCTCCACTCTCATTGAACCATTGCAAGGTGTATGGATGTGGATGCCGAAGTGTGGGCAATTTTAGTTTATCTACAAGCAAAGTTGAAGCAATGTTAGTACAACTACCACTGTCAATAACAAGTATACATACCTTCTCATTGATGGTGCATTTAGTGTGTAAGATATTCTGGCATTGAACATTGTTCTCCTCTTTAATCTGAACATTTAAAGATCGCATAGTCACCAAAGATGGTCCTTCATCAGGACCAAAAACATCTTCATCAGATTCACCATTTTCTACAAGCGCTGGCATATCATCATGGTCACTTTCATGTTCACTCTCACTTTCGATCATGCTATCATCTCTGACGACCATAATTCGAGCATTAGGACACTCTCGTGCATAGTGTCTCTTGCCTTGGCACTTGAAGCATGTAACCTCCCTGGTTGGTTTTCTCACCTCACTTGATTTTTGAGTGTTTGAAACCACGGTTGGAGTAGTTTTTGAGGTACTAGGAGTTGCGGCCTTTTTGAAGTTGGTGCTTAAATCCTTCTTAGGCCATGTAGACTTCAAAGTGCTTGAATTCTGTGGGATTGAAAAGGTTCGGGTACCCCTCTCCTTAAGCTGCCTCTCAGCTTTCATTGCCTTGTGATACATCTCATTGAGATCTTCATACTCCTGCATCTCAACAATGTGGGCAATATCCTTCCTTAGTCCTCCTAGAAATCGAGCCATAGTAGCTTCACTGTCCTCTTGAACGTTGACTCGAAGCATAGTAGTCTCCAACTCTTGGTAATAATCCTCCACAGTCCTATTTCCTTGGGTGATCTTTTGCAATTTGTTGAACATCTCCCTGTAGTATTGGTGTGGAACAAACCGCTTTTTCATGAGCTTCTTCAATTCATCCCAAGTACGAACAGGCCTTTTTTCATCACGCCTCCTTTCTGCCTGAATTTTAGTCCACTGATTCACGGGCATATCAAGCAAATTCAACCACAGCTAGCTTGACCTTCTTTTCCTCCGAATAGTTGTGCACTGTAAAAATACTTTCAATCTTATCAGACCATTCAAAGAAAGCTTCAGGATTTTGCTTACCAAAGAATTGAGGAATTTTCATTTTGATACATCCTAAATTGGAATCAATTCTAGGAGTACGGTATTGACTTCCCTGAAATGCCTCGAAGGCTTCATCATCATTGTCATTGCCATATGTAGTCTTTGTAGATCGAGAGGATTCGGCTCTCTCAGCTTTGAGCTCCTTGATTTCCTATTGCAATCCTGAAACCAAAGTGTAAAATTTTGCTAACATCTCCTCATAGGATTCCTTAGAACCCGGTGGTGGGGGCGGTTGCCTCTCCATTATAGCTGCAAAGGTTAGCAAAGAAAATAGAACAATTTATAAGTCCTCACTTCCCTTCCCAAATCCACAAATTCACTCACCAAGTGTTTGAGTACTCTCGGGCTTATATAAGTGAAGGGACGGATTCACACCACTCAATTTGCTCTTCTGTTTCTATTCTTACTCAAACAATATTACACAAAGGAATTTACAACAAAGTAATGTAAGTGGACAATGAGATTGGAATGAATCTAAGGAATCAATGAAACAGTACCAAAAACACAAGAATTCGAATTTTTTGGTAAGGAATTTGGACAAACTGAATGCAAAATCAGAATCTACACGAAAAATTAGTGAGACACACAAAATTTCAGAATTTTTGGACCACAATTCAAGACACTTGAAGAAAAGAGATTTGGACAAAATAGCTTGTATTAGTGGTCTCAGCTCTTCCAAATTCTGGAATTGGTCAAGGACGTTTCTAGGCTCAAAATGTGGTAGAAGGGATGTATTTGGACAAGTAGAAGGCTAATCACAAACTGGAACAATCCAAAGTACAATCAGAACTTGAAAGGCTTAAAAGGCAAATCTGTTTTTCCAAAATCAGAAAAAGATTTTTGGCATGGTAACTTTAAAAGGCCATAACTTTCTATTCCGATGTCGGATTTTGCTCCGTAAGTACTCAAATCGAAGCTCTCCGAGAGATCTACAAGCAGACGCTAAGACCACCTACTGTCCTCCTGAAGTTTTCTACTCAAGTCCCAACAAAGAACTCGATAATTCCCAGCAATTTTCTTCTTTCCTCCTTTTTTTTTATATATTTTTTTTCAATTTCAACAAGGCATAAACAACAATTGGATCAGCAATTTTTTTTTTTAATTTCAACAAGGCATAAACAACAATTTCAGCCGCAAGGGTATGGATTTATCAAGAGAGCAAAGGTACGATTTTTGTCTAAGATGGAAGCAAGCCGAAACCACATCAACAAAAGAACAGAATTTGTTTCGTCATGAACATACCAATGATATTGAGGAGATAAAGAACATACCAATGATGATGATATTCAAAACAACAAGAAGATTGAGGAGATAAAGAGCATACCAATGATGATGATATTCAAAACAACAAGAAGATTGAGGAGATAAAGAACATACCAATGATGATGATTTTTTTTTTTGTACGGTAAAAGAAAAGATATGAACAGCTTGGGAACCAAGACTGCTCTGATACCAAAAACTGGCGTGAACCCTTGGATAACTTGTTCCAAAAACTCACTACACACGTTCTGCCCCTTGGATCAACCCAACTGGAATCTTTCCTTGGAGATGGTATGTTCCTTGAAGGTGGAATAGCTCCTCAACCCCTTGATAACCCGTATCAAGAAACCTTGGAATCAATTGATGGAAGAAATCCGAATTTCCTAGGGAACAAATCTAGGAAATCAAGAACCAACAAACACACAAATTTCGAATTTGTGTAATTTGCAAGTAATTACAGAAACTAAAGAGCAATTCTCTCAAGCTTGTAATGTCAAGAACCAAATTTTTGTGTATCCAAAATCGTCCCCTCCAAGATGGCCGACGGCTCCTTAAGGAGTACAAGCTAGGGTTTCACAAACTAGGGTTTCACAAGCTAGGGTTTCTTTAGGGCCAAATGGGCTCTAAGGGTTACATGACTCTTGGGCTACATGACTCTAATTACCATATAATTAAAACTAAGCCCAATGATCTTAAGGTTCTAAGGAAAATAATAGTCAAGCCGAACCCATTATGGTTACAACTTGGAATTTGGCTCCAAAGCCTAATTAACAAGACCCAATTACACTTAGTACATTAATAAACATGGTCTTGTCAATCTTGGTCTTCTCCCCATCCTTTTGGGCCGTTTGGATGAGTCCATTCAAGGCTTCCTTCATTTTCTTTGTTCTAGCCCTTGTCATTGGTCCACCAAGACCTTGAAGTGGATCCGAGACCTTGCTCTTCGAACCTTCCTCTTCTCGCCTTTTCCCCCTCACGCTATTATCATCATGCTCCAGGCTTGAAGTCTCTTCAATGCTGGTTGAATTCATATCATAAATACTATGCAATCAGAAACAAATTGTGTAGACGCCATCTTTTAGTCTCCCTAGGACCCTTACATAAGTTTTAATACCAGATGTTGGAGCCAAAATAATATGAAAACTAAATAAGACAAAAGAGTTCTAAACTCCAAAATAAATTTTCTAACTCAATACACAAAGAACAAGGTCAATAGAGGACTCGTCTAAAAACTAAAGGTTTATTTTTTCTCTTTCTCACACACACAATATTGTTGGACAATATGTCCTATTTATAGGAGTTATCAAAACCCAAACCTAAAAAGATTTCCTATCCAATTTAAATCTAATTTAAAATAATATTTAATCACCAAAACCAAATCTAAATATGAATCACTACCCAAAACCTAAATCTATTTGGAAACTTAGTTTAATTGTTTTACATAAAGCCTTTTTCAACAATCTTCTTATACTTTGCACTACCCAAACAGCCATGCATATATTAAAAGATAGACATCCTATCATAATCTAGCCTCAAACTGTGTTAAAAAATATCCCCATATTATTAATGCATACTCTCCTTGCAAGATTTCATAGGCTAACAACAACAAAAACATTTAGATGGCCCTGCCACTCTAAAATAATATAATACTTCATCAATCCAAACTTTTTGCGTCAATAATAAAGAAACAATAAACAATATGGAAACTAAAACTCTCGCACTCCAAATACACCCCTCCAAGTGACTAAGTGCTAATTGAACATACATGCAGTCATATGCAGACTTGACTAAAAAGTCGCCTGAATGAGTTAATTTTCACAACATTCGATCATTTCCTTCGTTGGTTAACTCAATAGAAAAAAAAAATCTATCCATTACTATTTCTGGAAGATGGGTAGCTAAGAAATCAACATTCGATATATTATTCATAATAAAATCCAAAACCTTCAATTTTCCACGAATTCACCATATTTGATAAAGAACCATCCCCTAACTAATTATCAAAGAGAAATGAGAAGTCTTTGACCCTTGTATCTCAAATAGAATTAAATTCCACAATCTCCTGAACACTAACCATATGCCTCCAAATATGTGGCTATGAACTAATTATCTCGACAAGGATGTGTTGGAATGTGGACTTCATAACTATACATTCATGAATGGATTATGAACCATTTTAATGGATTATGAACCATTTTAAGTGAAGGTTCATATCTGTATTCATGAATGTACCATTCATGAATGTACCTTTGAACCAAAGTTCAAGGTACATCAATAAGTGGAGGTTCATACTTGTATTCATGAATGTATCATTCATGAAAGTACCTTTGAACCAAAGTTCAAGGTACATCAATGAACCATGAATTATAAGATAAGTTCCCATTAAAATGTTATATTCATGAATTAAAGTTAAATGTATCCCATTAACCAATAGACCACATTAAATAGTTGTAGATTCATTGGAATGTATCTAAAGGATTGGTTCATTGATGGGTAGAGCCAAGAATGCGTATAAATACATCCTTAGAGTCCCTTTTTCCACTCAATTGTTGTTGTAGACATCCCATCACTTGATAGAACATTATTGAGAATAAGAGAAAGAAGAATTTGAGGGTACTTGGAGAAATAACTTCAAGTATATCAAGTTTCTTCCACTATCAAGATCTGCAATGGCTCAAGGTACACATATCTTGGGCTTCTTAGTTTGTAATTTTCAAATCAAGATCCTGAATATTCTAACAGGATGTCCCTCCTCCATATATTTTGACCACATAAATGAAGACCATAATGATGCTTATTCCCTAAATTTTTCCACAACTCACAATCAAATGTCATTGCCAAACTATGTAAAAAGCTAATTCTAAATCCTCCCTCATTATTTAGTACACCCAAATCTTGCCATTTTCTCCAATGATAATAGGGTCCAATATCTAATTCCCCTAAAAAAAACACAGCTAGAAACTTTTCCAAATCATAAATCACCTCTTCAGGAGGATGTAATGCAGAGAATGAGAAAATTGGAATAGAAGAAATAATATGCTTTATAAATGTACTCATCCCACCCAGTTTTTACTATTTCCTCAACCATCCTAATATACGCTTCTTCCTTTAATCAAACTTGTGAACAAACTTTTCTATTCTTTACCAATATACAAAGGACATCCCAAGTATCTAATAGGAAAAGGTTTGAAAATAAAACTTGTGACTGATTCCATAACCCTCATTCTTTGCTGGAGCTCTTTGTCCCTAGAATGAAAAAGATTTCATAACATCAACTCGCTAGCTTGAAACGGATTCATACTCTCTAATCACTTGTATTAAAAACCCTAATGATCTCTTATCTAGCAAGGAAAAAAATGATAATGCTATCGGCATAAGCAAGACGTTATACCCACAAACATCCTTGAAGTAATACATATGGATTGAAACTTGCCCTCGATAACAAACTTATTGTATAATTTGAAAAATTCATCTGCCATAATTACAAACAACAAAGGACATAATGGATAGCCTTGCCACAAATATCTAAAGAATCAAAAATGAACCTGTGGAATCCCATTTAAAAGAAAACAAAAATGACAAATTAAATGATGTCTACAACTCTCTCTCCAAATTTGAATCTTCTCATAACTACCAATAGAAAAACCCAATGTACTCTATCATAAACCTTCGCCATATCTTACTTAATAGCAATATTCTTTCCTTGATTTTACCTATTAATATAAACAATTGACTCTCGTGCAAGGAGAACATTATCTAATATAAGACATCCTTTAACAAAGCCACTTTGTTGATGAGAAATTACTTTGTGCAATAGGCATTATAAACTTAAAGCCAACACTTTAGAAATAATTTTGTAAACAAAGTTACACAAGCTAATTAGCCTAGAATCTAAAAATGTGCATGGAACAAAAATTTTAAGAATGAGTGAAATCAAAGTATTTGAGAAATCTTGTGGAATAAAATATCCCCATAGAAAAAAAAAATCTTAAGTAGCTTGTATTATATCCCCCCTCCTCCCCCACTATCAACCAACATTGATGGAAAAAATGCCCAGAGAAACCATCGATTCCTGCAACATTATTAGGATCCATATTCAATACTACCTTTGAACTTCCTCCAATGTAGGTAAAGAAATCAACGTGTCATTATCCTCCAAACAGATCACACTTGAGATAATCCCCAAAGTTATTTGCAAGTGGCTATAATATTGATGATTATATACCACTTCATTAGATAAAAAATTCTAAAGAAATTAAGCACCATATTTGGAATGACCCTCACATCTTCAATCCACTCACCTTGATCATTCTCAATTATATGAATGAAAGATCTTACTCTTCTGACATTCAACATTATGAAAGAATTTGGTATTCACGTCCCTTCTATAATCCATTGCAACCTAACTTTTGCCGCCAAAACTCTCTCTTTCTATTAATAGAAATATGTCAGCCCTAACTTTATTAAACTCCAACAATTGAACCTCTACACTAACTCGTTCTCCAAAATCATCAATTGCTTTTTGGATTGTCTATCATTATCAAAGATATCTCTAAAATGCTGCCTACTCTAACCACTCAAAACATATATCACTTTCTTTAACTTATAAAACAAAGCATATAATAGTGATGCCTCAAAATTTTGCTTCCAAGTAGCCTCTATTGTAGGCAAGAAATTATTATGTTGCAACCAACAATTCAAAAAATGAAATGGATGATGAGCTTCCTGTCCAACCAAAGAATACATTATTAAAATAGGGCCATGATCTAAACCTATTCTCTCCAAATGTTGTGCCTCTACTTTGATGTTCTGAAATAATGATGTTTGAGAGAACAATAGCCTATCCAAATATTTGTAACTCGTAACCAATCGCCTTCTATTATTACACCAACTATATGGAGAGCTAGAAAATCCTACATCTACCAAACTATTCTCGACTATTAATTAATGAAATCTATTGATTTGCAATTTGAAAATATTGACCCACTCCCCCTCCTGACCTGCCCCTCCCTCTTCTCATTTTCAAAAATTATATGTTCAAATCTCCATACAGTAAACACTTAGGCTTCTTTTCAAATATACCTGAAAAATCACTCCAAAGTTGTGTTCTAGATTCTTTATTGCAAAAAGCATGTACAAACACCACTACAAATTCTTTTTAAAAGAAAGTTTGTTTAACTTGAGTGCCAAGAATTGCTCAAACTGAGCAATAACCAACACTTGCAATTCTAACATAAGTACCTGAATTTGACCTTGCAAATTTGAAAGATGCCTCATCATATCCTAATTTGAGCTGCAAGCTAAATAAATGAGAAATTGGAACCTTAAGCTCACACAAACCCACAAACTTAATACTATACATTCTTTTCAGAACCTTCAGCTTGAAGTGGTAAATTTTTTTGTCACCCCTCTCACATTCCAAAATAAAGAGTTAAATGTCATAATAAACCAACTGACGAACTTGATATTTTGGTGCAAAAGGTGTCCCTTTGTGCATAAGCAACTTATTGCTACTATTTGTAAGCAACAAATCACTAACTCTCACCAATTCTAACTATTTGTGTAACAATGCATCATCATGATCTGCCAACTATGATAATTCATGAAATATATTTGATCCTAATTGCCTTAATTCCTTCTTCATGCTATCCACATTCATATTTGAAGAGATTATATCCTCTTGCTCCAATTGATGCTACTCCTTCGTCTCCAAATAAAACACTATAGAAAGCACATCCTCCTCATTACTTTCCAACCCTTTTCTAATCCTTGAGCTTCTTGACCATGGCAAAACAAATCTGTCACTAATACATGATCATCTTCCTCTTAAATTACCATCTTTTTTCCTTTTGACTCTGCATTTCTCCTTTGTATTCTCTCCAACTCTGCTATATTCATTTTTTTATTCTTCTCCTTATATTGGTATTCTTTATTCACCTTCTGTATTTGCAATTGACTTGTTTGCTTAGATCCAACCTGAATTACTTTATTTTGTTTAGGACAATAGATCCTAACCTTGTGGTCCTGCTTGTCGCTCTCCTAGTTTCTTGATTTCTTCTTAACCAATCTAAAATCCAGATGTTTCACCCTATTTTTTTCTTCTCCAAGACCCAAGTGCCAATAATGGCACAATATGATGGTAAATTTTCTTGTTCTATATTTTACAAAGATTCATTAGGATCCCCCACTCTAATCCACGCACTTGAAGGTTGTGGGTTTGACAAATCAATTTCCACTTGCATTCAAGCCACACTAGGCTTTGGAATTTCCATTGTATCTATATCAAATCTCAATAGTTTTTCAAACAATGATGTAATGGAAAACAATGCCTATTTGTTAAACAAATTGAGTGGCAACTGTGGTAGTCTAATCTAAATCGACATAAGGGAAGACTATCTATCAACATGAAAAGAAGTTGACCACTTTAAAATCCTCATGAACTTCCCCACCACATATCATATCGTAATAGAGAAAATACGATGAAAGTAATCTTCTCTTTGAAGGCGTATTATCTAATAACTATTGTC
This sequence comes from Gynochthodes officinalis, assembly GCA_020080225.1. NCBI lineage: Eukaryota > Viridiplantae > Streptophyta > Magnoliopsida > Gentianales > Rubiaceae > Gynochthodes > Gynochthodes officinalis. The sequence goes on along the minus strand of CM034625.1, from coordinate 30,607,616 downwards.
TAATAACCCAACCTGAGATTTATTTTTCAAATCAAAGGACGAAAAAAATTTCACCATCACCTCAATGTTTGGCTTTCCCTAAGAAAACATTCCTACAAAAGAGTATTGTTGTCATTGAATGTTCTTGTTCTATTTTTGGTTTGTAGATTTTTATTTTTATTTTTTGCTTTTGGAGTTCAGACATTTGGATTCATTGGATTTTTTTTTTATTTTACTCTAAATTTTAGATATTTGCAATTTAGTTTAAAGCTAACACTTCTAATAACTTACAACTAAATTTGATCATATGAATAAACCTACCAATATCTACATTTAAGAAAGAAATAATTGTAATAGCATAATCCTAACTTGAGTATACATAAATTGAGTACTACACATTAGGCCATATCTAGTTGACCCTAAAATAGTCACTTACGCAAGTTTATATAAATTGAAAACTACAAGTAAAGAGGACAATGAACCAACATTTTTTTTTAACTCCCTACAAATTCATACAGGTTTGATTAATTCTAGATTTAGCTTTCACTTCTCCATATAATGTTTAGTATAAATGGAGTTGTAACTGAGCTTTCAACATTATATTTTTGAAGAAATCAAATTTCATGCAAAATGGATTTCACTTCTCTTTCCACCTTTTTTTTTTTTTTTAACTTCTCTTTTACCTTTTTCTTAACAATTTTACGAGAGACTACATATCCTTACTTTTACAATTTATCAATAAATTCATCTATATCAAGAATTAAATTCCATTTTATTTGTGTAATGTATATATACGAAGTACGTGAATTAAATTATATTTTTTTGTTTAGAAGACAAGTGAATTATTATAACTAAACATGACATATGAGATTTTAATTGTAATCATAACATATGATATTCACCTTTCCAGTGACAAAGCTCCTATTAATGTCAATGATGGTTGTATAAACTTGAACAATTATAAACTTGATGAATTATGGAAATTAATTCATTAATCTTCAAATATGATTGAATTTGATGGGAACAAAGTGTAAATCTTAGTTAGTTATATGAGCAATAGTATTTATGTCAATGAGGCAAATATTTTTTTGGCAATTTGCACTGCTTTTATTATTCCTAGGTGTAAATTAGGAAGAATAAGATGGCATAATTTGCTCATGTGTTTTAGGAGTACTTAGAGATAGAAGATGCTTGTTTCGCTATGTAGTTCATGGTGCATATTTGAGAGCAAGAAAGTGCTCGCTGATGAGTTTAGTGACAAGGTGGGAAACATTTTCCTTTACATTTGTTGGTCATATAATTTGTGTTTTACTATCAATTTAATTCTATAATTTGAGTTTTACTATCAACCTACAGATAGAAGATACTTGTTCTGATATGTGGTTCATGGTGCATGTTTGAGAGAAAGAAAGTGCTCGTTGATGAGTTTGTTGACAAGGTGGGAAATGTTTTATTTCACATTTGTTGGTCATATAATTTGTGTTTTACTATCAGCTTAATTCTAGTCTAATTATTACTACAATTGATAAGCTTTTTACATGACCAAGTATGGAGGTTAATGATTTTGATGTACAATTATATCACTCTAATTTCCAAATATGGAAGAGTAGAAATGAGAATATAATTTAAAGGTACTACTACTAACAGACATACAATTATGCTCCAATCCATTATGGATACATTTTGACCTCAAGCATAATTTACTACTTCTTTAGAATCAATTTGCCCAAAATTCATGCTTTGCTTTGGGTATAATTTTTTTTTTTGGCATTATAATACTGCTAGTTGATTGATTAAATTAACTATAAAATAAAAAGAATACGAGATTGATTGAAAATTGACTATTCCCATTTGGCCTAGAATGTTTGATGTTCTTGCTATTTTCCACCTTATAGTTGTTGAATGCTAAAGAACCTCCATAATTAATAGATGCCTCATCAAAATTTGTTTTTTAACATTATATTCTCATTTCTATTCAAACTCCATGTCACTAAAAACAAAAGGCCTCTTTATCTTCTATTTTGATTTAATAAACCATTATTGATAATACTAATACGAAACAACATACAACTCATTGAAGCTAATCCTCAAAACCATGTAAAGGAGAACACGTCACATAAAGCAGTTATTACTCAAAAAGAATCCATCTTTATTCATTCTAAAAAAAATAAAAGAGTAAAACTATGTGAGCAATAAAAAAATTTTGATTTTCAGAAATCCAGAATAATAAGCTCATAGGTTTGATGAATTAAAACATTTAGGGCAACCAATTAGAAATTACCATTGAAGCAAAATTAGGGCAATTAATTAGAACAAAATTCATAGCAAAGTTTTAGGGTTTACCTTTAATTTTGCCAGTGATTCTATCAAATTTGAGGTGATATATTGTAGCTACCCTTATGCATAAGAACTACGAGTATGGAGTGAAAAAAATTTATTCTGATGGAAAAAGGGTTCTAAAGAAGGAAGTTTATTCTGAGGGTTCAAATGGAAGAGCTTTTGGAGTGTTCTAAAGAGGATATCATTTAAGGAAAGGCTAGCTAAAGCTGATCTCTAGAAAATCAACTTTAAAGTCAATATTCGGAAGGCATTTTTCTAGATAACAACTTTGAAGTTAATTTCTTAAAAATCAACTTCATTATTTTGAGAAAGTAGCTAAAAACATCAATATTTACTTAATTCATATTAAAATTTACAATAATGTAAAAAACCACTTGAAAGCTACCAGAAAGATTCTAAAATACAGTAAAAGGATAATTGACTATGATAATTTATATTAAAAATAAGAAATTCGAATCTTGATTGTTTTTTGTGATGTACATTACACTAGTTATCATGATACATGCAAATCAATCATTACATATGCATTTAATCTTGTATCCACTACAATCTTTTTATCTAATAAGAGACAATTCGGAATATGAACAAGAAGTCTAAAAGAAGAGAAAAAAGAAAAGGAAAAAAAAAGGGAATGGATTTCAAAATGATGAAAAGACTATAATGAATACAAAACTAAACTAAGGAATTAAGGGGGTGCTTGGTATAAACGGTGGGTTTAGGAATGGAATGGATTTGATAGAAGGAAAGGTTTGGAATGGAATAGAATTATAGTAATTAGGTTGTTTGGTATTATTTTGTAATAGAATAGAATAAAGTTTATATTAAAATTAAATTTTAATATTAATATTAAAAATTTTATATTAATAATATAATAAATATATTATTATTTTATATTACATTATATTTAAGAAAATCGTATCTTATTCCAAAAATAGTCAAAGTGCATGTCAATTTGTAGAGAAAAATATTTTCTATAAATTAGTGAAATTTGTTTTTAAAAAACGGAAAAAAAAAGGTAAAATGGTGGTTGCAAACCTAGGGGTGGATTTGCAACCACCGATACGTAGCATGCACCCATTGGGTGCGCGTTACTTCATCAGCTGACAGGTGCGTCAGCGTTTGGCCAAAACCTTTTCACAAAACCTGGCCCCGCTTCCTCCCTCCCCCCCCCCCCCCCCCCCCCGGGCGCCGAGTTTGAAGAAAAGTTGTGTCTGTGGGTTTATTTTCATTCCAAACCCAAACACCAAACATTGATATTTCTTCCAATCCTTTCCATTCCCTCCCAATCCCCTTGTACCAAATACCACCTAAGAAACATAAGAGTTCTTACGTACTACTGATTTGCCTGATTTTTCTTTATTATTATATTTTAATTTTTTGAAGGTATTGTATTTCAGTTTTTAATTTCTCTGCTTTTGGCCGTGTTTTAGGACATAATAAACTGAATGTGCATTGCCAAGCACTTGACTGATGGCTGGCTTCCTTGCAAGAAGAAGGATACTTCTACTACATCAGCAACGGTCCACTTTCAGACTTCTTCTCTTCTCTACTTCCAGGAAGCCGCCGCTGCCGCCTTCTGGCCGAGGCATGAGCTATCGTAGGCTACTGCGAAAACAAGGTTTATATGTTCTTCATATCAAAGCAACTGCCAATGTTACTAATGATTATCAAAGTTACAATCAAGATGCCTATGCACATGCATGGAGCCTTAACTGGCAAATTTTGTACTCATAATTGACTTGTTGGCTCAAATGAGTTAAATCAATTTTCACAAAGCGGCATACATCTAAGCTCAAAGTTCTTGACTTTCTTTTCCTAATTTTTGGATCATCAGGGCAAGGCACCATTGTTATTTATGACCGTTCTGTATCATCTTCACATCTTTATCTCTGCACTAGCCGTTTCGCATGTGATCTTTTGTGCTCTAACAATTATATTTGCGATGGTAAAGGTGATGGGTATTAAGTAGCCATTCAGGGCATTTGTTTTTTTATTTTTAGATTGTCATGCAATAGTTTTCCTAAGTTATTTTGACTTGTCCTCCATTTCCTATCTGCATTGAAGATTCGCCTGTGGAAAAACTGGGAAGATGTGATTCAGAAAAGGGAATATGATCCAGAAGAAGGTGCTGCTAAATCCTTATGATGCTTGAACTCTAGATAGTCGGAATAGACTACAATTCATGCAAGGTCCCAACTAGAAGCATCAAATTATTTTGACTTCAATGGTCTCCTACTAGTCAAATCCTAATGTACCGGAGGCTGGAGCTTAGTGGTAACTATCTTCAAGTTGTCACATCGGGGTCTTGGTTAAGCTATCAACTTTACTAATGAAGTGCTTGAGAACATGAAATTACACATATCTACTAGATTGCAGTTTTGATTGAAAAGGAAGTAGTATATGCACAGAGCACTTGCTCAGGCACTAACAGCTTTATGATAACTATTATTTTGAGATTCTGCAGATTTGAATCGATGGCATGACTCCAGCCTATGAAGGCCCAAATGCTTTTTGTGGGTTTCAGTAGAAATCTGTGATGCATGCATATTTCAGTTAGTGAATCAGTCTTGGATTTATATAATCCTTTTTAAGGTAAGAGAAATTGATATTAAGCTCTAATGGGGGAAATTGTGTCAAAATATGCAAAGGAAAGGGAGAAGGTTGGGATTGTGTTATTTACACATGCACAGATCTTATATAGCTCAGTGCAAATTGTTTCATGATTAGAACTTAGATATCAAAAAGCATTTGATATTCTATGATCTTGTTTTTATAGTGAGAGGAACTTCGGGGAGGGTTTGAGCAGTTAGAGTACCTTAGAAGAATTCTCAAGGATCACATTTACGAAGAGAGCAGCAACATTGCATGAATGATAGAATGAGCTTGAATAAAAGTGAATTGGCAAAAGGTGCAGTTTATTAGATCACTGTCGTAGTGCATGGAATCGAAACAAGTCCTTGATTTGAGAACCTTTGATTTGATGTTTTGATGAAATAGTAGAATATATATGTGTGCGTGTGTGCGTGTCTATTAAGAATATCAACCTTGCCTATGTCTTGGTATGGAGTACTTTTAACTGCTAAAAAGTTGCATTTCTTTGATATGAGTGTTCAGTTTTATCTTGGTCCTTTGCCGTTGAAAACGTTGTTCATCTTGATAAAAATCTCACTTTGAGGCACTAGAATCTACATCTATACATACTTAAAAGAGGGCATTCTAAACAGCAGTAATCGGCTTGTTTGGTTATACCGGGTGATGTTACACAATGCTTTCGTTGCTATTCTTTTGGTTTGGAATTTGACTTTTCCTTTAATAGCTAGCAATGGAAACATCTGTTCTTCTTCTACTTATTCTCAGCAAGCAGCACTGCATATGCTACAAGAATAACTCTCCTGTGCATGGCAGCACTGGGACCGTCGATTGGAGTTCCTCAAGGAGACCAATTGAGTAGTCCAAGATGCTCGTTTTGGGAATTCACCATCAAAGCGTATGAGTCAGCTATTGAGTGATCCGAGTTTTTTCTCCCATGTTTATTTATTTATTTTCTTGGTTTTGTATATCATTGATTTAATAAGGAATCTCTCCCAATTTATGCTATTTAAACATTTTTACCACATGGTGATTCATATAGGCCGATGCTGGTTCCTCCCTGAACTGGATAGTTACGTACATCTTCTCCTTTTTAACATTTTGGATTTCATATTAGTTTTCAAGATTGATATTGCTTTGTCGTTCCTTTCTTCTTTGACAGTCACTCTATGAGCAGATGATAAAAAAGTTATGTCGGCCTTTTGTATTAACTTTCCTTGTTGGAGCTTTATTGAAATTTAATTATAGGAGGCTCATTAAAATCTTTGTTGAAATTTAGTTATGTCAAGCCTGATCCTGCTCTGGTGATCTCTTCTTAGGCCTTATGACACCTCCACTCCATGCCTCTCCTCCTTCTCTACCTCCAATTCAAATCCTCAAGTGCTGTTCCCACTGCTGTGTCTGCATTGGAGGATTGCATAGTGTGGGGCAGTGGTTCCATTTGGATATTGATTGGTCTTGGTTTAACATGGTTTATACATTACTGGTTCTTGAAAGAGTTAATATTTCCATTCTTTGGATTCATATTTTGTTCATACGCAATCAACAGAAGCCTTCTTGACATATTTTGCAATGTCTCCAATAGCATGCTCGTACTTCATTTTTCCCTCAATAAGTCATCAAATTTGGTGCTTTCTGATCTCCAATTGCTATGTGGAACAAGGTTTTCATGTATCACGTTGTGCAGTTGTGAATGCAAACCGTCCTATGCTTTCTTCACTTTGCTTCTCATTTGTGTCTCCTTCCTCTCCTGGATTGGATATTGGTTCAAATATTATTTTTCTTAATCTGTAAACTTTTTTAGCATAATTTATTGATTAATTTGCTGCACATAATATAGGCACCAACTTTGTTATTGATTTAGTTTTTGCTGGCACCATAAATTTGATTATGTCCTGTAAAAAATATTCTCCTTTTTTTTGCAGGTTTTGCGCCATCTATACTAATTATTGGACAAAGGGCCGTTATGTGATTATCACGATATGTGCTTAATAACATTGCATTTGTCTTTACTGCTGTATATGCTTTGCAGGTGAATTTTTTACTTCAAAGTGTTTCTTCACTTGATGTAAATTGTTAAAGTTCAATAATGTGTGCACAATAAGAAGACATTGGCAACTATAGGCATATTTGGCGTTTGTTAATTGAATGAACTTGTTTTCGTTTGGGGGACATATGAATTCACTTTCTTCTGGTGGTAGTGATTCTTTGGGTGATAAATTGAAATTTCCTATCGCAAATTCTGTTGTCATGAGATCAAGAACAGAAACTAATGTAAGACAAGTAATTGATGAAGAAAAATAACAAGAAAATAAATTAGGGTGAATTAACCGCAGAAAATTCACTACCCCCAGGGCTCCTCAACCGCAGAAAAGTAAGAGATGGTCGCAACCGAAGAGAATTCTTAATATCGATAATCAAAGTCTAACCCTAAAGTAAAGGATTACATCAATATTTATAGAGATATAAAAAAACCCTAATAACAATTAAAACATAATACTAAAACCCTAATGAAATTAAGCCCATTAACGATTGGGCTTTAATAAAATAAGCAACACAATTAAAAAGTAATTTAATAACTAAAACTGATCCCCATCATTCTCCCCAGCTGCAAAGAAGTCACCCCTAACGAAGTAAAATTGGATAGCACTCCAATAGGGCATGGCCAATATTACGAAACTCTTCAGCACTAATCTATGTGCAGTTATCCAGCGGTTTGTTTCGCCGCTTAACCCAATACTGTTGATAACCACCTCGTCTAGTCGATACAACCCTCTCATCCACAACATCCTCAATTACCTTTGCTTTTTGCTGTGAAGATATAAAAGGAGGTGCAGGTGGAACAGGTAATGAAGGTAAAAACGTTGGTTCAATGGGGTCAATAGGTGTAAGAGAGACTGATGAGGGAGTAGAAGAGGGATCAACGGAAGGTCCATGATAAGGAGTGAGATCTTCAACATTGAACACAGGACCAATACCAATATTACTAGGAAGATCCAACTCATATGCATTAGCACTAACCTTCCTTCGAATTCAAAATGGACCCATCCTCTTAACATGCACTTTCTTCCATATGCTAGGAGGAAACCTCTCAGCACGATGTCGCAACATCACTTGATCATTCTCATTAAACTCTTGATACCTGCGATGAACATCTGCAGCAAACTTATAATTTTCATTGCTTAAATTAATTTTCTGTCTTATCTCAGCATGCAAATCATGAATGTGCTGTGCAAAAGACTCTATAGACATGCTAGTCCTATATGCAAGGGGAAGGGAAACCAAATCAATAGGCTTCCTAGGTTGATTACCAATGTAAGCCTGGAAAGGACTCACTCCAGTTGAACGATTAACTGAACTATTATATGCAAACTCTTTTCTATTAAGGATATGGAGTGATTTGGTTGGTTGGGTAGGTGTGCTACTCTCCTTTGGCGACCCTTTAGGAGACACTCGGGGCCTTACAGGTGCAAAGGTTATCTTTTGCCCCTTGTGCATGAACACATAAGTGTTAGTTTTCCCATAATGAGTCACATTATGATCATAAAGCCAAAGTCGTCCTAGTAAAATATGTGCAACATCCATAGGAAGGACATCACACCAAATGCTCTCCTTATAACCCTGAAGGTGGATAGGAACTAAACATCTTTGTGACACAGGAATAGATGTCTTATTGACCCAGGCGACACTATATGGCTAGGGGTGTGGTTTTGCTTTCAACTTTAACCGAGAAATTGCACTTTGGGAAACTACATTTAAACAACTACCCCTATCAATAACTACCTTAGAAGAAATACCACCGACTTTGCTGTAAGTTTGGAATATAGTGGTTCTCTTCCAATCCTCCTCTTTCTTAGGGTTGGCATAAAGGCATCTCATAACATGTAACTGTTGTCCCATAACATCCGTGTCAGCATCTGCCTCATCCTCCGTGTCATACTCACCCTCTAAGTGTCTCTCATCTTTTTGCTCCTCAATGGTTCCAAGACGGCGTTGGGGACAATCAAAGGATTTATGGCCAAACTCATGACATTTAAAACACTCATCTGTGTTCCTAAACTGGGAGGATGACATGGGAGCCTTTCTTTTCCTAGGGTCTCGAACAGGGGCACTTCCTCAGACATTAGCCCTAGAGATATCCTATGAGGTAGGGAAGGAACGACTCTGTGAATTACTATGACTACTAAACTGATTGGCATATGAAGAAATTTTGTTCTGGGAAGAACCCTTCAACCTATACTCTTGCTTCAAAGCAGCCTGAAAAATGTCATATAAGGTGTTGACTTGAGTAATCAGAATCTCATGTTTAATCTCAAGTCTTAGCCCATTCTTAAATCGGATGACAATCATTCGACTACTCTCATTAACCTCACACGTCTGGATTAACTCTCTATATTTATTAATATATTCAGCAATAGACATGGTAGCCTGAGTCAAGTTGTCTAATTGTTCTATCAACCTATCTGTATGTCCTAAGGGTAGGTAATGTCTTGTTAAACGCATTTTCATCTCTACCCAATGCCTAATAGGTGGTTCCCTTAAGCGCTCCAAGTCTATCTCAACACTACTCCAGAACACATCAGCTTGCTTAACAAGCTTCATTTTGGCAAAACGCACGCTACGTGCATCAGACATGTCATACTAGTCAAAGAATTTGTCCATATTGGACAGCCAATCGGTGAAAATATTTGGGTCAATCCTACCATCAAACTCGGGAGCATCTACCTTGATCTTCATAATATCATCGACACGGCAGTCATATAGGTCATAATTTCTATGGTCACAATACCCATAATTTCTACGCTCTTCATAGGCATGGTCTTGATGCTCAAGATAGTCAATATCCCTACAATCATTGAGCATATTACGTCGAGCACGTTCATGACCATGTTCAGGGGCCCGGGGATCAACTAAGTTTTCCCTATCTCTTTCACCCTCTCTAGGTTCAACTACAGGCAGTCTTTGTTCTAACACACAGACTCTTTTAGACATAATGTTGATTTTCTCATTAAAGTCTCTTTGCATCTCATCTAGTTTAGCCAGTAAAAGAGTTGTGTTATTATCTGGGTTTTGATGGGTGACACTACTGTTATCATCTGAGCCATAATGAGTTCCTTTACGAGTAGTCATGATAAAATGCAAAGCTGAGATAATTCTAAAATTTAATTTAAAAAAATAAATTATAATTCTGAAACAAATGCACTTGCAAGCTCAAGAAATCAATGATAAGATCAAGTAGTATGCCACAAAAGTAGGAATAGTATACAATTAAAGAAAATAAATCAACCGAATCTTCTGAAAGTTTAATACTACGCTATAAATTGCAATCTAAGTAATATAAGTATATAATCCTAACGTTCAACTTTCTTTCTTTCTTTTTTTTGGTTAAATTGGAAATAATAAAAATGAGGCTGAAAGGTTAGGATTAATTTGAAAGGTTTAGGCTATAAAGAAAAAAAACAGAATTAAGTTACCTCCCTTAGTTCACAAAGCAGTAAGCAACAGTTGGATGTCTGAATGTTTGGATGAGAGGTTGCAAAATTAAAATTGTACCACTGCTGCAAATTGTGGCCCTATGCTTTCTTTATGTTTTTTGTTTTGTCTTCTTAGACGGTTGTGGCAGGCGGCACTGCTGTAAAATTGTGGCCCTACGCATGCTTTCTTTGTTTGTTTTGTCTTCTTGGACAATTGTGGCTGGCGGCTTCTCACGTAATCAAACAAATTGGTTGCGGCCCCACAAAGAAAATCAAAACAATCAATTCGTCTGTTTCTTAGGCAACGCAGAAATTTGGAAAGACAACTTTCGGCGGCCCACAAATCAAAACAAGCTTTTGCAGGCGGCTAAATATTTGTTTGTTTCTGGAGCTAACGCAGGAACGTAGTAGACAACCTTTGGCGGTCCACAAAACGCAAAACAACTCAAAACTTTTCCAGGCAATGTCGGTCTCTGTCCTTGAATTGGTTTCAGCCAACTCCTTTCCAAATTTAATCAATTTTGGAAGCCAGAAGACGAGAAGGTGGCTACGATGAAACGAGAAAATACTTGCAATCAACAGAGAATGTGGCTAGGGTTTCCTAAGGTTGTAGATCTGAAAATAAAAATTTTTAGAGCCTTGCTCTAATACCAAAATGATGTAGGACAAGTAATTGATGAAGAACAATAACAAGAAAATAAATAGGGTGAATTAACTGCAAAAAATTCACTACCCCCAGGATCCTCAACTGCAGAAGAGTAAGAGATGGTCGCAACCAAAGAGAATTCTTAATATCGATAATCAAAGTCTAACTCTAAAGTAAAGGATTACTTCAATATTTATAGAGACATAAAAAAAACCCTAATAACAATTAAAACATAACACTAAAACCCTAATGGAACTAAGCCCATTAACGATTGGGCTTTAATAAAATACGCAACACAATTAAAAAGTAATTTAATAACTAAAACTGATCCCCATCAGAAACCCTTTGAAGGTTTGCATTTAGGAATGCTATTAGAAAGTATCTGATTTCACAAAAAAGAAAAAGTGAAAACCAGAGGGAAAAGCAATGTAATTTACTGGTTGTTCACTGGTTATGCACATAGCTGATTTTGACTATCGTAGGCCAGATATTGATCACACTGTTAATTATTTGGAAGCTGCTTATTTATTCTCATTATTTTGGACTGCCCCCCATCCAAATAAACCATTAGAGGTGGTAATTGCTGCTACAGGTGGAGACACCACATTCTATATTTTCATAGATAATATCTCCGTTTTAATATAGAGTGCCTTATATTTGTTGTCAATTCTTGAACTCCATTTTGTTATCATTTTGAGATTTTAATTTATCTTTTTCGATTAGTTTTTCTTGCATGCATGGTTTTCTATATTTGTTGTTCATTATCTCAGGTAGTCCCCCATGTTGTCTATCTAGGAATAGTTTGGGAAACTGGTTGGATCATTTTAAGTTGATGCAAGGATATTCCTATCCACTTCATTTTCTAATATGATGGGTACTTTGTGTCCATTCGTTTTAGTGTTGAAAAATTGCATGATGTGTGCATGGGAAGATAGGAGAATGAATTTAGGGGCTTTTCAAACAAAAATCCTTTATCAGACGAGCATATGTTTTGCAAGCTAGATGGCTTTTTTATATTGGATACTTTCAGCTATTCTTTACATGTCATGACAATTAGTCCTGAAAAGTGGGTGAAAAGCTTTCATATATGTCAAAAAGCATCACAAAACAAATTCCAAGTTAACTTCACCTTACTATTTAAGTGTTTATCTAGTTGCAGGTTTGGTTAGTTTGTGTAGTGCAAAATATTTGTGGGGTGTAGGTGATAAACCCCTGTATTTGTGAAAGGAGGAGGAGGATGTGTTGGGAGGAAAGGTAGTTTATATGCTGAATGATTGTGTGTGTGCATATCCCTGTGTGTTGCTCTCTAAAGAAAAGCTTGTGCCGTTTTGAGGTTTGATGGATGTAAGCTAAGCTATTGATCAAAGTTTGTTCGTTGAATGTTTGAAATGTTAGTAAGCATTGAGGTGGCGCAGTGTTTGAGCAAAATGCAGGATGATGATGAAGCTGTGGAGATGGAAAATTAATTTTGTTGCAGCTAAAGAACATTTGCTTACTACTCTTATGAGATGAGATAGTAGTAGTACTTGTGATGATATGTATAATAATGATAATAACAAGTGTACATTACAAGCCAAATGAAGGAAGATGAGTGAAATTTTTGTTGTTACTATAATTATTATTAGAGTCGACTAGACTGGGTGGAGTGAAAATACCAATAATAATATGCAAGACTGGAGAACTTTCTGTTTCCATCCCATCTATGATCTATGATCCATGTGCAGATAGACTATGTAGTAAATTGTAAATCCATAATGTATGACCTATGAAGAAGCTTATAGTGATTGAATTTAAGAAAGGCAAACAACCTTGGTGGCCACTCAACTTTTGAAATCATATACTTATGGCCACTCATCTAACAAAATTACGTGAATAGCAATTTAACTCGTAAATTTGGTAACATTTGACCATTCCGTTACTTTCGGCCATTAAAAGTAAACGGTAGTCAATTTTACCCTATTTTATAGGGGTAAAATAGTCATTTTTGCATAGCACTTTTTTTTTCACAAACACCTTAATACAACACTTTTTTTTTGGAAAAAATAAATTCCATCTTTGTTATGGTGAAGGGTTCGTACCATGTAGGATAGAAACAAACTGTGTTCTATCAGGCCTTTAGTCGAACACGTTATGGACAAAATTTCGCCCCAACAATTTTCAACCCATCAACCACAAAATCATCAACCAAACAATTTAAGAAGATAACAAGAAGGAATTTCTGCACATTCATCAAGTGTCCATCCAAATTTCTGAAGACAAAAAATTACAACAATTGCAGAAATCATAAAAACCCAGATAGTAGGTTGAATTACCCAATATAAAATTAAAAAATGGTCATGAATCAGATACAAGAAGAGCATCCTAGATGGTATCCATGTCCAAAGATGGCATTCTACTCAACTAAACACCATCCAATGTGAAATTGCATTGTCAGGCAAAGAAAAAAAAAACAAAAAACATAGCTAATTACAATCCCAAAACCCAATTTTCAATTCCTGTTTTGCATCTTCACTCCATTTTTTATCCAAACCCGATGCAACCTCAAATCCTATTCTACATCTTCACACCATGCACAGACCGGAGCTCGATCAGTAGAGGATGCGAATATCGAAGCTCACACGCCCGTACGCTAGCATTGATTTCCAAGATCCAATTCGTGCATCACCACCGCTGATTAACTAGGGCGTACACACAAATAAAAAGCAGCCGCAAAAATGGGACCAAAAAAATGCACAAAAAAACAAGGAGAGGGAAGGAGAGGCACAAACAAAAACCAGAAAGCTTGCAACTTGGGCATTGTTTCTCCAAGTTCATATGCTCTTGCATCTCTCGAAAAGATTGGAGTAAGTCATCTGAAAGTCTTGGTTTACGAGCATCCCTACAGATGAAAAAAGTAGTGGCAAATAAGCACATAACCACCTTGGGCGGTGGCTGCTTGTGTTTAGGTGTTTGTGAAAGCACATAAGAAAAAGCGTTGTATTTAGGTGTTGGTGAAAAACAAAAAGTGTTATGCAAAAATGACTATAGGGTAAAATTGACTGCTATTTACTTTTAACTGCAGAAAGTGGCTATTCGCGTAATTTTATTAGATGAGTAGCCATAAGTATACGATTTTAAAAGTTGAATGGCCGTCAAGGTCATTTGCCCTTTAAGAATCTGTAAGTGAACACCTTCACAAAGCTTTTGCATTCTTTGATACAAATCAAAGTGGTTATATTGAAATTGAAGAGCTACGGGATGCCTTGAGTGATGAAAGTGATGCCAATACTGAAGATGTGATTGTTGCCATCATGCATGATGTTAACACAGATAATGTTAGTTTTTCTAAACCTGTCAATGACAATAATATCTTCTTGCTTTGCTGTAGTCTCATTGTCTCAATCTGTGTAAATTATTTTAAATGGAACTAATGTAATGCAAACTTGTAAACCATGTATTTTTAGACTTGCAAATGACTTTTCTTTTTACTTTTTTGGCAATTCAGTACGTGATTATCCATGAGAATTGTCTTTTGGGTGTGTCCTTTGTTGTATTCTGGTTGCAGCACTTGCTACTACTCCTTAAGATGTATTAATACCTTAAATATTTTTTTCTTCTTAGTTTGAATAAAATCAACTTTTATCTTTATTTTTATATTTTTCTTTTGATGGTCGCTTCATATACTTGTTATTGGTGCAAAAACTGAATAGGAGGTAGCTCAAGCTATCATTTGTTGTCATTGATTTTAAGAGAGATCCATGGCCTAAAGTTTTAGATAATGCAAAGGATCTAGTAAAGAAAATGCTTGATCCAGATCCAAGTAGGCGGCTTACTGCTACGCAAGTTCTTGGTAATGTTTTATATGTAAAAGATATCATCGTTCATTGTATGATATGGACTGCTTCAGGGGTCTAATTTTCATTTTGATGTAATGTATATTTGAATGCAGAGCATTCTTGGTTACAAAATGCAATGAAGACACCAAATGTTCCATTGGGGGAGACTACCAAAGCAAGGCTCAAACAATTTTCTGTGATGAACAAGCTAAAAAAAATAGCACTGAAGATACCAATATGATTAATTTTACAAATATCTAGTTTGACCATGCTCTTTGACTCCCTTTTCTCTAATCAAGTACAATGATCTATGTCCAACCTCTGGGAATATTTATTGAAAAGGTGGTGGCTAAGCATTTATCTATTGAGGAAGTGGCTGGAATTAAGGAAGCTTTTGAAATGATGGATATTGGAAAGAGAGGAAAGATAAACCTCAGTGAGCTCAGAAATGGTTTACAGACTTGGCACCAAATTCTTGATGCAGACCATCAAATTCTTATGGAATCTGTAAGTTGTTGGATGCTGGTTGATATCTGTTTATTACTTACCACCGTGGAAAGCTCCTGATTTTGATGTTATAGAGAAGTTTTGGCTAAGCTTTTAAATCCCTCAACTTGAATGCCCTTCATCCATGTCTCTTTTGCCTCTTACTTTAGAATTATAAATTGTTATTAAAAACCAAATCCTGCTTATTAATTTTTTTTTAAAATTCTCATTTTTTGATTAATTTTTACTTGCTTGTTGCAAGCTAATATGGATAGAGATGGAAGTTTGAATTATGGGGAGTTTGTTGTTGTTTTTGTTCATATTAGAAAAATGGCAAATGATGAACACCTTCACAGAGCTTTTGCATTCTTTGATACAAATCAGAGCAGTTATATAGATATTGAAGAGCTACAGGATGCCTTGAGTGATGAAGGTGATGCCAATACTGAAGATGTGATTGCTACAATCAAATTAGAATACATGTACTCTATTTTAGTTTTACATTAATTAACTCCTACTATATAATTTTCTTTTCAACTATTAAATATTTCTTTCTTTTTTAATAGTACTGTGATTTTATTTCTTCAACGTTATCTTAATTTTATTATCAAAATTTTTATATTCTATACAATATAGTAGGCACTCAAAAAATCGCGCACTACGCGGATATTGCCTGCTAGTTGAGGGCTAAGAAAGAACCCACCTTTAGACCAACTTGAGTGCACTGGCACTAGTTGGATTTAAGGGTATCAATGCTAGCTATTGGGGGTTACAGGGATAGACAGCTTGAGTGTAACGGCACCAACTACATTTATAAGCATCAATGCTAGCTATTAGAGGCCAGAGAGAGAGAGAGCCTTCATCTAGACTAGGTTAAGTGCACTGGCACCAATTGGATTTATGGGCATTAATGCCAACTATTGGGGGCTAGCGAGAGAGAACCCACTTTTAAAAACCTTGTGTGCACTGGCACCAACTGGATTTATAGGCATCAATACTAGTATCCTCTAGACCAAAGGGGATCCTCAAAACTAGAGGGAAAGAACCCACCTGAAGTGATCTAAACCAGCTTAAGTACCCTAGCACCAACTGGAGAACCCATCACTAGACCAACTTGAGTGCATGGCACTAGATAGATTTATGGGCATCAAAGCCAAGTATTGGGCATCAAAGCTAGTTTAGGCATCAATGTCATTATCCTCTACACTAGAGAGGGATCCTCTAGACTAAAGGGGATCTAAACTAGCTTGAGTGTACTTGCACTAGTTGGAGAACCCACCTATAAATCAGTTTGAGGGCATTTGCACCATTGGATTTCTGGGCATCAAAACCAGCTATTGGCATTAGAATGAGGGACCTACCTCTAGATTAGCTCAAGTAAACTGGCACTAGTTGGATTTATGGGCATCAAAACTAGCTATTGGGGGCTAGAGGGAAAGAACCCACTTCCAGACCAACTTTTTGCCCTAGTCTTCTTCAAAAAGAGAGCCCTAATAGCCCCTTTTTTGCTTGGCCATATAAGGCTCAACTAAGTTATTAGGGCATCCACAACAGTCCCAACATCAGCAAGCCTAAGACCATGCCACATCAACGCCACATCAGCACCACATCAGCTTTGAACGGTCTCTACTATTCAGACAACCATCATCAAAAAAAGTGCTCACGCTCATGAACGGCCTTTACTATTCACGCAACAAATTTCTCTCTCCTCTACCTTCTTTTACACCATTTATTTAATATATTTAATTCTTCTTATTTAAATTAATAATTTTAAAATATTATCTATTGCTCATTTCTCAAATTCAATATATATTAATAATACAACTTATAATTTTAATTATTATACGTTTAATACTTAAACAATTAATGGAAAATAATTTTCATTACATTGAAATTAAATTTTAATAATACATTTAAAATATGAAAATCAATACTCTAAATTAATAATGAAATACTTAAAACAATTAATAGAAAATAAATTTACATTACATTAAATTTGAAATTTAATAATATACTTGAAACATTCGGATAAATACGATAAATTAAACATAAAAACAATTAATTGTATTATTTAACAATTATTTATTTTTCATTTATCAAATTCAATATATATTAATAACTTATAATTTGTTCTTATCATATATTAAATAATTGAAAACATGAAAATGGAGATTGATTTGACAACACATGAATTATTTGTACCAATTTTTTTGATAATTGAGCATCATTTGAAAACACACTTATAATTTGTATCAATTTCTTGATAATTGGGCATTGATGTTGAAAACACATGAATTATTTGTACTGATTTCTCAAAAATTGAGCATGATGTTAAAAATACATTAATTACTTGTACCGATTTCTTGATAATTGATTATGATGTAGACATCGTATGAATTATTTGTACCGATTTCTCGATAATCGATCATGATTTTTAATTTGAGCTCAAATTTTACTATATTTAATAATTAACATAATAATAAATTAATTATTTCTTTAATTCTTATATAAAATTTAAAATTATAAATTTAGCATTATTTATCAATTAATTACAAAAAATTCTTTTCATTTAGACAAACCTGATTATTTCTTTAATTTTGTAATTGATTTGGCTACAAAATTATTTATATTGTTTAACTATAAATAGATATAATTTTTAATAATCACATTCAATAATTTTATACAATATTATAGTTAAATTAATTTTTTAAAACTTTTGTAATTATAAAATAAGTATAAATAATTTTACATAATATTAAAATTAAAATTTATTATTAATATACTTAAACTTAATATTAATAGAAATATTAATAATTTTGTATTAAAATTTATAATATATTAATAAGTATATTATAATTTAATATTATATTACATTTAAGAAAATCAGATATTGCACCAAAAATAGGCAAAGTGCATGTCATTTTGTAGAGAAAAATATTTTCTATTCGTTGGTAATTTAAAAAAAGGGGGGGTAAAATGGGCATTGCAAACCAGGAGAGTGGTTTGCAATGCCTTTTGACATGGCATGCGCCCAATCCGTCAGCGAACAAGCATGTCAGTGCCTATTCGCTGACATTTTAAAAAAAAAAAAAAAACAAGGACGGCAAACGACGTCGTTTTTGCTAGCCACTTTGGAAAAAAAAAAGCCACGGTCTTCATTGCATTTCTCGAAACAAACGGTCAGAAGATCGTTTGTTCTGAGAAAGCCTCCAGAATCAGCAATTTTTGCTAATCTGGAGGTCGTTCCTTCTATAACCAGCCCCATTTTGAGGCTAGTGTGGATGGCCTTAGGGGCTAGAAAGAGAGAACCCACCTACTAACCAACTTAAGTGCATTGGCACCAGTTAGATTTATGGGCATCAATGCCAACTATTGGGGGCTAGAGGGATAGACAACTTGAGTGTACTAGCACCGACTGGATTTATGGGCATCAATGCCAAATATTGAGGGCTAAAGGAAGAGAACCCTCCTCTAACAATTGGATTTATAGGTATTAGTTCCAACTATTAGGGGCGCGAGAGAGAGAACCCACCTTTAAAAGCTTGAGTGCGCTGGCACGAATTGGATTTATGGGCATCAATGCTAGTATCCTCTAGACCAAAGGTGATCCTCTAGACTAAAGGGAGAGAACCCGCATGAAGGGATCTAGATCAGCTTGAATACACTAGCACCAACGGGAGAACCCACCACTAGACCAATTTGAGTGCATTGGCATTAGATGGATTCATAGGCATCAAAAAGCCAGCTAGTGGGGTGGGAGGGGGGAGAGGCTAGATTTTTAGGCATCAATGCCACTATCCTCTACGCTAGAGGGGATCCTCTAGACTAGAGGGGATCTAGACCAGCTTGAGTGCACTAGCATTAGTTGGAAAACCTACCCATAAACGAGCTTGAGTGCACTGGCACCAGTTAGATTTATGGGCATCAAAGCCAACTATTGGGGATTAGAGGGATAAAGCCCACCTCTATACCAGTTGGAGAGCCCACCATTAGACTAACTTGAATACATTGGCACTAGTTGAATTTATGGGCATCAAAACCATCTATCAAAGGTTAGAGGGAGAGAACCAATCTCTAGACCAACTTGAATGCACTCGCACAATCTAAATTTATGGGTATTAACGCTAGGATTTGATCCTTAGTGAAACATCTCACTATCTGAGTCAATAGCATTGGACTAAGCCCAATGGTTTCTTCCTTTTTAAAAAGGGGTTTTCCCCTAATCCCCATGTGGGTTAGCCTCCACGCCCCCATGAGGATGTAAATCACACTTGGCAAGCCAGTGTGGGAGGTCAAACACTGAGTAGCAGTAACCTACGCCATCACAGCGATTTGATCCCATGACCTAACGGTCCCAGGATAAAGGACTTACCACTCAGCCGTATCAGAAGGATAAAGCCCAATGGTTTCTTCATATAAAGTTTGTTTGTACTTTAATGATTAGTCTTTTGACAAGAATTAGTAACAATAAATATACAAAAATTGCATAAATGAATGATTTTCATTGTGATTATCATTCCAAATGCAAGAATCAATAACAATAAAATTCAATATTTACTAGTGAAATTTTAAAATAAAGGCTTAATATATTACTGTTTGACTTTTTGTTTTATTTCTATGGGATATATATATTTTTTAAATCATTGCAATAATAAATTACTTTTATGGACATAGTTTATTCGTTGATAGTAACTAATTAAATGTTTAACTTCAATTTTTTATGGAAATTAAGTAAAATTTTTAGATCATATTATTTTACTCTACTCTATGGAAAATGTTATATTTGTTATTTTTTCTTATCCCAAATTAATTGTTATTTTTTATATAGTCAATTTACTTTTTCAAGGAAATTTTATTTTTACCCTCCATATGGCCATCACTTATTTTCCACAATTATCAATATCAATTAAAAGATAGTTCGCCACTATAGACATGAAAGAAAAGTAAAAATTCTCTTCTTTATTAATAACTCTATACTTAAATTGTACGTTCTCCCAAAAACGATAAATAATATGAGATTGAAGTGAATAATTGTGTGTAAATATGCTAATACTATTTTTTTTCTAAATTCCATCATATTGATGACTGAATAAGTGTATGAGAATGCATCCCTTCGAGAGTAGTGGAGTTGGTGTGACAGGAAGCACGGAACCGTAAGGTTATGAGTTCAAATCCCATTGTCAACACCTTCTCCAAGCCCGTTGCACAGGACTTGTCCTGTGTGGTTTACATCTTTTGTGTAATTGCACAGGGCTTGTCCTGTGCGGTTTACATCTTTTGTGTAATTGCACAGGGCTTGTCCTGTGCGGTTTACATCTTTTGTGTAATTTGCGGGCTATTAAATACAAAGGCAGGGTTTACCCAGTGCGCACCCTTGGTAGCGGCTGCGGATTCCTTAGTTAACAAAAGTGTATGAGAATGCATATATTACGTATCTCGTGATACTATATTTTAACAATTTTATATTAAAAACATAATGTCTTTTCACTACGGTTGCGGATTCCTTAGTTAACAAAAGTGTATAAGAATGCATATATTACGAATCTTGTGATACTATATTTTACCAATTTTATATTAAAAACATAATGTCTTTTCACTATTCTCTCATCTCATTTTAACTTTTCAAACACAAATAAATTCAAAATGTTATTATTTGAATTGTTTTTAAAATTCAAATCTCACTTTTTGTTTAACTAACTCAAATAATTCCGCATTTTCTATATTTTTGCTATTATTTTTTCAAAAGACTATTTTGTTTATAAAACTTATGTTAGTAATGATTATATATAAATATTACACCCAGTAATTTTATTTTATTTTTTATTTTTTATTTTTTATTTTTCTGTCTTACGTATATGTTCACCAAAAGTTTTGAGCTCAACCAAACTTGCAAAGTTTTAGAATATATATTTGGTATGACTATAAAGAGAATTGGTATTGAAAGGGAGTAGTAAAGTTTAGCAACCACAAGTACTGTCAATTATATTTGTGGGATGAATTTGGTTGGAGGCTTCAAAATTCAGCCACAGAACTATCAATTTGGCTGGATGATTGATATCTCCACCGAAAATCTAGTTTTGAAAGTAATAGCAAAATATGTCCTCACGTCTCCCAAGTTTTAGTATAAATAGGAGCGTTCTTTACCTCCTTTTTTTTTTTTTTTTGGAAGAAAGAGCGTCCTTTTCCTTGCTTTTAAGGATAATGTTTTCTCATCCTATCAGCAAATGCATTACTAAGATAATTTGCAGTGTGGAACTGCGCTTTATTGTACTATTTCATCGATTTTTCAGCAAATATTTGACATGATATTTCACTCAGAAAAAACATTTTGCAAAATTTTAATTACGGTTGGGTGCTCACTACTCACTGTCCTTTTTTACATTGATAGCAAAAATGAATAGATACAAGAGTACCACCTTACCAGAACTTCAGGTCCACTGTGGTCTACAGCATAGATAAGACGGTAAGCATGTCCTAGAACTAGAATCCCTGCTAGGCATTGGAAGTTTAACTTGACTGTAATGTACAATAAGAAGAAGGAAACAAAGTAAAACAAATAAAAGAACTGGGGATGGAGTCATTTTAGCATTACTCAAGCTAAATATGCCTTTTTGAGATTGAGCGGTACTAAGCCACAGATAATCTCCTTCAATCATTGCAGCTCCCAAGGTCCAGGAAATGTCTCCAGGGCCAAAGATTATCTCTACATTTCTAAGACACAGAGCATCTTCAATAAGTGATGCCATATATGGTACTCGGAAACAATCTTGTCCAGAAGTGCTTCTGTGGTCAGCCCATAGTCTTGGGCACAAATGCTGACCTGTCTCCCACATCTTTGTCAAATTTGCTGTTCTACTCAAATTCAACCTGTTGTAGATTGCGAAAAAACCAGACAATGCATTGTAATGTCTGATATGTGAACGAGATGTTAGATTCAGCATTATGCTGCCTGCAGAAGAAAAGTTGAGCAATCAACATCAGGTATTCTGTACCAGATTTAAGTTACAAGCCTTTGATGAGTTGATGAGATGACACTCTAGAAAATAAAAACTCAATGCATGAAAATAAAGTCTTTAACATAAATCAACTTGCAGCAAGAAGAACTTTGGCATTTGAATTAAAAGTAGGACTGGATATACACATTCTCTTCAGACTTGATTAGAGGAAATACATATCCATGATCCAGAAATCACAAATAAATTTGTCCAGTATAAAGGAGCTAGCTAGAGTAGTACTATTTGCTAGAAAAACAATAAAGAAAAAAGCTACAACAGATCCAACAATTAATTCTACAAATAGTTGAAGTCATGTGTCCAGCAACTGAAGCTCCACAAGGGAATTTACTCACAAAGGCCAAGATGGAATTCCCTAGAGGCATATAAATTCCTAATTTCTGATAGAAAAAGTTGAAACATGTGAACTGATCCTTCACATAATTTGACCAGTATAATACTGGACAAAAGCACAAGGCATATTGATTTTATTTTTTGGGCCAGTGTTCAATTTTTTATATAAGTTCCAAAGTTCTGACAGGGCCATGACATGCTTCCAAGATGCTTACAGTTCATGGAAAGAATAAATCTGAATCCATTTCTGAAATCAGTTGAAAGGTCACTGTAAAATATAAAGAATAGGACAGGACTGTGATAAGTTCCATTACCCAGTCAAGCATTTCAAACAGAAATTGAACAGATACAAAATCAATCCCCAAAAAGCAGGGAGCAAAATCCATTTGGTGAGACAATTTAGCTGTCCAAAAAAGCTAAAAACTGTAACATTTTGATTTTATCTGTTCAATTTCTGTTGGAACCTTGACTGGGTAATGGAACTTATTACACTCCTGTATGTAGAACTTGATGAAGCTGCATTCATTCGATACCATGACAAAATCGTAGAGGATTTGCTACTTCTCATTACAAATAAGGCATGTACAAATTTACTCTACATCATTTTAAATGAAAAAACAAAAAGATAGAGTAAGAAGACAAATGAGTTCCAACCATCCAGATATCAGAAAGGAGAAACAAAGAATAATTCAAGCGCAAGGACAGAATAGCAACTTTCATCTTTTTAATCTATACATATTTTTGTGTGAAAGAAAGGAAGATATAATTTCCAAGAACAACAAGAAAATCAAGCTGGCCCAGATATTTCATTATTAACCAGGATAGAAATAGATGGTTTCTTTATAGTAAACCCAGATATTTCATTATTAACCAGGATAGAAATAGATGATTTCTTTATAGTAAACCTTTCAGACACATAACCTTTCTTATCAATATGCTGTTTTATTAATTTGTCCATTGCTGATTAACAAATAAAAATTACTTGATTGATCTGATATCCTATTCTGAAATTACTTGATATCAATCTGCCTATGCACACTACGCTTATGCATGTTTGCATAGCCTGTCCCAAGCCAGGATAAAGTGAGGAGGGTTGCGTCAGGCGTTGCGAGCCAACTATAAAAAAAACTAGCTATCTTTTATGAGATAAACCCAAAGGATATTTCGTTGGAGTGTATTTATGGATTTATGTCTTTGGGTTCATCAACCGCCGGCCCCAACTAGTTTGGGATAAAGGTGGTGATGATGATGATGATCTGATATCCGATTCTGAAATACCACAACTAGGAAACTCTTGTTGCTGCAAAGATGCTTAGCTAGAAATAGAAGAACAACTGCCTCAGTTGCTGGTCTTGCTCTTAATGGTATCCCATAGCACAAGCAAATTCTTCACACTTACAGGTCAGTGAATTGTAATGCATAGCTAATTTCTGACATCAAACCTAACAACAACAACTAAGTCTTTATCCTACTGTGAGGGGTTGGCCAAATGGATCTTATCTCGCTATCATGTTCTATTGAGACATATTTTTTTCATTTAAATTTAGATAATTCATGTCATTTTTAATTTTTTTTTTTTCAAGTCTTTTTAGGTCTTCTAATTTTCCTTTAAATTTGAGTTAATAATTCTCTATTTTCTATACAATAGAAGACCCCTACATATACTAGTATGGCGTGTAGAAAATAGAGAATTATTAACTCAAATTAAAAGGGGAAAGGGAAGAATTAGAAAGACTTGGCATCAAATCTAACTCAGAGCTTTTTGCACTTCTGCAGATAAAATGATGTTGAAGTTACACTGCAACAGAGCTTTTGTTAGCAACATTACTAGTAGTATTTTTTTTCCAGATAGTAAAAGAAAATTGAAAATTTAGGAAATTTGAATAGCATTTTGTTGCAAAGAAGGCTTCAGAATCTAGAGTTGCCACAAATAGAAGAAAATTTTAACAACTAACATTAGAGGTCAACAGACCTGCAGGAGAAGACAAGCCAATGCAGTTTGAATGCTTCTTCAGTTCTGGCAACATAGGATTGCTTAAATTGACTGCAGAAGCTCTTGCAAGCACCTTGCACTGTTCCCAATTTGAGCTACCAGCCAACAGTATAGTATTCAGCTCCTTTTCTTCTGTCTTTGTGGTCATATTCTCAGAACTAGAATGATCAAGTCCAAAGCAACCAAAGCAAGTATAATTTTGCAAGAAACTGGAACTCAAACAAGGATGAATGACTTCAAAAACACCATCCGCACGTTCAAAAAGTGCCTCAGTGTGGGTGAGCATAGCAACTGTCCTATCAAAAGCCTCATTCAAGCCAAATGCTGGTAATGAGTATGCCAAAAGCCTATGTTCAATCAAGCCAATCTTTGAAATTAGAAGATGCTCATCCTCCCTTGATTCATCCACTTCTATCACCACCTGCAATGATGATCCTCCCAAATCAAGAAGTCCCAAAGATGGCAACTTTGACAGGTTCCCCAATATCCCCATCTTATAGTTTAAAGAAACCCAACCATAATATGCTTCTTCCCTACCATTCAACACTCTAATCCAATCTTTCCTGTACAAAAACCGATGTTTCTTTACAACTTTTTCTACATCTTCCAAAACCTGACCAGCATTGACAACTTCCAACTTCCTCAATCCAGCAGTAGCCAAAACAAAAATAGGTGTAATTCCATGCTTCTCTTTTGGCACCCATCGTTCTGCTAATCGAATTAATGGCTCCAATGACACCCTCACTCCTGATGCATTACCTACAAACTTGTCCAAGCCAGGCTCACTTTGCTTACAGTGATATTGACAACCATTACTTTTATCAAAATTTCCCGGATAACTATCCACCAACTCTGGTAAACTCCCAACGCTAACACCAGCTCTTACCATCCATTTATACACATTTACTCTTGTACCAGTACTTCCACAATCTAAAACAACAGTATAATAAGAGTCCCTTTTGTTCACATAATGATTTATACTTGGCCTAATTATTAAAAATCCACCAACCATCACTAAAATCAATCCCATCAAAAGGACTGTCCCAATTTTCAGTATTCTTCTATTATGACTAAATCCCATAAACTGGAATTTTGACTTTGAAGGCGATATGGGTTCCATTGTAACGAAAAAAGCATGAACAAACTAAAAAATCATTTTCTCTTCACTTGTCTAATTTTTAGCTGATAGTGACACCAATTTGGGTGGCAATAATATTAAAGAAATATTAGTATTAAACAGAAATGTTTTGTAAAAATCCAAGTACTTAAGTACGTATAAAGAAAAAATGGATTACTGTACCTAATTCCTCTGTAAGCCAAATTGGAAGATGCAATGGAACTTCACTAAAATCCATTCGATATGAGTAAATTATTAGAATATTTATCTGTGATCTGCTTTCGTGAACACAGAAAATAAGGGATCTAAATGAAATTCATAACTTAACTGTTAAGGAAAAGATTACTTATCACCACATCAAAGGAGCGAGAGAGAGCTCTCCTAGATTGAAACATGAGTCTACTACATTGGGCTAAATTCCTCCTGCGCCTTGAAATGGATAAAATTGAATTTTGGCCCCTCAGGTTATGTTAATCGAATTTTACCTCATCATTTTTGAAAGTTCAGCACTTTTTAGTCCACATTATCATTAATTTTTGGGTTAAATGTAAACTCCAACTACACCACTTTACAATCTTATTATATCAATAGATTTTTTTTAAAACCAAAAGTAACTGATTGTATTAATTGTTGAAATTACAAAATTAATACAGTACAAAAGAGGGTCATTTAAAACCTCGTCATAATACAGTTAACCTAACCTAACCGTGTGGTTAAGACATGACACCCCGATAAAATGGGACTGCACCTCCTAGCTAATCTAGTGAAGAGCAACAAAATCCCTAACTTATTAGTCTTTACTTACACAACTCCCCTTAGCAACAACCGAAACAACGAACCAGGTAGATTTACCCTGTACGGCACTAGTTGGCCCTAACTCCTGTCCCTGCGCGGACTTATACTACGTATCATCGTGTGTTTGCCCCTCCTCCCAAGCTAGTACCCCAAAACTCTCAGTAGGGAAGCCTTACCAATAGCCGCATGAAATGACCATTAGCTTCGAAGTCTAGCTTGATGGCTTCCATGAGACTACTCAACTCTAACTCCCAAACTAGGACACAATCCCAATGACCTAGGACTAGAAACCCTAAGACAGAAAGACCACCATACCAAAAAAAAAAAAAAATTATTTATTGTGGCTATAGTAAAAACTGTAGCCACAATCGCACCAAATTCACACATTTTTCGCCTCTACCTGTTTTTTTTCCCTAGCCTAGCGGCTCACCCGCCTTAGAAAAATGCTTTCGAGAATTCTTCCATTCAATTATAAATAGATTCGATTGCACAAATTGAATTAACTTAGCAAAGTAAATTCAACAAGAGGATCATAATATCCTCACATAAAATATCTTTTCTTGAATACTCATCCTCACATATATTCTTATATCCAGAAAAAAAAAAGTTTATTTTACATAGGTATAATTTCTTTAGTTATTAGTTAAAAATATACTATTAAATTCTTAATTTTTACTTTTTAAACATTAGCCATACAACATTATAATTAATAAAGCTAATATAAGAATTTTCTTCGAAAGTAGACTTTTTTAAAAAATAGAGAAAAGTTTTGAAAATATTTTTTAAAAAAAAAAGAAAAAAGAAAAAAGAAAAGAGAGTATATTTTATCTATTTTCAACTTGGAACTACCTAACAAATATCATGACAATGGCCACTATTATTTATTAGAATTGTCGAAAAGGACCTTTAGTTTCGATTTGTAAAATAACAATACTCATTGTAAATATATCTTGTGTCATCACTAACATCAATAAATTAACTAAATCTACTTAGGGGGCACTTGGTTTGTTTAAGGGAAATTTACAAAAATAGCACTTTTTGCAAAGACATTTACAAATATAGCACCAACACAATTTTCCTTGCACATAAAGCACTTTTTGGGTCTGACCCCTAGCGAAAAGATGACAATGCCCCTGTATTTGAAAAACGCACCTAAACAATTTCATATAAAGAGTCGGTTGGTTTCGCTACTTCAGTTCATCATCGATTCAACACCAATTTCACACGATATCTTCCTGAATTCTTAATCGATTCAACACCTAGTTCACACAACATTTTTGGACTTCAAGCATAACTGCATCAATAGCAAAAACGCAAGGTGGAGCCTCATTATCTAGAAATAAGAAGATGAAAGAGTAGAAATCTCACAAGCCGACTGACAAGACTAAGAAGGTTGGTAGGAATTTAGCTTAGTATTTGTTACTTTACGGCAAAAATGCTACGTTTTGCTGATTAAACCCGCATAAATGTTAGAAGATATTAGACAAATTAGACAAGTTAGGGTTTTGGCGCAATCGGCTTTGCGATTGGTTCGAACACTGTCAAACCATGCATGTACATAGTTAGTTTTTTCCTAAATTTGAACTGGGTTTGGCCCAAACTGTCGAAAAAACTATAAAAAATGCTCAATATGTCAAAACCATGTTTAATATCTTCTAAACATGTTGAAAAATTTGTCAAGAAATATGTCAATAAATGTGTCAACATATTTGTCGAACTATATGTCGATAACTATGTAGAAAAAGAAATGATATGTTGATAATGTCGACAACTAGGCCGGCTAATATGTCAACAAAAATGTTGAAAAATATGTCGAAACGTATGTCAAAAAATATGTCGACAAGTTTGTTGAAATAAATGTCGAATATGTACAGAAAATGTCAACACCTAAACAATATGTCGACAATGTTCAAAACTAGGTTGATTTTTTACTAATTACCTTTATTTCGTGCAAGAACATCTCGAAGATCAATTGGTCATT
The DNA here is from genome assembly GCA_020080225.1 of Gynochthodes officinalis. Classification (NCBI taxonomy): domain Eukaryota; kingdom Viridiplantae; phylum Streptophyta; class Magnoliopsida; order Gentianales; family Rubiaceae; genus Gynochthodes; species Gynochthodes officinalis. The sequence goes on along the minus strand of CM034625.1, from coordinate 30,579,055 downwards.
AAGGGGGAGTTTTTCTCTGCCCAGGTTTCACGGTACTACTACTACGAAGTCAATATGAAGAGAATTCAATCAAAATTGATAGATACGCAAAAACAAATGCTCCAAAGGGAAAGTCGTCTTGCAAAAATTGCTCTTGACCATAAGCATCCATTTTGGTGCAAACAAATCAGCCATTTTGTGTTATTGAGGCAACTTAAGCCGAACAAGAAATCCAAAGTCGATAATAGCATTGTCTTCAACTTTGTGAGTAAGAATGCTAGATTTAGCAAGAGGGAGTTTGCCATTATCACCGGGTTGAATATGGGAGACTTTGAGGCTACATATGCCAAATACAAATTGCCAAATGGTCCTTCTTCAATGTTAAAGTACCTACAGCATGTGGGTCAAAGAGATGAGACCACATATGACGAAGTGTTCAAGGCTTACGACCATATAAACTCAACTTATCCAAACAATGAAGTCGTGTCCTTGACACTTTTGCTTATATACACCTCCATCATGGGCTTGCCGAAGAGGACCAGGATTGAAGAGAAGCTGTTTCATTTGGCCTGTGATTGGAGGGAGTTTGATGAAATGCCGTGGGGGTGAACTATCTTACAAGGCCACTGTGGATAGTGTTAAAAAGACAATTATCAATGCCTTGGAGCAAACAGGACACCCGGAACACAGAACTTACACTGTTGAGGGATTCCCAATTGTATTAAGGGTAATATACCGAACGCATCTTGTGAGTGGTTTTTTCTCCATATTTAATTATGTGTTATGAAACATATAAATTGTGGACGTTCATCTATATTCCTTCTCTTGCCCATGATTATTTGTCTTGAAGACATGTAACTCCCACTATCTTATGACCCCGTGATTATTTGTCTTGAAGACATGTAACTCCCACTACCTTATAACCCATGTAACACCCCACTTTGTAACTTATACAACACCCCACCTTGTAACTTTTGTGACACCCCTAATTGATGTACATTATGTAACCTACATTTAGGTTCTTGTAACCTACAAGACTTTTATGTGGATGATGAACCCTAAACCTATATAAATAGAGGTTTAGTAAAGGTATGAGGTGATGAGAAAAAGATAGAAAATTTTCACTACAATTTGTGTTCTTTACATTCTTTCTTTACTATTATTCTATTTACTAGTTTACTACATTATAGAATAGAAGAAGTAATACTACTTTGTAGTATTTTCATAACACGTTATCAGCATGATTCTCTAGCCAATTTCCATTCCTTTGGGTAAGTTAGGTGAGATTTATTTTTTTTATTATTAGTTATATTTATCACTATGACTAACCTTGTAAAGCTTAAGTTTGTTGCACTTGATATTACTGGAAAGAATTACTTGTCATGGGTACTAGATGCTGAAATTCATCTAGATGCAAATGGTCTTAGAGAGACTATCAAAGAAAAGAGTAAAGCCACAAATCAAGAAAAGGCCAAAGCGATGATTTTTCTCCATCACCACCTTGATAAATAGTTGAAAAGTGAATATCTGACAGTTAAGGATCCGTTCATCTTGTGGAATGGATTGAAAGAAAGGTATGAACACCAAAAAACGGTTATTCTTCCAAAAGCTCACTATGATTGGATGCACTTGCGCTTGCAAGATTTCAAAACTATAAGTGAATATAATTCAGCAATTTTCAAAATCAGTTCACAAATGAAATTATGTGGAGAACAAGTTACTGATGAGGATATGTTAGAGAAAACCTTCTCCACCTTTCATGTATCTAATGTGCTCCTGCAACAGCAATATTGTGAAAAGGGTTTTATAAAATATTATGAACTGATTTCTTTTCTTCTTGTTGCGGAACAAAATAATGAGCTTTTGTTGAAAAATCATGAAACCTGCCTAACTGGTTTTGCTTCACTGCTTGAAGCAAATGTAACAGCCCTGCAATCTAATCGTGGGCGTGGTCGTGGCCGTGGCCGTAGATGTGGGCATGGTTGTAATAACTATGGTGGTCATACCAAAAATGCTACTCATAACCAGAAGTGGGAAAGTAATGATGAGAAAGATGGAGACCAAAACAAAAAGAAAGTGGATAATAAGTGCTATCGCTTTGGCATGAAAGGCCATTGGTTTCATACTTGTTGTACGCTAAAACATCTTGCTGATCTCTATCAAAAATCATTGAAGAGTGAAGAAAAAAAAATAGAGACGAATTTTATTAGTGATGATGTTAATTATGGCATTGGTCTTAGTGATAATGGCTTTATTGATTTTATTTCTTTGAATGTTGCTAATTTCTTTGTCAATCACCCTGAAGGTGATACTAGTCACCAATGATGGAAATGTCCATGAGTAATTTTATTTAAATAATTTGATGCAATAAACTTTTAATTTGATGTTTTAAATCTTTATTATTGAATATTTACTTTAATGCTTTTCTTTTGTGTTTCACAAAAATTGTATACTCATTTGGAATTTTTATTTTTGGTGAAGAAAATGGACGTTCCAAAGCTAAATAACAAAGAATTATGCCTTGCAGACAGTGCAACAACACACTCCATTTTTAAGGATAAGAAATATTTTTCTTGTCTAATTATAAAAGAAGCCCATGCTAGTACTATATGTGGTAGTGCAAAACTAATTGAAGGCTCTAGAAGAGCAATTATAATTTTGCCTGGAGAAACAAAATTTTGCATTAATGATGCATTATATTCATCAAAGTCTCAAACGAATTTGTTGAGTTTTAAAGATATCTGCCAAAATGGATATCATATTGAGACTACAAATGAAGGTAATAATAAATACTTGTATATTATAAGTATTTCTTCTAAGAAAATTGTATTGGAAAAATTACCTTCTTATTCCTCTGGGTTGTACTACACATATATTGCTACGGTTGAAATATATGCAACAGTAAATCAGAAGATTACTAATTATGATGATTTTGTCGTTTGGCATGACCGATTGGGCCATCCCAGTTCTACAATGATGCGAAAAATAATAGGAAATTCGTGTGGTCATCCTTTGAAGAGTCAGAAGATTCTTTAATCCCATGAATTCTTATGTGCTGCTTGTTCTCAAGGTAAGTTAATTATAAGGCCATCACTAATGAAAATTAAAACCAAATCTCCCGTATTTTTAGAACGCATACATGGAGATATATGTGGGCCTATTCAGCCACCTTGTGGACCATTTCGATATTTTATGGTTTTAATTGATGCAACAACGAGATGGTCACATGTATGCTTATTATCAACTCGGAACCTGGCGTTTGCGAGATTGTTCGGAGAAATAATTCGGTTACGCGCTCATTTTCCTAATTATTCCATTAAGACAATACGTCTTGATAATGCTAGTGAATTTACTTCACAAGCTTTTAATGATTATTTTATGTCCATTGGGATAAGTGTTGAACATCCTGTAACTTATGTTCATACACAAAACAGTCTAGCAGAATCATTTATAAAGTGCTTGCAATTAATTGCTCGGCCATTGCTTATGAGAACTACTCTTCCAACTTCTGCTTGGGGACATGCTATTTTGCATGCAGCAGCATTGATTCGCATAAGGCCAACGAATTATCATGAAATCTCCCCATTACAATTGGTTCATGGTCAGGAACCAAATATTTCCCATTTAAGAATTTTTGGAAGTGCAGTTTATGTTCCTATTATTCCGCCACAACACACTAAGATGGGACCGCAAAGGAAGTTTGGTATATATGTTGGGTATGAATCTCTATCAATAATTAAATATCTTGAGCCAATGATTGGAGATTTATTTACATATCGATTTGCTGATTGTCATTTTGATGAGTCAATTTTCCCAACATTAGGGGAAGGTAAAATAAAGCCGGACAAGAAAATTAGTTGGAATGAATTATCATGATCTCATTTTGATCCTTGTACAAAACAATATGAACTGGAAATCCAAAAGATAATTCATTTGCAAAATTTAGCAGATCAATTGCCATACTCTTTTACTGACCTAAAGAGAGTTACTAAATCTTATATCCCGGCTGTCAATGCTTCAATTAGAATTGATGTCCCTGAAGGACAAGTGAACACCACAAATGAGTCTAAGGCACATTTGAAGTGTGGTAGACCAATCGGTTCCAAAGATAAAATTCCTCACAAAAGAAAATGAGCAAATGATTCTGATGGTCAAAACGATGATATTACAACTCTTAGAGAGCTTCCCAACATGGCTAGTGAAAAATTTCTAGAAGAAATTTAGGTACCTGAAAATGCTGATAATCATGATATCTCAATTAATTATGCCATGACTGAGGAAAGATGGGACCGATCAAAATTAATGTCGATGATATATTTGTCTATGCTGCAGTAATTGCTATTATGAATGAAAATGAGGATCATGAACCAAGGTTTGTAGAAGAATGCAGACGAAGAGATGATTGGCCAAAATGGAAAGACACAATTCAGGCTGAATTGAATTCACTGGCTAAACATAAAGTTTTTGGACCAGTAATACGCACACCAAAAAATGTGCAACCCATTGGATATAAATGGGTTTTTATGCACAAGAGGAATGAAAAAAAAATGAAATTGTGCGATATAAGGCACGTCTTGTTGCACAAGGTTTTTCACAAAAATTTGGTATTGATTATGATGAGATGTATTCTCCTATGGTAGATGCAACTACTTTTCGATATTTGCTTAGTCTGGCTTCATGTGAAAAAGTTGAAATGCGTCTCATGGATGACGTTACTGCCTATTTATATGGCTCACTTGATAACGACATTTATATGAAAATCCCTAAAGGATTTAAATTGCCTAAAGGGCATGAACATAGTTCTCGAGATCTTTACTCAATTAAACTATGTAAATCTCTTTATGGTTTGAAAAAAAATGGACGTATGTGGTATAATCGCCTCAGTGAATATTTGCTGAAAGAAGACTATAAAAATGATCTGGTATGTCCATGCGTTTTTATAAAGAGATCTAATTTAGGATTTGTCATTATTGCTATTTATGTTGATGATTTAAATCTTATTGGGACTCTTGAAGAGCTCCAGAAAGCTACTGATTGTTTAAAGAAAGAATTTGAAATGAAAGATCTTGGAAAGACAAAATTTTGTCTTGGTTTGCAAATTGAACATTTGGAAAATTGTATCTTTTTACATCAGTCAGCTTATATAGTTAAAGTGCTTAAAAGGTTTTATATGGATAAAACACACCCATTGAGCACACCTATGGTTGTAAGGTCACTTGATGTGCATAAAGATCCTTTCCGACCATATGAAAGTGATGAAGAACTACTTGGTCCAGAAATACCATATCTTAGTGCTATTAGAGCATTAATGTATCTTGCTAATTATACACGACCAAATATATCATTTGCTGTAAATCTACTAGCAAGATTTAGTTCTTCACTTACACGAAGGCATTGGAATGGTGTTAAAAATATATTTCGTTGCCTTCAAGGTACAATTGATAAGGGTCTTTATTATCCTAAAACACTCAAGTCTGATCTTATAGGTTATGCAGATGTTGGATATCTATCAGATCCCCATAATGCTCGGTCACAAACAGGTTATGTTTTCACATGTGGTGATACTGCTATTTCTTTGCATTCTATGAAGCAAACTATAACTACTACTTCTTCTAATCATGCTGAAATATTGGCCATCCATGAAGCAAGTCGGCAGTGTTTTTGGTTAAGATCTATGACTCATCATATTTGAGAGTCATGTGGTTTGCATTTGGACAAGGAAGCTCCTACTATTTTATTTGAAGATAATGCTGCATGTATTGCTCAATTGAAGGAGGGATATATCAAAAGTGACAGAACAAAACACATCTCTCCAAAGTTCTTCTTCACACATGATCTCCAGAAGAATAGTGATATTAGTGTTTAATAGATTCGTTCAAGTGATAATCTAGCAGATTTATTTACAAAGTCATTACCGGCTTCAACATTTGAAAAGTTGGTTTATAGAATTGGATTATGTCGATTGAAAGATATCCAATAATGTGCTCAAGAGGGGGAGTAATCATACACTGTACTCTTTTTCCCTTAGCCAAAGTTTTTTCCTACTGGATTTTTAATGGTAAGGTTTTTAACGAGGTAGTGTCACATTTTAATGTACTCTTTTTCCTTCACTAGTTTTTTATCTCGCTGGGTTTTTCCTAATAAGGTTTTAATGAGGCATTTTTCTCAAAGACAGACATCCAAGGGGGAGTGTTATGAAACATACAAATTATGGATGTCCATCTATATTCCTTCTCTTGGCCATGATTATTTGTCTTGAAGACATGTAACTCCCACTACCTTATAACCCATGTAACACCTCACCTTGTAACTTATGTAACACCCCACCTTGTAACTTTTGTAACACCCCTAATTGATGAATATTATGTAACCTACAAGACTTTTATGTGGAGGATGAATCCTAAACCTATATAAATAGAGGTTTAGTAAAGGTATGAGGTGATGAGAAAAAGATAGAAAATTTTCACTACAATTTGTGTTCTTTACATTTCTTCTTTACTATTATTCTATTTACTAGTTTACTACATTATAGAATAGAAGAAGTAATACTACTTTGTAGTATTTTCATAACATTATGCTAATTTTTCTTTCAATATCCTAGGTGTTCGCATATGGGACAATACCATATCTTGAGCGGCTCAATATGGCTAAAAGGTCAAAACCTCTAGATGTAAGCCCAGGATGTGCAGATGGAAAGGCTTGAATGCACAGCATAGAGATCAAGAAAAGAAGAACGTTTGGTCAAAAAGAACAGTCGACGGGGAGGTATGTTTTGCTTCAGTGCTAATGTTAGATAATTAGTTTACCGATTAGATTAATGATTTTTTGTTTCTTCAGAAAGTCAAAGTTACGCAAATAAAACCAACGCTCGAAGAAAAGAAAATTCTTGGGTTGGGAATAAGAGGAGAAGGATGGTGAGGAGGGGGAATTCGAAGAAGATGAAGAAGACTCTGAACAGATGGACATCAACTGTTTTCACGTGTCTAATAGGAACAGAGCACGAGACAACGAAGTCCCAGAACCTAAAAAAAGACAGAGGTTCACCAAGGCAAAAAGACACATGCAACGAAGGGTCTTCAATGATGAGATGGTGGCACGTCTGGGAAAGTGTGAGCTTGAAACGAAAGAGACTAAAGAGGAACTTGTGCTTGATTGGTGGCATTGAAAGACAAAGTGAATAGTCTGGAAGTTACCATGGAGTGGCTTACTAGCAAAGTTAGCCACATGTCTGAGTATGTTCACCATATGCTGGCATTAATAGAGAGTTCGCCTGAATCCAATCCGTTTCCAGACGATAATGAAGATTCTAGCGGAAATGACCAGGGAGCGCAACAACTCCCACAGAATGATGAATGCATTGCCCCTCAAATAGGGGAACCAAAGGCAAAGCCTTCAGACATAAACAAGGGTGCGTACGCTGATCAACGGCCAATGATGCCTCCATTGCCCCTCAAGTAGAGGAACCAGAGGCTGGGCCTTTAGACAAGAACAAGAGGGCCTATGATGATCAAATGGCCAATGATGATTTCATTGCTCCTCAAATAGAAGAATCAGAGACAGAGCCTTCAGACATGAACAATGGGGCCTATGATGATCAAACGGCCAATGAGGAGGGGCCTATGTCTGAGGTTAATGCTGGGCCGACTTAGGGTGAGCATACTGTGAAAAGAGAAAAAGAGGTCGTTAACGTAATGGATATTATTCATCAACTCACTGATGAACAATATACCCCCCAACTCGAAGCGATCGTACCGACAGAGAGTACTTCACTACCATCCATGAAAGAGAATGAGACAAAATTTTCGACAGATGAGATCCCTATGGGGCAATATCTAGGTTCGGCACTTGCCTTAAAAGCGGCCGGTCTAACATTGTCTAGTGCATTAGTTGTGCATCCAACTCCCTATGATGAGCAAGAAATGAAACAGTGGATGAGGGTGAGACCAGCTCTCTATTTGGATACGAAGGTTTTATCATTGGACTCCGATTTGCTGAGGACAATGTGGACAAAAGGATTTTGGCTCAATGATCATGTAAGTTAATAGACTGACGAGCTTCCTCTTACAAACTTATTTCTTCATTTCATCTCCTATCGACACTTCTTCTTATTCTTGCAGTAAATTAATTTGCATACATCTATGCTATGAAAGAGAATTATTGAAATGGGCCGAGCTGATATATCTATTGAGGAGACTTATTTTGATGTAAGTTAGATTTCAACTGTGTTTCTAAGGATGTTGTAGATACGTTGACTAATTAACTGTTTTCGCTAAATTGTGTTAGAAGGACATGAAGAAGTTGCATGCCGCCCACAGGTCTTCAAACTTTGACGATTTGGCGATGATGCAGTTTGTTAGTGATTGTTCATTCAAGCGCGATTGTCAGAAGGTGGACATCATGTTATTCCCATATCACATAGATGGAAACCACTGGATGTTGGTGAAGATGAATTTATATACACAGACATTCAATGTGTACAATTCATCAGATCAAGGGACAGCCATCGTGCCAAAGTTGGAATATCTCGCCGTGATAATGCCCAAGCTAATTGACGCATGTAAGTTCTACAAATACTTCGCCAGAGAGCATCCAGTGGGGGAAAAATGGACAGTAGCTATAGAGAAAAATTTGGTGCACAAAAAATCAAAGTAAGCATCTACTAGCTTGTGTATATGATTGTAGGAATAACAACGTTGTAATGCAATGGTCATTTTTGCAGGAGTGGCGATTGTGGTATTTTCACATTAATGTGGGTTGAATGCATTATGCATGGATGGCCCCTTGAGACAATTACACGGTTTAATACAACGAATGTGCGTAAAATGATGGCGGCAAAACTATACCTACATGCAAAAGAGGTGCACCCAAGGGTGCAAGAGAGTAAAGCCGAGAAAAAGTCCAGAAATAAAATACCCATTTTTTGATGTACCAATGCTTGTATTAACTCATTCTTTCGATGATGTAAATATAATTTATTTGATTCAAATTAGTTAAATGTAGATATAACATTCTTATAGTGTAGTTGTTAACAAAATATCTACAATGTAAATATAGCAAGAAATATAAAACTCATTCTTTAACATACATACATTCCATTTGTTCGATGAGTTGTTAATATAGTGGTTGACATTGTACAAAAACATGGGCGTTATGAATAGTTTTACATCATTTTAAATGTTGTGTACTTTGTCATAAATCATTACCAATGCGGAGTATTATGTGTAACAACTTTGTCAACATTTTTCGGTACAATGTCGCCAGATGTGTCGATAATTTATGATTTAGGTTCAATAGTTTTGTCGACATTAAGTGACATAGGTTCGATATTTGTGTCGATAAATTTTACATTATGTTCAACATTTATGTCAACAGTTTCAAACAAAATTTTGTTAGTTTTGTCGACATATTTTAGTTAAATTCGACATTTGCTTTGACATTTTTAACATTTTGTCAACAAGAATGCAATTCTCGACAGTTTACTCAACATTTATCGCTACTACGGCGCGGCGAATAGATTTCAGATTTTTTATTAATCAAAATTCATATATGTACATTTGACTTCTTACAGGGCCATGATACTTCATTGCAAATCTCCTTAAACCATCTATTCAAGTGCCCACCTCAAAGAGATTATATCAACAACCAACTATTCCTCCATCATCTTCTAATCACCACGGAGAAAATCGACATTTTGTCCAAGGGTAACTTTTGCAATTTTTTAAGGCATGACACACACGCATGTTTGGTCTGTTCATGTTTTGTATGGAGGAGAATGGATTGTTGATTCATAGACGAATGAGCATAGATTCATGCAATATAAGGGCATTGAAACGATATTGCGAAAGGAAGATGTGACGTTCTCGGAATTGGTGAATCAAATCATATCTATTATGGGCTTAGATCGACAATACAAAATAAACGGGTTATCGAATACCTTCCCAAGTACCTATCAACGATCTCTGTCCTGCCTATTAAGAACGACCATCACGTGCAGTGGTTTTTAAATGAGATTATCAAGCAGTCTGAGGGTGCCAGGATACCATACGCGTTACCCTTAGAGAGGTTGGAGCAACACGAGAAGAAGACGGTACTAGCAACTCACCCATCAAGTGTTTGAGCTCTGATAGTCCCATATGGACTAACAATGAATTCATTCACGGCAGGTGGATGTGAATATTTTTACAATACTGGATGAAGATCCTGGAAGTCGAGATGAGAATGATGATGGGGTTAATGAAACCATCAATGTGGAGGATGAAAACGTAATTTCAACCAGGGAGCAGAAAGGTGAGCAAAAAGTTGAAAAAATAATACGTTGCTTTGAGGCGACAACATCCTTGCATGCGGTTGCATCTTCATCGGATAGGTTATACGGAGTGGTAGATATTGCAATCAATTAGGTATTCGAGACAAGGCTGCATTTGTTTATGAGGATGTCCATGCTTTCCGTGAAACATTTCTTCGAGTGAAAGGTTGTTAGAGCAAATAGCAAGGCATGATACCTAAGGTGTAAGGATGAAAATTGCAATGGAGGCTGCATGCAGCAGCGATTGGAAATTCATCAATCTAAAAAATAACTAAATACGACAACACCCATACATGTCAATCTTTGTTTGTGCAATCTGACAATCGACAGGCCTGTAGCAAAGTAATTAGGTCGTGGATCAAGGGCAAGTACACGGACATATGTTGTCTGTATAGGCCACGTGAAATCATACATGATATTAGTTCAGAGTTTGGTGTTAACATATCATACAACAAGGCTTGGCGATCGAGGGATTCTGCAATGCACAAAGTCAGAGGCAATTATAAGGGTGCATATAGGATACTGCCATCCTATTTACACGTGATAAATGAAATAAACCTGGGCACATTCATTAAGCTAAGTGTTGAAGAAGATGGAAGATTCAAGTTTTTATTTTTCGCATTTGGTACTTCAATTCATGGGTTCCAAAACCACATACGACCAGTTATTGCGATTAATACTTTTTTTTTGAAAGAAAAATATCCAGGGTCATTAATCGTTGCAATGTGCATAGACGGAAATAACCAAGTCTATACTGTCAGATGAGGAATTTTTTTTCTGAGAATGACGCATCCTAGGAATGGTTTTTACGAAGGCTAAAGGATGCAATCAGTGATGATATGGACAACTTGGTGTTTGTTTTTGACCGATATAAGAGCATTGCAAATGTTTTTCCAAAATCTTTTTCATGGATCATGTATTTATCATTTGAGCAACAACCTAAGAGCGAAATTCAAAAAAGAAGATGTGATCCCAGTATACTTTAAGGCTGCAAAGGCTTATACCGTTGCTGAATTCAATCAACTATTCTTACTGCTTTCACTGCGAAATTCTAAGGTAGACGAGTACTTACAAGAAGTCAAGGTTGAACATTGGTCGATGGCACATTTAGGCTAGAGACGGTATACAATAATGACTATCAATATTGCAGAATATCTAAATGCATTGTTAAAGAATGCTCGAGAATTACCTATTCATACGTTGGTCGAGTACATCCGAAACACACTGCAGATGTGGTATCACGAAAAGTGTATCGTTGCTAATGAGATGAGAATATCGACAACCCTATACATTGAAGAGCAAATTGCATCTATAATAAGAAAAGCACAATCCTATGTTGTAGAGCCGGTCAATATACACTGATGGTGTGTACGAGACATTGCAAACCGGAATGCTACTGTCGATTTGCTTCAAAAAACGTGCACGTGTCGAGTGTTTAGTATGGATCAAATCTTGTGTATTTATGCATTAGCCGCAACTCGTTGCCGACAAATTAGCCATCACACCTTATGCTCGGCACTTTATCGTACTAAAGCACTTTTAGGTGCTTATGCAAATTCTATTATATCGATTGGTGATCCTAAAGATTAAACTGTACCCGAAGAAGGTTTAGCGGTTCAACTATCATCACAGGAACTAAGGGCTAAGAGTAGTAGGCACAAGAAACATAGGATTCCGTCAACAGGTGAGCAGAAAGTTACAAAGAAATGTGGTCGATGTGGAAAAAGCGGACATAACCGGTAAACTTGCTCAAATCCATTCGTTTGTAGGGATACAAAGTGATGACATTTCGTGATATTCAATATCATAGTTATTCATGTCCATAAGAATTGGCTAATTTATTTTATTTTTCCATTAATATTTTAGCTAATTATCCAAGCAAAACAACCATACATGATATTTTATTAATACAAACAGTACATTTGTTAATAAAATAAATACGATCTTCAAATCGCCCATCTTGGAATGGTCAAAGACATCTTTAATCCCACAGTTGAAAAAATGCAATTGTCGACATATATGTCGACATTTTTATCGACATATGTTCGACAATATTATTGACATATTTATAGATATATTTTTTAACATTTAATTCTCGACATATATCTCAACATATTTGTTGACATATTACTCGACATATGTTAATCCTCAACCTTGATCGACATGTTTATCGACATATGCTCTCACCCATCTTTCTCGTTCAAACCCAGTTTGACTTTGAATAAAAACAAAAATATACACGGTACACACACCTTTCGGGATAGCAAATGCAAAGCTGAAATTAAGGATGAAGGAAATATGCCCAGTTCTTCATGGTTTGTGTTCTCGGCTGATCGTCTTTCCGTTCGGTTAGTTCTTTGTTGCTCACGTGCATGCCGTTGACTCACCCGTAGACAATAATGAATTCAGTCTCATGGGGTTGTTATCCCAGTGAAGGATGAAGAATGATTGGCCATTACATCCGTTCGTTGAGATGGGGGTGTTTATTTTAGCGCGAATGTTTCAAGCATTTTTTGATGAATGCAGGGGTATTGTCATCTTTTCGCTAGGGGTCAAACCAAAAAAGTGCTATATGTGCAAGGAAAATGGTGTTGGTGTTATATTTTCAAATGTCTTTGCAAAAAGTGCTATAATAGTGGAGAATGATAATGAGTTGTTTCATTATAATTATACTGATTGGTTTGTACTGGGGAATGGGTATAATTACCAATTATAATTATAAATTCATTGTAATAATTAGCATTAATTAATTAGTTCGTATTAGTTAATTATTCATTATAATATTAAATTAATTAATTATTAATAAAAATATTATTGATTAAATTAATCTTAAGTAATTAACTAATTATAAATTAATTAATATTATCAATTGATTATTTATAAATTAATTAATATTAATTATAATAATTAATATTAATAAATGAGATTAATTAATTAATAATTATAATATTAAATTACAATATTAAGTAAATGAATGATTAATTAAATTAATCTTAATTAATTTATTTATTATTACTTAATAATAATAAGTTAATTATAAATTAATTTATATTAATTATAAGAATTAATATTAATTAATTAGTTAGTATTAGTTAATTATTTATTATAATATTAAATTAATTTATTACTAATTAAAATCATTATTAATCATTATTAATTATGAATAATAATATTAAATTGATCTACTATTCTTGATATTGTCACTTGATTTTTAAGTAATACAAGTATGTGTGTGTATATATATTTTGCATACATGTATACACATATAAGATACGTCTTTCATACCTAGTATTAAGATCCATTGACATAAATTTAATTAAATTTTCTGTTTATTTCAAAGAAATTATATTAATAAAGTTAAAATTTTCAAATATAAAATCGTTTACTACTCTATGCTCTTTTATTAAAGGTGATAAATTTAGATAAAATCAATGTCTTTAGAATGATAAAGAGAGATGTGTCTCTCTCTAGAGAGCGGTAAGTTTTTCTCTTCATAGAGAGAACACTGTTCCTTGGGGGGAAACACTGTTTGTCGGCTGTAAAGACAATAAACGGGGAAGACAACAAACAGGAGAACCAACCGAGAGCAACAAAGGCATTTGACCAAAATAGAAGTTTTAGTATCTAATCCATAGAAGCCAAAGTCAGGGAAACATGGGATCTGGAGAGAGCTAAGATATCTTCTATTAGAGTGAGGGCAAGGCTGTGAGAGAGCGGGCAAAATTCTGACCATAAGTTTTGTGTGTTAAAACGGTAGAGCCACCAAAACCCTCATCTGTGAGCTTTATAGTTTTCTGGTGTTTCTTTGCAGGTCTGATCAACCACTGAACAAGGCTGAGGTGATGGATCAGGGAGAAGAACTGAGTTGGGAGCAAGAGGTCACAGGACTGGTACAGAAACTACAGCTATCTACAGAGAAATAGGGGGGGACTGTAGCTAGAGGAGGAGGATGTTAAGGTTAGCAAAGAAGAATGTGAGAGAAGCTTGCTTGGGACAATTTTTGGGAACAAAAAGGTTAATTTTATTGGGCTGAAAAATACGTTAGAGACTATCTAGCCGGTACAAAAAACTTTCGTAGTTCGAGAGTTGGGAATTAATTATTTTTAGTTCATGTTCGCAACACCGGACGATAGAAGTAAAGTACTTGTAGCAAAAGGGTGAACATTTGATAATCAATATTTGGTTCTAAGAGAATGGTCTGACAATGTTCAATTCCATGACCAAGAGTTCACCTGAGTGGAGCTATGGGTTCAATTCTGGAATTTACCCACTCATTGGGTCACATGAGAAACAGGATTCAAGATTGGCAAAATATTTCCACAAGTGCATAATGTGATTATACCAGAAGGAAGGAGTAAAAGTGGAAGATATATAAAAGCTTTAGTATTTATAGACTTAGAACAATCTTTATTAAGAGGCACAACAATCAAACTGAAGGAGAAATCAAATAGGATGAGTTTAAATATGAATACTTAGCAAACTTTTTTGTATATTGCGGGAGAATGGGACATGGAGAAAAGCTATGTAGACATAGAAGAGACGATAAGAAAAAACAGCAAATTAGAGACGGACAGTACAGGGAATGGATTCAAGCAGGAGTTGAAAAATTGGGAAGCAAGGATCCCGGGGCAATGAAAGCCATAAGGAGAAAATGGAATCTAAATAGAGAGATGAACAAGACTAAAGAAAATGTTGTGCTGTCTGAGAGAGAAAGAAAGTTGCTTGATTTTATAACTGAAGGGCAAAGGCGTATGACTAAAAGTGAGTTAAGAGAGGGAGAAATGGAGCAAACAAGACCACAAACAGAGAAAGGCAAAGAGGTGTGGAGGAAGACCAAGGAATATAGTGAGGGAAATCAACCGAGTGAAGGAGAAGAGAATGCTAAAACTGAAGATGGTGAGAGAGGCTCTAATAAGATGAACATTGAATTGGTGAATATTCCTATCTGAAGTGAGGGTGTAGTAAAGCAACACGTGGCTGACAAAAATAAGAAGCCACTAATGAGCATCATTGGAATGGAAGAAAATGTGATCCCGATGACCAGCAAATGGAGACAAACAGGGAGGTGAATAATGCTTGAAGAAGGACAGCAATAGCAGTCGAAAGTAATGAATGTTCAGATTGGAGAAAAAAAAAAGTTGGAGGTTGCTAGATGAGGAATACAGTTCACATGAGGAATAGAATAATCCAAGGAAGAAAAGTAGAGGTACATGGCAAGACATAGGCCAAACTTCTAGGGTGAAGGGGACCAGCCCAAGAGAGTCCCAAGAAACATCATGAAAATGTGTATGTGGAATTGTAGAGGGTTGGGTGGACTCTCTATGATTTCCCAACTAAGGGAGACCATAAACTCCCATCACCCGGAAGTGGTATGTTTACTAGAAACAAAGCAACAAACAACATTGGTAGAGAAGGTTTGCTGGAGGTTGCAATATGATAGAAGATGGAGCCATGTAGAAGCTGAAGGTACAAAAGGTGGAATGTTAGTTTGTTGGACTGATAATGTTTCAGTAAATCAGATGGTGAGCAATAATTTTTGTGTGCAACTACAATGCCAACTAAAGGGCGATCCATTGATGTGGTGAACTATTTTTGTTTATGCTAGTATAGATAATAGAGTGAGGGAGCAACAATGGAATTTTCTGGAAAATGAGAGAAAAAATTGGAGAGAATGGTGAATTTTGGGAGAAGACTTTAATGAAATAGCATATCCACATGAGAAAAGAGAGGGAAGGCCGAGATATGAAATTAATTGCTTACAATTTAGGAATTTCATAAGGCAAATGGAAATGATTGATTTGGGATATGTAAGCCATCCCTGGACTAACAACCGAGAAGGAGAAGGTTTTATTGAGGCAAGACTAGATAGAATTTTTGGTGCAACTCAATGGCGAATGCAATTTCCTTAGGCCTAAATTATACATTGTGAAAAACAAACCTCTGACCATAAATTGCTTATGTTGGATATAGATCCTA
Organism: Gynochthodes officinalis; assembly: GCA_020080225.1. NCBI lineage: Eukaryota > Viridiplantae > Streptophyta > Magnoliopsida > Gentianales > Rubiaceae > Gynochthodes > Gynochthodes officinalis. The sequence continues at coordinate 30,562,794 of CM034625.1, read as the reverse complement.
AGCAAAATAGAGGAATGAGATGGTTTATTTTTGATAAAAGATGGATAAGGAAAGATGGGATGCATGAAAGAGTGAGTGCAGCATGGAATAAACCACAATGGGGAACCAAGCAATATATAGTGACCTCCAAGATTTTCAAATATAAAGCTGAGTTTTAGCAATGGAGTAATAATAGCAGAACAACTCTACAAAGTAGATCAAGAGGATTAATGAACAAATGGAGGAGTTGAGTCAAGAGGGAGGTACAAGAGATTGGAAGAGATAGAATGGGTTATGGAAACAACTTTAGCAGGCATACAAAGATGAAGAAGAATTTTGGCAACAAAAATCTAGAAATCAATGGCTGAAGGAAGGCGATAAAAACTCAAATTTTTTCCATGCAACAACAATACAAAGGAGAAATGTGAATACTATAGAAAGATTACAAACAGCAAAGAGGAAGATTTGTGTGTCTAAAGAGGAGGTGTAAAAGGAAATAATGGAATAGTATGAGAAGTTGTACACATCCAGCAATCTAGCACATGGCTAGTTCATTCTTGAAGGTATCCCTAAATCCATCACCAAGGCCATGAACAAACGGTTAATGAGACCAGTGGAGGAAGTCGAAATCAAAAAAGCTCTTTTCTAGATGCACCCCACCAAAGCACCCAGACCTAATGGTATGACTCCAATTTTTTTTCAAAAATATTGGAATGTGATTAGATTTGATATTTGCAGTGCAATTAATGATTTTTTCATTCATAGCAAAATGTTGAGAAAAATCAATCATACACTAATCACATTGATATCTAAGGTCCAAATGCCTGTGTCTATCTCAGAATATAGGCCAATAAGTTTGTGTAATGTGGTCTATAAAATCATTTAAAAAATCTTGGCTAAACGTCTCAAACTCTGTCTTCATAAGTGTATTAGCCCGAATTAATCCACCTTTATTCCGGGGAAGACAAATACTTGATAATGTGATTATAGCACATGAATGCATACACACTTTAAACTCAATGAGAAAAGGAATGAAAAGGTACATGGCAATGAAAATTGATATGGAAAAAGCATATGATAGAGTGGAGTGGCAATTTTTGGAGAAAGTTATGAGGAAGATAGGGTTTGCGAGGGGCTTCATAGGGTAGGTAAGGTAGTGTCTTAGCACGGCTACCATGTCCATTAATATAAATGGAGACCAGTGTGGTTTTTTTCACCCTTCAAGAGGCATTAGACAGGGGGATCCCATTTCACCCTACTTGTTTCGTATCCTTTTAGAAGCCTTATCTAACTTAATCAAACAAGCTAGTGTGAGGGGGGAATACACGGGCATGAGGGCTAGTAGTAAAGGACCTATCATAATACATTTGTTTTTTGATGATGACTCTTTATTGTTTTGTGAGGCAGATACAAGACAGGCACAATAATTACAAGCTATCCTCAACAGCTATAGCCAAAGCTCCTGATAACTCATAAATATGAAGAAATCATCCGTGTTCTTTAGTCATAATGTGAAAAATGAGCAAAAAAGACAGATATGTCAAATGTTGGAGGGTGTGTAGGAACAACATAATGCCAAATATTTGGGGTTTTCTATGAAAGTAGGGAGATCCAAAAATGAGATATTCCATTTTGTTATAGAAAAAGTTCATAAACGAATGCAAAATTAGAAGAACCGATTTTTGAGTATGGCTGGAAAAGAAGTCCTAATCAAAGAAGTGGTTAATGCACTTCCAACTTATGTTATGGGCTGCTTCAAGTTTCCAGTGGGGATATGCCAAGAAATTTGCAAACTTTCGGCTAATTTCTAGTGGGGTACACAAAAGGAAGGAAACCAAAAAATTCATTGGAAAGCTTGGAAAGAAATGACGAAAGACAAGAGTGAGGGAGTAATAGGGTTTCAAGATATCCAGAAATTCAATGATGCATTACTTGCTAAACAACTTTGGCAAGTAATGACAAAACCCGAGTTGATGATGAGCCAAATTATGAAAGCAAAATATTTTCCATATACGGGGCTGATGAGAACTGAATAAAAAAGAAATGCATCTTGGCTTTGGAAGGGTTGGATGGGGGCAAAACATGTTATCACCAATGGAGCAAGATCTTGTGTTGGGGATAGAAGATCAATTCGGGTGTGAGAGTCTCCTTGGATACCTAGAAGGCAGAAGTTCTGACTCAAATGCAGCAAGCCAGAACAGCAATCAATAATATGGGTAAATGAGCTATTGCTAGGTGATGGTACTGCTTGGAACACGCCATATCATGGATTTTCCCAAAGCAAGATGAACAAGCTATATTGCAACTGAAATTGGATTCTCCAAACAGCCATGGCCATTTGATTAAACATTTTAGTTGAGATGAAACGTATACTGTTAAATCAGCATATATTTAGTTGGAAAAAATCAACCAAGCAAAAGAACAACGAGCGGAGAGTAGTAGCAATAGATACAATATGCAGTCAATGTCGAGGCAAACATGGAAAATGAATATAAAAGGGAAACTGCGACACTTTGTTTGGAGATGTTGCATTGATATTCTGCCCCTTAATGTTCGGCTACAACAGATAAGACTACCAGTGGATGCAATATGCCCTATGTGTGGAGATGGAGAAGAAAGGCTGGAACATAGTATGCTCACTTGCATCCAAGAAAATTTGGAAACTGGCTCCGGTGTCATGGCATCATACTAACAATATGGAATTAGTTTCATAGAGTGGTGGTAAGTTATATGCTCCACACGAAAAGCTGAAGCATGGGAAGAAAGAGCACAACTCTCAGTTTACCACTATGGATGATATAAAAGAGTAGGAATTTGTGGGTTTTCAAGGGAGAATGGATGGAGGAAATGAAGGTAGTAGAATTGGCAATTCATTCATGGCTGGAATTTCAACAAGCCAATAGTGCGAGTAGCGATGGGAAAAATTATAGAAGGGGAGTGGTTGATTAGTATATGGGAAATGGAGCATGGCAAGAAATCAAGTAGTAAGTTTAACCACTTTTGTTGTTAATATGGTTAGGCTCACCACTAGATTTATGTTGTGTTTTTTTGTGGAAATGATTAAGGCATAGAGAATGTTGAAGTACTTGACATGTAGTCAATTAGTCTTAGCCTACATTAGTGCTAAGAAGAGTTCACTTTGGTGAATTTGAATGTATCTATTAACTTTTGCAAAGTTAATACGACTATCATTTTACTTGGGAAAAAAAATGATAAAGAGAGATGTGAAGCAAAAAATGTACCACATGCCTAAATTGTCGAAAAATTAATGTGTGTCCAGATTTGAATGTGATTTTGTAGTTAGAATGCTTAATAGAGTTTATAATAATTTGTGTTTCAATAATTGGAAAGGAATGAAAAAGGTGATGCATCTCTATTATCTAAAAGTAAAAGTTTTGCCAATGCGTTTCTATGTCATTATTACAAATATTAAAAATTAGATTGTCTTTCTATTCTCTTTTAATATTAATATTAGAAAATAATTAAAGTTCCAAATTTTCAAATCTATTAAAGAGATTATCTACTTATTTTCCATTAATTTTTAATAATTTGTAGTAATTAAAAGATGGCTAAAATTTTAAGTCTTACAATATTAAAAAAATTATTCACTTATTGTCCACTAATTTTTAGTAATTTAAAGATGGTTAAAATTATTATTTCTTTTAATTTTTAGCAAGGTCACAAGCTTTTTTAGTAACATTCTTAATATTTTCTCACCTCCCATTGTTTGTTATTATTATTTTTTTTGTTTTTGGTTATCATAATTGCATGTCTCTTATCTTTGTGTAAGTTTTGATTTTCTTTACTTTCAATTGGTTGATAAAAATACTTTAATTCTTACAACCAATTTTACAACAAAAGGGAGGATCAGAAATTTATTCAATTACTTGAAATAATAATTTTTGATATCTTGTATAATACAAATATATACCAAAAATAAAATGAAATATATATTTGTTCGAAATAAAGTTCACTTAGGGATAAATCTAATACGAACAAATTGTAGGGTAGCAAAATCAATAGAATATAGCAGAAAACAAAGGCGTGCAATTATAAATGTGAAGAGGTTTTATATAAGTTTTTGTTTTGTTTCATTTTCAATTAGCTGACAAACTTGTTTTAATTTTCATGACCTATTGCAACAAAAAATGTGGGATTAGAGAATAATTTAATCACTTCAAATAATAACTTTATTATCTTACAATTTTCAAAATTTTTATGTTCAAGACTAAAATTTGAATTATGTTATTTGTATTGTGTGATTATTTCCTTTCTTTTTGCATTTTTACATTTTCTTTGTTAATATCTTTGAGATTAGAAAAATTATCTAATTAATTATAGAAATTACATGAGAAATAAAAATAAAAATTATACACTATAAAATCTAGAGTGGTAGTTTTAAAGTACATGTTTTTGTCAACTATTAGAATTTAAAAGGAAATATGTAAAAATTACTAGTTAAACTTTACATCTTTTAATCTTTTTAATTCTCACTTAATTTATAATTTTTGCTTCTTTTAAATTCTTCATTTATTGGTGTATATTACGAAGAAGGAGTATGAATTTGATTAAATGATATCCGTTTATGAGTTAGATGAAACTAGAATTATTGACCATATCTAATTTACTATTATCCAAATTGCCATTAAAGAATGGTCAAAATTGATATTTTCATTATCATCTATAATTTGATTAGTTTTTATCCATGTATTATGGTACTTATGTACTCACCAACTAACTTATTATTATTTATTTTTATGGCCAAATTCAAATTTCTTATACAATTGCAAAATTAAAATATTTTGAATTGTTCAAAAACAACAAATTATAGGAATATTTTTGAGTGATCTTAGTAATTTAATTTTCATTGGTATACATTTTCATAAATAATTAATTGCATTATTATTTTTATTGTAATTCTTCTTTATTACAACAACTTTGGCAGCAATATATATATATATTCAATCATAATATTATTACTTTTTTTTCTTCTTTTCTAACGTTTTCTTTTCTCTTATGTGACATGTCTTTTTTTACCTTTTGAGTTTTGAGGCACTATGAGTTGTACTTTTATACGTTGATTTCATATTTATTTATAAGAATTTAAGCTTTTTGTATAATGATTTTTTAATTTGCTTGATATTTTTATTTTTAGGAATTAAACATTCACTTTATTTGTAAATGAAATTTTAAAAGATTGTAGTGAAATATATGATATAGAGTTATTATAAAAAGTGAAATTTATATTTAGTTTTTTTCACATATGTGTAAAGGGTTTATGATTTAGAGTTTTGTAATTTATACTTTTTTTAAAAAAAATAAAATCATTATTTGATAGTTTTATTTTAAAATCTTTTCTTACCACAATCTATAAATTCATTATTTGATACTTTTACTGAACAAGTATTATCTTATACTTTTATTATTTTTAATTGTTTGAGAATTTCTTTTTAATATTTTTTAACAAAATATCAACAAAATTACTGAACATCCCTGTGCATTGCACAAAATTTTGCACTAGTTGTTTCCAAAAGATTAAAATTACAATTTTATTCCCTAATATTTTACCAATATCCTTTTTAGTCTCTAATGTCTTAAACCTGACATAAATAGTTCTCAAACTTTTACACTTTAAAGCATTTGATACAATTGATAGCTATTAAAATAGGAGTGATAGAACTTATCATGTAAATATTACGTGGCCATTAGTCAAACTCTTTATCAAATTTTTTAAATTTACAAATGTAATTAGTTTTTTTTTTCATTCAAAGCCCTTATCCTTTAATATTCAAATATCAAAGGTTTGAGAGGCAAATTAGTTAGGAGGGCTTGGAATGAAATTGTAAAATAATAATAATAACTTTCAAAATTTGTAAATTAAAAAAAAAAATTGATAATGAGATTGACTAATGCCCACATGACACTCACATGACAAATTTTGTTATCCCTTACCACCTTAATAGCCACTGATTGCACCAAATGCATTAAAGGGTAAAGTTTTAGAACTAAATGTATTGAATTTTAAACATTAATGAAAGTGGCATAGGGTAAAATATTAGGGATTAAAACTGTAATTTTCCCCTTTTAAAATACAAGAGATTTAATGTTCTCAAATAGACATATTGTGACTGGTAAAAAATCCTAAGCACAAATCTCATTTCCAAAGCAAATATTTCAATAATGCTATTAATACCTTCAAACCAAGAAGACAATGGCTTGTGAAGAAACAAAAGTCGGAAGGTAACTGTTTTTCTTTCCTTTGCCTTTGACTTCTCCTTGGTTCACTAAGAACTTCATTAGGAGAGTCAAATTCCTTCCTTTTTGGAACATTTCTTTCTGGGTCTAGAGATCTATTTCTTGCTGGATAGGCTTCACCCTGGGGTTCTGAGGTGTGACCTCAAAATTTCTAGCATCTCTGCTGTAATGTGTGACCTCAAAGTTTCCAGCATCTCTGGTCCAAGGTGTGACCTCAGAGTTTCCAGCATCTTTGGTCCGAGGTGTGATCTCAGAGTTTCCAACATCTCTGATCCGAGGTGTGACCTCAGAGTTTCTAGCATCTCTGGTCTGAGGTATGACCTCAGAGTTTCTAAGGAATTTATCCTCAAAGAATTCAACGTCCATTGATTCCACAATCAAATTGGAATCAAGATCAAGTAATCCATAGGCTTTAGAATTTTCAGCATAGCCCACAAACACACTTTTATGTGCTCTAGGTCCAAACTTAGTTCTTTTAAGGTTTGAGACTCTATAATAGGCAATGTACCCTCAAATTTTTAAGTAACTTAAATTTGGTTTTCTTCCTTTCCATAACTCATATGGGGACACGTTAGTTCTTAAGGATGGAATTCGATTGTGAAGATGACATGCGGCCAATAGTGCCTCACCCCACAAATTCTTTGGCAAACCCAAACTCACAATCATGACATTTACCATATCTTGAAGAGTTCTATTTTTTCTTTTTGCCAAAACATTTTGTTGGGGAGTATAAGGTTCAGTTGTTTGATGCACTATACCATTTTCTTTCACAAAATTTTGAAAATTCATTAGAGAAGTATTCACCTCCTCTATCACTTTTCAAAATTTTGATTTTCAAGTAGAGATTTATAAGCTTTAAATAAACCAAAAGCTTCATCTTTTGCTTTCATTAGATACACATGCACATACTTAGAGTAGTCATCAATGAAAGTGATAAAATATCTATTTCCACCTTTAGTAAGAAAACCATTTAATTCACACACATAAGAATGAACAAAATCAAGTAACTTTGTGCTTTTTCCTATCTTAGGAAAAGGTAATCTAGTCATTTTCGATTGTGTGCAAAATTCACATTTTTTATTTACATCACCAAGATTTGAGATTGATCCATGTTTAGACATGTATTGCAATACTTTATAATTCACATGTCCTAATCTATCATGCCATAAGGTATAAGAAGAATCAACCAAATAAATTGAACTTTCAAATTTATTAATGCTCAACTTAAACTTGCCATTATATGAATATCCCTTTCTTATAAAGACACCATTTTTGGACAAGATAACATTGTTACTTTCAAGAATAGCCTTCAATCCTTTCTTGTTGAGAATATCCACCGATGCAAGATTTTTTACCACACTTGGAACACGAAGCACATTGGTGAGAACCACCTTATTGCCGGAAGTGAAATGTAACTCAACATTTCCTCTCCCAAGTAATTTGGCTCTTTGTCCATTGGCCATTACCACATCATGTCCCTCAAGCACTTCATAGTAATTGAAATATATTCTATTATTGCAAACATGCACAGCTGCCCTCGAATCATATCACCAATCTTTAGGAGAACAAGGTGTAGCCATATGAAGTTCCTTGACAGTCCCAACCGACACCATGACTATGATTTCGGAGCCTTCCTCAACATGATTAGCATTGGGTGCACCATTGGTCTTTTGACTTTTAGCAGCCTTGCACTCGGATTTATAGTGGCCCTTTTTACCACAATTATAACATATCCTATTCTTTTTCTTGTCCTTAGCATCACATTTTGATCTTTTCCTCTTAGAATTTTTAGGATGCTTTTCCTCAACAAGATTCACTTTAGTATCTTGTTCAGTTTCTTTCTTTTGTAGCATTCAAACATCCTCTTCAATCCTAAGATGTTTTAAGGCATTATTAATAGTTAAAACTTCAGATGTATGCAAGATTTTTTTTTTTTCTGATAAGCATTCCAAGACAAAGAAAGTTTAGCAATTATTGCACTAACTTGGAAAGATTCAGAAATTTCAACCCCCAAATCTTTAAGTTTTGACACTAAAACTTGCAAATTATGTATTTGATTCATCAAAGAAGTATTATCCAGAAATTTGAACTCAAAATACTTCTTAATAAGGAACTTATTTGCACCTTGCTTTTGAGTAGCATACTGCCTATTCAAAGTGTTCCAAATCTCCCTTAGCAATTTGATGGCCATGAAGAGGTTGTAGAGGCTATCCGACAAAACATTCAATATGTGTCCTTTACAAAGCACTTCATCTTCAATCCGTTTCTCCCTTTTTTGCCTTGATTTCGTCAGAATCATTCTTCTTTGGTGCTAGAATTTTGGGCAAATCAAGATTGTGCACATAAGCAATCTTCAAGGTGGTAAGAAAGAACATGAGTTTGTCTTTCCACTAGTTGAAATTGGTTCCAGTTCCATCAAGCCTACCCAACTTCACAAGGTCTTGGTTCATCAAGTCTTGGTTCATCACTTTCATGTCTATCTCCTTCGTGGTCTCTATCATGATAAACACCTTAAGATTGTTGATGAAAATTTGGGAAATAAAATAGAGAAGAGAAAGAGAATCCAATATTTTCCTATAATAAGAACTTTAACAAAGCAGGGGAAGAAAGTGAAGAATTTCAGGCGTGATCTCACTTTCTTTAAGGTGTTTATTATCCCTCTATGCTTGCTAATAGAATCTTCAGGTACTATACCTCTAGGATACAAGAAATTCAGTAGGAACTCAACAATATAGCAAATTCTTGTGGTTTCTATGGAAAGTATCGTTCTTTTTGTGTGTTCTATATTTTCTGTATATTTTGTTTGGTTTTCTAATCATATGTTTATATGTAAAAACATCTACAAACCGTTGAACAACAGTTACAAATGGTTAGACATCTTTGAATGAGAAAACACCAAATTGGGTTACAACTCTTTAGACTTTGTTGACTGATAGGACATTAAATTAGGGGTCACAACTTTTCAGACTTTGACACTCTTTCATGTTGCAAATTACACACCAGTATTTATGCTTACTAATAGAGCTATGTTCAAGATAGAATTTAAAAAACAAAAGTTCTCAATAGAGCATAGAAAAAATGACTAAATGCTTGAAGATATAGTACCCAAAAGCATTACTGCCAAAGAAATTTGTGGAACATATTAGTTCATTAAGCCTTTTCAATTTTGAATAAATGCTCTTAGATTGTTTCTAGAATATTATACAAGATTTTTAGACCATAAATGGACAATATAAAGTTTATCAACATTTAACTACTAGAATAGTGATGTTTGGAAAGAATTATATCTTATATAACATTTATTGCCAAAGTAGGATAATATGGTTTGCTAATTTGTGGTTATTTTTATAAATACCTGTCAATTAATCTGGTCTCATTTGTTTGAAAATGAAAAATGTTAACGTTTATGATCCTTAATTAGTTGTTTATCATAATCACAAGTTTTCTAACAATCCCAGTTTACAATTGGAAAAAGAATAAGTTATGGGAAGAATGATTGTTTTAGACATTAATGTTTCACTAATTATCATTCTTAGTGCACAATTATTTCAAGCCAATACATGGACTTACCGATCTTTCTATTTTCGGTAGATTTAGTACAATTGACATAAACTAACAATGATATAATAGATATACCCAAATGGCAGTTAGTCAAAGTTAATTGATTAATTTTTATTTTTAAATTAAATGGAAAATTTTTTATGTACTATTACTTTTGTCCTCTATGTTTCAAAATTAACACACTTGATCTTTGATTTTATTTTTGCTCCATCTAGGGTCGCCATTGTCGTTGCATTATCATTGTATTTGTATTCCTATTCCAATTAATCTCAACTCATGCATTTGTAACTTTTCCATTATAGTGCTTATTAGCTACGAGCCTACGACTTGCCTTTCTCCATTTGCAACTTGTTGGTTGACCAACCCACCTAGAAAATTGAATGAAGAAATGGTTAGACCTTTTTCTTCTACCTTGTAGCCATCATCAAATGATGTTGAACTAGACTTGGATTGAGATCTAATTAAAAGAAAGCACTAGAAATTCTTCTATATTGTTATGGAATTATCAAACAAGTGGGGCTGTTTCTAAATAATGAATGCTAAAATTTGAATGTTGAAATAATTAAGTTCTTAAATTTTGAATGCTTAAAATTTAACTTTAAATGCCTAAGTTTGAGTATTGAGCCAATTAATATAATACTACTAAATGTATTGTCCAAACCAAAGAACTCACCCCAAAAAGTTTTGACAAATGATGATTCTGATAAGATTTTGCATTTTTGAACCATGAAAGGCTCAGTTCCCATTTCGATTGAGGTTTAAGAATATGGAAGAAAGAAATAATATAAAAAAGTTCCAATATAATGGTCATCATTAGTGCATAACTCAATTGTATATTACCATTAATAAACACTAAGGTGATATTCACTAGGCCAACAGTATCTCCTTGATAAACGCTTCCAAAGCCAATTGACCAAAATGAGAATCCCAAGTAACTAGTGCAATAGATTTTACTTGGAAAGGGTTCTATACTCATGATTTGAAGTAGGGGTGATCATCAGTTTTTTTGAATTTTCGGTTTAATCGGTTTATTTTAATTGATGTGGCCATTTTTGGAACCAAAATTGAATTCAACCAAATCCGAAATTTGGTTTTCAATTTGAATTCAAATTTGATCGAATTAACTAAATTTTGAATTTAGCCAAATTTGAATTTGAATTTGGTTAATTTAGCCGACTGGATTTGAACTTGGCCCAATTTGGCTGAATTCAGTTTTTTTTCCCTTTTTTTAAGGGTATTTTTTTTTCACTCTATTTAGTAATAAATTTCAACTTTTCAAGCTTTAAATCGTCACAAATTCACAATAATAAACTTAATAATACAAGAAATATAATTACAATCAAATTAATAATACAAATTAGCATGATAAATATAAGAAATGTCCAAATTAGTAATACATAGCTCCAAATTCAACCAAGTTAATGCATAACCTCAAATTAGTAATAATCCAAGCTTATTTTTCTCTATTTTTTCATTTATTTATCCTATTTGGTAAAATAATTTTTACATTTTTTAATAAATTTCCTTTTATCCTTTTCCGATTTACTATACAAATGTCATTCTTACAATTCTAATATCTCACTTAATATGCTAATTTCATTATATTGCAATTATTAAATTAGACTTATTATTTATAAACTTTTTACTTATTGAACAATTGAATAAAATTAAAATCACAATATTAATATACATTCTACTCTATAGCATATATATATATATATATATATATATATATATATTATAATGTAAACCAAGTAGTTATATAAGTAAATAATTACATTACATTATACACATGCACTTTATTTGTTTATGATTTAAAAATAAATATGTTTTGTATAACATAAATTGAAAATTAAAAAGTCAAAAAACCATGCATTGACAATTTAGCAATTATTGATATTTAAAACTTTTGAGTTTTGAGTTATTAGTAATTAGCAGAAATTACGAGTAAAAATTACTAATTTAGTAAAATTTTATAATTATTAAGTTAATAATAACTTATATGTAATTACTACTCATTGATCACTTTGTGGTGATTATTTACAATTTACAAATTACAAAGTTATTTAATCAAATGAAATAGGATAAGTTATAAGTTATTTTTTATCTTATTTTTTCATAATCTTTACAAATTTTTAATAGATTTACATTTATCCTTTTCAAATTTACTACATTATTCTTACAATTTTAATAGGTCAATTACTATACTAATGCTATTATGTTGCAGTTATTAAATTAGACTTATGAAATAGTGTTTTTTACTTATTCAACAATTGAATAAAATTAAAATTTCAATATTAGTAGATTTTTCTACTCTATATATATATATATATATATATTGTAAACCAAGTAGTTCTATAAATAAATAAATAAGTACATTATATATATGCACCTTATTTGTATATGATTTAAATATAAATGTGTTGTATACAATAAAATACAAATTAAAAAAATAAAAAAACCACACATTGAAAATTTTACAAATTATTTTAACTTGTAAATTTTTACATATATGTATATATGTGTAATCAAAATACATACAATCTAATATAACATATGCATATATGCACTGTGGTCTTTTTGATATTTTATGTCAAGTATATATTTCCTTTTATCATAAATATTATAAAATTATACATATAAATAATATATGTTTAAAAATATTATAATTTCGAATTCGGTTTTTTATTCAAATTCAAACAAAAAATCGAATTTGAATTCGAATTTGATTTTCGGTTTGAACCCAAATTAAAATTACCAATTTGAAAATCAATTTAAAAACCAAATTCGAAATTTATTTCAACCAAAAACAAATTTCAAAACCCAATACATAATTTGAATTAGGAAATTCGAATTTGGTTTGGTTGGATATTTGAGTTAATTCAAAAATTGCACGTCCTTAATTCAAAGGGTCTTATACCTACACGCGTAATAGGTTTTATGTGTAAAATATCTTGTTCTCATGATTCTACTCATTCTATTTCTTATGCTAGATCTGTTGAGGGTCTTGGATTCTATCATAAAGGTGATTTCATCTTTATCCAATTTTTATAGGTTATAATTTTTTTGTAGTTATAAGCACAAAATATTTCATTTTATAATTAAACATCAAATATTGTTCAACACAATACATAATATATATATATATATAACCTATAAAAGTTAATGTTACAAAAAATAAAATAGCAAAATAAATAAATTAAACTTTATTCAACATCCCTGTGGAGAAAAAAAAATGAAAAATCTACTTTTGAAGGGATGCCTTACAAAAAAGAAGGTTTGAAAAGGGAGTGTATGACTAGCGCTATTTTTCATTCAGAAAAAATGAATTAGTTTGTTGATGAGATAGCAATTTTGGGTATTAATTATTTGATGATGTGAGCTGAGTGCGTTAATAATAAATATTAAATTAACTTTTAGTAGTTAAATTTCTCTATTTGCATTGTATATTATAAAACAAGCTCTAATAAGATAAGTAGATTCTAGATATTTTCATTATTCTAACTATTGTGGTTTAAATTCATTGCTTCATTTTCTACTATTTTTTATTTTAATTTATTCTTTAATGCACATAATTATGCTTAAATTACAAGAGCAACAAAAATTTGAGGAAAAAAATAGTTTGTTTGATATAAATTTGAAGATACCTTATGAAATAAGAGTAATTTATGTTAAATTCTTGTTTTAGAAAATATTAATTTGAAGTTACTACAAAATTATAAGATCTAAGTTATGCATTTTATTTTATTATTGTAAATTGTAAAATCATAACCAAGTAGTTTTTTTTTTTTTTTTGGTCTCCTTTTTTCAATTTGATCTCCAACAAGAGGACTAGAGAATTAGGTTGGACATTAGGGTTCTATTGTGTTTTGCTTCTCCTACTACTCTAAATATTGTGATTCGTAGTGATAGGCATTTTGCATTATTGCTAGAATCTTTGTCTCTTTTAATGAGTTCCCTCTATATGAGGATTTCGTGTATAGGATGCTCAAGTTTATGAATATTTAGTTTTTTTTTTCCCCAAAATTTTGATTTTCATTTGACTTTTGAATGATAATTAGCACATCCTCTACTCTCTATTACTCCCTTTGTCCCAAAAAAAAGAGTCTATTTTAGTCTAGATACAATTTTTTTATTAGTTACTAAGTACAACACGTTTATGCACAAATTAAATGTATAATTTTATATTTTTATCCTTAATTTTTAATTGTGAGTATATACAATCATTATTTGTAAGGGTATTTTAGAAATTTAGTTTGAAAGTGGACTCTTTTTTTGGGATAATAAAAAATTTTGAACGCAGATTCTTTTTTTGAGATGGAGGGAGTACTATTCTTTTTAGTAATTCCCTCTATATCTCTTGTACAAAGTCTTGTCTAAATTTTTGACATAATAAAAATAATAGTAACTATAAATCTTCTAAGATATTTCACAATTCATGTGAAATGAAGAACTTCACAAACACAATACTGGTAATTTTGCTTTACATAAATTTATAGGTTAGCATAAAAGTAAGCATATTACTTCCTCAACTTTTTCATGCTTCACTTTTCAAAGAAGAGAGACAACACAAAAAGCCAAAGACATGCACAAGTATACAAAATTACCATTTTGCTCAATTCCAAGCATTATTTCATTGTAAATCAAACAATTGAACTTTTGATATAGTGTGCTTATTCATTTTGCATGACCTTGTATAACAGTGTAAGCATTTTTGTTTTAGTTAGGAAATTGTTTTTGCCAACATCATGTGGAGATATTTATATAAACTTTGACATAAACGATGCTTGTTGCATAGAGGATAGGAAGCAACAATATAGGAAGCAAAGTAAAATGGGTTTAAAACCTATTAGTTTAACATTTTAGGTCAAAGTTGGGTTTCAACTTACATATTAGTGGTTGTTGTAGATTCTTCAATATTTTCTCCTAGAAAAAATTCCTAACAATGATATCAGCATGCAAGATTGGGGAACCTAGGCTGTTGGACTAGTTGGTGGCAAGTGCCCATGGTGTATACATGGATAACTTGTTAGTTTTAATCCGAACTACTTGTGGTATTGGTCCCTTAGAGATTAAGTCAGGTCTTTTTGATAAATTGGACTAGATAATTGGATACTTTAGGATTGGTATAGATAATTGGATACTTTAGGATTGGTAAATTAGGTTGGATAATTGGATACTTTGAAAGTTCAGAGGTAGGGCCTGTGAAGAAACGGTAAACTTATAAAGAGCAAAGATAGGGTTAGTTGTGAAAAAAAAGGTGGGCCTACAAAAAGTTTTGCGGTGTCCTTAAGAGATTGGGTTGAGTTTTCTTTATAAATTGGGTTAGATAATTGGATACTTTGGGAGTTTAGAGGTGGGGCTAATCAATAAGGTGTAAATTTGTATGGAGTAGAAATGAGGTCAATTGTGAAAAAGAAGTATGATTGCAAAGAGCACTAGTGATAGACTAATGAGCTTATATAGAATTTGGGTTTGATATGTGGACTACACATGAAGGAGAGATTATTGAGTTTTATGGATAGGTATAAAGAATTCTACATCGATTTCAAAAAGAGGTACAAAATACTTAATAAGATATTGGTTTTGAACTTTTGAGTCAAAGTTAAGTTTTAACTTAATTATTAGTGACTATTGTGGATTTTTCTAGAAATTTTCTCCTAAAACAAATTCCTAACAGAAGGTAAAGCATGTTGACGTCAGAGGATCGTAGATTCATCACATATCAATGCTGAAAGTGGTGGAGTAGGAGGAAACTAGAAAAAACCTTTTTTCCTTGTATATGGGGCAGCAATTGTAGGGTAGATACAATGAGGATAGGGCCAAAGTTAGGTAAAAACTACTTCACTATATAAATTATATTAAAATTTTCATTTTCACCTAAATTTCAAAATTACTATCCAAAAAAAGAATTGGATGGTAATATGTGTTGCACTTGATGGATTTTTTTAACTAAACCATTGATTTTTTAACATGTAACGGAATTTGAATCTAATTCTTTACTTTGGCTAGAAATTTGAAAATGAGTCAAGTTCAAATGGAAAGTGAGATTTTCAAGATAACTAGGTATGAAGGACCGCAAGTCATGCGGTTCAAGTGGTTAGTAGCTTGTGTTAATTGGAATGACTAATTTGTTATGAATTATGAAATATTATAATATTAGATAATTTTCTACCCAAAAATTATAATTGTGTACTTTTAATCAAAATTAATTGTTAATTGATAAGTAGCTACATGGTTTGTATTATAATTTCTTTGCATCTTAGTTTCTATACAAGAAAGGTGTAGGAAGTGTTATAAATATAACCTAATATTTTATCCCTACTCTGTAGTTATTTACACTCAAGGACTCATTGTCTATTTGTAGTCCTTCAAATTTAAGTCCTTGCACCTCATTTTCTACTTTATGTTCCAGTACTTGATTTCCTCATTCCAAGGCCTGGACTCTATTCTCCTATTCGTAGTTGTACTTGTAAGTTCCTATTAGCCTCACACAAGTTATATACCTCTTCTTGGGCATGCTCAAGATTTCTACTTAATGCTCTTCTTTCTCTATCGATTGCCATCACTATTCGATTGAGGTAGGAATACATGCGCCAACACTCGCACATTCATCGACCTCTTCCTCTTGGGACTGGACGAACCCAGAGTGGGACTCTTGCTCCAGGTTGCTCCTGGTAATAAAGAGGTCGGCGATCATTGTTAGCTTCCCTATCCATCTTTTATAAGAGCCAAAATAAGAAAGTTTAGTTTGGGGTTTATAGAGCGAATTGGTTAAGTCACCACA
Organism: Gynochthodes officinalis; assembly: GCA_020080225.1. NCBI lineage: Eukaryota > Viridiplantae > Streptophyta > Magnoliopsida > Gentianales > Rubiaceae > Gynochthodes > Gynochthodes officinalis. The sequence continues at coordinate 30,546,212 of CM034625.1, read as the reverse complement.
TCAATATTTAAAAACATCACTTTACCTATTACAACCCTTAGAAGTACCAGAGTAGAGATGGGCAAAAATCAACAATAGTATGATGTAATGATAACAACCAGAAAAGTTGCATAGGCAACTTTAAATCCTAAATGAACTAAACAACTTTTGAATACAATCAAAAAAATAAAATAAAATCTCATAGTAATTGATACATGGGCTTTCATGCAATCTAATTGCTAGACACGTAAGTGACACATGGATTTTCATGCAACCTAATTGCAAGATATGTGTGCTTCATCAAAATTTATCTTTTAAGTTTATTATATTGGTAAAAGTGGATTTATTTTTGTACTATCTATTTGTCGAGGAGGATGTTATCAATAATGTCTATATAGTAAATTATTAAAAAGAAGATAATAAATTTTTATAAGAAGTATTTATATGGTTCTTAATGTAGGTTTATTTTTTAGTTTATGGAATATGTTGATATCAATAATTTGTTGATATCTTGATGATTGATTTATAATATATTGTGTTTAATATTCACCAATGATGAGTGTTTCTATATATTTATGTAAATTGGTTTAATAACTATTTTTTTAGTAATACGTAATTTGTCATCATATGTATAAGGTATATATAATATTTTTATGCAAATTATATATATATATATATATATATATATAGGTAATATTTTTATATTTTAGTTATTTGGATGCATTCTAATTGTTGTTATATGAATTATAATGATGAGTCACAGTCGGTTGGTTGATTTGAGGTTGTCGTGTGTATTTACATCAAGATTGCATAGTGGTTTTTAAATGATTAATTGTCAGTTATATATAGGCATCTTCATTGTATTTTTTTTTTTTGGTCATATAGAGTGTTGTAAATTTTGTTCAATAGTTAAGATTAGTTGTGTTGTTTTTGAAGTTAATGTAATGAGTTTTGATTGATCATTGTACAATAATGGAGTGGATGATAACTACCAGAGGTCTGAATGTTTACTATTTTATTAATCTATATAGGTATAATATATTAATTATTATTGGAGTATTTCTGATAGGCCAAATGGGTTAATTATGGATTTTATGGTAATTAGGGTTTGATACATACCAAGTGTGAATGATCACGCTAATTTTGTTATGGAGGAATTATGAAATTGATCAAAGATTGACCATAAGATATGCAAGTACGGAATACGAATTGCACTGGTTACTAGCTCAGTTTTTTTTTACTAGAATGGCTATTGGTGTCATTCGAAATGTTGAGAACTGGATTGGAACTAATGAAAATCAAAGAAATAGTTAATTATCTTGAGATGTCTAGAGTTGATCGTACGAGCACAAAACTGTCTAGTAGTACCACATCAATGGATGATATCGATTAAGAAATCATCTTGCGTTTTTGTAGCATAATATTATATATTAGTGTGTGTTAAATAATGAGTCTAGTAGTATTTTTGTGTGTTTTTGTTTATCAATAGTAAGTTTGGGATTATTATAAAATTTATAATATAAGTGGGTGAGAATATTGTACAGTGTTTGATGTATGAATTGTGTATGATTATAATAACTGAGTTTGTGATTGTAATTTTTTTCTTGTAAAGTTTGTGTATTTTTAATTTTTATTTGTAATATACGTAAGAAGATGAAGGGTAGTAATAAGGGTATAGAAAGTATTTTGATAAGAAGAAAAATAAACAATACTACAAGAATTTAACAAGACATGTATTTACATGCACTTTAGTAGTAGAACATGTGTACTAAGATGTACACAAGGGGAAGAAATGTTTTACAAAGTTTATACATAACTATGAAAGAAATTTTTTACTCGTTGAGATTCATACTTTTTTTGATATCAACTGCATAGTCTCTCTAAATCATGAGTTTCCAGTCCATTACCAATACTTCATGTACAGCGTAGCTCCAAGTTGGATTGGAGAGAAAATGTTTGAAGAGTTCTTCTACTTCTTTTTGGAACATACAATTATAATAACATTGACCATAGTCAAAACACGTGCAATCTTGATTTAAGTCCATTGAATTTATTATGAAAAGTATTTTTGTATGGCTTTAAAATGTTGATGGGGGAAGTGATATTAGTAATACATTGATCAGCAAATGATTGAAACAATGGATATGGATATATATAACTGAAGAAATTATATTTGTATTTTTATTGTATGCTATATGTGATTTTGTAGTGTACGTGGACGTATCTTGTGATCCAAATCAATAGTCGGTGTTCATTTGGATTTTTTGTATTGTTATTGTATAGGAGTATGAAATGTGTTAGGTATGTATGTTTAAAATATTGGATTACGTGTTAGCTGGAAATAGTTTCTTGAATGTATATGAATGAGTTATTGTGGTTAGTGTTTACAAATGCAACACACGTACACGATACAGTAACAAAATTCTATGGTTGTCTAACATACAATTATACTTAAATTCAATTATATATTACTATTTATATGTTAGGATATAATAAAATGATATTATTATTATCATTATAATAATTATTTGAATTGTTTATTGTTGCATATTTGAATGAAAAAATGATATGAGTATTTTAGTTGTTTTAATATATTGATATATATTTTACTTAATGATTTGTAAGTATTTTATTTTTCTTTTGTTAGTAATATTTTTCTCTGTTGAAAAATAAAAATGTGTAGAAAGAGACACCTAGAGATTAGTTTTTTAAAATAAATTTCTTTAGGCACATGTAAATGTAGATAAAGCAATATGTGTAAAATGCACAATGTTAATATTATATACAAACATATATTTCACAAAACAAGAATTTAGCCTACTTATTTAATTACATGGCATCATTTTACTACGTTTTACCACATACATACAAAGTGTATCAATTAAGTCTACGTATGTAATACCACAAAAGCAGTTATATCCAACATTAGTTAGCAACACACTGTGACCACAATAGTTCATTCTTGTTTTGCATGTTTAGTATGTTTATCAAATGGATCAACTGTTGAATCCATAAGTCTCTTACCAACTGAACTGGCATGTGCTGTAAAATGGCACATTTTTTATCATGTGGTTGATGTACTTTCTTCACATTCAATGGCAGGAGTATTAAAAGTCATTTTTTTTTGAAATATCAGAAGATGATGCTCTTACAATGTCTTGTAATCTGGTAGCTATTTGAAATATTGTTAGACAAACCATTATAGTATACTATACAAGTTTCTTACCACCGGTGAAAGTGCCAAATGTTTTGACATAGAACAATAATGGCACATCTTTGAATTTTTCATTAACACTTTAGATCAACTATTTCTTCTTGTGGTACATATGTATATATATACATATTTATAGATATGAGTTATTAAACTACATAGTAAAATATTAATTTGTGTCTGCAGACATGCCTAGCAAGAACTTAGCCTCTCTTTGTTCAACGATAGCATTCAAATGTCCAGTCCCATCAGATAATTATACTTCAAATTATAAACTGCTAGAATTATATTATTTTTTGAATTTAATATAATGGAACAAAATATTTATTAAATATGTTTATGGTAATGGGAATTTCGATAGTAGAAGAAAAGTTTACTATGGTTTTGGACTGGAGAAGTCATTGCCACAATAAAAACATGTAAATTCAGTTCTACACATTGCTCTGCAACCTTTTGAACAATCAAGACAAATCAAAGAATAAAGCCATTGCTCTAGATTTGTGATTTTGATATTGGCTTTGATCCAAAATGATTTGATCTATGTACAGTATGAAATATTATTATATGATTTGGTTTTACACAAATTATAATGTAGGTCTAAAAAATGATTAGAAGATAGTATTACCATTTGCGTCAAACTTGTTACTTGGCTAATTTTTTAGATTTGAGAAGCTGCAGTTTGATCCACAATTTGATTTTCTTCTTCTTCTTTTTTTTTTTGTAAAGCTTTTGATTGATTACACTTTCCACATAATCTTTGTTTTCTTCAAACCATAAGTACAATAGAATATTTAATCATTTTCATATACGATAAAAACATATATATATATTTTTTGTGTAAAGATATACACATAATGATGAGATTAAACAAAACTTACTTAGTACAATTGTAGTTGTTTAGTTTATGGTATTGGAGGCTCCAATAGGATCATGCTATTTGGGGTAGTTCCAGCAGACATACCTATGGCAATATCGCATATGCAGTAATGTCAGTGAACAAATGTATTTAATTATTGATCATATTTAGACATTAAGTATTTTTGTGATTCTAAATCAAAAATAGTATGTTTATACCATGAAATGATTTGACTGATAAGCTCGATCCTAATATTACTAGTACTTTATGAACATTATCAACCAAGAGATGTGCTTTAAATTATAGAAAATCTTCCCATAAAGTTAGTACCACAGGTCTATACCTATAAATGTACAAAAGTAAGATTATAAATTTAGTTATGGGAATTCATAATAATTCATTTCATTGTATTTTAAAAGTTTGGTTTATAGACAAAACCAAATAATACGACATTGAAGATAATTGATAATGAATAATTTATTTATTTATAAATATACTTATTTAATTATGGTTAGCATCAATAGATATATTATATATTAATAATATTATTTTGAATGGTAGTATCAAATTATGATAATGTAATTTTTTTTATTTGAACTATAAAAGTTCAAATAAAGTTATGCAATATTCAACAAATGCTTTCATATTCAATAATTAGTATACTAATGTAGCTTCTCTAGGAATGATCCAATGAACAACAAGTATTTATAAGTTTTTGGGTTAAATGTATCATACATATGTATTTGTAAATTGTATAAGTAAAATAATGATTCATATATTCAAATGAATTAATCACGAGCAAATATATTATTTAGTTATATTTTAAATCTAATAAAGGTCACAACATTTTTATAGAAAACTAACTCTTCGTTTGTAATCACAAACTCCTGCAAATGCCTTTCTCTTCATTGTGAGCGATGGGAATACGTGCACCACACCACATAACAAGTCTAAAAACCATTTAAATATTCATAAGTAGTAAATTATTCATAAAAATAAGTCATAATTCAAGGTAAAAGTAATAATCACTTAACTGATATGATTATTAGTATCATTTATGAATTTAAAACACTCTTTGAATGGAGTGAGATGGTAGACGTCCAAAGGCAACTAATTTTCTTTATTCACTGGTCTAATATAAGTGCTCTTATTTAGTATGATTTGATATTTTGAGTCTGTCAACATGGGTAGATTTTTATTGACATCTTCGAATTTTTTTTTCCCAGCATAATATGTTCGATACACTTGCAATTCTTTATTTAATTGTTTCATGTCATCATGATAGATGATACATGGTATTGCTGTGTACTGTCAATAAATACAAAATTTGTGAAAAATTGTCCATGAGACAAATGAAATTATTGATATTCAATCATAATTTTTTTATACCTTTCGTCATAAAAAAAAGGTCATTGTTGTATTATTCCCCATTTCATTAGTCGAATGGGAGTTTTTTCTACCACTAAGACTTTGACGAACCAATTTTTAGTAGTTGGTGTAAAATTTTTCAACATGATGCATCGGTCCTCCATGAACTTGTAAGGTTAAAGTATGAATTGCTATATCATTTTATGTAATATAAATATTTATATTTATTTCAAATGATTTCTTATTTTTAGTCATTAGTATTTTATTTATTTATTTTCATAATTATACTTAAATAAAGCATGAGAAGTACGAATATATAAATAACGTGAAATGATGTTGTAAATACATGTTACAATTGGCGAATAATTCAATCCTCTATTATGTAATATTATTGAATGAATATTCATCACTAATAATAGTAATTCTTAAAAACAAATCATCTGTGTCAATCTATATAGTGAAACATGAAGTTAATCAGGAACAACAAGTGGTATTATTATTTGATTATAATACATAGAGTATTGTATAGGGAACAAATATCAAAAAGCAATCATCATTTACACAATATATATTTTTGTGGACTTACAAATATTAACAGTAAACATTCTTAATTGTTTAAGCTAGATATATCTAAAAGTCTAGTGTCACATAATTACAGTAAGTATGCAAATAATACTAAAATGTAACAAAATAATGTAACAAAAATATTCATTTGAAAAGACATAGTGTATCTCAATAGGTTGTTACCAAGGCAAAAAAGATAACAAACGGTTGAGTCTACAAAGTGTACCTATTTTATTTGCAAATGTGCTAATAATATTCATATATTGTCAACAGTTGTTAAAACTATGGTAAGGGAATATTGTCACTTGACCTATCTACTATGTTAGTAAAGCGCTATAAGGCATAGAAAGGAACTATACAAAGGTAGGAAAGCTAGTGTTCACTTTGGTCGTCACGCTTAGAAGGTTATAGTCGTATTTTAAGGAGTACCTCATTAGTGTAGCAGATATTACAAAAACTTGGTATGTTAGGGAGAATGGTGAAATAGGCCATTGAATTGGGGGAATACAATCTTGAATATATCCTAAAGATAGCAATGAAAAGTCAAATACTAGCCTATTTCTTAATAGAAAACACAAGCCGACCACAGGCCGAGTAATATAAATGAAAGGTCGAGCTACCACCAAATACTAACAAATGGACCTTACATGTTGATGGAACCTTGGGTAGAGAGGGTTCAGGAGTAAGCCTCATGTTAGTGAGTTCATGGGGCAAAAGCTATACATATGCGCTACGTTTCTAGTTCTAAGCAACTAATAATGAAGCTGAGTAGAAAGCATTGATATTTGAAGTTCACAAAGGAAATGGGTGTCAGTGATCTTCACATCTAAAGCGACTCATACCTTATAGTCTAGCAAGTAAATGAGAAGTTTGAGCCCAAGGATCCAATGATGATGAAGTACTTAGAGGAAGTGAGATCACTACTAACAAAGATACTGAGGTGTGAAGTCCATAAGGTGCCCCTGAATTTACAGCAAAAATGCAGATGCATTATCCACGCTAGCTTCGTCAGTCTACTCCCACTTGACTAAACCTGTATTGGTAGAAGTTCTTGAAGATCGGAACATATATGATGTGGAGTTTTTTGTGCTAGAGGATGTAGGAAATCAAATACAACACGTAGCAAAATTTTAAATTTTTTTGATTTCCTTCAAAAATCCTTACGAAGTGATATCAAACCGGTAGTAAAGGATTTTACCTTATCGTTAGCGATAGAACTTTGTTGCGAAAATTGTTGATCGTCGAACTACTAGCAAAACCAGCACAGCCTTACCTCTATGATATCTACATGAGATTCTTCAAGTCCCATGTTAATTTTCACACAATTAACCAACGGAAGAAGCAGCAAAAAACTAATGGTTCTAGCCTGGATTTCTACTTTCAGTTTTTAGCTTCCAAGCTTCTCTAAGCTTTAGATTTTTCTCGTTCCTTTAATACAGAAGCAGCAACTGATTTTACTACAAATAATAACTGAAATGCTTCTTGTTTTCTTAATAAAATTTGTGACTATTTCTTCAAAAGAAATACCACAAATTTATTTTTTGCTGAACAAAGAAAAGGGTTTGGTTTTTGGATTGTTTTTTTGCTGCAGAATTTTTCTTCACCAAGAAAACTGATTTCAACTTGTTTGATGAAGCAAAAGGAATGTGATATTGTTGCTCACGTTAGGATTGTGTGGCTGTTGAAATTATAAATCCAAATATAGAAATAGATTAGGGTAAAAATTCTTCTAAAAAGTTTTACTTGAACTACAAGTTCTAATCTATTTTGGAACTTTCTAAATTTCAGTGGCTGCCAAAACAAGAATCCCATTCGAATTTGGCTTTCTAATTTTAGTTTTCGCATGAATTAATAAATCAAAAATTGTTTCAAATTTATTAACACAAAACCAAAATGACTTAGTCACAAATCCAAATACCGCCCTTAATTGGAAAACCTTATAGAATCCTATTTATAATAGGATTCTTAAATTAACTAAAAATTTATCACATGAATTTTACATCTCTTTTTGGATATGATCTAAGTGTGTGACCCAATAGGTTCTTATAAAGTTGGCAATGACATAAAATCTATTTTATGCCATAAGCATTGAGCGGTGTCTAGCAACACATCAATTCTACCCAAGTTGTAAGAATATTAGTAATTCGACATTACTTTTCTTGTGATAGATGTTACCATATAATTCAGTTCTTTTACCCTAGATATCTTGATTGAACATGAGCCATGAAGCGTGTCACACTGACATAGTTCAATCTTTGCATTTCTTGATTCCCAAGTAGACATATCTAAGCAAATGAACTCGATATTACATATTGACTCATTTGAGCACGGCCATACATTTTATGGTCTCACTTAATCAAGGAGCCCAAAGATATCACTCCCATTACGTAGGAGGGGTAAATCCTATATTGATCATTAAACATCTTACTAAATGATTTATTGCATATCCAATTGCTACTTTTATAGTTCACATTTTTACGGGTAACTTAGTAACATCAAAACATACAACTTCTCATGTTGATATCTTTGATAATCTCAAGTCTAAGGATCACTTACACCATCATCATTATGAGATATGCCTATGACACTTCATATAATAACCCACATAGCATTTCTTATGGCGGGTCGATCCAGTACATAGTTCTCTAACGTGTACCCATGTGTTGACTTGATATATCATATTATGACACATTTCATCAATCACTACACATGTTAATCTTAATACATTATCATTGCCCCTTTAATGATAATCCTTGACTAGGGATTGTTTTAGAATAATTAAATTCTAAGGACATTATTATATTTATTCATAATATGCATATATGAAATCAAACATAATAATAAATTGTCATAAATTATAAACATTATGATACACACACACACACACACATATGAATATGTCCAAACAATCATCACATGATTGGTCTTTAGAACATAATCCAATAGAGGAAGGGTCAACTTGGATGGACTTGATTAATCAGTATCTAGATTATGGTCAACTTCGCGACTCCCAAAAGGAAGCAAGAAGAGTAACACTTAAGTCCCAAAGGTATGAACTTATCAACATCTTTATACCAAAGTCGTATCTAATGCCTCTTTTGAGATGCCTAAGACCAGGTGAATTTTTCGTTGTCCTGACAAATATACATGCAAGAACTGTGGTAGCCATGTCGATATAGGAGTTTGGCCAAGAAATCAATATTAGTAGGATATTATTATTGGCTCACAATGTTCAAAGACTTGGAGAAGGTGGTTAAGACCTGTAGTAGATGTCAAGTGCATGCTCCGATCTTAACACAACCAACCACGGAGATGACAGAGTTAGTCAGTCCTTGGCCCTTTGTACAATGAAGGATAGACCTATTAGGCCCTCTACCAAGAGCTCTTGGAGGGGTTTCAATTTGTGATTACTGTCAATTATTTCACAAAGTAGGTGGAGACCGAGCTATTCGCAATGGTTTCCAGTCGAGCTATTTCAAAATTCTTCTAGAAGTAAATAATTTGCAGATACAAAATCCTTGACATAATCATATCTAATAATGGAAGTGATGAGAATCCAAGAGCTGTTCAACCTACTCACCAAGCATTCAATTCGCCATGACATATTACGGGGCCCATCAAGCATGCTGTCAAGACTTGCAACTCGTTAATCGATTGCAAGTCCAAATTGAAAAACACTAGTTTTGCCTTAGTTGAATTCTAGTGTATTAGTAGGTCAAGTTGTTTAATTATTTTATTAGCGTTAAATTTTATTAGATTAGTTATTTTGTTAGAAGGCCGAAATTGTCTTAAAGGGTTGTCGTTTAATTCTATTTTGGCCAAATTATTTAGTTATTTTAATTGCCAAATTTGTAAGATTGAAGGAGCCTTTAAGGGCCAAACCTCCAAACCCAATTGGCATTAAGGTTTTTGTTTTCAATTTGTTTAAAAACTGCTCTTTAATTCCTAAAGGAGTGGCCACCCCTTAGAATTAGATTAGGGTCAGGATTTTAGTTGTTACCTTTTCAAGACAACTTCTACTTTATAAATATAGGCCATTCGGCTATAAGATGAATGGACAAGTTGAGTGACATTACGTCCTTGAGAATTTGAGTGAATCAATCTCTTCGTTCTTTAAAAGAACAATGGGCTTATCAAATTTGATCACTTTGTTGTGTTTTTGAGTCTTATTAATCTAGTAGAATCTTGGGTTGTAGTGACGCTTCATCCATCGGTCTAAATTCCATTGGTTCTAGTGATTTCGCAAGTTAATTCTTGGGTTATGTTCACTTGTTATGTATTGCTGACTCGTTATAGCTGTGAGATGCACATCAGGAAGGCATTTTGAAGCCAATTTTGCTAAGTTATGCAAAGAGTTGGGGATATGTTAGTTTTTCACGTTGATAAGGAACCCCAAGCCAATAGGTAGGTAGAGTTGACAAATAAAACCATCCTGCATGAATTAAAAACTCGAATTGATAGATTCGAAGAAAATTGGTTGGAAGTGTTGCCATGATAGTATGGGCTATGCGGACAACCCAAATTCTGCACAAGGCAAACACCGTTTAGCTTATGCTTTAAATATAAAGCCATGATCCTAGCAAATGTGAGGTTTCAAGTGCCAAAGTATCCCTTTTTGATTAGCTTGTTAAAAGTCAAAACTTGATGATAAATTTAGAGAGATTGGAAGAACTCTGGGATGATACCTTTATTTAGCAAGCGATATACAAATAGCAACTTAAGAGATACTAGGATGCTCTGGTAAAAGGACAAAAATTCCAACCTAGAGATTTGATTCTAAGGAAGAACAAAGTCAGTAGAGTTGAGCTCGCAAGAATACTGCTGTCAAAATGAGAGGGTCCTTGTCAAGTAGTCAAGGCATGAGAATTGAGAAGCGATAAGCTCACTGATCTGCAAGGGAATGAGCTATTTTTCTATTGGAATGCTAAAAGCTTGAGACACGTTTATTCATGATGCTTAATTTTTCATTGTTGGAAATAGAATAGGTAGTTTAATAATTTATTCCTGTTTTCTTTTGAGTAAAAGAGTGGGCATTGGCTAATGACCCACTCCAAATGTAGGTCACATGCTAAAGTTCATCTACTTGGATAATAAAAGCCTGACAAGGATATCTTTTGTTTTAAGGCAAGTGTGAAACCACCGAAGTACGAGCGACTTTAAGGAGCATGAGTCCAAATCAAATGTAATTTAAGTGTGCAATTTGAGGATATGAGTATTCCCATAGATAATAAGCCCCAGAAGTCCTAAAAGATTGGAAAAGATGATTTCAAAAACAGAAACAATACACACACACATATAGAAGAATAAAGTACCCCTGTAAGGCGAAGGGGTAAGAAGTGGCAAAATAGCTACTTACAAAGTAAAAGAAATGAAATATTCTACTCCAAATATTTCTAACACCTTAAATTATATAACAATAAAAGCAAGAGACTAGGACTTGACTGTGTTCATCTTGATTATCATTGCCCTTGTTCTCTCTAGCTACATTCCCCAGCTCGGTAGCACCGTTGAAAGATAAGTTGAGGCTGAATTCCTTTACTAAAGTAATCCCTCTTTTCTCAACCATCTCGTCATATAAATTACCCTTGGAGGGAGAAAGCTAAGAAGTCTCAAAGTCAGGAAGCTTGGCTTTAAGGGTGTTCACCCTATCAGTAATACCCACCTTCCAAACCTCACACAAAACATCCACAAAAAATTTGCCGAGCTCAAGAGATTTCTTCTACTTGGCAATTCGACTTTGTTCGAGGTCCTCAAAGTCAGAAGTTTCTCGAAAGGCAACTAGTCACTTTTGCATGCAGGCTTTGAAAATTCCCAACATCATGAAATTCGGTATAGCTTGCTGTCGAGCTTGTTACAATTCAATTGCATGTGAGGTGTGAAAACTTTCCAATTGGGTGGTAAGTGTGGCGAATTAATCTTTTAGGCCCAAAACCTCCTGAACAAGACCTGCATGCTTACACTCTTCTATGCTTGATGACTAGTCGCCCTTATTGGTCTTGTAGGTTGTCTTTGGCTTGGTTTAGTTTCATTATTTCTTAGTACATGAAGAGGAATTGCCTTTGATCTACTTTCAACAATTTTTGGACCTAAGATAAGTAAAAGAAATTAAGAAAATTGATGAATCAAGAATTCTCAAGGGCAACAAATAGGCGCTAGAAGCTGACCATGTCCCCAAGGTCTTGATTGCATTTCATCAACTCACAAAAAGGAATGTTGTTCTCCCATGTCTTTGTTTTAGATTGAATGGGGTAATCATTCACCAAGTGTTTGGAAGTGATGTTGGCATTTGCAAGCTCTTCAAAATCTTCAGTATGGAGGACTGCAACAGTAGTCTTTCCCTTAGTACTCTTCACAACAGGTTGGAATGGGGGAAGGTCGCCTCCATCTTGCTGCTTTTGTTTACATACGAAGCCTCCACCTTATGAGTGTTCATTAGTGTCCAAGATAACTTGGATGAAGGGCGCAGGGTGAGAAGAAATTGTTTGAGGCAAGCTTGGGGCTGTATGAGTTATGCCTTTTTCACTAACTAAGAAAGAACGACACATAGCACCTCATTACTGAAGGTGGTCAAGCCCCAGGTCAACTCACGATTTCCACATTGGAGGATTCGACTGAAGGGTTAGGGGGCTAGTTGATAAAGATAAGAATGACTTGAAATTAGTGTTATCCCTTTATTGAGATAAAGTTAAGAAGAGTTGTATTAGGACTCTTTCATTTAGGGACTACTATATAAATGGGACATCTATTGAGGATAAGAGGTAACTATTTTATTGTAATCTTGGATACTCTCTTTGAGTCATCATCGAACTTGAGCATCGGAATGTCTTTAGAGACCCTGTCCCTGCTTTGCAAGTTGTAAATGAATCTCGAATGCCAATATCTGATGCCGGAGTTTCCCCAAAGTCCTATTTAGAAGCTAATGATCTTTGTGAAATGGTTAAAAATAAGAAACAACTATTACCTAAAAGTCCGACTATAGCACAAATAAGAGAGCATAGAGATGAAAGAAAGAAAAGATATAAAGCATTAACTTGTATTCACATGGCAGTTTCAGATGAAATATTCACAAGAATTGGCTTGTGATACTGCAAAAAAGGCTTGGAATGCTTTACGAGAAACTTTCTAAGGTAATAAAAGGATGAGATAAATGTAAGTTCTAAATCTTAGAAGGGAGTTTGAACTTTTAAAAATAAATGAGAAGGAAAAACATTAAAGAGTATTGGAATAGGCTTTTAAATGTTGTCAACAAAATCTGACTAATTGGTGAACAACTTCTAGATCAAATGGTGATAAATAAGTTTTAGTTAACTTGCATGAAATATTTAAGGCCAAAATATCTTCCTTTGAAGATTCATGAAACTTTTTTCAGATCACCTTAAAGGAGTTGATGAATGCATTGCATACCCAAGAACAAAGAAGAACTATCTATAAAAAGGAGGTTGTAGATGGTGCTTTCCAAAGAAAGAAAGATGACAAAGTCAAAAAATAACAAAGGAACAGAAAGATGACAAAGTCAAGAAATAACAAAGGAACAAAAAGAACAAGAATGAAGATGAAAATAGTAAAGACGAAGAGAGGAAAGGAAGATTTCCTACATGCCAATATTGCAAGAAAACCAACTATTTCCAAAGGTATTATTGGTTTAGATAAGATATTCAATGTAGATATTGTAATCACAAGGGACATGTGAAAAAAGTGTTTAAAAATAAGCAATAAGGACAGTAGACTCAAGTGGTTGATCAACAACAAGAGAAGCAATTATTTGTAACTTCTTATTTCGCAAGTAATACCACTAGTGAAGCTTAGTTAATTGATAGTGGTTGTAGAAATCATATGACTTATGACTAATCAAGTTTCAAGGTGCTTGATAAAACATATAAGTCCAAAGTCAGATTTGGAAATGAAGATTGCCTTGAGGTACAATGTATAGGTAATGTGGCTACTGATATTGGATTAGGAGTCAAAATATTCCTGATGCATTATTTGTGCCAAAAATTCATCAAAATCTTTTAAATTTTGGACAATCACTTGAGAAGAATTATTCCATTCTTTTTAAAAACAAGTCTTGTTTGATACTTGATTCAAATGGAGATGAAATATTTGCTTTGAAAATGAAAGGAAAAAACTTTTGTCTTGAATGGTCGCAAGTTTGTGGAAAAAAATTCTTCAAAATTAAAGGATGAAACAAAGGATAAGAAGCTAGATTTGTTTCATAAATTTGAAGCAAAAAGTGTTGAATTCAAGGGTTGAGTCTTGAACAAATTGAGAATGAGCATATTGATCAGTTCATTGATGATTTTCTAGTTAGAGATACCACATGTTATTTTTTAAATAATGAAAAATGTAATGTTGCAGTAGAAAAGCCTGCAGGTTATGAAAATGTTTCAAGATACCTAACATGGATTACTAGAACAAAGAATGAGTTAATGAAAATTGACAAAGAAATAAATTTGGTGCTCAAAGATGAACAAAGACACAAATACTATACTCTTTCTAAAGGTGGAATTAATTTTTTTTTTTAAATAAAAGCCATGATATATAGCTAAAAGCAAGAACAAAATTTAAGAGGATGATAATTTTGATGAAAAAAGAAGACAAAAATAATGTTTGAGTGCATTGGACACAAATGAGCAACATGCATTTCACAAGTCAAAAAACAAGATTTAAAAATTACATAAGCTTTTGAAATTTGCAATAAAAAGTTTCAAGGAGTGTTAGAGTTGAAACATATTCACTGTAGTTTTTATTTGTAAATTAGTTTGTTATGAAAGAATAAATCAAAGTTATATGACTAGTATGTAGGTTGTTTATTTGTTAAAATCAGATTTTGATTATGCAATCTTCTTTAGTTGAGATATTCTAGTAAGTTTTGTTATAAATAACTCCATAAATAGAGTATTGATTAATGAAAGTCATGCCATTCTTGTCCACATATTCTTTTAGTGTTTTGTTCTATAGGTTTGCCATAAGAAAAAACCAATAGTATCTGCAAATACATTATGTAAAAATTAGCTCCATCTCAACCCCAGTGATTTGTCTCAATAAAGCCTTGGTATCTCTCTCAAACTCCATCTCAACTCTTGTAGTGATTTGCCTCAATGAACCCTTGATATCTTGCCTCCATCTCGGCTCTCCCATCAAATTGCCTTAACAAATGCTTGATATCTTATCCAAGCATCACTTTGACTCCTCAAGGTTGTAGTACTACACCATATGAGAACTAGTACTAACGCTGGTCACCTTAGCAAAAAGTTAACATCCACAATCATTTTTTGGGTGAACATAGCAGCATAAAGTTAACATTTACTACAAATGTAGTTAAAGTAGGACTAATGTCTACCATCCCCTCTTGGGCAAACGTGGTAAGTAACACAAAACTGAGGGTTACCACAAACTTAGCAAGTATCACATGGCTCAAGTATATCTTCACCTCTTAGATGAATTGGACAAATTAAACACCAACCACTACCATGGCTGTGAATTATCTCACATTTCACAAAACCACCAAAAAAATAGAAAAAAAAAATCTTTAGCAACATATGAAAGATCGTCCATCCCATTCTAATAATACAACCTTTACAAAGTGCCAAGTATTTTGGTTGGATAACATTTGACTGAATTTAATCGGTCACTTATTTGTATTTGGCCTAAGTAAAAAGTTACATTTGATGGCCCAAAATATGAAAATATACTTGTGAAAGAAAAACCTCATTATCCAAAACATTCAACAATTTACAATAATATGGATGAAAAAAATGCTTTTGATATTTGATAACTTGATTCTAAGACTCATATTAATGTGTTTTAAAGTAAATACATAAACTATAAGGCAGATATTATAATTATATTACTCCAATTCATGATATAATAGAGTTTTTTAATATATAAATATATGGGACATATATAAATATATATAATAAATACATATATTAGTAAAGATGTATACTATATAATCAAAATTGAAATATAAATGTGTGGTTTTGCTATTAACCAGCACCAAACTGTGATTTTTCAATGTAATTTGTGTAAAAACACTTGCAAGCTAAAAACAATTGATTTAACCACTTTCCAGAAGGCGTGAGGTCAAAATCATAAACTATAATTATGATTTAGTTTGGACCATTTTTGTGGTTTGACTAAATTTTGTACCTCTTGACAAAAGGGTATACTTCCCAAATGAGTTTTTTCCCTGAATATTTATTATTTTAATACAAATTAAATAAATATTACAATTTTTAAAGGGCTTCCAGAAATAGTGAAATCGACATCTTGGATGTTGATTTTGAAGTTGACACTCCAAATGTCGACTTTAGCTTGAAATTAAAAAAAATATATCCTAAAGTTGACATCCAGGATGTTAACTTCAGCTTGAAATTAAAAACTATATGTATATCTTGAAGTCAACATCCTGGATGTTGACTTCAAGTAAGGATGATACGAATTCTAAATGTAAAGAAGAAAATTCGAACCTATACCAGAGTGTTGGTCCTAGTGTCGTCCTCTAGGTTGAATTAGTATTTTTTTAGTAAGACACCAACTCTCAAATCTGAAAAAGGACCTTGCTTTTGTCTACTTGACACCCAATAGAATTATCAAAGACCCAAGATGTGAACTTTGACTGTCCTTAGAACCAACCGACACACTCAGATTATTGAGGAAAAGAAACTCAATAAACTAGCTTAAATATGAACCTAAGAGGCTATTCTCAAAGACTCAAACCAAGTTCTAAACTAGAACTCAAAGAAAAGCAATAAAGCTCTCTGGTTTGTAATTAATCAAAGTTTGAATTTGCATGTGGCCGATAGCCTTGTTTTATAGAAGACAATGGGCACCCAATGTGACGTAATCTATCCTCTAAAAGGATTAGAATCCCTTGCCTATTAGAAATCTAATTACTTAAAAGAAAAGACTCCTAATCTAATAAAAGAAAATACAAATAAATTGCCTAAAACTAATCCAAGGCTAGTTTGGAGTGAGCTGGCCGAAAGTTGTGTTGTATTTGGCCAAGCTTGATTTCATCCAGGCTTGAATTGGATTTGGGAAGCTTTTTTATATTTCATGGCTATGAATTTGGAAGCTTCTAATGTAGCTCATGATTAAGTAGTGGCAATACTTGATCCATCATTTACAACACTAAGTAGAATGAGACTTGATGACTCACAATCGAAAGTCCTAGCTATCTTAGTGTCTTGAGCTTCAAATACTTCGGATATAAGTATTGCTAAAGCAACTTGCATTCTCTTAGTTCTTGACCTAGTCATAGGCCCTCCCATGCCTTGCAAAGGCTCAAACTTTGAACGCCTCATTAATGAAGTTTTAGTCTCATCTTTGGCTTCATGTTCATGTTTACCTTCGGCTATTTGAGGAGTTGTAGTTATCTCGGACCTTGGATTTTCATCAAAGGATAAACAAAAAAAAAAAATCAACTTCCCCTCACCCCAGACAACCCTAATTCCTTCTTCCCTTCTCCCTTCCCCCCCCCCCTCCCCAGCACCAACATCATCCCCTTCCCAAGTCCCTAGCACCCCCTGCTGTCGCACCCCCTCTCCCCTTCGCACCTCTCTCCCTCCTACCCTGCTGTTGCACCCCTTCTCCCCCTCCTCTCGGACCCTTCCCAACCCTTCCCCCTCTTTTACACCCCCACCCTCAAGCAAAAAGAAAAAAAAAATTTGGCCTCCCCCCAAAATTTGCAGTCTAATGGGAAAAAAAAACCATATCTTGTAGGGAAAAGAATTAAAGTAGGTCCCCAAAACTTCCATTTTGTAGCAAAGGGAAAAACAAAAAAACTTACATTTTGAGTAGAAAAAAAAAATGAGGAAAGAAATTCGACAAAAGTAAATTAATTTTGTATTCCATGTATAATATTTTTATTTTGTACTATGTTATGATATTATATAATTTTTAAAGTGATAAACTTTCATTTTGTAGCCAAAATAAAAAAAAAACCTACATTTTGAGGAGAAAAAAAAAACAAAGGAAGGAGGCAAAGGTAAATTATTTTTTATTATAAATTATCCATGGATAATATTATTATTTTGTAATACATTGTGAATATTATATAATTGTTAAAATGTTTTGCTGTAATTAATGATTTTGTTTCAAATGTTGTATGATTGTTGAAATGATTTGCTATGAATAAATATTTTATGATTATTGGAATAATGTATTGTGAATAATAGTGTTGACCATGATGTTGAAAAATTATGGTTGGATTTGATGAAAAATAATTTTGAATGTTTAATTGAGATCAAGTGATTAACAAAATGAGTGGAAAAAGTATTTGTATTGTTTGTGGTAGAATGTGTCAAAAGAAAGCGTAAGACGTGATTTTACTGTATTAGTCGCTAAAAGTTATGTGTTTGCTAGTTTTTAATTACATTGTGTACTAATGAAAATTCAAAAAAATTATATTTTAAATGATTACTTGAAAACTTTGGTTGCTAAAATTATGATAAGTTTATTCTTACGGATATCTTGTAGAATATAGATATGGGAAAAGATCATGTGAGACTTGTGTTATATTGGGACATAGAAACACTTAGTGGCATGAACAGATCCTTATACAGTATTAGTCCAAAATGGTTTATTGTCGTATATCATAAAATTAGCTTGACAGAACTTTTGAGAATTTTGCATTAAGTAACTGGAATTGATGCAAGGTAATCTAAGATAAAGTTGATGTGTCACTATCCTGTTAGCATTGGCTCTCATGCAATCAAGTACATACATGTTCCAGTGGAAGATGATGATACGTTGAGGGAGATATTGTGCATTCCGATGACATTTCCTACTTTTAGTGTCGTTGAATTGTACATAAGTTAGGAATCTGTTCTTGATCACTTTGTTTCTGAAGACAATATGTCATTTGTTCCTCCAACAAGTAGTGGGTCATTCACACAGCTGCTAAATAGTAGAAGTGGAGAGGGGATTCTTAATTATCCATGATTTTCCTATGGTGCATTCATGTCAAATGATATGTATTTGCCAAAAATAAGGGTTATACTGGGACATTCTTTTGTTCATGGGGGTTGGAATTGTGCCAATTTGAATCAGGGACCAAGTGGTGCAACCTTAAATGCAGAAGTTTGTACTCCCGAGCCAAGTGTGCAAACTATAAATCACTTACATTTGCAAGAACAAGTCACAATGTGTGTCATTGTGGTAATCCAATAGAGGATTAAGTAAACAATAATGGTGGTTCATCTGGTGATAGTGAGGAGTATAATTTGGGTGGTGGTGAACGTGAAAGAAGGATTTTGAACCCAGCTGTCGATGCTACTATGGATAACTTAGTGGCTGACATTCTGTTTTATTCCGACATTAGTAATGAAAAGTATTCTATGATAGACAAGCTCGATGATTATTGATGACCAGTTTGGGTTGATGACTGAATTTTGAAGTTAGAGGTTAGGATGGTTTTCGAACCAAAGAAAGAGTACAACATGCAGTTAAATATTGGTTTATTCGTGCACATAGGTATTTCAAAGTGTATGAAAGTATCCCCACTAGCTGGTTTGTTTGATGTCTTCATTATGAAGACAAAAATTGTTTATGGAAGGTTCAAGCAAAACTGAAGAAGCAAGATGGCTTCTTCGAGATTACAAAGATGCACTTGAAACACATGTGGTTCCCTAAAATGCAACCAAAAGATCATCTGAATTTAAATTGTAGCATGGCTAGTTGCTTGGTTTGGAACAATATTAAGGAGAATGCTTCTTACAAGGTCTTCCATATAGTCGAAAATGTACGCTCTCTTGGGGTGAACATATCATACAAAAAGGCCTAGTTAGGAAGAAGAAAAGTTATTAAGATGGTGTATGATAATTGGGAGTCGTCGTATAATATTTTGTCAAAATTCTTACTTGCACTCCAATTTTGTAATCCAGGTACAATTGTGGAGTAGAGACACACTGAAATAGCATTAGAGATTTCAACATTTTCCATTCAGTGTTTTGGGCATTTAAGCTTTATATTGATGGTTTCAAACACCGCCGTCCCGCGATTAGTATCGACGGAATATTTCAATACTGAAAATACAAGAAGAAAATCATTATTGCAGTTAGTGCCAATGCAATTGGACATATTTTTCCTCTAGCTTTTGTTATTGTTGATGATGAAAGCCTGGCAAATTGGTTGTGGTTTTTGTATAATTTATCACAACATATTATTTGTAGCCGCTAAGGGATTTGCTTGATTTCGGATCAAGCAAGGAAAATATTATGAGCAGTTAAAAACAGTCGTAAGCTACAACCACCATTTGTTCACCACAAATTTTGCTTGCGTCATATCAAAGCTAACTTCAGTGTTAATTTCAAAACTAATGCTTTAACTAAGTTGATGCACCGCGCTACTTGTTCACACTAGTAGAGAAAATTTGTCCAAATAATAGAATCAATTCAAGAACTTAATGAAAATGCCCATAAATGGCTGATTCACATTACTCTTGAAAAATGGGCACTATGCTTTGATGGTGGAGTCCAGTATGGTATAATGACCACTAATCAATCTAAATCATTTAGTGGTGTTTTGAAAGGTGTTAAAAAGTTGCCGATCACCTCTTATATGTGGGCGACTTTTTATTAAATGGTTAAATATTTTAATTCGCATCAAACTGAAGCTCATAAGTATGTGTTGATGGAAACCATGGCCCCAAAATGTGCTAGCAAAGTTTCTAAAAAATAAACACAAGTCCAAATATCACCAAATCATAGTATTTGTGCGAGAAGAATAATTGTATCAAGTCACCACCAAAGTACATGGTGACAAAGGAGGCATTGTGCATGTAGTGCATTTTGATAATCACACTTGCATGTGTGGAAAGTTTGAAATTTACAAACTTTCTTGCTCGAATGCATTGAAGGTTTGTGCCCAAATGGGAAGGGTATGTTTGGCACTTGTGGATGGAGTATACACATAGCAGAAGATGGATGAAAAAGTACTCTACAAACTTCTACTCTATGCCCCACGAGAATTATTGGCCACTTGCGTCTTTCATCTAGTAGCCCATCAAAACCGTGTTAATGATCGACTTAGTTGTTTAAGGTTTACCAATATAAAGAATGAAATGGATCGGGCCCAAAGACAAAGATACAAGGCATGTGAAGAAAATGGATAGAATAAAAAAGCATGTCCAACTATGAAGAGGCTTAGAGATAGGGTAGCCATGCATCCATAATGTGTTGTATTAACTTTTGTGTTGATTGTTTAGAGTTTTGTGTAACGTTTACATTTAAATTTGAAAGTACCATTGTTGAATGACATTGTCGAAGGAACTTTTGCTATATTGATTGTGCCTATGATATTTTTATATTTAAATTTATATACTCGTTCACACTATCAGTACTATTTGTGTACTATTAACAATACAATTTGATGTACATTAAATAAATTATTTTAATATTATGTATAAAAAAATTGATAATATATTTAATTTTAAATATGTCTTTTAGGTGATAGAGGGTGAAGAGAAAGCATATAGGTTGCCACATTTATCTCCTGGACCTCACAAGCCTGATGTATTGACATTACAGTCCTTTCATCACTCCAAGACTGTGTAGGAAGACCTTAATACTTTCCCATTAAGAATACACATGTCAAATTATGAGTTTTGGCAAGTTACCTCACTTGACATTAGAGTACAGGCCATCCTACTTTTAGTCAGATTTTGTGGTGTATATATGATGGGGTAAATTCAAATAGACCATTTTCTTGGCGACAGGAGATTCACACTTTCCACATCCCAATAAGTGAAGCCATCGTAACATTACAAGATGTTGCAGTACTATGGATTTTACCAGTAGATGAGAATGTGGTGATAGGTCCAAGCTCTAGTTATATAATAAACGAGTGGTAGATTATATGTTTAGAGCTTTTGGGTTGCATACCGGTTCATGGAGATTTTGATAGCAATTGACTAAAATTAAAAAGTATCTTTGTGAATTTAGAGTTTTGCCCTCTAATGCCTAAGGCCACGGATGTAGAGGTATTACAGCATGTTAGGTGTCGGATAATGCAAATTATAAGATCAATTATGGGTGATAAGTCAGGCACTAAAATCAAACTGATGTACTTGTTATTATTAAGAGATATCGATGATGCATCAAGATATAGTTGGGACCGCATTGTTTTAGCATCTCTATATAGGGCATTATGTCAAGCATCACAAAGAGATGCAGTTGGTATATGTGGCTATTTATGCATTCTGTAGTTGTGGGTATGGGAGAGACTACCAACGATCAGACCATAGTGTCATGTGTGGACCCATCCCATTTTGGTTTTCCCCGACATGCCCAATGGACTTCAAGTTTGCATGTACGTTTTTTTTAATTTTTGCATCTAACATTTGTCTTTTTTCTCATTGTATCCCAAATTCTATATTGATGTGCCCAATTTATTGCACGTGGAACACAAGTTTGAGTTTTGCCAATGTGGTTCCCATGTGTTGCGCATGTATCGAGATCGATTGGACTATTTGGCAAAAGATTATATAAGTGACACTACAATAATCCTTATTTTTTTTTAATTATTTTTACAAACTAATATTCTTTGAAATGATAATTACTATTATCTTTTATTATATTACAGTTTATTTGGCAGCCGTATTCAAATGAGAATGCGTATTAGTTGCTAGATTATTGCTTACAAGGACAAGATATTTGGTGTATAAGTGTGCCTTTTATAAACTTTGATGTGGTTGAACTACATTTACCCAACCCAGTTATGCGGCAATTCAGCTATCATTAGACTGTTCCTATTGCCATTGACACAGAGTTGAAATTGTATATGATCACTCGTCGAGGTAGAAAAGAGATTAATTGGATAGCTTGTTGTGCACACTACATTGATAGATGGAATATATGAAGGGATAGCATTGTCCACGGACTTTTTGCAAATGGACATGTGCAGTATTTTTTAGAGTATATGGTTTGGTATTGCCTAAGGTGTCCATCTAGTTGCATCAGTTGTGGAGTTTTGGGTATGTGCATGATATTCTTATTATTGCAATATTTAACATTATATTCAGCGCTTTAATGGTTATTACTCTTTTATTTACAAGGTAAATGTTGGGAGCAAGTGTATGATTTGACTAATAATGGATTTAACAATTTGGAGATAGATCCAATATCGGTCATTGCCAATGTACAAGACATTTCTTTTTGTGCATTGACAATTGTCGGGGAGGGTTACCGGATGCAAATGACACTTTCAAATTTTCAATGCCAAAATGGATTTCAACAATCACACGATTAGTCATCTACGTTCGGTCATGATATTGAAGATGATGCCGATGAAATATTTAATAGTCAATCATTTCCTCAGCAATCCGGTGAGCCATAGGAGGAGCCACCTGAGATTGACCATTTATTCCACTTTGATGATAGCACATTGTCTCGATTTCATATAAATAATTTGGTCTATGAACGCCATAGGTGTCCTTGTGGGGGATCACGTGTAAGTAAATCTATTCCATTTGATCTAGACTCATTAGAGACATAGGGGTTCCAACGCTAATCCCATGTAAATCCACAGCCCCAACCCCATAGGGAACAGCCACATAGAATATTAAATATCCTCATTATGGAACTTGATTTCTTTTTTTCTTTTTTGTAATTTGTTAAAAAATATAACTTTTTTTCTAGTGTTTTTTTTTTATAAAGTTTGTGTGTTTGAGGTTGATATATTGTGTATTTTGTTAGTTTTTATGATTAGTTGTGTATAAGAAATTAGTTAAAAATATAATTACTTTCTGTTCAAAGATAGTTTATAAAAATAATGTAAGAAAAAGTAATATACAAAAATTTACAAAAATAATGTACAAAAATATACAAAAATAGCAATAATTTTATGGTTAAAAAGTGAGGCATGTACACTTTTTTTTCTTCAACAAATTACTTAAAATTTGAATAATAAAAAAAATGTTAGTTTTGTAAAAGAAATTAGTCAAAAATATAATAATTTTTTGTTCAAAGATAGTGTAGAAAAATAATGTATGAAAAAATAATATACAAAAATTTACAAAAATAATGTATGGAAAAATAATGTTAAAAAATAATATACAAAAATTTACAATAATAATGTACAAAAATATACAAAAAAATAATAGTTTTTTGGTTAAAAAGTGAGGCATGTACATTTTTTTTCCTTCAACAAATTACTTAGAATTCTAATAATAATAATAATAAAAAAGAAGTTGATTTTTTGAAATCGATTTTCCAAAATCAGATTTAAGTAACAACAATAATTTTTTAATTTTGAAAAAAAAAACAATATTCAGTTAATTGTCTCCTTCCCAAACTCAAGCCATAAAGCAAAAAAAAAAAACAAAAAACAAAAAACAAAAAACAAAAAACAAAAAACAAAACAAAACAAAACAAAAAGAAGAAAGAAATGGCATTAGAATATCACAAAATCCAAAATAATGGGATTTTTTTTTAATTTTCAAGAAAAAAGAATGGGACTTGACTTCATTCAATATTCACCAGCATCACGCCTTCACCCACACAAATTATGGGAAGATAATTAACAAAATAGGGGTGAAAAAAAAAAAACCAGAAAAATCAAGCCAGAGTACGGTCAAAAGAAACCACATTCTTTTCTTCCCTTCTCTTTTTCCCTCCTCAAGGCAAAACCCATACCTTAGAATCTCCGAATTCTTACCATTTTCATCTCAATTTTTGTCCAATTCTCATACAATTTTTATCTGGGTGTCTCTGTGTTAACTTCATTACAAATGGGTTTTTATCCAATGATTCAATCTTTTATAGTTCTTAGTTAACTATATTGACGAGTGATTTAGTTTACTGTTTTTTTTGGGTTGTGCCTATTAGGAGGGAAAACAAGGGATGGCAGTTAAAATAGGTACTTCTTTTCCTGTGTTTCTTCATCTCTCCCGTCACCTTTTCAATCCTATAGAACTTCCCTTAAGGTATGATATGAATACTAGTATGCTAGTATACGTGTTTTCCCCTGGATTTTTTTGTAACATTGATTCTTGTGTTTTCAAGACCGTTCTTTTATTTTTGGCTTTTGGTGTCATAAATGTCGAAATATTCACTTCATATGTTTTGTCCTACTTTGTTTGCATTATTTGAATTTCAAGTTCATAGTAGTTTGATTGACACGTTGTTGAAACTCAATTATAGTTGTGTTATATTGATTTGATTGCGATAGTGTGGCGAGTGTTGTTTTTCTTCTTCTGTTTATATGAAATGTAATGTTATTATTTATTTTCAATTCTGTATAACTTACATAGAATTAGACAAGCATGATGTCTTCTTTGAGTGAATGAAAATTGTTGTCAGTCTTTAAAAAATTCAATCTTCTACTTTCACCTATTTTAGGTCACTCAAAGCTGATGTCATTGGGTCCATTTGATTGGGGGACTTCCAATTTTCAAGCCTTAGCAATCAAGTTAGAAATTTTAATAAAATTCTGGTATAATAGGATTGGAATCTCCTAGATGAGAGTTTCATGGTTGTAGGTTCTCTAGTGAGTGTTCTGCAACTGTTCCATTTGTCATATTCTTTTGCTGCAAGTCTATGTCAATTTGAACGCTTTATTTCTACTTTGGTGCTTTATGATTAATGCCTAAGAAGAGTTGAGAGAGGGTAGGAGAGGAGATGGGTGCTTTCTCATGCCAGCCTTGGGATTGTGCAGTATTTTTTAATAATGCTCTAATTGGTTAAAATCTTGTTACATTATCATCCAGGTTTGTTTGGGGAGAGGATTGCTACACATGCAGCCAGCTAATGTGGAATGGCTGAAAATTACTCAAGGTAGTTGTTTAACATGCAAAGGTTATCATATATTCTAAATTCTGTAAATTCCTACAATCTGGAAATAATTTTAAGTTCACAATTCAGACTCTGTTGAAGTTGATTAAGAGGGTATTTTCTAAAGGTTCTCTGAGAACTACACTTGATCATTTGAAACTATTTTACATCCCACGTTTTACTTCATGTTTCTTGCTTCCTAGTCAAAGTGTTTTTACTTTATTCTTTCTTTTTATATATATATATATATAAATATATATACTTTTCTTGTCGTTGCAAGTTATTAAGTCATGGCAATCTCAACATCAAAATCTGGGGTTGAAGGAGAAATTAACACGGAGGCGGTGTACCTCAGATGCTATATCTGCAGATCAATTAGAAACTAGTGAGCTTGAAATGGATTATTCAGAGGAAGAACCAAACCACTCGTTAATTGAAGCTGTAGCCTCTCTGGAAGGTTCATATATCCCCTCTGAGGGGACTCCAGGAAAGCCTGGCTTAATCTCATTTTATAGTCGTCCTTACAGAACAGATGATAAAATAGTTACGTCTAGCTCCAGAAAGAATCCAAACAATCTACTCTGGTTGGCTGGTCCTGCAGTTCTTGTTGCCTCTTTCATCTTTCCCTCACTCTATTTGCGCAGGATTCTATCAACTATATTTGAGGACTCTTTATTAACAGGTGAGCAAGACATGAGCTAGAAAAGTCTTCTTTTTGTTTTCCTTTTTGTCGTTCATCTTTGCTTTTGGTCTTTTCTAGGTTTCCACTATAGTACATTTGGGGGTTGGAGATTCCCAGGAACCCACATTGTTTTGCTTTTGAAGTTTTTATTATTATTATTATTATTATTATTTAATTTGATTTTGCACCTCCTTTATAAGAGTAGGGTTTATTAGTTATATCACAATAATGTTATAGGGTCTTGATTTCATGTGTTAAATTGTACAAATTTTATAAGTCCAAGTATAATTCAACCTATTATGAAAAGCAGTCAAGGAAAATAAGCCTCTCCTGAATAGTTCATCTGACCATTTTTTCTTTGGTCCCTTTATTAGTTTTATATTTTTCATTCGGAATATTAGTCCTTGAAATGGCTATATTTGATGAGCCTGGTTGAATGCATAGACATTTGAGTTTGTTATTGAAATTTTCTCTATATCTTTGCTTGAGCTTGGGCTTCTGTGGGTGTGAACTTGGTGCATCATTTTACGGTAAACAAAGGACTAGTTTGTTTGTCTAGACTCAAAAAGGGAGCTTCGAATATTGCTTATTTTTTTATTTAGCTTACATTTTGCATATTGAAAATTTATTTTATGACTTTTATGTTTGTAAATTGCAAACAGTGGTAAGTACAGATACATATGAATATAAGATATGTTTATGACAAGTTGTATTGGATGTTTAGCATATATAAGATATGTTTATAACAAGTTGTATTGGATGTTATGTTGATATGACTAAGTTACATTGGAAAATGTTATATATGTGTCATTTCAATAAAAAAATTTACTCCCTCTATCTCAAAAAAAGAGTCCATCTTTGACTGGCTACAAAAAGAGGTAGAAATACAAATTGACATATCCGAAGTTCAAATATGAGTTGTGTGAATATTTTTAATCCCATACGAGTGACGAGAATCGCACATGGGGCTTGTTTCATGAATATTAACAGAAAAATTGCACAGAGTGATTAAAAGTAGCCACTTTAAAGAGTTAAGTGGCCAAAAATATATGAAAAATAGTTAAGTTGCTAAAAGTGTATTATGTAAATGGTTTAGTGGCTGCTAAGGTTTATTTTCCAAAAGTCTATTGGGATCATACTGATTTTGTCCTTTTTAGATGACAAATACATAATGACTCCTGTGCCCTGTGCTTTTTTCAATCATTATGGTTGTTATTATAGACTTTCACATATACAATAGGAAAAAGGAAAAAAAAACAAAAAAAGAAAAAAAAGGGCCCTTTTTAAATTCAAGTCAGAATTTCCACTTCAACCATTCTTGGAAAACTGCTGTTCTGGTGTCTTTCCTTTGCCAGCTTTTACAAACTTCTCCGGGTCTCACTAAAATTTCACCAATACTAGCAGGTTGCCTAACCAGGGTCACCATAGGAGTTCAATCCACTTTATCTTTCTTATTAATTCTACTATAATTCAAGTAATTCTTGTGTTATGTACTACCTATATTTGCTAAAATACCAAAAAAAGAAAAATAAAAACATGGGACTCATACAATTGAGTATAATGGCGACTGAATGAGAAACTTTTGCATCTCTTGGTGATTTTGATTTTGAGCTACACCTTAAAACACCTGAAATGGTGGAATGTATAGCTAATATTGAGTCTTGAGCGGTACAAAAAGGTGAAGGAAAAAGAAACATGAATAAGGGGATTTAGTTTAGAAATGATCTGAGACATGGGTTTGAGACTGGAAATGATGTTTTCATTAGATCAAAATTTTTAGATTTGATATTTTTGGGAAGAAAAATGAAGTACACAGGATTTTCTTCTTCCCTTTTCTTTTGTTCTTCAATATTTGACTAAGTGAAATTTTGTAATAAATAGTGTCCTAATCTTAAAAAATAATGGGTGTCATTTTGTGATTCTTTACCTTAAAAGACCGAAATCATGATGATCTAGATAAACTTTTGAACTTTTGCTTTTCTTTCTTTGTTTTGATAATTTAGGTCATAATTTATTCACAATTACAAAAGAGTGTTCTCCATGCACTTGATGTATACAATAGCTCTAATAAACATAGGGTATGAGTTGAATGGCATATAAAGGACACATTTAAATGCCACCAAAATTAGAGCACTATTGGAGGATGCTCCGTCAAGGGAATGCAAAATAAGAAAAAACGGAGGAAGATACTTTGTTAAATGGCATAAAGATAAGAAAGTTGGAAGAGATGCTCAGTCAACTGATCTTAAATAAGAAAGATCGAGGAGAATGGTCATGAAATACAGTACAAACAAAAAGGAGGGAGAAATTGTACAGTCAAATGCCAAAATACCATGGAGAAAGATGTTTGCACAATGCATTGTAATCAAAATAAGTAAGATGGAGGAGGATGCTTTTAGAAGTGCTATGAAAATAAGAAAGATGATGGAGGATGTTCAATTTAGAAAAAGATGGAGACAGAAACGTAGTTAAGTAGCATCAGAATAAGAAGATGGAAAAGAATATTCGGTTAAAGTGACACTAAAAGTAAGAAAGATATTGGAAAATGCTCAATGAAATGCAATCCCAACAACTTAGATATAGTAAATTGTGTAGTTTAATGCTATCAAAATAAGCAATATGGAAGAGGATGTTCCCACATTGCATAGGCATCAAAATAAGATTGAGAAAGATGTTTGCATGGTGCACTGATAAGTAAGATTGAGGACGATGCTTGTTTAGGTGCTTTGAAAATAAATAAGATAGAGGAGGATGGTCATTTAAGTGCTGTAATGATCAGGATAAAATCAGATTTGATTGCAAGGGGCAAGAAAGGATATCTGAAATGTCCATTCAGCTAAGTTTCTCATTAACATGCTAGACAGAAGTTTCGTTTGAGTCTAGCATGGTTCAGAAAAGAAAGAATAGAAAAGGCTGAAAGTTAAAACTAGAAAATAGAAAATTGCCTTAAATGAATAGGGGGTTAACTGTCAGATATGGCATTTGTGGTTTTCTGATGATGGAAAGTATCTCTATCTGATAATGCTCCCAAGAAACCTTTAGTTTGTCAATTCCTTGACTTTAACAGCTACATGGAGACTAGAGTTTGCTGCCATGTGAGCTCAGATTTGAAATGTGGTACTTGTTGCTGATATAGCTGTGTATATCTCTTATCTCTGATGTTGATGTACACACGTTTGTGTGATGTTGATGTTCATACTGTTGTTTAATATTTGGTAGCTGCTTCTTACAATTTGAATAGTCCATTTACCTTCCATATTCCTGGTTCTGTCTGTACAGACTTCCTTATATTGTTCTTCACGGAGGCTATATTTTACTGTGGAGTTGCCGTGTTTCTTCTCCTAATTGATCATTTAAGGAGACCTATTGAACCACTGTCTTCTCCAAATATCTCAAATGTCAACCCGCAAGTGGGACACAGAATTTCTTCCGTTGCAGTCCTGGTACTTAGTCTTCTGATTCCAATGGTAACAATGGGCTTTGTCTGGCCATGGACAGGTCCTGCAGCTTCTGCTACTCTTGCTCCCTATCTTGTAGGCATTGTGGTTCAGTTTGCTTTTGAGCAGTATGCAAGATATACTAAGTCACCTTCATGGTCTGTAATTCCCATTTTATTTCAAGTAAGGATTTCTATCAGTTCATCTAGTTGTTGTTGCATTTTAAGCTATTGTCAGTTTTTTTTATTATTTTTTTAATTTTTGGGTGTAGTTGTGTTTATCCTTTCCCCTGCTGGGCTTACCTTTAAGTCCTTTTACGTATCCACAATTTAAAAGACTTTGAAGTCGAAGTAAAGCTAAGTTGATGTTAGGGTCTCGTCTCACCCTTGGGTTTGTGCTAAGATTTAAATCTGTTGCTTAAATGTGCTGGAAAACCTTAATGTCAAAAAGATTAGGCAAGCTGATAGATTTGACTATCAATTTTTGTCTTCTACACAGAGAAGAAGAAAAAGGGAGATATTTTGGTATTAGCATTGCTGATTGCATGGTCATTTATTATAACTTGAAGATTAATATTGTAAACTGGATTAACTTCAGAGTTGGACTCATAATAGGATTCATAGCCTCTGTGTGTGTGTGTGTGTGTGTTGAAAAAAAGGAAAAGGGGGTGGGGGGGAGCTCATGTTTCCAATTGACCAACCGTGCCTTCTGATGGACGAAAGTGAAGCATAAGCTGTGCAATAGACCTGCTGTGAAGTTGTTTAATTAATCTGGGTAGTCTGTAATGTATGGGGAAATTCAGTTATTGGACCTGAAATTGAATCTCAATGCTTTCTAGTTCTAGAAGTATGAATTCTGCTTTAGAGTAAAAATTTTATTAGAACACAAGGCAACGAGATACTTGATTCTTGGCATGTTGGGGAATTGCAGACAGATTATGTTCACTTGAAGTGGTGCAAACCAATGATACCGAATAGATATGCTATGGATTCTGTTGAGGAATTTTGAAAGCAATAAACCTTGAGCCTAAAACACGGAGAAAGGTTGCTCTAAATTGTCCATATTCATCATGGAATATTATCAACATGTAAAATGAACAAAAGGAAAATAAAGTTTCATTATCATTAACTAAGAATTGGAGGAGTCATCTAGAGATATTAAATGATGAAGTTGTTTATTTATTTTTTATTGTTTGCTTTCAGGAGAGATGAGAGAAGCTTAACTTTTAGTGTGTCAGATTGTTTTAACTTTTCTTTGGCTTCTACTAGAGATGTATTATAATAGAGTTCTCAGCCTCCACTTGTAATTAATGTTTGATTCTCACTACAATACCAGGGCTGGATGAAAATGCACATTTTACCACTTCAATTTTGTCTATAAATTTTATTCCATGAATTTGTACAAATTAAATAATTGAAGCATATATTTTTATTTGATAATATAATGTGGCAAGTACTAGCAAAGAAAGGAGTTAGAGTAGATTATATAGAATTTATAAAAGATATGTATAATAATGTAACAAACATGTCTAAGGATGCTGGTGAGGATACCAGGTGAATTTCCAAATACTAAAGGTTTGCGTTAGGATCCTCTTTAAGTCTACCTTTTTGCCTTAGTGATAGACAAGTTTACCAAACATATATAGACAACAATCCCTAAATGTATGCTATTTGCAGATAATATACTTTTGATTGATGAGACAGAAGAAGTGAATACTAAGTTAGAAGTTTGAAGAGAGACATTAGAGTTGAGAGGTTTTAAAATAACAACAACGACTAAGCCTTTTTCCCATTATCTAGAGTTGGCTATATGGATCATATCTCACCATCGCTTTCTATTGAAGCACGTATTTTTATTTAGGTTTAAATAATTGATGTCATTTTTTAATAGTTTCTTTTCAAGTCTTTTTAGGTCTTCTCCTTCCCCTTTTAGTTTGAATTAAGAAAGGCTTTAAAATAAGTGGAGGTAAAATTAAATATATGGACTATCACTTTAATAATCATAAGAGAAGCAATGGGGTAAGTGAAAAGTGATGGACACGAATTAGATATACTTAAAAGTTTTAGATATTTAGTATCTATCCTCTAAGAAAATGGGGAAATTGATAAAGATGTTATACATAGAATTCAGACTCATTGGAATAATGTAGAAGTGCAATCTCTATACTTTGTGATCATAAATTACCACTAAAATTGAAAGGAAAATTTTATAAAAACAACCATAAGACAAGCGATGCTTTGTGGATCAAGTGTTGGGACACTAATTATGAACATGAACAAAAGATGAGGATCGTGGATATGAGAATGATAAAATAAATGTGTGGCCATACTAGAATATGTAGAATAAGTAGTGAACATATTAGAAAGAAAGTAAGGGTAGTTCTAATAGTTGAGAAAATGAGAGAAACATATTTAAAATTGTTTGGACATTTGCGTAGTAGACTCTTAGATGCACCAACATGGTATCTAAAGACTAGAGAATTATTTAACTCAAACTAAAAGGGAAAGAAGAAGACCTAAAAGAAACTGGAAAGAAACTATTAAAAAAGACATGAATTATCTAAATCTAAACAAAAATATATGTTTTAATAGATAGCAATGATGATATATGATTCATATAATCGACTCCACGTAATGAGATAAAGGCTTAGTTGTTGTTGTTGATGATGCTCACAAGCATGAGGCATTTTTTCACTCGCTCATTGCTATCAATTGTTTGAGAGTCCATTTACTTACTGAATTTTCAGTTCATTATGGCTCTTTTGTCTGGTGTAAAAGAAACTACCGGGTTTTTCTCATGTGGCTGCCCTTTTGACTTCACATTTATCTGGTATAAGAAAAACTTGTTGAAAATATGCTTTTTAGGACTACACTAGGGAAGGAGTTGGCTAGGAGTCTTTAATCTCCCCTTACATGTGATTGTCTATTGCAGGTTTACAGGCTACACCAACTGAACAGAGCAGCACAACTGGTAACAGCTCTTTCTTATACTGTTAAGGGAGCTGAGATGACGTCACATAACTTGGCAATTAGTAGTTCGCTAAGCACACTACTGAATGTCCTTCAGCTTCTTGGAGTGATCTGCATATGGTCCCTTTCAAGCTTCATAATGAGATTACTTCCTTCTGCCACCATATGTGAGGACTAAGCTACAAAACAGATGGAGCCTTTTTTTTTTTGGATTTAGAACTCTTTTTTTTTCTTCATTTTTGTAAATGATCTGGTTGATCTTAATGGTAGTTTACTAGTTTCAACTACTGTCCGACCTGGTAATTTCTGGTTCTTCTGACGGTTGGAATTCATGTTACAGTTTTTACTTCTACAGCTAATGCTGCAAAAGTGGCAAAACCATTCATTAAATTGATATGAATGACGTAAGGTGTACTCTCTCTTTTTTGGTCAATTTCAAGTTCGTTAGATTTCTTGTTCTTTGTGGTGGTTGTATTGTTGCCCTCAGATTCGACCCATATAGATGAAAATCAGGCAATTGGTTTCATTCTTTTTTTAATGCCTGACGGAAGGAAACAATTCCTCTTAGTTGTTCTTTTGCAGGAGAATTATTTAGATAATCAATAATGTACCTTCTCCTTTGGATTTATGTCTCCAGTTTTTCTTCCTGTTGTCCCTTCTTTTATAAAATACACTAATCTCAATCACATACCCCATTTCATTTTTAATTCTATGGTTAGTAGTCTCTCTTTTTGCCAAGTGCTTGTGCTTGTTCACGTTGAAGAATCAGACAACAATATTAGGTGGGGAACCAAAGGAAAAGTTTCAAGCAACACTTCCAAGGAAATTCTAAATGTCTTACCCTCTCAGATTTAATTAGTTCTGCAAATATGATGATACAATTAATTGTTTAATATCATAAGCATTCCTTTCACTTTCACTAAGACTACTTTAATTGAGAAGAAATTGGTTACTTAAAATGGACACTGCACCTAATACTATTGGGCACATCATTTATTTTGTCTGGGTGGCGGATTGGTTTAGAAAAAAAATACTTAGATCTAATCCAAGCTCTAAATTCAGTGAATATGCATGCACTTGGAATTTTTTCAAGTTCTAAATTATGTAAACGTTCAAGTGTTCATTTAGAAAGAATACTTTATATATCTATTATACTATATAGAATATATAAAATAGTGCAGTTAGAGATAAATGTATAAAATATTTTTTTGTTAATAAGGGAAAAAAAACTCGAATTTATCTTATAAGCCGTGCAAGTGGTACAAGAAATGAAAAAGAAAGAAATATTGTTGTATAAGAAGAGAAAAAGCGTGGGAAGAAAACAATAAGAGGTGACTCCATAATTTCATCCAAGGAGATGGACTGGCTGTCATATAATGTTTTTTTAGATGGGGGTACACAAGGAAGGAACCCTTTGGCAGCATTGGTCCAGCAATATTAATATCGGGCTTCCTTGTGTAGGATATTGATAAGACATAATTCCTTGGACCATTAATTGGAAACCAAAAAGTTCTACTAGTATTTTCATTTTTATTTTTTTAATGACAACTTCAAAGTTATTCCCACCTATTTTATGGGAGAGGGTAGGCTAAATGAGTTGAAAACTTAATCACTAGAACTAAGAAGTGCATAATTTTTTTTTCAAAAAAATAAAAATAAAAATTAGTGCTCTTATCATATGATTAGATTTTCGTAGTGAAAGTTTTACAATTTTGATAGTGACGAATTATTATGGGACTTAAATTTAGAAAATTGTAATATATAATATTTGCTTCTATTTTAGTTTCTTTTTCTCAAGTAGTTTTACAAGTGTCCTAAATGATTTCTATTAGTTTGTTAGGATTTAACACAATTTTGATGGAGATCAAACATTTGTTCATGTGTTTTTATTTTCGAAAACCCAAGCAAAAGTGCCTTGCATTCCTTTTCTTATCAAAGTATACCCTGTTTAATTTTAAGTATTTAGTGTCCACTTTTGCCAACTCTATATCATCTTTGGTGGAGTGGCATGTATTTTCATGGCGTTTATTTTTCTAATTATATAGTATGACTAGGTGATGTAACTCATATTGGCATATATAAAACATGTTTTTAAATTATATCGTCAAGGTTTATATATTTTATATTAGTTTCTAGTATTTATTAATGAAATCCAAATCATTTTATTAATGAAATATGATTGATACACAATAGTTAAGAATTAGGATTCCATACTTTGAAGCTTTATGTTCGTAATGATGTCATGCTTACTAATTATGTCTCATTATTTCTATAAATAGGATCATTCAACCTTAAGTTATAGTCTTTCCTTGAACTATATTTCTATAACTTATTAGTTTGTACAAGTGATACTGTGAAGATGGACTAAAATTAAACTTTTGTATTTCAAGAATAGTCAAGAGGCAAGTAATAAGAAAGGAGAAAATAAGAAACATTGAAAATTAAGTTCTAGTCTAAAGACGAAAAATGAAAGTAAATAGAATATATATATATATACACACACACAAAAGGAAAAAAAAAAAAGAGAACTATTCCAGAAAAATTTGAAATCTGAATGATGTAAAGCTACACCCGAAAACTAAAGCAAACATATTTTCAGTTTCAGATAATCTTAATGAAGCATACTTCTTTGTCTTTACTTATTTGGGTCTTTATTCTAGCGAGGATCCCTCCTAAATGCAATTCTTTCTTATAAATGAAGCATTATGCCATTGATTGGCATGTGGGAATGGAATATCTCTAGCATTAAAAGACAAGAAATCTTCACATGGCTTTCTTTGAACCGAGTTTTCATAATTCATATAGCTTCAAAAATTAA
This sequence comes from Gynochthodes officinalis, assembly GCA_020080225.1. Lineage (NCBI taxonomy): Eukaryota > Viridiplantae > Streptophyta > Magnoliopsida > Gentianales > Rubiaceae > Gynochthodes > Gynochthodes officinalis. The sequence goes on along the minus strand of CM034625.1, from coordinate 30,510,556 downwards.
GTATACGTCTTCCCAAATCAATTTTAGTTGTTTAGCTCTTATGTTTTCTTCCATTATTCAATTTGGTATTAGGTGGGATTTGGTTGGTTTGGATAAAGGATTTCAACACAAGACTCAAGCATATGTGGACCAATTTGATGAATTGAAATTAAAATGTAGCAAGTCAAAGTAGCCTAATCTTGAGCTTCATAAGTCCTCAATATAAAAGTATGGTACGCCAATGACTTTTTGTGATGTCTCACCATAATTCCAGTGAATCAATATAGTTTAGTTGACTGAAAAGAGAGATAGCCTCTTCATTTACAAAAAGTTGGAAACAAACAAAAGAGTTCGTGAGAAAACAAATTTAAAGTTGAGTAACAGAGATGTTCGTTAGTTAATATAAAGGTTAAAATTTTAACTTTCATTATTTTAAAAGAATTATATAAAAGTTAGTAATTCATTCAATAATCTTTTAAAATAGTCTAATTAAAATCTTTTTTTTCCTCCTAAAAAAATATTAGGATTCAGTAATTTTTTGACATTGGACAAACTCTTGATTAATTCATTTTTGGTATGTTATGTGGTAATCATTCACAGAAGTCATGACCCCTGTGTATAGATAATGACATTCATAAATCACGCTTTTGGAAGGAAGTTGTGCATTGCAAAAGTGTTCATTAAGTTAATGTGGCCATTTTGAATGCAGGGCCCTTGGAATCGCATCAAAGAACTAAACAATAACGCATAGTCTTTGTGAGTTAGTAGTATAAGATAACATGGCTAAAAACTATAGGTCACTGACTATTTCGTGTTGTTATAATTCAACTCTTTCTCTCATTTGATGTGTTTTACAAACTAATGAGATTTTACCAAGTGAGCAAAATTTTCTGTCAAGGTTGCTGACTTAAAGAATGAATTCTCACGTGGTTAGTTAGTCTAATAATTTCTAGATTGAGCTTATATAATTCAAAATGTTTGTTAGTAGTTCATTAGTCAATAACGTATATATCAATTATTTCTCAACTTTTTCTTGTGGCATTAGGGTATTGCAATCTTCTGACTTTAGAGCATTAATATCCTAGCAAGGAACATTTAATCAATGCTAAATCTCTCCTAAACATGATTGTAGAGGAGATTTTATCGCTTAGTTTTTGCACCAAATTAATTTTGATAGTGGTTGTAACAACTCAAAACTATGAGCTGATTATAAATTTTAAACATTGTATTTATTAGTTTAAAATACCTAATTCAAGTTATTAATATTCTCTTCATTTGAACAAAAGAGTCAATTATAAGTTGAATATAATTTTTTTTAATTATTCATACAGTACATTTCGTGCACCATTAAATATACAATTTTATATTTTTATCTGTTCTTTATATAACTAATATTAATAAGAACATTTTTAAAAATTTATTTAAAAGTAAATTTTTTTTTTGAAAAAAAGGAGAAATTCTGAGAATGAATGTTTTTTTAGGATGGAAAGAGAATAGAGCAATCAAATTTTACGTACACATTATTTCTCTTTTAATTTTCTAATATGAGAGCTATCCCATAAAGTATACTCAATTGTGGCTTTTCTTCTGTCAAACTTGTTAACTTGTTAACTTTTATTTTTTCAGATATTTTTTTGAGATTTGAATAGTTAAAGTTTCTATTGAATAAATTTTATAATAAGATTTTTTACTGAAATCTAAAGAGATTAGGTAATACCATATACTTCACGAAAACTCTCTCCCAAATGAGCCATCTACTGGTCTGGATGTTTCCTTGATGCTGATGCAGCCTCTGACTTGGACGATACCATAATGGAATGCTACCTAGCTTAGTTGACTATTGTGAAGCTCATTTGACCACATGCTGTTGAAGAGTCAAATCTAACCCAATCTTTTCCAATTCAGATTCCTTGCATCTTCATGATGAACCCCATTTCATTTTCATTGCCTGCCCAATCAAAAAATTGGAAAAATAAATAAATAAATCCGATTTGAGCCTTATGGTAACAACGACGGAAGCCACATCTCCCATTAGCCACCACCATTTTGTCATGATCATACAAGTCAAGGGGTTAATTTATAATTAGCAAATAAAATAGGGCTATTTGTGTTAGTTGTTAGAAGTTAGTTACTTGCAGCAGAAAGGGTTTGTTAGAGTTGCTAAGTTTTATCATTATATAGGTTGCAGCAGCAATGTAATTGGCATGATTTGGATGAATGGAATCGGGTTTATCCCAGAGACTCTAGTTTTTGTCTATTTCTCTTCTTTCGTTTCTCTCTTGATCTATTCTTTTTGGTTCTTGGCTCTTCTCCTTGTTCATCAAGTTACTGAAGTTTACTATTTCAGGGTCTAACCCTAACATTTGGTATCAAAGCAGTCTTCAGATTCTTGGTTCTTGATCCGAGCAATGGCAAACAACACCAGATATAAAACCTTGGAAGAACAGATTAAGAAACAAGATGGAAGAATACTGGAATTAGGAGAGATTTTGGGTCGACAACACTCTGATTTCAAAAAACAGATGTTGGAGCTTCAGAAGCAGATTGCAGATGTGGGGCTAAAAAGTGATTCCAAGTTCGACAATTTGGTGCACTTTCTAAAGAAAGATAAAGAAGGAGCACAAGGTACGGTTAATCAAGGGAATCATACACCATTGCTACCTACTCCTAAAGTTGTATCTAGGGGGATCAGAGATGACAAGGTGCAAAACGCCACTAAGAAGGATAAAGGAGTTGAAGAGAAGTATGATGCGTTATTTCCTAAGGTAGAATTGCCCATGTTCTTTGGGGAAAACTCTAGGGAGTGGCTACGCAAATATGAGAAATTCTTCCACGTAAACCGTGTGGAGGAAAATCGGAAATTGGACATTGTTGAATTTTACATGGAAGGGAAGGCTGACAATTGGTACCAGGGAATCACAATGATAAAGGATAAGTTGAGCTGGGCAGAATTTAGAATGCTATTAACCAAGAGATTTGTGGAAAAAGGAAGGATGGATGAAGTAGAGGTGATCAATAAATTGCAGCAAGAAGATTCAGTTCTTGAGTATCAAAAACGATTTGAAGAATTGAAAACCATGATGCTGATTAAAGATCCACGACTACCTAAAGCATATTTCTTATCATCATTCATAGTGGCTTAAAGGAAGACATTAAGCATGTGGTCAGAATGCATAAACCTAAAACACTAATAGATGCATTTGAGTTAGCACAAGGGCAAGAACAGGTGCTGGAAGGTAGTACAATGAAGAGTATGAGCAGTTACAGGCAAGGAACAGATTCCAGTTTTGGCTTTGTCAAAAATAGAGTTGGAACATCTAGTCAATATACAGCTCCGACTACCACATTCACCAAGGTAAGAGCACCAGTCCAAGCAGAAGTCAAAAAAATTTCTGCTTAGGAAATACAGAGAAGAAGAAACTTGAGGTTATGCTTCAAATGTGGCGAGAAGTTTGGGTTAGGTCATGAATGCAAGTTGAAGCAAATCAACTTTATGGTGTTAGAAATGGAGGAGGAGAGTGATGATATAGAAGAGGAAAAGAATGATTAGGAAGAACAGTTAGTGGAAGTTTCACTCCATGCTCTATCAGACTATCAAGAAGAAAATTATCACTTTAGATGGCCAAATTCAGACAGCTCAGATTCGGATTCTTGTGGACACAGGCAGCACTCATAGTTACATTAACTATAGAGTGGTTCAAAAATTATCATTACCATACCAAGAAACAAGCCCTTTCACAATAATAGTAGCAGATGACAAGACTATCACAAGTACTGCAATATGCCCTCAACAAGCTTAGACAGTTCAAGACTACACATTCAAATATAACCTCAGAATCATGGAGTTAAGTGGATGGGATGTAATTTTGGGAGTGGATTGGATGTGTCACTATAGTCCTATCACGTTTGATTTCAAGCAATTCAACATTTAGCTGTAGCACCAAGGGGAGGAATTATTGTTGCAATGTAGTGGAGATAATAAGTTGATCACTTCTAGGCTACTCAATTCAGTGGCAGATACAAATAAGGGGGCAGAGGTAAGTATACCTGATCTTGTCTTAAAGTTGTTATTATAGTACTCGGATGTTTTTGATATGCCTAAATCTTTACCACCTCCCATATCACATGACCATAACATCCCTTTAAAAACTTATGCAAAACCATTTAAGCTTAGACCCTATAGATATCCTCATGCACATAAAGCTGAAATTGAAAAGCAAGTACTTGATCTGCTAGAAAACAAAATCATCCAACTGAGCAATAGCCCGTATGCTTCTCCCGTTCTTTTAGTCAAAAAAAAATGATGGTACATGGAGACTATGCATAATAGACATCTTAATGAGATGACTGTCAATGATAGGTTTCCTATACCCAACATTGATGAGTTGTTGGACGAGCTTTTTGGTTCTAGATTTTATTCCAAAATTGATCTAAGAGCTAGATATCATCAAATTAGAATGAAAACCTCAGATGTACCTAAAACTGCTTTCCAAACCCACCTAGGCCATTATGAATTTCTTGTAATGCCATTCGGTCTTACAAATGCACCTTCAACCTTTCAGTCCCTAATGAACCATATCTTCCAGCCTTATTTGAGGAAGTTTGTGTTAGTTTTCTTTGATGACATACTTGTTTACAGTCCTAACCTCAAATTGCATGTCCAACATTTGAGTGCTGTATTACAACTTCTGAGAGAACATAAGCTATTTGCCAAACGCTCCAAGTGCTCTTTTGCACAACCACAAGTTGAGTACCTAGGGCATATTATTTCTGCAAAAGGAGTGAGCATGGATAGAGGAAAGGTGGATAGTGTTCTTAGTTGGCCTCTTCCAACTAATATTAAACAACTAAGGGGATTTCTAGGCCTAACAAGGTACTACAGTAGGTTGATTAGGAATTATGGCATTATAAGCAAACCTCTAACTGATTTGCTTAAAAAGGACAGTTGCCAATGGGGAAATGAAGCCACCACATCTTTTGAGCAACTCACACAAGCTATTTGTTCAACTCCAGTGTTGAGAATGCCAAAATTTTCCCAAAAATTCATAGTTGAAACTAATGCATGTGCAAATGGAATGGGTGCAGTATTAGTTCAGGAGGGACAGCCTATTGCTTGTATGAGCAAATCATTTAACATCCAAAATAGGGGACTATCAACTTATGAAAAAGAATTATTAGCATTGGTCATGGCAGTACAGAAATGGAAACATTACTTAAATGGAGGACATTTCACCATACGAACTGATCATCAGTCCTTGAAGTACCTTTTAGAGCAGAAGCTTAACATACCTTTGCAGCACAAATGGCTCACCAAACTTCTGGGGCTAAGCTATGAGATATGCTATAAAAAAGGAGTGGAGAATAAAGCTGCAGTTGCTCTATCCAGGAAGGTTATGGAAAATGAGGAAGTGAAAATACAAGGTCCAACTATGGCTATATCATCTCATAAGCCTGAGTGGATTCAACACCTGGAAGAAAGCTATTAAGAAGATGAAGAGTGCACATCTATAATTGTCAGGAAGATGATCTGCCCTCAAGCCGAACCTAAATTCCAATATGATCATGGCATTTTGAAGAAAAGAACAAGAATGTATGTTGGTAGCTCAGCTAATCTCAAGAAACAACTAATTTGAGAGATGCATGCAACTCCCTTAGGCAGACATTCAGGCCAAAATGCTACCTTACAGAGATTAAAAATGTTTTTCTTTTGGCCACAAATAAAGCAAGATTTTACAACATATGTGAACTAGTGTGAAGTGTGTCAGAGAAACAAAAGTGAACATCTACCATATCCGGGGTTGCTACAACCATTGGAAACTCCACAACAAGCTTGGTCACAAATCACCATGGATTTCATTGAGAAGCTGCCAGTATCTCAAGGATACAACTCAATCATGGTGATAGTGGACAGATTCACTAAGTTCAGTCACTTCTTGCCATTAGTTCATCCGATTTCCGCACCCATAGTGGCTGCCTTATTCCTGAATAATATTTTCAAGCTGCATGGTATGCCATCCTCTATAGTCAGTGATCGTGACAATATTTTTACAAGTCAGTTTTGGAAGCTTTTATTCAAGCAACTGGGAGTCAACCTTAACTACAATTCTACTTATCATCCCCAAAGTGATGGCCAGACCGAAAGGGTGAACCAATGTCTGGAGACTTACTTAAGGCATGTGAAAAACCTTCTAGCTGGAATAAATGGTTAGCATTAGCCAAATGGTGGTACAACACTTCATTTCACAACAGTATTACACATGACGCATTTTGAAGCTTTGTATGGTTACAAGCCAAATTCATTTCTCTTGGAACTGATTCAGGATTCAGCTATATCAGTTACTACGTATCTTATAAGGCAGTATCAAGAGGTGCTACATGGTCTCAAGGATCACCTCCAGAAGGCCAGAAGTAGGATGAAGCATTTTGCAGATAAACATCGAATTGAAAGAACACTAGAAGTGGGAGATTGGGTTTTTCTTAAGCTGCAACCATACAGGCAGCAAACCATTGCAGTTCGTTCCAAGAGCTAAATGTCATCCTATATTCCATGTATCACTCTTGAAGAAGAAGTTGGGTAATGAAGCAATACCTATTACAAGTCTGCCAGAATTGAATGATGATGACATTTGTCCTTTAATACCCGTAGCCGTATTACAGAGAAGAATGCCTAGTCTGCAATGGAAAAGTCGTACCGCAATGGCTTGTTCAAGGCAACAATTCAGCAAAAAGAAAGCTTCTTAGGAGGATCAAACGTTCATCAAGAGTCAATTTCTTGATTTTCAACCTTGAGGACAAGGCTGTTTTAAAGGGGAGCGTAATGTCATGATCATACAAGTCAAGGGGTCAGTTTATAATTAGCAAATAAACTAAGGCTATTTGTGTTAGCTGTTAGAAGTTAGTTACTCACAGCAGAAGGAGTTTGTTAGAGTTGTTAAGTTTCAACATTATATAGGTTGCAACAACGATGTAATTGGCATGATTTTGGATGAATGGAATCGGGTTTATCCCAGAGACTCTAGTTTCTCTCTCTTTCTGTCTATTTCTCTTTTTTCATTTCTCCCTTGATCTATTCTTTCTGGTTCTTGGCTCTTCTCATTGTTCATCAAGTTACTGAAGTTTACTATCTCAGGGTCTAACCCTGACACATTTCTGTATTGAGGACTAGTTTCAAAATCCAATTTTAGAATTAATAATACCCTCTCCATTTTTTTAAAAAAAAGAGTTATATTTAATGCAAAATAGACTCTTTTTTTAACTAAACAAGTAATATATATTAAAAATTTTCAATGAAATTTCATACTGGGTGATATGAAATCTATAGATATTATTAAGTAACAATAGCTTTAATTATTTAATACTGTTTGCCATATGAATGCCAAAAATTCTTGAAGAAATTTTAATAGAAATATTATTACTCGTTCAAAATTATAACTCATTGAATTTAACATATATTAATGCCAATTACTATTTACTAGTGAGTACTCTCCCTCCAATACTTTATGGTTCATGTACGTTTAATACTCTCTAATAGTACAATACATTTAATACATAAATAAATGTACAATTTTATATTTATATTTTTTAATTTTAAGTCTACATAATTATTATTAATAAGAATATTATAAAAAATAATTATTCACAAAGTGAAATAAGTAAAATCTCAAAATGACTGATATGACATCTATAAGGTATGAGCCACTAAATAACAATTAATCTAATTATCCACTTTAGAAAAAATTCCTTTTAAGAACTATGCAAGAATTAAATTTTTTAAAAAGGGTACAAAAGTTTTATAATTCCTAATGAGGGCAATTAATTTGTAATAAGTTTGGATGCATTTGCTAAGGGACAAGTTTGTCAATAAAAAATTAATTAAAGTGCCAAATTTATTTTCTCACCCTTGATAAGAATTACTATAAAAATTTTACATCCATTATAAAAATTTTAACTATTACAACGCCCTTATAGGGAATTTTACCTATTATTTAGCCATATAAATATCATGTCAATTATTATGATAGTTTATTGAGAATTTTCAAATTAAATATTATTACTTTTATAAAAATTTCATTTAGGAGTTGATTTTTTTAGAATAAATAAAATTTTTGAAAATTAATTTTTTTTGGGTAGGAAGAGAGTGGTTGATAAGGAAGGGGAGAAACGAAAAGGACAAAACAAACATGGCAATTTGGACTAGGTGGAGCCCACCAATCACCATGTTGAAGTTTCTAATAGCGGCTCGACTTTTTGGTTCGCATATTTGCTGCAGCTTCGGCCATTGGGCAATCTTATCATTAGATTCTTTACGGCGCCATCATTGATCAGCCATGCTTCATGCTCCATCATCATGTCATCCCCACCATCACAATTCTCAAGAGAAAATATCCCATCCTTTTTGGTCTACATGAAATTTCATGACCGAACACTTGAAAAAGCTACGGGTTCTCTGGATATAGTCATAAGAAGGAGTTTAGGTCGAATTTTAGAAATGTTTATTTTTGGAGTAAATTTTATCTCATTTTAGAGGATTAGTTTTACGTTTGACGAGTGGGTCACTTAGTTTGATAATTGTTAGAATATGTATCATTTATGAGTCACTATGCATATAGAGGTTTGAAACCAGTTAGTCAGTGAATATGAGAATATCTTTAGGTAAAATAAAAAAAATTGAAAAATCTATATTAAAAACACAAGTTTGAAATTGCAATTTTGGTCTTTCAAACTTTGGATTAGTCTCTCCCCTTCTACTGTATTTTAGAATTTTATTTTTTAACACCCTTTTCATCCCTCACACTTGACACTATTATACATTTCATATTTCCTTCTTATCTAATCCGTCAAGTATGAATTGATTCTGTTATAATATTCATTTATTATTGCTGCTGTTGCTGCTTAGTGTGTGGATTCAATTAATGTTTCTATAAACACATTATTTGAGGACATTTGATAGCTAGCCACAAAGTCAACAAATTAAATTTAATAAATTACTAAAAGTATTAGAATTTATGAGGAATTAACTTTTCAAATGTCCACAAACTTAAGAAACCAAATTTAAAAATGTTTGAGGATGATTTAGATCTCTTTTGAAATTTCAATTAAATGCTCGAGATTTGAAATGTGCATGTAAAGTAAAAAACGGAAAAAACAATTCAAACATGTAGCAATAAGACATAATGGACTAAATTGAAACAATTGGGTTGGTTCATTGTACCTAATGTTGGTGTGGCAACTATGCTTCAATTCCTCTGTTTTTTTTTTTTTTTTGTTTTTTCAAAGGTTTTATAATTAGACATTGCACCTATTTCATATGATGGAGTTGCTAGTTGTTATACTCTATTTATGGTACTATTGTAAAAAAAATACTTTATTTAAAAATGGTAACTGTGCAAATACATTTGATACTTTTAACTCAACCCAAATTGAATAAACTTATTAACTCGTTTCTTTAATTGATATTAAATATTTATCTTAAATTATATTTGAATATGTTTTGCTGAGTACAAAAGAAAAGGAAAAAGAAAATAAGTCAAAAAGGGATTAAAATCTAAAAAAATAACCTTAAATTATGAGAAAGTTCATTGACTTTCAATGCATATAAAATTATGAATACCCCCATTCCAAAAGATGATTGAAAAGGTTTACGTCATGAAACTATATAATCTCATTAATCTGGCCGTTCAACACTATGTCATGATCTTCTTCCTTCTTTTTTCTTGAACACTGTCAATTCTTTCCTCTCTTTCTGAATTTTAATCCCTCTTGAATTGAATGTCTTTTCCTTCTCCTTTTGCTTGTTCTAAATCCCGAGACGGATGTAATACCATATTCACGTCCAGTAAAGCTCCTATTTTGATGAAAAGTGACAAGTTCTGAAATGGCTTCCCATCATCTTTGTCAGCTAATGCTTTTCTTCTCAGTTCTGAATTCTTTATATTTATTTTCATTGGGAGATAATTTATCTGATTCAGACACACTACTAAGGATAAAATCAGAACTTGAAGATCCATTTGGATTTCTCGAAAACTGGTCTCAAGGGACTAACTTCTGCAACTGGACTGGAGTGGCATGCTCAAATGATCACCTCCATGTTGTGAGCCTGAACTTGTCTGCTTCAGGAATAAAGGGTCCACTTTCCCCTGAATTCTCACAGCTAAGTTCTCTTCAAATGCTGGACTTATCGATGAATTCGCTTACTGGAGTAATCCCACCTGATCTTGGAAAGCTTCAAGATTTGAGGGAATTGCGACTTTTCTCAAATTTTCTTTCAGGCAATATTCCTTCAGAGATTGGTCTTTTGAAGAAGTTGCAAGTGCTGAGAATTGGTGATAACTTACTGGCAGGTGAAGTTATACCAAGCATTGGCAACTTGACAGAATTGAGAGTTTTGGGACTTGCTTATTGCCAATTTAATGGAAGCATACCAAAGGAAATTGGCAATTTGAATAATCTGAAATCTCTTGATTTGCAGCAGAACAATCTTGATGGTCTTATACCATCAGAGATTGGTGGATTGACTGAACTTCGGAACTTTGCAGCATCAAACAACAGACTTCAAGGGCAGATTCCTGCTTCAATGGGTAACCTCGAATCCATCGAAATCTTAAACTTGGCCAACAACAGTCTTTCTGGAGAGATTCCAACCAAGTTAGGATCCAATTTGAAGTACTTGAATATGCAAGGGAATGGATTGGATGGTGAAATTCCTCCAGGGATTAACCAACTAAGTCAGCTTGAGGTGCTCGACTTGTCAAACAATCAACTTTCAGGGATCATAAGCGTTTCCAATCATCAGCTGAACGATCTTAAAACTTTAGTTCTTTCTGACAACTTTTTGACAGGCAGCATTCCTGTAAATCTCTGCATCCCTGGCTCAAAAATCCAACAACTTTTTCTGGCTCGAAATAACTTATCCGGCGACTTCCCACTGGAGATATTGAATTGCTCATCCCTTCAACAGCTCGACCTTTGTGGTAACAACTTTCGGGGATCATTACCATCGAGCCTCGACAAGTTAGGCAACCTCACAGATCTTCTGCTCAACAATAACAGCTTTAGTGGTAATCTGCCCCCTGAAATCGGAAACTTGAGCAACTTGGTTTCTTTTTATCTGTTTGACAACATGATCACAGGATCAATCCCAGTTGAAATAGGAAAACTCCAGAGCTTGAGCGTTCTGTACCTGTATGACAACCAAATGTCAGGAAGCATCCCAACAGAGCTAACAAACTGCTCCAGCTTAGCAGAGATTGATTTCTTTGGGAACCATTTCAGTGGTTCAATTCCTGCAACAATTGGGAGGCTTAAAAATCTGTCTTTTCTACAACTGAGGCAGAATGACTTGTCAGGTTCAATCCCACCAAGCTTGGGCTACTGTAAGAAGCTTCAACAAGTGGCCTTGGGTGATAACAAACTATCAGGAATATTACCACCAACATTCGGATTCCTTTCAGAGCTCACCCTTTTAAGCCTTTACAATAATTCATTAGAAGGTCCACTTCCTGAATCTCTTTCCCTCCTGAAAAATCTTACTATTGTTAACTTTTCTCACAATAGATTCACTGGAAACCTTTCTCCCTTATCTGGTTGGAATTCTTTGACCCTTTTAGACTTAACCAATAACAGCTTCTATGGCCTAATCCCTTCTAGTTTAGCCTTTTCCAGTAATCTAACTCGTCTTCGCCTTGCAAATAATCTTCTCACCGGTAACGTTCCCTCCCAATTCGGCCAACTCAAGGAACTATATTTCCTTGATTTATCATTCAATAATCTTACGGGAGAGCTATCTCCTGAGCTCTCGGGCTTGAAAAATCTCAAACACCTTCTTCTTAATAATAATGGATTCTCAGGAAAACTTCCTGCATGGCTGGGGAGCATGCAAGAACTTGGTGAACTAGATCTTTCATTCAATAACTTCAATGGAACAGTGCCAAAAGAACTTTGCAACTGTTCAATATTACTGAAACTTTCTCTCGGCAGCAACGCAATTTCAGGTACCATCCCACCTGAAATTGGCAATCTCACTTCTCTGAATGTCTTGAATCTTCAAAGAAACAATTTTTCTGGTCCAATTCCTCCAACCATTCAACAATGTAAGAAGCTTTATGAACTTAGGCTCTCTGAGAACAATTTGACTGGTTCCATACCATCCCAGATAGGCACTTTAACTGAACTACAAGTCATTTTAGATCTGAGTAAAAATTCCCTTTCTGGTGAAATTCCGTTATCTCTTGGAAACCTTCTGAAGTTAGAAAGACTAAATCTTTCTTTCAATCAACTTCAGGGTAAAGTTCCATCTTCACTTGGCGAACTCTCAAGCCTTCACAAGCTGAACTTATCAAATAATAATCTTCAGGGAAAAATTCCTTCAACTTTTTCAGGATTCCCACGGAGCTCTTTCTTGGGTAATGATAAGCTTTGCGGCCCACCATTAGTATCCTGTTCTGAGTCAGCAAGACATGTGAAAAAAGAGCTGTCGAATTCTGCAGTGGTTGGAATCATAGTGGGAATTGTTTTCACTTCTACAGTGATTTGCTTGGTTTTGCTTTACATCATGCTGAGAATATGGTGCAATTGGAGAGAAGTATCAGTTTCTTGCTCAGAAAATGGAGGGTTTGAGTATAAAAAGGAAGAGGAAGATTGGGTTTATGGAGAAGAGATAAAGAATACTGAGGGTTACTGTGATGACAACACTTTTGCACTGGTGCATGCACAAAAGAAGCAGATTTCTCCTTGAGCATGCCTATTGCAGCTGAAAATGAGTTCACCAGAAAGCTCAATAGATCTTTACTTTAAGTCCATATTTTTGCTTCTTTTGAGTGAAATCTCACTCATTACAAATTTTATTCCCATCTTGCTTTAGTACAATTCTTTCATTTGGTTCATTTCGTACTGTTTTAGGGACTTGAATGAATGAGGTTTTGTATTTGTAATCTGTGCACTGGGATACCTCGATTTGTTTCATGCTAAGAAAAGCTTTCTTGTTTTAACTTCTGAAATTCATCCAGGAAGCACAAAGCAAACAAAATTAAACCAGGTAAGGAAGGAAGATTCAAATCATGCATATTTCAAGGAGAAAATTATGTCCTTTGTCAATCAATAATTGAAGAAGTCAAATTTAGTTTCAATATCTTATACAAAATTGATATCAACACAACACACAGTGGTTAAATTTATTCAGTAATAAAAAATATGAGTAGAATAAGAAAAATAAAATGGCAATACAATTTTTTTTTTTTACAACACAAAGACACACTTGTTTAAACTTTGTCTAGATTCCCTTGGGTTGTATCTTTCATTCTGATCTTAGTTACAAATAACCTAACACCCTCTATTTATAACCAATACCACTAATAAAAATAATAAAAAATTATCAATTCCAATTTCAAATGTAACAACTTAATAAAATAAGAAAGTTAATACAATCTATTTGATAATATAACATATTACCAATTACTATCCAAATAAGAAATTTCTAAATTTAATAAGTTTTCGATTCAACAGAGCACCAACTTTGAAAGATTTTCAATTGTTCAATTTCATCTTCCATGGTGAAAAATCAATTTTCATCAAGAACATTTTCTTGATTTACACACCTGAATAAATTTATAATGTCACACAATTTATCTTCAAACAACTAAACTACTTGGTTAACAATTAGATCAAATTTCTTAATTTTCACAATTTTTCTGATTTGAACATCTCTTTTCCATTACCATCCACCAATTTTGATAGGATTTTCTATTCTTTGTTAATACAAATAAATTCCAACAGAATACTCTCTTCTAGATCTCTATTCTTCACCATTAATAATCTAGGGCCAACTATATAGCTTCAATACCACTTTGAAAATTTTAAATTGAGCTCCAATATTTTGATACCAAATTGATACTAACAAGAAAATAGAAAGAAGTTGAATTTATCTTACACTTAAAAATATAAGCGGGAGGAGAGGAATAAACTTACAAAAAAAATTTGAGAGCGACTACAGTCTCCCTTCTTAGTTTAACGGAATAGCCCTCTTCGCTTATCCTGAACTACTAGATTATATTCTACAGTAGAATTGTAATGGAATGTAGCAAATCAAAAAAGGAAAAAAAAAAAAACAAAAAACAGAATTAACATAGTAGTAATAAACCACTATTGGTAACCCACATCAAGTATAATTTCTCCTATTTCATCAAACAACAACATATTTAATGTCTCCATCTCATCTTTTAAATCATAAATATTATTAAAAGATGCATCATAATCTAGGGTTTAAGAACAAACCAAAATTAGTCATATTAATGTAGATTTATCCCCTAGTTTTGAAAATTAGTCATCATATTTGCTGCTTAAAATTTAATTTTTGACTACTTTGACTACCAAAAAGGGGAAAAAAGAGAAACCATTTGTAATTTTTCAAGACATTCATTTTCTGCTAAAATATTATGGATACTATGATATTTTTATAGTTTTAAATTGCAAAACATACATTTTTTTCACTTTATATTTTGGGGGAAAAAAGTCAATTAGAAAGTCAACAATAGGCAATGAGAAGACTATAATAATTTAGATACCCTTAAAATGCTATATCATTATTGAATACAATCTTATTTTCTTCTAAAATTTTATAGAATATCAAAAAATACTTTGTTCAATAATTGTAAACATTTCATTATGTGCAGACTATGCATAATATATTACAAATCAGCTTGAATTCATTAAATGTGGAATTATTATTGCATAATTTAGAAACTTGTTGAATTGTACAATTTTAGTTATTTTACGGTACAACGTGAATATTTAAATGGTACATTTTTTTCTTAATAATGGTACAACTTTTATCATCACTTTCAAATACAATCATTTTTTTTTTAAATTTATAAATTTTAATGGCATGTTTATGCAAGTCTATTTGATTCGCTATATATTTCTAGAACTCTATTTAGAAATTAATTTGCTAATTTCTGTGGTACTACACTACTTTTCTTGTGCCACTGCAATGCTAACTTTTCCAAAATACAATACAAACAATTAAGAGGTACAATCTTTATTAGTGATAGAACAATGACATTTTGCATAATTTTCTTCCACCACATGTAATATTTAACTCTTAAAAATTAATTGTTGGTGGTTTGTATTTTAAAGTCACGTAATTATTGAGTTAATCATCTTGTAATCCAATTTAGGATTAATTTATTTGTTTTTTAGTTAGTTACATGGTATTTTTTTTTTGGTTACAATTTTAGTTATTTAATGATACAATGTGAATACCTAAAAATTACAATTTAATTAGTGATAGTATAATAATTTTTATCATCATATTCTTATATCATTTCTAAAATTTCTAAAATAATTTTTATGACATTTGTATTTATACAATCATAATTGCTAAGTTATATATTCCCAAAACCCAAAATATGAATTAATTTACTAATTTTCATAATGGTATGATACTTTTTGAATACTGGTACGAGAATAGTTTTTTGAAAGTATAACATGAATAATCAGGAGGTACAATTTTCATTAATGAAATAACAAAATTGTTTTTTATAATTTTCATCTAGCACATGTAATATTTAACTATTAAAATTAATTGTTAATGATATTATGTTTTAAAATCACATAATTATCGAGTTAATCATTTTTGAAACCCAATTTAGAATTAATTAATTTATTTTTATGTTAGTTACATATATTTTTTCTGATGGTACAGTCTCAAATATTTGATAGTATAATGTAAATACTTAGAAAGTACATTCTTAATTAGTGATAGTATTATTACTTTTATCATCACTTTCAAATATAAGCACTTCTTAAAACTATACAAATTAGATTTTATGACATTTATATTTATGCAACCATAATTGTTAAGGTATATATTTTTAAAACTTAAATTACGAATTTATTTGCTAGTTCTTGTGGTGGTACAATATTTTTTCTGTGATAGTACATTAATTCTCTCTCCGTTCCAAAAAAGAGTTCACTTTTAATTTGGTACAAATTTTTTAATTTACAAGGTACAACATATTTAATGTACAATTAAATGTATAATTTTACATTTTTATTCTTACTTTTTAATTTGGATTATACATTGTTATCATTAATAAGGGTAATATAAGAATTTCACCCAAAAGTGAACTTTTTTTTGGGATAAAGAAAATTTTTTAAACTGGACTCTTTTTTCAGAACGGAGGAAGTAGTTTTTTCAAAGTATAACATGGACAATCAGTAGCTACATTTTTCATTAGTGGCAGTATAAAAACTTTCTTCATAACTTTTAACTATCATGTGTAGTATATAACTTTTTAATATTATTTTATCATCACTTTGAAAAACAATCATTTTTAAAACTTTATAAACTAGTTTTCTATAGTATTTGTTTCAATCACGTCTATTTATTGAATTATATATTTATAAAACTCTATTTAAGAATCAATTTACTAATTTTGGTGATGATACAATATTTTTTTGTGGTTGTACAATGTTAGCTTTTTCAAAGTACAAAATGAACAATTGGGAAGTATATTTTTCATTAATGGTGACATAAAGACTTTTTTCCTAATTTTCAACTATCACATATATAATATTTACTTAACTTGTACAATTAATTGTTTATAGTATTATATTCTAAATTTGCATAATTTTTGGGTTATGTACTTTTTAAACACAATTTAGGATTAATTTGTTTATTTTTGAGTTAATTACATGCTATTTTATAATCTCAGGTACTTAACGGTACAATATGAATATTTAGAAAGTACATTTTTAATTAGTGATAGTACAACAACTTTAATTGTCACTTTCACATAAAAATCACTTTTTAAAATTTTACAAATTAGATTTTTATGGCATTTGTATTTACACACATGTAATTGTTGAGCTATGTATTTCTAGAAATCAAATTATGAATTAATTTACAAATTTTTGTAGTGATATAATACTTTTTTTTATGGTACAATAATAGTTTTTTGCAAGTACAATATGAATAATTAGGAGGTACAATTTTTATTGGTAGTTGTACAAAAACCTTTTACATAATTTTCAATCTCCATATGTAATATTTAACTTTTAAACTAATAATTAGTGATATTATGTTTTAAACTCACATAATAATGAATTTCATTATGTTTAAAACTCAATTTAGAATTAATTTGTTTATTTTGAGTCAGTTACATACTATCTTTTTGGATAGTATAATTTTTATTATTTGATGGTATAATATGAATATTTAGAAAATATATTCTTAATTAGTGATATTACGATGACTTTTATCATTACATTAAAAAAAATCAAATTTTAAAACTTCAGAAATTAGATTTCTTTTGTCTTTGTATTTAGGCAAGCGTAAGAACTATATATATTTCCAAAACTCAAATTATGAATTAATTTATTAATTTTCTTAATGGTACAATACTTTACGATGATGTTTCTTAAAAGTACAGTATGAACAATCAAGATGTACATTTTTTACTAGTGTTGGAACAAAAAGTTTTTTTTTTTTCTCATAAATTTCGACTACCACTTATAAGATCTAATTTTTTAAATTAATTGTCAGTAGAATTATGTTTTAAAATCCTATAATTGTGAACTTAAATACATTCAAAACTCAATTTTAGATTATTTTGTTTATTTTTGAGTTACTTCATTATTATTATATAGGATTGTACAATCTTAGTTATTCAATAGTACAATGTACATTCTTCGTCAGTAGTGGTATAGTGACTTTCGCTACTTTACAAGTGTAATTGTTGATTATATATTTTCAATACCTAAATTAGGATTTAATTTAATAATTCTTGTAGTGGTTCAATAATTTTTTTTTCTTTTTTGTTTTTTGCATAACAATGCAAGTTATTTGATGATACAATACTAATAATACATAAGTACATTCTTCTTAAGTGGTGGTAGAAATACTTTTTCTACAACTTTCAACTAAATTTTTTATTTGTTTAATTTTATAAATTTACTATTGGTGGTGTAAGTGTTACTAATGCGTATTTCTTAGTTATTTTTGTGGTAATTCAATATAAAAAGTAAATAAGTAAATGATTTAGTAAATTAAGTAGGTAACCTGTAATAGTAAGTTACCTATTAGATGATAATTATTAGGGAAATTTGCATATATAGCAGGGTTGACCGTTGACTTTGCAAATATAGCACCCTCCTTTTTTCCCTTGCAAACATAGCACTTCAGGGCTGAACAAAGACCAACATACCCCTCCCTCACTTCAGTTCTTCATAGCATCTCTTCTTCGGTTTTTTCTCTCTAAACTCTCTAAATTCACAGACCCTCTCTTCTTCGGGTTTTTTTGTCTAAGTTCGCAGCTCTCTAAATTCGCAGACCCTCTCTTCTCGTAATAGAATCTAGTAAACAAATTTTCTTCTCACCACATTGTTCACAAACTCCATTGGCCCATCTTCTGTAAGCAAGAAGATCGCTACTGTGGAGTCAAAGGATCAGCTGTTAGAAGGTTAGTCGAAATTTACTTTTTCGAACTGGGGTTGTGAAATTGAAAAGAATGTCGAGCCCTATAGTCGAGCACTAGGTCGAGCAAAGTAAAGGTCGAGTATTATATCGAGTTATAGATTGAGTAATATGTTGAAAGGTCAAGTAATTGGACTGTCCTTCTCATGATCGAGTCCTTGGTCGAGTCTTGTATTAGGTTGAATAAATGGTCGTGCATAAGGTCGAGTCTGGTAATTGGTCGAATAAACGGTCGTGCATAAGGTCGAGTCTGTTAATTGGTCGAATAAAAAGGTCGTGCATAAGGTCGAGTGAGTGCTTGGTTTGGTCGAGTTTTTCTACCAGTTGTGGTGGAGAAATATTCACATTCCTTCCACTAATCCTTCCACTATACTATTAACTTGGTTATGCCTAATTTGGGTTATGGTTTCGTTGGATTTGTAGGAATGTCGCATCCCATGATGGTCACAACCCATGTGTTTTATGGGGGAGAATGGGTCGTTGATCCCAATACAAATGAACGAAATTTTATTAATCACAAGAGGCTTGAACCTCTTATGTTAAAAGAGGACGCAAGCTTCGATGACCTGGTGAATCTCATAGTATCTGTCATGGAATTAGATATGGAGCTCAAAGATAGACTGGTCATCGGATATCTACCAAAGTACTTGTCTAAAGTCTCCACTATCCCCATCAAGACTGATTACCATGTGAAGTGTTTTTTGAATGAAATTATTAGATGGCCCGAACATGCTAGGATCCCAATATGTGTTAGCGTCCTACCATCCACTGAAGCGTCACATGCTGAAGTTAATACTAACAATTCACCGATAAAGCGACTGGGCTCAGACAGTCCGATATGGACTAACGATGTTCTTCATCCAAACCGTTTTGTGGAAAACAATTGTATGGATAAAATTGACCCTGAAGGAGCTAGCAATGCGGGTGGCGTACCGGTTGACAATCCCATAGTTGTTGAAGAAGATAATGTATCAACCAAGGAAAAAGAAATACGTGAACTACCAGCCATACCATGCCATACAATAACAAGGGCATCCCATGCGGACAGTGGGACTTCTTCTGATAGATTAGCCGCTGTTGTAGATGTTGTGGTAAATGACATATTTGAAACGAGGGAGCAATTAGCCTTGCGAATGAGTATGCTGGCTGTGAAACATTTTTTCGAGTGGAAGGTTATTAGGGCAAATAGCAAATATTGGTACATACGATGCAAGCATGACAATTGCAATCGAAATCATGCATCTTCCATTGGGAATTCGAGAGCTTGGAAGGTCAATAAATTTGAAAACACCCATACTTGTCAATCATCGTTGCTACATTGTGATAATAGGCAGGCAAACAGCAAAGTTATTGGTTCATGGATCAAGTGTAAGTACCAGGCAGTTTGTCGGCCGTATAAACCCGGGGAAATCATGGCGGATATTCGCCAAGAGTTGGGTGTGAACATAACGTACAACAAGGCTTGGCGATCAAGAGAATCCGCTCTGGAAGAAATGCGAGGTGGATTTGAAGATTCTTATAGAATTCTTCCAGCTTATATGCACATGCTGCGGGCATGTAATCCGGGCACGTTTACTGATCTTGAAATGGAAGAAGATGGACGCTTCAAATACCTTTTTTTCGCATTTGGCCCATCTCTACGTGGATTTCGAACTTCTATGCGCCCCGTTTTTGCTGTTGATGCATGCTTCTTGAAGGGAAAATACCCTGGGTCATTACTTGTTGCAACTTGCATGGATGGTAACAACCAAGTGTACCCCATCGGCTGGGGAGTGGTTGATTCAGAAAATAATGCGTCGTGGGAGTGGTTTTTGGAAAGGTTACAGGCTGCTATGGGTGATGAGATCGAGGATTTGGTGTTTGTTTCGGATAGACATAAGAGCATTGCGAAGGGTATATCAACTGTTTTTCCGAATGCCTTCCATGGAGTGTGTATTTATCATTTGAGCAACAACCTTATAGCAACATTCAAAAGAAACGACATGCTCCCTGTCTACTTTAGGGCTGCCAAGGCTTACACTCTTGCTGAATTCGATGAATTGTGGAAAACCCTTGAACGCCAAAATTCACGGGTGTGTGAGTATTTAACTGAGGTCGGCATTGACCGATGGGCAAGGGCACATTCTCAAGGTAGACGCTATACCATAATGACCACCAACATTGCGGAATGTCTCAACGCACTCTTAAAGGATGCGCGTGAATTACCAATTCATTGTTTGGTTGAGTACATTCGTAACACGCTACAGAGATGGTTTTATGAAAGGAGTACGGCGGCCCGTGAATTGAAGTCACACACAACCCCATACATCGAAGCTGAGCTTGATGGTAGAATGAGAGAAGCACAAGCATATGTTGCTGAGCCGGTTGATCTACACATATGGAATGTTCGAGACCTATCAAATCGGTCGGCTATAGTGAATTTGCAAAGTAGAACGTGCACGTGCCGGGTGTTTGATATGGACCAACTGCCTTGTGGCCATGCATTAGCTGCATCCCGGCACAGACAAATCGACCACTACGCCTTATGCTCGACTTTTTATCACAC
Source organism: Gynochthodes officinalis (assembly GCA_020080225.1). NCBI lineage: Eukaryota > Viridiplantae > Streptophyta > Magnoliopsida > Gentianales > Rubiaceae > Gynochthodes > Gynochthodes officinalis. Next base: position 30,489,563 of record CM034625.1, on the reverse strand, counting down.
TGATGCACTGTTATCCGCATATGCAGATCCCATTCTCCCAGTCGGTGAGCCTGAGAATTGGGTTGTCCCTGAAGAAGTTCTATGCATTCAACTAGCTCCTCCGGAACTCAAGTCTAAAAGCGGGCGGCCCAAGAAACAGAGAATCCGTTCAACTGGAGAGGAGAAAGTAACAAAGAAATGTGGTCGTTGCGGAGGAAGTGGTCACAATCGTAAAACCTGTTCGAATCCATACGTTTGTAAAGCAAATAATTGATATGTGATGGAGTTTATGTAAGGAAGTTTCATAGTCTACAAATGGTCAAATGGAGTTTATGTAATGAATTTGTGAAGTATTTCTTTCAAATATTTGCTATTGTTATTGTTTTTTTATCTTCATCTCAGCCATGAATGCTTAATTTTATCTTCTTCTGCACACCGCCCGCCTCAAAACTAAAACAGATAAAAAAGTTTTTGTTTCTGTCATGTGCTTGACTTTAAACTCGACGTTACACTCGGCCTTCATTAAAATATTCTTTTAAGTTGCTATGTGCTCGACATTAGCTCCACGATAGACTCGACTAAACTTTAATTCGTTTTTTGTTGCTGTTCTGTGCTCGACTTTAACTCGACTATAGACTCGACTTCTATTAAAATATGACTTCCTCCTGCCAGGTGCTCGACTTTAAACTCGACTTTGGACTCAACCTTTGTAAAATTATTTTCTCCTGCTGCCATGTGCTCGACGTTGTATTCGATTTTAAACTCTACTTTTTTGAATATTATGTTCTGGCTGTCATGTGCGCGACTTTAAACTCGACGTTTGACTCGACTTTTTATTTTTCGTTTTTATAGCTTGCATGTGCTCGATTTTAAATTCGACGTTAGACTCGACTTTTTATTTTCCATTTTTATTGCTTGCATGTGCTCGACGTAAACTGGACTTGAGACTCGACTTTTGCTAAAATATTTTTTTTGGGGGTAGGTGCTCGACTTTAGACTCGACTTTTGTTTACATATGTTTTCCTGCTGTTATGTGCTCGACTTAAACTCGACTTGAGACTCGACTTTTGCTAAAATATTTTTTTTGGTGGTCGGTGCTCGACTTTAACTCGACTTTAGACTCGACTTTTGTTTACATATGTTTTCCTGCTATTATGTGCTCGACTTAAACTCGACTTGAGACTCGACTTTTGCTAAAATATTTTTTTTTGGTGGTAGGTGCTCGACTTTAACTCGATTTTAGACTCGACTTTTGTTTACATATGTTTTCCTGCTGTTATGTGCTCGACTTTAGACTCGACTTTGAACTCGACTTTTGTGAATATTAGTTTGTGGCTGTCATGTGCTCGACTTTAAAATCGACGTTGTACTCGACTTTATTTAAAGAATGACCTAATTATACAATGTACAAATATAGGAATGAAATACATAAATATATGCACAAATATATAATAAATATATGTACAAATGTATAAACATATGCACAGATAAATGAATATATGTACAAATGTATAAATATTTATACAAATGTATAAAAAATATATGTACAAATACAAATGAAATCATTTTCTTTTTTTCTTCGCCGGCTTTGCTCTTCTTTGGTCCTCTTGCCTTGCATGTGCAAACAAAGCGGCGGCCAGCTCAGTCCGAGCATCCATTACATTTTCAATTTTGAACGACCCCAGCGGCAACCCGTGAATTAGCCGTTCTGCCCATTTCAAAACATACACGCCACAGTCTCCGGTGCTATACGAAACAAAAGCCATGCGTTATTAGAAATAAAGATAAAATTTAAAAGTTACAATTGGCATTTTTTAAAGTGCTAACCCCGGTGTTTGGCCAATCAATCCCCTCTCCACCTCGACCTGCCAGTTATCTACTGCTGCCATCTTACATGCTTGGAGTATTTTTGGCATGATTCGAACAAGGTGGTCTAGTTTTTGGACGATCCCCTCCTGGTCAAGCGGATTGTACACGTGGATCGTCCTCGAGCTGAATTCAACCCTAACGAGTATCCAATGATTGCCATCGACATGCGCCGGAAATATGAAATGGTTGGCATACCGGCAATCAACCTCATATGGCACTGAACCGACAAATTGCTTCATTGCCAAGTCGTCATATGTTGGATCCCGCTGGGTTGCGTCTGACGTCTTCATATCGATCATCACGACAAATAAACACAACGAAATGTCATCAAAATTTATATTCTACACAGTCAATGGAATGTTGAATATGATCAGTAACTTACATCGAAGAACGTCTCCAATATTGATACATCTTTGCGGCCCATTACCAGGACCCTCTTCCGGAGCATGGACGTGTATAAGTTGAGATGCTGAAAAAAAGTACAACAGAAATATTAGTTTAACAGCTTATGTACAACAGATATATGTGCAACGACGAAGGAGTATGATTGCCACTTACATCATTTGACAGCCATTCATTTTCACGCATCATAGTCTTTAGCAAATCAGAATCGAGGTCGAAAACCGGGGTCCACAGGAACTGCCGCTTTGACGGCTTCAGCCATTTTTTCATGTCATCAATCTCGTCGGGCCCCGGTTGGAAATCCTCAATACTGAAACGCTGGCCAACTATGGTGGGTTGGGGTGTGGGATATTCAAGTGTTAGTGCCGGACTCAAATTGATAACCCCGGGAGAGTCCTATATGGCAAAACAGTGTTCTTTCCCGGGGTTCTGCTTCATCGGGGCTGGTGAAGGGCTCTCGATTTCAACAACAACCGGGATGGAAGGAGTCTTTTCTTCATAACTGTCGGGATGAACAACAACCAAAGCAGTTGAAGTCTTTTCAGCATTAAGATCAGTCGGACTCCCACGCACCTCGGATCGTAATTGCTCAGCGATATGTGTCAGGTTTTGAACAGTGGCGATCAGATCTTTATTAAGGGTTTGCAACTCAGCGATACGGGTCTCCGACCGTTCCAGCCGTTCAAGAACCTGACTTATAAAGAGCTTGCGAGCCTCCCGTCTTTGCCTTCTTCATCCTTTTCAGGCTCTGGCTGCCCTTCTTTGCCTTCTTCATCCTCTTCAAACCCCACATCCTTATCGGATTCGGCCTTTTCTCCGTCCTCCCAAGTCAAAAATTGTGCAGCTTCATCCGGAGTTGGAGTTATTGGGATGACTTTAACTGGCTGCAATACAAAATATGGTCAGTAATGGAACCACGCAGTACCACAATCAACTATGGGAGGAAAAAACAAAACACTGCGAAATCATACCTCTCCGCTAACCAACCGTTTCGACCATACTTGATTTTTTTCTTGGACGGAGCGGTGGGTCTTCACTCCTTTCCACCTGAACATCCGTGGCTTGCACCCAGTGGTTTCGACCCTTTCAACTAATGAGAAGCGTTCAAAATGCGGCATCACCTCATATGCGAAGACCTATGATTGGAAAATAGTGAGTTATTTCGAATCAGGAAAAACACAAGATTAAATATGCTTACGGCGGGTAACTCCTTACCCCTAGCGCCACTGGGAAGCCCCCAACAGTGTACGTCCTATTATCGACGCCCTCGGATCGTTTCAAGGCATTGGTCATAGCCTTGCGGGGTCTATCGACTGTTGCCCTAAAAGAAATTTCGCCCCACGGCATCGCATCAAATTGCCTCCAATCGCATGCCAGGTGAATCACCTTGTCCTCAATATGGTTTCTCTTTTGTTCCCCGAGGATGGAGGTGTATAGCAATAACAAAGTCAGGGAGATAACGACTTCGTCCGAATAGCTGGAGGAAATTTGATCGTAGGCTTTGAAAACATCAGCGTATGTTGTGTCTTCGTGCCTACCTTCCCCAGTCAAATACTTACTAATCAAACTCGGACCATCAGGTGCATGGTATTTGGCGTACTCGCGATCAAAATCTCCCATCCTTAACCCAGTGATTAGTGCAAACTCCCTCCTTCCAAATTTCACCTTCTTACCGGCGAAATTAAAGTACATCGCATTGTCCGCCTTGTTTGCCTCATCTATCTTTAATTGGCGCAATAGCACGCTGTGGATGATCTGTTTACACCAAAATGTTTGTTGGTGGTCCAAAGCAATTCCGGCCAGACTGCTCTCCTGTCTGAGTATGTCTTCTGCTGCCCGGTTAGTTTAGTCCGTATGCGTTGCATATTTGCTTCATAGTAGCAATACTGTGACACCTTGGCATTGAAAAAATCACATTGAACAACCATTTGCTTCTTCAGAGGGTCCTGAGGAAAAGAGGTGTAGTAAATTAGGGTCTCAGATAGAGGTGAAGTAAATCGGGACTACGCTCGACCAAACACTCGACTATAAACTCGACCTAAATTACTCGACATATAGTACTCGCCATCATTCTCGAATTCAGCTCGACCTAAACTTGACCTTATATACGTTAGACTCGAATTTTAGCTCGACTAAACCTATGAGACTCGACTCTTAAAATCGACTAAAAACCCGACATGAAACTCGACTTTTAAATAGTGCTCGACCTAGGGCTCGACCAACAACTCGACTTCTTATACCCCAATGTTCTGCTCTGCCCGACCTTTATCGCCCTCAACTTCAAACAACCCGGTGCCAATGTATAAAATTCATACAACCCCAGTATGTACAATATCTACACTTTGAACCAAAAGAATAATGAAATGAGCATTTTATGTAATATAGAGCTAACCTCGCGGTGATGAGTATCCTTCTTCCCCGTCTTCTCTATGGCAGTCGAGGCCGCCTTGGTGGTAGATGGTCCTCGCCTTGTGCGTGCCATTGAAAATGATTGGATGATTGGAATGGGATATGAAATGGTTGAAGAAAGCTATGAGGTTGAAGATGACTGCTCGAATGAATAATTGAAGGTACTGAAGAGGTTTGCAGAAGTCGGTTATGTTATGTTTTTGTTCGCGCGGCCTTTGGTTTTCTTTCAAAACAGAGGGGCATGTTTGTCTTTTTACGCGTGAAAATAAAATAAAGGATACTAGACTTATTATTAGGTCGAGTTTTATATCGAGCAGTCAGTCGAGGGAAAAATAAAATTAAAGAAGGACGTCTTGCTACTATTATTTGGTTTTCATTGAGCAAAATATATATAGCACGTCTTGCTACTACCAATTAAACAATAACTATACTTTCTATTAAACAAAACTATACTTTATAGTAAAATTTAGCCTAATCATTAGGTCGAGTGTTTAGTCGAGTTTTGGGCGAGTTTTTAGTCTAAAATTTTAAAAAATAAATACAAAGTTTTTTAATAAACAAAACTATACTTTCTCTATTAAACCAAACTCGACTTTCTATTCAAATTTAGCCTAATCATTAGGTCGAGTGTTTAGTCGAATTTTGGTCGAGTTTTTAGTCTAAAATTTTAAAAAATAAATAAACCTTCATAAATAAACACAAAGTTTCTTAATAAACAAAACTATACTTTCTCTATTAAACAAACCTATAATTTCTATTAAAATTTAGCCTAATCATTAATTTCTATTAAAATTTAGCCTAATCATTAGGTCGAGTTTTTAGTCGAGTTTTGGTCGAATTTTAGTCTAAAATTTTAAAAAAGAAATAAACCTTCATAAATAAATACAAAGTTTCTTAATAAACGTTCATAAACTAATACAAAGAAACTTAAAAGTAACAAAAGACAATGTCTTAAAACATAACGGGCCTTAATAAAATAAAAATAAAAGTGAAGACTAATACAAACTTAGACATGTCAATTGTCTTCAACTGTGCTACTACATTCGGCCTCTTCATGATCATTTCCTATAAGGGCATCAAGGGCATCTGTTAAACGCTGCATTTTGGCATGCAGCTTGTCAACACGAGAATCCAATTTGGTCGCCAGCTTCCTGAGCCGTTTGACGCCCTTATCCAAACTTTTGGAAGCATTCATTGCTTCTTGCGCGGGCTGGGATAGGATGCCCGATTTCTCCTGCAAGACATGAAAGAAAATAAAAGTAACACGCTGTTGATAATTTGCTCGACTACTAACTCGACTTCAAGCTCGACTAATAACGAGACAAATTACTCGACAAACAATATGGCTCGACTAATTACTCGACCTAGGGTTCGACCTATGATCGACCAAAACCAATTACCAATTCAAAATGGGACATTTTGCATACATGCAATATTCCATGCATTTGAGAACAGCATGGAATATTTAGTGTATATTTACACCTACGAGGGACTAAAATATCTTTTGGGGTTGGTTCATTGAAACTCTTATTAGCCTTTTAAGGGTCAGAACAGAATTTGGATTACAGGCAAATGATGAATGGGACATTTTGGATTACAGAGAACCACAATGATGATATTAGTAAACCACTGGCCATACATACATTCATACATTCATAAGGAAAAAAAACAATTTTTAGTTCTATATCGACTGACCTCGACCTCGAGAGCCTGCACTTTCTTGCTTGAAGATGGTGGTCCTCCTTTTCTGCTTGCCATTGAAACGGGTGATATGTATTGTTTTGTTGAATCCGGAAGTTTTGAAGTGTTAAGAAAATGAAAAATTACTGAGCAACGCAACTGAGCAAATGAAGAGGAACGGCTGCTCGGTAGGTTTTCGAAAAGAAGAGAGAGTGCGAAAATAAAGAGGGAACTGAAGCGACAGTAGGTCTTTTTTGCACCCGAAAATAAAATTAAAAAATAAACTAGACTAATTATTAGGTCGAGTTTTCTGTCGAGTTTTCGGTCGAGTGAAAATAAAATTAAAAACACAACTATACTTAGTATTAGGTCGAGTTTTTTGTCGAGTATTTGGTCGAGTAAAATTAAAATTAAAAAACAACTATACTTAGTATTAGGTCGAGTTTTTTGTCGAGTATTTAGTCGAGCGAAAAAGAATGTTTAAAAAAATTAGACTTAGTAATTGGGTCGAGTTTTTGGTCGAGTTGTTGGTTGAGCGAGACGAAATACGGGAAAATATAAACTTTTAAAAACACTAAACCTTCACTGAAGTCGAGTAACAGTGACAAAAGTAAAAATGATACTTGACTGAAGTCGAGCAAGATCAAAATTATATCAAAATATAATATAACAACAAATTGTTCCAAACAGAAAAGTAAAATTGACAATTTCTTAAAACACAATGGTCCTCAAAATAAAAGTAAAGACTAATACAAAGTTAAAACATGTCAATTGTCTTCAACTGCGCTACTACATTCGTCCACTTCAGAAACAGTTCCGACTTCTTCAGAATCATTTCCCATGGCATTTTGTAAACGCCGAATTTTGGCCTCTAACTTGTCAACACGAGCATCCAATTTGGCCGTCAGCTTCGCAACACGTTTGACGCCCTTATGTTCCAACTTGGCAACACGAGCATCCAAACGGTTGACTCCCTCGTTTAGATGTTTGACGCTCTTTTCTAAGCGGGTAGTGTTTTGCTGGCATCTCTCTACCAGCACCGCTATGTCGGGGCCGAGAGCATTCATTGCTTCTTGCATATGCTGAGATACGATGACTGATTTCTCCTGCAAGACATGAAAGAAAATAAAAGTAACATGCTGCTTGATAATTTGCTCGACTATTAACTCAATATGAATACTCGACTTCAGGCTCGACTATTAACAAGACTAAATACTCGACCAACAATATGGCTTGACTAATTACTCGACCTATGATCGACCAAATTGCATTTCTGGTCCAATCTCTAATTAAACTCGACGTTAAACTCGACGTGTACTGTTACTCCACTTCAGGCTCGACTATTAACGCGACTAAATACTCGACCAACAATATGGCTCGACTAATTACTCGACCTAGGGTTCGACCAAATTTCACTTCTGTCGACAACCAATTACAAATTCAAACAAACCCAACTCAAATTCCAACATTCAATAACACTGCACTCTATCAAAACACTCTCAGTATGAATTCATAAGAATAAAAAGACAATTTCTAGTTCAATTTCGACTGACCTTGTGAGCCTGCACATTCTTACTTGAAGATGATGGTCCTCCTTTTGTGCTTGCCATTAAAATGGGTGATATATATTGTTTTGTTGTAGAGGGAGTTTTGTAGTGTTAAGAAAATGAAGAATTACTGAGTAAAGCAACTGAGCAAATGGGGTCTGCAAACTTCTACGAACTTAGAGAGAAAAGAAATTACGAGCAATGGGGTCTGCGAACTTAGAGAGCTGCGAACTTAGACAAAAAACCCGAAGAAGAGAGGGTCTGCGAATTTAGAGAGTTTAGAGAGAAAAAACCGAAGAAGAGATGCTATGAAGAACTGAAGTGAGGGAGGGGTATGTTGGTCTTTGTTTAGCCCTGAAGTGCTATGTTTGCAAGGGAAAAAAGGAGGGTGCTATATTTGCAAAGTCAACGGTCAACCCTGCTATATATGCAAATTTCCCTAATTATTACGATGTTAATAAGTTTATCTCAACATATTATATGGCAATTTGTAATTAGTTAAAAAAACAAAGGAATGGTTCCGACAAAATCACAAACGAGACAATAGAATTTCCCTAAAAAATTATTAAATATAAAGGCATCTTTAAATTTTGTCTAAACTCTTTAAATTTTATCTTTCACTCTCTTTAGGTTACAAATAATTTAATAATTTCTATTATAACCAATATAACTAACAAAATAAGTGACAAAAAATGATCAATTCTACCTGTCACTTGAAATATAATAACCTATTCTAATCCAAAATAGGAAAGTAAATATAACACACTTGGTAATATAACAAATCACCAATTACCATCCAAATAGAAAATTTCTAAGTTTAATAAAAATATGCTAACAATAATGATGCAAAATCTGTAGTCATATATGTACATGAAAAAAAATGTAAACTCATTGCAATCTATATTTAGCAACATAGTATATGATTTGCCTCATAAATGCATCATTATTGGCTGTCTTACTAGCTTACACGTTGAGTTATGATAAAGCCAAAATTCGCCCAAGACTCCAAACTTGGGTACACAGTTCTATCTAACCATTTTAAAATCACTTGCAAAACAAATTACAATATTGTTTTCAAGAAAGTTGCTCATATGTTGAAGTCAGTAAGGAGAATATGTGTAGTATATTATGATAAATTAAGATTTCATAACTCTACCTGATAGTAATGGCAATATATTTATATAAGAATCCGTACACTCAATAATTAAATAATGTGTTTTGATATTTAGGAAAGGATTTTATAATAAATAAAATTTTTCAAAAAGTAAAATTACCTAATAATTCTAAAACATATTGGGTCAATGTTTATACCTAGCTCACATGGGATCGAGGTCCACTAAGGGTATTGAGCCTAGGTCTATGCCTACTCTACATTGGATTGAGGCCTTATACTCGTTATTATGAATAATTTTTTAATTATAATGTTAGATATTTTAGGGAAATTCACAAAAATAGCAAACTTGACCATTGACTTTACAAAAATAGCACATTCCTTTTTTTTCTTTTCTGTTATAACACTTCCTGCCCAAAAAAGACTACAATGCCCTCTCTTGTATTATAGAACCCATTTCTAAATGTTCGGAATGGATTACAATCCTTTAGCAATAGAACCGTTCTTCACCTTCTAAAACCTTCTTTGTTTTCTTCTTCATATCCTTCCAAAACCTTTATTGTTTTTCGCTTCCTAGCTTGCTTCAAAACCATCGTGTTAACCCATTCCGAACATTTAGAAAGGCCCGCACAAAGGGAGGACGATCATCTTCGTCGTTAAAAGAGCAGCCGCGAAGAAGAAGAAGAATGAAGCACATCATAACGAGATCAATACCATTTTGTCGATAAATTTATCATTTTATTCTTCATATGTAGTGTGTGTTGATATTGTATGTACGCATTTGAAATGGGTTGTCTGAATTTGGTCAAAAAATTGGTAGGGCGGGGGTCGATGATTGGTCGAGCCCTAGGTCGAGTGTTACTCGACCTCTTAAAAAGTCGAGTTTTAAGTTGATTCTTTAGTCGAGTCAATGGTTCGCCAACGGTCCAGTTTTTAATTTTTTTAGTACTTTCTATGTTTGGTCGAGCTATTAGTCGAGTAAAGGGTCGAGCCAGTTTATTAATTTTATGTTATCAAAACTTTATGTTTTTGGTCGAGCTATTAGTTGAGTAAAGGGTTGAGCCAGTTTATTAATTTTATGTTTATCAGAACTTTATGTTTTTGGTCGAGCTATTAGTCAAGTAAAGGGTTGAACCACTTTATTAATTTTATATTATCAGAACTTTATGTTTTTGGTCAAGCTATTAGTTGAGTAAAGGGTCGAGCTAGTTTATTAATTTTATGTTTATCAGAACTTTATGTTTTTGGTCGAGCTATTAGTTGAGTAAAGGGTCGAACCAGCTTATTAATTTTATGTTTTTAGAACTTTATGTTTTCGATTGAGTTAATTTTATGTTTTCAGTGGCAATACATATCACCCGTTTCAATGGCAAGCACAAAAGGAGGACCATCATCTTCAAGCAAGAAAGTGCAGGCTCACGAGGTCAGTCAAAATTTCACTACAAATTGTCATTTTAATCTTAAAAATTTGTACAGAGAGTGTTTTGATATAGTGCAGTGTTGTTGAATGTTTGAATTTGTCGAGCAAATTATCAAGCATGTTCTTTGTATATGTCTTCATGTCTTGCAGGAGAAATGGGACATCGTAGCTTAGCATATGCATGAACGAATGAATGCTCTTGCCCCCAACATAGCGACGACAGCAGAAAGATGCCAGCAATACACTGGCCACGTAGAAAAGGCTGTCAAACATTTGGATAAGGTCGCCAAACATTTGGATGCTCGTATTGAGAAGCTGAAGGCCAAAATTCAGCATTTAGAAAAGGTTATAGAAAATGTTTTGGAAAAAGTAGGAAATGTTTCTGAAGAGGACGAATGTAGCGCAGTTGAAGACAATTGACAAAAAAAAAATGTCAATTTGTATTTGTCTTCAATGTTATTTTAATGAACATTTTATAAAATTGTCATTTTTCGTTTGTCTGTGGAACATGTTGTTATTCAAGATAAGTCATTGGTATATGTTGAACACCAATATGTCCTCCTGCCCGGTTAGTTTAGTCTTTATGTGCAACATTTTGTTGGCTTCAGAGTATCGACCTATTAGTCGACCAGTTTAGTCTTATAACTCGACCTAAAATAGAACTCAACTAAACGATCGATATAATATAGTTCTCCAAAACTATAGTTCTTTAAAAAAAAAAATTCACTCAACTTAGTACTAGGTCGAGCTCGACCTAATGCGCGACCTAGTACTAGGTTGAGTGAATTTTTTTTCAAAAAAAAAATAAATTAAAAAAAAACTTGACCTAATATTAGCTCGAGCGCGATCTAAATTCGACCTAACTTAGTACTCGACTTAAAACTTGACCATTCTCTTCTTCAAATTCAAAGACCCAGTTCAACTGGTGCAAATTTTAACTAACTAACATAACATATTGCTGATGCGATTTCTTTTATACGATTACGGCCTTCTTCAAATAGGGTGTACGAACAGTGGGGTGTGAGAATAAATTTTGTTGAATTGATCAAACGGGTTCTGAGAAAACAAAAAGAACATGGGGTGAAATGCTATCTCTCTGCGTTCTATAATAGAAGCGAGGGGCGTTGTAGTCTTTTTTTGGATGGAAGTGTTATAACATTAAACAAATAAAGGAAGGTGCTATTTTTGTAAAGTCAATGGTCAAAGGTGCTATTTTTGTAAATTTCCCAATATTTTATTGCAATTGCAAACTGTACATAATTTAGCCTAAAAATAGGCTAATTGCTCTTCATGGTGTTTTATCTTAACCACAAAGAAAAGTGCGACAACAGATGACAAATAAAAAACAAAAAAAATTACACAAAAGATTGATGTTTTCAGCTAGTGCACGAGAATCTTTACATCAATAGCAATCTAGAGTATTTTACAACCTAATTTATAGGCCTCTACTTGAGTATCTCAAAACTGTATGCAACAAAAGAATCACTGAACTCAGACACTGGTTCATAACTACATAGTAACTACTGACCGCAGACTCTGGTTCCTAACTCCTGCCTATGCCTTTCTTGATGCTGCCCCATACATCCATAACCCCTCCTCCCAAGCTAGAATTCTTCATAGCAGAAAGGTGAGAAGAAAGGTGCAACCATGTGTGGCTTCAACACAGCTTCCAATGCAAACCTTTTACAAGTGTGTTGCCCACTTCTGCACATAAACACCTTCAAGATGGAGGACAAAACCCTAATAAATAGGAACATAATACTAAAAAAAAAAAGAAATCCCATCGAAATCGCACCTAAATCGCCCGCACTTGTGCAAGATTTGATAGGGACTCTTTCTCATTATGAACAATTGAGTGACTAGAAAAAGTGTGAAAAAAGAATAGATATGGATACAATTTCTCAAATAGTTAATTAATAAATTGTCGTCTATCAAAAGTGAACAATGGTTGCCACTAGTATTGCTTGTCAGAAAGCCAAATTATCAATGAAAGAACTATGAGAAAATGATGCTAGCTTAATGTGTTGGAAATATATATATATATATGTGTGTGTGTGTGTGTGTGTGTGTGTGTGTATAAAAGCAAAACATGTTTGTGGCATAAATAAACTAAATTTTTTATGAGATTTATGATTTGGTAATTCTATAGGATTTAGGTTTTAATAGTTATTTTTTATTAAAAGTGGATAATCAAAATAAATTTAGGTTTTGTTAAATCTTATAAATAGGACATATTGTTAAGAGTTTATAGTACAAGGGAAAAGAACAAAAAATTGCTTCGGTCTTTTACAAAAATTAGCGGTGCAGTTTTAATTTTTGTGAAACCTTAACTTGAATTTTAGAAGGCTATTTTGCTGTGGCTTTTTTGTGTTCTCCTGAATTCAAGTTCCAAATAGAGAGCTCCGAGTTGTTTAAAGAATTGTGTGGTTGCCTTGTTTAATTACTTTGAAAGCTTAGTCCCACATCAATTGGAATTTTGTCTTCATATGGTTTTTTTTTCCTAGAAAAGAGTAGTTATATTAATTTTGGCAAAGAAAATTAACATGGTATAGAAATTGTCCATCGATGATGGACTCTTCTTAATACAGTGTATCAGTTAAGGTAACTATCTAGCTACCAGAGCTAAGCCTAACTAAAACTAAAAGAAAAACAAAAAAAAAATAAAAAAAGAAAAAGAAAAACCCTGCTAGTAGGCCTCTCCTTAAACACCTTGGAAAGGTAAATTGCCCACAAAAGCCATGGAACACATATCCGAGTCCATCACTTCGGCCTAGGCTTTTCATGATGCTGCCCAGTTCCTCCTCCCAAGTTAGGGACATCCAAAAACCCTACTACTTATGGACAAAAGCCCTAAGAAATAAAGACCGCCTGCTACCTAAAAAAAAAAAAATCACACTCAGTATTGTACCTTTTTTCGCCCCTATGAATAGTATTTTTTTTCATACCTTCAGTCTTTATATGGTTTGGACGTTTGGAATTTTGTCATTTTCCAATTTGGTTTGGCCAAAGCTTTCTATTTTGTTGAATCAAACGCTTTCAATTTTCGTTGGCTTTTGCTATCAATTTTTTTTTGTTTAATATTGTTTGGTTCCAATCTCTAGTATTGAAGCAAGGTTGGTGTTTAATAATTAGGACAAAATAAAATATTAATTGTTTTGAACCTAAATTAAAGGATAAACAAAATTATAATTATTGGATAATTTAAATGGAATACCTCAATGCATTTGATTTATTAGTCCACGTTAAAGGAAATTTGGCAAAGAACGCTAATAAAAAGACTAGATGTAACAATAGTTTAGCGTTGTCACAAATCCATCAAGCAATTGATATGTTTGTATTTGGCAAAATATCCATCGTCACAACTGCAAAATAGGCATGAGATATTTTAACCAAAACGTATTGTGGTGTTGACAAGGTCTAGCAAAGTAACTTTCTAATGTTAAAAAGAAAATTTGAATTATGCAGTATGGAAAAGTCTGAGACCATTGAGTCTTATTTTTCTTATTTGAATGATACAAAGAATGAGATGTAATTTACCGGACATGATCTCTTTGATAATATCATTGTTGAAATTTTTTTCGAATACTTTACTATAAAATTTGATTACATTGTTGCAATAATACAAAAGACAAAAGATCTACCGTCCTTGTCAACTGATGAGCTACAAGGATCATTACTACTTTATAAATAAAGAATCAATGGCAAGTTAGACAAATCACATGAAAAAGAGTTTGTGGAAAAGGCATTACAAGCCTTCCAGATTTAGACTACTAAAGAAAAGAGTAGTGAAGATATTTCTGATGGTTATAGGCCAAATTTTAGAGATTGTAAATGTGGAAAAGATAATTTTTTTGGTCGTAGCAGAGGAAACAACTCTTCTCAACAAAAAAGGTAATTTTAATAATTCCAATAATAATTAGCAAAAGAGGTATAAATTTTTTGATTTTGGTAAATTGGGCCATATTCAAAAGTATTGTTGGTATAATAAATTTGAAAATAAATATGTCAATGCTAATGTTGTTGAAAATTCTGGTGAAAAGCATGAAACATTTTTTTTTTTTTTGATGGTGTTACTGAGTAACTTAAGAATAATACATAGTATGTTGATTTTGAATATAGTAACTACATGACTGTAAAGAAAGAACTATTTGTTAATTTGAATGAGTTCTTTTTTAAATCCATTGTTTGGTTTGGTAGTAACCATGAAGTGCTTGTATGTGGTAAAGTAGATATTTCTATTATTTTAAAAAATGGCGCTAAAAGTGCTATTATTGATCTGTATTATGTGTCTAATCTACATCAAAATTTCTTGAGTCAAGATCACTTTCAATAGAAAGATTATGATTTGTGTTTTCAAAAAAGCATTACAACATCACTCCTGATTGGTTAGATTTGATTACAAAGGTTAACATGACTAATAGCAAATTGTTCCTAATTACTTTGAATTGTTGTGATTCAACCTATTTTAATTCTATTGTAGTTGATGATAATTAGTTGTGCCATATGAAAATTAGGGACTTTCATTTTCATGACTAGCAAGTTTTGGCCAAAAATAATATTGTTTTCAAACTGCTTTCTATTACCTTTTATCATAAACAATATGAATCTTGTATCTTGGACAAGAAGCACAAGATTCATTTCTAAAGGCATGGGTTAGAGGTTGAAAAAATCTTTACAACTCATTCACTCTAATTTGTGTATAGTGAATGTTCCTTCTAATAGAGGTAATAAATATTTTATTACTTTCATTGATGATTTGAGCAAAAAGGCTTGAGTTTATTTTTTGAAGAATAAGTATGATTCCTATGACATTTTTAGGAGTTTAAAGTGTATATTGAAAACAAAGTGGTTACTCTATAAAAAATTTGAGAATTGACAGGGGCATAGAATACATAATGTGCAATGACTTTTTGGCACAGTATGGGATTAAATATCAATTGACAGCAAAGTACTCTCCTCAACATAATGGCACTACAGAAAGGAAAAATAAGATTGTGATGAACATAGTGTGATCAATGATGGTAGTTAGGTATATGCCTAAAAGTTTTTGGATAAAGCAGTTTCTTGTGTTGTTTATGTATTGAATAGATGTCCCAATAGATGTAATGGTGGGAATCCCTTATGAAGTTTTGCTAATAAAAAACCAAATATATCTCATTTAGAGTATTTGGTTGCTTGACATATTCACATGTTCCAAATGCTCTTAAGAAAAAATTTGACGAAAAGACGGAGAAGTGTATTTTTATTGGTTTCAATTCTAAGACTAAAGAGTACAAGTTGTTTAATTTTGTGACAAAGAAGACCATTCTCAGTAGAAATGTTAGTTTTTAATTAGCGAAGTGCTCGAGATTGGTCAAAAAAGTAGTTAGATGTGGCAATTAATCATCTTCCACAGCCTTCATATTTTGATGATAGTGATAATGATGAGATCAATCAGCCACAAATACCTAAATACTAGCAAGTTCCTACTCAACCTACTCTTACTAAATTGGTCACCTATAGAGACAAAGGTGTTTATCAGCTCGTTTGTAGGATTACATTGTTGATGGACACTCTCAAAATTTATCAAACAAAAATGTTGTTAACTTTCCTCTATTTGTAGATTATGACCATGTTACTTTTGAAAATACTATTTATGAGGATCACTAGAAGAAAGTAATGGCTGAAAATTCATGCCATTGAAAATAATGATACTTAGGAGCTCACAAATCTTTCAAGTGGCAAGATACCAATTGGTATCAAGTAAGTTTACAAGACCAAAAATAAGTTCGATGGAGGAGTAGATAGATTCAAGGTGCAGTTGATTGCCAAAGATTACAAACAAAAACCTCGCATCGATTATTTTGAGGTATTTGCGCATATTTTTAGGCTTGATATTGATCGTTTAATCATCTCTTTAACTATCCAAAATAGTTGGAAATACATCAGATAGATGTAAAGTCTGCATTTTGAATGGAATACTTGAGGAAGAAGTGTACGTGGAACAACTTGTAGAATTTGTGTAGAAATTTTAAGAAAAATAAGGTGTACCACTTGAAAAGAGCTCTTTATAGGTTGAAACAAACTCCAAGAGCATGATATACCTGTATTGACTATTTATTCATTGACAAAGGCTTCTAACGCTATCCTTTCGATCAATCTTTACACGTGAAGTCATCTACTCATGGTGTAATTATCATAGCATGCTTGTATGTGGATAATCTTATATTTACAGGAAATGATTCTAAAATGGTTACAAAATTCTGGGAAACTATGATTTGATAGTCTGAAATGATAGTTATGGATCTTATGTTATACTTTGATGTGGACATCGAACCCTATCAAGAGCCCTATTGAGGAGGAGGTGCTAGAGACCCATCGTTCTATCTGCTATGCCAGATCACTCGAGCAAGAGTAAAGGAATTCAAGAAAACTGTCGGCATCATAGTTCAAGAGCTATGGAATAGAGACAATATGGATTCAAAACTTGAAGATTCTAAATCTCCTTGGTGTAACACGATCACTTTTGGTCCAGTTGCTGATCAATACTCCCTACTTTAGTAGTGAATGATGACATTTTAGTGAGTCGGAGTCATTTAGGGTTTTTTATTCTATTTTAGGCAATTTTTTAATTAACTAAGGATATTTTCATCTTTTTTTCCCTTTTAGGGTTAGCACCATATATAAGGCTATTTATGAGTTTCTGATGACGGATGATTGATTTTGAGATTTAATATGCTGAAAGGAGTTTCTTTATCTTCTTTGAGCTCTTTGGGATGATCGATTCGACCTCTTGAGCAAGTCAGCGAATTCGCTTGTTTGTGGCATCTACAACGTTGGTTGGTTAACACGGGTCTGTGAACAGGTCACGTTCATACTAAGGTTATCAATCACAGTTCGATTGGTATTCAAGATCAACAATTCGCAACTCTTGGATCTTCGTAAAACAATCAGTTTCCACATCGATTCACATCATCTGGTATCAAAGCTAGTTCTACAAGGTCTAGTTATCCTAATTTTACTGCTTTTCATTCAGCAATTTGAGGTTTAAGAATCTAGGGTTTGTAGATTTATGGTTTTCAAAAAAAAAAAAGGCTGCCGTCCAGATAAAAAAGCCACAAGGCTGTTTCTTATTTCAAATCAATTTTGCTTGTTTTTTTCTTTTTTTTTGGCCATCCAGAAAAAAAACCACAAGGCTTGTGTTCATACCTGAAACTTTGAAGTATCTTGCTTCAAATCAATTTTGCTTTTTTTTTTCTTGTTTTGTCACCATCTAGAAAAAAACCTTCAAGGCTTGTGTTCATACCCGAAGTTTTGAAGTTTCTTGTTTCAAATCAAATTTGTTCGTTTTTTCTTGTTCTATCACCGTCCAGAAAAAAACTGCAAGGCTTGTGTTCATACCCGAAGCTTTGAATTCTTGTTTCAAATCAATTTTGCTTGACCAAATTCTTTGTTTGGTTTGACCGTGGACTATCTCCTTAAGTCCTATTTTGCTTTGTTTGCTTCAAATGGCTGAAAGTCAACAATTAAAAAAAAAAAAACCCTAAATGACTCCGACTCGCTAAAACGTTGTCAATCACTACTAAAATAGTGAGTATTGATCAGTAGCTGGACCAAAAATGATTGTGTTGTGCCAAAGAGCTTCAGAATCTTCAAGTCTCGAACCCATATTGTCTCTATTCCATAGCTCTTGAACCATGACACCGACAATTTGTTTGAATTCCTTTGTTCTCGCTCAAGTGATCGAGCCTAGCGGATAGGACAATGGGTCGCTAGAACCTCCTCCTCGATAGGGATCTTGGTAGCAAGAACATCTGCATGAAAAAACGCGGCTAAATATTGAACATAAGGCAAAGCAATATGCAAAGCAAGCCAATAAAAGGCGAAAGAGAGTAGTGTTTGAGCCCGGTGATTGGGTTTGGGTTCATATGCGCACAAAGCATTTTCTTGCACAGTGACATTCTAAGTTGTTACCGTGAGGGGATGAACCATTCATGATATTGGAGAGAGTCAATGATAATGCTTACAAGCTTGATCTTCTAGGTGAGTATGGTATTAGTGCTACTTTCAATGTTTCTGACTTGACTCTCTTCGATGCAGGCGATGATTTGAGGACAAATCTTTTGCACAGGGGAGGGAATGATGTGGACATCGAACCCTATCAAGAGCCCTATCGAGAAGGAGGTGCTAGAAACCCATCGTCCTATCCGTTAGGCCCGATCACTTGAATGAGAGCAAAGGAATTCAAGCAAGCTGTCGGCGTCATGGTTCAAGAGTTATGGAATAGAGACAATATGGATTCGAGACTTAAAGATTCTGAAGCTCCTTGGTGTAACACGATCACTTTTGGTTCAACTGCTGATCAATACACACTACTTTAGTAGTGATTGATGATGTTTTTTTTTTCTATTTAGGCAAATTTTTAATTAATTAAGGGTATTTTCATCTTTTTTCCCCTTTTAGGGTTAGCACCATATATAAGAGTGCTTATGAGTTTCTAATGACTTACGATTGATTTTGAGATTTAATATACTGAAAGGAATTTATTTCTCTTCTTCAAGCTCTTCAAGACAATCGACTCGACTTAGCAAGCAAGTCAGCGAATTCCCTTGTTCGTGATGTCTATACCGTTGGCTGGTTGACATAAGTTTCTCAACATGACGCATTTATACCAAGGTTGCAACTCACAAGTTCGATTGCGGGTCGAGGTCAACAATTCGCAACTCCTAGATCTTCGTAGAACGATCAGGTTTCGTATCGATTCACATTCATTTGGTATCAGAGCTGGTTCTACAAGGTGAAGTTATCCTAATTTTACTGTTTTTCATTCAGCAAGTTGAGGTTTAAGAATCTAGGGTTTTCAAAAAAGTAAAAAAGAAAAAAAAAGGCCATTGTCCGAAATAAAAAGATGCAAGGCTTGTGTTCATACCCGAGGCTTTGAAGTTTCTTGCTTCAAATCAATTTTGCTTGTTTTTTTCTTGTTCTATCGCCGTCTAGAAAAAAACCGCAAGGCTTGTGTTCATACCCGAAGCTTTGAAGTTTCTTGCTTCAAATCAATTTTGCTCGACCAAAATTCCTTGACCAAATTCTTTGTTTTGTTTGATCGTGGGCCATGTCATAAAGTCCTGTTTTGCTTTGTTTGCTTCAATTGGCCGAAAGTCAACATTAAAAAAAAAAACACCCTATATGTCTTTGGTTCGCTAAAACATCGTCATTCACTACTAAAGTAGTGAGTATTGATCAGCAGCTGGACCAAAAGTGATCGTGTTGCGCCATAAAGCTTCAGAATCTTCAAGTCTTGAATCTATATTGTCTCTATTCCATAGCTCTTGAACCATGACGCTAACAGTTTGCTTGAATTCCTTTGTTCTTGCTCGAGTGATCGGGCCTAGCGAATAGGACAATGGGTCTCTAGAACCTCCTCCTCCATAGGGCTCTTAATAGTTAGAACATGTGCATGTGAAGACTTTGCATGAAAAAACGCGGCTAAATATTGAGCACAAGACAGAGCAATATGCAAAGCAAGCCAACAAAGGGTGAAAGAGAGTAGTGTTTGAGCCCAATGATTGGGTTTAGGTTCATATGCGCACAGAGCATTTTTTTGCACAGTGACGTTCTAAGTTGTTTCCTTGAGGGGATGGACCATTTATGATTTTGGAGAAGGTCAACAATAATGCCTACAAGCTTGATCTTCTAGGTGAGTATGGTATTAATGCTACTTTCAATGTTTCTGACTTGACTCTTTTCGATGCAGGCAATGATTTGATGGCAACTCCTTTGCACGGGGGAGGGAATGATGTGGACATCGAACCCTGTCAAGAGCTCTACTGAGGAGGAGATGCTAGAGACCCATCGTTCTATCCGCTAGGCTCGATCACTCGAGCGAGAGCAAAGGAATTCAAGCAAGCTGTCGGCGTCAGGGTTCAAGAGCTATGGAATAGAGACAATATGGATTCGAGACTTGAAGATTCTGAAGCTCCTTGGTGCAGCATGATCACTTTTTGTCCAACTGCTGATCAATACTCACTACTTTAGTAGTGATTGACGATGTTTTAGCTAGTCGGAGTCATTTAGGGTTTTTTTCTATTTAGGTGAATTTTTAATTAATTAAGGATATTTTTATCTTTTTTGCCCTTTTAGGGTTAGCACCATATATAAGGGTGTTTATGAGTGTTTGATGACAGACGATTGATTTTGAGATTTAATATATTGAGAGGAATTTCTTTTTTCTTTTTCAAGCTCTTCGGAGTGATCGATTTGACTTATCGAGCAAGTCAGCGAATTCGCTTGTTTGTGGCATCTATAACGTTGGTTGGTTGACACGGGTTCGACGACAGGTCGTGTTCATATCGAGATTACCAATCACAAGTTCGATTAGAGGTCGAGGTCAACAATTCGCAACTCCTGGATCTTCCTATAACGATCAGTTTCCACATCGATTCACATTATACTTCGTTAGAATTGAGGCTTCACGGACTAATCAAAGTATTTTATTTGATAGAAGAAATATGTTGGAGATATTCTATAAAAATTCAAGATGGATAATGCTAAACCAATCTTGACTCTAGTTGAAGAGCAATTGCTTTTAACCAAGGACGAGACTTGCATTTTTGTGGAACTTACTTATTTTAAAAGTTTTGTAGGGAGTTTGCCATATTTGACAACTACAAGGGCTGATATCAATTTTAGTGTTGACTTGATTAGCATATTTATGAAAAATCCACGACAAGTATGGAAATCTTGAAATATATTAAACGTACTCAAGGTGATAGAATTTTTTATGGAAAATGTGATTGTATTGATCTTTTTGGATTCATTGATAGTGATTGGGCTGAAGATAAAGTGGAAAAAAATAGTGCTTCTAGAATCCAGTGTGATAGTACTTTAACAATATAAATAAGATAAAGCAACTTTATCTTGTGTGATAGTACTTTAACAATAAAATTGTCAAAGAATCCAGTGTTTTATGGTCGAAACAAACATATCAACATCAAATTTTATTTCATTAGTGAATTGAGTCAAAGAAAAGAAATTTAATTGATTATTACAAGATCAAAAATCAAATGGTTGATATTTTCATGAAAGCATTGAAGATAGATTCATTTATGAAGTTGAAGAAAATGTTTAGCATGAAAAGTTATGAAAACTTAGTTTAAAAAGGACAATATGGTAGAATTAAATTAAATTTCCTATTGAATTTATGTTTTAGGAGTCCTATTGGATTTTGGTTTTAGTAGTTCTTTTCTAATAAAATTGGATAGTCAAAATCCAATAGGTTTAATGTTTTGTTGAATCCTATAAATAGAACATATTGTGTAGAGTTCATAGTACTGAGAAGAAAAGAAAATAGCCTGTCTCCTAAAAAAATTAGCCACACAATTTTAATTTTTGTGAAACCTTCACCTGAATTTTTTAAGTCTATTCTTTTGTGGGTTTTTTGTGTTTTATCAAATTCAAGTTCCAAATAGAGAGCTCCAAATTGGTTAAAGAGTTGTGTGACTTCTTTGTTCAATTGCTTTGAAAGTTTGGTCCCCACATCAATTGGGAATTTTGTCTTCTTGTGGTGAGTTTGGAAGGTTAGAAGTTTTGTTATTTTCCAATTTGTTTGGCCAAAGCTTTCTATTTTGTTGAATCAAAAGCTTCTAGCTTTTGCTAGATTTTGCTACCAATTTTTTTTTTTTGACATTATTTAGTTCCAACAATGTCTCTAATTAGTACTTGAAATTGAATTCTAATGTGAGCCTTTGTACTTGAGTTTCATGTGTGTTTATATCCCCACAAATTACTATAAGAATTGCACAACGTATTCGAATTCCTATTAGTCCCATAGTCCCATAGTCCTATTAACTCTTTTTCCCCCCCTTTTCACAAATACATTCCATTTTTTTAATTAAATTTATATATCTTTAATATGTAATTATAACCTATGACCATAGTTTAAAAGTAAGTTTATTAATGTAAAATTATATAATTAATAATTTTTTTTTGCCCAAAATAGAGAAGTGTATTAACTTAATGAAAGTTAATGGTTACATAGAAGGTCCCCTAAAAGGACTATTCTTAGCACTAAATTAGGCTAAAACTAACTGACCTCACTTCACTACATTCCTATCATCCTTCCCACAAAACAACACTACATACGCCTAAAGGCAATACTAGTTTGACCAACAAGAAGTATTACCACCAACCAATGCAGTATTCCCTTATTTATATACCAGGTATATACAATGTAGCTAAGCACCTAAATTTTGTTGCCGAAACTCTAAGCATTCTTGTTGCGCCAATGCAATCACTAGCCGTTCCTCCATTCATTCTTCCTGGAACACCCTCAAGTTCCTACTCTTCCAGATCAGCCAAAGTATGTACACCATAAGTTGAACCTTTTCCGCCCATAAGGTTGCTTTCTTATTAATACAAATGTCTTGCCACCACTCCCTAAACTTACCATGGAACTGAACTGTATGAGTCCAGTCAACTGAAGCTAGATTCCATATTTCCTACACACGGGTGCAAAGAAAGAAAGCATGTTCCAAAGTTTCAACCTCCTTTCCACACATTGGACACATGGAGTCCACAGCCATTCGACATTGTTGTAACTTAGCATTGATGGGCATGATATCATCACAACATCTCCACATAAAGTGCTTCAACTTGGGTTTAACATTCAGCTTTTAGGTTGTTCTCCACATGTCATGCATTTGGCTTTGAGAAGAGCTGCTCTCAGCCCTCAGTCCAAGTAGATGTTTGGTAGTTTGTAGCTGCATGTAAGCCGATTTAACAGCGTACTCCTCATCCTTACTAAATTGCCAAGATAGTTTATCTTGGCTGTCTGCAAGTTCCAAAGGTAATTGCAATATTATCTCTGCATCTTGCTGCAAAAAAATCGAGGAAACCAAATTTGAATTCTATTCCCACCCATCATTAGTCAGAAGATCACTAACCCAAGTTATAGGTGGTTGAACTTGTTTACAATTGTGCACTTTAAAATCTTGCCTTCCTAGAATCCACAGTGACTCCCACACCCGAATTGATTGGCCATCCCCCACTCTATATCTTGCCCCAACATTAAGCACATGCTTGGATGACATTCATCCCTTCCACAACCATGAAGCATTGCCTTTATATTCTGTTTGTCAAAGACCATCATTTGAAAAATACTTTGCTTTCATAATTCTGCTCATCAACAATTCAAGTTTGGTAAGCACTTGCCACAGTTGCTTAGCCAGTAAAGCATCATTGAATTGTTGAACATCTTGAAACCCCATCCCTCTATCACTCTTCATCATATCAGCCCAAACTTTCCAATGAATTTTTTGTTGTCCATCAGAATGCATCCCCCACCAAATGTTTGCTGAAAGCCTACAAATTTTCCTATACAATCCCACTGACAACTTAAAACATCCCATGATATAATTAGGTAAAGCACTCACCACAACTTTAAAGAGGACTTCTTTGTTAGCCAAGCTAAGAAAACTATTATTCCAATTCTGCATCTAGTATTGAACTTTGTCAATCACAAAATTGAAGACTTCTTCCTTGGATCTCCCAATACGCATCGGTAGCATCAAATATAGAGCATATTGTTGCTCATTCACAGCTTCCATCACCTGATAGAGCTGAATTTTGCTCTCCCTCGACACATTAGAACTAAAAAAGATTAAGGGTTTGGCCATGTTAATAAGTTGACCGAAACTATTGCTATATCTATTGACGATAGTTTGCAATTGTTGTTCTTGCCACTGGTTTGCCTCACAAAACAATAAAGAATTATTTGCAAAAGACAAATGCGTAATGACAGGACCGTGTCGACTAGTTTGCATTCCTTTATACAACCCCTCTCACACTAGCTTGTTTAATTAAATGAGATAAAGCCTCTGAAATAATAAGAAATAAATAAGGAGAAATAGGGTCGCCTTGTCTAATTCCTCGTGAAGGTTGGAAAAAACCACATTGCTCACCATTTAGATTAACAGACATAGTAGCCGTGCTAGTACATTGCTTAATCCAACTAATGAAACCCCTATCCAACCCCATTATCCTCATTACCCTCTCCAAGAAATTCCACTCAACCCTGTCGTATGCCTTAACCATATCAATTTTCATTGCCATGAACCATTTCTTTCCTCTCCTCCTTGAATTCATTAAATGAAGGCACTCATGCGCAATGATGACATTATCAAGGATTTGTCTACCTAGAATAAAGGCTGACTGCTCTGGACTAATACACATAGGTAGGCATACTTTGAGACGTTCAACGAATATTTTGGAAACAATTTTATAAAGCACATTACATAAACTAATTGGTCGATATTGGGATATAGATATTGGAACTTGCACCTTAGGAATCAATGTAAGCAATGTATGGTTAAGCTTCCGAAACATGCGCTTATATAAAAAGAAATCCTTCACAGCATTGCAAATATCAACTCTAACCACATGCCAATATGTTTGGAAAAATAAAAGCGTCATACCATCGGGTCCAAGAGCCGAATTTGGATTCATTTCAAAAAGAGCTTGGTGAATTTCCTATCAAGCTGGAGTTCATTTCCCTGGTGATGGACTTTGGCATTCCTTCAAGCAATGTTTGACATTGTGTTGACTGGCTTGACGCATAGAGCGTCTCATAATATCCCATAATCTCCTTTTCTACCTCCTTCTTAGTCAGACATACCTCTCTCATGACTATGATTAACCTCTCAATGCCATTAATCTTTCTTCTTTGAGTTGTGGATGCATGAAAGAATTTAGAATTCCTATCCCCCTCATTCAGCCATTGGTTCCTCGATTTTTGTTTCCAATATGCCTCTTCATCCCTATAAGCTTGTTGCAATTGATTCTGGAGACCATAACATTGCTACCAATTCCTAGACCCACCATCTTGACTCATTTCCTCCATTTGGTATTTGATATACTAAATCTGCATAGCAGAATTGGTGTATGTCTTGCTCCACTACTGCAACTCTGCTCGACATTGCGCAATTTTTATCACTCACAATTGATTGCTTATTCCCCCTATGCACCTTCTGCCAAGCTTGAGACACTCTTTCTAGCATACTCTCCTTTCTGATCCATCTTTGGTCAAAAATGAATCTTCACCCACTATGTTGTTCATGAGGGTCAGTATTTAACAAAAGTCAAGAATGATCGAACACTTTCTTCTCACAATGGATGACTTAGGTATGTGGGAAATATAGCCTCCACCAAGGTGAGCAAAAAAATTAATCCAACCTTTCCTCAACAAAGCCCTCACCAACTCTATTATTAGTCCATCTAAATTGCTTTCTAACAAAACCAAGATCAACCATTTTCATACGCTTGATGAAGTTACTAAATATGAGACAACTAGAAGCTGACCTTTGCCTCTCTCCTCTTTTCTCATGCGGATATGCTATATCATTAAAATTCCCACCCAAAATCCACCAATCACCCCATTTGTGCCTTTCATTCTCCAAGAATTGCCATTGATGCTCCCTCACTGTACTCTCTATACTAATATATACAAAAATAGCCCACCACACCTCTAATTCACCTTTAATTCGATATTGCAATTGAACACAGAAATTATTATACACCAAACTTAAAACTGAAATGGTATCAGTCCAACATACTAACATACCTCCTCTAAGATCGTTAGGCTCTGCATATTGCCAACTATCATCTAACCACAATCGCCTACACACTTTCTCCACAAAAGCTTTTTCCTTCTTCGTCTTTGCTAAAAACACCACATCTGGGTGCTAGGAGTTGAGAATCTCTCTGAATTGGAAATTGTAGAGATTGCATCCAACCCTCTACAATTCCACACACCTATCTTCATAAGGTGTCTTGGGACCCTAGAAGGCTTGTCCTCTTTACCTCATTTAATAGTCCTGGCACTATGTGTTGCCTTTTTTCAGGCTGCCCCACCCTAACACCAACATATGCATCCATCAATTAGCGGCCCCGTTTCTCCCCAAGTGAAGTACCCAATGGAAGCAGTATCTCTGAACTACCTTGGACAGACAGCAATCGAGTCCTTGCTCTCATCCAATTCCCACGCTTCATTCCCTTTTTCTCACCCGTATACAGCTCCAAAAATGGAAGTACAGCACCACTAGCAGTGGAGTTGGACTACACCTGCACCAAATTCATGTCCAGAAACTCCTTACCAACAGACAGCAACATCTCCTTACCTGCATTCAGTATCTCCCCTGTGTCATGTAACTCAAACACAGCAAGAAGCAGCGGGGAATTGAAGTCGATGGAGGGAAGCATGCAACTAACTTTGATGGACTACACCTAGGGCAAATCATAATCCAGCAGAGCTCCCGCAGCTAGCTCATTGGATCGAGGCATGCAAGTCACCCTAATAGCAGAACCACTAGCTTCAGCTCTCCCTAGTTACTGGTATGAAAATGGCATAACCACTGGAACACCAGGATTAACACGTAGAGTAGACTTCATCTAAAGCGACGGAAACGCAAAGCCATTGTTTTTAACCTCCAATTTGCCAAGTCAGTTCCTTTTAGAAAATCTAGACCCCACCCGAAGCCAAATCCCAAATTGTCCCTCTTGAACTTGATGTCACTGCTTATTCTCACTCCTGCACCCATATCATTTCTCCCCATGCCCAATTTGCCCACAATACACACAAAACATTGGCAGAAACTCATACTAAAACAGAACCCACCCACTTGGACAAGTTTTGTAGGCGAACCATAGTACCACGTCACAGCAGAAGCTCCAAGTCTATCGTGACCAAGGCTCGCATATAATGACCATGGTTGCTGTCACCTTCAGGAAGCATCACCTTACGTACAACTAGGAAGATGCTGTCAATCTAAAAAGCCGTAGCAGTAGTAATCCAATGCGTGGGCAAATTTCAAAATTGAACCCAAATGTCTTGCCGGCAGAACTCGATATCCTAGCTCTGTACATTATCCCCCCACTCACACAACATCAAGTACTGATTTTCAAATGTCCATCCTCGGCTAGCCAAAACCCTACTCCGATCTTCCATTGTGTGAAAAGCAAACTGGAAATAATTGACTCCCAATTCATGAACCGACAATGGCTTATGAATTGGCCACAGAGCCTGGAATGTGTGTTTCAACCCAACAAAATTAACCCTCTTCTCTTCAAAAACTCTCCCCAGCAGACTCATTTCTCCCTCGTCTTTACTATCCCTGAGGTCAGCCACCGCTAGCTGAACACCACCCTTTTCAACGGAGGAGAGCTGAAGCTGCTTCATCAAAGCATCCAGCTCTTGATTCCAGCTCAAAGAGCTGCCCAAAACCATCACCCGAGCTCAAAAAAATATTTATATCTTATAATTTAAATAAATTATACATTATAAAAGTGGACTCATATTCTATAACCAAAAGAGTATTATGAGCAGCTTAAGTTTTTTGGATTTTGAGTTTCTAGGCACTTTGTTTGGGTTGGAAAAAATTTAAAACTCCCAAAAATCAACCAAACTTGATTAAAAACCAAAATTTGAAATCCAAAATCAAATTTGGGCTTCTTGTTATGTTTTAGGTGGCCCAAAGTCAAGAGGCCTAAAATAATTCAATAGAAAAATAAATACACATAGACTCTAATTGTACAATCATTTAGCAGTTTGTCATAGGCTAGGGACTTAAATGTAAAGATTAAAACTAATAGGGCACTTAAATTGATTAAGAAGGCAGTTAGCCCAACTGGAATTTAGTTGCAAAAGTTGGTTAGAAGCAGTTATGCGATCTACCTCATCTTGTATAAAAATAGGAGTTCAGAATTGTTTAGAGTATTTTGGAGTAATGCATTGATCAACTGCTCTTCCCTCTCAATTCTTCCTTTTTTCTCCTTCAACTCTCTCCTTTCTTCCCTTTTCTCTCCCTCTTATTTCAATTCTTGCTCAAATTCTTACTTAATTCTGCAGAATTTACTGTATCTTCCTATTCGTAATCGAGCTCGGCCTCGACAATTTGGTATCAAAGCCGATTTCTAGTGCTAAATTATTGAAAGAGTCATGGCTGAAGGAACGAGGCATAAGCTATTGGAAGATCAGTTAAAGAAACAAGATCAAAGAATTGTAGAGTTGGGAGAAGCCATCGCCAAGCATAATGGACAATTCAATAGGCAGATGTTGGAAATTCAGAAACAGATGAGTGAATTGTAATTGCAGTTTAAAGAACAAAGCAAGAAAAATGATAACAAATTTGAGAACCCGATGAAGTATTTGATGAATGAGAAGTAAACGATGGAAGATGGCCTCAATGCTGCAAACAAGAGACCCCTCTTGCCCACTCCTAATACAGGATTCAGATTGGGCAAGGATGAGAAGGTTCAGCTTTTTCAGAATGAAAAAGGAGAAAGACCAACTTCTTCAACAATTCAGTACATTCTAAAATGGAGTTACCCTAATTTAGAGGGGAAAATCCAAGGGAATGGATCAGAAAAATTAACAAATTTTTTCAAATTCATCAAATTGAGAAGGATCAGAAATTGGATGTCATTGAAATGTACTTGCGGGCAAAGTTGATATTTGGTTCCAGGGTATCAAGTTTCTTCATCCAGATCTTTCTTGGAGCAAATTCTGTAAACTGTTGACAAAAATATTTGCTGAAGAGAAAATGCAAGATCAATTTGAGGCCTTTCATAAGTTGCAGCAGACCAGTTCTGTACTGGAGCATCAAGATACCTTTGAAGAATTGAAGACTCTTGTGTTCACAAGGGATCCTAGACTTTCAGAAGATTATTTCATTTCTAGTTTTAAAAGTGGCTTGAAAGAGGAGATCAAGCCAATTGTGAGGATAATGAGGCTAAAAACTTTGCAGGAAGCCTCTGAAGCAGCCTTATTGCAGGAGTAGGCAATAGAAAGAAGTTCCAAGATGTTCAAGAACAAAGGAAAATCAAACAGTGAATCTGCCTTTGGTTTTGTTAGAAGTGCCAATCCCTCTGCTGGTTAATAATTAGTTCCACAAATTAGTTTGAGCAGGAGTGGTTCATTTGAACTAGGTGAGATCAGAAAAATCTCACCTCAGGAAGTTCAAAGGAGAAGTAGTCTAGGGTTATGCTTTAAATGTGGAGACAAATTTGGGCTTGGACATGAATACAAATTGAGGCACATTAATTTCATGATTTCTAAAGATGAAGAAGACTCTGAATTCTTGGATGCCATGGACCACTCAGAAAATTTGAGAGAGCACAAATAAGGCATCTTTGAATGCACTTTCTAATGCCATCTAGAAAAAGACCCTCACTTTGCAAAGATTCATTAAAGAGACTCCTCTAATGATCCTTGTAGTTATTGGAAGTACTCATAGTTATATTAACTATAGAGTAGTGGAGGCATTATCCCTAGATTATGAACAGACTACCCCCTTTTCTGTCACAGTGGTTGATGACAGTTCTTCAACAAGCACAGCATATTCTTCTAAAGTACAATGACTGGTACAATGCAACAAGTTCCAATTCAACCTTAGAATTATGGAATTAGGATGATGGGATGTGATATTGGGTGTTGATTGGATGTATCACTATAGCCTTATCACATTTGATATCAAGGAACTCTACATTTAGATGATGAAAGATGGGCAACAAATGACATTAGAGGGTGAATGAGGACAATCCAGTATGTAGTTGATCAGAGACCAAGCAACTTAAGCCATTTGTAGCAATGGGCTAGGAGCTATACATGTTGCTACTACTTTTGACTTGAGCATTGAGACACAAGTTAGTACTTCTAATGTAATTTCTCAATTATTGACTCAATATTCTGTGGCGTTTGATGTACCAAAATCCCTACCCCTTCCTAGAACTTTAGACCATCATATACCTTTTAAACCTAATGCCAAGCCATTCAAATTGAAACCATATAGATCCTTATTCCCAAAAGAATTATATTGAGAAATGTTGAAACGTATAATTAGTGGTATGAGGGTATTTTAGTCTTTTTTCATTATTACTAAGCTATACTTATTAGTATAAACTTATTGATGTAAGACAATCATCGTGACTACAATTTTCTCTTTTAGGGTTTATAGTTTTTATGGTATCAGAGTTACTCTCTGCCATCAACCCTAAACCTTAGGAAATAGATCCACTACTCTCATCACCATCAACCGCTGTCAATCACCACTGTTGACGCAGATCAACAAACCTTCAGAATTATCAAATTTGACACCACCCAGCCTTGTAAGGGTGACGACTAGCGACGTCTAGGCTGTCAAGGCCTATTCTAGCGAGTCATGATTTGCAATTGTCCCGTGTTGTTCTTCATGGCTGAGATAGCTTTCAACGTGTTCTTTTTCTTGGTGTTGTCGTTTAATATGCACAATTAGATTTTAATGAAAGAAATGGTTCTAAAAGTGATATTTGATGTTTTGTTTGTTTGTTGTTGTCGGCTTGTGATTTTGTTTGCTCTTGAGATTTTGTTGGCGGCCGAAGGAATGCTAGAATGTGATTTTGTTGGCTTGCACATGGGCCGAAGCAACTTTTGTTTGATTTTGTGTGCATCTGTTTCACTTGTTTTCATGTGGGCTCTTGAGTTTTGTTTTTTTTTCTTTGCTTGAAGTTTGAAGGTTGACTTCAGCCGTAGCAAATTTGTTTTTTTTTTTTGCTTGTGTGGGTCCATCATCAATTAGTTTGTTTGTTTATGTGGCCATAGCCACTTATTTCTTGCGTGAATCAATTCATTCAAAATTGATTCTTGTTTTGACCATCCTTGGAGGTTTCAATTTCATTTTTCAATTGGCTTCCAAATTGGATTGTTTGTAGCCAAGTCAAACGCCAAGCTTTTGTCCAGGATTGAATTAGGATAAATTCACAATTTATTATAGAATTATGGGTGAAAACTCTATTGATAATTTTGTTGTGAGCCTAGACACTAGTATTACTAATATGAAGTTGAGCTCTGTAAAGTTAGATAGGACCAACTATCCATCTTGGTCTATGGCAGTTGAGACATATCTTTTGGGTACCAAACAGCAAGGTTATTTAAGTTCACATCCACTTTCGGATAAAACGAAGAGAGATGATTGGATTTCTAGCGATGCTACCATTTGGACATTGTTATGGAATATTATGGATTCAAGAATTAGTGCTCAGTTTATGCGATGTTTATAAGTTAAAGCTATTTGGGATAAGTGTGGTCTTATGTTCTCGGGTCGAAATAATATGACTTATGTTTGTGATACTTTGGAAGAATTATTTGATCTACCTGCCAGGGATATGTCTATGTCAGATTATTATTCCAAGTTCACCACTCTTTGTGATAGGGGTTAAAATGTCATTTTTATTGTTAATATTTTCTCATTATTATTGTGATTTTAAGGAACATTATATGATGTTTTTATGTTTTTGTTGTAGGAATGGAAAATATTGACTTGGAGGAGAAATTGACAAAAGAAAAGAAGAAAAACAACATTGAAGAAGCAAAGAGAGAGAAAATACCAAGTCTTAGTATTAGAGTTGACTTGGACAAGTTGGAGGAAAATTTTCTACGGGTGAAACTCTTAGGAAACAAAAGAAGGCAAAAAGACAAAAAGGAAAGAAGGAAGGACAAAGAGTTTGACTTGGAGTAGAATTGTGAAGAAGAAAAAGTCCAACTACTTTTGGACTTGGGAGGTTGAAAAAACATAAGGAAGGCTGGAGAAAATGGGGAGGAGGCAGCTGCCATCTATATCTCTCTCTCTCTGGAGAAAAAACTCACGTCTTTTCTTAGCCTTTAGTTTTTAGAAATTGTATTAGCGAAAAGTGCACTTTAATTCTTGGATTCAAGGGAGTATCCTTGTAACTTTATTATTATTTATGATGTTTGGATTTATTTTCTTCAATTACTTATCTTTGTTTTTTATTCTTAATATGAGTGGCTAAATCCTTTTTAGGATTCTTATTCCAATTTGATCATGTGCTTATTGTGATTAATGTAGGTTGTTAGCTTTGATTCATTGGTTATTGTTGTGCTTAATGTCATCTTAGGCTTGATCACCCTAGGATTGAATCAACACTATAGAACTTGATTGGGAGATAGGTTCTGTAGGATTAAGCAATAACCTATTAATAGCTTAATTAGTTGAGAGACAGTTAAGTGGTTAATATTGATTAAAAGGTTGTGCATTAAAATTGGAGTTAAAAGACATTAGGTTGGTGAGAGCCGTCAAACTTAGTGTTAATTAATTATCAATAAATCATAGGTACTGTCCGAGAGGAAGATCTATGGTTCTTAAGATCCCTTCAAAATGGATTAGAGTTAATATAGACCTTGTTGGTTAATCAATCTTAATAATTGGTCAAAATTGAGAATAAGAATCCTAGTTTTTATATTTGACGGAATTCAGTTTTTTTATTTGATTAGTAATTTTTAGTTCAAAACTTGATTTTGGTATCTAAACAAGCAAACATATTGAGTATTTCAATATTCAGTTTTAAAAATTCTCTGTGGGACGATATCTTAATTTACTACTTGACATGACTCTATGCACTTGCAGAAAATAGCACGTCAAGTTTCTGGTGCCGTTGCCGGGAACTTTGATAAAATTGATATTCTTAAGAAAAATTTTGTTGTTTGATTTAGATGTTCTTTTAATTTTGCTTTTCATTGTGGTATTGCTGGTTTTTTTTTAGTTTATGCACATCACACAGAGTGCAAGCAAACAAGGATTTCTGTTGACACCACTTGATTTGGAGCTAGAAAAAAAAATTCGTCAAAAGAAAAAGCAACAAAGCACCATGGAAGCAGTGGACACTGAAAGATAACAACCTCCTAGGGGCCAAAAAACAATGCGAGACTTTGTGAGTCCGAATGTGCAAGGTGACCAAACACCAATTGTAAGGCCGGCAGTTGCAGCTAACAACTTCGAAATTAAGCCGGCAATGATACAGATGATTCAGAATTCACCCTTTCACGGCTTGCCACATGAAGATCCATTTGGTCATATGTCACGATTTTTGGAGTATTGCTCTACTTTTAAGATGAATGGAGTACAGCCTGATGCAATCCGGTTGATCCTTTTTTCCATTTTCTCTTATGGAAAGAGCAAAGAGATGGTTTTCAAGCTTACCACCCAACTCCATCAACACTTGGCAAGAGCTCTATATAGCTTTCTTCAATAAATACTTGCCGCCTACAAAGGTGATGAGGATTAGGAATGAGATTAACTCGTTTTATCAAAGAAATGATGAAACATTCTTTGAGTGCTGGGAAAGATTCAAAGACCTTCAGAAACAATACCCACCTCAATTGATTCCTACATGGGATTTGGTGCAATCATTCTATAAATGAGTCAATCATGCAGTTAGAGTCAATATTGATGCAGCAGCTGGAGGTACAATCATGTCAAAAACACCCGAAGATGCTTTAGATCTCTTTGAGGAGATGGCCAATACGCAAAGTTTGTGGTCTAATGAGAGAACCATTTCAAAGAAGGCAAGAGTAATGGAAGTGGACAATTTTACCATGCTGAATACAAAAGTTGATGCTCTCACAAAAAGGTTGGACAAAGTCAACATTAATGCAGTATCCTCATTATCATCCTCTTGTGAATTATGTCAAGGAGGCCATCCTACAATAGAGTGTAGAATGATGCAAGGAATGTCTACAGAAGATGTCAACTATATGGGGAACTTCAAGGGACCTCAAAACCAAGTCTATGGTAATACCTACAATCCCAGTTGGAGAAACCACCCCAATCTCTCTTGGAGAAATCAAGGGAATAACCAGTGGCGACCATATGCACCACCAGGATTTGGAGGTCAAAATGCACAACAACAACCCCAACATCAGTTTCAAGGACCCCAACATCAGTTTCAACCTCCCCAGCATCAGTTTCAACAAGATAAAGGGGCAGTTTCAATCGAAAGTAAAATGGATAAATTCATGGATGTTATGACAGCAAAGATGGGTCTGCAAGATGAAGCTTAAAAGAGGATGGAACAAATGATTCGAAACCATTCCTCCTCTATTCATAATCTACAAGTGCAAATGGGGCAATTAGCAGATACCTTATCAACAGGAAATCAGGTGCATTACCAGTAATACGGAAAGAAATCCAAAAGAGCATGTAAAAGCTATCACCTTGAGAAGTGGTACAGAGATCCCAACTCCTAAGTCAACAATAGATTATGAAGAAAAGAAGAAGGAAGGAGAGAAAGAGCAAGAAAATGAATAGGTTGAAAAACATAAAGAACAGGAAGAGAAGGTGGAGAACACAATGAAGGCAAAAGCACAACCACTTCAACCATATGATCCTCCAGTACCATATCCACAAAGGTTGAAGAAAAAGGAGCATGATCAGAAATTTGTAAAATTTTTGGAAATATTTAAGACTCTCCATATCAATATGCCTTTTGTGGAATGTCTAGCCCAAATGCCAAAGTATGTAAAGTTCTTAAAGGAGTTGATTTCCAACAAAAAGAAGTTGCAGGAATTTGAGATAGTCACACTTACAAAGGAGTGTAGTGCAATCATTTCTAATAAACTGCCTTTGAAAATGAAGCAACCAGGGAGTCTTACTATTCCATGTTCTGTTGGAAATTTAACATTTCAAAAATCTTTATGTGATTCAGGTGGTTCTATTAACCTTATGCCTTTGTCAGTTTATAGGAAATTGGAACTCGGAGAAGCAAAACCAACAAACATCCTATTACAACTAGCAGACAGGACAATAAAGGAACCAGAAGGCATAGTAGAAGATGCGCTTGTAAGGGCTGGAAAATTCATCTTTCCAGTAGATTTTGTTGTTCTTGATTTTGAAAAAGATGAAGATGTTCTATTGATCCTTGGTATGCCATTCCTCTACACTGCCAGAGCAATTATTGATGTTTATGATGGTACGTTGACATTAAGAGTAGGAGAGAAGAGTTGTAAGTTCAACATCTATCAAGTTATGAAACATCCTTCTGATTATGATTTATGTTTGAGAGTTGATGTGGTGAATGAATGTGTGAATGAAGTCCAAGGAAGAAAGTTGGCAAATTGTGATGAATTGGAGAATATTGAGGAGTGTATGCAAGAACCATCTTCCCAAGATGAAGAATACCTCAACCACCATACAAAATTTTCTCAAATCCAATTACCAAATACTGAACCTACACCACTATCAATCGTAAAACCACCAAATGCAGACTTGAAACCTCTATCTCAACACTTGAGGTATGTTTTTTTTTTTTTGGAGAGAATCAAACTTTACCTGTGATTATATCCTCTAAACTTACCCAAGACCAAGAAGACTTGCTTGTAAGGATGCTTAAAAGGAGAATAAAAGCAATTGGTTGGCAAATTTCTGATATAAAAGGAATAAGTCCATCTTACTACATGCACAAGATTTTGATGGAAGAAGGATACAAGCCAACCATTGAAAGGCAAAGAAGGTTCAATCCAAACATGCAAGAAGTGGTGAAGAAAGAGGTTGTTAAGCTATTAGATGCTGGAATTATTTACCCAATTTCAGATAGTTCATGGGTAAGTCCTATCCAGTGTGTTCCAAAGAAATGAGGCATGACCACTGTAGAAAATGAAGAAGGTAAGCAGATTCCAACAAGAGTGGTGACTGGATGGAGGGTATGCATTGACTATAGAAAGTTAAATTCTGCTACAAGGAAGGATCACTTTCCACTACCATTCATTGATCAAATATTGGAGAGGATAGCAGGGCATGCTTTCTATTGCTTCTTAGATGGCTATTCAGGTTACAATCAAATAGCAATTGCTCCAGAGGATCAAGAGAAGACGACATTCACATGTCCTTATGGCACATTTGCTTATAGAAGGATGCCATTTGGATTATGTAATGCTCTAACAACCTCCAGAGATGCATGATGGCCATATTCTTAGATTTGGTAGAAGAAATCATGGATGTGTTCATGGATGATTTTTCAGACTATGGAAACTCTTTTGAAGGATGCTTGGAGAACTTGGAGCAAGTTCTTAAACGGTGTGAGAAGACAAATATGGTATTGAATTGGGAAAAGTGCCATTTTATGGTGGAAGAAGGAATTGTACTTGGCCATAGAATATCAGCACAAGGAATTGAAGTGGATAAAGCTATAGTAGAAACTATTGAAAAGCTTCAATATCCCATCAATGTTAAAGGAGTTCGCAGTTTCCTGGGATATGCAGGATTCTATCGACAGTTCATCAAAGACTTTTCAAAAATTTCTAAACCACTTTGTAAGTTACTTGAGAAAGATTCTCCTTTTGATTTTACTAATGCTTGTAAATTGGCTTTTGACAGATTGAAAGAAGCCTTAATATCAGCTCCTATAGTTGTATCACCTAATTGGAACCTCCCATTCGAATTGATGTGTGATGCAAGTGATCATGCAATAGGAGCTGTACTTGGCCAAAGAAGGGAGAATAAACTTCATGTAATCTATTATGCAAGCCGAGCTCTGAATGATGCACAGCGTAACTATGCCACAACTAAGAAGGATATGCGAGCAATAATTTTTTCTTTTGATAAATTTCGATCTTATCTTCTTGGTTCTAAAGTTATTGTGCATACAAATCATGCAGCACTCAAGTATCTCTTAAATAAGAAGGACTCAAAGTCAAGGCTCATTAGATGGGTACTTCTTTTACAAGAGTTTGACATTGAGATCAGAGATAAGAAAGGATCAGAGAACTTGGTAGCTGATCATCTCTCAAGATTGGAGTTCGAACAAGAAGAAGAAAATGAAACTGAAGAACCAATCCAGGAGCTATTTCAGGACGAGATATTGTTGGTAATTCAAATTTTAAATGTACCATGGTTTGCTGACATTGCTAATTTTGTCTCAAGTGGAAAATTTTAGGAAGAATTCAACAGTCAACAAGGAAGAAGCTCATATATTATGCTAAACTTTATTGGTGGGATGATCCATATCTGTGGAAGTTTTGCAAAGATGGAATGATAAGAAGATGTGTAGAAGAAGAAGAAACCAGTTCAATTCTTCAACACTGCCACAGGATGGTCAATGGTGGTCATTTGGTCCACAAAGAACTACTGCTAAGGTTCTTGAAGCAAGGTTCTATTGGCCTACACTTTTCCATGATGCTAGAAAGTTTGTACTCAGTTGTGACGCATGTCAAAGGAGTGGTAACATTGCAAAAAAGGATGAAATGCTTCAATCTAGTATTCTAGAGGTTGAAATATTTGACGTTTGGGGCATAGATTTCATGGGGCCATTTCCTGTTTCAGATGGAAACAAGTATATACTTGTCTGTGTGGATTATGTATCTAAATGGGTTGAAGCTCAAGCATGTGCCATAAATGATGCAAGAGTAGTTTGCAAATTCTTGAGAAGACTTTTTGCTAGGTTTGGGATGCCTCGAGCTATCATAAGTGACAGAGGAACGCATTTTTGTAACAAGAATATGGAAGCATTACTAGCTCGTTATGGGGTAAAACACAAGATTGCCACTTCATACCATCTTCAAATGAGTGGTCAAGTGGAAGTAAGCTACAGAGAGTTAAAGAAGATACTTGAAAGAACAGTGAGCAAATCAAGAAAAGATTGGGCAAGGAAGTTGGATGATGTTTTACGGGCATACCGAACAGCGTTTAAAACACCTATTGGAATGTCTCCATATAGGTTGGTTTATGGAAAAGCATGCCATCTTCCTGTAGAAATCGAGCATAAGGCTTACTGGGCAATCAAGGTATTAAATTATGACTGTAAGAAATCTGCTGAAAAAAGACTTCTACAGTTGAGTGAATTGGAGACAATAAGAGAGATGGCTTATGAAAACTCCAAAATCTATAAAGAACGTACAAAGAGATGGCATGATGCCCAGGTTAAGTTTAAGAGTTTTCAAGAAGGAGACCAAGTGTTGCTATTCAACTCCAGACTTAGACTATTCCTAGGGAAACTAAAGAGTAGATGGCCAGGACCATTTACAGTGAGCCATGTATATCCCTATAGAGCTGTCGAAGTTTGCAATGTACAAGGAGAAAAGTTCAAAGTGAATGGTCAAAAATTGAAAGTCTACCATGGAGGCGCATTGGATAATTCACGCTAATCGGCCTTCTTAATTGATCCAATTTCTTGAAGAATA
The DNA here is from genome assembly GCA_020080225.1 of Gynochthodes officinalis. Classification (NCBI taxonomy): domain Eukaryota; kingdom Viridiplantae; phylum Streptophyta; class Magnoliopsida; order Gentianales; family Rubiaceae; genus Gynochthodes; species Gynochthodes officinalis. The sequence goes on along the minus strand of CM034625.1, from coordinate 30,451,170 downwards.
TGGTCTAAGCTAATAGACCTAAAAGAGCGCTTCTTAGGGGCTTAACCAAGTTTTTTCCATTTTTTTTATTTCCAATAGTTTGTTAATTTTCCTTTAGAAAAAAAAAACAGAAGAGAGTTGACATAATGATTTTTCCATGTTACAGGTCTAATGGCAGAGAACTCATGTTGCAGGAAACAGAAAGTTGTCAACCGTAGCATGAAAAGTCATGCCACAACATGGCTTCATGGAATGCTTCCAGAGAATTTTCAACCGGAGCATGAGAACTCATGCCACAGCATGGCTTCATGGAAGGCTTCTAGAGAATTTTCAACCGAAGTATGAAAACTCATGCCACAGCATGGCTTAATGGAAGACTTCTAGAGAATTTTCAACCGGAGCATGAAAACTCATGCCATAGCATGGCTTAATAGAAGGCTTCCAGAGAATTTTTAACCGAAGCATGAGAACTCATGCCATAGCATGGCTTAAAGGAAGGCTTCCAGAGAATTTTCAATCGTAGCATGAGAACTCATGCCACAACATGGCTTAGCAGGAGGCTTCCATAGAATCATAAACTGCAGCATGGAATGTCATGACAAGGCATAGCTTATTCTTTTTCTTATGTTTTCTTAAATTAAAAAAAAACCCAAAAAAAAAATTTCATCTATTTTAACCCTAACCGTGGCCCTTCTCTAAATTTTGTCTTTTCTACTGCCGCCAGTTTTTCTTCTTCTCCAAACATCCAAAGCAATTTTTCTTCTTATTCTTCACAATCACAACAACATCCGAAATCTTATCCTCTATTTGAGATTGTTTAAAGGGTTGTGCAGCATTTTCATTCACCCACACAGTTCCGGCAAAGCAAGCATATTTGGGAAAATTTCAAATAGTGACCCAACAAATGCTAGCGCAGTTTTGACGCCAACTATTGGGAGTTCTTTCTCTCACTTTATTTTTGTGAATTTTGTTGGATATTGGCTAGAAACTTTGTGCTAAATTTCTGTACCTATTCTTCATCTATTGGGGACAATGTATGATTTAAGTGTGGGGGAGGCTTGTTCTTGTGCTGTTATTGTGTTAAAATTTTTGCGAATCATGTTTAACTATTTGAACATCTTTCTTGAAGTTTCTAACTCCTTGATACTTATTTCAAATACTCTTAGTTAGCATGCATTAGGGGTTGAGTTGGAAAGCATGAAAAGGAGTGAGTGTGATTAGCCTTTGTTTTTAAAATTTTGTTTAAACATCTTGTTGGTTTTGATGATTGAATGGAATGAGAATGTGCAATATTTGATACAATGAACCTTTTGTGAGTATTTGAGCCAAGAGTATTTTCTTTTACTTGCTCACATTTTCTTTGTTGAGTGATGTCAAATAGGCCATGTTTATTCTAAAACTTGCTTTGATATACATGTGGAGATCACAATGTGGATTCATGCTTTGAGATGATAAGGGCATTTAGGATGAACCATTTAAACTTTCTAAAAAACTTACCATCTATACATATACCCCTAGTTGACCAATTTGAACCTTGACTTTTGTTTGTTTTTAACACCACATCATTAGTCTGAAACCTTTGTTTTTGTTTACCATCGTTGAACCATTTTGTCAAGAGGATGTAGGAATGAAATGCAAGATAAAATTGCTGTTGTTTCTGAAGGAAAGAACCACTGAAAAAAAAAGAGAAGAAAAAACTGGGAAAAAGTGAAAACGGACTTCCTGAAAGGTTTGGACAACATAAATGCTCTCTGTGTATACAAATGGTCCAACTAAGGGTGAAAAGAAAGAAAAAAAAAAGAAAAAGAGAAAAAGAAAAAGGGTATTGATCTTGAAAAGAAAGTGGTTCTAAAATGTACTTGTGTTGCTTTTGAATCTTGTAAGAAAGTTCCTACATATCTTGAGTTTTGTAGCCTAAATTTTCCTTTCGTTTATCTACCTTACCTAAGCCCCGTTACAACCTATTTAAGTCCCTTTGATTTTTGCATGGATTCATACTTGTTAGTGGTGGAGATGTGATATATAAGCAAGCTTATGGTAATGACAGGTTATATTTGACTTGAGCGTTAAACGAACCCCTAAACACTTTGAGTGATTAGAGTGCAATCTGTGAGAGGTGATCAAATTTTGTACATTTGATTTCGATAAAATTGTTGGGATTAATGAGATGCTTATGTTTTGTGAAGAAAAAGGGCTATGAGTATTTGTTCTTTGACTTGTCATTCCAACCTTGATTTCTAATGTGTGATAACTTTGGATTATTTGCGAATGGGTTGAAGAAGGGAAAGAAATGGAACGGAAGATGTTGAGTTAATGTATGCTTGAGGACAAGCAAAAGTTCAAGTGTGGGGGAATTTGATAGGGGTTAAAATGTCATTTTTATTGTTAATATTTTCTCATTATTATTGTGATTTTAAGAAACATTATATGATGTTTTTATGTTTTTGTTGTAGAAATGAAAAATATTTACTTGGAGGAGAAATTGACAAAAGAAAAGAAGAAAAACAACATTGAATAAGCAAACAGAGAGAAAATACCAAGTCTTAGTATTAGAGTTGACTTGGACAAGTTGGAGAAAAATTTTCTATGGGTGAAACTCTTAGGAAACAAAAGAAGACAAAAAGACAAAAAGGAAAGAAGGAAGGACAAAGAGTTTGACTTGGAGTAGAATTGTGAACAAGGAAAAGTCCAACTACTTTTGGACTTGGGAGGCTGAAAAAATGTCAGGAAGGCTAGAGAAAATGGGGAGGAGGTAGCCGCCATCTATATCTCTCTCTCTGGAGAAAAAAACTCATGTCTTTTCTTAGCCTTTAGTTTTCAGAAATTGTATTAGAGAAAAGTGCACTTTAATTCTTGGATTTAGGGGAGTATCCTTGTAACTTTATTATTATTTATGATGTTTGGATTTGTTTTCTTCAATTACTTATCTTTGTTTTTTATTCTTAATATGAGTGGCTAAATCCTTTTTAGGATTCTTATTCCAATTTGATCATGTGCTTATTGTGATTAATGTAGGTTGTTAGCTTTGATTCATTGGTTATTGTTGTGCTTAATGTCATCTTAGGCTTGATCACCCTAGGATTGAATCAACACTATAGAACTTGATTGAGAGATAGGTTTTGTAGGATTAGGCAATAACCTATTAATAGCTTAATTAGTTGAGAGACAGTTAAGTGGTTAATATTGATTAAAAGGTTGTGCATTAAAATTGGAGTTAAAAGACATTAGGTTGGTGAGAGCTGTTAAACTTAGTGTTAATTAATTATCAATTAATCATAGGTACTGTCCGAGAAGAAGATCTATGGTTCTTAAGATCCCTTCAAAATGGATTAGAGTTAATATAGACCTTGTTGGTTAATCAATCTTAATAATTGGTCAAAATTGAGAATAAGAATCCTAGTTTTTATATTTGATAGAATTCAGTTTTTTTATTTGATTAGTAATTTTTAGTTCAAAACTTGATTTTGGTATCTAAACAAGCAAACATATTGAGTATTTCAATATTCAGTTTTAAAAATTCTCTGTGGGACGATATCTTAATTTACTACTTGACACGACTCTGTGCACTTGCAGAAAATAGCACGTCAAGTTTCTGGTGCCGTTGCCAGGGAACTTTGATAAAATTGATATTCCTAAGAAAAATTTTGTTGTTTGATTTAGATGTTCTTTTAATTTTGCTTTTCATTGTGGTATTGCTGGTTTTTTTTTTTAGTTTATGCACATCACACAGAGTGCAAGCAAACAAAGATTTCCGTTGATACCACTTGATTTGGAGTTAGAAAAAAAAATTCGTCAAAAGAAAAAGCAACAAAGCACCATGGAAGGATTGGACACTGAAAGAGAAGAACCTCCTAGGGGCCAAAAAACAATGCGAGACTTTGTGAGTCCGAATGTGCAAGGTGACCAAACACCAATTGTAAGGCCGGCAGTTGCAGCTAACAACTTCGAAATTAAGCCGGCAATGATACAGATGATTCAGAATTTACCCTTTCACGGCTTGCCACATGAAGATCCATTTGGTCATATGTCACGATTTTTGGAGTATTGCTCTACTTTTAAGATGAATGGAGTACAGCCTGAAGCAATCCGGTTGATCCTTTTTCCATTTTCTCTTATGGAAAGAGCAAAGAGATGGTTTTCAAGCTTACCACCCAACTCCATCAACACTTGGCAAGAGCTCTATATAGCTTTCTTCAATAAATACTTGCCGCCTGTAAAGGTGATGAGGATTAGGAATGAGATTAACTCGTTTTATCAAAGAGATGATGAAACATTCTTTGAGTGCTGGGAAAGATTCAAAGACCTTTAGAAACAATGCCCACCTCAATTGATTCCTACATGGGATTTGGCGCAATCATTCTATATTACATGAACAAAGATCTTATTGTTGTTGCTGTTCAAAAAAGCACCACCTCTGACTTCTTTCAAATGCATTGTCGTATGGGTCATGCATCGTCTGACGTTCTTCGCCATTTCTCTCCTATTTCAGAGTTTGTAAGTCATATTCAGTGTGATACTTGTCAATTTGGCAAACATTATCGAGTATCTTTTCCTTCTCGCGTCTCAAGTCGCGTTTCAAATCCTTTTGAGTTAATCTATTCTGATGTTTGGGGACTATATTGTGTCAGAGATATGTCTGGTTATAAGTATTTTGTTACATTTGTGGACGATTATTCCCGTGTAACATAGTTATATTTAATAAAAGATCGCACTGAGGTTTTTTGTTCTGTTTTCGTATGTTTTATTTTGAGATTCTCAATCAATATCATGCTTCGATTAAATGTCTGCATTTTGATAATACCAAAGAATATATGGCTAATTCCTCTAGTTTTCAATCTTTTCTTATATCTAATGGAATTCTGCATAAGACATCTTGTTCTTATACCCCTAATAGAATGGGGTGGCAGAACACAAAAATCGCCATCTCTTAGATGTTGCTCGTTGTCTACTTTTTCATATGAACATTTCCAAAATGTTCTGGGGGCATGCTATTTTTATAGCATGTTATCTTATAAATTGTCTTCCATCATCTGTATTTGGTGGGGGCATACATTTTTCTACTTTTCATCTTACTGGTCCACTTTTTTCTTTACTGCTTCGTGTGTTTGTGATGAGAATCCAAGAGCTGTTCAATCTACTTCATGGGAATCCAGGAGCCGTATAATCTACTCGCCAAGCATATGATCCATTAAGGCATATCACGGGGCCGATGGCGAGATTTAGAGCTAAAAAATTTCAAGAAACCATTAAGTGGTTTAATTCAAGACATTCAAGCTCGTCAAACATGTGGCCAACACTTGCAAGTCATTAATTTATTGCAAGTCCGATTTGAAGAACACTAGTTTTGCCTTGACCGAATTCTAGTGTGATATTAGGCCAAGATTATTTAATTAATTTTTGTGACTTTATTTTAGGAATTTATTCATTCTTGAAGGGCCAAAACATAATAATTAATGGTGCTGTGAATAGTGAAATTATTAGGTAATTTTTAGTAGCCATATTTGTAAGTTTGAAGGATGCCTTAAAGGGCCAAACTTCCAAGTCCAATTGGCTTTGGGGTTTTAATTTCCCTTTTATTTTTAAGGCTTCCCTTTAATTAAAGGAAACCAGCTCCTTCCCCTTTAGAAATTAGATTAGGATTAGGATTTTCAATCATTACCTTTTCAAGACATCATTGTATCTATAAATAGGCTATTCAGCCTAGACATTAAGGGAGACATGAATTAGAAGATTTTGTGACATTACGTCATTGAGAGTTTGAGTGATTCAATCTCTTTGTTCTTGTAAAGAACAACAGGCTTATCAAACTTGACCAGTTTGTGGCACTTTTGATTCTTATCAATCTAGTCGAGCCCTAGGTTGTGGCGACGCTTCATCAATTCGGTCTCAATTCCACCGGTTCTAGAATTTCGCAAGTTAAGTCTTGGGTCCTGTTTCACTTGTTGCATATTGTCAGCTCCATATAGCCGTAAGGTGCGCATCAGTTTGGTATCAGAGCTCTAGGTAACTACGGAATTTTGTTAATAATTCTGTTTATATACCAAAAATTTTGTCTATTGTTTCCTAGTAGCTGAAATTATGTTTTTCTTGTGGTAGTCAAATTAGTTGTTTAGCCCTAGTCTTCGAGACTCGGTTAAACCTTTTCTTGCTACCCAATTTCTTGTGTAGATAATTTTTTTTGTTATTCTGAAAAAAAAATCGTTGCCTTTTTTGAAAAGAAAAAAAAAATTCCAAAGTGCTTGAGATTGTTCATCCTGAATTTCCAAAGTCCTTACTTGTCTATCCATAATCTTTTTATTTTTTTGTTCATGACTTCTTCTGCATTTTTATTGATATTTTTGCTGTAAATTGTTCTCTTTCTGGTGAAAAAGAGAGAAAAAAGAAGAATTTCTTGCTGTTTCTTGCTCTAGTTGTTTGCCTTTGTGTTCTTCTTGTGCCGCCTTTGCTTTTTGCTCTTGAATCCTTTTGAGATACATGTCCTTCATCCTTTTGAATTTTGGTCCATTCATCTAGTGTTGAAAAAAGGAAAAAAAAAGAGAGATAAATCCATTCTCTATTTCGTAGAAAAGCCGCACGGCTACATTTGTATTCTCTGTACATTCAAATTTGTAAAGAAAGGCTGTGGCTGCTGCCGTTTGATTGTTTCTCAAACAGCCGCACGGATTGATCAATTTTACTGCTTCATTGTCTGTTCTTTTGTCCTTTTCTTATTGTACTTGGCTGTGCAATTTTAAAGGCAGATTGAAGCTTCTTGCTCTCCAACATTGGTCTTGCTGAATTTATCTTGTCTAGAAGTCTATTCCTTATTCAAATTCTGATCCTTGGCCGACAAGCACATTCTTTTGTTCAGAAAATTATTGATCTTGTTCAAATTTTGTGGCTGCATAACTCCAATTTGTCTGAAAATTTTTGGTTTCTCCAAAATCTTGTTACCCGCAAGTGGATCTTACCTAACTTTTTCTTTAGCTGCAATTTGTTTTGCACCAAATTTTAGTACCGCCCCCTTGCATTCTTGTTTTTTGAATTCTTACTTCTTGAAGTTTTGAAACCGTTGTTTCCTAAATAATTGTTGCCAAAATTGCTTCAAAAATTGATCTTGAATTGTACTGAATTTTTAGTGCTTCCTGAAAATTCTGCCTTCCTGGATTTTGTTGAAATCGTGCTGTTTTTGTGTTCTTGAATCATAGCAGAATTTCCTTGAAAGCAACGTGTGTTTTTTCAAAACTAAGAATCCAAGTGTGAATAAATTTCCTCATCCCAATTGGAATTAGAATTGGCAACTTAATTGCGACTGAAATGCAGCACTTTGGCAACTACTTTGGCTAGCCAAAAATTGCACTTTCTTGGCGGTTTCTTTGCATGAAGTTTTGTTCCTTTTGGAAATTTATCTTGGCCAAATTTTATGCAGTTTGGTAACCAAACTTGGCCGAAATTCTGCACAAAAAAATTTGGTAATTTATTTGGATGAAAATTTTGCATTTAGGCAATTGTTGTTGGACTGAAATTTTGCACTTTGCTGGCTGAAAATTCTGCTTTCTTTTGGGCAGTTTCTTTAGCTGAAATTTTGTTCTTTTGGCAATTTATCTTGACAAAAAATTCTGCAATTTGGTAACTTTTCTTGACTAAAATTACTATACAGAAAGGGCTGCAAGAATTGTTGTCTATTTTGACTATATTTCCTTTCTTGAAAGTTAGATAGTTTTCATATTTGTTTCCTTTTTAGGTGTCATATTTGTTTCCATTTTTATTCTATATTTTCTTTCCTTTTTAGGGTCCATATTCAGATTTACTTAGTTTCCACTTATTAGCTTTCCTTATTCAAGACTACTTTGTAGTTGGATTTGTCTTGTTTCCTATTTCTTTTAGTTTCCATATTTGCATCCAATTCCAAGTTGATTTAATTTTTATAGTTTCCTAATTTGTTAACCTTTTTTGAGTTTTAGTTCCTACATTCTTATTGAGCTATCCTTGGTCAAAATTTCCTCAAGGGTTGATAAAGATTGTTGTTCTAAGCAAGAACTTAGAGCGAGATTGTTTGAGTGAGGGTTGAGACATACAAAACTAACCGAGTGCTTACTCATATACACCGTTACTATAAATCTTTCCATATTCTTGTCGTTTCTTTTTGTACTAACCTTTTGCAGGAATCATGTCAAAAGAAAGTGTAGCTCCAATCGACCAAAAGACTCTCCCAAATTGGATGGAAACCATGAGCCGATTTTGTTCCAAGTTGGATAATCAACTTAAGGCTTTGCAACTGAAGCTTCAAGCTAATGGTGATAAAATGGAAAAATTGGCTAAATCCATCAATGAGTCCTCAACAAGAAAGTCAAAATCTAGGAGGAAAAGTTCTTCAAATTCTGATGAAAGTGAAGATTCCAATAGGGCTTCTACTTCCCATAGAGGTCGAAACCGAGTTGATAAAATTGATAGAAATTTGAGAAGCATTAAAATGAAATTTTCAGCCTTCCAAGGTTGTAGAGATCCCGAAGCATACTTCGAATGGGGAAAAACGGTCGAAAGAACTGTTGATTATCATCACTATTATGAAGATTTCCTTTTTGACTCCATATTTGATAAGGATGAAATTTTCGATAGTAAGTTCGATGATTTTATGCCTCCATTGATTGAGACTAACAATGAAGAAGATACTGTCGTGGAAGAAACAGTTTCTACCTTGAAGATTATGCATTCAATGGCAAGTGAAGAAGAGTGTCAAGTGAAGAAGAAGCAATAGTGCCCATGAGATCCCTTAGTGCTCCTGCCATGGAGAATGATGAGCAAACAGAGAACATCTGTCATATACAAGTTTATGAAGTTCCACTCCAGATTAGCAATAAAGAGAAAAATGTTGAGGAGGAAGAAGAATCTAATGCCTTAATTAGGCCAAATCCAATGAGTGGAGGTCATCAAAGCCAAGAGGTCGAGCCAGTTGATTATGTTTTGAATCTTCCACAACTTGACTTTGTGTTTGGAGAAAGAAAATTTTACCACACTCCGCTACAAACTTGGGGCCTTCAAAGATTGACTGTAAAACGTAATTACGAGAGTGGCTCGAGAAAAGGTAAAAGGAAAAGCCATAGTTTTCTTTGGCCAAAGTATTTTTTCTACTCCTTAAGGAGGTCAAAGTATGTTGATTTCATCCCAAGGATACTTTTGAAGATTCGAGGACAAATCCTTTCAAGGAGAGGGGGAATGATGAGAATCCAAGAGCTGCTCAATCTACTTCACGGGAATCCAAGACACGTACAATCTACTGGCCAAGCATCTGATCCATTAAGGCATATCACGGGGCCGATGGCGATATTTAGAGCTAAACAAGTTCAAGAAACCATTAAGTGGTTTAATTCAAGACATTCAAACTCGTCAAGCATGTGGCCAACACTTGCAAGTCATTAATTTATTGCAAGTCTGATTTGAAGAACATTAGTTTTGTCTTGGCCGAATTCTAGCGTGATATTAGGCCAAGATTATTTAATTAATTTTTGTGACTTTATTTTAGGAATTTATTCATTCTTGAAGGGCCAAAACGCAAATAATTAATGGTGCTGTGAATAGTGTCATGAACAGTGTCGTGAACAGTGAAATTATTAGGTAATTTTTAGTAGCCAAATTTGTAAGTTTGAAGGATGCCTTAAAGGGCCAAACTTCCAAGTCCAATTAGCTTTAGGGTTTTAATTTCCTTTTTATTTTTAAAGCTGCCCTTTAATTAAAGGAAACCAGCCCCTTCCCCTTTAGAAATTAGATTAGGATTAGGATTTTTAATTATTACCTTTTCAAGACATCTTTGTATCTATAAATAGGCCATTCATCTTAGATATTAAGGGAGACATGAATTAGAAGATCTTGTGACATTACGTCATTGAGAGTTTGAGTAATTCAATCTCTTCGTTCATGTAAAGAACAACGGGCTTATCAAACTTGACCAGTTTGTGGCGCCTTTGTGTCTTATCAATCTAGTTGAACCCTAGGTTGTGGCGACGATTCATCAATTCGGTCTCAATTTTACTGGTTCTAGGATTTCACAAGTTAAGTCTTGGGTCTTGTTTCGCTTATTGCGTATTGCCGGCTCCATATAGCTGTGAGGTGCGCATTAGTTTGGGTGTGTTTGTTTTGTGCATCATCTTGGTTCTAGTCCTGATAAGCTTGATCCACGTTTGAAAAGTGTGTATTTTTTGGGTACTCTCAAACTCAAAAAGGGTACAAGTGCTATAATCTAATTAGTCGGCGGTTATATGTCTTAGCTAATGTAATCTTTTTTAAGGACCAATCATATTACTCCTCTATTGACCAACGGGTGCCATCTTCTGTAGATATTTTATCCTCAGCCCCAGCTCCACTACCTCCTATTCCTTTGATGGGGGTGCCCAAGTTGTCCTCTGATTTTCAATTTTTGACCGGACCTATCAACGAGGACGTTCTATTTCACATGAGATAGTACAGTCACCGCCTGCGTTGGACATACATGGTTCTCCACCAATTGATCTCCCAACCTCTGATTCACAAGTTTCTTTGGAGTTTGATTCTACCACAAATCTTCCTATTGCGTTGCGCAAAGGTAGGCATTCTTGTGTCGGTCAACCCAATTCCCAATTTGCTCGATATACTGATTTGTTTAGTCGTACACATACTCATCACCCTCTTTCTCAGCTTTTATCCTAGGATTATCTTTCTCCTATATATTTCTCGTTTGTTGCCTCTTTATCTGCTGTGTCTGTGCTGAATACTGTTGCAGAAGCTCTTACACCATTACTTGATGGGAAATAGGTTGTGGGATGTCATTGGATTTTCGCAATAAAGTTTCACTCAAATGGGTCTATTAAGTGTATGAAGCCGTGTTTAGTTGCCAAAGGTTACACCCAGACCTATAGAATCAATTATGATGATACATTCTCTCCTGTCACATAGATACTTTTAGTTCATGATTTCATATCTCTTGCTGCTTAATATGGTTGGACTCTCCATTAACTTGATGTCAAGAATGTCTTTTTCCATGGTGACTTGAATGAAGAAGTATATATGAAGCAACCTCCGGGGTTTGTTACTCAGGGGGAGTCTACTAATGTTTGTCGCCTACACAAGGTATTATATGGTTTGAAACAATCTCCTCGTGCCTAGTTTGGCCATTTCAGTGATGCAGTTATTCGGTTCAGTTTACAACATTGTACCGTAGATCATTCTGTGTTTAGTTTCACTTGTCTTAGGGGGTGTGTGCTCTTGGTTGTATATGTGGACAATATTATCATCACTGGTAGTGACTCTGTACGTATACAAAAGTTGAAACAGTTTTTATAGACAAAGTTCAGTACAAAAGATATGGGTAATCTATGGTATTTCTTGGGCATTGAGGTGGCCTACTCATGTGATGATATCTCCTTATCACAGTGAAAATATGTTCTAGATATTCTAAGTCAGGATAGTTTTCTTAAAGCAAAGCCTATCGATACTCCAATGGATCCTAACGTGAAACTTAATGCAGAACAAGGTGACATACTTCATGATCCAAGTATCGGAGGCTAGTGGGTAAGCTCAACTATTTAACTGTTACTCAATTAGAAATTTCTTTTGCTGTTAGCGTGGTTAGTTAGTTTATGATTGCTCCTCGCACTACACATTGGGAAGTAGTACTGCATGTTGTTAAGTACTTGAAGGGAGCACCAGGTAAAGGTGATGAAAATCTAAGAGCCAAGATTGAAACAAACAACCATCCAGCTGGGACAACTCAACCAAATTCAAGAGAGACAAATCTAAAAGCACAAGTTGGATGTTTCGTTGAGAATTCGCCTACAAAGAGACATCCACACCTTGATCCATTACAAGGTATTAGAAGGCCAATGACTAGATTGCAAATTAAGATAATGAAAGCTGCTTTAGTAACACTTATAACCAAGTTAAGTGAAGCTCAAGAAACTAAGGCAGCAATGAAAGTAAAGAAGAATTTCGGTCTTAGTTCATCATTTGTCATTCTAGTCATCAATGAAGACTCGAGAATGAAGGATCGAGTGTGGCTAATTTTCACATTTGTAATCAAGATCCTTAGGCCACTTCTCATTACAATCCTAGTTCGAATTTGGAAGGTTCTACTTCGGAAGTTTGCAACTCAATTCGGCCTTGGAAGATTTCAGCATTTGGCCTTGGAAGGTTCCAACATTAAGCCAATTTTAGGAAGCTCAAATGGACGTTTTTGGCAACCTAATTTCAGCTCTATTCAGCTCCATTCCATTCACACTTGGAATTATGGTTTAGGCAATTCCATTCAGCACTTGGATGTTGATTTAGGAAGCTCAAGTTCAGCTCAAGTTCTAGTCCAAAATTGGATTTCAATTCTAGAAATTCCAACCACACTTGGATTTCAGTTTTGCCAATCTATCAAGTATTTCCATTATTTGATCATGAACGACATTAGAAGCTTCTAAAGTCAGAGTCATGATATTTAAAGAAGCTTCCAAATCCAATGCAAGTCTGGACGAAATTAAGGCCATATACAACACAAGTTCAGCCAGCACACAAATCCAAATCAGCTTTGGATTAGTTTTAGTTTTAGGTAACTATTTTATTCTATTTCCTTTTCTTAGATTAGGATACTTTTAGTAATTATTTCTTTAGTTAGTTTCCTAAAAAGATAATCCAACTAGGGAATGGCTTTCTTAATTCTTGCACATTGTAAACTATAAATAGAGGCCATTCGGCCCCAAGAAAAGACAAGACTTTTGATCAATACAAACTTGAGAGCTTTTAGCTTTTCTTTGAGTTATAGTTTAGAACTTGCTTTGAGTCTTTGAGGATAGCCTCTTAGGTTCATGTTTAAGCTATTTTGTTGAGTTTCTTTCCCTCAACAATTTGATTGTGCCAGTTGGTTCCAAGAATAGTCAAAGTTCACATCTTGGGTCTTTGATAACTCCATTGGGTGTCAAATGGACAAAAGTAAGGTTTCAAGGATATTCAGAGTTCACATCTTGGGTCTTTGATAACTCCATTGAGTCTTGCTAAAGGAAGACTAGTTCAACCTAGAGGACGATACTAGGACCAACACTCTAGTATAGGTTCGAATTCTTATTCTTTGGTTTAAGATTCGTATCACTCTTACTTCTCTCCCACATTCTTGTCAATTTTTAATGCAATGACATTGCTTGGAAGGGAGTCCTGAGAGCTCTCAGGAATAATTGTACCACCTATCCAAATTGGATTTCAATGTTTTTCAAATTAGCCTGATGTTGTTTGATTCTTGCACTATACTCCTCAAGAAATTTTTCATGCTTCTCTACTATTTGACTTTGTTCATCCATGGACAAAGTGCTAGGAGTTCTTTTAGAATAAACCATTAGTCTTTGTTCATCCATTTGACTTTACCACTTCATTATTAGAATAAACCATTAGTCTCTTAATTTTTGTTTGAACAGAAACTCACAACACCAATGCAGCACAAATGGCTCACTAGAATCTTGGGCCTAGCCTATGAAATTCAGTATAAGAGGGGTGCTGAAAGTAAGGCGGTAGACACCTTATCCAAAACTTTTTCAGAAACTTTAGAAGGAAAGCAAAATCAGGGTACTGCATTGGCCATTTCCAGCATGCTACTTGAATGGGTGCAGCAGGTCCAAGCCAGCTATACAGATGATGATGAATGCAAGGCCTTAATTGCACAGTTATTGGTCAATCTCATAGGTGTACCAAATCATCTTTATGATCATGGGGCAGAATTGTGGTGGAAAATTCAACTAATCTCATAAATTAGTTAATTGACTCAGTGCACACTACATCTTTAGGGGGTCATTTAGGGTAGAATGCACCCTTCAAAGGCTAAAGATGCTTTTCTACTAGCCAAAAAATGAAGCAGGAAGTGATACAAAGGGTCAGCCAATGTGACACTTGCTAGCACAATAAAAATGAGCATGTGCAGTATCCTATCTTGTTACAGCCACTTCCAATTCCACAACAAGCTTGGTCACATCTTACAATGGATTTCATAGAAAAACTTCTAGTTTCACAAGGCTTTGATACTATCCTAGTCATTGTGGACAAAATGACCAAGTTTGCTCATTTCATCCCTCTTGCACATCCTTTTTCTGCCAGTCACATTGCACAAATATTTCTGGATCAAATATTTAGATTGCATGGCCTTCCTCGCTCAGTTGTTAGTGATAGAGCCAAACTCTTCACTAGCTATTCTTGGAAAATTTTGTCCAAATTGCCGGGGATATCCTTGAATTACAGTACTACATATCATCCCCAGTATGAGGGACAATCTGCACGAGTAAATCAATGTTTAGAAACTTACTTGAAATGTTTTCCAGGAGAGAAACCACACAACTTGAGCTTTTTGGAATAGAAAAAACTTGTTTAAAAGATGAAAACATGGGGAAAACATTTACAAACAAGTTGGAAGTGTGAGTTACTTGGAGATATAGATGGATTATACTTCCGAGGCAGTACAATGCTCAACAAGGAATGGCGTGAAACATATAGTTTGTTGATTGCCAAAAGAATATTACATATATTTTATTAGATGGTTAAGTAAAGATAACCAAATCTTTTTTAAATTGAATATATATTAAATTTTCTTAATACTTTTCATTACAAATCATAAAAATCAATCTCTTCTTAATAATTTTGCTCCTTAATATGCTCTTAATAAAAAGGAAAATTTCCCTACATAAATCAAATAGTGTTATTCCAATTGACACAAACTAAAATTATTTATACTCAAAAATCAAAATCCAAATAGAAACCTAAAAATTCTATCTTTTTTTTACATGAATGTCATTCAAGTTGATCAAGTTTTCAAATTGATCTAAATTATGAACACTCCTAGTTAGAGCAAGCTTAATAAAGACTCATTGACAAGTAGTATTAAATTTGTATGAACACTAATTAGATCCACGTGGGAGAGATTATGTTTATGATAGATTTAGTTTTGATGAGGTAATCTACACATAAAGGAAGATCCATTGAGAATCATGACTAGTATCATACATCCAAAAATTTAAAATAGCTATAATGTTGGTTTCTATGAATGGTTGCTAGTATTGGTAATTTAAAATAGCTATAATGTTGGTTTCTATGAATGGTTGCTAGTATTGGTACTCAATATGATTGACACTTCCTTTTCATCACAAAATAATATAATTAGTAACAAAGCTATTTCAATGATGAGTGTTAACAAGAAAAAGTGTAGTGCTAACATCATTACCTTTTATGAATTTGTAGACATAAATGATTTTATAAAATTTTAAACTAAAATAAGAACAATTGTCAAACGTGATAAATTATCTAAAAATCTAGTCTAGTCCAACTTAGCTTTCATGTATTTATCTTTGCCATTTACAAAATAAAAAATAAAAAAAATGATAAGATTCTATTCTAAGAGATATCAACAATTTTATCCACAATTCAAATTAATTAGACTTATTTCAATAACTAAAGAATTAGAAAATTATGTGAGTTTTTGTAACAACTATGCTATATATTTTGAATCATAATTTGTAATAAAAATTAATAAAATCCAACATTTCCACTTCCTACTTTTGCTGAAAATTTCTATTTTTTCCCTTAAAATCTAAAACTTTGCAATGGGTAAAGCCAATTTTCCATTTGTTCTTTTTTCTTATCCATTTTGAATCTTTTGTAGCTTTTCATTACTTTCAACTTTTGAGGTTGAATACGTTTTGTTCTCCTATTTTATTTAAAAACTTCTTTGAGACGTTGCGCCATTGCTTTATAGTTCCACACGTTAAGATATTTCTGAATTTTCTATTAGAAAAAATTGAGTGAATGTTAGTCTTGGCATCCACTCTTTTTTCTCTCTTCTCTATAATGTAGATTGTCAAAAGCTTTCACATATCTCGAAAGTCTTTAGTCTCCAAATAAGCTTGTATCTTGATTGCCTAGAATTAACAACTTTCGTTATTGAAAAATTGTAAGAGGTGAATATTGTTTCCAAGCATATTTGAATAATTTTTGAAAGAAAAGGTTTCTCATTATGTTCACTAACTATTAGATGAATATTTGTTTTGCTTTTTGATATTAATTTACAAGGTTCCTTACTAAATTTACTCACTCTAAGTAATATGCCCTTAACCTAGAGAGGGCTTGATACCATTTGTTAGTTTTTATGAAGTTTTGAACAAAAGTGTCTCACGAGTTTCACACTAGTAAGAATGATTATCAAATGTGATCAGTTGAGAGACTAAGTAAAATCTAGTCTAGCCTAGTCTATTTTTATTCATCAATTATTTTAATTTATAAAAATAAATTAATTATATTACAAGATTCTATAGTAAAGAAAATCTCAACAAGTTTAACCTTAAGCTAAACTAATTAGACTTATTCAACAATTAAAAGTCTAGAAAATCATGCAAGTTATTGTAACAAGTTAATTATATATTTTGAAACATAATTTATAGAAAAAGTAGTAAAATCTAATAATGATAAAATTATGCTACTTTCCTCCAGGATTAATTGGTGAAGTTTAGAAATAATTTTTGTTTTTTAATAGTTTAATTATATTTGATTTTAAGATAAGTAAGGCCGGAGAAAATGGAATCACAAACTTGTTTAAAAGATCATTATACATTTGTTATGATGTACTCCAAAAATTTTTAAACCACGTATTCAACATATAATCTTTGTGTTAAACTATATTCCTTGTTCTAAAAAAAATTAGATCTTAAAAGTCTGTATATTTTGAGAAAAAATAGTAGTTATGCAAAATACTAACTTTCTTAACGCTTCTCCTATTTCAATTAAAAAACACTACCAAATATAAGTATTCGAAATGTGATCCTATGTAATAGTAAATGATCTTTCGAAAATGATAGAGATTAAGCAACAATTATTACTTGAATATCCAATGAATGTTCAAATGAGAGATCAAGAAAGATAGAAAAAATAAATCCAAAAGCATGACATACATTCACAATATAGGGTTTGATATAGTTTCTACAAGAATTATGACTTGTGACATTCGAAAAAATGTTTAAAATGCTTTTAAATAAACGTTCTAAAGTAACGATAGAACTAGACAAATAGAGATTTTGAATCTTATGAGATAATTTGAGATGTCAAAGATGAATAAAAATGAGAATATTAAAGGGAATTTATATAGACTTTTAGATACTGTCAACTAAATTAAGTTGATTGGAGAACAACTTTTAGATAAAAGAGTGATAGAAAAGGTCTTAGTGAACCTTTTATTCCGTGTAGTCAGTTTAGGATCGGCGTTCGGCTCAGCCAGTACCATGCAGGATAAATCTGACTGTTCCATTATGTCGGGATGTTCACCAGAGAAGCTGTGCAAGTAGAGGCCAATAAGTTAGGAATTTTGGTGCTCTTAGCTAGGTTAGTTAGGGCATACCGGTTCTACTATGTTTGGGGTTTGCCGGTCCCCATTTAGAGGATTTTGGCCTTAACCAATCCCTACTGGGTTAGGTTCTTTATGTTAGGGCACGTTTTAAAGCTAGTTCTTTTATGGACCTCAATGTAATGTGTTAATTGAGGATTCCCACTTTAATACAATCAGTTTGGTTTGAAAAAAAAAAAAAAAAAGAACCTTCCAAATAATTTTGGAAAAGTTAGTTAAAACTTGACAAGCCCAATAATAAAGAATAACAATCAAGAATGAGGAAGTCACAAAAGGTACCTTTCAAGTAAAAAGCTTGTGTGATCTATTACTTGGCTACAAGTTTGTGAAAATGAAAGGAGATTCTACTAGAAGCTGGTACTAAAGCAAATTTGTCAACCAAATAAAACGCAGAGTTTTGACATCAAGGAATATAATCATGAAAAAATTTAGAAAAAGATTATTCATGAATATAATACTCCAAATGAGGATACCAAATCACTTTTTGAAACTAATAAAATATATGATGTTGCAATACTTGAACCCATAGGTTATCAAGAGGATACAAAAGATTTAGATTGGATTACACAAATGACTAACAAGCTTATATGATTGAAAGAAATAAGATTTGGATGCTCATACCTAGACCAAGTAATAAAGATTTGTTTGGTACTAAGTGATAAATCAAATTGAATTATAATGGTTCTATATATGTATTAAGTATTGTTGGTATAAAAAATGATAGCAAATTTGAAAAATAAAATTTTGAATATTAGACGTTATTTTAAGAAGTTCAGAAGAGTGAAAAGATTGTTTAAATTCACTATAACACAAAAGATCATATTATAGATATTCTTATAATAATTTTGTTCAAGGCAAGATTTGAATATTTAAAAAGATAAATGAGTATATGTAAGAAAAGTGATAAAGAGCAGTGATATTACTATACATCTTTCTTACAATATTTTTAGCCTACAATAATTCTGGTAAGTGAGCTTGATCTATCATTGATTGTTGCTTGTTTATATTTAACTAGTTCAATTGTTTTTCACTTTATGGAAGAAAATCATGATAGATTTGTTATGATGTACTCTATAAATAAATATTTGATAGATGAGAATGTTAAATTACAATATTCAATATGTAATCCTTGTATTATATCATATTCTTTGTTTGAAAAGCCATAATAGAGCAACTAATAACAAGGAAGGATTTAAAATTCACTTGTTTAAACAAACTTTTGACTTTAACTTGGGCTCCTACTAATTATTGAGTGGGCTGCCCCAGTATTTATTTCCCAACATATTTAATGCTAATAGCTACAAAGTAATTATTTGCTACAGTCCTTGTTCATTGTTAATAAGAAAAATCCAATTTAATTAGGCTGAAATTTGAATATTTCCTTTTTGTGGACATAAATTTATACAAACCACTTATCTGTATACTTTCATATTGAAGATCTGATTTCAAGTTCTGTTAGGAAAGATTCAACATATTTTTTTTTATGATACTGTCAGGAAATAGAGTCAAAATTGAAATAAATCCTTAAGATTCAATTGGAGGACGCATAATTTATTGACTTCGAAACAAGAAGGATATTAGAAGAACTTAACAACAATTTTCATTCTGAAGGTAAGAGTTTACATCATGTTCATATCATTGAAAATATCATAGAATTGATTGAAAATGATAATATGATAAAAAGAGTTACAAGTTGAATAGAATGTTATCACACTTAAAACTCATTAGTAGTTCAACTATTAAATGAAATTTAAAGGATTGCATATAATGCAATTTTACATCATGTAAATAAAAATATACCAAAGTGTTCTTTTTATAAATTTTGTTTTCAAACTCCTCCTCTATAGATTGCTTCAAGTTGCAACTAATAGGATTTAAACTCTCGACCTCTGGTGCGATGTTATTGAGTTCTAATTGCCTAAAGCATTATTCATTCTCATAGAGCATTTCTTTGTAAAGTAAAAAGAGATAGAAATATTGCTATTACAAAGCAACTTTTAGAGTCATAGAACCATTATCACTACGAGAGCATACAATATATTCAAAATTCAAAATTTTCAATCTCTTTAATTGTAGGCAAGCAAAGTACATTAGCAAATTTTATAAGGTGTACAACTCCTTATATGAGATGTACCTAGCGTAGAAAACAGATTCATTTTTAAATATTAAAGTTATAATGAGTGGTGGCATAATATCAGTGGTCAGTTTGTGTTCTTTATAGAAAATTTCCAACAAATATAATTAATAATTACAAATTGAATAAAATTATAGATGTATACATTACTTCACCATTATTGAGTCAATTTAAGAAAATCAAAATGTGCAAAATAACTAGATTTAATTTTTAAATTTACTTAATTTTTGCGACAACACTGAAGAGATTGATGATCAAGGTTAGATAAAATTACTACCAACACCCTAAACATTTTAGTTATTGATCATATCACTTCACTAAATAAATATAACATAGTATTTTTTTAATTTGAAATTTTTTAGTTGGATGTCACTACTACGAACAATGGAGCAATACTTATCATTAAAAATGAATTTATTTATGAAATCAACAACTACTCGATCAAGAGATTTCTGAGGGAGAGGGAGAAATTGTATATTTGAAGTATATTAAAACATTAGATAGTTTAAAAGAACCAATATATTAAGACTTTTCTCATTCACTCTTATTTCTCAAGTTTTTCGATCCTTGAGCTTATATTGTAGCTTTTTGGTAAAATTAAAATATTGTTAACATAAATTTACTTATTTGTCCTTTATAAATTGGATATCATACTAAATTATATATAACTTACATATCTTATAAATGATTCTATCCTTAAATTTCAAATTAAGGGTCCTAATGATTTTTATATGCACAGATTTTCATTTATTATTAGCCTCTTTAATTGATAATAAATTTTGTAATTTTAAGTAAAATGGTGAAAAAAAATATATAAAATATAAAGGGAAATTTATCTTACATAAATAATGAAAATATTTGTTAAATCTCTCAGTCATAATATGGTGTCTATATAATATAAATTTGCAAGTTATAGTCACTCTTATTATCTAGTAGTTTTTTTTGCCATGTCATATTATATTAGTCACTAAAATATTTTACTACAAATATCATTAATTATCTTATATTATGGTAAGATAACAAAGAATATATAGGAGTTATATCTCATAGTTGAGTAAACTGGTGAGACGCAAGTGTGGTTGAGCTATTGTATGACTTGTATCGTGAGGGTGACAAACTAAAACTTGCTACATCATAATTAATTTTCAATAGAGTATTGAATTACATTAAAGAGAGAGCAATGTATCCATATCATAACCCTCTGCATTTGCATCTATTGATTTTTTTCTTAATTATTAAATTATAATTAAGTTATTTTTATAGTTTTTCTTAAATTTTTGTTCAAGTAGGAACAACTTACAATTAAAAAAGTTATACCAATTATACTTTTGAGGAACACTAATATAGGTAAGGATCTTTTAAATGGGACTTTAGTGTCAAATTAAGAAAATTTCAAATATTTTCTTAGAATTAAATTTTTTTTTTATATATTCTTCCAAATAGTTGGTAGAGAAAAATAAACTTGACCATTAAAAAATTAGCATTCTTGCAAATCACTTGATCAATAATTTTTTTTCCCTTCCTTTTTCCCTTTATTTTAAGAGAGGAAAAATAAATTTCCTTAGGTACACCCTTTATTCTTTTTTTTTTTTTTTGAAAAAAAAAAGGCAAATTCACCATTCACTTCTCTCTCCTTCATAAAATAGATTAACTAGCACATCAAGAAATCACTTGCCATTATTGTTTCCTAAATATGAGAAATCAAGAAGAAAAACAAAACAACTACAAAAGAAATAAATTATCATAGTAGCATAAATATAAAATTGGATAATCAAAACACTAAAGAAGTAAAAATTATGGAAAAACATTAAAAGTGAGTCTATAATCCTGCACAACATAGTATACATCTTTAATCCATAATTTAATTTTCAGTATAAAAAATATTTTATATTATATAATTTGCATTATAAAATTATAATGCTATAATTATGTTATATTCTACAATGAAATAAATAATAAGTACCATTACTGAGCATCACAAATATAATAAAGTTGATTATATTTTTTCATTCCAGGGGAAGACTAGTCTCATTACTTTTTATTGGGTGATCGTTGACTTTTGAATATATATATATATATATATATATATATATATATATATATATATATATGCATACATAAATGATTAGAAGGTTTGCATCAAATATTTGTGTCTGTCAATACCGAGACACCAATAGTTTAAAAGTTTAGTACTTATGCTGTTATATTCTTACTCTATAAAAATGTATTCCATATACACTTTATAAGCCAGTATCACTACTAATTGACCAATAACTAATTATTATTATTATGGATAGTTAAATTTGTTTTATTAAAGAAATATATTTGTCAAGGACCATCTACCTATTGTTGCTTCATGAGGGGACCCTAGTGGATATGGAATTGAATAATACATTAATTACTTGTATATATAATAAAATTTTAATGTAACGTCTTTTTTTTTTTAAATGAATGTTAGGCCTCCTTTTAATTATAAAGATTGTATAATAAATTCAAAAAAAATATTATAATTGATATTCTAAACTTCATAAAAAATACTAAATTTATTTCTAACTTCATTAAAATAGAAGAGTCACTTTTTAGTTACCTCATTTGTTATGTTTATTGTATAGATAAAACACTTAAGTACAAGTTATTCTCTTAATAATTATTTTTATATGAAAACATGTACTCTTAAAATTTTAATTACAACAACCGTATCTAATGTAATTATAAAGAATTACTAATTACATCAAAATCAAATTCTAGCACTTCCATCGTGTAGTTATCCAGAACTGATTAAACTCAAACAAGTTTTCACATTTTCACTTTGAGTTTGAGGGGGTATTATATTATATGCGGTGCTAACGATTTCATAACTATCTTTGTAGCTCCAGAATGTTTCAGTCTATGCTCCTATCTATTATTTGGATATACCAAGAAAGACGTACGGTCTAATGAGGCTACTATGAAATATTTACTCATGGGTGGGGCAAGCTCTTCTATTCTGGTTCATGGTTTCCTTAATTGTTGGTACAAAAAAAAAAGCCGCCGATTCAGTAGCATGGGCTGCAATAAGGTCTCGATGTCATTATGTTAATAAAAAATGACTCGGCGGTATGTTAACTAATTGGTCCACTACAGAAACGAGAGTCTACTATGACACTACTATATAACACTCGTGACACTCTTCTAAATTGCGACAAATATCCCTTTTATTTAATTTTATTCTAACCCTACTAGCTAGCTAATCAATTTAACGATATTTAATCAATTTAACCATATTTAATCAATTTTTTCATTGAATTAATAAAATAATTAAAATTTAAAAGATTACATTAAAAAAAAATCCAACTAACATTGACGTATCCCATAACCCTAATTTTTTCTTCCTCATTGTAGCAACTCCAAGTATCTATTATTGCATCAAACGCAAGAATTTCAATTATCGGTGGAGGGAGAACATATTGGTTTCTTAGATAAGAATTCATATTGGTTTATGTGATACTATTGTGATGTGGCAGAAGATGACAAAAAGGGTGAGATACACGATCATCATCCAACTAGTTTCATAAAAAACTAAAAAAAACCATGAACACATTCATGGAAGAGAGGCAATCCAACCTCAACAAGAACCCTCGTTATAAAAATATTATTAATAACCTCTCTAAAATCTATTACATTAAAACCTTTATATAGAATTCACTTATTAACCAAAACTAACTACAATTGTAATAGTCAAGTCCTACATAAAAACTATTTTCTAAAGCAATTTGAATCTAATTATACTAATAATTATCAAATCTAAAACAAACTTGATGGCAAAAAAAAAAAAACCATATTTATTACAATTCTAAAACCCTACGAACCTAATTGGCTTATTTCATTGAATGTCTACTAAAATTCAAAACTATAACGATATGTCCCACATAAGATTCTTTCACTTCAAAAGAACCCGCCCTTGAGCTCAAAAGAAAATAAATTTTCATATAGGTGATCCCTTCTTCCATGACCCAAGAGATATCATTGCCATAGTATATCAACTCACTTTGTTTTGAATCAATCTCGTAGATTTGGAATTTAGGAAATAATTGTTGTGGACAAATATGAATAATAGGTTGATCAAAAGAGAAACTCCTGATACAAATCTATTATCAATATAATTTTGATAAACATCTCTGACTTCATCAATGGATGGTTGTCATTTACTCAGTCGATGGTGATTGATTGGGCTAATCCTATTTTGATACCAACTGACGCGGCAGAAGACGACAAAAAGGGTGAGACACACGATCACCACCAAACTAGTTTCATGGAAACTAAAAAGACACCATGAGTGCACTCATGGAATAGAGTTAATCCAACATCAACAAGAACCCTTGTTGTAAAAGTATTATTAATAACTTCCCTAAAATCTATTACATTACGACCCTTATATAGAATTCCCTTACTAACCTAAACTAATTATAGTTTAATAGTCAAATCCTACATAAAACTATTTTCTAAAGTAATTTGAAGATAATTATACTAATATTTATCAAATCTAAAACAAACTTGACGAAAAAAAAAAAAATCTTTATTACAATTCTAAAACTCTAAAAATCTAATGGGGCTTATTTATTGAACATCTATCAAAACCCAAAACTATTATTAAATGTCACATATCATATTGTCTGTATCTTTGCTCCACTTTCATTATACAATTATGTACAATTACATTTCACCAAGAACCCTAATGGTGGTAATTTGTGGGAGGTCCTAAACATTAAGGGTGGGCAATTATGATGTTTTTTTTTTATCTTCTTAAATTGAGGGTGGTCCTTGATAGTAGTACACCTTGAAGTTGCCATGTTTCAAAACTTAATTGCCTTTTGTCTTTGACTTTGTTCCACTAACTCGTGTTTTTTCATTTTCAAACTTCTCCCTTCCTAATGTACTTGAATTGTGTAAGTATCTTCAGTGCGGTGGATGAACTATTTGAACGCAAAAATACTTATGAAAATTCCAAAAGGGAGAAGTGAAAGTGGACGTAAATTGAGTAGTTTAAAGGGCTTCCATGGATAGCTCCAATAATGCCCTCATATAAGGTTTTGCATATATAAATGGGAAATTTGTAAATATAGAACCTTTGACTGTTGACTTTGCAAATATAGCACCTCATTTTTTCTTTGCTGTTATAGCACTTCAAGACTGCATAAAGACTAAAATATCCCCCATATTCTCTTCTAAAACACAAAGGCATAACACTTCACTCTCATCTTCTTATTTTTTTCTCAGAACCCATTAGTCTCCTGTTTTATCAATTCAACAAAATTTGTTCTCACACCCCATCGTTTGCACACCCCATTGGACCATTATCTTCAAGCAAGAAAGTCGCGACCGTGGAGAAGAAATCGCATCAGTAAGATAGTTAAAATTTGCAGTAGTTGAACTGGGTTTGTGAATTTGAACGAGAAACTGGTCGAGCCCTAAGTCGAGTTTTAGGTCGAGCACAAAGTTAGGTTGAGTTTTAGGTCGAGCACTAAGTTAGGTCGATTTTTAGGTCTAGTTTTAGGTCAAATTTGAAGTCAAGCATGAGGTCAAGCATGAGGTTGAGCATGACGTTGAGTTTGAGGTTAAGTTG
The DNA here is from genome assembly GCA_020080225.1 of Gynochthodes officinalis. Lineage (NCBI taxonomy): Eukaryota > Viridiplantae > Streptophyta > Magnoliopsida > Gentianales > Rubiaceae > Gynochthodes > Gynochthodes officinalis. The sequence goes on along the minus strand of CM034625.1, from coordinate 30,426,096 downwards.
TAGGTCGAGTTTTAGGTCGAGCACTAGGTTAAGTCAAATTTTAGGTCGAGTTTTAAGTCAAGAACTAGGCTAGGTCGAGTTTTATGTTGAGTTTTAGGTCGAACACTAAGTTAGGTCGAATACAAGGTCAAGTTTTAGGTCGAGCACTAGGCTATGTTCGACCAATTTCTCATTCAAACCCATTTCAAATGTAAATGAGACTGAAGTGCTATATGTTTGCATTTTAGAAGAGAATATGAGGGGTATTTTGGTCTTTATGCAGTTTTGAAGTGCTAGAACAACAAACAAAAAAAGGGATGTGTTATATTTGCAAAGTCAACTCAAAAAGGTGCTATATTTGCAAATTTCCCTTAAATAGATTCTAGAAGTAGTAATAATTAAGTGGATATTTGAATTTTCAAAAGTGGCAATTTTGAAACTTGGAAAACAACTAAAACCCATGACATGTTTTGCCAATTTAAATATTGAGTTTATTTTATGTACTCATGAATTGCTTCCTTCATAAATCTATGATCTCTAGATTGTCTCCATTTATGTAATTAACCTCCACTTATACATCTCATTAATCAACTTTTGTCTTTGTTGTTTCATTGATCGATCATACACTTTTAGTTCTTTTCAACAGGAAAAACCATAAGAAAGGATTCAAAAGAGATTACCTTTCATTGCATCCTCAATTATTTTCTTCACATATTTTTCTTCTTTTAGCTCTGCTTTTAAACTGTTTGAACGCTTAAGTATATTCTGCTAGAAATGCAATTTTAATGGATCAATGTTTTCATGCAATACCAATCGAACTATATAATTCGTTAATAATGATATTCAATTAGTACTATCTTGGAGTAATGTTTTTTGGATCTTAGTTTCAATTGGCCAATTTCTTTATTGTTAGGTGTCAAAGATTTTATTTTACATCTCATCAATAGTGATGATCAATTACTACTATCTTTTTTATCTGTTCCATTTTTTTTCAAATTCTTTTTCATATGTTTGGGAGCACAATTAAAATTGGTTTTAGTGATGGAAGGATGCTTGTAATTATGTTTTTCTATAACTCACATTTTGTTGTAATTTTAATAATAACTGGTAATGAACATATTAACTTTTGATTTGAGTAAACTGAATAAAAAAAAATGTAATTAAGAATTTATGAACAAAAATGTAAAAGAACTTTCTTATGCCAATGAACTTTTAAAATATCAGATAATTCTCAATACTCATAATAGTTTTATTTTGTGTGTGCGTGTGTATACATATATATATTTGTTAATGATTTGTATTTGAATTACACTGTTTAAAGGTATGGATGATATCTCTGCAAAGCATGAAATTCAACCTCATTGTTGATTAGAATTAGGAAATGTGGATTTAATGGAGGTAAATGAATATGATCAACATTTTCTTCTATGTATGATTGAAGAGAATCAAATCAATGAAACTAAATAAGACATGATTGCTAAAGAAGTTATTCCACATGCAAGTGGGCATAGAATTTGATACCGAATAGTCAACATATCAGTTATATCAAAATTATGCAAATTTAATGGGTTTTGGAACCAGAATGAGCACTGCACACACAGATAAAAAAATAATATCACCTTGGACAGGGTGTTTGGCTGCTTTCGAGAAGGGACAAGGCCTAGAAACAAGCGTAATGCAATAGTTGAGTGTCATCGCGTAGAAACAAGACGCAATTGCAATGCACAAATAAAGATCAGTTGTAGGCAAAATGTCAAGTACCATGTGGTACAATTTGTTGTTAATCATAATCATGAGTTATCAACTCCAAGCAAGACTAATTTATTTAGATGTTATTGAAATATCACTACTTCCCAAGAAGTTGAAGCTAATGCAGTGAAAAGCTATAGAGTATGACCAAAATAGATAATGGATATCATGTCTAAGCAAGTTGGTGGGCAAGAGAATCTAGGTTTTATTCATGATGATTTGAAAAATTACTTCCAATCTAAAAGATCCATAGCAATGAAGCAAGGTGATATAGGAGGTGTTTTAGAATATTTGCAAAGAATGCAACTAGAAGATTCTAATTTGTTCTATGCAATCCAAGTAGACTAGGATGATCTCATTACTAATACATATTGGGCTTATGCGAGAATGAGAATTGATTTTGCTAGTTTTGGTAATCTAGTTTGTTTTGATACAACTTAAAAAACACAAATATGGTAGACCAATTACATTATCTGCTGGAGTGAACTATCATAAGCAAACTATTGTTTTTGGAGCTGCTTTGTTATATGATAAAATCGTGAAAACTTTTGAAAGGACATTTGATACATTTTCAAAAGCGATGATGTGAAAAATACCAAAAACAATTCTCACAGATCAAGATGAAAGAATGGCTTCAACACTAGTTTCTCAATTGCCAACAACCTATCATCTGTTATGTATTCGGCATATTTATCAAAATGCAGTTAGTTCACGTTTCTGATGTTTTTACAAATTTTTAAGATTTTACTGTTAATTTTAGTATATGCATATATGATTATGAAGAAGTGGATGAATTTTTTTTATGCATGATCAAATATGTTGAAAAAAATACAACTTGGAGGACAATAAATGACTACAAAAATTGTTTGATATAAAGGAGAAATGGACATTGGTATATGGAAGAGAAACTTTTTATGCTGATATGATTACAACCCAGTGGAGAGAAACCATACATAGTGTCTTGAAGAAGTATGTCAATTACAAGAATGATTTACTAGAGTTTTTTTTGATCATTTTCAAAGATTATTAAATGATCACCATTATAAAGTGCCTAGAGCAAATTTTAGATGTAGTCAAAGTACTCTAGTGACGACATTTCTAGTCTAAATTTTAAAGCATGCAACAAGTGTTTATACTTATGAGATTTTTGAAAATTTTAAGGAACAGCTGTGCAAGGGAATAGATTGCACAATTGACGGTAATTGGTAGGAAGGGACTCGACTAAATTACAAGACTACACCTCAACCTCAACGCCATCACTATCTTGTTACATATGATTCATCCAAAGATTTTACATGTAGCTATAAGAAATTTGAGTTTGCTTGTATTTTGTGCTCACATATTTTAAAAATTTTTTACTACTCTTGGCATTATAAGAATACTAGGTGAATATATATTAAAACAATGGACAAAGGCTAATATCTATTAAAGCGATGGACGAAGGCTACTAAGACAGGAAGTACAAGAGTTTGCACAGAAAAGAATGCTAAGATAGATGAAAAGGAAAAAATGAGTGTTCGTTACAAAGAGTTGTCTTGTCTATTTATGCAGTTGGTGACAAAAGCAGCCAAAAGTGAGGAGGCCTATCAAATTGCTAAGGATGAGTTGTCAAAAATTTTAGAAAAAATAGATATAGCTTTTGAAAAAAGATAAAAAAAAAAAAAATGGAAGACATTTGTTCTTTGACTACTATGTGTGCTGCAGTTCAAGATGTTAGCAATAATCAAAATAGAATAAATGAAGGCAGAATAAAGGGTGTGAAGGTTAAAGAAAAAGTCACATATAAGAATAGTAAGAGACCTAAAAATGCTTTGGAAAGGGCTATAAAAAAACACAAGTACAATGACCAAAAAAAAAAAAAAAATCTCTAGTGAAGGTAACATAGATTGTATTGATTATTTGTTATTCCTGATTCTTGCTAGTATTAAATTTATTTAGTTGACAACTATATTGTTCTAACAAATTACATATATATATATATATATATATATATATATATATGTTTACTTAAAATTATTACTTGCATATGGTGACAGGATTGTACAACTAATAATTGTGATTCTATTGTCTTTATGCGGGTGGTTCTAGATTTGGTCTCAGAACCATTACAGGTATTCATTTGTTGCTCTCTTAGCTTGAATTTTTAAAATTTGAATTAACCTTATTTTTTTATATGTTTTAGGCTCCAGCTCATAATTATGTTACAATTCAACCAACCATTGAAAACATCAGAAAGGTATTATAAATATTTTATTCATCGGGTTTCATGACTTGCTTAGTTCAAATTTATCAAATGTAAGGTAATTTCCATTTTTTAATATTTTCTTGTTCCGATTTAATATTTTTTAATATATTTCGCACTACAAGAAAAACCCCCCTTTAGTGACGGAATTTCTAGTGACGAAAAAAAATATCGTCACTAAATATCACCTTTAGTGAGCAAAACTTTTATCGTCACTAATTTTTTGTCTACTCCCAATTTTTAGTAACGAATCACAAAAAGTCGTCACTAAAGAGTGTGGCGAGAAACTTTCCTGTTAAAATAGTCGTAATTAGTGACGAGAATTCAGTGACGACATTCATTATCATCACTAAAATAATCATTATAACGAAATTTTATCGTCACTAAGTTTTAATACCTTTTAGTGACGATATCTTTTTCGTCACTAATGGGAATATGTTTTAGTGACACAATTGTTTCGTCACTAATTGCTTCTTTTTTTTTCCCAAACCAAACTGATTGTATTAAAGTGGAAATCCCCAATTAACACATTACATTAGTGTCCATAAAAATACTAGGTTTAAATAGACGTGCGTTAATACAAAGTACCTAACCCCAGTAAGGATTGGTTAAGGCCTAAACTCACTCTTGATATATGATTTTTAATTAAATTCTTGATTATATGTATATGTGTGAAATATCAGTAATTAAAAAATATAAATTTTTTTAGTGCATTATAAATATAATTTTTTGGTGCAAAAGAAAATTTAATTAGTGGGTTATGTGACAATGAAAAAAAAATAGTTGTAATGTATTAATTCATTTTTTTTATACATAGGGTTGAAGTGTGTAATATTATTACATATGGAGATAGAAAAAATTTATTTTAGTGTATAATAAAACATAATATTATAAATTTGATGAAAAAATATATGTGTTAAGCTAATTAATTTGGGATAGAGTAGATAAAATGTTTTGGACTAAATTACTTGAGCCCCAACTTATAAAGGATTGGGCTTGTTTTGGGCTAAATTGCTTGGGCCAAAACTTATATAAGGATTGAGCTTGTTTTGGGCTAAATTACTTGGGCCACAATTGATATAAGGATTGGCTTTAATTTTTGTTTACTTAAGAATTGGGTTATGTAATTTACTTATTGGGCTGAAGTTAACTTTTGAAAAATATAATTCTTAATTTTTAATAATTGTACTAAAACACCCAAATATATATGCATTTGCCAACATTAGTTGACGTACGAATAGAGTATTTGTTTGTAGATACACTATCAACTCGAGAATTTACACATATATATGAATTTGACTACATTATTGAATTTGCACATATAAGTTTAATCACTTTAAATATATAATTTTGTTAGTAGTAATAAGCACCTCAAGAACCAATTAGTTTACTAGGTTGACGTACAAACTGGGTTTAATAATATTATTAATTATGTTTGTTGTATTCATAGTTTATAACTAGTAAGATGTTTTACTAAATTAGCCATTTTTAACAGATGGAGAGAGGGAGAAAATGTAAAATATTTTCACTATTTTAATTAAATTTGGCTCAAACCACAGGTGCCAAAGCCTCGTCAAGAACAATATTGCTATGCCATTTGACTAACAAGAAATGGGTCAAAATTGTATTTTAGTGTATAATATTATTAACTATGGAGATATAAAATATTTGCTTTGGTATACAACAAAATTGAATATTATAAATTTTAATAACAACATATGCATTGGGACATATATAGTTTCAAACTAATTATAGCCATTAATGTAATATAACAATACAAGTAGTGATTAATACATGTACATATATAGTGAGACGTATAATGTATAACAAAAGTAGTAGATACTTATACAGTTATACTCCTTTGTTCCAAAAAAGGAGTTCGGTTTTACTAATGTACAACTTTTTCTTGTTAGTCAACAAAATGCAAGTGCAACTAATGTTCTCATTAAAGGTATTGTATGTCATACACCATTTCATGTAATCTATCTCATTAAGAGTATTTTGGATATTTTGTTGAATAATCAGTATGCACTTTTGAAATAGTGGATATGTTTTGAGACAAACACTTTTTTTTTTAGGACAAAGGGAGTATCTATATATCCATATATAGATAGGACTAAAATCTATAGTATAAGCAGTTAATTCATATATATATAGTAGTTATGTGGTTATGTAATTATAATAAAAGTAATTAGTACAAAGGATAATTACTTTATTGCATATATATGTTGGGTATGGTTCATACTTCGCATTTAAGCAACAACAGATTGTCCCCCGACAAACACGGGGGTCCCGCTCCCCTGTAGAGACCTTATGTAGTTTGAGAAAATATTTGTAAAAAAAGTCAATTTAGCCATTAAATAACTAATTAGGATTTTAAAATTTAAAGATTTAAAATATTCAAATCAGAATTTGCATAAATGAACATAGCATTGTAAATTAAAAAATTGATTACTAGTCAAAAAAGGTAAAGAGTTTTTTAATAATTAATAATAAAATATGGTATGTGTAAATGCTTAAAAAAAACAAAAGGGGGAAAACCAAATTTAGTTAGAGGAAAGAGCGGGATGTTAAAAACAGTGGCTCAAATTTTACAACATTCTCTGCCCAGCCTTTACACTTAAACAAAAATGCTATTTTGCTCCTTTGAAAGTCATACTCCCGAACCCAGCACTCCGCCCTAGTTCTCTCTTTGGCTAGCTTTAACACTTCATTTTGGTGTTGAATAGAGACTCTCATCTTGATAGAAACCAATGTAAGCTACTGAAGATCATTACTGAAGTGGAGACAACCGAATTTCTCCAGTATTTTGAAGGATCCTGTCGGGTCGTACAACAGGGTCACCGTCGACCCGAAGCTAGACCCGGTGATTTCTTGATGATTTCTGTTGTGAGTAGCGCAAAGGCTCCCCCAATCTTCTGGAAGAGGTCTTGGAGGATTTAAAACTTGGTTTATGCCACATTTTCGAAAACCCGAAGGCACATACCCGATTTCTTCAAAAACGGTAAAACTCTGATTTTCTTGTATTTCTTGATGATGTTTTGCTGTTTTAAGTCGCTAAACACACTAGAGGAACCTCCATATAGCTTTGTATTCTATGGGTTGGTGATTTAAGGGCTGAATCCGATAGTTGGTTTTTTAAAATTTTGAAATTCTATTGTTCGGCAATTTCGGTCTGTTCTTGAAGGCTCATTGTTTATGAAAATCCGATAGTTAGTTATTTGACTTAAGGGCTGAATTTTTTTTCCATTTTGGGCTTCAATGTTTGTGGAATTTTTGCTGCATTTTTCAAATTTCGGTGGAATTTGCATTTTTGTTGTTCTGTTGAGATATTGTGGCGAAAATGCTACTGCGTTTCCATTAAAAGTTGGTTGAAACTCTTGTTGGGCTATTTCCAATTTATGGGTTTATTGTTGTTCTTGACTTGGACCTTTAGGAAGTAAGGGTATTCTTTGTTTTTGGAATTGTTTCTCTGGAATTTGTTCTGCATTTTTGTTCTATTTCTTTAGAATGTAATTTCTTCACTTTAACTGCCTTGCGTTGGAATTAGGATATAAGGGTCACTGCTGTCTTCACTTTTTCTAAGATTTATGTCTTCACTTCAACTGCCTTGTGTAGGAATTAGGATGCATAGCTTGTATGGTAAAGTTTCTATGTGTATGTCATTGATGTTGATGGCTGTTTTCGACTTTCCCTCTTCTATTTTTAGAGTTTATAAGTTTTTTGTTTCTTGTTGCATCCTATTACCTTTTCGATTAAGTTGCCAATGTTGTGGTTTTGTTCTAAGTTTTGCCTAAAGTAGTTTGTAAAATTTTTGGACTGTTCTCTCATAATATTATGCCGACTGTTTTTTCGACTTTTTTTAGAAGTTTTTTGACTAGTCCAAACTAGTTTCTCTACAATTTGTGCTGCAATTTTTGGCCTATTTTTTTCATTGGATTGTTGATTCTTTTTTTGGATTTTTTTCTGCATTTGTTTGGACTATTCTCTCATAATGTTATGCCGACTGTTTTTGTGACTTTTTTTAGAAGTTTTTCCACTGGTCCGGAGTGGTTTCTCTGCAATTTGTGCTGCAATTTTTGGCCTGTTTTTTTCATTCGAATGGTGACTTTTTTTTTGGATTTTTTTCTGCATTTGTTTGGACCATTCTCTCATAATGTTATACCGACTGTTTTTGCGACTTTTTTTAGAAGTTTTTTGACTAGTCCGGACTTTATTCTCTGCAATTTGTACTGCAATTTTTGGCCTATTTTTTTCATTGGAATGGTGACTGTTTTTTTGGATTTTTTTTCTGCATTTGTTTGGACCATTCTCTCATAATGTTATGCCGACTGTTTTTGCGACTTTTTTTGGAAGTTTTTTTACTAGTCCGAACTTTATTCTTTGCAATTTGTGCTGCAATTTTTGGCCTATTTTTGTCATTGGAATGGTGACTGTTTTTTTGGATTTTTTTCTGCATTTGTTTGGACCATTCTTTGTGAGAGATTTGCTAGTGACACCTTCCAGGTCAAGTAGTCATTAATTCTTATTATCCTTTTTAGCTCAATCTTTTGTCATAATTAGAAAAGGTTTTGATTCATTTTACACACGGTGTAATATCCAGGGACTTAGCCAACGCAACAAGGTGAATCGGGCTGCCAATGACACCCCACCAGCTGTTGGGATAGTCTCCATAGCTAGAATTATGGATGATCTGGTTAGTACAGCCTTAGTATGTTGTATTTTTCACTATGGTTATGTGGGATATACTTAAAGCATGTACTATCATTATGGCCACTTAACAGACGAAGAAAGAAGGAAAAGCCCCAACAGCAATTGATTTATATGAAATTGCTCATTTCTCCCGAAAGAAGGGAAAGATGGTTTCTGACAAGGTACAAAGAACATTGGTAAATGACTTTCATTCAATGTATGCAATTTTTGTTTGTAAACGTTTAGACTAATTGGCGAATAATTTTGTGTTTATTAATGTAGGACGAATTGCGGCAGGAGGAGTCTACCTCCTCAAGTTCACCAATAGATATATGCCGGAGGAAGCTACGGCACATCCCTGGCGAGGAGAAGAGTTGGGCTGCTTCAAAGAAACCAGCAATTGTCTTGGAAAGACTCCAAACGGAAGTAGAAGTTGAGAGGAAAAGAGCGAATGATGCTGTGGAGCGAAATGAAGTAATTACTGCTAAGGTTGATGCCTAAGAAGGTGAATTGAATACGATGAAAGAAAAAGTGCACTTTTTAATGGAGGAATTGACTCGTCTAGCTAGTCAACAATCTTCAAAAGATGTAAGTTCACATTTCATTTATGAGTATCTTATGATGATGATATTGGTTAGATAAAGAACATGGTAACTTAAGTGATTGTTTCATGTATATTCATAGATACCACATTAATATTATATACGCATGATATATTTGCAATGTCTCTATGAGATATAAACAGTATGTAACATATTGGTGCTTAAATGTATAGGTTGGTTCAGGAATTTTTTTCTTTTAGCCAGTAGTTGTATTGTATTACGTCATGCAATGCATTAGGTGCTCAGTTTTGTTTTCTTCGAATGCTAGCATTATAGTATTACTATTATCAATAATTGGTGGAATTGTCGTATGTATTGAGATATAATTTTGGGATATTGCTGCTTCTAAAAGATATAATTGTTTTATAAAGGCGAGCTCAGATATCACGAAAACATGATGTTTGCTTAAGGATTGTTACAAGTAGACTCATAGTTTTTATATATTTATCATCAAAGCAGAGAATATTTCTTATAGTTTCTATGAGATACGAACATTAGGTAACATATTGGTGCCTATATGTGTAGGTAAGTTTGTGATATAGTTTTGCGATTAGTTTGAGAATATTTCTTATATTGGTTAGGGAATATTTCTTATAGTTTGTGAACATTAGGTAACATATTAGTTTCTTATGTATAGCTCGAGATACATTTGGTGGTTAGTTTTGTTTTCTTCGATTGTAGCAATTGTAGTATGACTTTTATTTTTAACTGGTGGAATTGTATAATGTCATTCCATATATAATTATGGAATGTTTTTGACCAACAGAGATATAATTGTTTTATAAAAATGAGCTTGGTTATCATGAAAATTTGTTGTTCCCTTAAGGATTGTTGCATTTAAGCTTTTTGTTTCATGTCATTATCATCAATGCAGGGGATATTTCTACATTCGTATGAGATATAAACATTATGCAACATATTGGTGCCTTGTTAACAGAGTTTGTTTATGAAGATTATCTTTCATTGGTCGTAATGTATTATGTCATGTGAAACATTTCATAATCACTTCATTTATGTTTGATTGTGGAGAATGTATTTACGCTTTTTGTTTCATGTCATTATCATCAATGCAGGGGATATTTCTACATTCGTATGAGATATGAACATTATTCAACATATTGGTGCCTTGTTCACAGGGTTTGTTTATAAAGATTATCTTTCATTGGTCGTAATGTATTATGTCATGTGAAACATTTCATAGTCACTTCATTTATGTTTGATTGGTGGAGAATGTAGTATTGTTGTGATAATTCGTTGGTGGAATTGTATTATGTATTAAGATATAATTTTGGGATATTGTTGCTGCTGAAAGATATAATTATTTTATAAAGACGAGCTCAGTTGTCATGAAAACATGTTGTTTCCTAAAGGATTGTTGCAAATAGACTCATAGGTTTCATATATTTATCAGAAATGCAGGGAACATTTCTTATAATTTCTATGAGATACGAACATTAGGTAACATATTGGTGCCTATATGGGTAGTTTGGTTTGTGATTTTCTTATGTGATTGGTTATATTGTTATTTCCCACGAGATACATTTGTTGGTCTGTTTTATAATCAATTCGGTTGCTGGAATTGTAGTATGACTATTATTGTTAATCGGTAAAATTGTATACTGTAATCATATATATATAATTATGAGATGTTGTTGCTCCTGTGGATATATTTGTTTTTTAAAAACGAGCTTGGTTATCATGAAAATATGTTGTTCCTTTATAGATTGTTGCATTTACGCTTTTGGTTTCATGTCATTATCATCAATGCAGGGGATATTTCTACATTCCTATGCGATATGGACATTATGCAACATATTGGTGCCTTGTTAACAGGGTTGGTTTATGAAGATTATCTTTGATTGGTCATGATGTATTATGTCATGTGAAACATTTCGTAGTCACTTCATTTTTCTATGATTGGTGTAGCATGTAGTATGATTATTATAATTTGTTGGTGAAATTGTATTTTGTAATGAGATATAATTATGGGATGTTACTACTTCTAAGCCTTTAATTGTTATCGCGACATGATATTGTTCCTTGAATACGTTCTCAAATGTGCACTCATACATTTCATTTCTTTTTTGTCAATGCATGGCACATTTCTACATTTGTCTGAGAAATAAACATTATGTAACATAATGATGCCTAGTTAAAAGGATTGGTTAAGAGTATGATTTTCGCTTTGTAGTCTTCTATTATGTCATGTGATAGGTTGCATGGTCATTTTTGTTATATGTGATTGGTGGAAAATATAATATGATTATTATTATTCATTACGATGAATTGTACGATGTCATGAGAGGTATAGTTATGGGGTGTTGTTTCCGTAGCTAGTCATATTTGTAATTGGATTGAATTTATAACATTTACTGCTTTTTCCTTTTCTTATCACAGTGACGCATCCATCACCAGGTTATGCCAAGCATTCACAGATTGTAGACATACTTTGGAATCAAATGGCGGTTGGTTCTTTGTTGTAAAGGTCTTAAAATAGCCTTTTGCTTATTTACTTTTAGAATGCTATGGGAATTATGTGTACATTACTATTTTGTGGGGTGTTAATGTTTGGATAATGTTTTATTCTCATGGTTCAACTACAATATTTAACTTTTATTTTCTTGTATGCTAGGAAAGTAAAATGTTGTCTTTTGCAATGCACAAGTTTATCTTTCGTACGTTTCTTCATATGGGCTTTGAATGTTGAATGATTAGTAAGACTGTTTTTATTACATTTTTGATATCGATGATGTTTGTATTAAAAGGATAAATAATGTCACAATCAATAAATTGATGTTATTAGTGATAAAATATTGAAATATACAATGTTATAGCTTTGGTTAAAATTGTCACTAAAAACACTATTTAGTGACAATTTTTTTTCGTCACTAATTTCATTTGCGAACGAATTTTTAGTGACGAGATTTTTTCGTCACTAATGCAAAAGGACGTCAAAATTTTCCGTCACAAAATTTCATTCACCAGCAAACTTTCTGTGACAAATTTAAAGTCCTCACTAACCATTTAGTGACAATAAAATTTTTGTGACAAACATAAAGTCGTCACTAACCATTTAGTGACGACAAAACATATCGTCACTAGTTCGTCACAGAAAGAGTTGACCAAGGTTCTTTTTAGTGACGACTTTTTTTTCCGTCACTAAACCGTCACAACTGCCCAACTGACCGAAATAGTTTCAGTGATGAAAATTTTTCATCACTAAATTTCGTCACTAAACGTGCTCAATTAGTGACGATTCTTAACTTTTAGTGACGACTTTTTTCCCCTCTTTGTGACCACTTTTTTCCGTCACTAATTTTCGTTACATCTTCAAGTCATCACTAACGCCACTCATTTAGTGACGACTTTTTTGTTTCGGTCACTAAAACCCTTTAGTGACGGAGCATTAGTGACAACCTAGTGACGAACCATTTTTTCGTCACTAACTGGTTTTTGTGACAAAAAAGTGACTTTTAGTGACAATATTCCAGTCGTCACTAAAGCCCATTTTTCTTGTAGTGTCGGTTCATATTTAATATTTTATCTAATATTTTTAAAAATATTTTCTAGTTTAGATTTAATATTTTAGAGAATATTTTTGGAAAATTTGCAAGAGATAATCTACAAAATAGTCCCTTACATATATGGAAAAGAACTTTTTAGTCCCTCACAAAAAAAAAAAAAAACCAATCAGTCCCTTACATATATATTTTTTAGTCCTTCACATATATGAAAAAGAACTTTTTAGTCCCTCACCAAAAAAAAAACCAATTACATATACAAAAAATCCTTTTTTTATGTGATTGTTACAAAATTCATCACAGCCTCGTCTAGACCCAGAGAGAGATAGAGAGATATATATCAACAGGATGTGGATGTAATGGACATTTTTTAGGGAAATCAATCTAGAAAACAAATGGAATATTTTTGCAATTTACTAGAAGGTTCTAAAAAATCAACAGAAAAAATGGCTGTCTTTTGAGATCATCGGCGGACAAACAAAGAGAGAGAGAGGGCAACCACCCTTGAGATAATCAACATTTTAAGAAATAATGATTTTCCATGATTCCAAAAAAGCCCTCAACAAATAACACACTTATGGCACGTGTTGGCAAATTTGACGAAAAATTTGACAAAAGTTGACGGAAAGACCAAAATAGATTAAATATATGAAAGTGAGGGACTGATTGGTTCGGGTTTTTTTTGTGAGGAACTAAAAAGTTCTTTTCCATATATATGAGGACTGATCGGTTCGGTTTTTTTTGTGAGGGACTAAAAAGTTCTTTTCCATATATGTAAGGGACTGATTGGTTCGTTTGTTTTTGTGAAGGACTAAAAAGTTCTTTTCCATATATGTGAGGGACTATTTTGTAGATTATCTCAATTTGCAAATATAGCACATTTGACCGTTGACTTTGCAAATATAGTGTCTCACTTTTTTTGTTTGTTGTTATAGTACTTCAAGATTGCATAAAGACCAAAATGCCCCTTATATTCTCTTCTAAAATGCAAAGACATAGCACTTTACCCTCATTTACATTTGAATTGGGTTTGAATGAGAAATTGATTCAGCATAACCTAGTGCTCGACCTCATGCTTGACTTCAAACTTGATCTAAAATCAGACCTAAAATTCGACCTAAAATTCGACCTAACTTAGTGCTCAACCTAACTTTGTGCTCAACTTAGGGCTCGATCAGTTTCTCGTTCAAATTCACAAACCCAGTTCAACTAGTGCAAATTTCAACTAACATCCTTTAATGTGATTTCTTCTTCACGGTTGCGGCCTTCTTGCTTGAAGATGATAGTCCAATAAGGTGTACAAACAATGGGATGTGAGTAGGGGTGTAAGCGAACTAGTACGTTCAGTGCACAGCTCGTGAACAAGTTCGGTTACGTTCGTTTACATTCATTTAATAAACAATAAATGAACAAATTTTAGTGAACAATAAATGAACAGATTTTAGTGTTCGTTTAATAAATGAACACGAACCCGAACAGATATGTGTTCGGTTTGTTTATGTTCGTGAACAAGCTCGTTTAATGTTCGTGAACATGTTCGATTAATATTCATTTAAAGCTTTGTTTAGTGTTCGTGAACATGTTCGATTAATGTTTGTTTAAAATAATAATTATAATAATTATAATAATTATAATAATATTGATAATATATACAATTTTGTCAAAATTACGTCGTTTTGACTATTAGGGTTAATTCTCAACTTAGGACTTAAAGGGTAGGGTATTTGTTCTTAACGTTTTATAGGTAAATATATATACTTTGTAAACTTTGCATTTGGAGTTAATTTTCTATTGTTAATCTCTTTTATTTTATTTTATTTTCTTGTTGAAACAGGATGTGCTGAGTTTCAAAGTTTTACAGTCTTTGTTTTTACTCTTTTTGCAAGTTACTCATTTTTACTATGAAATTGTACACTAAAAGCTCTAGTGGTGTAAGCGAACAGATCTTTCGGTGAACATGTGTAAATATATATGTAATATTTATATATTATATTATTTTAAATTTTTGTTTATTTAAGTTCTTGCAAACATGTTCGTTTAAATGTTTGCGAACATGTTCGTTTAAATGTTCGCGAACATGTTTATTTAAATGTTCGCGAACATACTCGTTTAAATATTCGTGAACATGTTCATTAAGTGTTCGTGAATATGTTTGCAAACATTAACGAACATTAATAAATATATTCGAGATCGGCTCGTGTTCGTTTAAGTTTTTCATATTTGTGTTTGAGATCGACTCGTGTTTGTTTAAAATAAACGAACAGATCTTGAACAATGTCCGTTCAAGATCGTTCGGTTCATTTACAGCCTTAGATGTGAGAACAAATTTTGTTGAATCGATAAAATAGGAGACTAATGGGTTCTACGAAAAAAAATAAGAAGATGAGGGTGAAGTGTTGTCTTTGTGTTTTATAAGAGAATATGAGGGGCATTTTAGTCTTTATGCCGACTTACAGTTCTATAACAGCAAAGAAAAAAATGAGGTGCTATATTTGCAAAGTCAACGGTCAAAGGTGTTATATTTGCAAAATCAACAGTCAAATGTGCTATATTTGCAAATTTTCCAATATTTTTTTAATATTTTCTGATTTTTTTAATATTTTATTTTGAGACTTTAGATTTGAATATATTTCAATTTGAAGATATTATGTCGGTTAAATTGGGTAAAAAGCAACAACAACGTTCAAGCATGCCTTATGTATTATAAAATATAATAATAACTTGTTATTACACATTAATGTTCACTTTTAGATAAAGTTTTAACTATAACCTCTTTCTTTTTGGTTGCAGGATCTTCCAAACCAAGTATTAACAAACAAAACACTAGATTGATTCAATGTACTTTTAACTAGTGTAAGTGTCTTGAAGAATTACTTTTCAAATTATTGGAGTTCCTCAACCATTAGTGTTGTCAATTGAGAATGATTTTCTCTAGGATTGAAATAAAATTACTATAATTGCTTGTTATTTTAAAATTTTATTTTTTAAAAATTTTTTTGGTACTTTACATAAAATAATAAAATAATTAATATAATGCATGTACATTTTTTAATTAGAACTAAACTAAAAGTTCAATTTAACATTTTCAGAATACTATTTGATTTTACTATTATTTAATACATTTGTGCTTATCAGTGAATTATCCATGTATAGCAACTAAATTTTTTGCTGTCTAATTTTCTTTATTGTCCAATCATTATATCCCTATAAAGTATTCACTTCATTCCAATAAAAAGAATTGAATTTCAAAATACAAAAACTTTGTTAATAAAGATATTTATTGTCACTCTAAAAACATAATATTTGACAAGCTAAAATTCTAAAAAAATTGCCAATTCCTAAATAAATTGTTCTATATTGGCTGGCTAGTTTGTGCACTAAAAAGTTTTGGCTCATTGCTCTACTCTGTTCATTGATCCAAAAAGCTACAATAATGAACAATTTGCTGTTGTCAAAATAATAATAATAATAATAATTTGCTTTTGTTAGTACTTTCTGAAATGAAACCTATATGTAGCAAAAAATGATAGTTAAATGACATTAACAAATAAGACAAGGCTTTTAAATTGTAAAAATTGAATAGAAAATGATGTGCATGTACATGAAAAGAAGTGAAACTTGAAGTTGGCCATTATTCATAGAATTCACTTACCTGCATCCAGCCTTTCCATTCCTCAATTTGATGCCTATTAAGACACATTATCGATTTTCCAAAAAATGGCGACTTATCATGGTGTATCTTCAAGGACGTAATTGTTGAAACTATGATTAGAAGAAAGTAGAGAAACAATAAAAGATCCCAACTTTAACTCTGTATAAAAAGCTAAGTGACATATCTCAACTATAAACTTTTATAGGATCCTGGTGCGATGCTGAAAGTCCACAAACAGTAATCTCATCATTTAAAGAACAAAAAAGTAAGAGGTTGTTCATTGCATCTTCGGGAAAACACAATAGCATACCGAATGAATAACCAAAAAATTAAAATAAAATAAAATAAAATAATTGAGAAATTAGTGAACTTACAATTTTGAAAAAAGGTTCTCTTAATTGTACTCCAAAATCTCCTAATATATCCAAGCAACAAATAGTGGTACAGTTCTAAGAAAGAATGACACCTTCACCCAAAAACAAAACAAAAAATAAGAATTCAACATTTCTTTACTGTACCCACCATGAGATGATCATGAGCATTGCAAGCTTGTTTTGCGGCTAGTTTTGCATTACAACCTAATTATATACCATATTAAGCCCTTAATCATTACATGATTGAAAAATGAAATGAGCCCTCTAAAGTACTAAATTTATGTTCATTTTCAAATCTTCCTTTTGAAATTTTCACAAGTACTTATTTGTTCTAATTGTTCACCCATCCCACTAAAGACACAATTCAAGTACACTAGGTAGTGCGAAAACTGAAGACACAAGTGCCCAATTTGGACCCTCTATACAGTAGGTGTAAAGTCTGGTTTCTCTCTACAAGTGGAGAGGAGAGTTAGTTTCACTTTTAGTAGGAAAGTGAAGATAGTTAGCTGAGAAAGACAAACCCACGAGATTAGGTACTAAGTAAGATTAGAAAAGGCTTCAAAAAAGAGGGGAAAAGCAAAGACAGAGACAACCTCTGTCGGAAGAAAGACACACAGCCGTTGCCAACGGTAAAATTTGAACATCTCAAGAATAAACAACCGAATTAGCCAAGGATTATCCAAAAATCACAACAGCAAACCCAGATCCAGTAGAAACGCCTTCATCACCCTCACTGTGAGGAAGAGAATCCACAAGCGCCGCTCCAAACTAGACCAAGCACAAAAGCCATCAACCTCTACACCGTGAGGAAGGGAATCTACAAGGGTTGATTTGAAAGGCAAACGCAAGAAGATCCAGTGTTCAATATCCTGAGACAAGATGGATAGAGAGGACGAAGCAAAAGGCACAAACGAAGTAGCAGAACTGGTCAAAATGCTGAAACTCAATCATGATGAAGAAGAAGGAGTCGCATTGCAGGAAGAAGACATAAAAGGCGGAAAGGAGGAAAGCCAGAGAAGCTTGATAGGAAAAATATACGGCGACAGAAAAGCTAATTTCCTTGGATTGAAGAACACAATGCAAGCAATTTGGCCACTACAATCTCCGATCAAGGTACGAGAAATCGGAGTAAACTTTTATCAATTTTTGTTCACAAGCAAGGAAGATAAAATACGGGTGTTGAAAGGGAAATGCTGGACATTTGACCAACAATACTTAATCTTAAGAGAATGGACAGAAAATATCAACAAAAACGACAAAGGGTTTCATCAGGTGGATATATGGCTGCAAGTGTGGAATTTACCCAACCATTGGCTGACCAAACAAACAGCAGCGAGAATCGGAACCCTGTTCCCGAAAGTCCACGATATCATCATTCCAGAGAACGGCAGTTCGAAGGGTAGACACATCAAAATGCTGATAACACTGGATCTTGAAAAACCGTTGCTGCGAGGAACACACGTCAGGCTTGAAGGTGCATCACATTGGGCGTATTTTCAATATGAACAACTGGCTGGTTTCTGTCTGTATTGTGGAAAAGTTGGCCATTCAGAGAAAAACTGCAGCACAAGAGCTGAAGATCAAAGGCAAGAGACGTTACAAGAGGGTCAATACGGAGAGTGGATAAGAGCGGAAGGCTTTAAAAGAGAGAAAAATGAGAAATGGCAACCAGGAAGATTAGAGCTGAGGAAGAACAGCTATCTTACCTGTGAAGGAGAAGAAGTACACAAACAACAAAGAACTTAGTAAAAGGAATACGCACCTTCAGACCACTACACAAGACTCCAGAGAGAATAAAGGAAATAAGATAGCGGAGGAAAAGTCAGGAGCAAAAGAAAACAAAGGGGAGGAAACAACCAGAGAGAAGGACAGGGGTGCAGCAAATGAGAATAAAGCGGAATCATCAAAAGCACTCGAGCAACAAGATATAGCCGAGGTGTTCATGGAGGAGGTTTTGCATCAGACACGAATCGGATAAGCAAAATTTTCAAGATGTCTCTTTAGTAAACATTCCAATTGGCGAGAATTGAAGGGCGGTGGAAGATAAAGCAAGTCGGCAATGGCAAGGAGAAGCATCCGAAGCAATAGGGAAAGCAGAAGAAGTCAGGAAGGCAAAGTGGAAGCGAGCAGAGAGACTCTCCGTCATTTCAAAAATACAGTAGCACTACAATATGCGGGCTCACTAAGGATAGGAGACAAGAGAAGTAGAGGAGAAGACGGAAAGGAACCCGAAGGTGATGATACACACTTGGAGGACAAAAAAACACAAAAGGATAAACGACTTGCCAACACAAGGACAAAGGCGGAAGAGACCAGCCACAAATGGTCTCTCAAGGAAATACGAGTATGTGTGTGTGGAATTGTACAGGTTTGGGAGGACCCTCTACAATTTCCCAGTGAGGAAATGTACTTCCACCACCTGATTTGTTTTTCTTCTTTGAAACAAAACAAAAAAATTTGTAAATACTGATGCAACCGTTTGAAGTATCAACATAGATGGGAAACTTTTGAGCCTACGGGAAGAAGTGGAGGATTGCTCGTGTCTTTGGGCTACCACAATCAAGGTTTTGAGGTGCATAAAAATTCCTTTTCATTTCAAATGGAATGTCAACTAGAAGGAGACGATTCAAAGTGGTGGGCGTATTTATTTATGCTAGTCTTGAAATGAAAACCAGACAACAACGATGGGCGTTCTTGGAAATCGAAAGAAGAAAATGGGGCGATTGGTGGTTCATGGGAGGAGATTTCAACGACATAGCTAGTCCGGAGGAGAAAAAGGAGGAAGAAGAAGACCATTGTCCAAATTGTATGGGTTTTGAAGTTCATTACGAATATGGAAATGGCCGACTTAGGATGTGTGGGACACAATTTTACTTGGGCTAACAATAGAGAGGAGAGGGGTTTGTCGAAGAAAGACTTGTGATTTTTTCATCACCATTTTGGAGGTTAAAGTTTCAAAATGCTCGAGTTTTTCACAAAGGAAAATCCGCTTGGCCATGCATTGTTAGTAATGGACAAGACCTTACACCCAAAAGGCCAAGAAAAGATTCATTTTTGATAAGAAATGGATAAAGGAGGAAGGTATAATGGAGAGGATTGAACACAGCTGGCAACAATGGCAAGAAGGATCAGAGCTTCACCAACTCTGCGCTAGAATCAGTCAATGCCGAGAGGAGTTAACAAGGTGGAGCAAACATCATGGGCCGAATACAGCTAAACAAATCAAGCAACTAAACGAAACCATGGAAGCGATGAGGAAAAGAGGAGGAGCAAGGGATTGGATGCTATGGGAAAAAGTCAAGAGAGATCTCAATACCGCATATAAGCAAGAAGAAATTTTCTGGCAACAAAAATCAAGAGTTCAATGGCTCAAGGAAGGAGACAAGAACACCAAATTTTTTCATGCAAGCACTTTACAAAGAAGACAAAACAATGGCATCTACAGATTGGTGTCCGAACAAGGAGAGGTCAAGGAACAAAAGGCAGAAATACAAGAGGAGATTACCGACTATTTTACTAAATTGTATACAGCTAGCAACACTCAAAGAAATCAGGAAATTTTGGAGGGTATCCCGAGTTCAATCACACATAATATGAATCAAGACTTGATCAAACCAGTTGAGGACGCAGAAATCAAAGAAGCATTGTTCCAAATGAACCCCAACAAAGCTCCGGGACCGGACGGTATGACTCCCCTCTTTTTTCAGAAATTTTGGAATGTGATAGAAGATGATGTTTGTGCTGCTGTAAAAGATTTTTTTGTAAGAGGAAAAATGTTAAGACATTTAAACCACACTTTACTTACACTAATTCCTAAGGTTAAAAATCCAACAGCTATTTCACAATTTAGGCCAATTAGTCTATGCAATGTAGTGTATAAGATAATAGCAAAAATCTTGGCTGAAAGACTTAAGAATTGTCTGCATAGCTGTATCAGTCATAACCAATCAGCTTTTCTCCCAGGAAGACAAATTTATGATAATGTAGTGGTTGCACATGAATGTATTCATACTCTACACTCAATGAGAAAAGGAAAAAAAGGATACATGGCCTTAAAAATTGATATAGCTAAAGCATATGATAGTGTGGAATGGGATTTTTTAAAGAAAGTTATGAGAAGAATGGGTTTTGCAAGAATTTTCATAGAGTGGATAATGCAATGTGTAAGTACTGTGTCTATGTCAGTTAACATCAATGGTGAAATATGCGGCAAATTTGAGACCTCTAGAGGAATTAGGCAAGGTGATCCACTGTCATCATATTTATTCTTAATTGTATCAGAAGCACTTGCTAATCTAATCAAACAAGCAACTATAAGAGGAGAGTATAATGGAATGAGAGTGAGTAGGAATGGACCAAGGATCACACATTTATTTTTTGCGGATGATTCTTTATTGTTTTGCGAGGCTAACGTGGAACAGGTACAAAATCTGAAAGCCTTACTGGAGAAATATGGTCAACATTCAGGTCAAAAGATCAACTTAGAGAAGTCTTCTATCTTCTTTGGTAGTAATGTTCCAGGGACGCTTAAGAACCTCATTCGCAAAGAGCTAGCAGGAGTGCAAGAGCTACGCAAGGCCAAATACCTAGGCCTCCCAATGCTAATAGGGAGATCCAAAAGAGAAGTTTTCAACTTTGTGGTGGAAAAAGTGTCTCAAAGAATACAAGGTTGGAAGACGAAGTTCCTCAGCATAGCAGGTAAGGAAATTTTAATTAAGTCGGTACTAAATGCACTCCCTGTTTATGTAATGGGTTGTTTCAAGCTTCCTATAGCAGTATGTAAGGCAATATGCAGCATCACAGCTAACTTTTGGTGGGGGAACAATGAGAAGAACAAGAAAAAAGTCCACTGGAAAGCTTGGAAAAGCCTCACAGATCCGAAACACAAAGGAGGGCTGGGCTTTCAAGATATTCAAAGCTTCAATGATTCACTATTAGCAAAACAATTGTGGAGGTTGGAGACCGAGCCGAACCTACTCATGAGTAAAATATTAAAAGCAAAGTATTTCCCTCAGGGGAACCTAAAGCAAGCAAAAGCGAGAGGGAATAGCTCATGGTTATGGAAAGGATGGCTAGGAGTTAGGCACTTGATTGAGAAAGGAGGAAGGTACAAGGTGGGAGATGGGCGTTCAATTAATATCTGGGACTCTCCGTGGATTCCTGAGTCTAAAGACTTCAAAGTGCAGCAAAATAACCCACACAAAGATGAAGTATTTTGGGTTAATGATCTAATGCTAAACGAAGGGCAAGGATGGAACAAAGAGCTCATCTTCCAACTGTTTGAGGAGCATGAGGCAGCAACAATTCTGCAAATACCGAAGGGACCAGAGGGCAGCAAGGATCAGTTGGTTTGGCACTTCAGTCAATCCGGAAAATTCACAGCAAAATCAGCCTACCACCTGATACAAACAGAAAATAAACTTGCAATGGATAGAGCAGAATCAAGCAACACCGAATCTTCAAAGAAAGCTATGTGGAAGTCCAACTGGAAATTAGAGGTAAAACCCAAGCTGAAATACTTCATTTGGAAGTGCTGCCATAACATCTTACCGACAAAGAAAGCGCTCCAACGGAGAAGGTTGACACTCGACACAATATGCCAAATGTGCGGGGAAGAAAAAGAAAACCTTGAACACATTTTTTTCAATTGCTCTAGAGCAAAAACAGTTTGGCGTATTGCTCCATTCTGATGTACGACCCCGCGAAAGAAGTGGTAAGCTTTGAAGGTTGGTGGCAACGGATAAGCAGCACAAAAAAGAATTTCTTAGGGCAGGAGAGAAGCCAGCTCACCGTGTATATTTTGTGGCAGCTATGGAAGTCAAGGAATGTCTGGATTTTTGAGAAGGAATGGATAACAGAGAGGATAGTAGTTCAGTTAGCTATAGAAGAATGGTTAGAGTATTCGGAGGCACAAAAATGGGACAACATTGAGCAACTAGGACTGAGAAATATCCAAGTCAGTGGTTGCTAAGGAAAAGATGAGGGAACTATCAAAGACAAAGAGTGGATAGAGTAATCTTTTATCTTTTTGAAAGATTATTGTATCCACTTCCAGTTTATTCGATAATTTTGCGAACTTGTAATGATAGGAAGAATATAGTTGAGCCTTGGCCAACAATTTGAGTCAAGGAAGGTTCATATTAGTTGAACTAACTTATGTATCAGTTAACTTGGTTCTATATCAAAGTTAATATAAAGAAGATCCTTTGAAAAAAAAAAAAATCCAGTACATCATTTGCTTGTGCAGTATTTCAACTATAATCTTGTATTTTTGTTACAACATTTGAACAAAGATGGAAAAACACGAGTGAGGGGAATAAGACAAAAGGCAATTAAGTTTTGAAGCAAGACAACTTCGAGGAGTACTACCATCAAGGTCCACCCTCAATATAAGAAGATAAAAAGTCAGTATAATTACCCACCCTAAATGTCTAGGCCCTCTAGGGCCACCCACAAATCATCACCATTAGGTTCGTAGCGTAGTGTAATTGTACATAATTGTACCATGAAAGTGCAGCAAAGATACAGGCAATAGCATCACATCAATCAATATGAATTTTTATCTCAGAAACCAATACGTTCTCCCTCCATTGATAATTGAAATTCTTTCATTTGATGCAATAATAGATGGAAGACCAAAAATTAGAGTTTTGGGATACGTCAACGATAGTTGGAGTTTTTTTTTTTAATGTAATCTTTTAAATTTTAATTAGTTTATTAATTTAACCAACAAATTCATTAAATATGGTTACATTGAAAAAATTGATTAAATATGGTTAAATGGATAAACTAGAGCTAGACGGGTTAGAATAGGGTTAAATAAAATAGACACTTGTCCTAAATTGAAAGAGTATCACAAAAAGTGTTACATAATAATATTACAGAAAACCCGGTGTGGTATTATATACTCTTTGTTTTAAAAAAGAAATTCACTTTTAAATTTTTTTATTCTAAAAAAATTTCATTTTAAATAAAAAAATTTTATTATCCTTACTAATAATAATTATGTATGATCTAAAATTAAAAAATAATAAAAAAGAAAAATTATAAACTTAATGGTGCATTAAATGTGCCATATTTTATAACTAAAAAAAATTGTAGTAAACTAAAAGTTGACTTTTTGGAGATTACTATATTCTTGTTATTATATTGTATTGATTGACCTTATAATATAATATTACACTATATTGTACTAATTAGTTGCAATCTTGAAAATTAATTATAAGTAGCTTTCTCACTTTTAGCCTAGGATATGGTAATTATAATTAGTTTTTAATTTGCAAAAACAAAAAAAAATTAGAAATTACTCCACTTAGTATTAATTTTAATTATTAATTTTGGTAAATAAGAGATTACTCCACTTGATAATTATTGTGTCCTACGCTGAAACAAATTTCAAATTCTCAAGTTGGTTATTGCATTTGGGGGCTAAATACCTTATTAAATTTCGATTTAAATGTGAATATGCTTAATTATTCACTCATCTTGTGGTTTGAACAAAAAAATTGTACATTTATTGTGATTTATAAAACTGTACTGAATATTTTGAACTTTGGATTAAAGTGAAAAATGTACAAAAGATGCAAATCCTATTATAGATGTAATATTCTATTATACCTCTATTTAAATTTTTAAATCTAAAAATGCTATAGTTAATATCTAATCATATTTTTATGAATCAATTTGAGATGGTAAATAAATTTGTGAGATGGTCACATATCAGCTGGTATTCATCCCTTTTTTCATTTTTTTAGTTAATTATATTTACCCACCCCCCCCCCCCCCCCCCCCCCACAAACGCATTTGGTTAAATAATAAAACTAGTCTTGAGATTCTACCAAATAATAGTTTCGCACTAGTAATTTGTGAAATGATAAGAATAACTTTTAATTGAGATGAAGATTACTTTTCTATTTTTAGTAATAAATAAAAATAAGAAAAAATAATAAGATAACACATTATTTAATTTCTATTTCTCATCCCAATACTATAATAAAGTTCATTGTTGTGAACTATTATAACAACAAAATATTCACTTGCAACAATAAAATTACTATTATCTTTGCATTTTTTTTTCAAAGATATTCTCAAAGTTAGTAAAACTTAATTAAATGAAAAAAAACAATTTAGTTCAGAATTGAAAAACTATTATTTATATTGAGTTTGGATGAGATAATTATATGTTTATGAAGTTTGATTTAATATTAAAAAATATTTTGTAAATGTATTATTTGCCTTACGAAGGATAATTTGGCATTTTAGCTAAACAATCTAAGAGGGTGGGGGATATGTTATAGGTTTGTCTATTATTTTCTTTTCTTTTCTTTTTTTTTTTGCTAAAAACGATAGTTATATTGCATTAGAAATAATGTACAAAGATAGCCGAAGAGGCTAATTGATTTTCGTGGTACATTGTTACCATGAAAGAAGCAGCCTTGAAGGCTTACGAAAGCCTCCGAAGAGGAAAAAGCCCTAATAAATAGGGACATACACCCTAACACGTAGGGACAAAATACTACTACTACTAAATAAGGTGACTGTCTTGACTGATATATTACAAATTCCATACAATGAAAGAAACTGAACTCAGAGTCCCTAGTTATCATCTCATGCCTTTCGTGGTGATCCCGCAAATTGCATACGTTGAATAGATTGACAACCAAACTATTACTGCATACATTGAAAAGCCTGCAACCACAGTTGTAACAAAACAACTCACCCAAAAAAAAAAAAAATGCAAATCACACCTACGCACCTAAAATCGCCCCTTATTACTCAAGTTTTTGTCAGCCTGACGGACCAGGCTCTCTCACAACTCATAGGTTTGTCTATTCTAGGAAGGAAATTGTTATTTGACCAAACTTTAGTGTTGTTCTATTGTTTAATCAAATCTGAAGGGATAATGTAGCTAACCTTTTCTTCCCCTTAATCCCTTCATATGGTTTTTCTATTGCCAATGACTTCTACCCTTGGACGATTTCACCCTCCTTTCTTCATCCTTCCAATGATCCTTCCAAAAATTCTCTCTTTACCCACTACATTATTTTTGGTCAATGATTTTGTTGAAAAAGTTAGAAATTTGGTGAATTTTAAAATTTGTGGACAATATATGAAGCAAATTTACCTATCTATAAAATTTGTGATGCCCCGACCATTTTTGACTTAGATTTTGATTTAAGAATATAATTCAATAATCATATACTCACTTTTGTCTCAACTAAACTCACATTTCAATTTTTTTTTCTTTTTGTTTTTTAATATGTAACAATCTAACTTACCATATAAAGAAAGATATGTCTAACTGAACTATAAGGGGTCGAAAACTTATTTATCACTAGACCAAATATGTGCGTGCCACCTTCTTTAAATTTTTATTCTTATCAAAAAATCAACTTATTAGAAAGTATAGTTATTATGTTTACACAAGGTAGATATGAACAAGTTTATGAAATGATCTTTTAATTGAATGTAATGGCCTTATTGAAGACTTATAAAAAGATAAAGATGTAATAATAACAATAGTAATATTTATTCCATGAGGCAAATCCTAGCATAAACATTTTTTTTTTTTTTTGGTGAACTGGCATAAACCTTTTGTCCACGATATTTATTAACACGTTGGAAGGGTGGGACATGCTTGCAGTGTATGCCTTTCCGAATTATGGTGTGATGAGAAAGTTCTGTAGTGGGAAACTAGTCCCTTTATAAGTATTGTAATCCCGCGGAGGCCCCAAGAAATGATAGCTATCGCCTATGAAGTCTCAACACTTTTGATTTCGCAAATGTTACTTTAATAGGACATTAATTAGTCAACTATACTTGCTAGATCCCTTATAGCATTGGTAAATTAAATAACCTTATCTGAACTCCTTTGTTTTTTTTTTTTTTTTTGTGGAAATACCTTTCAATCTCTAGCATCACAATATGTTTGAATATCTTTTTTTTTTTTTGGGAAGAAAAAAAAATTATTTTGAATTTTGATTAAAGAATAAAATCTTTTGAGGAAGGACAATTTTGAATACTGAAAGCAATATTTTGTCTAAAATTTTATTTTTGAAATTTCATTTTTTTGAAAAAAGATAAGAACTTATTTCGATTAAAAATTTACCCCCTTCCCTCCAACCCAAAAAAAAAAAAGAAAAAAATCAGATACAAAATATTTTCGCAATGCACAAGCGCAAAACTTGATGCATATTTAGTAACAATACCTAAGATTTTTGGACAGTGATTTAGTTTATACCAACTTTATCAAACTTGATCTACCCATGATTTGATAATTATTTTACTAGAAATTTTCGTATGGTAATTAATTACAGTATCTTTATTTTGTTAAGCATCCATGGTTATTACACAGAAAATGTGATTAATCTTTTGCTTATGCCATCACAATAGTGGTACAAAAACCAAATATTTTGATATATAAAATTCAATTTACACTTTATTCTTGAATTAATTTCATATTTTACTATACCATGTCGAAAATGCGTCCTATAAACTGCGCAAAAAGTTCATACGTACTGGATGTTAAATTAATTGAAAGTTCGAGGATGAGGCCAGAAATACAAGCATGAATGAGCCTTTTATTCTATTTTATTTATTCTACAATTATTTTTGCAAATATAGTCCATAATAATGAGGACTATATCCAAAACCTAAAAATGTCGGCTGATAAAACGAAGTGGTTAACTTCATAGACCAAAATTAACCTCTTAGAAACAGCCAAAGCATACATCAAAGCTTGTAATGCTTTATATTCTTCACTATGCGCAAAATATGGCCGCTCTGCCCATCAGAAATCGCATGCGGATGGAAGTTTTTTGCACAATTTGGTCAAACATGTATTAACAATTCAAACATTCTGCAATTAATCTCTTCTGACATGAAGGGGAAAAAAAACCCATCTTAGAGGAAATCGTCCCTGCCCCATTCAAAAAAAGAGAAAAACTTTCAGTTCCTACTTTTAAACTCAAAAAACTCGGTCTCCATAGTTGGTTTACCTCAAAGTTTCTTGATTTAGCCACCATCCATAAGCACTTTCCAAAAATAGTAGTTTAAAGTCCTGCAACTCAAAATATATGCATGCAGAGATTTGACCAAATATCTTGGCCGCTACACAATAAGTATACTACCTGAAAATTAGAAGAAACATGTAAGGGAGAGGAGAGGCTGCAAATCAATCGTTTATGATCCTTTCGCTAAGGTTTTCTCATTTTATAGTGATCCATTCTAGGGTTTGGGGCAACGGGATGGGTTGCAGGGACAGGGCAGCCAAGTTGGCCTGCCCGAAGGAATATTATACTAATATTGTCGGCAACTTGTCATTGAAATTGTGTCTAGTTGTTGAGGTTTTTGATGTGAGGCTGCATGATATAAAAATATATGCAACTTGCGTTAAGTGGGAAGAAAAGGAATATCCAAACGGAATTTTATTCTTCTGCTATTTAAAAACATATGAGTTTTTGTATTTTAAAAAATAATTTTCATCTCACAGTTTTTACCTTATAAACGTAAAATGGTAAAATGTGAATGCAATCCATACAAACCTATATCTCTCCATTTGTTTTTAAGGAAATGTGATTGAATTTTCCATCACAACAATGGACTAAACTCACTACTAAATTTGGATATTTTTTAATTTAAAATTAAATTAATCATTAGAAGAAGACTTTATATTAACAGAAGTCTGACAATTATATATTTATCATTACATTTTATTAGCTAAAATTATTTAACTGATTTTTTATCTTTTGGTTTTGGTTTACTTATTTAAACAATGGAAAACTTTGTCTCTTAAATAATTTAAATTACAAAATATTTTACGTGGTAGAGATGCTATAGTAACAAAATCTATTATTCACCCAGTCTAAGTGATACAAAACATCAAAATAAGCAAAAACCAAATATAGCATTCTATTACATTAAAATCTGTAAAGTAAAGAGAGAAGGATTGAGATAAAATTTCTTTCAAATTTATAAACTCTTTCGAAAATGTTCTATGTTTTAAAATTGAGTTGGAAAAACTAATTAATCTATAGACTGCGGCTTCTGATAAACGAAGGGGGAAAAAATCCAAAGCATTGATAAAGAAAATAACAAAAATAAAAATGAAAATAACGACTTGAGTGGTTAATGTCTTATTTGAATTAACAATCATGATGAATTAATTTCAACACATAATTTTTATTACTTAACTTAGTCGACTTACTCTTATAGTACATTATCAAATCTATTAAACTACAAATCAGCAACATTATGTGTCAACTACATATTTTACGTCCGAGTTAATTTCTAATCATATAATAATTATATAATATATCATGAAATTCTTTCTATTTACAAAAAGGCTCCTAACTTTAGATACAGAGTAAAATTTGTGAATATTGTTTTTTTTAAAAAAATTAAATAAATATTGATGATTTGAGAATTCTTCCTAAAATGATATCGACTTCAAAGTCGATATCCAGGATATCGATTTCAAGTAAAAAAAAAAAAAATTCATCTTGCACCCCCCCTCTCCCTTCTGCATCTCATCCCAACCCTTCCTCACATCACTTATGGAAAAACTCCATTGTCTTCTATGGGATTTTCAATGTTTATATCAAATTTCAAGCTGGATAGAGGGTGAGTAAACTCTTGAATCCTTCTCTCAGGGCCCCTTTAAAAAAGCCTTGTCCTCAAGGCTGAAAGTCAAGAAATTGGTGCTTGATGAAAGTCATGAAGCTTCCTCCAATTTGAGCTAGTTCTATTGATTAAGCCGTTGAGTTATAAGTATGTTGCTGCACATGATCACCCTTCTCTGCAGCACTTTCTTAAGTTCTAAGGGCAAATATCAGATTCATTAAACTCGGGTAAGGAAGTGCTTTGTACTGGTTCAGAGCCAACTTTTTGCTTGAGAAGAGAAATATGAAAAACCGGGTGATACTTAGCTTCGAGTGGCAGTTGGAGCTCATAGGCAACCTGGTCAACTTTCTCTAAAATCTAATGAGGACCAAAATATTTGGCTGAGAGGTTGCTGCCTTTTGCTGTTTGTAAGGTTGGAGTTACGTTTTGTATTTGCAAGGAATTTCACTTTGCTAAGATGTCCTTCCAAACTATTTAGATTCTGAATTTTCTGATCCAGAAGGTTCTTGGCAATTGGAATGATCATTCGTCCAGGTTTTTGAGTCTCAAAGCTAAGATCAGAAGCAGTAGCCACATGTAACTCATCATCTTCATCAATGATCATGGAGTTGAATTGCTTCATTTTGCATTGGTGACCCTATCCATACTTTTCACCACATTTGACACCAAATCTTTGATTTCTCCTCTGATGTACTTCCTGAGCTAGTATTCTTTTAATATCTCGATTCTTAGGTTGATGGCCTTTGGATGTTGTTACCAAGGAATCTTGTATTTGGAACCCAAATTGACATGACTCTTTGTCAATCCACAACTAAGATCAGTTTCATGTTTAGAGTGCTTTTGCGTTTCTTGGAGCTGAGTTTCCTTGTCTGTTCTTGCAGTTGTGCCACTTCAATTGCATCTTGCGGGATGGTTAATCTCATCCTTCTACCTGTGGTGTTTAGCTCTTCTTTGAGTCTGCTCACGACAAAAAGGAAGATAACATAGGACTTTGAGAGTCTGGGTTCTTGGGTTAAAACCAGTGACTTCACCTCGTCAATTTTTTCTTGGTATTCTATAATAGTACCAGTTTGATGTGGTTTAGAAGTCAATCTAAATTTGGTATCTAGACGGGATAACAATGGTGTCTTCTGTTGATTTCCATTTTCTCCTTTAGTGTGCTTATCTTTAGGAGTCATCATGTTCATCCATGCTTCCAACTTTGCTTCCATATTACCAATGCTGTTTTTGAACTCAGACACCTGCAACTACATATCAGAAAACTGCTTCTGGACTTGATCATTCATCCTCATCAACTTAACATCCCGTTTCTTGCTTTGATCTTCTATTGACTTAAATCGAGTTCCTTCAGCCATGGTGAGAATTCCTGGAAAGCCCCATTTATCATTTTGGATGGAAGGCTCTCCCACAAATTGCAAACTGGAATCTGGTGTGGGTAGAGTAGGGATCTTATCAACTGGAATCAGCCCTTCTTCCATCGGTTGCTTCTCTTTTTTCAGCAATTTAGTCAGAGCATCAAACTTTGCCTCAAGATTCCACACATTGCTACCCACCTTTCTGCTGTTGGCCAGCATTTGATTCTGAAATTCCATGTTCTTTGTCTGAATCTTTGTCAATTGCTTTTGGAATGCCTCGTATATTTCAGAGATCCTATCATCTGGCGTCTTTAATTGCTCTTCCAGTGATTTGTATATGGTTTCTTCTACCATTACAGCTTCAAGAATTCAGGGATTTAAGTCTGCTCTGATAACAATTTGTTAGGTTCTGGAACAGTAAAAAATTTGGGACAAAGAATTAACAATTTGGAGGAAGAAGAAAGAATTCAGAGGGAATTCCAGTAAGGGAGAAAAGAGGAGACGCCGGGAGAAAAAGAAGAAAAGAGGAGACGCTGGGAGAGAAAGAGAATTCACTTTTTAGTACTCAAGCCTGCTCATTCAAGAAGCTGCATTTCTATTTATACAATCAATTCCAGCAACCGTTTGTTAACTGAATTGCTGAATAATCAAGCTAACTAACTCACTGTTTTGATCAATATTCACAAGCTAGTCCGTGACTTATTTAAACCTACATAATAGCCCCAGGTTCATGAGACATGATTACCTACAGGCTACATCCCATGAAGTAAGGAACTTTTACTCAACAGCCAACATATCCTCGCCATGCCATCATTGCTGACAAATATCCTCGCCAACCCTTCATTACAACTTGGCTGATCATGACAACCCATATATATTTGGATCAATTAAATCATGTTTTTTTTTTTAATCGAAATGTAAAAATTTGTATTGATCAAAAGGGTACAATTTCACCGAACATTCTTGGGAGATACAGTAATCACCAAGTGACTAGAGACATAGGAATAAGACATCAAGGCTTAGGTGCGTAAAGAAGCCTATACACCTGAGTTTCGATTCTTTTAACAATATTAGCTAAACATTGTGCCATTTGGTCAAATATCAACCGATTCCTACTAATCCAAATGTAGTATATAGTACACAGAAAAGCTAATCTCTTAAGGCAGTTTGGAAAAGAGATACCCCAATTCTCCTTCTTTAGCCATCGAAGGCCACTACAAATTGTTCCCATCTCTCATTGAATCCCGCACCATTCTTTAATATGCATCCACAAGGCACGTGTGAATGGACATTGGAAGAAAAGATGTGCCTTTGTTTCTTGTGTGGCTCTATAGAAAGTACATGAATTGTCAATACCCAAAAATTGTAGGCAGTCCTTTGTCAACAATCAGCCTTGTACAACTAGCCATAATATGAATGACATCTTTGGTGGATTCAAACCATTCTAGATTATTTTTCCCCATTGAATTCTTGCTACCCGTGGTCGAAAATATTCATATGCAACCGCAACATGAAATCTACCCATCAAGTTCCAAGTGTCCATTACTTGCACAGCACGGACAATGAGTTCTTTTTTTCAATCAGTGCATCTCGGATAAACTGTAACTTTTTGAGGAGTGCAGACATATCCTTACAAACTTGGAGTGTCCAAATGCTCTCCCTTTTGAGATATACATGATCTAGCCACTTTAACCAAAGGGAGTCTTTCTTGTTGTGAATATTCCAAAGAACTTTGGCCAATAATGCATTATTCCAAACTTTTAGGTCTCACACGCCTAGGCCTCCTTTCTCCTTCAGTGTAGCTATAACCTTCCATGAGACTCTTTAAGAGGTTTACCAGAGTTCCACAGGAAGTTTCGGCACAATCTAACCACTGCTTCAATGACAGAGGTCGGCACTAGGAGAGCTAAGAGCCAGAAACAATCGATACCCTGTAAAACGGACTGAATCATTTCCAAGCGGCCAGCATAAGTTAATGAGGCAACTGTCCATGCTGCAATTTGATTAGTAAGCTTCTCAATAAGTGGCGCATAATGCATTATTTTCAACTGCTTCACGACTAGGGGGATGCCAAGGTACTTGAAGGGGAATTGGTCATCCTTCATGCTAGTAATTGTTTGGAGGTTTTCCCGTGCCTTATCATCCAGTCCAGCAAGATAAATATCATATTTATTAACATTTGTCCACAAGCCTAAGACAACCCCAAAATGTTGAAAGCATTGCTAGAGGATCCGTACCAAAATTTCATCTTCCCCGCAAAATAGCATTAGATCATCCGCAAAGGCCAAATGGCTGAGCTGAATGGCTGCACATTTCGGGTGGAAGTTAAAGTGTGTTCCTACCATTTCTTTATGTAGTAATATAGATAGATATTCTATGCAAACTATAAAAATAAATGGTGATAACGGATCTCCTTGCCGAATTCCACATTTCCCCTTGGAAAAATCCATAAATATCTCCATTGACAGGGATAGAGTATGAAGGGGAACTTACGCATTCCATTATCCAGCCTACAAATCTTTCTGGAAAGCCTAGCCCAATTAGTACACCTTCCAAAAACCTCCAACTAACTGAATCATAGGCTTTACACAAATCTATCTTCATTGTACACCTCAGAGAGATACGTTTCCTTGTATACTATTTCAACAACTCTTGGGCCAATTGGATGTTTTCTATCATACTTCACCCCTAAACAAATGCTGACTGAGCCTTATTTATGATCTTAGGAAGTACTTTGCCCATTCTGGTAGCCAAGATTTTTGCAATTGTCTTATATACCACATTGCAGCAAGAAATAGGCCTATAATCCCCTACAGCATTTGCATGCGTCGACTTCGGAACCAATGCCACCATAGTGTGGTTAAGTTGTTTGAGAAGCTTACCCTCTGTAAAGAATTCTTGGACAGCTCGACATACATTGTGCCCAACTATGCTTCATGCTGATCGGAAGAAACCAGAAGTATAGCCATCTGGTCTTGGGGATTTATCCTCTCTAATGCCGAAAATAATTTCTCGAATTTCATCCACCGAAACTAGCTCTAGAAGTGGGCCTATCTCATCCACTGGAACACTAGGACCCTCATGGAATACCAAATTGTCAAGTGGTAGAGTGACCTTCTTAGTCCCAAGGAGGTTTTTGTAATAAGTAACAAACTCTTCCGCAATCTCTTCTGCTCCCTCTGTCATGCAACCATCAGTCTTAACAAGAGCAGTAATAAAATTCCTCTTCGTGTTCCTTTTCACAATCGCATGAAATAACTGAGTGTTTCGGTCAGAATTCACAACATATTGGCATTTTTCCAGTTGATAATAAAACTTACGTTCCACATCACAAAGGAACCAAGTTTTATGTCTCAACTCAGCAACTCGTAAGTAAAGGTCCCGGTTCTTCACTGTATGCTGCAATGTATTCTGCGCTTCCTCCGATTCCTTCCTAGCCACTTCTGCCCTTGTAGATATGTGGCTAAAATGCTTTCTATTCAGCACTGTTAACTCTTTTTTCAACTCCTTTAAATGTCTACAAAGTTGAAATTGCACAGTGCCCTAAACATGGGAATTCCAAGCATGCCTAACTGTATTTCCAAAATCCACATTGGTAACCCACATATTAAAAAACACGGAACATACTCTTACCCCTCGGAAAAGTCATAGATATCATGGTCACCGTGGGAGAATGGTCAAATAGACATCCCGATGGCAAGAAAAGAGTGTGTGAATTCCACCCTTGTTGTATCCAAGCATCATTCACCATCATTCTATCCAATTTTGAACAAGTCGTGCCATTTGTCTAGGTAAATTTGCAGCCTGAGGTGTTTACATCAGCCAACCCCAAAATAACACTACACTCCTGCAAATCCTTCTTCTCATACAGTCGCACCTGAGTGCCACATTGTCTTTCATTATCAAAAAGTACACTATTAAAGTGTCCAGCCAGTAGCCAGGGCCCTTCTTTCCTAGGGTGGTCAGTAAGATGCTCCCGTAGAGGCCATCTATCAATAATAGAATAGAGACCATACAAGAAGCTAACAGGATAGGATATACAGGTTACCAAGCAGTTCACTGTAATGTGAATAACCTGAGACAACACTTCTTGGACTGCCACCTCCACAGTGTTCGGATTCCTTAATATTGACCTGAGACAACACTTCCTGGACTACCACCTCCACAGTGTTCGGATTCCATAATATTAAGATTCGGCCAGCGTTATGTACACCAAAATTGTTCATCTGGTTCCATCTAACAAATTTGGAATTCATCAATCTTTGCATATACTCACTCTTTAGCTTATACTAAAAAATGCCACATATATCGAGCCTATGTTGCTTCAAAAATCTACCAACACCATTTTGTTTCAGGGGATGGTGGAAACCCCTTATGTTCCAAGTCCCAACTCTCATGGTTTTGGATTGGAGGCTCGAGCCCCTGCCCCTCTATTGTTAACCAAACTGGTGGCCTGCTTACCCTTTTTTTTTCTTCTTCCCCTTTTGCTTTGATTCCAATTCCTGAAGCTCCTTTTCATTAGTGAGGTCTTCAAAGAACTGTGTGGCATCTATCGGCTCTATGCCCTTTGTACATTTGGGAAGTATAGTTATATCCTCAACCTCCTTGTCTTGCTCCAGATCCACTAGCACTTTTCGGAGTCGTGCCTCCAATAGAAGAATTGAAGATATATCCTTTTCATTATTGTTTTCCTAAACTTGTGTATTTGTGTCACTCCTTGAGATAATCTTCTCAGGCCGTTGGTGGATAGCTTCAACATTGCTCGGTTGCCCAACTTCCTTGTTATCCTTCTCTAAGCCACATACCTTCAGGATCACAGAATTCTCTCCATTCATGCCTTGAACCTCTAAAGGTTGCAAAGGGAGTGCATTGCTCAACGGAACATGCATTACGGATGGAACTTCCACTTTCTTTTCCTACCCCACAATCATTTTAGCCACATATTGCCTTTTAATCTTTGACCGCGATCGTCCTCTTTGTTTCCTCTTTAGATCCTCAACATTCTTGCATTTGCAATTAACCATATTATGACCCAATTTTTTACAATCAACATAGAATTGTGGCGTATGTTCAAATACTACACATTGATCCCTCATTCGTCCATTCGGTAGCAATAGGGGAATGGAACGAACTAATTCTTTAGTAACATCAACTTCAACCTAAACCCATGCATACATTAATCGGCTCTGCTCAGCTGTAAGACCATCTATAGTAATTGGCTTACCAGCCTTAGTCATAATGCGACTAAGTATTTTGCTATTCCAGCATTGGAGAGGCAAACTCGGAAGCTGCACCAAGTTGGAACCAAGGTAACGTTAGTATCATCAAATTGAAACAACTCCGACATATTTTTTAACATCAGTGGCTAGCCATACAGATAATACGGACCATTTTTCAATACCTTCTCCATATCCAACAAAGATTCAAAACTAAACACAAGCCACCCACTTGGATGTACAAAAAACCGATAAGGCACATTCCAGGATTTACAAAGTTGATGAATCACACCCATACCTGTAAATTTGCCAGTAATGTAGCCAATAAGGGAGTGGCCCCAAGCTGTGTGAACATCATCACAATCCTTCGTCGGAATTACAACCAACTCCTCCTCATCCATTTTAGCTTCCTAAAGCCGAAGCCCTTGACTTGGATTGCTATTATCCTGAAATAATTCTGCCCAAGATTAGGTTGGGGCATGAGTATCCTTAGGCTCCTTAGCCATCATGCTTGGCCCCTCAAAAACAGCATCGTAAGCAACAGGAATATTGTTCAACAATTCTGGTTTTGACAGAGGCAATTTGTCAAGCACATTGCCTGTATTATCATTTTTGTTCATAAAACCAGTATCCTCCGTACTGGCGTGCACCACAGATTTTTTAGCATCATGAAAAACAGCACAATTGACCTCATGAAGAGATTTAGCAACAGAAACATCACAATTTAATGCACAATCCACAGAATTAATAAGTTCTTTGGCTTCCTGAGATTTGTTCTTATCTTAGGTGGTTTGTCCATCATCATTTTCATTCGTGGCCTGTAACCCAGGATTCCTGGAGCTAGAGGACGAATTTTCCTTTTGCCCCATGGTTTCTAAGTTCAAAACACCATTGGGCAGAGAGAACCCTAAACCATACTGGCGTGCACCATAGATTTTTTAGCATCATGAAAAACAGCACAATTGACCTCATGAAGAGATTTAGCAGCAGAAACATCACAATTTAATGCACAATCCACAGAATTAATGAGTTCCTTGGCCTCCTGAGATTTGTTCTTACCTCAGGTGGTTTGTCCATCATCATCTTCATTCGTGGCCTGTAACCTAGGATTCCTGGAGCTAGAGAATGAATTTTCCTTTTGCCCCATGGTTTCTCAGTTCAAAACACCATTGGGCAGAAAGAACCCTAAACCTTAACTTTTACTTCACTGATGCCCAGTACAATGGTAGCACTCTTAGCAGGATCGTAACCTTTAGCTACCAAGGAAAGGGCTTTTTTTGTCAAAGAATAAAAAAAAATGGAGATAGCAGACATTCTTGTCTCAATACATTTTTCGGCAAAATGTTCTGGATATTCCCCCATTGAGTTTTACATTTACAGATACTGTGGTCACACACTGCATTATTAGCTATATCCAGCTCAAAGGGAAGCCAAACTTTGAAGAGCGTCCTCTAAAAAACTCGATCATAGGCTTTGCTCATGTCCAAAGTTAAAGCTGCTAGACCTTTATCCCCTTTCTTCATCTTCTTAATATGTTCTAACACTTCATGAACCAGAAGAACACTTTCATTTATGGATTTACCAGGTACAAATGTAGATTGATTAGGTGAACTCAAAGCATTCATCACCTTTTTCAACCGATTGGTGATGATCTTTGCTATCACTTTGTAAAGCACATTGCAAAGGCTAATCGATCTGAAATCCTTTGGTTTAGTTGGATTCGGAACTTTCGGGATTAGGATAATTATCGTTTCATTCCATGCAGGTTTCATCCTCCTTGTTATGAAAAACTCCTTCACTGCTAGGATGACTTCCATCCCAATGATATCCCAATATTCTTGATAGAACCCCACTAGAAATCCATTCGGACCCAATGATTTCCATTTCCCCATCTGGAAGATAGCCGTCTATATTTCCTCCTCCCTGACATCACTCTTCAACCATTCCTTTTGTTCCTCATTTATTAGTTCATCAACTTGTTTCAAAACCTTTTCTTGAGGACCCTCATGCAAAATATCATCCCTTGGGAAACATGATTCATTTCTCCAAACTCTTTCCTTATATTTTTCTTTCTCATTTTCTTTCCTTTTCTTTTTCCTTATCTTCTTCTTTCTTCTTTTCTTTCTTTTTTCCTTATCTTCTTCTCTCTTATTTTCTTTCCTTTCCTTTCTCTTTCCTTAATGTTGATCCTCTATTTGCTACAACGGCAAATGGGTAGGTGGTGGTGATGCGGGGCAACAAAGGTTGAGGAGGATGAAGGCAGTGGCAACTGGTGGTGGTGTTGATTCCGATTGTGGCAATGATGGTGTTCCAATGGAACTTTTTTGTGGGTCGACTATTTTTGTCTATTTTTACCCATAGTTTCAAAATGGATTGCTACTCTCACTTTTTTCATTTCATCTAAATTTGCCATCCCACAATACAATTTGAATGTAAGTTACCGGAGTTGGGATAGGACTACGACAAGAAATGTTTTTGTTTGTGCAGGATTTACGCTAAAATTGTGTCATGGATTTTAGGAAAATTCCATTTGAAAATCTGTTTACGCTAAAGAACCAATATCACATAAACCCATTTGAAAATTCCGTACCTTCCGCATCAAAACCAAACTAACTTGTTATAAAATAAATGGGTTTTAAAATCTCCCTAATTTTTGGCTTTCTATTGTGTGTTCTTGAAAATTTGAGAAAATTTGTAGTGAAATAAATGGGTTTTGAGATCTATGTCCTTTTTGATTTTTTATTGTGGGTTCTTAGAAATTTGAGGAAATTTGTAATAGAATGAATGGGTTTTGAGATCTTTAGTGTTAGGGATGAGTGTTTGTGTTTTGACTTTGTTTACGTATGAGGAAAAAGAAGAAGAATGTTGGGGAGGTTTCATACATGGGGAGCTCAAGTAGAACGACCCAATAAGCAGTAGGAGCCCACATGAACCCAAAAGTTTAAGCTAATGGGTCTTGGGTCCTTGCCACTTATTAAGTGCTTTAGTACTTCTTAATTTTCCAATGTAGGACAATATCCATGAACACAACAAACCTCCTCCATTTATGGATACACTACCACATTAAAACTCACTCTCCCACAAACCCAATTCCTACTCTAACAAACCCATCTCTTCATCATGGACCCATTTAGTGCCCGTGCAAGTAGTAAATGTATCAAACCTACTTGTCCACAAGTCTCTCACTAAGGCTTGGTCCAACCAGAAGATGAACCACTTGTTTCTCCTAGTATGCCAACATTCCGACTTTGATACCACTTGTTGGGGAGGTTTTTAACATGAGGAACCTAACTAGAGTGGTCTAATAAGCAGTAGAAGCCCACCTGAACTTAAAAGCTTAAGCTAGTGGGTCTTGTGTTTTTGTCACTTATTAGGAGCTTCAGTATTTCTTAATTTTCTAATGTGCGACAATATCCATGAACACAACAAAGAAGAGAAAAGAAAAGAAAAAAAAAGTGAAAGAAGAAGAAAAAAAGAAAGAGAAAAGGAAATGAGAGAGTAGAAGAAAAAGAAAATAAATAATCATTTTTGAATATGAAATGACTTTTTTGCATAATAAAAATGGGAAAATTTGCAAAAATAGTAGGTCCAACAAATACTTTACAAATATAACAGGTCAACTGTATTTGACCAGGTGAAAATACCAAAATGACCTTATGCAAGAATTTCATCGCTTCACTTCACACCACCATTCTTGTGCAAATTTCTATATTCATTCTTCTTCATTCTTCATTGATTCAATATCTCATTTCCTGGGTTTCCGCTTGAAAATAGTCACCTAGTTTGAATATCTCCTACAAGTCGATGGTTGTGTAGATATTTCATAAGTAATCATCAAAAATGTAAAATAAATCCCGATCGACGAACAAATAAAATTCATTTGTTGCAAGCTAGCAATTTGGTGTTTTATGGGTGGCATCTTATGGCCGGTATCTTATTAAAATTTAATTGACAAAAATTTGCCATGTGTTGTTGTATTCGATATTTATTCTATATTTATTCGACATTTTGTCTAACAAAAGTCGACAAAACATTTGACATTTTATTCAACAATAAATTCAAGAAGTGAAGGTCATTAAATGCCACTCTAATGGTCATATTATGGCCAGCGGCATCTTATTAAAGTTGAATTGACAAGTAATGACAAAAATTCGACATTTGTTAGCGTATTGGACATTTGTTCGACATTTTGTTCCATAAAAAGTCAACAAAATGTTCGACTTGTTATTCGACATGTTGTTCGACATGTTATTTAATAGTTTATTTGATAGTTTATTCGATTGTTAAAAATACAAAAATGCCACTCTATTTAAAAATCGTGCCTGATACAGTTACGCGACTGTTTGTTCTCCCACTCCCATTTGCCATTACTTCAGTCACTCTCAAGAATGCATTTTCCAGACTGATTAAGACTCTGCCTTCTTCATAACAACATATCCATACAGCATATCCAGTATATACACCATCAATGGCACGTACTCAAGGTGGATGACTGGCATCTGATGCAATGGAGGAGAAATCAGATAAGGCGACTGACCACAAGAAGAAGATCAGTTGAATAATTCATTCGTGTTTTTCCTAAGTACGCATATTGCTTCGTATTTTTGCTTATTTCAACTTTCTGTTTTAGTTAGTAACGCCGCATATTATTTAGAATAAACTATAAAAGTTAGGGTTTTGCATATGGTTAAAACCATTCATATATCACATAGTTTTTGTTTAAATTTGAACACACTAGCACTAACACTGTCGAAAAAATAGTCGACAAACATGTTAATGATTAACACTTGTCGAGAAATATGTCGACAACAAGTGTTGAAGTAGTGCCGAATATGTTGAACAATATGTCGACTTTGTCGACAGCTAAACATTATGTCGAAATATATGTTGACAAATATGTTGAACATCCTTCGATCGATATGTCAAAACTTATATCTATGTCGATTAATATGTCAACTAAATTGTTGAAACATATGTTGAACAAATTATCAAACAATATGTCAATAAATAAGTTGATTATATGTCGACTGCATTATTTAACCTTCCATTGTTATGTGCAGGAACATCTAAAGGATCAAATGGTCATTCAGGGAAAGTTTTTCAATGTCCAGGTTTCGCAATACTGCTACTACGAAGCCAATATGAAGAGGATTCGGTCTAAGTTGACGAAAGACAAAAGCAAATACTCCGAAGGGAGAGTAGTCTAGCTGAAATTGCTCTTGATCATAAGCATACATTTTGATGCAAACAGATTATACATTCCGTGCTGTTGAGGCAACTCAAGCCCGACGAGAAATCTAATCGAGATAATAGCATATACTTCAACTTCGCGGGTAAGAATGTGAAGTTTGGCAATAGAGAGTTTGCCATCATCACAAGCCTCAAGATGGGCGATTTTGGTAGTGCATATGGAAAATACCATGCACCAAATGGTCATTCGGCAATAACCAAGTTTATTAAACATTTGGGTTTGACAAAGGAAGGCACGTACAATGAAGTGTTAAAGGCTTACAATCAGATAAACTCAAGTTATTTAAACGTTGATGTCATTCGCCTGACACTTTTGCTTTTATACACATCAATCCACAGCATGCCAAAGAGAACCAGAATCGAAGATAAGCTGCTTCATTTGGTCTGTGATTGGCGTCGATTCGATGAAATGCTGTGGGGTGAATTATCTTACAAAACCACCGTAGATAGTGCTAGAAATAGCATGATTAATGCCTTGAAGCAAACTAGTCACCTAGAGCACAGGAATTACACTATTGGGGGATTCCTAGTTGCATTGGGGGTACGGATACCAAATGCATGTTAAATTACAATTTTTGAAGTGGTATAAGTACATAAAATAGCTTTTATGCTAATTTTTATTTCAATGTCTCAAGTGTTTGCATATGAAGTAATGCCACATCTTAAATGCTTGAAGATGGTTCAGAAGGTCAAACCCTCTAGGGATAAGCCTAGGATGTTTAGTTGGAAAGTTGTGAATGCACAACGTAGAGAACAAGACAAGAAGCAAGTGTGAGAAAAAAGAACAGCCGATAGGGAGGTATGATTTGTGTAATTGTTGATTATTAGTATAATTCCACGTTCAATATAGTTTGGCGCATATAGGATCAAACTTTATTATTTCATGTCCTGCAGAAAGTATTAGTAACACGAATAAAGCCAACTCCAGAAGAGCGAGAAAAATTTTTGCAATGGGAAGACGAGCCGGAGGAGGAGGAGGTGAAGTTGGTAGGAGAAGTAGATTCCTCAACTTATTATGTGTCTTATAGGAAGAGGGTCCGAGAAGAAGATGTTTTCGGACTTGAAAAGAGACAAAAAGTACGCCATGAGGATAAAGTAGAGCAAGGAAAGGAATTCATCGCTCAACTACTTGAACGTCAAACAAAGATTGAGGTGGAATTGGCCGAGACAAAAGAAGAACTCAAGAGTCTAAAGGCCGAGATTGATTACAAAGTCAATGATCTCACTATTCATCTCGAGAAGATGACTGCCACCGTGGCATAGCTGAATGCTTATGTACACCACCTAATGGCCAAAAAAGTTACGCCTGAACTGGCCAGTACAGAATTCGGTCTTTGCTAGATGATTCTAAAGATCACAGTGATGAAGCTAAAAAAGCTGATGATAAAAATGAGATAGGTACAGCCTTTGAAGAAGGGGATAGAAAGGACAAGACTTATAAAGGGAGTGAAGGGGCCTCCGACAAGCAAATGACCAATGATGAACGGCCTAAGTCTGGAGATAACACAGGCCATTCGTAGGTGAGCAATGTGCCAAAAAGGATCAAGAAGAAGCGAATATAATGGATATTGTGCATCAACTCACTTTTGAACACAGTACTCCTTCGTTCAAAGGCATCCTACCTGTAGAAAGTGCTCCACCACCTCCTATGATGGAAAAGGAAACCAAATCTCCGATGGATAAAGTCATTGTAGGGCAAAATTTGGGGCGACTATTGCCTTAGAAGCGACAGACCCGAACCGAGAAAAGGCTAAAGGTACCAGGGGGTACAGGGTTTAGTATGCCAAATTTGCAGCCAACAGGAATTAGAAATGAAGCATTGGATGAGGAAAAAATCAAGCCTCTATTTATGGATGCCAATTATTTCATTGGACTCCGAAATACTAAAGGCAATGTGAACAAAACGTTTTTAGATCACTAATCATGTAATATTTGTTTACTATTATTTTTTCCTACTCACTTCATTACTTATGATTATCTCCTAAGTTTGAACGTTTTTTCAACAAATTGATTTGTGTACGTCCATGCTACATAAACGGATCATTAAGATGGGACGCGAAGATTGATCTATTATGGAGTCATATTTCGATGTAAGTTCTATCTATCATTGAAACAATATGTTAAATGTGTAGGAACTCACCCAGCCACCTAATTTGCCTAACTGTAATTTAGTCTATTACATGATAGGTCTTTGATATGTTCATTTCATGAATTGCTTATTCTACTTTGTGTTAGACTAGCATGAAGATGATACATGCCGCCCATAGGAATGCAAATGTCGATGATATAGCGATGAAGCAGTTCGTTGGTGATTGTCCATTTTCACATGACCTAAGGAATTTAGACTTCATGTTATTCCACTACCACATAGATGGCTACCATTGGATGCTGGTGAAGATGAATTTATATGCACAGACATTTCATGTGTACAACCCATCACCTCAAGGGGCAATTGTAGTGCCGAAGTTAGAATATCTCATTCTGACAATGCCCAAGATACTCGAGGCATGTGAGTTTAACACATACCATGCCAAAAAATAGCCAAGGGAGAACAAATGGAAAGTGGTGGTCGAGTACAATTTGGTGCACCAAGAACCGGCGTAAGTATTTACTAGATTGTATACATAATGTTCCATCACATGATATGACCTATAAGCTAAATTTATGTTTCATGGTTATTGCAGGAGTGGCGACTGTCGTATGTACGTATTAAAATGGGTTGAATGCATTATCTATGGCTTGTCGCTTAATACAATTACACTGACGAATGCTTTGAAACTGCGTAAATAGATGACGTATGCACTGTACGTCCACAAGAGCGAGGAGAGTGAATTTCAGCAAGAGAAGAAAAGGAAAGCTAGAACGACCAAATGATATACATTCTTTAAATTTGTAAATTTCGGAATAACACTTTGTAAATGTACATGCTTTTTATATACATTAGATGTAAGTGTGTAGAAAGATAAACTTACAATGCAATGTGTAACTATATTGTTCAATACATTCTTCCTTGTAGTGAGACAATGAGATAGTATTTGGTAGTTGATTTTGATTTACAAAAAAAAAATGAAATTTATTAAACAGTCAAAATAAACGTTGTACTCACAACAGAACAAAGTATTATTTTTTAATTGATGGCGTTCGAATCTATTATTCGAAATTTTGATGGAAAAATCTTTTTGACAATTTATTCGACTCTTTGTTCTACATTTTATTCGACATTTTACTTGACATTTTATTCAACATTTATTCGACATTTATTCGATAATATATTTGACAATTTATTCGACATTTTGTTCTACATTTTATTTGACATTTTACTTGACATTTTATTCGACATTTATTCAATAATATATTCGACATTTTATTCTACATTTTTTTCGACATTTTACTTGACATAAACCATTTTTTTGATAATATATTTGACATTTAATTCGACATTGAATCTCGACTCATTTCTTGACAG
Source organism: Gynochthodes officinalis (assembly GCA_020080225.1). Lineage (NCBI taxonomy): Eukaryota > Viridiplantae > Streptophyta > Magnoliopsida > Gentianales > Rubiaceae > Gynochthodes > Gynochthodes officinalis. The sequence continues at coordinate 30,381,377 of CM034625.1, read as the reverse complement.
TCACACCACTTAGCGAGGGAAACGGAACTCCAAATTTTTTTTGATATACATTCTGTCAAAGAGTGCCAAATCTATTAGAATAAACTTAGCGCATATACGCCCTAACTCTACTGTTTACAAACACATGCCCCACATCGTGGCTGCATCGCATTTTTCCTTCGTCGGCTTATAATTCAAGTGTACAAAAGGATCAGGTACACAATGTACTTTTTTTCCACCCTTTGATTTGGTTTATGCACCTGCAATAGCTGAAGTATTTATTGTATAAGATTGAGTAAGGTGCAAATAATGGACATATGAAGAGTTAACTACCATTGTTACCATTGTTTCAAAATGAGTTATTTCCTTTACTAATTTCAATGTTGTATTCTAATGAATTCTTTAAGGAATGGCGCACCATAACATTTGGTTCGTTCATGTGCTTTTCAGCGGAGAATGGACCATTGATCTAGTCACAAATGAACATCGATTCCTGAACTATAAGAGGATTGAAACCCTTTTGTTAAAAGAAGACGTAAGCTTCTCGGAAATGGTGAATCACATCATAGGTATCATAGACTTAGACTCGGAGATAAAAATAAAATTAGTTATCGAATACCTACCCAAGTACCTATCAAAGATCTCCATCCTGCCCATCAAGAATGATCACCACGTGTAGTGTTTTTTGAATAAAATTAGAAAACGGTTTGAGGACGCAAGGATACCAATATGTGTAACCATTCGAGACGTTGAAGAAATGCATGATGAAGACAGTGCTAGTAACTCACCAATAAAGTGATTGAGCTCTAATAGTCCGATATAAACTAATGATGTAATTCATTCAAGACAAATGGATGAGAACATATTTAGCATACCAGATGAAGATCATGAAGAGAGTGATAAGGTTGATGATTAGGTTGCTGAAACCTTTATTGTGAAGGATCAGATATAAATATTTTCCACGAGGACAAGACAAAAGGAGATAGTCGAGCAGTTAAAGAAAACATTCATTGCCTTGCCGCGACAAAGTCATCGCATGCAGATAGTGGTACATCTTCTAATAGATTATCCGTAATGGTGAATGTTGAAGTAAATGATATGTTTGAAACTAAGCGTTATTTGTTTATGAGGATGTCCATGCTGGCCGTGAAGAATTTCTTCGAGTGGAAAATTGTTAGGGCTAATAGGCAGTTCTAGTACCTAAGGTGTAAGGACAAAAATTACAAGTGGATGTTGGATACAGCTACCATTAAGGAATTCATCAGCCTGAAAGATCACTAAATATGACAACACCCATACATGCCAATCATCATTGGTCAAAAGTGATAATCAGAAAGCTAACAATCAAGTACTTGGATCGTGGATCAAGTGTAAGTACACGGACATCTATTAGCCATATGGGTTGAAGTAAATCATTTAAGATATTTGGACAAAGTTGGGTGTTAACATAACCTACCACAAAGCATGGCAATCAAAGGAATCTGCATTGGACGAAGTTAGAGGCAATTTTGAGAATTCATATAGGATACTGCTATCTTATTTACATGTGACGAATGAGTAAAATCCAGGAACTTTTATAGAAATCAATATTGAAGATGGAAGATTCAAGTATCTATTTTTCGCAATTGGTGCATCGATTCACAGATTTCACAGCCACATGAGACCAGTTATTGCCGTTGATGCTTGCTTCTTAAAAGGAAAATATCTAGGGTTATTACTTGTTGCAACTAGTATGGATGGTAACAATCAAGTCTATCCTGTTGGATGGGGAATTGTTGATTATGAAAATGATGCATCGTGAGAATGGTTTTTAGAAATGATAAAGTGCAATTGGCAATGATATGGATGGCTTGGTGTTTGTTTCTAACCGACATAAGAGTATTGCAAAAGGTATAGCAAATGTTTTCCTAGAATCTTTTCATGGATCGTGTATTTATTATCTAAGCAATAACCTAAGAGCAAAATTCATCTCCTTATACTTTAAGGCTGCAAAGACTTACACTATTGTTGGATTCAATGAGATGTTTGTAATTCTTTCATTGCAAAATCTAAGGGTGAGCGAGTATTTAAGAGAACTACGGATTGAACGTTGGTCAATGGCACCTTCTGGTGGGAGAAAGTATACAATAATGACCACCAACATTGCAGAATGTCTAAATGCATTATTGAAAGATGCTAGGGAAGATTCAATTAAAGTCAAGAGAGAGGAAGATGGAAGATTCAAGTATCTATTTTTCGCATTTGGTGCATCGATTCGCGGATTCCAAAGCCACATGCGACCAGTTATTGCCGCTGATGCTTGTTTGTTGAAAGGAAAATATCCTGGGTCATTACTTGTTGCAACTAGCATAAATGGTAACAACCAAGTATATCCTGTCAGCTGGGGAATTATTGATTCTAAAAATGACGCATCGTGGGAGTGGTTTTTAGAAAGGCTAAAGACTGCAATTGGCGGCAATATGGATGGTTTGGTGTTTGTTTCTGACTGACATAAGAGTATTGCAAAAGGTATAGCAAGTGTTTTCCCTGATTCCTTCCATGGAGTGTGTATTTATCATCTAAACAACAACCTCAAAGCAAATTTCAAATAAGAAGACGTCACCCTATTATACTTTAAGGCTGCAAAGGCTTACACTTTTATTGAATTCAATGGGATGTTTGGAATTCTTTCACTGCGAAATCCACGGGTAAGCTAGTATTTAAGAGAAGTCGGGAATGAACGTTGGTTAATGGCACATTCTGGTGAGAGACGGTATACCATAATGACCACCAACATTGCAAAATGTTTGAATGTATTGTTGAAAGATGCCCGGGAATTACTTATTTATTCTTTGGTCGATTACATCCGTAACACACTCTAGAGATGGTTTCACGATAGGCGTACCGCTGCTGGCGAAATCAAAACAATTACAACCCCATACATTGAAGAGGAAATTGGGTCTAGGATGAGAGAAACACAATCCTATGTTGTTGAGCCGGTCGATATGCGCCGATGGTGTGTATGAGATATTGCAAACTATACTGCTACAGTCGATTTGTTTGAAAAAACATGCACGTGTCGAGTGTTTAATATGGATCAACTTCCTTGTGTGTATGCACTAGCTGCAGCTTGTCGCCGTTAAATTAACCATTACACATTATGCTCGCCAGTTTACCATATCGATGCAATTATAAGTGCTTATGTAGAGTTTATTATGCCCGTTAGTGATCCTAAAGATTGGATTGTGCCTGAAGAAGTTTTGGCTATTCAACTATCACCATCGAAACCAAGGGCTAAGAGTGGTAGACATAAGAAAAGAGACTTCCTTCAACCGGCGAGCAAAAAGTTGAAACAAAATGTGGTCGTTGTGGACAGCGTGGATACAACTGGCAAACTTTCTCAAATCCATTTGTTTGTGGGGAGAAAAAATAATGACACTATGTGCTTTGTTGTATTGAAAATTTATAATTTATTCTCCACATGATATTTTATTAATAAAGAAATAAATATTCCATTTATTTCTCTCTCACACCGTTAAATATGGCTTTGAAATAACCCATATATAAGTCAGATGTTGTGTGGTTTACTTTTTATCAACGTATCTCGACATATTTTTCGACGTTCACTGACTTTTGTTGGACATATGTAATTTATCCACATGTGTTGTGTTCCACATTTCCTAGTCATTTCTTCGACATCACATATTTAGCGACATATTTATCGACAGATTTGTCGACATGCAGTCGACATATTAGTCGACATTTTATCGATATATGTATCAACGTATTAATCAATATTTAATCAACATTTCTATCGATAGTTAGTTGATATTTATTCGCCATCATCCAATCCAATTTCCGGTTCAATCCCAGTTTAACTTTTAAAAAATTAATTCTGGGTTATAGTATGCTCGCAAAAACATGCCGCGTGAACAAGGAAATATGAAACTAACAGTATAGGATAATTTCGCCGATTGTTTGTCGGAATTTGCGTTCCTCGCAAGTATGCCATTAGTTTCACTCATAGGCTAATAACGATAATGGAATGGGTGAGATGGGATGTTGCTTCAATGAGGAATATTTGGCAATTAAATTTGTTATAGACAATTGCGGTCTCAAATGTATATGTGCCTTTGAAGTTCAAATTCAAGGGTATTTAGGTATTTTCTCGTGGTTAAAAACTGTTAACCTGCTATATTTGCAAAGGACTTGTTGGAGCTACTATTTTTGCAAATGTTTCTCCAAAAGCTGCTATTTTTGCAAATTTTCCAAATCAAATTGACCACCTAAACTTCCTTGCTGCCCAAGTTTTGGCTGTCCGAATTCTATTTGTCCAGAAAGTTCCTTCTAGTCGCAAGTGGTGTTGGCCTAACTTCATCAATTGCTCGAAGCCTCTACTCGTATCTCAATTTATTTTTATTCCAATTCTTCTTAGCCGAAACGTTGGAAACATTGGTCCTTGTCAGTTTTTGTTTTATTTCATTAGCTGCAAAAAAAAAAAAAATCTTTTTGCCAAAATTTGCTCCACCGAAAGTACTCTTATTGTGTTTTGGCTGAAGTCAAGTATTATTCTTGTTCAATTTCTATCTACCTAACTTTTATTTTCATCCAAAAATCACATGGTTCTTGAACTCTAATTCTGCCATATAATTTCTGCAATAGCATATGTGTGCATAATATTTCTGCCAAAGAATATACCATGGCAGAATTCTTACTGCTCTAAATTATTATTGTCCAAGAACTTTGTTCTGTTCCCAAATTATCCTATAGTTTTCTGCCTGAATCCATTATTCTTTTGGGTTCTTGTCTCTTGAACCTTTGTTGAAAATTGCTAAAGAATTGTGATAGAATTTGCATTGTTGCCAGCTGATAGTTTCAAAATAGTGGCTGAAATTGTTGACTGAAAATTTGGTTCTTTGAGTAGCCCCCCTTGCATGAAATTTTTGTTCCTTTTTGGCCATTGTTCTTGACCAAAATTCTGCACAAAAATTGGGCAATTTCTTTGGACCAAATATCTGCATTTAGGCAATTGTTGTTGGACTGAAATTTTTCATGTTGCTGGCTGAAAATTCTGCTTTCTTTTGGGTAGTATCTTTAGCTGAAATTTTGTTGCTCTTGGCAATTTATTTTGGCCAAAAATTCTGCAATTTGGTAACTTTTCTTGACTGAAATTACTATACAAAAAGGGCTGCAAGAATTGTTTACTTTTTTGACTATATTTCCTTTCTTGAAAGTTATCTTCCTTTAGATAGCTTTCCTATTTGTTTTCTTTTTAGGTTTTGTAGTTGTTTTCTTTTTTATTTCATATTTTCTTTCTTTTTAGGTTCCATATTCAGCTTCATTTAGTTTCCATTTATTAGCTTTCTTTTTTCAAGTCCACTTTGGAGTTGGTTTTGCTTAGTTTCTTAATCTCTTAGTTTCCTAATTTATTCACTTTCCTTGAGTCTTATTTCTTTGATTTGGAGAAAGTCCTCCTTGCGAAGGCGAAACTCCCCCACCTGTGCCAGAGGCCCCTTAGCCAGGCGGGATGTAAATCGAGGGATGTGCACGAATTGGCAGAGGCCTGAGGGAGAGAGCCAACAGACCAAAACCCTACGCGAGGTTTGAACCTGCGTTGCCGGAGGATTTCTCCCCACATCACCTTAGGCTTACCAACTCGCCTATGCCCCTGGGGGCAAAACTAAGGTAGGGTAAACTTTTTATAGTGACTGGCCCCACCGCTTCGCGGTCCCATACCCCAGAAACCCTACTTTGGCTTGGCCCTACGGGTTAGTATACACCGCTTGGCCCTACCACTTGAAGGGTTTTTTGGGGAGGCTCAGTACCACTTGCGCAGAGTGAGACTTGAACCCAAGACCTCCCTCTGGAATACCTTAGTCCTTTGCCACTAGGACAAGAGGACTTTGGTAAAACTAAGGTAGGGTAAACTTTTTATAGTGACTGGCCCCACCGCTTCGCGGCCCCATACCCCAGAAACCCTACTTTGGCTTGGCCCTACGGGTTAGTATACACCGCTTGGCCCTACCACTTGAAGGGTTTTTTGGGGAGGCTCAGTACCACTTGCGCAGAGTGAGACTTGAACCCAAGACTTCCCTCTGGAATACCTTAGTCCTTTGCCACTAGGACAAGAGGACTTTGGTAAAACTAAGGTAGGGTAAACTTTTTATAGTGATCGCCCCACATGCCCCATACCAGAAACCCTACTTTGGCTTGGCCTACGGGTTAGGGTACACCGCAGCCTACCACTTGAAGGGTTTTTTGGGGAGGCTCAGTACCACTTGCGCAGAGTGAGACTTGAACCCAAGACCTCCCTCTGGAATACCTTAGTCCTTTGCCACTAGGACAAGAGGACTTTGGTAAAACTAAGGTAGGGTAAACTTTTTATAGTGACTGGCCCTACCGCTTCGCAGCCCCATACATTCTTGTTTGAGCTATCTTATGGCTGAAATTTCCTCAAGGTTTGATAGAGAAAGTTGTTCTAAGCAAAAACTTAGAGAGAGATTGTTTAAGTGAGGGGTGAGACATACAAAAATAACCAAGAGCTTACTCATATACACCCTTACCACACATCTTTCCATATTATTATTTTTTCTTTTGTTGTACTAACCTTTTGTAGGAATCATGTCAAATGAAAGAGTAGCTCCAATCGACCAAAAGACTCTCCCAAATTGGATGAAAAACATGAGCCGATCTTGTTCCAAGTTGGATAATCAACTTAAGGCTTTGCAAATGAAGCTTCAAGCTAATGGCGATAAGATGGAACAATTGGATAAATCCATCAATGAATCATCAATAAAAAAAAAAGTCAAAATTTAGGAGAAAAAGTTCTTCAATTATGATGAAAGTGAAAATTCCGATAGGGTTTCTACTTCCCATAGAGGTCAAAACAAGGTTGATACATTTGAACAAGTTTTGGGAAGTATAAAAATGGAAATTTCAACCTTCCAAGATAGAGGGCTTCCCGAAGCATACTTAAAATGGAAAAAAAAAGGTTGAAAGGACTTATGAAGATTTCCTTTAGACTCCATATTTCACGGGGATGTGATTTCTGATAGTAAGTCTGATGATTCTATACCTCCTTTGACTAAAGTTGACAGTGAAGAAGATACCGTCATGGGAGAAACAATTACTACTTTGAAGTCTATGCAATTAGTGGTAAGTGATGAAGAGTCATCAATGGAGAAGAAGAATTAGTGACCACGAAATTGCTTAGTGCTCAAGCCATGGTAAATGATGAGCATCTACCATGTACAAGCTTATGAAGATCAACTCCAGATTAGCGATGAGAAGAAAAAGGTTGAGGAGGAAGAAGAGCTTGATGTATCATATTTGGTGAATCCAATGAATAGAGGTCATCAAAACCAAGAGCCCGAGCTAGTTGATAATGTTTTCACTCTTCCAATCCTTGATTTTGTGTTTGGAGAAAGACAATTTTCCCACACTTTGGTTCAAACTTGGATCTTTCAACAATTGGCAGTAAAACGCAATTACGAGAGTGGCTCGAGAAGAGGTAAAAAGAAAAGCCATAGTTTTCCCTGGCCAAAGTATTTCTTCTACTCCTTAAAGGGGTCAAAGTATGTTGATTTCATCACAAGGATATTGTTAAAGATTCGAGGACAAATCCTTTCAAGGAGATGGGGAATGATGAGATCCCAAAAGTTGTTCAACTGAACACTAGTCTTACCTTGGCCGGATTCTAGTGTGATAATAAGCCAAGATTATTTAATTAATTTTTGTATTTTTATTTTAATTTTTTCCAGCCAAAATTAGATGATTATGGTTGAAATTTTGCAGTCTTATTTTTAGGAAAATAATGGCCGAAATTATTAGGTAACTTTAGTAGCCAAATCGGTAAGTTCCAAAACTTCTAAATTGGCTTTAGAGTTTTTGTTTCCTTTTTATTTTAAGGCTGTCTTTTAGTTACTTAAAGAAGCTTGGCTGCTTTTTCCTCTTTAGAAATTAGATTAGGGTTAGGATTTTAATTGTTACCTTTTTACAATTCTTGTACCCTTATAAATAAAAGCCATTCAGCCAAGACATCAATAGACATAAATTAGAAGGATTTGTGACATTATGTCATTGAGAGTTTGAGTGATTCAATCTCCTTGTTCTTGTAAAGAACAACGGGCTTATCAAACTTGACCAGTTTGTGATGCCTTTGAATCTTATCAATCTAATAGAACTCTAGGTTGTGGCAACGCTTCATCCATTCGGTTTCAATTCCATTGGTTTTAAGATTTCGCAAGTTAAGTTTTGAGTCCTATTTCGCTTGTTGCGTATTACTGGCTCCATATAGCCGTGAGGTGCGCATCACAGCATCTTTTGTGCTACACTTCCCCCCACTACTTTCAGCCACTCTACATTATTGCCACTGCCTCTTCATAACCCATTTATACATAGACTTCACCGTTATGGCCCATTACCAGAAAAGTGCCAAATCAATGAATCCCTTCTTCCAACTTGACTAATCAAAATTCGAAGCTCTGCATATTGTGATACAAACATCACCCACCCCAAAACTAGATCCCATTTTTTACCATCAGCCAACATCAATTGACTACACTAGGTAAACTGCCGCGCCAAGGGATCCCTAGGAATAGGTTTGAAAGTAGAACATTACGGCAGCCATGGTGAGTCCCATATTTGAACAAATCCCATTTCCAATTTGATATCTTAGCCCTATCTCAATACTATATTTGGCACCCATCCAACACTTCCACAACCATGAGCCATTCGCCTTAACGCCATCCTTCAGGAGTCCACCATTTGAAAAATACTTTACTTTCAAAACACGACTCATCAAGAGTTGTGAACTCGTAAGTATGCACCACAGTTGCTTGGCAATTGGTATGCTTATCCAAACATCAAATTTTGAATGAAAATATTCAACAACAACCATTGCTGAATGTAGAAAAATGCTAAATGGCAAACCGAATAGAATAAGTTATGTTAGATTCACCGATTGGATATTTAAAAAAAATGAAAAGAGAGAGACTAAATTGTCTTTTCTAAGCTCTATTCTTATCTTATCGCTTCTCAACTCATACTCTCTTCTTCTCAACTCTACTCTCTTTTTACACGAACAGTGAGGCAAATGTTTAAAATTCTAGTAATGCCAACTCACAATTTGGAAATTTAAATATTAACAACTGTACATTACGTCTCCCTCCCCTGCCCAGCCCACTGGAATAGCATAGATTGTTGCAATAGCATAGCTTCTCCAGAAAAGGTGGAAAACTCTGTTCTCAATTCTGGGTTGCAAATACTCAATCGGGAACTGAGCTTATTTGCTTGACTAAGTGGCACAACAATAATATACCCTTCGAAACCAAAAGAAAGTTCGAAGAGTTCATTTAGCATCTAAGCTGACAGAAACTTAGACCAACAAATTGTACTTTTGACACTACGTATATTGTAGGCTTAAAACTCAATGTGGTTCCATGGCTTTAGGACTTTGAACGTTACAAGCAAAAGAATTGCTGAGAGGAACAGGAAATGCAGATGAACATAAAGTATTAATACTGGATGTAACCGGCACAGAAAAAGCAGCGCAACAGAAAAGCATTACTACTGGATGTGGAGTGTGATTGTGTAACTTGAACTCATGAAAAGGAGACTGGCGCTTGTAATGGTAACAGGGCAGCTCACTGTATGCTTAAAGGGTCAAGGTGATACCATTTATCTACAGAAATATCATTAGCATTTGAGCTAAATATGTGGTTAACAAACCCCAAATGCAAAGACCAATTTAGGATTCTTGTGAGTTATGATCAGTCGATTACTTTTTGCATGTGCTTTAAGTGCTTACTAACTTCTCATTTTCCAGATTATTTCTGGTGATTGGTTCTCAATCCACTGCCAATCCTCAGGCAAGAACAATGAAGAAGAATTTTGTACTTTATAGAATGTTTCCATCTTTGTCCATATGCTTTATCGAAGCCATCAAATCATATGCGGAGGGAGGCAAATCATGCAGGGGATGACCTTCCTTGTTCCAAAGCCATTAACTCGTATGCAGAGGGCACATCATGTAGGGGATGACCTTTCTTGTTTCTTTCAATTATCCTCCGTGCAAGAGAAACTTGTTTACCAACCACAAAAATGAATGCTTTTCCCTTCCCACCAGCACCTCTGGCAGTCCTCCCCACTCGGCGGACATATTCACTTGGATCACGAGGAAAATCAAAGAGCACTACATGATTGACGCCTGCAAAGTCAATCCCCCTTGATGCTCTGTAAAATATACATGGACAGCACCAAATTAGGATTTAAATGTTACTCTAATTTCATGCAAGGTGGAACTGAGAATTACAAAATCGCAATTCAATAGCAAGATAAACAATTTTGAATTGTTAAAAGGAAAGAAATGTATAACTACAAAACATACAGCAATACCTGTCAGTGCACACCAAGAATAATGCACTGTTTTTCATCTCAGACCTGCGGAACTCCTCCATGTTTGCCAGCCGAGTTACTTGATCCAAAGCAGCATGGAAGGGTAATACTCTTATTATAGATCCCTTTCGGTCAAATCGTTTAAGCACATTTTCAACTTTCCTACATGTCTCAATCTGCATAAAGCAAATAACTGAACTACGGTAAACCAAAATTCTACAAGTATAGCAAGTGAAAAGAAGAAGCTGCTGGATATCGTAACTTCAAACCTACTTTGTTACAAAAAATTATGGTTTTAGTCATGGGATTTTCATCCAATAAATGCAGCAGAGCATTTTTCTTGTTGATAAAAGCCATCTCTGGGGTTCTCTCTGTAGTGTCATCGCCACTGCAATCAATGAGTATCTGCAGATTGAATAAATTATTGACTACAAATACTTCATAATTTCTCCCAAAAACAAGGAGAAAAGAGGCAGAGCTACTTCTCCAAATTTGTTGGAAGAAATATGAAAGAAGAATGACAACCTACCTCTTCAAGGCCAGGGCTTGTACGGTGCATTCCAGGCCCCATTATAACATCACAATCAGGAAAAGCTTCAACCAGCTTGTTGTATATGTCAACAGGTAAGGTTGCCGTCACAAACAAATATTGTGTCATGATAGGTGAGGTGTTCATCAGACATTGCAATGCAAGCTCAAAATCTTCATCATTAAATAGTATATCTACCTCATCCAGTACAGCACTGAAACACAATGTTTGAGTGGTATTAGCATCTGAAAGCTGACAAGTATTTTTAGTGTGATTTTATGCCAAGTCAGCCATACCAACAATCATTAAGGGTCCTCTTCTCGGTAGAGCCAACACAGAATTGGTTCTAGATGATATCCCCAAAACTTAAATTGACAAAACTGGAAAGCAAAAGAAAGGAGAAAAGATAAGGGGGAACATATATGATCCTTAACCAAAATCCTTCGGAAGAATGTGAAAACATCTAAGATCTCCCTTTGAAGTTCACAATACTCCAATGGAAAAGAAAAGAAGACGAAGTCTTCGATCAATGCACTTGTTGGGCAACATTCTGGCTAATTTGAACATAAATAAATGGAGGGATGAAAGTAGTGCTGAGTGGAGCTGTCTTCCTTTCCTTTTCATGGGCTAAAGCTCTCAACATGTTTTAAAGTACACCACTTACACTAACTGGCAAACTGAAAGTAAAACTTCCGTGCTGTTTTCATGATTTAGGATGATTTCTTATCCCTCAGTGCTGTATTTTTTTTGCCCTTCAAAAAACTTCTGTCTACAATCTACGCAGAAAAAAAATGTGTAGAAGATCCTTAGATGCACTAGTAAGGTAGGTAGAAAATAGAGAATTATTTAACTCAAATTAAAAGGGAAAGGGAAAGAACTAAAAAGGCTTGGAAAGAGACAATTTAAAAAACGACATGAATTATATAAACTTAAATGAAAATCTGTGTTTCAATAGAATGCGATAGCGATATATGATCCGTATAGCTGACCCCATATAGTGAGATAAAAACTTAGTTGTTGTTGTTGTTGCTACCTACATGGAAAAATATCAAAATGCAACCATTACAACATATTTTTAACTGTTTTTAGTTTTGGAATCTTGATATCAACTTAACATTGATAAGTAGATTGCAAATTCTCAAAGAAATAGAGGAATTGCTAAAAAGAAAAGAGGAGGGGGAACCACCAAAACAATGGCACCAACAAGAGGAACAACAGCAGCAGAAGCAGCAGAATCAGGCATATACATTACCACAGACCATAAGACTAGCTTGTCTGACTTCATTCAACAAGAATACAACCCTCAACCACGATATTGGCTTTGTAATTTCATTCAGTTTAAAAATATTAAGCTTTGGTATATATACCATAAATTCTTCCACTATGTTTTACGTACCATTTAAGATTTGTCAGCTGCAGGAAGCCTCCTTTCATCAGAAACATAAATCTTCCAGGAGTAGCTATTAAAACATCAATCTCTTGTTTTAGACTCTCCAACTGAGTCTTTTGTCGGAATCCACCTGTTGCAACCATAGACCGAAATGGAACACCCATCTTAGATAGTGATCGGCAAATACTTAACACCTGCAAAAGGTTAGGCTACCAGTATGAGAAAAGCAAATAGCAATTTAACAAGAAAGATGAAAATGTGGCAAAGAAGTCAAATTTTGTGCACTTGGTAATTATTAAAGGTCCAATACTGGATTTCTCTGACTCAGACTTCAGCCAATTTTGAGCCCTTTTTTCTTTTTAATGGTGGGGTTTTGCTTCTTTGGATGGAAAGAGGAGGGGGTAGGTGCTTTGACAGAAAGGAAAGAAGAAGAAAAACTGTTTTGCAATTAACTGTTCAAGTAAAATGCAAGGTTTTTTAAACCCAGCCCAGATATTGACTTAGAAAGGTTACTGGTTTAAGGGTTAGTTGGACTGTTAGGCTAACTGCTGTTAAACAGTAATTCACGAGTAATGTCATAAATAGTATGTAATAAATATTATTGATATCATAAAAATACATAAATTAAATTAGACATATTGGTAGTGTATTCAACAAAGCAAAAAGAATACAGTAATTATGATATAGAATAAACAATTAATCATAAGCTACCAGCCATATGAAGATTCACATCTGAAAACTGAAACACGAAAGAGGTATAAAATATTATTTCTTCTTGTAAAAGAGTGAGCAAGTGCCTAAGCCTGTTCTCTTAAAACTGTTTGACTTCAATAACTGACCAGTTGAACTAGCCAATTTTCCTGGTTTGACAGTCTAAGCGACCAAAAAAAAAAAGTCTTGGGGGTCAACCAGCCTGGACAGCAGCCCAGTCAAAAGTTCCACCAGTGGAACCAGTCCATTCATGTAGACCAGGGTGGAGTTACAATCATGGGTTTTATATGATAGATGGACAGTAGCAAGAGCAAATACCCAACAAAGTACAGTTGCAACAAGAATTAAAAAGAAAATCCAGTGAGATTCCACATTGGTGGTAGTTAAGAGTCAAAAGAATTTCCATACTTTCATAAATTCATCAGGATAAGGATTATATCAAACTTGATGAATGAAACAATCTGCACAGCATGTTCCAAGAACAATATGAATTTGTGACACAATATTCCATTTCTAGACAGTACCATACTCAAATCCCAATGACAAAAAAATCATTGATCCAAGTGTAGATTTACACAAATGAAACGGAAAAAATAAATAAATAAATAAATTTTGCAGTTTGACTTCTCATCTACAAGTACATGGTATAAAACCATTGCCAACAACGAAGTTGTGAAGAAGTAATCGAAGACTATTAAAAGAATCCTTCAAAAAGATGCGTAATCATTATTCACAAAATTGAAAAATTCCTTTAAACTACGAAGCCATTGACTAGGCTCTAAAGGGTCAGATAAATGAAGCAAAATCAAGATTAGGACAGAAATAAATGACAAAAGGTTCAAGCACAGAAGCTTCTTTTTTTTTCCTTTTTTTTTTGGTAAAAAAAAAACAGAAAACAGAATTATGAAAAGAAGCTCATAGGTTTTCAGACCTGAGAGGCTAACTCAGCAGTTGGTACCAATACAACAACTCGAGGACCATTTGGCATGGGCTTGCCAACTCCCTGAAGCTCTTCTTCTCTAAGATGTTGAACAATTGGTAAAAGATAAGCCAAAGTTTTTCCTGATCCACTTTGATCAGCTATAATGCAGCTCTTACCCTCAATAACAGGTCCAAATGCCATGGCCTGAAATTAATGCTCATTAGAGACAACTCCATATGATATATGCCAAACATAACCATGCAACAGATTACCCTATATGAAATTTGCATCGGGAAATGGTGACTTGAGAAGGCATCTCAGACCAATAATCTTTTCAAAATATTTTGGTAGACAAAGCAAAATGATGATAGCAGAACTTTATTATGACACACAGCTAACAAATTTGGAGGTTACTGCATCAAAAGCTGGCTAGAAAATGCCCAACAAAGGGGATGAGGAATCAAATTCATGCAACTGATCAAGACTGCTGGAGAGTGTGGGCAATACATCCAAAGGCAATAAGAGTGGGTGAAGATCAATCTGAATATCATAATTAACTAAAGTTGAGTAGGACAAGGTTTATCCCTCATGAAAAATGGATAACTTCTTAGCAGCAACCAATTCCACAATCATAAGTCTAAAAGAATTAGAAAGATGTTAAAAAATTGTAACCTTGGCTATGAGAGTTTCCACCTCTTTTGCTGGCTCATATTACTATTAAGTAGGAAATAAAGAATCAATAATTTTTCAAAAACAAAAAACAGTGTCTATACTTGTTCTCCCTCCCTTTCTTGTACGCATATCCATTTGAAGGCTTCTGAAAAAAAACTTTTTAAACACATTTGCCGTAAATGATAGACAACTTTATGCTAAAAGTATGCAATAACCACAAATTAGCAACCTGAAGGAAAGACAAGACTCAAAAACTTGGAACTATTATTATATTACTATATGTAATAAAATTGACCTATGTCTAAAGGCATTATTTTTAATGGTGATACAGGTGGTGGAAATGGTGGTCAACTTTAACAAAAAAATTGAACTACCTGAATATTACCTGAATATTAGAAGGACGTAGGAAATGCAGGCCCCTCAATGATTCAATAAGATAGTTACTGCATCCCATCTCATTAAACGACTTTCTACTGAAGAAATTATGGTTATCATTTACATTCCTCCTTCTACGGGAAATATCATCATGCCTATAGATGTCCTTTGGCTCTCTATTACCCCACCCTCTAAAAGAGGTAGAAGAAGCTCTTGAAGCAGAAACATCTACTCCAGTAGATGCAATGGAAAACTTGTCCTTTGCAGGTGCAACTCGTTGCTTTGAAAGTTGATCAATTTCATCATTAAAAGATATCTGAAGGCGTTCATTCTCAGCACCAATTGAGATCTCATTCATATTATCTCTGGTCTCCTGTAGTAGGAGACTTTCTATTTAATATTATCTTCACAATTCATCCAATATAACAAGGTAATAAACTTACAGATAATTGAAGATGTCTGTTATCTGCATTTTGTTCTGTATCATCAGGGTTGCTGGTCTCTTGAATCTTTCTATGACTTCTTCTGACAATATCTTTTACTCTCCGAGTTTTCAATCTCCCAAAACTTCTTTTGAGTCCTCCACTACCTGCTGTTAAATCACTTATGTGATCAACATCCTAAGTAGTATAGTATGAAAAGAATATCACAGCAATAGATGCCTCTACAAAAAGGACTTAATAATTTAACAAAGCAGTCTGATATTGGTGTCACGGTCTACACTGCTCAATGCCGATAAGTTTATAATTTTTCCCCTAAGAGTAAAATGTCAAAAGAAATTTAATATCCTGACAATGCAAGTGTTGTGAGCATGATATACAAAAATGCCTACTTAAAGCATTTATTGACAAGTAGTAGCACTAAAAATGCAGGAAATCCAGAAACCGAACACACTAGAACTCTGGGCAAATTGGCTAGATTAAGAGCCAGTCAACTAGATATGAACTTTATAACTGGTCTCTAAATTTTGTCCTGTTTCTCATACATCCTCTCCTTTTCTTCTGAATCCCAAGTATATTGACAAACCATGTAAGTCTCTTTCATAGTTAAGAACCTTAAAATTGAATTTTATTTTTCCTTTGTATATAAACATTATTCAGTTCTTAAGACCAGGAAAAACTCCACCAAACCATCACATGAAGAAATCAGCAGGCCCATATCAGAATAAGGTGACTGAATTCCAGGGTTTTTACAAGGACAGTTTCCCTATTGTATTAAATTAGCATGTCATGCTGGCAGTGTGCTTCTATTTTCCTCATAACCGACAAATTAAACGAGAATAACAAACAAATCATGACACAGCTGAAAAATAACATATTTGTTATTACAAACTCAAAACTGATCCACCCATTCCAATAAATTATCAAAAAGCAATTTAATCTTAATACAGCGTATTTTGCATCAGTCATTTTTCTATTCACATTTTCATTGGTCAATCTATCTTCCCTTTTAGTAGGAAGGAAAAAAGAAGAAATTACAATCTTCATTTAACTCTCTTAGATAGAAATCTATAATCCTCAAACAAACTAACAATAACACTTATGAAAGTAACGCACAAAAAAAAGTAGCTTTCCAATTATCTAAATTCAACTAAAAATTTGAGCTTTCCTACATAAACCTTCCCCTGTACTCTACAACCTAATTACTTCAAATTCCCATAATTCATTATTCAGTCCTTAAGACCAGAAAAACTACACCAAACAATCACATGAAGAAATCAGCAGGCCCATATCAGAGTACGGTGACTGAATTCCAGGGTTTTTACAAGGACAGTTTCCCTATTGTATTAAATTAGCATGTCATGCTGGCAGTGTGCTTCTATTTTCCTCATAACTGACAATTTAAACGAGAAAAACAAACAAATCATGACACAGCTGAAAAATAACATATTTGTTATTACAAACTCAAAACTGATCCACCTGTTCCAATAAATTATCAAAAAGTAATTTAATCTTAATACAGCGTATTTTGCTTCAGTCATTTTTCTATTCACATTTTCATTGGTCCACCTATCTTCCCTTTTTGTAGGAAGGAAAAAAGAAGAAATTACAATCTTCATTTAACTCTCTTAGATAGAAATCTATAATCCTCAAACAAACTAACAATAACACTTATGAAAGTAACGCACAAAAAAACGTAGCTTTCCAATTATCTAAATTAAACTAAAAATTTGAGCTTCCCTACATAAACCTTCCCCTGTACTCTACAACCTAATTACTTCAAATTCCCATAATTCCAACACGCGTGGTTCTTCATAAATTTTCCTTTCCTAAAATTGTTCCTTATTAGATCGTTAATAAAAGATGCTTCTTCCCTCCAAGAAACTGAATTTTTAACACTAAGCCATTCTATTCAGTGCTAAAAGAGTACACCTTTCAATCAAAACTGCACCAATCCCAAAAATTCATACAAAACATGATACCAAAGTTTATTCAAACCAGGAAAAAGTAAAAAAATGTCCCCGAAGAAAGCACACACCTTTACCGCTATCTGAACCATTAGAATTTGCTGAATCACCATCCCTTCTGTTCTTTGAAGAAAAGGGTTTCCAGGAAATAACTTGCTGCAAAGGAATAGGAGAGTCATGAGGGTCATTTTCCTCACCACCCCAGACAATGAATTTCTCCCCAGTTTCATTATCTATAAGCTGATAAGCCCCAGGAGTGTCCAAAGCCACCCGAGTGTATTCACCAGCTCTAACCACCATCCCAACTTTCGGGGCCCTCTGATGATAATTACTAAGCTGAAGACTAAAGGGTAATTTTCTCCCAATTTGGAAGCTTATGGGAAGCGATGAGAATGCTGCAGCTGCAGCTGCAGCAGCTGCCATCCCTGTATGTGCAAGCATTCGCCTCTTTCCTTTTATCTCAAATTATGGTAATATGGAGTGAGAAAACCATGCGGGAGGTTATGGCGCTCTTGTTGAGATTTTAGTCTCAGATATTAGCAGGGAGTAGAATAACTGAGTAAGCAACGGAAGGAAGACGAAGGAAAGAAAACGGATAAAATGGTCTGCAGGTAGGGCTGTAAACGAACCGAACATAAACGAACGGCCTTGTTCGTTTACTGTTCGTTTATTTTTTAAATTGTTCATGTTCGTTTATATTCGTTTATGTTTGTGAAATATGTGTTCGTGTTCGTTTATGTTCGTTTATTAGTATTCACGAACAGTTCACGAACACTTATCGAACACGTTAACGAACACTTAAACGAACATGTTCGCGAACACTTAACGAACACGTTCGCGAACACTTAAACGAACACGTTCGCGAACAAATAAACAAACACAGTTACAAATTGGACGTTCGCGAACACTTAAACGAACACGTTCGCGAACAAATAAACAAACACATTTACAAATTGGACGTTCGCGAACACTTAAACGAACACGTTCGCGAACAAATAAACAAACACATTTACAAATTGGAAAAATAGAAAAACAAATAGCATTATTGAGAATTGAACCTTGGCCTCCAATGTGGGGAGAATGGTTACTTATCACTACACCACAACAAATTTGTTTATAAATGATCAACAAACATTATTATTATATATATTATTATATTATATTTATATTATTATTTTAATATAAACGAACAATAAACGAGCTTTAAACGAACATTAACCGAGCTTGTTCATGAACACTAAACGAGCTTGTTCACGAACATAAATAAACGAACGTATACTTGTTCGTGTTCGTGTTCGTTTATTAAACGAACACTAAAATGTGTTCGTTTATTGTTTGTTTAGCTTAACAAACGAACATAAACGAACGTAACCGATCTTGTTCACGAACTGTTCACCGAACGTACTAGTTCGTTTACACCCCTATCTGCAGGGCAGGGGGTGATATAGGGAACCGATTTTTGGGTTTATTAAAGTGTTTGATAATTTAGGTTTTTTTTTATTTTTTTGGATTGGTAATTAGTAAGGGTGACAATAGTATATGTTTCGAGTTCGCCGGTTATGTTTTGATATGAGTATTATAAATTAATTATGAATTTAAATAGGACTCATGAAGATTACTTGTTTTCATTTCAGGTCGTGTTTTTGTGTTAGATTCGTATCGCATTTTGTGTGATAATTTCGTGTTGTATTTTCATGTCGTGTCATGAATTACCGCCCTTAATAATTAGTAATGTTGTTAAAATCAGACCCACCAACTAGTTAAACTAGTCATGAGTTTGCTTCGATTTTTATATAAAACTAGATTTAAAAAATTTGGTTAAACTTTGATTTAACTAATTAAACGGGTTGACCCGAATTTGATAGAGTCATTACTTTTATTTTTCACATAAAATTAGCAAATATCTGTGTGAGGCACGGTTTTAAAGTGTCTATTATCTAATTTAGAATGTCAAAAATAGTATGATATATTTTTTATATTTGTTGTTCCAATAATTATAAATTTGAGATTAAATAAAATTAAAAGATGATGAAAATGCATAACATTATAGTACATTGAAAAGTTTTCAGAATAAATATATAAAAATAGAGTAAATATATTTAAAATTGAAAAGTTTTCAAAATAAATACATAAAAGTAGTCTAAATTTGTTTAAATTTAAATTGCCATGGGTAAAATTTTTCTATCCCATGCTTGTTGAAGACAAGAACAAGAAATATATTTTCATTTATGTAGTACAAAAACCAAGTAGTTATTTACTTTTAATGTGTAATTTTGTACACATTGATGTCAATTTCACCAAAGAGTTGACCTTTCAATAACGATATATCGTATACATTGTGTTCCAAACTTCAACTGAATGTTATATTTTTTTTGTTTCTTCTAACTCAATGTTTGAATATTGTGAGAGGATTTGCTTCAAAAGGAAGTATAAATTTATAAAATTATTAGAAGGAAACAAAAAATAAATTCTTAAAATGATTGTATAAAATGTTTAAATCAATTTGTTATTTATCAATCTAAAAGTAGCCATTGCTATGAATTATTGCAGGAAAGAACAATATGAGGTTGAGCTAAATCTTTGAAATGGATGCATTGAGGATGATATATTACCATTTTGAATGTTTGTTGTCATGAATCTTGGAAAAAAATGTACAAGTTTTATTTAGACATTTATGTACTTTTAAGTTTGCGAGAAAATATAATTTAATTTTGGGTGGCAATGTAGGTAATGAAATTTTTCATGGCACATTTTCCAAATGTACGATTCTCGTATTCATTGTTCCCATGAAATCTTAACTTTACCCAATAGCCATGATTGAATAAATTGTCATCAAAAAATTTAGTCCATTCTTTTTTTTTAACTTAAAACGATAACTGTATTAGTATTTCCAAAGGAACAAAACTGAATACTCTGTGAGAGTCTCAGACCACGAATAAGCTACAACAAGGAACTTACTCAACATATAAAAGCTAAACATACTACTTAAATAGTGGATAGTGTAACAGTTTACTTCATGAAGCGGTAACTCTATCAACTATATATAGTACCCCCTTGCACCCCTTTTGCATCTAGTTGGCTAAGCACAATCCTTAGCCATTTGAAATTCCCTCCACTCAGCAAATGCCAGATCCACATCAACACTCTCATCTCTCCATTCATTTTGGAAGATCCAGAGATTTATAGATTTCCATAGCATCCAAATGATATAAACTACAAGTTGCACTTTCTCCTTCCAACCCTTCATCCCCGTGTTGATCTGGATCCACCAATCCTGAAATAATTGCTCTTCTGAGTTAACATTCTCCGACTGTACTACTACAATTTTCCAAATATTCTTTGCACGTCTACAATTAAGTAAAACATGGGCCAGAGTTTCAAACTGCTACCCACACATTTTGCACACGAGGTCTTCTTCGATGCCTCTCTTGATAAGCTGGTCCTTAGTGGGTAAAATGCCATTCCAACATCTCCATATAAATTGCTTGAGTTATCCTTTAACTCCTAATCTCCATGATCTCCTCCGGAGCCGACTCAAAACGACCCTTGAGTTGCTGCTTTCTTCTTTGTTTTGATTCCTCCTCTGTTCTCTTAGGATCTCCTGGTGATGAAAACCTAAGGAGGACCGAGACATCCATCCAACCAAGTTCATCACAAGATCCGTTACAAGGCATTGGAGGATCTATGACTGGGTCAAAGACTAAGAGAATGCAAGCTGCTCTAGTAACACTAATCAATGAGTTAATGGAAGCTCAAACAGTAGCTAAGATGGCCGAATCTTAGTCACAAATTGTCACTCTACTTAGTATTGAAAATGAGGGATCAAATGCCAAAAGTCCAGCTTGAAATGCTGTTAAATGCTGTTAGCCGAATCCAAGGAAAAAGGCAACACAAGAAGTTCCAAATCCATTGCCAAGATAAATTGAAGAAGCTTCTAAAGTCTGCATGAAGAAGTTACCAAACACAAGACAACAAATAGAAGCTGCCAAAAACATGCAACATTCGGCCAAGCACAATCCAAGAAGTCTTTGGATTAGTTTTAAGTAATTTTAGTTTAGTTATTTTCTTTTCTTAGATTAGTTGTTTCTTTTAAGTAATTGTTCTTTAGTTAGTTTCCTAAAAGGTTATGAGTCTAATCCTTTTAGAGAATAGATTTTAGTTGCTTAAACCAGCCTTGTAACAACTATAAATAGAGGCATTCAGCCACAATACAATTTAGAATTTTGACAATACAAACTTGAGAGCTTTGTAGCTTTTCTTTAAGTTCTAGTTTAGAACTAGCTTTTAGTCTTTGAGAATAGCCTCTTAGGTTCATATTTAAGCTATCTTGTTGAATTTCTTTCCCTCAACAATTTGAGCGTGCTTCTTGGTTCCAAGGATAGTTTAATTCTCAACTTTGAGTTTGGATAATTCCTTCGGGTGTCAAGTGGACAAAAGCAAGGTCCTTCTTCACAAGTTGGAGTTGGTGTCTTGCTAAAGGAAGACTTAGTTCAACCTAGAGGACGATACTAAGACCAACACTCTGATATAGGTTCGGATTTTATTCTGTGTTTAAGATTCGTATCAATTTGGTATCAGAGCTGCCTTTGGGTTGCTTCTTGAAGTTGTTCATATCCTTTGTGTTTTTTGTCTCTGTTTTCTTTGTTTTTCCGTATCTTTGTTTTGTGTCTCTGAGTCTTTTTTTGTCTATAATCTCTTCGTGATTGTCTTCTTATTTTTGTGTTGAAAAATAAACAAAAAGAATCTCCAAACAACTGTGAAATTCAGTCCGGTTCCTGTCTCAGTTTTCTGACCAGTTTTTCTTCCGTTCTGTTTTCCAGTTTTGTCTCTATTTCTCTTGCTTTAAAAACATCTGGTTCTGTGCTATATTGCCTTGTGAATATTGCTTGATAAAGAGGAAACCTTGGTTGTTGAATTGCTGCTGCAAAAGTAGTGGAAAATTATAAAAACCGAAGCTACAAGAAAGTTCAACAAAACCCGACTTTTCTGTCCTTGTTTCTTGAAGAAATTTTTCTGCCCAGAGTTTGCATTGTTTCTTCGTGTGGTTAATACCTGAGTAAGAAGGCATCTTCTTCTTGCAATTTACTATCAATTTGTGCTACAAAAAGTGAAGCAAACTACTGCAATAAACCCAAACCCGTAGCTGAAGAAAAATTCAGAAACCTGAACCCAGTCCATTCTGAATTCCGCCAAGCCATTCTTGATCCTTGATCAAGCTATTTTTTTGAGTATTTTCTTATTACAAGGGCTTCAATTTGTTTCCAAAAGTTTGTTGCCAAATTATAGAACCCGACTACAAATTTAGAAACTTCTTGTTGGAGGAAAACAGTCCTGAAAGCTAAAGAAAACCCTGAAAACCGACTTCCTGCTTTGGGTTCTGAATTTCGAGTTGCATACTTCTTGGTTAAAAAGGTTACGAATTTTTGTTAAATTTTGTTGCCAAGATTGTGCTCTAAGTTGTAATATTGGTTGCTGGAATTTTTAGAAGCTTGTGATGAAAGAAGTTCTTGAAGATAAATCCTATTTGGAATTGGATTGATCCAGAATTTGGAAGTTGCTATATTGTTGCATATGGTTTGATATACTGAGCAAAGAAAATTCATATTCACAAATTCCATTCATCTACAAGCACATAAAGAACCATTTTGCTTAATTCTTTCGGCCATAGAAAATCTATTTTTTTTTGTTTCTTCTTGACAAAAATCCATCCGAAAATTGTTCTTCTTGGTCTAGTACTTTGTTTATCGTTTTCTTATCTTTCTTGACCTCTGAAAATTTTTATTCTTTCTTTAACTTGAATTTAATTGTCTATTCTTTGAGACTTTTGAGGCTTGTTTTGGTTAGAACTTTTAGAAAAGTGATAGAGTGTGAGTGAACCTACTCAACAACCCTTCACTACATAAAGAGAGTTCAGCCTTATATTGGTGAGAGTTTCAAACCTTAGGCAACTGGTTAGAGGGAAGTTAGGTAGGAATTTTTTTTTTACTAACCTTGTTTGTGCAGAGATGGCCGAAAATCCAGAAATTCAAGACTTGAAGGAATACTTTAAGAGTGTATTTGCAGCTCTTGAATTAATTCATAGAAGGATGGATCAAATAGATATTACAAGGGCTCAAGTTGCATCCAATTCGGAAGCAATCAAGGCTGAGGAGCCTCATGAAGTTACTCAAACAAATCCTAAGAATAAAAAAAAGAAGTCCCAAAAGGATGAAACGAGTAGCTCGTCCGAGGAGGAGGAATCTGAAAATTCTAGTTTGGATGATGATCGTTCTTCTACAAGGAGTCAAAGAAGATCCAACAAGGACGATAATCTTGTTAGTATTAAATTGCAAATTCTAGAATTTGAAGGCAAGAATGATCCAGAAACATACATGGAATGAGAAGAAAAAGTTGATAAAATTTTTTATATCCATGAATTTTCGGAAAGAAAGAAAGTTAAGTTGGCTGTAGTTGAGTTTTCTAGACATGCATCTACTTGGTGGTGAAGAACTTGTCGCCAAAGAGATGAGAAGTTAAAGTGGCCGATTTCAACTTGGAAAGCCTTGAAAAAGGTTATGAGAAAGAGATATGTTCCCCCGCACCACAAAAGAGAGTTATTACAAAAGTTTCAAAGCTTGACTCAAGGGAACAAAAGTGTAGATGAGTACTACAAAGGGATGGATCTAGCCATGCTACGTGCTAATATAGAAGAAGATGAAGAATCTACAATGGCAAGGTTCATGAATGGGCTTAATAGGAATATTGCTCATCTAGTTGAGTTGCACCACTATAATAATTTTGAGCAGCTATTACAAATGGCTGAAAAGGTTGAGAAGAAACTCAAAAAGGTGCCACAAAATGTGAAGAGCTCAAACACAAGCAATGAGTGGTGAAACAACAACAATAATCGTCAAGGTGGAAGGTTTAATTCTTCAAGTTCCGGAAGCATTCGATTGAGAGGAGGTTCGGTTTCCAATCCAACAAGTGGAAAGAAATTCGCACCACCAAATGCTCCAAAGGTAAGTAATTCTAAACCCGTTTCTAGTTCCAATAATATTAACACTAGTTCCTCTATTCAATGTTTTAGGTGTTTAGGCCGAGGACATATAGCCTCTCAATGCCCAAACTCACAAAACATGACCATCCTAGATGATGGAACCTATCAAAGTGAGAGTGAAGAGGAGTTAAGTATTCAAGATGAAGACATGGCTGCAAGTCATGCCGATGAACAGAGAGGGTATGAAATGGATCCACCAGATGGAGATTGTTTGGTGACAATAAGAGCTTTGAGTGCCCAACCTGAAGAAGACACCGAGGATCAAAGGGCCAATATTTTCCATTCTAAGTGTCTTATTAAAGATCAAATTTGCATGTTAATTATTGATTGAGGATCTTGTACTAATCTTGCTTCTACTTATCTTGTAGATAAATTGAAGCTCAAATGTTCTTTCCATCCAAAGCCATACAAATTGCAATGGATGAATCAAAGTAGATCACTGCGAGTTACAAAGCAAACTTTGGTAAGTTTTTCAATTGGAAATTTTACTGACAAAGTTCTCTGTGATGTTATTCCCATGCAGGCCACTCATCTACTACTAGGACGACCTTGGGAATATGATAGTCATGCAAATCATTCCAGGAGGACTAATAAGTACAACCTCAATAAGGATGGAAAAGCCCTCATACTAGCACTATTGCTACCCTCGGAAATTAGTAAGTTCCAACAACAACAAATGGTAAAGCACATAGAGTGGATAAAACAAAAGAAGGTTGAAGATGGTCAAAATTCTGTTCAACCCGTGAGTACACAACTTTCTTCAACTTCTAAAGGTAAGACTTCGGTTCTCATGAATGAAATCTAAGGAGCACAGCCATCAATTGAAAATTTTAAAGGTAATTTCTATACTTGCATGAGAGATGTTGATAGAGCCTTAAAAGTAAGTAAGGATTTTGTGCTAATTATTTTTCAAGAACATTATTTTCTAATGATGAGCTGCCAAGTGACTTGCCTTTGCAAGTCAAAGCTGTTTTGCAGGAATACGAAGATGTCTTTCTAGAAGATCTCCCTAAAGGACTACCACCTTTAAGGGGAATTGAGCATCAAATTGACTTCCTTCCTGGAGCCGTAATTCCCAACCAACCAGCCTATCGAGCCGACCCTAAAGAGACCAAAGAGCTCCATTAGCAAGTTGAGGAATTGCTAGACAAAGGTCATGTACGGGAAAGTCTTTGTCCCTACGCAGTTCCAATCATCATTGTTCTAAAGAATGAAGGTACGTGGAGAATGTGTACTGATTGTAGAGCTATTAATAAGATTACAATTAAGTATAGACATCCAATACCTCGCCTTGATGACATGTTTGAAGAATTGCATGGGTCTAAAATTTATACTAAAATTGACCTTAAGAGTGGGTATCATCAAATACGCATTAAAGATAGAGATGAATGGAAAACTGCTTTTAAGACTAAATTTGGTTTGTATGAATGGTTAGTCGTGCCCTTTGGATTAACTAATGCACCTAGCACATTCATGCGACTGATGAATCATGTACTTAGGCAGTTCATAAGAAAATTTGTTGTGGTGTACTTTGATGATATACTCATTTATAGCAAGAACTTAGAAGAGCATGTTGAGCATATTAAATTTGTTCTAAGTTTCTTGCGTGAAAACTGGTTGTTTGCTAATATCAAGAAGTGTGTGTGGAAAGTGTTATATTTCTAGGATTTGTTGTTAGTTCCAAAGGTATACAGGTTGATCAAGTAAAAGTCGAGGCTATAACTTCTTGGCCAAGACCTACAACCGTGCATGAGGTAAGATCTTTCCATGGTCTTGCTTCATTCTATAGGAGGTTTGTTAAAGATTTTTCTTCAAAGGCTACCCCGCTTGATGATCTTGTTAAGAAAAATGTTCCGTTTATTTGGGGTGAACGTCAAGAGCAAACATTTAATCAATTGAAGGAAGATCTTACAACTGCACCTATTTTAGCTTTACCTAACTTTAACAAAACTTTCGAGCTTGAATGTGATGCCTCAGGTACAGGTATTGCCGCAGTTTTGAAACAAGAGGGCTGACCCTTAGCCTATTTTTCTAAAAAGTTGAATGGGGCTGCTCTCAATTATCCAACTTACTATAAAGAGCTTCATGCAGTCATTTGTGCCTTAGAGACATGGCAACATTACTTGTTGTCCAAGGAATTTGTTATACACACTGATCATGAGTCTCTAAAGTACTTGCATGGGCAAGGTAAGTTGAATAAGAGACATGCCAAGTGGAGTTCATTTCTCGAAACATTTCCCTATGTTATTAAGTATAAAAAAGGTAAGGAGAATGTTGTCGCAGATGCACTTCCGAGAAAGTCTGTTCTCTTAAGCTCATTAGATACTAAAATTTTGGGATTTGAATATATTAAAGATCTTTATTCTACTGATCCTGATTTTTCTAGTGTTTATACAGCTACTGAACAAGGAGCCCTCAATAAATTTTATAGGCACAATGGGTTCTTGTTCTGTGACAAACAATTGTGTGTGCCAAATTGCTCCCTTCGAGAGTTACTAGTTAGAGAATCCCACTCTGGGGATCTTATGGGTCATTTTGGAGTTTTAAAGACATGACATTCTAACTGAGCATTTCTATTGGCCTAATATGAAAAGGAATGTAGAAAGGCTTTGTAGTTCATGCATTCAATGTCGTATGGCTAAGTCTACTTCTAACCCTCAGGGTTTATATACCCCTTTACCTGTTCCTTCTATGCCCTGGACTGACATTTCTATGGATTTTATCTTAAGGTTGCCAAGGTCACAAAGGGGTAAGGATTCTATTTTCGTAGTCATTGATAGATTTTCTAAAGTGGCTCACTTTATACCTTGCAGGAAATCAGATGATGCAAAACATGTAGCTGACTTATTCTTTGAAGAAGTCATTCGGCTCCATGGGGTTCCACGAACCATAGTGTCCAATTGCGATGTCAAGTTCTTGAGCTATTTCTAGAAAACTCTATGGGGAAATATGGGCACAAAATTGTTATTTTTCACCACTGGTCATCCACAAACTGATGGACAGACAAAGGTAATGAGTCGTACTCTTGGTACTTTATTACGTACTTTAATTAAAAGAAATCTAAAAGATTGGGAGGCATGCATACCAATAGTCGAGTTTGCTTATAATAGAACTGTCCATTCTACTACCGGTCATTCCCCATTTGAGGTTCTTTATGGCTTTAACCCACTAACCCCTCTTAACTTAGTGCCATTGCCAAGTAATGAGCAAGTGAATCTTGATAGTGCAGCAAAAGCAAAGTTTGTTCAACAATTGCATGACAAAGTACATCTTCAAATCCTTAAGAAAAAAGAACATTATGCTCAAGTTGCTAATAGAGGAAAGAAACAAGTTATCTTTCAACCCGGGAATTGGGTGTGGATTCACATGAGAAAAGAAAGGTTTCTAGCTCAATGAAAAACTAAGCTTCATCCTCGAGGAGATGGCCCTTTCCAAGTCATTGCACATATAGGCGAGAATGCTTACAAGCTTGACTTTCCAGGTGACTATGGAGTTAGTGCTACATTTAATGTGTCTGACATGTCCTTATTTGAATTCGATGATGAGTTTATGGACTCGAGGACGAATCCTTTCAAAGAAGGAAGGACTGATGAAAACCTAAGAAGGACCAAGACATCCATCCAACCAAGTTCGCCACAAGATCTGTTACAAGGCATTGAAGGACCTATGACTAGGTCAAGGACTAAGAGAATGCAAGCTACTCTAGTAACACTAATCAATGAGTTAATGGAAGCTCAAACAGCAGCTAAGATGGCCGAATCTCAGTCACAAATTATCACTCTACTTAGTAGTGAAAATGAGGGATCAAATGCCAAAAGTCTAGCTTGAAATGCTGTTAAATGCTATTAGCCGAATCCAAGGAAAAAGGCAACACAAGAAGTTCCAAATCCATTGCCAAGATAAATTGAAGAAGCTTCTAAAGTCTGCATGAAGAAGTTAAGGAAGCTACCAAATACAAGATAACAAATAGAAGCTGCCAAAAATATGCAACATTCGGCCAACCACAATCCAAGAAGTCTTTGGATTAGTTTTAGGTAGTTTTAGTTTAGTTATTTCCTTTTCTTAGATTAGTTGTTTCTTTTAAGTAATTGTTCTTTAGTTAGTTTCCTAAAAGGTTATGAGTCTAATCCTTTTAGAGAATAGATTTTAGTTGCTTAAACCAGCCTTGTAACAATTATAAATAGAGGCATTCAGCCACAATACAATTCAGAATTTTGACAATACAAACTTGAGAGTTTTGTAGCTTTTATTTAAGTTCTAGTTTAGAACTTGCTTTGAGTCTTTGAGAATAGCCTCTTAGGTTCATGTTTAAACTATCTTGTTGAGTTTCTTTCCCTCAACAATTTGAGCGTGCTTCTTGGTTTCAAGGATAGTTTAATTCTCAACTTTGAGTTTAGATAATTCCTTCGGGTGTCAAGTGGACAAAAGTAAGGTCCTTCTTCACAAGTTGGAGTTGGTGTCTTGCTAAAAGAAGACTTAGTTCAACCTAGAGAACGATACTAGGACCAACATTCTGATATAGGTTCAGATTCTTATTCTTTGTTTAAGATTCGTATCACCTGGTAGGCTGATTTAACCGTATAACTTCCTTTCTGATTAGGATGCCAAATGAGCTTGTCTCAGCCCCCACGCTGGTCAATTGGAATAGAACATATTAACTCAGCTTCATAATTGTTGAAAATCTCTCCAATTAGTTGCCTATTCCATGCTGTACTCTCGTGATTCATGAGTTGGCTCACCCACATAATTTGATTCAGGGAAGATGGATCTTGTATGGATTCCCTTCCTTTGATCCCTGGAATCCAAGGGTGATCCTAGATTCTTATAGACTTGCCATCTTCCACTTGAAATCTTGCCTCGTGACAAAGGCCGTACCTTGCCTTGAGCCAACTCTCCCACAATTAGAATGAATTACCTTTTTGAGGAGCTTTCAGTAGCCCCTCTTTTAGAAAATACTTCGCCTTCATCACCTTGCTCATAAGCAGATTGGGTTGTGTAACCAGTCTCCACAGCTGCTTAGCTATCAGAGCGTCATTGAATAGTTGGATATTCTTAAAACCAGGCCCACCCTCCTCCTTGGGAATAGCTAGATCTTTCCACGTTTTCCAGTGAATTTTTTACTTCCCTTCCGAGTTCTCTCCTCACCAAAAGCTGCTGTATTTTTTATCAGATCTTGACAGACATTACTTGGGAGTTTGAAGCAGCTCATGACGTATGTAGAAAGGGCATCAATCACAGCTTTAATTAAGGTCTCTTTACCCGCCCAACTGAGGAATCATTTTTTCCACCCATTGATTCACCTCTGCACAGTCTCCATCACATAACCAAATATCTCCCTTTTAGATCTTCCTATATGCATAGGCAGATCTAAATACTTAGCATTCTTCTTCTCCTTAACGCCATCTAGGACGTGATAAACTGCGTCTTTTTGCTCAATGGGCACATTGCGACTGAAGAAAATTGAGGACTTTTCTAGGTTGACCAACTGTCCAGACATTCTGCAATATTCATCTAGTAAAGTTTTAACCATTCTAGCTTGTTCAACATCTGCTTCACAAAACAAGAGAGAATCATCTACAAATAACAAATGAGTAATTAGTGGTCCATTTCTACACACTCTCAGCCCCCTATATGCACCTCTCGTACAAGCTTGTTTAATCAATTTTAATTCTAAAGTTCCAATTCTAAGATACCAAACAGAACCTAAACGAATTTGAAGGACATCAGTAATTCATTTGATGTTTGATTCTTGAATTGTTCGAAAAGCTTGAACTACTTATCCCAAAACATATGGACAAAAAAATTGTTGTTAATGGCAAGAGTAAAAAATTTTCAAAAGCTAAATGTGCTTATCTAAAGCATAAAGAAAATTTCCTTTCTCTATATCTAATGAGGGATTCTATCGTCTGCAGTTTTCTAAATTTTTTTTGTATAATGTAAGGCCAAGATCATGTGCTTCTTCTAGTTCATTGACTTTAGTATACTTTTCACTACAAGTTCGCAAGTTAATGATCTAGTAATATGGTCAAAGTTTATTCAATAAGATACCAAAGTAGTTGAGTGATTTGAATAGTAGGCATTTGCATTTGCTATGTAATATTTCTTGAACAACATTAGTAAATTATTAAAGCAATGGATGTCCTCGCTAAATATAATGACAGCAATTTTGAACTTTGCTAGTTTTGTGTTCTCTAAATGCTATTAATTTAAGTTGTAAAATATAAATAGTTGCTAAGATAATATCTATATATTGTTTGGAAAATTGATAGTTTAGAGCTACAGACATGAGATCATTTAGTAACATTTACCACAGCATGCCATTTCCTAATGTTTGGTGAATGTCTACATTGGAATAGAGTGCATTTGCTACTTTGGTTATTGTAGAAGTGAAAATGCTACAATACCAAAATAACAGGAATAAGATATCTCTATTAATATAAGCAAAATTACTAAAATGAACGCATACACGTTATTTATAGAAATATCTGCCATTTATTTAACAAAGGCAATGAATTTTAATTTTAATAACTGTCATTATTATGATAGAAAGATTAAAGAATATGTGAGTGTTTTTAGTTTAAAAGCTTATGATGAAATTGACTGTGCCTATACAAAAATAAAGACTTACTTTTTCTTTTTTCTTTTTTTTGCTTATTTTCATTTTTCCTTTGTTGTTCTTCTATTCTACTCCTTATATAGATATAACCATGAAAGAGGAAGTGAGATTAGTTTATCTATTTGTTCTTTATTTGTGTATATATCATATTGTAGGACCTATAATGAATAGCAATATCTTTGGATACTAGAACTAGTATTAATTGCTTTTCAAAATTGAATAAGTTAATTGATATTTACTTTATGGGAATGGTATGAAGTTTATATATTGTAATGTCACTGAATTTCGGTCAGTACTTCTGGTGTTTCTTCCTTGTTGTGACTCATGAAATTTTCAATAACATTTTTCAATTAGATTCTTATCTTCATTATTAACAATTCTAAGTTAGATTCTCATACTATTAGAAAATTAGTTCGTATATTATACCAGTCTTGAGAAACCGTTGTAGTTGGTATCATCAATTTTTGAATATTGGATAGATAAATTTATTTCAATGATTTCTAAAAACTACATATATATTTTAGAAAAATCTTTATTAAGAAATGTAGATAGGGAACTTGTTCACACACATTTTACTGCTAAATATACAAAAAACAAGATATTTGAATATCTAATAGTAGGTCAAAATTACTTGATATGCAACTAAACACAAGTGTCACTAATTAAGATTTTTTCATTAATAATTCATGTTCTCTTCTAATTGAGATGAAGAGACCAAAAGATGAAAGAATAGTAGTTATAACTAAATGCTAATGTATGTTTCTGATGACTTAAATTGGAATATATAGCTTCAAACTTCCCTCTCTTTGGCACAAATCTGATTTGATAGACTTTTATGTGCAACATCTTTTGGTTGGACATTTGTTGCCTTTCGTTTTGATTAAGTAGAAGTTAACAAAAAGAAAAGCTACTCGATCTTATCCTTGCAAGTTCTAGGGAAAACTCAAAAGAAGAACCTAAGCATACTAAATAATAATAATAATAATAATAATAAAGAAGAATAACATGAGCACACTCAAAAATAAGCAACAAAAGCTTTGCGTAAACCAACTAAAATAGGTTTTATAATTATTCATGAGGTTATGCTGTATCTACAGATAAATCTAATACTCAAACTTAACAGGATTTATTAATAATGATTTCTCCTATTAAGAATATAATTTACTAAACTAGTAATTTTTCAAATGTTACTACAAATATGATTTCCTTACTAATTTTGGTATTATATACAAATTAAGGGTAAATTATCCCTAAATCACATCGTCTTAGTTTTAGATTTTCTGGAGATTTCTATATTAAATGGATAAATCTCCTGCAGGAAAATGATTGTCTCCTCAGTTAGATTCTCAGTAATGAATTAAATTAATCTTGTTGTTCCTTTGGTACAAGTGGCTCCTGTTATAGTTTCATTCTCTATTAGAACACATTTCAATCTAAGAATAGTTAATTGAGAAGATCTTGGAGTTGATGTTGCTTTTGGTGTGGATTCACTCTCAATTTCAGCAATAGTGTATGCAACAATATATAATACTATAATTTAGCTCACTTTGAGCTTGAAACTCTATCGTCTAGTATCGAATGAAAATTAATACTGTGCGCGCTTCTATTGTAGCACCAATTTCTGGAATTGTGGTGCTCATTTGTTGAGTTGGAATTAGGTTTTATACATAAAATTATATAGTGAAAATCTGAGTGAATTCCGAGATCGGTCCTGTGATTTTTATCCTTCATATTAAGGGAGTTTTCCTCGTTAAAATTGTGTTGTATTGCTGTTGTTAATTCTTGATATATTTTTATTGTGTTTTGAATTGTTATTTTGTTCATATTTAGTCATTTCCTCATTTGTTCACAAGAGCGTAAAATCGTTTTTCCCAACATGAGAGACATGCATACAGTTGTAATACTTGCACTAGAAATATGATTTTTTTTCTTTTAATTATTCTTGGATTACTTCAAACTAGTTAAGCAAATTTAGATCGTAGCCAAACATTATATAGTGAAAATCTTAATTTTTTCTAAAATATAAATAAGTAACAAAACGAAGAAAAAGTTTGTTGTTTGAGGTTTCGATCATTTCTTATCTAAAGTTTTACGAGAGCGACAATAGAAGGAATAGGATTTCAATTATGATACATCTCTATTTCATGGTGTTGATTTGGGAGTTTTTTTTTCTCTCTCTCTAAACTATATCTGTTTGCAAAATATTACTACAATAACACATTTCCTTCTATGATATGTTCATTGCCGCATAACTCTTATTACCTAAAATATAAACTTGACCTTATGTGGACTCTTTTAGTGAATTATCTAAAAAATATTGTTGTGTTTCATCTTCGTTTTTACCAAATCTACTTCCTAGTGTGCTTAATTTCATATATAAATCGTATTTTTAACCTAAAATCCTTAATTTATTCCTACAAAAGTATTACAAATCACCTTTGCTATAAAATGGCCATTAATGTCCAAGCCTATATACTCAAATAAAATAATAATAATAATACAATAATACAATATGATATCCTAATTAGAAGGAAAATAAATAAGAAACTTTTAGATGACCATAGTTTTGATTTTATTGAAACTAGCCCAACTATTCTGAGCCCAACACTAGAACAGTGGTCAACTTCTTTTTTTTTTTTTCTCTAAAACGTTAGTTATATCATTTCATAAATTAATTGGAAATTGTACAAATAGTAGCCTAGGAAGACTAAATGATCTCCTTGGTCTAATGCAATAGCCAAAGAAGAAAATGTAATAACAGTTCAAAAGAACCGCTATCCCATTAAGTACTAGACTAACTAATCTATGACTAGCCATGATATATCAACCTATACAGTGAGGGAAAACAACCCACTAAGGGCTCATTTGGTTCGCGGGAAAGTAAAGTTAAATGGGAATATGATTTTTAGGAATTCAATTATAAGGAAAATGAATACTTTTCTAGGGAATTTAAATTTTAGAAATTTAATTATGAGAATTCTGAATACTTACCTATGTTTGGATAAAATAAAAATATTTATGGGAAAGTTAATGTAACAATGAATCACAAATATATTTTAAATATGATTTATTTGACATGTACTGTACATCTAGCATATTATTCCTCTTTTGTTGACAAGGGAATCCGCAGCCGCTACCCAAGGGTGCGCACTGGATAAACCTCGCTCCTGTGGAATAGCTCGCAAACCCTCACAGGAGAAGTAAACCACAATTATTCCTCTTATTTTATACTAGTGTAGGATTCTCATGCAACGCATTGGATGTCCAATAATTTGTTAAATAGATATTGTTAAAAGTTTAGGGAAAACAGAAATTTTAAAATTTCAAACAATTAAAAAAATTATAAAGCAATAGACTAAAACGCTTATAAATAAATGTAAGATTACCCTACAAAAGTACAATTCATAGTGCCAAAAAATTCAAAATACAAAAAAAGAAAAGAAAAAAAGTCAAATTAGGGTGGGTGGGGGTGGGGAGTAGATAAGGTCATAAAAGAAGAAAAAAAGAGTAATAATGATTTAATTAAGGATGTAGATATTACTGTCAAAATTCTTCTATAATTACTACAAAAAGAGTAAAACAATTAATTAATTATGAAAAAACATACCAATGAAAACTAAATTATTAAAAGGAATAATAAATTTTAACCATCTTCAAATTGCTAAAAATAAATACATAGTAAATAGATAATCTTTTTAAAAGTTCGTAAAATTCAGAACTTTAACTATATTCTAATTACTAAATATTTATATTAATATTACGAGACTATAAAAAGACAATTTAATTCTCAATATTTATAATAATTACATTAAAATCCACTGACAAACTTTTTCCTATTATATAATAGTGACTAATGATAAAGACAACTATTTTTATTCTTTTAATCAAAATATAGTATAAAATTCCTTAATTTTGTCAATTGTAATATATAATAATATTTAAACCCAAAAAAACCTCATTTAAGATGAAATCAAACCACAATTTCAAAAATTTTAATGCAAAAAAATAAAAAATTACATAATTTTAAATTTTAATAAATTATGAATTTGAATAGAAAAAAGTTTTGAAGTAATTTTTTTTTAAAAAAAGTTAAAAATAATAATAATTAAAATGGAAGATTACATGACTAATAATTAAAAAATAAAAGATGCGTGAGAGTTTAAAGAGAAAAAATAGATGAAATAATATTAAAAGTAAAAAGATGTTTATTTACACTAAAATTCTAAAACAAGTAATCAGAATAACAACTTTTAACAGGGAATCAGAATCCTGGAATGTTGCACTTATTTTCCCTATTTTCAGGAATTTGATTACTTGTCTAAAAAATTTAAAACTGAAACAAACATCAGAAAGTAATCAAATTACTTTCCAAAACTAACCAAACACAGGAATTTAAAACTAAGGAAACAAATTACTTTCTAAGGCAAGAATCCTTGACAACCAAATAGGCCCTAAAAGCAAAAAGATTACACAAAAAATTGATGTCTTCCGATATAGTGGAAACAGTTAACTTCAATTGAATGACTAAGCATTCGCACTATGTCGTGTACCTTAATTGCAATCTAGTCATAATTAATCTGTAAGAGTTTGTACCTAATACAATAGAAGAAAATAACAAACTACCAGAAAGCCAAGAAAAAAAAGAAGATAGATTAAAATTTCTTTCTTCCATCGCAGAAGAAAACAAAGAAAACAGCACCCAGAAAGCCAGCAAAATTCCATTGAGAGATTAAAAACGACAACAGAATTCCAGTCCATCAAAGCAAATATAGAAAACCAGCAAGGAAGATACCAATGACCAGCAAAGAAAGTGCACCAATAATTTCTTTTCAGTCCATGCCAGGCTGCAAACAGCAACATGAACCAGAACTCGTGATTTCAATCCACTCCAGACCAAAAAATAGCAACTTCCACCAAAGCCAGAAAGGAAAACCAGAAATTTCAAATCATGACAGGTAGAATGTTCCATCCAGAGACAAAAAACAGCAGCAGAAATCTAGCCCATGAAGCAAAAAAAGAAAACTAGTAAAAACCAGAAATTCCAAACCATCACAAGCAGAAAATGTTCCATCTAGAGACAAAAACAGCAGCAGAAAATCTAGTCTATCAAGCAAAAATAGAAAACCAATAAGAAAGATACAAAACAAACAGACATGAAAATGCTTCCAGAACAGCAAAGATAGAACAGTAAAGGCAAGAAAAAAAAAGAAAAAGAAAAAAGAAACAAAAGAAACCAGTAAGAGTTAGGTTCATCCAGGGAGAAGAACAGCAATAAAAAAAACTTCCAGCACATCTTCCAAGTATAGCTGAAGCTTCAAAACAATCCATCAATGAAAAACAGAGATGCCAATCCATCATCAATCTGCTTTCTCCTTGGATAGTAATAGACATAATAAAAATAGCAAAAACTTTCCAGCCACAATATATTAAGAGTAAGTGGGCATTTACAACCACAATACTCAAAACATATCACTAACGAGCATAATATACATTCTAGTTGAATAGCAAAAACGGGACAATATATAACTTCATTAGCATTAAGTGTTTTTTATTGATTATTTTTTCTCTTCTTTGTTTCTTTTTCTTTTTTCTTTTTTTTCCTTTTTTATTTTTTCTTTTTTTCGACTATTTTTTTCCTTTGTTTTTTTTTGTATATATCTTTTCTTTTCCCTTTTGTTCCTTTTTCTTGTTTTCTTTCTTTTTCCTTTCTTTTTCCTTCTCCTGCACTACATGAAATTAAAAAAAAAAAAATTTCTTCACTACCCTATTTCAAAAAAGAAAGGGCAAAGAACAAAACTAAAATTTGATCTCATGGAAGCATCTTAAAAACTTTTTAGAAAAGTAGACCCAAAAAAACCATACTTATATCCAAATATATAGGAGCATGAAGATGGTAAATGGAGCAAAAAACTTTTATACTAACTAATCTAGAGGGAAAGACAATGCTGGACATAGTTGTTAGCAGTAGTATTTTCCCTTCTTTTATTATTTATTTATTTATTATTATTTTTTTGTGTTCTTTTGCCTAATGGCAGTGGCCCCTTTTCTTCAGTCTTTCTCTTTTTCTCTTTTTATCTCCATTTTTTTTCTTTGGTTGTGCTTTTGCCTAATGGCTGTGGTCTCTTTGTTCTTCAGTCTTTCTCTTTTTCTCCTTTTTTTTCCATTTTTTTCCTATCAATTTCCGTTGAGTATACATAGTTGACGCATAGCAACTAACCTAATATTCCTTTAGGAAACATTGGGCAAAATTGTGCTTGGTCAGTCGTTTATCATCCTTCATGCATTACCTGTCTACAAAAAAACCAAGAAAACCAGTTTAGATAATGTAAACAGTCTAAAAAGCTCCATACTACAAAAACAAAGAAACAACCTGTTTAGATAATATAAACAGCCAAAACTGAAAAGAAAGATAGTTAGTCATTATGTAAAATACTCCAACAAGAAACAGTCATAAATAATAAGTAAAAATTGAAAACTAACACCAAAAAGGCAAGTAAAAATAGACAACTAGAAAGAAGAAAAACAGTTTGGATTAGAAATTCTGCTCAATCCCTTCTAAGATCTCTTTATATTCTTGCCATTCCAGGACTGCTTGATCCACCACTTCCTTGGCTGTTGTACTTGTCCCCTGAAAAAACCATAGATTTCGCGTCTTCCACAACATCCATAGGATGTATACTAAGAGGTTCAATCTGTCCATTTCTATTGAGTTCTTTCCCAATGTGCTCAATGTCTCCCACCAGTGGTGAAAACAAACTATTTCCACCCTTAAGCCATCCCATGTAACGGGAGAGATTCTCCATACCATGTTTGCCCTTGCACATGCAAAAAATATATGCTCAATGGTTTCCTCAGACTCCCCACATCTACTGCAAACGGTATCAAACACAATTCTTCTTTTGAATAACTCCACTTTTGTAGGCAGAATACCCTGACAGCAGCGTCATAGGAAATGCTTCAGTTTTCCTTTAATCTGAAGAGTCCAGAGTTTCAGCCACATACTTTTTGTTGACTCCAAAGTATAACTGCTAGTAGGTATGTCTAAGTGAGTTCATTGTTGCTCCACAGCAAATTTATACGTAGAATTAACTATGAATTGCCTTTTGTTGTCATGCTACCAAATTAAGTTATCTCTTCTTGCTTCTTGACTTAGTGGGATTTTAAGAATCGGGCTGAAACAGTCTTCTAATCAAACTTTGATTCCATTGTGCACCTTCTTCCAACATTAGTTGACTACACCAAGTGATATTTTTAGCAGTTTGCTCATTTGGGAAAGGCCTAAAATTTGCTCTATGTACCAAGCATGGAGACTCCCAGATTCTTATTAATTTCCATCCCCCACTTGATATCGCATCCCCATATCCAAAATATATTTTGCTCCCATCCAACCTCTCCACAACCAAGATGCATGCTGTTTAATGCTTGCTTGCATTAACTACCCTTGAGGAAAATATCTCGCTTTCATCACTAGGCTCATCAGCAAATTTGGGTACTAAATTAATCTCCACAATTGTTTGGCTAACAGTGAATCATTAAGTATTTGTATATCTTGAAAACCTAGGCCTCCCCTACCTTTCAGAGTTGTTAACTTGGACCATGCACGCCAGTGAATTTTTGTGCCATTGTTTTGATTAGAACCCCACTAGAAATTAGCTACTTCCCTACTCAAAACTTTGCATATTCCGATTGGTAATTTGAAACATGACATGACATAAATAGGTAAGGAACTAAGGACTACTTTAATGAGTGCTTCTTTACCTGCCTGGCTCAAAAATTGTGTTTTCCAGTTGCCAATTCTTTTTCTGGCAGATTCAATGACATAAGCAAAAACTTTTTTCTTGGATTTGCCAATAAACAAGTGTAGACCTAAATATCTTGCACTCTTTTGCTCCTTTATACCATCTAAAGATTGGATGATTGCATCTTTAGTGCTGTTTTCTATGTGCCAGCTAAAAAAAGAGAAGATTTTGTCAAATTAATTAGATGTCCCGATGCTGCACAATATTCTTCCATAATCCTTCGACATTCAAGAATAGGAATATGAATTGGCCTATAAAATCCAGTTCATGTTCAATATTTTTTGGAACCAGACCAAAATTGGTGGTTCAACTCCAATTCTACATGGTAGACACTAATATAGTTCAATATTTTTTGGAACTAGACCAAAATTGGTGGTTCAACTCTAATTCTACATGGCAGACACTAATATATATATATATAGTAAAATAACATAATATTATTTTTTAAAAAAAATTAAATAAATATTACTTTTTTAAAGGGAGTTCCAATTTTATTGAAAGTGACAATGGGATTGTCGACTTCAAAAAAAAAAATTTAAAAATAGTTCTCTGAAGCGGTGCATCTCAGCACGTTAGTTCCTCTGTCACACCCCCTTGTTCTATTCAAGGCTTGCAGATCATCTCAGCACGGCATTCTCTAAAGTGGGCTTAGGCTTGCAGATAACTATTTCACTCCAGTCTTTCACAATTTGCAGTGGAAAGGCACATCCAACATGGCCTCTGTTATCATTAATTCAGTCATAGATAAACTGGAGCCATTGAAATGGAGTGATTTCACTTGGGGTGATATGGATCGTCTAAGGTCGAATTTGGGAATCTTGGGATTTCTGAGAATATTTTTTCTATGTGCAGGAATCTACTGCAACCACTTGAGTTTGGAGAGTTCAACTTCCTTGTCTAGCCTTGAACAGGCTATTCAAGAAGAAGTGTAGCCCTTCCTTCACTCTTCTTCTCTTATAATAGAGAAGGAATGGTTAGCAATCTCTAATTTCTCAACAGAATAAGGGAAAGGGGGTGCGAAGGGGAAGGATAGAAGAAGGAGAAGGAGAATGTAGGAGTTGGGGGATTTTTTTTTTTTTTTTTTGAAGTCGACAATGCCATTGTCAAGTCGATACTGCCATTATCACTTTCAGTAAAATTGGAATTCTTTTTTTCAAAAAATATTTGTGGAAAAAACTACATATATATATATATATATATATATATATATATATATATATATATATATATATATATATATATAGTTCTCAAACCATTTTCAATATATAACTTTTTCTCAATTCTCTTTATTTTTTAATAATTTCTTTCTAACCTCTCTCTATATATTATCTTGATTTTTTTCCTTATCAGAAAGATTCTTTTCTCCACTAACAAAAGAATAGTGGGGTTTTCATCAAAAGACTACAAACTACTTTTCAAAAAGAAAAAAGTAGTAGTTGAAGATGGTCAACCAAGAAGCCAAGAATGAATAATTCAAGGTTGAAAAGGTGATCAAGACAAAAGGTCAAAAGGTGGGCAAGCCTACTACGTAGGAGTTATTCAGTCAAGGCAAAAAGGTCAAAAAGATGGAAGGAAAGTCAAAGAAGTTGGTAGAACCTACTACATAGGTGTTAGACAAAGTGGTTGACAAAATGAAATGCATATTCAAATGCAGATGAAATTTCTAATTCAGGATGAAGATTTCAACTATAAAAGGAGTACATTTCAAGAAAAAAGCATCGCCAATTTTAGCTATCTTGAAGACCTTTCGTAATCTATCTTTGTATACAAATACTCTCAACCCATTTCCAAATCTCCTTGTATTTTCAAAAATCTTTATTTTCAAATTTTAATCTTTGTATTCCAGGTTTTCATTTCAAGAATCTTTATTGTATACAAATTTCAATTTCAAAGTTTAATACAATAAGTCATCTATTCATCTTAAGTTTTACTATTCATGTTACTATTCACTGTAGATTCTGCCCCTATTTAGTATCAAAGCCATACTATTTTACATGTTTTAAGTGTTCATATTGCATTAATTTAAATCAAACTTAAGTGTTTAAGAAAACATTAATTTAAGACTTTATATTTGATTAAAATTAAGATAGGTTTGGTAAACGGTTTGGTGAGTCTAGTAAGATTGTTGGTAAACCTGAGAGTGAGGTGTTCTAGACAGGGTGCTCCCCGTGTTCCCCAATCTGAACCTGAAATCAAGTGTAAAAAATTAAATTATGTTTTATTAAATATGGTTGCAAGATTTAGAAAAACGTTTATGAATACTCAAAATAGAAATAGTAACTCTGACATAGTGCAGAGTCAAGAAATTCATATGCCTTTAGATTATTCAAATTGGTTTATTCCAAAACAAAGTATAGAGTCTATATATAAGATAGGTTCTTTAGATTTCAAAATTGAGTTTTCTATTAAAAATCATAAAGAAACTATTTCATTACAAGAAGAATTTCAGACTATTCCTTTATTAAATAAGGTTTCAATTAGAAAATATATTGAAAAAGGTTAAAGATATATTCATTATGATATGATTCAAATAGCAATTAAACCATTAGTACATATAGGAGTAGATGCTTCTATTTATTTGGCATTAAGAGATAAAAGACACAAAAGATACAAAACTTCTTTATTAATTATGATCAAACTAATGTTTGTAATGGTTCAATATATTTTAATTGCTGCCCAAAATTTTCTATTGATTTAACAGATCCATTAATACTAGATTCATTAATTTTAGATATTCATTTACAAGGTGATGAATTTGAACAATTTTGTAAAAACATTTCTGTAATATATATAGTCTATTTTAGATTAATGAATTCTCAAATAAATACTAGGTTTAACATGGTACCTACTTCAAAAGAAGAAAGTGTTTTATTACATGTAGAAGTTGATAATCCAAAAGTTTTTATTTCTAAAAGATTAAAATGGAATGAAATTACAATTCCTGAACAATTTGAAATTTAAAATGCTTAACCTTCTAAAAATATAATTAGAAGAGAAATTGATAATATTATAGAAAAAGAAGATAGAACAATTTTATTAAAATTTAATTCATTTAGAGAAGGAACAAGTTCTTCAAGAAATTTTACTTATCCAAGAAAATTTTACTTTAGAGAAGGAACAACTTTCTGAACCATCAACATCAATAATATCATAAGGCCCTTCAAAATATGTTTTTAAATCCCCTATTCCTAAAATTGTTAGTTCCCCCGCCTCCCCCTCCCCCACCCCCCCCCCCCATGTCACCCACAATGTCACAAATGGAAATTAATGTTATTACTTTTGAAAATAAAGAATTTTAAATAGATTTTGAATATTTAAATGAGATTTTTGAAATAGAGATTAATGATAAGAAAAATTGGTTTATATCATTAGATCAAATTATTCAAGAAAACCTTAGAGAAAAATGGATTTCTTACATGAAAAATATGAGATGTAATATTCCATTATTATCATGGTTAGAATATTGGTTTCAAGAAATGAAGGCATTCACAATGTTTTTAAATAAAATTATATTAATGTTCAAACTAATTTATACAGAAAATGAAAAATTAATAATAATCAAGTTATTACTTCAATACACCCACCATTCCAACCTGTAAAAATTCAAGTTGATCAACAAGAAGTAAAAGCAAGTCCATTTAAGATAGGCAGAGAAGAGGGTAATTCAAATGTAGTTTTAGTCTATATTAAAAAAGTTTATCAACAGAATAATTATTCAAATCAGATACTACATACTATAACTAATCAAGTAGAACATTTTTCCAATAAGATAGATTCAATTCCTAAAGAAAACCTAAATTCCAAATGAGATAGTTAGTCCTCATTCAAAACAAGAAGTGTTTCTCATGAATTAGAAGACGATTTAATTAGAAATAAAATGAAAATAGTTTGAAAAATAGAATAACTCAAAGCATTCAAAAGATTTAGAATCAGAAGAAGATAATTCAAGTTTCAGTGAAAACATTGAACAAGAATTTAGAGATGAATCAAAAATAGAAATTAATAGGATAAGAAGACAAAAAAAATTACATAAATTAAAAAAAATGGAATGTAGTAAATACTATGAATTATTATTCTAGACCTACACCTCCAGATATTCAATATGAAGAAAAAAAACAATTTAAAGCAAGTTCTTATGATGGCAATGCTATCTATGAATGGAATATAGATGGAAAATCAGAATATGAAATATTAAATACATTGCAAGAATGGGAATGGGTAAAACAACATATAAAACACTAGGATTAACATAAATTAATACTGCTACTGCATTAATAGTAGGATTTTCAAGGCAATTAAAAAATTGGTGGGATAATTTGTTGACATTAGAAGGAAAACAACAAATATTAAAACATACAATATTAGTAGAGGTTGAAAGAACAAATCCATATGGAACAACAACATTTGTTACAGAAGAAAAATCGGATGCAATAAATCAATTAATAGTTATAATTTCAGTTCACTTCATAGAAAACCCCAAAGAAACCTTAGCTAGTTCAAAGATTATATTAATTAATTTAAGATGCCCTACTCTGTTAGATTTTAGATGGTATAAAGATGTATTCCTTACTCAATTATTAAAAAGAACGGATGCAAATTCTCCTTTTTGGAAAGAAAAATTCATAACTAGATTACCTACATTATTTTCACAAAGAATAATATCTAAATTACAAACAGAAGTAGGAAATGACTATATAGATTTCAATACAATATCTTTTGGTCAATTATTTTTATTTATTAAAAAACAAGGATTAGAATTATGTACAGAATTAAAAATTCAAAATAAATATGGTAGAGAAAAACAAGAGGTTGGTAACTTTTGTGAAGCATTTGGTATTAAGGGAATTAAAACTCCATCAGCCCAAAATATAAAAGACATCCAAATTTTAAAAAATATAAAAATTCAAACAATATCAATATTACAAAAAATATAAAAAGAAAAAATATAGAGGTAATAATAATAATAATCATAATCATAATAATTCAATAACTTGTTGGAAATATGGTCATTTTGGTCACAAAGCTAATCAATGTAAAATGAAGAAAAGAATAAATGAAATATTCCAAGAAGAAGAGTTAAAGAATAAAATGATAGCTTTATTAATAGAAGAAAGTGATATAGATGACGAAAATATTAATGATGACGTCAGTATATATTCTAGTTCAGAAGGTGTAGAAAATTGCAAATGTATTAATGTAATTTCAAAAAATAATAAAGAAATATTATTTGAAATGATAGAAAAAGAATGTAGAAAAGAATATTTGAAAAAATTAAGAGACTTAATATTAGAAGAAGGAAAACCTAAAAATTTTGAAGAACCATTTAGTATTTCAAAATTATTAGATAAATATCCAAATGAAGGATTATTAGGTATTAGAAAACCAAATGAAGTAAAAGAAGTTATTAAAACATTAAAAGAACAAGTTAAGAAATTACAAAAAGATATAATAGAATTAAAAACAAAAGATTTAGAATTAGACACAAAAATAAGTTTAATAAAGAATGGGAGTACCTCAGATATTTTTTCAAAGGGTAAAGAAATTATGGATGATATTCAAGACTTAAGTTCTATTCAAATAAATAATGAAGAAGTCTCAGATAATATGTATATTCATATGATAAATAGAATAGAGTTTCAAAAATGATGTTGTTTTGTTACAGTAGGAATAAACGATTTCAAAATTACAGTACATGCTATGATAG
Organism: Gynochthodes officinalis; assembly: GCA_020080225.1. Taxonomy (NCBI): domain Eukaryota; kingdom Viridiplantae; phylum Streptophyta; class Magnoliopsida; order Gentianales; family Rubiaceae; genus Gynochthodes; species Gynochthodes officinalis. Next base: position 30,336,863 of record CM034625.1, on the reverse strand, counting down.
ATAGTCCTGATGATGCAAATTGTATTAAAATTGGGATAATTCCTACAAAATATTGCCACAAAACTAATGAAAGTTTATTGGCATCAAATTCAAGTAGATTACATGTTAAACATAGGGTAATATTAAATGTATGTAATGATGATTATTGTATTAAAAATCTATGTTATGTAGTTAATGATATAGCTCAAGATTTAATATTAGGATTACCATTTTTAAGTTAGATTAATCCTATGAAAGTAGATAATGAAGGAATTCATACAAAAATTATAGGTAAAAAGATTTCATTTAAGTTTATTTCACCAAGAAGACAAAAAGAAATAGATTTAATTAAAAATGTTCAGTATTTAAACAAATAAATAATATTAATCATATAAATAATCAAATAGGATTTTTAAAAGAAGAACATTCATATGCTAGAATAGAAGAAAAATTATGATATAATAATATTCAAAAGAAAATTTTTGAAATAGAAGAATTATTTAAAAAGCAAATATGTTCAGATTTACCTAATGCCTTCTGGAGTAGGAAAAAACAAAGGTAGAATTACCATATGAAGAATGATTTATAGAAAAAGACATTAAGACTAAAGCTGGTCTATTCAAATGAATTAGGAATTATGAGAAACCTTGTAAACAAGAAATTAAGACATTATTAAATAAAAAATTAATAAGGCATTCAAAAGTCTCCTTGGTCTTGTCCAACTTTTTATGTTATGAATCAAGCTGAAAAAGAAAGAGGAGTACCTAGATTAGTAATAAATTATAAACCACTAAATAAAGTACTAAAATGGATAAGATATCCTATTCCAAATAAAAAATATGTATTAAATAGATTATTCAATGCTAAAGTATTTTCAAAATTTGACATGAAGTCAGGCTACTGGCAAATTCAAATAGTTGAAAAAGATAGGTATAAAACAACATTCATAGTTCCTTTTCGACACTATGAATGGAATGTTATGCCTTTTCGATTAAAAAATGCTCTACTAGAATTTCAAAATATTATGAATGATATATTTAATCCTTATTCAACCTTTATGATTTTCTATATTGATGATGTATTGGTATTTTCAGAAAATATAGATAAACATTTCAAACATTTAGAAATATTTTTCAAAGTGGTAGAAAGATTATCTATATTTTCTGAAAATACCAATATATCATCAATATAGACAATCATAAAGGTTGAATAAGGATTAAATCTATCATTCATAATATTTTGAAATTTTGATGGAGAATTTTTTAATCCAAAAGGCATAATATTCCATTTATAGTGCCCAAAAGGAACTATGAATGTTATTTTATAGCTATCTTTTTCAACTATTTGAATTTTCTAGGAACCTGACTTTATGTCAAATTTTGAAAATACTTTAGTATTAAATAATCTATTTAATAAATCCCTTTTATTTGGAATATGATATCTTATCCATTTTAATACTTTATTTAATGGTTTATAATTTATTACTAATCTAGGTACTCCTCTTTCTTTTTCAACTTGATTCGTATCATAAAAAGCTGAACAAAACCAATGAGACTTTGAAGGTCTTAGTAATTTTTTATCTAATAATGTCTTAATTTCTTGTTTACAGGTTTCTAATAATTCCTTATTCATTTGAATGGGCCTAACTTTAGTCTTAATGTCTTTTTCTATAAATCCTTCTTTATATAGTAATTCTACCTCATGCTTTTTCCTACTCCAGAAGACATTAGGTAAATCTGAACATATGTCCTTTTTAAATAATTCTTCTATTTCAAAATTTTTCTTTTGAATATTATTATCTCTTAATCTTTCTTCTATTCTAGCATATGAATGTTCTTCTTTTAAAAATCCTATTTGATTATTTATATGATTAATATTATTTATTTGTTTAAATACTGCACATTTTTTAATTAAATCTATTTCTTTTTGTCTTCTTGGTGAAATAAACTTAAATGAAATCTTTTTACCCATAATTTTTGTATGAATTCCTTCATTATCTACTTTCATGGGATTAATCTAACTTAAAGATGGTAATCCTAATATTAAATCTTGAGCTATGTCATCAACTACATAACATAGGTTTTGAATACAATAATCATCATTACATATATTTAATATTACCCTATGTTTAACATGTAATCTACTTGAATTTGTTGCCAATAAACTTTCATTAGTTTTGTGGCAATATTTTGTAAGAATTATCCTAGTTTTAAGGGAAATTTACAAATATAACACCTTTGACCGTTGACTTTACAAAAATAACATCCTCCTTTTTTTGTTCTCTGTTATAGCACTTCCATATGAAAAAAGACTACAACACCCATCAGGCAGAAACAAAGCACTTCACTCCATCTTCTTCTTCTTTTTTCTCAAAACCCATTTGATCGATAAAGAACAATCGTAGAGAAAAAGGCCGCAAGCAAGAGAAGAAATCGTAGAGAAGAAATCACATAAATTTGATGTTAGTTGAAATTTGCAGTAGTTGAACTGGGTTTCTGAATTTAAAGGAGCGAATGGTTGAGCTCTAGGTCAAGTTTTAGATCGAGCACAAGGTTAGGTCAATGTTGCTAGGTCAACTTTTAGGTCGAGCACTAAATTTGGTCGAATTTTAGGTAGAATAGGTCAAATTTGGGTCGAGCTCGACCTAATGCTTGACCAAATTTAGGTCGAGTGAAATTTTTTTAAAAAAAAAAATTTATAAGAAAAATTCACTTGACCTAATACTAGGTCGAGCTCGACGCTCGACCTAGTATTAGGTCAAGTGAATTTTTTTTTTATAAAAAATAAATTTTTTTTAATTTTTTTCACTCTACCTAAATTTGGTCAAGCATTAGGTCGAGCTCGACCTAAATTTGACCTATTCAACCTAAAACTCGACCAAATTTAGTGCTCGACCTAAAAGTTGACCTAGCAATATTGACTTAACCTTGTACTCGACCTAAAACTTGACCTAGAGCTCGACCATTCGCTCCTTTAAATTCAGAAACCCAGTTCAACTACTGCAAATTTCAACTAACATCAAATATATGTGATTTTTTCTCTACGATTGCGGCCTTCTTCTTCACAATTTCTTCTCTTGCTTACGGCCTTCTTCTCTACGATTGTTCTTTATCGATCAAATGGGTTTTGAGAAAAAAGAAGAAGAAGATAGAGTGAAGTGCTTTGTTTTTGCCTGATGGGTGTTGTAGTCTTTTTTCATATGGAAGTGCTATAACAGAGAACAAAAAAAGAAGGGTGTTATTCTTGTAAAGTCAACGGTCAAAGGTGTTATATTTGTAAATTTCCCTAGTTTTAATCCAATTTACATCAGCACCACTATCTATCATAACATGTACTGTAATTTTGAAATTGTTTATTCCTACTGTAACAAAACAATACCATTTTTTATACTCTATTATATTTATCATATGAATATACATATTATCTGAGACTTCTTCATTATTTATTTGAATAGAACTTAAGTCTTGAATATCATCCATAATTTCTTTACCCTTTGAAGAACTATCAAAGATACTCCCATTCTTTATTAAACTTATTTTTGTGTTTAATTCTAAATCTTTTGTTTTTAATTCTATTATATCTTTTTGTAATTTCTTATCTTGTTCTTTTAATGTTTTAATATCTTCTTTGACTTCATCTGATTTTCTAATACCTAATAATCCTTCATTTGGATATTTATCTAATAATTTTGAAATACTAAATGGTTCTTCAAATTTTTTAGGTTTTCCTTCTTCTAATATTAAGTCTCTTAATTGTTTCAAATATTCTTTTCTACATTCTTTATGATCTATTTTTTCTATCATTTCAAATAATATTTATTTATTATTTTTTTGAAATTACATTAATACATTTGCAATTTTCTACACCTTCTAAACTAGAATATGTATTGATGTCATTATTAATATTTTCGTCATCTATATCACTTTCTTCTATTAATAAAGCTATCATTTTATTCTTTAACTCTTCTTCTTGGAATATTTCATTTATTCTTTTTTTCATTTTACATTGATTAGCTTTGTGACCAAAACGACCACATTTCTAACAAGTTATTGAATTATTATTATTATTATTACCTCTATATTTTTTATTTTTATATTTTTTGTAATATTGATTATTTTTTGAATTTTTATATTTTTTAAACTTTGGATGTCTTTTATGTTTTGCTAACTTTCTATTGTGGGCTGATGGAGCTTTAATTCCCTTAATACCAAATGCTTCACAAAAGTTACAAACTTCTTGTTTTTCTCTACCATATTTATTTTGAATTTTTAATTCTATACATAATTCTAATCCTTCTTTTTAATAAATGTAAATAATTGACCAAAAGATATTGTATGTAATCATTTCCTACTTTCTTTTGTAATTTAGATATTATTCTTTGTGAAAATAATGTATGTAATTCTGTTATGAATTTTTCTTTCCAAAAAGGAGAATTTGCATCTGTTCTTTTTAATACTTGAGTGAGGAATACATCTTTATACTATCCAAAATCTAACAAAGTAAGGCACCTTAAATTACTTAACATAATCTTTGAACTAGCTAAGTTTTCTTTGGGGTTTCCTATGAAATGAATTGAAATTGTAACTATTAATTGATCTACTGCATTTGATTGTTCTTCGGTAACAAATGTTGTTATTCGATCTAAATTTGTTCTTTCAACCTCTACTGGTATTGTATGTTTTAATATTTGTTGCTTTCCTTCTAATCTCAACAAATTATCCCATCAATTTTTTAATTGCCCTGAAAATCCTACTATTAATGCTGGAGCATTATTAATTTCTGTTAATCCTAGTGTTTTATATGCTGTTTTAGCCATTCCCATTTCTTGCAATGTAGTTAATATTTCATATTCTGATTTTCCATCTGTATTCCATTCATAAATAGCATTGCCATCATAAGAACTTGTTTTAAATTGTTTTCTTTCTTCATATTGAATATCTGGAGGTGTAGGTCTAGAATAATAATTCCTAGTATTTACTACATTCCAATTTTTGTAATTTCTATAAAAAAAAAAAACCTTCTTATCTTATTAATTTCTATTTCTAATTCATCTCTAAATTCTTGTTCTGTGTTATTAATCTTGTATATATCTGAATTATCAGAAAATCCTCACTGAATTTTGAATTATCTTCTTCTGATTCTAAATTTTTTTTTTCTTTTTCTTGACAATTTATTCTATTATCAGAAGTAATAACTTTCTCACTTTGAATATTTTGAGTTATTCTATTTACCAAACTATTTTTCATTTTATTTCTAATTAAATCTTCTTCTAACTCATGAGAAACACTTTTTGTTTTGAAATAAGGACTAGCTATCTCATTTGGAAATTTAGGTTTTCTTTAGGAAATGAATCTATCTTAGTGGACAAATGTCCTACTTGATTAGTTATAGTATGTGGTATCTGATTTGAATAATTATTCTGTTGATAAGCTTTTTTAATATCGTCTAAAACTACATTTGAATTACCCTTTTCTCTACCTATCTTAAATGGACTTGCTTTTACTTCCTGTTGATCAACTTGAATTTTTACAGGTTGTAATGGTGGATGTATTGAAGTAATAACTTGATTATCATTAATTTTTCATTTTCTGTATAAATTAGTTTGAACATTAATATAATTTTCTCTAAAAACATTGTGAATGCCTTCATTTCTTGAAAACCAATATTCTAACCATGATAATAATGGAATATTACATCTCATATTTTTTATGTAAGAAATCCATTTTTCTCTAAGGTTTTCTTGAATAATTTGGTCTAATCATATAAACCAAATCATTAATCTCTATTTCAAAAATCTCATTTAAATATTCAAAATCTATTTGAAATTCTTTTTTTTCAAAAGTAATAATATTAATTCCCATTTGTGACCTTGTAGGTGACATAGGGGGTGAACCAACAATTTCAAGAATAGTGGATTTAAAAGCATATTTGGAAAGGTCTTCTAATAGTATTGATGGTGATGGTTCAAAAAATGATCTTGTTGGATAAGTAAAATTTCTTGAAGAACTTGTTCCTTCTCTAAATGAATGAAATTTTAATAAAATTGTTCCATCTTCTTTTTCTATAATATTATCAATTTCTCTTGTAATTATATTTTTAGAAGGTTGAGCATTTTGAATTTCGAATTGTTCAGGAATAGTAATTTTATTCCATTTTAATCTTTTAGGAATAAAAACTGTTGGATTATCAATTTCTACATGCAATAAAACAGTTTCTTCTTTTGAAGTAGGTACAATTTTAAATCTAGTATTGATTTGAGAATTCATTAATCTAAAATAGACTATAATTTACAACAAAATTTTTACAAAATTGTTCAAATTCATCACCTTGTAAATGAATATCTAAAATTAATGGATCTGTTAAATCAACAGAAAATTTTGGATAGCAAGTAAAACATATTGGACCATTACAAACATAAGGTTGAATAAGACTTAATAAAGAAGTTTTGTATCTTTTGTATCTTTTATCTCTTAATGCCAAATAAATAGGAGCATCTACTCCTATATGTAGTAATGTTTTAATTGCTACTTGAATCATAACATAATAAATATATCTATAACCTTTTTCTATATATTTTCTAATTGAAACCTTATTTAATAAAGGAATATTCTAAAATTCTTCTTATAATGAAATAGTTTCTTCATGAGTTTTAATAGAAAATGCAATTTTGAAATCTAAAGAACCTATCTTATATATAGACTCCATACTTTATTCTGGAATAGACCAATTTGAATCATTTAAAAGCATATGAATTTCTTGACTCTGCACTATGTCAGAGTTACTATTTCTATCTTGAGTATTCATAAACATTTTTCTAAATCTTGTATCCATATTTAATAAAACATAATTTAATTTTTTACACTTGATTTCAGGTTAAGATTAGGGAACATTGGGAGCACCTTGCCTATAACACCTCACTCTCAGGCTTACCAATAGTCTTACTAGGCTCACCAAACTATTTACCAAATCTATCTTAATTTTAATCAAATATAAAGTCTTAAATTAATATTTTCTTAAAAACTTAAGCTTGATTTAAATTAATGCAATATGAACACTTAAAACATGTAAAACAGTATGGCTCTAATAGCAAATAGGGGCAAGATCTACAGTGAATAGTAACATGTAAATAGTAAGGGTAAATTACATCTACTACCCCTGTGGTTCGTGTAAATTACCAATTGAACCCCGAGATTTGGTAAAACTACCAATACTCCCTTAAGGGGGCTAAATGTTATGAATTTAGTTGATTAAAGGGTTTAAATGTTATGAATTATCAAATTTAAGGGGGTATTAGTAATTTTTCAAATCTCGGGGTTTGATTGGTAAACAAACCACAGGGGTAGTAGATGTAATTTACCCAAATAGTAATTATGAATAGTAAATGAATAGTAAAACTTAAGATGAATAGATGACTTACTATATTAAACTTTGAAATTGAAATCTATATACAACAAAGATCCTTGAAATGGAAACCTGGAATACAAAGATTAAAATTTGAAAATAAAATTTGAAAATTGAAGATTAAAATTTGAAAATGCAAGGAGATTTGGAATTGAGTTGAGAGTGTTTGGATACAAGGATAAATAATGAAAGGTCTTCAAGATAGCTAAAATTGGCGATGCTTTCTTCTATGAAATGTACTTATTTTATAGTTGAAATCTTCATCCTGAATTTGAAATTTCATTTGCATTTGAATCTGCATTTCATTTTGTTGGCCACTTTACCTAACACCTATATAGTAGGCTTTACCAACTTCTTTGACTTTCTTGCCATCTTTTTGACCCTTTTGCCTTGCTTGAATAGCTCTTGCATAGTAGGCTTGCCCACCTTTTAACCTTTTGTCTTGATCACCTGTTCAACCTTGAATTATTCATTCTGGACTTCTTGGTCGGCCATCTTCAACAGCTACTTTCTTCTTTTTGAGAAGTAGTTTGTACTCTTTTGATGAAAACCCCACCATTCTTTTCTTAGTGGAGAAAAGAATCTTTCTGACATTTCCCACTTGTATGTCTTGAATTATTAAGACTATATATATTTGAGTAGATAAATTAAACATAAATATATATAGGTATCAAATTTGTATACTTATATATATATATATATATATATATATATATAGTTCTCCAACCATTTTCAATATATAACTTTTTCTCAATTCTCTTTATTTTTTAATAATTTCATTATAATTTTTAATTACTCCCCTCGTTCAAAAAAAAAAAAGTCACCTTTTAAATAAAAGTTTTGTATTACCCTTAATAATAATTATGTATGGCTTAAAATTAAAAAATAAGAGTAAAAATAGAAAATTATACATTTAATGGTGCATTATATGTATTGAATTTTAAAACTAAAAATGGTTGTGCTAAACTCAAAAAACACTAGAATGGAGGCAATATTAATTACTTTGTTTATTTTATTTAATTTCTTAAAATTATTTCTATTAGTTACACTTTTTATTTTTCTCCTCCATAATATATAGTCTTGAGTTTGTGCTCTTAGTAGTGCATGAAATGTTAACATTTTCACAATTAATAATGAATAAAACATATTTAGAGAGAATGAATAATGCACTAAGGGTAATGACACTCTTAATGTCTAATTATAGTGACTTTTCATAGTGACTGATATGACAAGTATAAAAAAGACAAAATTCACTCATCACCCTTTTTAAAAAATACAAAATAATAAGAGATGATTTTGTCTTTTCATACTTGCTACATCAATCACTATGAAAAGTTACTATAAATATCATTATTTAATAAGTGAGAAGGACCCAAGACCCACTAGTTTAAATTTTTGGGATCAAGTGGATTTCTACTACTTATTGGGCCGCTCTAGTTGGGATTCTCATGTATAAAAACCTCCCCAACCTTCTTAGGCATACCCACGCCATAAGTAATATAGTTTTTTGGAATTTGCTTCACATTCCCTTTGATTTTCTCCAGAAGACATTACTTCTTTAAGCATGCCTACGCCATATTACACTAAGTCTTCTATTTTTCTTCACGTATTTTAATTGCAAAAAAAATAAAAATTCAACCCATTTAATCAATAAGGGTTTAGTAGACCCCTTTTCTTCTACTTGTCTCTCTTGCAACTGACCGAGCACTGTCAACAATCACTCACGTCGTCCTTGGTTCAGCCTTTCCATCCGCCGGGCTCTATCCAAATCATGCCGTGCAGTGTTGTCTTCCTGTCTGCCGTAATAGCCCTCTCTTTGCTGTAGTCTTCTTCCTATAGCGATCACTCCTTCTAGCTGTGGCTCTGCCCACATCGCACGACTGACCGTACTTCCACCTCTTCACTTCAATTTTCTCACCTCCATAGCCACCGTTCTTCTTCTTTGCCGGAATTCTTTCCCCAACAATTCAATTGTTTTTCTGCCTTTTATTCCTCTCTTTTATTTTATTTTAGTCTCAACAAGGTGGGTGTTATGTTATCTTATTCTCCAATTTCCTAGTTATTTTCATGTTTCTATCATGTGCACAACATGATTTATTGGTTCTTAGATAAATTTTTGTGGCACTTGAGATTGAACAGCATGCATGATTGTTGCACAGTACTCGTCATTAGGAGTTGTTTTTCTTTTCTTCTTTGTGCAATTTTTTTTTATTCCTTTGCTGCTGTTCTTATTTGTTGTGCTCTTAAGGTGGTAGTTTTATTTGTTTGATTTTGATAAGAATTAAGATGTCAGCTCGTAAGTGCATAACTATACCACTGAGTAGTCCACCCTCACCATAGCACTCTTGCTTATGTCGTGATTCAGGGAAGTTTCATATTCCATTGTCCTTATTTTTCCTTTTCTGATTTGCATACATATTTCTTTCATACATTGGGGACAATGTATGATTTAGGTGTGAGGTAGTGCTCTTGTGCTTTTGTGGTTATTTGGATTATTTTGATAATTTTTTTTGCAAAATCCTTCTAAGCATACTTAACAATTTGAATGTCTTCTTTGAAATTCCTAACTCTTTTAATACTTGTTTAGAATAACTTTTGGTTAACATGCATTAGTAATTTGAGTTGAAAAGCATGAAAGGGGTGAGTATTATTAGCCTTTGTTTTGAAAATTTTTAAAGCAACTCATTGATTTTGATGATTAAATTGAATGAGAATCTGCAATATTTGATACATTGACTATTTGAGCCTAAAAGCATTCTTCTTTTCTTGCTCACATTTTCTTTGTTGAGCGTTGTCAAATATGATATGTTCATTCTACAACTTGCTTTGTTATGCATGTTAAGATCATATTGTGGATTCATTCTTTGAAATGATAAGGGCATTTAGGATTAGCTAATTTAAACTTTCTAAAAAGCCGTCCAGTTACATATACCCCCTAGTCAGTCAATTTTGAGCCTTAACTTTTCTTTGTTATAACACCTCATTGTTTAGCCTCAAACCTTTGTCTTTGTCTACCATTATTGAACCCTGTGTCAAGAGTATGTGGGAATGAATTGCATGATAAAATTTCTGTTGATACCAAAGAAAGAACCACTAATTAAAAAAAAAAAAAAGGAGAAAAAGGGATGAAAAGTGTGAAAGAAAGAAAAAAAAAGTGAAACGTATCCCCTCTGAGTATTGGACAAAGTTAATGTTCTCCATTATATACTATCAAAGGTTTATGCCTTAATTAGCTGATCATTTATATTTTTGTAATTATTTTGTTATTTTTTAATTAAGATATACTATTTGTAGGTGATTGTACAGATTTGTATATAGTAGGTTAGCTTTTTCAAAGGCTAAAGATCAGCTCTATATATAGTAGTTTAGCTATTTTATATGAGAAAGATTAGCATGTATTATTCCTATATAATGAGAAATCTCCTCTAAGAGTGGGATAACCTTTTCTGCTCAAAGCAATCAAAGTTATCATGGTATCAGAGCCTTAATTTTGAATACTCTTGTCTCTTGCTCTCAAATCCAGCTTTGCTTTAATCTAGTCTTGTGTTCTTAGTTACTCTTGATCAAAGTTCTCTTGGACTCATGTCTTCAGACAAGTCTGATGCCTTCTTGATTCGGTTTAATGGCAAAACTACTCAGCCTGGGCATTCCACTTCAAGATATTTGTCAAAGGCAAGGATCTATGGGGCCATGTTGATGGCAACAAACCTACTCCTAGAGAAGACAAAGGCAAGAATGAGATTGCCAAATGGGAGGTCAAGGATGCTCAAATCATGGCATGGATTCTTGGATCTATGGAATCCAATATTATCTTGAATATTCGACCTTTCAAGACTGCAACTGAGATGTGGAATTATCTAAAGAAACTCTACAGTCAACACAACATTGCTCGTCGGTTCCAACTTGAACATGAATTAGCTACTCTTCAGCAGGGAAGTCTCTCTATTTCTTATTTTTATTCTAGCTTCATGAATCTTTGGGCTGAATATACTGATATAGTCCATGCTACTTTACCACTCAAAGGTCTTAGTTTTGTTCAATCAGTCCATAAAATTACTAAGAAGGATCAATTTCTTATGAAACTGAGATCTGAATTTGAAGGCACCAATCCAATCTTATGAACCGAGAACTAGTTCCTTCCTTGGATACATGCCTTAATGATTTGTTTCGCGAAAAGCAGTGACTTCTTACTCAAACCACTATAGAACAACATAAACTCACCTCTGTTCCTATAGCATATGCAACTCAAGGCAAGCCAAAAGGCAGGGACATGAGCACTGTTCAGTGCTATTGTTGCAAAGGATATGGCCATTATGCTTCAAATTGCTCAAAAAAAATCTGCAACTACTGCAAAAATGATGGTCATATCATCAAGGAATGCCCTACTCGACCTCCCAAGAAATCTGAAACAGCATATACTACCTCAGTTGGCTCTTTTGTATTGGTGGTTCTATGGATTCCACTCAAAGTGCTTTAGCTCCTGTTCTATCTATGACCCCTGAGATGATTCAACAAATGATTGTTTCGGCATTCCCCACTTTAGGACTCTCATGTAAACACTTCTCTACATCACCTCCTTGGTATTTTGATTCCAGGGCTTCTTACCTATCATACCCACTGGTGATGTTTCTTCTTCTGTAACTAATATCTTTGTCTTTCCTGGGCTTAGCAATAATCTGGTTTCAGTTGAACAATTGGTTGACAATGATTGTAAAGTAGAATTTTCTAAGTCTGGTTGTGTTGTGCAGGATCAACAATCAAAGAAGATGATCACACGGGGGCCTAAAGTAGGACTCTTTTTTCCTTTTCAATTGCCTTTGCCTCCATATTATTTTTTGCCTTTCATCAATTGTAATTCTGCTCATGTTGATTATCAAGCATGGCATAAACGCCTAGGACATCCAAACTCTAATGTACTTCATCATTTGCTGAATTCTGGTTTACTTAGGAATAAAAAGTCATCTTCTCTTAATGTAGTTCAATTTGATTACAATGCTTGTAGGCTTGGAAAAAGTAAAACTTTACCATTTCCAACTCACACACCAAATATAGTTTAGCCTTTTGAATTGATTCATAGTGATATGTGGGGTATGTCACCGGTGATTTCTCATGCTAATTATAAGTACTTTGTCACTTTTATGGATGACTATAGTCGCTTCACATGGATTTATTTTCTACACTCTAAAGATGAAGTATTTTTTGTTTTCAAGCTTTTTCATGCACATGTTTAGACCCAATTTTCTGTCAACATAAAAATTCTTTGTTTTGACAATGGGGGCGAGTACATGTCTCATTTGTTTCAGGAATTTCTGGAAACCAATGGCATAATCTCTCAAAGATCTTGTTCTTCAACCCCACAACAAAATGGGGTGGCTGAAAGAAATAACCGTCATCTTCTTGATGTTGTTCGAACCCTTCTACTAGAGTCATTTGTGCCCTCTTGATTTTGGTGTGAAGCACTTTCTATTGCTGTCTACCTTATTAACAGGTTGCCTTCTCCCATACTAAACCATGATTCTCCTTTCACTCGGCTATTTGGTACTACTCCAGATTACTCTAATATTCGTACTTTTGGTTGTGTGTTATGTTCATCTTCCTCCTCACGAGCGCACAAAACTCACAGCTCAATCTGTTGAATGTGCTTTTCTAGGATACTCAGTACACCAAAAAGGTTTTCTTTGCTATGATTCAAATCTGCGTCGTATTCGAGTCTCTCGTAATGTTATTTTCATTGAAAATCGATATTTCTTTTCCACTCACCATGATCATCTTTCTCCTTCATTTTCTATTTTGCCATTGTTTACTAATTCTTCTCCAGATCATATAACCTCTAAGCCTCTTCTCGTGTATCACCGACGTATATCCAATCCATCAAATCAAATTTCAGCACCACCCGAGCCCCCACAAGATCATTCTTTGAATGCTGATCCTGTTCCAACAGCCTCACCTACTCCTCTCAGACGTAGTAATCAGGTTACTAAACCACCAGATAGGTATGGTTTCCCTCTGTTATCCTTGACAGCCACCTTGTCTTCTATTCCCTCATCTTACAAGCAGGCCATGGAGCATGAGTGTTGGTGAAAAGCTATTGAAGCAGAACTTCTTGCACTAGAAGAAAATCAGACCCAGGACGTTATTCTATGTCCTCCATCTGTGAAACCTCTTGGAAATAACTTTGTGTTTTCTATCAAGTTTCATTCTAATGGATCTATCAAACGCTGCAAGGTTTGATTAGTGGTTTTTGGGAACAAGCAAGAGTTTGGACTAGACTATGATGAGACTTTCGCACCAGTTGCTAATATGACAACTGTACGGAAAATACTAGCTCTTACTGCATGTCAATCATGGTCTTTACATCAAATAGATGTCAAAATGAATTCCTACATGGTGATCTGAAGGAGGAAGTTTACACGAAACTTCCTTGTGGTATGCTTTCTTCCTCATCTAATGTTGTTTGCAAACTTAAACGTTCCTTGTATGACTTGAAGCAAGCACCACGAGTATGGTTTGAGAAGTTTCGATCCACACTCCTTGGTTTTTCTTTTAGTCAAAGTCAATATGACTCCTCCCTTTTTCTACAAAGGACATCTAAGGGCATAATTGTTCTCTTTGTTTATGTGGATGACATTGTTATCATCGGTTTTGATGTGGAGGCCATCTCTGAAATACAAAAATTACTGCATTCTACTTTTCACATGAAAAACCTTGGCCAACTCACCTACTTCTTGGGGTTAGAGGTACATCATTAGCCTCAAGGTCTTTTCCTCAATCAGCACAAATATATTCAAGATTTGGTTCAATTAGCTAGCCTCACTGCAGCTATTTCTGTTGACACCCCCATGGAAATTAATGTGAAATATTGCCTAGACGTAGGGGAGCTTTTTGAGGATCCTACTTTATATCGAAAGTTGGTAGGTAGTCTTATTTATCTAACCATCACCCGACCAGGCATCTCTTATGCTGTCCACACTATCGGCAAGTTTATGCAAGCCCCACAACATCTCCACCTTTCCGTAGTTCGACGTATCATTAGATACATCCTTGGCACACCAAGTTGCGGCTTAATTTTTCCTGCTTGTTCGTCCACTCAATTGCAAGCCTACAGTGATTCTGATTGGGCTGGTTGCCCGGATGCTAGAAAATCTACTATAGGATGGTGTATGTTTATAGGGGGATGTTCTCATCTCTTAGAAGTGCAAGAAGCAAGAGTTTGTTTTCAAATCTTCAACTGAAGCAGAATATCGTGCCATGTCTGTTGCATGTTCTGAGATCATTTGGCTGCGAGGTCTTCTCACAGAGCTTGGTTTCTCACAAGTTCAACCCACTCCATTACATGCTGACAACACTAGTGCCATCCAAATTGTTGCCAACCCTGTTTACCACGAACGCACAAAGCACATAGAGGTTGACTGTCACTTTATTTGAGAGGCCTATGACCACCAAGTCATTACTCTTCCACATATCTCTACCGCTTTATAGATCGCGGATATCTTTACCAAATCCATGACATGTCAGCGTCACAATTTTCTTGTTAGCAAATTGATGCTTGTTGATTCCCCAGCATCAATTTGAGGAGGGATGTCAAAGGTTTATGCCTTAATTAGCTGATCATTTATATCTTTGTAATTATTTTGTTATTTCTTAATTAGGATATACTAGCTGTAGGTGATTATATAGATTTGTATATGGTAGGTTAGCTTTTTCAAGGGCTCTAAAGATCAACTCTATATATAGTAGTTTAGCTATTTTATAGGAGAAAGATTAGCATGTATTATTCCTATATAATGAGAAATCTCCTCCAAGAGTGGGATAACTTTTTCTGCACAAAGCAATGTAAGTTATCATATACAAAAAAGTCCAACTACATGACGAAATTGTGAAAAGGGGATGCATGTTATTTGGAATAAAGAAGTGGTTCTAATGTGCTATTTGTTGCTCTTGAGTCATGCAAAGAAGTTCCTACATATCTTGATTTGTGAAACCTAAAATTTTCCTTTCTTTTTACCCACATTTACCAAGACCGCATTACAACCCTTTTTAAGACCCTTTAATTTCTGCATGGATTTATATTTATTAGTGGCGGAGATGTGATATATAAGCAAACCTATGGTAAAGACATGCTATGTTTGATTTGAGTGCCGAATAAACCCCTAAACACTTTTAGTGATTAGAATGCAACCTATGAGAGGTTATCAAATTTTGTTGCATTTGATTTCGATGAAATTGTTAGGATTGGTGAGATGCATATGTTTTGTTTAGAAAAATCAGGCTAGGAATACTTGTTATTCGGATTGTTATTCCAATCTTGATTTCTAATGTGTGGTAACTTTGAGCTATTGTGAATGGGTTGAAAAAGGGAAAGGGGATGGAGAGAAAGATATTAATCTAATGTATGCTTGAGGACAAGCATAGTCTAGGAGTGGGGGAATTTGATAGAATTTAAAATGTATATATTTCTTGTTAATATTTTCCCAATATTAAATTGATTATAAGGTGAAATTGTTGGTTTTGATATACTTTTTGTTTTAGGTATGGAAATTGGATAATTGGAGGAAAAGAGGATAAGAGGGCAAAATTGGAGCAAAAGTGTGACCACAAAACTTTCAATTATTTGACGTGACCACGCCAAAAGCACTTATGGGTTGGGCAAAATGTTTATCAAGAGGAAGAATTTTATGGACGAAATTTTCATCAAAAAAAGGAAATTATGAGTTGTCAAATTGAAGAAGGAAAAGGGATAAGGCATCAAGTTTTTAGGGAACAAATCTTTTATTTTAATTGTGAGTATTTTTCCTATTCTTATAATGTTTCCCTCTTAGAGTAAAATTGGGATTTTAGTAATAGTTATCATTACTATATTTTAGGAGTTACCTTTTGTTATAAAAGGAGAACCCTAAAGGACCAAAATATACAAAAAACAATTCAAGGCAGCCGTTTCTCTCTTCCTCCAAAAACCTACATTCTCTTTTCTTTCTTTAGTTTAGCAATTTTCTTAGAAAAATTCCATGATTCATATGTGCCATCATGAGTGGCTAAACTTTATTTTCTGATTCAAGGGAATAATTGATTTCAATTACAATCACTGTGAGGTTTTGTTATTAAATTTATAGTTTTTGCTTTTAATTCAAGTACTTGTTGAATCTTGATTTAATTATTATGAATAATTTATGCTGGTTAATTTGACAAATTGATTCTTCATCTTTTATTCTACTATTATCAATGAGTTCAATGATCCATAATTGTCATGAATGAGTGGTACAAGTAGCAAATAGGTTAATTATGTTTATGACTTGAAATATGCATGTTTAGCCTATGGGAACTAATGATACAAGATTAATTTACTACAGCTATCTCAGTTCTTTAATATTGGTTTAACTATTTTCATAAATCTTAATGCTATAATTAATTTGATATTGAACGCTATCGTAACCAGTCAACTAATGATAAGTTTTGATTTGGATGCTAGACTCGAACAATTATATTAGGAAAATAGAAATTTATTACAGCTATCCTAATAAGTTTCGAGTTAAATATTTGAATTTGCAAGATAATTTTTCATAACCTATGATCAGTGATACAATTGAATGAGATTAAAGCTTGGTAAATTTGCAATTTTTTTTTCTAATTTTCTGCTTGAGTATTTATATAATTACTTATTAGAATTTTGTCAAGTAGCTATTTCTAAAAAAAAAAAAAAACCCTTTTGTTTTATTTATATTTTTAATTTATTGGTCAAGGTTTGGAACTATATTTTAGTTCTTTTGGAATTCGACTTAGTTAGCTATTGCTACAAATTTATTTTACAATCACTCAAGGACTAGTAATTAATTTTGCGGAATTCGATAAACCCGTCAATAAGAAGTTAATGTCAATGAATATTTTGATTAAGTCTAATATAGTTTTCTCCCATCTTTCTTAATGTATAAATTCTGAAATAATTACAACTAGGCACTAATATTTTAAAGTATCCTCATGATTCATTGGTTGTCCAATAATATACTGAAGTCCATAATTGAAATATAAATGAAATTTAGTTTTTTAAGTTTCACATGTATTTTTTGTTGAATGTTAACTTCCAACTCTTAAGTTAATTTTCACAAATAATCAATTTATTTCTTTGAAAAAATCGAAACCAGAACTCAAATCGAAATTGGAATTGGATTGAAAACCTAAACTATCCAATTCATAAATTCGCACAAAACCAACTATGGCACAATTTGATTCCAATTCATGTTTCTCATAAAGCTTGAACTATCGATTCAAGACCAAAACTGTCGATTAGTTAAGCGTGGCCAGTTTTAAGTAACTTTATCTAATATACGAGTTTTTTCCTTAAATATTTATTTTTTAATACTAATTAAATATTAAATATTACTATTTTAAAAATAATTCTATAAATATTGAAATCGACATCACAGTTGACTTCAAAATTAAAAAAATAAATAAATTCACCCCCTTATTTCCCTCTCCCCCTCAACCAACAAACCCTAATTTCCTTTCTCCCATCCGCCAACACTCCTCTACCATCATAGCAACACACACCCACTCAACAAACTCCCCACCCAGCACCCCCCTCCCAGCACCCCCATAGCCCTTCCCCTCTTCCCTCACCTCTTCCCTTGGTCTCCAAAAGCTCAAGTTTGCAAGAAACAAAAACAAACACCCTTACATTTTGAGGGAAAAAAAAAAGGGTGTAAAAGGCAAATTTTTTTTGACAATTGTGAATTATTTTTGTATTATAAAAAATGAAAAATAAAGTTTATGAGATGAAGGGGGAAAAGGGGAGAAATTTTTTATTTTTAATTTTGCTTGAATCGACTTCAAAGTCGATTCACTTAAAAACAATATTCACTTAAATAACTCTCTAAACTTTCTTTAAAATGTGGTGGCAATCCCTTTTTTTGTTACGACTATGATTTTTGGCAAAGTAGAGCGCCATTTTACACTTTTATAAAACCTTAGTAGGAATTATTGAGAAGGCAGCTCAACTCTACCTCTCGTTTTTTCCTATACTTCCCCGTAATCATTTATTTTTTCTTCTGCTGCTTCTCTATAACCATTTCCTTCGTTAGGCCAAATAACTCAAGCCTACATTGGAGCAAGCACCTTAGGAGAATTGGGGCTTTGAAGAAAATTGTTTTCACTTCTTCAATGACAATTAACAAATAGTGAATTGTTCTTCATCTTGCCAATTTGTTTAAGCAATTTATGATTTAAGGTTCATCATGAGATTAATAATGGATCTTCGAAGTTGCTGTAAAAAAAGAGGAAGGGAAAACAAGGACAATAAGCAAGGAGAACTAATCAAAGAGACTAATAAACAAATGCCAAAAATCCCCAAACATATAATATTGACAGCATGAACTCCTATTGTTTCAAACTACACTAAATGCCTCAGGAAAACCAAAAGAAGATAAACAAATAAAATAAGAGCTCACTATTCTATCTTTCTGGAAAAATGCAAAGGGCATCTTCTGATAAGCTTCCTTCAATATAACCCACAAGTGGTCTCATATAATTGGGGTAAAAAAAAAAAAAAAACATTTCCAAGACTCAACTACCTCGACTTTAAAAGTGTAGGAAAAAATATACAAGGTAACCAGGCTACCTTTAATTGAAATTGTTCCCACACTAACTAGTTTTATCATGAATTTTCAGATGTTCAGTGTGCTCTATAATTGTAAGTTTTTACCCCAACAACCAGGGGATGTCTTACAACAAAATTGTGGGAAATTTCAACAAAATGTGGCCAACTAAGCCCTTAAGCTAGAACAAACCTGTTTACATGTACAAACAAGTAAATAATGCATGAAAGCAATCACCAGCTAACTGATGGTCGCAAGCTTTTCTTCCTTGACTTTCTCTATCAATTTCGATTCAGCCAGCAAGCGAGAATACTCACATTGTGCCTCTCCCAATTCTATCTGCAGGCGAGCTACCTGGGAAGCACAAGGACAATTGAGCAGGTTAGTCCATGAGACAAACATGACTTTAAGCTCATAAAGATGCAAACGACACAAGGAACAACAGCTTTAGCAAATCCGTGCAATAAAATAAAATCTCCCTCATCAAAAAAAGAATCCACTTTTGATTAGGTACAACTTTTTATAAGTTACAATATTTTTAATGCAACCATAAGTGTATAATTTCCCATTTTTATTCTTACTTTTTAATAATGGGCCATACGTACTATTATTAATTAGAATACTTCTAGAATTTCATTGATAAGTGGACTCTTTTTTGGGGACCAAAGGAGTAGAATATATTGTTCAGCAATTCTTTAAAAATGCTTCCACATTATTACAACTTCCTCCACCTCTTTTAGCTATAAAAACATAAGAAATATATGTGATGAATCGGACCAAACAAAGAGATATTCAGCCTTCGTTCTACAAGCAGAAAGACCTAATGCCAAATGCTAAAAGCCTTACCTAAATGTTGTCTTTCAACAGAACCCCATAAAAAATTCTGGTATTTGTTTTAAGTCTCCCATAAACATAAGTAGCTCGTATATTGCATAAATTGCAATCAATTTTGTTGAGTTCTTGTTTCTCCACTTATAAGTCATGACAAATTCTCCTCAGGTCATGATTTCCAATAAAAAATTGCATTTTGGATTAGCAAGTAAATCAAAAATTTTCCGGGCATACCATCTGGTTTCTCATCTATAGTAATGTATGGACTACTCCCATGGCTTACAATCATCTTCGGATCTTCCTTTTTCCACTTTGCTCTGCACTCTCTGATTTCTCTAATGATCCTACTTCTACACAAATGTGCCAACTGCCCTCATGGCTTATACTCTCATCTTTCCTTATCCACTTTGCTCTTTTTTTCTCTCTCATCTCTCTGGTTATCCTACCTCTGTCTGATCAATAGCTACCTCTCCTTCCCTCAGCCATCAGCACATCAACAACACAATTCCCTCAGGTCAAAACATCTGCAC
The DNA here is from genome assembly GCA_020080225.1 of Gynochthodes officinalis. NCBI lineage: Eukaryota > Viridiplantae > Streptophyta > Magnoliopsida > Gentianales > Rubiaceae > Gynochthodes > Gynochthodes officinalis. Next base: position 30,316,537 of record CM034625.1, on the reverse strand, counting down.
ATTTGCTTTGCATTTACACCTTGCAGGTTCATATAAGATATTATAGTCTGCAAACAAGGGTGATTGCAAGATGCAACTGCCTTTGCTTTTGCATTTCGCAAATTTCAGAGACAGGCCCAGATATTATCACTGGGAGAGAGATCAGATAACGCCACAATCAACATGATGACGCTGTGGGTTATGGAAAACACATTCGGTATTAAGACAGTATCCAAAGCACAAGTTTGTATTCACATATAAATTTGTTAATGTGTTGCCTGGGAACCAGAAATTACGAGTAAATAAACAAAAACATACTATTGGAATTTAACTACAGAAATCACTACTTGAACTAGTGACTTATTTAACTGACAAGACTTCAAAAAACAAGGAATCTTCTGGAGATTACGTAGGTAAAATGTTCCTAAAAGATTATGTCACAATGGAGCAACCTGACTGTTGTGCACAACACATTCTTTTTCCAATAAAAAGCAAGATGTAACACAGTGTAAAATGGGAACACAAGTGCTTTGAAGTACCTTGAGATTAAGTTCTTCAGCTCTTTTCTCATATTCCAAGCATCTACAAAGCCAAAATACATATAATAGATATTAGGGTCACCTTAAAACATTTATATGAAATAAGTACCAGAAATTCCACAAAAATAGAACTAAAAAAAGAGATACAGAAAGAATGTGGCAAATCTCCTTTCGCTCTTTCACAAGGGAAAGGAGAAGAGAACCATACTTCATACTGACCACTAAAGATAAAGAGAATTTAAAAAGTACAAGATCAGATCATCCAACAAGCAGAATCAGTAAGAAGAAAATGGCCAATGATGGCTCAACAAGGAGAAAATGAGAATAGATCCAACAAGAGCAAGCTATGGAGAAATTTGTCAGTGGGACTTACTGTACATGGAGTTTTTTGTTTTCTTGAATTAAGTTATCAGCGTCCCCATTTTTAAACTCATTTGCAGCGACTGCAACAGGCTACAGGAAAGCAAGAAAAATTATTAGCAGATTGATGACTTGACCAGCAAAAGTGGTGACAATGGCAAACTAACATCTGCACAATTAGTATTGTTTTGCAGGCTGTTTACACAAGAAAAGCCAATATCAGAAAGGTAAATATACTACAACAAATGTGGAATATGAGGGGAATAAATGCTCACAATCAAAGAGAGAAATATGAAGAAGGCTACTGGTCTTTCTGTTGAGATGCTAAAATGCGAGGAAGGTTATCCTAAGCCAGTATGGTGAAGACAGCCGAGAATATAAAAGTTCCAGTTCCGCATAATCCATCAACCATAATAACAGATGGAATGCCCAGAGCACTAAATAAAACAATGAAGCCCCTAACATAAAATTGGCTCAATGAAATAACAGAGGATGACAGAAGGCAGAAAAAGACATGTTCAAGAAGACTACAAGTGTACAGTACATTCAGGATACAACAACAACCAAACACGCTCAATTTGACTAAGAAATCAATAGCAATACCCATCCAGCAGTTTATAAAATTATGCTGCAGGGTATTAACTTTTTCACCTCTATTCAGCTTAGAGTCAAGTTGAGGGCTGAAACTGCCAATCAAGAAACCATGGATCTACAGACTAAAGGGGCTTTCTGCTTATTCTTGCTCTGGACCACAAGTTACAGACAAATTTAAGCCCAAAATCCTGTTTGTTCTCACAACTGCAAAAATGTAGTTAATTTCTCTTTCTTGCTTTTATTCTGAGAAGTACCTACCCTATTACATTTAGGGAATTGTGGTGAAATTTGAATCCCCAACCTTCGGGGAGGAGCCATAAGGCCTTAACCACCTGGCCTACTGCTCGTTCTCAACATTTTATACTTTTGAGCTTGATATACTTTGGCACTCAGAATTGCTTTGGGTCCGTTTGGACAGTGATGTATTTGGAAAAAGTTGTATTGGAATGTGTGAAAATTTTGGTGGGTATTTTTTTTATAGAAAAAGTATTTTGGAGGGAAAAATAAGAGGTAAAATTTTTTTAAATTATGTAAGAGGAATTTGAGTGGGAAAATTTAAATTTTAAATTTTGAAATAAAAATATGTTTGGATAGTTTGTTTTTGTTTGAGAATTTACTTATTTGCAAATAAAAATACACTGTCCAAACGAACCCTTTGTTATCTGGCAACAGCAAGGTACAGTTGACATTTTCAGCAGTGATTAATTCTGAGTTCATACTTATCCAAGCTGATTACATCATAGGAACATCATAATGTTATTCTTAAGCTGTAGTAGGCTGTAAATTCAGTACCATTAATTATAACAGTAATGTCTTGTATTGCCTCTCCACTTTCCACAGACGCACACAAACATGGAGTAACATGACAAGTTTATCATCCAAAAATAACCTAAACCAAAAAGAACCCAAATTTATCTAATCTGTCAATATATTTCAGATAACCTCTTTATCATCTACATCACTTGCTTTGGACAGGCAACATGAACAAACAAAGTTTAATTTTCCATTTTGTTTCTTAGGAGTTCTTAACACTAGAACCACAATAGCTAACCCAATTTGCAAACTCTCAATGGAGACCACATTAATTCTTCCCAATTATTATAATTTAGAAAACATGTAACAGAAACACAAGTGATTTAAGAGAGAGAGAGAGTACATACAATAATTTCCTTATTGCTCAACACTGCTTTAGCTCCAATTCCAACCTTTCTTCTCATGCTTTCAGGTTCTACCAGATGACTGTTCTCTTTCCTTTTGAGGGGCACTCCTGTGCAATTCAATCACAAGATATGATACTTGTCTAAAAGGTAAAAATTGAAACCCAAGTTGAAACATTTTCACAGTTCCAGCTTTATGCTAGTTACCATGAACAGCAGAGTCATCTCTACTTAATAAAACAGGTTGGTATGACCCACGATGTTCTTCCGGATCAGATGTGGCCTTGAAGGCAACTGTCCGACTTCTCTTTCTAGCCTGATAGCCAATGAGTTGACAGTGACAATCCCTACAAAAATCAAAATTTTTAGATAGGTTGACAATTACCTCATTCAGGAAATATTTAGTCACTCATGCATACTCAAGAACACTGGTGCTAAATTCACTTGCACATGGAAATACTCTATATGTCATAAGGAAACAGGAAAACAATGAAGAGAGCATAGGGGATAATTCAATGGCTCTAATAAAAGCCTTTGAATTATAAATAAAAGCCTTTGAATAAAAAAATAAATAAATAAAGCTTACCAGTATTCCCGTGTCATATCTTTTAAACGGCTTTCAAGCTTTTGAAAGACTGGAGTTTTTTCGAAGTCCTGTTTATTGTGCGTTGGCTCAATAAAATTGGCCTCTAAAACACCTAAGAAGAAGCCATGTAACACCTACTTCATATAATGTGGAAACTGAAAACCAATCTAAAATGACAAGTTCAGTATAGGATGCTAACCAACAACACCTCTGCCTCTGCTGTCAGAATAGCTAACCACATGCCAAAATGGCTGCAGAATAACACAAGACAGAAAATGAAAATCATGTGATACAGACCAGATTCAGATATATGAAAACATAAAGGCAAGCATGCGTAAAGTGGGAAAGGGAAAAGGGAAAAGGGAAATGACCTACAACAGTACCAGGAATAAGATGGCTTAGACACACAAATTGTTGTTTCAAATGAAAGTGCTATTAAATGCCAAAATTCTCCAAGAAAGTCAGATCAATCTCACAAAGGGACAAAAGAAATCATTCAAAAAGGTGGAACAACCACACTTCTTAAATGCTCTATTGCAGACGTAAACTCCAAGGAAACTAAAAATATTGGCTGAATGAAAACCTAAAAGGGGATGACAAGAAAAGTCAACATGCTTATCAGCAAAAACATAGTTAATATGTTATACAGGCCTACCAGGATATTATTTAGTATTAACTATGTTGAATAACTATGCTTAATTTCTCTGACATGTGTAAGAAAGACAATCCTAAGCAGAGTAATTGTCGAAAGCAGCAGAAGTAAAATTGGAAAATACTGCAGAAAAATAAGTAATCAGCAATGAAGAGTATCATTCACAAGTTTATAAGGATAGATACTGTTTAAAAAGCCAGCTTCAATAATCTAACAAGAATCCTAAAACTGGGAGACCCATACTAACCAAGAACCTAAGAAGTTGTAAGCTGCCTGTCTTAAATAGTTAAAAAACATAAGAAAAATCAATTATGTCATTACAACTTTTTTAACTTTTTCCAAGTGGAGATCAAGTCAAGCTGAGATGCCTGAAAACATTTAAGTGTTCTCCTCCTCATGTTAAAATCCAGCCTAAGACCCTAAAACACAAAGTTACCTCTACTTTGAATAGTATAAATTCATAAGTCCCAATAACATCTTAGTAACAAGTATTTCGCATCCTACACCGTGTAGATCAGAAAAGTGATACTAATTCTTTGAGTTCACAAAATAAATCAAATAAGATAATTCCAATCATTACTTTTTTTTTATCTTTCCATAGACCTAGGTTCTACTATCTACTGCTTTTTTCAAAAGAATAAGAAACAGAAGTAAATTATGCTTCACCATAGAGATATGAATGCAGCTAGTCCTAGCAGTACAGTGTTGGAGGCTGGTTTCAGATATTTGCAATAAATAAATGGAAGACAGACGCATATACAAAGCAGTAGATGTTCAACATAGACAATAAGTAATTCTCTCATTAGTTGCTCCACAAGGGCGAGCCAAGAAATAGAAATCTGAAGTATCCTAGAAAGATATGCTAGAAGCTCCGCATTTTGCACTGGGAAGGCACACAATGAGGCTTTATGATCAAGTTTATTGCTTTAAGATGTTAATTGAAAACTCATTTTCATGAAGATATAATATGACAAATACTCTAGCATCAAAACTTTTCTGGTATAAGTTCAACTCAAGCAGATTGTTGAGGAATATTTAACTCTGTTAAATGGTAAGCATATACCTCAAAAAGACAAATGTGCTATCCATTTGTTATTTTTGAGTAATTTATATTTCCTGTTATTGTTTACTTTCTAGTTTTCTCCCATGGTGTTACAAGAAATTTGCCATGTCTGGTGAAATTTCATATAAGGAAAAAGAAATTAAACATAGCAGACAAACCATCATCATCATCATCATCATCACCTTTATCCCAAACTAGTTGGGGTCAACGGTCGATGAATCCAAAGACATAAATCCATAAGATAAAGAAAATATAATAAAATAAATAGATATATAAATAGATAAAAAAGTAAATAAAAATGTTAAAACTATCCTTTGCATAGCCTGTCCCAAGCCAGGATAAAGTGAGGAGGGTTGCGTCAGGCATTGCGAGCCGGTTATAAAAAAACTAGCTATCTTTTATGAGATGAACCCAAATTAGACAAACCATATTAGACAAAATTCTATTCTACAGTGTCTTCATAACACCCACTACTAAACTACTAACATTTGTACCACACCATATTACTTAGACAACCATTCCAACCTAGAATGATACTATTCTATTGCATTACATTTTTTACCAATTGAGCTCATCAAATAATAGCAAAATTTTTCAAGTGAAACCAATTGAGCAACACTCACCAATATTAAGCGGTTCTTGTGGTAAACATTGAAACCATGTATATTTACGAGTGGAGCTTCCTTCAAGAACCCAATTGCTGTAACAACTGTTCCCTGAATCCAGTAAAGGAAAACTTAAATGTTGACACTTACAATATATGGATGACGTAATATGCTGGCAAGTAATGCAATGCCAATTAATTGTCAAAAAATATATACAACTATTACTACAGACAATAGAAAAGTAATTACCTAAACAACCACATATTACCGGTAGATATTAACCCAGGAATTAAAGGAGATGGATATGAAGAGACATTCTAATAATAACTGAACTTGATATAATCATGTTAGCATGATATCACAATATCATTGTTTAGCGAGGAGACTACTTCCTGTCAGCTTTTCAAATATCTCCACATGATCTCAGGCAACTAGTATGTTAGCCACATTATTGATATTAAACCTTTAAAAAGCGAAGACAAATCATTGTAGTCCCATGCAATATGTCAAAGTCCACAAAAAAATTCAACAGGAAAACACAAATATCACTATCTGAAGTGGAAAAGAAGCAGCAGCAAACTTTTCTTTAACCTCTGCACTTACACCAGTATAAGGTTTGTATAAGATGAATTCAGGATATTTGAGATCATTTGCAATATTATGAAATTCAACAACTTGTCCTCGCAACAGTATGTAGAATTTCTCTGGGAGACGCAAATACAAGATGGACAAATATGCCTGTTGAAGTTTGAGAGAGAGCAAGCATTAATATCTTAATATAATAAAACTACAGCAAAGAAAGTACTGGTTGGCAAGTGGGTGGTTAGGGGTCATTAGAAAAGCTAACTATAGAATCCAGGGGCAGTTTGGTTTTTTTGTTTCTTGGTGGTGGTGGGTGGTGTTCTTGTGTTTGCTAGGGTCATCATAAAAGATAACTACTCATTACTGAAGACCTGAGCTTAAGCTTACACGGAGCGAAAAATGAAGACGATTAGCCAGATGCTCGTCACTAATTGCTGTCCTAGACCCAGTTTTTCCATTTTTATTTGCCTCTCCAGAAATACGAATATCCTGTAAAAATTGCTTGTCAAAATTACCAACAAAACTAATAATTCAGTAATCGCATATATAAAAGTAAAAAATAAAGCAGTACCTGAGGATCCGACTCAAAGTCAAGCTCCAACTTGCCGTCATCAGCATGCCATAAGTTGTAAATCACAATCTTCGTGCCATGATGACCAACATCATCAAACTGCCCAATTAATTGGATAAAAAGGAGAAACTTCAGAATAATCAACTGTATTCAATGAAAGTACGATTCTCAATTTCAACCTTAAAGAAGTTTCCAGGCTTTGTACTCCTCAATCCCTGTAGGGGCTAAATTTAAAGAAAAAGTGACGGATAGAAAACATTAATGACATAAAAGCTTGCCCGCTCACAATTCCACTCACTTGCTTCAGAAGCTCAGCTTCTGTTGAATATGGAGACCAACGCAACAACAACAATAGATTAGTCATATATTGTTGTGTATTGAGTAATGTTTTCCACTGATCACTTTGGGTGTTGAATTCATAATGAACCTGCATTTAACAAATAATCAGTATAACTGACAGACTGGTGCTTAGATGCAATAATAGTACTAAAGGGAATGCTGTAATACTCAATGGCAATATAATGTTACTTTTCCACCAAATTAAAGGTACAGAGCCATCAGAATATTTTTGTTTTCTTCATTAATCCACACCTTTTCTGTATTTTATCTTCCATTTTTCTTCACACTCCTTTTTGAGTAATTGATTAGCAGTTAAGAGTAGCATATCACTATGGAACATATCAAGTTTAAACACAACATAATCTCGCTCAGCAAACACCAAAAATAGGCACATCTTCCAGCACATTGCTAGAAAGTAAAATGACACTTTATTCACATATGTTTGTCCTCCCAGAAACCTGCATTCCCATTGGCAGAAGCCTGCCTCTTGGCTGCTGAAAACAGAAACCAGTTGCTTATGCAAAATTTAAAATGAAGTATGGACTCAGCATTGGCTTGTCCCATTTGTTCATCATATTTGAGTAGGGGATTCTCTAAATGTAAATTTAATGATATGCCAATTTTATGCAAAGCAATTCATCTAGGAATGCAATGACTAACATTCTTCAACAGAAGTATAACACCATTCTAAATGACATTCTTGGGCATATGACAGATAATAGGTGTGATGAGAAAACTAGCTATGCAACAGATGAGAGAAACTGAATGCTCACCATTGGTACTACTATCCGGTCATGGCCAGTTTGCGTCAAAAATGTATAAGATAGAAGTCCAATGCTTTGTGTGGATTTCCTGAACAATTTTAAAAGATGGAAGCTTTAAACCCAGTAGCATCAGACAAAAGGTTCATTTAGACAATGTGATCTAAAATAATGACCAAATAGCACACTTAATGAATGGAGTAAGCAGAGATGCAAACATACAATAACCAAAAGACCTGTGGAGACTCGTCTGTGATCCTCAATAGCATATAGTGCATAGGGCTGTTAAGGTTCTTACTTGGTATTTCTCAATTACCAGTGAAAAATCAATAGAATTAAGCCTAACAAAAGAGAAGTAGCAAACAAGAATATAGTGAAACCAGCTTTAATGTCTACGCTTAATTCCAGTGAATTTCTATCTCTGGTCTATGTACATTGTAAAGATGCAGCTTAAGAAATTAGACATGAAATTTCCCTATTTGCTCCTAGATGCTCAAACGTTTATCCCTGTTCCCATACATCCCTTCCAAATGCCCCTCCCATGTTCTTCTCCAACACAACAATATCATACATTTCCTAGATTAAAAAACAATTCAAGTAAGTTGCTGAGATTCACCTTGCTAGCAGATGCATCTTGGTAATTCCTAATCTTATCAAGAATCAACTTAGTTCATTTTATCATATCTTCTAGGCCAACAAATCTAATTGATATCACTTAAATAAACATATCACATACACACCAGGTTGATGACAACAGGAAGTCATGAAGCACCACTTAGAAAGGTATAAAGTTTAATGAAGGCTATTTTTGTCTAACCCGTTTTTCTTACAACGGCTGAAAACAATAACATCTGATCCAAGCCTCATAGAACTGGTCTTAAAGCCATTTCCATCTGAAAAGCATAAGTTATCATAAGAACATAAGTTGACATAACAGAATTGACAGTAATCAATTGATATCCATACACTGGCCAATAGCTAAGTTTGACTTCCTATCTGAAAAGCCAAAACTAAGGCAGCGCCGAATTGCTTCAGGATCCATTCCACCACCATCATCTAAACACCCAAAAAAATCAACTTTCAAATTACACTACAGTCTCATAAAAAGGGTGCAAAACCGATTGGAAATAGTAAAACAATGATGGAAAGTATGGAATACCTTGAATGAGCAAAGCTGCACTTCCATCCTTTGGATTCATTGTTCTATCTACAATGGCAAAGGTGGCTCCATTTTGTATCTAGCCAACAGATGTGACAAGTGGAAAACAAATAAAATGAATGTCTCAGTTCAGCATCAGTGTGCAATTTTGGTTTCTCATTAAGTAGCATAAACATTTGCAATGGGCCCTCTAAACCAACATCTTATGTGGTAAGACAAACTTCAACTTTGTGCTTTTCATACTAATATCATACACAGCAAAAACTAAAAGGCGAATCACAAATTACAACCGTTTGACCAAAACAGCATAAACTAATCCTATTGTAACAACAACTCACCTAAGCCTTTATCTTTCTCTGTGGGGTCGGTTATATAGATCATATCTCGCCATCACTTTTAATTGAAACACATATTTTCGTTTAAGTTTAAATAATTCATGTCTTTTTCAATAGTTTTTCTCCAAGTCTTTTTGGATCTTTCCTTCCACTTTTAATTTCACTTAATAATCCTCTAGTCTCTAAACGCCATACTGATGCATCTACGGATCACCTACGCACATGTCCAAACCACTTTAAACATGTTTTCCTCATTTTCTCATCTATTATAACTACCTACTTTCTTTCTAATACATTCATCAATTATTCTACCTAGTCTAGTGTATCCACACATCCATCTCAGCTTTCTTATTTCTACCACCCTCATTTTCTATTCATATTCATAGTGCCCCAACTTTCTAGTCCATAAAACATCACTCATCTTATGGTTGTTTTATAAAATTTTCCTTTCAATTTCAACAGTACTCTACAATCACAACGTATAGAGGATGCATTTCTCCATTTGTTCCAACATGTTTAAATTCTATATGTAACATTGTTATCAATTCACCCATTTTTGGTGAGGATAAAGCCTAAATATTTAAAACTTTTAGATATTTCTAATTCATGACCCCAATTTTCAAACTTACTCCATTACTTCTCCAATGATTACCAAAATTGATACTCTCTATGTTCAATTTTACCTTTACTTATTTTAGAACTTTTCGACTCTAATGCCTCCCTCCAAGCTCTTAAATTGGTATTTACTTGTCTTGTCTCATCAATCAACACTATATCATCTACAAATAACATACATTAAGGGATTGTTACTGCATTATGCTTAGTAAGCTCATCTATTATTAAGGCAAAAAAGTATAAGCTCAAAGAGGATCCCTAATGCCAACCTATACTATTCAGAAATTCGTTTGATATCCCTACTGACGTCCTTACACACTATGTTACATCTTTATGCATATTTTTTATATAGATAAGCTACTCTAACCTCTCTTTTTTTCATACCTCATTATATCCCAATTAACTCTATCATATGCCTTTTCAAGATCAATAAGACTTCTCTAGCGTAAAATCAAATTGATTTTCTAATACACTAGTTTCATTTCGATCTTCTATCTATTATTCTTCATCATGATTTCATAATATGACTCATTAATTTAATACCCTTATAATTTGCACCATTTTGTATACCTCCTTTATTTAATATACTTTTCTCCATTAATTAGGTATTTTCTTAATTTTCATATAATTATATTAAATAAATTTGTGTGCCATGTGATACTAACTTTTTCAAAACACTTCTATGCCTCAACTAGGATATTATCAGGAATCACCACTTTCCCATTTTTCATTGCTTGTAGTGCTTTGTCAGTCTCCAAAGGTTGAATTTTGTAATAATATGTAAATTTTCTTTTTAGGTCAAATTGTTCGAACTCATTCCCATTGTCTTTATTAAATAGATTATAAAAATATTCCTTGCAATGACCTCTTATTAGTTTGTAATCAATCAAAACATTTTCAATTCTTTTATACACTTGTGTTAAATCTCTTGGTTTCTTTTCCCTTATTTTTCCCATGTTATATCTATCTTTTTCTCCTTCCTTAGTATCTAATCTTTTATAAAAATCTTTGAAAGTCTTAGCCTTTACCTCATTTATTACTTTTTTCACCTCATTTTTAGCAATCTTATATCTTTCAATATTTTCATCATTTCCGCAAGCATATAAAATTTTGTAATTTGCTCTTTTTACTTTGAATTTTTCTTGAATTTCTTGACGACTCCACCATGATTCTTTATTCTATGTATAGCCTTTTGACTCTCCCAATACTCTTTTCACTATTGCTTTCATTTGATTAATTACCTCTTTCCATGCACTATCTACTTCCTCTTCCACATTCCATTCCAATTAATGGTTTCTAATAAGGTTTTTATAAAAATATCTCTTTTGTTTTTATTCTTTTACACTACTTAATTCTAGATGTATTGGGTAACTTAATTTTAAATTTTTTATTATTAAATCTTATATCAAAAACTATTAACATATATTAAGTTATGAGACTTTCTCCAAGTATTATCTTACAATCTTTACATAATTTTCTATTACTGTTTCTGATAAGGAAATAATCAATTTGTGACTTATTGAAAAAACTTTTACATGTACTCTCAAGTGTTCCTCCCTACTTTTAAAAGAAGTATTACATATGACCAAATTATAAACTACTGCAAATCTAAAATGCTTTTATTTTCATTGTTTCACAACCTATGACCATAACCCCCATGAAACCTATCATACTCCTCATTACTCTCTACCACATGCACATTTAAATCTCCACTTATGACAATTTTTTCATTTGAGGGATTATCTGGACTAAAACTTTTAGAACTTAACAAAATTTAATTTAACAAATTCATCTAACCATATTTGAGATGCTTATACACTAATGATATTTATAGGTTCATTTTCTACAATAATCTAAGAGCTATAATTCTATTCCTTTTCTAACTACTCCTACGTCTTATTCTATGAATGTTAATCTATAATAATACCAACCCCATTCCTAGTTATATCCTTTTCACAATAGCAAAATTTATATTTTGAAGTATCTAAAACCTTGGCTTCCACACTAACCCATTTTGTTTCTTAGAGACATATAATATTTATTTGTCTCCTCCTCATAATATCCACTATCTATATAGCTTTACTTGTCAAAATTCCAATATCTAACTACCAATTCTAAGGGCCTGTTTGGACTAATGGTTTCTATTTGCAAATAAGTAAATTCTTAAACAAAAATAAACTATCCAAACACATTTTTATTTCAAAATTTAAAATTTAAATTTTCCCACTCAAATTCCTCTCACATCATCATCATCATCACCTTTATCTTAAACTAGTTGGGGTCGAAGGTCGATGAACCCAAAGATATAAATCTATAAAATAAAGAAAATACAATAAAATAAATAGATATATAAATAGATAAAGAAATAAATAAAAATGTTAAAACTATAAAGAACAATCGGGACCACTAGAGTTTTGCTCTTCCACTACACTAGCCACCAATCTATTTCCAACTCCATTAAATCTTGTTTTACTACTTTTCCCCACGTAACTTTCGGCCGACATCTCCCTTTCTTCCTCTCATACTTCTTATAACAAACTTCTGTTCTTACCGGTGCATCCATAGGTCGCCGAAGAATATGCCCAAACCATCTCAATCTATGTTCTCTCATCTTTTCTGCCACCGGTGCTACTCCAACTCTTCGTCGAATATCCTTGTTTCTCATCTTATCCATTATTGTCTTACCACTCATCCACCATAACATCCTCATTTCTGCTACTCCCAACTTATGCTCATGTTGTCTCTTTGTTGGCCAACATTCAGCTCCATATAGCATTGCCGGTCTTATTGCTGTTCTATAAAATTTTCCTTTTAACCTAATCGGGATTTTGCGGTCACATAAAAACCCTGTTGCACTTCGCCATTTCATCCAACCTGCTCTAATTCTATGGTTTACATCTTCATCAATCTCTCCCCCTTTTTGCAATATTGATCCCAAATATCTAAAAACATCTTTCTTGGGTACCTCTTGTCCGAGCATGCTCACAGAATCTTCGTCCTCACGTCTTGCCGTGTTGAATTCGCACTTCATATATTCAGTCTTATTTCGACTTAACGTCAAATTCCTCTCACATAATTTTTTAAAAAAATTCCCTCTTATTTTTCCCTCCAAAATACTTTTTCTATAAAAAAATACCTACCAAAATTTTCACACATTCCAATACAACTTTTTCCAAATACATCACACTCCAAACAAACCCTAATAGTTTTGTTCTTCCTATGTTTTTCCTTTTTATTCCTCCCATTAATGTATGAGAACTCTGCCAAACTGAATATGAGATATAAATCTTGGGCAATTCCAATCATAAATGAACAATGAAATAGCCAGAACAGCAAACTATCACATAAGTGCCACACTATTCTAGGAAAGTAAAATGCATTAGTAGTATAAGAATCAAGCACCAAAGAACCTTAAAGTAGCACCCAAGAAAATCAATTTGAGAGAAGAAACAAAAAGAGACAAAAATATTCAGAAGTACTCATAGAAATTTACCTCATCAACAGCATTGTCAAGCAGCTCTGCAATTGCTGTAAAGACAAGACAACACAATAAAATTGGTATAAGAAATCATAACAGAAAATTTTGATGTAAAGCAGCTTATCCATCCTTAAATATCATGACAACAGATCACTACTGAATATGAGCTACACATACCACCAAAAGCCCATTTGTGTGAAGTAGCATTTGAGTGGAGAAATTTTGGGTGAATGTGCAGATAACTTGTACCTTCTGTCCAAACCAATAAATATTATGTCAATAGCAGCATATGCATGTTTAAAGGCATGTCTTTGAGGAATGGAATAATGAGGGTATTAAGAGAGATGAAAAGGACAAGTCCAAGCCGCAGAATAAATCATCAAAGCTGAAAGTTTGTCAAGCATAACCCAAAACTATTAACCAAATCATTAGAAGTTAACTAGGAAACAACATAAAAAGAATTTTAGAGAGAGAGGAAGAGAGGTTAAAGCAGAATACTCTGAAGAATTGGTTTGATAGAAAGCCCATCATTGTAGTTTCCAGCTTTCCAGAACTGTCGGCAAAGTGGTGCCGGACATAATGGAGATGTAGAACAAAGGCTTGAGTCATCAATGGGAGATTGTTCTTGGTCAACAGAACTAGTACCAGTATGTCCAGTACTTAGAGCACTTGAACTTCTATTCTCTTCAGATTCTTTTCCTACGAAACAGAGGTTGGATGCTTTAGGGACCAATTTAACATACTCCTCCCTCATTGATTTCCCAAGCAAATGTCTCCAAAAATCAAATGCTTTCAAAACCACAACCTAGAAAGTCTGATTACACAAAAGACAGAAATGTTTGTTACGTTCTAATATTTGGAAAGCCACAAATTAGGAAAATTGAACAACTGAAGAGAAAATGTAAGCACAAATTTGCAAATTTAGGTATGATAGCATAGGGATAAGACTACTTTCAATTTAGGGATAAATGAAGGATCATTTATAATCAGGGAAATTGCAGCATTATCTTTGCATATCAGCTTCATTGTTGACATAATGCATATAAAATTCATTGTTGACCAAAGGGCAAGCAAACAATCAGATGGCAATACCAAGAAAACCAGAAGAATACACTATAAACTAGAGATGTAGGAACAGGTACTATGACCTTTGACATAACAATATATGATAGTACTATGAACTTTGACATAACAATAAGTTTAAAGATTTTACTACTGAGAGATGTTTTTAAGCAGTTTAAGTAATTGGTCTCATTTAAACTTGCCCTCAAGCTAAGAACAAAGTTACTGCCGACTAAACTACTTAAACCTAATCTTAGAAACTACATTCTTTTCAGCAAATTACAAAAGGAATATGCCTAACAAATGAACAAACTTTAAAAGATTGAAGCTGAACGAACTGGATAGGTGGAAGTGCAGCAAAAGGAAACGCATCACTGATTTGATAAAGCAATTCAGAACACCAAATTGCTTCCATGCAGTGAAATAATAGTCCATAATACATTTCATTCAGATAAAAATAATAAAAATTTTTGCATTAAACTCATAAAAATTGCAGAGAAACCATCAACCACAAGCACCACCCACGACAAGCTAACTGAAATAAAATACAACCCACTACCCAGTTAAATAACGTTAAAAGAAAATAATGCCACAATCAAATTTCTTTCACAGAAAATAAAAATAAAAGCTCACCTCTCCAGAATTCAAGCAGCTCCAATTACTCTGCTTGCCGAATGCCTAACCCCAAAAAAAAAAAAAATGGAAAACCCAGTTCCCCAATTGGAGCTTCGAACAAGTGAGGAATTTGAAATCTTCCAATAAACCCCAAAAATTTTTTGTTACATACAATTAAAAAAAACCCTAATTTAATCTCAAATTTTTATTTTTCCTTTCCAATCCTTTTGAAAATGGCTGTTTTTTTCCCAAAAAACACAAACCTATTTGCTTATTTGACATTGTGAGGGCAGTAAAGGAAAAGCAATAAATAAGGGATGGAGGATCAAGAGAAATCATAGTGGATTAATGAAAAGACAATTAAGTTCTCAATTATTGTCTAATGTCAAAAAGGAAGTGGTTTAAATCCTTCATTTTCAAGGGGTAGTTAAGACCTTTTACTAAATATGTGGAGCCTCCTTTCTCAGTGGGCCTTGGACCAATTTTGACTCCAGCTGCAGTGTTTGAGTGTTTCAGCTTCTTATCCCGCAAAATCCGGCTACCATGTGCATCCAATTAAATAAAATCAAGTCTAACTTAACTACTATTATACTGTTCAATTGTGTTCTTTGTTAAAAAAAATGTAATTATAATTAAAATTTTAAAAGTATTATTTATTATTTTTAGTTCAAAGTAGTATTATTTCTATGTTAAATTCAAATAATATAAATAATAATAAATTACTTTAGATAATTTGTTTATGAAAACAAACACAAAAAGTAAAGCATATAAAAAACTGTATAAACAAAGATAAAAACACATCTAATATATAAAAACAAAAATAAAACTCAAAAAGAATTAGCATAATGCAAATAAAATTGAAAATAGTAAATAAACTCATGTAAATTTTTTAAAAAAATTACAAACTATCTCTTATAAAATATGAATATAAAAATTCGTTAAATTATTTAAATTTGTACTATAATTTCATTCTAGTGAAACTATAATGATTTCAACTCTGTTGTCAATACATTAATAATGGTGACCATGACAATCAATGACTAAAAGAAAATTAAAAATAAAATACGGGCAAAATTAAGAAATAAGTGGGCCATGTATGCTAGTAATTAAGAAGGGAAAGATTTTGTAAAATATTGGGCAAATAATATCATTAAATAAAATAAAGGTTATAAAAGTTTAGTGACAGGTGTTATGCTTGAATAAAAATTTTAGAGAAAGTTGGATTAGGAAATTATAGCTAAGCAAATTGTTTTATTATAAGATTTTGAAACTTAATCATAAGAGTTAGGTATAACAACTTGTTTTATTATAAGATTTTGAAACTAAATCATAAGAATTATAACTGAATTAAATATAGGAAAGATTACAAAATTTCATAATCATAATCCAATTCTAAATTCAATCTACAAAAAAAAGTTAAAAGTTAAAATAAATAAAATTTTATAATTTTTACTCTATTCTCTCTTTTGTACTCTCAGTATTTTCAATAAATAAATAACTTATACTATAAGTTATTTAAAATATTTATACCACCTAAAATACTTTTATTTAAAATTCAATCTCTCTTTTGTAAAGCACTTTTTAAAAATCAATAAAAATTTTAAAAGTTTACTTTTTTTTTTAAAGGAAGAATAGAGTATTAGTTAGTGATTTAAAAGTTGAGGCTTTCATGTGGTGTATGGCCAGGGTGAATTAGTTTAATTAATTTTTTTACATGTATTAGGACTACATAATTTTATAGAATGTTTATAGTTATTAAAACTCTGATAATACCAATTAGAATTATCATTAGAGTCCAAGTACTTATATGATTATCTGTTGTATACTGTATTATATATAAGAAAATAATATTCATTCGCACACAATAGGTATAATTGTACTACGTGTAAAACTAAATATTTTGTAATATTATCACCTATCTCACTTTATGGTACTCAATACATGTTCAACTATCAAACTTTTGAAATCATTTGTATTATATTAGAATTTTAATCAAATTTTAAATTTAGCATTCTTATCCAAATTTAACATTCTCATCCATCTAAATCTTTAGTTATATTATTGAAATAAAAACTTAAATTTGTAATATAAACAAGCTTCTAGGGATAATTTTTATTTATTAAAAAATTTTAAATTTATTTTACTAAAATTATGATAACAAATATAAAAAATTCAACTTAAAAAATGTAATAAAAGGGTAGATCTAAAAGATTCTATATAATCAGTTATTGCACATTGCTAGTCATATAAGATTGGATGAATTGAAAATTTGAATTAAATTTTTAAAAGATAAGAATTAGTTGGAGATTATAAAAGATAGAGATCAGCAGTCACTTGATAATATTGCACAAGATTTGAACATAAATTGTGCCAATTAAAAATAAAATAGATAGAAGTAGTTATAGATACAAACAAAATACAAAAAGAGCATTCATGGCTTTAATGTTTTAAAACGTGAGGATTTTATTACTCCTTCTATCCTAAAAGAGTTCACTTTTGATTTGATATAATTCTTTAAAATTATAAAATAAAACATATTTAATGCATAATTAAATATATATTTCTAAATTTTTATTCTTACTTTTTAATTTGGATTGTGCATGGTAATTATTAGTAGGAGTAATAAAAAAATTTCACACTAAAAATTGACTCCTTTTTTAGGATAATGAAATTCTTTTGAAATTGGACTACTTTTTCAGAAATGAGGGAGTGCATTATATACATATTCTCTAAAATAATTTATGTTATTTAAATTTAATCTAAAATAATATTCCCTTTCAATAAAAATTAATCAATTATCACTTTAAGCTTTAAATTATAATGTATTATTGTTTCAACAATAATATGATCTTTGTACTTACACCGGTAGAACTTCAATTCTTCTAATGGTTAAATAGTCATCCAACTTAGCAAAATTCATTTATATGTAAGCACAGTATTTGCTTAAAATTATAATAAGAGTCCAAATATTTATTTAATTATCAATTCTATTATTGCCTTAATAGTTGAACCTCATTTACCCACGAAAGCATGTGCCTTCATAATAAGTATTTGTCACAAAAATAAATATTGTATACAGGGTTGGTATCTCATATGTTGGCACAACTCAACCAATTTGAAAGGAAACTCCTATAATTTAGAAGGAAATTTATTCATGTAGGGCAAAAATTATTTTTATTTTATATGATTAAATTGCTACAATAAAAATACAAATATAATGGCTTTATAATAAACTTTATTCTTTGAATTGATGTTGATTTACGTAACAATTGCACTTAATATTTTAATGTAACAAAAAATCAGACAAACTAAATAATATTTTTTATTTATCTTTTGATTTTGGGTGAAGCGTATATAAAATTAAGTTGTGTAATTCCTTTTTCATATTTTGAAGCGAGAATATTTTAATGAGTTTCTTTAACCAAAATAACAAAATTTCTAAAAGAAATTGTCAAAGTAACATAACTTCAAATCATATTCCCTTAGTAATTTTAACATGACTTCAAATCATATTCCCTGAGTAATTTTGCTAGGTCACATAGATCTATTTTGAAGTAAATTACCATTTTTTGCCTCCCTCATTTCGTGGTTCTCTTTGTGCAAAATTCTTCTAGCAGCACACTAACTTAGAACCTAGATTACCAAACTCATCAACCAGTTTTTTCAATTAATTTTTTTTTTAACAATTTTTGCATACGCATGATGATGAAGCAACTATCTATCACTTATTCATAAATGCATTTTAGTTGGATTCCACTATCAATGTTATGCCTACAAAACAAATCTCAAAATTATTTCCACGACAGATATCTTGATACTTAAATTAGTATTAAGATTTTGGGATTATTGAAACCTCAAAACACAATAGTTAGGATTTCTCCTCTTTTTACCTAACATAGTTATTATGTATTTATATATGAAATTTTAAATTATAAGAAAGTGCATATGAAGAAATGATAAGTTATTAAATCTCATATAACTTCTAACATTGTCATTATTATCTCACAAAAACTTTCATGGGCCTAACGTTTTGGACCTTATATGCTGAGTCGAGATCTAATATTTATTATAAGCCCTTCAAGTTTTGATGTGACTTGTCAAGTCGAGATTTTACCATTACAAAAGAGAGAGGCAAATTCATCAGAGATCCAAAATTAAAAAATCACGCTTGCTATCAATTGAAACACTTCAATCAACAATCATAACCTAATCCTAAAGCACAAGGCCCAGAAGGTCATGCCTATGAGGGGTTTTTTGAGTAATAATAATGGCAATATCAGAAGTTAAATGTGATTTGGTGACTTATCGTTCTTTTAAAGACCCATTTCAATAATCTCAATTCCAAGTATAAATATATCATAATTGTGCTAGGTAAAATGAAGAAACCCTAACTCTTGTGCCTTGAACTTTTAGCAATCCCAAAACCCAAATATTAACTTAAAAATCAGAGTATCTACCGTGGGAATAATTTCAAAATCTATTTTGTAGGTGTAATGCTAATCATGGGATCCAGCTAAAATGCATATTGGAGTAGGTGGCAAATATTTTATTCATCACATGAAAGAGTTTGTTTGGAATTTGTTTAGCTGGAAAAAAAAAAGAAAAAGAAAGATTGAGCAACTATGAAAATGTAATCATTGAACTTTTGATTTCTGCTTGGTTTATAGGATGACCAATGGAACATTTGAATTTTGTAAGGATTCAAAAGATTCAAAGACAAAGTCTGCAGGAACAAATAATGCAAGACTTAGTCAAAATCAGGTGATGAAGAAAAATTGCAAAATTGGAAGCTTCGGGCAAGACTCAGAAAGCAAAAGTCTTCAAAAAGAAAAAATGTCAAAAAGGCTATCCAACCTACGCTTTAGATGTGTAAAAAGTCCAAAAGCCTAGGATAAAGATAGACAAAAAATTTCCTATAAATTCAGATGTAATCCACGGAGAAAAACACAGCAAATCATACAGCAAATCCCAGAATACACAGCAAGTCTTACAAAACCTTCCAATCTAGAAAGAAAAATTCCATCGTCCAAATTAGTAGCCAATTCCCTTAGAATTTCAACTTCAGAATACAAACTCTTGTACTATTCATATTTTCCACTTTCATTTCAATGATCTTTTCTGTAATCAGATTTCAATATCAGATTTCAATAAAGTAAGTGTTTTATTCATCTCGATTTGCTGATCATTTTAAGTACCATATTCAATATTTTTCACTATTCACGTTGATTACTATTCACGCAGTTACTATTCATAATTACTATTCATGATTACTGTTCATTTTTACTATTCACGATTACTGTTCATTAATTTTCAAATCATAATTACTATTCATGATTACTGTTCATTTTTACTATTCACGATTACTGTTCATTAATTTTCAAAATTAAAATATGAATAGTAATCAACGTGAATAGTGAAAAATATTGAATATGGTACTTAAAATGATCAGCAAATCGAGATGAATAAAACACTTACTTTATTGAAATCTGATATTGAAATCTGATTACAGAAAAGATCTTTGAAATGAAAGTGGAAAATATGAATAGTACAAGAGTTTCTATTCTGAAGTTGAAATTCTAAGGGAATTGGCTACTAATTTGGACGATGGAATTTTTCTTTCTAGATTGGAAGGTTTTGTAAGACTTGCTGTGTATTCTGGGATTTGCTGTATGATTTGTTGTGTGTTTTCTCCGAGGATTACATCTGAATTTATAGGAAATTTTCTGTCTATCTTTATCCTAGGCTTTTGGACTTTTTACACATCTAAAGCGTAGGTTGGATAGCCTTTTTGACATTTTTTCTTTTTGAAGACTTTTGCTTTCTGAGTCTTGCCCGAAGCTTCCAATTTTGCAATTTTTCTTCATCACCTGATTTTGACTAAGTCTTGCATTATTTGTTCCTGCAGACTTTGTCTTTGAACCTTTTGAATCCTTATCTACTTCCGGCTTTTTGAATGGAGACACCTGTCTGAATACTGTTGAGGTTGATCTTATCCGGTTGGAATCTGTTGAGCTGATTTTATCTTCTTGTTAAAAAGTTGTTTGTAATTACGTGCCGACAAGGGACCTACTCTGCGTTTTGGAAGACAGAGTTTTCTGACTGTCCCCACTTCACGTGCTTGAATAGCTTTAATCATCTTGCCGTTGCCGACTTTTTGAATGAAGACTGTCCTTGATTGCTTCACGGCGAAGGAATCTGAATTCGTGTACCTGCCGAAGCTTGTAATCTAGTTCTTTCGCGAAGTTCTCTTTCTTGAGATTGTCTTCCAAAGTATTGGAAATCAATTAATTTTGGATCTTTAGGCATTGGCTTGATTGGCGAATAAAAAGGCAAAGCTGGGAGTTTTCCTTTTCGCTTATCAAAATCTTCAAAAAACTCTTGCATTTGATGTTGGTGTTTGACCCACCAATTGAGTGTAGTGGCATGATAGCAGTTTTTCTGCTTTTCCTCTATTTTGGTGCAAGGATTAATACACTTTGGTAATTTTTGCGGCTGAAATGAACCCGTCTCTCGATTTTGAATGATATGAGTGACATTATAAATGCTTGAAAGTCTAGGAACTCTTTCAAGTAGGCCGGGGTTTGAATTATCGGATTCGGCTCGGACTAACCAATATGGTTCTATTTGAGGAACTTTCTTCATTGAATCCTGCAAAACAGAAAATTGTTAGTGTATAAAACAATGGGTCTTTGAGCTGGTGGTCCGCCAAATAGTTCTGAAGATGATCCTTTGGATGAATGGCTGCTACTTGAGCTTGAGGGGCCGTCCGTATTTATTGAGTTGTCTGTCAATTGTGACGAGGAATTGATGGATGATACTTTGAATCTTAGAGGTGAAGGGTATTTTGTGTAAGATAAGGAATGGGGTTTGCACTATTTATCTTGAAATTCCTGTTAGAAATTCACGTGTTAAGAAATCAGGCAAACAATTCTCCTCACCTTTGATGTATTCAATATCAAAATCGAATAAAGCTTTTGGTCTTTATAAAGCTTTGAAGTACTATAATAGCAAAGAAAAAAAGTGAGGTGTTATATTTGCAAAGTCAATGGTCAAAGGTGCTATATTTGCAAATTTCCCCATGAACTTTCTTGCTTTAGAAAGAGAACGGAAAAGAAGTAATTAGATAAATCATTGTTACAAATGTGAATTCACATGTCTCTATTTAAGTCATCGATTTGATAAAAATATTGACATAAAAATGATAAAAATATTGAAGGGAAGGGTTGGTGTGTAGCGGGTTTAAGTAGTCAAAGCAAGGTTAAGCAAGTCCACAATGCGAGAAAAGTATTATTAAGGGAATATAATTTGAATTTATGTTTTTTTGACAATATGCTTTACTTATTAAGTTATTCAGCATTAAACTCAATTTTAATCTATTTCTATCTATTCTATTAGGAGAAAACCCATTGAACTACTAACAGCATGTTTGGTTCAAGGGAATTGGCAATTACTTACAGCCTTATTCCTTAGTCAACTTAGTCAACCAGAATTCCTTTGTTTGGTTCAAAGGAATTCACTCCAGCTATGAATTCCAATTCCTTTAGAAGACTGTGCTGAATTGCAATTCCCTGCACCAAGGAATTGGCCAATTTTTTTTTCCCAATTTTGCCCTTCCAATTTTATTTAAGAATTGCAATTCTCACTCTATTTTCTCTCTCATCATTTTTCTCACTCTACTTTCTCTCTCATCATTTTTTCACTCTACTTTCTATCTCATCATTTTTTTACTCTACTTTTTCTCTCTCATTATTTTCTCACTCTACTTTCTCTCCTCATCATTTTCTCGCTCTACTTTCTCTCCTCATCATTTTCTCGCTCTATTTTCTCTCTCATCATTTTCTCACTCTACTTTCTCTCTTATCATTTTTTCACTCTATTTTCTCTCTCATCATTTTCTCACTCTACTTTCTCTCTCTCATCATTTTCTCACTCTACTTTCTCTCTCATCAATTTTCTCACTCTACTTTCTCTCTCATCATTTTCTCACTCTACTTTCTCTCTCATCATTTTCTCACTCTTCTTTCTCTCTCATCATTCTCTCTCTCTCTCTCATCATTTTCTCACTCTTTTTTCTCTCTCATCATTTTTTCACTCTACTTTCTCTCTCATCAATTTTCTCACTCTACTTCTCTCTCTCATCATTTTCTCACTCTTTTTTCTCTCTCATCATTTTTTCACTCTACTTTCTCTCTCATCATTTTTTTCACTCTTCTTTCTCTCTCATCATTTTCTCACTCTACTTTCTATCTCATCATTTTCTCACTTTACTTTCTCTCTCATCATTTTCTCACTCTACTTTCTCTATCATCATTTTCTCACTCTACTTTCTCTCTCATCATTTTCTCACTCTACTTTCTCTCTCATCATTTTTCTCACTCTATTTCTCTCTCTCATCATTTTCTCACTCAATAATAAAATGCTTAAGATAAGGGTATTTTAGTCATTTAACACAATTCATTAGTTCTATTCACCCCAACCAAACACAAGAATAATGATTCCAACCTTATTCAATTCCTTTAAACCAAACTCATTCAATTCAATTCCAGCCTAATTCATTATAGCCTAATTCCCACCGAATTAAAATTCAATTACAGCCTTATTCATTACAGCGAACCAAACATGCCGTAAAAGAATTAAGACTTTTTTTTGGAAACAATAAATTATATTATTTTAAAATAGATTATTGTAATTCAATTGGTTTAGGATTTATTCTTATACTCTTTTTCTCCCCAAAAAAAGTTAACTTTAGGTTTGATACAACTTTTTCTTTTTTTTAGTTATAAAGTACAACACATTTAATGTAACATTGAATATATTATTTTTCATTTTTCATCTTTATTTTTTAATTTTAAGTCATACATGGATATTATTAATAAGATAATATGAAATTTTTAATCAAAAGTAAATTTTTTTTTAAAGAAATATTTTTTTTTAAATAAACTCTTTTTCTGAAATAAAGGGAATACTAGATAAGGATAAGAAAAAGCCAAACAATAATAAACAAATTTTTGTGCAAAAACATCTTACAATTACAAATTAAATAATTTTCTTTCAAACATCATTCTCAATCTCAAGCACTATCAAAATTTGAAGAAGTTTGCCTTCTTTCATATTAATAAAACTAAATTGTAACTATTACTTACATTTAGTTAAAACTAAACTATAACTATTGATGTAGGACCTAATAACTTTTATGTGAGCCAATTCTTTTCCTTTTCTCCGAGGTACATAAGAAAACATCACCACTATTTTAGTACTTTGCATCTTCATTACCTATGCAAATCCAATAACTTTTTGCAAAATATATATAAATTTTTTTGCAAGACTTAATCACTAAAGTTAGACATATATAATTCAATATGTTTTTATTTTTATGTTTTTCTTTGTAAATTTTGATTTAATTCTCTTATAATATTAGTTTGCCTTTCAAAAATTACTCCTCATAATCTCCTAAACTCTATCACTTTCAACGATAGTATAATATTTAAATTTTAAATTAATAATCACTTTTGATAATCTTATAATATTTCAATAAATTAGTAATCTCATAACCTGTTTTTAATTTCTAATTAGTATTATAATTTCAAATCTATCTCCACCTCACTCATCATTCATCATAATTTATTTTCAAATTTCAATTCATCATTTTAATTTTTAATAACTTGAATAAAATTATTAGCATTCTCATTTTAAATCTCTCTCCAAACCCCTATAAGCTCCAAAAGTTATTACTTGTCATTATAGTTTTAATCTTTTTAATTCATCATTATAATTTACTTTTATTTTTAAATATTCAAATATAATTTATCCACCCAACAAAGGTTTAATACTCTCTTCAAGTATTTGTTTCAGGATCAAGTTTCACAACCAATATAAAAATCCAAAGTAGTCATGCACCTCTTGAGTTGATGATTGAGTTCTCAACCTCTACAATCTTGAGTTGATGATTGAGTTCTCAACCTCTACAATACTCCAATTAGCTTCCCTCCAAATAGAATATATTGAAATAGGTTAGACATTATTGATTAAATAATAATAATAATAATAATAATAATAATAATATCATCCTATTTTCTAATCCCTCACCACTATAATCATAATCCCCTAGAATTTCGCACTTCTTATTTTATCTCATGCTTTTTGACTTTTGATTAAAATCATCATAATCTATTTCTACTAATTTTTTTCCATTCATTATAGTTTTCCATTCATATCTTTTAATATTTTTAATATATTAATACTCCACATCAATTATTGATACTCCCTTTATCTTCTTTATTTCTTCCTAAGGACCATTTTGTCCTTATCTCAATTTTCAGTTTCTCAGAACTATCCTTAAATATAGTATGAATAGCACCAACCCCCTCCAACTTTCTCTTCTCTTCTGTCTTTTTGAGTTATTAATTTTGTGAAAATAATTTTCTTCACTTCTTATTCACCAAAATAATTTTTCACTTCTTTTTAATCACTTCTTTTTTCAATTCTCAATTTATTCACATTATCACCCCTAAAATGCTGCTTCGTTAGATGGTTTGGGGAAAAGAGAATGGAAAAGGAATGATATATTAATGTTTAGTAGGCAATAGCCATTGCGTGAATAGTATTAATTGGCAAGTCTTGTTTTCTAGTATTTACCATACCCTCACATTTGGGGGAGGGGGACAGGGATAGGGAGGGAGTTATGAAAGTAATAATAAAAAAAAAAAGAATGATTTTTTTTCCCTTATCTTCTCTTAGTTTCCCAATTATCACTTTGCTAACTCTCTCCTCTTCTTCATTAGGGTTCCATTTGATCAACCAACTCCCCTTAATACCAATCGACTATTGCCTTTGATGGTATAACATTTTAGATCCAGGCAACTTTCATTATATGGTTCTCGCAACACATATCTTTCTTGCGATAGCCCATTAACTACTCCTCACAAGCCTTTAAAATTATGGTGATTTGTTCATAACTTTTCCTGTGAAATTAATAGCTTGATGAACCGCCCTACAAAATGATGAGCTTGTGATTTTTCAATTGGAATAACTAATTATTCTTTTGTTTGTTGTGTTCCTAAACTCTTGTACGGAAATGTATGAGTTTTTCTATTATTTTCATTAAATTAATACAATTAGTTTTGTAATATATTTGATACTTGGATGAGCCATCTCTAGGTCACCAAATATTAATTGCTCTATCCAATAGTTATGTTTGCTATTAGACAAGTGGAGCAACATTAATATGGACATTCCGTTGGTGGAGCTATGCTTAAATTTAGGCTTCTATTATTTGCATCTATTAGTAGACAATATTTCGTCATGGCAAATCTAGTCTTCTTCATGCTATAGCTAGAGCAAGAGTTCTAATTGTTTTGTCGGATAGCTATCTTCGACTATTAGAAAATATTTAAAAGATTCAATTTCTTTTGCTCAAAAGGCATCAATGACCATAAAAGTTCTAAAAGTATTTAGGAAATCTTATGTTGGGTCTTGAAAACTCTAATTGTTCATGTAATAATGATATTGCTAAGAATAGTCGTGCTCTTTGACTAAAACATGTGTTTTGGTTGCTTTTTCTAATAGCTAAGTTCAACTACCAAAAAAAAAACTATTTTAAATGGTTTACTTTATTTTGCTTGAAAGCTATATGGACCATAGAAGTTCCAAAAGTTTTTACACAATGTTATATTGGGTACTGAAAACTCTAATTATTCATGTAATGGAATTGCTAAAGACAACTATGCTCTTTGACTCGAACAAGTGTTTGGATTGCTTTGTCTAATAGTTAATTTTGACTACCAAAAATTATTTTGAATAGTTTACTTTATTTTGATTAAAAGGCTACAATAACCATGGAAGTTCTAAAAATGTTTAGGCAATCTAATGCTGGATATTGACAACTCTAATTGTTCATGAAACGGAACTGCTAAAGATAGCTATGCTCTTTGACTAGAACAAATGTTTGGGTTACTTTGTATAATAGTTAAGTTGGTGGCAAAAAAAATTATTTTAAATGGTTTACTTTATTTTGCTTGAAAATCTACAATGGCCACGGAAGTTTCAAAAGTATTTAGGTGTTGTTATGTTGGGTTTCAAAAAAATCTAACCATTCATACAATGGAATTGTTATGTTTAGTCAAAAAAATAAATTAACAAGACGTTTTCCTTACTTTTGTTTATCATTTTCATGTTACTTGGGTTGTTTGGATTCTTGTTAGCTCTTGAATTTGGAATTACTTTTTGATTTTTCTATATGTAAATCGTGATGTCTTGCACTTCTAGTATCAAATGACTTCACAAGTTAAAGCCATTTTTGTTGCTTCAGCAAACAACAAATAACATGTTGTTTTTTAATTTGCAATGTACCATATTGTTCTTTGATTGTATATCTGAGAATGTTTGTGAAATGAAAACAAAAGAAGAAAAAAGGAATGATTGTATGAAATGGATGTTTAGATTGACCAGGGCCTGTAATGCTGTGTTTATTAGTGAATTTTATATGAACAAAGTAATCTTTAGGACAGTGATAGTTTTAGAGATATTGAGAGTCTAAAATCCACTCGAAACACATTTATAAAAGAGGCTGTAGGAATGTTTATATATACCTCGGCTCACCACAAAAAAAAGTAGGACAATTAGCCTACTTTATTCATTAGTAAAAAAATGTGAGCTAGCAATTCCATTTGGCTTTTTTTTTTTAAATTTTTTATTTTATCAATTTTGAGATTGCACCATATTTCACTGAAGAAGTCAAAGTCTATTACTCATGATTATCAAGATTATAGATGGAAATATTTTTAGGTAGTTTAAAATTATAATTAAGATATACCACTAAGATGAAAGACCTTTCATGTAATCAATTCCAATCTTAGTTGTAGATGCTAAATCATCTCTTTTTAATTTGAAAAGTTGCTTAGGAGCTTTAGATAAGGCATTAATTAAAGTTACACCTTCGAGTGAAGATAATTTCCAATATTGCACAAGAAAGGAATGTATTTCAACAAACATTTTAGATGCTTGTTGCCCAAATATACAATTCACATATGAATTTCCTAGTTGAGAGGACTCCACGCACAATGATAGTGCACTTCGAGATGTGGTCTCAAAGCCTCATGGTCTAAGAGTCTGTCAAGATAAATTTGTATTGCAATATCTAATTTGCTAAAAATTTCCATTTCTCTTTATGATATTTTGGCCAATCTAACCCTATGTTAAACAACTTTAGCACCGTATATATGCACCTGAAGCAACATTCATGATCTATCTTTACAGATCTTAGTTTCCAACATTTATGTTACAATTTGTTAACTTTTAGGAAAAAGTAATTTTTTGAATTATTATATATCTAAATTTGGATTAAATATATTTATTTTCATATATAATATGTTGTACATAAAGTAATAAAAAAAAAACTTATACTCTCCCTTACTAGTTTGAATACTCAAGTTTTACATAATTATGACAAGAACAAAAAATTTGATTTTCTAATCAAAGTATTAGATTCACATTGGACTCTTACACAAGTATTGCTCTATTGAATAACAAAATTAGAAACCAAATGTTTCTTTTGGATACCCTACAAATAAGTAATTTAGTTAGATTTAGTTACTAACTAATTTAACTCCATTCTCTTCACATAAGCAAGACAATATCAAAATTTTCTACAAGTAATTCTGTTAGATTTAGTTCCTAACTAATTTAACTCCATTCTCTTCACATAAGCAAGACAATATCAAAATTTTCATAAAATTTTGGTTTATATCTATCTATATCTCATATGGTATAAAATCAATTATTTGAAATTGAAAATTGTTAGTAAGTAAAAGACAACAATAATGGCATAATCCCAAAACGATTTGGAAAAGACTGCATAACTTGTTGCATATGAATACTCAAGATAGAAACGGTAACTCTGAAGATTTCATTCAATTTTATTTCTCCAAAAAGACAAAAAGAAATAGATTTAATTCAAAATTGTTCAATATTTAAGCAAATAAATAATATTAGTCATATTAAGAGTCAAATAGGATTTTTACAAGAAGAACATTCATATGCTAGAATAGAAGATCAATTAAAAAATAATAGTATCAAAAGAAAAATTATTGAAGTAGAAGATAAATTTAAGAAAGAAATTTGTGCAGATCTACCTAATGCTTTTTGGGATAGAAAGAAACATGAGGTAGAATTACCATATGAAGAAGGATTCCTAGAAACAGATATTAAGACAAAAGCTAGGCCTATTCAAATGAATCAAGAGTTATTAGAAACTTGCAAGCAAGAAATTAAGACATTATTAGATAAAAAATTAATAAGACACTCAAAGTCTCCTTGGTCTTGTCCAGCTTTCTATGTCATGAATCAAGCTGAAAAGGAAAGAGGAGTCCCTAGATTAGTTATTAATTACAAGCCATTGAATAAAGTATTAAAATGGATTAGATACCCTATTCCAAATAAAAGAGATTTATTAAACCGATTATTCAATGCTAAAGTATTTTCAAAATTTGATATGAAGTCAGGATACTGGCAAATTCAAATAGCGTAAAAGACAGTATAAGATCGCATTCACGCCTTTTGGACACTATGAATGGAATGTTATGCCTTTCGGATTAAAAAATGCTCCTTCAGAATTTCAAAATATTATGAATGATATATTCAATCCTTATTCAACTTTTATGATTGTCTATATCGATGATGTATTAGTATTTTCAGAAAATATAGATAAACACTTTAAACACTTAGAAATATTTTTCAAAGTAGTAAAAAGAAATGGTTTAGTAGTTTCAGCTACTAAAATGAAATTATTTCAAACCAATGTTAGGTTTTTAGGTCATAATATTCATTTAGGAATAATTATTCCAATTAATAGAAGTTTAGAATTTACAGAAAAATTTCCAGATGAGATTAAAGATAAAAATCAATTGCAAAGATTTTTAGGATGTTTAAATTACATTTCTGATTTCTTTCCCAAACTTAGACAGAAATGTAATCCTCTATTTCAAAGATTAAAGAAGACCCCTTCCGGCGTGGATAGAAGTCCATACTAGGGTAGTTCAAGACATTAAAAGACAAATAAAAAGTCTTCCGTGTCTAGTTATTCCAAATCCAAAAGCAATTAAAATGATTGTAGAAACTGATGCTTCAGATGCAGGATATGGAGGCATTCTCAAGCAAAAGTTAGACATAGACTCCCCAGAACAATTAGTGAGATTTCATAGTGGTGTTTGGAGTGGAGCTAGAAAAAATTATTCAACTATTAAAAAAGAGATTTTATCTATTGTTTTATGTATTTCAAAATTCCAAGATGATTTATATTATCAAAAATTTCTATTACGTATTGATTGCAAATCTGCAAAAGATGTCTTAACAAAAGATGTTCAAAATATAGTTTCAAAACAGATTTTTGCACGATGGCAGGCTATCCTATCTGTATTCGATTTTGATATTGAATACATCAAAGGTGAGGAGAATTGTTTGCCTGATTTCTTAACTCGTGAATTTTTAACTGGGATTTCAAAATAAATTCAAACCCCATCCTACTCAAAATACCCTTGACCTACAGGATTCAAAGTATCATCCATCCATTCCTCGTCACAATTGACTGATAACTCAAGCCCAAGCAATATCTATAAATACCAGCTATTCGTCCAAAAGATCATCTTCAGAACCAATTGGCGGACCACCAGCTCAAAGACCCATTGTTTTATACACTAACAATTTTCTGTTTTGCAGGTATTATGAATCAAAGGTTGTTTGAGGATATTTCAGAATATCTTATTTCAAAAACAAAACTTCCTCCTGCTCCTAGAATTTTCTTTCATGGTCCAGGCAATGTAGCTAAAGTCGTTCATCAAAGGGAAATTTCAACAGTTCGGAATTCAAGAATCAAGAAGGAATTATTCCCTACTCCACCAGTAATTCAACTCATTATTGATGACGATTACCAAGAAGTCTTAGATTAGAAGATTCAACAAGAAAAACTCATAGATTCAATCAACAATCCAGAGCTTTCTCTGCCGCAACAACAAGAAGCATTGCAACAGTATTGGGCTCTCAAAGATCCCAGAGAATTTCCAGAAGTTCCAATAATAATAGAAACTTTCGACCCAACGGCCGAAGACCTAGATTCATCCGACTCCACCGATAATCCATTAGACGAGCATTCATACTCACCAGACACCCCAGTTATCCTAAATCTCATCGACGTCGAAGACTAATGGCCTTCTCCCTAAAGAAGACAGTCTTCATTCAAAAGGTCAGCAACGGCAAGATGATTAAAGCAATTCCAGCACGTGAAGTGGGGACAGTCAGAAAACTCTGTTTTCCAAAACGCAGAGTAGGTCCCTTGTCGGCACATAACTACAAACAACTTTTCAAAAAAGCAGATCAGCTCAGCTCAAAAGATTCCAAGCGGATAAGATCGCCTCAAAAGTCTTCAAATGGATAAGCTCAAATCTCAGCCTCAAAAGAATTCAGACAGGTGTCTTCATTCAAAAAGCCGGAAGTAGATAAGGATTCAAGACTTTCAAGCCAATCCAGATAAGAAGGTTCCAAGACAAATTCAAAGCCAAAGACAAAGTCTGCAGACAAATTGCAAAATTGGAAGTTACGGAAAACAAAAGTCATTTCACAAGCCATAGAAGTCATTACACAAGCCAACAAGTCAAAAAGCCTAACGGTTAGGTTTCACCAATTTCAACAGCCTAAAATTGGACGGACTCAAGAATCTCAACTATAAAAGGACTCCATTCCATTCAGAAAAATCATCAGCAATCAGCAATTACAATCGGCAAATTCCTATCGGCAAATATCAGCAACATTCCATCAGCAAAATACTGCAAATCCTTTCAAGCCTTTGTAATTTCCAATTCCCTTAGATATTCCAACGTCCAACTTCTGTATCCAAAAACCCATTTCAACTTCAAAGTTTGTACTATTCACTTTTCCACTTCTATTTCAAGGATCTTTTCTGTATCCAGATTTCATAATCAAAGTTCAATAAAGTAAGTGTTTTATTAATCTCGATTTGCTGATCATTTTAAGTACCATATTCATAATTTTTCACTATTCACGTTGATTACTATTCATGATTACTATTCACGCAGTTACTATTTATAATTACTATTCATGATTACTGTTCATTTTTACTATTCACGTCATTACTATTCACAATTACTGTTCATCAATTTTCAAAAATTAAAATTACTGTAGCTTAATTAGTACATGACACCGGTCCTGCCCCCAAATGGTATCAGAGCTATCTGTTCACTGTTTTAGGTGTTCATAAGCATTAGTTTAAATTAAGCTTAAGTGTTTAGCATAACCTTAATTTAAGACTTTACCTTTGATTAAGATTAAGGTAGGTTTGGCAAGCGGTTTGGTGAGCCTAGTAAGACCGTTGGTAAGCCCGAGTGTGAGGTGTTCCAGGCAGGGTGCTCCCCGTGTTCCCCGATCTTAGTCCGAAGTCAAGAGTAAACGATTAGATTATGTTATATTAAACATGGCAGCGAGATTTAGAAAAATGTTTTTGAATACTCAAGATAGAAACGGTCACTCTGACGTCGTGCAGAGTCAGGAGGTGCATATGCCTTTAGATTACTCAAATTGGTCTATTCCAGAACAAAGTATAGAGTCAATATATAAGATAGGTTCTTTAGATTTCAAAACTGCTTTTTCAATTAAAACTCATGAAGAAACAATTTCTTTACAAGAAGAATTTCAAACAATTCCTTTATTAAATAAAGTTTCAATTAAAAAATATATAGACAAAGGTTATAGATATATTCATTATGGTATGATTCAAGTAGCAATTAAACCATTAGTACACATAGGTGTAGATGCTCCAATTTACTTAGCATTAAGAGATAAAAGATTAAAAAGATACAAAACTTCTTTATTAAGTATGATTCAAACTAACGTTTGTAATGGTCCAATATATTTCAATTGTTGTCCAAACTTTTCTGTTGATTTAACAGATCCATTAATATTAGATTCATTGGTATTAGATATTCATTTACAAGGAGATGAATTTGAACAATTTTGTAAAAATTTTGCAATTATTTATAGAGTTTATTTTAGATTAATGAATTCTCAAATAAATACTAGATTCAACATGTTACCAACTTCAAAAGAAGAAACAGTTTTATTACATGTAGAAGCTGACAATCCAACAGTTTTTATTCCTAAAAGATTAAAATGGAACGAAATTACAATTCCTAAACAATTTGAAATTCAAAATGCTCAACCTTCTAGAAACATAATTAGAAGAGAAATTAATAATATTATAGAAAAAGAAGATGGAACAATTTTATTAAGATTTAATTCATTAAGAGAAGGAACAAGTTCTTCAAATAATTTCAATTTACCTAGAAGATCATTTTCTGAACCATCACCATCGATAGTATCAGAAAACCCTTCAAAGTATGTTTTCAAATCTCCTATTCCAGAAATAGTCACTTCACCCCCTATGTCACCTACAAGGTCACAAATGGGAATTAATGTTATTACTTTTGAAAAGAAAAAATTTCAAATAGATTTTAAATATTTAAATGAAGCTTTTGAAAATGAAAATAGTAAAAAGAAATTCTGGTTTATAGCATTAAATGAAGTTATTCAAGAGAAATTAAAAGAAGAATGGATTTCATATATGAAAAAGATGAAATGTAATATTCTTTTACTTTCATGGTTAGAATATTGGTTTTCAAAAAATGAAGGTATTTCCAATGTTTTTAAAGAAAGTTATATTAATGTTCAAAGTAATTTGTATAGAAAATGGAAGATTAATGATTATCAAGCTATTACTTCAATCCATCCACCTTTACAACCAATAAAAATTCAAGTTGACCAACAGGAAATAGAAGCTAGTCTTTTTAAGATAGGAAGAGAAGACGGAAATTCAAATGTTGTATTAGATGATAGTAAAAAAGTTTATCAACAAAATAATTATTCAAACCAGATATTATATACTATAGCTAATCAAGTAGAACATTTGTCTACTAAGATAGATTCAATTCCTAAAGAAACCCCTAGATTTCCAAATGAAATAGCTAGTCCTCATTTCAAAACAAGAAGTGTTTCTCAAGCATTAGAAGAAGACTTAATTAAAAATAAAATGCAAAATAGTTTGATAAACAGAATAACTCAAAGTATTCAAGCTGATAAAGCTAGTACTTCAGAAAATAGAATTAATTGTTTAGAAATATATTGGACCATTACAAACATTAGTTTGAATCATACTTAATAAAGAAGTTTTGTATCTTTTTAATCTTTTATCTCTTAATGCTAAGTAAATTGGAGCATCTACACCTATGTGTACTAAAGGTTTGATTGCTACTTGAATCATACCATAATGAATATATCTATAACCTTTGTCTATATATTTTTTAATTGAAACTTTATTTAATAAAGGAATTGTTTGAAATTCTTCTTGTAAAGAAATTGTTTCTTCATGAGTTTTAATTGAAAAAGCAGTTTTGAAATCTAAAGAACCTATCTTATAGATGGATTCTATACTTTGTTCTGGAATAGACCAATTTGAGTAATCTAAAGGCATATGCACCTCCTGACTCTGCACGACGTCAGAGTTACTGTTTCTATCTTGAGTATTCAAAAACATTTTTCTAAATCTCGCTGCCATGTTTAATATAACATAATCTAATCATTTACTCTTGACTTCAGACTAAGATCGGGGAACACGGGGAGCACCCTGCCTAGAACACCTCACACTCGGGCTTACCAACGGTCTTACTAGGCTCACCAAACCGCTTGCCAAACCTACCTTAATTTTAATCAAAGGTAAAGTCTTAAATTAAGGTTATGCTAAACACTTAAGCTTAATTTAAACTAACGCTTATGAACACCTAAAACAGTGAACAGATGGCTCTGATACCATTTGGGGGCAGGACCGGTGTCATGTACTAATTAAGCTACAGTAATTTTAATTTTTGAAAATTGATGATCAGTAATTGTGAATAGTAATGACGTGAATAGTAAAAATGAACAGTAATCATGAATAGTAATTATGAATAGTAACTGCGTGAATAGTAATCATGAATAGTAATCAACGTGAATAGTGAAAAATTATGAATATGGTACTTAAAATGATCAGCAAATCGAGATGAGTAAAACACTTACTTTATTGAACTTTGATTATGAAATCTGGATATAGAAAATATCCTTGAAATAAAAGTGGAAAAGTGAATAGTACAAACTTTGAAGTTGACATGTGTTTTTGGATACGTGTTGGACGTTGGAATATCTAAGGGAATTGGAAATTACAAAGGCTTGAAAGGATTTGCAGTATTTTGCTGATGGAATGTTGCTGATATTTGCCGATAGGAATTTGCCGATTGTAATTGCTGATTGCTGATCATTTTTCTGAATGGAATGGAGTCCTTTTATAGTTGAGATTCTTGAGTCCGTCCATTTTAGGCTGTTGAAATTGGTGAAACCTAACCGTTAGGCTTTTTGACTTTTGTGGGGCAGGACCGGTGTCATGTGCTAATTAAGATACAGTAATTTTAAAGTTTGAAAATTAATGAACAGTAAAAATGAATAGTAATGACGTGAATAGTAAAAATGAACAGTAATCATAAATAGTAATTGTAAATAGTAACTATGTGAATAGTAATCATGAATAGTAATCAACGTGAATAGTAAAATTATTGAAAATGGTACTCAAAATGATCAGCAAATCGTGATGAATAAAACACTTACTTTATTGAACTTTGATTTGAAAGCAGATTACAGAAAAAATCCTTGGAAGGAAACTTGGAAAAGATGAATAGTACAAAGTTTGAAGTTGAAATGGGTTTTTGGATACAGAAGTTGGACGTTGGAATATCTAAGGGAATTGGAAATTACAAAGGCTTGAAAGATTTTGTAAGACTTGCTGTGTATTCTGGGATTTGCTGTAAGCTTGAAGGATTCGCCGATTGTAATTGCTGATTCCTGATGATTTTTCTGAATGGAATGGAGTCCTTTTATAGTTGAGATTCTTGAGTCCGTCCAATTTTAGGCTGTTGAAATTGGTGAAACCTAACCGTTAGGCTTTTTGACTTTTGTGGCTTGTGTAATGACTTCTTCCAATTTTGCAATTTGTCTGCAGACTTTGTCTTTGGCTTTGAATTTGTCTTGGAACCTTCTTGATTGGCTTGAAAGTCTTGAATCCTTATCTACTTCCGGCTTTTTGAATGAAGACACCTGTCTGAATTCTTTTGAGGTTGAGATTTGAGCTTATCCATTTGAAGACTTTTGAGGCGATCTTATCTGCTTGGAATCTTTTGAGCTGATCTTATCTTCTTGTTGAAAAGTTGTTTGTAGTTACGTGCCGACCTGGGACCTACCCTTCTTTTTGCAAAGTAGAGTTTTCTGATTGTCCCCACTTCACGTGCTTGAATAGCTTTAATCATCTTGCCGTTGCCGACCTTTTGAATGTAGACTGTCCTTGATTGCTTCATGGCGGCGAAGTCGATCTTCAAAGAAGTCGCCCTCTGGAATAAAGGTTTTGAGTAAAATCTATTTTGAAATGCTTCTTGAGATCTTGGAGAAGTTGAATCCTCTGGAGTAGCAGAACTTGAGGCTTCTTGATCTGGAATTGGTGATTGAGAGTAACCGTGGTTCTTCACGAGTCTCGAACCCGCTTTTCCATGAATTCTTGAATTGCTTGCCATTGATTATCTTCTTTGATTGCTTTTCTTAATCTTTGAACATAGTCTCGCTTTGCTTCTTTTGAGATTCGTCGAAAGGGTAAATGCATTTGGATAAATTGGTGGTTGAAATCATCCAATCTCACGATTTTGAATCGTATCACCAACATTGTAGACACTTGAAATTCTGCGGATTCTTTTGATTTCATCCTTTGAATCATTGATTCTTCCGAATCAACATTCAAATCTCCCAATATACATCTGCTTGAGTAACTTTCTTCATTGAATCCAGAAATGTAAAATTGTTAGTTTATAAATCAAAGGGTCTTGAGCTAAGGGACCGCGGAATGGATCTGTGGATGATGCTTCCGATGAGGCCTTGCTATTGATAGACATAGATTTCGCTTTTTCTTTGAATTGCATAAACTGCATGAATTCTTGATATTGTGCCCAAATTTCTCACCATCTCTTTATCCTTTTCGACTAGTTACGCACAGATGGAATTTGGCTTTCGTAATTTTTCCTTTTTCTTTTCATGTTTTTGAATTGTCTCATTTGCTTTTGCAATAGTTATCGTACCGCCAAGGGTGGTCCTTGAGCTCGCTTTGGTGATTGAATCTTTATTCCGTCTGTGGAATCGATGCGCACTGAAAATTGTGCCGCCACCGCTTTCTTGAGTAATTGAAACTTGAGTCCACCATTTGATTTTGAATTCCAACCAAGGACATGGGATATGGTTTGGGATGGAATGAATGAATTTTGTAACTCCAAAAATATCCATGGGACTTTGAACATAATATGAAATTGAATGGGTTGCATGTAGTCTTGAATTCTTCCTTCGCTTTTGAATGAATAATTTGTAGGCCATTTGAGTTTCATGGATAAATATCTTCATGCATCCGGATATATCCACCAATTATAAAACCAAATTGGAATAGAAGGTACTTGAGTTGAAAAGGCTTTATGGAAAGTAAAAACCATGAATGATTGAATGGTCTAAGGTAAAAGCTTTGTACCAAGCCTCTAAGTAATCCTGCACGTGTATCCTCTAAATTGAGTATCTGTAGAATGAATTAAGCAGAGAATGACTTCCCCACTCGTCAAAAGAGCAAATCTTTTTGATAATGGCTTTTGAATAGGCAACTCTATTGGAATCTTTTGGATCTAAATTATGCTTGATATCTACTGATCCTGAATCAATCAAAACCAGAAGATAGAATGAAATATCTTATTCAGCATTGAATGGTATCCAGCTGCAACTGATGAATGATTTGTTCAATGTATTTTGAAAAGGTTTGAAAATCTGGACTTTGAATAAAACGAGTAAGGTAAAGTGGCTCAATTACTCCTTTAGTAAAATAAGTAAGATTGGAGCTTGAAGTAGCTTGTGGAGATTGAGTTTGACTTGGTGGAGTATTTCTTTGAGTAGCATTCTTTTGATAAGGGGCCTCTAGAGCTTGAGCAAAATTTAATGGAGGGTAATCAGAAAGGGATTGAAATCTATTTGATGAAGTTAAATGAATAAGTGGAAGTTTTTTGGAATCACCTTCTTTCTTGACTGAACTCATTTTGAAATTCCTGCTAAAATTCACAAGTTTAAAATTAGGCAAACAACTCTCCTCACCTTTTAGATATTCAATAAAATTGAATATAGATAGGATAGCTTGCCATCTTGCAAAAATCTGTTTTGAAATATCTTTTGCAAAAATATGTAATAGAAATGATTGATAAGATAAATCATGAAATTGTGCAATGGATAAAACAATGGATGAAATTTCTTTCTGAAACTTATAGTCTAGTCTATCAGATGAATGTTCTTCTTCTAAAAATCCTATTTGACTCTTAATATAACTAATATTATTTATTTGCTTAAATATTGAACACTTTTGAATTAAATCTATTTCTTTCTGTCTTTTAGGAGAAATAAAATTGAATGAAATCTTCTTACCCATGATTTTTGTATGAATACCTTTAGTATCTACTTTGATAGGGTTAATTTGATGTAAAAATGGTAGACCTAAAATTAAATCTTGAGTTATATCGTCTACTACATAACATAAATTTTTAATGCAATACTCATCATTGCATACATTTAAAATGACTCTATGATTGACATGTAATCTACTTGAATTTGCTGCTAATAAATTCTCATTAGTCTTTTGACAATACTTTGTAGGGATTATTCCTGTTTTAATACAGTTTGCATCAGCACCACTATCTATCATAGCGTGTACTGTGAGTTTAAAATCATTTATTCCTATGGTAACAAAACAATACCATTTTTGATACATTTTATCTGAAATTTGTTCATTATTTATTTGAATAGAACTTAAGTCTTGAATATCAGTTTCTTTTCCTTTTGAAGAATCTTCTGGAGTAATTCCATTCTTTATTAGACTTATTTTTGTATCTAATTCTAAATCTTTTGTTTTTAATTCTATTAAATCCTTTTGTAATTTTCTAACTTGTTCTTTTAATGTTTTAATGTCTTCTTTGACTTCATCTGGCTTTCTAATTCCTAATAATCCTTCATTTGGATATTTTTCTAATAATTTTGAAATGCTAAATGGCTCTTCAAACTTTTTTGGTTTTTCTTCTTCTAATATTAAATCTCTTAATTTTGTCAAATATTCTTTTCTACATTCTTTATCATCTATTTTTTCTATCATCTCAAATAATGTTTCTTTATTGCTTTTTGAAATCACATTAATACATTTACATTTTTCTATACTTTCTAGACTTGAATCTGAATCTATGTCATGTTGAATATTATCTTCGTCTATATCTGTTTCTTCTATTAATAAAGCTATCATTTTCTTTTTGAAATCTTCTTCTTGAAATATTTCATTTATCTTTTTCTTCATTTTACATTGATTTGCCTTGTGACCGAAGCGACCACATTTCCAACAAGTTATTGAATTATTTTCATTAGCATCTTTATTTTTATATCCTTTATATTTCTTCTTTTTATATCTTTTGTAATATTGACTATTATCATAATTCTTATGTTTCTTGAATTTTGAATGTCTTTTATATTTTTCTAACTTCCTATTTTGAGTTGAAGGGGCTTTAATTCCTTTAATACCAAAGACTTCACAAAAGTTTCCTACTTCTTGTTTTTCTCTACCATATTTATTTTGAATCTTTAATTCTGTACATAATTCTAATCCTTCTTTTTTAATAAAAGCAAATAACTGACCAAAAGATATTGTGTTGAAATTTATGTAATCATTTCCTACCTCTTTTTGTAGTTTAGATATTATTCTTTGCGAAAATAAAGTTGGTAATCCTGTAATGAATTTTTCTTTCCAAAAGGGAGAACTAGCATCATTTCTTTTTAATACTTGAGTGAGAAATACATCTTTATACCATCTAAAATCCGACAAAGTTGGACATCTTAAATTACTTAACATAATCTTTGAACTAGCTAAAGTTTCTTTTGGGTTACCTATGAAATGAACTGAAATTGTAACTATTAATTGATCTATCAGATTCGATTGTTTTTCTGTAACAAATGTTTTAGTTCCATCTGCATTTGTTTTCTCTACTTCTACTTCTGTTGAATGATTTAATATTTGTTGTTTTTCTTCTAAAGTTAATAAATTATCCCACCAATTTTTTAATTGTCCTGAAAATCCTACAATTAATGCTGTGGCAGTATTAACTTCTGTTAATCCTAATGTTTTGTAGGCTGTCTTAGCCATTCCCATTTCTTGCAATGTATTTAATATTTCATACTCTGATTTTCCATCTATGTTCCATTCATAGACAGAATTTCCATCATATGAACTTGTTTTAAATTGTTTTCTTTCTTCATATTGAATATCTGGGGGAGTAGGTCTAGGATAATAATTTCTTGTATTCATTGAATTCCAATTTCTATAATTTTTCTGTCTCTTTATTCTATTAATTTCTACTTCTGAATTTTCTTTAAATTCTTGTTCTACATTATTAATTTTTTGTATCTCTGAATTATCTGAATCTTCACTTGAATTATCATCTAATTCTGATTCTGTCATTTTTCTTTCTGTTTCTAAACAATTAATTTTATTTTCTGAAGTACTAGCTTTATCAGCTTGAATACTTTGAGTTATTCTGTTTATCAAACTATTTTGCATTTTATTTTTAATTAAGTCTTCTTCTAATTCTTGAGAAACACTTCTTGTTTTGAAATGAGGACTAGCTATTTCATTTGGAAATCTAGGGGTTTCCTTAGGAATTGAATCTATCTTAGTAGACAAATGTTCTACTTGATTAGCTATAGTATATAATATCTGGTTTGAATAATTATTTTGTTGATAAACTTTTTTAATATCATCTAATACAACATTTGAATTTCCGTCTTCTCTTCCTATCTTAAAAGGACTAGCTTCTATTTCCTGTTGGTCAACTTGAATTTTTATTGGTTGTAAGGGTGGATGGATTGAAGTAATAACTTGATAATCATTAATTTTCCATTTTCTATACAAATTACTTTGAACATTAATATAATTTTCTTTGAAAACATTGGAAATACCTTCATTTTTTGAAAACCAATATTCTAACCATGAAAGTAAAGGAATATTACATTTCATCTTTTTCATATATGAAATCCATTCTTCTTTTAATTTTTCTTGAATAACTTCATTTAATGCTATAAACCAAAATTTCCTTTTACTATTTTCATTTTCAAAAGCTTCATTTAAATATTTGAAATTTATTTGAAATTTTTTATTTTCAAAAGTAATAACATTAATTCCCATTTGTGACCTTGTAGGTGGCATAGGGGGTGAATTGATTATTTCTGGAATAGACCAACTTGAGTAATCTAAAGGCATATGCACCTTCTGACTCTGCACGACGTCAGAGTTACCGTTTCTATCTTGAGTATTCAAAAACATTTTTCTAAACCTCACTGCCATGTTTAATATAACATAATCTAATCGTTTACTCTTGACTTCAGACTAAGATCGGGGAAAACGGGGAGCACCCTGCCTGGAACACCTCACACTCGGGCTTACCAACGGT
Source organism: Gynochthodes officinalis (assembly GCA_020080225.1). Taxonomy (NCBI): domain Eukaryota; kingdom Viridiplantae; phylum Streptophyta; class Magnoliopsida; order Gentianales; family Rubiaceae; genus Gynochthodes; species Gynochthodes officinalis. The sequence goes on along the minus strand of CM034625.1, from coordinate 30,274,852 downwards.
CTTACTAGGCTCACCAAACCGCTTGCCAAACCTACCTTAATCTTAATCAAAGGTAAAGGTTGAAATTAAGGTTATTCTAAACACTTAAGCTTAATTTAAACTAATGCTTATGAACACCTAAAACAGTGAACAGATGGCTCTGATACCATTTGGGGGCAGGACTGGTGTCATGTGCTAATTAAGCTACAGTAATTTTAAAGTTTGAAAATTAATGAACAGTAAAAATGAATAGTAATGACGTGAATAGTAAAAATGAACAGTAATTGTGAATAGTAACTGCGTGAATAGTAATCATGAATGGTAATCAACGTGAATAGTAAAAATTATTGAAAATGGTACTCAAAATGATCAGCAAATCGTGATGAATAAAACACTTACTTTATTGAACTTTGATTATGAAATCTGGATACAGAAAAGATCCTTGAAATAGAAGTGGAAAAGTGAATAGTACAAACTTTGAAGTTGAAATGGGTTTTTGGATACAGAAGTTGGACGTTGGAATATCTAAGGGAATTGGAAATTACAAAGGCTTGAAAGGATTTGCAGTATTTTGCTGATGGAATGTTGCTGATATTTGCCGATAGGAATTTGCCGATTGTAATTGCTGATTGCTGATGATTTTTCTGAATGGAATGGAGTCCTTTTATAGTTGAGATTCTTGAGTCCGTCCAATTTTAGGCTGTTGAAATTGGTGAAACCTAACCGTTAGGCTTTTTGATTTTTGTGGCTTGTGAAATGACTTCTGTTTTCCGTAACTTCCAATTTTGCAATTTGTCTGCAGACTTTGTCTTTGGCTTTGAATTTGTCTTGGAACCTTCTTATCTGGATTGGCTTGAAAGTCTTGAATCCTTATCTACTTCCGGCTTTTTGAATGAAGACACCTGTCTGAATTCTTTTGAGGCTGAGATTTGAGCTTATCCATTTGAAGACTTTTGAGGCGATCTTATCCGCTTGGAATCTTTTGAGCTGAGCTGATCTGCTTTTTTGAAAAGTTGTTTGTAGTTATGTGCCGACAAGGGACCTACTCTGCGTTTTGGAAAACAGAGTTTTCTGACTGTCCCCACTTCACGTGCTGGAATTGCTTTAATCATCTTGCCGTTGCCGACCTTTTGAATGAAGACTGTCTTCTTTAGGGAGAAGGCCATTGGTCTTCGACGTCGATGAGATTTAGGATAACTGGGGTGTCCGGTGAGTATGAATGCTCGTCTAATGGATTATCGGTGGAGTCGGATGAATCTGGGTCTTCGGCCGTTGGGTCGAAAGTTTCTATTATTATTGGAACTTCTGGAAATTCTCTGGGATCTTTGAGAGCCCAATACTGTTGCAATGCTTCTTGTTGTTGCGGCAGAGAAAGCTCTGGATTGTTGATTGAATCTATGAGTTTTTCTTGTTGAATCTTCCAATCTAAGACTTCTTGGTAATCATCATCAATAATGAGTTGAATTACTGGTGGAGTAGGGAATAATTCCTTCTTGATTCTTGAATTCCGAACTGTTGAAATTTCCCTTTGATGAACGACTTTAGCTACATTGCCTGGACCATGAAAGAAAATTCTAGGAGCAGGAGGAAGTTTTGTTTTTGAAATAAGATATTCTGAAATATCCTCAAACAACCTTTGATTCATAATACACCGCAAAGCAGTAAAATTGTTAGTGTATAAAACAATGGGTCTTTGAGCTGGTGGTCCGCCAATTGGTTCTGAAGATGATCTTTTGGACGAATAGCTGGTATTTATAGATATTGCTTGGGCTTGAGTTATCAGTCAATTGTGACGAGGAATGGATGGATGATACTTTGAATCCTGTAGGTTAAGGGTATTTTGAGTAGGATGGGGTTTGAATTTATTTTGAAATCCCAGTTAAAAATTCACGAGTTAAGAAATCAGGCAAACAATTCTCCTCACCTTCGATGTATTCAATATCAAAATCGAATACAGATAGGATAGCCTGCCATCGTGCAAAAATCTGTTTTGAAACTATATTTTGAACATCTTTTGTTAAGACATCTTTTGCAGATTTGCAATCAATACGTAATAGAAATTTTTGATAATATAAATCATCTTGGAATTTTGAAATACATAAAACAATAGATTCAGAGCTTTTGTCTTCCGTGTCTAGTTATTCCAAATCCAAAAGCAATTAAAATGATTGTAGAAACTGATGCTTCAGATGCAGGATATGGAGGCATTCTCAAGCAAAAGTTAGACATAGACTCCCCAGAACAATTAGTGAGATTTCATAGTGGTGTCTGGAGTGGAGCTAGAAAAAATTATTCAACTATTAAAAAAGAGACAAAGCCTGCAACCTGCACAGACAAATAATGCAAGACTCAGTCAAAATTGGAGAAATCAAATTCAAGACATTCAAGACAAACACAAAGCCAAATTAGAAGCTACGAGAATCTGCAAGCCAAATTCAATCCAGACCAAAAAAGTCTTCAAGCCTAAAGGAAAAAGTCAAAAAGGCTAGAGACTAGCCTTTATCAAATTTCAACAGCTAGAATTGGACGGACTCAAAAATCTCAACTATAAAAGGACTCCATTCCATTCAGAAAATCATCGGCGAATCCTTCAAGCTTACAGCAAATCCCAGAATACACAGCAAGTCTTACAAAATCTTTCAAGCCTTTGTAATTTCCAATTCCCTTAGATATTCCAACGTCCAACTTCTGTATCCAAAAACCCATTTCAACTTCAAAGTTTGTACTATTCACTTTTCCACTTCTATTTCAAGGATCTTTTCTGTATCCAGATTTCATAATCAAAGTTCAATAAAGTAAGTGTTTTATTCATCACGATTTGCTGATCATTTTGAGTACCATTTTCAATAATTTTTACTATTCACGTTAATTACTATTCATGATTACTATTCACGCAGTTACTATTCATGATTACTGTTCATTTTTACTATTCACGTCATTACTATTCATTTTTACTGTTCATTAATTTTCAAAAATTAAAATTACTGTAGCTTAATTAGTACATGACACCGGTCCTGCCCCCAAATGGTATCAGAGCCATCTGTTCACTGTTTTAGGTGTTCATAAGCGTTAGTTTAAATTAAGCTTAAGTGTTTAGCATAACCTTAATTTAAGACTTTACCTTTGATTAAGATTAAGGTAGGTTTGGCAAGCGGTTTGGTGAGCCTAGTAAGACCGTTGGTAAGCCCGAGTGTGAGGTGTTCCAGGCAGGGTACTCCCCGTGTTCCCCGATCTTAGTCTGAAGTCAAGAGTAAACGATTAGATTATGTTATATTAAACATGGCAGCGAGATTTAGAAAAATGTTTTTGAATACTCAAGATAGAAACAGTAACTCTGACGTCGTGCAGAGTCAGGAGGTGCATATGCCTTTAGATTACTCAAGTTGGTCTATTCCAGAAATAATCAATTCACCCCCTATGTCACCTACAAGGTCACAAATGGGAATTAATGTTATTACTTTTGAAAAGAAAAAATTTCAAATAAATTTCAAATATTTAAATGAAGCTTTTGAAAATGAAAATAGTAAAAGGAAATTTTGGTTTATAGCATTAAATGAAGTTATTCAAGAAAAATTAAAAGAAGAATGGATTTCATATATGAAAAAGATGAAATGTAATATTCCTTTACTTTCATGGTTAGAATATTGGTTTTCAAAAAATGAAGGTATTTCCAATGTTTTCAAAGAAAATTATATTAATGTTCAAAGTAATTTGTATAGAAAATGGAAAATTAATGATTATCAAGTTATTACTTCAATCCATCCACCCTTACAACCAATAAAAATTCAAGTTGACCAACAGGAAATAGAAGCTAGTCCTTTTAAGATAGGAAGAGAAGACGGAAATTCAAATGTTGTATTAGATGATATTAAAAAAGTTTATCAACAAAATAATTATTCAAACCAGATATTATATACTATAGCTAATCAAGTAGAACATTTGTCTACTAAGATATATTCAATTCCTAAGGAAACCCCTAGATTTCCAAATGAAATAGCTAGTCCTCATTTCAAAACAAGAAGTGTTTCTCAAGAATTAGAAGAAGACTTAATTAAAAATAAAATGCAAAATAGTTTGATAAACAGAATAACTCAAAGTATTCAAGCTGATAAAGCTAGTACTTCAGAAAATAGAATTAATTGTTTAGAAACAGAAAGAAAAATGACAGAATCAGAATTAGATGATAATTCAAGTGAAGATTCAGATAATTCAGAGATACAAAAAATTAATAATGTAGAACAAGAATTTAGAGATAATTCAAGTATAGAAATCAATAGAATAAATAGAGAAAAATTATAGAAATTGGAATTCAATGAATACGAGAAATTATTATCCTAGACCTACTCCCAGGATATTCAATATGAAGAAAGAAAACAATTTAAAACAAGTTCATATGATGGAAATTCTGTCTATGAATGGAACATAGATGGAAAATCGAGTATGAAATATTAAATACATTGCAAGAAATGGGAATGGCTAAGACAAATTACAAAACATTAGGATTAATGAAGTTAATATCGCCACAAAGATTAATTGTAGGATTTTCAGACAATTAAAAATTGGTGGGATAATTTATTAACTTTAGAAGAAAAACAACAAATATTAAATCATTCAATGTAGAAATAGAAAACAAATGCAGATGGAACTAAAACATTTGTTACGTAAAAACAATCGATGGAGATCAATTAATAGTTACAATTTCAGTTCATTTTATAGGTAACCCAAAAGAAACTTTAGCTAGTTCAAAGATTATGTTAAGTAATTTAAGATGTCCAACTTTGTCAGATTTTAGATGGTATAAAGATGTATTTCTTACTCAAGTATTAAAAAGAAATGATGCTAATTCTCCCTTTTGGAAAGAAAAATTCATTACAGGATTACCAACTTTATTTTCGCAAAGAATAATATCTAAACTACAAAAAGAGGTAGGAAATGATTACATAAATTTCAACACAATATCTTTTGGTCAGTTATTTGCTTTTATTAAAAAAGAAGGATTAGAATTATGTACAGAATTAAAGATTCAAAATAAATATGGTAGAGAAAAACAAGAAGTAGGAAACTTTTGTGAAGTCTTTGGTATTAAAGGAATTAAAGCCCCTTCAACTCAAAATAGGAAGTTAGAAAAATATAAAAGACATTCAAAATTCAAGAAACATAAGAATTATGATAATAGTCAATATTACAAAAGATATAAAAAGAAGAAATATAAAGGATATAAAAATAAAGATGCTAATGAAAATAATTCAATAACTTGCTGGAAATGTGGTCGCTTCGGTCACAAGGCAAATCAATGTAAAATGAAGAAAAAGATAAATGAAATATTTCAAGAAGAAGATTTCAAAAAGAAAATGATAGCTTTATTAATAGAAGAAACAGATATAGACGAAGATAATATTCAACATGACATAGATTCAGATTCAAGTCTAGAAAGTATAGAAAAATGTAAATGTATTAATGTGATTTCAAAAAGCAATAAAGAAACATTATTTGAGATGATAGAAAAAATAGATGATAAAGAATGTAGAAAAGAATATTTGACAAAATTAAGAGATTTAATATTAGAAGAAGAAAAACCAAAAAAGTTTGAAGAGCCATTTAGCATTTCAAAATTATTAGAAAAATATCCAAATGAAGGATTATTAGGAATTAGAAAGCCAGATGAAGTCAAAGAAGACATTAAAACATTAAAAGAACAAGTTAGAAAATTACAAAAGGATTTAATAGAATTAAAAACAAAAGATTTAGAATTAGATACAAAAATAAGTCTAATAAAGAATGGAATTACTCCAGAAGATTCTTCAAAAGGAAAAGAAACTGATATTCAAGACTTAAGTTCTATTCAAATAAATAATGAACAAATTTCAGATAAAATGTATCAAAAATGGTATTGTTTTGTTACCATAGGAATAAATGATTTTAAACTCACAGTACACGCTATGATAGATAGTGGTGCTGATGCAAACTGTATTAAAACAGGAATAATCCCTACAAAGTATTGTCAAAAGACTAATGAGAATTTATTAGCAGCAAATTCAAGTAGATTACATGTCAATCATAGAGTCATTTTAAATGTATGCAATGATGAGTATTGCATTAAAAATTTATGTTATGTAGTAGACGATATAACTCAAGATTTAATTTTAGGTCTACCATTTTTACATCAAATTAACCCTATCAAAGTAGATACTAAAGGTATTCATACAAAAATCATGGGTAAGAAGATTTCATTCAATTTTATTTCTCCTAAAAGACAGAAAGAAATAGATTTAATTCAAAAGTGTTCAATATTTAAGCAAATAAATAATATTAGTTATATTAAGAGTCAAATAGGATTTTTAGAAGAAGAACATTCATCTGATAGACTAGACTATAAGTTTCAGAAAGAAATTTCATCCATTGTTTTATCCATTGCACAATTTCATGATTTATCTTATCAATCATTTCTATTACATATTTTTGCAAAAGATATTTCAAAACAGATTTTTGCAAGATGGCAAGCTATCCTATCTATATTCAATTTTATTGAATATCTAAAAGGTGAGGAGAGTTGTTTGCCTAATTTTAAACTTGTGAATTTTAGCAGGAATTTCAAAATGAGTTCAGTCAAGAAAGAAGGTGATTCCAAAAAACTTCCACTTATTCATTTAACTTCATCAAATAGATTTCAATCCCTTTCTGATTACCCTCCATTAAATTTTGCTCAAGCTCTAGAGGCCCCTTATCAAAAGAATGCTACTCAAAGAAATACTCCACCAAGTCAAACTCAATCTCCACAAGCTACTTCAAGCTCCAATCTTACTTATTTTACTAAAGGAGTAATTGAGCCACTTTACCTTACTCGTTTTATTCAAAGTCCAGATTTTCAAACCTTTTCAAAATACATTGAACAAATCATTCATCCAGATTGCAACTGGATACCATTCAATGCTGAAAAAGATATTTCATTCTATCTTCTGGTTTTGATTGATTCAGGATCAGTAGATATCAAGCATAATTTAGATCCAAAAGATTCCAATAGAGTTGCCTATTCAAAAGCCATTATCAAAAAGATTTGCTCTTTTGACGAGTGGGGAAGTCATTCTCTGCTTAAATCATTCACAACAGATACTCAATTTAGAGGATACACGTACCAGGATTACTTAGAGGCTTGGTACAAAGCTTTTTACCTTAGACCATTCAATCATTCATGGTTTTTTACTTTCCATAAAGCCTTTTCAACTCAAGTACCTTCTATTCCAATTTGGTTTTATAATTGGTGGATATATCTGGGATGCACTGAAGATATTTATCCCGCAGAAACTCAAATGGCCTACAAATTATTCATTCGAAAAACTGAAGGAAGAATTCAAGACTACATGCAACCCATTCAATTTCATATTATGTTCAAAGTCCCATGGATATTTTGCTGGAGTTACAAAATTCATTCATTCCATCCCAAACCATATCCCATGTCCTTGGTTCGGGAATTCAAAATCAAATGGTGGACTCAAGTTTCAATTACTCAAGAAACGGTGGCGGCACAATTTTCTGGTGCGCATCAGATTCCACAGACGGGAATAAAGATTCAATCACCAAAGCAGGCTCAAGGACCACCCTTGGCGGTACCAGTAACTATTGCAAAAGCAAATGAGACAATTCAAAAACATGAAAAGAAAAAAGGAAAAATTACAGAAAGCCAAATTCCATCTGTGCCAGAACTAGTCGAAAAGGATAAAGAGATGGCTGAGGGCTGGGCACAATATCAAGAATTCATGCAGTTTATGCAATTCAAAGAAAAAGCGAAATCTATGTCTATCAATAGCAAGGCCTCATCGGAAGGATCATCCACAGATCCATTCGGCGGTCCCTTAGCTCAAGACCCCTTTGATTTATAAACTAACAATTTTCTGTTTTGCAGGATTCAATGAAGAAAGTTACTCAAACAGATGTATATTGGGAGATTTCAGAATGTTCAGATTCAGAAGAATCAGCAGATTCAAAGTATGAAATCAAAAGAATCCCCAGAATTTCAAGTGTTTACAATGTTGCTCAAACCATTCAAAATCGAGAGATTGGATCATTTCAACCAGCCAATTTATCCAAATGCATTTACCCTTTCGGCGACGAATCTCAAAAGAAGCAAAACCGAGACTATGTTCAAAGATTAAGAAAAGCAATCAAAGAAGATAATCAATGGCAAGCAATTCAAGAATTCATGGAAAACTGGGTTCCGAGACTCAGCGAAGAACCACCAGTTTACTCTCAATCACCAATTCCAGATCAAGAAGCCTCAAGTTCTGCTACTCCAGAGGATTCAACTTCTCCAAGATCTCAAGAAGCATTTCAAAATAGATTTTACTCAAAAACCTTTATTCCAGAGGACGACTTCTTTGAAGATCAGCTTCCTTCGCCATGAAGCAATCAAGGACAGTCTACATTCAAAAGGTCGGCAACGGCAAGATGATTAAAGCTATTCAAGCACGTGAAGTGGGGACAATCAGAAAACTCTACTTTGCAAAAAGAAGGGTAGGTCCCAGGTCGGCACGTAACTACAAACAACTTTTCAACAAGAAGATAAGATCAGCTCAAAAGATTCCAAGCAGATAAGATCGCCTCAAAAGTCTTCAAATGGATAAGCTCAAATCTCAACCTCAAAAGAATCTGCATGTGTGTCTTCATTCAAAAAGCCGGAAGTAGATAAGGATTCAAGACTTTCAAGCCAATCAAGAAGGTTCCAAGACAAATTCAAAGCCAAAGACAAAGTCTGCAGACAAATTGCAAAATTGGAAGAAGTCATTACACAAGCCACAAAAGTCAAAAAGCCTAACGGTTAGGTTTCACCAATTTCAACAGCCTAAAATTGGACGGACTCAAGAATCTCAACTATAAAAGGACTCCATTCCATTCAGAAAAATCATCAGCAATCAGCAATTACAATCGGCGAATCCTTCAAGCTTACAGCAAATCCCAGAATACACAGCAAGTCTTACAAAATCATTCAAGCCTTTGTAATTTCCAATTCCCTTAGATATTCCAACGTCCAACTTCTGTATCCAAAAACCCATTTCAACTTCAAACTTTGTACTATTCATCTTTTCCAAGTTTCCTTCCAAGGATTTTTTCTGTAATCTGCTTTCAAATCAAAGTTCAATAAAGTAAGTGTTTTATTCATCACGATTTGCTGATCATTTTGAGTACCATTTTCAATAATTTTTACTATTCACGTTGATTACTATTCACGTAGTTACTATTCACGATTACTGTTCATTTTTACTATTCACGTCATTACTATTCATTTTTACTGTTCATTAATTTTCAAACTTTAAAATTACTGTAGCTTAATTAGCACATGACACCGGTCCTGCCCCACAAAAGTCAAAAAGCCTAACGGTTAGGTTGCACCAATTTCAACAGCCTAAAATTGGACGGACTCAAGAATCTCAACTATAAAAGGACTCCATTCCATTCAGAAAAATGATCAGCAATCAGCAATTACAATCGGCAAATTCCTATCGGCAAATATCAGCAACATTCCATCAGCAAAATACTACAAATCCTTTCAAGCCTTTGTAATTTCCAATTCCCTTAGATATTCCAACGTCCAACTTCTGTATCCAAAAACCCATTTCAACTTCAAAGTTTGTACTATTCACTTTTCCACTTCTATTTCAAGGATCTTTTCTGTATCCAAATTTCATAATCAAAATTCAATAAAGTAAGTGTTTTATTCATCTCGATTTGCTGATCATTTTAAGTACCATATTCATAATTTTTCATTATTCACGTTGATTACTATTCACGCAGTTACTATTCATAATTACTATTTATGATTACTGTTCATTTTTACTATTCACGTCATTACTATTCACAATTACTGTTTATCAATTTTCAAAAATTAAAATTACTGTAGCTTAATTAGTACATGACACCGGTCTTGCCCCCAAATGGTATCAGAGCCATCTGTTCACTGTTTTAGGTGTTCATAAGCGTTAGTTTAAATTAAACTTAAGTGTTTAGCATAACCTTAATTTAAGACTTTACCTTTGATTAAGATTAAGGTAGGTTTGGCAAGCGGTTTGGTGAGCCTAGTAAGACCGTTGGTAAGCCCGAGTGTGAGGTGTTCCAGGCAGGGTGCTCCCCGTGTTCCCCGATCTTAGTCTGAAGTCAAGAGTAAACGATTAGATTATGTTATATTAAACATGGCAGCGAGATTTAGAAAAATGTTTTTGAATACTCAAGATAGAAATAAGAACTCGACGTCGTGTGCAGTCGAGGTGCATATGCCTTTAGATTACTCAAATTGGTCTATTCCAGAACAAAGTATAGAATCCATCTATAAGATAGGTTCTTTAGATTTCAAAACTGCTTTTTCAATTAAAACTCATGAAGAAACAATTTCTTTACAAGAAGAATTTCAAACAATTCCTTTATTAAATAAAGTTTCAATTAAAAAATATATAGACAAAGGTTATAGATATATTCATTATGGTATGATTCAAGTAGCAATCAAACCTTTAGTACACATAGGTGTAGATGCTCCAATTTACTTAGCATTAAGAGATAAAAGATTAAAAAGATACAAAACTTCTTTATTAAGTATGATTCAAACTAATGTTTGTAATGGTCCAATATATTTCAATTGTTGTCCAAACTTTTCTGTTGATTTAACAGATCCATTAATATTAGATTCATTGGTATTAGATATTCATTTACAAGGTGATGAATTTGAACAATTTTGTAAAAATTTTGCAATTATATACAGAGTTTATTTTAGATTAATGAATTCTCAAATAAATACTAGATTCAACATGCTACCAACTTCAAAAGAAGAAAAGCTTTATTACATGTAGTTCGATAACCCAACAGTTTTTATTCCTAAAAGATTAAAATGGAACGAAATTACAATTCCTGAACAATTTGAAATTCAAAATGCTCAACCTTCTAGAAACATAATTAGAAGAGAAATTAATAATATTATAGAAAAAGAAGATGGAACAATTTTATTAAGATTTAATTCATTAAGAGAAGGAACAAGTTCTTCAAATAATTTCAATTTACCTAGAAGATCATTTTCTGAACCATCACCATCGATAGTATCAGAAAACCCTTCAAGATATGTTTTCAAATCTCCTATTCCAGAAATAGTCAATTCACCCCCTATGTCACCTACAAGGTCTCAAATGGGAATTAATGTTATTACTTTTGAAAAGAAAAAATTTCGAATAGATTTTAAATATTTAAATAAAGCTTTTGAAAATGAAAATAGTAAAAAGAAATTTTGGTTTATAGCATTAAATGAAGTTATTCAAGAGAAATTAAAAGAAGAATGGATTTCATATATGAAAAAGATGAAATGTAATATTCCTTTACTTTCATGGTTAGAATATTGGTTTTCAAAAAATGAAGGTATTTCCAATGTTTTTAAAGAAAGTTATATTAATGTTCAAAGTAATTTGTATAGAAAATGGAAGATTAATGATTATCAAGCTATTACTTCAATCCATCCACCTTTACAACCAATAAAAATTCAAGTTGACCAACAGGAAATAGAAGCTAGTCCTTTTAAGATAGGAAGAGAAGACAGAAATTCAAATGTTGTATTAGATGATATTAAAAAAGTTTATCAACAAAATAATTATTCAAACCAGATATTATATACTATAGCTAATCAAGTAGAACATTTGTCTACTAAGATAAATTCAATTCCTAAGGAAACCCCTAGATTTCCAAATGAAATAGCTAGTCCTCATTTCAAAACAAGAAGTGTTTCTCATGAATTAGAAGAAGACTTAATTAAAAATAAAATGCAAAATAGTTTGATAAACAGAATAACTCAAAGTATTCAAGCTGATAAAGCTAGTACTTCAGAAAATAGAATTAATTGTTTAGAAACAGAAAGAAAAATGACAGAATCAGAATTAGATGATAATTCAAGTGAAGATTCAGATAATTCAGAGATACAAAAAATTAATAATGTAGAACAAGAATTTAGAGATAATTCAGAAGTAGAAATCAATAGAATAAAAAGACAGAAAAATTATAGAAATTGGAATTCAATGAATACGAGAAATTATTATCCTAGACCTACTCCCCCAGATATTCAATATGAAGAAAGAAAACAATTTAAAACAAGTTCATATGATGGAAATTCTGTCTATGAATGGAACATAGATGGAAAATCAGAGTATGAAATATTAAATACATTGCAAGAAATGGGAATGGCTAAGACAGCCTACAAAACATTAGGATTAATGGTTAATATCGCACAAAGATTAATTGTAGGATTTTCAGGACAATTAAAAAATTGGTGGGATAATTTATTAACTTTAGAAGAAAAACAACAAATATTAAATCATTCAACAGAAGTAGAAGTAGAGAAAACAAATGCAGATGGAACTAAAACATTTGTTACAGAAAAACAATCAGATGCAGTAGATCAATTAATAGTTACAATTTCAGTTCATTTCATAGGTAACCCAAAAAAAACTTTAGCTAGTTCAAAGATTATGTTAAGTAATTTAAGATGTCCAACTTTGTCGGATTTTAGATGGTATAAAGATGTATTTCTTACTCAAGTATTAAAAAGAAATGATGCTAATTCTCCCTTTTGGAAAGAAAAATTCATTACAGGATTACCAACTTTATTTTCGCAAAGAATAATATCTAAACTACAAAAAGAGGTAGGAAATGATTACATAAATTTCAACACAATATCTTTTGGTCAGTTATTTGCTTTTATTAAAAAAGAAGGATTAGAATTATGTACAGAATTAAAGATTCAAAATAAATATGGTAGAGAAAAACAAGAAGTAGGAAACTTTTGTGAAGTCTTTGGTATTAAAGGAATTAAAGCTCCTTCAACTCAAAATAGGAAGTTAGAAAAATATAAAAGACATTCAAAATTCAAAAAACATAAGAATTATGATAATAGTCAATATTATAAAAAGAAGAAATATAAAGGATATAAAAATAAAGAAAATAATGAAAATAATTCAATAACTTGCTGGAAATGTGGTCGTTTCGGTCACAAGACAAATCAATGTAAAATGAAGAAAAAGATAAATGAAATATTTCAAGAAGAAGATTTCAAAAAGAAAATGATAGCTTTATTAATAGAAGAAACAGATATAGACGAAGATAATATTCAACATGACATAGATTCAGATTCAAGTCTAGAAAGCATAGAAAAATGTAAATGTATTAATGTGATTTCAAAAAGCAATAAAGAAACATTATTTGAGATGATAGAAAAAATAGATGATAAAGAATGTAGAAAAGAATATTTGACAAAATTAAGAGATTTAATATTAGAAGAAGAAAAACCAAAAAAGTTTGAAGAGCCATTTAGCATTTCAAAATTATTAGAAAAATATCCAAATGAAGGATTATTAGGAATTAGAAAGCCAGACGAAGTCAAAGAAGATATTAAAACATTAAAAGAACAAGTTAGAAAATTGCAAAAGGATTTAATAGAATTAAAAACAAAAGATTTAGAATTAGATACAAAGATAAGTTTAATAAAAAATGGGAATACTTCAGAAAATTCTTCAAAAGGAAAAGAAGTTATAACTGATATTCAAAACTTAAGTTCTATCCAAATAAATAATGAACAAGTTTCAGATAAAATGTATATTCAAATGATTAATAAGATAGAGTATCAAAAATGGTATTGTTTTGTTACAATAGGAATAAATATTTCAAACTCACAGTACACGCTATGATAGATAGTGGTGCAGATGCAAACTGTATAAAACAGGAATAATTCCTACAAAATATTGTCAAAAAACTAATGAGAGTTTATTAGCAGCAAATTCAAATAGATTACATGTCAAGCATAGAGTCATATTAAATGTATGCAATGATGATTATTGTATTAAAAATTTATGTTATGTAGTAGACGATATAACTCAAGATTTAATTTTAGGATTACCATTTTTACATCAAATTAACCCTATCAAAGTAGATACTGAAGGTATTCATACAAAAATCATGGGTAGGAAGATTTCATTCAATTTTATTTCTCCCAAAAGACAGAAAGAAATAGATTTAATTCAAAAGTGCTCAATATTTAAGCAAATAAATAATATTAGTCATATTAAGAGTCAAATAGGATTTTTAGAAGAAGAACATTCATCTGATAGAATAGACTCTAAGTTTCAGAAAGAAATTTTATCCATAGTTTTATGCATTTCACAATTTCATGATTTATATTATCAATCATTTCTATTACATATTTTTGCAAAAGAAGTTTTAAAACAGATTTTTGCAAGATGGCAAGCTATCCTCTCTATATTCAATTTTTCTATTGAATATCTAAAAGGTGAGGAGAATTGTTTGTCTAATTTTAAACTTGTGAATTTTAGCAGGAATTTCAAAATGAGTTCAGTCAAGAAAGAAGGTGATTCCAAAAAACTTCCACTTATTCATTTAACTTCACCAAACAGATTTCAATCCCTTTTTGATTATCCTCCATTAAATTTTGCTCAAGCTTTAGAAGCTCCTTATCAAAAGACTACCATTCAAAGAAATACTCCCCCCAGTCAAACTCAATCTCCACCAGCTGCTTCTAGCTCAAATCTTACTTATTTTACTAAAGGAATAATTGAGCCACTTTACTTTACTCATTTTATTCAAAGTCCAGATTTCCAAACCTTTTCAAAATACATTGAACAAACCATTCATCCAGATTGCAATTGGATACCATTCAATGCTGAAAAAGATATTTCATTCTATCTCCTGGTTTTGATTGATTCAGGATCAGTAGATATTAAGCATACCTTAGATCCAAAAGATTCCAATAGAGTTGCCTATTCAAAAGCCATTATCAAAAAGATTTGTTCTTTTGATGAGTGGGGAAGTCATTCTCTGCTTAAATCATTTGCAATAGATACTCAATTTAGAGGATACACGTACCAGGACTACTTGGAGGCTTGGTACAAAGCTTTTTACCTTAGACCATTCAATCATTCATGGTTTTTTACTTTCCATAAAACCTTTTCAACTCAAGTACCTTCTATTCCAATCTGGTTTTATAATTGGTGGATATATCTTGGATATACTGAAGATATTTATCCCCCAGAAACTCAAATGGCTTACAAATTATTCATTCGAAAAACTGAAGGAAGGATTCCAGATTACATGCAACCCATTCAATTTCATATTATGTTCAAAGTCCCATGGATATTTTGTTGGAGTTACAAAATTCATTCATTCCATCCCAAACCATATCCTATGTCCTTGGTTCGGGAATTCAAAATCAAATGGTGGACCCAAGTATCAATTACTCAAGAAATGGTGGCAGCTCAGTTCTCGGATGCGCATCAGATTCCACAAACAGGAATAAAGATTCAATCACCAACAAAGCAGGCTCATGGACCACCCTTGGCGGTACCATTAACTGTTGCAAAAGCAAAAGAGACAATTCAAAAACATGAAAAGAAAAAAGGAAAAATTACAGAACGCCAAATTCCATCCATGCCAGAATTAGTCCCAAAGGATAACGACATGGCTGAAGGCTGGGCACAATATCAAGAATTCATGCAGTTCATGCAATTCAAAGAAAAAGCAAAATCAATGTCTATAAATAGCAAGGCCTCCTCGGAAGGATCATCCACAGATCCATTCGGCGGTCCCTTAGCTCAAGACCAATTAAAAATTAGACTAATGGCATTTGATATCATGTCTATATATACTCGTGAAATATGTGTGTGTGTGTGTGTGTGTGTGTAAAGTTTAAAGCTAAATAGGCTGATAATTAAGAAAGAAATGATCCTATACTTGACAATTGGGGCAAGTGTTGCAACATTAACCAGAGAAATAGTTTTCTTTGCTTATTGAACTTATATTAAAAATCATTGTGCTAGTTTGATTTACTAAAATAATTCTATTTCATGTTTGACATTTTAAGATAATCTTTCATAAAGAAAAATAAAATTTGTTCTTTTATATCACGAAATCCAATTTTGAATTGGTTTCTTAATTCAATGATCATACATTAGTCCAAAAGCTATTAAAGCTGGATAATATACCTTTGCATCACAACTTGGTCATGTAAATAATATTTACATATCCAAATTACATTTTGATGATAATTTGGATATTTTGATCCAAAATCAATTGAGACGTGTGAATATTATCTACTATATAAATGACCAAATTACCTTTTACAGTAAAAGGAGAGTATTTGATGAATCATCTTGACTAATACATTAGATATATATAGTCTCGTGATTATTTGTGCTAAAGCTAATTTTCTTACTTCATTATTCTCAAATTAATCATTTAAAATGATTAAATATACTTATTGAATTATAGATTTGAGATTGTTTGAATAGTTCAAAGAATAAAATGAAGTTTGAAAATTTTGAGAAAGGTATTTTAATAATTCAATAAGATTGTGACAACAAATATCTTCATTAGAACTCTAATTATCTGAATGAGAATTTTATTCTTATAGTTATTTATACACACTACTAATGGATAGTGTTGTATAAAATAAAATCAATGTGTTAAATGTATGGATATGAAATTAGCAGCAAATTCAAATAGATTACATGTCAAGCATAGAGTCATATTAAATGTATGCAATGATGATTATTGTATTAAAAATTTATGTTATGTAGTAGACGATATAACTCAAGATTTAATTTTAGGATTACCATTTTTACATCAAATTAACCCTATCAAAGTAGATACTGAAGGTATTCATACAAAAATCATGGGTAGGAAGATTTCATTCAATTTTATTTCTCCCAAAAGACAGAAAGAAATAGATTTAATTCAAAAGTGCTCAATATTTAAGCAAATAAATAATATTAGTCATATTAAGAGTCAAATAGGATTTTTAGAAGAAGAACATTCATCTGATAGAATAGACTCTAAGTTTCAGAAAGAAATTTTATCCATAGTTTTATGCATTTCACAATTTCATGATTTATATTATCAATCATTTCTATTACATATTTTTGCAAAAGAAGTTTTAAAACAGATTTTTGCAAGATGGCAAGCTATCCTCTCTATATTCAATTTTGCTATTGAATATCTAAAAGGTGAGGAGAATTGTTTGTCTAATTTTAAACTTGTGAATTTTAGCAGGAATTTCAAAATGAGTTCAGTCAAGAAAGAAGGTGATTCCAAAAAACTTCCACTTATTCATTTAACTTCACCAAACAGATTTCAATCCCTTTCTGATTATCCTCCATTAAATTTTGCTCAAGCTTTAGAAGCTCCTTATCAAAAGACTACCATTCAAAGAAATACTCCCCCCAGTCAAACTCAATCTCCACCAGCTGCTTCTAGCTCAAATCTTACTTATTTTACTAAAGGAATAATTGAGTAAAGTCCCGGTGTCATGTACTAATTAAGCTACAGTAATTTTAATTTTTGAAAATTGATGAACAGTAATTGTGAATAGTAATGACGTGAATAGTAAAAATGAACAGTAATCATGAATAGTAATTATGAATAGTAACTGCGTGAATAGTAATCATGAATAGTAATCAACGTGAATAGTAAAAATTATTGAAAATGGTACTCAAAATGATCAGCAAATCGTGATGAATAAAACACTTACTTTATTGAACTTTGATTATGAAATCTGGATACAGAAAAGATCCTTGAAATAGAAGTGGAAAAGTGAATAGTACAAACTTTGAAGTTGAAATGGGTTTTTGGATACAGAAGTTGGACGTTGGAATATCTAAGGGAATTGGAAATTACAAAGGCTTGAAAGGATTTGCAGTATTTTGCTGATGGAATGTTGCTGATATTTGCAGATAGGAATTTGCCGATTGTAATTGCTGATTGCTCATGATTTTTCTGAATGGAATGGAGTCCTTTTATAGTTGAGATTCTTGAGTCCGTCCAATTTTAGGCTGTTGAAATTGGTGAAACCTAACCGTTAGGCTTTTTGACTTTTGTGGCTTGTGTAATGACTTCTTCCAATTTTGCAATTTGTCTGCAGACTTTGTCTTTGGCTTTGAATTTGTCTTGGAACCTTCTTGATTGGCTTGAAAGTCTTGAATCCTTATCTACTTCCGGCTTTTTGAATGAAGACACCTGTCTGAATTCTTTTGAGGTTGAGATTTGAGCTTATCCATTTGAAGACTTTTGAGGCGATCTTATCTGCTTGGAATCTTTTGAGCTGATCTTATCTTCTTGTTGAAAAGTTGTTTGTAGTTACGTGCCGACCTGGGACCTACCTTTCTTTTTGCAAAGTAGAGTTTTCTGATTGTCCCCACTTCACGTGCTTGAATAGCTTTAATCATCTTGCCGTTGCCGACCTTTTGAATGTAGATCGCCCTGATTGCTTCATGGCGAAGTCGATCTTCAAAGAAGTCGTCCTCTGGAATAAAGGTTTTTGAGTAAAATCTATTTTGAAATGCTTCTTGAGATCTTGGAGAAGTTGAATCCTCTGGAGTAGCAGAACTTGAGGCTTCTTGATCTGGAATTGGTGATTGAGAGTAAACTGGTGGTTCTTCGCTGAGTCTCGGAACCCAGTTTTCCATGAATTCTTGAATTGCTTGCCATTGATTATCTTCTTTGATTGCTTTTCTTAATCTTTGAACATAGTCTCGGTTTTGCTTCTTTTGAGATTCGTCGCCGAAAGGGTAAATGCATTTGGATAAATTGGCTGGTTGAAATGATCCAATCTCTCGATTTTGAATGGTTTGAGCAACATTGTAAACACTTGAAATTCTGGGGATTCTTTTGATTTCATACTTTGAATCACGATTCTTACGAATCAACATTCAAATCTCCCAATATACATCTGTTTGAGTAACTTTCTTCATTGAATCCTGCAAAACAGAAAATTGTTAGTTTATAAATCAAAGGGGTCTTGAGCTAAGGGACCGCCGAATGGATCTGTGGATGATCCTTCCGATGAGGCCTTGCTATTGATAGACATAGATTTCGCTTTTTCTTTGAATTGCATAAACTGCATGAATTCTTGATATTGTGCCCAGCCCTCAGCCATCTCTTTATCCTTTTCGACTAGTTCTGGCACAGATGGAATTTGGCTTTCTGTAATTTTTCCTTTTTTCTTTTCATGTTTTTGAATTGTCTCATTTGCTTTTGCAATAGTTACTGGTACCGCCAAGGGTGGTCCTTGAGCCTGCTTTGGTGATTGAATCTTTATTCCCGTGGAATCGATGCGCACTTGAAAATTGTGCCGCCACCGTTTCTTGAGTAATTGAAACTTGAGTCCACCATTTGATTTTGAATTCCCGAACCAAGGACATGGGATATGGTTTGGGATGGAATGAATGAATTTTGTAACTCCAGCAAAATATCCATGGGACTTTGAACATAATATGAAATTGAATGGGTTGCATGTAGTCTTGAATTCTTCCTTCAGTTTTTCGAATGAATAATTTGTAGGCCATTTGAGTTTCTGCGGGATAAATATCTTCAGTGCATCCCAGATATATCCACCAATTATAAAACCAAATTGGAATAGAAGGTACTTGAGTTGAAAAGGCTTTATGGAAAGTAAAAAACCATGAATGATTGAATGGTCTAAGGTAAAAAGCTTTGTACCAAACCTCTAAGTAATCCTGGTACGTGTATCCTCTAAATTGAGTATCTGTTGTGAATGATTTAAGCAGAGAATGACTTCCCCACTCGTCAAAAGAGCAAATCTTTTTGATAATGGCTTTTGAATAGGCAACTCTATTGGAATCTTTTGGATCTAAATTATGCTTGATATCTACTGATCCTGAATCAATCAAAACCAGAAGATAGAATGAAATATCTTTTTCAGCATTGAATGGTATCCAGTTGCAATCTGGATGAATGATTTGTTCAATGTATTTTGAAAAGGTTTGAAAATCTGGACTTTGAATAAAACGAGTAAGGTAAAGTGGCTCAATTACTCCTTTAGTAAAATAAGTAAGATTGGAGCTTGAAGTAGCTTGTGGAGATTGAGTTTGACTTGGTGGAGTATTTCTTTGAGTAGCATTCTTTTGATAAGGGGCCTCTAGAGCTTGAGCAAAATTTAATGGAGGGTAATCAGAAAGGGATTGAAATCTATTTGATGAAGTTAAATGAATAAGTGGAAGTTTTTTGGAATCACCTTCTTTCTTGACTGAACTCATTTTGAAATTCCTGCTAAAATTCACAAGTTTAAAATTAGGCAAACAACTCTCCTCACCTTTTAGATATTCAATAAAATTGAATATAGATAGGATAGCTTGCCATCTTGCAAAAATCTGTTTTGAAATATCTTTTGCAAAAATATGTAATAGAAATGATTGATAAGATAAATCATGAAATTGTGCAATGGATAAAACAATGGATGAAATTTCTTTCTGAAACTTATAGTCTAGTCTATCAGATGAATGTTCTTCTTCTAAAAATCCTATTTGACTCTTAATATAACTAATATTATTTATTTGCTTAAATATTGAACACTTTTGAATTAAATCTATTTCTTTACTCTTTTAGGAGAAATAAAATTGAATGAAATCTTCTTACCCATGATTTTTGTATGAATACCTTTAGTATCTACTTTGATAGGGTTAATTTGATGTAAAAATGGTAGACCTAAAATTAAATCTTGAGTTATATCGTCTACTACATAACATAAATTTTTAATGCAATACTCATCATTGCATACATTTAAAATGACTCTATGATTGACATGTAATCTACTTGAATTTGCTGCTAATAAATTCTCATTAGTCTTTTGACAATACTTTGTAGGGATTATTCCTGTTTTAATATTAGCTTTGCATCAGCACCACTATCTATCATAGCGTGTACTGTGAGTTTAAAATCATTTATTCCTATGGTAACAAAACAATACCATTTTTGATACATTTTATCTGAAATTTGTTCATTATTTATTTGAATAGAACTTAAGTCTTGAATATCAGTTTCTTTTCCTTTTGAAGAATCTTCTGGAGTAATTCCATTCTTTATTAGACTTATTTTTGTATCTAATACTAAATCTTTTGTTTTTAATTCTATTAAATCCTTTTGTAATTTTCTAACTTGTTCTTTTAATGTTTTAATGTCTTCATTTGGATATTTTTCTAATAATTGTAACAATACCATCTGGCTTTCTAATTCCTAATAATCCTTCATTTGGATATTTTTCTAATAATTTTGAAATGCTAAATGGCTCTTCAAACTTTTTTGGTTTTTCTTCTTCTAATATTAAATCTCTTAATTTTGTCAAATATTCTTTTCTACATTCTTTATCATCTATTTTTTCTATCATCTCAAATAATGTTTCTTTATTGCTTTTTGAAATCACATTAATACATTTACATTTTTCTATGCTTTCTAGACTTGAATCTGAATCTATGTCATGTTGAATATTATCTTCGTCTATATCTGTTTCTTCTATTAATAAAGCTATCATTTTCTTTTTGAAATCTTCTTCTTGAAATATTTCATTTATCTTTTTCTTCATTTTACATTGATTTGTCTTGTGACCGAAACGACCACATTTCCAGCAAGTTATTGAATTATTTTCATTATTTTCTTTATTTTTATATCCTTTATATTTCTTCTTTTTATAATATTGACTATTATCATAATTCTTATGTTTTTTGAATTTTGAATGTCTTTTATATTTTTCTAACTTCCTATTTTGAGCTGAAGGAGCTTTAATTCCTTTAATACCAAAAACTTCACAAAAGTTTCCTACTTCTTGTTTTTCTCTACCATATTTATTTTGAATCTTTAATTCTGTACATAATTCTAATCCTTCTTTTTTAATAAAAGCAAATAACTGACCAAAAGATATTGTATTGAAATCTATGTAATCATTTCCTACCTCTTTTTGTAACTTAGATATTATTCTTTGTGAAAATAAAGTTGGTAATCCTGTAATGAATTTTTCTTTCCAAAAAGGAGAATTAGCATCATTTCTTTTTAATACTTGAGTGAGAAATACATCTTTATACCATCTAAAATCTGACAAAGTTGGACATCTTAAATTACTTAACATAATCTTTGAACTAGCTAAAGTTTCTTTTGGGTTACCTATGAAATGAATCAAATTGTAACTATCAATTGATCTCATCGATTCGATTGTTTATCAGTAACAAATGTTTTAGTTCCATCTGCATTTGTTTTCTCTACTTCTACTTCTGTTGAATGATTTAATATTTGTTGTTTTTCTTCTAAAGTTAACAAATTATCCCACCAATTTTTTAATTGTCCTGAAAATCCTACAATTAATGCTGTTGCAGTATTAATTTATGTTAATCCTAATGTTTTGTAGGCCGTCTTAGCCATTCCCATTTCTTGCAATGTATTTAATATTTCATATTCTGATTTTCCATCTATGTTTCATTCATAGACAGAATGTCCATCATATGAACTTGTTTTAAATTGTTTTCTTTCTTCATATTGAATATCTGGGGGAGTAGGTCTAGGATAATAATTTCTTGTATTCATTGAATTCCAATTTCTATAATTTTTCTGTCTTTTTATTCTATTAATTTCTGCTTCTGAATTATCTCTAAATTCTTGTTCTACATTATTAATCATTTGTATTTCTGAATTATCTGAATCTTCACTTGAATTTGAATTATCGTCTAATTCTGATTCTGTCATTTTTCTTTCTATTTCGAAACAATTAATTCTATTTTATGAAGTACTAGCTTTATCAGCTTGAATACTTTGAGTTATTCTATTTATTAAACTATTTTGCATCTTATTTCTAATTAAATCTTCTTCTAATTCATGAGAAACACTTCTTGTTTTGAAATGCGGACTAGCTATTTCATTTGGAAATCTAGGGGTTTCCTTAGGAATTGAATCTATCTTA
This sequence comes from Gynochthodes officinalis, assembly GCA_020080225.1. Taxonomy (NCBI): domain Eukaryota; kingdom Viridiplantae; phylum Streptophyta; class Magnoliopsida; order Gentianales; family Rubiaceae; genus Gynochthodes; species Gynochthodes officinalis. The sequence continues at coordinate 30,252,108 of CM034625.1, read as the reverse complement.
GTAGACAAATGTTCTACTTGATTAGCTATAGTATGTAATATCTGATTTGAATAATTATTTTGTTGATAAACTTTTTTAATATCATCTAATACAACATTTGAATTTCCATCTTCTCTACCTATCTTAAAAGGACTAGCTTCTATTTCCTGTTGATCAACTTGAATTTTTATTGGTTGTAAGGGTGGATGGATTGAAGTAATAACTTCATAATTAATTTTCCATTTTCTATACAAATTGCTTTGAACATTAGTATAACTTTCTTTGAAAAAATTGGAAATACCTTCATTTTTTGAAAACCAGTATTCTAACCATGAAAGTAAAAGAATATTACATTTCATCTTTTTCATATATGAAATCCATTCTTCTTTTAATTTTTCTTGAATAACTTCATTTAATGCTATAAACCAAAATTTCCTTTTACTATTTTCATTTTCAAAAACCTTATTTAAATATTCAAAATCTATTTGAAATTCTTTCTTCTCAAAAGTAATAATATTAATTCCCATTTGTGACCTTGTAGGTGACATAGGGGGCGAATTGACTATTTCTAGAATAAGAGATTTGAAAACATATTTTGAAGGGTTTTCTGATACTATTGAGGGTGATGGTTCAGAAAATGATTTTCTAGGTAAATTAAAATTATTTGAAAAACTTGTTCCTTCTCTGAATGAATTAAATCTTAATAAAATTGTTCCATCTTCTTTTTCTATAATATTATTAATTTCTCTTCTAATTATGTTTCTAGAAGGTTGAGCATTTTGAATTTCAAATTGTTCAGGAATTGTAATTTCATTCCATTTTAATCTTTTAGGAATAAAAATTGTTGGATTGTCAGCTTCTACATGTAATAAAACTGTTTCTTCTTTTGAAGTTGGCAACATGTTGAATCTAGTATTTATTTGAGAATTCATTAATCTAAAATAAACTCTATAAATAATTGCAAAATTTTTACAAAATTGTTCAAATTCATCACCTTGTAAATGAATATCTAATACTAATGAATCTAGTATTAATGGATCTGTTAAATCAACAGAAAAGTTCGGACAACAATTGAAATATATTGGACCATTACAAACATTAGTTTGAATCATACTTAATAAAGAAGTTTTGTATCTTTTTAATCTTTTATCTCTTAATGCTAAATAAATTGGAGCATCTACACCTATGTGTACTAAAGGTTTAATTGCTACTTGAATCATACCATAATGAATATATCTATAACCTTTGTCTATATATTTTTTAATTGAAACTTTATTTAATAAAGTAATTGTTTGAAATTCTTCTTGTAAAGAAATTGTTTCTTCATGAGTTTTAATTGAAAAAGCAGTTTTGAAATCTAAAGAACCTATCTTATAGATGGATTCTATACTTTGTTCTGGAATAGACCAATTTGAGTAATCTAAAGGCATATGCACCTCCTGACTCTGCACGACGTCAGAGTTACCGTTTCTATCTTGAGTATTAAAAAACATTTTTCTAAATCTCGCTGCCATGTTTAATATAACATAATCTAATCGTTTACTCTTGATGTCAGACTAAGATCGGGGAACATGGGGAGCACTCTACCTAGAACACCTCACACTCGGGTTTACCGACGGTCTTACTAGGCTCACCAAACCGCTTGCCAAACCTACCTTAATCTTAATCAGAGGTAAAGTCTTAAATTAAGGTTATGCTAAACACTTAAGTTTAATTTAAACTAATGCTTTATGAACACCTAAAACAGATGAACAGTATGGCACTGATACCATAAGGGGGCAGGATCGGTGTCATATACTAATTAAGCTACAATGATTTTTTAATTTTGAAAATTAATGAACAGTAAAAATGAATAGTAATGACGTGAATAGTAAACGTAAATAGTAATTGCGTGAATAGTAACTGTAAATAGTAAAATGTGAATAGTGAAGAATATTGAATATGGTACTTAAAATGATCAGCAAATCGAGATGAATAAAACACTTACTTTATTGAACTTTGATATTGAAATCTGATTACAGAAAAGATCCTTGAAATGAAACCTGGAAAATTGAAATATTACAAAAGTTTGAAGTTTTCTAAGGAAGTTGAAATGGGTTACAACGTTGGAAATTCTAAGGAAATTGGAAATTGGCTACAAAGGCTTGAAAGGAATTTTGTTGTCTAATTTGCTGTCTAAGATTTGCTGTGTATGATTTGCTGTATCCGTCCTCCGATGCTTGAGTTGGTATTTATAGAGCTTTTGTTGGATAGATAACTCCATAGGCTTGATAGCCTTTTTGACTTTTGAATTTTTTAGGCCTTATAGCCTTTTTGACCTTGGGGCTCTTTTGAAGACTTTTGTGGCTTTTGATTGAATTTGTCTTGCAGATTGAATCCCGTAGCTTCTAATTTGGCTTTGGTCTTTGTCTTGAATATGCTTGACTTGGTCTTTTCTTTGCATTATTTGAGTCTTGAATCCTTATCTACTTCTGGCTTTTTGAATGAAAACACCTGTCTGAATACTGTTGAATCCTTATCCGCTTGGAATCATCTTCATCTACATCTGTGTTTTCTATTAATAAATTAATCATTTTTTCTTGCATATCTTCATCTTGAAAGATTTCATTAATTTTCTTTTTCATTTTATATTGATTGGCTTTATGACCAATTTTTCCACATTTAAAACATGTAATTGAATTTTTATTCTTTCTAAATTTCTTCTTCTTAGAATATTGATTATCGCCTCTATTGAATCTTTTAAACTTCTTTTCTTTTCTATTTTTCATCAATTTTTTATGACTTGAAGGTGCTTTAATTCCTTTAATACCAAAAGCTTCACAAAAGTTTCCTACTTTTTCCTTTTGTCTGCCATATTTATTCTAAAGTTTTAGTTCCATACATAATTCTAAACCTTCTTTCTTAATGAATGCAAATAACTATCCATAATTAAATTGATTATAATCAATAAAATCAGTTTGAATATCATTTTGAATTTTTGAAATAATTCTATGAGAGAATAACCTAGCTAATCCAGTAATGAATTTTTCTTTCCAATAAGGTGAATTAGCATTTGAAGGTTTTAATACTTGAGTTAAAAATACATCTTTATACTATCTAAATCAGACAAAGTTGGGCATATTAAATTAGTTAATTGGATTACCAGCTTCTACCTGTAATAAAACAGTTTCTTCTTTTGAAGTATGTACCATGTTAAATCTAGTATTTATTTGAGAATTCATTAATCTAAAATAAATTCTATAAATAACAGCAAATTTTTTACAAAATTGTTCAAATTCATCGCCTTGTAAATGAATATCTAAAATTAATAAATCTAATATTTAATGGATTTCTTAAATTAACAGAAAAGTTTGGAGAACAATTAAAATATATTGGACCATTGCAAATGTTAGTTTGAATCATACTTAATAAAGAAGTTTTGTATCTTTTTAATCTTTTATCTTTTAATGCTAAATAAATAGGAGCATCTACACCTATATGTACTAATGGTTTAGTTGCTACTTGAATTATACCATAATGAATATATCTATAGCTTTTTTTAATTTCCTTTTTAATTGAAACTTTATTGAATAAAGGAAAAAACTGGAATTCTTCTTGTAATGAAATAGTTTTTTCATGAGTTTTAATTGAAAATGTAGTTTTAAAATCTAAAGAACCTATCTTGTATATTGACTCTATACTTTGTTTTAGAATAGACCAATTTAAATAATCTAAGGGCATATGAATTTTTTGTCTCTGCACTATGTCAGAGTTACTATTTCTATTTTGAATATTCATAAACATATTTCTAAACCTTGTAGCCATGCTTAATATAACATAATCTAATTTTCTATACTTGACTTCAATCTAAGATCGGGGAACAAGAGGAACAGCCTGCTTGGAACACCACAACTCAGGGCTTACCAACTGTCTTACAGGCCTTGCCAAACCTATCTTAAATCTAAATCAAATATAAAGTCTTAAATTAATATTTTCTTAAACACTTAAACTTGATTTAAATTAATGCAATATAAACACTGAAAACAGATAAACAATATAGCTCTTATACCAATCAGGGGCAAGATCTATAGTGAATAGTAACATGTAAATAGTAAAAAGTGAATAATAAAACTCAAGATGAATACAAGACTTACTGTATTAAGCTTCAAAATTTGAATTCTGAATACAACAAAGATCTTTGAAATGAAAACCTGGAATATAAAGATTAAAATTTGAAAATAAAACTTTTGAAAATAAAACTTTTGAAAATACAAGGAGATATGGAAATGAATTGGGAGTGTTTGGATACAGGGATAGTGTATGATGAAATTAAAATATTGATCAAAGAAGCGGTACCTTCTTCTTTGAAAGGTTCTCCTTTTATAGTTAAAATTTGTAGCATGAATTGATTTTTGCCATCTACTTGAATGTCTTCATCATGGTAGCCTTTTTGACTTTCTTGTAACTTGTCCAATATTTCTTGTCTTGATTGAATAATGTAATTTGTCCACTTCTAGCTTTTTCAATGTAGATTGTCTTTATGCTTGCTTGTCTTTACTCCATTTTGAATTATTGATCTTAACTTTCTTGGCAATTGGGTCCCTTCTCGTGATAACCTTTGGGATGGAATGAATTAGACGTTCTGTATTGAATTTGTTGCAGATGCTTCTAGATCAACCTCAACAGTATTCAGACAGGTGTCTTCATTCTAAATCCTTTGGAGTAGCAGTAATCTATTTGATGAAGTTAAATGAATAAGTGGAAGTTTTTTGGAATCACCTTCTTTCTTGATTGAACTCATTTTGAAATTCCTGCTAAAATTCACACATTTAAAATTAGGCAAACAACTCTCCTCACCTTTAAGATATTCAATAGCAAAATTGAATATAGATAGGATAGCTTCTCATTTTGCAAAATTTTGTGTTCTTGCAAAAATATGTAATAGAGCTGATTGAACATGAAATTGTGAAATGCATAAAACAATGGATAAAATTTCTTTCTGAAACTTAGAGTCAGATGAATGTTCTTCTTGTAAAAATCCTATTTGACTCTTAATATGACTAATATTATTTATTTGCTTAAAAATTGAACATTTTTGAATTAAATCTATTTCTTTCTGTCTTTTAGGAGAAATAAAATTAAATGAAATCTTCCTACCCATGATTTTTGTATGAATACCTTCAGTATCTACTTTGATAGGGTTAATTTGATGTAAAAATGGTAAACCTAAGATTAAATCTTGAGTTATATCGTCTACTACATAACATAAATTTTTAATGCAATACTCATAATTGCATACATTTAAAATGACTCTATGATTGACATGTAATCTACTTGAATTTGCTGCTAATAAACTCTCATTAGTCTTTTGACAATACTTTGTAGGGATTATTCCTGTTTTAATACAGTTTGCATCAGCACCACTATCTATCATAGCGTGTAGTGTGAGTTTGAAATCATTTATTCCTATGGTAACAAAACAATACCATTTTTGATACTCTATTTTATTTATCATTTGAATATACATTTTATCTGAAACTTGTTCATTATTTATTTGAATAGAACTTAAGTTATTAAGTATGATTCAAACTAATGTTTGTAATGGTCCAATATATTTCAATTGTTGTCCAAACTTTTCTGTTGATTTAACAGATCCATTAATATTAGATTCATTAGTATTAGATATTCATTTACAGGGTGATGAATTTGAACAATTTTGTAAAAATTTTGCAATTATTTATAGAGTTTATTTTAGGTTAATGAATTCTCAAATAAATACTAGATTCAACATGTTACCAACTTCAAAAGAAGAAACAGTTTTATTACATGTAGAAGCTGATAATCCAACAGTTTTTATTCCTAAAAGATTAAAGTGGAATGAAATTACAATTCCTGAACAATTTGAAATTCAAAATGCTCAACCTTCTAGAAACATAATTAGAAGAGAAATTAATAATATTATAGAAAAAGAAGATGGAACAATTTTATTAAGATTTAATTCATTTAGAGAAGGAACAAGTTCTTCAAATAATTTCAATTTACCTAGAAGATCATTTTCTGAACCATCACCATCAATAGTATCAGAAAATCCTTCAAAATATGTTTTCAAATCTCCTATTCCAGAAATAGTCAATTCGCCCCCTATGTCACCTACAAGGTCACAAATGGGAATTAATGTTATTACTTTTGAAAAGAAAGAATTTCAAATAGATTTTAAATATTTAAATGAAGCTTTTGAAAATGAAAATAGTAAAAAGAAATTCTGGTTTATAGCATTAAATGAAGTTATTCAAGAGAAATTAAAAGAAGAATGGATTTCATATATGAAAAGATGAAATGTAATATTCTTTTACTTTCATGGTTAGAATACTGGTTTTCAAAAAATGAAGGTATTTCCAATGTTTTCAAAGAAAGTTATATTAATGTTCAAAGTAATTTGTACAGAAAATGGAAGATTAATGATTATCAAGTTATTACTTCAATCCATCCACCCTTACAACCAATAAAAATTCAAGTTGACCAACAGGAAATAGAAGCTAGTCCTTTTAAGATAGGTAGAGAAGACGGAAATTCAAACGTTGTATTAGATGACATTAAAAAAGTTTATCAACAAAATAATTATTCAAATCAGATATTATATACTATAGCTAATCAAGTAGAACATTTGTCTACTAAGATAGATTCAATTCCTAAGGAAACCCCTAGATTTCCAAATGAAATAGCTAGTCCTCATTTCAAAACAAGAAGTGTTTCTCATGAATTAGAAGAAGACTTAATTAAAAATAAAATGCAAAATAGTTTGATAAATAGAATAACTCAAAGTATTCAAGCTGATAAAGCTAGTACTTCAGAAAATAGAATTAATTGTTTAGAAACAGAAAGAAAAATAGCAGAATCGAAATTAGATGATAATTCAAGTGAAGATTCAGATAATTCGAGATACAAAAGATTAATAATGTAGAACAAGAATTTAGAGAAAATTCAGAAGTAGAAATAAATAGAATAAAAAGATAGAAAAATTATAGAAATTGGAATTCAATGAATACAAGAAATTATTATCCTAGACCTACTCCCCTAGATATTCAATATGAAGAAAGAAAACAATTCAAAACAAGTTCATATGATGGAAATTCTGTCTATGAATGGAACATAGATGGAAAATCGAATATGAAATATTAAATACATTGCAAGAAATGGGAATGGCTAAGGCGGCCTACAAAACATTAGGATTAATGAGTTAATATCATGACGATTAATTGTAGGATTTTCGTGACAATTAAAAAATTGGTGGGATAATTTATTAACTTTAGAAGAAAAACAACAAATACTAAATCATTCAATGAAGTAGAAGTAGAAAACAAATGCAGATGGAACTAAAACATTTGTTCTGAGAAAAACAATCGAATCTGATAGATCAATTGATAGTTACAATTTCAGTTCATTTCATAGGTAACCCAAAAGAAACTTTAGCTAGTTCAAAAATTATGTTAAGTAATTTAAGATGTCCAACCTTGTCGGATTTTAGATGGTATAAAGATGTATTTCTCACTCAAGTATTAAAAAGAAATGATGCTAATTCTCCTTTTTGGAAAGAAAAATTCATTACAGGATTACCAACTTTATTTTCGCAAAGAATAATATCTAAACTACAAAAAGAGGTAGGAAATGATTACATAAATTTCAACACAATATCTTTTGGTCAGCTATTTGCTTTTATTAAAAAATAAGGATTAGAATTATGTACAGAATTAAATATTCAAAATAAATATGGTAGAGAAACAAGTAGGAAACTTTTGTGAAGTTTTTGGTATTAAAGGAATTAAAGCCCCTTCAACTCAAAATAGAAAGTTAGAAAAATATAAAAGACATTCAAAATTCAAGAAACATAAGAATTATGATAATAGTCCATATTATAAAAAATATAAAAAGAAGAAATACAAAGGATATAAAAATAAAGATATTAATGAGAATAATTCAATAACTTGCTGGAAATGTGGTCGTTTCGGTCACAAGGCAAATCAATGTAAAATGAAGAAAAAGATAAATGAAATATTTCAAGAAGAAGATTTCAAAAAGAAAATGATAGCTTTATTAATAGAAGAAACAGATATAGACGAAGATAATATTCAAGATGACATAGATTCAGATTCAAGTTTAGAAAGCATAGAAAAATGTAAGTGTATTAATGTAATATCAAAAAGTAATAAAGAAACATTATTTGAAATGATAGAAAAAATAGATGATAAAGAATGTAGAAAAGAATATTTGAAAAAATTAAGAGATTTAATATTAGAAGAAGAAAAACCTAAAAGGTTTGAAGAACCATTCAGTATTTCAAAATTACTAGAAAAATATCCAAATGAAGGATTATTAGGAATTAGAAAGCCAGATGAAGTCAAAGAAGATATTAAAACATTAAAAGAACAAGTTAGAAAATTACAAAAGGATTTAATAGAATTAAAAACAAAAGATTTAGAATTAGATACAAAAATAAGTCTAATAAAGAATGGAATTACTTCAGAAGATTCTTCAAAAGAAAAAGAAGTTATAACTGATATTCAAGACTTAAGTTCTATTCAAATAAATAATGAACAAGTTTCAGATAAAATGTATATTCAAATGATAAATAAAATAGAGTATCAAAAATGGTATTGTTTTGTTACCATAGGAATAAATGATTTCAAACTCACGATTACACGCTATGATAGATAGTGGTGCTGATGCAAACTGTATTAAAACAGGAATAATCCCTACAAAGTATTGTCAAAAGACTAATGAGAGTTTATTAGCAGCAAATTCAAGTAGATTACATGTCAATCATAGAGTCATTTTAAATGTATGCAATGATGAGTATTGCATTAAAAATTTATGTTATGTAGTAGACGATATAACTCAAGATTTAATTTTAGGTTTACCATTTTTACATCAAATTAACCCTATCAAAGTAGATACTGAAGGTATTCATACAAAAATCATGGGTAGAAAGATTTCATTCAATTTTATTTCTCCAAAAAGACAAAAAGAAATAGATTTAATTCAAAAGTGTTCAATATTTAAGCAAATAAATAATATTAGTCATATTAAGAGTCAAATAGGATTTTTAGAAGAAGAACATTCATATGCTAGAATAGAAGATCAATTAAAAAATAATAGTATCAAAAGAAAAATTATTGAAGTAGAAGATAAATTTAAGAAGGAAATTTGTGCAGATCTACCTAATGCTTTTTGGGATAGAAAGAAACATGAGGTAGAATTACCATATGAAGAAGGGTTCCTAGAAAAAGATATTAAGACAAAAGCTAGGCCTATTCAAATGAATCAAGAATTATTAGAAACTTGTAAGCAAAAAATTAAGACATTATTAGATAAAAAATTAATAAGACACTCAAAATCTCCTTGGTCTTGTCCAGCTTTCTATGTCATGAATCAAGCTGAGAAGGAAAGAGGAGTACCTAGATTAGTTATTAATTACAAGCCATTGAATAAAGTATTAAAATGGATTAGATACCCTATTCCAAATAAAAGAGATTTATTAAATAGATTATTCAATGCTAGAGTATTTTCAAAATTTGATATGAAGTCAGGATACTGGCAAATTCAAATAGCAGAAAAAGACAGGTATAAGACTGCATTCACAGTTCCTTTTGGACACTATGAATGGAATGTTATGCCTTTCGGATTAAAAAATGCTCCTTCAGAATTTCAAAATATTATGAATGATATATTTAATCCTTATTCAACTTTTATGATTGTTTATATTGATGATGTATTAGTGTTTTCAAAAAATATAGATAAACACTTTAAACACTTAGACATATTTTTCAAAGTAGTAAAAAGAAATGGTTTAGTAGTTTCAGCTACTAAAATGAAATTATTTCAAACCAATGTTAGGTTTTTAGGTCATAATATTCATTTAGGAACAATCATTCCAATTAATAGACGTCTAGAATTTCTGAGAAAAATTTCGGATGAAATTAAGGATAAAAATCAATTGCAAAGATTTTTAGGATGTTTAAATTACATTTCTGATTTCTTTCCAAAACTTAGACAGAAATGTAATCCTCTATTTCAAAGACTAAAGAAAACCCCTCCAGCTTGGACAGAAGTCCATACTAAGGTAGTTCAAGACATTAAAAGACAAATAAAAAGTCTTCCGTGTCTAGTTATTCCAAATCCAAAAGCAATTAAGATGATTGTAGAGGCGATGCTTGGATCACGGGATATAGAGGCATTCTCAAGCAGAAGTTAGAAATAGACTCCCCAGAACAACTAGTGAGGTTTCATAGTGGTGTCTGGAGTGGAGCTAGAAAGAATTATTCAACCATTAAAAAAGAGATTTTATCTATTGTTTTATGTATTTCAAAATTTCAAGATGATTTATATTATCAGAAATTTCTATTACGTATTGATTGCAAATCTGCAAAAGATGTCTTAACAAAAGATGTTCAAAACATAGTTTCAAAACATATTTTTGCACGATGGCAGGCTATCCTATCTGTATTCGATTTTGATATTGAATACATCAAAGGTGAGGAGAATTGTTTGCCTGATTTTTTAACTCGTGAATTTTTAACTGGAATTTCAAAATAAATTCAATATTGCAAAACCCATTCCTTATCCTACTCAAAATACCCTTAACCTACCAGATTCAATGTATCATCCACCAATTCCTCGTCACAATTGACAGATAACTCAAGCACAAGCAATATCTATAAATACCAGCCATTCGTCCAAAGGATCATCTTCAGAACCAATTGGCGGACCACCAGCTCAAAGATTCTTTGCTCACGATTTTCTGTTTTGCAGGTATTATGAATCAAAGGTTGTTTGAGGACATTTCAGAATATCTTATTTCAAAAACAAAACTTCCTCTTGCTCCTAGAATTTTCTTTCATGGTCCAGGCAATGTAGCTAAAGTCGTTCATCAAAGAGAAATTTCAACAGTTCGGAATTCAAGAATCAAGAATGAATTATTCCCTACTCCACCAGTAATTCAACTCATTATTGATGATGATTACCAAGAAGTATTAGATTGGAAGATTCAACAAGAAAAACTCATAGATTCAATCAACAATTCAGAGCTTTCTCTGCCGCAACAACAAGAAGCATTGCAACAGTATTAGGCTCTCAAAGATCGAGAGAATTTCCAGAAATTCCAATAATAATAGAAACTTTCGACCAAACGGCCGAAGACCCAGATTCATCCGACTCCACCGATAATCCATCAGAAGAGCATTCATACTCACCTGATACCCCAGTTATCGTAAATCTCATTGACGTCGAAGACCAATGGCCTTCTCCCTAAAGAAGACAGTCTTCATTCAAAAAGTAGGCAATGGCAAGATGATTAAAGCTATTCAAGCACGTGAAGTGGGGACAGTCAGAAAACTCTGTTTTCCAAAACGCAGAGTAGGTCCCATGTCGGCACGTAACTACAAACAACTTTTCAAAAAAAAGATAAGATCAACTCAAAAGATTCCAAGCGGATAAGATCAACCTCACAAGAATTCAGACAAGTGTCTTCATTCAAAAAGCCGGAAGTAGATAAGGATTCAAAAGGTTCAAAAGGTTCAAAGACCAAGTCAAAATTGATTCAGGACAAACACAAGGACAAATTAGAAGCATCTGCAACAAATTCAATCCAGAGCAAAAACGTCTTCAAAAGAACCCCAAAGTCAAAAAGGCTATATGGCCTAACAATTCATAAGTCAAAAAGGCTATCAGGCCTATGGAGTTATCCGTTCAGCAAAAGCTCTATAAATACCAACTCAAGCATCGGAAGACAGACACAGCAAATCATACAGCAAATCACAGAGCAAATCCCAGAATACAGCAAATCTTAGTCAAGCTTAGACAATTCCATCCTCAAGTCCCAATTCCTTTCAAGCCTTTGTAATTTCCTTAGAATTTCAACGTCCCAACTTCCTCAGAATACAAAATCTTGTACTATTCATATTTTCCACTTTTACTTCAAGGATTTTTTCTGTAATCAGATTTCAATATCCAAGTTCAATAAAGTAAGTGTTTTATTCATCTCGATTTGCTGATCATTTTAAGTACCATATTCAATATTTTTCACTATTCACGTTGATTACTATTCATGATTACTATTCACGCAGTTACTATTCATAATTACTATTCATAAATACTGTTCATTTTTACTATTCACGTCATTACTATTCACGATTACTGTTCATTAATTTTCAAAATTTAAAATCACTGTAGCTTAATTAGTATATGACACCGGTCCTGCCCCGGTGTCATATACTAATTAAGCTACAGTATTTTTAATTTTTGAAATTATGAACAGTAAAAATGAATAGTAATGACGTGAATAGTAATCATGAATAGTAAACGTGAATAGTAACTGTGTGAATAGTAATGATGAATAGTAAAAAACGTGAATAGTGAAAATAATGAATATGGTACTTAAAATGATCAGCAAATCGAGATGAATAAAACACTTACTTTATTGAATTTTGATATTGAAATCTGATTACAGAAAAGATCCTTGAAATGAAAGTGGAAAATATGAATAGTACAAGATTTTGTATTCTGAGGAAGTTGGGACGTTGGAATTCTAAGGAAATTACAAAGGCTTGAAAGGAATTGGGACTTGAGGATGGAATTGTCTAAGCTTGATTAAGATTTGCTGTATTCTGGGATTTGCTCTGTGATTTGCTGTATGATTTGCTGTGTTTGATTTGCTGTTATTTGCCGATGGAATGTTGTTGATGATCTTTCTGAATGGAATGGAGTCCTTTTATAGTTGAAATCTGTGAATCCGTCCAATTCTAGCTGTTGAAATTTGATAAAGGCTAGTCTTTAGCCTTTTTGACTTTTTCTTTAGGCTTGAAGACTTTTGAGGTTCTTGCAGATTGAATCCCGTGGCTTGGTTTTGAATTTGCATTATTTGAGTCTTTGTTTGTGCAGGCTTTGTCTTGTATCCTTATCTCAATTTTGACTTGGTCTTTGAGTCCTTTGAACCCTTTGAATCCTTATCTACTTCCGGCTTTTTGAATGAAGACACCTGTCTTGATACTGTTGAGGTTGATCTTATCCGCTTGGAATCTTTGGAGTTGATCTTATCTTCTTGTTGAAAAGTTGTTTGTAATTATGTGCCGACATGGGACCTACTCTGCGTTTTGGAAAACAGAGTTTTCTGACTGTCCCCACTTCACGTGCTTGAATAGCTTTAATCATCTTGCCGTTGCCGACCTTTTGAATGAAGACTGTCCTTGATTGCTTCATGGTGAAGGAAGCTGATCTTCAAAGAAGTCGTCCTCTGGAATAAAGATTTTTGAGTAAAATCTATTTTGAAATCTTGCTTGAGATCTTGGAGAAGTTGAATCCTCTGGAGTAGCAGAACTTGAGTTTTCTTGAGCTGGAATTGACGGTGATTGAGAGTAAACTGCTTGGAACTTAACAAATCTTCATCAATTTTGGATCTTCAGGCATTGGCTTGAGTGGAGAATAAAAAGGCAAAGCTGGCAGTTTTCCGTGTCGCCTATCATAATCTTCAAAAAACTCTTGCATTTGATGTTGGTGTTTGACCCACCAATTGAGTGTAGTGGCATGATAGCGGTTTTTCTGCTTTTGCTCTTTTTTGGTACAATAATTAATACACTTTGGTAATTTCTTTGGTTGAAATGAACCAGTCTCTCGATTTTGAATGATATGAGTGATATTATAAATGCTTGAAAGTCTAGGAACTCTTTCAAGTAGTCCTGTGTTTGAATTATCAGATTCTCCTCGAACTAACCAGTATGGCTCTATTTGAGGAACTTTTCTCATTGAATCCTGCAAAACAGAAACTTGTTAGTGTATTAAAAGGTCTTTGAGTTGGTGGTCCGCCAAATGGTTTTGAAGATAATCCTTTGGATGAATGGCTGCTGTTTATAGATATTGCTTGAGCTTGAGTTGTCTGTCAATTGTGACGAGGAATGGATGGATGATACTTTGAATCTTGTAGGTCAAGGGTATTTTGAGTAGGATAAGGAATGGGGTTTACAATATTTATTTTGAAATTCCTGTTAGAAATTCAAGAGTTAAAAAATCAGGCAAACAATTCTCCTCACCTTTGATGTATTCAATATCAAAATCGAATACAGATAGGATAGCCTGCCATCGTGCAAAAATCTGTTTTGAAACTATGTTTTGAACATCTTTTGTTAAGACATCTTTTGCAGATTTGCAATCAATACGTAACAGAAATTTTTGATAATATAAATCATCTTGAAATTTTGAAATACATAAGACAATGGATAAAATTTGTTTTTTAATACTTGAATAATTCTTTCTAGCTCCACTCCAGACACCACTATGGAATCTCACTAGTTGTTCTGGGGAGTCTATGTCTAACTTTTTCTTGAGAATGCCTCCATATCCTGCTTCTGAAGCATTAGTCTCTACTATCATTTTAATGGCTTTTGGATTTGGAATAACTAGACACGGAAGACTTTTTATTTGTCTTTTAATGTCTTGAACTACCTTAGTATGGACTTTTGTCCACGCCAGAGGGGTTTTCTGTAGTCTTTGAAATAGAGGATTACATTTCTGTCTAAGTTTTGGAAAGAAATCAGAAATGTAATTTGAACATCCTAAAAATCTTTGCAATTGATTTTTATCTTTAATTTCATCTGGAAATTTTTCTGTAAATTCTAGACTTCTATTAATTGGAATAATTGTTCCTAAATGAATATTATGACCTAAAAACCTAACATTGGTTTGAAATAATTTCATTTTAGTAGCTGAAACTACTAAACCATTTCTTTTTACTACTTTGGAAAATATTTCTAAGTGTTTAAAATGTTTATCTATATTTTCTGAAAATACTAATACATCATCAATATAGACAATCATAAAAGTTGAATAAGGATTGAATATATCATTCATAATATTTTGAAATTACAAGGAGCATTTTTTAATCCGAAAGGCATAACATTCCATTCATAGTGTCCAAAAGGAACTGTGAATGCAGTCTTATACCTGTCCTTTTCTGCTATTTGAATTTGCCAGTATCCTGACTTCATATCAAATTTTGAAAATACTCTAGCATTGAATAATCGGTTTAATAAATCTCTTTTATTTGGAATAGGGTATCTAATCCATTTTAATATTTTATTCAATGGCTTGTAATTAATAACTAATCTAGGTACTCCTCTTTCCTTTTCAGCTTGATTCATGACATAGAAAGCTGGACAAGACCAAGGAGACTTTGAATGTCTTATTAACTTTTTATCTAATAATGTCTTAATTTCTTGCTTACAGGTTTCTAATAACTCTTGATTCATTTGAATAGGCCTAGCTTTTGTCTTAATATCTTTTTCTAGGAATCCTTCTTCATATGGTAATTCTACCTCATGTTTCTTTCTATCCCAAAAGCATTAGGTAGATCTGCACAAATTTCTTTTTTAAATTTATCTTCTACTTCAATAATTTTCCTTTTGATACTATTATCTTTTAATTGATCTTCTACTCTAGCATATGAATGTTCTTCTTGTAAAAATCCTATTTGACTCTTAATATGACTAATATTATTTATTTGCTTAAATATTGAACACTTTTGAATTAAATCTATTTCTTTTTGTCTTTTGGGAGAAATAAAATTGAATGAAATCTTCCTACCCATGATTTTTGTATGAATACCTTCAGTATCTACTTTGATAGGGTTAATTTGATGTAAAAATGGTAAACCTAAAATTAAATCTTGAGTTATATCGTCTACTACATAACATAAATTTTTAATGCAATACTCATAATTGTATACATTTAAAATGACTCTATGATTGACATGTAATCTACTTGAATTTGCTGCTAATAAACTCTCATTAGTCTTTTGACAATACTTTGTAGGGATTATTCCTGTTTTAATACAGTTTGCATCAGCACCACTATTTATCATAGCGTGTACTGTGAGTTTGAAATCATTTATTCCTATGGTAACAAAACAATACCATTTTTAATACTCTATTTTATTAATCATTTGAATATACATTTTATCTGAAACTTGTTCATTATTTATTTGAATAGAACTTAAGTTTTGAATATCAGTTATAACTTCTTTTCCTTTTGAAGAATCTTCTGAAGTATTCTTATTTTTTATTAAACTTATCTTTGTATCTAATTCTAAATCTTTTGTTTTTAATTCTATTAAATCCTTTTGTAATTTTCTAACTTGTTCTTTTAATGTTTTAATATCTTCTTTAATTTCGTCTGGCTTTCTAATTCCTAATAATCCTTCATTTGGATATTTTTCTAATAATTTTGAAATACTAAATAGTTCTTCAAACTTTTTAGGGCTTTCTTCTTCTAATATTAAATCTCTTAATTTTTTCAAATATTCTTTTCTACATTCTTTATCATCTATTTTTTCTATCATCTCAAATAATGTTTCTTTATTACTTTTTGAAATTACATTAATGCACTTACATTTTTCTATGCTTTCTAGACTTGAATCTGAATCTATGTCATCTTGAATATTATCTTCGTCTATATCTGTTTCTTCTATTAATAAAGCTATCATTTTCTTTTTGAAATCTTCTTCTTAAAATATTTCATTTATCTTTTTCTTCATTTTACATTGATTTGCCTTGTGACCGAAGCGACCACATTTCCAGCAAGTTATTGAATTATTTTCATTAGTATCTTTATTCTTATATCCTTTATATTTCTTCTTTTTATATCTTTTGTAATATTGACTATTATCATAACTCTTATGTTTCTTGAATTTTGAATGTCTTCTATATTTTTCTAACTTTCTATTTTGAGTTGAAGGGGCTTTAATTCCTTTAATACCAAAAACTTCACAAAAGTTTCCTACTTCTTGTTTTTCTCTACCATATTTATTTTGAATCTTTAATTCTGTACATAATTCTAATCCTTCTTTTTTAATAAAAGCAAATAATTGACCAAAAGATATTCTATTGAAATCTATGTAATCATTTCCTACCTCTTTTTGTAATTTAGATATTATTCTTTGCGAAAATAAAGTTGGTAATCCTGTAATGAATTTTTCTTTCCAAAAAGGAGAACTAGCATCGTTTCTTTTTAATACTTGAGTAAGAAATACATCTTTATACCATCTAAAATCTGACAAAGTTGGACATCTTAAATTACTTAACATAATCTTTGAACTAGCTAAAGTTTCTTTTGGGTTACCTATGAAATGAACTGAAATTGTAACTATCAATTGATCTATCAGATTCGATTGTTTTTACGTAACAAATGTTTTAGTTCCTACGCATTTGTTTTCTCTACTTCTATACATTGAATGATTTAATATTTGTTGTTTTTCTTCTAAAGTTAACAAATTATCCCACCCATTTTTAATTGTCTGAAAATCCTACAATTAATCTCATATGTATTAACTTCTGTTAATCCTAATATTTTGTAGGCTGTCTTAGCCATTCCCATTTCTTGCAATGTATTTAATATTTCATATTCTGATTTTCCATCTATGTTCCATTCATAGACAGAATTTCCATCATATGAACTTGTTTTAAATTGTTTTCTTTCTTCATATTGAATATCTGGGGGAGTAGGTCTAGGATAATAATTTCTTGTATTCATTGAATTCCAATTTCTATAATTTTTTTGTCTTTTTATTCTATTGATTTCTACTTCTGAATTATCTCTAAATTCTTGTTCTACATTATTAATCTTTGTATTTCCGAATTATCTGAATCTTCACCTGAATTATCATCTAATTCTGATTCTGTCATTTTTCTTTCTGTTTCTAAACAATTAATTCTATTTTCTGAAGTACTAGCTTTATCAGTTTGAATACTTTGAGTTATTCTATTTACAAACTATTTTGCATTTTATTTTTAATTAAATCTTCTTCTAATTCATGAGAAACACTTCTTGTTTTAAAATGAGGACTAGCTATTTCATTTGGAAATCTAGGGGTTTCCTTAGGAATTGAATCTATCTTAGTAGACAAATGTTTTACTTGATTAGCTATAGTATGCAGTATCTGATTTGAATAATTATTTTGTTGATAAACTTTTTTAATATCATCTAATACAACGTTTGAATTTCCGTCTTCTCTACCTATCTTAAAAGGACTAGCTTCTATTTCCTGTTGGTCAACTTGAATTTTTATTGGTTGTAAGGGTGGATGGATTGAAGTAATAACTTGATAATCATTAATCTTCCATTTTCTGTACAAATTACTTTGAACATTAATATAACTTTCTTTGAAAACATTGGAAATACCTTCATTTTTTGAAAACCAGTATTCTAACCATGAAAGTAAAAGAATATTACATTTCATCTTTTTCATATATGAAATCCATTCTTCTTTTAATTTCTCTTGAATAACTTCATTTAATGCTATAAACCAGAATTTCTTTTTACTATTTTCATTTTCAAAAGCTTCATTTAAATATTTAAAATCTATTTGAAATTCTTTCTTTTCAAAAGTAATAACATTAATTCCCATTTGTGACCTTGTAGGTGACATAGGGGGCGAATTGACTATTTCTGGCATAGGAGATTTGAAAACATATTTTGAAGGGTTTTCTGATACTATTGATGGTGATGGTTCAGAAAATGATCTTCTAGGTAAATTAAAATTATTTGAAGAACTTGTTCCTTCTCTAAATGAATTAAATCTTAATAAAATTGTTCCATCTTCTTTTTCTATAATATTATTAATTTCTCTTCTAATTATATTTCTAGAAGGTTGAGCATTTTGAATTTCAAATTGTTCAGGAATTGTAATTTCGTTCCATTTTAATCTTTTAGGAATAAAAACTGTTGGATTATTAGCTTCTACATGTAATAAAACTGTTTCTTCTTTTGAAGTTGGTAACATGTTGAATCTAGTATTTATTTGAGAATTCATTAATCTAAAATAAACTCTGTAAATAATTGCAAAATTTTTACAAAATTGTTCAAATTCATCTCCTTGTAAATGAATATCTAATACCAATGAATCTAATATTAATGGATCTGTTAAATCAACAGAAAAGTTTGGACAACAATATATTGGACCATTACAAACATTAGTTTGAATGATACTTAATAAAGAAGTTTTGTATCTTTTTAATCTTTTATCTCTTAATGCTAAGTAAATTGGAGCATCTACACCTATGTGTACTAAAGGTTTAATTGCTACTTGAATCATACCATAATGAATATATCTATAACCTTTGTCTATATATTTTTTAATTGAAACTTTATTTAATAAAGGAATTGTTTGAAATTCTTCTTGTAAAGAAATTGTTTCTTCATGAGTTTTAATTGAAAAAGCAGTTTTGAAATCTAAAGAACCTATCTTATATATTGACTCTATACTTTGTTCTGGAATAGACCAATTTGAGTAATCTAAAGGCATATGCACCTCCTGACTCTGCACGACGTCAGAGTTACCGTTTCTATCTTGAGTATTCAAAAACATTTTTCTAAATCTTGCTGCCATGTTTAATATAACATAATCTAATCGTTTACTCTTGACTTCAGACTAAGATCGGGGAACACGGGGAGCACCCTGCCTGGAACACCTCACACTCGGGCTTACCAACGGTCTTACTAGGCTCACCAAACCGCTTGCCAAACCTACCTTAATCTTAATCAAAGGTAAAGTCTTAAATTAAGGTTATGCTAAACACTTAAGCTTAATTTAAACTAATGCTTATGAACACCTAAAACAGTGAACAGATGGCTCTGATACCATTTGGGGGCAGGACCGGTGTCATATACTAATTAAGCTACAGTGATTTTAAATTTTGAAAATTAATGAATAGTAATCGTGAATAGTAATCAACGTGAATAGTGAAAAATATTGAATATGGTACTTAAAATAATCAGCAAATCGAGATGAATAAAACACTTACTTTATTGAACTTGGATATTGAAATATGATTACAGAAAAGATCTTTGAAATGAAAGTGGAAAATATAAATAGTACAAGATTTTGTATTCTGAGGAAGTTGGGACGTTGGAATTCTAAGGAAATTACAAAGGCTTGAAAGGAATTGGGACTTGAGGATGGAATTGTCTAAGCTTGACTAAGATTTGCTGTATTCTGGGATTTGCTCTGTGATTTGTTGTATGATTGGCTGTATTCTGGGATTTGCTCTGTGATTTGCTGTGTCTGTCCTCCGATGCTTGAGTTGGTATTTATAGAGCTTTTGCTGAACGGATAACTCCATAGGCACGATAGCCTTTTTGACTTTGGGGCTCTTTTGAAGACGTTCTGTATTGAATTTGTTGCAGATGCTTCTAATTTGTCCTTGTGTTTGTCCTGAATCAATTTTGACTTGGTCTTTGAACCTTTTGAACCTTTTGAACCTTTTGAATCCTTATCTGGAATTAAAACCCCTTCAGCTCAACATAGAAAGCTAGCAAAAAATAAAAGACATTCAAAGTTTAAAAATATAAAAATTCAGACAATAATGAATATTACAAAAAAATATAAAAAGAAAAAATATAAAGGTAATAATAATAATAATAATTCAATAACTTGGTGGAAATTTGGTCATTTTGGTCACAAAGCTAACCAATGTAAAATGAAGAAAAAAATAAATGAAATATTTGAAGAAGAAGAATTAAAAAATAAAATGATAGCTTTATTAATAGAAGAAAGTGATATAGACGACAAAAATATTAATAATGATATTAATATAGATTCTAGCTCAGAAGGTATAGAAAATTGCAAATGTATTAATGTAATTTCAAAAAAAATATTAAAGAAATATTATTTGAAATGATAGAAAAAATAGATGATAAAGAATGTAGAAAAGAATATTTGAAAAAATTAAGAGATTTAATACTAGAAGAAGAAAAACCTAAAAAATTTGAAGAACTATTTAGTATTTCAAAATTATTAAATAAATATCCAAATGAAGGATTATTATGAATTAGGAAACCAGATTAACTGAAAAAAGATATTAAAACACTACAAGAATAAGTTAAGAAATTACAAAAAGATATAATAGAATTAAAAACAAAATATTTAGAATTAGACACAAAAATAAGTTTAATAAAAAAAAATGGGCATACCCTAGATATTTCTTCAAAGGGCAAAGAAGTTATGGACGATATTCAAGACTTACATTTCATTCAAATAAATAATGAAAAAATTTCAAATAAAATGTATATTCATATGATAAATAGAATAGAGTATCAAAAAAGATTTTTTTTCTCTACTAAGAAAAGAATGATGGGGTATTTATCAAAAGACTACAAACTACTTTTCTAAAAAAAAGAAAGTAGCGGTTAAAGATGGCCAACCAAATTCAAAAGAAGATGTTGAAAACAACATTTCAAAATGAAGAAGTCTATATTCAAAAGTCATAAGAGGACATATCATTCAAGAAAGAAATTGGAGGATTGAGTAATCATTAGCATGGTTTAAGAATTCAAAGGCTACAAGGGAGAGGGACCTAGTGGTAAAGAAAGTCTTAAAGGTTATGATGTAGGGTTCAAAAAGTCTTAAAGACTATGATCAAGGATTCAAAAAGTTTTAAACGCTATGATCAAGTATTCAAAAAGTCTTAAAGGCTACAATGAAGACAGGCCTACTACCAAAGAGTTCTATCAATTGAAATTTTCCAAAGATTCAAATACCGCTTCTTTTAGTCATCTTTAAGTTTTGGGTTCTATCTTTGATACCAAATAGGGGTAGGATCTTTGATGAATGGTGACATGAGAATAGTAAAAAGTAAATATTAAATAAATAGTAAAAATGAAGATGAATAGAAGACTTATTATATTAAGTTTTGAAATATCAAATTTGAATACAATAGAGATCCTTGAAATAAAACCTGAAATACAAGGATTGAAAATAAAAGGTTTTGAAAATACAAGGAGATTTGGAAATGAGTTGGGAGTGTTTGGATAAAGGATAGAATATGTTACATATAAGCTCTTTTTCAATTCTTACATAAACATTAAACATTAAACCCTATTATTGATAGAAACAATAACTAGTATTGGTGTAATATTACTGTATTATTTGTATTTTTTTTATTTGATATATCTTTCTTAAATTTTACCATCTTATAAAATTTAATGGTGCAAAATCAATAAACGAAATCATTCCATTAAAATATTAGAAAATATGGAAGTCTTTCACTCTTTTATATATCAACTTAATAATTTTCTGTTTTTCAAAAAAAAACTTTTTAATAATTTTCTGTCCATTTAACCTTCATAAATGGCCCAAAATCCCACTTTAAGGTACAGTCTACCTAGGAATTTTTTCCACACAAATTGTTAAAAAAAAAATTTAAATAAATATTGATGTTAAAATTTTTGTTACATTTTATGGAAATCGATATTATGGATATCGAAAAAAAACTTCACTCTTTTTGTCCCGTTTTTGCTTCTTTCCAATTCATTTTAGCAAATTTCCTTTGCCAGCCACAGCCTTCGCTTTTTTTTTCCTCTTCTAGCACCGTCCTCCCTCTCTTCCCCACCTTGCTGCCGCCGCCCTCCTTCCTCTCTTTCCCATCCTTTCGCCCCATTTCCAACTCCAATTCCCTCCCCCAACCAACCCCACCCCACCACGCTAGCCCCCCTCCCCTTCCTACACTCCCCCCTCTCCCCCCCCGTCCTTCACCCCCCTCCCCAATTCCCACCCCCACCTCCAAAATAAAAAAAACCTTTATTCTTTTTTTCTATAACACCCCCTTGTTGCCCCCATTTACGCCACCCTATACAAAAAAAAAAAAATTTTTTTGATTTTTTTTTTGTATAACCAACCCCCCTTTGATACACACACCCCCAAAATTGCTGCCTAGGTGAATTAATTTTCAAAGGTGAATTTTTTTTTTGTGTGTAGATTTTTGTGTGTGTAAATTTCATGAATTAGCCAACCCACCATTGAGTGTAGATTTTTTTTTTCAAAGGTGAATTAATTTTTAATTCATGAAATTTTTAAATTTTTATATTGATAACATTTTTTTGTTAATTTTTATACTGATAAATTTTTTTTGTTAATTTTTATTTATTAAAATTTGTTAATTAGTTATCCTATACTGATAAAAATTTTATTTTGCAGCGAAAAGAGAAATACGTTGAGTGAAGAAAATCTCTATTTTGGAGGAGCCAAAAAAACCAAAAGAGACGAAGGTAAATAATTTATATAATTTGATTTTGTGAATTGACGTTATTTTAATTTGAAAATACTTTGTGAATATTATATTATTGATAGAATGATTTGAATTGATGTTGGGCATTTCGTTGTGAATAAAGTATGCTGATTGGATTGATTTGGATTGATTACTAATTTTATTCATTGAGTTTGCTATTATTGGAAAAATAAGCTGTGAATAGTGGTGTTGATGATAATGATTAAAGAATTTTGGTTGGATTTGATGAATATAATTGTAAATGTTGTTGGGAAAATGTTTGGTTATAAATATATAGGAAAATGTTAGTTGTTTACTTAAATGCATTTTTAATATTAATTTAATTCTTTTGTTTATTTGAAAGATTGATTCCATAAACTTTGAAATCCCCATTACTTTAATAACTTTGATGCCGATATTAATGTATGCTTTATGTTATTATTGATGTCATATACAATATAGAAATGGGGAAGGATCAAGTGAGGCTTGTGTTATATTGGGATGGAGAAATAATTAGTGGTCTGAACGGTTCCCAATACAGTAATAGTCCAAAATGGTTTATTGTTGTTGATCATAATATTAGCTTGGCTAAACTTTTGGGAATTTTGCATTGGGTGACTGGATGGATGGAAGTCAAGTTAGTATAAAGCTAATATGCCGTTATCCTATTAGCATCGCCGGTAATTCAATCACATACATACATGTTTCAATGGATGATGATGCTACGGTGAGGGAGATGTTGTGCATTCCAACGATATGTCCTTCTCTTAATGCGGTTGAATTGTATATAAGTCAAGAATCCGTTTCAGATTACTTTCGTTCTGAGGACAATATGTCATTTGTTCCTGAAACAAGTGTTGAGTCATTCACACAACTTCTACATAGTAGAGAAGGAGAGGGGCTTCTTAATGATCAGTGGTTTTCTTAAGGTGCTTTCATGTCGAATGATGTGTCTTTGCAATGACCTATGGTAATATTGGACTCTAGGTTTGTCCACGAGGGTCCAAGTCGTGGCCCTTTTAATGAGGGATCAAGTGGTGGCAATTTTAATGAAGGGCCAAGTCGTGCAACCCTAGACGAGGAACTTCTTACTCCCGACCCAATTGGCCAAACAATAAATAGGTGTGGGAGCACAAGTCAAGATGTAAGCATTCACGGTAATCCCATAAATTACTGGGTAGACAATGGTGGTGAATCATCCAAGAGCAGTGAAGCGGAAGAGGACGTGGGTGGTGGCCAACATAAGGAAGAGACTTTGAATCCACCAGTTGATGCTACTATGGATAACGTTGTAGTTGATATTCCCTTTTATTCGAACATTGGTGATGCAAAGTTTTCTATGATAGACAAGTTCGATGACTATAGACGACCCGTTTAGGTTGATGATCGAACTTCTAAGTTAGATGTTGGAATGGTATTTCGGACCAAAGAAAGGGTGCAACATGCAGTTAAATGTTGGACCATTCGTGTGCACAGATACTTCAAAGTGCATGAAAGTACTCCTACTAGCTGGTTTGTCCGCTATCTTTATTATGTGGATAAGAATTATTTATGGAGAGTTCAAGCAAAGCTGAGAAAGAAACATAGCTTTTGGGAGATCACAAAAATGCATCTGAAACACACATGCTTCTCTAAGATACAGTCAGAGGACCACCCGAATTTAGATTATGGGATGGTTGGACGGATGGTTCGAAACAATATTAAGGAAAATATTTCATACAAAGGTCTCGATATAGTTGAAGATGTCCTCTTTTTTGGGGTAAATATATCATATAAGAAGGCATGGTTGGGCAGAAGAAAAGCTATTGAAATGGTGTATGGTAATTAGGAGTCGTCGTACACTATATTATTGAAATTCTTACTTGCCCTTCAATCTTGTAATCCCAGCACAATTGTTGAATAGTGTCACACCGAAGATAGTATTGAAGATTACAACATCTTCAATTCCGTATTCTAGACATTTAGACCTTGTGCTGATGGTTTTCAACACTGTCGTCCCATTATTAGTATTGATGGAACGTTTCAATACGGGAAATGCAAGAAAAAAATCCTTATTGCAGTTGGTACTGATGCTGTTGGGCATATTCTTCTTATAGCTTTTGTCATTGTTGATGAGGAAAGTTTGGATAATTGGTCTTAATTTTTGTATAACTATATCTCTTCATGTGATTTGTAGCCGGCAAGCCGTTTGTTTGATTTCCGATCGACCGAGGGGAATATTGAGAGCAGTTGAGAACAACTCTGGATTACAACCATTGATTGTTCACCACAGATATTGCGTATTGAAACGTTTTATCAATACGTCAAAGCTAATTTTAGTGGGCGCTTTAAAAATAATGTCTTCACGGAATTAATACACCGCACTGCTTGCTCACATCAATAGCGTAAATTTGCTCAAATAATAGAAAAAATCCTAGAAATTGATGAAAACACCCATAAATGGTTGATAGATATTCCTCTCAAAAAATGGGTATTGTGCTTTGATAGTAGTGTCCGACATGGCATAATGACAACGAATCGTTCCGAATCATTCAACAGGGTGTTGAAAGGTGCGAGAAAGTTACCGATAACAACTTGTGTGCGTTCAACTTTTTATCGGCTGGTGAAATACTTTGATTCACACCTCACCGAAACCTACAAACATGTTGCTAATCAAAATCCGTGGCCCCTAAATGTGCTCGAATTAGGAATGAGCACAAGCCTAAATATCACCAGGTCATGGCCTTTGTGCGGGAAAAACGATTATATCAAATTACCACAGGGGTCCATAGTGACAAACGATGCAATGTGCATACCATACATCTTAACAACTGTACATGTACTTGTAGAAAGTTTGAAATTTACAAAATTCCTTACTCCCACGCTCAAAAGGTTTGCGCACAAATAGGACGAGTTGCTTTGGCCCTGGTAGATGGGGCATACAATGTGAAAAAAAAATGGTAGAAACATATTCAAACCATTTTTACCCATGCCCCACGAGGACTATTAGCCCCTTACATATTTTTACCTAGTGGCCGATAGTGTAAGGATCAATGATCAACCGAGCTGTTCAAAATCTACCCGTATAAGGAATAAAATGAATCGAGCACAACAGCAGAAATGCAAGGCATGTAGAGTAATTGAGCATAATAGGAAATCATACCCTAACATGGAGAGACTTAGAGATAGGGTAACCATGCATTCGTGAAGACCAATATGGAGAGATATATGGATAGTAGTATTATATGCTAGTGTTTTATGTAATATAATATTGTAGGGTTAGTTGTAATATTTTTATCTCGCATGTTGGTAATTAGTTTATGCAATATTTGATATCATGTGTGAATAGCTTGTGTGCTTATTAAATGGAGATTTTTCATGTGCAAAAGGGACCCAACGTTTGTTTTGGCTTGTACTTTATGCAATCGAAATTGTATTTGAAAATAATATGGTAAATTTGTAATTAATATATTCAGGTTATGGAGTTAGAAGGAACTTCATCCGGATTTGCAAATTTAACTCCAGGTCCAAGGCAACCGGATGTACTGACATTACAGTCCAGTTATTAATCGGAACTCATTTGGGATGACCTCGAAATTGAACTGTTGAAAGTGTATAGGTCAGATGTTGACTTCTGAAAAGCTACCCCACTCGATATTAGGGTTCAAGATGTACTTTTTCGAGTGAACTTTTATGGTGTATACATGAAAGGATGTATACAAGTAGATTATTCCTTGATCATGGCACTGGTTGAGAGATGGAGACAGGAGACGCACACATTCCACATTCTAGTCAGTGAAGCCACCGTGACATTACAAAATGTTGCGGTACTTTAGGGTTTATCGGTTTACGGAGATGCGGTGGTTGGTCCAGATCCGAGTCATACGGTTGAGGAATGACAAAATATATGTCATGAGCTGTTGGGTTACATGTGAGCTCCCAACCATTTTGATGGAGACCAATTGAAATTGAGGCGTATCTCCATGCATCTACAAGCGCGTCCTCTACTGCTCGAGTTCACCAATGATGAGGTGTTACAACATGTCAGATTTGGGATTATGCAAATTATTTGGTCATTATGAGGGACAAGTCAGGTACAAAAATCAAATTGATGTACCTACTTATACTGAGGGATGTAGCAACGGCATCGAGATATAGTTAGAATAGCGCCGTTCTAGCATTGTTATACAAGGCACTATGTCGGGCGACAATAGGAGATACGGCCGGTATATGTGGACCACTGAACTTATTACAAGTGTGGGCGTGGGAGAGATTACCAAAAATTAGTCCGTAATACTGTAATGTGAGAGAAGAACCTATCTTGGGCTACCCCGGTATGCCTATCAGGCATCGAGCATGCATGTACGTGTTTCCTACTTTTCTTTTCAATGGCACATTTGGTTTATCTTAAATTATGTCCAATCTTTTATATTGCCGGATTATAATCATCGCAAGTGAAACACGAGTTTGAGTTTCGCAAATGTCGGGTGTTATGTGTTGCGTATGTATCGAGATCATTTAAACTATATGTCCAATGATGACGTAAGTAATACACAATTAATGTTTCGTAATTTTTGGCTCGTTAATACTAAGTTTAGTTCAAACATTAATGATTGTTAACTTTCTTTATTTCACAGTTTAGCTGGCAATCGTATGTAGTGGAAGATTTGTACCATTTGCTAGATTATTGCTTACGAGGCCATAATATTTGATGTGCAGTCGTGCCTCTACTCAACTTTGATGTTGTTGAACTATATTTACTTAAGCAAGTTATGCGGCAGTTTGGCTTTATTCAAATGATTCCTGCTGTCGTTGACATGGATTTAAGGTTGCATAGACTTGATCGACGGGGCAGGAAAAGAGTAAATTGGATAACATGACATGCACCTTACGTTGACAGGTGGAACAACCGAAGGGAGAGAATTGTGCATGGATTGCTTTTAAGTGGCTCTATGCAGTATTTCTCATAATACATGGTTTGGTATTGTCGGATTACTTGAATTCTGATAGGTAATCCCGCGCATCGTCTTGCCTAGGGTATCCGCCCAACTGCATCAGTTGTCGAGTATTGGATATGTATATGACTTTTAAATTTTTAATATTTAGCACAGTATAGAAAACTTAAAGGGTGAGCGTTTTTTAATATGCAAGGTGAATGTTGAAAGCAAGTGTATGATTTGACACGCGATGCTTTGACCAATTTAGAGATAGATTCGATAGCTTGATTATCAAACGTACATAATATTTCTTCTCATGCATTGATGATACTTGGGGAGAGTCGTCGGATGCAAGTGACACGTTTAAGTTTTGAAGACCAAAGTGACTTTTAATAATTGCTTGGTTGTCCATCTACATCCGGTCGTCTATCTACATCCGGTCATCCATTTACGTTCGGTCGTTCATTTACTTCTGGTCGTCCATTTACGTCTGGTCGTCCATCTACTTCCCACCGTCGTAAAATTGATGATGATGATGATCAGATATTTAATACTGGTATGTTTCTTCATTAGTCCTGTGAGCCATATGAGGAGACACTTAAGATGGAACATTCATCGCAGTTAGACACTAGTACATCATCTCAAATACCTTCGTATAATTTGGTCTATAAGCGTCAAAGGCGTCTTCGTCCACAATCACGTATGAATCAATCTAATCCTTTTGATTTAGACTCATCGGAGACGCAAGGCCAATCCAATAAAAACCCACAGCTCCAACCCTAACCCCTTAGGTGACAGCCACGTAGAAATACTAGACAACCTTGCTATGGAACTTGATTTTTTTCCCAACTTGTTCAAATTTAGAACTTTTTTCTATTTCAGCTTGTTTTCCTACAACGTTCGCACATTTAACTTCTTATTCAATTATCAAATTTGATTTCCTAAATATGGCAATTGAGATTAGATTATCTCTCACTATCTTATACTTCTAACATGACGTTGTTTTACTACCTTAAAATTGTAACATGACGTTGTTTTAGTAACGTAGTATTATATTTTTACAACAAAATTAATAATAACTATACGATACTGAGAAAAAACTTTTTTTGTTATTAAAGGGATTACATTTATCAAATAAATAGTATCCTTCAAAATGTAAGAAAACTTAACTAGTTAGCTAACTTTATTGGGTCTGATTCTATCACTAACAAAACTAAAAAAGATATTAATAATAAATACTAATAATGCAATGGAAGATTTCAAGTTTTTAGTATACCACTTGCAACAATACGATCCAATTTAAATACAATCATATAATTCGATCAATATTCAGATATACATATTTTGAAGTATCATTCAACCTCTTCTTTTTTCGGTCTCTTCTAAAAATGCCAAAATCGAAAAGATAGTGAGAGATAATCTAATCTGAATTTTCATAAGGAGTCGATTTCCTAAATATGATATTTCAAATGGACATGCATCAGGGTTAGGGAGAAAGAGGGATGGGCAGCGCATGGCACTCATAAATCCTAAACCCTAAATAATATTAAAGAACAAAATTATAAAAAATATGTACAAAAAATTAATATGTCTTATTATGAAATAAAAATATATAATTATATTTTTTGAATTTAAAATTTTCTTATGCATATTCATCCAAATATATAAATTAAAATCATTCGTAATAATACACAACAAATTACTACAAAAATATTATTCAAGATTTCATTATTTTTTATTTTTTAAAATAAAAAATAGCACAAAAACTAATTAATAAGTCTTAAATCATATTAATTTTTTTTAAAAAAATTTACATTAAAGTTGAATATCAACTTTAAAATCGATATCTCGAATATCATTTTTAAAGTCAATATTCTGTGTATCAACTTTGAAATCAATATCACTAATCTCAGCACACCCCAAAATTATTAATATTTATTTAATTCTTGCACACCCCAAAATTATTAATATTTATTTAATTCTTAAAAAAAAACAATATTCTGCAAAATAACTCGTCTGCCCATTCTAGTATCCACTAATCCCAATCTTAGTTGAGAACCCAATTTTAAATAGCAAACTATGAAAATTTTATCTAAATCAAACTGCCAGATTAAAACATGGCATTGAATTAAGTTTGATGACCCATTGCAACACTACCATCCAAAATTCCAAATCCCATTTCTCCGGCGGGATCGATTGAAAACAGTCGTTGCCATTGGAACCCCATCTTCGTCGGCGGGATCGAACCCTGGAAATGTAGAGTTTAGTACCTAAATTGAACTTCAATTTGAGGTATTTGTGATACCTTTATTTTCAGCAATATTCATAATGATATGTTGTTAATTTACTAAATTGGCTACCAGAAGCAAATGGCTGAAACAAAGATGAGCTTTCAAGTATGAAGACAGCTCAATCGAAAAACAGATTAATATGTTTTCAATCCTCTGGTTTTGTTCTAAAAATGTCTGGAATCGGAATTTTTAATTCGTTGCTAGGCATGTCCTTGCCCTAGTTTCTTGTGAGAGCTTCTCTTAACGTGTGATCATGTTGCTTGGGCTTCTGGGGCTTGGATAGGATGAGAATGAGACCTCTAAGACCTATCAAAGATCGTGATTTACTTACAGACATTTGTTATGTCTTGTACAGCTATATATGCTTGCCCAAAATAGGGCAATTCCCGGGGACAAAATAAAGTAATTGATGGATTCTCTATATATTATCAGTAAGCAAGTGAAAGGGGAATTTGAGGATCAGCCTTGGGGTAATCACTGTCCATGTATTTTTTGACAATTGCAATACGTACTCCTCTAAAATAAAGAATAAGAATTCATGTTATAGGAGGTACTGAATAATGTTTAGTTTCATTGTACTGACTAGAATTCGGAATCCTATCTTGATTGTGTGATTTTGCAAGTGTTCTGCAGAGACTTTTTGCATTACTTTAAGTGTTGATTGCATGGTAAATTTGATTAATAAACTGATAATGATTAAAAAGAAACAATGATGGTAGATATCTGAAACCTTGTTCCTAGAGAATTAACTGGCTTGTTTTGATTTTAGTAAACCATGTTTTAGGAATTGGGGCAGTAATTATTCAGTCTACAGATAGTGTTGGTATAGAACAGATAACATGGGTTTTAGATGGTGATACTTTTAGAGAGAGGAGTTAGCATAATCTGTAAGAGCGTGCAAAGGTTTTCTTGAGCCAATGGAGGTTGGTCATCAAGTGCAAAGGCAGAAGGCAGCGACTCATAATTGTTGTGCATATATTTTATGACCATATGGCATCATTAATTTTGTTTTGGTCCACATACATATGCTTATATATGTTTATACTTGGAACTACATGGATTAAAAATTTTCGAGGGGACATCTAAGCTTTGGTTTTCCAGCAATTTGATAATCTTTATATTCCATGATGAACCCTTTGTTTGTTGAAGATGTGAGATTTGTAAACCTTGAATGCTAAATTGAACTAAGCTATCATGAAATGTGAATAAACAATATTTCAGGTTCCTCTACCAGTTTGTTCTTTCTTTAGTTTATCTACTGGAATGTCATAGATGGAAGAATTATTGTAATAGAAGTAAGGCTAGTGCTTTAGTTGAAATATCAGTTGTATTTTGGGCAGATAATTTATTACCTGTCTAATTTGGACAATTTTTCTCTGAGTAGCGAAAAGTACTAGAAATTTTATTTTTCTTAATTTTTAACCTTGTTGATTGTCTCATGCACTAATGATTATATGCAGTAGATGATTGACCTTGTTAAATAGGTGTAGAGGGCTGATTATGTGCATTACATGATGCTCGACATGATGCATTCTAAGATGAAGTAGACTGTTTATGTGTTGATGTCTATTTATTTTGTCTGTTGGGTTTATAGGAATTCCTTTAAGTAAAGGAGTGGATTTAGATATATTATCTAAATGGCCAATTCTGTCTGTAAATCTTTTGCCTAAAAAACTTAATAATTCAATGGACTGGTACGAATTTTTCAAAGATTCACTTTTTGCTTTTCCTCTGGTTAATAACGTGTCTGGCAAAAATTTTTATAACAACTCTACAAATATTTTCATAAATAGTGTACTTAAAAACAGTTTTAAGTATACTGGTGGAGTGTTATGAGTAAAAAACATGCTTTTGATTTCACAGAACCAACAAAGCCAAAATAAAGAGAAGAAGAAAACAAAGAAAAAAATTGTGCTTCTCTTGCGCTAATCATCTTCTTCTCCCCATCCAGATCTTGATTTGTTCTGACAGGTTTTTGAAGCTCAAATCAGCCCCTTTTCTTGCTGCCAGTCCTCAGTTCCTCCACTTCCTCTTCTATTGACACATAGGGAACCACTTTGAGAAAATTAGAATCCAAACTGTCCCAAATTGAGTCCTAAGGTTGAAATTGCAAGCAATTGGCATAGTTGGCAGTTGGCACAACTGGTTTGAAGTTTCTTGACCCTCATAGAGGTTGAAATTGCAAGCAATTGGCATAGTTGGCACAACTGGCTTGAAGTTCCTTGACCCTCACAGAGGTAATTTACTCAACTTGATCAGTGGAATCCTGTAATTTGTCTCTACCTTGTGAGGGACTGGATGGCTGTGCGGTATATGTTGTTTGGTGAGTTCAAAAGATAGAGGTCTATTAGAAAGCATGAATTTTTGCAAAGAAGCCTGATAGTTTCATTTGAATTGAATTTCCCAGAAAAGTCAACTCTTTTCTCTTCCATTCCCTCCGTCCCTTTGCTTGTTTCTGGCCTCTTCCCTCATCTCTCGTGCTCCCTCCTCTCTTCCCTTCTCCCCTTCTCTCTCCATCTTTTGCTCGAAAACGATGAATAGGAGGAACAAACTCAACCATGGGATTGCTTGGCATCCTCAATAGCATTGAAGATCACATAGGAGCAGAAGCTTAGCATTTGACTTGCTTAGTAAGCTGAATAAAATCCTAATTGGCATTCTAAGTTTGTTGAATTTGAGTTCAGATTATGAGTTCTGCGAGAGCATTCTGTTAGGGTTTAAAGCTCAGCTTATTGAAAACAATCTCCATTGTAAGTATCGGATTTTAAATTATATTTCTGCTGTTGGATGATTGGAGTGCTCATATTCTGTTCATTATATTCTTTGCATGTGTTAAATTATAATGTTATTTTAGTTCCCTAATCAAATGATGCGGACAACAAACTCAACAAAATAAAAAATTTAGGATTTCCTTAATCGTGCCCAAGTTTTGTTTCTGAATTCTATTTAGTTTTTATTATTTTTTTAATTTTTTAAATACTGTCTTTGTTTCTAAAACCTGTTTAGTTAAGTATTAGCTGTTGGAAATTGAGTCTTGTTTGGCAATTGAAAGCTGGATACTATTGTAGTTGAATTTAGTTGTAGAGTCTATAAATAATGTAATGCTTCGAGAGATTTCAGCTTAATAAAGATTTCCTGCAACATTTTCATCTTCAAAGTTTGTGTCATACAACTTTGCTTTGGGTGTGATGCCTAAGGGTCTCTGGCTAAGACACCCTTAGGAGCGATTCCTAGAGAATTTTCAGTTTTCCTGCAATTTTATGGCACCTTTCATCTTTCTTGTCCTTAAACAACAGTTGTCCGCATTCCCGACGGCTAGAACAATTTTTATAAAATTGATTCAGTTTGGACACATGCTTGTGCTACATAATCATATGGGGGTGTGTTGAAACTGATTTTTCTTAATCTCGGCTAAATTTTTGTTAGAGGGAGAAAAAGACAAAAAATGGAGCAAAAACGGCAAGTCTTTGCAGTTGATCTACTGGAAAGGTATGCTGCAAAAGGGCATGGAGTCATTACATGTATGGCTGCAGGGAATGATGTCATTGTTCTGGGAACAAGTAAAGGGTGGATCATCAGGCACGATTTTGGAGTTGGAGATTCTTATGGTATGATTGAACTTAAAGAATTTAAATTATATTTGCAATAACATTTCTGTTTAGCCCCCTTACACTACATGCACACCCCAGCTAAATTTTGGGTCTAGAGCACACAATTGAGACTAGCAATAAATTAGAATAACAATGTATGGATAGATTAGATTTTGCTGATAAACTTGTGTTGAAAAGGTGACTTTTGTTTGTTTAGTTGATTTTAATGGGGAAATTTGTGATTCTATTGTGAGAGAAGGGAGGGCAGAGGGTGAGTTGGGATGTGGATAATGATTATAATGCAACTAAATTACCATTTCTTTTACCTAAATTAGATTGCATCTTTTTTTTTGGTGGAAATTAGGGTGTAGGAGGTAGGATATTGTCTGATTTTAATCAATAGAATTGTTGGTTGTTTGTAGTTTGTTTTAGGGTGGTGGAGGACTCGTCGAATTATGAGCTTATGTAAGTTCCTGAGGGATGGTAAAATTCTGACTTCCGTATTCATTTTATTCTGTGTAGATATTGATCTTTCTGCTGGTCGGTCTGGAGATCAGTCCATTCATCGAGTATTTGTTGATCCTGGTGGGAGCCACTGTATTGCTACTGTGGTTGGTCCTGGAGGTGCTGATACATTTTATATACACGCCAAGTGGGCTAGACCTCGTTTGCTTAGCAAATTCAAAGGTCTTATTGTGAATGCTGTTGCGTGGAACAGACAATTAATAACAGAAGGTGAGAATGTTTTTCTGCCTTACTATTATCTGATTTCTTTTCACTTGTTTTATGAATCTTTGCAAATATTCATATATCCTTTGGCGGCTGTGGTATTTTTGTAGCTTTCACGAGGAAGTCATCCTGGGTACTGAAAATGGCCAGCTTCATGAAATTGCTGTTGATGAGAAGGATAAAAAGGAGAAGTATATAAAGTTTTTGTTCGAACTGAAGGAACTTCCTGAGGCTTTCACTGGATTGCAGGTTTGTTTCTTCCAGTATTCCGTTTTTCTTCTTACTGTATTCACTGAGTAGTTTACTGGGTGTGTAAACATCCCATATTTTATTGTCTTTTGCTCTTGTCAACTTATTTGTTCCTGATGTGTGTTCAATTTTTTAAAATCTGGGAATAGAAATTCTGAGTTACTCTCTTTTCATCCATTTACAGATGGAAACAGCAAGTGTGTTGAATGGAACTGCAATTAGATATTATGTGATGGCTGTTACTCCTACTAGGCTTTATTCTTACACAGGAATAGGTTCACTAGAGGTGGGATTTAGCTTGATCTTTGATACTCTTTTTTATTTTTTCTGCGAAATTTGTTTACTTAATTAACCTGAACTGTGTTGTGATTAGCTGCATAATGCACACACATGTAATAGAAACATCTCGTGCATTATACTTGTAAATGGTTATTAAGATATTGTTTGATTTCATCCTCTCTCATATTAGCTTTGGTAGGAGTCTTTTGCCATTAAGTTACAAGCATCTGTAATAAATTGAGACAATAAATTAGAATAACAATGTATAGGATAAATTAGACTTTAAGATGTACACTTACTTGAATATTTGGTTCCATTAACATCTTTGCTTCCTCACCTCTTTAAGTTTGATGTTCTGTTTTACTTATTATGACCTTTAGTATTCTTTATTACTTTCATTTGTCTGGCTGAAATTTAATGCTGTTTCCCTACTTCTTTCCAGTCTGTTTTTGCTAGCTATGTGGATCGCACAGTTCATTTCATGGAACTGCCAGGTGAAATTCCTAACAGGTTAGTAAATTTATGATTCATATTTTTTTTTTTCCGGAAATAAGAAAGAGTGAAATTTTTTTTCTTCCTCTAGGTAGCATTTGTGGGCTAAGTAATTTAATTGGCATCCATCTGTTTTGCGGATAGTTAAGTATTCAATGATTAGAGCTTTTAAGAACAGAGTCTAACTTGGATTTGTTTCCAATGCCTTGTCAAAACAGCTGTTAGGCAGGTTTATCAATTTAGATATCAGACAAGATATGGCGATTTAATTATTTATATTATGTTTATGAGAATTGTTGCCATGTGACTGGAGGTCAAGGGTTTAAGTCGCGGAAACAGCCCCTTGTAGTAATATAAGGTAAGGCTGTGTACATCAGGCCTTAATAGCCCGTCCCCACATGTAGGAGCTTCTACGCACCCGGCTGCCTTTTTTTTTTTTTTTTTTTTTTTTAAATGTTTGTGAGAGAACAATAGATTGGGTGAGGTTAGCACATTGTTATTGATGATGTGGACTCATGATGTATGAATTGTGGATCGTTGTGTTTGGTGGAATGTGGTAATCATAGTTCAGTTATTTTTACAGAGAAATAATATATTTGTTTGTAAGTACACATCTTCTTGGATAGGAGTAATATTGTTTTTTTTTTTTTTTTTTCCTAATCTGTTGAACACCAATGGTGCTTAATATGAGCTTGTTGCAGTGAACTTCACTTCTTTATCAAGCAAAGGAGGGCTGTACACTTTGCATGGCTTTCAGGAGCAGGAATATATCATGGTGGGCTAAATTTTGGTGCACAACATAGGTGAGAGATGAAGGCCAGCTATTGCTTGGCTCCTTCAATAATTTTTTAGTTGTAGATGTTTTTGTTGCTGTTAGTCGTCTTTATTTGCTTTTCCTTAAAATATACATCATTTTCCCTGTTCATTCTTTAAATAAATATGTATGTTGACGCAATAATTATTATTATCAAAGAGTTTTGTAAATCTTGTGCAGTTCACCAGATGGAGATCAGAATTTTGTGGAGAACAAGGCTCTCTTGGACTATTCAAGATTGGGGGAAGGAGGTGAAGCTGTTAAGCCTAGTTCTATGGCTGTGTCTGAGTATCATTTTCTTCTCCTCATTGGAAACAAGGTCAAGGTGTGGTATTAGAAGCTCAAAGAGTTCTTTCACATCTGGTCCTTTGGTTGGGTTATGAAAACATGATAATTAGCCAAACAAAAGTTTGTAAAACTGTATACCCACCTCCATAATGTGCAAATTCAGTTACAAGTAGTTTTTCAAAGCCAAGTTTATGTCATGAAGAATTAATCAAGGAGCACCAAAAATTGTTCTAATCTATTCTGATATCTGTTTCTCAAAGTCTTCATATTCCTCTAATTTGTATGTTTGAGAACAAACTTGAATGGCCAAATATGGTCTTGCAGATCAAAATGTGCCAACATGTTGTAACATCTGAGGAAACATGGTTGACATAAGAAGTTGAATAATTGGTCAAGTTGTGTTATTTAAGACCCTTTCATGTTACCCTTGTTTTGGTCTTTCTGTTTACCATGTTTGTTTTTCTGTATAATTAGTGAAGCTCTTCTGTCAGAAAAAAACAAAAGAAAAGAAAACTAATAAGGGAGCTGTTGTGAGTCATAAAGCACAGCGGATACTATGGTTTACAATATCTTGTAGGTTGTGAATAGGATTAGTGAGCAGATCGTAGAGGAGCTTTATTTTGATCAAGCTACTGATGCAGTTTCAAGGGGTATTATGGGTTTATGCAGTGACGCATCTGCTGGACTGTTTTATGCATATGACCAGAACTCCATCTTTCAGGTTTGCTTACAATGACTT
This sequence comes from Gynochthodes officinalis, assembly GCA_020080225.1. Taxonomy (NCBI): domain Eukaryota; kingdom Viridiplantae; phylum Streptophyta; class Magnoliopsida; order Gentianales; family Rubiaceae; genus Gynochthodes; species Gynochthodes officinalis. Next base: position 30,214,682 of record CM034625.1, on the reverse strand, counting down.
CATTACTTGTTCCTTCTTGCAATGGCACAATCATCTCTTGTTTACCCACTAATCGATTCTCACAACTCAGTTATCTGTGAATGATGAGGGCGAGACATGTGGAAGGTGTATTTAGACTTAAAGGAATATGCTGCAGCTCTGGCAAATTGTCGTGATGCCCTCCAAAAGGACCAAGTTTATTTGGTACAGGTCAGAGAGGCCTATGGTTCTCATTATATATGCCTATTGAAGTGTCTGCAAGCAGGCTTTATTCTAAAAATCAACTTTTAAATCATGATAAATATTGATTAGTTCGTAAACTTTTTTCCAATACTAATTAAGATCTTATAGATACAGAAATTTAAGTGGTAGCTGTTTGCAGGCTGAAGCTGCTTTTTCTGTGAAGGACTTTCTTAGAGCAGCATCCTTTTATGCAAAGGTGGTGTAGCTTTCACTTGACTTGCTACTAGCTTGCTAGCTGTCTTATTCATTTTCTACTAATATCTTTTATATTCAACTTGGTAAAACTGGTAATGTTGCTAAGTGACATTTCTCTAACCCACCAGAGTTATGCTGCATATCAAGATGCATAGCTCTATTGTGGTGTGCGATCATTATTGAGACTTGATAAGCTAATGAAGGTAAAATAGGCTGATAATGGGGTTAATATCACCAACTATGCTTAATAACCACTGGTGGTATGTATGGACAATCTAAGCCTTAGTATGTATGTGTTGTTCATACATTATGATCATATTTTTGAAATTCAAAGACTGCTGATTGATGGGGAAGGGAACAGTCAGATTGCTTCAGCAGTAAAATTTTGGCTGCAGTGCTGGACATCTAGCTATTACACGTGAATAATGTCAGATGATTTGTATGCTTAAGTTCATATTTGAAGGCCATTCAACTAGGATATTCCTATATAATCTACTTTTCATTGAACTTAAAATGTGTTTCTGAGATAATTAGACTCATTATTTTGTTTATTTGTTAACCTTTGGAGGACATTTCCTAAGACATAGGACTGTATTTTGCAGATTAATTATGTGTTATCATTTGAAGAGATCACCTTGAAGTTCATTAGCATTGGCGAGCAGGTAACATAAGGGTCTGTAATTGTTTCCTCAATCATATATTAGTTTCCTTGACTAGAACTATTGTCCATTTTTTCAGTATATCCAAGATATATCCACCAATTATAAAACCAGATTGGAATAGAAGGTACTTGAGTTGAAAAGGTTTTATGGAAAGTAAAAAACCATGAATGATTGAATGGTCTAAGGTAAAAAGCTTTGTACCAAGCCTCCAAGTAGTCCTGGTACGTGTATCCTCTAAATTGAGTATCTATTGCAAATGATTTAAGCAGAGAATGACTTCCCCACTCATCAAAAGAACAAATCTTTTTGATAATGGCTTTTGAATAGGCAACTCTATTGGAATCTTTTGGATCTAAGGTATGCTTAATATCTACTGATCCTGAATCAATCAAAACCAGGAGATAGAATGAAATATCTTTTTCAGCATTGAATGGTATCCAATTGCAATCTGGATGAATGGTTTGTTCAATGTATTTTGAAAAGGTTTGGAAATCTGGACTTTGAATAAAATGAGTAAAGTAAAGTGGCTCAATTATTCCTTTAGTAAAATAAGTAAGATTTGAGCTAGAAGCAGCTGGTGGAGATTGAGTTTGACTGGGGGGAGTATTTCTTTGAATGGTAGTCTTTTGATAAGGAGCTTCTAAAGCTTGAGCAAAATTTAATGGAGGATAATCAAAAAGGGATTGAAATCTGTTTGGTGAAGTTAAATGAATAAGTGGAAGTTTTTTGGAATCACCTTCTTTCTTGACTGAACTCATTTTGAAATTCCTGCTAAAATTCACAAGTTTAAAATTAGACAAACAATTCTCCTCACCTTTTAGATATTCAATAGAAAAATTGAATATAGAGAGGATAGCTTGCCATCTTGCAAAAACTGCTTTAAAACTTCTTTTGCAAAAATATGTAATAGAAATGATTGATAATATAAATCATGAAATTGTGAAATGCATAAAACTATGGATAAAATTTCTTTCTGAAACTTAGAGTCTATTCTATCAGATGAATGTTCTTCTTCTAAAAATCCTATTTGACTCTTAATATGACTAATATTATTTATTTGCTTAAATATTGAGCACTTTTGAATTAAATCTATTTCTTCTTTTTTGGGAGAAATAAAATTGAATGAAATCTTCCTACCCATGATTTTTGTATGAATACCTTCAGATCTACTTTGATAGGGTTAATTTGATGTAAAATGGTAATCCTAAAATTAAATCTTGAGTTATATCGTCTACTACATAACATAAATTTTTAATACAATAATCATCATTGCATACATTTAATATGACTCTATGCTTGACATGTAATCTATTTGAATTTGCTGCTAATTTCATATCCATACATTTAACACATTGATTTTATTTTATACAACACTATCCATTAGTAGTGTGTATAAATAACTATAAGAATAAAATTCTCATTCAGATAATTAGAGTTCTAATGAAGATATTTGTTGTCACAATCTTATTGAATTATTAAAATACCTTTCTCAAAATTTTCAAACTTCATTTTATTCTTTGAACTATTCAAACAATCTCAAATCTATAATTCAATAAGTATATTTAATCATTTTAAATGATTAATTTGAGAATAATGAAGTAAGAAAATTAGCTTTAGCACAAATAATCACGAGACTATATATATCTAATGTATTAGTCAAGATGATTCATCAAATACTCTCCTTTTACTGTAAAAGGTAATTTGGTCATTTATATAGTAGATAATATTCACACGTCTCAATTGATTTTGGATCAAAATATCCAAATTATCATCAAAATGTAATTTGGATATGTAAATATTATTTACATGACCAAGTTGTGATGCAAAGGTATATTATCCAAATTTTTAATAGCTTTTGGACTAATGTATGATCATTGAATTAAGAAACCAATTCAAAATTGGATTTCGTGATATAAAAGAACAAATTTTATTTTTCTTTATGAAAGATTATCTTAAAATGTCAAACATGAAATAGAATTATTTTAGTAAATCAAACTAGCACAATGATTTTTAATATAAGTTCAATAAGCAAAGAAAACTATTTCTCTGGTTAATGTTGCAACACTTGCCCCAATTGTCAAGTATAGGATCATTTCTTTCTTAATTATCAGCCTATTTAGCTTTAAACTTTACACACACACACACACACACACATATTTCACGAGTATATATAGACATGATATCAAATGCCATTAGTCTAATTTTTAATTGGTCTTGAGCTAAGGGACCGCCGAATGGATCTGTGGATGATCCTTCCGAGGAGGCCTTGCTATTTATAGACATTGATTTTGCTTTTTCTTTGAATTGCATGAACTGCATGAATTCTTGATATTGTGCCCAGCCTTCAGCCATGTCGTTATCCTTTGGGACTAATTCTGGCATGGATGGAATTTGGCGTTCTGTAATTTTTCCTTTTTTCTTTTCATGTTTTTGAATTGTCTCTTTTGCTTTTGCAACAGTTAATGGTACCGCCAAGGGTGGTCCATGAGCCTGCTTTGTTGGTGATTGAATCTTTATTCCTGTTTGTGGAATCTGATGCGCATCCGAGAACTGAGCTGCCACCATTTCTTGAGTAATTGATACTTGGGTCCACCATTTGATTTTGAATTCCCGAACCAAGGACATAGGATATGGTTTGGGATGGAATGAATGAATTTTGTAACTCCAACAAAATATCCATGGGACTTTGAACATAATATGAAATTGAATGGGTTGCATGTAATCTGGAATCCTTCCTTCAGTTTTTCGAATGAATAATTTGTAAGCCATTTGAGTTTCTGGGGGATAAATATCTTCAGTATATCCAAGATATATCCACCAATTATAAAACCAGATTGGAATAGAAGGTACTTGAGTTGAAAAGGTTTTATGGAAAGTAAAAAACCATGAATGATTGAATGGTCTAAGGTAAAAAGCTTTGTACCAAGCCTCCAAGTAGTCCTGGTACGTGTATCCTCTAAATTGAGTATCTATTGCAAATGATTTAAGCAGAGAATGACTTCCCCACTCATCAAAAGAACAAATCTTTTTGATAATGGCTTTTGAATAGGCAACTCTATTGGAATCTTTTGGATCTAAGGTATGCTTAATATCTAATCGATCTGAATCAATCAAAACCGTGAGATAGAATGAAATATCTTTTCAAGATTGAATGGTATCCAATTGCAACTGATGAATGGTTTGTTCAATGTATTTTGAAAAGGTTTGGAAATCTGGACTTTGAATAAAATGAGTAAAGTAAAGTGGCTCAATTATTCCTTTAGTAAAATAAGTAAGATTTGAGCTAGAAGCAGCTGGTGGAGATTGAGTTTGACTGGGGGGAGTATTTCTTTGAATGGTAGTCTTTTGATAAGGAGCTTCTAAAGCTTGAGCAAAATTTAATGGAGGATAATCAAAAAGGGATTGAAATCTGTTTGGTGAAGTTAAATGAATAAGTGGAAGTTTTTTGGAATCACCTTCTTTCTTGACTGAACTCATTTTGAAATTCCTGCTAAAATTCACAAGTTTAAAATTAGACAAACAATTCTCCTCACCTTTTAGATATTCAATAGAAAAATTGAATATAGAGAGGATAGCTTGCCATCTTGCAAAAATCTGTTTTAAAACTTCTTTTGCAAAAATATGTAATAGAAATGATTGATAATATAAATCATGAAATTGTGAAATGCATAAAACTATGGATAAAATTTCTTTCTGAAACTTAGAGTCTATTCTATCAGATGAATGTTCTTCTTCTAAAAATCCTATTTGACTCTTAATATGACTAATATTATTTATTTGCTTAAATATTGAGCACTTTTGAATTAAATCTATTTCTTTCTGTCTTTTGGGAGAAATAAAATTGAATGAAATCTTCCTACCCATGATTTTTGTATGAATACCTTCAGTATCTACTTTGATAGGGTTAATTTGATGTAAAAATGGTAATCCTAAAATTAAATCTTGAGTTATATCGTCTACTACATAACATAAATTTTTAATACAATAATCATCATTGCATACATTTAATATGACTCTATGCTTGACATGTAATCTATTTGAATTTGCTGCTAATAAACTCTCATTAGTTTTTTGACAATATTTTGTAGGAATTATTCCTGTTTTATACAGTTTGCATCTGCACCACTATCTATCATAGCGTGTACTGTGAGTTTGAAATATTTATTCCTATTGTAACAAAACAATACCATTTTTGATACTCTATCTTATTAATCATTTGAATATACATTTTATCTGAAACTTGTTCATTATTTATTTGGATAGAACTTAAGTTTTGAATATCAGTTATAACTTCTTTTCCTTTTGAAGAATTTTCTGAAGTATTCCCATTTTTTATTAAACTTATCTTTGTATCTAATTCTAAATCTTTTGTTTTTAATTCTATTAAATCCTTTTGCAATTTTCTAACTTGTTCTTTTAATGTTTTAATATCTTCTTTGACTTCGTCTGGCTTTCTAATTCCTAATAATCCTTCATTTGGGTATTTTTCTAATAATTTTGAAATACTAAATGGTTCTTCAAACTTTTTAGGGCTTTCTTCTTCTAATATTAAATCTCTTAATTTTTTCAAATATTATTTTCTACATTCTTTATCATCTATTTTTTCTATCATCTCAAATAATGTTTCTTTATTACTTTTTGAAATTACATTAATACACTTACATTTTTCTATGCTTTCTAAACTTGAATCTGAATCTATGTCATCTTGAATATTATCTTCGTCTATATCTGTTTCTTCTATTAATAAAGCTATCATTTTTTTTTTGAAATCTTCTTCTTGAAATATTTCATTTATCTTTTTCTTCATTTTACATTGATTTGCCTTGTGACCAAAGCGACCACATTTCCAGCAAGTTATTGAATTATTTTCATTAGTATCTTTATTCTTATATCCTTTATATTTCTTCTTTTTATATTTGTTATAATATTGACTATTATCATAATTCTTATGTTTCTTGAATTTTGAATGTCTTTTGTATTTTTCTAACTTTCTATTTTGAGCTGAAGGAGCTTTAATTCCTTTAATACCAAAAACTTCACAAAAGTTTCCTACTTCTTGTTTTTCTCTACCATATTTATTTTGAATCTTTAATTCTGTACATAATTCTAATCCTTCTTTTTAATAAAAGCAAATAATCACCAAAAGATATTGTATTGAAATCTATGTAATCATTTCCTACCTCTTTTGTAACTTAGATATTATTCTTTGTGAAAATAAAGTTGGTAATCAGTAATGAATTTTTCTTTCCAAAAAGGAGAATTAGCATCATTTCTTTTTAATACTTGAGTGAGAAATACATCTTTATACCATCTAAAATCTGACAAAGTTGGACATCTTAAATTACTTAACATAATCTTTGAACTAGCTAAAGTTTCTTTTGGGTTACCTATGAAATGAATCAAATTGTAACTATCAATTGATCTTGCATCGATTGTTTTTCTCAGAATAAATGTTTTAGTTCCATCTGCATTTGTTTTCTACTTCTACTTCTGTTGAATGATTTAATATTTGTTGTTTTTCTTCTAAAGTTAACAAATTATCCCACCAATTTTTTAATTGTCCTGAAAATCCTACAATTAATGCTGTTGCAGTATTAATTTATGTTAATCCTAATGTTTTGTAGGCCGTCTTAGCCATTCCCATTTCTTGCAATGTATTTAATATTTCATATTCTGATTTTCCATCTATGTTTCATTCATAGACAGAATGTCCATCATATGAACTTGTTTTAAATTGTTTTCTTTCTTCATATTGAATATCTGGGGGAGTAGGTCTAGGATAATAATTTCTTGTATTCATTGAATTCCAATTTCTATAATTTTTCTGTCTTTTTATTCTATTAATTTCTCGTCAATTATCTCTAAATTCTTGTTCTACATTATTAGTCATTTGTATTTCTGAATTATCTGAATCTTCACTTGAATTTGAATTATCGTCTAATTCTGATTCTGTCATTTTTCTTTCTATTTCGAAACAATTAATTCTATTTTATGAAGTACTAGCTTTATCAGCTTGAATACTTTGAGTTATTCTATTTATTAAACTATTTTGCATCTTATTTCTAATTAAATCTTCTTCTAATTCATGAGAAACACTTCTTGTTTTGAAATGCGACTAGCTATTTCATTTGGAAATCTAGGGGTTTCTTAGGAATTGAATCTATCTTAGTAGACAAATGTTCTACTTGATTAGCTATAGTATGTAATATCCGATTTGAATAATTATTTTGTTGATAAACTTTTTAATATCATCTAATACAACATTTGAATTTCCATCTTCTACCTATCTTAAAAGGACTAGCTTCTATTTCCTGTTGATCAACTTGAATTTTTATTGGTTGTAAGGGTGGATGGATTGAAGTAATAACTTCATAATTAATTTTCCATTTTCTATACAAATTGCTTTGAACATTAGTATAACTTTCTTTGAAAAAATTGGAAATACCTTCATTTTTTGAAAACCAGTATTCTAACCATGAAAGTAAAAGAATATTACATTTCATCTTTTTCATATATGAAATCCATTCTTCTTTTAATTTTTCTTGAATAACTTCATTTAATGCTATAAACCAAAATTTCCTTTTACTATTTTCATTTTCAAAACCTTATTTAAATATTCAAAATCTATTTGAAATTCTTTCTTCTCAAAAGTAATAATATTAATTCCCATTTGTGACCTTGTAGGTGACATAGGGGGCGAATTGACTATTTCTAGAATAAGAGATTTGAAAACATATTTTGAAGGGTTTTCTGATACTATTGAGGTGATGGTTCTAAAATGATTTTCTAGGTAAATTAAAATTATTTGAAAAACTTGTTCCTTCTCTGAATGAATTAAATCTTAATAAAATTGTTCCATCTTCTTTTTCTATAATATTATTAATTTCTCTTCTAATTATGTTTCTAGAAGGTTGAGCATTTTGAATTTCAAATTGTTCAGGAATTGTAATTTCATTCCATTTTAATCTTTTAGGAATAAAAATTGTTGGATTGTCACTACATGTAATAAAACTGCTTTCTTCTTTTGAAGTTGGCAACATGTTGAATCTAGTATTTATTTGAGAATTCATTAATCTAAAATAAACTCTATAAATAATTGCAAAATTTTTACAAAATTGTTCAAATTCATCACCTTGTAAATGAATATCTAATACTAATGAATCTAGTATTAATGGATCTGTTAAATCAACAGAAAAGTTCGGACAACAATTGAAATATATTGGACCATTACAAACATTAGTTTGTATCATATTTAATAAAGATTTTTTGTATCTTTTAATCTTTTATCTCTTAATGCTAAATAAATTGGAGCATCTACACCTATGTGTACTAAAGGTTTAATTGCTACTTGAATCATACCATAATGAATATATCTATAACCTTTGTCTATATATTTTTTAATTGAAACTTTATTTAATAAAGTAATTGTTTGAAATTCTTCTTGTAAAGAAATTGTTTCTTCATGAGTTTTAATTGAAAAAGCAGTTTTGAAATCTAAAGAACCTATCTTATAGATGGATTCTATACTTTGTTCTGGAATAGACCAATTTGAGTAATCTAAAGGCATATGCTCCTCCTGACTCGCACGACGTCGAGTTACCGCTTCTATCTTGAGTATTAAAAACATTTTTCTAAATCTCGCCATGTTTAATATAACATAATCTAATCGCTTTACTCTTGATGTCCGACTAAGATCGGGGAACATGGGGAGCACTCTACCTAGAACACCTCACACTCGGGTTTACCGACGGTCTTACTAGGCTCACCAAACCGCTTGCCAAACCTACCTTAATCTTAATCAGAGGTAAAGTCTTAAATTAAGGTTATGCTAAACACTTAAGTTTAATTTAAACTAATGCTTTATGAACACCTAAAACAGATGAACAGTATGGCACTGATACCATAAGGGGGCAGGATCGGTGTCATATACTAATTAAGCTACAATGATTTTTTAATTTTGAAAATTAATGAACAGTAAAAATGAATAGTAATGACGTGAATAGTAAACGTAAATAGTAATTGCGTGAATAGTAACTGTAAATAGTAAAATGTGAATAGTGAAGAATATTGAATATGGTACTTAAAATGATCAGCAAATCGAGATGAATAAAACACTTACTTTATTGTACTTTGATATTGAAATCTGATTACAGAAAAGATCCTTGAAATGAAACCTGGAAAATTGAAATATTACAAAAGTTTGAAGTTTTCTAAGGAAGTTGAAATGGGTTACAACGTTGGAAATTCTAAGGAAATTGGAAATTGGCTACAAAGGCTTGAAAGGAATTTTGTTGTCTAATTTGCTGTCTAAGATTTGCTGTGTATGATTTGCTGTATCCGTCCTCCGATGCTTGAGTTGGTATTTATAGAGCTTTTGTTGGATAGATAACTCCATAGGCTTGATAGCCTTTTTGACTTTTGAATTTTTTAGGCCTTATAGCCTTTTTGACCTTGGGGCTCTTTTGAAGACTTTTGTGGCTTTTGATTGAATTTGTCTTGCAGATTGAATCCCGTAGCTTCTAATTTGGCTTTGGTCTTTGTCTTGAATATGCTTGACTTGGTCTTTTCTTTGCATTATTTGAGTCTTGAATCCTTATCTACTTCTGGCTTTTTGAATGAAAACACCTGTCTGAATACTGTTGAATCCTTATCCGCTTGGAATCATCTTCATCTACATCTGTGTTTTCTATTAATAAATTAATAATTTTTTCTCGCATATCTTTATCTTGAAAGATTTCATTAATTTTCTTTTTCATTTTATATTGATTGGCTTTATGACCAATTTTTCCACATTTAAAACATGTAATTGAATTTTTATTCTTTCTAAATTTCTTCTTCTTAGAATATTGATTATCACCTCTGTTGAATCTTTTACACTTCTTTTCTTTTCTACTTTTCATCAATTTTTTATGACTTGAAGGTGCTTTAATTCCTTTAATACCAAAAGCTTCACAAAAGTTTCCTACTTCTTCCTTTTGTCTGCCATATTTATTCTGAAGTTTTAGTTCCATACATAATTCTAAACTTCTTTCTTAATGAATGCAAATAACTATCCATAATTAAATTGATTATAATCAATAAAATCAGTTTGAATATCCTTTTGAATTTTTGAAATAATTCTATGAGAGAATAACCTAGGTAATCCAGTAATGAATTTTTCTTTCCAATAAGGTGAATTAGCATTTGGATGTTTTAATACTTGAGTTAAAAATACATCTTTATACTATCTAAAATCAGACAAAGTTGGGCATATTAAATTAGTTAATTGGATTATCAGCTTGAAAACAATTGGATTATCAGCTTCTACCTGTAATAAAACAGTTTCTTCTTTTGAAGTATGTGCCATGTTAAATCTAGTATTTATTTGAGAATTCATTAATCTAAAATAAACTCTATAAATAACAGCAAATTTTTTACAAAATTGTTCAAATTCATCGCCTTGTAAATGAATATCTAAAATTAATGAATCTAATATTAATGGATTTGTTAAATTAACATAAAAGTTTGGAGAACAATTAAAATATATTGGACCATTGCAAATGTTAGTTTGAATCATACTTAATAAGGAAGTTTTGTATCTTTTTAATCTTTTATCTTTTAATGCTAAATAAATAGGAGCATCTACACCTATATGTACTAATGGTTTAGTTGCTACTTGAATTATACCATAATGAATATATCTATAGCTTTTTTTAATTTCCTTTTTAATTGAAACTTTATTGAATAAAGGAAAAAACTGGAATTCTTCTTGTAATGAAATAGTTTTTTCATGAGTTTTAATTGAAAATGTAGTTTTGAAATCTAAAGAACCTATCTTGTATATAGACTCTATACTTTGTTTTAGAATAGACCAATTTAAATAATCTAAGGGCATATGAATTTTTTGTCTCTGCACTATGTCAGAGTTACTATTTCTATCTTGAATATTCATAAACATATTTCTAAACCTTGTAGCCATGCTTAATATAACATAATCTAATCTTCTATACTTGACTTCAATCTAAGATCGGGGAACAAGAGGAACAGCCTGCTTGGAACACCACAACTCAGGGCTTACCAACTGTCTTATAGGCCTTACCAAACCTATCTTAAATCTAAATCATATAGAAAGTCTTAAATTAATATTTTCTTAAACACTTAAACTTGATTTAAATTAATGCAATATAAACACTTAAAACAGATAAATAGTACAGCTCTTATACCAATCAGGGGCAAGATCTATAGTGAATAGTAACATGTAAATAGGAAAAAGTGAATAATAAAACTCAAGATGAATACAAGACTTACTATATTAAGCTTCAAAATTTGAATTCTGAATACAACAAAGATCCTTGAAATGAAAACCTAGAATATAAAGATTAAAATTTGAAAATAAAACTTTTGAAAATACAAGGAGATATGGAAATGAATTGGGAGTGTTTGGATACAGGGATAGTGTATGATGAAATTAAAAGATTGATCAAAGAAGCGGTACCTTCTTCTTTGAAAGGTTCTCCTTTTATAGTTAAAATTTGTAGCATGAATTGATTTTTGCCATCTACTTGAATGTCTTCATCATGGTAGCCTTTTTGACTTTCTTGTAACTTGTCCAATATTTCTTGTCTTGATTGAATAATGTAATTTGTCCACTTCCAGCTTTTTCAATGTAGACTGTCTTTAGCTTGCTTGTCTTTACTCCATTTTGAATTATTGATCTTAACTTTTTTGGCAATTGGGTCCCTTCTTGTGATAACCTTTAGGATGGAATGAATTAGACGCTCGTATTGAATTTGTTGCAGATGCTTCTAGATCAACCTCAACAAAGATTGACAGTGTCTTCATTCTAAATCCTTTGGAGTAGCAGTAATCTATTTGATGAAGTTAAATGAATAAGTGGAAGTTTTTTGGAATCACCTTCTTTCTTGATTGAACTCATTTTGAAATTCCTGCTAAAATTCACACATTTAAAATTAGGCAAACAACTCTCCTCACCTTTAAGATATTCAATAGCAAAATTGAATATAGATAGGATAGCTTCTCATTTTGCAAAATTTTGTGTTCTTGCAAAAATATGTAATAGAGCTGATTGAACATGAAATTGTGAAATGCATAAAACAATGGATAAAATTTCTTTTCAAACTTAGAGTCGATGAATGTTCTTCTTGTAAAAATCCTATTTGACTCTTAATATGACTAATATTATTTATTTGCTTAAAAATTGAACATTTTTGAATTAAATCTATTTCTTTCTGTCTTTTAGGAGAAATAAAATTAAATGAAATCTTCCTACCCATGATTTTTGTATGAATACCTTCAGTATCTACTTTGATAGGGTTAATTTGATGTAAAAATGGTAAACCTAAGATTAAATCTTGAGTTATATCGTCTACTACATAACATAAATTTTTAATGCAATACTCATAATTGCATACATTTAAAATGACTCTATGATTGACATGTAATCTACTTGAATTTGCTGCTAATAAACTCTCATTAGTCTTTTGACAATACTTTGTAGGGATTATTCCTGTTCTAATACAGTTTGCATCAGCACCACTATCTATCATAGCGTGTAGTGTGAGTTTGAAATCATTTATTCCTATGGTAACAAAACAATACCATTTTTGATACTCTATTTTATTTATCATTTGAATATACATTTTATCTGAAACTTGTTCATTATTTATTTGAATAGAACTTAAGTTATTAAGTATGATTCAAACTAATGTTTGTAATGGTCCAATATATTTCAATTGTTGTCCAAACTTTTCTGTTGATTTAACAGATCCATTAATATTAGATTCATTAGTATTAGATATTCATTTATTGGTGATGAATTTGAACAATTTTGTAAAAATTTTGCAATTATTTATAGAGTTTATTTTAGGTTAATGAATTCTCAAATAAATACTAGATTCAACATGTTACCAACTTCAAAAGAGGAAACAGTTTTATTACATGTAGAAGCTGATAATCCAATGCTTTTATTCCTAAAAGATTAAAGTGGAATGAAATTACAATTCCTGAACAATTTGAAATTCAAAATGCTCAACCTTCTAGAAACATAATTAGAAGAGAAATTAATAATATTATAGAAAAAGAAGATGGAACAATTTTATTAAGATTTAATTCATTTAGAGAAGGAACAAGTTCTTCAAATAATTTCAATTTACCTAGAAGATCATTTTCTGAACCATCACCATCAATAGTATCAGAAAATCCTTCAAAATATGTTTTCAAATCTCCTATTCCAGAAATAGTCAATTCGCCCCCTATGTCACCTACAAGGTCACAAATGGGAATTAATGTTATTACTTTTGAAAAGAAAGAATTTCAAATAGATTTTAAATATTTAAATGAAGCTTTTGAAAATGAAAATAGTAAAAAGAAATTCTGGTTTATAGCATTAAATGAAGTTATTCAAGAGAAATTAAAAGAAGAATGGATTTCATATATGAAAAAGATGAAATGTAATATTCTTTTACTTTCATGGTTAGAATACTGGTTTTCAAAAAATGAAGGTATTTCCAATGTTTTCAAAGAAAGTTATATTAATGTTCAAAGTAATTTGTACAGAAAATGGAAGATTAATGATTATCAAGTTATTACTTCAATCCATCCACCCTTACAACCAATAAAAATTCAAGTTGACCAACAGGAAATAGAAGCTAGTCCTTTTAAGATAGGTAGAGAAGACGGAAATTCAAACGTTGTATTAGATGACATTAAAAAAGTTTATCAACAAAATAATTATTCAAATCAGATATTATATACTATAGCTAATCAAGTAGAACATTTGTCTACTAAGATAGATTCAATTCCTAAGGAAACCCCTAGATTTCCAAATGAAATAGCTAGTCCTCATTTCAAAACAAGAAGTGTTTCTCATGAATTAGAAGAAGACTTAATTAAAAATAAAATGCAAAATAGTTTGATAAATAGAATAACTCAAAGTATTCAAGCTGATAAAGCTAGTACTTCAGAAAATAGAATTAATTGTTTAGAAACAGAAAGAAAAATGACAGAATCAGAATTAGATGATAATTCAAGTGAAGATTCAGATAATTCAGAGATACAAAAGATTAATAATGTAGAACAAGAATTTAGAGAAAATTCAGAAGTAGAAATAAATAGAATAAAAAGACAGAAAAATTATAGAAATTGGAATTCAATGAATACAAGAAATTATTATCCTAGACCTACTCCCTGTATATTCAATATGAAGAAAGAAAACAATTTAAAACAAGTTCATATGATGGAAATTCTGTCTATGAATGGAACATAGATGGAAAATCAGAATATGAAATATTAAATACATTGCAAGAAATGGGAATGGCTAAGACAGCCTACAAAACATTAGGATTAACAGAAGTTAATACTGCAACAGCATTAATTGTAGGATTTTCAGGACAATTAAAAAATTGGTGGGATAATTTATTAACTTTAGAAGAAAAACAACAAATACTAAATCATTCAACAGAAGTAGAAGTAGAGAAAACAAATGCAGATGGAACTAAAACATTTGTTACAGAAAAACAATCAGATGCAGTAGATCAATTGATAGTTACAATTTCAGTTCATTTCATAGGTAACCCAAAAGAAACTTTAGCTAGTTCAAAAATTATGTTAAGTAATTTAAGATGTCCAACCTTGTCGGATTTTAGATGGTATAAAGATGTATTTCTCACTCAAGTATTAAAAAGAAATGATGCTAATTCTCCTTTTTGGAAAGAAAAATTCATTACAGGATTACCAACTTTATTTTCGCAAAGAATAATATCTAAACTACAAAAAGAGGTAGGAAATGATTACATAAATTTCAACACAATATCTTTTGGTCAGCTATTTGCTTTTATTAAAAAATAAGGATTAGAATTATGTACAGAATTAAAGATTCAAAATAAATATGGTAGAGAAAAACAAGAAGTAGGAAACTTTTGTGAAGTTTTTGGTATTAAAGGAATTAAAGCCCCTTCAACTCAAAATAGAAAGTTAGAAAAATATAAAAGACATTCAAAATTCAAGAAACATAAGAATTATGATAATAGTCCATATTATAAAAAATATAAAAAGAAGAAATACAAAGGATATAAAAATAAAGATATTAATGAGAATAATTCAATAACTTGCTGGAAATGTGGTCGTTTCGGTCACAAGGCAAATCAATGTAAAATGAAGAAAAAGATAAATGAAATATTTCAAGAAGAAGATTTCAAAAAGAAAATGATAGCTTTATTAATAGAAGAAACAGATATAGACGAAGATAATATTCAAGATGACATAGATTCAGATTCAAGTTTAGAAAGCATAGAAAATGTAAGTGTATTAATGTAATATCAAAAAGTAATAAAGAAACATTATTTGAAATGATAGAAAAATAGATGATAAAGAATGTAGAAAAGAATATTTGAAAAAATTAAGAGATTTAATATTAGAAGAAGAAAACCTAAAAGGTTTGAAGAACCATTCAGTATTTCAAAATTACTAGAAAAATATCCAAATGAAGGATTATTAGGAATTAGAAAGCCAGATGAAGTCAAAGAAGATATTAAAACATTAAAAGAACAAGTTAGAAAATTACAAAAGGATTTAATAGAATTAAAAACAAAAGATTTAGAATTAGATACAAAAATAAGTCTAATAAAGAATGGAATTACTTCAGAAGATTCTTCAAAAGAAAAAGAAGTTATAACTGATATTCAAGACTTAAGTTCTATTCAAATAAATAATGAACAAGTTTCAGATAAAATGTATATTCAAATGATAAATAAAATAGAGTATCAAAAATGGTATTGTTTTGTTACCATAGGAATAAATGATTTCAAACTCACAGTACACGCTATGATAGATAGTGGTGCTGATGCAAACTGTATTAAAACAGGAATAATCCCTACAAAGTATTGTCAAAAGACTAATGAGAGTTTATTAGCAGCAAATTCAAGTAGATTACATGTCAATCATAGAGTCATTTTAAATGTATGCAATGATGAGTATTGCATTAAAAATTTATGTTATGTAGTAGACGATATAACTCAAGATTTAATTTTAGGTTTACCATTTTTACATCAAATTAACCCTATCAAAGTAGATACTGAAGGTATTCATACAAAAATCATGGGTAGAAAGATTTCATTCAATTTTATTTCTCCAAAAAGACAAAAAGAAATAGATTTAATTCAAAAGTGTTCAATATTTAAGCAAATAAATAATATTAGTCATATTAAGAGTCAAATAGGATTTTTAGAAGAAGAACATTCATATGCTAGAATAGAAGATCAATTAAAAAATAATAGTATCAAAAGAAAAATTATTGAAGTAGAAGATAAATTTAAGAAGGAAATTTGTGCAGATCTACCTAATGCTTTTTGGGATAGAAAGAAACATGAGGTAGAATTACCATATGAAGAAGGGTTCCTAGAAAAAGATATTAAGACAAAAGCTAGGCCTATTCAAATGAATCAAGAATTATTAGAAACTTGTAAGCAAAAAATTAAGACATTATTAGATAAAAAATTAATAAGACACTCAAAATCTCCTTGGTCTTGTCCAGCTTTCTATGTCATGAATCAAGCTGAGAAGGAAAGAGGAGTACCTAGATTAGTTATTAATTACAAGCCATTGAATAAAGTATTAAAATGGATTAGATACCCTATTCCAAATAAAAGAGATTTATTAAATAGATTATTCAATGCTAGAGTATTTTCAAAATTTGATATGAAGTCAGGATACTGGCAAATTCAAATAGCAGAAAAAGACAGGTATAAGACTGCATTCACAGTTCCTTTTGGACACTATGAATGGAATGTTATGCCTTTCGGATTAAAAAATGCTCCTTCAGAATTTCAAAATATTATGAATGATATATTTAATCCTTATTCAACTTTTATGATTGTTTATATTGATGATGTATTAGTGTTTTCAAAAAATATAGATAAACACTTTAAACACTTAGACATATTTTTCAAAGTAGTAAAAAGAAATGGTTTAGTAGTTTCAGCTACTAAAATGAAATTATTTCAAACCAATGTTAGGTTTTTAGGTCATAATATTCATTTAGGAACAATCATTCCAATTAATAGACGTCTAGAATTTACAGAAAAATTTCCAGATGAAATTAAGGATAAAAATCAATTGCAAAGATTTTTAGGATGTTTAAATTACATTTCTGATTTCTTTCCAAAACTTAGACAGAAATGTAATCCTCTATTTCAAAGACTAAAGAAAACCCCTCCAGCTTGGACAGAAGTCCATACTAAGGTAGTTCAAGACATTAAAAGACAAATAAAAAGTCTTCCGTGTCTAGTTATTCCAAATCCAAAAGCAATTAAGATGATTGTAGAGACTGATGCTTCAGATGCAGGATATAGAGGCATTCTCAAGCAGAAGTTAGAAATAGACTCCCCAGAACAACTAGTGAGGTTTCATAGTGGTGTCTGGAGTGGAGCTAGAAAGAATTATTCAACCATTAAAAAAGAGATTTTATCTATTGTTTTATGTATTTCAAAATTTCAAGATGATTTATATTATCAGAAATTTCTATTACGTATTGATTGCAAATCTGCAAAAGATGTCTTAACAAAAGATGTTCAAAACATAGTTTCAAAACATATTTTTGCACGATGGCAGGCTATCCTATCTGTATTCGATTTTGATATTGAATACATCAAAGGTGAGGAGAATTGTTTGCCTGATTTTTTAACTCGTGAATTTTTAACTGGAATTTCAAAATAAATTCAATATTGCAAAACCCATTCCTTATCCTACTCAAAATACCCTTAACCTACCAGATTCAATGTATCATCCACCAATTCCTCGTCACAATTGACAGATAACTCAAGCACAAGCAATATCTATAAATACCAGCCATTCGTCCAAAGGATCATCTTCAGAACCAATTGGCGGACCACCAGCTCAAAGATTCTTTGCTCACGATTTTCTGTTTTGCAGGTATTATGAATCAAAGGTTGTTTGAGGACATTTCAGAATATCTTATTTCAAAAACAAAACTTCCTCTTGCTCCTAGAATTTTCTTTCATGGTCCAGGCAATGTAGCTAAAGTCGTTCATCAAAGAGAAATTTCAACAGTTCGGAATTCAAGAATCAAGAATGAATTATTCCCTACTCCACCAGTAATTCAACTCATTATTGATGATGATTACCAAGAAGTATTAGATTGGAAGATTCAACAAGAAAAACTCATAGATTCAATCAACAATTCAGAGCTTTCTCTGCCGCAACAACAAGAAGCATTGCAACAGTATTAGGCTCTCAAAGATCCCAGAGAATTTCCAGAAATTCCAATAATAATAGAAACTTTCGACCAAACGGCCGAAGACCCAGATTCATCCGACTCCACCGATAATCCATCAGAAGAGCATTCATACTCACCTGATACCCCAGTTATCGTAAATCTCATTGACGTCGAAGACCAATGGCCTTCTCCCTAAAGAAGACAGTCTTCATTCAAAAAGTAGGCAATGGCAAGATGATTAAAGCTATTCAAGCACGTGAAGTGGGGACAGTCAGAAAACTCTGTTTTCCAAAACGCAGAGTAGGTCCCATGTCGGCACGTAACTACAAACAACTTTTCAAAAAAAAGATAAGATCAACTCAAAAGATTCCAAGTGGATAAGATCAACCTCACAAGAATTCAGACAAGTGTCTTCATTCAAAAAGCCGGAAGGAGATAAGGATTCAAAAGGTTCAAAAGGTTCAAAGACCAAGTCAAAATTGATTCAGGACAAACACAAGGACAAATTAGAAGCATTCGCAACAAATTCAATCCAGAGCAAAACGCCTTCAAAAGAACCCCAAAGTCAAAAAGGCTATATGGCCTAACAATTCATAAGTCAAAAAGGCTATCGTGCCTATGGAGTTATCCGCTCAAAGAAAAGCTCTATAAATACCAACTCAAGCATCGGAAGACAAATCACACGAGCAAATCGAGAATACAAATCTTAGTCAAGCTTAGACAATTCCATCCTCAATCAATTCCTTTCAAGCCTTTGTAATTTCCTTAGAATTTCAACGTCCACTCTCGAATACAAAATCTGTACTATTCATATTTTCCACTTTTACTTCAAGGATTTTTACGAATCAGATTTCAATATCCAAGTTCAATAAAGTAAGTGTTTTATTCATCTCGATTTGCTGATCATTTTAAGTACCATATTCAATATTTTTCACTATTCACGTTGATTACTATTCATGATTACTATTCACGCAGTTACTATTCATAATTACTATTCATAAATACTGTTCATTTTTACTATTCACGTCATTACTATTCACGATTACTGTTCATTAATTTTCAAAATTTAAAATCACTGTAGCTTAATTAGTATATGACACCGGTCCTGCCCCGGTGTCATATACTAATTAAGCTACAATATTTTTAATTTTTGAAATTATGAACAGTAAAAATGAATAGTAATGACGTGAATAGTAATCATGAATAGTAAACGTGAATAGTAACTGTGTGAATAGTAATGATGAATAGTAAAAAACGTGAATAGTGAAAATAATGAATATGGTACTTAAAATGATCAGCAAATCGAGATGAATAAAACACTTACTTTATTGAATTTTGATATTGAAATCTGATTACAGAAAAGATCCTTGAAATGAAAGTGGAAAATATGAATAGTACAAGATTTTGTATTCTGAGGAAGTTGGGACGTTGGAATTCTAAGGAAATTACAAAGGCTTGAAAGGAATTGGGACTTGAGGATGGAATTGTCTAAGCTTGATTAAGATTTGTCAGATTCTCGATTTGCTCGTGATTTGGTCGTATGATTTTCGTGGTTTGATTTGTCGTTATTTAGATGGAATGTTGCTGATGATCTTTCTGAATGGAATGGAGTCCTTTTATAGTTGAAATCTGTGAATCCGTCCAATTCTAGCTGTTGAAATTTGATAAAGGCTAGTCTTTAGCCTTTTTGACTTTTTCTTTAGGCTTGAAGACTTTTGAGGTTCTTGCAGATTGAATCCCGTGGCTTGGTCTTGAATTTGCATTATTTGAGTCTTTGTTTGTGCAGGCTTTGTCTTGTATCCTTATCTCAATTTTGACTTGGTCTTTGAGTCCTTTGAACCCTTTGAATCCTTATCTACTTCCGGCTTTTTGAATGAAGACACCTGTCTTGATACTGTTGAGGTTGATCTTATCCGCTTGGAATCTTTGGAGTTGATCTTATCTTCTTGTTGAAAAGTTGTTTGTAATTATGTGCCGACATGGGACCTACTCTGCGTTTTGGAAAACAGAGTTTTCTGACTGTCCCCACTTCACGTGCTTGAATAGCTTTAATCATCTTGCTGCCGTTTACCTTTTGAATGAAGATCGCCCTTGATTGCTTCATGGTGAAGCCGATCTTCAAAGAAGTCGCCCTTCTGAATAAAGATTTTTGAGTAAAATCTATTTTGAAATCTTGCTTGAGATCTTGGAGAAGTTGAATCCTCCGAGTAGCGTAACTTGAGTTTTCTTGAGCCGGAATTGACGGTGATTGAGAGTAAACCGCTGGAACTTAACAAATCTTCATCAATTTTGGATCTTCAGGCATTGGCTTGAGTGGAGAATAAAAAGGCAAAGCTGGCAGTTTTCCGTGTCGCCTATCATAATCTTCAAAAAACTCTTGCATTTGATGTTGGTGTTTGACCCACCAATTGAGTGTAGTGGCATGATAGCGGTTTTTCTGCTTTTGCTCTTTTTTGGTACAATAATTAATACACTTTGGTAATTTCTTTGGTTGAAATGAACCAGTCTCTCGATTTTGAATGATATGAGTGATATTATAAATGCTTGAAAGTCTAGGAACTCTTTCAAGTAGTCCTGTGTTTGAATTATCAGATTCTCCTCGAACTAACCAGTATGGCTCTATTTGAGGAACTTTTCTCATTGAATCCTGCAAAACAGAAACTTGTTAGTGTATTAAAAGGTCTTTGAGTTGGTGGTCCGCCAAATGGTTTTGAAGATAATCCTTTGGATGAATGGTCTGCTTTATAGATATTGCTTGAGCTTGAGTTGTCTGTCAATTGTGACGAGGAATGGATGGATGATACTTTGAATCTTGTAGGTCAAGGGTATTTTGAGTAGGATAAGGAATGGGGTTTACAATATTTATTTTGAAATTCCTGTTAGAAATTCAAGAGTTAAAAAATCAGGCAAACAATTCTCCTCACCTTTGATGTATTCAATATCAAAATCGAATACAGATAGGATAGCTCACATCGCAAAAATCTGTTTTGAAACTATGTTTTGAACATCTTTTGTTAAGACATCTTTTGCAGATTTGCAATCAATACGTAACAGAAATTTTTGATAATATAAATCATCTTGAAATTTTGAAATACATAAGACAATGGATAAAATTTGTTTTTTAATACTTGAATAATTCTTTCTAGCTCCACTCCAGACACCACTATGGAATCTCACTAGTTGTTCTGGGGAGTCTATGTCTAACTTTTGCTTGAGAATGCCTCCATATCCTGCTTCTGAAGCATTAGTCTCTACTATCATTTTAATGGCTTTTGGATTTGGAATAACTAGACACGGAAGACTTTTTATTTGTCTTTTAATGTCTTGAACTACCTTAGTATGGACTTTTGTCCACGCTGAGGGTTTTCTGTAGTCTTTGAAATAGAGGATTACATTTCTGTCTAAGTTTTGGAAAGAAATCAGAAATGTAATTTGAACATCCTAAAAATCTTTGCAATTGATTTTTATCTTTAATTTCATCCGAAATTTTTCTCAGAAATTCTAGACTTCTATTAATTGGAATAATTGTTCCTAAATGAATATTATGACCTAAAAACCTAACATTGGTTTGAAATAATTTCATTTTAGTAGCTGAAACTACTAAACCATTTCTTTTTACTACTTTGGAAAATATTTCTAAGTGTTTAAAATGTTTATCTATAATTTCTGAAAATACTAATACATCATCAATATAGACAATCATAAAAGTTGGAGTTTTTTCCCAAAAGAGGATTTTTTTCAAATAATAGGAAAATTATAGGGTTTGACTGGAGAGGGGTCCAAAAAGGTGGTGGGCGCATTTGGCAAATGCGCCCAAATATATAAAAGATTTATAAATGCGCCCAATTAACTCAAGCGCATTTAGTGCGCCAAGTATACGGGCGCAATTTGTTGTACTTTTTGCCAATTTCTCAAGATATGTCATGTCGATTACACTCGTGCTTGCCTTTCGATTCTTGGCCGCATTGTTGTCACCCTTGATTTGATGAATTTTGAGCTTCACCGCTTTATGTGTCAATTTATAAAATGTAGGTCCTTCTTAGACTAAAAGCTTGTGAAAGAGATTTCTTGAAAATTTTATTCTTGAAGGGTTAAAATTTTATCCTTCTTAAAGGGTTAAAAAAATGGAAATCATGAAGCAGGAAATGACAACAATTACGGCCATGCAACTCAGCAGAAGCAAATAAGTCAACCGGATGGGGCTAACCGTGAAGGGTGCTATGGTAGTGAAGATGTCAAGGTCGTAGGAACAATGGAGGAATGGAGCAAAACACAAAAAGACAAGATGGGATGGGAGTTGGATCATGGGACCAAAACATTTTAATCTTTCCATGAAAAAGCTAAACATAATGATAATTTATTAGCTTTAACCATTATTTTTACCTTTCATACAAAGATTGGGTAAAACCATAGTCGCTTAAAACACATTATAGCTCATCTCTTGATAAGCTCAAAGTTGTACGTACCAAGAAATCAAGACACCACTTCTTTCATTGACCATTTTGTATTTACATTTGATTTACGGAAATGAAATTGAATTAAGCTCTCCAACCGTAGTTAGCCCGTCAATGGGTTTTGATGAAGCAATCAGAGTTAGCTCTTCACTACTTTACGCCCATACTTTCTCCAAATAAATCCATCTCTCGTGATTGTAGAATCAATAGCATTTTGAACAACAACCCGAGGCTCTCGCTTCCTTCTACCGACGTGCTCACTGCATTGGATTGGTGCTCATTTTTCCCGCAAATGAAAGCACGATGGTTGGTTTGTCCAGATCTGAGATTAGTTTGATGTTTGACTAAATTTGTTTGTCGCAAATCTTCAACTTCGGCTAATTCTTGTTTGTGAAACAAATTGACACTTTCTTTGTGAAAGAAAGAACAGAAAAACATGGTTAGACTATCAAGAGCGGGCCAACCATAAAACATTTTCTCAGCTTTCAAAGGATCACCAAAAGAATAAAATTCCAAAACTAATGGCCAACCAAAAAAGCCAAAACTTTTGGCATTTTGCACAAAGCCATTCAAAGTGCCCAACGAGTTTCCACAAATAAATCAACATCCAAACCAAAAATTCCACAAAATATGGCCAAACATACCAAAAGACAAACATTTTTTTGGCAATTTGCACAAAAGCACTCAACCGCCAACGAGTTTCCACGAAAAATCAACATCCAAACCAAAAGGCAAAAAACCAATGGCTTACATACAAACCAAAGTTCCAATATGAATTAAATGTTTCAACTCGAGCTACCACAAATGCATTCCAAAGTTTCCAAACAAATTCCATAAATTGTGCTAATAACATAAACAATTCGGATGTTTAGGATGGATTATCGGTGAGAAAACAGATTTACAACCTCCCAAATCACAAAGAATTCAACAATGAATTTAGAAATTCAAATTTAAAAAAGCTACAATCCCAGATCTCTCCTCAAAACATTAACCCACTGTTTCCATACCTTAGTAAAGGTTTCAGAAGGATGTATAGTAGCTAAATTCAGCACAAAATCCAGGCAATAATGCAGAAAATCAAAATCGCCCGTAATTTCAAGTTTCGGGTTTTTAGCTTACAAATTCACCAAGAACAGCTTCTATTATCTTCTTCAGTGGTTTAGCTCCGGTTTTATCAAGTGTAATGAGGCTGTAGAGCAGTAGAATTGATTATCAAGCTAGCTTGCTTGTTCTTCCCCACCCGTGACTTGGCGGTTGTGGTCGGACTTGGCGGCTGTAAATCGGAAACGAGGAGCCTACGGTGAAGGAGAAGATCAGTGAAGAAAATAGATGGAGTTTCGGCCAAAAATCAGTGAAGAAGAAGACGAAATTGAAAGGGAGAAAAGATTTGGACTTTCGGCCAAAAATCGGTGAAGAAGAAGAGAAAATCGGCAAATGGAGAGATGCGAGAAGAAGACGATATTGGGCAAATTAGCCCTAATTGAAAGTTTTTTTATTTTTTTTATTTTGTAAGTGGGCGCATTTGCCAAATCGCCAGCCTGATCGACTGCTCTGCCTCGATTATATTGGCGCATTTGGCAAATGCGCCCACCCCCTTTTAGGATTACCACTAGGTCAAACCTTATAATTTTCTTATTATTTTAAAATAATCCTATTTTGGGAAAAAAGTCTAAAAGTTGAATAAGGATTGAATATATCATTCATAATATTTTGAAATTCTGAAGGAGCATTTTTTAATCCGAAAGGCATAACATTCCATTCATAGTGTCCAAAAGGAACTGTGAATGCAGTCTTATACCTGTCCTTTTCTGCTATTTGAATTTGCCAGTATCCTGACTTCATATCAAATTTTGAAAATACTCTAGCATTGAATAATCGGTTTAATAAATCTCTTTTATTTGGAATAGGGTATCTAATCCATTTTAATATTTTATTCAATGGCTTGTAATTAATAACTAATCTAGGTACTCCTCTTTCCTTTTCAGCTTGATTCATGACATAGAAAGCTGGACAAGACCAAGGAGACTTTGAATGTCTTATTAACTTTTTATCTAATAATGTCTTAATTTCTTGCTTACAGGTTTCTAATAACTCTTGATTCATTTGAATAGGCCTAGCTTTTGTCTTAATATCTTTTTCTAGGAATCCTTCTTCATATGGTAATTCTACCTCATGTTTCTTTCTATCCCAAAAGCATTAGGTAGATCTGCACAAATTTCTTTTTTAAATTTATCTTCTACTTCAATAATTTTCCTTTTGATACTATTATCTTTTAATTGATCTTCTACTCTAGCATATGAATGTTCTTCTTGTAAAAATCCTATTTGACTCTTAATATGACTAATATTATTTATTTGCTTAAATATTGAACACTTTTGAATTAAATCTATTTCTTTTTGTCTTTTGGGAGAAATAAAATTGAATGAAATCTTCCTACCCATGATTTTTGTATGAATACCTTCAGTATCTACTTTGATAGGGTTAATTTGATGTAAAAATGGTAAACCTAAAATTAAATCTTGAGTTATATCGTCTACTACATAACATAAATTTTTAATGCAATACTCATAATTGTATACATTTAAAATGACTCTATGATTGACATGTAATCTACTTGAATTTGCTGCTAATAAACTCTCATTAGTCTTTTGACAATACTTTGTAGGGATTATTCCTGTTTTAATACAGTTTGCATCAGCACCACTATTTATCATAGCGTGTACTGTGAGTTTGAAATCATTTATTCCTATGGTAACAAAACAATACCATTTTTAATACTCTATTTTATTAATCATTTGAATATACATTTTATCTGAAACTTGTTCATTATTTATTTGAATAGAACTTAAGTTTTGAATATCAGTTATAACTTCTTTTCCTTTTGAAGAATCTTCTGAAGTATTCTTATTTTTTATTAAACTTATCTTTGTATCTAATTCTAAATCTTTTGTTTTTAATTCTATTAAATCCTTTTGTAATTTTCTAACTTGTTCTTTTAATGTTTTAATATCTTCTTTAATTTCGTCTGGCTTTCTAATTCCTAATAATCCTTCATTTGGATATTTTTCTAATAATTTTGAAATACTAAATAGTTCTTCAAACTTTTTAGGGCTTTCTTCTTCTAATATTAAATCTCTTAATTTTTTCAAATATTCTTTTCTACATTCTTTATCATCTATTTTTTCTATCATCTCAAATAATGTTTCTTTATTACTTTTTGAAATTACATTAATGCACTTACATTTTTCTATGCTTTCTAGACTTGAATCTGAATCTATGTCATCTTGAATATTATCTTCGTCTATATCTGTTTCTTCTATTAATAAAGCTATCATTTTCTTTTTGAAATCTTCTTCTTAAAATATTTCATTTATCTTTTTCTTCATTTTACATTGATTTGCCTTGTGACCAAGTTACCACATTTCCAAAGAAGTTATTGAATTATTTTCATTAGTATCTTTATTCTTATATCCTTTATATTTCTTCTTTTATATCTTTTGTAATATTGACTATTATCATAACTCTTATGTTTCTTGAATTTTGAATGTCTTCTATATTTTTCTAACTTTCTATTTTGAGTTGAAGGGGCTTTAATTCCTTTAATACCAAAAACTTCACAAAAGTTTCCTACTTCTTGTTTTTCTACCATATTTATTTTGAATCTTTAATTGCACATAATTCTAATCCTTCTTTTTAATAAAAGCAAATAATTGACCAAAAGATATTCTATTGAAATCTATGTAATCATTTCCTACCTCTTTTGTAATTTAGATATTATTCTTTGCGAAAATAAAGTTGGTAATCCTGTAATGAATTTTTCTTTCCAAAAAGGAGAACTAGCATCGTTTCTTTTTAATACTTGAGTAAGAAATACATCTTTATACCATCTAAAATCTGACAAAGTTGGACATCTTAAATTACTTAACATAATCTTTGAACTAGCTAAAGTTTCTTTTGGGTTACCTATGAAATGAACTGAAATTGTAACTATCAATTGATCTATCAGATTCGATTGTTTTTCTGTAACAAATGTTTTAGTTCCTTCTGCATTTGTTTTCTCTACTTCTACTTCTGTTGAATGATTTAATATTTGTTGTTTTTCTTCTAAAGTTAACAAATTATCCCACCCATTTTTTAATTGTCCTGAAAATCCTACAATTAATGCTGTTGCGGTATTAACTTCTGTTAATCCTAATATTTTGTAGGCTGTCTTAGCCATTCCCATTTCTTGCAATGTATTTAATATTTCATATTCTGATTTTCCATCTATGTTCCATTCATAGACAGAATTTCCATCATATGAACTTGTTTTAAATTGTTTTCTTTCTTCATATTGAATATCTGGGGGAGTAGGTCTAGGATAATAATTTCTTGTATTCATTGAATTCCAATTTCTATAATTTTTTTGTCTTTTTATTCTATTGATTTCTACTCAATTATCTGTAAATTCTTGTTCTTCATTATTAATCTTTGTATTTCCGAATTATCTGAATCTTCACCTGAATTATCATCTAATTCTGATTCTGTCATTTTTCTTTCTGTTTCTAAACAATTAATTCTATTTTCTGAAGTACTAGCTTTATCAGTTTGAATACTTTGAGTTATTCTATTTACAAACTATTTTGCATTTTATTTTTAATTAAATCTTCTTCTAATTCATGAGAAACACTTCTTGTTTTAAAATGAGGACTAGCTATTTCATTTGGAAATCTAGGGTTTCTTAGGAATTGAATCTATCTTAGTAGACAAATGTTTTACTTGATTAGCTATAGTATGCAGATTCGATTTGAATAATTATTTTGTTGATAAACTTTTTAATATCATCTAATACAACGCTTGAATTTCCGTCTTCTCTACCTATCTTAAAAGGACTAGCTTCTATTTCTGTTGGTCAACTTGAATTTTTATTGGTTGTAAGGGTGGATGGATTGAAGTAATAACTTGATAATCATTAATCTTCCATTTTCCAGACAAATTACTTTGAACATTAATATAACTTTCTTTGAAAACATTGGAAATACCTTCATTTTTTGAAAACCAAAGATTCTAACCATGAAAGTAAAAGAATATTACATTTCATCTTTTCATATATGAAATCCATTCTTCTTTTAATTTCTCTTGAATAACTTCATTTAATGCTATAAACCGTAATTTCTTTTACTATTTTCATTTTCAAAAGCTTCATTTAAATATTTAAAATCTATTTGAAATTCTTTCTTTTCAAAAGTAATAACATTAATTCCCATTTGTGACCTTGTAGGTGACATAGGGGGCGAATTGACTATTTCTGGCATAGGAGATTTGAAAACATATTTTGAAGGGTTTTCTGATACTATTGATGGTGATGGTTCGTAAAAATGATCTTCTAGGTAAATTAAAATTATTTGAAGAACTTGTTCCTTCTCTAAATGAATTTAATCTTAATAAAATTGTTCCATCTTCTTTTTCTATAATATTATTAATTTCTCTTCTAATTATATTTCTAGAAGGTTGAGCATTTTGAATTTCAAATTGTTCAGAATTGTAATTTGCTTCCATTTTAATCTTTTAGGAATAAAATGTTGGATTATTAGCTTCTACATGTAATAAAACTGCTTTTCTTTTGAAGTTGGTAACATGTTGAATCTAGTATTTATTTGAGAATTCATTAATCTAAAATAAACTCAGAATAATTGCAAAATTTTTACAAAATTGTTCAAATTCATCTCCTTGTAAATGAATATCTAATACCAATGAATCTAATATTAATGGATCAATTAAATCAATGTAAAAGTTTGGACAACAATATATTGGACCATTACAAACATTAGTTTGAATGATACTTAATAAAGAAGTTTTGTATCTTTTTAATCTTTTATCTCTTAATGCTAAGTAAATTGGAGCATCTACACCTATGTGTACTAAAGGTTTAATTGCTACTTGAATCATACTATAATGAATATATCTATAACCTTTGTCTATATATTTTTTAATTGAAACTTTATTTAATAAAGGAATTGTTTGAAATTCTTCTTGTAAAGAAATTGTTTCTTCATGAGTTTTAATTGAAAAGCGTTTTGAAATCTAAAGAACCTATCTTATATATTGACTCTATACTTTGTTCGAATAGACCAATTTGAGTAATCTAAAGGCATATGCACCTCCCGACTGCACAACGTCAGAGTTACTGCTTTCTATCTTGAATATTCAAAAACATTTTTCTAAATCTCATGCCATGTTTAATATAACATAATCTAATCGCTTACTCTTGACTTCGACTAAGATCGGGAACACGGGAGCACCCTGCCTGGAACACCTCACACTCGGGCTTACCAACGGTCTTACTAAGCTCACCAAACCGCTTGCCAAACCTACCTTAATCTTAATCAAAGGTAAAGTCTTAAATTAAGGTTATGCTAAACACTTAAGCTTAATTTAAACTAATGCTTATGAACACCTAAAACAGTGAACAGATGGCTCTGATACCATTTGGGGGCAGGACCGGTGTCATATACTAATTAAGCTACAGTGATTTTAAATTTTGAAAATTAATGAATAGTAATCGTGAATAGTAATCAACGTGAATAGTGAAAAATATTGAATATGGTACTTAAAATAATCAGCAAATCGAGATGAATAAAACACTTACTTTATTGAACTTGGATATTGAAATATGATTACAGAAAAGATCTTTGAAATGAAAGTGGAAAATATAAATAGTACAAGATTTTGTATTCTGAGGAAGTTGGGACGTTGGAATTCTAAGGAAATTACAAAGGCTTGAAAGGAATTGGGACTTGAGGATGGAATTGTCTAAGCTTGACTAAGATTTGCTGTATTCTGGGATTTGCTCTGTGATTTGTTGTATGATTGGCTGTATTCTGGGATTTGCTCTGTGATTTGCTGTGTCTGTCCTCCGATGCTTGAGTTGGTATTTATAGAGCTTTTGCTGAACGGATAACTCCATAGGCCTGATAGCCTTTTTGACTTTGGGGCTCTTTTGAAGACGTTCTGTATTGAATTTGTTGCAGATGCTTCTAATTTGTCCTTGTGTTTGTCCTGAATCAATTTTGACTTGGTCTTTGAACCTTTTGAACCTTTTGAACCTTTTGAATCCTTATCTGGAATTAAAACCCCTTCAGCTCAACATAGAAAGCTAGCAAAAAATAAAAGACATTCAAAGTTTAAAAATATAAAAATTCAGACAATAATGAATATTACAAAAAAATATAAAAAGAAAAAATATAAAGGTAATAATAATAATAATAATTCAATAACTTGGTGGAAATTTGGTCATTTTGGTCACAAAGCTAACCAATGTAAAATGAAGAAAAAAATAAATGAAATATTTGAAGAAGAAGAATTAAAAAATAAAATGATAGCTTTATTAATAGAAGAAAGTGATATAGACGACAAAAATATTAATAATGATATTAATATAGATTCTAGCTCAGAAGGTATAGAAAATTGCAAATGTATTAATGTAATTTCAAAAAAAATATTAAAGAAATATTATTTGAAATGATAGAAAAAATAGATGATAAAGAATGTAGAAAAGAATATTTGAAAAAATTAAGAGATTTAATACTAGAAGAAGAAAAACCTAAAAAATTTGAAGAACTATTTAGTATTTCAAAATTATTAAATAAATATCCAAATGAAGGATTATTATGAATTAGGAAACCAGATTAACTGAAAAAAGATATTAAAACACTACAAGAATAAGTTAAGAAATTACAAAAAGATATAATAGAATTAAAAACAAAATATTTAGAATTAGACACAAAAATAAGTTTAATAAAAAAAAATGGGCATACCCTAGATATTTCTTCAAAGGGCAAAGAAGTTATGGACGATATTCAAGACTTACATTTCATTCAAATAAATAATGAAAAAATTTCAAATAAAATGTATATTCATATGATAAATAGAATAGAGTATCAAAAAAGATTTTTTTTCTCTACTAAGAAAAGAATGATGGGGTATTTATCAAAAGACTACAAACTACTTTTCTAAAAAAAAGAAAGTAGCGGTTAAAGATGGCCAACCAAATTCAAAAGAAGATGTTGAAAACAACATTTCAAAATGAAGAAGTCTATATTCAAAAGTCATAAGAGGACATATCATTCAAGAAAGAAATTGGAGGATTGAGTAATCATTAGCATGGTTTAAGAATTCAAAGGCTACAAGGGAGAGGGACCTAGTGGTAAAGAAAGTCTTAAAGGTTATGATGTAGGGTTCAAAAAGTCTTAAAGACTATGATCAAGGATTCAAAAAGTTTTAAACGCTATGATCAAGTATTCAAAAAGTCTTAAAGGCTACAATGAAGACAGGCCTACTACCAAAGAGTTCTATCAATTGAAATTTTCCAAAGATTCAAATACCGCTTCTTTTAGTCATCTTTAAGTTTTGGGTTCTATCTTTGATACCAAATAGGGGTAGGATCTTTGATGAATGGTGACATGAGAATAGTAAAAAGTAAATATTAAATAAATAGTAAAAATGAAGATGAATAGAAGACTTATTATATTAAGTTTTGAAATATCAAATTTGAATACAATAGAGATCCTTGAAATAAAACCTGAAATACAAGGATTGAAAATAAAAGGTTTTGAAAATACAAGGAGATTTGGAAATGAGTTGGGAGTGTTTGGATAAAGGATAGAATATGTTACATATAAGCTCTTTTTCAATTCTTACATAAACATTAAACATTAAACCCTATTATTGATAGAAACAATAACTAGTATTGGTGTAATATTACTGTATTATTTGTATTTTTTTTATTTGATATATCTTTCTTAAATTTTACCATCTTATAAAATTTAATGGTGCAAAATCAATAAACGAAATCATTCCATTAAAATATTAGAAAATATGGAAGTCTTTCACTCTTTTATATATCAACTTAATAATTTTCTGTTTTTCAAAAAAAAACTTTTTAATAATTTTCTGTCCATTTAACCTTCATAAATGGCCCAAAATCCCACTTTAAGGTACAGTCTACCTAGGAATTTTTTCCACACAAATTGTTAAAAAAAAAATTTAAATAAATATTGATGTTAAAATTTTTGTTACATTTTTATGGAAATCGATATTATGGATATCGAAAAAAAAAAAACTTCACTCTTTTTTGTCCCGTTTTTGCTTCTTTCCAATTCATTTTAGCAAATTTCCTTTGCCAGCCACAGCCTTCGCTTTTTTTTTCCTCTTCTAGCACCGTCCTCCCTCTCTTCCCCACCTTGCTGCCGCCGCCCTCCTTCCTCTCTTTCCCATCCTTTCTGCCCCCATTTCCAACTCCAATTCCCTCCCCCAACCAACCCCACCCCACCACGCTTGCCCTCCCTTCCTACACTCCCTCTCCCCGCCCTTCACCCTCCCCACCCCACCCCACCTCCAAAAAAAAAAAAAAACCTTTATTCTTTTTTTCTATAACACCCCCTTGTTGCCCCCATTTACGCCACCCTATACAAAAAAAGATTTTTGATTTTTTTGTATAACCAACCCCTTTGATACACACACCCCCAAAATTGCTGCCTAGGTGAATTAACTTTCAAATGTGAATTTTTTTTTTGTGTGTAGATTTTTGTGTGTGTAAATTTCATGAATTAGCCAACCCACCATTGAGTGTAGATTTTTTTTTTCAAAGGTGAATTAATTTTTAATTCATGAAATTTTTAAATTTTTATATTGATAACATTTTTTTGTTAATTTTTATACTGATAAATTTTTTTTGTTAATTTTTATTTATTAAAATTTGTTAATTAGTTATCCTATACTGATAAAAATTTTATTTTGCAGCGAAAAGAGAAATACGTTGAGTGAAGAAAATCTCTATTTTGGAGGAGCCAAAAAAACCAAAAGAGACGAAGGTAAATAATTTATATAATTTGATTTTGTGAATTGACATTATTTTAATTTGAAAATACTTTGTGAATATTATATTATTGATAGAATGATTTGAATTGATGTTGGGCATTTCGTTGTGAATAAAGTATGCTGATTGGATTGATTTGGATTGATTACTAATTTTATTCATTGAGTTTGCTATTATTGGAAAAATAAGTGAATAGTGGTGTTGATGATAATGATTAAAGAATTTTGGTTGGATTTGATGAATATAATTGTAAATGTTGTTGGGAAAATGTTTGGTTATAAATATATAGGAAAATGTTAGTTGTTTACTTAAATGCATTTTTAATATTAATTTAATTCTTTTGTTTATTTGAAAGATTGATTCCATAAACTTTGAAATCCCCATTACTTTAATAACTTTGATGCCGATATTAATGTATGCTTTATGTTATTATTGATGTCATATACAATATAGAAATGGGGAAGGATCAAGTGAGGCTTGTGTTATATTGGGATGGAGAAATAATTAGTGGTCTGAACGGTTCCCAATACAGTAATAGTCCAAAATGGTTTATTGTTGTTGATCATAATATTAGCTTGGCTAAACTTTTGGGAATTTTGCATTGGGTGACTGGATGGATGGAAGTCAAGTTAGTATAAAGCTAATATGCCGTTATCCTATTAGCATCGCCGGTAATTCAATCACATACATACATGTTTCAATGGATGATGATGCTACGGTGAGGGAGATGTTGTGCATTCCAACGATATGTCCTTCTCTTAATGCGGTTGAATTGTATATAAGTCAAGAATCCGTTTCAGATTACTTTCGTTCTGAGGACAATATGTCATTTGTTCCTGAAACAAGTGTTGAGTCATTCACACAACTTCTACATAGTAGAGAAGGAGAGGGGCTTCTTAATGATCAGTGGTTTTCTTAAGGTGCTTTCATGTCGAATGATGTGTCTTTGCAATGACCTATGGTAATATTGGACTCTAGGTTTGTCCACGAGGGTCCAAGTCGTGGCCCTTTTAATGAGGGATCAAGTGGTGGCAATTTTAATGAAGGGCCAAGTCGTGCAACCCTAGACGAGGAACTTCTTACTCCCGACCCAATTGGCCAAACAATAAATAGGTGTGGGAGCACAAGTCAAGATGTAAGCATTCACGGTAATCCCATAAATTACTGGGTAGACAATGGTGGTGAATCATCCAAGAGCAGTGAAGCGGAAGAGGACGTGGGTGGTGGCCAACATAAGGAAGAGACTTTGAATCCACCAGTTGATGCTACTATGGATAACGTTGTAGTTGATATTCCCTTTTATTCGAACATTGGTGATGCAAAGTTTTCTATGATAGACAAGTTCGATGACTATAGACGACCCGTTTAGGTTGATGATCGAACTTCTAAGTTAGATGTTGGAATGGTATTTCGGACCAAAGAAAGGGTGCAACATGCAGTTAAATGTTGGACCATTCGTGTGCACAGATACTTCAAAGTGCATGAAAGTACTCCTACTAGCTGGTTTGTCCGCTATCTTTATTATGTGGATAAGAATTATTTATGGAGAGTTCAAGCAAAGCTGAGAAAGAAACATAGCTTTTGGGAGATCACAAAAATGCATCTGAAACACACATGCTTCTCTAAGATACAGTCAGAGGACCACCCGAATTTAGATTATGGGATGGTTGGACGGATGGTTCGAAACAATATTAAGGAAAATATTTCATACAAAGGTCTCGATATAGTTGAAGATGTCCTCTTTTTTGGGGTAAATATATCATATAAGAAGGCATGGTTGGGCAGAAGAAAAGCTATTGAAATGGTGTATGGTAATTAGGAGTCGTCGTACACTATATTATTGAAATTCTTACTTGCCCTTCAATCTTGTAATCCCAGCACAATTGTTGAATAGTGTCACACCGAAGATAGTATTGAAGATTACAACATCTTCAATTCCGTATTCTAGACATTTAGACCTTGTGCTGATGGTTTTCAACACTGTCGTCCCTTATTAGTATTGATGGAACGTTTCAATACGGGAAATGCAAGAAAAAAATCCTTATTGCAGTTGGTACTGATGCTGTTGGGCATATTCTTCTTATAGCTTTTGTCATTGTTGATGAGGAAAGTTTGGATAATTGGTCTTAATTTTTGTATAACTATATCTCTTCATGTGATTTGTAGCCGGCAAGCCGTTTGTTTGATTTCCGATCGACCGAGGGGAATATTGAGAGCAGTTGAGAACAACTCTGGATTACAACCATTGATTGTTCACCACAGATATTGCGTATTGAAACGTTTTATCAATACGTCAAAGCTAATTTTAGTGGGCGCTTTAAAAATAATGTCTTCACGGAATTAATACACCGCACTGCTTGCTCACATCAATAGCGTAAATTTGCTCAAATAATAGAAAAAATCCTAGAAATTGATGAAAACACCCATAAATGGTTGATAGATATTCCTCTCAAAAAATGGGTATTGTGCTTTGATAGTAGTGTCCGACATGGCATAATGACAACGAATCGTTCCGAATCATTCAACAGGGTGTTGAAAGGTGCGAAAGTTACCGATAACAACTTGTGTGCGTCAACTTTTTATCTACCGGTGAAATACTTTGATTCACACCTCACCAAACCTACAAACATGTTGCTAATCAAAATCCGTGGCCCCTAAATGTGCTCGAATTAGGAATGAGCACAAGCCTAAATATCACCAGGTCATGGCCTTTGTGCGGGAAAAACGATTATATCAAATTACCACAGGGGTCCATAGTGACAAACGATGCAATGTGCATACCATACATCTTAACAACTGTACATGTACTTGTAGAAAGTTTGAAATTTACAAAATTCCTTACTCCCACGCTCAAAAGGTTTGCGCACAAATAGGACGAGTTGCTTTGGCCCTGGTAGATGGGGCATACAATGTGAAAAAAAAATGGTAGAAACATATTCAAACCATTTTTACCCATGCCCCACGAGGACTATTAGCCCCTTACATATTTTTACCTAGTGGCCGATAGTGTAAGGATCAATGATCAACCGAGCTGTTCAAAATCTACCCGTATAAGGAATAAAATGAATCGAGCACAACAGCAGAGATGCAAGGCATGTAGAGT
Organism: Gynochthodes officinalis; assembly: GCA_020080225.1. Lineage (NCBI taxonomy): Eukaryota > Viridiplantae > Streptophyta > Magnoliopsida > Gentianales > Rubiaceae > Gynochthodes > Gynochthodes officinalis. The sequence continues at coordinate 30,178,960 of CM034625.1, read as the reverse complement.
AATTGAGCATAATAGGAAATCATACCCTAACATGGAGAGACTTAGAGATAGGGTAACCATGCATTCGTGAAGACCAATATGGAGAGATATATGGATAGTAGTATTATATGCTAGTGTTTTATGTAATATAATATTGTAGGGTTAGTTGTAATATTTTTATCTCGCATGTTGGTAATTAGTTTATGCAATATTTGATATCATGTGTGAATAGCTTGTGTGCTTATTAAATGGAGATTTTTCATGTGCAAAAGGGACCCAACGTTTGTTTTGGCTTGTACTTTATGCAATCGAAATTGTATTTGAAAATAATATGGTAAATTTGTAATTAATATATTCAGGTTATGGAGTTAGAAGGAACTTCATCCGGATTTGCAAATTTAACTCCAGGTCCAAGGCAACCGGATGTACTGACATTACAGTCCAGTTATTAATCGGAACTCATTTGGGATGACCTCGAAATTGAACTGTTGAAAGTGTATAGGTCAGATGTTGACTTCTGAAAAGCTACCCCACTCGATATTAGGGTTCAAGATGTACTTTTTCGAGTGAACTTTTATGGTGTATACATGAAAGGATGTATACAAGTAGATTATTCCTTGATCATGGCACTGGTTGAGAGATGGAGACAGGAGACGCACACATTCCACATTCTAGTCAGTGAAGCCACCGTGACATTACAAAATGTTGCGGTACTTTAGGGTTTATCGGTTTACGGAGATGCGGTGGTTGGTCCAGATCCGAGTCATACGGTTGAGGAATGACAAAATATATGTCATGAGCTGTTGGGTTACATGTGAGCTCCCAACCATTTTGATGGAGACCAATTGAAATTGAGGCGTATCTCCATGCATCTACAAGCGCGTCCTCTACTGCTCGAGTTCACCAATGATGAGGTGTTACAACATGTCAGATTTGGGATTATGCAAATTATTTGGTCATTATGAGGGACAAGTCAGGTACAAAAATCAAATTGATGTACCTACTTATACTGAGGGATGTAGCAACGGCATCGAGATATAGTTAGAATAGCGCCGTTCTAGCATTGTTATACAAGGCACTATGTCGGGCGACAATAGGAGATACGGCCGGTATATGTGGACCACTGAACTTATTACAAGTGTGGGCGTGGGAGAGATTACCAAAAATTAGTCCGTAATACTGTAATGTGAGAGAAGAACCTATCTTGGGCTACCCCGGTATGCCTATCAGGCATCGAGCATGCATGTACGTGTTTCCTACTTTTCTTTTCAATGGCACATTTGGTTTATCTTAAATTATGTCCAATCTTTTATATTGCCGGATTATAATCATCGCAAGTGAAACACGAGTTTGAGTTTCGCAAATGTCGGGTGTTATGTGTTGCGTATGTATCGAGATCATTTAAACTATATGTCCAATGATGACGTAAGTAATACACAATTAATGTTTCGTAATTTTTGGCTCGTTAATACTAAGTTTAGTTCAAACATTAATGATTGTTAACTTTCTTTATTTCACAGTTTAGCTGGCAATCGTATGTAGTGGAAGATTTGTACCATTTGCTAGATTATTGCTTACGAGGCCATAATATTTGATGTGCAGTCGTGCCTCTACTCAACTTTGATGTTGTTGAACTATATTTACTTAAGCAAGTTATGCGGCAGTTTGGCTTTATTCAAATGATTCCTGCTGTCGTTGACATGGATTTAAGGTTGCATAGACTTGATCGACGGGGCAGGAAAAGAGTAAATTGGATAACATGACATGCACCTTACGTTGACAGGTGGAACAACCGAAGGGAGAGAATTGTGCATGGATTGCTTTTAAGTGGCTCTATGCAGTATTTCTCATAATACATGGTTTGGTATTGTCGGATTACTTGAATTCTGATAGGTAATCCCGCGCATCGTCTTGCCTAGAGTATCCGCCCAACTGCATCAGTTGTCGAGTATTGGATATGTATATGACTTTTAAATTTTTAATATTTAGCACAGTATAGAAAACTTAAAGGGTGAGCGTTTTTTAATATGCAAGGTGAATGTTGAAAGCAAGTGTATGATTTGACACGCGATGCTTTGACCAATTTAGAGATAGATTCGATAGCTTGATTATCAAACGTACATAATATTTCTTCTCATGCATTGATGATACTTGGGGAGAGTCGCTTGATGCAAGTGACACGTTTAAGTTTTGAAGACCAAAGTGACTTTTAATAATTGCTTGGTTGTCCATCTACATCCGGTCGTCTATCTACATCCGGTCATCCATTTACGTTCGGTCGTTCATTTACTTCTGGTCGTCCATTTACGTCTGGTCGTCCATCTACTTCCCACCGTCGTAAAATTGATGATGATGATGATCAGATATTTAATACTGGTATGTTTCTTCATTAGTCCTGTGAGCCATATGAGGAGACACTTAAGATGGAACATTCATCGCAGTTAGACACTAGTACATCATCTCAAATACCTTCGTATAATTTGGTCTATAAGCGTCAAAGGCGTCTTCGTCCACAATCACGTATGAATCAATCTAATCCTTTTGATCTAGACTCATCGGAGACGCAAGGCCAATCCAATAAAAACCCACAGCTCCAACCCTAACCCCTTAGGTGACAGCCACGTAGAAATACTAGACAACCTTGCTATGGAACTTGATTTTTTTCCCAACTTGTTCAAATTTAGAACTTTTTTCTATTTCAGCTTGTTTTCCTACAACGTTCGCACATTTAACTTCTTATTCAATTATCAAATTTGATTTCCTAAATATGGCAATTGAGATTAGATTATCTCTCACTATCTTATACTTCTAACATGACGTTGTTTTACTACCTTAAAATTGTAACATGACGTTGTTTTAGTAACGTAGTATTATATTTTTACAACAAAATTAATAATAACTATACGATACTGAGAAAAAACTTTTTTTGTTATTAAAGGGATTACATTTATCAAATAAATAGTATCCTTCAAAATGTAAGAAAACTTAACTAGTTAGCTAACTTTATTGGGTCTGATTCTATCACTAACAAAACTAAAAAAGATATTAATAATAAATACTAATAATGCAATGGAAGATTTCAAGTTTTTAGTATACCACTTGCAACAATACGATCCAATTTAAATACAATCATATAATTCGATCAATATTCAGATATACATATTTTGAAGTATCATTCAACCTCTTCTTTTTTCGGTCTCTTCTAAAAATGCCAAAATCGAAAAGATAGTGAGAGATAATCTAATCTGAATTTTCATAAGGAGTCGATTTCCTAAATATGATATTTCAAATGGACATGCATCAGGGTTAGGGAGAAAGAGGGATGGGCAGCGCATGGCACTCATAAATCCTAAACCCTAAATAATATTAAAGAACAAAATTATAAAAAATATGTACAAAAAATTAATATGTCTTATTATGAAATAAAAATATATAATTATATTTTTTGAATTTAAAATTTTCTTATGCATATTCATCCAAATATATAAATTAAAATCATTCGTAATAATACACAACAAATTACTACAAAAATATTATTCAAGATTTCATTATTTTTTATTTTTTAAAATAAAAAATAGCACAAAAACTAATTAATAAGTCTTAAATCATATTAATTTTTTTTAAAAAAATTTACATTAAAGTTGAATATCAACTTTAAAATCGGTATCTCGAATATCATTTTTAAAGTCAATATTCTGTGTATCAACTTTGAAATCAATATCACTAATCTCAGCACACCCCAAAATTATTAATATTTATTTAATTCTTGCACACCCCAAAATTATTAATATTTATTTAATTCTTAAAAAAAAACAATATTCTGCAAAATAACTCGTCTGCCCATTCTAGTATCCACTAATCCCAATCTTAGTTGAGAACCCAATTTTAAATAGCAAACTATGAAAATTTTATCTAAATCAAACTGCCAGATTAAAACATGGCATTGAATTAAGTTTGATGACCCATTGCAACACTACCATCCAAAATTCCAAATCCCATTTCTCCGGCGGGATCGATTGAAAACAGTCGTTGCCATTGGAACCCCATCTTCGTCGGCGGATCGAACCCTGGAAATGTAGAGTTTAGTACCTAAATTGAACTTCAATTTGAGGTATTTGTGATACCTTTATTTTCAGCAATATTCATAATGATATGTTGTTAATTTACTAAATTGGCTACCAGAAGCAAATGGCTGAAACAAAGATGAGCTTTCAAGTATGAAGACAGCTCAATCGAAAAACAGATTAATATGTTTTCAATCCTCTGGTTTTGTTCTAAAAATGTCTGGAATCGGAATTTTTAATTCGTTGCTAGGCATGTCCTTGCCCTAGTTTCTTGTGAGAGCTTCTCTTAACGTGTGATCATGTTGCTTGGGCTTCTGGGGCTTGGATAGGATGAGAATGAGACCTCTAAGACCTATCAAAGATCGTGATTTACTTACAGACATTTGTTATGTCTTGTACAGCTATATATGCTTGCCCAAAATAGGGCAATTCCCGGGGACAAAATAAAGTAATTGATGGATTCTCTATATATTATCAGTAAGCAAGTGAAAGGGGAATTTGAGGATCAGCCTTGGGGTAATCACTGTCCATGTATTTTTTGACAATTGCAATACGTACTCCTCTAAAATAAAGAATAAGAATTCATGTTATAGGAGGTACTGAATAATGTTTAGTTTCATTGTACTGACTAGAATTCGGAATCCTATCTTGATTGTGTGATTTTGCAAGTGTTCTGCAGAGACTTTTTGCATTACTTTAAGTGTTGATTGCATGGTAAATTTGATTAATAAACTGATAATGATTAAAAAGAAACAATGATGGTAGATATCTGGAAACCTTGTTCCTAGAGAATTAACTGGCTTGTTTTGATTTTAGTAAACCATGTTTTAGGAATTGGGGCAGTAATTATTCAGTCTACAGATAGTGTTGGTATAGAACAGATAACATGGGTTTTAGATGGTGATACTTTTAGAGAGAGGAGTTAGCATAATCTGTAAGAGCGTGCAAAGGTTTTCTTGAGCCAATGGAGGTTGGTCATCAAGTGCAAAGGCAGAAGGCAGCGACTCATAATTGTTGTGCATATATTTTATGACCATATGGCATCATTAATTTTGTTTTGGTCCACATACATATGCTTATATATGTTTATACTTGGAACTACATGGATTAAAATTTTTCGCAGGGGACATCTAAGCTTTGGTTTTCCAGCAATTTGATAATCTTTATATTCCATGATGAACCCTTTGTTTGTTGAAGATGTGAGATTTGTAAACCTTGAATGCTAAATTGAACTAAGCTATCATGAAATGTGAATAAACAATATTTCAGGTTCCTCTACCAGTTTGTTCTTTCTTTAGTTTATCTACTGGAATGTCATAGATGGAAGAATTATTGTAATAGAAGTAAGGCTAGTGCTTTAGTTGAAATATCAGTTGTATTTTGGGCAGATAATTTATTACCTGTCTAATTTGGACAATTTTTCTCTGAGTAGCGAAAAGTACTAGAAATTTTATTTTTCTTAATTTTTTTAACCTTGTTGATTGTCTCATGCACTAATGATTATATGCAGTAGATGATTGACCTTGTTAAATAGGTGTAGAGGGCTGATTATGTGCATTACATGATGCTCGACATGATGCATTCTAAGATGAAGTAGACTGTTTATGTGTTGATGTCTATTTATTTTGTCTGTTGGGTTTATAGGAATTCCTTTAAGTAAAGGAGTGGATTTAGATATATTATCTAAATGGCCAATTCTGTCTGTAAATCTTTTGCCTAAAAAACTTAATAATTCAATGGACTGGTACGAATTTTTCAAAGATTCAGTTTTTGCTTTCTTTTCCTCTGGTTAATAACGTGTCTGGCAAAAATTTTTATAACAACTCTACAAATATTTTCATAAATAGTGTACTTAAAAACAGTTTTAAGTATACTGGTGGAGTGTTATGAGTAAAAAACATGCTTTTGATTTCACAGAACCAACAAAGCCAAAATAAAGAGAAGAAGAAAACAAAGAAAAAAATTGTGCTTCTCTTGCGCTAATCATCTTCTTCTCCCCATCCAGATCTTGATTTGTTCTGACAGGTTTTTGAAGCTCAAATCAGCCCCTTTTCTTGCTGCCAGTCCTCAGTTCCTCCACTTCCTCTTCTATTGACACATAGGGAACCACTTTGAGAAAATTAGAATCCAAACTGTCCCAAATTGAGTCCTAAGGTTGAAATTGCAAGCAATTGGCATAGTTGGCAGTTGGCACAACTGGTTTGAAGTTTCTTGACCCTCATAGAGGTTGAAATTGCAAGCAATTGGCATAGTTGGCACAACTGGCTTGAAGTTCCTTGACCCTCACAGAGGTAATTTACTCAACTTGATCAGTGGAATCCTGTAATTTGTCTCTACCTTGTGAGGGACTGGATGGCTGTGGTATATGTTGTTTGGTGAGTTCAAAAGATAGAGGTCTATTAGAAAGCATGAATTTTTGCAAAGAAGCCTGATAGTTTCATTTGAATTGAATTTCCCAGAAAAGTCAACTCTTTTCTCTTCCATTCCCTCCGTCCCTTTGCTTGTTTCTGGCCTCTTCCCTCATCTCTCGTGCTCCCTCCTCTCTTCCCTTCTCCCCTTCTCTCTCCATCTTTTGCTCGAAAACGATGAATAGGAGGAACAAACTCAACCATGGGATTGCTTGGCATCCTCAATAGCATTGAAGATCACATAGGAGCAGAAGCTTAGCATTTGACTTGCTTAGTAAGCTGAATAAAATCCTAATTGGCATTCTAAGTTTGTTGAATTTGAGTTCAGATTATGAGTTCTGCGAGAGCATTCTGTTAGGGTTTAAAGCTCAGCTTATTGAAAACAATCTCCATTGTAAGTATCGGATTTTAAATTATATTTCTGCTGTTGGATGATTGGAGTGCTCATATTCTGTTCATTATATTCTTTGCATGTGTTAAATTATAATGTTATTTTAGTTCCCTAATCAAATGATGCGGACAACAAACTCAACAAAATAAAAAATTTAGGATTTCCTTAATCGTGCCCAAGTTTTGTTTCTGAATTCTATTTAGTTTTTATTATTTTTTTAATTTTTTAAATACTGTCTTTGTTTCTAAAACCTGTTTAGTTAAGTATTAGCTGTTGGAAATTGAGTCTTGTTTGGCAATTGAAAGCTGGATACTATTGTAGTTGAATTTAGTTGTAGAGTCTATAAATAATGTAATGCTTCGAGAGATTTCAGCTTAATAAAGATTTCCTGCAACATTTTCATCTTCAAAGTTTGTGTCATACAACTTTGCTTTGGGTGTGATGCCTAAGGGTCTCTGGCTAAGACACCCTTAGGAGCGATTCCTAGAGAATTTTCAGTTTTCCTGCAATTTTATGGCACCTTTCATCTTTCTTGTCCTTAAACAACAGTTGTCCGCATTCCCGACGGCTAGAACAATTTTTATAAAATTGATTCAGTTTGGACACATGCTTGTGCTACATAATCATATGGGGGTGTGTTGAAACTGATTTTTCTTAATCTCGGCTAAATTTTTGTTAGAGGGAGAAAAAGACAAAAAATGGAGCAAAAACGGCAAGTCTTTGCAGTTGATCTACTGGAAAGGTATGCTGCAAAAGGGCATGGAGTCATTACATGTATGGCTGCAGGGAATGATGTCATTGTTCTGGGAACAAGTAAAGGGTGGATCATCAGGCACGATTTTGGAGTTGGAGATTCTTATGGTATGATTGAACTTAAAGAATTTAAATTATATTTGCAATAACATTTCTGTTTAGCCCCCTTACACTACATGCACACCCCAGCTAAATTTTGGGTCTAGAGCACACAATTGAGACTAGCAATAAATTAGAATAACAATGTATGGATAGATTAGATTTTGCTGATAAACTTGTGTTGAAAAGGTGACTTTTGTTTGTTTAGTTGATTTTAATGGGGAAATTTGTGATTCTATTGTGAGAGAAGGGAGGGCAGAGGGTGAGTTGGGATGTGGATAATGATTATAATGCAACTAAATTACCATTTCTTTTACCTAAATTAGATTTCATTTTTTTTTTTTTGGTGGAAATTAGGGTGTAGGAGGTAGGATATTGTCTGATTTTAATCAATAGAATTGTTGGTTGTTTGTAGTTTGTTTTAGGGTGGTGGAGGACTCGTCGAATTATGAGCTTATGTAAGTTCCTGAGGGATGGTAAAATTCTGACTTCCGTATTCATTTTATTCTGTGTAGATATTGATCTTTCTGCTGGTCGGTCTGGAGATCAGTCCATTCATCGAGTATTTGTTGATCCTGGTGGGAGCCACTGTATTGCTACTGTGGTTGGTCCTGGAGGTGCTGATACATTTTATATACACGCCAAGTGGGCTAGACCTCGTTTGCTTAGCAAATTCAAAGGTCTTATTGTGAATGCTGTTGCGTGGAACAGACAATTAATAACAGAAGGTGAGAATGTTTTTCTGCCTTACTATTATCTGATTTCTTTTCACTTGTTTTATGAATCTTTGCAAATATTCATATATCCTTTGGCGGCTGTGATATTTTTGAAGCTTTCACGAGGGAAGTCATCCTGGGTACTGAAAATGGCCAGCTTCATGAAATTGCTGTTGATGAGAAGGATAAAAAGGAGAAGTATATAAAGTTTTTGTTCGAACTGAAGGAACTTCCTGAGGCTTTCACTGGATTGCAGGTTTGTTTCTTCCAGTATTCCGTTTTTCTTCTTACTGTATTCACTGAGTAGTTTACTGGGTGTGTAAACATCCCATATTTTATTGTCTTTTGCTCTTGTCAACTTATTTGTTCCTGATGTGTGTTCAATTTTTTAAAATCTGGGAATAGAAATTCTGAGTTACTCTCTTTTCATCCATTTACAGATGGAAACAGCAAGTGTGTTGAATGGAACTGCAATTAGATATTATGTGATGGCTGTTACTCCTACTAGGCTTTATTCTTACACAGGAATAGGTTCACTAGAGGTGGGATTTAGCTTGATCTTTGATACTCTTTTTTATTTTTTCTGCGAAACTTAATTAACCTGAACTGTGTTGTGATTAGCTGCATAATGCACACACATGTAATAGAAACATCTCGTGCATTATACTTGTAAATGGTTATTAAGATATTGTTTGATTTCATCCTCTCTCATATTAGCTTTGGTAGGAGTCTTTTGCCATTAAGTTACAAGCATCTGTAATAAATTGAGACAATAAATTAGAATAACAATGTATAGGATAAATTAGACTTTAAGATGTACACTTACTTGAATATTTGGTTCCATTAACATCTTTGCTTCCTCACCTCTTTAAGTTTGATGTTCTGTTTTACTTATTATGACCTTTAGTATTCTTTATTACTTTCATTTGTCTGGCTGAAATTTAATGCTGTTTCCTACTTCTTTCCAGTCTGTTTTTGCTAGCTATGTGGATCGCACAGTTCATTTCATGGAACTGCCAGGTGAAATTCCTAACAGGTTAGTAAATTTATGATTCATATTTTTTTTTTTCCGGAAATAAGAAAGAGTGAAATTTTTTTTCTTCCTCTAGGTAGCATTTGTGGGCTAAGTAATTTAATTGGCATCCATCTGTTTTGCGGATAGTTAAGTATTCAATGATTAGAGCTTTTAAGAACAGAGTCTAACTTGGATTTGTTTCCAATGCCTTGTCAAAACAGCTGTTAGGCAGGTTTATCAATTTAGATATCAGACAAGATATGGCGATTTAATTATTTATATTATGTTTATGAGAATTGTTGCCATGTGACTGGAGGTCAAGGGTTTAAGTCGCGGAAACAGCCCCTTGTAGTAATATAAGGTAAGGCTGTGTACATCAGGCCTTAATAGCCCGTCCCCACATGTAGGAGCTTCTACGCACCCGGCTGCCTTTTTTTTTTTTTTTTTTTTTTTTTAAATGTTTGTGAGAGAACAATAGATTGGGTGAGGTTAGCACATTGTTATTGATGATGTGGACTCATGATGTATGAATTGTGGATCGTTGTGTTTGGTGGAATGTGGTAATCATAGTTCAGTTATTTTTACAGAGAAATAATATATTTGTTTGTAAGTACACATCTTCTTGGATAGGAGTAATATTGTTTTTTTTTTTTTTTTTCCTAATCTGTTGAACACCAATGGTGCTTAATATGAGCTTGTTGCAGTGAACTTCACTTCTTTATCAAGCAAAGGAGGGCTGTACACTTTGCATGGCTTTCAGGAGCAGGAATATATCATGGTGGGCTAAATTTTGGTGCACAACATAGGTGAGAGATGAAGGCCAGCTATTGCTTGGCTCTTTCGAATAATTTTTTTAGTTGTAGATGTTTTTGTTGCTGTTAGTCGTCTTTATTTGCTTTTCCTTAAAATATACATCATTTTCCCTGTTCATTCTTTAAATAAATATGTATGTTGACGCAATAATTATTATTATCAAAGAGTTTTGTAAATCTTGTGCAGTTCACCAGATGGAGATCAGAATTTTGTGGAGAACAAGGCTCTCTTGGACTATTCAAGATTGGGGGAAGGAGGTGAAGCTGTTAAGCCTAGTTCTATGGCTGTGTCTGAGTATCATTTTCTTCTCCTCATTGGAAACAAGGTCAAGGTGTGGTATTAGAAGCTCAAAGAGTTCTTTCACATCTGGTCCTTTGGTTGGGTTATGAAAACATGATAATTAGCCAAACAAAAGTTTGTAAAACTGTATACCCACCTCCATAATGTGCAAATTCAGTTACAAGTAGTTTTTCAAAGCCAAGTTTATGTCATGAAGAATTAATCAAGGAGCACCAAAAATTGTTCTAATCTATTCTGATATCTGTTTCTCAAAGTCTTCATATTCCTCTAATTTGTATGTTTGAGAACAAACTTGAATGGCCAAATATGGTCTTGCAGATCAAAATGTGCCAACATGTTGTAACATCTGAGGAAACATGGTTGACATAAGAAGTTGAATAATTGGTCAAGTTGTGTTATTTAAGACCCCTTTCATGTTACCCTTGTTTTGGTCTTTCTGTTTACCATGTTTGTTTTTCTGTATAATTAGTGAAGCTCTTCTGTCAGAAAAAAAAACAAAAGAAAAAGAAAACTAATAAGGGAGCTGTTGTGAGTCATAAAGCACAGCGGATACTATGGTTTACAATATCTTGTAGGTTGTGAATAGGATTAGTGAGCAGATCGTAGAGGAGCTTTATTTTGATCAAGCTACTGATGCAGTTTCAAGGGGTATTATGGGTTTATGCAGTGACGCATCTGCTGGACTGTTTTATGCATATGACCAGAACTCCATCTTTCAGGTTTGCTTACAATGACTTCATTACTTGTTCCTTCTTGCAATGGCACAATCATCTCTTGTTTACCCACTAATCGATTCTCACAACTCAGTTATCTGTGAATGATGAGGGCCGAGACATGTGGAAGGTGTATTTAGACTTAAAGGAATATGCTGCAGCTCTGGCAAATTGTCGTGATGCCCTCCAAAAGGACCAAGTTTATTTGGTACAGGTCAGAGAGGCCTATGGTTCTCATTATATATGCCTATTGAAGTGTCTGCAAGCAGGCTTTATTCTAAAAATCAACTTTTAAATCATGATAAATATTGATTAGTTCGTAAACTTTTTTCCAATACTAATTAAGATCTTATAGATACAGAAATTTAAGTGGTAGCTGTTTGCAGGCTGAAGCTGCTTTTTCTGTGAAGGACTTTCTTAGAGCAGCATCCTTTTATGCAAAGGTGGTGTAGCTTTCACTTGACTTGCTACTAGCTTGCTAGCTGTCTTATTCATTTTCTACTAATATCTTTTATATTCAACTTGGTAAAACTGGTAATGTTGCTAAGTGACATTTCTCTAACCCACCAGAGTTATGCTGCATATCAAGATGCATAGCTCTATTGTGGTGTGCGATCATTATTGAGACTTGATAAGCTAATGAAGGTAAAATAGGCTGATAATGGGGTTAATATCACCAACTATGCTTAATAACCACTGGTGGTATGTATGGACAATCTAAGCCTTAGTATGTATGTGTTGTTCATACATTATGATCATATTTTTGAAATTCAAAGACTGCTGATTGATGGGGAAGGGAACAGTCAGATTGCTTCAGCAGTAAAATTTTGGCTGCAGTGCTGGACATCTAGCTATTACACGTGAATAATGTCAGATGATTTGTATGCTTAAGTTCATATTTGAAGGCCATTCAACTAGGATATTCCTATATAATCTACTTTTCATTGAACTTAAAATGTGTTTCTGAGATAATTAGACTCATTATTTTGTTTATTTGTTAACCTTTGGAGGACATTTCCTAAGACATAGGACTGTATTTTGCAGATTAATTATGTGTTATCATTTGAAGAGATCACCTTGAAGTTCATTAGCATTGGCGAGCAGGTAACATAAGGGTCTGTAATTGTTTCCTCAATCATATATTAGTTTCCTTGACTAGAACTATTGTCCATTTTTTCCTGCAGTCATACTACTGCCACTTTTGTCACATCTTGCATTGTCATTTGTGTTTCAAGGGTTCTTGCTACACACACACACATATATTATGGATACATACGCACATGCACACAAATATCACGTATGTTTGTGCATATAAATATTTAGATATAGATATGTATACATTGTGTTTTTAAAAGATAATCCTTTTTAATAATTGAAGTTGGTTCTAGAATGTGTCTTCATCAGAGTGGTGCTAAGTTCAGGCAGGATTTACATGCAAATGCCAATTGATTGATGGTTGATGAAATTTTACTTGGTGTTGAGTTATGAAGAAAGCTAAAATATAATGATTGTTGAGTTAGAATGAGATCTGCACAATTATACATATATCTGGAATTAAACAAAGTCCACATAATTTAATCACAATCAAAAGCCTGTAATTTTTACCCCAAAATAGTTTATGGATATTTGCTTCTTGCCACATATTAATGCTTAAGAAGTTATGCTCTGCTTGCTATTCAATTTAATGGTGGATGAAATTTTACTTGATTATGATGCATATTAGTTCATATGTTGAAGGAGCTTTTATAAGCTATTCCATGTGAGGCACCTTGAGAAGATAGATAATCTCTTGCTGATATACAAACTGGATGTATATGTTGATTAGCCGTACTTCTGTCTGCTTGCAGGATGCTTTGAGAACTTTCCTTCTGCGCAAACTTGATATTCTTACTAAGGATGATAAATGCCAAATAACGATGATTTCAACTTGGGTTACTGAACTATACTTGGATAAGGTTGGTGCCTTCATTTATTGATTTTCTAAGTGAGTTTACACCAGTGCTTCTCATCATATAAAAGATGTAAATTAAGTTTTTCATCTCTTTCTCTATGCTACTGTACTCTATGATGAACAATATCCTCATGAATTTTACTTATCTGTGGTAGGAAGTAATTCTGCTTTGTTGATTTAAACACTGGTTCCTTAGTTAATGTTGCTTCTCGACTTGATACTTCCTTAACTGACCGATAAACAGTTTGGGTTGAGTTAAGATATTTTAAGCAAGTCTTTTTGGTTGATATGAAATGGTGATTGGCTTCCCATGTAAGATTTAAATTGTCTAAGAGAGTTGTTTTTTCCGTAATGCGAGAAAATGTGGTAATTATAGCTGTAATGGAAAATAGTGAATCAAAGGGACCTTGATTGTATGACATAAGTCAAGGCCTCTATCTGAGACAAGGGGCATGGGATCAAGTTCAAGAAAGCAAATTACTGCACCGCATATTGCTGGAAAGGGGGATTTTTTTTTGGTTGGTGGGGGGTGGGGACAGAGCAATAATTTTATCTATGAATTACTGCACAAGGAAGCCAGCTGGCCTTAAGTTATCCTTGAGACCTTTGAGTAACCAATAGGGAATTCTGTTTCCTAGCATTGGAAACTGCCTACGCCAGCAGCATGTTTTGCCAATAGACTGGTTGCATCACTACATATTTTAGGAATATAAGAAAAGATGCAATCTTGAAACTTTTGGTAGTTCAGGAATATGCCGTCAGTAGTAATGGCTTTTGACGCTGCAACTTTTTCTCTTTTCTGTGATATGTGTAGCTTTCAAACAGTTTTAAGTTGTGCATTTGTGATAATATAGAAAAATGTGTGTGTGTATACATATATAACTGCATTGATGTATTGATGCACAAGTTTCCTGAGCGTGTTTTATGTATTATGAAAGATACTTACCTTCACTGTTAATTTTTTAAGATCTGTCAACTTCAATTGAAATATCTATTGAACGATTTAAGTTTGAGTACCATTGACAAGCATATGAGCTACCAGTCTTTTGTTCAGTTTCTGTTATTGGACACTTTCTATTTGAAAATTTATTCTCGAGTTTGTTGCATTATGAAGAACTGACTTCTTGATACATCTGCATCAGTTTTGATGCAATTTATGCTTCTGAAGTTGTTTAGATTTTGAGCTTTACAGCAAAGACACAGTGTATGTTTAACACTGTTTTGCTTCTCCAAAGGTTGGTTTTTCTACAGAATTTTTTTTATTTTAATTGATGGCTGAGAAGAAGTAAATATTGTTTGATTTCAGTACATTCTTTAGAAGTTACAATATACTGAACAAATTCATCTTCATCTGTTTGTTCACACTTTCAAATTTCTTAGATTTCTCTTATTTCCCTCACAAAGTTGAATAAGATGATATTGTCATGTGCAATGACATGTGAACTTTTTATTCTAATGTTGGTGCTTGAAGTTTCACCGAGTGGTTATTTATGTTGTTTTTTGAACTGTCCATGTTTTGAAACTAGATTAATCGGCTACTTTTGGAAGATGATGGTGCCTCTGGAACTGGTAGTACAGGTTATCAGTTAATTATTCAAGAGTTTCGTGCTTTTTTAAGTGACTGCAAGGACGTATTGGATGAGGCAACTACCATGAAGTTACTAGAAAGGTGAAGCTTTTTCTGGTTGTTTCATTTTAACAAAAATTCTTCCATAATGTTTCCTTGCAAACAGCCACTTCCCAAAAGACTTTTGAAAGCCACAGGTTTAGGCTTCTTAGTGAGCCTTTTTGTGCTAAGGTCACACAGGAAGGGGTGGGGGAGGGGATGGGGGATGATCTATCCTTAATTAAATAAAATGTACTTTACTATAACTAGTTGGTACTGTAATCCTTATTTTTTTTCTGTGTCAAATGCTTGGGTCTGGTTTGCATGAGTACACTAGCAGATGTTAACATTTGCATGTTCCTCATGGTTTTCCTATTATTCTCATTTTCTCATCTTTTACCGATTAATTGGAAACTGTTTATATGTTCTGTTTTTAGACTGATGTATCATGTGTGTGTGAAGATGCCAGTGTTGTGTGAATTAAACATTTGAAGGTGGTGGGAACTTTTCTGATTATGCTATAAGATCTGATTCTTCTTGATTTGATGAAACTTGACTCTCTAAATTTTTATTTGGAATCTTTATCTAAATGGCAGTTGAAAATTTCCGTTTCCTGAAAATATGTTTCTTGTGATGTTTTGCAGCTATGGTAGGGTTGATGAATTGGTATTCTTTGCTAATCTGAAGGAGCAATATGAAATAGTGATTCGTCATTATATCCAGGTGCTCCGTCTGTGGCCTCTTTTTAAATCTCAAATAAAAAGAAATTTGGAGGGCCTGGTGGCTCATGCTGCGCATTTCATTTGTTGTGTTTGTGTTCCTCATAAGTTTGTTCCTGTTCTAGATTCTTACAGTAGAACATGATTGGCCACCTCCCAAAAGTAGACACATAAGGACCTTTTCTTGTATGCTTACAGAATAGTTCAATTAATCTGTAACCTTTTCCTTTGGACACTTGGCAAGGTGTCATGACTCTTGTGGTTGTCCCGTTCCCTTTTTGTGTTTGATGACCAAGAGTTGATATTAAGTGTTTCCTATTGGTTCATGCTTTGCCTACTGATCTTTCTCTTTCTCTCTCTTTCTCCTTCTCCCAACAACAAAATTTTTACTTTCAAACGTAACAACTGGATGTTGAAATTTATGCTATGGTCTGAGTTTTCTACCCATGGTGCTATGATGTAACCTAGAGTGCGTTGAGTATAATGCTTGATTGCAAATATACCACTTATTCCACGTTGATTTGCTGAAAATTCTGATTAAAGAGCGGACTTGATAGTTTTTGCTTCTTTTGGTCATTTACAGCAAGGAGAAGCAAAGAAAGCACTACAAGTTCTTCAGAAACCTAACGTTCAGATAGAGCTTCAGGTATAAACTCTGTATGTGGTGCATGGTTTATTCTGGACAGCTTCTGAATTTATGGTCATCTATCTGCATACCTGTTCCCAATTTTCTTCTAGTGATCTTGTTGTCAGCTGGAAATTTAAATCCCTACCATGTGGATATACTTTGTTCTATGATTGTTTTTCCTGTTCTTTTGCAGTACAAATTTGCTCCAGACCTTATCATGCTTGATGCATATGAAACTGTTGAATCATGGATGACCACAAAGGATCTGAAACCAAGAAAGCTAATTCCTGCTATGATGCGGTATTCAAGTGAACCTCATGCCAAGTAAGGCACATCGTCATTTGATCAACTGTGTTTGCAAATTTTTTCCTATTGTCGGGCAATGTATTCCATTTTCGAAGACTGATTTTCTGTGAAGATGTATTTGATGCTCAGCAAGAAGGAGAATCTTCCTTGGTGTGCTAGCAGAAGAAGGAGAATCTTCCTTGGTGTGCTAGCAGAAGAAGGATCTTGTGAATGATGAATAGTAACCATGAGCAGTAAATA
Source organism: Gynochthodes officinalis (assembly GCA_020080225.1). Classification (NCBI taxonomy): domain Eukaryota; kingdom Viridiplantae; phylum Streptophyta; class Magnoliopsida; order Gentianales; family Rubiaceae; genus Gynochthodes; species Gynochthodes officinalis. The sequence continues at coordinate 30,162,259 of CM034625.1, read as the reverse complement.
GGGAAAAGAGACCAGGAAGGAGAAGAACAAATTAAATGGGTTTGAAGAGGAAAATAGATGAGTAGTAAATAATACTCCAGTAAATAATAATTCCTGACATTCTTCATGATAGATTGTCCTCTATGAAAAATATGCAAAACTATGTAGGTACTTAAAACTCCCTAAAATCTGAGAGTACACCTTGAGTCTCCTGCCTAAAACATATAAAACTAATAAATCTACCGCTTTCCTTGAATATCTAACTTCTAAGTAGATATTAAAGTACTTAAAGAATCAGAAAAAAATTATCAATGGAAACTCCTAAGAATTTCTAGAAGTTCCTGCAAATAATAGAAAAGACTGTAACACTTCTTTTTTTTTTTTTTTGACTAACACTCAATTAATCTAACTCTAAAGTGATTGAGCAGAAAAGACCATGAACACTTCCATTCAGACCAGAAAGACTTCTTACCCCTTGCAGCTTTTGTCTTAGACTTACAGATGCTGAAGTTATACTCCAACCAACTAATAACTGCATAGATGATGTATCCATATTGAGAAAGAAGTGTAATATCAAGATAGGTTTTGAAGCTTTTGATGGCAATTAGATCAGCTTCAGTAATTGAAGAGAAATTCTGTTTCAAAAAGACCTGAGTAATATTCTAGATACCTATAAATTAATGATTGTGTAATTGGCCTTTTGACCAGAACGGCACACCATAGTTGTCACCGGGGTTCTGACAAGAAAGGAATTTTAGCCTGAGATTTTTATCTTTGAAAGCATTTTGAGGATGGAAAAGTAAAGGAATTGGACTTTCCTTGCAGGTAGAAGAGAAGAGAACTCTTTATAATATTGCTTTATGTATGCAGTGGAGTATTGCTTCTAGATAGAACTGAAAGTTTATCAAGGCTATGGAGCATTTTGATGTTGCAGTGAAATAACTTGTCCAAGTACTTCGTGGACATAATAGATTTCAATATCTTATCAAAGTTCTGCAGGAGGAATATAGATGCATTTGTGGTTGTTGGTCTTCAAGGCACTTAGATTATTCCTTTTTCTTTTTTTCAAATTGTGAATAAACCTCTTTGTTTTTTTCATTTACTCAATTGCTGTTGCTAAAGTTTCTACATTGTTCACTTCTGTTGTTTTCACTATTATAATTCTTATGTAGATTTGGAGTGTGATCTGGAATCTCAAATGCTCTCTGGTTTTTCCCTTCAATAATTTGTTACTTTTGAATTGAGATTAGCGTTACTTCTGTCTCCATTGTACAAGACTTGTTTGGTGCTAGTGCAACCATGATTATAGGAAAGACTGAAACAGTAACAGAAGAAAGATAGGGAGAGGAAAAGAAGACTGGACTACAAAGTTGACATGTGAATTTAGAGAAAGAAGGCTAAAGAAATATAAACCAGGTGATTGCCCGTCATCTGCACAGATATGGAATTGGAATAATAGCATAATAGCACTAAAATGAAGGGCTCCCCGGTGATATTAGTTGAACTTTTAATAGTCTGAAAAAGCACTAGAATTTGAGCAAGTACCATTTTGACGAGATTCAGGACATAAGGTCAACTTTTCTCTGTGTCTGAAAATTGGTACTCCTAGTATGGGGGTCTCTGGTTCAAGTGTCTATACACTTAACAAGAATTCTTTAATGGAAAATCTAACTTGGCACGTAAATGGCATGTGGCCCATATGGATTGTAAATAATAGTGATATGGCCAATTTTAGACCATTTTACTGCTATTGACACCGAAGGGAAAGGACAAATACTTCTAGTAAGCAAATGGGAATTTAGTAGATTTTTCCATACCACCAGACCAGAAGGTTTCCCCCTCTGAAGTGAGCAAATTTTTCTGGGAATCTTTGCCTGCAGAAAATGGCTATGTGATGAGCAGTTTGAATTTGGGAACAACTTCAAGATATTCTAAAATAGAAATTAGAGGTGAGAGAATCAATGACACCATGATCAACTAGTTAGAAATCCTAATGTCATAATAGTGTGTTGTTTTGGATTCCTAATGACAGTTTCTCCTCTATAAATGGTGCATTAGAGAGAGAGAGACAGAGAATTAGGATGAACTGCTAATGTTGCATCATTATGGATAAAAGATTCAGATTCATATCATGTTTTCTCTTTCCTTAAGGGATAATTGGTGGTAAGTACAAACTCAAGGATATAAAGTCAGAGTTACAAACAAAGAGATCACCAAAATTAAATTTTTGAAAAATACTAGGTGAGGCCTGTGTTTGACCTACCAATTATGGACAAATTAATCACCTGCTGGTTTACACTTAATGACAATTTTGAATTGCATGTTTCTTTTATATTTGATCTTATACTCTAAATTGTTTAGTTGAGTATGTCAGAAGAAATGGATATTTAAGCTTTCTTCCAGGTGGAAAGTGGGAATATTGGACAATCAAGCTAGATCACTTATTAGAGGAGACCAAACTTTTTTTGTCATTTTAACTGTTGATACGCCTCATTCTATTATAAATGGTGAATGACATAATTCCTTAATTTCCTATGAAGTTTTGGAGCTTTCTTAAACTAAGTGGATCTGTCCCTTAATGACAACATGCAGGAATGAGACCCATGAAGTGATCAAATATCTAGAGTATTGTGTTCATCGTTTGCAGAATGAAGATCCTGGTGTTCACAATTTGTTGCTTTCTTTGTACTCCAAGCAGGTACATGCATAGACACTTTTTTCAGTATTTCTGGAATGGATTGATAGCTGCCCATACAAGAGCTCTGGTCCTTTGTCAGTGTACCTAGTTGTGGGTAATATTCTTTTGTTGAAAAAGAGAAGTTCTGATAGCATCATTGTGGAGTACTTATTATTATTTTTTTAGAATTTTCTTTGTGCACTAATCAATTTTTTTGTCACCAGCTTTTTCTTGTGCAATAACTTTTTCTGTAATATTTGGTTTTGCTTTCGCTCTATTATTGATATGCTTTCTTTAGTTATCTTGACTTTCGTTATTAGAGCAACTCCTTGGTAGTTTTCTATTTTTTTAAATTTTTAAAATTTTTTTTCGTATTTTATGTAATTAAGTTGATTGAAATTATGCCTTGGAGTGAAGTTTGTAAATGATCAATGCTTTCTTGACTTTGAATAGTGGACAATTGAAGTTTGTATCTGTCTTATTTTCCGAAGAAGAAGTACTTGAATTTCAGAAGTTGTTAAGCATGGCATTGAGTGACTTTCCTTATATAATTGCCGTTATCTTTTGTGGTTGTTCATGAAGATGGGTATATGTTAGTGAAATTACTAGATATTGTACTCAGTGACCTGGATACATAAATACATGTCTCTTTCTTGCATCACTCGTTAAATTTTTACTTATGCATAATAGTGTAGATATAGGACAAGTATAAGTTTCCTTGTTGATTCAAATATTTTTTTCTTGTTTTTTTTTTATAATTTTTTTTTGGGTTTTTTTGCTCAGGAGGATGAGAGTGCTCTTCTGCGTTTCTTGCAATGCAAGTTTGGTAAAGGGCGATCAAGTGGCCCTGAATTTTTCTATGATCCCAAATATGCCTTGCGACTTTGTCTAAAAGAAAAGCGAATACGTGCTTGTGTTCATATATATAGTATGATGTCCATGCATGAAGAGGCAGTTGCTCTTGCACTGCAAGTAAGTTTAATTTGTTTGTAATTTTGTTTCAGCAAGTTCATTGCATGATTGGTATGATTTCAAATTGTGAATACGAATATTAGTTAGTATTAATGATATCGAGTGTAATAATTGGAAGTCATGTAGACCTTCAGTGGAACTTGGAATTCATGATGAGAACAAATGCAAGATCTATGGAACACATTTTCTCAAATTTGTCTTGTGAATAGGAGACAAGGAAGATTAATGAAGCCTAAATAATTTAGATTACTTGCATACTTTATGAATCAGAAATTCTTAGCAAAATAGTGACAGAAATAGGATTTTGTCATGTTATTGTTATGGTTTGTTATAAGGAGTATGAGGGGAAGAAAGGGAGAGGTCGGCCGAAAGTTACGTGGGAAAAAGTAGTAAAACAAGATTTAATGGAGTTGGAAATAGATTGGCAGCTAGTTTGTAGTAGAACAGAGTGGAGGAAAACTATTAGTGTAGTGGAAGAGCAAAACTCTAGTGGTCCCGACTGCCCTTTATAGTTTTAACATTTTTATTTATTTCTTTATCTATTTATATATCTATTTATTTTATTGTATTTTCTTTATTTTATGGATTTATGTCTTTGGGTTCATCGACCGCCGACCCCAACTAGTTTGGGATAGAGGTGATGATGATGATGATGATGATGATGATGATGATGATTGTTATGGTTTTACCTCTTGTTTGAGAAATTTTGGAATGAACTGGGCTTAAATTATGAGAGTTGTATTTTCTACTAAAAGAAAAAGAACTGGAGTATGCATAGAAATTACAATGAGTGGTGTTTGATAAGGAAAAGCGCACTAGCAAAAATATTTTTAATCAACTGGTATTGCTTGTACATATCCCATGTTTCCACTTGCAAATTATACAATGTTCCTTTGTTGATTACGTTTGGAAGAACTTTTATACTGGTTTATTTCTCATTACATTCAGAATTATTCAATTTCTTATTTCAGTTAATTGAATTGGAGAACCAGACTAGTCAAACATTCATTATTGCACTAGAGTTTGCATATATAGGCTTGTAAGTTCTCAAAAAAATGAAGTTCCTTCAAGCTGCTACGGTGATTTAGGACGGAGTACACAGGCTTAAGTTGCTTCTAGACTTAACTCTACTTTAATATTTTTCACATGAACTTGCTTCTTTTAGGTGCGGGCAGAAGTAGGATCAAAACATAGAACTCTTTGGAAATTGTTTCATTGTGTGTGTTACTGAACTGGCGAATTTTCCAAGGACCAAAAATATGCTGAAACAAGCATTAGCACATTATGTTGCTGCCTTCAGTATATGAACTTGTGGTAATAATGTTCTTGAATTAGAGGCTCTGAACATGAATAGAATGGAATAAACACAGTAGGCAAAACAAAGGATAGAAGGTTTTTCATATATCTTCCTCTTTTCTCAGTACTAAATACCCCTTATATAGGGTGGAAAAAACAGACTTTAAGGACTGCCTTAAATTAGGGAAAAGCCCTAAATTAAGGAGTAGGAAATGCCCTAAATTAAGGAGTAAATTTAGGCTGAATTCTGACCACAATCTAATAAAGAAAAGCCTTAAATTAAGCTAATCCTGTCTAGATACAGCACCTTCAACACTCCTCAAGTTGGTGCAAAGATATCTATCATTCCCAACTTGGAAACATGTTGATCAAATGTTGGCTTCAATTATCCCTTGGTCGTAACATACGCTACTTGCAGTCTTGATGGCAAGTATGGAATGCAGATTGTTCCCTTCTCAATCTTCTCTTTTATGAAGTGTCTGTCAATTTCAACATGCTTAGTTCTATCATGTTGAACAGGATTCTCAGATATTTTTATGGCTGCCTTATTATCACAGTAGAGCTTCATAGGTCCTATGTTCTGAAACCTTAAGTCCTGCAATAATTTTTCCAGCCACAATACTTCACATATTCCATGAGCCATTGCTCTAAACTCTGCCTCAGCAGTACTCCTGGCCACCACACTTTGTTTCTTGCTCCTCCAAGTTACCAAGTTGCCCCAGACAATGGTGCAGTACCCTGAGGTAGATCTCCTGTCCACAAGGGATCCAGCCCAATCTGCATCTCAGATAGGCCATAATTCCTCTATCCTCCGATTTCTTGAAGTGTAGCCCTTTCCCGGTGTACTTTTTAGGTACCTAAGGATCCTATACACAGCATCCATATGATCATTCCCTGGAGAGTGCATGAACTGACTCACTAGACTGACTGCAAATGCAATGTCAGGCCTTGTATGAGCTAGATAAATCAGTTTCCCAACTAATCTTTGATATCTCCCTTTGTCTGCTGTAGGTTCTCCTTCCTTAAGAGCTTCCAACTTCAGATTAAACTCCACAGGAGTTTCTGCTGGTTTGCAGCCACTCATCCCTGTCTCTTTGAGTAAATCCAGTATGTATTTCCTTTGGGACAATACAATTCCTGCTTTAGATCTGGCCACTTCCATCCCTAGAAAGTATCTTAGCTCACCTAAATCCTTGATCTCAAATTCCTGTGCTAATCTCTTCTTTAATTTCTGCGTTTCCAAATCATCATTCCCTGTGAGAATAATATCATCAACGTAGACAATTAAAACAGAAATTTTATTTCCTGCAGTGTACTTTACAAAGAGAGTGTGATCTGAGTGACCCTGTGAGTAACCCAAACTCTTAATGCATTTGGTAAACCTATCAAACCATGCTCTAGGACTCTGTTTTAGTCCATAAAGTGACTTCTTCAACTTGCACACCTGTGATCCAAATACCTTAGAAAAACCAGGAGGTGAGTTCATATAGACTTCTTCTAACAAATCACCATGAAGAAAGGCATTTTTTACATCCATCTGAAATAAGGGCCAGTTTAGATTTACAGCAATAGATAGTAAGACCCTAATGGTGTTCAGTTTTGCCACAGGCGAAAAAGTTTCTAAATAATCTATCCCATAAGTTTGGGTAAAACCTTTGGCCACCAGCCTGGCCTTCCTCCTTTCAAGTGATCCATCTGAGTTGTATTTAACATTAAATACCCATTTGCATCCTACTAACTTCTTACCAGGAGGTAAAGACACAGTTTCCCAAGTAGCATTCTTTTCTAAAGCTTTCATCTCTTCTAGAACAAGCCTCCATTCAGAACAGCTAGAGCATCTTCTATAGTTTTGGAATGTAAACATCAGAACTTTGTGAGATAAAGGCACAATAAGAAGGAGAAATACCTTGATATGAAACAAAATTGGCCATTGGATATTGTGCACAGGCTCTAGTTCCTTTTCTCAAAGCTATAGGAAGGAAGTACTCTTTGCTAGATCTGAGGTTGTAGGTTAGGATCATTAGAAATAGAGTTACCTTCGAGTTAGTCTTGTATAATCTGGACTCTCCCCAGTTGGATCCTGGACTGCTCATGTAAGGTACTTTGGTCCTTTTAGTTACGGAATATACAACCCCAAACCTTCCTTGATTCTTATTCATAGGAGAGTTGGTTTCAGTTGCAGGGGGTTGGGGCATTACAAGAGATTCTTCCTGTTCTGCAGGAGATTTTGCCATTACAGGAGGTTCTTCCTGTTCTGCAAGAGATTCTGAACCCCTAAAATTGACATCAATAGGTTTTACAGCCTCTCCTAGTTGATACCCATGTTCATTGGTAAAATACTCCCCCTGAACATGAGTGTCATAATAGGATTTGCCTTCATGAAAGGTAACATCCATTGATACAATTGTTTTGTTGAGATTAGGAATATAACATTTAAACCCCTTCTGATTTCCAGAATACCCAAGAAAGAAACCTTTAAGTGACTTAGGATCAAGTTTGGACTTATTTGGGTGTGATTATGAACAAACACAACACTCCCAAATATTTTTAAAGGTAAGTTACTAAACAATTTTGACCTGTGAAACCGAGAGTGCAGACCAGTAATGGAGTTTTAAACTTTAAAACTTTAGAAGGAGTCTGTTAATGAGGTAAGTTGCATGGAGGACAGCATCACCCCGTAACCTCTTAGGCACTTTAGTTGTAAACATCAAAGCTCTAGTCATCTCTAAAAGATGTCTGCTTTTTCTCTCAAAGAAGACCATTCTGTGAGGAGTGTAAGAACAGGAGCTTTGATGTACTATCCCTTTTCTTTGAAAAATCTCCTAGAGTCTGATTAATGAATTCCCTACCATTGTCACTCCTGAAAATTTCAATTTTTGACTGAAATTGAGTTTCAACCATATTGAAAAAATTTTTGAACACTTCAGGAACCTCAGATTTTTCTTTTATCAAAAAAATCCATGTTACTCTTGAATGGTCATCAATAAAAACTACAAACCATTTTTTTCCAGTAGGGGTAGGAATCCTAGAAGGTCCCCACACATCACTATGAATTAAATGAAACAGTTTTGAGGGTTTATATCCTTGTATAGGAAAACTTTCTCTGGTTTGTTTAGCAAACTCACACATTTCACACATAAAATCAGAATTTTTTTTCAGAGAAACATTAGGAACTACATGTTTCATGTACCCTAAACTAGGATGACCTAATCTAGAGTGCCAAAGCATTAGTTCTTTATTCTCTGGACTGACTACAGAATCAATTATCAAAGAACTGCAGTTGTTATTATTTATTACAGGGCTTGATTCCAGAACATATAGACCATCTTGTTCTCTAGCAGCCCCAATCATCTTCCCTGAGTTCTTGTCCTGAAAAATGCAGTCAAATTCAGTAAAGATAACTATACACTTATGATCTCTAGCCATTTTTTTTACTGATATGAGATTATAGGTCAAAACAGGAACATGAAGAACATCTTTAAGTGTGATATAAGGAGTTAAGACTACTGTTCCTTTTCCTGCAACTGAGGCATATGAGCCATCAGCCAGTTTAACTCTTAGATTTTCTGTGCAAAGTGCATAAGTGGAGAAAACTTTAGAGTTACCAGGCATGTGGTCTGGAGCACCAGGGTCGGATGCCCAGATATCATAGTTTTTAGTCAAAATGAGAGCTAATTTTGAGGAAGTACCTGTTCGGACAAGGTTTACTGAAGGATTAGAGGTAGTTTGAGAGTTAAACCACTTATAAAGTTGCTCCACCTGTTCCTTAACAGAAGCAAGATCATCCAGATTTGATTTCTGCCCTTGATCAGAAATACTTACCTGAAAAGCATGTGAATCGCCCCCCTTAAAACCCCCAGATTTCTTCTTAAGGTGAGTAGGTTTACCATGAATCAGCCAGCAAGTATCTATAACATGGCCTGGTTTTTTGCAGTGTTCACACCAGGGCCTGTTTTTTCCTTTTTTTTCCACATTATTTCTTCCTTGAGTAACTAGAGCTGAAGTTTCTGGTTCAGTCCTGCTAGGTTCAGACTCACCAAGCATCACCTTCCTCCTTCCCTCTTCCCTTCTTACTTCTGCAAACACTTCCTTGAGAGAGGGAAATGGTTTTATGCTAAGAACTCTGCCCCTAACTTCATCCAATTCCTTGTTCAAACCAGCAAGGAACAAAAAAACTCTACTTCTGTCTGTAAGTTTCTTGTATTCTGCTGCATCGATTGGACAATTCCAGGCTCCAGTCATAAACAAGTCTAATTCCTGCCACAAAGCCATCAATTCATTGTAGTATGAAGTGACATTTTTGAAACCTTGTTGTGTTTTCCAGATTCTTGAGTTCAACTCAAAGAGTTGAGAGTGGTTTTCCAAGTCAGAATAAGTTTCCCTGACTGCCTCCCATACATCTTTGGCTGTAGGAAGAAACATATATGTCCTCCCAATCTCCTGATCCATAGAATTGATTAGCCAGGAAATAACCATGGAATTTTCTGAATTCCATTGATTGAACTTTGGATCATTGATTGCAGGAGCTTCTTCTGCACCAGTTATATATCCAAACTTTCCTTTTCCAACAATGGCTAGTTTTGCTGATTGGGACCATGTAAGATAATTGGTACCATTTAGTTTATGATTTGTGATTTGAAGGGTTTGAGAAGATCCTTCAGCCATGGACGCTGAGGGAAAAAAGTTTCCTCTAGATTGATCTGCTCTTGAAGAGCTTTCTGAGGATGTAAGTTGACTTGGAGATGATGAGACAGTACCAACCATTACTGCAGCCTTATAATTCATGATCAGAGCCTAAAGCTCTGATACCATCTTGAATTAGAGGCTCTGAACATGAATAGAATGGAATAAACACAGTAGGCAAAACAAAGGATAGAAGGTTTTTCATATATCTTCCTCTTTTCTCAGTACTAAATACCCCTTATATAGGGTGGAAAAAACAGACTTTAAGGACTGCCTTAAATTAGGGAAAAGCCCTAAATTAAGGAGTAGGAAATGCCCTAAATTAAGGAGTAAATTTAGGCTGAATTCTGACCACAATCTAATAAAGAAAAGCCTTAAATTAAGCTAATCCTGTCTAGATACAGTCAGCACCTTCAACAAATGTGTTTGAAGCTGCTATTTTTGTATGCACATAAAAGGCAAAACTTTGACACAGAAAAATCATCTTTCATATGAATAGAAGGAATTCTGCTTATATGAAATATTTTATCTTCAGAATTATGTTTGACTTTCTAAAGTAGCAAGGCATTGGCTCTAATACTCTTTCCCCTTCCTTTCCACTGCCATCCCTTTGCATGATGATAATGCAGATTCCTGTGGTGCATATTGTGTTCAGCTCTGTGGAAATAGTTCTCTCCTCTTACAAGTAGATATATATTGAAAGATGACAAAAAGAACATAATAATATCTATTTTTATCATTATTAGCATAAATATTGGAAGATAGAATTAGTAATCCTGGGTTTCCCTTGTTTTCCCAGGTTGATCCAGAGCTTGCTATGGCTGAAGCTGACAAAGTTGAAGATGATGAAGATTTAAGGAAGAAACTTTGGCTTATGGTTGCCAAACATGTTATCGAACAGGAAAAGGGAGCTAAAAGGGATAATAGTCGGAAGGCAATAGCATTTCTCAAAGAAACAGATGGCCTATTAAAGATAGAGGACATCTTGCCCTTCTTTCCAGACTTTGCTTTGATTGATGATTTTAAGGTACATCCTTCGTTCATTTAACGTTGTTTTTGTTTTTCACTCTTAGTACCAGTGATTATTCTATGATATTTTGGGTTATTCTCTGTAAGCTTGATTTTGTATTTCTGGATCTCAAAGATCTGTATAAGTTTGTGAATGTCCAGAGTAGCAATTATGTGAGGTGATATTTTTCTCTAACACTTCAGTTTAGCAATCATATTAGGAGAGATATTTCAGAACCTTTTTTTTGTCCCTTGTATTATACCTGCACTTGGATAACAGTTCAAGTCAGCCAACATTTACTTGTTGCATTAGAACCTTTCACTTCCTAATCATAAGTCGAATTCCAAGAGATATGGTTTTCATGTCCCAAAATAGTTGAGGATAGCAGATCTCATTGCCTAGTATGAAAGGCTAAGAAATTTAATGACTCAGCTACAGATTGATGTTAGTGATCCTTAAAAATAAATGAGATCTGTCCAATCTGGTCAAGAGTCTTGTCTCTTTGCGCCTCACTACAAGAGAAGAGGGAAATAAAACCTTAGTGAACCTTTTAAATAATTAACTCATAACATTTTAAGTGTTCCTTTCAATATGGTGATTGAGGAGGTGGTATTTGCATCTGCATTATCCATGCCATATGATATCAAATGACACCTTTTTTTTTTTTGGCCTGCTTAGGCTTTCTATATTAGCACTTGATGTTTGTTTTCCTTTGTGCCTGATATGTATAATGTTACTCCTATTTTTATCATTGAGTCAAGCTTGATTTCCTCTGAAATGGCTAATGCATCAAACTACCTCGCATGTTTCAGGAGGCAATCTGCTCTTCCTTGGAGGACTACAATGAACAAATTGAAAAATTGAAGCAGGAGATGAATGATGCAACTCATGGAGCAGACAATATAAGAAAAGATATTAGTGCACTTGCTCAGCGGTATGCTGTCATAGATCGTGATGAAGAATGTGGGGTAAGATCTTCTGATTTGAGATTCTCTCAATGTAAAAGGCTCTTATACTAAGCATCTGCTTCATACTTAAGTTTCTTTCCAACTTCTCTCTCTTTTCTCCATATCCTGTTTTTGGATACTTATTCTGAGTCCCTCTTCAACAGGTTTGCAGAAGGAAAATATTAAATGTGGGTAAGGACTATCAGATGTCTCAGGGTTATACATCAGCTGGATCTATGGCCCCTTTCTATGTGTTTCCTTGTGGACATTGCTTTCATGCTCAGTGCTTGCTGACCCATGTGACTAGTTGCACTAGTCAAACCCAAGTAAGTGCTGGAATAATTACCTCTAGAACACCTTGTTATATTCTTTTTCTTTTGTTTTATTTATTTTGGTATTACTAAAATATTTCTGTGTTTGTTTAAGAGCACCCTCTGAAAGTGATTGTTGTCATTGATGCTGTAATAATTGTGCCCTTTCTTTTATTTTCAAACTATTGATATCAAAAGGAGGTCAAGTAACTAGAGAGTGCAAATCATTAACATGGTACTTAGGATTGCAACTAAAGTGAAAACAAAAATAAGCACATTACAATGTCTTTTTGATGAAAATCTTATGCATAATCCGCCAAAATAAGATGTAATCCTGACTAAGTTTCAAAATTCCCATTGTACAGGGAAATTCATTACAAAGTCACCTTATAATGCATACATTCTGCAGCAACTTCTGTGTTTCTCAGATATTTTAAATTTTTTTCCGTCTTCCTGCTTAAAATAGATGCTAAGATATCTAAGTGTTCAGCTACTCTTGAATCTTTCTGGTTAATGTTGTCATAACTGTATGATTTCATTTTTGCAATCCATGCGAGTCCAATCTTCAAGCTAATCAACAATTAAAAGGAGATTAGAGAAGGGATGAGAAAAATAGATGATAAAGAGTGTGTGGGTTTTCAAATCATAAAATGTACTAAAAACATCCTCTCACCATCTTCAAAGCTGAAGTTGGCAGTTCGCAACTTCCGTTGACATGCAATCAATAAAATTTGGAAGACTTGGGCATTCTGTTCATTAAGAGAAGGCTACTCTAATCAACAATATTCATTTCCTGCCAAACACTTTAATTTACTTGAATTCTATTTGCAACTTCCAGTGTTTGGGTTTTCTTATTACCTGGCATCCTGAATCCAATTTGAACAATTTTACATAAATGCAAAGTTTGTGATCTAGGATTTTACCACATGGAAAAGAAATAACTAGGAGGTTGTTATATTTCTATGATTTGTGTTCTTCAGATTAGTTTTAGGAGAGAAAGAATTCTATTCCTACAGTTCTTATTAATAAGGGTAACGTTTGGGCAGTTCGATATTTTCTTTTGTGTTATTTATGTTAATAAATTTCAGAGATATACTCTGTTTTTGGGTATCAGATATCCTCTGTTTTAGGGTTTAACAATATCTTCATGCACCATACCTTTTCCCTTGTACCTTGTCAGCGAATTTGGGCATCAGATGTCATGCCAAGAAATAGATGCTAACACTAGACTTAACCAACAAAGTCAGATTCAGGATTCTCCCTCCTTCATAGTACTGTTAATTTTTAGGGAGATCATGTCCAATGTATCCAGTTGGAGGATGGTGTAAAATTGCAGGAAAATGTTAACCTCTGCATGGAGAAAGAAGACAGCTAAAGGCCCAAACAACTAAAACTTTTCTACTGCATCAGTTTGGCATTCGCAGACTCGGGGTAGTTACTTGAGAATCTCTAGAAAAATGCTCGTGGTTTGTGATGCTTAGAATTAACAATGGTGGTAAAGATCTTATTCTGTTTGTAATTCTGCAGTAAGCCTACTTGCCACTTAAATCTTGCTATGTGAGAATGAGTTAAATGCATAAGTTTTTCATCCTATTGGCATGATAGGACAATATCTATCAAGTTGCAATGGGTAGTGAAGAGGAGTTTCTGCAAGGAATTGGGTGTTCAGATATAGAGCTCTGATGATGGAATCTTTACATTCTGAAATTAGATTTGAACATTAGTAATGGCACCATCATACAGTGTAATCAGTAATTATGAGCCACAAATAGGAGTCAAAACAGCTATAAAAGTTATATGTCAAGGTTGGATAGTTTTAAAATTAGATGTATTCTTACTCGTAGAAGTCAACGCAAACACTTTGTTTTATTAACTGTTTGCAATATGGTAACTTCATAGAGATGGAGCAGCTTGCTTTGGGTGGTTCTTTGATTTATGAAGCATTGGGTGGATTATGAAATCCTTTTTGCACTACATTGGTTGTAGATTAAAAGGAATGAGATTCTTTTGTCCAAAGGAAGCAACCTAGAATGTATACTTTTCATTTTTGTCAACTTTAATGCAGTGTATGAAAGGGAATTGTCTTTTCATTTTTGGTATGGTGAAAATCAAACAAGACCTGGAAATTGTCTTTTCAGCACTCTTATGGTAATAGGTAACTGATTAGGATCACAGAATGTTATAGCAAATGGAGGTGAAGTGTTCCATGTTGAAGCTGTGTGCATTACCTGTTTAATAGTTCTTTAAAAGTCCTCATGGAACCTATAGACAATTGAATTCTAGAATGATCACCACTTGACTGGCAAGTTTGGCAATTGGAGAAGTTATGAGACATGAACAAGTAAATTTTTAGGGTATGACCAATTGAATTCTAGTATTATTGTTAGGGTATGACAAGTATGAATATCATTGAATTAGTACATTGTCGAGTGAAATCTGTTAAAACAGTTTACCTGACTGGCGTTTTATTAAATGCATGGCCTTCTTTATGGTCCCAAATTAACTGATGTGGTAGATGATCCTATGTTATACTCATTCAGCTCTTGCTAATTGTGTTCTCCTTTGCACTAACTAATACACTGAGGTTTGCACCATATTCATGTTCATTATGCAGCTACTGTTGAATAGTGACTGATTTGAGAAGGAGCATTTGTACATTGGTCATATTTAAAAAGCTCATTGACATTATCTTTTTGTAGCCAAATTAATAAAGTGTCTTTTCCTTAAATTTTCTTTCATTTGAAATGATGCTGCAGGCAGAATATATATTGGATCTGCAAAAGCAACTTGCATTACTTGGTAATGAGCCTAGTAGGCACTCAAATGGTGGGCTATCTGAGGAGGAACCAATAATAAGCATGACACCTTTGGAGAAGGTAATTTCTTTTGGTTGTTGTAACAGTTGTATTTAGGAGTAATAAGTGTTGGCTGATTCCATTTGTTACTCGTCCACTTGCTCCTTTATTATTTTTATGAAAAAATTTCAGTTGTTTCTATGTTGATTATGTCTACATGTATCATTATATTTTTATGCATTTTCCAATTATGATATTTGTTTCAGTTTTTTCTTTTTTTTTTTGCCAAAATAATTTGAATGGTTTGTTGAAATGTGCTCCAGATCCGGTCACAATTGGATGATGCTATAGCCAGTGAATGCCCTTATTGTGGTGACCTGATGATACAAGAGATATCCAAACCCTTTATTCACCCTGAGCAAGTTGATGAAATTGCATCGTGGGAAATCAAACCGCATAATGTTGGATCTCAAAAAAGCCTCTCCTTGGTTGCATGACAATAATTTTGTGCCAGTCTTTTTTTTCTGTTCAGGGCATGTTCGATTGTTTTAGGTTTTCTTCTATCAAGCTCTTTATTTGTAGGAGAGATCAGAGTGAGTATAATGTAAAATGCTACGTTGTCTATTCGCTATTAGTGTTCCTACTTTTTGATTGTGAAAGGAACACAAACTTATCTTATAGACTGCACGTTGGTCATTAAATATCCTTTGAGAATTTATATGAATGAAATTTCCCATTAAAATTTATTTAGTATCATAAAGACTTTGCTTTTTAGTCAGACAGTTTTAAGAGAATATAAGAGTTATTTAGTACAATATTGTAGTTTTTGCTATAAATTAAAAAAATATTGATATTTTAAAATTGATTTTCAAAATATTAAAATTGATTTTTAAGAAATTAATTTTAAAGTTAATGCTTCAAAAATCAAGTTTGATTTTTTGCAGTTGGGGGTAGCTCCCGAAGGGGAAGGGTGGTTGTTGGGGCAGGGGAAGAAGGGCTGAGAGAGGGGAAAGGGCGGTTGCTGGAGGACGGGGGCAGCTTTCCCTGAAAGCTATTGGAGGGAGGGGTGCTGCAAGGAAAGAAAGAAGGGAAGGGAAGGGAAGGGAAGGGAAGTCTCTGATTTTATCCATGAAACAAACATATACAAGCAGTAGTAAGCACATTCATAGAGGTGTGTTTTTTTAATTGTATATTTTATAAGAAATTAAAGAAATAATGGTGTTTTAAAAGTTTTTTTTTTTTTTATAAAATAGTGAAATTGAGATTACAAATATTGATTTAGAAATTTGACATTTTAGATGCTGCCTTTAAAGTCAATATTTAAAGAAATATTGATGTTTTAAAAGTATTTTTCAAAAAAGAATATAATTTATTAAGATCATTTTGATAAATTCTTTATCAGGCACCTAATCTGATAAAAACATTTAAAATTTTTTTTTTGTCTTCTATTTAGTTCATTAGTTCTAACCACGTAAGAATTTTTCTTCCAAAAAATCCTTCTAGCCAAGAAGGAAGAAAGCCGAACAAATTGATTTGGGCGGCTTTAAGGGGCTTTAATCCATTGAAACCACGATGAACTTGAGGACTGTATCACCGCTGGGCTATCATGGCCGGCTGTAGGGCTTGAAGGAGGAGTAGAGACTAGAGAACTCATCCAGTGGGTGTAACTCTTCGAACTTTGTAAAAGTAACCAATACTCTAATCGTGGGAACCACGGGGATAGCAACCTGAAACAAGATAAGGCTTCTCAATGTACGCTGACAAAAGTCACAAAACAAAGCTTCTATATTGCGAAGATTCTAAATGGCAGTTTTAAACTGCTTCCAGAAATTTAGAAGCAGGCATGATTCAGTACACTAGAAGGTGCAAAAATAAGAACATGAAGGAAATTTACAAATCAGACCAATAACCATTTAACATACCCCCGATACAAACCATATGTAAAAGAATCTTTTTAATGATATAACATGCAATACTCCAGCCAAAAATAACGAGAAATTTCCCTACAACTTCTGTCAAGAAAATGAATAAAGCAAAAATCAATTTGACAACACAACTGAAGGTTAAAACCACAAATTTTTATTCTCTTTTGTTACCCAGCTAATGGAGGTTTACCCTTTACTCTCAGCTCTTTAAACCACACAAAAAGTATGAGAATATGATTTTCCATCTTGTTCACATTGCGACATGCAAATTTCAAATAAAAATAATTAAAAATTAAAAAGCCAATGAGAACTAATTTTTGATGTTACAGCCAAACGAATAATTTGTCCCCGTCAAAGCAACCTTCGCCCTTCACTCGTTTGGACAGCTTTGCCGAACAAATCAAATAGCTCTTCCTGTTGCAATTTTGTTCCTTTTGATTTTGGGTTTGTTCGGCTTTGCTTTTATTCCAAATCAATTTGTTCGGCTTTGCTTTTATTCCAAATCAATTTGTTCGGCTTGGCTAGAGGATTTTTTTGCGAGAAGAATTCTTATGTGGTTAGGACAAATGAAGCAAAGATGGAAGAAAAGAAAAATCCTTAGTGTCTTTATCTGATTGGGTGTCTGACAAAGGATTTATTAGGATAATTAAGATAAATCATATTTTCTTTCCGAAATAGTAAAAGTGATATTACAAACATCAATTTTAAAGTTGACATTCAACATGTCGACTTTTTTTAATATTGACTTTAAAGTCAACATTCAAGATTTTTCTTGAAAAAAAAATCTTACTCTTTCTGTCCTAAAAAAAAATTTACTTTTAAACTAAATTGCTAAAATATATTTACTAATAATAATTGTGTATACTTACAATTAAAAAAGTGAGAATAAAAATGTAAAATTATACATTTAGTTAGTGCATTAAGTATATCGTATCTAATAACTAATAAAAGTTATAGCTAAACCAAAATAAACTCATTTTTTGAGACAGAGGGACTCATTTTTTGAAACAGGGGGAGTATTTTCCATGATTCCTTGTACAAAAGACACAACTACTATAGTAAATTATCCAATAGCTTTTCAAAAATCATCTAATAGAGCAACATATAAGAAAATATTGAGTAGATTAACTAATAATATGAAGTAGAAACATATATAATCTAAATTTATGACAAATTCTCAAAAAAGTTCTTTTATTAAAAGAGTTAAAATAAATTTAGGTTTTACAAAGAGGATGTGCAAAAATTCTAGATGGTTATTGCCTAAGAGGGAGGGGGTGGTAGATTTACATACAATTGGTGTTGAGGTGCTTTGTATATTTTTAGATTGTGGTGTTAGAATATGACCCAAACTGTTGGGTTTAATTACAGTTTTCTAATTGGTTCATACTACCTATTTAATGGTGGAACAAATCTCAACCGTTTATTTGGGTACTTGATGGACGTACCAGATTAAAGTTAGATTATAAAAATTGGTGTCTATTAGGGTTACAGATATAGAACACAAAACGTTCCCCATCAAAAACAGTCTGTGACAAAAAGAAGGATGAAGGTAGAGAAACCAAGTTTGACGGCAAGAGCTAGTGTTTCTCAATCTCTTCTCAACGATTATGTCTTTGGCATCAGGTACACAATCCTTATGATTTAATAGTTTGTGATAAATTATTTATTCAAAAATCCTGCCTTTATGTTTGCATCATGAAGTTTAGATTTAACATGTGGTATTAGAGCAGGTTATGAATAAATAATTATTCATTAATGGTTTTGACCATAAATCTGCAAATTAAGTTTGAATTTTTTTTTTTGATTTGCAAGTTATGGCCGTACGGATTAAGGAAGGAAAAATAAATAAATTTATGAAGATTTTCACGGCCGGCTTTGATGTTTTGATTGTTATTCAGTCGGCTTTGGTTTATTTTTTATTGAAAATTTGATGAAGAATTTCATGGCATGTGATGGTCTTACGAATTTCATGGCTTTGATGTTTGTTGTTGTTTTATCTGTTTTAATGATGATGTCTTCTGTTTGGATTTCAAAACAAAGAGGTATATGTTTGATTTCCGTAATGATGATGTCTTCTGTTCGGATTTCAAAACAAAGAACTTGTCGTTAGTAGGAATTGAATTCAAGCCCTTCATGTAAAATCTATACAAACTTACCACTGGACCAAGGCCATCATATAAAATGCATTTATGCTTTGTCTAATTTAAGTATTACAATGACAAGAAATAAAATTAGATAGCCATATTTTATTAATGCTAGAATTTATGGCAATTATGTTATTTATGTTGTTTTTATTTCTTTTATGGAATATTATGAGATATTTTTATTTTCTTGTCATATTATGATTTTGGGAATATTGATGTTAAAAATTCCCTTAACTTATTAAATTTACACATGATATTAATATAAAGAATTAGTTTGTTAGTCACCAAAGTGGCCAAACTAATTAATTAAATTTGTTTACCATGTAGTAAATTATAGTAATTTATTCATATTATGCGAATGCCTATTATTGCAATTATATGAATAAGTGACGTTTATTAGTTGATAGAATTGTAGAATTTACCCAAAGGTAAATTAATTTTCTATGACTAATAAACATTATAGATAATAATCAATTTGCTTGTCAAATATTTTTATGTATCCAAAGATACTATTTTATTTGATGAGGCTTGTTTGATTATTTAATAAAGTTTGCATGGTATTAAATTTATGATAATATATTGTTGAGCTTATCTAAAGGAAGCCTGCAATATATTTTAAATGTTTTTATGATTTGAATCCTTATTGAGCATTTATGTATTTGCAACTATTTCCCTCCATTCACATGTTTCTTCTATTACATGTTTAATGATTTGAATTTCTCTAAATAGTGCTAACAACTCAATTTTCATTTTAAGTGTTTTGGATCTTGATTTAGCACTATTGGAAGAAAAACCTGCTGCTATTATAGACAAATGCAGTGAGGTTGAGAAATCAAACCATAAAGCATGAGAAAGATCTAACAGATTATGCCTTAATTTTATGCAAATGACGATTGCTAATAACATTAAGACTGCTATTCCACAAACTGTAAGTGTTAAAGAATTCCTTAAACTTGTGGAAGAGCATTTTCATTTTGTTGATAAGTCTCTCGCTGGTACTCTATGGCTGAACTCATGACCATGAACTACGATGGGTCGTGAAGTATGTAGCAACATGTCATCGAGATGACAAATATTGCAGTAAAATTAAAGACCATGGGTATAAAAGGATGACTCCTTCTTAGTACTATTCATTATGAACTCGTTACCTCCTGAATATGGATCTTTTCAAATTAATTACAACACTATTAAGGACAAGTGGGATATTAATGAATTGTCCCGTACGTTAATTTAGGAGGAAACAAGACTAAAGAATGGAGTAGTTCATTCTATTAACCTTGTGGGTCAAGGAGCTAGTAAGATTCATAAACCAAAAGCCAAGAAATTTAAGAAAAAGTACCTATTAAAGTGACACAGGCTACTACTGATGATGATAAGAAGGAACAAAAGACAGATAAGTGTCATTTCTATAAGAAAAAATGACATTATCAAAAAGATTGTTTGAAACGTAAAGCTTGGTTCGAAAAGAAAGGTATATCTAACCTTTTTGTATGTTCCGAACTAAATTTAACTGAAGTTCCTTCAAATATTTGGTAGCTTGATTCTGGTACTACTACTCATGTTTTCAATTTCAGAAAGGGGTTCCTTACAATCCAAACTATAAACCCAACTACGAGCTTTATATTCATGGGAAACCGTAAGAAGGTTTCAATTGAAGGCATAGGGACTTATCGTTTAATGTTAGATACTGGTCACCACTTGGATCTAATGCAAACTCTCTATGTACCTTCAATTTCTAGAACTTGGTTTCTGTTTTAAAACCTTGATAAAAGTGGGTTTACTCATAAGTTTGGATATGGTTGTTTCAATTTATGTAAACATAATTCCATTATTGGTTCTGGAGTGCTTATGGATGGTTTCTATAAATTGAAACTTGATGTTAATTTTTTGGAATATCTATTTTCTGTTAATCATAATGTTGGAATTAAACATAGCATGATGAATGATAATTTTGCTTACTTATGGCATAAGCATTTGCTTCATGTATCCAAAGAAAGATTAAAAATATTGGTAAAGAATGAAATTCTTCCAAATTTAGATTTTACTAATCTTGGTATATGTGTGAATTGCATTAAGGGAAAGCAACCAAACATAGCAAGAAATGAGCCACAAGAAATATTCAGCTCCTTGAAATAATACACACTGATATATGTGGACCTTTTGATGCTCCATCCATTGGTGGAGAAAAGTATTTTATCACCTTTATAGATGATTTTTCACGTTATGGATATATCTATTTGATTAATGAAAAATCTCATGCTGTAAATGCCCTTGAGGTGTTTATAAAGAGGTTGAAAGGCAATTAGATAGAAAAGCGAAAATTGTATGGTCTGATAGAGGTGGTGACTATTATGAAAAATATGATGAATTAGAACAATGTCCAGGTCCATTTGCAAAATTGCTCGAGAAACATGGCATATGTGAACAGTATACTATGCCAGGGCACACCTTAACAAAATGGTGTGGCAGAAAGGCGTAATAGGACATTAATGGATATGGTTAGGAGTATGATGAGTAATTCCTCATTACCCAAAATATTGTGGATGCATGCATTGAAACATACTATGTATTTGCTAAATAGGATTCCTAGTAAGGCAGTTCTTAAAACTCTTTTCGAGTTGTGGACTGAAAGGAAACCTAGTTTGAGACACTTGCATGTATGGGGCTGCCCAGTAGAAGCACGAGTTTATAATCCACATGAAGAGAAATTAGATTCTCGAATGATTAGTAGTTACTTTATTTGTTACCCATAGAAATATAAAGGGTATAGGTTTTATTGTCCAAACCATAGCTCAGGAATTGTTGAAACTGCTAATGCCAAATTTATTGAAAATGGGAAAGTTAGTGGGAGTGTTGAAAAACTTATTGTGGATATTAATAAAGTAAGGGTTAATGTTTCATCACCCATAAATGTTCCAATATCCACATCTTTATCAAATATTAACTCAGTGATAGAAGAGCAAAATGATCTTGGGAAATATTTGAATGAAGCAGCACCTCATGAAGAAACTAACTTACAACCAACTGACATTAATGAACCACATGGAATAGCTTTGAATAGGTCTATAAGGACAAGAAGGTCAGCTATTTCTAATGACTATGTGGTTTATTTGCAAAAGTCAAAATTTGGTTATGGCATTTATGAGGATCCTATTTCGTTTTCACAAGCCATAAAAAGTGATAAGTCTGATAAATGGATTGATGCCATGAAAGATGAGTTGAACTCAATGGCACAAAAATAAAGTTTGGGATCTCGTTCATTTGCCAGAAGGATCTAAACGAGTTGGATGCAAATGGGTCTTGAAGACAAAACGTGGCTCGAATGGCAATATTGAACGATATAAAGTCAGACTTGTTGCCAAGGGTTATACTCAAAAGGATGGCGTTGATTACAAAGATACTTTTTCACATGTCTCAAAGAAAGACTCGCTGAGAATAATTATGGCATTAGTGGCTCAATCTGATTTAGAGCTACATCAAATGGATGTGAAAACTACTTTTCTAAATGGAGATCTTGAGGAGGAAGCTTATATGGATCAACCAGAAGGTTTTTCCATAGAAGGAAAGGGTCACATGGTGTGTAAACTTAAGAAGTCAATATATGGACTTAAACAAGCTTCCCAACAATGGTATATTAAATTTAATGATACCATAATATCTTTTGGTTTTGAAGAAAACATTGTTAATTGGTGTATTTATTGAAAGATTAGTGGGAGTAAGTTTGTATTGCTAATCCTATATGTTGATAATATTCTACCTACTGCTAATGATTTAGGCATGTTGTATAAGACTAAAGAATTTCTCTCTAAGAATTTTGAAATGAAAGATATGGGAGTGGCATCCTCTGTGATAGGAATTTCAATATTCTGAGAAAGATCACAAGAATTGGTAGGATTGTCTCAGAAAGAATATATCGAAAGAATTCTTGAGAGATTTAATATGAACAAATGTTCTGCAGGAGTTGTCCTAATACAAAAGGGGGGAAATTTAGTCTTATACAATGTCCAAAAAATGATGTGGAACATAAAGAAATGGAATCTATTCCATATGCTTCTGTTGTTGGCAGTTTGATGTATTTGCAAACATGCATAAGACCCGATATAAGTTTCGCGGTCGGAATGTTGGGAAAATATCAAAATAATCCTGATATGGGTCATTGAAAAGTTGCAAAGAAAGTATTAAGATACCTTTAAGGAACAAAGGATTATATGCTCATGTATAGAAAGTCTAATCCATTAGAATTGATTGGATACTTGGATTCAAATTTTGCTGGATGCATTGATAGTAGAAAATCAACGTTTGGTTATTTGTTTCTTCTAGCAAAAGGAGCAATTTTATGGAAAAGTGCTAAACAATCTGTGATTTCATCCATTATGAAAGCAAAATTTGTAGCTTGTTTTGAGGCTACAATCCATGCATTATGGCTGCAAAACTTTATTTCAGGGTTTAGGGTTGTCGACAACATTACTAAGCCGCTGAAAATTTATTGTGATAATTCTGCAACAGTTTTCTTCTCCAAAAATGATAAGTACTCTAGAGGTGCTAAACATTTGGAGTTGAAATATTTTGCCATAAAGGAGAAAGTTCAGAAACAAATAGTGTGTATTGAACATATTAGGACGGATCTCATGATTGTAGATCCTTTAATGAAACGCTTACAACCAAAGGCATTTAAGAAACATGTTCAAAGAATGGGTCTTGGTTGTATTGATGACTGCTTCTGATGATGTATTAACACTCTTGAACTCAATAAAATGTTTCTGACATATTGGCAAATGTTTTTTTGTTTATTATGATTGTGTACACATAATATTATTAAACAAGAAATAAATATGTCTATAAGACATTATTGTGGACCTTTATGATATTTATATATCACTTATGATACTTGACATGATAAATTGCTAGTGTAGTGGTGTATGAAAGGGAGTATGCAATGTTAGAGTGTATGACCGCCATAACTCGCATTATGTAATTTATTATGTTGAGATAAATTATGAAAATAATCAAGAGATTTGTTTTTGCGCACTTAATGTTTACACTATTAAATTAAAGATGAAGTATCAGGCCAAGTGGGAGAATGTTAGAATATGACCCGAACTATTGGGCTTAATTACAGTTTCCTAATTGGTTTATACTACTTATTTAATAGTGGAACAAATCTCAATAGTTTATTTGGGTACTTGATGGACGTATCAAATTAAACGCTAGATTATATAAATTGGTCCTCTCTCTGCCTATTAGGGTTACAGATATAGAACACAAAACGTTCTCCATCAAAACAATCTGTAACAGAAGAAGAGTGAAGGGAGAGAAACCAATTTTGACGGCAAGAGGTGGTGTTTCTCAATCTCTTCTCAACGATTATGTCTTCCGCATCAAGTACACAATCCTTATGATTTAATAGTTTGTGATAAATTATTTATTCAAAAATCCTGCCTTTATGTTTACATCATGAAGTTTAAGATTTAACATGTGGCTTTGATGATCCAAAATGAAATGGAAAAACTCTATTTACACATGGTCTCTCACGACAAGGTCTACGACATTGATAAACTAAATCGAGTGTAGGAATATGAGATGACATGCTACTCTCTAAATGCAGCAGAGAGCCGTGCTTAGGCGTTTCTCTTGTGGCTCTTCAAATTGATAAGGAAATGATTAATCATTAAATATTTTATCTGCATCATCTTCAATATGGGGTCCAAATGTAGATTGATATTGTGACTAATGAAACTTAGCATTCAAAATTTAAAAGTATAGTTGCACCTGGCAACCCTTCCCAATGAGGTTTAATGCTTGAGCATACTTGTCATGTTATATTGGCAATGACCAATTTAGGATTTATCTCTGTATAATTCATTGCATTGTTAGTTAATACCTATCCCTAACAGTCACTCTGCAAAAATATTAAAAACAATTACTAATTTATTAAAATAATTGCTAAATAAAAAAGTAGTAGGAAAATATATCATAATCATATATAAAAGTCTACAATTGATGCAACAGGATGAATACCATGGGCAAGGTGATGCTCTGAATTGCTTATCAAAATGCGAGTAATTTGACATTACTAAATCCTGTATTCCAAAAAGAATTCCACAACTTCACTTGTAGGAATCCCAGGAACAGTGTTCTCCTTTTACTTGGTCCATCTGTCAATATAGTGTATGCATAGTGAACTATCCAATTATTGCCCTTTCTAACTTGATGATTAGTTTTATACAATTTAAAATCGTTATCAACTATAACAAGAACATGTTGGTATTAGTCAAATTATCTCATAACTCATTGAGACAAAGGTAGTTCAATTACATCAAAATTAATTAGTGGTACATCACACCCCAAATATTTTGAACTTGTGGACAATAATCTAGTAGCTAATGCTCATTATCTGAATAAGGTTACAAAATGAAGTGTAAAAAAGACAGTTTTAATTATCAATCTAATAAAATGGTTTCTTTTAATAAATAAAGCAAAGAAATGTCAATAGTGTGTCACATATATTATCCTCTATTAAATAGTTTAATCGATATCGAGAAAGGCAAAGCACATGTGATCTAACATTAGCAAAGTTTAATCCCGTACTCCACTTTAAAAAATTCATAAATATCAATAACAGTTGTAGTATGTAATTTTCTTTTTTAAAAAGAAGAAAATAACATTAGTGGTCTAAAGAAAAAGAGAATTCGCATGCAACTACAAGGTCTATTAGGCATATTAAGAAAAATTAGAAGAAATTCAGTACATGTTTAACATTGTAGTCTTATTGATGGTTATTGATGATAGTCTCTCCCATGTCCACAATTGCAAAAGGCTTATTGGGCCATAAATTCTGGTCATATCTCTACACAATGTTTTATATAATTAACACTTTATATAAAAAAGTTAAAGCAGCACTTCTCATAAGTGTGTTTACAAGATATAAAGAAAAACAAAATTATATTCATTTAAACAACTTGTTATTTAAGAAATCTATATGTGAGTATCTAATTTTTTTTTATATATATAAAACTTTAACAAAGCGTAGGTGAAAAGTTGCTTGAATTAATGTACTCAGATGGCTACGACTAAATAATATATACACAATACTATAAAGTTCCTTGTTCTTTATTTAAGTCTTCACAGATGTCCTAATCTCCATTGCAAGATCAATGCCAAAACTGAGAAAAGTCCCAATCCCAGAACATCTTTCTTCTGGCTCATGTATATATTACGAGGAAACCATTCTCACATTAAATATGCAAAAATTCATGAACACATCTATATAGTACTTAATGCCCAGAGCACTTAATGAACACATCTATACATAGCACTTAATGCCCAGAGCTCATGATAATTTTTTTTTTTATAAAAAAAATGGAATTAGGCATAATTGCTTATAGCACTTAATGCCCAGTGCTCGTGATTAATTCTTTAAAAAAATAGATTTGGACATACGTGCGTATAAGTAGTTACTTTACCAAGAATACTTTAGCACAGCCCCCAACACTACACAATAAATGAATTGAACAAATTAATATACATATTTACAAGTTTAATAGTCAGATTGTATTTGTGAACATGCTTATCTATTAAAACAAGTGCCTGTGCATGTATAATGTATTCAAACAATTGGAAATTTTATTAGGTGCACAATGTATTTCTTTTACAACAGTCAAATTCTAATTGCAAAACCTATTTCTTTTACAACAGTCAAATTCTAATTGCAAAACCTATTATTAGTATAAGCATACATAGATGCATGTTCATATAAAGTGAATTCAGGCAAGGCATCAAACTAAAAGTTCCAAGGAATTCCTGGCCACGGTTCAGGAACTAATGGTTCTGATTCAATAAAAATGAGGAATCGGAACCAAGCCCTTAAGAGATGGTTCTGGGACGGTTCCAAAACCGATGGTTTTGGTTCTAGTTCCGGTTTTAATATGGTTCTGGTTTTGATTTTGGTTTTAATACGGTTCAAAACGGTTTTATATGATTCCAATAAAAATCATAAAAAATATAAAATTACTATATTTTGGAAAAGAAAAAAAAGGGAAAAAGGGGCTTGAACTTAATGAATTAAACGCCTACATATCCTCCGGGGGTAGAGGAATCAAAGCGCATGTAGTTCTCTCTCTTACCTTTTAGTAATCCCCTACTTACCTCAATCGTTACCATCTGTTGTTCCGATGCCAGTGGTGTTTCCATCATCCGTTACATCAAATAACTCTAATTTCGCACGATCTATCTCTTGTTGTCGATATTGTGCTTTAGTCCAATCATCAAGGCAAACTTGAGTCTCTAATGATTCAGGACTAATACTTGAACGCCTTTCATCTAAAATATGGTCTCTGACATTAAATGCTTGTTCTACAGCAACTGTCGAACATGGAGTTGCTAAAACCTTTTTTGCAATCATAGAAAGAATTGGGTAGTGGCTCGAATGCCCCTTCCGCCAATATAGTATTTTAATTTTTTTTTGCAAACATTCCAATGTTGTGGATATAAAGTAACTTGGGAAATATTATTTGCAACAAATATACATAATAAATCTTTATAATCAAATGATTAGTTAAGCAAAATATAAGTAGAATTCCAATGAGTTGGAACATCTCTTTGAAATCTCTTTGGTTTTTTGCCATTTGCTTTACAAAACTTTTGCCATTCTTTCATTATTTGGGGATGTGTCCATAAATATGAAATTACTTTTTTATTGGAGCTAAAAAAGCTTCAAGAGTTTTTAAACCATCTTGTACATGTAAATTTAAAGCATGACAAACACATCTAATATGAAAAAATTGTCCACCAAAGGTGGTTCTACAAACATTTTCTAATTCAACAATTGAAGCGGTATTTGCCAAGGCATTATCAAAACCAATTGAAAAAATTTATTTACCTAATAAAATTCTTCTAAAATTTTTCTAATTAATCTATAAATATTATTTGCCATATGCCTATCATCAAAAACTATAAATGCAATTATTCTTTTTTTAATATTCCAATCATCATCTATCCAATGGCATGTTAAACCCATATAAGAATGGACTTGCCAATAATCACTCCAAATATCATTACCTATATGCACACGTCCCTTAAAATCCTTTAAAAAGTTTTGTAAATCCTTTTTTCCTTTTTTGTAAAGACTAAAAATTGTGCGTTTAAGAGTATTTCTAGGAACACGTTTTGCTTGTGGTTGACAAGCATTTTGAATAAATTGATTAAAATCAAAATTTACACCAAAACTAAAAGATAAATGCTCTACGGAAACAAATTTACCTAATTCTTCTTTATAAGTTTGGTCACTAAAACAAAATAATTGAGAAGGGGGGGTTAGATTTTGTGTACCCGGTAATTTGTGCTTGCGTGGTGGCATAACCAAGTTGAGTTGGATGCTTTTTTTCAAGATGCCTCCAAAATGTTCCATATCCACATCCTTGATTATATTTAAAATTTTTCCTACAATGATTACAAGTTACCGTAAACTTCTTTGGATCATCGGTGGCAGTCTTGAAATGTTGATTGAAAATATCAGATTTTGGCTCCCTTCTAGAAATTTCTTGTGATTCATCATTGGTGGTAGGATGAAGACTTTTTTGTGTAGGTACATGCTCTCCCACCATAGTGCTAGTGTTGTCTTGCTCTTGCTCATCTACATCTATCTCTAAACCCCAATCTTCATAATCATAATCATGAACATTAGCGGATTTGCCCACCTTACCCTTGCCTTTGTTGGCTCTACTTGCCATTTTTTGGTGAAATTAATATAAATAATAGAATTTGGTATGGAGAAATATGGAAAGAATTAATATAACTAGAGAATTAATATAAATGGAGAGAATTAAAAAAAGTATGGAGGAATATGGAGAGAATTAAT
Source organism: Gynochthodes officinalis (assembly GCA_020080225.1). Lineage (NCBI taxonomy): Eukaryota > Viridiplantae > Streptophyta > Magnoliopsida > Gentianales > Rubiaceae > Gynochthodes > Gynochthodes officinalis. The sequence goes on along the minus strand of CM034625.1, from coordinate 30,133,665 downwards.
ACAAATGGAGAGAATTTAAATAATATTAAAATTTTAATTAGAAATAATAAGGAATATGGAGAGAATTGATATAAATATTTAAAATTTGGTATGGAGGAATATGGAAAGAATTAATATAAATAGAGAATTAAAAAAAAGTATGGAGAAATATGGAATAAAAGAAGAGAATTTAAATAATATTGAAACTTTAATTAGAAATAATAAGGAATATGGAGAGAATTGATATAAATATTTAAAATTTGGTATGGAGGAATATGGAGAGAAGTAAAAAAATATTGAAATTTGGTGAAAAATAATAAGAAAATAATAAATGGTGAATATTTGGAATTGAGAGAATAGGGAGTGATAGATTTTTGATGGATTGAAAGAAGAGAGCATAAGAGAGATTGATGAAATATGGTGTGGAAAATGAAATGAAATTGAAGAGTATTTATAGGAGAAAATGAGAAATAAATTAGAAAAAAAACCCTAACAGACTAAAATCAAAAGGTGCCTAACGGCTCTTTAAAGTTTAAATCATGAGCATTGAGTCGTTGGCCAACAGCTCTTAACTTTACTTTTAGTTTGGTGCAATTTTTCCAAGTAGAAGCTTAGCCTAAATGGTTAAGATTTTGGTTAGATTATATTTGGTCGGTGGTTCGAGCCTAAGCAAAGGCAAAATGAGAGAATTTTGTAGCATTTTTTATTCGGCCGGTTTCGGTTTGGGTTCACTGGTTCCGATTCCGGGCTCAAAAATCCTAAACTTAAACCGGTCCTTAAGTGGATAGGCCGATTTCGGTTTCGAACCACATTCCCGGTCAATAGGCCGGTTCCGGGTTTGACTGGTCCAGTACCAGGTCAATTTTAGACCCAAAGGGCCAGTGGCCGGGACTACCAAGGATATACTTTAAAGTGAATATTAGCCTTACATGTAATTACTAAACAACTAGCATTATGTAAAACATAAAGTATATATCAGCATGGTAAACACAAATTTACAAATAAAGCTTAGAAATAGAGTAGACTACAACATTGATTACTATGATAAACCAGCTATACAAAATTCATTGCTAAATTGCTTGCATGTTATCTTGATTAAACTTTTGTAATGATGCAGCTATTGTACCTCATATTAATTATAGATATGGGCAATTCTTATCAATTTGTGATCACATTCTCTTGCCACTAAACCCCAAAATCAACCCCTCAAACATCCTTTATTTTACAATTTTGTTAACTTTGCTTAATAGAGAAAAACTTTATATTAACATTATGTCTCTAGGTTCTGTCAGCTACATAACAGCCACTGTTATAGTAGCTACCAAAGGAGGGGAAGGGGGAAGAGGGAAAGGGAGTTCTTTGTGTGGACTATTATCCAACCAAAAAGAAATATAGAAATATAGCAATCTAGAAATTCAGAAAGAAACTAACAAATCTAGAACAATGTGGTAGACTGGTAGCTACTTACAAATAGGGCAATAAATTAGGATAAGGTTCAAAACAAAGTTTAGAGTTTAGCTTTGTTTCTGTTAGCAATTCTATTGAACTTGAATTTTTGTATTGTATCTACTCTTTATGGTAAAAAGAGAGAGGGTGGTGGTATGGAAAATTTTTGATTTGAGGGAGATTAGATTCTATGAGGATGGATATCTTGCAATTTGAAGTTGTTTGTAGGAAGAAACCTAGCAAAAGACGACAAAATAAAAGAACCTAGTAGAAGACCATGAAATAGAAGAGTGAGGGAAGAGACAATTAATTGAATATTGCTTTTTTTTTTTAAATATTGTTGTTTTTAATAGTTTTCAAAAAGTACAGAAATTTGGTTTTGGAAAATCGACTTTGATAGTCTTCAAAAATATTGTTGTTTGTAATACTTTTCAAAAAGTCGATTTTCAGGACAAAATCAACTTTGTTGTTTGTAATACTTTTCAAAAAGTACAATCTTGTCTTGCTTGTTTACTACAGTTCTCCTAGGTGTTGTTGCTGTCTGTCTGCTATAGTACTCCTAGGTCCTGCTACTTATTTGGTTATTGATTTGCTACTTATCTTCTTTTAAGTGTTGTTAAGGTATAGGTGAGAATATACTAGAACAATCATCTATATTTTTTTGTAGGAATTCGGGTGGCTGTCTTAGTCTTGTTGAGAAGTAGACGACTGCTGTTGGAGATTTGGGCTCTATTTAAACTAGGCAAGTAGGTGCTCAAGATGTTTTACATATTCCTCTTTTGTTGATATTGAAGCAAGTTTTGAAGTTGAAAAGGATTTTTGTTGAAAAAATTATGTAATTTGTCTATCCGCATGGGACAAATGTTGAGGGTTTTTGTCATCATACCTCTATTTGATCAGGTTGACAAAATTTTGTATGGAATTCTTTCCACCATTTATTTTACCCTTGGCGAACTAGAAGCGGTGAAAGTTTGTCATACTATTTAAGGAATTCATATTTCCATGTATAGATACATGATAGTGAAAATTTTGAGAAAAATTGGAGTGTTTGTGGAATGTAAGTATTCGAAAACATGACTTTTTGTTGGAACTTCTAAAACCTTGCTTTAACATTGTCTGGCAATATTTGCGAGTTTGGACCATGGACTTGTCACCATTGAATGAACCAAATTAGGAAATCATATATGTTTTCTTGTTTGAAATAAAAGAACCAAGAATGGAGATTGGGGTGGTTTTGGATTGAGAACATATGGAACCATGCTGACTAGTAATCCCAATATGTATATTCAGGTTTGATAAAGGGTTGAGAAAATGGCTTTGGTGTATTGAGGTCAGTACCCCAATCTGACAGCTTTAGGACCATAAGGATTTGGGTTGTGAAATGGGTTATAAAGTTATTTGTAGTTTTGTCTTTTTGATGATTTAGAGAAATTGACCAAATGTTTACGAGGATAAATTTGTAAAATTTCTAGGTTTGTTTACTGCTTATGGTATGAAGTCTTTCGAAAGGATTGTTTTGGCTAGCTGGTAGTGATTGTTAGTCTAAAAATTAGGTTTAGATTGCCAAACTAAAATGTAAGTTTGGCTCTTGTGATATCTTGTTGCAGTAAGAGAATAGAAAGCCCTTGCAAAAGGAAATTTTAAAGTTAGAATTTGTGACTAAGAAACGGAGTTGAATGCCACCACATTAGTCTAAAAATCAAGGCTAATGACCACTGTTCGAATTTGAGAATTGGGGCCAATGGTCACCATTTGCATTTGGGGTGATTTTACCAATTAATAGCTTGCTATTGTTGTAATTTATAGGATTGACTTGATATGTGTGGAAATTTCTTCTTCTTCTTCTTTTTCCTCTTCCTCGATTATGTTGGCCCATTACTTGGAGGAGACAATATTGTGTTTATGGATACTGTTCCACATTAGAAAATAAAGAAAAATTGGAGCACCTCATAAGTGACAAGGACCCAAAACCCACGAGTTTAAACTTTCGTATTCAGGTTAAGCTCCTACTACTTATTGGGCTATTCTAGTTGGGCACCAAATGTTGTAAATCTACCAAACAAGTGGTATCCGGACTAGACTGTTGGACTATTTGGTGAAGCAAATAGTTCATTTTCTAATTGGATCGGGACTTAATGGGGGATTCGTAGACAATTAGGTTTGGTATGTCTACTACTTGCACGGGTACTAAATGGATCAATGGTAAAGAAATAGGTTTGTTGGAGTAGGGATTGGGCTTTTGAATGAGTGGGACTTAATTTGGTAGTGTATCCATGAAAGGAGAGGCTTGTTGTATTCATGAATACTATTTCACATTGAAAATTTCTTTAAAAAATTGGAACACCTAAAAAGTGGTAAGGATCCAAGACCTTCTAGTTTAAAATTTTAAGTTCGGGTTGGGCTCCTACTGTTTATTGAACCGCTCTAGTTGGGCTTCCTATATTGTAAAACTCCCTAACAAGTAAGTTAGTGAGTCTTAGGTCATTCTCACTGGTTAAATACTGTAGTTCTTCTTACTTTTCTAATGTGAGACAGTATCCATAAACATAACAAACCTCTCCCTTCATGGATACACTATCACATTAAAACCTACAAAACCTACTCCCCCACAAGTCTAATTCCTATTACAACAAGCCATTTCTTTAACATGGACCTATTTAGTACCAGTGTAAATAGCAAACATACCAAACTTATTAGTCCACGAGTCTCTCACTAAACACTAGTCCAACTAGAAAAGAAACTACTTATTTCATCAAGTAGTCCAACAGTCTAACTCTGATACCATTTAAAAAATTAAGAAGAACTAGATCACTTAATAAGTAGCAAGAATTCAAGACTCACTAGGTTAAACTTTTGGGTTCTGGTAAGACTCATACTACTTATTGGACCGCTTTAATTGGGCTCTTTATATTGTAAATCTCCCCAACAAATAGTGTCAGAGTTGGACTGTTAGACTACTTATTGAAACAAATGACTCCTCTTCTGGAGGCTTAGTGAGGGACTCATAGATAGGTAGGTTTTGTATGTCTACTAATTGTACGAGTACTAAATAGGTTCATGGTGAAGAGATGAGCTTGTTAGAGTGGGAATTGGATTTTTGGAAAAATGAGCTTTAATGTGGTAGTATATCCATGAAGGGGGAGGTTTGTTATGTTCATGGATATTATCACACATTAAAAAATTAAGAAAAACTAGAACACTTAATAAGTGGTAAGGACTCAAAACCTACTAGTTTAAGTTTTTGGCTTCAGATTGGGGTTCTACTGCTTATTGGACCACTCTAGTTAGGCTCTTCATATTGTAAATCTCCCCAACAGATAAGAAAATAGGTTGGGCTAATATTAAAGCTTGCATTGTTTGAAATTTGTTTGATGTGATGGCATAGTCTTTTGGCATTTTGCACTTGTTTCTCAAAACTCTTAGCTATTTGGGAAGTAGATGGCTGTGTTACTTGGGTTTGAAGTTGCGAAGTATGTTTTAATGAAGTGGAATGGACAATGCTACTTTGTTCTTTTTTCTTTTTTAGCGGCATCATTGACCTTATAGAAATTCATGAGTTAGATAGTTAGGTAGGGAATTCGATTTATCTTTAATATATTGGATTTAAAGAGAAAAACAGATAAAATAGCTTGCAATCTTGTAAAGATTTATTTTGAACCCATATTTTGGACATATTTTTACAGTACATCTTTTGTGAATTTATAGTATACTCATAATAAAAAATTTTGATCAAGTAAATTGGATTGAAATTTTGAAATAGACAAAAAAAAAAAACTATATCTCTTTTTTAATGGTTGCGTAATTCTATTGAGTAGTATTCCAATGTTTAGATGTAAAAGAGATTATTCATTCCTTATCATTTTAGACTTGTTTAACTATGCCTCTATAGCCTATATTAGAGGCGCCTGCTTTTACAATTTTCAAGATAGTAGGGTTAGGAAGGACTAGACATGATAAGGTTTTACCTTTTTTTTTTTAAAGTTTTTGACCATAGTAGTATGAACATCAGTCTATAATGGAGGAGATTTTTTTAACTCTATCATATAAAGGTTTGATAAATGTGCTAAGACCAGAGATAAAATCAACTACATAGTTAAGACACTTTAAAAATATTTTTAATTGCTATTTATCTATAATTTAGCAGGAAATTTGTCTGCAAACTAAATTGACCTCTCTATAGGAGTAATTGTAGCTTGATAAATATAATTACCAAGAAATCAAATTTTAATTTGGAATAGAATGACCTTTTCTGAGATACAGCCAAACCATTGGTTTTTACTACTTGAATGAAGGTATTTAAATGTTTGAAGTATTGCTCCAAGTTTTCAAAATATACTAGGACATCATCGATGTAGACAATGTTGAATTCACATAAAGGTTGAAGATGTCATTCATAATCATTTGAAATTCTAAAGGTGCATGCATGGGGACGAATAGCATAGTGTTCCATTCGTAGTGTCCGAAGGGTACTATGAATGTTGTTTTGTACCTATCGAGGGATGGATTTGGATTTGTCAGAAGTCAAATTTCATGTCAAATTTGGAGAAAACCTTGGCAGCATAAAGTGTTTGGAGAAGATCTTTTTTTTTTTTTTGGAATTGGACATATGATCCATGTTAGAGATTTATTGAAAGCCTTGTAATTGATCACTAATCTTGATACTCCTCATTCAATTTCAAACTTTTATTGACATAGAATTCTAGAAAGCTCCAAGAAGATTGGCTGGGGCTAATAATTCCATTCATGAGGAGATCTGTAATAGCTTTTGGTTCTTTTAAATAGGCCTAGCTTTTGTTAGAATATTCTATTCATCAAAATCCTTCTTACAAGGGAGTTCCACTATGTGCATTTTTTTTTCTAGAAATCCATAGGGATTTTTGCACATATTTGTTGTTAAATGTTTTGCTATATCTATTTGATACAGTTTTGGATTATTAGTTGCTATAACTGCTCTTTAATTCTTCAGTATTGTATTTTTTCCTTAAGAAACTTGATTTGTTTTTTTAGATTTGTAATATGGTTGAGCTCTCTATGAATTGCTTGTTAGACAAATGGAAGTATAACATTATCTCCGAATTTCTAGGGAAAGAACCTTCATCAGTTGCATAGTAAGGGACCAACTAAGAGATAAAAGCTATTCCCAAAATAACATGGTGAATAAGGGCTACAACTAGAACGAATCAGAGTTTGGGGATTACTGATGAGAACTTGACTTCTATATCCATGAGTTTGTAACTAATATGGAGTCTGCTTCTGTTAGCAAAGTGAAGCCCTTTTTATTTTTTTCAAAGTATTTTTTGATGGGATGTAACTGAGGTTAGCCCCAGTATCCCATATATCTGTAAAATCCAAAACAAAACTATTTTTGACCACCAGTTGGATTTGGACGTCATGCTGTCTATATGTAACAACTGATGAAATAGTAAGAGAAATGTTGCTGGTGAAGGGAATCATTGATGTATGTAAACAATCTAGGAAATCGGTATTCTCTTCAGTTATGGACTTTTTCTTCTGGTCAATTAGTTTTTGGAGAAAAAGATGATCCATATCCTATTTTTCCTTGATTTCTTGGATCTCCACCTTGAACTAGGCAATTTCAGCTTGTAGATTTTGAATTGTAACAGGTTTGGTAGATTTAGAGAGGAATCTATATCAATAAGCCTATATTTATTAAGCACTGTTGGATGGTTTGCAATATGGTTTTCCTAATAATGGAAGAGAAGGTTGATTATCTAGTGTGTTTTGAATCAGTTACGATAATGTTTTTTTTTTTCAGGGTTGTTGAGACTATCAATGATTTCTAAAAGGAGATCTTGTTCTTTGGTGGAAACATTGATTTTGGGGGTCTACTTCTAAGTCACTGCTTGAAGAAAAATCAGCCACATCATCATCTTCTAATTGGTAGGCATGATTATCACCACTATATGTAAATTCTTTATTTCTGGAATTTACTAGAAGGTTCGAAAGTTGGTTGAGGATATTTTCAAGTTATAAAGTTTGGATTCTTTTCTTGAATCGGCAATATTTGGGTATATGTCTTGACTTATGACATTTATGATAGACTATGTTTGACAAGACTGGTCTAGGTGCCACTTATAATTTAAGCTTTGATGTTGATGGTAATGGTTTAGACTAGTATGGGGGTTTTTGTGCTTTGGATAGGTTTTGTATGTGGGTTTTGAAGTGGTTTTTGTTTAGTTTGATCATTTGCAAGGTTCTACATTTTCTGTTCGCAGAAAGAGCCAAGGTCCTGCATTTTCTGAGTTTGATCATTTGCAAGCTGATAGAGCACCTTATCTTGCTAACATATTTTTAATGCAATTTGTTATATTTGGGCACTACTTCATTATTCTAAGTTTTGTGCTCATTCCAAACCATATCTCTGAAAGATTTTGGCAAACCATCTAGAAATTTTTCTATCCATTATGCTTGATTCCCATCTAGGCAAGCATATGTCCTAGTAAGGAAAGTATCCTTGTACTACATGAAATTAGATAGATTTTTTCATTTGAAATTGCTAAGCAATTCAGAAGACCTATCCCTGAAAATTCCTAGATCCCTAATAAATGTTTTTGTTATAGTGAAAATCAAGGTAGCAACTGCATTTGAAATTTCATCTCCTTCTTGCAATACAAGTTCTCCTTGTTAGTCTAGCTTAATTGCTTGCATGATATTTTGTTTTTCATCAACACGAAGATGTTCATCCTACCATCATTTAAGTTGGTATGTAAATCCTACCCAAAGGATGTGTGCTGCCAGTTGGTTTGTGCACCCATGAGAAGTTCGGCACACCGTCGTCACCTGGTCATTTGCTAGAGCATCATCATAATATTGTATTCATATTGTCCAAAGACATTCCATTCATATATATTATTGGTATTGCAACTATTTTGGAGTACATTAAGCTTTTCTTCTAGGACCACCTTAGGATGAGTTACCATGAAGTAATAGAACTTTTGAGGTCATTTCCAACTTGTAAGTTGACTTCTATGGGATATCTGGTGCCACAATTTTGAAATCTGGTGCCACAATTTTGAAATCTCTAATTCTCTATTATATGGGACTCAAGTTCAGAATTCTCGACCTTTGTCTATGTGTTTTTTCAAGAAGGCACATGAATTGTTTTACTTATGCTAGGGGTGAATGTTTCTTCTATTTTGACTATTCTCTATTCTAATTTGGTTAGGGTGTAATTGTTTATGGAGTCTGATTGATATTTCATATGGTCTGAATATAGGTTTGATGGGAAATGAAATAGACAAGGATTGTGTGGTAATAGTCAATTTTGTAAAGAGATATTCTCCTTTAGTTTGAAAATACTTATTAGTATAATTGTCTTACTCATAAATGCTTTAGATGTCTCTAGCATTTACGAGATTAATAGTCCTCGCTTCTTTGTGTTTGAATGACATAGCTTTAATTTCTACAGACTTGTAAATAGAGGTAAATGAGTTTGGCAGTAGAAAGTCTGATTGTATTGGATCACCATCATCAACTTGCCAAGTCCTTGTCACATAGATTTCTTTTTCTTCCAAAAAAGGATAATAAGGATAGTAATCAATAGCATAGTATTGAAACCATTCAAAAAATATAATATTTTGTTCAAACTTGGTTAAAAATCTATAATAAATTTCTTAAATTTACTTCCTGTCATCTCCAGTATAATTTGCAAAGAACCGATCTCATTTATTCCTATTGTAATCCGCAAAAAGTCTTTCCTAAGATTTTGCTTATTAACTTGAAATTTGACTTTAAGTGTCCTAAGCTCCTTGAGCCTTTCTTCATAAGTATTAGTTATAGTCGAATAAGTAGGAGATGTGGGTAGACTATCATACTCTGGTGAAACTATTTCTATCTCAACAGTATAACTAACTTGTAGTATCCTAATGGTATTATCTAATTCATGGACTTATGTGGATATATAAAAAATAGAGTGCCTTCCTGGATTGATTATTTAAAGGATTGGGATTTTGAAAGATTATGGTTTCTCTGGCTGTGTGATCTATAAAATCTAAAATGAATTTATAGGAAATAGTATGTTGCATAATCTTACTTTTGGAAGTGATATCTCAAAGTTACAAAAGTCCAATTTAGATAATTTTATAGTGAGACTCTACCAACTCAACCATTGTGAGATTTAAATTTTAGTTACAAATAAAATGGTTCAAATCTAAGGTTAATGAACAACAGAATAAGGCATTTTATGAGAGTCATATCTTGGGTTACAAAATTCCAAATTGGGTGATTTTTAAAAATATGAAAAGCAAAAGTAGAGCTATAAATTTCACCAAGGCACCTTTTCAAATTCCCACATCTTTGAGTCAAAAAAAGGCCGGAAGTTGCTCATGCAAGCATTTGGGCATGTCTCACTCGGGTTTGAGTCATTTTTTAATCTTCTTTAAATGGTCTTTCCTATTTTCACTAAGTTTTTTTACTCCCTATTGACTCATACTTGTATGAATACTTTCTAAGACCAAAGGAGCATCTTTTGGCACATGTCTTAGCCTATCTTAAGAGATTTGAACAAGGGTTTGAGTAGGGAGAGCAAGAAATAGAAGGAAGGAAAGATAAACTTGCTTGGGGAAAAGGTCTAAACTTTGTAACTTGGGGAAGAAGAAAGGGTAATTTGTAGGTGATCGATTGGAGTTTCATCTAAATGAAAAACCAAATCTACTCAAGTTTCCAAGTCCAGAGTTTTAGAGTTTGATTTGCTTCCTTCTTTTCTTCTTCTTCTTCTTCTTCTTCTTCTTCTTCTTCTTATTTTATTTTATTATTATTTTTTTTGTAATGGCTAGCTAAAGTGCCCCACTTGGAATTGTACATATGAAACCCATGAATTTAATATTTTGTTACTTTTAATGTTATTGGTGAGTTAATTGTGAATTGATTATTTATTTGTTGAGTTAACCCCTTTGGCTTGTTATTAGATTATAATGAATTGCCATGAATATTAGTTTCTTTTAAAATGTGCTTTTTGGTACAAGAAAATTTACCATTCTTGTTACTTTTGAGTTGCCTATGGACTTAACAATCAATAGGTAAATGGGCTTTTACAAAGGTCATTTGAGTTTTATGTAATACAATATAACACATAGTTAATGGATACATAGCTAGTTGATATTTGTAATAGATAAAAAATGTAATGAATTGTGGTATTTGCCTATGGGATGTGGCAAGTTACATGAATGAACCTTTTTCCATAACCCTTGAGTCCATGAAAATATCAATATGATAATATTTGTCCACCTAATGGGAGTTTTACCCACAACAAATGACTTAAAGCTAAGAATTGTGAACCAATGACTATTGTGTTGAGTAGTGAAATTGGAGACGACTTAGTTTTATTGGTTTTTTTATAGACAATCCTTGTCTAGTTTGTTAATAAACATGCTATAAAATATTAGGATTCATGAGGGGATTAACATTGTAATTCCAAGATTGCTCTTATCTTGCTTATTCTCCCCTGCATTTGTCTTCATTTGTTCTTATTCTATTAGTTTCCTTATCATTCAAGTAGTTAAATAACTTGTGAATAACGTTTTTTTTTTTTAATCATAGTTAAGAATTTTTTAATAGTTGAACTTATAACTCTCCTTATAGGATCGACCTTACTTACCATAATATTACTTATTTAGTGAGCTGTATATTTGTGGAATTAAGTTATCAAGCCACTGCATGAGTAATGTCCAGAAAGCGGCTTGACCGTCCAGAAGGAAAAGAAAAAATTTTTCCAACTGCTAGGCCACAAGGTGCATAATGCTCGCGTTGCACCTTGAGCAACCAAAAGCTTCTACTATTTCTAGACATAACAAAAAGTATGAATTTGATCCTTATCTAAATAAATACGTGACCTAATTGACTATGGACTAAAGCTAACATATCAAATGATTCAAATAGCTTGAAAATTCAATTCAAATGAGCTTGTCTTACCAAAAAATTCACAAATGAATTTGTTTCTCTATAGCAATGTTAAAAAGAGAATTGGTATTCAAATCTTGAAAGATTCATGGAAAAAAAAAAAAAAACTCAGAACTGCCATGGAATTGATACCACAACATTAAGCATATTAATCAAAACTTTCAAATCACATTCGCCTTCAAGTTGTAAAATCCAAAACCTATAACAAAGGACAATCTCAAGAGAAGCGCTTCAACTTCTACCTACATGCTTGTACCCTTATCAAAGAAATCATAAAATGAAAAAATAATCTACTTTGAATATCCTGTACAATTCCTGCTCTTAAACTTGGCCTAGAATTAATTCCCTATAGAACTTCCATCCATATTTAACTTTTATTCAACTAAGGTTGGGAATTTCCACCAAACATGAAAGACTTTTGGATAAGACGATATCCATCCACAAATGTTATAAACTCCATTCATGAAAAGCCATTGGAACACAACCATTTAACGCTTGATTAAGCATGAGGAATAACTAAAACTGAACTTCACTCACAAAATAACATAAAAACCCCTTATTTTTATATTTTATTAATTCCTAGCCTTTGAAATTTGCCTACATATTAACAAAGGCAAAACTCTAATTGCAATTCTCAAAAGATCACTTCTAAATTCTATCAACCAAAAAGAAGTACATCTCTTTCTAAGCAAAAAGCCATACCTAATGCTTTCTCAAAATACCTTCATAAGGACATTGTTAGTTGACTATAAGAAAAAAACATGGTTTCAAGATTCATCATCATGATAATCAAGATAAAAACAAATAGATGGACCAATTACGTTAAAACAATATAAAATCATATCCAAAGGTATTCTTCCTTTCAACAATAATGACATAAAGAAAGAAATAGATAAATATAAATGGGAATGCCAAAGATTCGCATGCATAAAAGATAAAGGACTAGAAGAGCGCATCAAATCATATACTGATGTGATAGCAAAAGAACCTATTGATGATAGGCATTCACAGCAGCCCCAAAAGGGGCTGTCATGGATGGCTTAGACCACACCGCATCAGCATAACTGCTGATATAGCATGGCCGTCGACTTGAATAGCCGTGGGAAGTGGTCGTGGGCACAGCCACTCCCCACGATCTGGCCATGAATTTTATTTTTTTTTATTATTATTTTTTTGCTCATTGGGCATCAAAATGACACCAAACGGCATTGTGTTGGGCTCCTATGTCAGCGGTCTGTGCTGACAACTGTCATCCTTTTTTTTTAGGGTAAATTACATCTACTACCCCTGTGGTTCGTGTAAATTACCAATCGAACCCTGAGATTTGATAAAACTACTAATACCCCTTTAAGGGGGCTAAATGTTATGAATTTAAGGGGGTTAAATGTTATGAATTTAGTTGATTGAAGGGGTTAAATGTTATGAATTTATCAAATTATGGGGGTATTAGTAGTTTTACCAAATCTCGGGGTTCAATTGGTAATTTACACAAACTACATGGGTAGCAGATGTAATTCATTTTTCTATTATTTTGTTGTGCATCAAAACGACGCCGTTTGGCATCGAGAATATGCCAAATGGCGTTGTTTTAAGTTTTTTTTTAAAACAAAGGACAAACGCGCATGTTAGATGGCCAACATGACGCATGCCCAATGGGTGCGCGCCACATGTACTGCCTGTTGCAAACCATACAATGGTTTGCAACGGTCATTTTATCTTCTTTTTTTTTTTAAAAAAAAATTACGAATAGGCTGAAATATTTTTCTCTATAAATTAACATGTATTTTGCCTATTTTTGGTGCAAAATTTGATATTCTTATCTCTCAAAATCTCTCTTCTCTTCCTAAAAAATGGATCCTTCAAGAAATGTTGGAAACAATCCATTCCATCCAAATAACCCTCCAAATTTGTATGATTATCCACCATTTGGAATCCAAATTTCTCAAGGTTCATATCAACCACCATATAATTTTGGTCCATTTGCTCATAATGCTCAAAATTCTACCCAATTTCTGCAAAATCCAACTCAATTTTCAACGAATTTTCCCAGCTATCCTTTAATATTTCAATCTCCGGGGTTTCAACAATATATGATGTCCAATTGCCGACCTCTACAAAACTCTGGATTTTCTACAAATGTTGATAATTTCGAGGCTCAAGGTCAAGATTATAATAAAGATGCCTTCAAAGACGATGGAGATTTTGTGGAACGGATATCAACACATCGATTCCGCACATGCAAAATGGGAAAGTCACCTGGTCAATTAATGAAGACACTGCTCTTATTTCTGCATATATTAACACTATAACCAATCCGTAAATAGGTATATGTCAAAAGAGTTCTACAATGTGAAAGGATATACTATCACAATATAGATTTGCTCGGGAAGACAATGCCAACATTAATCCTAGAAATTTGGCTCAGGTTAGATATCGGTGAAGGAGAATTGCTATAGTTGTCTCAAAATGGGTTGAATTTCTAATAGAGGCACAGAGGAGAAAAAGAAACGAAATGAACGATCAAGATGTCATCCAAAACGCACTGACCATATGGGAGCATTCAAATAAGGGTTCAAAGTTCCAATTTATGGAGCACTGGAAGTTGTTGAGGGCTTATCCCAAGTGGGAATCCATTATTGGATGTCATGTTTCTACTTCAAATGTGCCATGTGATGATTCAAATACCCCCGAAATACCAAACATCGCTAGTAGCAGGAAGAGATCATGTGCAAACGATGATTTTGTCAACCTATCGTCTCCAACTTGCGAAGATGATGAAATTAATTTAGAAGACACTGCTACTAGTCCTAAAAAGCGTCCAATGAGTGTGAAAGGGCTAAAAGTAAAGGAAAATAAAAGGTCAGCCAACAATCATTTTTGCAAAATCCTGAAATTGAAAGGATGATCATTGCCTATCAAGAGAAGATAGAGGTCAACAGAGAGAGGATTGCTTTGGAGAGGGAAAGACTAGAGGAGGATAGAATTACTCAACAAGAAAAAAAAAGGAATTAGAAAGAATTGCTCATCAAGAAAAAATGGAATTAGAAAGAATTGCTCGAGAAGAGAAAAAAATATGATCAAAATTTTCAAGCTTGGCCTACTTTTGCAAATTGTGTAGAGAAAAACTTATCAGAAGCTAAAAAAAAAGTGGAAAAAGCTTATTGAATTTTTAGAAATGTAGTAGTAATTTATTTATTACATTGTCATACCCTATGTTTTATGTTTCAAGTGTATTAATTTAAGTTATGTTTATTTTGTTTTAGTGTTGAATGTTTAATTTTTATGTATTTTATGTTTAATTTCAAGTATTTATTTTCATGTTTTAAGTGTATTATTAAATTTTAATTTTAATGTAATGTAAAATTATTTTTCATTAATTATTTTTAATTATTTAAGTATGATAATTAAAATTATAATTTGTATTATTAAAATATAAAATTTTTATAAATGAATAATAGATAATATTTTGATAATTATTAATTTAAATAAGAAGTATTAAATATATTAAATAAATAGTAGAAAAGTAGATAGAGAAGAGAGAAATTGGTGTGGAATGAAAAGTCAGGCCATTAGCGTAGGCAATTTTTTTATGATGACTGTATAAATAGCGGAGGTCATGCTTTAACTTGATGTGGCATGACCTGGGCCTGGTCTGGGCCAAGAGCAGCTGTGCATGCCCTAACTACCAAGTCATTTGATATTGCCCTCCTTATGAAAGACAAATCAGCTTAGCATAGAACTAGTCCTTAATCTCATGCAACAAAATTCTAGCAAGGCTATCAGCATTCCAAACATCATCCTATATGCATTCTGAGACTAAATGATATTTATCCAATTGAATCATATTCTTCAATTGACGTGATTCCAATCCGAATGATTGGAAAACACTTATAAAATTGCCCAAGATATGCCTAAGGGATGCTAGTTTGGGTAGATGTAAACCGCGACCCGCTATCTATAAAGAGATAGAAACCTTGGTATAATAACGCCACAACCAATTACACCAAAATTGGTTGATAAGTTTAGATCGAACGCCACAAGTTGATAAGTTCGAAGAACGCCACAACTTGATAAGTTCGTTGAACGCCACAAGTTTTCGAAAAAAACTTGATAAGTTCCAAGTTCTCAAAGAACCCAAAGATGAGATAAAACTGACAATTTCAATTACTCAAGCTTGTTTTCAAAGTAGTACAAAGATGCCTATTTATAGGCTAAAATAGGTCTTAAAAAATAATTAAATCCTAAATATTCTAGTCTAAAAGAAATAAACATTAATTTGACTTTCTAACTTCTAGACTAGACTTTAACTAGACCAATAAAAATTTTGCATTTTAATACATTAATTACGCATAATTCTAGATGATATGTTGACTGAAATCAAGGCTCATTGGAATGGTACGTTAACCAAGTATTGGAATGAGTAGGTTCATGCATTTTGAGTTGGCTTCCAAGACTTCATTAAATTCTTCTTTGACTGAATTTTCCAAGGCTGAATTTCGTCTTGTAATGCCTCAAAATGGATGATTGACCATAGAATTTGAAGTCTTCAACACTTGACTATGTGAATAATTATTGGCTGGAATTTGGACCAACTTTAGACTAAAATTGATCTTTGACTTGGATAAGATGCACACTTGAACTTGGACCTTCGCTCCAATGAATTGGGTGGGAAGTTGGGGCCAAAAGTTCGCATCTCTGACCTCAGAGTTCATATTTTTGGCTCCAAGTTCGCATCTTTGAGCCGAGTCCAGAACTTCGCATTTGTGAGCCGAAGGTCGGGAAGTCTGCGCCGCGCATCTTTGAGTCAAAGGTTGAGAAGTTAGAGCCAAGTTTACATCATCAATAAACCTAAATCTACGCAATTATCCCAAGAAAATGACACACAACCAGAATTCAAATTCCATGTAGAATGAGACTCTACCAAAGCCCTTACACTCAACATACATCTCCAAACATGAGAGGATTAAACATTTATAGTTGTTCAATTATTCAGATGAGACTTCCTAACATATTTATCCATAAAAAAATTGCCCATAAAGATTTATTTTGCGTAAAGTGCCACCATAACATAAAATAAAAAACTATAGCTAAGGAAACCAAAGACTAAAAATCAACTCCTTCATCCTTAGGATGACATAGATCAGACCATTCCTTCCAATAAAACTTTGGGCGGGCTCACTTTTTCCCTAAAAGAAATTTGTAAATACTCTTTCCAAGGAAGATATAACTCCCATAGGAGAATGTATAACAAAAAAGAAAAATATTGGAATTGAAGATAAAATATGGTTGATCAAAATAAACTTTCCAATTGACCTATTCTCACATTGTCAACCAACTCATTGAAAAAATTCCTAGTTTTTATCCCCAAATAAAATGGGCATCCCAAGTAACGAGTGAGGAGCTTCTTAAAACCAAAACAAATTCACAACGGCCTTGCTCAATGGAGAGCATTATCCCCAAGCGTGAAATAGTAATTAGACTCATTCACCAATTGTCTAAAAGATCACTTTGTAAATTTTTTATCACATTCATATTGTCTAAGGTACGACTTGTTGCACAATTTTTCCAAAATCCTTGCATTAATTATGAGACATATTCTCTTATAATGGATGCAACTACTTTCATTATGTGCTTAATTTGGCAGCAAATAAACAACTTAAAATGCATCATATGGACACTGTGATATTCTATTTATATAACTTCCTTGATAATGATAATTATACAAAAATTCCTAAATGATTTAATTTGTCTAAGGGACATAATCCTAATTTTTTAGAACTTTATTTGATCAAATTGAGTAGATCTTTATATGACTTGAAACAAGTCAGACCCATGTGGTATAATTGCCTTAGTGAATATAAGATGAAACAAGACTATAAGAATAATCCTATTTTTCCATGTGTTTGTTTTTTATTTATTAAACGATTAGGTTCCCAGTGTACAATCATTATAGTTTATGTTGACAATTTAAATATTATTTCAACTCCTAAAGAGCTCCAACAATTGCTAATTATTTGAAATAAAAATTTGAAATAAAAGATTTTCCAAAGACAAAATTTTGTCTTAGTTTAAAATTTGAGTATTTAAAAAATGACATCTTGTGCATTAGTCACCTTAAAATGATAAAGTGCTTAAATGATTTTATATGGATAATATACATCACTTGAGTATACCTGTAGTGATAAGATCACTTGATGTGTATAAAGATTCTTTCTAACCTCATAAAAATAAAGAACTACATGATCTAGAAGTACTATATGAATGTACCTTACTAATCATTTACTAACTTGATTTTATATAATCTAAGCAAATAGTTCTTACGCTAAGGTTTTTACTTGTGTATATTTGGTGCTTTTTTGTTCATTTTTGTGCTTATATTTCCTTGTTTGTACTTAGATTAACTGCACTAACCTTTATTTTCTAGATTTACAGATAATCCATACTTCAATATGGCATCCTACGGTTATGATTTGTATATGAAGATATGGAAGCCTAGAAGGATGAAGGTTTATAAGGAAAACATATGAGAAAACTTAGCATTATAAGGAGCCCATTGAGTATTGCATCCAGTGGGTTATAAATATGGATTTGTGTGAAAACAAAATGAAAGAAATGAAATCATATTGTATAAGGTATGACTTGTTGCACAAGGTTTTCTTTTGTTTCCTTTTTTTTTCTTTTTTTTTTTGTTTTTCCAAATCCTAGCATTAATTATAAGACGTATTCTTCTTTGATGGATGTAACTACTTTTCATTATATGCTTAATTTGGCAACAAATGAACAACTTAAAATGTGTCATATAAATGTTGTAATAGTCTTTTTATATAACTTCTTTGATAATGATATTTATATAAAAATTCATGAATGATTTAATTTGTATAAGGGACTTGATCCCGCTTTTTGAGAACTTTATTTGATCAAATTAAGTAGATCTCTATATGACTTGAGACAAATTAGAACCATGTGGTATAATTGCCTTGGTGAATATTTGATGAAACTACACTATAAGACTAATCCTATTTATCTATGTTTTTTTTTAATTAAGAGATTAGGTTCTGAATTTATAATCATTGTAGTTTATGTTGATGATTTAAATACTATTAGAACTCCTAAAGAGCTCCAAACAGTTATTGATTATTTGAAGTAAAAATTGAAATGAAAATTTTTGAAAAGACAAAATTTTGTTTTTGTTTGAAATTTAAATATTTGAAAAATGACATCTACATCAATTAGCTTAGAGTACGTCACTATACTTTTTCAAAGTCCTAACTCTAATTACTATAATTTTTTTTTTAGTCAAAAACGTCATTGAACTTAAGAAAATCATGCAAAGTTAGTCACTCCGTAGGGCCATTAAGTGTGACAGGAAGTAATGCATGCGCCGCACACAGTTTTGTGGTAGGCAAAAATGTAAATTCATTTTCAAACCTAAACATCAAATTTCTTCCAATTCTTGCAAGTCTTATCATTCAATTTCTTCACCTCTAAAATTGGTTGGACCCCATTTGCCATCCACAACAAATTAAGCATGTGCAGTTTCCCTCAATAGTAAAAGATAGAAACTTTCAACATACCAGAGGGCCCTTTTCCTTTTAGACATAGCCCCAATTGAGGACAATTCCCAAGAAATAGTTTTACCAAATTGGGTGCATTCTGTAGTCTTGCAGAAAAGGGAGAGGGAGAAGTTCCAGAAAGATGAAACAACTAAAAAGAAGAATAGCGGTAAAATGGGGAAGATCAAAACTAGAGCTAGAGCAAGGCCTAAAGGTTTTGGACAGAAGATTGATGAAGAATAAAAAATTGACGAAGTGTAACAAAGTAGAAACTCAAGTAAATTTTTCTCCAATTCTTTTTTGATAAATGCAGAAAGATCGAGTTTTTGATAAATGCAAAAAGATTGAGTCTTTCCATAATAATAATAATAATAAAATTCTAAAAGCCACAACTTGGATTGGACTTAGATCTTGTTTCCATTAGTAAAACCTCTCTGTGGCCTTGACCTATTTGCCTACTCGATTCCAAATCTTGAAAAATCATCCCACAAGACTCTGACCTCCCCCCAAAATTTTCTCAAATAGAGAACACTTTCCAATCCAACATCCTGCTGAATGCGGCCAAAAAACTCTATGTTAGTTGGGCTTCAATTGGTGGAAATTTGGGGGTACAGAAGAAGAATAAGAAGAGAAAAGGAAAGAAAATCAAGTAATGAATGAAAAGGGAGAAGGAAGAAGGAAAGAAAAGAATAAGAGAAAAGGAAAGAAAATCAAGTAATAAATGAAAAGCGAGAGAGAAGAAGGAAAGAATAGTAGAAAAAGAAGAGAAAAGGAAAGAAAATAAGAAAAAAAAAATAAACAACCCTTTTTTGAATATGAAATGACTTTTTTGTCCAACAAAAATGGTCATGCAACTCATGTGTGTATCAGTCCGTCACACTTAATAGCCTTTTTTGACGAAGTGACTAACTTTGCATCACTTTTTTAAATTCAGTGATTTTTTTGGCTAAAAAAAAAAAGGTATAGTGACCAAAATTGAAACTTTGAAAAAGTACAATGACTAAAAAATTTGTGTACTCATTAGCTTATGAAGTTAAAGTGTTTAAATGATTCTATATGGGATAAAATACATCCTTTGAATGCACCTATAGTGATAGGATCACTTGATGTGTATAAAAATTCTTTCTAACCTCATAAAAATAAAGAACTACTTGGTCTAGAAGTACTATATGAATGTATCTTACTAATCATTCACTAACTTTATTTTATATAAACTGAGCAGTTGGTTCTTAGGCTAAGGTTTTTACTTGTTTATATTTGATTTTTTTGGGTACATTTTTGTGCTTATATTTGCTTGTTTGTACATAGATTTAACTGCACTAACCTTTATTTTCTAGATTTACAAATAATCTAGACTTCAATATGGCATCCTACAATTATGATTTGTATATAGAGATATGAAAGCCTAGAATGATGAATCGTCGTCTTGGTCATTCTTTTTTAAAAACCTATACTACCCATGGTCATTCCATTTCATGTCCTCCATCTTTTTCCTATCCAATTTGTCCTTTGGCCAAACAAACTCGCAATACTTTTGCAAC
The DNA here is from genome assembly GCA_020080225.1 of Gynochthodes officinalis. NCBI lineage: Eukaryota > Viridiplantae > Streptophyta > Magnoliopsida > Gentianales > Rubiaceae > Gynochthodes > Gynochthodes officinalis. The sequence continues at coordinate 30,113,228 of CM034625.1, read as the reverse complement.
ACGGACTACTGCCACCACTTCCACTTTTGAATTAGTTCATATGTATGTTTGGGGTCCTCATCGGACTCCCACTCATGATGGTTCACGCTACTTTCTTACCATTGTCGACGATTTTTCTCGTGCCACATGGACATTTCTTTTACACTCAAAATCTCAAGTTTTTTCTAAAATTCAACATTTTATATCTATGGTATTCACTCAATTCGGCTCCCTTGTCCGCAGCATCCGCTCTGACAATGGAACCGAATTTTTTTCCACTGAGTGTCGCTCTTTCCTTACTAGTCAAGACATTTTTCATGAGAGCTCTTGCGTTTACACTCCTCAGCAAAATGGAGTTGTTGAACACAAACATCGTCATTTATTGGATGTTGTACGAGCCCTAATGTTTCAGGCTCATGTCCCATCTTACTTTTGGGGTGAATGCATGCTCACCGCAACCTATATCATTAACCGGTTGCCTTCCTCTTTCATTCATGGCCTCAGCTCATTTGAACTCTTATTTCACAAACCACCCATACTTGAACATCTTCGTGTTTTTGGGTGTCGCTGTTATGCCGCCACCTTAGGTGCACGTGACAAATTTAGTCCACGTGCTACTCCATGCATTTTTATGGGTTACCCTCCTAATCAAAAGGGTTATCGCCTGTATGACCCCGTTTCGGGGAAATTCTTTGTTAGTTGAGATGTCATTTTCCAAGAAAATGTTTTTCCATTTTCAACTTCTGATTCAGTGATATCCCCTGCTGCTCTGTCCGATTCGACATCTCCAGTAGTATGGTTCGACGAGACTTCACCTTCGTCTCTTAACCCTGTAGACGACCAGCTATCTCCCGCAGATTCTGCCACTCCTGCCTCCTCGTCTGCTCCTGTTTCATCTTCAGCTGATGAAGCTATATCCTCGCCAACCTCAGTCACACAAGATCCCAACCCAACAGTCTCTCTCCGCCGATCAAGCCGTCCTTCTCGACCTCCTATTTGGAGTTCCGATTACATTTGCCTTACTTTGCCCTCTGCTTCTTGTACTTCTCTCTATCCAATCTCCAATTACCTTTCCTTGGCCAATTGTCACCCTTCATATCAACACTTCATTGCTTCCATCTCAGCCATTCACGAACCTACCACCTTTCACGACGCTGTCAACGATCCCAATTGGGTTAAAGCCATGGAAACTGAACTTCGTGCTCTTCAAGCAAATCATACTTGGGATGTGGTTCCGTTGCGTCCTGATCGTCATCCAATCGGGTGTAAATGGGTTTACAAGGTCAAGTATCATGCTGATGGTTCTCTTGAGCGGTATAAAGCCCGTCTTGTGGCTAAAGGTTTTAACCAGCAAGAAGGAATTGATTACCAAGATACATTTTCTCCCACTGCTAAACATGTCACTGTCCGTCTTCTTCTCACCCTTGCTGCCATCAATGCTTGGCCCCTTTATCAGATGGATGTGCAAAATGCCTTTCTCCATGGTGATCTTTCAGAAGAAGTGTATATGAACCTTCCTCCCGGATTTCGCACTCAGGGGGAGAATCTGGTATGTCGACTGTGGAAATCCTTATATGGGTTGAAGCAAGCATCTCGTTAATGGAACACCAAATTCACTGATGCTCTTCTCCAGCATGGTTTTCATCAGTCTCGCCATGACTATTCTTTGTTCACCAAAATTCAGGGTAATTCTTTTGTTGTCTTACTTATCTATGTTGATGACATACTCATTACAAGCAACAGTCAGGCTAGTATCACCGATCTCAAACAATATCTCAATGTCACATTTTTTATGAAAGATCTTGGTCAGTCAACGTTCTTCCTTGGTCTTGAGATTGCTCGCTCTCCAGCTAGTATATCAATAAGTCAACGCAAGTACACAGTAGAGCTGATATCTGAGGCTGGACTAGCAGGTTCCAAACCTTCAGTCATCCCTATGGAACAGAACAAGAAGTTCACAAGCATTGAATATGACGCTGGTTCAAATGAGCAAATAAGTGATCCGCTTCTTGAAGATCCTTTGGTATATCAGAGATTAGTTGGTCGACTCATCTATTTGAATCTCACTAGGCCAGATATTACATTTTCATTTCAACTTCTCAGTCAATTCATGCACAATCCAAAGCAATCCCACATGGAAGCAGCTTTAAAGGTAATAAAGTATCTGAAGAGTTGCCCAGGCCTTGGTCTTCTGTTCTTTTCATCTTCAAAGTTAGAATTACGAGCCTTCTGTGATTCAGACTATAGCACATGCCCAATGACTAGGAGATCCACCACCGACTTTTGCATCATGCTTGGGGATTCTCTCATTTCTTGGCGTACAAAAAAGCAGCCCACTGTATCATTATCCTCAGCTGAGGCCGAATATTGAGCCATGCAAGTTACAACCAGTGAAATAGTGTGGATCATGGGACTTCTCAAAAATTTTGGTTTTCATATAAAGAAACCTGCCTTACTTTATTGTGACAAATGAAGCTGCAGAAAAAATAGCGGCAAATCCAATTTTTCATGAGCGCACTAAACACATTGGAGTGGAATGTCATTATGTAAGAGAAAAGATCCAGCAAGGTGTCATTGCAACGCGCCACATATCCACCAAGGAGCATTTAGCCGATCTGTTAACTAAGGCGTTAAGCAGTGGACAGCACTGGTATCTTCTTTCCAAGCTTGGAGTATTTGACTTATACAAATCTCCAGCTTGAGGGGGAGTGTTAAAAGATAAATTCGATTATTTCCATTGTATATCAGATAGAATATTTTCTATATATTTTGTATATTTTCTTAACTTACCTTATTTAGCATAGGCTCCAATATTATAAATGTACGATAGTTCATTGTACACGAGTATGTAATACACAACAATCATTCACAAACTCCCTGGTTTTATATTTTCTTACACTTAGCCTAACTAACCCATTCATTTCGTACTTCTACTTGAATGGGGTTGGAATGGTGAAGATCAAAAGACATAAAGAATCTTAATCTCACTTTATTATTGTGAAAATGGAGATAACGCAAACTTCAAATAAAGACAGAAACGCAACCAGTTACGTGACATCGGCAATATGCCACCTGGGAAAAAAAAACGAGTGGATAACAAAATTCCAGCGCCAATGTCTCGAGCCTCAGCTCTCAAGAAATGACCGTAAGTCCTTGTAACGTGAGCATAGTACACTCGTAAAACCTCCTCTTGATCTCAGTCCTGTGCATGAGCCTGATACCATAAACCGCAATCAAAGTTCAGCATCCAACTTCACACCCCGCACATGGGCTTCAGGCAAAAGTGAGAATTGTGACAGAGAAGGATTCCGTATGACTAATTTGAGCTCGCGTTCATCCCCTCATCCCTCTGAGTGGAAGTTCTCTCAGGTCTTTGGAGAAACAACTCCTGGTGAAGATGTTCAAGAATGTAAGTTCTCTTTCTTTGGATGGTATGAGTGTTTATGCCCCTTGATTAATTTCAGCTCTTACCTTGAAGCAAAAGTTGTTCTTATGACCCTCTGTGCCCTTGATTCCAATTATTTGTGTTTTATGCTTCTAATGTTGTCCTAGCATGGAATTTGGCCAGGTTATTGTTAAATCCTGTGTTTTATGGCGAATAAGTTGTTACAACATCATCAACTGTAGTAATGTTGGATTGCATTTTGGTTGTCATTGTTAGAGTATGATGGTGGTATTTAGGTACGGTGTTTACTAGTTAAGTAAACTTTGGCTAATTTGTTGATTGAAGGTATAAAATAGAACTAATCTTACTCCTGCTTTTTGTCTGGTATGGTTAGGTGATAAGACTTTAAAAAAATATCATTTTTGAATTTAATTGAAATGAGAAAGTTTATGGGGCTATCATTCAATTTTATGTTTTCTTCAAAGGGTTAAGTGCTTACAAAATCCCATAAATTAAGATATCAAAATTGCAATTTTATCATAGAAAACGGGAAAGAATTTAGTTTATTACCTTTGAATGTTAAGGTGAATTTTTATTAGAAAAATATGGTAAATTTGCTGCAGTGTGGTGAACTAAGTATCATGGGCATTATGCATAATGCTGCAAGATGAGCTTTGTGTCTAGTCTCTCTTGATCCGAGCTGATCATTATTCAATGAGTTTTGATCCTTTTGATGCATAATTTACATTGTTTATCTTTTTTATATAGCATCAAAATCACTGCTACAAAGCAGGTGGCAGAACAGATGCATTTGAATGTTTTATCTTGGAAAGGATTCATCTACCTGAGAAATGATTTCTCATGTTCTAGGCTATGTCATGCCGTTTGCAACATATAAATATATCATAATTTGCTATAGTAGATAGAAGCAGTAAAAGTTTTGGCAGGACAATTTACATCTGTAAAGATTATGCTTATGGAAGAGAACAAATATTTTTAGGTTCGTTAAGTGGATTTCATGACCTTTTGGAGGACTGAGGATCTGTCCAATCTAATCATGGAGCTCCTCACCTTTGTCCTACAATTAACTTAATGAAGTCATGCTAGGTAATTATTAACCAAGCATAGGTAGAAATAGTGATTGCCATGGAAAATATGAATTGAGGCTGACACTAAAATATCAATTTAAAAGTATTTCTAACAGATGTTCTTGTTTGAAGGACTTACAGTTGGCTCCATTATTTGCGTATAATCACAGCTACTAAAAGGCTGCCAATATTTCTCATGGGCTAAAGATTGGTAGTAAAGGATTTAAGTTGAAGATCTTATCACATTAACGAAACTGTATGGGAACAAATAGCCATGTTAATGATGTTTTGTTCTTGTTGAATAATTGCTTTCCTGTAAATGCAACTTGCTAACCTCTCCGGTCCAACTTAATGGACATCTCAAGTGGACTTTCCACATAATGAGTTAGTTGTTTCCTTGGGTCCTTGATTTGTGCTGCTAATAGATTAACAGAAGGTGATATATAGGTGGGAAGAAGCCACAAATTTGGGGAAGTTTTTTAGCAAATTCGAGGCAGAAAAACATGAAAATACTATTACTTTTGTATTCGAGTTAAACAAATACAGCATGTTATTCGGAAAGCTTATCCATTCAAGTTGTTAACATCATGAATTTTGATTTTCTGTCTTCAGCTGATTTCATATCTGCAATCGAATTTGAAAATAGTGGTGATTATGTAGCAATTGGAGATCGAGGTGGGCGCGTTGTAATTTTCAAAAAGAAGGCCACCAAAGAAGTGCGAATTAAATACACATGTTAGGATTTGTTTCTTCATGTTTATTTCTCTAGCAAAAATATATGGATTCAATAGTAAAATTTCGTTGTGTTGAAATGAAATCTGAAATATCTTTCCTCTTGCTAGGATTCACATGACTACAGTTCTCGAATTGAGTTGGAACAAAGTGATTTCATGGTGAGGCACCCTACCAAATTTCAATACAAGACTGAATTTCAGAGTCATGAGCCAGAGGTGCATGTTATAGTTTATGGAAGCCTCAGTTATGTCTACTTTTTGTTACTTTTTGAGTATTGGATTTTTTATCAATATTGACGTGGCTAATGCCTAATGATATTTGCTTTTCAATAGTTTGACTACCTGAAGAGCATGGAAATTGAAGAGAAGATCAGCAAAGTAAGGTGGTGTACATCTCCTAATGGATCCTTATTTCTCCTTTCAACAAATGATAGGACAATAAAGCTATGGAAGGTACATACTTTTGGGAATAAATAGCCATATTTGTAAGTAGTTCTTTATGAATACACTAACATGTATTTTATCTTTGGGTATTTGATGGGATTGGTCAATTTTTTGGATGCATGTTAGTGTTTCATATATCAAGATGGACAATCTGTTTCCGTTTCTTTAAGTATTTTTTGGATTGAGCAAATGACTCTAATACCATCAGATTACTTCCAAGAGGTTTGTTGGAATAAATATTTGTTTCAACCTTGAGTTACTTTTCTATTTCATGAGCTAACATAAGCTAAGCACAACATTTTCGTTATTTCTAATCAAATGAAAACTGTGTCCTGAAAGTTACTTATCCCTTTCAAAGATAAAGCTGGTACGAAGAAAGCAAAGCTGAAACTTGGTTTCATATGTGGTGAGTGTTTTTGGGTCAAAAGTGCCTAATTTAATTCACATTCATATTAGTTGCTTATGAAATGTAAGAATGCTTCCAAAGGGAATAATCATGCTTTTGTATTCATTTAGTGCAAAATTCTAATCTGGGTACCTTTTTGATTCAGGTTGCGTCCTAGATTGTTAGCTTAGTGTTCCCTTTTTTTCTTATACCTTTTTAAACTAGTTTTGAGAATGTTAAAAATGTTAATAGGCTTATTTTACTTAGGCTTGAGACTTATGTCTAATTACAAACGGTGTGAACTCTGATATGTTTGTTACAAGACTTTGCTTGAGAAAAACAATACATCAAGCGAACTCAAAGATATCTACCATGATCCTCAGCTCAGGTAGAGAAACTATTGGATCCCTGAGAACTATGAGCTAATTTTTCTTTGTTTAAACAGGTCCATGAAATTATCTATTCTGAACTGCATTTGGAAGCTAAAATGTTATTTAAATCAGATGAACCTAGTTGACCCAAACTGACTGCAGCACTTACTCAATTACTCTATTTAACAGGCAACAAAAAAATAGCAATTATCATTTCCTTTATGTCCTTTTGATGGTTTTTTTCCAGGTATTCTGCATTAAGTCTCAACTTCTGTTTTTCAAACCCAGGTTGGTAGAAATAAAGTGAAGAAAGTTAGAGAAATGGGTCTGAATCAACCTCTCTCTTTGGAAAATTCACTTTTGGCTGAGAAGAGTTTTGCCATCATGCAACAAAAATCTGCCTTTTCTAATCAAATAGAATGGAGAGAGAAACTTGCCAGTGGGGCAATCTATGGTGTAGATCATATCAAGGTAAACATGAAAGTTGTTCTTTAATTTCTACATCACGTGATAAACTTCTGTCTATTTTCCTCATGTGAAGTTGTCTGTGATGTCAAACTAATCTTGTAACTAGATATCAAACTTTGAAGATGGTGCTCCAGCAAGATGCAGAAAAATTTACGCACATGCTCATGATTTCAATGTTAACTCTATCTCAAATAACAGGTATTGTCTAGGCCGACTAATGAGCTTATAGTTCATTCATTTTATAGCTTTCTAGCATCCACCATTTTGCAGGCTTATTATTTCTTATGCCATTTTGTGGCCAGTAAAAAAACAAGCAGGAGCCATGTGCAATCATTATTTTCTTCATTTATATATCATGATGTCTAAAAAGCTTGATCCACCTTAGCAAATTCTTTGGCATAGTTTAGTTTTTCATATCAGTATGTTGTCTTAAGCTGCAAGGACAATCTCCATTTGAAAGTTTAAAACCAGGATAGTAAAACCAGGATGATTCTTTCATATATCTCAATGGTATATATACAGAATAAAATGTCCTAAATATGTTAATCCCCTATACATGTCAACTATATCAATCACCTATATATGACAACTATATCAATTATACAGCTGTATTTAAAATCTAAATATATTCCTAATCTAAATTAGGAAGTTATTGATCATGATTCTTGCTAACTGTTTAAAATGTTTTTAAAACATATAGTTCAGCTGCAAACTTTAATGTTGTTTCTGAATTTGTACAGTGATGGTGAGACATTCCTTTCTGCGGATGACTTCAGGATAAACCTATGGAACCTTGAGATTAGTGATCAGTGTTTCAACATCATTGATATGAAGCCAGCTAATATGGAGGACCTTACAGGTGATTTCCCTATCATTATTTCTGGCTTCTTTTACAAACTCCTATATATGTGATTAAAATGATCAGTGATCAGTGTTACAAAATCCTATATTTATCTTTCTTTGCTTATCCTGTTTGTGGTGTTAAAATGATTTTTGAGTATCAGAACGTGAATCTAAAAAAAAAAAATAGTAAGGAAAAGAAGAAGAAAAGGAACTACCATATATTGGCCATTGGCTGGTAGATGTGCTTCAAAGATGGATGGCTGCTTCTTGTGTCCTTTCTTAAATATCCATAACTCCTGTAAATATCAGTAAACAGTAACCTATATATTCATGAGCTTTTCCAACACACCCTAGTGCATGTCTTTATTTTCCATAGTAACTTGTAACCAATTGCAAGAAACTTTTATTATCTGAAGAGACAGAACCACAAGGACAGTAGTTAAACCATCCATTGGCTGTTCTTCTATTCACATCAATGCCAATAGGTTCTTTCACTTTACTTTCATCATCCTTTTCACATTATGCTTATTTAGATCTCTACCACATAATAAAATAAGAGACAGACACAAGCTAGAAACATGATGGAAAAGATAGAAAAATGTAAGTTGACTCATAGATGCGTGCATGTTTGGCATGTATGTATCTTCATCTAGCAAGCCATTTACTTCAATGAACATCTAAATACAGTTACTCAAAATATGAGCATTCTCATGCACCAATGCATGGATGACAAACAAACACTCTAGAATTTTTAAGTCTTAGATATCTCGAATGCTTTGTGGAGGCAAAAGACCCCCTCTTATGGAATAAAATAAAGCTCTTAGACATTGGCTTGGGAATTGTAATTAAGAAAGAAAGATACTGATGGAATTTACTTCTGTATAGGTAATTTTGTGATCATGAACGTCTTCAATGAGATAAACTTAACCGAAAGAGAGTAGAAGCAAAGTATGTGTGATCAAAATATTAAATGTAATGTTGTCCAATAAAGATTGATTTGATTAGTAGACAGAGCAATTATTAAAAGGATAACTAAAGTATATACGGCTGGGAAAAGTTATGATTTGCTTATTTTGTGAATGGTATGCAAACCAAATTGGAGATTATATAAATTATTTGTGCATCTGGAAAACAAGGTAGTTATAATCCCCCAGTACCCTTTCAATTAACAACTTTGGTCCATCTTTTCATTATTCTTTTCTTTCATGTTTTGTCTCGTCCTTTTGAGCATTGTTGTATAAAGGCTTCAGGAGTGGGAAATCAGTGCCATTGCCTTTGACATTTCTGAAGCTGCAATGTAAAATTCAATTTGCTATCATCTTCTGTGGTATAAATATTTCTCACGTTAAAATATACGACTAACGATTGATCCTGCACAAAATCTTAAGTGTTGATGGCCTTAAACTTGATTCTGTAAATAAATTATAGGTGCAAAGAACTTTTGCGGAGTACATTGAATTGTTAAATACTTCCAAATGCAAGTTCGTTTATCTCAATCTACTTGTTGCATAATCCAAAAGTGATTTAATAGAGAAGCTAGGCCATTTTGTGATTTTAAAGTGATTTGATAGGCTAAATTGTATTACTGGAAGTCAAAAAAATAATTCACATTCTTCAACTTTTATATAGAGGTTATTACATCAGCAGAATTCCATCCATTTCATTGTAATCTGCTCGCTTACAGCAGTTCAAGGGGCTATATTCGGCTTGTAGACATGAGAAAGTCAGCTATTTGTGATCATAATTCGAGGATGTGAGTAATTTTATCACCCTTTTTTTTCTTTTATGCATGCATAATTCTTTATATATTTGCCATTGGTTTACAGCCGTGAAATTGAGTTTTTCTTAACAGATTGTATGATGGAGGATCCAGTGGGTTTAAATCATTTTTCACGGAGATTGTTGGATCAGTATCTGATTTGAAGTTTGTGACTGACGGAAGACACATCTTAAGTCGCGATTACATGAATCTTAAGGTTTCTCAACTTCAGTGGATAAAAAGGCTCCTCTTATGATAAATATTGTGTTAATTACAGTCTGGAAGTACTGCACATTGTTCCCCTAATATTTTCTTCTTGTAATCCATTAAGAAGAAAATGTTTTATTGCTAGTTCTTAGATTCCATGGTTAAGGCTTGAACAAATTATTCCTTTTGATTGTGCTTAGTGCGAGAATGCGGTTGTCTCACCCATATAGTCTGAAACAAGAAAATATATATATATATATATATATATATATATATATACATATATCTCACTTGGACAATTAGTTCTCAAGTTGTTTCATGGAAAACTCTGGAATCCAACTCTTTAAAGTGTTTATGCATTGCTAGAACTGAATCCAAGCTTCTACAAAATGCTTTTATTGTCCTTGACTTGCTTGCTTGTCTATGTCTTTTTCCTTTGCTTAGAATTTTTTGGATAACAAGAACAGAGAATGAGGTTGGATTTCTTTTTAGCTAACTATATCTTTTTCAGCTCTGGGACTTGCACATGGAGACATCTCCAGTAGCAACATATAAAATCCAGGAGCAACTCCGCCCTAAGGTACAACATTTTTCAGTGTAAGATATAACTTTCCTAGACAGAATCTTTAGTATGAGTTAATTGTAAATATTCTCTTTTTGGGCTTCATCATATTTTGTATTTCAGTTAAAGTGACTTATGTTTTTGATGGAAAGGAAATAATTCAATAGGAGTATCAACAGCTTTGTTTTCCTCTTTAAAGGAAGTGGTCGAATTTCTCTTGATAAAAGTGTTAATTTTGATAAAAGTATGGAGCTAAATTTTGGAGCTAAATTAAGTTTTCAGAGTCAATCTTAAACAGTTTGAAAAGGGCATAAAACTAGAGGAAAATTTTTGGTACTTTTGAAGCTGATATTAATATATTCACTAATTTGACCTGAATTTGACGTTTGCCTTTCCTGTTCTGATGTCGGTTGATTTTAACATAATCAATCAGTCAGCCACATATGTATTGCAGGATACCCTTCTTAATCCTTATGAAACCTGTACAAATTCTTATAGCTGATTACCTTCCAGTTGCAATTCATTCTGTACTCTATAACTCACAAGCAACTGCATTTCAAACAGTTGTGTGATCTGTACAACAATGATGCCATATTCGATAAATTTGCTTGCTGTATCAGTGGAGATGGACTTAACTTTGCAACTGGATCATATAGGTTTGTGCTACTACTAAAGATTATCTGCAAGTGGGAAACAACCTTTCTCTTATTATGGTCCGATATATCTTTTCTTGTATTACTTTTGCTTACTCAATGCTCATTTGAACATTTCATTAATGACAGCAATCTGGTGCGCCTTTTTTCTCGTGGAGGTAGTGAAGAAGGTATTACTATTGAAGCCAGTAAAAGTCCAAATAGGTATATACTTCGTTACCATTCTTATCTGTTTCCACTATTGTAATTTTCAAAATATCTTAATTGCCTGAGTATTGCAGAAAATCACACCTGCAAGCTAATTCAAGAACCAGAAGATCATCTTTAAGTAACCTGACTCGTGGATTTTACAGACAAGGTGTACTGTCTTTTTCTTGGCATAAACCTCATTCTTCAATTTTCATAATATTTACATATAATTTGCTTCGATTTGCGATTCCAGGACGGGAAAATCTCAGTTCAGAAAGTAATGAGTTTCATTGTAACTTGAACTCTAAGTTGCTCCATCTGGCTTGGCATCCCAATGAAGATTTGATTGCTTGTGCTGTTGGAAGCAGTTTGTACATGATGCACTCACAATGAACCAATGTGCATAGGTTTGAATTAAATTTAATACTACTTCTAGCATTTGCGTTACCGTGATGTTACTTTCTGGCATTTTCTCCAATAATCAGGGCAATGCCCCTTAAAACAAAAATCATATACTAGCACAGAAATTTCCATAAAACATAATTATCATTTTTATTTGCCAAGTGGAATTTCTTTTGTGAATTCCTGATCCCTATTGATAAATTAAAAAGGGCAGTCAAGTCTACTACTGTACAGTGGATTATTCTATGATTTTCGATCTTGACAAAATAAGGAAAATTTCCATTTTGTTCATTGTTTGAATTGGAATTGATTCGAAATTACATATATTTTGTATAAATTTTAATTTGAATTTTATAGTAGTTTTTAATAATTTTAGGATATTATAAGAACCAAGAGAAAGTAGAATTATAATTATGGGTTATATCTTATTATACTTTGTACTCGTATGGATTTGAGTTTTTTTGTAAATAAGTAAATATCTCATATGGATATGAGTTTCTGCTGGAAAATTAATATATTAAATAGTACTTGTTTTGCTAACAAAAAAGTCATAAGGAAAATTTTATGGAATTTACTGTTGATGCTATAATATATAGTTTGGAACTAAACTGAATTAGATAATAACATATAATGTAATAGATCTATACTATCGTTAGTATAATTGATTGAAATATATAATTATGTCTCATGAAATCCAATGGACCTATACCAAAGGGAAATGAATTATAAAAGCTAATTATAAATCTGTTATACAAATAATGACATCCTTTTCTACTCTTTTCTAAATTTTCCACTGGTTTTGAATCATCATCCTTCACATCAAACTTTTTTTTTTAAATTAATATAGAAGATATTAATCAATCTATTGACAATTGGAAAATTCTCAAACATCTTACGAAAGAGATTTTTCATGAAAAAAGACGGAATTTGACATCAGATTATACTATTAAAACTTTTAACAAATTATAACCCTTAACCTAGAGCATGAATAGATCAAATTTTTATCTAAGAATACAATTGAAAAACATAAATAAAAAAATAATTATCTTCATCTTGGACTAGTACAAGTGGCTGCCAAACCACTTACTAGATAAGGTTTAGATACATTTCTCACTTTTAGTCTAAGAGACGATAGATTTTTAAATTTTAATGATTCCCTACTAGGCATGATTGAAAGCAGCCTGTGTAGAGTACCAGTTTACTTTGATTATTTTCCAATTTTTATTTTTTTATGCATGATAGAATATTTTAGACACATTACACTAAATGTCAAGATAGTAAATTATAACACAAAGACTAAATCTCTTCTAGTAGAAATTTGTATAGGATACAATACAAAACTATGAATTCAATCTTTAACCAGAAACCTTAAAAATGCTTTAAAAAGAAATTATATTATTTTAAACAGACTTGTCTATGTCTACAATGTCAATCCCTAAATCTACTTCTTGGAGTCAAGTTACAATTTCAGATTAATGGTTATTACCAGATTTAGTTCCTCAGCTCTTTAATTTTTGCAATCAATAGGTGGGGAAATTTGCAAATATAGCACCTTTGGACTCACCTTTTTCAAATATAGCAGCGGCCGAAGAATCTTCACAAATATAGCAGGTCAAGGGTGTTTGACCAACTGAAATGACCAAAAAGCCCCTTTATTTGGAAAAAAACGTTAGACCAACATTCCCGCGTATCTTCTTCATCTGTCTGTAACGGAATTAATCGCCAATTAGCATTCATCCTCCACTGAATTAACAACCTAGCTCACCGAACTCATTATCGTCTATGGCTCAATCATGGAATGCACTTGAAGAACACAAAAAAGGCCGATCGAGTAGCCAATTTTAGTGAAAATTTGCGTCTACTTTTAGATTCCAATTTGCTATCATGAGAGGGTGTGTGTTTGTTTTATGGCTACAATGTCAAGCTGTGTGTTTTTTTTAGTTGAACTGGGTTTGAACGAGAGATTAGTTCATATGTCGAGAATGATGAATATATGTCGATAATGATGAAGATATGTTGAAATATATGTCGAACTACAGGATATAAAATGTCGAACTATATATCGAATGAAAATATCGAACTATATATCGAATGAAATATCGAAATGTATATCGAAAACAATATCGAACTATAAGCGTAATTATATTATATGTCGATACATATGTCTGGCTTTCATATGTGGGATTGCAAATGTCAATGACATCCACAAGGGTCGTTAGCGGACAATTTCCATCAAAATAAACAAATGTGTTGTATTGTACTAATAAATCATCGTGCATGGTTGCATAATTTGGTAATCTTATATACAAACCAAATGTGCTTAAACAAATTATCCTTACAGAACTGAGCCAATTATAATATTGAATAAAGAAGATCACAAAATGTGCATATACAAATTGTCCTTATGGAACTAATTAAATTATAATATTGAATAAAGTTAACTTGCTCTACAAATTGTCCCTAGAAACGAATGCATTTGAGTAAGTTTGCCGATTATGTCCACTCCCTCCGCAACGACCACATTTTTTTTTTTTAACTTTCTACTCTCTTGTATAAGGAATTCTTTTTTTCTTCTGCCTTTCACTCTTAACCCTAGGTTCCGGGGGTGATAATTGAATTGCTAAAACATCATCGACCACATTCCAATCCTTAGGGTCACTCACCGACATAATAGAATCTGCATAAGCACCTACAAGTGCTTCAGTGTGACATAAGGTGTAATGGTCAATTTGTCTATGCCGAGATGCAGCTAGTGCATGAACACAAGGGATTTGATCCATATCAAACACTTGTCACGTGCAAGTTTTTTTAAGTAAATCGACCGTAGCAGTTTGGTTTGCAATGTCCCGTACAAACCATCTGTGTATATCAATCGGTTCAACCACATAGGATTGTGCTTCTCTCATTCTGGATGCAATTAGCTCTTCAATGTATGGGGCTGTAAATGTTTTCATTTCACTAGCTGTGGTACGCTGTTCATGAAACCATCTTTAGAGTGCGTTACAGATGTAATCGACCAAATAATGAATAGGTAACTCCCGAGCATCCTTCAATAATGCATTCAGACATTCTGCAATATTGGTCATCATTATTATATAACGTCTCTCACCTGAATGTGCCATCGACCAACGTTCAATCCCGACTTCCCGTAAATACTCGCTTACCCTTGAATTCTGCATTGAAATCAGTGATAAAGCTCATTGAATTCAGCAACGGTGTAAGCCTTCGCAGCCTTAAAGTATAATGAGATCACGGCATCGTGTTTGAACTTTGCTCTTAGGTTATTGCTTAAATGATAAATACATGCTCCGTGATAGGAATCTGGGAACACATTTGCTATGCCTTTTGCAATGCTCTTACGCCTATCAGAAACAAACACCAATCCATCGGTTTCATTGCCAATTGCAACCTTTAGCCTTTGTGAAAACCACTCTCACGATACTTCATTTTCAGAATCAACAATTCCCCAGCCGACAGGATATACTTGGTTGTTACCATTCATGCATGTTGAAACAATTAATGACCCAGGGTATCTTCCTTTAAGAAACCAAGCGTCAACAGCAATAACTGGTCACATGTGGCTACGAAAACAAGAATCAAAGCACCAAATGCAAATAATAAGTACTTGAATCTACCATCTTTTTACGACTCAGCTCAGTAAAAGTGCCCGGGTTTATTTCTTTCATCACGTGTAAATAGGCTGGCAGTATTCTATATGCACCTCATATCATGCAATGCGGATTCCCTCGAACGCCAAGCCTTGGTGTATGTTATGTTAACCCCAAGCTCCAACCGAACATCTGAAATGATTTCGTTCAGCTTATACGGCCTGCATACGTCCTGGTACTTGCCATTGATCCATGAACCAATAACTTTGCTGCACGCCTGTCGATTGTCACTCTGAACCAACGATGATTGGCATGTATAGATGTTGTCATATTTAGTAATCTTCTAGACAGATGAATTCCCAATCACCGATGCATTCATTCTCCATTTGCAATTAGCATCCTTACACCTTAGGTACCAAAACTTGCTATTTGCCCTAAGAACCTTCCACTCGAAAAAATGTTTGACGGCAAGCATTGACATCCTCAAAAACAAGTGCTGCATAGTCTCAAAAACATCTTTGACTGCAATATCTATGACTTTGGCTAATTTATCAGAAGCCGACCCACCCACACGCGAAGACGTAGTGGCTTCAAAGCAATGAATATTTTATGGGATCGGCCCAACTATAAGCTCCTTTCTTCTTTCCGAGGACATTATTCTTTCATCCTCAACAATGATAGTTTCATATACTGGCTTATCATTCTCATTGCTATCTAATTGATCTTCATTCGGTATGCTAACATTGTTCTCATCCAACTGTCTTGAATGGATTACATCATTAGTCCAAATTGGACTATCAGAGCTCAATAGCTTTATGGGTGAGTTACTGCCACTGTATTCATCTGCATTTGCTGCAACCTCTCGAATTGTAACACAGATAGGTATCCTGGCATGCTTTATAATCTCATTCATAAAACACTTCACGTGGTAATCATTGTTGACGGGAATGACATATATATTCGATAAGTATTTTGGTAGCTTTATAATCTCATTCATAAAACACTTCACGTGGTAATCATTGTTGACGGGAATGACAGATATATTCGATAAGTATTTTGGTAGGTATTTGATAAAAAGTTTATTTTTTATTCTCAGATCCAAGCCAATGATGCATATGATGTTATTAACCATTTCCGAGAAACTCGCATCTTCCTTTAATAATATAGTTTTAACTCTCTTATAATTGATGTATCGATGCTCATTCGACGCTGGATCAACAGTCCATTCTCCTCCATAAAGAACATGAACAGACCATACATTTTGGTTCGCCATACCTTGGAAGTCTGTATGCGTTCAACAAAGTCAGAAAACCCTTCAATGGAATCACCTTCATAAAATATATATTTTTTACACCATTACTTCATTTTAACCATTAATGAATCAAACAATGGCCATACAACCCTTGTATGAAATCTCGTTCATAAACATACATTTTTCCATCCAAATCTTCATTTTACCCATGAAAAGGTAAATGAATGAAACAATGCCCACAAAACCCTTTAATGAAATCCGCTACCCATTATTTAAAAGAAGAAGACTATAGAAATCTGTGTACCTTTAGATGCCGGACGGCTACAATGCTCATTTTCACCCTGAGAATCTTCAGAGGAGATTCAGACGATGGACGAAAATTTTGTGATATATCCTAGAGTTAGGGTTGTGAATATATGGATTAGCTATATTTGCAATGAAGTCCAAAAAGGCGGTAAAGTTTATACATATTACTTTTTTGGAATAAATATGAATTAAATAAGTTTCACCAGTCAAAGTGTGTATATGGCAAACAAAATGTAGAAAAATGTCGAAATGTGTGTTTAACAAAATGTCGGATATAAATGTCGACTACAAGTGTCAATACAACTGTAAAAATGTCAGAACAAATGTAAAAATGTCGAAATAACTATCGAAAAATATGTCGATCCTAAGTAACAAAATGTTGAACAAAATGTCAAACAAAATGACTGAAAATGTTGAACATAAGCCAAAAATGTCTAAAAGTGTCGAACATAAGCCGAAAATGTCTACTTTAGCGTCCAAACATGTATTACTCATTGAAAAGGTAAATGAATTATAAATACAGTGTTGTGGAACTAAAGACTGTTCGCCGAAGTATAATTACTCATTGAAAAAATGGAATAACCAATGAATAATGTGTATATTTACATGGATGTAATTTAAAATAACATAAAAAAGCTGCTTGAATATAATGTTCATTTATATTTATTTCTAAAATTTTGTAATTACTTCCTTCTTCTTCTTTTTTTTTTTTGTCTTGACTCTTTTTGCTTAGCATGCTCCTCCTTTGCGTGTAGGTAAAGTATTGCCGCCATCTCCTTGTGGACCTCCACAGCATTTTCGGACCAAATTGTATTTAGTGAGAACCCATGGATAATGCATTCAGCCCACTTTAATACGTATATGCCACAATCGCCACTCCTACAAAAATAAACAATTGCAAGACTAAAATCATAACTCCTAAAGGCATTACATGGGAAAATGATAATAATATAAAGTAGATACTTACCCCCCATCTTGGTGAACCAAATTTGCTTCTATTACCATTGTCCATTAATCCCCAATTTGCTGTTTTTTGGCGAAGTATTTGTAAAACTCGCACGTCTCTAGTAGCTTGGGCATTGTCGCAATGAGGTATTCCAACTTTGGCACAATGACAGTGCCTTGAGGCGATGGGCCATACACATATAATTTCTATGCATACAAATCCATTTTCACGAGCATCCAATGATTGCCATCAATGTGACAAGGGAATAAGATGATATCAACAGTCCGACAATCGCGTTCAAAACCACAATCACCAACAAACTGCTTCATCGCCAAGTCATCAACTTGTGGCAATTTCTGGGCGGCATGAAGCTCCTTCATGTTCATCTACCACCAAGTACATAAACACTCCATAAATTATGTATTCCAATTTAAATTTGGAGCTAAGTAAATTAGACACCGTTCAATCATTCTACACTTACATCAAAATAACATTCCATGATGGAGATATCATCGCGACCCATAGAAATTATCCTCTTTCTTAGCATGGACGTATATAAATTAATTTGTTGGAAACATAAAATATAATGTCGTTAGGTAAAATTCAATAGTGATAAACTAATCATGGTAGGATAAATGAAAAGAAATAACTTACATGATCATTGAGCCAAAAGCCTGTAGTCCACATTGTCATCAAGAGGTCGGAATCCAATGATAAAACAGGTGTATCCAAGTAGAGGGGTGATTTTGCTCTCTTCCACCTTTTCATTACTGTAATGTCTTTGGGAGATGGCTAATATTTTAATGCAACAAATGTCAAGCCAACCGCTTCTTGGGCAAAGTCGGCTGCAGATTTTGCCCCACTGTCTCTTCAGAAGCTGGATATTTCGGCTTCTTTTCCTTCATTGGTGCGGGTGGAGCACTCTCGGATGCTATCAATGGTTCGGCCTCCGGGGTAACTTGTGAGTCGGTTAAGATAATCACATTATCTACACCATTGAAGCCCTCTTCTATCCTCTCGATGGAGTGCTCACCATCTACCTCACCGTCGGAACATTATCTACATTCTTAGGCCCCTCGGTCTTGGCATCCTTAGGCCCCTCGTTATTGGCATCTTGGTCTACGCCACCCTCGGCCTTCGCTGTTTCATCATCAACGGCCCCCTTCTTCTTTGCACAGACTGGCACTAACCATGGCCGAATGAATTTTGAGAATTGGTCAGAAAAGGAGGGGAATGTGCTGATGGTTGAATGAGTATCAAAGTATGTACGTATTCTCACATATTAGCAAGGTCGGTGGTTAGACACTCGACCTTAGTAGTGAGAGCATTTACTTTGCCCTCCAAAATGGCGGAATAAGCTCGCACGATCCCCAGTTCCTCTTTTGACTCCTTCAGCTGCGCCTCACACTTTGCAACTCGTGATCCTAGTTCCTCAACTAAAGCCATTCGTTTCTGCCGCCTTTTTGCTTTGCCTTCTGTCTGTTGTTTTGATGTTTCTGCAGACTCGATTTCTATGGCTCTATTCCTATAGGACACGTAGAAACTTTCTTCACCCTTCTGTTCGGAGTCATCTTCATCTCTGCCAAACTCCTTATGTTCGCCAGCCACCTCCTCTTATTCTCAATACAAGAATTTCTGTTGCTCTTCGAATGTGGGCTTCATTCGGGTCACCATAACTTTTTGCACCATGTTAAGAATTAATATTCATGTAACTCACATGCTTCGAGTATTCTATATTTGGTTAATAAACCCCGTCAACTGTTTTTTTTTTTTACCAAACTTTCTTCTTTTCTTGATCTCTTTTTTGTGCATCCAACCCTTTCCATTTGAACATTCTGGGCTTGCATCCACTGGTTTCGACCTGCTCAACCATTTTGAATGGCTAGAGATGTGGTATTGTTTCATATGCGAACACCTAGGACATTGAAAGAAAAATCACCATAAGTAATTACGGGGAGGTAACCATTCTTTAAAAGTATCAATACTCTTATAAAAATATGTTATTCTTTGTTAAAAAAATTGAACAAATCTTCCAGATTATGGAGTATTCAAGGTAATTTTTGTTTAATAACTTTGTTAGAATAAATGTTATTCTTTCTATCCAAAAATAAATAAATAAATAATTGTTCAGGTTATTGCGGGAATTTCACCATACAACAAAAGGCAAACGTATAGAATTGTTCAGTACCCTTACCCCTAGTGCAACTAGAAATCCCCCAACAGTATAAGTCCGATGTTTTGGGTGTTCAGTCTGTTTCAAGGTATTGATCATTGCCTTTCTACCACTATCTATAGTCGCCCTGAAAGATAGGTCGCCCATGGCATTTCATCGAACTGCTTCCAATCACAGGCCAAATGTAACATTTTATCTTCAATTCTAGTTCTCTTCGGCAAGTCATTGATGGATGTATATAGAAGCAACAGTGTCATGGACACAACATCATCGTCTGCATACGATGAGTTGATACAGTCGTAAGCCTTGAACACTTCATCGTATGTGGTCTCATCTATTTGGCCCAGATGCTTTAGATACTTGGTGATTGCAGAAGGACCATCTGGTGCTTGGTACTTGGCATATGCAAGCTCAAAATCCCCCATCTTGAGGCCTGTGATGATGGCAAACTCTCTACTGCCAAATGTTACCTTTTTTCCCCCAAAGTTGAAGTGAAAGCTATAGTCGACATTTGATTCCTCATATGGCCTAAGTTGCCTCAACAAAATGGAATGGATAATTTGTTTGCACTAGAATGTATATTCATGGTCAAGAGCCATTTTTGCAAGAATGCTCTCCCTTCGGAGGATTATTTTTTGTGTATTAGTCAATTTTAACCGAATTCTCCTCATATTGGCTTTGTAATAGTAGTATTGCGAAACCTGGGCAGAGAAAAAGTCACCCTGAACGACCATTTCATCCATGAGCTGTTCCTGCATGATATAAAGCAAATCAATAACAATGTCATGTTTTTCAACATTTTTTCGCCATTTTCGACATTTCTGGTTAGTCTTTCACTTTTATGGGTAGTGTTCAACATTTATGGCTATTGTCCGACATTTCTGGGTAGTGTTCTACATTTATGGGTTTTTTCGACATTTATGGGTAGTGTTCGACATTTATGGGGTTGTTTGACATTTGTGGGTAGTGTTCGACATTTATGGGTATTGTTCAACAATTATGGGTAGTGTTCCACATTTATGGGTGTTTGTTGACATTTCTGGGTAGTGTTCGACATTTATGCTGGTGTTTGACATTTCTGGGTAATGTTCGACATTTATGGGTATTGTTCGACATTTCTGGGTAGTGTTCAAGGGATGTGACTACATATTTTTTGACATTTCGTCCTATTTTTTGACATATGCTATTCCAAATCCAGTTCAAATAAAATTAAAGACTGCTATGCATACATATGCTATTTCTGGGTAGTGTTCGAACTAATGGCAAAGGGATCAAGCGCAAAAACCCTAACTTTTCTAATTCCTTCTAACATCTAAGCGGGATTATTCAGCATAATAGGGACTTTTATGCCGCCTACATATCAAATACGAAACTTCATTTCAACTAACCTTCTTATTCTTGCCCGTCCGCTTGTGAGATGTATGCTTTTCCATATTCTTCTTGTTAGATGATGACGGTCCACCTCGCGTTCTTGCCATTGACACTTTTAGAGCTTGAATAAGAGAAATGTTTTGTTCACTGGGTGTGTAATCGAGGAAGAATGCAGGGGAATGAGTTGGGAAATTCGTATTTGCGATGAAACAAGAGAATGGAAAGGGTCTAATGAGCTGAAACCAACCAAAAGATGCGATGAAACTATTCGGGCGCGATTTTCAAATAGAAGATGGGTATTTTAGTCCTTTCGCGTGGCAGAAAACCCTTCACCTGGCTGCTGCTATATTTGAAAAAGGTGAGTCCAAAGGTGCTGTATTTGCAAATTTCCCTGATAGGTGGAGGATTCTTCATTCAAAACATTGCCTTGTGTAAAAACCCTAGGGCGTAGCCCTTGCCCGAGTGGCATGGATGCTGGAGTTATGCAAAAATCGTTTGTGGAAATAATAAAAGGCATGAGAAAATATCAAATGTAGAAGCAAAGTGCTACATTGCCGCAGGTGTCTACACATAAAAGGGAGTCAACAGTGATCTTCTAAGGGATAATATACAAAAATGGCCTGAACTTTGGCTCTTGTAACAATTTTAGCCCGACCTTTCAATTTTAACAATACAGTACCTGAACTTTTCAATTTGTAACAATTATGACCTCGGTCAAAATTGATGACATGGGCCAACCCAGTCAACCATTAAAGTTGGAAAAACGACAAAAAAGCCCTCCGATATAAAGCATATAGTTTAAAATTCTAAAATAAATTTTTAAAAAGACAAAATTTAAAGACAAAAATTTAATAAAATTATTTACACTATATAATAAAAAATTTTAAGCTAAAAAAAATTAAAGATGAAAATTTAGTAAAATTTAAAGACAAAAATGACACAAAATTGATATAGTTTAAATTTTTTTATTAACTTTTTAAAAGAAAAAATTTAATAAAATTTTGTTAAAAATTTTAATGCAAACAGACAAAAAATTATTATATGATACTTTGATTTTTAGCTTCAATTTTTTTTTATAGATACTTTGTTTTTTAACCTCAAATTTTTTTGTCATTTTTGTCTCTAAATTTTATTAAATTTTCATCTTTAAATTTTATTTTTTTTTGTTTAAAAAAATTTATTATATAGTGTAAATAATTTTATTAAGTTTTTGTCTTTTTTGTCTTTTTAAAAATTTATTTTAGAATTTTAAACTATATGCTTTATATCAGAGGGGTTTTTTTGTCTTTTTTCCAACTTTAATGGTTGACTGGGTTGACCCACGTCATCAATTTTGACCGATGCCATAATTGTTACAAATCAGTGCTGCGATCAGATTGTTAAAATTGAAAGGTCGGGCTAAAATTGTTACAAGAGTCAAAGTTGCTATTTTTGTATATTATGCCATCTTCTAAAAACCCGCCATTGAGGCCTATGCAAAACCCATTCAATGGACATTGGTGGGTAAATTTTCATAAGCCCTCCTGATATGGAGACTATTAGTAGGTTCTTCACGTCTTTAGATCTTTACTGAAAATTATCAAATTGGTTTGTTAGACTCTAGACATTTGATTATTCTTTAGAGTGAGGAGAGGGACTACTATAGGTTGTACTCTAGAATAATCTGGTATGTGTCAGGAAAAGCAATGAGGGTTTCAAATGGACAACCTCTTTTCATGTTGATAAAGAGTCTACATTAGCCCCAGTCTACATTTGTTTCCCTTGTTTTCCAGTTTTTTTGTTCAACAAGCAGGCGCTATTTGCGATTGTGTCTTTGATTAGATTGCCGTTGCGCATAGATCAGCCGACTGCCAAATTAAAGCAGCCAAGCGTTGCACGTATTCAGGTGGAAATTGATCTCATTCAGCCATTGCTAAAGCACTTATGGATTGGAGTAGGAGAGGATGATGGATTTTGGTAGCCTATGGAGCTGGAACATATGTTGGCTTATTGTGTTTGTTGTTGGCATTTGGGACATTTTGAGGACGAATGCCACGTGAAAACCCGAGCTTGAGACAGCAGCACAAAGAAAAGGGGATTGCTCAACCTCAACCAAATATGCCACAAGTAGCAAAATAGAAAACTCATTGTCGATAAAAGCAGTTGGAATTACAGTTGAATATGCAAAATGATCAGGTGACAAAATAGTTGTTGGAAAGGAGGCGCATGTTGTAGAAAATGGACTGAGCATGGTTGTTAACCGTGAGGAATAGCAAAGCCTACGGGTTCAGCGTCGGAATTGCAGATAATTAACCCACAGCCAAAAGATTGGTGGCAGGAACACAAACAGCGAATGTAGGATCTAAAACAGACTGAAAAGGAACTGCAAAATCAGTTAGTGAAGGAACCAATCGGGAAGCCAACAAATGCAGATGGGTTTGTCCAAATGCTAGAACTGGTGCAAAGGCAGCATCAGAATCATGAAGTGATGAGGCTGGTGGAAGTGGAGGCAGCAACCTGTTTAGGGTGATGATGGATCGGGTGAAAGAGGACGAGACACCATTGATGGATCAAGCGGAATTAGTTCGGGTTGGTAATCTGTCTCCTAGAATAGTAACAAGAAGTTGGGTTCACCGTTTAATATTTCATGATGTTTAGGTCTTTTATTTTGGAATGCAAGAGGGGTGGCAAAGAAATTCGCTGCATCTCATATAAGAACTCTTAAAAACATGTATAATTTGAAGTTGGTTGCTTTATGTGAACCTAAAATGGCAACATATTAATTGAACAGATCTGGTTGAGAACGGGTTTTCAAAAAGGGTGTTCCAATGAACAAGGGAGGATGTGGATGATGTGGTCTGAGATGGAGGGTAGGGTAGTAGCGGACTCAAATCAGCTTCTGGCAGTAAAGTTCAGACACAATCTAGTCCAGGAGGATTTTGTTGTTATAGCACTACGTGCATTTTGTAATGTAGAGGATTGAAAAAGATTGTGGAATGAACTTCAACGGATTCTAGAGGATCATCTAGTGGGTTGGGTTTGTGGAGATTTCAATATAGTCATATAGCCAGAGGAGAAAAAGGGAGGCAATCCTTTTGATATTAGTGAAGTAATGGATTTTGTGGAGTTTATGGAAGATGTGGGGCTCATGGATGCAGGGTTCATTGGATTCCCTCATACTTGGTGTAATAATAAGAGTGAGAGAGCACATATTTATAAGCGGCTGAATAGGGTTCTTCTAACCCAAGGATGATTATTGCAAAATGTGCAAATGTCGGTATAACACATGGATAGAGTGGGCTCGAATCATTGTCTTATTCTGATGGGAATCAAAAATCCCATTTTGTCAGGGATTAAGGCATTTCTGTTTTTGAACTCGTAGGTATGTCATCTGAAGTTTTTGGAGGTCGTTAAGGAAGCATAGAGGTTGGATTCTTATGCTTCTCCTATGGTTGCATTGTGCTTAAAATTGCAGAAGGTTCGGGTAGCATTAAGTAAGTGGAGTAAGATGAAATTTGGAAATATTTTTGAGAATGTGCGAAGATTTGAGGAAAGGCTTTTGGCATTGAAGGAGGAAGTCCCTCGAGACTACTTGGAGGAGAAACAAGTGGAGTTGAATAGAGTCAGGGCGGAACATATTCCCGATACAAATAGGTAGATGGATTTTTGTAAAGAGAAGGCGAGAGTTAAATGGTTGGGTCAAGGAAAGGCTAATACGATATTCTTTCATAACAAGGTACAGGTCAAGCGATCGAGGTTGGTGATTCACTGCATTAATGATGATGGGAGATGGCAACAAGACCCAGAGATTATTTCACGACAGATGGTGGAGTTGTTTAGTATGTTGTTGTCTAATGAACTGTGGTATTGTGATCAGTATTATGCATGGCTTAATTGAGCATTGGAAGTGGTGCCAAACCTATTGTCTACCTAAGATAATACTCCTTTGATAAAGTGGCCAAATCTAGAAGAAGTTCATTCAGCGGTGATAAGTATCGATGGAGACAGTGCAGTGCACCACAAAAAGAGAGATTCTCTATAAGGTTTTTCCAATAGTGTTGGGGGGTGGTGGGAGAAGATGTGCTTAGGGCAGTTAGAGAGTGTTTTTAGTGACTCAATACTTTCCAATGGTTAGGCAAAAACATTAATAGTCTTGTTGCCTAAGAAGGGTAGCCCACTTATTTTTGCAGATTTTCATCCCATCAGCTTGTGCAATTTCCTGTATAAGGTAATTGCAAAGGTGTTGGCTTCAAGAATGCAAGGCGTGGTGTAGAAGATCGTTTTGCCTCGGTTGAGTTCAAAACCCCACCCCTGATGTGGAAATGTTCATTATTGATCTGAAACCAAATGCCCCAAGAAATGCAAGAAAACAAATAGCAACTTCCAGATTTAGACCCAAGAAACAACCAAAGGAAAGATGAAAAACAAACCATTACAACTCGGGGACATAAAAACACAAAGCCATACGAGATTATTTAAAAAAAAATAAAATTTGGTAACAAGATGTAGGCACCAAAGCTTAAAAAAAACACACCACAAATCAAAAGGCATCAAAGTTTCAAAAAAAAAAAATGCATTACAAATAAAAAAAAAAATTAAGGCTATGTTTGGACTTTGTTTTCATTTACAAAAGGTTAATTTTTCTTAAACAAAAATAAAACATCCAAACACATTTTTATTTCAAAATTTAAAATTTAAAATTTCCTACTAAAATTCCTCTCACATAATTTTAAACAATTTTCCTTCTTATTTTTCTCTCTAAAATACTTTTTGAACAAAAAAATACTTATCAAAATTTTTACACCTTTCAATACAAAATTTCTCAAATAAATCATAATCCAAACATAGCCTAAGATAACAAACTTCAACACATTGACAAGATAAATGATTGTTTTTTATTTTTTAATATATAAACATGGCAAAATATTTTTTGAATGTTGAGATATTTTTGTGTGAATGTTCATCCTTGTTGATTGTCTTCATGGTTGGAAGTTTAGATTTAGATGTGTGAATATCGATTGTAAATGGCTACTTTACTGTAGTAATGACGAATAGTTGGTTTTTTTACACCTTCACTTCTAGCCAATTTTTGGAACAACGCTCCTCAAATCATGTGCCAATGCAGGCGATTTGTGATGCGAATTCACACCAATTTATTTATTTATTTTTTAGGTGTCTGCTATAACTTTGGTGAAGTGTTCTTCTCAACCGGCGGCAGTAATTTGGGTCAAACTATTCAATATCTGAAAGTGGTAGTAGTTTGGTTCGAGCTATTTAACGTTTGCAAATTTTTTGAAAATATTACAAAAGGCATGGGGTGAGAGTTAGGAACGCTAACATTCAGTTTCTTTTAACGTGTACAGTTTGAGGTTTCCACTGAATACCACACCTTAGTTAGTAATTTTTAATGTTAGTGTTAGTGTTAGGTTTTGTCCCTATGTATTAGGGATTTGTCCCTACTAGTTAGGGTGTTTTGTTTTACCTTGTCTTCCTTTTGAGAGGTGTTTTGTTTTGTCCTCCTTTGGAAGTGTTATTATATTAGTTAGTATTATTTGTTTTTTCCCGATTTAGTCGGGCGTCCTCCTTCTCCTCCACAGAGGTGCTTGTCTTTATGGGTTCGATTTCATCAAATACCATAAAGCTCTTTTAGCCTTTTAGACTATGAATAGTTTGCTATATTGACTATAAAATATAACTATTGTTTTGGCAAAAAAAAAAAAAAGAATATCAATTGTGGGTTTATTCTATTGGATTATAGATTTATATTATTTTTGTTGGTTTTATTATCAACTTCTTATATATGGATATGTTGGTTGATTTATTATTTTAGTTGTTTTTTTTTTTACAAAAATAAACAAATATTGGTGATAAATATTTTTTTTTAAGGAAAAGCTTAAAGTCAACTTTCTAAGTATTACTTTCAATAGTTTGGAAACAAAATTGAAAATATCAATATTTATTTAAATTAGAATATAAATAGGTCAATATTTGCATAAAAAAATACAAAAGTTGATTACCCATAAAAAAAAAAGTAAGCATTTTCCTCCTATTATCACTATCATCTCACTCCTCCCTTGTCTCACTTCGTCTCTCTATTTCCTTCTCTCACTTTCCACCTTTTTTCTCATTCATTCGCTCTCTTACATTTTCTCACATCCCATTTTCTCTCTAATCTATTCTTTGTTTCCTTTTCTCTCCTTTCTTCTCTTTCCTCTAACTTTCTCTTCCTTCACAATTTTTCTCTTTCTTTCTAATGTATCTTTTCTCACTTTCTCTCTCTTTCCTTCTCTATCCTCTCATAATTTCTCTCTTCTCTAAATTTCTTTCTTTTCTTCTCCCTCTCACTTTTTTTCTCTTCTATAAGGGTATTTATTTTGATCCACGGATCAGATTGAAACAAATCATAACAGTATGAATCAGATCAAATTGGATTAATTTTATATTTTGGATTGAATCGAATTTGATTTGATTTGATCCAAATTGATTGGAATAGAAAATTAAAATTATATATATAGCTCTTTTTATCAAAAAAATAGCTAACATTAGATATAAAATAGGAACTAGTATTGTTTTTTATAATTTAAATAAATTTTTAATTAAAGTTAGTCAATTTTGTGACAAAAAAAAATCAAATATTTACATGAAAATACACAAACTAAAATATTATTGTGAAAATTATTTATTAACTTGACATAAAAATAAGACAATATTTTACATGAAAATAATAATTTCAAATTAATAATGTGTACGAAAATGAAAGTAAGAGCCAAAAAAAAAATCAGATCAAAACTGATTTGATCCGTTATTTTCCAATTTGAAACGTTTAGATTGATTTTAGATTGCAATCCGAAATTTCAAATCGGATCGGGTTCGAGTAGGGATGGCAAATGGGAGAACTAGTTATTGATGGTTTACAATATAATGGGTCATAACCTAACTTAACATATTTAGTTATAGGTCATATTTGGGTTGAATTAAACCTAATCAATCCAACAGGTCAATTCAGTATTTTTTTAAAATTTTCTTTCTATTTAATTAAAGAAATTAAACTTATATGTTCCATCTTTTTTAGTGCTTTTTTTAAAAACTAATCTTATTTAATTTTTTTATTTAATATATTTTTTTTTATAAAAAGACTATTTCTTGTGTTTTCACCAAAACAAAAAAATAAACTAATTTTATTTAATTTCTATATTAACATATATCAATTTCTTAATGGCCACCACACTTCCATCTTTCAACTAAACTTTATAGACATTATCAAAATCACTAAAACCAATAAGGCAATCATTGTGAAAACCATTTGAGTTCCAGAAAATGAGTGAAAGTGAACTTCCTAATTGGACTTCCTAATTAGTTCTTTAATGAGGTGAGGTTTATATTCAATGCATCATAAGCACTTAATTTGCAAATGTTATTTGCTATAATAATGCATTACGTATTTTCCTGGTTGTGTTAAACACAAAAAAAGGGAAATTTTTTAAAAAGTACAATGGAAGTTATCAAATTAATAAAAAATAAGAGTAAAGATATTTTATTTTCCAAATAGAATTTTATTTTTTAAAATAAAATTTTTTGACATCTTTAAATATAACCAAATATCTAATTTTAAAAACAAATCTTCCACATGAAAATAAAGATATATTGGCCATCAAAATTCAAAATTTTTAAAAAAGAGAAATTGAAAGTTAGAATATTCAAAAAAAAAAAACTATCAAAAGGTTAAAAATTTATATACAGATATTTATTTATTTATTTATTTATTGAATTTTAATATTATTTAACATTAAAATTTCACAAAAAGTTAAAAATAAAATATCAAAATCGTAAATTATTTTTAGTAATTAGTAATTTGTAATTATATAACTATTCTGATATTTTTTTCATAACATAACATTCAGGTTCACCAAAAAAAGGAAAAAATTTAAATTTAAATTTTTGAATAGAATTTTTAAAATTTGTAATTATTTATTTAAAACTTTATATATATATATATATATATATTTTGTATTGATATTAAAAAACTATTATCATTTAATTCATATTTAGACTCTTAAAATTTTATATTTAACTAAGCGTAGGTTTAAAAAAATTCATCTAAAAAGGTAAAGTTGTATTTAAAAGACAATTATTTTGCCCTTTTTAGAAATTAAGAGAAAATTGTGCCATTTTTATTTATTAGATAACTTCCATAGCATTTTAGAAAAGATTAGAAAAAAAAACTTAACCTGACAAATCATTCTTACCCAACCTAATTCAATCCAACTTAAATATTACAGTTTATTATATGATCAAATCAATTAATGACCCATAACCCAAATGATCCAACCCATTGGGTTAAAATATTGGGCAGATTGAGTTAATTTATTGGATTGAATATAATTTTGCTACCTTTAGATTCGAGTTCATGTTAGATTGATTGTTTTGAACAGCCCTACTCTTCCCTTCACTCTCCTCTTACTTTCCCTCTCTCACTTTTTCTCTTCTCATACTTTTTTCCTCTAAATTTCTCTCCTCTCTTCTCTCTCCTCTAACATTCTCTTTCAGCTTCTCTCTCTTTCCACTTTCTCTCGTCTCCATTCTCTCTCCTCTCCTTTCACTCTCTCTCTCTTCCTTTCTCTCCTCTCTAATAGAATGCTTAAAGAATTTTATGAAACATATTTAGGCTAGGGACCAAAAAGAATTTTTTTCATTTTATTCTAAAAAATTCAATCAGCCAACATTAATTTTGAGAGTGATACCCAATCCTAACCCTAAGCCAACTAACAATATTGAAATAATAATACCCATAGGAATTCCACCACACTATCGTACCTGTTACCATCCTCATTCCTCTAAATTAACCAAGCATCCCTTCAATGTGTCAAAGATTTTGGCTCTAATTAATGGAATTTTTTCACCCTTTAGGTGACCATCAAAGATTTTGATTGCATGAACTAATAAGTAGCTGCCTTACCCTGAGTGCAACTACATACCAACCAATGAAAATCACAACTCCAAACTAAATTCATCGCATGAAGCCAAGAAAAATTGGCAAAAAAGAGTTTCTTAGCTGGTTCTTGGCTGAGCTAACTCAAATAATGATTAAAACTAAGCAAACTACAAGCCTACAATCCAAACCATGATGATCCAGTACAAGTATAAATCCCAAAGATTTAGCCATACCATAAAGTAGTGCTTTTAGGACAAATTTGAGAAATTTTTAACCCAAACAAAACAAAGCAGTCCCACAGAAATAGATTGCAACTATCGAAGATGGTGATGACAACTCAGTCGTGTTTCACAGCTTTTTCGGAAGTCGAATGCTCAAATCTTCTAAATACCGGAGCATACCTATGGTGGCGAATAATGCAAATTAGGATCCAGGTATTAGCAGCCAAAAATGCTATGCTAGCCAACCACAGCTGGATGAAGACATTCTTGCCTTTGAACTCAAGCAGGTAACCCCACATCAGCCAATGTGTTTGAGTTCCTATCCATATCAAACTAAGGGCTAAGCCTTGCCATTTGAGCTTCAAATTTGTCCATGGCAGTATTAGAGGCAATAGAGAGAAGAACCAGACAAAGTACTGAGCTGTCATGACCTGCAAAACAATAGATAAATGAACAATTAACTTCAAAAAGTAGAGCAGAATCTTAGAACTTAAACTACAGAGGCCAATAGCACAGTAATCATATTACAATTGGTCAGCCAAAAAGCTTTACAAACCTTATTAAATGCTACGAATGCCAGTGTCTGCACAAAACAACAGAACGGGAAATCATGTGAAAAGCGGAAAACAAGAACCAGCTGAATTATCACTTGTGGAAGAAAGGAAATGATCTTTTCCAAGACCGTAAAATCATATTCATAGTGCAGATAAAGATGATAAAAGTATATCGAGAAATTGTGTCTGGGGTCTGTGCGAGTCAGATGATATACCAGTGCCTCATGCAAGAATTTCCAGCCATACAAATAAAAAGAAAATCCAGTACAGAAGAAGAAAACGAGTCCAGAAATCAGCCCAAAGATAATTCTCCTCCAAGTGAACATATTACTGAGAATTAACCAAATCGAGTTTTGATCATTGACTGTAGTGCTGAATGAACTCTGCGCTGTCTGCATAAAATCTCTTGAAACCCAAACTGCAAGGTTGGGTTTCTTCCCTGGATCGAAATAGAGAGGATCAAGCACTAAGATCATGGGAAGTGCATATATTATAGGATATATTCTCATGTGGACAACAAGCCCATACCAGAATGCAGCTTGACATATTTTACCTGTGTGGCAAAATAAACAACTTGCAAGTTAGAGAATCCTAATGTTCTAATGTCAAGATCAGCATCAATATTTACACATGTGTAAAGCATTATCACATATTCAATTTAAAATGTAGATGTTGACAACATATATATCTTGTCAAAGCATATTTCACAATATAATACAAAATCACAAATTTTCACTCAAGAATCAAGTAGGAAGGCATGGAAGGTATACCATTCATGAGACAGATAATGATCCACAGAATCATGGCACAGACAATGGGCTCACAGTTCCCACGTGTTCCAATTGTAAATGTGAACGGATTGAAAAACCATACAATCGTCGAATAGAAGCATAGTTTCTCAGGAACCCCTCGTAGTTTCAGAATGGCATGTATAAACAAACCAACAAGTAGATCTGTCATGTGAACTAAACATAAGTTGGAATCCGGCATTTGAACACAAAAAACAGGCAATTACAGAGTAGAGAAACAAAAGCTTGCATGTACTATGTACTTGTGAGTCAAGATAAATAACAGCCTAAGCATTTAAGCAAATCCATAGAAAGTAAATAACTGACTCGAAAACAATACTTTCCAAAAGTTTAAAACTAAGAAAAGCACATATTGCATGTCAAATAACCAAATATATACAAATGTCAGCTAACAAGAATTTCATTTCAATATCTAAAATTTGAAAAACCTCATGCCAAATGCAAGCACCCCACCCCCCTCCTCCCAAAAAAAAAAAAAAAAGAAAAAGAAAAAGGAGCAAGCTTTCTATTACATTTGAACCCTTATAATATCAAGATGCTTGAAACATGAGCCTAAGTCTTTGTTTACTAATATTTATGAGATGGTAAAAATATTTAATCACAACAAATAACCAGCTCTTCAAAGCAAAGGCAATTTTCAAAGTGACATCAACTGCCTATTAATTTTAGAGTCCAGAAAGAGACATGTGAGAGTGAAACATATATTGAGAATAAATCAAGTTCCACTCCTGTTGCATTCAAGAAAACACAAGTGTTGATCACCATTAATCACACTGCATATGATTTTATCTAAACTTTCTAAAATATTCAACTTCATCAATTAGAATGCAAAACCGAACCTGAAGCAGAAAAGAGAAACTTTCCCCATAAAGGGTGGATAATTGAATTTGGCAAAAGCAGGAATGCAATCAGAGGTGAATAGCGATAGGTCAAACGCTCATATGGGGACCTTCCGGCTGCCATTAAAGAAGCAGCATCAGAAAAGACAAGATAGTCAACATCTGTATATCTAACCTCCATATGAGTGTCTTGCCATTCCCCATAAAGAATTAAAAAGATACGGAAAAATGCTGAGAATACAAACAGAGAGCGGAAACTAAGTGCCTCCATCAAGTCTGCAATCTTCGATATCAGATCAAATAAGTGCTTAAACACAAATTAAATCACACCCTTCATGCTGCAATTGAGAGTCAATTCTTGGAATACTTCCGTTTGAAGCCATCCGCCACACCACAATAAATTGACATGAGCTACAATTTCAAATTTGATAATGCTGCTGTTTATGCCAAAAACATAGAGGGGTAAAGATGACGGAAAAACCTGCAAGCAAAAAGATTAATAATTTGAACCACAGAACACAACCATTTCTTTTTGGGGGGAAAAAAGAGCATAAAAGATCTGAAACAAGTCGACTTTGAGTTGTTAACAAGAATAGCTAACAATGCTACTCTAAGTTGTTTTGGCCACATACTGCTCTGGTGGCATGCTACTTGATAACTTATGTGACACCTATCTTAGCTTGGGTTTACTAATAGCACCAGGTGGTATTACACTGGAGAACCCCAAGGACAAAACCACTCATGATTGATTATAATAAGCCAAAAGCAAAAAAGCTAATTTCTTTCATGCTCAATTACTTGTTCTCTTATTCATTATTACTGGCTCAGTTTCCCAGGAACAAAATTCTCAATTGGTACCTCAAGTATTGATGTCAGAAGAAATTAATAAATATATAACTAAGACTTAAGGGGGGAAAAAACTACCAAATTCCTATTCATATCTAAGAATAGCCCTCCACAGAAAATAGCCTGCAAAGTTGGGGAAAGTAAGTGAAAAAAAGGAAGCTTCAAATAATGGAAACTGTTGAAGGTGCTGACTGTATCTAGACAGGATTAGCTTAATTTAAGGCTTTTCTTTATTAGATTGTGGTCAGAATTCAGCCTAAATTTACTCCTTAATTTAGGGCATTTCCTACTCCTTAATTTAGGGCTTTTCCCTAATTTAAGGCAGTCCTTAAAGTCTGTTTTTTCCACCCTATATAAGGGGTATTTAGTACTGAGAAAAGAGGAAGATATATGAAAAACCTTCTATCCTTTGTTTTGCCTACTGTGTTTATTCCATTCTATTCATGTTCAGAGCCTCTAATTCAAGATGGTATCAGAGCTTTAGGCTCTGATCATGAATTATAAGGCTGCAGTAATGGTTGGTACTGTCTCATCATCTCCAAGTCAACTTACATCCTCAGAAAGCTCTTCAAGAGCAGATCAATCTAGAGGAAACTTTTTTCCCTCGGACACCATGGCTGAAGGATCTTCTCAAACCCTTCAAATCACCAATCATAAACTAAATGGTACCAATTATCTTACATGGTCCCAATCAAAACTAGCCATTGTTGGAAAAGGAAAGTTTGGATATATAATCCAGTGCGAAGAAGCTCCTGCAATCAATGATCCAAAGTTCAATCAATGGAATTCAGAAAATTCCATGGTTATTTCCTGGCTAATCAATTCAATGGATCAGGAGATTGGGAGGACATATATGTTACTTCCAACAACCAAAGATGTATGGGAGGCGATCGGAAACTTATTCGACTTGGAAAACCACTCTCAACTCTTTGAGTTGAACTCAAGAATCTGGAAAACACAACAAGGTTTCAAAAATGTCACTTCATACTACAATGAATTGATGGCTTTGTGGCGAATTAGACTTGTTTATGATCGAGCACTGGAATTGTCCAATCGATGCAGTGAGAATACAAGAAACTTACAGTAAGTAGAGTTTTTGTTCCTTGCTGGTTTGAACAAGGAATTGGATGAAGTTAGGGCGAGTTCTTAGCATAAAACCATTTCCCTCTCTCAAGGAAGTGTTTGCAGTAAGAAGGGAAGAGGAAGGAGGAAGGTGATGCTTGGTGAGTCTGAACCTAGCAGACTGAACCGAAACTTCAGCTCTAGTTACTCAAGGAAGAAATAATGTGGAAAAAAGGAAAAAGCAGGCCCTGGTGTGAACACCGCAAAAACCAGGCCATGTTATAGATACTTCTTTGGTGATTCATGGTAAACCTACTCACCTTAGAAGAAATCTGGGGTTTTAAAGGCGATTCACATGCTTTTCGTAAGTATTTACGATCAAGGCGAGAAATCAAATCTGGATGATCTTGCTTCATTAAGGAGCAGTGGAGCAACTTTATAAGTGGTTTAACTCTCAAACTACCTCTAATCCTTGAAGAAACCTTGTCCGACAGTACTTCCTCAAAATTAGCTCTCATTTTGACTAAAAACTATGATATCTGGGCATCCGACTCTGGTGCTACAGACCACATGTCTGGTAACTCTAAAGTTTTCTCCACTTATGCACTTTGCACAGAAAATCTAAGAGTTAAACTGGCTGATGGCTCATATGCCTCAGTTGCAGGAAAAGGAACAGTAGTCTTAACTCCTTATATCACACTTAAAGATGTTCTTCATGTCCCTGTTTTGACCTATAATCTCATATCAGTAATAAAAATGGCAAGAGATCATAAGTGTATAGTTATCTTTAGTGAATTTGACTGCATTTCTCAGGACAAGAACTCAGGGAAGATGATTGGGGGCTAGAGAACAAGATGGTCTATATGTTCGAATCAAGCCTGTAATAAATAATAACAACCGCAGTTCTTTGATAATTGATTACGTAGTCGGTCCAGAGAATAAAGAACTAATGCTTTGGCACTCTAGATTAAGTCATCATAGTTTAGGGTACATAAAACATGTAGTTCCTAATGTTTCTCTCAAAAAATTCTGATTTTATGTGTGAAATGTGTGAGTTTGCTAAACAAACCGGAGAAAGTTTTCCTATACAAGGATATAAACCCTCAAAACTGTTTCATTTAATTCATAGTGATGTGTGGGGACCTTCTAGGATTCCTACCCCTCTTTGGAAAAAATGGTTTGTAGTTTTTATTGATGACCATTCAAGAGTAACATGGATTTTTTGATAAAAGAAAAATGAGGTTCTGAAGTGTTCAAAAATTTTTTCAATATGGTTGAAACTCAATTTCATCAAAAATTGAAATTTTCAGGAGTGACAATGGTAGGGAATTCATTAATCGGACTCTAGGAGATTTTTCAAAGAAAAGGGATAGTACATCAAAGCTCCTGTTTACACTCCTCAGAATGGTCTTGAGAGAAAAAAATGACATCTTTTAGAGATGACTAGAGCTTTGATGTTTACAACTAAAGTGCCTAAGAGGTTACGGGGTGATCTGTCCTCCATGCAACTTACCTCATTAACAGACTCCCTTCTAAAGTTTTAAAGTTTAAAACTCCATTACAGATTCTGCACTCTCAGTTTCCTGGGTCAAAATTGTTTAGTAACTTACCTTTAAAAATATTTGGGAGTGTTGTGTTTGTTCATAATCACAGTCCAAATAAGTCCAAACTTGATCCTAAGTCACTTAAAGGTTTCTTTCTTGGGTATTCTGGAAATCAGAAGGGGTTTAAATGTTATATTCCTGATCTCAACAAAACAATTGTATCAATGGATGTTACCTTTCATGAAGGCAAATCCTATTATGACACTCATGTTCAGGGGGAGTATTTTACCAATGAACATGGGTATCAACTAGGAGAGGCTGTAAAACCTATTGATGTCAATTTTAGGGGTTCAGAATCTCTTGCAGAACAGGAAGAACCTCCTGTAATGGCAAAATCTCCTGCAGAACAGGAAGAATCTCTTGTAATGCCTCAACCTCCTGCAACTAAAACCAACTCTCCTATGAATAAGAATCAAGGAAGGTTTGGGGTTGTATATTCCGTAACTAAAAGGACCAAAGTACCTTACATTGAGCAGTCCAGGATCCAACCTGGGGGGAGAGACCAGAATTATACAAGACTAACTCAGAAGGTAACTCTATTTCTAATGATCCTAACCTACAGCCTTCTGAATCTAGCAAAGAGTACTTCCTTCCTATAGCTTTGAGAAAAGGAACTAGAGCACATGCACAATATCCAATGGCCAATTTTGTTTCATATCAAGGTATTTCTCCTTCTTATTGTGCCTTTATCTCACAAAGTTCTGATGTTTTCATTCCAAAAACTATAGAAGATGCTCTAGCTGCTCCTGAATGGAGGCTTCTTTGTTCTAGAAGAGATGAAAGCTTTAGAAAAGAATGCTACTTGGGAAACTGTGTCTTTACCTCCTGGTAAGAAGTTAGTAGGATGCAAATGGGTATTTAATGTTAAATACAACTCAGATGGATCACTTGAAAGGAGGAAGGCCAGGCTGGTGGCTAAAGGTTTTACCCAAACTTATGGGATAGATTATTTAGAAACTTTTACTTGTGGCAAAATCAACACCATTAGGGTCTTACTATCTATTGTGTAAATCTAAACTGGCCCTTATTTGGATGGATGTAAAAATGCCTTTCTTCATGGTGATTTGTTAGAAGAAGTCTATATGAACTCACCTCCGGTTTTTCTAAGGTATTTGGATCACGGTGTGCAAGTTGAAGAAGTCACTTTATGGACTAAAACAGAGTCCTAGAGCATGGTTTGATAGGTTTACCAAATGCATTAAGAGTTTGGGTTACTCACGGGTCACTCGGATCACACTCTCTTTGTAAAGTACAACTGCAGAAATAAAATTTCTGTTTTAATTGTCTACGTTGATGATATTATTCTCACAGGAATGATGATTTGGAAACGCAGAAATTAAAGAAGAGATTAGCACAGAGTTTGAGATCAAGGATTTAGGTGAGCTAAGATACTTTCTAGGGATGGAAGTGGCGGATCTAGCGAGGAATTGTATTGTCCCAAAGGAAATACATACTGGATTTACTCAAAGAGACAGGGATGAGTGGCTGCAAACCAGCAGAAACTCCTGTGGAGTTTAATCTGAAGTTGGAAGCTCTTAAGGAAGGAGAACCTACAGAGACAAAGGAGATATCAAAGATTAGTTGGGAAACTGATTTATCTAGCTCATACAAGGCCTGACATTGCATTTGCAGTCAGTCTAGTGAGTCAGTTCATGCACTCTCCAGGGAATGATCATATGGATGCTGTGTACAGGATCCTTAGGTACCTAACAAGGACACCAGGGGAAAGGGCTACACTTCAAGAAATCGGAGGATAGAGGAATTATGGCCTATCTGAGATGCAGATTAATTTGGATCCCTTGTGATGAGAGATCTACCTCAGTCTACTGCACCATTGTGCAGGGCAACTTGGTAACTTGGAGGAGCAAGAAACAAAGTGTGGTGGCGGAGTCTGCTGAGGCGAGTTTAGAGCAATGGCTCATGGAATATGTGAAGTATTGTGGCTGGAAAAATTGTTGCAGGACTTAAGGTTTCAGAACATAGGACCTATGAAGCTGTACTGTGATAATTACGCAGCCATAAAAATATCTGAGAATCCTGTACAACATGATAGAACTAAGCATGTTGAAATTGACAGACACTTCATAAAAGAGAAGATTGAGAAGGAACAATCTGCATTCCATACTTGCCATCAAGATCGCAAGTAGCGGATGTTACGACCAAGGGACTATTGAAGCCAACATTTGATCAACATGTTTCCAAGTTGGGAATGATAGATATCTTTGCACCAACTTGAGGGAGTGTTGAAGGTCTTGTTGTATCTAGACAGGATTAGCTTAATTTAAGGCTTTTCTTTATTAGATTGTGGTCAGAATTCAGCCTAAATTTACTCCTTAATTTAGGGCATTTCCTACTCCTTAATTTAGGGCTTTTCCCTAATTTAAGGCAGTCCTTAAAGTCTGTTTTTTCCACCCTATATAAGGGGTATTTA
Organism: Gynochthodes officinalis; assembly: GCA_020080225.1. Lineage (NCBI taxonomy): Eukaryota > Viridiplantae > Streptophyta > Magnoliopsida > Gentianales > Rubiaceae > Gynochthodes > Gynochthodes officinalis. Next base: position 30,074,826 of record CM034625.1, on the reverse strand, counting down.
GTACTGAGAAAAGAGGAAGATATATGAAAAACCTTCTATCCTTTGTTTTGCCTACTGTGTTTATTCCATTCTATTCATGTTCAGAGCCTCTAATTCAAGAGAAACTAGTAATATAACTTTTGAGGAGAGGCTAGCAGAAAAGAAGAGAGGTAATCAATCTGAATCAAAGACTAGAGGCTAGCAGAAAATAGAACAAAGAGAAAGACAAAAGGGTAGAAATGAAAAATAGACGTTTGTAAACATTTGCTTTTAGTAGCAAGCGGTGTGCCATTTCACACACTCACACGCTAACACCTCACCAACACATGCACCTTTCATGTGTTTAAGATTAGAACATTAATAGAAAAGGAAATTCACATTAAAGAAATTGATTTCACGTTTGAGTGTTCAAAAAAAAACCCAACAAACAACAATCGAAAATCTTGGTGCAAAAGAAAGGATGGAGAGAAGAAAAATGGCATCTTAAAGAACATGTTGACAAAGGTTTCAGAAGGAGTGCCAGCTGGTTCGATCAGAACTGAGAGAAATTTCCACTGAGCAAAACAGAGGAGATATGAATGATTTGAAAGAGGTGGACGAAGACACGTGTCTTTGTGTCACTAAAAGGGACGTGTGCCCTGTAGAAGAGATGTTCAAAATGCCCTCAAGGCCTCAAGCAATCCAAGGAGTTGGTAGCGGGTATCATTCACTCCCCATCATTCTGGACCATGGCTTTTGGCCAAATTCTCCCATTATATACAGAAGGTACACCAAAATGAAGTTCCTTAAAGGATACTTGACAACAATAAATTGGTTTGAAATCAAGAAACAAGAATGGAGATCCCATAACTCAGGAAAAACTAGAATGGACTAGTTTGACGTTGTTCTTTCGTAATTTCTAAGTGCCCATCACCTTATCCCACAGCCCAGCCAAAAAATACAAAAAGAAAAGCATTTTCTCCAACCAAAATATCAACATATTTTCTGGTATGCACCCAGTCCTTATGTCAAAAAATGGCGAAAACGATCCACTGTACCAAAATGTCTTAAATAAAATATTGAAACACATGACAAAGGAAAAACAACACTATGGAAGCTATCATTTAGAATCAAGAAAGCAATTCCACCAGAAAAAGAAAGAGGTACCTGGGTAGTCCACAGAGTCAAATTACTCAAATTGAAACCCCATCAATAAAAAAAATCAAATTGTTCACATAAAACAGAAAGGAAATATAAAACTACATTTATCCTCTAACCCATGGATGATATTGAGCAAGCTTATGCCTTAGGATCTTGTGACACAAGTAAATTATAAACTTTGCTATCTGAAAAGCACTTCTAGTGTTAGTACACTATAACCAATGCCCTGATGCTTACTAGAAGGATAGGTTGGAGCTCATGAATCTTCATAAATAAATGAAATAAGTTCATGCATTTCAGTATCTGTTTTTGGTCTCATTTCTGCTACAATAGCATCTAGCAGCATATATATTTGTTCACATTTTGGATGCGCCTTCTCATGGGCTATGAATCTGTTAAGGGTTCCATGAATCTCAACATAACTAAAACCAGGAACCTTCTTTAGTCCTCTCATCTCCATAACTTCTCTCATTGTTCTTGCTTCGGCCCAGCGACTACCAACCGCATAAACATTTGATAAGCCAATATATCTACCGTCATGATCAGGCTCCATTTCAATAAGCTTCTTGCCAACTACTTCTGCAAGATGTAAATCCCCATGGTTCATACAGCTATTGAGTAATGCGCCAAACATGGAAGCAGTAGGCTCAATTGGCATATTACACAAGAACTTGTATGCTTGCAATAATTGACCTGCACGAGCTAAAACATCAACCATGCAAGCGTAGTGTTCAACTTTTGGTACCATGCCATCTTTACTAAGAGATTCAAAAAAATACCAAGCCTTTTCCACCAAACCTCCATGAACACAGGCACTTAGAAGGCACAAATATGTGATCTCATCGGGCTTGACCCCAAAATTTTGCATATAAATATACATCTCAATTGATTCCTTGATAAACCCATGAGCAGCAAGCCCACCAATCATGGCATTCCAAATTAACACATCAGTTTTTCTCAGTGGAACCCCATGAAAAACAACAAAGGCCTCATCAATTGCTCCGCATTTAGCATACATATCCACTATGGATGTCCTCAATACTAGAGTTAAAAGTAATCCATTTTCTACTACATACCTATGCATCATCCTTCCATGCTCAAGTGCACCCAGGTGAGCACAAGCACACAAAACGCTCACCATAGTCACCTCATTTGCCTTTTGTCCCACAGCTTTCATCTGGTCAAAAGTTTTAAGTGCCTCAATGTATTCTCCATTCTTGACGTACCCATCAATCAAAGAGCTCCATGACACAACATCTCTCTCTGGCATCAAATTGAACAGTTCCTTCATCAATTCCAAATATCTAGACTTTGCATACCCATCTAACATTGTATTCCAAGAAACCAAGTTCTTACTAGGTATTTCATCAAACAATTTCCTTGCACTCTTTATGTCACCACAAGAACCATACATATGTATCAAAGAGTTTGAGACAAATCTATCTGACGCAAACCCATTTCGCAATATTAAAGCATGAATACATCCTCCGAGCCTTAAATCAGACAATCGCACGGAAGCTTTAGCAATGAAAGGGTAGGTTAAATAATCTGGCACAACACCATTCCTCAACATTTCAACAAGTAAACATATAGACTTACTTGGACTTTTGCTATTAGAATAACCCCTTATCATCATATTATAGAAAAATATTGTTGGATTAGAGATTTGAAGAAAGAATTGATTGGCATAGTGGATATTGCACGAATTTGAAGTTGCAATAAATGAGAGGATTCTTGAGACGAATGGGCGCTCGTGGGAAAGTCCAAAGATGATCAGGAGCGCATGGATTTGCTTAAGTTCTGATATCATTTTGCATTTTTCCAGCAAGCTAACAAAACAGGTTTGCTTCAGTATTGGAGTTGACATTTAGAGGGTAGATTCCATCCACTGATGATTTTATAACTCCTTCGTGCAAGTTTTCCTTTTTGAAACAAAAGCTCCCTGCCCCGCACCCACTGTATGGGTATTTAGACCTATAGATAACAAAAAATCACCAAACAATGGTATAAAAACTTGCTGACAACAACTAACATCCTAGTATTTAAAAGTTATGGAACAAGGTAATGCTTTTCCCCACAAGGCAGCACTCCTTGTACAGCCAACCTCATAACTTTTAAAGTTTCAACAAATGTCATACAGAGGAAAAATGCACTTTTAATCCCAAAGTTTACTCTCATGTGATGAACATACATTTCATTCTTAAGGGCAAAGGACCAGTTGGCTTTTCCATGTAGTATTAGTCTACTGAAAGGTGCCAATCCTGATTTAGTAGAAAACCAAAAGGCAGTAGAACTTGAAACTGCTGTAAGGGTGGGAAAAGTGGCAAGTTGCTGGAAGATGAGGCAAACGAGGTTCAAGTTTTGAGTGTGGTACTAGGAAAAAAAAATTCCTAAGCAAAAGTAGTCCTTTCTGTTTCTGATGAAGATACGACGATGGAGAATAAATGATGGAGACAAATGGCAAAAGGTTACTAAAGTTAACAAGAGGCAAGGTAAAGAGAATTCCAAAGCCCAAACCTTGATTTGGCATGCTTTGGAATATAAGGATCAAATCTGGGATCTTTGTCAATTTGCAAGAGTTACCCTAATTGAGTTTTAGATTTATTTGTCTGTTTTTAGTAATTTTAGTAGTCAAAGGGTATTTCAGTAAATTGGCTGCCCTGCAAGAATTTACTGAATTCATTCTTTTAGTATTTGAGTCTTTCTTTGTTAAGTTTTAGTTTTGGACAGTTGAGTCTAGTTAGGTGAAAGATTTCTTAAAATCTAGTTAAGAAGCTAATCCTATTATGAATTGGATTTTTAATTGAGAAATTTTAATCTAGATTGTTTTCAGTTTTGTGGTCTATAAATAATGTACCTCATCAAGAGAAGAGATAGAGTTGAGTTAATAAAATTCCTGCAAACAATTTGTCTTCTTCACGGGTTGTGTGATACAACTTTTCCTCAAATTGGATGCCTAAAGGTCCCTAGATATCGCCAAAGGGGTCTAGGAGTGATTCCTATAAATTATTCCTGTTTTCCTACAATCTATTTACTGATTTCAGTTTTCTGTTTTTTTTTATAAAAAAAAAAAAAAATTGAAAAAAAAAGGAGGAAAAAACCAAAGTTTTCTGCCTCACTAAAGCCTAGAAGAGTTATGAAGGTTCGTTCAATTTGATCCGACACTTGTGCTGCATCAATAAGTGATCTTAATGATTTTGTTACGTAGAACCAAATAAGATTATCAACAGAATACTTATAAACTCGTTACTTTGGGACTAGTTGAGAATAATGCTTGTATATGCAGAATCAATAAAGTTTTCCATAAATGTTTCCCTTCCTTTTCTTTGTTTCAAAAATACTGCAACTGCAGGAGTTTCTACTGGAATCCCTTATAATTACTTTGTTCTCTTTTGGCTATTCACTATCAAGATGTAACATGTAGAGAGGAGAGTAATATTATGAAATTGACTTGGAGCAGTTATTGTGGTTTATGCTGCTAATGATGCTCAAATCAGGCAGTCTCTCTAGTCATTTAATCTCAATGCACAGTTATGTGAGAATAGAGCCTTGGTTGTTTTTTGTTGGGGGGGGGGGGGGGGGGGGAGTCCAATATCATTTGTAGCAGTAATGAAAGGATGGGAAAATATGATTTCAGTTTGCACCTAAGGAGGATTTTAACCAAGCATAGTAAATGATTGAAAGAAGGCAGAGTGTATAGTAGAACCAACAATGCTGTAGCTAATGAAGCTTGTTAACCATGCACACTGGTATCAAAGTGGATTTTATGAAACTTGATATATCTGACCATTATCCTGTGATGATCCATATCAAGGCCTCTTTTGATCCAGGAGCTAAGCATTTCAAGTTCTGATGCCACTGGAGAAAGCCTATGGACTTTAAAGACTGCCTAAGTGTACCATCTCAGAAAAATAATCAGAAAAATAATGGCATTCCCATTCTGCAACTGCATTCGGAGTTAGGATCCTCAAAACCAGATTTCAAATAGTTGAATTTAAAAAAAATTGTATTATTTTTAGAAGGATGTGCATAAAAATGGAGTAAATGAAGGAGATACATTAGCAATTACAGTCCAAACCAGAGCTTGACCAGTTGCTGGCATAGAGAAGAATGTATTATTTAGATTTTGCAAATTCTATTGACTAAGAAGAGCTTCTGTAAGAAAATAAAAAGAAAAAGTCTCAGATTAAATGGCTGCAACTAGGGTGAAGAACATCCTTCTTCCTCACTGTACTCAGAAAATTATATCTTCATGTACAAATGGAGCAAAGAATCTTTAAATCAATGATTATAATGAGGTTCACAGAATGACTGTAGGATTTTACGAGTTGTTCAATAAGCGAATGCGGTTACTCCTCATTCAAAAGCTCTATGGCAACAGGTTGTAACAAAGTAATTGCCTGATGATCTTTCTGTATGTTTCATTCACTCTATCATAGATTATGTAATTAGGATTTTTTTTTTTTTTTTTTTTTTTACTTTTAACAACAAGGTTCTTGGATTTTAGGCTTCACTGCTATAACATTAATTCTTAAATCGAGCAGGTACCCAGGATAAAGAAGTTTAAACCCATAACATGCTCTAACATATGGCCACTAGCAACATAACATAAATATCTATACTCTAAAAGGTTTTTATTATAAAAGCTTTTTAATATATCACTTTTACTATACTAATTCAGTTTAAAACCTTTTTATTTATTTTCTTTATTTTTAAATTAAAAAATATTATTAATTATTTAAATTTTACTTCAAATGCAATCAATTGTAAAATTTAAAATTAATCAAAGTTTTTTTTTTTTCAATTTATATTATGATATAAATTTTATAACTCACATACACTTACATATTTCTTTTATATATATATATATTTCTTTTCCCTTCTATTTTTTTAATAGAAAAACATGATGCTTTAATTAGAAATGTAATTATATAAAGTATTACTAAATTAATTAAAAAACATTGTTGTTCATAAAATATAGTAAAATTAGTTAAAATGCCAATCAAATAATTAGAAAATTACACAAGATTTTTCTTGAAAAATTAATGCTCATTAATATTTTATAATTGAAAATTTGCACTTAAGACTATAAATTAAAAACAATATGAAGCGTAACATTCAAAATAACTTTATTTCTTTTCCATTTATCAATTTAAATAGTTTGACTCCAAAATGTTCGTACTAACTCTAAACATTATTCAATATTATCTCAATTAATTATTTCAAAATTTTATAAATATCAAAATATTTTATTAATAGCTAAATTTACATATCATTATTTTGATATTTTATACCAGTTTCAATTATTTCTATATATTAAGCTAATCATGCATTTATAAAAAACAATTTGCATAATAAATAATAAATCAACAAAAAAAATAATTTTTTATTCTACTATGTGGGATAAACAATAAATCAATAAAAAAATCAATGTTCAAATTGTGATATTATGTATGTGTGTGTATTAATTTCAATGTGTGAGTGTAAATTAAATAACTAATTATATGAACTCTCTTCTAATATTTAAATATAAACATATTAATCAATTTTAATCATATATAGTATTTTGGTTAACTTTTAACAACATATCTTAAAAAAAAAATTCCTTTTTTTTTTTATACTAGAGTACTTATTCCACATATAATTAAAAATGATAAAAACCATGTTAAAAGTAAAAATTAAATTATATATAAATATTAAAAACTAATGTAATTTTTATTTTGATCATTGTAACATAGACAATGCATTATTAAAAATAATTTATATGTGAGATGCAAATCTAATACCTAGCATGAATATTTGATTGTTAGAACACAAAACGTTATTATAATAAACTTAACTATCTATGTGAATGTGATCATTTTTTTTTTTTTTGTAATAGTGATCTTAAACTTAAAAGTTACCATTTAGTGTAATTTTCAGAAATAAAAGATAATATTTTAATTACAAAAATTATTATATAATTTATTGTAACTTAAAATTATTTTTGAAAAAATTATATGGTTTAAAAAGTAAATAAAAATAATTTTAAAATACTAGAAAAGGCATTTGAAACATAAACATAGAGATATTTTTAAAAAAAAAAGTTTAAAAAGTTTTGCTAGGTATTTACAAAAAAAAAAATGTACTATCAAAATAAATTATTTATACTTTTACTAATAAATTGTAATGAGTAATAAAAAATATACTATCAAAATAAATTAAACTTATACGCAAATATAGAAACTAACGGTTTGTTTGGACAGAGTGTTTTCATTTACAAATAAGTAAATTCTCAAATAAAAAAAACCTATCCAAACACATTTTTATTTCAAAATTTAAAATTCAAATTTCCCACTCAAATTCCTCTTACATAATTTTAAAAAATTTTCCCTCTTATTTTTCCCTCCAAAATACTTTTTCTATCAAAAAATACCTACCAAAATTTTCATACATTGTAATACAACTTTTTCCAAATACATCACACTCCAAACAAACCCTAATATTAATATCAAATTGTTAAAATTTTTGAAACAATTACATCAAACTTTTAGTTGTTTGGATAGAAATTGCTATTTTTTTAATAGTATTCATTATTGATAATAGTTTTAATTATCTATAATTCACTTTCAACATAAATGTTTTTATAATAAAAAAATTATTATTTCAATTTATAATATTTCTGTAAGATTTATTCTCCATTTAAATTAATTTAACAAAAAATTTATAGAGCAATGAACATATTGAAGCCATATCATTCTTCATAAATACTTGGACGCTGCCAATGCCATAGCATTCATTAATTATCTTACTGTCTTTATCATGATAAAAGGAATGAAAGCCCATCTAAAGCCAATTTTATCTAGTCTATAGACACGTTAGACAGAAATATCCAGACGAGAACCAACAAACTTTCGAAAACAAAATTTCATGGCATCCCCTGTGTTGCATTTTGTCGAGCAATTTAAATGCATAACACTTCATATTCATACAACTCCTCTAGCCATCAAACTTACATATTACACGCACCTGCCGAACAGAGAGATATTGAAGTTGACTGTGAACCGCTCCGAATCCAGAAAGAGAGAGAGTAGACGGCGATTAGGGTCCAAATCAGAAGGGCGTGGGGTGCTTTGATGTGGCAGTTACGAGGCCAGGCAATTCGGCTTTCTAAGTATCTCTAGTGTATAAGAACCCAAGCAAGAATGTCTCAGCCCCTAAGTAGTTCAAGTGGCTTGTCTCCTTACGTCAGAAAAGAAGAAAAACAATTGCTGGAATACAATATTCAAGCAACAGAACAATGGGGAGGAAACTTTATTTGAGAGAGAGAGCAGAAAAAGGATATTACCTTCTGCTCGTTTATGAAGTCGGTTCAATTTAGAATCATGATCCTAGTTTTCAACAATAATATTTGACATTTGATTTAGAAAAATTAATACCTTTACCTATAATTACAAAAAATAATACTCCCATTCCAAACAAAAGCGTCCGTTTTTTAATTTGATATAATATTTTTTAAATTTAAAACTATATTATATTTAATAATTAAATATATTATTTTATATTTTTAATTTAAATTATATATTATTATTATTATTATTAAAAGTAATACAAAAATTAAAAAAACGCACCGGTTGTGATTGCTGATACCACAACAGGGGTCTGGGAACCTTACAAAGCTAAACTTAACAGATAAATTTCGCAACCCACTTGCCTACACGTCCCTCCTGGACTTTCAAGGTCTCGGAGTCTTTAGTTATTCATCCTGTTAAGCTTAACTGTAAGGACCGTAGAACATCAGGTTACATTTTTCTGTTGTACAGGATCCTCCTAAGAGGCAAGTACAGAGCATACTTCATGCTTTCTGGGACAACATATTAAGATAGGCTTATTAAGGTCTTTCAGAAACTTTCGAAAAAAGAAAAACCTAGAAAGCCATGGATATAATAAAACACTCAATTTTATTCCAAACTCTAACCAAGCTTGACCAAGCTGAACCAAGCTTGATTTACAAATGAAGAGAAAGGTCCTTTATATAGAGAAACTTCCGGACTTCAACTGCGGACTTAGATTACAATCTAAACATAGTGGAGGACAAGAGATTCCCACTAATAAAAGTAAAGCTACTACATTTACAATCATGGCAAACAAGTGGGGTCAGATTCCCACTTTCTAAAAGAAAGCACACACTAGTGGAGATAGACTTCCACTTTAGTGAAGTAAAGTAAAAAGGGAATATATTCCCTTAGAATACAAACAAACACTAAAAGTAAATTATCTATGTACACCATAGAGAGAGTGCCACGAGAGATAATCCTTTAAGGAAAGTCATGATAGTCATTATAAGCCTTAGAGAATTGATCATCCCAGTATAACCCAAATCCATCCCAGTTGATCTCATTAGGGTCAGAATTGGGATTATACTCATAGACATAGTCTTCATAATCCTTTTCTTCTGGAACTACTTTGATCTTTGGTAATTCATGAAAAGGATCCTGGGAATCTTCCATCTGGTACTGCATGGGATCATAACTGTTCTGGTATCAGAGCCAGTGCGGCTTGTAAAAGCGGGGTAACATATTAGATAAGTTTATTTTGTGCTAGACAGGAATGAGTAGAAGAATTCTTTTTACAGACATGGAAACTTCAGATTTCAATTCTATTCCACAGCTTACTCATGTAGCTTCAACCCTCTCTTTACCACGATACTCTACTGATAGGATAGAAAACCTTATAGAATATTCTACTGTACCTAGTGATGCTATTGTAGAACAGTCCATACCACCTGTAATAAGCCCATATAATATCTATAGAAAGAAAACCAGAGGTATTAGATCTCTGATTTCCTCAACCCGTTTCCAAGTAAAAGAGTTTGTACAGTCTACTTGTCTAAACCAGTGTGATTTGCAGTCCTCCACAGGAGAACAGTATGTTACTCTTAATATTCCTCCAGAATGGATTACTAAGTGGAAAACTGAAGGCTATACCCATCTCCACTTTGGAGCCATAAGGCTTGTTCTCTCATACCATGGGAGAAGAGGTCTTCCAATCACAGCAAGAATTGCTCTACTTATACCAGACATCTGGAATATAAGAATGCTGTTATTGGAACCATTTTGACTACTCTCAATGCAGGAAGTGTTGTCCTGACATTCTTTCCTAATTTCTCTCTATCGTTGAAGGACATCAATCTTGCTACAGTACTAAAGGTTCAAGTTCAACTTACTGGAGCTGAGCTAATCCCATTTGCTATTATGGCAACCTTACACCATCAGCTGGTCTATCGCCTACAGAATCATGCTCTTGATCTTCAAGATGTAGGTTCTCCAGACACTCTTATGATCCTTGTTGATTTAGGAGAAAAAGTCCCAACCATAGTACAGATCCCTAGGCAGATTGGTAGATCAGAATTGGAAAAGCTAATGCCCAAAGAATGGATCACCAATTATGAAAGAATTCGCCAGCAGCAACCACAACCGGTGCAAGCTACTCCTTCAGACTTCCATAGATTGATCGATGGAAGAGTAAAAACTACCTTCAACACTCAAAAAGATGAAGGCCCCTCACAACCCATCTTCAGACAACTCATGATGACCCATGTTGATGATCGTCCTGATCCCAATATTCTGGTTTATTGGTTTAATCCCTTTGGATCTTGGTGTTACACAGACAAGATCAACGGCCATTTCATATGGGATGTAGATCCATCCATGTGCGATCCAGATTGCTCATGCGATGAAGCTGAGGAAGATGAAGAGGAAGCTCGGAGAAGAAGGAGAAGAGAAAGGAGGAGAATACGAAAGGCTTTTAACTACAAGCCTCTAGATCCAGATGCAGATCCAATGCCAGTAAAACCCAAGCCTCTTCCAGCTTACAATGAAGGACTTGAATTCCTCCGTCGCAAGAATGAGGAGAAAAAGAAAAAAGAAGAAACCTGCAAGATGGCAGCTCTGACAACCCTTTCCTTAATACCAACAATCCAAACCTGCATGATGCTTCACCCAGAACCTAATTTTCCTCCTCTAGAAAGACAAGTTGATGAAACTTCCAGAACTCCCTCTAGACCCTATGTCCAACCAGCTATTGACAGTTTAGGAAGGATGACCCAGCTAACCCAAGGAGAAGAAGTGATGAATTGGCAGACTTCAAATGCACGTGCTCAAAACAGAGTTCTTTCCAGAATTGAATCTAAAGTTGATGTTGTTGCCAAGAAGGTGGAGAAAACAGAAAGTTTTACAAATGAGCTTACCAAGGTATATAATGAGATGCGTGAACAACTGAGATCTCTAGAAAAAGATCTGTATGCCATGATTAAGCACAAATATTATGGCCCAGAGTTCGACAGAAAGGAAAGAGAGCATAGTGAACTAGAACAAGAACTTGCTAGAATTGATGAAGAGAAAAGAATAGAGGCTCTTGCTTCTATTAGTCCTTTTGGAACCAGACTTGGTTCAAGAGCTTTAGCCACTTCTTATAATTCCTATTCCTCCTTTGGTTCTCGTCCTCCAACACCCTACCAACCTCCCATGTTTTCTCTTGGAAGAAATCCACCACCCAGTCCACCTAAACAGAAAACATCCAAAACCGATAAACAAAAACGACCCATGACTGAACCTCCTCAGTCTAAAAAACCTACACCACCTGAATAGAAGCAACTCATTTCTAAACCTCAACCAGCACCTGTACCTTTTCAAACACAATGGAAACAACCTTGGAACAAATTGTTTGCCAATGTTAACCATGAAACTTTACCACAACCAGATCCAGTTTTCCTTTTGGAAGACTATCATACTGATGAAAGTTCTATGGAAGAAAATTCAGAACAGTCTTCCCAGATTATTACTGATTCTGAAGCAGAATATGCTGATCTTACTCTGGCCCATTCTATGATGGCTGATCAAGCAGAATCCAGTACTAGCCAGTCCAGACAGCAAGAACCCACTGTTGATGAACCAGATGATGCAAAAGTATCAGATGTAGAACCAACTCCAATGGACCAAGATCCTCTTCCATCTCCAGTATCCAGCAAACCTACCAATGGTCCCTATTTTACTTTTGATGATGTACCTGTCTCCAAATGGAGGGATAAGGTGCTTGAGATGATGGCATGGTTAGGTGTTCAACAAACCAGACCTGGTATTTCTTTTAGAGATGTTTTAAAAGAATTTTCTGCTAGATTTACTGGTTCTCTGAAAGAATGGTTTGAAACCATTGGAAGATTCAGACAGACTCAGTTCTATGATCATCCCAATATATCCTCTGTGATGGGACAAATTCATTGGGAATTCCTTGGAGATGAAAGTGAAGAGATCAACAAGCAAAAAAGAGAATATTATGATAGGAAGTGTTGCTCTTTGAAGAAGAAAGACTTGGAACGCCATTACAAAAAGATGTCAGAACTCTTCTATCGACTTAATGGTGTTAACAATCCCAACTTGAAGCATGTCTTTGCAGCATCAATTCCAGAAGAATTACAGCCAGATCTTCATCGGATGATTCAAGCCAATAGACGTGAGCTCCGAGATTTCACTATGGGACAAATTCAGCAGAAAGTCTTGATTGCTTTAGACAAGATGTGTGAAAAGCAAGATTTGGTCCAACAGTTGCTGAATGATAGAAAGAAATTCCAGAAGGCTTGTAGTAGAAAGCATCTTCAAATGAAATGCAAAGAAAAAACTTGTTCTTGCAAACCCCATAGCAAGAAAAAGTTTGAAGGGAAACTCTACAACAAGAGGAAGTTCAGAAAAAGGAACAAAGAGCAGAAACTTTTCAGATTTTTCAGAAAAAAGAAGAAAAGAGGAGACAAAGCTGATCGATGTTTTGCTTGTGGACAGAAGGGACATTTTGCAAAGAATTGCCCTAACAAAAAGCAGAAAGCAGCTAAGCTTATTTCTCAACTCCAGCTCACAGCTCATGATTCGGATATAGAATCTCTATATTCTGAACAAGAAGAACAGACTTCAGAGACGGAGTTTGCAATTCAAGATTCAACTTCTGAGACAGACTCAACAGGAGATTCTTATTCCTCTGGCAATGAGGACATTCCTATCTATATGATGAAAGCTCAACCTCTTGATGATGCCAACACTCTCATACCTCCTCATGTGGATCTCAAAGTCCTGACCTCCAAATATCCTAAACCAATTTCTCTCATTGGTTTCATTGACACAGGATCTTTAAAATCTATGATGAATCTAGCAGTCCTGCCTCCCGAATTTTGGAAGCCTCATACTGAAAACTTCAGAGTAGCTGATTGAGAAGTTTTTCAATCCACATTGATTACTCGCAAGGAGATAGGAGTCCAGTTTTTTGCAGGATGCATTGTTTGGATTAAAGTCTTAGGATGCAATCTTCCCAACAAGGATTTGTTAATAGGATTTGATCTTTATTATAAAACTCAATCACTCAGAGCTTTGCCTAATGGGATTCGATGGAAAAGAAATTTTCGGCCTTACACTAAGGTTGAAAAGATTTATGCCATCCAAGATGCTCCTCCTGATTTCCAACCTATTGCAAGGGAAATAAAAAAGTGTTGTGCAGATTCTCATGCAGATTTCAATCATCCAACACCTCTGTGGAAGAACTCAGAGTTCTTTATTCAGTTGCCCTTCAAGCTGAATGAAGACATTAACCCTACTAAAGCCACTCATCCAGGAATGACGCTAGAAGACCTATCTTTAGCCCGAGAAGAATGCAATCAACTCCTCAAGCTAGGTCTTATTGAGCCTACTAAATCTAGTTGGGCTTGCCAGGCATTCTATGTCAACAAAAGATTAGAACAAGTTCGAGGAAAGAAAAGGCTTGTCATTGATTATAAACCTCTCAACAGATTTTTTCAAGATGATAAGTTTCCTCTACCTAGAACCCAAGTGCTGTTCTCTCAAATTGCTGAAGCCCAGATATTCTCAAAGTTCGATCTCAAAGCAGGTTTTTGGCAATTGGGTATTGACCCAAAGGACCGTTACAAGACGGCCTTCTGTATACCAACAACCCAATATCAATGGACTGTTATGCCCTTTGGACTCAAAGTAGCCCCATCCATATTTCAACGGGCTATGACCAGAATATTTGAACCCATCTTACACAGTTCTGTTATCTATATTGATGGTGTTCTTTTATTCTCAAAGGATGCACAGACCCATCAACAATTGCTCTAGCAGTTCTTAAAGTTGGTCCAATAATATGGTATTATGCTTTCAGAAAGGAAAGGATTCATTGGCCAGTTCAGCATTGAATTCTTAGGAATGAAGTTTTCAGAAGGAAAATATCAACTAGGACCCCACATTACACAGGAGTTAGCAAAGTTTCCGGAAGAGAATCTTACTGTTAAAGAAATTCAACAGTTCTTAGGAATTGTGAATTACATCAAAGATTTCCTTCCACAATCCTCCAGGTATACGAGTCAATTATCCAGGATGCTGAAGAAGAGACCCCCACCATGGGGAAAAGAACAAAGTGAAGCCATTACAAAGCTAAAGGAGATGTGTCAGACTCCACCACCTTTAAAGATTCCCAGCACAGGCCACAGGATCCTACAGACTGATGCTAGTGATGAATACTGGGGAGCTGTCTTGTTAGAAGAGCTCAATGGAAAGCAGCATTACTGTGGACATGCTAGTGGACAATTCAAGGAGTCAGATAAGCATTATCACACAATGATCAAAGAAATCTTAGCCGTGAAAAATGGAGTCAAAAAGTTTGAATTCCATTTGATAGGATTCCACTTTACCATAAAGATGGATAACTCTTCCTTCCCCAAAATAATGGAGTTCAAAAACAAGATGATTCCTGAACCACAATTATTGAGGTTAAAAGATTGGTTTTCTAAGTATCAGTTCGATGTTGTGCATATAAAAGGAGACCATAACCTCGTTCCAGATCTCCTCACCAGACCAAAGCCTAAGCTTTCTAAACCTCTTCTTCTCATTTCCAGTAAATATTCAGTACCTATTATTCTAATGGCATCCTTTTTTAGTTCTTCTGCTACTAACCCTCCTCGTCCTTTTTATCTAAAGCCTTTCTATCATAGAGATTTTCATCCCTCTCGAAAACCTTTTGATTCTCTTTTAGCTATTAAAGATTTTGCTAGGAACCATGTTTTTTCCTTTTTAATAATGTACGCTAATGTTTATAATATTAGTGTTCAAAAGCTTTCCCTTCTACCAGATCACCCATTCTGTAACTCTATCACCATAATTCCTAATCAGCCTTTCGCTGAAGAACTCTTATGGTGTCTTTGGTGCTTAGGCACACTCTACTATTTTCCCATCCAGTTCCCTTTTAATCGTTTGTTCAAGTTTCTGACCAATCCGGGAAATTGTAATTCTCTATTATGGACATTCTTGGAATGGTACCATCCCATTGAAAGATGGGTAGACTTCTGTGTTGACTAGCTCATTGAAGAATCTCAACGACCAGAAGAAGATGAAGTTTATGCTATCTTCATTCTCCGTAGGCCTTATGTTCTAGAAGGACAAAAATGTCTTTTACCTAAGCCTATTTGTTACATCCGGAAAACTTTTCTTAACCAACAATTTCATGAAGTTCCAGATGAGAAGGCAGCATTAAGGGCTCATCTTTACTTAGCCAATCAAATTCCTCTGATTACTACTAAGAGCCATTCACTTTTGTCTACTTCTGTTCCTAACAAAATGAAGGAGAACTCTACACAGACAGACGATGAAGAAGACACTCAACCACCAAAGCCACCAGCAAATTCAGGCAAGCAGACAGAAACTGATATTCCTCCACAGCCTGAACCATTTGAAGAACTTATTAACACGCACTCATCGCGATACATTATCACTCATCTCTGTATCTTGATTCATGATCAATCTTGAAATGATTTTTCTAATGAGGTAAGAGATCAAGAACCCCCTTGTAATTGTGTATCTTTGCATGCATATGCTTTCACTTTGAAGCATTTTTCCACTTGCAAACAGAAGCATACTTTTTTAGCTCTCTTTTCTCATTATCCAGATCTGCGACACCCTTTGATTGCCTTGTTAAAGATTGTGTTTTTCGGATACCCTTTACTTCATTGTGTCCAATTCCACTCTGTTTCTTGACAATTTTGATTGTCATTGTGCTAGTTTTTCCACTGTTCTTCTTTGCTGTAATTTTATCTATGTTAGGCATTTTGGAGCCTGGTTTTAGGGGATTGTGAGTGGGGTATATTGAAAAAATGTTGGGTCGATCACAGCATTTGCTGTCAAGGGATGGGAATTTTAGGCCGGAAAATTTAGGACCCAAAGCCTTGGCAATGATTGGGAATCTTTGTTTCAGTTTGTTTGTGGTTGGGGTCTTGATTTTTACTATAAATTGCTGCAACTTATAAGCCTAAAAACCCTTTGTTTCAGCCTTAAGCAAATATCACAAATTTTTTAACATCTGACACCAATGCCACATTTAAATCTGACATAGCTGTTGTCAAGACTGGAGAGGACTTTATGGCTCCAAACCAGACGGCATTTGCAACATTTTTTAATCTGAAGGATGTTGATAATGCGGTGCCGGAGTTTGCCGAGATTAAGGAGGCTACTAATGATCAGGATTGTACAGGGAAAACTGATGAACCTATTGTGGTACTGATCCTGAGGTATTCCATTTGATGATGAAGGCTGCTATTGAGAAGATTAAGGATATACATTTCTACCCGTTTGGAAAGGCGGTTCATGGAAACGATGATCATTCCTGCCACATGGCATGGAGGTTTAGGCCTATCGAGGGAAAGACTACTGCTTTCTCTAAAGATTATAAGAGTTTTGAGGTTGCTAGGTCAGAAAATTGCACACTAAGTGTGGCTAGAATTGGTGATTACCACTCCGGTGGGAATGCCAGAAAGAGGAAGAATCATCAAAAGGGAATTGAGAAAATGCAAAAGGCACAGCAACCAACAATTGCACTTCCTAAAGTTGGGGAAACTGTTAATGATTCGCATCCTGTGGTTGAATCAGAGGGTTGTTTCAGTCATGGCAAGTATTTGTTTTATATTCCTAATGGGGATAGGTGCAAGAACATGAACCACTATCTGTGGAGTTTCATGTGTGCATTGGGTGAAGCTCAATATCTAAATCGGACCCTTGTAATAGATCTGAACATTTGTCTGTCTAGAATCTACACTACATCTGTTGTTGAAGAGGAAGGGAAAGACTTCAAGTTTTACTCTGATTTTGAGCACTTGAAGGAGTCAGCATCAGTTCTAGATCAGGTTCAGTTTTGGGAGGATTAGAAAAAGTGGTATAAGAAATATGGATTGACCATCCATCTTGTGGAAAGTTGTAAAACCACACCAATGAAGTTAGTTGGTGTTAAGGATACTTTAATCATGAGGAAATTTGGGTGTGGAGCCAGACAATTATTAGTACAGGGTGTGTGAGGGGGAGACAGAATCGGTTGTTCAAAGGCCATGGTGCTTAGTGTGGAAGTCTAGACGGTTAATGGACATAGTATCTACAATTGCCTCGAGGCTAAATTGGGATTATGACGTTTAGAGAGGGGAGAAGGCTAGAAATAAGGAGTTATGGCCTAATCTTGTTGTAGATACTTCGCCTGAAGCACTCCTTTCAACCTTGCAGGATAAATTAGAAGATGGCAGGAACCTCTACATTGCAACAAATGAACCTGACACATCCTTCTTTGACCTTGAAGGATAAGTATACTACGCATTTTCTTGACGAATATAAAGATCTGTGGAATGAGACCAGTGACTGGTATGAAGAGACAATGAAACTTAACAACAGAAATCCTGTGGAATTTGATGGTTACATGAGGGTTTCTGTTGATACAGAAGTTTTCCTTAGAGCCAAAAAGTAGATTGAGACTTTTAATGATCTTACGAAGGACTGTAAGGATGGTATCAACACCTGCACAGCTTCCAGCTATCTCCTTTGCATTACGTTTGAAGCTTTGCTAGTGTGCCATTTCTATCTTTATCTCTACATCCTATCTGGTTTCTATAGAAAATTTTGGCCTTTAATGCTAGTTGAACTTGTGAAAGCCCCTTAAGTTTGTAATTTATGCTTAATAATTAAATTGGTTTCTTTAGTCAGTGTCCTATAATAGTTTCGATCCAACTTCTTTCTTTCATGTAATTGCACATTTACATCCTTTGCACTTATTTTGAGTATTCATTCCTTCCCTGCCCATTTACTCATCAAATTATGTGTTCTTGTATTGTTATTGATGTTGATTTAGGCCCTCTATATGAGGTGGAGTAGTTGCTTATAAATAAAAATTTACAAGTATTATTTAAGGTGAAGTATAGATAACTATTTGAAGGAGAATGATTAGATCTTGATGAGTTCATAGATGCTATTTCCTATCGTACAAGTAAGAGAACTAGAAAACCTATTAGGTCAAAATTTTAGATTCAAATTGGGCTTTTACTATTTATTGAGTCAACTTTGTTATCCCTTAATAAGTGGTGGTATTACAGTTGGGGTATTCAATGGGGCAAATAGCTCCTCATTTGGACCCATTGGCTCCAGTTTTTTGTTGAATCTTTTACTATTTATTGGGTTATTTTAGTTAAACTCTTCATGATTATCTCCTGAACAGACACTAATAGAATGTTGTTTTCTTGTTTAGATTGGCTTTTCTTGTTAGAAAGCTATAGTTGGACTTTTCATGTGTCATCTTCTGAACAGGCACTAAATAGAATGTCAAGTGTTTTCTGAGTTACTGGAATGTGAATCACACAAAATGATTACCCTTGCTGTATCTGTAGCTGGAAAATTTTCCCTGTAAATGATGATAATAGATAATGAATATCCATTTTGGTAACTTTCTTAGCAGATATATTTTGTTCTCTACCTTCAACAGATAAGTGTCAGTTAATTGACACTGAATATAACATAGATTTGGCTGACAATTATCTTGCAATCTCACCCTTGGCCTTGAATCTACAGTGCCTCCAACTACCAACTAAAAGCGTAACTTATTAGGTTGACTTGTGCTTGTATACAATAATGATGCTAATAATTTAGTTGCAAAATTACCAAAAAAAAAAATCCTCGTTTAGGATGAAATCAAAATACAATTCAAAAGATTTAATGTGAAAACTAGAAAATTACATAACTTTTAATTTTAATAAATTATGAATTTGAATAGAAAAAGTTTTCAAATTAATTTTTTTTAAATAAAAAAATTAAAACTAATAATAATTAAAATAGAAGATCACATAAGTAATATTTAAAAATAAGAGAGAAGAGAAAGAATGGATAATAAGATTGAAAATTAAATATATGTTTATTTAAAATAAAATCATAATAAAAATAATTAGAATAATAACTTTTAATAACGATTCAAAATCTTGAATTTTTTTTGAGAATTTGATTACTTGTTTAAAAAAATTTAAAATTCAAATAAATACAAGAAAGAAAATATATTTTTTTTCTAAACGAACCAAACACTAAAATTTAAAAACAAAAAAAATATATTACTTTTAAGGTTAGATTTCCTACCAACCAAACGAGATCTTATATTAAAACAATTAATAAGAATGAAAGAATTAAGAAAAGGAAATTACTTTAGAAAATAATGGAAGAAAAAAGCATTTGATTACTCAAGGATAAATTGGACATATGAGAATCAAAATTGCTTCGGATGCTTTTTTCTCTCTTAAAACAATAGTCTATTAATGAGGTGGCACAATGGCCAAATTACATAGTCACAAGGGCTAAGAGGGCTTCATGGTGTCGTAACTGGATACAGCGCTATAACCCACGAAGACAAAGGCCCACAAAGGAGTAAAAAAGCCCACAATGGACAAAAACCCGATTAGCGGGACAAAGGCCGACTAGTGGCATAAAAGTTGAAAGCCTAGATGACCTAGGATCAACCGAAAGTACAAAGGCTCGATTATATTGAGTCACTAATACTATACAAAAGTAATGTTACTTATCTCAATTGGCTCACTACGAATGGCCTTTGGTGAAAAAAACTAGAACTAAATCTCTAACTATCACCTCATGCATTTGTGTGGAATCCAACTTGCATATGTTGAATAGCGCCGCCACCCAACTACTGCCGCAGGTGTTGAAGAGTCAAAGGGTTCTGCTACTACCGTATGGAGAGAATGCAGTAGCTAAAAGATAAAAAATAAAATTCAAATTTTTGAACGTTGCACTATAGCTACAGTAGCTATAGTGCAACGTTCTCACTTTTTTTGCATCATGTATCGCCCCTAGCAACAGTAAAATGGGATGGGCAGCCGCCCTTTGTCACTTTAAAATTGCGTCAGATGCTAAAGGTTACTCATTTTGGAGACCCCGCGCGAGGTGCGGGAGTGTCCAAAATTTTTTTATATTTAAATTATTTAAAATTTTTAAAGAAAATTTGATATGTATTTTTTAAAAATATGTAACTTGGATTTATTTTTAATATTTTAAAATTATTTTCTAAACTATATAATTTTTTTGTTAAATTAATTTAAATGTAGAATAAATCGTAAAGAAATATTATAAATTGAAATAATAAATTTTTTTTATTATAAAAAAATTTATATTGAAAGTGATTTATAGATAACTAAAACTATTATCAATAAAGAATACTATTAAAAATAGCAATTTCTATCCAAACAACTAAGTTTGATGTACTTGTTTTAAAAATTTTAACAATTTTTTATTAATATTAGTTTTTATATTTGTATATGAATTTAATTTATTTTGATAGTACATTTTTTATTACTCATTACAATTTATTAGTAGAAGTATAAATAATTGCTTCCCATTTATCCCCAACAAAACCTTTTAAACTTTTTTTTTTAAATCTCTATGTGTATGTTTCAAATGTTTTTTCTAGTATTTTTAAATTATTTTTATTTTACTTTCTAAACCATATAATTTTTTCAAAAATAATTTTAAATTAAAATCAGTTATATAATAATTTTTTGTAATTAAAATATTTTTTTTATGTGTGAAAATTATACTAAATGGTAACTTTTAAGTTTAAGATCACTATTACAAAAAAAATAAAAATGATCACTTTCACACAAATAGTTAAGTTTATTATAATAATGTTATGTGTTCTAACAATTAAATATTTAAGTTATATATTAGATTTGCATCCCAAATATAAATTATTTTTAATAATACATCTTCCATGTTACAATGATCAAAATAAAAAAATATCTTACCATCATACATTTAGTTTTTACTATTTATATATAATTTACTTTTAACTTTTAACATGGTTTTTATCGTTTTTAATTATATATGGAATAAGTGAGTAAAATTTATGATTATTGTTTTTTTAAAAAAAAATTAAATAAATATTGATATTTTAAAAAAAGTTCCTAAAATATTGAAGTCGATATCATGGATATTAGCTTCATAAAAATTTTAAAAAAAAAAAAAACCTTCTTCCTTTTCCTTTTCTTTTTCCCTCACGTATAGTCTCCTTCTTCTCTGCACACATCCTCCTCCTCCCCCCTTCTGCATCCCGTCCCAACCATTGCCCTCACATCATCACCCCATATGGTTCTTTCTTTTTTTTGTTTGCTTGCTTTTTCTTTTTCTTTTTCTTTTTGGGTACTGATTTTTGCTTGTGGTTCCAAGTGAGAGCAAAAGGAGGTGGCTGCAGATGGGGCAGAGAAGGGCTTTGTCAGCAGGGATGGTGTTGCTCTTAATAATGTTTGACTGCTTCTTTCTAAATCAAGATGTAGATTTGCTTCTGCACAAACAAATTTTCCAAGGTTTGCCTGCGATGTGGATTTTCTGGATTTTTTTGAATTTTTCTGGGTTTTGAGCTCTATCTGGTAGACAGAAGTCTATGTTGTTCTGGAGGAATTTTTGCGCCCAGAATTTTGTGAATTACCCCTGATTTTGCTTGGAGCGAACGTCCTCTTGAATTCAAACATGAAGATTCTTATTGTAACACTCCACCTCTGCTGTTGCTGTTAGAGTATTTTTGGCAATCCATCCGCTTTGGGTTTAATTTTTTGTTGCCTGAAGCTGCAGATCTCACACATCTGAAGCTTCATCCTATGATTTGGCAAGGCTGAAGACTCCGTTTGGGTGAGATAGGCTAAGGTACTCGCTTGATTGGATTGAAATTCTGGGCGGATTACTTGAGGTTATCTAGCTTTTTACTGGCAAGGGGTTTTTTTTTTATAAAATCGATATCCACCATATCGACTTTGAAGTCAATATCCCAGATATCAACTTCAGTATTTTAGGAAGAATTTTTAAAATATCAATATTTATTTAATATTTATTAAAAAATACAATTTTTATGGAAAAAAACTCAGAATAAGTACTCCAATATAAAAAAAAGAAAAAAAATTTAAAATATGTTGTTAAAAGTTAACCAAATTAATATATATGATTATAATTGATTAATATGTCTATATTTAAATATTAGTAGAGAAGTTCATATAATTAGTTATTTAATTAACACTCACATATTGAAATTAATACACACACATACATAATATCACAATTTGAACATTAATTTTTTTAATAATTTATTATTTATCCCACATAGTAGAATAAAAAATTAACTTTTGTTTTTGATTTATTGTTTATTATGCAAATTATTTTTATTTCATGTGGTACCACTTTATCCTCTATGAATCGAGAAACCAATTGCCCTGGAGATTCAATGTCAAACTGAATACAAAAAAAAAAAAATTAAAATTTAAACTTATGATGCCTAGTTTTGGCACTTTATAGCAAAAGGCCCACAACAGAGTCCTTCACAGAAAATTGGAATTGAATTGAAATTATAATTATGTAGAGTTAAATATATTACATTATAATTCCAAATTATTTTAATTTTTTTGTTTGACAAATCACTTAATCAAGGTGAAATTCATTTATAATTCCAAATTCTTTATTTAGATATTGAAAAATTACATGTAAATCATAATTTCAAATACAGTTAAAATTTACTAATTATGCATGTATAATAAATAATAAAATAAATGCTACTACATTAAAAGGGTTAGATGTTAATATCGATGCACATACAACAAATAATTTTGATCAAATATTTCTACATAAACAAACAATTTCAATATATCATGATCAAGTAACATTACTCTCGATCCAAAATTTTTAAATGTTTGCATTACTCTTTTAAATGGTATAATTAGTTGCAGTCGAAAAGTGAGTGCAACATCTATACTCAGTGGTTTCTAGTATGGCATCCATCACATAAGGGGGACTTTTCCGATAGATGCCTTAACCTACGGAAGTCCCAACCATATGCTTCCTAGTTGCCAATGTCAAATTGAGCCAAAGAACAAATAGTCCTGCACAATGTTGTTAAAAATGCGAGTTTACTCGTACGATTTTATGAGCCAAAATCAAGTATCCGATTTAACGCATATTCAAAATCGAAATTTGGTAAAATCGGAGTGAAATCGCGAGTTGGCTTGTGAAATCATCAAAATCACTCGTTCCAACAGATTCCACCAAAATGCTAATTTCACCTGTGTTTTATCATTTATTTTGCTTTTAGCAATTCAGCTTTTCGCCAAACTCGCCCGGTAGAGAAAGTCTTGAGATTTTGAATGAATTTTGGAGTCGCAAATTGGAGATCCATCTCCAGATTCATTCTATTCCCGTGCACATGATTCCAGAGAAAGCTCTACTTTCATTACACAAAAAGAGAGATAGAGAAGGAAAAAGATGGCATCTTTTGATACGTTTAGCATTGACGGCAATGCTCCAGCGATGACACATTCATTCCACGACGACGGGTACGGTGGGTTGGACTCTTACAGCTCTTTTTCCTCTGCTAACACTCCTCCCTACCATGCCATGGATACTCCCTTGCTGCACCGTCTGGAGCTTCCTTGATTCTGATTTCGAATGGAAATGGCAAGCCTTATGACCTTGGGAATGATTCAGAAGGAATTTTTAGCTCCAATGGACTTGTTTTTCCACCTCCCAATGAGATGCAAGAAGAAGACTTTGCTCTCAGGAATGGCGTCGGTGAGTTAGTTTTCTGGAAATTTTGTACTTTGTTAAGGTAATTTTATGCAACTATTTATTACAATAAGAATGTATATGTTTTTATGAACTTCAAAGTTTGATTCAAATGATGATTGTGAGGATTGCATTGTTGATTAACTAGATTTGGTTTTATGCCGGAAAGATCCAATTTTGATGCCTGTGTATATCTGTTATCTGTATCTTCAAGATCGGATCTTGGGTGAATATAATTGATAGCTGTTTTTGAAGTTGATTTGAGAAAATGGATCTTTCCCAAATTAGTAAAGTATGTGGGGGGTGTGAATTCTGTGATTGTTCAATCCTTGGTCTGTGTTCATTTGTGCTTGGTTATTTCTTGGTATGCACATAACTTGTTTGACAAAATGTCCCAAAGAAAATAGTCCCACATTTTCATGGATTATAAAGTCTTTAATCACTATGGTTATTGTATGCTACTTGTGTTCTATATGTTTGGCTCCTTAATACTGTCATCTTGTCAGATAATGAACTCTGATTCGGTCCGCAAATCTATGTGTTACAGTGATATAGAGTTTTAAATGGTAAACTTCTAACAAGTAAGGCCATAAATTTTGAATGTTGACTAGCATTTTTTGAGACTGCAAAGATTAAATTATCAGTATGAATGACATAGGATATAAAAGCGTTAAAAGATGCTCAAAATGATCATTGGTGAATTAGAAGGGTTGAACTGAATATAGAAAAATAATTTATAAATTTAACATATATTATATATAATATATTTATTATGTTATTTTCTTAATTTGTAGAATCTTACGATTTTACGATCCGATTTTGTGAACCTTCTACCAATTTTACGTAAAAACTCAAGTTTAACACCTGGTCCTGCAAACTTACAAAGTTTGCAACTTTTCTCCAATCTCATACCTATGATCTCAATCTGTCTTCTACGGTTGATCTTCCTAGCAAGAGAAGTCATGCAATGAAAAAAGCAAAAGAATATCATGTAAAACATTATTCCTTTTTTGTAAAACAATTAGCAATTATCAAAAGATATAACAAATCTACAAGATGTAATAATAGAAAAATGATGATTCATAATGGAATATACCATTGTGGACAAAATATAACCAAAGAA
Source organism: Gynochthodes officinalis (assembly GCA_020080225.1). NCBI lineage: Eukaryota > Viridiplantae > Streptophyta > Magnoliopsida > Gentianales > Rubiaceae > Gynochthodes > Gynochthodes officinalis. Next base: position 30,049,671 of record CM034625.1, on the reverse strand, counting down.
CCACTTCTAGTAATTGTGGACAAAATATAACCAAAGAACCACTTCTAGTAATCTCTAAGTGTAGGTAATGACACAAGAAAAACTAGTTCAAGAAAATGTGTACATCAAAATGTTATTCACTCTTTTCCATTTCATATCAAAACAAGCACCTAAGAACTTTGGCCTAGCCATTCACATCATTATGAAAAGGAAAGAAGAATTTGTGATGGTTTGTTAGTCCTTAACAGAGTCTGATGCCTTGCTTGTCTAACTGACTCTTTATAGCTTGCAAGTACCACTCTACCACCTCTTTGAGTGCCACATGAAATCTGTGGCCAAGAAAAGTGTAGCTTGGATATGAAGTGTTTTCCTGCAACAAGTAGATTGGCACCAAGAGTAATGAGATGAGAATGACACATAGGTAAACTGTGCAAATAGTAAATTCAAACAATATATAGGCTAGTAGGTTTCTTTGGGTTGTGAGTGTATTTCCCAGTCTAGAAAAACAAACAAACAAACAAATAGCTGTGGTGAGTGAGCTAAATTGATACATTTTCAATGCCTGCTAATCAATTTCCAAATCTACTTATTTGCCAATCCATCCCAACAATTAGCAGTATTAATTTGCATTTTTTAAAATTGTATGAATCACATAGTATCACTACATTTGCTCTTTCAACAACTAACCTATATTAAGCCTCTTGGATGCTGTGTAAAAAACCAAGCAAATCAGTAAAATCACTAAACTCCAGAACAAGGTTGCAGAGTGTACGGCGATAGGGTTCTTTGTCAAGCTCATCTTCATCCCTATCAATAACAGCACTACTTACAAATACTATATAGTAGTTGTTGACCATCTGTATATAACAACAAAAGTACCCATAGCAACAAGTGAATTAAGAGGACCACTAAAATTCTACTAGAAGACACGACCTTTTACACAAAAATATTACCTCATTAACAAGATCAACAAAGCAGCCATAATCCGACAGTAGTGTAGGTTCTCCATAACTCATGTTTATAAGATCACATTTATGTTGAAAAAAATAAAAATTCAAAATTCAAAAGTTAATGAAAGAAAATTTAGAAATGAACAGTGTTCACATGATTCCACATACAACACCAAATAGACAAGAAAGGCTAACAGGACTGAATACCTCCTTCAGAAAATAAAAGAAATAGCAATCATCCATGAAGATGGGATCTACCTTAACAAAAACCTAGAGAAAAGCAATCATCCATGTTATGGCGCAAATAGTACCAAGTAGAAACTTAAGTTGACCTTTTTTGCAAAAACCTACACCTACCTCCACAGCTACAATCATTGCCCATGTCAAACCAGTTCCTGTCTCCATTGATCCTAAACGTGAATCCCCAATTTTACATGAAATCAGCTGTGCTCCAATTGCAAACCCATTTAGTAAAGGTTCCTACATCATTGAGTATATAGTGTAAGAACTTGTAGCACCAAGAAATATAGTGTAATATTTTCCACTTTTCTTTTTCTTTTTCATTTTTTTTGAATAATTAAAGGGTAACATAAGGCAGAAATACCCCTGGCTTATTAAAATATACCTTTGGGTGAAAAGCAACTATAATTCCAACAACATGAGTACTGTGTTGTGGTGAGCTATCTATCACAATGCTTAAAACATTACCCTCATCATACACATTAACTACAAATGTACAAGCATCTAACTTATTGAAAACATCATATTTTTGTTCTTTCCTACAAAGTTAGTTCCCTAGTTAAGTCCAGTAATCATCAAATCGAAGTATGAAACTGAAAAATGCTTGCTCTACAAATGGAAATTTTGCAAGACGAGTTAAAGATTTTCAAGACAAATTAATCCAAACCTATTGATGAAAACATGAGATAAATTATGCATGCCCTACCAAACTAGAATTTTCTTATGTATTGATATAAAAAATATGTGAAGAAAATAGCATTTTCCATCAAGCAACGGTTGCATAAATACAAAAGGATGTCTATTAAATTATCAATGGCCATAAATTCACAAAATATAATCCTGAGAGATCAATCTTCTTCTCAGAGGAATGCAAGTTTAAAACCACAAAAAAGAATGAGCTTAAATTCCACAAGAAATTAAGAAATAGCATCTATCATGCAACAAAAAATATGCTTCAATAAGGAAGATAAAAGCATATTCAATTTAAACAATACATACATATTAGGAGCAAAGGTCTCATGGGCACGGGAATATGTAAGAAATTGTAGCTAACATCGAGCTAAGCCACTCTATTTAGCTGATTTATGTGAAGGGCAATATTCACTAATTCAGTTTCTTATTCATACAATAACAAGAAATCAAACTGCAACTCCATTACTATGTGCTAATTCTCAGCTTACTGCAGACTCAACTAGATGCATGAACATGTAATTCTAGATGAGAAATGATTCATTCACAACATGGAATAACATACTTATAATTGGTCGAATGAACAAAGTCAGCAAGCTTTCCCAGTCCAGGTTCATTCTCAAGACTTTGGGTTTCAAGAGCAACCCTCCACAATTCTCCATCATGCCATACAACAGCATCTATAACTGGCCCTTTGTCATCATAGCTCTAAATAATAAAAATAACATTAACCAAAAGTAAACTAAAAGATATCCAATAGAGAAATCGAATGAAAAATAATTGAATAGGAACACTGACTTTGGCCTGTTTGCATAGAATATCAACCCTATTCTTTAGATCTTCACAAGCATTTTTCAAGTTTGCATTCTCAACCTTTGTGTGTTTTTATTGCCACAAAATAATTCTAGTCACAATAAAGTCTCTGATAAAAGGAAAATGAGTACAACCTTCTTGAATGAAGATACTTATCAATTAAACAGAGTGAGCACAAGAAACACAAGGACTATTTTAGCAATTAAAATTTTCTATCAGATAACTATCTACATAATTAATTTCCAGCACTTTGACCACAAACAAGTTCTTTCACGCAAGCAAGTTCAGAATCATGCCTCACAACCTATATTAGTTCCCAAAAAGGTTTCGAGATACAAGTTATATGGATACTTAAGAAGAACATAGGTGTAATCTTTTTGAAATGCTTTCATAGAAAAGGTATCACATAATATGCATTACAAGGAACATTAGTTTGATTCCTACACAAATTTATATTGCCAGCCACTAAAAAATTATTCTTAAAATCTAGATTCTGACAAATTTATATCCAATAGACAGAAAAATGTTCTACAGCTAGATTCTAAACTATTTTACTCATAAGTTTAGGGGGGTTCTTTAACCTTATCAAAGTCATCAAGCTCCTTGACAAACTCAGTAACTGTTTCTTTATTTTTTTTCATCCCATCTCTTTTTCCTCTCTTTCTGCACATGGTAAAATTTATGAGAAATTAGCAAAAATAACTCCAATACAACATCTATGGACTAAAAATTATATCCCAGCATCTATACCTAAGTAAAAATAGAATAAAGACTGAAACTTGAAATAAATAGATAATTCACATTTTAATACAACACCATTTTTTTCCACAATTGATCAAACTATCAAAATAACAAAAGAGTACTAATAGATCAAACTTGAAATAAATAGATCATGTTTGTTTACCTACTTTGGCGTTAGTTTAGACAATGTGATAAGATTGCCATGGCTTCTTGTCATGGTTGTCATTTGAGGCTGATTGTGAGGTTTCACTTTGTGCCATTTCTGTAGTTTGATTTGATTTTGAGCTAGTGTTCAACATCACATCCATCAAGCAAGATTGTCTCTTTCAGTGGGCGATTGGACCAGTTAAGTTTGGATAGTTGAGAGACCAGGTAGTTTGGCGAGTGGCGAACCCTTGCAAGCTCCCCACTAACGGTGAGATATTGTCAAGGCTAGTAGTGATGGCAATGGCAATGGTGACGGTGACGGTGACGGCGAACGGAGTTGGAGCAAAGACAGGGTGGGAGCAGAGACAGCTTGAGACGGAAAGCAATGGGAAAGAATCAATGAAGATGGAAATTTTACCCATTTTCTTATGACCCGAAATGGGCACAATTAACCCGAAATAGAATGCGCGTGCCTTGAAATTAGATTTGCAAATTTTAAGTTTTGATAAAGAATTTAGTGTGTAGGATTGAGAGGGCACAGAATTATAATACAATTCTAATTTTCTCATATTTTGTAAAAATAAACACCAGAATTAGAATTGGAGGGTTTCAAATTTTAATTCTAAAACCCTAATTCTAAGATGCCAAACAAACTCAGCTCCATTTGGTGCCTTAGAATTATAATTGTAATTATGTAAAAATGAATTTATTATATTAGAGTTCTAAATTATTTGAATTTTTCTGTTTGGTAAATCACTTGAATCAACATGGAATTCATTTATAATTCCAAATTCTTTGTTTGGATATTAAAAAATTACATGTAAATTGAAATTTCAAATACAACTAAAATTTACTAATTAAATATAAATTAAAATTTCAAATACATTTAAAATTTACTAATTATGCATCTATAATAAATAATAGAATAAAAACTACTACATATCATATCATTCATTCAACAAAACTTATATCGCAAGCAAGTAACAAAAACTAGTCGAGGAAGGGATAACCAAAAGGAACATGCAAATCACTTACAAAATGTGTCAATCTTTCCTTAAATTTTTTGGGCGAAATAACCAGAAAATCAACAAAGTGAAATTACTAAAAAAGCATCTAGCTAGAACTATGTTGTTTTCTTTTGGAGCAAAATGTTTGATCGAAATTCCTAAATAAATATCATTGCTCTCCTCATCTAAATTTAAAATTATAGTATAATAAGCGTCATGGTAGAACTCCAAATCCAAAGTTAAGTTAAGGATTTACACAAAGTCATCCCTTGACAACAATAGCTGATTCATCAAGAGGCTTTGGCTTTGAGTAGCAATATCTGTGGTAAAGAGTCCTATCAACTTGACTGAAAAAGTAGCACAATTAACACCATTTTTTCCTTCCAAAAATTAAAAAAAAAAAAAGCAAAAATAGAGGGGGATCAATGAGTGGTGACTAGTATGTTTCCAAGCCACAAATATCTCTGTGAGTGCTTTCTTAGTAAAATAATTTTCTTACCAAATAAAACGACCTTTCTCAGAAAGGATAAGACTTAAAAATTAGAAGAAGACACCACAAGAAGTAAAGAAAAGAACGATGCCATTTCAACCTTCTATTTTCCCCATACAATAAGAGCTTCTTGTATCCAAACAACAATCACAAAGACCATCCCAACAACCTAAGAATTGAACTCGACAGCACCAAACCACAATAATTAGCATACCAATCAAAATGGATGAAGCACAAATTCCCAACTCAACTAAGAACATGACTGCCAAATCCAACACAAAACCAAAACACCCAATCCCTTGAATAAATAATCATCTCTATTTCAAGTACATATTTTAAGCAGCATCTACCAAAAGAATGAAAATATGAAAAAAAAAGAAGCAAAAGTAAAAAGGAGAGCTTTTATTATCCAAAAGAAATTCACAAACTTCAATACTTTTGAATCACTCTTCGAGGTGCATCAAAATCCATTGCTATCTCAAGTGACTTGGCATCCCAGAAAATGTATCAAATAATCTTTGATCATGCATCATCATAGCTAGAGCCTTCAACTCGTGCCTGGTATCCAAATCAATATTTTCTAATTCCTTTAGTACTACCTCAGCGGTGGCTTTGGTGTTTCTGTCATTAAATATTTATCAAGAGAATTAGCCATTCATCCCTAAATGTCATATAGAACTTGTAAATTAGAGTGCTTTCTCTTTGTTCCATGAGAACTAGTTGAAGATGATGCTTTTGCTTTTAAGCGCTCTTGTCGCGCCATCATAATATTTATAACATCATCTTCCTCCATTGTCCTCTAGTCGGTTCCAAATGATTCTTGTGCATTGGATTCCATATCAAAATTTGCCTCTCCAATAGTTTTGGCACCTTCTCCACTAGCATGATCTTGAGCAAATATTGTACAAATATCATCCCAATTTTCAACAACAAATTTTCTCCTATATGGTGCAAGTTTGGGATTTGCCTTCAAAATAAAAATTAGTTATTAAACAAATTTCAACAATCATGTAATTTATATTAATGTACATGCATATGGAATAACTTGCAAGTTTGAAGAAGAAAACATTAGATAAATAAACTGAAATAAGAGTTACTTCTAATCATTCTTTCCACACATTTTCATCATGAATTTCAATTCGACTATTTGAATAATCCCATGTAATGGCAAAACCAGAATTACATGAAACCAACAAAAGATGTACTATCTCAAGAGGAGCATTCACAGCAATTGCCAAGCTATAAGCTTCCATGCACATTTACCATCCAATTTGTTTCCTTGATTCATTTACTCTACAAAACAAGTCCCTAAAACTTTATCCATTTCAGGAGTCCAAGTAAAGTATTCATTTTCTTTTACCTTTTCTTTCCTGAAAGTTGCTTATGACTCAAATGCCATCAATAAAAATTTAAAAGTTCATAAGGTCAAATAACTCAAATGCATAACAAAGATGTGAAATTCAGTTGTAAAACATTGTCCTTTATCTACAAAATTTAGCTATATAACAAATGATGGTAAACAAATGCATTTAGAACTTTTAATAAAGTGATTGAGAAAGTATAAATCTATGTGCAATGGCAAAGTAGAAGCTGAGAAAACAAACCTAAAATGCCCATTCCCAAGGTTCATAACAAGATAATGAAATATTAACAAGATACAATCACATATATATAGATGCATGCTTGGACCAAAATGAAGTTGCCAAAAATGAAAACGAGAAGTATTTAATAATTACATAAGATCCTGTCTAAAGTCAAATGTTAAAATCCTTAAAGACGGGCAATAAGACATAATAATAAATTCAGAATAAATCCAACAATTGTGTTGAATATTACATAAATTCCTATCTATTGCGCCTATTTTGATAATCAACAAACATTGCTTGTGCTAGTTCATCCCTAAACCTTGTCCAATCATTAGTAGCTGGCACAATAGTAATTCGATCAAAGTGTTCAACATGTATACCACTTTGTGTGTTCAGTTGATTCTCTTCATCTTCATCATCATCATTAACATTATCATCATCTTCATTTCATTGCCCAAGAAGATCAACATCAACTTCATCCAATAATAAATCATTAGGTTCTTCTACTCAAATAAAATTATGAAGGATGATGCAAGCATTAATGATATCAACATGTGTTTTGACATCAAAAAGAGATTCACTTCTCAAAATTCCCCATCACTTTTTTAGTAAACCAAACCCTCTTTCAATTACATTTCTAGCTACTGAATGTCGAAGGTTGAATAACTCATTTGAAGTTTGTGGCTTATTGACCCTCACTGACCACTCATTGAGATGATATCGAACTCCTCTATAAGGAGCTAAAAAACTAGGGCCATTTGTATAACTCGCGTCCGCAAGGAAGTATTTTCCTACAAAATTAAATGTAGTAGTTTTTTTTTCCCCTTATATGTAAGGATATTTGAAAATAATAACAAAAGAAAGGGAAAAAAAATGAGAAAAGTCTAATTAAATCATACCCTTACGAACAATCAATGAATCTTGTGCAACTAATGCATCATGTAATATTTCACTATCTGCTGCAAATCCTTCCTATCCCATCCCAGCAATACGTAAGTAAACTTTAAGTCACGAGAGCATACAACCAAAACATTTGTTGATATCTCACCCTTTCTATATCTTCCTTGGTCTCTAAATGGAACACTTTAATATGAGTTCCATCTAATGCTCCAAGACAATTCTAACACAAAGCAACACATAATAAATAGTTAAACTTATAAATTAATATTATTGACTAATAAAAAAAAAGAAATAACAGTTACTTGAAATCAATCCCACTTTTCATCATCAAATCCTTTTCTGTTTTCGGTTGGATAACATATTGTTTTCCTATTATTAAAATAGCACATAGGACTATGTTAAAGTACCGACTAACTGTCTCACCTAATCTTATGAAATTGAAACTAACTTTTCGATTCTTCAAATTATAAGCAAGCACGTAAAGAAACATAGAAACTACTTCTTCAATAGTTATATGTATTGAATCTCTCAAGCCTCCTTGGTCTCTTAGGTTAGTACATAAGATCGTAAAACAATGTTTAGTGAATCGAAGTTGATCATTACAAACTCTATCACTCACATAATAAAGTTGCCTTAGGTATATTTCTCGTGCTATCTTAAAGTCTAGTTTAAGTTCCTTCACAATATGCTTTTCATGCCACTAAATGGCCAAGGTAGCTATGGTGATAATACGATTTATGATCATTGCTTTTCGTTTCTTTGTGGCTCCACTCTCATCTTCATTTCGAGGAAAGTGGAAATCCATGTACTATAATTAAAATAATGAAAAAAATAAAATAAGAATTTTGAATGAGCAAGACAATGAAAACTCGAGAAGTACCATTATAGAAAACAAATAGAAAAAATGAAACTGAGAAAATCCAAGGATGGGCATAAATAGCTAAAAAATGTAAGGAATCTAGTACTTTGATCTCTTTCTAAAAGTACTGGACCTTTATTCACCTGCCAAGAGTAGAAGAAAAATTACACAACTCTTTACTCAAATAAAAATTTAGGATTCAATTAAATTACAAATGATAATGAAAGAAGAACAAATAAAATTTAGCTCATATCATTTGAAACAAAGGGCAAAGAAGCTAAAAGAACACTAGATTTGGTCATCTACAATAGGATTAATCAAAGCACCATCAATAAATACCAAAGCAATAAATACATTGATAATCTCAATAGAAAAAAATTCCATAATTGATCAAAAGTCCTAGAAGCAATTAGTTGGAAAACTGATGACTAATAATCTTCAACATGGATTTTCAGATATATCTACTTTCTCACAGCAGTAAATTTCAAAGGCTAAGTCAGACAATAACTGGAGCAACAACTAGCATTGGGCCTTAATATCATCCATAGAGCAAGAGAAACAAGTTAGGATCCAAAGAATAATTAGGAATCTCATATGCCAAATCAGAGAAGACTGGAGATCCTCCCACTTGATACTAAGGTAAAAATGCACAAAGTAGTAATTCTAATGGTAGGGGATTGCCTTTGAATGAAAATAAAATATGAATGAGAGAAAGAGGTGATCACCATGGTAAGGGGAACGATTAGATCAAGGCAAAATCTTTATAACTACCATTGATTGTCAATTCAAAAGGAACAAGTCTTCATGAGAGTCCCTAATTTAAAGTCTTATAATCATTTGAGAACGTATCCAAAAATGAACTTCTATTGCTCAAAAGTTAATTCAAAAGGCACCATAATAGTTTCTTGAGTTTTCAAGCCACTTCCCATTCTTTATCTAACAAATCAACTCATTATGCAATCTAGTCAAGTGATCTAATGAACTAGTCCAAAAAAAAAATCAAAATCTTCTCAACCAGAATATGATAACTGAGGAATAGAAAGCCAATTCCTTGGTTTTTCAAAACCATCTCAATCACATAAGATGTCAAAGAGACAAAACTCATCTGTAAAATAGATGCTATAACAAGAACAAAACACCACATAGGTACACAATAAAAGTAAATAGTACCTAGGGACACCTAACATATCTATATCCAAACTACATCTAGCTAATTCGAAAGGATTTCCTTTTTCAATAGCTATGCTAAAGAGTAGAGATAAACCCGCAGCTAAGAACTCAACATTCAAAATCAAGGCTTTGAATAAAAAGTAAAAATTTTTCAGTTATTGTAGTTACTTGAGACCCAATTAGTATTTGCTCTTTGCAAAAGCCTGCAATGCTCCCAACCCAAAACCTTATATGAGGTAGATTCAAACTCAATTATGCTTTCTATTCATTTGGATTTTGAGAGATAAGGAAAGACTTTTTGCCAAGGCATCATGAGTCAGTTTGTAGTACCTAGTTGGAATCTAAACCACCAAATACAAGACCAAGTAGATGGAGGAGAAGGGAGCAGAACCTTTCATGAGCAAATATAGTGGTTTAACAACCATGAGCAAATATAGTGGTTTAACAACCATGAGCAGATTGAACGAAAAAGAAGGAGGAAATTGGGATTGGGCGGAGCTTGGAGTCGATGAAAATTAGAGGCAGAGGTCTGCGATTTAGAGCAATGTTACCTGTTTTTGTTATAACCCAAATACACGACCTGTTTTTAACTTTAGATCCACATTTAAAATTTTTTTTTTGAGGTATTTGTTTTGGAATTTTTGAGTTTCAGTAAAGAATTCAATTTATAGAATTGGAAGGAGGTAGAATTGGAACATGTTTCTAATTCTTTAACTTTTTGTGAAAACAAATAATAGACCAATTCCAATTCTAAGGTTCCAATTTTATGGTACCAATCAGAGCCTAACATACTTTATAGTCCTGGGTCTAAAGAATTGACAAGAGTTAGAGATACCCTTTTTAGTCTTTTGGATTAATATTTAACACTATCCAAGATATTTGGCATATTCTCTTTATATTCTAGAGATACGAAGGAGATACATATTACTAGAGTTGCAGAGAATGAAGGAAAGTAATCAATGGATGTTTTTATGGTATAAAAAATTAACATTTTAGTTTTATTGCATTGTTATATTTAACATTTCGCCTATGTTGTTTTTTAAGATGTATGTTTGTTAATGTGATAGGAATTTGATCCATTTGAAAGTTTTGAGTATGTTATTAGTACACAAAAGAGACAATTAAAAATGTATTTAGGTGAGCCAAGAAATAAAAGAGTATCAGTAATTCAAGTTCTTGATATTTTCAAAATTTAGGAATATCATTATTAAGATTTGGCTAAACTAGCTAATGATGTCCTATGTGTTCCTATATCAACTGTTGCCTCAAAATATGCTTTTAGTTTTGGTGGTAGAATTCTATATCAGTTTCGTAACTCATAATCATCACAGATTGTTGAAACATTAATTTGTAGAAGTGATTGATTGTTTAGAGATAAAGGTAGTATTAATCAACTATTTTTCTATTTATATGTTTTATTTATAAAATTGTATTTTTTTAATTTATGCTTTTCATTCTCTTGTTATAGAAGTGTTAAAAATATTCTTGGATGAAGTTACTCAAAATATTATGGTTGTGAATACCAACAATAGTGGTGAAACTTATGTAGAATTTAGAGAAGTTTAAAACATGAATTTGGTTATTATTTGAACGATTCTTCATTCATGTTGCTTGGTAAGTTACTATATTAATACTTGAATTATTTTTATTGACTATAAATAGTTAATTATACCATATCTTACTTGTAAGATTTAATGGTTTGTTTTCAGGTCACTTAAGAAGGATGACTGTGGTTTAGAACTTTGATTATTTCTAGATTATTTCAATAATTTAGTTTGTATGACTTTGGAATCGGATATTTGAGATTTGATTTGTAATTTGGGAAATGTTTTTATGACTTTGATTTTGTTTGGTAATAGATGAAATTTTAGTTGGAAATATTTTCATTATTATGTGATATTACACAAACTATTAAATGCAATTAGAGGTACTTTTAGGTACTTTGGTGTTCTAGTTTTTAACATGTATGTAGGTATTTTCATGTCGTGTTACCTATGAAATGAATAGGTCATTAAACTGTTTTAGGGCTCATAGGTATTTAGGTATTTTTGTGCTCTGTCGTGTTACCCACAAAATAAATATTAGTGTTCATGTTATATTATCTGACCATTATGATCAAATGAGTTATGTTCGAATTCGTGTAAAATCTATAATACTTATATTTTAACATGACCTGATTACCACACTTATATATTCAATTTTATGAATTATATGTATATATTGTCCAATAAGGCAATAGCAATGAGTTTGTATATAGGTTTATAACTTATGTGTTATTGTTAATAAATTTACAACCACAATAAACCATGAGTCATTATAACTCATGATTTATATCAAATGTTTCTATAACATAATTTAAATAATGTTAGTAATAGACACCCTTCCACAATTGAGTCGCTATTAGTTTATTATCCATAACACTCCTCCTGTCTCGAAAAAAGAGTCTAACTTGAAAAAATTTCTTTATCCCAAAAAAGAGCCCACATTTGGGATAAAATCTTGTATTACCCTCATTAATGATAACAATGTATAATTCAAATTAAAAAGTAGGGATAAAAATATAAAATTATAAATTTAATTGTGCATTAAGTGTTTTGTACTTTGCAATTTAAAAAAAAAGTTTACCAAATCAAAAGTGAAATCTTTTTTTGGACAAAAGGAATATCTCCAACTTAATTAAAACTTATTACTTATCACTTTCAATTTAATTAGTAGCTAAATATAACTATATAAATGAATTGTGAATATGACTATTTAATATTTATATTACACTAATTCTATGACTAATAATCATATAAATTATAGTTGCAAAGAATGTATAAAAACATATGACATCAATAATTATTGAAGAATAATTAATCGTATTTATATTAAGTGTTGCGGCACTTGTGTTCTATTTTCATTTGGAACTTTCATAAAAATTGAAATCACTTTATTGAAAATCACGATTTTTATGGAGATCCTACACTTATTTTTGGCCACAAAATCCTATTTCTTTTGCCTTTTTAGTTTTTAATGCATTTAGTATAGAGAAATTATATCTTTGACATTTTAAACTAAAGATAAGTGATTGATATGTGTCGCATTAAATTTTTTTATCTTTTTTTTTTTTGCATTTCATATAAATATATTTAAATTAAATTAGCTTTTGCAATTATTAAGACAAATAGTAGGGTTCGATTGGTAATAAATAAAAATTTTGGAGAGGTATATGTAATTTACCCAAAAAGATTTGGTATAATAGATATATATAAATAGAGAAATGGTATAACTAAAAGTTATACAAAATTGTATAAGATTTTCATGAGATATGTAAGTGTTGATAACGTTGCCTATTTATTAATTATTTATCTCGCTAAATGTTTAATAACAATTGTTGATATATTATTCACAAGCCATGTTAATACCTTATTTACAAGTATGTGTGACTTGAAATAACACATGTAGTATGTTGAATAAAAGTAGATGAATAATCATTTTTTGTGTTTTTGGTGGATGGCACGTATGTATTATAGTACCAAATGTTCTAAAGTTGTGAATGTAAGTTTTGTAGAAAATGTTTAAAAAATACATTGATGAATCAATGGTATATGCGATTTTAAATTGTGACACATATGTTAAATAAAGTGAAGTGTTTCAAAATGTTGAATTTATGTGTTATTAAAAAAGAAAAGGCTTAGTTAGTCATCTATTACTGTTGCATAATAAATAGTTATTGGTTTGTTGTGGATAAAGTCTTGAATATTGTCTATAAATAGTAACAATATTTTGAGATTGTTGATTACAAATTATAAAGTAGTTAGATTTTGTTTTTAAATATATAATCAATTGGAAGAATAAATAGCCTAATACCTCACAAACGCCCGTGTATAATAATCAAATAATGAAGTAAAAAAAATTGGATTATTGAAAACCACACGTAAACATGCTTGTTCCGATTATTGTATATAACTCTCTCTTTTATATATAGTAACATGTTTAGTATATATTCATAAATTTATGAAAATTATAAAAATAAGAATGGACGAATATTATATATATGAAAATAATGAATGTGAGTGGTTTATTACGGTTTTTTTTCCCTCTAAAACGTTAAAAAATTTATAACAATATGCAAAATTACAAGATTTAGCCAAACAAGTTCATTGCAGTTTAAATCACCAAAAGTTGAATTCGAATTTGTCCCCACATTGGCAAATATAATGAAGCAAAAACTCAAATCAAAGCACGGGCACATAATGCGAACTTGGATAAAATCAGACAATTATTAATGGGCCGGTTTGTGAAAATTTCATGAATATGTTAAAATCCTTAGGCAGAAGTTGGTCATGAAATGAAAATAATCTTAATTTATAAGAAACGATCTCACTTTTACCTTTCCACGTGAAGTGCCTTTTGAAAACAAAATTCAAAAATCTATTAAATTAGCAATCAATACCTTACATCAGCACATGACAAATCTTGACCTCGTGATAATCATTTCATTTTTCATCATACTCATCAAATAATGGTCTCAACTCTCACGATCACAAAAGATTGAAGTGTAATCTTTTCATTTTCATTCCAATCATGTTTCTACTCTCCTTACGTTTGTGAGTAGGGCCATACGGAGTGCATCATTAAGACGGCTTGTTATAGCAGAATATTTGATTGAAAATACCAAAATCACCTACGTTGGAGAGCTGAGAACATATGATATTTACCAAATTTAAAACTCTAAAAAATTTCTGGCCATTAGCTTAAGCAAATCACGTACCCCAGAATGTTACTACTCCATGAAATTTGTTGAGACTCATAGCTTCTTCAAAAGAACATATTTTTCTCAACTCATGGTTTTGTCCAAGCAATCACAGAATGTAATTCTTTTCTTGCAATAGAAATAGATGAACATAATAAAAAGCAAAAAATAAGGGATTAAGCTTTATAGAAGTCCATCGCTCAGCAATATGTAGTGTAAACTTGGCATCAGGATGGTGCGGACCCAAAAATAATCATAAATGAAACAATGATTTTTTTTTTTAAAACTTCCAACACAAATCCTTCGGTCAAAAGTACTTTAATTTGCTAAGAAGTTAAATTTATCAGCTCAATTAAATTTCACAACAGTGACAACGGGGGAACGAAAAGAGTAAACTTCTGAACCTTCTCTAATTTTTATGATCTAATGACTTAAATATGCAATGAATTTGATCTTTACAATTTATAAACTACATAAAATTTGGTCCAACTTATCTCAGTTTGCTAACCAGTTTTCAAAAACTGTTGAACACCCCAGTAACCAGGCTGCAAAAAGTTTGGTTCATAAGGCACTACAAAATGTTTTAAAGCTCATCATGCATTCGCTGTTCTAATGGTACATCCAACACGGGAATAGCTTCCTGGTTCACTTGGGGATGGGGAATATTTACATCTCTGCGGGCTCTGGGTAAAATATCTACTTCTTTTACCATACCAGATCTCACAGCATCCATAAGCTTTCTTTGCAACTTGAGTAAGCCAATACGCTTTGAAACAACATAAAGAACAGCAAGGGAAAACAGAAGAAACCCAACAACAAGAATTACCCTGCCAAGAAAAGCCAAAGCATCAGACTTGTGAACAAAGATCAGGCATAAATTTTATGCTAATTTTTTATTTTTCTTTTTCCAACACCTGTCAAAGACATCCTGACGTTGCATTGTGGAAAGAAGATTTCGGGTGCGCATCAGCAATGAGCGGTGACCTCTATACTCACTCTCAGCCTTGCCTAATACTGCAGTTGATTCTTCTGCAAAATTTTAAAATTTTACTTGCTACCATACTTTTCAACGATTGCATGTTTATTACATATTACCCCCTATGCTATAAAAAACTAGCTAATTTTCCATGAAGTAAGATGCAGCTGGATGAATAGAATGATATTCCTTTTGATACTACTGGCACGAAGTTTTCGGTACATATATGACAACACAGACAACCATATGAATCTTTAAACCCCTTTCTACACAAGTTACTGACTTTTTAGCATTTGTATTTTGCATCAGCTTTTGGTGAACTTGTTCATAAATCATTTTCAACAACCTCAAGCAAAAAATTAGAATATTTAAAACATTAATTTTGAAAAAAAAAAAATTCTATCATTTATGTTGTGCAGTTGAGATTTAAATCAGTATATCACATTAAAGATATTGAAATAAATACACTCAATTTCAGTTCTAAAATGGAGATCAGTTGAGTGTCATCCATTAATGAAATGACAAATTCAAAAAGTTAGTCATATAAATGAAATGATTTTGAACTGTGAATCAAAAAGCTACAATTGCTAAAAGAATTATATGTCTATCATCTTCCCCAACTTTCACCAAAAATAATGGGAAAAAAATTAAATAAATGGAATTAAAAAAAGGGGAAACAGTCAACAACTTTGGGGATCAAATAAAAACTGCATTAGTTCAAAAAGCAAACATCAAAACTAGAAAAGAACTTACCAAAAGTCATAAGTGTACTAGCACTTCTTTCAACTTCCTATAAGGATTGAGTAAAAATGTGAGAAAACTAGCATAAACTAAGGAAAATGAGAAACCCAAGAACCAGAATTGCCACTAACTTGGACCATCAACTGGCGGGTGCGTCTAAGGCTTTCCGTGATGCTTTCAGCAGCAGATGTCATTCCAGCTCTTGTCCTAACAAGTAATATCATAAAATGCAATCCATGAGTTCATATTATTCTCATTGACGATCTTTTCACAATCCTAAAATTATTGCATACAATACTCAAGCTTTGAAAAAGTAAAAGAATATTAAACTAACTGCAAATTGCGCCTACGAGTGGTAGACTCTCCTCCACCTCCCAAAAGAAGCTCTCTCTGTCAATTAAAAAAAAAACAATATGCATATCAAACAAGTAATAAAGACAATTTACGCCTTCAAATTATCTTCTTTAAGCAAGTATAGAAGTGATCGTTTAAAATATATAAAATCATGAAAGGATATTGCTGCCAATTGAACAAAATGAAAAATTACCTTCCAAAATACATAAATATAACAATAGCTCATGATAAATCACATGAGAATCTAGTTACCTCTTGTTGAGCAGTCCTTTTGATATTTTCCTTTGCTTGCAGATTGGCGTGTCTCAAACTTAATCGCAAGCTATATTTTTTTTATCAAAATCAGAAAAGAAAATAAATAAAACATCACCACAAAGTTAAATATTCACAATCTGTCTCCACAAATATAAGAAAGTGAACAAATTATTTAAACAAAAAATGTCACATGAGAGCTCAATCCTGCCAAGAATTTTTCTTGCTGATGTGTGAGTCACAATAAACTTGTTCTAAAGGCAATCATGATCTGTGATGTGTCAAGGCAATCGTTATGTGTAAGGGCAGTCATGATCTGTGAAGATAATTTTATTTATCAAAATCAGAAAGTATTTTTCTTAAGGCAATCATGATCTGTGATGTGTAACCAAGAGGAAAGCCAAGTTGCATGTCATAGTACCTAGACTCAGCTACACGAGCAAATTTGGAGTCTAAGGCTATGTTTGGTTTGTGTTTTTATTTGCAAAAAGTTAACTTTTTTCAACCACAAAAATAAAATTTCCAAATAATTTTTTATTTCAAAATTTAAAATTTAAATTCTCGCCAAAATTCTACTCACATTATTTCAAAGAAATTTTCCCTCAAATTTACATTTTCATATCGTTTTTCTCACAAAAATTCCCACCAAAACTTTTACACACCCTCAAATTTACATTTTCATATCGTTTTTCTCACAAAAATTCCCACCAAAACTTTTACACATTCCAATACATAATTCTCAAATACAATACAACCCAAACATAGCCTAAATTTAAGAAAACCATCCCCCCAACCTCTAACAGTCGTCACATATGTTTTTATTAATTCTTGAATCACCAAAAAATATACCTGCTTCTAACAACTGCAATCTCCACACAACCAAACATGCATACATATCAACATACTAAAAAATAAATCCATTTAAAATCATTTGATTGATGGCACCATCAATTAATCTATCTTCAAGAAACAACTTCTTGCAGAAAAGATGGGATTAAAACACATGTGGACAAAAGAAAGCAAGTAAAACCCAGTCAGTTGCACTAGTCACATGGACAACAATAATACGAGTTAATGCTACCAAAATAAAACCTGAGAAACTCTCTCTCTCTTCTCTCTGTACCTTTTCCAAGAGTGTTAAAGTTACAGGATGGCAAAGAATAGAAATCACAAAGTTCTTTAAGATATCAAAGAACAGTACAAATCTATAATCCCAGAGTCAACTCAATTCTTCCACCTATAACTCTGCAGTTCCTAATATCACAATTTTCGTCTTCCTTATTCAAATTACCAGATGTTTACTCTTTGAGCACTGTGCACTATCAAAATTACCTGAACAAACACCACAAAATTAAAGAATTTTTAACAACATGCATTCGCAACACTTCCAGATTTCAATCATCAAAATTCTAAACAACATATAAATATTACACAGATGTTTGTGATGTGAATAAAACTTATTAATTTTATATTAGTTTTCACATTTATCAACCAAACTTCCAAATTAATTGTCACACAATACACAATAGGCAATGCATTTTAGTATCAACGACAAACATTCTAATTGACACATAGAAATACACAAACTCATAGAATTTAAGATCAACACCTTTCAGTTTGCCCATTATAAAAAATTCAAAAACCAAGCCAAAGATTCAAACTTTTTAATTGGTCTCTCTTTTGCAATTACAATTCACAAACAAAATTTCCCAAAAAATTCAAAAAACACAAACACAAATACTAATAAAGTAATCATCAAGAGGGTACCTTTGGATTTGTTTTTCCCAAGAATGTGCCAAATCACGAGCCTGTTGAACTTGATCATCACTGGGAAGTTGAGGGGCCAGAAGATCAAGCTTAAAATGGAGAGATTGGAGTGACTGCAAGCAATCTTGAGCCAACCCATTTAATCTAGGCAACGAATTTTTACTCTGCTGTACTTCTTCTTCTTCAGAGGATAAACTTCTGCTCGGTTTTCCATACCCTTGAATCAATTTCATGTGTTCCAAAATTTGTTTGTGTTTTTCTTCAAACTCTTTCTTCAATTTCTCCACTTCCTCTACTACTGGATCCATTTAACTTTTAGTTTTTTAAACTATTAGTGTTGTTTTTTTCTGTCCTGGCGTTCTCAGTTGAAGAGCGTAATGTGCAAAAAATCTGAAGCAAGAAAACTGAGTTGGAATGTTTTGTTAGTAGGTAGGGGCAGAACTGAAAATTGCTTTTAAGGTGCAAATTTAACATTCCATTCATAAAACAAAAAAAAAGAGAAGTGAAAATCCACCTTTTATCACACTTTTATTATTTAAACACACTTTTCCATAGTGCCATATAACTTTTCACCAATACTAATACACTTTTTAATTTAAACTTAAGGACTATATTGTAAATTTACAAATATCTATCTCAAATAATTATGGATTGCAATTTAAGGTATGGAAAGCAAAAAAAACAATGGATAATTAAGAAAGAGGAGTCATCAACAAGACTAGTTTTTTGTCATGCGTTACATATTTAGGACCGACCCAATGACAAAATGAACCTAATACAACTAACCCAAGTTACCCAACCCAACTCTTGAGTGCAGCAATAGCAATTTTCAATCACTTGAACACAACCAACAAAACAAGAACAAAGAAAGGAGTATCCAGCATATGAAACATATTTAGGGGAACACCAGAAACAAAACTCTTAAGTGATACTACAAGAAAATCAGTCCCCTCATCTGTTGGGTTGAAGAGAAAAAATGTCGTTTCGTTCAACTAAAATTAATTTGACATGGAACAAACAGAGGTTCAGAGCAGTAAATCAACAGAAGGCATCCTAAATTCAATACACTCTCAGTCTCAGAAAAGCAAATTAAATCCAAAGCAAAACTGAAAATTGGGAGAAAACAGTTAAAGCCAGCACACATAAATTCCATAGGACTACAGGAAACCCCTACATCAAAGGGTTGAAGACTTATAGGTAGTAGTCCATAGTCTTTAGTATCAGGGATAAGACAAATAATTCTGAAAAATGAAAAAAAAAAAAATGACAGGCAAGGCAAAAAGCAATCAGATTCGATATATATATACTACAATAGTACTACTAGGTAAAAAATGGGCCGCATTTCATGGGGTCCACAGTTGTAGTTAGGCCGATTTAATTAAAATTAAAATGGGAGATTTAACAATTTTTTATCAGAAATATAATTTCTTGTTCATTTACTTAAAAGAAATTTTTTTTATCGAATGTATGTTTTGAAACACCGGTCAGTGAAATACATGGTTAAACCTTAAGTTTTATTACTGTTTATTTGAAATTATTATATAATAACTATTGTCATTGTACACCTCCATTGTTGTTTTTGAGTGTAAATGTCGTAATTCTTTTGAAGCAGGAAGGATTTTTATTTCTTATGAATATATCTTTTTCAATATTAACGACATTTATCATAAGTTATTCTACAAAGGATGAACAGCTTAACTGAAGTTTTAATGCTGGAAGTTAATTACTACAGACTATTGAGTAATATTTATTTATACTTAAAAGAAGGAAATTAAATATGTAATAAAATTCAACATGTACGATTCAGGTTCCCAGTGGGTTGGTGACAGAATCGGGTATCCCAATGAATAAGGGAAGCATTTACAGTGGGAATAATAGTCCACCCTATGTGCACCAAGCATATATAGATCAATTCACACAAGATTTTAACAAAAGGATAAAGCAGCAGAAAAAGCTATTTAATTGATTAACCAAAAAAAACAAAGCCGTGAGGCTTTATTCGCCAACAGAACGAACAAATGCAAAGGAAAAACTCTCGGTCAAGTTCCATGTGTAGGACTTAACCAAAGCCAAGTAAAAGATATAAAGGATTTACAATATTTAAATTATAAAAGGAAACAAACTTTTAAGGTATTCCTAGGGTAGTGCCCACAGATTAATGGACAATTATCTGATCATATACTCCTACAATCATTGGTGCAGCTCCAACCAAACACAACTGCGTTAGTTCTATCTTCCTGTTTGTCCAAGAATGGCAAAAGAAATATGGTAATTTAGGATTATGTTAACTTCCATTGTGATTGAGAAAGAAATGGACCTAACCGTTCATATTGATAATGTGTAATGTGGATCATATATTGGCATATGTGCAGGTGACTGTCAAGACTGAGCGGAGTCTGAAAGCTCCAGTTATACAGCACTTTTCTGAGACAATATCAGGATCCAGTACAATTAGAAGTTTTGATCAAGAACGTAGATCCCAGGATACAAGTATGAGACTAATTGATGGTTATTCTCGGCCAAATTTTCATAATAATGAGGCTATGCAATGAGAATCTAAACAAGAGTAATTCAAAGTAAGGTTATCAAGGCAAAATGACCTGCCCTGAATGCCAATTGTTTCAACCACTCAACTTATGATCAACTTTAGAAAAAAAATGATTGGTTTCAACCACCACTGAAATGCGAAAAGAAATTAGATTTTCTTTACATTTCAGACGATAAGATTTGTAGCTGATATCAGAAATTCACAGGCAGTAAAAGGAGGTAGAAAATGCAAATGCAATTCAGCTATTTTGCAGCTGTTACTAGTACATTGATGCCAACCAAGCCAAAACAAAGTTGCTTGTATCTCCAAGCATTTTGTCTCGATAATATGATATGGTATCATGGGCTATCATGGCCTGATTCTTAGTATACTTAAAATTATTGGTCCTTGCCAAAACAAAGGCACATAAAATAAACAGCTGGAAAAAAGACATAATTTCAAAGGCGAGAAAAGATTCAGCCCACATCTAAAAAATAGCAAAAGGAGCAAATTAATTCAGGAAACAAAGAGGACGAACAATGGTGCAAGCAAATTACTGAGACATACTGTTGAAACCAATGTGATTCTAGAGCCTCCCCAAATTTCTGCTTCACAAGATGTAATTAAGCACAACTGCAGAGGGCATTTGGGACAAAGTCGTATGAGAGAAAGTTATAACAGCAGAAAGCACAATACATTTCTTTCTAGGCCATATATAGTGATAAATTTCTCCCAATAAAATCAGACACAAACTCCCAAATAGAAATTTGACAAAATCTCTCCTTTGTTTACGGGAAGCATAAAAACAGTTGTTATAAAAATGAAAATGTAGAAAACAAGTCTGAGATATATATTTATCAAAAAATAAAAATGAATGATTACAGGATGCATAAAGTAGAGTATTTTTTCCAAAAATTTCCTTCGCTATGATGCTCTAGTCACAAAACCTGCTTTCGCATCTTCATGAACAACCGTTAAGATGCAGAACAACTCTAAAAAATAAACACTATAAAAAGCCTGCACAGATTTAACAAGGAAATTGATATTTATAAGAAATTGAAGCTATCTGTAGGAAATCGACATCAAATTCCCTTTTGTTAACTTAGTTATTCTCATTCTTGGTTAACTACCAACCAGGAACTCTCTCGGCCATTTTAGCAAACAAGCAGAGGGTATCATAACAACGGAAAAATGTTGGTCACCATTACCTTATACATCCTGTTTCAGCTAAATCGAAACAGCTTTTTTTATCTTTCTTTGGTGTTCGCTCTCAGTTTCATACCAAAGGGAAATGGGTTCACAAGGTTGAGAGCCGAATGAATTGATGTGGGCTTGGAGTTGCTCGCTCTTATAGTATTTCAGAGAAAGGCCTGACAAGATTTAAACTCCCGATCCATTTGAGAGTTCCTGCTTGAGCATGTTGCTTTCACCGGCAAACCCAGATATGAGGTAAGAAAAACGCAGCGCTGGAGGAAAGAAGGAAATGGGGATTTGGCGGAGGTTGGAGTCAATAACAATGGATGCGGTGGGTGTGCAATTTTCTAATTAAATCGAATATTGAACTAATTTGAAAAATCAAATTTGAAAAAAATTGAACTGAATTTGATTTTTGAATTTTGAGCAGAGTTGAATTCGAAAATCGAATTCAAATTCGATTTTTGACTTTGGGGTTCTAAAATCGAAAATCAATTTTGAACTCAAAAATTGAAAATCGATTTTAAACTCAAAAACCAAAAACCGATTTTGAATTCGAAATTCGAAAATTGAATATTGAACTTGAAAACCAAAAACCGATTATGAATTCGAAAACTGAGGAACTCGAATTTATATATATATAGGAAATATTTATATCTATATATATATAATATAAAAAATATGTTTGATTATATTTGATTTATTATATATGTGTGTGAAACTTTAAAAATTAAAATAATTTGTAAAATTGTTAAGATGTGTATTTTAACTTTTTAATTTGCATTTTATTGTGTACAACACATATTTATAAATTATATACAAATAATGTATATATATATATATATATATATATAATTATACGAATGTCATTAGTATAGTAAATTGGAAAAGATTAAATGTAAATTTAGTAAAAATGTGTAAAATTATGAAAAAAAATTGATAAGTAAATGAAAAAAGTAAAGAAAAATGATGTATATACTATATAGTATATAAATATGATAGAGCAATTCTCGTCCAACCTAACTTATTCATGTCTCATTTGAATATATAACTTTGTAATTTAATAATAATAACAACAAAAGTGCAAATTGATTACTGAGTAATAATTAGGCATTGGTTATTTTTAACTTGATAATCACAACGTTGTATTTATTTAGTAATTTTTACATCTAACTTTTGCTAATTACTAATAATTCAAAACTCTAAAGTTTGAAATATAAAAAATTACCAAATAATTGAATGTGTAGTTTTATTTACTTTTGAATTTATAATTGTTATATAGAACACGTATTTATTTATAAATTAGATACAAATAACTGAATAAGGTGTATGTGACGTATATGGTGTAACTATTTAATTCTCTGTATTACTACTTGATTTACATTACAATATAACCAATTACCCTCTTCGTAGTCTCAAAGCTAATAATAACGTAAGTAAACAATTTATAACTAACAAGTCTGAGTTTATAATTGTAATATAATGGCATTAGTGTACTAATTGAGTCATTGAGATATTAAAATCATAATAATGATATTAGACTGTTAGTATATTACATCATACAAGGAAAAAAGAAATTTATTAAAAAAATGTAAAAATAAGATAAATATATGGAAAAAATAAAGAAAATAACATGTGCAGAGTCTGTAGATTGTAGTTGTGTACTTGTGTACATATGACTTATGACTTATGAGAATACAAACTGTGCAATTATCATATTTAATAACTTATCCTTATTTCATTTGAGTGTGTAATTTTATAATTAATCACCACAAAGTAATTAATGAATATTAATTAGATATTTATTATTATTAACTTACAAGAGACTAAGAGAGTATTAAATTGAATGACAATATTAACTTAATAACTTTAGTTTAACATAAATTTAAATTTTGAAGTTTGAGTTTGTATATTTTTGAGAAAAAAAAATTAATAGGAACAATTTGATCATGACAAATTAAAAATTATTCAATCTGCATTTAGAAGTTCTAATTGATCATACTAATATAAAATGTTACATTAACTAGCTAATTTTTGTATTAACATATTAACTTATTAAGGGTGTAATTAGATGGAATAAATATATTTTAAGGATGTGATTGAATAAAGTTAGATTTATTGAAAGATTAAAAATAAAATAGAAAGAAAGTATGAGTTTTAATATAATAATGACTATTTTAATTGGGTTAAATTGAGAATAAAATTACTTTAAATTACGATTGTAGTTTTTTTACTCATTTTGATTGTAGTCCTTTTATTATTATTATTATTATTATTATTTTTTGGATGAAGAAGTGAATAGATTCGGATTTGGTAATTCGAATTCGGTTCAATAAACCGAATTAAATTGATTTTTCGGTCGACTAATTCGACCGAATCGAAAATCAATTTTCGAATTCAATTGGAATTAATTCCACTGAATTGGGTTTGAGTTTCGAGTTGGCCTTTGAAAATGGCCAACCTGAACAACCTGAACAACCCGAAAACCGACTCGATTTGCACCCCTAGATGCGGAGACAGAGGTGTAGTTTTTTTTTTAACGACAACACTAGATATTTTATTGCAATCACATAATATTTACATAGGAGAGCCATGTTGCTTTTCGTGGTATTTGATCCGAAATCGTAATTACGAAAAAAAGTAGGCCTAATATACAGAAATAGCCTGAACTTTGCCTCTTGTAACAATTATAGCCCGACCTTTCAATTTTAACAATACAGTACCAGACCTTTTCAATTTGTAACAATTATAGCCTCAGTTAGTCCACCGTTAGTCCTTCTGTTAAATTGATGACGTGGCTGCCACGTGGGCGCCACGTCACTGCCAACTCATCGCCAACTCAGCAAAACAATTTAAATTTTTTTGGATTCTTCTTAACCTATTTTGGCCGCCCAAACCCACGAATTTATCTTCTCCTTTCAGCAGCTCATACACTAACAACTCATCGCCGCTTGCCGCTCTCTCGTCACCGCCTCGCCGCCACCGCCACTCGATCGCCACCGCTTCTCTCGCTACCGCTTCTCACCGCCGGCCGCTCGCCGTCGCTCGTGCTTTCGGCATTTGCCGCCCCAAATCCGCCATTGCCGCCGGTAATGGAGGTTGAAGAACATGTTCAGCTTTTGCCCATTCATTCTTGTCCATTTTTTGTCCATTTTTTCTGCATTTTGTCCTCGATTTTTTCTGCATTTTTTCCTCCATTTTTTCTGCATTTTTTTGTGCATTTTCCGTTGGTTACTTTTCTTAAGGGAAAATCTGATGGAGAGTATGTTTTTTAATTTTAGGCTGGAGAAGCTAAACCTGGTTTTCTGGTTTTCTGGAGAAGCATTTTAATTTCACTTCTTTGAAATTACTGGTTTTCTGGACATGCTTATGTGTAAAAAAGCAAGCTTGGTTTTGGGTTTTAGTTGCTGCAGATTCCTGGGTTTCAGTTGCCATGCTATGAACAGAAAACTTTTACTCTCATTTTCTTACTGTTGAAGAGAACCATATCTGGTCCCCTCCCTGATCCCTGTAGTATCAGTGCAACATGAGTGTATAAATTGTGGAAAACATTAGCTTGTGTAAGAGACATAATAGCTCCGGTGCATTACAATCGATTACCTAATGAATTTCTGTTTGTCCTGTATGGTACAATGGACAGCTAGTTAGTTATTTAACTTTTAATGCATTTCTATTCAGTAGTAGTTTAGGGTTACTGGTTTGGTTAGTTCGTGCATCACTGATAATTTGGTGATTATCTGATTCAGGGAACTTACTTACGTCACAAAGATATCAAAGCCGCCTGTGGTATTAAGCTTATCGCATGTAATATTGTTTTCTAAAAGAGTATGATTGTTAGTGTTTAATTTTCATAAGGGAGCAATATTTTCACAAGCCATTTAGAACTGCATATTGTCCTCCATTTTCCGTTGCTAATAAGTAGATTGTGTTGTATGCGGTCGTCTTATCTCAATTTCGAGAGAACTTAACAAGCTCCTCTGTTGTTGTGCCGATTCTTTGTTTTGCACCTTGTCTTGTCCAAGTGTAGTATGCGTGTACATGAACTGATTTTCTATGCTCTTTGAGTCTTTCCATTTTCTTCTGCTTTGCTCTTTAGGACGCGCAGGATGATTTGTTCCCCTCTGTTCCCTTTGTTCTAATGGCTTTTGCTTTACCTTTCCACAAATGCAGCTTTATGTGGCGTAAAGTGCAATAAGCTCGTATGCAGGTGTTCATCTCACGATGGATCGAGAACACTCTAGCAATTCTCGGTGGCATTGCCTTGTTTTCCATCGCCGCGCTTCTTCCATACTCCTTCTAGTCGGAAAACCCCACCTCGGATCCAGTGGAATACCGCCCATCACTTAGCTATTATATAAATAAGTTTAAACCAACGGATATTGTTGAAGCTCACTCCCGCTGAAACCGTAACTTCCACTTCTCTCATTGAAACTATAGCTTCCACTTCGCTACAATCGACGCCCGCCCAATTGAAACTACAACTTCCACTTCTCAACAATCATAAATCTTGAATTAGTTCGACCTTTTCAGATATTCCATGTCAAGTTACAACATTTCTTTAGTTATTTTTGTAGATGGTGTAAAACCATAATTTCAGCTTTACACAGAAAAGCATAGAGTTTCTGCTACATTTAGCGGATGTATTGTCCAAACAGTAAATCAATCGATTCATATTTGTCAGAAGGAAAATATTTTTACTTGGTGTCGCTAATCGATTAGTTTCATGCACCTTGCTAAAATTTTGCTCATTGTTAACGTTAGGTGTTACCGATGAAAGTCAGACAAGGGGTAGCCAATAAGTAGCAGCCCAAAGCAACGAGTTGCACTAGCACTACCAATGAACAGGAAAAAGATAAAATAACCAAAAAATTAAAACTCCTATAGAATCCAAAAGCAAATAACAATCGAGTAAAAACAAGGTCATCATTAACAAGTGCTAGACAATTCCTTCGATTCAGATAAGATCCAGAGTTAGCAAAACTGTATTAGACACATCCCAAATATCTTAACAAGCGTAACCTTTCACTTGTTGCAGCCAAATACCTAAATTGCGATAAAGCAAATGATATTGTTGTAAATATGAATCTAAGAGAAGCTTGAACTTGGTGGTGCTGCACCATAACCCCTGATCCACGCCCAAATCCGTGTCTTCCACCAAGCACTGCAAGTCAAGAATGTGGAGTAAAATGCAGAAAGAACTTTTCCTTCTACCCAATAAGTAACAACACACACACAAGAAAGTATGCAATCATGTGAAACATGGGAGGATATACATGGAAACACACTCGGGCACATAGCAAGGAATCAAATACATGCCTTATAATTAAAAGATACTTCATGATGAAATAATGCGAACACAATTGAATGAGTGAAGGTGGGAAAGAATCTCAATTAAAAATTTATCGGCAACATTGTCATCCAATACATTTTTAACGCCATTATCTTATTTGGTGAACTCGATAGTGAACAAAAAGTTCGGAGATAAGATCAAATAAGTTCCTAGTAGTTCAAAGTAACAATATTAACCCACCATATCATCCTCACAACTACTCTAGATGCATGCAAATTCAAGAATTTGTTTTTCCTGAGAAAAGGAAATATGTTTATCAATATCAGATTGGTAAGCTTTTGATTCCTTTCCCTAGATGTATCTATATCCATATCTATCTTAGACAAGCTAAAATTCAGATTCCACAATTGGACCCCAATAATCATCAACAGTAAGTCTACGAAATAATGTCCACTAGCAAATTAAGAAGTTCCAAGTATTTGAAACATACCATAAGCAATATGTAAGATAACTGTAAAACTCCTCATCATTTACAAGAATACTCAAAGAAAGCAATCTAAAAAACTAACCCTGAAAGCAGGCTGGTAATCTATATCTTATTTTGCATTGAGCAAATAATATTTAATTCTCACTCCCTGCAATTCTGATTACCTCAATTTGAAACACGTGATTATAGGCATTAAATCTCTCTAAAAATCCTCAACAAAGCATGTTTTACTAGATAACAATCATAATCTGATTTACTTCTACTATTTTGTCCGAACCATTACCACAAATTTCTCCCTCCCATTTTAGTAAACAAAAAAATCTATGTTCTGCATTTCAATTCTTCCACCCTGAATAACCTAAAAGTAGATCATGATTCCAAGACTTTATAACTAGAAACTCAAAAGGTTAATGCAATCAAAATTTTATCTTAGTTAGGACAGATCAAATCAAGAAAGTATCAAATTTCGAACCACACACAGAAATAACCGCTAAGAGAAAAACACAAATCCTATCACCGAAATTAATTTTGCCTAAGATATCCTGAAAATTTTCCACCGTGCTGCTTTTTATTCATTTAAAAAAAAAGAAGAAATTTGCCAATTCCTTTCTGGCGATTTTTTCAGAACAAATGGAGGACAATATGCAGAAAAAATAAGCTACCAAATTCTACATAACTACAAATATCATTATTTACTTTTAACACAAACTATTATTCACTTTTACCACGAACTTCTTATGGGTCTCAATTCAAGAATCTAGTATCGGGAGATAAATTATAAGGATAAATATTAAATGATACCATCCAATTATATGTGGGTTTTAATTAGTATTACTTCGAAAGTTTCAATTCAAAAGTTCGTAGTCTTAAATAATTCATACTTTTGGAGGTGACTCTAGTTCCGTTTAATATTTTGATGGAATGGTTCTATTTAAATATGTTACATAGATTTTATTGAGCTATTATATTTAAATAGTGTATATGAAATAGGAAAAATACAAATAATATAATAATAAATCACTAATACCAGTAATCTTTTGTAATAACAATTTTTGTAATATTAAAACATGGAATTTCACCTTAAATAGAAGAGGAAAGGTGAGGAGTGAAAGACAATCATGACTCTACTTTTCAAATTTGCAACTAAAATTAATTTGATTTCTAAATGGGCACAAATCAAAAAATTAATTACTACATGTGTGCACTAATCTTTTTTCCTATTACAATTTCAATCTTGTAACAAATGAAAATTTATACAATTACATCTTTAAATTTTATTTATTTGTTTCAATTGAACTCCTATCACTTTGATACAAATTTTATCCAATTAAACTCAAATAATAATGAGTACATTTATTTTTAAAACCCAATTTTGGATTAATTTGATAATTTTTTAGTTAGCGATTGCACTATTTTTGTGCATTGTACAATTTTAATTAATGATGGTACAATGAGAATGACTACAAAGTACAATGTTAATTAGCGATGGTATAATAAGTTCTTCGTATCACTTTCAACTCAAATTACTAATTAAAATTTTGTGGCACATGAACACAGCATGTGTGCAATTATTGATTTATATATTTCCAAAACTCAAATTACGAATTAGTTTAGAAATTGTCGTAGTGGTACCGATGGAATAGTAAGATATTTTGCAAGTCTAATACTAACAATTAGAAGGTACAATTTTTATTGGTCGTTGCATAAAATTTGATTAGGTATTTTTTCAACCACGATAGGTTAATTTAATAGTTGGTGGAACTATATCTTAAATTGATCAGATAATTATCGAGTATATTATATTTTTGTAACCTGACTTTTGGGATCAATTAATTTGTTAATTATTTGGTCAGCCATTATACTATGTTTTTTGGGTAAGACAATTTTAATTATTTGATGGTAGAATGTGAGTGGATAGAAAAATACATTTTTGATAATTGATAGTGCAATGCATTTTTTCGCCATTTTCGAGTGAAGTCACCTATGAGAATTTCATGACATTTGCATTTACACAAATATAAAATGTACAAAATTCAAATTATGAATTAATTTTTTAATTGACGTGGTAGTACGATACTTTCTTTCGGTTGGTACAATACTAAACTTTTAAAGTACAAAACTAACAATCAGAAAATACAAATTAATTTCATTAGTAGTGGTTGATAGAGCTTAAAATGTGCATAGTTCTCATTCATATTTTACCAATATTAACTTGATAATAAAGTGAAATTGTTGGTTTTGATATACTTTGTGTTTTAGGTATGAAAATTAGAGAATTGGAGGAAAAAAATATCAAAGGGCGAAATTGAAGCAAAAAGAAAAAAAAAATCTAGAAGATTTCCGATTATTAGGCATGACCACTCCTAAGGCATTATTGGACTGAACGAATTTTATCAAGAAGAAGAAGTCTTGGATGAAAATTGCAGCAATTAAAGGAAATTTTGAGCTATCAAGTTGAAAAATAAAAGGGGATATTGTAGCAAGTATTTTATTTTAGTTAGGAGTATTTTTCCTTATGTTTCATTTTTAGAGTAGAATTAGTTTTAGTAATAGTTATATTTACTATAATTGAGGAGATTGCCTTTGTTATAAAATGAAAAACCCTAGAAGACAAAAAGACATACGGGAAGAAAACAACAAAATAGCAGCCACCTCCCTCCCTCCAAGAAACTCATGTTTTTTCTTCTTTCTTTTCTTTCGTTAGTTTAGCAAAAATACTTAGAAAAATTCTAGCAATCATGTGTGCTACCATGAGTGGCTTAAACTCAACTTTCTAATTCAAGGGAAGGATTGATTTCAATTGCAATCACTGTGAGCTTTTGTTCTTAAATTATATTTTTGATTTTAATTCAAGTACTTGTTAATTCTTGATTCAATTCCTATGAATAATTGATGATTGGTTAATCTGACAAATTAATTTTTCATTATTTATTCTATTGTTATCCATGAGTTTAGTTATCCGTAATTATCATGAAAAAAGTGGTTCAAGTAACAACTAAGTTAATTATGTGTATGACTTGAAATATGCATGTTTAGCCTATGGGAATTAACGAGACAAGATTAATTTACTGCAACTATCTCGGTGCTTTAATCTTGATTTAATTGTTTTCATAAGATCGTAATGCTATCATTGAATTGATATGAAATGCTATCATGCCCACTCAATTAATGATAAGTTTTGATTTGGGTGCTGGGCTCAATCAATTATATTAGGAAAACGGAAATTTATTATGGCTATCCTAATAAGTTTCAAGTTAAATATTTGAGTTTGCAAGCTTATTTTTCGTGACATATGATTAGTGATGCAATTGAATGATATCAACCATAGAAATTCGGTAAATTTGGTAAATTTCACTATTTTCTATTTTTTTGCCTTAACATTTATTTTTATTAATTTATAGAATTTCAGTAATTTAGTTAATCATTCAAAAATCCCCCCTTGTTTTATTTATTTTTAATTTATTGTTCAAGGCTTGGAACTATACTTCGATTCCAATGGGATTCGACCTGGTCCACATTTGCTACAAATTTATTTTACAAATCACTTTATAATCAATGATTAATTTTGCGGGTTTGACAAACTGGTCAGTGGTTAAAAAATGTGTTTGTGGAGCTTGGTCCGCCAGGCTAAAGGAAAAAACAGCAGTAGGGGCGATTAAGGTGAGATGAAGGGGCGATTTTGTAAATAGCTTTTTTTAAGGGGCGGCTTTAGTCGGATTTTGTGTCCCTAGTATGGGAGGAAAAGTTAAGCAGTTTCATGGAAGGCCTTTTGCTAGACTTTAAAGCTAGTGGTTATTTCATGATGGTATCGGCGAGGCTTCCTTATTGCAGGGGTTTGGGGTTCTAGCTTGGGAGGAGGGTCAAGCATGATGACACGCAGCATAAGTCCACGTCCAGACAGGAGTTTAGTCCAGGCAGTTCCGTACTATAGGGGTAAATCTACGGTCCATGTCTTCTGTTGCTGCTTAGGGGAGCTGTGTAAATAGAGGTCGACAAGTTAGGAATTTTGTTGCTCTTAGCTAGGTTAGCTAGGAAGTGTGTCTCGTGTTATCGGGGTGCCATGCCTTAACCAAAACCTACTGGGTTTAGGTTAACTGTGTTAGTGCGAGTCTTTAAATGGACATTCTCTGTAATGTTTAACTTTGTTATTCTAAGTTAATAAACATCGTTTTCTTGGACAAAAATAAATAAATAAATAAATAATGTGTTTGTTAGTTTTAAACTACCACATGTAATATTTTACTTTTAAACTTAATATTTAGTGGTACTAAGTTTGAGATAGACATAACTATCGAGTACATTACTCTAAAAATAGGATTTGGAATCAATTTATTCTTTTTTTAGTCAGCCATTATACTATTCTTGTGGATGGTACAACATTAATTACTTAACGTTACAATGTCAATAATGGTATAATGTATTTTTCCATCATTTTAGAATGCAGTCACTGATCAAAAATTTTTGCCGCTTGCATTCACACAAGTGTAATTGTTCATCTATATATGTCCAAAACTTTTTTTTGAGTGGTATAATATTAATTTTTCAATGGTACAACATGAATACTTAGAAAGTACATTCTTAATTAATGATGATACAATGCATTTTCCTATAACTTCGTAGTGCAATCACTGATTAGAATTTTTGTTTACACAAGTGTAATTATTCATCTATATTGTGCAAAACTCAATTTATGAATTAGTTTATTAATCTTCGCAGTGGTACAATATTTTTTCTAGAGTAGTACAATATTAATCATTTAACGGTACACTGTGAATAATTAGAAAGTACAATTGCATTTATGCAAATATAATTGTTCATCTACATATGTGCAAAATTCAATTTACGAATTAACTTATTAATTGTTGTGGTGGTACTTACAATACTTTTTTGATTGATACAATGTTAGTTATTTTATGGTACAATGTGAATGCTTAGAAAATACATTCTTAATTAATGATGGTACAATGCATTTTTTCATCACTTTGGAGTGCAGTCAACTATAAGAATTTTTTGGTATTTGCATTTACACAAGTGTGATTGATTTTCTAAATATGTGCAAAACTCAATTTACGGTATAATATTTGATGGTGGTATAATATTTTTATCGAGTGGTAAAATGTTAATTATTTGATGGTATAATGTGAATGACTGGAAAGTACATTTTTAATTAATAATAGTACAATGCATTTTTATGTAACTTTGGAGTGCAGACCTCATCAGAATCTTGTGTCATTCTTAAACAGTGATGGTACAATTAGTTTTTCCAACAATTTCATCTACCTTTTTTTTTTTCGAAACGATAATGTATTAAAAAGAGGTACAATGGCCAATGTACATAGCCACAAGGGCTAAATTGAGCTTCGTGGTGTCGCAACTGAGTACAGCGCTATAACCCACGAAGACAAAGGCCCACAAAGGGGCAAGAACACCCGACAACGCGGGAAAAGGCCCACAAAGGGCAAAAGCACCCGACAAAGCGGGACAAGGCTGACGAGCAGCCAAAAATACAAAAGCCCGGTTATATCGGGACCCTAGTACTATACAAAAGGGATGCTACTCATCCCAAGTGGCCCACCACGAATGGCCTTTGGTGACAGAAACTAGAACTAAATCTCTAACTATCACCTGAGCCTCGGCGTGGAAGCCAACCTGCACACGGACAGTTCAGCGACTCCCGCATGTTGAATTAGCAGCATCTAAAAAAAAAAACACTGTTCATGAACGTTAAATTTTTTGAAAATTTTACTGTGCGATAAACAGTAAATTACTGTTCATGAACGTTAAATTTTTTGAAAATTTTACTGTGCGATGAACAGTAAATACTGTTCATCGCACAGTAAAATTTTCGCACCGAAATCGCCCGCAGGAACAGTAAAATTGAGAGAAAAAACGGCCTCTGGCCCAATCATCTACCTTTGATTGTGCAATTTAATAAGTTTCAAATAGTGTAATATTTTTCTGGTGTAATAATCTTAATAATTACAAATGCTTTTTCTACACTTTGGATTAAATTTTAATTTAGTTTCTTTGATATTATTAGGATTGTTCCTAATTATGTGTAATTGTTCAATTTTATTTTTAATAAACTGAATTTAGTAAATAATTGCTTAAATTTTAGTGATTTAATCTAAAAAGTTAATAGGTAATACAAACAATAATTTAATAAGTACAGTAATTAAATTGATTTTAATGAATACTAATAACTTGTAATAGAAAGTTACAAATCATCAGAAAGTTGTTGGGATGTTACTATTCCTATATGAATATATTACATGTTACTTCCTAATTAGTTAAAAAATGATAGAATCGTCCCGTCAAAAACAAAATGGGGACTATAAAATTCTCTCATACTTTTTTCATATTGCTCTAATTTAAACCTCTTTCGTAAAGGTTAAAGTGCTAAAAAAAAGGACATCTAATTATTAGTGTTATAAATTAACTTAACTAATTTCATCATTTAGATATTGAGAATGGAAATGAACAATTTGTCCTCTTAGACTTACAACTATAGTTTTCAGAATGCTAATCCGATCTTATTCATCTTACGATTTTACGATTCAAATTTACTAAAATGATTCCGATCTGAACTATATATGATCCATCCTTTCTATGCGAATAAAATATAATTAAATTTACTCAGGAAAAACTTTCTATATCTAAGTGAAATTAAGATTTATCTTTATGTAAATAATTTAATTAGTTTAATCATACTTTTATTAGGTTTTAATAATAAATAAATAAATTACGACCCGTAAAAATGGCCGAATCGCTGCCAACTGTGGGCGATTTCGGTATGATTTTGGTTTTTTTTTTTTTAAGAATTGAGAGATTGCACTCACCTTTTTCACTCTGGGTAAGTGCGATTTGTGCTTCTTCTTTTTTAGGTTGTTGATCTACAGTTTGGGTGTTGTACCCTTAGACAGTGGTGGTCCACACTTGTGGCAGTTTGGGTGTTGTACCCTGGTGCGATCTTGGTTTTTTGGGGGAAGAATTGAGAGATTGCACATACCTTTTGTGGTGTGATTCATGCTTCTTTTTCTTTTTTTGGGTGCTAGTAGGCAGTTTGGGTGTCATACTCTCAAGCGTGCTGGCATGCAGTTTTTTTTTTTTGGATGAATAGAGGGATTGCAATCACCTTGTCTGGTATAATTTGTGCTTCTTCTTTTTTTAGGCAGCATTTTGTCCCTATTTATTAGGGTTTGTTCCTCCATGCTGGATATGTTTGGGTGTAATCATTTCTTTCATGGTTAAGCGCAAATACCACGAAAAACAATTATCATTTTTAGGCTATCGCATGTACAGTTTTGCTATTGCAATAAAATCTTTAACGTTATTGTTAAAAAATAATAATAAATAAATGAATTGGACATAAATACTCTTTGACTGCGACAACAACTGAATTATTGAGAAAATCATATAAAATATTATAACAAATAAAAATTGAAATTAGATAATTTTATTATAAACTATATATAAATTTTTTGTATATCCATTCATATATTAATTAATAATTCATTTAAAAATAATTTATTAATTATATTTTTTCATGTTTTAAAAAATTTTACGATCTAAAGAATTATAGCAGTAGAACTTAAGGTTACCGATTATCAAATCCTAATCCCATTGTGAATGACATTACGGCTCACCTTAATGGAAGCCAAATAAAATTAGAAATCAAATTCTAAATAATCCACAATTTTCTAATCCCACTTTGAATCGTCTTTTCCCTACCCTTCTATATATACTCCCCTCGTATAGAAGAACTCGATCATCGTTCTCAAATTTCTTCGCTGAAGAACACTCCTAAAACCCGAAATATATAATACTCTTCTAATTCATAACGATTTAAACCAACCATGGTGATTATCTCCGAGAACGACAGCCAATCGCCGCCAGTAGAAAAGCCAGGACGTCTAGTTCCCAACAAAGCCAATGGACTGGATATGGAGAACTACTCCTGGGGACAATCTCTTCAGGAAGCCACGATAAACGTCCCCGTTCCACCCGGAACAAAGGCGAGGTTCATTGTGTGCGAGATTAAGAAGGATCACATCAAAGTCGGGCTCAAGAATCAGGCCTCAATTCTCGAGGGAGATTTGTTCGCCCCTGTAAAACCCCAGGATTGTTTCTGGAGTTTGGAGGATCAGAAAACAGTTTCAATTTTACTGACAAAGCAGGACCAGATGAACTGGTGGAAGTGCTTGTTGAAAGGCGGCCCCGGAATTGATACGCAGAAGGTGGAGCCTGAGCCATCGAAATTGTCGGATTTGGATTTTGAGACAAAAACAGCGGTAGAGAAGATGATGTTTGATCAGAGGCAGAAATCAATGGGTCTTCCAACAAGCCAAGAGATCCAGAATCAGGAACTCATGAAGAAGTTCAGGGATCAGTTTCCCGATATGGATTTTTCAGGAGTTAAGATGATGGGTTCATGAGATCAATCGAGTATGTTAGGGACTTTATTGTATGATGGGTTTCTTGTTTTTTCCAATAAAATTAGTATTTTTGTCTTATCCAAATTGCTCTTGGTTGGAGAACCAGCCTTTTGACGTTTCTGTTGAAACTCCCCTTCCCAACGAGATACGCATATAAGCATATAAAAATAAAATCTTTGAAGTAATCATCTGCCATTCTTTCGACATGGAGTCCTGGAAGCCCTTTACCATTCACAAAGACCCATGAAAAGGAAGCAGGCTTTCAATGATGGGGCAAGTACTAGTAATTGAAAACAAGTATTTCTAAACACTCCTCTAGATTATCAGATCCAAGTGAGTTTAGGGTTATGCACCACACTTGACCAAGAGCTGTATGACCTTGGAATGGTGAGGAGAATTCCAGTGATTACAGCAATTGCTAGTCGTATTCCCCTGAATTTCCCAGCATAACCGCCAATTGAAAGGGCAGCTTTCTTCTCCAAACACCAATTTTTCCATCATGCCCAACTTCGATTTTCATTCAAAGTACGGTACTTGGGAATATTAGTGGGAAATTCCATGAAAGGACTGCTTATAAATATTCGACTGCCATTCTTTCGTTTCCAAAAGAAACTCTCTATAGCACTCCATGCCTTAAATTTTCTCCAATAATAATTAATATTACC
This sequence comes from Gynochthodes officinalis, assembly GCA_020080225.1. Taxonomy (NCBI): domain Eukaryota; kingdom Viridiplantae; phylum Streptophyta; class Magnoliopsida; order Gentianales; family Rubiaceae; genus Gynochthodes; species Gynochthodes officinalis. The sequence continues at coordinate 30,012,673 of CM034625.1, read as the reverse complement.
AAATTTTGGATGATGCAAACACCAATTCCTATATCACAACTTAACCCTATTGTAGAAAGATAGCTATTAAAGCCAACACTGTATTTCTGAAGTTTGAAACACCAGTAAAGGATTGACCAAAACTCCATCCAGCTTAATTCTTCTCATGTTTCATTTAACCCACAAATTACAACTAAAGCATTTGTCATGCAACATTGGCTACATCAAGAACAAAATCCCTTTTAAAAAAAGAAATTGGCACATTTTACCTTTCATGTTTGCATTTAACTTAGAAGCACAACTTGTAGAATCGGTGATTGGATGCTCGGTAATTTATATAACCCGAAAAAGTAGAATGAGATTCCAACCAAGTTAATATGCTGTTAGGGTTTAAAGTCAAGCAATAGTATGTACGAATGTTTAAAGAATTATATCTAATTTGGATTACCTAAAGAATTACACCCTAGGTATCTAATTTGGATTACCTAACATGCTGCCTCCAACTAACATATATATATATATATAAATAAGGATACACTAGGGTTATAACCAATTAATAGGCTCTTACCCATACAGGCCCACTATAAAGGTCCATTACCTATTGGGTTTATATTAGAACATATACTGGAGTTATATTAATACTCAACAATCTCCTCCTATGTTCTACATATAGCACAATCCAATAGATAGATAATGTAAGGTTCAAAACAAAATATTGAATCATTCATAGCACAAAAAGATTCATTACTCAAAAATACAAATTCTTTAAACACAATTATGAGTTTTAGAAACAATCTAAACTCAACCAAACACAATCAATAGGTCTCACTTATAAGTGAACCAAATCAAAGCTTTAGAAATTCTCTAAACTTCGAACACAAGAGTTTTAGAAATACTCTAAACTCAAACTAAATAGACTATTGATGGGTGTCGAAACCACCAAAATTAATCCTTCTCTGGCTAAGCTTTGTAGATAGCAGTGAGAGGGTCGAATCCACAGAGATTGGTTAGATTTATTCCTTGAACAAAATAAAATAAAATAGGGGGGTTTTGTATTATGAAACTAAACAAGATTTAATTAAAAACACCAACCAAATTAAATAACTAATTAAAAATATGAGGAAAAATTAATAAGGAGAAGCTTCCAATCAAGAATTAATTTCGGTATTGATTCCTCAAATTGATCATTGATTCAAAAGATAGGTTCTTTTATCTTGAATAAATTGGTTATAGTTGTTGAAGATCCGTCCTCTAACAACCAATCTTTTCTTACTTTTTCGATAACCTTCGGATCCGTCCTATGAGTTATTTCTCTAATTAACAAACACAACCTTTGGATCCGTCCTATGAGTTATGTCTATTAATTGCATTAAGATTCAAAAAGACCCAATTACTAACCAGTAAACCCGGAAACGCCGTGTTTATTTAAGCTAGATTATATATTTTCATAACATACAATCTAAGGCGTTGATTACCTTTCGATGTTGTTATTTGTCACTTGAATTAGAACAATCAACAAAAGATTAATTATTCTAAATGACTATATATTGAATTCAACTATCAAACAATAGGCCTCTTGTCTAACAATTCAATTCAATAATATAATGAAGCATAGAAAATATATAAATACTCAAGAATAAAAGAAATGATAAAATTACCGGAATCTCACAATTGTTGGAATCAAACCTTAATTAAACTTGATTGGAAAATAAAAATTTAGCTAAACATAATTAAAAGAAAATACAAAGAAAATCAAATGACTGCCCTTTTTGTCGATCCCGTGCGGCTCTCGTCTTCTTCGGCCGTAGCTCACTCCATGAAAGGATGAATTGTGGCTTGAGAATTCCAAACCTTGTTTTTCTCTCTATTGAACTAGGAAAGCCTAAAAATGGGATGCTTTGATTGTCTCCAAACCTTGCCTATTTATAGACAAGGATTCAAGACATTTGGCTTTGCTTTTCCTTAATTCAAGGCTTTCCTTTTCCTTAATTCAAGGCTTTTCTTTTCCTTAATTCAAGGATTTGCCTTTCCTTAATTCAAGGATTTGCCTTTCCTTAATTCAAGGATTTGCTTTTCCTCAATTCAAGCCTTAATTCAAGGATTTGCTTTTCCTCAATTCAAGCCTTAATTCAAGGATTTGCTTTTCCTCAATTCAAGCCTTAATTCAAGGCTTTCTTGTGCCACTTGTCTTGTGAGGCTACATTCTTTAGGCAAAATGCTTCATCTAACCATTAATCACAAAAATAATTAATATCCTTATAAACAAGCATTTTAATCAATTAAAATACAAGAGAATTGATCCAATAAATATGCAATTATACACTCTATCAAATTCCCCCATACTTAAATCAAAGCTTGTCCTCAAGCTTGCATTAGATCAACATCTTCCTCTCTATTCCACACCCTTTTCAACCCATCCACAAAGAACTCAAAGTCATTACACATTAAAGATCTAAATTGGAATAACAAATCAAAGAATAAGTATTCATAGCCTGATTTTTCAAAACAAAACATATGCATCTCATCAATCCCAATAATTTCATCGAAATCAAATGCAACAAAATTTGATAACCTATAATAGGTTGCACTCTAATCACTCAAAGTGTTTAGGGTTCATTCAGCGCTCAAATCAAATATAGCATGTCATTACCATAGGCTTGCTTATATATCACATCTCCACCACTTATAATACGAACTCATACAAAAATCAAAGGGTCTTTAAAAGGGTTGTAACGGGGCTTAGGTAAAGGTAGGTAAAAAGAAAGGAAAATATAGGCTACAGATATCAAGATATATAGGAATTTCCTTGCATGACTCAAAAGTAACAAATAGCATAGTAGAACCAATTTCTTTATTCCACATGACAAGCATCCTTGTAGGAAATACTTTTCACTTCTTCTCTTTTTTTTTTTCATTCATTTTTCAGTGGTTCTTTTCTTTGGAATCATCAGAATCATGCAATTCATTCCCACATACTCTTGACCAAGGGTTCAACAATGGTAAACAATGTGGTGTTATAATAAAGAAAGGCTAAGGCTCAAAATTGGGTGACTAAGGGTATATGTAATATAAGGTTAAGCTTCTTTTTCTGTTTTTTTTTTTTTTAGAAAGTTTAAAATTGGTAATCCTAAATGCCCTTATGAATTCACAATGTGATCTCAACATGCATAACAAAGCAAGTTCTAGAATGATCATACCATATTTGTCAATCTCAACAAAGAAATATGTGAGCATGAAAAAGAAAATGCTCTTAGGCTCAAATACTCACAATGGTTTCAATGTATCAAATATTGCACATTCTCATTCAATTCAATTATTAAAATTAACAAGATGCTTTAAAAATTTCCAAACAAAGGCTAATCATACTCATCTCATTCATACATTCCAATCCAAATCACCAATGCATATAACTCAAAATTATTCTAAATGAGCATCAAAAGAGTGAGAAATTTCAAAGAAGATATCAGAATGTCAAACCTACTTGGAAGGACTTTCTTCATTTTTTATGAAAAATTTAGAAATAATCAATGAAGCACAAGACACCCCCCACACCTAAATCATACGTTGTCCTCAATGTATGGAAAATATGCGCATGCGGACAAGAAAGAAAATAAAATAAAGACAAGGGAACAAGACACTTCCCTGAACATGATGAACAAGCTGGAGTGTGGTGAAGATGAGGACTTCCTTTATGAGTGAAGAGAGTATGAAGGATCAGACGATGTTATGGCCATGGCTGAGCATTGGTTGGTAGAAGAAAATGAAAATGAAAATGAAAATGAAAATAAAAAGAAAAAACCAAAATAGAATTTCAAATCTTTTTTTTTATGCTACTTTGTAATAAAACAAAGTAGTAAACATAATAAGATAACTAATCAAATTAAACTTAAATAACAAGAAAAAATAAACTAAAAATTTTGGGTTGCCTCCCAAAAGCGCCTTCATTTAACGCCTTTGGCTAGACATCATGCATCGTCAAACTTGATAATCTGGCATGGCCAGTTCAATGTCAATGTTATGAACCGAAAAACCTTCATAAAACGGCTTCAATCGATGCCCATTTACCTTAAAAATTTTTCCAGAATCTAAACTTTCAATTTCAATCGCACCATGAGGAAAAACATTAGTAATAACAAAGGCCCTAACCATCTAGAACGCAATTTTCCTGAAATAATTTTAGTCTAGAGTGGTAAAGTAAAACTTTTGACCAATCGTGAAGTGCTTACCTCTCAATTGTCGATCATGAAATTCCTTTGTCTTCTCTTTGTAAATCCTTGAGTTCTCATAGGCATCATTCCGAATCTCTTCTAATTCTTGCAACTGAAGCTTTCGTTGTTGTCCTACTGCCTCCATTTCCATATTACATTGCTTCACAGCCCAATAAGCCTTGTGTTCCAACTCTACAGGTAAATGACAAGCTTTACCAAACACCAAACGGTAAGGAGACATACCTAGGGGTGTTTTATAAGTCGCTCAGACGCCATAATGCATCATGAAGTCTCAAACTCCAATCCTTTCGCGACGGATTGACAGTTTTTTCAAGTATGGATTTCACTTCACGGTTTGACACCTCAGCTTGCCCACTTGTCTGTGGGTGATATGCAGTGGAAGTACGATGCATGACATTATACTTTCGAAACAATGCTTCAATCTTTTTATTGCAAAAATGAGTCCCTCGGTCACTAATGATTGCCCTTGGTATGCCGAACCTAGTAAAAATGTGAGATTGGAGAAAATCTGCAACAACTTTGGAATCATTAGTACGGGTGGCTTTAGCTTCTACCCATTTTGATACATAATCTACAGCAAGAAGTATATAAACGTAATTGCAAGATGTAGGAAATGGACCCATAAAATCTATGCCCCAAATATCAAAAATTTCACAAACAAGTATAGGCATGAGAGGCCTTTGATCTCTAGATCCTAAATTCCCAGTCCTTTGACAACGTTCACATGACTTACAAAATAAATATGCATCACGAAATAAAGTCGGCCAAAATAACCCACATTCTAATACCTTTTGAGCTGTTCTCTTTGGACCGAAATGTCCACCACAAGCAAGTGAATGACAAAATGATAAGATGGATGAAATTTCTTGTTGATGAACACACCTACGAATTATAGAATCTGAACAATGCTTCCATAGATATGGATCATCCCACACATAATATTTGGCATCACTTTTAATTTTATCTTTCTGTTTCTAGTCAATTCCTTAGGTACAGTTCTAGTAACTAGATAGTTAACTATATCAGCATACCAAGGAGTAGAATCATGAATAGAAAAGAGATGCTCATCTGGAAAGTTGTCTTGCAAAGGAGATGGGTCCTCACCCGTAGTCAATCTACTCAAGTGATCGGCAACTAGATTCTCAGCACCTTTCTTGTCACGAATTTCCAAGTTGAATTCTTGAAGCAAGAGTATCCAACGAATTAGTCTAGGTTTCGCATCCTTCTTCGAAAGCAAGTATTTCAAAGCTGCATGATCAGAGTAGACAACAACTTTAGTGCCCAATAAATAAGATCGAAATTTTTCTAATGCAAAAACAACAGCTAAAAGCTCTTTCTCTGTAGTGGTATAGTGGCATTGTGCATTATCAAGGGTTCGCGAAGCATAGTAAATGACATGAGATTCTCGTCCAATCTTCTGCCCAAGAACAGCCCCTACGGCATGATTACTGGCATCACACATGATCTCAAACTCGTGGTTCCAATCCGGTGCTCTGATGATGGGAGCTGAAGTTAACTTGTCTTTCAATGTATCAAAAGCTTTCTTACACGCTCCATCAAATTCAAAAGCCACATCCTTTTGTAACAATTTACACAAGGGTTGCGTAACTTTAGAGAAGTCTTTAATAAAGCGACGGTAAAATCTGCATGGCCAAGAAAAGAGCGAATCTCACATGCGATTCTGAGGGTAAGGCAAAGATTTAATAACGTCAATCTTAGACTTATCTACCTCTATACCATTAGCAGAAACAATATGCCCAAGTACAAGTCCTTGATCTACCATGAAATGGCATTTTTCATAATTTAGGACCAGGTTAACTTCAAGACATCTCTGTAGCACCTTAGTAAGGTTAGTCAAGCACATTTCAAAAGAGTCACCATATACTGTAAAGTCATCCATAAATACCTCTATGATGTTTTCTACATAATCAGAGAAAATACTAACCATACATCTTTGAAATGTAGCAGGGGCATTACAAAGTCCGAACGGCATTCTTCGATAAGCAAATGTACCGAAGGGGCAAGTAAAGGTGGTTTTCTCCTGATCCTCTGGTGCTATTGGAATTTGATGAAAACCTGAATAGCCATCCAAAAAACAATAATGAGAATTGCTCGCTAAGCGTTCAAGCAACCGTCAATGAAAGGAAGGGGAAAGTGGTCCTTCCGAGTTAATGCATTCAATTTACGATAGTCAATACAAACCCTCCATCCGTTTTGCACTCGGGTGGGTATCGACTCACCTTTTTCATTTTGAACTACAGTGATACCAGTTTTCTTTGGAATAACATGGACTGGACTTACCCATTTACTATCTGAGATGGGATAGATAATACCTGCATCAAGGAGTTTAAGAATCTCCTTTTTCACTACCTCCATCATGGGTGGGTTTAGTCGGCGCTGAGCTTGCCTATTGGGTTTGCTACTATCTTCAAGTAGGATCTTATGCATACAAGTGGAGGGGCTTAACCCTTTGATGTCAGCAATGGTCCATCCTATGGCCTCTTTGTGCGCCCGAAGTACGCTAAGCAATTTCTCTTCTTCCTCAACACTGAGCTTACTAGAAATTATTACTGGAAGTGTGTTACTATCACCCAAAAATACATATTTTAGGTGATCTGGTAATGTCTTCAGTTCCAGTTGGGGAGCCTGTGCAATAGACGGTAAAAGTGTTGTATCAGAAACAGGCAATACAGAAACAGGCACATCATACTTCATCGATGTAAGTTTCTCTAGTTCAAAAACAAATTCTTGCAATTCATTATCAATCTCAAGTTCTGGATAGGCAACTTGGACTTCTGTGTCGGTCAAGCTATGAGCAATTGCAACTTTAAGCTTATCCTCATGAGAAAAATCAAAAGTATGCTGAGCTATAGTGTCAACACCATCAAATGCATAAACAAAGACATATATCATTAGGAAATTTCATGGCATCATAAATATTGAATTTAATTATTTCACCATCAAATTCCATTGTTAATGTACCATCATGCACATCAATCTTTGTTCTAGATGTTTTCAGGAAAGGTCTCCCTAATAAAATTATACTTGAATTAGGTGAATAATCATCCTCCATGTCAAGTATATAAAAATCTGCAGGAAAAACTAGTCCATTTACCTGTACCAAAACATCTTCCAATACTCCCTCAGGATATGCATTAGATCGATCAGCTAATTGAATGATTATGCCAGTATCTTTTAATGGTCCAGCATTCAAAGATTTATAAATAGATAAAGGCATAACATTAATTGATGCACCCAAATCACACATAGCTTTTCCAACATTTTTATTACCTATCTTACAAGGAATGAGAAACATACCTGGATCCTTGCATTTTGAAAGTAACTTCTTTTGTAGTATGGCCGAAGCATTCTCCCCCACACTTATTTTCTCATTACCATTCAACTTCCTTTTGTTTGTGCATAAATCTTTAAGAAATTTTGCATAACGAGGAATTTGATTTATAGCATCAAGCAAGGGAATATTTACCTCAACTTTACGAAATGTCTCAAGAATTCCTTTTTCTTCTTCAAGTTTCTTAGATTGAGACAATCGTGTGGGAAATGGGGGAGGCGTTACCTTTGGACTTACTGATGGTGGAGGGCGTGCAACTTCATTTTCCTTTTCTTTTTTTAGATCTATCTCACGAGGAACAGGTTCTTCCAATACCTTTCCACTTCTCAAGGTAATTGCACTCACATTTTCATTTGGATTTACCACTGTTTGTGAGGGCATTTTAGCTTGGTTCTCTAACTTGCTAAGTGAAGATGCAAGTCGACTAACTTGGTTCTCCGATTTGAATGCTCGACCTGGTTTCCTGTTGAAATTGAATAGAACTATTAGCAAGAGATTCAACTAATTGCTCAAGAGATTTACCTTGTTTAGGAGGTTGATGAAATTGTTGACTTATCAGCTTGGGTTGGTACTGTGGTTGGTACTGTGGTTGGGAATTATTCGGTCTAGGCCCATAGCTGAAAATTGGATGATCCCTCCACCCTTGATTGTATGTATTCGAATAGGGATCATATTTCCCTTGTGGTGCCCCTGGGAATCCACCAACTGCATTGGCATGCTCAGTTGAATCCTCTTGAAGTGTCGGGCACATATTAGTAGTATGATCCGTTTGAGTACATATCCCACAAGCCTTCACCTGTTGAATGCCCCCTGCAACCAATTTTTCGACAAGAGTAGTGAGATTATTTAATCGTTGGTCAATAGAAAACACATTTACCTCATTCACTTTTCTTGGTGGATCATCACGTCGCACACCAAACTGTTGTGTATTGGCAGCCATATTGGAAATCAAGGTCCTAGCCTCAGTTGGGGTTTTATGCACTAAAGCACCTCCACTAGCAAAGATCAACCATGTTCCTATCCATGTTGGATAGCCCTTCATAGAAATATTGAATTAGCGGTGGTCGAGAATCGATGTTCGGGCAATCGAACACAACCGCTTGAACCTCTCCGGTACTCATGGAGAGTTTCTCCATTATATTGTCGGATTCCACAAATGTCTTTCCGGATGGTAGCGGCTCGGGATGCAGAAAAAATTTCTCGAGGAATTGTCTTTGCATCTCATTCCACGTGGTCACCGAGCGGAAGGTAGGTAGTACACCAATCCTTCGCTTTATCACCTAATGAAAGCGGAAGGCTCGCAACTTTACTTGCTCCTCACCCACATTTTGTGGCTTCATTGTCGAACATACCACGTGAAATTCTTTTAGATGCTTGTGTGGATCCTCACCGCAAGCAGTGAAATTTAGAAGTAAGTGAATTAAACTGATTTTAATTCAAAAGCCACTTCAAGAGTTTGGGTATTCAATACATAATGGTGTTGGTTCAAATTTGGCATGGCTAATTCTTTTAATGTTCGTTCTGCCATTGTTTCTTCTTCAAATTTAAACAAGTTATCTAAACCAAAATCAGTAAGTGAAGAAAAAGAAGATACTCCCTGAGAATGTTGCTTGGCTTCTTTCCTTAATCTCCGAGCGATCTCTCGACTTACAGATAAGAACGAGCTTGCACTGCGGTTAGATCGTGGCATAAACCAAACAATAGAGGGAAGAAAAGTTAGGAAAGAAAAATAATAAAAATAAATAAATGAATAAAATAAAAATAAAAGAAACAAATTTAAGAACCAATCCCCGGCAGCGGCGCCAAAATTTGATGGGTGTCGAAACCACCAAAATTAATCCTTCTCTGGCTAAGCTTTGTAGATAGCAGTGAGAGGGTCGAATCCACAGAGATTGGTTAGATTTATTCCTTGAACAAAATAAAATAAAATAGGGGGGTTTTGTATTATGAAACTAAACAAGATTTAATTAAAAACACCAACCAAATTAAATAACTAATTAAAAATATGAGGAAAAATTAATAAGGAGAAGCTTCCAATCAAGAATTAATTTCGGTATTGATTCCTCAAATTGATCATTGATTCAAAAGATAGGTTCTTTTATCTTGAATAAATTGGTTATAGTTGTTGAAGATCCGTCCTCTAACAACCAATCTTTTCTTACTTTTTCGATAACCTTCGGATCCGTCCTATGAGTTATTTCTCTAATTAACAAACACAACCTTCGGATCTGTCCTATGAGTTATGTCTATTAATTGCATTAAGATTCAAAAAGACCCAATTACTAACCAGTAAACCCGGAAACGCCGTGTTTATTTAAGTTAGATTATATATTTTCATAACATACAATCTAAGGCGTTGATTACCTTTCGATGTTGTTATTTGTCACTTGAATTAGAACAATCAACAAAAGATTAATTATTCTAAATGACTATATATTGAATTCAACTATCAAACAATAGGCCTCTTGTCTAACAATTCAATTCAATAATATAATGAAGCATAGAAAATATATAAATACTCAAGAATAAAAGAAATGATAAAATTTCCGGAATCTCACAATTGTTGGAATCAAACCTTAATTAAACTTGATTGGAAAATAAAAATTTAGCTAAACATAATTAAAAGAAAATACAAAGAAAATCAAATGACTGCCCTTTTTGTCGATCCCGTGCGGCTCTCGTCTTCTTCGGCCGTAGCTCACTCCATGAAAGGATGAATTGTGGCTTGAGAATTCCAAACCTTGTTTTTCTCTCTATTGAACTAGGAAAGCCTAAAAATGGGATGCTTTGATTGTCTCCAAACCTTGCCTATTTATAGGCAAGGATTCAAGACATTTGGCTTTGCTTTTCCTTAATTCAAGGCTTTCCTTTTCCTTAATTCAAGGCTTTTCCTTTCCTTAATTCAAGGATTTGCCTTTCCTTAATTCAAGGATTTGCTTTTCCTCAATTCAAGCCTTAATTCAAGGATTTGCTTTTCCTCAATTCAAGCCTTAATTCAAGGATTTGCTTTTCCTCAATTCAAGCCTTAATTCAAGGCTTTCTTGTGCCACTTGTCTTGTGAGGCTACATTCTTTAGGCAAAATGCTTCATCTAACCATTAATCACAAAAATAATTAATATCCTTATAAACAAGCATTTTAATCAATTAAAATACAAGAGAATTGATCCAATAAATATGCAATTATACACTCTATCAACTATTTCATAAGTAAGTGAACTATTTATTCAATTGATATCAAAATAATAGTCCCCCACAGTCCAGAGCTCTAGAGGAATTATCCATCAAGTAGATCATCCCCTTCAGGATCCCAGTTGGAATCTGCTCCTCCATTTTCGTCATTTTCTGTGAGTTACCAAATATGAATTTCATGTAAATCCAATCATTTGTGTAACAAACTAAAGTGTTTAGTTCTACCAAAAAAAACTTAGCACAATACCACAATGACTGAAAATAAATATATATCAATGTCAACATGCATCAATATCAATAACAATAATCATCAATGTCAATAACAGTATGCATCAATGTCACATACCAATAAGCATCAATGTCCATTTTCTTTATAAGAACAAGACCTAAACAGTTTCTTTTTAAAAGAACCATTTCATGTTTCTATGTGGAATGTTATAGCTATCAAGTCCAAATTCAGTTAAGTAGCATTATCAGATATGGAATTATACAACCGCTCTAAACACAACATCCGAAATGAGTTAAGTTACCTCATCAAATGTGGAATGAGACAACTTACCCAAAAAGGATATATCATCAAATGTGGAATGATATATTGACAACCATAAACATTGTCGAAACATTATCAAGTGCTTATCTTAGCCAACAAAGGGAGATTCAAAAATTCAAAATAACATAAATGTAGGTTAAGACATGTCTATATAGTCTTTAACCCCATTTCCCTCACAATTTTGAAGATTCAATCTTTGTTTCGTCCCTTTGTGAGAGCATCAACCAAGTTATCCTTCGATCTCACATCGATCAAAGGGATAACTACATGTTCTTTTAGATAATTCAATAACGTATGTCTCCGTATCACGTTTTCTCTTCAAATTAAAGAGTGAGTTTTTAATGACTTGGATAGCTGCTTGACTATCACTGAACAAGTTTAAAGAATTAATCTTTAGATGAGTTAAAGGAATATTCATAATTAGATTTTTTATCCACTCTGCCTCCTCGCTGGCTGAGGCTAAAGAAAAAAATTCTAATTTTATAGACGACAATGCAATACAAGTCTGCCATCTGAATTTCCAAGTAACAGCAGCTCCACCCAAAGTGAATACATATCCACTAGTGGACTTACTGTTTCTAATTTTTGAGCACCACGATACATTAGAATATCCTTTCAAGATAGAAGGATGGCCACTATAACATAGAGCATAGTTGAAGGTACCTTTCAGATATCGCATAAGTCACCTAAGGGCATTCCAATGCTCAGTACCGGGATTACTATTAAAATGATTCAGAATGCCTACAGGAAAGGCTATGTCTGGCCTAGTACATGTCGTTACATACATGAGACTACCAATCAGTTTAGAGTAATCTAACTTATCTATACCGACTTCATCATTAGGGCTCAGTTTCTTATTGTAATCATATGGTGTCTCTATCGGTTTGCACTCACTGTATCCTCAGGTAAAAAGTAGTCGCTCAAAGTAATGAGCCTGCCTAAGGGAGATAACTTGCCCATCAAAACTTACTTTCATATCAAAAATGGTGTCTATTCCACTAATATCTTTCATGTCAAATTCCTTTTCAAATATGGTTTTCACATTCTTCACTACAGAAAGATCATAGCTAAGAATCAACATGTCATCTACATATAAGCAAATAATCGCAACCTTATTTGACACAAAACGGAAGTAAAGGCATTTATCTGAGTAACTGGTCTGAAAACCGTAGCTCTTTACAACCTTATCAAATTTTAGATGCCACAATTTAGGTGCTTGTTTTAGACTATACAAGGATTTGTTTAGCTTACAAACCTTGTTCTTTAGATCTTTCATAACAAACCCTTCAGGTTGGTTCATATAGATCTTCTCAGTTAACCATCCATTTAGAAAAGCTATTTTGACATCCATTTGGTGCACTACATAGTGCTCAATAGATGCCAACGCAAGAAGAATTCTAATAGTTGATAGATGACACACAAGTGAGTAGACATCAAAATAGTCTATTCCACTTTGTTGTTTATAGCATTTAGCTACTAAATGTGCTTTGTATTTGGCTATTGATCCATCACTATTCAGTTTCTTCTTCAATGCCCACTTGTAGCCTATAGTCTTAGCCCCTTTTGGCAAATCGACTAACTGCCAAGTGTTGTTCTGCAGCAAAGAACTCATTTAATCATCTATGGCTTCTGCTCACTGTAAAGAGTCTCTAGATCTCATTGCTTCCTGATAGGAGAATGGATCATCATCTAAATAGTAAGTGAAAAAATCGTCACCAAAATTTTTAGGTACTCTATCTCTTGTAGATACTCTAAGAGGTATTGATTCAAATAACGTAATGCCTTGAAGAGTTGTTTCAGGTTCATTAGATGATTCCATAAATATCTCATTAGAACCCTGAACAGTCAAACCATGATCTCTAAGGAGTTTGTCCTAAAAAAAAAAATAGCATCTCTAGACTCAATAATGGCATTAGTAGCCATGTCTAGAAATCTATCAGCAGCACTGTCTTATGCATATCCCAAATACACATAGGTTAGGGTTTTAGCCCATATATTTGGTCGTCTCGGGTCTTGTATCTTTACATAAGCAATACAACCCCAAGTCTTAAGAGTATCATATCTACAAGGATGTTTATGCCATATCTCATACGGAGTTGAAGACAACTTAGAGTACAGCAACTTATTCAGGATGTGATTAACAATTAGAATTGCTTCTTCCCAGTAAGAGAAAGGCAGACCAACTGTAAGTAACATAGAGATTAACATATTTGGTAACGTTCTGTTCTTACACTCAACTACACCATTTAATTGGGGTGAGTAAGGAGCAGTAGTTTCAAGGATTATACCCTCTGAAGCACAAAATTTCTTGAACCCTATCATTGTAAATTCTCTTTCTCTATCACTCATAAATCTCTTAATTTTCAAATTAAGTTGGTTTTCAACTTTAGACTTGAAAATTTGAAACTTTTCAAAAAGCTTCATCTTTCTTTTTTAACAAATGCAAATGACAATATCTAGAAAAATCGTCTATGAAGGTAATTAGATACTTCCGACCACCTCTAGTGACGTAACTCTTAAAGTCATAGAGGTCAGAATGTATTAATTCAAGAAGTTGTGTACTTTTAGAAAACAATTTAAAAGATTTTCTAGTGATTTTAGTTTGTGCACACACTTCACATTCGTCAAATTGAATAGAAGTGTCTAATGTAATGTTATGAGTTTTAGCAAGCTGTAGCATTTTCTTTTAGTTCACATGTTCTAGTCTATTATGTAGCAATTTAGGATAAATTAAAGTAGAACTCACATGGCATATGCTATCAGTAGCTAGACTCAATCTATAAAAACCATTAATCATGAACGCACATCCAAAATAATAAGAGTTAACAGATAAAGTTACTCTACCATTCATGGTTGAAAAATACATACAAGCTTTATCAAGTAAACTCATAGATATCAAATTCTTCTTAAGTGAAGGTATTACTCTAACATGCTTTAGAGTTAGTAACTTACCTAAAAAAAGCACCAAATTTGCAGTTTCATAGTGAGTCACCTCTACCTCACCACTATTGCAATTCATCACGGTGTCTTTCATTTCAATGACTTCAATGTGTAAATTCTTATCATTTGCAGCATGACAAGTAGCACCACTATCTAACTACCATTCAGAGCAAGTACTGGCCTTTTTATCAGTCATCATTACAATGAAGACTCGTGGCTCAGTCTTCTGTATTGCCATATTTGCTTCTTTCTTTGGTGTGTCAGATATGTCCTTTTTAGGTTGATTACAATCTGTTACAAAGTCACCCCACTTCCCACAATTGTGGCACTTGCCCTTCTTTTTCTTAAAGATAGGCTTTTTGGCCTCCAATTTCTGAGGTTCACTCTTGGGTGACTTGAATTTCTTAGGAAATTTCTTAGGATTTGATACCGCGTTTGCAACTGATTGTTGCTGTTTAACCATCTCTAAGTTATTCCTAGTTTGATTCTCATCCTTGATTCTAATGAACCGTTTGAGATAATCCAGTCCCACTTCTACTTTCTTCCTGTACATCTTAGTTTTGAAAGAATGCCACGCAGATAGTAATTTATAAATAATGACACAAACCAGAAAAGAATCACATACAATGATGTTTTCACTGGTCAATTTAGATCTCAAATTTTCTAAATCAGTTACTTGATGAGTGATTTCCATATTTTCTTTGAATTTGAAATCAATGAATTTGTCAACAAGATGTGCTTTTGACAATTCCTCATCCTTCTTAAATTGAGTATCTAAATTGTCCCATATTTGTTTAGTAGTCTTAAACTTGCTATAAAATTCTGCAAGGCAGTCTGAAAGATAGTTTAATAAATAGTCTTTGCAGAAGTCATCATCCTTGTTCCATTGAAACTCATCAACTTCCTCAATAGTGTTAGCAAATGTACTCAAAAAAGTGAAAAAAATATTTTCATATTTTAAACCAAATTGAGTCTTTCGCTTCCATGAATTAAATTCAGACCCACTAAAAGTATGAACTTGGATCATCTCAATTTGCACATGCTTTTCCATTTTAACAATTAAAAAGCAGAAAATTAGAATGAATGCACCTGATTTCAGCAAAGGAAAAATTTAGTAGTCACTAAAAGTCTGAATCAGTGTCAAAATTTTTTTTTGGAAAAAATCAATGCTCGGTCAACAAGCGATCAATGGTCAACACCAGCGGTCAACAGTCAACACATAGTGAGCACCTCAGTTTGCGCCTAGTTGGCACCCAGTCAGCGATTATTGTTCAGTCAGCATTTACTGCTCAGTCAGAACCCAATCAACATATGACTCACCGAGTTGACTCACTTGACTCACTGTGTCAACTTGCACCGAACTCGCCAGAATTTCAATCGTCATTTCTCCGTTGTCCGACCTTCGATCGATGCCGATGACCACCCAAAACGCTCGTCTCTCCGAGGAGAACAAAATCCAAGTGGCCTTGCAAGCTAAAATAGACTAAAAATTTTTAGAATATGAAGAGAAAATTTTCGGTTGTCGAAATTTCAAACTCAGATCCCGGCCAACTCCACCGTCGGATCGGCGATTAGATTGCACTATTGAACTCCTCTTGTTTGGAGCTACAAGATAGACGCCTTATTTGACACAACCAGTCACCGGAACAAAAAGTCAATTTTTAAAGTGACCAAAATATCCTTAGTTCACTATTCGAGTACTGTTCACAAAATTTTTTTATTCTATCTTGAAAGACGTAAAAGAATATTTCTCCAAATCTTCAATACCTATTGCTTCAAGATTGTTAGGGTTTAAATTCAAACAATAGTATATGCGATTGCTTGAAACATTATACTCTAGATATCTAATTTGAAATACCTAACATGCCGCCTTCAGCTAATACATATATAGGGATACACTAGGGTTATAACCAATTAATGGGCTCTTGCCCATACAGACCCACTACAAAGGTCCATTACCTATTGGACTTATATTAGAACATACACTTGACTTATATTAAATACACAACATATGCAACCACAATTATAAATGTGTTTGCAAGCATACTCTTCACAACTTGGTTCAGCTCCAAGTTATCTTAACAAAACGTGCATCGTGAAATCTCTTATGAACTCATTAACTCTTGGATCATCTTCCTATACAATATAAATTTATTCTTTACCACCTCTGTAGCACTACTTGCAGCCTAGAACTGAACTAAGTTTTGATGATATAGATCCTGTTCTTGTAGCATATCAACATCTAAACTATATTCTCTCGTTTCAAAATAAGGAAAAATAAAATCCCATCAAAATATGATATGGATCCTCTTTCATTCAAGGAAAATAATTGTATTTATATAACCTATTGTTAGTAGTTTTGAGAATTTAGAAATGAGCCAAGTGTATTATTTAGTTTAAAAAATTTAAAAAATTGGATGACTTAGAGCCAAAAATGTCTAATGTATTCATCAAAATATGCTTCAGAAATTGTTGATTTTTCTTGTTCATCCTCATAACATTATTAATATTATATTGTTTTTCTTTTTTAACAAGAAGGAAGATTCTCACGGGCTAAGGGGGTGGCATTAGTAGTCGTGCATTGCACAGCGAACTTTGGCGAGGCAATTTGTCTCGTATGTAATTGGGTGGGAATTACCATTTATTATAATTCATTGTGATTTATTAGGATGGATAGTGTTGGGATGAGGTATTTTTCAAACAAGAAACAAGATCTGCGTAGGCGTAATGAAAAAAAAGGGGTAATTAACAACGTTCAGCACAGGTTAATTCTTATTTCTTAAAGATAATTTTAGTTATTTTACTATTTTATAAAAAATGGAAAAAATATGTTTTCCTATACAATCATGAGTCTGTATTGTAATATAAATTTACATGTTCAATTAAAAAGTTTCCGAGATTAAGGTTAAATTCAAAGTCAAAACATGAAAGTCAATAAATTATAATATTAAAGTTAAGAATAAAATGTAACAAATTAGGAATAAGGATACAAGAACCGGGAAGTGGTGAGTATTTGATTAAATGTCAAAAGGTTTTGAAATTAGAGGATTAGAATAAAGGAGAAGCAGAATAAAATAGGGGTCTTAGTTAAGATAAAAAGAGTGTCGAGAGCTAGGAATCCTAACCAGAACGTGTGTCAACAACAATTACAATGAATTTATCGTTAGCAAATGAATAGTAGTTAACAATTATGTTAATTTAAAAAGGTAATAATCTCAGTTGAGATAACTTACAAAATAATCCCTCACATATATAAAAAAGAACCTTTTAGTCTCTCACAAAAAAAAAAAATATCAATCTCTCACTTTTATACTTTGTATTTACTTTGGCCCTTCCATCAATTTTCGTCAAAATTTCTGTCAAATTTCCCGGCACATGCCTTATGTGTGCTATATAGTGAGGGCATTTTTGGAAGAACAAAAAATCCTTCTCTTGAAACTCCTTCCCTACAACGTTGCTCTCATTTTGTGGAAATGCAGATCTCATTTTGCCTTTCCATCCAAATCTCAATGGATGTGGAAAATTTCCCACTAATTGAAGCCCAGGTGTCTTTTTCTTCGGCTTCTTCCTCTGTTCATCAAGCCCCCCCGTTCAATCGAAGAGGGCGAAACTCTCAGAATAAGAGGAGAAGCCTAATCGGGTGAGAATCTTCAACGAGGATGATGATCTCCTCATTCTCAACGGGCTTGTCGATTTCTGCAATTCCAACCAAGGGTCAGACCATTTGGATAAGATTGAGGAGTTTCACCCTTTTCTGAAAAAAAGATTTGACCATGATTTTACAATAATCCAAATCAAAGATAGGGTTTGCGGGCTGAGAGAGAGTTACAGGATTTGGGTAGAGATGGGAATGAGGATGGGATTGTTCTCGAACACCCTCACGAGGCTCAGGTCTTTGAGTTGTCGAAATGGGTTTGGGATGTTGGCCAAAATGAGGATGGAAAGGGTGATGACACTAACGATGGAGATGAAGAAGGGAAGTATGTGTTTTTTATGGAGGCTTTGAAAATTCCTGAAACTTTGGGAATGCCCGGAGTTCTGGACGAGAGTATGATGTTGATGAAAAGGGAAGATGCCAAGGAATTCAATCATTGTTGGAAGGAGTTCTGGACTCTTTGTCCTAGCATTGCTAATGATGCGAAGCTTGAGGGCTTGCATTGCAGTCTCTGGTGTTGTCACCAGCCCAACTCAGACAAACCTCCAAAATGTTGGCTTTTGATTAAGATTACTGATTAGTCTTCCTCCATTCTTAACATCGAGATATGGAATTTGGGATTTGGGACTTCGTTGGGAAATTGGAACTGGTCTTGAAATTTTGGTCTAGGCTTGTTTTCGGGCACGCTTGTGGTGGCTACAGAACCACCACAGCTTGATGAGTGGCAACTGTATATGCTACTGCTTCTACTACTCACACTGGTGAAACGAGCTGAATGACAAAAATGATCCATTGAAAGGCACCTGCTAGTGGTACCGCTAGTGATCATAGCATTGTCAAGGCTGATTGATTTTCTGCGCATAGGAAAAATTTGGCCTCGGGGGAGAAGACTTCATCAGCAATGCAAATTTCAGATTCCAGTTTCATCAGTTGAATTGCTAGTGTTTTTGAGGGGTTGTTAATTCCAGTTTCAGGATCACACGGGGAAGAAAATCATGGAACTGACAGCAGCATTGCAACATCCGGTGGATGATGATGACGACAACTACGAAAGATCGCCCAGACTTCCCCATCGCACGGTGGATGAAATTCTGCTCCTGTACGACTCTTCTTCTTTGGCTGGTTCACTCTCTCCCTCTTCCTCGCACTTGCCTTCTGGTGATTGGCATCATGGAAGATCATCCTCATTCTCCTCTTCTCATAATTTTTCTCAATTAGCTCATGTAGATATCATTGATAATGGCAATACTTCCATCAATAGTCATAATAGTAAGAATTTTAGCAATGGAATTATTAGTGACGAGCAAAATTCTTTGGATTCCTCTACTGCTCCACCGCCAAGGCTGCTGTCTCACACTCATTCCTCAGATTCTGCCTTCATGCATCCATCATCAATTTCTAGTTATAGTTCCATGCGGACCCTTCAAACTCCAACCCCTGTTCTTCTGGCCCCACTCTTTACTGCCGTCAAATCCAATATCAAGCCTAGAGCTGCCCTTGCCGTTGCCGCTACCGCCTCCCGCTCCTTTCCCGCTCACCACGCTGCTACCATTAAGTCCTCTAGAACCACCGCCACTATAGTTGGCGCTCTCCCCAATTCCTTTTCCAAGTCCAATTCCAGTTCCAATTCTACCCCATCATCTCCCCCTGTTGATACCGCCCTCAAACACCAGAATTTGGCCTCAGGAGAAGACTTCATCAGCAATGCAAATCTTACATCAGTTGCCTCATTAGGAAAAGAACTTGGCAACCATGTTGCATCTGTGGGAGTGATGTTTGGTTTGATTGTGCTTGGATTTGAGTACAGTTTCTCAATACTTCCTCTCCCTGAATGGCTTTCAACTTTCTTTACGCACAACACCCAATTGAACCACCCTATTGCTCTGCCCATTTCTCCAGAATGAGATGAAAAATGTGATGAGAGTGGAAAAAAATTGAAATATTTATGATCGAAATGGGGAAGATTTGCAGCACATCCCATTTGAACATCCCCTTTTGTTCTCTCAAAAATGCCCTCAACATGTAGCACGCATATGGCACGTGTTGACAAATTTGACAGAAATTTTAACAGAAGTTGACGGAAGGACAAAGTAGATGTAAGGTATAAAAGCAAAGGACGGATTGGTTTTTTTTTTTTTTTTTTGTGAGGAACTAAAAAGTTCTTTTTTATATATGTAAGGAACTATTTTGTAAATTATCTCAATTCAGAAACACATACAATTTATAGATTAATCTCTCAACATTCATAAACTAAATTCCTAATTTTTTCAAATTGAAATTACAAATTATCTCCTAATACTCTTTTACCATACACCCTAATTAATTTGGGTGAAAAATTCATAAGCTGCCATCATAATCAAACTATAGTCAAATCAATCGAAATGCAAACCATAAGGAACTCAAGAAGTCAGTGAAAAATTCCAAGAGCCCTTGCTTTATGATGTGCTGAGATGCCAATGGAGGAAATTGTGGTCAATTCTTCCTAACAAAGTTCCACTTCTAGCATTTTGTAGTACTAGCAGGCACTTTCCGCGCAATGCGCGGTTTTTTGAGTGCCCACTGTATTGCACAGTATATAAAAAAGCTGATAATAAAATTAAGATAAATAAGACGAAAAAAAAACACAATATTATAAAAAGGAAGAAATATTTGATAGGGAGAAAGGAAATTACATAGTAGGAGTTAATTAATGTAGAACAAAAAAAAGGTCAACATATTCTAAGTTACTTTAAATTTAAATTGCCATGGATAAAATTTTTCTATCCCATGACTGTTAAAAATAATAACAGCGAAAATATCTTGTATTTGTGGTATGAAAACTAAATAGTCATTCTCTTCCAAATTATGATCTTGTACTGACCGATGCCAATTTCGTGATTTAAGTGACGGCTCACGATGATGTCATATACTCGATTTCAGATTTCAAATGAATGTCACAGTGTTTTGCTTCTTCCAAATAAAAATTTGAATATTTTGGAATAATCTATGTGACAACAAGGAAATCGTATGAAGTTAGTAAAATGAGAAGTGCAAATAATTTTGTAGAATCAATTTGCAACATAAGAAATAAATTGTATTATTACCAATCTAAAGGTATCTGATGCTGTAAACTTCTGGAAGAAAGAATAGTGTTGAGTTGAAACGAACTTCTGAAATGGATGTAGTGAGGATGACAGGACATTATGCTGAAGATTCGTTGTTTTGAAGACTGTAAATAAGACATAGTAAAATGAAGATATTACATATTATATAATGATGACAACGGAAAATGTATATTGTTAAATGAACAAACCTTGTTTTGGCAATTTAGGTAATGGCACTGTCCATGGCATCATGATTTCGCCTTTGAAATTGTTGAATGTAAGACAATCAAATTTGTTATTTCCACGAAATCTTAATAAGATTGAACATTCTTCATTGAATAAATTATCATCAAAGAAATCGATCCGACCAAATGTGAAAACATGTTGGTGATTGTTAACTTCCATTGCATTTGTCCTTGTTGGATTATGATTTCTTCCTTATCGGCAACAAAAATTTGGATAGCATAGAGGCCTATTGGTACCGCTTATAAAAAGGACAAAAGTTCTTTTGGATGTGTTGAATGCAATAACAAGTAATTGTTGTAGTAAATATAAAAGTAAAATTTTTAAAGAGTTAAAGTTGAACCTGATTCTCTCTTTGAAGGGATTTGAAGAATAAGCAACACGGCTTTTCATTTGTACCTTGGAAAGGTGAGGCAAAAAATTAGGAAGAACAATTTGAAATTACGTTATTTGTATGAAAAGTATCATATGGAAAAAAGTATGAATGAAATTTATATGATTACCTTGTAATTGTAATAGCATTGGATCAGCAAGTAATACATTTTGCATCCAATCCTGAATTGATTTTTCTGATTTTGCATTTGGATATCCAATGTATTTAAATATCGTTGGATAAGAGATGAAAAAATTATAACATATTCGATAATTGATCTGATTGTTTTGCACATATGTTAAGGTCCCAGCATGTACACGCGTTTGGAAGTGAGTAACAAAATAGAATTTTCGGTTATCACCATTTTCTTTGGTCAACCATTTTGTAAATGGATTATTTGTCGTTGTCATCACCTATAAGAAAAAGAATTCAATAAAATTGCTTATTTTAAAAAATGAATACTGATACTTAGAAACCAATAGAAATTGGAGTAGGAAAATGAAGTACAACCAATGTTATTAGTAGTAATTATAATCGAAAAACAAGGTGAACAAATGATATTTTAGCTGATTTTCAATTAACAGCATTTGATTGCGGGAACTTGGAGTAGAAGATAAAGAAAGTAATAGGAAAATGGAGTAGGAGCAACTTTATTAGAGCAAACTTCATTTAGTTGCAAATCGCAGCATCAAAATACATAAATAAATCAATTTATTGAAGGAAAATGTACAAAGACTAAAAACAAAAATGCAAGTGAATAAATGTTTTTTTGAGCATACTGCAAATGGCAGCATTAAAATGCTCCAGCTAATCCATTTTTTTCTGGAGAAAATGGAGTATATAATTGTAAAATTCAGTAGGATAGTGAAGGACAACAAATGTTATTCCAATTGCTTTGAAAATTCCAACAGAAAATGGTAAAAATGCATCAATCATTACAAGGTGGGAAAAAAATGTATCTATACTGGAAATAAAGAAATCAATAGGAAAATGGAGAATACCTAATGCAGAGATGTAAATGGAGGTAAAGGAATGTTATTTCATCATAGTGGAAATTGTAGCATGAAAATGTACCAATTAATGAAATTTCTGCAGGGCAAATAATTCTGCAGATAAAAATGTACGTAATTGTTATTTCAAAGAACGCAAATGGCAGCATTAAAATGCACCCAAGAATCCATTTTTGTGGGAAAATAAAGTATAGAATTGTAAAATGTAGGAAAAGCGAGGACAAAGAATGTTATTACTCCTGCTTTGAAAATAAGATCACTACATGGTAAAAATGGGCAAATCATTACAAGGTTGGCAGAAAATGTGTCCATACATACCATTATATGTAAATAGCATACATAAACAAAAGAAAATCTATTCATAGTAAAAGTTGTCAAGATATTAGATAGTGCAATCTGAAAGCAATATTATTGTAAATTTCTGCATACATAAATTCAACATTATTACAAAGGAAAGCCATTTCTTTCAAACGACATAGCAAATAATCGAAAACGACTTCTCTATGTCATGTACATTAACAGCGTGTATTTATTTATGCCTATTTGAAGAATGAAGAGCAGACAGTGGTAAAACTAATCTAGTCACTTGATAAATCAAAAAGCGGCAGTAGTTTCATTCAAACATCTTGAACTCCATAGCATCAAGAAATATAGCTGAAATTGCATCCACATATTACAAAGTTGAGAAGTTTCACCAGAATTTTTTACTAACAGCAGAACGAGTATCAAACACAAATCTGAAGTACCATAACATGCAAAAGCAATC
This sequence comes from Gynochthodes officinalis, assembly GCA_020080225.1. Taxonomy (NCBI): domain Eukaryota; kingdom Viridiplantae; phylum Streptophyta; class Magnoliopsida; order Gentianales; family Rubiaceae; genus Gynochthodes; species Gynochthodes officinalis. Next base: position 29,989,303 of record CM034625.1, on the reverse strand, counting down.
TGTAAAAAACAGAAGAGAGAGAAGAAGAGTACTTTTACCTTTTGAAGACCTACTGTATGATCAGTTTTGCAAGATCCATTGGCAATCAATTTTTATTCAATGTACATACAATAAGGAAAAAAAATGTTAGAGAGGAGCAAGAAGAAAGAAAGAATATGCGATTCTAGAGCGATATATGGTCGACTAATAAATCCAATACATGGAGTTGTAACAAATTGTTTACGAGCTTGTGTTTTGAGGTTTTTAAAAAATAAAAGGTGAAGTTACAAGTTAAGAAGGAGGAAACCGTTGACTAATAAAATCAATGGAGTGGATTTGTACGGATAACTTCGACTTCATTTGTTTAGCAGAAAAAAGGAGAAAAGGAAAAAAGAAGCAAAAAACTGAAGTTATAAGGTAAGACATACTTCTGATCTTTTGTTTTTGGGGAAAAAACAACTGAAGGTAAAGTTAGAAGCTAAAAAGGAGTAATATTAGGAAAGGAATCAGTGGAAGATAGAAAAAGAAGTATATGACCTGCGTGCAGTATTTGTTGTACAGAACTACAATGAATGGAATGGTTTTACTTATAAAGAATAGTTGTACAATGTGCTTGATGGTGATGTGACCTATTTTTTACTTTTACAGCTGTGTTTTAGTTGTCAATTCAAACTGGGCAGTCACATGGGCATGTTAAAGAAAAAGTCAGAAAGCAGAACTTACAATTTTGCCTTGGGAACAATGAACACAAATAGAAATGTTTATGCTCTGGCTCTTGTCTAGCAGCTGGAAAAAATAAAGAAAAATATAAACCTCAGGAATCAAGCATAATAGATAGGCAAGACTACAACTTATCCAGGCCAAAACAACAAGAAGAAGAATAAAGCACTAACTCTTCTGTAGGGCTGAACTATATGTGATTCTGGAACTTCAGTGCTACCACGAATTTCTGATACAAGTTGAATTAACTTCCTTAATATAACAATTGAATAAACGGAATATACGAAGTGGAAGAAAACAAAAAATAGATTATTAGATTTCTAAGAGAGCTAGTTGCACTCAATTTGGGGGAAAAAAGTGTATACCTTGCAGAAGTAACGATAACAACCTATATTATATATTACAACAAAGAAAAGAAGAACGTACAGTGGAGGAATACTTTTGGAATTGCACAAAGCAAAGGACAGCTATTTTCCTTTCACACAAACTTCTAAAAGTTAGAAAAACTGGTCTGAAAGTAAGATGTATGTATGGAATGGATTTTAAAAAACCGATCACAATACAACCTTGTTAAAAACATTATCAAAGCTTGATGCCAAAACAAGGGCCAGCAAAATTCAGCCTACCAAGGACATTTCATCACACATGGTCATTAACAACTTATATTACAACAGATAAACATATATATCTCTCAGTACAAAAAACAAAGAAGAAATATTAACAAACGATTCAAGGACATCCAAAGCAAAACACAGCAATGGTTTGTATCAATGTAAAATAATACATAGGTATGAAGCATATATCACAACATAGGGTAATAACCAACAACACAACAAAGAAGTAAGCAGGAAACTAATCGAAAGAGTCTGATTTTTCCATCGTGTTAGAAGGCTGAAGAAAAGTATATATATATATATATAAGACCTTTTAAACAGATGAGAGGGCGACAAACGTTTTTCCCCAAAAGCATTCTATTTGTAAAAGTTCATATAAACCAAATACATTGTATAAACAATCAGGCAGAACACGGAAAGCCGCAGTCTCAAGCCAACAACCAGTCAGATGTAGCCCACTAAGGACATTTCATCACACACGCACATTAACAACCTATATTATATATTACAACAACCTATATTATATATTACAACAAGCGAACATATATATTCCTCAGAAAAACAACAATGGACAAATATTAAGAAATGATTGAAGGGCATTCCAAAGGAAAAAGGAAATGGTTCTTGGAAGTCTCAAAACGAGTTAGGAAAAAGGATTTATAAGTTGGAAAATTTCAAACCAAAGCTAAGCCATCAATTAAGCACCAAATATTGAATCCAAAGAAAGAAAAGCGAAACAATCAAGAACATTAACAACAAGAACTAAAATGGAAGAACGGTCCTAAATGCATTTAATGCGAATGAACAGCAGGATTAACACCAGTGAAGAAAAGGATGCAGACAAAAAAGGGCCAAAAAGCGTTAGGAAAAAAGAGGAACAAAAACATACCTAAAGACAATGAAAAAGTTTGAAGCAATTACTAAACACACGGTTAGAAATAAGAAGGGCAAAAGCAGAACATGGCGGTTAACAAGTTATAAAAAATACTGACACTTGATATGAGAGTGATTAGATAGGAAGTGGGCTAATAAATGAAATACAGCAGGAATCAAATATTTACACTTTGGACAATACCCATACAGACATAGGTAATAGCGAAATAAAAGGCTTTTCAGGAAGCAGCCGATTAAGAGTTCAAACAGCAGACTTCAAACCCAAAAAAAATTTAAAAACATAAAGCAATGAAACAGCTTAGCTTTTCAAATAGGCGGTAGTGATTCACGTGACCTAAGCAAGGATGCGGCTGGGACTGCATTTCAGACTGGAACAAAAGAGTGGGAATAACTCGGTTACCAAAGAGAGAAAAAAATGGAATGACATGAAAGAGAAGACTGGGAAAAGAAAAAGCAAGCTGTTTTGTGGTTACCAAAGCACAAATGGCTGCGACGGGAAAGATGAGACTCCAAGTAACAGAAACGAAACGAAACAAGATAGTTCAATACCTGCAACCAATCTAGTTAGTTTCGTCCAACCGGGAGAAAAAAAATAGAAAGTTAAAGCAAAAGTAAAATAGTACTTCCTTCTTCTCATAATCCATAACGTTTTCACCGGCCACTTGTCGGAGGACGAGGACCAAAAACTGCAAATCAAAACAAGTTGTGGTGAGATGAAAGATTTCTTCGGAATTTAAAACAATTAATTAATAATAACACTATGAAAGTAAAAACAGAAGGCATTCCGGACGCGTGCGACCGAAACCTACAAATCAAAGAGGAAATCTGGTCAGGTCGCATAAAAAAGGAAAAACGAAAAAACCTTGAAAAACATATTAAGAAATCAGTACCGTAAGATGCGGAGGAAGACAACCAGTACCGAGCAGATCTGAAGAAGAGGCTTTGACCGACGACTGCGGACGCACGCAGAGTCGCACACAAAAGGAAGATCCATCAGTAAATGTGAAGGAAAAAACCCAAAAAACCAACAATACCTTTAAAAACCTAAGAAATCATATTAACAAACCCACAAACCCGCACCGCAAAAGATTTGAGGGAGAAGAAATCCAGTACAAAAGAATCGGCGGAGGAAGATCCAGTCAGGTAACAGAAGGGGAAAAAACCCAAAAAAACCCAAAAAAACCTTTAAAAACCAAAAAAATCATATTAACAAGCCCAAAAACCCACACCGCAAAAGATTTGAGGGAGAAGAAATCCAGTAAAAAAGAATCGGCGGAGGAAGAGAGGCGGCGGAGGAAGAGAGTCGGGCGAGATAGGAAAGGAAATGGGAAAGAAATGGTAGGGTTTGGAAGCCGTTTCCAAAGCTGGCCTGATGACATGGACAACACGTATACACACGTATACAAACTTTGTAAACGTGGCGAGAAGTAGCCGCGCAAGGCGCGGGCAAAATTGACTCCACGTGTCTTCGCCTGATAGTTCTTTGTTCCCGCTTTATTACTATATGCTAACAAGCGAAATAGCAAGAGAATACATGACATCTAAGTTAGAGTGATAGTGGTGATGGTAGTAATGGCAATGATAGTGATGATAGCAATGGCTAAGAGAATTTGGCAATTTGACAATTTAAACCTTTTTGAATCCATAAGGTAAGGAAGAATTAAAAAATAGTTTTATTTAAATTGATTTGGGTTTTATAAAACATAGGATTTTAGTTTATGAATATTCAATTGAGGGATTAAAATTGTATGTTTCTTAATTTACCTCTTGCAAATATCAACATACATGAGTCATATAACTTTTTAAACCTAGAAAATGAGTTACAACTTAAATTAAAAGAGGATATTTTGAAATTGTAAATAATTAAAAAGATCATTTATAAATATTAGCACAAAAAAAAAAGGCTTTTGAACAAATGTAAACAACATAAAATGTGATTTAATCAAATCCAAAAGAAAAAGGTAAATTAAGGTTTACCATAGTTAGGGGGAAAAACAGAAAATGTTTCGATTTCATTCTAAGCGAAATGCATAACCTATGGTATAAAACATAATTTCCATCAATTTTCAATAATCAATCATATAGATTCAAAAACCCACAAGCCTACCTAACAAATGCAAGGGTTGCATTTCATAATCATAGATCCATTTCAGAATAACTTGCTACCACAAATATTTACAAAACTAACGGGCAAAAATTTCTTGAAATTCTTGAAGGGTAGGAAAATCCCATCGCAACAATCCGAAGATTTTCCATTTCATCGAACAGCGTGATTCCATTTCCTCATGTAAAATTCTGAAACTGTAGAACATAGAACTATTGATCAAACATGGAATAATATTACTAATTCAAACATTGAAAACTGTACAGAAATATGCCCTGAAGAACATCTAAATTTTACACACTGTGCCTCAAAAAAAATCTATCCAAACTTTACACATTCGGCTGAAGAGAATTAAAATCTACTCCATGCAATTTGTTGTAATCTGTAGAACCTTTTCCCTTGTATAATCTTCTGAAATTAATCCAATTAGAAGCTGAATGCTCTTCCTGTTTAGGGCTCCAATCCTCCGTGTCTTCAATCTCCTCATCTTCTTCAAAACCCTGATCTTCACCATCATCATCACCATCATCCACGTTGACAAACGGATGCTGTAACAAAGATTTTGCAGACGGTCTATTCCTAACCATTCTTCTCAGACAGTACCTCAAGAAACTCCTAGCTTCGGACGATAATTCTCTGGGAATTTTAGGCACCGCAACACCTTTACCAATCTTTCTCAGAATAGTCTCCTCATCACCTCCGTCTTCGACATCCCATGGACGCTTTCTCGTCAGCATCTCCAGCACAATGCATCCCAGAGCCCAGATATCACTTGGACATTCTTGCACCCCGTTCTTCACTACTTCTGGCGATAAGTATATTGGTGTGCCCCTCCAAGAGTGCTCCAATTTCTTCCTTCTCTGATTCCCAGATGATCTCTTTGACAGTCCAAAATCGCATATTTTTGCCATTATTTCCGTCCTCCCGTTTCTTGTTCTTGGCACGAGTAGAATATTTTCAGGCTTGAGATCACAGTGGACATATCCAGCGTCATGAATGTAGTTCAATCCTTCAAGAATCGACTTCGTGTACCACCTCACCTCTGATTCCGGCAACCCATTGAGTCCTGATTTATAAATCCGATCATAAAGACTCCCGCCACAACCGTACTCTAGCAACAAATTATACACCATGGAACCATCACAACCCACCGTGATCTCGTCTCCAAGGTACCGAATGACATTCGGACAGCCCACAAGAGAGGCTAATACTTCCTTTTCTTCCCTGAGCGAACTTGATTTGGAAATCTCGGCAGATTTCACAGCCCTATACGATGGATATGAGAAATTTCGTGACTGGCAAAATCTTGAAGGTTTCAAGATTCCCAAATAAACTGATCCAAAACCTCCTTTTCCTTTCAGTGGACCTCTGCACCATGACAACCCATGGCCATAGCTCCTCGGCTCTAGTCTCTGCGCATTTACCCTCACCTTCAACCTTATTGTGAAAAAATTTCATGACTACGAAAAACACATTGAGAAAATTCATGGTTGGCTGTATTTATGCGTCTATTAATCCTTAATCCTATATGAAAAAGGGTTGATTTCTGATGCCGATTATCAATAGCCTATGGGGAAAAGCAAAATGATTCCTTCCCGCGGAGATGAGGAGCTCTGTTTCTAAATTTGATTGGACTCCAAACTTTCCGACCGTTTTAAAACTTAATCGAACATGTGATAAGGTTTATGAACCCAAATGAACCGTCAAATTACTCCAGAAACCGGGTTTTTTTTGCCCCTGAATTTGGGAAATTTTATTTATGGTGTTTTTTTTTTTAAATATTTTGCTCTGAACTTTCAATATTTTTTTCCACTCTCAATTTCATTTCTCTTCTCTTTCTCTTTCTTTTTTTTTTTTTAATTTTCTTGTATATGGGACAAAATGTCAATATTATTTTTTTTTTCATACAACTAATGCATTCCCCACCAGTTTGTTTATTCAACTCGCAAATTATGAAGTAAAGTTGTAGACAAAAAATTTTAATCGTTTGATTCCATTGCCTCGACATTTTTCCTTTATTTGAATAATTGACAGTTCTTGTTAGAATATATTAAAATATTCTTTTATAAATATATCATATTAAAATATGTTTAAAATATTTTTTATAAATATGTTAGTTATAATTAAGTAATATTTAATTCCTTTAAATATATATTTTATTATTGTATTTATAAAGTACTTGTATCGAATTATATTATACACAAAAATATAAATTTTTTTTAAAATTCTAACTTGGTATCAGAACTTTCGTCAGAATTAGTAAGGACACATAACTTGTTCTTTGGCTGACAAATTTTATTCTTTGACTACTTTTGTTCGAATGCCAAATTTTGTTTGAATGTGACATTTTGTAGCCAAATCCTTGCTTGCTTGTTACTTCTTATTTGGGTTTGATTTGTTGCAGCCAAATCATTGCTTTCTTTTTTTTTTTCTTTTGTTGGCTGATTATGCTATTTGCCTCTCGAAAGTTGAGCCACAGAACCACCTCTATCTGTTGCCGCTCTATGCATTGATACTTGGCTTTCATCTAATCTGTCGTGTTCTCTCTATCGGTCCGTCGTAAATCTATTGATAGAATAAAAGGTTTTCGCGTTGAAATCAGTAGCGTAAGTCGCCATCGAGTTGACGGTAGTTTTTTCACACCTTTAGTAGGTGTGAGTTCTCAGTTTCTCTCTAAGTTGGAGAGAAGGTTAGTTTTTTCTCACTAAGGGGGAGAAAAAGGTAGTCCTACAACCAGTCACTACATTCCAGTAGTAATACTAGATTAAGATAATAGCTCTGACCAACTCTGTCCAGTCAGCAGTAGCTTCTGTAAGAAGGAAAGAAGCTATCTCACACAACGGTAACAAAAGTGCAATCTATTCTCCAACATCAAATCACGTCCAGAAATTAGCAAACAGATTAGCAACTTAAGACAATCGGAATTTCTTGCTGCAATTAGCACATCGAGCTACCGATTTGGGCACAACAGCCACAAGCGTCATCAACAAGAACAACACAGTCAAAACTGAAGCTAACAATGGAGGGAGGAGATGTCTTCACAGGAACACAAGAAGTAGAAGATATGGTAAGACAACTGAAACTGCACAAGGATGAAGAAGAGGGGGTGGAGCTACTGGAACAAGATATCACGGGCGGAAAGGAAGAAGGTCGGAGAAGCCTCGTCGGCAAGGTTCATGGCGAAAAAAAAGTGAACTTCCTAGGCCTGAAGAACACAATGCAAGCGATATGGCCGCTAACTGCACCAATAAAGATATGAGAAATTGGAATCAATTTCTTCCAATTTGTGTTCACAAACCAAGAGGACAAACAGAGAGTACTGAAAGGCAGGTGCTGGACCTTTGACTAGCAGTATCTAATCTTGAGAGAATGGAAAGAAGAGATCAACAAGAAGGATAAAGAGTTCCAGAAAGTGGAAATATGGCTGCAAATCTGGAATTTACCCAACTACTGGTTAACTAAGCAAACTGCGGCTCGGATAGGCACATTATTCTCACGAGTTCAGGACATAATTATTCCAGAAAGTGGTAGTGCAAAAGGTAGGCATATCAAAATGCTAGTAACAATAGATCTTGAGAAACCGCTACTAAGAGGAACCAAAGTGAGGCTAGAGAATAAAACTTGCTGGGCGATATTTCAATATGAACAATTGGCAAGTTTCTGTCACTATTGTGGGAAAATAGGCCACCTTGAGAAACACTGCGGTATAAGGCAAGAGGACCAAAAGAAAGGGAAACTCGAAGAGGGACAATATGGAGATTGGATTAATGCAGACGGATTCAGAAGAGAAAAAACTGAAAAATGGCATACAGAGAGAACTGAAAAAAGAAATCTGGTCTATAGCTTACCTAGCCCTGAAAGCGGGAGAGAAGCAACGACTGAAAAGCAAGCACCAGAAATAGGGAAGGCAGCTGTACAAGATGAGAACAGAAGAGAAGATATGAGACAGAATATGATATGCATTGCAGAAAACCAAAAGGAACGTGACAACAAAGAAACACGCTTTCAAATGGAAAAGGAGCTGGGTCTGGAATCAGAGGCAGCAGCAGATGTTTCCAATATTTTAGAGCACCAAGAAACACAAGTGACCAGTATGGAAGAGGACATGAGCAAGGAACATAAAGCTGAAACATCACATACTGCGGGCGAAGAAGAATTGGTAAATATCCCGATAACCAATGCAAAAGCTGAAAATTGGAGTAGAAGACAAAGCACTAGAAAAGAAAAGCAACTAGCAGAATTGGGAGACAAAACTGAAAACAAGGAGGTTACTTGGAAACATACTGAAAGGCAGCCAATCAACACAAATAATAAGGTGGAGAAGACTCTCAAAGAGATGCTACACATTGGGGACAAAAGAGCCAGAGGGAAATCTAAAGAGAATGCTGGAAATGATGAGATACAGCTAATAAGAAACAAGAAACTGAAACTGAAAGATGAGACAACAGAAGTCAAAAGAACAATGGAGGTGGGAGAGGCCAACCGCAATTGGTCTCTCAAGGATCAATGAGAATATGTGTGTGGAATTGTAGAGGTTTGGGAGGACCCTCTACAATTTCCCAGCTGAGGGAGTCTGTGTACTTCCACCAACCAGAATTACTTTTTATTGTTGAAACCAAACAAAAAAAAAAGTTTGTAAATACAGTTTGCAATAGATTAAAGTACAAGAATAGATGGGAAGCTATAGAGCCAATAGGAAGGAGTGGAGGATTACTAATATGTTGGGCTGCAACTATTAGAGTATTGAGCTGCATATCAAACTCATTTTCTGTGCAAATGGAATGCCAAATTGAAGAAGATCCTCTAAAATGGTGGGCAGTGTTCGTTTATGCAAGTACAGAACAGGATATTAGGAAAAAACAAGGGTAGTTTTTGGAGAATGAAAAAAGCAAGTGGGGAGATTTGTGGTTTATGGGAGGAGACTTCAATGATATAACAAGCTCGGAAGAGAAACAAGGAGGAAGGAGAAGATCAACAACTAGCTGTCGGCACTTCAATGAATTCATTAGAAAGATGGAAATGGTAGATGTGGGATTTGTTGGACATCAGTACACTTGGGCCAACAATAGAGAAGGCGAGGGGTTTGTGGAAGAGAGAATTGATAGGTTTTTTGCAGCACCTCAATGGATATTAAAATTCCACAACGCCAAAGTATACCACAAGGAGAAACAAACATCCGATCACAATCTACTTATGATGGACACCGCACCACAAATGCATAAAGCAAAAAAATAGGTTCATATTCGACAAGAGATGGATCAAGACAGAAAGGATACTGGAAAGAGTGGAGGCAAGTTGGCAGCACCCGCAAGAGGGCTCAAAGATGTACCAAGTGTGTGCAAGAATAAAGCAAAGCCGATTTGATTTGATACAATGGAACCAACAACACGGCCAGAATGCAGCCAAGAACATTGGGGTTCTCAAGGAAAAGATGGAGCAACTAAGTATGAGAGGAGGAACAAGAGATTGGTTACTTTGGGATAAACTCAAGAGAGACTTAGACAATGCCTACTGAGAGGAAGAAACATATTGGCAACAAAAATCCAGATTGCAATGGCTCAAGGAGGGAGACAAGAATACTAAATATTTCCATGCAAACACAATGCAAAGAAGGCAGAAAAATGGTATCTACAGCCTAGTGACCGACCAAGGAGATGTTAAAGAGCAAAAAGAGGACATCCAGAAGGAGATCATAGAATATTTTACCAAAATGTTCACATCCAATCGGTCCCAGAGAAGCCACGAAGGGCTGGAGGGCATCCCCACCTCGGTTACTCAAGATATGAACCTAAAGCTGCTCAAACCAGTGGAGGATGAAGAAATCAAAATGGCATTATTCCAAATGAACCCCAACAAAGCTCCGGGTCTGGATGGTATGACTTCCTTATTTTTTCAAAAATTCTGGAATGTGGTTGGAAATGATATATGTGTTGCTGTCAAAGACTTTTTTATAAGAGGAAAAATGCTTAGACAAATAAATCACACATTAATCACTTTAGTACCAAAGGTGCAAAATCCTACATTGATATCCTAATATAGGCCAATTAGTCTTTGCAATGTGGTGTATAAAATTATATCAAAAATACTTGCTGAAAGACTAAAGATATGCCTACAAACATGCATTAGTCCTAATCAATCGGCTTTCCTTCCCGGGAGACAAATATATGACAATGTTGTAGTTGCACATGAATGTATACATACTCTTCATTCAATGAGAAAAGGGAAAAAGGGCTACATGGCACTAAAAATTGACATGGCTAAAGCATATGATAGTGTAGAATGGGATTTTTTAAAAAAAGTAATGAGGCGTATGGGTTTTGCAAGGACCTTCATTGAGTGGATAATGCAATGTGTGAGTACAGTGACTATGGCTGTAAACATAAATGGAGAACAATGTGGATATTTTAAAACCTCTAGAGGACTTAGGCAAGGTGATCCACTCTCATCCTATCTCTTTTTAATTGTATCTGAGGCATTATCAAATTTAATTAAACAAGCAAGACTAAGAGGAGATTATAATGGAATGAGAGTGAGCAAAAATGGTCCACAGATCACACATCTATTTTTTGCAGACGATTCTTTGCTTTTCTGTGAAGCTAACATGGAACAGGTACACAAGTTGAAAGCATTGCTAGAAAAATACAGCCAACACTCGGGGCAAAATATCAACATGGAGAAATCATCTATTTTTTTTAGTCGAAATGTACCAACACATTTGAAGAATCTGATCTGCACCAACCTTGCGGAAGTGAAGGAATTAAGGAAGGCCAAATACCTCGGTCTACCAATGTTGATAGGGAGATCCAAGAGAGAAGTGTTCAACTATGTGGTGGAGAGAGTGACACATAGAATCAAAGGATGGAAGACACGTTTTCTCAGCCTAGCAGGTAAGGAAATTCTAATCAAATCTGTTTTGAATGCATTACCTGTTTATATTATGGGGTGTTTTAAGCTCCTAGTGGCAGTATGCAAAGAGATAGGTAGTGTGACAGCCAAATTTTGGTGGGGAGGAATTGAAGAAGGCAAGCAGAAAATACATTGGAAAGCCTAGACAAATCTTACACATCCAAAATGCCAAGGAGGTTTGGGATTTCAAGACATACAAAGTTTTAATGATTCACTTTTGGCAAAACAATTATGGAGGGTGATGACACAACCACAGCTCCTCATGAGCCAAGTGATCAAGGCAAAATATTTCCCAACTGGTGGCTTAGTGAAGATGAACCCGAAGAAGAACAGTTCATGGCTTTGGAGAGGTTGGCTAGGAGCGCGGTACTTGCTAGAAAAAGGAACAAGATACAAGGTGGGAAATGGAAAGTCGATACAAATTTGGGACTCCCCTTGGATTCCAGACCAAAAAGACTTCAAACCAAAGCCAAATAATCCAAACAAAGACAAGGTAATGTGGGTAAATGCATTAATGATGAAGGAGGGACACGGCTGGAACAAAGAACTGGTCTCACAATTGTTCGACCATCAAGAAGCCTCCACAATATTGAGCTTACCACATGGAACAGTAAACAGCAGAGATCAACTGATATGGCAACTAAACTCTTCAGGAATCTTTACTGTAAAATTAGCCTACCAACACATCCTCAAGGAGCAATTCCTAAGGCGGGACAAAGCTGAATCTAGCAGCAGTGCAAGATCAAAAACAGCAATGTGGCAGTCCATTTGTAGACTAGATATCAAAAGCAAGCTGAAACACTTCGTGTGGAGGTGCTGCCACAACATCTTACCAACAAAGCAAGCACTTCAAAGACGGAAAATGCTAATAGACACAACATGCAATATGTGTGGTGAAGGAGCCGAGAGCATTGAACACATTTTCTTTAACTGCTCTAGAGCAAAAATAGTGTGGAAACTTGCTCCTTTACAATGGCATAACACCGAGATAGATGTACCGCACTTCCAAGGATGGTGGGAACAAGTCGGCAATAGCACAAAGCAATATCTTGGACAGGAAAGGAGTCAATTAACTGTTTATTTGCTGTGGATGCTATGGAAGTCAAGAAATATGTGGCTATTTACGGGAGAATGGATTGAGGAGAAGGCAATTATAGACATAGCTATGGAAGAATGGTTTGAATTCGATAAAGTAAAGTAATTAGAGAGTAGTAACTAGGACCGCATCTATTGGTTGGTCAGTGGTTACGGTAGTGTAGAGGCTGCTATATGTTCAAGCAACATAGTGGCTGAGGTAACCTTTTTCTATAAAGAAAGGTTACACTAGCTACTACTTACTTGGATAGTCTTAGTAAGAATGTAAAGCATATAATTAAGGTAGTTTTAGAAAGTGTGCTAAGCCTTGGCCAACTTATGGTCTCAAGGAGGGTTCTAAGGGTTAGAACCATTGTTGTATCATTTAGCTTGTGTTATTTGACAAGTTAATATATTGAAGAATTTTGAAAAAAAAAAAACAGTCGCCATCGAGTTACTTTTATTTTTTCAAGTCTCACCATTTAGTCTTGGTGCTTGTAGCTGATCGTGCTTTAGATATGCTATTCGCTTATTTTAGTCTGTTCATTTTGTTAGTTTTTTATTCATATTGGTGTTTTGATTGTCGTGGTCAATTTTTATTCTTTATTATGGAAATTGCTTAACCAATTTCCAAACCTATTACAATAATTTTTTATAGATCCAATTATGATATGTGGTCCCAAAAGATGAGCAGTTTTCTGAAAGGTAGACTTCTATAGCAAATTGTAACGGATGAAATTCAAAAAACCTATTCAACAAATGATGAAATGAGGTTAAATTTATTGATAGACTTGAAAAATGGAATGCTAAAAACCATCAAATTTTAACATGGTTTCAAATATCTGTACCACTAGTATCAAGTCAGATTTTCATATGTTTGACACAGTTAAATTTGTGTAGAATTTTTTGAGCACCCGATATTCTCTTGCAAATGATATTCACTAGTTTCAATTATATCGCCGACTCCATCTACTATAAGAAAAATAGCCTTTAGTGACCAAAATGTTGGTGACAACAATCAATTTGGTCACTAAATAGCCTCTTTGGTGACTACTACGTGAGTCGTCACTAAATCAAAGTCGTCATAACATCTTTAGTGACCAAATGGAAAATGTCGTCACCAAATCGTCATTAAATGTGGTGGCGCCAAAAAAGACCGGGAACTGTACTACAATTAATGACAACTTTGAGTTACGACATTTGATCTCGTCACCAAAGATAAGCATCAATAGTTTAGTGACAAAAAAATGTTGACACCAAACTATTGAAAATTAGTGACGACATTTTGTGGTCACTAATTCATAAATACTATGTATATTTATGAATTATAATTGTAGAACGGTTTAGTGACGAGAAAATATCGTCACCAAATGTTACGAAATTAGTGACGACATTTTGTGGTCACTAATTCATAAATACTATGCATATTTTTTGAATTATAATTGTAGAACGGTTTAGTGACGAGAAAATGTCATCGCCAAAATGGTAGTTGTAATGAATAAGGAATTTGCCAAAATAATAATTAATAAATTGGGTTAAATTACGGTGAAAGAATGATTCGGTTGTTAGACTAAGCAATTTTATTACGTGAAACATGTTGTTTATGGTGTGACATTTAATTTTTATTGATTATGGTTCGGCACCCTATTCTTTACAATTTTGCCAAAATAATTTTGATAAGTATGTTAGGACACCCTAATAGTTACAATTTTGCCCCCATAATTTTGACTTGTTATATTAAGACATCTTATTAAGTACAATTAGTAGTTGTAATGAGTAAGAAAATGCCAAAAATAATAATTTAAAAAATTAGGTTAAATTATTGGCCTAATATATTAAAATGTCCTAAACTTTAGCACATGTAATCATTTTGACCTGACCTTTCAATTTTAACTACACGACATTTGAACTTTAAAATTTGTAACAATAATATCCTTTGTCTATGTGTCGTCCTTAGGCCTGTTAAAATGATGATGTGGTAGCCAACTGGTGTACACATGGACCCCCCGGTTAGCCATTAAAGTTGGTGACAATTGTGAATGGTCAATGTTTGTGTTTGTGGAACTGCTACTGTTGCTATTTCAGACAATTTGTTATTATTGTCTCTGATTTTCACTTTTTAAAGTTAGGTAACAATTTCTGAAATTTGATGTTTGTGCAATTTGTTGTTGGATGGGTTTGTTTTATTAGTAATTTGTTGTTGATGTACCTATTTGTGTGTGCTATTGCTGGGTTTTTATTACAACAGCCATAATTCTTTGTCGTTTTTTCTTGTAGCACTAACTAACAATTTGGTTTGTGTACAATAGCCTCTGGTAAGACCACTTTCTTGCTTCTCAAATAAAATTGCAATTTTTTGTTGTTTGCCTTCAAGACAAAAGCTTTCCTTGCATTTTGGACATTAGTTACCCATAACTTACTAATACATAATTTCTACCTTTCTAACATAAGTTATTGTGGCAAATGCAACACTACAACTCTCTCAACAAACTTGATTAACTTCCCTAGTAACATAAGCATAATCAACACAAAAACATAAAACTACAATTGGGACATATTGATGTTTGCACATTCCTATTTTTGCTACATTCTTCTTCAATATGCAATTCTCCTTTTCTAACATGACAACTTTGTTTGTCATCTCAACCAACTCCACTTTAATGGATTTCTTCTTAAATTCGTATTTTCTTCAACTTCCCCTCCAACTCTTCCACTTTACATTTCAGAGAATCTTTTTCCCCCGATACTATCAACACATATGTCCTCTCATGATCAGTGCTCTGTCAGTCCAACCACACAAAGTACCCGTAATTATCCGTCTACATATTTATGGAAAAACAAAGATTAAGCATATGACATTACTCTATTAATTCTATCTGTTTATTTCGCAAATTCTATAATCACATACCTTTCACAAACAACAATTCAAAAACTGACGTCTAAGGTTATTTTGACTCTTAGAGGTGTAGCAAAATGCAGCCATATGGTGGTGATATTCAGATGTGATTGAAGAACTAGTAGAATGTAATGAAGGCGACGATACTGAATTCTGCATTGTTAATGCTGACCAAGATGGAAGAGTAAATATAACATACACACATACAAATTGAAGTATTTAATTTGGTTTGATTTGCAATTATAAATTGATTTGGTGAAAATGAATTTATCTGATTTTCTTTTGGCTATAAACACTCAATCTATTCAGCTACAGTTCAAATAAACAGATTGAACAAAATCAAGCAGAGTTTTTCATGAATGAAATCTTAAACCTTCTAAATTATACCGCAAAAACTCATATCATGGGCTTAATATTACCCAACATATATAACAGCAAGTGTAATAAAAAATAAAATAAAAGGAACTTCTTAAGTTCCATTTTACTTTAAAGATAACGAATGAACATCTTAGTTCTACAAAATAAAAAATTCAACCCTTGTGTTCATTGTCCAATAAATAAACAAACAATAATGCATAACAATATATAACGATCTTGTCTAACCTACGGTACTTCCTATTACACACACAGTCCTCTAAAAAACTTTCATCAAATCACCTACAAATCCAACATGAAAATACATAAAAGTTGACAATCAAACTAATTAAGGGAAAAGTTCAAGAAATGCAACAAAATTTGTATGTCGGCCAATTATATTCAGAACCAAGAGTAGTACCAAGAGAAGAAATCAATGACAACAGTTAATAACAGAGATTCAAAGAAAGACTGCAACTGTTTGTGACCAATCCAATTGAATGCAGTGTTCTGTACAATGTTCTTTTTCTTATCCAAAATACACGAACCTATATTAAGACAAGCATCATAAGACTTCCATATTTACCAAGCTTATACACCAAATACTCTAAAACATGGAACCTTGAATGCAATCTAATAAATACAAAACAATTTGAAATTAAGCATCATAAGACTTCCAAATTTACCAAGCTCACAAACCAAATACTCCTAAAGATCAAACATTTAATGGAAATCTCATAAATGCAAAACAATATGAAGAGAAGCCTCATAAGACTTCCACATTTACCAAGCTCATAAACCAGATACCCTTAAAGATCAAACTTTTAATGTCAATCTCATAAATATCAAGCACTATGAAGACAATCATCCTAAGACTTCCATAATTACCAATCTGATAAGCCACTATCTCTAAAAGATCATAGCTTTACAAACAAATACAAAGAACCAAACCCATATGAAGAAAATGAAATTCATACTTCCATATCCACCAACCTCATAACCCAAAATCTATAAATTCTTGAGCCTTAAAGTAAAAAACTAAATTAAATGAAAAAAAGAAAGAAAAAGAAAGAAACATTGCATTTCGGGTGTAAGGTAAAAAACGAGGGGACATAAATAAAAAAACACTCAATTGGCACAACAGAGACATGGAAAGTAAACATAAGAAAGAAGAGATTTGGGGAGTACTCATACCAGAGAGAAAATGGAAGAAGCTTTTCGGGTTTGAGGAAGTAGGAAATAAGCTTGAGAGAAAGGAAGAAGATATAATACTCTCGGCATTGGAGGGGGGGGGCCTGGCTATAGATCAAGGAGGAAGGAGCTGAGGTGGGTTTGGTGTGCTAGGAATCTCATTGAATCGGTGGCGAAGGGTGGGAATCGGACAGAAGTTCTTTGTGAACCGAGATTGAATGAACTGAAGACCAAAGATGAAGTGAGGTTTGGTGGAGTTGAAATTTGGCCAAGTGTTGGAGTTGAAGACCGAAAAAAGTAAAGTGAGGGGAAGCTGAATTTTACAAAGTGTTGTGGGTACTAAAATGCTCCAAAACAACAGTGTTTTTTGGACTCCCCTCCCACCCATGGCAAAATTTTCGGTTGCCGTTTTTTTTTTTAAAAAAAACTTTGTTTCTTAAACTTTTCAAATTTTGTCAATTGTTATCACTACAATAAGTTACATTTCTACTTTTGAAAACATTATACATTTTTAACAATAATTACACTATTAATTCAATTATAGTCATAATTGTCTGTACATGAATGAAAAAAAAATTGTGTATACAAATTTTGAATTAATAAATTCAAATTTTAAATTACACCAAAATTTTCAAAAAAAAATTTAATAAACATATGCAATTGAAAGTATACATTCACTCCAGAATTATAGGAATAGACATATGCAATTGAAAGCACTGTTGAAGCAACATGTGAGGCAATATAGCAATCGTCAATACAAGTTGCATGTTCACTTCCAGAAATTCCCATGCAAAGAGGATGCTATGAAGCATATCCCCACAAGTGTCCCAGCAAATGATTAGATTAATCTCTGCCATTATTTTGATTCTGATGAGTTTAAGGTTTAGATCACTTATATGTATGAATTTCTGTTTCCTAAGTTTGGGTTCCCATAAGGCATGAACCACATTATAAAACCTCACTTAATTTTCCCTCCTATAGACAGTGAGCGGTTGAAACAAGGGAAATTGCGCGAAAAACAGCACACCACCAACTGTTGGCTCGGTGTTAATTCCAAGGACTATTCATGAGTTTGTAAGTATAGCCAGCTTGTACTTATTAACGTCGTTTTTTACTTCCAAAAAAAATCGCTAGTTATTTTTTATGTGTCATCTAATGTGATTATAGAAAATTAGTAGCGAAAGGCTAGCGAGGAAGTCACTTCTATTGATTTCTATGAGATTGGTCATTTTTCAAAAAAGCAAAAGAAAATAGTCAATGAACATGCAAAAAAAATATTGGTACATTCTTAATTCAAATCCTTCTCAATTTTTTCATTATTATATTTCAATTTATGTTTCCGATTTTGACATATTTGTTGACTATGTAGGATGAGATGCGAGAGAAGGAGGCCGTCTCTTCGCGATCCCCGTCAGAGATTTATGCAGAAAAATTACAAAAAATACCTGGGCATAGTAAGAGTGTTTCTATGCCTACAAAGCATGTTGTTATGGTCGAAAAGCTACAAGCCGAAGTGGGCGAACAAAGAAAAAGGGCTAATGATGAGGAGGAACATGCAAATGCGCTGAATGAAAGAATTGCAACCCAAAAATATGAGTCCAACTGGGAACACCAAGCTTGATACAAGCGCAAATGGAAACTTTGATGGCGGAGGTGCTTCGATTGTCTAGGGCACAGTCCAGAGATGAGGTAAGTGCATGCTCCAAACATTGGTTGTATGCTTTTTTGTAATATGAATGGTTTTTTGCTATTTTTCATTTTACTGCACATTTGATTCTACACAAATTGCTGGACATTTGAGTCTACACAAAAGAGAAAATCTGCATTTTCTTTTCTTATTATTGTAGCAGCCATTCTTGAAGTTTCTACCTAACAAATTTGTATTAACTTTGTTTGACAAATTCTGTTGTGTGCTTGTCAAATTGTGTAGCCAACCAGTAATATTACATTTTGATTGTCCAAATTCTTTGGCAACTATACAGTCTTGTCCTTTGTGCACAATTCCAAATTGTTCATCAACTTCATTTGTGTGGGATAGTAGACATTTAGCTATTCAAATATTGATTGATTTCTTCACACACATATTGTAATTATTTAATTCAATCCCTTTGTGATTAGCGGTTGTAAAATGAAGCTGGCCAAATCGTAAATTCTGTTTTATTCTTGTGGCTGTTTGAGCTATGGTTTGTTCTTGTGGTTGTAAAATGAAGGTGGCCAATTCGTAAATTCTGTTTTGTTCTTGCGGTTGTTTAACGAAGCTAGCCAATTGTAAATTTTATTTTGTTCTTGCAGTTGTTCAAGCTATGGTTTGTTCTTGCGGTTGTAAAATGAAGGTGGACAAATTATAAATTCTGTTTTGTTCTTTTGGTTCTTTTATGATTAGTGGGTGTAAAATGAAAGTGGCCAATTAGTAAAGTCTATTTTGTTCTTGCCATTGTTGTTGCGGTTGTTTAAGCTATAGTTGTTCTTGCAAATGTTTTGTGGTTAGCGGTTGTAAAATGAAGGTGACCAATTCGTAAATTATGTTTTCTCTTACAAGAATCCAGCCGAACATTTCATTTTAGGTTTGCTTGAACTTTGAAATGTAATGTTCCTAACGTGGACTATTTATTGTCTCACTTCTCATGTGGTTGCACTATATATATAGTCTATCTTTTTGGTTTAATACTAATGGAGGCAAGTTATATACTTCTTTTAATTCACTAAGTTTGTGATGGGGTATGTGGACAAGTATGTCAAGGTATACATGTATTTCAGCTGTGCTTTGTTCTTGCATTTGTTTTAGAGTCATGGTGTTATTAGATAACTAAACTATCCTTGTAACCAAACCAACTTTTATAGCTTTTTTCAAATAAATTGATTTTTTGTTTTATGCTTTCAGTGAATCAATCTTCTCTAGGCTTGGCATGTATACAGTGGAAAGATGATGGTGCTCTTCACACTTTGCTGATGGTAGTTGGTAATCTTTTTTGTTCATTATATTATGTGACTCTTTTGTATTTGTGGAACACTATTATATGGTAGCTTAATGTATGAAACATTAACAGTGGTTGCTTGGCATCAATATTTTGAAGGTGCTTTTTGTAAATGTGGCTCTACCTCTTTTGGATTTTAGGGCTGCTTTTGGAATGTCACTCTAGCTGTTTTGGATTTTGCATGCTAGAAGTGGGATGTATATATTGGATAGCTCTAAAGTTTTTCATTCATTTTTTCCTACAAGATGTAGGATGGATATCTTGTTGATTAACTACCACTTTTTGGATGATATTTTCTCTTGCATAATGTTTTCGTCTTGCATTCCTATGTAGTTGAATGAATTACTTTTCACATTTGTGCTATACACTTATCTTTTTTGTTGTTAGTGTAGTTGTGGTATTTACTATTATGGATTTTTATGAATGTTGGATGTTTTGGGTTTTGAGTCGTAGTAACTAATGCTACTTCACCAATAACGTCATCAAAATAGTCATCACTATTTGATTTTTCTACTTTTATTTGTTATTGGAGTAGTCATGGTCTTTATTTTGATATATGTTTATGAATGTGACATGTTTTTGGATTGTTAGTAATCGTGAGTAATGCTATTTCACCAAGAACATCGTCACAAAAGTTGACACTAATTCATTTTTCTTCATAAATTTCTTGACATCAAATGCTGTCACCAAAATATATGTCGTCACCAATTTCTTTTGTAATTTAACAATTTTCTTACAACAAAATTTCGTCACTAAAATAGTGGATAAAATTACATTTGTTGACAATAATTATAGTCACCAAATGTCATCACCATTGCGTTCATTCATTCACTTATTTACTGACAACAATTTCTCGTTACCAATTTTTTTTCACTGAAATGATAGTATTTTCATTGGATGAAAAATGGTACTGTACAAATGTTAACCAAAAAAGACAAACAATGGACGGATTTGCACCAATCCCGAGGAAATCAAAAAGGAAGTATCTGATTTCTTCTCTACACTTTTTACTACCTCTTCTCCTACGACTAACCCAACATTTTTGCTAGGTATCCCAACCATGATTACAAGTGCCATGAACCAGCGGCTAAACCAGACCAGTCGAGGATGCTGAGATTCAGAACGCTTTGTTTGGTATACACCCTAATAAGGCTTCAGGATCAGATGGTATGACTCCCCTCTTTTTTCAAAACTATTGGCATGTAGTTTAAAAGGATATTATCTTTGCTGTTAAAAGTTTTTTTGTCCATTCAAGAATGCTGAAGAGTGTCAACCATACACTTATTACTCTTATTCCCAAAATAAAGAACCCAACCCAAATAGCCCAATATAGGCCTATTAGCTTATGCAATGTTGTCTATAAAATAATCTCTAAAATTCTGGCTAGAAGAATGAAACCCTACCTCAATGTTTGCATACATGAAAGCCAAGTTGCTTTTGTCCTTGGAAGACAAATCACGGACAACTTTGTTATTGCGCATGAATTCATACATCATATCAAGAGCCTTAAAAAATTAGGAAAAGGTTTTATGGCCTTGAAATTAGATATGACAAAGGCTTTTGATTGAGTTGAGTGGGTTTTCTATCTCAAGTATTAAGTAAGATGGGCTTCTCTACAAAGTTCATAGACTGGATTATAATATGCATAAGTACCTCATCCTTTTCTTTTAACATAAATGGTGAGGTTAGCAGCTACATGCAACCCACAAGAGGTATTAGACAAGGAGATCCACTATCTCCTTATTTATTTATAATCCTTTCGGATGTTTTTTCATTTTTAATTAGAAAGGCTGTAAGTGAAGGTACCTACCGGGGAATGAGACTATGTTCTAAGGGTTCGCTCCTCACTCATCTTTTTTTTCCAGATGACTCCCTATTTTTTGGTGAAGCGACAGTGGAGCAAGCTCAGCACATTAGAAGGATCATAGAAGATTAATGGGAAGCATCGGAGCAAAAAGTCAATCTAAATAAGTTTTCGGTTCTTTTCAGCAAGCACTTAGCGGATAGTGATAAAAAGGTCATTATTCAGGTGTTAAATGGGATCAACGAGCAAAAGAGTGCCAGATACCTAGGATTGCCCTTGGGTATCGGCAAATCTAAGAAAGAAGTTTTTGCATATGTCATTGATGCGGTCAGAAAAAGAATAGGTAACTGGAAAAATCAATTTTTGAGTCAGGCATGTAAAGAAATTCTCATAAAATTAGTCTTAAATTTCTTACCTATCTATGTAATGTCATGTTTTAAACTCCCAATTGGCATATGCAAAGTCTTAAGCAGTGAGACGGCAAATTTTTGGCGGGGCTTTAATGCAAATAATGGTCATAAAATTCATTGGAGAGCCTGGTCCAAATTAACACTTTCGAAAGATTTGGGAGGGCTTGGTTTTCAAGATATACAAGTTTCAATGGCTCATTGTTAGCCAAACAATTATGGAGGTTAATTCAGTACCCTAATTTGCTTCTAAGTCGTGTAATACAAGCTAGATATTAACCCCAAGGAACACTTATGCAAGCAAAAATTCAACAAAATGCATCTTGGCTTTGGAAATGTTGGACGGGAGCAAAATATATCTTAGAAATAGGGATGAGATATCAAGTGGGAGACGGCAAAACCATAAACATTTGGGAGTCCCCATGGCTGGCACATAGAGCAAATTTCAAGCCACATCCAAAAGAGCACAACGAAGAGTCAAGTACTTGGTGCCATCAAATAATGGTGGAGGAGGGGGCGCAATGGGACCAAACCGTAATTGATTAGCTTTTTCACCCTAAGGATGCCATGGAAATTTCTAAAATCCCATTAAGAACGAAGGCTGGTCCAAATAAGCTCATTTGGCAACATGATAGAAAAGGGAATTTCACAGTTCATTCTGCATATCATTTTGCTATGGCGTAGCATCGAGCTCAATTAAGTATAAACACAGCTACTAGTAGTTCTAGTTTGACAACCGCTACTCGTATGTGGCGTAGAATTTGGAATCTCCAGGTCAAATGAAGCTGAAACATTTTCTGTGGCGCTGCTGTCAAGGAATTTTGCCCTCCAACACAGAGCTGTATAAAAGGAGAATTCTACAGGATCCCATTTGTGGTATTTGCCAGATACATGAGGAAACCATTGAGCATGTCCTTTTTACTTGTGATAGGGCAGCGATGGTGTGGAGACTCTTTTTAGTTCATTGGGATGGTTTGCGAGATAAACAATCCTGTTTCCGACATTGGTGGGAAACTTTAAGTTCCATGGGCAAGGCATCCATCAACAATGACAGGATCAACCTTTCTGTATACATCCTTTGGATGTTATGGAAAACTCGAAATCTTTGGCTCTTTGAGGGGATCACTAAATTAGCTCATGAACTGGTGGATTCAGCAATTTTGGAATGGCAGAAATATCAAGAGATCTTAGAAGGGGCTACATTTAACTCCTAAAACAGAATCTGTTTATATCTAAATTTTTACTAGTTTTGCTACATTTTGTATAGTTTCCCAAGTCCCTTATTGTTATGCAAGTTAGTGTTGTAGCTCTCTTTTATAGCACCATTTAATTGCTATTTCTGCTAACTTAGAGTTCATCAGTCCTGTTTACCCTTCCCTCAAGTCTTCATTTGCTTTGGTTATCCTTTTCTCAAGATTTCATCTGTTTTTGTTTATCCTTTACGTAGGAGAATGTGCTGATAAGAGGAGCCCTCGCTTTGGAGCACCCTATGTTAAAAAGAATGAAGCTAAGATCTTAGCATCAAGCACAGGATGAGGTTATAATTTTGGACTATAAGATGAGTTCTCACTGTTAGATGGATTCTGGCTCCCTGTTTTCTTCCTTGGCCAGTTAGATGGATTCACAAACGCAATAGTGGTTGGAACGGTTCTGGGTCATAACCAACTAGGTCATATGCAATGTTTCTGGGTCATACCCAAATGGGTCAAAATAGTCAATGAACCTCTCTTTCATTTTATTTTCATCTCTTACCCTTTTATGTTTTGGCTGACGCTGCACTCGCAAATGAACTGCAGTTTTAAACGCACCACCAGCCGGGTTATGTTGATCTCAAGGGACGCAAGAGGCTGAGCCGGCCGTGACTATGTTCATGTGGTGATTATTGATGGGCTTCCTCGAGAGGAGGACTAGACAGTGAGGGTGAGGACAGAGAGGAGGGTGACAAAAATCACTGAATTTTTTCAAGAAAATGAGGCTTTTCACCATTGGAGCAACATCTAGTGACCATGCAGTGAAGCTGAGGGAAGTCCAACCTCTTCTCGGGCCATAAAGCAGGAAAGGAATGCAATTGATGCTCTTCCTTTTTGGAGGCTACGTTTGAATTGATTTTTTTGGAGGCTAGTTTGAACGATCTAAATGGAAAATGGTGTTTGAGTGTGGTTGTAGTGCTTCTGACTGATTGCTTGATAGAGCCGAAGAAAACTGGTTGCCAATGTCATATAGGTACCTAATTTTTACGTTTGAAGTTGAGGCAAACAAAGTGGTTGCTAAAATGCCTACACGAAATCTAGATATGCATACTGATTAATCTGAGCACATCTGACTTCCTAACACAACAGCTTCCTTTCATTCTTTTATAGGGATAAAAGCAATATCGGTTTCCAAAAAAAAAAGGGAGAAAAACAAAAAACAGAAGGAAAAAAAAGGAAAAAGAAAATTACAAAAACAAAAAAGAAAGAAAAGACAAAGGAAAAAAAGGAGTAGATAAATTTTTATATTGGAAGAAATGAAGAAAAGGTTGCAATCCTCTTCTAGGATTTCCTTGCTTTTTCCACTTAACTATTCAAGCTTAGTCCTGTTGAGTAGTTCTCCATGTGGATATGTATTTCCCATTTTTCTTCATACTTATGGTTCTTTGCTCCCTGGTTAAGTGCAAGTGATATAGTGTAACATAGCACACATCCCTTACTTCCCTATGAATACCATGTCCTCTCCATATAGGTTTAACTTAAGATTCTATATACATATGTTAATATATATTCTTAGTAAAAGCTCTTGTTGCCAGCTGGTTTCCTGAACATTAGCTAGGTAATATTAATTCTGCAAACTGGACAAAAGAGAAAAAGGAAAAAAAATAAAAGAGGGAAAAAAAGAAAAACAAAAAAAAAGGAAAAATGAAAAAAAAGAAGAGGGAAAAAGGAAACAAAGAAGAATAAACAAATGGTGGAGAATGTAGGCTTGTTGTAATCTTTTATTCATTTTAAGCCTACAAATGGTTTGTAAATTACTACGAAGAAGTAGCCTTTGATATCGAGTCAATTATGGCAATTTGTATCATTTGGCTTGTACATACTGATTGCTTACCCTTACTCTGGTTGTTGATCCTGAATTGATTGCTGCTGCAAGGGCACCTATGATAAGAAATATGAACCAAACTTGGTTACTCTTTGCTGAATTCTCTTTGATGGTTGAGGTTCTTTAAATTTACATTCTAGTTAACCCTTTTGCTGGTTGGTTACTCTTGGTAGACTGATTCTTATTCCTCGGTTAGTTACTCTTTGCTGGTTTCTTCTATTCGAACTATCCTTTGGCTGGACTGCATCCGCTCTCTGTTTTTGTTTCATTCATATTAGCTGGACTGCATCAACTCGCTGATTTCGTTGCATTTATGCTGCTCTCTCATTTAAGTGGTCACCAATTAAGCTTGTATTTGGTGACGATAATTTCTAGTCACCAATCACCCACTTATTTAGTGATGACGATTTCTCGTCACCAAAATTCGTGACAATTTTATTTCAAACTACAACAATTAGTGACCACTTCTTTTGGTCACCATTTGTGTCACATGACCTAAACAGGAATTAGTGACCACTTTTTTCCATCACCAAAGTCGTCACCAAATTTGTTGACTTTATAGCATTTAGTGACGACAAATTGTCGTCACCATGTCATTAGTAATTTTCGTTGACTGATCGATCTTTAGTGACCAGTTGGAACATTTAGTTACGATAAAACAACCTCTTTAGTGACAAAAATTGTTATCACTACTTGGTGACCATTTCGCATGCGGTCACTAAATTGACCTTTTAGTGACGATATTTTTTCAAGTGGTCGCTAAATACCTTTAGTGACGGAGCATTAGTGACCAGAGGGTGACCATCCAATTTGTTGTCACTAAAGACTTTTAGTGACGAAAATTGTACTCTTAGTGACCAAAATCGATTGGACACTAAAGCTCATTTTTCTTGTAGTGATCGCTTGCAATAACAACCTGGCTAATCTATTCATTCTTATGTTTATGAGCTAGAAATTCTCTAGGATCAATTATCTGTGTGTGATCTAGCATGACCAACTTCTGAAACTGCAACTATTTATGTTGATCTTCGTGATCGTTAGTGTGTTTGGCATTTCCTTATGACTCTTCAAGATGAATTTGAACCTATCATAATTCTCTTTTACACTGGAACCCTCTACCTACTTTCGATACAATTATTAAGCAATTGCTTGTAGAAGAAATTCGACTGAAAACCCTTAAGGAATAACTTTTTCTAGAGTTAGTCCTTGCTACACTAGCTATTCCTGCTCCTACCCCTATCACTTCTACTACTAATTTTACACCGACAACCTTCTTTCTCCAATCTCTTCAAAGGAATCTTTTGGTGGTAGTAATTCCCATTCTCGCTCTGTCTTTCACTCCCAGTCAGAATCCCTACTATTATCGTAAAAATGTGGGTTATGTTATTTCAAAATCCTGTACTCTTCAGTTTCAACAATCCCATGATCTTGCATATTCCCCACAGCCTGCCCATTCTTCTACAGCTACCACAACTAATGGATCTTTTGAGTCTAATTCACCAAAATTTTCTCCGAATGATATTCAAATCATTCTAAATCAATTATAATCCCAGTCACAGACATTGTTTCTCTCTACTTTTGGTATCTCTACTATCTCCTCAGTTAGCTCAAGTACAACATGTAAATGGTATTTCAATTCTGAATGTTACAATCACATGACATCAAATTCTTCTATTTTTACTACCAAAACATGACCCATCAATTCCCCTATT
Source organism: Gynochthodes officinalis (assembly GCA_020080225.1). NCBI lineage: Eukaryota > Viridiplantae > Streptophyta > Magnoliopsida > Gentianales > Rubiaceae > Gynochthodes > Gynochthodes officinalis. The sequence goes on along the minus strand of CM034625.1, from coordinate 29,962,598 downwards.
GTTTATACAGCTAATAATTCTTCAATGCATATTCAACACAGTGATTCCATTCATACTACATCTTTGTCTATTCCTGATGTTTTTCATGTGCCACATATTTCGTTAAATCTTTTATTCATTGGTTAATTGTGTGAACTTGGTATTTATGTTTTTCTTTCAAATCGTGGTTGTTTTCTGCAAGGTTCACAAACTGGCAAGATTCTTGGGACAAGGCGTAATGTTGGTCGTCTGTTTGAATTCACTTCATTTCATTTTCCATCATCAAAGATCACTACAGTTGTTACATCTTCACTTTTGCATACTCGTTTAGGACATTTGCCTAACTCTACATTACATTCTTTAATTTCAAATAGGACTTTGGGCCTTATAAAATCAGAACAGATTGATTGTATTTTTTGTCACATTTCCAAACATCATGCTTTATATTTTTCTTCTAGTGAATCTATGTTTTTTACTCCCTTTGATTTGATTCATTCTGATATATGGGGTTTTTTGTTCCTACTGGTACTATGGGTGGTAGTTGTTATTTTGTTATTTTTGTTGATGACTATTCTCGTTATACGTGGCTTTATCTACTCAAAAATAGATCTGAATTGTCTTTTACTTACATTTAATTTCCTACTATGATTGCTATCCAATTTTCTTCCAAAATTAAAAATTTTCACACTGATAATGCCATGGAATATAAAGACTCTACTATTACAAATTTTTGTCTAAAAATGACACTTTTGTTCAAAGATCTTGTCCAGGTACATCACCTCAAAATAGGAGAGTTGAAAGGAAACATTGGCAAATTTTAGATATTGTCAGAGCTTTTTTTATTTTCTCATCATGTCCTAAACTTTTTTTGGGGGGAGGCCGCTCTAACTACTGTTTATACCATTAATCGTATTCTTTCCTCGGTTATTGATAATCTTTCTCCTTATGAACATTTATACAAAAGTTTACCTAACTATCTTATGCTCAAAATTTTTGGAAATGCTTGTTTTATTCTTTTGCAGCCCTATGAGTACACCAAATTAGAACTCAAAACTCAATTATGCTTCTTCCTAGGGTATGAGATTGAACATAAGGGGTATCGCTGTTGGGATCCTATATCTTAGCGGTTTCGTATGTCTTGTCACGTTACTTTTTGGGAGCATAAGATTTTTTCTTTTCTTTCTTTTTTGCATTGATAATGCTTCTCCCAATATTTTTGCTAGCTTTGATCTTCCTCTCTTTCCTAGTCATGATGTTGCATGTGCTTATTCTTTCCCTCACGATTAACCATTCGTCCCTCTCAATAAATCTTCCCCATCTGTCGATCCAGATGTCTCCTCATTCATAGCCACTTCGCCTCCTTCTATTCGTCAGTCTAGTCGTGTAAGTCAGCTTTCCACATGTCTTCATGACTATATTTGTAATTCTACCATTGTTTTTTATAAGCCTCGCACCTATTGCAAAGCTTGTTATCATTTTCTATGGTAGCAAGCTATGATAGAAGAACTTCAAGCTCTTACACAAACTCACACTTGGGATCTAGTTGACTTGCCTTTGGGAAAATCTTTTGTTGGCTGCAAATGGGTGTACAAAATCAAAACTCATGCTGAAGGCAGGTTTTTGCCTTTTCTTGGATGACTCACTTGTTTCTTGGTGTAATAAGAAGCCATTATGTCATTTCTCATTCTGATACTAAAATTGAGTGCTATGCTCTCGTTGACACTATATCTGAACTTTTGTGGTTGTGATGGTTACTTCAAGACTCAGGCATCTCTCATTCCTTAGTTATTCCACTTCATTGTGATAGTCGTAGTGCTATGCAAATTACACATAATGATGTTTTCCATGAGTGCACCAACATATATTGAGATCGACTATCATTTTGTTCATCATCATGTATTTTAAGGCACAATTCAACTTCTTTCAATTTCACCTTCTGATCAAATTACTGATATTTTCACGAAACCTCATGCTCTTGGTTGCTTTCTTGATCTTGTTTCCAAATTCAAGCTTACTTCGCCACCTTGAGTTTGAGGGGGGATGTTAGAATATATTTAGAATATTCCTTTATAAATATATCATGTTAGAATATGTTCATAATATTACTTGTAAATATGTTAGGCAATATTTAGTCATATCGAGGGAATATTTAGTTTTCTTATATACATATTTCGTTGTTATATTTATAGGATGCTTGTCCTGAATTATATTATATACAAAAATATAATTATTTATCTTTTTCTCTTAAATTCTAAATATTCTTGTTCAAGCACAATGTTATTGTCTAAGTACAAACACAATGTTATTATCTAATTTCAATAACTAAACTTGACATTATACAAGGACTACAACTTCAACAGTAAAGAAGCTATTGTTTCAAACAGGAAAAAAATTTCAATCTCATTACTATAGTTTCCCACAAAAAATGTTCAAAATGAAAAAAAAAAGGAAATAAGGTTTTAGTGTAATTTTAAAAATGATATATATATATATATATATATATATAAATTATTGCATCCATATTTCAAACAGCCAAAAAAAATCATTTTCATAATTTTCAATAATCAATCATGCTAATTTCAAGCTAAAACAATTGGCAGAAAGACCATGGACATGGTATGACAATTCAAAATGCATTTGAGACCATTTGCTATTTAAATATGATCATGATAAAGAAGTGGTAAAAAATGACAATAAAAATATAGGATAAAACAAAATGTCCTCACTAGAGGAAATTTTTAAAAAGAGTAGATAAAAAGAAAAACATGTAAGAGATAAAGATTATAAGAATTTTAAAAAAGTTGTTTGAGGCAAAAATAAATAAATAAACAAAAGATTATAGGAAAGAAGTTAGAGAAAAGAAAATTAAAATTATAGATTTAATAATAATGAGTAAATTAAAATAAGAGTAGTAAGCATATAGCCAAATTAAAAGAAAAATGAAAGAAAAATAAAAATAATAGAGTAAAGGAAAAAAAAGAATAAAATATATATTAAAGGAAAATAAATCAGTAAATAAAAAGAAAAAGAGAATAATAACAATAGAAGAGCACTATAGATTCTTTATATTTGGCTAATTATTTTGGTAAATTGTTGACCATTCATTTTGTCAATGAAAATATGTAATTGCAAGTAAAATGTCCTACTATTACCACTTTAATAAAGTTATAGAATTGAAAGGGATTTTGAATCCTTTATTCCATTTTTATATATCACTTCTTATACCACATGACTTTAGGGGACGTAGACAATAAAAATGATTTGACTTTAGATATAATTCTATTTTATCCATAATTTTTTTTTCTAATCATGTGACTCTTTTTTTAATTGAACATTAACATTAAATAGTTGTCTTCATTCAACTACCAGTTTCCCCTTGTCGAAGTTTGTCTCAATTCTGCTAGTTTTTCAACCCCTCACTTTAGCTGTCTTCGTTCTTATGCTCATAGTTTAGAGAAGTTGTTTGGTTTATTTATTTCTATCTTTTCGTACTTTCTTATGCCTATAAACATAATTTTCCGTACATTGAGGACAATGTATGAATAAGTATGGGCAAGGGGGCTGTATGTAGGGATGGCAAATTACCCCCGACCCGACGGGTTACCCGAAACCCGAACCCGGTCAAAACCCGATTGACCGGGTTATTTCGGGTTCGGGTTCGGGTTCGGGGATGGGGGTAAAACCCGGGGTCGGGTTCGGGGCGGGTATGGGGGTACTTATACCCGCCCCCAACCCGACCCCGAATGTTCGGGTTCGGGGAAAACCCGATCCCGAACCCAAAAACCCGACCCGTCCTTATATATTTTTAATATTATTTCATGTTTTAATTTTTATATTTAGTATTTGTCACTTGTAAATATGTAGCAAAGTTGATTTAGAAAAAAAAAATACCACTTGAAATTAAGAACTTTATTTATCCATTTTTTATTTATGTTTATTTACTCATTCTAATTATACTTTTGCCACAAGCTATTACTTCTATTCACCCCCAACAAATATGCAACATAATATTTCCTTGCCACTCGTGTTTGTAAAATAAATAATTGAGCATATCAACATAACTTTTATTTAATAGTGGATTCTCTTTGTTTAAACAAAAGAAATTAAAAATAAATTCTTTTTAGAGAAACAAAAGAATAAGTATAATTATTTTTAGTACAATTAACTAATTATAAAAAATTTAGTTTTTGCTTTTGTACTCTATTTTACTTCAAAAAGAAAGGAACTTCCTTCTAATAGTACAAAGATTATGCTTCAATAGTTATTTGTCTTGTAACCTTCCAATGAACTACTTATAATGTAATGATGTTAAGAAAATAATTAATAAGCATTTTATATGTCATAACTATGCTTTGCAAGTCTAATTAACTATTTGAGATTGTAAGCTATGAGTTATAATTCATACATTTATACATACATATTAAGTCATCATTAAATTCATAACTCATAAAGTGTATGATTCATCATTCATACAAATTAGATTGAGTTATATTTATACATATAAGAAGTGTTATATATATATATATATAAATATAAGATGATGGAGCTACTTGAGTAAATGCTATTGTTTTGAGCATTTGACCAATTGATTTGTATTACTATTACATATGACATGTATTATATTAGTTTTACTCATATATTAGAATTGATTGAATATAATATAAGAATTGAAGAAATGAATATGTTTATAATTTTAAATGAAATAAAGTTCAATAATAAGCAAAATGTTGTTCTATATAGTGACACCATTTTTACTTTTAATAATCTTTGTGACATTGTATATGGTTATAGTGTTTCATATACACTAATCTTAAAAACTTTATAAAATTTTTCATTAAATTATTGCTTCTTTTTTTTCATTAAATTGTTGCTTCATATTTATTTATATGTACTTTATCAAAAAATATATAAGATTATGGAGCTTATTAACTAAAAGCTAGTGTTTTGAGCATTTGACCAATTGATTTGTATTGCTAGTACATATGATATGTATTTATATTAGTTTTACTCATATATTAGAATTGATTAAATATAATATAAGAATTGAATAAATGAATATATTTATAATTTTGAATGAAATAAACTTAAACAACAAACAAAATGTTTTTCTATATAGTGACACTATTTTGTACTTTTAATAATCTTGGTGACATTGAATATTTCCATAAAACAACCATTAGATAATAGATGTTGATACTTCAACTTGTAAGAAAACGCAGAAGCATTTGAATGTCCTTTATTAAAAGATATATAGTCCTAGTGTTTCATATATACTAATCTTAAAAACTTTATTAATTTTTTCATTAAATTATTACTTTTTTTCCCATTAAATTAATGCTTCATATATTGTTTAGTTTTATTGAATTGTTAAATAAGTCAAATATTTATAACTAATAAGTTTGATTTGATAATTGTAATATAATGGCATTAGTGTAGTAATTGAGATATTAAAATAGTAACAATAATATTAGTACATTACATCATACAAGGAATTTTTTTTTATTAAAAAATGTAAAAATTATTGAAAAATATGGTAAATATATGAAAAAAATAGAGTTGTTTCACAGGTTCGGGTTTCGGGGTCGGGTTTCGGGTTTCGGGGGGGTTGGGGTTCGGGTTTCGGGATCGAGTTTTGGGGTTCGGGTTTCGTACTGGGAAACCGAACCCGATCGGGTCGGGGTTTGAAAATAAAACCCGATCGGATTCGGGTTCGGGTTCGGGTATAACATAAAATTTCGGGTTCGGGTTCGGGTATAGCAAACCCGGCCCCGAACCCGGAAATTGCCATTCCTAGCTGTATGTTTTAATGAAGCAATTATTTTGTTGGTCATCTCACACTTCTTAATTGTTAATTGCTATCAAAAAACAATAGGAAGATTTGTCCTCTTTGAAATCCTTGATTTTCTTGACACTTGTTCTAACATAACTTTGAGTTATTATGCATTAGTAGGATGAGTTTGGAATGCATGAAGGAAATGAGTATGACTAACATTTTGTTTTTAATATTTTAAACATTTCATTGATCTTAATGATTGAGTTGAATGAGAATGTGCAAAATTGATACATTTAAACAATTGTGTGAGCTTTTGAGCCTAAAAGCATTTCATTCTTTTTGCTTTCATTTTGTTTGTTGAGTGCTGTCAAATATGGTATGTTTATTTTAGAACTTGTTTTGTTATGCATATTGAGATTCCATTTATGTATTCATGCATTAAAAATGATAAGGGCACTTTCATTTAACCAATTTAAACTCTCTAAAAAGCCTATCTTCATTAAATATATCCTTAGAGAGCTAATGTTGAGTCTAAGCCTTTCTTTCTTTTAACACCTTAATGTTTAACCTTAAACCTTTTGTCTTCGTTTACCTCATTGAACTCTTTGTCAAGAATGTATGGGAATAAATTGCATGACAAACAGTTGAGTAGATGCAAGTAGGAGGGAGAGGAAAAAAAGGAAAAACAAAAAAGGAGAAAAGTAGAAAAGTAGAAAAAAAAAAGTGAAAAAGGGAATAGTGGAATTTACCCCCCCCCCCCCCCCAAAACCGAATATAGAGATTGGACAAGTGTGGTGTTCTCAATTGTATACAAAAAGTCCAATTATGTTATGAAGTGCAATAAGGGGATGAATGTTGTTTGGAATAAAGGAAGTTGCTCCAATGTATTGGTTTTGTGAATCATGCAACAAAATTCATGCATATCTTAATTTTTATCATCTAAATTTTCCTTTTTCCTACATTTACCTAAGCCTTATTACAACCCATGTGAAGACCCTTTGATTTTTGCATTGAATTCATTTTGCTTGGTGGTGGAAATATGATATATAAGTGACCCTATGGGAATAACATGCTATGTCTTGATTTTGAGTGCTAAATAGAACTTTAAACACTTTGAGAGAATTGAGTGAAATCTATGTGAGGGTATTAATTTTGTTGCACTTGATTTCAATTAAATTTTGTATATTAATAAGATGCATATGTTTGATTTAGGAAATTCATGCTATGAATACTTGCTTTCCAGATTGTTGTTTCAACTTGAATTGTTAACGTTTAATGACTTGGAATGATTCATAGATAGGTAGAAAGAGGGAAAGAGGTAAAAAAGAGGATAATGAGTATGTTAAAGTTAGTACACGCTTAAGGACAAGCATAGGTTAGGTGTGGATGAATTTGATAAGACTTATAAAGTCTGTATGTATTGTTCATATTTTTCCTATTCTAGATTGATTTTATGTTGAGATTTTTTTGTTTGTTCATGTTTTGTTTAATAATGAAATATGAAGGGTTGGAAGATGGAACAAAGGTTTTTGAGTTGAATTTATGAAGATGGAAGGCAGAAGACTCGGTCTTGTAAGGCATGGGTATGTTTAGTAGACCAGAACCATGAGAGTTGGTATTAGGATGAAGACAGATTTTGCTACAAATCAAGAAAATTAGGTTGATAGTATGATTATAAGTTTGTTTTAAATTGATTGCTCTATCTTTATTTTAGCTATGAACTTGAAATTAAACATTTCGTTATCCTATCCCTATTATCTAGATCTTATCACTCTGGGCACTTGATCTATTTAAGGACCCTTCCATTTGATTTTCTAGACAACGAGTGTAGACAATAGAGTTAGGCTAGCAAAAAGAAGGAAGTGGTGATAGTATGTTGCCCACCATAAGTGGATAAACAATTTCTTTCTTATTCAAGTGATGTTTTGATCCAATTGCTACATTGTGAGGTCTTGAATTTAATTCTTCTTCCTTATTTTCACTTCTTGTACTTGCTGATTTTTACTTTTACTTTTCTATGAATGATTTATGTTAGTTAATCTGATAATTTGATTTTACACTCTTCATTCTACTGCTATCCATAAGTCTAATGATCCGTAATTATCATAGATAAATGTATCAAGTAGTAACTAGATTGATTGTTCTGTGCATATAATTGATTTAGGAGAATTAACGGAACAAGATTGTGTAATTGTAGCTATCTCAATTGTATAATCTTGGTTTAGCTATTCCAAAGAGTTTAATGCTATCATTAACTGCTATAGAACGCTATCGTGCCCAATCAGTTGGTAATAATTTTTGAATTCAGATGCTAGGTTTGGTCAAATATTTAAAGAAATTATTAGATTTGTTATGGCTATCCTAAGAAATCTTTTGTTAAATATTTGAATTGGCAGGGTATACGTATTGGTGACTAAGGATCGGTGATGCAATTGCAAGGATCTAAGGCCTTGAATCAATAGTTTCTCATTCTAAATTTCTTTTTAGTTTATTTATTTGTTTAGTCTATTCTTTTAATTATTATTAGTGTTTAGTATAATAGTATAATTTCTAAACCCCCCCCCCCCCACCCCCATAATTACCTTCACTACAACTAAGAAATTCAATCACTACTTCCCTTGAGATTCAACTTGGTCCACTATTATTACAAAATTAATTTGTAGTCACTAGAATGCCAATGATTAATTTTACAGGTCTCAACAAACCCATCAAGAACATGCACGTTGAATATGCCACATGGGAAGACCTCTTTTTATTTGCTCACGGTTTCTAATATTTGGACTTGAGGACAAGTTTATTCTGAAGGGGAGGATATTGTCAGGAATAGCTAAAGAAAATCCACGACTCTGAGCAACAAAAGCACGTCTTCCATAAATCGTAATTCTAGTATTAATAAATGATTAAAAATGTCGATTAAGAGTAGTTAACTGAGTTGGCATCTATTGGGGTAATTAACTACCTTCAACCTATTAATTGTATTGGGATTTAAGTGTTAAAACTGGAATTGAGTAATAAAATTTTTGCCTTCTTCCCAATTTTCTCCATCCCCGAATCTTTCTCTTTTTTCCCCATAACTCTGTTATTGATTTTACCCATTAATTCTTAGGGTTTGTGTCTTAATTTTCTGTCATGCTACCCCACTATAAAGATAAACTGCAGATGTTAAGTTAATTGAAGGAATAATATGTGGGCCACCAACCAGAGCCTTAAGGCTCTAAGTTGGGTTGGTTTAGGGTTCAAACCTTAATACCAACTTAAAAAAGAAAAAGATAAAAAATAAAATAAAATAATAAAAAATCCACGGTTGGTGTCATGCACCACTTTGATCTGGTGGTTAAGTCCCCAACCCCTTTATACAATTCAGTTAGGTTCCCTCCTCCTCCATAGAATAGAAGTAGGTTGGTACTATCGTATCACAAACAAAAATAAATAAATAAATAAAAGAGGATAATATGTGTCGTTATTGAATTTATGAATGCGAAATATCCTAATTTGTCAACAATGTAATGCCCCAATTCCCTAACGTAAAACTTCAAAAGTCAAAGAACATAATTTTTTCATATAAATACAGAATATGGTAAGAATATTTTAATAACCCAAGTTTTATAAATGCTACAGAATAGTATTAATAACTTAAACCTTAATATTTAAATTTCCCTTGCTTTTGACATCTAAAATATCTTTTCTTCTATATCAATAAAAATGCATAAAAATAAATAAAATTAATAATATTAGAATTAAAAATCAGCCTTGGGAAGAATATAAGGGACAAATGCATTTTATTACTCTACATTGGGCCAAAAAGTTGAAACTAAATAAATTCAAGTAAATCCATGTCACTCTATAGCGTTAGACTTGTCAATTTCTATAGCAATTTGCCAAAAAAAAAAAAATAATAACTCATAACCAAAAAGGTCAAGTTTTGTTAAACATTGAAATATAAACTAAATCCCACTATTAATCAAATATAAATAAAATTGAGCTTAATTGACAAAATGATTAGATAAGACATCTACTAATTCACTTCAAACATGTTAGTATATACATGGATTTGTGTGTATAAACCAAATTGATGGAAACCACCAAATTCTGTGAAAGAAGAATAATCAGCAAACCTTGTGAAAGAAAAATAAAATAACTTGAGATACTTATTAAAAATAATGAACATAAAATTTCACATTCTTGTTTAAAGTTATAACATTGTATAGGGTTTGTAGTTTTTGTTTTTCAAAAAAAAAAGTTAAAATTATATCTTCATAAGCAATACAAGAATGCAAAAAAAAAAAAAGAAAAAAAAAAGAGTCTTGCCTATTTATTACTACTTGAAAAAACTGTATATTTTTTCAACCTAACTTAAAAACTTTTTCATCTGATATATATAAGGATTAGGATAATGTAAATGAAAGAAAAAATATTGAATAAAATCATGTAAACTGAATTTTTTTTTGCCATATAAATTATCGCCTATGAAATATATATGAATATAAAAGTTCTTTAGAGTACTTAAATTTGTACCATAATCTCATTAGTGCAAATTTTGCAACAAAAAATTCACTCATTGATATGTTAGAGGGAGTGACGATAATTACCAATGACCAAAAATTGAAAAAGAAAAAAAATTAAAAAGAAAATTGTGGCGAAACTAAGAAATAAGTGAATCAAATACACAATTTTAGAGCAATCTTACTATAAACATTTGAAAGTTTCAAATGTCATGACTAGTGATAGTGATAATGTTGTATGCCGTCAATGGGGTGTCTTAGAAAGGAAAAAGTTTTGCGAAGGGAAAATTTTTGTGAAATATTTAGCAAATGATAATATTAAATAATGATTTCTATTAAGATTTTTTTTAACGAACGGTCGATAATGATATTAATAGAGAAACAATACACATGTACAATCAAATGTCCCCCAAACATGGACTCTTCCTAACTCTATACTTGGCTAAGACGGAATGACAACATGTCACATGACAACCCGGCACCCACAAATGGACAACATAGAAGAAACAAAGACCTTACTAAGACTGAATGGAATCCCTCCTAGTAGGGTAACTATTACCTCCATATCGTGTGCTCCCAACAAAAAAGTCGACAGCCACTGATCATTCCCATGATCCTAGCTAACCAACCTATCCCTCAAAAATTCGACAGCATGCCCTCTATACTTGGACCAAAACCTGGTTCTGAAACAGCAGAAACCAGCTCAAGCACTGGAAACCTAACCCAAAATAGCAAAAGCAACACCTAGAACCACAAACTTTACACAAAAGGAAAAAAGAGAAAAGGTATCTAAACAACCACTTATGCCTACATAAATTCCCACCACGCATGTCTGGCCAGCTCAACTACATCTTGACTCGGCATCCATTCTCTCTGAAACACCCACCTGTTCCGGCTCTTCTAAATCATTCACATAAGATACGCTGTGAATTGTATCCTTTCATCCCAGCCAATCTCCCCACGCCTAGAACAGAGTTGTTGCCATCAATGCTGAAAAGACACCTGCGGCAAAACCCGAACCCAATCCACTTGTGCCATCTCCCAAATTTGTTTCACTTGAGAACAATGAAACATAAGGTGTTCCATATTTTCCTCTGCTGCCCCACACATTGGACAAGTAGGCTCAACAGGAATCTTTTTTTGATGCAGCGTAGCATGGAGTGGCAAAATGTTATGACAACACCGCCACACAAACTGTTTGACCTTACCTGTGACCTTGAGCTTCCAAGTAGCTGTCCACATACGATGCCTTCTTTCTTGAGAAGTACTAGACTTAGGAACTTGGTCGGCAACTTGCCGATTCTGCTGCAACTTATGATATGCCAACTTCACTGAATACCTCTGTATGCCCGCTGAGGATTCCCCCTGTAGAAGATACCTCACCCCCATCCAACCCTTCCAAAGCCATGAAGCATTGTGTTTATTCGCAACCAACAGCACATCTGTATGAGGGAAATATTTTGCTTTCATGACCTTGCTCATCAATAACTCAGGATGATTGATAACTCGCGCTAATTGTTTCACAAGTAGAGCATCATTAAAACCTTGTAGCTCTTGAAAGCCCATTCCCTCGTTCTTCTTTACTTGCGTAAGGTCCTTCCATTTCTTCCAATGAATCTTCTGCCTTGCATCTTGATGAGCACCCCACCAAAAATTCGCCGTAAGACAGCAAATTTCTTGACACACTCCCTTGGTAAATTTAAAACAACCCATGACATATGTGGGCAAAGTATTAATCACTGCTCGAATAAGAACCTCCTTGCCAGCTAAACTCAAAATTTGCAACTTCCAATATTGAATTCGATGCCATACTTTGTCGATAATAAACTGAAAAACCTCCCTTTTCGACCTACCAATCCACATAGGCAACCCCAAGTACCGGGCATTCGATGCTCCTTCACACCCCCCATAACTTGGCAAATCTGAATCCTAACCTCCCTAGAGACATTAGGACTAAAAAATACTGAAGATTTATCCAAATTAATAGCTTGACCCGAGCATTGACAATAAGAATGAAGAAGCTGATGCACAAATGAGCTTCATCTGCAGTTGCCTCACAAAATAACAAGGAATCATCGGCAAACAACAAATGCATCAGAATAGGTCCATTCCTACTAGCTCGCATCCCTTTAAACTCCCCTCTGGCACATAATTGATGAATAAAATATGAGAAAGCTTTAGAAATGATCAAGAACAAATAAGGTGAAAGTGGATCCCCCTGCCGAATGCCCCAAGTAGGACAAATATACCCACATGTCTCTCCATTAATATTAATGGACAAATTACTCGTGGACAGACATTCCCTAATCCACTGAACCACACTCTAAGCAAATCCCATTTTTGTCATTACCTGCTTTAAAAATCGCCATTCTACCCTATCATAAGCTTTAGCCATATCTAATTTAAAAGCCATGTACCCCCTCCTCCCTTTTCTCAAGAAAGTCAAAGTATGAATGCTCTCATGCGCGACAATCACATTATCAAGAATTTGCCGACCAAGAATAAAAGCAGATTGATTAGGACTAAACACTTATCCAGACACCCCTTGATACAATAAGCAAGTATCTTGGAAATAATCTTATAAACCACATTACACAAACTTATTGGCCTAAATTGTGACACACACACACCGGAGAGAAGACCTTTGGGATCAATGTAATCAAAGTATGATTAAGCTTCCAAATCATTTGCTTACATTGAAAAAACTCCTTAACCGCAATACAAATATCACCTTTCACATGAGTCCAATAAGTTTGGAAAAATAGAGGAGTCATACAATCCGGACCAGGAGCTGTATTCGGATTCATCTAGAATAGGGCATTTTTAATTTCAGCGTCCTCCACTGGCCGCATCATTCTTTGGTTCATAGCTGGAGTGACCGTGGTAGGAAAACCATTAAGCAACCCTGGACACTGGATCGGATAAGATGAAGCATATAACTTATCATAATACCTCACAGCTTCCTCCTGGATATCTCCTTTCGTCACACAGACTTGCCCTTGAGAATTTATCAAACTCACAATCTGATTTCTCTTCCGTCTTTGAATCGTCGTGGCATGGAAAAATTTAGAATTTTGATCCCCTTCCCTCAACCATTGATTCCTTGATTTTTGTTGCCAATAACTTTCCTCCTCCAAATATGCTTGACGTAACATATTCTTCAACCCAAACCATTGGCTCCAATCCCTAGCACCTCCCGCCCTCTGCAGATTCTCTAATTGCGCTTTAAGACATTTAATCCGCCTAGCTACATTATGGGTTGATTGAGAGCTCCACTTCAATAAATCCACTCGACATTGAGCAATCTTAAAGCTAAGAACATATTGCTTTGTCCCCCACTCAGTTGTACCCCATGCTGCGCAATAGTTTGTGTCATATTCTCCCGCTTAATCCAACGTTTATCAAACACAAACCTTGGTCTAAGACGCTGCTGCTGAGGATCCATATCCAAAATAAGGAAAGAATGATCTGAAGCCTGGGTTTCCTAATGGAACAACCTCACCTTTGGAAACAACAATTGCCAATTAGGAGCTCCAAAAAAACCTATCTAACATTTCCTCAACAAACTCCGCCCCCACTCTATTATTACTCTAAGTAAAAGGCCTGCCTATATACCCAATATCTACCATTTGCATCCGCCCGACAAATTGTTGAAATGGAAGACAATTCTGAACCGGTCTCAGCATCCCCCACCCCCCCCCCCCGGCGGTTCTCATAAAGAAACCTAATATCATTAAAATCCCCTCCCATGACCAACTAGTCACCCCAATTAGGTTTCGCATTTAACAAATAAAGCCATTATTGTTCCCTCAAATCATTATCAGTGCTCGCATAAACAAAAATAGCCCACCAAGTCCTTTGATCTCTCTCAATTTGAAATTGAAGCTAAAGACAAAAAGTAGAACTTACCACACGCAAAACAAGCACCTAAGGTTGCCAACACACCAACAAACCACCTCTAATTCCTTCCGGATCAACAATATGCCATCTCCTTTCAAACTTCAACTTTCTACAGACCTTCTCCACATACACCGATTGATGTTTAGTTTCAGATAAAAAGACCACATCTGGATGCTGAGAGACTATTGTCTCTCTCAACTGGGAAATTGTAAAAGCTTCACCCAAACCTCTACAATTTCACACCCCTATCTTCACTGAAAACCAGACAACACTGCCGAACGGCCTTGCCTTTAACTAACCTGGCCACCATTTGAGCATTATTGTCGGCCATAGCATCATCAAAACTCAAATCCAGCCCCTGGATATCAACCTCCACCTTCGGAACTGGCCTAGTAGCACCCTCAAACTCAAGAGAAGGTCCCCGTTGCACTTCGGACTCCAACGGCAACACCACATCTTGCGGATGAGCAGTAACCAAACCATCGGCCAAACTTGCTGCAACCCCTCCTAACCCAGCAACAACAACCCCCATAGGAAACGACATACCTCTCTCAAGATTAGCGACGAGAGGAGCAACAGCAGCTTCAGCCGAACAGGAAAAAAACTCCCGCTGTACACCTGAATCACCCAACTTTGAAGAAGTAGCAGTTCGTGGGAAAAATTCATGAGGAAGCAATGGGTTTGTCATGTCCCTCTTATCTGCCTCACTGCCACTACTGCCATTTCCTATAGAATCAGCAGGACCTACGGGTTTAGACACCTCTCCAGAACCTGAAGAACGATGGGCACCTAAGAGTGTAGATCAATTGCCACTAGCTTATCGAAAAACATTGCCTTCACCCGCTCTCAACCACAGACCAAACTGGCCCTCCTTTAACTACTTAAGCTGCTTATCCGTGGCTCATTGGCCACACCACTCTTCCCCATGGCCAATACAGCCACAATACACACAAAACAGAGGCAAAAACTCATACTGAAAACCCACCCAGGTGACCTTTTCATTGTACCAAAGCATGGTGCCGCGTAACAAAGGAAGTTCAAGGTCTAGCGTAACTAAGGCGCGCATGTAACGGCCTTGACTGCCACCAAATTCAGATAACATCACTTCATGAACCTCAGGAAACACACCTCCAATCTACTGAGCAGTAGCAGCCGTAAACCAGCTTGATGGCACATTCCAAAATTGGACCCAAATCTATTGTCTGTAAAATTCGCTATCAGACCAATTGATATTCTGCTGCCATGGTCTCAACACCAAAAATTGATTTTCGTACGTCCAGCCACGACCTGCCAAGACCCATGCTCTATCCTCCGTAGAGTGAAATACAAACTGGAAACAATTTGTATCCAACTCCCGAATAAAAAATGGCTTATGGATCGGCCACACCTTCTGAAACGTATGCTTGACACCCAACAAATTAGCCTTTTTTTCTCCGAAAACTCTGCCTACCAAACTGCGCTCTCCCTTCTCTATGGCATCCCGAAGATGATCCTCCTGTAACAAGACGCCAACCTCTTCCCCCGCTGATAATTGAAGCTGCTGAAGCAGAGCATCAATGTCGGGATTATAGCGGGAAGAACTGCCCCTCTCCATCACTCTTGCCCACGCATAGGATAACAAAAATATCTACCTCTAACTGACTCTCCCTCCACTGCCCAACGGGAAAGAAAACTTCTACACTAAGAAATAAATTTGACTGAAGCAAACTTACACCTTGACAATGTGCAAATTGCCCACACTCTATTAAGATTAGAGAATTTAGCAATAAGTATCATGCTTAAATGAAAATTTAAAGAAAGTAGAATAACAAAATTTTGGAAATTACACAATAAGGTGAGATAATTAACTATTTGATCAATGATAAATTGTGATAATAGTTGGTTAACAAGTAATTAACTTTTTAACCATGTCAATTAAGTAGGTGGGAATAGAGAATTTTGACTCCCGTCATTTTCTCCTAAAAACAAAGAGAATTCGACCCTGTCTGGTCCTAGTATCGAGGTTGAATGGCTAGATCTAAAGGGAGAGAAGGAGAGTGGGAGAGCAATAGTGGGGATGGATTAGATTGCTTGGAGGTTGAAATCAGGAGATTTTATCACAAACTTTTCTTTCACGGGTACAAGGATAAAATGATCACTATACTTTTTAGAAGTGCTAAATTTAGTCCTATATTTCAAGGCAATATATTTTTTAAAGCGTTTAAATGAAATCACTTCGTTTCAATTGGTGAATTACCAGGCCTAATTGCAATCCTAATTCGCGAATTCACATGAGAGATGTGATGCCATAATCCCAATCCTTCTATACGTTCTCATATCCTCCAAATCCAATTGCATAATTGGGTTCGTGGTGCTTTCAATAATCTGATTAGAGATTTGAAGATGTAGATTAGGAAGAAATATTGCAGTATGCTTTAGCTCTATGAACATGAGCATGTATAAAGTTTTTAGCCCAATAAAAAGTCTACAAATTTAAACAATTTAATCAGCTTGCCAGGTACAAGCGTTGCACCGACAACCATTTGCCTCAGATAATCATCACTTTCATCAATAAAGTTGAGGAAAAATTTGATGGCACTATCACCCCATCACATGCTATGAGCTAGCCATTGGAAACAGGAAATTCAATGTTAAAATTAATTAGAATAAGAGTGAATATTAATAAAATATATTCGGAAAAATTATAAAAATTATATTAATTTTTTAAAATATATAACATAATATAACATATAAAAAATATAATACGAGATTCAACGCAATTTTCTTCTTATCTTTTTATCCTCTCTTTGCTATTTCTTCCTTCTAGGCTTTCAGACTGTTAAGAATTACTCAAATCTGTTCAACATTTATCACCTAAGATAATTAGTGTATATTTTTTGTATTATCTCTTTGTATTTTTAGTCATTATCTATTTAGCTTAGAGTTGTCTATAAATGTAACACTCAACCTTGTGTAGTGACATAATCAAATACAGCAATTATTCCACAAACTCTCTAGTTTTATACTTTCTTACATGGTATCAAAGCGGACGATTTGACGCTGCTTCTGCTCAAATTATTTTTTCCTTTCTTTCCTCCCTACAGACTTTTTTCTTCTCTTTTTCTCAACCAGAATTCACAAGAGTTTGTTGTTGTCTTTTTTTCTTTTCATTATTCTTTTTTCGGTGAAATTTCAGTTCTGCCCTCGTCTTCACCAAATCCCGCCGTCCTCAACAAAATTACCAAACTGCCCAGCTATCAACTGCAATGGCTGAAATCGCTACTATCATTTCCGGAACCACCGCTGCCACCACCACTGCAAATCCTTCCGCTCCTCACGATCCATATCAGCTTTCCTCTGCTGATCTGCAGACCGAAAGCATTGTATCCACAAAATTAACTAGCGAAGAAAACTGGCAAGTTTGGAGTGACCAAGTACGGACGGTTTTTCTAACAAGAAAAAAATTGGGTTTTCTGAATGGTACCCTTGAACGACCTGCTAGAAATGGTGCTGAAGTTGCACGATGGGATCAATGTCACGCTGCCGCAAAGACTTGGCTCACTCACTCCGTCGACCCGAGTCTTGAAGCGATGGTTTCTCGGCTTCCCACGGTGGCGTCTATCTGGAATTCCTTGAAAGATAGCTTTGGCCGAGTTAGTGGCTCACAAATCTTTTCCATCAAACAATCCATCAATGACATGAAGCTCACCGACGGTGCATTAGGTTCTAACCTCACTGTTTTTTACCTCCACCTCAAGGATCTTTGGACCAATTTAGATGTCCAACAACCGCCCATCCGCTGCACTTGTGGCCAATGCAATTGTCAAGTGAATGATCACCTCAGATCTCACTAGAACAAAGACCGTGCCATGACCTTCTTGCTTGCTCTTCCGGAGGAGTTTCGCACTTTGCGTACTCATGTTCTTGCCCGTGAAGATTTTCTTTCCCTCGAGAAGCTCTATGCACTTGCCAAGCAAGATCTTCACCAACGCACCTCACTGGACGAACAAACTTTCACTGGCGATGTTGCACTTTTGCTGCTCAAAGAACTCCACCCGACACTTCTGGAAATATGAAGACTGATGCTTCTTGGCAGTAAATTAGGCCTCCGGGTCTTAGACTTCAACCCGCAAATCATGGGCTTTCTGAGCCAAGCTTGCCCAATGGTATTCTAGGCCCACAACCATCTCCAGGCTTAGCTAATGGGCCGCGCCCTATTTGTACCCATTGCAGGAAACAAGGCCATGTCTGCGAGGCTTGCTTTCTTCTTGTGGGCTATCGACCTAATAGAAAGCCCAAACAACGAGGCGGGGCATGAAAAAGAAACATTGGTTCTGGGCCTTTGGCCCATAATGTTGCCATTCATGGCCTGCCTCTTCCTTCTCCTAGATTTGGGCCTCTTCCTATCTCTTTTGGATACATGGACTCCAACGGTGGGCCTAATTCTTTTACTAATCCATCTTCATGTTCCAATGTAGGTATTTTAGGCTCAGCAACCCCTAGCCCTGGTACTATTTATGGCGGTTCCTCTGGGCTTCATTTCACTGTGGATCAACAGCAAAAACTTGTCACTCTCTTAAATCAGATAGGGCTTTCTGATTCCACGTCCAACTTCTCAGGTACCACTGCACTTTCTAAATCTTTTTCGTCTATTTGGATTATCGACTCAGGTGCCAGCGACCACATCTCTTTATCTCTTCTAGATTCTTTTTTTACCTATATCGCCCCAATCTCCATTACTTTGCCAGATTACTCTACTAGTCCTGTTACCCATATCGGTCATTCTCGACCCTCTCCTAAATTGCACCTCACACATGTTCTTCCTCATTTTAAGCACAATTTGTTATCCTTCCGTAAACTCACTCGTGATAATAATTGTGTGGCCATATTTTTCGATGACTTTTGTGTCTTTTAGGACTGTACGACTGGGGATTTGATCGGACTCGGCAGGGCTAATCGGGGGTTATACTTTTTATGTTCTTCCATTCCCAATTCTTTTTATTTTGTTTTTCAAAGTTATTTAAGTTCCATAAAGAATACTCCTGGTATTCCTCATTTTTTTCCCCAATGTATTCTATTTTTCTCAATAAAATTAATTATGATATTTGGCATCATCCATCGTCTCGGTCATTCCTTTTTAACAAATTATCATGCTCATGGCAAATCAATTTTACGTCCAACATCTTTTTCCTATCCAATTTGCCCTTTGGCCAGAAAACAAGCCATGCTTTTCCCACACGACTCACTACTACCACATCCACTTTCAAGTTAGTCCATATGGATATCTGGGGTCCCCATCGGACTCCCACTCATGATGGTGCCCGATATTTCCTTACCATTAACGATGATTTTTCTTGTGCTACATGGATTTTCCTTTTACACTCCATATCATAAGTTTTTTCCAAAATTCAACACTTCATCTCTATGGTGTTTACTCAATTTGGCTCCCTTATCCGACACATCCGCCCTGACAATGGCACCGAATTCTTCTTTAGAGAATGTCGCTCATTCCTTTATAGTCAAGGCATAATTCATGAGAGCTCTTGTGTTCATACTCTTCAACAAAATGGAGTTATTGAGCCCAAACACCATCATTTATTAGATGTTGCACGGGCCTTGATGTTTCAAGCTCATATACCGCCCCGATTTTGGAGTGAATGCATCCTCACTGCGACATATATTATTAACCGATTACTTTCCTCATCCATTCATGGTCTGAGTCCATTTCAAATATTGTTTGGCAAACCACCCATCCTTGAACACCTTCGTGTTTTTGGCTGTCGTTGTTATGCCATTACCTTGGGCACACGCAACAAATTTAGTCCACGTGCCACTCCATGCATTTTTATGGGTTACCCTCATTCACAGAAAGGTTATCACCTGTATAACCCCACTTCTGGAAAATTCTTTGTTAGTCGTGATGTGATTTTTCAGGAAAATGTTTTCCTTTTTCTCTCTACTTCTTCAACGGTATCTCCCACAACTATGCCCACTTCAACACATCCAGCTGTATAGTCCGACGAGCCTTTTTTTTCGTCATCTCTCCCTGCGGATCTTCCGCCACCTCAAGATGAGTCCCTCACCACTACATCATCAGCTGATCCTACTATTCCCTCTCCAGATGTTCAACCTCCACATCCCTCAGTCGCACAGGATTCTGTCATAGAAACATCCCTACGCCACTCTAGTCATGTCTGTCGACCTCCCATCTAGAGTCTTGACTATGTTTGTCCTACCTTACCCTCAGCATCTTGTACCTCACTCTATCCCATCGCCGATTACTTACCTATGGCCAATTGCCAACCCCACTACCAACACTTTATTGTTTCCATATCCGCCATCCAGGAACCTATCACTTTTCAGGATGCTGCCACCAATCCCAATTGGGTGCCTGCCATGAAAAATGAACTTCATGCTCTTCAAGCTAACCATACCTGGGATGTGGTCCCGTTGCCTCCTGGTCGTCATGCAATCGGTTGCAAATGGGTTTACAAGGTGAAATATAATGCTAATGGTTCCCTTGAGCGGTACAAGGCCCGCCTAGTGGCTAAAGGTTTTAATCAAAAAGAAGGCATTGATTATCAGGATACTTTTGCTTCTACTGCTAAGCATGTCATTGTTCCCCTTCTCCTCACCATTGCCGCTGTTCATGATTGGCCTCTTTTCCAAATGGATGTTCAGAATGCTTTTCTCCATGGTGATCTTTCTGAGGAGATTTACATGGAGCAACCCCCCGGATTTCACACTCAAGGGGAGCATTTAGTATGTCAATTGCGGAAATCCTTATATGGGTTGAATAGTGACATTTAGTATGTCACTGTTCACATTCTCCTAACCATTGCCGCTGTTCATGATTGGTCTCTTTTCCAAATGGATCTTTAGAATGCTTTTCTCCATGGTGATCTTTCTAAGGAGGTTTACATGGAGCAACCCCCTGAATTTCACTCAGGAGGGAGCATTTAGTATGTCGACTGCGGAAATCCTTATATGGGTTGAAGCAAGCATCCCATCAATGGAATGCCAAATTCACTGGTGCCCTCCTCCAGCATGGTTTTCATCAGTCTCGCCATGATTATTCATTATTCACCAAAATACAGGGTGTATCTTTTATTGCATTACTTATTTATGTTGACGACATATTAATTATAGGCAACAATCCAGATGAAATAGCTGACCTCAAACAATACCTCCATGCCATATTTTTCATGAAAGATCTTGGTCAATCGAAATTTTTCCTCGGCCTTGAGATTGCTCGATCTCTCGATGGTATTTTATTAAGTCAGCGCAAGTACACATTGGAGCTGATATCTGAAGCTGGATTGGCAGGTTCTAAACCTTCAGTTATTCCTATGGAGTAGAACAAAAAATTCACAAGCGTTGAATATGACCAAGGTTCAAATGAGAAAGTCGATTATTCACCTCTTGAAGATCTTTCAGTATATTAGAGATTAGTTGGCAGACTCATCTACTTGAATCTCACCAGACCTGATATTAGGGGTATTAATCGGGCGGGTTATTCGGTTATTTGGTTTGGGTTTATTCGGTTTTCGGTTTATTCGATTTGGGTTATTCGGTTTTCAGCCAAACCATTATATGTAATTATAAAAATAATATATATTCATATATTATATGTAATTATACATATAATATATATACATATAAATAATAAATAAATATATATTCGGGTTTCGGTTTGGTTACGGTTTAACCTAAAACCCAAAAATCTAAAAATTCGATTTTCGATTCGGTTTGGATTCGGGCAGATATTCGGGTTATCCAAATATTGAATACCCCTACCTGACATCACTTTTCCAGTTTAGCTTCTTAGACAGTTCATGCACAATCCGAAGCACTCTCATATGGAAGCAGCCTTAAAAGTGATCAAGTATCTGAAGAGTTGCCAGGTCTTGGTCTTACGTTCCCGTCATCCTCAAAATTTGAATTACGAGCTTTTTATGATTCAGATTATAGTACATACCCAATGACAAGGCGATCCACCACCGGGTTTTGCATCATGCTTGGAGATTCTTTAAGATCTTGGTGTTCGAAAAAACAGCCCACTGTATCTCTATCGTCAGCCGAGGTAGAATATCAAGCTATGCAAGTTACAACTACCGAAATAGTGTGGATCATAGGACTTCTCAAAGATTTTAGTTTTCATATGAGACAATCTGCTTTACTTTACTGTGACAATGAAACTGCACAGAAAATAGCAGCAAATCTGATTTTTCATGAACGTACCAAACACACTGAGGTTAAATGCCATTATGTAAGAGAAAAGCTCCAGCAAGGCATCATTGTGACACATCACATATCTACCAATGAGCAACCAGAAGATTTGTTAACTAAAGCACTAAACAGTAAGCAGCATTGGCATCTTCTTTCCAAACTTGAAGCATTTGACTTATACAAATCCTCAACTTGAGGGGGAGTGTTAAGAATTACTCAAATCTGTTCAACATCTATCACCTAAGATAATTCCTGTATATTTTCTGTATTATCTCTTTGTATATTTAGTCATTATCTATTTAGCATAGAGTTGTCCATAAATGTAACGCTCAACCTTGTATAGTGACATAATCAAATATAATAATTGTTTTACAAACTCTCTGATTTTATACTTTCTTACACAGACTCACCTATTTTCTAATAGGAAATTGATGGATGATTTATGATTACCTCCTACAATTGGCTTTATTGATGCTTTTTTTCGGATGGAGAGCTGACTAGTCTATTGCTGCTTTGTCCCCACCTCTGAACATGTTGCAATTTTTCAAACAGTATAAATGAATTTCATTGGCATTATGATATCAACCCCCGATTTCTTATAAATGCTTCCATTCTTATCCAACAGCATAAATTCATTTTCCTACAAAATATCTTCAAAATCTAATTATTAAATCATAGTTTTTGTCCCTTACATTTGCTAAAAAACCTTTTTTATTTTTTACATTTAAAACTAACTTTTTTGGTTCTTTACAATTTCAAATATTTTCTTTTGATCCAAAACTCGTCACGACCCATTTTCCTAATAAAAAATGCCAAATGAGTTGCATATGCTGATATTTGCAAGGGTAAATTCAGAACCACATAAAATTTATAGATTAATCTCTCAACATTCATAAACTAAATTCTTAATTTTTTCAAATCGAAATTACAAATTATCTCCTAATACCCTTTTACCATACACCCTAATTAATTTGGGTGAAAAATTCATAACCTGCCATCATAATCAAACTATAGTCAAATCAATCGAAATGCAAACCATAAGGAACTCAAGAAGTCAGTGAAAAATTCCAAGAGCCCTTGCTTTATGATGTGCTGAGATGCCAATGGAGGAAATTGTGGTGAATTCTTCCTAACAAAGCTCCACTTCCAGCATTTTGTAGTACAAGCGAAATAGCAAGAGAATAAATGACTTCTAAGTTAGAGTGATAGTGGTGATGATAGTAATGGTAATGATAGTGATGATAGCAATGGCTAAGAGAATTTGGCAATTTGACAATTTAAACGATTTTGAATCCATAAGCTGAAAAATATGCTGGAAAAATACAGCCAACATTCGGGCCAAAAGGTTAACATGGACAAATCAGCCATCTTCTTCAGTAACAATGTGAATGTGCAGCTAAAGAACATGATTTGCCAAACTCTAGATGGCGTGAAGGAACAACACAGAACAAAATACTTGGGACTTCCTATGCAGATTGGGAGATCTAAACGAGAAGTTTTCAACTTTGTAGTGGAGAGAGTGACACAACGAATCCTAAGTTGGAAAACACGCTTCCTTAGCTTAGCAGGTAAAGAAGTATTAATAAAATCTGTCCTTAATGCTTTGCCAATTTATATTATGGGTTGTTTTAAGCTTCCTGTGGCAGTATGCAAAGAAATCAGTAGTATTACAGCTAGATTTTGGTGGGGAAACAATGAGGACAGCAAGAACAAGATACATTGGAAATCATGGACGAGCCTTACAGAACCAAAATGCAAGGGAGGCTTGGGCTTTCAGGATATACAACAATTCAACAAAGCATTAATGGCCAAACAGCTATGGAGGGTTCTAACCCAACCTCACCTACTCATGAGTAAGATACTTAAGGCAAAATATTTTCCTCAAGGGGGCTTGATGAAGGCAGAACTGAAAGGGAATAGCTCATGGTTATGGAAGGGGTGGATGGGAGCGAGGGATTTATTAGCACAAGGAACAAGATTTAAGGTTGAGATGGCAAGTCAATTTGGATTTGGGACTCCATGGCTACCAAATAGCAAAGGTTTCAAACCGAAGCAAGACAACCCAAATAAGAATAAAGTCATGTGGGTGAATGAACTCCGTAAATGATACCCAAGGCTGGAACAAGGAACTAATTTCAAGTGTATTTGACAAAGAAGAGGCAGCTGAAATTCTTTCGTTACCGATCAACCCACCAGGAAGCAAAGATCAGTTAATTTGGCAACACAACTCCAAAGGCGTTTTTACTGTAAAATCAGCCTACAAACAAAGTATGGAAGGAAAGCATAGCAAATGTAACCAAGCAAAGATCAACCAAAGAACGGAAGCCATAGGAAACAACTGTGGAAATTCAGTTGGAAGCTCAATGTAAAAACCAAGCTGAAACATTTCATATGGAGGTGCGGTCATGACATATTGCCCACAAAAAAGGCGCTGCAAAGTAGAAAGCTGGATTTAGATACAACATGTCAAATGTGTGGCGAAGAAGAAGAGAATCTAGAGCATGTTTTCTTTAATTGTACAAGAGCAAAAACAGTTTGGCACCTTGCTCCGATACAATGGCACAATCCTGAAACTGATGTGAGTAGTTTTAACGAATGGTGGCAACAAATTAGCAGCAACACAAAGGATTATATGGGGCAAGAAAGAAGTCAACTTACTGTGTATTTACTGTGGATGCTTTGGAAATCCAGGAATATTTGGATTTTTAAAGGAGAGTGGATGCAGGAGAAGACAATTGTTGACATAGCATTGGAAGAGTGGCTGGAATTCTGCAATCTAAGAGATACGATTACCCTATGTAGCTAGGACTACTTGGAAGAGATTGGTCAGTGGTTACAATAGGAGTGAAGCTAAAAGTATTCAAGGATTAGAGTGGTAATATTAACCGATTACTAGCTAAAAGGTTAGTGTAGCCACTTTGTTTTTCTTAGTATGAAATTTTTGGGATAGAAAAGTAGATGAAGCAAGTTAGGAAGCTTTGGCCAAATTTTGAGCTAAAGAGGGTTCAAATTCTACAAGAACCATTCATGTATCAATTACTTTGTTTAACAAAGTCAATATAATTAATCTTTATGAAAAAAAAAATAAAAAAATCCATAAGGTAAGAAAGAATTAAAAAATAATTTTATTTAAATTGATTTGGGTTTTATAAAAAAAATAGGATTTTAGTTTATGAATATTCAATTGAGGGATTAAAAGTGTATGTTTCTTAATTTACCTCTTGCAAATATCAACATACATGAGTTATATAACTTTTTTAACCAAGAAAATGAGTTATAACTTAAATTAAAAGAGGATATTTTGAAATTATAAATAATTAAAAAGATCATTTATAAATATTAGCAGAAAAAAAAAGGCTTTTGAACAAATGTAAACAACATAAAATGTGATTTAATCAAATCCAAAAGAAAAAGGTAAATTAAGGTTTACCTTAGTTAGGGGGAAAAAAAGAAAATGTTTCGTTTTCATTCTAAGCGAAATGCATAGCCTATGGTGTAAAGCATAATTTCCATCAATTTTCAATAATCAATCATATAGATTCAGAAACCCACAAGCCTACCCAACAAATGCAAGGGTTGCAGTTCATAATCATAGATCCATTTCAGTATAACTTGCTACCACAAATATTTACAAAATTAACGGGCAAAAATTTCTTGAAATTCTTGAAGGATAGGAAAATCCCATCGCAACAATCCGAAGATTTTCCATTTCATCGAACAGCGTGATTCCATTTCCTCATGTAAAATTCTGAAACTGTAGAACATAGAACTATTGATCAAACATGGAATAATATTACTAATTCAAACATTGAAAACTGTACAGAAATATGCCCTGAAGAACATCTAAATTTTACACACTGTGCCTCAAAGAAAATCTATCCAAACTTTACACATTCGGCTGAAGAGAATTAAAATCTACTCCATGCAATTTGTGGTAATCTGTAGAACCTTTTCCCTTGTATAATCTTCTGAAATTAATCCAATTAGAAGCTGAATGCTCTTCATGTTTAGGGCTCCAATCCTCCGTGTCTTCAATCCCCTCATCTTCTTCAAAACCCTGATCTTCACCATCATCCACGTTGACAAACGGATGCTGTAACAAAGATTTTGCGGACAGTCTATTCCTAACCATTCTTCTCAGACAGTACCTCAAGAAACTCCTAGCCTCGGACGATAATTCTCTGGGAATTTTAGACACCGCAACACCTTTACCAATCTTTCTCAGAATAGTCT
Source organism: Gynochthodes officinalis (assembly GCA_020080225.1). Lineage (NCBI taxonomy): Eukaryota > Viridiplantae > Streptophyta > Magnoliopsida > Gentianales > Rubiaceae > Gynochthodes > Gynochthodes officinalis. The sequence goes on along the minus strand of CM034625.1, from coordinate 29,936,003 downwards.
CCTCATCAGCCCCATCTTCGACATCCCATGGACGCTTTCTCGTCAGCATCTCCAGCACAATGCATCCCAGAGCCCAGATATCGCTTGGACATTCTTGCACCCCATTCTTCACTACTTCTGGCGATAAGTACATTGGTGTACCCCTCCAAGAGTGCTCCAATTTCTTCCTTCTCTGATTCCCAGATGATCTCTTTGACAGTCCAAAATCGCGTATTTTTGCCATTATTTCCGTCCTCCCGTTTCTTGTTCTTGGCACGAGTAGAATATTTTCAGGCTTCAGATCGCAGTGGACATATCCAGCGTCATGAATGTACTTCAATCCTTCAAGAATCGACTTCGTGTACCACCTCACCTCTGATTCCGGCAACCCATTGAGTCCTGATTTATAAATCCGATCATAAAGACTCCCGCCACAACCGTACTCTAGCAACAAATTATACGCCATGGAACCATCACGACCCACCGTGATCTCGTCTCCAAGGTACCGAATGACATTCGGACAGCCCACAAGAGAGGCTAATACTTCCTTTTCTTCCCTGAGCGAACTTGATTTGGAAATCTCGGCAGATTTCACAGCCATATACGATGGATATGAGAAATTTCGTGACTGGCAAAATCTTGAAGGTTTCAAGATTCCCAAATAAACTGATCCAAAACCTCCTTTTCCTATCAGTGGACCTCTGCACCATGACAACCCATGGCCATAGCTCCTCGGCTCTAGTCTCTGTGCATTTACCCTCACCTTCAACCTCATTGTGAAAAAATTTCAAGACTACGAAAAACACACTGAGAAAATTCATGGTTGGCAGTATTTATGCGTCTATTAATCCTTAATCCTATATGAAAAAGGGTTGATTTCTGACGCCGATTATCAATAGCTTATGGAGAAAGCAACTGATTCCTTCCCGCGGAGATGAGAAGCTCTGTTTCTAAATTTGATTGAACTCCGAACGTTCCGACCGTTTTAAAACTTAACCGAACATGTGATAAGGTTTATGAACCCAAATGAAGCGTCAAATTACACAAGAAACCGGGTTTTTTTCCCGAATTTGGGAAATTTTATTTATGGTGTTTTTTTTTTTAATATTTTGATCTGAACTTTCAAATTTTTTTCCACTCTTAATTTCATCTCTCTTCTCTTTCTTTTCTTCTTTTTTAAATAGAATTCTGACGGTAAATTCTTTTATCTTCATTTTCTTTTTTTTAAATTTTCTTATATATGGGACAAAATGCCAATATTAATTTTTTTTTTCATACAACTAATGCATTCCCCTCCAGTTTGTTTATTCAACTCGCAAATTATCAAGTAAAGTTTTAGACAAAAACTTTTAATCGTTTGATTCCATTGCCTTGACATTTTCCCTTTATTTGTATAATTGACGGTTCTTGTTAGAATATATTTAAAATATTCTTTTATAAATATGTCACGTTAGAATATGTTTAAAATATTTTTTGTAAATATCTTAGTCAATATTTAGTCATAATTAAGTAATATTTAATTTCTTTAAATACATATTTCATTATTATATTTATAAAACACTTGTACCGAATTATATTACATAACAAAATATAATTTATTTTTTTGATTCTAACTTAGTATCAGAACTTTCATCAAAATTAGCAAGGACACACAACTTGTTCTTTGGCTACATAATTTTATTCTTTGGCTTCTTTTTTCCTTTTTTCTCTAAAAACAATAGTATATTAACAAGGGGTACAATGGCCAATATACATAGCCACAAGGGCTAATTGAGTATCGTGGTGTTGGTGTACGACCAAACCCATGAAAAAAATGACCACTAGGGTCATAAAGGCCCACAAATAGGCAATAACCCGACTAGCGGGAAAATGCCACACAAGACGGCAAACACGGGTGACCACTAGACAACTTAGGGTGCCAAAATTATAACAAACTACTAAATTTTGTTTGGATGTGACGTTTTACAGCCAAATCCTTGCTTGCTTGTTACTTCTTGTTTGGGTTTGATTTTTTTTTGCAGCCAGATTATTGCTTGCTCTTTTCTTTTGTTGGCCAATTATGCTATTTGCCTCTTGAAAGTTGAGCCACGACACCACCTCTGTCTGTTGCCACTCTATGCATTGGTACATAGTTTTCATCTAATTTGACGTGCTCTCTTTGTTGTTCCACCGTAAATCCATTGATAGAACGAGAAGTTTCCGCATTGAAATTGATAGCGTAAGTCGCCACCGAGTTATTGTTTCTTTTCAAGTCTCACCATTTTTTCTTGGTGTTTGTTGCTGATCATGCTTTAGATATGCTATTTGCTTATTTTAGTCTATTCATTTTGTTAATTTTTCATTTATATTGGCATTGCGATTGTCATGATCAATTTTTATTCTTTATTATGGAAATTGCTAAACCAATTTCCAAATCTAGTACAATAATTTTTTATGGATCCAATTATGATATGTGGTCCTAAGAGATGTACAGTTTTCTAAAAGGTATACTTCTATGGCGAATTGTAACAGGTGAAATCCCAAAACTGTTCAACAAAATGATGAAAATGAAGTTAAATTTATTGATAGGCTTGAAAAATAGGATGCTAAAAATTATCAAATTTTAACATGGTTTCATAATATATGTACCACTAGTATCAAATCAGATTTTCATATGTTTGACACAATAAAATTTGTGTGGGATTTTTTGAGCACTCGATATTCTCTTACAAATGGTATTCACCAGTTTCAATTATATTGTTGACTCTATCACTTGCAACAATAACCTGGCCAATCTATTCATTTTTATATTTATGAGTTAGAAATTCTCTAAGATCAATTATCTGTGTGTGATCCAGCATGACCCACTTCTAAAACTACCACTATTTATGTTGATTTTCTTGATCGTTAGTGTGATTGGCATCTCCTTATGGCTCTTTGAAATGAGTTTGAGCCTATTCATAATTCTCTTTTATACCAGAGCCCTCTACCTACCTTCGATACAATTATTAAGGAATTTCTTGTAGAAGAAACTCGACTAAAAACCCTTCAAGAATAACTTTCTCTAGAGTTAGTCTTTACTACACCAGCTATGCTTGCTCCTACCAATACTTCTGCTAGTAGTTCAACACCGACAACCTTCATTCTCTAATCTCTTCAAAGGGATCTTTTGGTGGTAGTAATTATCGTTCTCACTCTGGCTCTCAATCCTAGTCAAAATCTTAGTCAACCTACTATTATTGTAAAATGGCAGGTGATGTTATTTCAGAATGTCGTACTCTTCAGTTTTGACAATCTCAAGATCTTGCATATTCCCCACAACCTGCCATTCTTCTGCAGCTGCCACAACCAACGAATTCTTTGAGTCTAACTCACCAAAATTTTATTTGAAGGATATTCAAACCATTCTAAATCAATTATAATCCCAGTCATAGACACTGTCTCCCACTACTTTTAGTATCTCTCTTGTCTTCTCAGTTAGCTCATGTACAACATGTAAATGGTATTTTGATTCTGTATGTTACAATCACATGACATCAAATTCTTCCATTTTTACTACCAAAACACATCCCATCAATTCCCCATATTGTTTATAAAGCTGATAATTCTACAATACATGTTCAACACATTGATTCCATTCATACTAAATCTTTGTCTATCCCTAATGTTTTTCATGTGCCACAAATTAATTTCTTTAAATCTTTTATCCATTGGGCAATTGTGTGAACTTGGTATTAATGTTTTGCTTTCGATTCGTGGTTATTTTTTGCAAGGTTCATTGATCCGCAAGATTCTTGGGACAAGGAGTAAAGTTGGTTTTCTACTTGAATTCACTTCATTTCATTTTCTATCATCAAAGATCACTGCATTTGTTACGTCTTCACTTTGGCATGCTCGTTTAGGACATATATCTAACTCTACATTACATTCTTTAATTTCAAATGGGACTTTGGGTCTTGTAAAATCAGAACATATTGATTGTGTTTCTTGTCACCTTTCAAAACATCATGCTTTATCTTTTTATTCCAGTGAATCTATGTTTTTTACTCCTTTTGATTTGATTCATTCTGATATATGGGGTTCTGCTCCTATTGCTACTATGGGTGGTAGTCGTTATTTTGTTATTTTTATTGATGACTATTCTCATTATTTGTGGTTTTATCTACTCAAAAAATAAATCTGAATTGTCTTCTACTTACATTTAATTTGCTACTATGAGTACCATCCAATTTTCTTCCAAAATTAAAATTTTTTGCACTGATAATGTCATGAATATAAAGACTCTACTATTACACAATTTTTGTCTAAAAATGGCACTCTTGTTTAAAGATCTTATCCAAGTACATCACCCTAAAATGGGAGAGTTGAAAGGAAACATTGGCAAAGTTTATATGTTTTTAGAGCTCTTCTAATTTTTTCATCATGTCCTGAAATTGTTTTTGGGGGGAGGCCACTCTAACTATTGTTTATACCATTAATCATATTCCTTTCTCGGTTATTAATAATCTTTCTACTTATGAACGTTTATACAAAAGCTTACCTAATTATCTTATGCTCAAAGTTTTTGGAAATGCTTGTTTTATTCTTTTGCAACCTCATAAGGGGTATTGCTGTTGGGATCCTATGTCTCAGTGGTTTCGTATTTCTTGTCATGTTACCTTTTAGGAGAATAAGATGTTTTCTTCTCTTTCTCCATTTTGCATTGGTAATACTTATCCCAATTTTTTTGCTAACCCTGATCTTCCTTTCTTTCCTAGTCATGATGTTGTAGGCGCTGATTCGTTCTCTCATGATCAACCATTCGTCCCTCTCAATAAATCTTCCTCATCTGTGGATCTAGATGTCTCCTCATACATTGCCACTTCACCTTCTCCTTTTCATTAGTCTAGTCATGTAAGTCAGCCTTCCACATGTCTTCGCGACTGTATTTGTAATTCTACTATTGTTTTTTATAAACCTCGCACCTATTGCGAAGCCTATTCTCATCCTCTATGGCAGCAAGCTATGGCAAAAAAACTTCATGCTCTTACACAAACTCACACTTGGGATCTAGTTGACTTGCCTTTGGAAAAATCTTTAGTTGGCTGCAAATGGGTATACAAAATCAAAATTTCTGCTAATGGCTTTGTTGAATGATACAAGGCTAGACTTCTTGTGAAGAGTTTTACACAAGAATAAAGCATTGTTGATCTTCAGTCCTTATTTAGTGGTCAGTTTGAAATGAAGTATCTGGGCATTCTTAGTTTCTTTTTTTGCCTTGAGGTCTTTTCTAATTCATTTGTTTATTATTTATCTCAAGTCAAATATGCCTGTGAATTTCTTTCTCAGGCTCAACTTACAGACTCCAAAACTGCTACTACTCCTATCGATTCGAATCTTCATCTTTCATTTACTAATGGAACTCTTCTTTCTAATGCTATTTTTTTTATCTTCAATTGGTTGGAAGCCTTATCTATCTGACTGTCACCAATCCTAACATTGCATATGCTATTCATGTTGTTAGTCAATTTATGATTGCACCTTGTACTACACATTTTTCAGCTATTCTTTGTATTTTTCGTTATGTTAAAGGCATCTTGTTCCATGGACTTCATTTTTCAAACGCAGATTGGCTGGTAATCTTACAAATCGACGCTTTATCATAGGTTATTGCCTTTTCTTGAGTGACTATCTTGTTTCTTGGCGTTGTAAGAAGCAGATAGTCATTTCTCGTTCTAATACTAAAACAGAGTACTGTGCTCTCGCTGACACTATATCTGAACTTTTGTGGTTACGATGGTTACTTCAAGACTCAGTCATCTCTCATTCTTAGTTATTCACTTCACTGTGATAATCGTAGTGCTATGGAAATTGCACATAATGATGTTTTCCATGAATGCATCAACACATGTTGAGATTGACTATCATTTTGTACATCATCATATATATAAAGGTACAATTCAACTTCTTGCAATTTCATCTTCTGATCAAATTGTTGATATTTTCACTAAACCTCATGCTCTTGGTTGCTTTCTTGATCTTGTTTCCAAATTCAAGCTTGCTTCGCCACCTTGAGTTTGAGAGGGATGTTAGAATATATCTACAATATTCCTTTATGAATATGCCATTTTAGAATATGTTCAGAATATTACTTGTAAATATGTTAGACAATATTTAGTTTCTTTATATACATATTTCGTTGTTGTATTTATAGGATGTTTGTACTAAATTGTATTATATACAAAAATATAATTATTTTTTTTCTCTTAAATTCTGACTATTCTTGTCCAAGCACAGTGTTATTGTCTAAGTACAAGCACAATGTTATTATCTGATTTCAATAAATAAACTTGACATTGTACAAGGACTACAACTTCAACAGTAAAGAAGCTATTATTTCAAACAGGGAAAACATTTCAATATCATTAATATAGTTTCCCAAAAAAAATGTTCAAAGTGCAAAAGAAAAAAGTAAATAAGGTTTTAGCATACTTTAAAAAATAAAAATATTATATATATATATATATATATATATATATATATATATAGATAAAGTATTGCACCCATATTTCAAACAACTAAAAAAAAATCGTTTTCATAATTTTCAATAGAGTAATAATACAGATAACGACTAAGTATAGCGATTTCTTATCGCCGTTGACGTGTAACTCTGTCGTGACTCTCCATGTCACTATTGTTTTAATGAAAAGATAAAAAATCAAAAACCCATGTCATTACTCTAAAACAAGAAAAGAAATTAAAACTCTACAATTTTTTATTCTCTAGCTAGGAAGAAATTGGGGAACCCAAGAAGAGAGCTTTGCAATTTTTTCTTCTCTGCCTAAGAAGAAATCAGTGAACCCAAAAATATGCAATTTTCCTTCTCTGCCCAGGAAGAAATCGGTGAACCCAAGAAGGCAGCTCTACAAGTTTTTCTTCTCTTCCCTGCCTAGGAAGAAATCAGTAATTGCAGGAAGAGAGCTCTGCAATTTTGCCCAGGAAGAAATCGGTGAACCCAAAAATATGCAATTTTTTCTTTTCTGCCCAGTAAGAAATCGGTGAACCCAAGAAGATAGCACTGCAATTTTTTCTTCTCTGCCCAGGAAGAAATCAGTGAAACCAGGAAGACAAAAATCGGTAAACTAGGAAGACAGCTTTGCAATTTTTAATTTCTTCTTTGCCCAATAAGAAATCGGTGAACCTAGGAAGAAAAAAAACACAGCTTTTTCTTCTCTGCCCAATTTCTGCCATCCAACCTCATCGATTTCACTTTTTCACTTCTCCCTGTTTTTTTCTTCGCAGGAAGCAATTTTTTGCTAAAAGGCACATATGGAGAACTGAAAAAGCTGGATGGCGGAAATTGGGTAAAGAAGAAAAAGTTGCGTTGGTTTTCTTCTAGGTTCACCAATCTGTAATTTCTTTTCTTGTTTTAGATTAATGACATGAATTTTTAATTTTTACCTTTTTATTAAAAAATTAATGACATGGAGAGCCACGTTAAAATTACACATAAGTAGTGATAAAAATTGTTATATTTAGTCATTATCTATATTATTACTTTTTTCAATAATCTATTATGCTAATTTCAAGCTAAAAGAGTTCGCAGAAAGATCATGGACATGGTAGGAGAATTCAGAATGCGTTTGAGACCATTTGTTATTTAAATATGATCATGATAAAGAATTGGTAAAAAAATGAAAAAAAATATATAGGATAAAACAAAGTGTCCTCACTAGAGGAAATTTTTTAAAAGGAGTAGATAAAAAGAAAAAATGTAAGAGATAAAGATTATAAGAATTTTAAAATAGTTGTTTGAGGGAAAAAATAAACAAAAGATTACATGAAAGAAGTTAGAGAAAAGAAAATTAAAAATATAGATTTAATAATAATGAGTAAATAAAAATAAGAGTAGTAAGCATATAGCCAAATTAAAAGAAGAATGAAAAAAATAAAAAGAATAAAAAATAGATATTAGAGGAAAACAAATCAGTAAATAAAAAGAAAAAGAGAACAATGACAATAGAAGAGCAAAATAGATCCTTTATATTGGCTCATTATTTTGGTAAATTGTTGACCATTCATTTGGTCAATGAAAATATGTAATTGAAGGTAAAATGTCCTACTATTACCACTTTAATAAAGTCAGAGAATTGAAAGGGCCTTTGAATCCTCTATCCCACTTTTATATATCACTTCTTACACCACATGACTTCAGATAGAATTCTATTTTATCCATAATTTTTTTCTAATCATGTGACTCTGTTTTAAATTGAACATTAACATTAAAGCTGTTGAATGAAGATAGATGTAATTTACGAGAGTGTGGTATAGAAAAGTATATAAAAGTGAGATAGATGATCCATTGCCAATTGAAAGTGTTACGAAACAAACTTTTGGGACTAAAAATATTATGAGACCAAATTTAATGGACTCAAATTGCTATTATCCTTTAAATTTAATATCATATAATCTTATATTTTGAACGAATATCAAGGGTTTACTATATTAAAACACTAAATCTCAATTTCTTTGACCACAACCACCTTCGTGAGAGGCATTGTAAAAACTTCTTTGTCAATCTGTGCTATCCTACTGCCACCATATGTCTAATTTTCATTGGCTAGCTATCAACTTGTGGGTTGGGCAGATATCTGAAATTTGCATGATCTACCAAGCGAGCCCGAATTCCTCCTTCATCATTCTGGGCAACCATTTGCTTGTTTTTAAATAACTAGAATTTTGAAAAGCTCCCAACTGGTATAGGAGGTAATGTTTTTCAATGTCAAATCCTCTGAGTTCCAAATGCTAGTATATTTGCTACTGGTAAATCAGTTTGGTAATTCAGATTGCATATATATCATTTTCTATGTCAGACATTTATCCTTTCAAGTGGAGCCTATTAACTTGCGTACAATTTTTGCAGCAAAATATCAGTGAAGAAAAAGTAGATGCAAATGACATTGAAATGTGATTTAGTTGTAGTTTTAAGCTTTTTGTAATATTTTGTAATGGCATCTAGCAAGCCTCTTTCTACACATTTTACCATTTCCTTAAGAAAATTTGTTAGATTTGTAGCTTCTTATACTGGATCATGTATTGAGTTCATAAATAATTTCAAGTTACCAAAAAATATATTTTTCTTGAAAAGTTTTCTTTAACAGGAATTATTATTTTTCTTTCTGGATGAAACGGCATTGGCCGATTATGCATAAGGTAAAAATATTTTTAGGCTAGGTTTTTTTTTTTTAAAGTAAAAAATGACTTGTACTGTTATCAGGGAATTATATGTCTATATTTTACGAATGTTACAAATTCCTGGAAAGTCTACCTTTGGAATTTTCTGCTACTATTGCAATCAAGTGATAAGCTTATGAACTGTAATTTTTTAAATGAATAACATGTGGTTTTGAATAAACTTGTGTTAAAAAATGAGAACCCTTTTCTTCATGTTCTCACCATTTTTTTTTCTTGTGTGTCTTATTGACTTGTAAGTTTACATAATAATTACCATTAAGAAATTCATGAGTTACTAGAAGAAAATTTTAAAAAATCAAAGTTGTGATACCAGATTTCATATGAATTAGCATATGACAGTCTAGTTCCATAGAAAAAGTATTGTTTTTATTGGTTAATGTATATAGTGCATTGACGCTTTTATATACACAGTAGATAAAAGGTAACAAAATTTTGAAAAAAAAAAAAAAAAAACAGATTTTGGTTGTGGTATGACATTTCTGCTGCTTCTTCATTAATCCAGTTCCCCCATTGAATGAATTGTCCACCATGACAATTAAAGTGAAGCAAAAGTAAAACTACTTCGCCATATTAGAATTGCATTTACACAAAACAAAACCTTTTTCAATTCTCTTTCTCCAGTAAAACTTTTGGTGTAACGAATATCAAGTTTTTCTAAATGGAGGCTGCAAACTATCAACTTAGGAACAAGATAGGCTTCTGCCTCATATGAAAAGCAAATTTAATACTCCTATGTAAGAAACTTGATTTAACGTTACCCTCAAGATATTTAGTCATGCATGCATTGCGTAAACAAGGCTTAATTTACATAGTTTTAATAATTTGTCCATTGAATGTTAACAAAATGGAATTTCAAATGTTTCGTTCTTAAGGTTCAGAATTATAAATAAATAATTTTGAAATGATTAAACTTTCACATATAATCAGATGTTCTTGTTCAAAGAATTTTTTTTCCCTTTTGTTTCAAATCACTCACTAAACTAATAAAAGTGTATGTTAATGTACGTTTCGTAATTATTACCCTTAAATCCTTTTTATTTTGTTTAACTTCAGGGTCAATATCACCCACAAAATCTGTGTTTAATCTTTTTCTGATTTATTTCCGTCCATCGTTTTTCTTTTCTATTTGTTTGTGTTTAAAAGATAGAGAAATGCATTTCTTCTTGTTAAATTTTGTTGAAATATGAAATTGAAAAAATAAATTCATAAATTGAAAAGTGTTGAGTGGATAATGTTGCCTTTAAAATTAATGAAATCTAAAAGTAAACTTAACAGCTACAATCGAGTCAATGTGCACGAGTATACCTTCATTATTATTGAGTAGCTAGGTAATTTGAAACAAAAAAAGTAAATAAATAACCATGAGTACTGGATAAGGTTATGAAATTAATATTCTACTTTATATGATTAATATTAATTTTTTGTCATAAAAATTACAATTAATGACTTAATTTCATCTCTTTAGTTTATGCATGAGAAGTGTAAACAACAAAAGGTAAATATTATCAGTCTACATGCTTATGAAAATTTAATCTAAGAATATATGAGTACATTCAGATAGGAGAAATTGGGGGCTGCATTTACACCCAGGAGAAGGTGTTGGAAAAAAATGATTTTACGCTCTTGTGAATGAGTGAGAAAACGATTAAACACGAATAAAATAGCAATATAAAACATAATAAAAATATATCAAGCAGCAACACAACACAATTTTAATGTGGAAAACTCCTTCAATGTGAAAAATAAAAATCACGGGACCGATCTCGAAATCCACCTAAATTTTCACTATATAATTTTAGGTGCAAAACCTAATTCCAACTCAACATATGAGCACCACAGTTCCAGAAATAAAGGAATCAACAATATAGTGAAAAACAAGCTATATCACAGCAAACTCAAAAAGAAGATGGCGAAATCTCACCCCAAACACATTAGCCACGAAATATACCCCAAAATCCAATTACTGAAAACTCCAAATAGAAAACTGATTGTACAAATTGAAGAGCAAGGAATCAGAATTCTACTGACAAAATTTCAGCTCAATCGGACCACGGATCTACCTCTGATTGTCACTTTGATCAAGGCTGAACGGAAGAGAAAATTTCTCTTTTTTCTTCCTGGAATTAAATGGACGGCTGCTTTTTTTTTTCACCTCCACGCATAATTTTGCCTTCCAAAATATAATATGCAAACAAAGCCCTAATGGGCTGGGTTCAAGGAAAATCCACATGGGCTGGACATAATGGCCCAAAGGCCTAACAAATCTCCCCCTCCAGCCCAATGAGGGAGACTACAGACTCCAATTCCTCAATTGGAATCTATGCCGGCCAAACGCCGACAGAATTCAAACTTCTCTAAGAAGCACCTTTGTCATCATGTGAGAGCCATTGTCTTCAGTGTAAATTTTCTGAAATTCTAATTCTTTAGACTCCAACTTATCACGTACCTAGTGATATCTAACATCAATATGCTTAGACCTAGAATGCAAAGTAGAATTTTTCGAAAGGTGTATAGCACTCTAACTATCATAGAATAGCACATACCTCTTTTGATTAAGGCCAAGTTCTTGCATAAAAACTTTTATCTAAAGCAACTCTTTGCATGCTTCATTTACGACAATAAACTCTACTTCCGCTGTGGATAAAGCAACGCATTTTTGTAGTTTAGATTGCCATGCCACAGCTCACCCTGCAAAGTTAACCATATAACCCGAAATAGATTTCCTGCTATCAATATCCCTGCATTGTCTGAATCAGTATAACCAATGACAATCGACTTCTCACTTCCAAATGAAAGTTTCAAACTAGAAGTGTCACGGAAATATCTAAAGATCCACTTCACTGCATTCCAATGCTCTCTTCCAGGATTAGAAGTATATCGGCTAACTGTTCCAACTGCATAAATTATGCCTGGTCTTGTGCAAACCATCGCATACATTAAACTACCCACTGCGGATGCATAAGGAACTTTCTCCATATCTTCAACTTCTTTCTCATCAGATGGGCACTATTTTCTACTAAGTTTAAAGTGTGTGACAAGAGGCGTGCTTACCACTTTAGCTTTGTCCATCTTGAACCTTTGAAGTATTTTCTCTATGTACTTCTCCTGTGACAACCATAACTTCTTGGCTTCTCGATAACGACTGATTCTTATACCAAGAATTTGTTTAGCTGGCCCCAAGTCCTTCATTGAAAAAGACTTGCTCAAAGCTTGCTTCAACTTTTCAATTCTTGAAGCATTTTGACCAACTATCAACATGTCATCAACATATAAAGTAAAATAATAAAATCATCTTTAGAAAACTTTTGTACAAAAACACAATGATTCACATCCTCATCAAAGACTTGAATTTTCTGTACCATTGCCTTGGCGCTTGTTTTAAGCCATACAAGTTTTTCTTTAACCTGCAAACATAGTTCTCTTTGCCTTTCACTTTAAACCCCTCTGGCTACTCTATGTATATTTCTTCCTCCAAATCACCGTGAAGGAAAGCAGTCTTCACATCTATTTGCTCAATTTCAAGATCAAGACTAGCTGCTAATCCCAAAGCAACTCGAATTGAAGACATTTTCACAACAGGAGAGAAAATCTCGTCAAAATCAATTCCCTTCTTTTGATTAAAACCTTTAACAACCAATCTAACTTTGTATCGAGGATGTGAATCATTCTCATTATATTTCAATTGATAAATGCATTGATTTTTCAAAACTCTCTTGCTCTTAGGCAAAGTGACCAAGTCAAATGTATGATTGTCATGAAACAATTTCATCTCATCTTGCATAGCATCAATCCACTTTTCCCTGTTCACACCTCTATAGCTTCTTCATACATTTTAGGCTCACTTGCATTAGTTAAAAGAACATACTCACTCGAAGCATACCGGATAGATGGATGATGGTTTCTGGTAGACCTTCTCAACTCAACAACTAGTGAAACTGCCTGCTGCTAATTATCAACAACCTCATCTGCTTGAGTGTTACTATTTTCTACACCCTGATGGTCATTATGAATCTGATCATGAACATCATGCTGAGCATTATCATCAACATGATCAGGTGATTGTCTCTGTGGCTCACTGAATGGAACCCGACCAATATCAATTAAATCAGAATCTCGGGATACTGTCTTCTCTGCCCTGTTGATGTCCATTATGGTCTGAGCCTTAACAAATACAACATCTTGACTTCTTATGATCTTCTTCTCAATTGGATCATAAAGCTTGTAACCAAATTCATCAGTACCATAGCCAAAAAAAATACATTCTTGTGTCTTGGCATCTAATTTGGACCTCTCATCTTTGGGGACATAAACAAAAACTTTGCAACCAAATACTTTTAGATGGTTATAGAAAACATCCTTACCAAACCAAACTTTGTCTGGTACATCACCATCTAAAGCAACCATAGGTGACAAGTTAATAACATGAGCAATTGTATTCAATGTCTCATCCCTAAAGGATTTTGACAATCTGGCATCTGAAATCAAATATCTAACCCTCTCAATTAATGTTCGATTCATTCTTTCAGCAATGCCATTCAACTGAGGTGTCTTTTGATGATGAATACCATGCTATCTACAGTACTCATCAAATAGTCCGATGTATTCACCACCATTATCTGAACGAATACATTTCAGCTTTTTTCCAGTCTGTCTCTCCACTAGAACATAAAACTATTTAAATGCATCTAATACTTGGTTTTTTGTCTTCAAAAAATAAACCCAAAGTTTTCTTGAATGATCATCAATGAAGGTCACAAAATAAGCAGCACCACCAAGTGTTAGTGGTTTGATTGGACCACAAACATCCGAATGTACTAAAGATAATACATCTGACTTTCTCGAAGGAGGATGACTTTTGAATGAAACTCTTCTCTGTTTTCCTACTAAATAATGTGCACACTTCTCAAGCTTTGCACTCCTTATTCCAGTGAGTAAATTTTTCTTAGCCAAAAAGGTCATACCCTTCTCACTTATGTGACTCAATCGCTTGTGCCATAACGCAGTTGCATTCCCATCTTCCACAAAATTACAGAAATCCTTGGAAATTTTTGCCTGCAACAAATATAAAGAAGATTATTTCTTCCTCTAGCCATAACTAAAAAGCCTTTTGTGAGCTTCCACTATCCATTATGAAGGATACTACGGAAGCCCTCATCATCGAGTTTCCCTGCAGAAATCAAATTCATCCTCATATCCGGTGCATGTCTAACATCTTTAAGAACCAATCTTATTCCATTAGTAGCCTCCAGACACACACTTCCCATACCTACAACTTTAACCACACCATCGTTGCTCATCCTTAATGTGCTAAAGTTTCCCGAAGTATAGGAATTGAAAAACTCCTTCTTCGAAGTGACATGACATGAAGCTCCACTATCAATTGTTCAAATTGTCTCATTGCATGCCAAATTCACATTCTTATCATGGCATACAATAATAAGATCATCAGTAACTGCAGCAACTCGATCATTATTAGTATGATCATTTTTCTCATTATTTTCACTACCATTTTTATTTTCCCTTTTCAATTGGAAACAATTCTTCTTAATGTGACCTTTTTTGCCATAGTGATGACATTCCACATCCTTGTGCCATGATCGTGACTTGCTTCTGTTCTTGTTTTTACCTTTCGGACCTTTGTTTTGACTCCTCCCCCTACTTTCTACAACTAAGGCTTAAGAAGAAAAAGAAAGACTCTGATTCTTTATTCTCATCTCTTCATTTAGAATACCACTTTTTGCAAAATCCATAGTAGCAGTACCATCGGAAGCAGAATTACACAATGACACAAGAAATGTCTCCCAAGAGTCCGGAAGAGAACCAAGTAACCAAAGTCCAAGTACATCATCTTCAAAATTAATATTCATGGCTGAGAGCTGATCTATCACTCCTTGAAACTCATTCAAGTGATCGGATATGGATTTGTCTTCCTTATAACTCAATTGCATGAATTGCTTCATCAGAAACATTTTATTGTTGTCAGTTTTCTATGCATATAACGACTCAAGCTTCGTCCAAAGATTCCTAGCGTGAGTTTCTTTCTTTATGTGATTCAAAACATTATCATCCACAAATTGACGAATGAAGCCACACACAGACTTGTGCTCAATAACCCAATCAGCTTTGGACATATTTTCTAGTTTTGAATCAGCAAACACAGGTAAATGCCAACGTTTCACATAAAGAAGGTCTTCCATTTTACAACTCCAAATATGGTAATTATTTCCATTCAAACTAACCATTCTGTTCAAACTCAATTCCATTGTTCAATCCCAAAATCTCTAATACCACTTTGTTGGGAAAAAACGATTTTACGCTCTTGTGAACGAGTGATGAAACGACTAAACACGAACAAAACAACAATACAAAAACACAATAAAATTATATCAAGCAGCAACACAACACACTTTTAACGTGAAAAACTCCCTCAATGTGAAGAATAAAAACCACGGGACCGATCTCGGAGTCCACTCAAATTTTCACTATATAATTTTAGGTGCAAAACTTAATTCCAACTCAACATATGAGCACCACAATTCCAGAAATAAAGGAATCAACAATACAGTGAACAAGAAGCTATATCACAGCAAATCCAATAAGAAGATCGCGAAATCTCACACCAAACACATCAGCCACGAAATATACCACAAAATCCAATCGCTGAAAACTCCAAATAGAAAACTGACTGTACAAATTGAAGAGTAAGGAATCAGGATTCTACTGACAAAATTTCAACTCAATTGGACCACGGATCGACCTCCGATCGTCACATTGATCAAGATTGGATGGAAGAGAAAATTTCTCTTTTTTCTCCCTGGAATTAAACGGACGGTTGCTTTTGTTTTTTTCTTCACCTCCATGCATAATTCTGCCTTTCAGAATATAATATGCAAACAAAGCCCTAATGGGCTAGGTTTAAGGAAAACCCACATAGGTTGGACATAATGGCCCATAGGCCTAAGAGGGGAACTTAATGTACTGCTCGAAATCTTTGTGTATATGTGTGTGTGCGTTTTTTTTTTTTTTTTTTTTTAAGGAAAATTTTTACCTATAGAATTTAGGTGGGGATAGGAATTTTGAGCTAGGCAGGCAAGATCGAAGGAAACTGCTTTACCAAAATAATAAAGACCTTTTCCATCATAAAAAAATATTCTATACATCTATTATATCACATAAAATTATGTAGTTAAAGATAATTAAAAAGACAGTTTATAATTTAAAGGAGACCACTTATTTTCATAATAAAAGGCAAAAAAAAAAAAAAATTACGTAATTACCTTGTTATATTACAAATAAAGATACAATAGATACATACAATTTTTTTCCTTTAGACAGTAACCATCAAGTGGTAGAAAAATTTTCAATTTGGTTCAATTTGTAGCCTTATAATTATTTCATTGTGTTTCAACCAATCTTGAAAAAATCAGACTGGAACGGCCAATTTAACCGAAAATTGCCAAGGTTCTAGGCAGGTCTTGCCCAAAAATAAGATATTTTAAAACTCAATCAAACTTTGGTTTGACTAGTTGAAATTGGAGTTGACCCGACTTTGACCAACTCATAATTTTTTGTTACAAAAAAGAACTTTAATTTTTAAAAATTATAATTTGACTACAAAATTTTTATAAAACTTATTTTTTATTACTTTTTATGTAAATATTTTGAATTTTTTACTTATAAATTTTTTAATTCTTTAAATGAATATCTCAAATATTTATACAAGACTCTCTCTCCCTTTCCCTGAAAAGGAATCCACTTTTGATTTAATACAATTTTTTTTTACTATTAAGTACAATATATTTAATGTAATTGAATATATACTTTTATATTTGACATAATATACAAAAATAGCCTGAACTTTGACTCTTGTAACAATTTTAGCCCGACCTTTCAATTTTAACAATACAGTACCTGAACTTTTCAATTTGTAACAATTATGGCCTCGGTCAAAATTGATGACGTGGGTCAACCCAGTCAACCATTAAAGTTGGAAAAAAGACAAAAAAACCCTCCGATATAAAGCATATAGTTTAAAATTCTAAAATAAATTTTTAAAAAGACAAAAAAGACAAAATTTAAAGACAAAAATTTAATAAATTATTTACACTATATAATAAATTTTTTTAAACAAAAAAATAAAATTTAAAGATGAAAATTTAATAAAATTTAGAGACAAAAATGACAAAAAAATTTGAGGTTAAAAAACAAAGTATCTATTAAAAAAAATTGAAGTTAAAAATCAAAGTATCATATAATAATTTTTTGTCTGTTTGCATTAAAATTTTTAACAAAATTTTACATAATTTTATTTTAAAAAGTTAATAAAAAAATTTAAACTATATCAATTTTGTGTCATTTTTGTCTTTAAATTTTACTAAATTTTCATCATTAATTTTTTTTTAGTTTTAAATTTTTTATTATATAGTGTAAATAATTTTATTAAATTTTTGTCTTTAAATTTTGTCTTTTTTGTCTTTTTAAAAATTTATTTTAGAATTTTAAACTATATGTTTTATATCGGAGGGCTTTTTTGTCTTTTTTCTAACTTTAATGGTTATTTGGGTTGACTACGCCATCAATTTTGACTGAGGCTATAATTGTTACAAATTGAAAAGTTCAGGTACTATATTGTTAAAATTGAAAGGTCGGGCTAAAATTGTTACAAGAGCCAAAGTTCAGGCCATTTTTGTATATTATCCCTTAATTTTTTGACTATAGGTAAATTGAATTTAATATATATTATATTAAATTTTAACTGTAGGATTGAATAATTTTATGAAAAATAATATAAAAATATTTTAAATAAATAACGTTTTTAAAATGGTAAAAATTATTCTATTCATCCAAAAAAAAACAAGTTTAGTTTCAAATATTTTTTTAAAAAAAGTCTGTGTGAAATTCTTTTATTACCATTGTTAACAATAATAATATATAATTCAAATTAAAAAAAAAAATTCTTTCTCCATGGAAAAAAGCCCAAATCTCACATTAAAAAAAAGTCCCAATTCACTCCATTTTACTTCCACGACAATAAGGGGTTAAAAAATCTGCTACTTTAATTTTTCTTTCAAAAATTTCTAATTTTGTATTAACTGTATAAAGATATGAAAGATAAAAATATAAAAAGGATAATGTACGAAAATGGCCTGAACTTTGGCTCTTGTAACAATTTTAGCCCGACCTTTCAATTTTAACAATACACTACCTGAACTTTTCAATTTGTAACAATTATGACCTCAGTCAAAATTGATGACATGGGTCAACCCAGTCAACCATTAAAGTTAGAAAAAAGACAAAAAAAGCCCTCCGATATAAAGCATATAGTTTAAAATTTTAAAATAAATTTTTAAAAAGACAAAAAAGACAAAAATTTAATAAAATTATTTACACTATATAATAAAAAATTTTAAATAAAAAAAAATTAAAGATGAAAATTTAGTAAAATTTAAAGACAAAAATGACACAAAATTGATATAGTTAAAATTTTTTTATTAACTTTTTAAAATAAAAAATTTAATAAAATTATGTAAAATTTTGTTAAAAATTTTAATGCAAACAGACAAAAAATTATTATATGATACTTTGATTTTTAACTTCAATTTTTTTTAATAGATACTTTGTTTTTTAACCTCAAATTTTTTTGTCATTTTTGTCTCTAAATTTTATTAAATTTTTATCTTTAAATTTTATTTTTTTGTTTAAAAAAATTTATTATATAATGTAAATAATTTATTAAATTTTTGTCTTTAAATTTTGTCTTTTTAAAAATTTATTTTAGAATTTTAAACTATATGCTTTATATCGGAGGGTTTTTTTTGTCTTTTTTCCAACTTTAATTGTTGACTAGATTGACGCGTGTCATTTTGTAGAATTTATAATTCTTCTGAATTGAAAAGTTAGTCTTGTATTGTAAAATTGAAAAATTATTCTGAAAATCAGTTCGGAGTTATTTTTGTATATTATACCAAAAATTAAATAATCGATTTCTTGTATATCTTTATATTAATATTAATTTTATTATTAATTTACATTTATTATATTATAATGAAATTTTTTTATTACGATCCAACTTACCGTGAACCCTCAACTCATGGTTTCACAAATTCGCACTCCATTTGATAACAAGGGGCCTGAACCGCACAATATAGAACCGAAGAAACTCGTTTAAGTACGAAAACTCGCACGAAGTAAACGATAATCATATAATGCAACTCTCTTGGACACTTCTCCTTTTATCATGCTAATACAGCCATATAATAATGCCTATTCATCTTCCGTGTGTGTTGTGGGTGTCTAATTGATTAGTAGTGCTTATGTTCTAGGTGCCACTGAGCTGCTAGTTTCATGCCCATCAGCTGTTCGATAGATTGCCCGAGCGGAAGTGAGGTTTTCAATTACAAGCGTTTTTCCATTTTTACTTCATAATTTTCAGATATAAAGCCTTCGAAGTAGATGGATTTGGCTCATTGTGTCTTGGATGGCAATGCGGATGCTGTGGAATTTTGTCCCCATGACTCATTTCAGCGTGTACTTGCAGCCTCCACATATACTCTTCAAGAGAGCGATGAGCCTAAAAGAACAGGAAGCATCTCTCTTTTTGATGTTGATGCTGGGGTTGGTAGTCTTGAGTTGGCTTACAGAATTGAAACAGCTGGGATTTTTGATATAAAGTGGAGCCCTACTGGTGGAGATATGACACCTTTGCTTGCTCAAGCAGATGCTGATGGTTACTTGAGAATTCATAGACTTGGATGTCGTTTAGACGGATCAGAAACACCTGGTATGAGGATTTTGGAAAATTAATTCTTACTTCTTGTGCTGAGAAATATGAATCTTTAACAATAGATTGTTATATCATTCGGTCACAAATACTGTTTTCTGGTTCTAACAACTTTTTGTTGTAGTTGACAAAGATCCATTTGATTTCATCTGCAGCCTTAATTATTAATGCATTAGAAAATGGAACATGAAATCTTTAGATTCCATTTCATAGATTACTGAGTAGGATGATTTAACTTATTGATCCAGGAGGAAAAATACCAACTGTCTTGTTGAACTATTGAAACAAAATCATTGTAAGGGTTCTAGTTTGACAAAGTCACATGGTATACCATGAAAACCATTGTTATAAAAATAATGTGCTAGGAACTTGATTGCTAGTATGGGGATAAATGTAAATTATTAAATGTAGTTAAGGTATTTCTGACAATTTCTGCAATTTAGCAATGCTCACCTCTTTGAGGAATGAAAACACAGCATCTCATTTTGTATCTAGCATTAAGAAGGCATGGTCTTGCCATCAAACTTGATATCAAGTTTGGCATTAAGAAGGCATCTGATTCTATATCTAATTTTATCAGTTGTTTTGCTTACAATATCTCAGGTGGCTGACTATCAGACTCGCTTTCTTAACAAATTGAAAATCAGATGGGAAAAAATAAACTACAACAGGAAAGATACAGCTTTTCAGAACCAATTCTTCAGTATGCTGGAATCCACATAAATCTTTGTTGTATAATGTGCTTGTATTCTTGTAAAACATTGAGCTTTTCAGTATTTTAAAATTTGATAATACGGGAATATGAATTTAGTTGCTGCTTCAACGGCACTAGAGCTCCAAATAGTTTATATGAATTTTCCCTTAAGATTGAACATAACTATTTTTCTATTGGAGTTTTGACACTCCTCCATGTCAAACATTTTTTTTATATTTTTCCTCTGTGTGAAACTTATATTATATCTTCTTTGGAATTCACATGTATTGCTTGATGCAGGGCACTATTTAGAAGAGTTATCGGCTGAACATATGAGTTCATCCATGTGTTTGTGTTTAGATTGGAACCCCTCAGCCACATCCATCACTGTGGGTCTTTCTGATGGGTCAGTCTCAATAGTTTCCCTCCTTGAGTCACAGCTGACTGCTGTACAAGAATGGAAAGCACATGACTTCGAGCTCTGGGCCACATCCTTTGATAACCACCAACCACATCTTGTTTACACGGGATCTGATGATTGCAAGTTTAGTTGCTGGGATCTGCGTGATGACCCCTCCAAGTTGGTATTCCAGAATTCCAAAGTTCATAAAATGGGAATTTGCTGTATCACAAAAAGTCCAAGTGATGTTAATACTTTACTTACAGGAAGCTATGATGAGCACTTAAGGATATGGGATCTCAGATCAATCTCGAGGCCCATAAATGAAATTTCCATGTGTTTAGGTGGAGGAGTTTGGAGAATCAAGCATCATCCTTCCCTTCCAGGCATTGTTTTGACTGCCTGTATGCATAATGGTTTTTCAGTTGTGAAGACGAAAGGGGATAAAGCCGAGTTAATTGAAACATATAAAAAACATGGTTCACTTGCGTATGGTGCAGATTGGCAGAGAGGGGAGCTACATGCAGAAGGGAAAAGACAGAATAGAGCTGTTGCCACTTGCTCATTTTATGACCGACTCCTTCGGGTTTGGATACCTCAAGGTGACATTTTTGGATGATTTACCTGCTGAGGCTCAGTTTCTTTGAAGAATCTCAAGGATATAACATCCTAATTTCCTAATTTTGTCTTCCTTTGTGTTTTCCCTGTTGTGATCTGTTACCGGATATTAATTGTATTATAGTGTCTAGTTCAAGCTATGCTGATGGTGTTTTTAAGATGCATTTGTGCTATAGATCCTTCTGAATTGATAACTTTATTTGGAATTGTTGTTTCTTTATAGGATAAGTTTTAGAAAATCAGGAATAAGGCAGGAAAAGGTTATATTTTTTTCGGCTTGCATTCATTCATTGTCGGATCCATTTTTCGACTGTTATAACAGAAAAAAAGAAAATAAAAAACATGATAAGGGTTGGTTTGGCATCTGAGGCATGTTTAGGTTAAAACAGTCTGGTGGAGGGAGCAGAATCTAGATGAGATATTGTTGACGAGGAATCCATATGATAAGGGTTGGTTTTGTATTTTTTAATATATTTTTTTAGTTTTCAATGCATTTTTTATATTACAATTACTATTTCAAAAATTGTAAAATCGCATTTTGAAATATTGTCCATACATGCTCGAAATTTCTTGGGGATAAGAGCCAAATTTACCAACTTTCAAAACTTGGAGGTAAATTTTGCTACAATTCAACAGTTAAAAATGTTGTCCTTTTATCCAGTATGAAGGGATTTTTGGAGGAAAAAATAACAAGGAAATGAAGCTACGGGAATAAGGGAAAATATTTACAACAACTCAATTTTCATCATAGTTTGCTTGTAGTCTTTAGCCTCTAGGAATAATTTTTAGCATAAACAGCTATTTAGTAGCTTACAACTCATGAAAACCGATGCATCTTTGGTAGCTTCAAGTTTAAAGAAATCCATAATTCAACAGATGTGGCTTATATTTGTTTGCAAATAAGGTTATAATACTTGCAAAATTTAGCATTTGGCTCAAGAAAGTTTTCAGCTTTTAAATAAGTTTGGCAAAGTGTTTTACTATTTTATCTAATTTAATTAATAAAGTATTTTTCCTCAAAGAATCAATTATTATTTCTTCTTTTTTTTTTAAAAAACTATTCTCAAACTAGGTGTATTTGTTTGATAATTATTACGTTTATTATAATGTATTTAGTGTAAAGATTTATTTTTTTACTCACTTTATATTTTGAAAATTTTTTGTACTTTACAGTAAAAAAATACTAAAAATTAATTAAAACTATATACCTAAAATAAAAACAAAAATAAAAAATTTATATTATAGTTAGTAATGTTAAAACTTAATTATAATAACATAAATAATTAGATAAACAAAAATAATTATACAAATGTGTTACGTGATAGGGAATAGAAAATGGAAGTGTTACAAATAATTGTGTGTAGTTTTAGTTTCATAGATTGGCCTCAAATAAAACATTCAGTACAACGTAGTGCCTGCATCCTGCCTAATTTGCCTTTGTGGCTTACAAGATTGGGTGTGACGTCGTTTGTGGTTTCCTTATGATGTGCATGTATAAATGTTACATTAATGACGAATTTAATGTGTATAGTTTTATTCTTGGTTTCAAATTTTTTCTGATATTTGGTAGATTTTTAAATTTTTTTTTTTTACTTTCACATTTGAGAAATGTCTCATCTGCTCTGAAAAGATAGCATATTTTTTTTTTGTCTTTTTCCACTTCCGAAGATTAGAGTCCCATTATCTTATCTGAATTTTTATTTTATTTTCTAAAGGTATATTTTGTGTAATACTCCATTTGTTCCAAAAAAAAAAAAAAAAGTCTACTTTGATTTAAATATAACTTTTTATTAATTCTTCAGTACAATACACTTAATACACTAACTAAATATATAACTTTATATTTATACTTTTACTTTTTAATTGTGAGTATATATTATTATTATTATTAAGAATATTTTAGAATTTTAGTTTGAAAGTAAGCTCTTTTATAGGGATAAGAAAAATTTTTAAAAGTGAACTTTTTTCGGGACAGAGAGAGTAACAATTATGGGTCAATTTAGCTTATTATTTTATTTTATATTTTGAAAAAAAATTCATTAAGGATAGTGGAGCTTTCATAATTAATAAAGAGGGTATAACTTTTTGTTAATTTATAATAAGGGTAATATTTTATTTATGTAAAAACAAAAACTATTAATATAATTTAACATGCATTAATACCCTTAATCCTATTTCTCTCTTAACACTTCTAACTCTCAAAAAAAAAAAAAAAATCTGAACCATTTTTGGGATCAAAATAATGATCTTAAAATGTTTTCACAATAAATTTCTCCTTTTTTTCTGTTTTTTGTTTGAATATCTCCAGTTATCACACTTGTGTCTCCTAACATTTTAATTTGACAATATAAAGTCAAGGTAAATTTTTATCACAAAGGATTTCAATTTCTAAATTTGTGCGTATTGTGCCATACAGACTATACTAAGCAAAGAACCGGTTATGAAACAAAGGTGCAAAAGTTGGCAACCTCACATGGTGACTACTTGCAAAGACGAAATCATGTGTTTTGAATTGACCTTATGGGATAAAACAATAATGTTTTGAGATGAATTTAAATATTAAATGCATTATTCGACCTTGTAGTTTTGACAGTTTTTCCAAAGTTACAATTAATTCTTAGCATCTAGCTAGGTATCATTCCAATACCTTTTTGAATTACTTTATCATTATTGGCATCAAACTTTTCTTGGGGCGCCTAAAATATTAGTGTCTAGATGTTTATTAAATAACTTTAATAATTTTATATTGTTTGTAAATAAACATCTGCCCTTATTAAAGATTAAAAAAATTACATGTAATAATTTTTAATATAGGTTTATATTAATTAATGTTATTTTGGGTTTGGTTTAATAAAGTCATATATAAAGTTTTTTAATTAGTCTAATGTGGGACTGAATTATGTGGGCTACATTTAGCCTTGCCCGTAATGAGAAGGCTAGAGTTTTAGTTATAAATATAAGTTACATTCCTTCCTTTAGCCCTAATTTTCATAAACACTTTTATACTCATAAAGTTTAAGAGAGAAAGAGAGACACTCATCAAAACCAGTTCATAAAGGGAGTCATAATGGAGAAGAATCTAGTCAGGATCCACCTATTTTCACATACAATCATGGATCAAAAGACTGGTACACAATTATTCACTTTTATTTCTATATTCTAATTATGTATATGTTTGATCTATGGGATTTGTGCTTTATTTGCTATCATGTGGTATCAGAGCAAGGCATAGATCATGATTAGAATATTTTATGCTTTATTTTACTATTTGACCTCATATTTGGAATGATCACAAGTTTGACAATGCGCATTAGGAACACGCATCAGTGCATATCAGTGCATGTCAGTGCGCAAGAGGCGGCGCATCTCAGGCACTAAAAGCAACATGCGTTGCCTTGAGAATCTTAAAAAAAAGAAAAGAAAATGTGCAGCTGCGTAGTTGACCTGAACATCACGTGTGGGTCATGCAATCGACCCATGTGTGCCCGAACTGGTCCTAGACCGGTCTAGTTAAATATTCATTTTTCTTTTTTCTGAACCCTTTTTGGGTTGCGTGCAAGTCCATCTGGAGCCTATTTTGGATAGTTTTGGTGTCGTTGACTTTAGTTTTTCATGATTTACATTTTGACATATAATTTGCATATTTTTTGACACCATTATACTTGTGAAAATTTGAACAAAATATGATTTTATACTTTTAGTATAAAATTTAAATATGTTTAACTTATATTTTTATGGTTTTTTAAGTATGTCAAGCATGTCAATATGCAAACATTCTGTTTATATTTTTGTAGGATATGATTACATGCAATTAAATGACGTATTGTCCTTGTTATTTATATGGTTTAAATTGCATATAAAGTTTTATGTAAGAAATAAAGTTTAAAATTCTTGGTGTGAGAAAATTTCGCAAATTTAATTGGGTAGTGACTGCTAAAGTGACACACTCATTGGTTTTATGAAATATCGTCTTATACTGTGGGGGATGTCTTCTTTTCTAATGTCCAATCACACTCCCAGAGGGGTGATTGGGTATTAGTCAGTGAAGGGATACATGTACAACATGTGCTTAATAAATGATGGATCTTAGTGGTTCATACACCCAAAGACGGTGAATTCATGAGGGTTAGAATAAGTCTTCATGGCTGCTGTTCATATAGAAGGTTTACAATTGTATGTCATGCATTCTACCCAAAGGTGATTATATGATGATACGTGTGATTTTTTGTGACGTGTACTTATACGGTTTATATTAAGTTACACTGTTCTTACATATTTTATTATTTTCTTATTATCAATCACCTTTTCTGTTAATGGCAACTCACTTACTATTGAGATTCTCACTGGATCCAATTTTAAGAAATGGAAAGATGATATAATGTTTGGAATGGTTCTGACGGATATGTCTGATGCCCTTTATAAGGACAAGTCTATAGATCCTATTGCAGAAAAATACCAATGCTGAAAAAGAGTAATTTGTAGCTTAGGAAAAGGGAAATCAAATTAGCTTACTGTTCATAAAGCGATTCATTCAGGATCATCTTAAGGGTAACTCACCAGTTAACTGCACTATTAGGCAAATGATAGAACATTTGTCAGATGTGTCGTGTTTCATTCAATGCTGAGATAGGGGTCCTTCTACTAACACTTTTCAATAAAAGGTATGATGGTACTAGTGGAGTTAGGGATTATGTCTTAAAGATGGTAGATTTTATAGAGTGAACTTGAGGCACTTAAGATCACTATTTCTACATCTGTGATTGTCCATCAGGCTCTCAACACCCTTTCACCTAATTTTGAGATTATAAGGATAAATTACAATTCCCAAAATGAGACATGGTCTATAAATGATCTTATAGCCAGGGTGGTGGTAGAGAAAGGGAAATTGAGATATGAAAATACATCATGCCATATATGTTTTTAGTGCAGGTGGTAAGAGGGGTAAGAAGCCCAAAACTTCTATTTATAAAGTTACTCCTAAAACCAATGATAGCACTCAGAACACAGGCCAAAAGAAGTCATCTTTTAAAAGATCTGATTGTTGCTTATTCTGCAAAAAGAAAGGTCATGTAAAGAAAAACTGTGACAAATACAAGGCTTGGTTAGCCAAGCGTGAGGCTACAAGTAATGATTCTTTAGCTTTGGTTTGTGAATCTAATCTATCTCCAGCCCCATCCAATTCTTGGTGGCTAGATAGCGGTGTGACTAATCATGTTGCGATAACCATATAAGGGTTCAGAAATTGGAGGAAGCCAAATCAGGATGAATCAAGCTTGATAGTAGGAAACAACGAAAAAGTTGACGTTAAGTTTGTGGGAGATGTCATCTTAATATTAGATTTTGGTTATAATTTAATATTAAGGAACATTTTCTATACACCTTTTTTCAGAAAGAATTTAATTTCTATTTCAAGTTTAGACAAATGTGGCTATTATTGTGAAATAAAGAACAATATGGTTTCTATGTTTTTTAATTCTAATAATGTTGGTAGTTGCATTATGTCTTATGGATTGTATAGATTGTGTTCATCTTCCAATGATATATATGTCGCTTGTACGACAGAAAAAGTTGTTTCCAAAAAGACTCTACCTAAGGAACAGTCTTATACATTGTGGCCTAAAAGATTAAGCTACATCTCTAAGGATAGAGTAGAAAGGTTGATAAAGACTGACATCCTACTTACTCTTAAAGGTGACTTAGCGGATTGTGTAGACTGTTGTAGGGGTAAGATAACTAAAATTCAGAAAAAGACAGCAGTCAGAAGTTCTGATCTCTTGGAGATAATTCATACTGACATTAGTTGTCCATATACAACGACTTTGTGTTGAAATTTTTATTTCATCACTTTTATCGATGACTATTCCCAATATTGATATCTATAATTGATTAAGGATAAGTTGGAGTCTCTTGAGAAATTCAAGATATTTCGGACTGAAGTCGAGAAATAGTTGGGAAAAGTTATTAAAGTCGTCAGGTTTGATAGGGGTGGTGAATATAATGGTAGGCATAGCGATGCTGGATAGCTTAAAGGGCTATTTGCCAAATACCTAGAGGATTCTGGGATTATACCTCAATTCACTATGCCTGGCAATCCTAAACAAAACTGTGTAGCTGAAAGGCAAAATCGCACTCTTATGGACATGATAAGAAGTATGGTAAGTAGGAGTAATTTACTTGAGTTTTTATGAGGAGAAGCCTTAAAAATAGCTCTCTACATTCTGAATAGAGTTCCTACCAAAGACATTCCATTAACACCATTTGAGTTATGGATGGGATGTAAACTTAGCTTAAACCATCTCAGGGTTTTGGGGTGTCCTACAGAGGTAAAGTTGTATAATCCAACATTAAGTAAGTTGGAATCTAGAACAACCAAGTGTTATTTTGTATCCTATCCAGAACATTCAAAGGGATACAAGTTTTATAACCCAAATAGAAATACAAGAATTGTAGAATCACAAACAGCTAAGTTCTTGGAACTGGATGTGGCTGAAGAGAATGCTTGTTCACAAACCATTAGGGATGATAGTGTGGTGAAGACCATTGCGTCACATTCTCTACTTGTACAAACTATTGTGAAGCCTTCTATATCACAACCTGATTCAGTGAGAGTTGAGGATAATGTCATTGAGCCTGAGGCTGATGATACTCAACGTCATCAGGAACAGAATGAGACTATGATAGCTCCACTCAAGAAGTCTACTAGGGAAAGACGGTCTGCTATACCACCAGATTACATGGTCTATCTTAGAGAGCATGATTATGACATTGGCTGCGTGATAGATCTAGTGACTTATATAGAGGCTATTTCTTGTCCTTAATTAAATATGTGGATGGATGCCATGAAGGATGAGATGCAATCTATGAAAAATAATAATGCTTGGGAGCTTGTTGAGTTACCTAAGGGATGCAAGCCCATTGGCTGTAAATGGGTATATAAGACTAAAAAGGACTCCAAATAAAAGATAGAAAAGTTTATTGGCAGATTGGTAGCTAAGAGATTCACTTAAAGAAGAGGAATAGATTATGAAGCTACCTTTTCTCTAGTCTGTTCTAAGGATTCTTTTAGAGTGATCATGGCATTAGAAGCTCATCTGGATTTGGAGCTAAACCAAATGGATGTTAAAACAACTTTTCTAAATGGAGACTCTAATGAGGAGGTCTATATGGTTCAACCCGAAGGCCTTGTAGCTGATGATTTGAAAGAGCTTTTGTGTAGACTTAAAAAGTCTATTTATGAACTTAAACAGGCTTCTAGACAATGGTACTTAAAGTTTCTAGAGTTGTAACATCATTTGGTTTTGTTGAAAACAAGGTAGATTAGTGTGTATATAGCAAGGTTAGTGGGAAGAATTTCATTCATCTCATATTATATGTTGATGATATTTTGCTTGTTAGTAATGATCTCAGCTTGTTCAATAAAACTAAACAAATGTTTTCACATAATTTTGATATGAAAAACCTTGGTTAGGCGTCATTTGTTCTTGGCATAGAGATCCATAGGGATCGTTCTCACCATTTGGTGGGCTTATCTCAGAGGGCTTATATAGACCGTGTTTTGGAACGATTCAGTATGCATGAATGCAAGTTGGGAATTGCTCCCATCATCAAGGGTGATAAACTGAATAAGTTCTAGTGCCCTCAAACAGATGTTGAGAAAGCCCAAATGAAAAATATACCTTATGCTAGTGCACTTGGGAGCATTATGTATGCTCAAATATGTACTAGATTAGACATTGCTTTTGCAACTGGTTTTCTGAGCTGATATCAAACAAAATAAGGACATGATCATTGGGTAGCTGCCAAAAAGGTTTTAAGGTATTTAAAGAGGACAAAAGATGGCATATTGACATATAGACATGTTTAGGACCTTCAGCTAGTAAGGTATACGGATGCAGACTTTGCTGGTTGTGAAGATGACATAAAATTGACATCCGGTTATATCTTTAAGTTAGCAGGTGGTGTAGTATATTAGAAAAATGAGAAATAGAAGACAATTTTTTCTTCTACTATGCAGGAGGAGTTGATAGTAGGCTTTATAGCTGCTACTCAAGTTGTTTGGCTCCACAATCTCATAAAAGAGTTAGTTGTATTTGATTTTGTGGATAAACACATACAGCTGTATTTTGATAATAATTCAACAGTATTATTTATTAATAATCATAAAGGTCACAAGAGGTCTAAACATATAGAAATCAAGTTCTTGACTATTAAAGAAATAGTAC
Source organism: Gynochthodes officinalis (assembly GCA_020080225.1). Classification (NCBI taxonomy): domain Eukaryota; kingdom Viridiplantae; phylum Streptophyta; class Magnoliopsida; order Gentianales; family Rubiaceae; genus Gynochthodes; species Gynochthodes officinalis. The sequence continues at coordinate 29,906,097 of CM034625.1, read as the reverse complement.
AGAATGGTGACATTACAGTAGAGCATATTTTTATAGATGATATGGTTGCAGATCCACAAACAAAAGGTTTTTGCCTATGTGTGTTAGAATGACATGTCAAAAGTATGGGTTTAATTGCATCATTAGATGCTATAGTTTAGTGGGAGTCAATTTATACTCATAAAGTTTTGATCTATTTTTTATTGCATTCAGTGACAATTCTGATATGTGTATTGGCATTTTAATTCAATAAAGTTTGATAAATTTTCCTGTTATATGCTGAATACATATATATAAAGTGCAATGTAAACCTTGAGCATAGACTAAAAGGGCATACAGTTATTAGTTTGGGACATATGTCTTATACACATAAAGCTCTATTAACAATAAAAACAAGACATGTGCATGTTCATTTGAACAATAAAGTTATTCTCTAGTGGGACATAAAAACTTTGTGGCACTGAAGAAGAGAGAATAAGAATTGACAAAAGGGATAACACATAAAATTTGACTCTATATGTGGTGTTATCTAGTTTGCCACACTACCACATTGAGTCCATATTAGTAGAGTTAATAGCACCTGTGATCATGGATGGCTCTGTGTGACTACATATAGTTATTGCCATGGTTCGGTGTTGAGGCTCTATAGGATACGATTGAAGATTAAAAGTAATCTCTAAACCAACATAAAGGTGCACACATTGAAGTACAGCTTTAATTAATATTCGCCCAAGTGGGAGAGTGTAAGAATTTTCTATGTTGACTTATATTAATTAATGTTGTTTTGGGTTCGGTTTAATAAAATCATATATAAAGTCTTTTAATTAGTCTAATGTGAGACTGGCTTGTGTGGGCTACAGTTAGCCTGGCCCATGAAAAAGGGGCTAGGGTTTAGTTATAAATATCAGTTAGATTCCCTCTTATAATCCTAATTTTCATAAACACTTTCTACTCATAAAGTTTAAGAGAGAAAGATGCACTCATCAAAGCTAGTTCATAAAGGAGGTCATAGAGGGGAATAATCTAGTTAGGATCCACCTATTTCTACATACAATTATGGATCAAAAGACTGGTACACAATTCTTCACCTTTATTTATATATTCTAATCATGTCTATGTGTGATCTATGGGGTTTGTGCTTTATTTGCTATCATTACAACCTCTTATTAATTATGAAAGCTTCATTAACCCTAATACAAACTTTTCCTTATATCTTTTATTTGTAAGAAGCAAAATTTGGGCATACCAACTTTTTATATGCAACAAAAAGATAAGCAGTAGTATTTTATTTTCCAAGTTTGCCCTTTGATCTCATGTGTATAATTTGTTGATTGATTTTTTTTCTTTTTTCTTTTTTTCTTAGAAGTATAGTACGTAATAGTTCTTTGTTCGTTTTCTAAAGGCACAATGTTCTTAATCAAAACTTCTCTTCACCAAAGTTTCTTTCCTTTACTTCTAATGCCAAAAAGGCTTCAATCTTAGTAGCAATATGCATCTTTGTTTAGATATTCACATTGGAAAAAAATGAAGATACAACATCAATTATATGAAGTTTAGAAGATTGGTTATTGAAAAAGTTTAGATTTTATGGGATTTTTCTTCACTTTTTTTGCGATCATATTCTGGAAATGTTTTGGCTATGATGAAACAAATGTTGTGAGTATTCAAATTCTTTTGTGAAGTACTCCTTTTAAAGTCAAAAGTTTTTCTTTAAACAACTCAAAGATTAATTTATTGATTATTTGCTAGATTTTTTTGGTACTTTAGCTCATTTTGGAAACATAAATTGATTGAAAATATGTCATATATTTTGGTGGATAATTTATGAATTTATCTCTTTTGAGATTTTTGTTCAAATTTAGTTCTCTATATGACCATATGATGTACAATTGCCTCCATCTGCTAGATATCCTCTATTTGATAATATTCCTCAATGAACATGGATATTGTCCAAAGTTCTGAACTCCTAACTTCTAATAATCCTAGAAAAAAGTTCACCAATTAGCCGAGACGAGCAATATTTGAAGTTTTGTTGTAGCATATTTATCATGGAAAATTAGAAAGTGGAACATTATCTTTATTTCTAACATATTTAGCATAAGCAAATGGATGACGCAAAGAATTTAGACATGTGTAAAATCTTCCACAGCAAATGGTGAGGAAGTTGATGTTTTGCATAGATTCCTGAAGAGAGCTGCAAGGAAACAGTTGAACATAGATTTCAGTAGCATTACGGAAATATCTTTGTGATGCCGAACAAATATTTGATCTCTCTCAGCCAAAATGAAAGCAGCAAGTTTGACTATTTATCAATGAATTAAGGAAGGGGTGATCCAGCCATATTCAAAGGTTTCAAGACCTTACCTCTGTTATGCAAACAAACAGGTTAGGCTTCAGTATTGCTTGTCAATGCTTGAAAAAGAGAGTTTCAACAATGCACTTGCTTGTATAAACATGTTCAATATGGTTCATACTAATGAAAAATGATTCTAACTAATTAAAGAATCTGAGAAATATCATCACATCCAGTAGAAAAACAACTTGTTAAGACATGTAAGAGTAAAAACTTTATTATTGAAATCAAGTTTCTAGCTATTGTAGCATGACCTCGTTTTGATTTTTGCCACAACAAGTTTGATGGAAAGATTGGAAACTTTCTCTTTGTCTTCAAAGAACCAGCAAAGAGGGACAACAAAATTGCATGGTTAGTACTTTAGAAACAAAACCAATATTATTAGTTCATAAAGAAGTATATTGTAGGTACTTGATTGAAAATATGTACATGCTAAATTGCCACAATATATTGCTAAGAGTACTATTTTATATAACAAGGAAATGCAAAACCACATATTGATCCAATGGATCCCGAGTTTATTAAGGTTGCCATGAGAGACGGTTTTGATATTCGTTTAATATTTCAACCACCGAATAGTTTTGATATGAATGTGTTTGAACTTTTGATATTTTAGAGCTATCTAATCTCTTCAATATCTGGAAGCTCTTTGCATAATTGATTAAATAATTTTTGTAGTTGAAAGGTTTTTTGATCATCTTATGAAAGTTTCAACAACATGTTATTGACATTACAGCAATGCATAGTTCAAGTGATTAAAAACTTGAACTGGCAAGAGGCAAGGTCTCCATGTGAAATGTAAGTTCCTCTATAGGAGGAGTGCAGTGCCTTTGTGGGGGCAAAGGGTTAGCCTAACAGTAAGCTTTAAACAAGTAGAAAAGTCATCTTAGAATACTTAAAACGCCTACTTAGTAGTTAGTAAATACTTACTAATGTGTCTGACCAATTATTACCTAAAAGATTAGTCATAAGCGTGTATCCTTCTAGAATTTAGACATCATTAAGTGGTTCTTCTCCTTCCTAGGGTCTAAGTCCTTCACAAGATGATAGATCCATAGAGCCACCATCATTTTCTACTTCCTAGTCTAACCTTCCTAATAGATCGTGCTCATGGTAGCTTCAATAATCGACCCTTGTTACTATGGCTGGGTACTAAAGTCCTAGTTTTTTACCTATCTAATTTTTGTCTTTGTTGTTTTTTGATTTTTTTCAAGCATTCCATCGCCTTGTGGGCTTAGTAAGTTGAGGATGGACAGTAGGAGCCCTCCAGATCTGATGCTGGCAATCTAAGATCTACTGCAAGGACTAGAGCTAACTAGAGAGGAAGAAGTTGAGGTGGTGCTTTAGGAAGAGGATGTCAAAAGCAGTATGAAAGAATGTTCAAGGAGCCTAATATGTAGAATTTTTGGGAAAAGAAAGGCAAATTCTATAGGCCTTAAAAACACTTTGGAAGGAGTTTGACCAGTGAGAAACCCTTTCATGGTACAGAAGCTAGGACCAAAAACTTATCAATTTGTATTTATCAACAGAGAGGACAAATTGAGGGTACTCCAAGGCAAAGGCTAAATGTTTGACCAATAATATATCATTCTTAGAGAATGGACGGACAACCTACAGATTAAGGAAGAAAATGTTGACAAGGTGGAGTTGTGGATCCAAGTGTAGAATTTGCCTACACAATGGATGACTAAAGAAACGGGGCCCGGCTTAGGCAAATTTTTCCAAAGGTTCTTGATCTTCTCATCCTAAAAACTAGACACAGAGCTGGAAGGCAGATGAAGGTACTTACTTTAGTTGATTTGTGCAAGCCTTTGTTGAGAGGCACATGTCTAAAATTGAAGGATAAGGAGTGCTGAATATCGTTCAAGTATGAAAATCTAGCAGCTTTCTGTTTTTATTGTGGCAAGGTTAGGCCTTTGGAGAGGTTGTGCTTTGTTAGAAAGGCAAGTTCTGAAAAAAGATGAATTGAAAGAGGACCAATTTGGTGAGTGGTTGAGGGCTACAGGGAGTAAATTTAAGGAAGTAAAGTTAGTCAAGAATTTCGAAGTCAGAACCAAGTAGGAGATCCAAATTAGAGGCTTGATCGGATCAGAAATTCAAGTCCAGAAATGCAAGCTAAAAATCAAGCAGCCAATTCCGGAATTCAGCAGTCAATAGAGGCAATTTCTGAAAAAAAAGAAAGAATATAGGTAAGGCTCAGAATAGATGCAAACTTAGCTCCAGCCATGATGACTAAAGGAATAGAGAATAGGGATTTGGAGGAGAAGGAAAGTGGCCTAACAAAAGAGCAGCAGCTGGAGAGGGAGATGACCTTGACTATGGGTGGAGGAAAAAAGAAAAAAGGGGCTCGGCTACATAATGGAAAATCAATAATAGCAAGCAGCCCTGGTTTGCAACTAGAGGAGAAGGAGTTAGACGTCCAAAAAGAGGAAGAGAAAGAAGGAAAATCAACTAAAGACCTTGAACTAATTAATGTATCAGTTAGATGTAAGGTGTCATTCTAGCAAAGAAAAGAGGAAGCTAAGAAAGATGATAAGGTTGTGTCCTCAATAGGAAGGCAAAGGAGGGTGTGCAGATCAAAAAATGGATATAAGTTGGGAATAGAGTTGGAAGAAGGGTTGAAAGAGGACTTGGTAGCTCCAAGACGAAAGCTTTGATTTGAAGAAAAGAAGGGATATGCACAATAAAAAGAAAAGAAGTGAAGGTCAAGAAAAAGGAAAATTAGCAAAGGTGGTGGTGACTAGCCTAGAGTGGTCCCAAAGTGAAAGATGAAAATTTGTGTGTGGAATTGTAGAGGTTTGAGAGGACCCTCCACAATTTCCCAATTGAGGGAGGTTATTCAATCCCACTTTCCCGAATTAATATTTCTGTCTGAAACCAAAAAAAAAAAAAGAAAAAAAGAAAAAAGGAGGTTCATGGCTACGGTGTGCAAAAGATTGAGATGCCAAGAAAGATGGAGAGTATTAGAACTGGAGGACACAAATAGAGGATTGTTGGTCTGTTGGAATGATAATATAAGTATTAACAAAATAATATCTACTAGTTTTTGCCTTCAAATGGAATGTGTGCTAAATGGGGAGAATAGGCATTTTTTAAAACTATTTTCTTATATGCTAGCACTTATATAAAGATGCAATAAGAACAATGGAAGTACTTAGAGCAGCAAAGACAGGATTGGGGAGACATGTAGTTTTTAGGAGGAGAGTTTAATGGTATCTCGAGTCCATAAGAGAAGAAATGAGGGAAAAAAAGAGCAGAGACCTGCTGCCAACCTTTTAAATATTTATTAGCAAAATGGGAATGGGAGAAGTAAGCTTTATGGGAAGGACCTTCACATGGGCTAACAATAGAGAAGGGGAAGGCTTTGTGGAAGAAAGGCTAGATAGATTCTTTGGCTTCCCCAATTGGTTACTTAGCTTACCAAGAGCAAAAGCCTATCATGTGGAGAGACAATTAGCAAACCACTCACTTATCCTAATGGACATGGACCAAAAGAGCAAAGATCTAAGAAAAGATTCATCTTTCCTAAAAGATGGGTCTAGAAAAAGGAGGTGAGCAAACTAATGGAAGCTACATGGGCAAAGGAGCAAAGAGGAATCAGCTATGTGCTAAAATTGGACAAAGTAGAGTGGAGTTGTTAAAGTGGAGACAGAAAAATATGCACAACTCAGCCAAGAAAATAGAAATGATCATATCACAAATGGAGATGCTATCTAGTTATGAGGGTAATAGGAATTGGCAATAATGGGGAAGACTGAAAAAAGAACTCCACAGTGCTAACAGAGATGAGGAAATATATTGGAGACAAAAATCAAGAGTCCAATGGCTTCAAGAAGGGGACAAAAACAAAAAGTTCTTCCATGTTTTGACTATCAATAGGAGGAGGCAAAACATTATTAAAAGCTTGATGAGGGAAAATCGGAATCCATGTGAGAACATTCAAGAAGTGCTGGAGGAAATCCTAGCATTCTATGACAAACTCTTCTCTACCTTTAGCCCGATTCTACAGCATAAAGATTTGGAAGGTATTCCAATGTCTATCAATAAAGCAATGAACCAAATGATGACGAGGCTTGTGGAAGAATCTGAAATCAAAAGTGCTATTTTCCAAATGAATCCCAACAAGGCCTCTAGGCTTGATGGTATGACTCATCTTTTCTTCCAGTCTTATTAGAATGTGATTAGTATAAATTTGTGCAATGATGTTAAAAATGTTTTTGAGTGAAATGAAATGCTTTAACAAATAAACCATACATTAATAGCTTTGGTCTTGAAAATCATAAATCATGTATTTGTTGCTCATTATAGACCCAATAGCTTGTGCAATGTAGTATATAAGGTCATTTCTAAAATTAAAATAAAAATTTGCCTTCACAAATGTGTTAGCCCCTTTCAGCAGTGTTCATTTTGGGGAGACAAATATTAGATAATGTGGTGATGGCATATAAGTGTATTCATACACTAAATGCTAGGCATAAAGGAAAAAAAGAGGTGGATGGCTCTCAAACTTGGCATGGCTAAAGCATATGATAGGGTAGATTGGAGACTTTTGTGTGAGATCCTTAGGAAAATTCTCTAGCACCTTTATAGGTTGGATTTGGCAATGCATTAGTTTTCAACTTTATTTGTTAATATCAATGGGGAAAAATGTGGGTATATCTAACCTACAAGGGGAATTAGACAGGGGGATCCGTTGTCGCCTTATCTTTTCTTAGTCTTGTCTAAGGCATTTTCAAACATGATTAAGCAAGCAAGCTTGAAATGGGAATATAGGGGCATGAGGGTTAGTAAGAAGGGTCCTCAAATTACATATCTATTATTTGTAGATAACTCATTACTCTTTTGTGAAGTAGATGTGGAGCAAACAAGCAAGATCAAGACTCTCCTCTCTAACTACAACCACTACTTTGCCCAATTGATCACTTCGGAAAAATCTTCAATGTTCTTTACCAAGAATATCCCAAAGAAGCAGAAAGAAGGCATTTATCAAATTCTAGATTGTATCAAAGAGCAGTAGAAGGCAAGGTATCTCAGACTCTCCATGATAATAGGTAGATCAAAAAACGAGGTGTTCAACTACGTGGTGGAGAAAGTCTAACAGATAATAATAGGTTGGAAGAATAGGTTTCTTAGCCTTGCCGAAAGAGAAGTGCTCATTAAGGCAATAATTGATGCCTTTCCCACTTATATGATGGCATGCTTCAAACTTTGAAAGGGAGTATGCTAGAACATTATCAGAAATACTACAAGTTTTTGGTGGGGAGACAAAGGAGATGGGAGATCCAAGATACATTGGAAGGCTTGGAAGGATATGACATGGCCTAAGGAAGAGAGGGGCTTGGGATTAAAAAATATACAACTGCTTAATGATGCACTCATAGCAAAAAAACTTTGAAGGCTCATTACACAGTTGAATCTCCTCATGAGCAAAGTAATGAAGGCCAATTATTTCCCGGATGGCAAACTACTACAAGCCCCAATAAAAAACAATGCATCATGGTTGTGGAGGTGCTGGATAGGAGCTAGATATATTCTTAAAAAATGGACCATCTTCCAAGTGGGGGATGGGAAGCCAATCATAATCTGGGAGAGCCATTGGGTTCCGGGTAGACTGCATTTTAGGTCAACAACTAATCCTATCCAGAGAAAGAAGGCTCCATGTGTAAGCAAGCTTTTGAACCAAACCAATGATGGCTAGAATGAAGAACTAGTTAGACAAATCTTCAACCAACCGGATATTGATGCTATAGTAAGCATTCATCTCTCAGATGAGGCAATAGAGACTACATAGACAAACTCGTGTGGCAATTGACAAAACAAGGAAACTACATAGTTAAGTCAGCCTACCAAGCTAAACTAATGGGACAAAAGGTGATGTGAAATCAGTGGCCAAATATGTGAACTTAGCGGCCAAATATGTGAACTTGGTGGCTAAATACATGAACTCGGCCCCAGCTTCACATCCAATTCAATGGAGTGATAGTCCAAAATCAAGTGTGCATTTGGTCCAAGTTGAAGAGTGACGGTCCAAGTTCAAGTCTTCAAATGTCAAATAGTCAAGTGTTGAAGAATTTAAATTCCAAGTTCAATCATCCATTTTGAGGCATAGGGGGACAAAAATTCATGATTGAAAATTTAGTCAAAAAATTATTTAATGAAGTCTTGGAAACTAGTTCAAGGTGCATGCATCTACTTGAATTCAAGAATTCCAACTCTTGCTCAAAGCACCATTCTAATGTGCCTTTATTTCAGCCAATATATCATCTAGAATGGTATGTAATTAATGGATTAAAATGCAAATTTTCTTATTGGTCTTGTCAAAGTCTAGTCTAGAAGTTAGTGGATCAAAATTAATCTTTATTTTTTCTAGTTTCTGACAAGGATATTTAGGACTTTTCAAGACTTTTTGTAGCCTATAAATAGGCATCGTTTGTACAGTTTTGAGGAAGCCTTTGAATAAATAAAAATTGTGAGTTTTATCTCATATTTGGATTCTTTGAGAACTTTAGAACTTATCAAATTTGCTTCCAAACTTATGGCATTCAAACTAAACTTATCAACCAATTTTGGTGTAGTTGGTTGTGGTATTTCATACCAAAGTTCCTATCTCTTTATAGATAGTGGGTTAAGGTTTACACCAATCCAAACTAGCAATTCCCTTAGACATATCTTGGGCAAATTTTCTAAGTGTTCCTAATCTTTTTGGATTGGATTCACATAATTTGGTATCAGAGCTATTTCCAATCCTTTTGTTTTCCTCTTTTGATTTTATCCTTTCTTATTCTTGACTTTCTTGAAAATCAAGATTTACATTTTTTTTAGTGGGTTTTGACACAAGTTGGCAAGGTTCCTAGTAGTGGGTTTGGAATTGAAGAAGCCACATTCTCATCTCCATTTTTTTTTTACTTTATTCATTGAAACAAAAAGGTGAAAAAAAAAGAATAAAAGAGGCCCAAAAAAAGAAGGTGGTGGCCGAATATTAAAAAAAGAAAAAGAAAGAAGAAGTGGACCAAAAAAAAAAAATCATTTCTTGAAGTTGTGATTCCTTTGAGATCTAATATTCTTTTCTCTTGAGATCCAGGTTGCCAAAAGATTCATCAACAAAGTTCTTCTCAATCAACCTTGGATAAAATTCCATTGTTCATCCAGTTCACTATTCTTTTATCTTTGCTTATCTTTCAAGTTGTTATCTTCTCTTATTCCTTGCTGCATTCAATTTCACAACTTAAAAGAACACAAAAATTGTTTGATAAGTTTTAGTTGTGAAAGTCACACTCTCACTTGATAATTGTAAACATCATTTGCAAGAAAATTTGTGTGTGAGTGACCATAAAAAAAAATAAAATCTTGGGAGTAAAAACACGTAAGGAAGTGTTACTATTTGTGAGGATTTTTTTTAACCATTTGATTGCAGGATTTCCAAAGAAATGTCTCACCATTCCAATGAGGATCATCAACAAAACTTACAAATCCAAGCCTTGATGGGAGAAATGAGAAGATTGCTACAACAAGAGATTGAACCCTTGCATGAAAGAATTGATCAATTAGAGGCGGAATCTCAAATGACTCATTCACACACCACCAACAACACCCAAAGAAGGCATAGAACACAAAGGGTGGAAAATGAAGAGCTTGATGAAGTTGATGATGAGTTTGATAGGGAATGTTTTGGGTGCAATAGAAGACCAACTTGGAGGAGACAAAATGAAGAAAACAACCTTAGTACCATCAAGATGGAAATCCCTCCTTTTCAAGCAAGATTTGATCTGAAGGCCTATATTCAATGGGAGAAAAAGACGAAATTGGTGTTTGATTGTCACCACTACTCCGATCTCAAAAAGGTAAAACTCATCGTCACTGAGTTTTCTGATTATGCATTAACATGGTGGGATCAACTTGTGATAAGTAGGAGAAGAAATGATGAAAGACCCGTGGAGACTTGGGAGGAAATGGAAGCAATAATGAGAAAGATATTTGTGTCTAGCCATTACTATCGACATCTATACAACAAGCTTCAAGGGCTTAGGCAAGGAAGCAAAAGTGTGGAAGATTATTTCAAGGAAATGGAGGTTGCTATGATAAAAGTCAATGTGGAGGAGGATCGAGAAGCAATCATGGCAAGATTTTTGAATGGTTTGAACCGTGACATCCAAGATCGAGTTAAAATATAAAATTATGTGAAATTGTAAGATATGGTACAAACGGTTGTCAAAGTGGAGAAACAACTCAAGAGAGGGGTAGTATATGTCAAAATACTTGGAAGACGAGTACTTCAAAGAAGGAGAAGTCTACAACTTCCTCAAAACCAACCAAAACAACCCCAAAAGAAGGGACATCAAAAGGTAACAATGAATCCTTTACCTCTCTAACTCGTGACATTAAATGTTTCAAGTGTCAAGTCAAGGGTCATATCTCAGGCCAATGTCCAAATAAGCTTGCAATGGAGATAAGGTATGATGGAGAATATGAAACGGAGGATGAGCAAGAATCGGATTCCATGGCGTCTCCTGTAGACTCAAATGAGGAGGAGTTACCAGTCCATGGTGAATTGTTAGTCACTAGGCGAATCCTTAATATGCAAGTCAAGGAACACGATGAGGCACAAAGAGAGAACATTTTCCACACAAGATGCTACATTAACGGGAAGGTATGTAATGTTATAATTGATGGTGGAAGTTGTACTAATGTGGCTAGTGTCTCAATGGTTGAAAAGTTAGGATTGCCTACAACAAAGCACCCAAAGCCATGCAAGCTTCAATGGCTTAGTGATTGTGGAGAAATTCGTGTTTCCAAGTAAGTAAAGGTGCCATTTCGCATTGGGAAATACGAAGATGAGGTGATTTGTGAGGTGGTTCCTATGCAAGCAAGCCATTTGTTATTGGGGAGGCCATGGTAGTATGATAGATGAGTTAATCATGATGGTTTTACTAACAAGTACTCTTTTGTTCATAATCAAAGTAATTTAACTCTTGCAGCCATGATTCCTAGTTAAATTTATAAAGATCAAGTGAGGTTACAAAAAGATGCAAAAATAATAAGTGAGCAAAAGAAAGAGGGTGAGAAAAAAGAGAATAAAGAGAGTTTGAGTGAAAAGAAAGAGTTGAGTGAAAGAAAAAGAGCAAAAAGAAAAGAAAAGAAGCACTTATCTTGAGTGAAAAATAAGGAAAATTTTGTGTATTTGCAAAAAAAAAGTGAGATCAGAAGTGTTCTAAATTCCCAATCACCTTTTGTGCTTAATTTGTATAATGAAGCTCATTTGACCACTAAAGATTTGTCTAGTGAATTACCGAATAACATTGTTTCTATTTTGCGGGAATTTGAAGATGTGTTTCCCGAGGAAGTTCCAAGGATTACCACCACTTTGTGGTATTGAGCATCAAATCTGCTTTGTTCCGGAAGTTTCAATTCCAAACAAACCTGCCTACAGAACGAGTCCCGAAGAAACTAAAGAGCTTCAAAGGCAAGTTGAAGAATTGTTGAACAAGGGATGGGTTCGGGAGAGCGTGAGCCTGTGTGCTATGCCAGTTTTGCTGGTGCCAAAGAAAGATAGGTTGTGGAGGATGTACATAGACTGTCGTGCCGTGAACAACATAAAGGTAAAATATTGCCATCCTATTTCTCGATTAGATGATTTGCTTGATGAGTTAGATGGAGCAATTATCTTTCCCAAAATTGATTTGAAAAGTGGTTACCATCAAATTAGAATGAAAAAAGAGTGATGAATAGAAAACCACTTTTAAAACAAAACATGGTTTGTATGAATGGTTAGTAATGTCTTTTAGCCTAACTGACGCTCCAAGCACTTTCATGCATTTAATGAATCATGTTTTGCATGAATTCATCGAAAATTTTGTGATTGTCTATTTTGATGATATTTTGGTGTACTAAAGAAGTTTGGATGACCATCTTGAACATCTAACGTGTGTTTTAAGTGCTCAAGAAGGAGAGACTTTATGCCAATTTGAAGAAGTACACCTTTCGCATTAATGAGGTTAATTTTCTTGGTTACATTGTAAGTGTCAATGGTATTTCAGTTGACATGAAAAAGGTGAAAGCAATTCAAGAATAGCCAACTCCCAAAAGTGTCAGTGAAGTGTCAAGTTTTCATGGCCTTGTAAGCTTTTATAGAAGATCTATCAAGAACTTTAGCACTTTGGCTGCACCATTAACCGATGGCCAAACTGAAGTGCTATTCGCACTTTATCTACTTTGTTGAGGTCGGTCATTGGTAAGAACATTAAGATTTGGGACGATTGTTTACCTCATGTTGAATTTGCATACAATAGGAATGTGCATTCCACCACTAAATTTTCTCCTTTTGAGATTGTATATGGTTTTAATCATCTCCAATGGATCTAACACCGTTGCCTGTGAGTGAGAGATTGAATTTAGATGGCAAAAAGAAGGCTGAATTTGTGAAGCAAATCCATGAGAAGGCAAAACTTAACATTGAGGAGAAGATGAGAAGATATGAACAATAAGCCAACAAGGGGCGTCATAAGCTCATTTTTGAACCAGGAGATTAGGTTTGGCTACATTTGAGGGAAGAAAGGCTTCCAACACAAAGAAAATCTAAATTGCAACCAAGAGGAGATGGGCCTTTTCAACTTTTAGAGTGCATCAATGACAATGCCTACAAACTTGATTTGCCGATTGCGTACGATGTTTATAATGTCTTCAATGTTTTTGATTTAAATCCCTATTATGCAAGTGCTGAAGATTTGAGGACAAATTTCTCTCAAGATGAGGGGAATGATGTGAACTTGGCGGCCATAGATGTCAATTCAACAGCCAAATATGTGAACTCGGCAGCAAATACGTGAACTCAGCCGAAGACATGAACTCGACCAAAGACGTGAACTCAGCCTTGCTTCACATCTAATTCAATGGAGTGACGGTTCAAATTCAAGTGTGCATTTGGTCCAAGTTGAAGAGTGATGGTCCAAATTCAAGTCTTCAAATGTCAAATAGTCAAGTGTTGAAGACTTCAAATTCAAGGTTCAATCATCCATTCTTAGGCATAGGGGGATGAAAATTCATGGTTGAAAATTCAATCAAAGAAGTATTTAATAAAGTCTTGGAAGCTAGCTCAAGGTACATGCATCTACTTGAATTCAAGAATAGTGTATAATTAATGGATTAAAAATGCAAATTTTCTTATTGGTCTTGTCAAAGTCTAGTATATAAGTTAGTAAGTCAAAATTAATCTTTATTTCTTCTAGTTTCTAGACAAGGATATTTAGGACTTTTCAAGACTTTTTGTATCCTATAAATAGGCATCTTTTGTACATTTTTAAAAAAGCCTTTGAATAATAAAAAATTGTGAGTTTTATCTCATCTTTGGGTTCTTTGAGAACTCTAGAACTTATCAAGTTTGCTTCCAAACTTGTGGTGTTCAAATTAAACTTATCAACCAATTTTGGTGTAGTTGGTTGTGGCGTTTCATACCAAAGTTCCTATCTCTTTATAGATAGTGGGTCAAGGTTTACACCAATCCAAATTTGCAATTCCTTTAGACATATCTTGGGCAAACTTTCTAAGTGTTCCTAATCCTTTTGGATTTGATTCATATCAAAAGGATATGTATAAACAAGCCGTGAGTAGCTCAACTTGGGGAGCAATGAAAATGGTTTGGAAGAGTAGTTGGAAACTTGGCATCAAAAAGAAGTTCAAGCACTTCGTGTGGAGATATTGGCATAGCATTATACCAACAAAGGACCAGTTATTGAGAAGAGACATTTAAGAGGATCCTATTTGCAACATGTGTGGAGAAACTAAGAAGAATCTGGAGCATGTCCTACTACATTACCCAAGGGCAAAAAGGGTGGGGAAACTGGCTTCGGTACAGTGGGAAGATCTGGGAGAGGAAGATTTAACCTTTAACAATGGTGGCTTAAAATATGCAGTGGGAAAAAGGACAACCATTGGCAATATAGAGGTCAATTGACAGTAAATATCGTTTGGATGCTCTGGAAATCAAGAAATCTTTAGATCTTCCAATAAGAATGAAGAGAAGAAAAGTTAGTGGTTGACCTTGCTTTGGTGGAATGGTTGGAATTTTCAGGATGTGAGCAAGTTGGAAAGAAGACCAGGATAAGGGGAGTGACAAGGAACTATTAGACAAATTCAGTGGTCACTACTTCTGACAAGAAGCTAATTGATAGGTCAAGGCAACGACTATAGTAGAAAGAATATCCAGCATCATGAGAGTAGGATATTTTATCTACTACAGTCTAATGAGGAGCAAAAGGTTCAAGCAAGGGTTGTGGTTTTTGTTGTTGCTTAATTAAGTTGTTGATAATTCATTATTTTTGGCTTCATAGTTTAGAAAGTATAGAACTGGGTTTTAAAGTGTATAGAATTTAAAACCGATAGGAAAACCCCACACTATCACGCTTAGACTCATATTGAGAGTTAAGCTTTTCACAGCTAGTGGGCAAAATTGTATATGATGACAATTTTGATATTAAATATAACTATCGTTTCTTTGGCCAAAAAAAAAAATTGGTGAAAAACTTTGAAGAAAATGCTATAAAGTGTCATATATGGGGAAATAAAGAGTGAAAAAAAAATAAAAATCTCCCTTTGCAAATTGAATCTGACAACAAACTTGTGGGACAAGTATATATCATCTGCAAGGATAAAAATGGTTTTCTAGTAAGGATTAGATTTTGAGAATAAGTTTCATATACATTTTTAGTTAACATGTTTTCTATCCTGTGCTATTGATTTTGCTTTTCATTTATTTTAGATACCACAAAATGCGAGTTTCAATCTTTTTGATACAGATGATATCATTATTTTGCTATAGGAGAGTTGAATATTTTCAAAATTTTGAGAGAATTAAAATTAAGTTGAAACGATACAATTCCAATTTCTTTGGAGTTTAAGCTCTATAACTCTTTTAGAGTTGTAGGAGTTACAACTTCTTATTTTCAAGAGTTATAATTCCCCATTTATTTTGAGTTGTAACTTTTCAACTTCAGTATCCAACCATTATAAAAGATCCAGTTGTAGTTTTAAAATCTAGTTATGGTCTTATTTGTTGCAGAAAATAAGCCTTAAAGACTTGCAAATTATGCACTACCTTTCCTCTGTTTTTAGTAGGCTAAAATACTAATTGCATAGTATATTCAACCAAATTTAATTTTATTCTAAAGAAAATTTATCCTTAATTCATTGCACACTATAATGAACAAATTTAGTTTAAAGGAAAGTGATTCCAGTTCACGATTTGAAACCTATCTCTGAAACTTTCATATCTTTTTCTTTTGCTTTCTTTGTTATATATACCAATAATCTTTAGGTTAAATTTGCCTACTTGAGAGGACAAATTGTTTTAGGGTTTTGGTAACCAATATTGCCAAGTTAAAGAGGTTTGATGGGGGCAATTTTATAAGATAGAAGAAGAGAGTTCACTTTTTATTAGTAACACACAAAGTGGCAAAATTCTTATCACTCTAGAATTTTCTCCACCAAGGAAAGAAGAAGGGTCTCTTTATGACATGAAAAGATGCCAAAAAATAGAAGAATGATTATGAGATTTGCTGAGATCACATCCTTAATGTCATGAGTGATATATTACTTGATGTTTACAATTCAATTACTTCTGCCAATGAACTATAAAACAAAGTAGAAGTAAGAAAGATATATAGGAGAAGATGCTACAAGTAAGAAGTTCTTTGTTTCTTTTTCTTTTTTTTTTAAATTACAAAATAATAGACAAAATTTTTGTTATAAAACAATTTGCAAAAGCTGAAAAGATGTTAAATTATTTTAATCAACATAATTTGCATATGGATGATACTATAATTGTTAGTTCCACAATTGATAAACTACCTCCTTCTTGTAAAGAAATTAAGAGAGATCTCAAACATCAAAAGGAAGATATCACTTTTGAAAGTTTTGCTAACTCTCTTTGTGTAGAAGAATAATTTTGTATGCAGAGGAACAAAGATTCTCAAGTTAAAGAGGAGGATAAAGAAAAAAACCCTTCATCCAAGGTGTATGTGATTGAGATTGGACAATCAATTAAGTCTAATGAGGGCAGGAAAGATAATTAATTCAAAATCAACCTCACAATAAGAGAAAGAATAAAAAGTAAATGCTTCCATTACAACAAAGTACACTATAAATATAAGTGTCAAGTTTCAAAAAGAAGATCAGAAAGCAAAATTCTTTTAATAATACAAGTAAGGGATTGGTTGCAATGATTTTTGAAATAAACCTCTTAGAAGATGACTTTTATTTGGTGTGTTGATTCTGATACTATTAGACACGTGTGCAAGAACAAGGAGTTCTTTCAATCCATAAAACTAGTTGATGATTGAACCATTTTTTACATGGAAAATTATTTCACGGCTCCTGTTTTGAGAATTGGGAAGAAAGATTTGAAATTTACTTTTGAACATGTAGTAACTTTTAACAATGTGTTGTATGCACTGGAAGTGAGGAAAATTTTGGTATCTTGTAGTTTGTTGAACAAGTCTGGTTTTAAACTTATTTTTGAAACTAATAAGTTTTTACTTTCCAAGGGTGGGATGTTTCTAAGAAAGTGTTATCTCTATAAGAACATGTTTAAACTCAATGTTATGGCACTAAATAAAAGGGTAAAAAACATTGGAAGCCACTAAACTTTTGAAATCATACACTTTTGACCCCTCATCTAACAAAATTATGCGAATAGCCATTCAACTTGTAAATTTGGCAACCTGTGGCCATTCTGTTACTTTTAGCCATTAAAAGCCAAATGGACAGGGGCAAAATGGTCAGTTTTGAACTATGAAATATTGGTAAGTGTTTTAATAAATTCTATTTTTTTGGGATAATGAGTACAATAATTTTTTAAAATATTTTAATACAATATTTTATATTAAATTATTTTAATATAAAATTAGTTAAAGAAGCTTATATTTGAAGGTGAGAGGAAACTGACCATTTTGCCCCTGTAAAAAACACTTGGAAACACTGCCATTTGGCTTTTAACAGCTGAAAGTAATGGAATTACCACGAGTTGCCGAATTTGTAAGTTGAATGGCTATTTGCGTATTAGATGTGTGGCTAAAAGTATATGATTTCAAAAGTTTAGTGGACTCCAATATTTTTTACCCTAAATAAAAATATTACTTCGTTTACTTATTTAGTTTTATGTTGTTATATAGCATCAAAGATTGGGGACATGTTAACTATAGAAGAATTTATAACATGATAAAATTATATTTATTGCTATATTATATACAAAAAAGAAGAGAAATGTACAACATGCATGTTAACAAAAATTACAAAAAATCCTTTTTCTAAATTTAAAAAGAAATCAAATAAATTAGATCTTATTCATACTATATATGTAATTGGCATAATACATTCACTTTGGAAGGAAAAAAATATTTTGTAAGACTCATTGATGATTGCATAAAATATTTCCATGTTTATTTGTTGCATTCTAAAGATGAAGTCATGCAAAAGTTTAAAGTTTATATATCTATAGTTGACCTTCATTGTGAATCTTTTATAAAATGTTTAACATCCAATCATGGGGGAAAATATTATCTAAATGAATTTTTTGAGTCCACTAGATTTAAATATGAAGTTATTGCTCTTTACATACCTCAACAAAATAGTGTGGTTGAACGTACAAATTTTGTATTAATTGAAATGATTAATGTAATTTTTTAAAATTCAAATTTAAGCCAAGGGTTTTAAGGTGAAATAGTACTAATTATTTGTCACATATTAAATAGAATTCCTGGTAAAAGGAATTTAGTTACCCCCTGTGAACTTTGAAATAAACAGAATCCTAACATCACATATTTGAGAGTTTGGGGCTATATAGCTATTGTTAAACTTTTAGAACCTAAGAAAAGGAAGTTGGGAGAAAAAGGCGTTAAATTTATATTTTTAAGATATGCACATAATAGCAAAACTTATAGATTTACAGTTATAAAGTCTAATGATTCAATATCATTTAATATGATAATTAAATCAAGAGATACTATTTCTAATGAAAATATTTTTACATCTATATCTAAAGAAGTGACAAATGACAATATTCCAAAGTAAAATGAGACAACTATTGATAATGGCAATGTCAATGACAAAATCATTAAGATAACAGTGAGCGAGAGACTAGAGAAAGTAAAATTTTATAGCTCAAAATTTTATTACTTGCCTTGTAGAAGGAACAAGAGAAACAATAAGTAACGAATTTCCTTATCTACTTTAATATTAAGGCTTATCTCAAAACATATGAAAAAGTAATGAAATCACAAGATATTTTGTTTTAGAATGAAGCAATAAATAATAAAATAGACTCAATTAGAGCCAACAACACTTGAAAATTAGTTGATTTATCACTTGGTTCCAAACATATTAATTTCAAGTAGATTTTCTAAAAGAAATTAAAAGTTGATGGAACCACTAATAAGTTCAAAGCTAGATTAGTAGCAAAAGATTTTACTAAAAGGAAATAATTGACTATTTTGATATATATTTTTTAGAGGCAAGAATAGCCACAATAAAAGTACTTCTTGCTCTTGTTTCAATTCAAAATTAGGTTATTCATGAAATAGATGTCAAACCAACATTCCTAAATGGTGATTTGAACAAGGGGATATACATGAAATAGCAAGAAGGGTTTATTATACTTAAGCAAGTGCATAAGTTGTGTAAATTTGTTAAATCCTTAGACGCAGGAAAACAAGTGTCTAAGCAATAGCACTAAAATTTTGATCAATTAATACTTACTGGTGGATTCAAAGTCAATGAATCAAATAAATGTATGTAAAACAAGTATGATGATGAAAAATATGTCATTATATGCTTATATGTAGATGACATATTGATTTTTGCTACAAACTTAGAACAAGTCATTGAAACCAAAATGTTGCTATAAGGCAAATTTGACACGAAAAACATGGGAGATGTAGATGTCATCCTAGAAATAAGAATTGAATGAGAACAAGGTGACATTTCACTATCTCAATCTCACAATATTGAAAAGATTTTTAAAAGATTCAATCAATTAGATAAATTGGCCTATAGACAGCTGAATTCCAAAATTAATTTTATTAAAAATATTGCTAATCAATGTCCCAATTGGAATATGCTAAGGTAAACAGATATTTGATGCATGATTTGACTTGCAATCATCCAGACATAATTTATGTTATTGGTGTACTAAATAGATACACAAGCAATCCAAGTAAGACACATTGGTTAGATGTGATAAGATTTTGAGGTATTTCAATGCCATTAAAAACTACGACATTTGCTATAGTGGTAATTCTTCAAATTTGGAAGGATGCTTAGATACTAATTGGATAAAATATAAAGATGATCACTCGTTAACAAATGTTTGAGTTTTTAGGTTTGATGAGGTACAGTTTCTTGGGATCCCAAAAGACAAAATTGTATAATTAACTCTACCATAGAAGCAGAGTTTGTATCTCTTGTATCACTAACAAAAAACTTGGATGGCTTTGTAATTTATTGCATGACATTCTTATGTGGCCTAACTCTATATCACCTATATCTATACATTGCGATAGTATTGCAACTCTTGCAAAAAGTTTATAGTCAAGTGCATAATGAAAAATCAAAGCATATTGGGTTGAGATTGTTGAATTATGCCTTAAAGACCAATCATGTGACGATTGTCTAGGCATACATTGTATCATAATGCTTATTGTTTATGGCATTTTTATTATTATTATGTTCAATTACAAATTTGCGTAACATGAATGATTATAATAATGTCCCTAAAATTTGGTAATTCTAAAACTATCCCTAGTCAAGTATTATCATCAAATGGGATAATGATAATGCATTAAGACTAGTATGTGTAGTGACTGATGACATGTGTCATGATATGAGATATCAAGTCAACACATGGGTTCATGTTAGAGAAATATGTACTAGATTGACCCACCATGAGAAATGCTACATGGATTATTATATAAGTGTCATAAGCATGTCTCATAGTGATGATGATGTATGTGATCCTTAGACTTGAGGTCAT
The DNA here is from genome assembly GCA_020080225.1 of Gynochthodes officinalis. Taxonomy (NCBI): domain Eukaryota; kingdom Viridiplantae; phylum Streptophyta; class Magnoliopsida; order Gentianales; family Rubiaceae; genus Gynochthodes; species Gynochthodes officinalis. The sequence continues at coordinate 29,885,749 of CM034625.1, read as the reverse complement.
CAAAGATCCCAACATGAGGAGTTGCATGTTTTGATGCTGTCAAATGTTACCCGTAACAGGGTGAACTATTACAGTAGTAATTGGATATGCAATCAATCATGTAGTGGGATGTTGAGTGATCAAGATAGGATTTGTCTCTCTGATATAACAGGAGTGATATCTTTGGACCCCTTGATTGAGTGAGACCATAAAATGCATGGCCGTGCTCAAATAAGTCGATATGTAATACCGGGCTTTCTTGCTTAGATGAGTCTACTTGGGAATCAAGAAATGAATAGATTGAATCATGTGAGTGTGACATGGCTCATATTCAATCAAGGTATCTAGGGCAAAAAGATTGAATTACATGGTAACGTCTATCACAGGATAAGGTTATGTCGAGTTATTGGCATTCTTATAACTTGGGTAGTTTTGATGTGGTACCAGACACCGCTCATTACTTATGGCATGAAATAGATTTTATGTCATGACCAACGTTATGAGAACCTATTGGGTTTAGATCAAATCCAAAAGGAGTGTAAAATTCATTTGATGAATTTTGAGTAATCTCAAGAATCCTAATGTGAATAGGACTTTCTAGGGTTTTCCAGTTTAAGACGGTATTCAGATTTAAGACTGAATGGGTGTGGGTTTTAGTGATAATAAATCCCAAATAGTTTTGGACTTAGCAACTGTAAAATACAAAACTTTGAAGTCCATTTCCAAATGGGATAGACGTCTTGTGCTTGGCAGCCAATAGATTCATTAAATCTAGAAATCCTAAACAAACTAGGGTTTGTAATCCAAGTAAAACTCTTTAGAAGAGTTTTACCCTAGAACTACAACCTAACTCTATAAATATTAGGATTTTTGGCCGGCCTCTAGAAAGAGAAACACAAGAAACCCTTGGCCTTCTTTGTGAAAGAAAACAGTCGCCATTCTCTTAAAGTAAAATCAAGAAAAGAAAACTTGAAACCTTGTGAGCAAAATTTGAGAATTCCGAACACAAATTTTGAAGCTAGCACTTTGGATTTTGTGTGCTTCTATTCTAGTTAATTGTGTGACAATAACTAGAAGTTTGGATCGATCGTGTGGATACCATAGAGGTGAAGCAAAATTGGTTTTGCTAGTGATTCAATAAACAAAAATCTTCGCAAGCCAACTCCACCGAAAATACCAAGGTACAAACCCTAAACTCCGATTTGATCTCACTTCATATAGAACTTGGTGGAAACTGAATTTTAAAATTTTGCTGCTTGATATACTCAGTTTCCTATAGAGATACGCACTTGTAAGGGATTTGATCTCAACTAGAGTGATTACGATTGACTTTGTAAAGTCAAAAGAATATTTAAGTGATTATTTGATGAAGTGATTATCTAGAGATTTGGTGTACAAAACATCAAGAGAAATGGGATCAAATTCTAATATCAATAATCACTAATGACGAAATCTCAATTCAACACTAGATACAATATCTAGTCTTGAATTCAATGGGCCATAGTGCATTATTTTGGTAGTTAGTGCACTATATTAAATTTCATCACAATAGTAATAATGAAAATATACTTGTTAGACAAAAAAGGTTGAATTTGGTGTTCTTAATTGAACTTGTTAATGCTACAAATGTTGGGGGTATTTAAGAGTTTGCTTATATGAATGTAAGATTTCTGGCATCCACAAAGTGTTAGGTTTAGCTTTAGAAATTGATGGAGCTTAAAATGTATATATTTCTTGTTAATATTTTCTCAATATTAACTTGAGTATAAGGTGAAATTGTTTGGTTTTGATATACTTTGTATTTTAGGTATGGAAATTAGAGAATTGGGGAAAAAGAAGATAAAAGGGCAAAATTGGAGCAAAAATCCACAAAACTTTCAGTTATTAGGCTTGACCACGCCAAAGGCATTGGGCTAGAAGAATTTTTATCAAGAAGAAGAAGTTTATGGACGAGATTTCTATCAAGAAAAGGAAATTATGTGCTGTAAAATTAAAGAAGTAAAGGGGATATTGCAACAAGTTTTTAGGAAACAAATATTTTATTTAAGTTAGGAGTATTTTTCCTATTCTTCTTTTGCTTCCTTTTTAGAGTAGAATTGGTTTTTAGTAATGATTATCATTACTATATTTAAGGAATTATTTTTTTTTATAAAAAGGGAACCCTAAAATTCAAGAAAAAAAGGCAGGAAATTAACACAAGGCAGCCGTCTCTTCTTTCTCCAAAAACAATACAAGTTTTTCTTTTCTTCCTTTCTTGAGTTTTAGTAACTTTCTTAGAAAAATTCCAACAGCCATGTTTGTTACCATGAGTAGCTAAACTCTATTTTTTGATTTATGGGAATGATTGATTTCAATTACAATCACTGTGAGGTTTTGTTCTTAATTTTATATTCTTGCTTTTAATTCAAGGACTTGTTAATTCTTGATTTAATTGCTATGAATAATTGATGATTGGTTAATCTGACAAATTAATTATTCATTATTTATTCTATTGCTATCCATGAATGCAGTGATCCATAATTGTCATGAATGAGTGATCTAAGTAGCAACTAGGTTAATTATGTTTATGACTTGAAATATGCATGTTTAGCCAAGGGGAATTAACGCGAAAAGATTAATTTACTGCACCTATCTCTTTCATTTTATTTTGGTTTAACTATTTTCATAGATCTTAGTGATATAATTAAATTGATATGGAACGCTATCGCGCCCAATCAATTAAAGGTAAGTTTTGATTTGGGTGCTGGACTCAGTCAATTATATTAGGAAAATAGAAATTTATTATGGCTATCCTAATAAGTTTTAAGTTAAATATTTGAGTTTGCAAGATTATTTTTCGTGACCTATGATCAATGATATAATTGAATGAGATCAACCCTTGGATTGGAAGCTCGATAAATTTGGTAAATTTCACTATTTTCTATTTTTCTGATTTAATATTTATTTTTATTAATTTTAGAATTTTCGTAAAATAGTTAATCATTCAAAACTTCCCCTTGTTTTATTTATTTTTAATTTATTGTTCAAAACTTAGAATTGTATTTTGGCTCCTTTGGGATTTGACTTGGTCCGTTACTGCTACAAATTTAAATTGTAATCACTCAAGAACCAGTGATTAATTTTGTGGGTTTTGACAAGCTCATTAGAAATATTCAAGAAAAGACAGATACAAAATCTAATGTATCATATATAATGTTTGGAAATACATCGAATCTATGTATTGTATGTTTATGTATCGTATATAACATTTGGAAAGCTTGTATATCATCTTGTATTGACTTGACCAATAAAGAATTTTTAATAAAATAATGGTTCAATTGAAAGATGCTATTATTTATACATATGATTATTACAATAATGGTTCAATCAAAAGATATCATTACTTATACAAAGTCAAAATTTTAAAAATGAGAGAGGATTGTTGAAGATTTTTCAAAATTTTCTATCCACAAGGGAATTAAATAGAATTCTTTTGTTACTCAATAAAGAGTTCATTTTGGGTTAGATAAATTTTTTTATTAATTATTAGATACAACATATTTGATGCATACTAAATGTATAATTTTACATTTTTATCTTTATTTTTAAATTGTGGATACATATAATTATTATTAGTAAACATATTTTAGAATTTTAATTTAAAAGTGAAATCTTTTTTCAAGATAAAAAAAAAATTTTAAGTGAATTTTTTTTCATGGTAAGGGAGTACAAGTTTGTTTTTAGAGTGGAGTTGGATGATTAATTGGTATAATATTGGGTCTATTTTGAAAAGATGGCTTTGAGAATTTCAACCATGAAAAGTTTGGCTTTATAAACTCTTGCTTTTCCAAAATTCATCCATGGATTTTTGGATTGTTTACAAGCAACCCAAGGAAGCCTTTTGTCTCTTAGATTTAATTATAGAAATTTATACCATGTGTTGTTAGTAATAAGCGAGATTATTGTTTTTTTTTTTAGTGAGTACTAGCCATCTTCACCTCTAATTGTGTCATTGACCATTCTTTTGAGTCTTGTGGCCAGCGGCCTTATAGCCAAATAAGTCCTATGTGTTATAAGCGTATACACATAACTCATGCTAAACTGTGTCTTCCTATGACTTGCTTGCCTAAAAAGCACACCCGCATGCCCATACCCTCATATCATGTGTGTTTGACAATTCTCATTGTGTGCACACTCATCCATTGCATGTGCGCGACTAAGTGTCCACGAGTCTACCATGTAAGCCTCCTTCCGATTCTTGTTCATGTGCATTATGCACAACTACTAGACTTCACAACATGCTTACAATGCCCATAGCCTCCTTAGTTCACTTGCTAACATTGCATTTATGCTCACATGGTGCAATGCTCACTTCTCACAAGGTCACACATCCCTATACTCAAGCAAGTTTAACTTTCAAATGGATGGGGATTTATTTACAATTGGAACACGAATGGGCCCACCACCACCACCACCACCAAATGATGTATTTTATTCAGAGTCATCCTCCAAACACCTCGGGTATGAAGCTGCCCAACAGGCCCCCATGGCCTCACAGCCCAATTGAAGCTTGAGCCATGCAGGATGAAGACTACAGCAATCGGAGCTTGAATGATGTAATAGATAGGTGTTAGTTTTCATGTTAACTTTGTAAATATGTAATGTAGGTTAGAAGATTATGGTTTTTGTTAAGAAACCACATTCTTTTATAATATCATTAAGTGTAGTATAAGAAAAAACCACAATTATTGTAAAAAACAGTAGTTTTCACTTTTGGTAGGAAAGTTTACCTTGTAGGTGTTCTAATGTGCACCTCACGGCCATAAAGAGCCGGCAATATACAACAAGTGAACAGGACTCAAAATTTAACTTGCAAAACTTTCAGAATTGGTGGAATTTAGATTGATAGATGAAACGTCGCCACAACCTCAAATTCTACTAGATTGATAAGATTCAAATGCACTACAAACTAATCAAATTTGATAAGCCAGTTGTTCTTTGAAAGAACAAAGAAATTAATTCATTCAAACTCTCAAGGACGTAATGTTACAAAATAATTTTCAACTTGTGTATTGAGGTATATTTATTTACAGAGTACAAAAAAATGTGTTAAAAGGCAACAACTAAAATCCTAACCCTAATCTACTTCTAAGGAGGGGTGGCTTGTTTCCTTTAATTAATTAGAGGGTAAACTTACAAATAAAAAGTAAATAAAAAACAAGAAAACCCTGTTCATCACTGTTCACGGCACCATTCATTGTTCATGCACTATTCACGGCATTGTTCACGTTTTGGCCGCTTGCTTGATGAGCTTGAGTATCATGAATTAAACCACCTAATGTGTTTTTGAAGTCATTTAGACCTAGCTCTTGTCATCAAGCCCCGTAATATGTCACGGCGAATCGAATGCATGGCAAGTAGGGTGAACAAGTCCTGGGTTCCCATCATTCCCCCTCTCCTCAAAAGGATTTGTCTTCGAATCTTCAACAACACCCTTGGGATGAAATCAATATACCTTAACTACCTTAGAGAGTAGAATGAATAGTTTGGTTAGGGGAAATGATGTTTTTTCTTTTTAGCTCTTCGTGAGCCACTCTTGTAATTGCGTTTTACCACAAATCTTTGAAAGTTTCAAATTTGTATTAGAGTATGGTAAAATTGTGTTTTGCTAAACACAAAGTCAAGGTGTGAAAGATTGTCATTTTTAACATGCATATTTATGGCTTGAATAGTCAAAACATTATCAACCAACTCGAGCTCTGGGTTTTGATAACCCCCACTTATTGGATTTGCCCTATTTGAGGCATCATGCTCTTCTTCCTCCTCAACCTTTTTCTTTTCATTAATGATCTGAAGTTGAATTTCATAAACTTGTACATGGCAAATGTTCTCCCTTTTCTTGTTATTTTTCACAGTTTGAACACTAAGTGATCTCATAGTCACTAATGCTTCTTTTCTATTCGACAATTTTTCATCACTTACCATTTAAAGACTCTTTAAGGTACTAAGTGCTTTTCCTACTATGGCATCTTTTTCACGGTCAGTTTCAGTCAGAGGAGGTATAGAATCATTGGACTTACCATTGAAAATCACATCCCCGTCATCCAAGGTGTTCATCACTCATTTATTAAAACATTAGGCAATGATGTGACCATTGCCTTGACTTTTAAAGCAAGTAATATCTCGACTTCTAAAGGGACATGTGGGTTGCTCTTCTTTTTTAACTTTTTTACCCTTGGAAGAGTTGGCCCAAGGTTTAGATTCACCCTTCTTGTCATCTTTTTTATCCCAATTATTCTTCCATGGAGACTTACTAGGCATGTACTTTGGTCTTGAATGTTTCTTCTTCAATTGCCTTTCCACCTTCTCAGCCATGTGAACCATTGCTTCAATTTCCAATTAATGGTGGAGTTCGATGATATTGGCTATTTTGGGATTCAATCCTTGCAAAAATCTAGCCATCATTGTCTCTTTCTCTTCTTCTATTTTGGCTCATATGAGTGCAACCTCTAACTCGATGAAGTATTTGGCGACACTCTTCGAACCTTTTTGTAAGTTTTGTACCCTCTTGTACAGTTCCCTATGATAATAGGATGGGACAAACCACTTTCTCATAATTATTTTCATTTCTTCCCAAGAGCAGATAGGATGCTCTCCATTTCTCTTCCTTGAGGTTACAAGTTGATCCCACCAAATTATGGCAGAGTCGATAAATTCAACCGCTGCTAGCTTAACTTTCTTTTTTTTTCAGAATAGTAGTGATAATCAAAGATCTTTTTGACCTTCTTTTCCCATTCTAAGTAGGCTTCTGGATCTCTCCTACCTTGGAAACCTGGAAATTTCATTTTGATGCTCCCCAAATTTCTATCAATTTTATCAACTTGGTTTCAGCTTCCATGGGAAGTAGAAGCCCCGTCGAACTCTTCATATTTATTAGAACTTGAGGAACTTTTTCTTCTAGATTTCGACTTTCTTGATAAGGACTCAATGATGGATCTCATACTTTAATGCAAAGTGTTTGCCAATTGCTCTATCTTATTGTCATTATATTGAAGCTTTGACTACAAAGCCTCAAGTTGATCAGCCAAATTGGATTGTTTTCGATTCATATGTTCCGTCCAATCTTTAAGGATCTTTTAGTCAATTGAAACTACACTTTCTTTTGACATGATTCCTGCAAAAGGTTAGTACAAAACAAAAGCAAAAACAATAATATAGAAAAATTTGTAGTAAGGGTGTGTATGAGTATGCTTTCGGTTATTTTTTTATGTCTCACCCCTCATTCAATCAGTCTTTCTCTAAGTTCTTACTTAGAACAACACACTTTACCAAACCTTTAGGAATTTTCGGCCAAGGGTTAGCTCGAATAAGAATGTATAAATTTAGGAACTAAGACTCAAGGAAGGTTAACAACTTAGGAAACTACAAAATTTAAAATCAACTTGGAATTGGATGCAAATATGGAAACTAAATAAATCTAACTACAAAGTGGACTTGAATAAGGAAACTATAAAATAGGAAACTAGATAAATCTGAATATGGAATCTAAAGGAAAACAAATATGGAATCCAAAAGGAAAACAAATATGGAATCTAAAAGGAAACAAATAGGAAAGATTACTAAAGGAAGGTAACTCTAAGAGAAAGACAAATACAAATAGGAATCAATTCTTGCAAGTAAAATCAAATTAGAAAACAATTCTTGAGACCATTTTGTGTAAAAATTTTGGTCAAGAGAGGGTACCAAGGTGCAGAATTTTCATCCAAATAAGTTGCCAAAAGGTGTAGAATTTTCCTCCAGATAAGTTGCCAAAAAGTGGAGAATTCCAGCTAAGTGGTACTAGTCAATTCTAAATCCAATTGAGATGAAGAAAGTTAATCACACTTGGATTCTTTTCAAACAAGGCTCGCGTTTCTTTCAAGCAAAGTTCTGCTATGATTCTTGAAGCAGTAAAACACTTCTTCAACAAGAATTCAAGAACAAAAGATCAAGAGGGCAGCACAGGTTCAATAAGAATTCAGGAACAAAATTGTAAGAATGTTGCATGGATTTGAAAGCAAAATTCTGGTTACACTTCTTGAAACAATTCGGCCAAATAATTCAAGAAACAATGATTCAAGAACAAGCGTTCAAAAAACAATATTTCAAGGAACAAGAAACAAGAATTTCAAGAATTAAAGAATCAAGAATCAAGAATTCAAGAAAGAAGAATTATTCTTCTCTTCTTCTTTCTTTCTTTCTTCCTTTCCGATTTTGTTGTTCTTTTCTGTTTTTTTTTCTTTCTCGGTTATTTCTTCTGATTCTTCTTCTTTTTCACTAGAAAAAGAACAATTCACAAAAAAAAAAATATCAATACGAAGAGGAACAACAAATAAACAGGAGGTAGCGAGTTGTAAATTTCAGGAATAACCAATAAAAACAATAGGCCGTATGCAGCTATTTTGTTTTTTTTTTTCCACCAGAAAAAAGAACAATTCACTGCAGAAAGTTTCAACACAAAGAAGAATCATTCACAAAAAATCAACACAAAGATTATGGATGGACAAGTAAGGAGTTGGGATTTTCAGGATGGACAACTTCAAGGGTTCGGATTTTTTTTTTCAGCAAGAAATAGTCAACAAATTTTTTTTTCACAAAATAAAAAATACCCAAATTATCTACACAAAAAGTGGGCAGCAAGACTAGGGCTGAACAATTAATTTGACTACCCCAAGAAAATAGAATTCAGCTACAAGGAAGATTGATATAAACAAAATTTTCGGTTATGCAAGTATTATAAATAGAATTTGAAGCCACAAAATTTCGAAGTTACCTAAAACTTTGATACCAAACTAATGTGCACCTCATGGCTATAAAGAGCCAGCAATACACAACAAGCGAATAGGATTCAAGACTTAACTTGTGAAACTTTCAAAACCAGTAGAATTTAGATTGATGGATGAAGCTTCACCACAATCTAAGATTCTATTAGATTGATAAGACTCAAATGCACCACAAATTGGTCAAGTTTGATAAGCCCGTTATCCTTTGAAAGAACAAAGAGATTGATTTACTCAAAGTCTCAAGGATGTAATGTTACAAAATAATTCTCAACTTGTGTATTGAGATGTAAGTCGAACGGCCTATATTTATAGAGTACAAAAAAATGTGTAAAAAGGCAACAACTAAAATCCTAATCCTAATATACTTCTAAGGAGGGGTGGCTGGTTTCCTTTAATTAATTAGAGGGAAACCTTACAAATAAAAAGGAAACAAAAAACAAGAAAACCCTATTCGTCACTGTTCACAACACTATTCACGGCATTGTTCACTGTTCATGTGACTATTCATGGCACAGTTCACATTTTGGCCACATGCTTGACGATTTTGAATATCATGAATAAAAGCACTTAATGTGTTTTTTAAGTCGTTTAGACCTAACTCTTGTCATCAAACCTCATAATATGTCATGGTAGGTCGAATGCATGGCGAGTAAGTTGAAGTTGAATAGCTCCTGGGTTCCTATCATGTCCTTTTTGATTTTTTAGCCAAAGCATACTTAGTGGGGAGTAGTATTGTACTAAGCAAGTGTTGAGTTTTCTCCACTACCTATACAAGCACTTGGCTATCTTTTGTAACTTTTTTTTCTAGCATACATGAAAACTTTTCTTTGAATTTTTAACATCACAAACTCTTACTTTGTGCATTTTAATCCCTTGTCTTTCTAAAGTATTGTTTGTTTGTTTGAATTACTTGCATGTGTGTGAATTGCAACGCACGAGAGAATTGCTTGAAGGAACTAACGTAGGAGTGTTGTTTGACTCGTTAGTGCGCTTGTGCAAGTCTCACAATCGTGTCCCATAACAAAATGGCAAGCACCTATAATTCCAATATTTTTAACGTTTGAACTATTCTTTTCTCTTTTTTTTTCACTAAATGGCCAGACCCTTTAATAATTTATTTATTTCTTTTACATTAATAGCACAAACTATTACATTATGAATTAAGGAAAATCTCCACTCAAACCAAAAAGGTACTTAGGTGTGTAATGAACAGTGAGGTTTCATTGAATTTCTTTATGGTCTTACAGAATCTTGTCATCTTATGACTTTCGTCCTAATTAAGCTAGTAAGCTAGCAAAAACATTGCATTATTGCTCCCATTGGTCAGGACTCTTCCATACATACTAACGTGCTGTCCACTTCAATGGAGGTCCCACTCCTAATCCCGGATTTTTTTTCCAAACGATTGATAATGTTATTAACTCTTAAAAATTAACCTTTACGAGCAATGTCCGCCACAATTGGACTCTTCTTAGCTCTTTGTGCGGCTAAGACGAAATGACTTATTGTCAACAAACTACCCTTCATCCCACAAAAAGATAGGATAGGCAAAATATAGTCAGCATCAAACAAAACGATAAATCTTCTAACTAAACTGTCGACTACAAGAGACCATCCTATTCCACCTCCTATACACCACCCACACTATCTACACGTCAACCACTGATCAACTTGCCGATCATAGCTAACTCCTATTTGCTTCTGAAAACTCCAACCAAGCATGCCGTGCCATCTCTACTATTTCCCTCGCTTCCATCCATTCACGCAGAAAACTCACACATTCCTGCTTTTCCATAGCATCCATAGGATGTAGGCTATAAACTGAGCTCGTTCCATCCATGTATCCTCTCGGCACCGAGAGCATAGATCTTGCCACCATTGGTGAAAAGTGGCCTAGTGCCAGCCCAACTTAGCCCAGTCTATATTAGCCAACCGCCAAAAGGTTTTAGCACGAGAACAATTAAACACCATATGCTCAATCGTCTCACCCTCTACACCACACACTGGACATGAAGGCTCCACCTGCATGTCCCTTTAGTATAGCTTGGCATTTAAAGGCAAGATATTGTGACAATACCGCCAGACAAAATGCTTCACTTTACCTATCACCTTCAGCTTCCAGGTTGCATTCCACATACCTTGCCTCCTCTCTCGCGCAGTACTACATTCAGGTTGTTGATCTGTATATTGTCTTTCCTACTGCAAATTATGATATGCTGACCTAACCGAATATGTATTATCGCGAATAGGCGGCTCCATGCCTTGCAAGATGACTCTTGCTCTCATCAACCCCTTCCACAACCAAGACACATTTGTCCTCTCTACTGCGGACTGCAACTGATCATTAGGGAAATAGTTGGCTTTCATGACTCTACTCATCAATAAATCCGGTTGTGACGTGACTCGCAAGAGCTATTTAGCCAACAAAGCATCATTGAAGAGTTGAAGATCCTGAAACCCCAACCTTCCCTCCTCCTTTGCCTTTGTAAGCTCGTGCCACCTTTTCCAATGGATTTTCGCCCTTGCATCCTTATGCACACCCCACCAAAAATTAGCCGTGAGGCGACAAATCTCCTTACATACACCCATTGGAAGTTTGAAATAGCCCATCACATATGTTGGTAAAGCATTGATTACCGATTTAATGAGTATTTCCTTGCCCGCCAAGCTCAAGAACTGAGTTCTCCAATTCCGGATGCAGTGCTGCACCTTCTGAATGAGAAAATTAAACACTTCCCTTTATCCAACACAAAAAGTGCTATGTTTGCAAATTTTCCAAGTCCATCTCGTAATATTTGTGGTTGCATCATTAGGGAAATAAGGATGTCTTCCTTTCGCTTTCAGTCTTGGCTTCATTTATTTTGTATACCATTTCTACGAGAATGTCTTCTCTCTCTCTTATCTACACCACGCTACTGAACTGGACTGAGTTGCACTGTCAGTCTCATGTGCACTATCCTCTAGAGAACCTTCATCAACCACTAATCCCATATCTCCATTTCTCCTTCTTGCTTCAATTATTTATTACAACTACAAATCTCTCACTCATGGACACTCCCACATTGTTTACTAGTGGTTGCAGTAGCTAGTAGACATTGTCTTGTCTTGTCCTGTCCAACTTTTTCATTGCGTACAAACGTCCCGTAAATAGAGTATCTAGTAGTAACAGATTTTCAGTTTCTAAGGATTTCAAATGAAGGGAAACTGTTCATGCAGAACAAAGTCTGATTGAGATAAAGTTTATCGTACATTTTCGTTCTTAACTAGCTGCACTGAAGTATTGAAGGAAATGTCCCCCACATGGCTGACTCTGGAGCTTTTGCTACTGTTGTTATTGAGTTTAAGTGCTTATTGTGGCAATTCAGAGGTACATGTGAGGTTGTTAAGGACTCCCCATACAGTATCAAAAAGGGATTTTGCTATATTTCTATTTGAAGTGATGGTGAACGGAGAAAGTTGCATAGAGTGTGTTACCAGTTGCAAGGTCAGTCGATACATGCTATGATTTTTAGGCGTACTGCCTCTACATTGCTTCAATTGTGTTTACTGGTGCAAAAGTTTCCTTCACGGGATTAGTTAATTTAGTTGCCTATAGTTTCTGAGAATCTTGAGAGATAAGTTGGCATAAAGTAGGTAATTTTACTCCTTTTGTTTGTTCGGCCTAAAATTGCTAATTGAAGTATACTCATAGAAGCCAATTTTGGGATGATTGGGGGTTTGGATTTCATAAATGCTTAAGGTTCAGTAAATTTCTCTTTTTTCTCTTCTGGGCATTTTCTGACCTTTCTCTATTGAATGGTTTTACAAGATGGGACTTGTGGATCGATATTCTTGCATACTTGCCTTCTAAAAGTCATAAAGAATAACCTGCCTAGTTCAATTTGTAGAACTGCAGTTTCTGTTAGCCATCCTATGACTGCTGACACTGGATATATTTAACGTTGTCCACATTAGCTGTGGATGAGAACCTTGCTAACCAGCTAGTTTGCTTCTTTTCTCCTGCTTTTTGTAGATCTTTAATTCTTCCATGTATAGTTCCAGTTCTTCAATCTGATTTTCACAAATTCCATATGTGCTCCAACATGCAGCTGAATGATCAATTACCATCAGTTTGCAAGAATGGACGTGCAACTTATCTAAGCCTGCAGGATGGAAACCACACTTTTGTTGTCTGCACCAATGTATCTCAAGGAGTTGGCTGTGCAAGCTATAAATGGAGTGTTGGTGAGCAACCTCCTTGCTTTATTACCTATTACTTCCTGTGATTTACAAAACGTGGAAACAACTCTATGATTAAAAGGGCTGACCACGTTTGAAGAATTTCAAAATTTTTGCTATTAAGAAATGCTATACTGAAAGGGGACCAGTTGTTTTATCTATGGTTAATTAGCATTAGTTTCAAGTGATTGATCATCAGCTGCAAACTCCATATCACTGAAACTCAGCGTACAGCAACAAAACAATCACAATACTCAAAGATAAGGTTACAGGAAGATCTTTCTCGGTTATTTTCAGTAGAGCAAAAGTAAACGGCCTTGTGGGAGTAACCTAAGATTAACAAGCCTTAATGGCCTTACTGCAATTGTTACTGAATATACAAAAAGCGTAGATTATATAAAGATTTAAAATTCGAATGAACTATACAGTTTCAATCCAAAAAAATTTGTTTTTATTTTTATCTTCATTTCCTCTCAATGAAGTACATAATCAATTCACATTGTCAAGCCAATGAAACATCTTCTACTCCTGATAGAGTTTGAGATTCTCTGTTAAAGACATTGTCTTAGAAGTTTGATTTCTATTTGAGGATGTCAGGATGTATTTTAGCTCTGATTCAATCTAGTGAACTTGAAGTGTTGGACCGTTCCTAGATTGAGTGTGTGGGTAGTACAAAGTGGACAACAACGTTGTTATGATGACCATAATACAGCTTGATTGGCTGCTGACTTGGTTGAATGCTATCTCCTCACACATAGTTCACAGATATATTTTCAAATCATGCAGCAGAAAGCCAGTATTGAACTTCATTTTTGTTTCTCAAACCAGTAATGCTGTTAAATTTCCTGCTGTAACTATGAAGAATTCATACTAATACTGCAGCTACTCTTTGCAGACACAACTCCCCCCACAGCGTATGTAACAGCATCAACATCCTTTACAAATGCATCAAATGTTCAAGTAAACATAACTTTTAGCGAGCCCTGTAGGGGTGAAGGTGGTTTCCAGTGTGCTTCACCAGATGCCTGCAACGTGAGTATGTGACCAGCTTGAACTTGTGAAGTGTATAAATAATTCAATCACGAGTGGAAAAGAAAATCAAGGAAAGAAAATCAGGGAAATAATGCCTTCCCTTTCTCCTACACTTTTAAAGTCAAAAAGGATTTTTTTTTTTTTTTTTTTTTAATTATAAGGAGGATGATCATTTCTTTTCACTCATTTGCTCAGACTATGTTCTGGAGGATACTCATAATTGCCTTCTGGAAAATGAGTATCCTCTAGTATATCATCCTGTATTATCCAGTATTTGTTCTTCTGAAGGAAAAGTTTTCTAGTGTCTAGACTTTGTTTCTAGTCTACTGGTTGTTTGAAATTTCACTTGCAAGGATAACATAAGCAAATGTAGGTAATGTTGTCAAACAAACTGTGTCTCAATGAATGGTATACTTATCAAATCATGTTTCTTGTCTGCAGCTTCTTGTATATGGTGCTGGTCAGGTTGTGCCAAACACACTAGACATCATTGAACCGAACCTCAAATTTTCACTTACTGTCAGTTTGTCCACAAGTGTGCAATATGGAAGAGTGAAAGTCATAATGGACAAAAATTTCTGTACTGACGCAGCAGGAAACAAATTTATAAGGACAGAGAATTCAAGTTTATTTATTCATTTTGGTAAGTTTCAGCTCCTATAATTTTTCTTCAGAGAAAAAAAAAACAAGAAAAATTCAATTCATTATGAAAAATGATTCAATCCCATAATCCAACCATGGTTCTTGCTCTTTGCCATACTCCCTTTCTGTTTCAAAGTTGAAAATCTTTGCAGACTGTTTATCTTGTCAACTTTGTGTGATTGTGCTCAATGTTATAACTGATATAACTACTTAATAATCTAACGTTTCAAAAAGATGTTAATGAAAGAAACTTAATACCAAATGAAAACGGTTGACAATAACTATCTTATAAAATTATTATTCTTATATTCAGAAACATCAACAGTTCTGATTTTTTGATCTTTTCCTGATCAAACATCAGATAAAAGAAGTGTGTTTGCCAACCTAAGGACTCATGTACCTGAAAAGCGAGTGGAAATCAACAAGGAAGCTAGAACAGTGTTAGCAACTAATAAAGTAAAGAACCTAAAAGTGTATCTGTATTTCACGGAACCTGTTCTCAACTCATCTGCTGAAATTATGACCTCTCTCAATACGAGTCAGGGTACATTACATCCTATTAGAGGTGAAAATTTTGGCAAACGCAGATTTGGCTTTCAGGTAAGTGTTCATTTATCTGTATTCCTATGTGAATTTATATAGTTTGTGATTGTTACTAGTATTATTGTTTTGTAGTTCTTTTATGTTCATGTAATATATGGTGTTTCTTCAGGTTAAAAATATATCAGATGCAGCAATAGTCACAGTGAGCCTTAACTCGAAACTAGTTATAAGTAGACAGGGGACCTCTGTTTCTCCTGTGCCTCCTGTAACTTTCCTCTATGGTATGTGCTAGAGCTGTGTAAAAATTTATGAAAAATGGCTGCAACCGAAACAAGTGACTAGGGCCTTGAAATTCTGGTCCTTCTTGTGACTCTAACTTTTATTTGACCTCAGATTCTCGAAGGCCTGGTGTCAAGTTGAGGACCACTTCTCATATGCAGACAAAAGATGAGAGTATTCCGGTGCTGATTAAGTTCACGAAGCCTGTTTTTGGCTTTAATTCTTCTCACATCTCCATCTGTGGAGGACATTTGACCAGGTTATCAACTTGAGATTATATTTTTAGTAATTGGTTAATATTGTATTGCATATTCTTGGCATGGTTTGCACTTTTTTGTAATTTTATCAGCAGAAAAATGTTTCTCACTGAGGAAGAGCATTAGTTTGTAACTATTCTCATTCCCCTTTTCATACTTATCCAGCTTTCAGGAACTGAGTAGGAGTGTGTATATCATAGATGTACGAGCAGATGATGGAGTTATATCCATCAATGTCCCAGAAAATATAACAGAAGATGTTGCTGGAAACCAAAACCTTCCCTCTAATATACTGCATGTGAGACATTGTAAGGATTTTTTTTATAAAAGAAATTTTCATAATTATTCCTCTTTGGAAGAACTTCACATACTTGTTCATTATATATCTTCATTTTTTCTTTTTATTTATTGATACTGAATTTTCTGCAGATTCTGTTCCTGTTGTAGCTCTAGTGGTTTCCTCCTTCTCAACAGCTGCTTTTGCTGTTACATCCTTAACAGCAGGCTTTCTCACAATTTCAACTGCAAGCCTCCAGTCAGTGGGGGCTTTTAGAAGACCTTCTCCTCTTTTGACATCAGATCCAGCAAGAAATCTTTTTGTAAGTTCCCTTTTCATTCATTCCCCAATCTAGTCTACTACTATATATTTTTTTGGAGAACTGGTGAGCATATTTATACAAAGTTTGTAAAGGTTTCCTGTCTAATAGTCAACTTTGCTCTCTTTTCTGCCTCTATACTTCCTAATATTCAGGGGTATAGTTAGACACAAAAGCAACTCCATCACTGCAATATGTATGTCCAGCCATATATTCAGCAGCTACTTTGCATTTGTCTGCTATATTTTGATTCTTATTTTTCTAAAAGTATATATGACCATTGTGAAGGCTTAACATGAAATCTTAAATTTTTGTTTGGCCCTGGTCAGGTTTAGTTCAGCTCTAATGCTCTCTTTTACATGAGTAAAGTTGTAGGTGTTATGCTAGTGTTGTAAGCTGATATACCTGTGATGTATATGGCTCAAACATAACTTGTCAAGCTATTTAGTTGTATCTTAAATCAGGGGTTGTTCTCATTGTTCATGTTGAGTACATAGGCAAAGGCACAAGCTTGCAAGTGATCTATGATCTTAGTGGTACACAGAGAGAGACGAGAAAGAGAGAGAGAGCTAATTCTTCTAGCAATACTTCCATGACTCCGTAGGAGCATTACTATTGTCCATAATCTGCTCCAATGAGTTTAAAGAGTATTATAATTTTAACCATCTACTTAAGTCCACTAAAGGCTGTCTGATCAATGAGTTCAGGGACTATTGTCTTGGAAATGTTATCCTCCATAATGCTGAATTTGTTACTGCATTTTTCTTTTTTGTGTTGAGGAAGAGAATGGCAAGCCACATTCAGGTGTATGCACTGTCTAGGTGGTTAGCAGTTCCCTTACCAGTTGAGTATTCAGAATTTTCAAAAGGTTTACAATGGAGTATTCCCTACTTCAGTCTTCCATGGGAAATGGAAAAAGTTCAACCACTAATGGGAGGCCCAAACTCTCCATATAGTTCAAAATTTCATGATTCAGGAATTCTCATGGATTTGATAAATAAAGTGCATGAGTTCAGCAGAGTTCCAAGAGCATATGGGCTGCCACTCACACCTATGGAATACAGAACATTCTTTGAGGTTAGAAATAAGTTCTTTTTGTTATTTCCAGTTGATTCTATAGCTTGTTATATTTCAAGCATGCCATGACAGGAACAAAGTATAATTCCAGAAGCAGACTATATTTTATATCCTCAAGATACAAACGGGTACGTTTCTAGTCAAAGTTGGTACATTTCTAATCAAAGTTAGAATCTTATCACATCTTATCACATCTTATCAAGATATTGACATCACATTTGGTCCTGCAAGAAACTGAGTTGAATCTTAGGATGGATATTAAGAGAGATTGAGAACTTGGCATTCAAATCTATGGTAAATGCTATTAATCTATGATAAATGCTATAAATGCTTGGATTTGAGCCATTAATTCAGCCTATGGTACTAGAAATGCTATAAATATAGCCTGTTCTCTGATGTATCTCAGTGTTTATCTTTCTGTCAATAATGTGTAATTGTGTCATTTTCCATCCTGATTTTCGAGGTTCATTATAAACCTTAATCATAGTTGTGCTCGTGTTGTGTTCTAATCTTTTCAGGTGGAGAGGATTCAGACGAAGTATGTTCTGGTTAGCAATAATATATGGCAGTCTAATTTTGTTGCATGCCTTACTCTTCTTGATTTTAAGGTTCAGAAAGAAGAATAAGGACAAAAATAGAAGCTATGGGGCATTGATTTTCCCACGATTTCAGATCATTCTTCTAATTCTTGCACTACCTTGTTTTTGTGAAGTTTCAGCATCTCTAATCAAAGGTACTTCAAACTCCTTGTTATCTATTGTACTCATTTGAAGCAGGTTACATTTAGAAACAATCGAACAAAACTTATTCTTTGAAGGTAAATGTGTTTCACGTGAATAAAACAGACTTTTGACGAAGTTTTTATACGTGTGAACAAAGAAGCCTTCTAAATAAGACATGCTTTCTCCTTTAGAAGGCATTATTATTTCTGCAATTCCCAACAGAATGAGAATATTAATGCAGTTCCTTTCATTAAGATCATCCTAGTGCCATTGTAAACTACTATGGTACTGTTCAATAGGTGAACAAACATTCTGCAAGGAGTTTTTTTGCGATGCCACATAAATGAAATTGGCTCCATGATTCATGCTTCATAAGAGCAGCATTCATACAGTTAGCAATAACTTGAAAGAAAAAAAAACATATAACAGTTTAAAGTCTTCTTCACAGCAGCCGCAAAATGTAAATTTACATTACATTTCTTTCTGTTTCTTGATTGAAGGAGGAGAACCTTCTGGGATGGTTGTCGGTATTCTGCAATTAGGTGTAATATTTTTTCTATTGCTAGCCCTGCTCTTGTTCCTCTCTGTTGGAATAACATTGGGAAAGCTACTTCAGTATAAGGAAGTACATCAAGAAGGCCAAAAATTTCATTGGTACCAAGAGATCATCCGAGCAACACTAGGCCCTGGTAAAAGAGGCCAGTGGACATGGAAGAACCAACCAAAGTCAATATATCTTACCATGATTGGTCCTTTGTTTGAAGACCTAAGAGGTCCACCAAAGTACATGCTATCCCAGATTGCAGGAGCCAATGCTTCCAAGCAAGGTGACAGAATTATTGTCTCCGATGATGAGACGGAAGATGCAGAAGCACCTTTTATCCAAAAGTTATTTGGAATTCTCCGTATATATTATACACTGCTTGAAGCTGTGAAACGTGTTACTTTGGGAATTGTGGCTGGCGCATACTCAGAAGATTGGGCTTCAAGAGCCCCTACGATCACCTTACTCTGCATAACCGCTTTCCAACTCTTCTTCATGGTGCTCAAAAAACCATTTATCAAGAGAAAAGTCCAGTTGGTAGAGATCATCTCAGTTTCCTGTGAAGTCGGCATTTTTGCTGCCTGTATGGTACTCTTGGAGAAAAAATTCTCGGTTAAAGATGAGACAAACATTGGGATCTTCATGATCTCACTGTTCTTGCTAGCATTTCTGGCCCAATTGTTCAATGAATGGTACGCATTATTTAGGCAGACTAAAAAACTAGACCCTGATGAGAACTTCTTGTCTGGTTTGAAAATTGCTTCGAATGGCTTCCTCTTGTTCTTCATCCCTCAGAGATGGATAAAAAACTTTGAAAGTACATTCCCCGTAAATGCCAGTGGCGATGGAGAAGCAAATACTACTTCTTCAGGAGACAGAAGATCCAGTAGTAGAAGTTCTGATGAAAGACCATGGATGCGGCAACTAAGAGAGCTAGCGAGTTCCAGCTTTAACAAAGAAAGAAGTGGAACTTCATTGGATCCTTCAACAAGTCAAGGCAGATGGAATCCATTTTGGAATATTAAGAGTGGAAGTCCTTCCATGGCTTCATCATCGGATTTTAAGTCAAAATCTAAAGGATTATCCAAAGATTTGGAATCAATTTTTGCATCTCGGTGACCACTCTAATTCACAGATATTTATTCCGAGTACATTCACCTTCCAAAAGTTTGGGCGTTACCACTTACTGGATCTTCTGAACTTATTTGATGGTCTCGAGATTATAGCCAAAAAAAACACATTTAATCTGCATTGACACACCTGAATTTTGCTTCTGGGAGTTAATAATCACCACGAGTGATAAATTAGATGCAATAGTTTTGGTTGTGTTTTATGATCGGAGCCGATGAAGGAGATATTGTTGGATGTAACATAGACATAAAGTGCCTTCATGGGTAAAATCAATCAAGAGTGTTCTCATAACTCAAATACTCCACTCTTAAGTGTTACAAATTCCATAACGGATAATATGGCACAACTGTATGTGTATGTCTATATATAGATATATGTATATGTATGTATGTATGTATATTTCCAATAAAAAGATGTATGCATACATATCTTATGCATAATTTTTTACATTTAATGAGCATGAAATCTCATCCTAGTGATTGTATAGTTTATGAGTTGAGTATGTAAATAGAGTTTGTTTCAAATATGATTATATTTAATATGGATTTTTTTTTAAATTTATAGATTATGTTTGTGGTAGAATTAAACTAAATTTTCTATTGATTTTGTGATTTTATAATCCTATTAAATTTATAATTTAGTAATTATATTGAGTTTTGGATTTTGCACTTTTTTGCTATTAAAATTAGATAGTAAAATCCAATAGGTTTAGAGTTTTATTAAGTTCTATAAATAGAATATATTATTCAAAGTTTTATTGTACAGAAAAATAGAAAAAAAAATAAAAAAGAAAGCCTCCGTCCCTTGGAAAAACTTAGCCACCCCACAGTTTGCGTTTTCCAAAATATATTCATCAATTTGGTTGGAAGCCCACGGTTTGGGTTCTTTCGGATTCTTTCAAAAATCAAAGTCTGTTGTGTGTCAACAATTTGTTCTTGAATTGGGCAAATGACTTCCAATTTCATTGATTGTTGTCTGTTGCAATTTCGTACCATTCTGGTTTGATTGGCCAAAGCCATCTTCGGCCAAATCAATTTTTTTCCTCTTGGATTGTTTGCAGTCAAACTTTTTGCCATCTTACCATTATTGATCAATGTTGTGCTTCTAAACCTGTATGGCCGTGGGAGGTTTTCAATAAATTTTGATACTTTTGAGATTTATTGATTTTGATCCCTACATTTGATACCAAAGTTCAGTTTGTGTTTGGTAATTATGACAAAACAAATTATTACTTATTTTGTACCTAAATTAAAGTATAAATATGATTATAATTATTAGAGCAATCAAATGGAGGCGCATCCCAATGTGTTTGAATTATTAGTCCACATTCAAGGAAAATTAACAGCAAATGCTAATAAAGAGACTAAGTTTAAGATAGTTTAGCATTGTCATAAATCCACCGAATTATTGATATTTCAGTATTTGGCAAAATATCCACCGCCACAATCGCGAAAAAGCATGGGATATTTTAGACAAAATATATCATTACATTGATAAGGTCCAATAAAATAACTTGTTAATGCTGAAAAGAAAAATTGACATGTGTAGCATGGAAAAGAATCAGACCATTGAGTCTTATTTTTCTTATTTAAATGATATAAATAATGAGATGCAATTGAATAGGCATGATCTCACTAATTAGCTTATTGTAGAAAAAGGTTTTGAATACCTTACCCCTAAAATTTGATCACGTCATTGCAAGATTTGTCATCCTTATCAGTTGATGAACTACAAGGACCATTACTATTGCATAAACTAATAATTAATGACCAATTAGATGAATCGGATGAAATAAAGCATGTGGAGAAGGCATTGTAAGCTTTGCAGATTGAGATTGTTAAGGGGAAGAGTAGTGAAGATTCTTCTAATGGTACTACTTTATTGTAGAAAATGTTTTGAATACTTTGCCCCTAAAATTTGATTACGTTATTGAGGTGATGCAAGAGACAAAAGATTTGTCATTCTTATCAGTTGATGAGCTGCAAAGGTCCTTACTGCTACATGAACAAAGAATTAATGACAAATTGGATGAATCGCATAAAAAAAGCATGTGGAGAAAGCATTGTAAGCTTTGCAGATTCAGACTGCTAAGGAGAAGAGTAATGAAGATTCTTCTAATTGTGCTACTTCTGGGGTCATGATCAAAATTTTAGAGATCGTGGACGTGAAAGAGGTAATTTTTGTGGTCGTGGTTGAGGTAACAACTTTTCCCAACAAAGAGATAATTTTAATTATTCCAACAATAATTAGCAAAAAACAGTCTAAATGTTCTAATTATGGTAAATTAGGCCATATTTAAAATAATTGTTGGTATAAAAAATTTGTCAATGCTAACGTTGCTGAAGATTCGGGTAAAAAGAATGAAACAATTTTATTTTCAATTAGTTTTGCTTAGGAATCTAAAAATAATATGTGGTATGTAGATTTTGGATGTAACAACCACATGATTAGAAAAAAGGAATTATTTGTTAATTTGAATGAGTCATTTATATCTACTGTTCGGTTTGGAAATAACTATGAAGTGTTTATAAGTGGTAAATGAGATATTACTATTATCTTGAAAAATGGTGCTAAAAGTGCTATCGCTGATGTATATTATATGCCTAATTTGCGTCAAAATCTCTTGAATTTGGGTCAACTTCAAGAGAAAGATTATGATTTGCATTTTCAAAAACAGATTTGTACAATCAATGATGATCGGTTAGGTTTGATTGCAAAGGTTTGATTACATTTTTGAAAACGAGATTAGTCATGTTCACTTTTGCAATCAAACCTATCCAATCATTAGTGATGGTGCAAACTTTTTTTCGAAAATGCAAATCATAATCCTTCTCTTGAAGCTGACTCAAACTCAACAGATTTTGACGCAAATCAGACATATAATATACATCAGCGATAGCACTTTTAGCTATATTTTAAGATACTAGGAATATTTCCTTTACCACATATGGGAACTTCTTGGTTATTACCAAACCAAACAGTGAATTTAAATTACTCATTCAAAAATTAACAAATAATTCCTTTTTTTTCTAATCATATGGTTACTACATCCAGAATCAACATACCACATATTATTCTTAGATTGCTCATCAACAACAGTAGAAAATAAAATTGTCTCATGCTTTTCACTCGAATCTTCAACAATGTTAGCTTTGACATCTTTATTTTCAAATTTATTACACCAACAATTCTTTTAAATATGGCCTAATTTACCACAATTAAAATATTTAGGCCTCTTTTCTGATTATTGTTAGAATTATTAAAATTGCCTCTTTGTTGAGAAAAATTGTAACATCTACCGTGATTACGAAAATTACCCTTCCATGTGCACCACCTCTAAAATTTTGACCACGATCACCAGAAGTAGCACCATTAACAAAATCTTTACTACTCTTCTCCTTAATAGTCTAAATTTGCAAAGTTTACAACACCTTTTCCATAGGCTCTTTTCATGCGACTCATCTAATTGGCCATTAATTCTTTGTTCATGCAATAGCAATAACCCTTGTAGCTCATGAACTGACAAGGATGAAAAATCTTTTGTCTCTTGCAACCCTGCAACGATGTGATCAAATTTTAGGGGCAAAGTATTCAAAACCTTTTTACAATGAGCTCATCAATGAGATCATGGCCATTCAGTTGCATCTCATTCTTTGTATCAAACGAGAAAAATAAGACTCAATGGTCTTATTTTTTTCCATGCTACACAATTTAATTTTTCTTTTCACTGTTAATAAGTTACTTTGTTGGACCATATCAATGCCACAATATGTTTTGTTAAAATATTCCATACTTGTTTGTGGCTGTGGTGGTGGATATTTTGCCAAATACTAAAATATTAATAGTTTGGTGGATTTATGACAATGTTGAACTGTTGTTAGACTTAGTATCTTTATTAGCATTCGATACTAATTTTTTTTTGAATGTGAACCAATAAATCAAACGTGTTGAAATGCATCTTCATCTGGATCCTCCAATAATTATAATCTTTTTTATACTTTCATTTAGGTACAGAAAAGTAATATTTGGTTTTGTCATAATTTCCAAACACCAATTGAACTTTGATATCAAATTTAGGAACCAAAATCAATAAATCCCAAAAGTGTCAAAATTGATTGAAAACCACCCACGCCCGTATGGGTTTAGAAGCACAAAATTGATTAATAATGGTAACATGGCAAAAAACTTGATTGCTAACAATCCAAGAGGAAAAAAATTGATTTGGTTGAAGATGGCTTTGGCCAATCAAACCAGAATGGGACAAAATTGCAACAGAAAACAATCAATAAAATTGGAAGTAATTTGCCCAATTCAAGAACAAATTGTTGAGGCACAACAGACTTTGATTTTTGAAAGAATCTGAAAGAATCCAAGCTATGGACTTTCAACCAAATTGATGAATATATTTTGGAAAAGGCAAACTGTTGGGTGGCTAATTTTCTTGGAAGAGACGGAGGTTTTTTTTTTCTCTCTCTCTCTATTTCACTATATAATAAAATTATGAATAATATGTCCTATTTATAGGGTTCAACAAAACTCTAGACCTATTGGATTTAATTATCTAATTTTAATAGAAAACAACTACAAAATCCAAAATCCAATATAACTACCAAATGATAAATCTAATAGGGTTATAAAATCACAAAATTAATAGAAAATTTAGTTTAATTCTATCACATTGCCTCCCTTAAACAAAATTTTCTTAACTTGTCATGCCAAACATTTTCTTCTACTTCATAAACGAATCCATCTTTAATGGTTTCATGAAAATATCAATCACTGAATCTTTAATGGTCACAATTTCTTTTCGTTGAACCAAATCATGAATGAAGTGAAATTTAATGTTGATATGTTTGCTTTGACCGTGAAACATTGGATTATTTGTCATCTTTATTGCCAAAGTACTATCACACAAGATAGTATTTGTTCCATCTTGTTTATGCTGAAGAAAAGCTAGCATCATTCTTAGCCATAATGCTTGAGTAGCACTATTAGCAGTTGCAATGTACTATGTCTTTGTTGTAGACAATGTGATAATTGGTTGCTTCATTGAACTCCAAGAGAAAATTTTGGAACTAATCAAAAAGGCATAACCAAAAGTGCTCTTTCTCTCCATAGTGTTTCCAATCCAATCACTACCAATAAATCCAAGAAGATCAACAGGATCACCGTTTGCATCAAAAATTCCATCACTTTGAGTACTCTTGATGTATCTTAAGAGACTCTTAGTTGTCTGCAAGTGAGACTGGAGTGAATTTTTCATAAATCTACTAATCAAGATAACACTAAAATTAATATAAAGTCTTGTAGCTATCAAATACCTAAAAATCTTTACTAAACTTTTAAAATAAATAGGGTCCATGAAAGTGTCAGTCCCATCTTTGGTCAACCATAACCATTTTTTAACTAGAGTCAAGATTGGTTTTGTACCATCCATCTTAAACTTCTTCAAAATATCTCCAGCATATTTCTTTTGGCAAATGAAAATGTCTTGATCAACGTGCAATATCTCAATTCTAAGGAAATATGACATAAGACCCATATATGTCATTTTGAACTGTCGAATCATAGCCTCCTTGAATTTTGCAACTATTTTGGGACTATTCCCAGTAAATATGAGGTCATTCACATACAAGCATACGATGACAACTACATCATGAGTTGATGACTTTACGTATAAAGTATGACCAAAAGGATAGCGCTTAAAACAACTAGCAATAGAAAAAAGAAGAATCAATATGAGTATATCATGCTTTTTTCAATAGGTACACTTTATTTTCTTGAATTTTATTTATAAATTTTGTAGGTTATGCAACGTAAACTTCTTTCTCAAGTATACTATTCAAAAACACATATTCTACATCCATCTAATTTTTTTCCAACTATTTTAGGCAATTAAGGAAATGATTAAAGAAAAATATCAAACCAAGCAACATACACAAATACCTCAAAATAATCGATGCCAGGTTTTTGTTTGTAAGCTTTGGCAACTAACTCGTGCCGTGAATCTATCTACTCCTCCATCAGCCTTGTATTTCATCTTATAAACCCACTTGATACCAATGAGTTTCTTGCAACTTGAAGATTTTTAAGCTCTCAAATATCATTCTTTTTAATGGCATGAATTTTTTTCTCTCGTTGTTTTCTTCCAGTGAATCTCATGAATAGCATTTTCAAAAGTAACGGGTCACAATCTGCAAAAATAGCAAAATTTACAACATTTTTAACATCTTCAATTGCTTCAGAACAAATATAGAATGTTGGAGGTATTTTGGTTTGTGCGAATTTGGTGGCTTGAAATATTCTACCTTGAGACATCAAATTTGGAATACTCAAAGAGTTACATCTAGCTAGATTACTCTAAAATATATATGCAAGCTAGTGGGCTCTAACCCACGTAGGCCCTAATAACTAAACCTTCACCTATTGGGCTTATATGTGAACATACTATTTGGACTATATTTTAAATATATCCAACAATCTCCTTCTATGTTCACCATATAATATAATCCAATATGGTGGTCAATGTAATGTCCAAACAAATATGAATAATTCACATCCCTATTTCAAATTATCCAAGCAATACAAGCAAAAAAAAAAAAAGTTCTAAATGAATTTGAACATAGAGTTTTCTAATGAAATTTTAGAAACTCCATCAACAGACCATCTCATATAAAAGTGAAATAATAAAATATCTCAGATATGTTTAGAGATCATAATATAATGTCCAAAGTCAGAGTTTCAAGAGCAGTCTAAAAACGCAAAATGTTTAGATTCTCAAGTGTGAATCATACTAGAAGATTAATAGTTTCAACAAATACTGAGAAAAATATAATGGTTTCACAAGGAGAATGGACAAAATGAGTATCATAACAAGATCTTAAAAAATGGGCAAAATGCAAGTGGACTGATAAGTCCCCCACAATTTATAAATGATATCTTCATTAAGTAGGTCATCATGCTTAGGATCCCACCCTCAAGCTCTCCTCCTTCTCCATCACCCCCTGTAAATTGTCAAACATTAACTTTATATTGACATGAATTCAATCATTTGAATAATCCACTAGAGTGTTTAGTTCTACTAAAAGCATTTAGCACCACTACACCAAGCAGAGAAAAACATATATTAATGTCATAAAACATCAAAATATCATGTTCATAAGCATTAAGCTCCAGTTTCATAAATTATTAAAAAGGCCTAAAAGTTTGATTTGCAAAGAGCTAGCAACTTAAGTTTATTTGTAAGAGAAAAACCAATTGTCCAGTTTCAAAGAATAATACCAATAGTCAAATCACTTACAAACAACCTAGCCAAACGATGTTAAGCTTCAATTAAGAACAAGACTAATAGGTTTCTTATGCAAACAATTATTTTTGTGTTTCAATTTGAAATGTCACAACCACTGACTCCTTTAAGTCAAATAGTCTAGCATCAAGTTTGGAATGAGACCATTTAACCAAAGAGGTTAGTCCGACCTAATTGGATTATGTTCATCAAGTTTGGAATGACACAACCTTCCTGAGTAAGACTTTTGAATTAGGTTAAAGTCATATACATCAAGTTTGGAATAAGACAACTCACATTTTCTAGATTAGTTAGCGACGATGAATATCGATGAAATACTTAATTATTTTGGCCAACAAAAGAAGATTGATATTTCGAAACACATAATTAAATGATGATTAAGACTTGTCTACATAGTCTTTAATCCCATTTTCCCCACTGTTTTAAATATTCGATCTTTAGACAAACCTTTTGTGAAAGTATCAGCCAAGTTACTCTTTGATCGCACATCGTTCAAGGTGATAACTCTATGTTCTTCAGATAATTCAACAACGCAAGTTTCAATCTCACACGTCTCCTCTTCGAATTAAAGAGTGAGTTTTTGACAATTTGGACAGCTACTTGATTATTACAGAACAAGCTTAAAGAGTTAATCTTTAACTGAGTCAAAGGAATATCCATTATTATATTTTTTATCCACTCTATCTCTTTGTCAGCTATGGTCAAAGCAAAAAGTTTTGATTCCATAGATGACAATGCAATATAGGTCTGTCTTTTGGATTTCCAAGTAACAGTAACTCCATCCAAAGTGAATATGTATCCACTAGAGGACTTACTGTTTTTAATTTTTGAGCACCATGAGATATCAGAGTATCCATTCACAATTGGAAGATAACTAGTATAACATAGAGCATAATTTTTAGTATGTTTAAGATATCTCGTTAGCCTATTGAGGGCATCCCAATGCTTTTTACTAGGATTGCTAGTAAAATGACTTAAAATGCCAACTGTATAGGCTATGTCAGGTCAAGTGAAAATCATAGCATATATGAGACTACTAATTAGTTTTGAGAATTTTTATTGATCCACGTTAGTCCCTTCAATAGGATTCAGTCATTTATTATAGTCACATGATATCTCACTCGATTTGCACTCATTGTATTCCTGGTAGAAATAGCTGCTCAATATAATGAGTTTGGCTAAGGCAGATGACTTGCCTTTCAAAACTTACTTTCATGCCAAGAATAGTATTAGCAATACCAAGATCTTTCATGTCAAATTCTTTAGTTAAAACGGATTTCACGTTACTCATTTCAGAATGATCGCAACCAAGAATCAACATGTCATCCATGTACAAGCAAATGATGGCTACTTTATTAGACATAAATTGATGGTAAAGACATTTATCTGAATAATTGGATTGAAAACCATAACTCTTTACCACTTTGTCAAATTTAAGATGCCACATCTTAGGTTCTTGTTTAAAACCATACAAAAATTTATTCAACTTACAAACCTTGTCCTCGAAACCTTTCATGAGATACCCTTCAGGTTGTTCCATTTATATTTTCTCATTCAACTCTCCATTTAGGAAAGTTGTATTTACATATATTAGATGCACTACATAGTGTTTAATAGATGCCAATGCAAGAAGAATTCTTGTAGTTGATAAATAACACATAGGTGAGTAGACATCAAAATAGTCTATTTCATTCGGCTATTAAGCGTGCTTTGTACTTAGCTATTGATCCATCACTATTCAATTTCTTCTTTAATACCCACTTGCAGCCTATAGCCTTATCCCCCTTTGGCAAATCAACTAACTACCAAGTGTGATTCTGTAGCAGAGAACTCATTTCATCATCTATGACTTCTACTCACAATAAAGAGTTCCTAGATCTCATTACTTCTTGATAGAAGAATGGATCATTCTTTAGCTGGTAAGTGACAAAATCCTCACCAAAACTTTTAAGTACTCTCTCCCTTGTAGATACTCTAAGAGGTATTGATTCATATAGATTAGTGCCTTGAGGACTTATTTTAGATTCATTAGATAATTCCTTAGGCACCTTAGAAGAGCAATGAACAATGAAGCCATGATCTCTAATAAACTTGTTCTCAAAGAAAATAGCATCTCTAGACTCTATAATGGCATTAGTAGCCATGTCTAGAAATCTATCAGCAGCACTATTTTCTGCACATCCTAAATGCACAAATTTTAGTTTTAGACCCTGCCTTTGGTTGTTTAGGATCTTGTGTCCCCACAAAAGCAATACAACCCCAATTTTTAAGAGTATCATATTTACAAATATGTTTATGCCATATCTCATAAGGAGTTGAAGACAACTTAGAGTGTAATAACCTATTCAAGATGTGATTAGCAACTAGAACTGCTTCTCCCCAATAGGAGAAACGCATGCCAATTGTAAGTAACATAGAGTTTAATATTTTTGTTAACATCGCATTCTTATGCTTAGCCACACCATTTGATTCGGGTGAGTAAGGAACAGTAGTTTTAAGTACTATGCTTCTAAAGCACAAAATTTCTTGAACCCTGTCATTATATATTCTCCACATCTGTCACTCCTAAACCTTTTGATTTTCAAGTTAAGTTGGTTTTCTACTCTGAACTTGAAAATCTTAAAATTTTCAAAAGCCTCATCTTTCAATTTCAACAAATAAACATGAAAATATTTAGAGAAATCATTTATGAATGTTATTAGATACTTCTGACCACCTCTAGTAACGTAACTCTTAAAGTCACAAAGGTCAGAATGTATCAACTTAAGAAGTTGTGTACTTTTAGAAACCAACTTAAAAGGTTTTCTAGTGATCTTTGTTTGTGCACACACTTCACATTTGTCAAACCAAATAAAAGTGTCTAATGGAATGTTATGGGTTTTAACAAGTTGTAGCATTTTCTTGTATTTTACATGTCCTAATTTGTTATGCAACAATTTTGGATCAATCAAAGTAGAACTCACATGACATATGCAATCAGTAGCTAAACTCAACATATACAAACCATTAACTATGAATACACATCCAAAATAACATGAGTTAACAGATAAAGTTACTCTACCATTCATAGTTGAAAAAGACATACTAGCTTTATCAAGTAAATTCATAGATATCAAATTCTTTTTAAGAAAAAGTACTACTCTAACATGCTTTAGAGTTAGTAATTTACAGTTCCAATGTGAGTCATCTCTGCCTCACCACTATTACATTTCTCCACGGTGTCTTTCATTTCAGTGACTTTAGTGAGTAAGTTCTTATCATTTGTAACATGACAAATAGTGCCACTATCTAACCACCACTTAGAGGAAGCACTAGTCTTTCCATCAGTCATCATTGCAATGAAGACCAGTGACTCAACTTTACCAACATATTAGCCTTCTTTTATGGTGTCTTAATATTTGGTTTATTTGGTAGCTTACATTCTGCCTCCCAGTGACCCCACTTTCCACAGTTATAACACTTGCCCTTCTTCTCTTTGAAGATAGTCTTTTTGGCCTCTTATTATGAAGAAAGTTTACTCTTTGGTGACTTGGAATTTTGGGAGGTTTCTTGGAATGTGAAACTAAGTTGGCAACTGACTTTTGTTATCCAATTTGTTCCAAAGCCTTCATAGCAATGTTTTGATATTCAATGTGAATATTTCTCTTTAATTCATTTAGTCCCATCTATTCTTTTAGTTTGTACATTTCAATCATGAAAGAATTCCAATCGACGAGTAGCTTACTCTACACAAGACCAACAAAGAGATTATTAGACAAATTAGAGTTTTCCTATTTTAGTTTGTTCCTCATGTTCTGAAGTTCAATCAATTGAGAGGTGATGCTTGAATTCGTGTTGAATTTAAAATCAAATAACTTCTTCATTAGGAGAGTTTTAGAGAGCCCTTGTTGGTTTTGGAACTAAGCGTTTAAGCGATCCCATATCTCTTTTACCTTCTTATACTCACTATAGGTCATAGCTAAATGAGAATTTAGAGAATTCAACAAGTAATTTCTACAAAAATCCTCATCCTTTTTCCATTGATATTCATCAATATTCTCAGTAGTAGATCCAAAATCACTCAATACAGTGTAAACTATTTCACGTTCTTTTATGCCAAATTGAACATGCAATTTCCAACCATGAAATTCAGTAGCATCAAATAATTGCAATTTGACGATATTATAAGAACTATATTTTGCCATTTTAGATAGAGTAGAGAGCAAGAAATAGTGTACTTGAGAGTCCTCTTAGCTTACAATGCCTCTAACCTTAGTCAAATTGCTCTTTGGAGGAGGAATTAGCCAAAATAGACCTCAAAAATGGATCCATAGCGCCTAAAAACCATAAAATAGACTGCCCCTGTTGTCGAAAAAAGTCACCAAAAAAGTTAACAGTAGGTCAAACTGCCTGTCAGCAGTCGACCAATGGTCAAATGGTCAATGGTCCAGTCAATAGTTTGAATCAACTCACTTGACACGCCTATGTCAACTTGATCTGTGACTCACCATAAACTTTAGAAGACCAAACCTCCATCATCCAACCTCAATTTGATGCCATTGACCACTCAAAATGTTTGTCTTGATGAGTAGAACAAAACTCAAGTAGTCTTGCATGCTATAATGAACTATATTTTTCAAGATTTGAAAAAAAAAAAAGATTTCAGCCCACAGGGACTTCAAACCCAGATTTTGGCCAATTTCTCTATCAAATCGGAAATCTGATGGCACTGTTGAATTCCTCTTGTCAAAAGTTTCAAGTTGACACCTTACTTGCTCAAATCTAACATACACTTGTAATACTTCAAGATTGTTGAAGGTATTTTGGTTTGAGTGAGTTTGGTGGCTTGAAGTATTACACTTTGAGACATTAAGTTTGGAATGCTCAACAATATTGCTTTCAACTAAATTACTCTAAAATATATATGCAAGCTATTGGACTCCAGCCCATATGAGCCCTAATAATTAACTTTCACCTATTGAGCTTGTATGTGAACATACTATTTGGACTATATTTTAAATATATCCAACGTGGAATCACCCAATAAAACATCCTAATTAAGCTTTCTTGGTGCTATTGCCAAATTAAACTTCATGGACATCCTCTTAATGCCATCAACGTCACTATTCTTCTCATGATTTGGTGGCACAATTCTCGACGGAGTGACGATAGTAACAATAGCAACACCAAAATAATCAGTTCTTTCTTGCTTATGCTCTAAAGGAAATGGACCACAAAGTCTTGGAAATTTTCAGACTGAATTGATTAATAAAATGTCACATTTTTAATATGTTCTATTTATAGTACTCCACAAAACCCTAAACCTATTGAATTTGAATATCTAATTTTAATATAAAACAACTACAAAATTCAAAACCCAATATAACTACCAAATTATAAACCTAATAGGATTATAAAATCACAGACCCAATAGAAAACTTAGTTTAACTTTGCCACATTGCCTCCCTTAATCTAAGTTTTTACAACTTGTCATGCCAAGCATTTTCTTCATCTTCATAAATGAATCTATCTTTAATGCTTTCGTGAAAATATCAGCCACTTGATCTTCGGTCTTGCAATAATCAATCACAATTTATTTTCGTTGAAGCAAATCACAAATGAAGTGAAATTTAATGTCAATATGCTTGTTTCAACCATGAAATAATGGATTATTTCTTTATTGTCAGTGTAATATCACATAGATAGTAGCTGTTCCATCTTGTTCATACTAAAGAAAATCTAGCATCATTCTAAACCATAATGCTTGAGTAGCATTGTTAGCCACTGTAATGCAATAATTGGTATAAACAAGGCAATAATTGGTTACTTCTTTGAACTCCAAGGGAAAATTTCGGAACCAATGAAGAAGGCAAAACCAAAAGTGTTCTTTCTCTCCACAATGTCTCCAGCCTAATCACTATTTGTGAATCCAATAAGATCAATAGGATCACTCTTTGTATAAAAAATTCCTTCCCTTTGAGTACCCTTGATGTATCTTAAGATTCTCTTAACTGTCTGCAAGTAAAACTAATGTAAATTTTCTATAAATTTACTAATGAAATTGACACTAAAATTAATATTAGGTCTTATAACTGTTAAATATCTTGGTCTTGTAACCTTTGGTATCAAAGGTCCTTTTGTTTGGTTTTTGTGCCTTGTGTTTGTTTTGTCCATTTGTGCCTTGTGGTTCCAAGTTGCATGTGAACATGAGTGTTTTAGAAGTTAGCCACTGCCTTTTGTTCCTTTTAATGTAGTTATATAAACCAAGACAAATTTGATTGTTTTGTGATTTGATTGCTGCATGTTTATCCGTGGCGACCATCCTAAAAGCTTGTTTTAATTTTATTGATCTTGGTCCCAACAATGTTTTTACAATTTTGGATTTTAGTCATAAGTATAAATACATCTCGATTTTTTATTGCTAGTGTTATGTGTTATTTGCTAAAATTTTCAATTAGTTTAAAACTCTTTTGTTGATTTAATTGTAAGAAAATGATTCCATAGTTTGTCCTACATAGAAGATATAAGGAATTCATATCGGATCATAGTTGCTTGTAAGGAATAAATAGTAAGTTAGTGTTTGGAATGTAGTCAAGTGGTGGATCACTAATTTATCAAATGATAATGTCTATAGGAACAAAATCTTATAAATGTCGCAAGATCTATCTTAGCCAAAAAGTAATGATAAGGTGAAAAAAAATCACATGAACTTAAGGACATAATATTTTTGTAATATTCTTGTAATAGTCTTTTTCCCATAGT
Source organism: Gynochthodes officinalis (assembly GCA_020080225.1). Classification (NCBI taxonomy): domain Eukaryota; kingdom Viridiplantae; phylum Streptophyta; class Magnoliopsida; order Gentianales; family Rubiaceae; genus Gynochthodes; species Gynochthodes officinalis. Next base: position 29,851,881 of record CM034625.1, on the reverse strand, counting down.
TTGCAAAAAAATATAGCCATAGTTAAATTCCTAACCATGCTGATTATCTTCAAGAATGACAACTAATCATAAACAGTTAAAGAAACTAGGACATCTAGTTTGAAACAAATCAAATGGTCTGGACATGAAAAACTACTTATGAGGACAGTCCCTGTAGGAATCCATCATAAACGTACTTGTTCCTACCAAAAAAAAAAGACCACATCAAAGTTGGGTTTAAAAATTAGGTCCCAATATACAAAGGATAGTTCTTTGCCTCTCTAAAACCTCAGGACTATTTCTAGAGCTAGGTAGGGCTAGTCATTTTGATTTCCTGATTGGGTCAATTTAGTTAATTTGATTCAATATGAAATTTCATATTAGATCAAATCAATCTGATCAACTTTATATTGCAGGTCATATTGGATTAAATCATATTTGAAGCTAACGTTGGTTATAAAATGGGAATTATTATAGTTTTTGATAACTCAAATATTTTTTTAGTTAAAATTGGTCAATTTTGTGACCAAAAAAAATAATTAAAGTTAACAAAAACATATATTTTCAGCATATACTATGATTTTATTAGATTGAAGAGAAAAAAAATTGGATTATATCTGATTAAAAATGAAAATTTGGATCAAATAGAATAAAAAAACCATTTGATCTGATCTGATTTGAAAATACATAGATTTGATCTAATTTGAATTGTACGAATTAGTTTTGAATTGCAATTTGTGATATGCAATCCATATAGTTTGGATTGAATTGGATCGAATCAAGGCATCTAAACAACCTTAGAGCTTAGAGAATCAAAAGACAAATTTGACTTTGTCGACAAAATATAATTGGTTAAAATGGTGTAAGAGTTTATTGAAAAAAGGTCCTGAAATTGATAGGTAGAAGGTGGAGCTTGAGCTCTCAAAATTGGCTGATTTGGATTTTGAGACAAAGCGGGGTAGAAGATGATGTTTAATAATATGTAGATATCAATGGGTCTTCCAACAAGCCAAGAGATTCAGAATCAAAGAACTCATGAAGAAGTTCAATGATCATTTTCCCGATGGTGCTGTTGAGATTTTATTTGATTGAAAATTATTTCATAAGATATCTTTGAATTATGGTTGATTTTGTGTAATTAGAGTATGTATTAATTGTTTTTTTGATTTTATATTGATCTAATAGGTATCAATCAATTAGTAATTGATTAGTGAATGATTGATTTTTTACCATGTATAACTCATGTATTCATATAGTTACACAGACCAAATGTGTGAATAAAAAATAAAATAAAATCTCCTACTCCTATTTTCTTTAGATGGTATCAAAGCCACTATAGTAAAACGAGTGGAGAAATTGACCACTACTTCTTTTTTTGAATGTTTTTTTTTAAACTCTTTTAAAATGAGTGGAAAATGTATTAAATCAACTGGAACAAAATCTATTCCAATTGTTGTTCAATCTGAAGGAATATTCAATGCAGTAATCATTTTCACGGAATCCAATTATGATATATGGTCTCAACTAATGGAGATGTATATTGTAGAGAGGGAGAAACTCTCATATATTCCTGGGATGATATCACCATCTACAGAATCAGATTAAAGATATAAGAAGTGGTATACGGAAAATCAAAAAGTGAAGCGATGGTTGTTGATGTCGATGGCTCCAGAAATTATGAAACGTTTTCTATGCCTTCTTATTGCCTGTGAAATATGGATGGCTCTCTCAAAAAGCCTTCTATGATGGAAATGATGAATTACAATTTTTTTCATTAAACCAAAGAGCTTTCATTGCCAAACAAAGTGAAAGATCTTTATCTTAATATTATGGTGAATTGACTGAAATCTTTCAAGAGTTGGACCACCAAGATAAAGTGGTTATGAAAGATCCAGATGATGTTATCACATACAAAACATCAATCAAAAGAGTCAAGGTACACATCTTCCTTGCTGGATTGGATAGTGATTTCGAACAAGTTCGAGAGGAGATTTTACGAAAAGATCTCGTTCCATATTTAGAATGATGTTTGGCATTGATTCGACAAGAAGCAGTATGTCGATCAACGTTCAAGGAAGATATTGAAGGTTTTGATACTATGGTAATGGTAACCAAAAGTAGATTAAAAACAACCAATAATGTCAACAGATCTACTTATAAATACAACCATTGTAATAAGATGGGTCATACCAAGGATTGTTGTGATAAGATTGTGGGATATCCAAAATGGTGGGACCATAGTCATGTTTCTCAGAAGAAGAATCAAAAGAAGAACCCTACTGCAACTGTTGTTGAGACAAATACTAACAATGGTGAAAGTGACAAAGCTTCAACATTGGTAACTACTTGTGGTAAGCTCTTTAATGTTTCTACATATGATTCGAATAGTACATGGGTAATTGATTATAGTGCTACAAATCATATGACTTTTGATTCTACACATATCAAACAATTCAAACCACAATCCCAATAGTTTGTGGCCACAGCCAATAGTGATATGACCCCAGGTACTAGGGAAGGTTCATTAACCCTTAATAATTTAAATTTAGATTAAGTTTTAATTGTTCCATCTTTAATTAGGTTATAACCTTTTATTTGTCTCTCAAATAACCAAAATCCCATCTTGTGTTGTAATTCTTTGGCCGGATTTTTGTACGTTTAAGGACATCTAGACAAAGCAAATGATTGGTTTAGGAAGTAGGTGAAGGAAGCTATATTACTTGGATTTACAACAACAAAATTCTAAAAAGTTAAATCAGGCCCTTGTCATGGATAATTTTGAATTTGAAAAGAAAAAGTCTGAAATTTGGTTATGGCACCGACGTTTGGGACATGTTTCATTTAGTTATTTAAAAATATTATTTCCCAAATTATTTAACAAGATTGATTATTCTATTTTATGATGTGATGTATGTGATCTTGCTAAAAGCCATCGAAATTTATTTTTATTAAATTTGAATAAAAGTCCACTTCCTTTTATAGTTATACATTCTGATGTGTGGGAACCATCTAAAGTTCCAACTATGAGTGGTTCGTGTTGATTTGTCACTTTTATTGATGATTATACCATAATGACTTGGTTGTGGTTAATAAAGTTTAAAATGGAAGTGAATTTCATATTTCAAAAGTTTCACAAAATGGTGAGAACTCAATATAATACACAAATTTAGGTTTTACGTAATGACAATGGTAGTGAATATAGAAATGCTAATCTCTAACAACATTCGAAAGAACATGAGATTGTTTATCATACTACATGCCCGAATACTCCACAGCAAAATAGTGTTGCTGAAATGAAGAATAGACATTTGTTGGAAATGGTTTGGGCATTGTTGATTTGAGCTTGCATGCCATTATCCTATTGGGGAGAAGCACTTACATTTGTTGCCTATTTAATTAACAAAATGCCCTCAAGTACAATTGATTTCAAAACACAATTTCAGACTCTTATTGATGTTATCATTGCTCTACCAGTTTCAAATGCACCTCTGCATGTCTTTGGATGTGTGATGCTATCAACATCAATGGAACAAATTAGTCCCGCGAGCCTTGAAGTGTGTTTTTCTTGGATATGCTACACATTAGAAAGGGTACCGGTGTTACCATCTACTTACACAACAGATGTTTATCACATTAGATGTTGTTTTTCATAAGAATTCAATGTAGTATTACTCAGAGTCTAAAGCTCAGGGAGAGCATCACAAGAAAATTTAGACTCTTGATTATGATACTATGGAGTACCAACCAAATCAAACAGAAGTTGGAGAAGTAATTGAAGCAGAAAATATAAGTCCACCATATACATAATTTGAATCCCTTCCCAACATATCACACCAATCGTTTACTGAGGATGTACCTGAGTTACGAGAAAACAATTACCACCACGTCTCACTCGAAGTTTCCTAAATCACAATATGAACTTGAAATTTCTTACAAAGTTAAATATCCCATGTCTAATTATATACCCTACCACTATCTGTTAGAATCAAATCAGTCATTTGTGAATCAATTATCTGTTGTAGCTATTCCTAACAGTGTGCAAGAAGCCTTAAGTAACCAAAAATAGAAAGATGTCATGAACCAAGAAATGAAATCTTTGCAAAAAAAATGAAACTTAGGATCTAGTTGATTGCTGTAGCTATTTGTGAATCAATTATCTACTATTCCTAACAATGTGCAAGAAGCCGTAAGTAACCAAAAATGGAAAGATGTCATGAACCAAGAAATGAAATCTTTGCAAAAGAATGAAACTTAGGATCTAGTTGATTGCTCACCTGGAAAGAAGCCAATAGGATGCCGATGGATTTATATTATAAAATATAAAAAAGATGGCACTATTGAAAGGTACAAACCAAGATTGGTGGCCACAAGGTATACTCAAACATATGGAATTGATTACACAGAGACGTTTGCCCCTGTGGCAAAAATGTGTACTATTATTCTTGGCTGCAAATTTGGAATGGCAACTTCAACAGTTTGATGTAAAAATTGCATTCTTACATGGAGAATTATTCGAAGAAATATACATGGAACTCCCATTAGGATCTATGACTTTGGATAAGTATTAGGGCAAAGTGTGTAAATTGAAAAAGTTTTTGTATGGGTTCAAACAGTCTCCGAGAGCATGGTTTGAAAGATTCACTAAGGCCATGTTATCATTTGGATACTATCAAAGTAACTCAGACCATACTTTATTTTTGAAGAGACAGTTAGGGACGATTATTGTATGTATCATATATGTTGATGATATGATTGTTGCCGGAAATTATTCCCAAGAAAGGAAAGCATTGCAAGAGTACTTGTCTCAAGAATTTGAAATAAAATATCTTGATTTCTTAAAATATTTTCTTGGGATGGAGGTATCCAGATCTCATAAAAGAATTTTCTTATCTCAAAGAAAATATATTTTGGATTTGTTGTAGGAGACGGATATGTTTGCATGTCAATTAGCTAACACACCACTGAAAGAAGGTTTAAAATTGTGTGTGACACCAGATCAAGTTCCAATGGATAAAGGTAGATACCAAAGGTTAGTTGGGAAACTGTTGTATTTAGGACACACCAAATTTGATCTTGCTTATGCACTAAGTATTGTCAGCCAATTTATGCACAACCTTGGAAAGCAACATATGAATGTAGTTATGCATATTTTGAGGTATTTGAAGTCTGCTCTTGACAAAAGGTTATTGTTCTCCAAGCATGCAAATTGGCAAAACATAGTTGCATATACTGATGCTAATTGGGCTGGATCAAAAGATGATAGGAGGTTAACTTCTGGTTATTTTACATTTGTAGGAGGTAATCTTCTGACTTAGTGGATTAAGAAACAAAATGTTGTTGCCCGCTCAAGTGCAGAAGTTAAGTTCAGAGGTATGGTACTTGGGCTTTGTGAAACCTTGTGGCTTTGATTACTTTTGAATGATTTGGGTACCCAATTCAATTGTATTGTGACAATAAAGTTACATGTGACATTACCCATAATCCGATTCAACATGATAGAACCAAACATGTTGAGGTAGACAGATTTTTTTTTTATCAAGGAGAAGTTAGATAGTAAAATTATAGAGCTACCCATGGTTCAATTTGAAAATCAATAGGCAAATATTCTTATCAAAGCAATTTCTAGTAAAATTTTTCAGAAGTTATTGACAAGTTGGGCATGTGCGACATCTATGCACCAACTTGAGGAGAAGTATTGAGATTTTATTTGATTGAAAATTATTTGCTAAGATATCTTTTAATTATTGTTGATTCTATGTAATTAGAGTATGTATTAATTGTATATTTGATTTGATTTCATATCGATCTAACAGGTATCAATCAATTAGTGATTGATTATAATTGATATCAATCAATTAGTGATTGATTGATTTTTTACCATATATAACTCATGTATTCAGCATATAAATAGGCATTTAGTTATATAGACTAAAGCTGTGAATGAAAAACATCAATTATTTTCTACTTTTCTTTTCTTTAGAGGTTCATAATATCAATTGAATATATTAGAATTTTATTTTATTGCATCAATATTTTTATTTTTCATAAGTAGTTTTGGATAAAGTTAAACTCGGGTTTTTGTTGAATTCAATAAAAGTAATAATTCTTTTAACTAAAGTGTTTTGAACCCTCTAGAAAACTTCAACATTTGAAGTCAACACACAAATTCATTTTGGTTAGAGGACTCTGATCTAGCCTTGGTTGGATTTGCGTGAATTTCATTGTCATTTTTTGGATTAATTGCCAATATTTTCTTATATTTTGAGAAAGTTTCCAATGTCATCATTCTTTGCAAAATATGCCTTTGTCTAGTGTAACCACCCAATGTTGGTCACAAATGAAACTCTATATTTCATTCTATGCCCGTCATAAATACTGAATATTCCCTAATTTAAATACTTCTTTTGTCAGTATTTTTTAAATTTCATTTTCTTTGTTAATATTTTGATTTAGTGTTTTTTCATTTTCATTGTTTCTATAGTTCCTTATTAAATACTAATATCTCACTAGTTTTCTTTTTCTTTTTTTTCCCAAGTTGTCTTTTTATTTCACTTTTAACCTTATTTATTCATTATATTATTTTAGTTCTTTTTTTCATTCAATGCAAGGCTACGACTAGCCTACATTTTTTTTTTTTCGAAACGATAGTTGATTAATAGAGTGGCACAAAGGCCAATATACAGAGCCACAAGGGCTTAGAGTTTCGTGGCGTCGCAATTGAAAACAGCGCTATAACCCACGAAAACAAAGACCCGCAAAGGGGCAAAAAGCCCACGAGGGGCAAAAAAACAAAATAAAATAAAGTAAACCCGCACATGACGGGAAGCTAAACCCGCACTAGACGGGAAGGGAGACAACCTAGACGACCTAAGTTCAACCGCATTGAACCCCGCCCAAGACGGGAATGGTTGAGGACTTGGACAACCTAGGAACTACCCGAATACAAAACAAAGATACACAAACCCGGTTATATCGGGTTATTAATACTATACAAAAATGATACTATACGTCTCAAATGGCCCAATACAAATGGCTTTTGGTAATAGAAACTAGAACTAAATCTCTATCTATCACCTCATGCCGTTGTGTGGAATCCAACCTGCATACGTTGAATAGTGCCGTCACCCAATTATTAATACTATACATACTATTGCTAATTGATCTCTACCACCAATTATAGTTATATACCGCAATAATAACCATCAAGAGCTATTAAGAGATAAATTCCTAAAACTCGCCAAAGCAATATTGTCTATCTTGATAGAATCTACTAGACATGGTTGCCCAACATATAGGCCACTGACGTTATTATTTTTGGAGGATAAAAGATCCATAATTTTGCTTTCTAACTTACGATGATCACCAGCAGACTTCCTTAATGTAGCTATCAAATAATACTTAGATCAAACATTGGTACCATTGTCCTGACTTCTTTGAGGAAAAATAGACATTGCATTCATTAAATCCTCACTATTCACTTCTTGTTTACTCATTGTGTAAGATGAAGATGCATTGATTATTTCATTCCTGGCTAACTTTGTAAGAACTTAAAAAAAATGTAGTGGGGTATTAAAAATTTCCCTAGATGTATTGTATTCATAAAAATGGAAATAATTCACGAGAAATACCCTCAGCCCACAATCCCTTCGTCCATGATCCATTCTATTTTTCAACCAATGTATATTAAATGTGGTTTTTGTCACAATTTGTCACCTGCAATATGGTTCTCCAAGCCTCAAATTTTGGATGCAGATTCCATGATGAAACTCTCTTTTGAAGTATACCTATTACTATTTAAAAACATGAACAGTTACATTAGTGCTAGATAAATATTATGTGCCTTACTTTTATCTTTTTGACCAATTTTATCTGTTTTTAAGGATTATTTGCTTTTTTTTTTCAATTTTATTTTGTAGGAATATTGATTAATGAGCAAAATTGCAGACTTGTAGATTAAGTGTTTGGATTCTTGGGCCAATTAGTAAAAGTAAAAGTTTTGCATCAATCCAATGCCAAGAAAGAATTGGATCCATAGAGCAAATCAAAATTGGAATTTTTTTCCAATTTGAAGTGGAGTAACAAACAATAAAAGGGAGGGGGGGGGAGCCACCTAGAAAAGAAAGAAAAGAAAGAAAATGAAAAAAAAAGAAGCCCAAGAGAAAAATGAGTCTTCTCGTCAAATTTCAAGCGATGGCTATTCTTCTCCTTGAGTTTTCTTTTTAACTAGTTTTTAGTTTAATTTAGAATTTTGGATGTTGAACCTTTATTTTATTTTGTCGATTTCAGTAATGTTTGGTGGTTAAACTTTAGATTTAGAACTGGGATGTAATAACTAAATTCTTTGATTTGTTTAATTTATACTATTTCAGCTCTTTTGTTAATCAATATTTATTGTTGTCATTTTTTTATTCTTGTGAATGCCTGATCATTGTTTGCATGTTAAGATGTTAACTGATGAAGCGAAAGTTAAAAATTAGCATTCAAACAATGAGAATGTTAGGAGGTTATGAAAGTAAGAGCACATTTTTTGCAACTAGAGGTTCTTAGGCTCTTAATGTGTCTATATTAATTTTAGTTACGAAAGCAGTCACAGGGTTAATATTAGCATGAGAGTGTGCAATTTTTTTCAATAGGAGAGTCATGGTGAGATTAGTGAAAATTTCAATGTGGAGTAGTATTGAATTGGATTAAATAAAACATTTAGGAGGTGAATCAAGTCATCGGTTTATTCTTTTGACTGTTAACTTGTTATTTTGTTTTACCTTAAATAAGTTAATTAGTTTTCTGGAATTATACTTTTAAAACTAATTTCTCTTGCAGTTAGTTGTGATTTACCACTGGTTAGTGATTTAAATAATTAAAAGAAACAATTTGAAGCTGGTAATTGGTAACCTTTCCTCCGAGAATGACATTGATCTTACTTTATATGGTTAAAAGATTCATACACTTGTAGGTTTAGAAAACAGGGATCACTAGTTCAGAAAGATAGCTATTAAACCAAATGCTGTATTTTCGAAGTTTGAAATCCCATTAAAGTCTTGATCAAAACTTCGTTTGATTTAAATTGAAGGCCTGTTTATTCTCTATTCGGTGATGGAGAAATCCTAGTTGCCTCAAATGGTTGAGCCAATATGGTAATATTTTGATGCAGATATTGGAAATCGCTAATTCTAAATCATCTCACGTGACATTTGACACATCAATTACAATTAAAGTAGTTGGCCTAAAACACAGAACTCGTCAAAAACAAAATCTGTTTCTTTCATTTCTATTTCTTTTCTTTTCTTTTCCTTGGCACATTTTATCTTTCATTTCTACATTTGTACGTATACACTGTAAACGTTATAGAATTCAAGCTAGTAAAGTAAACTTATTTATATCCTATCTGAATTGTCCAAAATACCCTCATAGGTTGTTTGTAAAATTAAATACTAGCCTTAAGAAAAAAGAAAACCGTAAAGAAACAATTTTTTTGAACCATAATATTTTCTTGTCTGTATAAAAGTTGATACTACACATATCATTAATCGAAAGAAATCTTAGAGATTAAGTTGTTTTTGTTATACTACTTTCTCAATCTTTCACTTAATTATATGCAATCGTTTTTTTTTTTTTTCAGGGCTTCATATATAGGGACTGGAATGAAAGTGATGTAGAGAGGATGGGGACAAAATTAACGAGTGCAGTATTTGTTTTCTTATTTAGTTAAAAAAAGATTCTTCTAAAGACAAAATTAAATTGGGAAGTTTAAAACAATAGTATAATTTAGTCCAATAGTACACGTTGTAAATCATTAGAATTTTTATGGTGGAAAAGTGTTGATTATTTAGAGTTGGTTGTACAATTGATGGTTTAATTCTAAAAAGAATGTCAATCTCTTTCAATGAACTTATGGATCTCTTTATCAACTACTATTCTTAGTACACAATTTTTTATAATGATTATATAGTTATGATCAATTTAATATATTCACTGAAAGTTAGGGTTATTTGGTAACTTGAAATTATAATTGAATATTGAAATTATTACATTATATAAAATTAAATTTATTACATTAGAATTCCAAATTATTTGAATTATTTTATTTTGCAAATTAAACTTCTTCCACTGTTTGAGCTCACATAATTTCATGTTGGAAACAGTTTCATCTGTCAATCTAGACTTTTAGTTTTAGAAACTAGTGGGCGTTAGCCTAAAAGTTATTTGCATGCCCACATCTATGATCTAATTATAGATAAACACAACAACACTGCAAACTTGGCAGTTGCTATCATGGATGGCATTCAATAGCTACCAAAGAATTCAAATTTGAATACAATTTTAATCTTCTAACATTTTATTAAAACAAACAATAGAATTAGAATTTTGGCTTCTAATTTCAATTCTAAGATTCCAATTCTAAACTACCAAACAGATCCTTAACTTAAAATAGCATGTTTACAATTTTGTATTGACCGAATTGACAAGTTAGTAAATTAGCGAATTCGAATAACTAATATTTATTATGAGTAGACTATTGCTTATTAAATCTCATGATTATTTTATCAAAAAGGATGCTAAAATATGTCATAATAAAATAAAATAAAAATTATACAAAAATAAACTTTTGAATCTATTTCAAACTATCATGATTAGGTAACCCATCCATTAAATCGTATGAGATAGTTCCAACAATATTTATATAGTTTCCCGTCCTAGTCAAAGAAATATGTTTTCATAACAAGAACACTGTTTTTTTAAGGCAATGAGAAAACTTAAAATAATGAACTGTATTGACTTCACACTCCAAAAAAAAATCACTTTATTTTATTTTCTAAGTTGTTGCAAGTGTTAGATTTAGAGTGTGCAACTCATTACCTAATTGCACTAATTAGTAATTGCAATAGTGAATTACATAAGACAATCACGTATAATTGTTGTCCATTTTCTATCTATCTACTAAGTAACAAATTTGCAAAAATATATAATTTTTAAATCAACACCATACATTGCTACATAGATATTTTGTTATTTATTTGGTTGGCATGCATTGTATACGCAATTATTTGATTACTAATGAATTGCTTAGAGAGGGAAAAAAAAAGAAAAAAAGGTACCAACTTCAAATATTAAAAACTTGAAATTCTCTAGCACTAGAGAAAAAAATAATCAATGCACTGGTTGTACCACCATGCATAATGGTTTAGTTTGACTTAATAAAAAGAAACTTCTAATTTTGGAAAACAATTATCCAAAATCCTAAATTCAATTGCATAAAACATACTCCATTCATCAAAGACAACAAAAAGTTCCATAATTAAATTGTAGAACTTGCAAAGAGTGATAAGGTACAATACACGTCATTGACTCCATGATTTTTCAATTTATGTCCTTACTTTTACATTGTGAGTTATATATGATTATTGAGAATATGATTTATCAGAATTATCCTGATAAACCTCTTGTCAGGCATCCAATAACACTGAGACAACTAGGATTTTTTTTGAGTTCCATCTTAACTTTATTAGTTTTAACCACGAAAGAATATTTTTACCAAAACATTCTTCTCTTGCCAAGCTAAAAGAAAAGAGGGAAACCGTACAAAATTTCTGTAGACAAATAGCAAAGTCGAATGAAATCAAAAATCAAAAGAGACAAAATTCCAATAAAAAGGGCAAATTGAATTGGGAAGCAAAGCCGTCCGAAGGAAAAGCTCATGTAATTGTGCCAACTTGATAATTGTGCCGAACAAAAGGAAAAATATCTAACACGACACAGATAATTGTTTCCAAATTGAACGATTTTGTGCCAACAAATTTATCACTAGGGTAGATTGTCAGTATCTGCAGCAAAAGTTCCCAAAATTTCCCGTTACTTTATCGTGTGATTTAAGTTCGAAAGATGGTCCAAAATAACGTTCTCGAAGTTCAGGAATAACCTGCCCAACCAATGAATGATTTTAGGATCAAGAGAGTGAGAAATGATAAATGAGATTTCATAGCACATACAGGCACACAATATGTGGTTGACGAATGACCCTGATGAGAAGAACATGAGTATACATCACGATTGGCTAGAAAAATTGTTTATTATTATTGTTGTTCAGACGGGTTTGCTTCCCAAATCAATTTGCCCTTTCTGTTGGAATTTTATCTCTTTTGATTTTTGATTTCGTTCGGCTTTGCTATTCGGCTGCAAAAATTTTGTACGGCTTCCCTGGCTTGGTGAGAGAATGATGTTTTGGTAGAAGTATTCTTTTGTGGTTAGGACTAATAAAATTAAAATGGAACCCAAACAAAATCCTAGTTGTCTAAGTGTTATTGGATGCCTGATAAGGGGTTTATCAAGATGATCCTGATAAATCATATTCTCATCATCATTACTTACAAATGATATTATAGCAATTTCATTCAAACATAGACTCTTTTGTGAGGATAAAGAAAAAGGTAAAACTTGATTCTTTTCTTGACTAAGGAACCCGCAACCGCTACCAATGGTGCGCACTAGGTAAGCCCCGTCCCTGTGTAATAGCCTACAAACCACACAAGATATGTAAACCGCACTGGACAAGCCCTGTGCGACGGACTCGACCGAGAAAGTGTTGACAAAGAAATTTGAACTCGTGACTTTATGGTCCTATACTCGTTGCCCACCAACTCGACCACCCCCGAAGGGGCAAGTAAAACTTGATTCTTTTTTTTTTGGCACAAAGTGGATATGTATTTATCTTTTTTGTAATTTGTTTATTATCTATATATATAAAAGAGAGAGTGATGGATGACCTTTTGTCAATATGTTTTTTGTAAGTTGCAGGTTACATTTTGGTAAAAGTGTAATTTTTTGAAATTTTGACATTATTTTGTATCATTTTTAATATACTAATTCACTTTAAAAGCTTTTTATTCCTTTTCTTTATTTTTAAATTAAAAAATAATTATTAATTATTTAAATTTTACTTCAAATGCAATCAGCCGTAAAATTTGAAATTAACCAACGTTTTTTTTAAATTTATATTAATATATAAATATTATAACTCATGTATACTTATATATTTCTTTTATATATATAATATATTTGTTTATATATATATATATATATATATATATATATATATATATGTTTTCCCTTCTATTTTTTTAATAGAAAAACATGATGTTTTAATTAGAAATGTAATTATATAAAGTACTACTAAATTAATCAGAAAAACATTGTAGCTCATAAAATATAGCAAAATTAGTTAAAATTCCAATTAAATAATTAAAAAAATTACACAAGATTTTTCTTCAAAAATTAATCCTCACTAATATTTTATAATTGAAAATTTGAACTTAAAACTATAAATTAAAAACAATATGAAGCATAACATTCAAAATAACTTTATTTATTTTCCATTTATCAATTTAAATAGTTTGACTCCTCTAAATATTATTCAACATTATCTCAATTTATTATTTCAAAATTTTATAAATATAAAAATATTTTATTAATATCTAAATTTACGTATCATTATTTTAATATTTTATACTAGTTTAAACTATTTCTCTATATTAAGTTAATAATGTATTTATAAAAAAATAATTTGCATAATAAACAATAAATCAACAACAAAAATTAATTTTTTATTCTACTATGTGGGGTAAACAATAAATCATTAAAAAAATCAATGTTCAAAATTGTGATATTATGTATGTGTGTGTATTAATTTCATATGTGAGTGTTAATTAAATAACTAATTATATGAACTTCTCTACTAATATTTAAATATAGACATATTAATAAATTTTAATCATATATAATATTTTGGTTAACTTTTAACAACATATCTTTAAAAAAAATTCTTTTTTTTTTCTTTTGTACTAGAGTACTTAATCCAAATATAATTAGAAATGATTAAAACCATGTTAAAGGTTAAAATTAAATTATATATAAATATTAAAAACTAATGTAATTTTTATTTTGAATGCTATTGATAGTAAGATATATTTTTATTTTGATCGTTGTAACATAGAAGATGCATTATAAAAAATAATTTATACATGAGCTTCAAATCTAATACATAATATGAATATTTGATTGTTATAACACATAACAATATTATTATAATAAACTTAACTATTTATGTCAAAGTGACCATTTTCTTTGTAATAGTGATCTTAAATTTAAAAGTTACCATTTAGTATAATTTTCACAAATAAAAAATAATATTTTTAATTACAAAAATTTGTATATAATTTATTGTAATTTAAAATTATTTTCTAAAAAATTATATGGTTTAGAATAAAAATAATTTTAAAATACTAGAAAAAACATTTGAAACATTCACATAGAGATATTTTTTAAAAAAAAAAATTAAAAAGTTTTGTTAGGTATAAATGGGTGGAAATTATTTATACTTCTATATAATAAATTGTAATGAGTAATAAAAAATGTACTGTCAAAATAAATTTAAACTTAAATGCAAATATAAAAACTAATATTAATATCAAGTTGTTAACATTTTTTAAACAATTACATCGAACTTAGTTGTTTGGATAAAAATTGCTATTCTTTAATAGTATTCATTATTAATAATCGTTTTAGTTATCTATAATTTACTTTCAATATATAAATTTTTTTATAATAAAAAAATTTATGATATCAATTTATAATATTTCTTTAAGATTTATTATACATTTAAATTAATTTAACAAAACATTAATATAGTTTAGAAAATAATTTTAAAATATTTAAAATAAATACAAGTAACATATTTTTTAAAAAAATTACATATCAAATTTTCTTTAAAATTTTTAAAATTAATATTTATTTAAATATAAAAAAAATTGGGCACGTCCCGCGCAAGCCAAAACTAGTACTAAATATAAGGTGCAACTTCTAAACTAGATATTTTCTCATATTGTGTAGACTTGCACTAATTCTTATTCAAGGGATACCAAAAAATGAGCATGACTATAATAAAAGTTGAGGAGAAAAGGAAAACTGTATTTTCTAACAAGCCCAATATAACCAACATATGCTTTCACGAAATTTTGAAAGGATAGACTTCATTAATTTGTTTTATTAATTTTCATCCTTCATGGAAATAATTTGATAATGATTGTGGCATGAGTATACAAAATTAATAAAATCATCCAAGTTTCATAAAAGTCCTCTAGTCAGTTGTTTTTTTACACACACTAGAGGGGAGAAGTTTCTACAAAGAATGTAATGTCCTGTTTAGGTGATGAGTGTACCTTTTGAGGTAGGATTGTCTTTTTGGGTAGTAAAGGTTAGTAGAAGGTACGGGTGGGTTTATTCTAGTTGGCTATATTACTAAAAGTGGCAAGATCTAAAGAATGCCTTTCCAGAAGTAGCATTAAACCAAACTAAGGTGGGTTTCCTTTCCAACGGATTTCACCTCTGTTATGTTTCAATCTCTTCAATTCAAAAATCCTTAGACTTTTCTTGCTAGATTGGTGTTGTCTTTCTATTTGAAACATATGCATTTGTTTGTGATTCATTACTACTGAAGAAGCTACATGAAAGCTTCATCCTTCTATCTATCTGCTGGATATTTTTTAAGTGGGTAAGCTATGTTGAGCTTCCGCCCACATTCCTGTTTTTCTTCTTTTTTTCTTTTTTCTTTTTTTTTTTGTGTTGTTCGTCTCCTGTTTTGTCTTTCTTCTTGGAACAACTGCTTTCATTTGTAATCCATAAACCACTGTAGAAACTATCTGAAAGCTTCATTCTTTTTCTCTGTTTGCTGGCTTTTTTCTAATGTGTAAGCTCTTGTTGAGCTTTTGTTCCGCACTTTTTTTTGTGCTATTTCTCTTTTTCCTTTGTAGGCTATCTCGGTTTCTGGTTCAAAGGGTCGGTAATGGCATGCGATGGTACTCCCAGCAAGTTAGAGGTGACTGGTTTGCTACAAAATATTTGTTTATCAAAGGAAGAGGGAGGAGGTGTGAGTGTGGATGAAGAGGGGTTCCAAACCAACATTGAGGAAGGGAATAGAAGTTTAATTGGTCGAGTTTATGGAGACAAAAAAGCGAGCTTTATAGGGATGAAGCACACATTGGAAGGATTATGGCCGACCTTTGTGATGAGGGAACTAGGGGAGAATTGCTTCCAGTTTGTGTTTAAAAATGTAGAGGATAAACTCAGAGTGCTCTATGGCAACTGATGGACTTTTGAGAATCAATACATTGTCTTAAGAGAGTGGTTTGAGCAACTAACATTAAATCCATGCAATTTCTAGCTAGTTGATATGTGGATTCAAGTCTAGGACCTTTCTTTCCAATGGGTCTCTAGGGAAACGGGCATTAAAATTGGAAGCTTGTTCAAGCAAGTAATGGATTGTGTGGGTGTCTGATTTAGAAAGTAAAAATGGTAGACATATTCGGATACAGACGAAAGTTGATATTGGCAAACCACTCATTCGGGGGACTGTTTTGAAGCTTCCTGGACAATCAGTTGGGTTACTTTTAAATATGAGAATCTAGCTGTGTTTTGTAACTACTATGGAAAGGTTGGCCACCTAGAAAGGGGATGTTCTGTGAGGAGGGAGGATAGTTGTTAAAATAGCCTAAAAGAAGACCAGTTTGGGGATTAGTTAAGGGCGGTAGACTTCAAAACACATGGGGTAGGAAGAGGAAAAAGTGGCAACGAGCTAGGACAAAAAAGGGATTCAGGGAGGTTAGAGTCTATGGAGGTAAAGAGGATTGTCTCAAAAATTAGGTTGAGGGAGAAGGAAAATGAAGGGAAGGGCTGTGAGGGAGAAGTGTCCATTAAGGGAGAAAGGATTTCAGTACATCATGCTAGAGGTTCTGGGGATCAGACGATGAATAAGGGTGGGTTTTCAAAGCAAGAACCTCTGATTACAAGTTCTGAAATGGGAGAGGTGGTTCCAGTTCGTGAGAAAGAAGTCCTAAGTGCAGACAAAGGGTGGAAGTCAAGTGACCAAGCAACTGAAATTGAAGGTTATCCTAATGGCTCCGTACAAAATTTCCAGAATGAAGGACTTTATGATTCGGTCATGGCAAGAAAAGCTCCTCTAAGTGTGACGGGGCTGCACTTTGCTGCAATGGGTGAGGGAGTAAAAAGCAATCTGGGTCTGGACTTCCAGCTCACCTAATTAAAAAGATGCCGTGGGAGCAAGGCACATGTTCTGAGGGTCGGATGATGCACAAGGGCGGGTTTTTAGTCTAGCAACATTCGGTTAAAGGCTCTAATGTGGGAGGGTTGTTTCCATCTTGTGAGAAAGAGGCTTTGAGCTCAGACAAAGGGAGGAACTCAGATGATCAAGCAACTAAAAATGATGGAAATCCCAATGGCTTCAAACAGAATTTCCAGATTGAAGGAATACCTGATTTAGTCATGCTAAGAAAGGCTCCTCTCATTATGACGGGGCTGAATACCGTTGCAATGGTTGAGTGAGTAATAAGCATTTTGGGCTTTGGAATTTTAGCACAATTAAATGGGGTGAAGCCGCGTGAGTAAGGCAAAAGGTTTGTAGGTGGTGACTTAGGAAGCAAGCAATCGCAGCTGGTGGTGGAAAACAATAAGGGTGAAAAGGCTAAACCGATGAATTTAGACTTGGTTAATGTCCCAATTTGTTGGAAAGGAAAGGGCAGTAAATTAAAGGAATTGGAGGGCCGTGTGATGAAGAATCCTAAGCCAAAGGAAGGCAGCTCAATAGGGAGAACTCAAAGGCAAAAGAATAGATGGGTGAGACTTGGAGATAAAAAAGAAAAGAGTGATGAAATATTGCTGCAAAGATTGGAGGATAATCCTATTGGGGCTAAAAAAAGAAGATGGGAGGTACAAGGTGAAGTTGTAGGGGAGGTTGCGGAGGTGGATACGAGAAGTAAAAAACAAAGACTTGAAGCGATACATAAGGCAAGTGACGATAAGGTGGGGGCATCTAGCCTAGACTGGGCCCATATGGAATTATGAAGACATGTGTGTGGAATTGTAGAGGTTTGGGCGGACCTTTCACAGTTTCCCAAGTGAGGGAGGTTTTAAAATCCCACCGTCCAGACTTAATGTTTATGTTAGAGATAAAGAAGAATACTAAGTATGTGACATCAATTTGTAGAAGATTACAGTTTCGAGATAGATGGAAGATCATGGAACCGAATGGGATTCGAGGAGGTATGTTGGTGCATTGGTCAGAAGAAATAACTGTTGTCAAAATTATATTCACTAGTTTTTCTTTTCAACTAGAATGTAGATTGGCTGGGGAGGATAGCAATTTTTGTGCAATTTTTATATATGCTAGCACTGATATAAGGGTTAGAGAAGAGCAATGGAGGTACTTGGAGAGGCAAAAAAATAATTGGGGAGAGAGATAGTTTATGGGAAGAGATTTTAATGACTTAGTTTGGAAAGAAGAAAAAAATGGAGGTAGAGGTAGACAAGAGGGTAGCTTTGTGGCTTTCCGAAGTTTTATTAGGAGTGTGGAAATGGGGGACCTTGATTTTGTTGGTAGGAAATTTACTTGGGCCAACAATAAGGAGGGAGAAGGGTTTGTGGAGGAAAGCTTGGATAGGTTTTTTGGGGCACCTAAGTGGATAGTGGAAAATCCGAGATTAAGAGTATCCTATATTGAGTGTCAAGTCTCAGATCACTCATTATTAATTTTGGATACGAACCTAAAATGGCAACAAAGAAAAAGAGATTCTATTTTGATCAAAGATGAGTTTAAAAGGATGAAGCCAAGAAACTCATTAAGGAAGCCTAGGGTAGGCCTTAAATGAGCACACCAATGTATCAAATTTGCTCACGAATTAAACAATGTCGAATGACTCTTCTACAATGAAGCCAGCGGACAGAGTTTAATTCGGCTAAGCAAATCCTGAAGATCAAAAGAAGAATTGAGGTAATGCAATTCCAAGGAGGGGGAGAAACTAGCAAGAATGGAGACTATTGAAAAGAGATTTGAATCGAGCATATCACGAGAAGGAACATTATTGGAGGCAGAAATGTAGAATCCAGTGGCTTCGTGAAGGTGATAACAATAGAAAGTTCTTTCATGCAAATACAGTAAGTAGAAAGAGGCAGAATGCAATAGAGGGTCTGATGAAAGAAGACGGTAGAAGATGTGAAAGCCGTGAGGAGGTTAAGGAAGAAATTCTGGGTTTCTACAAAGAACTTTTCACATCGTCAAACCCACCTAATGTGAAAGAAGATCTTCATGGTATCCCGTTGTCCATTACCTAATCCATGAATCAAAGACTGATTAGGCTTGTGGAAGACGAGAAAATCGAGCATGCTCTTTTCCAAATGTATCCCAATAAAGCTTCTGGGCCGGATGGTATGACTCCTCTTTTCTTTCAATCTTATTGGAATATAGTTAAAATTGATATTTGCAATGCTGTCAAAGATTTTTTCTCTCATAAGAAAATGCTCCAGCAAATGAATCATACATTGATAGCCCTCATTCCAAAAGTCAGGAACCCGAATTCCATTAAAGAATTTAGGCTTATAAGTTTGTGCAACATTGTGTACAAAATAATAGCTAAAGTACTGGTTGATAGATTAAAACCTTGTCTTCCATATTGTATTAGCTAAAACCAAGCAGCCTTTATTCCAGGAAGACAAATATTAGATAATGTGGTTATTGCTCAAGAATGTATCCACACTTTATATTCAAAGACTAAAGGGCATAAAGGATTTATGGTACTTAAGCTTGATATGGCAAAGGCTTATGATAGGGTAGAATGGGAGTTCTTGTGTTCAGTACTTAAGAGGATGAGTTTCTCTAATATTGTTATTGAATGGATTAGGCAGTGCGTTATCTCTTCCACCTTTTTACTAACTATTAATGGGGAACAATGTGGATTCTTAGAACCTACTTGGGGAATTAGGCAGGAGGATCCTATCTCACCTTATTTGTTTTTAATTATTTCGAAAGCTTTTTCGAATATAATTAAACAAACTTGTACGAGAGATGCATATAGGGGGTTGAGAATGTGTAGGAATGGACCAGTAATTACTCACTTGTTATTTGTGGATGATTCTATCTTGTTTTGTGAAGCAAATGTTGAACAAGCTAGAATGGTTAAAATTTTACTTGATGAGTATTGTAGAATGTCTGGACAGTTGGTCAACCTAGAAAAGTCCTCAATCTTTTTCAGTCGCAATGTGCCCATTGAACAAAAGGACGCAGTTTGTCACCTTCTTGATGGGGTTAAGGAAAAAAATAATGCTAAATATTGAGATTTTTCTTTGCATATAGGAAGATCTAAAAGGGAGGTATTTGGTTATGTGGTGGAGATTGTGCAGAGGCGAATCAAAGGGTGAAAAAACTGATTTCTCAGTTGGGCGGGTAAAGAGACATTAATTAAAGCTGTGATTGATGCTCTTCCTACATATGTCATTAGTTGTTTCAAACTCCCAAGCAATGTCTATCAAGATTTGATCAGAGATACAGCGGCATTTTGGTGAGGAGAGAGTTCAAAAGGGAAGTCAAAAATTAATTGGAAAGCGTGGAAGGATCTAGCCATTCCCAAGGAGGAGGGTGGGCTTGGTTTTAAGAATATCCAACTGTTCAATGACGTTTTGATAGCTAAGCAGTTGTGGAGACTAGTTACTCAACCCAATCTGCTTGTGATTAAGGTGATGAAGGCTAAGTATTTCCCGAAAGAGAGGCTACTAAAAGCTCTTCAAAAAGGCAATTTATCTTGGTTGTGGAAGAGTTGGTTCAAGGCCCAGTATGTCCTTTGTCATGGGGCAATATATCAAGTGGGAGATGGCAAGTCTATAAGAATCTGGGATCACCCTTGGATTCCAAGTATCAAAGGAAAGAAAACCATTCAAGATCCATCGGCCCCGAATCAATTTATATGGGTGAGCCAACTCATGAACCATGAGAGGACGACATGGAATAGGCAACTAATTGGGGAGATCTTGAACACTTATAAAGCTGAGATAATATGTTCTATTCCAATAGATCAGTGAGGGGACAGAGACAAGCTCATTTGGTATCCTAATCAGAATGGAAGTTATACAGTTAAATCAGCCTATCAAGAAATCCTAAGAGAATAGATGAGGAATCAAAACAAAGCAAAAAGCAGCAATTCAAGGGTTGCTCTGAGTCAACTTTGGAGGAGATTATGGAGATTAGGTGTTAAGGAGAAACTCAAACATTTTATGTAGAGATGCTAGAATGGCATTTTACCCACTAAGAACTAACTTATCAAGAGAGGCATTGAAGAGGACCTTGTGTGCAAAATGTGTGAAGAGCAATTTGAAACTTTGACTCATGTTTTACTTCATTGTAGACGTGTAAAGAATGTTTGAAAAATTGCAACAGTACAGTGGGAGAATGTTAATTCGAATGAGCAATTATTTCAGGACTGGTGGATACAGATTAGCACGGGGATGAAGGGATGCAACTGGAAGGAGAAAGTGCAACTTGTAGTTTATATCCTATGGATGATATGGAAATCTAAAAGTCTCTGAATTTTCCAAAACGAATGGAGAGAGAAAAGTGTTGATGTGGATCTGGCATTTGATGAATGGAGGGAATTTCAAATGGCTAAGGATTGTGGTTAGCCAACTAGACACAAAAAGGGTGTAAGGGGGTACTACATATAGTTGATAAAGTTACTGTTTTAGACATATAACTGTTACACTATCCACTATATAGGTATTATGTTTAGTTTTTATATGTAGCTTTTCGTGATAGCT
Organism: Gynochthodes officinalis; assembly: GCA_020080225.1. Taxonomy (NCBI): domain Eukaryota; kingdom Viridiplantae; phylum Streptophyta; class Magnoliopsida; order Gentianales; family Rubiaceae; genus Gynochthodes; species Gynochthodes officinalis. The sequence continues at coordinate 29,830,254 of CM034625.1, read as the reverse complement.
TATTCGTGGTCTAAGACTCGCACAGAGTACTCAGTCACTGTATTACCATTTGGTATTATTGTTTTGTTCATTTGGAAATATCAATACAACTATCGTTTTAAGAGAAAGATCCAAGTTTCATTCTTCACACATAACGAGTGGATTAAGATGAAATCTTAATAGAATGAGAGTATATAGAATATTATACACACGCACACTAGATGGGGTAGGTCATGTATTGCACTCTCTATACTAAACGGATTTGTCATACATTCAAGTGTATGAATTAATTTTTCCTGTATATAGAAAGTAATGATAGTTGTTTTGTACCCTATTAAGTAGGTAATAGGGGGAAATGGAATCATGTGAAATAACTTAATGTGAAAACCAACCAAATGCATTGGGAAATAGAAATTTAGTACTATTGATAGTTGTAAGCAATAAGAGTCTAATTAGTAATAATAAATATGAGAATACTGAAGTACAATGATAATATAAATGTTCAAACTAATAACACAACCAAACATAAAAATCCTAATGCCCAAAATAATTACATGTCTGTCATTTCTCCTACCCAAATCATCTTAGCTATTTTTTGAAGAGCTTCCTTTGCTATTTTCTTTACTCTACTTTTCTCTTTTGCTATTTTAGATACTTTGTTCCATCATCATTTAAGGTCTTCTCATCCATGAATTCCTCAAAAAAGTTGAGTGCACTTTGAGTGCCGATTGCGGTAATCTACATGCCTTCATTTTGTAGTAACAAATCTCTAGCCTTGAAATGTCAATAATAAAAGTGATATTATGACACCTACCTTTATTTTTCTATTTCATTTTATAACTATTTATTCTTCTCACTTTTTTTTCTCGCAGACCCTAACTAATTTGGGATGAAGGTGATGTTGATGTATGGCACCTAACTAAGTTTTAATGGCATCATATAGTTGACTTTATTCATCTACACAATCAAAAACTCAACTATCTTTGTTTTTCTTAGTAAACCTATGATAGTAATATAGTATATACCTTTTAATAAAGTTAGAATAAGTATAGTACAAGGCTTTTGGATAATTAGATTTCAATTATAGTGGATCTAGATTAGAAAAATGATGGCAAAGTGAACTAACAAAACATATTTGAAGTTAGAAAGTGGAAATTAAAACTTGTTTTATGCAGCTATCCTCACCTAAGTTGGAAATATTAATCCATCAGGTTATACTAATCCGCACCTAAGTTGGAATATTAAGAACTTCTCCAGGTTGATCAACTACCTAGAATAGCTATTATAATTACTTTGTATGGCTGTTATTTTCCTTACTTGCTCCACATTTCCTCTCCACACATGCTACAAATGGGGTCTTCATGGATACCTTTTCTTCTCAACTGGGCCTTAGTGGGCAGTATGCCGTGCCAACATCTCCATAAGAAGTGCTTAAGTTTTGCTTTTAACCTCAACTTCCAACTTTTCTTCCACACTGTTTTCCTTAATTCACTCGTAGTGTTGCTTTCCGATGTGAGCTTATACTCCTTTCTTCTCAAAGCATCTTGATATGCAGATTTGACTGTGTATTGCACTTGACTCTTGAACTGCCAAACTAATCTATCTCTACACTCTATCTGCTCAATTGGTATGTTTAGCACAACATTATCAACGATCTATCTCTCTAGGATAAAAGCCACTTAATTAGAGCCAATGCATTTATGAAGGCAAATTTCCATCATTTCGGCCAATATTTTAGATATAGTTTTATACACTACATTACACCAGTTAATTGGTCTATAATGAGTAATAGAGGTAGGATTTTGGATTTTTGAGATCAGAGAGATCAGTGTATGGTTTACTTGTTTGAGCATTTTATTATGAACGAAAAAATCATTGATAGCATTGCAAAAATCTACTTTCATATCATTCCAAAATGACTAAAAAAATAAGAGAGTCATACCATCAAGTCCTGGTGCTTTGCTAGGGTGCATTTGAAAAAAGAGCACTCTGTATTTCACTTTTTTCCACCTGCAAAGTTAGCCTTCGGTTCAAATCTTTGGTGATGGACAATGGTATACTTTCCAATCGTTCTTGGAATAGTTGCGGCCTTGTTGAAGTGAATAGCTACTTGTAGAAGTCTAAGATTTCCTCTTGCACCTCTTGCTTAGTTTCACATAACCTGCCATCAGCTCTAGTCAGTCTGCCAATTGTGTTTTGTCTCCTCCCATCCACTGTGGATGCATGGAAAATTTTGGTGTTTTTATCCCCTTCTTGTAACCACTGAATTGTTGACTTCTACCTCTAATATGTTCCTCTTCTCTATATGCTAGATTAATCTCCACCAGCAGCTTGCACCATTGGTTCTAGTCTTGGTTCCCTCCTTTGCTTCACAGTTATTCTAATTGTCCTTTTAACCTAACTGTTTTCTTAGAGGAGTTTGTCTTTTGCTGTTGGCTCCATTTGAGCAACTATACTTTATACCACTTGATCCTGGAGCAAAGCTTATACATTGGCATTCCTATCTACTCCCTTTCCCAAACTTCTTTCACTAACCTACTGACTTGTTCATTTCTTATCCATCTTCTATAAAAAATGAATCTCCTCTTACTTTTATGTACTTCAAGATTAGTGTCTAGTAGGAGTAAGGAATGGTCCGAGGAGTGTCTTTCAACATGATACACTCTAACTTTGTGAAAATTTGGTCCTAAATATCCTATCCGACCTTTTCTCCACAAAGCCTTCCCCCTCTTTATTGTTGGCCCAAGTGTACTTCCTCTCCACAAAGCTTATTTCACCCATTTCCATATTTCTTACGAAGTTCCTTAGGGATGTACAACTTGATTAAGTCCTGAGTCTTTCCCCTTGTTTCTCATCCGGGTGCAAAAGGTCATTAAAATCTCCTCCTATGAACCACTAGTCCCCCCATCTCCACTTTTAATGTTCCAAGTACCTCCATTGTTCTTCTCTTATTTTAGTTATGTGCTAGCATATAAAAAAATTGCCCAAAACTTGGTGGAGCTACCTATCAGTGTACATTCCAATTGGATATAGAAGCTTGTGGAAATGATATTACTAACAACAATAATTCCTATCTAGCATACCAACAACCCCCTTTTAGTTCCCTCTAGTTCTACAATTCGCAATCTAGCTTGAAATCTCAATCTCCTACACATGGTTGCCCCAAAGCTTCTCTCTTCTGTTTTTTTTTTTTGGTTTCCGATAGAAATATTATTTCTGGGTGGTGGGATCTTAACATCTCCCTCAACTGGAAAATTGTAAAGAACCGTCCAAATTTATAAAATTCCACACACATACCTTTATGGCTCCCCTTGGGACCAATTAAGGCTGGTGCCCTCCACCTTTGAAATTCTGGAAGTGCCTTGATTTTGAATTTTTATTATCTTATTCTGCTTACCTTTATCTTCCTCAAATTCTGAGCTCTCATCAATTAATCTCCATCCCTTTTTATACCCGAAAGTACTTTTACCCACTAGTTCTCCCTCTTTGGCATCCTAAAATAGCTCCCATTTTGACCCTTCCCAGTCTTTCTTTTATGTTGTAGCCATGTTCCTTTACTATTCTAGAGGGTGGACCCATTTGTTTTTCCTTATCTTCATTTCCTATCAATTGTCTTGCTGAGACATCATAGCTGATGGGGATAGTTATAAAATCAACTTGCTAGATTCAGGGTTTCTTTGCCTTGGTTTGACTAGTGGTCAATTTCCATCACCTCTCTGTATGCCAACGTTGAAGCTGTTTTAGACAAAAAAATCTCCAATCATCCCCTTGTTTCCAAACTCTTCTTCTTTTAGACTAATCATGGCTGCCTCTTTTCCTTCATGCCCTACCTCTATTCTATCCTTTACTGCACCTCTATTCTGCCCGTCTCCTACCTCTGTACGGACAAAAGGAACCTGTGGCACTAGTGGAACATTTTGTTCCTTTGCCTTCGTAGTCTTTCCTACAGCCCCTGCATCACTACTCTTGTCTTTCGGCTATAAAACCATATCTACTTCCTTGCCTTTCTCTTTTAAATTACTCCTGCCACCTGAGGCATGATGCCAATCCTCATATTGTCCATGCTTTATCTCCTTTCTCTATAAATCCACCATTCTAATCTAGCAAGATTTTTCAGAATGGCCAACTAGTCTACAGTACTAACAAAAGGCTGCAAGCTTCTCAAACCTGAAATTAATCCCATGGATCTACTTGTTTAGCTTCAACTTGGTCCCTTTTAGGAATGGCTTGTTAAAGTCAATTTCAGTAAGAATTTCAAGTATCTCTCAGCCTTGCTGTCGCCCTCAGGAAGTAAAACATCAATAACTTTGCTGAACATCTTCACAACTCTGAGCCCTGTTTCCCATGACATGCATTGCATTAGTACAGCTTCAATAGTTTGAAAGTTTTTTTCCTGAAGCCGCATCTCCTATGTCCACTCCTTCAAAATTAAATAATTTTGGTCAAACGTCCATCCTTTTCCTTGTAACACTCTTAGCTTGTCTTCGTTATTTTTTAAGACAAACTGGAATCAATTTTTCCCTATCTCCCTTACTGAAAAAGCTTCATTTGTTGGTCATATAGTCTCCAATTTGTTTTTCAAGCCTGTAAAGTTCATCCTTTTTTCCCCAAACACCCCTCCAATCAAGCTTCTTCGGTACTCCTCTTTACTGGTTTTGATGTCTTCATTATCAAGCTCTACCTCAGTTTCCTCTTCCTTAGATAGCTTGATTTTATAAAGCATCACCACCACATCCAGTTCAGGATTGAAAGAAGAACCACTTTCCATCTCCTAGTCTGTAGAAGCCAAAGAACAACTAGCCTGGAGGTGAGAAAGAAGTAGAAAGTTAGAAAGAAAAAGAACTAAAACTGGTTTTCCAACAAAGTTTAGGGGGGAGGGATGTCGGTTGTAAGGCAGATTTGGATTCAAAGCTAATTGAAGCTTGCTGTAAGGACTTTTGCTATTTCTAGTTAATTATGTCAGAGACCTGGAAACCAGACAGCTAAATTAGTTAATTTCTTAAGAAAGCTCATATAAAGCCGATTAATCATTAACTATTAAAGATATAAGTAAAGTTTATATTGTTCTCTCTTACTCCTACTGATTAGGAAGCTAATTATATTTCTTGGCTGGTGGACCACTTTGCCTCCTTAAAAGCACTTTTTTCCTTTTCTCCAAGAGAGAGACCTAGCACTCCAAAGTAGACCATTAATAAGAAAGGAAAATAAAATGAACACCCTTCCCCATGTCCATTCTTCAATTTACTATTGTTGGAGCGGTTGAATGCCTTTAACATTCAATGTTCTGTTGGCTCAAGTTTCGACCTCTATGGTGTTGTTGCCTCTACATTTTATTATTAATCTTCTTAAACTACAAAGTTTTAACACGAAATTGTAATAAACTCACAATTGTGCATGCCTTAAATTTATTCAATTAAAGGAAAGGATGTTGTTGCACTTTTCATTAGTCTTGCTAAATATGTAAAATTATAAGGGTAAATAGTAAATAACCCATTAAATTATATGTGGGTTTTAGTATACATTTTAAAGTTTCAATTCAAAAGTTTATATTCTTAAACAATACATTTTTTCCATAAATAATGATAATTGTAGTGAAATCTTATAATGAAAAATTATATTGACTAATGTAGTAATGATATTAAAACAAAATTATACCTTATTATTTTATACTTTTTAAGTAGTGCAATAAATATTTTTTTGGATTCATGCCACATCAGTCATAGTAAGTTTTCATTACAATTTTTTTCACTAAAAATATCATTATTAAAGATTAAAGTGGAAAACGGACATTCTAATTATTAGTTTTATATTACTCTTATCCCGTAATTTTTTTTTTGAAAGAAAATATCATTTTATTAAACATGATCAACTAAACTATAGGTCAATAGGGCCTCAGTAACAAAAGGGGGGCATCTGATCCCTTAATTGAGAATGAAAAAAACCAAATTTTATTGCAATAAAAGTTAATAAATTATAAAAAATTTCTCTCCTCGTCATGTTCACCGAACCACGGAGGAGAAAACAACAACAAATCATGACTGTTGTAACTTCCAAAACTACACTATACTCATTCGAAACCCTAACAAAACAAAAAGCATCCAATAGACTGTAACAAAAAGATTGACGCACTAGAGCCTAAACATCAATCGCAATCTGATAGCTGAGTTTAGATGACAGCCGTAACCAAATAGAGAATATGGGTACACTGCACATCAGTAAACGTCTTCAAAAATTAAACCTGAGCTTTCTACAACCCAAGAACTAACACAGATAGACTCCAGACCAATGAACATTGAGCACAGATGACACCATGATTGACTAGATAACCTGGATATGGAAATCAGACTTGCTACCTTCTCAGAAAAAAACGACATGTCCAGAGGATCATATCCATACATGTTTCCAATTTCTACTAAATTTTTGCCTTAGTACTTTATTCAAACAGTTTATAGGCAATCATAATTCTGAAGAAATCCTGAACATTGGATCATATGTAATCAAACCAAAATGAATCCATAACCATCACTCACAATCTTTCAGACTTCCAAACCACAAATCAATGCAGCAGCAACGTAAGAAGATAAACCCATCATCAACTGATCAGCTAATCATAGCAAACTTACATAGCAATGCCGAAAGATTGGAATAATGGGACTTTTACTGTCTCTTGAAACAGTTTATAGGCAATCATCCCGATCTTACATGTTTGACATTTCGCTGATGATGAGATCCCATTGTCTTTGTATTCTGCCGCCATTTCAATAGTCAATGCCCCAAGTAAAACATGGGATGGTCGATAAGAGAAACTCCAGTCGAAGCCATCGACTTTGACTAATCATCCCACATATGTGTGTGTGTGGGATAAATACTGGAAGGAAAAAGGCCAGAGGCAGCTTACCGAGACACGTCATGCCCACATGCTGAAATCAGCCCCACCCATCTGCACCAACCCTACCCATAGCCTAGCCTCCACCAAAGAAAGACTCACCGCCTCCAAACCACCACACAATGAGTAGGCACCCTATTGCGTCAATCAACATATTTTACACCATGAAGATAACACACAAAATCAATCCACACATATATTTGGCACCAAGTCATACAAAAACCACACCTGCTGCCAAGAACCGAACTCAAACAAAGAAAACAAACAACGGATTACAGCAATAGAGCCCATTACAGCAATGAAGGCCAACCGTTAACCACATGAGGCATCTGTACCATGAACACAAAGATGGAACAATTAGTGCACACCCATCTTGGCTATTTAGAAGATGGATCAATTAGTCTATAACTATACACAAAGATGGATTATTTCCGTCTTGGCCATTTAGAAGAAATTAGTCCACACCTATGTAATCCCTTAGGTTAATGAATTGCTGCCCCTGCTACCTAAGCACAGTAATCTGTTTCAACTGCCAGTACCAAAGTAAGCAAGAAAAAAACAGTAGTATGAGGAAATTCAAAATTAACCAAGAGAAAATCATAGTTGGAAAAAAAGACCAACTCCCTCATTAAAAACACATGTTTAAGCTCTTGACCTTTTTGCATTTCCAGCCACTAACTGAATTTGTTGAAATTCAATCCATTCCAGTATTGCCATATCTACCACCTCCTGTTCTGATTTTTTCCCCCTGGAAAATTCATAAGTTTCGGGTCTTCCACAACCACCACAATATATACACTGATAATTGCACTCGATCTAAAGCTATGTTAGTATTCTACACACTACACACCTTGCCCCACTAGCTCTGAAAATAGCCACTTTCCTCTTGCAATCCCTCCCAGTTCACTAGAGATATTCTCCACACAAATTTGGCTCTATCACAAGTCAAAAATAAATGTTCTAGTGTTTCCTCCTGTACACCACACATACTACAAATTGGATCTAATCCATCCCTTTTTTTAACAACTCCACCTTAGTCGGAAGTATCCCTTGACAACATCTCCATAGGAATAGTTTCAACTTCCCCTTAATCTAGAGTTGTCATATTGTCCTTCACATCCTTTTAATTTCCGCATTCCCCGTACTACTCTTAGCAATGCAGGCTGCGTGTCTTTTTGCCTCCACAATACACTTATAAGCCGTATGCACCATATATTGACTTTTACTGTCATAGTGCTATCTTATTCGATCTTTGTCCCCTATTTGGCTAATCTAAATTTTAAGAATTTCATCAGCATCTTGTGGGTGAAACACACTCCTAACCAAATTTGGATTCCATTTCTTTCCATCTCCAGTCATCAATTGACTGCACCATGTGACTTAGACAGTAGTAGCTTTAGTTAGGAGTGGTTTGAAATTTACTCTGTGAGGCAACCAAGAAAACTCACACAGTCTAATTGACTTACCATCACCTACTTGATACCTCAGTCCCATGTCCAAAATATACCTTACCCCCTCCAACAACTCCACAACCATGATGCATACAGTGGAACTCCAATTTTCAACAACGCTCCCTTTGGAAAGTATCTAGCCTTCATAACCCTACTCATCAATAGACTTGGGTTTGAGATTATTCACCACAATCATTTAGCCAGAAATGCATCATTAAACAGTTGAAAATCATGGAAACCCAATCCATCCAGTTCTTTTGGAATTGCTAGCTTGGACCATTTTTTCCAATGAATCTTGGACCCTTTATTGTCATTTAATCCCCACAAAAAATTTGTAGCCTTTTTGCTCAATGCTTTACAAATTCCAACAGGCAACTTGAAACAAGACATAACATAAAAAGGCAATGAATCAAACATTACTTTGAGAAGAACTTCCTTTCCTACTTGACTCAACAACTTTGCTTTCCAATTCAGCTTCGGACAGATTCAAGTACATAGTTAAAAACTTCCTTCTTAGATTTACCAATAACAAGTGGTAACCCCAAATACTGGGCACTTCTTTGTTCCCTAACACCTCTTAAAGTTTGGATAACACCTGTTTTACGGCCTTCATTAGCATATCGACTAAATAATATAGAAGATTTTTCTAAATTGACAAGCTGTCCAGATATTGCACAGTACTCTTCCATGATCGTTCGAACTTGCTGAACTTGCTTTACTATAGCCTCACAGAAAAGTAAAGAATCATCTGCAAAAAAGAGATGAGTTAGCAGTGGACCAATCCTGCACAATCTCATTCCCTGATATTCTCTATCTCTAGCTGCCTTACTAATCAATGTCGAGAAGGCTTTCAAGACAATAAGGAAAGAATATGAAGATATAGGATCCCCTTGCCTAAGACCATCCCTAGATGGTAACACATATCCACTGACCTCACCATTTATATTAAAAGCATAAGAGGCAGAACTAATACAATTGACAATCCATTCAATGAATCTCCTTGCAAAACCCATTTGTTTTAAAACCTGACCTAAAAAACCCCACTCAACCCTATCATAAGCCTTGGCCATATCTAATTTTAAGGCTATAAAACCCCTTTTACCTCCCCTAAGACTATTGATGTAGTATATACACTCATATACAATAGCCACATTATTAAGAATTTGCCTTCTTGGAATGAATGCAGCTTGACTTTCATGAATACAATAAAGAAAGCACACTTTCATTCTTTCTGGCAAAATTTTTGAAATAACTTTATAAACAACATTACATAAACTTATGGGTCGATAATGAGATACCTGGGTGGGATTTTTTATCTTTGGAATAAAGGTAATTAGGGTATGATCATATTTTTCAACATTTACTGATGCACAAAAAAAATCATTGTCAGCAAAATAGATATCCATTTGAACAATACTCCAGTAATATTGAAAGAAAAGTGGGCTCATACCATCTAGCCCTAGGGCCTTGGTTGGATGCATTTCAAAAATGGCTTGGCTGATTTTGGAATCTTTGACAAGTCAGGTCAATCTTGCATTCATTGCACTTGTTATTGTTTGTGGGATGCCACTCAAGCAATGGGGCCTACTTTGGGGAGAAGAAGTTGAAAACAGTTTGGTGTAATAGCTTGTGATTTCTGAATGAATATCCTCCCTTGTTTCACAAAGCCCACCAGTTTCTTTCACCAATCCAGCAATCGTGTTCCTTCTCCTTCTTTGAACAGTGTAGGCATGGAAAAACTTGGTATTTTTATCCCATTCTCGTAGCCATTGTATACGAGATTTTTGTTGCCAATAAACCTCCTTCGCTCTATATGTTTCTGTCAACTCCCGTTGCAAAAACCACCAAGTCTTCCAATCCCTTTCTCCCCTTAGTTGGCTCAACTAATCCATTTTTCCATTTAACTCTGTGATCCTCCTAGCAAAATTTGTGCACACCTCTCTACTCCATTTTAAAAGGGTTATTCGACAGTTTCTAATTTTGCCACACACTTGATACATTGGAGTGCCAAATTGCTCCAGATCCCAGGCTTTCTTTATAACCTCCCTTGCACCCACATTTTGAATCCATGTTTTTTGAAAATAGAACCTCATCTTTCATTGCTGTAATTTAGGACTCAAACTTAACCACAGAAGGCAATTATTTGAAGATTGGATTTCAATATGTTTTACTTCAGCCTTTGGGAATTTAAACATCTAGTCTGATGAGCCAAATAATCTATCTATCCTCTCTTCTACACATCCTTCATGCATCCTGTTATTTGTCCATGTAAAATTCCTACCAAAAAAGCCCAAGTCTGCCATTCCTATGTTCTGGATAAAACTCCTGAAAAAGTGACTTGAAAACATGACTTGGATAAACTCCCAAGTCTGCCATTCCTATGTTCTGGAAACTAGCTTCAGTCCTTTCCTCTTCCCTTTTTTCTCATCATGACCTACCAAATCATTAAAATCCACACCCATAAACCATATAGCACCCCATTTGCTTTTGGCTTGTTGAAGATATTCCCACTGTTGACTTCGACCCTGTGCATCTGTACTTGTATACACAAATATAGCCCAACTCTTATCCTGTTCACCCTCTTCTTGGTATTGTATTTCAAAACTAAACTTCATAGGTATCACTTGATGGACTATAATTCTAGCATTCCAAAAGACTGATAATCCGCCATTGGCCCCCATTGAATCCACATTTTCCATCTATTATAATTTCGCAAACTTATGCACATTTTTTGTATAAAGGATCGCTGCTGTTTTGTCTCACACACAAACATAATTTCAGGCAGGTGAAGTATTACAGACTCCTTTAATTGAAAATTTGTAGAGGGCCCTCCCGAAACTCTACAATTCTACACACAAACTTTCATTGATTCACTTTGGGCCATTTCAAGCTAGCTTCTTCCACCTTGCCTCCTACAGATTCTACTCCTTTCTCCCTATTTCTTTTATAACTTTCCATCCCCCTATCTTTAGCCCGATCATCCTCTTCATTTCTAATCATCCATTTCATTTTTTCTTCTACCATATCCTTAAGCTGTGAGAAACTTGTTGGAACACCTGGACCCTAGCCTCTGGACTGACCAGTGTGCCTCCATCTTTGGTTTAACTCCCTATGGATATTGGCATTCATATAACAAAGAACAAGAACATTAACAAGTGTCTCAATAGCCACATCTACCCTCTTTGCAGTAGATTCCATTACCTTTTCAGACTCCATTGACAGAGGCACTAGACGTCCTACTAAACTTGCTGACAATGGTGGTCCATCCAAATGCTCGGGCTGGAACAAACTTGTTTGAATAGCCAACCCCTCTCCTTGGGACAAAGCTTTCAACATTCCCTACGGCCACATTGATAAACCTGGATACTACCAAAGAGCACATTGAAGTATCACAAAGAACCTAAACATTCGGGTTCTTAGCCTTCTGGCTCTTCATGTGCCGTTCCTACATACGGAGACCCATGTATTCACCACCTACTTGTTCCCAACTGCCCGGGGCTTTAATTGATTCTGGTTTGCCTCATGCACTATCCGCGATGTCCTTTCCCCAATCATCCATCCCTTGTTCTACGCCTAAAGAACAGTGATCTCTGGCCTTCCAATGCTCTTCTTTCGCCAATTCAGTATGCAAAACAATCCTTACAAGTCTTGAAGAGCTTGTCTTCAATTGGCTTCCTTTTGCCCCTGCTGCCTGTCTACCTCCACGTCTCTATAATTCTTGTAATCCTATAGCTCTAAACCAATCACCAAACTGGCCTTCTTGAATCGCATGATTCCTACAGTTTTCTCTTTTGAACCAGCAAGATCTTTTCACATGACCTACTCGCCCGCAATAAAAACAGAAAGTCAGTAACTATTCATACTTAAAACTCACCAACACGTATGCTCCTTGAACGTGATTTGTGTCCTTCTGAGTAGCGGTAAATCCAACTTTACAACAACCAACAGTTTGAGATACCTACCATATGTACTACCCATTTCAAAAAGCACAACACCCCACACTTTCTTGAAAATGGAACCAATCTTCAACCCTATTTCATAAGACAGCTAGTGATTCGGAATATCCCAAACCTGAACCCACATGTTAATTGTGTTGAAAGCTTAATCCTAAATATTGAGCTCAGCTGACCATTCCTTCAACACCAAATATTGTTGCTCAAAAGACCACAATCTGCCAAACAGCACTTGAGTCTGGTTCCCATGACTATGAAACACAAACTGAAACAAGTTTGGACCCAACTCTATGACAGTAAAAGGTGCCTTGGTTAGCCATATTGCTTCTAAAGTAAGTTTCAATCTAGTAAAAGTAGCTCTTTGCTAACCATAGATTTTCCTCACTAAGCTTTATTCACACAAATCGTGACTGGAGAGGACATCCTCCACCTGTAACTCTACGCCTAAATCCTCCTCCGTGAAAGCTTAAATTTCCTAAAATGAGCTACCACCTCCTCCTCCATGTCCGGAATAGACTTTCCCACAAATAACTGAATTGCAAGAACGTGCAACTAAACCCCCCCTAGGAAATCAGTAACAAACCAAAGTCTGGCAGAAATGCTAAATTAAAGAGTAAAATCTATTGGAAGTATAGAAAAGATGATGTAATTGCAGTGAAAAAATAGTTATGCAACACAACATATTATCCATAATTCATACAAAGAGGTAGTCGCAAAAAAAAGTTCTAAAACCTAAAGTAAAACTGAAACTGAGCTATTAAGTCTTTGGGAAACTCAGGAACTAACAATAGAAACATCAGTTTTGAGAGATGAGGATTTATGCCATATGAAAACCAGCAAACCAATGAAAACACAATAGTCAAAAACAATGACAAAACAAGAAAAAAAAAAAAAAGCCCTCCAAACCAGAGGAAGACTTTTCTCCGAGAGAGAAAACCAGACACTCTACAAGAGAGACTCATACGAAAAACTTCAAATTTGATGCTTCTGTAAATGGTTATTTAATCCTAAGAGTAATGACTGAAATAATAACAAATTATAGTGAATTTATATAGTGACTGACGTGGTAACCATGAAAATACAAAATTATCTCTCATTATTTTGTCTTTTATAATGAGAATGAATGAATGATTTTGTCTTTTCATAATTGTCACATCAGTCACGGTACAAAGTCCCTATGATTTGTCATTATGTGTATCGTTACTCTCAATCCTAATCCAACTGTGAATTCGACCTTATCCCACGGTGTGACTCAATTGAGAAACAATTTTCCTAATCCCACTGTGTATCGTTTTCTCCGCACCCTCTTCTATATACACTCCGTTCCTATGTTTGCTATCGAACAACATTCTCATATTTCTGCTCTTAAAACACTCCTAAAACCCGAAAAATATTATTCTCATCTAATTAATAACAACCATGGTGATTATCTCCGACAACCAATCGCCGCCGCCAGTAGAACAAAAGCCAGAACGTCGAGTTCCGAACAAAGCGAATGGTCTGGACATGGAAAACTACTCCTGGGGACAGTCTCTTCAGGAAGCCACCATAAACGTGACCGTTCCACCCGGAACAAAGGCGAGGCTCATTGTATGCGAGATTAAGAAGGATCACATCAAAGTCGGGCTTAAAAATCAGGCCCCAACTCTCGAAGGAGATTTGTTCGCATCTGTGAAACCCCAGGACTGTTTCTGGAGTTTGGAGGATCAGAAGACAGTTTCAATTTTGCTGACAAAGCAGGACCAGATGAACTGGTGGAAGAGCCTGCTGAAAGGCGGCCCCGAAATTGATACGCAGAAGGTGGAGCCCGAGCCATCGAAATTGTCGGATTTGGATTCTGAGACAAAAGCAGCGGTGGAGAAGATGATGTTTGATGAGAGGCAGAAATCAATGGGTCTTCCGACAAGCCAAGAGATCCAGAATCAGGAACTCATGAAGAAGTTCAGGGATCAGTTTCCGGATATGGATTTTTCAGGGGCGAAGATGATGGGTTCATGAGATCCTGTTAGGGATTTAGTTGTACTGCGATGATGGGTTTTTGTTTGTTCCAATAAAATTAGGATTTGTCTTAATCAAATAGCTTTGAACCCTTGGTTGGAGAATTTTTCTTCATCTTTCGCTTGGTTCAGGAAAAACTGTCATGGAAGATGGTGAATGGAATAACGTTTACATTTTTCTGTTGAAATTCCTCGGCCTGAGGAAACTAAGCACCTACTAATAAGATCTTCCAAGTAATCCTCTGCCACCTTTTCCCAATGATTTGAGGATTTGGAGTCCTGGAGACCCTCGGCTATCCATAAATTGATTATAATTTTTTTGCAATCAATTCCAGAATTTAGTGGGAAAAACCCCAGAAAATGGAAGCAATCTTTCAAGTGTATATGGGGTAAGTACTTGTGACTTAAAAACAAGTATTTTTGCATGTACCCTATATTATCAGATACTTGAGTTTAGGCTATCGTAAGTGTTGACCAAGAGCTGTATGAACTTGGAATGGTGAGGAGAATACTAGCGATAACAGCAATTGCTAATCGTAGTCCCCTGAATTTCCGAGCAACTTGCTTTCCAATACCCCCCAATTGAAAGGGCAGCTTTCTTCTCCGAACAACAATTCTCCAACATTCCCAACTTTGATTTTACTTTAGAAATCTCACACAATGAGAATGGTTCTGGGGAATAATAGTGGGAAATTCCATGAAAAGTCTGGTTGTCAATGTTCGACTACCATTTTTGTTGTTTGGAAAATAACTCTCTTAAATTTCCATAAATCATCATGATAATCGGATAACTTCTTCTCTTGAGAAATTGAGGCAGCAATTCACCTTTATCCTCAATGCTCCATTAGTGAATTTCATCAAGAAAGGATTTGCTGTTATCCTCACTTCACTGTCCATGAGTTTCATATCACGAGTTCTCAAAAGTTGGGACAACACTTGGCCAAAATTAGATGTAACGTTGAGCCATGCTCAATGAAAATTATTGACAATATTAGGGTGACGATAAACCTTTTTGGCCAGAGTATTTTTATCCAATGCCTCCCATCCCGCAATTGTGACGATAGTTATTCCAGACGATGATCTACTAAGTTGATCAATGATTTCGGTTATGTCGTCATCAAAACCAATCAAGATTTCCTGATGATGACTGACTCGAACTTCGACCTTTAAACGTCCACACACCAATTCATTTTGGTTTGCGAACTGTAATTCTAACTTTCATTGGGTTTATGTAAATTTTATTGTTATTTTTTGAATTGATAACCAAAAATTCTCTTATAATTTGAGAAAGCCTAATGGTATTCTTACTTCACTCTATTGTCACTCTTTATTTATTGTTAAAGATGTAAGTTTTTGCCACTAAAACTAGAATGCCAATGTTGTCACTCTTAGCAAAATATACACATCTTCTAGTATAAGAAAACCCTCAACGTTGGTCAGTGAAGGAACTACTTAATTTTTACTGTATTGCGGTTATAAATACTCAGGGTGTATTTGGTTGAGAGGTTTGGGAGGAAATGAATGAGAATGAAAAAAAATGTGATGTTTCTTTAAGAGATATCATTACTTGAACAATAACTTCAAATGCCAAAATTATGGTATTTTCCATTCTTTCCCATTTTGGGGGTATGAAAGTAATTATCCACAAAAAAAAAAAAATCCTTATCTAAGGTTGTGAAAGCAATATTTTGTATATTTGGAAAAATTATTATTATTATTATTATTTTTCAGTACAAAACAAACAATATAATTATAATGAAAAAAATATATTATCATTCCTATTCTCATTTCTTTTAACAAATCAAGCGCCCTCTCGTTGTTCCTCAATTTAAACTACAAGAAAAATGGAATATAGCAACAATTGAAAAACTCGGCACAAGTTGATGTGACTAATGAATATTTTAGTGACACAGTGGACAGTTGTCACAATTTGGCTGTGATAAAGATAAATTTAGAGATAACTAGTCAAGTATTATCAGTAAGTTGTCATTATATAGCTTGCGCAATTTATTGGTGCCGATTGGGATTGATGTTGTCATTGATGCTCATTGAAAATTCAACATCTCGTTGCTAGTAAAAGTATTAATGAGAAAAATTGTGACAATAAACAACACGTTGTCATTTTGATTCAGCATTTCAAACTAACATTTTTTTTTTTGGTGGAGGTGGGGGGTGGTGGTGGGGTGATGGAGGGGGTGGGGATGGCTGGGTTTCAAGGCTTGAGGGTTTGGCCAAAAAACAAAAAACTGCTCAATTCGTTTCTCTTTAACGAATTTTCTGTATTGGTGTCAATAGTAATCCAGAAACATATTGGCCAATGCATCTATAATGTAACTTGGTTATTAAGCACAATAAGAATGATTTTTATTTGTACCTCTAACTTAATTGATATAATAAATACTTATAAAAGCTTTTAAACCAAGTTTTATAATCACATATTCATCTGTGGATTCTTTGCGAATCATACTCAAAACATATCCAATTGTAGGATTGTGATCTGATTTCGGTTTAATTTTATTAAACAAGTGATGTGTATAGATTAAGCTGAGTTACTAGTCAAAAACTAGAGTTTCGGATCTTGGAGTCCAAAGATCAAACTTCGAAGACAAACGAAGTTCCGGACCTTGGAGTCAAAGGCCAGGACCTTCGCGCTACCTGCAACGGCATGACTTCCACTTAACTTCGGAACTCTGCGTCCATAAATTGGTAGTACACTAAAAGCACACTAAGTGAATAGGACCTTTGACCCTCAGGGTAGGAAGTGGAAACTCAATAGAGTTGTGCTTATCCATAAGCATGTAACCGCAGCCTATAAGTATGGGACGTGCACAACATTATGTGGCAATCAAGGGCACAAATCATGAAAGAAGATAATTTCCTCAAATCATGGAAGAGGATAATTCTCCCTAAATCATGGAAAATGATATGCATTGGTTGTAACAAACAAATTCCCCTAAATGAGGGAAAAGGATAGATATATAAACCCTAGAGATAATCAGGTGAGGGGACACTCTTTGACTATTGAGAAAGTAATATACTCCGGCGAAAGTACTAACTTGAGTATCGGAGAGTCTACCCCGGAGAACCACTCCGAGATCTATTTTGCAGGAACATCCATTGTTAAACACCCAAAAGATCTTGGATCATGACAATTGGATTAGATCGTCACCAATTGTGAATTACAACTTCATCAAGTGGCGCCATCTGTGGGAATGAAAAAATTTCTTGATTTCAAAGGAATATTCACAATCCCTTTTTCATTCCGACCTATATGAAGATGGTGGATACTAGATCTGGAAGCCGGAGAGCAGCTGAAGGGACTAGCCGAAGAGGTGCACGGCGTAGCCGTTCAGGACCAA
Source organism: Gynochthodes officinalis (assembly GCA_020080225.1). Taxonomy (NCBI): domain Eukaryota; kingdom Viridiplantae; phylum Streptophyta; class Magnoliopsida; order Gentianales; family Rubiaceae; genus Gynochthodes; species Gynochthodes officinalis. The sequence goes on along the minus strand of CM034625.1, from coordinate 29,812,629 downwards.
GGACAAATGATCCATTATATCTGGGTGACATTTTTGAACAATCATAACATCATTTTGATCATGCCGGTCTCAACATACACCGCCAAACGAAGACAAATCTCTGGCACGTAAACAAAAAGAAGATGATGAGCGGGCTTTCACTAAGTTACATCGTACGTAGTTTGAAGAATTCTGCCGAACTAGACATCACTCTGGGAATGAACACAATTAGGGTGATTGTGAGAAGATCAAACGGAAAAGAAATGATGACAAAAGTGATGGCAATGCTTTCCATGCTGATAACAATTACGAGAATGAGCATTTTAGGGTTAAACCAAAACATAACCCTAAAGTCCCCGACATGACAATTTCCCTCCAATCAGGGATCGTGTGGCGGATGATATATATGGCTTGTTGGGGTTGGATGATGAAGGAGACGTTCTCTCGCCATTTAAGCCTAATATTATGCAATATCCAACTCCGACTAGGTTGAAAATGTCCGTTGGAATCCCTTCCTATGAGAGGGATACTGACCCCCTAAATTCCTTATTGTGATTTAAATACACGATGAATTTCAAGAATGCTCCAATGGAGATTATGTGCAAAGCATTCCCCATCTATTTGAGCGGGAAGATACGGGTATGGATCGACAGCTTATCCCGTAACAATATTTCTTCATTTAGGCTGTTAGCTCAACTTTTTCATACCCACTTTTTTTCAGAGGAAGAGATTCCACAAAACTAAAGCAGATCTGATGAATCTTAAATAAGCGAAGGATGAATCCCTCAAGTCATATGTGGAGAGATTCAATGATGGGAGCTTACAATAGCTGGCAGAATATATCAATTGGTAATCTCAGCCTTTATGAATGGTCTCAACCCAGGACCATTCTATACAAAATTGGCTCGAGACACTCTAGTCGATACTTAAACACTTTTACAGATGGTGGAAAGCTACACCAAAGGAGAAGAAGCCAATAGAAAGAAGAGAGAAAAACGATAAACATGAAAAAAGGCATCAGGAAGACACTCAAGGAAAATATTGCCCTAAAAGTGCCTTCCATCGTTTGAATTACAATAGAGAAAGGACAAAACCTCAATTTCAGGAAAAAAAAGCTTAATGCCATTAACTAAAAGTCACACTGAAATCCTAGCCATACATAAAGATCTTCTCCGACCTCCAGTTCCATTAACTGTAGTGTCATACAAAAGACCTCGGCATTTCTGGTGTACCTTTCATGACGATCATGGACATTACACTAAAGATTGCAAGGACCTCAAGAATGAAATAGAAGATTGTATCCGCAATAGGATGGTGGGTCAGTATGTCCAGCAATGGCACTCAAAAACCCAACCCCAATCGAGGTCATCAACACATCAAGATCTGGAAGCTACCTGCTAGCCACGATGAAGGGGAATTTATTACCCTGAGTCTGGCACGTTAGCAATTTAAAACGCTTCTATGTCTAATTATTCTTCTTGCTGAATAAAGTATCATTTTGTTCTTAAATTGAGTAGCAGAACTATGACTTCCCTGAACTCAGTTCAAGGTGGTGAAACTGCCTTGCTAAATTTTAAATCAAGGAATCCGCGTGTAACCTTGGTTCAGCTGAGTTTAGCTACGAACTCCATAACATCCCAAGAAGGTGAGGGGATACAGACATCCATATAAATGTCAAAGAAGAAAATTTTATTATTTTTATAGAATTCCCAAAACATCCTAAGGGGTGGGGACCTTGGCCTCAAAATTCCAAAAACATCATAAGGGGTGGGAACCTTCACCTCAAAGTTCCCAAAACATCCTAAGGGGTGGGAACGTTCGCCTCAAAGTTCCCAAAACACCCGAAAGGGTGGAGATCTTTGCCTCAAAGTTCCCAAAACATCCTAAAGGTTGGGGGCCTTTGTCTCAGCTTGACCTTGTTGAGCCATAAGCTCCAATTCATCCATCATTACATCTATGGGATCCCTATTTGAAGTTGTCACTTTTAGACCCGCTCCTTTCAAAAAGGTCTCCATCTCAGTGGTCTTCAACCTCCAAGTTCTGCTTGTACGGTTTTAGTGCACCATGGAGACTCTGGACTTTTGACGTTCCTTATTAACCTCATTAGTTAAGACATCCTAAAAGCCTACTCTTGATAAGACCTTCGCCTGATATTATCAAACCAAGGTCTTGAGGGGCTTATGATGTGTTAGATTAAGCTGAGTTACTAGTCGAGGACCAGAGTTTCGGATCTTAGAGTCCAAAGATCAAACTTCGGAGAAAAACGAAGTTCCAGACCTTGGAGTCAAAGGCCAGGACCTTCGCGCTACCTACAATGGCAAAACTTCCACTTAACTTCGGAACTTTGCGTCTATAAATCCGTAGTACACTAAAAGCACACTAAGTGAATAGGACCTTTGAGTCTCAGGCCAGGAAGTGGAAACTCAATAGAGTTGTGCTTATCCATAAGCACGTAACTATAGCCTATAATTATGGTACGTGCACAACAATATGTGGCAATCAAGGGCACAAATCATGGAAGAAGATAATTCTCTAAAATCATGGAAGAGGATAATTCTCCCTAAATCATGGAAAAATGATATGCATTGGTTGTAACAAACAAATTCCCCTAAATGAGGGAAATGGATATATATATAAACCTTAGAGATAATCAGGTGAGGGGACACTCTTTGACTATTAAGAAAATAATATACTCTGACAAAAGTACTAACTTGAGCATCGGAAAATTTACCCCGGAGAACCACTTCGAGGTCTGTTTTGTAGGAACATCCATTGTTAAACAGCCGAAAGATCTTGGATCGTGACAATTGGATCAGATCGTTACCAGTTGCATATTACAACTTCATCAACAAGTATTATTATCAATTGATACCAAACCATTCTATCCATATATAACATATATACACACACATACATATAAAGTGACTTGTTGGATTTTCAAATTCTAACCACATCTCCAAAAGTAGCAAAAAATTTAATGCTAAATATTTCAAATCAAACATGGAATACATTCCAAAATTGAGATATTTTATCATAAAACCTTTTACCTATTTAACTTAATTACTTATTGCTAATTTTTAATCTAGATTTACTTTCCACTATTATTGTTCTATCATCATTTTTTTAAATTAACATAAATGTCGCTCCAATCAATTGTTAATTCTCCTCTCATAATGCAACATATTTGTCTATTATATCTAAACAATTTGAACTTAGTGTAGATATGCTTACATTCCACAAAATATACCTGGTCAATTTTTAATTCATCCTTTAATCAATCTCTAACAAATCAATATTAATTTCTTTTTCCTAACACTTGAACTTTTGCCCTTCAATTACTTTAAATCTTATAAGGGTAAATAATGCCATTTGTCTCTCAATTTGGGATGTTAGTTTTTTTTTTCCATTATATTAAAAATTTTTGAATTTGGTCGCTTAGCTTATAATGATTCAAAGTAATCCTTTTATAATAGAATCAAACTAAATGAGATTTAATACATTGAATCACTAACTTTCACAATTTATAAATATTGTATTTAAATTACATTTTTAATTATTTAAATTAATTCAAATTTTGTCATTTTACATTTTAGATAGTTAATGGATAATTTTGTCTATTCATAATATATTTTTAACAACTAATGAAAATTTTTGTACATTGTAAAAATTAGTATAAATTTCGAGGTGATAAATGTGAAATTAAAATTTTAAGGAATATTTGGTGAAAGATTAAAAATTTGGAGTAACTATTTACAGTTTACATTTTTTAATTTCCTTTTTTTTCCACTGTATGTTCCCCTAGCCATGTGTAACTCATGTAATTAAATGCATTATGTCTTGTGTAGTTTGATTCCATTAGAATGACTAATTAGAATTGAATTTGCATGTTAAGGAAAACTGAAATATTTTAAATATAAGGAATAAAATTAAACCAATGTCCCAAGTCAAGAGACCAATAGTGTTATTTGCCCATCATTTAATCTTTTAATCACTATACCTTGGGGTTATCCACTCAATCAAATCAACTTTTTTTTTTATTTCTAATAATTGTGCCTAATTTATAGCTCTTAGTTTTTATTATAATGGACACGTTTGAAGTATTAGATACAAACTAAATTGAGAACTAAGATTTCTTTTGTTAAATTTTTATAATCTAGATTATCCTATGTAGTTAAAGACATAGAATACCAAAAGTCTTCTCATTCTACCTTCTTCTCTTTACACACTCAGAACCACAAGCTGCTTTCCTTTTCTTCTTTCTCCATCTCCCTTGTTCTCCTCTAATGGGAAATGTGAGAGGCCACCCCAATTTTGTTCTTTTTTTCTTTTACAGTAATTTTTGCTATTAATTACTAGGGTTTGTTCCACTATTATAGAGGTGTGGTCTCTCTTTATTAGAGTTTTCTCTCCATTTTGGAGTTTTTGATAGCTACCCACTTTTAAATCTATCAATATTAGATTTGACCACTATGCTAGAGAGATGTTAGTAGTGATTAAGATGATGTCAATTGTAAAGGTGATCATAATGATAGACACATTGATACAATGATCACATGAGATGGAAAGATATTATAGGATTATTTTTTGATCTATTGTTCAATAGTGATAATATTGCAACACAGATGAAGTCAATAGGGACTGTTGTTCAATTTTAACTCCAATCAATGGTGCAATATTTTCATGTGTTATTATCTAATTTCTTTGTAGTTTCATTTCTCTTTGGTATTATTGTTTTCATGCTATCTGTAAAGTTTTTTCATCTATGTCTTTTGGAACTCTTTCTTTTTTATATATTTTACAAGCTACAAGAAAATTTTGGCCAATTGGTTATTTTGTGAGTTTAACACTATTTATTTTTATAAAATAGTATGGTTTTAGGATAAAAATAAAAAGGCATAGAAAGCCACCTTTAATGATCTCGCATATTCATAATAAAGTTTATTCTCTTGTATGTGTATACTAGTGGAGTGTAATAACAACATGCAGGATGTGATTACATTTTATCCATCAGTGAAATACATTATATAATTTGGAATGAATAATTTGATAGAAATATATAGTATAATTTTTTTTTGATAGAAGAATGTAGTATAATTTTTATTTCAATAAGAGAGTTCGGATTGAAATCGATACTGATATACCTTAATGTTGGTAATTTTTTTATCAAAAAATTACCTTAATGTTTTGTGTACATGTTATTTGTAAAGTTATTGTAATTAAGTAAAATAAGTTAAATGATAAATAAATTATAACCATTATTAATAATATGAAATCAACAAATGTTGTGGAAGTCAAAAAAAGGTAATTGTTTTTTTTTTATTCAAAGACAAGAAAACAAAAAAATATCATTTGACTTGATAACATAATAAATTTTATAATAAAATAATTATATATTCTTGAATTTGTATTGCGAAGGATAGAAATTGTCTACACCATCTTTGTTAAGAACAATAACTGCAAATCTGTCTAAACATTGTGGAAGAAAAACCAAAATATCTCCATTTTTAGTTCATGCTCTTTAACAAAATGTATCGAATTTTGGTAAAAGTAGGTTTCCTTCATTCTTATGCGATAAATTTTGGCTCCAGTACTTGTGAAAGAACCTATTCGAGTTAAATGTTCTTGAAAGATTGAATTTACATAAATGGGAATTGGCTGCAAAAAAAAAAAAAAAAAGAAGAAGAAGAAAAGAAAAAAGTGAACAATTATTAGTTTCATTCAAATTTGATAATACATTATTCAAATAGTAGAAGAAGCTTTTTTTCGATAAATACTCCATGCCAATTTTTGGTTTTTATGTGTATGAACCTCTGATAAAAACATCTAGATAACGTAGAATTGTGTTGGAAGGATAGATGTATAAATGATGACATAGTTTCTTCATCTACTTGAGCTCTAATCTTAAAGTTAAAATAACAATGTTAAGTTTATGTAAATTGTAAAATGATTTAGTTTAACTTATGTGAATCTTATCTTCAGTTAATGGTTGATAATTTCATGAAATCCACAAATTAAGTATCCATGGCATTGGTATTTCTTCTTGACTTTCTTCGAAAGGGATGACATTATAGTTGAAATAACTATAATTTCTCCAAAAAAAAAAAAATGATGCTACTTGGTTGATTAAGGTTGTCATCACAAAATTCACTCCATCCATTTGCAAAGCATTGTGATTATATTTATTTGCTAATTGGAAATCCCATTATATGTTGTAATTTGTTGGCTTCTAATTTGTTTGTTGAAACTTTCAAAATTAATCACCAGCACTCTAGTGACTACAAACTAATTTTGCAACGATAGTGGACCAAATTGAATTTCAAAGGAACTAGTAATTAATTTCTTAGTTAAACAAGGAAAAGTAAATCAGGGAATTTTTTGAAGATTAAAATAATTAACTAAAGTCTTACAAATAGCTAAAATAAATAACTAATAGAAAAAATAGATAAAAAAACTTATATTATGAATTTCTTATCCAAGGGTATGATTTTATTCCATTGCATTACTGATCACAGGTCACAAATATTCATCTTGTAAATTCAAATATTTAATTAAAAACTTATTAAGATAACCATAATAAATCTTCTATTTTCGTAATGTAATTGACTAAACTTAGCATCTAAATCAAAAGTTATCATTAATTGGCTGGGTATAATAGCATGTCATATCAAATTAATGATAGTATTAAGATCTATAAAAATAGTTAAACCAAGGCTAAATAACCAAGATAGTTACAATTATTCAATTTTGTTCCATTGATTACCCTAGGTTAAGCATGCTGGTGAGCAGATTCGGTGTGTGCAAAAGTGCGTCTAAATATAGCTTAAGCTCAAACAAATTTACACCTAAACCTCACTTAATCAATTGTAGTAAAGCATAGGGATCATTTTCCACAGGGAAGGGGACAAAACACAAATTTAAGTGCGATTAATTATTTGCTAAAAATTGATGTAAAGAGTGATATTTAGTTAAGAAGCATGAATAAAAGTATGCACATAAAAGAGAGTACTAAAATCTAAATGTTAAGTTGAAGAACTCAACTTAAACAAAGAGAAAAATACGCAAATGAGGAAGGAGGGTGATCCTTGGGTTTAATGCAAGGGGTCGGTTACTTTGACTCCTAAGGGCAACCGAGTGTAGGGCATCTTAACTAAGTGGCTACATCCGTTCACTCCAAATCTCCTTTCGGTCTCATCGGAATTATAGAATGAGGAATCTCCTTTCGGTCTCATCCCCACCTAGAGCACATTAGCGCCTATGGCTTCCACACAACTCTAATGCACAATTCTAACCCTAGATGTTTTAGCCAACTACTTCACATTTCCTAGTTTAAGTATTCAATCTAAGAAAGCTACCTAATTTTCACTCCACATCTCCTTTCGGTCTCAATGGAATTAAAGACTAGAAGATCTCCTTTCGGTATCACTTCTAACTTGTGCACACTAAAACCTATGGCTTCCACACAATTTTAGTGCACAATTAAGCCATATGGTAGTTGTTTCTTATCTCAAACACCTAAAGCTAGAGAATGCTAGATAGTTTTTTCCACTTTTTGGTCTAAATTCATGTATATTCTAAAACACACACAAACACCAAGAACACACACTAAATGTGGTCATCATTCAATGCATGTCATTTCATTAAATACAAGTAGAAAAACTTCAATTAATGCAAGCCCATCACTCTACACCCCACAAAGAATCAAAATAAACCTAATCCATACATCAAACACCAAGAATCACCCAAGATAATTTAGCCTCTCATAGCTTCAAACAACCAACAATCACAAAGAGAATTAACCATTGAAAGCATAAGAAATTTGTAAGAAATACTTCCCTTAATTAAAAGATTGGTGAATCCAACAAATTCCACACTTAGCAAGCCAAAGCAAATCCAAAGATTGAAGTGTTGAAGAGCCACAAAATGCCAAACCCTAGCCTCTTGGAAAATCCCCTTAAGATTGGGGAAAATGTGCAAATAAACAAAAACTAACCCTAACCAACTCCTACCTGCCTGGTTTCTGCAGAAAATGGGGTATTTATACAAGTAGGGACGTTGGGGAACAATTGTGAAGCTTCCAAAACATTAGGGACGCAACATGCAAATTTCAACTTTTGGCCGCACAGGAGACCGCCACGGCGGTCATTGCATCACGCAGCTTCATCAGTACCACGTTAACCGCCGCGGTTGTTGTGACTGCCACATGTCCAAACCTTCGGGTTTGGACTTCTTTGGTCCATTTGCTTCTAGAATTTGGAAAAACTTTTTTCATGAAAGTTTTTTTTCTCTTTCTCATCTTTCCATAGCATCTTGAATCATCTCATTTGGACATTTGTATCAAGAGTTATGAATTCCCGAAAATAATTGTTTTTTTCAACCCCTTTTTCCTACAAAACAAATAAAAGATTAGAATCACAAATATAATGTGATTTCTCTAATAAACATGGCATATCTCAATGAAATCTATGAAAAAACATGAAAAACACATATCTAAGTTTATGAATATTTGATTCTCATCACATGCATATTTTGATTCATAAACATAAATAACATATTTGCTACTTGTAACACTTATTCATGACAATTATGAATCACTGAATTCATGGATAACAATAGAATAAATAATGAGGAATTAATTTGTCATATTAACTAATATCATTCATTCATAGAGAATATACTTCAATTAAAAGAAAGAAATATAAATTAAATACAATACCTCACAATGATAGCGAATGAAATTGAAATATCCCTTGAATCAAAAAAATAGTATTTAGCCACTCATGATGGAAAATATGGCTCCTTGATTTTCTTGGGAAAAGCTAACTCTAAAGAAGAAGATGTGTGGGATGTGTGTTTTGATGAAGGTGTCATTTGATGATGAGGATGAGGCGTCTACTAGGTTTTAAATAGGAAAATAAAAATACCAATTTTAACAGATTTTCTGAAAATCAAATTCTAATCTAAAGAAGAAAGATAAACAATATAGAAATCATTCCTAATTAAATAAAAGTCTATTTTTCTTAATTTGTTGTAGTTAAAACCTCTTTCCTTCTTGTAGTCAATCACCTACAAGCTTTTTTTTCTAGTTAAAATTCGTTCATCTCAACAATTGGTATCACATCTTACACAAAGAAGTCTTCTAATTGGGGTTTTGATCTACTGAATGTACCCATGCTTTATACAAACATGTCTTCTGCCTCCAATCTGCATTGCACTTCAACAAATTTAGCCCAAAATGATTATTCCATACCCAATTGTTTCTAACCCTCCAATTTTCAACATCTAAGACAAAATATAAACAAACCAATTAAATTCGACATAAAGTCAATCCAAAATCTGGGGAAATATAAACATTAAATATAAACATTATGAGTCCTATCAGTTTTCTTTTATTTGGTCATAGTATAAATAATGAATCAAATTTTCTAAAAGAATAAATAAATTAAAGACAATTGACTAAAAAGGATAGATAATTTTTTTTAATAATAATCTAACCAATTTATTTATGTCATTGCATTTTATTAGAAAACACAATAGTTTTTTATTATGTTGATGGTAACTTGGTCAAGCTAGCATTCATGCAAAAATGAATATTGAAGTGATTATAATCTAACATTGGGAATGAGTATTACTTATAGCGAGAAAAGTGTTTGGTGGGGCTATTAGCATATCTTGAAACCAATGCTACATTAATTTGGTAGAATTGATATTTAGTGAATCAACATAATGAAATAACCTTGGATATAGTTTCATAAACTTGGGATTGATTTCATAGTTTTGGTGGAAAAAATTTATTGAAATTGTTGCAACATGGACGAGTTCCCATGAATAAGTTTGCATAAATTATTTCCTTTTTTATATTGTTTTTCTTGAAATCCATTTTTGAAATAGATTCTAGTTGAGTTCCATTTGCACAGTAAAATCAACAAGCATAAGAAAATGGAATACTAATTAGATAACATTAGTTGAGAATAATAATATGGATGAAGAAGTATATAGTAGAGTAATATTTAGTACGCTTTAAATTGTTGTGCAACATTAGTTCACATTGGAGTGTATGCTTAATGAATCAGTTGTTGATTTTTTATTTTTTTTTTTGTAAATGATAAAATCTCTTACCTCTGCAATGAAGCCTTGTGGAAATAGCTTTAGTTTTTTTGAAGAGGTTGGCAGAAGATTTTGGAAGAAGTAAAACTTATTACTATTTTAGGTCTGGATTTACTATGTGCAACTAGTTGAAGAGAAGAAAAACATCAAAGAGTGATTGTAGTTAAAGAAAATAAATATATTAACTAGTGGCAGTTGTGATTGAGCTATATTTTGGTCATAACAAGGAAAACTCTAGTTATTAAATAGAAAATTCTAAACAGTGAAGCTGAACTGCAAGAATATTGAGAAAAAGTGCATATATTATAATTTCATTATTTATTTTGATTGCATGCTTTGGGAAGAAGAGATGAGAACAAATCTATGTCTGAGCATTACAACTATACAAAATGAGAAGCAAGTACATTAGTCTATTATTTAGCTAATAAAATAGCAAAAGTTTTGAACTGATAATTTTAAGTGTATCAAAATTCATAATATTAAAGATAATGATTTAGCTATGCATTTAGCTAAAATAAGAGCTTCACAAACTTCTTTACATTTTAACTTAAAGTTCAAAAATCACAATAAAGGAAATTACTAATATTTTCTTATTATTTGCTTCAGAAGCAAAATAGTAGTCGAAAATACCAATTATTTTCATTGAATTTTTTCTAATGTTGAACATTTACAAAAGATAAGGCATAGAGGTTGTTTACTAAGATTTAGGAAAGATTAGCTAAGTTGCACGAAGAATAGTTCACATTTTTCATCACTACAACAAGTTTCCAAAATATAGTACCTCAATGAATGAATTTTGTCGTAATGACAAAAAGCAGATTACTATTGAGGATTTGGTGCCTCAATTTTTTTGATTCTCTTGGACTTTTTATCTTTGGATGAAGTGGGAGTGTCATGAGAATGTGAAAGCACTTTTCAAATGAACTTTAAAATAAGAATTTTACATTATTTCTTGAGTTAAATAGATGTTAATTATGTGTTTTTATATTCTTCTAGGTAAAAACATTTTAGAAACATAAAGAAGTTAGAAAAAACTCAAATTTAAAAATGAAATTCCATCAATGGTACAGCTAGGAGGGAGATGGTGTTTGAATGGAAGAATGGATAGCTAAGAGTCTAAGTTTCAACAATGTGCATCTCTTTTTCTATATATTCAAATGAAAATATCTTAGATTATATGAAGAGCTCTTTTGATGTATTTTAATGTTGATAGTTTAAGTTTCTTTTAAATCAGTCAATACCTAGGTCAAAATTGAGGTCAAAGTGATGATGCGACTCAATCAGTTGAGAACGGATATATTTCGAGAGAATGGCCATATCTAGAGTTACACAAGTCCAAATTCAATGATTTTTCAAATATGAGAAAGCTAAATATCTCAAAGCCTAATTTTTTTAAGAAAGTCTCAAAATATAGACTAAAGACAGTACTAGTGCATAGAACTGAGAATAGAATGGGCTAAGACAGGTTAGCTTTAATCGAACAACGTAACTATGCCCAAAACTCGGCAGATTAAGTGATTCATTTTTACCCTTTGAGCCCTTCTGACCTTTTGTTTTGGTCTTTGACCACTTATAATGAGCCAAAAAGGTTTTACTCTAACAAAAACTCATCATTAAGGCATTAGAGAGGAGGCTAGACCAAAAAGGTTGAACTCTAATTAAAAACCCATAATTAGGTTATTAGATAGGAGGCTAGACTTTAAAAAATCTTAGAACTCTAACCTCCACATAGAGTTTTGTATAGGAACTCATCTTTAAACTAGGGTCTTATTAGCTTTGCAAGGAACCAACTCTATTTTGGAAAAAAAAAAATTGTAACTTGGGGTGGAGACTAATTGTGGGCTACAGTTCCTCTTGTAGAAAGGGAGTATCCTATTGGCATTTCTTCTCACAATTATGTGTGGTTAAATTTTTATAATCTCCTAAGATTTGATTACTAGATGTTGCTTCTTTTTTTTTTTATTGTGTTGACCTATATTATGGTTAATGCATATTAATGTTTAATAGCAAGTTTTTATTTAAATATCATGCCATTTATATAAGTCTTATGAGTTGTGTGTATTGGTACTTTTGTTTGATCATTTGAACTTTACTAAATTTAGACCCTTTGCTATTAGAACCATAGTATTCCAAGCATAGGAATATTTAAGAAAATTGGAAAGCTTTATATTGTCAATATACTTCATCAAATGGTGGGATAGACTACAAATAGGACTTATATCATTCCATTTTAGTAACTAGAAATAGGAGTTAGAGTGAAAAAGACAATTGCTTCTATAAAAAAATGATCATGTAGCCAAATCACATAATTAGGGAGAAATAGAGACAATACTAATCATTTCTTAGGGATTAATACATCATTCTTGATTCTAAATTGTAGATATTGAAAATTTAAGTTTTTCCTATTTTTCTATTGTTGATTTTATTCAATTTCCTTTACTTTAATTTAGCAATATTATTTATCTTTTTTATCTATTTAAATTGCCCTATAACTTTTAGATAAATAATTAACCCCTCAACATAAAAACATTCTCAACAGATCAATCTTACTTTTACAGTACAATGACGATCATATATTTGCACTTAGTTATGTAGATTTAGATTAATTATTGATTAATATTTATGGTTTTTTTATTGTATTTTTATATTCCAATCTGCACACGCTAAGTTTTGTGGTACTGTTATGGAGGATGTTTGCTTTGCTTTGAACGATTAGTGTTTCACTCTATTTAATTGGCTTTCTTAAATTCTTGTAGTGTAGTGAAAATTTGTCTAAGTTAGCTTATTTTTAGTCTTTTGCTTCTTTTGAATGTACTTTTTAATTTTCTTTGATTTTCTTCTTGTTTATACCAAGAATAAGGTCTCAAGGTCAAGTGGTTTTGATTTTAAGTTGAAACTTGAAAGAAATTTAAGGGAACCAAGAAGGGATTTAGAGGCACAAAGAATGGTGGACCAATAACAATCAAGGTAAGGTTTTTTTGGAGAGCTTTTTGAGCCATAGTTTGATAATTTCAATGAATATTATGAAGTGGAGACCAAAATCTACTAAATTTCTGTCCAACTCATAAGACTCATCTAACAAGTGACAATATTTCAAGGGTTTGATAATGAAAATCTCTTATTTGTCAAAATGACAATTAACAAAACAGACCATAAATAAATCTCCAAACTTTGGCTCAAAATATTTCATTATCAATAGAAATTCATACCCAACATATATACCTAATCTCATTTGAGGTCCTATTTTAGTACATTGTGGTGGTCCAATAAGAACATAAACTGCACTTTCAAAAACTCTTAGATGGACAATATTTGATTCCTAACCAAAACTAATTGTTAGGGAGAGGATTCATAATAATTTGTTCGCCTTATACAAATTAATGCTTCTGCATACATGATAGTATGCCCCCAAGATGAAGTTGAAAGATTTGTTTTCATATGTAATAGTTGAAAAATTAATTGCAAGCGCTTTATAAATGATTCTACCAAAATGTTTTGTGTATGATCATAAGTTTTAAGATGTTCAACACCTATCCCAAACAAACATACAATAATCTTTAAAAGCTTGTGAACTAAATTCACTGGTATTATTGAAACCAATTGTCTTAATGGGATAATTCTAAAAATGGGTGCATAATCAAATCAATTCTCCTAACTATTTGACAAGCACCAAGTTACAAGTTGATAATAAGCATATATGTGACCATCACATTGATACATCAATCAAAACCATAAAAAATCAAAATGGTCCATAAGAGGGGTAAATAGGCCCACATATATCACCATATATGCGTTTAGAAAATGCTGTAGATTCAATTTTAAATGTTAATAGCAATGACCTAATGATTAACTTGCCTTGAGAACAAGTAGCACATAAGAATTTATTAAATTAAAAAAATTTTCGACCTCTTAAAGAATGAATACATAAATTTTCAAGAATCCTTCATATCGTTATAGACCAAGAAGGCCCAATCATACATTGTAAGCTTATGATTTACTATAATATATGATTCAATTACATTCATATATGTACAGTATAATATGCAATAATAAGAAAGTAATTTTTCTAATGCAATTTTCTTTCCAAAAACAATACTTGTAATGTAAAAGTATTCATTATTAAATTTACTTTCCATCTCAATATGATACCCATTTTGACGTATATCTTTACTACTCAATAAATATCTTTGAGATGTTGAGAATAATATGCGACATCGATGTAAAATTTTGTTCCTCTAGTCAAAATTATAGTTTCTTTTCTAAAGCCATCAATCGACTTTGTTTTATTAGATATAGTACTAACATGGGTTTCTTTCATTATTAGATAAGAAAAATATTTCTTATCAATAAATTTGGAATGTGTTGTTATACTGTCTGATAGACATAAGTTTTTGTTATTGATCATTAAAATGCCTATTTTCTTCACAAAAACAAAAATTTCAAATGAAATGTTTTCATTTTTTTAAAATATAATATTTGTAAAATACAATAAATATTGAAAAATAGACATTGGTAATAAATATGTTATTTGAAAACATCAAAATGGAAATTCATCACATTAAAGTTGTTACATAAAAAGATCTATTTTTGAAAATTTTCATGACTTAACAAAGAACTAGTATCATCTTCAGGGTGATTGACAAAGAAATTAGCAGCATCGAAATAAATAAAATCAATAAAGCCATTGTCAACAAAGTTATGAATCAAAAGTAATATTATCAATAATAAAATTTATCTCTATCTTCTTCTCTTTACTCTTTAATGATTTTTAATGGAGATCAACCAGAAATTTTAGTATATGACAGGTGTAACACCAACAGCCTTTCATTCCACAATGATTACAGTTATTATCTACTTTTCTTTGTTTTTGACTTCCATCTTTCTCGTCACTACTCTCCCACTTGTGGCGGCGAGTTACTTTTTTATATGACCACCATGACTATTGTAACGATTTCGACCACATTCACGGCCACTATCACTACCACTACCTTGGTTTTGTTCATTATTGGACTACATGCCTATCACATTTGCTTCAGAAAATGAAACAATACCAATTGAACGAGTCTTGTGATTTTTCAACAAAAAATTACTATTTTGTTCAAAAACAAGGAGATAAAAAATTAGTTCATAATATTTTCCAAAACTCTTTTCACGATATTGTTGCTGCAGGAGCATATTAAATGTGCGAAAAATAGAGAATATTTTTTTCAACAAATCTTAATCAATTAATTTTTTTTCCACATAATTTTAACTAATAATTTATTCAAAAATTGCTCAATTATACTCATGTATAGTTTGAAAATCTTCCAAATGCAAGTATACTCACATATAGTTTTAAAATCTTGGAAATGCAAGTGTATCCAATCATAATGAGCTTTCAAAAGAATAACTATCTTTTGGTGTTCATACCTTTCTTTTAAACTAGTCTATAAGATAAAAAGATCTTTTACTAATTCATACTCTATTTTAAACTCCTCATCCAAGTGGTGAGGGAAAAAGATCATTGCATTAGTTTTTTCTTGATTTGTGACTTTACTTCCTACCATTTGTATCTAAATGAATTTTAGTATCTGATACCCATGATAAGTAATTCTTTCTAGTGATATTAGGCGCAAAAACTCGAGTTTTGCAAGGTTAACCATAATGATAATTAAAATCAAGAAAACAAACAAAACTTATCCAACTTACCCAAAAGAAGTATTGAGAATTTGCTAGAGACTCGTGTCGATAACATATTATAAAATTACTACTAATAACTAGTAGTGTAATGTTATATTATTAGTGATTGAAACAATATGTAGAAGACAAAACTACTCAAGTATGAAGTAATATGAAGTAGAAAACAAAATAGAAAATAAGTAATTCCTTTTATTTTATCACCATTTTTCTTTTCTTATAAGACTCTATTTATAAGTTTAACATCCACCCTTCAACATAATGATATTGTAAGTTATAATATCTAAATGTAGCTTACATAAGTTCCATAATATAAGCAAATTATGTCAGTTACATCGTGTAAGGAAATCACATGAGTTATATGATTTAAAGAAATTATATGAGTTACATAGAGTAGTGTGGGAATTAAATGGAGTAATGTAAAAAATAATAGGATGAACATGAGGCATGCAGATGGACATTCACTTAATATTTCATAACACTTATGAAATTTTATATTTATTTACTTCAACATAAGACTAGAATCAACCTATATAAACCATCCGTTATCACTGCCTATCCACCTTTCCCACCAAATTACAGTCTTGTACCACAACAACAACCACTAAAAAGGCAAAAATAAATCCCAAAAATCATCAATGGAATATCTTTTCTGATTAAATCCAAATCCCTCGAACATTTACCAACAAAACATATTTACCCAAAATATAGGCTGCTAACTTCACTACTCTTGAAAGTTGCTAGATTCATAATTTTATTTTCTTGGGAGCAAATATTCCAACCTTACTTTATCCAAATTTTTTATTAACTTTAAAAACACAACAAACCAAACAAAGAGCAACAAAATCCACATCATTGCAATTTCTTAACTCATATTTGACAAATTCTTTTCTTTTGATACAAATGAGTTCTTTTATGTTAGTTGCACATCATAGCAACTAACAAATATAAGGGTTTTCTATTCCCAACATTGTTGTCTTTAATTTTTAGTTTCCTATTTATTTTAGAGTATATTCTGACCCTTCTAAGGGACTTTCTAAAAGGTTTCTTAATTGTATTGACGGTCAAGTAGTTAATTTAGTTTTTGTTTTAGTCTAAATTCATTACTAGAAAGATTAGGAATGTTTTAGAAATTCAAGACAACTCAATTAATCAATAGAATTCATTCCTTGTCATAAAAGTTAGGAAGAGTTTTGTAAATTAATTAGGACATCATGGCCAAACGTAACCCTCTACAAATCGGTTTGTATTTTTGGCCAACACATATTATCAATTTAGCAATCAAATTTGTGAGATTTATTCCTTTCACTTGTGAATTTTTTAGTTAGCTTGTTTAAGACTTGCAAGGTTTTTTTTTTTTTTTGGGGGGGAAGTTCTTTTAATTTATCAACTAAATTTGATCCTCTTAGTTGTAGTGTCTCTATAGCCAAAGTTCTTGTTCCAAATTTGTGGGTAACGGTTTTGGTTTTCTTTTTTGGTTCTAGTTTGATTCGAGAAAGATAGTTCTTGGAACTTGATCTCTAATATTGGTGAGTTTTAACTTTCATCCTTAAGGTTTGTATCAGTTTGGTATCAGAGCAATTTGGGTTAATCCTTGAATTATTCATATCTTTATTTTGTTCTTGTTTTCTGCATTATGTTTAAAAATTTTTCTTTGTGTTCTTATTAATCTATCCTATGATCCCTATTCTTTTTTCCTCTCCCTTCAACATCATCTTGTGATCTATGTGGCCAAAACATGATTTTCATATCCTTATTTCGTGTTTTATGATTTCATTTTTTAGCTTTGAGCTATCACAAAAAGAAAAAATATATATATCTTAAAACTACCAAATATTTATGTGTAATTAGTAGTTTCTAATAAACTAACTTAAAACTATTGGCTATTTATGTGTAAATTAGTAGTTATTGAGAGAAGCCAAAATTGGAAACCTAATTTAATTGTTTTCTAAATCTAAATCTTAGTTGCATAATTTGTCTTGTTTCCTTATTAAAAAGCAACTGCCACCTTCTTTAAATTGAAATAAAATTGTGAATCAAATTTATCTTGTTTCTGGTTTGCAATTTGTATCCTTATATAATCATAATTCTATTCCACTTGTAATTCGAATTCCATTCCTATTGTGATTTGGAATTAGAAGTAGTGTTTTGTTTTGATTGCAAGTTGTTTTCTTATACAACCATAATTCAAATCCTATTGTGATTCGAATTTCACTTATAATCCTATTGTGACCTAAATTTGTTATACCAATCTTTATTGGAAAAATATTTGAGCAATACTAATTCTATTTGGAAAAGAAGTCATTAATCCTATTTGGAAAAGGATTCACTATTCCTATTTGGAAAAGGATTTTGAACGTATACTTTTGATACAAATCCTTATTGCTTTGTTATAAAATTATTGTTCTTACCTTTCTTTTATAGTCAAAATTCCACCTTGTATTTTGTCCTTTGATTTTTTTTTTTTGAGCTTTTCTTTTCCTTTTAATTTTTTATTTCATTATCTTAATCTTTCACATTACTTAACATTTTGAAATTTTTAATAGATTCTATACAGAACTCTTTCTGTGAAGGAAATTGAGTGAAAAAAAAACTTGCGTGAGTAATATCTAGTTAAAAGTCATTCAATTTTAGAGAAGCATTGACTTACAGTAGATTATGTTTGGGGAATTTTTGGGGAAAAAAGGGTTTGTGAGGTCAAATCTTTTCTTCTTTCAATTTCTTTTCTAAATATATTTATAATGGTAAGAAGTGAAAATTTCGAAAATGACTCTTGGACAAAATGCAACACAAGAACACATAGCTCACCTCACTCAGTTGGTGGAGGATTTATCCAAAATAATAAGCAACAAGGATGTAGTTTCTAAAAGAGGATAGAGTAAAAAAACTAAAAGGACCAATCTCGTCTTTGAGAAAAATGATTCTGACATTGATGAAAGTGAGGGGAAAGAGTCTGAAGCTTCTCAAAGTTCACAAAGTAGGAGCTCTAGTAAAGTTGATAGCATGCTGGGGAGTATAAAAGTAAAGATATTACCATTTAAAGGCAAAACTGATCTTAAGGCAAACCTTGAATAGGAGAAAAAGGTGGAGCTAATTTTTTATATACACCATTCCTTGGAAAAGAAAAAGGTAAAATTGGTTACCGTTAAATTTTCTGATTATGCTATTATTTGGTGAGATCAACTAACTTTGTCTAGAAAGTACGATTGAGAAAGACTTATAAATGCTTAGAAGGAATCACAATTGAGAAGCACGATTAGAAGGAGATAAAAGATTGATGAGAAAGAGGTTTGTACCTCTCCATTACTTCCATGAACTGTACAAATGCTTAGAAGGAATCACACAAGATTCCATAAGTGTTTATGAGTACCTCAAAGAGATGGAAGTTGCAATAACCTGAACTAATATTTAGGAAGACCCTGAAACTGGCACGGAAAGATTCCTTAGAGGTTTGAATCATGAGCTAGCAAATATTATAGTCGCACCATTTTGTGGAATTTGAAGAAATGGTCTAATGGCTAAAATGTTTGAGAGACATAGGTTCAGCTAGAAATTTGGCTCAACTTCAACATCGACTACATGGAAGAGCAAAACTTGGCCTAAAAAAGAGAACAAAAACGTCTTTAAGTAGTCCAAAACTTTTACCCCAAAATTCTATGAAGGTTGGTTCAACTAAAGCAAGTGATTCCACTTCTAGATCATCTAATGTGACTTTCTTTAAATATTTGGGGTAAAGAACATATTGCTTCACAATATCCAAATAAGAAAACTATGGTCATTCATGATGATGAGACCTGAATAAGTGATAGTAAAAAAGATTCCAAAGAAATGCCAACATTGATAGAGCAATTTGAAGAACACCTTTTTTTTCCCCCAAAGAAACGATCATAGTATTTACATACAAAAGTGGCACATATACATAATAACCCACTGGCTATAAAGACCTTAGTTCTCATAATTAGACTAAGTGTGATAGTATAGAATACCCAAGACATAGGAATTCCATACACTAAACGACCTATAATATATTAGCCAACCAATAAGGTGCAAAAGAATACAATATTAACAACCTCATCCAGTCACAAAAATAGAATGAACTAGCAAGTTAATTACCATTGACTTCGATGAAGAGGCCCCAGTCACTCGCGTTCATTAGAGTATCGCCGCACCTTACTAACATCTTGGAATTCAAGCCATTCTGCCAACGCCAGATCCACCACCACCTTTTCTTCTCTCCATTCATTTTGAAAGATCCAAAGATTTCTAGTCTTCCGAGCATCCATAAAATATAGACTGTCAACCCAACTCTGTCTTGCCACTGATCATCCTTTTTCTCACTGCATATCTAAAGCCACCATTGTTTAAAACTTGAATCCCTAGCAATCTTCCACACTAGCATCGCCCTAGAACAATGCAATAGGACATGTTCTAGATTCTCATACATATCTCCACACATATTGCATATTGGATCTTCTTGAATACCTTTCTTCAATAATTGGTCCTTAGTCGGAAGAATACCATGCCAACAGCGCTATATAAAATGTTTGAGCTTCCCCTTGATGTTCATCTTCCAAAAAGACTTCCAAACCATTTTCATTACACCCTTGGCCGAGCTGTTCTCTGGTCGAAAATGCACCACCTGTTGTTCCCTAAACACATTTAGATAGGCCAACTTTACCGTATAGTCACCTTGGTTGGTCAAATGCCACAAAAGTTTGTCTCTACTGTCTCCTCGGGTATCCAGAGACCAAAAAATAGAGATGATAGCCTTAGCAGCTATTAGACTAAAAAGCTACCACACTAACTCTTCATTCTAGCAATCACCCCTGGTGTTTAGAAGCTCACTCACCCATGTTGGCCGATCTCTCTGGATCCCAGAAGCTACAGGTCTGAAAAGTGGTAGACCAAGAATCCAAGGACTCTCCCAAATTCTGATTGATTTTTCATCACCCAACTAGTAAATGACCCCTTGTTTGAGAATATATCGAGCTCCCATCCAACACTTCCATAACCATGAAACATTTTGCTTAATTAAGGCTTGTAAAAGACCACCCTTAGGAAAATACTTGGCCTTCATGACCTTGTTCATCAGGAGATTCGGCTGCATACTAAGCCGCCAAAGTTGTTTTTGCTATGAGGACATCATTAAAGAGTTGAATATTCTTGAACCCCAAACCGCCCTTCTCCCTAAGCCAAGTAAGATCTTGCTAAACCTTCCAATAGATCTTAAACAGGCCATAACCTGTATCTTCCCAATAGAATCGTGAAGTCTGTCTGACATAAGTAGAAACATGTCATCACATAAGTAGGAAGAGCATCAATAACTGCCCTGATGAGCACTTCCTTACCAGTATGACTAAGAAACCGATTTTTCTATCCTTGAACTCGTCGTTGGACTCACTCTACCACATAATTGAACACTTCTTTCTTCAATCTGCCTATGATCATAGGAAGTCCAATATACCTTGCATTTGGCGTCTCCTTGATGCCATATAGGGTAGGGGCGAATGCAAAAATATTATAGAGTGGGGTCACACTTATAAGAAAATTAAGTAATAAATTTGATAGATATAAAAAATTATAAAAGTAATGTCATACATTGTAATCCAAAAAAAAGTAAAATCATACATTACAAAATCATTTTTCGAGACTTCATCTCTTGAAATAATTTCATAATGGCATCATTATCAATTGTATCAAATACATCATTTTCTATGAAAGTCACTATGCAATCGTTCATCCAATCATCTCCCATCCGGTTACGAATTGTAGTCTTTAAGATTTTCATTGCCGAAAAAGCTCTTTCAACTGTCACGGTTGCTACCAGCAAAACCAATGCCAGCTTTATCAGCAAATAAACTAAATGATATGTCACATCTTTTCTCTTTTCAGCCATTTTCTGAACAAGCTCGCTAATACTTTGCAAGTCTGAAAAATTAGAGGTAGACCTCACATCATAAATATAATTCTCAAGTTGTTCTTCAAGAGAAATAAGTTTGTTAGCATCAAACTCCGAAGGATAAAATATTACAAATTCACATAATTTAAAATTATCATATGCTGAGAAAGAGTGACGCGGGTCAAGACATGCCATGGATGAAATCAACTTTACATTAACATCATTAAAACGATCCCCCAATTCTTGAAGTTGAATATCTATCAGTGCATAAAAAATTTCAACTTTAAAATGATGAAGATGTGTCACACGCCCAACTCTACGCTTTTCGCTTCTTTGAACCTTAAGTTGGCTTTCCATATCCGGAATCCACATCATGTTTAGCACAAAATTCGCAAGTCTTTTCAAACAAAATATCCCACCCCTCATCTCTTAACTTTTTTTAATCTTACTTTTGATATCTCCACTAGAATTATGGCATTTGGGAGATCTTGATCTTTTCTTTGCAATGTTTATGACAAGTCATCTGTAATTCCCAACACTTTGGTCATGAGTTGCAAGAACAATATAAATTCAAAAGTTTGTATAAGTGTGTAAAGGCCAAATGCTTCCGATTGCTTTTCCCGTATTGGATGCTCTACCCTTAAAATTCCTAATACATCAAGAATGGGGCCAAACAAAGTGGTTAAACTCAACAAGGTTCGATAATGAGACCCCCAATGCGTATCTCCTGGTCTTGTCAAAGCTACTTCTTGATTTAAACCTCAACCACTTTGCATTTCACCACTCGTAATACCTTCCACTACTTGTTCAAGCTGTTTGATTCACAATAACTCTTTCCTTTTGCAAGAAGCTCCAATTGCATTACATATTAAAGAAACATGTTCAAAGAAAGAGTTAAGCAACTCAACTTTTCTTGCACAAGCAACTAAAGCTAATTGTAGTTGATGAGCGAAGCAATGAACATAGAAAGCACACTTATTTTCTGCCAAAGTCAAGCTCTTAAAACCATTGAACTCACCTTATATGTTGCTTGCTCCATCATAACCTTGACCACGAACCTTTGTTAATCTCAAGCAATGGTCTCTTTGACTGTTGTAGTTACAGTGTCTGGAACATGAACAATTCCAAGAAAATGTTCAATGATGCACCCTTTTTTATCTACATATCGCAAAACAACAGCCATTTGTTCCTTAGTTGATACATCCCAAGCTTCATTAACTAATAATGAAAAGAAACCATCTCCAATACTTGCAACAATGGCTTGAGTAGTCAAATAAGCTGCAGCATTAGCAATGTCTTTTTGAATTAAGGGTGCAATCATCTAATGATTTTTAGGAGCGTTATTTAAAGAGACTCGATTAATAGTTTCATTGTGCTTGCAAAGAAATTTCAATAGCTAAAGAAAATTTCCTTAATTCACGAAGGAATCTAACTCGTCATGTCCTCGAAAAGCCAACCCTTAACGCAAAAGAAATCTTATACAGTCAATGGATGCATTCAAACGGATGCGATAGTCAATCTTGACTTGCTCAAAAATAGCAAAAACTATAATATCAATGTGTTGCTTACAGTTTATTAAATCTTAAGCAGCACTATAACAACATATTATGAATACTCCCGACTTTTCCAACATGTTCATGCAATTTTTCCTTTTTCTTCCAATTTGTGAACCCTCACTAACAAAGGCATCATGACTAGAACCCATATCACCGTACTCACAAGTGAATAAATAGCAATATAAGCAAAACGCTGCATCATTGGATTCACTATACTCATTCCAACTAAATTCTGTATACCAATGTTGATTAAATCCTCGCATTTTTCCTCCAATCAGTCTTTGAGGAAATTTATCAAGCATTGGTTAAATAGGGCCGTTAATCAGGTATGCTCTTCGCAAGTTTTGTATCTCTTTACTACTCTTAGTAACACTAAATATAGAAAACCTTTTACCCGGATCAGTAATAAATAAATTACCATCAAATCCCATTGTTTCATCCTTACTTTGTGAGGGTCCTAAGTGAGCACTTTCATTTTTCTTTTCATTAGACAATTCTTTTCTGAAATCATCCGAAGAAGGTTCCGATCGAGGATGTTTAGATGCACTGGGCTTCTTAAAAACAACTTCAAATTCTTTTGCATCATTTTAAAAATTCACAATATATTTTTCACTAAAAATAATTAGAACAAAGAGACAAGAAAATTTCATGATTCATACTCAATAATTCACTAAAAATCAACAATAATTACTCCTTAATTATTATCATAAACACACACCCATAAACAAGCACAAAAAGAAAATAGCGGATTAAAAGGAAAAGTATGGGAATAAAATCTGAAATAGCATAGTGAACTTTCAGAAAGTGTAGGATACTATTTACCAACAAAATGGCTAATAAGTCTGAAACCAGAACATCCCTATTAGCCAAGGCAGGAACATAACATAGTGCAGTGGATTTAGCTTCTCAAACTCTGTCAGTTTTCCATGAAATCCATAAGACCACAAAATTTTAGCTCCATATGCAACACTATACCATAACTGTATTTCTGTACATTTTGATGACAACTAAAATTGGCAAAAACTTTGACAATAATAATGCCTAAGAAGTATTATATTATCTATTTCTAAATAAATACTTTCTCTATTCGTTATGTGTTTAATAACTTATGTTGGAAAGAAAGATCTTTCTCCATATGTTCAACAGTTCAAATTTCAACTTATCACAAGCATAGTGAATTATCCAAGCACATATAAAAGTAACAATTTTAGGATGATTTGCTTATGCAAATGTGCAATCTTGTTGAGACCACTACTTATTGTAATAAGAGATAACACCCAAAATCGTCCTTCACATTTTAGCGAATAATCTTTTTCATTCTCTACTTTTAAAACAGGAACAAATAGTCCTTCAAAATTCATAAATCGGAACTTTTGATCTCCGTTAGTTATCCATATGTTTTTTTTGTTAAATCACCCACATGCGTTACACGTGGCTTTTTAATCAATGGCAAATCTGGAATTAAAAAAAATAAGATTAATCCAACCTTTCTATCCATTTGTTCTCTCCATCCAGACGATTCTTTCCATCTCTTCCCCCTCTCTCCCCCCACCCCCCACCCCCGACGATCCATAACCCGCAGATCATGCCCACTCCGTCGAACTCATCAAAGGCGGCCAGCCATATCCTGTCGTCGGACTCATCAATTCGGAGAAAGTCCTTTCATTTTCCATTTCCTCAGCTTTTTTCACTATCTAAATCTTCATACTTCGGCCTATGAAGCACTTCATCCAGCAGATCAGGAACATGCAAAGGCTTTATGACCATGATGGGTGGGGCATCAACTATAATTACTTTTCTCCGATCAAAAATATCTAAAAGATGCTCAGGACAATGAGACTTATTTCACATAAATCCTTTGAATTGTATAGTTTCAGTTAGTTCTTCCAATGTTCTTGGTTGTGGATCCACCTTCTGAACGGTTAAATGAGAAGTCTAACTTTGCCTTTTCTTCCTTGGAATTCTTCGATTGGGATGGAGGATCCCTTGAGAAGTTTGACTTTTTTTATATCAAAATAAGGATACTACCCATCAAAATCTTCATATGGGTTTTCCTTTTTCTACTTGTATGTCCCAACTTTTTTCACATATCCCATTCCAAGCTTGATTCATTTAGCTATTTAGCCACTAAGAGGAAACGATGAGTGAAAAAGTCTGGAAAATGTAAGTTTTGATTCATTTTCAACATCTTTTTTGTCTCCTGACAAGAGTAAATTATTTGAACAATTTTTTGACCCTTTTCAAAGTTTACATATTTTGAATTGATAATTTGCTGAACTTGCTACACGTCATTTGTTCCTGGGACTGTTGAGATTTGTCTAATTAGTCTGGACAATTTTTACACTGACTAATGTAGTTTTAGGATATGTATTAAGAGTAGATATGGGGTTATATGTTCGTGAGAGTTTGAGATAAAGTTTTTAATGAATTTCTCGGAATTGGGATGTATGTTGTAACCTCTGTACATTTTGACTTTATAAAGTAGTATCAAATTGTTATTCGAATCCTTTCTTCATTGGAAAATATGTATCCTGCAATAACTTTGTTGAACAGTCTGATTTTGCCTTTTCTGTCTTGGAATTCTTCGATTGGGATGAAAGATCTATTGAGAAGTCTTGACTTTTTTTATATCAAAAAAAGCCTTCTTTTTCTTGGAATTCTTAGGCAACAAATCTGGGGATGAAGGAACCAGCAAGAAGTCTGGCTTTAGTCTATCAGAATAAGGCTTCTCTTCATTCTAATTCTTTGGCAACAGATTCTGTCTAGCAAAGGTCTCTTTTATCACTTCCCTAACCTCGTCAAAACAATCTCTGGTAGATCCATCAATAGAAATTCTTGGGTTTTCAAATTCCAACGTTCTGTGGTTCGAATATCCAAATCGATCAGACATAGTATTTTCAATGCCTACTGTATCAAGTTTTCCTCCTCCACCCTTTTCCTTCCTCTTTTTTCTTCAACTTATTGGGGTGAGTTGCAGTGCGAGGACGACATTGTGGTCACACCATGGGACGATGGGAACTTTGTTGATTTAGGGTGCGGGAGGGGGAGAGGGGGAGGGACGACGGGTTTGGGATGAAGGGTTAATCTACAAGGGGTTGGGGTATTTTTTTTTTTAATTCCATCTTTACCCATGGCTAGAAAGTTACATGCAGTGCACATGGGGTCATTTAACAGAAAAACAGACGGATAACTAATGGAGGACCAAAAGTTTTGATTTATGAATTTTGAAGGACTATTTGTTCCCATTTTGGAAGTGGGGGATGAAAAAGATTATTCACTGAAATGTGAAGGACTATTTTAGGTGTTTCCTCATTGTAATAACAACAGGAAAGGGAAAAAATAAGAAAGAGGTGGGGCCAACTTGGTCTGAATTGTTCTCCTTTGTCAAGATTCACAGCCCTCAGAGCCCTGTACTCATAAGGAAGTCCTGATTCGTCCAAAGGTTAAAACAAAGAGTAAGTTAAACATCAACAAATTATTCAAATAACCGGACAAATATCAAAAATAATAATAACTTGTAAGAGATTTGGAAAAATGTGTTCAATTTAAAATTTTCCCTTTCAAGTAAGAAAATGAACTGGGGTGCAAATTACGCCTTCAAGATTTAGTGCAAACCCGACCCACCAAGAGCAAGAGCTCTGCCAAAATGAGTATAATATGAGTTTATGATTTATTGAAGAAAGTGGGAAAGGTGAAAATGAGAAAGGTGAGTGATTTAATTGATAAAGAAAGTAGAAAGGTGAAAAGGAGATGGAGTGAATTGTGATGGAAAGTGGATTTTTGTTAGATGCTGGACGTAGGGGAGAAAAAAAATAAACAAAAACAAAAAAGGGAGGGGTCAAATTTTAATACTGCTATAAAAAAAATTATACTACTATAAAAAAAAATTTGATAGATGGTGCCCCCCCTGGACCCTGAAGGCGTCCGTCCCTGATCTAGGATCTCACAAATATCTTCTCTCTGTCTCATTAGAATATTCTTGCTGAAGAGAATTGAAGATTTTCCCCAGTTGACCAGTTGCCCAGAGAAACAACTATAGTTGGATAAAAGGATCTTGACCTTGCATGCTTACCCTAATATATGTTCCACAAAAGAGTAGTGAGTCTTCTACAAACAATAAATGTGTAATTTATAGACCCTGTCTACTAACCCGCAAACCCCTATATTCCCCCCTCAAGCATGCTTGCTTAAGCAGATTTGCAATGCCTTAGACACAACTAAGACAAGGTAGGGAGACAACAGATCTCCCTGTCTAATTCCCCGCGTAGGTTGAATATACCTACATTTCTCCCCATTAATATTAAGAGATAAGGTTGAGAAACTAATAAATTGCCAAATCCAACCTATAAAGGCACTAGAAAACCCCATCCTCCTAATAACCTCACACAAAAAACTACACTCAACTCTATCATATGCCTTGGCCATATCAAGTTTAATAACCATCTACCCTTGATTTCCTTTACGCCTAGCATTAAGGGTATGAATACACTAATGCGCAACAACATTATTTAAAATTTGCCTCCCCAAAAGATACACCGCCTAGAAGGGACTAATGCACTCATGAAGGCAAACTACTATCCTTTTTGCCAAGATTTTAGAGATGATCTTATACACTACATTGCATAAACTAATGGGTCAATAATGGCCAACAGATATAGGATTTGCAATCTTAGGGACCAATGTAATCAGTGTATGATTCACCTGTCTAAGCATACTATTTTGCTCAAAAAAGAATTTCACAGCAAGACACAAATCAACACAAATCACATTCCAATAAGATTGGAAGAAAAATGAATCATACCATCAGACCCAGAGGCCTTACTGGGATACATTTTGAAAATGGCACTTTCAATTTCAAATTCCTCAACAAGACACATTAACCGATTATTCATAGCCGCTATAATTGACAATGGGATACCATCCTGGTCCTCATGCCCTAGAGCCTCAGACTAGAGGTCACAAAAAGCTTGTCAAAGAACCCTAGAATCTCCTCATTCACCTCATAGATGTTGACACATGGACTTCCATCATCCTTTACTAATCTATCAATAGTGTTTTGCCTCATCCTATCGCTTGTGGAGGCATGGAAGAACTTGGTATTTTTGTCCCTTCCTAGAGCCATTGGATTCTTGATTTTTGGCACCAATAAATTTCCTCATCTCTATAATCTCGATGGAGCTCTTTCCGTAGCATGCTCCATTCACGCCAATTTCTGTTGCCCCCATAACAAGATAAGTGATCCATTTGCGCTTTAATGCCTACAATTCGCCTAGCAGAATTATGCATATTCTGTTGACTCCATTTTAATAGGCCCACTCAAGTACGACCAATTTTGGCACAAAGTCAATACATTGGGATTTCTTGTTGCTCCCTACCCTAAGTAGCTTTCACCAATCTACCCATTGCTTCTTTCGTGACCCATTGCTTGTCAAACATGAATCTCTTCCTTTCTTTTTACTCTGCCGGCTGAACATCTATCAGGATAATTGAGTGATTTGAGGAATACATCTTCACATGATAAGCTTTGACCCTCGAATAACTTAGTAACCAATTAGGGGAGACAAAAAAATTTTAAGCCGTTCTTCCACAAATCCTTCACCTTCCCGGTTATTTGCCCATGTAAAACTCCTTCCCACAAAACATATTTCCCCCATCCCTATGTTAGAAACAAATGATTTGAAAGGTTAACAACAAACCTTTATTCCTATCCTCCCTCATTTTTTCTCTGCAAGCCTTAGTATATCATTAAAATCTCCTGCCAAAAACCACATATCACCCCATCAAGGCCTCTGCTGCTCAAGGTACACCTATTGCTGTCTTAACCTTCTATCTGTATGAGCACACAAGAAAATAGCCCAAAAAAACCTATTCTCCTTTTTTAACTCACAATGCAATTGGAAACAAAAACTAGTAGAGATAATATTGTGAATCAACAACAATTCCACACACAACATGCAATCTGTCTCGACATACAAACAACCCTCCTTTGGTACCGACCAGCTCAACAACATGCAATCTGTCTCGACATTTCAATCATCTACACATTTTGGCCACAAACTTCAAATTTTGCTTAGTTTCAAAAAGAAATATCAAATCAAGGAGGTGAGATCAAATGACCTCTCGCAATTGGAAAACTATAGAAGGTCCTCCCAAACCTTTACAATTCCACACACAAACCTTCATTGCTCATGGTGGGTCAACTCTAGGTTGGCCTTTATCACCGTTGACACAGTGGCCATATGAGGTTTTTTGGCACATGGTTCTTGCGCTGCATAAGAAGTCACATCTAGGAGTTGCATAGGTCGCTTGCCCCCAGCCTGAACTGTTTCAACAACTTCTGAGATCCTCCTAACTCTCTTCCCAATTCTTAACCATCGTCAAAGCTACACACCTTTCTTGGCCTTCTTGACTAAACTCTTTGGGCGATTGTGGTCAACATTGAAACACACCTCCGTCTCCACCGGTTGCACATTAGTTTGATCACAAATCGGCTTAGTTAATCACTAAACTTCAGATTCAGCAATAGAAGAATGGCCACCATCCAACACTTGAGTTTTAGCATTGATTTAGACTTCTTCTCCCGTTGAAGGGCTAAATTCAGAGGAAGGGATTTGATGAGAATCAAATATTCATAAACTTATATATGTGTTTTACACGCTTTTGCATAGATTTCATTGAGATATGCCATGTTTATTAGAAAAATCACATTATATTTGTGATTCTCATCTTTTATTGGTTTTGTAGGAAAAAAGGGGTTAAAAACCAGTTATCTTCGGGAGTTCATAACGTTTGATGAGAATGTCCAAATGAGGTGATTAAAGATGCTATGGAAAGATGAGAAAGAGAGCTAAAACTTTCATGAAGAACGTTTTCTCAAATTCCGAAAGCAAATGGACCAAAACTGGGCAAAAGCAAAACAAGGCAGAACCAAAGAAGAGGCAAACAGGGAGAAAAATCAGCCATCTTCCAGAGCTCATAACTCTTGATGCAGACATCCAAATGAGATGATTCAAAATGATATGGAAATCTGAGAAAGAGAGGAAAAACTTTCATGAAGAAAGTTTTCTCAAATTCGGGACGGAAAGGGACCAAAATTGGACAAAATCGGAACAACGCGCGAAAGAATAAATTCTGGACAGAAAGTTGAGACCATTGGGAAGATTAACCTCCGCCTGCAATTTTCCATTTTTCATTTTGAGTCCCACAAGTTTTTGAAGCCTCACAAATGTTCCCCAACATCCCTATGTCTATAAATACCCCATTTTCTGCAGAAACAAAAAAAAAGTAGGATAGGGTTAGGGTTAGTTTTTCATTATTTGCACATTTTCCCCAATCTTGAGGGGATTTTCCTAGAGGCTAGGGTTTGGCATTTTGTGGCTTGAAGACATCCATCTTTGGAGTTGATTTGGATTGCTAAAGTGTTGGAATTTGTTGGATTCACCAATCTTTTGATTAAGGGAAGTTTTTCTTACATATTTCCTATGCTTTCAATTGTTGATTCTCCTTGTGATTGTTGGTTGTTTGAAGCCATGAGAGGCTAAATTTATCTTGGGTGATTCTTGGTGTTTGATGTATGGGTTAGGTTTATTTTGATTTCTTGTTGGTTGTAGAGTGATGGGCTTGCATTAATTGAAGTTTTTCTACTTGTATTTAATGAATTGACATGCATTGAATGATGGCCACATTTAGTGTGTGTTCTTGGTGTTCGTGTGTGTTTTAGAATATGCATGAATGTAGACCAAAAAGTGGGAAAAACTACCTAGCATTCTCTAAATTGTGGTGTTTGAGACAAGAAACAACTACCATATGAACTTAATTGTGCACTAAAATTGTGTGGAAGCCATAGGTTTTAGTGTGCAAAGGTAGAAGTGAGACCGAAAGGAGATCTTCTATTCTTTAATTCCATTGAGACCGAAAGGAGATGTGGAGTGAAAAATAGGTGGTTTTCTTAGATTAAACACTTGAACTAGGGAATGTGAAGTAGTTGGCTAAAACATCTAGGGCTAGAATTGTGCATTAGAGTTGTGTGGAAGCCATAGGCGCTAATGTGCTCTAGGTGGGGATGAGACCGAAAGGAGATTCCTCATTCTATAATTTCAATGAGACCGAAAGGAGATTTGGAGTGAACGGATGTAGCCACTTAGTTAAGATGCCCTACACTCGGTTCCCCTTAGGAGTCAAAGTAACCGAACCCTTGCATTGAACCCAAGGATCACCCTCCTTCCTCATTTATGTGTTTATTTCCTTGTTTTAGTTAGTTAAATGTCACTCTCTAAATCATCGCATTAGTTAACATAGATAGCAAATAATTAGTTGCACTTAAATTTTGGTTTTGTCCCCTTCCCTGTGAAGAATGATCCCTAAGCTTTACTACAATTGATTAAGTGAGGTTTAGGTGTATATTTGTGTGAGTTTGAGCTATATTTTGATGCACTTTTGCACACACCGATCCAGCTCACCAGGATTCAGCTAGCACAGAATTTAGACATTCTGAATTCCTACCTGGCAAAAGCTATGCTTCAGTTAATGGAAATGTTGCAGGACTGAGCTCCAAATCCATGCTCCCTGTTGGCAGAACTGGAGCACTAGACGCCCTTTGCATCATTTCATGTGGAAGTACTGAATCCAGCAACTTAGAATGGTTCTTGCCCGATGCAACACTATTGCCTGTTGCTTCAGTAAATGGATAGATTGAATATCTGAACTCCAAATTCTGACGCCCAGACGGTAGAACAGGAACACAAGAAGGCTCTTGCACCTTGGCCACTGTAGCCACAGAAGCAACCCTTGGATTGACTTTTGACATAGGCAGCAAAGGTGGCGCATTCAACTCAAGACTTGAAGCACCACCCTCACTGAAGGGTGTCCCTAGCTCCCCCAATGGACTAAGCTTCATACCCCTCCCCCTTGCAAAAGTCTTACTGCCTTCAACCTTTAACCATTTGCCAAATTGTCCCGCTTTAAGATCACCATGTTCAAGAGCTACCCCTTAAACATAGCATATCCTTTCCAAATGCCCAACCTTACCACAATAATAACAAAAGGCAGCTAAATTTTCATAGCGAAAAGATATCCAGCACACTTGATAACCAAGTTTCAGGCATGTGCCTCTCAACAAAGGCTTGCACAAATCAACCACAACAAGTATCTTTATGCACCTTCCAGTAGCACTACCATCTTAAGTGATGAGAACATCAAGAATTTGAGGAAACAATTGGCGAAACCTGAACCCTGTCTCCCTTGTAAGCCACTGAGTAGACAAGTGACACGCCTGAATCCACAACTCCACCTTACTAAAATCTTGCTCCAAGTTCTATACAGATGACGACCACTCTCGAAGGACAACAAATTGGTGATCAAACATCCATCATTTACCTTGCAACACCCTAAATTTGTCCTCTGTGCTCTGGAAGACAAACTAAAATTTGTTTGGTCCTAACTCACGTACCTTGAAAGGGGCTTTAGTAGGCCAAATTCTAGCCAACGCGCTCTTAAGTCCTGTGAAATTCGCCCTCCTATCACCAAAAACATAGCCAAAAAGACTCCTTGAAGACTTCTCCAAACTAGCTTGAGCATCCACCTCCTTAATCTCGACACCCTTGTCTTCTTCTCCAATGAGCTCCAACTGTTGCAGCAACTCAGAGACCGCCAACATTGGATCTTGAAGGATCCCACTATCCATCCTCAGCAAACCATGACTGATAATTTCAAAAAAATAACCACACAAACAAGAAAGGAAAAGAGAAAGAAAAGAACCTGAGCGAAGATACACAGGTTGCAGAACACATGGAATAGTTAAGCAAAAAAGACAACAACGACAAGAAGGAAGCAAAAAGAAGAAAAAAAACAAGGAAGCCAAAACGAAGAAGAAGAGAAAGCAAAAGATAGTTGAACCAAAGAGCACAGAAAGCTGTACAAAAGACACGTTGAATAAACAAAAAGCCTTGGCACAGGCACGTGAACTCCTCAACACACATGAATAGGAGACTTCACTCCTAAAAAAGAAACTAAAAGCGCCCTTAGTCGCACCATAGCCACACCTTAGTCACACATAGAGACTAAGAAAGCACAAAGCGAAGGTGGTTCCTGTTGAAGGAGAGGTATTAGTGATTTTAGGAGAGCATTGAACACACAAGTCAAGGAGGATAACTTTGACAAGTAACACACTAATATCTTCTATACTTGTTGCCACATGCAAAATAAGGTATACATGATAATTATTGATGGTGGAAATTGTACCAACTATGCTAATATGGGTATAGAAGATAATATGTAGAAGATAATATATGCTTGATCAATACCATTCTTCCTCCCACTAATAGGAATTTTTTGGAGTAGCCCAAAATTCTATTCTTGACACTATCTAGCAATCCTACATAATGGACCTCCCAACAACATATAATAGACATTCCAAGTATCATATAGACAATTTTTTAAAATAAAATCTAGTTATCTCTTCCATCACCCTCCTTTGGCCAAGAGATCATAATGAAACATGACTTTGTAACACTCTCTAAATGACTCAAAAGAGATTCATATTCAACAATCATTCCCATGATCAATCTCAAAGATCTTGTTGCTCCTAATGAAAATGTCATGATATCGTCAGTATAGCCCAAATGCATAATCAACTGACATCTTAAAGAAAACAAATACGAGACAAAATTGTTATGATGAAACAAATTATTTAGTGCTGTAGAAAAAACTTCTGCTTCAAGAATAAATAGAGCTAGTGACAATGGATCCCCTTGCTTCAAACCCCTTGATAACTGAAAGAAACCTTTCAACTTTCCAATTAATCAAAATGAAAAAATGACATCCTGATATAAGCCTCCAAATAATATCCACTATAGTTTCACTAAATCTAAACTTACCTCATGATAGATATGATAAAAACCCATGAGACCCTATCATACACCTCAGTCATGTCCAATTTCAGCACCAAATTGCCCTTTCTTCTCTTCTTGTTTAAATAGGTCATAAGCTCTTGTGTCAACAAAATGTTATTTACTATCACCCTTCCTTTTACAAAACTGCTTTGATTGGTGAGATAATTTTATTAAGAATCCTTTCTAGTCTCATAGCCACTATTTTAGAAATAATCTTGTACATGAAATCACGTAAACTAATTGGTTGAAAATCAACAAAAGACTGCGGATTATGTACCTTAGGAATTATGAAACGAAAGTGGTTGTATGATCCAAGAAGAAAAGCACCAAGAAAGAAATTTTTAAATAGAACCAACCACATCTTCCCTCATAATCTCCCCACATGTTTAGAAAAACCTTCCTGAGAAACAATCTGGTACACCTGCACTATCTAGATCCAATAAAAACACACTTGTTTCACTTCTTCTTTTTCTAGAATCGAATTCAAAGCCTCATTATCCCCATCGTCTATCAACTTTGGAATACATTGAAGTGATTCATGCTATATCTACCCAATTATTCAACCATTCACCATCTCTATTCTTGATCCTTCTTATAAACATTCTCATTCGTTTTATAGCAAATGTGGAATGGAAGAAATTGGAATTAGCATCACATTTCTTAATACACTTTAAACTCGATTTTTGCCTCCAAAAAGCCTCATCTCTATTAATGCCAAAATATGTCATGCTTTTACCTCATTCAGTTCCATCAACTTGTTATCAAGTAAACAACACCTCCAAGTCCCTCCCAACATTCTTATTATCTCCTCCTCATTCTATTCCCAACATTGCAGGACATTGTAGGCATAGGCTTGTAATGAAATCTTCACCCTCCTAATCTCATGCAACATAGAAATCAAACATCTTGAATTGCCTTCCACTTTCCAAGCCTCCTTAACAATGCTTTGAAATCCATTGTGTGTTGTCCAAACATTAACAAATCCAAGGGGTTTTGGACTAGAACCACAATCAAAGTTGTAAGATACCAATAAAAAAGAATAATGTGATCCAACCCTACTCAAACGCTCCACATTAACTACAATATTAAACTCTTGCCACTTGTGATCTAATACAATCCTACCCAACCTCTTGTAAATCCTCCTTTACCCACTGATTATTACACCATGTTAAATGAGACCTTGTAAATCCGACATCTGTCAAAATATTAGAATTCAAAAAATTAAGAAAATCATAGATTGTCTAATATCATAAGTTTGACCTCTTTTCTTCTCCTCCTTGGCTAAAATTATATTAAAACCACAAAACATTCACAGACTATGCTTACTAGACAAAGCATCAAGATTTGCCCACAACAATCTATGATCTTCCTCAGTGCATGGAATGAACATATACTACAACGACTTTTCATCAAGTATTGGAATCCAAAACTTAATAGCCAAATAAAATAGTTATTATAAAGTAAAATATTTCAAATTGTACCAACAACATTCTTTTTTTTTCTTTTATAAAACAACCATTGTGTGGTTAGCGGGATTGTTTACCATCTTATTAGAATTACTAGAAAAGATTACATAGAAGAGAGGAAAACAACCTTACCCCTTCAAGAATAAGTGTTACAATAGTCAAAGTAAAGCTTACTACTTATATCTAAAATGAAAGTTTACATGTTTGCATTTGATCAAACACTATTAGACCTCGAATGTGCTGTGAGAGTTGCAAAAATGATGTGAAGATGAAAATTTCATTTTTCTGCTTTACGAATTGTGCTAAAGAATCTACCACCATATTAGCCTCTTTGAAAAATGCACTACATATATAACTCCATCTTGATGCTTACTAATCTTCCCACATTAGACTAACAAGTTCCAAGAGGGTGAAACCTTCCCATTTAATATGACCATTGCCACTCCAAAATCATACTCTTCTATAGTCTCGTATGCCAAGTTTAGAACATAGTGCCAAACCAATCAAAATATCTCTAATCTCCACTTGAAAACTGGAAACTTTCCTTAAAGGAGAATGAAAAGCAAATAAGAACATTCCTCACATATCTCTCAAGACGACTCCAACTATTCCTAATCCAGTGGTCTCTAACACACTCTCATCTACATTCAGCTACAAGTATATTGGAAACTGCTACTTGACACTTTGGGCTACCAGTCACCTTTTTTGGTTCTAGATAACATGCAATAAATGACCCCAAGATATGGGTTGACTACAAATAGCCAATCCTACCTTGGCCACAACTACTAGCTGACCTTCTATCTCACTAATAATCCACCAATTAGGGAGTAGCTAGCCATCATAGCGATAGACATTCCTGGCTCTCCATAAATACTAGCGAATAAGTATTGGTATCATTTAAATCACCCTTCTAGCCCTGTGCATACATTCTAACCCTGGCTCCAATTGCCACCATGTCAAAAACCTTCTTAATGACATTATGTAAAAAGTGCTTTTGAATAAATCTATTTTCTCTCCTTCCTGATTGACGTCGTATTTTTCAAAAAAAGAAAAGATTTTACATGATATGAACCCACAAGTTAAATGGATGACCCTAAGAATAACTAGTTGAAGAATTGAAGTTTGTATCAAGGTGGGAGAGACCTTGACCAAAACCCAACAATGTGGATTGAAATTTTGATATCAATATGGATTGAAGCAACACCACAAGTTAAAGAAACAAATCTTAATTTGATAAGCCATAAAAGTAGCACAAGAATAACTTTAATGTACTCAAAAAAAATTCACAAGAACTTGAATTGTAAATTCCTCACCAAAAAAAAAAATTAATCTCAAATTGGATTGATAAATATGGTTGCCCCTCTTGTCCTTTTAAAAGTTGGTCTAATCCTTGCAATAATATCTAAATTGTAGCTAAAAATATGCTATATTGGTTGGATTAGATGTTCTACAAGAACCCAATATTTGAGCCTAGTTCTATACTAATACTAAATGAAAATTTTGGTTTCAATACAACTTGAAAATCATTTAGGAAGACTTCTAGAAATTTGGCCATATTAGTTGTTTTAAATTAGAAACAAATATTACATGTAGGATTAGGGTTAAACCCTAAGTTTCAACTCTAAATTCGGCCATTTAGGGTTTAATTTTGCCCATGCCTTTTTTTTGGGCCTCTAGTTTGAGTTTCTAATTAATTAAGGGTTTAAATACAATACCCATTGGTAATTACATTAATTATTGGGTTTGTAACCACCAATTTGGACTCTTTTTTAATTTGAGTTTCTTGAATGATCCCATTAAGAGTATTTTAAGTTTTTAAACTTTATCTCTCATCATTGGCCTATGACTCAAGCGAACAACAATAGTTAAAAACAAGTATGTTAGTTTTTAAAATTTGATTAAGAAACTGTAATAATTAACATAAATGAACTAGTTATTGCTTCATTACCTTTTCATGCATGCCTTTAATTTAAAAATACATTGTAAAACCAGAAATTTCCCTCTTTACATACCACAGTTGATCTTTAATTAAAATTTGGAGGTATGATCAATCTATACATTGGAAATGTGAGTTTGCATGGGTATTATTATTGTGACATCAGTTATGCTACAATTAAAATTAATTAAACCCATAAAACAAAGTTGGATGTAGACATGCATCATAGCTGATTTTAAACATTTTTTGAAATCAAATCGAAACTCATAACTCCACCTCTTTATAGATTAATTATCTTGTGTTCAATCACCAAAACGATGAACAAAAAATAATCTCCTCTATGAACTAGAGTTTGCATCGCTACGGGTTGAAGACTTGGTCCAGCATTCCATGTTTCTTCTCTGCCTCACATTTACAAGGCAGGTATGAGCTTTTACAAATTTAATCAAGTTGCAAAGGGGCCTATCAATATTCTATGGTTCTAGTTTTGGAAAAAAAAAAAGACAACATAGCCGCTGATTTTCTCCTAGTCTTGGCCAGAAACTATTGGGTTCGGCGCTGCCCTCCATCACATCATACAAATAATTGATATTGCTAACTTCGCTATTTGGAACTGTTAGGCCTGGGATGTGATGTCTTTGTATCAAATTGTGCTGTTTGAGGAGGGATTGTCAAGCATTCTCATAAAATTTAATTGCAAAGAATCATCTTTAATTTTAGTATGATAACAAAATACCTCTAAACTTTGAATGGCAAGTAATTAATTCCTTAAACTATTGATTTGTCGTAACGTAGTTCAAATAATGCTTATACTTGAAATTAAATTGTGGAATGACAGAATTACTCTTTTTATTGTTCAAATTTTACTAGAAAATCTACTGAGTAAATTACTTACTCGTAGATTTCATTTGAGTTTATTATGCAAAAGTGATCGTAAATTTTTTACCAGAAAATAAAAATTAGAACATATGAAATTTACATTGTTATGCTTTCATAACTTTTGAGATGATTTGAAGCACTTTAAATTTATGAGTTTAATAGATTTATTTTAAGATAAATGGAAAAATATGTTGTAATTTTATAGTTTAATTTAAAAATTATGACAAATTTAGGTCTAAGTTAAAACAAATTGATAGTTTAGGGGTTTAAAACTATAATTCAAAATGAAATATTTAGCTATGAGACTAAAATTAAAGATATGCTGTCTTGCAATTATTTCTTCTTGTAGTCTAAAATATGTTATGAAAGCATGCAAGGCAGATTCTTGTACTTGGTTACTGATTTGGTCTATTTTTTGCCCATTGCAGTGCAATTTCGTTAGAACTAATAAAATTATGCCTCCTGCATTTTATGTAGCTAGCTCTAATATAGTAAGTTTGTCAGAACATTACATACACATAAATATGAAATGCAATGGTAGTTTCACAAAAAAAAGAAATAAATGATTTCCTAAATCCTACTAATGTAAAAGCCACATATTGGATTGCCACCGTAGACGTGCAAAATGCACTTGCTTGTGATTGGGAATGGCCCGATTATGAGTTGTTTCACTGACACCAATTAAATTAATGAGCAAGAATATTTTGAAAATTGAAATGCATGTTCTAAACGATTAATAAAATTTTATTATAACTTGCCTTCTATTTCTTTTCTTCTTCGATATGTGCGAGAGGAGATGTATCTTTTTTTTCATTTTATTTCCTTTTTTTTTTCGTGGTTAGGGGTTTTTTTTTTTTACCAAAAGTGATAATAATATATTATAATTTAACCTACATAAGAGGGCTTCAACTGAGTGAGAGGAGTCATTTTATTTTAATTACGAATAAATTCGTATTGATAGTTTTATAACATTGCATTTTCTAAATATATATAAGTATTAAATTTTATCATAAGTTTTTATAAAATTTCTCATAAATACCATAGGTTCTTTTTATTCTTTCTTTCTTCCACCCTTCCATTTATTTTCTTCTCTATTTTGCTTTACAACTTAAATTCTATTAAGCTTTTTTTTTACAAAAGAAAAAACAAAAAAAAAATTAACCACTACAAAAATATGACCAGTTTAGGGGTGTGCATGTGTAGGATAGGGTGATAGCTAAAACCTATACTCTACCTTATCAAGTATAGGTGTCAAAATTTGTATTCTTATCCCAACTTATGCAAAACTCCACCATTATCTTATTCTACCCTAGTTTTTAGAAGGTGGTGATTTTATGTAAATTTAAACTTTTTTTTCTTCAATATATACCACATTACTATTTTAATTGTATAAATTTATAGTTTGATTTCATAAAGTTAATATTTCATTTGTTGAAAAAGCAGTAAGTCTAATATTGGGAGACTGCGCTGTGCAATTTCATGGAAGGCTATTGCTGAAATCCAAAGTAAGCACCTGGTTATTTCGTGATGGTATTGGCGAGACTTCCGTACGAAGGGGTTGCGGTCCTTAGTATGGGAGGCAGTGTTGAGTTGTATCGGCGCGGTTTCCCTACTGAAGGGTTCTTTGGTCTTAGCTTAGGTGGAGGCCCGGAGGGTCAAACACGATGCAGTGCAACGTAAGCAGAGGGAACAAACATTACAGAGCCGCACTACATGGAGTTTTGCGGTCCGTTTCTTCTGTTCTTGCTTAGGGGAGCTGTGTAAGTAGAGGCCGACAAGTTAGGATTTTTGTGTTTTGTTCTTTATATTCTCTTAACTAGGTAGTAGTTAGGAGGTACCGGACCCAATGTGTGGGGTTCTGCCGGTCCCATTCTAAAGGAAAATGCCTTAACTGACCCTTTTTGGGTTTGGGTTAGTTGTGTTAGGGTCTATCCGTCACAGTAACAGACCACTTTTGTACTCGTTAACTTTGTTATTCATAGTTAATATACTACGTTTTCTTGACCCAAAAAAATAATAATATTGAATTAATATTAAAATTAAATCAAATAGAATTAACAAAACTAAATATTAGTTATGACTTCTAAATCAAATAATTATTGAGCTATGTAGCTAACAAAATAATTGATAATAAAATAAATTCTTAATACAATACTCATCATTATAAACATTTGTAATTAATTTATGTTTAACTTTTAGTTTAGTTGAATTAATAGCTAACAAAGTTTCATTTGTTTTTTGACAATATTTAGAAGGAATTATTCCAATCTTAATACAATTGGCATGTACACCACTATCTATCATAGCTTGTATAGTTATTTTGAAATTGTTAATTTCTATGGTAACAAAACAATACTATTTCTACCATTCTATTTTATTTATCAATTGAATAAACATTTGATCAGTAATTTCTGTATTACTTACTTGAATAGAAACCAATTCTTAAATATTATACAACTCTTTAATATTTCCTAAAGATTCTTTTGAAGTTGAAGGAATATCATTTCTTTTTATCAAAGTTAATTTTGTTTCTAACTCTAAATCTTTTGTTTTTAAATTCATTATTTCTTCTTGTAATTTTTTAACTTGAGACTTTTATTCTTTTATTTCAACTTGAATATCTTTAGTTTTCCCTATTTTAAATGTACTTTTTTCAAGAAATTTATCTAATAATTTTGAAATGGTTTTATTATTTTTATTGAATTAAGTTTTTTTTCTTCTAATATTAATTCTTTTAATTTGTTCAAATATTCTATTCTAGTTTCTATATCATTAATTTTTTTCTATCATTTTAAATAAATTTTCTTTTTTATCTTTTGTAATCATATTTATACATTTACAATTTTCTAAACTCTCTACACTTGAATCAGAATTTATATCATCTTGAATTACTTCATCATCT
Organism: Gynochthodes officinalis; assembly: GCA_020080225.1. Lineage (NCBI taxonomy): Eukaryota > Viridiplantae > Streptophyta > Magnoliopsida > Gentianales > Rubiaceae > Gynochthodes > Gynochthodes officinalis. The sequence goes on along the minus strand of CM034625.1, from coordinate 29,771,343 downwards.
ATATCCTTATTTTGAATCAGCAAAGCTACCATTTTATCTCTTAATTCATCTTTCTGAAATATTTCATTAATCTTTTTTTTTTCATTTTACATTGGTTTGCCCTATATCCAAATCTTCCACATTTCCAACATGTAATCAAATTATTTACTTTTTTCTTAGATTTTCTATAATATTGTTTACTACTTTTATCTTTAATTCTTTTATAACGCTTTTAATATTTTATTAATTTTTTATTTTGAGCAGAGGGTGCTTTAATAATATTAATACCAAAAGCTTCAGAGAAATTTCCTAACTCTTTTTTCTCTTTACCATATTTACTTTGAATTTTTAATTCTAAACACAAAGCTAATTCTTCTTTTTTAATAAAAGTAAATAATTGACTGCAAATAATCGAATCAAATTGAATATATTCAGTGCCCATTTCTTTTTGTAAATTAGTCATAATTTTTTGAGAAAATAAACTAACTAATCCAATAATAAATTTTTATTTCCAAAAAGGTGCATTATAGTCTGGTTGTTTTAATACTTGAGTTAGAAATATATTTTTGTACCATCTAAAATTTGATAAAGTAGAACATTTTAAATTTGTCAAAAATGCCTTTGAGGATTGTAATTCTTCTTTTGGATTTCCTACAAAATATATAGCTATTGTGACTATAAAAAATTCACAAGCATCTGATTGAGTAGTAATATGACCTTGTTCATTTTCGACTTGAATTGTATGATCTAATATTGATATTTTGTCTTCAAGATTTAATGCAATATCCCACTAGTTTTTTAATTGACCTGTAAAACCAGTAGCAAGTAAATAGGCAGCATCTTTTTCTTTTGCACTTTTAACCTTATAAGCCATTTTAGGCATTCTCATTTCTTGTAATGTATTTAATATTTCATATTCAGATTTTCCGTCTATATTCCATTCATAGATTGAATCACCACTATAATTATTTGAATTAAATTTTGATCTTTCTTCATATTGAATATCTAGAGGAGTAGGTCTAGAATAATACGTCCTAGTATTTGCTACTTTCCAATTATTTTTATTGATATATTTTTTCTGTCTTCTTATCTATTAATTTCTAAATCTTGCTCATCTTGAAATTCTTGTTCTATTAAATTAATTTTTTCAATTTCATTATCTTCATTTGAATATTCAAAATCTTCTTCTATTTCTAATTCTTCCTTTTGACATCATTGTTCTAAACAACTAATTTTAGCTTTTGAGCTACTTGGTTTATTTTCTTGAATATTTCCTAAACTCTGAGAAATTCTATTAAGTAAATTTCTTGAATTATTTATTAAATTTGAAGTAATTTCTTCTTCTTTATCCCTAGGTAGACTTCTAGATTGAAAATTAGGTATAGTAACATCTTGAGGAAATCTAAGTTTGGAAGGTTTTTATTTACAAAAGGTTAACTTTTCTTAAATAAAAATAATACATCCAAACACATTTTTATTTCAAAATTTAAAATTTAAATTTTCCCACTCAAATTCCTCTCACATAATTTTTAAAAAAATTTCCTCTTATTTTTCCCTCCAAAATACTTTTTCTATCAAAAAAAAACCTACCAAAATTTTCACACATTTGAATATAACTTTTGTCAAATAAAACACAATCCAAACAAAACCTAAGCTTTTCTTTAGGAATTGAATCTATTTTGGTAGCTAAATGGTCTACTTGATTAGCTATTGTATGCAAAATCTGATTTGAATAATTATTATGTTGATAAACTTTTATAATATCATCTAAAATTACTTATGAATTACCGTCTTCTCTCCCCTTTTCAAAAGGAGAAACCAATATATCCCTTTCATTAGTATTAATTTTAACAGATTGTAAAGGACGATGAATAGAGGTAACCACCTGATCATCTAATAAATTTCATTTTTTATATAAATTAATTTCAATATAAATATATTTTAATTTAAGAATTTCACAAATTCTTTCATTTCTTGAAACCCAATATTCTAGCCATGAAATTAAAGGAATATTACATCTCTTTTCTTTCATGTATAAAATCCATTCTTCTTTTAATTTTTCTTGAATAATCTTATCTAATGATAAAAACCATTGTTTTTTATCATCATGTTATTCTTCGAATAATTCTTCCATATATTCCATGTCTATTTCAAAATTATTTTTAATTATTGAAATTACATTAATTTCCACTTGAGATCTAGTAGGAGACATAGAAAGTGAATTTATATTTTTTGGAATAGGTGTTTTAAAATGATATTTTGGAATACTTTCCGAAATCTTTGAAGGAGATGGTTCTGAAAAAGATATTCTTTGGAAAACAAAATTTTTGAAGAACCAAATCATTCTTTGAATGAATTAAATCTTAATAAAATAGTTTCATCAAGCTTTTCAATAATCTACGAGACTTCTCTTCTTAATAGATTTCTTGGAGGCTGAGGATTTTGAATATGAAGTTATTGAAGAATAGTAATTTCATTCAATTTCAATCTTTTAGGAATAAAAATAGTAGGTTGATCTGCTTCTACATGAAGTAAAACAATTTCTTCTTTTGAAGTTGGATTCATATTAAATCTTGGATTTAATTGAGAATTCAATAATCTAAAATAAATTCTATATATTACAACAAAATTTTTACATAATCTTTCAAATTCATCACCTTGTAAATAAATATCCAAAATTAACGAATCTAATATTAATGAATCAGTAAGATCTACGAAAAAATTAGGAGCACAATTGAAATATATCAGACCATTATATACATTAGTTTGATTCATTGCTAATAAAGAAGTTTTATACATTTTAAGTCTTTTATCTCTTAATGCCAAATAAATTGGAGCATCTACGCTTGAATGCATTAATGGTTTTACCACAACTTGAATCATTCCAAAATGAATATATCTATAACATTTTTCTATGTATTTTCTTAATGATACTTGATTTAATAAAAGAATAGTTTGAAATTCTTCTTGAATTGATACTATTTCTTTATGAGTTTTAATTGAAAAAGCAGTTTTGAAATCTAAAGAGCCTATTTTATAAATAGATTCAATATCTTATTCTAAAATTGACCCATTTAAATAATCAACAGGCATATGAATTTACAGAGTGTTTACTTTGAGTATTCAAAAATATTTTCCTAAGTCTAATAGCCATTCTTACAAACACATATTCCAATCTTTTATACTGATTAAGCTTTAGATGGGGAACATGGGGAGCAACCAACTTGGAACAACTAACACTCTCAATGCTTACCAACAGATTTACAAGCCACACCAAACCGCTTACCAAACTAATCTATAACTTAACCAAGTATAAAATATGAACCTATGTGATTATGAACAAATATGCATAACATATGTAAATGCTAATGAACACTTAAATGAGACAAATGGCTCTGATACCAAAAAGAGGCCAGGATCACAAAATATAAAATCGTAATATAAAGAAATTAAATTGAAATGAAGACTTACTTTTATTAAAGTTTCAAACTTGAATGTCAAATTCTGAAATACAAAGAAAATTTCTTGAAATGTCTTCACAAAACGATTACGAAAGTATGAAATTTTTGAAAAGTACAAGACAAGGTTGGTAATAGAGAAGGCTAAAGGAAGGCTACAGAGAGAATTGCTTGCCATCTTGCAAAAAGTTTGTTTTGAAAAAATATTTTGAACATCCTTTTGCAAAAGTTCTTTTGGTGAGTGAATAACCACAAACCATAACGAATAGGCTCCAATCACTCACATGCATCAGAGCACCGCCGTACGATACCAACCTCCTTGAACTCAAGCCATCCTTCCAATGCTAAATCCACCACTGCTTTCTCTTCTGTCCAGGCCTTTTGAAAGATCCACATATTCCTAGTCTTCCAGAGCATCCATAGAATATAGACTGCCAACCCCACTCTGTCCCGCAACTGTTCATCTTTTCTCCCACTGCAAATCTGAAACCACTAATGTCTAAAACTAGAATCCCCTAGAAGTGGCCACCTAAGCCTAGCAATCTTCCATATCAGTATCGCTCTAGAACAATATAGCAGAACATGCTCAAGATTTTCCTACATCTCCCCACACATATCACAGATTGGATCATTGCAAATGCCTCTCTTTACTAATTGATCTTTAGTCGGAAGAATACCATGCCAACAACGCCAGATAAAATGTTTAAGCTTCCCCTTGATGTCAAGCTTCCAAAAACACTTCCAAACCACCTTCATGACATCCCTGGCAAAGCCACTCTCTGGACCAAATAGCACAACCTGCTTCTCCTTGAAAGCATGTAAATAGGCGGACTTGACCGTAAAGTTACCTTGGCTAGACAACTGCCACACAAATTTGTCCCCACTGTCACCTAGGGACAGAGATCGAGGAATAGCGATGATAGCCTCAGCAGCAATTGGAGTAAAAAGCTAGCACACTAAATCCACATTCTAGCAATCACCCCTAATGTTCAGAAGTTCATGCACCCAAGTTGGCTGACCACTCTGGTTGGCAGAAGCAATAGGTTGGAAATGAGGTAGGTCAGGAATCCAAGGATCATCCCAAATACGGACTGATTTACCATCCCCCACCTAGTAAATGACTCCTTTCTTGAGAATATATCGTGCTTCCATCCAACACTTCCATAGCTAAGAGGCATTCTGTCTAACTGAGGTTTGTAAGAGACCTCCCCTAGGAAAATACTTGGCCTTCATTACCTTACTCAACAGGAGATTCGACTGTGTACTTAGCCGCCAAAGTTGTTTTACTATGAGAGCATCATTAAAAATCTGAATATCTTTGAATCCAATACCACCCTCCTCCTTAGGCCAAGAAAGATCCTGCCACGATTTCCAATGAATTTTAGATCGATCATCACTTGAATCTCCCTACCAGAATCGTGAGGCCAGGCGAACAATATGCTGACAAACACCTTTAAGAAGTTTGAAACAAGCCATCACATAAGTAGGAAGAGCATTAATAACAGCCTTAATGAGCACCTCCTTAGCCGCATAACTAAAAAACCAACATTTCCATCCTTGAACTCGACGTTGGACCCACTTTATTAGGAATGAGATATCTAATTCATTTTAATACTTTATTTAAATGTTCATATATGTGAGTTATAAAATATATATGGCGATACAAATTGAAAAAAAATACTTTGAGTAATTCTAAATTTTATAGTTGATTGCATTTGAAAATAAAATTTAAATAACAAATAGTAATTTTTAACTTAAAAATAAATAAATAAATAAAAAGTTTTTAACGTAAATTAATATACTAAATATGACACTAAATAGTTTCAAAATTCTATAAAATTACATTTTTATCAAATTGCAATATGTAACCTACAAAAAAAATTATTAACAAAGGTTACAAACAACTCTCCTTATATATATATATATATTGAAAATTTTCATTGCACGCAACATCAGTGTTTATAAATTTTCAATGTTGCACACGGGTAAAGTCAATGGTTTGTGGGGCAGGGAATCACGGGCGATGTTTAGTTACCAAGTAAAAAAGAAGGTGGGGTAGGGAATCACGATTCACGGGTGATGGTTGCCAGGTAAAGCTCACGAACCACTCAACAAATCCAAAGCTTGCAATGCAAATTTCTCTATCCATCGCTCATCTAACTATCAGCGCCACGGACAAGAAGAAATATGTAAAGTAGAGGTTAAAATTGAAATTTGCCTTGGTCCACTGCCAATGTGTGGATCCAAACTTATCTTCGTTGATGGCTTAGGTTGAAACCGTACCAAATTAGCCACAACAATATGATCATCTCTTTAATTCTCGTCCACATAAAAGATTCAACACCGGATGTCATTATCTTTATCCCACAAATTTGAGGCGATCATTTTCTTTGAAACAAAAAAAATAATGGTAGGGTAGGCATCATGATTTTTGGCATTCCTAGTTCATATAACAAACAGTCATAATTTAGAAAAATTATTGTTCATATGATCATCTTCATAACAATTTTATTATGATATTTATTACTACTGTCGTTTTTTTTTTTAAAAGGTCTTCTTTCAAATATTTTTTGGTTTTAAAAAAATATTATTTTTAGAATGAAATTTCTAATTTTTATTTTATTATCCCTCGGTGATTTTTTTGCTAGTCTTATTTTTATTAGTAGAATCACTTGTCATGTTTTTAAACTTCCATTGCCGTAATTCTTTTAACCCGAAATTCGATAAAGCACTGATTCGAATGTTTTCATCATCATATAAGGAATTAGCTTGGATAGTTTGTTCAATGTATAAGACTTATAATTATTTATGTTTTTTTTAATACTTTAACTTTCATTTAATGATGCTAAATTAAAATGAACAAAATCACCAAAATTGATCTTTTATGAGTTCAAAGGTCTATTTTATTCAGATATTAAATTAAGGGCACAATGGAAAAATTATCTTAATTGTTATTTTAAATTATTAAAAGCATCTTCCTTATTTTGTTTCAAAGAAATATCTTCGTATTTTCTTCATGGGTGAGTGTCTCAAAAACACCTTCTAATCTATGAAAGAATTATATCAAATTTAAGGCAACTTTCATCCAATAGCACTTCACAAACTGGCCTACTATTCTGCCCCTACGATTCCTTATTTTCTTGCATATTTAGTCTAATTTTTTTTCCCCTTTCAAGTACTACCTTCGTTACAAAAAAAAACTAGTTAAATTTTTTTTTTCTAAAAAAAATCTTTTTTTAGGTGAGAATTTTAAATTATCCTTATTAATAATAACAATATATAACCCAAATTAACAATTAAGGATAAAAATATAAAATTATATATTTAATTATGTATTAAGTGTACTATATTGTATAATTTTAAAAAATTATTTTAAATTAAAAGTAAATTTCCTTTTTTTTAAATATTATTTATCACATAGCAGCGTAACACCACAATCATAATATTAGAAGATTTTATTTAAGATGTGTTTAGTTCTTATTAGAATTGGAATTATTTTAAAATTAATTTTTTTATTATATTTGATTAAATTTTATAATTGTTTAAAACTCATTAACAACATTTATTTTATTTTTAAAGTGTTAAAGTTATTTTTAAATGTTTTCTCTAAATTGAGGAAACACCCAAAATCGTCCTTTACATTTCACCAAATAATCTTTTTCATCCTTCACTTTTAAAACGGGAACAAATAGTCCTTCAAATTTCATAAATTGAAACTTTTGGTACTATTTGTGAAATAAACAGGAACTTTGGTCCTTCAAATTTCATAAACGGGAACGTTTAGTCCTGAAATTTTCTTTCAAATTTTGGTTCTTGAAATTTGAAGGACTATTTGTTCCTATTTTAAAAGTGGATGATGAAAAAGATTATTCGGTGAAATGTAGAGGATAATTTTAAATGTTTTCTCTAAATTCAAATTAAAGTTTATATAAAATATATTTAATTGTAAATTAATTCAATTTGTAACTAAGAGACAAATGGACTGCAAGACTTGTCAAAATGTGAAAAACCAATCATTGAAGCGTTGTCAAATGGTTTTTGTTGTTTTTGTTGGCTTTTTTTATCCCTATCTTTTTCAGAATTAAATGCAATACTACGTGGTTTGTTCCAGAGCTTCGCAATCAGCAGCCGAGAATATGATGACACGTGAATTGTGCTATTTTCCATGAGACATGAGACATGACTGTCTAAGCAAGTAGGAGAAGTGCACGTGAACTGGAACAAACTGAAAAACTGAAGGGCACGGTTTACCAAATTTTTATTCTAAATACGTTTTTCAATATCTCGCCTATTTTATAATTATTATTTTAAAAAATATAAAAAATATTTTTTTAAATTACAAAATATATTTTAAAATATTATTTATACAAATTCAAAACTTTTTAATTATTCAATATTTTAAAATAAATTTTTATATTTTTTAATATAATAATAATGAGACAAAAGATATATTCAAAACTGAAAAATATTAAAAAAAAGTTGTAAAGATTTCTTTTTAAACTTGAACTTCAAAAAACTATCAAGTTGTTCAATATGTATTACTACATTTGTCTTTTTAATAAAACTCTCCATTTAACTATTATGTTCCATATCATTCTATACAAGTTTTTTCTTTTCCAATTATTTTTCCTCCTCAAATTCTGAATATAGTATTAAATCTCTCCGTTTATTTAAGCTATTATTAGTTTTCAGTTCCAAACTAAGGGGGAAAAAAGCTCGAAAAGCTACAACTAGTTGTTATAAGCTTAGATCTTTTAATTTGTTTCTTTTTCCTTTGATTAATTCTCATTAGTTTCATCAGGGATGAGCAAGTTTTTTTTGTTTCCCTCTCTGGGCTGATATATGATATTTTGAAAAAATTGATAATATTTCTAATAAAAATTTATAGTGATTGACGCGACCTATTAAAAAAATAAAATTATTTATTATATTGATCAAGTACTCCGGTTGACTTGTTGAGTACAAATTATATTCACATATTCAGAAACTGCAAAGTTATATTTCAAGAATAAGTGATGTAACATACCAAGGAAATTTAGAGGTAGATGGGTATAGGATCACTCGGAAATTATCTTTCCCTCTCAACGTAATAATGTAGGTACTTACAGAAAATCACCCAAATTACGATTTTAAATAAATAGACTCAGCTTTTATAATGCAACAAAAACAGTAGGAACAAAAATTTCAGAATGCACACCGAAACCATAAAAGCTGCCAAACGGTGATAAAAGAACTCATAAGGTTCAATTATAAATTTCAGAAAGAGAGAAAATGGGGCAAGAAACTCAGAGAAAGATCACTTCGATGAAGAAACAAGTGTGTGAGATTCAAGCAATTGGTGTCAACTACATAATCACCAAGCCAAAGAAAGAAAACCCTTTAAAACTCTTCATCGGAGAACAAAAGCAGAATCATCAGAATGATGTCCATCAGTTTCCAGAAGTTGGAAATTCAATGGAAGTTCGCCATGTTTTGAAAGATATAAATTGCACAGCTAAACCATGGGAAATTCTAGCTATTGTTGGCCCAAGTGGAGCTGGGAAATCCTCCATGTTAGAGATTCTTGCAGGCAAATTAAAACCACAAACTGCATCCATTTTTTTAAACCAAAAGCCAATTGATAGAGCAAGGTTCAGGAAAATCTCAGGCTATGTTACACAAAAGGATACATTATTTCCCCTCCTCACAGTTGAAGAAACCTTGATGTTCACATCCAGACTCAGATTAAGGTTTCCTGAATCAGAATTGAGGTCGAGGGTGAAGTCATTGATGGCAGAGTTGGGTTTAAGTGATGTTTCGTGTGCAAGAGTTGGAGATGATAGAGTTAGAGGGATATCGGGAGGAGAAAGGAGAAGATTATCTATTGGAGTGGAAGTTATTCATGACCCCAGTGTCCTAATTCTTGATGAGCCAACTTCGGGGCTTGACAGTACTGCAGCTTTGCAGATCATTGATATGCTTAAGAAGATGGCTGAAACTCGTGGACAAACGATAATACTGAGTATTCATCAACCAGGTTTTAGAATTGTGAAGTTATTCAATTCTGTTCTTCTTTTGGCTAATGGCAGAGTTTTGCATCATGGTACGGTTGATAAGCTTAATCTCAGCATGAGGGAAATGGGATTACACCTTCCTCTTCATGTGAATGTTGTTGAATTCGCCATTGAATCCATTGAGGCAATTCAGCAGCATCAATTGCCATCCATCACATTAAACAAGGGAGGAGATGAGCAGGGGCAGAGTGGAAATGGTAAGTTTACGCTACAGCAATTATTTCAACAATCGAAGGTTATTGATGAGGAAGTCATGAATTCTGGGACTCCATTTTCTAATGATTTTGCCAATTCCAGATTAAAAGAGACCATTATTTTGAGTCACAGATTTTCGAAAAACATTTGTAGGACTAAGGAACTTTTTGCTTACAGAAGCCTTCAGATGCTGATCTCTGGCCTAGTATTAGGTTCAATATTTTATAATCTGAAGTACAATTTAATTGGTGCAGAGGAAAGAGTTGGTCTCTTTGCATTCATCTTAACATTTCTGTTATCAAGTACAACAGAAGCTCTGCCAATTTTCTTGCAAGAAAGGGAGATTTTAATGAAGGAAACCTCGTGCGGGAGCTATAGAGTTTCATCATATGCTATAGCAAATGGTCTTGTTTACTTGCCATTTTTGATGATTTCCGCATTGCTATTCAGCATTCCTCTTTATTGGCTGGTGGGATTGCATAAGAGTTTCATGGCATTCTCGCACTTCTTGCTGTTGATTTGGTTAATTCTTTATACAGCAAATTCAGTGGTGGTTTGCTTCAGTGCTTTAGTGCCCAATTTCATTGTTGGAAATTCAGTGATTTCTGGGGTGATAGGATCGTTCTTTCTTTTCTCAGGATACTTCATATCCAAACATGGGATGCCAAATTATTGGATTTTTATGCATTATATTTCCTTGTTTAAGTATCCTTTTGAAGGTTTCTTGATCAACGAATTCTCTGGCTCGGGCTGCTTGGAGGTTATGTTTGGAACTTGCGTTGTGTCTGGTGAGGATGTGCTCAAGGAAGTAGGTTATGGTGAAGAAAGTAGATGGAGGAATGTGATCATAATGGTATGCTTTATTTTAGTTTACAGGTTCATTTCCTATGTCATTCTTAGGTGCAGATGCTCTCAGAAAGGACTCAAAGGCATTCTCATCTGAAGAACAATCAGTTAATTATTTCTTTTCCTCCTTAATTAGGCATCTCCATCCCCCTCCACCTTGTCTCTTTTTGCTAGGGGGGATTGCAGACTCAATAGCAATTGTAAGCGACTAAGATTTGGCCAACAAGGCATTTTAAATTTTTTGTGCTTTATTTTTCTGCTTGATCAATGGGCAATTTAGCCAAGGGAGGCCAACCAGTTTCGGTGGAGGGGTAAGGTTTCAATTTTGAATTTCAGACTTTTTGTTTATAGTTCTTAATTTTCCCCAATACAAATAGAATAACACACATCAAATTTCTCCCATATCTGCCAATTTTCTAAAGTAGTCATCTTTACTTTTGTTGTGCTCTTTAAATTAAACTAGTGGATTAAATACTGTGCGATACATGGTGCGTATAATATAATACCCGATATTAATTATTATAAATAAAATTTAGTAATGAAAAAATTATAAATAGTTTTATATTACTATTGATGTAGAAAGTTCTTTCTTTCAAAGGTTTAAATTATATGTTTAAAGTAATAAAGTGAAACGTGTAAAAAGGATGGAATATGATTTTGTTGATGAGGATAATAAATAACACAATTCATTTGGTGAAATGATGAGAAATGTTTTAACTAAAATAGATTCCTAAAAATTTGAACAATTATTACAGCATCATCTTGAAGCTATAATAAGGAACTTGAAATACTATTTTAAAGCTATTTTAGATATATAACTGTCAATATAATGGAAACGTTAATTCAATTCAAATGCATCATTAAATTTCTTATCATTTTTACGTTGTTTGTATGAAATTTAATTATAAGAAATACAAACAATGTAAAAATGATAAGAAATTTAATGATACATATATAAAAATAATTATCTATGGTTTATATATTAATTTAAAATACCAAATATATAATCTCTCAACACCAAAATTTATTAAAAGGTAAAATTGTAAAAGAAGTAGGACTATGTGGAAAAAAAACAATTGTGGAATTTTCATGAAGATCTTGATCTTTTACAAATTGATTCCAATTTTGATGAAAGTTGAGATTTGTCATTCCTATGAAATAGCTTTTTGTTTTACTTATGAGTCTAATGGTTGGTGTTTCATCTTCTCATAAGCTCTATTGGCATAAATTAGAAGTGACTGTTAAGTTTTCATAATTAAATTAATAGTTGCATACAAGCTTAACAAAAGAGTATAAGGTATTTATTAAAAGAAAAAGCAAAATTTATATGAAATACACTTACGAGTTCTAGCTGAAGTGAGATCTTAATAGAAGTATTTCGAATGCTCTAAATAAGTAGGGAAGAATTGATATGCCAATGAAAGAAAAAATTGATGATTTTGTATTTCATTTGATGATTTTGTAGTGGAGAATAAAAAAACCATGAAACCTTCAGGTGCAGAAATAATTTTTTTTTCTTTTTCTTTGGGTAGACATATAAAAATAATAATTACTATAATTAACTTGTTCATAACTTGTTAACATTAACAATGATAATGTCAATGATAACATAGGGAAAATTGCATATATAGCATAGCCTCTTCCATATAGTTGAATAATAGCATTGTCTAAAACTTTCTTACCAAAATAGCAAGTCAATGCTATTTGACCGCGTAAAAAGACCTAAATGACCCATTTGTCTCTTTACCTAATAAGAGGAAACTATCGTGTGTCTGTTCGTTTCATTCTCACTCGCTCATCATCCCACTTCTTCCGCAATCTTCATCAATTGAGAATTCTTACTGAGCGGTTGAATGACTTCATGGCATGGGCCCTTTCAGGATGACATCTTATGTGTCCAAACAATGACTTCATGGAAGGAAAATTCTTACTGGGCGGTTGAATGACTTCATGGCATGGGCAGTTGAATTTCACAATATCGCTTTATGATTTGTATATCAGATACTTTTCTTTCGCAAAATCTGGTCTTTCTCGATATTTTTCTTGAACTTGGTGACGGGTTGGCTTTGTTTTCTCAAATTTTTTTTTCTGATTTTTCTAATTTTGGTGATGATGATTGTGGTCATATAGCTGATTGTCAAATTAAGGGAACAACTGGCGTTGGAAATTTGATAACAAGAATGTTGTTGTGAATGAAGGTAAGGTGCTTGAAAGAATGCCTCAACAGAAGCTTGGAGTGAATCCCATTCAAGTTCAATCAATCGATCCTGAATTTTTTGTCAAGAAATTTTCGAGTACACGTCGAGCACATGAATAATTCCATGTGTTTGGTGTGTACTCGATAATTTTTCGACATGTACTCAAAAAAATAACCCACTTAGCATATTTTCTCTAAAATTCATAATTAAATGAATTATAATCAACAAAAAATCAATATTTCATTCCAAAAAGTCTGACGTGAATCGCCGGCAAGTCAAGTCCTGGAAACCTCCATCATCATCCTCATCATCCTCATCATCATCCAATCCTTGGGTTTGTGGGTTGTCTATAGAAATATTGGCTGCAAAAAGTGCTTGACGTGTGCTTGACAAATTAAACGTCAAGCTTGACTCGAGCTTGACAAATTAAATGTCAAACTTGAGTCCAGGAAAAGATAATGAAATTAGGGAAACAGGCAAAATGGAAAAGATGTGTGCTTGACAAACTAAATGTCAAGCTTGAGTCAAGCTTGACAAATTTGTCAAGCACACGTCTTTTCCATTTTGCTTGCTTCCCTAATTTCATTATCTTTTCCTGGATGTATCTAATGCAAATCTTTTCTTAATATGTAGGGTATTCTATATTGTATTTAGAAGACAACGTACTGCCAATGCCTTTAATTGAATTTGTAAGTTAGTTCCTTATATTTGTTTAGAAGTATCCTGGCATATTTAATTTTGCGAAACAAGTATTGAGATTTGAATAGGAGAACGAGATTTCTAGTATTTGACTACATAATGTACATGGTCATTTTTGGAGTAGAAACTAACATTTTTGTTGTGGATTGAAACAAAAAAAATGTCATAAATTTTATTAAAAAATGGGTCATTGGTTCTTGTAGACCCATTAAAACTACTATAGATTTTGTGAAATGAGATGTTTGAATCGATAAAGAATGAAGAAAAATGTGTAATAAAATTCGAACAGCAAAAATGCTAAACCAAAACAAAAAAACTAGCAAAAATGTTACTTTATGCTCCAAGCATGAACGTGTACATTATGTAGTTAAATACTAGAAATCTCGTTTTCCTATTCAAATCTCAATACTTGTTTCGCAAAATTAAATATGACAGGATGCTTCCAAACAAATATAAGGAACTAACTTACAAACTCAATTAAAGGCATTGGCAGTATGGTGTCTTCTAAATACAATATAGAATACCCCACATATTAAGAAAAGATCTGCATTAGATATATCCAGGAAAAGATAATGAAATTAGGGAAGCAAGCAAAATAGAAAAATCGTGTGCTTGACATTTAATTTGTCAAGCAGACGTCTTTTCCATTTTGCTTGCTTCCTTAATTTCATTATCTTTTCCTGGACTCAAGCTTGACATTTAATTTGTCAAGCTCCAGTCAAGCTTGACATTTAATTTGTCAAGCACACGTCAACCACTTTTTGCAGCCAATATTTCTACAGACAACCCACAAACCCAAGGATTGGATGATGATGAGGATGATGATGGAGGTTTCCAGGACTTGACTTGCCGGCGATTCACGTCAGACTTTTTGGAATGAAATACTGATTCTTTGTTGATTATAATTTATTTAATTATGAATTTTAGAGAAAATATGCTAAGTGGGTTATTTTTTCGAGTACATGACGAAAAATTATCGAGTACACATCAAACACATGGAATTATTCATGTGCTCGACGTGTAGTCGAAAATTTTTTGACAAAAAATTCAGGATCGATTGGTTGAACTTGAATGGGATTCACTCCAAACTTATGTTGAGGCATTTTTTCAAGCACCTTGCCCTCATTCACAACAACATTCTTGTTATCAAATTTTTCAACGCCAGTTGTTCCCTTAATTTGATAATCAGCCGTATGACCACAATCATCATCACCAGAATTAGAAAAATCAGAAAAAAAAATTGAGCAAACAAAGCCATCCCGTCACCAAGTTCAAGAAAAATATCGAGAAAGACTAGATTTTGTGATAGAAAAATATCTGAATTACAAATCATAAGCGATGTTGTGAAATTCAACTACCCATGCCATGAAGTCATTCAACCTCCTAGTAAGAATTTTCCTTCCATGAAGTCATTGTTTGGACACATAAGATGTCATCCTGAAAGGGCCCATGCCATGAAGTCATTCAACCGCTCAGTAAGAATTCTCAATCGATGAAGGATGCGGAAGAAATGGGATGATGAGCGAGTGAGAATGAAACGAACAGACGCACGATGGTTTCCTCTTATTAGGAAAAGAGACAAATGGGTCATTTAGGTCTTTTCTCGCAGTCAAATAGCGTTGACTTGCTATTTTGGTAAGAAAGTTTTAGACGTTGCTATTCTTCAACTATATGGAAGCGGCTGTGCTATATATGCAATTTTCCCGATAACATAAGTCATCCTTTATCACTTTCAAATGGGATGACATAAAAATTTAATGGCATCATGCTTTAAATAACATGATCTCATTTAGAGGTGTTCAATTGAATCAGCGGATCGGATCGATCCGCTAATCCGAAAATTAATCAGCGGATCGGATCGATCCGCTGATTATCCGATCCGAAAATTTCGGATCGGATTGGATCAACGGATCGATCCGTTTTTATTTAAATGCAAAAAAAATATTTTTGAAAATAATTAATATTAATTATAAAATATAAATTGATATTTTTTATTATTTAAATAATTCTTTCATTAAAACTAGTCAATTTTTGATAAAAAAAAATTAAAATATTTATATGAAAATATACTAATTAATTTACATAAAAAATAAAAAAAATAAAAAATTTAAATAAAAATTATTTATTATCTTTATATAAAAATAGATAATTTTTTAACATGAAATTTTTAAATCTAAATTAAATCACTTAACATTATATATGAAAATAAAAGTAATAGTAAAAAAAATGAAAAAAAAAAAGCAAAAAAAAATTTTTAAAAAAGGAAGAAGGAAAGAGTAAAACAAAAAAAAAAAAAAGCAAAAAAAAATTTTAAAAAAAGGAAGAAAAAAAAGTAAAAAAATGAAAGTAATAGTAAAAAAAGCAAAAAGCAATAGAGTTTATATATGAAAATGAAAATGTAAAAAAAAAAGTAAAAAAAAGGAAAACAAAAAAAAGTAAAAAAAAAAGCAAAAAGCAAAAAGCAAAAAAAAATATATAAAAAGGAAGAAGAAACAATTTTTAAAAAAAATGTTTTAAAAAAGTAAAACGGATTAATTCGGATCAAAATCCATTCCGATCCGAACTTGATCCGATCCGATCCGAAAAATTTCTAATCGGATCGGATCGGACCGAATCGGATTTTGTATTTTGAACAGCCCTAATCTCATTTGCTACCATGAGATTTGCTTCACAGAACTTATTCTATCCACTTTTGAAGTGCTCAAATTAAAATTTTAGAGTCCAAGCTTTGCTGCCAAAATAAATGTGAATATCTTTTTACTTGGAATTCAATCAATGCATAGAAGAAAAAGAGATTTCTATGGAAATGAAAACTTATAAGTCACAACACAAATTGATTAATTAAAAACCAAGATACTAACTTGTGTTTGTACACTTGAACATTTCAAAAGATAATAGCAAGACTTTTGGCTAAAGCAATCATAAGCTGAGCAAGGTAATGATCCTACAATAATAATATAAAGTATTAATTACAAACTAAAGAAAACTTTTAATTCTTTGTTAAAATAATTACTTGTTGGAAGGAAGCCATTTGGTTGAATGGAAATTATATCTTACAACTATTAGAAATAGCTTTAGTCAGGGGCGCACGCCTTCATGGTCAGGGGGGCACTGCCTCATGTGTCAAATTTTTTTATTTTTTTTATAGTAGTATTAAAATTTGACCCCTCCCTTTTTTTGTTTTTTTTTTTAATTCTTTTTCTCCCCTGTGGCCAACATCCAACAAAAATCCCCTTTCCATCACAATTCACTCCATCTCCTTTTTACATTTCCCACTTTCTTCATCAATTAAATCACTCACCTTTCTCCTTTTCACCTTTCCCACTTTCTTCAATTAATCATAAACTCATATTATACTCTTTTGACAGAGCTTTTGCTCTTGGCGGGTCCGATTTGCACTTAATCTTAAAGGTGTAATTTGCATCACAGTTCATTTTCTTGCTTGAAAGGGAAGTTTTTAAATTGAACACCTTTTTCCAAATCTCTTACAAGTTATTATTATTTTTGATATTTGTCCAATTATTTGAATAATCTGTTGATGTTTAACTTACTCTTTGTTTTGACCTTTGGACGAATCAGGACTTCCTTACAAGTTCAGGGCTCTGAGGGCTGTGAATCTTGACAAAGGAGAACAATTCAGACCAACTTGCCTCCACCTCTTTCTGACTTTTTTTTCCTTTCCTGTTGTAATTACAATAAGTTGTGGTCTCAACAAGATTGCACATTTGCATTAGCAAAATCATCCCAAAATTTTTACTTTTATATGTGCTTGGATAATTAACTATGCTTGTGATAAGTTGAAATTTGAACTGTTGAACATATGGTGAAAGATCTTTCTTTTCCAACATAAGTTATTAAACACATAACGAATAGAGAAAATATTTATTTAGAAATAGATAATATAGTACTTCCTAGGCATTATTATTGTCAAAGTTTTTACCAATTCTAGTTGTCATCAAAACGTACAGAAACACAGTCATGGTATAGTGTTGCATGTGGAGCTAAAATTTTGTGGTCTTATGGATTTCATGGAAAACTGATAGAGTTTGAGAAGCTAAATCCACTACACTATGCTTTGTTCCTGCCTTGGTTGATGGGGATGTTCTGGTTTCAAACTCATTAGCCATTTTGTTGGTAAATAGTATACTACACTTTTTGAAAGTTCACTATGCTGTTTCATATTTCATTCCCATGCTCTTCCTTTTAATCCACTATTCTCTTTTTGTGCTTGTTTATGGGTGTGTGTTTATGATAATAGTTAAGGAGTAATTGTTGTTGATTTTTAGCGAGTTATTGAGTATGAATCATGAAATTTTCTTGTCTCTTTATTCTAATTATTTTTAGTAAAAAATATATTGTGAATTTTTAATAGGATGCAAAAGAATTTGGAATTTTTTTTTAAAATAAGCCTAGTGCATCTATACGTCCTCAATTGGAACCTTCTCCGAATGATTTCAGAAAATAATTGTCTAATGAAAAGAAAAATGAAAGTGTTGACTTAGGACCCTCATAAAGTAAGGATGAAATAATGAGATTTGATGGTAATCTATTTATTACTGATTCGAGTAAAAGGCCTTCTATTTTTAGTGCTACTAAGAGTAGTAAAGAGATAGAAAACATGCGAAGGACATACCTGATTAACGGCCCTACTCAACCAATGATTGATAAATTTCTTCAAAGACTGATTGGAAGAAAAATGCAAAGATTTAATCAACATTGGTATACATAATTTAGTTGGATTGAGTATTAGGAATGGCAATTTTCGGGTTTGGGGTCGGGGGTTGCAATCCCATCTCCGAACCCGAAATTTTACCCAGTCCCCAAACCCAATCGGGTTTTAATCCTAAAACCCATCCCCGCCCCCGATCAGGTTTCGGGTTTCCCGCGGGGACCCCGAACCCGAACCCATAAATGTTATTCTATTAATGCTTAAAAATAGCATTTTGTATTAAGTGTAAAATATTTTTTAAAACGCATTTATTACATCAAAATATGTTTATTTTTTTCAATTGCACCATTCATATTTTAATACAAAATTTAGTCAATTAATATAGCATTTTATATTAATATGATCAATTAATAAATCTGTACATATTATTTTCTCTATTTTTTCGAATTATTTTATCTTATTTTAAAATAATTGTTACATTTTGAATAAATTTCTTTTTTTATTTTTTTATTTAATATATTGATATTATTATTACGATTTTAATATATAATTATCAAAATTATAAATATATTCGGGGTCAGGTTCGGGTGGTACCCCGAACCCGACCCCGGGTTTTAATCTAAACCTCAAACCCGACCCTGAACCCGAAAAAAACCTGGTCAATCGGGTTTTGACCAGGTTCGGGGTCAAGGAATCCATCGGGGCAGGGTTTTTTTGTCATCCCTATTGAGTATAGTGAATCTAAGGATGCAGTGTTTTGCTTATATTACTATTTATTCACATGTGAGTACGGTGATAGGGGTTCTAGTCATGATGCCTTTGTTAGTGAGGGGTTCACAAATTGGAAGAAAAAAGAAAAATTGCTTGAACATGTTAGAAAAGTCGAGAGTATTCATAATATGTGTTATAGTGCTACTCAAAATTTAATGAACCGTAAGCAACACATTGATATTATAGTTTCTACTATTTCTGAGCAAGCCAAGATTGACTATCGTATCCGTTTGAATGCATCCATTGACTGTATAAGATTTCTTTTGTGTCAAGGGTTGGCTTTTCGAGGACATGACGAGTCATATTCCTCCGTGAATCAAGGAAATTTTCTTCAGCTATTAAAATTTCTTTGCAAGCACAATGAAACTATTAATCGAGTTTCTTTAAATAATGCTCCTAAAAATCATCAGATGATTGCACCCTCAATTCAAAAAGACATTGCTAATGCTAAAGCTTATTTGACCACTCAAGCCATTGTTGCAAGTATTGGAGATGATTTCTTTTCATTATTAGTTGATGAAGCTCGGGATGTATCAACTAAGGAACAAATGGCTATTGCTTTGCGATATGTAGATAAAAAATGGTGCATCATTGAACATTTTCTTGGAATTGTTCATGTTCTAGACACTGTAGCTACAACACTCAAAAAGGCCATTGAGTTAATGCTTAACCAACATGGTTTGAGCTTAACAAAGGTTTGTGGTCAAGGTTACGATAGAGCAAGCAACATGCAAGGTGAGTTCAATGGTCTTAAGAGCTTGATTTTGGCAGAAAATAAGTGTGCTTTCTATGTTCATTACTTCGCTCATCAACTACAATTAGCTTTAGTTGTTGGTGCAAGAAAAGTTGAGTTACTTAACTCCTTATTTGAACATGTTTCTTTAATATGTAATGAAATTGGAGCTGCTTGCAAAAGGAAAGAGCTATTGAGAATCAAACAGCTTGAACAAGCAGTGGAAGGTATTACGAGTGGTGAAATGCAAAATGGTCGAGGTTTAAATCAAGAAATATCTTTGACCAGACCAGGAGATACGCGTTGGGGGTCTCATTATCAGACCTTGTTGAGTTTAACCACTTTGTTTAGCCCCATTCTTGATGTATTAGAAATTTTAAGGGTAAAGCATCGAATACGGGAAAAGCAATCGGAAGCATTCGGCCTTTACACATTTATGCAAACTTTTGAATTTATATTGTTCTTGCACCTCATGACCAAATTGTTGGGAATTATAGATGACTTTTCACAAGCATTCAAAGAAAAGATCAAGATCTCTTGATGAAAATCTAAGAGCCAAGGTTGAAACAATCAACCATTTATCCAAGACAACTCAACCAAATCTGAAAGAGACAACTCTAAGAGCACAAGTTGGATGTTTAGTTGAGAATTCGCCTACAAAGAGACATCCACACCTTGGTCCATTACAAGGCAATGGAAGGAATATTTCTAAGTCAAAAAATAAGAGAATGCAAACTGCTTTAGCAACACTTATAACCAAGTTAAGTGAAGCTCAAGAAACTAAGGCAGCAAGGAAAGCAAGGACTTCTGATTGTGAGTTATCAAGTCTCATTTTACTTAGTGTTGTAAATGATGGATTAAGTATTACCACTACTTGATCATGAGCTACATTAGAAGCTTCCAACTTCATATCTATAAAATATAAAGAAGCTTCCACATCCACTTCAAGCCTGGACGAAATCAAACTTGGCCAAATCCAAATACAACTCCAACTCTCGGCCAACTCAATCCAAACCAGCCTTGAAGTAGTTTTAGGCAATTTTATTAGTTGTTTCTTTTTATTAGATTAGGAGTCTTTCTTTTAAGTAATTAGATTTCTAAGAGTCAAGAGATTCTAATCCTTTTAGAGGATAGATTAGGTCACCTTGGCTGCCTTTTTGTACTTCTATAAAATAAGGTCATCGGCCAACATGCAACAACAGAATTTTGACAATACAAACTTGAGAGCTTTGTGCTTTTTTTTGAGTTCTAGTTTAGAACTTGTTTTGAGTCTTTGAGGATGGCCTCTTAGGTTCATGTTTAAGCTATTTTATTGAATTTCTTTTCCTTAATAATTTGAGTGTGCCGGTTGGTTTCTAGGATAGTCAAAGTTCACATCTTGGGTCTTTAATAATTTCATTGGGTGTCAAATGGACAAAAGCAAGGTCCTTCTTCAATCTTGGAGTTGGTGTCTTGCTAAAGGAAGAGCTAGTTCAACCTAGAGGACGATACTAGGACCAACACTTTGGTATAGGTTCGAATTCTTATTCTTTGGTTTAAGATTCATATCATCTCCCAAATGCCATAATTCTAGTGGAGATATCAAAAGTAAGATTACAAAAGTTAAGAGATGAGGGATGGGATATTTTTTTTGAAAAGGCTTGTGAATTTTGTGCTAAACATGATATGGATATTCCAAATATGGAAAGCCAACTTAAGGTTCAAGGAAGAGAAAAGCGTAGAGTTGGGCGTGTAACACATCTTCATTATTTTAAAGTTGAAATTTTTTATGTACTGATAGATAGTCAACTTCAAGAATTGAGGGATCGTTTCAATGATGTTAATGTAAAGTTGCTTTCATCCATGGCATGTCTTAACCCGCGTCACTCTTTCTCAATATATGATAATTTTAAATTACGTGAATTTGCAAGATTTATCCTTCAAACTTATTTCTTTGGAAGAACAACTTGAGAATTATATTTATGATGTGAGGTTTAACTCTAATTTTTCAGACTTGCAAAGTATTAGTGAGCTTGCTCAGAAAATGGTTGAAAAGAAAAAAGATGTGACATATCCTTTAGTTTATTTGCTGATAAAGTTAGCATTGGTTTTGCTGGTAGCAACCGCAACAGTTGAAAGAGCTTTTTCGGCGATGAAAATCTTAAAGACTACACTTCGTAACTGGATGGGAGATGATTGAATGAATGATTGCATGGCGACTTTCATAGAAAATGATGTATTTGATACAGTTGATAATGATGCCATTATAAAATTATTTCAAGAGATAAAGTCTCGAAAATTGATTTTGTAATGTATGATTTTACTTTTTTTTGGATTACAATGTATGACATTACTTTTATACTCTTTTATATTTATCAAATTTATTACTTAATTCTCTTATAAGTGTGACCCCGCCCTACAATATTTCTGCATCCGCCATTGGCTTTAGTGCAGTCTGGACTTAGAAACCCAACATAGGCAAATAGATTAGGGTATGCTTCAATAAACTTTTCAGGAATAATTGTCTTTCTTTTGTTGGTTGAGTACTTTTCAATAGTATAGACATGTATGAATGCATTTGAAAATATTTTCAAGTAGAACTCTGTCTTCTCATTCTTGGTTCAAAATGTCCAATTTTTGCAAGGATTTTCACCTTGATCATTAGCCATTTACTTTAGAACTATATCAATGATAAATAAAGAATTAGAAGAATGAAAATTAATGAAATAAAATGAAACATAAAAGAGACTATGAATAGTTTATATGTCATCTTGTTTTTACACAAATCAATTCAGCAAAGAAAACAATTTCAGTTCATTTATTTGTTTGCTATTTAGCATTTCTTTAGTTTCCAAATTTTTCTTTCTAATTTCCTTCTGTTTACCATTCAAAAGTACTATTCATAAACCCTAATACCTCCTATCCTTCTTAAGCCTTCTGCTAGCAAGTGTAGACAAGACCCCTCCTTGTCCTACATCAAGTACGCTTACAACTATATATAACACTATTACACAACATATATGAATTGAAATCAAGGTTAGGGTAGTTTTTGTGTAGAACAAAGAAGGAGAATAATGTCACAACATAGAGTAGCACACAAGCAATTGAAGTCTATTTTATTATCCTTGGTGATAAGAAGCAACAGTCTTACAATGAAAGAAAAAAATAGACAATAGCAAATACTTAGAAAGCTAAGCTAAATATAACACAAATAGAGAATGAAAGCTAAAACTAAAGCCAATACTAATTTGATAACTATAGTCCTAAAACAACTAGTAAGACTTATTTCATAAGACAACCTTCTTCTTGCAAGGGCTTAGTTCATGTTGAAACAAAAAATTTAGATATATTATCAACAATTTCATCCCTCTGTATTTAGCCTTCCTTTTTAAGGATTGCAATGCAGCAACAAATATGAACAAGGATGAAGTTGTATTCTCCAATCTCCTAAAGGGTAGATTCCATTTTTCATTTTTCTTTCAAGTAGCATTCAATGAATTTGAGTAAGTTTTCTTTAAGAGTTGTAATTGAAAATGCAAGGTCATTTATTTTATACAAGGAAAACATTCCTTTGGATCATATTCACTATCTTGTGCAATTTGGCCACACAAGGTGAATGTCATTATGGTCCATAGCTTAGGTATTCTGCAAAAAGAAAGCACATGATTCTATTTTTGCATTTAAATTATATAGTGTTTGGAAACATTGTTAATGTCACACATATAATTTTAAGTGCAACTAAAACTAAGAAAGCATTACAATCAAAGAAAACCCAGTTAAGAGGAGAAGAAGAGTAGTTTTTTTGTATATTGAATAGAAGGGATAAAATAGTTTAGCACTTGCTTGGTACCTTCCAGAATTCTAGTTGAGAATGTAGTAGTTCACCACCTCTATGCTAATGCCTCAACTACGAGTGTTCAAAACTCCCAACCCGACCTGATCCGGTCCGATCCGGTCCGGTCCGAAAATTTTCGGATCGAATCGGATCGGATCAAAATAAAATTCGGACCGGACCGGATCGATCGGTTTGATCCGTTTTTTTTTTTTTTTTTTTGAAAAGCAAGAGAAAGAGCGATGGAACTAATTACCATCTCACCGTCTTATTAGTACTTTGCAAAGACACGAATGATTTATTGTCTTTTTTTGTGAAGATGATGATTTATGGAATTATTCGTTGGTTCTTTCCTTATTGGATTTGTCTATTTGGTGGTTCAGTTGTTGATTCCTCTTTGGTTGTATATATATTTGAGCATATGCTTGTCAAATTAGCTATCATATTAGTTATAATGACCTTATTCTTTTTTCAATGAATGAATTTGTTTATATATATAAAGTAGTTCGCCACGTAAAACATGACAAAAGAGGTTGTGTCCTTGGATCATTTTCCTCGTTACTGCATGATTTATTGTTTGGATCACAAGGGGGTTTTTCTTCATGATAGAAAATCCTTTGATCAAACTTCATTAATAAGAAAATGAAATCATTAGCTATCAATCATGGAAGGTAATACAAAAGAGAGATGGAGCCTAACAAGTTTAATTTACCATTGTCCGCTATACATTGCAGGGAAAAACACACATTTCCAGTTAGCATCCTGTCTAAAATCTCCATAATGAATTAATCTCTCATGGCCAAGTATGTTTGAATGGTCATCTTCTCCAATCACCATCTCACCGCACATTGAGCCATCGCTACCCACTTTTCAGTGAAAACATGAATCGGGTCCCTATAACTTCAACAAAGTGAAAATCCACGAGCTCGATTCTGTCTTAAAAGAAAGATTCATTGTTCTCATAAAAAGGATCATCGCAGATGAACTGTGTGCACAACAAAATAGGTAATGCAAAAAGCAATGGAGCCACCATGCATACAAGACTGGTTTCATCGCAATTTAATGTTACCAAAAGAAACCAAATCTGAATATGAATAAAGTGGACCCCATCCCATTAGAACCTTTATCCCCACTCGCTTGAAATGATCATGCAAATCGTGGGTGTACACAATTATGCAAACACAAAGCAAAGTCAAGGATAATATACTAATAATTTGATGGCAATTGGGACTCCATCTAGAACAGATATTGGCTCCTGTAACATCATGTACTTGAGAATTCCACACTATTGATGAAATGCTTGCCAAAAAAGCAGAGACATAATTTTGTAATGATACATGCCAATGCTTGCACCATTTTGACAGATACCAAACACAACTAGGAAATAATATATATTATCATCCTCATGTTCCTACACGAGAAAAGTATCTGCAAATTCACAATACAAGATGCCTTTGATAAGTGAGAAAGCAGGAAAGAAAGAACTTACCACTACACACATTCGAAGTGCAAACAACTAGTCTAATTTGTATATAAGTTCGAATATTATGGATGTCGTGTGTTCAAAGAGAAAATCATTAACCAAATAACATTTCTTTTCAAAACTTTTGGACCACATTTCTATCGTCCTACAAATGAAATTCTGAAAGGTTTTGCACAAGATTGATTACCATTGTGGTGCACCAAATAAGAATCGTTTGACATGAGCAGAATGGAGCAATGAAGAGGTGGAAAATGCTATCAACAAACTTGTGATGAAATTATATAAAGCTATGGGCATCTAAAGTTGCAGAGGATCGACATGATTTTCATCCGCATAAAGGGCAGTCCCGACACATAATTCAAGCAAGCCTTTTGAATCTTGGGATTTCCAGCTGACTCATAAATACGGCAGAGCATGAATATGAACAACACAAACAAAGAACAAAAAGGTACAACAACACCAGCACCCCTCGCAAACAAACTACAATCCATATCAAAATTTATTATAACAGAAAGAGAGCTCTTTGCTGTGGCTCTTGGACCTTTGCCTTTCTATATGGATAAAGATATCACAGAAGGAGAGCTCTCTGCTGACAATCCACCCATTATCTCAAGTCCTTAGACATGAAAATAAAATAGAAGGCAGTAAACAACAATTACAGAATATCCATCATCTTCAAGAAATCATTTTTAAATTCATTGGGAAAAGGAAAAATCAGAGAAATGCAGTATATCCACAGAAACTTCGAATGCATCCAATTAAGCTTCCGGGCCATCATCAAAATACCAAACCAACAACTTATTCAGCTGCTCTATTGTGGAACACACAACTACAGATTAGCCCATTGAACATCACATTCAAAATTATAAGAATCTTGACATTTCACTAGAGGGAAAAGAAATACCAAAGAAAATCAAAACAAGTAAACGAAAAGAACAAACCCAACAACCTCCATAAACCCAACAAAGAGAGAGGATGGAGGATTTCAGAGACGACGATGATGCTGATGCGGGATAGTGATGATAGATGAGAGTGAGATCTGTTTGGGAACCAGCAATTACGTGTGGACAGTAACCAATAATTGTTAGGAACAAAACCAAAATTGTTTGGGAACTGGAAAGAGCCATTTCCGTAGGCCAGGTTCATTTGGATCAGATCGGATCGATCCGGCGATCCGATCCGATCCAATCCATCTCAATTTTAAAAATCCGCATGTGTGTGAACCGATCCGTGGATTTTTTTGAACACCCCTAACCTCAACATCTAGATGTGCCAAAAAGTAATGAATTTGTATTATAGATATGAAAGGCTAAACAAATGTACAAAGGCTATGGACATGGAGCTAAAAAAATTTGATTGCATCTTTAGCTTCAATTAGTTGTGGCCAATGCACATTTGTGTGCTTCGTCTTATAGAAAGAGGGAAGCTAAATCCCATATTGAAGGCATTTGTATAGAGAGTCCTGCAAAAGATTTTTGGTCAGGTTTTGAAATAAAAAGTCTCAAAAGATGATGGTAATGTCATGAACTATTGTGAACTATATTATCCACCTATGACATTAGCTGCCTATTCAAAATAGAATCTAAAAGATGCATTTCCTTGAAAGTGGAGAAACATATAATACATAAAGTTGCAAAGGTGATGCACACAAAACCTTAACTACATTAAATACATATAGATCAACCTGCTAGTTTATATGAGCTTGATTTAACATACATAGGCATTGCATTCATTGATTGTCGCCGAAATATTTTTCTTTCTGCAGATATTGTACAAGTTTATAATCTTTGAAATTTTTTTTTTCATACTTGATGTATTAATGGGAACAATTCTCAACCTACAAAAGATTCCAATAGTATGGTGAAGGTTAGAAAAGTATGGTGAAGGTTAGAAAAGAAGGCCCAAGCCCAACAATAGAAGCAACATCCTTCTTTTTAAAACTAGGTTTCTTGCTATAGTACTAATGGCAAAAGCACAAGCACATTTTACATGATATATTCAAAAGTAAAGGGCTACCAACTACGTAAGCTTTGCAATTTAGCAGCATGATGAAAATAGCATACCTCTTTAATTCATCGATAGTTGGTGACATTAATCGAAGTAATGTGCTTAACTATTGCATGAAATGTTTGTAATTTATTTCAAAAATTTTCATAAGTCAAAATCTATAATGACATTGATAGGTGATGACATTTAGTTTTGCAATAGCAATGGTTGGTAAAAATCGGTGAAAGTTCCCCGAAAGCAATGTTATTCATGTCACCTAAGCCTTTCTAAGTTTTTTGGTTTTCCTTTCAATTAATAGTGCTAGAGACATAGGGTCAAATGACTGAGGCTGGTCAATTGGAGTTGATGAATCTTCCGTTGACCTCTTAGCTAAATAAAACTTTTGAAGAAGTGTTGTCTTAACTCCAAAAGCATAAAGTGATGAAAACATGAAACAAAATAATTTAGCAAAAAATATGTTGTTCTTACAAATCAAAATATAGTCTATAAATACTCTTTAGGTGTGGTTGACCAATTTTTTAAAGCTACAATATAGTAATGTTCAACTAATATATACCTTATTTTCCTAGAACATGAATAATACAATTGTACCTGTATTTGTGTGTTCTGAATTTTGAGCAGTAGACACCAAATTTTGCCTATGAATATGTATCTATGGGCATATTAGAAGCATCAAAATTAAATTCCTTAGGTGGTGGTTCACTTTCATCTCCTGTAGCACAACAAATAATTGTGGCACAATTGATCATTTGTGGACTATAGTTTTACTGGTTTAATTTGGTAACAATAATTTCCAAAGTTTCATGAGTAATAGATCCAACATTTTTATCCTGATGATGTCAATACAATTAGAGAGTATGAGTAACTTAAAATGTGGATATTAATTAGATTCTATATTGAGTGCATGCAAATAAATTTATAAGACAAAATAGAGCTAAATAAAACTCATCATTAAGCTTTAGTGCTTCTAATGCAGATTTCCCTAGAATTTTTTTTGCGAGACTACCAAATATATATGCTTCTATGGATCGACTCTCATCTATTAACTCAATATCAAGTTGGCTTCTGCAAGGAATTGTTACCAAGATATATATTCTTGTTATTTCATGTCTATTCATATCACATTGTTGCATCTAGCTAATAAAATTAGCAAAAATTCAATAACTTTTTTACCTCAATTTAGCCTTTGTATTTTTTTGTTGCATATGTTGCATGGATACTCAGATCCAAACTTGGCCACCATTTCTTGATAACACTTCTTGTAGGTAATATACGAATGTTGTCTAAAATATCCTATAACACTTCTAGTCTTTTTTCGTTAAAACTAATTATTCTTTTAACCCATGTAGTAATTGACACATATAGAAATTATTACTGTTCAAAAAAAGTGGTAATTGTTGTAATGTAGTAATTGCATTTTTTTCCTGTTGTTAATACTACTCTCCAGGCATCTAAAAGGTGTGTAACTAAGATGAAATCTAGATCTCACTACAAGAAAAATGACCTTTAGTGACTAGTCGATTTTGGTCACTAAAAGTCCAATTGTCGTCAATAAAAGTCTTTAGTGTCGACAAATGGGGTAGTTACCCCCTGGTTACTAATACTCCGACACTAAAGGTATTTAGTGACCACTTGAAAAAATGTCGTCACTAAAAGGTCAATTTAGTGACAGCAAGCCAAATGGTCACCAATTAGTGACGACAATTTTGGTCACTAAAGGGGTTGTTTTGTCGTCACTAAATGTTCCAACTGATCACTAAAGGTCGATCAATCAACGCCAATTAGTGATGACATGGTGACGACAAAAAGTGGTCATTAGGTATTGTTTAGGTCATGTGACACAAATAGTGACAAAAAAATGGTCACTAAATGTTGTAATTTGAAATGAAATAGTGACGAGAAATTGTCTTCAGCAAATAAATGAATCAATGAACACAATAATGACGACATTTGGTGACCATAATTATTGTCAATAAAAGTAATTTTATCCACTATTTTAGTGACAAAATTTTGTTGTAAAAAAATTGTAAAATTATAAAAGAAATTGGTGACGACATATATTTTGGTGACTGTATTTGATGTTGAGAAATTTATGAAGAAAAATGAATTAGTCTCAACTTTTGTAACGATGTTCTTGGTGAAATAGAATTACTCACGATTACTAACAATCCAAGACATGTGACATTCATAGACATATATCAAAATAAATACCACGGCTACTCCAATAACAAACAAAAGTAGAAAAATCAAATAGCGATGACTATTTTTATGACGTTCTTGGTGAAGTAGCATTAGTTACTACGACTTAAAATCCAAAACATCCAACATTCATAAAGATCCAAGATTAATAAACATCCATAAAAGTAAATACCACAACTACACTAATAATAAAAAAAGCTAAGTGTATAACCCAAATGTGAAAAGTAATTCATTCAGTTACATAGGAATGCAAGACTAAAACATTATGCAAGAGAAAATATCATCCAAAAAGTCGTAGCTAATCAACAACATTTCCATCCTACATCTTGTAGGAAAAATGAATGAAAAGCTTTAGAGCTATCTAAAAGATACATCCCAATTCTAGCAAGCAAAATCCAAAACAGCTAGAGTGAAATTCCAAAAGCAGCCTTAAAATTCAAAAGAGGTAGAATCACATTTACAAAAAGCACCTTCAAAATATTGGTGCCTAGCAACCATAGTTAATGTTTCAGACATAAAGCTACCATATAACAGTGTTCTATAAATACAAAAGAGTCACATAATATAATGAACAAAAAGGTCTTCTTCTTCATCTTATACAACCTTTTTCTCAAAATAACAAACCCAATCACAACAGCAACTATAGAGAAGGTCCAAATATGACTTGCCTTAAAAATGCAGTGCCTTAAGAAATCAATTGGTACCTTCCACCAAACCACACTCTTCTTCTTCTCCTCCTCCTCATGTTCCACGTTCCTAGCTTCAACTTCAACACTCCCGCCCTCATTTTCACATTCAATTTGGCGCTATTCTTCCCTTAAAGCTTCTAAATTCGCAATTTCCTTCAAACCTAACTGGCTATGTTGCTCAAAGTTTCCAACTTTCTCAGAATCCGATTCAATCCCACTTGAGTCAACCCAAAAATTCTTCAAAGTTTTCTCATTTCTACTACGAATTTCTTCAATCCCTTCAAAACCCACATTCAATTTTTCATTTCAATAAGAACAACTTGGAATGTCAGAATTCTTCGAGGCCACCTCACTAACATTAGCTCCAGAGACAGTCATTCTGCATCTGCTCGGTAACAGCCCAACAGGAGTTTCACCCACCAATTAATGGAAACGACAATAGAATTTTCAACCACAGGACCACCATAGAACAACAAAAATGCAAAAACCACCAAGGTTGAAAAAATTTCAGAAAAATTCAAGTCCACAAAAAAGAAAAAAAAGAAGTCAACTTTGAAACTTAGGCAGCAATGCAAAAAATTATAGAAAATTTCAAAAATACTGAAGCCCACAAGCTGATGGCACGGATGGAGATGGTGATGGCGACGGACTCTCAACTGTGGCAGCTCAATTGCGGGGGGCTTTCAAATCTAATTTCAATATGGGGACGGCTGAGGAGGAACTAGCAAGAGATTAGATAGATCCCCCATCTGGGCCGGTGACATTTACAGCCTTAGTACGGTTGTCGTTACCGTGTTCAATCTCAAATTCGACTGCCTTCCCTTCACCAAGGCTATGAAAGCCACCACCATTATCCTTAATTCCAGAGTGATGGACGAATAGATCTTCCCCGTCGTCGTTTGAGTGATGAAGCAAAGAGAAAACCCAAAGTGCCCATTTCTGGGCTTGGCTTGAATGAAGCAAAGATTCAATCTTTGTCCCGAAATCGACGAACAAGGCACAAAGAACATGTTTTCTTGCTTGTGTCTTGCTAAAGAATGTATTGATCGAAATGCACTCTCTCATTTTTAGTGTGTTTGAGATTTGTTGAGATTAGATGAGAAAAAAAAAGATGGGGAGAAAAAACAAGAAAGTAAAGAATAGAATACCAGAGGTGTATACAAAGACGTCTCTGGAATTGAAAGACTACAATAGATTTGGAGAAAGGAAGAAAACGAAGAAATGGATGGTGGAGAGGGTTTTGAGTGAGCAGAGACCAGTTCAGAGATGCAAAGGAATTGAATTTTTGTTAAGTGTACTAAACTGGCAAGGCAAGAAATGTTTTCAAACCATTGGAGCTGCCTTCTATTTTTCTATTTCCACTTTTCTCGTTGAAACAATTTCGTTTTCCTTTTGTTTTTTTTCTTAAGCATTCAAACTTTTTATTCAAATATTCATCATAAAAAATTTTACTTTTTTTAACCAATAATCAATCTTTCACTTTATAATGCTATATTGGTTTTAAAAAATTCTAACTTGAATTTTTTAAAATTTTAAATTTTAAATTTTGAAATGCTAATTAGTTATTAAATGGCTAAAGTGAAATTATTTTAAAATAATTCATAAAAAAATATAATATTTATATTTTTATGTTCAAACTGAAAAAATTATGTGTATTATATATTTAAGATTATGTAGATTATATATATTTAAGATTATATATTACTTACTTAAAAGATAAGCAAATAGATTACTTAACATGTGTTAGTTATTATGTGTGTGCATAAAACTGTGTATATCTGCTTATGTTATGTAATAATTACTTTTATTATAACTATATTATTTACTAACTACTATATATATGTATTAACTTTTAACTATATATATATACTTCCTCTATCTCAAAGAAAAGAATTCAGTTTCTAAACAAATTTTTGTCCCAAAAAAAGAGTCTAGTTCTAAAAGTCACAGCTGATATTTCAACAAAATATCTTTAATGAGATAAAATACATTAAAATAGTGTTTTGATACACAATACCTTTAATGAGAACATTAGTGTTATCAAATGAGTTATACCTCCACTTGGTTGACCAAAAATAAAAAATTGTACATTGGTGAAATTGAACTTTTTTTTGGGATGAAGGGAGTATAAGTATTTACTACTTTTGTTATACATTGTATGTCTAATAATCTATGTACATGTATTAACAACTACTTATGTTATAATATTACATTAGTAACTGTAACTACTTTGAAACTATATATTTTTTATTCCTAATTTTCTTATAAAGAAATATAGTTCTTAATAAATGCCAAAACTTTTAATTATTGTTAATCGGTAGTGTATTCTAATACTAACAGAATTATGTACTTAAAGTAATTAAACTTATGTGCACAAGTTCATAAATCTCAAGGTGTTCTAATACAATTATTTTAAATTAAGAACCATAATATAAATAAGCTAATGAAGCTCAATCCAATGAAGAATATACTTAGTTCATTTGTTATTCTTAACCAAAGAAAGCCAATTAGTACCAATCAAGAGTATATTGTATTACTAAAAAGACTGTGTGATTAATGTACAATTTTATGGACAAACAAAAATGTTAGGATGTCCTAGTACAATTATTAGAAATTAAGATATATAATATAAGTAAGCTAAGTTTGGCATAAGGAAATGTATGCATAGTCCAATCATTATTCTTAGTCAAAGAAATCCAATTATAATTAATTTATAGTATATTTAAAAAAGTCTCCATGCTTGAAGTAAAATAATGTAGGCAAATTCATATATATTAGGGTGTCTTAGTACAATTATTAGAAATTAAAAGCCATAAATTTAAAAAATTAAGTTTGGCCCAATACATAACCCAATCATTATCTTTAACCAAACAAATCAAATCATTATATAAGTAGTGGCCAATCAATTTGGCCCAAAATATTTTATTTAATCTATTCCAAATTATATGGCCCAATACATATCTTGTTATTAAAATTTATAATATTTAATTTCATTACACACCAAAGCAAATATTTTATATCTCCATATTTAATAATATTATACACTAAAACTTTATATATAGAGAAATGAATTAAAAGATTATAACTATTAGGGTGTCATAGTACACTTTTTAGAAATTAAGAGTGATAATATAAGTAATCTAAGTTTGGCATAAAGAAAAATATGCTTAGTCCAATCATTATTCTTACTCAAAGAAATACAATCATAATTAATTAATAGTGTATCTAAAAAAAGACTCTATGCTTAAAGTAAAATAATGCAGGCAAAGTCAAATATATTAGGGTGTCTTAGTACAATTATTAAAAATTAAGAGCCATAAATTTAAAAAGTTAAGTATAAAAATTTCTTCTTCATGTATTAGTTTCTTGCATTATACTACTTAATAATGTATCGTAAATTTGTAATACTAATAGACTATGTGATTGAAGTACAAGTATATGGACAAACAAAACTGTTACGGTGTTCTAGTACAATTATTTGAAATTTAGAGCTATAATACAAGCAAGCTACATTTGGCATAAGGAAGAATATGCTTAGTCCAATCATTATTCTTAGCCAAAGAAATCCAATTATAAGTAGATGATAGTGTATCTAAAAGAATACTCTATTCTTAACGTCAAATAATGTAGGCAAATTCATATATATTAGAGTGTTTTAGTGCAATTATTAGAAATTAAGAACTATAAATTTAAAAAGTTAAATTTGGCCCAATTAATAAATTACATAGCCCAAGATGTGTAGTCTACAACAAAGAAAAAACCACCGGCAGGCTGTGCAAACAAAGCAAAATACTGTGCGTGCGGGCGACTTAAGGTGCGATCCACGGTGCGAAATTTTCTGTTCCATGAACAGTATTTACTGTTCATAGAACAGTAAAAAATTTTTAATTTTAACGTTCATGAACAGTGTTTTACTGTTCATGATTTTTTTTTGGTGCTGCTGCGGTCTCTGCAACTTGGATTCACGCCACGACTTGTGGTAAGAGTTAAAGATTTAGTTCTCATTTCTTTTATCACAGGCCATTAGCTGTGGGCCCATTGAGATGCGTCGCATCAATTTTGTATAGTATTAGTGCCTCGATATAACCGAGCTTTTGTATTTTTGTACTTGTGGGTAGTTCCTAGGTTGTCCAGGTCCTCAACCCTTCCCGTCTTGTGCGGTTTTAAATTCGGTTGAGCTTAGGTCATCTAGGTTGTCAACCCTTCCCGTCTAGTGCGGGTTTTGCTTCCCGTCTCGTGCGGGTTTACATTGTTTTTCTTTTTTTTGCCCCTCGTGGGCGTTTTGCCCCTTTGAGGGCCTTTGTTTTCGTGGGTTATAGCGCTGTTTTTAGTTGCGATACCACGAAACTTTAAACCCTTGTGGCTCTGTACATTGGCCTTCGTGCCACTTTATTAATCTACTATCGTTTCAGAAAAAAAAATTACATAGCCCAATCATTATTTTTAACCAAACAAGTCCAATCATTATATAAGTTGTGGCCTAATCAATTTACCCTAAAACATTTTATCTACTCTATTCCAAATTAATTGGATTAACACATATATTCTTCTTAAAATTTACAATATTCAGTTTTATTATACACTAAAATAAATATTTTATATCTCCATACTTAATAATATTATACACTAAAACTATATATGTACAAAAATATGAATTAAAAGATTGTAACTATTTTCATTAACCATTTTTTGGCCTTGTGAGAGTGCTTAGCCCAATGGACCAAATAATTTAACCCAATTTTTTAAATTATTTTTTTGGCATTTTTTTATTCTTTACAACTACTAATTGTACTAATAAGATGTCTTAATATAATAAGTCAAAATTATAGGGGCAAAATTGTAAATATTAGGGAGTCCTAGCATACTTATCAAAATTATTTTTGCAAAATTGTAAAGAACAGGGTGCCGTACTATAATCAATAAAAATTAAATGTTACACCAAAAACAACATGTTTTACCTAATAAAATTGTTTAGTCCAAGAACCAAATAATTCTTTCACTATAATTTAACCCAATTTCTTACATATTATTTTAGCAAATTCCTTATTCATTACAACTACCAATTTGATGACGACATTTTCTCATCACTAAACCGTTCTACAATTATGATTCCTAAAATATACATAGTATTTATGAATTAGTAACCACAAAGATGTCGTCACTAATTTTGTAACATTGGGTGACAATATTTTCTCGTCACTAAACTGTTCTACAATTATAATTAATAAAATATACATAGTATTTATGAATTAGTGACGACAAAATGTTGTCACTAATTTTCTAACATTTGGTGACAACATTTTTCCATCACTAAATCGTTCTACAATTATAATTCATCAAATACACATAGTATTTATAAATTAAAGACCACATTTTTTCGTTAATAATTCTACATCAATTTGGTGATGACAATTTCTTGTCACCAAACTATTTGATACTTATCTTTGGTGACGAGATCAAATGTTGTCACTAAAAGTCGTCACTAATTGTAATGCAGTTCCCAGTCTTTTTTGGCATCACCACATTCAGTGACGACATTTTCCATTTGATTACTAAAGATGTTATGACGACTTTGATTTAGTAATGACTCACTCAGTGGTCCTCAAAGAGGCCATTTAGTGACCAAATTGATTGTTGTCACCAACATTTTGGTGACTAAAGGCTATTTTTCTTGTAGTGTCTAGTTGTTAATTTTGATATTGTAAGTTTCATAGGATTTGTTGCTACAATTTGTTGTAGCTTTTTAAGGTTTCTTTGGGCCTTGTACAATAGTAAAATAAAACCAAGTGTCATGAAAGACAACATATTAATGATAGAAAAGAAGGAGAACCAATTCTTTAGCATAAGAGCTTCTTCAATTGGAGGGTTAACCAAAATAGTGGATGCAAGCCTTGTTAATAATTCAACTCTGTAGTAAATTTGGAAAGGATAATGTCATGGTCAAGGTTGTTAAAATCGAGTTTTTACGTAAAATCGGTGGAGGGTCCAAAAAATCGAATCGTAAAATGAGATCGTAAAATCGTAAGATTCTACCAATTATGAAAAATAATTTAATAAATATATTATATATAATATATCTTAAATTTATAAATTATAGACCTATTTAAACTTATAAAAGTACACAAATTTCATTCAAAAAATATTATCAATCACACATAAAAAAATCTATAGGTTCATTAAGTGTTGCATCACTACCACTAGCATCTAAAGCCAAATTGTCTTTCAAATTGTCTTCACTAAGAGCACCTGCACTATTAAGAACATGCAAATGATTAATTTCAATTGGATCATCATTATCATTAAGGTTCTTAGTTATCCACTCATCATCAGATGCTAGATCATCAAAGCTTTCTTCAAAATTTCAAACTTTTCTATCCTTCAACTTCAAATTGTATATCACAAAAACCAAGTCATTCATCTTCTTTTGGAACAATTGGATCGTAAAATCGGATTGTAAAATTGTAAGATTCTAAGTTCCAGAATGTGAAATCGTAAGATTTCACCCCATTTAAGATTTTACCTACATTTTGACTCGGACACTTGGTTTTGACTCGTAAAATCGTAAAAACGTACGAGTAAAATCGAGAGTTTAATAACCATGGTCATGGTTCACAAATTGAAGAACATGGAGTTATTGCAACATTGCATAGAACAAAATGTGCTATCATTGTAGTATGAGATCTTAATCTTATGGCACACAACAACTAGAAACTTTTTGAGGTGGGTGGGGATTTCCTTGTTCAGCATAGGCGATTGTATTCTAAATTGTTACGACGAAGAATTCAGATGTTAGGATTTTACAACTAGAACTTAAAATTTATCCAAATATATGTGATAATTCAGCTAACAAATATATGTGTACTTGTCATTAATAAGAACAAACTTCTAAACTTTTACTTCTACACATAAAGTGTCAATAGCGTTTGCAAGTAAAGCGCTGATAACAACAACAATGATATTTGCTGTGAATGTTCCAACAACAATGATAACAATAGCTTTTAGGGATAGCTTTTGAGGGTAAAGCATTGCAGTTCAATAAGGAAAGTTTTTAATGAATAAAGAAAGAAGAAATCATTACTTTAGAAGAAAATCTTTTAGCTTTGCAGATTCCTTTATATTTTTTTGGCATTTAAAATTTTTGTGCAGGTATTACAAATAACGTATATGTTTATGCATGCGTGCGTAGTTGATATGCTCACATTCATAATTATGGCATACAAGGAAGAAATGTATTACTTGAATAGGTTGGATGAAGCTAAAATTGATACAATAGGCATTCAAATTTCAAAAATAGCAATTTTATGATACCCAAGTTCAAAACTCAACATTTAACTTTGTAAAAGAAGTATTAGCTATCTTATTAACCAAAATATGTAACAAACTTGATTCTATGTTTACATTTCCCTTGAATGACGCAAAAAAGCACGAAATAAATCACCTAGTATAGGTTCTCAATAGCAAGTGTCTATTGAAATTTTTAATAATATATTCTCAATAAGTTCATTGATTCGATCCTAATTTTGTTTATTACTACATAATGAAAAGAGTGTCAAGCATCTTCTAGGTATAAATTTAGTTACCAAAGTGCAACAATAGTTCTTAGAATCATCCAAATGATACATTAATATTGCAATATAAGAATTGGACTTTCTTACGTAATGAAAAGAATGTGAAGTAGTTTCTAGGTTTGAATTAGTTTTTCATTTTTGTGTGATGCATTTTCAAACAATGATTTAAAGTCCAATACGAATTGAAAAGATTACAAATATTTTCTAAATGCTCATTTGGTGACAATTTTTATTAGCTAGAAATGAACTTCCTGCCTTTCTAGATTTCTCTTCCTATAATTTCTTGTACCACAATTTTAAGAAAAGGTGTAGACACATTTTAAATACATGCTAAATATTTGCAAAGTATGAAACAACTCCACATTCTAAATTTTCTTTCATGCAAATTTCTTTTGTAATATGTTTAGGAGAAACATGCATCTACACTTTGAATATAAGTTAAATATTGGGAAAGTTGAAAAATATCACTAATTAAATGAGTTGTTTGTAGTCCTAGTGACCTCGTTCAACAAATTCAATGTAATGGTATTTAGTTGGAACCATATCTTGTACCTCTGGAAGTTCTTCTAAGACAGTACAGGAGTTAATGACTCACTGCATTTTAATCCCATCTTGTTGGTATTGTTTTAGTATATTTTTTACCTTAGCATTGTTATTTCTTGAAGACAAAAATTTTGTTTCCCATGCATTGAACCTCGTGATTGAAAGTAATGCCCTTGACCTTGCCTCCCTGTATTATAAAAGTCATATGTTATGCTTGAGACTTGATTATAGGAGCATAACTATTAATGTGCAAAAATGACTAAGGATTGAAAGAATTAGTCTAGTAAGATTAAGTAACACATTATTTTTCCCATTTTTAAATCAATAAATACATATTTCTGGTATGTGCTTGGGCTACTTTTGGCTTGACTACATTGCATTTTTTCTTGAACAATGATGATGGCTTTCTAGTTTTTTGCCCTTGGTGGTATACTATCAATTGAAGTCAAATCTGCCATTCTGAATATAATAGCAAAAGAACAACATATTAGAATTCATTCATCCACTACAACAAATCAAAAGAATACCAAAAAAAAAAGGGGTAAAAAAATATAACACATCTTATTACTCATAGTCAGTGAATGTCAGTCTTGTGCCAAGCCAACAATTTCTTCGTACCTTACATTTCTTGTTTTGCAATCACACTTGGTTTCATTAAACTTTGGAAGAAAAATAAACACTTTCACTTGTTGGGTTGTCTTAGTTCTTAAGAGTGCAACATATAATCAACCATGGGAAAATAAAAGTTCTTTAAGATATATTCCTTCCTAACCAATTGTTTGGGTTGAGATTTATTAATTTTCATATCATATCAAAGCACAGTTTAATAGGGAAATGTGTTCTCGAGAAAGAAATTCCATGTATTGCATTATCAGAATAGTTAAGAGGAAATTTTGGAAGGAAAACATTTTCTCCTTTATGTGTCCCAACTGCTATTTCTACATGGAGACTATTTGGCCACAAGTCTTTACATATGAGTTTGGTTCCCTTATACAATCCCTCAACAAGATCCAAATTCTTAAAAGGAATCCACGAGCAATTTTTTTTAGTAGAAGTTCATAAGAAGGAAGCCTCTTTGAGATTGAGAGAATGCAGAAATTCCTCAAAATCACCTTGATGTTTTTGATTAGTAGATTTATCAGTGTTTCTGAAAACATATAGCTAGCCAAGAAACTTATTGATCAACATCTCATTTATGTTATCAACTAAACCATTCTTAGCCTGAAATAATACAACGGCTAATCATTGTATATGGTTTAGCAACAAACAACTCCAAACTTGTGAAAACACTCTCCACCAACCTATTACTTAAAACTAGTTATGAATAAAAAAAAATATATATAAAGATTCTATACAGTACAATAGATGAGTTATTTCTTACTTATTTTTTAATTTTTCCCTCTTTCTATATTCAACCACAATTTGGGATGGTAAGGTTATATTTGTATATTAATCAGTTGGTTCTAATCCTTCTCTAATCTGAAGTAGAAAGTTATGAAAGATAGATCTAATCTAGTTTGCATATTTTACTTCAAACAAAGATTCTCCATTGAAGGCCATAGATGAGAATTTAAGATGCTAGAATTACAATTGCTCTCGATGACTTTTCAATCACAGGTAAAGTTTGTAAAACTCACCTCCAAACAAAACCACTTTGTTTCTAAATAATGCAGTAGTATTCATCATATCTTGCAACAATGAATTAAATGCCTCAATCACATCTCACTCAGCCATAGAAGCCCTATCTCAAAGGATGAGTTTTGATTTAGAAATCAACCTTCCTATAGTGTTTTGCTTACTCAAGTCACAAGTCTCCCTAGTAAAGAGATCCAATGGAATCTTAAATCTAAAATGGGGAGTCTTGCCATTGGGTAAATACGAAGTTGTAATGCCTAATGTACCAATGACTAGAATAACAAATCCCTAGGATCTAATTGTAGTAAGTAAACAATGATAAAGAAATATTTTCCATTTCATGTGGGACCATAAGCAAACAATGCTTCCCTTTGACCACTGAACACTTTCATACATTTGTGATTTTATTAGATGATTGCATTTAAACTATATCGATCTACATAAATTTATACTCTGGGTATTGCAATTTTAATATTCTATTATATCTTATTCGTTAATTTTTTTATTTATTTAGCCACTAATTGATGGATGAGATAATTTTATTGAACTTAGCAAATGAAAGTAGAGCTAGACTTAAGTATAGCCAAAAGTTTCTTGTGGGGTAGAAACATACGCCTAATCCATGGGTAACAAAAAAGGTACCTATATTTAAGGACTCTCTAACACTAAATTCCTATAAATATATATGTGTTTTTAATGTTTATGAAATATCTAATAAATCTTGACAAAGACCTTTAGATATTTTAGGCTACCATACCAACTATTTATCATAACCAATAAGTGTATAAAAAGTAGTGACCAATTGAAGTGTAAAATAAAATTGGAGACCAAAAATTCAAGTTATTGATTTAATTGTTATAAATTATTCCTTAATTCTCGTAGCAACTATGTTATGCAAACCCTTCATATGACCCCAAAGAGGCCATTTAGTGACCAAATTGATTGTCGTCACCAACATTTTGGTGAATAAAGGCTATTTTTCTTGTAGTGATACTTTAACTATATCCATGTATTTTCAAATTCTAAACTTTACATATCCAACATATCGATTTACACCCATACCCAACACTCATACCCGAGTCCAGGTAACATAGGTTAGCAATACACTATTATTAATTCTCAATGTTAGATGTTAGAATACAATTTATTTGATATAATTATTTGAATTAGACAAGTAATAGTGAAAGTTACTCAATTGTACAACAAGGTGCTCGTGGGATGATACTCGCACTCTCCATTTACTATTTGTGCTGACATGTATACTTGTGTCAAATGAAAGAGTATTAAAACTCATCCCATCAATGGGGATAGATGAAGAGGACAATTGAAAATTAAACATAATACATTTGATAAAAAGTCAATCTAATTTATTTCATACACTTTATTCAAAACATTTCAGCAAAAATTAGATAAAAATGAACCAAAAGATTCAAATTTGAGATAAATTAATTCATGAGGAAGTAGTATATCTTTAATATCCATTTTAGAAACTTCTAGCTAGAAAGTCAATTGCTCATCATTATATATATATATATATATGTATGTATGTATGTATGTATGTATGTATTATATCTACCTAATGTGATATTAGTGACTATTTAAACTTGCTTATATTTGGTAATCAGTACTTTTTAATATTTGAGTAGATATTTGTTTACTATTGTTGTGTAATGTTGAGTTACATTTTCATTGTGGGATGTTTAAATAAATAAAAACTCCTTAAGAGTAGTGAAAGATTGCTAAGAGAGAGCTTGGTGCAAAATTTAAAAAGTATGAAGTGAAAATTGCACCAAATGGAAGGAGAGTCAATATAATGTGCAAAGCAATGCCCAACTTTTTGCATTAAATTCTTGGCCATGACCCAATCTTGCACTCTCTTTAAATTTTGGCTTTTGCACATCTTTCTAAGGAGAAACATTAGAAAATATCTTGAGGACGAAAGTAGATATCAGAAGAAAAGAAATTGTTCTTTCAACAAGGGTGTCCAAATTTCATCGGGGTCTACTTGTGTTACGTTTAGTTTCATCTTGTTCTTTCTTGCCTTGTAATAGATAGCTAAATTTGTTATTTTATAGTGTTAACAAAATATTAATGTGTAATTATCCTTTTATTTGTTTAACGAAATGATCTTATTATGATTTCTTATACTTGGCACTCACTTGAATGAATTTAGGTGTTTTTATAAACTTAGGTAATGATTAAAAATGTTAGATTAGTAGATAGAGTAATTCATGCTCTTTGGGGTGGGAACTTACCTTTGAAATCATGAGTAAGTCTTATGAACTAGTTTTTAATGACACTTGCATCTTATTTTCCTTATAGGAACACATGAACTGGGTTTTGTTTCTTGATCTTGGAAAAGATTTAAGGCTAAATTGATATTTTTGTTCATGCATCTCATTTCCCCTATAGGAGTTATGCACTGCGTTTTGTTTCTTGATCTTGGAAAATATTTAAGGCTAAATTATTATTTATGTTAATGATTTTATATATATGGGCTATGAATTGGATCAATGATTGGTTAAGCATATAACATGGATTGAAGCCTTAGTACTCTATTCTTCATTGTATATTAATCGTTGATAATAAGCCCCGTGTAGAAATTTTTAATTGTTTTTGTGATGTACTTGCTTCCCATTAGTTAATCTTATTATTCCTTTAGTTCATTAAAACTTTTAGTTAAGTTTCAAAACCACTTTAGCATATATTTATCAATTACACTTTGTTTCTCGTAGAATTCAGTGATACTTGTTACAATATTACTTGTGAAACCATGTGCTATTGCACCTCAAATTGAGAGTATGTTTCACATGTTCATTAAGTTTTTGAAATTATTGTTAGTCACTTGTTCATTTTATTTTGGTTTAGGTTCTTCAGATCTTGCCATTGGTACTTGTCAAGGAGTATTTGTTAGAACCAATACTTTTTTATCCTAAGCTTGAGAAAATCTGTGGAAAAATAAGAAAAGAGACAACAAGAGAACAACACATAGCCAATATGGATCAAGGGAATCAAGATGAAAACAAAAGAAACAACCAAGGCTTCTTGGAGATTACCTTGCCTCACATTTTAAGGAGCCCAATCAAGTGTAGTTATTACAATGATAGAGAGTCAAGACTTTGAATTGTAGCCATGCATCATTCAATGGTTGCAAGCGAAAGCTCAATTTAGTGGAATGCCCAATAAGGACCTAAATGAACATATTCAGATATTTTGAAAAGTTTGTAACACATTCAAAGTTCATTAAATGACGAGAGGTACTATGCACTTAAGGTTTTTGC
The DNA here is from genome assembly GCA_020080225.1 of Gynochthodes officinalis. NCBI lineage: Eukaryota > Viridiplantae > Streptophyta > Magnoliopsida > Gentianales > Rubiaceae > Gynochthodes > Gynochthodes officinalis. The sequence goes on along the minus strand of CM034625.1, from coordinate 29,728,526 downwards.
CATTTTGAGTTTGTGACATGTTCAATCGCTTACCACATTGCTACCAAATTCCATTACTATTTATAAATCTATCACATGCTTTCCTTTTAGACTCTTCCCACCACTGCTATTGAATTCTATCTCTCTATCACTATTTGGTTCAAACTACCATATAACTTCTTATCCAAACTCTTTCCATCAAGTAAGGTGAACAAGAGTACTTTCGAACAAATGGATTTTGAAATATTGTAAGAGGCATGTGAGAGGTAAAAGGAATTCATAAAAAATCATCCTAAACACAAGTGTTCGATTAGTTTCAAATCTCTAATTTTTGTTGATAGAAATCTAGGAGCTGTTCATTCTACTTGCCAAAATTCAATCCGCCGTGACATATTACAGGGCCCGTTGACGAGTACTGTGTCTAAATGACTTCAAGAAACCTTAAGTGGTTTAGTCCATAACCTCCAAACTCATCAAGCATACGCCCGAGACTTGCAAGTTATTAATTTATTGCAAGTCCCAATTGAAGAACACTAGTCTTGCCTTGACTGAACTCTAGTGTGATAATAGGCCAAATTATTTAATTAATTTTTGTAACTTTATTTTTAATTCTTGAAGCGCCGAACTTTGGTAATTAAAAGGCTGTCCTTACTTGATTTTCTTTGGTCAAAGCTTGCTAAATTTCTTGGGAGCCGAAATTTGTCTTCAATTTTAGTAACCAAATTTGTAAGTTTGAAGGAAGCCTTAAAGGGCCAAACTTCCAAATCCTATTGGTTTTAGAATTTTTATTTCCTTTTTATTTTTTAAGGCTCTTGGCTGCCCCTTTAGTTATAGAGTAGGATAAGGATTTTAGTTGTTACATTTTCAATACATCCTTGTATTTTTATTTAAAGGCCATTCGGCCATGAGCATCAATGAAGACAAGTTGAGAATTTTTTAGACTTTACATCCTTGACAGTTTGAGTGAATCAATCTCTTCATTCTTTCAAAGAACAATGGGCTTATCAAATTTGACCGGTTTGTGGCGCTTTTGAGTCTTATCAATCTAGTAAAACCCTAGGTTGTGGCAACGCTTCATCCATCGGTCTTAATTCTGCTGGTTCTAGTGATTTCACAAGTTAAGTCTTGGGTCTTGTTCGCTTGTTGTGTATTGTTGGCTCTTTATAGTCATAAGGTGCGCATCAGTTTGGTATTAGAGCTCTGGGTAATGTTGAAATTTTGTACATCAAAATTCTATTTATATTGCTTCCTTAACTGAAAATTCTGTTTATAGTTTTCCTTGTAGTTGATAATTTATTTTCTTGTGATACTCAAATTAGTTGTTTAGCCCTAGTTTTCGAGAATTAGTTAAACCTTTTATTGTTGCTCATTTTTTGTGTAGATAATTTAGGTTCTATTATTCTATGAAAAAAAATTACCCAATGTTTTTCTTACTTATTCCTTGAAATAGCCGAATTCCTTTTGTCTTCTTTATAACTGATTGTTCTTGTTCTATTTTGTGTTCTTCTTCATGTTGATAGTGTTGTTGCTGTGAATTTTTCTTTTTCTAGTGAAAAAAAGAAGAAGAAGAAAGAGCCGAGAAAAAAAAACAGAAAGATCAAACCGAAAGAAAGAAAGAAAGAAAGAAAGAAAGAAGAAGAGAAGGAAAACAATTTTTGGTTATTGATTCTTGAAACTCTTGATTCTTGATCCTTAAAATCTTGTTTCTTGAATTCTTGAAACTGTTGTTTCTTGAATTGTTTGACCGAATTTGCTTCAAGAAATTGTGACCTGAAATTTGAAATCGTGCTGCCATTTTCACTTTTGTTTTTGAATTTGTTAAACCGTGCTGCTTGTTCTTGAGTCCTAACTGAGAGTTTTGCAAGTTAAGTCTTGGGTTTTGTTCACTTGTTATGTATTGCTAGCCCTTTATAGCCATGAGGTACACATCATTTGCTATAGTTTACTGAACCAAGGAGTGCTACCATTGATGTTCCTATTGAAGGTGCGCTTTAATAGGAAAGAATGAATGAAACTCATAGGTTGATTCAAGAAATAGCAATCAACAATTATTAATTGCCTTTGAAGAGTTTGAGACAGAAGTTGGTGGGAATGTATGAAGTTGATAGTGATACAAGCATTTTTGTTCAAATTTCTGCCTTGGCCAAGAAAATGGCTAATTTGGGAGAACTCTTGAAAAGAATGTCCCATTTGAAGCAACTGATGAAAAATGACTACAAACAAGCGCTTCTATTTAAATCTTTGCCTATAGGAAGAACTCTTGTAAAGAACGTCCTATTTGAAGCAAATGGTGAAAAATGAAAACCAAATAAGTGATAGAGCTTAAAATATATATATTTCTTATTAATATTTACTCAATATTAATTTAATTTTAAGAGAAATTATTTGGTTTTGATATTTTTTTTCTTAGGTATGAAAAATATTGAATTGGAGGAAAAATTGATAAAAAGCCAAAATTGAAGCAAAAAAGAAAAAAATCCAGAAAACTTCTTATTCCTTGGTATTGGGCATTGGGCTTGGACGAATTTGTATCAAAGAAGGAGAATTCATGGAAGAGTTTTCTGTCAAGACAAGGAAAGTATAAGTTGTCAAATTGAAGAAGAAAAAGGAGATTGCAGCAAGCTTTAAGAAACAAGTATTTTATTTTAATTAGGAATTTTTTTCTATTAGTGTTATGTTTCCTTTTTAGAGTATAATTAGTTTTTAGTAAGGGTTATTATTACTATATTTGAGGAACTAGTTTTTGTTATAAATAGGACAACCCTAGAAGCCTCAAAGGTGGGCAGAATTTTTGGAGAGCAGTCGTCCTCTCTTTTCTTCAGAAAAACAGCCACCATTTGTTTCCTTCTTGGAACACACGTTCCTTTGTTTTTATTTTTCATTAGTTTATCAAAAAACAAACATTCATTTGGGAAAGACACACCAAAGACAGCTGCCAATTGTTTTTCTTCTGGAACTTCACGGAGAAGAAAATAAAGCCAGCCACCAATTGTTTTGTCTCCTGGACTTCACATACTTCACGTTTTTCTTTTCCTTCTTTTCTTTAGTTTTAGTTTTAGTTTTTTCTCTTATAAAAATTTCAGCATTTAGCTTTTTTGTTTATTGAATATTGTTTACTTTAATTTTACTTATGTCTATTTTTACTCTTGTTGTTACTGTAAATTTTATTATGTTCTAATTCTTTTTTGTTAGAACTTAGATGGATCTTAATCATGAATAATTGATTCTCAAGACTTGTTCATGCATCTCATATTTCAATTATGAGTCTACTGTCATGCTCTTAGTGCTTTTAGGTGATTGATCACCACCAATTGATCTTTTATGCTTATTTGATACCATGTGAAAATGACATGCATGTGCTCATGTGATATTAGACCATGAATTCAATTTAGAAGGTAATAATCTAGGTTGTTCATGTGGTTTTGGTAGTAGAATTAAGTCATGGCTACTTAGATTGAATCCGAAAATTTCCATAGTTTCTAATGCATTTAGAAATCTAAATTCATCTAGACCAAGTGTTAGTTGATTTTAATCTAAATAGGGTTATTAGACCGATGTCGGCTATTAATCTACATTAGGGAAATTTCACCATCATAAATTGGAAATTGAATTAATTGCATGACAAGTCAAGGGAGTTAATTAGGATTGATTAAGTGAAATCAAAAGTTCTAACATCTTAATTGATTGGGTAAATTTTAGTATTTGTCGCTGTTATCATTTGCTATCAATTTTTCATTATTTGTTGTTTATTTACATCACCGTAAAGCAATTTGGTTGGTTAGCTTTGTTTTTGAATTAATCACATTGGTAAGTAATTGGCTATATTTGTTTTGATACTCTACTCACATCTTTATTACTTGTTGATATTGTACGCTTGCAATTCATCGAACAATAAGCTATTGGCTTCATAAGGAAATCCCTTTGAAAGGAACACCCTATTTGCAAAGATTGGAAAATGATTATCCTTAAGTTGGACAACATTAAAATATCATTCCAAGTCATAGAATTTATAATAAACTTAAAGGTTATCAATGAAGTCAGACTTTTTGTTACATACATTCAAAACATTTTATTAAAGAACATCCATACATACAAAATTGTAATGATACATGTAATAAAAAAATTTCAATGAATAGTAACTTGTTTAGTGTTTATGTGGTAAGAGTTGCTAAACAACAATGTTATACCCAAAACTTACTTTACTTAAGTAGTGGGGTAAATTTTAAATACGTTATATTAGAAAGACTGTTTATGAAATTAAAAAAGAAAAAAGAAAGAAAAGAAGAGAACAAACAATACATTTTAATTAGGGCAGAAAATTCTCACACATTGTATTTCTGACTTTCTGGATTGCCAACAAACAGAGACAAGAATAACTCTACTAGCAAATTAGGAGGCAAAAAAGAAAGGACATCTACATAAAAAAGACAAATTATGAGTAAATTTTGTTTCTTTATTGGTGTACATATTAGTGTTTCAACTAAATGTGTATGATTTGGAAAATTATAGGGTTCTATTCATAAATATGAGATTTAACTCTAAAGTTGTAGCTCTACTTACAGGACGTTTCCCACTTTAGATAGTTAACTCTAAAGTTGTGACTATGTGATGTCTAGATTTTGGAACATGAAATTAAGTGGTATTAGAGTGTAGGCTATGATTTTCTGAACTCATTAGGAATTAAATTGTTTATGTGAACAATTATAGACTAAGTACTCATATAGATTGCAGTTTAATTTGACAAAATATTTAGGTTATGGTTCCTAACAGGAGACAAAAAGTTCTAAAAAATTGTGGAAAACCTTATAGATAATGCTGAGATTGAGACTAAGGATTAGAAGAAGGTAAATAAGACCTTAATTGATATGGCTCGTAGGGCAACTGAATCTATATGAGCTTCTGCTCTTGTACCAGTGCCAATGCCTACTCTTACTCTTACTTTTGTATCTGCATTGTCATTTAAAAATGTCACTATAATGATGCCACCAGAGATGATGACCACTTTCAATGCGATGAATGAGATGATGAACATTTATCAACAAATGACACAAGGGCAACAAACATGACATAGAGTCAATAATAGGTTTTGCTAGAGCAACAGTGACTCCATAAGGAACTTTTTATGATAAAAGGAATCAAGGGCAATAACATATTTTGATCGCTTAAAGAAAAATCAAATATTGACTTTTGATGGTATCTCAAGCCTTGAAGGAGTTGAAAAGTGGCTCAAGGAATTGGAAGCTAACTTTAAAGTGTATAGTACACTAAACAATGTTAAAGTTATAATAGTGGAGCCATTTTTGGTTGAAGAAGGATACTGCTCTAGCCTATTCATGGGAAGGGAATTCCCTAACTTTGGCGAAGTACAGGAGAGTATTTTTGGAGAATTACTTTCTAAGAACTGTAGATATGGATAAGCGATATCAATTTTTCAACTTGAGACAGGTAAATAATATGTCAATTGTAGAGTATACAAACAAATTCAATTCACTTGTCTAGTATGTTCCTACTATGATAACCTATGACCAACTTAAATTGTTTAGTTTTAAGAATGGATTACATGAGTCTATTCATGTTAGAATAACTGCTACAGAGCCCACAACTTATGAAGAGTATTTTAAAAAGGCCATCTGAGTAGAGATAGATATCAAGTGAAATTAAGCAAAGTGTGGAGTGAAAAAAACTAAACATGAGTCTAGCCAAGGACTGAGTTCAAAACCATCTTTTGGTGGCCAATTAATAGCTAAAAGACATGGAATGCCAATGGCAAGTCTTAGACAATAATTCAACATAAGGAGTGTGAGTATTGTCTTCACTTTCATCCAGGAGAATGCCATTAGAAGACAGGTGCATATTTATTAGCTAAGCAAGAGAGTACCCAATCTATTGGGCAAAACCCCAAGACAAATGCTCGTGTGTTTCTTTAGACACAACAAGAGACAGAGGCATTAGATGATGTGGTAGTAGGTAATTTTCTGATTAATTTTGTACCTGCTACTATTTTCTTTGATTATGGTGCTTCTTATTCATTTATATCCCATATATTTTCTAAGTACTTGAAATTCAAATCTAAATATTTAAAGATATATATCGTGTGTCTACTCTTGGGGGTAAAGTTTTGAATTGTAATATGATTCATACAAATTAATTGTCGGGTAGAATTTGGAGAAGAACTTAGAGATGATTTGGTTCAAATTAACATGGTGGATTTTGATGTAATTTTGGGCATGGATTGGTTAACTAAAAACTATACTTTTGTTAATTGATGGGGAAAGAAGGAAAGATTTTGTATACCAAAAAAAAAAAAAAATGTTCCAAAGTTGTATAGATAGAAAAACTAAAAATTCAATACCAACAATCTCTACTATCATGGCATCAAAATTCTTTCAAAGGGATAGTAAAGGCTATTTAGCAAATATGGTGGATATGAAGAAAGATGACTTGAAACTAGAAGATATTGCCGTGACACGAGAATTGTCAAATGTTTTTCCTGAAAAGCTACTAGGATTATCACATGAAAGAGAAATTGGTTTTGAAATCAATTTAATGCTTGGGAAAAAGCCTATGTAAAAAGCACTTTATCACATGGCACATACAAAATTGGGAGAACTAAAGGTGTAACTTCAGGAGTTTTTAGATCTCAAATTCATTTGCCCTAGTGTGTCTCCATAGGAGTGTATGGTACTGTTTGTGAAGAAAAATAATAGAAGTATGAGACTTTACATTGATAATAAGGAGTTGAACAAGGTAACTATCAAGAGTAAGTATCCACTTCACCTAATCAGTTGAAGGGACTCGAGAATTTTCCAAAATTGACTTATATCACCAACTCAATTAAATCAGAAGATATTCCAAAGAATGCTCTCAGGATAAGGTACAGCCATTATGATTTTCTTGTCATACTTTTTGGAAAACAAATGCTCCTACTGCTTTTATGGACTTCATGAACAGGGCATTCAAACCCCGTTTAGACAAGTTTGTTGTAGTTTTCATTAATGATATTTTGGTATATTCAAAGATGGAATAAGAATATGAGGAGCATTTAAGGGTGATATTGCAAATATTGTGGAAGAAGAAGCTTTGTGCTAAATATAGCAAATGTGAGTTCTAGTTGAGAAGTGTTACATTTTTGACCATGTAATATATGAAGGAGGAGTAGTAGTTGATCCAACAAAGATGGAAGTAAATGTAGATTGGTCTAGACCTATTAATGTGATAGAAGTTCAGAACTTTTTAGGTTTAGCAAGCTATTGCTACAAGTTTGTTAATGACTTTGCAAAAGTTACTACTCCCTTAAATTAGTTGACCAGGAAATGGGCAAAGTTTGAGTGGACTTCGACTTGCAAAGATAGTTTTCAAAATTGAATAAAATATTGGTTTCAATTCCAGTACTTACTTTACCATTTGGATTAGAAGATCTTACAATATACGGTGATGTGTGCAAAACCGGTTTGGGTGTGTTTTAATGCAAAATGACAAGGTGATTAGCTATGCATGCACCGATTGAAGAATGATTTGGAGTTAGTAACAATTGTTTTTGCTTTGAAGATTTGGAAACACTATCTATATAGGGAGCAATGTAAAGTATACACTAACTACAAGAGTTTGAAATATTTGTTTAAATAAAAAGAGCTATGATAGGGGTAAAATGTCATTTTTATTGTTAATATTTTCTGATTATTATTGTAATTTTAAGGAACATTATATGATTTTTTTATGTTTTTGTTGTAGGAATGGAAAATATTGATTTGGAGGAAAAATTGATAAAAGAAAATAAGAAAAACCATATTGAAGAAGCAAAGAAAGAGAAAATACCAAGTCCTGGTTTTGAGAGTTGACTTGGACAATTTGGGGAAGACTTCCTACGGGTGAGAGTTTGAGGCAACAAAAGAAGACAAAAAACAAAAGGAAAGAAAGAAGGAAAAAGGAGTTTGACTTGGAGTAGAATTGTGAACAAGGAAAAGTCCAACCACTTTTGGACGTTGGAAGGTTTGGAGACGTAAAAGGTTGGAGAAAAAGAACAAGAAGGCGGCCGCCATCTATCCCTCTCTTTGGAGAAAAAAAACTCACGTCCTTTAGTTTTTAGAAATTGTATTCGAGAAAAGTGCCAACGGCCATGTGCGTTATCAATCATGGCTAAACTTTAATTCTTGGATTCAAGGGAGTTTCCTTGTAACTTTTTTATTATTTATGATGTTTGGATTTGTTTTCTTTATTTCTTTATCTTTGTCTTTTATTTCCAATATGAATGGCTAAATCCTTTTTAAGGTTCTTATTCCAATTTGACCATGTGCTTATTGTGATTAATGTAGGTTGTTAGCTTTGATTCATTGGTTATTGTTGTGCTTAATGTCATCTTAGGCTTAATCACCTTAGGATTGAATCAACACTATAGAACTTGATTGAGAGATAGGTTCTGTAGGATTAGGCAATAACCTGTTAATAGCTTAATTAGTTGAGAGATAGTTAAGTGGTTAATATTGATTAAAAGGTTGTGTATTAAAATTGGAGTTAAAAGACATTAGGTTGGTGAGAGCCATCAAACTTAGTGTTAATTAATTATCAATTAATCATAGGTACTGTCTGAGAGAAAGATCTATGGTTCTTAAGATCCCTTCAAAATGGATTAGAGTTAACATAAACCTTGTTGGTTAATCAATCTTAATAAATGGTCAAAATTGAGAATAAGAATTCTAGTTTTTATATTTGATAGAATTCAGTTTTTTTTATTTGATTAGTAATTTTAGTTCAAAACTTGATTTCAGTGTCTAAACAAACAACATATTGAATATTTCAATATTCAATTTTAAAAATTCTCTATGGGACGATATCTTAATTTACTACTTGACATGACTTTGTGCGCTTGCAGAAAATAGCATGTCAAGCTAAAAATGAGGCAACACAACTGGTTAAAATTATTGAAAGATTATTATGTTATTATTCATTACTATCTAAGTAAGGCGAGCAACGTTGCGAATGCTTTGAGTAGAAGTTATTTGGAGCTTTAGCAGCAATGTTGACCCAATAAGACCAATTGATTTTCGAGTTTGAAAAATTGGAATTAGAAGTCATACATTCAACAAAGAATTATTTAGCAACGTTGATAGCTTAATCCACCTTAATTGATCAAATTAAAACATCTCAAATTAATGATGCAAACATGAGGAAATGGAAAAACCTAGTGCAAGAGTAGGTTCAAGGTGATTTTCCCTATACTCCATGATGGTGGTGTGAGTTATAATCATAGGTTATGTGTTTCTAATGACTTGAAATTGAGAAAGGGGGGTGATGAAGGAAGTTCATAATTTGAAACTTTCCATTTACCTTGGGGAACAAAGACCTATCCAAATCTAAAGAAATTTTTTTGGTAGAACGGAATGAAGAGAGACATTGCATACTTTGTTTATAAATGTTTGGTCTACCAACAAATCTAACATCCTGCGAGTTTATTGTAGCCTTTAGAAATACCAGTGTAGAAGTGAGAACATGTAACAATGGATTTCATTAGTGGGCTACTAAGGACAAAGGTGGGTCATGATTGTATATGGGTTATTATGGATAGATTGAGGAAATCTTCTCATTTCTTACTAACGCAATCATGGATACTATGGATAAGTTGGTTAAGTTGTACATGGATAATATAGTTTAACTACATAGTATACGTGTTAGTATAGTATCAAACGGAGATCTCAAGTTTCTATCCAAGTTTTAGGAGAGTATTCATTGGGAATTTTGAAAAAAAAAAAGGTGATACCAAGTACTATTTTTCATTCTCACACTGATGATTAATCAGAGAGAACTATCCAAACATTAGAGGATATATTGAAAGATTGTATGATAGACTTTAAAGATAGTTGGAGTGAATATTTGACTCTTATTTTTTTTTTGGTAATAACAGTTACCAAACTAGCATTGGAATGGCACCATTTGAGGCATTGTATGGGAGGAAGTGTTAGTCACATGCATGTTGGAATGATATCAATAAGAAGAAGACAACAAGACTGAATTTAGTACAGACAACAGTTGAGCAAGTGACAATGATTCGACAACATCTAAAGGATACCTAAGATAGATAGTAGAACTAGGTGGATGGATACTAAAAACAGACTGTTGGGATCGAATGTGAGGAAAAAGCATATTTGCAGGTATCTTTTATTAAAGGAGTTATGCATTTTGACAAGAGTGGGAAGTTAAGTCCAAAATATATCAAAAATGTTGAAATTTTGGAAAAAGTGAGAAATCTTGCATATCGACTTGCTTCGCCACTAGCCTTATCTAAAGTACACAATGACTGTATGTGTCCCAACAAAGATGATACATATCAGATCCTACTTTTGTGTTGGAGGTTTAACCATTATTAGTGCTAGAAGATTGGTCATTTGAGGAATTCCCTTTAACAATAGTAGACTGGAATGAGTGGGTACTAAGGCAAAGAACTACACCTTTTGCCAAAATTCCTTGGTCGAATCATACCCCTGGAGAAGCAACATGGGAGCTAGAAGAAGAAATGAGAAACTAAGATCCATACTTGTTTGAAATACAAGGTATGTTGAGTTTTGGGAATGAAACTTATTTTAAGGAGGATAGAATGTAATACCCAAAACTTACTTTTACTTAATTAATTGGGTAAATATTAAATATGTTATATGAGAAGGACCACTTATGAGATTAAGAAAAGAAAGAAATGAAGAGAGAAAAAATAATATATTTTAATTAGGGTAGAAAATTTTCGTAAGTTGTATTTCTAACTTCTTGGGATGTCAATGAGCAGAGACAACAATAACTGTAGTAGTAAATTAAGGTGGCAAACAGAAGGGAAATCTATATCACAAAGATAAATTGTAGGTAATTATGATTCTTTATTGGTGTACATATTAGTGTTTCAATTGAATATGTAGAGTTTGGAGACTTCTTGAGTTCTATTTTATGAATATGAAATTGGGTTGTTTTTTGGATTAAATAGAATTGTTTTATTTTGAATTTTTATGCAATAATTAAATTGATTTAGTAATTGAATTTTTCAGTGAAATCATGAAGCTATGGCTTTTAAAGAAATGATTTATTTGATTTGGAGATTAGTAGCATGTTGGAGCCGTGAATGAAGCTATTGCTTCTCGGACATAAAAAAAAAAAGAAAAAAAAATAGAATTTCATGACAAATAGAAGTTTGTAGCTAAAAGTGAAAAAAGGGCATTGCTGTTATATTGGGACTTTTAGTAACAAACAAAAACCAGTGACTAAAGCTCCAAGTTTATTATCATATGACTTTAAGCAACAAATTGCAAGATCAGTCTTATGTTTGCAACTATTTCATGCAAAGTGAGATTGTCTTTGGGTTTCTTTAGATTTAGATAAGGGTGAATTTAGTTAACAAATTTAGAAATATGTATTTAGAGTTGGGACTAAATGAGTTAAATTATTTATGAGCACAAGAAGTGATGAACAGTTTAAGTACTAATGCCAGAGTTGAACCATTCATTTGGTATTGAGGTAAGTATCTCTAATGCTCTCCTAAATTTTTTATGTTTTGACATATCTAGTGGGATAAATTTGAATAACTAGGACTTGTACCAGTTATTCAAACCAATATGTGATTTGAAATATTCATGAACTTAATATTTATCCAAGTAATTAATTTTCTTGATTGTTTTACCATCAAATAGGTATATATGTATGTTTCGAGAATGATTATGCATGGTTAGTGTATCTGAAAAAAAAATGCATTTCGAACAATGTTTTGTTTAAAGTTTTATATATAACAGGCTCAAACCAACTAGAGAGCACTATAGTTACTTTTGAATGAGGTTTTCATTCAGTTCTTTATCATCAATCTCTTTAGTGGCTAAAGATAGTGAATTGGAAGGTGGTGATAATATGAAAAACTAGCAGAGAGCTTCACAAATTTAGTTAATATATTGAAAAAATTGATCTAGACTATATGAGACATTTTCCTACTTTCCTTATGTCGTGGAATTATGCAAACTTTGTATTTGTCTTTATTTATTTAGTGTTCAATAACTTTTAAGATGAATGTACAAATTTTATATTTTGGATTTAGGCTGTTATTGGATAACTTGTGATTAGATGTTAAAGGAAAATGTATGATGTTAAGAGATACTATTATTTATTGGGTATGATTTGTTCTGGTTATAGAAAATTTCACACCTTCAGGGAGTTAATTCTAAAATTATGACTATGTCATGTGTAGACTTGGAACAAAACAAATAGTCACTTTAATTATTCTACAAGTGTTGGTTCCCACACGAGGTGCGGGGTGCCCTTGTATAGGTTTTTGTTTTTCTTAGTTGATTTTTAATATATTGTGGTGTTTCAAATTTTGATATGAAATAATAACAAGTAATAATATATTGAGTATAATAATATGTTATTATAATAATATCTTTTGAAATATTGACTTATTTTGTGAAAAGGTGTGTGAATTTTACAATAAAAATTTGGGGTCTTTTTTGTTTGTGAAAATTGTGAATAAAATTTGGATTACAAAATTACATAGTCATCCAATTGAGCATGTTGATTAAAAAAATGGGTGTAATAGATTATTATTTGGATTAAAAATTGCTAAAGAAAAACGTTTTAATATTAAAAATACTGAAATGCTTAAAACTTGGACAAAAAAATTAATGGAAAATTGTGGAAAATTGTCGGAAATATAAAAAATTATTAAAATTGTGAATAATATGGAAGAAATAAGTGTAGTTTATTTATTAAAAATAGGTTACATTCTAAATTTATAATTCAAAATTCCTAATTAGAAAATAGCCTACATCTTAAATTTACAATTCAAAATTCCTAATTTCTAAGTTCTATTTCTTTAGAACTAATAATAGTAACTTGTCCTAATTTCTAATAGTAATAAGTTGTTTTACTATCCTAATTTTTTAAAAATAAATAATTAAAGTTGTGTCAAACTTGAAAATAATAAATTAAAAGTTCAACTTTATGAATGTTTTAGATTATTAGACTTATAATTGTAAATATTTTTGAACATCTAATATCAACATAATTAATAGAGTTACTCCATAGTTTTTATAAAAAATTTTATATAATAGTTTTTATTAATCTATGGTAATTCTATTATAACTCTAATATTTTAATAGAGATATTTTAGAAAGTAAGATATTTTTATATTTCTAAAAGTTATAAAAAGAGTTTTATCAATAATGCAATACTTTGATATATAAAATTTATTTAAAATATAGAATTATTAAAAAGACAATTAAAATACATTAATTATTATAATTACCTTAAAATCGATTGACAGACTTTTTTTTATATAATAGTGATATCATTTACTATGTGGATATTACGCCAAGCAATGTGATAACTTTGCAAAAATTTCATTGTGAATGTGATTACTATATAAATATATACTTTTAAAAGATCACACCCCATTTTTTGGGCACATTATTATGTAAATAGAATTAGTCAACTATGCCATAAAAAATTATATGATCAAGTATGGGCATTTGATCTTATATCAAATACCAAACGAAGATTAACCAAATAGTCATGTGATGTGTACATCGCATGCTTCCCGTTTATTTTCATAACAAGAATTGATGTACGTGTATTTTTCAGTCATTTTATTGTTAAATATTCCGCCAGTTGGGTGGCATCGTCAACAAGGCATCCAGCAAGTGACAAAAATTTTATTCAATATATATACACATATAGAGTCAAAGTCAACAAGCCCGACCAATTGGTTCAACAGTCCACGACGCGTAACGGTGAGACTGTGAGAGTCATCAACATTCCTCTTGTTAGATTTTTCGAAACTACAAATGGTAGAAATGAAGGAAATGTGGTAAGTTAATAAGATGAATGTGGGCTACATAGGCTACATACAAAGGGTTTTCTTTCACACTCAAATGGCGAAATAATAGGAAAATACTTTCTTTGGCATCTAATGGCCTCTCATACCTAAAAAATGCGTGCAAGTTGAACAATATTCATGTGAAATCACTATGATCAGATGCTTCTTATTGTCGTTGTTGGGAAGATATGCGCACCCACAGAAACACAAATGTCACATGCACTAACTTACGGGACCAAAACTAGGATAAAGTTGAAATCTTATAAAAATTGAATTAAAGACGAATGATTATATTTACCCATAAATCTATTAAAGATGCTGTCAATGTACAGACATTAAATAGTATGGATTTCATATTACGCATCACATTCGAAATGCATGAAGCTTAATGCTGACTGGCCATTTCTTTTCCTCTTTGCGAAGAAATTCTCAACGGCAAATTTCAACAATTTTATAAGTATAGAAGGAAAAATACATGAATCTAAGGAAAAATTTCATGAAAACAACCGCTTTTCCGAATCAAAAGCTGAATGGTTTTTACCCCTAAGGGCATAGGCGAGTTAGTAAGTTTGAGGTGACGTGGGTAGAAATTCTCTGGCAATACAGGTTCGAATCTCGTGTGAGGTAAATTTCTTATTGAAATATTGTGGGCCTGTCCTGAGGTTTGGCTTGTTGGCTCTTTCCCTCTCTGCTAACTCGTGCACATCTCTCGATTTACATTCCGCCTGACTAAGGAACCTCTGGTATAGATAGGGGAAGTTTTGCATTCGCAAGAAAGACTTCCTTTTAAAAAAAAAAAACTGAATGGTTTTAAATTTATTATTGTGCCATATAATTGATGACTTGTGTCTTCCACGCGTTTTTAAAATTGTCTTTCATGAAAATTGCTCACTACTTTCATCTTTGTTGAATAAAATTTAACTCAAACGATTAAGACAAAACATGAGCTGCTTGTAATGGGATCCCCTACCTTATCTTACCCTGTGTTCTAGCTTAAATGGAGTTTCAATAATTTGTTAGGCATCTCATAGATATCTCAAGGAATGAATTTTTTTCAGTCCATGTACCTATTGATGCAGTACTGAATAGCCATAGACACCACATTGCTCCATGCACCGCAGTTATTATTTGGCTTGTATATTTCGCGTCTACAGTAGGAGAGGATAAATGTTATCCCACAATTTGATTTTAAATTAGAAGAAATATTTATTATATATATAAAACAATATATATTCGATTTCTTGATAATACATATACAAATCTAATTAATATAATCAAGTCATATATCTATCTTTATTTATTATCTCTCGTAAATCAAGTTACCTATCTATCTTTATTTATCATTTCTTATCAAAATTTTATATTAAGAAAATATTTGATTTACACTAAGTAAATGTTATTTGAGTAAATCGAATACACTCTATGCATGTATCATATTATAATTCAAATTACTTACCATTTTTCACAAATTTTTAATTTAAATAAATATTTGGTTCACACCTATTGACTATTATTTGAATAAATCTAGTACACTTTATATGTGTAAGTTATCATTATTATCACATTATAATTCAAATTTGAGTTTAATTAAATACCGTATTCCTTCAAGTACATATTTGGATTCAAATTAGTTTCCAAATTTATAAAATTCTCTTATTTTTTTCCTAATTAGCATGAAATTAAAAAGCCATGTGAATCATAATCTCCAATTATTTCTCTAAAGAGTGTAATCTTTACCTTCTTAATTTTGGATTATATACTTGAATTGAGAAGAACTATAAAAATTCCTTCTCCATTAATTTCTTATGTATTAATTGTTTTACGAATAAATGTTTCCTTTTAAACAAAGGAATGAAGTCACTTAGTAGATGTCGTGACTTAGGGAATGTTCGACTCAATCATATTCATGAAATCTCTTTTTGAGTTAGAAATTAATTGAATTAAAATATTTTTTTAAAAAAAAATTGATCTAAAGACGAATTGGTAGACAATGTATTTTATTAGTATTCGGTACGTATTGTACTGGTGCAATTAATGAGTTGATTTAAGAATATTCTAAGTTATCTCCTAGTTAAAAGTAATTGATTAATAGATTTTTTTTAAAAAAATTTATCGTTATCTATAATATCTATTATAATCCTTTATCAATATAATTGACACCATTGTTATTACTTCACTTCACCTTTATTTTTTCCCTCACATTCTTGACTTTCATAGTCAAGTTATGAAAAGAAGAAAGAAAAAACATAACTCCATGAATTTGTCAATGGTATATGTAGATTGTGTTGCTAAATATTGTTCTTTTGATTGGGTGAATAGTTTTCGAAACTTCATTATGTGTTTTCCCCTTTGCCAATGAATTTTACTTTTCATTGGGTGTTTAGTTTTCAAAACTTCATATAGGCCTTCTATTTTCTTTAAAGTTTTAGTTTCTTTTTTCAATTGAAAATTTTGAAGTAAAATCGTGAACAGATGGTACTAAGACATGTGATAACTTGTAAAAGACTAGATTTTAAACTTTAACCCATTCATTTTTTGAGTTTTCAAAATTTTCATTATTAAAATTATTTAAGGTTTTGAATGGCATGCTAAACATTATAAGCTTCCTTTTAATTTTCTTCTTTAACAAATAAAAATATGATAGTCAAATTTGACAGGTTAAGTTGTACAAAAATTTTGTTTACATTTCAATAATTTTTTTGTTTATTATATTTTCATATACATGTGATCTATATTTTTAAAATTGCGAGTGAACATAGTTCCATCACATCTATAATACAAAGAAATACCTAAAATATCAAGGTTAGTTCTATTATCTCCGTAATTTTTTTTTCTATTCCCTTTTGGTTCTTGATTAAGGGGAAACGAACTATATCTCATGCCTATAAGGCATGCATTAAATTTCAGATTGATTCTCTTTTTATTTATTTTTTATGATCTCTAATATTAGTGGATTATGAATTGAAGAATTAGATATAAATGGCTTTTTCATGTTAATAGTGTGCTTTGGTGGAAAAGTTGTTAGTTGCTTGTATATGAAAGGTTTTATGTCACTTTCATAATTACAATTCAGTATATATATACATACGTGTGTGTTTATATTGTCTTGAGTAATATTTAGTTGTATATTTATTTTATTGGTTGTAAATAATAAAATAATATTGAATTTAGTTTTCTTTTTCAAAGTGTCAGATACTAGATCTAGAGGTGGCTTTTAAACTCTTTAAAGGTAATTCTGATGTTAAGAATTTTTTTAATTGGTGTTAAAATTTTATTTTTAATTTTAATTTTAAGTAAATATTTATTGCTTAATTTGATAATATTTTAAAACTAAACAAGTAGCTTCTTAATTGAAGTAATAATCTCCCATTCATTGAATGGCCCAACACTAGCTTTTATAGAAAAAAAAAAAAAACTAATCAATTTTATCATACATCGTAACTAAGGTTAGCTATGGCTAACTGAATCAACGCTTCTCATCTTTTCATTTTAATTATGTCATATCAAAGTAATTTTTGAATTCTCCATTATGGATAATGTCGATTTAACAGTCAACAAGAGAAAACCAGTTTACATACTATTTGTAGTAGGAAAAATTAGTCACCGAAGTTGACAAAATGTTGGTTCATTTTGAGTGGACTACCAATTTCCACTTCAACGGTAAGCTTACAGGATAAGGTCAAAACGCATAGTTCAAAGGGTGCTACAGAAATTTTCCTTTGCAAGAAACTGACCTTAAAAACCAATACATAACAGTCACATCTTATTCCTTTCGAAAATGCCGTCTTTCGTCCTATGTTGATGTCATGTGGCCAGTCCTTATGAGTTTCAAACAAAACTCGTACTACTCTTATTTGGTATTAGTTCTGCAACTAAATTTCGTGATCGGAAAAAAGTCGAAGGATGTATCATGCACTTCTTCATTATGATGATAAAATCTTCTACCTTTTAAATATTGATATCGGATTATCTCTCCCCATAACGTAATTTATGATAAAAGTAAATTAGATATTACAAATACAAAAAAAAAGGAAAAATTTATATTTAAGTTACATAGTGCGTTTTATAGTTTTGGTCAAATATAACAATTCATCTGCTTGTTTTCAAGAACTAGTGCTTTTAAAAATTACATTTTAACCGTAAAAAATTGAGCCCAGGGGAAGTTCTGGAAAAGGACATCTTTTTTTGGTGTTGCCATCTTAAAACGGCAATGACCTTCTAGATATCATTGACTATGCCCTTTAAACTAAACGAGTATAATTAAACCAACGTAGGCGCCAAACTCACTGCTGTTTGCATCTCATACTAATCTCCAAGTCTAACTTACAAAATAATAATATATAGAACAGGAACTTGTCCTACAAAAATATCATCAAACACCTTGTGAATCAACAAATCTTATAACAGTGGTATGATTTCCTTTTTCAGTTGTCCTTCCCTTCTTTTTTATGTTTTGAATTAAAGGGACAATGGGATGGGTACATATGTAGTTTGGTTAAAAGTTTTGAATGATGAGAACTCAACGGGGCATCATGAGGAAGAGAATACCTGTCGATTCTCCAGCTTCAGATGATCTAAGATCAAATGGAAGTGATGATTTTAATTTCTTGAAGTGTAACGAAATTGTTGAGATTCAAAATCAAGAACTGGTTCCAGATGATCATTACACAGAAGCCTATTCCTTACCATTCTGGATGTGCAGATCACCAGCAGATTCTGAATATGAAATTTCTCATTTGCTCTCGCACAATTATCACGGCACATATTCTTCTCCTTCATCGCCATTAATCTCGCGAATTCAAGCAGTCGAAGATGGTCAGAAAGTACTGATGGATATAATACAGAGCATGCCTGAATCATCCTACGAGTTGTCCTTAAGGGACATTATTGATCATCAACAAATCCTTAGAGAAGATAAGAAAAATGAGACAAGTATGGAAGAGAATTTTACTGCTGAGAGTGAACATAATTTTCCACGAAGAAAGAACTACAAAAGCAGCCGAATACAATCCTCAGTGAGCAGAGTATTCCTACTAAAGATGTTCAACCCCCTTTCTTTTGTTTTCAACAAAAAACTCAAGATAGAAATTTCTTCAACAATTGTTTCGAGGCCATTATCTAATGGAAACGTCAAACCAACACCAACAACGAAGGCAGGATGCAAGATCGAGAAAGCATTTTCTGACAGAAGGGACAAGCAGAAATATAACAGTACTGTTGGTGAAGGCATCGATAGTAATCCAACAAGCACAAAGAGGTAATTTTTTGGCAATTCTTGTAATCCACACTATAGCATTTTGGAATGTTTTTAACAAAATGAATTTTCAATGAAATTCAAGGGATTTGCGCAAAAAATTGCTTATAATTACCTTGAGCTAGGCAGATAAATAAATAAATATTAACTAGAGTGAAAAGTTTTAGTAAATTCTCATATTGATTGACTTGCTATTTCTATGGCAAAATGATATTAGATAATTAGAATAGTTATTGGTTTTGACTCGTGTCATATACATACTATGTCAATTTCTGAAAAAAGAGTCTAGTTTTAAAATTTTCTTTGTCTCTAAAAAAGCATTCACTTTTGGATTATAAGTCAAATTAAAAAGTAAGAATAAAAATATAAAATTATATAATTAGTTATGCATTAAATATGTTGTATCTTATAACTTAAAAAAAAAAGTAGTGTCAAATAAAAAATGGACTCTTTTTTTTTTTTCTGGATGGGGGGAGTAATATTTAAGATTCTACTAAAATATTTTTATTCATAAATAAATAAATAAATAAATAAATATATATATAAATATATATATATATATATAAATAAATAAATAAATAAATATATATATAGTATTTTTAGTAATTGACTATAATTTATATACTCCTTCCATCCCAAAAAAAAAAAGAGAAAAGAGCCTAATTTCAAAAATTTTGTTTATCCCAAACGAAAAAATTCACTTTTAGTATGAAATTCTTGTATTATTCTTACTAATAATGATAATTTATAATTCAAATTAAAAAGTAAGGATAAAATGTAAAAGTATAAATTGAATGGTGCATTAAGTGTTATACCTTGTAACTTAAAAAAAATATATAATAAATCAAAAGTGCACTTTTTTTTTTGACACAGAGGTGTATTAGAAGTGAATAAATAATATTTATTTTAAATATTTATTGATCCTCTATTATGTAAATACTATCCCAATTTCATAATACTACTATACAAATATAATTACTCATTAAAAAAAAATTGATCACGGACCTTTTGTTTACACATTCAGAGTTAGTAGATTGATCTTGTCTGTGAGACGAAAAATTTATGATCAAAATGTAAAGAAAATGGCAATTTCAATTTTCAATAATTGGACTTTTAATTATTTTTTAAAAATTTGACGTAGTATTATTACACGCAGGGTACTTGAGATCAA
This sequence comes from Gynochthodes officinalis, assembly GCA_020080225.1. Taxonomy (NCBI): domain Eukaryota; kingdom Viridiplantae; phylum Streptophyta; class Magnoliopsida; order Gentianales; family Rubiaceae; genus Gynochthodes; species Gynochthodes officinalis. The sequence goes on along the minus strand of CM034625.1, from coordinate 29,708,288 downwards.
GTTTCCAAATTGGTGGCGGTTTTTCTCCGGAAGGAAATTCAAATTAGAGACAAATGGAGAAATGTTTAAAGGGAAACAACATCCGAACACCAAGTAATTTTGCCATCCAGTAGATATCTGAAACAATAAGTCTCCACAAATTTTCTTTTTGCAAAATAATTTGAGATCAGAGGTTATTTTAATCTTTTTCAGTGGATTTAATTTTATGTTTATAAGCAGAACTATTGTTCTTGTGTTTGTGCTGTTAAATATTTTGTATAATTCCATGTCCACATTGATTGTATAAATGTAGATAGTGGAATTCTGATTTTTTTTCTTTTTTTTTTGTTTTTGTGTTTACCGATATTGAGATTCCATTTTTTAGTATTTTATATCTCAATTTGCTTTTCCTTTGAGGGGCCACAGCGTCCTGTTTTTCACGATTTGGTTTCATTTATAATTTGAACAGAATTAGCAATTAAAAGTACACAAAATCAAATAATAACTAATTTCACATAATATGAACACAAGTATACATTTATCAATTCCATTAGTGAAAATAAGGACCTTTCTTACGAGTAAGAGAACTTTCAAGGCTTTAATGTTATAATTATGAGAAAGTTAAGACAAAACAATCTTAACTATAACTACACTAAAATTAGTTTAGGACAATTATAGGACAAAGCAACAACAAGATAATTAAATAGAGCTAAGAACTAAGTGAACTAAATCAAGATAATAATGGTTATTCAGATTGACTAGAGTAATTTCAATTTCCTAACAAATATCCGTCCAAAAAAAAAAGTATATTTTTGATTTGGTATATCTTTTTTTAATTTACAAGATATAACACACGTAATGTATTATTAAATATATAAATTTTCATTTTTATCCTTATTTTTTAATTTGGATTATACATTATCATTATTAATAAAAATAATACAAGAATTTCACACAAATAATAAACTCCTTTTTGGGACCAAAAAAAATTTAAAACTAGACCCTTTTTTGGGATATAGGGAGCATGTCAATCAAAGCTACAGGGCATGTGAATTATGGGACATACCTATTTTCACTCTAATTTCGATTTCTAATTGTTAAAATAAAGCCCCAAGAAGTAAGAGCAGACGGTCATATTGGTCATACAGAGGGAACTAAAACATTCCTTGCATCATAGATCATGGATTCAAATCTCCTCGATTACATTGTTAGAAAGATTAAGGGCAAGTCTAACCAGTCAAGAGGATTAGTCCCACGCTTGGACTTGTGTAGGGTGCTCGACCATGACTCTTAATTAGCCCAATATAAGGGGTGTAAAAGTTCGTGCCACTGGGAGTGTGGGGAGTGGAATATCACATGTATAGATCAATAAATGTGGTGATACTTCTTATGAAAAAAAATAAAAATTGTTAGAATAAAATAGAAAAAGCAAATATTTGTATTCTATTAAGCCATATGAGTTAAGCACATTGACATAGATAAGCCATCACTTCATTTTACTTACTCGAAAGATGGAAACGTCAAAGGTCTCATTTTTCATGAATAATCAATCACAAAGACCCAATATATACAATTTAATTAGCACTTTAAATTATATGCAATTCAACATCAAAACATATTGGACATAACTTTCATATAAAACATAGCAATAATCAACATATTATAAGAAAATCTCAATCACCCATCATCAGATCTTAGTAATATAGAAAGATTTAGCTATACATAACTATAAAAAGAAACACTAAATGGAAGGGCTAAAATATAATATTAAAGTTTTAAAGTGTAGAAGATCCTTTTCTAAAAGAAAAAATCAACACCACAATTCAATTTTCAACCCAAGAACCAAAGTTTTCAAAGTTGAGATTTCTTGGTTCAAAGTTATGATGAAACCTAACTTAAAGTTCAATTCTATACAATACGTGAGAGTTCTTGTGGATGCTATGGTTCACAAAATAATCCTAGTGAAAGCCAAGCAAGAAAATGAGATAATTAGATTTCTTGCATTCATGGTACAATTGAATTTTGATAATGAATAATGCAAGCAGGGCACTCAATGTGGCATGTTCCTTTTGATAGCCAATTGGTTGTGTTCCGCTACAATAACCCTTGATTTGTTTTGGGTAATCAAACTTAATAATGATTTTTTTTTTCTTTGTTGCTGGAGAAAGGTCACCGCATAGGCTATTTTACCTTATTTATATATAGTCTAATTACCTTGTAGGAAATCTATTACCTGTAAGGTCAACAAGCCCATGTTTTGCTTAGACACCTTGGCATATCATGTTGCCAAGAATCACTTCTATATTTTTTTTAATTGATTTCCTTGACCTTGTTCTAAAAAGGAACTTTGTTTTGTGAAAGCTTATTACTGCTTCATTTTTTCTTTAAATCTTGACACTAGTCCTCATCGTGGTTAAATTCTGGATAAGGTATTACCTCAGAAGAATAATAGTCTAGAATAATCGAATACTTTATCCTCTAAACAACGTCGACAGATGAAATTAGTAATGACAATGGGGGAGAGTTTGGAGTGGGGAAGCTTGTCTTGCCACTCACCCCATTTATAAACCCTCTGCCCCACCACCCACTTTCTTCGCATCCGCCCTTAACCGCCTTTCTCGTGAGTGTTCAACAAGGCCTTATTTTTAATAAAAATAATAAAAAAATTAAATTTTAATATTTTAAATCATAAAATAATAAAAAATTACATTAAAACCTAATTAAAAGATGTATTAGACTAAAATAAATTACATAATTAGCTGTGAGTAGTATATAATAGTACTAACTAGTATAAATTATTTAATAGTATACAAATATAATTAGTATATAGTAGAGAGTACTAATAATATGCTATAATGAAAAAGATAGGCGTAAATAAATAATAATTCATAATTAAGAATGAATGAATGGTAAACTAATAATAAGAAATAACTAATATTGGAATATGTTAACTAAAAATTTTATTAGTATAATTTTGATAAAAATAAAATATAATGCTAATTAACAAATAATTTAATCATAAATTAGTATTTTACCTAATATTAGTAAAATAATATATATAATCATATAATTGATATACTTACTAATATATATAAATAATATATCTATTTAAAAGTTAAATACATATATATATATATACATATATATATATATGTATATGTATATATATATATAAACAGGGTGGTTGTTGAGGTGCGTTCCACATTTAATCATAGGGGGAGAAAAACTCCCCTTGCCACCCATTCCATCGACCACCCGCCAGGGTCAAGCGAGGTAAGTACTTGCAGGTGGTAGGTGGAATTGCTATTCCTAAATAAAATTAAATCCTTTAAAGATGGATTAGTTGCAAAATCCATATTCATTTTCACAATAACTCTAGAAAAATGGAGTTGGGGAAGTTCCTAATCATAAACAATTTTATGCTTAAATACAAGGCTAAATTTGAAATATGAAGCAAATAAAGGACTAATATAAAATCAATGAGAAATTTGAAACTTTTTACCTATGATTCTAAGTGAGTTCTCGAGATTGGAGATGTTCCTACACTACAAGAAAATTGGTTTTTAATGACCAAAAAGGCGATGACAAACAACATTTTTGGTCACCAAAAGTAGCCTTTAGTAACGAGAAAAATGTAGTCACAAAAAGTTGATCACAAATGTATTCATTTTTGACTACGCGAAAAAATGGTCATCAAGTGATCACTAAATGGTATCCTTTAATGACGAAAAAGAAAAAGTGGTCACTAATTATTATAGTATGAAAAAACCAACCAAAAGTTGACCACATTTAATGATCAGTATTGGTGACGACAATTCCATTTCTCACGAAAAGTTACAAAATGTGTTTTGGTGACCAAAAAAATTGTCACTAAATTTATGACTTTTAATGACAATATTTTATAGTCATTAAAAGGCTATGATTGGGCTAACAAAGGACCTATCATTGGGCTTGCGTTGGTTTGGCTTACAAATTAATTGGGCTTAAAATGGACCTATGATTAGGCTAACAAATTAGTATGATTGGGCCTAATTTTATATTAATTGGGCTTATATTATAAGAAATAAGGTTTGGGCTAAACAATTTTTTTATTGGGTCGAACTTAACTAATTTGTATTATGACACTTAATTTTCATTAATTATATGTTGACACCCTAGTATTTATAAATTCGCTATATAATTTTACTTAAAGCACATAATCATTTAGCATTAAAATACACTATTAATTAATAGCCTTCTTTGACCAAGAATTATGATTGGGTTAAACAATTTATTCACTAGACCGAAGTTAGATAATTTGTATTATGACTCTTAATTTTTAATAATTGTACTAAGACACATACTACTTATGAATTTGTCCATATAATTTTACACTAACAAAAAAAAAAAAAAAGAGAAGAGCCTTCTTTGATTGCCACCACTTATATAATGATTAGAATTGTTTGGCTAAAGATAATAATTGGATTATGTAATTTATTCATTGGGCCAAACTTAACTTTTTTAATTTACGGCTCTTAATTTCTAATAATTGCACAAATACACTCTAATATATTTGAATTTGCCTACATCATTTAAAGCTCATGATTTGTTATCCTAAGAGTGGGAAATCTGAATATATGTGAAATATCATTAATTCAAATACAAAATTGAATTTTCTAGTTTAAAAGAATTTTTAATTAAGAAAATATTCGGAACAAAAAAAATACTTATAATCTTTTTATTCATATCCCTTTATATAAAGTTTTAGTGTATAATATTATTAAAAATAGATATATAAAATATTTGTTTTGGTGTGTGATGAAATTAGATATTATAAATGTTAATAAAAATATATGTATTGGGCCACATAAGTAGGGATTTGCTGAAATAAAATATTTTGGCCCACATTGATTGCCCACAACTTATATAATGATTGGACTTATTGGGCTAAAAATAATGATTGGATTATGTAATTTATCCATTGGGCCAAACTTAACTTTTTTAATTTATGCCTCTTAATTTTTTTAATTACACTAAGACACCCTAATATATATGAATTTGAATATATTATTTTACTTGAAGCATAGAGTCTTTTTAGATACACAGTCAATTAATTATGATTGGATTTCTTTGGTTAAGAATAATGATTGGACTAAGCATATCCTTCCTTATACCCAACTTAGGTTACTTATATTAGGCTCTTAATTTCTAATAATTGTACTAGGAGTTATAATCTTTTAATTCATATCTTTATATATAAAGTTTTAGTGCATAATATTATTAAATATAGATATATAAAATATTTGTTTTGGTGTGTGATGAAATTAGAAATTATAAATTTTAATAACAGTATATGTGTTTGGCTAAATAAGTAGGGATTTGATGAAATAAAATATTTTGGCCCACATTGATTGTCCACAACTTATATAATGGTTGGACTTATTGGGTTAAAAATAATGATTGGATTATGTAATTTATCCATTGGGCCAAACTTAACTTTTTAAATTTATAACTCTTAATTTTTAATAATTGCACTAAGACGCCCTAATATAGGAATTTGCCTACATTATTTTACTTCAAGAATTGAGTCTTTTTTAGATACACTCAATAATTATGATTAAATTTCTTTTGCGAAGAATAATGATTGGACTAAACATATTTTTCGTTATATGCCAAACTTAGCTTACTTATATTATTACTCTTAATTTCTAATAAGTATACTAGGACACCCTAAAATTTAATTTGTCCATATAATTGTACTTTAATCACACATTCTTTTTAGTATTAGAATACAGTATTGATTAGTACTAATTAGTTTTTTTGGTTAAGAATAACAATTGAACTAAGTATATTTTTTATTGGGTTGAGATTCATTAGCTTATTTATGTTATGGTTCTTAATTTAAAATAATTATACTAGAATACCTTCAAATTTATAAATTTGCACGCATAATTTTTGTTAGTATTAAAATACACTATCGATTAATGGTAATCAAAAGTTTTGACATTTATTACGAACTATATTTCTTTATAAGAAAATTAGGAATAAAAAATATATTTTTTCAAACTAGTTACAATCACTAATATAATATTATAACATAAGTAGTGGTCAATACATGTACATATATAGTTAGACATACAATGTATAATAAAAGTAGTAAAATACATTTATACTCCTTTTGTACAAAAAAAAAAAAAGAGTTTAGTTTCATCAATGTACAACTTTTTATTTATTGTCAACCAAATAGAGGTATAACTAATTTTATACCACTAATTTCCCCATTAAAGGTATTGTATATCAATACGCCCTTTAATGTATTCTATTTCATTAAGGGTATTTTGTAAATTTTGTTAAAAAATTAGCTTTGACTTTTGAAACTTGACTCTTTTTTGGTATATCTCATTTTATACCACTAATTTTCTCATTAAGAGTATTCTATATCAAGACACAATTTTAATATATTTTATCTCATTAAGGGCATTTTGAAAATTTTGTTGAATTATGTTTTTGACTTTTAAAACTGGACTCTTTTTTTTCAGGGACAAAAACTTGTCTAGAAACTGAATCCTTTTTTTTATTATTTTTTTTATTTTTAAGACTAAGGGAGTATATATATATAGTTAGAAGTTAATACATATATATAGTAGTTAGTAAATACTATAGGTATAATAAAAGTAATTATTACATAACATAAGTAGTTTAGTACATATATATACATAGTTTTATATGCACACAGTGACACACACATGTTAATTATTCATTTATTTGTTTATTTTTTAACTAAATAATATATAATCTATATATACTAAAATATATAATATAAATAATTTTTTAATCTCAACATGAAAATTTAAATATTATTTTTTCTCTGAATTATTTTAAAACGATTTCACTTTAACTATTTAATTACTAATTAACATTTTAAAATTTGAAATTTAAAAAAATTCAAGCTAAATTTTTTAAAAACCAATATAGTATTGTAAAGTGAAAGATTGATTATTGGTTAAAAGAATTTATTATAAATAATTTAATAAAAGTTCGAATGTTTTTAAAAAAACAGAGGGAAAATGAAATTATTTTAAAGGCAAAAGCGGGAGTAAAAAACAAAAGGCGCCCTCCAATAAATTGAAAACGTTTATTGCCTTTGTCACACTTAACAAAATTTCAATTCCTTTTGCCATTTTCAACTGAGCTATGCTCATTCAAAACCCTCTTCACCGTTTATTTCTTTCTTTCCTTCCTTCAATCCTTTCTTCCTCCAAATCTAAAATTGTGTATTTCAATTCCAGATGTTTTTGTATACACATCTGATATTCCATTATTCATTCGTGGATTTGGGGACAAAGATTGAATCTTTGATTCATTCAAGCCAAGCCAGAAATGGGCGCTTCGGATTTTCACTTTGCTTCAACACTCAGGCCATCTCTGCCGGTGGATTACTTTAGACTGTCTCTGTCGCTGAATTCTCTTCCTCAATTTCTCAGTTTCATTTTCGGTTTCTGCTTGACGAAATGATTCTCAAGGTTGCGCCTGCTGTTTCTCTCTTGAAAGGGGAGAATCTGAGTCCCCTGTTTTCAACTACTTTTGTTCCAAATGGGTCTTTGTTTAAGGTCTTTCCAGTGAGGATTGGGTACAAGAATGGGGGAGTCGTGGTCTATTTTACGAAGGCCTCCAATAGTAAGCCGCTTACAGGTGTCATTTTTGAGCTCTTTGAAAAGGTGAAGAAGGAGCTCATGCTTGTCCCTGCTACTTCTCAACACTCTCTTGCTCGCCAGAAATATGTTGACGAGTGTGAAGCCGCCGTCAATGAACAGATCAAGTGGGTACATCGTTTTTTTTTTACTCTGAAATTTTTTTCAGTGTGGATTTTCGTTCTCAAGGAAGCCCTAGGCTGGATTTTCATTAGAATTCTGTTTTTATCCATTATTTTCATTGTTCTTATAAATTCATTGATTTTTTTGTTTCTATTTTGTTGCAACGTGGAGTACCCCATAAATTTTGGAGGAATTAATCTGAATGGGAAAAGGAATCTACATGTCTTCGAATAAGGAATACCAAGAATTCTTTTTGTTGATAAGCTTTTTTGGGCGGACAAATAGCAGTTTGTGAATTTGAATGCAGGCTATTTTTATAATCAATTTGGTTTCTTTCCTTCCTCATTCAGATCTACGTTGCTTTCCCAATAGTTTTACTGAAATCCATAAGTCCCTGTTTCATGGTTACTGGTTTTGGAGTTGGCTTTAATTTTTTTACCAGCTGAACCTGTTTATTGGCCCAGAGATCTGTACAATGTGCAGTTAAATACATTAGCTCATTTCCACACCGTATGATCTTCAATTATTTTTAGTAAAGGTTAATTATATAAATTGTTATTAAGAAGTTTCTTGAATGTTTCTGGATGTTGTGTTGACTTTTTGCATCTTTTGAACTAATTATGGAGGAAATGTCAGAGATTGATGAGTAGCTAAGTCACTTCAGGATGTAAGTAATACTTAATTATGGCATTGTGCATTAACAATTGTAGCTTATACATATTCTCCTACTGAAATTTAAACCAGAGTGATATCAATAAGATGATATTGTCAATGCCTAGGCAAGCTCTAAAGTGCACGCAACAGCAGTTGATTAAATATAACCATTTGGATATTTTGAGAACTTGAGGTCTTTTTCTTGAGCTCATCATTATGATGATCATCATCATTCATCCAGACCTTTCTATGAAGATGCATTTAGAGGTTTCTGTATGTTGGTATGAGTTTGCATCTTATTTTGATATTGGCAGAAACATCAGATATGAAAATTGGATCAATGTTTTGAAGTTTATAGAACACCATTAGTCTTATTCTTATCTTTCCTTGTCATGATTGTTAATTTTCTTGGTTGATCTTATTTTCTTTGTTTTCAGAATGAGATATGGATACAGAATGATGATAAATACCGATTTGAATAGGTAATCACATAGAAGCTTTTGAAACTGCATTTGAAGGAATGCATTTTGTCTGTAGCATTTGTTACACACATTTAGTTATGTTACCAACAGAAAGCTATGATCAAAACCTTGTTTTAAAAATTAAGATGTAGATAAAGGGTACAGCCTTTTTCTTCTTAGAAATTGAAATTTTTACTTGTTTTGCCAACTGTAGTATCAACTGTTTGGTACTACAAAAGTCACTAAGTTCTTGCTCAGTTTTTATCACTCCGAATTTCCTCATGCTTGGGCGCCAACTTGACGAGGGTTTTTTAAGACTTCATATTTGTCTTCTCCCTTAGAATTGGCTGACTTTACTGCCTCTTCATCTTCCTTGCACAGGCCAAATTTTATATAATACAAGAACTTCTTGGTAAGTTGCACGCTACAGTAGCTGACAATCACAGAAGTGAAGCATACAAATCACTTCTCGTAGAGCTTGATCCCTTTAAACCTTTTGAGTGTAAGAAATATATTTTGATTTCGATGTTTGATCATATAATCTCACCATTCACCAATGAGGCAAAGAGGGAGCCATTTTTATTGTTACTATTCCAGTTGTTCAAATTAGATTCACTTGTTTATGATTCGATTTTGATATGCCCTTCGAGTGAGAGTACCACTCTTAGATTCTTTTTGACATTTCATTTTGTTTTCATCTATCTAGATTTTTCTTTTGGCTTTTGCAAATTTTTTTAGGTTCTTTGCTTCCACTATAGATGCAACAAAGAAGTTAGAAACATTTTTGATTTAATAGTAACTTCATAATTTCTAATATTATTTTGTATTTGGTGTTTTTTAAATTCAATACTAACTTGATTGTTTGTGTTTTTGCATAAGTGCTTACTTATTTGATTTTCATTGATGTTTGATGTTTCTATGGAATGTTTGTAGTGACTCATCTTTCACATGGAGTGGATGCTATTTGGACCATTCGCATGGAGAATGCTAGTTTTGGTTCGTGTTCAAAGGGTTCCTTTTGATTCTATATGACATGATAGATGATGAAATTTTAGTTGCATACTTTTGTAGGATAAGTAATGATGCTTTTTTTTTGGTGCATCCAAAGTTAAGGGTTCCTTTTGATTCTATATGACATGATAGATAATGAAACTTTAGTTGTGTACTTTTGTAGGATAAGGAATGATGCTTTTGTTTTGGTGCATCATTAACTTTGGATGCTTATGCTTTTGTTTTAGTACATCATTAGGTTGACATTGTCCTAAATCTTTTGTCGTGTAAATGATATAACCGTCATATCTTGTGGGGAATGCGGCTTTTGTTTTGGTGCATCATTAACTTTGGATGCTTATGCTTTTGTTTTTGTACATTATTAGGTTGACATTGTCCTAACTCTTTTGTCAGTGTTAGTTTTATGTATTGATGAATACTTGATGTGGGTATGTTGATTTGTTGTGCGTACTTTGGTGTTGTATTGTTAGTTTTAATGTTGATGTTGTTTGGATGGGTGTATTGGAAAATACAAGATTTGATTGCAATTAGGAAAAATGTTGTATTTAAATGTTTATTTCATTTGGAACTGTATTTAATAATGCATTAAAGAGATTGGATGGTTTGATACAACATTTTAATGTTGATGTTGTTTGGATTGGAAAAAAATTAGGAAATGCTGAATTTTAATGTCAATATTGTTTAGATGGTTTGATATTGCATTTGAAAGATTAGTGACGACTTGAATTTGGTCACCAACACATTTTTATTAACCACAAAAATTGTCATCAACAATCATGATCTTATATGCTATTTTAACAATAATGACAACTATTGTAGCATGAACAATTAGTCCTAAATAATAAATTTAGTGACAAATTGGTGAGAAAATAATGTGGTCACTAATGGTTGTTCATATGACAATATTTGACAACAATATTTCGTCACTAATTATGGTCATTTGTTTACAATTTGTTGACGAATTTAGGTGATCGCAAATGGTGTTGACTTTCTTTCGTTTAATGACCACCATAGGTCATGATCAAAAGTGGTCACCAATTCCTATTTTTTTTTGTTGACCTTCTTATATTTCTTGACCACCATATGTGGTGACCAAACGTGGTCACCAATCACTATTTTTTTATGATCATCTTGTATTATCAGTAACCAAAAAAATTATGTTTTGGTGACCACTTTATGTCGTCACTAAGAGCGTAACTATTTTTTTTTGGTCACTAACTGTACCAATTAGTGACCACTATGTTACCAACGTGTTTTACTAACCGAACTTTGCAAACCACCATGTGACCACAGGATTTTGGTCACTAAATCTCATTTGTGACGACTATTATATATTTAGTGACCACTTTTAACTTGTCACTAAAGGCCAATTTTTTTGTGGTGCTAATTGTAAATAATTAATTAATTAATTTTTTATGTTAATTTGAACATAATTGAGCTAGAATGGATGAATAATGTTATTATTATGATGATATCATGCACCGTTTCTAAAGCAACAAAAGATAGTAGGAGATAATTGATCTTTTTCACTCGCACTCTCCTTTTGTAAATAAGATGTCTATTTATAGGAAGATCAATCAAAATCTATATATTTAATAATATCAATCAATAATTAATTAACATCAATTATAATCAATCACTAATTGATTGATATCAATGGAATCAAATCAAATATAAAACTAATATTAATTGCATATATCATAATGCCAAATCAAAGAGAATATTCTAATTGGCCATAATTAAAAATATCTTACCAAATAATTTTCAATTGAATAAAATTTTAACAATCTCCATCAAGTTGTTACATAAATGTCGCACATGCCCCCAACTTGCTAATAATTTTTTAAAACACTTTATTGGAAACTATTTTGGTAAGAGTATTTGTCAATTGATTTTTAGATCGAATCATGGTAACTTCACAATTTACTATCTAATTTCTCCTTTACAAAAAATTTTGTCTACCTCAACATATTTGGTTTGATCATGTTGAATTGGATTATGGGCAATGTCACATACAACTTTATCATTATAATACAGTTGAATTTGATGCCCAAGTGAGTAGCCCACATCATGCAGAAGTAATCGAAACTACAAGGTTTCACAAAGCCCAAGTGCCATATCTCTAAATTCAACTTTTGCACTTGTGCAAGCAATAATATTTTGTTTCTTACTCTATTGCCACATACAAATGTACAGTAATTGCATGTTAATCTCCTATCATGTATCAATCAAGTCAAATCAACATCCATATATGCAACTATGTTTTTACAGTTTGTATGCTTCGTGAATCCCTTTACTAGAAGTAGATTTAAAATACCTACAAATGAGCATAACTGCATTTATATGTTGCTCTCTAGGGCTATACTTGAATTGACTAACAATATTTAGGGGGCGCTTGGCTGGGGGATATGGGAATGGGGATATGGGTTTGATAATGATTGATGCTGGTTGGTTAAAGGGAATGGAATTCCCTAGCCCACTTGAAAAGATATTTCATTTTCTCATATGGGGTAATGCTCATATCCCCTAATATTGGGAAATATGGAAGTTAGGGATATGGGTTTACTAATAATTATTTTATTTAATTAATACTACTTAATTAATTAATAGTAATTATTATAATTAATATAAATTAATTTATTATTAACTTATTATTATTGAAAGTAATAATAAATTAATTAATCAAGATTAATTTAATTAATCATTTATTTACTTAATATTATTAATTAATAATTAATTAATCTCATTTTATTAATAGTAATTATTATAATTAATGTATAATTAATTTATAAATATTTAATTGATAATATTAATTAATTGCTAATTATTACTAACTAATTAAGTAACTAATACTAATTAATTAATCCATATTAGTTATTATAATTAATACTAATTAATTAACTAATACTAATTAAGTAATTAATATTAATTATTATCATTAATATAAATTAATTTATTATTATTAAGTAATAATAAATTAACTAATTAAGATTAATTTAATTAATGATTCATTTACTTATAATTAATATGAATTAATCTCATTTACTAATATTAATTATTACAATTAATATTAATTAATTACTTAAGATTAATTTAATCAATAATATTTTTATTAATAATTAATTAATTTAATATTATAATAATTATTTAATTAATTAATATTAATTATTACAATTAATTTATAATCATTTCCATTCCCCAACACAAACCAACCACCATTATTAGTAATCATTTCCATTCCCCAGCACAAACCTACCAGCACAATTATAATGAAAGATCCTATTATCATTCCCCACTAATATCATTTCTATTACTCTTCCCATTTCCCTCCCCTAGCCAGGCTCCCCCTTAGTGTATATGGAAGATCTGGTTTAGTGTGTGCTAAATACATCAATTTCTCAACTTGTCTCTAATATCTAACTTTATCAATTGATACTTGATTTGATGTCACAGAAAATTTAAACCTTCTTCAAGTGATGTGTTAGCTGGTTTCATGCTCCTACAACAAATCCAAAATATATTTTCTTTGAGATAAGAAAATTCATTTTCAAGATCTAGATACTTCAATCCCAAGAAATTATTTTAAGGAACCAAGATCTTTCAATTCAAATTCTGAAGACAAGTACTCTTCCAATGCTTTCCTTTCCTATTGATCATTTCTATAATGATTATATCATCAACATATGTGATAAGTGTTGTAATATTTTTTGGCTATTTCTTTAAAAATAAAGTATGGCTTGAATTACTTTGATGGTATCCAAATGACAGCATGGCTTTAGTGAATCTTTCAAACTATACTTTCGGAGATTGTTTTAACCCATTCAATGATTTTTTCAATTTACACACCTCGTCATGATGCTTATCCAAAGTCATACATTCTGTAGGTATCTATATTTCTTTAGATAATTCTCCATATAAGAAGGTATTTTTGACATCAATGATCAAACTACTAAATTCGCCAATCCAAATTTGCAGCCAAAAACAATAGTACACAAATAGTATTGATTTTTTCCACAGTCACAAATATCTCTGTGTAATCAACTCAATATGTTTAAGTGTACGCTTTGGCAAACAGTCTTGCCTTGTACTTTTCAATAGTGCCATTTGTTTAATATTTTATAGTATAAATCCATCGGCATCCCATTGGCTTCTTCCCATGTGAATAATTGACAAGATCCCAAGTCTCGTTCTTTTGCAAGGATTGCATTTCTTCATTCACGGCAGCTTTCCACTTTGGATCACTCAAGGCTTCTTACATACTATTAGGAATAGCTACAATAAATAATTGATTCAGAAATGACCAATTTATTTTTGACAAACCCTAATAAGATATATTTAACTTTATTAGAAATTCCAAATTTATATTGTGGTATAGGAATACCTTGAGTAGATGTGGTAGTAGTTGTTTTCTAAGTAACTCAGATACTAAATCAGGTACATTCTCAATAAATGATTGGTATGGTATGTTGGCAAGGGATTCAAATTCTATATTTGATGAACTTACATTTTCCATTTCAACAACTTTTCCAACTTCCATGTGACCACTATCATTATTCTAAAATGGTTGATAGTCAACAATATCATGATCAAGAGTTTGAATTTTCTTGTGATGCTCCCTCTAAAATTCAGTCTTGTAGTAATAGGAAACTAAGATCTCATGAAAACCAACATCTAATGTAGAGCATATCCAAGATAACATCAATACCTTTTCTAACGTAGAGCATATCCAAGATAAACACTTTTCAGGACTCGTGGGATTAATTTGCTCCATTGATGTTGATGTAGATAGACAAAAACCACATATCCAAAGACAAGGGAATGTAAATTTGAAACTAGTGCAGCAATGGAAGCATTAGTAAAAGCTTGAAATGGTATTTTGAAAAAAATTATGCTTGAGGTTATTCTGTTAATTAAGTAGCAGTAGATGTAAATGCTTCTTCCCAATAGAATAATGGCATGCAAGTTTCAATGAAAATGTTTGAACCACTTCCAACAAATGTCTATTTTTCCATTCAAAAACACCATTTTGTTGTGGAGTATTAAGATATGTAGTTTGATGAACAAGTTCATGTTCTTTTAAATATTATTGGAGATTAGCATTTCTATATTTAATACCATTGTCACTACATAAAACTTGAATTTATATATTGTACTAGGTTCTCACCATTTTGTAAAATTTTTGAAATATGACTTTCACTTTCATTTTAGACTTTATTTGCCATAACCAAGTCATTCTGGTTCAATTATCTATAAAGGTGACAAACCAATGCAAATAACCCATAGTTGAAACTTGGATAGTCCCCACACATAAGAATTTATGACCATAAAAGGAAGTGGACTTTTATTTGGATTTAATGGAAATGAATTTCGATGACTTTTAGTAAGTTCACGTACATCACATTGAAAAATAGAGCAATCAACCTTTTTGAATAAATTGGAAAATAATCTTTTTAAATACCTAAATGAAACATGTCTCAGGGCGTTGGTGTCACATCCAAATCTCAGACTTTTTCTTTTCAAATTTGAGGTTGTCTATGACAAGGGTTTGATTCAACTTCTCAGAACTTTATTGTTGTAAGTCTAAATGATATTACTTCCCTCACCTAGTACCACAACCAATCATCTGTTTTGTTTAGATGTCCTTAAAAATACAAAAATCAAGTCAAAAAATTGCAACACAAGACAGATTTTTAGTTATGTGATAAACAAATAAAAGCTTACAACCTAAAGATAGAATAATTAAAATAGAATCTAAATTCAAATGATTAAGGTTAATGAACCTTCCCATGAGACTAGAGTTATATCACTATTGGTTATGGATACAAGCTGATGTGCACCTCACGGCTATAAAGAGTCAGCAATGCATAACAAACGAATAGAAACCAAGACTTAATTTGTGAAACTTTCAGAACCGGCAGAGTTTTGAACCGATGGAGGAAGCGCCGCCACAATCTAGGGTTCTATTAGATTGATAAGATTCAAAGGCGCCACAAATTGGTCAAATTTGATAAGCCCGTTGTTCTTTGAAAGAACGAAAAGATTGATTCGTTCAAACTCTCAAGGACGTAATGTCACAAATAATTCTCAACTTGTCTATTATGGTTATGGCAGAATGGCCTTTTTAAATAAAGTACAAGGATGTCTTGAAAAGGTAACAACTAAAATCCTAATCCTACTCTAATACTTAATGAGGGGTAGGTGGTTTCCTTTAAAGATTAAGGCAATCATACAGATAAAAAGGAAATAAAAACCCTAACTAAAACAACCTAATTTCAGCCACATAAAAATCCAGAAAGGTGACCTTTTTAATTACCTAAATTTGACCATTCAAGGATTAAAAATAAAACTACAAAAATTAATTAAATAACTTGGCCTATTATCACACTAGAATTCAGGCAATGCAAGACTAGTGTTCTTAATTTGGACTTGCGATAAGTTAATGAATTGCAAGTCTTGGTCGCATGCTTGATGGGCTTGAATGCCACGGATTAAACCATTTAAGGTTTCTTGAACTTGTTTAGCTCTAGCTCTCGTCATCGGCCATGTGATATGCCTTAACAAATCAAATGCTTGGCGAGTTGGTTTTTCGGCTTCTTGATTCACATCATTCCCCCTTTCCTCAAAAGGATTCTTTCTCTAACCAAACTCATCACCTTTGTCAAAAGGGGAAAGATCAATAACATTAAAAGTAATATTAACTTGATACTCACCAGGCAAGTCCAGCTTGTAGGCATTGGCATTGATGCGTTCAACCACTTGAAATGAACCATCCCCTATGGAATGAAGTTTAGCATGCCGTCGAAAAGGAAAACACTTCTTTTGCATATGTACCCAGACCCAATTACCAGACTCAAAAACAAAGTGTTTTTGACCCTTATTGGCTTGATAACACATTTTTATCGAGCAAATCTCTTTTGCGGTCTTGTTAGGCACAATGATGGAATAATTTTTTTCACTGGTAGTCATTGGCTCCTTTTCTTTATTTTCCTCAACATTTTTCTTCTCCCTTTGATCATCATTATCCACAGCTTGAGCACTAAGTGATCTGATGGTCACTAATGCTTCTTCTCCATTTGAAGACTCTTCATCACTTACCATTGAATGCATAGATTTCAAAGTAGTAAGTGCTTCTCCCACTACGGCATCTTCTTCGCCATCAGTCTCAGTCAAAGGAGGCAAAGAGTCTTTAGACTCACTATCGGAAATCACTTTCCCGTCATCTAAGGTGATCATCACTCATTTATTAGAGCATTGGGCAGACCTTTGCCTTGACATTTGAAGCAAGTGATATCTCAGTTTCTAACAAGACGGGCAGGTGGTTCTTCCTTCTTGACTTCTTTTCTCTTGGACAAGTCGGCCTATGTTTTAGATTCACTTTTCTTGTCACTTTTTTTTTTATTCCAATTACTTTTCCACGGGGACTTACTAGGCATGTAGCTCGGTTTTGAACTTTTCTTCTTCAGTTTCCTTTTCACCTTCTCAACCATGTGAACCATCTCTTGAATTGTCAAGTAATGGTGGCGTTCGATGACATTGGCTATTTTGGTATTCAATCCTTGCAAAAATTTAGCCATTGTGGTCTTCTTATCTTCTTCTATATTGGCTCTGATGAGTGTAGCCTCTAACTCGATGAAGTATTTGGTGACACTTTTCGAACCTTATTATAAGCTTTGCAGCCTTTAGTACAATTCTCTATGATAATAGGATTGGACAAACCTCTTTCTCATAATTGTTTTCATTTCTTCCCATGAGAGGACATGACGCTCTCCATTTCTTTTCCTTGAGGTTATAAGTTGATCCCACCAAATTATAGCATAGTCGGTAAATTCAACAGCTGCTAGCTACACCTTTTTTTCCTCAGAATAGTGGTGACAATCAAAGATCCTTTCAACCTTCTTTTCCAACTCCTAGTATGCTTCGGGATCTTCTTTACCTTGGAATGCTGGAATTTTCATTTTTATACTTCTCAAATTTTTGTCAATTTTATCAACTTGGTTTTGGCCTCTATGGGAAGTAGAAGCCCCGTCGAACTCTTCACTTCTGTCAGAACTTGAGGAACTTTTTCTTCTAAATTTCGATTTCCTTGACAATGACTCAGTGATGGATTTCATACTTTCATGGAAAGTATTGGCCAATTGCTCCATCTTATTGTTATTGGATTGAAGCTTTAATGGCAAAGCCTCAAGTTGATCTGCCAAATTGGATTGTTTTCGATTCATATGTTCTGTCCAATCTTTAAGGGCCTTATGGTCAAATTGAATCTACTCATTTTGACATTATTCCTGCAAAAAGTTTAGTACAAACAAAAGAAAAAACAATAATATGGGAAGATTTGTAGTAAGGGTGTATATAAGTATGCTCTCAGTTATTTTTTCATGTTTCAACCCTCACTCAACAATCTCTCTCTAAGTTCTTGTTTAAAACAGCACACTTTACCAAACCTTTAGGAATTTTCGGTCAAGGATCGTTCAATAATTTATGAATTTAAGAAATAAATATTTAAGGAAGATTAAAAATTAGGAAACTAGAAAATTTGAAAATAAATTGGAAGTAGGATACAAGTATGGAATAAAAAAGGAAACAACTATGAAAGCTTACTAAGGAAGGTAACTCTAAGAAGAAAACAAGCACAAATAGGAATTAATTCTTGCAACCACATAAAATCAAATTAGGAAACAACTCCTGCAGCTCTTTTTGTGTAAAAATTTCGGCCAAGAGAGGGTACTAAAAGGTGCGGAATTTTTAGCCAAACAACACTTGCCAAAAGAGACAAGACTTTGGCTAAAACTACCCAAGGAACAAATTTCAGTCACGTGAATTTGGCAAAGAATGAAGAATTTTTGCCAAAAGAAATTGCCAATTTTTGCAGAATTTCGATCATGCAATAGCTACTAAAGATTGCATAATTTTCAGTCACAAATAAGTCGCCAATTCTAAATTCAATTGTGATGAGGAAAGTTAATCACTCTTGGATTCTTCTTAAGCAAGGCACACTTTTCTTTCACATGCAGAATTCTATTATGATTCAAGAACAACAAGCAGCATGGTTTTTTGGAACAATTCACAACAAAATTCAGGAACAAGAAACGTAAAGTACGGATTTGAACGCAAACAGCATGGCTTCAAAAATTCAGGTCACAATTTCTTGAAGCAAAATTTGGTCAAATAATTCAAGAAACAAAGGCTCAAGAATTCAAGAAACAAGATTTTAAGAATCAAGAATCAAGAATCCAAAATTGTTCTTCTCTTCTTCTTCTCTCTTTCTTTCTTTTTTCCGGTTTTGTTGATCTTTCTGTTTTTTTTCCTCTTGGTTCTTTCTTCTTCTTCTTCTTCTTCTTCTTTTTTTTTGGCTTGCTTAAGAACAATTCATAGCAGCAACACTATCAACACAAAGAAGAACACAAAAACAGAACAAAAACAATCAGTTATGAAGAAGACAAATGGAATTTGGCCATGTCAATGAATAAATAGTAGGCAGCAATTTTTTTTTCCAGGGAATAAACAAAAACCAAAATTAACTACAAAAAAAGTGGGTAGTAAGAAAAGGTTTAACCGAGTCTCAAAAACTGAGGCTAAACAACTAATTTGACAACTGCAAGAAAATGGAATTCGACTACAAGGAAGATTGATATAAACAGAATTTTCGATTATGGAAGCAATATAAACAAAATTTGAAGTTACACCTCAAGGCTATAAAGTAACTTCAAGGCTATAAAGTGCCAGCAATACACAACAAACGAACAAGATTCAAGACATAACTTGCGAAACTTTCAGAACCGGCAAAATTTTGGACCGATGGATGAAGCGTCGCCACAACCTAGGGTTATATTAGATTGATAAGACTCAAATGCACCACAATCTGGCCAAGTTTGATAAGCCCGTTGTTTTTTGAAAGAACGAAGATATTGATTCGCTCAAACTTTCAAGGACGTAATGTCACAAATAATTCTCAATTGCTATATTATGGTTATGGCCGAATGGCCTCTTTAAATAGAGTACAAGGATGTTGTGAAAAGATAACAACTAAAATCCTAATCCTCCTCTAATACGTAAGGAGAGGCGGCTGGTTTCCTTTAAAGATTAAAGCAGTCATACAAATAAGAAGGAAATCAAAACCCTAACTAAAACAACCTAATTTTGGCCACATAAAATAATCCTAATTTCGGCCACATGAAAATCCAGCAAGGTGGCCTTTTTAATTACCTAAATTCAGCGCTTCAAGAATTAAAAATAAAAATACAAAAATTAATTAAACAACTTGGCCTATTATCACAGTATAATTCAAACAAGGCAAGACTAGTTTTCTTAATTTGGACTTTCAATAAGTTAATAACTTGTAAGTCTTAGCTGCATGCTTGACAGGCTTGAATGTCACGGATTATACCACTTAAGGTTTTTTGAACTCGTTGAGCTCTAGCACTCGTCATCGGCCTTGTGATATGCCTTAACGGATCAAATGCTTGGTGAGTTGGATTTTTTGCTTCTTGGTTCTCATCACAAGCTGTTGGGTTAATGGTTTAAATTGTTTGATTTATCTAAAATAAAAACTCATATGATCTGTCACACCAGATCAATTATCCATGTACTATTTGAATCACATGCAAAAACATTAAAGAACTTACCACCCTGTATCTATAATTGTTATTAATGTTGCGACTTTATCACTTCTAGTATCATAAACATTCATTTCAACGATAGCAGTAGTATGGGTCTTTTGATTCTTCTTTAGAAAAGCACGACCAATCTTGTTATAATAGCTGCATTTGTCAACATTATTGGTTGTATTCAATCTACTTTTATTTACCATTGATGTTGCTTTGGAACCTTCAAAGTCTTCCTTAAAAGTTGCACGACATACTACTTCCTATCAAATCAGTGCAAAGCATCCTTCCAAATCTAGGATAGAATCTTTACACAAAATCTCCCCTCGAAATTGTTTGAACTCACTATCTAATCCAATAAGGAAGATTTGCAACCGGACCCTTTGAATAAAGTTTTTATATGTGACAGCATTATCTTAATTTTTCATCACCACTTTATCTTGCTGGTCCAACTCTTAAAACATTTCAGTTAATTTCTTATCGTATTTAGATAAAGATCTTCCATTTTGTTTGACAGTAAAAGCTCTTTGATTTAATGAAAAAACTTGTAACTCATAATTTTCGTCATAGAGTGCTTTTAAAAGAGCTATCCATATTTCATAGGTAGTAGGAAGATATAGGTAATGTTTCATAATTTCTGGAGCCATCAACATTAACAACCACCACTTCACTTTTTGATTTTTAGCATGTCACTTCTCATATTCATCATCAAATTCTGCAAGTGGTGGCATTGTCCCATAATATATGAGATTTTTTCTCTCTATAACATGCATCTTTATCAGTTGTGACCATATATCATAGTTGGATTATGTGAGGATGATCCCTGTGTTGAGAACTCTTTCATATTGAACCACAATTTGAATAGATTTTGTTCCGATGAATTCAATATCTTTCTCACTCATTTTTTATTAAAGATTTTTTAATACTCAAAAAAGAAGGGGTGATCAATTTCTCTACTTATTTTATCGTGGTGGCTCTGATATCATCTAAAGAAATAAAAGAGAGTAGGAGATAATCAATTTTTTTTATTCACACTCTTAATATGTACAATGAAATGCCTATTTATGGTTTAAATACATAAGTTATACAAAGTAAAAATCAATCAAAATCTATACATTTAATGATATTAATCACTAATTGATAGACATCAATTATATCAATCATTAATTAATTGATATCAATGGAATCAAATTAACTATATATTTAATGCAGACATTAATGACACAAATTATGATGCAAAATCAAAGATAATAGTTTAATTAGTCATAATTAAAGAATATTTTATCATATAATTCACAATCAAATGAAATCACAATACTTTTTAGAGTGGAAGTCCTTCCATTGCTTCAATACAACCTATATACTTGAAAGATAAGATAGTCCCTGAGGTAAATTGTTGGGGTTATAATTTGACAAAATAACACGTACATCTAACCAAAATAGTGTTAGGTTTTATCGAGGCATGGGTGGCCATTGTTTAAATTTTTTATTTTTTATTAGTCTTTTACTACGTTGTGGTGTCTCGAGTTTTGGTATGAAATAATAATAATTAAGTAATAATATATATTGAGTATAAGAATATGTTATTATAACAATACTTTTTGGGATATTGACTTATTTTGGGAAAATTTATCTCTACAACTTTTCAGCTACATCATGGAAATCTAATGGAGCATCAGAAGTAGCATACATTTTTTCAACATTAGTAGAAGGTCGAAAATTTCTTTTCAAATGAACTCCATCTAGTAAAGCTCTGAGAGATTGAGCTTTGAAATAAAAATCAAGGACTTTTTCCCTTTTGCTTTTTTTTTCTTGAAATATCTGAGAGGTTTTTTCTCCTTAAACTTCTTCTTTTGGAAGGCTTTCCTTTGAACTTCTTTTTTTTTTTTTGAGTCACATGAAGATGATTCATCTTTGCATTTAATCTCAAGATGTTTTATTCTACAAGTTTTCTGAAACTTCTTTTTGTCTTTCATCAGCTATTTGAACATGGCTTGCTACTCACATAGTTTTGTTAATGAAACCATGACCTTTTGTTGAATTTCTCCCATGGTGAGATTCTCAATGGCTTTGCCACTTGTTTGAATCAATCTTATTTGTGGTTTAAAATTTTGAGGTCCTTTTGTTTGTGGAAATTTTGAATAAAATTTGGATTAAAAAATTACATAGTCGATCTAATTGATCATCTTGATTAAAAAAATTTGGGTATATAGATTAGAATTTGGAGTAAAAATTGCTAAATAGAAACTTGAAAATGTTAAAAATTAGTTTATTTATTAAAAATAGGCTACATTTTAAATTTGTAATTCAGAATTCTAGATTTAAAAATCGTCTACATCCTAAATTTGCAATTCAAAATTCCTAATTCCTAAGTTCTATCTCTTTACAACTATAAGAGTAACTTGTCCTAATTTCTAATAATAATAAGTTGTTTTACTATCCTAATTTTCTAGAACTAAAATAATTAAAGTTGTGTCTAATTTGAAAATTATAAATTAAAAGTCTAACTTTATAAATTCCCTAGCTTATTAGACTTTCAATTATAAATATTTTTGAACATCTAAAATGCACATAATTAATAGAGTTATTCAATAGTTTTTATAGATTTTTTTTTTATATAAAGCTCTATTTGTTTCCATGGAATTGGGGCCTTAAAATTGGAATTAGAGGCCCCAATTCCAATTCCACTATTTTTTTTATAAACAGTTTAAAAATTAGAATTCTACACCAATTCTATTATCTCCCAATTCTACAATCTAAATTCTTTCTCAACATTTAAAATTTCCAAATCCAATTCCTCACAAATTTGAAGAATACGCGGATCTCAAATCAAGTAAAATGATCTCAAATCGGGTCATAACAAAAATGGGTAAATTGTTTCATCGTCTTCTTCACTTCTTCACTCACTGAGTTTGCTATTCTTTCATCATTTTTCTTCCTCAATCTCGTTGTTTTCATCGCCATCATTGTCACTATATCCTCAATTTGCTCAAGTTTGAAGAGGAAGAGAGTGGTGGCGTGGTTCCTCATATGATGTTGTTGGCACGCCTCTCATCAAACCCTCTTTTGTTCTCCGTCCCCCATCCTCCGTCCTACAGATTCTTAATCGGCCAGATTGGAGGCCTTGTAATCTAGTAAGGCATCAAGAAGATTCTTTCCTAGGCTTTTGACATTTAGGTCAGCAATTTCGTGCTTTTAATTCCCTTTCTGTAGCATAGTAGAAGCAGTATCAGGTGGGGTTTTTGAGATTCTTTTTCTTTTTGGGATTAAGTGATTTATCTTAATTTCTAGGAACTAACCATCAAGAATTTCATCTCATGGGGCTAGTTTGATTGTGGGTATCTGGATTCTGTTTCTTGTAGGAATAAATAGCTAGGTCACAGATCCTGTAGAATGTAACTTTATACCCTAAGTTGGACTATGTATGACTACTTAAACTAGTACATATGAAACACTTAGAGAGCTGTTTATTTCTTTGCTGTAGTTAGATTCAAAGAAAATTTCCAAGATAAGTGCAAAAAGAAGTTTTAATTTTTAGTTCATAGTGCTTGGTTTCTGCTGACAAAGGATGAGCCCTTTGAATGTCACCTAACAGTAGGTGAAGAGGTCAATTGAATGTTCATGTAACAAGAAATGCAGGGACTGTATCTATGAGGCAAAGAAATATTCTGCAAAAATGTGGTGGCTACTGTTGTGTTCTAAAACAAGGAATGTTTGTGATAGTGCAATTATGCATGTACCAACTTTTGCATTGTTCACTACAGTGTTAACATTCGAGTATCTGGGACAGACAACAACATATTTAAGGTCATTATTTACCTTGTAATAAACTTTGCAATAGAACAATACTTAACTTTTGTGGTGTTCAATCTTTCCTTGAAGTCCTGAACTTTTAGCAAATTGTAGGATTTTGTAGTTTCATAATTTATTGCTATTGCTTGAGAATTGTGATCATCATATTAAGGATTCACATAATATATATATATATATATTTTGTGTTTAATACCATAGATACTAATATGTCTAGTTTTTTTATTTTTAATATGGCATCTTTTGGTGGTTTATTATTCAAAGTTTTGATAATGTGGCTCTCTTTTTTTTGGATCTCATTCGACAAGTAACATCTTATTTGCTGGGTTTCCATAGTGTATAAGCCTGCTTTACTTTGGGAATTGAAGTTTTAGCTTGTATTCAGTATGAGATTGGAATTGGGATACAAGATTCCCTTCCTTTGCTTCTTTTCTCCCTTTTACTTTTCTTTTCAATCATCTCTCTCCTCTATCCTCTATAGATTTCCTATTTTTGTTGTTCCCTTGCTCTAAAGTAAACAAGGTAAAGGAAGGAGGCTATATATGTGCTTACAGAATGAGGTTCCTAGTTGACATAATAGATTGAGTAATTTCTGAAGTGATTGTGTGAGGGTTGTTATTGGTTCCAGGAGCTTGTACATGGATAGTTGTTTGATATGTTATACAATTCTCTTTGAAAGAGTATTATTGGCATTCTGCATCATCTTTGAGTTTTGAAAAAGTTCATTATGTATCTGGAGTTTGAAAGAGGTGCAAGAAGGTTGGCCTTGGAAGCATACTCTTCAGTTTTATGTATTTGAATGATTAATACTGATCTTTTGAGCCATTCTACGTTGAAATCTTTCTATATCAACCAACACCAAAGGTGGCATTTCCTGTCAAGAAGGAACAATGTGATATTTTGTGTGGGCTAAAAGTTATTAACCAAATTATTTATTGCATCTTTGTTTTGGTTCCCCAGAAGTTTTTTATGTCTTTCGCTTACATTTAGAAGTTGGCAGTTGCTTAGTACTTTGAACTCTATGTTAGTGATTATGATCTTTATTAACACTTTCCTAACCAGTTGGGGGGTAGCATTTTGCAGGTTTGAAAGAGAAAGAACTTGTCCTTTGTGTAGAGCATTGGTTAGACCAGTTGATTTAAGGTATTTTGGTGACGGTTCAACAAGCTTGTCCATCCATTTTGGTCCCTCAAAACTTTATGCTTAGAAGAGTTCGCCTTTTTCACTTTAACAATTGCATTTGTAATCTTGATTTTTGTGACCACCATGCCATGTTAAAATCTTTCTTGTATTGAAACCAAGACTTGTTGTTTGAACCATTTAATATAAAGTCCTTACAATATGAACTATGAAGCATTGCAGATTTACATTGAAAGATTCTTTATCTTGTTATTTAGCAGGGGAAATTTGGGGGAGGGAAAATGGCAAATGTGCCCAAAGGTGATGGGCGCATTCATTGAATGTGCCCAAAATGGTTTGGGCCCATTTAATGAATGCGCCCATCACCTTTTTGGCACACTATTTTTTTCCTACCCCCAAATTTCTCACTTTTTGTTTTCCAACTTACTTGTGTAATTCTTTCTATTATTTATTATACATGCATGATTAGTAAATTTTAGTTGTATTTGAAACTTCAATTTAAATATAATTCATCAATATCCAAATAAAAAATTTGGAATTATAAATGAATTCTATATTGATTCAAGTAATTTACCAAACAAAAGGATTTAAAAGATTTAGAATTCTAATATAATAAAATTCAATTCTACATAATTACAATTCCAATTCAATTGTAATTCCAAGGCACCAAATGGAGCCTAAGTGTTTTTATTGATCTATAGTAATTCTATTAGAACTCTAATATTTTAATAGAGATATTCTAAAAAGCAAATTTACTCCAATTAGAATTTGCTTTTCTAATATAATTTCGTTTTATCTAAAATATTATACCTATATAATTTTGATATTTTGATATTTCTAAGAATTATAAAAATAGTTCTATAAGTAACGCAATGTTTTGATTTATAAACTTTTTTTTAAAATATAAGATTATGGAAAAGACAATTTAAGTGACATCAATCATTATAATTACATTAAAACCAATTGACAAAGTCCAACATCATCAACTATCAAGCAAATTTACTCAAACAAATTTAATGTAGCTATTTGTTATACACATGGGCACTTGGTATCTTTTATGTAAGAAATACTAAAAAAAAAATTGAAAAGGAAAAGGAAACCACAAATCAAGAAAAGTGAAGAATAATTAAGAATTTTTAATCGCAAATGTTTAATAGAATTTATCAAACCATCCTAATCATAAGATAGTTTGATATTTCTACCAAGAAAAATTCTTAACATATAGAGATAAAAAAATTTAAATATTATTTTGATGCAAGTTTCTAGAAATTTCAACACTATTTGTTGCTAAAACACACTGTCAAATATACATATATGTATTTATGTATATGTTTGTGTATGTATGTATGTAGGCACACAAAAAATAACATATTTATAATTAAAATATAATTTTTGTATCATAATGATATTTTCTAATTTTTTATCTCTTATTCAACTGATCTAACCGACTAACCATGGATGCTATCATTCATCCGACTTGCTTTCCAAGCCAAATTTAATAACATTGCTAAAAACCACCACCTATCATAACCTTTTCCCATGAGATTATTTTTTTGATATGTTTCATTGATTTCTCTCCCCTAAATAAGTAAGAGTTTATTTTCCTCTTGAACAGTTGGGAAGTTTTTCAATATATTTTAAAAAAATATTTTGTATCAAATATAAATAAACAAATCAAGACATATCATATCGAATTGGATCAAATATGTATCATTTTGTGCTTAAAATTCAAGGTCTGACAATCGTGTGGGATTAACTATCTTTCTTACATATTTTCATAGCCACATTTATTCAGATTTAAAATGATTAGATTCAATAAATTTTGTAGCTATTTATATAAATTAGTTTATAATTTAGAGTTTGGTGGAATTACTTATTAGATAGCATTTTTTTCCACTAGTTGTAATAAATGTTCTTTCCAATGAATGAAACTTGTGTTGATTATCAAAATGAATAAATAAATGACACTTTCAGTTACTTCATCAATTTGTATTTTTTATTGAGTAAATTTTTTTTTGTCACTCTATTTTTTAAAAGTCTACACTTTGGTCACTGTACTTTTTTTTTGAGTTAAACAACTTTTAAAACCATAAAATATAAATTATTCTGTTAAATTAGAATGATAATGCCTTTTACTTTTATTTTACTTCTGTCAAATTTAAGAACTTTTAAATCTTTACAAATAACAATTAAATAAAAGAAATCCTTCTTCTCTTGCACCTCCTACTTCTATCTTCAGTGTCCAATTAATTGACTACCTCTCTTTTTTTCTCTTCACTAGAAGCCTTTTCTCAGTCCAAGCCCTAAATTTGGCAGATATTGCATAAAAGGTCGCACTCTTCGACAGATTTGGTAAAAAATGTCAAATCCAAAGTGAATGATTGCATTGGGAATATTGGGTGAATGGCAGTGACTGGCCTTTTTTGACGAAAAAGTCGCACTCTTCAATCCGGCAATATCGAATCCAAACTTCCAAAGGAGTTTAGGTCTTTTTCTAGTGGGAAAAAAAATTGCGGCTTTTGCTAGTGAAATCCGTTAAGAGTGACTACTTTGGTAATGGTGACTGCACTCTTCAAGGGAGATAGTTTTCACAAGTTGGACTTTATTTATCACTGGTTGTAAGTCTTTTGGATACTTCTTGATTAATATTGGCTGTGGAAGATAAGAATCTTGGAAATTTTATGAACTTTGGATTACCATGTGGAAAGACCAAAAGAAATATTGGGATTTTTGCAAGATCTATGTATTTTTTTTCTTTTTTTTTTTTGGTAAAAGTAAGCATTATATTAACTATATACCAAGGCGCAACTTTACATCAAAACGAGGATCGGACACTACAAAAACTTACACTTGTGGTGACACCAATAAATGTCAGAACAAGTGCAAGAGTGTCATGGGATAAAAAATGAGCATAGGCTCCTAGGAAAGCAAGTGAAGGTTTCGACCAAAGCCAAGGAAACAAGCCGCTAGTACAACCCTCAGGCTAAGCAAAAATAGACAGGTTTGCATCCTCCTATTCCGAGGGGTATCTTCAACATGTTTAAAAGTGAGTGCCTTGTCTCTAACTACCTTCTAAAGGTGCCGCTTGATAGCTGGCATATAGAGGATCTTGTTGTGAAATAAAATGCTGTTCATTTCCCTCTAGATAATGTGGCAAAGAGCAGCAAAGGAGAAACAGGCTAACTGATGATAGAAGTTACGACCATTAATGTGCTGAATGGCCTAGTGAACATTGTTGTCCAAGCATTGATTAAACCATGCAAGAATATATTTTGCAGCCCAAAAGGAAGCCAAAGAACTGGTGTGATGGCATCCAAAATATAAGTGATCGACACTATTCGATATAGAATGACAAAAGGCACAAGCTGCTTCCGAAATACGATTATAGGTGAGAAGCAAAACCTATGTTGGGAGCCGCTTCAATGTGATAAGCCAAAGGTGGAATGAGTGTCTCGAGGCCATAGCATTGCTCCAAATGAATGGGTGCTAAGGCACTGCTTGTCTTTATGGATGAATGGAGTTCCAAGCTGAAGTTAAAGAGAAATCACTTAAGGAGTGTCCAAGCCATTGAAACTGATTAGAGTGTCTGTGGTCAAGGACCGAGATCTGTTCAGCCCAATATTCAATGGTGTGAAAGACTGAAGAGGGAGGTCTCAAAACCGAGAAGAAATCAGCCACCGTGGCTTTATAGGATACACCTGTTAGGAAATCATGTATGCCATAAACAATTTATAGGCAGCGGAATTAAAACATGATTTTCACCAGGATCAATTTCAATATACGTATAAAATAAAAACCTGTTTTGATGACTGAAGATTGTGTCGTCGAAGGAAGTTTTGTCAACCACAGCCGCACAGACGTCTGGCCTCTAAGGTATCCACACGAACTTGTTTTTAGGATCCTCCTAGGATTGATTGACACCAAGCCAATATGTTAGTTCCTTCAATGAGCGCCGTAAAATTTTAGAGTTCAAAAGAACTCTAACAAAACAAAAGAAGAACTTTTTTTCTCTCGTCTTGCAGTAAACTTTTGGTATGTCAAAAATTCTGTACGTACGCTCTCTATATGAAACTTGGTGTCTGTCTCCTATTAAAAGGTAAGTTCTATCTATCTGTTAGACAATCTAATAGACTGATTAGACATTCTATCGTGATAGAATTCTTTTAATAAAATTAAAACTAATTTTAATTCTATTAAGATAAAACAATTTTATCTTATCACAACTTATCTTATAGGAGATCTTTTAGGTTAATTATTTTACAAATTAACCCCCATAATTATCACATAATTACTTAATCATTTTAATCCAAGAACAAATTCTTTATGTGTATGACCCTTTAGATTCTTAATCACTTGGCAATAAATAACAAATTATAATCTTAGATTTAATTGGCTTTAGTACAAAACCAACAAACTCCCACTTGGACTAAAGTCAATTTAGTCAAGAGTATTCTAAGATCAAATAAATTAAACAACTTTAATTTATCATTAATTCAATAATTAATGAGCTTGTATTTATAGATCAAGATTGGCCTCTAACCAGGCATCATGACCACCCAAGAGTTAAGAAAAGTCAAGTGGTTGACTTCACCTTTCCATGAACCAGAATCCGTGTAATTAATATCCTTTCACCATACTATATCCCTAATTAGTACAAGAGTAAGGTATAAGTGCCAACTCTTAATGTACTAATTATTATAATTTCTTATTTCCGAAATTCAACTCCTTTAAAATAAATTTAGAACTCTTCCAAATTTATTTACTCGTTTGCAAACATTTTGAGTTGATATTTCAACAAGTGGCCATTTGTGGGATATACTTTTCTTACTATTAGAAGTGGTGAATCCTTTATTGATTATAAATCATCTATCAATGTTTCATGTTATACCCAACTTCTATGGCACACACAACTAGTTACAGTTATGGCCTCATGGGGTTAAAGTATAACAATTTACACTACAGATACTTTTATGATCTCAAGTATGAGGATTACTTACACTACTGTCACGTAGAGATTATACCATTGGCACTCAAATAGTTAACCTCATGGAATCTCTAAGCGGATCAATTGAATGAATTATTCTCCAACAATTCATTCATATATCACTATATATGCTAATCTATCCATATTAACAACGCCCTTAATTTTGTGAATACTATGATTAGGAATATTTAAGAATAATAAGTATTATTCTAAGGACTTTATCATCAATATATAAATATATATAATCCAAGATGATAAAATACCATATATCTTTATTGTATAAAATATCAAAATACATACATAACAAATCTCTTACTAAAACCAATCATTCATGTATTTTAAACCGAATGAAGACACATGACAATCATGTTTCTTTTGAGATAAAGGCTTAGTCAATGGATCTGCTATATTTTCATCTGTAGGAATCTTTTCTATCTTTACTTCATTTCTACCAATGATTTCTCTAATCAAATGATAGCGCCTAAGTACATGTTTGGACCGTTGATGAGACCTAGGTTCCTTGGCTTGAGCAATAGCCCCATTATTATCACAATACAAAGGTATTGGGTCGTCTATTGAAGGAACCACTTCAAGTTCAGAAATGAACTTTTTGATCCAAGCGACCTCTTTAGCAATATATAGAATCTGTAGTAGTTTCTTGTTTGGAAATTTTCCAACTCCACCATTGAGGGTAAAAATGTACCAGATCGAGACTTGCTATCATCTTTATCGATTGAAAGCTAGCATCGGTGAACTCTCTATATATCAAGAATAAATCCCTAGTTCTTCTTAAATACTTAAGGATATTCTTATGACTTTCTGACCATCGGATTAGCCTTTCGTAACACTTAGAGCATGAGAGACATCTGATCTTGTGCATAACATAGTATACATAATTGATCCTACAGCAGAAGCATAAGGAACATTTTGCATACTATGTTTTTCAACATTAGTTTTTGGACAAATATCTTTAGAAAGGTGAATCCCATGAGACATGGGAATATAACCTCTTTTAGATTGATCCATGCTAAACCTTTTTAGCATTTTATCTATGTTTGTTAACTGTGAAAGACCAAGCAACTTATTGGATCTATCACGATAGATCTTTATTCCCAAAATATAAGTTGTTTCACCCAAATCTTTCATTGAGAAGTTTTTGGACAACCATACCTTAATTGATTGTAGAGAAGGTAGGTCGTTTCCCACCAATAATATGTCATCCACATATAATATCAGGAAAACTATAGCACTCCCACTAATTCTTTTGTATACACAAGGTTCATCTTCGTTTTTGATAAAACCAAACTTTTTGATTGTATCATTAAAACGAATATTCCAACTCCTTGAAGCTTGCTTAAGTCCATAAATAGACTTTTGTAGCTTACATACTTTATTAGGGTCTTTAGATACAAAGCCCTCAGGTTGTATTATATACACCTCTTCTTGCAAATGACCGTTAAAAAAAGCTGTCTTAACATCCATTTGCCAGATTTCATAATCATAGTATGCAGCTATAGTAAGTAAAATTCTAATGGATTTCAGCATAACAACTGGTGAAAAGGTTTCATCATAGTCAATACCATGTTTTTGTGTGTAACCTTTTGCAACCAGTCGAACTTTATAAGTAGTCACATTACCATCCATGTCGATTTTCCTTTTGAAAACTCACTTGCACCCTATGGATTTTATCCCTTCAGGTGAATCGACTAAGGTCCATACCTTACTTTCATACATGGAATCCATTTCAGATTTCATGGCTTGAAGCCACTTTTCAGAGTCCTTATCAGATAAGGCTTCCTTGTAAGTAGTAGGTTCATCATTATCAATGATAAACACATCATCATACCTACTGGGTGTATGACGTGTCCTAATTGACCTACGTACAGCTTGTGTATCTTGAGCTTCGATTTCTACCACATCATTATGAGGTTCAAGCTCTTGTTCCATATTTTTACCTTTGCTAATTTGTGTTTCTAGAACTTCTTCAAGTTCTATATTGTTCCCTTTTGCCTTTTCTGGAATAAACTCTTTTTCTAGAAATATGGTGTGTTTTGAAACAAACACCTTTTGTTCAATGGAGTTATAAAATTGATACCCAAAAGTTTCTTTTGGATATCCCACAAAATAGTATTTTACAGATTTTGGATCGAGCTTGTCTGATTCTTCCTTTTTAACAAATACGGGACATCTCCAAATTCTTAAATGTTTAAGATTTGGTTTTTTCCCATACCATATCTCATATGGGGTAGTATCAACAGCTTTAGATGGAACATGATTTAATAGGTAGGAGGCAGTATTTAGGGCATAATCCCAAAACAATTTAGGGAGAGTTGCATGACTCATCATGGATCGAACCATTTCTAATAATGTTCGATTTCTCCTTTCAGATACACCATTCAATTGTGGTGTATATGGAGGAGTCCATTGTGAAAGAATCCCATTCTCTTTTAAATAATTTTGAAATTCTTGGTTTAGATATTCTTCACCTCGATCTGATCGAAGTATTTTAATACTCTTCCCAAGTTGTTTTTCTACTTCACATTTATATTTTTTTGAACTTTTCAAAGACTTCAAATTTATACTTCAATAAGTATACATGACCATATCTAGAATGATCATCAGTAAATGTTAGGAAGTATGAAAAACCTCCTCTAGCTTGAATGGACATAGGTCCACACACGGTATGTATGAGACCTAATAATTAGATTTTTCACCTTTCAAAGAAAAGGTGTTTTAGTCATTTTTCTGAGTAAATAAGATTCGCATGTTTCATATGATTCATAATCAAATGAGCCCAAATAACCATCATTATGCAATTTGGTTATGCGTTTCTCATTTATGTGACCTAGTCTACAATGCCATAGATAAGAATTTCTAAAATTATCAATTTTGGGTTTCTTTGTATTTATGTTGAAAATTGGATTTTCAAGATCTAATATGTAAAGACCATTATTTTGATAACCAGCACCATAAAAAGTACCTTCACGAAAAATTGAACAACACTTATTCTTTTGATTTATTTCAAAACCATCATTGTCTAAATAGGAAATTGAAATAATATTCTTCGTGAGTACTGGAACAAAATAACAATCTTTCAAATCAAGAATTAATCCACTAGGCAGAGAGAGACTATATGTTCAACTTTTGCTCCATTGCTCTACCTCTCCCTTTGCGACTTT
The DNA here is from genome assembly GCA_020080225.1 of Gynochthodes officinalis. Taxonomy (NCBI): domain Eukaryota; kingdom Viridiplantae; phylum Streptophyta; class Magnoliopsida; order Gentianales; family Rubiaceae; genus Gynochthodes; species Gynochthodes officinalis. Next base: position 29,674,676 of record CM034625.1, on the reverse strand, counting down.
CTACTTATCTTTAAACCACATATTATTACAAATATGAGAGCGGATCCTATTTAATACAATTTGATTTTGAAGTAGAAAGGTTTATTTCAATCATAAACAAACTCAAGTAAACACGATTTCAAGATAAGCCTTGCAATTTCTCTTCCAATGTCCATCTTGTCCACAATGGAAGCAAGTGCCATTTTCTTTCTTGTCCTTTTTTGGCTTTCTGTGTTGCCTTGGGTCCAGTTTTCTTCTTAGTCTTCTTAAGACTAGCTTTACGCTTTCTTTTATTGGACCCCTCAATTAGCAACACATTAGCCTTTTCTTTCTTCATAGTATCCTCAGCTTCCTTAAGCAAGTTCAATAACTCAGGCAAAGTAGAGGTCTCAACTTTGTTCATGTTGAAATTCATCACAAACTGAGAAAAGCTGGGAGGAAGGGATTGTAGTATCAAGTCAACACTTAACTCATGATACATTATAAATCCCAGTTTACCAATCTTTTCAATTAGACCAATCATCTTCAGTACATGAGTTGAAACGAAAATGCTATGAAAGAGTTCATTCGTGGTATCATATCGCTCACTTCTAGCCCTTTTATCATATAATGCTTTCAAATGTTGAAGCATTGTAAAGGCAGTCATGTCCTCATGCTGCTTTTGCAACTCGAGACTCATTGAAGCGAGCATGATACAACATGCATTTTCAGAATCATCTAAATGCTTCTGATATGCATTTCTTACTGCTTGATCAACATCAGCAACAGGCTCATCAGGAACAGGACCATCAAGGACATGAAGCAACTTCTCATTCCTAAGAACAATTCTTAGGTTTTGAACCCAGTCCAAATAGTTTGGGCTAGTAAGTTTATTGTCAAACAAAATGCTACGCAAGTTCATGTTGTTATTCATTTTTCTACAACAAAAAAATAAAGATAGAATAAGAATTTACATTTATGCAATTTACAAAACCAAAATACACAAATATATGAACTTAATAATATCTTGGTTTTGCTCCCACTATTTTATCCAAATCAATATCCCTCAAATTGATTCGAGAATTTTCTCAAAATTCTTAGTAGGCTAGAATCCCATCTCAATTATTATTTAATCTTAAGTTAGCTCAACAAATCAAAAATAATTTTAATGAGTAGGTATTAATTACCAATTGCAACTTATTTGCAACTCCTAGATAGTTAGGTTATCAACTTTTGATACACATATCACATATGTCTCCTAACTCTTGCCTCAACGACTTTTGACCTTGAGTTAGCTCAACAAATCAAAATCTTTGTTAAATCATATCCATTATTTAGAGATCTTATCTCATAGTTTGAAACACATTTTTGGTAAGACAACCTTGAGTTAGCTCAGCAAGTTATCCTAACAAAAACTGTTTTAAACTATAATAATGGAAGGCATTTAAATTGATTTAATATTTAATTGAGGGATTAAATTATGGTCTCATCATTTACATATATCATATGTAATAAATATTTAAACATACAATATGCAATTAAATAATCTAATCATTTAATTAAATATTAAATCACATATGACATAACAATTGAATAATCACATTAAACACTTATAAACAAATTTCAGTCATAAATCTTGTATGCATTACATTTCTAATCATATTAGAAATATTATTGAATTAATTGAGAAGTTTTATGGGTTAACATAAATTTTTTTTTTCAAATCTTGGGCCATAATAAATAAATAACAGAAATTAAAAGGGTCCTTAACATAAATAAACATTTTATAATGAAAAATGCCCCAAATTTATTTATTTAGTGTTGGTTCAATTAGGTTTGATCCATTTGGTATTAAAACTTCAAACTAAGTTTAAAATGCAACACTTAATTACAAGGAGCCCAAATAGCCATTTCATTAAAAGCCAATGGCCACTAAATTAATAGCAGCCCAAGGAGCCTAATGCATTGGCCCATCCAAATTTTTTTTTTTTTTTTAATAAATAAGTAGAGCCTGATGACATCATTAGATAACTTTCTTCCAAATTTTTTTTTTCTTTACTGCCTTCGCTATTTGAAAGAAAAAAAATAAAAAATATATAATTTTTTTTTCTTCAAAACGTGATTCACAAGAGCAGCCAAAAATTCAACAAACAACTTTGACAAGCGGCAATAAATCAGAAAATTTTCAAATAAAATTTTCAACTTGTTCCATAAGTGAAAAAGAATTTTTCACTCGACAAAATAATTTTTTCTCAATTATTCAACATAACACATACATATATGTAAACATAAACAATTTATATTCACATAGATTTAATTTTATACGCAAATTAAATCCTATGTTTTGATACCACTATTAGGAAATCATGTATGCCATAAACAATTTATAGGCAGCGTAATTAAAACATGATTTTCACCAGGATCAATTTCAATATACGTATAAAATAAAAACCTATTTTATTGACTGAAGATTGTGTCGTCAAAGGAAGTTTTGTCGATCACAGCCGCACAAACGTCTGGCCTCTAAGGTATCCACACGAACTTGTTCTTATGACCCTTCTAGGATTGATTGACACCAAGCTAATATGCTAGTTCCTTCAATGAGTGCCGCAAAATTTTAGAGTTCAAAAGAACTCTAACAAAACAAAAGAAGAACTTTTTTTCTCTTGTCATGCAGTAAACTTTCTCTATATGGAACTTGGTGTCTGTCTCCTATTAAAAGGTAAGTTCTATCTATCTGTTAGATAGTCTAACAAACTGATTAGACATTCTATCGTGATAGAATTCTTTTAATAAAATTAAAACTAATTTTAATTCCATTAAGATAAAACAATTTTATCTTATCACAACTTATCTTATAGGAGATCTTTTAGGTTAATTATTTTACAAATTAACCCCCATAATTATCACATAATTATTTAATCATTTTAATCCAAGAACAAATTCTTTATGTGTGTGACCCTTTAGGTTCTTAATCACTTGGCAATAAATAACAAATTATAATCTTAGATTTAATTGGCTTTAGTACAAAACCAACAACACCTAATCTATAGATCTGTGTATTCATGAAGAATTTGTTCAGAGGTCCCCATAGGTGCCAGGGATCAAACCATAATGAAATCATGTTACCTCTATCCACCCGCCAGCTAAAAAGATGCAAAAATTCCAACAGGAGGTCAAGAATTTTCTTCCAAACCCATGAGCAAAAAGTTTGCCTTTTAGTAATCCAGAAATTCATATTCTTCAGGAAGGTAGAGTGGATCCATTTACACGAAAGAGAGTCTTTGTCAATGAAAAGGGTCCATATGTGTTTAGTCATGGCCACTCTATTGCAATCACTAAGTCTACATATGTTGAGACCACTTTTCTCCTTCGGGAAGCATAAATCATTCCACGACACCTTGGCACCTCCAACACCAAGTCCTGGTCCTTTCCAGGGGAATTGCCTAAAGTTTTGCTCAACACATGCAAGCACCGACTTTGGCAAAATAAAAACACTAGCCCAATAAACATAGATGGCATGAAGCACTGACCTTATGAGTGAAAGGCAACCAGCAAATGATAGGAATCAATGTGTCCAAAATTGAGTTCTAGCCATTATGGCATTCACCAACTGCTCATTTCCCAGTCTTGAAGCAATGACAAGGACTTCGAAGTAGTGAAATAGGAGGCAGCCTTCTAGAAAACCAAGCATCTCCCAAATAAGTGCCCGATTCACCTCAAAACTACCAGAGAAGTAGATTTCACTTTTGTTAGAATGTGGTGTTAATCTTGACCACCACGAGAATCTATCGAGTCCATCTTTCAGAAAGTGAATGGACATGGCATTTGCCTCAGCGAGAAAGAGCATATCATCAACGAAAAATAAATGAGAGAATTGTGATGCTTTACATCTCCATAAGTATTTGAATCTCGGTTGGCTTGTTTGTCTATTCAGAATACTAGTAAATATTTCCATAACAAGAGTGAATAGGTGAGGTGAGATCAGGTCTCCTTGTTGTATGCCCTTACCACTCGAGAAGAAATCGTAGAGTCCCCCATTGATGGAGACTAAGAATTTTGGGGTCCTAACACAAGTCATGATTAGCTTTGAGAATACAAGAGGAAACCCGAAGACTACAAAGACTATTTCCAAAAAATCCCAGTCAACTGTATCATACACCTTACGAAAATCCGCTCTGATTGTACACTTGAGAGAGTAGTATTCATGACGAAAAATCGGCAAATAGTTCTTGGGCGAGCAGGATGTTATCACTGATCCACCGTCCCTTAACAAAAGCACTTTGAGAAGCGGTAATGATCGAGAGCAGGACAATCACTAATCTATTGGCCATAATCTTTGTGATACACTTATAGATGGTGTTGCAACATGCAATTGGCCTATAATTACCCATTGAGGAGACATTAGGGACTTTAGGTATCAAACATAAGATGGTAATATTGAACACCTATAGTAGTTTACCCTACTCAAAAAGCCTTTAATAACCAGAAGCACTGAGTGACTGACCATCTCCTATGTGTGCTTATAGAATTCTACGTTAAATCTATTCGGGCCCGGCAACTTACCCGAGGGCATGGAGAATAAAGTGCGTTTAATTTTCATTTCAGAGATAGGTCGAGATAGGAATCTAACCTGGTCGTCGTCGAGGGTATTCTTAATAATAGCACGAAGGTCATCCATAAAGGCCGAGTGGGCATAGAAGCCAATGCTAGCAATCATTCAAAGTGAGACATAATAATTTGTTGAACTCAGGGTGGTTCAGTGACTAGAACACCTGCATCATTAGTAGCCTAGAGAATTCTGTTCCAGAAATGTCTTTGGTTGATCAAGTGATGAAAATATTTTGTGTTGAGGTCTTAATCCTTGAGCTATTGGACTCTTGATTTCTGCTTATAAAATGCTTTCTCTTAGAGACGAAGATTTGAAAAGGTCCTGAGATGTTCTTTCTCCTGAGCCTCAAGCTCCTGATTGTAAGACTCTAATACCCTGGCATCTTGGACAATAGTGAGAGCATCTTTTGTCTCAACTGTGCATATGGATATATCTGAGAAGGCATCTTTATTCAGTTTCTTTAGCCAGTTCTTGAGTAGCTTAAACTTCTGACAGAGAGTGTACATAGGGATGCCACTTATTGGGGATTTCTAGACTGAAGCCACCATAGCCATGACAGAAGGATAAGCCATCCAGAAGTTAAAGAACTTAAACGGTTTTTTACTGCTTGTAGGATTCATAATCCGAATGATCACGGGGGTATGATCAGAAATTCCAAGGGGAAGGAAAGAGGTCTTAGAGAATGAGAAATCATGGCTTCACTAATCATCGACTAGGGCTCTGTCAATTTTCCTCTACTTCCGAGTTTCACCCGTGAAGTCCATTATGTAAATATCCGCTCTACATACCGAAAGTCCTATAATCTAGCCTGATTTAGACAATCACCTAATTCATTGAAAGATGACAGCCAAGTATTTGAGCTGCCAATCTTATCACAAGGGTCTCTAATTACGTTGAAGTCCTTAGCAACGAACTAAGGAGAAAAGGCAATTGCCAACCTAATTTGTATGAAATCAATCCACAGCGGCCATTGCGCCATAAAAGTATGATCACCATAAATAATAGACAGGAAACATGCCTTGTTACAATCCAAAAACCAAAGGTGCCCATGGATGGCTTGGGCCGATTAAGATGTGACAGCAAAATTCACATAATGGGATTCCATCCAAGCCATATCCTTCCTCTAGGGGAGTGCATATAGTTCTCAACCCAATTCCAGCTAAGAACAAAATTCACAATCAGAGTATCAAAAAGAGATCTAGGCACCTTAGTCTCAAGAATGCCAATACAACAAAGGTTGTTAGCACATATCAAATTTCGAATTTTTACTTGTTTAAGGGGGTTAACTAAACTCCTAATATTCTACAAACCTATATACATATTTTCAAGGAAGGTAGGAAAGTTACCTATGACTATTGCCAGCCCACTTCTTTTTCTTGGAAATCGATTTGGCCACTTTATGGATGTCCGTGCTACTGTTCGAGCTGAACTAAAGTGCGGAATCCACCGTAGGGGGTTGTTCAGTCGGTGGATGCTTGACAGCAGGGGTGTGCAATAATGGATTCATCCTCTATTCCGTTACTATTGGGAGGGCCATGAGGTAAATCACTTTCATTGTCGCTACCAATATCACTAGCATTCCCTTCAATGTCATCATCAGAGTCAGAAGACACAACTGAAGCTCGGCGAGGAGCATGAGATGAAGATAACCTAGCATCCAAAGGCTTGGAACCATCTTGAATATTCATGGCATCCTTTTGAGGTGCACATTGCCCCTTTCTAGATCCCACCTTATTTCATTCTTCCTTCGCCTGTAGGGAAGGGGGGATAGGAGTTGCCTGAGAACCAGCCCATGAGGTTGGATGAACAGCATCCAGGGCTGAATGAAGGGCTTCTATAGAGGAAAAGGGATGGACCATAACAGTGGCGAAGGACTTCAGTAATAGAAGGGTCCACTGTAGAAGGGGGACACTTGTGTCCAAAAGTACCACATTTAACACATGATTATGGCTTCCATTCATAAAAGACTTTAATAGCGAAGCTAACCATTTAATAGTACTTCCACCGAACTAGCATAGTGTTGAGCAGTCCTAATCTTCACTCACACACAAACATAGAAGATCATTGTCATGTTTTCCATTCTCTTATTAACATAAAGGGGATTTCCGATCAAACTAGCAATAATGCTAATACCAGGTGCAAACCACAAGGCTAATAGGACATCCTTCAAACGGATCTATACTGATAAGGTTTCGTGAGTCTCTTTCTTAAAATCTAAATATGGATGCCATTGTTGAAGGAAAAGGGGTGCACGAGCCATAGTGACTGGGCCATCATCAATTACCTTACTTCGAAACTCCACATTTGGTATATGAAAAAAGAAGAAGCCCTTCTAATTAGTCAATAGTCCTAAGAGATGAGCACCCTATAAATCCTTAGCAAGCAATTCAACAAGTGGGCGGGGGAGTTTTTTACCAACCAAGTATCCCACTAAACATTCCTTTAACTTAGGATTCATGGCCTCAAGGATTTAATCTGAGACATTTGCAACCAGTTTATTTTCAAATTCAAGAGGAGGTATATAGTTAAGAGTATACCGTAACTTGCGGCTTTAGCTGCAGTAGCCCACAAACATTGTAGAGAAGGGCCATCACCATTCGGGACTTGGTCTCTAAGTTGAGCTTACGTCGAGCTTGCTTTGCTACGACTACGGTCATGGCTCTTAGGGCGAGAGTCTTTCCAGCCAGGGCCTTAAGTGGAGAATGTCTCAGCACCACTCATCACAGTGGTTTGTCCCTTTTTTTGCAGTAGAAGAATTCCCACAAACAAAAGCTTCGAGTACAACCACGTTCGATTTAGCACCCATATCACCCATTGGAGTCCCAGCAGGGTTTTTTGAGGTCACAAGTAGGGGTTTGCAATTTTTGAATTAACTCAAAAATCCGACCTAATTCGAAAATTCAAATTCAAAAAAATCAAAATCGAAATTGGAATTTCAGTTTTCGAGTTAGTTCGAATCGAAAACCGAATTTGAATTCGATTTTTGGTTCGGTTTTCGAATTCTAGCTTGTAATTCGGTTTGGTTCAGTTTGAAAACCAAAAACAGAATTGGGGTATAAAATATATTTTTTTAATTTTATAGGTCCTTATTTGTAATTTTTTTTGCATCTGTCTGTAGGGTTTCTCTCATTCTGTCTCTCACCCGTTTCATTTTCTTTCTCCCTGAAGTTGTCTTCTTCGTCGGTGAGGCTATTCATGGAAACGTCTAGAATCTGGAGTTGGGATAGCCATCCTATCTCTAAGGGGATCTTCCCCTGTAAGATGTTTCTATTGAGCAAAAGAGTGGTGAGGTTGGAGCAGTTGCCTATAGCCTCAGGGATCTCATCCTCTAGGAAATTATTGGAGAGGCTCAAGTAAGTAAGAGACTGGCCTGATTCACAGGCAGAGGACGGGGAGGCCTTGATGATGGTGATTGGTGAGAATCTTACCGGAAAGCAGATTGTTGGACAAATTGAGAACACTCAAGCTTGGTGCGGCACTAATGAGAGCGTAGGGGATGGGCCTAGAACTTAGGATTTTATTTCAATGTAAGTTTGGAGAATTTTTTTAAAAAATAGTTTGGTTTTTGGTGCTAAATTCTATTTTGACGTATGGTGATTTTGGTGTTGAATTTTGGTTTCTGGCTTTGGAAATTACTAGTTTGCAAATTACTCGTTCGATTTTTGGTTTCTGGGTTTGGAAATTTTGGAAATTACCCGACCGAATTAATTCGGTCGATTCGGTTAATCGTTTTCAAACCGAATTCAACCGAAAACCGAATTTCTAATTCAGTCGGTTTCAATTCGAATTTGACCGAATTTGGTTCGATTTTTTAATTTGCCTTTGAAAATTGCCAACCCAAACAACCCGATTCGAACAAACCGAAAATCAAAAAAATGACCAAATTGCACCCCTAGTTGCAAGACCCACTTGATGATCTCTCATCGACGCAGAAATCTGTCGTGGAGGCTTAGCCCCCTGATTTCCCAATTTAGTAGATAGCCAACCCATATCCCAGCTGCTGTAGGTCTACAATTTGTGCCATGATAAGTCTCTAGTTTTTTAAGAAATTCCCATCGTGAACAGGAAGAGTGTGGTTTGGCGACCCAGGACATGAAGAATCAACCTGAATGGAGATATAGAGAGGGCAGAACGACCAGCACATCAGAAGCTTGTAGTAGAAGGAAAAAAAACGAGGATTCCCTAGAACAAATCAAAATCAAATTAGATGGAAAGCATCACTACTTTTGAAATTGTAAGTGAAATTGTTAATCGGATGTTGATGGCATCGTTTGTTGTCATTTTTTTTTTCTAAAACAATAGTGATATTTCCTAGCCAAAATGGCCAAAAGTACACAGCCCAAAGGATTGAATGAGCTTGTTGTCATTGAGGAACAAAATTTTAATGAAGATAGTTGCACATAAAAATACTAATAGATTGGGAATGGTGGTGGTGGTGGTGAAGAAGAAAATAATTTTTTTCCTTTTAAATATTATATTAAGGTTAAAATGGTCTTTTAGCACATTTTGATTTGTTTTAATGGAGTAAGTTAACAAAGTGGCCTTATTTAAACATTTTCAATAAGTTGAGTGAGTTGTTTTGGTGTGTGTAGTGATCAAAGTGTGAACTTTAAAAAATATAGTGATTAAAGAATTTTTTTACTCTTTTTTTTTATTTACATTTTTTGGGTACTAAGTGTTGTTTTTTAAATATCGTAATTTCATCACATCAATATATGTCTCACATATTATAGAATTACCTTAAACAGAAGGTTGTGAAAATGAGACAACGAAAAATTTGTAATTGGGAATAAATCTCTCAACCTCGTTGCCTTGGGGAAGGGTAAATTTGTCTTAAGAACTAATTCATAAATTAGTTACACTTTTAATAAATGGTAACTAATTTGATTGAAATGCCTTTCTAAGTTCTATTGAGGATAAATCAACTGAATTTTGTGTCCAATGGAATTTTATTGTGAAGTTGTCGTAAGCGAATGTTCTTTTGGGTGAAGTTTGATTACTCTCTAGTCTTAAAAATAGAGTTCATTTTTTATTTAATACAATTTGTTAAGTCATAAGTTATTATAGTACCATTAAATGAATAATTTTTTTTTATTTTTACTTTTAAATTTGAGTTAGATATTATTATTATTAATAACGGTAATATAATGATTTGAAAAAATTTTGAATTCCTAAAAAATTAGAATAATTTGTTTTTTATCTAAAACTTTCTAAATTCAATTTTAGTTTTCACTAGATAATAAACTCATCATCAAAATACTTATTCAATAGTGTCTTAAATGTTTTTCAAAGACGAAAACTAACAATATGGGATGCTTTTAGTGTTATATATATTACAATGTATCGTTCTAGTTTCAAACAATATGAGCGGAAACTTTCGGAGAGTAGTAGTAAATGGGCAGGCTTGGGAGGGTATTTTAATGATTTTAAAGTTTATGGGTAAATAGCCGTTTATAACAAATTTGTTGATGGGTACAAATTTGTCATATATATACAGATAATATCATTACATGGGGAAGCATGATATCTATATAAATATATGGAGACCAATAAACATGTTTATTAAAGTTTGAATTTGCTTTTAATATTTTCTCACTTTCAACTTTTATTTGCTTTATTTTCCTTTTATTTATCTTTTTTCTTTGTGCCAGGTACCAATGATACCCCTATAGTAATTTGGAAACCAATCAGTATGCTTATTAAAATTTTAATTTTTGTTTTTCACTTTTCTTTCTCATTCTCTTTTTATTTGCTATATATTTTTATTTATCTGTTTCAATTCTTAAATTTATTTTTTCTATTTTTAGATTATTGATCTATTTGACTCGCCTTTTCTTAAGTCATTTTTTTCTCCAAAAAAAAATGATATTTTCCCTTAATCTGTTTTTTGTAAAAAAAATATTTGTAATTCACACACATACTCTCTCTCTCTCTGTTGCATTTATTCAATTTTATTCCTTAATTTGCATATTTTAATGAATTTGATCTTTTTTTTACGCGTTTCGCTTGTTCTTTATTCTTTTTTTCCCTTAATCCACTTTTACAATTTGTATTTCTCTTTCTCTTTTTCTTTAATCTACTAGTTTTTGTCTTAATCAAAAAAGGGAAAATTCTTCATAAGGGCGTAATAAGATGTCAATTCCTAAAGAGGATGCAAAATTTTCTCACTTCCTATCAAAGACATAAAATTACCTTTAATATTTTAATTATTTTATTAGTAACCTTATTACCCTTATCATATTTTGTTACTAAATTCTTCTACTTAAGAGAAGAAGGAGACAGTTTACAAAGGACCATGGCTGCAGCTTCAAAATCCAAAGTTGCTCCTCCAAAATTCAATGGTTGTCCCAGAGTTAGAAGGCCAAAAGTAAGCTGTAGAAAACTGCATCAATATGTTTCCGTTATCGATGATCGCAGATATAGTTATTTTTCATCTCAAGACTCAATTCAAATCATTCTTGCAAATTGACGAGTTTGTCTAATTTCACATTCCCATAGGAAGGAAAAAATCTGGCCACCCAACATTTAAAAAAGACACTGGAAAATTAGATGACAAGCAATTATTTATCATATAGACAAAAGTAAAAATCCCAAAAGTAATGTGATTAGCAAATTGTAATAAGCAAAATATGGTTCATCAGATATCCCTCACACAGGGTTTCGGGTTTACATTCCTCACGGAAACTGCAGCCACCAGCACAACAAGGTTATAAAAATCAAGGCCTAATCCTCCACCAACCGTAAAATCTCCACCAATCTCAGAATGGTCGAGGTCTTACCTTAACTTGCTCGAAAGATTGCTCCAAATTTGAAATTCGAAAACAAGCTATAGAAGACTACTTTTTTATGATGTTTTGTTCCTAAAACTATTATAGTTCCTGGTGAAACTGCAAGAAATTTATTGAACAGTGAAATTGTATCTAAAGATATATGGTGGCTTTAATTTTCCATCGACTCGGTGGCGATGATGATCATTTATTATATTTTTTTAGCCCTAATTGATTAATAAAAGGATTTGGCAAAGACTTGGTAAGGTTAAAGAGGTCTTTGACTAACTACAATATTAAGAGTGATTTTACACCCATGATAATAATTAGAAAATTTTAATGCCCTTTTTAAGAGTTTAGAATCTTCGCATGCCTCTAAGGAGAATTTTCCCATCTAAAAATTTTAATTCACGTTTTTCTTTTGGTCTATTCTGTTTTAATTTTTTTAAACAGAAAACTACTATTTTCAAAAAATTTTAATCTTTTTGTTCCTTTTCTTGACCTAATGGCATTGTTGAAATTTTTTTAGTAGTAGCTCCAGCAAAAATGATTTGGAAGTGCGTTGAATTCTTGAATCAGATTTCTCGATTTTGATTCGATGGAAATTAAAACAAAATTGAATTAAAAGTAGAAGGAATATGGAAAAAAGAAATAATTAATAATTAATAATAAGGTAATTTAAGACTACCTACTACCTATGTGAAACAAAAACTATGTAGACAATTTGGGTAACCGAAAATTACCCAAGTCGGTCTGAAAAAATTTCTAGTTCAAATTCGCTAAGCTAATAATTTCAAGAAGTCTGAAAAAAGGATTTGGAATGATTGGTACATCTTAATTTTGGTTTTCGAAGAGTATTTTTTTATGAACAATTCTAAGTAGTAAATTTTGAATGACAATATGTCTAGATTGCAATTGAGGTACAGGATATAGTAATGTAAACTTAGTCAATTCTTTGAAGTTAGCCTTTCCACTATATCTGAAGACATCCATTTTTGTGCAATCTTTTTGAAATTAATAGGTTTTTTCTTCGTATAGAAAGATAAAAATATAACTAGTCATAAACTTGTTAGTCTAGTAATTGAAAAGGATAACGGTTTTGCACTGTTATTACATTTTCCTCCATGACTATTGTATTAGACCAAAGAGATCATTTAACTTATCTTGGCTAACACATGTATAGTTATTTATTTATAAAATGAAATAACGGACATTTTAGGGGGAAAAATTATTTTAGAGAAGTTTTATGGTCCATTGCTGACATTGCAATGCACCTACATTATTGAGGTGAACAAATAAAGAGCCAACAGGAAAAAAAATAATATTTGTTATTTTGTTATACTAGTGGTTTTGGAAAAAATATGAATACCATCATTGTTACCTGCAACTGTTTAACTTAGTCATTTTCCCCTTTCCCTCCTAAAACACTATTTCTATATATTCCTTCCACTGAATATGGCTGAAAGTGTGTTGGGGTAACTCAAAATAGAAATTGGAGAAAAAGAAATACTTTTATAAAATAGTTGAAGATTGAAAAAATGAAGTAAACATAAGGGAAGGAGAATTGCACATTATGCATAAGACATCCAAAAGTTGAAGGGCCACGATAGAGGTATTAATTTAAAACATAGCTATATAATTTAAAAAATTTTGTGATATATTTGTTGTATGATATCCTGTAAATATATTTTTTTGGATTGCATATATAGTATGGTTTATTTGAGTAATTTGATTGGGTTGAAAATAGGAGCAAAAGATTGTAATGAAGGTGAAGATAGGTATTATTGGTGTAGCATTAAGTCATGCACACCTTATGTTCGATGAAATGTCCAAATCATCACTGGCAAGCTTTCTTGTTGGAAAAATGATGCACACCTCTTGCACTCATTCAAAGGCTCTTCTTCTTAGCCTTAGCAAGTTGGTGAGGTGACTAATTAAGAATGGTCACATTTTTAGCATCAACATGCTTAACTATTCCGACAGTATATTCAACCATATTTTGGCCGTCCTAATATAGTTCCTAACAATTTAACCACACATTGGCCATCCTAACTTATGAGTTCACAATTCTTTGGCCGTCCTAAGTTAAGAGTTCACAATGCTTTGGCCATCCTAAATAGTTGTGTGGCTATACTGTACTAGTTTGGTGTTAACTTAAACAATTAGTCAACATGACATTAAAACTATTGATGTACTTGTAATTGTATAGTTTTTCTTGATTATCTTAATTGTTTGCATTATAATGGCTTTGTATAGGATAGACATTGTATCTAGAAGAGAGAATAAACTTATATAATACAAAATAATGAAAAGAAAAATGTATGAAGAACCTGTAGCATCAGATACTTGATTGGGATTAGAGAATTCCCAAGACAAATTATCAAAGGACGAGGATGACAAGATGGATGCTAAACTTCCTGAAGACAACCGCAAGGTAAGATTTGACTTGATTTTCAAATTAAACATAAAGGTAACTAGCTTTGGTGCAAAAATGCCATGATAATGCATGATTATGTCTGGTTGCTTGAATGGGATGTGTGCAGCGAATATTCCTCAACTGAATGACCATGCACGGTTTAAAAGAGGTTATAGAAAAGTTGAATGAGCAACAAATTGAGGCAATTAAAGAAATTGGCTTTGGGTCATTATTATCAATTCAACCTTTGATGTGCAGCATGATTTTTTTATCCTGGTTGGTTGATACTTTGACTGCTTGGAATCATTTCTAAATCTTCATGTTCATAGTATCAAAGTGACACCAGATGATGTTGAATATGTGTTAGGTCTTAAGAGTGAGGGATTAGATATTGGAGACTTAGAAAAAGAAATGTAATATAATCCTTAATTAGAGATGGAGTTGGATGTAGGAATTAAGGATGGACACATAGGTTTAGCCATTTTAAAGCGCAACCTTCTAAAGCTAGACAGTAGTGGAAGAGAATTTAAGGCCAAATTTATGTTATTTGTTATCGGTCATTTGTTGTGCCCCTATTGTGAAGTATGGGAAGAAAAGAAGCCTGCTACCTTTAGTAGCAAACAATGAGAAGTTAAAAGGTTTAAATCGGTCGAAATACATTCTTGACCATTTAGTGAATGTGATACAAATCTTAAACCAAAGATTAAAATTCGAAACAAATACTAAAATGTAGGTCCTAGTATCATCCTCTAAGTTGAACTAACTCTTCCTTTAGCAAGACACCAACTCCAAAATTGAAGAAGGACATTGCTTTTGTCCACTTAACACCCGAAGGAATTATCCAAAACTCAAAGTTGCAAATTGGACTACCCTTGGAACCAACCGGCACACTCAGATTGTTGAGAGAAAAAGACTCAACAAAATAAATTAAACGTGAACCTAAGAGGCTATCCTCAAAGACCCAAAGCAAGTTCTAAACTAGAACTCAAAGAAAAGCAACAAAGGTCTCTAGTTTGTAATTAATCAAAATCTATCTTTACATGTGGCTGAATGGCCTTTATTTATAGATGAGAAAATGCGCAACTAAGAGGAAATCTATCCTCTAAAAGGATTAGAATTCCTTGCCTTTAAGGAAGCTAATTACTAAAAGAAAAAATTACTAAAAACTTCTAATCAACGAAAAAGAAATAAAACATTAAGTTGCCTAAAACTAATCCAAGGTTGGTTTGGATTGAGTTGGCTGAGCTTGTGTATTTGGCCAAGCCTTGTGCTCTTCCAGTCTTGAATTGGATTTGGAAGCTTCTTTAAAGCTTCTAATGTTGCTCATGATCAAGTAATGGAAATACTTGATCCATCATTTACAACACTAAGGAGAATGACAATTGGTGACTTATAATCGGTCAACCTTGCTGCCTTAATTTTGTGAGCTTCAAATAAATCGGTTATAAGTGTGGCTAAAGCAACTTGCATTCTCTTAGTTCTTGACCTAGTCATATGCCCTTCAATTCCTTGTAAAGGATCAAAGTGTGGACGCCTTGTTGATGAAGTTCTAGCTACATGTTCGGCTTCATGTGGAGTTGTAGTTGTCTCGGCCCTTAGGATTTCATCAGTCCTTCCTTCTGTAAAAGGACTCGCCCTCGAGTCCATAAACTCGTCATCTAATTCAAATAACGAAATGTCAGAGACATTAAATATAGCACTAACTCTATAATCACCTAGAAGGTCGAGCTTGTAAGCATTCTGGCCCACACGTGTAATAATTTGGAAAGGACCATCTTCTCGATGATGAAGCTTAGTTCATGATTGAGATGGAAACCTTTCTTTGAGCATGTGAATCCACACCCAATCCCCGCGTTGAAAAATTACATGTTTCCTCCCTCTATTGGCAACTTGAGCATAATGTTCGTTCTTCTTGAGAATTTGAAGGCTTACTTTCTCATGCAAATGTTGAACAAACTTTGTTTTTGCTGCACCATCAAGATTTACTTACTCATTGCTTGGCAATGGCACTAAGTCAAGAGGGGTTAGTGGATTAAAACCATAATCTACCTCAAACGGGGAATAACTGGTGGTAGAATGGATAGTTCTATTGTAACCAAATTCAGCAATTGGTATGCATGCTTCCCAATATTTATGATTTCTTTTAATTAATATACGCAATAACGTACCGAGAGTGCGATTTGTTACCTCTGTTTGTTCATCGGTTTGTGGATGACCGGTGGTGAAAAATAATAATTTAGCGCCCAACTTCCTCCATAGGGTTTTCCAAAAATAACTCAGGAATTTAACATCACGATCAGAAACTATGGTTCGTGGAACTCCATGGAGCCGAATGACTTCTTCAAAGAATAAATCAGCTACATGTTTTGCATCATCCAATTTCCTGCAAGGTATAAAGTGAGCCATTTTAGAAAATCTGTCAACGACTACAAAAATGGAATCCTTACCCCTTTGGGACCTTGGTAACCCTAAGATAAAATCCATAGAAATGTCAGTCCAGGGCCTAAAAGGAACAGGTAAAGGGGTATATAAGCCTTAAGGGTTAGAAGTGGACTTAGCCATATGACATTCAATGCATGAACTACAAAGCCTCTTTACATTTCTTTTCATGTTAGGCCAATAGAAATGCTCAATTAATATATCATGTATTTAAAACTCCAAAATGACCCATGAGACCCCCAGAGTGTGATTCTCTAACTAGTAACTCCCGAAATGAACAATTTGGCACACACAATTGTTTTTCACGGAATAAGAACCTATTGTGCTTATAAAATTTACTAAAGGCTCCTTGTTCGATAGCTGCATAAACACTACAAAAATCAAGATCAGTAGAATAAAGATCTTTAATATATTCAAATCCTAAAATTTTAGTATCTAATGAGCTTAAGAGAACAGACTTTCGTGAAAGTGCATTGGCGACAACATTCTCCTTACCTTTTTTATAATTGATAACATAGGGAAATGTTTCGAGAAATGAACTCCACTTAGTATGTCTCTTGTTCAACTTACCTTGCCCATGCAAGTACTTTGGAGACTCATTATCAGTGTGTATAACAAATTCCTTGGACAACAAGTAATGCTGTCATGTCTCTAAGGCACGAATGACTACATAAAGCTCTTTTTTGTAAGTTTGATAGTTGAGAGCAGCTCCATTCAATTTTTCAAAAAAATAGGCTAAAGGTCGGCTCTCTTGTTTCAAGATTGCGCCAATACCTGTACCTGAAACATCACATTCAAAAGTTTTATTAAAATCAGGTAAAGCTAAAATAGGTGCAGTCATAAGATCTTCCTTCAATTGATTAAATGCTTGCTCTTGATGTTCACCCCAAATGAATGGAACATTTTTCTTAACAAGATTGTTAAGAGAGGTAACCTTTGAAGAAAAATCTTTGACAAACCTACTATAGAATGAAGCAAGACCATGGAAAGATCTTACCTCATGCACAGTTGTAGGTTTCGGCCAAGAGGTTATAGCCTTGACTTTTGCTTGATCAACCTATATACCTTTGGAACTAACAACAAATCCTAGAAATATAACACTTTTCACACAAAAGGTACACTTCTTGATATTAGCAAACAATCGGTTTTCACAAAAGACACTTAGAACAAATCTAATATGCTGAATATGTTCTTCTAAGCTCTTGCTATAAATGAGTATATCATCAAAGTACACTGGAACAAATTTTCCTATAAACTGCCTAAGAACATGATTCATTAGTCGCATGAATGTGCTATGTGCATTAGTTAATCCAAAAGGCATGACTAACCATTCATACAAGCCAAATTTAGTCTTAAAAGCAGTTTTCCATTCATCTCCATCTTTAATGCGTATTTGATGATACCCACTCTTAAGGTCAATCTTAGTATAAATTTTAGACCCATGCAATTCTTCAAACATGTCATCAAGGCGATGTATTAGATGTTTATACTTAATTGTAATCTTATTAATAGCTCTACAATCTGTACACATTCTCCACATACCTTCCTTCTTTGGAACAAGGATGACTGGAACTGCGCATGGACTAAAACTTTCTCGTACATGACCTTTGGCTAGCAATTCCTCAACTTGCCATTAAAGTTCTTTGGTCTTTTCAGGATTGGCTCGGTAGGCTGGTCGGTAGGGAATTATAGTACTAGGAACGAAATCAATTTGATGCTCAATTCCCCTTAAAAGTGGTAGTCCTTTAGGGAGATCTTTTGGAAAAACATCTTCATATTCTTGCAAAACAAATTTGACTTGCAAAGCCAAGTCACTTAGCAGCTCATCATTAGAAAATGCTTCTTGAAAAATAATTAGCACAAAATTATTTCTTTTAAAGCTCTATCAACATTGCTCATGCAAGCACATAAACTACCTTTAAAATTTTCAATTGATGGCTATGCTCCTTCGGTTTCACTCATTAGAACCGAAACCTTACCTTTAGAAGTTGAAAAAATTTGTGTACTCACGGGTTGAGCAGAATTTTGACCTTCTTCAACCTTCTTTTGTTTTCTTATCCACTCTATTTGCTTCACCCTTTGTTGTTACTAAAACTTACTAATTTCCGAGGGTGGCAATGGTGCTAGTATGAGGACTTTTCCATTCTTGTGAGGTGGTACTTATTAGTTCTCCTTGAATGATTTGCATAACTATCATACTCCCAATGTCATCTTAATAGTAGGTGAGTGGCCTACATAGAAACAACATCACAAAGAACTTTGTCAGTAAAATTTCCAATTGAAAAACTTACCAATGTTTGCTTTGTGACTCGGAGTGATCCAGTTTGATTCATCCATTGCAATTTGTATGGCTTTGGATGCAAAGAACATTTGAGCTTCAATTTATCTACAAGATAAATAAAAACAAGGCTAATACAAGATCCTCCATCAATAATTAACATGAAAATTTGATCTTTAATAAGACACTTAGAATGGAAAATATTGACCCTTTGATCCTTGATGTCTTCCACAGGTTGAGCACTCAAAGCTCTTATGATCCCCAAATATTCTCCAATCTGTTGATCCACTTCATACCCCCAATGTTCATCAACATGACTTGTGGCCATGTCTTAATCTTGAATACTTAACTCCTCTTCACTCTTACTTTGATAGGTTCCATCATCTAAGATGGTCATGGTTCATACGTTTGGGCATTGAGAGGCTATATTCCTCGGCCTAAACCCCTAAAATATTGAATAGAGGAACTAGTGTTAGTATTATTTGAACTAGAAAATGGTTTAGAATTACTTACATTTGGAGCATTTTGTGGTGTGAATTTCTTCCCACTTGTTGGATTGGAAACCGAACCTCCTCTCTATTGAGTGCTTCCGGAACTTGACTAATTAAACCTTCCACCTTGGCAATTATTGTTGTTGTTTTACCAATCATTGCTCGTGTTTGAGCTCCTCACATTTTGTGGCACCTTCTTGAGTTGCTTCTCAACCTTTTCAACCATTTGTAATAGCTATTCAAAGTTATTATAGTGGTGCAATTTAACTAGATGAGCAATATTCCTATTAAGCCCATTCATGAACCTTGCCATTGTAGATTCTTCATCTTCTTCTATATTAGCACGTAGCATGGTTAGATCCATCTCTTTGTAGTAGTCATCTACACTTTTGTTCCCTTGGGTCAAGCTTTGAAGCTTTTGTAACAACTCTCTTTTGTGGTGAGGGGGAACATATTTCTTTCTCATAATCTTTTTCAAGGCATTCCAAGATGAAATCGGCTGCTTAAACTTCTTCTCTCTTTGGTGACAAGTTCTTCGCCACCAAGTAGATACATGTCAAGAAAACTCAACTACAACCAACTTAACTTTCTTTTTCTCGGAAAATTCATGAATATCAAACATTTTATCAACTTTTTCTTCCCATTCCATGTATGCTTCCAGATCATTCTTGCCTTCAAATTCTAGTATTTGCAACTTAATACTAGCAAGATTATCATCATTCTTGGATTTCCACTTACTCTTTGTAGAGTAATGATCATCATCCGAACTAGAATTCTCAGATTCCTCCTCCTCGGTCGAGCTACTTGTTTCATCATTTTTAAACTTCTTCTTTTTCTTTCTAGGGTTTTTTTGAGTAACTTCTTGAGGCTCCTCAGCCTTGGCTGCCTCCGAATTGGATGCAACTTGAGCCTTTGTAATTTACATTTGTTCAATTCTTCTATGAACTAATTCTAGAGCCAAAGCTACACCCTTAGGTACTCTTCCATGTCCTTGTCTTGTTCTCTTAGATTTTCAGCCATTTTTGCTTGATAAATTTAGCAACAAAAATTTCCTACCTCACTTCCCTCTAACCAATTACCCAAAGCATGAAACTCTCACCAATGTAAAGCTAAACTATCTTTTTATAATAATGGGTTGATGAGTAGGTTCACTCATACTCAATCACTTTTCTAAGAGTTCTAATCAAAACAAGCCTCAAAAGTCTCAAAAAAAAAGACAATTAAATTCAAATTAAAGTAAGAATAAAATCTTTAGAGGTCAAGAAAGACAAGAATTCGAAAAAAAAGTTCTGAGAACAAGAAGCAATTATGAAGTCACAAGGAAAACAAAGAACTTGAACAAAAAAAAAAAACAATTTTACAACTAAAATTGTCAAGTAATGAAAATAGAGTTTCTGGCCGAAAAGAATAAGCAAAAGATGGTTCCTTATACGCTTGTGATGAAGTAAAAACTTGGTGAATATGATTGTATCTTGCTCAATATATCAAACCAAACTCAAACTTCACAACTTGCAATTCTGGACCAAAACCAATTCCAAGCAGTCTTCGGTTTTTCTTCAAGAATTCTTTCACAACAAGCTTCTAAAAATTCTAGCAACTAATATCACAACTTTAACACAATATTGATAGCATAATTCAACAAAAATTGAAGTTTTTTTAATCAAGTAGGACTCACAATCGAACAAGGAAATACAGAAAAACAAGCCGAAACTTCAATTCAGGATTTCGGGTTTTCAGTGATGTTTCTGGACGGTTTTTCTTTCATAGGAAGTTTTTAAATTTCCAGCAGGGTTTTATAATTTGGCAACACACTTTTGGAAACAATTTAAATCCCTTGTAATCAGAAAATACTCATGGCAACAACCCGATCACATATCAAGATGAAATCGGGCAGAATCAGACAGAAATTGGGGTTTCGGTTTTCTTGCTGCTCTATAGGGTTTTAGAAAGAATTCAGCCAACGGCTTCATGATTTCTACAGCACAATTTGATAGCAAAATTCAAGAAGAATAAGCCTTCTTACTCAGGTAATAATCACAAGAAGATACAACTCATAAGCTGGGCAGAAACGGTTCAAGAACAAGGCAGAATTCGGTTCCTTTTCTGAACTTTTCTTTCTCTACAAGTTTTAAACTTTTCCAGCAATTGATCAACACAACTTCGATAGTATAATCAATAAACTAAGGTCTCCTTTATCAATAAATATTCATAAGACAATACAGAGCAAAGAACTAAGGTTTTTACACAAGAAAGAGACGACGAAAACTGGACAGAAATCGGCAAAAACTAGAGCAGAATTTGCGATTGAAGTTTAACAATTCGGGACATCAATTTTTTTGTTTTTGTTTTTGAATATGAATATAGTAGAATGAATGAAGAAAACACAAGCAAAGAACAATACTTACAGCAAACAAGAGCAGTAAGTTGGAAAGAAAACAAATAATACAAAAAGATATGAACAACTCAAATGAGCAACTTAAAGGCAACTCTGATACCAAATTAATATGAATCTTAAACCAAAGATTAAAATTTGAAACAAATACCAGAGTGTAGGTCCTCGTATCGTTCTCTATGTTGAACAAACTCTTCCTTTAGCAAGACACCAACTCCAAAATTGAAGAAGAACCTTGCTTTTGTCCACTTGACACCCGAAGAAATTATCCAAAACTCAAAGTTGCGAATTGGACTACCCTTGGAACCAACTAGCACACTCAGATTGTTGAGAGAAAAAGACTCAATAAAATAGCTTAAACATGAACCTAAGAGGCTATCCTCACAGACTCAAAGCAAGTTCTAAACTAAAACTCAAAGAAAAGCAACAAAGGCCTCTAGTTTATAATTAATCAAAATCTGTCTTTATATGTGGCCGAATGGCCTTTATTTATAGATGAGACAATGCGCAGCTAAGAGAAAATCTATCCTCTAAAAAGATTAGAATTCCTTGCCTTTTAGAAAGCTAATTACTAAAAGAAATAATTAGTAAAAACTTCTAATCTAAGAAAAGGAAATAAAACATTAAGTTGCCTAAAATTAATCCATGGTTGGTTTGGATTGAGTTGGCCAAGCTTGTGTATTCGGCCAAGCCTTGTGCTCTTCCAATCTTAAATTGGATTTGGAAGCTTCTTTAAAGCTTCTAATGTCGCTCATGATCAAGTGATTGAAATACTTGATCCATAATTTACAACACTAAGTAGAATGACAATTGGTGACATATAATCGATCGGCCTTACTGCCTTAATTTCGTGAGCTTCAAATAACTTGGTTATAAGTGTGGTTAAAGCAGCTTGTATTCTCTTAGTTCTTGACCTAGTCATAGGCCCTCCAATTCCTGTAAAGGATCAAAGTGTGGACGCCTTGTTGATGAAGTTCTAGCTTCATGTTTGGTTTCATGTGGAGTTGTAGTTATCTCGGCCCTTAGGATTTCATCATAATGGAATTTGAAAACTACAAAGAGGTGAACAATTTGGATTATCTAGATGTGTCATATTTCTAATGTTAAGATATGTTGATTCACAGTGTAATGTGTTTGTGCAATTTTTTTAGTATGTTGCTTACATGTACACATGTTAAACGGGTTGTGTATGATGTTATGCAGATATTTTATCTTGAGTACGTTCACCTTTCTGGATATCCATATATCCCAATTAGAAGTCAAGTTGGGACCACGAATTGGGGAGTGAAATAAAGAAAAATTCAAATTTAGATATGATCGACTTAAGTGGCAGGATTGTCAAAGCCTGCAAAATTAATTACTGGTCCTTAAGTAATTACAAATTAAATTTGCAGTAGTAGCAGACCAGGTCGAGTCCCAAGGGAACCGAAGTGTAATTCCAAGTTTTGAAAAATAAAAATAAAACAATGGGGATTTTTAAATGTGTAACTAAACTACGAAAATTTTGAAAATAATAAAAATAAATATTTAAAACAATAAAAATAGAAAATAACAAAAGTTACCAATTAACCAAGTTTCTAATCCAAGGGTTGATTTCATTCAATTGCATCACTGATCATAAGTCACGAAAAATAATCTTGCAAATTCAAATATTTAACTTGGAACCTATTAGGATAGCCATAATAAATCTCCGTTTTCCTAATATAATTGACCGAGCCCAGCACCCTAAATCAAAACTTACCATTAATTGACTGGGCACGATAGTGTTCCATATCAATTAAATGATAGCATTAAGATCTATGAAAACAGTTAAACCAAAATTAAAATACCGAAATAGCTGCAGTAAATTAATCTTGTCCCATTAATTCCTCCAAGCTAAGCATGCACATTTACAAACATAAACAATTTTAACTTAGTTGCTACTTGGTCCACTTATTCATGACAATTACGGATCATTGAACTCATGGATAGCAATAGAATAAATAATGAACAATTAAATTGTCAGATTAATTAATCATCAATTATTCATAAAATTAAATCAAGAATTAACAAGTATTTGAATAAAAGCAAGAAAATAAAATTAAGAACAAAACCTCACAGTAATTGCAATTGAAATCAATCTTTCCCTTGAATTAGAAAAGAAAATTTAGCCACTCATGGTGGCATACATGATTGCTGGAATTGTTTAAGAATTTTTGTAAACTGAAACTAAGCTAAAAGAAAGACAAAAAGAAAAGAAGAAGAATGGGAATTGGGGGGCAAGAGCACGGCAATTGCTTCAGAAAAAAAGAATGTAGGATGTTACGTGAAGATGAAGGCTGCACTTGCTTTTATAGATGGCCAAATATCCTTTTCCTGAAATCAATTCTTGACTTCTTCAACTTTGGCGGCAACGGTTGTTCCTTTTCTGTGCTTCTCTTTTTCTTTCCAAAGCAGCTGCTTCCTGTATTTCCTTAGAGTCTTTGTGCTGCGGACTTCTCAAATTTCCTTTTCCCTTTCTTTGACCAAAATCAACTTCCTATTTTGCTTAGTCTGGCCGAAATCATATCTTTGGATGCTTCTTGTCTTGTTTCCAATTTTGTCTTGGCTTGTGCAACGGATTTGTTCTCTTTTTTGTTTCCTTTCACGAATTGAACTTTGACTTTTCCAACATTTGCTTCTTTTCTTTGTCCTTTTTCTTTCTTTTCCTGCTTATTTCCTCTTTCTCAAGGCCGGTTGCCTTGCTTCTTCTTCTTCTTTTTCCAGTTTTTGTTTGTTTCCTATTGCCAAAGACTTGTTTTCTTTTTGCTTTCCTTTCTTCTTGTAGCTGCTGGATTTTTCTTTTTGTCTTCAATTGTTGCCTTTTATCACATTTTTCTCCAATTCACCATTTTTCATACCTAAAACAAAAAGTATATTAAAACCAAATAATTTTTCATAAAATTCAAATTAATATTAAAGAAATATTAATAAGAAAAATATATAATTTAAGCCCTATCAAATCCCCCACACCTAAATCATGCTTGTCCTCAAGCATACATTAGATCAACATCTCCCTCTCCATTCCTTTCCCTTTTTCAACCCATCCACAAATAACTCAAAATCATCATACGTTAGAAATCAAGATTGGAATGACAATCCAACGAACAAGTAATCATAGCCTAATTTCCTTAACAAAACATGCACATCTCATTAATCTCAACAATTTTATTGAAATCAAATGCAACAAAATTTGATAACTTCTCACAGATTGCACTCTAAGCCCTCAAAATGTTTAGGGGTTCAATATAGCACTCAAAGCAAACATAGCATGTCATTACCATAGGCTTGCTTATATATCACATCTCCACCACCTATAAATATGAATCCATACAACAATCAAAGGGTCTTTATAAGGGTTGTAACGGGGCTTAGGTAAAGGTAGGTAAAAAGAAAGGAAAATTTAGGCTACAGACATCAAGATATGTAAGAACTTCCTTGCATGACTCAAAAGTCGCAACAATAGCACCGCATTAGAACCACTTCCTTAGTTCATATAACATGTATTCCCCTTTTTGCAACTTTATCATATAATTGGACTATATACAATGAAGCACATTTACTTTGTCCACTCTTTGTAGGGAATACTTTTCACTTTTCTCATCTCTTTTTTTCTTTCTCTCTTTCTTTTTTTTTCACACTTTTCATCATTCTTTTTTTTTCATTTTCTCTTTCTTTTTTTCTTTTTTTCTCTTTTCCCACTTCCCTTTTTTTTTCCGGTGGTTCTTTTCCTTGGAATCAAAAGAAAATATCATACAATTCATTCCCACATATTCTTGACAAGGGTTCAACAATGGTAAGAACAAAACAACGGTTTATGGCTAATGATGTGGTGTTATAACAAAGAAAGGTTAAGGCTCAAAATTGGCTAACTAAGGATATATGTAATAGGATGGCTTTTTAGAAAGTTTAATTGGCTACTCCTAAATGCCCTTATCATTTCACAGCATGAATTCACAATGTGATCTCAACATGCATAACAAAGCAAGTTCTAGAATGAACATAGCATATTTGACAACACTCCACAAAGAATTATGTGAGCAAGAAAAGGAAATGCTCTTAGGCTCAAATACTCACAATGGGTTCAATGTATCAAATATTGCACATTCTCATTCAATTCAATCATTAAAATCAACGAGATGCTTTAAAATTTTAAAAACAAAGGCTAATCATACTTTTCCATCTTCATGCTTTCCAACTCAACTACTAATGCATGCTAACCAAGAGTTACTTGAAACAAGTATAAAAAGAGTTAGGAATTTCAAGGAAAACATTCAAATTGTCAAGCATAATTGTGCAAAAAATTTGTTTTATCAAAATAATTCAAATAACCACAAAAACACAAAAGCACTCCCCCACACCTAAATTATACATTGTCCCCAATGTATAAAAGACTTGTGCACGCAAATCAGAAAATAAAAAAATAAAAGCAATGGAATAAGAAACTTCCCTGAATCACGGCACAAGCAATAGACTATGGTGAGGTGGGGCATGGAGGAAGGTGAAAAATGAAGTAGTCAGCAAGCCGTGCATCTTCTCCACCAAATTTCTAAAGCTTAGATTCTAAAAAAAAAACAAGGATGACGCCAAGGATAAAGAAAAATAACAATAATAATAAAAGAAAGAATAGAAAGTAAAAGAAAAAGAAGAAATCCTTTGGGTTGTCTCCCAAGTAGCGCAATTGTTTAACGTCGTTATGCTCGACGTCTTCACTTCACATTAAAAATCCGGGTAAATGGGCGAGGTTAACTTAATGTCAAGCAAAGTTGAAACATTAACCTCGTCATGAAATATCTTGAGTCGATGCCCGTTTACCTTGAAGATCTTTCCTGTTTCTAAACTTTGAATTTCAACTGTACCATAGGGGAAAACTTTAGTAACAAAAAATGGACCAAGCCATCGAGAACGTAACTTACCGGGCATGAGCTTCAATCTAGAATTGTATAACAAAACCTTTTGACCCACATCAAATTGTTTCCTCATGAGAACATTGTCATGAAACAATTTGGTCTTCTCCTTATACATCTTTGAATTTTCATAGGCATCCAATCTCAATTCTTCCAACTCTTGCAACTGCAATTTCCTAGAGTTTCCAGCTTCATCCAAATCCATATTAGTTTGATGAACTGCCCAATAAGCCTTATGTTCAATCTCGACTGGAAGATGACAAGCTTTGCCAAAAACCAACCGAAATGGAGACATCCCAATCGGAGTTTTGTATGCAGTCCGATAAGCCCATAATGCATCATCTAGGCGTAAGCTCCAATCTTTCCTCCCCGGGTTGACCGTTTTCTCCAAAATAGCTTTTACCTCACGATTGGAGATTTCCGCTTGGCCATTTGTTTGAGGATGATATGCCGTTGCTACCCGGTGATGTACTCCATATTTCTTTAACAAGGCCTCAATTGTCTTATTGCAAAAATGGCTTCCTTGATCACTGATGATTGCTCGAGGTATCCCAAATCTACTAAAAATGTTAGTTTTTATAAAACCTGCAACTATCTTAGAATCATCAGTTTTAGTGGCCTTTGCCTCTACCCATTTTGAAACATAATCAACTGCTAAAAGAATGTATAAATTTCCACAAGATGAAGGAAAAGGTCCCATGAAATCAATTCCCCAAACGTCAAATATTTCACAAACCAAAATAGGTGTTTGGGGCATCTCATTCCTATGGGACAACGTACCTGTTCTTTGGCATCGATCACAACTTTTACAAAATAAGTAAGCATCCCTAAACAGGGTTGTCCAATAAAGGCCACTATCCAATACCTTCCTAGCAGTTCTTTTTGGTCCAAAATGACCTCCACAAGCAAGATTATGGCAAAAAGAAAGAATAGAGTGATGCTCATTTTCAGGGACACATCTCCTAATGACTTGATCAGAGCAAAATTTCCAAAGATATGGTTCATCCCAAACATAATATTTTGCCTCAGCTTGTATTTTTGCCCTTGATAATGTATTTAAACCACTTGGTAGGACTTTGGCAACCAAATAATTAACAATATCAGCATACCAAGGAACCATACCTTCGAGTTGAAAGAGATGTTCATCAGGAAAATTTTCAAAAATGGGTAGTGATTCTTCCTCCTGAACTAACCTGCTCAAATGGTCAGCCACCAAATTTTTGGCTCCTTTGCGATCTCTTATCTCAAGGTCAAATTCTTGGAGCAGCAAAATCCATCTAATGAGGCGAGGCTTTGATTCCTTCTTGGAAAGTAGGTACTTCAAAGCTGCATGGTCAGAATAAATAATTACTTTAGATCCAAGTAGATATGATCTAAATTTATCTAAAGCAAAAACAATTGCCAAAAGCTCCTTCTCAGTAGTAGTGTAATTGCATTGGGCCGCATTCAATGTCCTTGAGGCATAATAAATGACGTGGCTCTTTTTATCAACTCGTTGGCCAAGGACAGCTCCCACCGCATAGTTGCTTGCGTCACACATGAGTTCAAAAGGCAAGTTCCAATCTAGTGGTTTAAGGATAGGTGCTGTCGTCAACAAACTCTTGAGTTTATCAAACGCCTTTTTACAATCATCACCAAATTCAAAAACTACATCCTTTTGGAGCAGATTGGACAAGGGCAATGCAATTTTTGAAAAATCTTGAATAAATCTGCGGTAAAAACCTGCATGGCAAAGAAAAGCACATACTTCCCTAACATTTGTAGGGTAAGGTAAGCTCACAATAAGATCTATCTTAGCTTTGTCCACTTCTATGCCTCTAGAGGAAATTACATGTCCTAAAACAATGCCGTCATTTACCATAAAATGACATTTTTCATAATTTAAAACCAAATTGGTTTCTATGCACCTTTTCAGAATTTTTGTCAAATGGTCTAAGCAATTATCAAAGGAATCTCCATAAACAGTAAAATCATCCATGAACACTTCTATGCAATTTTCTAAGAAATCAGAAAAAATACTTAGCATGCATCTTTGAAATGTACCTGGAGCGTTGCAAAGGCCAAAAGGCATCCTTCTATATGCAAAAGTCCCAAAAGGGCAAGTGAAAGTAGTTTTCTCTTGATCCTCTTTAGCTATAGTAATCTGGTAATAACCTGAAAATCCATCAAGAAAGCAAAAGAAAACTTTTCCAGCCAATCTTTCTAACATTTGGTCTATGAAGGGTAGGGGAAAATGGTCTTTTCTAGTTGCTAAATTCAACTTTCGGAAATCAATGACCATTCGCCACCCATTTTGAATCCTCATGGGCACCAATTCATTATTTTGATTTCTTACCACTGTAATCCCAGTTTTCTTTGGCACCACATGAACTGGACTTACCCACTTACTGTCAGAGATTGGGTAAATAATTCCTTCAGCAAGTAGCTTAAGGACTTCCTTCATTGCCGGATTCAACTTCCTTTGAGCTTCCCTTACTGGCTTAGCATCTTCTTCAAGAAGAATGCGATGCATACAGATTGCTAGACTTATTCCTCTAATGTCAGCCAGTTGCCAACCAATTGCCAATTTATGCTCCCTTAAAACTGCCACTAACCTCTCTTCCTGGTCCTTTGTTAACTGTTTTGAAACTATGACCGGAAGGGTCTCATTGTCCCCCAAATATACATATTTAAGATGATCTGGTAATTGCTTTAATTCAAGTTTTGGGGCCTGCAAAATAGAAGGTAACACTTTTTCTTGAGATAAAGAAAATTCAATATTAAAAAGTGTTGACCTTTCCTGTGTGTCCTTGATATAGTCAATATCATAGCACAATTCAACGGTCTCTTCCTCAAACAATTTTTCTTCCTTCTTAGTGTTTTCTTCATCAAAAGTTTCCTGTGCAATAGAATCAACAGTATCAATAGAGCAAATCGAATGAGCCTCAGGAGGATATCTCATAGCATCAAAAATATTAAATTTAACAATCTCCCCATCAAACTCTACAGAAAGAACGCCCTCATCTACATCTATCTTTGTTTTAGCTGTCTTCATGAAGGGTCTCCCTAGCAAAATTGGGGCTGAAATTGTGTTTGAGTCATCCTCCGTTTTTAGGATGTAAAAATCTGCTGGAAAAATTAGCTCATTGACCTGCACCAAAACATCCTCAATAACCCCTTCAGGGTAAGCATTAGACCGGTCAGCAAGTTGAATTACTATCCTAGTCTCTTTCAAAGGACCCAAATTTAAAGTTTTGAAAATTGAGTAGGGCATGACATTTATAGAAGCTCCTAGATCAAGCATAGCTCGCTCAATTTTCTTATCTCCAATAACACATGGAATTGTGAACATACCTGGGTCCTTGCATTTTTCAGGTAGAGTTTTATGAGTGAGCATAGCTGAAACATTCTTCCCTACCTTAATCTTTTCATTTCCCTTAAGCCTTCTTTTGTTGGTGCACAACTCCTTCAAAAATTTTGCATATTTCGGAATTTGTTTGATAGCATCCAACAAAGGTATGTTCACTTCTACCTTTCTAAAGGTGTCTAGAATTTCTTTCTCATAATCCTCCTGTCTTGACTTCGCCAACCTGCTAGGAAAAGGGGGAACAATCGCATTAGGAAATGTTGGCTTAGAATTAGAAGAAAGAGTTACCTTTGATAGCGGTTCAAGTGTGCATTCTTCTTCTTCTTTATTTGCATGCTTCTCTGCATTCTCTGGTTTTTCTGATAGATCAGGTCTTGTATCAATCTTTTTCCCACTTCTTAATACAATGGCATTTGCATTTTCTTTTGGATTAACCACCGGCTGTGAAGGTAACCTTCCAGAATTTTGTGCTTCCAACTTGCTGTCGATGTAGTTGGGTAATTTGGTTCCCCAAAGCTCGTTGCTCCTGTTGCATTTGTTGCATATTAGTAGCAAGTGATTTAACAATATATTCTAAATGCATACCTGAGTTTGAAGATGGAGCTTGTGGTGAAGGTGGCTTATTGTAAGGTTGTGGTGGAAATCTCTGTTGTGCTCCTTGGTTCCCATAACTGAAATTCGGATGGTCCCTCCATCCAGGGTTGTAAGTATTAGAGTAGGGATCATATCTCCGTTGAGGCTGACCAGGAAACCCTCCTACGACATTAATTTGTTGATGTGAATCTTCTTGCAGTGTAGGACACATGTCCGTAGGATGACCAGGAATCGAGCATATTCCACAGACCTTAGCAGTTTGTATGTGCCCTGTAGCCAATTGACGAACCATAGTAGTTAGATCAGCAATTTGATTTTTAAGATCAAAAGTGTCTACCTCATTGACCCTCTTAAAATTCCCTTCAACTCGGGTTCCGAATTGTTGAGAATTTTCTGCCATATTAGATATCAATTGCCGAGCCTCTTGCTGGTGTTTTGTTCACTAATGCTCCTCCACTGGCTGCATCTACCATGCTCCTATCCATTGGTAATAACCCTTCGTAGAAGTATTGGATGAGGAGTTGCTCAGGAATTTGATGGTGGGGACAACTAGCACCGATTGTTTGAATCTTTCCCAATACTCATAGAGAGTTTCCCCACTATGTTGTCGTATCCCACATATTTCTTTCCTAATATTTGCAGCCCGAGATGCAGGGAAAAACTTTTCTAAAAATAATCTTTTCATCTCGTCCCATGAGGTGATTGAACCAGAAGGAATGTAGTATAACCAATCCTTCGCCTTATCTCCTAAGGAAAAAGGAAAGGCTCTCAACTTGATTTGCTCTTCCGACACTCCTTGTGGTCTCATACTAGAACACACGACATGGAACTCCTTTAGATGCTTGTGCGGATCTTCACCTACAAGACCATGAAAAATAGGCAATAAGTGGATTAAACCAGATTTTAATTCAAAACCAACATCTAAAGTAGGAAATTGAATGCAAAGAGGTTGATGGTTTAAAGTAGGAGCTGCCAACTCCTTTAACGTTCTATCTCCCATGGTTGCAAATTCGGCAATCTCCAATTCGGTAGATTCCGTTTCAATGTCCACCTCTGAAGATAAACCACCTTTTCTTTGCTTAGCCTCTTTTCTTAGTTGGCGAGCAGTCTTCTCAATTTCAGGATTGTATTCTAATTCGCCTTCCTGAGAAGCACGAGTCATATAAGAAAGAAAAAATATTAGTAGCACTAAATGTTCAAAACAAAGAACTAATTGGTTCCCCGGCAATGGCGCCAAAATTTGGCAGGATTGTCAAAGCCTGCAAAATTAATTACTGGTCCTTAAGTAATTACAAATTAAATTTGCAGTAGTAGTAGACCAGGTCGAGTCCCAAGGGAACCGAAGTGTAATTCCAAGTTTTGAAAAATAAAAATAAAACAATGGGGATTTTTAAATGTGTAACTAAACTACGAAAATTTTGAAAATAATAAAAATAAATATTTAAAACAATAAAAATAGAAAATAACAAAAGTTACCAATTAACCAAGTTTCTAATCCAAGGGTTGATTTCATTCAATTGCATCACTGATCATAGGTCACGAAAAATAATCTTGCAAATTCAAATATTTAACTTGGAACCTATTAGGATAGCCATAATAAATCTCCGTTTTCCTAATATAATTGACCGAGCCCAGCACCCTAAATCAAAACTTACCATTAATTGACTGGGCACGTGATGAGAATCAAATATTCATAAACTTAGATATGTGTTTTTCATGCTTTAGCATAGATTTCATTGAGATATGCCATGTTTATTAGATAAATCACATTATATTTGTGATTCTCATATTTTATGTGTTTTGTAGGAAAAAGGGATAAAAACCACTTATCTTCTAAAGTTCATAACTTTTGATGCAAATGTCCAAATGAGATGACTGAAGATGCTATGGAAATATGAGAAAGAGATAGAAAACTTTTATGAACAAAGGTTTCTCAAATTCCGAAAGCAAATGGACCAAAACTGGGCAAAAGCAGAACATGGCAGAACCGAAGAAGAGGAAAACAGGGAGAAAAATCAGCCATCTTCCGGAGGCCATAACTCTTGATTCATACGTCAAAATGAGATGATTCAAGATGCTATGGAAAGCTGAAAAAGAGAGGAAAAACTTTTATGCAGAGAGTTTTGTCAAAATCCGGACGAAAAGGGACCAAAATGGGACGAAATCAGTACGACGCCTGAATCCTGAAATTTGCAAATTTCGTCCCTAATGTTTTGGAAGCTTTACATTTTCTCCCCAACGCCCCTAGCTGTATTAATATCCCATTTTCTGCAGAAAAACAAGAAGTAGGAAGTAGTAGGACAAGTTAGAGTAGGTTAGGGTTAGTTTTTACATATTTGCATTTGTTCCCCAACTCACACCCGTGAGTTTCATTGGAGGCTAGGGTTTGGTTCTTTTTGTGGCTTGAAAACTGGAATCCTTGGAGTTGTTTTGGCTTGTAAGGTGTTGGAATTTGTTGGATTTACCAATCTTTTGATTAAGGGAAGTATCTCTTTCAATTTTTTATGCTTTCAATGGTGATATTTCCTTGTGATTTTTGTTTGCTTGAAGCCATGAAAGGCTAAATTTTCTTGGGTGATTCTTGGTGCTTGATGTATGGGTTAGGTTTATTTTGATTCCTTGTTGGTTGTAGAGTGATGGGCTTGCATTAATTGAAGTTTTCCTACTTGTATTTAATGAATTGACATGCATTGAATGGTGGCCACATTTAGTGTGTGTTCTTGGTGTTCGTGTGTGTTTTAGAATATGCATGAATTTAGACCAAAAAGTAGGAAGAACTACCTAGCATTCTCTAAATTGAGGTGTTTGAGACAAGAAACAACTACCATATGAGATTAATTGTGCACTAAAATTGTGTGGAAGCCATAGGTTTTAGTGTGCAAAGGTAGAAGTGAGACCGAAAGGAGATCTTCTATTCTTTAATTCCATTGAGACCGAAAGGAGATGTGGAGTGAAAAATAGGTGGTTTTCTTAGATTAAACACTTGAACTAGGGAGTGTAAAGTAGTTGGCTAAAACATCTAGGGCAAGAATTGTGCATTAGAGTTGTGTGGAAGCCATAGGCGCTAATGTGCTCTAGGTGGGGATGAGACCGAAAGGAGATTCCTCATTCTATAATTTCGATGAGACCGAAAGGAGATTCGGAGTGAATGGATGTAGTCACTTAGTTAAGATGCCCTACACTCGGTTGCCTTTAGGAGTCAAAATAGCCGACCTTTGCATTGAACCCAAGGATCACCCTCCTTCATCATTTGTGTGTTTTTCTCTTTGTTTCAATGGTGTTGTTTTAGTTATTTAAATTTCACTTTCTAAATCATTGCTTTAAGACACATAGATAGCAAATAATTAGTTGCACTTAAATTTTGGTTTTGCCCCCTTCCCTGTGGAAAATGATCCCTATGCTTTACTACAATTGATTAAGTGAGGTTTAGGTGTATATTTGTGTGAGTTTGAGCTTTATTTTGGCACTTTTGCACACACCCAATTCGCTCACCAGCACGATAGCGTTCCATATCAATTAAATGATAGCATTAAGATCTATGAAAACAGTTAAACCAAAATTAAAATACCGAAATAGCTGCAGTAAATTAATCTTGTCCCATTAATTCCTCCAAGCTAAGCATGCATATTTACAAACATAAACAATTTTAACTTAGTTGCTACTTGGTCCACTTATTCATGACAATTACGGATCATTGAACTCATGGATAGCAATAGAATAAATAATGAACAATTAAATTGTCAGATTAATTAATCATCAATTATTCATAAAATTAAATCAAGAATTAACAAGTATTTGAATAAAAGCAAGAAAATAAAATTAAGAACAAAACCTCACAGTAATTGCAATTGAAATCAATCTTTCCCTTGAATTAGAAAAGAAAATTTAGCCACTCATGGTGGCATACATGATTGCTGGAATTGTTTAAGAATTTTTGTAAACTGAAACTAAGCTAAAAGAAAGACAAAAAGAAAAGAAGAAGAATGGGAATTGGGGAGCAAGAGCACGGCAATTGCTTCAGGAAAAAAAAAGAATGTAGGATGTTCTGTGAAGATGAAGGCTGCACTTGCTTTTATAGATGGCCAAATATCCTTTTCCTGAAATCAATTCTTGACTTCTTCAACTTTGGCGGCAACGGTTGTTCCTTTTCTGTGCTTCTCTTTTTCTTTCCAAAGCAGCTGCTTCCTGTATTTCCTTAGAGTCTTTGTGCTGCGGACTTCTCAAATTTCCTTTTCCCTTTCTTTGACCAAAATCAACTTCCTATTTTGCTTAGTCTGGCCGAAATCATATCTTTGGATGCTTCTTGTCTTGTTTCCAATTTTGTCTTGGCTTGTGCAACGGATTTGTTCTCTTTTTTGTTTCCTTTCACGAATTGAACTTTGACTTTTCCAACATTTGCTTCTTTTCTTTGTCCTTTTTCTTTCTTTTCCTGCTTATTTCCTCTTTCTCAAGGCCGGTTGCCTTGCTTCTTCTTCTTCTTTTTCCAGTTTTTTGTTTGTTTCCTATTGCCAAAGACTTGTTTCCTTTTTGCTTTCCTTTCTTCTTGTAGCTGCTGGATT
This sequence comes from Gynochthodes officinalis, assembly GCA_020080225.1. Classification (NCBI taxonomy): domain Eukaryota; kingdom Viridiplantae; phylum Streptophyta; class Magnoliopsida; order Gentianales; family Rubiaceae; genus Gynochthodes; species Gynochthodes officinalis. Next base: position 29,639,899 of record CM034625.1, on the reverse strand, counting down.
TTTCTTTTTGTCTTCAATTGTTGCCTTTTATCACATTTTTCTCCAATTCACCATTTTTCATACCTAAAACAAAAAGTATATTAAAACCAAATAATTTTTCATAAAATTCAAATTAATATTAAAGAAATATTCATAAGAAAAATATATAATTTAAGCCCTATCATTAAGGAACAGAAATTGTTTAGTAATGTAAAGGTATGGCAATGAACTTAGTACCTGCCCTTTTAATATAGATTATATACATTTGTGGATAACAATTGATCATGACAATGTATATATAGGTGGAAGTAATAGTGGAGAATGTGGCTGGTTTGAAGAGGAATTACTCAATTAGCGAAGAATTGAAACAAATTAGGTGTCAACAAAAGAGAATTGAATACATGATCAAAGATGAGATCCAACATATGAGAAAGTATGAGAAGGCCATGGAAGAATGCCTAGGGGTAATGGAGGCCACAATTGCTTTGAATCAAGCCATGGTCATGATGGTATTACAAAGGTTAGTGAAAATGAAACAAACTTGTAGTGAATTCGAGGGCAAAAATCCAACATTTTGCCGAAGAATTGATTCAAGTGAGTGCAATTCCATAATTTCCTCACAGACAACGCACACCATAATGACAATTTGGTTGACACAAAGGGTGGAAAAGGCATTGAAACAAAGAAGGGGATAATGAACATGAACAAAGTGGACAACAATGATGTTGTTGAGAACAGAGAAAACAAAGTGAAAAACTTGCATTGTGAGTATAGGGGTTCTACGAATAGAAAGGGAGATGTTGGAAATGTTAAAAATGAACAAGCATTAAATATTGAAATTTGGGACAACATAGATGGTGCAATACAAAATGTCCTTTTGTCCTTGAAGAGTCCTAAAAAAGAGGTAGTATCTACTTCAAATATGTATGATCACGAGGAATTTGTAACTATAAGTGATCGTGAGATTTCAGAAGTTGCAAGTTCACCACCTTTGTTAAAGAAGGGATGCAGAAGGGGAGGGGGGGGGAATAGAACTACGAGTGTGGTCAGTGAAAGCAGCACAAAAAAAAATCTTAGAAATCACCACCAAGCCGCATCCAAGAAGGTTCAGAAATGTCAACAACTGTTGCTAGATAGAGAAAGAGATTGGAATGGTAGCTACAATCTCTATTCCATGATGTAAACAATAAAGTAATAAGAACAATGGTATGTGCCCCTCTACTTACATTTTTTTTTCAGTTGACATTCATTGCATATAACTAGTTGAAGATATCGAATAAACTAAGTCTTTTTGTTTATTTTCTGTGGCAAAAGGAGAAGGAAGGACACATAGCATCTCTAGTAGTTGATCATAGAGAGAAAATAACTTAGTATCTGATGAGTAATAAACTTTAGATGAGGTCTGACAAAGTAAATTTTATATGTTATAGTTTGTTCATCTAATGTATTGGTTGTAGTTTGTTTCTGTAATGCATTGGTTTGAGTCATTTCATCTTGTGTGCTATAAATGGTTTCTCTTTCATACTAGATTTAACATAACATGACAATGACTGTATATGACAATACTATCCTGGTAAAGATACAAGAGCATGAGGTAAGGCGAGACACTATGCAAACATTACAACCTAGACATTGGTTGGAATCTGAGGTAGGTATTCCCATTAGTACATTAGAAATTTTAGTTTCTAAATGTTTCATAATTTCTTTGTTGGTCTATTTCTCATACAAATTTCTTGATTGTGTATATCATAAATTGCTATTGTGGCATGATGACAACCATGCCAGGAAATTACAGAAAAATGGACAACCCTTTTGAATTTGGTTTCTCCCCACATGGTTTTAAGTGTTTCCTCCTTGTGATTATTTTTAATGAGTTTATAGTGCACAATAGTTGGTATTTAATTCTATTTTTTGCATGTAATCTTCAGAGGTACCTTAAAAAAAAGAAGGGAAATGATAAAATGTTCAAAATCTACTTGCAAGGTGACAAATGCGGTGGACCACTGTTTGATTGCGAGAAGGTGACTCCATTACAATAATATAGTGTACTTGATACTTGTTAAGCTTTAAAAATCTCATTATTTTGAATGGTGAATTTTAGATTTTCATACCATTGCACTAGAATGGAAACCATTGGCTTATGTTACAAATTAACACAATCAACCCCAGAGCATTTGGCTTAGACTCTCTTCATGGTGACAAGTCAGACTATAGCATCTATTCCGAAGTACAAGGAATTGTAAGCTTTCTAGTTTTTTTATTCTCATACTTACATGCTTCTTTATTTTTAAATTGCATGATTGTTGTTTAATTGTAACTTGTGTTATTAGCTGAATTGATTGCATGAGATTCTCGTGTTTGGCTTTCCAAATGAGTACAATACCAACGTTGCCCACTTTGTAATCTTGTGGCCTACATGGTGTGCTACTAGAGATAATTGGTAGGATATATGGTTCAATGCGTGTCCTTTACTATTATAATTTGAATGTACTTTTCTTTTCAAATACATGTCGAGTGTGGTTCATATCTAGCTTCGATTGTGGAATGTTTGTTGTGAAGTTCATAGAAAATCATGCTATCAATAACATGACGTCTAAATTCCAGTTACATATGTGTGTCGTGTTTTGTGAACATGTTATTTTTATTTGCAATCGGGAGTATTTGAAATTTGCTCCCCTTATTTGCCTTACAGTTTGACTCAACTGCCGCCCAATTTGCTCCCCAGGAGCTATTTCTATATGAAGTAAATGTCAATAGGGATTCTATATTGCGTTCAATTGAGCTTCTGTGATCACCAAAATTAGATGTGGTGTTATTGTATGAAAACACATCTCAAAATGAACTTACAATGGATAAGTGTTATTTTGTAACATTCATATATTGATTGATCTTGTAATCCTATTCTTCCATCTCATATACTGGTCGTTCAATAGGATAGTTATACTTCATTGATCGACCATTTAATCCTATTCCTCTTTCATATCATATACTTGTTGAACATGATAGTTGTACTTTAACAGGGGATAACTGTACTAACAACTTGAGCAAACTTTGGCCAGTCTAAATTAAGTGTTTACAATACGTTTGGGCAGCTGATAAGTGAATTAAATGATAACTTCTAGGTTAAGATATCTCTATTATCTTATCCATTTATGGGAGAATTTAGCCTTATCTAGCTTGAATTGCTATTTTGTAGGAGGAAAACTTCTGGAGAAAGATAAGACCGAAGATTGCTTGAAAAGCCACGATTTTGTTGAAAAAAAGAAGCACTGGGATACTGATGCCATGGCATGTAACTTTTCATGCCACAGCATGGAGGAAATTGGCAGACTTACGGAAACTGAAAGAATACGCAAATCAGATTATTCGGATGAGACAAATGACTTCTACTCAACTTGGACTTCTAATCTTCATGGACCAGAACAACTATAAATGGAGGAGGCCAACAACAACAGAGAACAGAACAACACAACAATGATAGAATAGAGATAGTTAGACATAATTTTATGTTTATGCAAGCCATGTTTAGTGGCTGAAATTCTCTTCTTTAGGACAGGGATGTAACCATCATTACGTAATTTTCATTTATATAATTGTGGTTTTATCCAATATCTGATTTATTTGGTATTATTTCTTGTAAATGCTTGATCACCATTTGCATGTTTAAGGTATTGGTGAAGAGGCGACAGCTGACATCAATATTAGTTCGTGAATTCTTCAAACTTTAATTGTGAATCACGATAGTAGATTCTCAATTTCTGCAGCATAGTATTCTTTTGTTCATCATGCATTCATAGTAATTTTGGAGTCACGAAAGTAGTCCCATAATTATTATTTGAATATAATATTATACTCTGAGAGGAGATAATGTTTAATTATGTGAATAGTTGTGAGGATTTATCACAAATTAATTATATGAATGGAATTTATAGTAATGGTTGGTGAAATCCCGAGTCCTAAAGTTTATTTACCTGAATTCTTTTAGTTGAACATACTGCTTTTAATTGGTTTTTATTATTACATCCACTTCTCCTTTACATGTTGATCTAGATAATAGGTACTAATATTGCTCAACCGGTAGTTGTTCACCTCCCTGTGGGACGATACTCGTAATTATACTATAATTGCATGACTTGCAATTAGAGGTTAGAAAACTCCGAGTCAAATTTTGGCGCCGTTGCCGGGGAGGCGTATTCAATATCACATTAGTAATATTTTTCCTATTAATTTAGATTGTATTTTGTTTACTGTTGTTAATTAATTATTGTTGTGTTTTATGCCCAGGAGAACACGTGATTTAGTGCCATATAATCCTGAGATTGAAAAGACTTACAGGGCATTAGCTAAAGAAAGCAAACAAAGGAAGGAAGCTCTCAAAATGGCAGAAGATAATCCAATTCCTGCAAGAGTTTTGTTACGTGATTTTGCTATGCCTACACCTGAGGGAGCACGTGCAAGTATTTCAAGACCTGTGGTAAATGCTAACAATTTTGAGTTAAAACCTACACTTATTCATATGGTTCAGCAAATTCAATTTGGAGGAGAGTTGTTTGAGGATCCAAATATTCATTTGCCAAATTTTTTTAGAAATCTGTGATACTATAAAAATGAATGGGGTAACCGATGATGCCATTAGACTAAGGTTGTTTTCTTTTTCATTAAAAGATAAAGCTAAAGCTTGGCTCACTTCTTTTCCGTCTGGTACTTTTACCACTTGGGCGGGTTTATCTCAAGCATTTTTAAACAAATATTTTCCTCCTGGTAAAACTGCTAAGCTACGTAATGACATTGCTAGCTTTACACAATTAGATAATGAATCATTATATGAGGCATGGGAAAGATATAAAGAACTGCAAAGAATGTGTCCTCATCATGGTCTTCCTGGGTGGCTAATCTTACAAACTTTTTATAATGGATTGAACCAATCTATTAAAACTTCTGTAGATGCAGCCGCAGGTGGTACTTTAATGGGTAAATCACTAGAGGAAGCATATAATTTGCTGGAAGAAATGTCTTCAAATAATTTTCAGTGGTCTAATGAGAAGAATCAACAAAGAAAGGTACCTGGAATGTATGGAGTAGATAAAGTAGATTTGTTGAGTGCTAAAATTGATTCCTTAACTAATATGTTTGAAAAATTAAGTAGTGCAAATGTTATCTCCAATTCTATTTTGTGCTGTGACAATTGTGGAGAATCTCACACCACTGCTGAGTGTTTACAGGTAGAAAATGCACAACTTGCTCAAAACTTTAACAGGCCACAGCAGTACAACCCCTATTCCAACACATATAATCCAGGCTGGAGGAATCACCCGAACTTTTCATGGACAAATCAGAATACTGCCGGAAGCAGTAACGTGAGACAATTTAACCCAGCAGGATTTCAGCCAAAACCACATCAAGCTGAGGTAAAACCATCATGGGAAGTAGCGATAGAAAAGCTGACTGGTGCCACTTCGGATAGGTTTGAAAAACTGGAAGCAAAACTGGATCAAGTTGTGGCAGTAAACAAAAATCTGGAATTTCAGATAGGCCAGATTGCTAATTCTATAAGTGCTAGAGACAAAGGGAAGCTACCTAGCATGCCGGAAATAAACCCAAAGGAGCAGTGCAAAGCAATAACATTGCGCAGCGGAAAGCAGTTGGGTGAAGAGAACAAGAAAGAACAAGAAAAGGAACTGGTGACACGGGAAAAGATGAAAAATTAATGGAGGAAGAACCTGAGATTGAAGGAGAACCCTTGAAGGAAGCTCCTGAAGTAGTGAAGGAATCGGAACCTTATGTTCCGCCAATACCATTTCCTCAAAAATTGAAGAAATTTAGAGATGACAAGCAATTTCAAAAATTTGTTCAAGTGTTCAAGCAGTTACACATCAACATACCTTTTGCTGATGCTCTTGCTCAAATCCCTGCATATCCTAAATTTTTGAAGGAAATCATGTCTAACAAGAGGAAGTTGGAAGATTTTGAGACGATACCCTTGACTGAGGAAATTAGTGCTCTAATTCAGAATAAATTACCTCAAAAGCTCAAAGATCCAGGGAGTTTTTCTATCCCTTGTACCATTGGTGAAATAAACTTTTCTAAAGGATTATGTGATTTAGGAGCTAGTGTTTCTTTAATGCCTTTATCTGTTTCAGAAAAATTAGGATTAAAGGAGTTGCAACCTACTAACGTGACTTTACAATTGGCTGACAGGTCTTTAACACACCCAGTAGGAATTCTGGAAAACGTGCTTGTCAAGGTCAACAACTTCTTCATTCCTACAGATTTTGTAGTATTAGAAATAGATGAGGACGTTGACATTCCAATCATTTTGGGAAGACCCTTTTTAGCTACAGCTGGGGCAGTCATTGATGTGCAGCACGGTAAACTAACATTTAGAATCGGTGATGAGCAGGTAGAATTCAATGTATTTAAATCTTGCAAATATCCGTCTTTTACCGATCATGTTTATTGTATGGATATTTTTACTAAGCTTACTGATGAGTTTGCTAGAATTGACAAGTCAAGGGATCCGTTGGAGGAATGTTTGGTTAATGCAGGAACTCCACAGGATGAGGATGAAGAAGTTTCGTTGATGGCCAGTGCATTGGGAGGAGCTGAATTCAGTCCCAATCAACGAGGTAAAATTCATGTGGAAGAATTAAAGAAAGATAAGTTATTATCGTCTTCATCCAATAATCAACTTACAGGTATGGAGTTAAAACCTTTACCTTCTCATTTAAAGTATGTATTTTTAGATAATGATCAAAAGTTACCTGTGATAGTAAATGCAAACTTAACTGACTTGCAATTAGAAAAATTATTGCGTGTCTTGAGATCCAAGAAAAAGGTTATAGGTTGGTCTATAAGTGATCTTAAGGGAATTAGCCCTTCATTTTGTATGCATAGAATCTTAATGGAAGAAAATCATAAACCCATTGTGGAAAATCAAAGAAGACTGAATCCAAACATGAAAGAAGTTGTAAGATTAGAAATTTTAAAATTATTAGATGCTGGAATAATTTATCCCATTTCTGACAGTTTATGGATTAGTCCAGTACAAGTGGTACCAAAGAAGGGAGGGATCACAGTAGTGCTAAATGAACATAATGAACTACTACCCACAAGAACAGTAACTGGATGGAGAGTCTGTATAGATTACAGAAAATTAAATAAAGCCACTAGAAAGGATCATTTTCCTTTACCGTTTCTTGAGCAAATTTTAGAAAGACTGGCTGGCTATGCATTTTATTGTTTCTTAGATGGGTATTCAGGATATAATCAGATTCATATAGCACCTGAGGACCAAGAAAAAACAACCTTTACATGTCCATATGGTACATTTGCTTTTCGTAGAATGCCTTTCGGATTGTGTAATACTCCCGCTACTTTTCAACGTTGCATGATGGCTATATTCTCTGATTATGTTGAAAAAATTCTGGAAGTATTTATGGATGATTTCTCTGTTTTTGGTTCTTCTTTTGATAACTGCCTAGCTAACTTATCTCAAGTTTTGCAGCGTTGTGAAGAAACAAATCTGGTATTAAATTGGGAGAAATGTCATTTTATGGTAACAGAAGGAATTGTTCTTGGCCATAAAGTGTCAGCAAAGGGAATTGAGGTGGATCGTGCAAAAGTTGGAATTATTGAGAAATTACCTCCACCCACATCTGTTAAGGAAGTTAGAAGTTTTCTAGGATATGCTGGTTTTTACAGACGCTTTATAAAAGATTTTTCAAAAATTGCAAAACCACTGTGTAACTTGCTAAATAAAGATGTGGATTTTTATTTTGATTCTAGCTGTTTAGAGTCTTTTAATAAATTGAAGCATGCTTTGATTTCTGCCCCTATTATGGCTGCACCCGATTGGAACTTACCTTTTGAACTAATGTGTGATGCTAGCAATTTTGCTGTAGGAGCAGTATTAGGACAAAGGAAGGATAATAAGTTGCATGTGATCTACTATGCTAGTCGAATGTTGAATGATGCCCAACTAAATTATGCAACCACTGAAAAAGAACTACTTGCCATTGTTTTTGCAGTTGACAAATTCCGTTCTTATCTTGTAGGTTCCAAGGTGATTGTGTTCACAGATCACTCCGCCATCAAATACTTGTTGTTAAAGAAAGATGCTAAGTCTAGATTGATTCGGTGGATCTTATTGTTACAAGAATTCGACCTAGAAATTAAAGATAAAAAAGGGTTAGAGAATACAGTCGCTGATCATTTGTCTAGACTAGAAGATAATAATAAGGAACCAGAATTGCCTATCAATGAAAATTTTCCTGATGAAAAACTGTTAGCATATTCCATATTACCTTGGTATGCAGATTTAGTCAATTATTTAGTAAGTGGAATTGTGCCTGCAGATTTCAACTATCAACAAAGGAAGAAATTCTTTTGGGAGGCTAAACACTATTTCTGGGAGGAACCATTATTGTTTAAGTTTTGTGCAGATGGGATAATTCGGAGATGTGTACCTCAAGAGGATGTCTCGGATATTCTAAGCCACTGTCATTCTTTGGAATGTGGAGGACATTTTAGCACATAAAAAACAGTGGCTAAGGTATGGCAATCTGGATTTTATTGGCCTTCAATGTATAAGGATGCCAGGAATTATGTTATCTCTTGTGATAAATGCCAAAGGGGAGGTAATATTTCCAAACGTGATGAAATGCCTTTGAATAATATCTTTGAAGTAGAATTGTTTGACATCCGGGCCATAGATTTTATGGGTCCATTTCCATCCTCTTATGGTCATAACTATATTTTAGTTGCAGTAGATTATGTTTCCAAATGGGTGGAAGTAATAGCCACTCAAACTAATGATTCCAAGGTGGTAATGAAGTTCATCAAGAAGAATATTTTCTTTAGATTTGGCATTCCTAGGGCCATCATAAGTGATGAAGGCACCCATTTCTGCAACAAATCATTGGAGGGACTGCTGAGGAAATATGGTGTCACTCATAGAACTGCCTTGGCATATCACCCACAAGCTAATGGGCAAGTAGAGCTGGCCAACCGTGAGCTGAAAAGGATTTTGGAAAAAACAGTGGGAAGTTCACGCAAGGATTGGGCAGCCAAACTGGATGATGCACTCTGGGCATATAGGACTGCATTCAAGACCAACTTGGGAATGTCACCTTACAGGCTAGTATATGGGAAATCTTGTCATCTGCCCGTTGAGGTGGAACACAAATCATACTGGGCTGTTAAAGAGTTAAATATGGATTTGAAGGCTGCTGGAAACATGCGGTTGCTGCAGCTTAGTGAACTTGAGGAGTTTAGATAAGATGCTTACGAGAATACCCGAATGTATAAGGAAAAGATTAAGTTGTGGCATGATAAGCACATCAAGAGGAAAGCGTTTGAAGTGGGACAGAAGGTTTTACTTTTCAATTCAAGGTTGAAATTGTTCCGAGGTAAGCTACGATCTAGATGGTCTGGACCATTCACAATCACTAGAGTCTTCCCCTATGGTGCAGTTGAAATCCACAGTGAGAGGACTGGAGTATTCAAGGTTAATGGCCAAATATTGAAGCAGTATTTTGAAGGACAATCGGTACCAAATGGAGTTGCATGCTCCTTGTCCAGTCCACAAACAAACTAGCTAATGAAAAGTCGAGCTACAGACTATAAACAAGCACCTTGTTGTTATATTTCTTATTTCTTTATTTTCTTTTAATTAGATATTTAGTTTAATTCACTAAAGTTTGCTTGGTATTTTTCATGTTTTTAGATAACTGGAGACAGACCTGGACAAAGAAAAGTAAACTGAAGATGTGGGAAAAATTTCGTTCCAATGCCATGGCATGTAAGTTTGAGTGCCACGGCATCACACACTTCATGGCGAAAGGAGGATTGGACAGAAGATTTTCACCACCGCGGCGCTTATTTTAACGCAGCGACGGTTCGCTTATAAATTTCTCTCCAATGCCATGGCATGTAATTTCCAATGCCATGGCATTACGAATTTCATGGTAGAAAAACGTTGGACAGAAAGTTTTAACCACCGCGGCGCTTATTTCAGCGCTGCGGCGGTTCATTTATTATGCACATATAATAATAAAATAATAATAATAATAATAATAATAATAATAATAGTAATAAGCTATTATCATTGTTCTTTGCCCGGTTTCTAATTCAAAAACTTTCAAAACTTTTCTTCTCCTGATTTTTGTTCTTTTCTCTCTGCCAACCGCCGACCACCGCTCCACTCCACTGCCGCTCCATCCGTCGCACCTCCTCTCCGCCGACTTCGCTCTGTCAACTGCCGTCCCACATCGCCGCCAACAACTATCAGCCGTTGAATACTCTCCACTCCGTTCCCAACGACCACGTCGATTGTCACAAATCTGGTTTGAATATCTTCTTTCTTTCTCCACGGTAATACTCTGTTTGGCATGCTTCTTGGACTGCGGTTGTTGTTTTGATTTTGCTGTGTATTGGTTAACTATCTGAGATTTGGGTTCCTTGATTTTGTTCGATTTTTAAATCCCTGACCGTGTATTCCATAATCCCCAAAATTTGAAGATGCCACCAAAGAAACGAACTAGAGCGGGACAACAAATTCACCTATCAAACTTTGTAAGTGGACAAGTTGCCTCTAGGTATAGGGCCTATAATAACAAACGGATGGCTATCCCTGAACGAGGGTTGAATGTCCCAGGACCTATTAATGATTAAATCCAAAAACGACATTGGGAAAAATTATGTGCCCAACCTGCCCCTACTAGCTTACCCTTAGTAATGGAATTTTATGCTAATGTTAAAGAAGAAGGGGTAACTGACACTGTTTTTGTTAGGGGAAAACAGGTGTGCTTTAGTAGTTTGGCTATTAATAGATTCTATGAGTTGCCGGAACCAACTGAAAATGAAACTGAGGATTTCCATGAATTCTTAAATAGCCCTCTTGATTGGAATGATATTATACGTGGCCTTTGCAAGGAAGCCACAACTTGGAAATATTGTAGAATCTTAGGCGATGTTTCTGTTTTTCCTACAAAACAGTTGGCAGCTTATCCACGCGCATGGTTTTATTTTATTTCTGCCACTTTAATGCCTGCATCCCATTTAAGTTCAGTCCATAGGAATCGAGCAGCGTTGATTTCTGCTATTATCAATGATATTCCTATTAACATCGGTAAAGTCATCCATGAAGCTATTTCATATTGCATTCAGGATGAAAATTTAGCGTTTGTCTGTCCAAATCTTATCACTGGTTTATGTAAGGCAGCAGGTGTTCCTTGGAACGCAGATGAACCAATGCTGCCTGCAAAAGGAATTTTTGATGCTCGATCTTTCCATGCTATGAAGGATTCACAGACTAGTTTTGGACCTGATGCTGAATGTGAACAACCTCCTCCTCCTCCACGCCGGCAAAGCATAGGGCAGAAATTGGAGCAATTAGAAAAGATGGTAAATGATCATATTACTACCTCTCAATCTAACTTTCTTGCCAATCAAAGCAGGATCGAGGAGCTGTTTGAATATCAAAGGCAATCCAATGAAATCCTTCACCAATCTTTGGTTCAGCTTGCCCAGAGAAAGGGAAAAACTCCAGTGGTGTTACCTCCGCTGCCAAGATTTCCGCACAAGGAAGGCAGTTCGAATGATGAGTCTGCATAAATCCGAACAGGGAAGTCCTCCTTTTATCTTGGTTCTTACTTGACTGTTTTTCTTGTTTTCGAAACATTGAGGACAATGTGTATTTCAGTTGGGGGGGGTACCTTTGTGTTTGCTTTGCTTCGCTTTGCGTAGTTTTGTTTAGTCACTTTTGTTTAATCACTTTGTGTTAGTTTTGGTTTTTGAAACTTTTTGTTAGTTTTGGATTTGAAAAAATTTTGACAACAAAACATGAAAAAAATGAAAAAAACAGAATGAAAAGAATGAAAACAAAACAGTAAAAAGGTATTTTATGCTGAAACTATTTGTTATGATCTATGATGAGAATGGTTTAAACCTCAAGCTCATGGGAATATGAAATGCTATGAGAATGAGTAACTCAATCGTTTGATGTGACTTTTACCTAGTTTAACATGACTGGAATTTCTTTGAGCACAACTATGATCGGTCCATTGTTTTGTGTGAAAAGTCTGTATAAACCAAAGGTCTATATCCTTTTGATATCACAATTTGATTTGATTTGGAGATGAAGGTCATAGGCAGTTCTTTGGCCGTTTGAACCTTTCAAGCTAACCTGGTTATGTATCTTATCCATTGAACCTATTTTGAGCCTAAATGATAGAATGGAAAGAACCACCATTCAAGATTATTTTTTCAGAACCTCAGTTACTACCTTATAGCCCTGATTCATGATATTTTTTTTTTATCCTTCTAAAATCCCTTAAAAAGAGTTTAAATGCACTTTGGTATATATGATACAAGGGAAGGAGGGAGACATGGAGTTCAATGTGAGGTCCAAGTTAAGAATGGGTAGAAGAGGAGATAGGTTATGGGTTTAAAAGATAAAGTCTCTTGATACATTGGGTTGAAGGAAGTTGTTATTCTGTTATGAATAATGTCTGTTGTTGTTGATTTATTTTGTAAAAAAAAAAAAAGAGAAAAAAAAAAGAAAGAAAAAAAAAAAGAACAGAACAGAAGAAAAGGAAACAAGAAAGAAAGGGAAAGGGAAAAGAAGATGAAGCGCACTTATTCTGTTGTTCAGCCTCAAAGAATGCTTGTTTAGTGTACATTGTCAAAAGAGATTAGAATACACTAAGTTGGGGGTTGTGATGGAAGGTGCTACAGTTTAAAAAGTATCTGTCCAATGTGCTTACAAGATTTAAACTCTTTTCTTTGATTTTTATATCTTTTCCCCTTCTTTGATAGCCAATCCTGAGCCTAACATTACAAGCTGAAAGTCCTACCTGATCCAAATCGAGTTGGTTGTTTTTATATAAAGGATGTGGATATTTGTTTTATGAACCTGGCTTTAATTTGGAATGATGGGATGTGATCCATAGCACACACACACTCTGGTGATGTTAAGCAGGTTTAGGTTGCTCTTTTGATTGGTCTTACTCATGAATGTGGTGTTTTAATTTTCCTGTGGGTATTGGTTGGAATGTCTGAGATTTAATATAACAACTGATTTCAGATATTTAATTTCTTTTGCTTGAGGACAAGCAAGTGTTCAAGTTGGGGGTATTTTGATAAGTAAATTAAATGATAACTTCTAGGTTAAGATATCTCTATTATCTTATTCATTTATGGGAGAATTTTGCCTTATCTAGCTTGAATTGCTATTTTGTAGGAGGAAAACTTCTGGAGAAAGATAAGACCGAAGATTGCTTGAAAAGCCACGATTTTGTTGAAAAAAGAAGTACTGGGATACTGATGCCATGGCATGTAACTTTTCATGCCACAACATGAAGGAAATTGGCAGACTTACGGAAACTGAAAGATTACGCAAATCAGATTATTCGGATGAGACAAATGACTTCTACTCAACTTGGACTTCTAATCTTCATGGACCAGAACAACTATAAATGGAGGAGGCCAACAACAACAGAGAACAGAACAACACAACAACGATAGAATAGAGATAGTTAGACATAATTTTATGTTTATGCAAGCCATGTTTAGTGGCTGAAATTCTCTTCTTTAGGACAGGGATGTAACCATCATTACGTAATTTTCATTTATATAATTGTGGTTTTATCCAATATCTGATTTATTTGGTATTATTTCTTGTAAATGCTTGATCACCATTTGCATGTTTAAGGTATTGGTGAAGAGGCGACAGCTGACATCAATATTAGTTCGTGAATTCTTCAGACTTTAATTGTGAATCACGATAGTAGATTCTCAATTTCTGCAGCATAGTATTCTTTTATTCATCATGCATTCATAGTAATTTTGGAGTCACGAAAGTAGTCCCATAATTATTATTTGAATAGTAATATTATACTCTGAGAGGAGATAATGTTTAATTATGTGAATAGTTGTGAGGATTTATCACAAATTAATTATATGAATGGAATTTATAGTAATGGTTGGTGAAATCCCGAGTCCTAAAGTTTATTTACCTGAATTCTTTTAGTTGAACATACTGCTTTTAATTGGTTTTTATTATTACATCCACTTCTCCTTTACATGTTGATCTAGATAATAGGTACTAATATTGCTCAACTGGTAGTTGTTCACCTCCCTGTGGGACGATACTCGTAATTATACTATAATTGCATGACTTGCAATTAGAGGTTAGAAAACTCCGAGTCAGCAGCCTAAGTACTTGTCTAAGCTATCCAATTCCATTTTATGTAGTCAATTACAATTTCAGCCGTCTTATTCCATATCTGATGCACTAGCTGCACATGCTCATGTGCTTAGTGCACTACATTGATACACGGTAGTGAGTAAGTGATACAATGCGATGGGTAAATGGTATTGGATGCATCAACGAATGCGTTTGGTATACAAACGTGTGTTACTGGCACAAATTTGTGGGTGATACATGAGCATAGATAAATTGTACTTGACACACCCAAAATGCATTTGATACACAAATAGATTTTTGTGAGTGGTATATGGCAAATGGTAAATGATGTTGAAAATTTTTAAAAATGTGTAAGGTGCACAAGCATGTGTTATTGGAATACAATCTTGTGTGTGTGGTACATAGTGATAGGTGATTGGTGCTTGATATGTTGAAATGGTAGCTGGTACTTGATAACTCGAAAAATAATTTGGTACACATACATTGGTTACTGGTACATAGTCATTCGTGAGTTGTATAAGGTGATGGCTAAATGGTACTGTATACCTATAAAAATGTGTCTAGTACACAAACTTGTATTATTGGTACAGAGTTATTTATAAATGGTACAATGTAATGGGTACATGGTATTTGATATCTTGTAGTAGCGTTTGGTACACAAATATTTATTGCTAGTACACGGTTATTTGTGTTCGGAACACAGGGACTGGGCAATTGGTATTTAATAACTTATAAAATGTGTGTGGTATACAAACATATTTGACTAGTATAAAGTCATTTGTAAGTGGTACATGTCGAAAGGTAAATGGTGCAAGATATCTAAAAAATGCATATGGTGCACAAGCGTTCTTTAATGGTACATAAACATTTGTAAGTGGTACACAACAATGGGTAAATAGTATTTGAGGCCTAATAGAACACGTTTGGTGCACAGGCATTAGTTATAGGTACACAATCATTCATGCGTGGTATAAGGTGGTGTGTATACCTATAAAAATGTGCCTAATACAGAAACTTGCATTATTGGTACATAGTTATTTGTAAACGGTAATGGGTACATGGTACTTCATACCTCAAAGAAATGTTTGATACACAAACGTTTATTGCTGGTACGTGGTTATTTGTGTTCATAACACAGGGACTAGGTAGTTTGTACTTAATACCTTATAAAATGCATTTGGTACACAGACATGTTTGACTAGTATAAAGTCATTTGTGTGTGGTACACGTTGAAGGGTAAATGATGCCGAATTTCTAAAAAAGGCTTATGGTGTACAAGCATTCTTTACTAATATATAAACATTTGTAAGTGATACACGACAATGGGTAAATGATATCTGATGCCTAATAGAACACGTTTGGTACAATTGCATTGGTTACCAGTACACAATCACTCACAAGTGGTATAAGGTGATGAGTAAATGGAGTTGTATACCTAGAAAAATGGGCCTGGTACATAAACTTATGTTATTGGTGTCGAGTTATTTGTAGGTAGTACAAAATAATGGGTACATGGTACTTGATATCTCAGAACAACGTTCGGTACACAAACATTTGTTGTTGGTATATGGTTGTTTGTGTGTGGTACACGGGAAATGAATAGTTAGTACTTGATACCTTATAAAATGTGTTTCGTACACAAACATGTTTGACTAGTACAAAGTCATTTGTGAGTGGTATACGTCAAAGGGTAAATGGTGCTAGATATCTAAAAATGCATTTGGTGTACAAGCATTCTTTACTGGTACATGGACATTTGTAAGTGATACACGGCTATGGATAAATGGTACCTAATGCCTAATAGAACAAGTTTGGTATACAAGCATGTTTTATTGGTATATAGTCATTCGTGAGTGGTACAAAGTGATGGGTAAATGGTAATGTATACCTATAAAAATGTGTCTGGTACACAAACTTGTATTATTGGTATAGAGTCATTTGTAAGTTGTACAAAGTAATGTATATAGTACTTGATAGCTCCAAACAGCATTCGGTATACAAATGTCTATTGTTGGTACATAGTTATTTGTGCGCAGTGCATGAGGACTAGGTAGTTGGTATTTGATATCTTATAAAATGCGTTTGGTATAAAAACACGTTTGACTAGTACAAAGTCATTTGTGAGTAGTACACATCGAATGGTGAATGGTGCCGATATCTAAAAATGTGTATGGTGCACAAGGGTCTTTTACAAGTACACGGACATTTATGAGTAGTACACGGCTATGGATAAATGGCACCTGATACCTAATAGAACACGTTTGGTACACAATCATGTTTTACCAGTACACAGTTATTCGTACGTGGTACACGGTAATGGTAGCTGGTACTTAATATCCCAAAAAACAATTTGGTACACATGCACTGGTTATTAGTACACAGTTATTAGCAAGCAATACAATGTGATGGGTAAATGGTATTATATACCTATAAACATGTGGTTGGTACACAAACATGTTTGACTAGTACGAAGACATTTGTGAGTTGTGCACAATTGTGTGTTAATGGTACACAATCACTTATGAATGATACATTGTGTACGAGAGTTAGTACTTTACACCTCAATAATGCATTGGTACACAACCTTTTGTTATTGGTGCACGACGACTAGTACATGGTACTTCATACCTAAAAAATGCATTTGGTATCTATGCGTGTATTATTGTTACACGGCCATGAGTAAATGGTTCTACATATACGTTAATGTTATTAGGTGTAACACAAGATTGTGTACCAAACGTCTTTTATCATAAACCATAATAGGTTGGCCGAAGGGGTACTTTATACTTGTGAGCTATGAAATAGGACTATCAAAATGGTAGATGACTATAAAAAATGAGAATAGGATGGCCAAAATTGTTGCGAGTTTGAGGATAGAACGTCCCAAATGATACTTAATAGGCCAATGTAATTGGAAAATTTTAATTGATTACATTAATGTGATATAATGCATATTAATTGCCTAAATATTGTATGAAAATTTTCAATTTAAATTGAAAGAAATAAATACATTTTACGCTCCATTTTAATATAATTATATTTTGTTAATGGATTAAATTGATATACTTCCATTGTGGGAATTATATTATATTCCATATTTAGTATGCGCTCAATAAAAAAAAAGGCACCATAATTATAAATACCAATTGTAATTTTTGAAAAATAAAAAAACAAATTTTCAAATTCCAATTAGGAGTTTTAATTCCATTTTGGGTTTATGCAGTTTAGCTAAAGTTGGCTGAAATTTATGTAACACAGATTATCCAACTAACTGTAAAGCTCCCCAAAAATTGGAATATAAAAGAGTATATAGACTCGGCTTAGTCTGGAGCAGAACAATAGCGAGTTTATACCAGGATGGTGTGCACAAGAAGCATGCCACCAAAGTCAAAAGGGTCGGCCATAAGGGAAGGCACGTCAAAAGTGTAGGCGAATCTCAAGAAATTCAGATTGGATCAAACCAAAAAATTCAAATCAGATCCGATTCGGCATTGAATTGTGCTGTTAAATTATCTATGTGTTTTACTCTAACATGTATTTTAAGTTTCCTATACGTGCTTGAATTTAGTCCTGGCCACGTTTCAGGAACCGACGGTTCAGGTTTGGAACCGACGGTTCCGGTTTGAAAAAAATTAGGAACCGAAACCGAACCCTTAAGAGACGGTTCCGGAACGGTTCCAAAACCGACGGTTCCGGGACGGTTCCGGTTTTAATACGGTTCAAAACGGTTTCAGTTCCAATTTTAATACGGTTCAAAACAATTTTATACGATTTCAAATAGAAATCATCACAAATCTAAAATTACTATATTTTGAAATATATTTTAGAGTTACTTTCTAATCCCGCCTTATATTTTTTATGTCTATGCATGATAATCTCTAATCCTTTATTCATTTTAATGCCTAAATTCTCATTTTGTCTACTATTAGATTGAGAGGATGGGAGAGGGCCATTATAAGTCTTACAAAATTCTTCATATACATTTACTACTAAGGCTCTAGTACAAGAAATTATTTTTGTAATATCTACATTATCATTTAATCCTAAATATTCATAATAAGCTTGCAAGCAATCATATAAACAATCAATTTTACAACGTAGATCAAAAACACAAGCAACTAAATAAATAGATGGAATATCTCTATAATAGTTAGCCATTTTAATTCCATTGATTTAATAGTATTTTCTAATAAAATGTCTTTTTTTAGTTTCTTCTAAAATCAACGAAATATTAATACATTCTTGCATTCTAAAATCAATGAAATATTAATACATTCTTGGCAACTTGGACTTTTTAAATTCTAAAATAATAAATATTATATAATATATATTTTTTGGAGGAATTTTAGCAAATAGAAGATTAGTCCAAATGGTTAAAACTGTGATTGAAGTTGAAGGAGGGCATAGGTTCGAATCTCACCATGGACAGAATTTTGCATATTTAATGTTGGCTTGGCCGGTTCCAAACCGCCGGTTCCGGTTCCGGTTCCGGTTCCAAAAATTATGAACCAAAACCGGCCACTGATAGCCGGTTCGATTCGGTTCAACCGTAGAACCGTTGACTTGATTCGTTCGGTTTTGACCGGTTCGGTTCCGGGACGGTTTCGGTTCCAAACCGAACCGTGGCCAGGACTACTTGAATTGGCACAACGAAAGAAGTCTTTGCTGGATTTAGGCAATCATCCATATCTTTAGGGAGTGATTTTTTTTGGTAATGGATGATTTTTGAGGAGATCTTGACTTTGTTTGTAGCAAGTGCTCCAAAGACTGGACTAGGAAGATTGGGAATGTCCGCCATTTGAAATGCATAGAGGATCTGTTCGAGGTATCCCATGATCATGGGCGAGTTTCGGACAAACATAGCATCAGAGTCCTGAGATACTAGTTTGAACATGCTGTAGAAATCATTCAACCTGATCCTAATCCTTGTGTGAAACTCCTTGAACCATTTATTCTTACTTTAGATATATTTTCATAGCAAGAGTTTGAATGATGCTACAAAAACTTCATTAAAAGAAAATGTTGACATAAAGTTCATTTTTGCATCAGAAGAAACAAACCATTTCGATAATATTGGCAAGAGCAATAACTGTATTAGAGTAAGTTAGGTTAATCGTGATAATTATTTGTTTATTTTTAATTTGTACAAAGTATTTTTAGTCATTTGTAGTATTTGTTACTAGTATTTGTAGTATTAGATTTTAAGACATGAAAAAAATAAAGGAAAAAAATTAAAGGCCTTTATGTCTTTTTGTTTTTTAAAAAAAAAATGGTCAAACCAGATCAATTAGCTCTAGTTCAAAGAATAACTAACCCAATCCGATCTGATCCGCACAGTGCGGATTGGATTCAGATCAAATCTGCACCTGCTTATCGGACAGGAATGGGATGGATCTGGGCCGATTTTCCCAATTTGTGCAACCCTAGTAAGAAATTGTAAATCACACTTAGTGATCTATTCTCTATTTTAAAGATTTCTACCTATTTTGTATTCTTTTTATGGCTCCAAGGCAATTACCATTAGTCAAAAATTTGGATTTTATAGTGTTTGGATTTTCTATTGTGTATGTTGATGACAAAAATTACGTCAATATTCTGTGAAATCATGCTATGATAATAGGTGGAAACCCTAGGTCATAGTGCACACATGGGAACAAATTAATATAGGGACAAATGACCGAGTGGGAATAAGATTTGACAAACATTGACTGTAAGATATAACTAATTTCATACACAATTTATCTATTACAAAATTAAATAGCACGAGGCAAAATGCACATGATAGGAGTAAATATTCAACATAAACACAAAAAAAAAAAAATAGCCTCCAACAAATCCACACGGAATGGTGAACCTTTGAATGGGTACAGTTCTTTTGCGAATTAGCAAGAACACACACCGATAATAAAAAAAATACACATGCCATTAATGGATTCTTGCTGGCTAGTGAACTCATAGTGGCCGATCTCCCTAACATGCAACACCCAAGTATTCACAAATGAGTATAACAAATTTGGATTTGAGGATATGAAACTAATGGCTTAAAACTTCAGGATAGTATCTGATTTGGTGTACACGTTTTGGAATAGAAGATAAGAGGCTGCTGCGATCCACTAGCAATGACCCATATATCAATTGGTTTATATAAGATAAATGAGGAGTGGGAGTTACAGTCAATAAAAATTTAAATGGCCTGCCCAAGAAAAAGTGCAACGCCAACTATTTCGTTCTAGTGAAATCGACTTCCAGCCTCTCCCAAAAGTAAAAAAATTGATTACACATGCCTATGGGAACTATAGACACTAACGTGGAATATAATATATTGAATGTTGGAACCGTTTTGGGCAATATCAAATATTGACGATAGTCGTGAACGTATAAAAGGATATCAAAATAGAAAAAAAATCTACAAGACTCTTTAAGATGTCCTTCATGTGTCAAGTTTGCTATTTAGACCATCCTAAAGCAACCGAACAAGATAGCAAAACTTACAAGGCTCTTTAGGATGGCCTATGTGTGTCCAATTCGCTATTTAGACCATTCTAAAGCAACCCGAACATAGTTCATGCCGAAAGTAGAAAAAACATACACGACCCTTTAAGATGGCCTACATCTATCAAGTTTGGTATTTACACCGTTCTAAAGCAACCCGAACATAGTTCATGCCAAAAGTACAAG
The DNA here is from genome assembly GCA_020080225.1 of Gynochthodes officinalis. Classification (NCBI taxonomy): domain Eukaryota; kingdom Viridiplantae; phylum Streptophyta; class Magnoliopsida; order Gentianales; family Rubiaceae; genus Gynochthodes; species Gynochthodes officinalis. The sequence continues at coordinate 29,619,036 of CM034625.1, read as the reverse complement.
CCTCTTTAAGACAGCTTACATGTGTCGAGTTTTCTATTTAGGCCATCCTAAAGCAACCCGAACATAGTTGATGCACGACGGAAAGTAGAAAAACAATACAAGACTCTTTAGGACAAGCTACATGTTTCAAGTTTACTATTTAGGCCGTCCAGAAGCAACGCAAACATAGTCTATGCACAATTGCATATTCCACACAATTGGGAACATATACAACTTGCAACAATTATCCTTAATAATGAATCTACAATTGTGTGTTAATGAAAAACACATTCATATGCCTTCTAGTGCTCCAATCATCAATGCCTCCAATAAATGCACTTCTAACTTTAAGGTTAGGCAAATGACTTGCTTACCTTATAGATATTTGATGTCACCCTCACAATGCTTCTTAAACTCATTGAAGCAGACAAAGGTGAAATAACAATATGTCCAAATTTGTGATCATTTATTAACTAGCACCTAACAGCAATAGGGTAGAATATGTTGTTATATGTAGAAAGCAACAAGTGAGAAGGTGTTGACGCTAGTACAATTTAGGCTACATACTTGCATGCAAAATTTAGTAGTGTTATAAGTACACATTTAGATCAAACCATCCTCACTAGGGGGGTTGCTTGCATTGTGGTTGAACTTGATAAAAAAAATGAAAATAAAGAGTAAGGTGTTAATGTTCCATTAAAATACAAAATCACTAATATAGTGTTTCACTCCCATATAAACTATTTATTTACATGCATATATATAGGTCATATATGAACATACATAAAGATTAGCGTTGGCTGCTACTCCAAAATTATTGCTTGGTTCTTTTTCGGTTCATGGATTTGTGTTTACTAGTAGATGCATGTTCTCCCTTGGCTCAAGTAAATTTTGGGTCCAACACTCCAAAAATTTGTGATTGCACTCACAACCATTCGGGAAGTCATTTGTTTTTCTGTCACCAGCATGTTTGGCTAATGCCAAACTTCGTGCTTCTATTGTATGCTTGTGAATCATACTTTTGATACGTCTAAATCCTTCATCAGTCTGAGACCCTTAATAGCACATTGAACTATAGTCAACACTTAGCAATCCAAAATGTGTCATTTGTTGATTGAATGTTTCAACAATCTGTGTTGCATTGAGAGTATTAATATTACTGCTATTATGTTGCGACCATCGTATGTTAATGTAGTTTGGTGAAATTTTTTTCATGTGCTCCTTAATAATCACCCAAAACATATAAGAACATGGTATGTCCTTAGATTCAAATAGCTTGCATGAATATTCTAATTTATTCTCTGTATATTTGAAAGTAATTATCTATCGACATGTGGGATTACTCCATTCAGAAAGGTAATATATGTGACTCTGTCCTTCGTGTATAGTGTCGGCCGGCAATATTACCACTTGCTTTTGCAATTCATCTCTAACCAACTGAATATAGTACGTGTATATAGTTTGGCAACCTGTCTCTCAATGCTTGGAAATTATGTAACCATCATCAACTCTATATTTAATATCATGGCATCTGCTTTTGCTGCTGAAAAACGCAACCATGCTAGTGCCAAGTCAAATGACCGAACCAATTCAAACAATTTTAGTATATATTTCAAGTACGTGTTCAGCAGCATTCATCTTCTCACATCTTTGCGTGCTTCGCATGCGAGTAAAAAAATGGCCTTTCAGGTATGTTTCTACCACATATATCACCTGTTGTAAATTTTACACACATATTCATTTTCTTGCAAATCATGCCTTTGTACCATGGTCTCGCATGTCATCTCAAATTCCTCATTCATAAAGGGTTCATAAAGAAACATTGAAAACACAGTGAGAAATCCTTTACATTTCACATTGTTGCTGGATTCCTCTCTAAATGCCATCCATATAACTTGTGTACTGCTTTTGAAAATATTTCTTTTATTGCACAAAACATGGCATTGTCACCATTAGTTATGACTGACACAGGGTTTTTCCACCCATTACATCTAGAAAGGTTTTCAATACCTATACATATGTCTCAATTGTCTCATCTGGTAAGAGCGCATCTACAAATATAGATGTAGAAAAATGATTATTCACTCCTGCCAACACGACTAATGGGTTATGATATGAATTTGTTTTGTAAATTGTATCAAATGCAAGTACATCACTAAACATGCCAAACTCCATCCTGTAACGTGAATCAGCCCAAAAAAAGTTTCAAAGCCGATTGTCATTGTTTACATCATACTTATAATAGAACATTGGATTTGTATCTTATTTTGCCAAAAAGTATGCCTGCACCGCCTCAGCTTCTCCAATTCAGACTTCATTTATATGCGCTACATTTATGTGATTGTATAAATATTTAGCCAAAAATCCTACATTCTCATAACCACCTTCTTGGAGAGCAAAGAATTTCATAATTTGACTGGTTTCTATTCCAACTCTCCTCATTGAGTATGCAAATGCATGATCACCATCATTGACATTTATATACGATCTTAAAAATAGGATAGATGCTTGGCTAGCCATACCATGATTGTGCTCTTTTATGAATTTGCTCACCACGTATATTTTTGAATTTTGCTCGTATTTGATGGGGGAAACAAGCATGACATCCTAATCGCGTCAATGCTTTTGCCTCTCGCTTCCGATTTTCATAGTTCATCGATTTTTCTTATCTTTGGCCTTCTCTTGAACATACCGATTTTTTATATAGAACTGTACAGTCATCATCTTCTATTTGATCCATTCTACGAATACTAAATCCAATTATCCTAATATATATATTGTAAAACATGTCTACTTCATCTACTCTCATGAATGTTATATTCATTACTTCAGTTTCTTCCAAATCATCCACGTTATAAGTCATAATGTTGCTAATTGAATGTACATTTACATCCTCTTTTGTAGTCTTCTTAGTCCTCTCACTATCTCTCTCTGCTTCATCGGTCTTATCATTACGCCATAGATTTTCTTCTTAATCAGTATTCTTATTCAAATCTAGATTTATTCCCTTGCCTTATTATTAAATTGCCTATACAATGGTACAACAATTTTTAAAATGACCACTACTTAAGTGAATAGCTTGTTTAAAAATTTTATATAGGGACTTGTAACTAATAGTTTTTTGTAATTATTACCAATTAGTTATTAAGTAATTATACAATTTATGGTAATTACTTGTTACAACTTGATTCTTTGTCAATCTTACTAGAATATCTTATAGTACTACTAGTCACCAAATATCTAATATTTGACGGATATTTGGTAGTGTTTGCCTTTTGTATTTGTTTGAACAATTAATATAAAGTTGTATTGCGTGTTTAACATCTTATATTTAGTATGCAGTAACTACGAATGATAGCTATCTATGTGTATGATCAACAAAACATATATCGACCTCTATAAACTATATAAATAAAGGTTTTCCTTATTTTTCATATTGTAAACCAGCCTACAGCTTACATTAGCCTAATTACTAATATCACAGTCATTATATATTTGTCTGTCATAATATTTACAACATTAGTTTTGTTCAATTCTGTATTGTGGATTTGCCTACCATGAGTATTGTATTCTTTAGCATTGTGATTGGAATATTAAACTAAAGTACTACAGTAAATAATATGCATACCACACTTCAAAGTGAAGCACTACATATCCTGACTAAAAACTTGTGTATATATGAACGTTAACTAATAGTATCATAACCAAAGGCTTGTGTGCTAAGACACAATACTAGTTTACCATAACTATATTGATTGATAGTACAATTGAATATTTAAGTTCTATCATTATTGACCTATGCACCACGATTAAATGTCAAAATACTATAACCAAAATGTTATGTACTAGGACCAAATTTCAATGTACAATAACTATATTTACTAGGACTCCTATCAAAGACTTAAATACTATAACCAACCACATATGTACTTTAATTGAAAGTCCAAATACCATTATTAAAATATAATGTATCATTATCAACTCTAATGTATATAATCACTATAATGACTAACATTGTCATCATCTGTTCAAATATTAAGGTCAATGATTTATATATTACGTTTGAATGTCAATGTACCATAAACAAAATACTATGTACTACTATCAAATTTCAAAATACCATAACTACATTTATTATTATTGTAATGAAAAACATAACCACAATGGTAAGCAAAATACATTAGGACAGCCTAAACTTAATAGTGGTGCAATACAAATTATTCATGTCTAAGATCACAATTGAATCATTGTAACTTTTGAACGTCCTCTAATCCAGTATACTTTTCGCCTACATTTAAGGGATTTCTTTTGGTGGGAATATATTTTTTCCCAATTTATCAAACAACACTACTTCAGTAACAATTATATTTCTAAGATCACAATTATTAGATCTCATATAATTGATAAAATTCTGCTAATACATCTAAAAATTAACTCAAAATATTTTTTAAATACATACCTGCTCCATTTTCAAAACTTTTCTAGAAAGTTCCCCCTATTTGCTTCCAAGTTCTTACTCTTCCTTTTCCAATTCCTCCTATTCTATTCAGCTTCAAGCTCTCAATTCCTCTACTCTTTTTTTTTTTTTGTTCTAATAAATTTTCAGTGACTAATTTTAAAGAGTAGTTTCTAAGCGATAATGCATTATAAATTCTACCATCAACAACTTATACAATTAATTTATTAGTTTTGTAATCTTCTTTCTCTCTTTACTATAACAAGAAAAAAAAGTACATGGTGATAGTTATTTCAATTAATGTGATATTATTTTTCTAATTTATATTTTATTTTCATAATTATGCGCAATATGACATGATCAATTATTTCAATTATAGGTTAGGACGTCCTACAACTCTTTACCGATCTAATACCACTTTACTGGCTATATTCCGTTCAATACCACCTTTATCAAAAGTAAAATTACCTTATCAAAAGTGAAACCACCTTGAAGTTTTAACACATCTATTTGGTAGTGTTTGGCTTTTTTTAGTTTTTATTTGTAGGAATAGTTAATATAAATTGATATTGCGTGTTTAACATCTTCTATTTGATATGCAATAACTACTAATGATAACTAAATAAGTGTATGTCCAAAATACATGTATCGAATTGTATAAAATATAAAAATGAAGGTTTTCCTCATTTTTCATATTGTAAACTAGCCTAATTACTAAAATCACAGTCATAGTATATTTGTCTATCATAATATTTACAAAATTAGATTGTTAAATTTTATATTATAAATTTACCTATCGTAAGTATTATATACTTTAGCATTGTGATTGGAATAGTTTGTATACCAAGCACATTTTTGGATGTATCAAGTACTATTTACCCATCGCCATATACCACTCATAAAGGATTGTGTACCATTAACACACATTCATGTTCCAAACACATTTTTGAGGTATCAGTACTATTTTCCTATCGTTGTGTACCATTCACGAATGTCTGTGAACCAGTAATATGCTCTTGTATATGGAATGATTTTTTTTAGTTATCCAGTAATTTTCACCCCATCAACGTATACCACCTACAGATGTCTATGTGTCAATAGCACCTATTTGTGTACCATACGTATTTTTTAGATACCAAGTACCATTTACCATAATCATGTACCACTCACAAATGACTATATACCACTAACACATGCTTGTGTACTATATGCATTTTTTAGATATCAAGTACCATTTATCTATCATCATGTATCACTCAAAAGAGTCTAGGTCCCACTAATACACGTTGGTGTGCCAAATGCTTTTTTTTTTTATATGTATCCAGTACCTTTCATCCATCAATGCATACCACTTACAAATATCTATGTACCAATAGCACATGCTTGTATATCATACACATTTTTTTTAGGTATTAAGTACAATTTACTCATTGCTGTATACAACTAACAAATGATTGTGTACCAATAACACACGTTTGTGTACTATGCACATTTTATTGATATCAAGTACCATTTTCCCATCTTCATGTACTACTTACAAATGACCATATACTAGTAACATACACTCGTGTACTAAATACATTTTTTTTATGCATCAAATACTAAGTACCATTAAAAAAATGATTGTTTATTAGTAATACAAGCTTGTGTACTGAACGTTCTTTTTGAGGTATCCAGTACCTTCACCCATCAACATGTACCACTCACAAATGTTTATGTATCCATTGCATCTCCTTGTGTACCATACCCATTTTTATAAGTATCATGTACAATTTACCCATCACTATGTACCACTAACAAATGACTATGTACCAATAATACACGTTTGTATACCATATACATTTTTTAGATATTAAGTACCATTTACCCATCATCATGTACCACTTACAATTGATTTTGTACTAGTACCACACATTTTTGTACAAAACACATTTTTTGATGTATCAAATATCATTTACCAATTGTAGTGCACTATTCAAAACTGACTATGTACTAGTAACACACGTTTGTGTACCAATCGCTCTTTTAGAGGTATCTAGTACCATTCACTCATCACAAATATCTATGTATCAATAGCACCCACTTGTGTACCAAATGCATTTTTATAGATATCAAGTACAATTTACCCATCATTGTTACCACTAACAAATGACTGTGTACCAATAACACACGCTTGTGTACCATATACATTTTTTAGTTATCAACTACCATTTACCCATCGCTGTGTAGTCACAAATGACCTTGTACTAATAATACACGTTTGTGTACCAAGTGTATTTTCTGATGTATCAAGTACCATTTGTCTTCATCGTGCACCTCTCACAAATAAATGTTTATTAGTAACACACGCTTGTGTACTATACGCATTTTTCAAGTATCAAGTACCATCTACCCATCATTGTGTATCACTCACAAATGATAGTGTATTAGTAATACACGCTTGTGTACCAAGTGCTTTCTTTTATGAATCCAGTACCTTTTACCCATCAACATGTATTACTTACAAATTACCGTATACCAATAACACACGCTTTGTACCAAGTGTATTTTTCCATATATCAAGTACCATTTACCTGCCACCGTATACCATTCACGAATAATTGCATACTAGTAACACATGCTTGTATGCCATACAAATTTTTTAGATATCAAGTACTATTTACCCATCACGTGTACCATCACAAATAACTATGTACCAATAATACACACAATTGTGTACCAAATGCATTCTTACGTAGTCTTCCTTGTCCTCTCACTGTCTCTCTCTGCTTCATTGGTCTTATTATTATACCATAGATTTTATTCTTGATCAACATGCTTGTTCAAATTTAGATTTATTCCCTTGCCTCTACCATTAAATTGACAATACAATGGTATAACAATTCTTAAAATGACCACTATCTTAGTTAATAAGTCATTTAAACCTTTTATGTAATGAACTTGTGACTAATAGTTTTCTATAATAATTACCAATTTAGTTATTGAGTAATTATAATTTGGTAATTATTCATTGCAACTTGATTCTTTGTTAATTGTACTAGAATTTCTTATAGTGATACTAGTCATTGAGTATCTAATTATATTTGACAATTATTTAGTAGGACCAATTAATATATAGTGGTATTGCGTGTTTAGTATCTTTTATTTGGTACGTAGTAAGTACGAATGATAACTAAATAAGTATATGACCAAAGTACATATATCGGCTTGTATAATATATAAATAAAGTTTTTCCTCATTTTTCATATTATAAACTAGCCTACAACTTGCATTAGCATAATTACTAAAATCATAGTCATAGTATATTTGCCTGTCATAATATTTACAACGTTAGTTTTGTTGAATTCTGTACTATGAATTTACCTACCATAAGTATTATATGCTCTAGCATTGTGTTTGGAATATCAAACTAAAGTACTATAGTAAATAATATGCATCTCTCACTTCAAGGTGTTTTAATATGCTTTCGATAAGTAATTTTAAGGAGTAGTTTTTAAGTATTAATGCATTATAAATTTTACTATCAACAACTTATACTATTTATTAGTTTTGTAATCTTTTTTCTGTTTTTTACGATAACAAAGGAAAAAAGGTACACGGACACGGTTGTAGTTATTTCAATTAAAGTAATATTATTTTCTTTAATTTTTTATTTTATTTTCATAGGTTAAGACGTTCTATGATCCTTTACCGATTCAATATCACTTTTACTGATTATATTTGTTCAATATCCCCCTTTACCGATTAAATAACACCTGTGCCTTATACAAATACACTAAGCAACAGTCCCCTTCTTTTCCTAGTATAGTCCCAAACGTCTGTCAACTTCTCGACATCCCACGTCGCACGGAGTGAATCGCACTGCTTAGCGTACATAATCTAGTCCTATAAAACAAGCAACAAAGAAAGAATCCATGGGATCTTTGATCAGCTCAGGTAAGAAGAATAAGGAAGATATCGAAATGGCAATTTCCAAAGTCAACAAAATTGTTTCCTCCGACCCAGTTGTTGTATTCAGGTATTCCCGTTAAGCGGAGAAAATATGGGGAAAAAAGGGGAAGAAGAATATAACCCCTTTTTAAGGCAGCTTGATCTGGGTTATATTTGTTTATCGTTTTTAATTGGGATCTGAGGTATTCTTGTCAATTAGTATGCAGAAATTATATGAATCTTTGGTGTCTTTAGCTTTAATTCTTGCTGATTAACTAGTTTTTGCATCAATTATGATTTTTTGTTTCACTTGGAGGAGGAGTATTTTTCTTCAAATTAAATTTGTTCTTTTTTTGGTATTTTTGTAGCAAGACGTACTGTGGCTACTGCAAGAGCGTAAAGGAACTGCTTTCCCAGCTTGATGCAACTTACAAAGTAATCGAACTTGACGAGGAAAGTAAGTATTGAACAAAAAATAATTAGTCCAGTTTGTATTTTTGCAATTATTTTATCATGATTTGCAACAGTAATTGATAGAATTGATGAGTTTTAATTTGTGAATTTAATTTTTGGAGGTGATGGAACTGAAATGCAAGCAGCTCTAGCTGAGTGGACTAGCCAAGGGACAGTGCCATATGTGTTTATTGCTGGCAAACACATTGGTGGTTGTGATAGTGAGTCCAGTCTGTTCATCTTGTTTTGTTTCTTCATAGTGTTGCTCAATTAGACAATCCATTGTATCCAAATTGTCACATTTACATTTTTTTGTTCTGCTATTTTGTTAGCATTCTTTTGATCCTTTTGTTGCTTTCTACTTGTAGCTGTAACAGGAAAGCACCAGATGGGGGAACTTGTTCCCCTTCTCACTGAGGCTGGTGCCATTGCAAACAATTCCCCTCAGTTATAAAAGAAAATTGGATGGTTAGGAAACTTATCCATGGGATGTAGTTCTTTGCCCTGATGTATAATATAGTCTAGGATGCTTGTGAACTTAAGTTATATTAGATTTTGTTCTGTAACATGTACTGGATTTCTATGTAATTAATGTCAAACTATGGCTATAATCATTTTAGTAGCATGGTCTTTTTGCAACTGCATTGTAAATGGTCTATATTTACATTAGTTCATCTACCAAAACATGCAAAATCTTAGTAATTTTCTTAGCAACCCATAGTGATCGAGTTCATATTTATGTAACAAGTATTAAAAGATCAGCTTGTATCCACAGTTGGAATGTTACACCTGTGCATATATCTGGTAACTTCGGGTCAAAGATTTGTGATTCCTTTATCATCATCATTTCCCTTTTTCTTCCTTCCTTTTGGTGCTTCTCATTTCTATTAATCTTGTCATCATTCTGGAACAAAGGCTAAACCGACCAGGCCTGCATTCAATGCGCTATGTTTATAGTTGCTGGAAGCACGAGACCTGATCACTTGAATAGAACTAAGTCTTATTCCTATACCTTGTAAAATTTGCTAATGATTTTCAAGTGGTAGGACAGTAATCATGCTTTCTGGCCAAGAAAGCTTAAACACACAGTGCGGTCAGTTAAAGTTTCAACTCTCTGTTGTGTGCCTTTATCACTGATTCTAGACACTAAGAGTGAGTGGCACTTGTGCAATGCAAGGGTAGAATATATATTATGCTTTTTTAACCTTCTGAAAGAGGGATATGAACAATGATCTTGTAATGTTAATTTGGAAGCAAAAACAAATACTAGAATCTGTTGAGTCGCTTACTGGAGATTTCTTTCCCCAGTTCAAAAGGACTCTAAAAGCTCTCGCAACAAATCCCCCTTTCGTTCTCTCTTCCTTTGGAAATGTATTCTTCTTTTCGTGGAGTTTTAAAGGATGAAGTCAACTTTTCTCTGTCTAACCCTTTGCAGCATCAATTGGCACTTTCATATCGTGAATTAATACAAAAGTCAATTCTATTATCAAAGATCGATATCGGGGATAGGATATATTTTATTATTTTTTAAAATAGTGAATGTAGTCCCCTTTTCTTCTTTATATTATCCTCTTATATGATTACCTTCTAAAATGAGGCATAGAAGGGAGTCTTTATGAAATGGTTCCGGAAGTTACGAAGGAAATTTGAAACTCAAATTTGTTTATGGGTTTTATAATATATAATCTACCATTGTTTCTCAATAAGTTAATGGCAGAGCAATTGGCTATTAATTGATTAGTCGTAAGTTTAAATCCTACTTGGGGAGATTTGATCCATTCTAAATTCTTTAATTTTGACTCGAAGAAAGGGACTTGTTGATTAAGTAACTCATTCATTCTCTTTGCATTTTATGTCATTGCATAATCATCCATCTTACTTATATAACTTCTATTTATAGGCTCCTTGTCTAAATAGCTAGGCATAAATCTCATATAGCTTTCTTATTACTACTCATAATATATTTAATCTTGCACTCGGTTTCATTCATTTTTAAATTCTAATGCCTTCTTGTTTAGATCTTGTTATCTTACGGGTGTTGTTTATGTTATTCTCTCCATCCGAAAAAAAGAGTCTACCTTTAATTATATAAAAAAAATTTTACTTATTAGATATTTCACATTTAATACATAATTATGTACATAATTTTATATTTCTATCATTACTTTTTTATTTTAGCTATACATAATTAATTACTCCATTTGTCCTAAAAGAATTGTCCAATTTCAAAAATTTCTTTTGTCCTAAAAAGAGTAATTTTTTTTTTATTACTATACTTTTCTTTTGTCCCAACTTTGGTCACTGTATTTTTTTTCTCAAAAATGATCACTGAACTCCTGAAAGTGCTCCAAAGTTAGTCACCCCGTCTAATACGTCAGTGTTGACGAATACCTATTTTCATTGGACAAAAATGTCATTTTATATTAAAAAATATTATTTATTTTCTTTCCTCTCTTCTTCTCTCGCATTTCTCTTCTCTTTCCTTTTCTCTTCCACTGTCTCCCTTTCCTTTCCTTTCTCTTCTTCTTCTTATTTTCTTTCCCAAACCCCAATCTTCCTTTGCCACTCTCCTTTGCTTCTTCACCCAACCCCAAGATCCTTCGGTGTCTCCACCTCCACCACTACAACCACCACCACAATTGGACAATGTGTTTTCATGTCTACCTAGCTTGAGTAGTCCATCAATCCACAAACTTAGTAACCCGATAGACCACCATAGTCTCACAGATGTATTGGATGTAGTGACTGACTTTGGAGCATTTTTAAGAGTTCAGTGACCATTTTTTAGGGAAAAAAAAAGTATAACGAATAAAGTTGGTACAAAACAAAAGTTTAATAACCAAAAAAATAATTTACTCCCTAAAAAAAGAATCCATTTTTGCATGAAATTGTTGTACAATGTATAATCCAAATTAAAAAAAATATAGATAAAAATGAAAAATTATATATTAAATTGTGCATTAAGTGTATTGTACCTTACAACTTAAAAAATTGCATCAAGTTAAAAAGGAATCTTTTTTATGACAAGGGAGTATTATTTGCAAGGGTATTAGAATTTTTTTTTTTCAAAAGTGAACTATCTTTTTGGGGGGGGAGACAAAGGACAGTTTTGAAACTAAAACCTTTTTTTCTGAGACAAATGGAGTTTAGATATGGGATGAAAAGGGTTCTTGTTCACACATACGAGTGGAAGCTTTAGGGAGTTTAGAATAGCTGCTAAGGGACAGTACCCTTGAACAATAGAAAGGGTTAAAAATAGGTGCAACAAAGAGAAGAAATTGAACATATTGAGGAAAAGTAATAACAAAATTAATCTAATGATAAAATTGAATTTTTGTTCTTGATCAATCATACACTGAACTTCTCTATAATTGTTTCTCATTATACCATCCTATGTGATATAGCTGATATATAAAAATTTTATTCCTAAAAAAGACCTGAAAAGATCATATAGTGAATAGTATTCTTTTTTTTTGCTTTTGCCATTTTCTAAAAGCACTAAATTATAATTAACTAACTACTAAAATAACACTCGTAATATAAGATAACTTCTAGAAAAAAAATACTAAACTTAAAATCTCTAAATCGATCAAATAATTGATTATCAACTTCTTCTAAATGAAACCACTGAACTAGAAATCTCTAAATCTATCTAAGAATTGATTATCAACTTGAATGTTGTTGCTAATATACCCTCTTTTAGTTATCTGCATTAGTTATCTTATAACCCCTCTAATTGTATTGCATTCAATTCTTCAAATCCAAAATCCAAGTGTTCACTAAAATGTCTCGCCCAAATCAACCCTCAAGCTTTTTTTTTCTTTTCAATCTTTATTTCTACTAAACAGTGAATTTTGGCTTTGGCTTTGTTTTCCATTTTATAGGCTCAATTAATTAGCTCTCATCATTTGAAGTTTGTGAAGGCAAGGATCTAAGGAGTGTTGTGAGACTAAGCATGGAAACAGAATTGCTGGAGATTTTTAAAAATGTTTTCATTGGGAGAAAATAAATGCGTGACTTTTGAAGGAAAATGATCGGGATCAATGGTTTAGTAATTATCACCTCAACCAAGTGAGAAGAGTTTATGGAGAGAAAGTGGCAAATTTCGTAGGAGTTAAAAACTTTATTAATCATGTTTAGGGGTATCTCCGTAGCCTTACTGATATAGAAGTGGGACTCAACTTATTCCATTTTAGTTTCCATGAGGTGACTAATAGGTTAATGGTTTGAAAATTAGATCCTTAGTTGATAGATCAATTTTACTCTTGAATGTCTTGGTTCCTAGGAAATCGAGTTTAATTGCTTGAATTGAAAAGATGATTATTTTACTTATGTGATCAACTAAGTCTATAGAATGGATATTTAACCCTTAAACTGAGTCTTTTTAAACTGATTGATTTCTTTAATTTTCCTAAATTGTTTACTAAGTTTACAATTCAAAATCCCCCTTTTGGTAATTCTAGTTTCCTGTAGAATGTTTATGATAAAATTTTCCTATGTTTGACCTGGCTTTTATCATCATATTACAGAAATATCTTTATTTGATAGTGGAATCAGAATTATTTTTAGAGATTTTAACAACCGACTAGTGTGCAAAGCTACATTTTCTAGGTTGTCTTTTTGTTTTTGTTTTTGTTTTCTGGTTGGAAGAATTTGTGAACTATACCATAATAAATCTTTGTATGTAAATGAGTCACAAACAAGCGTAAATATTTAATGAAGTTTAAAATTTCTTATAACAAATATTTGAAATAAGATTTTAATATTTAAATATAAGAAGAATAATAAATACTAATGACATGAAAAGCTTATGAATCACTAATGAATTTCTAAAATTAAATTATGAAAAGTATTCTAGAATACATTCAACCTTATGTATTCCAAACATCTACTTCCCAAATTAATATATGGAGAATTGCTCACCATAAATTCATAAAACTTAATTAAAAATAAGTCTAGACCTAATTATCAAATCCTATTTCTAAAACAATAAACTAAAAGAATAACATCATAAACACTAAGGATCAAGCTTAAGTTTACACTAATCAAGCTTCAGCTTCTTGGATTGTGAATCATGATATGACTATATAACGTATTGCTAAATCATAAAATTAAATTATGAGAAGGATATTAATATATTTACACTTACTAACCCTAAAATCATAGAACCTAATTAATAAACTAGAAGTCTAACTAAACCTAATTATCAAATCCTATTTTTGATGATAAGAAACTAAAAGGGAAATTTACGAAAATGACACCTTTGACCATTGACTTTACAAAAATAGCACCTTGCTTTTTTCCTTTTGTGTTATAACACTTCCATAAAAAAAGTGACCAGAACACCCTTCTCTTCTTCTGTGAGTTAAAGAACGCTCTATAAGGCATATTAGCTGGTTCACTCCTGTTGCTTTGCTACTCATGTTTTAGAGCCGCTTTGGTCGATTACCACGTTATAGACTACTCTTCGACCCAAGATTTTAGAGTTTAGTTATAAATACTTCAAGAGAAGGGTTGTCACACCCCATCGGATGTGAACAAAGTTTGTTCTCTCACGCCATTATTCGTACTACAGGCAATCACGTTTCAAATAGTCTGCAAGCAATCGCACTTGTTCTCACCCATTTAGCAGGAGGTTAGTTTGATTTTTTTCGTTTTTTTAAACTGGGTTTGTGAATGGTACAGAAAAAATAGTCGAGCAATATATCCATCACGAGGTCGAGCATAAAGTTGCGCACGTAGTTGGGTCGATCACTCAGTCGATCATTGAGTCGAGTCAATTGTCAAGTAGAGTACATAGTCGATATATTAGTCGAGCACTATGATAGGGTTAGATAAAGTTCCAGCTTTAGAATAGGTCGAGTGTATGGTCGAATATTAGGTCGAGTCATTGGAAGTCGAGTATTTAGTCGATATATTAGTCGAGTACTCCAATAGTGCTAAATTTATTGTCCAGCATTATAGTAGTTCGAGTGAAAGGTCGAGCTATTAGTCAAGTACTGTGGTCAAAAATGAATTTTCTCAATCATTGAGAGCCCTTCAACGATCCTGCTGCTTTGTTGATGCCCTTAATTTTTAAAATGTTCGTTTGTTTGATGTAAAATCGTTGTTTATTGATTGTTTTGGTTTTGAATGTAGGGATGTCACACGGCATTACATGGTCTGTACACGTTCTTTATGACGGAAAATGGAACGTTGATCCTAGTACAAATGAACGAAACTTCATAAATTACAAGAGGGTCGAAACTCTTTTGTTGACGGAAGACACAAGCTTCAAGGAACTAGTGAATCTCATAATCTCTGTTATACAATTAGATATGGAGATTGAAGATAGATTGGTCCTCGAATATGTACCTAAATACCTGCCAAAAATTTCTCCTCTTCCCATCAAGACTGATTACCATGTCAAATGCTTTTTGAATGAGATTATTAGAAGGTCTGAGATGCACGGATTCCAATATGTGTTACCCTTCGTGCTGAGAGCGAAGCATCACGTGCTGAAGATGGTGCTGAAGATGGTGCTAGCAATTCACCAATAAAGCGATTGGGTGGCGACAGTCCGTTATGGACTAATGATACTCTTCCGCCAAACAATTTTGTCGAACCAATTTTTGAAGAGGAAGTTCATGATCTTGGACCCAGGATTGATGTAAATACTCCGGTTGAAAAAATCATAGTTGTGGAAGATGTAAATACTTCGTCCAAGCAACCGGAGACAAATGTGCCAGTCAATCCAGTTCAAACCCATGCTCGAGCAACCCCCCATTGCCAACAGGTGACAAGGTCATCGCATGCTAATAGTGGGACTTCTTCGGACAGATTAGCCACCATCGTCAATGTTGCGGTCAATGATGTTTTCGAAACGAGACAGCAATTGCAATTGAGAATGAGTATGCTTGCTGTGAAATATTTCTACGAGTGGAAGGTGGTCAGAGCAAGTCGCAAGTATTGGTACATACGATGCACGCATAGCAATTGCGGATGGAAGCTAAATGCATCTTCCATTGGAAACTCGGGTGCTTGGAAGGTCAATAAATTTGAAAATACCCATATATGTCAGTTATCACTTGTGCATTGTGATAATCGTCAGGCAACCAGTAAAGTAATAGGATCGTGGATCAAATGTAAGTATCAAGAAATTTGCCGGCTATATAAACCCGCCGAAATCATGGCAGACATTCGTCAAGAGTTGGGTGTGAATATACAATATCAGAAGGCTTGGAGATCAAGGGAATCGGCACTCGACGAAATGAGAGGTGGATTTGAAGATTCATATAGAATACTACCATCTTATTTGCACATGTTGAGGGAGTGTAATCCGGGTACATTCACTGATCTCGAGATGGACGAAGATCATAGTTTCAAATATGCTTTTTTTGCAATGGGAGCATCACTTCGTGGATTTCGCAGCTGTATGCGACCGGTTCTGCGATTGATGCTGCTTTTGAAGGGGAAATACCCAGGGTCATTGCTTGTTGCCACTTGCATGGACGGTAACAACCAAGTGTACCCGATCGGTTGGGGTTTGGTGGATTTAGAAAATGACGCCTCGTGGGAATGGTCTATGGAAAAGTTGAAAGCTGCAATAGGTGTTGAAATCGATGGATTGGTGTTTGTGTCCGACAGGCATAAAAGCATAGCCAAAGGTATCGCACGTGTTTTCCCCAACGCCTTCCATGGAGTGTGTATCTATCATTTGAGCAACAATTTGAGAGCAATGTTCAAACACAAAGAGGCCCTCCCTATGTACTTTAAGGCAGCAAAGGCATACACTCTTGCCGAATTCAATGAGATGTGGAGAATTCTTTCCTTACAAGATTCACGCTTCTGCGAGTATTTAACAAAGGTTGGCATTGAGCGGTGGTCTAGGGCACATTCTAATGGGAGACGATACACTATAATGACCACTAACATTGCTGAATGTCTGAACGCATTGTTGAAGGATGCACGGGAACTACCAATTCATTGTTTGGTAGAGTACATTCGGAGCACGCTTCAAAGATGGTACCATGAAAGGCGGACAGCTGCGGCCGAGATGAAAACACATACAACCCCTTATATTGAGAACGAGCTTTCATCTAGGATGCGTGCGGCACAATCTCATGTCGTTGAACCAGTCGATATACACCGGTGGTGTGTGCGAGACATAACAAATCGTACTTATACTGTCGATTTGCTTCAAAGATTGTGCACGTGTCGAGTGTTTGACATGGATCAACTCCCATGTGTTCATGCGTTGGCTGCCGCCCGTCGCCGGCAAAGTGACCATTATACGCTATGCTCGCCATTTTATTTTACTGAAGCACTCAAATCCGCTTATGCAGATCCCATTATCCCGGTTGGTGAACCTCAGGAGTGGCATGTGCCTGAAGAAATTACAACTATTCAATTAGGTCCTCCTGAACCGAGGTCTAAAAGTGGTAGACGCAAGAAACAGAGAATCCCTTCAACGGGTGAGGAAAGAGTTCCAAAGAAATGTGGTCGATGTGGAGGGATTGGTCATAACCGTAAAACTTGCCCGAATCCATTCCAATCTAGGCGGAAAAGTGATTAGCTGCGTTCATTGTAAATACATACGCTATTTTTCAATTTATGCCATTTTTTCAATTCATTCCAATTTATGCCATTTTTCAATTATTATTGTTCTCCCACAATGCAACAGTTTGTTGGTGTTTATTTCATTTTAATCAGGAAGGATTATCAGAAGTTTTGTTCAACAACTGAATAAAAACTAAAGTATGGGAAGTTACATTTCTGCTCGAAAGTTGATTCGACTATTAACTCGACTAAATAAAAAATCAAGTTGATTAGTATAGTTGACTCGACTATCTGCTCGACTTATATATCGACTACATTTAATAAAGCCAAAGTTAGGAAAGTTCTGTTTCCTGCTCGAATGTTTACTCCACTATATACTCGACTAAATTACAAATCGCGTTGATCAGTGAAGTTGACTCGACTATCTACTCGACTTAAATATCGACTAAATTTAATAAATCCAAAGTTTAAGAAGTTCTGTTTCCTGCTCGAAGGTTGACTCCACTGCAAACGCGACTAAATAAATACTCGAGTAATTTTAGGAAGATGACTCGACTATCTGCTCTACTTAAATATCGACTAAATTTAATAAAGCCAAAGTTTAAGAAGTTCTGTTTCCTGCTCGAAGGTTTACTCGACTACAAACTCGACTAAATAAATACTCGAGTAATTTTAGGAAGATGACTCGACTATATGCTCGACATAAATATCGACTAAATTTAATAAAGCCAAAGTTTAAGAAGTTCTGTTTCCTGCTCGAAGTTTGACTCGACTACAAACTCGACGAAATAAATACTCGAGTAATTTTAGGAAGATGACTCGACCATATGCTCGACATAAATATCGACTAAATTTAATAAAGCCAAAGTTTAAGAAGTTTTGTTTCCTGCTCGAAGGTCGACTCGACTATAAATTCGACGAAATAAAAACTCGAGTAATTTTAGGAAGATTACTCGACTATATGCTCGACTTAAATATCGACTGAATTTAATAAAGCCAAAGTTTAAGAAGTTCTGTTTCCTGCTTGAATGTTGACTCGACCACAAACTCGACCAAATAAAAACTCGAGTAATTTTAGGAAGATTACTCCACTATAAAATCGACTGGAAACTCGACAATTTGTGAAACTCTGATTCCTACTTGATATATTACTCGACTATTAACTTGACTACATAATAACTCTCTTTGCTTCATCACTACACATTCGAATATGTGATCGAATGTAAACTAGACCAAAATGTACTTGTAAATGTACCATCAACTAAATGTTTGTGCCATTGCATAAAGCGATAATTGGACAATTTGACACTTCACATTAATAAATGTATTTACAAGTCTCAACTATGAGTCGACTTAGCTATATACAAATAAATGTGAGGGGAAAAAATTGTATTTACAACGCTACTCTAATTTTTACGTATTTTTTTGGACTGCTTTCCTCTTCGCTGGTCCTCTTGTCGTGCATGGATGTAGAGTGCGGTAGCTATCTCGGTACGCGCATCCATTACAGACTTAGGTCCGGAGAAAACGTCCCCAGTGGGACGCCGTGAACCAGGTATTCAACCCATTTCAAGACAAAGATCCCGCAGGTTCCACCGCTACAATATACGATGAGCGTATATTGTTAGTTCCAAAGAAAAATATAAAACAATGAAGCACCACAAACATATTAACGCTGCCGGAATTACTAACCTTGCTTCTTGACGTGGCAAACCCTGCTCAATGACAATTTGCCAAGTATCCATGCTCGGAAGTTCACATGCCTTTAGTATCTTCGGCATGGTTTGCACGAGATGCTCCAATTTTGGCCCCATCCCTTCTTGGTCCAGTGAGTTATACACGTGGAACGTGTGTTGATGGATATCCGCTCTCACCAATATCCAGTGATTTCCATCGACATGGACCGGGAACAAAACTTGGTCCACCGTCCGACAGTTAATCTCGTACGGAACTGAACCCACAAATTGTTTCAGGGCCAAATCTTCGTGCGTGGGATCCTGCTAGGTCGTATATAATGTTTTCATTCCAATATGTGCCCACAAGGTAATACCACAATATTTCAATTCAGTTATACAAGCCCTCACAAAAAAAAGGAATATAACAAATAACTTACATCAAAATGCGTTTCCATAATGGAAACATCTTTGCGGCCCATTATGAGGATCCTTTTCCGCAGCATGGATGTGTACAAATCCAAATGCTGGAAAAAACACCCGAATTGCATGGATTAGAACAAATATATTCTCATTGCCTAACGATGAATGGAAGAACAACAGAGTATTACCTCATTGGAAAGCCACTCATTTTCACAAAGAAGCTTCTTGAGCAAATCCGAATCAAGGTAAAAAATTGGAGTCCACAAGAATTGCCGCTTCGTCGGCTTCAACCACTTTTGCATGTCTTTAATATCTTCCGGACCAGGTTGGAAATCATGGAAATTAAACCGCGCCGGACCGAAAGATGGAGGGGGAGTCAGATACTCAATGGTAAGGACCGGTGCCAAGTTGATACCACCCGAAACATCCTTCTGACCAACCCCATGATCCTTATTGCCTTTGTCCTTAATCGGGGTTGGGGGAGGAGTCTCCATTTCAACAATGACGGGAACGGATGGAGTCTTGTGTGCTACATCAGGCTGGTGAACAGGCACCAACGCTTTCAAATCCGCTTCATCCTTCGAATCAGCTTTGCTGACTTTCCCCGCCATCACTTGCTCGAGAGTGCGAGTCAGATGTTGAACGGTTGCGGTTAATTGGTTAACTGTGGATTCCAATTCGGCTATTCGAGCCTCCGCCCTTTCTTGCCGTTCGATCATCTGACTCACTGAAGGCCGACGAGCCTCTCGTGAATCTCTGGGAGGATGCATGTCTTCTTCTTCTTCTTCTTCTTCTTCTTCCTCGGCAAACAGCAAATCCTTTGCGGCTTCTCCGGTTTCTTCTTCTTCCCAACTCAAAAAATTGGCAACTTCTTTCGGAGTTGGAGTTATTGGTGTGACTTTAACTCTCTGCAGCACATTGAATGTGGAAATAATTGATACCTCACATTATTTAAAACGCAAACATACGAGGAAATTATTTCGTTTGATTATCAACTAATACCTCTCCGCTAAGTAGCTTTTTGGACCATACGGCATTTTTTTCTTGGACAGATTGGTGGCTCTTCACCGCCTTCCACCTGAACATCCTTGGCCTACCTCCAGGGGTTTCGACCTTTTCAACTAAAGAGAATCGGTCGAAATGCGGCATCAATTCATAGGCGAACACCTGCGATTCAGAATAGAAAAAATTAATTATGTAAACATCAGAACACAGTTAAAAATAAATCGGTTGTCACTATTAATTTGTTACCCCTAGAGCAACTGGGAATCCGCCAACGGTGTATGTCCTGTTATCGAGATCCCTCGATTGCTTCAAGGCGTTGGCCATAGCCTTTCTAGCACTATCTGTAGTCACACGAAAAGATTCTTCGCCCCACAGCATTTCATCAAACTTCTGCCAATTACAGGCCAAATGGACCACCTTGTCGTCTATATGATTCCTCTTTTGCTCCCCAATTATAGACGTGTATAGCAATAGCAAGGTGAGGGACACAACAACCTCGTCCGAATAGCTTGCATTTATTTGATCGTAGGCTTTGAAAACATCAGCGTATGTTGTTTCATTGTGCCTACCTTCTCCGGTTAGATACTTGCTAATCAAACTTGGGCCATCGGGTGCCTGGAATTTCGCGTATTCAACCCAGTGATGAGTGTGAACTCTCTCCGCCCAAATTTAACCTTCTTCCCAGCGAAATTAAAGAATAGGCTTCCGTCCTTTTGGGATACCTCGTCTACCTTAAGTTGCCTCAATAGGACGCTGTGGATCATCTGTTTGCACCAAAACGTATGCTCATGATCCAGCGCAATTCCAGCAAGGCTACTCACCTTTCTAAGTATGTCCCTTTGCGATTGTGTTAGTTTGAGCCTAATTCTCTGCATATTAGCCTCGTAGTAGCAATACTGTGATACCTTTGCATTGAAAAAATCACACTGAACGACCATTTGCTCCGTCAGAGGGTCCTGATTAATAAATTTGCAAAATAGAAGAAATTAGAACTGGTAATAGCTCGGAATAACACAAAAGGTTCTGAAACTTAAACATTCTGTTTAATGCTCGACTCCATACACGGCTAATAACTCGACCATAAATACAAGGATGGAACTGAAAACAAAAAACGAATACGCTTGCTCGACTATGTGCCCGACTACTAACTAGACCAATAAAAGAAGAGGTCTGAAGAACAAAATTTCTGTCTATGCTCGACTATATGCCCGACTATCTGATCGACGAAAAACATAAAAATCTTAATGAGCAAATTCTCTTTCATACTCGACTATATGCCCGACTACTAACTCGAACTAAAACAGAAGGTTATGAATGATAAAATTTCTATATCCTGCTCGACTATATAACCGACTATAAATTCGACTAAAAAAATAAAAATCTTAAAAAGCAAATTAGGTTTCATGCTCGACTATATGCCCGACTACTAACTCGACTATGACGGAATAGTTAGGAAGGACAACTTCCTATTTAATGCTCGACTAAATACCCGACTATGAGTTCGACTAAAAATGGAATGTTTTGAAATCAAAGATTTAATATGCTTGCTCGACCTTTGACCCGACTATTTACTCGACCGAAATATAATGTTTTAAAAAAAAAAAACAGGAGCGTTGAACAACCGGTAACTCGACTAGGAGCTCGAATATAAACTCGACTTTTTCAGGAGGTCGAGGGTTGCTCGACTTAGGGCTCGACATATCATCGACTCCCTGCCGGACCAGTTTTTGACCATATTCAGACAACCCATTTCAAATCCATATACACAACATCCACACACACTATGTAGGATGAATGAAATAATCAATTTTGGAACAAAATTTACTCATACTTACCGCGTGATGCTGTTCTTATTTCTTTTCCGTCGCGGGTGTCTTCTTAATCATCGGCGATGTTTTTCCTCCCTTTGTGCGTGCCATTGAGTGTGTTTCGAATGTTTAGCACTTTGCTTTTTCAAAATACTTGAGGCGTAAAACAACGAAAGTTTTGGAAGGAAATGAAAGAGAAAAAGGTTGCAGAATTCGAAAATTGAAAATGTGAAGAAAGGTGTGAAGACGACGGTTTAGCTTCAAGAAATTAAGAATATCCAGTGGTTTCAAGAATTGATTGTGGAAGAAGAACGGTGGCTCAATGTGCATTGGTTTCCCGCGTAGAAGAGAAGGGTGTTGAAGTAATTTTGTGCATAGAAGTGCTATAACACAAAAGAAAAAAAGCAAGGTGCTATTTTTGTAAAGTCAATGGTCAAAGGTGTCATTTTCGTAAATTTGCCAAACTAAAAGTCTAACATCATAAATGAGGGTCAAGCTTAAATTTATGTTAATTGAGTTTTGGCTTCTTAGCCATTGATTGAATTTTTTGTCAATCGTTATATTGCTCTTCTTGTTTAATCTAATAGTCTTTCATACGGTTGATGGAATTGATTTTCCTTTCATTAAAAACAAAATAAAATAAAATTTACATAGAAAATGAGGGCATAAACCTAACATCTTCCATGTACAACATGTGCAACCTCAAACAAAAAAAAAAAATGTTTGAAAGAATTTGATTTAGACCACAATATGATTACTAACCACATCGCAGCCTAACTGTTTAAAACGCTACAATGATTTCCTTCATAATGATGGAGTTAACGTCATCATACTACTTGATTGATTGTCTTGATCTTATGATCTTGACAATGGCTATTTCTGTTATGTTGCATACATTGTCAACTGGCTAATATAAAAGTATGAATTGTCTTTGCAATAATAAATCAATAATTAATTAATTTAAAATGATATTAGTTGATTAATTTAATTGGAGTTGTTTTCTTCTTTCCATAATAAAAAACTAAGGCAAGCACATTAATTCTCTTTTAACATTAGACATTGATAAAATTACTTCTTATTTTGACTTTTTATTGACTATACTCATGAAAACAAATCCAAGTATCCAACATAGACTATATATATTCTAGACTTGACAATACTTTTAGAAAAATGAAAGTAAAAATTCAAAATTGAACACCATAGCAACAATTAACAGATCGAATTAGTTAATTAGTAAAAAAATAATGAATGGACATATAAATATAATAAATGGATAATGAATCTTTTAAAGACAAAAAGAACTTCATTTCTCATAGAATGCTCTTTACAATTTATCTTTACGACGAAATGGATGAGTATCCATTAAGTAAGTAATTTATAGTAGTTAGATCAGGTTAATATTTTAGATAAAATTTATAAATGTTGAAGTTATGAGAAATTTTATAGGTTGGTTTGTTGTATAAGGATTTGGAGTTTTTGATTGGAAAGGTTTATTATAAATTTTTTTGTCCCACTAATTCTGTTTGCATAAAAAATTGAGTGTAAATTGAATTGTCCATTATTTTTAATAAAGGATTTAAGAATCTTGATTATCTTTTTTTTGGATAATAAAATTTTAGTGCAATAAACCAGGAAAACTCAAGGAAAGATGGAAAGTATAAAATTTAGCTTGAAATCATGAATTGAATTACTTTTCTTTAAACTAAAGTTATCCTCTATAATGTGCAAAAAATTTAGGAAAAATTTCCTCGAGGATAAAATGAATTTCATTGAAAGTACAATGCACTTTTCACTTCAACACTCATGAACAAAGAAAATAAATTTGCAAATATTTTTAAAGTGTTACAGTTTTGTTTTATGCAGCAAATACGATCCAAATTAATCCTTATATTGAGTATAAGTTGGCATAAATGTTAATAGAATGAATAGGTCTCAAGTCTGGACATAAGTTTGCAAGAAATAATTGATTATAAAGAGGTTTGGACACATCTCTATGAAAAAATAGTTGAAATTTTACAAAGGTTCTAATTTGCCAAGTAATGTTGTGGCCTAACTTTTCTCACAGCACAATGTTAGTCGTTTGGCAACAATATGATTTTTCCAAATTTCCCTTTGCATCACAACATGTCTTAAAATCATGACACAAATGACCATCTACAAATCTCTATATTTTGTCACCAAAGCTATGCCGCACCTTATCCGATGCCATCTCGCTACATGAGTTCCTTAATTTATCATTTATTCTTAAGAGATCAAAATCAAGCCTTGATTCTTCAGCTTTGTATTTTGAAAATCTTCAACAATCTTCTACATTTCAAAATATTGAAAATTCAAATTCAAGGAACAAAGAAAATCTATGACAGCTTATGCATTAATAATGATGTCTTTCGATTAAACCACATTCTTACTAGAGGTACTTTATAATAAGTCATGTAAAATGGTAAACAAGCTTTAAACCATGTGTGTAACAGACAAACTATATAAACTAAATATACATATTTAATTTCTCTCCATATATTATAAATATGACATGTCAAAAATCCAGTATCCTTATCTTTTCATGAATATGTCCAAATTCAACCCCAAAGCTTTGTGAGTGCTTAAATTTTTCATTAGTATAAGTAAACTCTTAATAAACCCATCATTTGTAGCATTAACAAGGTTTATTAAGAATCCAAAATTTAGCCTTTCATTATCTAGTAAAAATGGTTGCACTATCTTCCCTGGGATGTTTGATATAGGGCACTAGTCGCTAGGACTAGAATTATATATTTGACTTATTGGATTCAAAACTAGATATTATATCTAGTGTCAAATTGAAATTCCAATATTATTGATTGTTGAAGTTGGGCTTCTGTCTTATCTCTCTTGATGTTTTATACATAAAGTCCTTAGATAATCATTTTGTCAAAGGATGACATTTTTTTTTTTCAACTTAAGAAAGTCAACAGTAATTACTCTATTAGAGATCAAGTCTATAACATAGCTGTGTCTTAATCTAATGTGCTTTGATTTTTCATTATATGCTTGATTATAAGCTCTTGAAAGAGTTGATACACCATCATAATTTATAGATATAGGTCGTATTGGTTTAGGCTACATAGGTATATCACATAATAGATTACAAACTCGTTTTACTTCTTTGCTAGATGAAACAATAGCAACGAATTCAACTACTACAGTAGTCATTTACACAAGTTTGTTTCTTAGAACACTAAGAAACAACTTCTCCACTAGACATAAAGTTGTAACTACTTGTTGGTGAGTGATCATTTTTATGTGTTTTCTAATTAGTATTTGACTATCCTTCCAAAACTAAATGATATTCACTATAGTATATGACATAGTCTTTGATAGCGTTTAAGTACCTCAACGTTCTTGTCACACTTACTAAATGTAATTTACTACAATTACTTAAATATCTACTTATTATACCTATAAAGAAAGTTATGACCAAACATGTGCAAGTCATAACATACTACAAGCATCTAATCACTTTGTCAAATTCTAATTGAGACAGTGGTTTCCCGAAAAGTGAATTTTAGAATCCAAGGTGTTAAAGGCTAGTTAATGTTCTAGGCAATTGAACCTTTTAAAAATCTTCTCAATGTAATGAGATTGAGATAGTAAAAATGTTACCATGTTCTTTTTTTATTATTATTATTTCTATAATAACATCGACTTCTCCCGTATCTTTCATTTCAAATTTGGTTGATAGTAACTTTGTGATTTTAATAGCTTGTTTTAAGTTAATACTAAAGATTAATATGCCATCCACACATAAACACATAGTGGTACCTTTTCTTTTATTATAATTGCTATAAATGCACTTATCTAATTCATGAACTTTGAATCCACTAGCAAGTATATATAACTTGATCAAACTTTTGATACTACTATTTAGATGCCTATTTCATTCTGTACACGCATTCTACAAGTTTCAATACCTTATACTCTTGCTCTAGTATAATTTGTTTTACATATGCTTCTTCATATAAATCACCATTAATAAATGTCGGTTTAACATTTATTTGATGAGTTACCTATTTTTGGATTGAAGCAAGTGTAAGAAGCACTCTTAATATTGTTATTCTTGCTACTAGAGAGTACAAATCAAAACAGTCAAAAGCTTTCTTTTGTATAAAGCTTTTAGCAACTAATTTGGCCTTGAATTTATTAATGATTCTATTGATTTTCAATCTTTCAAAATCAACTTACATTAAATTGATTTGGAACCAAGTAATAAATCAAATAGCTTCCAAAATTTGTTAGCCATGATTGATTCCATTTTGTCATTTATTGCTTCATTCCAAAATGAAGCACCTTGTGGCTTCATAGTTTTGGGATTAGCTTATATGTTGAAATAATAAAGAACTTTGTTATTTATGGTTTCCCTTGTTCTTTCAACAAGATAAGTAACAAACACTGAGTCGACAAATTTTGCTTCCTTGGCTTTTTTACTCATTCTCAATTCATTAACTTTGTCATTGTCATTTTCATCATCTTTTGTTATCTCATTTTGCCTAAGAATATTGTCAATTTCTTTAGGCATAGAGATAATTCTATTTTCATCAAAAGTTGTATCTCTTAATTCGATTATCATATTGATTAATGTTGAATATTTAGACTCTATAACTATAAATCTATAGGCATTGTTCTTAACTATATATTCAAAAATTATGCATTCAACAGCTCTTCTTCCTAACATTTTTTTATTATTATTTTTGGTTTTTGGGTGCTTGATAGCTCGATATGTCCAAGCTTTCAAATAATTGAGTTTACCTTCTTTTTTTATTTGTTCCAAAACTCATAAGAGATAATAGAATTCATTTTGACATGTAGCCACACCACCTATTCTATATATGATATGCAACAAGTACTACCACACCCAAAAATTCTTGACTCAAACCTGAGTTTGACAATATTGCATTAACTATTTTAGTTAGTTTTTTGCGTTCACCCACACTATTTTGCTATGGTATATGTACAACAATAATTTTGTTTTATGCCACTAGACTTAAATAAATTATTTTGATAATATTCTGACCACTATCAAAGCTTAAATATTTGACTAAAGATTCACAAAGAAGTTCAACTTCAAATTTATATCCTTCATATTTTGAATGCAACAAATATATGCAGTAAAATTTTGTGCAACAATTTATGAAAGTGACAAAATATTACTTGCCTCCTAAAATAGATTAGTTATGCAACTCACATATATACTATGTACCAGATCTAACCTATTTGATTTCCTTTCAACTTGAGATAAATAATTTCTTGTAAGTTCTTTTAGCATGCATGTTCTACATATTTCTTCTTTTTGTTTACAATATGGTAAAAAAATCTAATTTCACTGTTTTCTTGATTCATCTAAAATTTAATATGTCCTGTTCTTTGATGCCATAAATGAGAGGGATTCAATCAAATAAACAAAAGAAGTATTATTTTTATTAATTGGCATTACATTTATTTTGAACATACCATCAATAGATATTCTTTTCTTACAAACATTTCACCCCGTACAAACTTATCAGCTTTAAAAACAAGTTTGAATCCAAACTTATTTAACTAACTACCCAATGCAAGATTCTTTCTAACTTCTAGAAATATATATTACATTTGTGAGTTTTACAACTTGTCAAAAAGTGAATTGCAAATCAATTTCACTAATTCTTAAAATAGGAATAATGGTTGCATTTTTTGTTAGACAATGGTTCCATTATCAATTGGTCTCATAGACATAAAGCAATCTTTGTTTTCGCAAATATGTTCAATAGCGACAGAATAAACTCACCCAGTAAAGTCATCATTGAGGAGATTGATTTCAAAAATCATTACAACTAGCCCTTTACTTATGTTGCTAGAAAAGTCTTGGTTTCTCATTTTTTTTTTGAATGAACGACAATCATATTTGTAGTGTCTCTCTTTGTTGCGATAGAAACATTTGTCTTTCTTCTAGATTTGATTGTCATTCTTGCCTTCATTGGACTTTCTTGTTTGTCCAGATTCAATTGCATGTATTTTGGATAAACAATCATTACCTTTATCCTCATCTTTGGCGTAAGAATCCTTATTTTCTTACATAGGAAAAAAAATTTCTACATGAAAAGAATTGGTAAAGCTTTCAAAAGTGATTTTTTTCCCCTTATGTTTGAGAATTCTCTTGAATTCTTTCCAAGAGAGTGGAAGTTTATCTATTACAGAATTTATAACAATAGTATTATCTATATACATATGGCGTTGATTAAAAAAGTTTAACGTCTTTTCAAGTTTAGAAAATTATTTCATAATAGATTTCTTATCATTCATTTTATAATTAAAGAAAGAAGAAACAAGTAATTTCTTACTTGTAACATCCTCTTACATGTTCTAGCTTGTAACGTATCCTGCAGTGCTTTAGCAGTAGTGTTTGTGTAATATACATCAAATAGTCCATCACTCAGCACATTTAGAATATGGCCTCTCCAAATCTCATCATTATTCTCCTATTTTTGGCATCTCTTCAAGACTTCTAGTGTTTCTTCTTCTTTATTTCACTTGGAAGAGATAGTTTGGGAGTTGTAAAAATATAAGCCACTCGTAAAGCTGCCAACAAGTGAGTTCTTTTCTTCCAACAAATGATTTTGCCACCATCAAATCACTCTACTTTGATAATATTGGTTGCCAAATATTCTAATGAATTTTTCGTCTTTGTGAGCAAATGCATCTTGAAGATTGTTAGTGTAATAAACTAGGAAAACTCCAGGAAATATAGAAATTATAAAAGTTTAACTTCAAATCATGAATCGAATTCACTTTCCTTTAAGGCTAAATTTATCATCTATAATGTGCAAAAGATTTAGGATAAATTCCATTTAAAATAAGATGGAGTCTATTAAAAGTATAATGCACTATGTAAAGAAAAGAAATGTAGAGATATTTTCAAAATATTCATGTTGTTTTTTTATACCGCAAACAAGTTCCAAATTGATCCTTATATTGAGTATATGCAAGTATGACTATTAATAAAATGAATTAGTATCAAATTTGTAAACAACTCTTTTAAAAACAAATTCTAAAGAGTTAGGGACACAATTTTTCAAGAAAGAGTTGAAATTCTGAAGAGGTACTATTCTGCCGAATCATGCCATAGCCTAGTTGTTCTCACAATGCAATGAATCAATTGGCAATGGTAACATTTTTCAAAATTTCTCTTCATGCCACAACTTGACTTGAAGTCAAGCTGCAATATGGCTATCGTGAAAGTTCTTAACTAGGAGGTTTTGAACCCAGACCTTCTAATTACAATCCTTTTTATGTTATTACCTAATCTAACTCTCCCCTTCTCCCAAAAGGCTCTTTATTTTGTTAGCAAAGCCACACTGCAACTTAGCCAAAGCCATGTCGTTGCATAGTCTCCTTCACCATTCATTCGCTTGAAAACAAAATCAAGTTATTACTTGAATAAAGCATGACAAAAACTTGATTCTTTAGTCTTATATTTTGAAAATCTTCAAGAAAGATATATAAAATACCAATAAAATGATTTTGTAAATAAATACACAAGAAATATATGCTCCATTCACTATGTCAATAAATTTTCTAATAAAACTAACAACATATAAATCAATCTAAAAGTTATCACGTATTAATAAGATTTTGAATTCTCTCTCTTCATGTAACGTGTAAAAACAATTAATAAGACTTATCATATAAAAACATTATTAATGGTTTCTTACTTTCAAAATAATTGTTGTTAAAACTAAGTAAAATTAAGTGTAATTAGATGGATTAATGGGGCTAGAACTCTAGTAGCAAATAAAATGCAAGAGTCATCTTTATCCTTATCCTTTTGGTAAAAACAAATATTTTATTTATTAGGTATGTTTTCTCAAACCTATTTGCTTCCCTTTTTATTAAAAGAAAATAAATTGAATTTTACAAATAAAAAATTATCCAAAAAGATTATAAATCCTATCGAATATTTTTAATATTATTTTTCAAAAATCGGCACTTCTTATACCTTATCAAATTTTGAATTTGATTTTCTTTTCATATTTCTATAAAATTCAATCTTTCCTTTATATATT
This sequence comes from Gynochthodes officinalis, assembly GCA_020080225.1. Taxonomy (NCBI): domain Eukaryota; kingdom Viridiplantae; phylum Streptophyta; class Magnoliopsida; order Gentianales; family Rubiaceae; genus Gynochthodes; species Gynochthodes officinalis. The sequence goes on along the minus strand of CM034625.1, from coordinate 29,588,699 downwards.
AGAACAAATTTGAAAAAGCTAAAAGAGTGATTTTTAAGAAAATTCTTTATTGAGGTGAGACCCCCTTGCCTCTCCTCTTGTTAATTTATGATAATATATATGTACATATATTAAACATTTTCATTGACCACAATATGTTAATCCAAAAATCTAAAAGTTTTTCTAAATATTCTCCATAATTATTTTTTTAATTAATGTTCTACAAATCTATTTATGTCGGTATCGCTCTCCAACCACTTAATCTTTTTTCAGTTTTATTATTCTAAAATCATATAAAATTGTAGTCCGTAGTTGTGTTTTTGTAATAATCTTAAAAATTATTCCATTATTTTTTTTCCCATAACTAAAGTATCTCAAAATTTTTCTAAAAATATTTAAAACAATCTTTATTATTCCAAGTGAATTGGGTCCTTTTCATAAGGACTTTTTTTTCCTTTTCAAAGATTGGTAAGTTATCTTACTCAACAAATATTTTATACATCTATTCTATTCTTATTTTTAGTCCAATAAGCCAATTACATAATTTACTTTTTTTGACCTCCTATTATGTGTATAGACTATCCCCCTAATGTATAAGCTATCCTCCCCTAATTGTATCTGCACAATTCTATGTGACACAACAAATGCATGAAATATTTTCTCTATCTTGTTACAATAAATTTTAAGCTTTTGTAAATTAAGGAAAAGAAAAATTCTTAATTTACCTTGTTATAATAAATTATAAGCTTTTGTAAATTAAGAAGAAAATAAAATTTCTTAATTTACCTTGTTATAATAAATTATAAGCTTTTGTAAATTAAGGAAAGGAAAAAAATCTCAAGTTTGGTCTGAAAATTTTGTTTAAAGCTAATATTATGGATAGCCAGCGACCAACTGATCTTAGTATTATTTTTTTTGTTCATTTGAAATACAATTTTTGATTATTGATTTGCGGTTCAGAGAAACTTTTTAACTACTTAGCAATGGCAAAATCCAAATAAAAAATTGACAAAAATGTTCACATGCATTGCATGGGTATGAATAGTTAGGTTAATATTTTAGGGTAAAAATCGACTAGAAGTATCACAATTATAAAGGAGTTTAATATGAATTGGCTGGTTATATGTAAAATTCAAAGGAGTCACAACATGATTAAGGGTCTATTTGGCACATCAGAATCGGGACCTTAGAATTGGAATTAGATCCAGTCTTCCCTCCAAGCCCAAAAAGAATTTTTCTAAAGGATATTCTGGTCAACCCAAACATGTTTATCAAAAAACAAAAGATTTTGTTTGTTATAAATGTAAAAAGTCAGGACATATATCCCAGTATTGTAAACTTAAAAAGAAAATTCAGGAATTAAATTTAAAAGAAACAATGTTGGATCAAATAGCTAAACTACTTGTTAATTCTGACAATTCTGACAACTCAGAACATGAGTATGATGATCTTCTAAATCAATTAGAAGATCAAAATGATTATTACAGTTCTAGTTCAAAAGATTCTGAACAAGAATATTCAATTAATGTTCTTACCAAACAACAAGATCTTTTAGTTGATTTTCTTGAAGAAATTTCAAATTCTGAAAAGAAGAAAAAATATTTTGAAAAATTAAAACAAGTTTTTGTAGATCCCAGATTTTCAAATATTTATATTTTGAAAACTATTTTTCAAAAGATCCCAGATTTTCAAATATTTATAATTTCAATGATATTTTAAATTGTTTTCCAAAAAATCCTAAACCAATTTCTTTACAAGATCTTCAATCAAAAGTCTCATTTCTAAAAGAAGAAATTAAGAAAATCAAAGCACAACAAGAATTAAATCATCTTGTTATTGACTCATTAATCTGTAAAAAAGCAATGTTCTCAGAACCTTCCACCTCTTCAAAGCCTTCTTCTTCAAATCCCTTTTCTTTAGAAAATTTGAAGAAATAGAACAATTTCTTAATCATATTTCTTTGGTTCAACAAAAGTATAACATTTTAATTACTTTAGTTACAAAAGATAATTTTAAACTTGAAATTCCTACTTTATAAGATACAGGCGTGGATATGTGCTGTATTCAAGAAGGATTATCCTTTCAATTTATTTTGAGAAACAAAAGAACGACTTTGTTCTGCAAATGGTTCTAAACTACAAATAAATTATAAACTTCCTGAAGTTGAAGTTCATTTTCAAAATGGTTTTGTAAAAATATCTTTTCTTTTAGCAAAAGATTTAAATGGATTAGCTTATTTAGGTACTCCATTTATTTATCAAGTTACTCCCTATTTGACTAATTTTAAAAAGATATACCCTCAAAAAATTTCAAATTCTTTTATTCCTTTTGTCAAACCGCCTTTGGAAAGAAAATTAATACTTTATTTTCAAATGATTCTCAAATAAATGTTTTAGCTTTAAAGCAAAATCAAATTAATTTTCTTATTCAAAAAATATCTTTCAAAAGAATTCAAGAACAACTTTGACAACCTTTAATTCAAAATAGAATTAAAGATCTTGAGTCTAGAATCCAAAAAGAAGTTTGTGCTGAAATTCCAACAGCAATTTGGAATAAAAAAATGTGTTATCTACCTTCCTTATGAAAAGAATTTTGACGAACATCTAGTTCAATACTTATTATTGGAATTATCGAACCGCCTAGTTCAATACTTTTACTTTTCAAAACCCACAAAATAAACATTCTTGGTTCTTTTTTAAAAAAAAAACTAACAAATATGATTTCTCAATTTGGTTCAATGGTGGGGAATTCATGGCCTAAACTAGAAAATCTTGCCAAAATAGTTAACCAAGGTTTTCAAATTTTTAATCAAAAATTTCAATCTCCAAAACCTTTCGTTCGAAAATTACTCTGTTTCTTTTCCCAATTTTCTCTTTTAAGGATTTATTCATGGAAGTACGAATTCCTCAAACAAAACCCCAATATTCCCCCACTCCTTGTTAGACAAGGATATTCAAAATGGTAGAAAGAATTCAAAACTGAATCAATCCAACCCAACCCAAATTTAGCCTGGTTTGAAAACAACCCACAATTTTTACCTACTGCCAATCCACAAATAACTGGGTTTTACAACAAAAAAATTTAGCCCAGTCTAAGTTAGCAGCAATTACCAACAAAGAAGACTATGTCAACCATTTACAAAGCTTGCTTTCTCAATTTAAACAGGAGTCCCTAAAAGTCCAAAAACAGTCCATTGATGAAGCCCAAGAGGAGTCCATAGTCCAAACTTAGAAGTAGGAGCCTCCCAAAAGTTCCTCTTTCTCCCAAATAAAAGTCAACTTAAAAGAAGAAGTAGAAGATAAAGAACACCTCTTCTACTTAAATGAAGATGACTGCTATGGAATTTTTATTTAATTTCACAAAAAAAACTGTAGCAACCTGAAGACACTGTAGTCGCACACGTGCTAGGGAGGGGAGGGGGCAAGGGGGGAGCACTGTAACACCGGATACAGTTCTTATACGGCAGCTATTGTTCACTGTACATTGTAGCACCGAATTTTTTTTTTATAAAAACCCCTTAAATCTCATCTTAAGGCCAGAATTTTCCAACCTTCCATTGAGTATCCAAACTTTCCCTCTCCCAAATTGAGATACATCTTCCTTTCTCTCTTTTGTATCCCTTTCTTACTCAAACATAACCTTGGTCTAGTATCAAGGTATAAACCTTTGTACTTGTAAATTTTTAAATTTTTTAATATACTCTAAGTTCCATACAACCAAGGGGTTAGCTGGACCAATGATTGGCTAGTTCTCCTCTTATTGTTGTTTATTTATAGTTTAATTTTATTCAATTTATATTTATATTACTGCATGGTTGGCTAAGCCACCTATCCCTTTCCTCTAGTAGCAGTCCGTCTGCTACCCACTTCTTCTTTTTCGTTTCTGTTTCTGTAGGGTCCCTCTCCCCCACTGGTATCAGAGCAACTTTAACATATGTTAAAATTTATAATTATTAGGTAGATTTATAATAACTTTATCATAAACTGAAAATTCATAATTATTTTTCCATGGAACTCGAAAGCTTTTGATACTAAGAGGGAAAGGGTTATAAGTTTTATTGTTTCTTCTTCTTTCTTGTTTACTTGCTTTCTTCTTTCCAACATGTCTTCTCTTTTTAGATCTTTTTTAAAAGCCTCTTCTTGATATGCACCTCATGGCTATATAGAGATGGCAATACGCAACAAGCAAAACAGGACCCAAGACTTAACCTACGAAATTGCTTGAACCAGCGGAATTGAGACCGAATGGATGAAGTGTCACCACAACCTAGGGTTTTACTAGATTGATAAAACTCAAAGGCGCTACAAACTAGTCAAGTTTGATAAGCCCATTGTTATTTACAAGAACGAAGAGATTGAATCACTCAAACTCTCAAGAACATAATGCCACAAAATCTTCTAATCGTCTATTCTTTATTCATGACCAATAGCCTTTATTTATAGAGTACAAAAATGTGTGAAAAGACAACAACTAAAATCCTAATCCTAATCTAATTCTTAAGGAAGGGTGTGGCGGGTTTTCTTTAATTAATTAAATGGCAACCTTAAAATAAAAAGGAAATAAAAACCTTAAAGCCAATTGGACTTGGAAGTTTGGCCCTTTAAGGCTTCCTTCAAGTTTATAAATTTGGCTACTAAAATTACCTAATAATTTCACTATTCATAGCATTATTCACTATTCATATTTTGGCCCTTCAAGAATTAATAAATTCCTAAAAATAAAGCCAAAAAAATTAATTAAATAACTTGGCTGGTCGGGTTGTCGAAGCACCCAAAATTAATTCAGATCTTCAAACTAGCTACAATTGATTTGTAGTAGTAGTGGACCAGTTCGAATCCCACAGGGAGCTATGTGTTGAGGGGGTTTCTTAGCAATTGAGATAAAAAGAGAAATAAAAGAAGAAGGTTAATACCAATTCTAATAGTAATAAATAAAGGAAAATTATAAAAGAAATTACTAGAAATATGTAAAAGAAATACTTCAGTCTTACCAAACTCCGATCCAAGGAAGTGTAGTTGTACCGAATATATCTAGATCATAGGATTCTAAAGACACTTTTTCATTCAAGCATTTAACCGAAAATTCGCAGGATAGCCATGACAAAATTTTGAGTTTTCCTATTCTATCTGTTTGAACCTAGCATTCACAACAAACCTTACTAACAAATGACTGGGGGCGATAGCGTTCCATAGCATTTGATAGTAGCACTAAAAACATTGAAAACAGTTAAAACAAAAACCAACAATTGAGATAGCTGCAATTGAAAATCTTTGTATCATTAATTCCCTTTAAATCATAAATGCATGATTACTGTCACTTTACACATGCAAAAAGATTTAAGTGCTACTTGTACTAATTGTTCCGGACAATTACGGATCAAGAACAAATAGATAGCTATAGGAAGAAAAATGAAAATAAGTTGTCAATTTATTTAACATTCAAAATGTATAAAAATAGAATGCAAGAACTAATGATTACTTGAATGCAAAAGATTATGAAACTATGAACAAAACCTTACTAAATATATTGGCATTAACACCCCTTGGAATGGAATGAAAGTAATCTAGCCACTCATGGTGGCAAAACTATTCTAACTTTATTCTAAAAAGAAAGAAAAGTACAAAAGAAAGGAAGAATTCTGCAGAAAATTAAAGAAAAGACTTATGTCTTCCAAGTTCACTAACCCTCCTATTTATAGCCTTATTCTCTAACAATCTCCCTAAAACTTCCTAAAATCTCTCCAACAAATCTAAGTCTTTAAAACTTAAATTCCTAACTAATTATCCAGCCAACCATCCTATTCTATCTAATCCTAACAAATGTCATCCAATCCATTCTAACTTGAATTACAAAATTTTAAATCAAAAGACAAAATCAAATCTTGAAATTTCAACCCATCGGTCATTTGTCTCAGCTCAAGACGTGGTCACGTGCATTTCTTTGAGTTTCACCTCCAAGACTTCATCCTTTAAAGCGTGGGCAAGCTTAATCCAAAATAGTCTTCTGTTTTGGCTCCAAAAGTGCTTCTCCAAAAATCATCTAAATCTCCATTAAATTCCATTGTTTCGCCTTAGTCCATCAACTTTACTCCCTAGGACAAAAACACCTCAATTTAGCCAATTTCATACTAAATAAAGTATTAACATCATATTTTTGCTCCTATTAAATGGTAACAAATTAGATCCTATCAAATAGCATATTATCACACTAAAATCCGGCCAAGGCAAGACTAGTGCTCTTTAACCCGGACTTGCAATAAGTTACTGACTTGCAAGTCTTGGCTACATGCTTGACAAGCTTGGATGTTAAGAATTAAACAACTTAATAGTTTCTTGAAATTGTTTGGACCTAACTCTCACCATCGGCCCCCATAATATGTCATAGCGGAGTGAATGCTTGGCGAGTTGGTTGTCCTAGGATCCCATCATTCCCCCTCTCCTCGAAATGATTTGTCCTCGAATCTTCAACAACACCCTTGAGATGAAATCAATATACTTTGACCTCCTTAGAGAGTAGAAGAAATAGGTTGACCAGAAAATGATGGCTTTTCTTTTTACCTCTTCTTGAGCCACTCTCGTAATTGCGTTTTACCGCCAATCTTTGAAGGCTCCAAGTTTGAAATGGAGTGTGGGAAAATTGTCTTTCTCCAAACACAAAATTAAGGCATGGAAGAGTCATAACATCATCAACCGGCTCGGCCTCTTGGTTTTGACATCCTCTACTCAATGGATTTACCCTATTAGGCTCTTCTTCCTTATCAACCTTTTTCTCTTCATTGCTAATATCGAGTGGATCTTCATAAACTTGTATAAGGCAAATATTCTCCCTTTGTTCAACATTTTCCACAGTTTGAACACTAAGTGATCTCATGGTCACTAATGTTTCTTCTCCACTTGAAGACTCTTCTTCACTTACCATTGAATGCATAGACTTCAAGGTAGAAACTGTTTCTCTAATGACAATATCTTATTCACCGTTAGATTCAGTCAGAGGAGGCATAGAATCATTGGATTCACTGTGAGAAATCTCATCCCCATCATCTAAGGTGATCATCACTCGTTTATTAGGACATTGGGCAGTTTTATGATCTGTGCCTTAACATGGAAGGCAAATGATATCTCGACTTCTAAGGGACTGTGTGAGTTGCTCTTCCTTATTGACTTCTTTATCCTTGGAAGAATCAGCCCATGGCTAGGGTTAAAGTCAATATTCAAGTCACCTTTTTCATCCCAATTATTCTTCCACAAAAACTTAATAGGCATGTAGCTCGGTTTTGAATTTTTCTTCTTCAATTGCATTTCCACCTTCTTAGCCATGTGGACCATCTCTTCAATTTCTAAATAATGGTGGAGTTTGATAATATTGGCTATTTTGGGATTCAATCTTTACAAAAATTTAGCCATTGTAGTCTCTTTGTCTTCTTCTATATTTGCTCAGATGAGTGCTGCTTCTAACTCAATGAAGTATTCAGTGACACTCTTCGAACCTTATTGTGAGCTTTGCAATCTATTTTACAATTCCCTATGATAATAAGATAGGATGAAACTTTTTCTCATAATTTTTTTTCATTTCTTCCCCAGAGCGAACAGGATGCTCTCCATTTCTTTTCCTTGAGGTGACAAGTTGATCCCACCAAATTATGGCATAGTCGGTAAATTCAACTGCTACTAGCTTAACCTTCTTTTCTTCAGAATAATGGTAACAATCAAAGATCCTTTCAACCATCTTTTCCCATTCTAAATATGCCCAGAATCTCCTTTACCTTGGAAGGATGGAATTTTCATTTTGATGCTCTTCAAATTTCTATCAATTTTATCAACTTGATTTCGGCCTCTATGAGAAGTAGAAACCCCATTGGAATCCTCAATTTTATCAAAACTTGAGGAACTTTTTCTTTTTGATTTCAACTTTCTTAATCATGACTCATTGATATTATAGGCCAATTGTTCAGTCTTATCATCATTAGCTTGAAGCTTCATTTGCAAAGCCTCAAGTTGACCATCCAACTTGGAATAAGATCGGATCATGTTTTCCATCCAATCTGGGAGAGTCTTTTGGTCGATTGTATCTACACTTTCTTTTGACATGATTCCTACAAAAGGTTAATACAACAAAAACAAGAAACAATAATATGGGAAGATTTGTAGTATGGGTGAATAAGAGTATGCTCTTGGTTATTTTCTATGTCTCGCCTCTCACTCAATAATCTCTCTCTAAGTTCCTACTTAGAACAACAATCTTTATCAAACCTTGAGGAAATTTCAGCCAAAGATAGCTTAATAAGAATTTATGACTTTAAGAAATAAGACTCAAGGAAGACAAAATTTAGAAAACTAGAAAAACTTAAATCAACTTGGAATTGGATGCAAATATGGAAACTAAAAGAAATAGGAAATAAGACAAAAGCTAATAATTGGAAACTAAGTAAATCTGAATATGGACCCTAAAGGGAAAGCAAATATAGAATAAAAATGAAAAAAAATATGACACCTAACAAGGAAACAAATAGGAAAGCTATCTAAAAGAATGTAACTATTAAGAAAGCAAAAATAGTCAAAATAGGAAACAATTCTTGCAAGTAAAATCAAATTTGGAAAATGATTCTTGCAGTCCTTTTTGTATAGAAATTTTAGTCAAGAATGGTTACCAAATTGCAGAATTTTTTGTCAAGATAAATTTCCAAAAAGAACAAAGACTTCGTGCAAAAGAAACTGCCATGAGAGTGCAAATTTCAGCTAGCCAAAATAGTTGCAAAGTGCTGAATTTCAGTCCAACAATGATTGTCTAAAGTGCAGAAAACAAAATTCAAAAACAAGCAATTTAAACAAATGAAGATTTTGGCTAGGAATAAATCTTGGGTGGCTTAAAATTTAATACTAAGACAAATTGTAGTTGAAGACAAAAGTTAGGCAAGATTCGGTTGGAACCAAAAATTTTCAGAAAAAACTTGGAGTTAGGCAACAACAAAACTGAAATAAAATCAATAATAATTTTTTGGAAAAAATTAGAAAAAAAAATGGAACATATGGGACCCGAATCAAATTTTCTGGACAAAGAACTAGAAGCTTCGGCCAAAAACAAGACAATTCAGACAACAACAAAAAAATTCAGTCAAGATAGTTTACTACAAACTACAGAATTTAACCACAAAAATTCAAAATTCTTGGAGCAACTTCTTGAGGCAATTTTCAACAAGGATTTTTGGCCAAGAAGAACCAAATTCTAGTCACCAATCTTGGCTGAGAGCACCAAAATTCAGTCAATAAGTTCAGCCAAGCAAGTGCAAAATTTGTTGGCAAAAATTTCTGCTAAGCTTTGACTAAAGTACAACACGATTTTCTTCAACAGAAAAATCTACAAAAATTATGGACAACTTTTGAAGGATGTAGTATGGCTTTCAGGAACAATTCAACAAGAATTCTGGACAAAAGAGGCAGTATGGTCATAGGAACAATCCAACAAAATTCAGGAACAAGACAAACCGTACGAGTTGGTGATGGCAACAAAGATTTCAAGAATGAAAGCCTGCTCTGCAGCTTGGTTTTTGGCACAATTTTTCACAGGGTTCAAAATCAAAGATTCAAAAATTCAAGACAATAAATTTTTAGGAAGGCAGCACGGCAACAAGAACTTCAAAACAGAAAACAAATCAAGGTTGCTGCACGGGTTTAGCAAAATTTAGGAAGGCAGATTTTTTTTTTAATTTATTTTGTCCAACAATTTCCGCCAAGCGAATCCAATTTTCAGTCAAGAAAAATGTGCTGAATTTCTTCCAAATACACTTGCCAAAAGGGATAAAACTTCGGCTTCAAGAAACCGCCAAGGAACAAAATTTAGTTAAGACTTTTCGTCCAAGCAGATTTTCCGGTCAACTATTTTGGACAAAAGGATCTAAATTCCAGTCAAGACAAAAGTGCAGAATCAAAACAAAAAAACAGCATGGTTTTTGTTTTGGAAGAAGCCTGGACAAAAGACAACAAGGCAGTATGGTTTGTAGTAAAAATTTAAAAACGAAGTTTTCAGGATGCTTTTGAATTTCAAAATTTTTTATCACAAGTCTTGAAGCAACTTCAGCTAATAATAATTCGAGAACAATGATTCCAAGGAATGAGCAACAAGAATTTCAAGGAGCAAGAAACAAGAGTTCAAGAATCAAGAATCAAGAATTGCTCTTCTTTTCTTCTTCTCTCTTTCTTTCTTTCTTTCGGGTTGATCTTTCTCTTTTCTTTTCTCTTTTTTTTTTTTAACCAGTGAAGAACAATTCACAGTAGCAAAAATTTCAACATGAGGAGGGAAAAACAAAAACAGCACGATTATGGAGAGAACAATTCAAGGGATGCAACTATTTAGAAAAAAAATAGTAAGCAATCTTTCTTTTTCAGCAAGAAACAACAATCGGCAAAAAAAAAAATTTCTCTCTTCTTTTTTTTTTTTCATAGTAGAAGAAAAATTATATAAAAATATCAACACAAAGAGGAAAAATTCACAGAAAGTAACAAAACGAAAAGGAACAAGACACAAAACAAGAATAACGCAACCGGAAGGAAGGAAGAACTTCAAGTGGTTCGGATTTTTTGTTTCAAGTAAATAGTAGGTAACGAATTTTTTATTTTTTTTTTCACTAATAAAGAGCAATTAATAGCATAAGTATCAACAAAAAGGTAGAAGAATTAAAAAAAATAAATAAATACAAAGATTATAGATGGACAAGAAAGGAGTTTGGAAATTCAAGATAAACAATCTCAAGAACTTTGGATTTTTTTTTTCAGAAAAGAAAAGGCAATGAAATTTTTTTTTCCAGAATAACAAAACCAAAATTATCTACACAAAAAGTGAGCATCAAGAAAATGTTTAACCAAGTCTCGAAGACTAGGGCTAAACAACTAATTTGACTACTACAAGAAAACAGAATTTTCAACTACAAAACAAATGGATATAAACAAGATTTTTGTGTATGGAAGCAATATAAACATAATTATCTACAAAATTTTGAAGTTACCTAGACCTTTGATACCAAATTGAAGTGCACCTCATGGCTATATGGAGTCGACAATACGCAACAAGCAAAACAAGACCCAAAGCTTAACTTGCAAAATTGCTAGAACTTGTAGAATTGAGACTGAATGAATGAAACGTCGCTATAACTTAGGGTTCTACTAGATTGATAAGATGCAAAGGGGCCACAAACTGGTCAAATTTGATAAGCCTGTTGTTCTTTACAATAACGAAGAGATTGAATCACTCAAACTCTCAAAGACATAATGTCACAAAATCTTCTAATCGTCTATTATTTATTCATGACTGATGACCTCTATTTATAGAGTACAAAAATGTGTTAAAAGGCAATAACTAAAATCCTAATCCGAATCTCATTGATAAGGAAGGGTGGCTAGTTTTCTTTAATTAATTAAAGGGAAACCTTAAAATAAAAAGGAAATAAAAACCCTAAAGCCAATTGGACTTGGAAGTTTGGCCCTTTAAGGCTTCTTTCAAACTTACAAATTTGGCTACTAAAATTACCAAATAATTTCACTATTCATGACACTATTCACTATTCACATTTTGGTTCTTCAAGAATTAATAAATTCCTAAAAATAAAACCACAAAAATTAATTAAATAATTTGGCCTATTATCACACTAGAATCCGGCCAAGCCAAGACTAGTGTTCTTCAACCCTGACTTGTAAGTCTTGGCCACATGCTTGACGAGTTTGGATGTCAATAATTAAACAACTTAATGGTTTCTTGAAGTTGTTTGAGCCTAACTCTCGTCATCGGCCTTCATAATATGTCACAGCGGAGTGAATTCTTGGCGAGTTGGTTGAATAGCTCCTGGGATCCCATCACTTCTTGTTCTTCAAACACACTTTTTAAAGAAGAAATAAATTTAGAAACCATTAGTCAACTTATAGATAATTGGAAAATCCCTAAACACCCAACTAATCATGTGTATCATGAGTCAAAATGGTCTTTAATTTCAAACTATACAATTAAGATAGTAGAACAAACTATAGCTCTTCATTCTGATTATGAAGAAATTAAACTTTTGTCAAGAAAATCTATAGAAAAACATTTACAAAAATATAATTATCTTCATTTAGAACTCGTACAAGTGGTTGCAAAACCACTTACTAAGGAAGGTCTGGATACATCTCTTTTACTCGCTTTAAGAGATTGTAGATTTTTAAACTTTGATGATTCATTGCTCGGAATGGTTGAAACCAATCTATGTGATGAACCAATTTATTTTGATTATTTTCCAAACTTTAATGTTTCTTTACGTGATAGAAACATTTTAGATACTCTTACTTTAAATATTAAAACTGAAAATTATAAAACTAAAATAGGAACACTTCCAATGGCAATTCTATTTAGGATCCATGATAGAGCATATAATTGCATATTTATTGGGTCAATTCCCTTATGTTTTAGTTGATTAAAATGTTTGTTTATATGGATATTTATTGTTTTATGATTGATGACTAGATGAAGCATTTTTAGGAAAAAGTGAACAAAAGAGAAAATTTATCTCCTTTTTGTTTTTCTAGAAAGAAACTAGCTGCAAAAGGAAATAAAATAGCCGAAGAAAACAAATAAAGAAAAAGACAAGTAGACAGCTAAATTGGGAAACAAAGGCTAGAAAAAGGAACGTCCAAAAGAAAACAAAAGAAGAACGGCCAGAATAAAAACAATATAGTAGCCGCACCTATATATTCTTCCTGAAAAGGGAGTCCAGGATTCATTCTTTCCTGGAGAGAAAAATAAATGGCAGCACACAAAAAAACATAGAGGAGAACATTCAAGAAAGGCACAAGGCAGTCGCCAAACTCAACAAAAAAGAGAACCGCATGTGAAAGACAAAATGGCAGCCGGTTCTTTTATTTTCTTTGTGCTTTCTTCTACCATGTCTAGCTAAATTCTTTATTTTTCCAATCAAGATTAATTGAGGTATGATTCCAACAGTTGTGAGATTCCAGTAATTCTATTATTTCTTTTATTCTTGCGTATTTATATATTTTCTATGCTTCATTATATTATTAGATTGAATTATTAGAAAAGAGGCCTATTGTTTGATAGTTGAATTAGGTAGATAGTCATTTATAATAATTAATCAATGGTTGATTGTTCCAATTCAAGTGACAAATAACAACATCAAAAGATAATCAACACCTTAGATTGAATGTTATGAAAATATATATTCTAACTTAAATAAATAAGGCGTTTCTGGGTTTACTGGTTAGTAATTAGGTCTTTTTGAATATTAATACAATTAATAGACATAACTCATACGACGGATCCAAAGGTTGTGTTGGTTAATTAGAGAAATATCTCATAGGATGGATCCGAAGGTTAGTGAAAAAGTAAGAAAATATTGGTTGTTAGAGGATAGATATTCAACAACTATAACCAATTTATTCAAGATAAAAGAACTCATCTTTTGAATTAATGATCAATTCAAGAAAGCAATACCAAAATCAATTCTTGGTTGGAAGCTTCTCCATATTAATTTTTCCTCGTATTTTTAGTTAGCTATTTAATTTGTTTAGTTTATCTCAATTAATTTTGCTTAGTTTCATAATACAAAAAAAAAACCCTCTCTTTTATTTTACTTTGTTTAAGGAGTAAATCTAACCAATCTCCGTGGATTTGACCCTCTCACTACTATCTACAGAACTTAGCCCAAAGAAGGATTATTTTTTGTGGTTTTGGCACCCACCAATCCAGTACAAAGCCATGTGTTCAGCGTTTAGTATAGGAGTCTTAAAACCCCATAAAAAAGGGAAAACTATCATATTTCAAACAGATCTGGCAAGATCTCAAATAACTATACCTAAGTCTATCATTTGGAATCAAGTAACACTTCCACAACAATGGTTACTACCTGAAATAGCACCCACTATTCTAGTAAAAAATACTGCGGTGTCCAGTATCCAACAATTTCCAACATAAGCAGTTCAGATCAGGTTTGAAAGGTCTTTTAGCCATAGAATCTCTGCTCCTACTCTTGCTTATTCTCAACCTAGACATTTAATGTCTGACTTAAGACTAATGTCTTCATCCTACCAGGTTTCAACACCTTGACAATTCATCAAATATACCTCAAGTAAGGTATACAGTTCAAACTAAAGAATTTTCTTCAGATCAAGGGGATTTGCCAAAATCTCCAACGTACTTCACTATCACTGATAATACTCCAATTAGTGAATTAAGAACTTTGACTTTAGATACTCAAACTGATTTTCAAATTGATAAAGAATATCTTAGAAATGATTTTTATTTTGAAGAAAATCATTCTAAATGAACATGGTTTTTGGACAATTTCTAAGGTGATTCTTGAAAACAAGTCCAAGAAAACTACTATAATTTTTTAAATAAAATTAAAGAAAATATTTTGTTCTTTGAATGGTTCATTAGTTATGTAGAAGAAAATTCAATTGATTTTCTTTTTGATAAAACTATTTCTGTTTTGAAAAAATGGAAAACTTCGGATAGAGAAGTTCCATCTAAATTTCCTCCAAATAAACCAATAACAATTTCTTACAAATTTGTTAATTTAAAAGCTATTTCTTTTAAACAAAGGGCTAAAAAAAAACTAGTAAATGGTAAAGATATAAAAAGTTTTTTTGAACAAAACAATTATACCAATAAATATTTGCAAACTATTGGAAAATGCTTAATTACAAGTAATAAAACTACTCAATCTTTTTATGTTCCTCCTGTTCCTACTTCAAATTTACAAATTTCAACTATTCCTTCTGCTACTTCTTTTCCAAATATTCCTTTATTCAAACTATATGAAATCCCTAGTCAATTGACTAAACCTATTCAGGAAAAATCTTTGTCTGAATTTGAGAAAATGTTAGCCAAAATAAAAGAGTCGTTTCAAACTCCTAAGCTTAAGCAGGAATTGGATATGGGGTCATCTTCAGTTCTTGCTCATCAATCTAAATCAAATGAGCCAGTTTCAGTCTCGTTCAACCAGTCAGTCTGTACCTTAGATAAAGATACTGATAGTGATGAGTCATCCAAACTTGAAGTTGCCAAACTTAGGAGTTTTAGATCCAATAGGTCTAGTCAAGACAAGTCTGTTTCCACTTGGAAAAATGCACAAAAACTTTATTACCCTAGAGCTACTTATCCTGACTTAGACTTAGAAGAAAAACCAAATGTTTTTCAAAATAGTTATACTGCAAATAGTATTTATGAATGGAGTATTGATGACCAGTCCAAATACAACGTTCTAACAATACTTCAGTAAATGACCATGGTTGCTATAGCATACTAAACAATTGTCCAGATCAATTCACAACTCATGTTTTAATTGTTGGTTTTACAGGTCAATTAAAAGATTGGTGGGATAAACACCTATCTACTAAAGATAAAAATAAAATTTTAAATTCTGTGAAATTAGGTGAAGATGATGAACCTATTTTAGTTAATGGCCAAACTATTTCTGATGTTGTTCTACTCTTCTTTATACAATTGCAAAAACTTTTATTGAAGACCCAGGAATCTTTAGAGATAAATCATCTGAGCTCTTTGATAATTTGAAATGTAAAAAACTATCTAATTTTAGATGGTACAAAGATACATTTTTTACTAGAATTTATTCTAGGCCTAATGGTAATCAAGCTTATTGGAAAGAAAAGTTTTTGGATGAACTTCCAAAATCTTTGCATGATATGGTTCATGATGAACTACGCGTCCAATACAACTTTGACAACCTTTGGTTCAAAAGTATTGAACTATGCGGTTCAATAATTCCAATAATTATAACCCTGATGTTGAAATAATTGGGAAAAATTTCTGTGTTTATTGAAATCATTACCCCATTCTCATGGTTTAATGACTTTGAGTATTTGGGATGTATAATGGGTAATGTGGGTCTTAGTTTTGTCTTCATAGTAGTTGAAGGATATAGATCCAAAGTCCAACAAGATGAATTCATAGTATCTTTAGGTCTTGTCTACAGAAGTTAGAAGAAAATGGAACCCTTTGGGAAGAATTATTTAGGCCATTTGTAATGGGCTATTTTCGAAAATATCCAGTTTCATTTGAAAGATATTGGTTGGATAGTCATTTTTTTAATATGGCTCTTGAGCTTTTTGAGAAGAGGTAGTTGGGACTACAACCTGAAAAGTTGTCGAGACTACTATCTGGGAAGTAGTTAGGGCCACTACTTGGTTTTACGGAGTTTGAGCCACAATTGTTTGGGAAAAGAGAGTGGGGCTAAGAGCCACCATTTGAGATTTAGAAGGGATGGGGTTTGAAGCCACCACCAGGGTTTGAAGAGATTTCACCAGTTGAAATACGAATTGGGCTGCCAGCCGTTGTAGAGCTAACAGTTGGGCTTGAGCTTCTTCCTCGTCAGCAATGTCAACCCATGATTTTGGTGCGAGGATGGAAATTGGTTTACTATTTTCTAAAGATTCAAAGGGTTGAATTTGGGTTGATGTAAAAGCATTGTTTGAAGTGGTTTGAATGTTTATAGGAGTTTGGATTGTTTTGTTAGAATCAGAAGATTCAAGTATTATAACACTAGATCACCACTCCTTCACTGTAGGCGTCCACCTATGCAACCATAAGCAATGGAGGCAAAAATTGATGGAGTATGATGGAAAATCCCCAATTACGATAATATGGACACACCCTTAGATTTGTTTGTTATGCTACGATTATTATACTGACTTGTTTATGATAACATGTGAAGCTTGTCCTTTCCAATGAACATGTACTGTGAATTGTGGATTTGTAGTGCCGTGTAGTGTCACACTCTACCACTGGGATATGACTTTTAGGGTACCACTGGTCCCCTTGGGGAAAAGGTAAAATTATAAATTGTAAAAAAAAATAGTATGCACACATTGGTATAATTAAAAGAGGATAAAAACATCAAATGCATATTGCATCATTGGTATGCACCCATTATGCATTCCAATATGAGGACCGCATGTATAAACACTATTAATATATATACGTATTGACTTGCTGTCTGAAACACTTCCAAACAAATTATTGACACCCGTACTATGTTTCACTATAGGGCATATATATTGTGTTCCATTTTGGAGTTTTCTATGCATGTACTAGCAAGTAGTACAGTTATGATTCGCTAGCTGAATGTATGTAACCGTTTTCACCAATTGCATGGTTTTCATGCAAATTTTAAACATACACCCTAGCGCGTGAAAATTTAGGAAAACCCACACATATGCGACAATAGTTTTGTGGCTAGGTGGCTGGGGGAAGCATTATCTTTTAGATTATGATGAGTGATACTAACATGCATGGATGTGCGTGTGGGTGTGTGTGAGTGTGTGTTTCGATGTGGGACTCCAAAAGCCCGTGCTTAATAGTAGTTTTGCATTGTTGTACGGTTTTAATACATTTGGTTTCCCATTTGCCAAAATGATGATCATCTTTCAATCTATATATATCTACTATGTTACATATATATTTCCACTTTTGTGCATATTGGTTGAATACTTTGACTACCGGCAATGTATTAGAAGAAACATTGTAGGGTTGATATTGATGTTTGTGCATTACTGTTGTGCATTCTGGCAAGATTACAAAGTGATTTGTTTAGTGTTCGAATCTTCTATGGCGGGGAGTTTGTATATAATCCCGGTAAAGGGTATGTCAGGGAAAAGGTCGAAGTGGCTAATCACTGCGATCCTAACATGTGGTCCATATGTGTCTTAGACTAGCTAGTTGGAAAATTGGAGCGTGATGCATCGACCGTTGGGTATTATTACCTAATTCCTAGTCGAACATTGGACAATGAGCTGAAGTTTATTTTTTTCTGAAAACGATGCAATGGATATTGCAGATATGGGGAGGAATTCAAGTTGGTTGATCTATACATGGAGCACACAAATAGAGGACATCCTATATCTCAGCCTATTTTTCAATCGAAATTTCAATCATCGGCTTCACCCTCAAAAATTGGCAAGAGGATAAAGAGTTGTGCAAAAAAGAAGTCGCCGTTTAAGAAAACAAGGAAAGTGAGTGAAAGAGACAGCCGAAATGAAGCTCCGTGGTCTAGCAAAACCGATAGAGAGGAGTGCGCTCGCAGTACACTTGAAAATGACGACATACAAGAACTGGATTAGATGACAAAAATGCATAAAAAATCCCAAAAAATGAAACTACAGATGATGGAATGGCTGAAGATGTGCACGCTGCCGCTGAGGTTCAGAAGGGTGAAAGGAGTTCAGAAAAAGCACAAAGGCACAGAAATGCGAGGTGGGAAAAAGAAAATTGGAGTTAAAGAGAAGTATATCAGCATCCACACCGAGAAGGTCGGATAATGAAGTGATGCACAAATCCACCGATGGTGCAAAAGAGCAAAAAGGTAAAATAGGCGTAAATGTCCAGCATGAAGCATCATCATACGATGTAGGGCAAAACAAAAAGTGGCGATTTTTGGAAGTCCCCACAAGAGCAGCCACCAACGAACCGGTGAATCCAGATGAGGTGGCAGAGAAGCATGCAATAGATA
This sequence comes from Gynochthodes officinalis, assembly GCA_020080225.1. Taxonomy (NCBI): domain Eukaryota; kingdom Viridiplantae; phylum Streptophyta; class Magnoliopsida; order Gentianales; family Rubiaceae; genus Gynochthodes; species Gynochthodes officinalis. The sequence goes on along the minus strand of CM034625.1, from coordinate 29,570,215 downwards.
GCAAAGGCACCACGGGAGGTGGGGACCCATATGACAGTGAGTATGAACTAAGTGATGAGAAAGATTTGCGTGATATGCTGAGGGTAAAGGGTGATGAATGGATGAATGTTAGAAGCTGTTTCGCACAGGTTATGGCTGATGGTGAACCATCACAAGCAAATGACAATGATTATAGAGGTGAGCCGAAAGACGAATGGTTGGAGAGTGATGAGCAACTAGGGAGTCATCCGAGTACGGATGACGATAGTGATGGCAACGAACAATCTCACCACTTCCAATGATTTAGGCTGGATACTAATATGGTAGACCCTCAATTCAAGGTGGGGATGATTTTCAGCTCAAGAGATGAGTTCAAAAAGGCTTGTAAAACCATGAAGTTCGGCATGGGAAGATGGTACGATTGAAGAAAAATGATAGGAGACACATCAAGACCTTCTGTAAGGCGTATGACTAGTTCGTCTCAATTGCTCTATAAAAGAGCAAAGAAGATTATCAAATTCAAAGTATGAATGGCTTTTACAACGGCGAGCGAACATTCAACTATGGGTGTGCAACCTCAAAGTTCTTGTCAGCCAGGTATAGAGAGGACATCAGAATTTCAACTTTGGGTATGGAAGACTTTGTGCAAAAAGTTCATCAAGACCTAAACGTCAACATATTGAGGAAACTCATTTACTTGGTAGAGAAAAAAGCAAAGGAACTGACCGAGAGAGACTATGCAAGCCAATACAACAAGTTACATGAATAATTTGCAAAATTGCTACGGACTAATCCAGGGTCAAATATTTTGATTAAAACAACGGAGATGGATGAGGGCGATAAGCTGTATGTGTGCTTCAATACATGCAAATAAGGGTTTCCGACTAGATATAAGCAGGTGGTCAGGGAAGGGCATGAGGATGGAAAGAATCGATATTACTTTTTGGTTTAGGGCTCGTCTGGATGGAGGAGATAGAGTGGATAGGAGGGTTAGGTTATTTTTTTGTTAATTCCAACTTTGCCCATGGTTAAAAAAGTCACATGCAATGCACATAGGGTCATTTGACAGAAAAATAAACGGAATAGTGACGGATGACAAAAAGAGTACATTTATAAAATGTGAGGAACTATTTTTTCTTGTTTTAAAATTGAGGGACTAAAAAGATCATTCATCAAAATGTGAAGAACTATTTTAGGGATTATCTCTTTTGAAAATGAACTTCAACTTCAGGAAGTTTATAATTTATTTGCAGTTTAGAACCATTTGTAAAACAAAGTCGTTTTTTTGTTTTCTCAAAATAAATTGAAGGGATAATTCCTCTTGAATACAGCACATATCCGCGCTTGTATCCCATAAAGTAATAATTTCAATTTTAAAATTATCTTTTATAACTAAAGTAATTAAAATGTCATACTTTTATTGAACCAAAGAAATATAATTAAGAAATTGTTCTATTTCTTCAAATTTTTCTAAAGAAGAAGGCTTTGAAGAGGTGGAAGGTTCTGAGAACTTTTCTTTTTCAGAGATTAATGAGTCAATAATAAGATTATCTAATTATTGTTGTGCTTTGATTTTCTTAATTTATTCTTTCAAAAATGAGACTTCTAATTGAAGATCTTGTAAAAAAACTGGTTTAGAATTTTTTGGAAAACGATTTAAAATATCATTGAAATTATAAATATTTGAAAATTTGGGATCTTTTGAAAAATAATTTTCAGGCTCTTTTTCTACAAAAATTTGTTTTAATTTTCCAAAATATTCTTTCTTCTTTTCAAAATCTAAAATTTCTTCAAGAAGATCAACTAAAAGATCTTATTCTTTGGTAAAAACATTAATTGAATGCTCTTGTTCAAAATCTTCTAAACTAGAACTGTAATAATCACTTGATCTTCTAATTGATTTAGAAGATCATCGGACTCATGTTCTAAGTTGTTAGAATTGTCAGAATCAACAAGCAGTTTAGCTATTTGATTCAACACTATTTCTTCTAAATTTAATTCCTAAATTTTCTTTTTAAGTTTATAATATCAGGCTATATGTCTTGGCGTTTTACATTTATAACAAACAAAATCTTTTGTTTTTTGTGAAACCGGTTTCGGTTGACCAAAATATCCATTAAAAAAATTCTTTTTAGGCTTGGAAGGAAGACTAGGTCTGTACTTCCTAAACTTAATTTTGGATGACCTCTTTCTATGGATTGGATGACAACTATGAAGACCAAATTGTTCACAAAAAGATCCTAAATCTTTCCGTTATTGCACTCTATCCTTATCTAATTGCCTAAGAATTTTATCTTGTTTACAAATTTTTAAAGTGACTTGTTGTATTTGACTTGTTAATTGACTATACCTAATTTGTTCATAAGGAACTACGCCATTGTATTGGACTCATAGTTCGTCACAAACCATACCACACATAGATTTTGAAAGACCATCCAAAAACTTTTCTTTCCAATAGGCTTGATTACCATCCGACTTAGAATAAATTCTAGTAAAACATTTATCTTTGTATCATCTAAAATCAGATAGTTTTTTACATTTCAAATTATTAAGGAGCTCAGATGATCTATCTCTGAGGATTCCTGGGTCTCTAATAAAATGTCTTGCAATTGTATAAAGAATAGTAGAAATAGCATTAGAAATAGTTTGACCATTGAATAAAAATGCGTTCACCAACTTCATCTAATTTAACATAATTTCAATTTTTATTTTTATCTTCAGTTGATATAGGCGTTCATCCCACCAACTTTTTAATTGACCTGTAAAACCAGCAATTAAAACATGAGCTGCTAATTAATTAGGACAATTATGCGTTGTTCGGTATGTCGTAGCAACTATGGTCATTTGCTGTAGTATTGTTAGAATGTTGTATTCCAACTGGCCATCAATACTCCATTCATAAATACTATTTGTAGTATAACTATTTTGAAAAACATTTGGCTCTTCTTCTAAGGCTAAGTTGGGATAAGTAGCCCTAGGGTAATAAAATTTTTGTGAATTTTTCCAAGTGGAAACAAACTTGTCTTGGCTAGACCTATTGGGTCTAAAGCTCCTAAGTTTAGCAACTTCAAGTTCGGATGACTCATCACTATCAGTAAAGACACAGACTGACTAGTTGACCGAGGTTAAAGCTAGCTCATTTGATTTAGATTGATGAGCAGGAACGGTAGATGACCCCATCTCCAATTTCTGCTTAAGCTTAAGAGTCTGGAATGACTTTTCTATTTTGGCTAACCTTGTCTCGAATTCGGACAAAGGTTTTTCCTAAATAGGTTTAGTCAATTGACTAGGGATTTCATATGGTTTGAATAAAGGAATATTTGGAAAAGAAATAGGGGAAGGAACAGTTGAAATTTGTAAATTTGAAGTAGGAACATAAAAAGATTGAGGAATAGTTTTATTACTTGTAATTAAGTATTCTCCAATAGTTTTCAAATACATATTGATATAATTGTTTTGTTCAAAAAAACTTTGTATATCTTTGCCATTTACTGGTTCTGTTTCAGTCCTTTGTTTAAAAGGATTAGTTTTTAAATCAACAGATTTGTAAGAAATTTTTACTAGTTTATTTGGAGGAAATTCATATGGAACTTCTCCATCCGAAGTTTTTCATTTTTTCAAAATAGAAATAGTTTTATCAAAAGGAAAATCAATTGAATTTTCTTCTGCATAAATAATAAACCATTCATAGAATTGGAATTGGAGGCCTCAATTCCAATTCTAAGGTTTATTTGTATAAAATGTTAAAAAATCAGAATTGTAGTTAAATTCCACAATCCTTCAATTCTACCATCTAAATTCTTTGTGAAAATGTAAGGCTTCATTTGGACAATGATTTCATTTACAAAAAGTTAACTTTTCTCAAACAAAAATAAAAAATACAAACACATTTTTATTTTAAAATTCCTCTCACATAATTTTAAAAAAAATTCCCTCTTATTTTTCCCTCCAAAATACTTTTCCTATAAAAAAATACCCACCAAAATTTTCACATATTCCAATACAACTTTTCTCCAATAAATCACAATCCAAATGAAGCCTAAAATTTCCAAATATAATCTTGAAAGACACAGATCCTCTCTCTGATGAAGTGTGCTCATCCTAGGTCATAACAAAAATGAATTCACCTTTACTCGTTCTTTCTCGTCGTTTTCACTCACGATGTTGCCATAAGTTGTCTCTGCTCCAACTCCGTCCACTCGTTGTCGTCACTACCAGCCTTTGCAATACCTCATCACCAGTGAGAAGCATGCGAGGGTTCACCACTTACCACACTACCTCATTTCTTAATGATCCAAACCCTAACAAGTCCAATCACCTACCGAAAGAGACGATCTTGCTTGATGGATGTGATTTTGAACACTGACTCATGGTTGTGGAGACACCTGATGAGAATATGACCAAAGATGAAATCATTAATAGTTATATCACGCTTGGAGTGGAAATGGGTAGGCTATTTGTGGTGAGTCTTAAAGGGAAGATCTATAGTTGCAAGCGTGTCAAACCCATATTGCTCTATGTCAAGACATCGTTTCTAAGGTATGCTTTTGGAGGTCAATACTTCTTTTTTTGGTAGTCTTTTATTTGATCAATGGTTTGCTGTCAAATTTGGTTAGTTTTTTTTTTTTTTTTTTGCTCTAATTGAGATGGTTTGTTAATCCTCCTACGATTAGATTCTTACTAATCGGGCTATTTGACTTTAGGATTTTTGTTATTATGATAGAATTGATTGATAGGTGGGCATATTTGATTATTACTATGTTCCTTCTCTTGCTCATGCAATAAGAGAAGAGACAGGGGATAGTAAATATTTGATGATCGATTCATAAATTATAGGAATCAATCTTTGGTACCTGTGTGTAGCTATTGCAACTTGACTGGTTGGATTACTTGGTAAACATACTTCATATCCCTTTTTGAGGGGCTGAGATTCTACATAAACTTCCGTAAATGGTGGATTGTTGAAATGGGCACGCCTTTGAATTAGAAACTTCTTTCCCCCTTTTGTTTGTCATAGATTTCATGGGAAATTGCCATGTCTAAAGTAGCAAAGTGTGACCTAGTTTTTTCTTACATTGTTGTGGATAGTTCTAAAATAGTTTTCTTCTAATGGTTGGTGTAATATGAGACCAATGAATTATGGACTTAAACTATGTTTTTTTTTTCTTTGTCTAAGAGTTGGACTTGTGTTATAAGCTTGGGAATTCCTAGTAAAAGTTTTACTTATCAATGGAATGCCTGTGGACTTAAAATCTTCCTGAACTTTTGTTGTGCTTTTCAACTCTTGATATCCTCCATTTATCATTCTATGTGCTAGATGACCTTTCTAGTGGATTTCTCATGGTTTTGTGCTCGTTTGTAATGTGGATGCGCTTCTGGTTTTATAAAAATTTCACTACATAGACTACTGGGAATTCATACACAAGATTGACTTGGTGACTTCTAATTTGTGCTACTGTCTCTGAATCCATTTGTACTTTATGTGCGAGTCCCTGTACATCATTACAAGGATTATGAATCTGCATATAAGCATTTTGTGCATTGCAAATTGATGTTTCATTGATCAAGACTTCATAGATGATGTTTTGTTTCATGCTGATAGTAAACTTGTTCTTATCCTTCGTTGACAAGGAGGCCACCAAAGTTCCATTTCCTGAGTGGGAGTTGAATGATGAAGTTGGATAACCTGCACACAAGCCATTCTCTGAGTATATTTGCAAACTATGATACCTAGATACCAGGGAAAATAATGATGAAGTTGGATAAGCTGCACTCAAGCCATTCTCTGAGTATATTTGCAAACTATGATACTTAGGCACCAGCTCATTTTCCCCTCCAAATGAGTAGAAATTTTGGGATGTCCCTTCATTTCAAGTACTTTTCCTCATTAACCATGGCACCTAACTTCTCTTTTCAGTTTCTTGCCCAAAACATTTCTCTCTTTTCTCATTATGCTTGTCTATGGCTGTAAATTCATTTGATATTGAAAATGTTTTAGGCATCACAACAATTTCTTCAGTATTCTTATATTGTTCATGCATTGTGGTAACAAATTTTTTTTCGTCTACTAAAATGTCTTTACTACCATTTTGGATCAAATTGTTCCCATCAACAAGTAAAACCTTTTCCAAATTAAAAATTGCACTCATCCTAACCATGTTTTCATCTCATTCTCCTTGCAGAAATCTTCATGAAGCGTTGTTGATGTGGTGGTTTAAGCAACTAATTGACTATTAGCTCGAACAAATGAGCTTGGTCAAAATCGGGCTTGTTTTCCCTATATTATCCATGGACTAGGAGATTCTAGTTGTATTCAAGATTTCAAATGAAATGTCTTAGTGTTAGTCAATCCAAAATCTACAACCAAAAACCAATTGAAAACCCAATGAATGTTGCTGGAAATGAGCCAGTTATAGATTGATATCCTGTCATTTCTTCTCCTTTTTTAATCAATAACGGTAGAAATTTTATTGCAATTGCAAACTGTATTTGACTTAGCCTAAAAAAAGGCTAATTGCTCTTAGTTTTGTATCTTAACCATAAAAGAAAGTGCGACAACATATGATAATCAAAAAAACAAAAAAGATTGCACAAAAAATTGATATTTTCTACTAACGCACAACAACCTTTACATCAATAGCAATATGAAATACTTTACAGTCTAACTTGTCGGCCTCTACCTGAGCATCTCAAAACACATGTAACCAAATAACCAAATTGTTAGCGCTTTATACATGCATCAATATCAACAACTAACCTTTTTAATGTAGCAGTTTTTATCATATTATTTATTATATATGCATAATTAGTAATTTTAATTGTATTTGAAATTTCAATTTACATACAATTTTGAGTAAAATAAGGGAATATTTACTTTTTTTAAAAAAAATTAAAAATATTGTTATTTTAAAAAGAGTTCCAATTTTAGTGAAATCGATATTGTCAAAATCGATTTTAATGTCGACATTGCCAATGTCGACTTCGAACAAAATTTTTTAAAAAATTAATTCCCTTGAAGTTGACATCGTCAATGTCAATTTCAATGGATCAGTTAAAAAAAAATGCCATTTCAAGAACTCAATTCTCTTCCAACAAGAACAACAAATGGCCACATCAAAAGCCTAGAAACAGCATCTAGCACCTATAGTGTACAAAATGGCCACAACTAAACTTTAAGGCCATCAATTCATCTGTCATGAGTTCAATTGTGTAGGCACCATTCACAAAGATGTCTCTATCATGTCATGCAAGGTCACCATCAAGCCATGTGCATCGTCAAGGAGCCTTCATACATGCAGATGTCCTGCCATGCTATGGCAGCAGGGGGGAGAGGGGGGTAGTAGTGGGAGAGAGGGGTTGTGGCGGAACTAGAGGGGGCAGCCAAGGGGAGGTGTGCGGTGTGGGGCAAGGATTGACACAGCAAGTGGGAGGGGAAATTGGGAAAGGGAGAAAAAGGGAAGGGGGTGGGGTGCTACAAAAATGGGGGAAAAAATGGGAAAGATGGGAAGGGGGTGCGGGTAGGTTTTTTTTTTTTTTTAACTACCCCCCTGAAGTCGACATTGAGAATGTCGACTTCAGGGACTAATTTTTGTTTTTTTATGTATTGTCTGAAGTTTACATTGACACTATAATGTCGACTTCAAAATCGATATTGTCAATGTCGACTTCAAAGTCGATATTCGCAATATCGACTTTGAAGTCAACATTGTCAATGTCAATTTCACTAAAATTTGAACTCTTTTTAAAAATTTAATATTTATTTAATTTACATTAAAATATCCAATGTTTTTGGAAAAAAACTCTATAATTTTTCAATATCCAAACAAAAAATTATAAATTATAAATGAATTCCATCTTGATTCAAGTGATTTGCCAAACAAATGAATTCAAATAATTTAGAATTTTAATGTAATAAATTTAATTATACATAATTATAATTTCAATTCAATTTTAATTTAAAAGTACTAAACAAACCCTAAAAGAAAACAGAAGAGAAAGAGTACGAAGATTTTTTTTCCCCAAATAAACAATCACTATATTTATATGAAATAGTGTTACATATACAGCATCGCCCATTAGCGATGAAAGCTTTAGATCTCGCATTGAGACTAAGTGATACTAACCGACACATTGCATTGGTTAAAACAACATCCTAACTAAAAAAAATTAGCTAAAACAGATAAAAAATCACAAAAAACCTAACTTGTTGGCCTCTTCTTGAGCAACGCACGCTGCATGCAATAAATAGAACTGAACTCAGACACGGAACACAACCTCTAGTCCCTAACTTCTGTCCATACTATTCTTTACGCTGCCTTGACCATCAATTGCCTCTTCTCCCAAGTTAAGACACTAACACCTCCAAGAATGAAGACAAAATCCTAATAAATAATAACTTAAATCCTATTTAATAGGAACCTATTACTATTGAAGAAAGAAAAAAAACTGATTGCCCTGTGAATAGCACTAAAAATCACCCACAATAGAAAAAATCTTGCCAGGCGGCCCCTACTTCAAATTTAGTGCCAAGTGATGTATTAAAGGTCAAAAAGTACGAAGAGTTTTATAACAAAAAAATTTGATCCTCAATAAAATCACTAACAAATTTGAAAACAATAAGGCTTCGTTTGGTTTGCATTTTTATTTGTAAAAAGTTAATTTTTTTTATTACATAAAGAAAATATTTAAATAACTTTTTATTTAAAATTTAAAATTTGAATTCTCTTCAAAATTTATCTCACATTATTTCAAAAAAAAATTCTCTCAAATCTACTTTTTCTAATAAAAAAATTCCTACCAAAACTTTCACATATTTTAATACAAAATCCTCAAATACAACTCAATCCAAAAGAAGCCTAAGATGTGGGCCGGGCGTTACAATGACCAATTGAAGTGGGTCGAATCCGGGTCAAAGAAATCCAGGTCATCTGGCTTCCCCTACTAAACCCCTCTAAAATGGAAGAGGAGTCGGCTGGTTGATCATGGAAGCCACCGAAAAACCACCGGAAGCCACCGTAATCCTTTTTCTTCTCTATGATTCCTTTTTCATTTTAGTATAAATTCATGCTTATACTTGGTTCGGTTCATTTTCATTGGGATTGTACTTATACTATTGAAGCTTAGTTGAAATGTGCAGAAGTAATTTTTTTTCCTTGATGGCTGTTAATGTACTTATTGAGGTTGCTAGTATTCTTTGTTATTCAATTTGGTGTTCGACTTTTCATCTGATATTTAGAAGCATGATTGACGTTTGTGATTTGTAGCATAACATTTGTTGGCTGGGGAACAAATGCTGTTCTTTATTGGGCTTAGAATTTTTAAGTGTATTCTATGGAATTTTTAAGCAGTTTGGAGATTAATTATGATTTTTTTTTTAACAAAACAAATCCAATTGTAATTCCCATAAAGAAAAAGCACAATCTCACTCAAAAGTTTTTCACTTGTTGAATTGATGCCTATTATTTGTATAGCAGATTATGGTTTTATTTTTGCTTTTTGCTTTTATTTTTGGGTCATGCTTTACATTGTTGTACTGGCCATCCTCATAGTTCTAGAACATCTTGGATGGCTATTCCGTAGTGAAGTTATGACATGAATTTACTGAATTTCTTGTAGCATGCTCTGTCAAATATGTGAAATTTATATTGGCTAATGAAGAATCTGCTGGTTGCATATGATGAGGGAAATGAGTAGCTTGTGCATTAGGAGTCTTTAACCAGTTTTTGTCCTCCTGATAGGGAAATCCAAAGATGGCTGGAACAGTTAACTGGGGAACAGCCACTGTTATCGGAATATTTGCTGGAATGTTATATGGAGGTAGCAAGGAGGCATCTGCTTCTGTTGTGAGTATGCTTCGTTAGAAATGTTTTTGGCATTAACTCAATGATGCATGAGAATGTATTGGCTTCCCCAATTTGTGGAAAGTGCATGACCTCTATGGCTGCTATCTCACTAAGTTCTTGATGGGGAAGAGGCACATCCGCAGTTGTTTACAACAGATTTTAGAATATTCAAAAAGTGGTAGACATCATGACCTCTGGAAATATTTTTGGGTTTCTAACTTATTTTGGACGGCTTGTGTGCCTCTCACTCTTCTGTTGATGTAGAAGATGTTTAGCTTGGTGGACACTGAAAAAGAGAAATATAATTTTATTTTTATTTGGTCTTTCATATTGTGACATAGAGAATTTGAAATACTTGAATTGAAAATCTTGATTTGTTATCATATCCAGTTGAAGCTCGGTTACATTACCAATATTTTAGCATTAACAATCTCAACAACACTCTCTGTGCCAGATTGCTTCTTCTAGTTTTAACTGGAACATAATCTTGGTTTTTTTGTTTCTGCTGCTGTTCTTATTCATTTCATTGATTTAATTAGCAATCATTTGTACCATCTGAAATCTGATGCAATGCATGCTTTTGGTAAAATGTCGTCTAATCTTGTGGCTACATATGTAAACTGATGCTGCGCGTAATCCTTGAGCAAATGGTCACGCTTAGAAAATCTATGTGTGATGCAATTTACTTGGAATTTTCCATATTCACTGATGGAATTTTAGATATTTGTTCCATCGACTTAAAGCCCTTTCCCTCTTGTTTACTCAGAGTAAGGATGCTGAAGTGATGTTGAAGCTTGGCAGCACACCTGATAAACGTGAGCAGCATCGACTGATGCGAGATGCTATGGAGAAAAGATTTATCCGAGTTACTCATGGCTCTATAGTTGGTGGAGTTCGTCTTGGGATGTTTACTGCTGCATTTTATGGTCTGCAGAATCTACTTGCAGAAAAACGAGGGGTTCATGATGTTTATAATGTTGTTGGAGCTGGTTCTGCTACTGCTGCAACATTTGGTCTAATTTGTAAGAATCCAATCATCTCTGCCTGCAAGTCTTTTTCTTTTCTTATTCTTATTTTTCATCCTGGTATTTTGGATGGAAAGTACCAAGAGGTGTGGGGACCACATAATGGGGGAGGAACAGGTGTTTCCTTGTGTATGATAAATATAGAGCAAGCTCTCTGTTTGTCTCGTTAAATACTTGCAAAGATAATTGTCATCATCTTTACATTTATGCATTCCTTCATGTATGTAGTGCCAGGATCGCTTCTTTGGCGCTTAAGGAATGTGATGCTGGGATCAGTTTTGGGTGCAGCAGTTTGCTTTCCTCTCGGTAATATAAAGAAATTCAATTATTATAGTTTCCATCTACTTTCTAATTGATCATGGCTGACATAAATCTTTTGTTCTTCCTCCTTGATTTAATGGCAAAAAATAAGTAGCTGTGGGAATACTGTTGCTGGTTTTTGATTTCCCCAAAAATTCCTCCATCAGCTGTTTTTATTTTCATTAAGTAATTAGTTGTTGTTTTCATTCTTAAGCTGTTCTTGTTTCATTATTTGTTATAATAACCGTTTAGTATGAGTGAGGGAGGAATCAAATTGGTTACCCTGCAAACCTTCCCATGATCCTTCTCTTCCTCAGCTCTCACCCCTGCTCCTGGGGAACAAAACTGAAGTCACGGGATGTAAGAATATTCAGACCTAGGCATTTTATTGCTCAATATGATTTTTGACTCATGAATTTTGTCTTCCCACTTTGCTAGTTTTGAAAAAGCTTCAAATGTTATTGTTGCCTAGGAATAGTATGATAAACAGCAGAGACATTTGGTTATAACTTGATGCCTATTAAAAATTTAGTTCGTGAATTATGTTCTTCAAGGTTGTCACACTCAAGGCATTAGCGAAAAACATTGGACGGAACCTGATTTAAGCTGTTTCGCATTTTTGAACTTCTCTTTTACCCTGCAATTTGTACTGAGTTCTTTAGCATATGTCACTATCAGTTCAACTTTGTTATTACCATTTCTGAAAGACCATCATCCAGTGGGAAAAGAGGTTGAAAATGTTTGCTAGGAGCAAATGCAGCTGAAAACCTAAAGTACTACATTACGACAGGTTCACTTCATTTGAAGCTCGTAGAAAAGGCAAATGAAGAAAAACTTGCTGCTGCTGCTTCTGATATTGATGACACTGCAGGAGCAAAGAGCGGTGTTGGTGCTGCAATTCAAAGGCTCGAGGGGCAGTTAAGTAAATAAAAAACTGATTTTAGTATAGTCTTCAGTCGAGCCGATAATTGCCACAGCTCCCAGAGATGGAAACGGTTCAGAACGGCTGCGAGTGTTCTTTTGAGTTTTCTGCTATTGAGGGACAAAATGGGCGCCTACTTCCTTTTGCTCTGCTATTCAAGACTATCCTCCCTTTTTTTTTTCCTTTTTCCTGTTTTTTTTGGGTGGGGGGGATTTTGAAAGTTATACATTTCTTATTGGTTGTGGATATTTTCCCGACCATTGGGCGGTAACATAAAGTTTTAATGATGTAGATTAGACTCGATAGTACTTAATCTGGATTTAGCTGTTTTATTATTATTATTATTATTATTTTGAAAAAATTTAGTTGCTATTTCAGATGCATGGTGACGACATACACTATTTGTTTGGTTTCTACTCTGATAGGAGAATCTGAAACAATAGAATATGAGCCTAAAATTTTTGTGTCCATTCAGTATGGGTTTGTGATTTGGAACCCTGGCAGTCCTTCAATTCTTCAATAAGATAATTTTAAATCATAAGATCCAAGGGCTTAAAAGCAGAGAGGCCAAAAATATGAGTGGAATATTTCATTATGCGAAGGATCGGGATGATACTTCTGTTTTTTAATTTTTATTTTTCGCTCAATGGAGGCTTGCAAATTATTGAATGTGTTCCTGCCATTTAAAAAGGGAAAAAAGGACCTATTTATTTGGCCTGGAGCAAGTAGAAAAAGGGCACTGCTAATCTCCTGCAAGCAATAGCTAGGGTATACACGAAAGAGTACCAAATTGAAATGAATGAAAAACTTTGCAGTTAGTTAGAATCTGAACGCATTCATAGCTCATGCAATATGGCCCTGCCAATTTTCCTAACAAAAATGATTAATTTAGTACTAAAGAAGTGACCTTACAGTTCTAATACTGTGTATGGTACAAACAAACAATTCTCAAACTAAAATACAGCTTTACGTATACGAAATTAAAGGCAAAATGCGTGAAAAGGGCCACAAGTTTTGTATTATTTTTTCATCTCTTCGTGCTTTTTGAGCATTCGTTCTAGTTTGTATATTGTTACAAATCCAAGTTTCTCTCCTCATGCATGAGCTGCTGTTTACCTACCAAACATAACAGCAGCCAGCTATCATTTTGAATTATGATAAATCTTTAAGGCACAGAAAAAGTATTGTCAGATCAGAAGAAACAAGTGATCTCATTATCTTGTTTTTCTCCAACCACATACTCTAGAAGCGAAAGGAAATTATCCTTTTCTGCATTTTGCTGAGATGTGATTCATGGGAAGTTGAAGATTATATGGAATCTGTTGGTTGTTTGCTTTGTGTTTCATTTTTGATTCTCGTTACTTTATTCTCTTATCTTGCTCGTTATTGTCAGTCAAAAAGGGTAGCACCAAAGGCAATACCGACAAGGTGCTTTTGGACAGGTTTTTATCATAAAGACAAAATATTCATATGAATACTTCCTGCTTGTTTAAGTTGTACATTGTCTGACAAACTCTTCGTTGTCGCTTTGTATTTAAGATTACCTAAGCAAATAGATCAATTATGAATGAATACATATAAGTGACATTATTATCACAGGAAGTATGACCCTTGTGCATAATTTCGTTGAGAGGCTAAGACCTATTTTAGGCTGGAAAAGTTGGGACTACTTTGTCATTTGGAGATACAATGAAGATCAAAGGTAACATCTATTGAAATCTATATGATGTAACCATCATAAAATGGAGCTTCCAATCCCTTTTAACTTTTCCTCCAGGTCCCTTGAGTGGATGGACTGCTGTTGTGGTGGAACTGAGAATATGCACAATGGTGAAGAACTTTTTCCTGTTTCTTCTTCTATTCCTTGCAGAGATGTCACCTTTCAACATCGAAGAACCAAATCTTGTGATTTGTTAGCAGAGCTGCCTTCTATAATTCCACTAGATTCGGTCTCTGGGTAAGGATTCCTTTGGATGTTCATTTCCAACGTCCGCTATCTGATGAGAAGTTATAGCCAACTAAACTCTTAAGTTTGCAGCATGTATGCAGAGACCTTGATGTGCAATGAAGCCAGATGGTTAAACTTTTCACCTATCTTGGGTTCAGATATTTCCGAAGTAAGATTCAGTCCTTAACTAACACTTCCTATTTTGTGACACTTCACGAAATGAAGCAGTATTAAGCCTTGTAGGATATCTTATGATCTATGTGATATGACTTCAGGAATCAATAGGAACAAGAGTTTTGATTCCGGTGCGTGTTGGATTGGTGGAGTTGTTTGTCGCTAAGCAAGTAAATTTTTTCTGACTATTTCACTCCCACTTCATGAAATTTAGAAGCTTAACATCATCACAACACGATCTAGTGCATGATGACTTCACGAGCGCATGCAAGATGCAAATATAAGCATGATCTTTTGCTTTCTGTTGCTATATTTTCTGTTACATGTGTCTTCTTTCTCTTACAGGTATCTGAAGATCAAAAAATCGTAGAATTTGTTACAGCTCAGTGCAACATCTCTTTTGAGCAGCAAGCAATAGTGATCCATTCAGACACCTTAAATTCAAGCTTTTCAGTAAATGCCGATAGATTTCGTGATGCCCCACTGAAGCATACTGCATCTGACGAAAGTGATGAGAAGGAGTCCCGGGGACTTTTTAACTCACCTATCAATCCCCCAAATGGGAGACAAAATCAGGAGTTGCCATGTGATGAATCCATAGATCGAATTCATTTGAATCATTCTCCATTGAATTTGTCGCAACGCTTCAGTACTTGTAGTCCAGATAAATCTGGAAATAAAAATGATATGATGTTTGTTGAAGGAACACATGAATTGAATCCTTTTACATCTATGGAAAATGGAATCCATGATATGGATGCGTTGCAGAAGCACATGATGAGCCAATCAGGAAACATGCTCATGCAAATGATGGAGCCTTTATCTAGCAAGGAAGATCAAGGGAATGAAAATGATTCTTACAAACATGAGAATGCTCAATCAAATTCAGCCTCTGACAGTGAGCCAAATGATGATGAAGATGATACAAAATACCGAAGGAGAACTGGAAAGGGGACTCACTCCAAGAATCTCATGGCTGAGAGGAAACGGAGGAAAAAGCTTAATGACAGACTCTATGCTCTTCGAGCCTTGGTCCCAAAAATTTCAAAGGTAACAGTATCAAGTAATAATTGTGACATCAAGCAATGACCGTGATTAAGATAGCAGAGTCTGAATACTGTACTGTCAACAAATGATCAAATAGCATTATATTGTTGTGGAAATCATTACATTTTAATGCTACCAAAAACGCTTAGATATTGATGAACTTTCTAAAACATGACCTGATTTGTATCACAGTTGGACAGAGCTTCCATCCTTGGGGATGCAATTGAGTACGTAAAGGAGTTACAAAAGCAAGTAAAAGATCTTCAGAATGAGCTTGAAGACAATTCAGATGATGAGGATCCAAGGAACTCTGTACCAAGCAACAATCACAACATTCCCCAATCAAATATGTTTCAGAAAAATGGAATGATATACGGAACTAAATCTGAAAATGAAAATATCCCAAATGGATATCACAAAGGGGCATCAGGTAATGGTGGCATAGACCTTTCACATCAAAATCAGGAACGCGAAAATATTGATGAGAGGGTTCAGCAAATGGAGGTAAAACACTTCCACAGTCAAATATAATGCTGATTTCAACATCAATATATCTATTTCCATGATGCCTACCTTACAAGGATGTAATGATATTGCAGCCACAAGTGGAAGTTACACAACTGGATGGAAATGAGTTCTTTGTCAAGGTATTTTGTGAGCATAAACATGGTGGATTTGTAAGATTGATGGAGGCATTGAATTCGCTTGGCCTGGAAGTGATCAATGTGAATGCGACTAGGCACACATGCCTGGTTTCTTATATCTTCAAAGTGGAGGTAACTTCTCATCAGACATAAAAAGGCATAAAGCGTATGCTTTTCCTAGATTCAATGATATGTGAAATTTTGTCACGTGTTACTGCTGAGGAAAATGGATTCGCTTCATTGGTTGATTTTTCCTTTGTTTCAGTCTTCTTCTGGGTTTGTATATACATGTAATCTTGATCATTTGCATGCTCTGATTGCAGAGAAAGGATTGTGACATGATCCAAGCAGATGATGTTAGGGAATCCTTGCTCGAACTCACTCGAAATCCATCTAGACCATGGTTTGATATGCCTAAAGCATCAGAAAATGGAGACAAATTGGATCTTCATCAATTCCATCATCACCACCACCACCACCGTCACCACACCCACCTTCATAGCCACCAAATGAATCCTCACAACCTCCAGCATCCGCAAAACTAAGCACGAGAGCATTTCTCCATCTCTTGGGATACACATATTGATGGCAGAGAGATATACAAATAATCTAGTATGAGTTTCATCAACTCTGTTATATTAATACGATGAAGCTTTTATGTGATACATTTCCCTTGGATGTAAGTCCAAAACATAGACACGTAATGAAAATCAACTCAAAACACTTTTGTTAGTAGTAAGGCCTAATATATTTTTGGATCAATATTCTTATGGTGTTGAACCCTATAAATGCCTTGCCTTTGCAATGGATATGATTTTGTCCCACTGCTTAAGTTCTGCTGAAATAAAACAGGAGTGCATATGTTGTTTTCAATTTATGACACAGAAATAATACTTTAAGGACAATGCACGAATAACAAATGACAAATGATTCTATAGAAAATTCTCTGTTCAGGATGCAAAGAATATACTCGAGTTAGCACAACAATTAAAACAAGGCTTGAGTTGATAAATACATAAATATTATCCAATTCAGAATGATAAAACTTTGGGAACAATGTACATCATGTTCCAATATCATAACATGGGTTAGCACAACCCAATAACCCATGTAGTTGTATAAATTCACAATTCTTCATTGCTGCAAGTGCACGTTTAAGAAGTCACAATCCACACCATGAAACTTGGCTGGATTAGGGACCAGAATGTTTCATCTTGGTTCCACAATTGGACTTGTCTCTTCTTCTGCCATTACAATTAGTACAACAGAATGACCCATGAAGTTGTCTAGACTCATGATTCTTCATTGCCTGCAACAGTATGAAGAGAAGATCAGCACTCTTAAGACTTTGCTTTCAAGGAAAAGTAAATGGAATAGTAATCACCATCATCTCTGTTTGTTGATGAGCTTTGTTGTACTTGGGCCTTGTTTAACATCCTTTTAGCTGCAATAGCTGCGATATTGTTGCACAAACAGTGATGACATTCAAATATAGATAAGAATTAAAATGAAAATAACTAAATAGATATATAAAACACTCTTCTCGGATTTAATATTTAGCATACAATATCAACGTACATAATTATAATATATTTGACAGTGGTTGCAGAATTCTTGTGCACCAACATTATCATAGGTTTAAGATCATGCTCCTGACAAGTTTGTCTTACCGCTGTCAAGAGTTGGTTTTGAAAGTTCTGATTCATTCCCCATTTTTGGGCCTCATTTATATTCACAATATTCAGAACTCACCTTTGAATTTTCTTTTCTTCTTCGCTCTTCTCCTCTTCCTATCAGCTTGTGTTAGCTCTTTTTCTTCCTTAACATCTCCTTTTCCAGCAAAAACTTCCTCAGGAGCCAGCATGGCTGCATCAGAAACCACCAATGGGGCAATCTACCATGGAAAAAGTACACAGCGATAGGCTCAGCCCAAGTTATACAAATTTTGAACAAAGACAAGAGTATAATTTTCAAGACCACAAAAAATATGACTAAGTTACCTCTTCCATAGCCAGGGCAGGCACATTTGCTTGTATAGACATATCTTCTATGACCTATGTTTGTCAAAATGCATGCATAAGAAGTAAAACCTTGCCCCCAAAATTTTGATAAAGAATCATGGATAACTGACATATGTAGCAGGAAAATTACCGGTTTTGGAGTGAAGTGGAAATGTGATAAAGCGTCCAACTTTAAGCACAGTTCTTTAAACAAATTGGTTGCCTGAGTACAGGATAAGAATCACAACTTAGCTGAAAACTAAAACATTCATACCTTGACATTATTTTGACATAATTATAAGAAAATACTCTTGCACCATAATCTCTCTAGTGTCTAATTTTTTATTGTGCCTTTTATTATAGCATCCATGTCTCAATGTGTGGTAAAAGTTCCGACTCAGTGAGAAAATTTAATGGATACATTAGAATGTTCTAATCGGACTAGTTCATTTTCAAGCAACAATACAATGGGATTAGAGCAGAAATACTTGAAAAGTTGGACTAATCATCTTCCCACAAAATTTGAAAAATTTACATAAGCATCAACATCAACATCAACATAGCCCCACAACAACCCCCCACCCCAACACAACAAAAAAAAAGAAAAGAGAAGAGAAGAAAAGGACAGACAAGCTGTTTATCACACTGAGAAGACAGGCCCTAAAAGGATTAATAGTCAAGCAACTAAGCCGAGGGGAAGCACAAGAAATACTTCTCTCTTTTGTTGATCTGAAAGAGACACGGCTGTCGAAACCAGGCCGGATTTTTGGACATATTCTTCCTGCATTTACAAGAAGCAACAAAGTTACCACAATGAAAGTACTAACGAAGTAAGAATTCAGACTGCAAATATGCTGCAGCAGCTATAAAATTAATCGAATCCAAAGAAGCCAATAGATTTTTGTAACATAAGTAAAAGTTATGGAACTGAAGGCGCACCAACCTCATAAATTTCAGCAAGGCCTTTTTTGCTTTTATTGTCGTCCTGCATATTAACAAAATGCAGACATCTATGTTACCAAAATTTGCTTAAATAATAATTAACACAAATACACCTCAAACGAAGAAGAAACTTGGATAGAAAAGGATTACCAATTCTTTCACTTGTCTAGAAGCATGGGAGGGTAAAGTAGGGGGCTTCTGAACATCGTCAAAATGACCCTGCAAGCATAAACAGATACAAGAATATTAGAACTTCCAAGTAGATGAGGAATGTCGACAATAATTCTGTGAACACGTATGCTTCAGAAGTAAAAGAATATGGTATAGTTTATCCACACTGAAAATACAACCAAATTTCATTAGTATGCGAGAGGAAAGCATATTCCCTATACACTGATTATGAAAGTCATAAAAAGAAAGCACAAATAATTTAATCTGCTGTCTTTGGCCAATGAATAGTAATCCCTATGAATATATTTATTTAGAAAATTAGCAAGACACTCCCATCATTACCACAAAAAATGTGATTGTGGACAACCTTAAAGAAAACTGCAACTCCAGCAACTTTACAATAGTGAACCTAGTGATCTAAAAAAGAAAGTAAAAAAATGTAACTAATAAGAATCCCAAAGATGTCCAAAACAGAATCAACTCAACTAGCCAGGAATAAGTATGTAAATTAAATTGAACTAAATGCAATGGCTAACAATTAAAAGTGTCAGACAAGCAATTCACCTCAAGGATCCTCTTTTGAATTATTTCTTCCAGGGATGCAGTAACCTGCTCAGTGATAACTGGGGCAGGTCTCACATTGTGCTCAAAGTCAAGATCTACTTCCAATGCACTGTTCTTTGGCCTTTTAGCAGCAGTTACCTGTTATCACAGACCATAACATACAGAATTTGGCACATCCCAGAACAGCACTTAATCTATGGAAATAGATGAAAGGTACCTTGACAACGACCTCACCCCCGCACCCCCCCCCCCCCCCCAACCCAAAAAAAAAAAAAAGAAATGAAAGAAAAATCACAGAGATGAAAGGTGATGATCAGAAAGTAATTGCAATACCTCCCCTTGCATAGTCCAGGTCTTTGGTTCCAAGTTTGCTTTCTCCATCTGCTCTATTGTAGAACGGAGTTTTTCAAGCTCTTTCTCATGAGTAGAAACCTTCTGTTTCTTCTGAAGGTTAAAAAAAAATTACTGAAATTACTCCAACTAGCAAATGCTAGAACATATAGCTTATTCACAGACAACATGAGCAACAAAGTACCATAGCTAATCTTTCATAGTTTATGCTTTTCCTTCATTCAGTAAGATGAAGGAAAAAAACAAATGACTGAAATTACTCCAAATAGCAAATGCTAGAACATATAAATTATTCACAGACAACATGAGCAACAAAGTACCATAGCTAATCTTTCATAGTTTTTGCTTTGCTTTTCATTCAGTAAGAGGGCGTATAATTTGTACCTCATTCCTGTTACCATCGTTTGATGGTCCATCCATATCCAAGTCATCTTCTGATACTTCAAGAGGCTTCGATTTCCTCTTCTGACCAGCTTTTCCTTTAATGCCAAAGAAATCATCATACCTACAAATTGCAAGAATACAAATGAAAGTTCTTATAAGTTTTGTACCTGTATTACCTGCAAATATGAAACCAAATAGAAGAAGAATAAAGAAAAGTAGAAGAAAAGCACTATATAAGAAAATAAGTCTCAAAGAAAACCACCTACATTGATTCTAAACTCTAGCCATTCCCATAAACAAAAGACATGGCAACAAGCATTGAATTCATGAATTAATAATCTAAGATGTATTTTATCATCCAAGTAGAAAATTGGAAAAGGCCAAAACATTATAAAGCATGCCTTGGGAAAACTCATAAATAACAGACCATAATGTAGCAAGCATTTGAAGGCGGGAAGAGGGGGAGCCAAGCCAAAATAATAAACAAGATATGGAGACAGAAAGAAAGGAGTCTGGTAGCAGAAAAAAAGAAACATAAGAGGAAAGCAAGGAATTCCAAAATTAAGATGAAGAATACAAGGAGAGCGTAGAGAGATCAGTGAAACAAGATGGAAACAATGGAGCATAAGGGCAGTCAACAAAGAAAGGGAAAAAAACAGGACAATGGAGGAAGGAAGAGAGTACTTGATGGCCTACTAATCATATTGGCAGAGAAATTTAGGTTCTATGACAAAAGAAAGGAGAGTGACACTAACCCCGACTTGGTGGATGTGATTTAGGCATTCACGGTGATGAAAGTGTTACCTTACATCATGCTGAAATTTTACTACCACCCAAAGCTAAAGAATAAACAGTTAAAATTGCACATAAGCAAACCAAAGGCAGGTAGGCTGGTCAATGCCTTACTCCTGAGATGAGAACCAAAAGGTGAACCACCGAACAATAAAGCAAGATCCTACAGTTTAAAGCACATAATGCGAAATCTAATTCCACTATGCTTTTGAATTTCATCCACATGATATTGGGACTAAAAATATCCTGCATTTCTATTTGCTCATATCTTTTGAGACTAAATCACTTGGAGGAAAAAAAAAAAAAAAAAAAAAAGAAAGAAAGAAAGAAAAAATAGCTACTAAATCAGTTGATTTTTTAAATTGCTGAATTCCCGATCAACTAAAACTTCTTCAAATTATGCTGATTAGCTTTCTAATTAAGCAGAAATCATAATGCCTAACATACACTTGCACCTGTACTTTCTGATAGATAAAAAGAGGTATGAAGATAGAGGTTGAAATTTAGATGTTTGGACATGGATCAAACATCCAGTTGCTGCTTGATGCATCAGGCAGATGACCAGAGGATGGTATATAATTTTGGTTTAATGAAGAACAGGCCCCATGTTTAGCCAGTTCAGAACTTTGCATATAATACACAGAAAGAGAGGAAAGAGATGGCACCCAAGTGCAGCAATTGATCAATGGAAAAAGTGAACAGTCTCTTTGTCATTTACTTGCTCTCAGAAGACTTTATTATAAGCTATTTATCAGTACTCTCAGAATAATATTTAAATGAGGCTTCTGAGTTCCAGTTCCATATTAACATCCATCACATCCATAAATGAGGCTTCAAAGTTCCAGTTCCATATTAACATCCGTCACATCCATAAAATAAGCATTCTCAGCTGGTACATTGTACATTTCTTATCCTCACTCAAACTTCCCACAATCCCACTCAAACTTCAACTAGTAATGGACTAAACACGGAACAGTCAGCAGACTGCCCCACATTATGCATCCTAAGCTAGGACAACACCTTCTTCACCCCAATTTATGACTGCAATATTCAAACTTAGATAAGCATTAAATTTTAAGAATGGTACAGAATGCTAAGGTTGGAAAATTGTCAAAAAATTCCAAGATAGAGCAATGAGTATAACCACCCCATTAGAAAGCCACTAAAAATCAATTTCAGAAATTTAAATATTTTTCAATATATCATCTCCCCGAGTAAGGAGTTCTGCTTTTGAAACTTATAAAGAGGCCTTACCTACATAACTTCATGCAGGGACTAATGAGCAGCCAAATACCAGAAACTAATGCAACTCTAGCTTTTTAAGATCCTATGCATTCAAGCTCATGCTATTACAACACTTTGAAACCATACTTTTACAACGCAGAACATAGCTCCTACTCCCAAACTTAACATCTACATATTCTGTGAATCATCCAAACATGAAAATCTATTATCTTGTGTCCTACTTATTTCAAACAAGTTCTCCTAATCAAGTTCTTAGGAGCTTGTACTGAAAAAACTCCTAACAAGTTATAGCTAGAAGTCTCCTAATCCTACAAACTAAGTTACAACTATTACTAAGTTTCCTAGTCCTGTATGCAAAGCACAACATGCATATATAGACCTAGCAACATACAGACAGCAGAAACGAACAACAATGAAACAATACCTTACATTCCCTAACTCGTCTCCACTCCCGTCATCTTCTCCATCATCCAACCCCAATACACCAAGCTACAAAAACAGATAAACAAATCATTAGAAACCAGAAACTCCAACAAAAATCAAAACTTTCCCCAAATATTGCTAACAAAATTGCCACAAATTTCACTTACCTCATCCTCTTCATCCTCATCCTCATCCTCATCATCATCATCATCCTCTTCTTCTTCTTCTTGCTCCACCTCATCATCATCATCCTTCCTTGTCTTACCACCATCAACCCTCTTTTCGTCCTTCTTCCTCTTCAGTCCATACTCCCTTGCCTCATCCTCCTCCAAATACTCCTCTAGTTCCTTTATCTTCAAAAACCTATCCTCCAACCCTCCTACTCCATCTTCCTCCTTTCCCTGATTACCCTCACTCTCGTCCCCGTTCCCTTCTTCCTCCTCTTCCTCCTCTTCCTCGTCATCAAAACCCTCAAAATCCTCCTCACCTTCTCCCTCTACCCCAAAATCCTCTTTCTTTTTATCATTACTAAATTGATAGTTTTCCTTATTTTCACCTAAATTAAACAAGTTCCTTATTTCTTGAGGATTTTTCTCAAAGTGCCTAACTTTCCGACGAAGGGAGGAAATCAACGGCTGTGTTTGAAGGTCAATTTGCTGCCAAATTTGCTCAGCGTCAAACCCATTAACTAATAATTCACTAAACGGAGATTTTGGGGTGTAGGGTTTAAGAGAAGAAAACAAATATGCTGAAGCTAATCGAGCGGCTTTAGATAGTTCTTCAGACGGAGAGAGGTACATTGGCGGGTAAGTGGATTTTAGTTTCTTGATAGCCTGTACGCCAACCAAGGCATCCTCGGCGGTGGCTGGCATGGCTGACTGCCGTGGCGCTCCGTTGGAGTTTTGGAAGGGTTTTGGGCTCTGAGAAGGCAAGGTTTTATGATTTAAAAAAGTATGATATTTGCATTTCAGTCCTTAGCGGTTATTTCAGTTTATAACCTCTATTTAGAGCAATTTTCTCCCATATTTTTAGTCCGGCCAAAATATGTTTGGGAAGCGTTGGGATCTAAGGCTTTGTTTAGACAAGGATTTCATTTATAAAAAATTAATTTTTTTAAATACAAATAAAATATGTAAATATATTTTTATTTTAAAATTTAAAATTCAAATTTTTCTACTCAAATTTCTCTCATATAATTTTTTTTAAAAAAATTATTTTTTTCTCCAAAATACTTTTTTGATTTAAAAATACCCATCAAAATTTTTACACATTTCAATATAATTTTTCTCAAATAAATCTCGATCCAAATGAAGCCCTAGTTTCCTATAAGGCCATAAAACATTGTAGGATCAATATTCAATATTGGGCCCTTTTTGACAAAACTATCTCTTCAGCTTATATTACATGGGGTGTGGGCCCAAATTGAGCACCACATAGTAAATTCCTTGTCAATTTCCTGAACCTACAATATTGAAAATTTGAAACATTATGTTGCCACAACTTCAAATTCAATATGACAAATGTTATACTCTGTTTGGAATCTGTCTTTCCCATGGAACAAAATTGAAAATGTTCCCAAACTGTTTGGACTATATCCCAAATAGAAAAAATTATTTTTTCAAAAAATTAAATATTCAAATATATTTTTATTTCAAAATTTAGAATTTCATACAAATTTTTTTAAAAAATTATACTCACATAATGTTAAAAAAAATTTCCCTCCAATACAAATTTTATTCTCCCTTCAAAATAATTTTTCTTACAAAAAAATCCCACCAAAAATTTTGTCCATTCCAATACAAAAAATTTTAAATATACCACAATCCAAACGTAGCCTAACTTCAAATTCAATATGACAAATGTTCTACTCTCTACCCTCTCTACCTAATTGCTTGTGGTATATTTTGGCAAACGAAATTTTTAAGAGAATATAATCATTATATCTAAGTAAGATTGTTCCAAATTTTTAAAAATTTTATCCTATTGATTTAAAATATTTATTGATTAGTATGAATTGAAATAAATGAAAAGTTGTTTTTTAAAATACCATTAGTGAAAAATATTTAAGGACGACAAACATTTTGGCATTATGAAAAAGTAAACATGTGTATCTTTTTAAGGGCATATGAAATATAGGGCTGACAATTCATGACACAATATGAGAACAAGATATGAACTTAACACGTGTTTAAAAGGTATAAGTATATCCTTTCGGGTCAAAATTAGGTCAAACATGTATAATATAAAAAATAAATAGGTCCAATCAAATAAACCTGTGGGTCAATCTATTTAATCTATTTAACCCATTTTAGGTAATTTGAGAAATTATCTAAGAATAATTTTATAAAATTAAAAGGCATTTTTATATAAGTATTTTTTTGTATTGTGTTATCTATGAAATAAATAGGTCATTGAGTTTTCTTAAATCTAACAGGTATATAGGTATTTTCGTGTCATGTCATATTACCTGCCAAATAAATGAGTCATGTTTAGGTTATGTTAATTGACACATATAATTAAACAGTTTGTGTTTGAATTCGTGTAAAACCTATAATACATATATGTCATAACATGTTGATGAAGGTGAAATCTGTAACTCGTCTATGATATGATTGGATGGTTTGGACCCGAGATTTTTCTTCTTCCTAGTATTTATTGTTCCTGCAAAACAAATCCCGGAGTGGTTCTTCATGGTAGATTCTCCAATGCCTAAGTTAGTCCTTAGTCGAAGTATAGTAATTCTCAATTATCAGAATCCCCCCTCCCCCCCCCCCACCCTTCTTACCTAGTTGTTCTTCTCTGTTTTATGTATCTCGTCCCGTCATTTTTGGGATCCGATGTCGTGGATTGACACGAGGATTATGGTTATAACCGCTGATTGCATGTCCCAATACCTTTCCTTGATTGTCACTTGTTGTCATGCGCTGGCGGATAAGTATGGCTTTACTGAATTCCCACTTCAAGGTCCAGGACTCTAGGGTTCCAAACACGTAGTGTGATTTCAGTATGCTTTACCTGTCGTAGAGGTCCAGAACTATGCACGGCACAGAGGTCTGATCCTTGGTTCCAAGATACCATCTTAGAGCACGAGAGTTGAGGTCTGATCCTTGGCTCTGAGGTCTTACCTTGAAGCGCAAAGATCTAGCCTTTGACTAGTAACGTGGATCTTAGCCTTTGATTTGACGTGGAATATTGGGAACTGGATCCATACACATCACACGACATGCAAACTCAAAGCACTACCTGATTGTCACCTCTAGTGAAATACATAATATCTCTTATTTTTTGGCAAAAAAGAAATGTTATGTTGTAGTTATGATGTATGAACGGATAATTAATGAAAATAACATTCTAACGATTCGCAAACTTTACAATCCCTTTGTTACATTAAGAAACGGGATCTAACAGTTGATCATAATATAATTGAATAACAAAAACTTATAATTATTGCATTGCAAAATGGTAACTGGGAAAAAAAAAACTAGCAAAGTTGTCTAATAAATGTCAACTTGTTTTTTTAGGCAACTAATGATTTAGTGATGCCTTTTATATGGTCCTCATCAATTTTTTTAATTTTTTTTTGCTTTTTTTTTTTGAAGTGTTTATAATTTTTAATAGGATATATATTATTTTTCTATACTATTTCCCCAAAAATTACTTTCCTTTCTCATAGTTCATAAAACCTCAATATCCTTCTTAACATTGGACTATTATGGAAAATTGATGCAAAAGTATGCCTATAACTATTTGTGCAATTTATTTCAATTCCAATTAACTTGTAAAAATCATAATTGACACTAATGCACTCAAAAAATCAAACGACTGCGTTATTAGATCAATATCCCAATCATGAGGACATTAATTCATATTAGAAAATATTGAGGAAATAATAATGAAAACATAAATAAATTGAAGTATAAGTCAGACCAACACTTGGTTGATGAAATCAACATGTATTTTTTATTCAAAATACAAGATTTGTTACCTTGTTCTGAACAAGGAGGCTT
Source organism: Gynochthodes officinalis (assembly GCA_020080225.1). Taxonomy (NCBI): domain Eukaryota; kingdom Viridiplantae; phylum Streptophyta; class Magnoliopsida; order Gentianales; family Rubiaceae; genus Gynochthodes; species Gynochthodes officinalis. The sequence continues at coordinate 29,543,455 of CM034625.1, read as the reverse complement.
TGAGAAAATAGCAGCTTCACCAAAGACATTTGCAAATATAGCAGGTTGATCAAATCATTTGCAACAACAATAGGTTGACCGTTTAGGCCGCAGGAAAATACCGAAAAACACCTAATGCTTATGAACTTCATCGTTTAACTTCATTTCACTGTTCTTCTGCATTCTTTCATTTTTCATGGATTGAACATCTCATTTCCACGGTGCGTATATGAAGTTTGATTTCATGACTGACGAACAAACAACTAGTTTGATTTCGTAAGTAATAATTAAAAATGTAAAATACATCCCGACCAACGAACAAACAAAATCCCGACATTTCAAATTGGTAATTGGATGTTTCAAGATGGCCAAAGACTTATTAAGGTTCAAGAGACAAATAAGGAACGAAGACCGCAGTTGTTGGACGAATAAATGACAAATTAGTCGACATTTCTTCTAGAGTTTAATCGACACTTGGTTGAGGGTTTAATCGACATTTTACTCAACTCTTAGTCGAGACTTTAATCTACTCTTTAGTCGACGTTTTAGTCGACGCTTTGTTAATATTTTCGTCAAGATTAAAAATTACGAAAATATTATTTGAAAACCGCGCCCGATCGTATTCTTGCGACTGTTCATTCTCCCACTCCTGTTGGCCATCACTTCAGTCGCCGAAGAACACGAAAGTAATATTTTTCAACTGATTGACACTCTCTCATCTTGAGAACCCATTTACACCATTTACACCATATTCAAGCATTGCAATTTAAATGGCACGTATACGAGGTGGACGTCCGGCAGCTGGCGCAATGGATTAGAAATCAGAGAAGACGACTAAGGACAAGAAGAAGGTCAGTTCACATGTTGCTTCATGTTTGTGCTAAGTGCGCATAGTGTTTGCTTACTCATTTTCGTGTATTTGCCAGGCATTTCATTTAGAAGCTGTGCATTTCGTTTAGAAGCTATTATAGTAGTTAGGGTTTTGCACCTGTTTAAACCCTTTCATACTGTTGAAATACTATTTTTTTATAACTTTAAACACACAAAAACTGTCGACAAAACACTTGAGAACCATGTTAATGATTAACACTTGGGCGAGAACAAGTGTCGACTGTATGCCCAATATGTCTCTCCATAAGTGTCGACTAGGCTCAATATGTCTCGAACAAGTGTCATCTCTATGCTCAATATGTCTCGAACAAGTGTCGACTGTATGCCCAATATGTCTCTCCATAAGTGTCGACTATGTTTCGAACAAGTGTCAACTGTATGCCCAATATGTCTCGAACATAAGTGTCGACTCTATGCTCAATATGTGTCGAACAAATGTGTCAACTGTATGCCCAATATGTCTTGGACAAGTGTCGATCAAAGCGTCGATACAAAACCTCGATCATGGTAAAATTGGACAAAATGCTGAAAATACAAGTTCAAACTATCTCTTTTTGTTTTGTAATCTGAGATATTTTTTCTAAACTTTTATTTGGTTACTTTCACATCATTGTTTGATCTTATATGAATAATATCACACAAAAACATAAAAAACGGTGATGCAACAAATCTAAGCTACTAAAAGATATAACAACCAAACACAATATGATTAAATTTGATGAAATAAAGATGTCAACTTAGCTCTTAAAAAAAAATAATGTTTATCAATCATAGATAATACATTCTTTAAGTCATTTTTTGTTTAGTTTATCAATGGCCTTCAAATAGATTGATTATAAATACCAACTTTTTACAATTATTTTTGCTAAGTGATGACAGAAATCAAAAAGTTAATATGTCCCACTTTTCCAAATCAAACAAGTATATAATTGTAAAAGTTTCCCAACAGTTGTAAAATTTATAGTTTGCCAAATAACATTGAATGCATATATTTGACATGTTTCAGAGTAAGAGGTGAGAGTAGAGGTGTGCAAATATTTTACATATTTTACAATATTATGTGCAAGAACATCTAAAGGCGCAAATGGTTGTTCAGGGAGAGTTTTTCAACGCTCAGGTTTCCTAGTACTGCTATTATGAAGCCAATATGAAGATGACCCGGTCCAAATTGATTGAGACGCAAAAAGAAATACTTCGAAGGAAGAGTTGTCTTGCTGAAATTGCTCTTGACCACGAGCATACATTCTGGTGCAAACAGATCATACATTCCCTGCTGTTGAGGCAACTCAAACCTGACGAGAAATCCAAGCGAGATAATAACATATACTTCAACGTTGCGGGTAAGAATGTAAAATTTGGCAAAAAGGAGTTTACCATCATCACAGGCCTGAAGATGGGCGATTTTGATACTGCATATGCCAAATATTGAGCACCAAATGGTCCTCCGTTAATATCAAAGTTCATTAAACACCTTGGTTCGACGGAGGAAGCAACATACGATGAAGTATTAAAGGCCTATGATCGGATAAACTCAAGTTATTCAAACATTGATGTCGTGAGCCTGATACTATTACTTCTTTACATATCAATCAACGACATGGCCAAGAGAACTAGAATTGAAGACAAGCTTCTTCATTTGGCCTATGATTGGAAGAGATTCGATGAAATACCGTGGGATGAACTCTCCTGCGGGGCAACCGTAGATAGTGCTAGAAACAACATGATAAATGCCTTAAAGCAAACTAATCACCCTGGAAAGAGGACATACACTCTTGGGGGATTTCCAGTGGCATTTGGGGTAAGGATACCATTAACTTGTGTTTTAAGTTCTAGCAGTACATGCGTAATATAAATACGTTGATCCTAATTTTTTCCCTTCTAATTTCTCAGGTGTTCGCATATGAGGTAATGCCACATCTTGAGCGTTTGAAGATGGTTTAAAGTGTCAAATTCTCTAGGGACAAGCCGAGGATGTTTAGATGGAAATGTGTGAATTATCAACGTAGAGAACAAGAGAGGAAGCAAGTATGGGAAAAACGAACAACCGACGGCGAGGTATGACTTGAGTCATTGTTCATGATTTGTATAGTTCGACGTGCAATATAAATGCCTCAATGCATCGAACTTCATTGTTTGATTTCATGCAGAAGGTGAAAATAACTCGAATGAAACCAACTCCAGAAAAGCGAGAAAAATTTTTGCAATGGGAAGTTGAGGCATAGGAGGACAATGTGGAGTTGGGGGGAGAGAATGCCAATTCATCATATTTTTTCGTGTCATATAGGAAGAGGAGCAGAGAAGAAAATGTCTCTGACCATGAAAAGCGACAAAAAGTCCGCCATGAGGTCAAGGATGAAGCAGAGCGAACAAATGAATTCATCACTTAGCTCCTTGAACGACAAACTAAGACCGAGAAAGAATTGTCTATGTGTAAAGATGAGCTCAAACTTCTAAAGTCGGAGACGGATAATAGAGTCAAGACCCTTAAAGATGACCTCAAAATGATAAGCGCTAAGGTTTTTATGTTGGAAGAATATGTGCACATCCTTATGTCACACAAGGCTACGTGACTACCGTCCCCTGAATCCAGTCCCTTACAAGGTACTTCCCCTAGCTACAACCTTGAAATAAATAAAACTTCGACGGTACATGTCATTGCTGCAGCCGAAGAGGGTTCATCCCTTGGCGATGACAAAAGAGTCCTTTAAGAAGGGATTGGACTGGCCGAGATTCAAGAAGGGACTGGGCCGGTCAATGATGAACGGCACAAGTTAGGAGAGAACTTAGGGTCGGTCTCGGGGAAGCAACTTGAGCAAAGGACTAAGGAAGAGCCGGATGTGTTTGAGATTATCCATCAGCTCAGTCTTGAACACAGAACTTCTTCGCCCAAAGTCACCGTACTTGTAGAGAGTGCTCCACCATCGCCGATGAAAGAAAGAGGTACCAAATCTCTTGTAGAGAAAGCGGTAGGGCAAAATTTGGACCCGACTCTTAGCCTCGAAGCGGACGCCACGGACCAAGAAAGCTCTAAAATGAGGAGGGAGGCAAGTTTTAGTCTGCTTGATTTGCTTCCAACGGAAGAACAAGATGGTGCAATGGAGTGGATGAGGCACAAACCAACACTCTATTTATGGACGCGCATAGGGATTTCTTTGGACTCCGATTTGTTAAAGACTATGTGGACAAAAGGATATTAGCTCAATGATCTAGTAAGGCTCATTTTTCTTTCTTGAATTAAAACCTTTATTAGTGATGCTTATCTCCTAAACTTGAATCCAATTTGTTTTAGCAAATTGATTTGTATACCTTCATGCTACGCAAACAGATCATTAACATGGGCTATGAGGATTTATCCATTATGGAGTCTACCTTCAATGTAAGTTTGTTCACCATTCCACCTATAGGTATTTTATATTTTCATTTAATGAGGTGCTTATTCTTGTTTGTATTAGACTGGTTTGAAGATGATACATACTGACAAGAGGGATGCAAACGTCGATGACATGGCAATGAAGCAGTTCGTTGGTGATGGTTCATTTGCACACGACCTAAGGGAGTTAGACTTCCTGTTATTCCCATGTCACGTAGATGGCCACCACTAGATGCTCGTGAAAATGGATATATATGAGCAAAAATTTCGAGTTTACAACCCATTGCCGCAAGGCACAGTTGTGTTAGCGAAGTTACAATATCTCACTACAACAATACCCAAAATAATCAAGGCGTGAGAGTTTAACACATACTATGGCAAAAAACATCCAGTTTAGGACACATGGGAAGTTGTGGTCGAGCAAATTGAGGAGCACCAAGAACCGAGGCTAGTATCTCAATTTTGGTTTATGTAATGTTCAATTACATAGATTGACAAATCTGATAAATTTGTGTTCAATCGTGCTTACAGGAGCGACGACTGTGGTATTTACGTACTGAAGTAGGCATAATGCATAATCCATGAGCTCCCGTTAAATACCATTTCATCGACGATCGCTACTGCTCTACGTAAATAGGTGGTGTATGCACTTTACGTCCACGCACTTGAGGAGGATAAATTCCATCTAGAGTAGGGGAAGAAAGGTAGAAGGGAAGAAAATAAACAAGAGAAAGAGGACAAATGGCAGAAGGGAAGAAAAGCAACAAGGGAAGGAAAGGTAAAGAAGGGAAGCAAAAAAATTGCCCAATAGTTGCATATACTTTAGCTAGGAATCATTCGTTGCATATACGTTAGCTAGGAAGGATGAAGAAGGATGAAATGATATTCATTCATTGCACATACTTAGGACTAACATGTAATGTTGTAACTTCTTTCAATGTACGATATGTAAATTTGTAAATACTTTCTCTTTGCTTTGTAATTCGAAAAAACATCAACAATATTCATTATATGTAATTATTTATTAATGATACTGTTGAATATATTGTTCTTCGATGTGAGCCAATAAGATTTTGATTAGCAAATTATTTCTTGTCCCAAGTTGGTGAGCAAATACTAGATTGTACTAGGCGGTTTTTATTTCCACAGTTTAGTCGACATTTAGATGAGATGTGAATCGAGATTTTAGTCGATATTTATTTGAGGTTTTATTCGAGAATTTAGTTGACATTTATTCTAGGTTTTATTCAAGATTTTAGTCAACATTTAATTGATGTTTTGAATTGACACTTTAATCGACAGTTAGTCGACATTTAAGCGATGGAACAAATAACTCGAGTGATTCGTCCACAAAACAGGGCAAGCGCGGGAAATGAATTTTTCATAATTCTCCAAAAAAAAAAAATTAGCCTATGGAGTGAGAAAACATTAGGAAACATTCTGTATTCAATCGACCTAACTATACTATTCACACACACATTGTGGACATCCAGGGCACCGCACCGATCTTCCGCTTTGTAAAAGGAAAACGAAGTTCCCTCCTTCCATCCTCTAAGTATCAGGTACGCTCCTCAATGACACTCTAATATGATTTGTCATTCCCTTGGATGATTAATATTGACGACGAGATTGTTTGTTAAAGGGTTATTTCCATTATTAGTAAATATCTATGGGCGCCATAAACTCATATGCATATTGACTGATTTACACGTGGCATAGGTGAAGGAATGGCGCACAATGATAAATGGATTGTTCATGTGCTTTTCGGCGGAGAATAAAGTGTTGACCCTGCCACAAATAAATGGGCTGTTCAAATCATAGTCTCCGTAATTCTACAACCATTTTCAGATTATTTCTTGTAAATATATAATATCATCAATATACAAACATATAATGACAACTCGCATCGGAAAAAAAAGACTTCACATATAAAGCATGATCAAAAGGACAGCATTGGGAACCACTGTTGACAAAGAAAGAATCAATATGGGTATACCACACTATGGGAACTTGTTTCAAGTCATAAAGAGTTCTTTTCAACTAGTATATTTTTATTTTGCTAGTCTTTCTTCACAAATCCTATAGGTAGCTTAATGTATACTTCTTCCTCAAGTATTCCATTGAAAAAAAAGTAAAGTTTACATCCATTTGATATATTTTCCAACTATTTTGGACAGTTAAAGAGACAATCAAATGAACAGTATCAGGTTGAGCAAGAGGTGCAAATATTTCAAAATAATTAATGCCAAACTTTTTTTTTTGTAACCTTTAATAATTAATTGCACCTTGAATCTATTTACTTCTCCATCTAGTGTGTATTTTTTTTCTTGCATGCTCACTTGACACCAATGGGTTTTTTGCCACTTAGAAAATTTGTGAGCTCCTGAGTATTATTCTTTTCAATAGCATGCATTTCTTTAGCCATTAGTTTCTTGTAGTGATCCTCATGAATAGAATTTTTAAAAGTAATAGAGTCACAATTTACAAAAAAACAAAGCTAAATTAACATCTTCATTAAATAAATTTTAAGAATGACAATCAATGATATAATGTTACAAATAAGTTGGTAGATGCCTTTTTCTCTGTGGACGACCATACTGAGCAGGAGCAAGTTGAGTAAGAACATGTTGCTAGTTAGATACTTCTTGTTGATTAATCTCATTATTATCACCACATCAAAATATAAAGCCTATGAGAGATAACTATCTGCTAAATTTGACTCATTTTCTGACTAATTTTAAGCTGCTTATCAAAATTGACATCTCTACTAATAACAATTTTCTATTTCACTAGATTAAACAATTATATCCTTTTATATTAGAACTATGGCAAATAAAAATATACTTTTCTACCTTGTTGTTGAATTCTTTCTTAAGAGCATTTGGAACATGTGAACAAGCCAATCGACCACATACTCTACAATAAGAGATATTTGACTTTTTACCGAATCAAATCTCATAAGGAATCTTCCCAATATTATATCTAGTAGGACATCTATTCTATACATAAATAGCAAAATAAATTGCTTTTACCTAAAAACCGATTGATATACTACTATCATTGATTGCACTATGTCCATCATATTTCTATTCTTTTTTTATGTTATGCAATTCTGTTGAAATGTGTACTTTGTTATCAACTTATACTTAATTTAGGCCTCATTTGCTAATTATTTTTGGAATTAATTAAATTATTATTATTATTTAAAATAATTGTTATCTCTACCACAATCACAAAAATTATCTCTTTCATGTCCGCGGCATCTAGAATTTTGACCATAACCACCAGAAATAGCACTGTCGAAAGAATCACTACTTTATCCTTATCAATCTGAATTTGTAAAGCTTGCAATGCCTTCTTCACTAGCTCATTTTCAAATGATTCATTCAACTTCCTATTAATTATTTGTTCATGAAAAGTTAATGATTCTTGCAGTTCAACAATTGTCAAGAATAACAAATCCTTTGTCTCTTACATTACTACAATGATTTGATGAAATTTTATGGGCAAGTATTCAATATTTTTCCAACAATAATCTGATAAAAAAAATCATGCTTATTTAGCTGTATCTTATTTTTTGTTTCAATCAATCAAGAAAAATAAGAACCAATGGTTTCAATCTTCTTTATATTACGTAATTCAAATTTTCTTTTCCATGTTAAAATGTTACTTTGTTGGACCTTGTCATGCCTCGATATTTATTAGCTACAATATCCCATGCTTATTTTGCAGTTATGGCAGTAAAAATTTTGCCAAATACAAAAATATCAATAGTTTGATGAATTTGTAACAACGCTAAATTATCATTAAGTTTAGCATCACTATTAGTATCTCTACTAATTTTTCTTAAGTATGTACTAATAAATCAAATGTTGTAAGGTGCATTTCTATCTAGATTCTCCAAAATCTGTAATCTTATTTACCTTTTAGTTTTGGTACGAAATAAATAATATATTTTATTTTACCATAATTGCCAAACACCAACTAGAATTTTAATACTAGATGTTGGATCAAAAATAATATTGAAACAAAAAAGAAAAAAACAATTTCGAAGTCAACCACAAGAGAAAGCCATGAACTTTAATTGAAAAGGCAAGCTTGATTATTAGAAAAATACTAAAACTTCGATTAAACCAAATTGGGAGAGGACAAATTGCAATCCTTAGAGTGTCAAAGCAAAAAACAAGACAATAAGAAGACAAAAATTAGTACTTGGCTATATGATTTTCAAACAAGCAAATAAAATACTAATGTTTTTCACTAACCAGAAGGCTTCAAAAATTAAGCCATACGTGTAGCTATTTACAGAATAGAGGCTGGTTCTTTTTTTTTTTTTTTACCTTTTGTTCACTCATACACTAAAATTTTTTGACAATATATTTTATTTATAAAACTTGATGAAAATCAAACTTATTAGATTAACTATTTAATTCCCAATAAGAAACTATTACTAAAACTAAAATCTAATAAAAACAACTACCAAAACATAAATCCAATAAAAGAACTTACTTTAATTATACTTAGGTAGTCTTGGAGTACTAGTGGATGTTGTGCTACTATATTTTAGACTTTTTTTATCAAAAGATTTTGGGAAGGGAGTATATCGATTAGTTTAGTGTTTGTTTAATTATTTATTTAAGGAGGGATGGGCTATAATTGATATAATATTTAATATATTGAAATTATTTTTATACCATTGAGGGAAAGTTTTAAAGTTATACATCCTATTAATAATTTGAGATCACATTACACCTTAAGGAAATATTTCCCTCAATATTTCTAAGTAACTTATTTGAATATCTTTTTAAAAATATTTTTCTAATACTCTACTCTTTCATTGAGTTCTTTTTTTTTTTTTTAAGATAAACTAGTAATGATGTTCTAAAGACACAAGAGGAATAACTATAAATAATCTTTTATTTTTGGCATAAATTAAGTGGGGAGAAAATTTTACAAAATATAGTGGGTCAATATAAGATGTGAAAAGAAATTAGAAAGTCAATACAAGAAGGTTAGAGAAAATATGAAATAGGAGACAAATTTAGAAAAAAATAGAATTTTATAAAAAATAGAGGTAAAGATTTTATTTTCTTTTTGAAATTTAGAAAAAGTCTTTAAAATTATAAAAGTATCTAGGTTAAATAATAATATTTCAAAGATTAGGTAATTTAGTAAAAACATAATTTTATAAAATAATGAGTAGCATTTTGAATCCAAAAGTAAATTTTCAAAAATTTAAAAGGGGCAGATAATAAAAAAAAATTTAATTTTAAAATTTTGTAACATAAATTTATAATTTTTAAAATTTTAGTTGCCACCTCTCCCTGCCTTTCCATAGCATTGGTCACCATTGTTTGCTTATAGGTCTGTTAATTGTATTATCAGTTGCAAACTATAGTAATTTCCCTTAGTTGTTTCAATTTTGATTTTTTTTAAAGAATTAAAAGTATCAATCGACAAATAATGGAAACTAAAAGAGAAACCAGCCCTTTGATAGTTATTTGGTACTAATTTCTATTAATTGGCCAAATTTATCAAGAAATTATACATTAGAGACTAAAGTATATCGATTTTAAATCATATGTAATAAAAGTGATAATATCTAAACATTAAAAACTAAAAGTCATTTTCCATATTTTCTTCTTCATATTGCCTTGATTAAAGAAAATCCACCAAAGAGAATGAAGGTTTGGATCAATTAAACTAGTCATTAATTAAATTATTTTTGCATTTAATTACAAGTATTAACTAAATTCAACTTCATACTATGTTACCAATCCAAAGCTAATGCCAACAATGAATATGGAAACAATATAAACTTATGAAAATACATAAGATTGCCTATTGATTTTGTAAATTCAAGTGATTAATAAACCGAAGGCAGTAAATATTGGCTATTGATTTAAACCGGATAAGACTTGTAATAAGTTTAGGGTTCATAATTTCAAAGTCTCCTTTTTCTCGTCTTATATTCTCTCCCACCAATTTGAAATTTATTTAAAAATTGAAAATATTCTTTGACCCATTCACCAGAAAATCAGCATATAGCTCAATATTTTGATTAACTCTATGTCGATTTTTTTAATTTTTTGTCTTCATTGGCACAATAATATATCTCCTAAGGCTTATACTTGTAACCAAATTTTGAAAACATATCATTCTCTTAATCTACTGGTTGTTGTCCACTTGATCTTGTCAATGAGTATTGTTATATAAAACGCAGTTACATTCTGAAAAACATATTGATTATTGAATTTTGGTGCCTTTAGGTATCGACATGATTGCTCAAATTTATATTGATGTTGATTTTGCTAACCAATATAATCATATAGAGCATTAGTTGTAATTTCAAAAACTTGTTTATCACTGAATTTCGATGCCTTTTCATGTCAATGTGACTACCGGACTTCTTATTGATATTAATTCTACATACTAATTATTGTCTACTAACCAGTATCATCATATAGAATTCTATCTCCATAAATATAACTCGTTGATTAGTGAATTTTGGTGTTACATGTCGTACATATGGTAATCCTATTTCAATAAATGGTTATTGCAAATATATTTTAGGCCTATTTTAATATGGCCTTTGAAAAGTCTCACGATATCCAACCATTGATAGTCCTAGCTTTCATCAAATTGACCAGTCGAATTGTCTAAATTAACAACTCCAAAAATAATACTATCTTCAGAGTATTGTCCTTCCAATGCAATGTCAAAATTTTCACTTTTTAACGTGGCTTGTATGTGAAAGTTATTGAAGTTTATGGGTAGACGCACCGATTCTACATCAATTTTAGAAAAAAAAATGTAAAGTACTTATAAGTATGATGTCAATACCTACTAGTTTAAACTTTCATATCTAAGTTGGGTTTTAACTTACTTATTAGTGGCTATTTTGGGTTTCTCCCCATACAAATTCCTAACTCTGGTATATATCAAAGTCCAGAGTCCAATGTAGTTGAAGCTAAATTGTTGTTGGATTAGTTATCAGCAAGTTTGCATAGGTAATACATAGATTACCTCTTAATATTGTGAATCCGCCAGTCCGGGTCATGCATAGATTACTTGTTAGTATCATAGATCCATCGTATCCTATGTGAATAAGAGGTAGGATTGAAAAAATGAGTATTAAGTGGTGGGCCAAATGGGCCTGAAGGTCAAAGAACATGGATAGAATTTGGGGTTGATGTCAAAAGGCATGAATAGAAGTTGAATTTGATATGTGAATAGCTCATGAAAAGAGAGATTGTTGATGTTCATCAGCAGATGCACTGGAATATGTGGACTACTCATTAAATGGGAGATCGTTGAATTTCACGAGTAGATATGGGACTCAATTTGTGAACTACTCATGAAGGGGGGGATTGATGAGATTCATGGATAGTTGCACCAGTCTCATATTGATTTTAGATAGAAATGTAAAGTATTTAATAAGTAAAGTGGATACAAAATCTCCTAGTTTAAACTTTTGGATTCAAATTAGATTTTAACTTATTAATAACTAATGTGAACTCTTTGAATATTGTTTCCTGCATAGATTCCTAACAAAAGTTTAACAACATCAACTATTGATTTTTTCTAAGTGATTATCAATAAAGATTAGATAGCTACAACTTTTTTGTTCATCCCCTTCAAATATGGGAATCGTACTTCCATCATGTACTGATCCCCTCACACAAATTCCTAATAAAATCTTGACAACATGAACTATTGATTTTTTTTAATTGATTATCAATAAAGATCGAATTGCTACAATTTTTTTGTTCATCACCTTCGAATGTGGGAATTGTACTTCCATCATGCTAATTTACGATGTGGTGATCAAATCATTTTACTAGATTAGTATTAGAATTAGAATTATTAGCCAATTTTACATCCTCAAAGAATTCCATGTTTAGTGAAAACATGAATATCATATTGTCCATAGAGACCAAAGCTTGTGAGAATTGATTTAAAGTCATTGTTTTTGTAGATTTTTTGGCAATTTATAAATTTATATGATCACTGAATAAACACCATTTTGCCCATCAATACCGATGGCAAATCATCCTTCCTTTGAATTCCTTCAATTATTGGATTATAAAATTAAAAAAAAACTAGTATACCCCACAAGTTTCCAAATTATGTTTATGCAATATTTGTCAATTTCAATCAACTTGTGAGATTCAGAATTAGTGGTAATATACTTATAAAATCAATCGATAGTGTTAATAAGTCAATGCCTCAATCACGAGGACTCCAAATTTATACCAGAAAATTTGGATTAAATACTATTAAAAAATAGATAAACTAAATAATTAATGGAACAAACAATACTTGGTTGATGAAAGCAATACCTTATTATTTGATTCAAAACATTACATCAATTGGCTTGTTTTGAACAAATAAAAATTAGTAGAATCTACTAAGTAATGTTAGGAAAATACAAATTTGACCCAATATAAAACAAAGCTTAGTAGATTGAAGATTTCTTGGAAGCAAAAAAATTAACAAAAAACTACCAATTTGTAACAAGAATATGGTTAAGAAAAAACTATTCTGCACTACTTTTTAATATAGATTTTAGCTTAAGGTTGGAGTGTGAGTTTGATGAGTTGATTTTTGTGCTTTAGTCAGTGATTTTCATGCATTGATTCTTGTGCTTTAGTCTATTATGACTAAGAGGAGTTTGGTTACAAACTTTATGATTCAATAGAGAAGAAAACTTGTGAGAAATGGATATGTGGTGTTTGGTATTGAAAAAATAGACAAAGACTAATTCTCATATGCAGTAAAACTTTACAAATTTTGATCCAAATCTTGTATTGCAGTTGTTTGGCATAAGTGATGGGGATAAAATCCTACACATGATGTTAGTGATAGTCAACACAAGAGCCTTATAGCAAATCTATGTGTAGTTCCACTAAAAATAACTACAAGAGATAAACAACTTTTTTGTGAAGATATCATCCTAATAAGTATGTGTTCTTGATTAATAGAATATGTGGATCTAAATATTAGGAAAAATTTATGGAATGTGTGGATAGACAATTGTGGACTTGTGCTATAGATGATGACATGAAATCCTTAAGTTGGTAAAGTTATCTAAGGTAGAAAAATTATGAAAGAACTTGAATGCTTTCAAAACAGATATGTGTTGCTTTGGGGCAGTTAAAGTGCAATTTATCTTGTAAAGTATCTACCTTTTCATTTTAAATCCAAACATATTGATGCAAAATATTATATGTGGTGTGTTACATAAAAAGTTGGTTGAATCTAAGAAAGCTCATACGGATAAGAATAGTGCTAATATGTTGCGCAAATAATTGCCAAATGTTGTTCCTTTGTTAGAATAGTGAATTCCTTCACATAGTTTGGATGTGAGATTTGTTGAGTTTTTTTTTTTTGGACTCCCAACTTATGTGAAAAAAAGTCTAAAATTATTCATTTATTTGCCCAGTAAGGGGTTTAACCATTTAACCCTACTATTTATGTTTTTAAAAAGGATGAAAATTGTGATTAAAAAAAGAATATTCGAACAGATTTTTTGGTACAATTTTCAATAAGTTTTTGTCTATGTAGTCAAGTCAATGATTAGAGAGCCAAATGTGATATAATTATGTTAAAAATTTTACAAATGACACAAAACATCCCAATGTATTTTTTTTTTATCAAAAGGTCGATAATTGTATTGATTTAGTAACAGCAAACATTTACAATCAAATGTCCCCCAAAATTGGACTCTTCTTAGCTCTAGTCTTGGCTAAGACGAAATGACAACATGTCACACTTGAACCCACCATCCCACAAAAATAAACCATAGAAGAAATAGAGACTCTACTAAGAATGAAAGGAGCCCTTCCTAGTAGGGTATCTATTCCCTTAACATCGTGTTCCCCCGTAGATAAATTCGTCAGCCACTGATCTTCACCATGATCCTAGCTAACTAACCTATCCCTCAAAAATTTTGGCAGCATGCCCTCTATACACTGAGCAAACTCTGATTCTAAAACAGCAGAAACCAGCTCAACCTATACTAGAACATGAAACCTATACCCAAACAACAAAAACAAAAACAACACCAATAAACTTTACACAAGAGTAAAAAAAAGGAATCTAAACTACCATGTTAGCTTGAGTATATTCTAACCAAGCATGTCTCGCTAGCTCCACTACATCCTTCATTGGCATCCATTCCCTCTAAAAAACCCACATGTTCCGGCTCTTCCAAATTATCCACATAAGATACACCGTAAACTGTATCATTTCAACCCAGCCATTCTCCCTAATCCGAGAACAGAGATGTTGCCACAAGTGCTAAAAATTGATAGGCTAACCCAATCCCCATGGGCCAGCTTCCAAATTTGTTGAACTCTAGAACAATGAAACAGAAGGTGTTCAATCGTTTCATCCGCTATGCCACACATTGGACAAATAGGCTCAACTAGTAACCTCTTTTGATACAGCTTATCATGTATCGGTACAATATTATGAGCACAACGCTATACAAACTGTTTGACCTTATCTGTCACCTTGAGCTTCCAAGTAGCTGTTCACATCTGATGCCTTCTCTCTCGAGCATTATTGGATTCAGATACTTGTTTTGCAAGTTGTCTATTCTGCCACAACTTATGATACGCCTACTTCACTGAATACCTTTGCATACCCTCAGTTGTTCCACTTCCACCTCTTACAATATACCTTGCCCCATCCAACCCTTCCATAACCAAGAAGCATTTTGTTTATCTGCAACCAACAACACATCTGTGTGCGGGAAATATTTTTCTTTCATGACCTTACTCATCAATAACTCAGGATGATTAATCACCCTCGACAATTGTTTCGCAAGTAAAGCATCATTAAAGTTTTGAATATCTTGAAAATCCAATCCCCATTCCTCCTTAGCTTTAGTAAGATCCTGCCATTTCTTCCAATGAATTTTCTGTCTTGCATCTTGATGTGCACCCCACCAAAAATTCGCCGTAAGCCGACAAATTTCTTTACACACTCCCTTGGGAAGTTTAAAACAACCCATGACATATGTGGGCAAAGCATTAATCACTGCGCGAATAAGAACCTCCTTGCCGACCACACTCAAGAACTGAGACTTCCAATTTTGAATTCGGTGCTGAACTTTGTCAATAATAAACTGAAAGACCTCTCTTTTGGACCTACCAATCCGCATAGACAACCCCAAGTACCTATCATTCGATTACTCCTTCACACCCCCTATCACTTGGCAAATCTGAATCCTAACCTTCCTGAAGACATTTAGACTAAAAAAGACTAAAGATTTGTCCAAATTAACAACTTGGACCGAACATTGACTATAAGAGTGGAGAAGCTGGTGCAAAATATGTGCTTGATCTGCATTTGCCTCACAAAATAACAATGAATCATTGGCAAAATACAAATTTGTAATAATAGGTCCATTCTTACTAGCTCTCATCCTTTTATTGTCCCCTCTTGCACATGATTGTGTAATGAAATATGATAAAGCTTCAGAAATGATCAAGAACAGATAAGGTGAAATTGGATCTCCCTATCGAATGCCCCTAGTAGGACTAATATACCCACATGCCTCGCCATTAATATTAATAGACAAATTACTCATTGACAGACATTCCTGAATACACTGAACCACCCAAACAAATCCTATTTTTAGCATCACTTGCTCCAAAAGCTGCTATTCCACCTTATCATAAGCTTTGGCCATATCTAATTTGAATGCCATGTTTCATTTCCTCCCTTTTCTCAAGGAATTTAAAGTATGAATGCTCTCATGCGCAACAATAACATTATCCAGTATTTGCCGGCTAGGAATAAAAGCAGATTGATTAGGACTAATACACTTATCAAGACACCCCTTAGTACGATCCGCAAGTATCTTGGAAATAATCTTATAGACCACATTACACAAACTTATGGGCCTAAATTGTGATACAAACATAGGAGTAGAAATCTTTGGTATCAATATAATCAAAGTATGATTAATCTTCTTAAGCATGTGCTTACAATGAAAAAACTCCTTAACCGCATTAATAATATCACCTTTCACCTGGTGCCAATGAGTTTGGAAAAACAGAGGTGTCATACCATCCAGGCCAGGAGCTTTATTAGGATTCATCTGGAACAAGGCATTTTTAATTTCAACATCCTCCACTGGCCTCAACATTCTTTGGTTCATAGCTGGGGTGACAGTGGTTGGGAATCCATGAAGCAACCCTGGACATTGAAACGGATGAATAGAAGCATATAACTTCTCATTGTACCACACAATTTCCTCCTGAAGATCACCTTTCGTCACACAAACTTTCCCCTGAGTAGATGTCAAACTAACAATCTGATTCCTCTTTCTTTTTTGAATCGTCGTGGCATGGACAAATTTGGAATTTTGATCCCCTTCCCTCAACTATTGATTCCTAGATTTTTACTACTAATAACTTTCTTCCTCCAGATAAGTGTTACGTAACAGATTCTTCAACCCATGTCAAAGTCTCCAATCCCTATCTCCCCCTCTCTCCTCAAAACTTCCAATTGAACTTTAAGACACCTTATCCTCTTAGCTGAATTCTGGTTTGATCTAGCGCTGTACTTTAATAAATCCACTCGACATTGAGCAATCTTAGAGCTGAGAACATATTGCTTTGTCCTCTCTTGAGCTTTACTCCATGATTCCGCAACAGTTCGTTGAATATCTTCCCTCTTAATCCACCGTTTATCAAACACAAACCTTGGTCTTAGACGCTACTGTTGAGGATCCATATCCAACATAAGAAAATAATGATTCGAAGCTTGTTTTTCCAAATGAAATACTCTAGCCTGTGGAAACATCAACTGCCAATTTGGAGTGCCAAAAAACCTATCTAACCTTCCTCAACAAACTCCACCCCCACTCTATTATTGCTCCAAGTAAAAGGCCTTCCTATATAACCAATATCCACCATTTTCATCCTCCTTATAAACCTTTGAAATGGAAGGCAACTGTGATCCGATCCTAACCTTCCTCCCTAGGGAAACCTAATATCATTAAAAACCCTGCCCATAACCCACCATTCTCTTCAATTAGGTTTCTCATTTAACAAATAACTCCATTGTTGTTCCCTCACCCCACTATCAGTGCTCGCATAAACAAAAATAGCCCACCAAGTCCTGTGATCATCCTCAATTTTATATTGCAATTGAATACAAAAAGGAGAACTCACTACACGCAACACCAGTACATGCGGTTGCCAACACACAAGCAATCCATCTCGAGTTCCCTCTGGATCAACAAGATGCCATCGCCCTTCCAACTTCAACTTTCTACAAATCTTTTCCACATACTCCGCCTGGTATTTAGTTTCAAATAGAAATACCACATTTGGATGCTAAGAGACAATTGTCTCTCTCAACTGGGAAATTGTAAAGGTTGCACCCAAGCCTCGACAATTCCACACCCCTATCTTCACTGCATGTGTTGGGACCTTTGAGGATTGGTCCCGTGAACCCCATTTTGAGGATACTCATCCTCTTTAATTTGCTTCTACTCATGAACCTCGGAATAACTAGAATCCACACCCACCAACTGCCAATCTCTTTTCTCCCCTATTTTGATCCCTACTAAACTCGCTGCAGCATCACTCCTGGTTCAGAAAACAACTGCCTACCTACCCTTCACCATTTGGAAACTGGAATACAATGCCGAACAACCTTTCTTTTGTCTAATCGTGATGCCAGTGTAGTGTGAGTTTCCTCCAGAACAGAATCAAAACTCAATGCCAATCTACAAGTAGCACTCAAAGCTAAAACTTGATCTGGATAAGTGGCTGAAATTTAATTGCTGCCAGACCAGCTTCACCACCCAATTTTAACCAAGGGGAAGCACTAACTGGCAAAACTAAAGCTGGACAAGTTTATGAAATTTTCGTGTCTGCCAGAACAGAATCAACACCCAAGTCCAGCTGAGGAGAAGCACTTAACTCCGAAGCTGGAGCTGGACACTTTGTTGAAATGTTAACTTCTGCCCGAACAGAATCCAAACCCAATTCCAACTGAGGAGCAAAACTCAAAGCCGTAACTGAAACGGGACAATTTGCAGCAACCCTTTCTCCCATCTCCTTTTCCCGTACAACCTTCTCCATCAACTGAACTGTCCTGGAAGCCCCCGTATTTGAGAGTTGCCTGACGCACAAAATTTCAGCAGGCCTGAAACCACCAGTCCCTGCGCGCAACCAGGAACCATACTGGCCGTCAAAAAGCTTATGCTGCTGCTGATCCTCACTCCTCTTCCTACATTGCAGCACCCCATGTCCTAATCTCCCATAATAGATACAAAAAGAAGGCAAAAATTCATATTTAAACCACACCCAAGAAGTAGAATCCCGAAACCGTACTTGCCTTCCACGCAACAATGGCTGCTCCAAATCAATGGTAACCAACACCTTCATATGATGCCCCCATGGACTTCCACCCTCTAGAATGAAAACATCCTTCACCTCTGGAAAGATGCTCGCAATCCGTAGCCCAACTTCTCGAGTGATCCAATGATGCGGAAGATTCCAAAGCTGAACCCAAACAGACACCCAACTAAACTCTTTATCCTCCATTTTAACCCCTTCTCCCCATTCCCTTAACACTAAATATTGGTTATCAAACTTCCACCCCTTCCCAGCTTGCACTCTCAATATATCCGCCATAGAGAGGAACACAAATTGATAGTAATTCACCCCCAATTCCCGAACCGGAAACAAGTGAGGAACACACCACAGAGCTTGTAGCGTATGCTTCAAGCGCAAGAAATTAGCTCTTCGACCACCAAAGAGCTTTCCGAGCAAACTCCTATCACACTCGTCCTTGCTAGCCTGAAGATCAGTCACTCCCAACTCCAAAGGATCATCTTTGGCCATTTCCAACTGAAGCTGTTGGACTAAACCTGCTACCTTCTCCTCCCAACTCATGGAGACCTCCTTGTCCTTCAACACCACCTGCTAGCACCTCAGAAACCAAGTTAGAAGACCCAACGCATCCTAGAAACAAACGAAAACCAAACACTGTTTGTTGTTATAGTGACACACACACTCGCACCTCACTTCGCACGTAGAGATATTTTGGTAAGTCTCTAGCCGAAACTTTCCCAATGTATATTCAAACAATGAATATTGCATTTCAACAATTATGCACTAAAATATAAATTTTGCAAGATCGTTGTAATTTTAGTAAAATTTTTCATAATTTGTTTTTTGTTTTGAAATTTTGTTGTTTGTATTGATTGTTTAAGGCCATATCTTACTTGTATAGTTGCTAAAAATTATACTTGCTACTTTAATGATTGATGAGTATTAGTAGTGGATTTAAGGGTCCTATGGTTTTCTCTTTTCACATTTGGGGAGATTTTCTATGTAAAAAATCTTGTGTTTCTCTTATATTTGTTTTTGGTGTCTTATGACTTGATTTATTTTTGTTTGTTTGCTATTTTTAATGCTCCTAACATGTTTTTTAAAAAAAAAATTAGAGAGATTTTTAATTTATCATTATAGTTCGATTTAATTGATTTGACCTAATTTTTGCTAGCATTAATAAACTTTATTGATCAACTTTCACTAATGTTCTACTAATATACGAATACTTCACATAATCTTCTCATGTTAAACGAGAAATTTATTGTGTGTGTAATAGACTAATAATAACAATGAGTGATAGAAACACACAAACAAGCAGTTAAGGAATTGAATTGATTATTTTAGTTATATTTGAATCCCCAACTACCCTCACACTACTGAATTTACAATAAATTTTATTCCTTTCATCCATCAAAGATAGTTATATTCATACTTTCTATTGTTCTTAAACGTTTGTCACCATTAAAATCTTTCTAAAGCAACGTTATTTGGAAAAATTATTTTGTATTCTAATATATTCCTAATCAGTTGAAAGAATAAACTTGTATATTCATTCTCGCCTACCTTATTCCCACACTTGCTCCTTCAACAAATTTGTGTTTCAAAGACTAACAATCAACTAGGACCGATGGAGTAGTGTTTTTTTTTTTTTACTAATTTTATTATTTTTACTGTAACAGTAAAAGATTTCGTCTTTTACCTCCTGAATCTATCCTACCGTGAGTGGTTTATGTTTCCTCCCTCAAAATCATTGAAATCCAGTTTTAAAGTCTTTGCAAACTATGGTTTTTTTTTCTTCTAAAAACGATAGATATATTGCATTGCAATTACAAAATGTACATAGCTAAAAATGCTAATTGATCTTCATGATATTTGATCCAAACCACAAAAGAAAAGCAACCACTAAGCTCTACAAAACACCATTTCTCAATATTTTATTTCGATCACGAGCGATTTTCATTCTCAAAACTATTTATCTTTCCACATCTGCAATCTTCTAATCCAAATCCAACACTCGCCAATTTAAACTAGTCAACTTTGTCTCCGTAATGATCATATATTGTTACTCTTGACGTCTTTCACAAAAATACCATCGCGGCAGTAATCATCAGGAATCAAGAAATGAAGGACGATTGATTCTTGATGAAGGTAGTGTGTCATTGTTGTTAAAACTGGATTGGACTGCCTGGTCAAACCAGTCCAAATAGAAACTAGCCATCGGTCCATACTTGGTTCGATTTTTACCTAAAAACCAATTAGGTAAATAGTGTCATTCATCTCTTCACTTGATACAGTAATTCAATTTCATTCCTCTTATTCAAAAAGTTTTAATTTGGTCTATTAATTTCGATTCTAATTAATCCTTCTAATAGAATCAAACTAAACAAGATTTAATGCATTTAGTTATTGTTTTGCACAATTTATAAATATTTTATTTAAATTCTATTTCCAAATATTTAAATCACTTCTAATTTTGACATTTTGTAATTTAGATAATTAAAGAGTAATATTATATTTTTTACAACTAATAAAAATTGATGTATGTTGTGAAAATTACAAAGTTGGACGTGATAAAATATGAAATAAAACTTCTACGTATATTTTGCAAATGAGTAAAAGTTTAAAGTGGTTATTTATAATTTATTTTTTTTACTTTCATTTCTTCCACTGCCCTTTGCTCTAAGTATGTGTAAATCATGTGATTGGATGCATTAAGTTTCATTTGGTTTGATTCCATTAGAATGACTAATTATAATTGAAATTTAATGGATCAAATTGAAACTTTTTGAATATGAAAGACAAAATTGAACTAAAGTTCCAAATTAAGGGACTAATTATGCTATTTAACCAAACCAACTCAGACACAATAGGGTTTGACCAGTCAAATTGGGATTGACCAAGGGTTTGATCGGGGTCATTATCCTCTTTTTATAGAAAATAGTTTTAATTTTAAAAAATTATAATTTGACCTCAAATTTTTATAAAGCTCATCTTTTATGTAAATATTTTGAATTTGTTATTTATAAATTTTCTAGAGAATTGTTATAATTTTTAAACCATTCTTTACTTAAAAATTTTTAATATCACTTTTCACAAAATTATTCAATCATACACTTAGAATTTCATATAATTTATACTAAATTTAAATTTGACTATACTAGAAAACCAAATAATTTATCTATAGTATATTTATATACTAGTATTAATATTTTTATAATTAATTTATATTTATTACAGCATAATGATATCATTTAATTTTTTACTACTGGTTCAATTAGTTGACTTTTGACTCCTTGACTTGACTAGTTTGCATTTCAATCTGATTTTACAACATTAATTAAACCTCAATCATGTTAAATTATTGTGGGGGGAGAAAGGATACACAAAATATTTGAAAAAATATTGCATATAAGTTGTATCTTTATTTTTGGCATAACAAGTTGATTAGATAAATTTTATTTTTTTCCCCTTTCATGTAGATTTTTATGTATTTTGCAACGTTTCAAAAATTGACCAGACCGTTTGAACAGGCCTTGTGTCTCGTCAGATTTATGCTTAAAAACCAGATTTAAATGATCCAGTCAAACCCCTATTTGACGGGTCAAAACCGGGTTGACCAAAGTTTAATCGGGTTAAAATCTTGTTCTTCTGGAAAATAACAAGAATTTTTAAAACTTATAATTTGACATTGAATTTTTATAAAACTCATTTTTTTACTAATAAAATTTTTTAAAAATTAATATGTTAAATGTTTATATAAAAGAATTCTTACAATTTTAATATATTCTTTATTTAAAATATTTTTTATATGATTTTCACAAATTTATTTAATTATACATTTAAAATTTCATGTAATTTATACAAAATTTAAACTAAACTACACTTAAAAAAACTAAATAATTTGTCTCTAGTATATTTTTACATTAGTATTAATATTTTTATAATTACTTTATATCTATTACATCATAATGACATGATTCAATTTTTTACTACTTGTCTAAACGATCCGACTAGTTGATTTCTAACTTTTTAACTTGACCTGTTCGCACTCTAGCCTGGTTTTTACAACATTAGTATTTTGCTCCTTTATATATAAATAAGTTATCCCTTTAAATTATAAATTATTGTCCTTAATTATTCTGGCTGTAGTATCTGGAATATTCTCTCAAATATTTAACCGTTCGGAAAGACATCGAGATCCCATTAAATGTTTTTCAGAATCTATGAAATCTTCTTAGCCGGTTTTCAAAGCATTTGATGAGATCCCACTAAATGTTTTTCATATTCTATGAAATCCTGCTTTTTGACTTTCGAGGTATCTCATAAAGGATCAACAAAGTTGCATAGTGTATAATAGCAGAATGTCATTGAATTGGATTTGTTAATTGAGAGTTCGATGTGAAGATTTGGATGGCTTTCTATGCGGCAACGTTACAAATAATAATTATAATATCCCATGCATATGCTAACCTCAATATACTATGTTTTTCTTTCTTTGTTTTTTACCTTTGGTAAATTTTGTATATATTAATTCATGCTTAATTTGAACTATACATGGTAATTTCTTATAGCATAGGATAACAAAGCAAGGTGAATTACTTGAAGCATAATTGAGTAAATCATACAGTAATTTAGGGTACTATTGGATAGTGCAACTACTTTTCCAATCAAATTAACTGAAAAAAAAAAGAATTGTAACAACTTTGTTCTTTCATTTCGTTAGCTGTGAGAAAAATTTTTAGTTTCGTTGAATATATATATCTTTTACTTTTAGAAAAGAATGTCCCACAGATGAAAGGAGGACATTTTTTTTTAACGATATATAATATCTATTCTATGTTGTATATTTCAAAAGACAATCTCATATTGAAAATTTTAAAAATATTGTAGCACTTTATATTAAATTTCCTATGAGCAAGTTTATGACCAAAAGAAAGAGGGTGAGTTTACGCACATGAAAGAAAGTCAAATTGAGCTAATCTAGTTCAAAGTGGTAGATTTTCCCCTTCCAGAGTTTTGTACTGAGTCAAACACGGTCTGCACATTAATAAATCCGATTCAACGATATTTTATTATTGAACTTCGATATTCGGTTGATTTTCATCAGTACGTCCAAAACCAACTATGAAGATGAAGATCTCAGAGATTCTGAGAAATATCTGGTGGAATCTCTCTTGCCAATTTGTCAAATATTTTCAGTATCTTCTCCCGCCATTAATTTAACCCGAGCGAGGATTAATATAAGCTCATCACCTTCATCAGGCATTCTTCATCCTTCATCCTTCATTTCTCAGAATTATTCATCCGGGCTTCTTTAGTCTCCTCTTTTTCTGATTTGTCCTTCAATTCAAATTTCTCGGGATTTTTCTGGTGCACATAGTTTGGACAATGGGAGCAGTGGGTAAACACTATCAATTTCACGTTTTAGTGGTTGATGATGGCGTTATTGATAGAAAGCTGATTGAGAAACTCCTCGAAACTTCTTCTGTTCAAGGTATCTTTTGTTATTTGTCATAAGTTACTTTGTAAAACATCTTAATCAAATGTGAACCAATGGTTCCTCGACATAGAACAGAAGTTTGATTTTCATCCACTTTTTTCTTTCCCCTTCTCGTTTCATCTTTTCCTTATTAATTAAAAAACATTGTCATATGCTAATTAAATTTCTGTTTTTATAGGTTGTTTAGGGATTGTTCAAATGCTCTTTATCATTATACTTTCTGATGTTTAAGTTGTATTTTTTATTTACTTATTTATTTTTTTGCTGGCAGTTACTGCTGTTGATACTGTAATAGTAAGGCTCTCGGGTTTCTGGGATTTCAAGATGATGAAAAAGAAAGCGCTTGCTGCAATCACCATGTAAATTAGATGTCTTCCCTTTTCTGCTTGATATCTGTTTTGTGCATTTGTTTCCTTGTTCCCTCAAAAATTGGAGTTCCTTATAATGGATTTTTTTAAACAGATTTTTCTTTAGATTTGTAAGAAATTTAAATAAATCCTATAGAACATGAATCCAATCTCTGAATGGGATAATTTCTAAACGTGTTTTAGCTGATGATTTCTTCCAATAACATCATTTTTATTTTGTACCATAGCAGAATGTCGAAGTCAATTTGATCATCACGGATTATTGCATGCCGGGAATGACGGGTTATGATCTATTGCGAAAAATTAAGTTCAGCATTCCTTCTTTGGATGTTACCATTAATTTATATGCTGCTTTTCTATCCACATGGTAGCCTTTTAGTCCAAGGAAGTAGTAGGTCAAAATCGGATTCAAAACAGTAAAATCAAGTTGTTAGGGGTCAATCGGGTCAAATCTATATTATAAAAAAAATTGATGATGTTATTATTATATAATAAATATATAATTATAAAAATATTAATACTAATATAAAAATATACTGGAGATAAATTATTTATTTTTTTAGTTAATTTGAAATTTAGTATTAATTATATGAAATTGTAAATATATAATTGAATAATTTTACTAAAAAATAGTATAAAAAATATTGTAAGAAAAGAAAAAGGTACTCCTTTCATCTCAAAAAAAAAAAAAAAAAGTCCAGTTTGAAAAGTTTTCTTCATTCCATGAAAAAGCCTATTTTTAGAGTAAAATTTTTGTACTACCCTTACTAATGATAACAATGTATTACCAAATTAAAAAGTAAGAATAAAAATGTAAAATTATACATTTAATTGTGTATTAAATATGTTATACCTTGTAACTTAAAAAAAAAATGTACCTAATTAAAAGTGAACTCTTTTTTTGGGGTAGAGAGATAATAAAAATTTTCTTATATAAATATTTTAAATACCCAATTTTAAGGAATAAAAAATTTTATAAATAAAAAATGAGTTTTATAAAAATTTAAATCAAATTATAATTTCTAAAAATTAAAATTATTTTCTGTAAAAAACAAAGGTTCCGACTTGATTAAATTTGGAACAACCTAAGTTTTAACCTATCAAATCGAATTTTAACCGAAATTTTTCAAATTAAATTTTCTAATAAAACTCAAATTGAACTCATAATCAATTTCCGGTTGGCGCGTGTCTAACCAATTGGTCCGATCCAAATTTGACAAGGATCAAGTACAGAAAATTTAAGGTTGTTGATATTTATTTATTTTTCGGCCATTTTTTTTTTTGAAAATATAACCCTATTTTATTATACCAATATATGTATGTATCACACATAACGTGAAATGAGATTCTCATGTCAATTAAAAGATAAAGAGGACAAGGGGAAGAAAATGTTAGAGACAGGAGTTCGAACCCGAACCTCTTGACCCCAATACATATTGAGTAGCCACTAGGTAAACCCAATGATTTATGCAAATATTACGAACGAGAAAAATATCATTTAAACCCAAACTACACATATTGGGTGGCCACTAGGTAAACCCAAGCTACTAGAACTAACGAAAATTCATTTAACGTGAATCATCCATGTTCTGACTACAGCATAGAGAAAACCATTATTACTTCATGATTTATCCATGTTTTCTTTCTCTTCTTTTTTTCTTTTGGAATTCTAGATAATTTTCTGAAATCATTTTGCCTATTTTTCAGGAATCTTCATCACTAAAGGACATCCCAGGTGTAATAATGTCTTCAGAAAATAAACCTTCAAGGATTAAGAGATGCTTGAAAAAAGGGTCCGATGATTTCTTCCTTAAACCGGTCAAACAATCGGATGTGAATAAACTCACATACGTTTTGGTGAGAGGGAACAGCCGAATTTCTAAGAGGGAAAAGCCTACAAGGACTAGATATCAATGATAGCTGTTGAAAAATTGTATCATCCATGTTTACACATTTAACCCAGCCTGACAACTAACCAAAAAACCCAAAATTCTTCTGTGTACCTCGAACAAAATTAGTTAGACCTATTACTGGTTACGTAGATCTAGAAAATAGCAAAATCACATTGTTTTTGAGGTGTAAATTAAAAAAAATGCTAGAAAAAGATTAGTGAATTTTTATTTTTTTATTTTGGCGTTAAGATACACGGCGGGTTTTTATTCTATGTTGATATTTTCTCTTTGTAATGCATCTTGGTCTAACAGAGATTAGGACATTGAAAAAAAAATGTAAAATGCACCCAAACAATGAATGATTTACTTTAATAATGTTGCAAGGTCATCAATTAGCTTGCTCAAGTTTTTACTGTCGGTAAAATATTGTGAGTAGATTTTCGTAGATCTCCTCACTCAGCAAGGATAAAAATGTTGAGGGGGATAAACTTCTAGAATCTCAAGTTTATTCAATAGCTAAAGAAAATCTTAGGGAGATGCATGTAATTTGAGATTATAATTACAGTGGAATTTGAGATTTTAAAGAAAAGTTCAATTTAAAATATTAAATATTAGTAAATAATATTGGTTTACTAATGTCTAAATGTTATGAACTTGTCCAACCACTGTAGGTAGATTTTCAAAACCACAATATTTATTGGATAACTGCGCAAACATCAGGTAAGGTGGAACCAATTTATCCTCTTTTTTTTTTGGTGACAGCCGTTCCAAAACTAGGTAGTCACGGTTTGTTTGATATTTCGTTCCTCAGATACGGCAAAATCAAAACACCCTTAATCTACTTCTGGAAAAATCATTCCCATCCTGCAAAACACTCCTGATAATACTTCCGGAAGTAACTCTTGGAAGAGTTTAATCCCCTGTTTTCCATATTTTGGTTGAAATTAATTTCCTTTCCTAATAATATGGGATAAGATAAATGTTCACTTAAATATTTCATTTCTTAGAAGGATGAAGGAATCCACCCAAAAAAAAAAAAAAAAAAACTCTTTGATTGCTCTCAGTAACAATTGAGACTTAAAGAGTTACGTGGAAACTACAAGCCCAAACCCTTTTTATATTTCAAGCAATTTACCTTGCTTTGATACCCTATGCTATAAGTATTTAAGAAATTACCATACAAAGTTCAAGATTTATCAATAGAGAAAAGACTAAGGAAAGGGAAGAAAAGCATAGTACAATTGTTGTTTTTATAATGTGTTTAGTACTCTTGTAACTTAGAAAGCTCGTGTATTTGATATTTTTTAATTAACGTTGTGGCACAAAACGCCAACCAAATCTTCATATCAAAGTTTACAATCACAATTCCGATTCATTGATATTAAACTATGCATCTTCGTTGATTCATCCTTATACACTTCGAAACCAAGAAGATCTCAGAGATCCTGAACAATATTCGATGGGATATTGACCGCTTTCCAAACTGTCAAATATTTTCTGTATCTTCTCCTCATTAATTTAACAATACTGAGGGGTAATATAAGCTCACCACCTTCATTAAGAATCCCTCATCCTCTATTTATGAGAATTATTGATCTGGTCTTCTCTAATCTTTTCTTTACTTTTCTGAGTTGTCCTTCAATTCAAATTTTTGGAATTTTTCCGCCATAGTTTGAACAATGGGAGCAATGGCTAATGAAGATCAATTTCATGTTTTAGCGGTTGATGATACCGTCATTGATAGAAAGCTGATTGAGAGGCTCCTCAAGACTTCTTCTTTTCAAGGTATCTTTTGTTATTTGTCACAAATTGCATTGAAAACATGAGACTTGTATTCATCGACAAAAAATTATACTCTCACCCACCTTATTTTTCTCGCCCATTTGATTCTTCCCTTTCCTAAAGGAGGGGAAAAAAAGCATTATAAAAATTGTAAATGCTAATTAAGTTTTTGTTTACATGGTTTCTCTAGGTTATTTAGGAATTTACAACTCTGGTTTGACATTGTTCTTTTATATTTTGTTTTGTGGCAGTCACTAGTGTTGATTCTGTAAGTAAGGCTCTCCGGTTCCTGGGATTTCAAGATGATGATAAAGAAAACGCTTCCTGCAATCACCATGTAATTAATTTTTAGTTTTTTTCCCATTTATATCTCTCGCTTCTTCTTGATTTCTACTTTCATATAATTTGTCCCTTTGAAAAAGGAATCGTTTGTCATAAATCTGAAAAAATTTATTTGTGTCCAAATGTGAAAATAATTTACTGTGATGATTTCTTCCAATAACATTGTTTTCTTTTATTTCAACCATAACAGAATGTGGAAGTCAATTTGATCATCACGGATTATTGCATGCCGGGAATGACGGGCTATGATCTCTTGCGAAAGATTAAGGTGAGCATAATTATTTCTTTCCTCTCCATGCAGTTTTGGGCATTGGATCTTCTGTTAAATTGTTGATTGACTTTGAAATAAAAATGTGTTTGGAGTGAATGTTTTTTTTTTTTAAAAAAGGCTCACTTTTTCTATTTGCAAATAGAAATACCTTGTCCAAACATACCCTAAGATTGTTGATCTCATCTTATCCTTTAGGTACCAGAACTAATCCTACATTCACCTTTAGACCTTGATTATGTGGCAACTAACAAAATATGTCTATTAAATAAATCCATGAACATATTGAACTTTTAATTGGATTCGATCTTTAAAAGGAAGCTTTAGGAATTTGTCTAATGATTAAGGGTCTTTTTCCTCCTCATAAAAAAGGATTTGATTTCATCCTTCTTATTCTTTTTATTTTTTTTTCTGCTTTATTCTTTTTAAAAGAAACAAAATAATTGGTAAGTTTCGGCCAAGAAAAACGAAACCAATTCAAGAAGACTTTAGCTATATGAAATCTCAAGGATAGTACACAATTTTTTATTTAAATATTTATGACCCAATTAATATTTGGACAAATCTCAAGGACCCTTTCGTTTTTTTCATGTATTAGTCAAGGGTGCAAATAATTATCAGTCAATCATTATTATAATCTGGCCACATGAAGCGTTTAAGGGTACTCATCCTTGTTCCATGTTCCTACTTAATAAAACTAATAATGAACATGCACATAACATGTATATGTTCCGATTAAAACAAAAGGAAATAATTTATTACCTGATTAAGAAATTAATATTTAAAAATTGTAGATTAATTACTGAAATCCACTGGACTACTTTTGCAGGGATCTTCATTATTAAAGGACATCCCAGTAGTAATAATGTCTTCTGAAAATGAACCTTCAAGGATTAAGAGATGCTTGGAAGAAGGGGCAGATGATTTCTTTCTTAAACCAGTCAAGCAATCAGATGTGAACAAACTAAAATCGCATTTGTTGAGAGGAAAAGTGAAAGAATCACAGCAAGAGCAGCCCCAGCATTCTCAAAATTCCAGGGGCAAAAACCATTGAAGAATGCCTTGCATAGAGCCCACAAGGACTAGATTTCAATGAGAGCTGTTGAAAATTATACTAAACATAATGTTCAGCCTCTTATCCTTAGCGCCTGATCTAAAAAGGAAAAGGAAATTTTTTTGCTTGCCCTTTTCTTCAAGCAAAGTAGTTAGTTACGTAGTTCTAGAAGTTTTTTAGCACAATGAGATTTCAAGAGGTGTAAATTCAAAAAAAAAAATGTATTTATTGTCAGCTACAAAAAGGTATCTCTAATTTTTCTTTTTATATCATACACAGATTTTACTTGTCTATTTTTTGATAGTTTCTCTTTGATGAAGCGAATGTACACAACCTATTTTGAGATGAACTTTTGTTAGACTCCTCAATTGATGCTATCTTGCAAAAAAGATTTTGGAATTATTTTTGAAAGAGATATTTTGATGCCTAAATTAGCATTAGAGTTTTCGAAATAGCTGAAAGTTTAAAATACAAGAATTAGGGTTTCTCCCTTTATAAAGTATGACAATGATGTATTTATATTTGGATTTCGAGATTGTAGGAACATATTCCAAAAGGAATTTGAATTTACTTATACACCTTCTAATACCATTATCATTGTCACATATGAAATCATTCATGGCTTAACTCTCTGGGCCTCATATCTTTGGTCGAAATCCAATACTTCTTATAAGCCCCCCTAGCCTCGATGTGAGTTGAGATTTCATCATTACTAAAGAGATAGATGAAAACATTTGAGATTTTGAATAAAAGTCATGAAAAAGTCTAGCCCACCATCAACTAAAAACCCTACAATTAATAATCACAACTGACCCCGAGAAAAATGATCTTTTTTGGGGCGACACAAGTGGCTCTTAATGAAAAATTAGAAAGATGCGACGTGGGCTATTGTTAGATCAAAAGTAGGTGACCATCAGTCTGCCCTTGTTCAAAATAAACAAGCAAAAATTCAATTTCCAACATTCATTTCAAATGTCAAAGAGAGGAAAAAAATTAAGGTGACACATCTATTAATAGAAAAGACAGCCGGAGCATCCATCTGTTGTGAACCTACGCCATTCAAAATCTAACCAACTATAGTAACCAGAAACAATTATGTTTGCCTCCAATTCAATCGTCCGAAGGTTTAGAAAAGGTAGGGAATAGATCTGGCAAATATTCTAGTGAAACGTCAAGTAATGAATTAGAGAGTTTGTCCCTAGGCCATTTTAGCACTGGAGAAGAGAGAGAAGAGGCAATTGTAGGAATGGGTAAGGAAAAATCTAGAGTTGAGGTAGTGATAAAAAGGGAGATATCACAAACAGCAAAAAGTAGGCAAGAACCATTGCTGGGAGATTGTAGCAGCAAGGAAAGTGAAAATAAATAGTTAGTCCTAGTAGCAAATTTAGAGAACTATAACCCAACATCAAGACCATAGTCTCTATTTTAGGGGAATTTGAAGTCCAAGAACTCAAAAGAAGAAACCACATACCTAGGGAGTACAAATTGAGTGCCACAAGAGTAGAGTGAATTGCCTAGCAACCTCCCATAGGGGGTTATATGAGTACCAACTGATTGAGGTTCTCTTTTTGTTGGCTACTATTCAAGATCCTGACTTACTATCGAATAGCCCTAAACTAGTTAGTGCCAAACTCCATAAGAACAATTATCGAGTTTTGAGGTATTATGCCAAAAAGGGCAAATTCGGAGTTTGGTGGACCTACTTAGATATTTTTATTGCATGAAGAAGTCAGTAAATTTAGTGGGGTACTTCGCTGTTTTTTCCAAGGTCCAAAAGTAAGGTAGAAATACGGACAACCCACCATGATTGGAAATAAAGATTCTTCTTTTTCAAGATCAACTCTAGTAGATTAGAGATGGAATAACACTATGGGAGGTAAATGACACATATAAAAACTGAAAGAGACATAACCTCTAAGTTGAGTATACATAGAGCTTAGGGAGAAAAGAAAAGTTCACTGAGAGGAGTTAGAAAAGTGTATACTAAGTCTGGCTATAGTTGAAGTCGACATCAAGCTTCGAGGCCATGTAAGAAGAAAAAGAAAAAGACAAAGGTTAGGGCTATTGTTTTTTATTTGCGTAATACTTCTTTATGTTTTTATGTGTGGGGCACCAAATCATTTGATGTCTCTTTTGTAGTGATCAAATTCGCTAGTGGTCTCAGCAGTAAGGCACCAACAACGTTAGCCAACAAACCACCAAGTGAGAAGGATCTTGGATGGGGGATCTCCACCCAGGGAGGTGACAAAGTGACTAGAAAGGCACTGAAGAGAAGTGCTGAGGTTGAAGACCTAGCCCAAAAAGGAAAAAGAAAAAAATGGTTGGAAATAAAGAAAAAGTGAGCAAGAAGGTTACCGAAATTGGCAATACTACAAAGAATTTTTACTCTCTCACCCTGCCCCCCCCCCCCTCTCTCTATCTCCCGAAGAAATACTTACCCTTACTAGAGATGCTGGGCATGGATGAGGAACAAGAAACAATAGGTGATATGCCCATCTCAGAGCTCACTTCAAGGGCAGCGTCTGTTTTCTTCAACTATAGTAAAAATCCTATCATCTTCTTTTATATAGTGAATGTTTAAAGAAAGGCTAATTTGAGATAAGTAAATTGCAGGCTTTGGCAATATTGAATGAGTTTGTTTTAACAGCCTCCCACTTGGACAGGGAATTAGAGAAACATGAGATCGAGATGAAAAAGCTAAGAGAATCCTAGATCTGATGCCATAGCCAGGGGCGGACCCATTAAGGACCTAGGGAGGAGGGCAAGTGACCTCTCCTATATGTCAGATTTCTCATTTATAGTAGTATTAAAAATTGAACTTAGAGGGTCCCACTTTATATTCTAAGAACTCTTACCCCTGCACTTGTTTAGAAAAGAGAAAAATAATATTTATTAAATCTATTGGTAGATATAATTTTCTAAAACACCTATTTAAATTCTTGTCAATTACAATTCTAAAGATTAAAGAAATATTAATTGACTAATAAGAAAAGAAATATTTATTCACAAAACCTCTCTCTCTTTTTGGCTTTCAAACAAAAACCCCTTCTTTAAAAAAATACAAATTGGATGAATGATTACATAGTGACTTTCATAGAAAATGATGTGTTTGATACAATTGATAATAATACCATTATGAAACAATTTTAAGAGATGAAGCCTCGAAAAATGATTTTGTAATGTATGACTTTTTTTTTTAGGTTACAATGTATGACATTATTTTTATACTTCTTTATATTTATCAAACTTATTATTTAATGTTTTTATAAGTGTGACCCTGCCCTATAATATTTCTGTGTCTACCACTGGCCATAGCTCATTGCTAACGATGCAGGAGAACGAGAAGCACTTTTAGTCTGAGGTTGAGAGGTTGCCTCAAGAGAATGAGTCCTTTCGAGCCGAGATGGATAAGTTGAAGGGAGTCAATTAGGGAGAATTTGGGAAGATGCAAGTGAAGAAATTATTTTGTACTAACAATTTTAGCACTTTCACCATACATTTCAGCAAGGTAGCAATGGAAATCGAGGCACATGAGGTTGTTGTCTAGATCCAAAAAAAATTTCATGGATACAACTCTAAAGCCAATGATAAAGCATGTGGAGACTATGAAGGATTATGCAAGATCTTTCATCTTAATGGAGAATTTGGGGTTTTAAAAATCCCCCAAAACTATAGATGAGTCGAGAGAGTGCTATGTAAATAAAGATCTAGACTTGCGGACCCCAGATGAGGATGAAGAACATTTTGATGGAAACATCAAGTCTGAGGTCCTTTCTCAGATTGGGGAAGTAGATACAAAGGACAATACTTAGGCTCTTTATTGTGTATTCTCTCTCTCTCTCTCTCTCTCTCTTTATCCAATTAAATCCTAAATGTTAATATAAGATCTTTTTATTTTTGCGTTAATTTATTTTCAGAAGTCTACATTTCCCTTAACTTCTATGTTTCTAGATAAGGATGATGAGGTGATGTCTCCGAGGTCTAAAATCAAAACCTTACAAAAGATTATAGATAAACTTCATGCGACAACTAACAAACTTAGGACCTTGATTTTATCCTATAAGGAACTAATATAGGCATGTGGAAAAAATAAGAGAAAGTAAGCAAATATAATAAGCTCTCTAAGTTAACAAGAAGACAATCTCAATATTTGCAAGCACAAATGTAAAAAAAAAAAATTTAAAAAAAAAGGAAAAAAAGATTTCAAAACTTACTTTAGAGGTCTCAAGTTTGAACTCGAGAATCACACGTCGAGATGAGGTGATCCAAGCTTTCACCAAGGAGTTGATTGAAAAGTGGAATATGATCTAGAGCCTCCAAGAATATATAAATACGCTAATGAAGAAAACCTTTGAACTAAAATTCAAGTGTAAAACTTGGAAGCAAAAGTTAGAGAAGGTAGAGACAAAGTTGCAGAATCAAGGTTTAAAGTAGACTTTGGAGCTTGAAAACCCCATAAACAAGATGAGTGTTGAATTGGCGATGCTAGTCCAATAAGAAAACAAACTAATAATTAGTATAAAAGAAAGGAAGCAATGTTAGACTGTGTGTATATAGGATAGAGTTAGGTATGCGGAAAGTAAAGGAAAAGACAAGCAATGATTGTATATAGAAATAGATAATATATGTGATGAATGTGTGAATGAAAATTACACTTTATATACGTGAATTCCCAATGCATTGAAGTGTATGACTTCCTTAAGTCTAAAAGAGAATCCATACGCTATTTTATTTGTTTTTTGGTAATCTTAATGGTTTTGGTAACTTAGATGAATGCAAAATTCTTTTTCTGCTTGATCCTATATGTGACCAACATATTTTCAACAAACCCACGGTATTTCATATTGCTACAATATGGTTAGAATCTAATGAAATAGAAATGGGTACAAGTAAACAAATCCAAGTTTACACCAAAAGTAATCATACCCAAATTATTAAACACTATTTTGGTTGTTATGACCCCATGCAATATCCTTTAATATTCCCAAATGGTGAATCTAGTTGGCATCGAAAAATTGCAAGGTTAGTCCCAAGAGGAAAAAGGACAACACAAAGGAAGACATGACATGGTGAAACAGACCATGACATACGAAATTATACAAATGTAAAAGATTTTTTAAATTCTAAAGATCAAGGTAATTTTACTTTTTATTTACTACAATGTTCAAAATATTTTCTTATGGTTAAATTCCTAAATATAAAATAATTTTATTATTTATGTACATGCTAAACATAAAAAATTTGAATGCTTGTATCATATTGTGAGTATTATTGTTATAAATTACAAATAAGAAAAAATAATAAATCATTCCTATTACACATTGGTAGACTTTTACAACAATATGTAGTAGATATGTATATTAAAATTGAAATATCAAGGTTAAATTTTTATAAAACTGAGGAGTTACAAAATCGACTACGAAGTGAAATATATCGTAGTTTACTAGATGGTACTTCACAAGGTATCAATTAGATGCTGATGTTGGTAAATGTATAATATTACATGTGTCCCTCATTGGAGGACCTAGAGATATGCGATATATATATATATATATATATATGGATGCTATGATTTTAGTATGACACTATGGGAAACCTAATATTTTCTTAATAATAACTTCAAATCCTAATTGGCAAAAATAATACTTTCCGACGAAATACAAAATAGACCAAATTTGATAGGTAGAGTATTTTGTGCTAAGTTTGAAACCCTAAAAGATGAGTTGTTCAAGAAGAAAATTTTTGGTGATATTATTGTTCATACTTATGTAGTAGAGTTCCAAAAAAATGGCTTACCTCATTCTCAATTTTTACTTACTCTTAAACAAACATTTAAAATATTTTCTCTTGAAGCATTTGACAAGATTATTTGTGTAGAATTACCTTATCCAAACACTAAACTATACTTATTTTCATTAGTAGTGAAACATATAATTAACAAACCTTGTGGTATTTTTAATCCATCATGCTCTTGTATGAAAAAGAATCCAGGTTATAAATTTAATTACCCTAAAGAATTTTCAAAAACCACTAAATATGGAGTTAATTCTTATCCAATATTTTGTTGTAGAAATAATATATATATTATTATTATTAGAGGTTCACAACTTGACAATCCCTAAGTAGTACCTTATAATCCATATCTTTTAGATAAATTTAATTGTCACATCAATATAAAAATATATTAAACCATTCAAGCTATAAAATATAATTAGAAATATATATAAGTCATGATAAAATCTTATACACATTAATTACAAATGAAAAAGACCCTATAGTTGATGAAATTAAAACTTTCCTATGTGCAAAATGGATTTCACCCCCAGAAGCAATTTGGCAAGTTTTAAACTTTGATCTTAATCATATAGATCCTTCTACGATATCTTTGCCAATTCACCTAGAGAATAAACAATTAGCAACATTTTTCTACCAAGCAATTATTAAAT
The DNA here is from genome assembly GCA_020080225.1 of Gynochthodes officinalis. Lineage (NCBI taxonomy): Eukaryota > Viridiplantae > Streptophyta > Magnoliopsida > Gentianales > Rubiaceae > Gynochthodes > Gynochthodes officinalis. The sequence continues at coordinate 29,507,197 of CM034625.1, read as the reverse complement.
AATATTACTAGCAACCTTGGAAAAATTATGTTAATGCAATTTTTTAATATGAATAGACATAATGATTATGCTAAAAATTTTGAATTGTTTGTACATTGAATTTCCTAAATATTTTATTTGGCATAATGATTCAAAAGAGTGGCAACAATGTAAACAATGAGAAATAATTGGTCATATTATTACTTGTTACCCATCTAAATGTAAAAGGTTTTACTAAAAGTTATTCCTAATGCACATTAGAAAACCAACTTCTAATGCTAGAGAATGAACAAGATAATACTAGCAAAATGTGTTTCCAAAAGCTTATGCTTATTTAATGCCTACTGTTTTATGATTTTTATTTGCTATTATATTGATCTATTGCCTATCTAATATATAAAGAGGGAATGTGATTACGTTTCACTTCTTGGTTGGTATATCACGTGCTACGCACGTACTCTTTTTTGGCCTTATAGTGACCAAAACAACATCACTATCCCCTCCTCACAGTGCACTTGCCTTACTTCGTGGGTTCTTAAGAATTGAACATTGTCATTTTTTTTTTTGGTTGTTGCTATCCCCTCCCCCACCCATGCACTTGCCTTACCCCCTCGACCTTTGAAATCTCTCTCCTCTTTAGCAATCCAAAGGTCCACATCCTTATACACCACAATGGTAAATTACTAGAAGATCGAAATGAAACTCAAAAGGAGAAACTAAAGACACCTCGGTATGTCATGCAAGAAGGCATACTTTATAAGCAATCATACCTTTAATCATTTTTGAAGTACGTATGGGCCCAACAAGTAGATTATATCCTTAGAAAAGTGAATCTTGGATCTTGTGGAAGCCATATGAGACCATGTATGTTGGTAGAACGATGTTATTTGCTTTATTTTTTTTCTTCTTTCATTTGCTTAATGTATTCCGAACCTCAACCTCCAAAATTCCCCTCCTCTTTAGCAATCTTGAGGTCCACATCTTTATCCACACGCAATGGTAAACTCCCAGAAAACAAAAATAAAGTTCGAAAGGTGAAGCTAAAGAGTAAAGGCACCTCAATATGTCATGCAAGAGGTCATACTTTATAAGTGATCATACCTTCAACCATCTTCGAGGTACTTAGGGGCTTAACAAGTAGATTATATACTTAAAGAAGTGTATCTCAGATCTTTTGGAAGCCATGTGGGACCACATATGTTGCAAAGAACATTATCAGGTGGGGGTACTATTGGCCTATCATATTCCAAGATGCCCAAGACTTTGTCCAGATGTGTGTAAAGTGCCAACTCCACACTCCCATAATTTGAAGACCACCAATAGAATTGATCAACATCTAGAGCTTGTGATCGTTAATGCAATGGGGTATAAACATACTGGCCTCTTTCCCGAAACACTGAGTCGCATGAAATTCCTCATCGTAGCAATCGACTACTTCACCAAATGGGTCGAAGCTAAACTTCTAGTTACCATCACAAGAGAAAACGTTCTAAAGTTCTTGTGGAAAAAAATTGTCTGTAGATTTGGCATCCTTGATATCATTATTTCAGATAATAGGAAGCAATTTGCCGATGACCCATTTTGGTTTTGGTGTGAGGAATTGAGAGTCAAGAAAAATTTCATCCAACTAGCAGACCTTTAAGCCAATGACCAGGTTGAAGTCACAAATCGTATATTACTACAAGAACTTAAAACTTGGCTGGATAAAGCCAAGAGAGATTGGATGGAACACCTTCTTAATGTCCTCTGAGTGTACCAAACCCCACCTCAAACAACTATGAAGGAAAGCATTTTGTTTTTGTTCTTGGCATTAGTTGAACGACGTCGTTTGATGCTGTCATTTTTTTTTGTTCTTGTTGTTAGTAGAACGACTTCATTTGCTTTATTTTTTGTCTTTCATTTGGTTAAACAATGTCATTTTATTTTTTTTCTTATTTGTCAATTTAGTTGAACGACATCGTTTTTTTTTTCTCCTTCCTCCTATTGCTTAAACAACACCGTAGTGCTTTTTTTTTTTTTTGTATTTGAACATTGTCATTTCATACATTGAAACAAGGTTTCTTCTTTCCAGTCACATGCAACTCTGTCATTTTAGATTTCTTCTTTTCAGTTGTGGAGTTGTTACTTCTGACCATTGTAAGGAATGGTTTTTCGCTTTCCTAACCGTTTTTGCTAAGCAACAGTTGCTTTTTTGCATTTTTTGACCTCCTCTTCAAGCCTTCTCCAATGGTATTCAAAGCTTTTGTGCTATTTTTTTGCCTTTTGGTTTTTTTTTTCCTTTTAGTGCATATTTTTTTCCCATTGTGTTCTTTCTGTTTGGGTCAATCAAGAATCAATTGTTCATAGTTCAATCCATATGTTCCAAAATATTTTTGGTGTTACATTTGATTGTCCCTGTGTGTATAATTTATTTCAATAATTGCGTCAATTACTGCTACTTGTGTAGATAATCGGTTCTATGACTTTTCAATTTTTCCCATTACCTAATGCCACTTTTGTATAGCATTTTCTACTGTTCAATGGATTATTTGTTTTATTTCTTTCAATTTATTTTTCACAGGGGATTATTTGTTCAATCCATGCTTTTGCTTGTTTTTAATCTCTACATATGAGTGTTGGCTGCTTCACTTATTTCTTCTTTGTGCTATTTTTTGTTGCTTGTTACGAAAAGTTTCTCTTTTGCATTGTTAAATTTAGTAACCAAGTAGCAGCAATTTTTATGTTGTACTGTTTTTTTTAGCTTTCTCGAATGATATTCATTACTTTTCTGCCATTCATTTTTTACCTTCTCTTTATTGTATATGGTCTCTTTTTACTAATATCTTTATATTGTAATGTCACAGAATGCTATAATATCTTACTTTATTCTTTCTTGTACATTATTTTGCTTGTATGGCTTTTAGTTTTCTCTACTCTCAGTTGCTTTCTTGTTTCGAGTAGGTATGAAATTAGCTTGATTGTTGTATCTAATGGAATCTTCTTTTTGGGATTTTTCTTTTTTCTTCCTTGCAAGTCTTATATTGTGTTGAGGTTTGTGAAAAGTCTTTTTCCTGCTTCAGTTTGAATAAGTGTTTTCTATTTCTTGTTATTCTGTTGTGGAACTTTTTTTGTTGAATAATGTTCTTAATTTTCTTATCAGTGCTTATTATGGGTTATTAAAGGCTACTGAGTACTTATTAGTACCATATCAGTGGTTTTAGCCTATTAGTGGTTGTTTTGTTGTAAAATAGAGCTTTTTGAAGTTGTTGGCTACACATTTTTCTTTTGCTCTATAATATGTGCCTTGGTGTTTATTGACTTAGATTCTATTAAAGTCTAGAATGGGATTTTACATTCTCTTGTTTCAGACATAAGTTTTCCTATTTGTTTTTTGTTTACTTCGAAACCTTTTCTACCTATTGGTGGTTGTTTTCATTGTAAGGTAGAGTTTTTTGTAGTTGTTGGGTACACTTTTTCTTGCAACTTTTGTTAAGATGAACAAAAAGATTTTACCTTTTGTTGTTTTAGAGGCATGGGCTTTTTATTTCATTTTTTTACTTGTTTTTTTTTTTTTAGTATAACACTTTCTGATTCTTGCAATAGTGCTTATTATGGGGCTATTGGTGGTTATTTAGTGCTTATTAATAGACTATCACTAGTTCTAATCTATGAGTCCTTGTTGTTGGTTATGGCATGAATATTTTGGGTAGTTCTTTACTACATGTTGTTGTTGGAAGTTTTTGCTTTAGAGTGTATGGTATGTTGCTTATCAATTTTGTGTTTTGTTCAAGTGAGAAAAGAAGCTATTTTTTTTTTTTTTGTTTAATGCATCTTTCTGCTATAGAAAATCTTTTGCTTAACACTGCCATGAAGAAATTCACAATGGAAGAAAACGTGCGGTTTGATATTTTATAGGTTTTGCTCACTAGACATGAATATTTATGCTGTTCATAGATTTTGCAGCCTTCTATGATATGCCATGGTTTTTTTTCAAGCATCAAGTGAATTGTTTTTCCTTTTTAGTTTTTTTTTTTGTCAACTTCATTATAAATACTTTTTTTTTGTCTTGGATTTATACTGTTAATGTTTATGGAGTTTTCTTTGTGTTTTCAAGACTAAAATTTTTTATCAATTGGTCTGTGCACAGGCTTTTATGGAAGAGAAAATGTGAGATGCTAAGGTTCTCCAATATTTATACTTTTCCTCTTGCACTTTCGATATGAGATGATTTTGCTGAATGAAATGAGTTGTTTTCTTGATGGCTTTAATGAAAAAAAAAGAAAAATTTTCCTTTAAAACATAGTTGTCATCGGTTCATGCCAATTGATGTTAGTGTTTCAATTTTGTGATGGTGATTGATGTGAAGCTTCTTTTCTGCTTGTTATGAATTCATGTGCTGACAAGCAAATGTGTGCTTATTATGCAAATTTTACTATTAATTGAGTGCTTCTTCTACAATGTCAATTGTTCTAATCTATCAATAGTTATTTTTTTAGTTATTCAATACATGTTTCTATTGTAGAATTTTTGCTTCATACTTTGTGTTTTGTTTCGTATAATGTTTGCATTCTGTTAAAGTAAGAATAGATGCGATGTTACAGCACATCTTTATGCAACAATTGTCAGGGATAAGATAAAGTCTTAACATGTTTAAATGCTTCATGTTGTTGGCTGTTTGAATTTGTGATAACATAATGTAAATGATGCGCACCTCATGGCTATATTGAGTCGGCAATATGCAACAAGTGAAACAGATCCCAAAACTTAACTTACAAAATCTTAGAACTGTCAAAATTGAGACCGAATGGATGAAACGTCGCCACAACCTAGGGTTCTACTAGATTGATAAGCCTCAAATGCGCCACAAATTGGTCAAGTTTGATAAGCCCGTTGTTCTTTATAAGAACGAAGCGATTGAATCACTTAAACTCTCAAGGACGTAATGTCACAAAAATCTTCTACTCAACGTGTATACATGTATTAGCTGAATGGCCTCTTTAAATAAACTACAAGATTGTCGTCACAAGGAAATAACTAAATCCTAATCCTAATCTAATTCTTAAGGGGGAGGTACAACCAAGTATCCTTAAAACAAAAAGGAAATAAAAAATCTAATGCCAATTGGACTTGGAGGTTTGGCCCTTTAAGGCTTCCTTCAAGTTTACAAATTTTGGCAATTAAAAATAAAGAAAAAATGGCACTATTCATAGGACTATTCACTATTCACATTTTGGCCCTTCAAGAATTAATAAATTCCTAAAATAAAGCCACAAAAATTAATTAAATAATTTAGCCTATTATCACACTAGAATTCGGACAAGGCAAAACCAGTGTTCTTCAAATCGGATTTGTATTAAATTAATGACTTGCAAGTTTTGGTTGCATGCTTGACGAGTTTGAATGTCTTGAATTTAAACCACTTCATGATTTCTTGAAGTTATTTAGCTCTAACTCTTTCCATCAGCCCCGTGATATACCTTAATGGATCAAATGCTTGGCGAATAGATTGCGTGGCTCTTGGATTTCCAAAAAATAGGTTGAACAGCTCCTAGATTCTCATAATTCCTCCTCTCCTTGAAAGGATTCATCCTCAAATCTTTAACAATACCCTTGGAATGAAATTAACATACTTTGACAACCTTAGGAAGTACAAGAAATAGTTTGGTAAGGGAAAACAATGACTTTTCTTTTTACCTCTTCTTGAGCCACTCTCGTGATTGCGTTTTACCGCCAATCTTTGAAGGCTCCAAGTTTGAATCGCAGTGTGGGCAAATGGTCTTTCTCCAAACACCAAATCAAGGCCTGAAATGGTCAAAAGATCATCAACTGGCTCGGGCTCTTGGTTTTGATGACCCCCATTCATTGGATTCACCAAATATGATACATCAAGCTCTTCCTCCTCCTCATCCTTTTTCTCTTCATTGCTAATCTGGAGTGGAACTTCATAAACTTGTATATGAAAAATGTTCTCTTTGCTCATCATTCTCCATGGTTGGAGCATTAAGTGATCTAATGGGCACTAATGTTTCTTCTCTACTTGACGACTCTTTTTCACTTGCCATTGAATACGTAGAATTCAAGGAGAAACTGTTTCCCCCATGACAGTATCTTCTTCACTGTCAGTTTTAGTCAGAGGAGGCATAAAATCATTGGATTTACTATCGGAAATCACATCCCCATTAAATATGGAGTCAAAAAGGAAATTTTCATAATAGTGATGACAATCAAAGGTTCTTTCAACCTTCTTTTCCAATTCTAAGTATGCTTTGGGATCTCCTCTACCTTGGAAGACTGAAATTTTTATTTTTATACTTCCCAAAACTTGGTCAAATGTGTCAACTTAGTTTCGACTCCTATGGGAAGTAGAAGCCCCATCGGATTTTTCTTTACTGTCGAAAAACTTGAGGGACTTCTTTCTAGATTTCAACCTCCTTGACAATGATTTAGTGATGGACTTCATACCTTCATGGAAAGCGTTTATCAATTGATCCATCTTATCGTCATTGGATTGAAGCTTTGATTGCGAAGTGTTAGACAATTGCTCAATCTTTTTGACATTAGATTGAAACTTTGATTGCAAGGACTAGCTTCGGCTCATGTGTTTTGCACAATCTATGAGAGTCTTTTGGGCGATTTGAGCTATGCCTTCTTTAACATTTTTTTTGCAAAAAGGTTAGTATAAACAAAAGCAAAAAAAATAATATGGGAAAATTTATAGTAAGAGTGTATATAAGTATGATCTCGGTTATTTTCTATGTCTCACCCCTCACTTAACAATCTTTCTCTAAGTTCTTGCTTAGAACAACACTCTTTATCAAACCTTTAGGAATTTTTGGTCAAGAAATAGCTCAAATAAGAATGTATGAATTTAGGAACTAAGACTCAAGGAAGGTTAACAAATTTGAAAACTTTAAAAATTTGAAATCAACTTGGAATAGGAAACTAAATAATTCCAATTACAAAGTGGACTTGAATAAGGAAACTATGAAATAGGAAACTAAATAAATCTGAATATGGACTCTAAAAGGAAAGAAAATATGGAATAAAAAAGGAAAAAAAAATTTGGAAACTAAAAGGAAACAAATAGGAAAGAATACCACAAGAAAGGAACTCTAACTAGGAAAACAAATACAACTAGGAATCAATTCTTGCAAGTAAAATCAAATTAGGAAACAATTCTTACAACTCTTTTTGTATAGAAATTTTAGTCAAGAAAGGTTACCAAATTGCAGAATTTTTTGTCAAGATAAATTGCCAAAAGGAATAAAATTTCATGCAAAAGAAACTGCCAAGAGAGTGCAAATTTCAGGTAGCCAAAATAGTTGCAAAGTACTGAATTTTAGTCCAACAATGATTATCTAAAGTGCAGAAAACAAAATTCAGAAACAAGAAATTTAAACAAGTGAAGATTTTGATTGGGATTAAATTTTGGGCGGTTGAAAATTTATGTGCAAGACAAATTGTAGTTGGAGACAAAAGCTAGGCAAGATTCGGTTGGAACCACATCTTGCGGCTAACAAGCTTCGGGTGAAGCCAACAAATTTCAGAAAAACTTGGAGTTAGACAGAAACAAAGTGAATAAAATCAATAATAATTTTCTAGACAAAACCAGAAACAAAAATGGAATATATGGAGACACAGAACTAGAAGTTTCAGCTAGAAACAAGACAATTCAGACAACAACAACAAAATTTAGTTAAGATAGTTTACTATAAACTACATAATTTTATCACAAAAATTCAAAAATCTTGGAGCAGCTTCTTGAGGCAATTTTCAACAAGGATTTTTGGCCAAGAAGAATCAAATTTTAGTCAATAATTTTGGCCAAGAGCACCAAAATTCAGTCAATAAGTTCAGCCAAGCAAGTGCAGAATTTGTTGTCAAAAATTTCTGCTAAGCTTTAACTATAGTGCAGCACAGTTTTCTTCAGCAAAAAAATCTACAAAAACTATGGACAACTTTCCAATGATGCATTACGACTTTCAAGCACAATTCAACAAGAATTCTAGATAAAAGAGATTGTATGGTTGTATGAAAAATCCAACAAAATTCAGAAACAAGACAAACCGTACAGGTTTGTGATGGCAACAAAGATTTCAAGAATGAAAACCTACTATGTAGCTTGGTTTTTTTTGGCACAATTTTTCAAAGGATTCAAGAATTCAAGACAATAAATTTTAGACAGGCAGCACGACAATAAGAACTTCAAAACAGAAAACAAATCAAGACTGCTACACGAGTTTAGCAAAATTCAGGAAGGCAATTTTTTTTCCAACAATTTCAGCGAAGAAAATCCAATTTTTAGTCGAGACAAATGTGCATAATTCTATTATAAATCAATACAAAAGGCTATTTTGCCTCTTTGTGAATATACTATCATTTTTAGTCAAAAAAATAAATAAATACAAAAGGTAGCACAGGTTGCAGGAAAAATCAACAAGAATTCTGGACACAAAGACAAAGCAATTCGGCTATTCTTTTTTTATGGCAAGTCCGGTTTGAGCTTTCTGTTTTTTTTTTTTTTGTTACAGTTCTTTCGTTTTCTTCTTTTGTTTTTTTTTTAACCAGAAATAACAATTCACAGCATCAACACTATCAACACAAAGAGGAACAAATAAAAACAGCACAAGGTATTTGAATTTTTAGAAAAAAAAAGAGTAAGTAATCTTTCTTTTTCAGTGAAAAACACCAGCGGCAATTTTTTTTTTTTCATATTAGAAGAAAAATTATGGAAAATATCATCACAAAGAAGCAAAATTCACATAAAAATAACAAAATGAAGAGGAACAAGCCACAAAACAAGAACAACGCAATCGGAAGGAATGAAGAACTTCAAGTGGTTCGAAGTTTTTTTTCCAGAACAATAGGCAACGATTTTTTTTTTGTTCGCTAGTAAAGAGAAATTCACAGCAAAAATATCAACAAAAAGGCAGAAGAATTCAAGAAAAATAAATACAAAGATTATGGATGAACAAGTAAGGAGTTCAGAAAGTCAAGATGAACAATCTCAAGAAGTTCGGATTTTTATTTTTTTTCAGGAAAATAGTAGGCAACTATTTTTTTTTATACAAATTAACAAAATCCAAATTATCTACACAAAAAGTGGGTAGCAGAAAAGGTTTAACCGAGTCTCGAAGACTAGGGCTAAACAACTTATTTGACTACCACAAGAAAGTAAAATTCAGCTACAAGGAAGATTGGTATAAACAAAATTTTCATGTATGGAAACAATATAAAAAGAATTATTCACAAAATTTTGAAATTACCTAGAACTCTGATACCAAACTGATGCACACCTCACAGCAATATGGAGTCGATAATACGCAACAAGCAAAATAGGACCCAAAATTTAACTTGCGAAATCCTAGAAAAAGTGGAATTGAGACTGAATGGAAGAAAGGTGTCACAACTTACGGTTCTACTAGATTGATAAGATTCAAAGGTACCACAAATTAGTCAAATTTCATAAGCCTGTTTTTCTTTACAAGAACGAAGCGATTGAATCACTTAAACTTTCAAGGACGTAATGTCACAAAAATCTTCTACTCAACGTGTATACATGTATTGGCCGAATGGCCTCTTTAAATAAGTTACAAGATTGACTTAACAAGGAAATAACTAAATCTTAATCCTAATCTAATTCTTAATGGGGAGGGTCAGCCAAGTATCTTTAAAATAAAAAGAAAATAAAAACCCTAATACCAATTGGACTTGGAGGTTTGGCCCTTTAAGGCTTCTTTCAAGTTTACAAAATTTGGCAAATAAAATTAAAGACAAATTTCACTATTCATGGCACTGTTTACTATTCACGTTTTGGCCCTTCAAGAATTAATAAAGTCACAAAAATTAATTAAATAATTTGGCCTATTATCACACTAGTAAATTTGGCCAAGGCAAAACTAGTGTTCTTCAAATCGGACTTGCAATAAATTAATAACTTGTAAGTCTTGGCCGCATGTTTGATGAGCTTGAATGTCTTGAATTTAAACCACTTAATGGTTTTTGAAATTATTTATCTCTGACTCTCGCCATCGGCCCCATAATATGTCTTAATGCATCAAATGCTTGGCGAGTAGATTGCACGGCTCCTAAATTCTCATCAAGTACGTTGAACAGCTCCTAGATCCTCATTAGTAAAAGCCAACAAAACTTGATATTTATAAACTTTACCTTACATAAAAAAATCGAGTTCTTAGTATCTACTGAATTGTATTAAAAAATAGAGTAAATTTATTTATAATATTTTCTTTTTTGCATTCATTTTATTTTAACATTTTTGGGATAACAAATAGGAGCGTGTGAAGACATTGCTTCATTCCTAACAATATTCAAAGGTTTCTTGACTTTCTTATTGGAATAATGTAGAAACTTTGGAAAAATTTGTTGTCTTTTTCTATGTGCATTTCTTTTTTATTTCTTACATGTATAGATACTAATATAGTATTCTTCACTATATCCTTGATTTAGTTTATTGATTCCTTGTAATTTTAGATTTGCAACATTGCCTGTCCCTTTTTTTTCCTATTTTTTGCTGTTATATGAATACTATAAAAATTATGGCCTTAAATGTATGCCATTTGCTACCTCTTCCTTTCTCTTTCGGATATAATGTGTAATTCTTTATGCATGGTTTATTTTAGTGTACACTTTTTCTGTAAATTTTTTATTTCAAGCTGCGTGTTTTGTTCTTTATGATCTTTATATTCTGTGAACGTAAATATTCATGTAAAGTTAGAGCACATGTATAGATTCTTAATATTTTGGCATGCACAACATTGCATTATATATATATATATATATATATATATATATATATATATATATATATATAAGTACTTGGTTTGAGTTTGTGATGACATCGCATAGAAGACAGTGAGAGTTGACATATGAACTTTGCTTGTGGCCTTAAGTTCTAATTGACTCATGGTGGTTGGTAAATAGGAGTTGATGTTTAGAGGATTTGGTTTAGTATTTTAAGTGTTTTGAGCAATGTATAGAAGTTATTTAACTAATAAGAAAATTCAAAGACATTTTGGTCTTCCTAATGTAGTAATATAGAAATTTTTTGAAAACTTGGTTGTTCTTATATATATTTGTATCTGTCTTCTTTGTTGTATCTATATATGCTAAGATAGTATTCTTTACTATAACTTTTTTAAATTTAGTCACCATTTGGAATTTTAAGTTCAGAAAGTTAACCACGTTTTTTTTTCCTGTTCCTTTTTGTTGTGTTGATATTGTACAAATTATGGTATTAAGTGTTCACATTGTTTTTCAGCTATAATGTCTAATGTTTTGTATACAATTCATTCCTTTAAGTAATATATGAAGCTTAAAATTGAGTAATCAAGTTTTAGGATTATTCTTAAGATAATCTATATAAAGTATGTTAAAATCCAAAGTACAATTGGACCCTGCATATTTCTGACGAATGCTAGTTAATTCTTTAGGCATCATATAATTTTAGATGGAAATAAATGATAAACAGATACATAGGGATTAACATTTTTTGCATTCTGTTAATAGACTTTCCAATTATTATCTTTCCAACATGTTTTAGTGGTTTCTATCATGTATGTATTTTCATAGATCAAATCTTCTTCTTTTTTCCATGGATTTTATAGTGTTGATCATAGCCATTGTCTTGTTCTCAATTTTGTTGTTGTGATGGTTCAAAACTTTTAGGGATGTTGCATTATGTTATATCGATGAGGCTGTTGTTATTACTTTTAATTGCTTTTTGGATTTTACAATTTTTATACGTACACAATATTGTGTGTATTTCCCATAAAGGAATTCTTGATTTAGTGGTCTATGCACTTGTAATTAGTTTAAACCTTAAGATGTAAATATCCCAATTTTTTGTCCTTTCCTATTAGTTAAGCAACTGCATATATTATGAAATTTTAGTGCTTAGTTGTGTGTATTAATATAATATCAGTAGTACTAATAGCTTTTGGTAGTTTTTAAGTTCATGTTCTTGCTAAAAGCTTTTTGTTTCGAAGTGTATGTGCTATTGTTTATCAATCTTTTGTTGTGTTAAAGTTGAAGAGAATGGTTTTTGTAGTTATTAAGTGTGCTTTTTCTGCTAGAAATCTTTTGCTTCATGGCATCATGGAGAATTTGACACTAAAAATAGTATTATGGGGTACTTTAAAAGAGATTCATATTCTTTTAGTTTTATCATTAAATTTATTGATATTTATCCTACCAATGGGTTTTAGAGAATTCATACCATGTTTTTTTTTTTTAATCAATTGAGTTCTTTTCCTCGAAACTTTTATAATGTCAACTATGGTCATTTTTTTGTTTTCTGTTGTATCATTGTTCCATTCATTTGATTTATTCAAAAATGCAAAATAATGATACCGCAATAAATCACATGATATTATGTTGACATTATAATATCAAATTTATTTTCATCAATTGGTCTGAATAGAAAAAAGATTAATACTGCATTAATATAATGCTATAAACTTATCAGTCCTTCATGTGGCTTCTTGTGAATTTTGTTATTCGAATAGTTTAAAACTTCTAGGGATTTTTTTTTCTATAGATACTTGCTGTTTTTTTTTCTGCCACTTATTAATATCTACATAGTATTGTGTCATATTAGATAAGGAAGTTTGTGATTCAGTAGTTGGAACAAAAAATATAGAATGTTTTTGAAAAAATTCATATTTTTTTGTTCTGTGATTTATTTTCATTTGATAATGCTATTTGCCCATTGATTTCTCTTTATGGTATTTATTTTGTAAATTTATCTTGCTTTTATCCTTATGCATTATATCTACTTGTTTATAGGTAATTCTTTAGTGTATTATTTAGGTTGATATTTATGTTTAGCTTTTGTTTCGTATCTTTTGAAAGTTTTTTTGTTTTGATTTTCTTTAGATTCTTCTTTCTTTCGCTGGTTCTCCCAAACAAAGGAGGATTTCAAGTTGCTTATTGTTTGCAAGAGGTTTGTTCCTTTTATCTTCTATCTTTTTGTCCTTTCTTTTTCTGCATACCTACTATTGTTTTGTGAATATGTCTTTAGAATTTAAATTATGTTATTAAAGAGAGGTGTTATTATGGTTATTGATCAAATATTCTTTAATTACTATCTCTAACACTAGCACTTGATTGTTTTTTAATTTGTATTATGAATTTGATTCAATTGTGATTTTTACTGTGTTTTCATTAATCTTGTGTAATGACTATTATTATCTGCATAGCTTTTTTTATTTTTTTTGCATTTCTATGGTTTGGTATTCAAATGAAAGGGACTATATGTCATCTATTTCCTTAGTTGAAAATAATGCCACAAAGAAAAATGATTCCTTAGAAAAACGTAGGCAATATTATGCAAAACAACAAAAGGTTATTTCTACTGTCGAAAAGAATGAACAATTAGCTCATACAAGAAAGGCCCATGCTAGAAAGTATGAGAAGGTTAGGAATAGTTTGATGTCTTCTAATGTTAATTCTCCATTGCAAGATAGAAGATCGAATCAGTTTCATCATATAACTAAGATACCTTTTGGTTATATAGGACTAGTGTTTGGGTTTCAAATTCTGAGATTACTCCAGGTAGTTCAATGTCTACATCCTGCAATAAAGCAACAGATTCTGTTCCTGCTGCTTCATCTGGTACTGTTAGTTTTGTGTTCAAGTCAAATCCTTGTTCTATAGAGCAGTTATCTAGTCAAACCTCTTCTTCTTATAAAGGTATATTTTGTTTGCATTCTTAAGTTGTAGAATCAATTTTTGATTACTGATTTTTAGTTAAAAAAAATCCTATTTACCAACTAGTATGTATCGACAATCTTACTCTTAGTGGCCTTTCTGTAGCTTTTATGTTTTAAGTTAAAAAAACAGTTGTATAATTATACATTGAGAGTTTTTTCTCAATTTGTGTAGGGAATTCAAAAGACTGCTTAGGTTCCTCTTTGTGTGTTGAAGGTGAATTACTAGCCATGTCCCAAATCAAGAATTTGCTAAGAATAGAGGTATTTGATCGTGGTTAATTCCATTCTATTTGCCTAGCCTTTTGCTGTAAATGTTCTTGTTAATCTTGGTCATTGTTTGCTAATATTATACAATCATTGTTTTTTTTATCTTTAGGAAGAAAAGCCATAAAATGATGCACAAAACAACAAAAAAAGATGGCTTTTTCTTTACATTTAATTCCTAAACAGTCTTTTGTTCTTCCTCCTACTTCAAATTGTGACATTGTAATGCAAAATGTTTTCACATAAAGCCTCCAAAATTCTGTTCGAGTGGTAAGATTTCTCTTGTTAATCATCTAATGTCGTATTCCCTCCGACATATTTTCATGGCTAATGATAAAGAATCTGTTCAATTTAGGAAAAATGTTTGTACCTATAATAACAATTTTGCTTTCATATCTTTGGGTGCAAAATATGATAGAAATTTAACAAAAAAACATACATGGTATGCACACTTTTCGTGTACAAGGCCAAATTTATCATTTTTTTAATAGTATTCTTCCAAATAGTGAAAGGGAGTGTGGGATTCAATTTTATTTCTATGATACTAAACATGAACTTTCTCATAGACTTTGATTAACTAATAAACTAAGGTCATCTACCATAAATCTTTTGTCTTGAATTCTTCAAGACAATCCTTATGCTAATTTTTTCAAAGATCTTCGTAATGTTATGAGTCTTCAAGATCATAGAATACTCCTTAGTTGTAATCTTTCTTTGGATCAGCAATGGTATAATTTGCCATCTATCTCATAAGTCGTTGCAATTTTTTCTAATTCAAATGCAATTGGTTTAGACTCCTTATCTCATATTCAGGTTTATACTCATTCTGATATAAGTTATCCAATCAAACATTACTATAGATGCTATGATCCTTTACAGTACCCCCTCTTATTTCCTCGAGGAGAATTGGGATAGTATAGAGGAATTAAAAAGGCCTTTACAAATAGAGAAAAAAAAAAGTCTTCATTGAATGAAAATGATTTTGTTGATCCTTCTACATTGAGTGAACTGTTTGAATTAATAGATTTAGAGGAGCAATGTAAGTTTTAGGCTCTTTTTAATTGCTAAATTGATTTTTCATATATAATAAAAACTTGATACACTTTTTTCTTTCTTTTTTTTTTGTTTGTTTTTTCTTTAGCTATCCAAGAAGCAAATAGAGATGAATACTTGGTGTCTGTTAGATAGTATTACTACTACAAACTTCAAATGAGATTGATGACAACTCCATGTTATTGCATTCATTGAGAGTTTTCCAGCAATTTGTAGTTGACTTGTACATTAAGATTGAAATCTATAGATTGGATTTTCATAGGTAGAGACAAAGAGAAATTAGGACTGACATTTTGAAGGGATAAATTGATTATCTTTTAGTAGGAGAAACAAAAGGACATAATGTTGATTGAAAAATCATCTTGCCAGCTTTCTTTATTGGTGGACTTAGAGATATATGTAGGAGATATTTGGATACAATGGCTTAAGTGCAAAAGTATGGAAAACCAGATCTCTTTCTTGACATGAATTCAATCCTAATTGGCCGAAAATTCAAGAAAATTTAAAATATCATGAGACTCTGTTTGATAGGCCTAATTTGTTGTCGAGGGTCCTTAGATCTAAACTTGAAGTGTTTAAAGATCAATTGTTGAAAAAAAAAAAGAGTTTTGGTGAAGTTCATGCTTGTGTTTATGTTATTGAGTTCCAAAAAAGAGGAATGCCCCATGCTCACTTTTTGCTTATATTGAAACAAGGGTACAAATCATTGAATCTTGAAACTTATGATCCAATCATCTTAACTGAGATACCGGATCCCAAAAAAATCCACACTTATATAAACTTGTAGTTAGGCATATGCTTCATGGTTCTTGTGGAATTATGAATCCAAAAAATGCTGGCATAAGAGATGAAAAGTGTAAAAATCATTATCCTAAGGACTTTTCTGACCAAACCTCCCATGTAGACAATACATATCCTTATTATAAGTGTTAAAATGATGGTCGAACTGTGAAGGTTGGGGCTATTCTTTAGACAATCGGTGGGTGGCTCCATATAATTCATACCTTTTTTTGGTTTTGTTTGATTGTCATTTAAATGTGGAAGTTTGCTCAATAGTTAAACTAGCTAAATACATGTATAATATATATATACAAGGGCCAAGATCTTGTTAGCTTTTATGTTATTGAACTTGATGAAGAACGAGATATCGATGAAATCTGAGATTTTCAAGATGGTCAATGGATTGGTCCTCCATAATTTGTTTGGTGCATTTATGGATTTTCTCTTAGTCATATGAGCCCTTCTATGTACAGTCTTCATGTTCACCTTATGATGAACTAGTTGTAGCATTTGATAAGGGATCTAACCTTCAGCAACTAGTCAGTAAAACAGATTTTTCCAAACTATGCTAACTGAATTTTTCAGAATGAATAAGATCAATGGCAAAGCTAAAAAAATGTTTCTTTTGTATAAAAATTTTCCTCAACAATTTGCTTGTGGTAAATAATATAGGAGGTGGACTAAGAGGAAAAATGTGAGGTTGTTGGTAGAATGATTACAATAAATGCGAAAGAAGGGGAGCATTATTATCTTAGACTTTTTCTTTCACATTTTAGAACTCCTACATCTTATGAAACCTCTTAATTGTCAATGGTACAAAATCATCAACTTTTGGGGAAGCTGCTCTAAGATTAGGCCTTTTACAATCAGATAATTATATTAAAGAAACACTTGAAGAGGCTACAGTTTTCCAGTTATCTCCTGCTCTTAGATATTTGTTTACTGTCCTTCTTGTTTTTTGTTTATCAAATAATCCTGCCAGCCTTTGGGAGCAACTTGAATTTGATTTATCTGCAGACTTGCTAAAAATTTAGAATATTACTGGTTTTGATTCTCAGCAAATAAAAGCTATAACTTTATGAAAAATCAATAAATATTTGCAACAAATAGGGAGTGATATCAATGAATATCATTTAATTCTAATAGCTTTGAGTGCACAGTTCATGAAAGAATAACTAGAAAGTTAGAAATTGAAAAAAAAAATATTCAAGTGTCAGAACAAGATTTATTACTTATTTCTAGACTAAATATAAACTAGAATGTAGCTTATGATGTTATCCTAGACAAAGTGTTCACTAGTCAATGTCAAGTTTTTTTTTTTTGTCGATTGTCTGAGGGGAATTAGGAAAACTTCTCTTTATAGGTGTCTTCTGTTGTAGTTCGATCAAAAGGTTTTCTTGCCATTGCTATTGAGATATATGGAGTTGCTATTTCTATTTTTTCAGGTGGTAGAACAACCCATTCTAGATTTAAGATTCCATTAGATGTTTCAAGTGAAAAAAATTGTAACCTAACTAAGCAAAGTAGTACAACAAAATTCATTTTTGAGTTTTTGAGACTAAGCTAATCCATTAGGATAAAGCTTCTATAGTTAGGAAAGAAGCAATAGAGGCACTTATTGTTGGTTACAAGACATTATGAACAATAATGAATTTTTTGGTGATAAAGTTATTGTATTTGGTGGAGATTTTAGGCAAACTCTCCCTGTAATTGAGAAAGCTTCCAAATATACTCTTATAAATTCCTCTATCCTAATTTACATTTGTGGCCTTCTATGAAAAATCTGGCTCTAAAAGAAAATATGAGGGCTCAATTTGATCCAACTTTTTATGCTTTGTTATTTAGAGTGGGTGAAGGGTTAGAACGTCATGAAGAATATGGAAACATAACTTTGCCTTCTCAAATAGTTCTCCCTTATACTGAAAAAAGAAGAATATCTAAACAAGTAAGTTAGGCTATGATTATTTAGTTTCTATCATTTTATTTGTTATTGATTTGATGTTATGAACAAGTTGGCGAATTGTGTTTTCACTTTTCTACAACTTTTTGCTATTGAGCCATACGTGATGATTAACAAATGCATATTTTCCCTAAAAATTGGATCAGTTGATGATATTAAAAATATGTTGATCAGACAAATTTCTTGGTCAATCTCATGTCTTTAGAAGTATAAATAAAGTTCTTGATCAAAAACATCAAAGTGATTTTGAAGATTTCTTAAATTTTCTTAATCCTAGAGGTCTTCCTCCTCATGAATTGACATTGAAAAGAAACTATCCTTTAATTCTTCTTAGGAAGTTAGATCCTGTTGAAGGATTATGTAATGACACTAGACTTATATGTAAAGATATAAGACCAAATAGCTTTTATGTAGAGATAGCAATTAGAGAACATACAAGGAAAACCTTTTTTCTGCCTGAAATTTTTTTAAACAGCCCTGACAATGAGAAGAATGGTATTCCTTTTTCAAGAACATAGTTTCTAGTCAGGCTTTGCTTTGCTATGACAATTAAAAAAGCTCAAGGGCAAATTCTTGACTATGTAGGAGTGTAACTTCGTGAACCAGTATTTTCGCATGGTCAATTATATGTTGCCTTGTCCTGAAAAAAAAAAACATATACACAAGTTAAAGTGCTTATATCACTTGGACCATTTAATGAAAAGAAATCGAATAGAAAAACAAGAATTGTTGTGTTTTATAAAGTTATCTCCTTAGCTAATGTTTGATTCTATGTGAGTACCTTATACCAAATCTTTTCGTTTAACAGTTACATTTGCTCACTGTTTATGTGTTCAATTAGAAATTGAGTCAATGGTATTTGATTCTAATATGTTTATATCTTCTTTCTATTTTTCTTTTTTTATTATAGAATGGCAGCTATTATTCCTATTAAAAGTATATCTTTAGGTGCAAATAATTGGGAAGCCATGATCATTATTGAGGAGAAAAATGCAACATTTACAGTCAACAACAAGCCCAAGCAGATATTAGAAGTACATTTTTGCTGACCTGCAAGTGCATTACAGTTAAATATTATTGTTCATATGTCTCTAATTGAATGTGCAAGTAATTATTTGCCTAATGCATGATATGGAATCTTAGTTACGTACTAACAGCGCGACTTATTTGCCGTTTCCAACATATTGGAACTATTGGCAATAGAAGGAGTAGTTAGCTTTTGCTTTTTCTTTTTAGAATAAGCTTCCCTCCTTCGCTGTAATTTTTTTTCCCTCGCATCTTGAGACATAGTTCTTTTTCAGCATAAGCTTTTCTATGTTGTTCTAAGCATTTTTGCCTCTTATCCTCCTTAGAAAGAGCATGCTGTAAACCTTTATCGTCTATCTAATTTACAATGTAAAGAGTAGAAAATAAAATGAAAAAATGCACATACCACGAACAACAACCAACAAGTATTTTAGCGCACATCGTATCAAGATATATTGCAAACCACTATTGTTTCCTAGGCAATAATAACATAACAATGCATTCATTGCACAAAGTAATTAGGCTAAGTATCAGGGTTATTAAATCAATTCGGTAGCCCTTTATGAAATCAAGCAAAGATTAACATCGTAAGAGAAGAAAATTACACATTCCCTATTCTCACAAAAGCTCATCATTAATAGACTAAGAAAGATAAAATTTATCATTACATATAACAAGAGAACAAATCAAGAGAAAACTTTTCACAATATTCACCACAACAATACACGACCTCGTAAAATCCCTTGGGAAAAAAACATAGACTTCGTAAAATGATCATCTTATTTCAGTCACATCAAAGATTAACAGTCATTAAAAATAATATATTTCATTCACATTTCCTAATCTATACTTTAATGTGGTTGACTTAAATATTTTACTGTATTTCAACATATAAAAAAAGGTAAATTACATCTACTATCCCTGTGGTTTGTAAAAACTACCAATCAAATTTCAAGATTTGAAAAATTACCAATACCCCCTTAAATTTGATAAATTCATAACATTTAGCCCCTTTAATCAACTAACGGTAAGGGGTAAAATGTTATAAATTTATCAAGTTTAAGGGGGTATTGATAATTTTCTAAATCTCGAGATTTGATTGGTAGTTTTACAAACCACAAGGGTAGTAAATGCAATTTACCCTATAAAAAAAGATGAGAACTAATTACTTCATATTTTATTGTGGTTTTTGTCTTTAATGTTCAGTCATTGATTAGCTACATACAATGTTTAGCATATTCAAATTAAAAAATATTATCCATGACTACCCTCTGTATTATTAGATAAATTGAGAAGCATATTTCTTCTTCATAATATGGTTATATTGTCGTTTCAAACACGAGGTTGATCAAAATGCATATTCTATTCCTTTTTTGAAAGTCATATTACCCATGTAATGTGACTTTACTCTCACTCTACATGTAATGTGTCTCCAATGCTTCATAATTTACATATCTTATGTAATTTGTTCCCAACCTATCAATAAAATCCAAAAGTAAACAAAAAAAAAAGTCTCAATGTACCTTCCATAGAATTAAATCCACAAAAGACACAACAGAAAGGAAGAAAACCCAACAACCATAAAGGCAAAAGTGAATGAGAAAGGTCCGACTCTACTTTCCATAGAATTAAATCCACATAAGACAAGACAAAAAGGAAGAAAGTTCAATAGGCATAAAGTTAAATACATACTTTTACTCATTACATAGTTCACTTTGTTATATGTTATTTTAAAAGAGTACAAAAGACATAAATAACTCAAAGACGTACGGACAATAAATAACAAAGTTTCCAAACATAAAGGTAAACCTGTTAGCACTATTAATACAATAATCTTCTTAAATGCTACATAAATACAATTTTTGCCCTAAATAGTTGTAGACAGTCCATAAAGATCAACAACATGACACTAACGATGTGAGTAGTGAACATAACACAGTCAAGGAATCAGCAACAAAGGATCACCAACTAAATAAGATTCTCCCACAATAATGAATACAAAAAGCAGCTAACATGATAGAATCACGGAAGGAATAATCAATACCAAAAAGACAAAAGAATGGAATAAATTCCACTGACCAAAGAGTCAACAAATGCATAAAGCCAATGGCAGAAACTGAAACAAACTATCGTCTAACTAAAAGTAAATGAAGTAGCATAAAGAAAAAAAAAAGAAAACACAATGGTTGTCTAGGGAAAAGATGACCAAAGAGAAAAAAAAAAAGAGACACCTAATAAAAAATCACAACAACAAAAGAAGCAACGTATAATTCAATGGATATTTGAATCTTTTTGGACAGAATCGAATGACTACACAAATGCAATTTGACACAACAATGATCAATGCACACAAACCAATTCAAAAACAAGGCCCACAAAAAAAATTCAAATGGCAAAAAATAAAAATATACCACTTTAAGCAGCACAACTTCACTAAATTAAGTAGCTACAAGATTTCCATTTTTTTCACTAACAGAGATCCTCTCAGAAAGAAACTGACATAAGGAATAACAACATGAAGATTATAATAAGAAAAATATAAAGCAAATTATTAACGAATCTTCCAACGGTAAGGAAGATCGTTCCTATAATGGCCGTAAGAGGGAAATAATTAGGACTTATAGAATACACATTCAGTATCACTTTTTAAACACAGGTAAAATAGTTACAACACGCACAAAACATCATTGTTCATCTACAAAACCATAGGAGAAGGCCACTATAGACAAAGCTGAGATACGTAGTCGACAGAAATCCAAGCCCTCACCTTGTACTCTTTTGGCAACGCCACTAGAATCTCACAAAAAACCTTAAGCTGAGGTCGCAACTTTGCACCAACACCTGGGCTCAATTGAAATGAAAGTCAGAAAGCTGAAGGCCTCAACCAGTATCTTCAGATATCGTTAAAGGAACTCTTCCGCACGAATGTCTTTAGCCATGTTGTATCAGCTACGAAAGACAAAAGCAAGATTACCAGCCTTCACATCTCTGAGGCTTGAGCTCATAGAAGTGCAAAATAGTGCTTCAACCGAGATCGCAACTTTCTTTCCAATCGAGCTCCACAAACTGAAAGATTCATCATCAAAATTCCCTAGCTAAGGCCCCTACCAAGGAGTTCAACGACTCTCCAATAGCTATAGGATTTAAACAACTCTTCCTCCCTCGCAAGATCACCCGCCTTTGGAACTCCAAGGTTTGAGTTCATAATTCTTTCACAATGTCGATAAAAGCGCACAATAGTGATTCAGTCGAGATCGTAACTTCTCCTCTTGAATTGAAGTGGAGTGAAGCCGAGGTTCACAAATTGAAAGTTTTATCTCCAGAACCAAAGTGAAGTGAGGAATAAGGAATAAAATATGGTGCCATTTTTGCCAAGGGCCTACTAAAAAAGAAGCACACGCACAGAAATATTGCTGGAAGCACATCTTCGAGGCAATGGTGATGAATCCCCTTGCTGAGGCCTTAACTGTAAGAGTTAAAAAATACCCAAACAACATTGTTTTTTCAAACACTTAAAATAGTTACAATATCCAAACAAAACAAACAATCCATAAACAACGTTGTTTTCAAGAAGGGGAGGTTTCGACTGCCACAAGTGGCAAACAACATCAGGAAAAATAAAATTATTCATGTTCTTAGGGAGCACCATACAGGCGAAGAACAACACCTTTAATAACGGTCTTTATCGTTCATGATCATGATTGGTTCCAACACAATTACTTCGGGTGTTGTCAAATTGCACCAAATGATTTTTAAGAACCAATTCAATCACAAGAAGATTGAAGAAAACGTAGAAATACAGAGCAGGTGAGGAATAAGGAATAAGGAATAAAATACGACGCCATTTTAGCCAACGAGTTTCTCAAAAAGAAGCACGCACACGGCACGTGATAGGGATGAACCAAAGTGTGAACAGTATCCATATTATTGCTTTTATTAAAGAAGCACGCGCACGGCACATGGTAGGGACAAACCAAAGCTTAAACAGTACCGTATCGTCATTTTTATTATATACTTAACAAATGGAAAGAGTACTAAATAATTTCTCAACAATTCACAAGTATATATTGTAAAAAAATGTTTTAGAATTATGAATTTTGTTGATGAGATTTTGACTTGTGACATTTTCTTTTTTGCACTTTTAGTTATATTTTTTGCCGATTGAATATAGTGAAACATTTGATGGCAGACTTGAAAATCCTCCATAAAAGTGAAAATGATATATTTGTTGTTATTAACTTGTTATCTTAATTTAAGGATGAGTAAAATTGTTGTTAAAAAATTATTTCAATTATTATAAGTAATAGTATGCCTTACATAAGAATTTTAGGGATTGTATGCCCCATTTAAGATTTTAAAATTGTAATATGTTAATATTGAGAATTTTTCCTATGTAATAAAAGGGAAAATCAACTTATTAGTCACCAGCCTTGTAGGTTGTTAAAAAAGAAAAAGGTGATTGGTCAAGTTATGAAGTTGTTAGATTATACAAAGTAAGAGAGATACAATAAGTGAGACAAAATTGGAAAAGAAGATAGATTGCAAGATTCTTTAAAATAATGAAATAGAATCTTGGTATAAATTTTGTATGTATGCATTTAAAACGTATTTTTATATCTTTTGATATAATAGTTATGAAATAAGAAATATATTAAAAAATGCAAAAATGTGTTTTAGAATTTTAATCCATATGGAACTTAATTTTAAAATTATGATTTTTGAGAAATTGCTTTTCTTTTTTCTTTTTCAAGAAAGGATTTTACTCTTTTTGTCCTCAAAATCTTTTATTCGGAAAAAAGGTTTACACTTATTATTAATTATTATACATGATATAAAATTAAAAATAAGAATAAAAATAGAAAATTATATATTTAATAGTATATTAAATGTATTATAATCATAATTTAAAAAACTGTCACTAATAATATTATACAAAATTCAGAGTTTTTTTTTTTAGGTGGTGATGAAAACGGTGCTAACCAAGCAGACAGAGTTTAACCCGAAAGCACAAAAGTCAATAATTTAAATCTGATTAAATTGTAAAAGTAGTTCCTTACATTTAATCTTATGATTTTTGTTATTCCTCACATTCTAAAATAATTTTTTCAATTCCTTACATTTCATTTTATAAATCTTTTTATCTTTTTAGTGGCAACTAAGCTAGTCACGTAAAATAAAAATCAATGATAAAAGGAAATCACAATTAATCACATGATTGACTAAAAAATAATTTAATCATTTAAATCCTAAATTTTATCCTAATTTTTTTTATCTGCTTTCTAAACTCATTTGAAATTCTTTTCTATCAATAGTTAGATCCAAAAAAATCTTTCCATGGAGGATAATGCGATGCAAGTCAAGTATTTAAATTGGAAAATCAGCTTTGCTGCCAATAAAACGACAAAAGAATTTATAAAATTAAACATAAAGAATTAAAAAATTATTTTAAAATAAAAGAGACAAAAAAGATAATATGATTAAACGTGAGGATTATTTTTGGAAAATTTGCAAAAATAGCACTTTTTACAGAGATATTTGCAAATATAGCACTCTTAACAAAACCCTTGCAAATATAGCACTTTTTAAGGCGAAAAGACTTAAATGACATTTTTCTTCACTTCATCGTTTCACTTCACTCTCCCGTTGCTGTTCGAATTTCCTTATTCTTCTTTATCCTTCATCGATTTAACATTTTATTTCACACAATTCGTAATCGTTTGCAACTTTGCATCAATAGCAGAGGGAAAAAAATCTAATTCTTGAGCACGTAGAGGTGCAGAGAACCAGTATGGAATTGGGGTTAAAAAAGGCAAATTAATCACCAAAAGACCTAAATTTATGATGAAGGAATTCATGGGCAATCTTTTTGCAGATGAATTGATACTTCCCCAGTTCAAGAATGTAAAGAAAATTGGATTGGAAGAAAAGTGATGAAAAAATGATCAAATGCATGTCAAACACCAAAATTATTCATGCTTTCGACTTATTTTTCGATATATTTGACAATTTTGTTGACATTTTTGTCTACATTTTTTTGATATTTTTTCGACATATTTTCACATTTATTCGACATTAAATATGTCGACATTACAAAAATATGTCAACATGAAACACAAAAGGAACAAAAACACACCTTCAACGATAATGGGCAAGGGAATGGCTTCATTCGTTTGGGCTTGAGCCGTGGAAGAGCCAGATTCAGGGCTTCCCACACCAACAACATCATCCAAAACATCATCATCATCTAAGAGATCAACAATAGATTTAGGCCTTGAGGCAACCTTTTGATTTTCCAATTCGCTAGCAGCAAACGAGCAACGAGCTTCCACGGATTTTTGATCAAGAAGCAAAGAGCTTTTGAAGATAATTTCCTTCTTCCCCATGGGGTCAAGAAGCTTGGGGAGTTCAGAAATTTTATTAAAATCGGCAGTTAGTTGTTCAATTTCTTCATGGGTTTTGTGTTGACTCGCCAAACCCAGTTAGTGACTCGTCACCAATCCTTCAATTGTGGTCTCCGATTCACGAAGCTTGGAGCTTGAGGGGTGTTTTTTCTTCTTAGCCATGATGTTTAGAGGCCAAAGATCCTCAGCAAAACCATGGGAAAGGATGTGGAGATGAAGAATGAAATCCCATTACTTTGTTTGATGCTAAGGCATTTGAACCTGGTTGATCAAGGCTTTCTTCGTTTGTTGATCATGAGGACATTGATCTTAATCATAAAGCTTCTGGATTTGGCAGTCTTGTCACGGACATGCCTGATGAAAGTGAACCCAAACATGTTCACAAATTTTTCTAGATATATATCTAAGATGATGATGGTCTCAAGTCAATTAATGTTGCGTCTCGTTTCATTTTAATTGTTGTTGCAGTTCTAACTTTGCCAAACAAATGAAGCCATGCCCTTGCCCATTATTGTTGAATGTGTGTTTTTGATCCTTTTGTGTTTCATGTCGACGTCGACATTCATGTCGACATATTTAATGTCGAATAAATGTAAAAATATATCAACAAAATATCAACAAAAATGTAGAGAAAAATGTAGACAAAAATGTCGACAACAATGTCGACAAAACTATCGACAAAAATGTCGAATATGTTGAAAATATAAATAATTTTGGTGTTCGACATACATTTGATCATTTTCTCGTCACTTTTCTTCTAATCCAATTCTTTTTACATTCTCAAACTAGGAAAGTACCAATTCATCTGCAGAAAGATTACCCATGAATTCCTTTATCATGAATTTAGGTCTTTTGATGATTAATTTGCCTTTTCCTACCCCAATTCCATACCGGTCTTCTGCACCTCTACATGTTCAAGAATTAGATTTTTTTTCCTTCTGCTATTAATGCAAACGATTACGAATTGTGTGAAATAAGATATTAAATCAATGAAGGATAAAGAAGAATCAAGAAATTTGAACAGTAACAAAAGAGTGAAGTGAAACGATGAAGTGAAAAAGAAGATTATTTAAGTATTTTCATCTTAAAAAATGCTATATTTATAAGGGTTTTATTAAGAGTGATATATTTGCAAATTTCTTTGCAAAAAGTGCTATTTTTGCAAATTTCCCATTATTTTTGCAATTTAGTGCTTAAATCCCGTTCCGTCCGACGGTCTCAGAAACCAATTTTCTAATTATATTTATTTATTTCCTTTTAGGACGATTGTTACGTCAAATCAAAGTATTCCGCGGTTAGGTTATCACAGCTATTCTCTCTTCCCCAAATTAATCTGCAGGTACGTCTGTATTTTTTTGATTTTCCTCTCATTTTTTCTTTGAAAAGAAATCTTTCGTCGCGTGCCTATTACTCATTAGGTAGAGGAAATTTCTCTTGATTACCACTCCGAAACTTTAATATTCGATTTTCCCCCTAATTTTAGCTTTTTTGTTTTTAATTTTCCGGTACTAATATTGAGTTGATTTTGAGGATTGGTTTCAATTTAGTGCTTGAGTACTTTTCGGTTAATTTGTAGCAAAAATTTCTGACCCAAATTTTAATTTGCTGCTTGAAGACACGCACTAGGGTTTTATGGTTACTGTCATTTTTATTTTTACTTTTGCTGCTGTTTTGAGGAAATAATTCTGCTCCAGGTGACTAACAATGGCAACTGAGCAACCAAAGGCGGCTACTGAGGATGCAAAGATCGATCTTTTTGAAGATGATGATGAGTTCGAGGAGTTTGAAATTGATCAAGGTACATTAAGGTGTTCAATTGACTGAATCTTAGTCTTCCTGGCCCAAAGTTAGAGCTTTACGATATATATGTGTGTAAGAATGACAGGAAATCTGCTGCTGTTCTTCTGAACGATTGAGTTACAAAATTGGGGTTAATGTTTCAGAGTTTTGATGCTTGGATCTTGAGTAATCGTGGAATGTTTGGAATTGATTTGATTATTTTCTTTCTTTCTGGTTCTTTTACTAAACTTTGCATGGTGATTATTGTATTCATAATTTTTTTAGGTTATTTTACTAATAATCTACAATGGGATATAATGTAAGGATTACCCTTCTTCCCCTCTCCCCCCCCCCCCAAAGTGTAAATTCTTTGCTAAATGCTGAAGTATGAAATTTTCTTGAAAGGACGGAACTTGATGTAGTGAAGCCAGTGGACTTGCCTTTAATTTGTACACTTGTGAATTGGGTGTTTTCAGGCATGAAATTTATGCAATTGTTTTCTGATGTTGGTGTGGGCTTTCAATTACACTAAATTTATTTGGTGTGGTTAAATTCATGCCTCTTATTTTGTCAACATTTGGATTTGACAGTTAACTGGAATATCATATAGCCGAGTTTCATTTTTCCATTTTGTTCCCAATTTATTGGACAATTATTGCTAAGTCTTTTATTTGTCTCTATAGTGTGAGTTATTATGCTTGTTAAAATCACGTGTATCTTAATTTTGTTCATCTTGAAACCAAAAGTTTGTAGTATTTACTTTATTCTGGATGAGTATTTTCTATTTGACCTGCAGTTCTGTACTCATGGCATTTCCTTTTTGATGTTGTGCTCAGATGTTCACTATAAACAAATGAATATTCTTACATCTATAGAGAGAGTTATAAAGTGGTCGGTTGAATATGGATGTTTTTAATGTTGTAAAACTTGGAATATAGATAAAGAGAATCATGATGACCGAACTAAGTGAAGGTGTTGGAAATACAACTGCAAAAACCAGTTTCTTACTGATTTAACACCATAGGGCGTGCCTCAGACGCTAGGCACACAGGGCACAACCTCCTGTGCCTTGCAACCTCAAAGGTGGGCGCTGTCACTGAGGCGCGCGATAGGCACGTGCCTGTGCGACAATTTCCAGGACTCTCTATAAAATAAAATAAAAATGCACAGTTTCTAGGTTGTTCTATGAAATTAAAAAAAAGAGACAAAAGACGGCCAAAAAGGTACTCTCTTTCTTTTCTCCTACACTATCGTTTCTCCTCCTTTTATTCTTCTCAGAGACAAAAGACGGCTATTTCTTTTCTCCTCCTTTTCTTCTTCTGCTCTTTTCTCACTGCCCTTTCTGCTCTCTTTTCTCCCTTTTTTTTCTTTTTTTCTTCTTTTCTTTGCTACCATCAGACGGCACCCTCCTCTTCTTCTTTTTTTTCATCTTTCTTCTTCTTCTTCTTCCTGCTCCCTTCCTCTCTACCAGGTCTGCTGCCTTTTTTTTTTTTCTGTGTTTTCTCCTCTAAAGTATGGAAAGTAGTAGTGTTGTTGATAGTTCTAAAAAGGATCCTTGTTGGAAGTATGTTCGTTTGCATAATGCAAATAAAAAAATGATATAGTTTGTAATTTCTGTGAGAAAGTAACAAAGGGTGGAATTTATCGAGCAAAGCAACATATTGTTGGAGGATTTCGAAATGCCACAATGTGCAAGAAATGTCCTTCCCATGTATGTGAAGATTTTAGTGGATTTAGGAAATTAGGATTATATTGGATTTAGGAAATTAGGATTATATTGAGACTTTTAAGTTTTGATACTTTTAGTTGGCTTTTTTTGAACTTTTAAGTTTTTAGAATTTTAAGTTTTGGAGATGATGCTACCTTTTTTTTTTATCAATTGGAGATGATGCTACTTAGTTGGCTTATATTGAGACTTTTAAGTTTTTAGAATTTTTAAGTAGTTTATTTTAGGAAGTAGTGAAGTATGAATGACTAAAATATTGTTTGAAAGTATTTTTTTCATAGTGCGTCTCATGTCGCTCAGGTGCGCGCCTGCACCTTGCGCCTAGGCTCTAGGACCCCTGTGCGCCTAAGTGCGTCTTGAGCCTTTAATAACTATGTTTAACACTTCTTACTTTTTTAGTTTAGTGGTTCATGTTAAGACTCCTTTCAATACATACAATGACTGTAACTTGGGCCTTGCGATTGCATTACTGACAGTAATTCTTTCCTTTAATAAATCTGTCTCCATAATTAATACAAAGCCTGCACAACATGCAATTTATTTGAAAGAGCTATGAAGCCAAGATTTGGCTGAATAACTGAGATCATATAAGTGTCAATTTTCTGCATTTCCAGTGCTTTTATATTACCATCTTATTTGATGATTAGTTTCTAATAACTGTAAAAAAGGACAAAACTATGTCATAAATTTGTCTTCAGTTAGTACTTCAGACTAATGGTACAGAAACTAAGATTGACTGAGTCAGAAGAATGGTACAGACACTAAGATTGACTGAGTTCCTGAGTTGGCTTGGAGTGATGGAGACAAATGGCAAAGGTTGCAATGGTTTACAAGAGGTTTAGGAGTGATCCCAAGAGATTATTTCTGTTTTCCTACAATTTATTTATAGATCTCAGTTTTGTTATTCCAAAAGCCACAGTTTTTTGCCTTCCTAAAGTCTAGAAGAGTTAGTAAGGTCTGTTTAATTTGAACCCAGCTGAATCACGGTGCCATTTAGTAGGTTTGTTCCCTTGATATAACTAGTGTCTCAATTTTTCCCATTAATTTTCAAATTACTTGGCTATTTGGTTTTCTTATGGCATTACTACATTTTTACCAATGATAGTTGACAATCCCCTATATTGGATTTGATCCACTACTAAAATTATTGTCTTCATATTACAAGTAATTGTACAAGGATACAACAACAACTAAGCCCCGCTATGTGGGATTGGCTATATACATCATATCTCATAATCATTTTCTATTGAAATACATGTTTTTATTTAAATTTAGATGACTCGTGTCATTTTTAATAATTTTTTTCCAAATCTTTTTAGATCTTTCCCTTTCTTTTTTAGTTTGAGTTAATAATTCTCTAGTATCTACACACCGTACTGGTGCATTTAAGGGTCTTCTACGCACATATCCAAACCACCTTAACCTTGTTTTTCTCTAGTCTCATCTATTGGGGCTGTTGTGTTTTTTCCTAATACATTCATTATTTATCCCATTCAGCCTAGTTTGCCCACACATCAATTTTAACATTCTCATTTTTGCTACTTTCATTTCTTGTTCATGTTCATAGTTAGTGCCTCAACACTTTGATCCATAAAGCATCGCTTGTCTTATAGCTGTTTTATAAAATTTTCCTTTCAATTTTAGCAGTTCTTTATCATCACAAATTATAGAGGATACACTTTTCTATTTATTCCAACTTGCTTGAATTCTATGTGTAATATCTTTATCAATTTCTCCTTTTTTTGGAGTATAGATCTAAATATTTAAAACTTCTAGATATATCTAATTCTTACCCGCTAATTTTTATAGTTACCCGATTGCTTCTCCTATGATTACTAGAGTGACATTCCATATATTCAATTGTACCTCTTTATTTTAAAACCTTCTGACTCTAATGCCTCTTGTCTCATCAATGAAAACTATATTGTGAGCAAATCATATACATTCAGGAACTGTTGTTTGCATATGCTTAGGAAGCTCGTCTATCATTAAGGCAAAAACATATGGACTCCAAGGAGATCTCTGATGCAATCCTTTAGCATTGAGAAATTAGTTTGATATTCCTACTGGCATCCTCAAATGTTACATTTTTACACATCTTTTATAAGTTATGTGTAAGTCACTCTAACTGTTCTCTTTTGTAATACCTTTCACACTATATCACGATGAACTCTATCAGATGCCTTTCAAGATCAATAAATACTATATGTAACTTTTGTTTTCTTTCTCTATAATGTTCATATAGTCTTCTTATTAGATATAAGGCTTCCATTGTAGACCTTCTTGGCATAAAACCAAATTGATTTCCAATATACTAGTTTCATTTTTCAATATTCTTTCTATTACTCTTTTCCACAATTTCATAATATGACTCATTAATTTAATACCCTATAATTTGCACAATTTTGTATATCCCTGTTATTCTTATGTAAAGTTAGTAATACTCTTTTTCTCCATTGATTACGTATTATCTTAGTGTTCATAATTAAATTAAATAGATTTGTGAGCCATATGATACTAACTTTTTCAAGACACTTTGATACTCCACTTTACCATTTTTCATTATTTGTAGTGCTTTTTTTACCTCCAAAGGTTGAATTTTGGGATAATATGTAAAAATTTCTTTTCAGTTAGATTGTTCTAAGTCACCTAGTTTGACTTCATTAAATAATTTATAAAAGTATTTCTTCTATCTATCTTTTATTAGTTTATTATCAGTTGATATATTTTCAATTTTATCTTTGATACACTTAACTTGTTTTTAAATCTCTTGTTTTCTATTTCCTAAGTTTTGCTATTTTATATGTATCTTTTTCTCCTTCCTTAGTGTCTAATCTTTTATAAAAATTTTTGAAAGCTTTCATCTTCACTACATTATTACTTTTTTCACTTTATTCTTTGCAATCTTGTAATTGCACAAGGATGCAATGGTAAAAAAAAGGCTTCCACTTCTTGATTTCCAAGTTATTACTTGTTTTACCTCATTCTTCGCAATCTTGTAATTGCACAAGGATGCAATGGAAAAAAAATAGGTTCCCATTTCTTGATTTCCAAACTCTGTTGAAACCTTACTTCCCTCCCCTATCTCATTGCTTCTTTCTTTTATCCATAAGCAAACAAATGTTCCTCCAAATTTGATCACTCCCCCCCTCCCTTTACCAGCAATCATGTGTATATGGATTAAACAAAATGGCAGATTAGTTAAACATGTGTAATCATAGGCGGCACATGACTTGATTTTGAGAATCTTGTATACTGTATAGAATTGGACAAGTTGTGGATCTGAAATCTTTGACCTTGAATGTGGCAAATCTTACTTAATTGGGGGTACAGTCCTGGGGATTTACATTTTGTAGGCTTTTGGATTTTTTTAGGATCAATTATAGATAATGGAGAATTGATTTCAGTATTGTCAAGATTTGGCTGATTTAATGGGGTTGAAAACTGCTCTGTCGGGGTGGTGGCATATGGTGATTGGGTTTAGAAGTTGTTGATTTGGGGGGTCGATTGGGATTTTACTGGTGAAATCAAGCTGGTTGGTTTCTGGTCTGCATTTCTTTTGAGAAGTTCATAAATGTTGGCTAAGGGTATCTGCAAATAGTGAAGGGCCACTGATGGTGTTGAACAGTATTACCTTGCTACTTCTGGATAGAGAAAGAAGATATGAATGAGCAAAACAAAACTGTATAATAAATAAGATGGCCTGAATCATTTGGGCAACTTGATAAATTAATTTATAGGCAGTTTTGTATTCTAGGCTAGTTGCCCAAATTAATTTATAGGCTGTTTTGTTTTCTATTCATTTAAGCTCTTTTAGTGATCTTGCTCTGTTAAATCAGTAGAGGATTTAGTGAGTGTCTAGGCTGGAATGTGTTTAAGGTAGTTTGGACATGTATGTAGGAGATTCTTAGATGCATCTGTACCGTGTTTAGAGACTAAAGAATTATTAACTCAAATTAAAAGCGGAAGGGAAAGACCTAAAAGGACTTGGAAAGAAACTATTAACAATGACATGGATTATCTAAATTTAAACGAAAATGTGTTATAATAGAAAGCAATAGCGAGATATGATCCATATAGCTGACTTCACATAGGGGGATAAAGGTTTGGTTGTTGTTGATGTCTGGGTTGGAACAGATTCTGAAGAAAGAGAAGTAGACTATAGATAACTTTAGAGAATTTTAATTAGGAGGGGGCTGTATCAGAAGTATTATTTTCGCATTGACCTTCTTTCAAGGTTTTCTTGCTCTATGCTTGTATGTCGATTTTAGGCTTCTGGATAACTTCACGCATTTCTGCTCTATACTGTTTTTTGACTGCATTAGGATGTAATTTTGAATTCTTCTCTTATGATACTCAATTAAGGCAAAGTTGGGGATTTAAAACAATAATTTTTTTTCTCACACTGGGATGCTGTGTGATTCTTTTCTTTTATTCTCCTTTGACCAATGTTATTATGATAACTAAGTCTAAGGCTTTTTGAGCTCTTTCTATTTTGTAGAATTTCCTCCAGTGATGCTAAGTTTTGGAAAATCATATTTGCCACCTTCTCGATTACTGATGATGGTAAAAAATTGTAGAATATCTTCAGCCAGAAATTTCAATATTCCAAATTCAGACAGACCAAAGCACCTCTTCAGTCATTCCCTTCCCCCTTTTCTGCTTTACCATCCTAACGGGCCCATGTCCATTAATATATCTTCTCTGCCTGCTAATCCCTTTCTTTTGCTTTTCAATCCTCCTTCCCTTGTTACTGCATGACGGCATCTAAAATGGATGTCATTTGATCATTTCCATCTGTTTTTCTCTATCAATGGATTTTCAGGTTGCACATTTTTATGTACTTGTGCTAATCTTATTATTTAATGTGGGTTTTGACAGTGCCCATCTGACTTTGTTTTGTGGTATGTAAGGAAATAAAAGAGAGGGACAGACGTACATTTTATCTGTAGCTCATGTTGACTATGGGGACTGTGGAGGGAAAGGATGGAACAAAGATATCAAGGAGGGAGGATAGTGTTTTTGGTTTCTTATGTTGAGAAATGGATCTGTTGTGAAGGAAGCATGTGTGTGGGGGCAGGTGTTTGTTTTGCTTTACTAGTTTTAAGATTTCCAGGTGGCACTTTTTGATGTACTTGTGCTAATTTTGTTGTTCAATGTGGGTTTTGACACGCCCATCTGACTTTGTTTTTGTGGTATGCAAGGAAATGAAAGGGACAGACATACATTTTATCTGTAGTTCATGTTGACTGTGGGGACTGGAGAGAGAAAGGGTGGAACAAAGATATCGAGGAGGGAGGGTAGTGGATTTGGTTTCTTATGTTAAGAAATGGCTCTGTTGTGAAGGAAGCACGTGTGGGGCTGGTGTTTGTTTTGCTTTACTAGATTTTAACATGGCTACCATCTATTAACTACTGAATTAAGTGTTCAAATTTAGTTTCAATATCTGGAGGGTTCTAGTTGCAATGAACAAAGTCTTGTCAGTTTGAATTGCAGCATTGTGGGGTTGGCTGTATGGATCATTATCCCGCTGTGGCATTCTATTGAAAAACATATTTTCATTTGAATTTGGATAATTTATATATTTTTTAATAGTTTATTTCCAAGACTTTTTGTAATAGTTTTTTTCTAAGTCATTTTAGGTCTTCCCTTTCCCACTACGTTTTATTTGTGTTGTTTTAATTTGGATTTATTTAAAAAAAAAAAAAGGTTATGAACTTGATTCACCGTAGAAGTTTGGTTTGCGTGTTGCTCTTATAATATTATTTTCAAATTAGTCACTGTCTCGTTGTAACTTTGGGAATGAAATACGCAAAAG
This sequence comes from Gynochthodes officinalis, assembly GCA_020080225.1. NCBI lineage: Eukaryota > Viridiplantae > Streptophyta > Magnoliopsida > Gentianales > Rubiaceae > Gynochthodes > Gynochthodes officinalis. The sequence goes on along the minus strand of CM034625.1, from coordinate 29,472,702 downwards.
GAGTTGAATCTGGATACATTCATCACTTATTTATGTCAAATTTCTCTTTCAATCTAATCTCCACTGGGGATAAAGTTCCATTTTATAACGCACCTTTTTCTTGACCTCTGTGATGAGCGGTATTTGTCTTTCAATTTTTTCCTTCTTAGGTTAAGGTTTATTCATCTTTTGTTGGCTGATTAGATGATTAAATAGTTTGGATTACCCGTATTTTTTGTTCTAATGTTCCACGTTTTATAAACCGTAAATGGCAGAGTGGGAGGTCAAAGAAGAAGGCAAAGAAATAACTCAGCAGTGGGAAGATGATTGGGATGACGACGATGTGAATGATGACTTCTCACTGCAGCTTAGGAGGGAGCTGGAGAGCAACAAGGAAAAAAACTGAGCTTAGTCTAAAGATTGCTGTTCTTGACAAAGCTTTGTACTTTGCTTTCAGGTAGGCGTGTTTCCTGGAACAGTGTTCATCGTTAAGAAATATGACAAAACATTAATCTAGACTATGCAATCGATGTTAATCTATACTGTTAAATTTCTTTATTGCGAAACTTGCAACTGAATGTGTTTTCTCAGTTCAGATCTGTGCTTGGAATCCTCGGTTTGCAACATGGAAAATGCCTACCCTGAGTATTAAAGTTGACGGAAATTTTGTTTCAGTACTTAAACCGTGAAATGTCTCTGGTCTCTATTTGCATGGATTCCTTAGTGCAAAAACATGTATTCATGTCAAATATAAAATTGGCCGAATTTCTCAATAAAGGAGGCGCTCGAACTTAGTAAAAATATATTGATAAGATTTGCTTCAAGCTCGGGATTTTCATGAAGTTGAATAAGGCGCATATATTTGACCAGGAGCTATTGGTTTTGTTTATAAATGATAATTTCTATTCAAAAATAATAAACTTAGAAAAGCTAGCCAACCAGTTTTACATCTGCAATTGCCTTCCGGAGCCAAATTGGGAATTAATTTTCTAGCCAGACCTGTGGCAGGAAGCAGGATTGCAACCGTGTCCTGTCAAGGACGGCTACTTTAGTGCTGGCTATATTGTGCCTTCTATTAAAATAAGTTTTCCTTTATAGAGATAATTTCATATATATCTATTGAGATTTTGTCGTATTACAAATTTAATTCTATAATTTGTAAAAATTACAATCACCCTTTATGACTACCAGTCCACAAAGTCAACTTCCAAAAGTAGTAAACAAACAAAAAAGATTTGAAAAAATTTTAACTATAAAAATTGAAAAAAAAAGAATAAAATATTATTTCTTTTTCAATATAAAAATTATTTGTTTTTCAATTTTTATACCTCAAATTGTCTCAAATTTTTTTTGTTTTGTTTTACTACTTTCAATAGTTGACTTTGCCAGACTGTTAGTCAAATGAGCGGTTGTAATTTTTGCAAATTACAAGATTAAATTTGTAATATGACAAAATTTTGAGGGAAGTAAATGAAATTATCTCAAATATATATTGTGCCTTGATTAAATCATAAAAATCGTCATCAATATTTGCAAAAAAGTTCTTTTTCATCATTTATATTTAAAACGGTTCTTTTTAGTTCTTTACATTCATAAAGTTGTCAATTTAACACCAATGATTAGCAATAACCCATTTCTCCGGTTAAATGGCATTTTTTACCCGCGATGTCTTATATTGGCTGGGGTACTTTAGGAATAGCCAATTTAACATCTTCTTTTTGCTTTTTTACAGAGAAAACACCAGGTAAAGTAAAAACGGAATCCACATCTGGCAACCCATTACAAATCCCTTGCTGAATAAGCTGCTTCCCACCAAATACCTCACTGTAGTACTCCTCATGATCAATCTCGCCTACATTTTCCAATGGTAACCCCCTTGGCCAAACGGATCGCTGCCCAAAATGGACATAAGGATTCACAACTGTCCTATTAGCATTCTCATGACTATATTGCAAAATGACATCCTGTCTAGCCTCTTCCCCAATTAATTCAACATCAAAATGTTTCCCAATATCATTATCAATCACTTTCCCACGATCATCCATATCAAATATTTTCTTAGCACCATGCTGAATGGCAAATAAATATCCAACAGACTTTCTAACATACGAATCATAAGGCATGTAATCAACAGCATGAAAACCCAACTGAGCTTGCATTTCTAAAGACAAAAAGATTGTACCTTTCAGACTCCAATCTTTCGGGGTCTTTGAATTGCCCACCGCAAGCAGTTGCCAGCCCTTAGTTTTACTCAATTTTCTAAGTGAATCAGAGGGATAATCCAAGACTGATACCACGATCCACTTCTCCGATTTAAAGCTAACAAAAGGCGAGGACGTATCAGTAATGGGATTGATTGAATTCTACTATATTTGAGGGAGTTGAACATGGATGGCCTGGGATTGGGGTGGACTGGATGCAGAGCAAGGCAGAGGTGTCTCCGCCAAAAGCTCCATTTTTTAGGAAAAAAAGGGCGGTGACGGTGGTGATTAGGATGAAGATAATGATTGTCCTGTACAGATTTTCCCAAACACATGTAGAAAATTTAAGATCTTTTGGCTTCGAAAGTCTACTTGAAGTTGGGAGGAGCTCTTCTTGTTGGGTTTGGAAGGGCATTGGTCTCCAATTACTTTGGAGCTTTCCATTTGGACGATCTTGGATTAACATTTGAAACTGTTGAATGTGTAAAAAATTTACCTGGTGTGGATTCCGTTTGAAAATGGGTTGCTAGATATGGATTCCATTTTTACTTTACCTGGTGTTTTCTTTGCAAAAAAAGCAAGAAGAAGATGTTAAATTGGCTATTCTGAAAGTTCCCCTGCCAATATAAGACATCGAGCGTAGAAAATGCTATTTAACTGGAAAAATGGGTTACTGTCGGTTATTGGTGTTAAATTGACAAGTTTATGAATGTAAAGGATTAAAAAGAACCGTTTTAAATGTAAAGGATGAAAAAGAACTTTTTCGCAAATGTTGAGGACAATTTCTATGATTTAATCTTTTATTTTTATAATTCAAAAAAGTTAATTTTTTACAAATAAAAACATAAATCAAACACAGCATGATTGTTTGTAGAATTTCTTAGGCAAACCAACGGAACGCTACAAATCACGATTAATATAAAAACTTAAAAGTTAATCATTTGTGGCATAAAAAGCTTGGAAAAAAAAATGGATGTGACCGATGAATTGTGTGACGAGCATGACCCATTTGGTTATATTTAGATTGTTATTTATTTGAAATTTTTTTTATTAAAATGTATAAAAATTTTGATAGAAATTTTTTTATAAAAAAATATTTTAGAAGAAAAATAAAAATGTATCGAAATAGAAATTTTTTTAAAATTATGTTACTATAATTTAAGAAGGAATTTTGAATTTTAAATTTTAATTATGGTTCACGGTTTGGTTTCGATTTTGTTACAATCCTAGTTTGATTCCAATTTGATTCTAATTTTAATTATGGTTTCATAGTCAATTATTTAAAAAAAATAAATATTCTTAAAGAAAATATAACTTAAACTTATATATATATATATATATATATATATATATATATATAATTTACACTTAGAATTAAAAATGAAAATGAGAAAAGATTATATTTATTTATATGTTTTAAAGTTGTAAATTTGTTGTAAAAAGAATATAAATTAGATTTAAAAGTTAGAGAGAACACCCAAAGTATCAATCGCATTATAGCAAATGATCTTTTTTGTCCTTCACTTTTAAAAAGAGAATAAAATGTCCTTCACAATTCATAATTGGAACTTTTGGTACTATTTGTGAAATAAACGGGAACTTTTAGTCCTTCAAATTTCATAAACGGGAACGTTTAGTCTTGCAATTTTCCTTCAAATTTTGGTCCTTGAAATTTGAAGGACTATTTGTTCCCTTTTTAAAAATAGATGTTAAAAAAGATCATTCGCTATAATGTGAATGATACTTTTGGGTGTTTTCTTCTAAAAGTTATAAATAAAATATAACTTAGACTTAGTAAAGAAATATAACTTGCTCTTACAGTTAAATGTTAAAGTAAAAAAGAGTACATTATAATTACATTTTGAAGATTATAATTTTCTTCTTAAAAAAATATAATTTAAACTTAAAAGTCATTAAAAAATATAATTTAAATTTAAAAAAATAAAAGTCGTATTTAAAATTGAAAATGAAAGTGAGAAAAAGAATATAGTTTATTTATATTTATTTAATTTTTAAAAAATTACTTGGTTGTAAATTGAAATTGAATCGCTGATTTTGGTTTCGATTCCACATTTTGAGGAACCAGAATAGAACCGTCGAGCCCAATTCCGATTACATTTTTTTTATTTTGATTTTTATTTCTTGAAATGAAAATATTGAATATATTCTTGAGCTGTTTTGGATCTTCTTTCATTAGCTAGAATATTAAGGGCATATTTAGTTTGCATTTTGAATTTCATTTTTATCTCAAACACAATTTTTAATACATCTCCTATCTCACATCTATTATTTTAAAAAATATAAAAACACATTTTTAAAATGCAAAACGCATCCATACAATTGTTTGTACAAAGGATTTGGTGTGGACTGATGAGAATCAAATATACCTAAATTTAACAAGTAAATTTATTATATTTTTGGTAATTTTTGCTATCATTCTAGTAGATTTTGTAGATTTGGTAAGTTTACCATACTTAAAGTGCTAAATTTTAATTTTTCTTTCCCAAAAATAAAAATAATATTTTGTAGGATAAGAGTTGTCTTTTATAGCCTTACTAATTGAGGCATATAAATAAATAAAAGCAGGTCAATTTTTAGAGGAGAAGGTTTGGGAAAGAGTTGGAATTTCTAGAGCGGGAGGCAAGAAGCACAAGGTTCAAAACAACAGGCAGGCAAACAATTGCTTTTAGAAGGACCCACTGCCCTGCTCAAAATGCTTCAGCTCAATCAAAATCAGTTACCCCACTTGCATCCGAGGCTAACGGTCTATCCAAATCTGATTCCAATGAATATTGCCCGTATTTTAGGATTAAAATTCGGAAAATTTAGTTTCCTTTTTATTATATATACTATTTCTTTTATTTTTACAATGGCTACCGGGAGGAGGAAAAAATATATTTTGGAAGAAAACAGCCGCTTTCGTCTTCTCACCTATACGGTTCTTCTTTTCTTTTAGATCATTCTCAATAAAATTACAAAATTGATCCGAGGATGTTTAGCACCACCATGAGAGGCTAAAGCGTTGGTTTCTGATCCAGGGAGAGATTGAAGTCAATGTTTTCTCGTGAAGTTTCGGTTTAATTTAAATTTCTTATTGTGTCCGAGTATTCATTAATTATTGATTGAATTGTTATGAAAAATTAGGATCATTTGAATTGACGACTCAACTAATTTTAATCTTTCAACTGCTATCTACCCTGTTCTAAATCCGGAATAGTTTAGAATTATTGGAACCGAGAGCACCTACAATAATTTGCATGTGAAGAGTGTGAGCGATCGTGTGACTTTGGCTTAGGAAAGAATTAATGGAAAGAGTCTAGAGAATTGTAGCTATCTCAATTGTTTGGAATTGGTTTAACCATTTCACTTACTCAATGCTACTGTCAATTTGATATGGAACGCTATCGTGCCCAGTCGGTTGAGAATTAGGTTTGTTTTGGATGCTAAGTTCAGGCAAACGAATTTGGAAAACATATAATCTACTTAGGCTAATCCGGTAGATTTTTTGTTAAATATTTAAACTGATAAGAATATTGCTTAGTAAAACCTGTGATCGAAAAGCATTAACAGAAATCATATTCCCTGCGTTGGATTCTTGGTAAGATTGTTATTCCCATTTGTTTATTTTGTCGTTAAAAAAAATTTAGTCGACTCTATATTTTAATTTTATAAATAGTTTAGTGAATCCAAAACCCCTCTTTTGTTTATTGCTAAGAACTTCGAACAAAGTTCCTTGAGGGATTCGACCTGGTCCACCTTTTACTGCAATTAATTGTGAGATCGGTAATCAATTTTGGAGACTTCGACAATCTCACCATGGACTAAAAGTATTTGAGTTTCATACCCTTTTTTTTCCTTACTAGGAGATATATCCCTACTTCTAGACCTACAACCCTGCTCCTAGAACTGCAAACACAATTTTTGATACATCTCCTATCTCACATCTATTATTTTAAAAAATATATAAAAACACAATTTTGAAATGTAAAACGCATCCATACAATTGTTTGTACAAAGGATTTGGTGTGGACTAAAAGTATTTGAGTTTCATACCTTTTTTTTTCTTACTAGGAGATATATCCCTACTTCTAGACCTACAACCTGCTCGTAGAACTACAAACTGATACTCACGGAAACTAAAACCAAGTACGCTTGCCGTGATTTGATTCTTTGTGTAATACTTTGAACCCTCCAAACTTACCAGCTGCTCCAGTTTGGGAGTTATGTTTACTTTCAAATTTTCATGAAAATTTTTATTGGAAATTGTGAGAATTTTAATAAAAAACAAGCTTGAAACTAATGATTGAAGCGGGAATGGAAGCCTAAATATGACCATGTGAATGGAAAAAAAATTAATAATTGAATAAAGAAATTTTTATTGTCTAAACATTAAGATTTCAACACTTTAATTTCTTAGTATCTCAAACTAATATAAACCACAATTTTTAATGAAGACTAGAAAAACACTTTACTGGAGAGAGGACAAGTTTAACGGGGAAAATGATAGAAATAAATAAAAGATGTTGCGGACGGCTTTAAAAAAACAAACAAACAAACAAACTTTAGTGGAAGACTGGACTTTTTGTCTTTTAATGGGGATAGGGATTCCAGCCAAGTATGTGAGCCCACTGCATCCCTTCACTCGCTTGTATTATGAAGTAGGGTGTGGTATTAAATATTAATAATGAATGACTTGGAGACGGACATTATTTATTGCCTTTTTTCCCATCATAGAGTTATATTTTTTACTAACATTTTTTAAATATATTTAAGTCAATTAGAAAAGATAAAATAAAATAAAATTCAGTTACTTTAAATGAAAAATATCCACCAAAAAAACACTTTATCTAAAATTATAGGAAGTAAAAAATAGATTTTAGTATTACAAACTAGTTATGTACAAGGAACTGGCTTGTTTGATTGTATTAAACTTTTTATTTATCCGTGTAATCGTAAAACTATGTTTGAATTGTGTTGTATTTGAGAATTTTATATTAAAATTATATGAAAATTTTTATAAAAAAAATAATAAAAAAAAAGTGATATGAAAAAATATATTAGAGGAATTTTTTTTAAAAAAATATTGTGACAAGAATTTTGATAAGAATTTTTATTTTAAATTTTGAAAAAAAATTAAATATTTTATTTTTATAGTTCAAAAAATTAAAATTTTTACAAATAAAAACACAAACCAAACATAGATTGCTTTTTTGTAGAATTTCTTAGGCAGAGCAAACGGAACGCTACAAATCACGATTAATATGAAAACTCAAAAGTTAAAAATTCGTGGCATAAAAAGCATGGAAAAAAATGGATGCGACCGATGATTTGTGTGACGAGCATGACCCATTTGGTTATGTTTGGATTATAATTTATTTGAGAAATTTTTTATTGAATTGTGTGAAAAGTTTGATAGAAATTTTTTATAGAAAAAATATTTTGGAAGAAAAATAAAAATATATTGAGGTAGATTTTTTTTTGAAATTATGTTATTAAATTCTAGGCATGAATTTTAAATTTTAAATTTTAAAATAAAATTTAAAGGTATTTAAATATTTTATTTTTTGTGAAAAATTTTTATTTTCGTAAGTAAGTCTCAATCCAAGTGGAGCGCAGAATTTGAGCCTGAATTGGAGGCTGAATATGATTGTGTGAGTAGAAAAAAAAAAATCAATAATTGAACTTAAGAGAAGATGCGATAATGAAGGGGGAAAATCACTTTTTTTATCTCTATATTTTAAGGGGATGTATGTTTGGGGCTCACACAATTATAGAATCAAGTCAAGTCGGGCCGTGCGCTCATGGAATTAGGTGCAGTCCATTTTTAAACTGTGTTTATAAATTTAGTGGTTCTTTTGTGTCCCTCTCTATTAGTATATTTATAAATTTCTAGAGGTTGCTTTATATGTCCCTTCGTTGTTCCTAGGTATATCTTCCATTTCCTACTAATTTGTGAAAAAAAAAAAGAAATAATAGTTATGATGCTTATTTAAATACATATTTTAAAATATGGTTTTATATTTTTTAAAATAATAATTATAAAATAAAAATTATATGAAAAACTTGTATACTCCAAAACGGATTGGGCAGACATTATGCAATTGGGAGTTGAGACCCATCGACATGGACCCTATTTTTCTCATCAATTGATATCTCGATTCTCAGATTCTGCCATCTCGGGTTATGATGATATATCAGCAAAAAATTTTCAATTCTCAAACTCTGTAACAAGTCATTCTCTCATGAATTCAGACAGCGAAAAATACCATTCTTGGAAAGTTTGAGTTTATGGTTAAGAACAATCAAATCACTGTGGGAGGCAAAAAAAGAATACAGAAGTTAAAAATTAATATGCACTAATAGTCAGAAGAGGAATCCATTATGCATGCATTTCTTGGAGGATTCTGCCAATCGCTTAATACATTTTACACTTGTGTAGAAGACCATCAATTCCTTATATAATGATAAATTTTAATTTTATTTAAATATAAAAGTTTTTTTAAATAAATTTAATTATATTTTATTCACATAATAAATGTAATATTGTAGTTAGAATTGAAATCGTATAATTATATAATCGATGAGATCGGATAAATATTTTAAAAACTATGGTTATACCTTACTACAGTTCTAGAATCGCCACTTACGATTCTAAAACTATCAAATTCTCAATTTTTTTAAAGGTGAAATTAGAACCGAACCTTAAAGGTACCAATTCCTATTCAGTTCCACAACCACCGGTCCATGATTTGATTTCGATTTGGTACGGTTCTAATTTAAGTCTAATTTGATTTCGGTTTTAATTATGGTTCAATTGTCAATTATTAAAAAAATTAAATAAATTTTTTTAGAGAAAATATAACTTAAACTTATATATATATATATAATTTACACTTAGAATTAAAAATAAAAATGAGAAAAGAGTATATTTATTTATATGTTTTAAAGTTGTAAATTTGTTGTAAAAAGAATATAAATTAGATTAAAAGTTATAAATAAAATATAACTTGGACTTAGTAAAAAAATATAACTTGCTCTTATAATTAAATATTAAAGTGAAAAAGAGTACATTTTACTTATATTTTGAAGATTGTAATTTATTTATTAAAAAAATATATTTTAAAATTAAAAGACGTAAAAGAAATATAATTTAAATTTGGGAAAAAAATAAAATTCGTATTTAAAATTGAAAATAAAAGTGAGAAAAGAATATAGTTTATATATATATATATATATATATATATATATATATATAATTAAATATACATATTTAATTTTTAAAAATTATACAGTTTTGAACTAAAACTAAACTGTTGGTTCTGGTTCCACATTTTGAGGAACCAAAATAGAACCGTGGAGTCTGGTTTCGATTACAGTTTTTGAAACCTTTATCCACGGTTCAGATTCATAAATCAGAACCACTGATATGATTTCGATTTAGTTCCAATTGGATCCTATTTGTTATATATGTGGGGAGCAATTTGAATCATTGGAGCATGTATTTATACATTGTCTCTTTATACATTGTTGCATAGCAAAGTTAGTATCGAAGCTTGCTCTGGTGCAATGGGAGTTGTTGGGTTTGTATTTTCACACTTTTCAAAATTGGTGGTGGCAAATTTGCACAGGAAGAAAGGGTAGTCATTGGCATGAAATAGTTCAAGTGACGATTTTTATTCTTTGGAAATTGTGGAAATCTAGAAATTTTTGGATATTTCAACATGAGTGGATTGAGTAAAAAGTAGTAATAGATTTGGGCATGTATGAGTGGATGGAGTTCCAAACTATTAATAGCTATGAGTGCATGGCTTTGTTTTTCACTAGTATCTTCATCTTTAGCAGTCTTGTGCCTTAGACTAACATGGTGTACTAAGGCGAACTTTGCTAATTAGCAACATTGTATATATTCATTTGTGAGAAATAAATATAGCTATCAATTTGGATAAAAAAAAAATTTCTAGATGAGGTCCTGTCATTTTTTTTTTCAAATTTCAAATGAATTATGTGCTAAAAGACCCCTGAAGGATTTGATATAGTACCTTCTGAGGAGATTCTACATTTTGATTTTTCTTTTTATTTTTTTGAAATGAAGATATTGAATATATTTTTGAGTTGTATTTGGGTCTTCTTTCATTAGCTAGGATATTAAGGGTGTGTTTGGTTTGAATTTTGAACTTTATTTTTGCCTGAAATACGCTTTTTAATACATATTTTATGTCACAACTATTATCTCAACAAATGTAAAAATATATTTTTTAACTGTAAAACGCATCCATACAATTGTCTCTACAAAGATTTGGCGTGGACTAAAAATATCAGAGTTTCATACTTTAGAGATAAGGTTATGTTTACTTTTAAATTTTTATGATAATTTTTTTTGAGAATTATGAAATTTTTGATAAAAAACAAACTTGAAACCAAAGATTAAAACGTGAATAGAAACTTGAATATGACTGTATGAATAGAAAAAAAATCAATAATTGAGTAAAGAAATTTTTATTGTCTAAAGATTAAGACTTTAATATTTTTAATTTTAAACTTAATATTTTTAGTTTCAATCATTACCTATCTCAAATATAAATCATAATTTTTAATGAAGACTAGAAAAACACCTTACTCGAGAGAAGACAAGTTTAACGGGGAAAATGATAGAAATAAATAAAAGATTAGCGGACGGCTTTAAAAAAATATCGAAGACTTGGAGACAAAAATTATTGGATGCCTTTTAGTAACTTTAGTGGAAGACTTGGACTTTTTGTCTTTTAATGGGGATATGGATTCCAGCTAAGAATGTGAGCCCACTGCATCCCTTCACTCGCTTGTATTATGAACCCTCTAGGGTGTGGTATAAAATATTAACTAGCAAGCCTAACCACGCGATGTGTAGTTTTAGAGTGCCCAAGATGGAAATTTTGAATATATATATTACAAAGAATTTAAATTGAAGTAATACAAAATATAAATGGGTAAAAATAAAAATCTCATTTAATGTACTACTAAATTTATAAATTTATATTTTTATTTTAAATTATACATTGTCATTTGTCATCATTAATAAGAACAAAACAAAAACGTCACACAAAAAATAGTTGCATTGTCTATACAAAGGTTACCAAATTCGCTTGCTTCTCCTAGGTGGATACCATCAATTATTGATGCATGATTAAGGGAATATGAGAATATATGCATAAATTATGGTATTAATAATGAAATATGTTAATTTTATTATTTTGCATTTTCATAGCAATGTAGTATAACTTTTTCCATAATTATGTTTAATTATGGTATTTTTTATTCAAAATAATAAAATGCAGGGATGTTGTCTTTAGTTGCCATTATTAGTAAATCACTTGGTATAGAGAGTATACAAGTCTTATTTTGAATGGTTCTTGGTACATTTACTTATTGCCTTGCCAATGTATTCATCACCTGGATAATTTAACAAGAATTTAGCACTCCAGCCAAAAAAAAAAAAAAACAGCTAAAACCGAGATAAAGAGAACAACTCCTCCAACAACTATATAACTCCTACAACATTGTCATGCAGGCACAAAAAGAAAAAAAACAAACATATGGTTGGATTATTTGCATCTACATCTTCGTTAATTAATTGAAATTTGTTAATTTCTTTGACTTGTCGCTTCTTGCCACGAGATCCGCTTGGTCCATAATCATCTACATAAATAGGAAAAAACCAAGATAAAAACCAAAAAACCTATCTTCAACGCCAATTCATTTTAGTCTAGAACAACCAGAAAAAGTCCAGCAAACAGTCTAAAAACAACCAGGAAATAAACCAGAAAAACCAGAAAAAAAAACCAAAAAACTTGCCTTCATGTAAACCAATTCATTTCAGTCCAGAAGAACTATAAAAAGTCCAGCAAAACAGTCCAAAAACAACCAGGAAATAACCAAAAAAAAACCTGTCTTCATGTAGGCCAATTCATTTCAGTCTAGAACAACCAGAAAAAGTCTAGGAAAACAGTCCAGAAACAACCAAGAAATAAACCAGAAAAAAAACCCAAAAACCTGTCTTCATGTAGGCCAATTCATTTCAATCTAGAACAACCAGAAAAATTCAAATTTCAGTCCATCAAATAGATTTCAGAAAAAACCAAGAAAAAACAGGAACAAGTCCATCAAACATATTTTTAAAAAAAATCACAAAAAATAGGAAAAAATCAAGTTTCAATCCATACAACATATTTCAGAAAAAACCAAAAAAAATAGGGAAAAAACTAGGTTTCAGTCCATCAAACATATTTCAGAAAAAACGGGAAAAAACCAGGTTTCAACCCATGAAACATATTTAAGAAAAAACAGGAAAAAAAACCAAGTTTCAGTCCATCAAACATATTTCAGGAAAAACCAAAAAAAAAAGAAGCAAAAAACCAGGTTTTAATCCATCAAACATATTTCAGAAAAAAACAGGAAAAAACCAAGTTTCAATCCATGAAACATATTTAAGAAAAAACAGGTAAAAAACCAAGTTTCAATCCATCAAACATATTTTAGAAAAAACAAGAAAAAACCAGGTTTCAATCCATGAAACATATTTCAGAAAAAACAAGAAAAAAAACCAAGTTTCAGTCCATCAAACATATTTCAGAAAAAAACCAAAAAAAAAAAAAGAGCAAAAAACCAGGTTTCAATCCATGAAACATATTTCAGAAAAAACTAGAAAAAACTAGAAAAAACAGGAAAAAACCAGGTTTCAATCCATGAAAAATATTTCATAAAAAAAAACTAGAAAAAACAGGAAAAAACCAGATTTCAATCCATGAAACAAATTTTAGAAAGAACAGGAAAAAAACTAGGTTTCAGTCCATCCAACATATTTCAGAGAGACCAAAAAAAAAAGGAAAAATCCAGGTTTCAATCCATCAAACATATTTCAGAAAAAACCAGAAAAAACAGCAAAAAAACCATGTTTCAGTCCATCAAACATATTTAAGAAAGAACCAGAAAAAACAGGAAAAAACCAAGTTTCAATCCATGAAACATATTTTAGAAAAAACCAGGTTTCAATCCACGAAACATATTTAAGAAAAAACAGGAAAAAACCAAACCATGTTCTTCTTGTTTCCAGAAGAAAAAAACAGAAAAAAAGAAAGTAGAAGCATCCAAGTATCCAACAAAAATAGAAAGCAAAAAACAAAAACACAAAGAGATCATTCAATGGTAACCTTATTAAGATCTCTTCTTCAGATTGCAACTATTTTTGACACCTTACTTGGAAGATAAGATCGAGCCATCAGGGTAGCTTCAGGTATCCGATTGCTGGAAGAAAAACTTCAGTTCAGGACATTTTCAAAGAAAAATACATAAGGTCATTAGACTAATAAAAAAAAAAACCTATCTATCAACAACTGAAGGCACTCTTCCAATTTTCCCAACATAAAGAGACAAACAAATGCGACATTGTTCTTTCATGCTCTTTGGCAGTAGATGCAAGCTCTGATAAACCCTCAACATCTCCTAAAGATGAATACAATACCAACAAACCACTCAAGTATTTTGCTTGCTTCAAGCAGTCCTCTGTCATCTCTAACTGCAAAATGAAGAATACTCATTAATAAAAGTACAGTTGAGAAGTCAGACAAAGAAGAACAACTTTATGAACCTGAACAAACATAGCAACTGATAGGCAACATTCTGAATGGAATAGAAATCAAAGTATCAGACCTAATAAGCAGCAACGAGGACATATTTATCAATAATCAGGAGAGGCACCCAATGGAGATGTTTTCTATAGATGAATTTGTATATTTATGTTTCCAAAATTAACAAAAAAAAATGTTAATACTACAATGACATAATGTGTCATGCATTTATTAGAGTAATAGACTATAAATGTGTTTGAAACAAAAAATAAAATGCGTAAATATTGTTTTTAGGATGCTTTTTATTTGGAAAGAATTTGTAACAATTAAACACTACTATAGTTGTTTTCCCATACACATAATATGCTCAACTCTTTCCCATCTTTTATTCTTTTTCCTATACAATAGTATTTCTTAGACAAAGGTAGGTTCTCCATCTATCTGCTTCTTTTCGTATCCACTCCAAGCAGAGGAAACCAAGCGCTGTGAATAACTAAATAAAGATATTGTTAGAAAATCATGTATGCCATAAACAAATTTATAGGCAGCAGAATTAAAACATGATTTTCATCAGGATCAATTTCAATATACGTATAAAATAAAAACCTGTTTTGATGGCTGAAGATTGTGTCGTCAAAAGAAGTTTTGTCAACCACAGCCGCACAGACGTCCAGCCTCTACGGTATCCACAAGAACTAGTTCTTAGGATCCTCCTAGGATTGATTGACACCAAACCAATATGCTAGTTCCTTCAATGAGCGTACAATTCTACAAAATTTAGAGTTCAAGAGAACTCTAATAAAACAAAAGAAGAACTTTTTCTCTCGTCTTGCAGTAAACTTTTCTTTGTCAAAAAGTCTGTACGTACACTCTCTTTCGAACATGGTGTCTGTCTCCTATTAAAAGGTAAGTTCTATCTATCTGTTAGATAGTCTAACAGACTTATTAGAAATTCTATCATCATAGAATTTTTTTAATAAAATTAAAACTAATTTTAATTCTATTAAGATAAAACAATTTTATCTTATCACAACTTATCTTATAGGAGATCTTTTAGGTTAATTTTTTTACAAATTAACCCCCATAATTATCACATAATTATTTAATTATTTTAACCCAAGAACAAATTCTTTATGTATGTGACCCTTTAGGTTCTTAATCACTTGGCAATAAATAACAAATTATAATCTTAGATTTAATTGGCTTTAGTACAAAACCAACAAACTCCCACTTGGACTAAAGTCAATTTAGTCAAGAGTATTCTAAGATCAAATAAATTAACAACTTTAATTTATCATTAATTCAATAATTAATGAACTTGTATTTATAGATCAAGATTGGCCTCTAGCCAGGCATCATGACCACCCAAGAGTTAAGAAAAGTCAAGTGGTTGATTCACCTTTCCATGAACCAATATCCATGTAATTAATATCCTTTCACCATACTATATCCCTAATTAGTACAAGAGTAAGGTATAAGTGCCAACTCTTAATATACTAATTATTATAATTTCTTATTCTCGAAATTCAACTCCTTTAAAATAAATTTAGAACTCTTCCAAATTTATTTACTTGTTTGCAAACATTTTGAGTTGATATTTCAACAAGTGGCCATTTGTGGGATATACTTTTTTTGCTATTAGAAGTGGTGAATCTTTTATTGATCGTAAATCATCTATCAATGTTTCATGTTACACCCAACTTCTATGGCACACACAACTAGTTACAGTTATGGACTCATAGGATTAAAGTATAACAATTCACACTATAGATACTCTTATGATCTCAAGTCTAAGGATCACTTACACTACTATCACGTAGAGATTAAACCATTGGCACTCAAATAGTTAACTTCATGGAATCTCTAAGAGAATCAATCCAATGAATTATTCTCCAATAATTCATTCATATATCACCATATATGCTAATCTATCCGTATTAACAACGTCCTTAATTTTGTTAATACTATGATTAGGGATATTTAAGAATAATAAGTATTATTCTTAGGACTTTATCATCAATATATAAATATATATAATCCAAGATGATGAAACACCATATATCTTTATTACATAAAATATCAAAATACAACCAAATATGATGGTTTTAAATTACATAACAAATCTCTTACTAAAATCAATCATTCATGCATTTTACACCGAATGAAGACACATGACAATCATGCTTCTTTTGAGATAAAGGTTTAGTCAATGGATCTACTATGTTATCCTCTGTAGGAATTTTTTCTATCTTTACTTCATTTCTACCAATGATTTCTCTAATCAAATGATAGCGCCTAAGTACATGTTTGGATTATTGATGAGACCTAGGTTCCTTGGCTTGAGCAATAGCCCCATTATTATCACAATACAAAGGTATTGGGTCGGCTATTGAAGGAACCACTTCAAGTTCAGAAATGAACTTTTTGATCCAAATAGCCTCTTTAGCAGTTTCTAAAGCAGCAATATATTCGGCTTCTGTCGTCGAATCTGCAGTAGTTTCTAGTTTGGAACTTTTCCAACTTACAGCACCACCATTGAGGGTAAAAATGTACCCATACTGAGACTTGCTATTATCTTTATCAGACTGAAAGCTAACATCAGTGAACCCACGTACTTTAAGTTCTGTCTCTCCATATATCAAAAATAAATCCCTAATTCTTCTTAAGTACTTAAGGATATTCTTAACAGCTTTCTAGTGACCATCACTGGGATTAGCCTGATATCTGCTCGTAACACTTAGAGCATCAGAGACATCTGGTCTTGTACATAACATAGCATACATAATTGATCCTACAACAGAAGCATAAGGAACATTTTGCATATTATATTTTTCAACATCAGTTTTTGGACACATATCTTTAGAAAGGTAAATCCCATGAGACATACGAATATAATCTTTCTTAGATTGATCCATGCTAAACCTTTTTAGCATTTTGTCTATATATGTTGACTGTGAAAGACCAAGCAACTTATTGGATCTATCACGATAGATCTTTATTCCCAAAATATAAGTTACTTCACTCAAATCTTTCATTGAGAAGTTTTTGGACAACCATACCTTAACTGACTGTAGAGAAGGTATGTCGTTTCCCACCAATAATATGTCATCCACTTATAATATCAGGAAAACTACAGCACTCTCACTAATCCTTTTGTATACACAAGGTTCATCTTCATTTTTTATAAAACCAAACCTTTTGATTGTATCATTAAAATGAATATTCCAACTCCTTGAAACTTACTTAAGTCCATAAATAGACTTTTGTAACTTACATACTTTATTAGGGTCTTTGGATACAAAGCCCTCAGGTTGTATCATATACACTTACTCTTGCAAATGACCGTTAAGAAAAGCTATCTTAACATCCATTTGCTAGATTTCATAATCATAGTATGCAGCTATGGCAAGTAAAATTCTAATGGATTTCAGCATCGCAACTGGTGAAAATGTTTCATCATAGTTAATACCATGTTTTTGTGTGTAACCTTTTGCAACCAATCGTGCTTTATAAGTAGTCACATTACCATCCATGTCGGTTTTCTTTTTGAAAAATCACTTGCACCTTATGGGTTTTATCCCTTTAGGTGGATCGACTAAGGTCCATACCTTATTCTAATGCATGGAATCCATTTCAGATTTCATGGCTTGAAGCCACTTCTCAGAGTCCTTATCAAATAAGGTTTCTTTATAAGTAGTAGGTTCATCATTATCAATGATAAACACATCATCATACCTATTGGGTGCATGACGTGTCCTAATTGACCTACGTACAGTTTGTGTATCTTGAGCTTCGATTTTTACCACATCATTATGAGGTTCAAGCTCTTGTTCCATGTTCCTATCTTTGCTAATTTGTGTTTCTAGAACTTCTTTAAAGTCTATATTGCTCCCTCTTGCCTTTTCTAGAATAAACTCTTTTTCTAGAAATATGGCATGTTTTGAAACAAACACCTTTTGTTCAATGGAGTTATAAAATTAATACCCAAAAGTTTCTTTTGGATATCCCACAAAATAGCATTTTTCAGATTTTGGATTGAGCTTGTCTGATTCTACCTTTTTAACAAATGCGGGACATCCCCAAATTCTTAAATGTTTAAGATTTGGCCTTTTCCCATACCATATCTCATATGGAGTAGTATCAACAGCTTTAGATGGAATATGATTTAATAGGTAAGAGGCAGTATTTAGGGCATATCCCCAAAATGATTTAGGGAGAGTTGCATGACTCATCATTAATCGAACCATTTCTAATAATGTTCGATTTCTCCTTTCAGATACACCATTCAATTGTGGTGTATATGGAGGAGTCCATTGTGAAAGAATCCCATTCTCTTTTAAATAATTTTGAAATTCTTGGTTTAGATATTCTCCACCTCGATCTGATCGAAGTATTTTAATACTTTTCCCAAGTTGTTTCTCTACTTCACATTTATATTCTTTAAACTTTTCAAAGACTTCAAATTTATACTTCAATAAGTATATATGACCAGTTCTAGAATGATCATCAGTAAATGTTAGGAAGTATGAAAAACCTCCTCTAACTTGAATTGACATAGGTCCACACACATCAGTATGTATGAGATCTAATAATTCAGTAGATTTTTCACCTTTTCAAGTAAAAGGTGTTTTAGTCATTTTTCCCAGTAAACAAAATTCGCATGTTTCGTATTATTCATAATCAAATGAGCCCAAATAACCATCATTATGTAATTTGGTTATGCATTTCTCATTTCTGTGACCTAGTCTACAATGCCAAAGATAAGAATTTCTAAAATTATCAATTTTGGGTTTCTTTGTATTTATGTTGAAAATTGGATTTTCAAGATTTAATATATAAAGACCATTATTTTGATA
Organism: Gynochthodes officinalis; assembly: GCA_020080225.1. NCBI lineage: Eukaryota > Viridiplantae > Streptophyta > Magnoliopsida > Gentianales > Rubiaceae > Gynochthodes > Gynochthodes officinalis. Next base: position 29,454,063 of record CM034625.1, on the reverse strand, counting down.
ACCAGCACCATAAAAAGTACCTTCATGAAAAATAGAACAACACTTATTTTTTTGATTTATTTCAAAACCATCATTGTCTAAATAGGAAATTGAAATAATATTCTTCGTGAGTACTGGAACAAAATAACAATCTTTCAAATCTAGAATCAATCCACTAGGTAGAAAGAGACTATATGTTCCTACGGCTAAAGTAGCAACTTTTGCTCCATTGCCCACGCGTAGATTTACCTCTCCCTTTGCCAGTTTTCTACTTATCTTTAGACCCTGCATATTATTACAAATATGAGAGCCAGATCTGGTATCTAATACCCAAGAATTTGATTTTGAAGTAGAGAGGTTTATTTCAATCATAAACAAACCTGAAGTAAAAGCTTCTGTAAGCTTCTTCTGCTTCACAGTTTCAATATAAGCCTTGCAATTTCTCTTCCAAAGTCCATCTTGTCCACAGTGGAAGCAAGTGCCCTTTTCTTTCTTGTCCTTTTTTTGGCTTTCTGTGTTGCTTTGGATCCAGTTTTCTTCTTGGTCTTCTTAAGACCAGCTTTACGCTTTCTTTTATTAGACCCCTCAACTAGCAACACAGTAGCCTTATCTTTCTTCATGGTATCCTCAGCTTCCTTAAGCAAGTTCAATAACTCAGGCAAAGTAGAGGTCTCAACTTTGTTCATGTTGAAGTTCATCACAAACTGAGAAAAGTTGGGAGGAAGGGATTGTAGTATCAAGTCAACACTTAACTCATGATACATTATAAATCCCAGTTTACCCATCTTTTCAATGAGACTAATCATCTTCAGTACATGAGTTGAAACTGAAGATCCTTTTGCCAACCTGCTATGGAAGAGTTCCTTCGTGGTATCATATAGCTCACTTCTAACCTTTCTATCATACAATGCTTTCAGATGTTGAAGCATTGTAAAGGCTGTCATGTCCTCATGTTGCTTTTGCAGCTCGGGACTCATTGAAGCGAACATGATACAATATGCATTTTCATAATCATCTAAATGCTTCTGATATGCATTTGTTACTACTTGAGCAACATCAGCAGCAGGCTCATTAGGAACAGGACTATCAAGGACATAGAGCAACTTCTCATTCCTAAGAACAATTCTTAGGTTTTGAACCCAGTCCAAATAGTTTGGGCCAGTAAGTTTATTGTCAAACAAAATAGTACGCAAGTTCGTGTTGTTATTCATTTTCTACAACAAGAAAATAAAGATAGAATAAGAATTCAAATTTATGCAATTTACAAAACCAAAATACACAAATATATGGACTTAATAATATCTTGGTTTTGCTCCCACTATTTTATCCAAATCAATATCCCTCAAATTGATTCGAGAATTTTCTCAAAATTCTTAGTAGGCTAGAATCCCATCTCAATTATTTTTAATCTTGAGTTAGCTCAACAAATCAAAAATAATTTTAATGAGTAGGTATTAATTACCAATTGCAACTTATTTGCAACTCCTAGATATTTAGGTTATCAACTTTTGATACACATATCATATATGTCTCCTAACCCTTGCCTCAAAGACTTTTGACTTTGAGTTAGCTCAACAAATCAAAATCTTTGTTGAATCATACCCATTATTCAGAGATCTTATCTCATAGTTTGAAATACATTTTTGGTAAGACAAACTTGAGTTAGCTTAACAAGTTACCCTAACAAAAACTGTTTTAAACTATAATAATGGAAGGCATTTAAATTGATTTAATATCTAATTGAGGGATTAAATTATGGTCTCATCATTTACATATATATCATATGTAATAAATATTTGATTATATTAAATATACAATATGCAATTAAATAATCTAATCATTTAATCAAATATTAAATCACATATGACATAACAATTGAATAATCACATCAAACAATTATAAACAAATTTTAGTCATAAATCTTGTATGCATTACATTTCTAATCATATTAGAAATATTATTGAATTAATTGAGAAGTTTTATGGGCTAACATAAAAGTTTTCAAATCTTGGGCCATTATAAATAAATAACAGAAATTAAAAGAGCCTTAACATAAATAAACTCTTTATAATGAAAAATATCCCAAATTTATTTATTTATTTATTTAGTATTGGTTCAATTGGATTTTAACCATTTGGTGTTAATGGACTCAAGATCCACTCTATAGGCTAGGAAACTTAAGCCTTGGTCCAAACCATTTGGCCCAACTCCTAACTTGGAGCTCGCCATACCATCTGGCCCAATTTTGGTTACAAGCCCACATTGAACAAAAGGAAGTCAATTCCTAAATGTGGACCTGATCCAGCCCCAATGGCCCAACTAAATTAAAAGGAGCCCAAGCAGCCACTTAATTAAAAGCAGTCCAATGGCCCAATGACCCATTAGAATTTTTTTTAAAAATAAATACAGCCTGATGACGTCATCTGATGATGTCACCAGTGACGTCATCCTTAGCCTCTTATGCTGACATCAGCCCTATGGTTGACGTCAGCATGACGGCTAGGGGTGGCAATCAGGTCGTGTTTCGGGTTCGCGGATCATGTTTTGACAGGGGTATTACAGGTTTTATACAGACCCGAACACGACCCGCGAACCTGTTTGTGTCAAAAAACGTAACCTGAACACGACTTGTTTATTTTTCGGGTAACCCGACACGACACAAAAAAACCTATTTAACACGAATTTTTTTTTAAAAAATAATAAATAAACTTTAAATTATTACGATTTTTTTAAAATAATAAATTAATAATAAATAAATAATTTTTAAACTAATTGTTCAAAAGGCCACAAATAATCATAGCCTCTTCATTTAAACAAATTACTAACAACTTCCATCTCCCCTACTTATAATTGTGTTTTCCCTTCCTTCTTTCATCCAAAGTCAATGTGGGATATGAAAATCCCAAAGGAAAAACTAAAAAATGCTAATACAAGGAATTAAACCCTAGTCTCTAAGGTAAGTAGTCAAGACACTTACCACTATGCTATAACAAACACATTGATAACTAACAAACAAATAGTATTATTATATATAAGTTAAACGTGTTAACAGGTCGACCTGAACACGACCCATTTATTTTGCGTGTTATTCGTGTCCGACCTGATTTCGACCCGAACCTGTTAAGGGGTGGACCTGTACCTGTTAATTACGTGTTAGGTTCGTGTCGTGTCGCAAATTGCCACCCCTAATGATGGCAGCACCTTTACTCTATTGGACAGCGTTAAAAGCTTTTTCGTTAGGAACATCCATTTTTACCGGAAATTCAAAAAGTTTTTTTGTATAGCAAACAACTAAGTAATAAAAGGTTAGAAAATTCGGAATCCACTCAAAAATCGACTCCCCTTTTTATTTTATATCAAATTCAAATTCTATTTCTATTAGAAATAATTATATAAAAAAAATGAAAAAAAAATATTAATACTTGGTTTAGTGACAAACTAATAAACACAAGATAAAATGGTTTACCTTCCACTGCGGCCTTTTAAAAAAAAAAAATTTCTTTGTTTTTTTTCTTTTTTACTGTAGCCGTTGCTTCAAAAAAAAAATTTCTAATTTTTTTTTTCTTTTTGCTTGCTGCCAACAGCTGTTTCAAAGAAAAATAAAAGAAAAATATATATAATTTTTTTTTTCAAAACATGAATCACAAGACAAAGAATTCGACAGACAACTTTCGACAAGCGGCAATAAATCAGAAAATTTTCAAATAAAATTTTCAACTTGTTACGTACGTGAAAAACAATTTTTCACTTAACAAAATAATTTTTCTCAATCATTCAACATAACACATACATATATGTAAACATAAACAATTTATATTCACATAGATTTATATTTATACGCAAATTAAATCCTATTCTCTGATACCACTGTTAGTAAATCATGTATGTCATAAACAAATTTATAGGCAGCAGAATTAAAACATGATTTTCACCAAGATCAATTTCAATATACGTATAAAATAAAAACCTGTTTTGATGACTGAAGATTGTGTCGTCAAAAGAAGTTTTGTCAACCACAGCCGCACAGACGTCCAGCCTCTAAGATATCTACATGAACTAGTTCTTAGGATCTCCTATGATTGATTGACACCAAGCCAATATGCTAGTTCTTTTAAGGAGCGTACAATCCTGCAAAATTTAGAGTTCAAGAGAACTCTAATAAAACAAAAGAAGAACTTTTTCTGTTGCAGTAAACTTTTCTCTGTCAAAAAGTCTGTACGTACGTTCTCTTTGGAACTTGGTGTCTGTCTCCTATTAAAAGGTAAGTTCTATCTGTTAGACAGTCTAACAGACTTATTAGAAATTCTATCATCATAGAATTCTTTTAATAAAATTAAAAATAATTTTAATTCTATTAAAATAAAACAATTTTATCTTATCACAACTTATCTTATAGGAGATCTTTTAAGTTAATTATTTTACAAATTAACCCCCATAATTATCACATAATTATTTAATCATTTTAACTCACAAACAAATTTTTTATGTGTGTGACCCTTAAGGTTGTTAATCACTTGACAATAAATAACAAATTATAATCTTAAATTTAATTGGCTTTAGTACAAAACCAACGTATATCCCTTTGACCACTCTTTGAGGCTATCTGCATACCCTCTTCTTTCACTTTGTATACTCATTGTTGGGGCTTTTGACCAAGAAAACCAGATCCAAAAAAACCTGTGTCTCTCCATAATATATTCTGGAAAGTTGCCTGGATTTCACTTGATCTACTATATTACATATATAAGAAGAGAAAAAGGTACAGACTTCCAACTTGTTTGAATACATAGTTCTTTACTTTATGTTAGTTTTTCCATTCTGTTAGCTTTAGGTACACTTGTTACAATTTTTACTGCCCAATAATTTGGTCCCGAGGTAAGGAATAACCAGTTACGCCAAAAGATGCGGTTAAGTAATTTTGCTTCCTCATGAATTACATCTTGATTCGTTATCTTTCTCCAGGAAAATGGCAGACATTTTCTCAACGATTGTTGCAATTTTTGATGTTTCGACCCAAATCAAAGAATATGTCATAATCCCATTAAAAATTCAGTACAGCTATCTATTTCGCTACAACAACGTCGTCAAAGGTCTAAGAGTTCAAAACCAAGAGCTTAATTCTTCAAGAGACCATCTGCAACAACAGATTCAAGCAGCTGAGAATAATCTTCAAGTTATTTTACCTCTCGTCAGGAATTGGTGTAGAAGAGTTGATGAGTTGAAGGAAAAAGCAGACAGAATTTTGGGAGACGAACAACAAGATCAAAATGGTTCTTGTATGCATGGGACCTGCCCAAATCTGAAGTTGCGTTATTCGCTTAGCCGAGAAGCCATGAAATTGACTGCAGATGCGGTTAAACTCCAAAAAGAGTACAGAGAGTTTGGGAGCCACATAAGTGATCCTGCTCCTGCACCTCCTATGGGAACGGAAACATCTGACACCCTCGAGTTTGATTCTCGGAGGTCTAAAGAGGAAGAAATCATGTCCTATTTGAGGGATAATTCTATCCGTATGATTGGAGTTTGGGGGATGGGAGGCGTGGGTAAGACCACAATGGCCAAGAAAATTGGGAAAAAGGCAATTGACGAAAAACTATTTGATGAAAGTGTCATGGCAGTCGTCAGTCAACAGGTAGATATACGAAAAATTCAACAAGAATTGGCAGAAGGCTTAGGCCTTCACTTGACACAGGAGACGGTATCCGTTCGTGCTAGGCAACTTCATGCTAGATTGAAGGACAAAAAGGTTCTCATAATTTTGGATGATGTTTGGAAAAGGTTGGATCCAGAGAAAGTTGGAATACCTTCCCAGATCAAAATCCTCTTGACATCTCGAGGTCTTTATGTTTGCAAAATGATGTCCATAGAGGAAGCTACCAAGATTTTAGCATTGGAAGTCCTAGATGTAGAGGAAGCTTTTTCCCTTTTTGGTAAGAATGCTGGTAGCGTTGTGAACCAATCGAATTTGCTACCATTAGCGAGAGATGTAGCAAAAGAATGCAAAGGCTTGCCTCTTGCCCTTGAGACGGTTGGTAGATCATTGAGAGGGGAAACAGATGAATCGATGTGGAAAGGATCTCTTTCGCAATTGCAAATGTCTGCACCAAAAAATATTACAGGATATCTTGAAGATGTGTTTCAACCTTTGAAACTAAGTTATGATCACCTGAAAAGCGATGAAGCTCATCTCTTTCTCCTTTGCTGTTTATTTCCAGAAGATTCAAAAATTGAAATTGAAAACTTGGTTCGTTATGGAGTAGGCTTACGCATCTTTTCACCACCCATAGAAAGCATCAATGCTGCAAGAAACAGGGTACATTGCTTAGTTAAGATGCTCATAGATCGTTGCCTGTTGATAGATGCCGGTGGAAATCCCTGGCCTACATATGTGAAAATGCATGATGTTATCCGTGACATGGCCTTATCAATTGCATCTAGTGGTGAGCATGTGTTTATGGTAAGTCATGGCAGGGGCTTAAGAGAGTGGCCAGGAAATGACTCTGGTGAGGACTATACTTGCATCTCACTAACCCCGGGGGAAGCCCTGGCTTTTCCAGAATTCATACGGTGCCCGAGATTGAATGCCTTGCTTTTGACATTTGATTTTTCAACTCCAGCATTAAAGGTACCAGTCAATTTTTTAAATGAGATTGCAGATGTTAGACTATTAAGCATTAATAGGCAAAGTAGATTTGATTCCGTCTTGCCATTGTCATTATCGTTCTTGTACCCACTAAAAAATCTTCGAGCTTTGCATCTGGATAGATGTGATCCGGAGAATATATACTTAATTGGCCAGCTGGTGAGTCTAGAAATCCTTAGTTGTCGTAGATCTGGCATTCGGGTGTTACCAAATGAGATTGGAGCACTCGCAAAGCTGAAGTTATTGGATTTGACTGCTAGTTGGCGTTTAAGGAATGTTGCACCGTGTGTCGTCTCCAAACTAGTCAAATTGGAAGAACTTCGGCTCTTGGAATGTCCAATTGAATGGGAGGGCGAAGAAGAAGGGAAAATGAGAAGCAATGCAAGCCTTGCTGAGGTATTTTCATTGAGAAATTTGAGGTTTCTGGAGATCTGGATTCGGGATTCAGAAGTAATCTCTCAAGAGACGGACCGCTTACAGAACTTGACAAGCTATTCTATATTCATAGGCAAGTCGTCTATGACATTTGATGTGGAAGGATCATATACTGATTGGAAACGTATGCTAGTCGGTGTTAATGAGAGAAAAGTCTCTCTGAATACAATTTCTATGTTGTTTAGAGATGTTGAAGTACTATGTGTGGAAGGCAACGGTTCCAAAGACTTGATAGATCCATTGGCGAGGCAAGGATTTGAAAGTATAAAGCATCTCGAAATACAGAGATTGGATTCGGTAAAACATCTAGCCCTGGGTAGTGATATTTTTCCTGTTTTAAGGCATCTGGTCTTAAGTGACATGAATGATTTGGAGGAAATTTGTCATGGCCCTCCATCAGTGCGATCCTTTTCTCAGTTAGAATACTTGTATCTTTATGACTTGGGGAGTCTCCTGTACTTGTGGAAGAGTGTTAGCGAAAAGCTTTGTCTGTCCAACCTAAAAAAAATAGAGATCAAAAGATGCAAAAATCTAAAATGGGTATTTCCACTATCAATAGCTGAAAGTTTATGCCAACTTGAAAGCATTGAGGTGTGGGATTGCCCAATGATGGAAGAGGTGTTCAAGGATGAAAGGGGCTCAGAAACTAGTGTTACTACCAGCAATCACATGGAATTCCCAAGCTTGAATCGGATGATCCTTCGCGGGCTACCAATGCTTTGTGCATTGTGCAAAGCTGTTGATGTATTCGAGTTTCCCTCAATGGAAACTCTGGAAGCGGAAATTGCTGAAGTGTCAACAAAAAATTGTTTGGTCAAGCAATTAGGCCAGGTAATGTCATCTTGCATCCTCTATATAATTATTTAAAGAATTTGCAGTTGAATTTGATACCCTGGAAAACATTAATTAAGATGGCAAGCGAACTAAAGTAATGTTATACTCTGACAGCTATTTGAATTTTGAAATATTTGAATACCATCTAATCTTCTATTCCTGGCAGTAAGTATTAACAAGTCTCCTATATTTGTTTGACTAATTCCACTAGTTTTTGTGTTTCCCTATCCAAATTAAGCCAAAAAAAAAAAAGGGCATTGGGTTTTTTGTTTGTTATGGGTAACGATTGCAAGATTTCCGTGCAATTTGTAATTTTATTAATGATTTGTTAAATATATGTTACTAAAAATTTAGGGGAAAAAACAAAAATAAAAGAAGTGTTAAAATAAAAATTCTCAAAAAATTAAAATTAATAAAAGCATGAAATAATATTTGTTGAATAAAATAACAAAAAGTATTTTAAAATAAAACTATGAAATAATGATTATAATTTAAAAATACTATAAAATGTAAAATTATAAATCATAAACTTTTTGCATATAAATAAAATCCGAATTGTAAGTTTAACTTTTATCATAACTCTATATTTTATATTTCATTACAATCTTTTAAAATTTTATATATAAATAAAGTGAATAATTAATTTATAGAAATAAAAATATCAAGTAACTAAAATTATAAAACAGAAAATTCAAAATCTTATAAATAAATATGAAAGAACTTTACAAAGTACAATTCATAAAACTCCAAAATTCGAAATGCACAAACAAACATTTCAAATTAGGGAGAATAAATAAGGTTAGTAAATAAATAATTTTTTACGAGTTTATGAGATTTAGAACTTTAATCGTCTCTTCAATTATTAAATATTAATATTAATGTTGGAGGACAATAAAAACACAAATTTTACCAAACATAATCACATCAAACGTAGAATACCAAACCACCAACAATGCCACCTTTATGTATTATCAACAACATAGTAACTAAATAAGGAATCGAATTTAAACTACAGACTAACAAAACAAATAAATAATAAGTAGTATAAATAGTGTAATATTGTAGATTGAAAGAAAATAAAACTAAAAGGTCAAATTTAATAAAGGCCGTCCCTTGCCCAAATAGGCCCCAAATTATAAAACTTTCTTTTTTGGACATAGTCGAATTTTGAAACCTTTTTTTTCATCATTGCCAATTAGTTCTATCTAACCCGTCCCCTTTTTTTCAGCCGTTCCAATCCCATTTTCTAATATAATACCATACCACCAACAATGCCACCCTCATCTATTATCAACAAAATATTAACTAAATAATAAATTTGGTGTTTTAAAATTTAAATGAATTAAAACTATAGAATAATAAAACAAACAAATAATAAACTGTAGAATAACAAAATAAACAAATAATAAGTAGTATAAGTAGGGTAATAATGGTTAGATTTAGAATTATAAAGATTTTTAAACATCTAATATCTACAGAATTAATAGAGAAATCTGACAATTTTTATAAACTGTTTTATATAATACTTTTTTTTTAATCTATAGTTTAATCAACCTCATCTAATCTAGTTTTAATGGACTTTAGGGTTTTTTTAAGATTTATAATGAAAATATAAAATTATTTAAAGGACAATTTAACTCACATTATGATTATGTTGAAACCAAACACGATAATTTTTATTAATTTATAGTAACTCTATTAGAACTCTAATATTATATTATAATTTTCTAAGAGTTATAAAATTACTAAATTACTAAAAATATAAAATTAATGAAAAAATAATTTAACTTACATTAATCATTATAATTATATTAAAATCGACTGACAAACTTTTTCCTTTTATATAATAGAGATAAGGGAGGTACTTTGTGTGGGGATTTTTATATTTAATATTAATAGTTAGAATGAAAAGTCTAAATTTCAATATTTTTAATATTATTGAAATTGCACTTACATTGTTAAGGGGTGGAATTTTGCAGATTTTCAAAATATTTTAGACCATATTTGGATGACTGGTAAAAGTTTCCATATTAATAGTTATCTTCGTTGCAAATATTTCATTCAGTGTTTTTTTCTTCTTTTTAATGTTGGTTATGTTTTCCAGAAAAAGAATAAATAAATAGAAGCAAAATATTTTTGCCTTTGACTTAACTAATTCAATATGAAAATTAAGCGAGGAAATCTTATTTATTTAAAACTTTATTGACTTTTCCCCTTCTATTAACCTAAGATTATTTATGAGAATTAAGCTAAGATTTTTCCCTTTTGACTTGGATGCTTTCAAATGCTAAATTATGGATAATTTACATTTCTATTTTTCTTTAATCAAACATATATTTTAAAATAGATGACATCTACAATCATTTATTTTATTTGTTTCCAAACATGTTTTTTCTTTTTTTGGTTTCTTCTTTAACCCAAATATATATTCAATTTATTTTATTTTATTTTTAACATGAGCAATAATGGGGTCTTTTCCTTACCTATGCCCTTGAAATTCTACATATTAATAAATTTTTATGATGTATTCTAGCCATGAAATATTGTAATGCATCTCGGCCTTCTTCACAAATTTGCATATACTTATAATTGAGTTTGACTTTTCTTTAATTTTAACTACTACGTGTATTGAAAATTATCAATTGTTACGAATGATACTACATTAGAATTAATCACTTATGTTGTCGTCACAAGCATAGTGCTATAAATGTCTAACCTAAGATGTGGTTGAATGCAAAGCATCTTGTTCTTGTAATATTGCAACTAAACAATTCCATTTTTAACTTACTTCTATAAATGTTACCGTATATGTTCCTAATTATTGTACTACTTCGGTTCTTAAAAAATGTTTACTTTTAATTTAGTATAATTTTTTTAAAGTTAGAACATACGATACATTTAATGTACAATTAAATGTATAATTTTACATTTTTATATTTACTTTTTAATTTTGGTTATGCATTGACATTATTAATAAAAAGAATATAAGAGTTTCACACTAAAAATAATTTTTTTTTGGAGCAAAGATTTTATTTTTTTTTAGGACGGAGGAGTATTAGATTAGACTTTTTAACTTAGTTTCTTTGTTTTATGTTTTGCTAAGGCATTTACATTTCAAAATCAATTCTATGCATGTTACTATACATTATGTTAATCTAGATTATTATAGCAAAATGTTAGAGGTGGCAATTAGGTGGGAATGAGTAGGAAATTGATGGGTGAGAATTTAATGGAATGGGTAATTTAATACCCACTAATTAAGTCTACATATTGGGTGAGAATGGGAGTTAATGAGAATAAGTAACCTCAATACAAAATTTGTTGCCTTTGATAGATAAAAAATGAAAAAGTAATTATAATAGAGTAAGTATAAAATAAATGCGATTAAAAAAAAAAAAGAAATATGAAAGGTTAAGATTGGAAGTATTGGATCAAAACTATATCACAAAATAAGAAAAAACTTTTACAGAAGTAAAATTACAATTGAAAATTACTATTAAACTTAAAAGTAATGAGAAACTAAATTGTAAACCATACTTATAAAGTAAAAATGAACAATCACCATAAAAAGATAAGTTTCCTCGATGGAATTGGCTTCATGTGAATCAATAGTTGTGATTTGATAATTTGATATATTACCTAAATTCCAGACTTTGATAATTACAAAATTTCATCTACATTAAAATCCTTAATTTAATTAATTTATAAGAAGGAGGAAGAAAAACGTGGATATGTATAACAATATTTGTTTGTAGTATTAATTTGGAATATTTCGGGATGTCCAATAAAATTTGAACAAATTAAATATCCTCCTAGAAAAATTGTATGACTAGTGAAACTCTTAATTTCTTTTTTAAAACTCAAAATTTTTAATTAAGAAATGAATAAGATAGTATTTTTGAACTGAATCCCTTAGAATTATTAATATTGCTTCTTTACCAAGTTGATAAAACATTTTGACATTATTGACTTTTAATTCTTGAAGTTTATCTTTTAAATATGGTCTTTTATCCCATTTAAAAAGTCATTTTTGTATGTATGTATATATGTGTGTATTGTGAAACTTATTAATTGTAAAAGTCTCATATCTTGCATATTTATTAAAATTTAGTTTCAAGTTGATTTTCATATCATAATTGTTTATCAAAATTTTAATGTAATATAATTATATTTTCTTTATTTGAAAATAAATAATTTAACATGAATAATTTGAAATTTTTAATAATTTAGTTTCAAGTTGATTTTCATATCATAATTGTTTATCAAAATTTTAATGTGATATAATTATATTTTCTTTATTTGAAAATAAATAATTTAACATGAATAAGAATTAAAAAAATCAATTAACAATAAATTAGAGTGTTAGGGCACTAAATATAAGCACAGACTAAAAATAAAGGCAGTAGAAATGAAAATATTAAGATAGATATACAAATACACTATATTAGATAAAATGAGTAATGAATACACTAGAAAGAAAATAGGGATAATCCCAATAGATGAGAAAATAAGAGAAACATGTCTAAAATGGTTTAGACATGTGCATAGGAAACACGTATATGTACCAATACAATACTTAGATATTAGAGAATTATTAAGTAAAACCGAAAGAAGAAGGGGAAGACCAAAATAAATTTGAAAAAAACTATTAAAAAATGAATTGTTTATTTTTAAATGAAAATATGTATTTCAATAAAAAATGATGTTGAAATATAATCTATATATAGTCAACCCATTATATACGATAAAAACTTAGTTAGTTATTGTTATAATATAGTACTCCCTCGGGTCCAAAAAAACAATCCACTTTGGTTAAAGTACAATTTTTTTTGAGTTGTTAGGTATAACTTATTTAATACACCACTAAATGTATAATTTAAAATTTTTATCCTTGCTTTTAAATTTTGAATATATATAATTATTATTAGTAAGGATATTTTAATAATTTAGTTTAAAAGTGAACTCTTTTTTTGAGACAAGAAAAAGTTTTCAAAATAGACTATTTTTTTAGGACGAAGGGAATAATATGTATAATTTGGAATGTTACAATATAGTAATATATATATATATATATAAAGTTCTTATCTTGCCTTGTTTGCAGCATGGTTATTGAGCATATGCAATTTTTATTATTGGATTATGACACTAAGTTTCTTTTACCTAATTATTCCTGCATTCTTCTCTTTGTTGTTTCTTTCTGCCCTATAAGCTTGACTATGAAAAAGCAATGAGTATCTTTCTGGGTTTATCTCTATTTTGTTTGAGACTCCAAATTTTAATGCATATTTTTGCCACTCTCTTGGCTGACTATTTAAAAAAAAAGGAATTGTATAATTCAGAATGTGCACTTGTGCAACTTTTTTTTTAAATTGATTTATGTTTTTGTTTCTATGAATTGTAAAAAGATTGAATTTGAGTAATCACACTTCATTATTGCTTATATTCTCCAATTTAGATATCTATGTATAATTGGTGTTCTACTAAACTAAAATGCTTGAATAACTTAATAGTTAATATTACTATGAGATGTTTTAATGGAGTACTTTTAGTAATATAACATCCTATATATTTTAACAAAACCAAATAATATAACATCCATTAATAAGATAATGGAGTACAATATGGAATCTCAATTGTTATTCAAGCAATTAGAATGTTGTCAGGGACTGTAGCAAAAAATGAAAAAAAAACATGAAAAAATTATCCTTATTGCACTACACATTTGTTTAAGCATGTACTGATGTTCTTTTCTCAAAAATAAAACCTAAATACAGTAGACTCATTATGATTCGTTCAACTGGCATGATATTTCATGAATTTTCTGCAGCAGTACTTTATCTTCTATAACTGCTGCTTGTTAAAAATTTTGTATTTACGGCATGTAAAATGCCATTTTTGCCATTAAATTTCAAGTTTACACTGAAATACCTACATGTCTTTTTTTTCTTTTTTTCTTTTTAAAGAAAAATCAATCCAATCAATCCACCTCACAAAGAAAGCAAAGTATACACTATGTATGTTTTGTTATTGATTTCTTGTTATATGCAAATGATCTGTAGGTCAAATGCCTGAACTTATCATATCTAAACATGAGCGGGCTTGGCATGGAGATATTTTACCGTGAAGTCCAGATTAGCATCTTTACTGAACTGAAGGAGGTGGAAATTAGGTCTTTTCATAGTTTGACAACCTTATTTTCTTCGGACGTCTTTAGAGGTCTTATCAATCTGAGGAAACTAATTGTGGGACGTTGCTTCATGTTGGAAGACATTGTGAAAATGGAAGAGAATGAAGATGAAGGACATAGAAATGGAACAAGCAAAATAATAACCCCAAAGCTTGAAAAGTTGTACCTTTCAAGGTTACCTAAAATCCGTTACTTTTGCTCCTTCAGCAATGCTGTAGAATTGCCATCACTTCGAGTAGTCTGGATTGAAGATTGTCCGAAAATGGAAACATTTGCTCTGAATTTGTCTTGTAGTAGTAGCATGTCCAATAGCTCAATCCCAAGGTTCTTCCTCAGCGAACAGGTTTGAATTTTCTTCTCCATTTTAATTAATTGAGTACATTCATCTGGATCTTGCTATTTAACAAACCAATTTATGAACTGGCTCAAGAAGTGAATGCAATAGTACCTTATAGGTTGCGTTGTAGGTGACTTTTTTATTGTTTATATTAATTCATAGCCAATAATTAAAATAGCACTAAATAACATCCAAAGTTATCTAATTGATACCTTATTTGTTTTTATCTTTTCCAAACATTTGTGCAACTCTCTTAAATTTCTCATTGGATTGCACATGTATATATATAGGCTAAATTATTCTACTTAAAATTAGAGAACATTTTGACAGGTTTTGTAGGCCTCAAGAGTACTAATGAAATTAATATATATGTGGCTAGGATACTAATTTATGAATTGTTAAAATATTGTTTGAAGATCAAAATTTTGAAAATTTGTCGAAGGGTCTTATATATGATTCTTGATTTGTATTCATTGTCTCATCATGTTCGTAGTTGAGTTCTATTACTCCCATTCATTTGATAAAGAAATTAACAATAAGAGTATTACTTTTTCAGGTCGTGGATAATCTTTTTTAGATTTTAAATTAATTCAAGAGCAATAATAAAAAGAAGTGATAAATCAACTACAGAGCTTCATTTTTATTTGTTTAATAATGTATCTCATTTATGAATTAATGCATAAACTAATTTGTGCAGGTTACTTGTCCTAACCTAAAGCGGTTGAGGCTTCGGGAGCTCAAAGGTTGCAGCCAATTATTTACTCCTCGTACATTTGGTGGTCTCACTAATCTTGAAAGCCTAGAGGTAGCCTACTGCTTGATGTTGGAAGAAGTGATTGCCAAAGAGGATGTTGATGATGAAGGCGGCCGAGAGATGGAGGAGGTGGCTGTTAAGTTACCAAAATTACGCTTTTTAATACTTGTAGACTTACCAAATCTACGTGGATTTTCTCACATGCACAGAGATTTAGAATTACCATCACTAGAATGGATGGAAGTGCGCAATTGCACTGAAATGAAGACTGCTTTCTCTTTGGGTCGTGGATCTGTTCGCATGTCAAAGGGTGCAAGAGTTTATGGAATGGGAGATCCAGAATTTGCGTCCAAATTGTTTTTCAATGGAGAGGTATGCCTTTCAGCCTTTACCTAATTACATAATTAAGGCACATAGATTATCTATTGCACTTCACACCTACACACAAAATTTGATGTCATGTCATAATTTAACAAATCAAGAGCTAACACGTACTTTCACAATTTCTCAACTGAATGCCAAAACTTTTAATTGGAATCTAATGGGCAACATTATCCCCTGAATTTACAATTTATTCCACGAAATGAATAGAAACACTATTCACTAACATACCTAGGAAACTTGGCAGATATATATATATATATATATATATATATATAGAAATTAATTATCTGTTTAATTAGTGAGAGACAAATTGAAAATAACTGTATTATGTGTCTTCTAATTATATTACATCAGCTGCTACCATAGTGAAAATGAAAAAGTATTTGTTTTAAAAGTGGCCAACTGTTGTGTTTACAGATACTATCTCACATTAGAAAATTAAGAAGAATTAGAAATTTAGAAGACCTAATAAGTGGCAAGGGACAAAAACTCACTAGATTAAATTTGTGAGCTCAAATGGGCTCTTACTGCTTATTGTGCCACTTTAGTTGGGCTTTCCATATATAAAACCTACCCAACATCAACAAATAGATCAAGAAACACAAAAGTAAGATACAAGTATCATGCAATTAATTGAAGTTTAGCCCAAAAATGAATATGAAATATATATGCCATGAAAAATATAAACTAGACGTTGCAAATTGAAGAAGAATTTATGGATACTTTTTTTTCAAGTGTGGCCAAGGAAAGATACTATTATGAAAGGTCCAAAATACATTCATTTGAAGTTTAAGTCATGCATCCTTTTGATGGCTTTTCTTTAGAAAAATTGAGTACTATTTTTTAGTTTAGGTGCATTGCACGTGAAGATTTTTAAAATTAATGTTGTTGAATTAAATTATCTATTTTTTGCAGTAGACTTCTTTTCTTTTAAAATTAACTAGCTTAAAATTTTGGTATAAAATTTGTTAATTTAATTCAATTTTCTCTATGTTTAAACTTTTAAAGATTACTTGAATATCTCAAATTATAGTTTCCTAGTATTGTGTTAATTAGTTGTAACCAATTTTGTCCATAAAGAGAATTAAATCTAGTGAGTTGTTAGTTTCAGTTCCTTTGACTTTGTAAGGCTTTAAATCCATTCGGTATAAATTAATTTTTGAGACGCATATTAAAAGAATATTAAATGCACTATGGTGAACGTTTCGGATCTAAACAATTCAATTATTGATGATATGACCTTGTTATAATTTATATTGATAAGATTACATTCTCAATTATTGTTGACTTTGAGTCAAAAGAGGTATTAATAGTTTTTTTTAAAACCGTGAGAAGATATTGCTAGTTTTACCAAATTTCAATAGAGATAAATATAATTAACTGAATTCTAATGTTTATTATTATAAAAGACTTTGGACTAGTTTGTTCTTATGGAAGATTTTGGATTGCGTGCAGCATCGCCAAGACGAAGATAGTTTAGACAATGGCTGCTTTATGTTGCTTCCAAGTGATCTCTTATTTACTTGGGACTACGGGTGGAAAGTTTCGGTGGTGAAAGGATCAAGGTAATAAAAAATAGTAATGATAATAATACTTAGCTCACGTTAAAACTTAACATGAGAAACTAATGAATCCCAATCAAGAAAAAAGAAGAAAGAATTGATATTAATAATTAAGTATATTTGTTTTTTTCCCATTAAAGAATTGCCCGTAATATTACAACACATTTTGTACTTATAGTAGTTCGATAATTGATTGTTTGCTGCAGTGATGTCTTCTTCCCTGGTCACTGGAGGAAAGTGTGTGGCAAATTTGATATGGAAAAGCTTTTATCAGGGATTGTGTATGAGATAGTTTTTGTGATAATGCTAGAAAGTCTAGTGCAAATTGATCACAGCATTCCTGAGCTTGAAATTGTTATAGAAAATGATAAGCGAATACAGAATATGATAGATATGCCAAGGGATCAGTGGGTAGAAATATTGGCCGGGGAATTAAGGCCATCGTCTGGCCAATGTGGAGAGATCACATTTTCTCTTAAAAATAATTGCCCCATAATTTCTGTACTTTTGAAAAGTGTAAGTATTCGAGTGAAAGAAACTGTTGCATAGCGAAAAATTGCATTGGATGTTATATGAGATCCTAAAATATGTAGTACATCTTCTCGTTTCATAACTATTTGGAAATGAATGTATGCATTGATTTCCATTGTTCATAAACTATCAGTGAGATGGTTCATGATGTTTAAGTTTGACTGTACTATTAATAAGAAATAATTGATGTTTTATTTTAAATGATGGATCTTGCACTCTAGAGATTAAAAAAAGGAAATTACGCGTGTTTTCTGAATGCAAAGGTTGAAATCAATAATAGAGTAGTATTTTTGCTATTAATACCCATCCTTTCATAATAGTCAAAGCGATGGGGATTTTTTTTAATATTGAATTTTACCATGGGAACGAAGTTTCAATTGTGAATTATCCTTTTTTCCCCGCTTATCCATCAAAATAAACATACTCTTTTCATTGAAATACCCATAAGCTTTCTATCAAGAAATGGAAAGTTTAATATCTAAACTATAATCCAAATATCCTAATTGCAAAAAAAATATAATTGTTTTTACATTGGTCTTTTTAGTTCTCATTGAAATGTCCAAATACTAACAAGGTAATTAAGGATCCTACATCAAAATTTCTTGCAAAATCACACTAATTACTTCGCATTCTTGTGTAGCAAACATAAATGTGATATTATGGTATTTGATTCTGGTTGGTAATAGGTGGCTATAATAGCAAAACTGTATCAAACTAAAACGAGTGAAAGTTGGACGTGGTAAAAGAATGAGAGTTATATAGACAAGGATTCATAGGTGTTGATTTTGAAAATAGAAAAGCAAAGGTAAGCCAAGCAAGATAACCTAACACCTTGGAAGCCTGTCAATATCCATTCCACTCTATCAACACTAAATCGCTTTCTTATCTAATCTCGAAAAATGGTAAAATGAGTAGCCACAACACATTCTTTTGTTTTATTATCTTTAACTGCCAACAAATATTGACTTGCTTCCAGATAAGGCTAGTTTAGGATGCACCAAGAGGTGTAAAGATTTCAAAGAGGTTTGATCATGCAACATTCAACTCACCTATATAATTAAATTAGTTTAAGAAAAATATTCGCTCATCCTTATGAAGCGAAACTATAGATCATACCTTAGATGCACCTTGGGAGATCATCTAAACATTCATACCAATAGTTCGAAGAACATGGAAGGCTTGCCATGAGAAGCAAGAATAATTTAGACACAAATAGACAGCAAACATACAGTGAGATTGAACCTAACAAAAACAACAAGACTCATAACCATTGGACAACAAAAAAACATGGAGAAAATAGAATGATCAATTCTATATATATTTTCAGAGTAAGCAAATAGTTACATGGAAAAATGCCAAGTTGAATAGAACATTGGAAAACATTGCTATTAGGAAACAATAGGACTGCAAATGATCTAACAATTTATCACATGTTTTAAGTTTCACTTATATTGAGCTGTGTATGCATTATTCTTGTTGGTGAGTTTTATTTCTAACCACAAAAAAAAGGTATATTTGAAACATTTCTTTTCTTTTTCTTATCTAATAGTGAAAATAGTGCCAATTCTATAATGAATTAGCAAATGCTCTCATTACTATAAGAGTAATCCTCCATTACTTCAGTATCACACATCAAGATATGAATCCTAGTAATACAAACTAGGGGTGTTCATTTTGATCCGCGGATCGGATCGATCCGTTGATCCAAACTTTCAGATTGAACCGGATCAAAAAAGGATAGGACCGGATTAATGTAGTTTCGGATCAGATCGGATCAACGGATCGATCCGTTTTTATCCAAATTGAAGGAAAAAAATTCTTTAAAAAATAGTTAATATTAGTTATAAAATATAAATTAGTATTCTTTGATAATTCAAATAATTATTTAATTAAAATTAGTCAATTTATGATAAAATAAATTAAAATATTTATATAAAAATACACAAATTAAAATATTTAGATGAAATTTATTTATTATCTTTATATAAAAATAGATAATTTTTTAACATGAAACAATTAATTTCAAACCTAAATTAAATTACCTAAAATTATATATGAAAATGAAAACAATAGCAAAAAAAAAAAAAACAAAACACACACACACACACACACAAAAACACAAAAAAGGGAAAAGAGCAAACGGATCACTTTGGATCAAAACCTGATCCGAAATTTTCAGATCGGATTGGATCGGATCATGATCCGCTCAAATGCGGATCGGATCATGGTCAAGTTACTAATTTTGAACACCCTTAATACAAACCTAAGAGATCTACTTATGATGAATACAGGGAGCTGCTTGGTTACAAGAAAAAACTATTGAAAACACTACAAAGACATGAGAGTTGCTAAAGTAACAACAGTAAATTTTCATATTGAGAAAAAATTCTACTAATTTCAAAAAATTTTCCCTCCAATCCACTTTTTATTCTCTATCAAAAATACTTTTTCCTACAAAGAATTCCCACCAAAATAAGGGTACCACAAGCCCTGTGATTATAACAATATGCCCAAAATGGTATTCTTATGCTTCATCATTTGTTTTTTAAGATATTGGATATCTGTCCCAATATTATTTCCTTAAAATGGTGTTGATATAGTTGATCATTTGTTTTTTGAAGTACTTAGAGAGTTAACAGATCACAGTGAAATTTTCTCATGCACTGCATTTAATTAATATTGGATATCTAGGGAAAAGAGAGGCCTATTTATAAGCCTTCTCCCTAGGTCACACCTCTCTTTTCCTCTATTTGTTTTTTCAAATAATGTAGATTGTGTGAGGCATAAATTAATTCCTTAATAGCTGTCCACTAACATCTCTCCTTTAAAGATTTAAGGTGAATGTTAATCAATTTTCACACCATTATTTTTACTTTTGTTATCATGTTGCTTACATCTCCATCAAAACAAAAAAGGATCAACACTAAATAAATTTTGTTTTTTTGACTGTTTTTAACTTAAAATAAAAGCAAAAAAATTGAACCTAAAAACACAACCTACAAAATTGGAATCGTACACACTTCTAGTTTGGTGTTCATTTTACCTTCAATTAATTTAAAGTTCAAGGTGAAAATGAAGTTTTAAGGTTCGTATATTGTCCAACAATTTAAGTAAGCTTACTAGTCTTGCTAATTGGTAATTGGTTATATTTTGTTTTGGTTTGGTCATTCTAATTATCAAGATTACCTTAAACTAAATATGCTTTAAAATGGTTGAGCAAATAAGCACATAATATGGAAAAAGAAAAAAAGAAAAAAGTGATTTACGTACACAATCTTGGGTAAAAACTATAGGTTAGGTAAAAGAATGTCACAATAAGAGGAAAAATTAGAAATTTCACAATTATCTATTCTAGAAGATAGATTAGAAGAGGAAAAATTAGAAATTTCACAAAATTAGAGTATTGGTGAAGACGAAGAATTCGAGGAAATGGACAGAGATAGATAGATAGATACTCCTATCCTATAATAATCACATTATTCATTTCTCTGTCGATCCTTTTGGCTTTGGCTGCCGTGTCAACTAAAAGTTTAGAATCAATGTAATGAAAAAGCTAATTTTCATCTTCCATAAAAATAACATTTGCTTTCTTTACACATTGGCTTGCTTCTTGGTAATCTTTCTTTTTTTTTTTTTTGTGGGTTTGTCATCGGAGTAAAAAAGGTTCATTTGTTTGACAGAGGTTAATTAATCACTCATCCTAAATAAGTTTACTTAAACCCGATGGAGACTTGTAATAGATTTTATTTTCGTTCGTTGTGAAATTTGTTTTTAATATTTTACAAATGAAATTTGTTTATTGTTTACGTATTAAAAAACATATATACGCTTTGTAGCAAGAAAAGAGTATATATATTTTTTCATAAAATTAGATAAAAATTTTATATTATTTTTACTAATGCTAATATGTAGGATTTAAGATGAAAAACAATAAGGATAAAAATGAAAATTATATATTTAAGAATATATTTATATATTGTATTTTATAATTAAAAAAATTATATTTTTGAGACCGATATAGTATTATGTTTATTTGATCAATTGATGAATATCACTACTATTCTAGATTGATTGAAAAACAAGAAATATTTACAAATTATATGGCCTTGGTATTACCATTTACAAATGTTAACAAAGTTGGGTTTCTTTAAATCAATGGAATTCTTTAATTAAACATCAAAAATCAAAAGAATTCATAGAGATGTCAAAGAATTTCAGTTCCATGGACTAATGAAAATTTTCATGTATGGGCTCGTTGTTGGCCTCGACAAGAGGGCGTGAATTTTACCCACTACATTATGCACCAGAGAAGCCCAGTCACCATTATCACTTTGGGTTTTTTTTTGTTTTTTTTACCAACTTTTTGCAGGAAGAGCCAAGCAATTAACATGGACTGGTCTTCCACGTAGGAGTGTAAACAAATTAGCACGTTTGGTGAATAGTTCGTGAACAAATTCAATTACGTTCGTTTATGTTTTTTTTTCACCAACTTTTTGCATGGAGAGCCAGGCAATCAACATGGACTGTTCTATCAACAAATAGATCAAGAAACACGAAAGTAAGATGCAAGTATCATGCAATTAATTGAAATTTAGCCCAAAAATGAATATGAAATATATATGCCATGAAAAGTGTAAACTAGACGTTGCAAATTGAGGAAGAATTTATAGATACTTTTTTTAATTTTGGCCAGGGAAAGATACCATTATGAAAGGTCCAAAATACATTCATTTGAAGTTTAAGTCATGCATCATTTTGATGGCTTTTCTTTAGAAAATTGAGTACTATTTTCAGTTTAGGTGCATTGCACGTGAAGATTTTTAAAATTAATGTTGTTGAATTAAATTATCTATTTTTTGCAGTAGACTTCTTTTCTTTTAAAATTAACTAGCTAAAATTTTGGTATAAAATTTGTTAATTTAATTTAATTTTCTCTATGTATAAACTTTTAAAGATTACTTGAATATCTCAAATTATAGTATCCTAGTATTGTGTTAATTAGTTGTAACCAATTTTGTCCAAAAAAGAATTAAATCTCGTGAGTTGTTAGTTTCAGTTCCTTTGACTTTGTACGACTGTAAATCCATTTGGGATAAATAATTTTTGAGACGCATATTAAAAGAATATTAAATGCAATATGGTGAACGTTTCGGATCTAAACAATTCAATTATAGATGATATGACCTTGTTATCATTTTTATTGATAAGATTATATTCTTAGATTTTACCCCAAAAGTCTAATCAATAAGGATAATTTAAAATAATTTTTCAGATTAATTAGTAAAGCAATCCACGCACACACAAAAAGTAAGAAAGAAAAGTAAGAAAGAGTAAAGCAATGCACTATGTTAAAAAAAATCCTAATTTTTTAATGGAAAATTTTATTTTTAGTGTCTTAATTTGAGAATGCGTAACAAACAAGAATACAAGATTACTTTTCCCAATTAGTGATTATTTTTGGAATAGAAACAAGAATTAAACAAGTATCTGGATGACCTCATCAATACTAAATAATTATCTTATATTGACAAAGAGAGCGTATAATGTTTAGAGATAATTACATTCTCCTCCCTCAAGAATTGGTAAAATTATCAAAAACTCTGTATTAATTGAAAAAATTATCAATACCATGTAAACTAGTCAAACCTTATTATTTAATCGCTGATGATAATGTTAGCTAAAAAAATTATATTTTATAAATAGATTTACCCATTAACATTTTTCATTAATTATTTTATACAAAACTACATTTATAACTTTTTATTAAAAAATGAAAAATATTTGTTTTATGTAATTGAGTAATAGGTATATTTTTCATGTATTTGAATTTGAATATGAAGGTTAAAAAATTGGTACACTAACAATAAAAAAACCAAATTTAAGAAAATTATAAAATTAAAATTAAAATTCTAAATTATCATATAACATTTATGATTGAATGTCATTTTTTTCCACTTTTAATGTTATTTTATTTTTAATTTACCAACTGATACGTATTTTTGTCTTTTTATGCTTTTCAATTGTTGACTTTGAGTCAAGAGAGGTATTAATAGTTTTTTTCAAATGGTAAGAAGATATTGCTAGTTTTACCAAATTTCAATAGAGATAAATATAATTATCTAAATTCTAATGTTTATTCTTATGAAAGACTTTGGACTAACTTATTCTTATGGAAGATTTTGGACTGCGTGCAGCATCGTCAAGACGAAGATAATGTAGACAATGGTTGTTTTATGTTGCTTCCAAGTGATCTCTCGATTACTTGGGACTCGAACGAGGAACCTTCAGTGGTGAAAGGATCAAGGTAATAAAAAATAGTAATGATAATAATACTTAGCTCAAGTTAGAAATTAACATGAGAAAGTAATGAATCCCAATCAAGAAAAAAGAAGAAATAATTGACATTAATAATTAAGTAAATTTTTTTCCATTAAAGAATTGTCCGTAATATTGCAACACATTTCACACTTTTAGTAGTCCATTAATTGTTTGTTTATTGCAGTGATGTCTTCTTCCCTTATAACTGGAGGAAAGTGTGTGGCAAATTTGATATGGCAAAGCTTTCATCTGAGATGGTGTATGAGATAGCTTTTGTGATAATGCTATTTAATCACAGCATTTGTCAGCTTGAAATTACTATAGCAGATGATAAGCGAATACAAAATATGATAAATATGCCAAGGGATTAGTGGGTAGAAATATTGGCTGGGGAATTGAGGCCATCGTTTGGCCAATGTGGAGAGATCACATTTTCTCCTAAAAATAAAGACAACGAAAGTGATGTACTTTTGAAAGGTATAAGTATTCGTGTCAAAGAAACTATTGCATAGGAAAAAAATTGCATTGGATGTTATTTGAGGTCCTAAAATATGTAGTACATCTTCTCGTTTCATGACTATTTGCAAATGAATGTATGCATTGATTTCCATTGTT
Source organism: Gynochthodes officinalis (assembly GCA_020080225.1). NCBI lineage: Eukaryota > Viridiplantae > Streptophyta > Magnoliopsida > Gentianales > Rubiaceae > Gynochthodes > Gynochthodes officinalis. The sequence goes on along the minus strand of CM034625.1, from coordinate 29,429,484 downwards.
CATAAACTATCAGTGAGATGGTTCATGATGTTTAAGTTTTGACTGTACTATTAATAAGAAATAATTGATGTTTTATTTTAAATGATGGATCTTGCACTCTAGAGATTAATAAAAAGGAAATTACGTGTGTTTTCTGAATGCAAAGGTTGAAATCAATAATAGAGTAGTATTTTTGCTATTAATACCCATCCTTTCATAATAGTCAAAGCGATGGAGATTTTTTTTATAATAAAATTTAATATTGAATTTTACCATGGGAACGGAGTTTCAATTGTGAATTATCATTTTTTCCCCACTTATCCATCAAAATAAACATAATATTTTCATTGAAATACCCATCAGCTTTCTATCAAGAAATGGAAAGTCTAAAATCTAAACCATAATCCAAATATTCTGATTGCATCAACAATATAATTTGTTTTACATTGGTCTCTTTATTCCTCATCGAAATGCTCAAATACTAACAAGATTATTATAGATTCTACATAAAAATTTCTCGCAAAATCATACTAATTACTTCTTATTCTTGTGTAGCAAACACAAATATGATATTACGGTATTTGATTCTAGTTGGTAATAGGTGGCTATAATTGCAAAACTGTATCGGACTAAAACGAGTGAAAGTTGGATGTGGTTAAAGAATGAGAGTTATATAGAAAAGGATTCATAGGTGTTAATTTTGAAAATAGAAAAGCGAAGGTAAGCCAAGCAAGACAACCTAGCACCTTGGAAGCTTGTCAATATCCATTCCACTCTATCAACACTAAATCGTTTTCTTATCTAATGTCGAAAAATGGTAGAATGAGTAGCCACAACATATTCTTTTGTTTTATTGTCTTTTGCTACCAACAAATACTCACTTGCTTCCAGATAAGGGTAGTTTAGGATGCACCAAGAGGTGTAAAGATTTCAAAGAGGTTTGATCATGCAACATTCTACTCACCTATATAATTAAATTATTTTAAGAAAAATATTCGCTCATCCGTATGAAGAGAAACTACAGATCATACCTTAGATGCACCTTGGGAGATCATCCAAACATTCACGCCAATAGTTCGAAGAACATGGATGGCCTGCCATGAGAAGCAAGAATAATTTAGACACAAATAGACAAAGAGCATACAGTGAGATTGAACTTAACAAAAACAACAAGACTCATAACCATTGGACAACAAAAAAGCACAGAGAAAATAGAATGATCAATTATATATATATATAGATATATATATTCAGAGTAAGCAAATAGTTATATGAAAAAATGCCAAGTTGAATAGAACATTGGAAAACATTTCTATTAAGAAACAATAGAACTGTAGATGATCAAACAATTTATCACATGTTTTAAGTTTCACTTATATTGAGCTATGTATGCATTATTCTCGTTGGTGAGTTTTATTTCTAACTAAAAAAAAAAAAAAGGAAAACGGAATATTTGAAACATTTCTTTTCTTTTTCTTATCTAATAGTGAAAATAGTGCCAATTCTATATTGAATTAGCAGATGCTTTCATTACTATAAAAGAGTAATCCTTCATTATTTTAGTATCACACTCACACATCAGGATATGATTCCTAGTAATACAAACCTAAGAGATCTACTTATGATGAATATAGAGAGCTGCTTGGTTAGAAGAAAAAAACTATTGAAAACATCACAAAGACATGAGAGTTGCTAAAGGAACAACAATAAATGTCCTTCTTATTGAGAAATCCAAAGGGGGAATTGGTCGTTTCCGAAATTAGTAATGACCTCTAGATCTTTCAATCAAGGAAATAATTGATCTGTGTTGAAGGAGTTTCACATCTAAAACTTTCTTAGGCTTTGTTTGGATTGACACTTATTTACAAAAAGTTAATTTTTCTTTCAAAATAAATAAAATATTCAAATATTTTTTTTTATCTCATTTCAAAATTTAAATTCAAAATTAAAACTTTGCTCCCAAATTCTCTTATACTGATTTCAAAATTTTTTTCCTCCAATACACTTTTTATTCTCTCTCCAAAATACTTTTTCCTACAAAGAATTCCCACCAAAATAAGAGTACCACAAGCCCTATGATTATAACAATATGCTTAAAATGGTATTCTTATGCTTAATCATTTGTTTTTTAAGATATTGGATATTTGTTCAAATATTATTTCCAATGGTGTTGATATACTTGATCATTTGTTTTTTGAAGAACTTAGAGAGTTAAGAGAAAACATATCACAGTGAAATTTTCTCATGCACTGCATGGTTAAAAAACTAGTATTTATAAATAATAATAATAATAATAATAATCCTATGGAGCTTTGGTCTTATACAATTTTTATAAATGTATAATCTCTGGTTTTTATGCTTTTATCATTCTTTTTTATCCTAGTCTCTTAATAGGTTTAAATATCTTCATTTACACTCTTGATTTGCTCACTCAAAATTAGGTAATCATGTTATCAAGGTCTAATCTTACAACTACAACGACTAAATTGACTTTTGTCCCACTATATAAGATTAATTATATAGATCATATCTCACCATCACTTCTATTATTATATTTTCATTTAAGTTTAAATAATCATATCATTTTTAATAGTCTCTTTCCAAGTTTTTTAGGTAATTCATCTCATTTTTAATAGTTTCTTTGTAAGTTTTTTATCTTCTCATTTCTCTTTTATTTTGTTCCTAGAAAATCTTCACAATATGGTAATGAGGACTTACGTATTATTTTACACCAAATAATTCCTTTTTCATGGGGCCAAATTTTTTTAATCCGTATAGTATTGATTATTGTTCAAGAACTATACTATAATGATGGTATGACTATGATCTTCATTATTTGGTGTACATTTCTTCAAAAGAGTGGTACAAAATATTTTGTAAGAATTTTTTTTAAGTTTTTTCTATTAATAAAACTTGACAATGGTTAAAAAGTGTACGTAATATTTTATGCCATATAATTCAATTCAAAGAGTGCCAAAGAAATCTTAATTTCTTTTATACTCTACAATACCATATAAAAGGACAGTATCATGTTAATTATTTGGCGTTATATCTTGCAAAGAGGTAGTACAATACATTGTTGAGAAAAAAAAAGTGATTTATTTTTTTTTAAAAAAAATCTTTATAATGTGGTGATGGGGTGATACATATTATTTTATGCCCAATAATTAAATTATAATAGTGTTAAAAAAAATTTATTCCATACAATGTTGATTTTTGTTTTAGTAGAATAGCATTTAAAACAACAATACAATAATTAATATTTGATGGAACGTTTCTTTAAACAAATTAATACAATGCATTTGGTTGAGAAGAAAAAAATTGATTTTTTCCCCTAAAAAATCTCCAAAATGTAATGAAAAAGTTGTACATAATATTTGATAATTCAATTGTGAGTGTTGAATAAAAAAAATAGTAATTGTTATTTTATGCCATTATAATTCAATTTTGTCTGCGACAAAAAAAATTTCAATAAAACATTATTTTTTTTTGTGTTGTAAAATACTAAGGTACAATATTCATTATTTGAGGGCATAATTTTGAAGGATGGTGATCTAATGCATTTTGTTGACAAGAAAACGTTGATTTTTTCCCAAAAAAAAAATTAAAAATATGGTGATGAGGAGATATGTATTATTTTATACTAAATAATTAATTAATTTCTATATTTTTGAGAATATTTCAGTGAATGCAATATTAATTATTATTGAATACAGTGGCATTTAAAACAATAGTACAATATTAATTTTTTTGCAGTTCATTTTTTTGAAATAGTGGTACAATACATTTTTGTTAACAAAAAGAAAAAAGTAATTTTTTCCTGTAAAATGTCACAATGTTGTGAAAAGTTGATACATATTATTTTATGCTATAATAATTCATTTTTAAAAGTGCCAAAAAAAGATTCAGTAAAATCTTGGGATAGAAGGAGTATCATAAAAGGAATGGTATAATATTTATTATCTGACAGTATGTTGCTGAAGAGAGGTCGTATAATGTATTTTATTGAAAACAAGTTTGATTTTCCTTTCCCTAAAAAATTATTCAAAACATGGTGATGAAGAAATGTGTATCGTTTACATAATAAAAAATTTTAGTTCCAATAGTGCTAAAAAGATTTCAATTCGCACGCTATTGACTTTTTCAAAGTACAAAGGCATTTAAATGAAAGTTGAATTATCCAATGGCATCATAAGTTGAAATATAAATCAAAATGGTAATTAAATTATTTTTTTATGTTATACTTGAAACTTTACTATACCAAAAAAGCTTTTTACTGTAAAAGCTTAATTTTGGTTGTCGTGTAACAACAACTATTCACTTTCCTTAAAATTCTCCACAATGGGATCACAGGTACATTATAATTTTCATTTTTTGATGGTACATTGTTATCATAATTTATTTTATCTTTTTAATGGTAAATATAAAAAAATTTAATAGAATTCTCATTAAATTATTTTGTCATAAATATGTAAATTCATAAAATTTTCAATTATGTAAACAAAATAAGAATAAAAGCAACAAGTTTTGAATTTATATCCTTGTCATTTCCAAAATAAAAAATAATCATTTAATCCTTTATTTATGAATAAAAAATATTTTTAAATTACTATTATTAGTTAAAAGATTATATACTTTTATTGCTTGACAAATACTATTTAGAAAGTAAAAAATAGAGTAGTGAAAGATATTAGTATTAGACATGTTTACCTGCAATATCATATTATCCAAAAAATAGTATTTTCCACTCTATGATAATGTTCTAGGGGACAATATTTAATTGGATATTAAATAACTGGATGGTTCAATTAAATTAAATGAAGGACCTATATATTTTTCCTCAAACATAAGTTTCCAAGTATGAAAGATATATATATATATGTGTGTGTGTCTATATATATATATATATATGAATGTATTGGATCACATGTTGATAGGGCACATAAACATCATTTTTGTTCGTTGTCTTAGTTAAACAGTATTTTACATACATAGCTAACTCACTATTGTTAACTGAATGGGAAATTATAGTTACTTTTAATGTAATTTTATTGTTACAAATTATACAATAATTTTGAGGGAAAAAAATCTAGATTTCTATAAATTTATTAAAAAATTGTTAATCCAGTGTATATACAATTTATATATATAAAAAAATTATGACTTGATCCGTCTTTTATATGAAACAAAAATTTTGATTTTTTTTAGTGCATTAAGTTTTGAAGAATAACCACTACCCTCCTCCCATAGTCATTAAATGTTGTTAAAAAGAAAATTAGATGCTTCTTGGCTAATTTTTTTTTTCTCTACAAAAATTTTTAAAATAAATAAATGTCAAGAACAATAACAGTGGAGGAGAAAGTAATTCATTTTATATAGCAAAGGCTTTGTTTATATAAAAAATGTATAAAAAGTAATGGGAGATAAAAAATATGAAAAAGTTATTTGGATTTATACTGAGAATTTCCTAAATTTTAATAATGAATTGTCAATTTAATGATCAGTATTACTGGTGTTATGTTTAGTAAGTTTTTAATTAGATTATCTTATAATTATTGGATGGATACATGGCGAGGAGTGTTATACCAAATGTGTTATCAAGAAACCAAAGCCATTCCATAGTAAAGGTGTGTATGTATAAATAGTAACAAGTTTTTTTTTTTTTTTTGGTTTAATCCATTGAATCTAGTGATAATTTAAATTCAATAAATATTAATTTTTAACCAAAAATCTTATGTGATTTTTGAAACATATAATTGGCATTTTTAACTGATTTTATTGTATTTTGTGAAACATAAAAATTCTTTTTAAGTTAACTTAATAGTACTTTTATATAATTATATTGATAATTAAATATCATTTTTTTAATATTATTGAAAAATTCTATTATGGACATATTAAAATTTATTCAGCACATGTAATTTTAAACATTACAGAAAAGTTAATCTAATTAATTGTTTATTTATCGCTTACATAATGAAATTCAAATATATTACAACTTCAGGTTTATATAACCATTTATTTATTATTACTATGTAAATTAATTGATATAAAGTATACTTATTTTGATAAATAGAAATAATTGAGAGTAATAGTTATAAAATATTTAAATAAGGATATGTAAATATAGAGTATGGTTTTTTTTTTCTATGAATAAATATGCCAATCATTATGATCATAGTATTCATAATTTACTTAGATAATTATACATTAAAGTATTTTAAAATAATTTTTTGAATCAATATTGATATTTTTTTAGTCAAAATATTTAAAATAACAAATGACAAGCAATTTAAGTTATTTTAAATATTTATTTCTGTAATTTTTAAATTTATATTGCTATGCAAATTGTTTTAATATGAAAAATAAAACTTGTAAGAATATATATTAACAAAATAAATAAGTGTATGTGAGTTACAAAATTTATATGGAAATACAAATTAAAAATATTCCAGACTAAATCTTTGATTAATTTTAGATTTTTACCATTAATTGCATCGAAAAATAAAATTTAAATGGGTAATAAGATATATATATTTTTTATCTTGATAATAAAGAAAATACAATAAAAAAAACTTTTAACCTGAAAAAATATACAAAAATATTGTCAAATTTTTATAAAATTATACTTTTACCAAAATAAAACTTGCAACCAAATGTAAATATGTTCACAAAGATAACATTTCATTCTCTCTTTTATATAATAGATGTAGTGTCATCATACGGCAGCCTATACTCAATGCATGATTACCATACTGCTTAGATTGATTTTTAGCAAAGTCAAATCCCTTCTAATTACGAATTGCTCTTAATTAAGGAAAGATGATTTATGCTTAATAAATATATATTTCTAATTCTTAGAAACTTGTGAACATTATATTTCAAGTATAGGAAGTACTATGTAAAACACGATTTGACTTTTCTTTTTTTACAATAAAACTGGAAACATTATCAATTTGTTAAACTCATGAAAGAATATCATTCCGGTTGCTTTTTTGTAAGCTCGTCATTTCTCTTTTTATTTTTCCTTAGAGGCTTTTTCCTCCTATTTTCCTTAAATTTCTTTGTATCTGGTGGTCAAAGAAGACAAAATTTGTGCTAAGGAAAGAAAAAACTGCAAGTGTCTACGTACAAATTTGATACAGACCAAAGCCCGGAATTATGGAACAAGGATATACCCTAACCAAGAAACAACTCAAAGAAAAATCACCAAAACTGCAAATTAAAACTGAAAAAAATTCCAACCCAAAATCAATAGATTAAGTTCCATATCGAAGTCAATGCACAGAGGAAATCAAAAGATAAAACTTACACTGAAGTGAGCTAACAAGGAATCGTTTTGGGATATCTTGGAGGGGTTTAATCAAAAAGGATGGATGAATTGCCGCCAGTTCCAGTTTCAAGGATAAAACCAGTGCCCGCTTATGGAAATTCCGGTCGGACCAAAGCCCAGAAACTAATATTGGATCCACTCCGGTGATTTTCGTTTTCTTTTTCCCCTTTTCTTTTTAAATAAATCACTGAATAGTTTCATTATAAGTCGGGCAAATTTTTTTAATGAGAAAAATATCCGATATCATCATCATTATTATTATTATTATTATTTGGGTGAAAGTGGGGTAATGGAAAAACGGAACTAGCAGGAAGTTCCATTTCGGTAATTTTGTGGCCTCATTCATAAAAAAAGACGCTTGTTCTTAATAAAGATGAATTTAGAGGATTGGTGAAGACAAGAATTCGAGGAAATGGACAGAGATAGGCAGACACTCTTATGGCCATCCTGTAATAATCACATTATTCATTTCTCTGTCGACCCCTTTGGCTTTGGCCGCCGTGTCAACTAAAAGTTCACAGTCAATGTAATGAAAAAGCTAATTTTCATCTTCCATAAAAATAACGTTTGCCTTTTTTACGCATTGGCTTTCTTCTCTTGAATATATGCTGCTGCTCCTTTTCTTCTCCATTATTTCCTTCTTGATACTCTTTCTTTTTTTTTTTCTTCTTTTTTTTTTGTGGTTTGTCATTGGAGTAAAAAGGTTCATTTGTTTGACAGAGGTCAATTAATCACCCATCCTAAATAAGTTTACTTAAACCCGATGGAGACTTGTAATAGATTTTATTTTCATTTGTTGTGAAATTTGTTTTTAATTTTTGACAAATGAAAAATTTTTATTGTTTACGTATAAAAAAACATATGTACCCTTTGTCTCAAGAAAAGATTATATATATTTTTTCATAAAATTAGATAAAAAATTTATATTATTTTTACTAATGCTAATATGTAGGATTTAAGATGAAAAACAATGAGGATAAAAATGAAAATTATATATTTAATAATATATTTATATATTGTATTTTATAATTAAAAAAATTTATATTTTTGAGACCGATAGAGTATCATGTTTATTTGATCAATTGATGAATATGACTACTATTCTAGATTGATTAAAAAAAAAGAAATATTTACAAAGATTAAATCATAAAAATCGTCTTCAACATTTGCGAAAAAGTTCTTTTTCATCCTTTATATTTAAAACGGTTCTTTTTAGTTATTTACATTCATAAACTTATCAATTTAACACCAATGACCAGCAATAACCCATTTCTCCGGTTAAATAGCATTTTCTACGCGCAATGTCTTATATTGGCGGGAGGTACTTTTGGAATGGCCAATTTAATATCTTCTTCTTGCTTTTTTGCAGAGAAAACACCAGGTAAAGTAAAAACGAAATCCACATCTGGCAACCCATTACAAATCCCATGCTGAATAAACTGCTTCCCACCAAATACCTCACTGTAGTACTTCTCAAGATCAATCTCGCCTACATTTGCCAATGGTAACCCCCTTGGCCAAATGGATCGCTGCCCAAAATGGACATAAGGATTGACAACTGTTTTATTAGCATTCTCATGACTATATTGCAAAATGACATCCTCTCTAGCCTCTTCCCCAATTAATTCAACATCAAAATGTTTCCCAATATCATTATCAATCACTTCCCCACGATCATCCATATCAAATATTTTCTTAGCACCATGCTGAATGGAAAATAAATATCCAACAGACTTTCTAACATACGAATCGTAAGGCAAGTAATCAACAACATGAAAACCCAACTGAGCTTGCATTTCTAAAGACAAAAAGATTGTACCTTTCAGACTCCAATTTTTTGGGGTCTTCGAATTGGCCACCACAAGCAATTGCCAGCCCTTAGTTTTACTCAATTTTCTAAGTGAATCAGAGGGATAATCCAAGAATGATACCACGATCCACTTCTCCAATTTAAAGCTAGCAAAAGGTGAGGACGTATCAGTAATGGGATTGATTGAATCCCACTGAATTTGAGGGAGTTGAACATGGATGGCCTGGGATGGGTGGACTAGATGTAGAGCAAGGCAGAGGTGTCTTCCCCAAAAGCTCCATTTCTGAGGAAAAAAGGGCGGCGATGGTGGTGATTAGGATGAAGATAATGATTGTCCTGTACAGATTTTCCCAAACGCATGTAGAAAATTTAAGATCTTTTGGCTTCGAAAGTCTACTTGAGGTTGGGAGGAGCTCTTCTTGTTGGGTTTGGGAGGGCGTTGGTCTTGAATTGCTTTGGGGCTTTCCATTTGGACAATCTTGGATTAACATTTGAAACTGTTGAATGTGTAAAAAATTTACCTGGTGTGGATTCCGTTTGAAAATGGGTTGCCAGATGTGGATTCTGTTTTTACTTTACCTGGTGTTTTCTCTGCAAAAAAAGCAAGAAGAAGATGTTAAATTAGCTATTCCGAAAGTACTCCCGCCAATACAAGACATTGCGTGTAGAAAATGCCATTTAACCGGAGAAATGAGTTATTGCCGGTCATTGGTGTTAAATTGACAAGTTTATGAATGTAAAGGACTAAAAAGAACCGTTTTAAATGTAAAGAATGAAAAAGAACTTTTTCCCAAATATTGAGGACGATTTTTATGATTTAATCTTGTGCCTTTTATTGAATTATGAAAATCTTCCAACTAGACCCAAAGCAGATAGCTCTTTAGATACAAATTGTGCCTTCTACCGAAAAAGAGATAACCCTCAAAACAATCTCTCAAATATTGGTAAATGATCTTTTTAGTCCCTCACTTTTAAAATAGGAACAAATGATCCTTTACATTTTATGAATGTACCCTTTTGGTCCTCTATCATTATTCCGTTTGTTTTTTTTTTGTCAGAATAGTGATAGAATAATGACGAAATAATGACGAAGGACCAAAATGGTATATTCATGAAATGTGAGGGACCATTTGTTCCCGTTTTAAAAATGAGGGACTAAAAGATTATTGATTAATATGTGAAGGACCATTTTGGGGATTATCTCACCAAAATATGAATATGTACCGGTTCTAAAATAGATACTTTTATGGAATATTGGTGATAGAATAAGGTATTTACATTGGTGCAAGTTCTTTTCCTATTAGTGGCCAATATAAACGAGACAGAAAGGTGTTTAGTATTATTTTTTAGAGATAACATCTAAAATAGTCCTTCACATTTTGACGAATAATCTTTTTAGTAATTCATTTTTAAAACGGGAACAAGTAGTCTTTCACATTTTATAAATATATTCTTTTAGTCCTCCATCAGTATTCCATTAGTTTTTCTGTCAAATGACATCACGTGCATTGCACATGACTTTTTAACCATGGGCAGAGTTGGAATTAACAAAAAAAACAACCCTAAATCCATAACCCAACCTAATGTTATCATCGCTTTCTGTGTTAATGCAATGATGTTGAGAAGTGGTAAGGAACTTCAACTCACACCCCCTTCCCAAAAGAAAATTGTTGAGGAGACGAAGGATAAGGAAGAAGAAAACTCAAAAGTAGTAAGATCTGATCTTTTATTATCGAATGATTCAAATACTAATGTTGCACCTTTTCCAAGCAGGTTAACAAGGTCAAAAAGAGAGGAGTATGAGCAAGGAATTTTGGAGATATTCAAAGAGGTAGAAATAAACATTCCCTTGATAGATGCAATCAAGCAAATCCCCAGGTATGCAAAATTTTTGAAGGAATTATGCACCAATAAAAGAAGGCTAAAAGGTGATGAAACCATCAATGTTGGGCAAAATGCATCCACAGTAATTTTAAAAAAATTACCTGATAAGTGTGTGGATCCGGGGATGATTTCAATTCCTTGTGTAATTGAGAATAAAATGATTGAACATGCCATGCTAGATTTAGGAGCATCTATTAATGTTATGCCATATTCTGTATATTGTGCTCTAAATTTGGGACCAATGAAACCAACAAGGGTAATTATTAAACTTGCTAATAGGTCTACTGCATATCCTGAAGGAGTTGTGGAAGATGTCTTAGTTCAAGTCAATAAATTGATTTTTCCGGTTAATTTTTATATCTTAAAAACTGAGGATGATGATGTGGGAGAATTAGCCACTCTTTTGTTGGGGAGACCTTTTATGATGACAGCTAAGACCAACATAGATTTGGATGAGTGCACAATTTCTATAAAATTTGATGAACAAATTGTGAAGTTTAAAATTTTTGAAGCAATGAAACATCCAGTTGACACTCATTCCTTGTGTTCTATTGACATTGTGGATCCTATTGTGCAAGATGTTTTTGATGAAGAAAATGATGTTTTTTTCTGCAAGTTCAAGTGCAAAGTTAGAAGGGGATGAGGATATAAGTGAAGAATTTGCCTTGAAAATTCCTGCAATTTCGAAAGAGTTGTTTCAGATTTCCCATGAGAAATTAATGCCTTTTGTTTTGCAGGCCCCTAAGTTAGAGTTAAAATCTTTGCCAAATCATCTCAAATATGTTTATTTGGGAGAGAATGAGACTTTACCAGTAATAATTGCAAGAGGATTAAATGAAGAACAAGAAACTAAATTGGTAAAGGTCTTAAGGGAGCACAAGGCAGCAATAGGGTGGACATTGGCAGATATTAAAGGTATAAGTCCTTCAATATGCATGCACAGGATTCTTTTGGAAGAAAATGCCAAAGCAGTGAGAGAGCCTCAAAGAAAACTCAACCCAGCCATGAAGGAAGTAGTAATGAAGGAGATTCTCAAACTCCTTGAGGGAATAATCTACCCAATTTCCGACAGTGAATGGGTGAGCCCGATCCATGTGGTGCCTAAGAAAATTGACATAACTATGGTAAAAAACCAGAATAATGAATTGGTGCTAAAAAGAATCCAAAATGGATGGCAAATGGTCATAGATTTTAGAAAGCTTAACTTAGCTACTAGAAAAGATCATTTTCCATTACTTTTTATTGATCAAATGTTGGAAAGATTAGCTGGCAAAATCTTCTTTTGTTTTCTTGATGGTTTTTCAGGCTATTACCAAATTGTGATTGCTCAAGAGGATCAAGAGAAAACAACATTTACATGTCCATTTGGCACATTTGCGTATAGAAGAATGCCGTTTGGTCTATGTAATGCACCAGGTACATTTCAGAGATGTATGATGAGTATTTTCTCTAATTACATTGAAAAGTGTATAGAAGTATTCCTGGATGATTTCATTGTATATGGGAATTCTTTTGATGACTGCTTAGAAAATTTGGTTAAAATTTTGAAGAGGTGCATAGGTTACTAATTTGGTTTTGAATTATGAGAAATGTCATTTTATGGTGACTGAAGGCATTGTGTTGAGACATGTGGTTTATTCTAGAGGAATAGAAGTAGACAAGGCAAAGGTTGATTTAATTGCTAGCTTACCTTACCCTACAAATGTTAGGGAAACACGTGCTTTTCTTGGTCATGCAGGATTCTACCGCAGGTTTATCAAGGATTTTTCTAAAATAGCTTTGCCATTAACAAATCTATTACAAAAGGATGCAGAATTCAAGTTTGGAGATCAATGTAGAGAAGCATTTGACAAACTCAAGGAAATGCTAACAACTGCACCAATTATTCAATCACTCGATTGGAGCAAACCATTTGAAATCATGTGTGATGCAAGTAATTATGTAGTGGGAGCAGTTTTGGGCCAATGAGTGGACAAGAAGACTCATCTCATATATTATGCTTCAAGAACATTGAATTCAGCACAGCGCAATTATACCACAACAGAGAAGGAGCTTTTAGCTATTGTGTTTGCTTTAGATAAATTCAGATTTTATTTGACAGGGTCTAAGGTTATTGTTTTTTCTGATCATGCAGCTTTGAGACATTTGTTGAAGAAAAGGAAGTCAAAGCCACGATTGATAAGATGGATATTACTGCTTCAAGAATTTGATTTAGAAATAAAAGACCACAAGGGAGCAGAAAATTCAGTTGCAGATCATTTGAGCCGGTTAGTGAAGGAACAAGATTCTTTACCAATCTCTAAATTATTTCCAGATGAACAATTGTTCCAATTGAGAGGTATGGTTCCTTGGTATGCAGACATAATAAACTATTTGGTCACGGGAAACTTGCCTAACTTGATGAGTAAAGCAAAAAAGGCAAAGATTAAAAGTGAGGCAAAATATTATGTTTGGGATGAACCTTATTTGTGGAGACTTTGTTCTGATCAGATAATTAGGAGATGTATACCAGAAAGTGAGCATTAATCTATTCTAGCATTTTGTCATGATTATGCATGTGGAGGGCATTTTGGACCCAAAAGAACTGCTAGAAAAATCTTAGATAGTGGTTTATATTGGGAGACAATTTTTAAAGATGCATATTTCTTCTGTAAAAATTGTGAAAAGTGCCAAAGGATTGGTGCAATGTCTCGAAGAAATGAAATGCCTCAAGTTCCTATTCTTATTTGCGAAATATTTGACATTTGAGGTATTGATTTCATGGGGCCTTTTCCCTCATCTTGTGGTTACTTATATATTCTTCTAGCAGTTGATTATGTATCCAAGTGGGTAGAAGCAAAACCCACTAAAACTGATGATTCTAAGGTTGTTGCAGGTTTTATCAAATCTAACATTTTTTGCAGGTTTGGAATTTCTAGAGCTATTATAAGTGATCAAGGAAGCCACTTTTGTAACAGGACCATTGAAGCAGTATTAAGGAAATATGGGGTACATCATAGAGTGGCTACAGCATATCACCCACAAACAAATGGTCAAGCTGAAGCCTCCAACCGTGAGATCAAGACGATCTTGGAGAAAACCGTTAATCCTGGAAGAAAAGATTGGAGCCTTCGGTTAGAAGATGTACTTTGGGCACACCGAACAGCCTATAAAACAACAATAGGGATATCTCCCTATAGGTTAGTTTTTGGGAAGCCTTGCCATTTACCGGTGGAAGTTGAACATAAGGCTTATTGGGCTGTACGTCGTTGCAATATGGATATGGAAAAAGTTGGTGAAGCAAGGAAGTTGCAACTGCAAGAGTTTGAAGAAATCCGGTTAAAGGCTTATGAAAATTCGAGAATTTACAAAGAAAAGACCAAGTTGTTCCATGATTCTAGGATTTTGAGGAAACAATTTGAGGTGGGACACAAGGTATTGTTGTATAACTCTCGGTTGAAATTGATGCCAGGTAAACTTTGATCTCGTTGGCTTGGTCCTTTCATTGTTACTAATGTTTTCTCACATAGTGTAGTGGAAATTGAGAGTGTGGAGACAGGTAAGATTTTTAAAATTAATGGTCACCGTTTAAAGATATTTCATGAGGGTGTTGAAATGAATTCATTAACTTCTGAAGTTAATTTTATTGAATGGTCGAGCATAACGACTTTTAAACAATTGCGCTTTTGGGAGGCAACCCAAGGAATTTCTTGATTTTGTTTATTTATTTATTTTTATTTTCTTGTCTTTTCTTTTCCTTTCTTTTCTTTTCTTTATATAATGATTTTTAATTGTTTATGCAATGCAGGTTTTATTCATGAAGTTTTCGGGAAAAAAAAACGAAAAAAAATTTATTTTCCAAAATAATGGTTTTTAACAACCCAATTCTTTTCTTCTTCTCCAAAATTGCAGCCAACTCTTTTTCCTCTTCTTTTAACAACCCAATTTTTTTTCTCTTCTTCTTTCTTCTTAAATTGCAACCGTGTCTCTCTGTTGCCAATTCAGCCGTTTCTCTCCACCGCAGCCCACCGGAAATTTCGCCTCTCCATTGCTATTGCAGTGCAGCCGCCGCACCACTAGGCAGAAAAACGGCCACCATTCTGCCTACCCACAGCCGTCGCAGTTCAGCCGCAGAGCCATGGCCGCAACCTTTCGGTCTTCTCCAACTTTGCAGCCGTTCTTCTTATCGCATCGCCGCTTCACCGACGGTTGCCTTGCCACCAGCAGCGAACCACGCTCCATTACTCCTTGTCGCCGCTGCAGTTTTCCTCGCCGGCCATCACGAGTTTCTTTGCTCACCCACCAATTCACTCTTTTATTTTGATTTTGTTTTTGATTTTATTTTCATTACTTTTGTGGTTTATTGTTTACGTTTTTCAGATTTTGTTTCTTTTTCTTTGTGATTAGTTGATTATTGTCTTTGAAGTTGCAGTTTATCTTGAGAAGACCAGTATTCCATCATGCCGAGAATCAAGGCAAAAGCCAAGAAATGTCCTTCATTCTGACGCAGCCTATCACCTCAGAGCAACCCTTCTCCACCACACAGCTCTTCACCTCTACACAAGCACTTCTACCCACGTCCCTTATCCCCGCTTCCATCACCTACTTGTTGCTGATAGGTCCTCCATAGAACCGATGCGCTCGTCACGCCATCGCCTGAAGGGAGGAAAAGCCATATTTCCACCGTCGGAAGAGCAACTCCACGGACACTTAAAATTCTCAACTAAGGCCAGGCGGCAAAGGTATGATGAGGTTTGCAAATTGCAGATTTTACCCGGTAAATATGTGCATGTTCCTACTTTGGAGGCCTTGGGTTTAAGAGATGTGTTTGATGAGGTGATAGATAATATAGACTGGCATTCTTTTGTTTATCTTTGTTGCCCTGCGTTTATTGAATTAACTCGTGAATTTTATACTACTTTTATGTTTAAAAAACCGAACCCTTTTACTCTAGCTAGTCCCAAGGTCATTCAATTTCGGTTGATGGGGCGAGAATTCCAAATGTCAATTATTGATTTTAATCTTGCCTTGGGATTTATTACGCTTGAGTATGCCCTTACCTCTGAATATAAGGCTTCTAGGGTTGACTTTGATGATGAATTTAAGCCTTGTTCTTTATGGCGAGAAATGTCAATTGATAGTACTCCATATGACCCAAGCCAATCGAAGGATATTTACCTTCGTGATCCAGTTTGGAAATATATTCATCTTTTTTTGGGTTTTTCCTTTTCGGGCCGAAAGGATAGTTCGGTAACTTTGACTAAAACCGAGTTTTTTTTTTCATTTGGGCAATGAGAAATAATATTAAAGTCAATTTTGGGTGTTGGGTAGCTTCACAACTCCAGTCTATTATCACAAAGCAACGTGCTTTAACTTTTGGTTCTTTAATTACTCATTTGGCTGTCAATCTTGGTTTACTTGATTTGAGTACAACTAACCTCCATGTGGCTTGTGAGTTAGAACCTTTAGATCTCCACTGTCTTCGTCGTATGGGACTGGTGGATGCACGTGATGGCGGTTATAGCTTCGTCCCTCCAGGCAGCCTGCGGCAAAACTACAAATGTTCCCAAGTTCCTCATGATTCCACTCCAATGCAGGATGCCCCTGGTTCCTCTAGCCATTCACCGGACGCCTCTTTTTCCAACTCAGAAACGAACCGACGGCTTAGGAGATTGGAGGCAAATTTAGAAGCTTTGTCCCGCCATCTTGGGTTCATGCCGCCCTTTCCTCTCACACCATAGTGCCCATCGCTGGTGCCACAATTCAGGGGAGTTTTGTTTCGTTGTCTCTTTTTCTGTTTCTTTTTTGAATTGTGTGCCTATTCTTCATACATTGGGGGACAATGTATGATTTAGGTGTGGGGGTGCTCTTGTGCTTTTGTGATTAGTTTTTGTGATTTTGAATTATTTTGGTCAAATTTTTTGCAAAATCCCTCAAAGCATGTTTAAATATGTGAATGTTTTCCTTGAAATTCCCAATATTGTAATTTTTAATAAAATTTTTTAAAAATTGATGTTTTAAAATTAGTTTCTAAAATATTGAAATTGATTTTTGAGAAATCGATTTTGAAATGAATATCCAATATATTGACTTCAATCACATTTAAAAAAATAAGAAAAAAAACTCCTTTTTTCTTCTCCAAAACCCTCTGCTGAAACCCACAAACTTTAGCCCCCAAAAAGTTTTATACATACAGATTCTATTTAATACGTATTATGTCTATTTTTTCTACAAAATATAGACTAACTAATA
Source organism: Gynochthodes officinalis (assembly GCA_020080225.1). NCBI lineage: Eukaryota > Viridiplantae > Streptophyta > Magnoliopsida > Gentianales > Rubiaceae > Gynochthodes > Gynochthodes officinalis. Next base: position 29,412,247 of record CM034625.1, on the reverse strand, counting down.
TTTCATACACAATCTAATATTGGGCAAATTAAGGCCGCCCTGCGCACAAAGTAAGGCCGCCCCACGCATCACGCAATGGACATTGCCCTAGTGTTTACAAATAGGTTGAAGCCATTGTTTTGCCTACCAATGATAGCAAAGCCATGGTAAATTTTTTCAAAAAAAAATATTTTTACAAGATTTGGAACCCCTGAGGCAATCATAAGAGAATATAAGGTAATAACCACTTATCATCCTCAAATAAGGGGCCAATGGAGAATACAAGATTTTTACGGTTTTGACTCTATTTTAGCCCAAAAATGAAGCAAAATATAAGGTAATAACCACTTATCATCCTCAAATAAAGGGGCAAGGGAGAACTCCAATACATAAACTAAATAGATTTAAAAAAAACAAAAAAAAATGGTCAATCCTTTAAGAAAAAATTAAACTAAAAAGTTTGATGACATTTTATGGACTTCTAGGATAGTTTTCAAGTCCCCAATAGGTACTCCTCCATTTTTTTTTTGTTTTTTTTTGGTAAGGCATGTCATTTGCCAATGGAACTTGAACATAATGCATGTTGGGCTATAAAGTTTTTGAAACTTAATTATAATATTTCATGCGAAAAGCAAGTTTTAGAACTTAAAGAACCAAAGGAATTTAATTAGATACATAAAGAAGTGTAAGTTTATATAAGGAACGTATAAAACTTTTGTATGATAAGAGAATTTTTTTTCATAAGCAATTTTATCTAGGATAAAAGTTGTTATTTATCTCGAAATTGAAGTTGTTCCTAGGTAATCTCAAATCAAGGTGATCACATCTTGTGAAAATGTTTTCTCCTTATGGAGTAGTTAGGAGATGGTACCTATAGGAGCTAAGAGATTGTGTCTTCTATTGATCTTCTTTGAACCTAAAGAGCATTATGTTAAGCTAACAAAGTTAAAATCAAACACTTTTTGGAAGTAACCTAAATGAATTAGTTTTCTTTTTATTATCCTTTTTAGTATATTTAGGTCTCATTTTCAATTCTTTCAATCTTAGTAATGAGTATGAGTAAACATAAGTGTGATTTGGCTTAAATGGTGTTGTAGAAATTTTAAGTTACGAAGTAAGTTTAAATTTAGTGAATCATGCTAAAATGCTCAAACTTATCATTTCTATTCTTGAAATTCATTTTATGGTTGAAAATGTGATTTTTTTAGCCTAATAGGTTCATTTTTGTAATCAAAGTACTTTGATCATTGTTTAAAATTTTCATAAGTTGATTGATCTTGTTTTAGTGAGCTTAAGATGATTTTGGATTTTTTTTCAAGAGGAAGAACATGTGGAAAGAGGTTGAATGGGAAATCGCGAGAAACAGCAATCAAAATGGCCCCAATAAGTAGCTAGACACAAAAAGGCTCTCAGGAATCATATGAATCGCATGAGTCTACCCCTTGAATCATCATCATTTGACCATAAAAACACACATTTTATAGCAAAATCTCTCTCTTTAGAACCACCTCAAGAACCAATTTACAGTAGGTTCATTCAAGGCTATGGTATAATCACAAAGCCTCTTACTAATTTGCTTTAAAAAGAGGGCTTTGGTTGGCCGCTAGAAGTTGAAGTTGCATTTCAGGAGCTTAAGAAAGTGATGAGTACAGCTCCTGTCCTAAGGCTCCCTGATTTTTCCCAACCTTTTATTATAGAAACAGATGCATGTAGCAAAGTGATGGGTGTTGTTTTAATAAAAGACAAGCAAATCAATAGCTTATAAGAGTAAAGCACTCAACTCTTGGAACCTTGGTCTCTTTATTTATGAAAAAGAACTGCTTGCCCTAGTAACAACTGTGACAAAATGGAGGCATTATCTAGTTGGACACCATTTTATCATAAAAACTAACTATCAAGCTTTGAAGTATTTGCTTGAGCAGAAACTTACCACAACTCTACAGCACAAATGCCTCACCAAGTTGATGGGATTACACAATTTAGTATAAAAAGGGAGCAGACAATTTGGTGGTGGATACCTTGTCTAGAAAAAACTTCCAAGATGAAAAACCTAAAGTTACACCCCTCAACATGGCTGTTTCTTCAATGAGACCTTCCTAGATACATCAAGTGGAGCAAACTATGCTGCAGATCAAGAATGTCAAGCTCCCATCAACAAGTTGCGCATGGATTCGAAGGTTGCACCTAAATACAAGTATGAAGAAGGAACACTCAGGAAGCAAGGCAGAATCTATGTAGGTAGTACTACTGATTTAAGGCAACAAATTATGCACAACTTATACAATTCCCTACTCGGAGGGTACTCAGGTCAGATAGCATGCCTCCAAAGACTGAAGCTCACCTTTTACTGACTTGGACTCAAGCAAGACATCATCAAGTTAGTTAATGCCAAGGATGCCAAAGAAACAAACCAGAACATGTTCCCTATCCTAGACTACTTCAACCACTTGCAGTTCTAGAGCAGGCTTGGAGTCACATCATAATGGATTTTATAGAAAAATTACTGGTATCTGAAGGCAAAGACACTATCATGTTGGTGGTTGACCGTTTTACTAAATTTGCCCATTTTATTGCCCTAACTCATCCTTTTGATATAGCTACAGTAGCACAACTTTTCTTGGATCACATTTTCAGATTACATGAACTTCTAGCTTCCATTGTGAGTGATCGAAACAAGCTCTTCACCAGTTATTTTTTGCAAACATTATTCAAAATTTTGGGCATTTCCCTACGCTATAGTACTACCTACCACCCACAAATGGATGGCCAAAGTGAGCATGTCAACCAATGTTTGGCAACATATTTGCACTATTTCTATTGTGATAAATTTTATTCTTGGCATAACTGGTTATCCATGGGTGAATGGTGGTACAACACCAATTGGCACTCCAGCCTGGCCATGACACCATTTGAGGCATTGTACGGCACCAAACCAGGATATTATGATGCCAGCTGTGGTGAATATTGTCCAACAAAGAAATCAGGTGTTACAATCCCTCACTCAAGGAACACTTGCATAAAGCATAGAATTGAGCCGAGTTCTTTGCAGATCAGTACCGCACAGACATAGAATTTCAAATAGGCGATTTTGTCTACTTATAATTACAGCCTTACAAGCAACAAAATGTGGCTGTTCGCGCATGTCTCAAGCTCGTTTCAAAGTATTATGGCCCCTATTAGATTTTGGAGAAGATTGGCAATGTCGCATACAAGCTGAAACTTCCTGAAAATGCAAAAATTCCATCCTTATTCCATGTCTCTCTGCTTAAAAAGCACATTGGCAATCACACAGCCACTCCAACTGCCTTTCCAAAACTGAATGATGATGATATTCGCCCCATTACACTTGTAGCAATCCTTTTAAAAACGCACCATCAACCGCAATAACCATCCAGTTGTACAATGGTTAATTCACTGGCAGAACTTCAACACAGGCGAAGCCACTTAGGAAGACTACACAATCATCAAGCAGCAGTATCATCATTTTCAGTCTTGAAAACAAGACTGATTTCATGGAGAGGTGTATTGTCAGGAGTTCTAAGAGAAATAGTGTTGTCCAGAACTCAGCTCAATCAGGACAAATTGTAAAATGTTACCGTTTTGATAAATCAGCATAATAAGGAGTTAGTTAGAAATAGTTAGATTAATGGAAGTTAGTTAATGTTGTGGTTTCTATTATGAGCTGCTAAAATGAGTATTAATATGTAATTTGGGATGGATAACGCAGGTTGAAAACTAAGATGTATTTTCTCTTTTAATTCTTCTTGATCTTCACTGTTGTTCTTTCTTCCTGTCTAATTTTTCTGCCGATCCCTCATTTCTCTCCCTCTTTTCTAACTCTTTTGGAAATTCTCGTTCAGGGCTGATCTCCATCGGCTCAATCCTCACACTCTATTACTCTATTTTTTAATTTTAATTAACTTAATTTACCCTACAGCCGTCAAACAATTTATAATTAAAATAATACAATTTGAAGCAAACAGTATCCGAAGGTAAATAGTAAATACCTCTCCCTCCGTATACAAAAACATAAATTAAAAAACAAATCATTTTCTGGGCAAATTACCAAAATTCAGTTCAGAAGGGAAAAGTCTCGTCCGTCCGTCCGTCCGTCAGTCGTACCTAACAAACTCTCGTGCACTCCCACTTCTCAAATCCGTCTCCTTGAGTGATTTGAATTTGAATCTGACGAGACCCTCTAATCTAATCTAATTCCCTTGAAAATCTTTGCTTGAATTTGTAGTAAAGCACACCCGTGATCACATTTTAACTTAATTTTATTGAGCATTTGGTTGAGTTTAATCATAGTTTGAGATTTTTTTTTTCTGGGTTATGAATTTGGTGAGCCGATGATTAATGGAGAAGGGGCTATGGAGGATTTCTATTCAGAGGCCACTTTCCCACCTGGGCATGATCCACTGGATGATGATTTGCTACCATGGGGAGGCCAGAAATCCGACGATGAAGGTGAGAACAAGTCTTCAGATATCTCTTCGTGCGGAGAATCGGAATTTGAGAGGTATTGCAGTGCTAATTCAGCTTTGGGAACCCCTAGTAGTGTTTACAATTCTTCAGTTTATGAATTTGCTGATTCTGAATTTGGGTCTTTCAAGAATTTCAAACTTGAGGGTGAAAATAAAAATTTAAAGAATTTTGCGGGTGATAAGAAACTATTGCATTTTAGTGAAATTATTAGCAGTAGTGAACTTCGTGATGGAAAAAGGAGAATTGATGATCAAGAACTTAATGGACTTTTCAGTACGAGTAAAGGGATAGATTTTTATGGGAGCTCAGATGCTTCTTTGAATTATAGTGGTGTTGGTTTGGTCGAAAATGATAATTTGGGTTGGGGAAACAATGATGCAATGGGGACTATGGAAAATGGAAGTTCTTGTAAAAATGAAGGTATTGGAGGGAATATGAATGTACAAGATGCTGAGGGGGGTTTGTCGAACTTAGAGAAAAATTGTGGTTCCCTCCAAGCTGGGGAGACTGGAGAAGGTTCAGATGTAGTAAAATGTGAAAATGAAGAGGAATTTAGTCCTCATAATTCTCATAGAGTTGTTGAACTTGTGGACGGTTGCTTAGAAGGGTTAGATTTACAGTCTGGGTTGGAATTTGTTGATGGTGATGTTGAAAGATGCTCAGACGAATGTGAGACATCATCAGGAGATGAACATTCTAAAGGTGAGGATTCTGTGCCTGGACAGTTTTCAGATGATGTGAGAAAGGCCAATTCAAATTGTACAACAAATATAGAATATTTGAGAGGAGAAAGACTTAAAAAGAGTGAAAATGAATTGTTCATGACTTCGGCTGTAGCCTTTGGCCAAGATGATTGGGATGATTTTATGCAAGAAACGAGGGAAAGTCCTCTGAATATGATGGTGCAAGATGAATTTCTTGGTGAAAAACAAGAAAGTGCTGAGGATGAATTCAGCTGCCATGTTTCTCCGTCCACTATCACTACTGGACATTCGGGGATAGGTTTCAGAGATCAGCTTGATGGGTTGCTAGATATTTCCAGAATTGGCTATCAAATTCAAGGAACTGGTGAATTAGAAAAATCTGTGAATACTTCATCATCAACCAACTCATATCCCCTGAAATTTGGTCAACCAGATGAACGAGACGTGAAAGAGTTAAGAGGCTTTATTAATTTTGCAGAATATCCTGCATCTGACTTTGCACATAAAAACGATAAAATGGATCAGAATTTCACAAGGGAAGTAATCTCTGTGGATTTGGGATTGAGTGTGGCTGTTACTGAACTGGGGAAAGGGAATGGACATAGAAATACTTTAGAAGCAACTGGCACTAATGATGATTTTTGCCTGGAGCATGTTGAGCAAGAGAAAATGAATGTAGTATGTGATCCTCTCCCTGATTCTGTTGTAAATGAATTTTATTCTGCTGAAAATGCGGAGGATGGGATGGCCAAAATTTTCCAAGAGAATGATCTGTCATCGACAAAATCGCTGCCTGATAAGGATAGTAATAGTTTAATGGAGAATTCCCCTGTTTTACTCAATCATTTTGAAGAAGATCACTTTTCACCTGTTAAGGTCAGTTTGAACCTTCTTTCATCTGGCCTTGTTTGCCGCACTAGTTTACTTTCTTAATCATAAAATTGATACTGATATTCCTAGCCATGGGCATTATAGTGGAAAGAAGACCAACTATTGCAGTGACATGTGGAATGTATTTCAAGTTTAAGAAAAATAGTGAAATAATGAGCAAGTAATATTAGTTCTTTTAAGGATTAAAGATTGGTGGTTTTTTCTCTAAGCTTATGATGGTTTTCTGTAAGTTTGTTTGGAAGAATGCATTATAATATTTTCAACCACTAAGATACATCTAATTACAGAGTGTGACATCTAATTACGTCTAATTTCTTTTAAGCATTAAGAATGCATTATAATATTTACAACTACTAAGATACATCTAAGTTATCCTCTTAGCTATTTTTGTTTGCATTTGGGGCAGTTAACCTCGACCATTTAGTTGTCCCTCCTATTTAAGTTCTTTTTGCTGCTTCATATTTTATGGAGAAGTTTTGGTTCTAATGGAATACACATGAATCACAAATATGTTTAATTTACTTTGCTCATTATCTGTTTTTAGTATGATTTATTCAATTGTGAAGATGTGTTAATTTGTTTCGTGATTGTTGCTGTTTCTCTGTTGTTTCTGTGACATTTGATTTATTTACCTATCTTTCATTTTAGGGGCTGTCCTTTTTTTAAGAGATCTTTTTAGGTTTTTTGCCCAGAGTGCAGGTCTGCCATTTTCATTTCTACACTCATGAACGTCATCGACCTTTTCTGATGAGAGAGGCATGAATTGCTTTCTTGACTATATTATATGGAGTTCCTGATTTTCTTTTTTCCTTCTATGTTTTGTTGCAGAGAGAAAAGTCGGAGTTAAATGAGTTCTTTGATGAGACGGTCCATGAAATGGAAGAGATATTACTTGATACTGGCAAGTCTCCAGGTTCTAGGGCCACTAGCAGCCAGTCCCCATATCAGCCTCATATGCCTGTATATTCAAGAGATGGTGGTTCTACCGCTTCTACTTCTGGTACAGATGAATTGTACCCTCTGATTCGGCTTCCTACAAGGATCAATGGAGTAGAGTTAACAGGAGCAAGGCAAAAGCAAGGGGATGTTTCGCTCAGTGAAAGACTGGTAGGAGTGAAAGAATTCACAGTATATAGAATAAGGGTGTGGACCAGAGAGGAAACTTGGGAAGTTGAACGTCGATATCGTGATTTCTGTACCCTCTACCGTCAGCTAAAGAAGCTGTTTCATGACCAAGGCTTGGTTCTTCCTCCTCCTTGGTCCTCTGTAGAAAGAGAATCTAGAAAGATTTTTGGAAATGCTTCACCCGATGTCATTGCTGAGAGAAGTATTTTAATCCAGGAGTGTTTGCAATCCATTATTCACTCAAAAATGTCCTCTAGCTCTTTCAGTGTTTTGATACATTTCTTGTCCCCATCAACAGCTAACCTTAGTTCTCCTTCGTCTACTGTACCCTTATTGCAACCACTACATTCTTCAAAAGGCACAACCATGGAGAATGTCTCCATGCTGGGAAACACTGTATCTCTTGTAGTTCATCTCCAATCTTACAAGTCTTTAAAACAATTGCTAGAGATACAACATTATACTTGTGCCGGTTGCCACAAGAAATTTGAAGAGAGGAAAACTAGGATGAAGGAACTTGTGCAAACTCTTGGATGGGGCAAACCCCGACTTTGTGAATATAGTGGTCAGTTGTTCTGCTCGTCATGCCACAATAATGATACTGCTGTCTTGCCTGCCAGAGTTCTGCATCTGTGGGAATTCACCCAATACCCAGTTTCCCAACTTTCAAAATCTTATCTGGATTCTATCTTTGATAAGGTAAATGGATACATTTTGTAATGGTTTTTCATGGAAAGGAACATTTTAGACAATTCAAAGCCTCTTTAGCAAGTGTATGGATTGGTTAAGATATTTGTTACTCTCTCTCTCTCTCTCTCTCCCCTCTATTAAAGGGGAGCATACTTGGTTTTAATTTGTTCTAATATCGGAGTACAACTCTGGTTATGCTGCGACATTAGTTGAAAAGAGGTTGATATCAGTTGAAAAGGGCATATAGATGTCTGATTATAAATGCATTGGTCTTTTACTGGTAGCTAACCATTTTTATCTTCAATTAGTTTCTTGGTGAATTGGTTTCTGACTTGATGAAATTATGCAAGTTTCTTCTGAACAGCATCTTTTGCGATTCAACTTCAGGCCATCATTAGTTTTGCTCATATTAGGAACATTGAAAATTCACTTGCAACGCCATATGTACCTTTGAAATGTTATTAGGGATATGCTCTCAATTTTTCTGTTTTTTGGTTTTCACATTGCAGCCAATGCTTTGTGTCAGTGCTGTTAACCCACTCCTGTTCTCAAGAGTTGCAGCATTGCAACATGTAAGAAATGTTAGAACAAGGATAAGAGCAATGCTTCCATTTGTTCATTGCTCATTTCGTAGATCCTTTCACAAGGGACTTGGATCTCGAAGATATCTTCTTGAGAGCAATGACTTCTTTGCTCTAAGAGATCTCATTGATCTCTCCAAGGGCATGTTTGCAGGTTAGCATTCATACCAGAAAATTTTTTTTATCTTTTAAAATCTGAATATTTGTATCAACAATGAAGTCATGAATGTATGCATCTCATTTTTTTGGCATGTTTTAGTCGCTCTCACTTTAATTTTCAATGTATTAGCCCTGACTCTGTGTACTTCTTTGTCATTGTAAAACTACTACTCATCTTGACTTAAGATGTCTTTAACTTCCCGGGATTTGCTCTTAGGTTTTCCATCTCTAGCTTCTCTTGCCTGTTTGTATGTAGCTTCACATACAGATGGCACTTGAATTTCATGGTTTAGCATTGTTTTCTCATCGTTTAGCTTTGTACAGCCAATAATTCAGGTTTTTCCTACAAAGCCATCCTGAAGGATTTGTGGGGGTTGAATCCTGCTCTTACCCTGGGGTTCATGCAGGTTCATATGCATGAAACCTACATATAGCCAGGGAACTATCTGTACTGTATGGAACTAGCTTATTCATCGGCTTTATTTTCAAATTCGTGTTAGGCAGATGACTACTACTGTATTATGTTTTGTATTTTACATTGTTTTATTCTTCTTCTTGCAGCATTACCGGTGATTGTAGACACTGTTTCAAGAAAAATTCTAGAACATATAATGGAGCAGTGCCTCATTTGCTGTGATTCAGGCATTCCTTGTAATGCTCGGCAGGCTTGTAATGATCCATCAGCTCTCATTTTTCCTTTTCAGGTAGGTCCAGCTGTGTCATATACACCAGAAATCATGTTAGTTCACAAAGATTAAAAGCAAGGACACCATATGTCAGCATGATTGTTTTGGGTGCTGTCTCTGATGATTTTGCTATTGAATTATATTTCAGTACTCAGGCTTTTGCCTATATTTCCTGCATCTCTTTATTGACTCTAACCTGCAAATTTGTTGTTGGAGCAACCATGATTGAGCCCATGTCTCAGAAAGTAGAAAGGAATTTCCAAAATATAAATTGTGTGAATATGGGTATAGACATATTCTTGATTTACAACATTTCTTTTTACAGGAAGGAGAGGTTGAGAGATGTAGATCCTGTGACAGTGTTTTCCATAGGCATTGCTTTGGAAGAATGATGACCTGTTCTTGTGGTGCCCATCTTAAGCCAAATGAGGCCATTGGGTTAACAACTGGGAAGAGACATGGTTTTGCCTGTGACACAACTGGAACCTTAAACTCTGCTAGAAAAGAGACAGAGACAAGTACTGGTTTTTTTTCTGGATTGTTCTTGAAGGCAGTGGCAAAGAGGCCAATGGCGCATGAAGAGTCTTCTGAAGAAAGTAGTAATGTTATCTTGATGGGTTCATTGCCAAGCACGTCTTTCTGACTTCTAACATTGCTTCTACCGACCAATCTGTTGTTCTGTGAACCCTTTTATCTATGGAGTTCTTGTGCATTATGTAAATTTATTTACCAGAGCTTAACTAAAGATTTGGTCCGCAAAATGTGGTTAGATGATTCATTTCTTTATTTGCTTATTCTTTGGTCTGTATTCTTTAGAACCTTGTAACAAATATCACGTGTGCAATCATTTTTGTTATATTGCTCGCAAAATTTCCTCACCTGAACTTTGGACATCCACTGTGAGAAAATCAATGTGAGGTAAATTTAGAGAATTCCTTTTGATGGCCATGGGTTGTAGTAACTTTTGTGCATGTTAATTGTTATTGTAATGTCCAGTAAGTACCAATATTGTTAATTTGTTATCTATGAAACTTTACAGCGCTATTCTGTTCTGACTTCCCAAAGCTATTAGTAGCACAGCTTGAACAGCAACTGGTTCTCTGTCCTTGCAGGGTTTGAACTAGTGAAGTTTGAATCAATTGAACTTTCAGATAGTAGATGCCATGTGTATATTCAGTGTATTTGGTATGTGAAGTTGGACGAACATTTTGCCATTTGGGAATGAGCTCTGCATTCTAGGGGGCAAATAAATTTCATGTGAAAAGACAAATTGCTCACAAAGGTTATCATGTATCAGCTGGAACTTGCCTCGGCAATATCAACTCCCAACCCTTTGTCCAATTTTTGCTTCCTTCCTCTCCATTTCAATCAATTTCCTTTGCCCGGCTGCAGTCCTTCAATTTCTTCCTGTCTTCCATCTCCCAGCCGCCGACCTCCCTCTCTTCCTCACCCTTGTTGCCCCCATTTCCAGCCCCCATTCTCGCCCCCTCTCCCCTCCTCCCTCCCTCACCCCACAGCTGCCCCCCTCCCCCCATTCCCACCCCACCCACCCATTTCCTCCCCCCACCGAAAAAAAAAATTATGTATTTTTTTTACTATATCACCCTGCCTTGCCCCCACTTACCACCTAAGAGTGCAGAATTTTTTTGTTTTCAAAGGTGAATTAATTTTTATTTCATGAAAATTTTAAATTTGTTAATTTTTATACTGATAAAATTTGTTTGCTAATTTCTATTTGTTATAAAATTTGTTAATTAGTTATCCTATACTGATAAAATTTTTATTTTGTAGCGAAAAGGGAAATACGTTGAGTGAAGAAAATCTATATTTTCGAGGAGCGAAAAAAACCACAAGAGGTGATAACTCTATTTTATATAGGGTTTTCTTATTAATTTTGGTTAGAAATTGGCTTGTGTTTTAATTTGTTTTTACATATTTTGGCCAAATTATCCTTTGATTTTATGATTTCTGAGTTTTCTAATATTTTTAGAACTTTTGAGTTTAATCTTGAATTTTTCTTCTAATTTGAGAACAAAGGACTAACAAATTATTTTGTTATTTTATAGCCAAGAAAGCTTATCAAAGCTTGACCAATTTACTTCAACAAAAAGACAAAGAAGACTTTTTTGATGCAACTAAGAAACCAAGAGCCGAGCTGCAAGAAGGAAACAAAGCTGGGTTACAAATTAGGAAAGAAACAAGAAGCAGCTGTACAAACAAAAGGAAACTTCTTTAAGCAAAAGGAGATAAAAACCGTGCTGCACAAGGACAAGAAAAGAGCAAGATCACTACAATTAGGAAATAGAAGACAACTGCAAGACAAAGGAGTCGGGGAAGAAAAAAAAAGGAAGAAACCAGAAACAAGGAAACAAAACAAAGCTGAGCACAACTTAGGCAAAAAAAGAAAAGAATGTGCTACAATTTGGAAATAGAAGCAGCCGAGTTCTTCTATAAAAGGAGGCAGCATCCATCGAGTCCTACACATCTTTCTTCTTCTTCTATTTTTGCTTTCTTTAGCTGTAGTTTAGATTTCCTCGTAGCAGATTTTTTAGGCAAACCACTTTTCTGTTCCTTTGTTTTCTTTTCTTCTCATTAGTTTAGGAGTAGTAGTAGCACATCCATCCTGTTTTTATTTTCTTCCTTTAGTTTAGATTTAGTTTTAGCCACGTCATTTTCTTTTCTTTCTTTTCCGCAGTTAGTTTAGAAGCAGCCATCGGGTCCTGAAGTTGTTGTTTTTTTTTTCTTCTTGAGTTTCTGTTTTCGTTCTTCTTCCTATCCTCGGTTTTTCTTCAGAAATTTCAGTCAGTTTTCTTGTTTCTTCTTCCTGTCCTTCCCGCTTTTCTTCCTGTCTTTCTTTTTGATTTTCTACTCTCGGGTTTCTTCAACAATCCCGATGCCTGCTTTTTGTCTTAGCAGAATTTCAGCCATCCTCTTGTTTCTTCTTCATTCTTTTCCCGTCAATTCTTCATTGTTCTGTTCTTGTTGTCTTCAGTAGTTTATTATGCAATTAGAAGCTCAGCCGCCAAGCTTGACTTAGGTACAAAGCTAGTAGCAAATTTTCTTTTTCCTTTGGGAGGCTCACGGGCAGACGAAACAAAGGCAGCAGAAGATTTTTTGACTTCAAGTCTTGGGTTTTGTCTTTTCTTGTCTTTCTTTAGTTAGTTTAGTTTAGCCATTTTATTTTTCTTTTCTTGTCTTTAATTTTAGTAGCTTTATTCCTTGTGTTTTGTTATGAACTTCTAGTTGTGGTTTATCTTCAATGATTAACTATTTTATAGTTTTGTGTTTATTTATTGAATAATAGTTACTTTAATTTTCAGACTTTGTTTCAATTTTAATTATGTCTACTTTTATTTTTGTGGTTAGTTTAAGCTTCATTATGTTCTAATTTCTTTTGTTAGAGATTAGATGGATCTTAATCATGAAGAATTAATTCTTAAGACTTGTTAATGCAATCTATATTTCAATTATGAGTTTAATATCATGTTCTTAATGCTTTTAGGTAATTGATCACCACCTAATTGATTTTTGATGCTTGTTTGATACCGTGTGGAGATAACATGCATGTGCTCATGTGATATTAAACCGTGAATTCAATTTAGACGGTAATAATCTAGGTTGTTCATGTGGTTTTGGTAGTAGAACTAAGTCGGGGCTACTTAGATTGAATCCGGGAATTTCCATAGTTCTTAATGCATTTAGAAATCTAAATTCACCTAGACCAAGTGTGAGTTGATTTTAATCTAAATAGGGTTATTAGACCGATGTCGGCTATTAATTTACATTAGGGAAATTTCACCATCATAATTTGGAATTTAAGTTAATTGCATGACAAGTCAAAAGAGTTAATTAGGAATGATTAAGTGAAATCGAAATCTCTAACATCTTATTTGTTGCTTTTATCAATTGTTATTAATTTTTCCTTCTTTAATTTAATTTACCATAAAACAATTTAATCGGCTAGCTTGTTGTTGAATTAATCGTATTGGTAAGTAATTGGTTAATTTTAAACAATCCTCGTGGGAACGATACTCTACTCACCACTTTATTACTTGTTGATATTGTACGCTTGCAATTTCACTGAACAAGAGGCGAAGATAAATAATTTATATAATTTGATTTGTGAATTGACGGTATTTTAATTTGAAAATACATTGTGAATATTATATTATTGATAGAATGATTTGAATTGATGTTGGGCATTTCGTTGTAAATAAAATATGCTAATTGGATTGATTTGGAATGATTACTAATTTTATTTACTGAGTTTGCTATTATTGGAATAATAAGATATGAATAGTGGTGTTGATGATGATGATTAAAGAATTGTAGTTGGATTTGATGAATATAATTGTAAATGTTTTTTGAAAATAACTTGATTATAAATAAATGGGAAAATGTTAGTTGATTTCTTAAATGCATTTTTAATATTAATTTAATTATTTTTGTTTTTTGAAAGATGGATTCCATAAACTTTGAAATCTCCATTACTTTAATAACTTTGATGCCGATATTAATGTGTACTTTATGTTATTATTGATGTCATATACAATATAGAAATAGGGAAAAATAAAGTGAGGTTTGTGTTATACCCGAATAGAGAAATAATTAGTGGTTCGAACAGCTCCCAATACAGTAATAGTCCAAAACAGTTTATTGTTATTAATCATAATATTAGCTTGATTGAACATTTGGGAATTTTGCGTCAGATGACTGCAATTAATGGAAGTCAAATTAGAATAAAGGTAATGTGCCGTTATCCTATAAGTATCGCCAGTAATTCAATCACATACATGCATGTTCCAGTGGATGATGATGCTACGTTGACGAAGATGTTGTGCATTCCAACGGCATTTCCTGTTCTTAATGCCGTTGAATTGTACATAAGTCACAAATTCGTTTTAGATTACTTTCGTTCTGAAGACAATATGTCATTTGTTCCTCAAACAAGTGTTGGGTCATTTACACAGCTTCTACATAGTAGAAAGGGAGAGGGGCTTCTTAATGATCAATGATTTTCTTATAGTGCTTTCATATCGAATGATGTTTCTTTGTAACGAAATATGGTAGTATTAGACCCTTCTTCTGTCCATGAGGGTCCAAGTCGTGCCTCTTTTAATGAGGGACTAAGTGGTGGTAATTTTAATGAAGGGCTAAGTCGTGCCCCTTTTAATGAGAGACCAAGTGATGGTAATTTTAATGAAGGGACAAGTCGTACAACCCTAGACGAGGAATTTCCTACTCCTGAGTCAATTGGCCAAGTAATAAATAGGTTGACACTTGAGAGTACAAGTCAAGATGTAAGCATTTGCGGTGATCCCATAGATTATTGGGTAGACAATGGTGGTAGATCATCTAATGATAGTGAAGAGGAGGAGGATGTGGGCGGTGGCCAACATGAAGGAGAGATTTCGAATCCACCGATTAATGCTATTATGGATAATGTTGTCGCTGATATTCTCTTTTATTTAGACATTGGTGATGTAAAGTTTTCTATGATAGACAAGTTCGATTACTATAGACGACCCGTTTGGGTTAATGATCGAACTTCAGAGTTAGAGATTGGAATGATATTTCGAACCAAAAAAGGAGTGCAACATGTAGTTAAATGTTGGTCTATTAGTGCGCACAGGTACTTCAAAGTGTATGAAAGTACTCTTACTAGCTGGTTTGTCCGATGTCTTTATTATGCGAACAAGAATTGTTTATGGAGGGTTCGAGTGAAGTTGAGAAAGAAACATAACTTTTGGGAGATCACAAAAATGTAGCTGAAACACACATGTTTCCCTAAGATACAGCCAGAGGACCACCTGAATTAAGATCATGGGATGGTTAGACGGATGGTTCGAAACAATATTAAGGAAAATGCTTCATACAAGGTCATCGATATAGTTGAAGATGTGTGCTCTTTTAGGGTAAATATATCATACAAGAATGCATGGTTGGACACAAGGAAAGCTATTGAAATAGTGTATGGTAATTGGGAGTCGTCGTACACCATATCACCGAAATTCTTACTTGCCCTTCAATCTTATAATCCCAACACAATTGTTGAATGGCATCACACCGAAGATAATATTGGAGATTACAACATCTTTAATTCCGTATTCTGGGTATTTAAGCCTTGTATTGATAGTTTTCAACACTGCCATCCCGTAATTAGTATCAATGAAACATTTAAATATGGGAAATACAAGGAAAAAATTCTTATTGCTATCAATGTTGATGCAGCCAGGCATATTCTTCCCTTGGCTTTTGCTATTGTTGAAGAGAAAAGTTTGGTTAATTGGTCTTGATGTTTGTATAACTTATCTCATCATGTGATTTGTAGCCGGCAAGTTGTTTGTTTGATTTCTGATCGAGTGAGGGGAATATTCCTAACATTTGAGAACAACCCTGAATTACAACCACTAATAGTTCACCACAGGTATTGCGTGTGTCATGTCAAAGCTAATTTTAGTGGGCGATTAAAAAATAATGTTTTGACAGAATTAATACACCGCACTACTTGCTCACGTTAATAGCGAAAATTTGCTCAAATAATGGAAAAAAAATTTGAGGATTTGATGAAGACGTCCATAAATGGTTTATGGATATCCCTCTCGAGAAATGGCCATTGTGCTTTGATGGTGGGGTCTGATATGGCATAATGACAACGAATCGCTCCGAATCATTCAACGGGGTGTTAAAATGTGCGAGAAAGTTGCAGACAACAGCTTGTATGCGTGTGACTTTTTATCGGCTGGTTAAATACTTTGATTCGCACCTCAATGAAGCCCACAAACATATTGCTGATCAAAATTCGTGGCCGCTAAACGTGCTCGAAAAGTTCCTTAGGAATGAGTACAAGTCAAAAATCACCAAGTCACGGCCTTTGTGTGGGAAGAATGATTATATCAAGTTACCACAAGGGTACATGGTGACAAATGAGGCAACGTGCATACTGTACATCTTAACAACCGTACATGCACTTGTGGCAAGTTTGAAATTTACAAAATTCGTTACTCTTATGCGCAAAAGGTTTGCTCACAAATGGGGCTGGTCGCTTTGGCTCTAGTCGATAGGTCGTACAATGTACAAAAAATGGTAGAAACATATTCAAACCATTTTTACCCATACCCCACAAGAACTATTGCCCCCTGCACATTTTCATCTGGTGACCAATAGTGCGAACATCAGTGATTGCCTGAGCCGTCCAAGATCTACCTGTATAAGGAATAAAATGGATTGAGCACAACGATAGAGGTGCAAGACATGTGGAGTAATTGAATATAATAGGAAATTATGCCCTAACATGGAGAGACTTAGAGATAGGGCAACCATGCGTCCGTGAATGCCAAACATGGAGAGATATATGGATAGTAGTATTGTATGCTATTGTTTTATGTAATATAGCATTGTAAGATTAGTTGTAATATTTGTATCTCGCATGTTGTTTATTAGTTTATATAATATTTGATATCATGTGCCAACAGTTTGTGTGCTTATTGAATAGTGATTTTTCATGTGCAAAAGGGACCCAACATTTGTTTTCGCTACTACTTTATGCATTCGTAATTGTATTTGAAAATAATATGGTATTTCATGTGCAAAAGGGACTCCCCGTACATTTTGATAGAGATCGATTGAAATTGAAGAGTATTTCTTTGCATTTGCAGGCGCGTCCGCTACTGCTCGAGGCCACAGATAATGAGGTTTTACAGCATGCCAAATGCCGAATGATGCAAATTATAGGGTTTATTATAGGGGATAAGTCAGGTACAAAAATCAAATTGATGTATCTACTTCTATTAAGGAATGTAGCAACTGCATCGAGATATAGTTGGGGTAGCACTGTTCTAGCATCGTTATATAGGGCACTATGTCGGGCGACAATGGGAGATATGGGCGACATATGTGGCCCACTGAGTTTATTGCAGGTGTTGGTGCGGGAGAAACTACCGAGAATCAGTTTGTAACACCATAATGTGAGAGAACAACCTATCTTGAGCTACCTCGGAATGCCTATCGGGCATCGAGCATTCATGTATGTTTTTTTCCTTTTTCTTTTCAATGACATATTTGGTTTATCCTAAATTGTGTCTCATATTCTATGTTATCATTCCCGCATCATTACAGGTGGAACACGAGTTTGAATTTCGTAGATGTCGGTTGTCATATGTTGCGTATGTATCGAAATCATTTAGACTATATGTTCGATGATGATGTAAGTAATACATAATTAATATTTCTTAATTTTTGGCTCGTTAAAATGAAGTTTAGTTCAAACACTAATGATTATTAACTTTCTTTATTTCACAGTTTATCTGGCAACCGTATGTAGTGAAAAATTTGTACCAGTTGCCAGATTATTGTTTACAAGGCCATGATATTTGGTGTGCAGCTGTGCCTTTGCTCAACTTTGATGTTATTGAACTATATTTACCTGAGCGAGTTATGCGGCAATTCAACTATATTCAGACTATTCCTATTGCTGTTGACACGAATTTGAGGTTGCATAGATTTGATCGATTGGGTTGGAAGGAAGTAAATTAGATAACATGGCATGCACCTTATGTTGACAGGTGGAACAGGCAAAGGGAGAGAATTGTGTATAGATTGCCTTCAAGTGGCCCTATGCAGTATTTCTCAGAATATATGGTTTGGTATCATCGGATTACTCGTAATCTGATAGGTAATCTCGCCATTGTCTTGTCCAGGTTATCAACCCAACTGCATTGGTTGTCGAGTATTGGGTATGTATATGATTTTTAAATTTTCAATATTTAGCATAGTATTCAACTTTTTAGTGTTAGAGTTTTTTTATATGCAAGGTGAATGTTGGGAGCAAGTGTATGATTTCACACGCGATGCTTTCACGAATTTAGAGATAGATCAAAGAGCAGTTATGTTAAACGTACATGACATTTCTTCTCGTGCATTGACGATGGTTGGGGAAAGTCGCCGGATATAGATGACATGTTCAACTTTGAAGGCCAAGGTGAATTTCAACAATCGCATGGTCGTCCATTTACATTCGGTCATCCATCTATTTCTGGTCGTTCATCTACTTCCCGCCGTCATAATGTTGATGATAATGATCAAATATTTAATACTGGTATATTTCTTCATCAGTCCGGTGAGTCATATGAGGAGACACCTGAGATTGAACATTCATCGCAGTTAGACGCTAGTATGTCATCTCAAATGCCTCCGTATAATTTGGTCTATGAGCATTGAAGGCATCATCGTCCACAATAACGTATGGAACAATCCATTCCTTTTGATTTAGATTTATCAGAGACACAAGGCCAATCCAATGAAAACCCACAGCCCCAGCTTCAACCCCCTAGGTGACAGCCTTAGGAATATTAGACAGCTTCGCTGTGGAACTTGATATTTTTTTTTGGTAACTTATTCAAACTTAGAACTTTTTTTCTATTGCAGCTTGTTTTCCTACAACGTTCACACATTTAACTTTTTATTCAATTATCGAAGTCGATTTCCTAAATATGGCAATTATATTAGATTATCTATCACTATCTTATATTTGTAACATGACGTTGTTTTAGTACCTTAAAATTGTTACATGATGTTGTTAGTAACGTAGTATTATAAAAGTGAATTATATTTTTACAACAAAGTTAATAATAACTATACGATAATGAGACAAAAAAATTTTTGTTATTGAAGGGATTATATTTTTCACATAAATAGCATCCTTAAAAATGAAAGAAAACTTAACTAGTTAGCTAGCTTTATTAGGTCTGATTCTATTACTACCAAAACTAAAAGAGATATTAATAATAAATAATAACAATGCAATGGAAGATTTCAAATTTCTACTATGGCACTTGCAACAATACGATCCAAGTTAGTTGGAACTTATGTTTCCATAATAGGACTAATTAAATGCAATCATATAACTCGATTAATATTCAGATATACATCTTTTGAAGTATCCTTCAACCTCTTCTTCTTTCAGTCTCTCCTAAAAATGCCAAAACCTAGAAGATGAGGAAGAAGAAAGATTGGACAGGTCCACATGTTTGTCGTTAAAGTTGGTTTACTCTTATGTTTCTATATCATAAAGTATCTTTCATTATTATTATAAGTATTAAGGACACTCTTGTTTTCTTATAAACTAATTAATGAAGTGAAATCTCCTCACTCATTCCAAATGTTATTAGAGAAGAAAAAAACATGACAAGATAATGAGAGATAATCTAATCAGAATTGCCACAAGAAGTCAATTTCTTAAATATGGCCTTTTGAATGGGCTAAAGTGGGATGCATCAGGGTTAGGGGAAAGGGAGGATGAGTAGTGCATGCCACTCGTAAACCCTAAACTCTAAATAATATTAAAGAACAAAATTGTGAAAAGCATGTAAGAAAAATTAATGTCTTATTATGAAATAAAAATATATAATTATATTTTTGAATTTAAAATTTTCTTATGCATATCCAAATATAAATTAAAATCATATGTAATAATACACAACAAATTACTGCAAAAATATTGTTCAAAATTTTATTATTTTTGAATTTTTTTTTAATAAAAAATAGCACAAAAACTAATTAACTAGTCTTAAATCAATAACTTTAAAAAAAAAATACATTAAAGTCGATATCCGGGATACCGACTTTAAAGTCGGTATCCTAGATATCGACTTCAGTATTATCAGAACACCCCCAGAATTATCAATATTTATTTAATTCTTTAAAAAATAAGCAATATTTTGCAAAATAACTCTGAGAATAATTGGGAGGGATGTTATTGGGATGAGAATTTATTGGGAAGGATATAGGATATCCATAGATCTCATTATGAAAAGTTAAATAGGTAATTATTAGGTAATGTTAAATAATTATTTATTAATATTTAATAATCAATGATTAATGACTAATGTAGATAGTTAAATGGTTAATAATTAATGATTAATGTTGGGTAATGATTAATATTGATAGTTAATTCCTAATAGAAAATTTTAATGAAATCCCAATGAAAAATCCCATTAAATTCCATTCCCTCCCAATTTCAAAATTTAATGAAAAAACATTTTTCTTTCCCAATAATTCCCTATCTATTTAAATCTCACCCAATTCTTTCCCATTCCCTCCCAATTGCCACCCCTAATTTCATAATGTCTTCTAATAGATAGATCAAAGCAGAAGGGACAGAAGAAAAAGGAATGATGAGGATGTGAATACAAAACATTGGTCAATTATAAAACACCCTTCAAACTGTAATGGCAAAGTACAAAAATTAGTTGGCCTTCGCAAGTTTTATGAAGAATAATGCAATAATATTCCACCCACTTGGTGATGAATATGATTTTTGCTTTAGTATAATGCAAGAAGTTTGTAATTGCCGCCCCCGCCTAAGGGAAATTTGTCCAACAGATGCTGCTTAGTGCATAAATGGAAATGTAGCTTAAGAAGTCAAAAGATTATGCTCACTACATAAATAGAAGATGAAGAATTGAAGAGGAAAGTTAGCAAACACACAAAATAAGCAATAATGAGCTTCTATAGTAATTTTGAGAATCATCACCAAAGGAAGCACATCAAATGCTGTGATTCAGATTTCTTCTTGCAGATCATACTTGTCATGTACTAACGTTGGTTGCTGGTATGATGAATGGCCTCACATTGGGTACATGTCAATGAATTGTTTTCATCTTGAAGTTCTTGCGGAATCTAGCTTATCCCAGAGCCGTCTCTATGCTTGTATGTTCTTTTTCCACTTCCTGATTCTTCCATTGTAGCTCTTCATGCCAAGGCATCCACACCAACCCCTTTTGGGGCTAGCCGTGCTTGCCAAGGTCATGCCACATCATAGTTGCTGATGTGGCATGGCTTTAAAATTGCATGGCCTTCAAACTTGGCCTTTGCATTAATGCCTGTCATGGCTTGGCCTTACACTTTTTTTTTTTTTTGCTTTTCAAGCGTCAAAACGACATCGTTTGGCATCAAAATGATGCCAAACAATGTCGTTATTGGTTTATTTTTTTTCTTTAATGCTAACAGTTGACAGGCGCGTCAGCGCTGTTAGTTATCGTTCATTCTTTCTTTTTTTTTCTTTTGTAGAACATAAAAATGACACCATTTTGACGCCAAATGGTGTTGTTTTTGCCCTTTTTTAAAAAAGAAAAATTCTGCAGTTGACAGGCCCATCAGCACTTGTTAGCTGTAGACGTGATGGGTGCACGTCACATGTGATACTGGTTGCAAACCAAACAAGGGTTTGTAACGGTCATTTCACTTTTTTAAAAAAAACAAAAATCACCAACGGGCAGAAAATATTTTTTATATAAATTGATATGCATTTTGCTTATTTTTGGTGCAAAATTTGATATTCTTAAGCCTATTTAGAGTATTTAATTTTATGTTTTAAGTGTATTATTAAATTTTAATTTTAATGTAAAGTAAAATTATTTTCCATTAATTATTTTTTATTATTTAATGTATGATAATTAAAATTATAAGTTGTATTATTAATATATATAAAATTTGATAATTGAAAAATAGATAATATTTTAATAATTATTAATTTAAATAAGAATTATTAAATATATTAAATAACTAGTGAAAAGTAGATAGAGAAGAGAGAGATTGGTGATGTAAATTTTAAGGCCAGGTGATTAACTTGGACAATTTTTTAACAATGATTGTGTGAATAATAAAGGTTATGCCTTAAATTAATGTAATGTGTCTAAGGCCTGGTCTTGTCGTGGCCTTAAAAAGGAGCTGCACATGGGGAAATTTGCAAATATAGCACATTTTAAGTGGCATAGTTAAAGAATAGCACACGTATAAACTTTCTTACAAAAATAGCAAGTCAACACGATTTGACCATGTAAAAATACTTAAATGACTTTCTTCTTCACTTCATCGTTATTATTCGAATTTCCTTTTCCATCCTTCTTCCTTCTTCATCACTTCAACATTTTACACAATTCATAATTATTTTTCAAATACATCCTCTGGAAATGGAGCAATATGTTAAGAGAACTAATGATAATACATTGAGTAGCAGTTGGACCAAATATACGATTGAATTAAAAAACTCTTCTTCTATCTTTTTGTGGTTTTAATGGACTTACAACAAGACCCATATTCTTCAACAAAATTTATAACACTTTTTGTTTTTGATCTAAAAGAGGTCTGATTTTTGCAGTAAATATGAATATTTCTTACAAAACTTGAAAGAAATACGATAAGTTAGAATTTTGTTGAGCACCATATTAAACACAAGTCGAGCACATGGTGCTCGACATGGTGCTCGGCATGTGCTCTACATAATGCTCTACATGTGCTTGACATGGTGCTCTACATGTGCTTGACATAGTGCTTTAAAAGATAAATCTAGAAAACTGAATTTTTTTGGAGTCTAACCTGTATTGTCTTTTAAAACTTTAATAACTATTCTTTCATTTACTCCTTTGTAATCTTATTTTATTTGAATTTATTTATTCACTCTCATCTACTTTAAATTTTGTTTGGTAGAATTTACTATAGAAATTTTATAGACCAAAATCATAAACATATACTTTTTACTTGTTTAATATTTATGTATTTGTTTTTATGTGATGTAATATTTAGTATTGCTCTTATTAACAATATTAAACGTATTGAATTTTATTTATTTTTATATATTAAATTTATGTTTATTATTTTATTATTTATTAGTGTGACTCTACTCTATAAATTTTCTGCATCTGCCACTGTCTACAGTAAATACGAATATTTCCGAAAAAATATGAAAGAAATACGATAAGTTAGACTTTTGTCGAGCACATGTTGAGCACCATGTCAAGTACCAAGTCAAGTGCTCTATACGTGCTCAACAAAAGTCTAACTTATCGTATTTTTTTCATATTTTGCAGGAAATATTTGTATTTACTGCAGATAGTGGCGGACGTAGGAAATTTATAGAGCAGAGTCACACTAATAAGTAATAAAATAATTAACATAAATTTAATATATAAAAATAATAAAATTCAATACGTTTAATATTGTTAATAAGAGTAATACTAAATATTACATCACATAAAAACAAACACAGATATTAAACAAGTAAAAAGTATACGTTTATGATTTTGGTCTATAAAATTTCTAACAAAAAAAAAAAAATTAAAGTAGATGAGAGTGAATAAATAAATTCAAATAAAATAAGATTACAAAGGAGTAAATGAAATAATAGTTATTAAAGTTTTAAAAGACAATATAGGTCAGATCCCAAAAAAATCCAGTTTTCTAGATTTATCTTTTAAAGCACTATGTAGAGCACCATGTCAAGCACATGTAGAGCACCATGTAGAGCATATGTTGAGCACCATGTCGAGCACATGTCGAGCATCATGTGCTCAACTAGTGCTCAATATGGTGCTCGACGAAACTCTAACTTATCATATTTATCTCAAGTTTTGTAGGAAATATTTGTATTTACTGCAGAATCAAGCCTCTTTTTAGATCTGAAACAAAAAATGTCATAAATTTTGTTGAAGAATATAGGTCTTGTTGTCGACCCATTAAAACCATAAAAGATAGAAGAAGAGTTTTTGAATTCAATCTTGTATTTGGCTCAACTGCTACTCAATGTATTATCATCATATTGCTCCATTTCCAGATGATGTATTTAAAAAACAACTATGGATTGTGTGAAATGGAATTTTGAAGTGATGTAGAAGGAAGAAAAATAGACAAAGAAATTTGAATAGCAATGGTGAAGTAAGAAGAAGGTCATTTAAGTATTTTTACACGGTCAAATCATATTGACTTGCTATTTTTGTAAGAAAATTTATATATATGCTATTTGTCAATTATGCCACTTAAAAAGTGCTATATTTGCAAATTTCCCCTGCACATGCCCTCATCTTGCACTCTGCAGCATTCTAATTACGATATCGTCATCAGTTAAAAGCTGGCATGGTGCTGCTTTTCTTTAATCAATTTCTTGGTTTTTACCGTCTACGATTGTAAACTTTCAACTTTCTGTTCCTTGATTACTTTCATATGACTTACTATGCGGCATGTCGGTCATACAATTCCCTCTTTTCGTGCCTTTGGTAATGTAGCCTATGGTTTAATAGACATGCCACAACAGCAACGAATAAAAAAATAGAAATACAAGTAACCAATTTCTATTGATTGCTGCTGATTTAAGATTTTCCACACATAGTAGCCTTTGGTTGATTATTATTATTATTCAAGAATCTAAAATTGCTGCATGCATAACTGAAAAGCTCTACCTTTCAAGGGAAAAAGGGATTGAAATAGAATACTGATGCTGAGATATTAAAATTGAACTTAATGCTTCTGATCAATTAGCTTGAAAAGGTTATGCCTTACATTATTATACTTTTGCCATTTGTTCTGGCATTGCTTCATAACTATTGAACAAGCTTTTGTCCATGGTGCTTAATATTCATGCAGCAACGATATTAACCCTAGTCAAGAAACGCCATCAATTACTGTGTACACTCTTAATTTGCAAAGCCTTTACGGTGGAGGTAAGTCATGGTTTGGAAGACAAACTTTGAACTGTCATACTATTGCAGCCTCAAATTGAACTCGTTGCTTTTGTTTTTTTTATTTCGCCGGTTTTTAACATGAATGAGGCTTTACCATCTTGACTAATATCTGTTTACACAGAATATTACACAGAATTTAAATAAAAAAAAAAAAAAACTTGCCTCACTAAACAGAAGTATTAATGCTGATGAAATAACACCAGTTGCAGTTTCTGGGGCCAAATGATGGAGGAAAATCGGAAGTGCCTGGAAAACAGAAATTAGTCAAGATGGTAAAGCCTCATTCATGAAAAAACAGGGGAAATAAAAAAAAACAAAAGCAACGAGTTCAATTTGAGGCTGCAATAGTATGACAGTTCAAAGTTTGTCTTCCAAACCATGACTTACCTCCACCGCAAAGGTTTTGCAAATTAAGTGTACACAGCAATTGATGGCGTTTCTTGACTAGGGTTAATATCCTTGCTGCATGAATATTAAGCACCATGGACAAAAGCTTGTTCAATAGTTATGAAGCAATGCCAGAACAAATGGCAAAAGTATCATAATGTACAGGCATGACCTTTTCAAGCTAATTGATCAGAAGCATTAAGTACAGACAACATTTACTTTCACAAGTGAACAACACATTTGTCTTCAGTGAACAAAACAACAAGCAATTCATCTATCATTTTCGTTGCTAAGATAACAGTTAAAAATAAAGATGATGGGAATCCTGAACATGGTCATATTTCAATTGCACAGTTGCTCTTCAACTTTGATGTATCAAGAGTTCATGGCTATCATACTGTAATTCTGCAGAGTCTTCAGTGCTGATATACTTGAGATTGGATGTAGCTGAGATCTTTTGTTTCTTGTCTGATTGACTGTATGAATGCAGGTTAAAAACTTGCTCATTATTAAACCTGAAGATGACGTACCTATAAAGAACATCACAATTCTTTCAATTCCTAGGTAATTCTACCCTCCATATGGAGCTAATATAATGTTCATTAAGAAATAGAGAATAACTTCACAGTACAAGAATGTCCGAGAAGGAAAGACTCTAGTTTCTATATTCTGTTGTAATGAGACGAGAATATGCAATGTCCATGCCTGAAGTGAACAAGTCATTCTAGATTATTTGATTGTTAGTCGTACCTGATGGTCTCAGTTAATTTCTCCTACTTAGTCCTTATACTAGCTGCTTCTGTGTGTATGTAAAATGAGTATGTGCTACTGCCTGTTCTAAATGTTGGCATTCAAATTCTTTAATCAGTTTCTTGGCTCCTAAACCATATACATGTTGCACTAATATAACTCAACTTGATAGGATTCCAGAAACAATGCTGTTAGTTGAATTATTGAATCAGTTTCAGAGAGGGCTAAGCCACATAGCTGTAGTTGTTAGACCACGAAATGGCAAAGTGGAGAAGGCCGCTATTAGGCCCCAGGATAATGGTGAGTGGCCTCTGCTTATTACCAATTGTCTTCACTCTCATCTTTTTTTCTCCAGATTTTAACTCTAAGAAGTTTCATATCCAGAAGAAGTGAGGTTAGAAATTCATGGTCAAAGCCTTCAGCAGAAAAGAAGCTTCAAAAGATCACTGAGGATTCTGAGGACTTTGCCTGGAAATGGCTACGAGTCAAGAAGAGGAAGCTCAAAGAGCAGGAGGTGGTCTGGAGAATCACACCCTGAGTTCTTGAATATAAGTGACAATCCACTTTTATTAGTCCCTCCTGAAGAGGAAGTAGTTGGTATAATCACCATGGAAGATGTCATTGAGGAGTTACTGAAAGTAAGAGACCTTTGTTTTTTTCCATTATATTAATTGTTCTTATCATTCTTCAAGAAATATAATCCGTTTACAATGAATACAATTTAATCCAGGAGGATATCTATGATGAAATGGATCATTATGGCTTCTCACGTGCAAGTTTTCATGGTTCCTCGCGAAAATTTTTCAATCATCCTGACGGAAGATGTGGCAGTAGCAATTTGAGTGATAGAATCAATTTAATTCAGTTAACTCCCTAGGTTACTAAGACATTTCAATTATTGGTATTTAAGGCATAAGTCAATTGCAGACTAGGTGACTACATTGATCACGTTACATGTCCGTGTGCCATATTTTAAGAATAGTGTTGCAGAGAATTACCATCTTCATTTGTATTTTTGGTCATAAAATGATTGATCAATAGTTGTATTTTCATTTTTCTTTTTAGCCCTTCGGTGCTGAATACAAGTGAACTTTTAGACTTTTGTTGTCATTGAGCTTAGAAGTTGACCAATTTTGCACAGGAAGCAAGTATGCAGGACTTCCCCATAGTTTGTCCGTGAATTTTATACATCTACGTCTCCATGTTGAACTTGCGGATGTGCCCTGATGCAAGGAGCTCCAACACAAACTTGTTTTCTGTTTTCTTTCTTTTTTCCTTTAAGTCTTTCTTCAATTTCTTCCCTTTAAGCTTGACAACCAATGCTCCATGTCCATACCAAGGTAATTTTGTTTACAGATGACGTTGATTAAGTTTGAGGTTATGAATCTAGAGATTGAAAATAATCCCAAATGAATGAATATGCTCCAATGGGTTTCAACTATTTCCTGTTTGGGGATGGAAGTCCCTCCTGGAACCCCAAGTCTTGTGTTTGAAATGGATGCATATGGTGTGTGTGCGGGTGTGGGGAGGGGACAGGTGTTCAAAAAAAAAAAAAAAACAAAATGCTAGGACGGATTTCAAATCTCAATAGGACGCTCTAATATTTGTTGGTTGCAAAGTCAACTTTCATTGAAATGATTGAAAACTATGGTTTTTACCTATGCTTGGGTAACCCTTGAAAGGTTGAAGGAAAGATGGTCCTCCAATACTAACTCAGCTACTCATTAATGTGTCTATGGGGCTCCATATATTGATTGGAAATCATATTTCACTTAGAAACATAATTCTGCTGGCTTCAGCCAATGTACAATGGAGACAGAAATGATTATGACAGAAAACAATATCCTAATTGGACGTGCTTTAACTAGACAACATGTATGAAATCTTTTGTGCAGTGCTCGAACATTATGTATGTAGTTACAAGTATTGCAAGAGAGTGGTATCATGATCAAGAATGTTGCCTTGCTTCTTTACTATATATATATACCTTAGAATCCAAAAGTTTAAATACCATATTTTGTTATTCTGTTATGGTCTCATATATACTGGCTGCAGCAGTATACTGTGTTCGGGTGACGTATGTCAGAATCTGATCTATAACATGATCTCTTTGGCCTGTGAGTAACTTCTGTTCTTTTCATTTGAACGTTTGACTTCCGAGGAAAAATTTTGCTCCTTCCTTTTGGCGCTCAGATTTTGCTTCAGGCTCAAGTCAGAATTTAGCATTCATTGAGCACTCTGGTATGATTGCGGGAACCATTTTGACAGGAGAAAATGTTTCAGCTTCATTATGAGTACAAAAAGACCATAACATGGTATGTGCAACAATGCCACGGATGAGTACCTGAAATTTCGATTTCCAGACAAGATACATTCCAGTAGAATGTTTAGATCAGAATGCAGAAATCTACCAAGGACAGTGAACATTGCTAACTAGGGGCAATCAACCTATAGTGGTGAGCACAGGAACAAGGTTATTAGTTATTACCAGGTATACAAACTTCAATAAGAAGATCAGGCAAGTCACATTAAATAACTTAAAAAGAATAAAAAACATCCCACGTAAAAGATGGGCTGAAATATACATAAGATATTCAAGAAATTACAGTAGGCACCAAGCAGCTTATTAAGTTAAAGTAGAGAATAGAGGAAAACGTTCATAAACTTTTGATATGATAGAAATTAATGAGTAGGTCTTTGATTTTTTTGAAATGGCAAACTGACAGAAGAAAGCAGCAGGAATCTTCTGATTTGTGTTATTATCACTAAAGCTTCTATTTTAAAACAATTTTTAGTGAACAGCACTTCATAGAAATATGAAAAGAATACATACCATACTGGAGCATATGAAGAAGATAAATCAAGAAACGGATATGGCCACCTGTTTCAGTGATTCAGTCAGTACAGATGAAAAATAAAAGAAACATTTCTATGGAAAAAAAGGAAAAAAAGGGCAGAACAGACTAGCTTACCAAAGTGCAATGCATGCATGAACAATCCATTGAAAAATGACATAAACCGCTGTCCATAGAAAAAAGTATGCCATTCGGAACCAAGGGAACCGCTGAAAACAAAACAACAACGATAAAGCAAGTCATACAAAAGATGAGAAAAGGACTCAAATTCGAGAGCAATCAGAACTCACCAAGCAGTTTAATGCAGTTTCAGCAAGCAGAAAAACGGCATTGATTGAATGCATATTGATAATCAACTGCAAAGTTACAGTTCTGACATTGATTAATACGAAAAGACAGATGAAGAGACTACAATAGTACATTAAAGATTATGCCCGCTGGGACTTAGAAGTAGAACTCTGCTCACTGTAAATACAGCTGTGTTTTTAACACGCTAATTGAGCCAGATTTGGGGTGCTGTGTTCGGCTAAAATTCCATGCCTACCATCAATTAGTATATACCACGCTTTCATTCATCTTCATATTGAACAGAGTACATTATTGTTGCTGACTTAGAAACACCGTCTTAATCTAGCTGACTAAAAGATGCAAAAATCCTATTTTCATAAAGCAATAAATTCTCATGTTCCATAAAGTCTCTACTTTTTGCACTTGTTCATTGGTTATGTAACTTTAATTCTCATGCTAAGTGAATTTATATACTTACCGTAATTGTGAATTATAAGATAAGAACATTAATAGCTATGTAGGATACTTACAAAATTCAGACTGTAATCTTTTATGGCAAGAAAAGGTACAATTATGAACCAAAAGACGCAATCAGTCAGCAGCACAGCTCCAGCATTCATCTTGAGAAAAAAAGGAGGAAATTTTTGTTACACTTCGCTGCTTAAAGAAATTAACTGAGACTTCAAACATTCATTTGGATGGTAACTACCGTTTCCATTCAGTTTGCAATCAAACAATAATCCCAAGTTTTCAGCTCCCTTCAAATAGTGCCATTAATTTTCATCCAATACAAAGTACAAATCTCAGAATTATATTGGGAGAGTGTACTAAAGGGCACAAATCAGCTAGGGAGTGGAAACAAGTGAAAAATGGTTGAATTTTCCATGTAACATCTAAAAATTTCTTTATTTTGGACCGAAATGTAGAGTTTACTCTTTTGTGTATCAGGCAGACAGCCGTACTTTATGAAAAATTTTGAGACTGCATTCTGTTGTGAGAAAATATAGCAACAGTTCAAATATCAATTACCTGAAAAATTATTTGAAAAACATAACCCCAAAAGCTGGCAATTTGCCTATCATGCTCTTCTTTAGGGCCAAAGCTTTTTACGTAATTGGACATCCTAAAACTTTCTCCATGATTTGAGGTTCCATAAGCACCAGGCTCCACATCAGGTACCTCATCCTCACTCCTATCACCAACTCTGTTGTGGTACTGGTAACATCCGTACGTGGAGAGCAGAGATCCAAGCTACAATTTGATGACATACTCATAAGCAAAAGAACGTGACAAAAATGTTCAACACCACATAAAAGTTTTCACTTCTTACCCCAAAATAAATAGTGACCAACGTAAACGTCCACCTGCACATCATGAAACCACATAAATTAGAGGTACAGAACTTTTCTTGATTACTATTGTTAGCCATGCCAACCACTGAAATCAATTGATGCATTCTCTGCACAATGATGAGAGATGGTCCTTAAGGACCAGAACAAAGTTCAAACAACTTACTGTGTATAGTAATACATAATGTCACCTCCATCAACAGCAACATTTAGGATCAGCATCAATAAAAGCACAATGAAAGCAACAACTCTCAATCCAAGCAGCCAAGCAGGATGTATTGTTTTGAGGCAGGGCTTCCAAACTTCATCTTGATATAAGACTCCAGGGGAATCTTTTAGTCTTTCTCTGTTTCTTGTTTTCGCATTTCGAGGACACTCGTATTTTGATATAAGAATTGACGCAAAAACCAATGATAGCAAAATCCAAATGGAACAAAGCAACACCCTCCAGTTAAGCCAGTAACTTGAGGTGGTTGTGTCCGCCGTCGTGATTGGCTGCCAAGAATGCTTTGAAGGGCCTGTTAAAAAATCCATCCTGTTATTTCTGGAAAACTCTAATAAGTTGCAGCTTCAATCCTCAGCAGAGAATGGCTGACTATTTCCAATTTTCAGCTTGGGATACTAATCTGGGATTTGAACAGAATGACAAAGGGAAAGGAAAAGAACACAGAGGACAGTGAAAGAATGAATCAATTGTCTATCGAACTTTCTATTACATGAACAAAATAATCATGCTAAGGTCTTTGTAAGCAAAATGGGATACGAATATTTTCCTTAGTTCAGCGCAGAAAAACAACTTAAACATACTAAAAATTGAGAAGTAAAGAAATCCAAGACTGGCTTCTCCTACAAAGAATTCCGGAAGTATGCCACAAAAGGTAGGCGCTGCATCTACAGCAGAGGCAGAATGCAGAAGAGGGATTTAACACTTGTTGGAGAAGAATTTCAGGATTTAAAACAAAAGCTATCTAACCGAAAAGAACTTTACTCAAGTACTTCAATCAAAGAATAGTATAGAAATAAAGGAATCAATCAAAGAAATCCTAACGCATTGACTATCAGAAGCAGCTTCATCTTGCCGGCGCCAATGAATGGAACAAGAAATGAAATTGAGCTACATTAATGGCTGCTGAAAGCGGGAAGAGATTCCAAACTTTCAGAGTATGTTTGTGCACAGAAAGATAATGTTGTGTTCACAGCATACTTGCACAGAAAGACACACAGAGAAAAACTATTTAAAAACATAAAGATGAAAAGAAAAAAAGGGAGGGCATGTTTATTAATTGTAAGCAAAGAAAAGTTGGAATATATACGTACAGGAAAAAGCAAGATACAAATTTAATTGGAGGGGGATGGTGTGTAAGAGGAGATGCTTTGCTTCTTTGCTTTAACAGTGAAAAAAACTACGCAAACAGAGATGGATAAAAAGGTAGTGTTTTTAGAGATTTGCATTTTCTTTTCCATTATAGTGAATCAATTAAGTGGCTTGTCTCGTTTACAGGCATCCATTCATTAACATTTTGAAAAAAATGGGGGCACTAATACATCATAATTTAACCAAGGAACCTTCCCTTTTTTTTGTTGCTTATCCCCATAGGAACTTCTTCCAACAAAGACAAGTCTATGTATGCTACAATCTCCACATAGTCCCATGCAGCTATTATTGATTTGTTTTATTTTGGGGGTTGGGGAAGGGAGGTGTAGATGAAGGTTTTGTTTGTCGCATTCCCTCGTGCGTTGCAGCAGATTGCAGCCTTCTTTTTCTAGATTTTGATATTCCTCAAACAGTGGAATATTGGGACCCATCCCCGCATCATTTTGTTTTTGTGATGGATTTTGTGTTGGATTGCTTTGAGATTTTTTCTTGTAATTTTAAATGAACTTCTTGTGAAAATCCCAACAAAGGCATAAAGAGTTCAAATTAGCCCCATTTTGTTGAAAAGAAAAAAAAAGTTAACCCAATAAACCAAATCATCCAAAGAAGTTTTATAATTGCCAAATCTTTATTGTAATTTGAATAACACTTCAAATAAAATAGAAAAAAAAACTCCAAGTCCAACTTCTTTTATTACTCCTCAAAATAATTGAAATATTTAATGAGAAATAATTTTGTTTGCCTTTTCATATTAATTAAATTTTAAAATAAATAACTCAAACACAAGCACAAATACTTCGTGAATGACCCTGAAGGATCAACTATATTAGTTTTTCTTTTTCTTTTTCTTTAAAAAAAGAATTCTACCTAAATCGCTAATTACATTGCATACTTTTTCCCATGAAAGAACCCCTACGTAGGTAGGTAGGGGTGGCAGAGCTGTCACATGGGAATATTATAACGTAACAGCCATGAAATTCAGTTTGACAATAAGTCACAAAAAGGTGGGGCCTGCATATATCCTAGTGAATGGATTTAGGCTAAGCAATTGACAAATGTTGTTTATGTTGCGTAGAAGTTATCTTTAATTATATATATATATATTCTATTTTTTTTAAGCATGTCTCACTTTACAGTTTAGACCCTGGACATAACCAAAAATTTCAAAATAAAAGAAGGGTGACTTTTTATTCTTTTAAATTCAGAAATATTTATCTTAACCTTTTTTTTTTTAATGTGAAAAAGAAAACCCAATCAAACCATTTAATCTATTCTATCGATTCCAAGATTAAAATTTTTGTTTCTTATTTTTGTCAATTACCAATATTTAACTTATTCCTACGGCGGCGAATAAAGGAGTCCAATTGCACATTTCTATTCTTGGCAACTTGATTATTAAAGAAATGTGATAAAGGGCGCATTACTCCCTCCATTTTTAGCAAGAAAGCTCTTGACGCATGTCGGTGAAGTATGGGACCCGGTCAACAAACTTAACTGAAAACCTCTTTCTTCTTTTTTATTTACTACTAATCTTTATCTTTTGGGACCTTGTGTTATGGACATTTCTCTTCATTTTTATTTTATATTTTTTTTTGGGTTTTCCAAAAAGTGGTCAAATTTGTTTTTGGACCATAAATTTTTCCCAAAGTAGTAGTGGCTAAGATGTAAATTAACCATAACTATAAATGTAGAACAAGGTGTGCATTGCATGCATTTATTGGGAAGATCATAGGTAAGAGTGGAGAACTAACACATTTCAAGCTTTATCAAAATGGGATTTTATCAAACTTTAGTTAGCACTTACCATCGTCAAATCAAAAACCACTTAATAATAACATATGCTTCCTCCATCCTTATTTCTTTGTTAGTCTTTAGAAAAATGAACGTTTTTTAAAACATATCTACATATATAAGGTTTAATGTCTAGATAAATTTTTATCATTTTTTATTCAAAATATTTGTTGATTATGATTATATCGAGATTTAGTATAAATTACATCGTCAAATATCATTATAATAAGATATTTAAATATGTTAAACATTTTAAGAGAAAACATGACATTCTTGAAGGACAAGAAATAGAGGGTGCAAATTGACATTAATCATAGCCAGGTGGAATGTAGTCTATATAAAAGTATGTGATGGAATTCTTGGTCATTTCTTAGCCATGTTTCTTGCCGACATTCCCTCAGTGGTAACATTTGACCAATTAGCGTAAAGCAACTCAAAAAATACTTTTCTTGCTCTCACAACAATTGTATGGGAGGCATCTTTGGAAGATATTTTTCGAATGATTAGATAAGTTTAACTATATAACCTTCGATCAAAATTAACTAATCTTTAACCACAATATCAAAATTATAAGTTTATTCACAAACAAAAGTATTATTCCAAAGTTGTAGTAGTGAAATTTACTATTATTGATGTTTTTATTCGAAATTCAAACGATGGTATTCTTGGTTTGTCCAAAATTAATGATTCATAACAAGAACTCAGACTTGGAGTCCCCATATATCATAAATATTTTTTTAAGTCAATAAGTGCCTCAATAGCTATGAAAAATACCTATAGAAATTTTCAATTAATGGGATGATGGATTGGCTCATAAACAGAAAACCATAAACCATGCGAGTTATACAATACTGTATTTTGGCAACTCCATGTGTTGTCATACATTACCTATATGTTTGCGTACTTCCCATTATATTCAAGCATGTTTAATTTAAGAAATTGCCCTATTCCTTGAATCATATGGCTTTAGAACATTTGTTATCTATCTTTCCATCTTAGTATCTTTTAAGTTGACCAAAAAAAATAAAAATAAAAATGGAATAAATGAAAAGTAATTTTTATAATTATTGATAAACAAAAAAAAAATTCTAAAGAAGAACTTAATTTGATGTGTAATTAAGAAAAATGATTGAAATATATAAAACAGTAACTAGAATAACTTTTTTCATGAGTTAGATCTGAATCCTAATTCCAAAATGAATCACATAATAATATTAGCTGGTTAATTATATAAAAAGTAGTGTGACTACAGCATGAGGAACATTGTGGGAAATTCTTTCTTTGGACTTTAATGTAGCCATAAATAAATGAATGAATGAATAGTTTAGATGGAGTTTGAGGTTTGGAAAGCAAAGGCTTGGGCATTGGCCAGTTGCTTTGCGTGCTCTGCTAATATATTCTTATTTCGATGAACCGACAGACAAATATGAATCAATGTGCCATTCAAGAAATTATTCCTTTTTCTAAGACACAATCAGTGATCACAACACATTGAATACGACAATAGTCCAAAGCTGGAAATTAAAAATCTATTACTTTCTCCCCAAGTCTGGGGAGCATGCATAAATCAATGATGACTCAATTATCCCCTTGAGTTTTTAGGAATAAAAGTACCGATGTTGTCTTTCCACCAAAAAGATTATTTTGTTGTAGTTGTTTTTTTTTCCTTTTTTCTTTTTTCTCTTCCTATCTAAGTAGATTTTTGTTTCAAGGAAAATTACAGTATTATTTTAGAGGAATGTACATCTTCTTTTAAAAATAAAAATTTATAAAATTGTTCTAATCTCCACCTGGGCCCGCCCTTGGAAATTAATTAGAAAAATAAATATTCAAAATTATTTGGTCCTTCTTTTTTTGTTTAATTAGACTCATAAAATTGTAAATTTCTCCCTAAATTACTTAAATACAAGAAATACACAGAATATTTACTCTTAACTAAATATGCCAGACATAGACTAAAACCCCTTGGTCTTGGTCTCCCATTAATGGATGGTTTAGAGGATTGGGTTGCTAGCTAAGCAATTCAACTAATATCCTCAAGCAACTTCCATCATGACTGAATTATATTGCACAGGCAAAGTAAGGCATGATATGGAAACAAACTGTTTTGTTTTAGTGCTCTTTCTTAAAGAAAAATATCCTTGGGTTGTTCCTTCCTAGAAAAGAATATTTGAGTGAGACAAACTCAAAAAGGGGAAGAAGCACTGTTAATTTTTAAGTAATAATTTTATAATTTTTGAAAGACAGCTCATAACGAAAGAGAAGAAAAATATCATGTTGAACTCAACGACAAGAAGAGATTATGAGAGTAGGATTAAAAGATTATACTATCCAAGTCCAAAATTGAGAACGCTTTCCTGTATTCTTTTTACTTTTGCACAATATATGCAGATTTTGGTGATGGAACTAATCCCTCCGATTAAGCATGACAAGAAAATGAGCTGACTGCAAATCAACAAATCTCCAGAATCCAAAGCCACTAACCGTATCAAGAACAAATCTCTACAACTACTTCAATGAATAAAGTTCTTTCCAGAATATATGGCGCATAGTCTTTTAAATCAAGCACATCAATTAAAATGTTAGAGAAACAAAGGAAGAAAAAGACAACTTGTCACGAAATGCAATCAGCAATCATTAATGAGGCCATAAATAAGGTTTTGGGGTCACAATCGAGAGCAAATATATTGTTGAATTTGTCATCAAGATGAACATGTAAAAGGGACCACTAAAACGTAACCAAAATTTGGTAAATTTTCAATCAAAAACCCAATGTTTATCCCTACAATTTTGCTTCGACCTTTAATCAATGCGTGTAGCGTATGCTCGAATCTATAACTGTACTAGAAATAAGGACAAGCAAGGGAAAAAGTCCAAAAGCACTAATGAAAAGAACGTAAGGAGAGGAATACCTTTCATTGGAAGAGAGGTTAGGCACCAAAATTCCTCGTTGTCTCCTAGAAATATGGTGAGTGCAAAACTACAATCCCTACAAATTAATAATTAATGTGTTGAATGCCAAGATCAAAATCAGGATTTCATTTGCAGAGTTGGTTCGAACATGTTGGACCTCATTCATTTCTCATGTCCTGCTAACTGTCTAACCAACAGAGATGTTCAAGTGGGATAATGAACTACTTGCAAAAAATAATTTTTTTTTTGCTTTGTTAGTTTACATCTGACAAAGTAAATCTTTTCTTCTTCAGGGAACATCTCAAATTTTCATTTCCCAGTATCTGGATCGACAAAAAATAGAATTCAAAATTTTGAAACCAAGATTTTGAGTTTAGTATTTCGACACTTTTACCATATAATTTCATAGAAACCAATTCCCACTATTATTTGTCCATTGGAAGTGATCATATATTCACAAACTTTGAGGGACTAAAAAATGCAGCTTTATGACTTTTTTCTTTTAACTTCTCCTTTTCTTTATTCTTTTTTTAAAATTTTTTACTCAAATCACAAACCATTATTTTCTTTAACTTTACCTAATCCCAAACATTTAAAAGATAAAAAAACTAAATTTCTCTCAATTTTGTTGATTTTTTTTCTTTTCCTTATTTTCTTTTCTTAAAAAGAATTTCCCCCCAACTATTTTCATCCATTCATTCTAAATTTTTTTAAGCTAAAGTTCTTTAGTTTTGAAAATCCTTATTCTATAATGAAAAAAACTATTAATAAATACTACTTTCTTTCTCTATTACTTTCCTTTTCTAGAAAGAGTAGTCCTATATAGATAGACTACAAGGTTTGTTTAATCAACAAACTAATAATCCATACGTATGGATAATAGTTAATTCATCGATGAAGAATCTCGTGATTAAATTTATCCTCAATTTTAATTACACTCTACATGAGAATGCTCAAGTTAAGCATTTCATGATTACCCCATAAATCCTCGTCTATTCATTTGAAGAAGAAATTATATAATGAGTGAGTTTCTTACTTGTACATATAGTATTTTAAACATTGGAGGGAATATCATTTGAATTATTCTCTTGGATTAGACACTCAAAATCTTTAGTCTCTTTGTGAACTCAGTTAAAAAATGGAGACTTGAAGACATCTACAATTGCATCTTTCCATGATGCAACTCTAATATGACCTAATACTTTGAGGCCTTCCCACTATATTACCCACAATCCATTTATCCAAATCCCACACTATGGCCAATTGACTCTCGGATTACTTCTTATAGATTTTTGAGAATAATTTGAGTCTAGCCTATTATAAGTAGGAAACACTTTGGTAATATGTTCATCAAAAATACGATATTAATTCCATCTCTTTTAATCACATTCTAATTGATTCAGTTAGGAAATTGTATCATCTGTGAAAATATTTATCTCTATCTCTATTAAGTAAAAGTAAAAGTTTTGTCAATTAGTTTCAATATAATTATTACAAATATTAAGGATTAAATTTTTTTTATTGTCCTTTAATATTAATATTAATATTTAGTAATTAAAAGATGATTAAAACTTTAAATCTTACAAACTTTTTAAAAAATCATCTACTTATTATCCATTAATTTTTATTTGAAAATGGTTAAAATTTTTACTCCTTTTAATAAAGCCAAGTTACATATTTTTAATATTCAATTGTGCATTTTGTCCATAATTAAATTCAATATTTTTGGGAGCATTAATTTGTACCATGTGCTATATTTATGAATAAATCCATTTATTGATTAATGTTTAGTCAAGTCACAAGCTTTTTTAGTAATGCTTTTAATATTTTGTCACCTTCCTTTAATTTTTTTTCTCCTTTTGCCTACCAAAATTACATGTTTATTATCCTATATCTTTCGCGTAATTTTTTATTTTCTTTACTTTCAATTGGTTGATAAACATATTTTAATTCTTAAGACTAATTGCAACAAAAAAAAGAAAAGAAAAAAGGAGTAGGAGAAAATTATTTACTTTAGATAATAATTTTTGATATCTTACATAATAGTCCTTCTATCCCAAAAAAAGAGTTTACTTTTGATTTAATACATTTTTTTTAAGTTATAATGTACAACACACTAATGCACAATTAAAAGTATAATTTTACATTTTTATCCTTAGTTTTTAATGTAGGTTATACATTATTATTATAAAAGGTAATACAAAAATTTCACACTAAAAGTGGACTCTTTTTTCGGTAACAAAGAAATTTTTTGAAATTGGACTTTTTCTTTTGGGACGAAAGTAGTATAAATATGTGCACCAAAAATAAAATGAAATATATATTAGCACATTTAGGCATGAACAATGTAGACCATCATCTATTGAATCTACGTACGTACCAATTATAGGGTAACCAAATCAACAGAATATAGTAAAGGACAAAGGCAAGCAATTGTAAGTGCATAGAGGTTTTGTATAAATTTCTATTTCGTTTTATCTTCACGTAGTTGACAAAATTATTTTAATTTTCATAACTTGTTGCAACAAAAATGTGGGATTAGAGAATAATTTAATCACTTCAGATAATAACTTTTCTTATTTTACAACTTTTGGAATTTTACATTTTTGCAATTAACTTTTGAATTGTGTTATTCATATTGTGTGATTGTTTCATTTTCTTTTACAGTTTTCCATTTTCTTTGTTAATATCTATGTGATTAAAAAATTTATTTATTTGATTATAGAAAATACATTAGAAGTATAAATGAAAACTACACACTATAAAATTTAGAATAATAGTTTTGCAAGTACATTTTTTCTCAACTATTAGGATTTTTAAAAAATATATGTAAAAATTATTGGTTAAACTTTGCATCTTTTGATCTTCTAAATTCTCAATATATATGTTTAGTATCTAATAAATTCTCTATTTATTAATGCGTACTAGAGAAGTGTGAATTTGATTAATTGATATCCATTTGTGATGATGAGACTATACCTTATTGTGATTATCAAAATTACGATTAAAAACTAGTAATGCTTTAGAGAAAAAGTATAATGCTTTAAATATTCAATGAAAAAGTATCTTATTCCTTCTTAATGAGGAGAAATATAATTGAAAATTTTATTCTTCATGGGTAGCAAAAACTCCATGGATGATGTCATTTCATTTTGCACCAATCATCCACCACCCTATAAATATGGGTTTTATTAATTATTTACGCTAGTATTTTAACCCACTCAATCCAAACTTAGTACATAATTAATATAAAAGCAACATATCAATGTACAATTAAAACCTTGAACCTACATTAATCGACTCAAAATATAATGAGGTAACTCGACAATTCTATAGTAAAAAGCTTTTTTATAACTCATTACTCGTACGTTAAAGACAAACTTTATGGACGTTTTTATTTCATATCAAAATTTCTGATGTCTAAAAGTGTTTGTTTCTTTTTCCCTTTTTGCTTGCTTATATAGCCAAACCATTATAATATGTCTATGATTCTTTTTTGTAGAGCTTATTGCATAAGAAAAAGAAATAGTAAATTGTAAAAATTTTCTCATAGATATTCGATCATCTTTGTGAGTATGGAATATTATTATTGAAAGTTTTATTATTTTTAGAACTGAATAAATTTAATTAAGAGATTGTTACGTATATGTTTTGATGATATATATATATATATTTTTTAAGTATAGAAGGATTATATGTAATATTTGCACATTCATTTGTTTAGAGTTTAGCATGTTTAAAAGGGATAGCTTATGAGTCATTAAAGTTTGCTTTATTTGTTGTATGAATCTTTATTGGGAAATTTGCAAAAATAGCACTTTTGATCATTGATTTTGCGAAAATAGCACATCTCTTTTTTTTCTTTGTTGTTCTAGCACTTCAAGGCTGCATAAAGACCAAAATATCCTTCATATTCTCTTCTAAAACACAAAGACATAGCACTTGACCCTCATCTTCTTCTTCTTTGTTTTTTTTTCTCAGAACCCCATTGTTTGCACACCCCATTGGACCATCATCTTCAAGCAAGAAGACCGTGATCGTGGAGAAGAAATCGCATCAGTGAGATATTAGTTGAAATTTGCACTAGTTGAACTTGATTTGTGAATTTGAACGAGAAACTGTTCGAGCCCTAAGTCAAGTTTTTGGTTGAGCACAATGTTAAGTCGAGTTTTAGATTGAGCACTAAATTTGGTCGAGTAGATTGAATTTATGTTGAGCTCGACCTAGTACTAGGTCGAGTTACTTTTCTTAAAAAAAAATAATAATTCACTCGACCTAGTACTAGGTCGAGTGAATTTGTTTAAAATTTTTTTTTTATAAAAATAATTCGACATAGTACTAGGTCAAGTTGTAGGTTGAGTATTAGGTTAAACTCGACCTAAATTCAATTTACTTGACCTAAAACTCGACCAAACTTAGTGCTCGACTTAAAACTTGATCTAAAACTCAACTTAATCTTGTGCTCAACCTAACACTCCACCTAGGGCTCAACCATTCTCTCATTCAAGTTTACAAACCTAGTTCAAATAAGCAAATGTCCATTTTTTCATCTCCATGGTAGCGGTCTTCTTGCTTGAAGATGATGGTCCAATGGAGTGTGCAAACAATGGGGTGTGGTGTGAAAACAATGGGTTCTGAGAGAAAAATAAAAATTCGATCTCTAGAAGTTTGAAGTGTAATGGGGAACTGAAGTGTTATTTCTTGGGTCTTAGAATAGAAGAGATGGGCATTTTGGTCTGTATACAGCCTTGAAGTGCTGTAACAACAAAGAAAAAAAAGGAATGTGCTATTTTTGCAAAGTCAACGATCAAAGGTGCTATATTTGCAAATTTCCCATATTTATTGAGAAATATATCTCAAAAACCTAAAAGTTTATAAGTTGTGAATTATGATACAAATGAACTACAGATGTTAATATTTCTCAATAAAACATTTATCATGTTTTTTGAACATTTAAATTCACTAGCATCATAATTAACAAATCCATTGAGCATTTACAATAAGAGTGAACTGGATGTTTGGTATTTTAACAAGTGTTACTCTACTTTACTTGTCATGGGTCAATGAGATTTGGAAAAAAAAATTTACTATACAATGAATCATGTGGAGAAATGAAATTTACTTGTCATGGGCCTGTTTGGTTATCAAGGATTCTTACCTTGGAAAGTAATTTGTTTCCTTAGTTTTAAATTTCTGTGTTTGGTTAGTTTGGGAAAGTAATTTGATTACTTTCCGATGTTTGTTTCAGTTATAAATTTTTTAGACAAGTAATCAAATTCCTGAAAATGGGGAAAATACGTGCAACATTCTAGGATTCTAATTCCTTACTAAAAGTTGTCATTTTGATTACTTGTTTTAGAATTTTAATTAGTGTAAATAAATATCTTTTTCACTTTTAATATTATTTCATCTATTTTTTCTCTTTAGACTCTCACGTATCTTTTATTTTTAAATTATTAG
Source organism: Gynochthodes officinalis (assembly GCA_020080225.1). Classification (NCBI taxonomy): domain Eukaryota; kingdom Viridiplantae; phylum Streptophyta; class Magnoliopsida; order Gentianales; family Rubiaceae; genus Gynochthodes; species Gynochthodes officinalis. The sequence continues at coordinate 29,370,264 of CM034625.1, read as the reverse complement.
TCATGTAATCTTCTATTTTAATTATTATTATTTTAAATTTTTTTAAAAAAAATTACTTCAAAATTTTTTTCTATTCAAATTCATAATTTATTAAAATTTAAAATTATGTAATTTTTTTTTTTGCATTAAATTTTTTGAAATTGTGGTTTGATTTCATCTTAAATGAGGTTTTTTTCGGTTTAAATATTATTATATATTACAATTGACAAAATTAAGAAATTTTATATTATATTTTGATTAAAAGAATAAAAATAATTGTCTCTATCATTAATCACTATTATATAAAAGGAAAAAGTTTGTTAGTCGATTTAAATGTAATTATTATAAATATTAAGAATTAAATTGTCTTTTTATAGTCTCGTAATATTAATATAAATATTTAGTAATTAGAATATAGTTAAAGTTCTAAATTTTATGAACTTTTAAAAAGATTACCTATTTACTATGTATTTATTTTTAGCAATTTGAAGATGGTTAAAATTTATTATTCCTTTTAATAATTTAGTTTTCATTGGTATGTTTTTCATAATTAATTAATTGTTTTACTCTTTTTGCAGTAATTATAGAAGAATTTTGACAGTAATATCTACATCCTTAATTAAATCATTCTTACTCTTTTTTTCTTATTTTATGACCTTATCTACTCCCCACCCCATCCACCCTAATTTGACTTTTTTTCTTTTTCTTTTTTTGTATTTTGAATTTTTCTTGCACTATGAATTGTACTTTTGTAGGGTCATTTTAAATTTATTTATAAGAGTTTTAATCTATTGCTTTATGATTTTTTTAATTGTTTGAAATTTTAAAATTTTTGTTTACCCTAAATTTTTAATAATATGTATTTAGCAAATTATTAACAAATTATTGGACATCTCATGCCTTGTATGGGAATCCTATACTAGTATAAAATAAGAGGAATAATATGCTAGATGTACAGTACATGTCAAATAAATCATATTTAAAATATATTTGTGATTCATTGTTACATTAACTTTTTTATAAATATTTTTATTTTATCCAAACATAGGTAAGTATTCAGAATTCTCATAATTAAATTTCTAAAATTTAAATTCCCTAGAAAAGTATTCATTTTCCTTAGAATTAAATTCCTGAAAATTATATTCCCATTTAACTTTACTTTCCCGCGAACCAAACGAGCCCTAAGCGCAAAGGAAAGTTACAAAACTCTTATATACTCATGAAAATTTTCTACGTCTCGCATAATAATGAAAGAGTTTTCTTTGTGTCTTTTGGAATGAAAGAAAGAAAGTATAAAACCATAGAGAGCAAATAGTTAATTACACTACCTACTACAACATTAATGTAATACTCCCTCCATCCCAAAAAAAGAGTTTAGTTCCAAAAAAAAAAATTGTTTTAAAAAAAAGTCCACTTTTGGTACAAAATTCTTATAGGACCCTTACTAACAATGATAATTTATAACCAAAATTAAAAAATAAGAATAAAAATGTAAAATTATACATTTAATTATGCATTAAGTGTGTTGTACTTTATAACTCAAAAAAGTTGTACCAAATCAAAAGTAAACTTTTTTTTTTGTGGGATGGAGGGAGTATTTGAATATATAATAAATGTGATATTTTATTTATTCTATATATTAAATTAGGAGGACAAAATGTTTAGTGATCTTTGATTAAAAAGTAAATGTACTCTCTCCAAATCTAAGCCATTACATCTCACAATGAAATCACACCATAAAGATGGAGAATAATTCTATGGGTTTTCTTTCACTTTTTACTCTACATCCACAACTACCATGTTTAGTATGCACAAAATCTATTCAAATATCATTATTTCAATAAAATCACACTGTAGAAATGGAGAGCAATTTTAGGGATTTTCTTTCATTTTTACTCAACCTCCACTTCTATCATGTCTAATCCACGCAAAATCGATTCAAATACCATTATTTCAATGAAATCATACCATAGAGATGGAGAGCCATTTTTGGGAATTTTGTTTTTCATATTTACTCAACCACTGCTACTATCATGTCTAATTTGTTCAAAATCTCTTCATCCACTATTGTTTCCTTTATCTTCAATAGCTTTCTTGAATTTGTCATCTATTTTTTTTTTCTCTTCTCTGTTTATAGTAAATTTAAAAATTTTCAGATTTTTTTTCTTGTTAAAAATATTTTGTTTTTTATTGGAGCATTAACAGTTGTAGTAATTGCTTATTTGAGGATGGTAGGATGGCCATATGTTCTTCTATTTAACAATCCTTTTCAGTTAGAAAGCTTCTTATATGTGTTAGATTCATTCTACACTATGTTTCCATATTTTGGCGAGTATTTAAAGCATTTTCCTATTTTTGTTTCTTTTTTGTTTACAAATAGCGAAGACAACTATATGAAAATTGTAAAAGTCCATTCTAATTTCTTGAATTTTTGATTTCTAACTCGTGTGTTTTCCTAAAATATATGTAGCATTGACTCACATGATATTTTGATGCTTATTGCACTATTTTTTGACAAACATGTAGGGGTGATAGATGTATAAATTTAATTCTCAACTTGCTTGTGTGCAAGCTATTCTTTCCACATTATAGTAGAACATGAAATGAATTGTTCCACAATAGGTTGACAACTATTATCAAGATATGAATTTTAGCATTTGAATTGGTTTTCATATATAAATAGAGATGGCACAAGGCCACAACACAAAAAAGAGGCTACAAGTTTAGTAGCGTCATAAATTTTGAGAAGCGCGCTATAACATGAAAAAAAAAAAAAAAAAGGGAAAAAAAAAAAAAAAGGAAAAAAAAAAAAAAAAAAAAAAAAAAGAAAAAACGGAAAAAGAAACGGAAGCCGCACTAGGGGAAGGGGAGACAAGACAAACCTACTAGTTCAACGCATGCAATGAACCCACAAGGGGAATGGTGTTTGGACTTTGACAACTAAGGACTACTATACAACAAAAGAAAAGATATAATATTGACATTAGTACTATCCAAAATTATATTACACTGAAGTGGCCCACTACACATGAATTGGTTAACTATCAATGTTTTTAGATAGATTTCTGACTTTTTGCATGCAACAATATTGATATATGCACAACTCTTACTAGAGCTGTAGGAGCTTTATGGTCCTTTTTATGGTGGAGCTAATGAAGTAGGTTGACAATTTTTGTCAGGTGAAAAATGAAAATTTCAATTGAACTGCACAGAATTGAAAGTTCCTAATTTAGATCAAAAAATGTTTTTGGTTATTTAACATTTAAATTGCATTTAAAGATATTTTATATTTTTGGTTTTATTTTAATTCTGCAATGTGTCACCTAAACCAAAGTTACATTTTTCTTTCTTTCTTTCTTTTTTTTTTTTTGGGTGACCAATGGGCTTCACTTAAGATGCTAAATAGATTGGAACAATTGACAAAATCCCTGAATATATTTTTGAGGTATGAAATATCCCTATGACCTATAACTCACTGCCATGTTTCTGATAAATAAAAATGTCTGCCTATTATTGTGTAAATTCTTATGTTCCTGTAATGGTATTGTTTTACAATATCAATTTTCTATGAGGCGTAAGATGTTTGGTTTTGGACATCATGTATAGCAAATAAATATTAATTTTCCTGCAAGTTTTAGGTTTTGAGTTCAAATTTATTAAAATTGATACGCTTTACTAAATTTTGTGGAGGATATCATTTTCACATTTTAATTTAATAAATCAAATCCTTCATTAGAAGACTATATTAGATCAACAAATCAAAATTAAACCCCTCCCAACAAAAAAGGAGGGGTGGTGGGGTGTAGGGGAGGAATGATTTACTAGAATTAGATTTAGGTGGTTTCTAAGAGATTGACTTAACCCAAGTTTTTTTTTAAAAAAAAATTATTTTGGCCCAAAGGGTTAAATTCTCTCCACTATGATTTTAGAAAAGTAATGTCTAAATAAGCATGTTATTAGATGTTTATTAGGACAACATGAACTTGTTTTTTTGGTAATGCTTCATATAACATAATTTTCATAAAGGAAACTCCTCCCTTGGAAACTTCTAATGCAGTATTTAAAAATTTGATCAAGTGATTTAAAAGGTGGAAGTCCATGCTGCATAATTTTCTTACTATCCATGCAATGTGGGCTATTGTCTTCATTCACATACCTAAATCTATATGAATAACAAATGTTTAACAATTTTATTTGGAATCAATTGTAAAAATTAATATATTAGTTAATCAAAATGAATGCATGTTGTACTTATTTCTTTATATAGGTGTAAGTTGGATATTTAACCCTCAGCATCTCAACGATCTCAAACCATCATGCCATTAAGGTTGAAAAGAAAAGTCTGTAAGATATGTGCTTTAACAACATCATTTATATGTTCAAGTCCAACTGTTCTATTTGGGTATTCTCCAATTAGGCCTAACAAATAAAATTACAAATTAATTGGTTCTTAATAACCAAGTAAGTAGTACAACTATTGAAATTGAAATTAGAAAATTTTTATATAATTTGATTTCAATTCTTTCCTAATAAAAAATAACACGAAATATAGAAGCTCAAAATTTGGACATTTGGCAATTGCTGTAGTAGAATTAAACTAAGTATCCTAATATCCTATTGGGTTTATAATTTGTAATTTAATAATTCTATTAGATTTAGAATTATTAATTATATTGGGTTTTGGTTTAGTAGTTACCAAATCCAATAGATATAGGGTTTAGTTGAATCCTATAAATAGGACATGTTATTCATGATTTTAGAATACAAAAAAAGAAGAAGAAGAAGAAGAGAGAAACAGAGAAACACAAAAAAACACAAAATTCAGCCCTTGTTTTATAGAAAAGCCGCACGGCTATTTGCTTTGTTTGTTCAAAATTTTAGGTGCCTATTTTTCGGCTGACCAGTTGCCTCAAGTTTTTATTTGTTTGTTTTCGGCCATAGTCAGCTTTAAATTCAAGCTTTTGTTTGATTTGTGTGGGGGACGCTTCCAATTTGTATTTGTTGCTTCCTGATTTCCATTGTGCGTGGGCCATCATTATTTTCCCTTGTTTTGCTTCTTTGGCCAAGAGTCAACCTTCAAACTTAACAATTCAAGCAAATTTGTTGCTTGTGTGGGTTACGGGTTTTGGTGAGGTTTTTGGGATTTATTGATTTTAGATCCCAACATCTAGTATCAGAGCTTTGGTTGGTGTTTGGAAATTATAGCAAATCAGAATATTAATTGTTCCGTACCCAAATTAAAGGGTAAACAGGATTACAATTTTTGTAAGATCCAGATGAAAATGCATCTCAACACGTTTGATTTGTTAGGTCATATTCAACAAAATTTAGCAGAGGATGCTACTAAGGCGACGAAACAAAACGACAGTTTGGCGTTGTCTCAAATACACCAGGCAATTGATGTTTCCGTATTTGGAAAAATATCCACCGCTAAAGCCGCAAAACAGACGTGGGATATTTTGGCCAAAACGTATCGAGGCGTTGACGAAGTCTAACAAAGTAATTTATTAACGTTGAAAAGAAAGTTCGAGCTATGCAGCATAGAAAAGAATGAGACTATTGAGTCTTATTTTTCTCGTTTGAATGATATAAAGAACGAGATGCAATTAAATGGGTATGATCTTACTGATCAACTCATTGTAGAAAAGGTCTTGAATACTTTGCCGTTAAAATTTGACCATGTCGTTGCCATGATGCAAGAGACAAAAGAGATGTCAACCTTGTCAGTTGATGAATTGCAAGGGTCATTGCTGCTGCACGAACAACGAATTAATGGTAAATTGGATGAATCTCATAAAAAAGAGCCTGTGGAGAAGGTGTTGCAAGCTGTGAAAATTCAGACTGCTAAGGAGAAAAGCAGTGAAGATTCACCCAACGATGCTGCTTCTAGTGGTCGTGGCCAGAGTTTCAAAGGTCGTGAACGTGGAAGAGGTAACTCTCGTGGTCGCGGTAGAGGTAACAATTCCTCCCAACAAAAAGGCAATTTTTATAATTCCAACAATAATCAGCAAAAAAGGCTAAATGTTTTAATTGTGGTAAAGTAGGCCATATCCAAAAGAATTGTTGGCATAATAAATCAGAAAATAAGGATATCAATGCTAATGTTGCTGAAGATTCTGGTGAAAAGCATGAGACAATCTTATTTTCTGCTGGTGTGGCTGAAGAGTCTAAAAATAACATGTGGTATGTTGACTCTGGATGTAGTAACCACATGACTGGAAAGAAGGAATTATTTAAAAATTTGGATGAGTCATTTAAATCCACTGTTCGTTTTGGTAATAATCATGAAATGCCTGTATGTGGTAAAGGAGATATTCCTATTATCTTGAAGAATGGTGCAAAAAGTGCCGTTGCTGATGTGTATTATGTGCCTGCTTTGTACCAAAATCTCTTGAGTTTGGGTCAATTTCAAGAGAAGAATTATGATTTGCGTTTTCGAAAACGCGTCTGCACCATCACTGATGATAGATTGGGTTTGATTGCAAAGGTGAACATGACCAATAGCAGATTGTTTCCTATTATTTTGAATTGTGGTGATTCACCGTACTTTAACTCGATTGAGGTTGATGACACTTGGTTGTGGCACATGAGATTTGGGCACTTTCACTTCCGTGGATTGCAGTTTTTGGCCAAAAATAATATTGTTTTTTGCCAAAAATAATATTGTTTTTGGGCTGCCTTCCATTAACTTTTACCATAGACAATGTGAGTCTTTTATTTTGGATAAGAAACATCGAGACCCGTTTCCTAAAGGCAAGGTTTGGAGAGCAAAAGAACTTTTACAACTCATTCACTCTGATCTATGTATAGTGGATGTTCCTTCTAATGGAGGTAATAAGTATTTTATTACTTTCATTGATGATTTTAGCAGAAAGGCGTGGGTTTATTTTTTGAAGAATAAGTCTGATACTTGTGACAGTTTTAAAAGTTTTAAAGTGTATGTTTACTCCATCAAAACTCTGAGAACTGATAGGGGAACAGAGTATACAGTGTACGATGATTTTTTGGCACAGCATGGGATTAAGCATCAGATGACAACAAGGTACACTCCTTAGCAGAATGGTATTTCAGAACGAAAGAATAGAACTGTGATGGACATAGTGCGATCAATGATGGTTGCCAAACATATGCCCAAGGGTTTCTGGGCAGAAACAGTTTCATGTGGTATCTATTTGTTAAATAGATGTCCTACTAGATGTTAAATGGTGGGAAGACCCCTTATGAGGTTTGGTAGGGTAAAAAGCCAAATATCTCTCATCTTAGAGTATTTAGTTGTTTGGCATATGCACATGTTCTTGATGCTCTTCGGAAGAAACTAGATGATAAGGGGGAGAAGTGTATTTTTATTGGCTATAGTTCTGAGACTAAAGGGTACAAGTTATACAACCCTGTGACAAAGAAGATCACCTTTAGTAAAGATGTAAATTTTGATGAGAAAGGTGCCTGGCACTGGTCAGAAAAAGAGTCAGATGTGGCGGTAAGTCATCCTCCACAATCTTCATACTTTGATGACAATGATGATGAAGTCAATCAGCCCGAAGTACCCGAACAGCAACAAGTTCCTACTCAACCTATTCCTGTGCAGTCAAGTCGACCACAAAGACAAAAACGCCTACCAACTCGTTTGCAGGATTATGTTGTTGAGGGTCATTCTCAAAATTTATCTGACGAAGATGTTGTTAATTTTGCTCTCTTTGCAGATTGTGACCCAGTTAATTTTGAAGATTCTGTTCGTGAGGATCACTGGAAGAAAGCAATGGCTAATGAAATTCATGCTATTGAAAAGAATGATACTTGGGAGCTCACAAATCTTCCAAGTGGCAAGAAACTCATTGGTGTCAAATGAGTTTACAAGACGAAGTACAAGCCCGATGGAGAAGTAGACAGATTCAAGGCGCGGTTGGTTGCTAAAGGTTATAAACAAAAACCTAGCATCGACTATTTTGAGGTATTTGCGCCTGTTGCTCGGCTTGATACTGTTCGTTTAATTATTTCCTTAGCTGCCCAAAATGATTGGAAAATACATCAAATGGATGTAAAGTCTATGTTTTTTAATGGTATACTTGAGGAAGAAGTGTACGTTGAACAACCTGCGGATTTGTGAAGAAAGGTCAAGAAAATAAGGTGTACTAATTAAAAAGAGCCCTTTACGGCTTGAAGCAAGCTCCAAGAGCGTGATACACCCGTATTGATTTTTTCTTCGTTGATAGTGGTTTTCAGCGTTGTCCTTTTGATCATGCTTCATATGTGAAGACATCTTCTCATGGTGCAGTTGTTATCGTATGCTTATATGTGGATGATCTAATATTTACTAGGAATAATCCCAAGATGATTGCAGAATTCAGGGAGGCTATGATTCGACAGTTCAAGATGACGGACATGGGTCTTATGTCATACTTCCTTGGAATTCAGGTTTCGCAGACTAATCAAGGCATTTTCATTTGCCAAAAGAAATATAATGGAGATATTTTGAAGAAATTCAAGATGGATTGTGCAAAACCAATCTTGACTCCAGCTGAAGAACGATTGCGTTTGACCAAAGATGGGACTGGCACTTATGTGGACCCTACTTATTTTAAAAGTTTGGTAGGGAGTTTGAGATACTTGACAGCTACAAGACCTGATATTAATTTCAGTGTCGGCTTAATAAGTAGATTTATGGAGAATCCACATCAGTCTCACTTACAGGCAGCTAAGAGAATTTTGAGGTATATTAAAGGTACTCAAAGTGATGGAATTTTTTATGCAAAAAATGATCCTATTGATCTTCTTGGATTCACTGATAGTGATTGGGCTGGTGACACTATTGAGAGAAAGAGTATTTCTGGTTATGCTTTCTTTATTGGATCCATTATATTTTCGTGGAGTTCAAAGAAGCAACCAGTTATCGCGTTGTCTACAGCGGAGGCAGAATATATTGCAGTGGCTAATAGTGCTACTCAAGCATTGTGGCTTAGAAGGATGCTAGATTTTCTTCAACATAAACAAGATGGAGCAACTACTATCTTGTGTGATAGTACGTTAGCAATAAAGATGACGAAGAAACCAGTGTTTCGTGGTCGAAGCAAACATATCGACATCAAATTTCACTTCATTCGTGATTTGGTTCAACGAAAGGAAATTGTGATCGATTATTGCAAGACCGAAGAGCAAGTAGCTAATATTTCGCGAAAGCATTGAAGATGGATTTGTTTATAAAGTTGAAGAAAATGCTAGGCATGACAAATTATGAAAACTTAGTTTAAGAGAGGCAATGTAGTAGAATTAAACTAAGTATCCTAATATCCTATTGGGTTTATAATTTGTAATTTAATAATTCTATTAGATTTAGAATTATTAATTATATTGGGTTTTGGTTTAGTAGTTACCAAATCCAATAGGTATAGGGTTTAGTTGAGTCCTATAAATAGGACATATTATTCATGATTTTAGAAAAAAAAAGAAAAACAGAGAAACACAAAGAAACACAAAATTCAGCCCTTGTTTTATAGAAAAGCCGCACGGCTATTTGCTTTGTTTGCTCAAAATCTTGGCTGCCTATTTTTCGGCTGACCAGTTGCCTCAAGTTTTTATTTGTTTGTTTTCGGCCATAGTCAACTTTAAATTCAAGCTTTTGTTTGATTTGTGTGGGGGCCGCTTCCAATTTGTATTTGTTGCTTCCTGATTTCCATTGTGCGTGGGCCATCATTTTTTCCCCTTGTTTTGCTTCTTTGGCCGAGAGTCAACCTTCAAACTTAACAATTCAAGCAAATTTGTTGCTTGTGTGGGTTACGGGTTTTGGTGAAGTTTTTGGGATTTATTGATTTTAGATCCCAACAATTGCCAATATCATATGAAGTGTACTAATTGGCTCATAGCAAAGCAAAGGATCTACAACATAGAGGATTCACCGCTACTAACTCAAATTCACTTTCTTCAGCAACTCTCCAAGCCTCTTTCTCTATTACAATTTTTGCAAAGGTGCCACAGCTGAAAATAGATTGCATGGTTAGTGTTGTCTGTGAAGTAATAGATTTTTTATTCATCATTATTCTCTTAATGTTAAAAAAAAATATGTGATAATATTTTACCATGAAGAAGGTTAAGGATTAAGAAACATTGTTACATTGTTTTGTTTGCTATTATGTGTCACTCTAGTGAGATTCGTTAAGTGAAGAATTTTCTTTAGCATTATTATGATATGTTATTGTAGAGCAGGAAGATGTCAAAACAATCCTTTTATAGCTCCTTGCTTTCTTGCAAGAGTTTTAGCCATTCAAGGTTCCCTTTATATGTATGAGGAAATCGTCAAAATGATTCTCAAAAATATGCGTATGATTTTTTTAGTTTTTCACATTTAAAACGGTGAAAAAATATTTTTCATATTTTATTAATATAATATTTTAATATTTTGTTAATTTTCCATTCATTTTTCCGTCTAAACACTTCATATGCATGTCACATATCCTCTAATCTAAGGGTAAAAATGAAACGATATCAACATAAGCTTCCAAGATTCTCTCCTAAAACATCTAGAAAATCTGATTCAATGCGGTGCTTCCAACATTTCCTCTCCCTTAAAGCATTTGGAAAATCTACTTTAATGTGGTGATGGGAATTGCAGACAACCCAAGCTAATAAAGAAGAAGGAGAAACAAATCAATTTAAGTTTAACTAAAGGAAAAAAGGAGACAGTGGCTCTCCAAAAGATTCATGCTTGTTTGGAGTTGCAAAGGATTCATATTTGCAACTAATTTGGATTTTGTTTTGGAAATGGAAATATTTTATTTAATAAAATGGATTCAATCAAAGTCCTCCAAAGCCTATAGCGCCTTTAGCTGCTTAAGCAATCACTCCAGAAAATATGGCAAACTAAATTTATAAATTACAAGAAATCCAAGAGAACAGAAACAAAATTACATGATAGTTGTATTTAAACTCAACAAATAGTAATTCAATTTTTTAAAGAAAAAAGGGTATCCTGCCACTTTAGTCAATTATGAGTTGGATAGCATCCATTTTCATCAACAAATGGAAACAAAAACTAGGTTGACCCATTGACAGAACTGACATTTTCACATGAGACCCATCCCTTCTATTTCCTAGGTGTTGGTCCATTTTTCCCTTTATTGTTTTTTTGATAAACATCAAGAGATCCAGATGGAGAATCAGAGATGACTCAATGTTGATCTTTCTCTCCTTCGTGAGTGCATATCAAGAGATCTAGATCATTGTACTCTTGCTACTACACCTGTCGTGGCAGCCATGACAACAAATATTGGCACCTTTAGAATCACTTGGACTCTTATGGTTTGAGATTAGGAAACCTTTCATATATTTATTCTATTTTTATCCCTAAATTAGAGTGCAAGTGACATGTACATTGAGTGTTTATACGGAAAAATAGGTGAAAATTAACAACATTGAGTGTTTATACGGAAAAATAGGTGAAAATTAACAAATAATAAAAAAAACGTATACACGCATTTGTGAGAAACTATTTTAATGATTTCGTCTATATGTATCAATCAAATTTTCTAGCAAAAAGCAACAAATAATGAAGTAAGTTGGCAATACAATATTAATTCATATAATTGCTCATAAGAGATGCATTTTATCAGTGTTCCTAATGCGTTGAGATTGATTTCAAGGATGAATTAATGACCAACTTTTATTAAATTCACTTATTTAAGATTTTGAATCATGTTCCATTCAATCTCGAATATCGTCGATTTTTTGTGATTTTTGGCTACATATTTTAGCACTTACCTATTTGGAACAATTTTTTTGAGCTAGCAGATTAACTTGAAATATGTTATTGTAACTGAAATTATTGTTATCCAAGCATAAGGTTAATTGATCAATATTCATTTAAAGTTTGATCACATTTTTGTGCCTTAAAGGAAGCTACCTTCGTTCTTCTCTCCATGTTGTTTTTGTTATTTGTTTTAGCTATTTTTGTTATTTGGTTTTCTTCTCTCTTTGGTCTTTTCAGTTTAAAAAATAATTAATAAATGGTTTGAACTCAGGAGTTCTTATCTTTTAGATGTATGTAAAAATTTAATGGAAAAAACAAAAATTTTATTGGGAAAAAGAAAAAAAATTATTGGGGAAAAGAAAACAGAAGAGGAATCAACATAATTGAATGACTTTTAACAGGTGATTTTAATAAAGCAAACTAATATTACAGAGAAATTAAAAAATTACAAAAAAGAAAATACAACTATATTGTGGTTTACGAATATTGTATTCACCAAAAATAACGCGCACACTAGAAATAGACATTTTAGATATCAAACTCTATATTTAATTAGGCCAAAAAGAATTTCAAGTTATAAACAGCATGCTTGTGCTATTTATTTAGATCAACAAAATAGGTATTATAAAAAATTTGTTTCAAGAAAAAATATATATCTCTAATGAAAATATTAAAAACAATTGTACAATGTGTGGCCTTTAGGATAAAGTGTACACTACTATTATTATCAAAGAAGTATTTGGCTTTTTGTTTAAAAATATTTTGCTTGTATTAGTATTATATTATCAGCTATATGTAAAATTGTCTATAAATAGAAATTGAACATTTATTTGCTGATGGTAGAAATTTGATTTCTATCTTTCAAGATTAGCATATGAATCTCCACATATACATTATCTATAAATACTCCCTCCGCCTAAAAAAACCAACTTTGATTTGATTCAATTTTTTTTTCAAATTACAATTTACAACATTTAATGTAACATTAAAAAATAAGTTATCAAATGGCCTCCAAACAACCGGAAGGATTTTTCCTCTCCCTCATAGTACTGTAGCTAGGTGCAAGTAAAGTGCGATATGTTTGTACAATAAGTTTTTTTGTTTTTTTTTTTAAGGTTTCTGGCGATCTCTCTTTTTTAGTACTTTTGTCTCTAAGTCATGGGGTTTTGGTTCTCCCGTTGGAAGCTATAGATATCCCTAGTATGTGAGGAAGAGCTAAGAAGCATCATGGACACCCTATGCTGGATTTTGAAACTAGTGGGTACTTCAGGATGCTATTGACGAGGCCTCTCTACTGTAGGGTTTTGGTGTTCTAGCTTAGAAGGCGGGCAAAGCACGATGCTACGCAGTGTGAAGTCGACACGGCAGCTTACAAGTAGAAACCGACAAGTTAGGGATTTTGTTTTTTTTAACTAGGTTAACAAGAATGCACCATCTTGTTTTATCAAGGTGAAAACACTTATTTGGTTTAAATTAGATGTGTTAGGACAAGTCCTTAAGTGGACTTTCTATGTATTGTTTGACTTTTTCATTAAAAGTTAATACACATAAATTCTTTTGGAAAAAAAAATCATTAAAAGTGTAATTTTTTTATTTTTATTGTTACTCTTTAATTTAGGCTATGAATTATTATTATTAATTAAAATAATACAAAAATTTTACATTAAAAATGAACTTGCTTGTTGGGACAAAAGAGACTTTAAAAACTAAATTACTTTTTCAGAATAGAGGAAGTATTATTTTTTCTATCTAAGAAGCAAAACTAAGATATAAATTAAATACATCAGCACTCATAAACATAATAGTGCTAGAAAATTTAATCACTAATAAAAGTCAAGCGTACATTACTAATATATCAAATGGTTGACAATGCTAAAGAGGTAAGTGTATATGAATTGTATTTTAAATTATATTTTTGTGTTTTTTGAAATAGTATTTATAAGATAAAAAGTATATTGAAAAAATAAAAAGTTATTTTAAAAAACGCAAAATTACATTTTCCATTCCGAAAACGCTTTCTGCCAGAAAAACAGTAACAATAATTTTAAATTTAAATTAGAAGTAAAACATACTTCCAAATTGAAAACCCAATTTGAATTTTACCTTCACGCAGTCAGTATGCCTTTTATCCCTAATTACAATATAGTCTACACGAATTTGGCCACCAACTATTTGTTGCTTAATGATGGCCAGAATAATGGATTTTTCGAATATACAGGAATATAATAGATCAATAGATTTTATTGTCTCAAAAACTATCGCCACTGTCAGCAACTGTCGAGAGAGAAAACGGAGCAATAGCCACATTAAATGTCCTTGCACAAACTACATCAACATGTTTCATCTCGAAGTCCCCTTCCTATGAAATACGAAAAATATATGCAAGATGAGATTACGGAATTTAGAGGTGAAAACAGAGAAAAATAAAGCTCAATCACTGTTTCAACTTGATTAATTGAACACAATAATATTACTCGTAGATCGGCAGACAACTAGAAGATAAACCACCTCTAACCATAAAAATTCACGGTACAGACAATCAAGTGTAGATCACAGACTGATGCTTTGGAGATTCAGATGTCATTTGCCCATCAAAAGGGTGGATAAAGGGCACGAGTGGTGGAGAGAACGACAGAGGAAAACTTATGAACACATAACTATAACCTTCATTTACCCACTATCTGTTCCACAAACTCTTTTGATTTCTTCCAAATAATTCAGTATCACTTACTTAAATTATTGAGACTAAAATTTACTTCATAGTATTCATAATTTCATAAAATATCAAATTTTATCCCATATTTTCAACTCTCAAAATTTCATGCCAAGGATAATGCATGGGCAGATTTTTTCCTCTCTCTTTGTTCAGATTATAACATCAATGATGGGTTGACAAAAACTAATTACCATTTGCACAAGACTCCTACTAGTAAAATCCTAATACAACAATTAAAAGCAGTATCTGAGTCATTAAATGACTTTTGATCAGTAAGATATTATCTCACCATCCTCCCATTTGAAGTGCTCAGTGGGCAAGCAGATGAATACTCAAAGCCAGTATTTGGAAGTATCACTGGTTGTTCACCAATAACTCCAATTCCCCTGTTACAGAGAAACAGATGAAGAGTCAACGAAAAATAAATAAATTAACTAAGCAGCTCTTAAGCTTGCTATAGTGATTTAAATGGAAATGTCCATAACTGTGCATATATATATATATAGCTTGCAAAGAATGTTTAAGTTTGATGTGTAAATAAAAAATGGTATTGCAAAGCTTACTCACCGAACATGCTCTGTTCTTTCATTTGCATCAGTGATGATCCAGTGCCTTCTAAGAAGTTGAGCAGGACGGTCTGAGTTGTTGGTGATTCTAATTCGATAAGCAAAGAAATATTGGCCTTTTGCAGGCTGACTATGGCTCTCTATGTACGCACTTCTAACTTGAACCCTGATACCCTGAAAAAATTTCTATACTTTTAAAACTTTATAAGATGTTCCCAACAAACTCAAAAGCAGTAACAGGAGACAAATAATAAAGCTAAGCTCCAAATTTTAACTTACAAAGCGAAGGAAACAACAGTACAAATGCAAGACCTAAGCTGGACACAGAAACCTACTTTTATGCCTAAATAGAATATGGTGGAAACAGGATTACTGCATGTAGACACCTACAATAGGACCCAACTAGAGCTCACAAATCAGTCTAAATCTTTCTTTAATCTTTTGCAATACCTATAAGGAAAGAGAAGTTCAACCAGACTTGTGTGTTTATGGACAAAGTTCTGGTGGAAATTCTTCATTTACCCAACTTTGTAGCTACCAAACTTTGCAACTGTTGAAGGAATGTGAATAGCAGAAATTTTGGCAGAGATAGAGGTAGTCGGTGCAGTCTTCATATTACACCACTAGCACAACGAAGTAGGATGTTTCTACAATCATAAGATAAATACCAAAGACTTCTGATATATAGATATCTTCCTATAGATGATACAATTACCTACCTGTACGTTCTCTAAGTTAGTGTTGTCTACAAAAAACTGGCCCTGGTAGCCATGCATGCATCAACCCTTGGTCAAAAAAGTAAATAAGTATGACACATTCAAGCCTATACGTGAATAAATTTCTGACACCTATACAAAAAAAAGTATTGGGAACTTAAACAAAAAAATGAGTTGAGAGAGATCAAAAATCCTCAAACTCATTCATGGCACCTAACAATCCAGTGTAAACATTTTTGCACATACGAAAACATTTTCTATTGGCCTAAGCAAGTTAAGTTGCCAAAGGGGTCCTATCACAGGCCTTAATGCCATATAGCAATTGAAGAGATTTGGTGCTTAGAAATTTCCTGAAGCTCTGGTTAAAATCTCTTGCATCTTTCCGACACACAAACATAAAATAATTATACCTTATTTTAGTTGGTTGAATAATACTGGCTAATGGATGGAAACCTTGCAGCTGTTATTCATTAAAATACAACTAAAATGTTGGCATGTGGCTTTCATAGGCAGCCTTTAAAGAAACAGTTTCCCCTTTCTCTTTGTAAGAAAAATCCAAAAGAACAGAGACAACTGCTTCCCTTTTAACAAACGTCATAAACAACTACTCTTGTCAGTAATGAGTTAGTAGCATGCCAAGCAGTGCAGAAAATACAAATCAATTTAGTTGCATCTGTCCCCATGCTCTCTCTAATTTTGCTTCAATGAAAATTCTTAGTATCTATCCTGATTTCCTTTATCATATTCTCTCCTTGTAATCCATTCACTCTTACCAAGTGATACCACAGCTCCTCATGCAAAATGTTTGCCCGAACAGTTGAGTCCTTAGCCGATGGTATAGCCAATTGACTCTCAAAAGCACACATACAAAATGCATTATTCCAATTTCTGCAAGTATATTGACACTTTTTAGGTTACCAATCTGTCTTTAGATTCTAGCATTATTAATTGATTGCCAATTAGAATGTAATCCTTATGTGACACAAGATGGTTCCATTTTATTCAGCATGGTAGATTAGAAACCAAAAAATTTTCTAAGTTATATTTTTCATATTATGGCCCATGTTTGAGTTTACATTTCACGTGCTTTACTGTTCTTCAGTCTGCTGAAACAAGTTACAAATACATCAAGAAAAAGACTTGACTATATTTCTTTTGCTAGAAATTGTGCAGACATAGATGACCACTACCAAAAGTAGTTGCATATACAGTGTCTTCAACTGAGAAATGAATAGAGTAGCTGCTTAGGAGTAATAAAATTTCACCAACTAGGCTCCTCTGCAACTTCAGGTAAGAACATTTCTACAAACTATCATTCATGGTATCCACAAAGCAGATTTCTAGGAACCATGGATGAGTGTGGTAAATGCAGTTGGTTCATTGTCACTAATAAATGGCATCTATAGATAGATACACATGACAAATATTTTTCAGTATATTCCAGCAGCTTGATAAAGAGCATTCATGTAACCTTAAGTAGTTCCAAAGTCCTTTATCATAGACATTAAATATGGATCTCATCTGCTATGTTAGGCCTCTTGGCAGTACTTATAACCTTTTTGCATCCAAAGTCCAAAGTTTCTTACACTGCAATGTAGTTTTGTGCATTCTGTTTATCTCACATTTGTTTTCAACAAAACTCTCATTTATGATTTTCCTATTGCTAGATTCAACACTCTGGATATTTTCAAAATTTGATAAAAATAATAATAATAAAAAGAAGACAGTCTCAGAGTCACATAAACTAAGCACTAAAGTAAGGATTTTTCATAGCTATACCTTTGAAAAAGTAAAATTTTTGTCTAATTTTTCCATGCCTGGAGACTGTACCAAATGTTACAAAGGAATCTCCGAAAGAATTTCATATAGGAAGCATTTTTCCAACTAGAAGTGGGTAAAAATAGTTTAAGCATAAGAATATAACATTGTTATTTAAAGGATATGAAGTTAGCCAGATGAAGCTACGGCAAGAAAAGTGGTTGAAACACCAAAACTAAGGCAATAGGATCAGATAATAATCATACCAAAGTTGTCATGTCACTTGAACATTTCAAGAGAGCATGAGGAGCAATTTCATTCAGCTCATTGCGGTACTTAGCTGCATCCTGGATGAACATAAATTGAACAAGATTGAGATCCAGAAAAAGAGGCCATAGTGAATACAATGATCAAATTAATTACAGATTTGCAAACAATATTTTTTAATGGATTGCTTTTGTTGACTTCAATTTTTATGTTTCAAAAGGGACGTCATGTAAGCAAGCATACAACTCCACTAAATACTGCAGGGAATGATTTGAAGGAACTTCATAGTTAGCACAACCCAGAGCATTTCCAAATTCCAATAGCATA
Organism: Gynochthodes officinalis; assembly: GCA_020080225.1. Classification (NCBI taxonomy): domain Eukaryota; kingdom Viridiplantae; phylum Streptophyta; class Magnoliopsida; order Gentianales; family Rubiaceae; genus Gynochthodes; species Gynochthodes officinalis. The sequence continues at coordinate 29,352,198 of CM034625.1, read as the reverse complement.
AACTCAAATAAACAAATTTTACTGCAGTTCATTCAAAACACATCAGAGTTAAGTAACCCCAAGAGTTATGTTTATGCCAATTGGTGACATATACACAATTAAAATGAAAATTACATTCCACTCTGAAAAAAAAATCCCATGTTTAAAAAGAACCTAGTGGAAATCCATATCAAGAATATCTTATGAAAAACTAATAAGTCAAATTCTCCCTATTGTTTTTTCTTATTATTTTTAATTTTTCCTTAATAATTTAATCAGAAGCTTGCATATGACTACCTAAGTAACTTATTCGGCGTCCTGGAAACCTTCCAAGTGTTTAGGGCTTTCTAAACTAAGTGAAATTCCTTAACATTAAGTCAAAGGAAATACAAACCTCAAACCTCTGATCATCAATGGCTTCTTTCAACAATTTTCTCAGCCGCAAAACAGGCTCCTCCTCCTCTAACATTTTCAATGAATCTCGGAGCCTTGCAGCTTCCTTGTAATCCTACAATGAGAACAACCCCATTATCCATTCGGCTCACTAAAACAAATCAGATTAGGGCAAAATTTTCCGAGTTTGTTCAAATTCTGATGCAATAACGAACTAATAACCGATACTTCAATAATTAGTTATTTATCATTTATAAAAAAACATTTAAGATTACGATGGGATTAAGCTCATAATTCAAATTTTGCAGTACGCTCCAAAAGATTAAAATATATTCACCCAAAATTTCAGCTTAATTTCAAATTTGAGATCATGTTAAATTACTCATTTAACTAAATGTATAATTAAAACTAAGCAACTGCCAAATCTTAATTTCATTCCATAATACACCCAAAAAAATTCCTCTAATAAATTGCTCCTTAAAATTGAGCTTCACTCTTTGGAATCAACTAAGTTATTTACTAAAGTTATTAATAAAAAATATAATGCATTTCAATCAAAATTTAAATTGAGGGAAAATTCTAAAATTTTGCCGAACATTGACCGACAAATTTCAAAATCAAAACACACATATTATTTTCAAAGCTGACCTCAGATTTAGCGGCTACATCCATTTGCAGCTTGAGCAAAGCATAAATTTGGCTCCTCGAAAGAGACGAACTCGGGCTTGTGCCCGGAATGGGGCCCGAATCCAAGCCCTGGCTCTCTTTATGGCTACTATATCCATCAGGAGCACAGGCCACAATCCTGCAAGACCTCAAACAATTGTTATCACAATTCAGCCACCGCTTTCTTCCTGAACAGCTTCCGAGTCCATTGCTGAGTCGACTCGGCCATGTCCAAGTCCTCGCGAAATCTGTTGTTACGTTTAATTTTAAGGAATGCATTTTTTCTCTCTCTTGTTTTTTTAATGGGATTTTGAAGGGGTTTTGATCCTGAAATGGAGAATATTTCAGTTATTGTCGTTAAGATATAGGAAATTACGAATTTGGTCCCACTGGGCAGGTGAGATTTTTTATAGATTTTATGGCGGAGAAACTTACACATGGTGAATTAATGTTCCGAGATCTTTGTCCCAAGTTTACAAATTTACTACACTTATTATCAGAGCTACTTTCATCCACTTTCCCAAAATTTAGTAAAATTATAAAATGAATTCTATTATTTGAGAAAAATATTCCTCTCTTACTCGAAGTTAACTCTTGAGAAGTAGGAAAGAAAAAAAAACCCATCACTAGAAAGAGCCGGAAGGCTGCAGAAAAGAAAAAATACTATTTCTAAAGGTGATGAATGTGCGATTAACGTGTAATTTATTTATTTATTTTTATTTTTTTTAACGCATAGGCCTAGAGTTAGTCCGATCTTGATCTAGTTATTATTCAGTTTTGTCCTCCGTCAAGGAGGTTTTGTGGTCTAATTTGGGAAGAGGGTCAAACCTAATAAAAAACAATGTTTGGTCACGCATGGACTGAAGTTAGGATGTGCTTTTCCCATTATATGCAGATTACACTGTGTAAATAAAGGCCGACGAGTAAAGGATTTTGTTTCTCTTAACTAGGTTAGATGGAAGGTCCCGATCCTATTTAATCGGAATTGAAATGCCTTAATCAAAACTTATTGGGTTTAGGTTAAATGTGTTAAGACGAGTTCTTAACTGGACCATTTATGTACTCATTAATTTTTTTTATAAAAGTTAATACACAATTTTTAAATAAAAAGAAGTAGGAAAGAAAACTAAAATATCCATTAATTTACTAAACTAATAAAATAAATAAAAGAAAAAATAACATTTGAAGTGAAAAAGTAAATAATATTTTATCATAAATGTTACGACCTTTATCCCAAAAAAAGAGTCCACTTTAGTTTAGCTATAATTTTTTTTATTAATTATTAGATATAACTCATTTAATGCATCACTAAATGTATAATTTTATATTTTTATCCTTATTTTTTAATTTTGAGTATATATAATTATTATTAGTAAGGATATTTTAGGAATTTAGTTTAAAAATATATTCTTTTTGTTTTACAAGAATTTTTTTTTTAAAATGGTATATTTTTTGAAATGAAGGGAGTATATAATATTATATTTTCAAAAATTTAATTGATATACATTTATTTACTCAATCACATATACGAAATATCTTGCACAATTTTTTATAATAAAAGTTACAAGTGTAGTTTTTTGTAAATAATTATTAAAAACAACTAAGGGTAAATTTGTCTATATAAACAATTTTTTTGACTAGCAGAATTTGTTTTATAGTTTTACCAAATTTCAATGAGGTTAGATGTTATAAATTTGACTAGTTAAAATGGTATTTATATTGCTAAATGTCTACCAGTGCAATTATTATCCAAGAACAAAGAAAATTCATAAGTAGAATGAAAAGAATTAGGGGAAGAAATTTCCATGGAAAATGAATGGGAAGATCGAAATGTGGGGAAAAAAAAAAGATATTTCAAAAAAATAAAATAGTAATTTGGTTCGGGGCATCTACCATTATACTCACAATGATCGAGCATACCATTGCCATTCATAATACTCTCTCCGTCCAAAAAAAGAAAAGAGACCATGTTTAAACCAAAATTTTAAAATACCTTTACTAATAATAATTATGTATATTCACAATTAAAAAGAAAATATAAAAATAAAAAATTATATATTTAATTGGTGCATTAGATATACTGCATCTAATAACTAATAAAAAAATTATATCTAAACTAAAATGGACTCTTTTTTTTAGAACGGAGGGAGTAGTAAGGAACATCTACCTCCTGTTTTTTTTTTTATATATAACATACTGTATAGTAGGCCACAAATTGAAAAACTTCATTTTGTATTTTTACCAAATCTCAAGAGAAGTTGATGAAATTATCTCTTATTATTATTATTATTATTATGGAGACTTTGTTTGGATTTCTTTCTCTTTTATTCAATTTTAACTTATTTAATTACCTTTTAACGCATGTAGTGCAACAATAACTTAATTTGATTATAAAATTTTATTCCTAAGACAGCATAAACACGAGAAATGAATGTAGCATATATATTGTTGTGATTATTTCTAAGATCGTTCAAAAAACAGAGAATTAAAAATAAAAAATAAATCAAAACACACAAGTTAACGTGATTCAATTTGAAAATTTAAACCTATATGCAAGGCAAAAACAACAATGACATTATTAATAATTTCAAAAATTACAAGGATTTCTCAACACTTAAAGCACCCAACCTCTCACTATTTTTGTATATACCTTCTCACATAGAATTCTCTCTCTAAAGCTCTTAAAGTTTTTTTTCTTTTTGAAATCTCTATTTTGTGAGAAAAGACTTTACTACATCTATATATAGGTACTAAATAGAGACCAAATTCAAATCTAATTTAAATCAGTGTTACAAAATATAGTAGGATTTACTAAAGATTTCAAATTTTAATTGAATTATGAAAAAGTCCAAATTAAAAAACTAGATAAAATTCTCTAATCCCATTCCAATTTGGAAACAAAGCATAATCTAACAAATTTCCACATTGACTTGTTTCCTATCACGTCATCTTCACACCCTCAAGAATTCCTATTTCAAACTGCACACCTTGACTAAATCCAAGCAATGTTTGAACTTTACTGATCTAATTGACTTAGTCATCATATATATCGAATTATCTATAGTCCCAACATTCTTTATAGAAACTAACCCTTGAGACAAAATCTCTCGAACAAAATGATATCTAACATCAACGTGCTTGATCCTCTCGTAGTATATTTGGTTATTCGTCAAGTGTGTGGCACTCTGACTATCACAACAAATATCGATTTGCTTTAACTACATGCCCAATTCGCCAACCAAACCATTCAACTAAATAGTTTATTTCACAGCCTCTGCCAAAGCCATGTACTATGCCTCAGTTGTAGACAAAGCAACTACCGATTGTAATGTAGCATTCCAACTAATAGTACAACCGTAAATTATGAAAACATAATCTGTCACAGATCTTCTCTTGTCCAAGTCTCCTTCGTAATCCAAATCCACATAACCAACGAATCCACCAAGTCCACAATCTCATTCATACACTAAGCCAATATTTGTAGTTCCTTTGAGATACTTTAAGATCCATTTTACAGCTTCCTAGTGAGTTATTCCAGAACAATGCATGAATATACTCATAACACTTATTACTTGTGAAAGATCTGGTCTATTGCATATCATGGCATACATGAGTGTTGTGTTCATGGATATTGTCCTATATTAGAAAATTAAGAAGAATTGAATCATCTAATAAGTGGCAAGGGCTCACGACCACTAACTTAAACTTTTGGATTCATGTGACCTTTTATTGCTTATTGGGCCGCTCTAATTAGGCTCCCCACATGTAAAACCTCCCCAACAAGTGGTATCATACCCTTAATGTTGGAATACTCTAAGAAGCAAGTGGTAGCTCTTCTATTTAGACCAGATTTGTGGGGACTTATAGACAAATAGATTTGTGAAATCAGTTTACTACTTGCACAAGCACTAAATGATTCATGTTGAAGAGATGGGTTTGCTGGGCAAGGATTGGGCTTGTAGAAGAGTGGGCTTTAATGTGGTAGTGTATCCATGAAAGGGGAGGTTTGTTGTGTTCAAAAATACTGTCCTATATTGAAAATTAAAAAGAACTAGACCACTTAATAACTGACAAGGACCAAGACCCACTAATTTAAATTTTTTGGTTCAGGTGGGTTCCTACTGCTTATTAAACCGCTATAGTTAGGCTCTCCATGTGTAAAACCTCTTCAACAATGAGGCTGCGAACTACACAAACGTATGGAACACGAGACATATGCTCCACCTCCCTTCTCAGTGTTAGATGACATACTTGTCGAAGTTTAAAGTGTTTAACAATAGATGTACCAACAATTTTGGAGTCTTGTATCCCAAACTACTAAAGAATCTTCTCAATGTAACTCTTTTGTAATAGATACAACTTTCCTGCATGTCAATCATTGGTGATTTTCATCCCCAAAATCTTCTTTGTTGCACCTAAATCTTTCATTTCAAACTCACCTCTTAACTGAAATTTTAAAATGTTGATCTCCAATATGTCTTTGGAGGCAATTAACATACCATCAACGTACAGTAACAAATACAACAAATAGCCACTAAGGAGTTTCTTGTGATAGACACAACTATCATAATTGCTTTTAGAAAACCCATTCTCAATCATAAAAGTGTCAAATCGCTTGTACAATTGTGTAAGTGACAGTTTTAAACCATATAATGATTTTTTCAACAAACAAAAGTGGTCTTTCTTGTTGGGGACTATGAACCATTCTAGTTGTTGTATATAGATTCTTTCCTCCAACTTTTCATATAAAAAAGTTGTCTTAACATCTAATTATTCCAACTCCATATCAAGTAGAACTATCATAGATTACACATGAATAGAAGTATGTTTAATAACAGGAGAAAAGATTTCATTAAAGTCAACACCTTTCCTTTGTCTAAAACTTTTAGCAACTAATCGTGTTTTGAACCTTATACTTTCAACCCTGGGATTTCTTCATTTTTCTTAAAAATCCACTTACACCCAACAATCTTATGTCTTTTAGGCAATACAAGTAGTTTCTAAGTCTTGTTCTTGTGAATAAATTCAATCTCTTCATTCATAACGATTACGCACTTCGACAATTTAGAACTTACAATAGCATCTCGATATGTAGCAGGCTCTAAAACCTAGACATCATCTGCCACACTTAGTGCATAGAATACCAAGTTTGCAGATTTATATGTTTGTGGTGGTTTAATTTGTCTTCTCTCTTTATCTCGAACAAGATTATCATTTTCTTGTTGTTGTATTTGTGGTGCATCTATGTTAATGATATCTACCACATTTTCAACGGACTCTTTTGGAGTTATCTAGTGAACTTTTTCAAAAATTTCAATTTCAAACTCTACTTGCTTCTTAATGCTCTTGTATTTAGCTATGTTAGTCTTCTCCTCCTTTTTTGTTAATAAAGTAGACTCATCGAAGCTAACATATCTGTTGATCAAAAACTTGGATGACTTGTCATCAAAAGATCACAACTGATAACTTTTTACTCTATTTGTATACCCTAGAAATATGCACCTCCTTGCTCTTAGTTGAAGCTTACCATCCTTAATGAGAATATATGCATGACAATCGAATACTTTCAATTCAAAGTAATCTGCAGAGCATCTAACCATCTTTCTTCTAGAGTCCGATAATCAATTATTGTGGATGGAGACGGATTTATCAATTGACAAGCTGTTTTTGCAGTTTCAACTCAAAATTCCTTGGTCAATCTAGTGTTAGAATGCATGCACTTTACTTTTTCCAAAATGGTCCTATTCATCCGTTATACAATTCTATTCTATTGTGGTATATATGTGACTGTGTGGTACCTCACAATCTTCTCTTTCTTATAGAACTCATTGAATTCATTTTTATAGAATTCCATGCCATTATTTGTTCTTAAACTCTTAATTTTCTTACTAGTCTGTTTTTCAATCATGGTCTTTCAACACTTGAATGCCACAAACACTTCATCATTGTGCTTAAGAAAATTGACGGATATGTCAAAGCTCGCAAAATTAATCATTGGTTCTCGATTGATTTTAAAATAAATTTTGTAGCAGTAGCGGACCAAGTCGAATACCAAAGGAATGGAAATATAATTCCAAATTTTGAACAGCAAGATAAAAATAAAAAAAAAGGGGGATTTTTGAATGTTTAACTAAATTACTGAAATTCTAAAAATAAATATTAAAGCAGTAAAAATAGAAAATAACAAAATTTACCAAATCAACTGAGTTTCCAATCCAAGGGTTGATATCATTCAATTGCATCACTGATCATAGGTCACGAAAAATAATCTTGCAAACTCAAATATTTAACTTGAAACTTATTAGGATAACCATAATAAATTTCCGTTTTCTTAATATAATTGACTGAGCCTAGCACCAAAATTAAAACTTAGCATTAATTAATTGGGCACGATAGCGTTCCATATCAATTTAATGATAGCATTAAAATTTATGAAAACAGTTAAACCAAAATTAAAATATTGAGATAGCTGCAGTAAATTAATTTTTTTCCATTAATTCCCCTAAGGCAAACATGCATATTTCAAATCATAAACATAATTAATCTAGTTTATACTTGGTCCATTCCTTCATGACAATTACGGATCATTGAACTCATGGATAGTAATAGAATAAATAATTATGAATTAATTTGTCAGATTAACTAATCATCAATTATTCATTGGAATTAAATCAAGAATTAACAAGTACTTGAATTAAAAGTAAGAATATAAAATTTAAGAACAAAACCTCACAGTGATTGCAATTGAAATTAATCAATCCCTTAAATTAGAAAATAGAGTTTAGCCACTCATGGTCGCATACATGATTGCTGAAATTTAAAAGAAAAACTAAAGTAAAAGAGAGATAAAAAGAAAACAAGAAAACAAGAAGAACGGGAATTGGAGGGAAAGAACAAAGCAGCTGCCTATGTTTCTTTTCCATGTGTTTGTTTTGTTGTGTGAAGGATGATTTTTTAGGAAGATAGCTGCCTTTATTTATAGATTTCCCACATGTCCTTTTTCTTATCTAAACTAAGAAAAAGGAAACACAAATAGAACACAAGAAAGGTGACAATTGATTTAACAATTCTGCACCCTTTTGTTTCCTTTTCTCGTAATCAAATTTTGACTTGTTCCACTTCGGCTACTAAGGAAAACAACGGCTATTCCTTTTCTATCTTTCTTTTTCTCTTGTCTCCCACCCAATTTGACTTGTGTAGCATTTCTTTTTCTGTTTGTTTGTTTCTGAATCTGCCTTGTTTCTTTTTTTCAGTTTTGTTGGTTTTCTTTTCCTTGCCTGAATGACTTGTTTCTAAAGCAACTGGACTTGTTTTGTTTCCTAATGCTGAATGACTTGTGTAGCTGCATCTCCCTTATTTCTTTTGCTTCTTACTGCAAGCCTTTTCCTTTTGCCTTTCTTTTTTCCTTCTTGCAGCTTCTTTTGTGTTCCAAGACCAACGCCCATGCAAGGAATAGGAAGTTTTCTTTTTCTGTTTCAATTGTTGCCTTTTATCAACTTTTCTTCAAATTCACTATTTTTCATACCTAAAACAAAAAGTATATTAAAACCAAATAATTTCTCTTAAAATTCAAATTAATATTAAGGAAATATTAATAAGAAAAATATATATTTTAAGCCTTATCAAATCCCCCACATCTAAACCATGCTTGTCCTCAAGCATATATTAGATTAATATCTTCCTCTCCATTCCTTCCCCTTTTTAACTCATTTACAAATAACCCAAAGTCACCATACATTAGAAATCAAGATTGGAATGACAATCCAGAGAAAAAGTATTCATAGCCCGATTTTCTAAACAAAATATATACATCTCATTAATCTCAACAATTTCATCAAAATCAAATGCACAAAATTTGATAACCTCTCACAGGTTGCACTGTAAGCATTCAAAGTGTTTAGGGGGTTATTCAGCACTCAAATCAAACATAGCATGTTATTATCATAGGCTTGCTTATATATCACATCTCCACTACTTATAAATATGAATCCATGCAAAAATCAAAGGGTCTTAGGTAAAGGTAGGTAAAAAGATAGGAAAATTTAGGCTACAAACATCAAGATATATAGGAACTTCTTTGCATGACTCAAAAGCGACAATAACAGCACATTAGAACCATTTCCTTATTATCCCCTTTTTGCGACTTCATCATATAACTAGATTGTTTTGTATATAATAAATTTACTTTGTCCAATTTTTGTAGGGAATATTTTTCACTTTTCTCATCTTTGTTTCTCTCTCTTTTTTTCTCTTTTTTTTCACACTTTCCTTCTTTTTTTTTTCCAGCGGTTCTTTTCTTTGGAATCAACAAAAATTTTATAATGCAATTTATTCCCACATACTCTTGACAAGGGTTCAATGATGGTAAACAAAAACAACAGTTTAAGGCCAACGATGTGGTGTTACAACAAGGAAAGGCTAAGGCTCAAAATTGGTTGACTAGGGGTATATGTAATAAAGGTAAGCTTTTTAGAAAGTTTAAAATGGATAATCCTAAATGCCCTTATCATTTCAAAACATGAATCCACAATGTGATCTCAACATGCATAACAAAGCAAGTTCTAGAATGAATATACCATATTTGTCAACACTCCACAAAGAAATATGTGAGCAAGAAAAAGAAAATACTCTTAGGCTCAAACACTCACAATGAGTTCAATGTATCAAATAGTGCACATTCTCATTCAATTCAATCATCAAAATCAACGAGATGCTTTTAAAAGTTTCAAAATAAAGACTAATCATACTTGCTCCTTTTCATGCTTTCCAACTCAACTAGTAATTCATGTTAACCAAGAGTTATTCTAAACAAGTATCAAAGGTTTAAGAATTTTAAGAAAGACATTCGAATAGTTAAGCATGATTTTTCAAAAATTTTACATACCAAAATAGCCAATCACCAAAAGCACAAGAATATTCCCCCACACCTAAATCATACATTGTTCCCAATATAGGAAAGAATTGTTCACGCAAATCAGGAAACAAAAAATAAAGGCAATGGAATAAGAAACTTCCCCAAAGTGTGGCATAAGCAATGAGCTATGGTGAGGTTGGGCATAGAGGAAGGTGAAAAATGAAGTAGTCGGCAAGTCGTGCATCTTCTTCATCAAATATCTAAAGCTTAGACTCTAAAAAGGCAAGGATGATGCTAAGGATAAAGAAAAAGAAAGAAATAGTAAAATCAAGAACAAAAAGTAAAAGAAAAAAAGGAAATCCTTTGGGTTGCTTCCCAAGTAGTGCAAATGTTTAACGTAGTTTTGTTCGACGTCTCTACTTCACATTAAAAATTCGGGTAAATGGGCAAGGTTAACTTAATGTCAATCAAAGTTGAAACAATAACCTCGTCATGAAATATCTTGAGTCTATGCCCATTTACCTTGAAGATCTTCCCTATTTCCAAACTTTGAATCTCAACTGTACCATAGAGGAAAACTTTAGTAACAAAAAATAGACCAAGCCATCAAGAACGTAACTTACTGGGCATGAGCTTTAATCTAGAATTGTATCACATCTTCTGCCCCACATCAAATTGTTTCCTCATGAGAACATTGTCATGAAACAATTTGGTCTTTTCCTCATACTTTCATAGGCATCTAATCTCAATCCTTCCAGCTTTTGCAATTGCAATTTCCTAGATTTTCTAGCATTGTTCAAGTCCATATTGGTTTGACAAACTGCCCAATAAGCCTTATGTTCAATCTCAACTGGAAGATGACAAGCTTTGCCAAAAACCAACCAATATGGAGACATCCCAATCAGAGTTTTTTACACAGTCCGATAAGCCCATATGCGTCATCTAGGCGTAGGCTCCAATCTTTCCTCCCTGGGTTGACAGTTTTCTCCAAAATGGCTTTCACCTCATGATTGGAGATCTCCGCTTGGCTATTTGTTTGAGGATGATATGTCGTTGCTACCCAATGATATACTCCATATTTCTTTAACAAGGCCTCAATTGTCTTATTGAAAAAATGGCTTCCTTGATCACCGATGATTGCTTGAGGTATCCCAAATCTACTAGAAAGGTTAGTTTTTATAAAACCTACAACCGTTTTAGAATCATCAGTTTTAGTGGCTTTTGCCTCTACCATTTTGAAACATAATCAATTACTAAAAGAATGTAGAAATTTCCACAATATAAAGGAAAAGGACCCATGAAATCGATTCCCCAAACATCAAATATTTCAAAAACCAAAATAGGTGTTTGGGGCATCTCATTCTTGTGGGACAACGTACCTATTTGTTGGCATCGGTCACAACCTTTACAAAATAAGTAAGCATCCCTAAACAGGGTTGTCCAATAAAGGCTACTATCCAACACCTTCTTAGTAGTTCTTTTAGATCCAAAATGACCTCTACAAGCAAGATTTTTGCAAAAAGCAAGAACAGAGTTATGTTCATTATCAGGAACATATCTCCTAATGACTTGATCTGAACAAAATTTCCAGAGATATGGTTCATCCCACACATAATATTTTGCCTTAGTTTTAATTTTTTTCCTTTGTGGACGTACTTAAACCACTTGGTAAGACTTTGGTAATCAAATAATTGACAGTATCAGCATACCAAGGGACCATACCTTTGATTTGAAAGAGATGTTCATCAAGAAAGTTTTCAGAAATATGTAGTGATTCGTTCTCCCAAACTAACCTGCTCAAATGATCATTCACCAAATTCTTGGCTCCCTTGTGAACTCTTATCTCAAGGTCAAATTATTGGAGTAGCAAAATACATCTAATGAGGCGTGGCTTTGATTTTTTCTTGGCAAGTAGGTACTTCAAAACTGCATGATCAGAATAAATAATTACTTTAGATCTAAGTAGATATGATCTAAATTTATCTAAAGTAAAAACAATTGCCAAGAGCTCCTTCTCAGTAGTAGTGTAATTGTATTGGGCGGCATTCAATGTCCTTGAGGCATAATAGATGACATGGCTCTTTTTATCAACTCGTTGGTCAAGGACAGCTTCTACTGCATAGTTGCTTGCGTCACACATGAGTTCAAAGGGCAAGTTCCAATCTGGTGGTTTAAGAATAGGTGTTGTCATCAACAAACTCTTGAGTTTATCAAATGCCTTTTTACAATCATCACCGAATTCAAAAACTACATCTTTTTGAAGCAAATTGGTCAAGAGTAATGCAATTTTTGAATTTTTTAAAATAAATTTGGGGTAAAAACCTGCATGGCCAAGAAAATTACGTACTTCCTTAACATTCATAGGGCAAGGTAAGCTCACAATAAGATCTATCTTGGCCTTGTCCACTTTTATACCTCTAGAGAAAATTACATGTCCTAAAACAATGCCGTCATTTACCATAAAATGACATTTTTCATAAATCAAAACCAAATTGTTTTCTACGCACTTTTTTAGAATTTTTGTCAAATAGTTTAAGCAATTATCAAATGAGTCTCTATAAACAGTAAAATCATCCATGAACACTTCTATGCAATTCTCTAAGAAATCAGAAAAAAATACTTAAAATGCATCTTTAAAATATACTTGGAGCATTGCAAAGACCAAAAGGCATCCTTCTATATGCAAATGTCCCAAAAGGGCAAGTGAAAGTAATTTTCTCTTGGTCTTCTTTAGCGATAGTAATACGGTAATAACCTGAAAATCCATCAAGAAAACAAAAGAAAACTTTTCTAGCCAATCTTTCTAACATTTGGTCTATGAAAGGTAAAGGAAAATGGTTTTTTCTAGTTGCTAAGTTCAGCTTTCGAACAAGAGTAGGGGACTTATGTTTATGGAACTGAACAATATAAGCTATGCCACAGGTTGAAAAGGTTAAAGGGGTCGTTAAAGAAGTTAAATGTCCAACACTTCAGTCATATCTCTTACCAGTTTGAAAGGGCAAGGGATGAATTGGAGAAACTGCAACAAGAGGTCTAACTAAATCCCCTGGATGCAGATGCCCAAAGTAGAATCCGGGAACTTCAGGGGGTGGCTTGGAAGCTAAACGAAGCTGAGCGGAAATTTCTGTTCCAAAATGCAAAATGTCGATACTTCCTCAACAATGATGGTTAAGAGGAATACCATAAGGAACTTCATCACTTCTGTTGTTAAGGATAATGAAGCAATCACTTCGGGCCAGGAAGAGGTGGCAGAGGCATTCATAGAGTTCTACCAAGAACTTCTGGGAACAAAGATGCCAACGGATGAGGTGGATAGCACAATTTTTGACATAGGAGCCAAGGTTACGACTCACTCTTCTGATGACCTAGAGAAGCCGGTAACGGAAGAGGAAGTCAAGGAGGCACTGTTCAGTATTGGGCAAGATAAAGTACCAGGGCCCAATGAGTACACCTCAGCTTTTTTTAAAAAGGCATGACACATAGTGGGCAAGGATCTATGTCAGGGGGTACAGGAATTTTTCCACTCAGGGAGAATTCTAAAGCAACTCAACCACAATATTATCTTATTGGTGCCGAAGTCGGCACACACAAATTCAGTGGGGGACTACAGACCGATTGCATGCTGCAATGTGATTTATAAGGTGGTGACCAAGATATTAGCGGCCAAGATGTTGAAAGTCCTTCCTGGGATTATTGATGAGGCGTAGTTCGAATTTGTGAAAGAAAGGAGTATGTTGGAAAATATTCATATGGCCAAGAACTCCTACATCAGTATAGCTGCAAATGGGTATCGCCAAGATGCTTTATCAAGGTTGATCTTCGGAAAGCCTATGATTCGGTTAGTGGGTCTTTCTTACATGCCATACTCATTGGATTTGGGTTCCCGATGCAGTTTACCGGATGGATTATGGAGTGTGTCTCTACTACCTTATATTCTATCCAACTCAATGGAGATATTCATGGTATGTTCAAGGGTAGGAAAGGACTGTGACAGGGAGACCCAATTTCTCCGTACCTGTTTGTGACCTGTATGGAGTACTTATCTCGGCTGCTTTGAAAGGCTACTATGGGATCTGCATTCAACTACCACCCCCGATGTGCATCATTGAGGATTACCCACCTTGTATATGCTGATGACTTCTTGTTATTTTCACGGGGAGATAAGACCTCAGTCCAGTTCCTATGGGATTGCTTAAAGGCGTTTGGTGCAATGTCTGCACTGAGGACAAACATCCACAAGTCCAGTATCTACCTCGCAGGTATTCAAGACAGAGAGATGGAAGATATTTTGGAGGTGGCTCAGATCCCTAAAGAAACACTCCCGACTCGGTACTTAGGGATCCCATTAGCCTCGTGAGGCTTAGAGCTAGCCACTATACCCCCCTTATGGAAAAGATTGCTGGACAGATTGGACTTTGGCAGGTTTTGTCACTTTCTTATATGGGACGATTGGAGCTCATCTGATCAGTATTGCAAGGTATTAAGTGTTTTTGGCCCTCAGCCCTTCCTGTGCCAGCATCTGTTCTAGAAAGGGTTACTAGGTTGTGCGGGAATTTCCTTTGGGACAGAGGGAAACCACTGGTAGCCTAGAAAGATCTCACATTACTGAAGGAGAAGGGAGGGTTAGGCCTTCGGGACACAAAGGCTTGGAATACAGCACTTTTGTCCAAGGTATTATGGAACATTCACAGCAAGAAGGGCTCGTTGTGGGTAAGGTGGGTGCATAACACCTACTTACCTTCTGGAGTTACTATTTGGAACTTGACACCAAAGAAGGACACTCCTTCTCTAATGAAGCGACTTCTGGGTATACGTGACTGCTTGGTGCAAAAGAAAGGATCGATACAGGGGTCTATTGATAGACGTGATGAACTACATAGGAATGCATTGGGGCCTATGGCTTATCACTACTTCAGACAGAAGGCACAGAAGGTCAATTGAACGAAGCTAGTTTGGAATGGCCACACACCTCCAAAGTACTCATTCATCTTATGACTTGCTATTAAAGGGAGACTCCTAACCAAAGACCTGTTAGGATTTTTGGATATTGATTCGACATGCGACTTTTGCCATGGGGAGGAGGAATCAGCAGGGCACCTATTCTTTAAGTGTCCCACATTGGCAATCATATGGAAGATAGTCAAAGAATGGTGTGGGATAAGAAGGGGCATAACATCACTCCCAGCTACTCTAAAATGGATCATGAAGGCTAGAGGGACGACTTGGATCAGTAGGAAGAAATAGTTGGCTTTTGTATACACTGTATATTATATCTGGTTTTCTCGAAACCGGATGCAGTTTGAGGGACAAGTTCCTGTTCCTCTAGATATTGCACATAGGATCATGACACAAGTGTACAAGGTGGGATACGCCTTGTACTTAAGTGTCATGATTTTATAGGTATGATAGTGAGATAGTTTGGAATTTGTGCACTTATATGTTTGCCCGGAGATGCCCGATGATGGTGTAAAACCTCATGTTTTATCTATAGTAAATTTTTACATTTGATAAAAAAAAAAAAAGTTCATCTTTCGAAAATCTATAACCATTCATCATCCATGTTGAATTGTCATGGGCACCAATTCATTATTTTGATTCTTTACCACCGTGATCTTAGTTTTCTTCGGCACCACATGAACTGGGCTTACCCACTTACTATCAGAGATTGGGTAAATAATTCTTTCAGCAAGTAGCTTAAGAACTTCCTTCATAACCACTTTTTTCATTGTGGGATTCAACTTCCTTTGAACTTCCTTTACAAGCTTGGCATCTGCTTCAAGAAGAATGCGGTGAATACAAATTGCTGGACTTATTCCTCTAATGTTGGCCAACTGCCATCCAATTGCCAATTGCCACTAACCTCTCTTCCTGGTCCTTTGTTAACTGTTTTGAAATTATGATTGGAAGAGTCTCATTATCGCCCAAATGTACATATTTAAGATGATCGGGCAATTGCTTTAATTCAAGTTTTGGGGTTTTTGCAAAATAGAAGGTAACTCTTTCTCTTGAGATAAAGAAAGTTCAATATTAAAAATTGTTGACCTTTCCTGTGTGTCTGTGGTACAGTCAATATCATTGCACAATTTTGTGGCTTCTTCCTCACCTAATTGTTCTTCCTTCTTAATTTTTTTTTCATCAAAAGTTTCCTGTGTAATAGAATCAACAATACCAATAGAGCAAATTGAATGAGCCTCAGAAGGATATTGCATAGCATCAAAAATATTAAATTTAACAATCTCCCAATCAAACTCTATAGAGAGAACGCCCTCATCTACATCTATCTTTGTTTTAGTTGTTTTCATGAAGGGTCTCCCTAGCAAAATTGGAGTAGAAATTGTGTTTGAGTCATCCTCCGTTTTTAGGATGTAAAAATCTACTAGAAAAATTAGCTCATTAACTTACTCCAAAACATCCTCAATAACCCCTTCAGGGTAAGCATTAGACCGGTCGGCAAGTTGAATCACTAGCCTAGTATCTTTTAAAGGACCCAAATTTAAATTTTTGAAAGTTGAGTATGGTATGACATTTATAGAAGCTCCGAAATCAAGCATAGCACGCTCAATTTTCTTATCTCCAATAACACATGGAATTGTAAACATACCTGGATCCTTGTATTTTTCAGGTAAAGATTTTTGAGTGAGCATAGTTGAAACATTCTTCCCTACCTTAATCTTTTCATTTCCCTTGAGCCTCTTTTGTTGGTGCACAATTCCTTCAAATATTTTGCATATTTCGGAATTTGTTTGATGGCATCCAATAAAGGTATGTTCACTTCTACTTTCTAAAGGTATTTAGAATTTCTTTCTCATAATCCTCCTGTCTTGACTTCACCAACTTGCTAGGAAATGGGGAACAATTGCATAAGAAAATGTTGGCTTAAAATCAGAAGAAGGATTACCTTTGATTGCAGTTCAAGTGTGCATTCTTCTTCTTTATTTTGATGCTCCTTTGCATTAGCTGGTTTTTCTGGTAGATCTAATCTTGTATCAATCTCTTTCTAACTTCTTAATATAAGGGCACTTGCATTTTCTTTTAGATTTACCACCGGCTGTAAAGGTAACCTTCTAGAATTTTGTACCTCCAACTTGCTAATACATGTAGCCAGTTGGGTAATTTGGTTCCCTATAGCTCTTTGCTCCTATTGCATATTAGTAGCAAGTGATTTAACAATGTCTTCTAAATGCATACCTGAGTTTGAAGACGAGGCTAGTGGTGGAGGTGGCTTATTGTAAGGCTGTGGTGGGAACCTTTGTTGTGCTCCTTGGTTCCCATAACTAAAATTCGGATGATTCCTCCATCTAGGGTTATAAGTGTTAGAATAGGGATCATATCTCCGTTGAGGTTGACCAGGAAATCCTCCTACTGCATTAATTTGTTGATATGAATCATCTTACAGTGTAGGACACATGTCCGTAGAATGACCAAGTACCAAGCATATTTCGCAAACCTTAGCCGTTTGTACATGCCCTGTAGCCAATTGACAAACCATAGCAATTAGATTAGCAATTTGATTTTCCAAGTTAGATATACTTACCTCATTAACTCTCTTAAAATTTCCCTCAACCGGGTTTCGAATTGTTAGGAATTTTCAGCCATATTAGAGATCAATTGCCTTGTTTCTGTGGGTGTTTTGTTCACTAATACTCCTCCGCTGGCTATATCTACCATATTCTTATTCATTGGTAATAATCCTTCATAGAAGATTGAATGAGGAGTTGTTCAGGAATTTGATGGTGGGGACAACTAGCACACAATTGCTTGAATCTTTCCCAATATTTGTACAGAGTCTCCCCATTAACTTGTCGCATCCCACAGATTTCTTTCCTTATATTTGCAGCCCGAGATGCAGGGAAAAACTTTTCTATGAATAACCGCTTCATCTCGTCCCATGAAGTAATTGAACCAGAAAAAAAGTAGTATAACCAATCATTCACCTTATCTTCTGAGGAAAAAGGGAAAGCTCTCAATTTGATCTGCTCCTCTGACACTCATTGTGGTCTCATGCTCAAGCAAATGATATGGAACTCATTTAAATGCCTGTGCGGATCTTGACCTACAAGATCACGAAAGATAGCCAATAAGTAAATTAAACCAGATTTCAATTCAAAACCAATATTTAAAGTAGGAAATTGAATGCATAGAGGTTGGTGGTTTAAAGTAGGAGCTGCCAACTCCTTTAACATTCGATCTCCCATTGTTGCAAATTCAGCTATCTCCAATTCGGTAGATTCCATTTCAATGTCCTCCCTTGAAAATGAACCACCTTTTTTTTGTTTAATGTCTTTTATCAGTTGGTGAGCAGTCTTCTCAATTCAGGATTGTATTCTAATTCGCCTTCCTAAGAAGCACGAGTCATACAAGAAAGAAATTATTGATAAAATTTAATGTTCAAAACTAGGAACTTATTGGATCCTCGGCAATGGTGCCAAAATTTTGGCGGATTTGTCAAAACCAGCAAAATTAATCACAGGTCCTTGAGTATTTTAAAATAATTTTGCAGTAGTAGCGGACCAAATCGAATCCCAAGGGAACCGAAATATAATTCCAAAATTTGAAAAATAAGATAAAAATAAAACAAATGGGATTTTTGAATGTTTAACTAAATTACTGAAATTCTAAAAATTAATAAAAATAAATATTAAAATAGTAAAAATAGAAAATAACAAAATTTACCAAATCAACTGAGTTTCTAATCCAAGAGTTGATATCCTTCAATTGCATCACTAATCATAGGTCACGAAAAATAATCTTGCAGACTCAAATATTTAATTTGAAACTTATTAGGATAGCCGTAATAAATTTTTGTTTTCCTAATATAATTGACCAAACTCAGCTCCCAAATCAAAACTTATCATTAATTGACTGAGTACGATAGTATTCCATATCAATTTAATGATAGTATTAAAATCTATTAAAACAGTTAAACCAAAATTAAAACACCGAGATAGTTACAATAAATTAATTTTATCCTGTTAATTATCCTAGGCTAAGTATGCATATTTCAAGTCATAAACATAATTAATCTAGTTTATACTTGGTCCATTCCTTCATGATAATTACGGATCATTGAACTCATGGATAGTAATGGAGTAAATAATGACGAATTAATTTGTCAGATTAACTAATCATCAATTATTCATAGGAATTAAATCAAGAATTAAAAAGTACTTGAATTAAAAGCAAGAATATAAAATTTAAGAACACAACCTCATAGTGATTGCAATTGAAATCAATCATTCCCGTAAATTAGAAAAGAGAGGGCCACTCATGGTTGCATACATGATTGCTGAAATTTCAAAGAAAAACTAAACAAAAAGAAAGACAAAAAGAAAAGAAGAAAACAAGAAGAACGAGAATTGGGGAGAAAGAACAAGGCGGCTGCCTTTGTTTCTTTTGTCGTGTGAAGGATGGGTTTTTCAGGAAGATGACTACCTTTATTTATAGATTTCCCACATGTCCTTTTTCCTTGTCTAAACTAAGAAAAAGGAAACAAAAATGGAGCACAAGAAAGGTGACAGCTGACTTAACAATTCTGCATCATTTTGTTTCCTTTTCTCGTAATCAATTTTTGACTTGTTCCACTTTGACTGCTAAGGAAAACAACGGCTATTCCTTTTCTCTTGTCTCCTACCCAGTTTGACTTGTGCAGCATTTCTGTTTTTGCTTGTTTGTTTTCGAATTTGCCTTGTTTTCTTTTTTCCAGTTTTGTTGGTTTCCTTTTCCTTTTCCTTGCCCGAATGACTTGTTTCTAAAACAATTGCACCTATTTTGTTTCCTAATGCTGAATGACTTGTGTGGCTGCACCTCCCTTATTTCTTTTGTTTCTTATTGCAAGCTCTTTTCTTTTGCCTTTTTTTTTTCCTTCTAGCAGCATTTTTTTTTTGTGTTCCAAGGCCAACGCCCATGCAAGGAATAGGAAGTTTTCTTTTTCTACTTCAATTGTTGCCTTTTATCAACATTTCCTCCAATTCACCATTTTTCATACCTAAAACAAAAAGTATATTAAAACCAAATAATTTCTCTTCAAATTCAATTAATATTAAGAAAATATTAACAAGAAATATATATATATATATTTTAAGCCCTATCAAAAATACACCCACATCTTTCTTGAATAATCATGAATGAATGTCAACATGAATTTTATACCATTCTTTGAAGAAACTTGATAAAGTCCCCAAAGATCGGAATGAATATCTTCCAAAATACCTTTAGTTTGGTGAACTCCAATATTGAATTTTACATTCTGTTACTTGCCGAACACACAATACTCACAGAAATCCAACTTCCTTATCACCTACCCACCAAGCAAACTCTATTTGCTTAACTCAGATATCCTTCTGTAGCTCATATACTCTAATCACATATGCCACAATTTGATAGTATCACTATTATAATCCAAACTAGAAGAGGAAACAATTGCAACGCCTATCACCTTATCACCCTGTAAAATGTAGAGACCGAACTATCTAATTCATTTCGTGACTATTAGTATGCATCTAAAGATATTCATAACTCTACCTCCACCTTCGTAGCTACAACCAATAGAATCAAGTGTTTCTAAAGAAATCAAATTTTTCTTGTCTAGTACATGTCTGACATCTGCCAAAATCCTCACAATACCATCATGCATATTAATTTTTACTATTCCTATTCCAACAACGTCATAAGCAATATTATTACCCATGAGAACTTTATCACCATCAATAGATTGATAAGGAATAAACCAATCCCTAAGTGGACTCATGTAAAAAGTGCAACTTGAATAAAAAATCCACTCGAACCCGAGTAACCAATAGTAGCAGTGAGAATATCTGCACCCTCTAACTCACATTCTACAATTCCAGCATTTCCAGTAGAATCACTATCTTTTTTCCTTTAGGCCTCTGGACATTCCCTCTTAAAATATTTTTTTTGCCCACAATTAAAACACTTGTAATATTTTTTTGGATTTAGATTATTGGGGTTTTGTTTTACCACATTTTCTTCTTTCTTTCTCTGTATCTCAAATAATAAATCATTTTGCACTAACTGTATCAACTTGTTTAATATTGATTTCTACAACTCGTTAGAATTCAACATTGTCTTTACATCCTCCATAGAAATTGAGTCATGCCCATACAACAAAGTAGTAATCAAGTGATCATAGGATTTTGGTAAGATTAAATCGTATATTTGGTTCTACAAAAATAGGTCTTTAACTTATTTGGTCCCAATAATTTCAAAACGATCTTTTTAGTCCTTTTAAATTCAAATATGAATATTTTGATCCTTTGTCTGTTATCTGGGACAGAATCCGTCTATATACACTTTCTCACCCTAGAAATCTCTCTCTAAATCTCTTCAATCTTTTTTTTTTTGAAATCTCAAAAGACCCTGCTACATCTATACATATAGGCACCAAGTAGAGACCCAATTCAAATCTAATTTAGATTAGTGTTGTAAAATAGTAGGATTTCCTAAAGGTTCCAAATTCTAATTGAATTATGAAAGACACCAAATTAAAAAATTAGATAAAATTCTTTAATCCTATTCCAATTTGAAAACAAGGCATAATCCAACATATATGAAGTAGTGAATCTTTGTAATTGTTTGTCTTGAAGATGCTGGAGTATTTTATAAAGAGATTTAATATACATTACGCATTCATATCTTAATACTGATGATAATTTATTTGAATTTGGTGCACTTGTGGAGGATATTAAATATTCATTTGTTATTCAAACTTGTTCGGATTGTTCCCCTTATTATATTTTTACTAGTAATAATTGAGTTTAGAAATGAATGAAAATTGTTTAGTGTAGAATTAAAAGTACTTATAATGTAAACCATAGAAACTTTAATTTTGTGCACAAAATTTGATACTTTATCCTATATTTATAGGGTACATGATAAGATGCAACAAACAAAATAGAGAAATTCGCAACAATCAAAATAATTTCTTTTTTGATTTTAGAGTAGGCAATATTGAAGTTTCCATTAGTACATTATTAGAAAATTATAATAGGCCTTTAATAGTAGCATTGTGTTCATCAATATCAAAAAAAAAAAAAAACTCAAAATGTGATAATGAATTTTGGTGATTGACCATTTTGTAATTTGTAAATGATGGAAGAAAATTCAAAGAATAAAAATAGATTTAAGAAATTTAATAAAAGAACAAAATTAAATAATTGTAAAAATTGATAAAGAATATAAAGAGTTTACTAAAAATTATGATATATGAAGGGATTAGAAAATTTAAAAAAAAAGATTATTGAAAATTGATATAGAAAAAAAAATAGAGAGGGAGATTTTTATTATTATTATAAAACCAAAAGAGTAGAGATTCCTGTTTGCATGGGTGCACATGTCTATTCTTATGATCATGACACTTTGGATGGATTGCTATTTTCTCTTTTTCTTTCTTTCTTTCCTTTTTACTTTTTTTTTTTTTGTAATTAGTTGTTCCTATCATGATATTTTACTAGCTTTCTCATCATTATGCGGTATTGAAATTATCCATAAGATTAGAAAATGAAACTTAAAATGATTGAATGGAAGTTCCAAATTTAAACAACAAACAAAGTAAAAAAAAGAAGAAAGAACGTTAAATATATGCTAATAAAAAACTTAGCATAAGAACATGTTGTTTAACTTAAAGAAAATCAACTTAGTGGGCAATTCCTTGACAATGGAACAAAAAATTTAATAGGTTACAATTGTAAGTATATGGTCACAAAAAATTTAATGGGTTACAATATTAAGTACAAAAAAATTTAACATGTCGTAACAAATAATAATCATGAATATGGGTCCCATAGTAAATTATCTAACTTAATTTATACTCAGGTTGAATAACAAATACTAAACTAAGTCCAAGAGAAGTATAAGAAGAAGAGAAGTAAAGGCAAACTAGGTTAAGGGATAAATTATCAAATATCTATTGTGTAATAGAACTATAGTTTCTTTCTTTTATTTCATTTGAACTCATTATCCTTTTTAATGTATTTAGGTTGAAGTAAATAGTTGGTTAAATCTATTAATATATTCAATAACCTTTTTCAATATCTATTAGGTGTTCTTTAGTTCTAAATACACCTTTATTTCTATGGGCATCTAAATTAGGAAGTTTTTAGGTATAAGAACCTTCATAACCACCCATATCTCAAGAGTAGGTTCCCATTCTTCAAAAGTTATGGGCTAATTTATTTAGAGTTAAACTCTATCTCCCTATTTTTAGTTCAATAGAATTCCTAAATACAATCTATTTGTGATCAAGTAATGAAAGGAAATGAAAACAAAAATAGAGTAGATCATTCATAAATAACAATCCATAGTGTGTTGAAGGAAGCTCTACTAAAACAAAAGAAACATTAAAAACTTTAAGAAGCCAAGAGAGAGTTCTAAAATTTCTATCTAGAATTAGCCCCAAAAGAGGGTTCTTTCCTTTAATTTCTAGCTATTATGAATTATTTATATTAGTAAAAGTCAATAATGAGTTAAAAATTTAGTCAAAATAGGTAAGACCACTTAAAAAGACCAAAAGTTAACCCAAAGACACAATAGGTTGCTAACCAACCCCCTAGATGATCTAAATTGGTAGAAGGAGCAAATCAAGTTCTGTTTTTGGTTTTAAGATGAAAGAATTTAACAAAGATATCCCCTAAAAGTTATTATTTTATCTTGATGCCTTCTAAAACTTCAAGAAATCACTCAATTTAAAGTTCTATAGTTCAAGATATGGCTCTCATGAGATGATCTATTCACTAACCACAAATTTGGATCAATTTTTTTGCAACTAAACATAAAAGTCAAATTATTCTCTTAGATTTCTAGAACTTCAAGAATCATTCAAATTGAAAATTTGTAGCTTGAGATATCACTTTTACGAATCAAATCTTTTCACTAACCATTTTCTACAATTTTGATTTTTGCTCTCTAGCCTCTTATTTGGTTGTTTTCACATTACTTTTGACTTCATTATGTATAAGATTGTATAAAAACATAAGGGACAAAAAAATAAAGTTAAGCTAGTAAAACATATAAAATAACAACAAAAAAAGTTAAATTTAAAAGAATCAATAAGTTAGATTCCTATCAATGTGCTTGATACATCCATGGAAAACTCAATGTCAAACTTAATGTCACAAACTATCTTCATTGGACCTAATACAAATCAAAATTACTTTTATATTCATTCAAATTTAACTTTGTTTTATTGTGTTTTTCTATATTATGGTCAATGGAACTGTCTAAATTATAGAAGCGATATTTTAGACTACAAAACTCCAATTTAGTTGATTCTTAAATTTTTAGAAAGCCAAGAGAGGTGGCTTCAATTTCAAGTTGGCCATTA
This sequence comes from Gynochthodes officinalis, assembly GCA_020080225.1. Classification (NCBI taxonomy): domain Eukaryota; kingdom Viridiplantae; phylum Streptophyta; class Magnoliopsida; order Gentianales; family Rubiaceae; genus Gynochthodes; species Gynochthodes officinalis. The sequence goes on along the minus strand of CM034625.1, from coordinate 29,327,968 downwards.
TGCCTGGCTCGACCATGAACAAATTCAAATTCTAGTTATAAATAAATTGATTCAAATTTGAGGCTAACGAATAGGTCATCTTTGAGAGTCATATCATAAGTTATGCAACTCTAAATTAGATGAATCATAAAGCTATGGAAAGCATGAAAATAGAGCTGCAACTTTTATGGTACACCTCTCCTGAATTTAAAGTCTAAAACAAAGATGAAATTGCTTCAACAACCAGTTTAGGTCACCAACCATCATTAGGGGTGGTTTGGACGGTTATCTGTTGCATTTTTTTTTCAACTTGTGGGTTTCTTTAAGTGTTATTTCCATATTGATTAAGTTTTTGACTCCTCATTAACTTCTACTAGTATAAATGATCATGATAGCAAGTAAAAAGGGAGAATACCCCTTTTGGAGATAAAATTTCAAAACTATCTTCTGTGTTCTTTATGTTCTTAATTTTTTTAGTTGAGTTTTAGAATTACAATTCAACTTTTTGTGTAGTTTGAATTTCTATTTCTCTTCAATATATTATGAGTTTTTGATACATAAATTGTCTATTCTATTTGTATTTTGATTTTCTATTCAATCGTTGACCACAACTATTTGAGTATGAGAATTTCATTAGACCTGACAAAGAGAGATGAGATTTAACCCAAATATATTTTCCGTTCTTGAGGGATAGACACATACTCTCAAGTTTTGAGTGCCCAATCTAGTATCTAGACCTAACTAAGGTTATGGTTTCCACAATTCCATGAACTCAAAAATGTGAAATAGAATCAGAATCAGCAGTTTGGTTGTGGTTTGGTACTGGCAAAATAAAAAATTATATAAATTTATTATATAATATATTATAAATATTAAAAAAAAACTATAAGCCTGCAATAAAACTCCAAATGTTAGACTGATCATTGGGGTTTTGCCGTTGGGCTGCACTGATCATTGGGGTTTTGCTGTTGGGCTGCACTGATCATTGGGGTTTTGCCGTTGGGCTGCAATATAGCAGCCCAACGACCTCATTTTATTTTAAAAGGGTTAAACGGTCAAATGACTGTTGTCTCTTTTTTTTTTAATTATTTTATTTATTTCCAAATCTTATAAATACCTCCCCTCCTTATTCATTTTTTTTCTGCACAATTCATTCCCACTATTTAGTCCTTTCATTTATCTCTCTAATATTCACATCTTTTATCAATTCTCAATATTCTTTATTTAATCTTTCTAATTTCTTTATATATTATTTCAAAATTAAATTAATTCTATATATTCTCTATCGGTTTGATAATTTCTACAATTATTATTTTTATTCTTTCATTAAATTTCTTAAATATATATTTTTTAATTTCTTTTATCATTTATAAATATACAAAATGGCAAGCCACCAAAGTTTATCACATTTTCAACTTTTTGATATTTATGAACATAATACTACTACTGATGGTACATTACAATGTAGTGATGTTCCAAGGGAACTCCAACCCCAACAAGGCCTTTTGGTCCAAAATCTGAGTTGTTCATAAAACATTTTAAGAAAGTTTTGGACAATAATAGAAAGTTCGAAAAGGTAATTTGCAACTATTGCAAAGCAAAATATGCATACAAAAAAAGAGGTGATTATAGAACTTATCACAAACACTTGACAAAATATCATCCCCAACAAATTGGTATTGGTCGGACATAGGTACAACTCACAAATATGGTTGATAACGCTTTTAACTCTCCTTTATTTAAATATAGTGATCAAAATAATATAGTTAAATTAGTTAAAATGATAGCTGTAGAACATTTATCATTTAGTTCTAGTGAAAAAGTGAGTTTTGTAAAATATTATCAAAGGGCTTCAAATCCTCAAGCTGACTGTGTACATAAATCAATTGTCACACATGACATAAAAAAATATAAAAAAGAGAAATTTAATTTAATTTATATTTGTTTCAAATCTAAATAATAGTGTGTCAATATGTTTTGATATTTGGAGTGATCATTGGCAAGATCATGATCATATGGGTGTAACTTGTCATTAAATTGATAATAATTGGCAATGCAAAAAAGAGTAATTACTTTTCATATTTTTGATAAAAGTGACACGGTTAATAATATATTTAGATTAATTAGTGTTATTTTAGATGAATATGGTTTGACTTAAAAAAAATTTTTTAATTGGTTTTGATAATGTATATGCTAATACTAAGTTTATAATAGATCTACAATCACTTTGTGAACCAACTTAGGTAGTAAAATATGACATACACATAAGATGTGTATGTCATATTTTAAATTTAGCTATCAAAGATGGTTTAAAAATATTTGAACAATATGTTTATCCTATTAAAAATGCAATTTCCATTATTATGTCATGCCCATCTATAAGGAAAAATTGGGTAAAATTTTGTTTCAATAATGAAAAACCCAAAAAATTTATTAAGGATGTCTCCATTAGAACCCTACTTATGATTTACATTAGATTTTAGTTAAATATAGTAATTTATTATGTAGTTTTTTCATGTGTAATCATTCATATGTAGAATTACATCTAAATCATTAGACTGTTTCTATGAACATACTTAAAGTTATAAAAACTTTTAAACATGCTAGTTGTATTTTCTTTGGTGTTTATTATCCCACGTCTCTCATTTATTTTTATTTGAAACTTATAATATAGTTGAAACTTTATCCCAATTTCAAGAAAATTATATTTTGAAAATTAGAATTAGTGATCTGATGAATAAATGGCTTGTTTATTATGAAAAAAGTTCCAACTATATATTTGATTGCTTCAATTTTGGATCCAAGTGTTAATTTTAATAAGAGTAATGATTGGGATAGTGATAAATTATAGTGACTTTGTATAGTGACTGACGTGATAACCATGAAAAGACAAAATTATCCTTCAGTATTTGTGTTTTGTAATGAGGATGAATGGATGATTTTGTCTTTTCATGATTGCCACATCAGTCACTATACAAAGTCACTATAATTTGTCACTATCTCTATCATTACTCTTTTAATAATATGGAGTATAGTTTAAAAGGATCTTATTATGTGATAAATAAATTTTATGTATATTCCAATAATGATAAAGTAATTAATACACGTGAATATAAAGATGAGGTTAAATATCTAACTACTAATTTATATAATGATTTTTTTTCCACTTTTAGTCATCAAGTTTGTACTACTAGTACTGGTGGTAGTAGTAGTCAACAAACTACTCACACTATCAGTTTCATCTCTTATGGTAAAAAAATGTTTCATATGCTAAAGAAGCAAAGGGGTGGTGGTAGTATGAAACTTGATATGTATTTAACAACTGCATTTGAGTTTTGTAAATATAAACAATTTATATTCACATAGATTTATATTTATACGCAAATTAAATCCTATGCTCTGATACCAATGTTAGTAAATCATGTATGCCATAAACAAATTTATAGGCAGCGGAATTAAAACATGATTTTCACCAGGATCAATTTCAATATACGTATAAATAAAAAACCTGTTTTGATGACTGAAGATTGTGTCGTCGAAGGAAGTTTTGTCAACCACAGCCGCACAGACGTCCGGCCTCTAAGGTATCCACACGAACTTGTTCTTAGGATCCTCCTAGGATTAATTGACACCAAGCAATATGCTAGTTCCTTCAATGAGCGTCGCAAAATTTTAGAGTTCAAGAAAACTCTAACAAAACAAAAGAAGAACTTTTCCCCTCTGTCTTGCAGGTCAAAATTCTGTACGTACGCTCTATTTGGAACTTAGTGTCTGTCTCCTATTAAAAGGTAAATTCTATCTATCTGTTAGACAGTCTAACAGACTGATCAGACATTCTATCGTAATAGAATTCTTTTAATAAAATTAAAACTAATTTTAATTCTATTAAGATAAAACAATTTTATCTTATCACAACTTATCTTATAGGAGATCTTTTAGGTTAATTACTTTACAAATTAACCCCCATAATTATCACATAATTATTTAATCATTTTAATCCAAGAACAAATTCTGTATGTGTGTGACCCTTTAGGTTCTTAATCACTTGGCAATAAATAACAAATTATAATCTTAGATTTAATTGGCTTTAGTACAAAACCAACATGATTAAATCTAATATTATAATTTGTTATTTATTGCCAAGTGATTAAGAACTTAAAGGGTCACACACATAAAGAATTTTTTCTTAGGTTAAAATAATTAAATAATTATGTGATAATTATTGGGGTTAATTTGTAAAATAATTACCTAAAAGATCTCCTATAAGATAAGTTGTGATAAGATAAAATTGTTTTATCTTAATAAAATTAAAATTAGTTCTAATTTTATTTAAAGAATTTCATCAAATACTCTATCTGATAAGTCTGTTAGACTGTCTAACAGACAGAAAATAACTTATAAAATAGGAGACTGACGCCAAGTTAAAGAGTGAGTGTACATACAGAATTTTTGACGTACTAGAGTTTACTGTAAAACGAGAGAAAAAAGTTCTTCTTTTGTTTTGTTAGAGTTCTCTTGAACTCTAAATTTTGCAGGATTGTACGCTCATTAAAGGAACTAACATATTGGTTTGGTGTCAATCAATCCCAAAAGGATCCTAAGAACTAGTTCGTGTGGATACCTTAGAGGCTCAACATCTGTGCAGCTATGGTTGACAGAACTTCCTTCATCAACACAATCTTCAGTCATCAAAATAGGTTTTTTGTTGAAAATCATGTTTTAATTCCGCTGCCTATAAATTGTTTATGGCATACATGATTTCCTAACATAATGAACATAATACATGCACATATAACAAATGAAAAAAAATATATATATATATAATACTCCCTCCATTTTAAAAAAAAGAGTTCATTTTTTATTTGATATAATTTTTTTTAAGTTGCAAGATATAATACACTTAATACACTATTAAATTATTAAGTGTATGCTTTTACAGTTTTATCCTTATTTTTTAATTTGAATTAGACATTATCATTATTAATAAGGGTAATACAAAAAATTCATACAAATGTGAACTCGTTTTTTCTTTTTTGGGATGGAAGAAGTATAACAAGTAAGAATATATAATATATATGAAATTAAAAATAATGGGTGCTTTCGATTAATTGTCCTAATTGAATTAAATGTAGTTTTTAATTTTGTTAACCAAAATCTTACCCGTAAACCAAAAAAATGCCCAAGCAAGGCTTTATTAAATGATTTGGTATTTTATCATAGAGTTAATTTTTTGAACCAAATTGTTTGAATCGAAGGCGGTTCAATTCATATGTTTTTTCTGGCTCTGTTTATACTCCTCTTTTTTCTTTTTGCTTTTTACCACAAAAGTACTGTTAATGACAAACTTTTATATCTGTAACGATGAATACAAAGTGCTAACAAAAAAACTATAATACAAATATTATTATAGTAATTAATAAACAAACAGTAACCCAATACAGTAGGCAATAGAAAATAACAAACACAAACTTGCATAATAAATTAATTAAAAAGGAGTTAAATGGTCTAAATTTTTATTATTGATCTCTTATAAGGAGAAGATGAATGATTATTTTACTGCCCTAAATAAACATGTGAATTACATGTAGATACTATTCCATCTAAGCTAATAGCGAAAATGGATGAAAAGTCACAAATGATGAATGAAATAGTCACAAATAGTTTATTGGCAGAGTTAATCCACCTTCATTTTAATTATGATGGAAAGTATTAATTAGGAATAGTTGTTGAATTAGGAATCTTAACAATGTAAGTGAAGCTCAAATTACAGCCTATTAAGTGTTTTTCAAATACTTAATTAGTGATAATTTCATAATTTATGTAAACACATGTTATATAGATATGCGCCCTTAGTTCTACTCAAAGATCTCCCTTTTGATTTTAATTTATACATATTGGCTTTTGAAACTCTAATAAGGTTAAGTAGCCCCATTCATCCTTTAACTTGGTATGTTAGTTCGATTTCATTCCTCATATTCAAAAAATTTTAATTTAGTCCTTTAATTTGCAAATTCAATTTTTATTGGTCCTTGTAATAAAAATCAATCAAACAAGAGTTAATGCATTCCATTATTGACTTGCACAATTTATAAATATTTTATTTAAATTGCATTTCTAATTATTTAAATCATCTCTAATTTTGACATTTTGCAATTTAAATGATTAAAGGGTAATTTTATCTATTCATAATATATATTTTATGACTAATAAAAATTAATGTATACTGTGAAATTCACAAAGTTGGAGGTGATAAAATGTGAAATAAAACTTTTAAAAAACATTTTGCAAAAGAGTAAAAGTTTGGAATGGTTATTTGCAATTTAATTTTTTTAAAAAAAATTAAGGTTTTTTCCACTAGCTTTTACCTAGGGCTGTAAACGAATCGAACGATCTCCAACGGACATTGTTTAAAATCTGTTCGTTTATTTTAAACGAACACAAGCTGATCTCAAACACAAATATAAAAAATTTAAACGAACACGAGCCGATCTCGAACATATTTATTAATGTTCGTTAATGTTCGCGAACATGTTAACGAACACTTAACGAACATGTTCACGAACATTTAAATGAGTATGTTCGCGAACATTTAAACGAACATGTTTGCAAGCACTTAAATAAACAAAAATTTTAAATAATATAATATATAAATATTACATATATATTTATACATGTTCACCGAAAGATTTGTTCGCTTACACCATTAGAGCTTTTAGTGTACAATTTCATATTAAAAATGAGTAACTTGCAGAAAGAATAAAACAACGACTATAAAACATTAAAATCTCAGCACATCCTGTTTCAACAAGAAAAAAAAGAAAAGAAAAGAAAAGAGATTAACAATAGAAAATTAACTCCAAATGCAAAGTTTACAAAGTATATATATTTACCTAAAAAAAGTTAAGAACAAATGCCCTTTAAATTCAAACAAATACCCTTTAAGTCCTAAGTTGAGAATTAACCCTAATAGTCAAAACGACGTAGTTTTGACAAAATTGTATATATTATTATAATTATTAATATTAATATATTTTATATATATTATTTTAAACGAACATTAATCGAATATGTTCACGAACACTAAACGAGCTTTAAACGAATATTAATCGAACATGTTCACGAACACTAAACGAGTTTGTTCGCGAACATAAACGAACCGAATACATGTCTGTTCGTGTTCGTGTTCGTTTATTTAACAAGCACTAAAATTTGTTCGTTTATTGTTCATTTAACTTAACGAACAAACATAAACGAGCTTATTTACGAGCTGTTCACTGAACGTACTAGTTCGCTTACACCCCTACTTTTACCCTAAATATATAAGTCTTGTGACTAAATGTATTAAGTCTTGTTTGGCTTGATTTATTAGAAGGGCCAATTACAATCGAAATTGTAAGTTAAAGGACCAAATTAAAACTTTTAAATATGATGGATCAAATCAAACCAACATCCTAAATTCAAGGACAAATTGTGCTGTTTAGTCTTGCAATAATTATATTCAATATCTAGTCATTCGCCTATTGACCCTCAAATTAGAAATGCTAACATAATTATATCAAATTAAATTAATTCACGTTTATATAATATTCCAAACATAAAGATTAGATATACTTCCGATATCAAAACAAAAAAGTCAAATTATTACTCCAAAGAAACTTTTGTGAGACATGAGTTACTCATACGACCTTATTACTACAATCCTTCACAAGAGAACAACACTACAAATGCCTATTCATATTTCAGAGCTTTCACACCGTATTTTTCTACACATATAAAAAAAAAAAAATCAAGTTGAACTTAAGTTATTGTAAGATCGTTCCGTTCTACATATTAGTTATACGTACCTACAAAACTGAGAGAATTATAAACTTGAATTTACTAATCTAAAAAAAATTATTCTAATTTTGAATACATAAAAAAATGCATATTTAATTAAACTATTTTTAGCGTACAAGAAAGATCGATTGTCACCGAAGCTGCAATAGGTGGAGTAAAAAATCTTGAAGTAATTTAAAAATAGGATTACGAGGGTGAAATTTAATTCTAAAACAAACCTCGGGAAATTAAGTCACAATTAAGCCTACCAACTTTTGATTAGCATATAGTCCACATATTAAACATATTTATTAAGAGTAATAATATATGCAGTAAAAAAAATCTCAGTAAATTTTCAGCAACTGGAGTGGCATTGCATAGAGAAATTCACTAAACACTAGTCATATTCAATAATTTGTTGCTATTTGAATGCCTCTTGTTACATTGAAAATTTTCACTGAATAAAACAAAAAGATATATAACGACTTAGTTGCTCTATGTGCATGAAACATGCGCTTTGAACATATGAAACAGTCCCTTTTTCCATTAAAAATATGCCCATTTAGGTAGGTTGCTTACCGTATAAAAAGTGTCCGAAATGGTAATGCTTGCATGAAATGAATGAATTGAAGAAACACTTTTAGTAAACAAAAGAAGCAACAAAACTGTAATCATGCATTTCGTGCAGCCTAAGTAGCATTATATATACAAAACAATGAAGAAATTGCAACTTCCAAATGCATGATTCCGCTTAAAATTTCATAATATATTAAAGTATTCAATTCTGTCGTTCGTTCTCTTCATCATGGGATTGCTTGACGATTCCACCACAGCAAAAGTCCTTGCCAATGTGGTTATGGTACTAGTACTATCTAATGCAGTGTTACCTGCAGAAGGGCAGGAGTAGCTTGTGGATTGCTTGGTTGGATGTGGGCAAGAAATCACTTCTTGTGCAGTGGGATGTGGCCAAAATCCTGGCGCAAATTTGTTTACACGCCTTCAAGGATGTGGAACGGGTGAAGTTGATTGTGTGCCTTCTTGCACGGGTGGGTCAGGAGATATTCAATCAATTATCCACATTAAGTGGGCTCATATAATTATGTCATGGATATCTTTTGTAATATCAGAATTTCAACCGAATTACTCATCACAGCAGACTAAGCATCAAATTGTTATGATAATATTTGAATTTGGACTAAATTTTCTGATATTACTTATTTAAAATTGTGTCAAGCGTTATGCATGTTCAATGTTGAGTCCGTGACTGAACCGCTTTATCTTCAATTTCTGATATTACTTATTTAAGTGTTAAGTGTTATGCACGGTTCGTTTGATTTTGTCTGTATTTTGGGATATATTTGTTAAGAGTTCATTTGATTATGTCTATATTTTGGGGGAGGTGGCGCCTTGTTGGGCATCCACGGGGGACAGGCGGAAAGAATGCAGGTGGCAAGGCTAGTGGCAAGGTGGGGGTGTTATAGACGCCTCCCCTAGCACCAAACCCTTTTTCCCCAGGTTTTCATCCCTAATAATAATTGTATAAAATTAAATAATTGTTGATTATTTATCTCTCTATAATCATTGATTATCTAAAAATTTAATAGTCATTTTTATCAATTTATTCTAATTTTACTTTCAATACTAAATTACCATAGTAAATTAACCTCCTCTCTCTCAATTCTCTACATTATTTTTTCTCTTCTCTTCTCTCTCCCTCTCTTTTTCTCTTATCTCTCCCCACTATTACTTTATCTCTCATCATTTTCTCTCTCCTCCCTCTTATCACTTTATAATATGATTTTTATAATATATTTATTAGTAAGGATAATTTAACTATTTCCTATTCTCATAATTAAATTGAACTAAGTATCATAATTCACATTAACACACATTATACAGACTAAACCAAGCACTTGCAATGCAATAAGAATTTCCATAGTGATTGATCATTTCAATGAAACTCTTTGGGACTCCTATTTAAAATTTTGAATTGTTTGATACTTTTAATTTTTCAGTTTGAATTGTTTTAACTATATGTTTCCAACCCCCCTCCCAACTTTATTTATAGTTTTTGTTTAAAGGAAATAAATCCATTAATCCTGTGGAGGTGACCCCACTCATTGTTATAGTTTGAATTAATTTTGAGTAAAAAATTTCTTTTGGTAGACCCAACACCCATCATAATGGGAATAGAAATTTTATAATGATTGTGGAAAATTGGGTAATTGTTGATTATTTATTTTCCCCTATCTTATTCCAATTTATCCTCAATACCAAATCATCATTAATTGTACATCGACATTCTCTTTCTCATCCCTTTATATTATTTTTTCCTCTTTCACTCTGATTTTTTGAGTTATTTTACAGAATATTGTTTTTTTAAAAAAATTTAAATAAATATTAATATTATTGAAAACGTTCCAAGACTACTGAAATCGATATCCGAAATATTGACTTTAAAGTTGGTACTGAGCACATCGACTTCAACAAAAAAAAAAAAAAACCGTCTCCATTCTTCTTCTTTTCCTAAATTTACACATAAACCTCCTTTGTTATGGGTGCAATCAATTTGAGTCAAAGAGAACTTTATCTTCGTTAAAACTTTGGAGTCCTCAACAACAAAATCACCTTTCCTGAATCGACACATAAACCTCCTTTGTTATGGGTGAAATCAATTTGAGTCAAAGAGAACTTTATCTTCATCAAAACTTTGGAGTACTCAACAACAAAATCACCTTTCCTGAATCTACACATAACCCTTCTTTGTTATGGGTGCAATCAATTTGAGTCAAAGATAACTTATCTTCATCAAAACTTTAGAGTCCTCAACAACAAAATCACCTACATGGTAGTATACCCAGCTTCCTAAATTATCAAGCACACATAATTGCAGAAGGACATGGAACCAAAGTGCTCAAGTTAGGACAGAATATCAGATGTGAGCTCATCAAACATGTCAGAGTCAAGCCCCAAGAAGAAACCCAATTTGGAGTTTACTTTGGGTACTCACATTAGAGTGAAAAATTAATGAATGAGAAAAAAAGCGTCGACCAAGTCTCTTAGTTACCCTTCCAAGTTGAAGCCGAAAAATTGGGGCGGCGAGGGGAAGGGGGAGGGGGCAGTAGTGGAAGGAGGGATGTGGGGCGGCGAGGGAGAGGAGAGAAAAAAAATAAATTGAAGGGCTGGCTGGGATTTGCAAGGCTGGGGCAAGAAACAGAGAGGGAGAGGAGGGCGGCCGACACAAATGAGAGAAGAAGGGTTGGGATTGTGAAAAAATGGCTAAGTTTTTTTTTATATATATAAATTGTCTGAAGTCGATATCTGAGATATCGACTTCAAAGTCGATATTTCAGATATCAATTTTTTTAAAAATAGAAGAATTTTTAAAACACTAATATTTATTTAATTTATATTTTTTTATACAATTTTTTGGGAAAAAACTCTTGATTTTTCTCTATTATTAATTTCTCTCTCATAATTTTTCTTACTCTACTTTCTTTTTCTATCTACTGTTACTTTTTCTTTCATCATTTTTTTCACTTTAATTTCTCTTTCATTCATCTTCTCTTTTATTTTTTTCTCTCATTACTCTCCACTGTTACTTTCTCTCTCCTCTCTTTTATCACTTTATAAAGTTATTTTTATAATATATTTATTAATGAGGGTAATTTGACTAATTCCTATTCCCACAATTGGTTTGAATTAAATATCATCATTTACATTAATACCCATTATATTTTAAATCAAGCACTAGCAGTACAATGAGATATTCCATTGTGATTGTTCATTTAAATAAAATTCATTGTGATTTCTATTGAAAAATTCAAAGCAACCGCCAGCTTAGATATTTCAAAATCTGAAAAATAATAATATATTAACAATTTGCTATTTTTTCCTCTTGAAAATTTAAATTATTTATTTCTACTTAAAATTTTAAGTCATTAATTGAATTGACGAATGCAGTTTAGTGGGACCAACATGGTATTCTAGAAAGAATTAAATTCTATTATATCTATGTTTTTTGTTGATATTTGTAATAATAAGATAATGACAGCCAAAATTTTTAGATTGGAACACCCACCCCCTTCAAAAAAATAAAATAAAAAAAATAGATATTTAAGTCAGTACTTATTTCAGACAGAGATTAAAAATAAAAATAATAGTGCAAGAAAGTTTGAATTCAATGTGTGTGAAAATGTGAAGGATTGGGAACCTTACCATGACATTAGAGGTTTTATAGAAATGTATTGATGTTGATAGTTGTGCCTTCGGTTAAGTTTGCTGCATTGCAAATTTGCAATCCTGATATGGCCAATTTATGCCGACTTATATGTTAGACAAATGGAGTTGATTATTAGTAGCAAATTTGCATTTAATATTTGTCCTGCCAATTCAGTAGGGCTGTTCAAATATTCAGCTTGGATTGATCCGTTGATCCGATTTGATTCAAAATTTGATAGGGATCAAATGAAGATAAATTTTTAAATAAATTGAATCGGATCGGATCTCCAATTGATCGGATATGATCCGATCTAATCCGAATGAACATATCCATAACCCTATCGTTTTTATGCCGACAAATTTTCACTTCCCTCCTTGAGCTTTCCAGCTGAATTTTCAGACGATTTTTAGATTCCCGCCGCTGTCCGACCGTCCCTTAAGCTTTGCAGTACCTCAGTCTTGAAGCCGCCTCACGTTTCTCTTTGGTTCTTATCTCAGCCTCTGTTTATCCAGGTGTGCAGTTTCTTGTAAAGTTTCAATTTTTCTGGTGGGTTTTTCGGTTGGTGACATGATTTTCGGCTTTACTACCATCCCTTCTTCTTCGTCTTGTTCTTCTTCTTGTTCTTCTTTCACTGTTACCTTAGCCACGGAGTTTAGTATGGGGTTGGAGGAGGAGAAACGGTGGCAAAGTAATGTCAGATTGCAGAACTCTTCACAAGTTTTCTGGATTTTTTCTGTCCAAACCTTACCCTTTTTTTCTCTTTTCTTTTCTGGGCTCCTATAAAATTGAGAAATTGTTGGTGGGAGAGATGAATTGAATGTTAGATAAAAGACTTTACAGGAGAACCTGTATACATAGAAAGTTAAAAACTCCAGAAGTGGGCAGGAAAGAGGGAGGGGGACTTCTTTTTATGGAGTTTTTTTTCTGAGGTGTAAAGTAAATTGGGTTTTTGTTTGTAAAGAAAAAAGTTCAAATTTTTTAGGTTACTTTGGAGATTCATATTAATGGTTTCACTAGCTTCCTTTCAAGCTCTTGAAATTTGTAAAGATGCTGCTGGAGTTGCAGGTACCTGGTCTTCTGCTCTGCCCCCCTTCATCTTCATATTTTTTATTTGTTTTTAAGGTATTCCATACATATTTCATGCTTCAAACGTCAGAAGAATATTATTCTTCCTCTTGGTCTTTCTTTGCATCGGTGGGTCAAATTGATAAGGTCTGGCTTTGTGCAGTTTCCTTCTGGTTTGATAGTTTCATATACTTTCAAGTAATTAGTTCTGAAGCAAGGGGATAGATAAATCATTGCCTAAATGTCTAAAATGGATGTATGAGTATTTAATTTTTTTCACTCCCTTATCCATTTTTGCATTTGCCTTGACTGTCATCTCCAGCTAGTTATTGGGAAATTTCTGAATTTTCAAAGAAAAGATTTTCAGATTCATGCATAGATTCCGCTATTGCTTCTGTTGCCATAATTAGCTGTAAAAATACTTACGTTAATCTTTTTGTGTTTGGAGATTACATGAAGCTGCACTTGATCTACTAAAAAAGAAAAATTATTGAACATTGTGAATTTGTGATTCATTTTCTTGTTGATGAGCACATTCTTTTGTTTGTACGGCATCTTCTGTGTGAGAAATTGTATATTTTCACTCTTTATATACACACACATATATATAGCAATGGGAAGTAGACATTTCTTTATAAGGGGTAACACCTTTGTTTTGGTTTTTTGGTTTCTTGAGTAAGGCGTTGGTTACATAATTATTTGACATCATTTAGGAGGTGCACAAAAACTAATTTGACTGAATGTCCTTGAATTTGAGATATGGCAAGAATAGGCGGGACAAGTAAAGAGCTGTTTGGGAACTATTGGAGGCTTTGAGAATCAAAGCTGATCAGAAATGAAGGGGGGGTCAATGCTACAGTTGCGGAAGATGAGGAGCAAGAAAAAAGGGCCTTGGAGAGTCCAAAAGAAGAGGAAGAAGATAATATAGTGTAAGCCAACTGGTGATAGATTACAGTTTCCAGGAGGGGAGAAGCTGAGGGCATCCACAGCAGTTCCAAAAAAGGTCAGCCTAAGACCATGCCACATCAGCACCACATCAGCTTTGAACGGTCTTTACTATTCAGACAACCATCATTAAAAAAAGTGCTCACGCTCATGAACGGCCTTTACTATTCACGCAACAAATTTCTCTCTCCTCTACCTTCTTTTACACTATTTATTTAATATATTTAATACTTCTTATTTAAATTAATAATTTTAAAATATTATCTATTGCTCATTTATCAAATTAAATATATATTAATAATACAACTTATAATTTTAATTATTATACATTTAATACTTAAATAATTAATGGAAAATAATTTTCATTACATTTAAATTAAATTTTAATAATACATTTCTTTAATTTTGTAATTGATTTGGATACAAAATTATTTATATTGTTTAACTATGAATAGATATAATTTTTAATAATCACATTTAATAATTTTATACAATATTATAGTTAAATTAATTGTTTTAAAATTTTTGCAATTTTTAAATATGTATAAATAATTTTACATAATATTAAAAATTATAATTTATTATTTATACACTTAAACTTAAAATTAATAGAAATATTAATAATTTTATATTAAAATTTATAAAATATTAATAACTATATTATAATTTAATATTATATTACATTTAAGAAAATCATATATTGTACCAAAAATAGTCAAAGTGCATGTCATTTTGTAGAGAAAAATATTTTCTATACGTTGGTAATTTTTTTTTAAAAAAAAAAATAAAGAGGCCAAAAGGGGTTTGCAAACCAGGGGGAGGTTTGCAACCCCCTTTGACGTGACGCACACCCGATGTGTCAGTTAGCTGACAGGCGCCTTATTTTTTAAAAACTGCAAGGCCAAACGACGTCATTTTTTCAGCTCCGTCGTGGCCGTGTTTTATGGGACGAACGGTCAGTTCGTTCCAAAAGAGCCTCCAAATCAGCAATTTTTGCTGATCTAGAGGCCGTTCCTGCAACGACCAGCCCCAAAACGGGGCTGGTGTGCTTGCTCTGATACTGGATACTTGCATTTTTATGTTTTGCTGCTACTGGTTACCATATTTGATTCTCCGAATGAAAGGATTGGGAGAGATGTGTTTTTTTTTTTCTAAAATGTTAAAAAAATTTGGCTGCCAATGGGGGAAATGAAGTTGGACCCTCATCAGGAAATGGAGGCTGAGAACCGGGAGTCTTGTAAAAGCGCTGAAGGGCATTTTAGATTATTGAAGGATGAAGATTGAGGGTGTCTACTCAGATTCCACTGAGCAAGGCTACAAAGACTAGTTGTCCACTAATTCTGGCCACACCCTTGGTGTCCACTAATTTAGGCAATCTATTCATTAGTTTACTTGTATTGGTTTGGTAACTCTCTTTTGCCCAATTGTTATTCTTTATGTAAATCTTTGAAGAATAAAACACACTTGACCAGAAATAATCCTTTTTTTGTTTTTTTAAAGTTTTCATTGGAAGTTAGGAAAGCAACTTGCTTTTCTTTAACTTTAACAACCTTTAGAATAGTTTTTTTTTAACCAGCTTTGGTCTGCATGATCTTCGGATAAATTTAACATAAAGAAGGCGGATTAAAAACGATGGAAAGAGACCGAAAAGTTGGTGCTCTCTCTCCTTGTCCTTACATTGGAAATTTTGGCTGAAAAACATGTTTCATGCGAACTGGCTAAAGTAATAGGTATTGTCATTGATTCAATCGCTTGACAATTGAGCTATTCTTTCTCTTTTTAACATCACTAGAATGGATTAACCCTCTCCCAAACTTTTGAGAATGCCAAAAAAAAAAGGAAGGCAAAAGAAGGCCCAAAAAAAATAAAAAATAAAAAATAAAAATTGAATCAAGCCGGTTCGATTCGAAATTTGATCCGATTCGATTTGGACTGATCCAAAATTTTTCCCGATCTGATTCGAATCGAAAAGTTCAGATCGGATCGTATGTTTGAATAGTCCTAGCCAATTGATGATAATATAATATAATACATATAGTACTTCAAGTGTATTGTTGAGTTAATGCCTTAGCCCCGTCAAGCTGGCATTCAATTTGTTCTGCCAATTGAGAATATTGTTGGAGAGCTTTTAATCATGGGGAGCCCAACTAGAGTGGCCCAGTAAGCAGTATGAGCCCACCTGAGCCCAAAAGCTTAAACTAGTGGGTCATGGTTCTTTGCCATTTATTAAGTGCTCTAGTTTCTCTTAATTTTCCAATGTGAAATAGTATCCATGAACACAACAAATATAATCAAGAGTCTTTGGCTTTTAGTATATTTCCATTTAAGGCAATCGTTATGCAAATTTAGAAGTATATAAATCTCACCACAATCTATAATGGATTGTTAATCACGGACAGTCATCCCAAAAGTGCTAGGGAGGATTGGTAGTTGTTGAGTCTATGAATGAATTGCTTATCTTTAATTTGGACTAATTGACCTGCAATAACACAAAAATTATATGGAGTTTGGGTTTTGGCTAAAAAACAACTTTGATTGTAAGTCAGTAAATCATATGAGATTGAATATAAGAAAAATAGTCGGAAAAAGGTCCTCTATCATACCTGTTCAAGAGGTATTTGTAATCCTCTAGTCACTAAGAATTCTGATAATCGAATGCGATATTCTTCTATTAACAGCCGCATTCACGTCTCCCAAACTTTTATGTCATTGGACCAAACGATCTACAACCCCAACCAGATCTATGATGATACGAATCTTAAACAAAGAATAAGAATCCGAACCTATATCAGAGTGTTGGTCCTAGTATCGTCCTCTAGGTTGAACTAAGTCTTCCTTTAGCAAGACACCAACTCCAACTTGTGAGAAAGGACCTTACTTTTGTCCACTTGATACCCAATGGAATTATCAAAGACCCAAGATGTGAACTTTGACTATCCTTGGAACCAACCGGCACACTCGAATTGTTGAGGGAAAGAAACTCAATAAAACAGTTTAAACATTAATCTAAGAGGCTATCTTCAAAGACCCAAAGCAAGTTCTAAACTAGAACTCAAAGAAAAGCACAAAGCTCTCAAGTTTGTAATGTCAAAATTCTGTATTTCATTGTGGCTGAATGCCTCTATTTATAGTTTACAAATTGTAAGAATTAAGAAAGCCATTCCCTAGTTGGATTAGCTTTTTAGGAAACTAACTAAAGAACTAATCACTAAAAAGAATAACTACTCTAAGAAAAAGGAAATAAAACAACAAGTAGTTGCCTAAAACTAATCCAAGTGTGTTGGCTAAATTCTACTTGACCAGAATTTCAACTCCATACCATTGCCTAAAACTGAACCGAAATTAGTTGGAAAATGCTGAACCGAAACTAGCTTGGCTAAAGCTGAACTGTTTGAGCTGCCCAAATGCATAACACTAAGTAGAAACTTGAACTTAGAATCGGTCTTCCTTGCTGCTTTAATATCTTGAGCTTCAACTAATTCGATTATAAGCATTGCCAAAGCATTTTGCATTTTCTTAGTCTTTGATCTAGTCATTGGTCCTCCAATGCCTTGCAATGGATCAAACTTTGAACGCCTCATTAATGAAGTTTTAGTCTCATCTTTGGCTTCATGTTCACATTCGGCTACTTGAGGAGTTGTAGTTGTCTTGGACCTTGGATTTTCATCATATGAGGCCTACACATCTGCCACATCATTTCCTATTATATAATATATGCTGAGTAATTTTTTTGTGAAGCCCACATATCTGCCACATTATTTCCTACTATATAATTTATGTTAAGTATTATTCTACCATATCACTAGCCCCCATCGCAGTTCACAAGTTTACTTTGCAAGTTGAACGTGTTCGACTCAGACTTCTAAACTAAGAAACATAGTTAAAGCTCCGTTTGGAGTCGTTTCTATTTACAAAAAGTTAATTTTTCTCAAACAAAAATAAAATATCTAAACACATTTTATTTTAAAATTTAAAATTCAAAATTTCCCACTCAAATTCCTCTCATATAATTTAAAAAAATTTTCCCTTTTACTTTTCATTTCAAAATACTTTTTTTATCAAAAAATACCCACCAAAATTTTCACACATTTCAATATAACTTTTCTCAAATATATCATTGTCCAAACGGAGCCTAGGCTAGACTAATGCTGCTAATTTTTGTCTTTGTCAAAGAGGTTTGAAAATCACACCTTTGGCATAGCAAAAACCACACCCTTTGGGCTATCCTATACAATTTGGGTTTAGCGTACCGCGTACGCTTTATTAATGAGGGTGCCTTCCAAGGTGCCTCTGCAATCATTTCCAACGCTACTTTTGAGTGTTGTATACATGACAGTTCCCAAAGTGTCATTTCACGCATCTTGTTTCGTCACTTGGCTTGCCTCAACCGTTTTATAGCTATCCTCAAACCATCCATTTTTCTCCTTTTTACTTTGTTGTTTTCTATTTTCCCTTAGGGCATCCACGTACAATAGCCTCTTTTGAGGCTGGCCGTAGATGCCAAGGCCTGGGGCTGGAAAGTCGTGGTGAGCGGCCTCTTTGTTATCGCTTTCCACGACCTGGCCTCAATATATTTTTATTTCTTTTTATTAAAAATGACACATGTCAAAATAGCACCAAACGCGTCATTTTTTATTGATTTATTTTAAATAACTAACAGGCATGTCAGCGCCTGTCAGCTATCAAACGTGATATGTGCCCCATGGGCTTGTGCCACTTCATATGACTATTGCAAACCAATTATTTGTTTACAATGGCCATTTTTCCAATTTTTTTTTTAAAAAAAACAAAAATCACCAACGGGCAAGAAATATTTTTTCCTATAAATTGACATGTATTTTTCCTATGTTTAGTGCAAAATATGATATTCTTATTTATCAAACTCTCTCAAAATTTCTCTCTCTAGAAAATGGATCCCTCAATAAATGCTGGAAACAATCAATTCCGCCCAAATAACCCTCCAAAATTTTATGATTATCCACCATTTTGGAACCCAAATTGCTCAAGGTTCATCTCAAACACCATATAATTTTGGTCTATTTGCTCTTAATGCCCAAATTTCTACCTAATTTCGGCAAAATCCAACTCAATTTTCAATGAATTTTCCCAACGATTCTACAATGTTTCAATCTCTGGGGTTTCAACAATATATGTTGTCCAATTTTAAGCCTCAACAAAATCGTGGATTTCTACAAATATTAATAATTTCCATTATCAAGGTCAATATTATAAAGAAGTTGCCTACGAAGACGATAGAGATTTTAAGAAATCAGATATTGATTCATCAATTCCGTACATGCAAAACAAAAAAATCGATTGGTCAATTAATGAAGACACTGCTTTGATTTCTGCATATATTAACACCACAACCAATCCGCAAATAGGTGCATCTCAAAAGAGCTCTACGATGTGGAAGGATATACTATCACAATATAGATTCACTCGGGAAGACAATGCCAACATCAATCCTAGAAATTTGGATCAAGTTAGATCTCGGTGGAGGAGAATTGCTGCAGTTGTGTCAAAATGGGTTGAATTTCTACACAGAGGGAAAAAAAGCAGAATGAATGATCAAGATGTGATCCGAAATGCACTGACCATATGGGAGCATTCAAATAAGGGTCATAAGTTCCAGTTTATGGAGCACTAGAAGTTGTTGAAGGATTATCCCAAGTGGGGAATCCATCATTGGATGTGCTGTTCCTATTTCAAATCTACCTTGTGATGATTAAAATACCCCCAAAACACCAAACACCGCTAGTAGTGGGAAGAGATCACGCGCAAATGATGATTTCGCTAACCTATCATCTCCAGTTGACGAAGATGTTTAAATTAATTTAGAAGACACTGCTACTAGTCTTGTAAAACACCCAATGGGTGTGAAAAGGGCTAAAAGTAAGGGAAAACAAAAGAGAAGCCAACAATCATTTTCGCAAAATTCTCAAATTGAAAGGATGAGCATTGCCTATGAAGAGAATATAAAGGTCGAAAGGGAGAAGATTACACTAGAGAGGGAAAGACTAGAGGAAGATAGAATTGGTCGACAAGAAAAAATGGAATTAGAAAGAATTGCTTGAAAAGAAAGGCTGAAAAAGGATAGAATTGCTCGAGAAGAGAAGAAATATGATCAAAAGTTTCAAACTTGGCTTACTTTTGCAAATTGTGGAGAGGAAAACTTATCAGACACTAAAAAAAATGTGGAAAAAGTTTAGCGAATTTTTAGGAATTGAGTAGTAATTTATTTATTAATTTATCATACTCTATGTCCTATGTTTCAAGTTTATTAATTTAAGTTATATTTAATTGTCTAATGTACTATGTGCCACCGATTTGCAATGTAATTTATGATTTTTAATTGTCAACTTAATTTACGATATATTTTAGATAATGCATGTGTTGTCAACATTATGTTCCATTATCAAAAAATCTGAACAAATAATGCATGTGTTGTCAATATCATGCTCCATTATTAGAAAAAATCTAAATAAATAATTCAAGTATTATCAACATCATGCTTTATTATCAAAAAAATCTGAAAATGTGTATATAAACCATATAGTTTTCATTGTTTTGTAGCATATCAAAAAATCTTTGTACTCAAATTAGCTAAGAATATTATCATCATGAAATCGGTATTATGCATTTGATGAAAGCGACTCAATTGATGTAGAAATGGACAAGTTGTTCGAAGAAACTTTAACACAAACCATAGAAGATAGTGTGAATGTGGAGAATACAAAAGATAATACAAGGGGCAGAAGAAAGCATAGACGAAATGAGAATCCCGATCGTCATTTTGATAGGGATTGAAAAGCTAGTCAGATCCGCATTTGGAATGACTACTTTGCCGAATGTCCTATTTACGATGACAGGTTGTTCAAAACTAATTTTAAAATGGATAGAATTCTCTTCTTACGTATGGTGGAAGGGCTACAAACTCTTCACTACTTTCAACAACATCTTAATGCAGTTGGTAGAATGGGTTTCACAGCCTTACAAAAATACACAGCTGCATTACGAATGTTAGCCTACGAAAGTTCTACGGATTCAATTGATGAGTATTTGCACATTGGTGCAAGTACGTCCAGACAGTGCATTTTCAATTTCTGTCAATGCATTATCGATGTATTTGATGCTGAATACCCGTAAAGGTCAACCTCGGCAGATATGAGAAGGCTATATCAGATGGCAAGGAATGTGCTGGCGCTATCTCACTTGATGTATGCTGATGATATACCGGTGTTTACCAATGGCCATCTTTTGTCTGTTAAGCACTTACAGCAGCTGTTGCAAAATTACGAAAATATTAGTGGGCAGTCTTTTAATGCCACTAAAAGTTTCTTTATTAGTTCCAAACACTTGAATCCTCGAAGGGCCGGTCTTATCCAGTGGATTATTGGTTTCAGTCCAAAGGCTCTTCCGATCACGTATTTAGGCATTCCACTATTCAAGGGAAGGGGCAATTCTGTGTATTTCTAGGGGATTATTGAAAAAGTTAGGCAGCATCTACAAGGATGGAAAGGTAAATTTCTCTCGGCGGGTGGCAAACTTGTGTTAATAAAACATGTTCTCTCCTCTATCCTAATACATGTGTTATTGGTTATTCATGCGCCGAAATGTGTTATAGAGAAGTTGATGACTATCATGATTGATTTTTTCTAGGCTTCAAATGAAAAGTCGAGACATCATTGGATTAGCAAGCATTCCATTACACTTATGCAGGACGAAGGTGGCTAAGGAGTTAAGCCTATCAACCATGTTATGTGTGCTTTACATGGGAAGCTTGCTTAGAGCTTTATTCAAGGAAGATCTTTGTGAGCCACCCTTTTGAAGCAGAAATATGGACATCCATGTGCTATATTCTCCAGCCACCTGCACAATGGCTCTCATGTGTGGAAAAATATCAGACACCTTGTTGAAGTACTATTTTCCCAGGCTATTTGGATTATTGGGAAAGAGGATGTGAGTTTTTGAAAAGACCGTTGGTATGGTGGTCCGGCTCCACCTTTGCATGTCAATAATGTAGATGAGGCTGCCTCGGTAATGGATGTTCTTAATGGTGGTAATTATACTTCTGATTTACAGATTGGTGTAGACCCGCAAATCCCGGACAGACTTGTCTGGACTGCCTCGTCCTCGGGTGAATTTACAGTGAAAAATTATGGTAAACAAATGCGTGATTTGGGTCCAATTTCCTTGCCCCTTGGTCCAAGTTGATTTGGAATAAATACCCACCTACAAAACTTGCCATTTTATATGGAAACTTATTCATTGGGGCCTGCCAACTGATGAGAAAGTTCGGTCCATTGGAATTCCGATTATGTCTCGATGCGTTTGTTGCACTTAGCCGATGATAGAAACCAATTCACATGTCTTCCTGTATAGTGAAATTGCAAGATAGGTATGGGTGTTCTTTGCCTCTTTATTGTCCTTGCATGCACATTTTAACACAATTAAAGGAATGGTCAACCATTGGATACTAGTTGCTTATTCTAAATCTCAAATTGGTTTGGTCAAAAGCTTGTTTTTTCCTTGCATATGTTGGGAATTGTGGCTATTTTGCAACAAAGCTAAATTTGATTGCGGGAATATTTTACCAAGGTATGCTAACATTGTTATTACAAAGGTTGTGCAGTGGCTAAAAGATTTGTCTCCTGAATTCAAACCTACCACTCCTGCTTCCTTTATGGATGGCATTGTATTGGATGACTTACAGATTGTGCAGGTGCTGGTAACGGTTAGACAAGGGATGTGGATCAAATGGCAACCCCCTCGCCATGGGCAATTAAAGTTGAACACGGATGGCTCTAGTGTGAATGGTTGAGCTTTCGGTGAACGAGTCCTCAGAGACTCAAGCTACTCCGTTATCCTTGCTTACTCAATATATTTTGGGGCTGGCACTAACAATTGGGCAGAGGCTAATGCTATCCTGTTTGGTCTTAAAGTGTGCTAGGAAAAAGACATAGACTTACACTGTGTCGAATTGGACTCGAATATTATAATTTAATGTTTAAATAAAGGTCACAAAGTGCCGTGGACTGTCACCCCTTGTATGTACCACATCCAGCAAACTAGCAACACTACTATGCTTATCCATACATATCGGGAAGGGAATAGAGCGGCTGAATTTTTAGCTACATACGCTCAGAGTCATGAGGATGCGCAAATTTTTGGTAGGGTAGGATCTTTACCAAGGGAATGCCAGAACATTTGTTAGAGCAACCACAGCAGCCCCTTTTGGGGCTGGTTGTGGGTGGCCGAGGCCACGCCAAGTTAGCAAAAACGCAGACTTTGGCGTGCTACAGTACATGCGTGGCTGCGGTTCATGTCCTCTGCCACGGCCTCACACTGCAGACACGAACCAATTTTTTTTGGCCAATTTGACGCAAAAATGATGTCGTTTTGGTCAGTGTGTCAGCGGTCAGTGCTTTTTTTTTCAAAAATGTGCCCCCACAAACGACGCCGTTTGGTTTTTTTTTTTTAAAAAAAAAAAAACCAGTTAACAGGTGCGTTAGCGCCTGTTAGCTTGGCAATGTGACGCGCACCCAATAGGCACGCACCATGTGTACTACCCATTGTAAATCGTCCAGTTGTTTGCAATGGGCATTTGAGAGTTTTTTTTTAAAAAAAAAAAAATTTACCATCGGTGATAAAAAAATTTTCTCTATAAAATGACATACATTTTGCATATTTTTGGTCCAAAATCCAATTTCCTTATCTCCCAAACTCTCTCAAAATCTCTCTTTTCTTCCAAAAATGGATCCTTCTAACCCTTTTGGAAATAATCCATTCTACGGAAATAACCCTCCATTCTATCAACAATCATATAATGTTGGTCAATTTGCTCCTAATTCTCAAAATCCTACCCAATTTGCCCAAAATCCATCTCAATTTCCAACTAATTTTCCAAGCAATCCTGCAATGTTTCAACACCACATGATGTCCAATTTCAATCATCAACCAACCCATGAAATTCCTACAAATGTTGATAATTTACATGGTCAACATCAAGCTTATAATGAAGATGCCTCCGAAGACGACGGAGAAATGCAAAATAAGGTGAAGTTTTGATCACTTGATGAAGACACAGCTCTGATTTCGGCATATATTAACATCACAACAAACCCGATGAGAAGTACATCTCAAAAGAGTTCTACGATGTGAAAGGATATACTTTCACAATATAGAACCGTTCGGGAAGACAATGCCAACATCAATCCCAGAAACTTGGCTCAGATTAGAGCTCAGTGGAGGAGAATTTTTGCAGCTGTGTCAAAGTGGGTTGAAAATTTCGCAAAGTCGGAAAGATTGAAAAGAAACTGAATAAACGATGAAAATGTGCTCCAAAACGCACTCACCATATGGGAGCATTCAAATAAGGGTTTAAAGTTTCAATTTATGGAGCATTGGAAGTTGTTGAGATCTTTTCCCAAGTGGGAATCTTGTATTAGAAGAAATGTTTCTGCTTCAAATGTACCATTTGCTGATTCAAACACCTCCGAAACACCAAACACCGCTAGTGACGGGAAGAGATCACGGACCAATGATGATTTTATCAACCTATCATCTCCAATTAGCGAACAAGTTCCAATCAATTTAGAAGACACTGCTACTAGTCCTGTAAAACGGCCAATGGGTGTGAAAAAGGCTAAAAGTAAAGGAAAACAAAAGGTCGGCATTTAATTATTTTCGGAGAGTCCGAGCATTGAAAGGATGGGCTTATCCTTCCAAGAGAGGATAGTGGTCGAGAGGGAGAAGATTGCTTTGGATATGAAAAAAATAGAGGCCGATAGAATTGCTCATCAAGAAAATATAAAGGCCAAAAGAATTGCTCATCAAGAAAACATGGAAAGGATGAAACATGAGCAAAAGTTCACAGCTTGGCTTACTTTTGCAAACTGTGGAGAAGAAACTTATCAAATGCAAAAAAAAAATTCATAAGCTTAGCGAAAGTTTAGGGATGTAGTAGTAATTTATTTATTATGTTTTAGTATTTAATTTAGAGTATTTATTTTCATGTTCTAAGTTTATTATTAAATTTTAATTTTAATGTAATGTTAATTTATTTTCCATTAATTTTTTTGTATTTCATATTTAATTTAGAGTATTTATTTTCATATTTTAAGTATATTATTAAATTTTAAATTTAACGCAATGTAAATTTATTTTCCAAAAAATACTTTTAATAATGGCCCAAAAAATTATTAAAGTTGTATTATTAATATAAAAAAAATTAATAATGGCTGTGTAAATAGTGAAGGCCAAGCCAACTAGCATGGGTCATTTTTTATGATGGCTGTGTGAATAGTACTGGCTTAACCACGAACTGATGTGGCATGGCCGCCACCTGGTTGCGGCCAAGGGCTACCGTGGATGCCCTTATGATGATATACATGGGTTGCCCACTTTTAGGGGATTGTAAATGATTTTACTATTACGTTGGCTATATGTGTGGTACTTATGGTTATTGCTATATACTTGTTTGTGTTGGTTTCTTTGTTTTTTGGCTGTTTGATAAACAAGACTTGCTTCGTTTATAGAGGAGACGCTGTTGAAATTTCTGCAAATTTTTGTCCTCCTTCTACAGAGGATATGCTGCCGAAATTTCTGTAGTTTTTTGTATTGATTATGGGTTCAACCTATACGCTACCTATTTGTATAAATCACAAGATCCTAGTTATTCTTTTTTGTGTTATGCTACTTACTTTCTATGTGGTTAGGCTATACCCTACCACTGTTATTTACTACTACTGTTACTATTAATAAAACGTCACTAATGGACGAGTTTGTTCACTAGTGAGTCGTATTGTGTTTTGCAGTGAGTTATATATATAAAAAAAAGATATGAGAAGGCTATTGCATATTGGTGAAATCCGTGGATTCCCAAGCATAATTAGAAGCATTGACTGCATGCATTGGGAGTGGAAAAATTGTCTAGCGACATTGAAGGGGATGTATCAAAGGCATTATGGCATAGCTACATTAATACTCGAGATTGTAGCTTCCCAAGACTTACGGATTTGGCATGCATTCTTCGATACTTCAGGTTTGTGTAATGATCTTAATGTGCTCTATTATTCCCCTATGTTTGATGATTTATTGCATGGTAGGACACTAGCTGTTCAATATACAGTTAATGGCCATCAATATAACATGGGATACTACATAACGGTTGGTATATATCTAAAATGGGCTTCTTTCATCCAATCAATCCCAATACCGCAAACAAATAAACATAGACTGTTTTCCCAATACCAAGAAGCTGCTTGCAAGAATGTTGAGAGGGTGTTTGGAGTGTTGCAAGCACGTTGGTGGATAATTAAAAATCCGGCACTCGCATAGGATAAGGATATATTGCATCGTATCATGAATGCATGTATTATAATGCACAACATGATCGTCAATGATAAACGAATTAACTATCAACATTCATTGCGGAGCAATCAGAAAGCAGCAATAGAGTGGGAGGAGATAATACTATATTGCAATACTCGACGGGAAGATTTATTGACATGAATAATGAATAATTATTTGATTAATAGGGATCAATTTCTTAACAGAAATGTCCATAATACGTAAAAAAAAATAACTTGATTGAGCACATTTGGCAGCATTTTGGTGAAAATGACATATGATCATGGAAGCAATGTGTAGATTATTATGTTTTAGTGTTAAACGTTTAATTTTTAAGTATTCTATGTTTAATTTAGAGTATTTATTTTCATACTAAAGTGTATTATTAAATTTTAATTTTAATGTAAAATTATTATATGTTAATTGTTTTTAATTATTTAATGTATGATAATTAAAATTATAAGTTGTATTATTAATATATATAAAATTTGATAAATGAAAAATAGATAATATTTTAATTTTTATTAATTTAAATTAGAAGTATTAAATATATTAAATAAATAGTGAAAAAATAGATAGAGGAGAGAGAAATTAGTGATGAGAAAGGAAATGCCAGATTATTAGCGTGGATAATTTTTTTTATAATAGCTGTGTGAATAGTGAAAACATGGTCTTAAGTTGATGTGGCGTGGCTTGGGCTAGATTTAGGCCAAGGACTGATGTGGCGTGGCCTGGGCCAAGTCTAAGCCAAGGGCTGCTATGCATGCCCTTAGAGCTTATTCAATGTCATCCGCTCTGCGTTCCATCGCCAATGCTATTTCCTTCGCGTTCACCTTCGAACTACCCAAATATGCATCCATCCATCGATTTTATTATATTTTTCTTCCAACATCGTTCCTATCTTTGTCTTTCAGGTTTTTCAATTTCGTCACTTCTGCCAGTATTTCTTTTCTATCACTCGTCGACCGTCCCCCTTTTAGAGTTTTTGACTTAGGATTTTTGTATAAATTTTGTACGCTTTAAGCTTTCAATTCCATTTTCTAAAACCTTTCTTTTGTCTGTACTCAGTAAGTTGGCATTATCCTTATCTATTTCATTATGCCTAAGTCCGGGATCAATGTTTTCAAATCAATTCTCTCTCAGTATTGCTTACCCAAACTGGCTGAGGAATACTATATAAGTGCCTCGGTACCGCTAAGTTTACCTTCGGATTCTGAGGTGGCTACCTCCCCTCTTCCAGGGATTATAGCTCTCTAGATAGGGTACTTCAGAGCTGGACTCCGAATTTCCTTGACTTAGTTTTTCAAGAAATTTTGAAATTTTACAAAAATTCACATTTCACAGCTCTCCCCAACGAAGTTCAGAAGCTTATATGCTTTGAACTGGTGTGCAAGAGCACATGAGTAGAATACACTATAGGTTTCGTTTTTCGACAACTTGGAAGGTCCATCTCCACGTGGATGCAATTTTGTCGATCTTTGTCTTGAAATCACAACATTAGATCAAGATTAAATCAAATGCTAAAGCTGTGTGTTAGTGTTAACTCATGTAAGTAAATCAAACGCCTCTTCTTTTTTTCCACCCAAATTCATTTTACATTCTTTCTAAACTAACTCATCAAAGTGCGGCCTTGTGGAAAAATCCTTCACAACATGATTCATAAGAGGTATGAAGGTACTAGGTCAAACAAAAAGGCATAAGGCATAAAGCCACTCATACAAAACGAACTTTGGTCTTAAAAGTTCCTTTCATTCATCTCTCTAATTAATTTTGGTGGTATATTTTTTTTAAGTCAATTTTTTGGTGTACTTGAACCATGCATGCAACTCATCCAACATATCATCTAACGGAATTGGGTGCCTATACTTAATGGGATTCACAATAAGAAGAAAAAACAAAACACGATTAGTATGACAATTATCAACATGTCGGACATTTGCAAAAAAATTTCGTTGCTTCTATTTACTTGACTCACTTTCTTCCTCTCAATATGTTCTACTCCATTGAGTAGTTTTTTTGGTACTAGGGAGTTGCGGCTTTTTGAAGTCGTCCTTATGTAGACTTGTGTGTTTCAAGGTTTGGGTTGAAAGGTTTTGGGGTCTCTCCTCTCTCTCCCGCCCTCTCGCTTTCATTGCCTTAATGATACATCCATTGAGATCTTTCATACTCTGCATCTCTACATGTGGGCAATATCCTTCCTTAGTCCTCCTAGGAATCTGCATCGTGATCTCTCTCTCTTGGTAATAATCTACACCTCTCCATTTCTTTTCCTTGGGTGATCTTTTGTGTTGAACATCTCACTAGTGTTTATTGTGGAACAAAAATCTTTTCATGAGCTTCTTTAATTCAAAGTGTTTGCTAACATCTCCTCTCTCATTCCTTAGAAGAAAAGTGGTGGTGGCGGTTGTCTCTCCATTATAGTCAGAAGGTTAGCAAAGAAATGTACAAAAAAAAAAGTGAGACACACAAAATTTCAGAATTTTAGGACCACAACTAATTTTTGATCACAAATCAAGACACTTGAAAGAAGGAAGTTTGGACAAAGTAGCTTGTCTACAGCAGACAGCCAAAGGCAGTCCGTTGGGACTTTTTTTCTTTTTTTTGTTTGTTCCTGAAAGTGGAATAGGTCCTCAACCCCTAGATAAGCAATCTCTCAAGCTTGTAATGTCAAGAACTATGACACAAGCTAGGTTTTTTACAAATTAGTTGCACAAAGCTAGGTTTCTTTTAGGGCCAACATGTCTTGTCATCTCTCTTCTTCTTCTCCCCTTTTTGGGCCGTTTGGATGAGTCCATTCAAGGCTTCCTTCATTTCCCTTGTCATTGGTCCACCAAGACCTTGATATTTAGGTATTTTTTACAAATGAAAATCAATGGAGACTGGTTCAGTTTCAACAACATACCACAAAAATCTGAAATTCTTGTAGGGTTTGTCAATTTGATCAAGAAGTAGAAAGTAAAATTTTTCTTTATCTCGAATACTATCGTGAATCACAAGATGGACTACTAGGACCCTAAATATGTCAGAGATCCAACTCCATTAGAGAAAGAATATGGCGCCGCAGATGCAAAGATCGTGTCCGACTTGATCTTTGGTACGGAGGAGATCAATGAGGCAGCACTAGCTTGTGTCGGAATGAGTTCGGAACCTCACACTGAAGGTGACTTACTAGCAAAGGACGAAGAAAGGAATATTAGGCTTTTAAATTCCACTCTCTTCGGTCTTTATGTTTCTGATTCACATATATTGCTGGGTCCTATTTATGCGTTTGTTTATGTTTATATCCAAGTTAATGTGTTTGTGTAGCTATGAATCTTCTCGAGATCCTTGCTACAACCACAGTGCAACGAGGTGGCAGTGCAAAACTTGTAGCCAAGCCGCAAAAAGCCACAAGTTCGAGTTTGGAACTTGGGATCATTTCGGAAGCCATAACGGAGCAATTAGTTGAAGTCTATCCTTCCACGATTGAAAAGTCCACTTCGGGTAACAACCCGAAGGACAAGACAAAAAAGGGGAGGATATGATTCAAACAGCAGCCCTTTCATGGAACATCATCTATACCTCAAAAAGAAGAACCAACTTCCCCACTGTCAAACCCGATGGATCGACCTATAAAAAGATGAAATGAAGTAGCACAGAAAGAATTACATGACTAGCCTACTTCTAAAGGTGTTCCTTTTGAAAAGGAATAGGAGATAATACCCCTATCCGAGCAAGGGTCACAGGACACCTTGTCTGCTCATTCACTAAGGGCAGACTTGTTCATGCCGGGATGCAAGAACATTCATCCTAGTACAAGATTATCCACTGCCGAGATCAGGGCGGAATCGGTGGCCAACAAATTGCCCCTAACTAAAGTACTGATAGTAGCTCGAATTTCAGAGTCTGAGCTCAAAGATGGAATAAACAAATTGGCTACAGTGGTAAACACATATAACTAATGGCATTATTTGCTAACTAAAAAAATAGTTACATTCATTAATAACTGAGCATACTTTTCCTTCGCAATCTACCCTTATTGCCAGATGTACCCAGAGGTTATTAGAAGTGAAGGACAGCAGCTTAAATCAGTGCAAGAAAACTATTGAAAATCTGAGGGGCACGGTAGCCTCTTTGAAAAAGCACGAAGAATGATGTCGATGGGAGATACTTGCATGAGCCGGGAGATTAGTGGGTTGCAGTTCCAACTGGCCGAGGCCAAAAATAGACAAAAAGCAACAGAGGATGAAGTGCAGTGCTCAAAGGTCACCCTGGCTCAGAAAAATGAGGATCTGTGACAAGTGAAGCCAGAGTCGCAAAAATGGATCTCAGAACTATGAAACCCAACGACTAGGAGAGACTGGTCTGAACAAATGAGAAAGTTCCTCATGACTTAAGGCCGCAAAATCTTTTTCAACAAGCTGATAGGGAACCATGAGTTTGGCATGTGGTTCGGGGACCTTGTGCCCAAATTGCAAGTAGTTGCCAAGGCAGAAACTATAGAGATGCCTAGAGAAAAGTATTTCAGTCACATTCCCTTAGATCAAGTCTCGGAGTTCGAACCCCAAGCGAACGAAGAGATGAACGTTGGCTTTCAAGCGCTCCTGTCCGGATCTCATGATTTTAAATTTTTTGATGCATTGGCTGCAAATCCAGACATGACAACAGCTGAACTATTGAATTTTGAGCCATCACCACCGTCCTTGTACTAAAACGTGTATAAATATTTTGTAAAGAATGTTATTTCACCCTTTCTCATGAATGGATTGTCCTTTTGATTCATAATTCGAACACTGCTTTTGTTGTTGTGACTAGTTTCATGTTTTTGTTGTTGTGATCATTTTCCAAACTAACTGACCGATTGCCGAACTGACCACTTGCTATGGCTACTTCCAAATTGGATAGAGAGTGGGGTTTTCATCCTATCTCTTGAGCAGAGGAAATGAAAAAAGTATGCCGTAGTCATATTTAACAAAAGCAAGCCGCAAGGCTTATGCCATAGTTGACTGTTTGTAAGCTAAACAAGTGTAGGATTTCATTCATCCTTTATTCAAGAATACTCCGAACTCAATTTTCAAACTAAACAAGAAAGTAGGTATTCAAGAAAGTCTGGGCAATAGGCCATACATATGGATTTCGTTTCCCTAAGGATTTCATTATCCTTTAACAAGGTAGGGCCTATGCCTTAGTTATGAATCTAAGCAAAAGAATGAGATGTTCTTGCATCCCATAAGAAAAATCAAGTGCTATGTAGAACCTTATCATCCCCTAACAAGCGAAGGCTTATGCCTTAGCTATCAGACTGAGTAAAAGAAATGATACTTTCCTTTCATCCCTAGACCCAAATCAGATTCACGGGCTCATTAACAAAGATCCAACAAACCATGTATGGTATCTTGTGATCTCTTAACAGGAAAGGGCAAAACATACTGGGTACCTTGGAGTCCCTTAGCAGAAGAAGGCAATCCAGCCCTTTTACATCACCTGGCAGTGTGGCGTGTCGATGCACATTGTCAAATGCTAGAAAAAATGATTGCTCTACGTGCTCATGAATGATTCTTTTGAGTGGATATCTTAGCCGCTCCAAGTGCATAATTGTATTCTTCGGGACAATTGGGAAGCATCCTTTTTGTGTTAGGAAAAAACGATATCACAATCTTGTGAACTTGCGAAGAAATGACTAAACACGAACAAAATAGCAATCTACCTACAATCAAAATATATCAAAAATTGATACCAGCAAGACAACACAATTTTAACGTGAAAAACTCTCTTAATGTGAATGATAAAAACCACGGGACCGATCTCGGAGTCAACCCAAATTTTCATTATATAATTTTAGGTACAAAACCTAATTTCAACTCAACATATGAGCACTATAGTTCTAGAAATAATGGAATCAACAATATAGTGAAGAACAAGCTATATTATAGCAAACCCAAGAAGAAGATGGCGAAATCATGGCGAAATCTCACCCAAAAAATAGTATTCCCGAAATTGACCCAAAAACCAATCACTGAAAATTCCAAATAGAAAAATGACCGTACATATTGAAGAACATGGAATCACAATTCTAATTTCAAATTTACAACTCAATCGGACCACATATCGACCTCCGATCGTCGCTTTGATCAAGACTGGACGGAGGAGAAAAATGGCTCTTTTTCTCCTCTTGGCTCTCTGGCAGATGGCTACTGCTCTGACCCCTTGCTTCACATTGCAAACCAAATAAAAAGTATGTGTCTAGAGCCCTACAGGGGTTGGACACAAGAAAAACCCACATGGGCTGGACATAGGGCTCAAAAGCCTAATAAATCTCCCCCTCCAACCCAATGAGGGAGACTACAAACTCAAACTCCTTAATTGGAATCTATGTCGGTCAAACGCAGACAAAATTCAAACTTTTCTCTAGGAAGCACCTTTTTCATCATGTCTGAGCCATTGTTTTCAGTGTGTATTTTCTAAAGTTCTAATTCCTTAGACTTCAACTTATCACATACCTAGTGATATCTCACATCAATATGCTTAGACCTAGAATGAAAAGTAGAGTTTTTCTAAATGTGTATAGCACTCTGACTATCACAGAATAACACATACCTCTCTTGATTAAGGCCAAGTTCACTCTTTCATCCAAAGCAACTCTTTGCACGCTTCAGTTACGGCAATAAACTCTGCTTCCGTTGTGGATAAAGCAACGCATTTTTGTAGTTTAGATTGCCATGCCACAGCTCCCCCGACAAAGTTAACTATATAACCCGAAGTAGATTTCTTGCTATCAATATCCCTTGCCATGTCTGAATCGGTATCACCAATGATAATCGGCTTCTCACTCCAAAATGAAAGTTTAAAACTAGAAGTGCCATGGAGATATCTAAAGATCCACTTCACTACATTCTAATGCTCTTTTCCAGGATTAGAAGTATATCGGCTAACTGTTCCAACTGCATAAGCTATGTCCGGTCTTATGCAAACCATCACATACATTGAACTACCCACTGTGAATGCATAAGGAAATTTCTCCATATCTGCAACATCTTTCTTGTCAGATGGACACTGTTTCCTACTAAGCTTAAAATGTGTAGCAAGCAAGAGGCGTGCTCACCACTTTAGCTTTGTCCATCTTGAACCTTTGAAGTATTTTCTCTATGTACTTCTCCTGTGACAACCATAACTTCTTGACTTCTCGATCACGACTGATTCTTATACCAACAATTTGTTTAGCTAGCCCCAAGTCCTTCATTGAAAAAAACTTGCTCAAAGCTTGATTCAACTTTTCAATTCTTGAAGCATTTTGACCAACTATCAACATGTCATCAACATATAATAGTAAAATAATAAAATCATCTTCAAAGAACTTCTGTACAAAAACACAATGATCTAAAGTGGTATTCTTATAGGCTTGCTCCCCCATAAAAGACTCGAATTTTCTGTACCACTGCCTCGGCGCTTGTTTTAAGCCATACGAGTTTTTTTTTTTAACCTGCAAACATAATTCTCTTTACCTTTCACTTTAAACCCCTCTGGCTGCTCCATGTATGTTTCTTCCTCCAAATTAACGTGAAGGAAAGAAGTCTTCATATCCATTTGCTCAATCTCAAAATCAAGACTTGCTGCTAATCCCAAAGCAACTCAAATTGAAAACATTTTCACAACATGAGAGAAAATCTCATCAAAATCAATTCCATTATTCTGATTAAAACCTTTAACAACCAATCTAGCTTTGTATCGAGGATTTGAATGATTCCTATTATATTTCAATCGATAAATCCATCAATTCTTCAAAACTCTCTTGCCATTAGGCAAAGTGACCAAGTCAAAGGTATGATTGTCATGTAACGATTTCATCTCATCTTGCATAGCATCAATCCACTTTTCCTTATTCACATCCTCTATATCTTCTTCATACATTTCAGGCTCACCTGCATCAATTAGAAGAACATACTCACTTGAAGGATACTTGGTAGATGGACGATGGTCTCTGGTAGACCTTCTCAACTCAACAACTGGTGGAACTGTTTGCTGCTGAATATCAACAACCCTATCTGCCTGAATATTACTGTTTTCTATGCCCTGATGATCATTCTGAATCTGATCATGAACATCATGATGAGCACTGTTATCAACCTAATCAGATGACTGTCTCTATGGCTCATTGAATGGAACCCGACCAATATCAACTAAATCAAAATCTCAAGATACTGTCTTCTTTACCCTGTCGATGTCCATTATTGTCTGATCCTCAACAAATACAATATCTCGGCTTCTTATGATCTTCTTCTCAATTGGATCATAAAGCCTATAACCAAACTCATCAGAACCATAGCCAAGAAAAATACATTCTCGTGTCTTGGCAACATTACACAAACTTATTAGCCTATATTGTGAGATAAACACGGGCATTTGGACCTTAGGTATCAATGTGATCAATGTATGAGTGATTTTTCTCAACATTTTGCTAGGACTGTAAAAATTATTGACTTCATTACAAATATCAAATCTAACCACATTCCAATATTTTTGAAAGAAAATGGGAGTTATACCATCGGTCCAGGTGCTTTGGTGGGGTGCATGTGGAAAAGGATTTTTTTGATTTCGGCTTCCTCTACTGATCTTGTCAACCTTTTGTTCATGGCCTTGGTGATGGATTTAGGCATCCCTTCAAGAATGAACTAACAATGTGTTGGATTGCTGGATGTGTACAACTTCTCATAGTATTCCACTATTTCCTTTTGCACCTCCTCCTTAGACTCACATATCTCCCCATTGGCTATTTGTAATCTTTCTATAGCATTCATCTTCCTCCTTTGTAACGTTGTTGCATGAAAAAAAATTGAATTTTTATTCCTTTCCTTCAGCCATTGATTCCTGGATTTTTGTTTCCAATATTCTTCTTCATCTTTGTATGCATGCTGACGTTGTTTCCATAGCCCACACCATCTATTCCAATCTCTTGTGCCTCCCTCTTTACTCAATTCATCCATTGGTTCTTGAATCCATTTGATCTGCTTGGCTGAATTGTAAATGGGTTGCTTACATATCCTAAGTCAACCATTTCCATCCTCCTCATGAAGTTCCTAAATGGTAAACAACTAAATTCAGATCTTAGCCTTCCTCTTCTTTTCTCATGCGGATATTCTATTTCCTTAAAGTCCCTTCCCATAATCCACCATTCTCCCTAATTTTTTCTCTCATTTCCTGAAAATTCCATTGTTGCTCCCTCACTCTATTATCTATTCTAGTATAAAAAAAATAATCCACCACATCAATGGATCTCTTTGTACACAAAAGTTATTGTTCACTATCTAATTTACTAAGACATTATTGTCCATACAACTTCACACGGGGCACCCAAGCCCAAGGGAAACAGAGGAAAAAATCTAAGAGCAAGAAAAAACATCTAATTGTCAATGCAACCAACAATATTCAACAAATCAAAGAAAGAAAAGACCCCTTGCAATTTTGCCTTCATCTTAAAATCCTATCAATATTTAAGGGGGAAAAATGGGCGGCATTGCCAGAGGAGACACCTAATAATTCATTCCTGAAATGCCAAATCCAAATAACGTATTATAACCATGGACATAAATCCTGAAGGAAAGAATTTACCCAAGAGGTTATGGGCACAATTCAAGTGGTGGTCCATGGTGGATGTGAAAAAAAAAATGATCCATCATCTAGACAGCAAATAGCCAAAAAAGAAAAAGTAAGTAAATTTGCGAAAAAGCATGCACCAGCTAACTAAAATAATGCACCCACAGGGAATGGATCTGCTGCACCTCCTTTTCAATGAACAAGAACATAGAAATCTGTAAAAATCAGTAAACAATTCTCAAACCAAAAAGCATAGCACATGTAACCAAAAAAAGGTAGATAGGCTGCATAGCTCTCTGGCCTTCAAGTGTTGTTGTACTGGATCAGTGCCAAAATTGATCCCACCTTCAGATCGGCAATAAGCAGGCCAACAATGATGGATGAGTGTAGAACTAAGATGGAATCCCCTCAAATTAAAAAAAAAAACCCAGATAGAAGGAATGCGTTAATAATCAAGTGCATGAAAAATTACCCAAGAAGAAGAAGGAGGAAGTAAGAGAATGGGGTAGAGGTCAATGACAACAAAGAAGGAGTGAAGGATTAGGGTTAATCAATTCATTTTGATCGGATTGGATCACTTTTGATTTGATCCGATCCGATCCGCGGGTCCTTTTTTAACAGCCCTAGTTTCCGAGCAATAGCAAATATGACTAAATCATGCTTTGTTATGAGGTCTAAGTCATTGCGATAAAGGAGAGTGGTGAAGGACACTATAGGATTTACTTTCAATTCATTGCCTCTTAAGTATTTGGGTTGTTCGCTTTATCTAGGTAGGGCAAAGAAGGTGTTATTCTCAAAAATGATGGAGAATATTCAAAAGTAGATAGCTAGATAGTCATTGAAGTGTCTTTTGATGGGAGGGTGAGCAATACTGATAAAAACATGTTTTATTTTGTGCTGATGTTTTGTTATCAGTTTTGCATCCACCAAGGGAGTTTAATTATATATGAAGAAGCTCTTTGCCAATTTTTTCTAGGGGTCTTTTGATTATGGGTCTCGGTATCATAGGCAAAGTTAGGTAAATTTTTGTGGGCAAAGATTGAGGAATGTCTCGAATTTAGATCATTAGACACTTGGCTAGGGCATTTGATTGCAAGTTATGGTGGTGGTTCGGCCACAATCATCATTTTGGGCTGTTTTCATGGACAAGTACATGAAAGAGGATTTTTACGGTGTGTGTGAATTCAAGGGGCTGAATCTCATGTATGGAAGAATATTTTGAAGGCGCGGGCAATTGTGGAGGATAATGGGACATGGAAAGGGATGTTGCAAAGAATGGTAGAGGTAAATAATACCTAGAGGATTTGGAATTTCCTTGTGAAAGGAAATGGGATTGTGGAAAGTTATCTGCTATGTTCCCTTAGCACGTAGTTAATAAGATAAGAAGAATTCCAGTTGAGTTGTTAGAGGAGAAAAAGGATCAAATGATATGGCAAGGGATTGCTTTAGGGAATTTCATAGTGAGCTTAATGTATGAACTATTGTGGTTTCAATTGAATGGCTTAACTTTTGATAAGTACATCTGAGAGGCCAAGGTTTCAGATAAATTGCTTTTTTACTCTCTTCTTTGTTGAGAAGTTGGATACTAGTGGATGTGGTGGTATAGAGGTTCTCTAGTTAGGGTCCCTCAATGTGTTTTTGTTGTAGAGATAATAAAGTGGAAATAGTTGATCACATTTTCTCTTAAGTGATTTTGCATCCAATGTGTGGGAGTATTTTGAGCATAGAATTGGTCTAAATTTTAGTGGTTTTTTGGTGTATGACTATGTGAAATCTACAATGACTTTGGTTAGTTTTGAGGAAGACACTAAGGATGTTCTTGATTTGTTGGGAGATTTGGAAAGTAAAAAATAGATGGCATTATAGGGAAAAGCGATTGACTGTCTTATGGGCGATATGGGAAGTTGAGTTTTGTTATTTGCTAATATGTAAAAAATAGATTCTCTATTGAAATTCAATAGTCAGGCGTGGGATAATTTCTTGGGTTTTTTGGATGTGTCCTGGCCTCCAAAGGCTTTTCCCTTTGTGTGATGAGAAAAAAAAGAAAGGAAATTCGTAGGTTGGGAGAGGAATGTGTTCCAAGTATGTGATGTTCGCATTTGTGAAATGCGCTCAAAAATTGGGCGCATTTCACAAATGCACCCTTATCAGGCCCGGAACTGTGCGTCCGGGCCTGGGCACATTCAAGAAATGCGCCCTTATAGTAGAGCGCATTTCTCAAATGCGCCTATACTCTAAGGGCGCATTTCTCGAATGCGCCTAAGAGATATGGGCGCATTTTTTAAATGCGCCCTACTCTAAGGGCACATTTCTTGAATGCGCCCCATATCCACATTTTAAATAAAAATAAGTATTTTGAATAACATTAATAATTTTAATAATATTAACTAAAATTATTATGTTAATATCATATTAAAATAATTATTATTATACCAAATTTTTTTTGAATTAATTGATAATATTATAATAATTAATATTATTATTATTAACTATAATAATTTTGAATAACATAATTTGTATTATTATAATTATTATAAAAAAAGATAATAATGATAGTTATTTATAAGAATTACAATAATATTAATAGTAAGATATGAATAATAAAAATTTAGTACTTGTAACAATATAAAGAATTAATATCATATTAATGACACTACTAATTCGTAAAATTTTAATGTTAATACAATTAGAGTTTGAAATTTTGACGACACTATTTGTTTATTTAAATATAAAGGATAAATATATATAAATATAAATTATTATAATATTAAAAAATTACCGATATAATGATAATACGTGTAAAGTTATTTTCAATGTACCTTTTATTTATTTATAGGTGGAATATTTATTTATTGCATGGCACGTACATATATATATATATATATATATATATATATAATATTAATAATGACAATAAAATAGTAATAATAGAATTACAATTGTTGTATTACTATGTATTGCATGAGGCCATTAAGTGTTCGGAGTTTGGAGTTTATGATTTATGGTTTAGCTTTTAGAGTTTAGGGTTTTGGGTTTATGGTTTAGGGTGTGAGATCTAAGGTTTTGGAGTTTAGAAGTTAATATTTACAATTTTGAGTTTTGGGTTTATGCAACGAACAATTGAAAATATTAATTAACTAGAATTGATGTTGTGAATTACTTTTTCCCATTTGGGCCTATATAAGCTGAAGGTAGAGCAGATATTGGAATAGTGCGATAGAAGGTACCTTTTTAAGCACAAAGTGATGTTGGAATGATTCACTAGCAAGTATTTTTTGCCGTTTCATCATAGAGATATGGTATTTCAAGCTTTATCATATACATATGTGTGCTTTGTAACATTCTATTTATCGTAGGTTTGCTAACTCTATGACAACTTGTTCAAGTTGGGAATTTACTGTATTTTCGTAACAGAAAACTATAAGTGAATTAGGTGGCTACTATACAAGTTTTGAACCTTTAGTATTTCCAATCAGATTTCATCCCGCCACATGCATAAATTTTGTTGGCTCATTCTTGTAAATAATAATTGTTAATAATTCCCGAACAAACGTATAAACAAATATTTTTTAAATGTTTATAAAATAAAATTAGTGAAGGATTTTCATGAGTTATTGTCCATATGGAGTGCTCAACTGTTTACATATTTATTCAATGATTTACATAAATATATGAAAGCTAAAGGAAATTGGTTTATAAGTTTACAAAAGGAAATTGGTTTACATAAATATACATTGTACAAAAAATTCGTTAAATTTCCTCATGGGTTGATAAGTCTATCAATGCATAGATTTAGTGGGATCACATTTAATTATTATTGAGAAGAAATATTCTATGTTTGTAAAATAAAAATTATTTTGATCATATGAAAACTTATTTATGAAAGTGACGAAATCACATTTGAAAAACAGTATTGGTTATCTCCATCACAGTTCATTTATATTTCTTTAGCATAATGGATGGGTAATATAGGCTATGATTACATTACATAGAGTAAAAGAATGAACAATGTATGGTACAACTTATTCTACGGAGACTGATGCATGTCGGACTTTCCAAATTGTATTAAACAAGTTTTATTATTTATTTATGTCCTCTTAGTTTTTCATGGGTACCACACATAGTTGGTCTAATAGTTCTCCTAGATCTACATAAGTGTACAATCTCTTCTTGAGTCACATTCGGGTCTACGCCTGCATTACCAATTTCTATGTGCTCATCTACATCATCGTCATCATCACTGTCCTCATGAACATTATCCTCAGTGATTCGATGTGACGATATACTTATCTCTGGAGAGTAGAAAACACTAGAGGATGGCTGATCAATCGTGTTGAAAACCCCCGATGACGGAAATTACATTTTGTGTTTCTGGAGTAGATGTAATGGGCGGTAATGAACCCGAAAGTGTAGAACCTCCTAAAGTGTCATGTTCATTTCTCTGATGGAGTCGAGACCCTCTACCTCCTTGTCTACAGCCTCAAACGTTCCTAGGCTGCCTAGCAATGATGCGAGGCGGCATGCCTTACTGCATGGGTCAATCAGCGATCTGTAGTGGACTGATATCCAATCTGTGAGACTCTTGAACAACCCGTATTGTATCTGAAGCGTAATCTCTTATCTCTGCAAATCGACCTGCAACCGGTTCTTCAAATCGTGCCATATTATCCAAAGAAATATGGTAGATTCGGGACATAGCATCCATCTGGGATGAAAACGGTTGTTAGACAAAGACATTGTAAGAAAATAACATAATAAGCATTGCACTTTTGATTAACAAAAAACAAACCTCTTACCAAATATTCGGCTGTAAAACTAGTGCCATGGAACCCCTCCGGTGCTGTATCAACCCGGGATGGGTAAGAAATGTGAATAACGGTCCGAGGCCTATACCATGACAGGTATTCATGGGAAAGAACTGATGTCGCATCCACAACATGTGTTTCATGAACGAGCTGGTGCTGGTTGTCCCACATATCCACATACACTCGATGTCTAACCGGCTAATCAGTATCTGTTCTTCTTCGGCTGCGCATCCCATGAATATCATCTAATAGTATCGGCATAGGGATGGGTTGGAACATTCCGAATTGTCGTAGCGTGCGGTACGGCAGATGGGGTTCGACAATGCTCCAACAAATAAGATATACCACCGTCCGCCAAATCCCACGTCCGGCTGTGCAATACGGCAGGAACGATTGTAATATCTCCTCCAAATACGGGAGCCATATAAACTACAACAACAAAAGTCCCATTATTAAGCAAACATTATCATTCACATCTACATTAGAGTACTCGAACAAAGTATATTGTACCTGGTCAAACCGCAAACTAGTCAGCTGGTCTCGATACATGCGTAAAACGTGCATAGGCGCTCTAGACAAATCAAAGTGTTCGTTCCATCTGCAATGATAAATGACTGTGTAAGTATGAAGATATTCCAAATTTTGAAAAACAAAATTAATATTACGAACCTCGCGCCATAAGGGAACCGAAAGTCAACGGCCGGATTATGGGGCTCTGGCCTGACTATAGGTATCCTCTCCCAAGCCCATAACTATTAAACATAAAACATCTAGTTAGAAATGCATTTAAACTTCTAAATATTAAAATAAATTTATATCAATGTTTGGTTATCTGCAACAGGACTTGTGGGCTCGCGATTTCTGTGGCTGTAGGAGCGTAGCTTCACACAAATTTCGGTACAAGCATGCTAGTACTACACTATCCCAACCATATGACTGTGTAACCCTATAATCCTCTAACATGGACAGGTATACTAAGGGTACACGATAACCGGATTTATCCGGGAACAAGAGCCCCCCTAATAGTATCATCAAATATATACGAGCTCGTTGAATACATAGATCCTCGCTCGCATTATCGGCCAAATCTGCATCTAATGCAGATTCTAAAGAACCTACATTTAATCTACCATCCCTAACTGCTGAATGCAGTGGTCTAAATCCTAAAAACTCCTCACACAAATCTAGCCATGATTCTGCACTGCGGCGAATTTCAGACCCAATAACTGGTAATCCATCCACCCGAAGTCCCCATAGTACATCAACATCTTGCAGCATTATTGTTGCCTCCCCAACTGGTAGATGAAAAGTATGTGTTTCCGGTCGCCACCTCTCTACCAAGGCAGTGATGAGAGCGTGATCAATTCTCAATGATCCGCACTGCATGATCCCTGCGAACCCAAATAATGCTACATATTGTGCAACCCGAGATGGAATGGGAATGTGTCTCCATAACGCACCATCACATCTCTGCACCTGAAGTTGCGAATCCTCTATATGACCATGAAATAGGGCGGCAACCCTATGCTGATCGTGTCTAACCAACAAATCGAGAATGTGTGGGCCTGGATGCATATATGACAGACAAAATATTTTGCAAATGAATACATTAGCATTAACTTTGATAGACCATAAAATCCCATTTAAAATCAAAATTCTTTAGATGCAAAGTCATGTCCTAATACATTCAATCACATTTTCATAAATTCGCTTTGAAAGTCAAAGTTCAACAACACAAATATCTACAAAATACAACCATCTTAATAGAAACGAATTAATACAACATTGACTATAATTTTCAAGAAAAACAAACATGTTTAACAAATTTTCACTAAATAAACATCAAACAATTGGCTGGCCGTGTGGACATTTTCGCCGATTATGGCCAGTTTGATGGCAATTTCTGCAACGACGAGGCTCTTTAGGATCTCGAACATTCATCTCGTTCGGAATACAGCTAGCACGAACACGACCAGCACGTTGTTTGGAAAACTTATCCATGTTTGGTTGTAATGCCCATCCAGGCTCCGGCCAATAATCTAGGTGTGCCATTGGAGTGAAACTACCCCTATACTGTAGACGATAGGTGTCCACAGTATACACTTCATTCACCAATGTATATGGATTGTCCCTCCTTCTCCTGCACACTGACAATGCATGAGAACAGGGGTACCTATACATCTGCCACTTCCCACACGTGCAATGCCGCCTATAGTATCTAACGGTTTGAATATTTCCACCTTTACCGTCAACGTGTCGGGCAGTGGTAACTTCATACCCCCCATTTTTATAGTCAAATTCAATTACATTGTACCCCTAAGCAGCTGAATCAGCCCTTCTAAAAATTGCCCAAATGTTACTTGGCAGCTCATAACGGCAATGATGCGCATCTACCAACCGTTGTCTAAACAACTCTACCATTCTGTGAAAAATAATATCCACAATCGCCTTTATTGGCAAAAGTCGCACTCCCCGAAGGACATTATTATAACTTTTAAAAATGTTGGTGGTCAGAGTACCCCATCGGTGGTTGCCATCGTACGCTAAACACCATTGCGTCCGATCTATAGCGGACAAATACTCCCAACTTTCAGGGCTTAAAGCATGAATCTGACTACGATACAATTTCCACTTTCGTTTTTGCCGAGCACAACCGATAAACCAACAAAGCTTTTTCAACTGTAGGTTCTTGAATTTGGCCATAAAATTACTCCTAACGTGCCTTAGGCAAAATCGGTGAAAAGCTATCGGTTCTTTCCATTCATCAATGTGGCTCATTACATGCAATATACCCTTATGCCTATCGGACACGACACAAAGTGGGTGTCGATCATAAGCAACGTGCAACCATAACTGTTGCATTAACCAACTCCAGCTACTCACTGTCTCTTCGTCCACAATGGCAAATGCCAAATGGAGAATATTATTATTGACGTCTTGGGAAACCGCCACAAGCATTTTCCCTTTATAACCACCCCGAAGGTGAGTGCCATCAACACTTATTACTAGCTTACATTTGTGGAATGCTTCAATGGCCGGACCAAACGCCCAGAAGACATATTTGAAAGTCCATACAGCACGACTGGAATTGGGATGGTGTTGCCACTCGACAATGGTTCCTGGGTTAGACTATTGTAGAGCTGCCATATAACGTGGCAACTCCGCGAATGAACTTTCCCAAGACCCATATACAGATTCGATTGCCTTTTGGCGACCATGCCAAGCTTTCTTTTATGTCACTTCCACTTCGTAAACTTTCTTAATGTCGGCTTGTATACTTTTGACAACATAACTAGGATCTTTCTCCATGGCATG
Source organism: Gynochthodes officinalis (assembly GCA_020080225.1). NCBI lineage: Eukaryota > Viridiplantae > Streptophyta > Magnoliopsida > Gentianales > Rubiaceae > Gynochthodes > Gynochthodes officinalis. Next base: position 29,283,898 of record CM034625.1, on the reverse strand, counting down.
GCAGATGTGAGTGGCTATGAGAGCGGAAGTCAAATTGGTGTGATAACTTCCTTGATTTGCCCCGAGACAATTGTGCTCAAGTACCCACTTTGTGATTTCCCACATTCCATGAGTACGCTTATGCAATGCACGAACAATCCACAAACAAGGTGGGCCGTACATTGTCGGATCTTCTGAAGCATCATTCAGACACTGGACCTTGCACTTGGCCACCCAAGTGCGGAGTTTACTTTCTATTACCTTAAATTCCCGAACGTGATTCATAGACCATAAACTAGCTGCCCTTTTCAATTGTTCTTTATCTGCAAATAACATTCCCAAACATATCTCCTTATTCTCTTCACTCCACACTCGAATACCCGGCTTGTGGGATCACTATTGTCAAAAGACCCGATGTCATTGAAGAACGCCAAACCCCTCGGAGTGTAGGCCCGCTGGGTGTCTGGAAGGCATTCAATGTTGGTCAGAGGGAGACTGCCACGATTATCATCGTGACGGGCATTGGGGTCAGGATCACTATCTACCTCTGTGTCTGTGTCGTCTTCTAAACTCTTCTCCCTTTCAGGAGAAAGTGGCTCAGCTGATGGATGTTGAGCAGTTAAATCATCGACAAAAGCATTATTTGTCGTATGACATCTTCCCTCGATCCCTTGGTCTTGGGAAGTCAAGGATAACCGACACATTGGACTCTCAGGAGTGGATGTACTAGGGGACGTAGGAGAAAAAGTTGAATGAAATTCTGGATATGATGACGAAGGCCCTGGCATTTGGACAGGAATAATTGACAAACCAATCAATGTAGGTGCCCTTAGTAACGAAGGATCAGAAGTTGTCACCGAAGGACTAGACACAGATGGTGACATGCCAGTATTGGAGAGAGGATCCGAATCAGAAAGTTGCCGCGGGATATACTCAGGAATAGATTGTAGGAGAGCTTGGAATGAACCATGACTAGCGCCGATGGTACCATTGTGAATTCGTGGTACCAGAGTGATATAAATTTCAGCTAGAAAAGAGTCAAACTCTTGTGCAATCTCGTACATAACTTCCATTCCAAAGTCGTCTATGATGGTCAGGCCACTATAATTTAAATAAGGACGAAAATTGCACGGCCGACAGAATAACAGTTTCAACATATACACATTTCTATCAACGGCAACACACTAGTATATTAAGGTCTCTAGCTCAGAGAATGAGAGTTTTGCTGTTATCCTTAGGGTGTAATTAGCATGTGGAGAAGAATATGACAAGCCAAAGGGAGACTGTACAATATCGCCACCCCAATATAATCCTAATACAAATGGACAAAAAATAGACATCTCACCAATACCTATTGCGACCATATGAGCAGATGTTAATAGCAATATATGAATTTGGGAAGATGTCTCGTGAAATAATTGGAAATATGTACACTATAGAATCACAAACCTACATTAAGATCATAAGTCACAAAAGCAAGATTGACCGGTACACAAAATATACTTATATTCATTAAAACTATTAAAACTCATTCAATACAAACATCTTCATTGAAGATGACCAAAGAAGTAGAACGAGACAATTCAAGTTGAAATGAAATTTTATGAAACCCATTAAATCCACAAATAAGTTAAATTAATATAATTATATTGCGATTAAATCATATTATTCATGTATAATAAATAACTTCATCAACATTTATTTAATTAACAATGAATTATTTAAATCGTGTAATGTAATGTTATAATTATTAATTCATTAAACAAATGCAATAAAAATAATTGAACCAATTATATTTACAAAAAGTAGTTTCAATTGTGATTAATCATGAATGCTTTCATTTAATAAATATCTACTTCAATATTGTAGTAAATACTTAATTGATATGTACTAGTTCATTCCTACTAATTTGTCTAAGTAATATAATTATATTGTAATTACATAGTATTATTCATGTATAATAAATAACTTCATCAACATTTATTTAATTAAAAATGAATTATTTAAATGTTGTAATGTACTGTTATAATTACTAATTCATTAAACAAATGCAATAAAAATAATTGAACCAACTATATTTACAAAAAGTAGTTTCGATTGTGATTAATCATGAATGCTTTCATTTAATAAATATTTAATTCAATATTATAGTGAATACTTAATTAATATGTACTAGTTCATTCCTACTAATTTGTCCAATTAATATAATTATATTGTAATTACATATTATTATTCATGTAAAATGAATAACTTCATTAACATTAATTAATTTAACAATTAATTATTTGAATATTGTAATGTAATGTTATAATTAATATTTCATTATAAAATTATTTGGAAATAATTTTTTTTATTATATTTACAATAATTAGTTACGATTGTGAATAAATCACTTTGCTACTTTTAATAAATATTTACTTAAATATTGTAGTTATAATTATAACTTAATTGATACATGCTAGTAAATTCGTACTAATTTGTCTAATTAATATAATTTAATAGTATATATACATATTCTTATTCATGTATAATAAATAACTTCATAAACATTAATTTAATTCACAAATATTTATTTAAATCTGGACATGTAATGTTATAATTAATAATTCATTAAACAAATGCAATAATATTATTTGTCTTTATTATATTTACAATGATTAGTTACGATTGTGATTAAATCATTGTGCAACGTTTAATAATTATAATTTGAACTTTATAATTATAATTATTGTGAAAAAGTGGACAAGAAAAGGTATATTATATCGCGATAAAGGCTGCTTTTATATTTCCCAACTATTTTAATTGATAAATAATCAAAACAAATTTAATTCCATGAATATTCCCATAATATAATGTACAATTGTACATTGTACATTATACATTATACATTTCAAACCAAATTAAACATAACAAAATTAAATTAATACAATATTTTAATACCATAAAACTTATGCTAAATGGACAAAAAAAAAGAGAAATGTCAATTTGCTAATACATTTCACAAATTCTACCCCCAATGTCTATTTCGAGCGCATTTGGCAAATGCGAACAAACACATTGGCAAAAATCTCACACAAGGACAAAATATATCCTCAACATTCCAAACTTCCCACAATATTTCCACAAATTCATGACTATATAAATTCCAAATAATACACAATGAATCTCACAAAATTCCAAATACATACTCACTATCAAATAATATAAATAAATTTAATTCCACAACCAATCCATAACAGCGATCAGCATTCCAAGTGCATTTAAATTTTATCCACAAATTCATGACTGTATAAATTCCACATAATACACAACCAATACATCTCACAAAATTCCAAATATATACTCACTGTCAAATAATATAAATACATTTAATTCCACAACCAATTCATAAAATTAAAATCCATCAACACTCTCTGGTCATCAGCATTGCAAATAATTTGAATCAGTAAACTTAAAATTCCAATATATACTGAGCATTCCGAAATTTAACTGTCAAGTAATACAAATCATTTTATTTATTTCATTTCCTTTCCACGACCTAATTGCATAATCAATTTATTTCCAAAATTTAACTATCAAATAATACAAATCATCTTAAACTAAAATTACCTAATTGCTTCATGTCAATATAAATAATTTAAAAATTCATTAAAATTTACCTAATTGCTAAAACTGGCGAAAATTGAGGTCGGTGGCGGCGTCAGTGGGCGGCAGCAGCGATGTCAGTGGCCAGCAGTAGCTTCACTCGGCCGTGCTCCTCAATCGACGATCGGAAAAGAAGGCTGATGACCAGAGAAGAACGAGGGCGGCCGAAAATAATTTCTCTAATGCAATGTCGGCTCTACTTCTGTGAATGATGGCAACGGCGCTGCAAAATGGAGGCTGAAATTCTTGGAAGTTCAAGGAGGGCAACCAGACAAAATGGAGACTGAAATGTCCGAGAACAAAAATTTCAGAGGGAGGGAGAGCCACGGACCAAGGAGAGGAAACCACCGCCGGACGAAAAACAATCCATGGACAAATGAGAGGAGACCGCCGAAAAACAATCCAAGGGAGAGGAGACCAATGACGGCACTGCAATGGAGTCCGAAATGGGTGAGGAGGCCGGTGGATTTGCAGAGGAGGCTGAAGGACTTGCAGACGGCGGAGGCTGGACCGCGAATATTTATTACAACACTTGTAATGCGCCCAAAAAATCCTAACTTTTCCCCCCGTGATTCAAAGGTTCAAACGGTTCAAAAGGGTTACGGGCGCATTTCAAAAATGCGCCCAAGAATATGCACAGTGCTGGGCCGGGAATTGTGCATTTGGCAAATGTGCCCAAAGGATTGGGCGCATTTGCCAAATGCGAACAGCACATAATTGGAACACCTGCCGCTTCCAACCTACAAATTTCCCTTCTTTTTTTCCCATCACACTATTAGAAATTTCTCTGGCCTCCAACTAACTTTACCTAGGTTTGGCACAAGTATCCTAGAAGAGCAAGATACAAACTTAATAATGGTGGGACCTCCCTAGGGAATCGAAGGGATTTTCCTTCCAGGATTTTTTTGGTCTTGGGACGAGTTTGTCAGGATATACTTTTAGGGCTCCATTTATGTCACAAACTACAGGTCTCAAGTATCGAGGTTAAATGTGACTCTTGTATATTGGTGGGCATGTGTTTGGAACAGGTATCTATCCCTTAGAATCTAAGAGTGTGGTTCCAAAAACTTTCACGATACAAGGGGATAGTTGTTTCCTTTTTGCATTGCTACCTTAAAGCAAATAATGTTACTGATGGTTTGGCATGATTGGCTTATCAGGACTAGGAGTGTTCATTTTTATTCATCATATCGAATTGATCCGTCGATCCGAAATTTCGAATCAGACCGGATAGGAATAATAATATCATAGGATTAATGCATTTTTCGGATCGGATCGACTGATCAATCCGATCCGTTTTTATCCAAATGGAAAAAAATAAAAAATTTTCTTTAAAAAATAGCTAACATTAGTTATAAAATATAAATTAATATTCTTTTATAATTCAAATAATTATTTAATTAAAATTAGTCAATTTGTGACAAAAATAAATTAAAATATTTATATGAAAATAAACAAATTAATTTACATGAAAAATACACAAATTAAAATATTTAGATGAAATTTATTTATTATCTTTATATAAAAATAAATAATTTTTTAACATGAAACTATTAATTTCAAATCTAAGTCAAATCACATAACATTATATATGAAAAGGAAAGCAATAGCCCAAAAAAAAACAAAAAAAAAGTTTTAAAAAATGGATCAAATCGGATCAAAATCCGATCTGATTAGAAATATTTGGATCGGATCAAATCATTAATTTTGAACACTCCTAATCAAGACAGAAGCTTTCGGATGTGGGATAATATCTTTTGTCTTGCTGCACAACTATAAGCCCAATCAGGTGTAGATGGAGTGCAAGTTCCTATATTTAGGCTCGGTTAAATACTCTTGTTGTATATTAAGAGTTCTATGGCTTACTTGTTTGTCTATCAATGACTCTCGGAGAGGTAAGGCTATATGTCCCCTTCTCTTATGTATTTTTAATTTTAGCAATAGCCACCCAATTGCATAATGACCGTTCTTTTAAAAAAAATATATCTAAACTAAAGTAGATTTTTTTTCTTTTTTAATGGAGGGAGTATTATTTGTTAGGATTTGTGCACTTATAATGTTATTTAACTTTCAAAATAGCAGTGAAGGAATGTACATGCATTAATGGTTTTCTTTTTGAATTGTGTATGAACAAATAAAATTACTATCTATTTTGATTTAGAGTGCCATATATTTTTGGATTAAGTATATTTACTTCCTTGAGTTTTAATCATGTTACAAAACTAACTATGAGGCTTGGCCAAATCATAATTTATTCCCTAGAATGGCTAAGGCTGCATTTGTCTTAAACTTGTGTAAGAAAACTTTGTTTTGGGAAAAAAAATCCAAACAATTTTTTATTTTATTTCAAAATTGAAAATTAAAAATTAAAAATTAAAATATAAGTTTCCATCAAACTTTTTCTTACATTTTTTTTAAAAAAAAAAAGATTTCCTCCAACATACGTTTCTATTTTCCTCCAATATAAATTTTTAACAAAAATTTCTACAAAAACTTTCACATATTTCAATAAAAAAATTTCAAATAATTTACAATCTAAATATAGCCTAAACATTTTACAGAAAACCCCTACCATTGGACTTTTGGCTAAAGTACCAAATTTACCCATCGTGGGACTGATTATATTCTCCCAAAGCATTTTTTAATATTAAATTAATATTTCATAAATATATAATTATCTAATCAAAACTCAAATATAACTCTCTTTTTTTTTTTCAATTTTTTGAACTAAAATTTCTTTTCTTCGAATTAATCCTTGCTAACTTTAAAGATACCTATGCAAAAAGTGTGGCAACAATAATTATTTTATGGCTATTAGTGAAATTTTTCATTGTTATAATAGCCTATAACAATGAAATTTATTAAACTTTGAGGAATAAAGGAAGAGAAAAAAATGAGTTATATTGTTAATTTCTTTTTTCTTTCATATTAAAATAATCATTTTCCTTGTTAATAAAAATGAGGAAGTGTAATATTTATCCCAAAAGAAAGTAGAAAGGAGACACCATAATTGGTCAAACTGGACGTTGATTTTTTAATATATTCAATTCTCATTGCGTGAATATAATTAACCATCCATTTTACAAAGAATGAGATGTAACATATTAAGTACATTTACCCCTCAGATTTAGTCAAATAACAAAACAAATCCCAAAAATTGACCTAATAACAATCTTCCATTTGGTTTGTGAAATGACAAGAATAACTTTTAAATAGGATCTGTATTACCTTGTCTCTTTTTAGTAACAAATAAAATAATTATTTAAAAATAAAATAAAAAGAAAAAATTTACAATAATTAAGTCATTATTTTTTATTTTCTCAATCCAAAAATATAATAATGTTCATTGTTGTGCACTATTATAATAACAAATTTTCCACCAACATCAGTAGAATAACCATTATTATTGCATTTCAGTAGAATAACCATTATTATTGCATTTTTTTACATGGATATTTTCAGAATTAGTAATACTTAATCAAAAGGAAAAGGATCTAGTTCAAAAATTTGGAAAAAGATTACTTATGTTGGGTTGGGAAAAATAACTATATATCTATAAAGATTGACCAATACTCAATCAATTATGTCTCATTTTTATTATTTCACTCAATCAATTATGTCTCATTTTTAACGTGAAAACCAAATTTATTCCATTCATATCAGATAGAATTTATTACTCGAGTAATTATGTGTCAAGGATTAATCTCAATTGAGATTTGGAAGACACGCAATCTGCAACACTATAGTCTATTCCTGGATTGATATATATTGTTTATTTCAAAGTTGACTAATAATCTCTTATTTTCATGTATTTCGCAGCAATAGGAACTCTGCTTTGGAATGTCTTTGTACTTGAGTACCTGCATCGGCAACATGATGCAAACAAAATCTCATTCGAAAGGCGCTTCTAAAACACAAGAAGTTCAGAGTCCAAATGCAGCAGAAGAACTTCGTGACGTTACAATTGCTTCTTGATCTAGCTAATGGCCACCACGACTTGCAGAGGTACCTTCTTCAGCTGATCTGCCAAGCCCGTCATCTGCATTTTTCTAGAGAAACGAACGAGAGTTACATTATAGCAAAGGAACTTATTTCATCCAAAGCGGAGATACAATATAGTGACTCTCTATTATAGCTCTTTCCTCTCAAAAAAAGACGCTACTTTCAAAAAAATTTCTTATCCCAAAAAAAGTCAAATTTTAAATTAAAATTTTGAAAATATCTTTACTAATAATAATTATATATGTTCAAAATTAAAAAGTAAAGATAAAAACGTAAAATTATACATTTAGCGATGCATTAAATGAGTTGTACCCAATAACTAATAAAAAATTATATATTAACCAAAATAGACTTTTTTTTTTTTTGGACACAGAGAGTATTTATTAATTAGCACATATCCTATCTTGTGAACAATGGGGGTAAATCCAACAAAATAGTTATTTTGCTAAAAAATAGAAGTATGTCCTACCTCATTACTTGAAGCTACGAACGCTTATGCCCCATAAGCAACATAATTATATATAAATTTGGAGGAAGATTTTTATGCCAAAAAATCATAAATTCACCTTGATACTCACATTCCAAAAAAGAGAAGCCTACACACACACATATATATATATGACGACCTAATTCTGATTTTAAGCATAGCTGGGATGGAGTACATAGAGGCTTAATAAATGCAATGCTTTGTGTGAAGATGTATAAATGTATTTATGTAGACATAAGAGCAAAAAGTTTTATGGGGGTCTAGAAGTACCAAAGCTAGCTGATCATCTACTGATTCATCTCTCTCATCATCAGTATCATAGCATTTGTCTCTGAAGATTCCCTAATCTTTATACCTCCCTGATGGTTTTGATCTTGAAGTTTTGCAGTCTTTTTTCTTTGATCCGGTGCTTTCGCAACTCCTTTTCCTTTGTCCTCCTGAGGGGACGTCATCGAAGGCCTCCCAAGGTGATTGATATTAGGAGAAGCATTGTGGCCATTGGAATGACTCTGAGTAGTAGTGTTTTGATCATCTGATAATTGTTTCCTTTTGCAACTTAGTTTAAAATCCAAATAGAGAAACTTAGTTTAATTCTGGTACATGTTTTAGAAATTCTGGAGTATAACACCAAGAGATTTATTTATAGGAATATCAGAGTCCAATTCCTTAATTTCATCAATTATCATCATTCTAGAGATAAGGTCCTTAGAGATTTTCTTAGTGAAAATCTGCTTCAAGAGAGCCATATATATTGTGCTTCGACATCCCTATGTTCTCAAAACATGTTTGCCATATTTCCATTTCTTTATATTTGACTCTGAATCATCAGGTAGGGTTCTATCATTATTGTTGTAACTAAGCACAATTTGATTAGAAAACGAAAAATAAAACATTTTTCACCAAGTCGAAACCATTTAATTTTGAATATTTTTGTGAAGTAATTGATTCAAGTTAATTAGCTATCTACTTTAAAAAATGGGGTGGTTTCTCATTTGGGCTTTCTTCGCAACCACACTTCCTACCAGAATGTTCATTCAGTAATTTATTCAAGGTCTGTTTGATAAAATGAAATTTTGAAATCTACACACTGAATCAATTAAGTTGTTGAATTTTATATTATAAAATTTGAATCAATCCTCAACACTCCCCCTTGATTCAAAACTGCATACTCCAAGTTGTCTTCTGAAATAATCATGCTTTTCCCGAGTAAGTGACTTGGTAAGAATATCAGCCACTTGCTCATTTGTGTTGCAGTAATGCAATTTAATTAGTCCTTTTGCCACAAGCTGCCAAATAAAATGAATGCAAATATCTATATGCTTCGTTCTTCCATGATAGGCTGGATTTTAAGCCATGGTAATTGCAGCTTTGTTGTCACAGAATATTTTGGTTTCTGCAGTTTGTTCTTGACCAAGATCAGCAAGTAGTCTTCTTAACCATATAGCTTGACATGCTGAAGATGTAGCAGCTGTATATTCTCCTTTAGATGACAATAAAGCTGTAGTTTCTTGTTTCTTTGTGCTCCAAGACACAGATCCTGATCCCAAATTAAAAATGTAACATGAAGTACTCTTTCTATCATCTAAACATCCAGCCCAATCACTGTCAACAAATCCACATAACCTGAAATCTAAAACATGACCATACCATAGGCCAAAATCTTTTGTTCCAGCAATATAATGTAAAATCCATTTAACTGCTCCTAGATGATACTTTGAAGGACAATGCATGAACCTTGAACAACACCAACTGAAATATCAGGTCTTGTATCAGTTAAATAAAGTAAGCCACCAACCAAACTTCTGAAATAGCTTGAGTGTACTTGTTCAGTATTGTCTTTTCGCTGCAATTTCTCATTCAAATTCAATGGTGCAGCAGTAACCTTACAATTCAGCATATTGAACCTCTTTAGAAGATCAGTTGCTTATTTCTTTTGTGAAACAAAAACTCCATCTCTCACCTGCCTCACTTCAAGACCAAGAAAATAATGCAAAAGACCCAAATCTGCCATTTCAAATTTGTTCTTCATACAAGTTTTAAAGTCATCAATAAGAGAGGAACAAGAACAAGAACTGGCAGCTGAACACACAAAAAAGAACTGCAGTATCTTAAAGTGCAGTACAAGAAGGACACAAAAAACTAGCTGCAGTATTAAGAGAATTGCAGAGAATTCAACCAGTTTTCAGTACATAAATTCAGAAGATTGAAGTGCCATTTTATAGGCTTACAAGCAACTGAAAAAAGCTAAAACTCTCAACTGAATTCAGATATTATTGTCACTACTGAAATAGAAATTTGAGAAAAATCTGAACTAACTTGACTTGACTAAGTCTCAAAATAATAAAAATTTGAATCAATCCTCAACATACAGTAAGCATTTCTTCAAATACTTTTCTTCCAAATTCTCATATGCCTTGTTATAAGATTCTACAAGACTTGACATTCCAAGCAATTTAGGGAGGTGAATGCCTTACTGAGATTTCTGTTTTACACCTTCCCATTCCTGTAATTCTCGATTGGCATTCAGGTGTTGGGCAGTCATTTTGATAACACCTGGAAGTCCACCCAGCTGTTTAAGAATTGGGTGAACCATATCTTTATGTCCTGTGCTTAGTTTATCATAGTCAACAATGAATTTTTTAAACAATATATGTGCTTCTGGAAGTGATAAGCATGGTATTTCAATTATTTCATCCAATCGCACATTTCTCAGCTCATGTAGATTTTTAGCTACCATTACAACTTTCCCATGCTCATGGTCCTCGTGAATTCCAACATCCTCAAGCTTAACGGATGGAAATAAGTCATCAAGAAGAAGCAAGTATTTCTTCTTAGAAAGAAATGAAGATATTATATCTGCATTCACACTTATTTTCTTACCCCCTGTTATTTTCAGGCGTTCAATAATTTCCTCTTGTACACTTTGAGTGAGTTTCCCTTCATCACTCTCCCTTTGAACTGTTATAAAAATGACATAGTCGACATTCCAATTGCAGTTCAAGGGAGAGGATGAATCAAAGCAATTATTTAGGTTCTTCAGTATATTTGTGGTTCCCATTGCTGGTGCACCGTAGATGCCAATTCTCTTGCATTTTTCGTTCTGCACATGCCGCAACAGATCATCAAGATGCTTTTGATGTGAAGGTACAATATTTCCTAGTTCCTCAGCTTGCATTCTTACAACAATCTTTGGCTTTGCCTGTCTGGTTATATCTTCAAGGTTCAGTTCATTTTTACTGCAGAGACCTTCGGTATTAGCTTGACAACATCTTTATCGAGCCTCGCAAGTTTGAAGAAATTGCGTGTCCATATTTTCTGCTCACCGATGTCAGCTTGATTTTCATTTCCTGCACCATTTGTATTGGTTTCTTCTCCATTTTCTACTTCTTGGGACCTTTGGTTTTCATTCATTGCTGCATTTGTGATTGTTTGGTCTTCAGTTCCTATGTTGAAGCCTGAACCAGATCTAACTCTGGATTCAAGATCTCTGCAAAGCTCTTTGTACAGCAGGTTTATTTTATCAAACTTATATTTGGTCCTCAATACTTTATTTCCCAAAGTAGTGTGTTGTTGACTATTCTCTATGGTTGTTGAGTGACCCTCAATTTCGTCATTGATATCTTTCCAACGTGCAAGAAGATAATCTACTTCATCTCTAAGCTCCACAAAATCGTTAAGCAAATCTATAACCCGTCTTCTCTTGTACTTTATGTACACAAATACGTGCTTAAGAACTGTCAACGTAAATGCTAAGGAGAACCCTGAAAGTGGGAGGCCAACTGACATCCTGCATATTGAAGAACATCTAAGCTAGTAAAAAATACAAACACTTGAAGTCCATAATATTTTTAATCAATTTAATTTGGAGTTATTGTATAATATTTTTAATCAATTTAATTTGGAGTTTTTGTATTTGTGTGGATGACGAACTTTCATAATACTTTGAGTATTTGAATAGCCACATGGAAATGGGAAAATTGGTTATGGAATGTACTCATGTTGATTTTGAGCAAACAGAAGCTGCTAAAGAATAATTAACTTGGAAAGGGAGCAGGCACATAGATACCAATTCTTTTAGGCTAAAGCCGAAAACCAAAATAAATCAATATTTAGATAGATGGACGCACTGCAAGTTTAGTTTACTACAAAATACGAATACAAAACCAAATCATCTTTCTTCATAAGGTAAGGTTAGTTTACTACAAAATACGAATACAAAACCAAATCATCTTTCTTCATAAGGTAAGGTTTTATTTAATTGGTTACTTTTACAGTTTTGAAACCATTCAAAGTACCATTCTTCTTAACTCACCTAAATTGAGTTTACTTTTATTTTTAATAATTGATTTGTTTTGATCTTAGTTATGATGAAGTTAAACCAATATTTCTGTAAACCAAAACTAAAAGGGAAATCATGTTCTAATTTTCTCTACTTTAAAGTAAAAAGAATTTATGCAGTAATATTCTGTCTGGGAGACCTACGTGTGGTTGGTAACATTTTGTAGTAGTTTAGACAGTCAGAGGATGAGGTGTTGCCAGCCTACTCAGGATGGAATTTGATCAATCTGATGTTCTTTGGCTGATTCTAATGCTGCTCAAACCAGACTTAAACTTGGCTTACACGATGAGGAATTTTATTGGAAATAGAAGGCCAGAGTAAAATGGCTCAAGTCTTGGGATCATAGTAGTACAACTTTTCTCAATGCTTTGATCATAGAGAGGCAAGCTAGGGCCAATATTCATTGAATCAGAGGGCGTTCTTGGATTGAAACTGAGATTTATATTGAACAGGAATCTACTGCACTTTTCCAATAGCTCCTGGCCGAATGGTGCTCCCAATCTAACCTTGATGTTTTAGGCACCATGACAAGGATAATCACAAAAGAGGATAATGAGTGCTTTCAGGGCGTTCCAACTATTGGAAAGGCTAAAGGGTGGTTTATGCCCTGGGTGCAGCTAGCTTTGATGGGTTACAAGACAATTCTTTACTAAAGCTTAAGAAAGTACTGGTATAGATATGTTTAATGTAATTTTGGAGTTGAAATTTCGAAAGTGAGAAGCTTTAGAGAGATATTTTTAAAGTGAGAATATATAGAACAAAATTAATGAGATATGAGATGTTTCTCAGAGTTTAGAATTGAAATATATTAAGAAATTCTTGTAATCTCCGTACTTGTTAATAATATCATTGTCGTTTTGTTGTAGATGTAGGTTTCATTTGTTGAATCCAACCACATGAACTTGTGTGTTTTGACTTAGTTTTGTACCTACTATTTTGTTCATAAGCAATTTTGAATATAATCATAATAATCTGGTATCAAAACTTAAGTTAGTTCAAGAAGTTCAAGATGGCTACTGCAAGTACAACATTGAAAATTTTGATGGAAAGAATGATTTGGAATTGTGGAAAATGAAAATACATGCTTTTTATATGAAGAAAATTTCTCAACGACATTAAGAGATAAAGAATACTTGCCTCCAAAAAATAACAGACCAGGAGAATGAGGAATTCTTAAAGAAGGCATATGGTCAATTATTTTATTATTGGCAGATAATATCTTAAGAGAGATTGTTAGTGAAAAAACACCCATAGGATTTGGCTAAAGATTGAGAGTATCTAGATGAAAAAGTTTCTCAGAAGCCAATTATATTTGAAACAACGGTTATATACATTGAGTATGAAAGAAGGTACACTCTATTTAAACAAATAGTGATGTGATCAATAAAGTTATCTTAGACTTAAATAATATCAATATGGAAGTAGAGGATGAGGACTAACCCCTTATTTACTTGTTTTCTTAACCTAAATCTTAAGATCACTTGGTTACCATTTTGTTTTATGGGTGTAACTCAATTTCCACAGAAGATATAAAGACATTATTGAACTCTCATGAGTTGGGGAAAACAATTACCAAATAAAGTGATATGGCTAGTGTGGCAAGTTTGGCTATCCTAAATAGTAAGAATGAAAGAGGAAAAGGGGATAGAAGAAAATTCAGATCAAAGTCTAAATTCAGAAAAAGTTGACAACTGTTTTAATTGTGGACAAAAAGAACATTACAAAAGGGATTGTCAAGAAATCTAAAAAAAGAAGATAAGTGAACTCTATTAGAAATGTTGAAATCGCTAAAGGTGAATTGGATAGTGTAAATGTTCTCATTATTACTATTGGTTACTCGGGTTCAGAGTGGTTATTGATTCAAACTACACTTTCACATGAGTCCGCAAAGGGACTGGTATACTACTTATCATTTTATTTATGGTGATAAAATTCTCATGGGCAATAATATTATTCGTGATATTATTGAAATAAGTGCAATAGAAACTAATATACATGATGGTATTGAGAAAATTTTGATAAATGTCATGCATGCGCCAAATTTGAAGAAAATTTTAATTTCTTTTGATACACTTGATGCAATTGGCTATCACTATAAAGGTAGAAGTGAGTTCTTAATATTTTTAAAAATGCACTAATGGTCATGAAAAAAATTATAGTCTCGTCTCTACATCTTACAGGGTAATACAGTAATAGGTATTGCATTAGTTTCATTTTCTAATTCTGATGATGAGATGGATGTTACCAAGTTGTGGTTATGCCATTAGTGCGTATGAGCAAAAGAGAGATGTTTGAATTAAGCAAATGGGTTTTGCTTTGTGAGAAGGTGATAGGGAAGTTCAATTTCTATAAGCATTGCATGTTTAGAAAATAACACATGGTGAAATTCACTATTGGAGCTCATTAACTAAAGGTATTTTGGATTATGTTCAAATTCCTTCAAAGGGTGGTGTAAAATTAATGTTGACTTTTATTGATAATTATTTTAAAAAGATGTAGATGCAATTTCTTAGGCACAAAGATGAAGTTTTTTCTGTGGTTTTCAAGCATCAAAAGACCGTAATTAAAAAAGCAAACTTGCAAAAAAAGGTTAAAGACTTAAGAACAAATAATGACATGAAATTTTGTAAAGATGAATTCAATGAATTTTACAAAAATAAAAGGATATACAATACAGAAGAATAGAGTTGCAGAATGGATGAATAGAACTGTTGTAGAAATAGTAAGATGTATTCTTTCTAATGTTAGATTAACTAAGGAATTTTGGGGTGAAACTGAAAACACAATTTGTTACTTGGTAAATCAGTCTCTGTCCATAGTAATTGATTGTCAGACTTCAAAAGAAAGATGGTTGGATTCCTCTAAAGATTAATCTAAGCTAAGAGTATTCAATTGTCCTGCATATATTCATGTTAAGGATGGTAAGTTCGAGTTGAAGGTAAAAAAATACATATTTCTAGGGTAACAGGTCATCCAAGTATGTTTTCATTATAAATGTTATCTTTGATGAGTCTACTTTGTTAATGAAGAAGAAGAAGAAGAAGAAGAAAACTAATATAGTTAAGGATGATAGCATTAAGAAACCGTTGAAGTTTGCGGATAAAACTTCCAAAGAAATTCAACACCAAAAGATCCCATTGAAAATGTGGTGGACATTGTTATCACATATGCACCACAAGTACAATAACAAAAAGACTACAGTCTTACATAGGATAGAGAGAGAAGACAGATTAAATAGTCGTAGAAATGTAGATATACAGAATTATTGTCCTATGTATTAAGTGTGACAAATGATGTTGAGTTTTTAGAGTCTGTTACATGTCAAGAAGCCATTGTAAGTTCTAAATCATCAAAATAGACAATCGTTATGAGTAAAAAGATTGATTTTTTTCATAAGAACAAGACATAAGAGTTAGTTGTATCACTAAATTGCAAATGATTTTTGGTTGTAAGTGGGTTTTTCAAAGAAAAGGAGAAAATCCCAAGAGTTGAAGATGCAGAATTTCAAGGCACGATTAATTGCTAAATGTTTTACACAGAAAGAAGGGATTAACTTTAATGACATTTTTCCTCCTATTATTAAACATACTTCTATTTGTCTATTACTATCTATAATGTTCTGCTAAACATAGAGTTGGAACAATAAGATGTTAAAATCGCTTTGTGACATGAAAAGTTGGAAGAAACAATCAATATAAAACAATCAAAAAGGGTTCATAGTTTATAGTAGGGAACATCATGTTTACCGCTAAAAAAATCATTGTATGGCTTAAAGCAATCATCACAATAGTGGTACAAGCAATTTGACACTTTCATAATTAGAAATAGATTCTCTTAAAGTAACTATGATAGTTATGTCTTTTACAATAAACTCTCTAATTGTTCTTCGTTAAACTTGTACGTTGATAATATGTTGATTACCTCTAAAGACATAAAAAAAATCAACACTTTAAAAGTTCAATTAAAATGTGAGTTTAAAATGAAAGATTTAGGTGTAGGAAAGAAGATTTTGAAGATGAAAATTACTAGAGATCAACATACAGGATAGTTGTATCTATTGTAGAAGGGTTATATCAAAAAACGTTCTTCAGCAATTCAGGATGCAAGACCTCAAGGCTATTTAGCACACCTCTTAATAGACACTTTAAGCTTTCATCTATTTTGTTAGCTAGTACTAAGAAGAAGGTGAAGCGTGTGTCTCATGTTCTATACGTTTGTATAGTTGATAGTGTCATGTATGCTATAATACGTACTAGACCAGATCTTTCACATACGGTAAGTATTGTGAGTAAATTCATATATTGTCCGAGAAGAACTTTGTTGGGAAGTTATGAAATGGATATTGAAGTATCTCAAAAGAAATGTAAATGTTAGTTTAATTTATGAACAAAATCGTGGGT
Organism: Gynochthodes officinalis; assembly: GCA_020080225.1. Taxonomy (NCBI): domain Eukaryota; kingdom Viridiplantae; phylum Streptophyta; class Magnoliopsida; order Gentianales; family Rubiaceae; genus Gynochthodes; species Gynochthodes officinalis. Next base: position 29,267,046 of record CM034625.1, on the reverse strand, counting down.
TTGGCGGGCTTGCTGGTTATGTAGATCAAATTATGCAGAAGATTTGGATACAATTAAGGCAAAGTACATGGCTTTAGCAAGATTGTGAATGACATTATTTAGTTGAATAATTTGATGCGGTAACCGACAAAATGGTCCCTCTCAATTCCTTTAATAATCTTTTTATCCCTCAAATTTAAAATGATGAAAAAAGGTCCCTAACATTTTATTAGTATGCTTTTTTAGTCCTTCGTCACAATTCCATTCAATTTTCTGTCAAAATGACAGTGTTACTAAAACCAAAATTTGACAGAAAATTGGATGAAATTATGACGAAGGACTAAAAAAGTATACTAATAAAATATTAAGAATATTTTTTCGTCGTTTAAATGTGAGGGATAAAAAAGATTATTCGTTAATTTGTGAGGAATCATTTTGTCAGTTACCTCATAATTTGATTGGTGAATTGGGTACAGAATTAAAGCAAATAGCTATCTATTGGGACAGTGAAAGTACCATACACTCGACAAAGAGCCAAATGTACCATGAAAAGATCTAACATAGTGATGTTAGGTATCATTTTGTTTAATAATAGGTTTTGTCTCAAGTGTTAATTTCTATAGAGAAGATCAGGACCGCCGATAATCTAGTAGATATATTGACTAAGTCAATTCTGTTGTTTAACTTTAAGCATTGCTTGGTTTCACAAAATGTGTAGTTTGAAATAGGGACCCTTTGGGGGTGCAAAGGCATTATGGTGCAAAACAAGTCAATGTGGAGATTTGTTACATTATGTCTTGTTTTCCAAATTGGGATGGGATTAGAGAACTTTTCTCCACTTTCATAATTTGGCGTTTTCCTAATACTGTTAGGAATTAGGTGCTAACTCTTATGAAATCTTACCTTATATTTTGTAACACTAATCCAAATTAGATTTGGATTAATTTTCTACTTTATCAGTATATATAGATTTAGCGGAGCTATTTTCTCATATGATAGAGATTTCAAAGAGAGTTTTCAAGGTTTCAAATAGATATTTTTAGAGTGAGAAGGTGTAGTACAAAATTAATGAGAAATGAGGTGTTTCTAAGAGTTCGGAGTTAAGACAAATTAAGAAATATTTATAATTTCCAAAATTGATGATAATATCATTGTTGTCTTTGTCGTGGATGTGGGCTTGATTTTTTAACCCAAACCACATTAAATTATGTGTTTACATTTATTTTTTGCTTTTATTTTTCTAGTTTTGAACATTTTGAGTTATAATTATAACATAGAATGCATTTGTTAATAAAAGAAAAATAGTTGTTAAAGTGTTGTTGGCTCAAATATTCATTCTTTTCTATTTTTGCTAAGAATAAAGGAGGCAATGTGATTTTAAATTTGGACATATATAAAGCTTATAATAAAGTCTCATGGGTTTTCTTGATGTATTTGATGAGAAGATTTAGTTTTGGTGAGCAATGGAATGATATGATTGGAGAGTGATTTCAAACTGTTGATTTTCTAGTCTAGGTAATGGCATTTCTCATGGGTTTTTCCCTTTTGCACTTGGTTTGAGACAATGTGATACTTCTTGCTTACCTTCGTTTGTTTATGGAGTAAAGGCGTTGTCAAGGGGACTCAATACTTTAATGTTCGATTTGAGATTTACGATTTTTAATGTACCCTAATCTTGCTCTCGTATCTCATGTGCATACAATGACAATGTGTTTATATTTTTTGTGGGTAATATTAGAACATCTCTTTGTTATGTTAATGAAGAGATTTCTAATTATGAAATTGTCTTTGAACAAAAGATCAATACTAATAGGAGTGGATTTTACACTAGGCTGAAAGCTTCTCTTAGTAGGTAGGCTATCATTGTTAGTGTGACTAGATGTTCCTGTGAGTTAGTTCCTTGTCAAATACTTGGATGTCCTATTTTTATTGGAAGAAAAGAAAATTCTGTTTAACGGCTAATGTCAATGTGTTTGTATTAAGCTAAACTCCTGGACAAAGAATTTGCTCATATATACATACATTTATGTGTGTGTGTGTTATATTTATACATTATTCCTCTGCAACCTCACAAGGCACTCCCTTGGCTAGTTTGAATAAATTTGTTGAAATGTCCCGTTCAAATGAGTTAGAAATTGATACTTATTTTCTACTTTAAAATTAGACTTATGGGATTTGATATTATTATCACTACAAGAAAATTATTTTTTTCCGACAGAAAATCCACATTTCCGTCGGAAAAATTAAGATTTCCGACGGATTTCCGTCGGAAATCTTCCGTCGGAATAATATTCGTCGGAAAAAACTTTTCCGGCGGTTCACTGGCGGAAATCTAAATTTTCCGACGGATTTTGCGACGACCGCCGGACAATAAAAAATTATATTTTTACCGACGGATTGCCGTCGAAAAGTAAATAATTTCCGACGGATGTCCGTCGGAAATTAAATAAAATTTTCAAAAAAAAAAAATAATTTCCGACTGTATTCCGTCGGAACATTAATAAAACTTTTTTAAAAAATAAGTAATTTCCGACGGATGTCCGTCTGATAATATTTAAATTTTTTTAATAAATAAATAGTTTCTGACGGATATCCGCCGGAAATTAATAAAATTTTAAAAGAAATAAATAATTTCCGACGGAATTCCGTCGGAAATGTAATAAAAATTTTTTTAAAAAAATAAATTCCATTTTAACAAAAACGAAAAATTATTTTATACACATAAATTTGACAAAAAGTAATACTATCCTAATCGTTGTTCGTATCCGTGCTCGAGTCAGTATCTTCATTGTTGCTCGTTTTTTTTTTCTTCTTGCCGCATTTTTCCATTTTCTCTATCTTTGCCTGTAGACTCTGAATTAGCTCCGTCATTTGTTGTCGCCCAGTACTGACCTCTTCAGTCAGTTCGGCCACTCTGTGACGCATCAGATCATACTAGCTTGTGATACAACAATCGAAGGTGATGCTGAATATGCAGAGCGACTGGTAGAAGGCTGATTCCCCATCCCATAAACTCTACCCTTGTAGACTCCACCGGCAGCCTGAGTAAATAATTCTTCATCACTGCGTGGGGGATTCTGCGTCCACGCAGTACTATCATCTGTCGTTTCAGCCTGAGTGAGTCTTTCTTCAGCCGCAAGAGATTGAAAAGCGTTCTATAAAGGGAAAAAAATATATTACACATTTTTATTTATTAATAAACTAAATAGATTTTGTAAAAAAAAGTATTTTTACTAAATAACTCACATATGTAGCCTCAGCACGGGAATCAACCCACTGATCCCGCTCTCCAGTCTCGGGATTTTTTTCCTTGTGGCCAATTAAGAAAAGGTCAATCTTTGATGGCCTTTTGCCCATAGTCTTTTCCTACATATTGTATAAATATTAGATTAACAAATCATATTAAATAATACATAAATGACATTGAAACAAAAAAAAATATAAATATTCTTACAAGTCTCGCTGCATGTGTAGCAAGTGATATTGAGCCGCAAGTATTGAGAGACCCGCCTTTCTCTGAAGCACGAGCCTCCTTTGCCTGAATTTGACTTTTTTTGAATGCTTCAGACGCCCAATGTTTTTGAAGGCATTCCCAGACGTGGTCGCCTATCCATTGCGGTCTTGTCTTTCTGCGGCGGATTTGATGAAAAATATCCGCAAAGCGCTTTGCCCCTCATATTTCAAACGCTCGGCGAATGTTTTCATCATTTCTTGGCAACCAATAAACCTTGCGCTACAAACATAAATGACGACATTAGTAATTATATAACTTATAATTTATATAAATCAATATAAATAATAATATAACAGTAAAAAATTACCTTAAACTCCGAAAACATCCTCTCGCGAGCCTCTAGTGGAATTTCGCGCCATACTGCCCAAGGTTTTTCAAAGTGGGCTTTGATTGCATTGTAAATTGCACCCGCAGCAGTATGACTCGGAATGAATCTAAAAATATAAACAAAAGAAGCAATCAATATTAAAATTTTAATTGAATACAAGTATTATTTAAAATAAATGCTAAAAATTTTACCCGGTAAAAGTCTCGTCTGGTATGATATATCTTGCATCATCCTCCTCCCGTACATGATCCAATGGAGGCTCGATCTCGGCTTCGCCATCATCACGATGCTTCGAATGCGGTGGTGATGATGATGGTCTAGATCCATCTCCAGTATGTGTGATGCGCAGCGGTGATGAAGATGGACCCGATCCATCTCCAGTGCTCTGTGCTGAGCCGGCTAAGAGTGGACGACTCAAAGTGAACCCTGACGGAAGGGGACGCAATTGTGTATGCTCCGACGATCGCAAACTAGCACGACCTCTGTCGTGACTTGCACGGCGACCTCTGCTCTGATCTTTATCCATTTAATTAAAATCCTACAATATCTAACAAAATATAACGAGGTGTGATTTCGTGTTGTCTCTAGATACTAAATATGTTACCTACTTTATTTCTTTTTTAAATTAAAAAAAAAAAAGAATTTTCCCTAGTAGTGTATCCTTATTTTCTTTAATCAAACAATTCTATATTATATTTGTAGTCACACTTTGCTTAATAATTTTTAAAAAAAATGAAAAAGGGGGTGTCAAGGGATTGTTTGCTCCTCTCCAATAATAAGTTTTTAGAACATTGATTAATAATTGAGATAGATTTTAGAAAATTTGGTTCGAATTAGTTATAAGTAACATCATTATAATGCAAAAAGCAAATATATAAAAAGAAAATGCGCTTGTTTAGATATTAGAGTATGAAATTGAAATTGCACACTTTTTGGTTAAGATGTCATTACAGAATGTCCATTTCTAGTCAATAGTAATGAGAAATTTTATGTCCTTTTAATTTTAACTACCACAATCCATTGTCTGCTGCTTTTAATTGGAAATTTTACTTAGGGTCAATTTGATTCTATATTAGGATTGAAATTACGTTAAAATTAGAGAATTTTTTTTATTCTATTTGATTGAGTCTTTATAATTTTGTTCTTATTTCATCTTATTTATAATATTTATTTTACAATATTTTCAAATTATGTAAATAAATTATAAAATTTAAACTTAAATCTATAAAAGTATATTTAATTCTAACCCAATTCTAATTCTTACAAGGAGCCAAACAGATACTAGTTTTGGAAAATTTAATTAGTAAATTATACAAGAACGAATTGCAAGTGAAAAAAAAACGAAATTAATTTTCGCAATAACGACAAGTGCATAAAAATATCCTAACCCATGAAAACGAAATTGCGAGAGAGCAACACAAACATTGCAATGCGTTCACCAAATAAATTCAAAACTATATTCCGTGTGAACCTCTTAGGATTCAATTGCAAATTAATGCTTGTGAATTTCGTTTGGGGTTGGGCTTTGAGTTGGAGTGAAACCTTGTTTACTTAAGGTTTGTCAAGCTTGGACTTGTCCAAAAATGTACATTCATTTGAAAAAAACTTCCTTAAAAAAGAGAAACAAAATCACAACCCCACAAGGGCCACAATTGCAAGTACACAAAAACTTTCATCAAATAGAGTATTATTCTATGACCGGCCATAAAGGAGAAGAGAGCCAATAATGCAAAGAAGGCAGTCATAAATCATAATCCCAGTAGAAGATACACACATTGATACATACTGCCAACCAAATCAAACAGCAAACTAAAAGTTCAAAATGTCATTAAAAAATTTGGAATACAACTCATCATCCCAAAATAAAATGACAATTGAACCATTGCATACTTCCCTTTTTTTCCTGTCTCTTTTAATCTGTTGCCGTGTTGGGCTTTGAGGATTAGTGACAAACCAGTTAATGTAGCGGCTGAGGTTAGTCCTAATGGGCTGCTTGGAGTTATATATTCTACAAACTATATCTATGGCCATTTCCTCCCCAACTTCTGCAAGCCTTTGTCGGGCACTTTTTTTTTTTGTTTTATCCTCTCATGAATTTGTTTTGTCATTGCAGAGCATATCAAGCAAAAGTAGATTCATATTCCAGCCCTAAAGTCCAAGTAGTAGAGATTGATGCACTGCTTACTAAATTTAGAGAACTAACATTCATAACTAAAATGCCATGACAAGATCAAGATTCATTGAAATTTATGAACTTGAATAACCATGTAATCTTAAACGTAAAAACTAAATTTAAAGAGTGACGATATTGATATTATATTTTGTATTATTAATTTTTTCAATCACAAAAAATATAATTATAAATGACCTTTTTACTTTTCACGACACGTGACAAGCATTAATGGTAAAAAATAGATGTTAGAATCATTAAGTCAATATTGCACTTCCATTTCTAGTTTGTGGTAATGTCTTGTAACAACAAGCTTTCTTTTATCCCCATTTTCAACCAAGTGCAATTCCACACTTGAGAATGAAACTAAGTAGTGGCTTAAATGAAAATGAGATGTTGATTATTAAAATTTGCATTGTCATATATACTCCATGAAGTACTCCACTTCATCTTCATTCATATGACATAGGATAATTATCTATCAACATGACTTATCATGAACTCCACCATAATCGGGATGACCAAACCATCGACAGCTTTCCAATCAACGCACTAAAAATTGTTTTTTTAGCGGCTATCCGAATTCAACACCCATTCTTCATACGATACCAGGTGGGAAGAAAACATAAAAAGGCAATCATGACTCCATTCTACATACATTTACTACTGAAAACCAAAACCGATTTCCTTCCACTAAATCAAGTGCAAACTTAAATCCAAATCCAAATGAAGTTATCAATTAAAGAAAGGAAATAAATCCAGGAAAAAACCCAATCGCAAAAGTAAAACCTAGGACTCATCAATCGGAAGCCAAAAACGAGAAAATTAAATATCGCACGGCCAATTAACAATATGCCACAAACCAAAACAAATCGAAACTAGAACTAGGCAGTGCGGTGAATAAAAAAGTAAAAAGATGAATAAAAAAGTCAAAAGCAATACACCTTAGGAAATTGAAGAGATGGGTTACTCACAGTGAGTTTAGTTAGTCCCTGAATACCTTTCAAGCTCTGAAGCTTGTTCTGAACCACCGATAACCACTTCAAATTCACACAAGACTGCAAACTCTGACTTCAAAAAGCCCAGTTAATCGAAAAGGTACTTTAAAATATAACAATAATAAGCATTAAGTCATTAACGAATAGCAGCAAATAGGTCATAAACAGCTTAGGAATTACGATTACCTCAACTGAAGTCAAATTATTGAAGCCAAGATCAAGTCTTTCTAAATTCTTCAACTCACCCAAGCATGAAACCTTAAAAACAGGGGGAAAACAAATCAAACTTGAGTCTTTAATACTAAACAAATTACCAAAATAAGAAATAAAAACATGGATTATTAGCAGGGAGATTCGGGAATTACATTAGAGAGAGCTTTATCAGTGAGAGTAAGACTCAAAATAGTGGTGGATTCACGAGCATTATTGACATAAGAAAACAAAATTAAAAGTGAACAATTTACTAGTGGAGAATGGAAAAATCTTCCAAATGAAATGCAAAACTATAAAAAGGGCAGGACATCCTATATCATGATTTTGTTCTGGACTACTATTTCATGGCAAATTTCATCATTAGGTTTGTTTGGGTTGATTCTTGCAAACTTCCTGTAAAAGAAACCTTCCAAAACCAAAGACACCATATAGCAAAAAGATTTCCACATAGCACAGGCCGAAGATGCAGAAGACAAACAACAAACAGAAAACCACCACAAAAAATTTAGAAACCATAATAGAAAAGGACAACCTACAAAATCAGTGGCACATTCACACCCATTAGACATTAGCCACAAAATCATCAATGAAACAATTTAAGGTGAAAAAAGATCGGAAATTCGACACTTCGTCAATCTCAAATTAGGGCAAAATCCAAAAATTCAAACACAAATTCCCAACAAAAACACATACAAAGCCAGAAAAGAAACCAAAAACAACACCTTCGGCAATCTGAATCATGAATGACTCCTTGGCGGTGGAAGAGACAAGAAATGAAGAAATTTGGGGAAAAGGGAGGCGGGAGGGCGAGAGGAAAGAGGGGGGGAAAAAGGTAAGAAAAATTGAGGGGGGCAGGTGGGAGACGGGAGGGGAGGGCGCGCGGGAGGGAGGGGAAAATGGGAGGGAGGGGGAAAAGGGGGGGTTTTTATGTAGTTTGACATTTCAGATGGATATCCGTCGGAAAAAGTAATTTTTTTTACTCCTCTAAAGACATTCCGACGGATTATCCGTCGGAACGTGTTTTTTATTTTTTATTTTGAATATTTCCGACGGATAGCCGTCGGAAGTTTAAATATTTTTTCATTTTTCTTAAAATTCCGACGGTTTTTCCGTCGGAAATTTTTAAAATTTTTTAATTTTCCGCAAGAACTTCCGACGGATTATCCGTGTCGGAAATGTGTTTATATTTTATTTTGAATATTTTCCTTAAAGTTTTTTATTTTTTTTGAATATTTCAGCCAACTCATTTTTAAAGTATTTTTATTCATATTATTTACCTCCTTTTTATCATAATTGTTATTTCTTTAACTATTCAAAATACATATATTGAAAATAATATATTTTTATCTATCTCTGTTTGTTATTTATTTAAGTATTTTAAGAAAATATATACCCTTTTTTTTGAAAAGAAAGAGTTTGTATCCCATATAAATTTTGAATACTTCTAAAATATGCAATAAAAAAATGAAAATATTTTACTCAAATTTTAAAAAAAAAATGAAAATATTTTACTCAAATTTTAAAATATTTCATAAATGAAAAATAATTATTTATACACGTTGTAATTAGTGAATTAAATTATTTTCAAATATTAAGGTTATTTAAATCAGTCATCCACTCACTATTTCTTAAAACGTCTTTTTAATTCAAAACATTATGCATAAGAATCAATTAGTAAAATAATACAACATATATATCCTAAAATTATGTAAAAAAAAATATTATTTAGTCTGAATATATATCCTCGAATTCTTCTTCAGGACTCGTTTCTTCGCTGTCTACAAATTCTGTCTCTTCATCTGAAGCATTGCTCACGTGTTTTTCTTCATCATCCTCATCATCCCCATGCATGTGCATTTCTACATCAACATCTTCATCATTATTGCACTGAAAATCTCGGAGACTATCTTCTAAATCATCGTCTACAGTGTATTCCACGTTTGATGTGTCAGTTTGGAATGCTATGTCTAATGAATCCTCCACTTCGACCCTACCCACTGGTTTTGTGTTAATCACAGCCCACCATTCAGACTTATCAGGTCTCAAAGGATAAGGAACATAATACACTTGTCTAGCAGTTTGTGCAATCACAAATGGGTCAAATGTACCGTATTGTCTTGTATATCTCACATCAACTAATTTATATTGTGGATGTACCTTTGTTCCTGATGGTCTCCGTGTGTCGAACCAGGTACAGTAAAATAATGTTACTGTTTTAACGAGATCTCCTGATGAGTATTCCAGTTCCACAATGTCTTGAAGAACTCCGTAATAGTCAACCTCGCCAACTTCACTGACATCACCTCTGACCCATACACCACTGTTTATCGTCTTTCTTTTTTCAGACCATGTCGCTGTGTGAAATTTGTATCCATTTACAAAGTAAGTATGGTATGATTTCACCTTTCGACTTGGTCCCCATGATAGAGCATGTAGATTTGGGTTGGTCACTCCGTTGGAAACATTTTGTACCTGTGATTGAATTAAAAAAAACTTCAATATTTAAGTTACAATGAATTTACATCTATTGCGTAGTAGATATTTGCAGGCTAATGACCACTTACATAATCTTTGAACCATGTACTAAAATGTTCACGAACAGCTTCATTTCCGTAATAATTTCTGAAATCTCTGAAATATATTTCAATCATTAATGTCGCGAGTAGATTACATAAGAAAAATGGTAAAAGAAACATAATCAACATACTATACCTCAGAGTTGGTTGGATCTCCTCACAATTAAGCAGAACGCACTGTTTTGCAGCGTAGAGCTCATTATCGTCTAACCACCGAATAGTTGGTTTTCCTGATGCTCTGCCCGTAAGATCAAATATTGACAAAGATGGAGGGTTCGTACTAGGACCTCCATCATCATGCCGATTCACTCTATTTCTTAAACTCGGGATATGCTTCTCAAAATAGAATGAACAAAAATGTGAAGTTTCCCTAGCAAGGTATGCTTCGCAAATCGAACCCTCGACTCTAGCCTTTTGTTTCACTGACCGTTTACACTTCCCAATGTTCCTACAATTGAAATTCGTCAAACAACATGTTCGGGAACTAAAATTAAAATTATATATACGTAATTAGGAAAAAATAGGTTTACTTACCTTTCAAAAGGATACATCCACCTATATTGAACCGGCCCTCCAAGTCTGGCTTCTTCTACTAAATGAATAGGAAGATGCTCCATTACATCAAAAAAACCAGGTGGAAAGATTTTCTCCAACTTGCACAGTATAACAGGGATATTATCTTGCATTCTGTCTAAATATGTATCTCTCAAAGTGCTCGAACACAAGTGCTTGAAGAATTGACTAATCTCTGTTATTGCTTTCCAAATATTTTCAGGAAGTGAATTGAATACAACGGGAAGCAAATTCTCCATTAAGACATGACAATCGTGGGATTTTAACCCCGTTAATTTTCCTTCTTTCAGTTGGACACACCCATCTTGAAGACGCAAATTTGATGCATACCCATCTGGCATCTTCAAATTCTTTATCCATTCACAAATATTGCGTCTTTCATCCAATGTGAATGTGTATTTTGCCTTCGGTTTAGAATACTTGCTTTGCTTTTTGTAAGTGCAATTCACTCACTACAATGCTTCATCGATCCAATCTTGCCTTCACATTATCTTTGCTCTTGTCCTTTACATCCATATGATGTTGAACAAATTATCAAAGAAATTTTTCTCAATATGCATGACATCTAAATTGTGGCGAAGCAAGTTATCTTTCCAGAGGCAATTCCCAAAATATGCTTTGTTTTGTCAGGTTATCTTAATGCCATATCCATGAAGTCTAAAACTTCCCGCCTCATATATCTTAGGAATAGATGAAATTCGATGCCCAAATCTCTTCCCTGCATAACCTTCGCGGTGGATCATCAACTTCAACACGATTTTTAATGAATCCGACACATTCGTCCCCGAATGTATGATCAGTCCTAACCATCGCCGATGACAATCAAACCACGAATTTTTCCCGCTTTCTTTTAAATAGAATGCTTTCAGATCCTCCATGCAAATCGCAAGCCAATCTCCCAACCGATCACCCGGATAACATTCCATATGCAAGAAAATCATTAATTGTCCACATAAGTGCAAAGACGATATTGAAATTTTCTTTTGTGAAAATATCATATGTCAAAACTCCAACATGCCACAACAATTTCAATTCATCCATTAAGGGTTGCAAGTAGACATCAATTGAATTCTTTGGATTATGCGGGCCTGGAATGACGCAACTCAAAAATAGATATGAAGTTGTCATGCACATCTCAGGTGGAAGATTATACGGAGTCACAAAAATTGACCAACATGAATAACGAGTAGATGACATACTAAAGGGTGTAAAACCATCCGCACACAAACCTAACCTGATATTCCGCGGCCCGCAAAGAAAACTGGATATTTTTCATCAAAATGTCGCCATGCTAACCCATCTGGATGGATGACACAATACACCATCCGCCTTCTATTCACATAATGCCACCTCATACGCGTGCGTAACTCATGAGGCATACAATCTCTTAAGCCGGGGTATTAGAGGAAGGTAATGCATCGACTTCAGTGGGACTCGCTTTCCTTTGCTAGTCGATTCACTTTTATAACGAGGGTGTTCACAAAATTTACACTCCTCTAAGTGATCGTTCTCGTTGTAGTACAACATACAACCAGTTGGACAACAATCAATCTTCTGGGCAGATATTCCTAATTTAGACACCAACTTTTTAGAATGATAATAACTTTTTAGAATGTCTATTTCTTGTTGGGGGTTAACCTCTCTCATCAATTCAATCATGGCATTCATGCAGTCGTGTGGTACGTTCTAATCTGACTTGATGCTCATTAGTCTAACAGCTGTGGATAATTCAGAATGAGTCGAACCTTCCCACAACGGACGACATGCAGCCTCTAACAAATCATAAAATTTTTTAGCTTCTTCATTAGGAGGCTGTTCAGTATTTTGCACAAATTCACGTTCACCACTACCCATAAAATGAGAATTTGCTGCATCTCTTATCATATCATGATATCGACTACTTTCTGCATTATCTGTTCTTGCGATATTCCTCCGCTACGCAGATATGTAGCATATATAGAGTCAAAATTCGGAGGCTCTACCTCACCATGGTCAATCCACCACCAATATTTAGGTTTAAAACCATTCTTATATAAATGAACCACCACATCTTCTGGACCAAACATTTTACCAGACTTACACTTTCTGCAGGGACACCGAATAACTCCTTCATTCTGATAGTTAAGAAGAGTACAAGCATGTTGCACCTAATTCATTTACCCCACTAATAAATTCATCGCTAAACCTCTTACATTAGGTCCAATTCATTATACATCCAACTACGATGTCGAATGAAATCCATCTACACGTATATAAAATTAAATATCACAGTAATAAAAATATAACATTAATATAAAGCATAATTTATGTCACGACATAAAATTAATATAGCATGACCACGATATATAAAAAACTACGGTGTTGAATGAAATCCATCTACACATATATAAAAATAAATATCCCAGTAATAAAAATATAACATTAATATAATGAATAATTTATGTCACGACATGAAAATAATATAGCATGACCACGATATATAAACAACTACGGTGTCGAATGAAATCCATATACACATATATAAAATTAAATATCACAGTAATAAAAATATAACATACATATACTGCATCATTTATGTCACGACATAAAATTAATATAACATTACCACGATATATAAACAACTACGGTGTTTAATGAAATCCATCTACACATATATAAAAATAAATATCACAGTGATAAAAATATAACATTAATATAATGAATAATTTATGTCAAGACATAAAATTAATATAACATTACCACGATATATAAACAATTACGGTACCAAATACAATCCATCTACACATATAAAATTAAATATTATAGTAATAAAAAATAAACTACGTACCTTGTTAAAATGTCAGATTTGTGTTCTTTACGTACAATTATTTATCTAGAAGAATAAAACCTTGGATGAAAATGAAAAATAAACGAGTTATTTTGGTTGAATGGAGAAGAAGAAGAAAATAATGGAGAAGGAGATAAGCTCTTATAGTGATTTTGTTAGATTTAGATGTTGAGCTCTAGAGATGGGAGAGCAAAGCTGATCGATGAAAAACTCGGCCTTTCAAATGTTGTGCTGATCAATGGCGAAGCTCACAAAGAAGAGCTACAAAGAATGACAGAAAAAATACAACAAAGAAGAAGAGAATGCTCGCGAAAGTGTTGATAAAGCCGAAATTTTCGATGGACATCCGTCGGAAAATGTCGGCACCGTCGGAATTACAAATTTTCCTACGAAAATCCGTCGGAATTTAAAACTTTCCGACGGACATCCGTCGAAAAATGTCGGTCCGTCGGAATTACATTTTTTAAAATATTTTTTTGTCCAAATTCCCACGGAATTTCCGTCGAAAATTTTTAAATTTTTTTATTTTTAACAAACTATTTCCGACGGATATCAGTCGGAAATATAATTTTTTTTTTATATTATTTTGTCAAATATTCCGACGGATACTCTGTCGAAAAATTTTAAAAATAATTTTTTTTAAAACTCTTCTGACGGATTGTCCGTCGGAATATATTAGCGCCACCCGGCGCCAATATTTCCTACGGATTTCCGGCGGGTTTCCGTCGGAATTATTTTTTTTCGACAGATATCCATCGGAAATGTTGCCGCCGCCTTGCAGTCCGCTTTTTCCGACGGTTTTCCGTCGGAAATTTTCGACAGATTAATGCCGTCGGAAGATTCCGTCGGAAATTTCTATTTTTCTTGTAGTGTATGTATATATATGCATATTTGTGAAATATATATGAAGTTCAAAAGAAAATAGATTAATGGTTAGAAAGGAAATGATACTATGTGTAACGAGTAGAGCAAGTGTTGCTACAGTAACATAAGTGCTATTTTCTTTGCCCGTATTTAAATTAGAAATCATAGGCTATGTTTTGATTGTGATTTATTTGAGAAATTTTCTATTGGAATGTGTGAAAATTTTGGTGGAATTTTTTGTAGAAAAAGTATTTTAGAGGGAAAATAAAAAAAGAAAATTTTTTAAAATTATGTGAGGAGAATTTGGGAGGAAAAATTTAAATTTTAAAATAAAAAAGTGTTTGAATTTTTTTTTTGAGAAAAGTTAATTTTTGGCAAATAAAACTCAATCCAAACAAAGCCATAAATTCTCCTAATTCATGTTTAACATGTTGGGATACTTTTTCATACAAAAGAATAAAAGTTATTCTTTTATTGATCGAATCCACTTCAAATTGATTCCTTATTTTAATGATTTTATATTATTCTAAAAGATATTAAAGTTAGATAATACACTTTTACCATCACGATTTCGCCCTACAAATGATATTTACATATCCAAATTGCATTATGATAATAATTTGAGATATGTGGATCCTATTTACCCGTAAATGATCAAATTACTTTCTATAGTAAAATGTGAGATATTTAATAAATTATCTTAGCTAATAGATTCAATGTATATAGTTTTGTGATAATTGTGTTAAAGGTGATTTTTTAACTTCATTATTCTCAATTTTAATAATTTGAAATGATTAAATATACTTATTGAAGTATACATTTGAGATTTTGAGTAGATCAAAGAATAAAGTAAAGTTTGAAATTTTCAGTAAAGGTATTTTAATGTTTCGATAAGATCATTATAGTGAATAAATTAATCAAATTCTAAATTATCTAACTAAGAATGTGACTCTTGTTGGTCAAATTCTAAATTATGTAAATAAGATCATGATAGTCAAGACACCTGAACACTTACAAGAAAATTTCTATTAGCCTAATATGGATCAGGATGTTATGAAATATATTGCAGGCTATCACACATATCATATTGCTAAAAAATCATGCACAAAACACGGATTTGGACAATCCACTTCTAGTTTCTAATGCCCCATGCAGGGATGTGAGCGCGAACTCTATTCTTGGATCACTTCTGTAAAATGACACATTTTATACTCGTGGTAAGACTATTGAAGCAACTTTTATTGCCTATCTCTACTTTGAAGAAATTGTGAACTTATTTAGTTTTATCAAGACCATTACTTCTAATCATGATTGTAAACTTACGAGTTATTTTTGGTGTACTCTTTGGAGAAAACTTCTAGCTACTCTAAAATTCGGCTCTACTTGCTACCCTCAAATGGAGAGACAGAGGCAGTCAATATAAGCTTAGAAAATCCTTTGCACAGCTTAGTGGGCAAAAATCAAAGGTAATGGGATCCTATTCTGGCTCAAACTAAATTTGCTTATAACAGGTCTTCTAGCCAAAAAACTGGGAGAAGTCCTTTTTGAAGTAGTTTATGTCAAAAAATCTTTAAGTCGTCGAGATTTTGTTCTACACCCATTACTCATTCTTTTCAAATGGATGCTGAGGAAAAAGCTAAGTACATCAAGATATTGCATGAGCAAGTTCGCGATCAAATTTGCAAGCAAGATGCCAAGTATCAAAAGCAGATGAATAAACACAAAAAACCAGCTTCTTTATTCTTTTCAAACAGATGCTAAGGAAAAAGCTGAGTACATCAAGATGTTGCACGAGCAAGTTCGTCATTCAATTCGCAAGCAAAATGCCAAGTATCAAAAGCACATGAATAAGCATGAGAAACCAACTTCTTTCAAGATTAGAGATGTGGTGTAGACTCATTCTTGAAAAGAAAGGTTTCCTTGTAGGAAGCATGGTAAACTCAAGGTCAGAAGTGATGGCCCTTTCAAGGTACTTGCAAGAATTGGGATAATGCCTACAAGACTGAGTTACTTGGTGGCTATGAAGTTTTAGTAATCTTCAATATAGTTGATCATTCTCCTTACGTTGAGGACGACATTGATTAAGACTCAGGTGAAGTTTTTTCCAACCCTGGTAGTAAGACATTATAGTGTCATCAAAAAGTATAAGACTTGATGGATACATAGTCAATCAAGTTTTTACCCAAATTCCCAATAAAACATATCCCAAGACTAACGAATCAAAAGTGTTGTAAAACCTTATTTTTAGTCAAAATTTTGAGGATTAAACTGTATCAATTTAAAAGGAGTTAGCCCATGGTATATGATTGGGTTGCTGTTTGAGTCTAGTTTAATATAGAATAAACGATGCTTGATTTGGAGCTTTCTACAGCCCGCAATGATCAATTTACCAAAATTACACATGTCTGAGTGACAAAGCATTGTTTATGGGTAATTGGTATACATTACTAAAATATCTTGATACTCAAAGATACTAAAGTAATTGTTATACATTATATATTAGAGTGATAAAATCAACGTATCTTAAAATTCAACATTACTAAAGTAATTGCTAAATATTATATAATTCATACAGATTTCGAATGTTATACGATCAAAGTTACACGATCAAAATTTTAACTAACTAGTAATCATATTAGGTCACATTTCTAATCTCATGGGTTCAATGTGAATCTTTCTCACTTTTTGTGTGTGTCTATATGTGTATGAATACCCAGTCATTCGAAAAAAAATCTTGTCCATCGTCTACTTTCTTCCAAACCTATATTGGATTCCAACATAAACCTAATTTATTCCAACTTTAAATTAGATTTTCGCGCGTTGTCTCAAATTTATTGTGTAAATTTTTGTTGCAATTGTTTATAAAATAACACTGATATTATTTGTAAGTGTTATTCAAAACATAACGCTCTCTTCCAATATACTGATTGTTATATATTTAATGAAAATATTTTCATGTTGTGTCAGTTTGTCATTTGAAAGAATTTAATTCAGTAGTTGAATGGAATGAGTAAAAAACTAAAACGTAATTAAGATATCAATGAAAAAAATATTTATTAGTTTAAAAACGTAATGCCCAAAATCATCTATTTGTCGAACAACTTAGAAAGGGTATGTGCTCAACAGTCTCCACCTTAAACTTTAGGGCAATAAGTTTGTTTTAAAAAAATTAGTAATATTCTATTTCAGCTGTCCTCCTATACTTTCTATTGCGACCCTGACTACCATAATCTTGATTTTTTTTTTAATTGTAAAATTAATGGATCATTGGATTTTCAATAAATCAGGAGGTAGCATCAGGGTAAAATCTAGTCTCTTATTGTGACACGACAGTTAAAATAAATTTCATTTTATTACTCATTTTTGGCTAACTAATGCAGTATTAGGTACTCAGAACTCAAAGGGCAAGCTGCAAGCTTCTCATGGTGATAATCAGTTAGGAAGTTTTCTCCAAGAGGGCAGTCATTAAGTTAATTGATTGATCTTTTAATTAATCATTTAATTTTAAATTTTCAAAAAAGTTATATGAATAAATGTAAATGACTAAAATAAGGAAAATTTGTTATCAAATCAATAAAGGAAAACTCATGAGATAAAAATTTGGTGGAAATTTTTTGTAGGAAAAAGTGTTTTGGAAAGAAAATAAAAAATATATTGGAGGAAAAAATTTTTAAAATTACATGAGAAGAATTTAAGAGTGATTTTGAATTTTAAATTTTGAAATAAAAAAGTATTTGAATGTTTTATTTATTTTATGAGAAAAAATTAACTTTTTTATAAATAAATAACACTCCAAACACAGCCTATATTCTGATAGAAAACGAAGTCTTCACCACTAATGTTTGTCCTTTAGATCAAGATTGGGTTACATAAGGTGAGGCTGAGATATTTTTCCATCCTTGTACTTTTTATCTATTGTATTTGGATGAATAATTGGACAATACTCCTATCCCATAATTTTTGTCGTTTTTGAGAGAATGTCTAATTATTGTATAGTGATAATAGTAGAAAAAAATTATTTTCTTTTTATATCCTTAGTGGTAGGTCATTTTTTATTTGATATTGACAATAAGTGGTGGATTACATTAAGAGTAAAAATAAAATTTTATTAAAAAAATAAGTTAACTATTTTAAGATGACAATCAATTTAGAACAAAAAAAACTAACAAAGATGGCAGTTTTTATGGAACAGAGAAAGTAGTATACAAAAAAATTTGATATATATATATATATATACACACTTGTAATATATACGCATGTAATACACATGTAATTTTTATATATATACACATGTAATATTTTTGAGATTAGATTGCATCAACATGTACCTCTTTTCACTCAACATATTTGTACTCGAGCAATAGTTTTTGTTAATACTTGATATTGGTGTTTTTTAATAAGTCAATAAATCAAATGGTTTTTTTTTTTTTTGAGACACACCTATTTGATCATTAAAAAATATAGAAAACTTACATTGACAAACATACTCAAAATATCAAGTATGGAAAAGATAAACTAAAACACTTTTGATATTCAGTTGTAACATGAATCATGTGCATCATAACAAATATTAGGTAGGCAAGTGTTGTAGTATGTGGTTTTCTTTTCTTTTCTTTTATTTTATTTTATTTTCTTTTCCTTTCTTTTACTTTTAAAAATTGTTAGTGTAATTCTGTTGCTAGCAAACTCCAGAAACAAGTTTAAGAAAACAGTTCTTATTTATCTCATAAAACAATTGCGCTCTTATTACAAATTAATAAAAAAATTTCACCCTCTTTATTAAATTGAGGAATTCCACTAACCTTATGAAAAATTTTCCCTAACACAATGGAAAAATGATTTATAATATTTGACAATATATTTATACTTTTGGGCCTTATTACATATCTTATAAAATAAATCCAAAAGGTTTTCAGAGTTTCCTTAATGGTATATATTTGCTTAATTTGTTATTGCCTTCGTAGTTTCGTTAAATATCTTCGTAATTTGAAGTTATTTTCTTCTCAGATAAATGATTTCCTTCTATTATCATGTTGTGTTAATTATTTAAACTCTTATAGTTAGCTAGTTTTGTGGAGTTATCAATAATATTTTCAGGGTAAACTTTACAAGAGAAATATACTTTTACAAGTGATAATAATGTTTTTCTAATTTGTGAAAAAATTAGTCGAGTCAATGTGAAGTGTTTTCTCTATTTTATTATCTTTCATTGTGTTAGTTTAAATCTTTAAGGCCACAACCACAATGGCTAACCAGTAACCAGCTCAAACTAAGTTATAGATTGGTATGTGATAAGTATTGAATTTTGACTCAACATATGCGGTCCAAAATCTTTGCCCAGAATATGAGGTTCGAAAGGTTAAACCCACGAAAGGGTTTCTATGTAGAATGTTAATGATATTAGAGGTCAGATGGTGTTTAGTAACTTTTCATATTCAGTAACCTATTATTCATTTGCCGATAAGTTCTTGTAATTTCGAACTCTAAACATATATATATATCGCAACTATGCTAGATAAAAGGAATAAACCTTAATTTTTGCAGTTACTCACCAAATCCCTCATTCAATGTTATGTACAAAAAAATAAATCCAGTATAATTTTTGGGGTATATGTTTCGATGTTTAAATTAATATTAGAGTTTTAATGTTGCCAAAATGGGCAAGAATTAGGACGTCTTCTCTTTACCTAACATAGTTAAGATGTATTCATATCTTTGACATTACAAGAACATGTCCCCGAATGAATAATAAGTTATCAAATCCCATCATTATATGCACAAATCCCTTCATGGGTCTGACCTTCCGAATTTTACATCTTGGGTTGATGTCCTAGACCTTATACTTCGAATCGAAATCCAATACTTAACAGTGCGCATGGTGTAAGAGTTTGGTAAGGACATCCAGCAAATAAATGAATAAATAATCCTTTTAAAAATAAATCAAGCAAAGCACTCTCCAGAGACACCAACATCTCAGTGGCAACAAAGTTTGGGGTTAATTACACTGACCTTCTTAGCTCAAGTTTTCCTTTAATTACCAACCAGTCAATAGTAGGAAATTGATATATTTTTCTTTTTGCAAAAGTAAATTATTTTTTATATAGAATTATATTTTCTATAGTAGTTTCCAAATCTGATACTGATTTGGAGTAGAAACCAAGTTATTTCCTATTAGTATTATTGTTTAATTAGAAATCATGTAATATTTATTGTTATAAATAGGGGATTAGTTTGTACAGAAAATATAAGGGATATTATGCACAAGAAAGAGATATAGTTCTTAAGGTAAGAGAGGTAGTCTAGATTTTCTGAGTTGGGATACAAGGAATATTCTTGTATCGATTTTTCTCTCATAATTAAGAACTAATTCTCTTATGGACTTAGACTATACAATTTAGTTTCTCTATGTTTTTAAGTTGATTTTTTGCCTGTGCTTTCTACTATCAACGTAGTCTCACGTGATCCTTAGGTTGACCCTTTTACTAGACTTTCAACCTGACTTGTGTGATTTTTTTTGGGCAAAGTTATTATAACCAATTCTACTACCATTTGTTAGGAATTCGTCCGAGAGAAAAAGCACACAAAAAGTCTACCATAGAAACTAATAAGTGAGTTGGAGTGTAACTTGAATATAAAAGTTTAAAATAATATGTTTTGAACTCATATGATTTATTAAGTGTTGCATATCAATCTCTTAAATTTTGAACCCATCAATCTTCACCTTGTATAAATAGTCCCTCTTGAATAGGCTAAGTCAACAAGAAGGGGCAATTCATGCACCCTGGCCAGCTAGCTTAACAACCGAAGTTTAAATTTGGGTAAATTACAACTACCTCTCCTAAAATTTTATTTCATTACTAATTACCCCTTAAACTGTGAAAAATATTACTGTTTTCCTTTTTGACCATCTAAAAGTCAATCTTTCATTACATAATTAATGAAATGACTAAAAAGATAGACAAAAAAAATTAATTATTAATTATACTCTATTTTTACTTATGATTTTAGCCATTTAATGAATTGTGTAACAAAAGACTAACTTTTAAATGATTAAAGGGAGAGACTGTAATATTTCCAAAGTTTAAAGGATAATTGGTAATAAAGGTAAATTTCCATAGAGATAGATATAATTTACCCTTTAAATTTTGAAACTGCAGTTTGGTGCTCTTGGGCCTTTTCACTCAAAAGCTAAATCATGAGGTGAGATTTTCTCACACTTACATCTCGCACCTTATACTTTCAACATATAGATGTGGAATAACTCCAACAATACCAGCATGATTATAATTGTTTTCATTATTTTCGTTAATTGTTTGATCTCTGGTATGAAAAGATGTGATGGGGAGTAATTCATTTCAAAACGGAAACCATGATAAGAAGTAAAACAAAAGGAGGATTGGGTCGTAGTATAACAATTTTCTGAACTATAAAGGTAATTGAGTAATTAAGGGAAAGCTCGGGGATGAATATAATATTTTTTTACCAATTCTTTTGTCTTCTCAAATTTTTGGTCAGTTGACTTTGGGTCTATAGTGCCTTCACAATTTCTAAATCTAATAAGATTCAATTGACAATGAAAAAAAAAATTGGGAATATGTCCCCATAATTAATAGTAAATCCTAAACTTTCAATTTACATCCAGCCGACTAAAACTCGGCGCACAAGCACTAAAAACTCTTTGGAAATATACTACGGCATGTTATATGAGGATCGTAGATCAGATTCATCTAGTAAAAAAAAATCTCTTCCTTAGTTATCCAAATTCATAAGTAGCAAAAAAGGATCAGATATTTAGCTTTCATAATTGATTTGTTGCTGTAAATGGATGGACTCAGGATCTACAATCAACATTTTTCCACAAAAAAAAAAATCGATATGAAATTTTAAAAAAAAAATAGCAATCCTGAAAATCTCAAAACAAAAGGCAAAAGCAGGAGTAATGGAGTGGCTTTGTTCAATGTAAATGCTTAACTAGAAGCAGCAAAATCCTGAACGAATTTACCAGCTCAACATATTACATGCAATAGTCAACATTTAATTAATTAGCAAGCATTTGAGGGAAACAAATTAGAATGGAAGTTGAATTTGAATAAGCATTAATTTGTACCTAAATTCGTCGCTGATTTCCCAATCAACGCCGGACTTGTGCACCGAAGTAAGCCCTGCAGATTGCGATGGCGGAACCTATTCTTCCGGCCTCCGGCAACAAAATGCTGAATGAGGCTTAACGAGCGGTGAAGAAAGAGAAATGAATTAAAATTGACTTACACGGAAGATGACTGGAAACAGAACCTACAAATACAACTAATCAATATTTTTCTATTGAATCAATATTCCGATATTTTATTTAAGGAATCTTGGGGTCGTCGAAAGTTTGAATTGACTTGTCGACTTATGATGGATAGTTGACAACTGGCCCCCATTTATCATTCCATTATTGGACCCCATTTTGCTTTTTGCTTGCTGACAAAATATACGGGCGAATTTGAACTTCTTCGGCTACGTTTGATTAGGGTATTTTTATTTATAAATAAATAAATTTTTAAATAAAAATAAATTATTTAAATATATTTTTATTTTAAAATTTAAATTTTAAAATTTTTTATTCTAATTTTTCTTACCTAATTTTAAAAAAAAAATTATTTTTTTCTTTAAAATATTTTTTCTATCAAAAAATACTCATTAAAATTTTTATATATTTCAATACAACTTTTTCTAAATACATCACGCTCCAAACAAACCCTTAAATATATAATCTGAGTTCACTTTATGATTTTACTGCTAAGAATTTTTTCTTAGAATATTTATTATTTTTATACTAATTAAATAAATATTTTAGTTTTAAAATTATTTTCAAAAATAATGAAATTCAAAATTAACATTCGGAGTATTAATTTCATATTAAAAATAAAATAAATAAAAGTAAAAATAAAATAATTAAAAAATTTACTTCCTTTCACCCCCAACAAGTCTAATTCTTTCTTCTTTTTTCCCTAGCGCCGACAGGCGACTACATTGCCCTTCCCAAGTCCCCCTCTCCCAAGGTAGAAAAGAAAAGAAAAAAATTTTTGCAACCCCCAATTTTTGTTTTTCATTGCAGACTAGTGAAAAACAAAAAACCCCCCACATCTTTTTTAGGGAAAAAAATTGAAGTCCCCGAAACTTTCATTTTGCAGTCAAAAGGGAAAAAAAAACTATATTTTGAGTAGGAAAAAAAAAGAGACAAAAAATTTAACGAGGTAAATTATTTTTGTATTTCATGTATAATATTTTTATTTGTAATATATTGTAAATATTACATAATTGTTAGAACATAAAACTTCTATTTTGCAACCAATAGAAAAAAACAATCTACATTTTGAGGAGGGAAAAAAAAGGAGGTAATGTTTGAATGTAACTCGAATTGTTGGACTTAATTATAATTTTCTAATTAGTTCATATTACCTATTTAATAGTAGAATAAATTTCAACTGTTTATTTTAGTACTTGATGGACATATTAAATTAAAGGCTAAATATATATAAATTGGTCATCTATCTACTCATTAGGATTACAAAACATAAAAAATCTTTTCCATCAAACCGTTTGTGATAAAAAGAATTGTTAAGAAAGAGAAACTAATTTTGCAAAAAATTATAGTGTTTTTTATTTTTTTTTAAACCTTATATCTTTGCACTAAGTACACAATTCTTATGATTTAATAATTTGTGATAAATTATTTTTTCAAAAATCTTATTTTATATTTATATAATGAAATTAAATTTCACATATAATATTAGAGAATGAGGTTATAATTAAATAATTTATCCATTAATAATTTTTTACTGTGAATAGTCTTCATGAAATTTAATTTATACGAACTGAGGGAATAATTTTGATTCGGATTTCTATGGTATCCGTCCGATTTAATCAATCCATTCACATGGATAATAATGATCATTCATGTGGGCCAGTATCATAATTATAGTGAAGAAAAATTATGTTGCTTTGCGTCTTGTCCAGTTGCAATCATAGAAGTGCTTCATGCATCAGAGAAGGCATGCAACACAAGTCCAAGCCAAAAAGCAAACTTGAAAACAAAAAAAAAAACAAAAAAGGAAAAAAGGAAACAAAGAATAGTTTTCGTAGCTGAGATTTGACCCAGGCCTCTGGGTGAAAGCCAAGCAATTTAATTGCTGGACCATAGCGGATAATTGCAAAATAATCAAATTTATCTTGATTTAAGTAATGCAATTACAAGAAACAAAACTAAATAGTCATATTTTAATTAATGTTGAATTTTATGACAATTATGTTATATATTTTATTTTTATTTCTTTTATAGAATATTATGAATATTTTTATTTTCTTGTCGCATTATATTTTTAAGAATATTAATGTTAAAATTTCCGTGACTTATTAGATTTACATCCAGCCGACTAAAACTCGCCGCACAAGCACTAAAAACTCTTTGGAAATATACCACTGCATGTTATATGAGGATCGTAGATCTGATTATTCTAGCAAAACCAAATCTCTTCCTTAGTTATCCAAATTCATAAGTAGCAAAAAACGATCAGATATTTAGCTTTCATAATTGATTTGTTGCTGTAAATGGATGGACTGAGGCTCTACAATCAACATTTTTCCACAAAAAAAAAATCGATATGAAAAAAAAAATGCAATCCTGAAAATCTCAAAACAAAAAGCAAAAGCAGGAGTAATGGAATAGGTTTGTTCAATGTAAAGCTTAACTATAAGCAGCAAGATCCTGAACGAATTAACCAGCTCAACATATTACAATAGTCAACATTTAATTAATTACCAAGCATTTGAAGGAAACAAATTAGAATGGAAGTTGAATTTGAAGAGGTATTAATTTGTACCTAAATTCGTGCAACGCCGGTCTTGTGCACTGAATGTAAGCCCTGCAGATTGCGGTGGCGGAACCTTTTCTTACCGACTCCGGCTACAAAATGCTCAATGATTCATATACGTATAGACTTAACGAGCGGTGCAGAAAGAGAAATGAATTTAAAGGGGCGTTTGTTCGGTGGGTTTGGGGGAGGTTTGGAATAAAATGAGATAGAAATGAGTGTTTGGTTGAGGGTGATGAGTTTAAGAAAAACATTGGGAGTGAGTTTTGTTAAAACTCACCTCACTGATCGGTTTGGAGGAAAAGGTTTTGGAAAAAAGTTCAAAATGACGTCATTTTAAGGTAAAATTAAAAAAAAAAATTCAACGCTAGGCGCGCGTCACATGTCCTAGGGGTTGCAAACCACACTTATTTTTACTTTTTCTTTTTTAAAATAAATTTCATTAACTTGTAAAAAATATTTTTCTTTATAAATTAACATGCACTTTGACTATTTTTTTAACAAGATATAATTTTCAAAATATCATATAATATAAAATAATAATATTTTTATTAAAATTTTAATATAAAATTTATTAATATTAATATTAAATTTTAATTTTAATATAAAATTTATTCCATTCCATTACAAAATAATGCCAAACAACATAATTACTATCATTCCATTTTATTCCAAACTTTTTCTTTTATCAAATTCATTCTATTTCTAAACTCACCGTTTATACCAAGCGCTTCCTAAATTGACTCACACAGAAGTTGACTAGAAATAGAACCAACAAATATAACTAATCAATATTTTTCTATTGAATCAATCTTCCGATATTTTATTTAAGGAATCTTGGGCACCATTTGAATTGTGTTGTATTTGAAAAAAGTTATATCGAAATGAATTAAAATTTTAATGAGTATTTTTTTATAGAAAAAGTATTTTAGAAAGAAAAATAAGAAAGAAAATTTTTTAAAATTATGTAAGAAAAATTTGAGTGAAAAAATTTAAAATTTATAATAAAATTATATTTGAATATTTTATTTTTATTTTTAAAAAATTAATTTTTTATAAGTATAAATATTGTCCAAACATAGCCAATGGGTTGTCACTTATGAATTATGATGGATAGTTGGCCTCCATTATTAATGGACCCCATTTTTGTTTTTGTTTGCAGACTAAAAATATGCGGGCGAATTTGAACCTCTTAAATGTACAATCTAAGTTCACTTTATGGTTTTACTGTTGAGGGAAATACCTTTTAGAGTTTGACTAGTGGAAAACAAAAAAACTCCGCCATCTTTTAGGAAAAAAAATTCAAGTAGATCCCCCCAACCTCCATTTTGCAGTCAAAAGAAAAAAAGAAAAAAACCTACATTTTGAGCAAAAAAAATGAGGTAAAAAAATTGACAATGGTAAATAATTTTTGTATTTTATGTATAATATTTTTATTTTGTAATATATTGTGAATATTATATAAATGATAAAATTTTCATTTTGCAGCCAAAAGAAAAAAAACAACCTACGTTTTGAGGAGGAAAAAAAACAAAAGAATGAGGCAAAGGTAAATTAATTTTTTATTATAAATTATCCATGGATAATATTTTTATTTTGTAATACATTGTAAATATTATATAATTTGCTGTGAATAATTATATACATTGTGAATAATTGTGAATAATTTGTTGTGAATAATAATTTTGTTGCAAATATTGTATAATTGTTGAAATAATTTGCTATAAATAATAATTTTTTTGCGAATATATTATAATTATTGGAATAATGTGCTGTGAATAATAGTTTTGTTAACCATGATACTAAAAAATTATGGTTGGATTTGATGTAATATAAATTTGAATGTTTAATTGAAATCTAGTGATTAACAAAATGAGTGGAAAAAATATTTGTACTGTTTTGTGGTAGAATGCATAAAAAACAGGCGTAGGACGTGATTTTACTATATTAGTGATTGAAAGTTATGTGTTTGCTTATTTTTAATTACTCTATATGCTAATGAAAATTCAGAAAATTTATATTTTTAAATGATTACTTGAAAACTTTGGTTGCTAAAATTATGATAAGTTTGTTTTTATTGATATCTTGTAAAATATAGATATAGGAAAGGATCGCGTGAAACTTGTGTCATATTGGAACAGAGAAATACTTAGTCGCTTGAACGAGTCCCAATATAGTATTAATCCAAAACGGTTTATTGCCGTGGATCATAAAATTAGATTGACAAAACTTTTGGGAATTTTGTATAAAGTTAGCTGGAATTGATGCAAGACAATTAAGGATAAAGTTGATGTGTCACTATCCTGTTAGCATTGTCCCTCATGCAATTACGTACATACAAGTTCCAGTGGAGGATGATGATACATTGAGAAAGATGTTGTGCATTTCGACAACATTTCTTACTCTTAATGTTGTTGAATTGTACATAAATTAAGAATATGTTCTTGATTACTTTGTTTCTAAGGAAAATATGTCATTTGTTCCTCAAACTAACAATGGGTCATTCACACAGCTACTAAACAGTAGCGACAGAGAGGGGATTCTTAATAATCCATGGTTTTCCTATGATGCATTCATGCCAAATGATATGTTTGCCACTACAAGAGCTATACCTAGGCCTTCTTTTATCCACAGGATCCAAGTAATGCCAATTTGAATCAAGGACCAAGTGGTACAACCTTAAATGAGGAAGTTTGTACTACCAAGCTAAGTGGGTAAGCTATAAATAACTTACCACTTGTAAGCACAAGTCGCGATGTGTTGTCGTAGTGCTCCAATAGAGGATTGGGTAGACAATGGTGGTGGTTCATATGATAATAGTGATGAGGAGCATGATTTGGGCGGTGGTGAACGTGAAGTAGGGACTTTAAACCCAACTATTGATGCTACTATGGATGCAGTGGTCAACACTCCATTTCACTCGGACATTGGTGATGAAAAACTTTCTATGATAGACAAGTTCAATTATTATCAACGACCAGTTTAGGTTGATGATCGAATTTCGGAGTTAGAGGATGGAATAGTCTTTCAGACTAAAGAAGGGGTGCAAGATGCAGTTAAATGTTTGTCTATTCGTGGACATAGGTATTTCAAAGTGTATAAAAGTACCCCCATTAGCTGGTTTGTCTGATATCTTTATTATAAAGACAAAAATTGTTTGTGGAGGTTTGGGGCAAAGTTGAAGAAGCAACATAGCTTTCTCGAGATCACAAAGATGAACTTAAAACACACGTACTTCCCTGGGATACAATAAGAGGATCATTCGAATTTAGATTGTGACATGGTTGGTAACTTGGTTCGAAACAATATTAAGGAAAATATTTCTTACAAGGTCCTTGATATTGTCAAAAATGTGCACTCTCTTGGAGTAAACATATCATACAAGAAGGTCTAGTTAGGAAGAAAAAACTATTGAAATAGTGTATGATAATTGGGAGTCATCGTACACCATATTGTCAAAATTCTTACTTGCACTCGATATTATAATCCAAGTACAATTGTGGAGTGGATACACACTGAAAATAACATTGGAGATTTTAACATTTTCCATTCAATGTTTTGGGTATTTAAACCTTGTATTGATGGTTTCAAACACTACCACGCCATGATTAGTGTTGACAGAACGTTTCAACATGGGAAATATAAGGAGAAAATCATTATTGTAGTTAAACATATTCTTCTCCTAGATTTTGCTATTGTTGATGAGGAAAACCTAACAAATTGGTCATGAATTTTGTATAATTTATCACAACATGTTATTTGTGGCTGCCAAGAGATTTGCTTGGTTTTGAATCTTGTGAGTAATTGAGAGTATTGTGAGTAATTGAGAACAACCGTTTGTGAGTTACAATCACCATTTGTTCATCACAGATTTTGCTCGGACCATGTCAAAGCTAATTTTAGTGCTAATTTAAAAAATAATGTTTTGACAGAGTCGATGCACCTTGTTGCTTGTTCACACCAGTAGAGAAAATTTACCCAAATAATGGGATCAATTCGACAAGTAAGTGAAAACACCCATAAATAGTGATTGACATTTTTCTTGAGAAATAGGCACTGTGCTATGATGGTGGGGTCCAATATAATATAATGACCACTAATTGATTTGAATCATTCAATGGTGTTTTGAAAAGTGTTAGAAAGTTACTTATCATCGCTTGTGTGCAGGCAACTTTTTATCGAATGGTTAAATATTTTAATTTGCATTAGACCAAAACCCGTAAATATGTTGTTGATGAAAACCCACGGGTTCCAAACGTGCTAGAAAATTTCTAAAAAATGAGTACAAGTCCAAATATCATCAGGTCACAGCATTTATGCGGAAAGAATGATTGTACCAAGTCACCACCAGAGTACATGGTGACAAAGG
Source organism: Gynochthodes officinalis (assembly GCA_020080225.1). Taxonomy (NCBI): domain Eukaryota; kingdom Viridiplantae; phylum Streptophyta; class Magnoliopsida; order Gentianales; family Rubiaceae; genus Gynochthodes; species Gynochthodes officinalis. The sequence goes on along the minus strand of CM034625.1, from coordinate 29,237,779 downwards.
AGACAATATACATATAGTGCATCTTAACAATTGCACTTGCACATGTAGAAAGTTTGAAATTTACAAACTTTCTTACTTGATGCGGTGAAGGTTTGTGCACAAATGGGACGGGTATTTTTGGCACTTGTTAATGAAGTATACACATTGCAGAAATGGTTGAAAAGTACTCTGTAAACTTATACCTGATGCCTTACGAGGATTATTAGCCATCTGTGCCTTTTTATCTAGTAGCCAATCGAGACCGTGTTAATGATCAACCTGATCATCCAAAATCTACCTGTATAAGGACTGAAATGGATAGGGTCCAAAGACATAAATGCAAGGCATGTGGAGAAAATAGACTTAATAGAAGAATATGTCCAAATATAGAGAGGCTTAAGGATAGAATAGCTATGCATTAGTAATGTATTGTATTAGTTTTTGAATTGATTGTTTAGGGTTTTGTTTAATGTTTGCATTTAAATTTGAATGTAACATTGTTGAATGACGTTGTCAAATCAACTTTTGCTATATTGATTGTGCATATGATATTTTTATATTTAAATTTATATGCTCGTTCAGACTATCATACGATTTGTGCACTATTACATAATGCAATTTTGATGTAAATTAAATAACTTTTTTTAATATTATGTACAGAATAATCAATAATATATTTAATTTTAAATATGTTTTTTACTTGATTGAGGGTGAAGAGATAACATACAGGTTGCCACATTTATTTCTAAGACATCACAAGCCGAATATATTGACATTACAATCCTCTCATGGCTCAAAAACCTTTTGGGAAGACCCTAATACCTTCCCATTAAGAATATACAAGTCGGATTCTAAGTTTTGGCGAGCTATCTCACTCGACATTATAGTATAGGCTATCCTACTTCGAGTCAGATTTTATGGTGTGTATATGACAGGACAGATACAGATAGACCATTCGTTGATTATTGCACTGGTAGAGAGAATGTGATAAGAAACTCACACCTTCCATCTCCTAGTAAGTGAAGCGACTGTGGCATTACAAGATGTCACAATACTATGGGGTTTACCAATAGATGAAAATACAATGATCAGTCTAAACCCTAGTCATATGATAGATGAGTGGAAGACTATATGCCTAGAGCTTTCCTGAAGATTTTGTTGGAGATCGACTAAAGTTAAAGAGTATCTTTATGCATTTAGAATTTCGCCCTCTGATGCCTAAGGCTATAGATATGGAGGTATTACAACATGTTAGGTGCCGGATAATACAGATTGTAGGATCTATTATGGGTGATAAGTCAGGCACTAAAATCAAGCTGATGTATATGTTGTTATTGAGATATCAATGATGCATCAAGATATAGTTATCATGCACTAAAATCAAGCTGATGTATATGTTATTATTGAGATATCGATGATGCATCGAGATATAGTTGGGGTAGCGCTATTTTAGCCTCTTTATATAGAGCATTGTGTTGGTTGTCATAGAGAGATACAACCAGTATATGTGGCCCATTATGCATTCTATAGTTATGGACATGGGAAAGACTACCTACGATTAGACTACAACATCATGTGCAAACCCATTCTATTTGGTTTTCCCTACATGCCCAACAGACTTCGAGCTTGTATGTGCATTTTTCTAATTTTTATATCTAACTTTTGTCTTTTTTTTCTCATTGTATCTTATATTCCATATTGACGTGCCCAATTTATTGCAGGTAGAATATGAGTTTGAATTTGGGAGATGTTGGTTCCCATGTGTTGCGCATATATCGAAATCTATTGGACTATTTGATAGAGGATGATGTAAGTAATACTGCATTAATCCTAATTGTTTTTATTTTTTAACAAACAAATATTCATTGAAATGATAATTACATTTTTCTTTTGTTATATTATAGCTTATTTGGCAGCCGTATTGGGATGGAAATTTGTACAAATTATTACTTACATGGACATGATATTTGGTTTGTAAGTGTGCATCTTATAAACATCGATGTAATTGAACTACATTTACCTAAGTGGGTTATGCGACAATTTAGCTATCATCAGACTATTCCTACTACCATTGACATGGAGTTGAGATTGTATAGAACCAATTGTCGAGGTAGAAAGGGCTTTAATTGGACAACTTATTATGTACACTACATTGATAGATGGAATAGGTGGAGGGATAGCATTATCCACGGACTTCTTGCAAGTGGACCTATGCAGTACTTTTTAGAGTATATGGTTTGGTATCGCCAAATTACTCATATTCTAATAGGTAATCCCGTGCATTGCTCTGCCTAGAGTGTCCGTCTAATTATATAAGTTGTGGAGTTTTGGGTATGTGTATGATATTTTTTATTATTGCAATATTTAACATTGTATTCAACGCTTTAATTGTTATTACTCTTTTATTTGCAGGGTGAATATTGGGAGCAAGTGTATGATTTGACCAACAATGCATTCAACAATTTGAAGATAAATCCGAGACAGGTCATTGCCAAAATGTCATCACTGTGGCAAAAAGGGTCACATTAAGAAGAATTGCTTTCAGTTGAAAAGGGAAAAAAATAACAGTGAAAATAATGAGAAAAATGATCATACTAGTAATGATCGGGTTGCTACAGCTACTGATGATGTTGTTATTGTATGCTATGATGAGAATGTAAATTTGGCATACAATGAGACAATTTGGGCAATTGATAGTGGAGCCTCGTGTCATGTCACTTTAAAGAAGGAGTTTTTCAATTCCTATACTTCGGGAAACTTTGGCACATTAAGGATGGGCAACAATTGTGTGGTTAAAGTTGTAGATATGGGAAATGTGTGTCTGGAGGCCAATAATGGAACAAGAGTGGTTCTTAGAGATGTTAGACATGCACCGGATATGAGGATGAATTTGATTTCTCCAAGGAAACTCAATGATGAGGGCTTCTGTAATATCCTTCATAATGGACAATGGAAGCTCACAAAAGGCTCTTTAGTTGTGGCTATAGGAAAGAAAGAATCTTCTTTATATTTGTTACAAGCCAAAATTTCCAATAATTTCTGTAATTTTGTGGAAGATGGGAATGCAACTAAGTTATGGCACAAACAATTGAGTCACATGAGTGAGAATGGTATGAACTTATTGGTTAACAAAAATTTACTCACTGGAGTAAGTAGTACGAAGCTTGAGAAGTGTGCACATTGCTTAGCAGGAAAACAGAGAATAGTTTCATTCAAAAGTCATCCTCCTTCGAGAAAATCAAATTTATTATCTTTAGTGCATTCAGATGTTTGTGGTTCAATCAAATACGAACTTCAATGTACTAGAATGGTGAAAGTAGAAGGTACAAACTTATCCCATCCTATCTATCATGGTCAAGCAAGTTTTAGCAACCCCAGTATCAACAGTAGCATTTGAAAAATTATTTAATGCTTGTGAGATTATTTTGGATGAGAAGCGATCAAGCTGGAACTATGACTCTAGAAATTCAGACACTATTATTTGATTGGTACAAGGCGAAGTATGGAAATCAAGAAGTCAAATTTCCTGAAGATATAAATACTAGTGAATTCAGTACTCTAAGCTGTTCATCAAACAACTAGTCCAACACAGACAATGAAGAAGGTGATTATGAATTTGATTTTTAATTAGTTTATCTTAGAATAATCTTTATAATTGTACAATTTCTTACAATTATAATATGATTTTTATTTTAACATTAATAATTTTCATTTTATCATTTATAATTTATTTCAAATATTTGTGCAATTTTTTTATTTTTACATGCAACCTACAAAATATAAATAAAATACACTTATTCTTCATTTGATTTTTGTTTTAAATTATGTTTTTTTTTACAACTTTCTAAGTTTAAATTATATTTGTATTTATCTCATTTTCATTTTTTTTGTCTAAATTTTTAAACAAAACTTGTTTTGCCTTTATAACTAATAAATTTAAGTACAAAATTAAATCGGAACCGAATCCAAAACCGAAACTAAAACCAAATTTGAATTGAATCCAAATTGGAACTGAAGGTTCTAGAACTAGAACGAAATCAGCACCCCTAAGGTTTGCTTCCAATTCCACCTTGAGAGAAATTGGAAACTGGTGGTTTTGGAACCATTGCCAGGTTTAGATAAGATGATTAGAAATTTTATTTTTGATTAGTCGATCTTATAAAAATATTATAATTGTACAATTTTTTAGAATTATAATACAATTTTAATTTTGACATTAATAATTTTCATTGAATCATTTATAATTTACTTCAAAGATTTGTGTAATTTTTTAATTTTTACATGGAATCTAAAAATATAAATAAAATATACTTATTTTCACTCGGTTTTTGTTTTAATTTTTTTGCGACTTTTTAAGTTTAAATTATATTCATATAGCTCTCATTTTTATTTTTCTATCTAACTTGTTAAACACAAATTTGTTTTCTTTATAAGTAATAAATTTAAGTACAAAATCGAAATCGAAACCAAAATCAAAACTGCAACTAGAACTAAATCGAAATAAAAACCAAAACTGGAACCAACACTCACAAGGTTTAGTTTCAGTTCCACCTTGAGAGGAATTGAGAATTGCCGATTTTGGAGTCGTAACTTCCAGTTTTGAAATCATGGTTATGTCTACTGATACCTAGGCTTAATGACCTATTCTTAGGTGCCCATAGGTATATAGGTGCATTGTAAATTAGATGGATACCTAATGGATACTGGCAAAAGATATTAGATATTTTAGAAAACTTGACCAACAGTTCATTTCAAGCCAAAAATATTAAAGACGATAATGAGTTCAAATGAAATAAAAAGGGGATATTATAATCCTATTGCCAATTAGATATTTGATAAATTGCCTCTCATGCTAGATTTTGTTCTTTTTTCATATCCTTTGCTTGAACATAGCTTAGGACATTGTGGCTTAACTTAAGTATGGCCTAAGTTAGACAATTCTTTGTGGATATGACCTGTGTTCACCCACAGTTACTATTTGAAACGGTGCCGTATACTTATACTTTTGTCATAGTAGGACCATCTTGTATGTATTGAACAAAACCAAACATCCTTTATCGGCATGATGTTTGAGAAGCATGGTTTGTTGCTGGAATATATTTTGCATTGGTTGTAGATAACACTATTAACTGTTGTTTCTTCAAACTCCGAAAAAAAAAGCTTGATCCTTTAAAAATCCATAACCTAATTTGCTCTTTCTTGCAATTATATTGCCTACCTAATCAACTATTTATGCATCCAAATAACTCCACGAGATCAATTTTTGAATAAAAGATTCTATTTTTTTTTGTACCTTTGTTATATCTCAAGATCTCTTTACTACTTGCAGATAAGACTAATGTGAATTTTCTATAAATTTGCTAAGTTATGGCCAACACAGAAAGTGATATTTAGTTTTGTAGCAATTGAATATCTCAAACTTTCAACCAAACTCTTGAAATAGGTTAGATTCACAAAACTACTATTTCCATCTTTAGTCAATTTCAATCTTTCTTCAACTTGTATTGACATTGGCTTAGCTCTATCCATTTTAAATTTTTTTGAAATATCTCCGGCATTTTTTTTGTTTGAGGAATGAAAACTCCATAATCATGCTAGAAAACTTCAATCCCAAGAAAATAAGACATAAAGCCCATAATTATTGTTTCAAATTGCTTGATTATGGCATTCCTGAATTCTACTTTAATATCTTTATTGTTTAATATAAATATCATATCATTGATATACAAGAACCTTATAGGAACATCTCTAGTCCAAAAAGATTTCACTACAAAGGATGCTCAATGGACACTTTTGAAAATCACGAGCTATAAATAAGGTGCCAATACATGTGTAGCATATCTTTAGTTGAATGTACAAAATTATCAATTCCATCTCTAGTCAACTTTAATCTTTTTTTCAACTTGTGTCAACATTAATTTAGCTATGCCCAATTTAAATTTCTTCAAAATATCTGTTGCAATTTTTATTTTTTTTAGAAGTGAAGATCCCACAATTTTTGGAAAATTTCAATGCCCGAAAAATAAGACATAAGGAACATATTTGTCATTTCAAATGCTTAATCATAGCCTACTTGAATTCTACAATTATCTCATCATTATTTCTTGTAATTATCAAATCATCAATATACGACTATATTATAAAATTACATCTAGTTGAAAAAGATTTCATATACATAGTATTCTCATATGGACACCTCTAAAAAATATGAGCTATAAAGAAAGTATTGATGTATGTTTAGTATGGCCTTGGAGCTTGTTTCCAGCCATAGAAAGTTCTCTTCAATTTGTATACCTTATTTTCCTGGTTTGTTTTAATAAAACCTATAGGCTACTTTCTACATATATATATATATATATATATATATTTCCTCTTCCAAAACTCCTTTCAGAAAAGAAGATTTAATAGCTATTTGATAAATTCTCCACTATTTGGGGCAACTAAAAAAATTATCAAACAAACAATGTAAGTCTAGTAATAAGGGCAAAATCCCAAAATAGTCAATATTAGGTTTCTAATTGTATCCTTTCACAACCAAGTTTGTCTTGTCTCTTTCCATTTCCTCATTTGGCTAGTACTTGGTATTTTAAACCAATGTGTTTCTTTTTTACTTTGGAAGATTTGTGAACTCCCAAGTATTATACTTCTCAATGGCATAAATTTCTTCATTCGTTGATTTTACCTAACAATTATCATTAACAACATGATACGAATCTTAAACCAAAGAATAAGAATTCGAACCTATACCAGAGTGTTGGTCCTAGCATCGTCCTCTAGGTTGAACTCGTTTTCCTTTAGCAAAACACCCAACAGAATTATCAAAGACCCAAGATGTGAACTTTGACTATCCTTGGAACCAAATGGCACACTCAAATTGTTGAGGGAAAGAAACTCAAAAAAATAGCTTAAACATGAACCTAAGAGGCTATCCACAAAGACTTAAAACAAGTTCTAAACTATAACTTAAAAAAAAACTAAAAGCTCTCAAGTTTGTAATTGATAAAAGTCTTAATTTTCTTGAGGTTGAATGGCCTCTATTTATATATTACAATGTGTAAAAATTAAGCAAGCCATCTTCTAGAAGGATTAGCTTCTTTAGAAAACTACTTTAATAAACTATTACTAAAAACTCATACTCTAAGACAAAGATGAAAAACATTGCCTAAACTATAAACTAAGCATTCCCTAAACTAGAATCCAAGTGTGGCTTGGATTTGATTTCTGGCCGAATGTTACTTGCATTTGATTACTGGCTGAATGTCACTTGAATTGGCTTTCCAAATGTGGATTGGATTTGTGTGCTAGCCGAATTTAGAAATCCATTTGTGGACCCGAAATTACAACTCCAAGTGCTGAATGGAATTTGAGCTGAATTGAGCTTCCTAAATCATCATCCAAGTGCTGAATGTAAATGAGCTAAATAGGGCTAGAATTAAGCTGGTCTTAAACTGCCAAAAACGTCCATTTGAGATTCTAAAAATCAGCCAAAAGCTAGAACCTTCCAAGGCCAAAGCTAGCTGAAATCTTAAGGCCGAATTAGATTCTTCACCGGAGTTGGATTCTTCAACCGAGATGGAACTTGTTTTGCTTCTTGCCAAATTAGAACCTTCAAAATTTGAACTTGGATTGTGATGAGAGTGGCTTAAGGATCTTGATTACATAAGTGAAAATTAGCCACACACGATCCTTCATTTTTGATTCTTCATGGATGACTAGAATGACAAATGATGAACTTGGCTCGGCTACCTTAGCTTCTTTGGCTTCAATTAACTTGGTTATAAGTGTTGCCAAAGAAGTTTGCATTCTCTTACTCTTTGATCTAGTCATGGGACCTCCAATGCTTGGTAATGAGTCAAAGTGTGGACGTTTCTTCGTAGGTGAATCCTCAACTAAACATTCAACTTATGCTCTTAGATTTGTCTATCTTAAATTTGGTTGAGTTGTCTTGGCTGAATGGTTGATTATTTCAACCTTGGCTCTCATATTTTCATCAGACTTCTTTTCTTTAAAAGGACTCATCCTTGAGTTCATAAACTCATCATCCAACTCAAACAAAGTAAGATCAGAGACATTAAATGTAGCACTACCTCTATCTTCACTTGGAATGACAAGTTGGTATGCATTCTCGCCCATGCGTGCAATGATTTGGAAAGGACCATCTCTTCGAGGATGAAGTTTAGTTCTTATTTGCTTTCTTTCTCTTTTGGCAACTTGATCATAACGTTCATTCTTCTTGAGGGTGTAAAGGTGTACTTTCTCATGCCAGTTTTCAACAAACTTAGCCTTTACTGCACCATTAAGATTTATTTACTCATTGCTAGGCAATGGTACTAAGTCAAGAGTGGTTAGTGGTTTAAAACCAATCATCCTAATTCACACAAGACACTTAAAAAAAAATTAATATGCTTCATATGCTCTTCTAAGCTCTTGCTATAAATGAGAATGTCATCAAAATACACAACAAATTTTCCTATAAACTGCCTAAGTGCATGATTCATAAGTTGCATGAATGTGCTAGGTGCATTAGTTAATCCAAAAGGCATGACTAACCAGTCATACAAACCAAACTTAGTTTTAAAAGCAGTTTTCCATTCATTTTCATTGTTAATGCATACTTGATGATATCTACTCTTAAGGTCAATTTTAGTACAAATTTTAGACCCATGCAACTCTTCAAACATGTCATCAAAGTAAGGTATTGGATGTCTATACTTAATTGTACACATTCTCCACGTACCTTCCTTCTTTGAAACAAGGTTGACTAGAACTGCGCATGGACTAAGACTTTCTTATTCATGATCTTTATCTAACAATTCCTCAACTTGCCGTTGGAGCTCTTTGGTTTGTTTAGGGTTGGCTCGGTTGGAAATTACTACGCCAGGAATGAAGTCAATTTGATGTTTAATTTCCCTTAAAGGTGGTAGTCTTTTAGGGAGATCTTTTGGAAAATCATCTTCATTTTCTTGCAAAACAACTTTGACTTGCGAAGGCAAGCCACTTGGTAGTCCTTCATTAGCAGTAAATAAAACTTCTTGAAAATTATTTAGCTCAAAATCTTTACCTGCATTTAAATTTCTATCAACATCATTCATGCAAGTATAGAAACTACCTTTTAAAGTTTCAATGGAAGGTCGTACATCTTCGGTTTCACTCATGAGAATCGAAGCCTTACCTTGAAAAGTTGAAGAAATTTGTTGATTCATGGTTTGAGCAGAATTTGTACCTTCTTCAACCTTCTTTTGTTCTTTTATCCACTCCATGTGCTTCACCCGTTGTTGTTGATGAAACTTACTAATTTCCGAAGGTGGCAATGGTGCTAGTATGAAGGTTTTTCCATCCTTATTAAGATGATACTTATTGGTCATCTCGGAATGAATTGCATTGCAATCATTCTCCCAATGTCGTGCTAATTGTAGGTGAGTAGCCTGTATAGGAACAACATCACAAAGAATTTGGTGAATAAAATTTACAATTCGAAAACTTACCAAAGTTTGCTTTGTGACTCAAAGTGATCCACTTTGATTCATCCATTGTAATTTGTATGGTTTTGGATATAAAGAACATTTAAGCTTCAATTTATCTACAAGGTAAGTAGAAGCAAGATTAGTACAAGATCCTCCATTAATAATCAACATACAAATTTATTCCTTAATAAACATTTAGTGTGGAAAAGATTTATCCATTGATCCTCGATGTCTTCCTCAAGTGGAACACTCAAAGCTTTCATTGTAACCAAACATTCTCCAATTGTTTGATCCTCTTCATGCCCCCAATGTTTATTAACATTACTTGTGGCCACCTTACTCTCACTTTTATAGATTCCATCATCTAAGATAGTCATAGTTCGAGAGTTTGGACATTGAGAAGTCACATATTCTCGACCTAAGCACCTAAAACATTGGATAGAAGAACGAATGTTAGAACAACTTGAACTGGACGAAGGTTTAGAGTTACTTACCTTTGAAGAAGTTTGTGGTGTAAACTTCTTCCCATTTACTGGATTGGATGCTCCCTTTGCGGATGCAACTTGAGCCATTGGTACTTCCATTTTATCTAATTTTTTATGGACTAATTCTAGAGTCGAAGCTATGCTCTTAAAGTACTCCTTTATGTCTTTGTCTTGTTCTTTTGGATTTGAGGCCATCTCTACCTAAGCAATATTAGTAATAAAATTTTTCCTACCTCACTTCCCTCTAACCAATTGGCCAATGTGTAAGAGTCTCACCAATGTAAGGCTAAACTCTCTTTTTATAGTAATGGGGTTGATGAGTAGGATCACTCACACTCAATTACTTTTCTAAGAGTTCTAATAAAAAACAAGCCTCAAAAGTCTCACAAAAATAGCAATTAAATCCAAGTAAAAGCAAGAATAAATTATTTAGAGGTTAAGAAGACAAGACACGAATTAGTTCAAGAACAAAACTCTGAAAACAAGAAGACAAATATAAGATCAACAAGAGAAAACAAGGAATTGAACAAGAAGGTAGATCTCGGCTGCAAATTGCAAGAAAGGAACGAACGCAGAATTCTTGGCCAAAAGCTTGACACTAGATGGTTCTTTATGTGTTTGTGATGGAGTAAAATTTGTGAATATGAATTTTCTTGCTCAATATATCGAACCAAATTCAAACAGCAACTCAAGTTCTTGACAAAAACCAATTCCAATCAAGATTTGTCTTTGGCTTTGGCAACAATTCTTCTACAATCGGTTTCCAAAAATTTCCAGTGGCTAATTCATAATTTAGAACACAATCTTGACAGTAAAAATCAACAATTCAAGGCCTTCTTAATTAACCAATATGCAACCCAAAGGATCTAACACAAAGCAGGCAAAATTTGGTATTCAGGTTTTTGGTTTTTCTAGCCAGTTTTTCTTTCACAGAGAGTTGCTAAATTTTAGCTGGGGTTTTTATAACTTTGCAACCCACTTTTGGAAACAAATTGGAGCCCTTGTAATAAAAAAATAATCATGAAAACAACCTAATCACAATCAAATTGAAGTCAGGCAGAATCAGAACAAAACTAGGGTTTCGGCAGTTCTTGATGTTATATCGGTTTTTTCGACAGAATTGGTTGTTGTATTCACTATTTTTGCAACACAATTTGATAGAAAACTTCAAGAATATAAAGCCTTCTTACTCAGGTGTTAATCACACGAAGATATAATGCAAAAATCTAGGTAGAAAATAGGTTCAAGAACCAAAGCAGAAAGTCGAGTTTTCTGAATTTTTCCTCTTAGCTACGGGTTTCAGGATGTTGTAGCTGTTGGCTTCACTTTTTGCAGAACAAATTCAACAACCAAGGTCTCTATCAACAACCAATATTCACACAAGAAGCAAGAGCACAGAACCAGGTTGTGATGAACGAAAAACAGATGACAAAAGCTGGACAGAATTTTGGCAGAACTGGAGCATAATTTCGTGACTGAAGTTTAACAATTTGGCTGGAGTTTTATTTCTTTTTTAAGCACAAAAATAAAAAGAGAATTGAGAAGGGATTATGGGTAGAACAAGAACACAGATGTACAAGACAAAACCACGAAAATCAGAGAAACAAAACACAACACAGGCGATGGAAAAGGTAGAAAAAACTGGGCAAAATTCTGGTTGGAGTTTTTTTTCCTATTTTTCGGTTTTTAAGCATAAAATAAGAAGAATTTGAACAAGTATTCCCAAGAACAACACAACACTTACAGCACACAAGAGCAGTAAGTTGGAAAGAAAACAAATATATACAAAAAGATATGAACAACTTTAAGGAGCAACTCAAAGGCAGCTTTTATACCAAATTGATACGAATTTTAAATCAAAAAATAAGAATTCAAACCTATACCAGAATGTTGGTCCTAGTATCGTCCTCTAGGTTGAACTAGTCTTCCTTTAGCAAGACACCCAACGGAATTATCAAAAACCCAAGAAGTGAACTTTGACTATCCTTGAAACTTTACTTTTGTCCACTTGACACCTAATAGAATTATCAAAGACCCAAGATGTGAACTTTGACTATCCTTGGAACCAATCAGCACACTCAAATTGTTGAGGGAAAGAAACTCAACAAAATAGCTTAAACATAAACCTAAGAGGCTATCCTCAAAGACTCAAAATAAGTTCTAAACTAAAACTCAAAGAAAAGCTAAAAGCTCTCAAGTTTGTAATTGATAAAAATCTGAATTTTCTTGAGGCTGAATGGCCTTTATTTATAGGTTACAATGTGTAAAAATTAAGAAAGCCATCTCCTAGAAGGATTAGATTCTTTAGGAAACTACTTTAATAAACTATTACTTAAAACTTTTACTCTAAGACAAAGATGAAAAACATTGCCTAAACTAGAATCCAAGTGTGGCTTGGATTTGATTTTGGCCGAATGTTACTTGCATTTGACTATTGGCCGAATGTCACTTGAATTGGCTTTCCGAATGTGGATTGAATTTGTGTGCTGGCCAAATTTAGAAATCCATTTGTGGACTAGAATTCCCGAAATTACAACGCCAAGTGCTTAATGGAATTTGAACTGAATTGAGCTTCCTAAATCATCATCCAAGTGCTGAATGGAAGGGAGCTGAATAGGGCTGGAATTAAGCTGGTCCTGAGCCGCCAAAAATGTCCATTTAAGATTCTAAAAATTGGCTAAAAGCTGGAACCTTCCAAGGCCGAAGCTAGTTGAAATCTTCCAAGGCCAAATTAGATTATTCACCGAAGTTGGATTCTTCAACTGAGCGGGAACTTGTTTTGCTTCTTGCCGAATTAGAACCTTCCAAATTTGAACTTGGATTGTGATGAGAGTGGCCTAAGGATCTTGATTACACAAGTGAAAATCAGCCACACACGATCCTTCATTTTTTATTCTTCATGGATGACTAGAATGACAAATGATGAACTTGGCTCGGCTACCTTAGCTTCTTTGGCTTCAATTAACTTGGTTATAAGTGTTGCCAAAGCAGCTTGCATTCTCTTACTCTTTGATCTAGTCATGGGACCTCCAATGCTTGGTAATGGATCCAAGTGTGAACGTTTCTTTGTAAGCGAATCCTCAACTAAACATCCAACTTGTGCTCTTAGATTTGTCTCTCTTAAATTTGGTTGAGTTGTCTTAGTTGAATGGTTGATTATTTCAACTTTAGCTCTCATATTTTCATGACAACATCCTTAAAATCAACTGAATTGCAATCTACAAACTAGGCAAAGTACGCAATATCTTTATTTTATGAATTATTAATATCTTCAATATAATAATATGATCCTACAAGTGAGCTAATAGATTCAGCTGCCTTCATAGACAGCTCAATTGTGCAGGTATAGAAGAAGGATCTTAAACTAGCTTTATCTACCACTCACTAGATTCCCCTTCATTAATGTATAAAGGCACTAGTGGCCGTGATGACTCTGGTTCCCCCTTTTTTTTAATCTCGAGATCGTTGTTCATCAAAGCTAACATCTCTACTAGTAGTTACTTTTCTATATAGAATTATAAAACTTGTATATTTGGTTTTTTTTTTCATCGTATTCAATAAATACATATTTTTTTGGTTTATCATCTAGCTTTTTCCTAGTAGTATCAGGAGTATGTACATAAGTAAGACAAACAACTACCCGTAAGCGAGAAATATTTAATTTCTTACTAGTTCAAACCTCGAAAGGAGTTTTTCCTCAAATGCTCTTATTAGATTGATGCTCAAAATATGAATGACACAAGCAATAGTTTTAGACCAAAAGCTCTTGGGCTTATGTTTGGCCACTATCGTTAGTCTCACCATATCCATCACTGTTATGTTTTTCCTTTCTACAATTCCATTTTGTTAAGTAAATCTAGCTGTTATTTGTGTTTAATTCCATACTTTACCAAAAAATCATCACACAAAATACAATTTATTACTCTATCAGTTCTCATCATTTTAGTGAAGTACACATTTTGCTCCCAACATACATTTTAAGAAAATTTTGAATATGTCATAGGCTTTAGATTCATTTATTCAAAACTACAACTATATTTTTCTGATGAAATCATCAATAAAGATAATAAAATACTTGCTACTACCAACAGAAGAAACCTCAATAATGCATAAGTTTGAGGGAATCAGTTATAGTAGATAGTTCAATATGTGAGCCATTTTATGGTACAATTTCTAAAATACAAGATTTACATTATGGAGTATTGAAAAAAAATGAAGACAATTCAGAAGCCATTTTATTGTGCGCAATAAATTTGAAACTATCAAAATTAAAGTGGTTAAAAATGTATGTGTCATAGCCAAGTATCATCAAAAGATGTGCAATTAAATCAAGGCAAATCATCATAATTGATATTTAGAAGAAATAATTGATTGAGTCATATTTACTTTTGCATTTAGTCCCAAACTTCAATAATAATAGCACAAATACCAGGTTTAAAATCTGGATCATACCGATAAAGTTGTCCTAGACTCAACAATTTGAGGCACAAAATTAGGCAAATAAAAATAGATATAGTATTTTTAGAGCAATGGGCATTCTTTATTTTACAATAACATGCACTGTTTGATTATTTTCAAGAAAATGGTACTTTTGATCTCGCAAATTTGGGCCTTCAACATTTTTTATCCCAAATTAATAGTTCACGGTTGCACTAATTTTTTTTATTAATAATTAATGGTTGGACTAATGAATAGTCATTTGTTGACCAAATGAATAGTCAATAGTTTCACAAATTTTTTAGTTAGTAAAATAATGGGCCAAATATGACCGAAATTGATAATGTCTTTTTATTTGCCTTACTCTTTTATTTTCATTATTCTTAGTTTTCTTTTTATTTAATGATTTTTCCTTAATTTATATTTTGTTTTTTCTATTTTCCCTTCAATCTATATTTTTTTAAAAAAATTCCATTCCTTTTTTACTCTTAGTATATTCTTTGCTAGTCTTATTTTTATTTACCCATTGTTCCAAAGCCTATATTTTTAATTTTATTTTCTCTTACTCTTTTATTTATTTATTTTTCTCTCAATTTACTTTTTCAAAATTTTCATAATCTTTATCTTTTACACCTTTTTCTTTTTATTTATCATTTTTTAAAAAAAAAATCGTCTAGTTAAGACATTTTGTTTTACATTATTTTTTCATTTTCTTTTTCACTTTTTGTTTTTGTTAGTATTTTTTATTTTTTTCTCTTAATTTTCCTCCAAAACATAAATTAAGATATAATTATACTATCATACACAAATGACAAATGCGCCCTATAACTGAAGTAAAATTTTTAGGGCTAAATTACAAAATTAAAAACAAATCATATTGTTAAAAATAATCAAAAACATAACTTTCATCATTATTCGTCATTTGCAACTCCTCTCCCCTCACCCTTCTCCCATCCTAATAATGTCACATTAAATTATGGACACAATGGGTAATGGCGCTTTCCTCCTAACTCATTTGCCGTTTGTGCCATAGCTCTATACTCTGATTCTACACTCGAACGAGCTACAACATTCTGTTTCTTGCTTTTCCAAAATATAAGATTACCACAAACGAAAACACGGTAACCTGTCATAGATCTTCTATCACTGGAAGATCCAGCCCAATCAACATTAGAGAATCCCTCCATTCTGGTGTGTCCATGGTTATGGTACCAGAGACCACGTCCTAGAGACCCCTTCAAATAGTGAAGAATTCGACACACAGCATCCTAGTGTGTAGTCCGAGGAAAAGACATAAGCTAACTCACTATACTGACTGAGAAAGCAATGTCTGGACGTGTTGCTGCCAAATAATTAAGTTTCCCAATTAAGCGACGATACTTCTCGGGATCTGTAAGCAAGTCTTCATCCTCCGGTGACAAACGAACATTCAGATCCATAGGAGTGTCCAAAGGTCGAGCACCTAACATACCCATCTCTGTGAGTAGATCAAGGACATACTTCCTTTGAAAGAAGAAGATGCATTTTCTACACCTCGCCACTTCTATGCCTAGAAAATAGCGAAGCTCCCTAAGGTCCTTAGTCTGAAAGTACTTATGCAAACATTGCTTCAATCGAGAGATCAGCATCACTTCTAGTTAGTACAATATCATCAACATAGATTGCTAACAGAATCAAACCTGCTAGAGATCTAGAGTAGAATACAAAATGATCACTTGAGCATCACTTAAGTCCAAATTTCATAACCACCTCACTGAAACGACCAAACCAAGCCTGAGGAGACTGTTTCAAACTATATAGAGATTTCTTTAGGCGACAAACAAGATGACGAGACTCCCCCTGAGCAACAAACCTAGGGGGTTGCTCAACATAAACTTCTTCCTCCAAATAACCATGGAGAAAAGTATTTTTCACATCAAGCTGCTGAAGTGGCCACTGAAAGTTCACGACAAGAGAGATAAAAAGACAAATAGACGCCATTTTAGCGACGGGCGAGAATGTGTCGAAGTAATCCACACCATATGTTTGGATATAGCCTTTGGCCACTAGGCGAGCTTTCAAGCAGGCAAAGGATCTATCGGGATTGACCTTGATCGTGAAAACCCATTTACATCCAATAGAAGACTTACCACGAGGAAGATGCACAAGATCTCACGTCCCATTGGCAACTACAGTTGACAACTCATCAAGCATCGTAGCACGCCAACCAGGATGAGCAAGAGCATCGGACATAGTTCGAGGAATAGAAATAGAGTCAAGCGTCGAAACCAATCCACACGTGGCAGATGACAAGCCAAGATCAATAGGATGGTTCACACACGAACGAGTAACCTTTCGTTGAGCAATAGGAAGATCGAGATCAGACGGGGATGCTGTAATCGGATTTTTCGAAGAGACAGGAGTAAGTGAGGTAGGGGGCGATGAGACAGGGAGAGGTGGACGACGAGAATAAGTTTGAGTGATCTGACCTCGAACCACTGGTGGCAAGTCCGGTAAAGCAGTACGAGTCTCATACACAAGGAAATCGTCATCTGCTGAAGGTGATATAGATGACGATGGGGAAGTCTGAGGAACGTAAGACTCATTCTCAAAAAAGGTTACATCAGCTGAGACAAGATAACGATGAAGCTTCGGAGAATAGCAGCAATAACCCTTCTGAGTCCAACAATAGCCCACAAACACACAACGAAGTGCACGGGCATCAAGCTTGGAAAGACCAGGATGCGAATCTTTCACATAGCAAACACAACCAAATGTCCTCAAGGACAAGGAATGCAACGATTGCTTAGGAAACAAAAGGTGAGTAGGAATCTCCCCTTTAAGAGTTGAAGACGGTAAGCGATTAATGAGATAGCAGGCAGTAAGAACTGCATCAGCCCAGAAGACCTTGGGAACTTTCATATGAAACAAAAGAGTGCGCGTTACTTCAACAAGATGATGATTCCTCCACTCAGCAATGCCGTTTTATTGCCGAGTATATGGACATAAAGTCTGATGAATAGTCCCATTGGATCGAAAGAGATCCGTGAATTGTGTGGAAACATACTCTTTGGCATTATCAGTATGGAGCACCTTAACTATAGAGGAGAATTAGGTACTAATCTCAGAACAAAAATCAGAGTAAACACACATTAACTCAGTGCGGGACTTAAGCAAATATAACCAAGTCATACACGAAAAATCATCCACAAAGATCACAAAATAGCGGAAGCCAAGGACAGAAGTTGTAGAACACAGTCCCCATATATCAGAATGCACAAGTTGAAAAGGAAAATCTGATCTTTTATTGACTCTGAAGGATAAGTAGTTCGATGTAATTTGCCCAACTGGTAAGACTCGCAATTTATTGAATTAACAAAAGCAAAACTAGGACATAATGATTTCAAAATATTCAAAGATAGATGACCTAAGCGACAGTGCAACTCCATATGAGAACCAGAACCAAGACTCATGTATGCTCTTGAAACGGCAGACCCCATCTCAACCTGATAAAGTCCGCCTATCTCACATCCCCTAACAATAATTCGTCTCGTCGAAAGATCCTGAAATTCACAATCATCGGGACGAAATATAGCACAACAGTTAAAATCACTCATGAGTCTGCTCACAGATAATAGATTAAATGGAAGTTTAGGCAAATATAAAACAGAAGGTAGATTGATGAAGGTGGTTAGGTCCATCGACCCTCGGCCAGACACGAACGCGAATGAACCTTCAACAACCTTCACAGGAGAAAGGTTTGTAACAGGTTAAAAACATTTAAAATTACTGATACTTCCTGTCATGTGATCTGTGGTGCTAGAATCAATAATCCAACGAGAACTTCCAGTAAAAAGACAGGCCATCGAATCACTAAGTTGGGCTTCAAGACCCGGTGGTGGAATACTCCCATCCACAATCTACAATGGCTAGTTGGTAGGCCGCAAATAGAGCTGTTCGACTTGGCTTGGTGACTACTGTCTGGGGGCAGGCAATTGCTGACCTGTTGGGGCTATGGTTCCATCCGCTTGTGCTACAACACTAGGTGGACGAGGATACCTGCCCTGTGATGAAGGTTTTCCATGCAACTTCCAACAATTCTGCTATATATAGCCCTTCATACCACAATGATAACAAGAACGAGTATCACGGCCACCGCCATCTCTCCCACCATTACACCCACCACGTTTATTACTACGCCCACCATTCCTCCTTTGAACATTTTGGCTAATAAGTGTTGTTCTATCAATACTATCCCCCGGTGGAGTGTAGTTACGCCTATCAATACGTAGGACACAAGAAAATACATCGTTCAACGATGTAATACTATCACTAGTCAAAACCTGAGAGCGAGCAACCTCATACTCATCTCGAAGACCAGCCAAAAAACTCATGACTATAAGATCCTCATGTTGTTTTCTCATTGCAGTCACATCCACAGAAATCGGAAGTAAAACATTCAACTCTTCATAACATTTCTTAAACTCAGCAAAATAATCAGTAAGACTCCTATCCTTTTGATCAGCCCTAAAGAATGCTTAGAAAGATCATAAATTCTAAGAAGATCATGCTGTCCAGAATATAAAGTTGCCAAGTACGACCACAATTCCTTAACTGTACTAGTGTGAGTTACTAAGGAAGTTACCTTTGAATCCATTGAATTCAGCAATTGCATGAACAAACGTACATCATCACGTAACCAAATTCGCTTTACAGCTACCTCAGTAGGTGGATCAGCGGTCAAGTGGTCATCTTTGTCTAGACTGACCAAAGCAATCGTCACAATCTTCTTTCACAAATAATAGTTGGAGCCATCCAATTTTTGATCTGTCAACTTAGTGATGGAGAGCGAAGGAACCTCAAAAATGCTCACTCGAGGATTTGTCTCAGTTATGAGGTTAGATTGCTCCCCAATCTCATCTTTGTTCCCATCGCCCGTCATGATCCACTAGAGAGACTCTACTTCAAGTAATCTAATCAAGTATCATCAATAACAATGTTGTTAAACTCTCGATTTTACTAATACGTTTTTACGTTTTTACGATCCAAAACTAAGTTTTCGATTTAGTTTTTAGGTAAAAACGCAATTGGGGGTAAAATCGTAGAAATCGCGAGTCTGACTCGTACAAATGTAAACTCGAGCTTCGTTCCGTTTTTACCAAAACGCAGAGACAGACGTGCGTTTTGTAGTCCCTTCTGAAATCCATTTCTTCTTCAATTTTTCCGGACGACTTTCTTCCTGGGGCTTTTCCGGACGACTTTCTTCTTCAATTTTTCGCTCAGCTCTCGCCTCTGCCTCCGCCTCGCCTCTCACCTTCTCCGCCGGCCGATCTCTTCTCCTTCCTTCCTTCATTCCTCCTTCCTTCCTTCCCATTATTGAAACCCAAAGATCGCATTTTTGGAAATTTGAAATCGAACTTGCATTGCTAGATATTTGTGGAATTTGCTTCCTCATTCAAGGTGTATGCTTGTTTGGTGTGGAATTTAGATGGTGACTGAATTTGTACAAAACTTCATTGGGTTCTACCGATTTCATTGTGTAAGCTTGTTCGGCTTTACAAATTTTCTCAACTTCCATCGGGTTTTCAATTCTTGCCCGATATTGAGTGAATCGATGCTTGCTTACATATCTGGATTTTGAGGGTGGTTGAGTTTTGCTGAAATTTATTGGGAGTTTTTAGAGGTTTCGAACCTTTATTCAAGCTCCAAATTGGCGGATTTACTTCCGATTTTCGCCAATTCGCGATCGAATTTTCTTCAATTAGGTTGTGAACCTTCATTCTGTGATCGAATATTCTTGGTAAGCTACTGGAATTTATTGGAAATTTTGGAGCTTTCTCTGGGATTTGTTTACAAAGGGGCAGTTTTTACTGATTTCTGAGGAAAGTGTCATTGATCTGAATAACAGATTAAGATCAAGTATGTCCTAATAAGGCTAATATACTTACATCTGGCTGTGTTATTTTAAGGTGTAGTTTCTGAAAAATGCTTATTTCATTGGTACAAATTCTATTAGATGATAGAGATGCACATAGCAGAGGTGGAAAATAAAATCCTTCAAGCTCTGTAATGTTTTTATTTTGACTCATTTTTCTAGGATTAGAACTGCAGAAGGGCTTTCGTCCAAACCTTGTTGTATCTGCCAATTTGTGTAGATAGAACTAGTGACTTGATAAATTCATGGGATTGAACAATCCTTGTTTGACCTTAATGGATTTTTGCAACTTCTGAATTGTTTAATTTAATATCCCAAATTGCAGTCTTACAATCTGACTTGATTACTCTGTTTGCTGGATTATTTAGTTAGAAGTTGGAACTTGTCTGTTTGCTGGATTACTTAGTTGGAACTTGATTACTCTATTTGCTGGATTACTTAGTTGGAACTTGATTATATATAATATATTTATTATATTATTTTTTATAATTTGTAAACTCTTACGAGTTTACGATCCGAGTTTACGATCCGATTTTGTGGACCCTCTACCGATTTTACGTAAAAACTCGAGTTTAACAACCTTGATCAATAATTCTCTCTACCCTTACTCAATACATCATAGAAAAGACGAAAGAATCCGAAAACACCATATTTGGCTAAGAATTCTGTCTCAAAATAAAAGGGCCTCCAGCCTGGTATAATAGCCAAAAGTGGTCACCAAGTCGTGAAAGAGAAAAAGAGAGAGGAAGGCCGCTGTTGTCTAGACAGAAGGCGGCTGTTTGCTGTTTTCTAGACAGAGAGCAGCTATTTTCTGGACAGAGCATAGAGAACAGAGGGCGGTAGTTTTCTGGACAGAGGACAGAGGGTGACGGCTGTTTTCTTAACATAGGACAGGGGGCGGCTGGTTTTTGGACAATCTAGGAGAGAGAAGGGATTAGGGTTTCTGGTGGGTGGCTTATTCTTTGACTCTCTGATACCATGTTAAACGAGGCAGAATTTGGTGTCTCAAAGTACGTCTTATTAGAGATCTAGATAGGTTTATATACAAGGTTATAAGGAGAGTCTAGAACCTTCATAACCCTAATGAGTCTGGAACCCTAGTAACCCTAATGGGCCTTAATATAACACAAACCCAATAGCATAAACACCTAATTAACAGAATAAACATAGTCTCATTTTCACAATAGTTACATTTACACTTTTGTAGTCTTTTTTCTTCATAAACAAAGGTTCAAAGAGTAGCCATCTTTAGATATTTTCTTATGTGTCCACCCCTTCTTCGATCTTCTTTTGTTTCTTGTTACCTTCTTTGGTTAGAAAGTTTTGGCTATCAACATTAGTGTTTGAGGTTTGGTATTTGATGTTGTAGCATTGTTAAAACCTTGGAATGTTTAGCCTCCACCTGCTCTGAAACAAAAACTTACAATTATAAAGTATAATTTATAGAGTTATAAAATATAACAAATTAAATGGGCAATTAATTATATAATTTTACACTCACATCCTTGATTCCTTTTTAATTTTACATCATATATAGTTATTACTTATAAAGGACATTATAGAAATTGGAAAAATTACTTCTTTTGTCCATTATGTTTCACCCACTATTTTTTTAGTCTCTTATGTTTTAAAGTTGACATATTTAATCCCTAATTTTTCAAAAATTTTTTTATAGATTTGGTACGTTTAACGAAAATGAATACTAAGATAACGGATTTGCTAACGTGGAAGTTAGTTAAGCTCAACTAAACTATTTTTTTATTCATAATTTAAAGATAACATTATTTTTTTAATCCCTTATATTTCATTGACTATCATTTTTGGTCCCAATATATTTAAATGAATTGGAAAATCTTTAATATTTCAATTTTGATAGATTTACTATAATAGATGAGAATTGACATTGAAAAATCATATACATTTCCCAGAATTGATATCATATATTTTTTTGCATCCTATATATAGATTGGCTGTCTCCCCGAATTGTTTTTTATTGTACGATCTTATGTAGTGCATCAGATGTATAAAGTATTTGCTCGGGACTTGATTTTCTATCAAAAGACAATCCTTTTTGTCTAGAAGAACACCAAAAATCTAGAAAATGGTAATTAACATGTAAATAACCCTTTTAAAAATATTTTAAGAATATGTACTTTTTAAAAAAATTTAAAGTCATTTGTTTATTTATTTTATTTTTTTTTTGCTGTTTCATTTTAATGTGTCCTTTCTTTACTATTTTTTTGGGGGGGTGAGGGGTGGGGGTTGGGATTTTTCTCTCTATGTGTATATTCATTACATTATTTCATTTTGTCCATATGAAATCACACATAATTTATAAAAATTTGAGATAAACGAAGAAGAAAACCCATCACTCAAAATCTTGTTAGTTGTTCACATGTTTAGTTCCCTTTTATGAGAACATGATTAAGATTAAATATAGCATATAGAATAAAAAGAAATTAGAGTTTCAATTATTTGTGTGAAGCCTTGTTAGAATGTGAGAGTATGAGTTTTTATTTAGAGAAGAGAAAAGATATTGCGTGCAATGATTGTATTAGAGAAATTTTTTTATGTATTCGCAATACCACGTAGAATTGTGCAATCAGATACAATTAGGAGGATAGCCTATAAATTAGGAGAGATTGTCCATATACATAATAGGGGGGACAAAAAAAAATTATGTGCTTAGTTTACTGCACTAAAGATAATCATGCAACAAATATATGGAATATTTTTTAAAAACTGTTTAGCATGAATAATTGACAAAAGTGTAAGCTTGATAGTCAAAATACGCATCGTTTAGGTGGTCAACATTACAATTTTTTATCTAGATTAGTTGGATTATACAACATGAATAATATTAGGGAAAATTACTATTTGTTCATAAAGCATAATTTATGTTGTCAAAATATGCATAATTTATGTTGAAATTATTAGTATCTATATACAAATTTTATTTTTATGACATTTATATGTGCATACTAAAAGAAGTTCCACGATTGCTGTTGGCAAAAAATGCTTTAACCTTTTCTTCTTTTTTTTTTGTAAAGGCAGAAATTTTATTGCAATTGCAAACTGTGCAAGACATAGCCTAAAAAGGCTAATTGTTCTTTGTGGTTTTTGATCTGAACCACAAAAGAAAGTGTGACAACATTTGACAAATAAAAAACAAAAAGGATTGCACAAAAGATTGATGTTTTCGACTAATGCGCGATAACATTTACATCAATAGTAATCAGATTATTGTACATCCTAACTTGTCCACTTCTATTGGAGCATCTCAAACTGCAAGCTGTAAAAAAACCCTTGGACGCAGACTCTTGTCCTTAACTCTCGTCTCTGCTGTTCTCAATGTTGCCATGTACTTCTATAGTTCCTTCTCCCAAGCTAAATACATACACCTCCAAGATGGATGACAAAACCTTAATAAATATGGACATAGTCCAAATATGCATAATTTTTGTTGTCAAACTTATTATTTTTTTATTTTGATTATTTTGGTGTACAAAAATTAAGGATTTGTCAACTATATTTAATATTTGTTCATAAAGCAAGATTGAGTTGTACAATTAAAATTCTTTATAAAAAAATTCAAAAAATTACTTGGCTGATATAGTTTGTCATTTCAATTTTGTGTTTTTATATTTTCAAAATAATTTTTACATTTTTAATATAATTTTTATCTCACAAATTTTGTACTGATAATGTAAAATTACAAAATTTATTTAGCAATCTAAACATAGGCCCTTCCAAATAATTTTGAAACTTATTATTTTGCAAAAATAAAGAATTTCTCTTAACCATTAAATCATACCATAGGAAACGTAAACGAAATGTAGTCCCTCAAAATAACAAGTTAACTCACTCTTTTTCTTTCTCTCTTTTCTTTGTTGGATTCCCATGTAATAGCTGCCATTGAATCTCGAGGTGCACGAGGTGTTAGTGTAAGAAGAAGAGGAGGTGGTGGTGTCATTAGTATATGGCAGAGCCGCCTTCACTTCAGCAATCTATTGAAAGAAATATCCTTTGTGAGTGAAAAATCATGTTGGCACTCGTAATATATGGTGTTTTACAGGAAAACATCATGAGAAATCCATATGGATCACAAGAAGAGTATTCTATAATGGAATTACAACTTGTGCTATCTTAGCTGGAGTTTTTTTGGAAACAAGATTTTGGATACTGATACTCCACTTCAAAACTACTGTATTGTTTCCATGTCTAATTTAGTCACAACAACATATTAGTATGAGCCCCATAAATATTTCAATTTTCCTATTCGACGTTAGCAAAGTATGCAAAAACGATGCGTAATTCCCCTAAAGAATAAAAAATATTAATGAGATAGCCAGAATTTCACCTCTAAGAACTATATATGAGACTTTA
The DNA here is from genome assembly GCA_020080225.1 of Gynochthodes officinalis. NCBI lineage: Eukaryota > Viridiplantae > Streptophyta > Magnoliopsida > Gentianales > Rubiaceae > Gynochthodes > Gynochthodes officinalis. The sequence continues at coordinate 29,213,114 of CM034625.1, read as the reverse complement.
ATCTCGTGTCACTCAAGCAAAAACACCCAAGAACTAGTTATAATAGAGATAGAATAGAAATTTCGAAACTTTTTATTTTGAATAAAAGGTTCAACTTTTTTTGATGATATGAAAGAAGAAAAACTTGAAATCTCTTTTGTTGTTGTGACAATAAAACCAAAATCTTAAGTTTACTCAATTATCTTTATGTGAATGTTTATCAAACCTCTTGAATTCTCTCTTTTCCCATTTGATTTTTCATTTTTTTTATCTATTTAATTTCTTTTTTTTCCATAAATTTGATTACTTTATTATTGATAGAAATTGTGTTTTGAAGAAACCTGATAAATTTGTTAAACCCTCAAACTCATACTAGAACTATAATGATTTAATATTAAAATTTATAAGTTAAGAATTTCTTGTGTAAAAATTCCCCAACTATTACTATAAGGATTTAATATTAAAAATTGTAAGCTAAGAATTTATCTAGTAAAAATTCCCTTATTATTGTGTAATTCCACGAATAGAACTAGAAAAATGACAAATAATCCAAAAAAAAAATTTCCTTTCCTTTAAAATTGCCTATGATGCTTTGGGTCTTTGTCATGATTCAAAGTACAAATGTACAATATGCATGATTATCTGCTGGAATTCTTAGTGACCAATGGGTGTTCGTTATCTGTTTTGTTCTGGGCAGGGTATGATGTCAATCCTAACAGCACAAGCGGAAGAAAAAGCACAGATCAGGTTATTTCTTGATGCTTGGCGGTTATCTGGGATTAGATGGCTTTGCCTGCACATTCCAAGAGAAACTTTATAAAGGCTACAGTATGGACATGAACAATCAAACTTTTTAATTGTACTCTGCTTATCCAAATACTTATATTACCTTCATTAAAACCAAAAAATCAATTTCAAAACTTTTTTTTTATTGTTTTTGAAAATAAATTCATTTTTTAAGTAAATTCTTATCTTATCATTATTAATAATGATTATATAATCTATATTTAAAAATTAAAAAAAATTATGTATTTAATTATACATTAAATATATTTATCTTGTAGTTAAAAAAATTATACCAAATTCAAATATCTTGTTTCTTGGGCTGAGGGAATGCCATTTTAGCAGCCCACCGGTTCCTCCTACTCCAGAAACCCATTGACGTAGTCCCCTCAATGGTTCCCTCTGGCTACAATAACTAGGCTAGGAAAAATCAGAAAGCCAAACCAAATACGGGTCAATTTTACAATATACAGAAATGTTCTTTCAACATAGGCATAGCGATCCACATTTCACATGCATAACACAGACAAAACAGAGAATTTGTAACACCGTACAGCAAAATTCACATCAAGAAGGAACACACCTTCCTCAAACTTGCAATTTTCCAAGTGAGCATATATAGCAAGATGAGAATGGAAGACAAAAGAAACCTGGGGAAAGCAATGATAAATGAGCATTCACATACAACCCCATATGAAACCAAGAAGAATTCTGTTTTGTAAGTCCTCAAATTAAGCCTCTCTATCCAGTTAGTTTTACAATGTCCCAAGTCTTTCGTTTGACTACTTTGAGCACATCAGGAAACATCATCTCCCAAAAAAGTAAAAACTCTTCTCTTGAACAACCTGGCTAATTCAACAATTTCAGATTCCCTTATCTGCTTAGTCATGCTGTCGTCCTGCCACAAGAACTTGACTTTGTGGCACAATCTTTTTGCAACATCAATGGTCAACCTAGTTACATCTCTATCACTCGTTAATGTTTGCAAAACAATATTGGAAAATTGGGGATGAGAGACGAGTCTGTTTAAAAGAATAAGACTCTCCCGGATTAGCAAGGTTCTGCAAAGTCGAAAATAAGTAAAATTAATCACAGTGAGTTTTGCAAAAATCAAAGATTATCTGAAACCTAGAATATCATTCATCTGCCTTTTCCCCATAGTTAAATCAGAACCATTAGACTTAATGTTCAGGGTTATATGAAGATTATCAGGGAAACAAAAAGGTTAATATAACAAATTAAAAATTCATATCACATAGAACAATCTGATGGAAGGTATGACAACTCTATGGCATGAACATTATCGAAACAGAAATATCAGACAGACAGGCTAATGCAAATTGAAATACTGCACCGATCTCCAAAACATTTCCATCTTTTCTTTCACTTACCTTTCTATTCCAACCTCTTCTAGTAGAAGGGTATGCTCTTGAAAATACTTTAAAAATAATTTATCAATTTTCTTGAGTGAGTTGATAATTTTACAAATGAAAAACCACAATATACATCTTGAAACAAGCAAAAATACCTTTCTCTGAAGACTTCAGAAGACTGAGCAGAATCTAATGTTTCAAGGTCCACATCTGATATCAAGCTCTCCAAAATGCTCACAAGGATGTTCCTCCTTTGCGGAAGCCTATGGTTTAATACAATCCCAAGGCCAGCTTTTCCTAGGGATGCAATGAATGCTATCACAGTTATAGTAGACCTCCGAAGCTTCAATTTCTGAAAGTCCAACAAATTAGTGTCAACAAATCAACGACTTGTGTAGCAAAAAAAAAAAAAAAAGGCACGGAAACAATGTACAAAAATCATACTTTGCTGGCCGTCAATATTGCTGCTTTTCCTTTCTTTAATTATAAACAAAAAATTATAAAACAAAGAATACTCTTTACTACCATATCACAGACTGATGTTGTAAAAGCCTCACAAAAACACAATCAATTCCCCCGTAAGGTAAACTCACAACATAAAACTTCTCAACACTCAATATTAGATTTAATCAAAAACATTAATACAATCATCATCAAACTCAGCAGGTTCTTCTACTCTTCCCTTTTGGTAGTAGCAGGCAGCAAAGGCAGAAACAGAATCAACCTTTCAACAGAAAAAAATTTCAAAATCCATCTCTATTCTTCCTCTTCCTAATTCTGTGGGTGGTTATTCTTCTAGATATAATGATGTTAGTGGCAGGAGAAATCCCTATTTAGATTGTGAGAAGAAAAATTTCTCTGGATTGTCGTTGGAGAAAGTTATGTGAAAGCTCTTTCTGGTGAGGGATACATGAGCGAAGAAATAATGAGTAGAAGATTACATACACGTTATGCTTAAGCTCAACGAGCTTTCAGTACAAGTTTTATAATGCTCAAGCTCAACTCTTTGGCTGAATCCAGCCACCTCAGATTGGCTCAAGTTCAGTTAACACCAAGCTTGAGCTAAGCTTTGATGGAGCCCTTTTGCAAGCCACATGCAAACAACGTGTAATATGAAATTAGATGTTGTAATTAGAGTCTTAATGAAGTTACTTAATCTTGGTGTAAATCAAGTAAGATCCTGAGAGATTTTTCAAGAAGTGCAACCTGTTCTCTAGGATTTCCATTGATTTTCAAACAAAAAAAACAGGATGACTAAAGAAATTCCTTGACCATCAACTGCAATCTTGCTTCAGTAATTTCTCAAACAAAATTAAAGAAAAATGTATTGCTTAACAGACACATATTGCTGCTAATCAACTAGTGCCCTAAAAAAAAAAAACACAAAAACAAAAACAAAAACAAAAACCTAACTATATTTTGCTAAGTCCGGAAGTCAAACCAATCTACTCTTCCTCTGATAAATATGAGTCCTACAGGAATTACAAACTTGTAGAATCTTTGGTCAATTTGAAGTAAATTCCCAGAAAAAGAATTTTCAGGACATACTTTCGCATTCAAGCACTTAAAACTCCAACATGCTGAATAAAACAAATTTGTTAAAATTTCTGGACATGATAAACATGAAGTGCTTGCAAAAGCTTGCTCAAATTGATGTAGCTCAACAACTCTACAAAAGATATTAGGAACTTGTAATACCCAGAGCCCAATTACATTTATTTTCCATTGTGGAATGGGACTTTTCAGGCTTTTACACCGTCTCATTGCGCAAACTAGGTTTACACTTTGTTCCCAGACTGCCTCATTGTGCCCTGGACCAACACCACACACAAAGTGTCACCTGGTGTATAAACCACACTAGATTCACTCTAATACCAATTATAAGACCACAAACTAGGCCAACACAAAAACATCTACAGTTCATCATCGCTAGTCCAAAAAACTGAAGCCAAGTTATAATAGCCCACGACCCAGGATGTTATTAAAAGATCATATTTCCCAACTACCTGGTGTGAGATGAGGGGTGTCACATGAACAATCTAATCAAAGCCCCCACAGAAGTAACTAAACCTTGATCATACTATTACCTTTGTGCAATTTCCCTTGCATGAAAGACAATCTACCAAGCCATCCACAATCACTCTAAATTCTTGAACAGATGAATTGTTGTTTTCATCAGCATCCGTCCTTACTGCACCATCATTGTCCTCCATGAAACCGTAACAAAATGCAGTTGTTACTTTTGGACCTTTGTTGATGACAAGCAGAGAGATAATTAGCTAAAATGAACATGTGATTTATTGTAGGAAACCAGATTAATTGTGGCCCATAAAAATAAAAATGGCAACAAACACTGCCAGTGAGCGACATTGAATAAAAAAGTTCACATTATATTCTTAATAGAACACAAAAAGTAAAACAGCACATGTTTTCATTAGAAAATATATTTTCCTATCATGTCTGGATTTGTCCCACACCCCATTACTATTCTAAAGAGTTCCCCAAGCTGCATTATCACATTGTAAAACAAACTCATAATCTGATGTGCATAAATCGTTCAGTAACTACTTTAACAGACAACAAAAGCCTAATGAGTACTACTGTAAAAATAAACTCCATGACCATTTCTGGAAATTCAATACATGTTGTAAAACAGGTTAAAAAACCTTCCTTGGGCTTATAGAGAGATTGAATATACTCTTGCAGATTTTTTGTGGCTCTTGAAAGATAATGGTACCTAGGGGAATTTGCAAGGATGTAGATTTAGATTCTCCTTTCTTTCAATGCCAAGGTGGGCAATTTTATTTCTGTGACTACACCTCAAAAGAGTATCTTGCAATCCACAAGAAATAATTGCTCTAGTCATATGACAGAATGCAACCTGCCCCCCAATTTAATTGACAACACTAAAGTCAAACACTTGCTTGGCACTTAAAAAGAAATGCTCCTAGCAAAGAAAATATGTGACACCCTTAATAAAAGGTTACTCCATGTATACAGAGGTAAATGCAAGCCAAATGAAAATCCAGATTGCAACAAATTTTCAAAGTATTTAACTGGAAATAGCATAGGTGCTCACAGTTAAGTAGCTGGTAAAAAAGATTCACCACTTGCTTTCGCAAACAAAAACCAGCTTCCTTCCTCAGTAGCAGAGATATATTTCGAAATACCAGTTCTGACGCAAACCTGCAACAAGAATGATAAATATGAAAACTTGAAGGAATAGTAAGATGTGCTATGAAAGATGAAAACCACTCTAAGCTTACTTCTCCCTTTCTGAGTATGCATTACAGCTTATGAGAATTGTGTTCATGATTGAAACTGCTTCCAGTCTTATATGTTCATCAATGTCGTCGATCGCAATTTGGTTCATCAGCTCAAACAATGAAAGCCAATCGACTTTTGGAGGGTTAGAAATGATTGAATTCCTTTTAGCAGAAGGACAGAGCCGGCTTCCACTGTCACATGACTCCTGATTATGTATATCTGCCAGAATTTGCTCAGAGAAAGGGCCCGTGAACACAAAATTGTCCCTGGTGCAGTAAACTGAACAAAATATAATCAAAGAGAGGGAGGGACATATAACACAATCTAAGAAGTAGGCCTTATGCCTCTTTATTGCACATTAGTCCATTTTTCACAGGAGCAGGAGAAAGTTAGTAGTGATGGCAGACAGCAGGCAAAGTGAATTGACATGTTAGACGATTGATGATAGATAAGGAAACTCCTGTAAAATGTCAAAGACTGATCTGAGTATTATATGAAGGCACACATACATATGGATAATATTATGAAATAGGATGCTATACAGCTCAGTTTTCAATTCTAAACAATCTCAAGAAGAAAAATTAGAATAATTTTCAAGCCTATCATTGAAGTCATATCTTTTCCACATAAATCATATATTACTAGCTTATGGTTTGCCAAAGTTTTTGTTTGACGCCCCTAAAAGCGAAGGTAATGTTATAACCGACAAGCTGAGCTATGAAAACTTAATAACTTAATACTCCCTCTGTCCTAAAAAAAGAGTCCACATTGGGTTAGGTACAACCTTTTTTTAATCATTACGTAAAGTACATTTAATGCATCATTAAATGCAATATTTTACAAATTTATCCTTACTTTTTAATTATGGGCACACATAATTATTATTAGTAAGGGTATTAGAAGAATTTCATTCTAAAAGTGGACTATTATTTTGGAACAAGGAAAGATTTTAAAAGTGGACTTTTTTTTCTAAGATGGAGGGAGTATCCCTCACACATATAGAAGCAGCAGTTCATTTCAATCTTGAAATTGATCTCCAGACAATAATTGACTTTTATGTCAGTGTTTACAAAGAGAACATACACTAAATGTAAGTTCCTATCTTGCTGAAAATTTTACTTGCACATTTCGTTTCTGTGAAAGCAGAAATTCAAATGATATAAGAAACTCATAGATGTGTTAATACTAAAGTACGAAGCACTTTCAAAATTTCATAATGGTGAAATTTAATGATTACAAACTTAGGAGCTACCAATTACAGGCCATCTATTATGCTCATCAACTTATCAACATTATCCAAGGAAAAAACATCTGCTAGTTAACAAAGCACTACCAAAAATTCATAATGGGAAATTTACTGATTAGCAGCTTAGGAGTGACCAATTTTAGGCCATATCTCATACTCATCAACTTAACCACATTAGCCAAAGAAAAAACATTTTTATTTAGTTATATCTAGAAAGAAAATTGCTCTCACCTTTTCTATCTCTTTATTCTTTGTTTATTTCCTTTTCCTTTCCTCCTGTTTTTTGGAGATTTGTCAATTAATTTCTAGGGAGAGATCAATTTTGACTAACTCACACTCATCCACACACATATTTTTCTCACGTTTACCTATGTCTTTCCCCTTAAAGCAAATACTAAGATCAGATTAATAGGTAAATGAGTCCAAACCAGTCTATTAAGATTAAATACTTCAGCAGGTTATATTTACAAACCAATAAACTACAATAACCAAATCTAAAATTAACTAACACAATCCATGAGTTATTTTGAGGCATACAATTACATTTCTTTTCACAGTCATGTACACAATTTCTTAAGTAAGCGTCCGGGGTTCAGAAAAGCACAAATATTTTCATCTGCAAAGGTGAATGTGCACAAGACACTCCGAAGTAAATAATCTGGAAAGTACTTGTTGTAATCAACCTTAAACTAACTAATATTGACACTTATCTAGCATCAAGCACTAACCTTTCAATCATGATCAACTCCTAGCTGCACTTAAACTACCAAAGAAAATGCAATAATTTCATTTACACCAAAAAAAGAAATCTAGTGACTCAAAGGCTAATTTCTCTTCCAATTCAAGTTCATTCAATGGATAATAACTTTAAAAAATATAGGGAATTAGTGAGTAACAAAATAACCATCAGAGGATATACTCTCACACATAATTATGTGCATACAGACAGGCATAAGTATGCACTGATACGTATAAGAGACAGAGGAAAGAGATATACCTTTCAATCAATTTCCTCTGTATCTTGGAAGCATGCTTTAGAATCACATGCAAGACCCGAAGAGAACTGTAAACAATTACACCCTGTAACCCAAAAAATCATAGTCTAATCATATTATTTAAAGATAAATAGATAAGAAAAAGTACAGAAAATCAACCATATGGAGGTGCAGAAAGAATATACATATTCCATGTCAAATTTGCTAGTTACAACAAGTAACTACCACATCCAAGCATCAAAAGTTACATTTTAGAATGCCCGGTTTAAGCACGACAAAGAAAAGCCAATTTAAGTCGTAATGTATTGTCGCTGAAAAATGACAGTAATTCATAGTCATCTATTGTTGCAAATACCCATTTAACTCATCATTTTTGCCCTACCTTGAACATGGTTACAGTTCACAACACCTACCCCATTCACTTTGTTGCTTCTTTGCTGAAACTCAATTAAGAGAAGACACCATAGAAAGAAGTATGACATGGTACACAAGAAAATAATAATGTGATTCAAAATTCAATGAAACAAGGAAAATGAAATGGGCTATATAGAAAACTTTCATGTGTCTACCATTTTTCACAAGTCATAAACTTAAAGTCACAATAGAAGCAATACTGACAAAACTTAAAGCTGAATTTGTCATAGCACAATATCCCCTTATCTCAAAATCTAACATATTTTAAGGATATTTCTATCCATCTTGCCAAAATACACAGCACACAAAATACACACACACACATACACATATGTGCATATTTGTCTTCAAATTGCACTTTCTGATGCCTTTGTTCATGAAACAATCTTTGTTTACATTTGAAAAATTCAGTAATTCTTGCCGCCTTTCCCAGGCTTTAGCCAGAAGAAGCCAGAAGTTGGTAACTTTTAGCTTCCAGAGTAAAAGATCCCACCACAAAGAAGCATCTCCTCATGAACAAGCTTTATAGAAAAGCCAAATTGTTAGCTATTTATATATGCTTATCCCATGGCAGTATCATTTTGATGGATCAAAAAAGTATGTACATTCCAGCTAATCTTTCAACATTTGGAGCATCATGCAATGGGTTAGCCATTTAACCATCATGAACAGCTTAAAATTCCAATAGATCTCAATTGTAAACTTACATCAATAAAACAGGCAGAACAGTAATTCTAGTACACAAGAATAACTAGTTAGTGAAAACTGCTATAAATCCTCAATCCACCATCCAGCATATTTCTCAAACTTGAGTATCCTCACCAGCAAATTATGCATTAAACTCTCTATAGCATAAACCACATCAATTTGGACATATCAATAGTGGGAACAACTCATGCATGACAAACTAAATGGCATATTCATTGTTTCAGCCAATGCCTGAAAACTGGGAAACATGATAACAATCTCACCCTATGTTATGTGCTGCTCACTATAAAGAAGAAATTGATCAAGAATATCTGGCTCAATTCCAACCCCATTATCATTCATGACCATTCATACCACAAAGTTGCGCCAAAGAGTCATAAAATTATTCTCAGTTTATGCAGCCCATGGCTTATCACAATAGAGTCATTACAAAACACCGGATTAACAAGTTTGCTGAATAATTTGATTGAAAATATGCAAAACGATAGAGAGGGAAAAAATCACAAACAAAGCTAGACGACACTCTCTCTGGCTGTGACTCACATTTTTCAGGTGGCAACAATCCATCAGAGCTTGCAGTAGGTCTTCCAGTCTTACCATTCCATTGCCCATCTGCAAGGCAAAAGAATGATTAAGTGCAAAAAGATACAAGACATCAGTGCAAGTGTATACATTCACATCAAATATACAATATAATTATCATGGCCCTCACGTCTTTCATGATAAAAATTTTATAGCAACAAGTGTACGTGAGCTAAAAGATTACCAAAAACCACAAAATCATTATCTTTGAAAATAAATATCAAAATTTATCTTCACACATGAACATCATCATCATCATCATCACCTTTATCCCAAACTAGTTGGGGTCGGCAGTCGATGAATCCAAAAACATAAATCCATAAAATAAAGAAAATATAATAAAATAAATAGATATATAAATAGATAAAGAAATAAATAAAAATGTTAAAACTATAAAGGGCAGTCGGGACCACTAGAATTTTGCTCTTCCACTACACTAATAGTTTTCCTCCACTCTGTTCTACTACAAACTAGCTGCCAATCTATTTCCAACTCCATTAAATCTTGTTTTATTACTTTTCCCCACGTAACTTTCGGCCGACCTCTCCCTTTCTTCCTATCATACTCCTTATAACAAACTTCTGTTCTTACCAGTGCATCTATAGGTCGCCGAAGAATATGCCCAAACCATCTCAATCTATGTTCTCTCATCTTTTCTGCCACCGGTGCTACTCCAACTCTTCGTCGAATATCCTCGTTTCTCATCTTATCCATTATTGTCTTACCACTCATCCACCTTAACATCCTCATTTTTGCTACTCCCAACTTATGCTCATGTTGTCTCTTTGCTAGCCAACATTCAGCTCCATATAGCATTACCGGTCTTATTGCTGTCCTATAAAATTTCCCTTTTAACCTAATCGAGATTTTGCGGTCACACAAAACCCTGTTGCACTTCGCCATTTCATCCAACCTGCTCTAATTCTATGGTTTACATCTTCATCAATCTCTCCCCCTTTTTGCAATATTGATCCCAAATATCTAAAAACATCTTTTTTGGGTACCTCCTGTCCGAGCATACTCACAGAATCTTCGTCCTTACGTCTTGCCATGTTGAATTCACACTTCATATATTCAGTCTTATTTCTACTTAACGTCAATCCTTTTGACTATAACATTTTTCTCCATATTTCTAATTTAGCTTTTACCCCCGCCTTGGTTTCATCAATAAGCACAATATCATCTGCGAATAACATACACCATGGCACCTCATCTTGGATATCCTTTGTCAACTCATCCATAACTAGGGCAAAAAGGTAAGGACTAAGAGCAGATCCTTGGTGTAAGCCTACTGTGATTGGAAAATAGCTTGATCTTCCATTACAAGCTTTCACGCACGTAGTAACACCATCATACATATCCTTGATAACCTCTACATACTTTGAGGGGACTTTCTTCTTCTCAAGTACCCACCATAGAACCTTTCTTGGGACCCTATCATACGCCTTCTCAAGATCAACAAATACCATATGTAGATCTTTCTTCTTTTCTCGATATCTCTCCATCAGCTGTCGTATCAAGAAAATAGCCTCCATGGTAGATCTTCCCGGCATAAATCCAAATTGATTTACGGAGACCTTAGTCTCTATTCTCAAACGATGCTCAATAACTCTCTCCCATAGTTTCATTGTATGGCTCATAAGCTTAATGCCCCTATAATTGGCACAATTCTGGATATCCCCCTTATTCTTATAAATGGGCACAAGCATACTCTCCCTCCATCCCTCGGGCATCTTATTTGTTTGGAAAATCCTATTAAAAAGGTTAGTCAACCAACGTATTGCTACATCCCCTAAGCATCGCCACACTTCACTAGGGATCCCATCTGGCCCCAATGCTCTACCCGTCTTCATCCTCTTTAATGCCTCCTTAACTTCATGCTCTCTAATTCTACGCACAAACCTTCTGTTTGAGTCATCATAAACATCCTCCAACTCTATCCCACTTCCATTGCTTCCCTCATTAAATAGTTTGCTAAAATAGCTTATCCACCTTTTCTCAACATTTGCTTCTCTTACTAAAAGTTTCTGGTTTTCATCTTTTATGCATCTAACCTGCGTCAAGTCTTTACTTTTCCTATCTCTTATCGTTGCAAGCCTATAGATACCTTTCTCTCCTTCCTTGATCCCCAATTGTTTGTACATCTCTGAAAAGACCTTACCTCTAGCCTCTCGCACAGCTTTCTTAGCATTTGTTCTCACTAGTCCAAACTTTTGCAAATTCTCATCACCATGACATTTATATAAATGCCTAGAACACTCTTTTTTATGTTTAATTGCCTCTTGTAACTCCTCATTCCACCACCAAGTTTCCTTTTTTGGTTGTCCTTTCCCTCTACTTTCCCCTAAGGTGCTCCTTGCCACTCTCTGAATGCAATCAGCCATCTCATTCCACATCACATTTACATCACCCTCCAGTAGCCACGGTCCTTCTTGCAGTAATCTTTCCTTCAAAGCTATTTGTTTTTCCTCTTTTAGTTTCTACCATCTTATTCTTGGGTTCTGAACAACTTTCTGCAGTTTGCGTACTTTTTTATACCGGAAATTTGGTGCCTCACATGGTCCAACATGAAAAGAACATCAAAAGATGTAGTCTGAAAATGATAAGCAAAGTTTCCAGCTTTCCTCATATGGTCCAACATCCCAGAAATCAACTGTCATTTTCACTCGCAACTGACATTTTCCTCTATTCTATTCAATATCCCATATATTTATTTCCACTTTTATTGATCAAAGAAAGATATTACAGCACCTAGAACTGTTGCTGAAAATGTAATTTTAAAGTAAAGAACAAAATAAAATCAAGATAAATTATTTCCTAGCACTCTAGAAAGTCCTCCCTAGAAGTTGTTCTGATCCATAGACTGCGGATGTAATAGATAGAAAAACTACTGAGAACCCAGACAGTACATTCTTCATAAAGGATTTAATCATCAATAACTAAATCATCCTTTGTGTGGATTAAGAGTTCAGGCAAATAAAACATGCTGGGCTCCTATTATCTGACCAGAAATTAGAAAACTTGACCAGTAATTTCAGGGGTAGGAAATATTAGAGAAACACTATCACCACACAGAATCATACATTGCATATTTAACTTCTGAACAGCAAATCTCATTAGTAACAAAGCTCTAAATCATTCATGTTCTTCCACATTTTTTTTTTTTACAAGGTACCAAGCAGAGCTCTATGCATCAACATTTGCACATATTTCCAGTTCTCTAAACATTTACAAAAGATGTACATGTTCCAGTAGAAAGTTCCACAGCAGAGACCACAGGATTAGTACCAACCAAGTCTATAGACATTTGAAAATGCACTTCTAAAGTGGACTCGAAAGTTTCCCAAAACTAGAGAACTTGAGAAACACCTAAAACATCATGCTACTCCAGAGCCATATGCTTACATAAAGAGACATATTGTAATAATATTTGGCTACCTTTGTCAACATGAGGAAGAGGTGTGAAATTTTCACAGCATCAGAAGAATCAGCAGATTGCAAAGGCACATTGGATTTTGGTGTGGAAGATTCCATCGTCGAATTGGAAGACAAACTCACATTTAAGTTCCCAGAAAGGACTTGCAAATCAGTACCACAAGTCTCAAATAACTTTAGGGCTAAATTTTTTTCTGAATTCCCCCCATCCCACAAATCCCATATATCTAGTAATTGCTTTTGATGGTGAAAAGCAACAAATGAATCATCATTTCTAATTTTTGAATGCTTAGGTTCGCCAGCATCATCTGTCTGAACTCCAACTGCTTTACTACCTGTTGTACATAACATAAAGCAACATGACAAAGCCATAAGGTAATTGATTGTCATTTCCCTTGTCCTTCAAATAAATACTTAGTCTGTTTAATTTGAAGCTAGGAATTTCACCTGAAGATCTGCCCTATTGTATATGATATAAAGCAACATAACAAAGCCATAAGGAAATTGATTGTCATTTCACTAGTCCTCCTTCGAATAAATACTTACTTCTGTTCAACCTGAAGCTAGGAATTTCATCTGAACATCTGCCCTTCTGATATTCACGCAGAATTTCATGATCATCAGGCACACCATCATTGTAGTGCCTATCATATGGACAAATCATTCAAAATTACCTATAGAATAGGATAAGCAGAACAACAGATATATGGGAAATCAGGGTTCAACTACTTGAGTATGGACAAGTTCTATTAAACTCTGTCATACATTGATTCAATACCAAGCAAAAATGCATCTCTAATACCTAATTCAGAGTAATATGCCATCCCCATTAAACAGCCCTCCTGTTGCCCACAAGAAGATAGATCTTATTACTTCCCACACTAAAAAAAAGTAATGTGGATAAAGCATGTCGAAAAGGAAAAGCTTGCACATAAAGCTTTTTTGCTCTTAGATTTTAGAGATTTGAATCACAGACGGTAATCTTTGCAGCAAAATTTGGTTCACATATTTAAATTTTTTTTTTTAATAACATTGGCAGTCTCAAAAGCTAGGACAAGATAAGCCGTCCAATTTCATCATCTTCAGAAAAACTTAAATATCAAGGGATGAACTCCTCAGCTATTACATGCAGGTAAAGGAACATCTTAAGAGGAAGAAGAAACACTCTGATTGTTGGAATACTGCAGCAACACATCTTTCTTCTTGTTTTCGTGGGGAAGACAAACAAAATTTTGAAGAAAGAAAGAAGACAATGCACCAGTTGAAAGTTGAAAATTGGAAAATCCTCTTTGTGGACTCATTATTGTTCCTACATGGCTATTTCTTAAATCTTATTTGAGGCATTTTAGCTGATAGGCTTAGCAAATTGTTTCATCCCCCTTGGTCTCTCATCAAAAAAATCTTTCATTTTTTTAAAAACAAAACTAATAAATATCTTTTTGATTGATGAATATCAACTCAGGGTTAAGTGTTAGTATTGTTGGCATTAATTAATCAAGAAGTTTACAGATAAAAAATTTCAAACTTCAAGCTTTTGGTCTCTTTCATTGCAATGGCACTTAGATTGCTAGACGATATTCAACTTCATTGAAGTTGTCAATAATAGATATCAATCTTTTTAATAAACATATCCTTTTCATCAAATGACATTCATTAAAGTAAAAGGAAGAAAGGACATGATTTTACTTGAAAGGACACAAATAAGTCCAGAAACAAAGTTCACCAAGAATTGTTATAACCAGAAGTATAAATTATCTTTCTCACTCTTCTTAGAGAAGCTCTTGAACTTCATTGTATTCTGAAAGTAATTTTCTTCCTTTGAAGCAAAACTATCATAATAGAGACAACAAAACAATTATTTAAGTATCTGATACACCTCAAGCCACGGACATATGAACCAATCATTACTTTGTTGTTCTAAATTCCTCTGTTCAACAAATTTTTCAATTAACAAAAACATAGAATTACAATTGAACTCAGAAGTGGATGCTTAAGAAAAAAAATGAAGCATACAAATGATAATCAAACAATTCAGTAGTTTTCCAACAGATGTGAAATGCAATTCTACATAGTCAATCAGAGCCAAAACCCATGCGAGAGATCAAAGAACAGTTTACTTACGAGGAATTACTTTTTGCATGGCAGCTCTCCAACTCTTTGTCATCAATCTTTGAAGATATGAACTTTGGTTGCTCTTCTTTCTTGTCCTAGAGTTGGATAATGATTTATTACCTATTAAAGCACTCAACATATATAAAATTCAAGAATATTTGACAAACTAATTAATCATAATTCAGAGATTTATTATTTTCTCGATTAAAAAACCAAAAAAAGTGAGGACTAGAGTAAGACTAGTATTTTTTTACATTTATTGACATTGACCAACAAGCTAGCATACATCGTTGAAGAGGATAGCTAAGTTGATCAACCACAAAAAGATTAATTCAAACATAAAAACCAATAGCTATACAAAGTGCCCCCAATGTAAGTTTTTTCTGGAATTAGTAAGACAGGCATGAAAACCAAATGCAATTACAAACTGCTACAACACCAAACAAATTTCAGAATATCTTTCTTGGAGACTATTGAGTTAAAAAAAGTTAATTTTCAGAAAAATCATTGTACTATTTCAAAATGAGGGACAACACAAATTATACTCTGTTTCATTTTACTATTTTCAAATTGGTGGGAGAGACAGATCTGTTCTGCTTCATTGCAGACTGATGCATGAATGATGAGGAATGGTGTTAGTCATTGGATTATGCCAAAAAGTAGTTTAGATGTCATGCTTTGTTGGTGAAGCAAGTATAATACAAACGAGATGGAGAAGCTTGGAATGAGCAGCACTCGTAGTTTTTGGTACATGTAATGAAATGATAGAAGAGCTTTTCAAGCCTTAGATATAGCGCCCTCGCCCCCCCTCCTCCCTGGGGCCTAAAAGCCCCGGATTTTGTTTTACATGTTCTCTCATTGTGAGCAGAATATTCCTACATGCATAGAATCTCAAATGAAATATTTTAGACATCATACCACTAGGCTATGGGTAATACCCTACCATGAACAAGGCTCTTAACTTATGAACAGAAAGAATGTGGCACTGTCAGTAAAACAAGAAAGATGATGTTATATGAGTTTACATTGTTATTTTCCTCCAACCTTTTCCTTGTTTTCAATTGATTTTTAATTTGGCAAGTGCTGCAAGAAAATAATGTTACCTACATATTTTAACCATGGTCACTGTATGCATATCAGTTTAGTTGATTTTTCTTATCCATCAGCTGAATGAAAAAAGGAAAATCATTCACAGTTTTTAAGCATTTTATAATCTTCATTTTATCAAAACTCATGGCCGAAACAAATGAGATCATTAAAACTGATGCAATTTGTTCTTAGCACTTCACCAAAAGAATCACTGACAAAGTTCCTATGCAAAGCACAATATGTATAGGGTACATAAATCACATAAGGGCACAAACACAGGATGAATATAAGCATGCAAAACCAAGCATATGTAGCAAGATCATCTCACTCAGTACAGATGCATACATGTACGCATCCCACTTACATGCCTTGAAAGTTAGAATTTCAAAAATCACAACCTTGAAGAAAATATTCAAGAAAAAAAATTATTGTTTGAAATTCAACACTGAACACTTAATTTTAATGTTCATATCTCCATCCTTTATAAACCTTTCAGCTGCACTACCACTGAAAACATTAATTAATTTAGTTTGAGAGAAACTCTTAAAAAATTAAAAATAAATAAAAAAAGGAAGAAAGTCCCCTCAACATTTATTTTACTATGTCATGACTTGGAAGACAGGAAAAATAACACCACTAGTACAAATCAAAAAAGGTAAATCTACATCAACAAACAACTCTGAGCATTATATGCTTTTTATAGAGTACCATATAATCATGTTCATAAACACTCAATCAAATGATTGCATGAGTAGTCAGATTAGAATTTACAATGTCACCGATAACACCATAATACTAGCACAAACACTAAGTACAAATCTCTCTATGGTGTATTCATGTTGCAAAATACCTTGTTTTACCGTCTCATATTTAAATATACGCACAAAAACTTCCCCTAAATCATTTTATTGGATAATATGCTCGCAATGTATATTGCACTATGATCTACTAGTAATATTCGCGCAAACACTCAGTACAAGTTTTCACATCACTAAACATTAAAATCTTCTGTATATTTCCAAAAATAGTATTTGCTCAACTATTCTGCATAAATAATTTTCATATAATTTGAATAGATTTATAAAATGTGATCATATCACTCGCCCTCTTCAGAACTAGTTGCCCTTGTTTCCATATACCCCTCGTTTCTCTGTTTCGTTTCAATATTTTTTGGGTATTTCCAATTACAGTAAATCACCGTAAGAGGAATAAACTTCTTAAAGGGAAAATGCCACACGCTAAAACCCTAACCTTAACGCCATCGATATTTTGTTCCTTGGTGCTGTCAGGCCCTAAGGACACGGAGACAGAGCTCGAAGCAAAACCGGGAAGCCCGTGGTCGTTGCCCAGTACGGCCGGAGTCTCATGGAGTCTCTGAGACAACTCCCGAGGAGGAGAATAGCTAATGTTATCATACGGCCGAGGCGGATGTGGCGGGAGAAGGGGAAGGTGTTGGTGGTGGTATTGTGGTTGGGTGGCGGAGGTGGTTATTGCTAGCTCTTCGGCTTTGACGAGTTTGTCTAAGAAATCTGCGTCCCATTCTTCCACTTCGAAATCCGTCGCCATTGTTAGCTCTTCAGTTTACTAGTTATTTTGTTGCTTTATTGCACATACTAGTTTTTTTTTTTTTTTAATTTGGTTAAGTATTAATTTTTATTTTTTAAAAAATTTTAGTGCCTATTTTTATAATACATCCTTCTTCTTCTTTTTTTTCTAAATATTTTAATTTTACTTTCTAAACTCTATAGAATTTTCTCTTTAAAATAATTTTAAAGGACATTAAAGTATAAAATATTATTTTTTTTAATTTGAAAAATGGTCTACCAAATGTAACATTCAAGAGCAAGAGTCATTACTCAAACATGATCATTTTTGTGTAATTTTGGATGTGTTTGGAATGAGCTTTTCTTCCAAAAAGTGGTAGGCCTAGCCCATAAGAACTCGTTTGGATTCATACCTTCAATGTGAAATTAGCACAATACATAACTATCTGAAGTGTTCAAATTAATGGTTAAAACTTAGACAATAACTTCTGAAAAGGCAAGGAATCTGCACTATTCACCCATGTGAATTACGTTTTAGAGATTCATTGGAAGCTTTTACCTTACCATTTAGACTACTAATTCACACTATATTGACGCTTCCTACATATTGTAGTCACATCCGTTCCCATATTTTTCCCAGATTCAATTAGGAAAAAATTTCTTTTCAATCCAACCATAGTAAGGAGCCGTTTGGTATGAGGGTTTGGGAGGGGAATGGAATGGTATGGACCAAAAATGAGTGTTTGGTTTGTGGGTTTGGGTTGGATTGGAATGGAATAAAGGTAGTAAATGTGGGTTTTCTTGAAACCTAGGGGGGTTGGGTTTTGGGCGACGGGTTTCAACATAACAGGAAAAAAAAGACTAGCAACGTTCTGCTCATCTCTTTCTCCTTCTTGCTTGCCTCTACTGCTCTTCTTCCTCCAAAGCATATCCAGACTAACCGGTGAGAGTCCATCGGATTCTCCAACAAATCCAGACTTTTTTGCGCCATTGCCCACTGGAGACTGTAAGTTAGCTTTGAATCTGCTATGCTATGCCATTGTTTTTTTCTTTTTATTTGGTTGTTTTAATAATCTTTAAACTGGGTACAACGAATCTGCTATGCCATTGCTTAGTGGCCGATATTGTTTCTTTGATGCCAAGGTCCACCAAAATCTTATGCCACATTTGTTTATTTGATGCTATGCCACGATTTTTTCTTTTTATTTGGTTGTTTTAATAATCTTTCAACTTGAATATGGTTTGGATCTGCTACGCCATTGCCCAGTGAGGATATTGTTTCTTTGATGCCAAGGTCCACCCAAATCCTAGACTTTGTATCTATCCCATCTCTCTCTTCTGCATAAAGATATCAACTTTTTCACTTGGTTGGTGTAACAAAGTTTGTAGAAAACGAGTTGAAATTTTTCCTTCTTGTTAAGTGGCTTGTATTTGGTTGGCATAATATATTTTGCATTTTAAATGATGAAATTACTTGTTTGTGCTTTTTAAAAAATCTGGTTTGGTGTTTTATGATATGGAGGGTAAGAGAATATCTTATCTAGGCTGTGGTTCATTGAATTGAAACTTGAAATGCTAGATATGGATGAACTCACTAGGCCAAATCCAATTCCAAAGAGTGTTGAATTATTCTTAGTTGATCCCATCTGAGCTAGTTTTTGCAACAATGTAGTTGCAAAAATAGGAGCTGGTGTGGTTTCATGCTGGTTTTAATTGTTGTACTATAATGAACTAAGCATTTGACAAATCTCCTCTGTCTTATTTTTTTTAACTGTTTTTTGCAATAATGCAGTTGCTATTTTTTTTTTTTTTTGGTTTATGAGTTTTAGCTTTACTATTGAACTTTTTGGGCTAAATTTTAGAAGCATGAAATACACTAGATGGACTTTCGTTCTTGTATTGTAATTTTAGCACTTGTTTTTTGTCTTGTAATGTTTTTGAAATGGGATTTTTATGCTTGCTGGAGTATACTATGGGTCAAGATTATTTCTTCTTGCTTTTGCAAAATAAATAGTGGACATTTATGTAATTGTTTAGTACATTTTTTTTTTTGAAAATGTAGAACACAATGTCTAGATTGCCACTAACTAATAGAAGGCGTAGACGTGAGCGCAACATTCGAATTTTTGCATATATGGTAACTGCTTTCAACTTGGTTTATGTGGTTTGGAGGCAATTAGTGGCACTTAATTTACAAATCATGTATCCCCCTCAACAAACCAAAGAGAAGAGAAGGAATTGGAGGTTATATTGGATGTTTAAATTGACCAAAGAGTCGGATACTGTATCTATTAGTGAGCTTCGGATGGATAGGCGAACATTCGAAATTTTGTGTGAGATGGTACGAGATATTGGAGGTATACGTGATACAAAAAACATGTCTCTTGATGAAATGGTTGCTCTGTTCATATATGTTTTGGCTCACCATAAGAAGAATAGAACAATGGGGATGCTTTTTCACCAGAGTGGTGAAACCGTGAGCCGCCACTTTAATAGTATTCTCCTAGCCATATTGAAACTTCACTCCGTGTTGCTACAAAAATCGGAACCCATAACAGAAGATTGTGAAAATGATTGGTGGAGTTGTTTCAAGGTAGATTCGTCATACAACAACATATTTAAATTGACCTTTTCGCATTCTTATTTGACCTCATATTTGTTTATTATTATTGAAAGGGTTGCCTAGGGGCATTAGATGGGACGTTCATAAGAGTTTTGCCACCATCCGAGGAGAAACCACGCTACCGGACAAGGAAAGCAAACATTGCAACGAATGTGTTAGGGGTATGTGATCCTAACATGCCATTCATTTATGTTCTACTTGGTTGGGAAGGGTCTGCACATGATGGTCAGTGCTTCGAAATGCCATTTGTCGACCGGATGGACTTAGAGTTCCCCAAGGTATGATGCAAGTTAATAATGATTATAATATAATCTTCGTTATATTATCTCGAATAATTGACCTCATATTTGTATTTGTTATATTGAAGGTTGCTATTATTTGGTAGATTCCGGATATTACAATGCGGATAGATTTCTAGCACCCTATTGGGGCCAACGATATCATCTAAATGAGTTTGTAGGCCACCGACCTCGTATGGCTGAGGAGTATTTTAACATGAAACACTCTAAGGCTAGAAACGTGATTGAGAGATGTTTCGGGTTACTTAAAGGGCAATGGAAAATCCTTGCATCTCCTTTATTCTTCCCAATTGAAACTCAAGTGAGGATAATTTTGGCTCTTGTCTCCTCTACAATCTTATTAGGAAGACCATGTCCTATGATCCACAAGAGTTGGAGCCTTTGCAAGAGGAAGAAGAAGATGGACCAATTGAAGAAAATTATGTCACATCCATTACTCCATCCGAGGAGTGGACTAACTTTAGAAATGATTTAGCCAAGGAGATGTTCAATAATTGGAGGGCGAGAAGTACTATGTTAGATGATAATTTGGACTAGGCCCTTAGATTATGCGTTTGTCACATAATTCACCTTTGCGTGGATTTTAATTGTTTATGTAATTTAGTTGAAATGATTTATACTTCTGTGTATTAGAGAAATTGCCACTATTCGTAATTTTTTATTGAATGTGATGAGTCTTTGTTCTATTGTTGTCTATTTTAACTTCTATATGGATGATTGATGTGTCTATGTTATATTCGTGTATACGTTAACTTCAATATTCATTATTGATGTTATGTTCTAATCTAATTTATTTTAACTCATATTATTCGTAGATGGACCAAAGTTCAACACTAACCGGTCGTGGACGCAACAAGGTGTTTTGGTCTGAAGAAGAGGTTCAAATCTTGATTCAAGTGCTCCAAGAACTTGCCTGTGATCCCAAGTGGAAGACCGACGGGGGATTCAAAGCTAACTACATGGTGGAGGTGCATAGGCGTATTGTAGCTAAACTCCCGCAATTCCAAAAGCAAGTCACTCCTCACATTGAGTCCAAGATCAAATGGCTCAAAACCAAATTCCATATCATTAACGACATGTGTAGGGAGAGTGGATGTACTTGGAATGATGTGGATAAGAAGATTGAGTGCGAAAGGCAATGGTTTGATAATTATAAGCAGGTAATTCATTTTAATTGCAAGTTCTATATGGATTTTCACAATATGTCAAATCGATGATGTTGCCTCATATTTTTTGTCATTTCATTGTAGACACACAAAGAAGCACGAGGCATGTGGAATTTTCAGTTTCCATATATGAATCAACTAGAGTTGGTTTATGGCCGTGATCAGGCTACGGGGGCTGTAGTAGAGAGTTTTGGAAATGCTTTACGCAATATGGAGATCTGCCCAACACAAGAGGATGGAGGAGCAAGCAATGCAATGAGCTTATCAAGTTCAAGTGACGAAGAAGCCGAGAATGAAGAAGACACCTCTTCACGTACGACCCTAAGCTCAACAAACACCAATGCTTCAAAGAGGTCCTCTAAGATGAAGCAACCGATGCAAGCCAAACGAAGAAAGTCTACCACACAAGATGATAGGGAGTCACAAATGGATAAGTTAAATATGCAATTTCAAGAGTTCGTTGAGGGATTTAATAAGAACTTGGAAAAGTTAAGCAATGCAATAGCTGAAGAGTCCAAAGTTTTTGTTGCCGAGTCTACAAGAACAAGAGATGTAGTGCCCGAACTCATCAAACTTCAGCCCCCTAGTGGTGACATTTTCAAGGCTGCCAACATCCTAGGAAAGGACAAAGAGAAGATTGAAGTGTTTTACGGGCTTCCGGCCGAGATGCGTCATCATTATGTCATGAGTTTGTTACTTTAACTACTTATTTTGTGATGAATACTTGTTATTCTTTTGGTTCATGCCAATTTTGCATGCTTGTATATTAGTGAACATTCGGAAATTGGCATGATTGCTTGCAATCATCATATTTTGTGATGGATGCTTGCTCATCTTTTGCTTTATGTCATTTTGGCATGCTTGGATAATTAGTGGTATTGTTTAAGTGGTATGATGCTTGAAATTATTTATTTTGTAAAGATAGCATCTTTCTTTTTTCTATTTTCCAACATTTTATCTAAGGGTGCTATGCTTAGTGGATCCGGTTCTAAGTTGCTGCTGAGCTGTTTGTTTATAGTGTTGTTGGTTTGTTTTTGTGCTGGGCTGTTTTGGGTGTTGGTTGTTGTTAGTTTACGAGATTTGAGTGGGGGTCGTGTTTGTGGTTTGGAGTAACTTATCTTTTATGTTGGCCGTCTGTATGAGTTTATCTTTTATGTTCTTGGTCTGTATGAGTTTATCTTTTATGTTCTTGGGTGCACCAAACGGCTATTGTTTGGATTTTGATTTGGATTGGAGACTTCTTGCTGAATTTTGATTTTAGAAAGTGCAATTCAAAATTAAATTTTTCTCAATTCAAAATTGAATTCTTTCAATTCTACATTCGAATTAATTCTTCCAATTCGATTTAATTAAGAATTCAGAGAATTTCAATTCGAAATCAAAATCTTCGAATTCGATTTAATTCGTAATTCCTCAATTTTGATTTCTTCAAGTCAATTTATCGAATTTTGAATTCAGAAATCAGAATTCAGAAAGAATTATGATCTCTGAAATCAGAATTCTTCTGATTTCTGAATTCAGAAAGAATTCTGATCTCTGAAATCAGAATTCTTCTGATCTATGAATTCAGAATTTTTCTGAATTTTGATTTCAGAATTCAGAATTTTTTTTTCTGAATTCAGTGCTGTTATTTTTGTTGATTTGGATTGAAGACATGATTTTGCTTTTGGATTTGAATTCTGCTGTGGAGACTTCTGAATCGTGCTAGAGACTTGAATTCCTGGGTGTACAATGAAATGATCTGTTCTTATTCGTTGTTCTCTTGTTATTTTTAGAGTATTTAGTAGCCACCATAAGTACTGTTATATGTTCTTGTACTTACCTTCATTTTTATTTGCATGTGATTTGGATGAAAAAAAAGACATGTCCCAGTATCATGTTTCCAATTGATGCTTCATTTTTGTGTTAGGACTTTTTTCAAACACTTTGTGGGCAATGATGAAGTTGAAGAAATCTTGAATATTGGTGCATATGTAATAAAACCAAAAATGAAGGCATATCCATCATTCGAAATTTTCAGACTTCCAAACCACAAATCAATATAGTAGCAACATATGAGAAATGTAAAAATTACATAAATATTGATATGCCAAAAGCCTAGCTAAAACTTCTTCTTGTAGGAAGTTGTAACCCACGGTCTAAGAAAAGTGGTGTGTTTGTTGTTGTAGTATAGTCCTCCATTTGTTGTTGTAGCTAGAAAGAAAAGGGGTGTTTGTTTGTTGTTGTAGCCATTTGTTGTTATAGTCCTCCATTTGTTGTTGTAGCCATAAAGAAAAGGGGTGTGTGTTTGTTGTTGTAGCCATTTGTTGTTATAGTCCTCCATTTGTTGTTGTAGTTATAAAGTGGTGTATTTGTATGTGAGAAAATGAGTGAAAATAAAAGACATGTCCCTGATTGGAAACAAAGAAAGTGTGAGTAAGCTAGTGTTGGCTTGTAATTCTGCAGTTGCTATCCAAGCATCCAAGCATCCAAGCAATCACAGCCACAAGCAAGTTGCAAGAGTTGAATTATGTGTATTAACTAAGGCTATTCTAGATATTATTAGGTGTTGGAAATTTGTGTACTAGTTAAAACTTCACTATTGCTCATGATCCGTTGAGGGCTATATTCTGTGTGTGTATGTATTAAATTATGCCTTTTGGCCCACTGGTAGTAAATAATTTTTGTCAACACCTCATGCGTTTTTGTCATTGGATTTCTCCATTTAATTCATATTAAAACATTCTATTAGTTTAAGGAGGGTTGATTTATTATCTTTATTTTATTTTATTTTAAAATTGTGTGCAATCAATGAACATCCGAATCACTATAAGTGGGATTAAATGAATTATTTATTATTTTTTGTGTTGTAAACTAATAGAAATATAAACTTTTAACCCTATTTTATATTTCATAAGTTTACTAATTAAATTACTCTGCACATACTACGGTGCTACACAATATCAACTCACATACACTACAAAAAAATTGGCTTTTTGTACAAAAAAAATTAGCTTTTAGTGACAAGTCAATAGTGGTCACAAATGGGATTTAAATTTTTTCGATCCTAACAAGTGATATCAAAACCAACAATATTAAAAATTAATTAACAAAAACTATTAAAATAAACTAATTAATTAATATTAATTATTAGAATTATTTATAATTTATAATTCATATTAATTATTATAAATTAATTAATAGTAATTTATGATTAATATTATAATTAATAATTAATTAATCTCAAAGGAAGAACAAAATTAGAAATTAAATTCTTACATAAAATTTTGATTCCATTCCCTTCTATAACCAAACAAGGTTTTTCAGATTCATTCCATTACCAAAAATAATACCAAACAGCATAATTACTATCATTCCATTTCATTCTAAACCTTTCCTTCTATCAAATTCATTCCATTCCTAAACCCACAGTTTATACCAAATGCCACCTAAATTCATCAAACTTACTTCCATATGTGCTTCAAGGGAGGTCAAAGAAGGACTCCATTGAAGTAATCGGATCCAAACTCGATCAACAAGACAAGATAAGAAAGTGTTCAATATGGTTCAATCTTCCCATTGAAAGTTAATCGATCACTTCTACAATTTGGATTTACAGTTATATTATCAATTTTACCTTTTTGTAGAATTCCCCAATTTATCTGTGTTCTTAGTCCAACTCCAAAATGATTCTAGGGCAATGAAGATATACATTGTATTCCCATCCCTTCTGTACATATGTGCATAATGAATTCTGATATAGTATGTCATGTTGCCCTCGTTTGGGGGGTAGGTCCAATTGCCAATCACATTTTGCAATAATCTATGTTTGAATGTAGAAATTGGTTTGCCATCGTTGTTTTTGGTTCTTGTGTAAATGATTATTATTAGCAACTAAAGGTTTTCCTTCTCTGACAACTTCTAACCCTGTTGTTTAATAAAGAATTAGCCACGAGATACTCCTTCATTTCCTTCTGAAAGTAATTGCAGCTGCCCATGTCATCACCCCACCTTGTAACCTTTTAGAATTCTTGTAAGTTATGTAACCTTTAGGTTCTTGTAACCTATAAGATCATGATGTGGGAAAATGAACTTGTGACCTTTAGGTTCTTACAAGATCATGATTAAGCTTCCTTCTCTTGGCTGCTTAAATATGAGGAAGTTACTTGAAGTTGGAAGGAACTTGAAGGAGAATGCAAAAAGGTTGGGACTCTTGGTTTGCAACTTGAGCATGCACAAAGGTTGGGATATAGGATCTACAACTTCAACTTCGCATGCACGAAAGAACAGTAAGTTTAGTTAAGAACTGAACTTAAGAAGATTTTATATCTTCTTGAAACAAGAAAGAGTTCTTGTTTTTGCATATGCCCAAGAGAGCTTCGGGGTTGGGGCTTCTTAAATCAATTTCACACTCTCTCAAAGCATTGTAAGCATTTAATCTGTGGACAAGTAAGGTATGTTCGATAACGGTGATATACCTTCTGATCAGTGATACAATTTGATGATCTTGGCATGTTTATTTATGAAGATAAATATAAATTCCGCATGAAAGTTAAGACTAGGAATTTATGAGGAAATTCCATCACTTTCAATATCATAAGATTTAGTATTTTGTGCTTTCTGTAAGTTTAGGATCATTGTAAACCCTCTTTTCTGCAAGTATGGCTTATTTTATGTTTATCCATGTGAAAGTTGATATATTTTTCACTTCTGGCTTTGAGTCTACTTGGTGTTTTCTTCTTCATTGCATCCTATGGCATTTTAGTTACTAGTTTTCACTGTTGAATATGTGGTCTAGTTCATTTCCGAAATTCAATAGAAGTATCTGTTTTGACTTAATAACTTGTGTTCTTTGTTTTAGCTTGTTATCTGTAATGTCTTGGTCTTTATTAGGTCTAAGATTATACTTGAGTCATAGCATGATATAACTATTTTATTGTACATTATCCTTCTGTACCGTGACCTTGGCCCTCCAACTCAGTCCTTACTCTAATTTTGGATTTCCTGCTTTATGTGCATTAGAACTTATATGGAAGGATTGGCTATGGTACTCAGCTACACAAAATCATCAACAACCTAATGTATTGTTTGTAGGTTGGACTTTATTATGTAACATTCACATTTTTTAGCAAGGCAACTACACTATTTAGTGGGCATTGCATATAGCATGGTGGTTAGTAGCTATTGCTGCCCTTTACACTTTGAATTGATTAAATTATTGATCGTTCCCAAAACCTTAGAAAGGAAGATAATGAGTGATGATTCCATACTAAAACATACGGGTAAGATTTCATTAATTCATTACACTATTGATGAGTCCCTCGCATTCATAACTTTTTATTACACTTGTGCACTTTTCATTGCATAGGTTCATTTAGTGACTTTAGTCCCCTTACCCCATCATTATCTAGTGTACATTCAGAGACTAGCTTGAACGACGTTGAACTTTGCACAAGAAACTACGAATAGGTAATAATTACATGCTAAGCTCTGTCCTGTTTGTACGTATAAATCTGCCTAAGAGTACTTTTTTGAAAAATACCTTCAATGAATAGGTAGGAACACACATAAGATCATATATATATATATATATATATATATATATTCATTTTGCATGTTATTTATTAATACAAACTTGCTTCTACCCAAAATAAGCCTTTTTGTGTGCTTATATGACAATAAGAAATTGAATCTATTTTTTATTCAATGGCTCCTCATGAATTAGCAAATTTTATACACATCATGATTGAAGTTAAGGAAAATGAAGGAATGACAACAAATAACTTCACTAAGTAGCATTATGAGTTGATTATAAGGGAGTTACACAACAGAACTAGTGTATTATACCTCAAAGGGTACCTCCAAAGAAAATACAATTGCTTGTGCACTTTGTGGTGATTATATCATGATCCTGAAAATCGGGTGGGTTGGGATCCCAAAAGTGGAGTAATCATGGTTTCACAATATCAATGGCAGCCCTGTATTGCGGTATGTTCTTCATATTTAAATTTATGAGTTTCCCGAATATTATTTTCTACTTAATGAACATGAAAAACACATTGATTACCTATTAATACATTTATCTGTGTTTAGAAAAATAGGAAGTATGGAAAATTCAGAATGCGATGGGTACCACAATACAAGGAATTTAACAAGCTTCTCATTACCATGATGTCCATAGGTGGCTTCTCAATTGATACCGATCAATGGCCCATCAATTCTATTGAGAAACATGTAATGGAACAACGGTTTTGGGAAGAAACTTCCATGCCAAGGGTTGTGCTAGCATCAAACCTTGTGCTCGCAATGCTGGTAGCTTGCAACCAAAATCTTGTTGAATTGTCACAACAAACAAGTAAAAAACCATTTGACAGTAGTACTTCAACAACTGGTCGATCCTTAAAAGAAAGTAGGAGCAAGACGATGAACATTGCTTTGAAAGCTTGGGCACTGAGACATTAAGGAGTTGTTGAGTCGCATGATGAAAATCTTTTGGTGAGAGAACACATGGACATTCTTAACATAATGCAAATTCCGAATTCCACTAAGGGATGGCAATTCGTGACAGGATACAGAAACACAACATGAAACTAATATGTGTTTAGTAGGTATAGGTATACCCCTTCATGGGTTCAGGTCAAAATCAAGTCAAACCCGTATAACACAAAAAATAAATAGGTCTAATCAAGTCAACCCACAGGTCAACCCGTTTAACTTGTTTAACCTGTTTAAAACAATTTAAAAAATTATCCAATAATAATTTTATGAAATTGAAAAGCATTGTATGTGATATACTTTTAGGTATTTTTGGTGTTTTAATCTTTCATAAGTATATAAATATCTTTTTTGTGTTGTGTTACTCATAAAATAAATAGGTGATTGAGTTTTCCTGAATTTCATATGTATATATGTATTTTCATATCATTTTTTTGTCATATTGTGTTACCTGCGAAATAAATAAGCCGTGTTCAAATTATATTACCTAGCACATATAATTAAACAATTTGTGTTCGAGTTCACGTAAAACCTATAATATCTATACCTTAACATGACACTCGAACTTGAAACATGACTTAATTGCCATTCATAATTGCACTGCATATATCAAGACCACTCAATTCTTCCGTGATTCAGTGTCTTGTGTCATTTTTAAAAAGATGACACCCCAACTCCGTTTAGATCTCATTAACTTCCTATGATGTATGTGTTGTATAACTTCCTTGATTTGTCTTTAAGCATCATCGAATTAAAGTATTGGCAGTATTAAGGACAATGATAGTTATTCAACTTTACTCATTTGGTGTATTTGCTTAGTTTAGACTAGCTATCGAAATGGCAATTGCTGTATACCATGGGAATGTATTCAAGATTTCAAACATGTATGTTATAATTCCCTGCCAAGTTCAATTTTCCATGATGAACTTGGTCATTCCAGTGTGTAATTTGGTATTTAATGTGAAACACTG
Organism: Gynochthodes officinalis; assembly: GCA_020080225.1. Taxonomy (NCBI): domain Eukaryota; kingdom Viridiplantae; phylum Streptophyta; class Magnoliopsida; order Gentianales; family Rubiaceae; genus Gynochthodes; species Gynochthodes officinalis. The sequence continues at coordinate 29,184,054 of CM034625.1, read as the reverse complement.
CATAATCTATACCATTGGGCTATATGGATGTATTTTAATGAACTTATATTATGTAATTAGTTAAATATGAAACACGCTTATATGTCATTGTGTTAAGCTTTAGCTTTTCCGGTTGTTAAGCTAAGTTTCGAAACTATTGCAAATTCAAGATGTTTGCTTTTGTTTGACTGGAAATGCAGAATAATATGCTACACCTTCTAAATGCCTACAAGTTGGACACTTCAAAATATTGAAGTCATATTGCTCAAAATGTACTTCTATCTTCTTTGGTGATCTTATCCTAAGTTGGGTATGGATCACAACTCCCTTGAAAAAAATAAAATAAAGAGAAGAGTGTTGAATAACCAATTGCATTTGGTGTATAAATGGAGGGGCAAATACTTATTTCACTCACTCGCTACCCCTTTTAGTTTGATTTCTTTTTCAACTTTAATTCCTACCTGGGAATAGGAGAAGTAGGTGGAGAAGAGGAAAATGCAAAGCATAACTGTAAGCAAAAGAGGAAGAGGTGGCATATGTTTTGAGTTTAAATAGTAGTGGGTAAGAATAAGTTGTATATATGTGTTACTAGGACTATATTGGTATGAATGAATACATTGGTTTCGTTCTAACCAAATGGCCATGTACGTTTGTAGGATTCCAATAGCCTTGGTTTGTGTATTTTCTTAAGAATTGGTTTGTGAAGTTCATCAGTATTAGTTAAAACAACTAAAAAAAAAGAAGATAAAAAGCAAACTTGGATACATGAAATACATGGAATTGCAGTTGGACACTACTTGTACACACTGGGTTGAATTGGGATGTTCACACACCTTATATAAGCATCTACTCATTCTAAGTATTTGTATTTATGTATATTTGTATAAACAAATATATAATACACACTATCCAAATTAGTACTTCATTTATTCACAACCAAAGGTTGGAAAAGAAAGTGGAATTGTGATGTTTCTTCTGGTGAAATTGTGATGTGTCCCAATTTGTAATGGGTCTACTATATACCCATTTCCAATATAAAGTATACATCATTATCTTATATTCAAAGCTCCATCATGGGAAAGGGCACTATAGTGAGTTCACATACACTCAACACTTTCAGTATCTTTATTCTACAGACATTTGGGTATGGATTACACAATTTGTACCAATATGCTGGACTTGGTGGAACAATAGTCTCAACCATTCCATGTGATCACTGTAAGCTTGAGTCTAAAGTATTAATGTAGGAATCAGAAATCCTTATCATATCTTTTCTAAATCAATTTTGTGAAATGCGAATGATCATATCCTTCCATCTTGGACCTTATATATTGACATGAAATATATTAGTAAATCTAATTCAATTAGAAGGTTGCTGGGTCGTCGAGACAGTATTCCTACATAATTGAACATGCATGGCCACACAAGTTGGTATTTGCTTATTGTGATTTACTCCATTCCAATGATAAAACCACTTTTCTATTTTCCAATTTGTCACTAAATGGAAGGCTTATCACTATATGCAGGCACCTAATTCACAAGAATGACAAGTCCTCCTTCATTAGCAGACATTTTTCTCAAAGATGCAACTAAATCAAGTAGTGAGTTTGGAAGACAAACATAGGATGAGGATAGTGATGATGAGTTAGTGAATTTATTTATTTCCATTAAACTTATGGAAGAGTAAGAAAGTCGACAAATTACATGATAGCCCTGCCGCACTTTCGCTCTAACAGGTGAGAATTGGGTTGTAGAACTAATTGAAGGTCAACATTCAAGGCTGTTTGAGAATTATAGGATGAATATTCCTACTTTTGTAAACTTCGTCAGATTTTAAGAAAATGTTGTTATATTCAATAAAATCCATAATCTCAAATGTCTATCGAAGAAGCAGTCTGTATGCTTTTAGTTCTAACTAGTCACAACTCTAGGCAATGTGTTCTTGCCAACAGATTTCAACACTCAATGAAAACTATTAATTGTAATGTACATCGAGTAGTCAGAGGAATAGTATCATTTAGTAAAGTTTTAATTCGATTGAAAAATGAATACGAAACCCACCCTAAAATATCACATAACCCCAAATACTTTCCCTGGTTTAAGGTATGGTTATAGGTTTCACATAATGATTGACTATGCATATTTCATGTAACTATTTATTCACCCATTATGCGAAGGATTGTGTGGGTACAATAGATGGCACTACTGTTGCTGCGTGGGCATCAGTACACAGAAGGGATTCATTTTGAAATTGACACTTAGATGTGTCACAAAATGTACTTGCTACTTGTGATCATGACATATGTTTTGTATACGTGATGGGTAGGAAGAAAATACAGATGATGTATGATTATTTCTTAACACTTGTACTAGAGAAGACTCCAATTTCCTCATACCTCCTAAAGGCTATTGTATCACATTTTAGATTTATATACAATTATCATTTGGAACAACATCGACAATGTCTATTAACACGTGTTTAAATGTGTAAGAAAATACTATCTTGTTGATTTGTCATATAGGAACATACCAAGATTTCTTGCCCTTTACCTCTGTTAACGTTATTACCTATAAGATTTTCGTAGACATGGCAAAGGTTCTAGAGGATGGAAGGAGCTATTCAATCATCGTCATTCTCATTTACAAAATGTAATTGAACGAGCATTTGGAGTGTTGAAGAAAAAATTTCCATTAGCAAAAGGGTCAATGCCAAATTATATGTTTATCAGGCAAGTTTTTTTTATCACAACATGTTGTGCTATTCATAATTTTATTAGAGACCAAATTCCAGACAATGACTATTTTCTAGAGCACGAGAATAAAGAGATGATATTGGAGAATGATGAGGGTAACATTGAAAATTTGAGTGTCTGAGAATTTGACACCCTTTTGAAGAAACTGCTAGATGGAATGCATTTTGGAATGACATTTTAGAATACATGTGGCAAAATACAAGACATCTGCAATAGTAAGTGAGAGATAAACATGCTAGTATTACGTGAGCTTAGACTATGATGTTAAGTACATAGATGATAATGTTCAGTGAAATTGCAAGTGTACAATATCAATAACTAATAAAGTGGTGAGTAGAGTATCGTTCCCACAAGGATTGTTTAAAACTAACCAATTACTTACCAATATGATTAATTCAACAACAAGCTAGCCAATTAAATTGTTTTATGGTAAATTAAACTAAAGAAGGAAAAATTAATAACAATTGATAAAAGCAACAAATAAGATAGAGATTTCGATTTCACTTAATCAATCCTAATTAGCTCTCTTGACTTGTCATGCAATTAAATTAAATTCCAAATTATGGTGGTGAAATTTTCCTAATGTAAATTAATAGCCGACATCGGTCTAATAACCCTATTTAGATTAAAATCAACTCACATTTGGTCTAGGTGAATTTAGGTTTCTAAATGCATTAGGAACTATGGAAATTCCCGGATTCAATCTAAGTAGCCACGACTTAATTTTACTACCGAAACCACATGAACAACCTAGATTATTACAGTCTAAATTGAATTCACGGTTTAATATCACATGAGCACATGCATGTTATCTCCACACGGTATCAAACAAGCATCAAAAGTCAATTAGGTGGTGATCAATTACCTAAAAGCATTAAGAACATGATATTAAACTCATAATTGAAATATAGGTTGTATGAACAAGTCTTAAGAATTAATTATTCATTATTAAGATCCATCTAATCTCTAACAAAAGAATTTAGAACATAATGAAATTTAGACTAACAACAAAAATAAAAGTAGACATAATTAAAATTAGAACAAATTCTGAAAATTAAACTAACTATTATTCAATAAATAAACAAAAACTATAAAATAGTTAATACTTGAAAATAAACCACAACTATAAATTCATAACAAAACACAAGAAATTAAATTACTAAAATTAAAGACAAGAAAAAGAAAACTAAAATTGCTAAACTAACTAATTAAAGTAAGAAAAGACAAAACCAAGGACTTGAAGTCAAACAAACAAAATTCTGCTTCCTTTTTGTTCTTCTGCACCCGTAGCTTCCAAAGAGAAACAAGACAACAATTTGCTGCTTTCAACTCAAGTCCAAGTTGGTGGCTGCTTCTATTTCTTTCCTAAGACAAACTAAAACAGAATAAAAACAAGAAAGGGACAGATGTGTGAAGTCCAGGAAACAAAAGAAAATTGACCGGCTGGTGTTGCTGAAGAAAACCGTGAGCAGCGACTGAACTCTGAAGAGAACTGAAAACAGGAAGAAGAAACAAGAGGATGACTGAAATTCTACTGAGAAAAACCGAGAGGAACTAATGAGTATTCTAAAGAAACCCAAGAAGAAGCTGCTGAAATTCTACTAAACTACTGAAAAGAAAAGAAAACAAAAGAACGAAGGCTGGCTGCTTAGATTAACACTTGCACTCAAATCATGTGGATCATAAGGGCCTATTAATCTATTTTCATCACACTTGGCTATTAACTAACCACATTACAACAACCAAGGAGATGTATTTCTCATAATGAAAAATGCATCAAGGCAAGAGAGAGCAAAGAAAACCAAATTTGTAAAAGTAGGCAAAATGGCGGAGCAAAGTGCATTTTTTTTTTCACATACAAAGACATATCAAAAGGCGATGATTTACAAAATGCAGTAGGAAAGCATTTTATATATAAAACCTTTTAGACACATGCAAGCATTATATTTATTAAAAAATTTTATTTTCACATACAAATTTAGAACAAGAAACAATGATGCTCCAAATGTATCATCAAAGCATTTTATACATAAAACCTTTTAGTCACACCCATAGATGGCATTTTTATTCTAAAAGTTCATCTCAGCGAAATAAAAGTCATGAAGAAAAAATATATAAATAGCACGAGAAACAACTAGTTAGAAAGAAAACAAATCCATTGTAAAAGCTGGAAGAATCTAGAATAGCACAATGTCAAACCAATTATAGGTAATATTCACCATAAGTAAGCTACATGTTTACATGCAAAAGCCATTTGTTTCAAACGACAAACCAAACTAACGAAAGAAACACTTCTCTTTCCATCTATACTAACATTGTCCATTTATTTATGGCTGTTGGAAGACTCAAGACCAGTTAGCGGCAAAAAAAAAAGAGTCGAAAAATTCAAAACCAGTTTGAAAACGTTTTACAAAATGCAGCAGGAAGCATTTTATATATAAAGCCTTTTAGTCACATGGGACCATTATATTTTTATTCAACATTTTTTATTTTACCATACAAATTTCGAACAAGAAGCAATGATTTTCCAAATGTATCATGAAAGCATTTTATATATAAAACCTTTTAGTCACACCCAAAGATAACATTCTTAGAATAAGAAGTACATCTCAACGAAATAAAAGTCATGGTGGAAAAATATATAAATAGCATGAGAAACAATTAGTCAGAAATAAAACGAATCCATTCTAAAAGTTGGGAGAATTTGAAATACCACAATCTCAAACCAATTACAGATAATATTCGCCATAACTTAGCGACATCATTACATGCAAAAGGCAATGTATGAAATAGTAATACATGTATTGTACAAAAACCAAAACTATACAATACATGTACTGTTAATAAATTCTTAAAAACATTGCAATTGACAACTAATAGATGCATTAGATAAATACACTAAGCAAACATGTTATATATTATGTCAGTGGTCTAATAACTAACCACATTAGAACTAAGGAAATATATTTGTAACAAAAGAATACAAATATTAACAAATCACTCCAAAACATTCCATGAGGAAAAGGAAGTAATTCAAAAGTAGTCTATTTCTGCAAAAATGGACAAAACATTGAAAATACAAATTTGGATAGAAAAAAAACACAGAGAAGGAACAAGGTAAAACAGAACCAAAGACAGCTAAGAAACAAGCAACAAACAACTAAAAGGAAGATTTATTTTTAAAAAAGACATTAGCAGATGCATTAAGGAAATACAATAAACAAATGGAGTATATATTGTGACAGTGGCCTAATAACTAACAACATTGCAACAAAGCAAGTATATTTGTAATAGGAAACCACAAATATTAACAAATCACTCCGCAAAATTCCATACGAGAAAGAGGACTAATTGGAACAAACATAATAGGAAACAATACAAAAATAAAAAAGGGAAAAAAAACAATTTGATTATATAAAAGTGAACAAATGGTAGAAGCCAATATGCCTACTAAAGAGTAGGAGAAGGACAAAATAGGGTGAAAGAACAACACGATAAAAGCAACTAAAGGATGATTATTTTTACTTAGAGCCAAAATTAAGTAGGCAAGTATGTTCACTTGTCTGGTTCATTTAATGCACAAAACAAACCACAGCATTAATACTTAGAAAGAAAGAGAAGGAAGGCTCATCTAATAAACCAAGAGGAAAAGTGCAAAAAATTTGCACAGCCAAATAAAACAAAACAAGAAGTTTAATAGGAATAGACAAAGGAAACCAACTTAGGCAAAGAGAACTAAGCTAAACCAAACCCTAAATGCACTGTTAGGCAGTAAAGAAGAGTAATGGTGGAAATAAGAAGCAATAAAAATGGACATGGTATGCCTTACTTTCAAAACTAACAAATAAGAGTGATTAGAAAAAAAGCGGGATAATAGCTAAAAATTAGACATGAGATGACAACATTTTAATCTAATGACCAACATAATAAACATTTACACATTAGACAATACCCATTAACTAGTCATAGGTAACAGTAAGTCACAAGACTTGACAATAGAAGCCTCATTGAGCAATCAAAAATACTTCATGGAGTAGACTTAAAATGCTGCATCAAGCAGACTTAAAATGTTGTATTGAGCAGACACACACATTTCAATCATAATCATTAGTAATCAAAACATTAATGCATGGAAGAAAAGAAATAATAATAATGCACATATACAATATAAAAAATAACACAACAGGAAAAGAAGGAAAAAAAAAGTCAAAGAAGGGAAAAAGAATCCCCCTGTTTTGACTCTGTCAAATTGGACAATAAGACGATCTGCTGTTGTTCAAGTCACCAAGTCGGAATCCCATTAACCAGAGAATCTCTAGATACCTGCACAACACCTGGTCAGAAGGGTTTTTTGTAAAAAATAATTGGAAATCCAACATACCAGTAACAATAAAGGAAGAAAAGTAGCATCGTATTCGGCTGGCCAAACAAACTGCTGTCGTTCAAGCCACCAAGTTAGACGGAATTCCCTTGATCAGAGAGTCACCAGATACCTACAAAACATCAGGTCAGAAAGGCATTTCATAAAAAAAAATTAGAAATCCAACACAACAGTAAAACTTTAAAAAAAAAGAGCCATCTTATTTAGTCGGCGAGACCATCTACTGTTGTTCAAGCCACCCACTTGACTACAAACCCCTTGAGCACAGAATCTCCAATCCCTACAAAACATTTGGTTAGAAGGTTTTTTCGTGGACAATGAACATGGAAAAAATTGAACACAACCAGAGAATACGTGACTTCCCTTTCTCAAAACAAGCCCCAACACTGGCCGACGGAAATCGAACGGAAGCAATGAAGCAAAAACCCTAAATTGGTATATTGAACGGAAGATCTAGAAAAAAAAATTAAAAGTGGGCAACAGTCAAGCAAGAATTTTGAAAAAAATTAACCTGCGAACAACATAAAAACCAAGATTGTTATTACAAAAAAATTAACCTACAGAAAACATAAAAACCAAGATTCTCAATGCCACAAAACTGCAAAAAAACAAAAAAAAAAAGATTTGGTCAAATAACACTAGAAAATAAAAGCAAATGTACTTAACAAATTTATTAAAAAAAAGCTGTAAACTTGAGACTCCCTTTCTCACGGCCGTCACTGGGATCGACATATTGGCCGACAAAGACACCCAATCCCCAAAACGGAAAGAAAAAACCAAATTAGGGCAACATTCGACCTAAAGAAATTTGAAGAAACTAGATGGGGAAAAGATAAGAATCAAGGATTGAGAGAAGAGCATGACTTGAAAAAGAAGATTTGTGAGGGAAAAAGCCCAAAAATTCTCGCTAAATGGCGAGAATGGAAGCAAAGTTTTAAGGATGAGGAAACTGAAAACCGGAGAGAGTAGGGAAAATGCTATCTGTAGAGATGGGAAATGACAACAAAAAAGGGTTTAGGGTGAAAGAACAACCACGTAGATGCTGACACAGAGAACATGTAGCTGACACATACTCTATTGCAACAAAAGTAGCAGGGGACAAGCGCGCCTGACACGAACATATCTTGTCCACATGTCCCCACCCAATAGTTTGTGTTCATGCGTTTATAATATATGTTAATGATTGAAGGTGTTCGTAGTTCATAAAGGATTGTATTTTGCCAAGAAATGTACATTTTCACACCAAAAGGTCCAAAACCCACACCTTAACTCGACTTAGGTTAAGCCAAAGTGTGAGAAGGCATGAAAATGTTGTTTAGCTGACTAGATATTCACTCTATAGTATGAACTTTAGCCAGGTCACAATGTGACATGCATAAATAATTTTTATAAGTTTTTGTTGATTCACAATGCAGCAAGACCTTATGCCATGTCTAACTTTCTAAGCTTGTTAGAGCATCCACACCAGCCCCTTTTTAGAACTGGTCGTTTCTACAAGACCACCACATCAGTAAAAAATGTTGATGTGCAGTCTTGCAGAAACAAACGTCTTCTGACACAAATTTTCTGCGAAATGCGGCTGTGAATGGTCTTTTTTTTTTTCATTTTTTACTTCTCAAAATGACGTCGTTTGGAGTCAAATTGACGCCAAACGATGTCGTTTTCACTAGCTTTTTTATTAAAAAAATCTGCAATTGACAGGCATGTAGTTGCAAACGTGGGCGCACGCCACACGTAATGCCCTTTGCAAATCCACCACTGGTTTGTAACAGGCATTTTACCTTTTTTTAAAAGGAAAAAAAACAAATTTCATCAACGAGTAGAAAATATTTTTTTCTACAAATTAACATGCACTTTGCCTATTTTTGGTGCAAGATTTGACATTCTTAAATGTAATATAATGTTAAATTATAATATACTTATTATAATATTAAATTTTAATATTAAATCTATTAATATATCTATTAATATTAAGTTTAAATTTATTAATATTAAATTTTAATTTTAATATAATGTAAAATTATTTAATGTATGAGAATAATAATTATAAGTTGTATTATTAATATATATATAAACTTTGATAAATAAAAAATAGATAATATTTTAAAATTATTAATTTAAATAAGATGTATTAAATATATTAAATAAATGATGAATTTAAAATAGATATTACAATTATATGATGAATTTAAAATAGATTATGTTTTAAAATTATTAATTTAAATAAGAAGTATTAAATATATTAAATAAATGGTTGAAAATATAATAGAAGATAGAGAAATTAGTTGTGTGAATAGTAAAGACCGTTTATCAACGTGGGCATTTTTTTTATTATGGTTATATAAATAGTAGATACAGTTTGTAAACTGATATGGCGTTAATATAACATGATTTTAAGTTGGTTGATGTTTGAGTTAGTGTAGATGCCCTCAAGTTCCTTTATAGTGAATGTTAAAACTTAAAAGGCCACAATGTGATATGACTCCATGTTATGACACATCGTGAAAAGTTTCATAATCGTTATTTTATGCCATACCATGGTGTGACGAGGAGCTTGTTTTGAATATTGTAGATATTGTACTGTTTTATCTTTTAATTCTTTAATTCATTAAAGTTTTTGAAATTTCTTGATATTATGATTAGTAAATTTCTTTGGTCGAAAGAAATAAACATTAAAATACACAACTGCACAATTCTAGAATATTAAAGCACATATATTTAATGAGTAACGGCTTAATTTATAGAGTAAAATATAACTACCAACCTTCCTTAAAATATCCATTAACTAATAAATAAATCTTGTTATTTTAGAAAACCTCAATTTCCCCCCTTAAAATTTAAACTCTAACCTAAAATTACATTTACCTCCTCAAAATTTGTTGTAATTATTGAATAAACCTTGAAGTTTTAGATATTCAGTCCCTAAAACTGTTTCTTGTTTGTTCCTCCTATAGATAAAAATTTTATTACAATTATCTACAATCAATACTTAAACACCATTATAATAATCTTCTACACAATCAACAATCTAATGAGCTTATTAAAATGCATCTAGAGTCAAGGTATTACAATAGTTTCTTATCACTTATTTTTAGTTTCGCTTTTCTAATAATTTTACACAATCAAATAAACATAATTCTTAATTTCCCAACAATTAAATCAAATTTTGCTTATTAAAACGGTAATATTAGAGGTTGAAGCTAATCATTATCTATTCCAAATTTTACAAAAAAAAAAATAATAATAATCACTGGTTAAGTTAATTGAATAAATTACATGAGTGAAAACAAAAGTAATTTTTCATTTACTGAAAAAAATTATTAATTCATTTGTTACTTTCATCGCCAAGAGGTGGATGGTCAAAATGTGGCAATTAACGGAATAGTGAACATGTAATGAGGAACCCATTAAATTAATAACTACAATTGATGAGAATCTAATTTACATTTTTTCTCCTTTAAGCTTAATATTATTTTGTGGATTTTTTTTATATGTTTTAGTAGGTTAAGTATTATATTCGTGACTTGTCTGCTTTTGTGTGTTTGGTGTAGAAGGGAATCAAAATGGTGCATAATTAGGTAAAACAGGAGCTAATTAAAATATCAAGGCAAATCGTTGGGGCAAGGATGGTGAATGAGCCAAATTGAGAATGTGAAATTTTGAGCTATATAATTTCAATTTGTATAATTTTAGAGCTATTGAATAATTTGAAAATAGAGTTTCAATTTTCGTGAATATGCCATTATCGAATTCTAACATTATGTCAGTTAAAATAGAGCTAGAAATAGCCTCACGGGACCAGATAGATTGCTGGTAATGGTTAGGGCTGCAAATTGTTGGCAACAGTCAAACTTTAGAAAAGGCCAACTTTAGACCAACAGCCATCGCCAACGATGATGATTAGTAATCTAATGGGCCGTTTGGTATAATCTGTTGGTTGAGGAATAGAATAGATTTGATAGAAAGAAAAGTTTGAAATAGAATTGAATGATAGTAATTATGCTATTTGGTATTATTTCTGATAATGAAATGAATTTGAAAAAAATTATTTAGTTATTATTAGTTAATTATTCATCATAATATTAAATTAATTAAATATTAATAAAAATATTATTATTGAATTAATTTAAAGCAATTAATTAATTATAAATTAATTACTTAAAATTAATTATAATAATTAATATTAATGAATGAGATTAAGTAATTATTAATAAAAATATTAAATTAAAATGTTAAGTAAATGAATGATTACTTAAATTAATCTTAATTAATTATTTATTTATTAATAAAAATATTATTGATTAAATTAATTTTAAGTAATTAATTAATATTATCAATTAATTACTATAAATTAATTAATATTAATTATAATAATTAATATTAATGAATGAGATTAATTAATTATTAAATATAATATTAAGTTAAAATATTAAGTAAATGAATGATTAATTAAATTAATATTAATTAATTAATTAATTATTAAAAAAATATTATTGATTAAATTAATTTTAAGTGATTAATTTTAGTCCATTCCAATCCAAACCCAAACCCACCAACCAAACAATCATTTTCATTCATTTCATTCCATTCCCCTCCTAAACCCACCAACCAAACATCCCCTAAGTAGACAATTGCCTGGCCTCCATGCTTCGTTGGTGGCATTTTTTCTATTGAATTGGGTCAAATTTTGGTTAAGTTTTTAAGTGTTCTAAGCATAATGTGACCTAGTTTTGACATCCTCTTACATAAATATCCCCTTTAGTTAGAAAATGGCACTTTTATCATTAGTGTAGTTTAAATTTCTATTTTTCTATCTTTTACTTCTTAGTTTCATAATTGAAGGATAAGAAAGAATCTGAACAAAGAGGGGTCAAGGAGGAATTTGGGGAAAAACTTGGAGATTTGGAGAATCCATCAAGAGTTTTACTATCTCTAACCCTTATCTTCAATGAACTTTATTTGCATTCATTATTTGCTTGAGTCTGTTTAGATATGGATAGCTAAACATTTATGCTAGGACTTGAATTGGTAGCTTTGCAACTATTATGACTTGTTCATGATGTATTATATTTTATGAGCTTTGATTATTGAATATTTTTATCAATTACTCTTCAAGTTATGCAATCAATTAATGATATCAAATAGTTTGTGTATGTAGCTTTCTCTTATTACCTCTAAATAGGACATGAAAAATAGACCTTATTAATAAAATCTGTGCCTTTATAGATAGATGGAAACATACTATACATATATGAAATGCAAAATGGGCAATTGGTTTCAAACACTTTCACTCAACTTGAACTATAGAAATAGGCTATGTTTGGACTTTGATTTCATTTAAAAAAAAATTAACTTTTCTCAAACAAAAATAAAACATTCAAATGCATTTTTATTTTAAAATTTAAAATTTAAATTTTCCCATTAAATTCCTCTCACATAATTTTTAAAAAATTTCTTTCTTATTTTCCCTCCAAAATACTTTTCCTACCCAAAAATACTTACCAAAATTTTCACACATTCTAATATAAATTTTTTAAAATAAATCACAAACCAAACATAGCCTGTTTAGATAGAGAAATAGAAATGTTCTTGGGCCTTGGAGCAGGCTTTGAATATTTAAGCATTACTTAGCCTGCATTCAAAACCTTAGTTTGAATATAAACAAATAAGCTACCACCGTCCTCATAAAATTGGAAGATTAGATTCTAATCTCTTCACTCCCTTGTTCTTATCTAATTTAAGTATTTTGTGAATTTATTATTTGCAAGGTAGCTTAAAGAAGTAACTATTCTTTTTAATCACATTACAAGTGATGGGGTAACTTAATTAGATCAAATACCCACAAACTCGACCCTGTTCGCCAATGGTTCCATTTATAAGCAATACCGTATATTTGCAATTGTAACCTATCAACTATAACGGCATGTTTGGTTCGCTGTAATAAATAAGGCTGTAATTAAATTTCAATTACGTGAGAATTAGGCTGTAATGAATTAGGCTGGAATTGAATTGAATGAGTTTGGTTCAAAGGAATTGAATAAGGTTGGAATCATTATTCTTGTGTTTGGTTGGGGTGAATAGAACTAATGAATTGTGTTAAATGACTAAAATACCCTTATCTTAAGCATTTTATTGTTGAGTGAGAAAATGACGAGAGAGAAAGAAGAGTGAGAAAATGATGACAGAGAGAAAATAGAGTGAGCAAAAATGATGAGAGAGAAAGCAAAGTGAGAAAATGATGAGAGAGAAAGTAGAGTAAGAAAAAATGATGAGAGAGAAAGAAGAGTGAGAAAATTATGAGAGAGAAAGAAGAGTGAGAAAATGATGAGAGAGAGAAAGTAGAGTGAGAAAAATGATGAGAGAGAGAAAGTAGAGTGACAAAAATGATGAGAGAGAAAATAGAGTGAGAAAATTATGAGAGAAAGAAAGTAGAGTGAGAAAATGATGAGAGAGAAAGTAGAGTGAGAAAATGATGAGAGAGAGAAAGTAGAGTGAGAAAAATGATGAGAGAGAGAAAGTAGAGTGAGAAAAATTATGAGAGAGAAAGTAGAGTGAGAAAAATGATGAGAGAGAAAGTAGAGTGAAAAAATGATGACAGAGAGAAAGTAGAGTGAGAAAATGATGAGAGAGAAAGTCGAGTGAGAAAATGATGAGAGAGAAAGTAGAGTGAGAAAATGATGAGAGAGAGAAAGTAGAGTGAGAAAATGATGAGAGAGAGAAAGTAGAGTGAGAAAAATGATGAGAGAGAAAGAAGAGTGAGAAAATGATGAGAGAGAAAGTAGAGTGAGAAAATGATGAGAGAGAAAGAAGAGTGAGAAAATGATGAGAGAGAAAGAAGAGTGAGAAAAATGATGAGAGAGAGAAAGTAGAGTGAGAAAATGATGAGAGAGAGAAAGTAGAGTAAGAAAAATGATGAGAGAGAGAAAGTAGAGTGAGAAAAATAATGAGAGAGAAAATGATGAGAGAGAGTAGAGTGAAAAAAATGATGAGAGAGAAAATAGAGTGAGAAAAATGATGAGAGAGAAAGTAGAGTGAGAATTGTAATTCTTAAATAAAATTGGAAGGGCAAAATTAGAAAAAAAAAATTTGGCCAATTCCTTGGTGCAAGGAATTGCAATTCAGCACTAAATTGGCTAAATTGCAATTCAGCCTTCTAAAGGAATTGGAATTCATGGCTAGAGTGAATTCCTTTGAACCAAACAAAGGAATTCTGGTTGACTAAGTTGACTAAGGAATAAGGCTGTAAGTAATTGCTAATTCCCTTGAACTAAACATGCCGTAAAAGAATGAAATTGGAAATGAAATGACTTGGAGAAGAGTCAAAGAAGTCAGCGCGGCTTGTTTTTTTACACCTTTCAGGTGCGATTTTTGGAATAGTCATCCAATGCAGGCGACTGATGGTGTGATTTGCACCAAAATCGAATTGTAATTTTTTTTTAAATTTTTTTTAGGCGTGTTTTGCTATGGCTTAGATTGTCAACTCTACCCAAACGTTAGTAGTTTCTAACTATTTAACGTCTAAAAGGAGCACTACGAATAATACACGATGAGAATTAAGTACCCTACGGGCATTCAGTTTTCTTCATCCGATGCGAGTTGCGGTGCACTGGTCAAGACGTTGTCTTAGTTTCATAGATTGTTATAATTTGGTTGATCCTAATTAGACTAGCAGTCGCTTTTGTAGGCCCTTGAGGCTAGTTAATTGTCCCGCCTTCGGCAGATGTTTTTGTATTTGTTTTTTCGCTTTCAGCAGGCTTTTTCCTCCTTAAGAGGTGCTTGTCTTCGTGGGTTATGTATCATCCAATACCACGAAGCTCTATCAGCCTTTTTGACTCTTTACTTTTTGTTAATTGACTAATTAATATATCTAACGTTATTGAAAAAAAAATAATTGCAAGGTTAGGTAAATAGATAGGGAACAATTATGTTAAATAAAAAGCGGATGCGTAATGAGAAAAGTAGCAAATAAATCGTTCAAATTTGTTGACATTAAATAATGAATGATCAAAAAGTTTTTTATTAACTTTGTTCATCAATATTTAATAATTTTATCCGGGTATATTTTGATAGATCATTTTGTACGTACTTCTTCATTATTTGTTTGTTTCATGATTTGAAATAAGATATCGAATGGTCTTTTTAGAAAAAGAAAAATTAAAAATCAAAATAAAAGTTTGTGAGTTTATTATATCACCTTTTTTTTAGACTTCTTTTAATCATTAACAGACCCTTACTATTTCACAAAACTATTTTTATTCCCCTTAACCAGGTAAACGTATAATAAGTAGCCTAATATTTGTTGACCTTAGTCAAATGGTCCACTATTTGTACATATGACCCTACTCCCTACGTTTTAAAATACATTTGCTTTGGAAATATACTTAAATTACAAAATGACCGCAACAACTTTCAATGCATTTTTTAGTTTATTTATCTATATTTCTTTTTCTCTTTTCACCTTTTGCCTTTTTCTTTTCATTTTTTCCATCATCCTGCCCTGCTAACCTTTCCAAGCAAGTTAAAAGCAAAGAGACAGTAGACGACTGATTGAAACTACAAAATCCGAAATTTTCACTTTTTTCTCATTGTGGCTTAGTTTTGCTTCATTTATTCTTGTTTTTATTTATTTTTTTAATCTTATCTAATTGTTTCCTTAATTTTGACTAACGACAAATGATATCTCATTGTTTCTAAATTCAACTTAAGTTGGACGGGCAGTTTAAGAATCATGAGGTTTCATATTCAGCTTTAACTTCTCCCTTTTCCCTTCTACGTGTTACTGTCTTCTCCAAAGGAAACAAAAAAGAAAAAGTTCCAGTAAATTTACACTATTTTCTTATCTTGAATAATTGATTCAACCCAAAAGAAACCAAAAGCGAGAATGAGAATGAGAATGAGAATGAGAGAACAAATCATAGTGGAACATCAATTACCTGCTCAAATGGCTTCTAAACTTTTAATAAATTAAAGTGTCTTAAACAGTAATCAAAGGTCCATAGGCGCACAAACTTTAATTGGCACTAAAAGTTTCGGCCAGGGAAGACTCACCAAAAAAAGAACAATGAGTAATGGAATCCAAAGTTTTGGCCATAAAAGTTATTTAAAAAGATGACTCCCATGGGTTGACTAAAATAATGTAAGAAGCAAATCCAAGAACACTAACAATGTCATTAAATTTTTAATCCATTATGACAAATTATTGACCCAAAATCCAAGAGAACCAAAAACTTGGAATACTGATAATAAACAAGAAAGATTTTGCAAATTCTACACATGTTCAACTTATGCCTCAATCTCAAACCTTGAGCATTTGATGGATCCCATGGATAAGTCAATCTCAATCAAATTATCTTCCTCATTCATGTCATTGATCTTTGGAAACTGCTCCACTATATTATGTTGATCAAGAAATGTTTCTGCTGAATAATCCTGAAACTTGTGCTGCAGAGAAAACTTGGGCTCTTCTTTAGGACAAACATAGTGCCCACTAGGAATGGCTATCTCAATCAAGCTCTCTTCATCAGAAATGGAGTCATCTGAGCATTCTGGGCTTCGACCAAAGTTACACGAAGTCGTCCAATCGTTATCAGAATCTTCACTTGAAAATGAGGGATCAATACTTTCGCTTTCCGAATACAGATCATGATGTGATGATCCGACCAAGTAGCCATGATTCTGATTCCCACACAAATCAAGTTGAAGTACATTCTCCTGAGAAATGGCCTCAGTTTTTAGCTCTTCCATATCTGAAGATTTTTCAGCCTGGCTCAAAAGCTGCTCATCTCTGCCTACCGGTACTTCTTGTTCTATTTTACAACCCCGATCAAGAAGAGATGAATTTTGCTGCTCATTACAGATATGATTCTTAACTTCCCCTTCAACAGCAACTTCCATTTGCTTTGAAAATGTAAAAATAATGGTGGATATAATCAAACCCAAAGATGTGATAAAAACAGAGAAAACCCCATAACCAGAAAAGTTTGCAATCAGTACAGAAAATATGACTATAATAGCAAACCATGGCATTAACTTCTGGAGGATGCACCTTGAAGAAGCCATTTCATTCCAAACTAAGTTTGAGGAATCTTCACAGAGTGATTTTCTTCTAGAAATTAAATGGAAGAAAATGAAAAAGAAAGGGATAGAACCTTCCTTTCTCACAAACACCAAGCAAGAATTAGTCTGTCGAAAGCTAAGTTGCACCGGCTTCAACAAGAAAGGATAGCCAACATAAGGAGAGATTGGACAAAAATCAATGCTTCCTAGCTGATAACAAACTCTATAAATTTTCACAAGAAATGTGTAAGAAATAAAGGCGCGGGTTGCTTCCTTTTCAGATGTCAAAAGCGAAGCCCTGAATCAGTAAAGCAACATATTGGAGCTGTTGAGCAAAACTTGTAGTTTGCAGAGCTTTTGCATCATAATGAAAAGGAAAAATGTGAAGAAGGGCTTGAGAAATAAGCAAACATCAGCATGCTTAGAGACCAACCCTTTAGTCTAAGCTGTAATCTGCTGTAGAAATCTGAGGAAACCAAACAGATAGCAGCTAAAAATGAACTGGTTTGCCTAAAGGAAACATCATGTTAAAAAATTAAGGATAAAATTGTGGATTTTTTCACCGTAAAATATTGAATCATCACTTGCCGTGCCGTGAGACTAATTAGTATTATATTGCTGGGCTGCTTCACTCTCCATAAGACTCACTTTTACCGAGCTAGCACTGTTCCTAAAAGACTGGGATTTTATTGTTTCAATACCAATTATGGTGGTCTTCCTCTGCAACTGATTCTCTCGAAAATCCCAAAATCTGGTCTTCCTGTATCAATTTATGGCCTCAACACTTGGAAAAAAGAGAAGCCATGTGAAGACTCTGAGCTCAACACATGGCACTTCCCATCCCAGCCTGCAATTAAGAAATCCAAATCCATAAAATGGAAACCGATACAAGACAAGAAACACAAGAAAAAAAGAGCCCAGTAACAGCAATGTCAGCAACACCACTGCCAAATTACTTGTATTTCCACTTAATTGCTCCTTCTGACCAAACTAACAAACCTATTGAAAATGAATGATTAAAGGAAAAACATTGTCTAATACTAATAGTCCAAGTTGCAAGGTGATGTAGACAAAGTATAGCAAAAGGGACCAACTTTAGCTTCTGGATGCGCCAAAAGTGACTTTCATAATGCCTTTGCTTGCTAGATGGCCAAGATGCTATGATAAGCCTGCTAATTTAATTTTTAAGCCACATTAGCCTGATTAATTAGGACCACGGACTGACTTTGGATTGTGTCGTATTTAAAAATTTTATATTAGAATATAAAAAAATTTATGAGAATTTTTTTATAAAAAAAAAAGTGATATGAAAAAGTAAATTGAAGAGAATTTTTTTTTTGAAATAATGTGAAATGAATTTTGACATGAATTTAAATTTTAAATTTTAAATTTTGAAATAAAAAGTTGTTTGAATATTTTATTTTTGTGATTAAAAAAAATTAACTTTTTACAAATAAAAATACAAACTAAATATAGCCATTTATCATTTAAAATCAATTTACACCATCAAATATCAATTTCATCATACATTTAGGAAAAAATATTCGTATATATTATGCATCTTTATTTTTAATACAACAAGTTAATTACATAATTTTTTTTCTTATTCTTCTATTATATTTATGGGTTGTCTTTTCTAATTTATAAGTTATTTCTTTTAATTATATTTGATATAACTTTACGTAATATAGTGAATGCATGAAATATTTTTTCCGTAATTAAAGAAAAAGTCAAATGTAAATATTTTTTCGAAGTTTATGAAAATGTCAAAAATATACTTTCAATAAAATGGAAACACTTTAGGTTTCCCCGGGTGAGGCGAAGGATCGAACCTGATTACTGTTACTGGGTGGAATTTGGGGCGATTCTAAATTCCACGTGGCCTTGGAGGATTAGTCACGTCTGTTTTTTGTGAATTTCGTAATCACCAGTTTGGTGAAGTGTAGGATGAAGTGTAGGACACGCCTGGATAGTGAGTGATAACACCTCCAAGCAAGAGGAAAAAAAAAAAATGGAAACATGTGCATTTCTCAAACCACGTCAGGCTGAGGTAAAATCGCACATTTAATTCCAAAAAGCTGGAAAGATGACTCGGAGTCTCGGAATATGAGTTGTTAAAGTTAGTTTTGAAGCTGACGCCCTAATTGCGTCACTTATGAAATAGGTTATTGGTGAATTATAATTTAGAAGATCGTGATTTAATTCAATTTATTTATTTATAGATTATATTTGAGTTGATTTAAATTCAATTAATTCAACGGGTTAATTAAATAATTTTTTTAAATTAAAAAAATTAAACTTAAAATTTTTAATTTTTTTTTAGTATCTTCTTTTTAAAACTAATCTTATTTATTTTTTATTTAATATTTTTTTTTATAAAAAGATTATTCTTATGTTTTCACCAAAACTAGAAAACAAACAAATTTTGTATAGTTTTTCTATTAACATATATCAATTTCTTAATGGCTCCCATCTATTTTCGTTTTTCAACTAAATTTTATAGGAATTGTCAAAGTCACAAAAACAAATAAAGCAATCATTGTGAAAATTATTAGTAGATTTAAGAAAATATGTGAAAGCGAGCTTTTTAATAGGCTTCTTAAATGTGACAAGGTTTATATTCAATGTATCACGAACATTTAGTTTCCAATTGTTATTTGCAATAACAATACATCACGTATTTACCCGGTTGCCTTTAAAACAAAAAAAAAAGGAGAAATTTTCAAAAAGGGCCGTGGAAATTATTAAATTAAGAAAAATAGCATAATTCTATTTTAATTTTTAATAAGGATAAAGATATTTTACTTTCTAAACAAATTTTATTTTTTAAATGAATTTTTTTTGCACATTTAAATATAACCACATATCTAATTTTAAAAACAAATCTTCCATATGAAAACAAAGATTTAATGGCCATCAAAATTCAAAAATTTTTAAGATGG
This sequence comes from Gynochthodes officinalis, assembly GCA_020080225.1. Taxonomy (NCBI): domain Eukaryota; kingdom Viridiplantae; phylum Streptophyta; class Magnoliopsida; order Gentianales; family Rubiaceae; genus Gynochthodes; species Gynochthodes officinalis. The sequence goes on along the minus strand of CM034625.1, from coordinate 29,163,943 downwards.
AAAGTTGAAAGTTAAAATATTTAAAAAGCTATCAAAAGATAGAAAATTTATATACATATTTTTTTAAAAAAACAATTATAGAATTTTGATATTATTTAGCATTAAATTGCACCCAAAAAAATTTTAAAAATCAAATTATTAAATTATTTTTAGTAATTTGTAAATATGTAACTATTTTGATATTTTTTTATTACATAACATTGAAGTTCACAAAAAAAAAAGAAAAAAATTTAAATTTAAATTTTTAAATAAAATATTTAAAATTTGTAATTATTTATTTAAAACTTTTTACATTTTTTTGTATTGATATTAAGAATTATTATCATTTAATTTGATATTTTTCCTTTTAAAGTTATATATTCAATTAAGTGTAAAATTTTAAAAAATCATTTAAAAAAGTAAAGTTATGTTTAAAAAGCAAAATTACTTTGTTCTTTTAGAAATTAAGATAAAATTATATCATTTTTATTTATTAGATAATTTCCGTAACATTTTAGGGAAAAAAAAAAATTAACCTAGCGGGTAACCCTTACCCAACCCAACTCAAAAATTACATAACCCAATCAATTAGTGACTCATAACCCAAGTGACCAATCCGTTAAATTAAAATATTAAGTGAGTTAAATTGATTTATTAGGTTAGGTCTAATTTTGAAACCTTAGCTCTAAGTTATCAATGGATTAGCAAATGTGATATCTTAGCATAGAAAATCAATGCTAATAATTATTACAATATTTCTCTCCCCTCTTTTTCATTTTAATTTTTCCCTACACCATAAATCATATTCATTTATCCAAACATTTTTTACAATTCTAATACCATCATTTTCTTTCCTTTTCTTTTTTATTTTCTTTTTAATTTGTTTTTCAAAATTTTTTGAAGAAATTTATTTTAAGGGCGTGTTGAAATTTAAAATTATTAAAGAGAAAATAACTTTAATAAATTTGTTATAAAAGGCATATACATAACATAAATAACTTAATAGTTATAAAAATACCATCCTATCCTCTCTTCCTAATTGACAACATTCCCAGAGCAATATAGTTTCTTTATAAATCCCTAATTCTTATTTCCCCTTTCCCATCCTACCAGTATTATTACCAAGCCACCACTAATCCCTACTCCTAAATACATCGTGACTTGATTTTGTGCTTGTAAAGCCAAATTCCCTTGTAAGCCTAACCAATTTGTTTGAATTGCAACAATAAGTATCAGTAAAGAGCTTCATCAATAAATTTTCTTAATTTCCGAATCCTTTCAAGAAATTGAGAAATTTTCACAGGTTAATCTATTTCACCATTCAAAACTAAATCATTTCTTATTGAGTTCTTTGGATTACTCGCTTAATTTATTAAGAGAATGCAACTTTCAGTAGTCAAATTTATTGCCTGAAGCACGAAAAAAGGGTGATTCGCTTACAAAATCTTATTTCCGAAACATGAATAGATTTTCGAATGATGATGATGTTTCGTCTTACTTCAATCGTCTACATATAATGAAATTTTTTGGATGGTTATTGGTTTGTCTGCTTGAGTTTAGTTTCATGGTTGGATATGAGGCATAGGCATTTACAGGATTTTACGTGAGTAAAATGATAGCAAAGAGGTGGAAACCACGTGCATTTGGTACTGTAGGCGACACTCATGGAAGAGAATAGCCGTCAGCCTTGCCCTCTTATTGGTAAAGTAGCAACAGGGTCAATTTGCCAAACCAATTTTGTGGAGAGACCAATTTCGTAGACCGCACGTGACTTTTCTTTTGCTTCGCCTTAGCCATCAAAATGGCGTCGTTTTGGTGGTTAGTTTTGAAAAAGGAAAAAAAGAAAAAAAAATTAACTTGCTGCCTGCCAAAATGTGACCATTTTGCGGGTGTTTAGGATTTCTTTTTGTCCTTTTAATATTGTTCATTTTCAAAACCACTCAATTTGAAGAAGGGTGGACTCCATCAACAGTGATAATGGATTTTTCCTTCTTTAATTTCTTCTTCCTATGTATTGATTTAATTGTGTATCTTTCCACACCGTTTAGCCAAATCTCTTGTTTAATCTCTCTGTCATTGTCATCTTCTATTGTATTCTCTAATTGCCCTTTCATCTTTTATCAAATCGTGTTGGTAGTGGTCATAGTTTCCATGGATAATAGGGGGTTTTATTTGTAAATGTGCTTAGCCCTTGTGTATTCATGCAGCAAAAATGTCATTCCCTCTGAATTTTGCATCAATTACAGGTCATTACTGTATTTCTATTGCTAGTACTGTAGTTTTAGTTGTCGGTCCTATCATTTGTGCTCATTTACTATTAATGATTGTTACAATAATTTAGATTTCAAAAACTGTTGCATCTAGATGTAATTTCCTCTTCCTCTTCTTTTCTTTGTTTGTTGTTTTGCTTGTTGCTTACCTTTTTTTTTTTCTTAATCTTAGTTGTGTTGTAGCTAGCACTCGATTCTTATCTGCATTGATCAGTCTTACTGTGGTGAGTAAATCTATTTCTTTGTTTTTTCAATGCAATTGCCATTAAATCTTTTCTTTGTGTTCTTCTACTTAATCCCTTTACTTATGCTAATCTTGGTGATTGATTACATACTTTGGTCATTGAATTTAGTTCGTCGTAAATGTATTGTTGTTTGTTGACTTTGATCCTATTATATGCAATACATGGACTCTTTGTTTTTCTATTGTTGCAACATGGTTCAATACTGCCTTTTTTTACTTCTTCTTTTATGCTCTCATAATTCTTTTCCATTTTCCTTTGTCCTCTGTACATGAAGTTGCGTTGGATTATATGTGAACTGATTTCAAATCTATTTGTGTTTTTTGAGGAAATTGCCAAAATGGTTCCACACTAATTCGTGAATGATCTTTTTTATGTCTCACATAAAAAATTATGAAAAATGATCATCACATTTTGTTAGTATACTTTTTTAGTCTCTTGTTAGAGTTATGTCTATTTTTCCATCCAAATGTCTCTTGTGCACCTCAAGTGATATTTAACCTAATGGTAAAAGTAAAAATAACTTATCAACCTCCACCCTCATTCCCCATTCTAAAGATAATTTCCGTTCATCATCTCAAGCCCTAATTCCAAAAAGCATTCCAACTCTACATTCTATATGGAATTAGGGCAAAAAATCATCTAATGTTGCAAATGGACCAGAGGATAGGCAGAATGATTTCTAATTTAGACATGCTCTTTTATATCCTATTAATCGAATGAAGAACGTCGGCCAATTATCAAGCTGATTCAGGCCCAAAACAATTGGATAATCGATGGATCTTTCAGTTGGCGGTCAACAATATCAACAACCCCAATGCCACCCTAGTAACATCTTTCATTTGGTGGTCAACAACATCAACCCCAACACCACCCCCGGCAACATCTTTCATTTGGTAGTTAACAGCATCAACAACTCCAACACCACCACCACCACCAGCAACAAAGGCCGCAACAACAACTGAAGAAGAGTAGAAGATGGCCCAAGTCTTGAGGTTCACAATATAAAGGGGTGAATTTTTTATTGGGGGACTAGCCGATGGAGATTCCAATATGGTTAAAAATATGAGTGAGAGTAGACCACCATTTATGGAAAAATGTTTGGCCTCTTCAAGTATTCATTTTTGTTTTTTCTGCTTTTAATTGGATGTATGGATTGTAGAAAGCAAGTGTATTTGGTTATGAATAATTATTTCATTTATTGGGTCTCTTTGTTTTTAATAAATTTATTCAAATTTTGTATGTTCTGATGATTTTCTATTGTTGGGTTGTCTGAATTTTAGGTGGATTTAACTTCATGTGCCTTTGGGCAAATTAGATTCATACTACAGGATTTAGAAATTATAAAAAAAAAAAAGTGAATTAGAATGCTTTCTGGAATTAGGACTTGAGAGGGTGGAATGGCCAGTTAATTTTTTTTTTTCACTTTTGCTCTTAAGTTAAATATCACGTGAGTTGCATAAGATGTGTTTGGATAAAAAAAATAAAAATAAACAGAAGTCTAGCAGTGGATCAAAAAGATGCATTAATAAAATGTGATAAAACATTTTTCATTTTAAGGCGATCATTTGCATATTTGTGAGAGACTATTTTGGCAATTTTCTCGTATTTCTTTGCTTCGTGATTTTTTCCCCCCTCTTGCTTATCACATTTTCATACTTGTATTTATATGTATGTTGCTTTCTTGTATTTATGTTTACTATGTCCCATGCTATGAAGGTTCTTCATTATTCGTTTGTGCCTTTTATTTCTATTTATTGAACAAAATTTCTAGAAATGTTGCACCTTCCTTTTTGTACCTTCAACACAGAATAATTTTGCAGCATGGTTGATTTGAGATGATTCTTCTAATTTCCTTTTCTTTTATTTGTTGAGAATTATTAGTTCAGTATTTGGACCTCGAGATCAATTTTATGTATTCACAATATTATTTATGAATCTATATTCAAACCTTTGAATTGACAATGGATTTAAGGTGCAACGGAGAATTTCATATTATTAATTTGATTTTAGTGAATTAGATATTAGTTGATTTTAATATCGCTAGAAATGATCATGACTTTTGTTATGTCAGATAAGAAAGAGAAACCGTTTTTTCTCGGAATTGCATGCTCTCAAAAATAAAATCAAAAAGGGTTTTAGGAACAAGATAATGAGGTGGCCAATGTCTTGTAAATACTTACGTAGAAGCTCATTTCAAATAGGTCATTTCCTAAAACTCTATGATGCTTTGGTAATGAAATAGAAAAGATCAAGCTACAAGAGATGTCAATTTTCCCAATTTATTGAATGTGCATAATCTAAGAAATAATATTGCCTCCCTAAGTGTCACGGGTCGTGATTTGTGACCCGTGACACTAAGACAAGTGTATCGAAATTAGTTCGATTATTAATGAATTACTAAGAGAAATTAAATGGTGGATTTTTTTTTATACCATTAGTAACGAATTACTACATGATAATGAAAGGTCCGTTAGATCATAGATGATACTATCATGTAGAATATAGTGGCTTGAAAATAATTGGATGGCGATAATTGTTGTGCCTTGAGTCTACAATCTTTTAATGGAAAGACGTTTAATAGTTACCCAAATTTGAGCTCATTATTTGCCAAGGTGAAGAGTTAATATTATGATTGATCTCTTTGCTTTTAGACTTTGGTAATGAGAAGTCTGTATCCAAGTCATCTGACAATGCCTTCATAAACATTTTATTCTTTTAAAGTGACATATTGTTCTCAAAATGAACATCTTGTTCTCAACAAAAGAGCTTGAGAGTGCTGCATTATTGCATTAGAAATTTTTCGTGTTAGATGAAAATTGATTTCATATTTCCATAACAAAAAAGGTGGAAGTGAGTGACGTTGAAAAGACAACAAAATATTCACTACCACTGCATCTACAATTTCAATTGTTTTATTATTTCATAACCTAATGTTGCCTTTATTTTATAGACCTCTCGATTTTAGAATCTATGACTAGGAAAACCGTGAATAACTAAATCATATTAATGTTCTTGTCTTCTTTTTTTTTTTTTCTAGCTTGTAGAAAATTAAAATCTTTCAAATTTATTATAATGTTTGTGTTATAGTTTATTGTAAGATTGTGATGATCTTGTGGATTTATTCAAATTTGTAGTAGATTACGTGAACAAGAATGCTTTCCAATCTGAAGGTATAATTATGTAAATAATAATTATATTGAAGATCATTTCCAAACCAATAGTACACCGAACAAATCTCTTGTACTAAACGATTGCTACTTGATTAGATAACTTAGTTATTATGAACAACTATGTTTTTATTAACAACACAAAAACCTACCTTCAAGTGAAGAACTTCTATCTCTTAAACAATTATGCTTTGTGTCTATACTTCTTGTTACTACAAATTCAAAATTAAGTATCATGTACTACGAAATTACAGTTGATCATTAAATTTCTTCCTTTTTAAAAAAAAAAATTAGGAAGTTCTAATGTTGAGTTGTGATGAAGCTGTGTTCCGCTACTGTTAACAATACGATCTTGCTGTCACAACTCGAAAGCTTTTAAACCAATAAGAATGGTGATTCCTGCCAAACAAATCCCGGAGGAGTTCTCCGGGAAAGATTCTCCGATGCTAAAGTCGAACTTCACTGAGTGTAGTATTTTTCTTAGTCAGTTTTTACCTATCCATACCTGGTGGTCCTCTTCGGTTTTTATCTCCTTCTTACCGTTAATCCTAGGATTCGTGAACGCTGCGCATTCTTGGATCGCGGATGTTTCTCCTCTTGGAGCGTCGTTGTTATCTTCCCGTGATTACAGGCTTTGATTACGTATTTATGGATAAACACGATTCTGCTATTATCACGTGATCTTTTAAGACCCATGAGTTTATTATGAAAGTGGAATTCTGCAGTAAAGTAAGAGTCATTCGCCACTGTAAAGATCTCGGCCTTTGACTTACAAGTCTGGAATTGGGCGCCTTCCTGAAGATCCGGAGTTGCGACTGTCTGGATCTGTTCGGGACTCACAGGTCCCGAACTGCATTGAATGCCCAAGTCCCAAATTGCACTGGTCCCGAACTGCATTGGATGCACAGGTCCCGAACTGCATTAGACTCACAGGTCCAGATATGTTATTGTGAACTGTGTTGCATGCACAGGTCCCAAACTGCATTGGACTTACCGGTCCAAATCTGTTACTAGTTACTGGTGAAGTCATATCCATCACAAGTCCCCCAGACCTTTGTCGGATAATGTCAGACAAAGGTCTAATCAAAAGAAATAGTGGGAGAAAATATAGGAAATTGAAGCGTATCATGTAAAAACAGGAGTTATGATCCCACTTTTTAAGAGTGCGACGTGAGAGATCGTGGGGTCTAGAAAGATTGTGTGGTTTTACACGGAAGCTAGAATTTTTAAGGTATAAAAGCAACTTTTTGGTTCTAGGGTATTCACCCAACATTATCAGGAACCTGTATTTGTTTTGGAGAGGCAAGAAGATACATTCAAACGACGCCGGCGAATAGCAATAGTTTCTCACATCTAAAAAGTAAGTATGGTTTCTTCCACTTCAATGTCATCAGGTTCTTCCCAAGGGGAAAGAACAATATCAATGGCAGGAAGAGACGAGGACGTCTCTGAGTCATCTAATCATGGATTAATAGGAGCCAGTAGACGTAGTATGAGAGGAAAAGAGCTGCAGTTGTGACTAGTTCTGAGAGAGAGAAGAATGTGTCAACAAGTTTGAATCCCTCGAGAGATGAATTGGAAGAATTTGTTGTCCCACTGGTGGTGGGGTACCCTGTAAAATTTACCCCCATGGCAAAGGGATTAGAGTCGGTTTTTAGCAAAACCGACGTAAGAGAGTTAAGGAAAGAGTATCATATTCCCAAAGAATATGGTGCTAAGGCTCCGGGGAGTGAGGGTAGGGTGTGTAATCTGTCATTCGGATATACCGCCGTGTATGAAGAACACCTGAAAGCGAGCCTTAGGTTTCCAGTTTGTCAACTTCTGGTAGATGTTTTGAGATATTATGATTATCTGTGGCCCAATTAGCCCCCAAGGTCGTAAGGTTGATAATAGGAGTGGAATTGTTATGTAGAGAGGGAAAATTTAAGAGTTGTGTGGACTTGTTTAGGTTCTTTTTTTTGTATGAAAAAATCAGCAAATTCAGTTGGGTATTTTACCTTTTTTCCAATGTATAAAAGTAAGGGCGTAGACCTTTCACTCACCACGAGTGGAAGAAGAGATTTTTTTTTGTAAAATCCGATGTGTGTGGGCTGAGAACGGGTTGGTTCTTTAGGGAAAGAATAGACTCGTACCCCAATCGGAAGAAACAGAACCCTAAGGGAAGAGCATATGTTGAGCTCCAAGAAGAAAGAATTGGCAATTTTATAGAAAAAGATCTGGTTAAGTACAATCTAAGCCTACTTGGTCGACTGGGATCTTTGATTATCCAATCTTCCCAAGATGATGAGGATAGGAATTTTGTGTGAGTTTTATAAAAGTTGTTGTTTGTACAGATATTAATGTTATGCATTATGGAATTATGTAATGAAATTTGGTAGCTCGATCAAAGTGAAACCCACAACTGGGGCCCAACCGGAGGTAGAGGAGGTTCCCAAAGAAGTTCCCTTGGCCAAGGACGTGGAAACAGAGGATTCCTCAAAGAGCAAAGCAGAGAAAGATGTGGTGGAGATTTTCGCTCCAATCAAGAAGAAAAAAGTGAAAGTGCCAGTTACAAAGAAGGCAGTCGGTTCTGAGGAAGATACTGTTGCAGAGATTGCAGTATTATTTGCCAAACTTGGGGCAGAAAAAATGCTGAGGTTTGAAGGATTAGAAAATTATCAAAGGAAGTTGGCAGAAATGCCATTGATTGAGTTGAATGACAATTTTTGTCATACTATTCCCCGGGTAATGTTCCCTTTTGGGTAGACAACTGCATTTTGTCTTCTTTCTTTTGTTTGTGTGTGTTGGTTTTTGTTTTTGTTTTAATATATGGGTTATGGTGCAGGCACTTGCAACCTGGAGTGAATATTTTTTGAGGATGAATGATCAGGCTGGGACAGTTGCAGACTATAAAACTAGAAATGAAGAGTTGAAATAATCGAAGAGGGTTGTTGTTGAGGCAAGAAGAGGGTTGGAAATAGAGGTTACGGAGATGGTGAAGGAGCGGGAAGAAAATGAGAAGGATGTGTCGCAATGCAGCGAATTGCAAGAGAAAGAGATTGAGTTGCGGAGGACTCTGAGTGTAGCCTAAGGAGAATTCTCTAAGTTATTTGTGAAGAAAGTTTTTCACACGCAAGATTATGGAGATTTCGTCATGAAATTCAGAGAGTCAGAGGGCCAGTCGGTGGCCATGAGGTAGCAGTAGATATTCAGAAAAGACATCCTTCTCTGAGGCTTGAAGAATTGCCTGGCTATGATCCTGAGGCTGAGGTGAAGGCAACCCAGGTGTATATGGATGCTGTTAAGGCATTTGATAGGTCATTCGCCTTACTGAAGCATATAGCCTCCCGTGACACCCCAAAGACCTTGGAAGAACTGCGTATGTGCAGTGTAGACGAAGATCCAGATCTTCGAGATAGAGCTGATGCAGGGCCGAATGACCATGCTGCAGCGGGGACCTCAACTCAAGGAAGTGAAGTTCACCATGAGGCTAGCTCCTAGACTGACGTTATTTTGAATTTTTCATGATATTTTCAGACACATTATTGGTTTGTAAACTCGAGGAATGGTTTCTGCTTCTGGGATTACTAATTGGATATCTTTTGTCTGTTCATGTGTTTTGTGATCTGTATGCCAGGCATTTTTATTACGAACAAAAGATCGTGTTAGCCACTTACACGAACAGATTAGGACGTTTGAGAGTGCCATTACAAATCTCCAAGATACCATCTCTAACCTAAAGAGAGAAAACAAAGAGTATCATAAGCAGGTGTCGTATTTATAATATCGGAATCACTACTTAAGTGAAGACTTGACCTAAACTAAGCGTATTAGGGCGTCTAAGTGTTTCAGGTAATGAGGAGGCTACTGAAACAGTTGCCAAACTTGTAGCAGAAGTGGAAGGACTTACTGCAGAATTAAAAAGAAAAGATGAAGCGATCGGTACCTTGACCAGTGATGTGGAGAAAGAGCGCCGGGAGGTTCAAGGTCTCCAAGAAGCTCTGAAACCCCATAAGTTGCAGATCCGAGAATTGCAGTTTGAATGTAAGATTTGGAAGACCAAGGTGACTGAGATGGAAGCACAGTTGCGAGGTGCTGGCGTGAAAATAGCCTCTGCAAATAAAGATTCTGTGGACATAATGCTAGAAGAGTTAGAATTGTTGGCCAAACAAGGTCAATTAGATACTCCTTTATATAAGAGTAAGGAAGTTTCGCTCAACAAGTATCTGCCAGAAAGGACAAAATATGAGGAAACGAAGAAAAAAGGAAAAGAGAGAATATGAGCTGTTTTGAGGATTTGAAATCCTTTTGGTGGTTGATGTGGGTTTACAATTCCCCACCTGTGTGTGAAATTACAGTTCCTCACTTGCGAGTGGACTCACAATTCCTCATCTATGAGTTGCTCACAGTTCCCCACATGCGTGTAGGTGTTAGGGAATTATAAGGAGAAATAAATTTTCTTTCCGCAATTAGTTCATGTGATTTCCTCACCCCTTAGGGATGTTACAGAATAAGCAGCTGATCTTAGCTGAACCGAAGTTACGCGTTAGTTTCTCGATTTAATAATTAGCAAAGTAGTTTCACCACCTTGAACCGAGTTTACGAAGGTAATGAACTCTTCACTTGATTTATTCAACAATACTTGTTTTATTCAATGACAAGAAAAAACGATTAAATATAGAAGCATTTTAGGTTGCTAACATGCCAAACTCGGGGTATTAAATTTTCTTCCATAGTGGCTAGCCGATAACTCCCCTACTTAGACGCATCAATGACTTTGTATAGTCCTTCCCAATTGGCTTCTAGTTTGCCTAACTTCTGAGCTCTGCTTACCTCGTTCTTACGCAGAACCAACTTCCTTGGGAAGAACTCATTGATTTTCACTCTTTCATTGTAATATTTCGCCATGTCTTGCTTGTATCTAACCTCTTTAATAGAAGCTAAGTCTCTGTGTTCCTCCAGCAGATCCAGATTAAGGGGAAAATCCCCCTCATTAGCTGCGCTATTAAAAGCAATAAGTCAGGGGTTAGGAACCTCAATCTCTACTGAAATCACAGCTTCTGAACCGTACGTGAGGCTGTAGGGAATTTCATCAGTTATTGTTCATAGAGTTGTGCGATAGGCCTATAGAACGTTTGGGAAATTTTCTACCCAAGCTCCTTTTGATTTGTCCAGGCGAGTTTTCAATCCTTGTAAGAGAGTCCGGTTGGTGACTTCCACTTGTCCATTTGACCTGAGGATGTGCAACTGATGTGAACTTCTGTTTGATGTGGAGTTCTTCACACCACGATCGGAAGGGATTGTTTACAAATTGTTTCCCATTGTCTGAGATGATCACCTGAGAGATCCCAAATCTGCAGACAATATTACTCCATACAAATTTCAAAACATTCTTTCCAGAGATTGTAGCCAACGGTTCAGCTTCTACCCATTTAGTGAAATAATCGATGGCGACTAATAGGAACTTCAGCCGACCTGGAGCTTTAGGAAAAGGTCCCAGTATGTCAATTCCCCATTGAGTAAAAGGCCATGAGCTTTGAATACTAACCATCTCTATCTAAGGTCGTCTGACTAAAGAGGCATGGAGTTGGCACTTAAGGCATTTATGTACAAAATCACAAGCGTCCTTGAATAGCACAAGAGTATCCCCATCGGATAATCTTTTTAGCTAACATTCTAGGACCTGTGTGGCTTCCGTAGAACTCGAGATGTACTTCCTGAAGTATGTAGTTGGCTTGCTATGGCCTGACACATCTGAGCAAAGGCTGCAAATATAACTGCTTGTATAGGATCCCATCCTGTATCACATAGCGGGGGGCCTTTAGCCTGAGTTTTCTAGCCTCATTTTTGTTAGTGGGCAATTCCCCAGTTTCCAGATATTTCCTAATAGGCGTCATCCAATTTTCTTCTGTTCCTTTAATAACCATTACAGGCTTCGTATCTGTGCTTCTACAGGGAAGCACTTCTACTAATACTTTTTTGTTGAGGTGAAAGAAGGCGGAAAATGCCAACTTGCTAAGGGCATCGGCCCTTTTATTTTTAGATCTTGGGATCTGCACAATCTAGAAAGCCTTGAAAGACAGGCTAAGAGTCCGAACCTTATCTAAGTATTTTTTTCATTTAGGTTCCTTAACCTCATAAGTCCCTTGCACTGTTTACTACAATTTGGGAATCACTGTAAGTACATACTTCTTTTGCTTTCATTCTCTGTACAAATTCAAACTCGTGATGAGATCTTCATCTTCAGCCTCGTTATTGGTTCCGTTGGAGCCAAAGCGTAGGGCATATGTGACTTCTATTGGATCCGAACTTCTTAGCAGTAGTCCAACTCCACTGCCATCTTCGTTCGATGGTGCATCAACATGGAATGGCCACGTATTTGAGCTAACTTCCCCGCTTTCCCTACTTTTTATAAGCTGTGTGGGGATAGCGGTATCAGGTGTAGAAGTGGGCATTTCGGCAATGAAATCCGCCAAGGTTTGTGGTTTTATGGCAGTTTGAGGCTGGTACTGAATATCATGCTCTCCTAACTCAATTGCCCATTTTGCGAGTCGTCCTGAGGCCTCCGGCTTGGACAATATTTGCTTGATAGGATGATCTGTGGACACACATATGAGATGAGCCTGGAAATAAGGCCGTAACCTCCTAGCAGCACGAACTAGTGTGAGCACTATCTTTTCCATTGGTAGATATCTTGTTTCTGCACCCTGAAGTGCGCGACTGACATAGTATATAGGCCTTTGGATGCTGTTGTCATCACGAACAAGTACCGCACTAACTGCGTTGTCAGAAGATGCCAGATACAGGTGCAGAGTCTCTTCTGGTACTGGTACTGTAAGGGCAAGAAGTTCAGCTAAATGCTTCTTAGTTCTTCAAACGCTCTTTGACAGTCTTCTGTCCATTTGAAATTCTTGGCCTCCATTAAAGTTTGGAAAAAAGGGAGACTTCGATCAGTAGAACGTGACAGAAATTTGTTTAGAGCGGCGAGTGATCCTGTCAATTTCTAGACTTGCTTCAGAGTTCTTAGTGGTGCCATCTCTGTAATGGCTCAGATCTTATCTGGGCTGGCTTCAATCCTATGTTTGGAGACCATAAAACCTAAGAATTTTCCTAATCCTACCCCAAAGGTACATTTCTTGGGGTTCAGACGTATTCCTACTTTGATCATTATTTACAAAATTTCCTTCAGATCTTCGGGCTCTTACTCTTCTTTGATTTAATTACTATATCATCTACATACACTTCCAAATTTATGCTGATTTGGTTGGAAAATACCTGGTTGACCAGACGTTGGTAAGTGGCCCTTGCATTCTTCAGACCAAAAGGCATTTTTGTGTAGTAGAAAATTCTCATTTCAGGCCGAACGCTGCTTTCTTGGCGCCTTCCTCATCCATTAAAATCGTGATAACCCTTATATGCATCAAGAAACATCAATACTTCATATCCCGAAATGGCCTCAACTTTCTAATCAATCACAAGTAGAGGGTAACAATCCTTTGGATAGTACTTGTTCGCATCAAGATAATCAATACACATTCTCTAGCTATTATCCGGTTTCTTAACCAAGACAAGATTAGATAACCGTGTAGGATAAAATACCTCTTTGATGATGTCGATTGAAGTAGCTTTTACCTCCTCATTGACAATCGCATTGGTCCGTGCTAAAGATCTGTTCTTCGCTGCACGTGCTTGATCTTTGAATCAATGTTGAATCTATGCGCCATCAACAATGGTGAAATTCTGCATGTCTTCCGTCCCTGCGAAAAACTTCCTTATACATGCGGAGGAGGTGAATAATTTGTTCCTTGATCTTTATGAGCAAAGTGACTCCTAACTTTATCGCTCTTTCTAGATGCCGGGATCTAAGTTGACTTCTTCAACCACATCGTTGATTTCACCAGTTCACAGCATCCGCTCGCATTGTCGAATCGTGAGGTGTGGGATTTAAAGTTGTTATCTCGGTATCCTTGCTCTCACTTCCCGAGGTGTTACTTTGGGGTTAGTGGATAGCAAGTCTACAAATTTGTATAGCATGTACTCCTTTGGCACTGCATGCTTGCCTTTAAGGGCAATACACATGCATTCACGCGGCATCGCATCGATCTCCACAGATGGACGCAATCTCGTGCTTAGTTGGGAATTTCATGACAAGGTGATTTGGGGACCAAATTGCCTTAGCCTTATTCATTCAGGATCTCCCAATTATGGAATTAAATGGAAACGGGGCATCTAGTACGTAGAAGTCTGTCATGATGGTTTTATCTCTGGAGTACTCCCAAATCGTGACTCCCAGCGTGATTATTCTCACTTGATGAACCATCTCATGAGCGATAGTTACTAGCGGCATGTTGGATGACTTTAAAGTTGCAAAATCTATCCCTAACTTGCAGAAGCAATCTATGTAAAGAACATCGACTGCACTCCAATCATCTACGATACTCTATACACTTCCTTGTTAGCAACAATTGCTTTAATAACTAAGGCATCATTGTGTGGACTTACTGTGGGAACTGCATCATCTTCTGAAAATGTGATGATTTCGGAAGGTTTGAACTGCTTATTGGCTGGCTCCTAGGACGAAATCCTCCTTGCACTAGCATTGATTGCAGATTGGGACTGACCTTCTGGATAACCTCCGAATATGGCATGGATTACGCCAGTAACATTCTGATTGTCATTGGGTGGAGGTGGAGGCGCCACCTATTGAGGTGGAGGATTTGGATATGGTTGATATAGTGGATTGGAAGGATAATCCCATCTTTGTCTATAATCATGTTGCTGTGTGGGTTGGCCCCGACCTCCTTGTCTTCCTCCGCGCCCCCCGGAAATATTACCATTTTCCCGGCCTCCAGATCAAGGTTAGGTTCCAAAATACCATCGCTAGACGCATTTACCTAACATGCCGTTGCAGATGCAGTCTTCGATCTCTTTTTTGAGATTTTTATATTCTTCAGTATAGTGGCCATGATCATTGTAAAAGGGACTCCAAAGGTGCCGTGGTCTTTTATGTGGTGCAGCTGTTAACTGTATAGGTGGCCGGAGAAGTTCTTTGTGTATGGCCAGGATTTCAGTGCAACTTTTGGTGAGTGGTGTCAAACTCTTTTCTTGCATTCGAGGCTCTAGCTGCCCTTTGTTGTAGTTTAATCTGTCAAAAGCACTCTTCTGAGGGTTTTTCCCTTTGGTATCATCTTTCTTTTCATGCTTTTCATTTTCTCTCTTCTTTCTGTTGGCTTCTTCTTCTTTGGTGTAACTTTTTACCATTTGCCAAAGGGTTTGGGTATCTCCTGGGGTGTCCCTAACCAGTTTTTTATAGAATGGTCTTGGATTCAGACCATTCATGAAGGCTGAGATTACCAGTTGATCCGTTTTGTATGCCACTTGTAGGCTTTCATCATTGAATCTTTCTACATAAGATTTCAAAGACTCTCCTTTTGCTTGTTTGAGGTTCATCAAGTAGGACTTATTTCTTTCTCTGGAAAAAACGGGTATGAAAGAGTTGGGCTAACCTCCTAAATGATGAAATGCTATTACAAGGGAAATCATCAATCCATGCATCCTTTTCTACTCAAATATATGGGAAAGGCTTTGCACATCACATCCATTGGAGCGATTTTCAAATTCATCGCTTATTTGAAGCGTGACAATAAATCCAAGGAGTCTGTATCCCCCTCATAAGATGGAATGCCATCCGGCATCTTGAAACCTGCCGGAGTTGGATATTACATGATGTGAGACGTAAACGGGAAGGACGCTCCTTCATCATCAAATCCCAGCAAGCCATATATATCATCAGCCACCCGATTGTTGATCGGAGAAAAGTCATCATGTCGTGGACGTTTAGGGTTAGGCCTAATCCTGGGATGTCCATTCTCATAATTATTGCCTGCATGGGAAATATTATCATCATTTCTTCCTTCTTCCCTTTACGACGGGCTTCCTCACGATTGTTTGGATTGGATCTATTCTCTCGTTGATGCGAGGGATGTCTATTTCTACAGAATTCTTCAAACTGAGCGCAGTGCAATTCAACGAAAGCACGTTCATCTTCTGCCATCTGTTAATGTGCAAAAGACTTGTCTGGGTTTTGAGATTTTTGCTTGGATGTTCCATTTATATGTTCGGAGTGATGTTCGATCTTTCGGGATGTGGTCCAAACACGTGGGTCATCCGCCTTTGGCCCAGAGTGACTATGCGGTGCTCCTCCTTGGTCAGCTCCCTCACCCGCTCTTCGTCCCTCTGATTGGGTCCCTACCATATTGATGATAAAGAGCGGAAAGCAACAGAACGAATACGTCTTCTAAGTATAAAAGAGTTCCCACAGACGGCACCAATTGATCAAGCCGTGATCCGCTACTATCAACGATCCGATCTTGCTATCACAACTCGAAAGCTTCTAAACCAGTAAGAATGGTGATTCTTGCAAAACAAATCCCGGAAGAGTTCTCCGGGGAAGATTCTCCGATGCTAAAGTCAGAACTTCTGTCGGAGTGTAGTATTTTTTTTAGTCAGTTTTTACCTATCCATACTTGGTGGTCCTCTCCGGTTTTTATCTCCTTCTTACCGTTAATCCTGAGATTCTGTAACAGTTGCAGATTGCTGGATCGCAGATGTTTCTCCTCTTGGAGCGTCGTTGTTATCTTCCCGTGATTACAGGCTTTGATTACGTGTTTATGGATAAACACGATTCTGCTATTATCACGTAATGTTTTAAGACCCATGAGTTTATTATGGAAGTGAAATTTCACAGTAGAGTAAGAGTCGTTCGCCATTGTAAAGATCTCGGCCTTTGACTTACAAGTCTGGAATTGGGCGCATTCATGAAGATCCAGGGTTACGACTGTCTGGATCTATTTGAGACTCATAGGTCCCAAATTGCATTGAATGCAAAAATCCCGAACTACACAGGTCCCAAACTGCATTGGATGCACAAGTCCCGAACTGCATTGGACTCACAGGTCCAGATCTGTTATTGTGAACTGTGTTGCATGCACAAGCCCTGAACTGCATTAGTTGCACAGGTCCCGAATCAGATTGGACTTACAGTGTCCAGATCTGCATTAGTTGGTGAACTCATATCCATCAAGTTGAGTCCTCACTCTCTTTCAAATGATACTTCAACTACCAATGCCTATAAAGAAGACATAGAAATGCATGAATTTCAAGTTAAAGAAATAGAAAAAGTTTTTTTTTTTTAAGGGCACATACCAGTGTTGGATGGGATGCTAAGAAAAAAGTTTTCACGTGTGACGATTGGGATGCACTTGATAGTGTAATGTACCATATGTAATCATTAGCTTTTTTTTGTTAGTGATTTTATTCCATGCATATCATGCTCATTTCCTTCTTCATTGTGTATAGGAGATACACAGTACCAAAAAGATAGTCGACAAGACATTTCCCCATTTTGAGGCCATAACCGAGCTCTTCGCTTCTAGCATTGCCATAGCTGGACACGATGGCAGAAACCATAGTTTCAACAAGATGGTAATGATGAGCCTGAAGGAGACAGAGGTGATGAGGTAACATTACCTCCGAGAGATGAGGACGAGAACAGTCCAATGATGGATAGAAGTCCGGATAAGAAGCTGATATATGAGGTGGGACGCATCTACAGCAGCAAAGAGACCTCACAAGCTAGCAAAAGGAGCAAGGGGGAGATGTTTGCGATTGATCTTATGTTGGAGAAGATTAATGTAGTCCAAGACGCCAAGATGGCATCATACCGTCAAGATCAACCTGATCAGACCATGGAAATTCTTTAACAAATGAGCCTTCCGGACTAATTGTTTTTCAAAGCATTTGCATAGCTAACAAGGTCCAAACTAAAATGTAACATGTTCTTGAGATTGAGTGATGACCAACAGCTCAAATGGATCCAGTCACTACCATAGGATTTTAGCTACTGACTCTAGATTATGAAAATTTGTATGTTTTTATGTTATGTTCATTTCAGACTTTATTACATTTCATGACATTTTAATCCACGTAGCATTGTATTGCATTTTTTGACATTTTGTATTATTTTGAGTTGTTGATGCTGTGACATTTTTATGTTGGATAGCAACTTGATTGTGAGATATGGCTTGTGTTACTATTTCTCGTTGCACTCCTTGTCATGTATCAAAATTTCATATTCACGTTCATGAATGGGTTAAGTTTATACTAGCATTTGTCATTTATTACTTCGTGCATGGGATTGCCGCCTATTTTTAAATGTATTTGGATTGAATTTTGTTGGGGTTACAAGCCCGTACTATATGTTTGGTACATCGTTGTTGTGTTTGCCAGTTAATGCGGATGCATATTGTTTGACAATTTGTGAAGTTCTTCTTTGATGCGCACCTTGTGGCTATAGGAAGCCAGTAGTACGTAACAAGCGAAACAAGACCTTAAACTTAACTTACGAAACTTTCAGAGCCAGCAGAATTTTGGACCGATGGATAAAGAGTTGCCACAACTTAGGGTTCTACTAGATTGATAAGACTTAAATATGCCACAAACTGGTCAAGTTTGATAAGCCCGTTGTTCTTTAAAAGAACGAAAAGATTGATTCACTCAAACTCTGAAGGAAATGTCTCAAAAATTCTCAACCTTGTCTTTTTGAGGTGTTGACCAAATGACCTATATTTATAAAGTACAAAAATATGTTAAAATTCAAAAACTAAAATCCTAACCCTAATCTACTTCTAAGGAGAGGCAGCCTCACAAATAAAAAGGAAATAAAAATAAGAAAACCTTAATTGTCACTGTTTACACACTATTTACGGCACTGTTAATCAAATACTATTCATCGTGCTGTTCACAAATACTATTCACATTTTGGGCTGCATGCTTGTCGGGCTTGGATGTCATGGATTAAATCATTTAAGATTTTTTAAAATCATTTAGATCTAACTCTTGTCATCAGGCCCCGTAATATGTCATAGTAGATTGAATGTTTGGTGAGTAGGTTGAACAGCTCCTGAATTCCCATCATTCCTATTCTCCTCGAAAGGATTCATTCTCGAGTCTTCAACAACACCTTTGAGATGAAATTAATATACTTTGACCATCTTAAGGAGTAGAATAAATAGTTTGGTTAGGGAAAATGGTGTCTTTTCTTTTTAGCTCTTCTTGAGCCACTCTTGCAATAGCATTTTACCGCAAATTTTTTAAAGCTCTAAGTTGGTATCGAAATGTGGTAAAATTGTCTTTCTGCAAACACAAAGTCAATGTGTGGAAGATTATTATCTTTGGCATGCATATTTATGGCTCAAAACTCAAAACATTATCAACTGTTCGAGGCTCTTGGTTTTGATAACCCCCACTCATTCGATTTGCCCTATTTGAGGCATTGGGCTCTTCTTCATCCTAAACTTGTACAAGGCACTTGGTATGAAAGATATTCTCCCTTTGCTCATCATTCTCCACACGGTTTGAGCACTAAGTGATCTCATGGTCACTAATGCTTCTTTTCCATTTGACGATCTTTCATCACTTACCACTGATTGCATAGATTTCAAAGTTGTAAGTCCTTCTCTCCTACCTTGGAATGCTGAAATTTTCATTTTTATACTTCCCAAATTTTTTATTTTTATACTTCCCAAAATTTTGTCAATTGTATCAACTTGGTTTCGACTCTTATGGGAAGTTGAAGCCCCATTAGACTCTTTACAACTATTAAAACTTGAGGGACTTTTCTTTTTAAATCTCGACTTCTTTGACAATCACTCAGTGATGGATTTCATACTATTGGCCAAGTGTTCCATCTTATCGTCATTTGATTGCAGCCTTAATTGCAAAGTTTCAAGTTAGTCACCCATATTGGAATATCTTCGGCTCATGTGTTCCTCCCAATCTATGAGAGTCTTTTGGGTGATTGGAGCTATGCTTTCTTTTGACATTTTTCCTGCAAAAAGGTTAGTACAAACAAAAGTAAAAACAATAATATAAGAAGATTTGTAGTAAATGTGTATATGAGTAGGCTCTCAGTTATTTTTTTATTTCTCACCCTTACTCAAACAATCTCTCTCTATATGAGTAGGCTCTGATACCAAACTGATATGCACCTTACAGCTATAAAGAGTCAGCAATACACAATAAGAAAACAATACCCAAGATTTAATTTACAAAACTTTCAGAACTAGTAGAATTTTGGACCGATAGATGAAACGTCGCCACAACCTAAGGTTCTACTAGATTGATAAGATTCAAATGTGTCATGAACTGGTCAAGTTTGATAAGTCCTTTTTTTTTTTTTGAAAGAACAAAGAGATTGATTCACTCAAACTCTTAAGAATGTAATGTCACAAAATAATTCTCAACTTCTCTCTCTAGGTTCTTGCTTAGAGCAGCACACTTTATCAGACATTTATGAATTTTCGGTCAAAGATAGTTCAAATAAGAGTATGAATTTAGGAACTAAGATTCAAAGAAAGTTAACAAATTAGGAAACTACAAAAATTTTAAATCGATTTGGAATTGGATGCAAATATGGAAACTAGAAGGAATATGAAACTATATAAATCCAACTACAAAGTGGACTTGAATAAGAAAAGTTATAAAATAGGAAACTAGACAAATATAAAAATAAATAAGAAGTAGAAACAAATATGGAATCAAAAAAGAAAAAAAATATGGAATTCAAAAAGGAAACAAATAGGAAAGCTTACTAAAGGAATGTAACTTTCACGAAAGGTAGTCAAAATAGAAATCAATTCTTGCAAGTAAAATCAAATTAGGAAATAATTCTTGCAACCCTTTTTGTATGAACAATTTTGGTCAAGAGATGGTACTAAGGGGAAGAATTTTCATCTAAATAGGTTCCCAAAAGGTGTAGAATTTTTGTCCAAATAAGTTGTCAAAAAGTGGAGAATTTCAGCCAAGTGGTACTAGTCAATTCTAAATCCAATTAGGATGAGAAAAATTAATCACACTTGGATTCTTTTTAAGCAAAGCTCACATTTCTTTCAAGCAAAATTCTGCAATGATTCTTGAAGCACTAAAACACTTCTTCAACAAGAATTGAAGAACAAAAGATCAAGAGGGCAGCACAGGTTCAACAAGAATTCAAGAACAAAAGTGTAAGAATGCTGCACAAGTTTGAAGGCAAAATTCTGGTCACACTTCTTGAAACAATTCGGCTAAATAATTCAAGAAACAAAGTTTCGAGGATCAAGAATCAAGAAACAAGAATTCAAGAATCAAGAATTGTTCTTCTCTTCTTCTTCTTTTTTTCTTTCTTTCTTCTGGTTTTGTTGATCTTTCTATTTTATTTTATTTTTTGGCTCTTTCTTCTTTTCTTTTTTTTTCTTTTTCACCAAAAAAGAACAATTCACAGCAAGAAGTGTCAACACAAAGTAGAACTATGCACGAAAAATTAACACAAAGATTATGGATGGACAAGTGAGGAGTTCTAATTTTCAAGATGGACAACTTCAAGGGTTCAGATTTTTTTTCAGCAAGAAACAACAATCGGCATTTTTTTTTCTTCTCTTTTTTTCACAAAATAATAAAACCCAAATTATCTATACAAAAAATGGGCAGCAAGAAAAGGTTTAACTGAATCTCAAAGATTAGGGCTAAAAAACTAATTTGATTACCATAAGACAATTGATTATCGGCTACTAGGAAATTATAAACAAATTTTCAAAAAAAATATATAAACAGAATTTTCAAAAAAAATATATAAACAAAATTTTTAAATCTACAAAATTTTGAAATTATCTAGAGCTCTGATACCAAACTAATGCACAACTCATGTCTATAAAGAGCCAGCAATACGCAATAAGCGAAACAAGATCCAAAACTTAACTTACCAAACTTTCATTCTTGATAGTGCAACTACTGCAAAAGTACTAAAAGGAAAAAGCATTAAGTATCAGTGGCAAACTTCCATGCAAGGTTTCTAAACTTATTGGAGAAGAGTGGGTGATGAAACTTTTGACGTGCCACCTTCCAATCATGTTCCAGGCAACAAGGCTGACTGTGAGAATACTCCTCATGCTCCGCAATTTCCTACACGAAGAGAAATTTTATGAACAGAATTATCAAACCAACGTTGATATTGATGAAAGGTTGGTTATGATTTTGTACATGATGATAGGTAATTATCGTAATTGAAACATGTGTGAACGGTTACAACATTCTCGGAAAATAGTAATGTGGATTACGAAGAAAACGGTGCAGGCACTATGCAATTTCACCAAACATATTATAGTTCCCTATAATTAGGATGTGGTGCATCCAAAAATTAGCTAAAAACGAAAATTGTATCCTTATTTTAAGGTCAATTCCTAATTACTTTGCTAATGGTCTTTTAGAAGGTGGTATGTTTTCATGTGTACGATTATGAACAGTTGGTGTTCTTAGAAAGATTGTGTTGGTACGATAAATGGAATTCACATTTCTTTATGGGACCCACTAGCAGAGCAGGAGACATTTCGCAATAGACACGATGACTTGTCCTATAATATTATAGTTGTATGTGATCACGATATGCACTTTGTGTTTGTGTATGTAGGGTTTAAAGAGAGTGCACATAATGCCACTGTTTTTCAATATGTGATTAGTAATCCATAATTGGGTTTCCTATGCCACTACAGGAAAAATATTATGTGGTTGATTCTGCTTATAAGAACATGCCGAGTTTCTAGCTCCTTTCGCAGACACTGGTACCATCAAAGTGATTTCAATTATGGCACAAGTAATCTTAGGAATGTACAATAATTGTTCAATCATAGACATTCATGTATCTAAAACGTGGTTGAGAGAACGCTTGGAGTACTAAAACAGCATTTTCAATTCTTTTTGTGGTCCGATGCACAGCTTCAAATTAAGAAATTAAGTCAATTTTGTTATTGCATGTTGCACGATACACAACTTTATTATGGACACTAATAGCGACAATTTTTATTTCGTGGACTGTAGTATGGATGTCATTACTGCTTACTTACAACAAGGGGAACCTAACCCGTATACAACTGCAAGAAGTTGACCAATCTCATGAAGGTATTGCTCAATAGAATGAGTTTTGACTAAGAATTGCAAACCAAACATGGAATAGAGAGCATCGTCGTGTGTGATATATGCAAACAGTGCAGTTGCAAATAGTTTTTTCGTAGTGTGTAATTTTATTCTCCGCACTAGCTTATTTTATATTCATTGATGTGTTACTGGTATTGCTGTACATAAAACTATTGTAATTATGTCTATGTGTTACTTTGAACCAATGAATGCACGAAAAACATTATTTTGGAACATATATCCTATTTGTTGTTCAATACAATGTTGTACAAGAAAGCACATTTTCAGATTTGGAATCCATTAAAAAAAAATTAAATTGTTATAAGTTTTGCCATTCATATAGCATTTTAGCTCAAAACTCATTTAAAATGCATTTTCAGTTATGCCGTCTATACAACATTTTAACTCAAAACACATTTCAGAATACAATCCATATAGTATCTCAAAACACATTTCAAAACATATTTTAAAAAACATTTTCAAAAACACATTTTGAAAAGTTCTGTCTACGAAATATTTTAATTGTGACAAATCAGGTCATGTTCAAAATAATTATTTGAGTAATAAATTTAAAAATAAAGATGTTAATGCCAATGTTATTGAAGATTTTGGTGAAAACTATGAGACAATTTTATTTTCTTTTGGGGCTATTGAGGAATTTTAAAATAATATATGGTATGTTAATTTTGGGTGTAATAACCACATGACTAGAAATAATGAATTATTTGTTAATTTGAATGAGTCATTTAAATATATTGTTCTATTTGGTAATAATTATGAAGTACTTATATGTGATAAGGGAGATAATCCTATTATTTTGGAAAATGATACTAAAAGTGTTATTGTGAATGTATATTATATGTCTGATTTGCATTAAAACCTATTGAATTTGGATCAAATTCAAGAGAATGATTATGATTTATGTTTTAAAAGCGCATTTGTACTATGACTGATGATTGTTTGAATTTAATTGCAAATGTGAACATGACTAATAGCAAATTGTTCCCTATTACATTGAATTGTGGTGGTTCAACTTGTTTTAATTCTATTCAAGTTGATGATATTTGGTTGTGACATGAGATTTGGGCATTTTAATTTTCATGGATTGCAATTTTTGGCCAATACTAATGTTATTTTTGGGCTGTTTTTAATTAATTTTCATCATAGATAATGTAAATCTTATATTTTGGGCAAAAAATGTAGGAACCTATATTTTTAAGAGATAATAACATTTACCTCCCTCGAAATTTTGTAATATAATAAATTGAATCCTGTAGTTTGAAAAATAACAATCAGCCCTCTTAACTAACAGTCAAGCCAAGTCAAATGAAAAAAACTCAAAAAATTTGAGCTTAAAAAACATAAATGGTAAACTTGGTGCCCAAAAAGTTAGACTTGGGTAGTGGAATTATTTCACATTTTGTTAGAAAAGTAACCAAACAAATCATCTCAAAATACTTAGGCTTCATTTGGAGAAATCATTTTTATTCTCAAATAGAAAAAGTAGGTCCTTTTCTCAAATAAAAACATCACACTCCAAACAAATTTTTATTTTAAAATTTAAAATTTAAATTTTCTTTCCCTCTCATTTTTCCTCTAAAATACTTTTTCTATCAAAAAAATACCCACCAAAATTTTCACACATTCCAATACAACTTTTCTCAAATATATTACACTCCAAATGGAGCCTTAGTGATCTATTTTCCAAGACTTGCCTCAACTTTCCAACATATGTACTGCTAGCTCGAGAAAAGTCATCAGCTACTAAGGAAATCACGACCTCTGTGCTAATCGCCCTTCTAACTTTTTTGCAGCCAACAAAAGCTTATCATTCGCATCTTTAGCTGTCATTCCCTAAAATGGTTAGTTTCATACCTTGGAAGGGGCAAATCAGATCCCATGTCATTCAACATACATTAAATTCTTAAATAAAGCTTGTGCTCATGGCACACTATTATAATTTTTCTTAAACTAATTTATAATAATAATATTACGAAAAAGAAACAATTTGAGGAAAAAACCAATGAGTATCCAGGTTCCATGCATAGGCTCCACTAATATTCAATATATTAAATCAAGTATTCAAAGCAGAATAAGTTAGAATAAGTCAAGGCAATGCATGCAGCATCATTAGAATGCTAAAGGCAGCTAACTAAAATTTAAAACCTCATGCATCTAAAACAAATGATTGGCATAATGAAATATTAGATGATCATATTAAGCTATTAGCATTGCTCAAATGAGTAGAAAACCAAAAACTATGATGACCAAAATAAATCTATTCCAAGATTCTACACTAAATATTTTATGCATCCAATAAGTAATCACACAGATCCTTCCTAAGGAAACAAAATGGAAAACCAAGTACCTAAGAATCTTTAAATCAGAGATCCAAGATAGAAAAGGGAAAATGTCATGTTTAAAACCATTTTCTACTACATGATGATACAAAAACCCTCGCAGAAAGTAAACCAAACCGTTGTTGTGTATCAAAGCCAAATGCAAAACACAGAAAACCAAAATTAAGCCATTATCTTCACCAACAAAAACTAGATTCGAAAAATAGAATAACAAAAGCAATTCCTTTGACTAGCATCTCAGAGTACCTTACAAGCAACTACAATAAACTTTTTAGTTAGAAGGGCAACTTTATGGCTTTCAATTTTTTTGGTCTCTATCAATAAAATCTACTACTTCAAAGGTAAATAACCAACAAGTAAGTAATTCAAATTAATTGTAGAAATGCCAACAAATAGTTCCTAGAGCTGAATCACATGATGGAACATTTACCGTGAAATTAAAAAGAGAAGACAGAAGAGAGAACATCAGAAGTTTGTTGCTGCAGAAAATGACTTACATGGGGTGAGACAAAAATACAACCGATAAACTGATGTTGCTCTATCCCTTTTAATAAAGCACTGGATTGAAGATTCACAAGGCTCAGGCTGGTTGAGAAAAACATCTTACTGCTTGAGAACTTGTGCAAAACTTATGCAAAACTTTGTTTTTTAAGCCCAATTTTTTTTGAAGTTTTTTTCGTCATTTTGCCAACTTCAATTAAGTAACTTGGTTTGACTGTTAGTCAAGAGGGCCAATTGTTATTTTTCAAACTACGAGGTTCAATTTTTTATATTACAAAACCTCGAGAGAGGTAAATGATATTATCTCTATTTTTAAAAGTATGGTTTGAAAGGCAAAACAATTTTTCCAGTTCATTCATTTTGATTCTATGTACAATAGATGTTCCTTCTAATGGAGGTAATAAGTATTTCATTATTTTCATTAATAATTTTAACAAAAATGTTTGGGTTTATTTTTTAAAAAATAAGTTTGATACTTGTGACAAGTGTATATTGAGAAACAAAGTGGTACTCCATCAAAGTTTTGAGAGCTAACAGAATCACAGAATACACAATATGTGATAACTTTTTGGCACAATATGGGATTAACTATTAGTTGATAGCAAGGTACACCTCTCAAAAAATGGCATAGCAAAAAGGAAGAATAGAACTATAACGAACATAATAAGATCAATGATGGTTACCAAGCATATGCTCAAGGGTTTATGAGCAGAAACAGTTTCTTGTGCTATTTATGTGTTGAACAAATATCCTACTAGATACATTGGTAAGAAGATTCTTTATGAGATTTGGTCTAGTGAAAAACTAAATATCTCTCCTCTTCAAATATTTGGTTATACATGTTTCATATGCTCTTAAGAAAAAAACCTTAACAACAAGACAAATAAGTATATTTTTATTTACTACAATTTTGAGACTAAAAAATATAAGTTAGTTAATCCAATGATGTAAAATCTTGTTATTAGGAAAGATGTTAACTTTGATGAGACTGATAAAAAAAGGAGTCCAATTCAGAGTTAATCATCTTCTACAACGTTCATAGTTTGATAACAATAATAATGATGAGAGTAATCAGCCAGCAATACTTGAATAGCAGCATGTTCCTACTCAACTCAATCTGGTTGCCCACAAAGATAGAGGCATCTACTAACTCATTTACAGGATTATATTGTTGATGGTCACTTTTAAAATTTATCTGATAAAAATGTTGTTAATGTTTTTTTTTTTTTGTAGATTGTGACCTTGTTATCTTTGAAAATATTGTTCGTGAGAATCATTAGAAAAAAATAATGGCTAAAGAAATTCATACTATTAAAAATAATGATACTTAAGAACTCACAAATCTTCCAAGTGGCAAAAAAAAAAAAATCCATTAGTGTCAAGTGGGTTTCAAAACAAAGTATAAGTCAGATGTAGAAGTAGAAAGATTCAAAGTGCAGTTAGTTGTCAAAGGTTACAAACAAAAACTTAGCATCGATTATTTTAAAGTATTTGTAGCCGTTGCTCAACTTTGATACTATTAGTTTGATTATCTTCTTAACTACCCAAAATAGTTCAATAATACATCAAATGGATGTAAAGTCTACATTTTTAATTGTAATTTTTGAGTAAGAAATATACATTGAGCAACTTCCAGGATTTGTGAAGAAATATCGAGAAAATAAGGTATAGTTGTTGAAAAGAGTTTTTTATGGCTTGAAACCATTTTCAAGAGTGTACTATACTCATATTAATTCTTTCTTTATTGATAGTGACTTCCAATACTATCCTTTTAATCATGTTTTATACGTGAAATATTTTACTTCTGGTGTGTTTATCATCATATGCATGTATGTTGATGATCTTATATTTATAGAAAATAATCCCAAAATGATTGTAGAATTTAGAGAAGTTATAATTCAGTAGTTTGAGATAATAAACATAGGTCTTATATCTTTTTTCCTTATAATTGAGTTTTCACATACCAATTAAAGTATTTTTGTCCGTTAAAAGAAATATACTCAAGATATTTTGAAGAAATTCAAAATAATTAGTGTTAAACCAATTATCTTGACTCCCGTTAAAAAAAGTTACATATAACCAAAAATAGGACTAGTAATTTTGTGGATCCTACTTTAAATGTTTGGAAGGAAGTTTGAAATATTTATCAGTTACAAGGTCTGATATTAATTTCAATAATGATTTAGTTAGTAGGTTTATAAAAAGTCCACATCAGCTCACTTACAAGCAGTTAAGAAATTTTTAAGGGATATTAAAGATACTCAAGGAGATGAATCTTTTATTCAAAAGGTGATCCTATTAAATTTCTTGAATTCACTAATTGTGATTGAGACAGAGATACTATAGAGAGAAGAAATACGTCTGGTTATACATTCTTTATTGGTTCTGGTATTTTTTTTCTTAGAATTCAAAGAAACAGTAGTCACTACAAGAAAAATGACCTTTAGTGACCAATCGATTTTGGTCACTAAAAGTACAATTGTCATCGCTAAAAGTCTTTAGTAACAACAAATTGGGTGGTCACCTCTTGGTCACTAAGGCTCTATCACTAAAGGTATTTGGTGACCGCATGCGAAATGGTCACCAATTAGTGACGACAATTTTGGTCACTAAAGGGATTGTTTTGTCGTCACTAAATGTTCCAATTGGTCAATAAAGGTCGATCAGTTAACGCCAATTAGTGATGACATGGTGACGACAATTTGTCGTCACTAAGTGCTATAAAGTCAACGAATTTAGTGACGATAAAAAGTGGTCACTAAGTACCATTTAGGTCACGTGACCAAATGGTGACCAAAAGAAGTGGTCACTAAATGTTGTAATTTGAATGAAATAGTGACGACTTTTGGTGCCGAGAAATTGTCATCACTGAATAAGTCCACGATTGGTGATGAGAAATTGTTGTCACTAAATAAGTGGGCGATTGGTGACCAAAATTGTCGTCACCAAATACAAGCGTAATTGGTGACGAGAAATTGTCGTTTGCAAATAAGTGAATGAATGAACACAATAGTGACGACATTTGGTGACCATAATTGTTGTCAATAAAAATAATTTTATCCACTATTTCAGTGACGAAATTTTGTTGTATGAAAATTGTAAAATTACAAAAGAAATTGGTGACGACATATATTTTGATGACTGCATTTGATGTCAAGAAATTTATGAAGAAAAATGAATTAGTGTCAACTTTTGTGACAATGTTCTTGGTGAAATAGCATTACTCACGATTACTAACAATCCAAAACATGTGACATTCATAAACATATATCAAAATAAATACCACGACTACTCCAATAGCAAATAAAAGTAGAAAAATCAAATAACGATGACTATTTTGATGACATTTTTGGTGAAGTAGCATTAGTTACTATGACTCAAAATCCAAAACATCCAACATTCATACATATCCATGATTAATAAACATCCATAAAAGTAAATACCACAACTAAACTAACAATAAAAAAGATAAGTGTATAGCACAAATATGAAAAGTAATTCATTCAACTACATAGGAATGTAAGAGACAATATCATCCAAAAAGTGGTAGCTAAACAACAAGATATCCATCCTACATCTTGTACAAAAAATGAATGAAAAGCTTTAGAGCTATCTAATAGATACATCCCACTTCTAGCAAACAAAATCCAAAATAGCTAGAGTAGCATTCCAAAAGCAGCCATAAAATCCAAAAGAGGTATAGCCACATTTATAAAAAGCACCTTCAAAATATTGGTGCCAAGCAAGCATTGTTAATGTTTCATACATAAAGTTACCATATAATAGTGTTCCATAAATACAAAAGAGACACATAATATAATGAACAAAAAAGATTACCAAATACCATCAACAAAGTGTAAAGAGCACCATCATCTGTTCACTGTGTATATGCCAAGCCTAGAGAAGATTGATTCACTGAAAACATAAAACAAAAAATCAATTTCTTTGAAAAAAACCATAAAAGTTAGTTTGGTTACAAGGATATTTCAGTTATCTAATAACACCATGACTCTAAAACAAATGCAAGAACAAGCCACAGCTGAAATACATGTATACCTTGACATACTTGTCCACATACCCCATCACAAGCTCAGTGAATTAAAAGAAGTATATACCTTACCTCCATTAGTACTAAACAAAGTTATTAGACTTGGACCAGCCATTGACTCGGCCGAGGCTTTAGGTCAATGGATCAATGGTTCAACCGGTGGGTCAATCATAAAATTAATAAAAATAATATCAAAATATAGAGAAAATATAAAATATTAACTTACAAGCAACCAAACAATTGATATTGTCATAATAGCATAATAAAATCCAAAATCCATACTCATAAGAATTGATATAAAAACATCATCTAAGTAAAATAATAAGAAAAACAATGAACAACACACATCCTACTGACCTAAATATAATAATAAAATTTCAACACAAACAACACACATCCTACTTGCTCCTCCTACATATTCCATACACATCCTACTTGCTCCTCCTATATATTCCATGCACTCCAATCTTGGCCAAAATCTAGAAGCTCCACTCTTGTACTATTAGCATTTGCTTCATTTCCAACTCCTGTGTTTCCATTGCCTTCCTCGTTTCTATTTTCATTCCCATTGTTATCATCTTCTTCATTATTAATTTCAAGCTCTTCCATGTTTAAGATATCTACAATATTTCAATATATATGGCACATTACTTCAAGATAAAATAATATGTGCGAAATCATTTCAATTAAACAACTAAAGCAATTAAAATAAATTACTACCATCATTTTGGTTGTTTTGAATAGAACATGCTCCTAGCTTGCGACAAAATGTCTTTACTTCATCACTTGTTAAAGATGAAGGCTCATCTTCTAATATCCACGCGGCATTAGAAATAAATTCTTCAAAATCAATGGAATCATAATTTGGAAAAATATCGCTATCACTGCTGTATGCCTTTGCCAGAATAAGCTATCAAATATAAATATAAGCGGCTGGCGGATGTTCAAATGTTCTGAGTATAGCGAGTCAATGGTGTTTGACCAGCCCCAGAAAATGACAAAAGTCCTTCTATGTGGAAAAAAGTCGTTCTATGTGGAAAAAATGTTAAGACAAACATTCCGCGGCGTCTTGGCTCCTTTATGCGTAATGGAATGTGTCGATAATTAACATTCATCATCACTCATCGCTAAATCAACAACTTTCGGGTGGCAATCATCACCGTCTAATCTGTAAGCTGGCTCAAGTACGGCATGAGTTGAAGAAGGAAAAAAGCCCGATCAGTGCTTGCGAAGTTGGTGAAAATTGCGTGCCATGCTTTGGATTCGAATCTCTTTATACGAGTGTGTGTTTGTGTGTGTTGCTAGCTGCAGCTACGGTGTCAAGGTCAATTTGTGTATTAATTTTTTGGTTGGTAGGGAGTTTGAGCAGAGAGAATTCGTATATCCATGAATCTTGAATCTATTTGAATATATGTAGAAAGTATGTATATATATAAATATAATGATGCATATATTTTTAAGAGCATATCATGCGACCTATATGATATAAATATGTCGATATTGATGAAGATATGTCAAATATATATGGAAGTAATGATAGAATAATGACTAGACTATATCTATCGAACTATAATGTGGAAATAAAATGTATCAAAATAAATGTCGAACTATAAGGCGTCGAACTTGTATTATGTGTAGAACAACTTGTTATATCAACTTAAACATATCAGTAATTTATAAAGCGTAGTCCATTAATCCATTTTGTATTATGTGTATTTGTGTATTGTACTAATAAAGATATGCATGCATGGTAAGTAATTTGTCAAATCTCATTTCAAAACCAAAAATGTGCTTAATGTAATATTCAATAAAAGACCACAAATTGCATATACAAATTGTCCTTTACCTAAGTAAAATAAATATACAAAAAATACTAATCTCTCTTAAAAACTAATATACAATAAAGTTAAAATTCAAATCCCTACGTTGTAAAAAAAGTTAGCACAACCACATTTTTTTTTAACTTTCTCTCTCTCATACAATTAATTTTTTTTCTCTTTTTGTCTTCTCTTAGTAAACCTACTTTTTTTTGATGATACTCTCTTTTAGTTTTCTTAATTTGACATCTAGTGTCACCACTCATCATCCACATTCTAATAAAATGGAATGTCACCACTACGCATAATAGAATCACATAGGGGCAATAACAAAAACCTGTCACATAATTGATCGCGGCATAAGGTGTAATGGTCAATTTGTCTGGTGAATCTGACTAGTGCATGAACACAAGGGATTTGATCCATATCAAACACTACGACACGTGCAAGTTTTTGAAGCAAATCAAAGCCCATGTGATCGGTTTGCAATATCGTACAAAACCATCTTGTGTATATCAACGGTTCAACCACGTAAGGTGTGCTTCTCTCATTCTTAATCTTGTGCTCTTGATATGTAAATTCGTCAATGTTTTTCATTTCACTAGCGCGGTATCACGGATTCTTGAAAACTATCTTTGGAGTGTGTTGCGGATATGTCGACAAATGAATAGATAACTCCCGACATCCTTCAATAATGCATTTAGACGTGCAATGTTGATGCGTTATTATTGTATAACGTCTCTACTGAATGTAGCCTTGACTGCCTTTCGAGCCTGATTTCCCGTAAATACTCACTTACCCTTGAATTCTGCGTTGAAATCCGCAAGAAGTGCTCATTGAATTCAGCAACGATGTAAGCCTTCGCAGCCTTGAAGTATAATGGGATCACGGCATTATTTTTAAACTTTGCTCTTAGGTTGTTACTTAGATGATAAATACATGTTCCGTAATAGGAATCCGGGAACATATTCGCTATGCCTTTTGCAATGCTCTTATGTCTATCAAAAACAAACACCAATCCATCTAATTACCAATCAGGCGCTTTACTTTAGCTTTTGCAAAACCACTCCCGAGGATGCTTCGAGTATCTATATTTGGTTAATAAACATAATATCTCAATTGTTTTTCTTGACCAAACTTTCTTCTTTTCTTGATCCTTCTCTTCTGGCTATTCAACCCTTTTCCATCTGAACATTAACGGGCTTACATCAAAGGGCTTCATACACGGATGCTCAACCATTTTGAACCGCTGGAGATGTGGTATTATCTCATACGCGAACACCTATAATATTGAAACAAAAGAATATGTTATTATCCCATAAAAATAATGTTATAAAATCCCTATAAAATATGTGGCATTGTCTCATATGCTCAGTAAAATATATTATTATTTGGTTTGTAAATTGAACAAATCTTACAGATTATGGAGTATGCAAGATAATTTTTGTTTAATAACTATGTTAGAATAAATTTTATTCTTTATAAAACAAATATAACTAAAGAAATGAATAAAAAAATGTTTAGGTTATTGGGGGGAATCAAGCATACGACAAAAGGCAAATGAATACAATTGTTCAATACCCTTACCTCTAGTGCAACTGAAAATCCCCCAACAGTGTAAGTCCGATGTTGTGGGTTTGATCATTTCATTGCCTTCTACCATTATCCACTATCCATAGTATCACTCAGGTCACTCCACGTCATTTCATCGAACTTCTTCCAATCACATGCCAAATGTAGCATTTTATCTTCAATCCTAGTTCTTTTCGGCAAGCCATTGATGGATATGTATAGAAGCAACAGAGTCATGGACACGACACCATCGTCTGCATACAATGAGTTGATATGGTCGTAAGCCTTGAACACTTCATCGTATGTCATCTCATCTATTTGCCCCAGATGCTTTACATACTTGGTGATTGAAGAAGGACCATCAGGCGCATGGTACTTGGCATATGCAAGCTGAAAGTCCCCCATCTTGAGGCCTATAATGATGGCAAACTCTCTCCTGCCAAATGTTACCTTCTTGCCCACGAAGTTAAAGTCTAAGCTACAGTCGACATTTGATTCCTCAGATGGCCTAAGTTGCCTCAACAAAACGGAATGAATAATTTGTTTGCACCAAAATGTATGTTCATGGTCAAGAGCCATTTTTGCAAGACTGCTCTCCCTTTGAAGGATAATTTTTTGTGTATCGGTCAATTTTGATTCTCCATGATTCTCCGGCCGAGCGATTCTTGAGAAACACAGGTAGAGAAAAACATTTGAACAACCATTTGATCCTTGTTGAACACGCATGCAAAATATAAAAATCAATTGTCATGTTTTTCATGTTTTTTTTTCATTTTTTCACTTTGTTATGGGTAGTTTGTGGCTATTGTCCTATATTTCTATCTAGTATTCCACATTTATGGGTGTTTGTCGACATTTCAGGGTAGTGTTCGACATTTATGAATGATGTTCCACATTTATGGTGCTTTTTGACATTTTTGGGGTTGGTCGACATTTGTGTGTAGTGTTCCACATTTATGGGTTTTGTTCCACATTTCTGGTAGTGTTCTACATTTCTAGGTGTTTGTCGACAATTTCTAGGTAGTGTTCGACATTTCGGGTAGTGTTCCACATTTATGGTGTTTGTCGACATTTATGGATACTGTTTGACATTTATGATAGTGTTCCACATTTATGGTTGTTTGTCAACATTTATGGGTACTATTCGACATTTATAGTAGTGTTCTACATTTATGGTTGTTTGTTGTTTATAGTGTTTAGGTAGGATGTGACGACATATTTTCGACGACATTTTTTCCTATTTTTTGACATTTCTTCCTATTGTTCTACATTTCGTCCTATTTGTCTACATATATGCTAACTAACAGTTCAAATAACATTAAACATTAAAGATTGCTATGCATACATATACTTTTCTCGGGTAGTGAGCAGATGAATGGCAAAGGATAGGGACCAGCGCAAAAAACCTAACTTTCTAATTCCTTCTAACATCTAAGCGGGATTATTCAAAAGGACTTTTATGCTTTGCCGCCCATATCAAATACAAAGCTTCATTGCAACTAACCTTCTTACTCTTGCCCGTCCGCTGGTGAGATGTATGCTCTTTCATCTTTTTGTTGTCAGATGATGACGGTCCACCGCGCGTTCTCGCCATTGATTAGAGCTTGAATTCGATAAATGTTTTGTTAACTGGGTGTATATTCGAGTCAGAATGCAAGGAAATAAGTTGGGAAATTTGGATTTGCGATGAAAGAAGCGAAAGGGAAGGGTCTGCTGAGCTGAAACCAACCGCAAGTGGATAAGAAACCTTTCGGGCGCGATTTTCAAATTGCAAATGGGTATTTTAGACATTTCGCGTGGCATAAAACCCTTCGACTGCTATATTTGTAAAGACAAATCCGCTGCTGCTATATTTGATAAAGGCACCTACAAAGGTGCTATATATGATATTTTCCCTCATAATTTCGACCTTTGAAAAAGTTCCTGCATAAAATTCTCATTCAAGTTACCAATGGTATATTTTCAAAGAAGAAATAAGCTATTAAAAAAACTAGGGATAATTAATACCTCTGTTGCAACCTTAGATTATAATGGAGATATACAAGATCATTGAGCCTTTGATGCTCCAATCTATTTGTTTTTTTAGAATGAATGTGCTCAAATATACTTCAATTACACTCACAACCTGAAGCACTACATGTTTGGCTTAAAATACGAATGGCCAACTTTTGGAGAGTTGGTGCATTACTTCTATAATTTTACCACCATTCATCTACAAATATATTATCCAAAAAAAGTTTAGTTTTCTAAATCCCATATAATCACAACAATAAAAACAAAGAAAAATAAAATATAAAGAGATAAAAGAAATGAAGATTGAAAAAATTTACCAAGATACATCACATTGCGATCACATATTGCAGATACTTGTTCAAAGTCTCCTTCGGTATTTCTATATATATTCATCTCACTCGTTAGCTTACTTCGCAAAACTTCATTTCCATTAGAATACTTCTCAATAGCATCAATAACTCTAGAAACAGTATGACTTTCATCATCCTTGTAATGGTAACGAGGATTCAACCAATAACCAGCAGCGTGTAAATTTTTGTAAAGTTGAGAATCCCATCGAGCATCAAGGATTTGAATGTAAGGATCCACTCTTTTCATATTCTTTTGAAAACTTCTTAACATTTCAGCTCGTTCTTGATGAATAGCCTCATACAAGTAGCCCATTGCAGGCCTATCATCACTATCAACAATGCGCAAAACACGAACAAGAGGCTCAGTCAATTGCACAATAGTTGCACATTTTTTCCAAAATTGCTGGTCCAACACATTATCAACAATTTTTTTTGCCTTACTCTCCTTAGCATATGCTAAAAGTGTCCATTCTTTAGATGTCACCATAGCCCTCAAGGCATCGTTTTGGGCTAATAAGCTTTGCAATGCAATAAAGTTAGTGGCAAAGCATGTAGGAGCAGGGCGAAGTATTTCATGCCCATTGGTATGTTTCCTCATCAAATGCAAAGAATAACAATGATTGTATACATACTTGGTGATATTTGAAGCTTGATTGACAGCAAAACGAACCTCATCCAACTTCCCAATATCTTGTAGCATTAAATTGATGCAATGGGCTGCACAAAGAGACCAATATAGTGTGCAAAACTCTCTTTCCAATAGCCTACCGCAACAACATAATTGGCAACATTATCAGTGACCATGTGCACTACATTTTCAGGACCAACAAAGTTTACAACTTCTTTGAATAACTTGTACAACATCTCTACAGTCTTTGAAGCATCAAAAGTATCAACAGATTTCAAGAACATGGTTCCTTTTGGACAATAAACTAAAAAATTAATAAGAGTTCTCTTGCATTGGTCTGACCAACCATCAGCCATGATAGTACAACCAGTCTTTTTCCATATAGATCGAAAGCCTTTAACAAAATTTCTAATCTCCTCAACATTCTTTGTCAATAAGAAGCCACGAAAATCATGAAAATTTGGACCTTTATAACCGGGACCCATGCTAGCTATAGCATCTATAGCATCTTGATAATACAAAGAGTTCGCAGCATTAAAAGGTATAAATGCATCAATCATCCATTTTGATATAGTAAGATGACACTTCTCTATTGCTTGTTTGCTTTGAAGACACTCTTGAGGGTAGGTTGAGCTCCAAGAGTTGTTCTTGGCATGAAATAAGCCCCTATCCCTTTTGCTTTCCCTTTCCCTCATTTGCTTTGACTTCCTCTAGTAATAGCAATAGTAGATATACCCTTTCCTTTAGAATGAGGAGGTGGCATAGATTGTTGTTGGAATCTCTTCAACTTCATCATCATCATCTTCTTCCATATACATGCACTCTTCATAATCTCTAAGCTCTGGACCATAAGGATTATGTTCTACTAACAGTTCTTGTGCCTTTCTCTTTTTTGTAGCATGTTCATCAATACTAACAATTCCCTTTCCCTCATTTGCTTTGACTTCCTTTAGTAATAGCAGTAGTAGATATACGCTTTCCTTTAGAATGAGGAGGTGGCATAGATTGTTGCTGGAATCTCTTCAACTTCATCATCATCATCTTCTTCCATATACATGCGCTCTTCATAATCTCTAAGCTCTGGACCATAAGGATTATGTTCTACTAACAGTTCTTGTGCCTTTCTCTTTTTTGTAGCATGTTCATCAATACTTTGTTGCATTTGATAACGAACATCAGGGGGTACCTTTTTATATGCCTCTACTTGGCCCTTTACCCACGCTAAGTGTTGTTTGAACCGATTAATCCCACCACCTTTTATCTTCTTTCCACAATACAAACATATTATTGTCTTTTTACTCTCTAAAATTGATTGAGCGCAATGTCCCCATGCTGGATCAGATTTTCCTCTAACGGCACTTACAGGAGGAGATGAAACAGGCGTAGAGCCAGTCGTTGATGGTGTAACAGACGAAGACATTATTCTTGTGTGATAGCCTACAATTTCACCAAATAAAAGAACATAAATTCAATAATATATCATAGTAAAAAAAGAAAAGCATAAGCATAAACACATATATCTATCTTTTACTTCGTGGAAATAAATAGATAAATAGGTATGCACACTTTGGCCACAATATATGATTATATGAAGCACATAAACACAAAATTTCGCTCAGAAATTTTATCAAACACATGGCATTCACAATTTTTTTTTTAAATCTAGCTTTAGTTTATGAATATATAACAAATATTGACATGATCAGAAGTTACATTACATAAAAAAAGAAAATAAAAACTCAATGAAGGCAAAGCTTTTGTTTTTATGTTTCTTTACTACAGTACGACTTGCGAGTTGCTTGAATCTGTGACTATGAGAGTGAGTGGAGGCGTGGGTTAGTCTATGAGCATGAGGTGTGAGTTGTGAGCTGTGAGGTATTGAGGTGTATTGTGAATTGAATTTTAGGTTAAAATTGGCGTAAAAAGGACAATTTGGCTTATAATAGAACCGACCAGGTCACCGAGTTTACAATTGACCTGGCCGGGTCAGCCAGGTCACACTGATTCAATTACATCACTGGTCTAATGAATGACTCAGACCAGTCTAGGGTCCGGTTCACCGGTTGAACCTGTTGGGCCAATTCAAATATGATCACACTGGTACTAAACCAAAAAAATTGACTATATATATAGTGCAGCCACAAGAGAAGTGAGACAACAAATAGTCCACATTAGGAACATTACATTTCAAAATTCAAGCAAACCTAAAATGAAATGTTCAACTGAATTCTTGTAAGAGAAAACATAATTTACGAATTGGCCACCTTCATTTTACAACCACTAACCACAAAACAACCGTAAGAACAAACCAAAGTTTAAACAACCGCAAGAACAACGATAAGAACAAAATAGAATTTACGAATTAGCCACCTTCATTTTACAACCGCTAATGACAAAAGAATCGAAAGAACAAAACAGAATTTATAATTTGGCCACCTTTATTTTACAACCGCAAGAACAAACCATAACTTGAACAACCGCAAGAACAAAACAAAATTTATGGTTGGCTAGCTTCATTAAATAACTACAAGAACAAACCATAGTTCAAACAACTGCAAGAACAAAACAGAATTTACGAATTGGCCACTTTAATTTTACAACTGCTAATCATAAAACAACCGCAAGAACAAACCATAACTCAAACAACCACAAGAACAAAACAGAATTCGCAATTTGGCCAACTTCATTTACAACCGCTAATCACAAAGGGATTGAATTAAATAATTACAATATGTGTGAAAAGAAATCAATCAATATTTGAACAGCTAAATGTCTACTGTCCCACACAAATGAAGTTGATGAACAATTTGGAATTGTGCACAAAGGACTAGACTGTATGGTTACCAAAGAATTTGGACAATCGAAATGTAATATTGTCGGCTGGTCACAAAATTTGTAAAGCACACCACACAATTTAGCAAACAAAGTTAATACAAATTTGTTAGGTAGAAACTTCAAGAATGGCTGCTGCAGTAATAAGAAAAGAAAATACATATTTTTCTCTTTTGTGTAGACACAATGTGTAGCAATTTGTGTAGAATTAAATGTGCAATAAAATGAAAAATAGCAAAAAACCATTTGCATTAAAAAAAAAAACATGCAATCAATGTTTGGAGCATGCACTTACTTCATCTTTGGACTGTGCCCTAGACAATTGATGCACCTCTGCCATCAAAGTGTCCATTTGCGCTTGCATCCCAGCTTGCTTTTCCTTAAGTATATTCAACTCACATTCTTGGGTTGCAATTTTTTCATTCAGCGCATTTGCATGTTCCTTCGTATCATTAGCCCTTTTTCTTCATTCGTCCACTTTGGATTGTAGCTTTTCGACCATCACAACATGCTTTGTAGACATAGAAACACCCCTACTATGCTCAGGTATTTTTTTACAATTTTTCAGCGCAAATCTCTGATAGGGATCGCAAAGAAACGGCCTCCTCCTCTCGCATCTCATCCTACATAGTCAACAAATATATCAAAATCAGAAACATAAATTAAAATATAATAATGAAAAAATTGAGAAGGATTTGAATTAAGAAGGTACCAATATTTTTTTTACATGTTCATTGACCATTTTCTTTTGCTTTTTTGAAAAATGACCAATCTCATAACAATCAATAGAGTGACTTCCTTGCTATCCTTTTGCTACAAATTTTCCATAATCACATTAGATGACACATAAAAAAACAACTAGCTTTTTTTTTTTTGGTTTGAAGCAAAAAATGTCGTTAATAAGTACAAGCTGCCTATACTTACGAACTCATGAACAGTCCTTGGAATTGACACCAAGCCAACAGTTGGTGTTGTGCTATTTTTCACGCGGTTTCCCTTGTTTTTACTACTCACTATCTATTTGAAGGAAAATTAAGTGAGATTTTGTAATGTGGTTCATACCTTATGGAACCCAAACTTAAGAAATAGAAATTCATACATATAAATAATCTAAACCTTAAACTTATCAGAATCAAAGTAATGGCAGAGATTAATTCAATCATCTTCTAGGACATTTGTGGGGATATACTTCATAGCATCCTCTTTGCATGGGAATTTCTGGAAGTGAACATGCAACTTGTATTGACGATTGCTATATTGCCTCGCAAGTTGCTTCAACAGTGAATTTTACATTGAGGCACAGCCATCATAATTTAAGTTCTCCTAGACATGTAAGGTTTACATTATTATAGTGGGGAAAATTTATAAGGAAGAAA
This sequence comes from Gynochthodes officinalis, assembly GCA_020080225.1. Taxonomy (NCBI): domain Eukaryota; kingdom Viridiplantae; phylum Streptophyta; class Magnoliopsida; order Gentianales; family Rubiaceae; genus Gynochthodes; species Gynochthodes officinalis. Next base: position 29,123,802 of record CM034625.1, on the reverse strand, counting down.
TATTAGACATATAACAAAGAAATTATTCACATCAATTGGAAGGTGCTCTAATAGAACCCAGTTTCTTGATAGAAATCCTAAATTGTGGGAAAAATTGATGAAAACCTTGTAACACAATTAAAAGCAATCAAAATAAAAAGAGCAACTGTACCAATAACAAATCGCTAATTCATTGAATTGTAATGAGTATGCCAAAGTGTACCATAGACACATGTTGCTTATGAATATCAGCATTCTAACTCGACGTTTTATTTTCATTATAAAGTACTAGCTTCGGGCCTCATCAAATTTTTTTTATTAACACTAAATTAATAATAATGCAGAGAATTAAAATGCATGCAAAATGATGAAATCCCAACAAAAAAAACAGCCTTCACAACAAGCATAAACAACCAATAAGATTCTCACAGAAAATGTTATGTAATATTTCATGTAAAACATCTTACCGTGCAATTGCCAATCATTCCCTCCCTCCCTCAACTGTTTGTCTTGCTTTTTCTATCCCGAACTGTCAAACTTAGTAAATTGTCGGACAATATATCCACCCTTTGTGATCACAAAACCTATAGCTGGCTTCTCCCTTCATTTGCAATTGGATTATATCATTATGCAATTTTAATCAAAACTTTAAGACTTTCAAATGGGATATAAAGATTACAATCTAGTCATTTGTTTCCAGTACTAAAAATAATCGGGAATTGGTCCACTAAAGTTGTTGCCACTTATCCTTCTACAACATGAAATGAAATGTTATCTAGCATAAGGCTCACAATAAAACTATAAAATATAAAATATCAAAACAAAAGCAGTAATCAAGAGAAAGCATGAAACTTCAAACACAAAAACCAAATTATATACAAATGTAGCAGTGTCCACAAAAATTAATTATCAACCATAAGCTAAAATTAATTATCAACCATAAGCTACAAGAAAATAGGATGAACAATATTATGTTTGGACAAGACAACATTTGGACTTAATAAAATATAAACAAGACACAAAAGAGAGCTTCGGTTAGAACTTGTAATTTAAGTAGAAGAAAGCTTGTTGGACAAAGAGGACCTTGGCTAACCAATTGTAATTTGAGCAGTACCAAAATTTCAAAGGAATCCGAAGTTAAGCAAAACTAATTGTTGGCAGAAAATTTCTACAATAACAACAACTACTTCGGCAAGAATTTGTTTAGAACAAGGAATAGACTTCTAGACAAGATGAATTCAACAAAACCAATGTTAGAGAGCAAGACAAATTGCGGCTGGAGACAAAAGTTAGGCAGCAACAAATCAATAATTTTTTTGCACAAGAACTATAAGCTTTGGCCAACAAGAAGACAATTCAGACAACAACAAAAAAAATTCAGTCAAGATATTTCAACCAAGAAGATCCAAATTTCAGTCAAAATTTTAGCCACAAAAGTCCAGAATCTTGGCTGCCAAAAAATGTCACAATTCTTGAAGCAACTAAAACAATTTTCAACAAGGATTTTCGGCCAAGAAAAACCAAACTTCAGTCAACAATTTCGTGACTTAAAGTTGTGAATGACTCTTACACTAGGTTTACAATTTTTTGCTTCTCTTGACAAGAACAAAAAAAAGCAGAAGATGCCCATTATTTGCTTCATACTACCAGCAATTCAAACATGAGTATACAAATAAATAAATAATTCAATTGAAGCATAACCCATTAACATCAATCACCTGCATAAAAAATCCCACAAATTCACAACTTCAATCTGCTTCAAAAACAACAATAAACCCAAAGCTTTTCATCCAACCCCAACACCAAAAAAAAAAAAAAAAGGTTCAGCACCCATAAAGGGGCACTATAACCCCGACCAAAAAAGTTTTGGCCATGGCCGGAGTACAAAAACATAAAAAAAAACAAAATCAAAAACAAACAAAACAAAGGAAGGAAATCGATAACAGAATCCAAGCCAACCAGGTGAGGACAGGGATGGAAATCGATTGAACACAGCTTTCAAAGCTTCAATCCACTTGCAACCAACCCATATACTAACATAGAGATAACTGCATAAAAAAATCCCTCAAATTCACAACTTCAATCCACTTCAAAATAACAATAAACCCAAAAATTGGAAACAGCCCAACAAGAGTTTCACCCAATAATTAATAGAAATGGCAACAGAATTTTCAGCCACAGTACCACCATAGAACACCAAAAATGCAGAAACCACCAAGGCTGAAAAAATTCTAGAAAAATTCAAGTCCACAAAAAAAAAAAAAAAGTCAGCTTTGGAACTTAGGTAGCAATGCAAAAAATTATAGAAAATTTTAGAAATACTGAAACCCAAAAGCTGATGGCACGGATGGAGATGGTGATGGCAGGGGGCTCTCACTTTCCAAGCTCAACTACGGTAGCTCAACCGTGGCAGGCTTTCAGATCCGATTTCAATATGGGGACAACTGAGAAAGAACCAGCAAGAAATTAGATAGGTCCCCCATCTAAGCCGATGACATTTACAGCCTTAGTACAGCCGTCGTTGCCGTGTTTAATCTCAAACTCGACTGCCTCCCCTTCACTAAGGCTACGAAAGCTGCCACCGTTATCCTTGATTCCAGAGTGATGGACAAACAGATCTTCCCCGCCATCATTCGGTGTAATGAAGCAAAGAGAAAATCTGAAGTGCCCATTTCTGGGCTTGGCTTGATTGAAGCAAAGGTTCAATCTTTGTCCCGAAATCGACGAACACGGCACAAAGAACATGTTTTCTGCTCCTGTCTCATTGAAGAATGTATTGATCGAAATGCACTCTCTCATTTTCAGTGTGTTTGAGATTTGCTGAGATTAGATGAGAAAAAAAGATAGGGGAAGAAAAACAAGAAAGTAAAGAATGGAATACTAGAGGTGTATACAAAGACATCTTTGGAATTGAAAGACCACAATAGATTTGGAGAAAGGAAGGAAAGAAGAAATAGATAGTGGAGAGGGTTTCGAATGAATAGATACCAGTTGAGAGATGGTAAAGGAATTGAATTTTTGTTAAGTGTACTAAACTGACAAGGAAATAAACGAACCAGTTGAGAGATGGCAAAGGAATTGAATTTTTGTTAAGTGTACTAAACTGGCAAGGCAATAAACATTTTCAAACCATTGGAGCCACCTTCTATTTTTTAATTTCTACTTTTCTCGTTAAAACAACTTTGTTTTCCCACTATTTTTTTCCTTAAGCATTCAAAGTTTTCCCTCTTTTTTTTTTCTCGCAAGCATTCAAACTTTTTATTCAATTATTCATAATAAAAAAAATTTTACTTTTTTTAACCAATAATCAATCTTTCACTTTATAATGCTATATTGGTTTTAAAAAATTTTAACTTGAATTTTTTAAAATTTTAAATTTTGAAATGCTAATTAGTTATTAAATGGCTAAAGTGAAATCGTTTTAACATAATTCATTTTAAAAAATAATATTTACATTTTTATGTTGAAACTGAAAAAATTATGTATATTATATATTTAAGTTTATGTAGATTATATATTACTTACTTAAAAGATAAACAAATAAATTAATAATTAACATGTGTTAGTTACTGTGTGTGTGCAGAAAACTGTGTATATATGTACCAAACTGCTTATGTTATGTAATAATTACTTTTATTATAACTATATTATTTACTAACTACTATATATATGTATTAACTTCTAACTATATATATATATACTCTCTCCATCTCAAAGAAAAGAATTTAGTTTCTAAACAAATTTTTGTCCCAAAAAAAGAGTCTAGATTCAAAAGTCACAGCTAATATTTCAACACAATATCTTTAATGAGATAAAATACATTAAAATGGTGTATTGATATACTATACCTTTAATGATAACATTAGTGTTATAAAATGAATTGTACCTCCACTTGGTTGACTAAAAATAAAAATTGTACATTGCTGAAATCGAACTATTTTTTGGGATAAAGTGAGTATAAGTATTTACTACTTTTATTATACATTGTATGTCTAACAATATATGTACATGCATTAACAACTACTTATGTTATAATGTTACATTAGTGACTGTAACTACTTTGAAACTATATATTTTTTATTCTTGATTTTCTTATAAAGAAATATAGTTCGTAATAAATGCCAAAACTTTTAATTACCATTAATCAATAGTGTATTTTAATACTAACAGAAATATGTGCTTAAAGTAATTAAACTTATGTGTGCAAGTTCATAAATCTCAAGGTGTTCTAGTCTAATTATTTTAAATTAAGAGCCATAACATATATAAGCTAATGAAGCTCAACCCAATGAAGAATATACTTAGTTCATTTGTTATTCTTAACCAAAGAAAGCCAATTAGTACTAATCAATAGTGTATTGTAATACTAAAAAGACTGTGTGATTAATGTACAATTATATGGACAAACAAAAATGTTAGTATGTCCTAATACAATTATTAAAAATTAAGAGTTATAATATAAGTAAGTTAAGTTTGGCATAAGAAAAAGTATGCTTAGTCCAATCATTATTCTTAGTCAAAGAAATCCAATTATAATTAATTTATAGTGTATTTAAAAAAGTCTCCATGCTTGAAGTAAAATAATGTAGGCAAATTCATAGATATTAGGGTGTCTTAGTGCAATTATTAAAAATTAAGAGCCATAAATTTAAAAAATTAAGTTTGGGCCAATAGATAGCCCAATCATTATCCTTAACCAAACAAGTCCAATCATTATATAAGTAGTGGCCAATCCATTTAGCCCAAAATATTTTATTTAATCTATCCCAAATTATATGGCCCAATACAATCTTGTTATTAAAATTTATAATATTTAATTTCATTACACACCAAAACAAATATTTTATATCTCCATATTTAATAATAAACTAAAACTTTATATATAGAGACATGAATTAAAAGATTATAACTATTAGGGTGTCCTAGTACAATTTTAGAAATTAAGAACGATAATATAAGTAATCTAAGTTTGCCATAAAGAAAAATATGCTTAGTCCAAATTAAGAGCGATAATATAAGTAATCTAAGTATGGCATAAAGAAAAATATGCTTAGTCCAATCATTATTCTTACCCAAAGAAATATAATCATAATTAATTGATAGTGTATCTGAAAAAAAGACTCTATGCTTGAAGTAACATAATGTAGGCAAATTCAAATATATTAGGGTGTCTTAGTACAATTATTAAAAATTAAGAGTCATAAATTTAAAAAGTTAAGTATAAAAATTTCTTTTTCATGTATTAGTTTCTTTCATTATACTATTTAATAATGTATTGTAATACTAATAGACTGTGGATTGAAGTACAAGTATATGGACAAACAAAATGTTAGAGTGTCTTAGTGCAATTATTAGAAATTTAGAGCTATAATACAAGCAAGCTACGTTTGGCATAAGGAAGAATATGCTTAGTCCAATCATTATTCTTAGCCAAAGAAATTCAATTATAAGTAGGTGATAATGTATCTAAAAAAATACTCTATTCTTAATGTCAAATAATGTAGGCAAATTCATGTATATTATGGTGTTTTAGTGCAATTATTAGAAATTAAGAACTATAAATTTAAAAAATTAACTTTGGCCCAATTAATAAATTACATAGTCTAATCATTATTTTTAACCAAACAAGTCCAATCATTATATAAATTGTGACCCAATCAATTTAGCCCAAAACATTTTATTTACTATATCCCAAATTAATTGGATTAACATATATATTCTTCTTAAAATTTGCAATATTCAGTTTTATTATACACTAAGATAAATATTTTATATCTCCATACTTAATAATATTATACACTGAAACTATATATGTACAAAAATATGAATTAAAAGATTGTAATTATTTTCATTTTTATTGTGACTATTTTACTAATTAAATTTTCCTTTGAACAAGAAAATTCATTTTCATAACACACTAACCAAAAAAATTTATATTTTTTTAATTAATGATATTTCACATATATCCATATAATTAAGAATTTAATTAAGAATCATATATAAGTAGTATAAGTTACAAATATAATAAGAAATTGGTAACGACAAAAATCATCACTAAAAGACATTCACATTGATGACGACCCAAATTTCGTCACTAATGAATAAATTTTACGATTTTAGTGACATAATGAATCTCTTCACTAATTGTGACCATTTGATGGGAAACCTTTCCACTATACTCTGCAGTGACGACTTTTGATGACTTATCACTAAATTTGGAGAGTGGATGTAAAATTGGTGACAATAAATTTTTTGTTACTAATGGGGATATTTAGTGACGAGATTTTTTTTCGTCACCATGATTTCCGTCACTAAAGGCCAATTTTCTTGTAGTGAGTTATTATAATATCTACAATAGAAGTAAAATATATTGCAATAACTAACAATGCTACTTAATCATTTTGACTTAAAAGGATGTTTGATTTTATATATATATATCTATATATATATATATATATATATATATATATAAAATGGTGCAACTACAATTTTGTGTGATAGTATTTTAACTATAAAGTTGACAAATAATCTAGTGTTCATGATCGAAACAAGCATATTTGACATCAAATTTTATTTCATTCATGAATTGGTTCCAAAAAAAAAAAAATTGTGATTATTATTACAAAACTAAGATCAAATGATTGATATTTTCGCAAAAGTATTAAGGATTGATTCTTTATGAAATTGAAGAAAATATTTAGCATAACAAATTATAAAAACTAAATTTAGAGGAGGCAATATAGTAGAATTTAATTTAGTTTCCTATTGGGTCTATGTTTTAGTAATTGTTGCAATTGGGTTTTAATTTTGATAATTATTTTTTATTAAAAATTGAATAGTTAAATATTAATAAATTTAAATTTTATTAATCTTATAAATAAAATATATTATCAAGTATTTTTTTGTGTAAGAGAAAAAAAAAATTCTTTCTTGTACAATAGCCGCCACACAACTTTATTAGTTTTGGCGGAACCTCTTATTTTTTCAAAAGCCATTCGACTTGTTTCTTGAGCTTGTTTTGTCACTTCTAATACTCATTAATCAATCAATTGGATTGATTTGATGTTTTCATTATAGTAATTTTGTTGACCCAAGTATCCTACTTTTTGATTGACAGAACGTTTGCCCATTAATTTTGTTTTATTATTTTAGGAGTTAAAAGCCCGTACGGCCTGAATGTGTGTGACTGCCTGACTGGTGCATCAGTTTTGTTCTGATATTATTTATTTGGAGCCAGCAATTTGTTGAATGTTTTGAACATGACTCTCTCCATAGGCATAAAATGGAAAGTAAAAAAGATGAGACTACAACTTTAACGTTGACTAATTTTTTTTATTTAATTGTTTAAAGGAAGGAATTTAAATTATAAAGTCATGTTGGTGTATTTAATAAGAGCCAATGGCTAAGTGGTACTTTGTGATCTATGTTTTATGTTTGATGTTTGGCAACTCTAGATTGAATAATTGTTCAATAATCCGAGACTTAAAAATGAGAGGTACAAATTTCACGAGATACCAACCTTTAGTTATTATGCTTTGAGACTCAAAATGTGATTAAAGGGCATTTGGTATAAATTGTGGGTTTAGGAATGGAATGAAATGGATTTGATAGAATGAAAGATTTGAAATAGAATGGAATGAAATGATAGTAATTATACTGTTTGAAATTATTTTTGAAATGGAATCAAAATTTATTAATAGATTTTATATTAAAATTTAATATTAATATTATAATAATATACTATTATTTTATATTATATTACATTTAATAAAATCAGATCTTGTACTAAAAATAGACAGTATGTTAATTTATAGAGAAAAATATTTTCTACTTATTAGTGAAATTTGTTTTTAAAAAAATAAAAAAAATAAGTGAAATGTTCATTACAAACTAGGGGTGGGTTGAAATTTGTTTTTGATGTCAAACGATATCGTTTTTAAACCCTTTGAAAAAAAAAAAGTCTGTAACCACAAACCTTGAAACAACGTCGTTTTGAACAAACTTTCACTAAACAAAACCCAACCTCCCTCTAAGTTTCATCAAAACTTACCCCCATGAGTTTTAATCCATTCCTATTTATTCCAAATCCACACATCAAATAATAATTTTCTTCTCCATTCTAATCCATTTCCCCCTAAACTCACCAATCAAGCACTACCTAAAATTCAAAGATATATAGGTGGAGCAGGCCAATGCCGCTTGGTCAGCGCTGGAGGCGCAGAACTGGATTCTCTCAATCGCTTGTGTAGGTCACCGCGCAGTTTACTGTATCATGATTCATTGTGGATCTTAGGCAAGAATATGTTTTTCTGGTTAAATATCACATATTAATGTAGAACGTAATCATTTTAAATTAGAATCTAAAATAAAAAAAAATACTTTACAAGTCGTAATGTATTGTATCTGTAATAAAAGGAAGTTGGACTAAAGATTATAAGAAAAATCCTGATCATATAATAAGAAGAAGAAGGATGCATATGATTCAGAACAAATTTTACGCTCATTAAATAAAAATTCTAGCTCTGCGCCCCTGGTCGATGTATGAAAATGTTGTTTACCTATATTACTTTCCTTTAAGAAAGAAAAACAGCAAAGCAACCATTTTTATTCTTGTGGACACTAGATAGTATGGCACTTTTTGCCTTTTTTTTTTTTTTTTTTCCTGAGATCCCCACCCATCACCCACATGCCAAAAACTCACAAACTCATGCCCAAAGCCAAAAGAGACTAATCCTCCAAACCCCGAGAGAGAGCCCCAACCCCCTCGAGGACGATAGTGAGGTTCGAACCGTTGTCAACGCTGAGGAGTACCCCCCGTATTACCAACGATCCAGCCCCTCGGGGCCACTTTTTGCCTCTTTACAAAAGCCAAATATATATATATATATATATGTCTTTTCTGGGTTATTTTCGAAGTTATAATAAGCCATCTCTACCTTCCCTACCCACCCACTCATGGTCTCTCGCTACCTCACCAACTCTCCCCCAACCAAATTAGGTAGTGGTTCAAAAAAAGGCCAATCAAATTGCACATTTACGCCACTAATCTGAATTACCTTTTTTAATGAAGCTTGAAAACAGGACATCTTCGTCATCTAGCCTTTTAGAAGGTGACCAAAAGATATTTCCTAAAAACTGTATTATTGGAGAAATCCCAAAATTTTTGTCATTTTCTTACAATATCAAACTTCACACAATTATTTGCATTTGGCCTTTACAGAGATAGAAGCAATCACGATTTCAATCTCCATCTATTTATACTTTAGAGAATGAATAATTAGTTGAGTCTTTTATGTGCCTCGTTCTCAAAAATTAAGAACTTGATATTTGAATTTCACTAGTTGTATTTCATCTATTGCAATAGTATAGAACTATTGCAATGTTCCCTTCATTCCAAATAGGAAAAAAAAAAATTCATTTTTTACCTTCTTCCTTATCTTAAAAAACTTTACTTTTGAATAAAATTTCTATAATATCCTTTGCAATGATAATTCAGCATGGTTTAAACTAAAAACTAAGGATGCTAGTGTAAAAGTACTATTCCTCCCTTTCCAAAAAAAATTTTACTTTAGGTTTAATACAATTTTTAAAATTTTAATTTTAAATCATATTTAGTCATTATTAACAAAGGAAACATAAAACTTTTATATAATAGTAGACTTTTTTCCTTGAAATAGAAAGTATACACTCTTTTTTAGAATGGAGTAAGTAGTTACAAATTAAATATATTGTACTTTATAACTCATAATTAATTGTACCATTTAAATATAGATTTTTTTAAGAATAGGAGCAAGCAATATATTTTCATCAAATATATATATATATATATATATATATATATATATATAGACATACATATACACACACACATATAAGGTAACTTATATCTATCTATCTCTTAGAAATTTGACTTTATTATCAATGCTTCTTAAGGTTTGGGAATATTACAGTCTACTCATTTGACCATTTTAAATTAATTTTTCATTATATAATTCATAAAATGATTAAATAACGAAGTAAAAACATGAGCATAAAATGTTCTTAAAATAATAAAAATGAATTAAAAAATTTTATTTGAAAGAATTATACATTAAATATAGCTATAAATAGTATTATAATGTAAATTTAATATAAAAAAGGTAAATTAAACTCCTTTTTTCCTTAATTTTTTAGTTATTTCATGAATTATATAATAAAAAACTAGCTTTTAGTTGTTAAAGGAAGACGTAATATTCTCAAATATTAGGAAGTAATTGATTATAAAGTCAAATTTCAAAGGAAATAAATATAATTTACCCAAAAATATTTTTCAAAATTCTTAACATTTTCGTAGGCATGTGCGGCGTAAGTTACAAAGCAATACTCCTGCATATATTGGACATAAAAACAAGCTTGCTTTGTTTTGCACACATATTTTTTCTTAAGTCATATAAAAGAAACAAAAGATTTTAAATGCCGCGGCATCTTACAATAGTAAAGACAGAAGAAAGTTGGCTAACTAAATTACAAATAATTAATCCAATGAAATTTTTATAGATTTTTTTGGTTGTTTTTTCCGCTTCAAATGGTGGAAATATATCCAAACTATACGAAATTTGTTTGAGTAAAAACACCAAGAATGCATTAGTTTGATAAAATTGATAATTCAGGAAAATTAGTAAATTTTACAATATTATTCCAAGAACATCATTTTCAGTAAGATTCATTTCCCAAATTTCTGAAAACATTTTAAAGGAAGTAGTAATAAAATAAGAAAAAACTTAGTCTGAAAATTTCACTTAAGAACATGTCAAGAGTTAAAATTCATAAATCGTGTAAAGGGTCCGTTGGTTCATTGTTAGAACTAAAGGTGGTTTATAATTAAATATATTCTTTATAAATTTTAGTTTGAATTTTATAATTTATGCATATAATTTAAAGATATTATAGAATAAATATTACAAATGAGTTATCCAAGTAAATATAATTAAAAAAATTAAATCTAAACTAATTTTAATTCTAATCAAGAAACAAATGGACTTTAAAAAATTTTTAAAAATTTTCATAAAGACTAGTAAATAAGATAATATGTTTTGAACCACAACATATATTGTGTAAAATATAAAAACAAATAATATTGAGAGAAAGAAACGAAATCTAATCGTTTTTCTCAATTGAGTCACCTTTACCATTGTTGATGTTATTGTTGAGGATATAAAATCTTCATTATTTGTTTTGTCATGAATTGATGTTTATTGGGTTAATAGAAAATGTAGTAGGTTAGCACATCCTTTTACTCACCAAGATAGATGTATTAATGGAAAAAGTATTATATGCATCTATTATATTTTTATTTTTAATATAATAAATTAATCATATAATTTTATTTATTTGTCCTTATTATGTAAATAAGATGTTCTTTTTAAATTATAAATTATCCTTAATTGTCTTTGAGTGCATAATCTTATCTGATATAACGAATACATGGAATATTTTCTCGTGTTAAAGGAAGCAAAATTTGGTCCAAGTTAGTTCCATATTTTGTATCACATTTATTGTTGGACGAATTTGTAGCTCAATTTTAAAAGCAATGCAGCTTCTTCTTTTTTTTTTTGTGAAAAAAAAAACACGAAAGTTTAAGTTAGCATTTGGCATGGATACGAATGAATCTGTACATCTCATAATTGCTTTGTTCGAATCTCATATAATTATTTAAAAACCCTAAAATAAATAAACAAAATTACATATAAAAGTAATACAATAGTGATGAAGGAGATATCTACCATCCGATTTAAAGTAGACAACCTTTTGACTATCTTATCGGAAGGAAATCTACAAAATAGATTTCAAGATGATTTTTGAACAAGACACTTTGATACTTAAATCAGTAAGATGCAAGAGTTAGAATTTTCTCATTTTTATCTGGTGTCGTTATGAAATATATATACCAAATATTTAAGATCATAGGAATGTATTGTAATATGAGTTTAAGGTCGAATATATTAGTTGTTTGTAAAACTGTTCCTAAACGGGTTGTCTTGAGCTTTACTTGATAGGCCAAAATCCCATACATATCAAATAGTATTATAAGTCAATTTTCCGTTGATTCTAACATATGAATATTTATGCTACTTTTGCCATAAGGCAATTATTATCGAAAATCCAACTTCCTAAAAAAAAAAATGTTTTGATGGAGATGTTAATGCTTTTGGGCAAAATCTAAGGCTTTGTTTGATAAAATGAAGAGTTTAAAGTTTGAATTTATTAAACAATTCTATTTGATAACAAATGATTTGAAATATGAAATATGAAATCTAAAATCTAAAATCTAAAATAAATATATTAAATTACTAAAATTGAATCATTGTAAAATCACATTTAAAATTGAATATATAAAATTATAATGATACAAAAATTTATTATTTTATTCTAAATTTATATGATAGTAAAATATATAATTTTTAATGCGTGTGCTTTTTGTGTTATTAATAATAAAATAAATAGTAATTGTAAAAATGTTTTAATGAGTTTTTGAATGAAAAATTTAACTATATTATTATTTTTTCAAAAAATATTACTCCTATTTCGAAAAAAAGTTTAGTTTCAAATTATTTTTTTCCTAAAAAAAGTCTATTTTAAGATGAAGTTTTTATAATACCGTTATTAATTATGATTAAGTATGGTCAATAATTAAAATGTAAGGATAAAAATATAAAATTATGTATTTCATGATACATTAAATGTGTTGTACCTAATAATTAAAAAAAGTTATACTCAATTTAAAATAAACTCTCTCTCTCTCTTTTCTTTCTTTTTTAGAACAGAGGGGGTAAAATAGAATCAAAGTGCTAGGATATGAATTAATAAAATTGAAGAAAATTAAAGAAGTCATATAAATACTTTCATATATTTATAAGGTCATAAAATTTATTTTACAAGATTTAAGTAAGTGAAAAAATTAAGAATATTAAAACCATTAAAATAAAGAAAATGATGGAAAGAGGGGAAAAAAAGGCTATACATAGTGGACAATTTAATCCAGTGATATGTGAAAGACTTATAAAATTCATTTAATTTATTATTAAAACATTAAACATTTAGTTATCAAATAAGTTTAATTGATTAAGAACTTATTTTGAAAATTAAGACATTTAACTTTTAGTTATCAAACACACTTATTTCATTAAACACTTAATTAATTAAATTTAAATACATAACTTAAATGAATTTCTACTTAAAATGTGAAAGAGAGAAAATAATGAAAACGAGTTTAACAAATACCTTGACTTTTTTTTAATCAGTCAGGTAACCCAAAACCAATGACAAGATATATATATATATATATATATATATATATATATATATATATATATATATATATATAAGGAATATATTTTACAAATATTTAAATAAAATTTGAACCTTTTATTCTAGGAGTCAGAAATTTCACCAACAAAATAAAAGCATGAACTATATGTGCAAAATAACATTTCAAAATTTCCAAAACACATAATTTTTATAATGATACTTCACATATTATTATTATTATTGTTATTATTAAAACTATCTATCCACCATTGTTATTATTATTATCAATCAAGCATCCAAAATTTTTGTTACTCATACTTTTAACCACAAATAAAACAAAATGTCATAATAACATACTAAAGGGCATTTGGTACATACGTTTGGAATGGAATGGATTGCAATTGTAAGAAAAATCAATATCAATGTTTGGTATATGAGTTTGGAATGGATGCTATAAGAACAAAACTTACGGAGATAACTTTTGGTGAAACATAGGGGGCAGGTTTTGGCCAAAACGATGCTGTTTTGTCCAGGGGCCAAAAGATTTTTTTTTTTTTTCTATCAAAGGGTTTCAAAACGGCATCATTTCGAGTTGCTAATGGCAAAAAAAAAATTTCTGCAATTGACAAGCGTTAAAGCGCATGTGACTTGACGTGTGCCCAATGAGCACTTACATTAATTTGCAACGAACATTTCACTTATATTTTTTTTCTTTTTAAAAATAAATTTTACTAATTAATAGGAAATATTTTTTTCCACAAATTAACATATACTTTGTTTATTTTTGACACAAAATTTGATTTTATTAAATATAATATAATATAAAATAATAATATACTAATAATATTAATATTAAATCTATTTAATAAATTTCAATTCTATTCTAAAAATAATACTAAATAACATAATTCTTATTATTATATTTCATTTTAAATTTTTTTTATTAAATTTATATTTTTAAACTCACCGTGTATACCGACCAACACCTAAATTGAAATACAAATACCGTAAAGGCATAATAAATATCCCCATAAAGGGGTTCGAATGAGTATATACCACCTACCCTCCTTTCTGACACAGCAAACTGTCAAGAACGAAGGCCGTGCCCCGCCTCCACTACCCTTTCCCTTCTCGGCGGACAATCCAACGTTTCCACTCCAGCTCCCCCACCAACCCCATCAAACCCATCTCAGTTTCTGCCCCCATTTTCCCCCTTTTAATTGATCCCAGCGTAAACCAATCGCGAAAAAATGCAGAGCACTGCAATCTCGTTCACTCCCTCAGTTTCCCTTCCCAGAAAGCGCAGCTCAATCCCAGCCCACAAATTCAGCAATCCCATCTCACTCTCTTCTTTACCTAAACTAGCCACCTGTTTCCGCCCTCTTAACACTTCTGGGTTTTCTTCTAAGAGTCTTGTTCATGGACCCATTCGTTGCTCTGCGTCGGATTCGGCCTCGGTGAATCCGGTGCGGAACGGGTGGATTTCGGGCCCTACTCCGGAGCCCGAATGCGATGACGGGCTCAAGGTTCGGGCCACTTCTGTGCCCGAAACCGCTGGGGGAAAGCCCGAGGGGAAATTTTTTGGGGATACTTTGGTGCTTGGGACCCTTTTTGGGCTTTGGTACCTTTTTAACATCTACTTCAATATCTATAATAAACAGGTGACTTTTTGGGTTTTTTTAAAAAATATTTTCTTACTGTTTAAATTCAGTGGGAGATTTCATGTTTTAGATTTATTCGATCTATGATTTCGGAATGCGTCGTGGGTTCAGTACTATTTCACTCTGTGATCCTGATGTGTGTGAATTGCATGGTTGCATGCCCAGTCTTTCTGGGAAATTTTATCAAAGGCGTGATTTTTTGCTTAACTTTTGAATGTAAAATATGGATTTTGGTCGTACTCATTATGGATCTAGATTGGTTTCTGCCTTGGCATTGAGATGATTTGCTTCCTGTTTTAGTTCTTGTTGAATTTGGTAAATGCAATTCGAAGATGGAATTTACTCCAGGGGAAAGAGGGGGGAAAACTGGTTAATGTGCTGACAGAAATATGTTGACATGTGCACTTCAATATCTATAACAAACAGTTGAGGTTTTCTTTTCTTTTTCTTTTGCTTGCATTTGTTGTTACTGTATAAATTTAGTAAGACATTTTCGTGCTCTTAGATTCTTTGGATTTATGATTTTGGAATGTATTATGTGTTCTGTATTATTTTACTCTGTGATTATTCTCTCTGTGCATTGCATGGCTGCGTGCAGAAATTTTCTGGGATATGTTAAAGGTGTGATTTTATTTATTCTTTTCTAGGGGAAAAGACTGCTGGATACCCGCAAATGGATCTAGTTTTGTGCTAACTTTACTCTCTAGTTTGGTTTCTGCACGGCATTTAGACAAAGTACTTCTAACACTAATTTTGTTGTATTGGGGAAATAAAATTGGATAAGTATTATTTACATAGAAAAGAAAAAGTACCCTAGTCAGAGATGTGAAAATGAGGGTGATATTTCTTAGTTATGGTTAATTAATTAGTGTTCAAGTTCTCGCCACTTGAGTGCAGGCTAAATTACCTTTTCTTTTTTCCCCTTTTTAACAAACTAGAACTTGTTTTTTTAGCTTGATCATGATTTCTTTTGCAGAATGTATAATGGAAATGTGGGATGTTTATTTGATGAATGTTTTTGTTTAAATTCTGAGAAATGAAGAAAGGTCAAACTTGTATTGAGTTGATGTTCTTTTTTGTAGGTGTTGAAAGTTTATCCATACCCGGTGACTGTCACTGTAGTTCAATTTGCCGTTGGGACTGTCTTCGTTATTTTAATGTGGACACTTAACCTCTACAAACTGCCTAAGATAACTGGAGGACAGGTATTATGATAGTTTCAGCCATAGGACTAAATCCTTTTCTGTCAAATATTGTCAGTTTATAGGTTCTTCTTTGATTGTTAAATTGGCAGCTTGTGGCAATCCTACCTTTGGCTGTGGTTCACACCTTGGGTAACCTCTTCACCAATATGAGTCTCGGAAAAGTTGCTGTTTCATTTACTCACACAATCAAAGCTATGGAGCCTTTTTTCTCTGTTGTCCTCTCTGCAATGTTTTTAGGAGAGGTATGCAGTTTATGTGAATTTTTGTTGCATCTGTATCCTTTCTCTTGTGATTTTCTTTTGCTGAATTTACCCAATTTTTTATTTGCATGAACGTTAAACTAATTTGTTTTGGCAATCTGGGATTTGATAATTTATCCTATACTCTGTGAGAGTGGCTCCTTTTGACGCTGAACTACTCTTACTGAAGTTTACTAATTGATACATTATACTGTGTCATTATTCTGCCTGACCTTATGTATTTTTTCCCCTTTGGTGGTAATGTACTTATGCTCATGCAGTTTCCTACAGTATGGGTTATTGCATCTCTTATACCAATTGTTGGTGGAGTATCACTTGCATCTATGACTGAGGCGTCTTTTAATTGGTAAGAATATTGATGCATTAGCAGTAGGTCTCTCAGAGACTGTTTTCTGTTTAATAGATGCCTCTTTACAGTTGTCTGAAATGTAGTTTCTTTTCTACTTATTAAAAGGGCTGGTTTTTGGAGTGCAATGGCCTCAAACTTGAGCAATCAGTCTCGAAATGTCCTCAGCAAGAAATTCATGGTCAAGAAGGAGGTTTGTTTTTCTTTAGTCATGTTTGCATATAACAGATACCAGTGGAAGTAAGGTAGTTGTGCTTGTTTGTGCGTTTTAGGTTTTTGGGATGAGATAATCTGTATTAAATCCACATATCGGATGATATGATGACTGATGCAGTTAGTTTCTTTTGGATTTAGCTTTGAATAGATGGAAAGGATGAGCTTGTGTTTCTATAAACTTCTTTTTAGTAATTAGGAAATAACCTACAGCATAATCTTGTGCAGGAATCTTTGGATAACATTACCCTCTTCTCCATAATTACGATTATGTCATTTTTCTTGTTGGCTCCTGTTGCTATTTTCATGGAAGGAGTCAAGTTCACTCCTTCGTTCCTACAATCTGCTGTAAGTAAATCCATGCTCAGTAGAATTGTGGCGACGAATTCTTCTGCATTTTGCAGATTTTTTTTTTAATTTTTAATTTTTTTCCCTTTAAATGTTCATCAACTGCAATCCTTTATTCTTAAAAGAAGAATTTGTTTGGTTACCAGGAATTGAACGTCAGGCAGATCTACATTAGGTCTTTCCTAGCTGCTCTGTGCTTCCATGCCTATCAGCAGGTATGAATCTAAGACTATTTTGCCATTTGCAACACTAATTTTAATTCTTATTTTCTTTTCTGAAAGAAGAATAGCAGTGATTTTACCACTCAAATTAAGCTTAAGGTAGCCATTAGATCAAAGCAGCTATAATTGTGTCTTGCCTACTTCTCACTTGTAAACTAGTTTTTGCAGCTATTGTTTTTGCCTTGTTTGGGTAGTCATCACTGTTCCTTTATTTTTGTAAGTTGTATGCACAATTAAATGTAATAGTTTAGATTCACTCTGGAAATGGGATAAATTCATTTAGATTTTGGTATTCATTCCTCTGATACATTGTGTTATTTGGTCATTGCTTCATTGCAAAAGTTGGATTGAAGATAATTTATATCATACAAGTGTCCATTACTTGTTTATTGCTTTTTTCCATTCCCCTAAAATATCATACTTTTTATTTTGCATGACTGAAGGCTTATACGTTAGTACTTAGGCAAAATTTTCTAGCAACTTCTGAAAGAATATTGATAGAAAAATGCAGAAGATAACTGTTTGTGTATCAGTTGCTTTCCTGGCGTATATTAACATCCTGGTACATGTATAAGAGGACAATTATTTGTAGTAGTTAATATGTTGGGAAAGGCATATGCTTCAGTTTTTCAATGGTGCATTGTACCAAGCTACATTTGAAATTGAAATGCATTGATCTGTACTAAGTTGATTGAGTATTAGAATTCTAAATTCTTGATCCTAAATCTAGAGAATGGGAACTAACATTGTAGTGTTACATTTTTTATCAAAGTAATGGAGGGTTTTGTTAGTACTCCACTTAGAGCTTTTGTTTTAGCTTGTCATTTTGGGATTAAATCCGTGGAATGGAGATGTATATGGAATTGGTGGGTTGGGAATTAGTCTCCACTGGAGTTATCATAACATTTTATTGAAAACTATGGTGAAGGAAGTGTGGCAAAATTGCTTACAATATTGACTATGCCCTGCTAGAAATGTGAAAGCTTTATTCTTCTGCTCAAAAATTTGTTTCCAGTAAAAATAAGGCAGGGTTATAGAGACCAGAACTTTTAAATAAAAATGCTAATTGGCCTTGCATATAAATGAAGAGTACACCTTAAAAACATCAAAACAGTACCTAAAGAGGAACAGGGTAAAAAGTTCTATCAGAAAGCAATCCAACTGGTAAACATATGTCCTTGAAATCTTTCGTAGTTTCCTTCATAGGGAACCATATTTTCTGGATTGGACAAGTTGCTGAATGTATATTTGTGTTCTCTTCTTCCATATTTATAAAATTTGGACATTATAATGTAGAAAGTCCTTGTAAAACTTGTATTACAAAATGAACTAGCTAATCATTAATTAACTGGATGAAACTGGAAGTTAATTAAAATTGAAATGTAATATTTTTTATGATCCACCTATTATGTCTTTTAGAGTAAATGTTGCTGCTTTCAGAGGGGTTTTCCCCGTTGGGGAATGATATGAAAGTAACAGATGATTATACTCGGATTGCAGTTGCTTGCTGCAACTATAGGCACAATAATGACTAATCTGGTAGTTAAAGTTATGGGCTAGCAGACATAACATTCTTAATGCTAGTTAGGAGTGGAGAAATTAAATCATGGCGAATCCACCCTTTGGTTGTATCTAAGTTGTGGGTCGATTATCTCTTATATGAAGGTGCTAGAATTCATAACCCCACAAATACTTCTAAACTAGTAAAGTTTGGGAAATGTGATGTTACAAAATATTGAAGCTGCATTATTCTGTCTGCCTGGTGGTTAATTTGTGCAGGACTTTTTGGTTTTTGTCTTCTGTAGCTAGGGTACATTATTTCCTTGAATTAGTCCTGTGCATTTGTTGTGAGAATTCGCTGGTTGAACTTCATATCACTTAACATACTGTGAGTTGATACAGGTAGTAAATTTGTGATCAAAGTTGTAAAGGTGAAAATGTGGAATTAAACAATAATTGATCGCTAGGAAGCATGAAAGTTACCATTTACATGTAACCTTTCATCAAGAGCAAGCCAAAGTTTACTGGCAGCAATCCTATAACTACATGTTATTTTCATTTGGATTTAAGTCAGTTAACAGA
The DNA here is from genome assembly GCA_020080225.1 of Gynochthodes officinalis. Classification (NCBI taxonomy): domain Eukaryota; kingdom Viridiplantae; phylum Streptophyta; class Magnoliopsida; order Gentianales; family Rubiaceae; genus Gynochthodes; species Gynochthodes officinalis. The sequence continues at coordinate 29,104,200 of CM034625.1, read as the reverse complement.
GATTCCCTTTAGGTTAGGCTTGGAATTGACCTAAACACATATTTTCTCCTGTCTAAAGTGAGTAAGAGAATGAGATAGAGTAATATTGTGATAAGATGCGTTTGGATCAGACCCAAGTTTATGATATGGAATTTAAATTAAGTTTTGCTCAATCTATCTTGTCTGTGTGCTTGGAATATCAAATATTTGTAGATCACTTGTGTTGATGTAACTTCTTCTTCTTCTTTTTTTTTTTTTGGTCAGTAAATATATCACGCTTCAATCTTTATAATTCTGTGGTAAACATTTTGGGAACTTCTTAAAGGTATCATGAAATTTGTTCCAAAACTTTTTCTGTATTTTGTATACATAAAGTATAATCCCAAGAACTGTTATCATCTATTTCTCATCTCCTGTCATGGATGATCTCGAGGAATTCTAGTGCAGGTTTCTTACATGATATTGCAGAGGGTATCTCCTGTAACTCATTCTGTTGGCAACTGTGTGAAGCGCGTTGTAGTTATTGTGACATCTGTTTTATTCTTCCGGACGCCTGTTTCTCCTATTAATTCTATGGGTATGGTTGCTTAATCTCTAACTCCATCTGAAGTTATTGGAATTATCATGGGTATCCTTCACCATCTCTCTGTTTTTGGGATGTTAATTTAGATTATCATACTTTTTTGGTTTGACTTGCCATCTGCTTTGGCTTATGATCAAAACCTTTATATTCTACAGGCACTGGGGTTGCTCTTGCTGGAGTATTCTTGTATTCAAGGGTGAAACGCATTAAGCCCAATCCAAAAACAGCTTGAAGTAGCATTTGGAAAAATTTTGCTGGTAAATGCCGGCTTTAGAAGAGAAAGGAACAGCACAAATGTGTTTTAGATGTGTTAGCTTTTATCAGATTCAGTTTTCTATCTATATATGTTTCACCCTTAAGGTCTGTTAGTGTCTTTCGGATGCTAGGGTTGTTTTTTGTGCAATTCAATTTATTTTCAGAGTTTTTGAGATATGCAAGTTATGCAGATGTTTTTTCTCAGCACGGATCTCACCATTTTTTATTATTTTTTTATAAGTGAAGGCTGAATGATTGACGCTCAATAGCTTAAGTTTCAATTTTTTTTTTTTTTGACAGAAATGTCTACAGCAGCTAGTGAATAAATGTACTCATTAGTAGCAGCCATCACTTACTCTTCCTCTTTTACTTCACCCACGGATTTCCATACTAAATCCCGGGCAGGGGTTCTTTTAGAGCACTGTGAGAGTGCGGAATGAATAGCAAATGAAAAGGGTACAAAACAGAATGATGGCTGGTTTGTACATTTAAAAAACGTTCCTGGGTACAAAATTTATTTTAGCGGGAATGTTCAAGTGAAAATTTTTTCCTGGCGGGCAAAAGAAAATGTCGAATGGCCAGGAAGTATTATATTGGGGCGTTAGCTACCCATGTCAACAAACCATAATTGTTGTCATTCTTAATAATAACGTTAAATTATATTAACCATGCCAAACTTAATTTAGGTGTGGAAAACTTTTGTTACCCGTTAAATTTAATGACATTAAATTTACTTTAGTTGATTACTGTAATTATTTACTTTTGACCAAATAAACGGTTTAATTTTTAAAAATACTTAAACTACGTTTAAAACTAAAATATTTAAATTACATTTAACCACTTGATGTTTGTTATAATTACAAATTTGACACAGAAATCTAACAAAATGGATCCCATCCTACATTGCAATTTTGTACTAGTGTAAAAATTTTCAGCACCATTTATTGGTGATTAAAATTTGAACACAATTTGAATAATTCTCTACATAATATAAAAATTTAACAACATACCTAAATACATATAGAATTGACTTGTAATATTTTATTATTTGTCAATTTTTTTTATTTCCATTCAACAATTTGAATTCAATTTAATAAATATAATTCTTACATTTAGAACCATTATATCAAATGGCCTTACAACCAAAACCAAAAGTGCAAAAATTTTAAATGAATAATTATTTCTTAAATGTTTAGGCAGAGATGAAAATAATAAAACTTTTTTTCCATTCAATGGTATAGTAGTAGTAGAATACTATTGACGATGCATTAAGAAAAAGTAGAGCACAATTTTTACCTATTTTGGAGATAATGAAATAGTAATATGGCAAACAATATTTCCAAATAAATTTTATTAATTATTTTTCAAAAATTATAACGAATGCATTGATATTACATTCTTATTTTTTAGTTGTTTGGTTTATGATATAATACAGTATTATGAAAAGTAATTTTATAGAAAAATTTGAAAAAAAAAATTTATATGAGAGAAATAAAAGCTATTAAGTTTCATTTACCATAGTTGTTTAAAAATTTAAAGCTGTCTTTGGATTCAACCTTATTTAAGGAAAGTTCTTATTTTTTTCTCACAAAAAAAAAAATCCAATTAACTTTTTATTTCATTTTACAAGTAGCATTTTAAACTTAAATTTGTACCAAAATTCACCTCACATCATTTTCTAAATTTTTGTCTCTAACATATTTCTTTTATTTTCCCTCCAATACACTTTTCTATTGAAAAAGTGTCACAAAAACTAGCACATATTCCAATAAGAAAATCTAAAACAAATGATTGGCGCACAACATTGGCGTAGAAGCTTGTTTGCTATAGTATACGAAACCATTTCAAACCAGGGGTGAAAAAAGTAATTTACCTAGTTAGGTACTTACTTGGGCCTGGTGAATATCGACTAAACAATATGACAGGCAACTGCCACATGTATCTAATTATGTTATCTCTCATATTCTTCCACTATGCAACTGTTGGAGGGAAGGAATCAACTTCTTGGCTACCCATATTATCCTGGATTAGCTCCTCATTGTCCACAGTTGTTTTCTCATTTTCGTGCTCTATGAAATATGCATAATTGGGAATTTGATTTCTAATGAAATTATGAATGGCACAATAAGCAATTACAAAAGACGCATGCCAGGTGATCATGTAATATGGCATCGGCTCCTTTAGGATGGGAAATACGTTTTTTATAAGCACTCCAAATGCTCGTTCAATCACATTTCGAAGTAAGGAGTGGCGATGGTTGAATAACTCATTCCAACCTCTTGGTCCTCAATCACGACTACGAAACTTTTGAAGATGCTATCATTGTCTATGATAAAGGGGGAGGAATCGTAGCATGTTCTTGTAAACTGAGTCCACAAGGTAGTACTTCCCTACAATGGCATTGGGAAGCTAGAATCCTCACCCATATAAATGTCCATAAACACTCTCGCATCATTAACACTGCCCTTCTAGCCTGCAAGAACGTACACAAACCTCATGTCCTGATCGCAAGTGGTGACCGTGAGTACATTTTAAGAAATATTTGAACGAGAATTTTGAAAGGCCTCCCTCCTATGTAAATAGGCCTATGCAACAACAATTGTGTCATTTATTGCTCCCACACAATCTTACCCAATTATGTTAATTTTAAGTGTTAACAACAATGATTTAATCACACATATGGAGAGGCTTTCCGTGGCTAAGTAAACTATTACCTTAAACCATGAAAAGTATTTCAGATTATTTAATATTTTTGAATGTGTAATGTGTTGGTTTCTTGGTTGGATTAAAACCTTATCGAATGCAACATTTGCTCTAGTTGCATGCGAACATTGTGATTAATTGTTTTGATTGAATGTTGAAACCGATTTGCCAGTACTCAGTGGGGAATTATGACTTGCCAAAACTAAGAACATGCACACTGTTTCCTCAATAGATACTTGTGACTATGTATTCTCTTTGATGTACCCACCTTCTTTTAATATTTAACAAAATCTCATAAATGTCAACATCCTTTCTACAACTTTCAAATAGCCTTGCATGGTGACCTTTACTGAGTTCAACAATTCACTATCTCCCAGTTAATGTTGACATTAAGTACGGTAGTCGATCAAGAACTATATTCTCTTGCTCTTCCATTAGTTTCACTACAATTAAGCAAATTTACAAACTCATGATCACTGTCACTATAGCGGGGAGACTGTGCCATGTGTTGTGTACTTGCAAACGCTTGGCTGTTGAGGAAGATTGTGGCCAGAGTGTGCAGGCTTGACATTTTGATGTGCCTCCTTATCACAACACAAAATATATATAGCAAGAATAATATATGCATACAATAAAGACAAACTATAATGACATGTTCATGATTTAGGAAATTAATTATCATGCATAACATTGTGGGAAATAGGAAAAAACTTACTTTCTATGAAAATGGACAAATTCGACGGTAACACAATGTTAAAGCCTTCTACGTACTTCTTGTAGCAGTGCTAAAATGAAATTTTGTATTTATTTGTAAATTATACAATATACCATCACATGGTTTGAGATAAGTTCTTACTATTTTACTACAATGTACAACCATTTGTAAGAGAACATTATAATCATGCATTGATGCCCATACATACACAGGCTTAAGTTATGTAATATATACTATGACTCTACATTTTATACACTTTAATATTGTGCCATATTGTATAATCGTGAATGCAAATAACAAGATATGAACCAACCCAACTAAATAAGGGCTTAGCGTGTACCTGGTGATGGAAAAATAAAATAAAATAAAAAAAGGGAAGAGGCAATCATAAGTGTGCACATGAGCAACCAAAGAAGGGATTCAATATGGGGAAAAGCATGTAAAGGAGGGGACCTGGGTGACTATTTTATAAACATGTGCTAGAATGAAAAAGTGAATTGAGACCTAGTATGCATTTATTGAATCAAGATTAGGGTATTAACAAACTTATAATTGTTCCCTCCAGCAAGATTAGTAGTAACATGCCATATTTAACACTGTTAGTTTTGGTGTCCCTAGATAGGCACTAAAGATATATTAGTTCCATATAAATTTGGCATCAATTTCCCATTCACTAATTTGCCCATTATACTATGCGCCACCGGCTAAAAGACTATTGAGAATGAGATATAACATGATCAGAGCATGGTTTACCATTGCTGTGATGACACTGTTACCCGTGAGATATCACTATGTTGGATGTGAACGGTACTGCTTTTTTTACTGTTAATTTGTTATGTTGGTAAGCCACGTAAATTTCCATTGCACGAATTTCAATGACCTTTCTCGAAACACAAGAAACATCCCTATTTTCACATATTCCACTAATGATTTTTTTGATCTTCCAATATTTAATTCATAAATCAAAGTGATGTTGGCGGTGAGTGCCCATCATGCAAGCACAAAGTGCTTTCCATATTCATTTCATCCACTCACCTTTTGTTAAAACATGCAACATATGTGGCTCAAAACTATTTCTAATTTTTTTGCATGATGGGCATTATGTAAAGACTATCAAGTAAAGAATGACTATTGTTTACAGTCATGTATTGGTCACGAAATGTTGGAAAAAAAGGGAACAAAAAAAGCCTCACTCTTAATTAATGAACCTGGGTGCCCACCACATTGAAACATATACTATAGGCATCAAAATCATTGGCAACTATCTACTACTAGCTTAATGTTATAGGTGTTAAAAAAATATTTTTCAGCACAAATAACAAGAGAACTTAGGAAATTGGAAGCAAATATCAAAACAAGTAATGTATTGATGAAAGGATACATCACATAAATTGAAAATAGTGAAACTTGATCTCTCTTTTCAAATATTCAAATATTATTAATTTCTTGTAATAGAAAGCTACACCTAGGAAATTGTCAATTTTTAATTCACTATATTGCCGATTTGCTATTTCCAATAAAGTAGATGAAACTAGTGCCAATAAATGCTTTAAAATATTGAAGTGATGTATAAATATAATATTCACACTACACACAACACCAAACCCTAGTGTTGGTAAGTGTATTTAGACCTCTACTAATTCCGTTTTTCTGTGGACTATATGGTAGCAGTTGAATTTTACACAATAGAAAAGATGCCCCTTCCCAAAATCTAGAGTCATGACTTACTTAACAGAATGCAGCATGATATTCGAGATATGAGAAAAAAAAAACCATATGCCTAAATAGTTAATGTCTATATTCACATTGCATCAACAATGTTACAAAAGATTTTTACACAAGGGTAGCAAAGTAGGAACATGAAATGAAATGACGACAACATTGGTAAGAATAACCAATACATGAAACAACAAATAAAAAAAATCAGCAACATATAAGTCATGATGTCTCCAATAGTCAAGTTTTAACAACTCAAACAACTGAGTACCCCTACACCGAGTTCAATAAGGAAAACAGAATTTAGTGGTAAGATGTATAATGTCCTTTGTAGTCTTTTGGCTTTTTAACCCACATGCAAGAAAAAGAGCAAAGGAAATAGAACATAAAGTAACTAAACATCATCATGTACAATGGAAAACCAGCAGCACTCAAATTATTCGCGTACAAAATCTATAGACAAATTATTGGAGAGAATTAATGAGGTTAAGATGTACATGGGGTTCCAACTTCTTGAAGATGACTCTAGAGATCGGATCGGAAGAATTGAGTGGCCTTGATGTAACAGACGAGTCAGTAATGTGCATTGAGTTAAATATATCCATGCACTCTACTACTATGACATTATTTACCTTTTGTTTTGCATGCCCTTGCCTTACTACCTATGCCTCCAATGCCAAATCAACCATCTCACTTTTATTCCTTTTTGTAGAATAACACCGGTGGGTGTGGAAGAATTAAATCGCATTTTCCCCAACCGTCATGAATAACCAATTTGCTCATTGATATGAATACCGCTTGGACCTCTTTTGTTATTGGCCCTTCAGACAAACATGGGGATGGATGGCTCACCTCGTAAATTAGTCTCTATAGCTTGTTCCTTTGTGGAATTTGTCGGGTGTTGGTCTATATTGATGAAGAAGTCCACTTATTGTAGTCGTAATGAAAAGTTTTGTTAACTCTTCATAATGCGGTATACCTTGGATACAACATATCAATAAAATAGAATGACCATTATGTGCACGTCATGACTAATTAATGGAAAATGTAAACTTAAAACAGGGTAGTATAGCACAATTTATAGTAATCCATGTCCGCCATTGGAAGTCTAACACGAAAATAGCACCACTTGGGGTCCTAACCCACACCAATATGATGTTCGTGGAAGTCATGGATAGACACTAAAAAACTCGTGAATCGATGGTACTTTTCTCAAGGTAGGATTCATTATAATGCTTCCTAACTTGGTTGTGAAGTTGCATTGCAATAACCTCATTGTTGTTTGGAGAAGTTATGGATATCATTTGCCCACCATCTTTCATGTACAACATGATGTGAATGAAATATACTAACTCGTGAGATGACATCATATCCTTAGCAACACCATTTCTTGCTAGTATAAAGGTCCAAAGGTCAGGGACCAAGTAGCACTATATATGGGATTCTTGTATATTGAGTGACCAATTGAAACACAAAGGGACAAAAAATGACACTAAAATAATAGCATGGAAAGATAGGTGGGATCCAATAATAGCATGGAAAGATAGGTTTCTCTCAAGGTGAAGCCTTTGCAGCCAAGCTCATTGGCTGTGGATTCCTCCATCTGACTTCAAGCTTGTCTACATTGACCTTCGCTACCTCTTTCCGTTGCTAAACATTGGATTCAACCGATTGAATTGGCTCATCAACTCCAATTTCATCACTATACTGAACCTCATAGTATACTCCACGGTGCTTAATAGGATGTGAAGACAGAGTGGTTTGGATTTTTCTTTGGGTGGATGTGAATTAATTTCATCTACCCAAACCTTATTAAAGCTTTTTGTGTTGAAACACAGCTGTCCAGATTTTTCCTTGAATTTTCTTGGCATTTTTTCTAAATTTCCGCAACTCACTGAACCTGCACAACTTCACTCTACCTCAATCAAAGCTTTGTGGGCAACCTTCCTTTGCTATTTTAACACTAATATTAGCTGCCAACAACTCTTATTTGGAAGAATTTCTTTGCATTTTCACTTGGCAGACATACAAATTTCGAACGGGTTGACGGGGCTTTTTCGGGTCGCACAATCGGGTTTCTTAAAACTTTCCATGGATCTCTGATCTCTGCTGCAGATATTCATGGGAAGGACTACTAAAGCTTCCTTGTCCCTCGGGACGCCAGTGGGAAGCAAGTTGATGACAGATTGAAGCCCTCGCTCTGTCGAGACGAAGATAAATAGAACCGGGAAATGAAAAAGCTTCAGGTAACGTCTTCTGCGTTGAAGCCACCTGCTGGAATGATGATCAAAGATGTTGGTTCCTCTCCTACTACTGTTTCTAATAGGGGGTCTTCTTTAAGTGATGATGATTCGGACGCTGAACAAGATAACAATGTGCACGTCGACAAGCTGTTTGATGAATTGCTGGAGAAAGCTTTTGAACCTACTTCTTCTAGTATTTCGGTAACTTTGGGAGAAGAAGATTCATTCACCGGGCAAAATCAGCCCTCTAATGGTCCAATGAAGCCTGCAGCTGTCCCAATTAAAACATGGTCCAGTCTATTTAAGACCAACCGTGCTCCTACTGAGGTTTCAAATTGAATTATAATGCAAATGCAGCAATAAAGTGCCAACTTAAGGAAGAAGATCTTGTTCCTGATTCTGAAGAATGGGAGCAAACTCTTATTGGATATGTTGCAGGGAAATTCCCAGGCTTGCAGGCAATCTGCCAATGTGTTAATACTTGGCCTTCTCAATGCGAATTTTCTCTACATGAAAGTGGTTGGTTGACTTTTAGGTTCAAACTCTAGTGGCTTAAATAAAGACAAGGTATCTGAGTCTTCCAGAGACATGGTTGAGAACAAGCTGGATAAAGGTAAGGAAATTGCCTCTTTTAGGGATATAGTTGAGAGCAATCTGGATAAAGGCAAGGAAATTGCCTTCACTGAAGAGCAACACAAGATTATTCCTAAAGACATTCAGGAGGAAACACCGGCTCTTCAAGGCGACCATGACTCCACAGAGACACATGACTCTCAATGTGTTCATCCTGACTCATCTTTAACCAAAGCTTCCAAGGAGACACCCATGGAGCCTAAAGGCAAAGCTAGAAGACCAGTTAGCTGTCCTCCCTCCTCTCGGCCCTCTTTGAACAAAGATAAAGAATCTGCCTCTTTCAGAAACTTGAACAAGCTGGATAAAGGTAAGAAAATTGCCTCTTCCAGGGACATAATCGAGAGCAATCTGGATAAAGGCAAGGAAATTTCCTTTACTGAAGAGCAGCAGAAGACTATTCCTCCTGAGTCAACCAGGAAGTCCAGAAGGCGTGCTGTCAAGAATGGGGATCCGCATTCATCCACCGTTCCAACATGATTCTTGCCTCATGGAACATTAGGGGACTAAACAACCCCCCAAAATATCGTAAGTTGTTTGAAATGCTTCGTAATCATAATGTTTTTGTTGCGGCTATTTTAGAAACTAAGCTTTATTCAAATTCACTTGAAAATCTTACAAAAAAGACGTTCATCGCCTGGTCTTTTACTCATAATTTTGATCATCACCACGGAGGTAGAATTGCTATATTGTGGCTGGAAGATAGGGTTGACTTGCAGGTTCTTTTCCTGAGCGATCAAGTTATTCACTACTCCATAACATGCAAAATTTCCTCCACGAAGTTCATTGTCTCTTTTGTTTATGGCCTTCACTCTATTGCTACACGTCAGCCTCTTTGGGAAAATCTTCTCAGCTTTGGAGAAATGACAAGTATGCCTTGGATAGTGATAGGCGATTTCAATAGTATCCTACGTCCAGATGACAAGCTACATGGTTCAGATGTAACTGATTATGAGGTTAGAGATTTCAATAACTGTTGTGACACTCTCAATCTTGACTGCCTACCAACTATTGGGGCCAACTACACATGGACAAATAAAAAGGTTTGGACAAGAATAGATAGAGCAATTGGAAATTATCTCTGGTTTGAATCCTTTCACTATTTTTCGGTCTATTATTCGGATTTCAGTCCTACCTCTGATTATGCTTATCTTATTGTCTCCACCTCTACTACTAATCCCAATGGCTCAGGATCTTTCAGGTTCAACAATGCTATTGCAGCTCTACCAGAGTTTCTACCTCTAATTGAGAAGAGCTGGATTTCTAACATCCAAGGATACCACTCCTTCCGACTTTGCAAGTTGTTAAAAGGGCTCAAAGCTCCTCTCTGGGCACTCTCAAAGGCTCACTTTCACAATATTGTAGGTCAAATTGAGGAAGTTGAAACTGAATACCAATCTATTCTTATGGCTTTGCAATGTTGCCCAGAAGACCCTACTCTTCAAGAATATTTTCCCCGAATGCTTAAATCTGCTGACTTGAGAAGGGATTTTCACTACCATCTTGCTTGTAATAATCTCAAAATCACCCACCTTGCTTTTGCTAATGACCTAATGCTCTTTTCGAGGGGGGATGTTTCTTCAGTCAAATTTCCAACGGATCTCCTTAATCAGTTCTGCTCAGTTTCTGGGCTATCTATCAGCCACCACAAATCGGCTATCTATCTTGCAGGGGTGGATGATAATGTAAAGGAAGCACTACTTCGAGAAACCGGAATACAGTTGGGATCATTCCCTTTTCGCTACCTTGGAGTACCATTACTTTCCTCCCGGCTCAATGTCTGCCACTACGCTCCTTTATTTGACCAACTCATAAGCCTTCTTATTGGTTGGAATCTGAAATCTCTCTCTTATGCAGGCAGATTGGAACTCATCTGAGTTGTGGTTGGGGGTGTGGTTGTCTTCTGGATGTCAATTTTTCCGCTCCCACAAACTGTTATTGATCGCATTGAAGCGCTCAGTAGGTGTTTCCTTTGGGGCAAAAAAGAAATAGGGAGCTTTAAGCCGCTCGTTGCTTGGGATTCGGTCTGTACCCCCAAGAACAAAGGTGGTCTTGGGCTTCGCAAGTTGAAAACTTGGAACTAGGCCATTCTTTGTCGTGATATCTGAAACTTTCACTCAGAGAAGAATTCTTTATGGATCAAATGGATTAACAATGTCTACTTGAGAAATTCCTCAATATGGGAGGTCCAAGCAACAAAACAGGACTCGGCATTCATGAAAAAACTTCTCAACATGAGAGACACTCTACTATCCAGAATAGGAGGAGTAAATTAGGCGATTGCCCTTATGACCTCTTGGGTACTTGAAAGGCAACTAAAAACAAAACTAGCCTACTCTTACCTAGAGACCCACCTTCCCAAAGCACTTTGGAGCTCTGTGATATGGAAGTCTGATATCTTCCCGCGATGGTCCTTCATTTCTTGGCTTGCCATCCGGGGCAAACTACTTACACTAGATGAGCTCCATTCCTCAACCGCGACTCTACTGCTGTCTTTGCAGCCTCTCTACGGAATCTAGCAACCACCTCTTCTTCTCATGTCCTTTATCTTCGAGGATTTGGACTGAAATTAGGCTATGGATGCACATCCCAAGGAACTTCACATCTTTACGAAGTGTTACTCACTTGCTGTCACGTGGAAAAAGGCTATCGGGAACTATTGGCAAATCTAGATGTACCTCCTTAGCCATTTCTATCTACTATATTTGGGAAGTTCGAAATGTGAGACTCTTTGAGGACACACAGGTTTGCTGCTTTACGATTGTGGGCAAAATCAAATTCCAAGTGATGCGGGCTACTCATTTGGCAAAGCTCTACTAATTGGTAGTATTGTAGATCAAGATTTCATTTTGTATTGGGACAATTTGATTAGGATCTCATTTTGCGAAGGTTGCCTTTCACATTGGCAAACGTCCCATTGTATGATTTGTTTCAACTGGGTCAGCCTTTGGGCTTAGCCTCAGTTTGTAATCTTTTTGGGAGTTATTAATTCATTTACATTTCTTCCAATTTTTTTTTTTTTTTGCAACAGTGGTCCACATGAGCAGTTACCTACTCAATGTTAGGTAACAATATGTAAGAATTACCTACAAGTGACGGTTTGATGTGGAGTGAGTACACAAATGAATGATGCTACTTAAAGTTTAAGTGGGTTGTTGGCCCGAAATTAGTTTCTAAATGAGTTAAATTTTGGGACATACATGTTTGTAAGAATATAGATGTCATAACATGACAATTTTTTTTTCTAGTTGTAGTCACAGTAGTAATAAGATATCATTCAGCATGCATAGTTCATAGTGCATATGTGTATAGAATTGGAGGCACATGTATAGAAGAAAGACAAATTACCTCATCGTAATTTTTTTTTGGCATAACTCAAAGTCCTTGGAGTCGATGATAGAATGAGATGGACTTATCGGTGGTGATGGGGTTTGATACAGTAACAAGAATCTACAAATGAAATTAAAAGATAGTTTTGGAAATGCTTCTGTAACAATACTAATGTGTGACAATTTCATAACAAGTAATGTACCATAGAAGTATAAAATTGAATCTTCACTCATTAACATTCTTAATGAAGGTCGGTGTCAACACAAGATTAGATAGGAGTTGAGATGGATTACCACATGACAAGTACGAATTTAGAGAAAAAGCTAATTTGGGACATAAAATGCGGCTGCAAAAATAAAAATATAATCATGAATAGTGTTTAGATATCCTTAGCAGTAATTTATATTAATTTCTTTCAATTTCCCATGTGGTGGGGGTAATACTCATAGAAGTTCAAATGGAAGTGTCAATATCACAATTCTATGGCCATACTATGTAGCTAGTTAAAATTTCATGGAATACCAATATTAGATTCATTGGCATACTTGTTGACTTATTTTGTTTTGCTAAGATAGCAATTGAGTACCATGACATAGTTTGTGAAAGAGAAAGCCTTTATGAAGTTATCCTAAAAATTTAATATTATTAAGTAGTAGACTTCAATGTTGACTATTCTTTCAACCTGTTTAAGGCTAAGTAGAATTGATGACCACGTTGATTAGCAGTAGATTGAATTTCAAAGGAGTATTGATCAAATTGTTGTAACATGTTCAAACCACACTCAAGGATTTCATATTAACACAATTAAATAGGCCAAGGATTAATGCATAAGAGCTAAAAATAGGATTCCAAAACACATTTCAATGCAAATGTTAAAAACCCTCTTTACTTTCCATTGCAGAACAAAAAAAAAAAAATACAAAAAAAACAAAAAAACAGAAACAGCTACAATTCATTCAAGCAAGTATACAACAGATAAAAAGAAGAAAAGAGATGGCTAGTGGTTATACCAAGATTTCTTTTGTCAGAACATAGGTGTGAATGAATGAAGTCAAGAATTTGGGCACTTCTTTATGAGCAAGGTAGGAACTTTTCTCCAAGCTAAACATCAGAAAACTTTTTCATATGCATTCACAAGTGTTAAGTGCATTCTACAATCTATTCATTGACACAAATAGGGTAAAAAGAACACATAAATAGGCACACATATTTGCAGAGGAGGGTAGAATAAGAACCACATTACCTAATTCAAGATCTTCAAAGCTTAAATAAAAAAGAAATTAAAAATGTAAGTAAGTCACCACTATCCATCAAACTTAGTAAACAAGATAATAGTAGGAAATACTATAAATGAAACAGTTTTTGAGAAACTAAGCAACAAAATTGAACAACAAACGGAGAAATGTATTGAGAACAGTTCAATCTTTGAGTAAAGAAAGCTCCATGTTTGTCAACTCTACTATGTTATGAAATTAGTCGAAATGAGGCTTTTAGTAGCGAAGGAGTGAGGAATGTTTGAGCAGTGATAAAAAGTCACTAGCAAAGGTGGAGGGAACTTGTGTTTCTAGCAATGGTAGCCTAGTGAAACATTTAAAGCATTCTCTTACTTTTATTCTTTTTTCCTTTAATTTCTGATTTTAACCATAACAATTTTGTTGGGGGGTGGGGTGGGGGGGGGGGGGGAGGATGCAAAATAATGTGCTACAACTAGATTGATTTGCAAAGAAACTTAGAAAATAAATTACCACAGTGGATCTTAGAAGACAAAATATTTGGGAACTTACTTGGCCTTCAAGCCCTTGTAGTTACACGACCTGAACTCAAGTATGAAAATTGATGTTGTACCCTAATGGTGGCTGCACATGGTTGTTCACTTTTGGGGGCAGGAAGAAAATTTTGACACTTGGTCTTGAAAAGGTGTATGCTACCTTGGTTTTTGCTTCTTCTTATAGGTAAAGCTACAGATGATGTAATGCTAGAGAAGTATGAAATGGAATTGTCATCAGTAAAAGTAAGCACCACTCACTGATGGATGATGTAAAGGGCTATAGTGAGGATTCTCTTGCTTTTTCATAAAGTTCTATACAAATTTGGGCATTAATTCATTACAATGTGGCAGTTAGTTTTTCTTTAGATGGTAATAAATTTGGGATACCAAATATTTTTTTGAAAAATAAAAGGCCTTACTTTTTTCTAGATACATGACTAACAAAACACAGCCATAGATGCCAATGTTGGAATAGTTTTTTTTTGTTTACCAATGGATATCATTGATAATAAATTACATATCCTCTTTTGGGGACATTAGCACTTGCCTAGTCTTATCATTTTAACTCCAAACTTGCCCTTTTATTTAGAAGGCTCAATTATACCTTACTTATGTATGGTAATGAGTACTAGATTTCAATTCAAATTATAAGATTCAGAAGGTTAGACTCACGAAGGATTTTAATAATAATGATGACGGTGTTAGAAGTTGTACAAAATTTGGTAACTCATATTCCTTTGGAGACATGTTCTTATAATCTTGGATTTAAGGTGTAAATATATTTTATTTATTCTGGGTAAAAGGTGTGTCTTAAGCTTTCAGCAACCCTAAAACCCTAATACTTGTTTAAGCATTAAAGTACCTATTTTGAGCATAATTTTGGAATTTGTTTCACAGGCGTAACATTGATCAAGGTATTCGGTTGAAGTTCATCTTAGAGCATGTGGTAGATATTTACTTTGTCAAGTGGTGCTGTTTGTGCAAACTTTTTTGGTGATTAGTTGTTACGCATAAGAGGTTGTATTCACATACTCATTTTTTTTCTATTACCTTAAATCTTAATTCCAAATAATATAGTTGATATCCGATCTTGTGGCAAGGCGATAGCATTAGCCATCAAGACGATAGATATCAACATTTTGGTTCTAGAGGAGGGAGAAGAGGATGTTGGATGATATCTCTTGGAGACCAACTCATGGACATGACCAGCCCAACCACTTTGTTTCAAACCATTGTGTTTGGTAGAAACTAGTACAATGATGATGAGCTTACAGTCTTTGAATAGAAATGGGAGTTTCAAAAATTTTTAAAAGCCTGACAGAACAAAAGAAATATGGGGGATGGTTAAAGACATGAAGATGGTAAAAACAACTATGGATATAAGAATGACGTGTGAAAGGAATAGGATGAGTTGTATGTTGACAATTATCGGATAATTGCTATGGCTCAAGAATACAGGAGAATTATAAGTCTTTGTGTTAATGACATTCAAGAAATCAGCTAGAAAATCAAAGACAACATCAGAAATTGGCTTAGAATGGATGGCGAAAATGATATACCTTCTCTATTTGCATATCATATTACTAACTTTTCATATCCCTTGGATTTTAAGATGCTAGAAGGATTGAAGGTGTATGATGAAGATTTTGACTTGTTGGACCATCTATCCTACTTTAAGTATGCTATGAAGTTCAAAAACACTCCCATGGAGCTTACATCTGCTTCATCTTCGAGTGCTATGCTTGCTTTCATTGCAGAACATTTGAATGAATTTGAATTGTATCACTAGTGGGTGGGAAGTTTCTTTTTAACTCCATTTCTAGAATGGAGTTTGTAAAGCTTTTCCTATTTACTTGAAAAGAAAACCCACATTTGGTTTGATAGCCTATCTCGGGGCAACATTTTATTCTTTGTGTAATTGGCATTTCTATACCTGTTTCTTCCAATGGAAGAAGTTTGATAAAATAGTCACAGATTTAATAAATATTAAGTAAGAAAAGGATGAGTCCCTAAAATCCTATGTGGATAGGTTTTGCAGTGAGAGTCTATAAGCAGAGAATTGCACTAACTAGTTGGTAATTTCAAGTTTTATAAATGGACCCAACCTAACAATTTTTGTACCATATTGGCTTGGGAGATCTATACAGATGTTTAGGCCATATGGCAAATAGCCTAGAATTATACCAAGGGAGAGAAGGTTAATAGGAAGAAAAGGGAGAATGAAAAGCATGAAAAAGGGCAACAAGATGAGGCTAAAGGCAGAGAAAATTAGAGTGAAGTCAGAAATATGATGTTTGATAGGTTGAGTTTTAATCGATGTAGGCTGAAACCTCATATTCAGGATAGGAATTTGACACTATTGACTAAAAGCTGTGTCGAAATCTTAGCGATTCACAAAGAAATTTTGAAATCACCGATATCATTAATTGTGACTTCACATAAGAGATCTCGGCATTTGTAGTGTGCTTTCCACAACTATTGTGGCCAATTATAATAACTTGAAAAAGGAGATGAAAGACCGTATCAAGAATGACATGTTACACCAGTATATTCAAAGGTGGCAATCATGTAATCCTAGATTCCAATATCGGCCAAGAGGTCAGGGAGAAGGATATAACTTTAGTGGACAACATATAAACTACTACCAAGGAGGGTGAGGCACCCCTTGGGCTTGTACAAAGAACAAGTAAAAATAGGAACCCACCCAAACTCAACAACTACAAGTAAATCCACAGTAGCAACACAATCCTTAAGACAATCCCTAAGATAATAGGAATATGACTGGCATATAATTCATGCCATTTTCATAATTTATCCAAAGGGGCAATCACAAATTGCTATTAAAGCCAATATTAGAATGATCCCCCTAGGAGCTATTACAAATGAGATTCAAACAATCAGAAGTCATAACTTTTTCAAAAAAGATGCAGTGTCTCATATTTATCCAAAAATGATGCCTTGGTAAACAAGGCAATTGTAGAAAATAAGGAGGTGCAAAGAGTGTACATTGATGATGGAAGTGTTATGGATGTTTTGTATATAGACTATATTTCGAAAACTAACATTGAACTCAAAACTCTGAGGCCTACTAACATGTCATTAGTGACTTTTGCTTATAAGGTGATGCATCTTATTAGAATTATTACATTAACTGTCACTAAGGTGGATTACCTCCCGAGATAAGACCATCATAATAGATTTTTATGTAGTAAATACTCACTTACTTTTTAATGTTATAATTGGAAGTCCCGGGATGAATAAAATTGAGTCATATGGTCCTCTTATAATTTGGTTTTGAAATTCCTAATAGAGTATGAGATGGCTTTTATACGAGATGACTAGTATATGGCACATAAGTGTATAGGGGTTGTATTAAAAGGAAAGAAAACTGAGACCCAAAGGATACGTTTTATTAGGTTATTAACAAGGTGGTAACTAAACATGACGCCACACTTAGATAAACAATAAACACCCTAGTATAATTAGAGTAGATGATGGTAATCTCTAGGTCACACCTTGGGAACACATAGACATTCAATAATCAGATGAAGAGCAAGAGGCGTTTGACATAACAGATGAGATTCAATAAGTCATCATTAATAGAGGGCATCTAGATTGAGTTGTTGAAGTTGGAGTCTTTCTCCCGAATGAGTGAAAAACAAAATAATTGACCTACTTTGAAAATATAAAGAAGTGTTTGTTTAGAGTATAGATGATAGGCTTGGAATACGTCTAACACTGATGACCCATAAGTTGAATATTGACCCTAGGGCAAAACTTATGTAGTAAAAGAAAAGAAATTTTGCTTTGCAGAGAAATTGGGTGATCAACAAAGAAGTGGAAAAGTTGCTCTAGTCGGATATATTGAAAGAGATATTCTATCCAACCTGGCTCGCTTACTTAGTATTGGTTATGAAATCTGATGGAAGTTGGTTCATGTGGATGGATTTTATGGATCTAAATAAATATTGTATGAAAGGTCATTATTCGTTGGTCATCATAAACCAAAATGTGAAAGCTATCTTAGGGCATGACATTTTAATGTTCCTAACTGTTTATAAGAAGTATCATCAGATACTCATAGAGGAGGAAGATGGGAAAAAATTGCTTTTATCATTGAGAAGAGTGTTTATTTTTATAAAAAGATGTTGTTTGGGTTAAAAGATATTATAGCTACATATCAGAAGTTGGTCAACTATATTTTCTCTAGACAAATTGATAGGAATATGGAAGTTTATGTGAATGATATGAAGATTAGAAGAAAAAAAACTCGAGATGTGCCAACTAGTTTGGAAGAAACCTTACAACATTGAAGGCAATGGGCATGCATTTGAACTCCAGTAAGTGCACTTTCGGAGTCGGATTAGGAAACTTTTTAGAGTTTATGGTTTCCAAATGGGTTATTAAGGCTAACCCTAAAAAAGTAAGAGCCATTACCGAGATGTCATCTCTTTGCAAGGTAAAAGATGTTCAGAGGTTGATAGGATACCTTGCAGAACTTAACAGATTCCTATTTGGTCTGCTAATCGACATTTACTTTTTCTTCCAAATCTTAAGAAATGCCAAAAGTTTCAAATGGATAGAAAAATGTTAGAAAGCCTTCGAGGAACCAAAAGCCCATATGGCTAGCTTACTTGCGTTTATTGTGCCTTGTCCAGAGGAGTTATTATACTTATATTTGGCAACCTTAAGTAATGTCGTCAAGGCATCTAGAAACCTATACTATATGAGTTGAATCTTATAGGAACTCGAGACTAGTATCAAGAAATTGGTATTGGCCTTAGTCAATGTTTGTTAGAAAATTGAGGCATTATTTCTAACCACATCTCATTTGCATGGTAATGGATTAGCCCATTAAATAGATACTACTCAAATCTGAAGCCTAAGGAAGACTAGTGAAGTGGGCTATTGAATTAGAGGAGCGTGATATGCGATATCAACCCAATGGTGCCATTAAGAGGCAGGCATTGGCATATTTTATTATGTAAATGCTTGTAAAAGGAGGTTCAATAGTTGATCTTGAGGTATCAAACTCGTCATTGTCAAATGATGAGCAGATAAATTCCTAACATTGCATGTTAATGGGGGCATAAATAAAGAAGGAAGCGAGGCTTGTTTACTCATTTGAATTCCTAAGGGAGTCAAGGTCACATATCCTTTGCGCTTTGACTTCAAAGAAACAAATAATGAAATATAGTATGAGATCCTGATTACAAGACTAAAGCTAGCCCAAAAGATGTAGGTAGGTAGGGTCAAGATTGTCAGTGGTTCTTAATTAATGGCCAATTAGGTAAGAGGAACCTATGAGGCCAAGGAAGTGTAGATGAAGAAGTACCATGACAAGTTCCATCAATTGGGCAAGAGTTTCTAGAGCTTTATCATTGAACAAATACCAGATTCAAAAACAAATAGGCTGATACATTGAGTAAGTTAGACTCATTGGCTTTTTTTTTTTCTATTTAACCAAAAAAGTATTAGTCAAAATTTTACCATGCTAGGGTATGGATGAAAAAATGATGATAACCATTAAAAAAGGGGGAGATAAGTGGATGACTCCCATTTGGCTATACTTACATTACAGAGACATGCCAGAGGATAAGAATAAGACCAAAATGTTGAAGTTAAAACCACCTCGATATGTTCTATAGGATAGGATATTGTACAAACGCTATGACCCTTGCTGTGGTGTATTAGGACTTAATAGGTTTATGTCCTTAGAAAAGTATACTTGGGGTCTTATGAAAGGCATGTAAGACCTCATATTTGGCTAAAAAGATTATTAGGTGGAGATACTGTTGGCCCACTATGTTCCGAGATGTTCATAAGTTGATCCAAAAGTGTGTAAAGTATAATTTGCATACTCCAATCTTTTAGAGACCTCAAATGGAATTAATTAACATCTAGAGTTCCAGGCTTTTTACGCAATAGAGTATTGATATTGTTGAATCCTTTCCTAGAGCACTTGGGCGCCTTAAGTTTCTAGCAATGGCCATTGATTATTTCACTAAATGGGTGGAACCAAAGTCCTTGGTCACTATTACAAGTAAGAATATTTTGAAGTTTGCATAGAGTAAAATCATTTACAGATTTGATATTCCCTACAATATTGTTTCAAACAATGGGAAGTATTTTGTAGATGATCTATTTTAGTTTCCCTATGAGGAGTTGAACATCAAATGGAATTTCACCTTGGTAGCCCATCCTCAAGCTAATGGCTAGGTTGAGGTCACAAACTAAACACTCTTTTAAGGGTTGAAAGCTCACCTAGACAAGGTAAAAGGGGATTGAATAGAGCGTCTCTTCAACATTTTATGGACATATTGTACTACACCTCAAACATCAATAGAAGAGACTCTATATAGTTTGGTTTATGGGTTCCAAGGTTGTGATACCAGCTAAAATTGAGCTCTCTAACCCAAGTATGATTGCTTTCAATTCAACTTCTAATGAGAATATGTTGTCCAACTTGGATTTATTAGAAGATAGACGAGATCTTGCTTTCATCAAAGAGGCTCAGTACAAATAGGTTATGGCCAAGTACTATAATGAAAGAGTGAAGGTGAATGAATTTAAGCTAGAGGACCTCAGTACAAGGAAAAATGAAGCTAACTAAGCTAAAAAGTAAGGTAAGTTGGAGGCTAATTGGGAAGGCCCGTTCAAGGTAATAGATGCATCTAAGTCGGGGAATTATAAATTATCCCCTATATAAGGAGAGTTATTGCCTTATATATGACACATTAGTAATCTAAAAAGATTCTATATGTAAGTCATTTTTCAAATTGATTAATTAAACTTCAATTATTTTGGTGTATTTTTATCTCAATGTTCATTAAATAAATTAATAAAAGGGATGTCAGAATTTTGAAATTTAGTTTAGTATGACTCAAAGTCATGCTAAGCTCTGTTAAATTAGAAAATTCACATGTAATCCTAATTTAGCTTACATGAAGCTACTATTTCACAAAACTTCTAAGGTTGATGAAACCTAGAACATTCTATAGGGTGAGGGAACACATTTATTAAGTAAAATGTAGATGAAGTGTACTAACATAATCTTTTGTTCATACACTCATACATACTTTATATATTTGTATTTACAATTGCTATTTATTTTTTATTTTAATTTCTACGTACCTAACCCTATTTTGTAAATATATATCTAAAATGGCTTTTTTCTTTTTATATTGATTGTTGTCCTACTTCTCTTATTGAGCCAGTAACTCTAATTCAGCAATCATTTTGTCCATTGGATCCCTAGGCTCAGAGGCTATCTTCGTACTTTAACTCTGTAGCTTCTCATATGCTTTCTCTAAGTTTGTTTTCTGGGTCCTACACTCAATTTTGAGTTCAAAGATCTGCTTTTTTAAAGGATCTTATTTTTCTTCTCCTCAAACTCTTTGGTGAAAGCTTGGATGACTTGATTTCGGCCTATAACCTTCAAGGTAAGTTGTGGGATCTCGGAAGTAAGTTCCATGATTTTTTTTCTTGTATGTTTGTAATTACGAGTCAAGGTTATCTTGTTGTTGCTTGATAAGTTTAATTATTATTACTTGTTCTCCCTTTTTCTCTTCAAGAGACCTTATAAGTTCCTTATTGGACGAGGTTAGCATTTGGAGTTTGGCTATTGTTTTATGCAGAGTTTCAATTTTAGACTTTAAAAAGGTTCCATCTGCATCCTCATGTAGAGATGCAAGGGTCATGGGAGGTGTAGACTTTTGAAAGAGATATTGACATGAAAATAAAAGAATTTTTTGCTAATAGTTTTGATTTGATTACATAAAAAAAGGCCTATGCACTAGCCTCTTTATTTGTATCCCTAGCTTGAGGCATACCCTTGGAATTATAGGATCTTTTTTTCTTCTCCTCCAACTCTTTAGTGAAGGCTTGGATGACTTCATTTTGGCCTATAACTTTCAAGGTTAGTTGTGAGATCTTGGAAGTTAGTTCTATGATCCTTGTATGTTTGTAATTGCTAGTGGAGGTTATCTTGTTGTTGCTTGCGTGTTTAAATATTTTTGCTTGTTCTCCCTTCTACTCTTCGAGTGACCCTACAAATTCCCTATAGGTCAATGTTGGCATTTGGAGTTTGGCTATTGTTTTATGCAAAGTTTCAATTTTGAAGTTTGAAAGGGTTATATCAGTGTCCTCATGTAGAGATACAAGGGTCGTGGAAGGCATAGACTTTTGAAAGAGATATTGACATGAAATAAAAGATTTTTTCATTAATAGTTCTGATTTGATTACACAAGAAAAAGCCTTGGCATTAGCCTCTTTATCTATATCCCCAGCTTAAGGCAGGATCTCAGACTCAGTGTTTTTCTTAGCTTGCCCTTCATCCTCATCTGGAGTTTGTAAGTTGAAGTCTTTATCCACTTGGTACTCTTGTAGCTTTTCTATACTCAAGGGGGATATCTCGAGATGTTAGATGATCTAAATGAGTGAAAGATCCCTTCTAATCCCTCATTGTCTCTGCATACGATTTGTTGGTTTTATCTCTACCTTTTTTTGGGTTGTATTTAGGTGGATCCTCTAGATTTAAGTTGAGAATTTTTTGCTGAATCTGGATAGCAGACTCATGCTTTCTAATTCCCATTGTTGTCCTACTAAAGTTCACAACAAAGGTGTTGAAATCATTGGTGTGGAACAATTTTCTCATTAGCACCTTTCTGAACTCTCCCTGGTTGATTCTTTTAATTTTTCAATTTTGGATTGAAGGAATTGTTCTCATGCTATAGATTCTCAACCTTGGCATTTTCTTGCTGCATTTTCACAACCTCAGATTGAAGTCACTTCTCATTTTTTTTTTGTGTTGCATATAATGAGGTGCAATGTGGGGTTTCAGATTCTTTTAGTTTGTTCACCTCAGCATCATGTCTCTTAGTTTGTTGGCCTAAGTGATTGACTCAGTCAAGACTGCCAATGCCTATTATGAACTAGTGATCGTTGGTGTCTAAAATAATCCTAAATAATTAGTTGGGTGGAATAGGTTTCCTATTTTATTTGAGGTATTATAGAGGAGGCTGTCAAATTTAATTTGAGATGGGCATGTCACCCATTGTCTTCTGCTCCTAATCCATCCTTTGCACCTCTACCAAAGGTGAGGACTGTCTTGGAGGATGGAAAATGACCGTTTTTATAATGCTACTGACATAGGCAACTTTTTTTGTGGCTGTTTCTTTACTTTTGACCATTTTTATTCTCTTTTCTTTCTAGGCTAGTTCTCTAGTCTCGATGCATCTCTTGGACGCCTTTCTCATAGCCTTTTCACTTTCTTGGGTTGGGCTCTTTTTTCCGAGGTCTATGTCACTTGGTGGCTTCTTTGAGGAAGTTTTAGGTATGTTACAATCGAAGTCATTGGCAAACTTGACCATTGCAAAAGAAATATCTTGTGATTAGTTGCATTGCACAAAATTAATATATAGTATAAATAGTTGGCATATAGTTCTACCCTTTGTCTTTTCCTTTCTTTTCTACTTTGATGGCCCTGAGGCCTTATGTGCGACTTTAACTATTGTTGAACTCAACTTGTATTTAACTAGTTCCTCTTACGTGAATTTCCCAATTGTTTTTCTCTTTAAATTCTCAATATTTTTGGCCTAGGAGCTAAGTTTCTTTCGATTCTTGAAAGTGTCATTTGCTTCCCAATAGTGCCATTCCATTTCTAACCTATAGGGGCTAGTCTTGAAGAAAAGAATCTCTTCTTCCATTATGGTGGGTAGTACACTTCTTCACCTTCTTGATCTAAAAAAGAAGGCAAAATACCCAACTAATTTTGTGGATTTTTCATACAAATGAAATTCTTAAATAAGTTATCAAACTCTTGATTTACCCTTCTTGGCATAATATCTTAAATCCTATGATGGTCCTATTGGTGTTTGGTGCTAGTTGTGCTAAGGTTATACCATAGTAGGTTAGGATCTCAGATATCAGAGGGCATAGAGAAAATCTCATAACTACCTTTAATTGATCCTCGTACACTACCCCATACTTTACGGGAGGTCCCCAGGCTCTATTCTATCCTTGGAGCCCTAACCTTATACTTCTTGAGAATATGGTATTTTTTTGAGATCTTGAACCTCAGCTTCCCTTAACAATGAAACAATGGACTCAATGGTGGGATTGTACTCTTCAAGTAGGTTACTAGTGGTATAGGGACTAATTTCTCTTTCTTGTTATTTCTATCCCCATTGACGATTTCTCTTTCTTGCTCTTTGTTATTTCCCGCACCTCTTTTTCTACTACTACTACTACTTTTGGTTTTTGTCTGCCCATTTCCAAAATACTTCCTTCTCATTGTTTGCTATTATTAACCCATCTTGGAGACAAGTTTTCTACTTCATTGGTTGACGACTTGTTGGCATACTATTCTGACCTACTTTCTACCCTCAATGACCCTTCATATAGTGAATCAGAGGTTGACATACTTGTTTGTAGTGGGTGTTATCAATTTGCTTTTGATGAAATGGGTTTTGATGTGCACCTCAAGGCTATAGGGAGTTGGCAATACGCAACAAGCAAAATAGAATCCAATACTTAACTAACAAAATCACTAGAATCGGCGGAATTGAAACCGAATGGATGAAGTGTCACCATAACCTAGGGTTCTACTAGATTGATAAGACTCAAAAACACCACAAACTAGTCAAGTTTAATAAGCCCATTGTTCTTTACAAGAATAAAGATATTGAATCACTCAAACTCTCAAGGATGTAATGTCACAAAATCTTCTAATGGCAATTCTATTCATGTTGTAGAAAATCGAGAATATCAAGCAGTGGAATTTTAAAATTCGGTTTCCTTCTAGGATCCATACGAAGTTAGATCAAATCGAAGTTTAGGGTTTGTACCTTGGTATTTTCGGATAAGTTGGCTTGCGAAAATTGTTGTTTGTTGAATCATTAGCAAAACCAGTTTAGCTTCACCTCTATGGTATCTATACAACCGATCCAAACTTCTAGTTATTATCACACAATTAACTAGAATAAGAGCTCTCAAAAACTAAGGTGCTAGCTTCGATATTTGATTTCAGTTTTCTCAGAATATTTCTTCTCAATGTTTCGGTTTTTCATTTCTTGATTTTTCTCTCAAGAGGATGGCAGCTATTTTCTTTCACAAAGAAGGCCGAAGGGTTTCTTTTTGTTTCTCTTTAGAGGTTGGCCGAAAATCCTAGTATATATAGCTAGGTTGTAGTGCTAGGGTAAAACTCTTCTAAAAAGTTTTACTTGGGCTACCAAACTCTAGTCTATTTAGGATTTATAGATTCAATAAATCTATTGGTCGCTAAGTACAAGAATTTTATCACATTTGGATTTGGACTTTAAAGTTTCAGATTTTTCAATTGCTAAATCCAAAATTATTTTGGATTTATTAGCAATTAAAACCCAAACTCATTCAGTTTTAAATCCGAATATCGTCTTAAATTGGAAAACCTTAGAAAGTCCTATTCATACTAGGATTTTTGAGATTATTTAAATTCATCATATGAATTTTATACTTTTTTTGGATTTGATCTAAGTGTGCAACCCAATAGGTTCTCATAACATTGGCCACGACATAAAATCTATTTTATGTCATAAGCAAGTGAGCTGTGTCTAGTAACACATCAAAGCTACCCAAGTTATGAGAATGTTAGTAACTTGACATAACCTTATCTTGTGATAGATGTTACTGTATAATTTAATCTTTTTTCCCTAGATACCTTGATTGAACACGAACCATGGAACGTGTCATGCTCGCATAATTCAATATTTGCATTTCTTGATTCCTAAGTAAACTCATCTAAGCAAATGAGCTCGATATCACATATCGACTCATTTGAACACGGCTATGCATTTTATGGTCTCACTCAATCAAGGAGCCCAAAGATATCATTCCCGCCATATGGGAGGCAAATCCTATATTGATCATTCAACATCACACTGCATGATTCATTGCATATTTAATTACTGCTTTTATAGTTCATCCTGTTACGATTAACGTTTGACAACATCAAAACATGCAACTCTTCATGTTGGGATCTCTGATGACCTTAAGTCTAAGGATCACATACATTATCATTACTATGAGACATGCTTATGACACTTTTATAATAATCCATGTAGCATTTCTTATGGCGGGTTGATCCAGTACATAGTTCTCTAACATGTACTCATGTGTTGACTTGATATCTCATATCATGACACATTTCATCAGTCACTACAATACTAGTCTTAATGCATTATCATTGTCCCATTTGATGATAATACTTGACTAGGGATAGTTTTAGAATTATCAAATTCTAAGGACATTATTATATTCATTTATGTTACGCAGATGTATAACTGAATAGAATAAAAATGAAAATGCCATAAACAATAAGCGTTATGATACAATGTATGCCCAAACAATTATTACATGATTGGTCTTCAGGGTATAATTCAACACATGTCATCGCCAAATGGCCTTTATTTATAGAGTACAAAAGGTGTTTAAAAGGTAACAACTAAAATCATAATCATACTCTATAACTAAAAAGGGCGGCCAAGATTCCTTAAAATAAAGAGGAAATAAAAATCCTAAAGCCAATTGAACTTGATAGTTTGGCCCTTTAAGGCTTCCTTTAAACATACAAATTTGGCTACTAAAATTACTAAATAATTTTGGCCATAATTACCTAAATTAAGGCTGCAAAAGTTGGCCATAAGTGCCTAATTTTAGCCTTTGAGAAATAAAATAAAATTACAAAAATTAATTAAATAATTTGGCCTATTATTACACTACAATTTGGCCAAGGCAAGACTAGTGGTCTTCAACTTGAACTTATAATAAGTTAGTGACTTGCAAGTCGTGGTCGCTTGCTTGATGAGCTTGGAGGTCATGAATTAAACCATTAAGGTTTCTTGAACGTGTTTAGCTTTAGCTTTTGTCATCGGCCTTGTAATACTCCTTAATGGATCAAATGCTTGGCGAGTTGGCTTGTCGGCTTCTTGGTTCTCATTATTCTCCCTCTCCTTGAAAGGATTCGTCATCGGATCGTACTCCTCACCTAAATCCAAAGGGGAAAGATCGCCACGTTGAATGTGGCACTAATTGGATACTCAATAGGCAAATCCAGCTTACGGGCATTGTCGTTGATGTGTTCAACCACTTGAAATGGTCCATCTCCTCTTGGATGAAGCTTAGTACGCCATTGAAGAGGAAACCAATTTTTGCGTATATGTACCCAAACCCAATCACCAAACTCAAAGACAACACGTGGCTTGAGTGGCATATTGGTGTGTCCTCTTCTCGATCTGTTAGCGGACTTTGTTATACAACTTTTTCACTATGTCAGCTTCTTCTCACCATCAAGACATGAATACTCAAATGAAAATGGTGTCAAATCCAATAGAGTCAAGGGATTAAAACCATAAACCACTTCAAAAGGTGAATAGTTAGTAGCAGAGTGTACAGTTCGGTTATAAGCAAATTCAACATGAGACAGACACTCTTCCCAACTTTTCAAATTCTTTTGTA
The DNA here is from genome assembly GCA_020080225.1 of Gynochthodes officinalis. Classification (NCBI taxonomy): domain Eukaryota; kingdom Viridiplantae; phylum Streptophyta; class Magnoliopsida; order Gentianales; family Rubiaceae; genus Gynochthodes; species Gynochthodes officinalis. The sequence goes on along the minus strand of CM034625.1, from coordinate 29,076,784 downwards.
TAATGGAACACAACAATTGTTACAATGTCCTATTGACCACCTCTATTTGGCCATCGGATTGTGGGTGACTAGTGGTAGAAAATAACAATTTAGAACCTAGCTCACCCCACAGAGTCTTCCAAAAATAGTTAAAAAATTTAACGTCTTGGTCATACATGATGCATTGCGGTACTCCATGCAATCTCACAACTTCACAGAAGAACAGGTCAGCAACATGTTTGCCATCATACGTTTTCCTACAAGCAATAAAATGAGTCATTTTAGAAAAATAATCAATCACAACAAAGATAGAATCCATACCTCGCACGGATCGTGGTAGTCCTAACACAAAATCCATGGAAATGTCAATCTAATGCTATTGAGGAATAGGCAAAGTAGTGTACATACCATGCGATTGGACTTTAGACTTGGTTTGTCTACAAGTAATGCATTTGTCACAAACCCTTTCTATATCTGTTTTCATATGAGGCCAGAAGAAATGTTCAACTAACACATCTAAAGTCTTCCTAATCCCAAAATGTCCCATTAATCCTTCACTATGCACCTCATGTACTAGTAATTAATGCAAAGAACTATTAGTCATACAAAGTCAATTTTCTCTCATTAAAAACCCTTCATGTCTATAGAACTTACCAAATGCGGCTTCTTCATAGGCTACATAGATTGTACCAAAGTCATGATCATTTGCATATAAATCTTCAATATATTCAAATTCTAACAACTTGGTATGTGAAGAGGAAAGTAGAGTATACTGACGAGACAGTGCATTGACCACAACATTTTTCTTACCTTATTTATATTTGAGCACATAAGGAAATGTCTCAATAAATTTGACCCACCTAGCATGTCTCCTATTTAACTTACCTTGTCCCTTTAAATGTTTAAGGGATTCGTGGTCGGTATGAATAATAAAATCCTTAGGCCAAAGATAGTGCTGCCATGTTTGAAGAGCTTAGACAACTTTGTAGAACTCTTTGTCATATGTTGGTTATCTCAACGTAGCACCATTCAACTTCTCACTAAAGTAAGTGAGAGGTCGGCCTTTTTGTATCAGCATGGCTCCAATTCCTATGGTTGAAGCATCACATTCAATTTCAAAAGTTTTAGTAAAGTCAGGTGAGGCTAATAAAGGTGCCATGCTTAACTCTTGCTTAAGCAAATTGAATGCTCAATCTTGCTCTTCTACCCATTGAAAACCTATAGACTCCTTAATAATGTCAGTTAGAGGAGCAGCCTTAGTGCTAAAATCTTTAATAAACCTTCTATAAAAGCTTGCTAATCCATGAACGCTACATACCCCAGTGATGTTGAAAGGGTCAGCCATTCATGTATAGCCTGAACTTTTTTTGTCATCAACCCTTATCCCTTCAATACTTACCACATACCTAAGGAATATGACTTGATGTGCACAGAACGTACACATCTTAAGGTTAGCATATCATTTTTCAGCACGTAAAGCAACAAGAACAAGCCTAACATTTTCAACATGCTCATCCAAAGATTGACTATAAATAAGGATATCATCAAAATATACCCCAACAAAATTTTCAATGAAAGATCTCAAAACATGGTTCATAAGTCACATGAATGTACTAGGTGTATTGATTAAACCAAAAGGCATGACTAACCATTCATATAAACCATATTTTGTTTTAAATGCAATTTTTCATTCATCTCCCTCTTTCATTCTAATTTGGTGATATCCATATTTTAAGCTACCTTTGTATAAAACTTAGCCCCATACAATTCATCCAATATATCATCTAAACAAAAAATAGGATGGCGATATTTTATAGTGATTTTGTTGATCGCTAGGCAGTCCATGCACATACGCCATGATCCATCATTCTTTGGTACCAATAATGCTAGAACGACATAGGGACTTAAGCTTTCTCGCACATGCTACTTAGCCAATAACTTCTCCACTTGTCGTTGGAGTTCTTTGTTTCTTCGAGGTTGGCTCTGTAAGTGGGGCAATTTGGAATTACAGCTTCAGGAATAAAGTCAATTTGATGTTCAATTCCCCGAATTGGCGGTAATCCACTTGGTAACTCTTCGGGAAAGACATCACTAAATTCCTTCAAAAGAGAAGTCATAACATTAGGCAAATTAGGGTCAAGGTCGTTAGAAAAAAAATAACATTCTTTGAAAATAATTAGAAAAAGTTGATATAAAAACAATGCTTTTTTAACCTCCCTTTCACTAGCATAGAAGTTACTCTTAACTTTCTCCTTTGTTATCTTGTTAGGCACCTTACAGCTATAGCGAGCCGACAATACGTAGCAAGTAAAACAGAATCCTAGACTTAACTTGTGAAATTGCTAGAATTGGTGAAATTGAGACCAATGGATGAAGCGTCGCCTCAACCTAGGGTTCTACTAAATTGATAAGATTCAAAGGCGCCACAAACTGGTAAAATTTGATAAGCCCGTTGTTCTCCCTTATCCTCAACCCTTTTGTTCTCATTGATGAGCTTTAGTTGATCTTCATGGACTTGCTGAGGTGACTCGGGTTGAGAGTGACAGGTTTTCCCTTTATCATAAATGAATACTTGTTAGTTCTTTCGTGATGTCGTGTATCCCTATCAAATTACCATGGTCGTCCCAAAAGTATATGGTTGGCTTCCATCAGGACTATGTGGCATAGGATTTCATCTTTATATCTTCCAATCGAGAAGGCCACCAACACTTGTTTAGTTACCTTAAATTTAGCCTCATCATTTAACCATCTCAATCTATAGGGTCGAGGGTGTTTAAGTGTAGGTAGTGATAACTTCTCTACCAAGTTTGTACATTTGTGCAACTTCTTCCATCAATGATTAAACGACAAACCTTACCTTGTACATGGCACTTGGTATAAATGATATTTTTCCTTTGCTTTTCATTTTCCATGTCTTGAGCACTAAGTGATCTTATGGTCACAAACGCTTTTTCCCCATTTGACGATTCCTCACTTACCGTGTGTAGACTCATTAGGGTAGTAAGTGTTTTTCCCACTACGAATTCTTCTTTGTCGTCAGCCTCAGTCAAAGGAGGCATAGAGTCATCGGACTCACTATCAGAAATCATTTCCCTATCATCCAAGGTAACTATCACTCATCTATTAGGGTATTGGGCAGCTATGTGACATTTGCCTTGACATTTGAAGCAAGTGATATCTCCGCTTCTAGTAGGATGGGTAGGTGGTTCTTCTTTCTTAACTTCTTTTTTTTTTTTTTTTGGATAAGTCAGCCCATGGTTTAGATTCACTCTTTTTATCACCTTTTTTTTTTTTTATCCCAACTACTCTTCCATGGAGACTTACTAGGTATGTAGCTCGGTTTTGAACTTTTCTTCTTCAGTTACATTTCCACTTTCTCAGCCATGTGGACCATATCTTCAATTTCCAAGTAATGGTGGAGTTCGATTACATTGGCTATTTCCGATTCAACATTTGTAAAAATCTAGCCATCGTAATCTTTTATCTTCTTCTATATTGGCTCGGATGAATGTGGCTTCTAACTCAATGAAGTATTCGTGACACTCTTCAAACCTTGTTGTCACTTTACCTCTTGTACAATTCCCTATGATAATAGGATGGGATGAACCTCTTTCTCATAATTGTTTTCATTTCTTCATAAGAGCGGTAGGACGCCTCTATTTCTTTTCCTTGAGGTTACAAGTTGATCCTACCAAATTATGGCATAGTTGGTAAATTCAACTGCTAGCTTCACCTTCTTTTCTTCAAAATAATGGTGACAATCAAAGACCCTTTCAACCTTCTTTTCCCATTCAAGATATGCCTCGGGATCTCCTCTACTTTGGAAGGCTAGAATTTTCATTTTGATGCTTTCCAAATTTCTATCAACTTTGTCAACTTGTTTTTGGCCTCTATAGGAAGCAAAAGTCCCGTTGGAATCTTCACTTTGATCGGAACTTGAGGAACTTTTTCTTCTAGATTTTGACTTTCTTGATGATGACTCATTGATGGATTTAGCCAATTGTTCCATCTTATCGTCATTGGCTTGAAATTTCATTTGCAAAACCTTAAGTTGGTTGGCCAAATTGAATAACTTCAGCTTATACATTTCGTCCAATCTTTAAGGGCCTTTTGTTCAATTGAAGCTACTCTTTCTTTGACATAATTCCTACAAAAGGTTAGTACATCAAAAAAAAAATAATATGGAAAGATTTGTAGTAAGAGTGTATATGAGTAACTCCTGCTATTTTTGCATGTCTCACCTCTCACTCAAACAATCTCTCTTGAATTCGGCTTAGAACAACAATCTTTATCAACCCTTGAGGAAATTTCAACCAAGGATAGCTCAATAAGAATTTATGAATTTGAGAAATAAAGACTTAAGGAAGATTAACAAATTAGGAAACTACAAAAATATGAAATTAACTTGTAATTGGAAGAAAAATGGAAACTAAAAGGAATAGGAAAATAAATCTAACTACAAAGTGGACTTGAATAAGGAAAGCTATTAAATGGAAACTAAATAAATCTGAATATGGACTTTAAAAGGAAAACAAATATGGAACAAAAAAGAAAAAAATTTGGATAGTAAAAGGAAATAAATAGGAAAGACTACTAAAGGAAGATTACTCTAACTAGGAAAACAAGTACAACTAGGAATTAATTCTTGCAAGTAAAATCAAATTAGGAAACAATTCTTGCAGCCTTTTTTGTATAAACAATTTTGGTCAAAAGAGGGTACTAAGGTGCAGAATTTTCATCCAAATAAGTTGCCAAAAGGTGCAGAATTTTTATCCAAATAAGTTGCCAAAAAGTGAATTTCAGCCAAGTGGTACTAGTCAATTCTAAATCCAATTGGGATGAGAAAAGTTAATCACACTTGGATTCTTTTTTCACAAAACACACGTTTCTTGCAATCAAAATTATGGTATGATTCTTGAAGCACTAAAACACTTATTCAACAAGAATTCAAGAATAAAAGATCAAGAGGGTAGCACGGATTCAACAAAAATTCAGAAACAAAATTTTAGGATGCTAAACGGATTTTGAAGGCAGAATTTTTTGGTCACAATTTCTTGAAGCAAATTTCAGCAACAATAATTCAAGACACAATGATTCAAGAACAAGGGTTCAAGAAACAAGAATTCAAGGAACAAGAAATAAGAATTTGAAGAATTGAGAATCAAGGATTCAAGAATCAAGAAACAAGAATTCAAAAAACAAGGATTGTTTTTCTCTTCTTCTTTCCTTCTTTCATTTTTTTCGGTTTTGCTCTTGTTGGTTTTTTTTCACGGTTCCTTCTACTTCTTCTTTTTTTTTTTCACTATAAAAAGAACAATTCACAGAAAAAAAAAATCAACCCGAAGAGAAAAAAAATAGTATGCAGCAATTTAGTTAGTAAATTTTAGGAATCAACACCACTTTTTTTTTTTTTTTTGTCTCCGTTCTTTCTTCTTCTTCTTCTTCTTTTTTTACTTTTCACCAGAAGGAGAAAATTTTACAGAAAAAATATCAACAAAAAGAAGAATAATTCACAAAAATCTTCACAAAAATTATGAATGGACAAAGAAGGAGTTTAGATTTTCAAGGTGAACAACTTCAAGATGTTTGGATTTTTCTTTAAAGAAAATAGTAATTATATATATATATATATATATATATATATATATATATATATATATATATATATATATACATTTCACAGAATAACAAAACCCCAATTATCTACACAAAAGTGGGCAAAGAAAGAAAAGGTTTAATTGAGTCTCAAGGACTAGGGATTTGATTACCTTAAGAAAATATAATTTTCAGTTACAAGGAAGATTGATATAAACAGAATTTTTTGGTTATGGAAGCAATATAAATAGAATTTTGATGTACAAAATTTTAAAGTTACTTAGAGTTCCGGTACCAAACTGATGACCACCTCATAGCTATAGGGAGCCGGCAATACGCAACAAGCGGAACATGACCCAAGACTTAACTTGCGAAATTACTAGAATCCGGAATTGAGACTGAATGGATGAAGTGTCACCACAAACTAGGGTTCTACTAGATTGCTAAGACTCAAAGGGTCAAAATGGTCAAATTTGATAAACTTGTTGTTCTTACAAGAATGAAGAGATTGAATCATTCAAACTCTCAAGGACGTAATGTCACAAAATTTTCTAATCGTTGTTCTACTCATGTCATGGCCGAATGGCCTTTATTTATAAAGTATGAAAGGTGTTAAAAAGGTAACAACTAAATTCCTAATCCTACTCTATAACTAAAAGAGGCGGCCAAGATTTCGTAAAATAAAGAGTAAATAAAAATCCTAAAGCCAATTGGACTTGATAGTTTGGCCCTTTAAGGCCTCCTTCAAGTTTACAAAGTTCGCTACTAAAATTACTAAATAATTTTGGCCATAATTACCTAAAATTAAGGCTACAAAAGTTGGCTATAAGTGTCTAATTCACTTTCAAGAAATAAAATAAAATTACAAAAATTAATTAAATAACTTGGCATATTATCACACTAGAATTTGACCAAGGCAAGACTAGTGTTCTTCTACTTGAGCTTGCAATAAGTTAGTGACTTGCAAGTCATGGACTAGTGTTCTTCTACTTGAGAACTTATTGGGTCGCATAATTAGATCGTATCCAAAGAAGTGCAAAATTCATGTGATGAAATTTTGGTTAATTTAAGAATCCTATTGAGAATAGAAATCTATCGGGTTTCGTTTTAAAGCGGTTTTGGATTTAAAGCGAAAAGATTTTGGTTCTATTAATATTAATAAATCCAAATGAGTTTTAGATTTATTAATAATAATCAAAATGGATTTTATTATTGGAAGATGAAAAGGCAACCATTTATTGGAAAATGAAAAGACAACCATTCATTGGAAAATGAAAAGGCAACATATTGCAATTCATTTTAGAAAATGAGAAGGCAGCCATTCATAGGAAAATGAAAGGCAACCATATGCAGCATGATGCAATTCAATCTATAGAATATGAAATGTGACAGAGCAGCTGTTTCACTTGGGTGAATTATTGAATTCAGACCAAGGAAATCGAAGGACACTTTCATTGAGAGAGTTTTCTTTTAAGCTTTCTTTATTGAAGAAAACTTTGTGCTATTATTGGTGCACAAATTTTCTTTCTTTTCTTCTTCTCTTGTTCAATATAGACACCACTCCTTATTTGAGAAATAAGAACAAAATCGAAATTTGAGTTGAGAACTCAAAATAGAAAACCAATCCTAAGTTGAGAACTTGAGGAATACCCAAGTAACAAAATCTTGCTAGCACTAAAAGAATTTTGTTTTTCTTTCTTTAGTTAATTGTTTGACAATTAACTTGAGGTTTGGAGGCGATCGTGTGGATACCATAGAGGCAAGGCTAGATTGGTCTTGCTTGTGATTCGACAATCAACAATCTCCCACAATCAACAAGGCTACACTACTGGTAGGTAACAATCTTCACTACCAATTTGATTTCACTGTATGGATCCTTGGAGGAAACCAAAAATCTTAAATTTCGCTGCGTTCTTTGATTTGGTTTCCTACAGTGGTATCGAGCCACTTACGAAGGCTCAAATTGGTTTTAAGTGAGAAGCATGCTTGTTTAATTAAATTGTTTATGAACTAGTATCTGAAATTTGGATCTTATGAATATGTTCATTAAATCTGATTTTAATGAAACATATATGATATGTTTATGTCTATTAAATCAGTTTAGAATATTCTTTAAAGTGTTATTGTTGGATATGAATAATATGAGATATATATATGTGATATATATATGAATATGCATGGAAGAAACAAGTTCAGCTTTTCGGAATTTTAATGTTGAATTTCGGGTTTTCTTAATTCTCTTGAGTTTTAGTTTTGATAAAATTTATTAAAATTCAAAATAAGATATGTTGAATCATATTGAGTCCAAATATGTATATGATGCATAATATTGACTTCGGATTTTTCTAGAAAATTTGATAAACTCGGTTTTGTGCTTTGTGCTATTTTGGTTGGACAAAAATCCTAGTTTGGTTGTTGCAATTTTTTTGGAGGCTATTTCAGTTTCAATCTTTATTTTGAGGCTGAAATTAATATGTGAGATATATATATGTGATATATATATCTATATATAATATTAAGAGCAAATTGCAATTTTAAACCCAAACCTTCCATGCATAATATATTATTCAAAATCTGAATATTTGATTTAATGTTAATTGTTATTAATTAATTAGATTAATATATTTAATGGACAATGATATATGAAATGCACATTTTGTGATAATTGAGCATGGTGCATAGTTATAGCCCATAGCCCAATGTGATTGGAAATGGTTTTGTAATGGTTGTAACTAAATATGACCTGCGTGTCATGCCTTGCTAAATTTCTAGTTGTACATTCTTTTCTCATCTAACTCCCCTCGAATGTAAATCGAGGTTTCTCGAAAGATGTAATAGTTAGATTAGAGATAGGATTAGTCTAGAAATCAAGGAGTTCGTGACCATATGAAGACGACCAAAAGAGGCACTTGGAAAAGTTGCTAATACCCTTAGGTTGACCTTTTGGTTCTCTCATTGGCTTGAGAGAAAAAACTTAGTTTGAGCTATAACTATGTTACGTTTATTTTCTTGTTCATGTATGAGATGCATGTTGTGTATGGTTATTGATTAAATATATGATGAGATCATGTATGTAATAATTAGTTAGAAAATTATGTGATTAATTGGACTAATAATTACAATAACCAATTCAAACAAAATGGTGAGATTTTAAACAAATTCCTCAAACCAAATATTAAGTCTAAGATGCCTTCCAATGCCTAGCACTCGTCAAGGCTTCGATTGATCATGTGTAGGCTTGCCAAAGCAAGGTGCTATGATCTCTCTATGTGAGACACGAAAGGTTAAACGTAACATCCGATTGCTAACCATTGGGTTAGACTTAACTAGGTGAACTCAATAGGATTGAGACCTAGAGGCATAGAGTTGGGTTTTAACTTATTAGATGAGCTAGAACAAAGAGTTATTCACCCAACTATCCAAGAGTTATATGGGATATAATTGACAAATGTTGTCTACCTAAATAGCCAGAGTTTTGGGCGATTAGCCAAAGTTAACTCAAAATTAGGTGAAATATGGATCTTGGTCCACTAGAAAGATATTAGATTAATCTTTCGAATTAATATTGAGGGTTATTAATTTGAATAAAATAGTGGGAGTAACATTTAACAAAAGTCCATATTAAATGTTCGCATTCATGATACTTATTTTGCATATTTACATTGTAGATAACCATGGCAAATAACACTAACAATAACACGTTATCATCGCGATCCGTCCTTGAGAAGGACAAGTTAAATGGGACAAATTTCCTAGATTGAGTACAGAACTTGAGGATAGTCCTCAAGCATGAGAAAAGATATATGTTCTAGAAGGACCCTTACCTCGGGAACGGAGGATGGCGCTACAAGAGTTGAAGGAGATGCTTATAGGAAGCATCAAAATGATGCTCTAGACGTTGCTTGCCTCATGCTTTCTACCATGAACCACTGAGCTTGAAGCAACATGAGAACATGCGAGCGTATGATATGATTCAACACCTTAAGCAACTATATGAGGAGCAAGCTCGTCAAGAGAGATTTGATATCTCTAAGGCGTTATTCGGTCTTGAGAATAGCGGAGGAGCTCCTATTGGCGCTCATGTACTCAAAATGATTGGGTACATAGAAAGCCTTGAAAGATTAGGTTTTCCATTAGGCGAGAGTTGGCCAGCGTTATCTTGCAATCGTTGCAGATAGCTATAGTCAATTCATTCTTAATTACAATATGAATGAAATTGACAAAACTTTACTGATTACTAGGCATGTTGAGACTGAAGCTAACATGAAGAAGTCTAAGCCCAACGGTGTCCTCATGATTAATAAGGGCCATAAGAAGGGTAAGACAAAATCAAAGGAAAGGACAAGAAAGTCAAGTCCAAGTCCTTTACAACTGCACTAAAACCTAAAAGAAAGGTTGCCAAGGTTGCTAAGGAAGGAAAATGTTTCCATTGCGGTGAGGCCAGGACATTGGAAGAAAGCGCAAGGTTTACTGGAAGAACTTAAGAAGAAGAGGAATGAAAATTCCACTTGGTATTCATGTTATAGAAATTAATTTATCTACTTCTTCTTCATGGGTATTAGATACCGGATGTGGTTCTCACATTTGTGTGAATGTCACGAGGCGAGAAAAAGTAGAACTTTGGCTAAAGGTGAAGTCGACCTACGAGTGGGGAATGGAGCAAGGGTTCTTTGCATTAGTTGTAGGGACTTATGTCTTGAATCGCCCTCGGGGCTTGTTTTAGAATTGAATAATTGCTATTATGTGCCTTCCATTCTGAAGAATCTTATTTGATTTCTTGTTTGGGCGAGTGGATTTACATTTATAATAAAAACAAATGTTGTTCCTTTTATTTAAATGATATCTTCTATGGAAGTGCACAAATGGTTAGTGGCCTTTATGTTCTAAATCTTGACATGCCTATCTATAACGTAAATACTAAAAGGATTAAATTAGATAATTTTAATCCAACTTATCTACTGGCATTGTCGTCTGGGCCATATAAATGAAAATCGCATTTCCAAACTCCATAAAGATGGACTTTTGGACTCATTCGATTTTGAATCATATGAAATGTGAATCATGTTTATTAGGCAAGATGACCAAAGCCCTTCACAAAACATAGTGAAAGGGCAAGCAATGTATTGGAATGAATACATCTTGATGTATGTGGACCATTCAATACACAAGCTAGAGGTGGTTTTCAATACTTCATTGCATTCTTGTATTTGCATAGATACGGCTATGTGTATCTTATGAGACACAAGTCGAATCATTTGAAAAATTCAAAGAATTCAAGAATGAAGTTCAAAACCAACTTGGTAAGAGTATTAAAATACTTGATCGATCGAGGAGGTGAATACTTAAGCCAAGAGTTCAATGACTATCTAAAGGAGTGTGGGATAGTCTCACAACTTACTCCTCTGGAACACCACAATGGAATGGTGTGTGCGAGAAGAGAAATCGAACTTTATTAGACATGGTTCGGTCCATGATGAGTCATGCAGATCTTCCAAAATCATACAGGGACATGCTTTACTTACAGCTATTTTCACACTAAACCGAGTTCCATCTAAATCAATTCAAAAGACACCATATGAGATATGGACTGGGAAGCGTCCTAATATGTCTTTTATGAAGATTTGGGGATGTGAGGCTTACGTCAAACGTCAAGTCTCCGAAAAACTTGGACCCAAATATGATAAATGTAATTTTGTGGGGTATCCTAAAGAAACAAAAGGATACTATTTCTATTATCCCAATGAGAACAAAGTGTTTGTTGCTCGGACTGGTGTTTTTCTAGAAAAGGAATTTATTTCTAGAAAAACTAGTGGGAGACAAATAGAACTTGAAGAAATTCGAGAACCACAAAATATTACTGAACTTGATGAGATGGAAATTGAGCAAACACCACAAAAGGTTGTGGAACAAGTTGTTCAAAAGACACAAGCCCCACGTTAGTCTACTAGGATTCATCATGAGCCACAGAGATATGGATTTCTTGTGACTAAAAATGGTGACATCTTGCTAATAGATCAAGATGAACCTACGACCTATCAAGAAGCTATATCGGGGCGGACTCGAGAAATGGCTTGAAGCCATGAGATCTAAGATGGAATCCATGTATACAAACCAAGTGTGGACTTTGGTTGATCCACCTGAAGGAGTAAAACCCATAGGGTGCAAATGGGTCTTCAAAAAGAAGACTGACATGGATGTTGAAGTACATACCTTTAAGGGACGATTGGTTGCAAAAGGTTTTAAACAAGTTCTTGGTATAGACTATGACGAGACCTTTTCACCAGTCGCAATGCTTAAATCTATCAGGATCTTGCTTGCGATAGCTGCATTCCATGATTATGAAATCTGGCAAATGGATGTCAAAACTGCTTTCCTTAATGGAAATCTTCTCGAGGATGTGTACATGACACAACACGAGGTTTTGTCGATCTAAAAAAATGCTAGAAAGGTTTGTAAGCTACAACGATCCATTTATGGGTTGAAACAAGCTTCTCGAAGTTGGAATCTTGTTCGATGATGTAATCAAAGAGTTTGGTTTCATCAAGAATGAAAATGAACCTTGTGTCTACAAGAAGGTTAGTGGGAACAACCTTTTGTCTTCCTAGTATTGTATGTAGATGACATATTACTTATTGGGAATGGCATTCCATCTTCTGATCAGTAAAGAAATGGCTAGGAAGTTGCTTTTCAATGAAAGACTTATGTGAAACAACCTATATATTAGGTATCAAGATCTATAAAGATAGATCAAGAAAACTGATTGGCCTAAGTCAAAGTACATACATAGATAAAATGCTAAAACGGTTTAGCATGTAAGAATCCAAGAAAGAGTTCTTTCCTATGAGACATGGAATTAGTCTCTCGAAGGAATATTGTTCTTCAACACAAGAAGAGAGACAACGCGTGAGTAAGATTCTAAACTCATCAGCTATTGGATCTTTCATGTATGCCATGTTATGTACTCATCTCGATGTCTCATATGCTTTGAGCTTAACGAGTAGATATCAAGTAGATCGGTGAGCGTCCATCTGGATCCTTTGTCAAAAATATCCTTAAGTACTTGAGAAGGACTAAGGATTTGTTCTTGATATATGGAGGTGAGGAAGAGCTCAATGTAGCTGGTTACAACGACACAAGCTTCCAAGCGACAAGGATGACTACCGATCGCAATCGGGTTATGTGTTTTGCTTAAATGGTGGTCTTTGTGAGTGGAAGAGTTCAAAGCGAACAGCGATAACCGACTCTACAATAGAGGCCGAGTATATTCTTCGATGCGGCAAAGAGGCGATTTGGATCAAGAAGTTCATTCGAACTTGGGGTTGTACCTAGCATTGCCAATCCAATTGTGCTCTATTGTGACAATAATGGAGCCATTGCGCAAGCTAAAGAACCCCAATCTCACCAACGTTCCAAACATATGCTTGACGTTTCCATCTTATCAGAGATAATTGAGAGAGGATGTGAAAATATGCAAAGTACCAATGATGATAATATAGGTGACCCGACAAAGCCTGCAGCGCGGCGAAGCATGATCGTCATACTAGATCATTAGGCATTAGAGATGTCGATTGGTCTTAGTTCAAGTGTAGATCATTAGGCATTAGAGATGTCGATTGGTCTTAGTTCAAGTGGGAGTTTGTTGGATTATGCCTAAGAACCAATCATATGATGATGGTATATGCATATATTGTATCATAATGTTCATAATTAATGGCACTAATTATTATGTTTATCTTATATCTGCGTTTTATGAAATAAACATATTAATGTCCCAAGAATTTAATTATTCTAAAATTATCCTAGTCGAGTATTATCATTAAATGGGTCAAGGATAATGCATTAAGATAAGTATGTGTAGTGATTGATGAAATTGTTCATGATATGAGATATCAAGTCAACACATGGGTACATGTTAGAGAACAATGTACTGGATTGACCCGCCATGAGAAATATTACATGGATTATTATATGAAGTGTCATAAATATTTCTCATAGTGATGATGGTGTAAATAATCCTTAGACTTGATACTACCAAGCGTTACGTTGCAGTGAACTATAAAAGTAGTAATTGGATATGTAATAAATCATGCAGTGGGATGTTAAGCGATCAAGAAAGGATTTGCCCCTCTTATATAATGAGAGTGATATCTTTGGGCCTCTTGATTGAGTAAGACCATAAAATGCATGGCCGTGCTCAAATGAGTCGATATGTGATATCGGACTCATTTGCTTAGATGTGTCTACTCGGGAATCAAGAAATGAAAAGATTGAACTATATGAGCATGACACGATCCATGGCTTGTGTTCGATCAAGATATCTAGGGCAAAGGGATTTAATTACACAATAATATCTATCACAAGAAAAGTAATGTCGAATTACTAATATTCTCATAACTTGGGTAGTATTGATGTGTTGCTAGACACCGCTTATTACTTTTGGCATAAAATATATTTTATGTCAATGCCAACATTATGAGAACCTATTGGGTCGCACAATTAGATCGTGTCCAAAAGAAGTGCAATATTCATGTGATGAAATTTTGGTTAATTTAAGAATCCTATTGAGAATAGGAATCTATCGGGTTTTGGTTTTAAAGCGGTTTTGGATTTAAGCGAAAAGATTTTGGTTCTATTAATATTAATAAATCCAAAATGAGTTTTAGATTTATTAATAATAATCAAAATGGATTTTATTATTGGAAGATGAGAAGGCAACCATTTATTGGAAAATGAAAAGACAACCATTCATTGGAAAATGAAAAGGCAACATATTGCAATTCATTTAGGAAAATGAAAAGGAAGCCATTCATTGGAAAATGAAAAGGCAACCATATGCAACATGTTGCAATTCAATTTCTAGAATATGAAATGTGAAAGGGCAATGTTTCACATGGATGAATTATTGAATTGGATCAAGGAAAGCAGAAGGACACTTTCATTGAGAGAGTTTTCTTTTAAGTTTTCTTTATTGAAGAAAACTTTGTGCTATTATTGGTGCACAAAATTTCTTTCTTTTCTTCTTCTCTTGTTCAATATAGACACCACTCCTTATTTGAGAAATAAGAACAAAACAGAAATTTGAGTTGAGAACTCAAAATAGAAAACTAATCCTTAAGTTGAGAACTTGAGGAATACCCAAGTAATAAAATCTTTGCTAGCACTAAAAGAATTTTGTTATTTCTTTCTTTAGTTAATTGTTTGACAATTAACTTGAGATTTGGAGGCGATCGTGTGGATACCATAGAGGCAAGGCTAGATTGGTCTTGCTTGTGATTCGACAATCAACAATCTCCCACAATCAACAAGGCTACACTACGGTAAGGTAACAATCTTCACTACCAATTTGATTTCACCGTATGGATCCTTGGAGAAACCAAAAATCTTAAATTTCGCTGCGTTCTTTGATTTGGTTTCCTACAATATTAATTATAAAAGAATAAATGAAATGATCAAACTTGATTTGTTGACACATTTTGAAAAAAAGGAAGAAAAGTGTAGATCATGCATGCTAAATAAAATTCCAAGAAATAGTTTTCATATGATTAAAAGACAATCAAATAAATTAGATCTTCTATATAGTGATATTTTTAATTTAAATAGTACCCCTACATTTGGTGGTAAAACATATTTTGTTATATTCATTGATGATTATATTAGATATTACCATATATGTTTGTTACACACAAAAGATGAAGTAATGCATGAATTTGAGATTTACAAGGCTAAAATTGAATTGCATTATGAATCATGTTTCCAATGTCTAATATTTGATCGAGGTGGAGAGTATTATTGAAATTATCTATTTGAGTCTAATGGCATTAAACATGAAATGATTGCTCCCTATGTACCTCAATAAAATAGCGTGATTGAATGAAAAAAAATTGTGTGCTAACATAAATTATTAATGTAATGTTGTCACATTCAAATTTGAACAAAAGTTTTTGGGGGTGAAGTAGTATTTACTACTTACTATGTTTTGAATAAAGTACGTAATGGTCATAGAGCTAATGATTTAATTTTTAATTAGTACAATTATTGAATCAAGGGATACTATTTGATGAAAATAGATTCACTCCATACCCAAAAATAATTGAGAATATTTTAAAACAGATCAAAACAACCAAAGAAGATGGAAATAACAATAATTGAGTCATTTAACAAAGAGGAGCAAAAGAGCCGAGAAAGTAAAGTTTTTCAACTCAAATTTTGCTACTTGTTGAAGAAAGAAGGGACATAATATGTAATAAAATATTTGATTGTTTCAACATTAAAATTGATCCCAAAATATTTGAAGAAGTGATGAAATTAAAAATTCTTCATTCGGAAGGAAATAATAAATAATGAAATAAACTCAATCATTGTTAGTGTTAAACTAGAAGTTTGTTGATTTACCATGTGGTTCCAATCCAATTGATTATAAGTGGATTTTCAAGAAGAAATTGAAAGTTAATGAAACCATTGATAAGTTTAAGGCAAGGTTAGTAGTCAAGGGCTTTATACAAAAGCATGGTATAGATTATTTTGATACATGTTCACTAGTGACAAGAATAGACATAATATTGATTTTGCTTACACTTGCTACAATATTAAAATAGATAATTCATCTTTTGATGTCAAAATGGTATTGCTTAATGATGAATTGGATGAAGAAGTGCTCATAAAACAACCTCAAGAGTTTGTTGTACATGAGTTAGAGTATAAAGCATATAAACTTATTAAATCCTTGTATAAATTAAAACAAGCATCTAAATAATTGCATCAAAAGTTTGGCCAAGTTATACTTGCTAGTGGATTCAAGATCAACAAATCAAACAAATGCATATTTAGTAAGTAAAATGAAGGCAAAGGTGTCATTATATTTTATATGTAAATGACATGTTGATTTTTGGTACTCACTTAGAACATGTCAATGAGACCAAAAGGTTACTATCTAGGAAGTTTTAAATGGCAGCGTAGGTGAGACAAATGTCATCATAGAAATAAGAATCAGAAGAGAACAAGGCAATATTATGCTTTCTCAATCTCATTATATGGAGATGATTTTTAAGAGATTCATTCATTTAAATTGTAAGCCAGCTTCAACATGTATAGATCTTAAAATTGTGATATAAAGAATGATGACATCTAGTGTTCCAATTAAATTACACTAAGGTAACTAGATGCTTGATATATGCTATAACTTGCACATCTCAAGACATAGCCTATACTATTGGAGTACGACTTAATCACAAGCAATCTAAGTAAATTACATTGGTTGGGTGTAACAAGAGTCTTAAAGTATCTAAAAGCCACATAAGACTATGGCATTTGCCATCGTGGATATCCTTCAATTTAGAAGGGAATTCAGATGTTAGTTGAGTAACAAATAAAGATGATCACTAGTCAATAAGTGGTTAGATCTTTATGTTTGATGGAGAAATTGTTTCTTAGAGTTCTAAGAAGCAAACTTGTCTAACCAACTCCACCATAATAGATGAGTTTGTAACTCTAACTTTAGCTAGCAAAAAAGATAAATGGCTTCATAATTCACTCTATGAGATACCTATTTGAACAAAACATATCTTATCTATCTTACACTCCGTGATAATAGTTTAACTCTTACAAAAGCCTTAGTGTGTAATAGAAAATCAAGACACATTGGATTGAGATAGTTATGTTAGAGACTTGATTACTAATAGTGTTATCATAATTGACTTTTTCAGGTCAAAAGAAAATTTAGTTGATCATCTGACGAAAGGTTTACTCAAAGACTGGGTGTATAAAATATCAAAACAAGTGGGATTAAAGTCCAATCGATAGAATCATTAATGGTAGAACATCAATTCAATGCTAGATATAATGTTTAGTTAATGCTAGATATAATATCTACTCTTAAATTTAATGAGTCAAAGTATGTCATTCTAGTAGTTTATGTACTACATTTATATCCCATGAGAGAGAGTGCTAATATTCCATTTAAAAAAAAGGATGAATGTTAGATTTAGGGCATCCACAAACCTTTTGAACTTGGCTTTGGACACATTCATGAAAGAACAGGGATGTAAGACCTAATGTTCACTTGTATAACATATGGAAAGAAATAGATTTGTGTGCATCAGTTCATATGGTTAATCTACTATACAAATGATTCAAAACTTGTCTACCATTTTGTATTGATCAGTTATAAAGAACCGTAATTTTGGTATTGGTTCAATCGAAACATACTACTATTGATATATAGATTATTAGGATTTTTGGTGATTCTTTAATTAAAAGTCTTTCTAATACATAAAAAATGGTAGGGGATTGTTGAAGATTTTCAATGTATGAAAATAAAAGGAACCACACTATAGCATGACCCAAAATCACTCCACATGTAGCTCAAGGCCAACTACTTCAAAAGTGTTGTTGGGGCTTATTGGCAAAAATGAATCAATATAGATAGTCCTTTGTAGCTCACGGTGATTGGATTGATGCATATTGCTTGAAGAGAAATTCCTATCGAAATTCCTTATGAATGTTTAGGAATTTATCATGAGATTTATGGAGACTATCTAATAGGATGAAGTATAATAATAATAAAAAAAAGAAATTATTTTTCTATACATTCAAACTACAGTTGGATATATTTTTCTTTATCGAAAAATTGAAAAAGCAATATATGGGTTTTCTTGTGCCTGTTCATATGGTATTTAGGAATTCTATGATACCAAATTGAGATATTCGCGGTTTAGCTGGGTTTAGAGTTTTAAAATTTATGTGCGAATTAAAATGAGAAAAAGGAAGTTTTGAAATCACTGACTCTAACCTATTGTTGAATCCCATTTAGCCAAATATGGAGGTATTTTATGGTACAACATGCCAATATGGTATTTCATAATAAAGCGATTGATGGAACTACCATGAGACATTTTATTAGTCAAGTAATAGATCACTTTGGAATGACATATATGTCACACATCCTGGATCAAGTAAAAATATTGGGTTTTCAACAAACTACTGCTACATTTATTTCATTAAGAATTGCTTATCCTTTGACAATACTTTCAAAGGGATGCCTAGTTCAAGATGCTAAACTACGAAGTTTGATTTTTGAAAAACACCACCATTTTGGAAATGTACACGTAGTGAAAAAAAAACTACATCAATCGATTGAAATCTGATATGCTATAGGTGAATATTTGCAAAAGGAGATGATTTCAAATTTTAGGATGATTGACCTTTTTAATTCTGTTCATATAATATCTTTTTTTAGGAGTTAGAGGAAATGTATTTTAGGTGCATCAATTAGTAGGTATGAGAGGATTAGTGTTTGATCCTCAAGAATAAATTACTGATTTACCTATTTAAAGCAATTTATGGGAATGACCCTCTTTAACAGAATATATCTTCTCTTGCTATGGAGCTTATAAGAGGTTGTATGAACATTAGATGCGAGATATCTCACACATAGACTAATTGAAGTAGTTCAATACATTGTTGTATATCGAATAGATTGTGGCATCACCTAGGGTATTTTTGTGAGTCCTCTAAATGGGATGATGTTGGAAAGGTTTTTTATTCAAATATTAATTGGTCATGTATTAGCAAATGATATATACATATGGGTCCATAATATATTGACACTAGAAATCAAGACATTAGGATTGTGCTTGTTAATTGATTCAGTAGTTCAAGGCCAACAACTTCAAAAGTCTTTTGAATATTCATGCCACGACATGAGAAAAGCTCACACCACAATGTCGGGGATGGTGTTGATTTTGGAAGCCGAGTTAGTGCTCCACATTTGTGGAGTTTAAATTATTTGGCTGCTGGTCATGACTTAATCCGTGGTGCAAGTATAAGATAGGCCGTAGTGTAAGTCAATAGTCAAACTCGAATGATGGATTTTCCAGTTTCTACTTTCAATTGAAAAGTTATGATTCAAATTTATGTCTCATATAATGTCTAGAGATGTTTCATTGTTTATATAAAGATCAATTTGGGGCTATTGTTGCAAAAAGTAGTCAACAAATGTTAATTTATTTTATTTTTATTTTTGCATTTTCTATCCTTTCTTCTTGTATGTTGAGATGTTAAGGGCATAGTATTATTAGCTAATCTTTATCTGGTGATAAAGGATATTGTCTTATATCTCTTGTATCTGTGGCGGATAAATGAAGCCTAGAAGAAAGTATAGTATCTACTTGATTTGAAGTCAACTCTTTCATTTGAGTCATCTTATTTGCTTGATCCTTTTGTTATTCTATCTAACAACCTTAACAAAAGCTTAAGAAGGAAAAAGAAAAAGAAAAAAAAACACATAAAACCTATATGTTGGTCATTCCTTTTTGACTAATAGCGAAAATTGATGGACTACAAGTCAGCGATTTGTAAAATTAAATAGTTAGATGGCTAAATATATTAACGCAAAAAGTTTAGTGGCCATGTAATTTACAGGAAATATAGTAGATCTAATTTTTGAAATGTGGAATGGACCTCGAGCTAGTTCAACGGAGGCGATTATCAGTTCTTGAGATAAAAATAATCAACTATTTGGAAATGGTTGTATAAATCAACTTTGGAAATGGTTTATTAACCGAGGTTGCTTCTCTGTTTGATTCCAAGATTCTTGATTTTTCCATGCCAACTCCATCCAACGATAACAACAAATCGCAAGATATTTTCAAAATTCCATACTATTTTCCAGAATGGTAGGTATACGTGTGTGTGAGATTAAATGCTTTTCATGTGGACATTTGCTTCGATCTTCAAATTTCATCCTCCATCGATGCCTAGTTTATGATATATATAAATGGTTTGCATCTTTGTTGCGAATCAAACCCGCAACAAAGTTCTCGACTCCGGTTATGATCCATTAGTGTCATAGAATGCACCAATGAAGATGGATGGTTTAGCAGAAAATTTTGCATTTCATATTGTTGGGTATTTAATATAACTCAAGTTTATGTTCTAATATAAGCTTAATAGGTAATGCACCTCTGTAGTGGGCCTGTATGGGCAAGAGCCCATTAATTGGTTTTAACCCTAGTGTATCCCTATTTATATGCTATGGAGCGTCGTGCTAGGTATTCCAAATTAGATACCTAGGGTGTAATGCTTCAAGCAATCGCATATACTATTGCTTGACTTTAAACCCTAACAATCTTAAAGCATTAGGTATCAAATATTTGGAGAGAAAAAAAAAAGGAAAAAAAATTCGTGAACAGTACGTGAATAGTGCCGCAGGGGTATTTTAGTCCGATTGAAAGTTGACTTTTTACTCGGTGTGATTGAGGCAAAGGAGAGTCCATCTCGTGTATCTCGATGAGAGGAATCCATTGGTGGTGTCGGTTTTTGATTTGGTGACCGGAAGGCGGAGAAATCGTCATTTAAAGTCGCGGTGGTGACACTTCCAACGCAATTTTAAATTGTTGTGGTGGTGGCGTCACGGTGCTTGTTGGGATTTGTTCCTTGTAGTCGCGCTTCATTTTGGTAATGCAGACTCCGATCGGTGAGCGGAGGCGGCAAAGATGAAGTGGCGTCGTTGAAGCCGCGGTATTTGTTGAAAGCGAAGAGAAACAAAATTCTTTGCAAATTTATTTTGACCCGTTTGACCGACCCATCTGGACTCTTTGACTGTTTGACCACCACCCACTGGACTCTTTGACTTTGACTCACTCGGTTTGACCGTTGATTTTGACCAGTACCGACTTTGACTATTGACTAGAGTTGACTTTTAATTTTGTCCGTCGAAATCAGTGCACTTATTCTATTTTCCATTCTTACTTATTAAAAATGGAAAAACGCATGCCAATTGAGATGGTCAAACTTCATATTTTTAGTAGATGCGAATTTAATTCATGGAGCGAAAGACTATGTTTGGTTTAAAATATGAAAATATTTTTATCTTGTTTGAGTACATTTCTTGATACTCTGAGGAAGTTGATGAGTCTCAATGGAATAAGGATGATGACACGCAAGGACTATTTATTGAAGCGTCTTTGGGCGTCTTACGTAAGTTTATAGCAAATTTAAGGCTAAAGAAATGCAGGACAATTTAGATGCTCAATTTAAGAAGGAGGAGGAATTGTCAAAAACACATCTTGATGACAAATTTATGGAACTCAAATTCAAGGAAGATATGGAAATCACTCCTCAAGTAACTGATCTAGAAAATTTGAGATCTAAATTGACCAGTGAAAACATCATCGTTTGTAATCCTTTTCTAGTTGGTGCCATTATTTATAAATTACCATCTGCGTGGGATTCTTTCAAAACTGAGATGTACAGGAAAAAGTGCGGTGGGGTGGATGATCTTAAGCGATTCATTAGAATCGAGAATGAAAATCGAGTTAGGAATAACTTGGAGATGGTTAGACAAAGAATAAGTACCGCTAACGTGAGAACAAATCCCAAGAAATTTCCTAAGAAATCCAAGTCACACAGAGTGAATCTCAACAATTGAATGCCAAAAAGCCTATCTTTAAGAAAAAGAAGGGCAAGTGCCACAATTGTGGGAAGTGGGGCCACTTTGCAGCAGATTGTAGACAACCTAAAAAGGACAAATTTGGCACACCAAAGAAGAAAGCAAATATGCTAGTACAGAAGACTGAGCCTAAAAAATTTGTTGCTATGGTGGGAAATAATGAAAAGGCCAGTACTTCTTTAGAATGGTGATTAAATTCTGGGGCAACGTGCCATGTCTGCAAAAATAAAAAGTTATTTGATGATGTTGTTGAGGCCAATGAAACTATTGCTGTGGCTAGTGGGGCAACGGAGACGGTGACTCACACTGATACTGCAAATATGAGCCTTTCTTCAGGTAACTTTTAACTTTAAAAGATGTTAAAGTAGTTTCTGCTATTTAAAAGAATTTAATTTCTATTAGTTGCTTAAACAATACTGGCATGAGCATATTTATTTTTGGTAGTAGAGTAACTTTATCTGTTAACTCTCATTATTTTGGTTCTGGATTCTTGACTGGTGGTATGTATAGATTGAGTTCTA
This sequence comes from Gynochthodes officinalis, assembly GCA_020080225.1. NCBI lineage: Eukaryota > Viridiplantae > Streptophyta > Magnoliopsida > Gentianales > Rubiaceae > Gynochthodes > Gynochthodes officinalis. Next base: position 29,054,242 of record CM034625.1, on the reverse strand, counting down.
TAAATGAAACAGTCAGCCAAGTTAGTTCTAATTTAATTGATCCTACAACATTCAGCCAAGTTAGGACATGTGAACTACAAGAAAATGGCTAGACTAGCTAAAACTCATAATATACCTCTAGATACTTTGATAAGATTTAACAGATGTGAAGTATGTGTTCAAACAAAAATTACTCGAAAACCATTTCATACGGTCTCTAGGAGTACACAACTTCTTGAATTAATACATTCTGACCTCTGTGACTTTAAAAGTTTCACAACTAGAGGTGGTCGGACGTATTTGGTAACTTTTATAGACGATTTTTCTAGATATTGTCATATTTATCTGTTAAAATCAAAAGATGAAGTATTTGATAAATTTAAGATTTTCAAGAATCGTATTGAAAACCAGTTGAACTTGAAAATTAAAAGGTTTAGAAGTGATAGAGGAGGAGAATATACATTGACAGGGTTCAAGGAATTTTGTGCTTCAGAGAGCATAATACTTGAAACTACTACTCCTTACTCACCTCAATCCAATGGCATAGCTGAACGTAAGAACAGGACGTTAACAGAAATGTTAAACTCTATGTTATTGACAATGGCATGCCTTATTATTATTGGGGAGAAGCGATTTTGGCTGCTAATTATATCACGAATAGGTTGCCGCACTCTAAGTTATCTTCAACTCCTTATGAGATATGGCATAAACATCCTTGTAGATATGATACTTTTAAGACTTGGGGCTGTATTGCTTATGTGAGGATACCGGACCTAAGAGACCTAAGGTGGGGCCTAGGACAAATACTTGTGTGTACCTAGGTAGTGCGAGAGGATAGTCACGGTGATCGGTTCTTGGATCTATCAACCAATGTGGTTATAGAATCTAGAATGCGATTTTCTTTGAAGATAAATTTCTTGAGCTCAAGGGTTGTGATGCGGCACTATAGAAATAATTTCAGAATCACCTAAAGAAACTGAATCAAATTCCTCTGACATTCGGATAATTTCTAAATCTGCACCTTTAAGGGTTTCTACAAGAGAACGAGTTCCCAAAACGTTTGGTGAGGATTTTGTCACTTACCATTTAGAAGATGATCCATCCACTTATAAAGAAGCGATGAGATCTAGGGGCTCCTTATTATGGGCAGAAGCCATTGATGATGAAATGAGCTATCTGTTACAAAATCAAACTTGGCAACTTGTCGATTTGCCAAAAGGGGCTAAGACTATAGGTTGCAGGTGGATTTTGAAAAAGAAACTTAATCCTGACGAATCTATAACTCGGTATAAAGCACGTTTAGTAGCTAAGGGCTATACTCAAGTAAGTGGGGTAGATTATTTTGATGTTTACTCCCGATTGCATCACTTGACTACAATAAGAATTCTTCTTGTTTTGGCATCTATTGAGCACTATGTTGTGCATCAAATGGATGTAAAGATAGCTTTCTAAATGGAGATTTGGTGAGGAGATCTACATGAACCAACTGAAGGGTTTGTCATGAAAGGTTTTGAGAACAAAGTTTGTAAGTTAAACAAATCTTTATGCGGTCTAAATCAAGCATCTAAATTGTGGCATCAAAAATTCGACACGGTAGTAATGAGGTTAAGATTTCGATCCGATTACTCGGATAAATGCCTTTACTACCGTTAATGTCCGAATCGAGTTGCGATTATTTGCTTATATGTAAGCGACATGTTGATACTTGGTTCCGATCATGCGGTGGTGGCGTAAAAGCCGAGTTGACAAAAGAATTTAAAATGTCCGATCTTGGTGTGGTAGATATCATTCTTGGTATGAAAGTAAGTTTTAAAGAGCAAGGCATTACTATTAGCCAAACTCACTATATTGAAAAACTACTTTCTACTTAGGGATCTGATGAATGTAAAGTGGGTGAGACAGTATGATCCTAATAAGCGGTGAGCCCCAATAAGGAAGCTAAGCGTGAATCGGTTAGATTATTCTAAATTGATTGGTAGTCTCATGTATGTAATGATATGTACTAGACTAGACATAGCCTTTTACGTAGGTATCTTTGAGTCGTTTCACTAGTAATCGACCCGAGCATTGGAATGCCCTCACGTGACTTATGCGATATTTGAAGGATACCTCAACTATGCTCTATGTTATAATGGCCATCCTCCTATCTTGGAAGGATTTTACGATGCATCGTGGTGCTCGGAATTAGGAGACGATAAATCCACTAGTGGTTATATTTTCACCTTTGGTGGAGGCATTTGCGTGGAAATCAAGAGGCAGACTTATATTACTTTGTCGTCTATGGAATCGGAACTTTACGCTCTCGCTTGAAGGAGAAAGCAGTGGATAAGAGAAGCGATCTGGATATTCCATTAACACGTTTAAAGATTAATTCTTTAAGTATGTTACGTGATAATCGCTACTGATTTGGTAGTGAAAAACTCACTCTTTAATGGTAAGAGGAGACATATTAAATTTGAAACATGCCCTCTTGAATTATCTCATAGAAAGCGGTATTATCACTTTGGTCGATGTGAGATCAAAGGATAATATGGTGATGCTCTCACAAAGGGACTAACCAAAGATCGAATATTCAAAATTGTGGGGAAATGGGGTTAAAGACTATAAAGACTATATAGACATGTCTTAACCTACATTTATGTTATTTTAAATAAATGGGGTTAAAGACTATATATACATGTCTTAACCTACATTTAAGTTATTTTAAATTTGAATCTCCTTTGTTGGCTAAGATAAGCACTTGATAATGTTTGACGATGTTTATGGTTGTCAATATATCATTCCACATTTGATGATATATCCTTTTTGGGTGAGTTGTCTCATTCCACATTTGATGAGGTAATTTTACTCATTTTGGATGATCGGTTTAGAGCGGTTGTATCATTCCATATATGATTATCTTGCTTAACTAAATTTGAACTTGATAGTGTAACATTCCACATAGAAACATGAAATGGTTCTTTTGAAAAGAAACTGTTTAGGTTTTGTTCTTATAAAGAAACTAGACATTAATGCTTATTGGTATGTGACATTGATGCATATTGTTATTGACATTGATGATTATTGTTATTGATATTGATGCTTATTGGCATTGATATCTATTTATTTTCAATCATTGTGGTATTGTGCTAAGTTCTTTTGGTAGAACTAAGCGCTTTAGTTTGTTACACAAATGATTGGATTTACATGAAATTCATATTTGGTAACTTGCAGAAAAATGACGGAAATGGAGGAGTGATTCCAAGCCGGGATCACGAAGGGGATGATCTATTTGATGGATAATTCCTCTAGAGCTCTGCACTGTGGGGGACTATTATTTTCTTTGAAGTTGAATAAATAGTTCACTTACATATGAAATTGCCCATTTAGCTTGAGTTTAGAGTATTTCTAAAACTCTTGTGTACGAAGTTTAGAGAATTTCTAAAACTTTGATTTGGCTCACTTATGAGTGAGACTTATTGATTGTGTTTGGTTGAGTTTAGATTGTTTCTAATTGTGTTTGGTTGAGTTTAGATTGTTTCTAAATCACATAATTGTGTTTAAAGAATTCATATTTTTGAGTTATGAATCTTTTGTGCTATGAATGATTCAATATTTTGTTTTGAACATTACATTATCTATCTATTGGATTGTGCTATATGTAGAACATAGGAGGAGATTGTTGGGTATTTAATATAACCCAAGTGTATGTTCTAATATAAGCCCAATAGGTAATGTACCTTTGTAGTGGGTCTGTATGGGCAAGAGCCCATTAATTGGTTTTAACCCTAGTGTATCCCTATTTATATGCTAGCTGGAGGCGACGTCTTTAGGTATTCAAATTAGATACCTATGGTGTAATCTTCAAGCAATCGCATATACTATTGCTTGACTTTAAACCCTAACACATATCTCTGATGAGACCACTTCCCCATTTTATTGATATCCCGCAATAGTTTTCACATTAAGGAATTCTTGACGATGACAATCAGCCCGACAAAATTTACTATGTAGATAATCCTTCTGACACAGAATTTTCGGCAATAAAGTTTGATTTATGATCTCAGGATTTCTAATTGTCCCTAGCCCTCCTCGCATTTGGATGAGCATAATAAAGAAAGATTTCCAGTATATCTTCCTTGTTTCTTGATTCTCTGCCTGAATAAAATATCCCTCCAGATCCCTAATTCTCCTTTAACCACTATCCATAATTTTATCGCATCTAATTTAGTTAAAATTTTCCTCTGCATGATATAGTTTTCCATGGATTTTTTTCTCTAATCCATCTTTGTGCTCGTGTGTGTTACAACCTCTTAGTAACTATATTGCCGCATATAGTCGCCTGTTTGCAGCTTGAGGAGTATATTATTAACTACATATTGAATTCAGTTCTTGTGAATCTTTCATTAATCATCCTCAGAACTATGTTTATTTGCTTTTACCATATTTCCGAGGTTGGGCTCGACAGTTATGAAAACATAACACCCCCCATTAACTATATACTCTTTTGGTCTTTAAGAAAAATTCTACTTTCAAAACTTATCTTTATCTAAAAAAATGTCTACTTTTAAACTAATTTCAAAGTTATCTTTATTAACAATAATTATGTATGTCTACAACTAAATAATTATGATGGTGCATTAAATATGTTATATTTAATAGCTAAAAAAATAGTTATATATAACCAAAATAGATTTTTTTGGAGGAGGGGGGTAGAGATGGGGATGAGGGAATATATTGAACAGAGTTCTTTCAGAAATTTTCATCAACCAAGACAAAATGAAAAAAAAGGAACACAGGGACAGAAGAAATTGAAGATGTTCATCATCACCTAGTTACATACTGAAAATGGAAACTTAATCTATGCAAATTAGAAATCCGAGATATAATTCAACGAAATCTATATAAGGTCAAGTAAATATGAGAATTTCACATACCATGATCGATATAATTCTTTTTTTTTTTTTTTCTTTTGGGGAAAAAAAGCAGCATAGATGAGTTGGGAAGGGAAAATGAGACAGCAAGAATCAAACTCATGTTAAGATGGATACTAATTAGGCATAATCTGGTAGGTGTTTATAGATTGACGTGAGTGATCATCTCCATCAAGTCAAGCTCCTTCTTCCCTTCAAATTGTGCTGTCAATGGAGGAACATCATATGTAATCTCCATGTGAAAGCCTCTCTCCTCAGGAATTGGAAGACCACGTCCAATGCCATTGTCTTCAAATAACTTGGAATCATCTACTGCAAATTCATGAACCTCATTGAAATCATAACATGGTACTAATTGATCATTGCATAACTCTATCTTCTGTTCATCATTGTTAGAGGATGCATTTTTTGCATCATTGATGGTTGAGTAACGGCCAGATGAAGGGTTTCTTCTCCTGCTACTGCTTCCTTTCTCAAAGTTCAAACTCTTGATATAATTTTGCAGAAGATTGCTTGGCTTTGGCCACTTGGTTCGACATTTTCGCCTAGAAAATTGCCTTCTTTTGGTTGCATTCCAGTGGTTCTTGATTGAGTTCTCAGTTCTGCCAGGCAATCTTTTTGCAATTTCTGCCCATTTGTTCCCAATTTCCTCATGAGCTTCGATTAGGATCCTATCTTCCTCCTCTGTCCACACATCCTTCTGGACATGAAAAGTAAATAAGTCAAACTAGAGATAAACAAAACTACAGAAGACAATCAAATGACAAATTTATGGTTTTCCTCAATGACAATGAAACAAAGTGCACGTTAGAGTTGTATACTAGTAGTAGTAAACATTATATGATAAACATTTTGGGAGTAGAAAATAAAAGAACAATCAGATAAGACACCTAACACTTCAATTGGGAAATTGAAAAACAGAATCAAGCACAAGGCTAATTAAAATCTCGTGGAAATGAAGAATGTCTAATTGGAAAAAGATCTCTTCGCAAATAGTGTAAAACTTGATGATGATGTCTCTCATGATAAATTGACTCGGTATGCATGGATGGAACTAATGTACATACAAAGGCAAATCATCTATTGTTTCCTAGTCTGATTTTCTAATTCAGTGTATAGATATCAATTTTGACCAAACACAAGAAAGAAATATAAACATTTAACGTACTTGTGTTAAAGTTATCTTTATTTTAGCTGAGCAAAATGAAGGATACACCATTCAAATTTGAAGAGAGAACAAATCACCTTTCTTAGTACCTGAAATAAACTTCATTTTTTTTCATATATATATATATATATGTATATATATTATGTCGATAACCATTCAGTCACCCAAAAATATTCTCTTAAATATTGAATTAAGTGTAAATATATATGAAAGATATTATTATATCAATACTATAACGGAAAAATTTATGTTTTCGAAACTTAATGAAAATATTACATTCTTACATTTATTTCATTGTGACAAAGAATATAACCAAAAAGTTTTTATGTTTTTGTCGTTTCACTAAATGGTATATATGTATCACGTCCTCACACTAATTTCACCTTAACAAAAATAAAATCGAAGCATTTATATTTTGTCATTTACCCACAAAGCCAACGATATATTTGCGATTTACTAAGCGATTGGGATGGTTTGTACATGTAGCAATCCTGTATAACCCTTAATTCGTTATCATGGATATAAACCCTACCTAGAGGTTCTCAACATCATTTTATTATCGTTCACGTATATCTCTATGATGGATGAAAACTTTCAGTACACAGAGGTGTACATGCTACTTGTCTCAGATTTGAAGATTTAGAGGAAGCAGTTCCTGATCATGTCCCAGATATAATAATTGAAAATTTCTACTTGTGTTAAGACCTTATTTGGAAATTTACCAAATGGGAAATATATAGTTATGCTCTATTTTATAGGTGTATAACATATTTCAGATCTAAAGCATCCAAAAGAGAAAGATCATATGCATAATATCAAATCCATAGCAGAAAATTAAGCAATTAATTAAAAAAAAAATCAGGGCATAAACCTTGATATCAGGCCTCAAATGATTGTGCCATCTTTCTCTACATTGTTTGCCTATCCTCCCTTTCAGCATCTGAGCAATATGAGACCATTTTCTCACCCCGAATTTCTCCACAAGATGAACTAGTAGCCTGTAGCTTGTAGATAAATGAAGAAATCATGACAGCTACATTTTTATATAGCAGATAAACTCTATTAAATAGTGTATAATTTTCTTCTTTTTTTTTTTTTAAAAAAAAAAGAAAAACCATTCACAGGTCTTTTCTGGAGGACTGAGTTACCTGTCTTCTTCAATTGTCCATTGCCCCTTCGCTGATTTAGATTTTTTTCGACCACGGCCAGCCCTTCTTGTCGAAGAAGATGAACCATTGTTGGAAATTCTGTTATTTCTTCCTATAACAGTCTCTCTATAGTATCCACTATCAGCGGTTATGCAAGAGCTTTCATCAGCAACATAAAAATTTAAGGGCTTAACATCCCGAAGGCACGAGGCGATAAGGTTCTCAGATGTATTCCCATCCATTAAAGGAGTTCCCTTAGTAGCTTTAAAATTTAAGAAGTTGCCATTAGTACCGCCTTCAAAATTCTCTTGCATGCCTGGATTGTTACCATTAGCTTCATTTTCCTCAAATGGCTTAAAATCTAAAAAATCGAAACCAGGCGATGAAGATCCTTGCGAAAAAGGGTCAAAAGAATCAAAGCCATTTGTTTGAATCCCTAAGTCAGGATTGAAAGATGATCCTACCAAAGATAAGTGATCAAGATGCTGAAATTCATGAAGAAATCCCTTCGATTGGCAGCCATCCATACGAAATTCCTCCTCAATTTCGCTCTTCAAGAAACCGTTTTGCATAGCAAATGGTTGATGGCAAGGTTCTTTGCTGCATTTTGTGCTGAGCTCCATTGGAGAAAAAAAGCACAAGGTAAAAGATTACGAAGATCTTAAAATGGATATACTTGGTCACTTTTTTCTTCACTCCCTTTTCTTGGAAGTACATAAGATGGAAGAGGTGGCATTTATTATACTTTGAGACTATCGTGACCGTTGATAAAATCTGTTGATCAGATGGTTAGTATTGCACAGGATTTTAATTTATACAACAGTTTGGAGAATTTGTGTGCTAGCTAAAGGATAACTTCTTTTATTTTTTATTTTTACAATAATGGACAACATTTATTCTACCTCTTAATTTTATAATTAGAAAGAATCAAACTTTTCTTATATTTAATTAAGGGGTTAATAATTTTATTATGATATTAAAGGTTTATATCAGAATTGAAAAGTTTATACTAAGTAAGTTCCCAATAGTCACCTTGTCCTAAAAGGAATATAGGGACATAATAACATGTAGGAAATAAAAATGAACTGGAACATTGGGTCAATGGCCGTATTCTGAATTTACTTTACTGTGAAGCTTTGAGTTTGAGGTAATTGAATATGCTGGAGATAAAATTGGTATAGAGAAATGAGTTAATTAAGATCTGTCAGTCTTTTAACACATGACTGAATATGAATTAAGAGTGCATCATAAATTTCTTTAAAAGTAAAATCAATAATTTAACTAATGTGTGCTGTTATGACAATTCTAAACTTATTTTATTATGGATGGTTTAAAGATTATGAATGCTTAGGAATGTATACTTGTTTGACTGCATTTGTAGTAATTAAATTGAGTGGACAACTAAGCCATTTTATTCCTTGGAGACTTGCAGTTTTCAGTTTTTACAAAGTAAAACTCAATCGCTAGTTAATAAAATTCGTATTCCCATAGTTTAAAAGTTGGACTATCCAAATTTCGATGATGTGGTGTAATTTACGAATAAAAGTGTAATTTTTTGTCTACAAAATTTTGCACAAAATAGAACATTCTGTCGCTGTGTGCTTTTTTTTTTTTTCAAAAAAATTAGTTTGATGCCTGAAAATAAGAATACAGTTGTTATACTGGATATTTTATTGAACCAAATGGCTCAGTTTAGTTAGCTATTTTGAAATTTTTTTGACTTCTTAATTTTAAGCTATCTAACTTGAACAATACTATTTTTTTTTTTCAATTGGAAGGTTTCCTAGTTACAATCCCTCCATCCTTATTATTCAATCTAATCCTTACATAATTGTTACCAGCAATATATTTATTACTGAATTTCCAAGGATTTAAAATTAAATAACTTACATGAATCATTAGTAAAACAACCTATGGTTTTCAAAATTTAAGATGTGCATATGGGTTGGGGGTTTTGAAAAAAACAGGAATTATTTCCCTAGCAGCATAATGATCTAATACTGATAAATTTGGGACATTGTCAAATTCAATGCCAAACTAATTTGCCACTTTGAAAACAAAAGAACACTCTACACATCAATATGTGTTGCTGAAACTGCTAAAACAATTATTTAAGTACATCTCTTCCCAAAAAAAAATTTTAAAAATACATCACCTTTAAACCAATCATAAAAAGGAAAAAAAAACACTTTTGACTTTTTTTTTTACCATAAAATTTGACTACATTTTTGCCAAAATCAGGAACCTTATTCATAACGAGTTATCACGTGGTAGAAATGTTGCATTTTATATTTTGTAATCCTCTGAGAGTTTTTCTATTTTTCTAAAATTTAATTCGTTATACTGCTTTTAAAACCAAGTTTCATGGCTTAAAAAACAAGAAAGAAAGAAAGGAGCTAGGTTTGGAGAGATGGGTACAGGAGTTGATTTCTTTCTTGCAAATGAATTCATTAAAAAGACCAAAATGCCCAATAAAGGATAAATGACTTGTAGGCATAATAAATGAGTAGTTAAATTTGGTAACCGAAATCTTATCTCTTTCTCTCTTTTTGGTCTCATTAATTTCAATTTAGTAATTGTCATTTAAATAAAAACCGTAGATCTTGAGTCAGACTTGAGAGAGCAACACCCAAGTTAGAGTTTTAAATTCTCATGCCACTCATTAACGTCAAGTGTTATGGGAAAGACAAATTGTCACAACATTATTTGTAATAGTTTAGGGTCTCTACTTTGTAATAGTTTAGGCCCTCAATGCAACAACTATTAAAAAGAAAAAAACGTCAAGTGTTCAAAAGTGTGTAACTATTCTTTATTATGTAAATCTCATTACTTCAAACAAGCCAGAACACCAAAGGTTGCAATCTGGATGAAAAGTGGTCAAATCTATGTAGTATTTAATAATGGAGAATAATGATAATTTTAATGACCTGTCATAATAAAAGTTATAATAATTTATGTGATAAGTATGAAAAGACAAAATAAATTTATTACAATTTTTAAAAAGTGCAAAATAATAATAGACAACTTTATTTTTTTAAATATGCAATATCAGTCATTATAACTTTTTACTATAATAGTCACTAAAATATCATTATTCAAAAATGGGATCATTTCACATTCCTCTTTTAGGATTTAATTAAATTTCACATGGCTCCTTCAAGAATCATAAATAATACTTACTCTCTCTCCAAAAAAAAAAAAGAGAAAAAAAAGTTTACTTTGGCTTAGTATTACTTTTCTTTTTTAAATATAAGGTACAACACACTTAATGAATTATTAAATATATATTTTTATACTTTAATACTTACTTTTTAATTTGGATTATGCATTTCTCTTGTTAGTAAGGATAATACAAGAATTCTATATAAAAAGTGGACTCTCTTTTTAAGACAAAAAGATTTTTTGAAACTATCTTTTTTTTCGGATTTTGTAGACTCTCTTTTCAAGACGAAAAAAAAATTGAAATTGAAAAATTTTTTTGGGACAAGGGATTATATAATTTTGAGATTTGTCTTAAAAAAAAAATCAACTTGTTTGATTGAAATATTAACTTATAATAAAAGTAAAAATGCAACCAGAATTTTTTTCAATTGATGGCCTAAAAAATATATCCATACTGCGACATGCAACTTGTTAGCGATTATTAATCTTAGTTTTACAATATTTTATATACTAATTCAAATTATAAATTTTAGTGTATCTAATTTTAAACATCATTTTAAATTCAGTGTAACAAATCATAATTTTAAAATTATTTGGGCATTTATCTGAACTATTCCTTCATTAAATTACATTCTCTTATGATCAACAAATGCACTACATGAGTAAATTATATTTTTTGTCCCTTACGTTTAGTTGAAAAATCTTTTTTCTCTCTCTCTCATTTTAAAAAGAATTTTTTGGTCTTTTATTTTTGCAAAAAAGACCTTTTTTTTCCCCTTTTAGTTTCTTGACCTGCTGTTGTCCATTTAACCAATAAATGTTAAATCCAAACACACAAAACTCGAGTGAATTTATTTTTAAGATTCATTTTGTCAACACGCCTAAAAGTTCATCATCCAAAGATCGTGATCACACAAGAGTTAATCCCAAAACTCCGTTTTCAATTTAGATGGTAAGTTATAACTCTCTGATATGAAATCAAAATCGTTAATAGTAAATCCATTCCTGGCCCTTGACAGTTCGCTTGAGTTACTAAACCACCCCTTAACTCGATGCTCATGATGCATTACGAAATCTCCATCATGTTGGGAGACTAAGCATGGCATTACTAGCTACAAAAGAGCTACAAAAGAGCTACAAAAGAGCTACAAAAGGGCTGACTCGTCATTAGCAATTTCGTGTCGCACTCCATGTTATCAAAATCAGATCGGACTGGCTAGTTTGATCGAGAACTGGTCTTGTCTGGTTTACACTACAAAATTAGATTTAAATTATCTAGTCAAAATTTAATTTGATCGGTCAAAATCGAGTTGACTCGGGTTTGATTGGGTTGAAATCTTATTTTTCATAAAATAATTATAGTTTTTGAAAATTATAATTTGACCCTAATTTTTTATAAAACTCATTTTTTTACTTACAAAGTTTTTTTTAGTTTTTAAAATTAAATATGTTAAATTTTATACCTGAGTATTCTTACGATTTTTAGTATATTTTGTATTTAAAATATTTTTATATGATTTTTCACAAAATTATTCAATTATACATTTATAATTTCATGTAATTTATACAAAATTTAAACTAAACTACTCTAAAAATAACTAAATAATTTACTTTTAGTATATTTTTACATTAATATTAATATTTTTATAATTAATTTATATTTATTACATTATAGTAACGTCATTTGATTTTTTACTATCGGTTCAATTGGTACATTGATTGATCCTTAATTCCTTAACTTTACCAATTCGTATTTCGATCCAATTTTAACAACGCTAATCACACTAGAAGTAATCGAATGTGTAGCTCCTCAAGTTTTACCACTTTCATTTAACCTTAATTTTGAGAGAGGAACAAAAATTTGTAAAAAATTGAAAACATCATGATTGAGTATCAAGCAAAGGTTGCGTCCATTGATAAAGCTCCTCCCACTCTGATGACTTCGTAGGCGGCGATCTCTCAATTCCACTAATTTTTACTTCTCTCACCCCTCTGGTATGCCATTGATTATTAATATTTACAAGAAAATCACCTCAATTTCTCTTCAAATCAACAAAATCAAATCAAATCAAATCAAATCAAAAGTTTCAAAATCCGAATTGAAAAAGAGAGATGAGTGCTTCTCTTTCGTCACTTCTTGCTTTCTCTCTTTAGATTTTTGGTTCATCACTAGTCACTTCAAATGAATGCTCTTCTTTCTAATTTACAATAAATTTTTATCTAATAACTGTTTTTTTTTTCCAATTTGATTTGGAAAGGAACGACAATGATATAGAAGGGGAAATGATTTGTTTAGTAAATATTTGTTGTCTTGTTGGGATTGAATCAATTGATGATTCTAGAAGAAAGTTTACAATTCATCTTCCCATGGAAATCAAAACAAAACACCTGCAACATCGATGAGCAAAACTAATAACTGAGGGAAAAAGGATTTTAAAAAAAAAACCATAAAAGAATAGAACAAGCCAAACCCATAATGTTAGTTCATTGAACCAAGTTCCTTTAGGTTCACCCAATGGCAATTCTTGTTGTTGTTGTTCTTGTATGAAGTAATAGTTTCCAAACTGGAAATTAGGAGAGAAAATTCTAAAAGATATACAGGAATAAGAATTTGGTTATAATAGTAATGGTTAGAAAAGCAAAAATGGATTATTTTTTTTTAATTCATATCAAGCAACACCTCTATTAGGAATTGACAAGCAAAAAAAAAAAAAAAAACAACAACAACAACAACAACTACTATTGAAAAATTTAAAAGTAAAGCAATCTAATAAAATAATAAAAACAGCACAAACTATGAGTAATATGATGTGTACCCACAAGGTGGAACCCTTTTGAACCCACAACCAAATTTGAAATCCACAACCCCAAGTGGCTAAATACAAGCCAAAAGAGAATAATAACCCTTGACCCAATGCCTTTAGAAGACAAGAACCAAAGCTTGATAGAATCTAAACCCATTGAAATCTTGTTCAAAGGACCCAATGAAAACTTGTTTTAAAAACTAAGATTTGAGGGTTGAACACCACAAAGAAGTGCTTCTTTGATAAGTTTAGAAGTTCATTCAAGAACAAGAGGAGAAAACTCAACTCCCTACGATCTGAAATTTTAGAATCTGATTCAATAAAGTTTTTTTTTTACAATGGTGGCTCATATTCTATTTATATGACCACTAACAACCCTAATTAACTAGGTTAAGACTTAAACAAATAAAGTCTTTAAAATCTAACTCAGGTTTATACACCTACTAGCTCAACTATTCCTTAGCTTGTATTAGGTTTACTAAGGCTGGTCCATCTTCATCAAAGCCCATTTTGAATGTTGAAGTCATGCTAGGTAAGTGTTCAGATTCGGCTTAAGTAGCTTTCACAAGTCCAGCTATTGCTTCTTTGAATTTCTTCGCCCTTGATCTTGTGATTGGTCCATCCGGAACATACAATGGATCATTGGCAGCAACTTTGGCATTTGATCCACCATGGTACTCATCATTCCTCCTCTTCTCAAAAGGATTCGACCTCGAATCATCACCTATATCAAATGGCGAAAGATCAGCAACATTAAAAGTAGTAGAAACATTATACTCACCTGGAAGATCCACTTTGTAGGCATTGTCATTAATCTTCTCAAGGATTTGAAATGGTCCATCTCCTCTAGGATTCAACTAAGATCTTCTATGTGCTGGAAACCTTTTTTTCCTCAAGTGCACCCAAACCCAATCGCCTGGTTCAAAGGTCACACGCGTCCTTCCCTTGTTAGCTTGGGAAGCATACTGTTCGTTCTTTTTCTCAATCTGAAGTCGAACTTTCTCATGGATTGACTTCACCAATTCAGCTTTCTTTTTTCCATCCAAGCTACCTTTTTCATCAACAGGTAAAGGCATCAAATCCAAATGAGTAAGCGGATTAAAACCATAAACAACTTCAAAAGGAGAATAAGAAGTAGTAGAATGCATGGTCCTATTGTATGCAAACTCTATGAATGGCAAACAATCTTTCCAAGTTTTCAGATTCTTATTAATGATAGTGTGCAAAAGTTGAGATAATGTTCTATTAACTACCTCAGTTTGTCCATCCGTTTGTGGATGACAAGTTGTGGAAAATACAAGTTTAGTTCCCAACTTAGCCCACAAAATCTTCCAAAAGTAGCTAAGGAACTTAGTATCCCTATCTGACACAATACTCCTAGGTACACCATAGAGTCACACTATTTCCCTGAAAAACAAATCAGCAATGTGTGTGGCATCATCTATTTTATGGCATGGAATGAAATGTGCCATCTTACTAAATCTGTCCACCAGCACAAATATAGAGTCTCTACCCCTTTTTGTCCTAGGCAGTCCCAAAACAAAGTCCATAGATATGTTTACCCATGGCTTACTAGGAACAGGTAATGGTGTGTACAACCCATGTGGCATAACCTTAGACTTGGCCTTTCTACATGTAATGCATCTATCACAAATGTGAATGACATCATTTTTCATCTTAGGCCAAAAGAAATGTCCATGCAAGATCTTTAAGGTTTTTCTAACACCAAAGTGTCCCATTAGTCCCCCACCATGTGCCTCACGCACCAATAATTTACGCATAGAACAATTAGCTACACACAACTTAGTTTCCCTAAACAAGTAACCATCATGCTTGTAGAACTTATCAAATGCTTCCTTATCACATGCCATATACACATTAGAAAAATCAGCATCATTGGCATACATATCTTTTACAAATTCAAATCCAAGCATTTTGCACTCAAAGAAGTTAGAAGCACATACCTTCGGGATAACGCATTAGCAACTATATTCTCCTTACCTTGTTTATACTGAATAACGTAAGGAAAAGTCTCAATATACTCCATCCATCTAGCATGCCTCTTGTTCAACTTACCTTGGCCCTTGAGATATTTCAATTTTTCATGATCAGTACGGATTACAAATTCCTTAGGCCATAGATAGTGCTGCCACGTCTCTAAGGCTCTAACAAGAGCATGGAGCTCTTTGTCATAAGTTGGGTAATTCAAGGTTGCTTCTCCCAACTTCTCACTAAAGAATGCTATGGGCTGTTTATCCTGCATCAAAATAGCTCCAATTCCTATCCTTGAGGCATCACATTCAATCTCAAAAGTTTTGTTAAAGTCATGTAATGCCAACACAAGTGCAGAACATAATCTTTCTTTAATAACAAAAAATGCATTCTCTTGATCATTGTTCCATTGAAATCCACATTCTTTTTAGAAATTTCTATAAGTGGTGTAGCAATGGTGCTAAAGTCCTTAACAAAATGCCTATAAAGCTAGCTAAACCATGAAAGCTTCTTACCTCAGTGACACTTTTAGGCGTTGGCCACTCCTTGATAGCCTTGACTTTCTCTTCATCAACTTCAATACCATTTGCACTAACAACATAACCAAGAAAAAAAACTTTTTCCATGCAAAAAGTACATTTCTAAAAATTAGCATACAACTTTTCATTTCTCAAAACAACAAGCACACATCTCAAATGTTCAACATGCTCATCTAAACTCTTGCTATACACTAGGATATCATCAAAACAAACAACCATAAACTTTCCAATGAATGCACACAACACATGGTTTATTAATCTCATGAAAGTACTAGGTGCATTACTAAGACCAAATGACATAACTAACCATTCATACAATCCATATTTAGTCTTAAATGCTATTTTCCACTCATCACCTTCTTTCATTCTTATTTGATGGTATCCACTCTTAAGATCAATTTTGTTGAAAATACAAGATCCATGCAACTCATCAAGCATATCATCTAACATAGGTATAGGATGACGATACTTTATTGTAATGTTGTTGATGGCCCTGCAATCAATGCACATACGCCAAGTCCCATCTTTTTTGGGCAACAATATAGCACTGCTACATCACATGAACTCATGCTTTCCCTCACGTATCCTTTGCTCATCAACTTCTCAACTTGCCTTTGAAGCTCCTTTGTTTTCTCGGGATTACTTTTATAGGCTGGTCGGTTTGGGATAACAGCTCTAGGCACGAAATCAATTTGATGTTCAATGCCTTTAATGGGTGGCAACCCACTAGGAACTTCCTCAGGGAACACGTCCTCAAACTCCCGCAAGAAAGAAATAGAAACACTGGGAAGAGATTGGTTAGTATCATCAATATTAAGGTAAGACTCCTTAAATACCAACAAAATCAATGGCTGGTTTGCCATGAAAGCCCTCTTAACCTCACTCTCTTTAGCATAAAAATTCATTTTTGTTTTTCCCTCTCTCAACTAATTCTTTTTCACTCTTTTTTCTTTTCACTTTCATTTTTTCTTAAAGTTGCTGCCTCACTCTTTCTCTTTTGTTCAACTTCACATTGCAATTTCATTTTATCCTCACGGACTTGCTTTGGTGATAAAAGAACAAGGGTAATGTTCCTATCATCTTTTAGGAAAGAGTACCTATTCTTGAACCCATCATGCATCACCTTCCTATCATATTGCCATGGTCTCCCTAACAAAATATGGCCAGCATGCATAGGAACTACATCACAAAGCACCTTATCACTATACCTCCCAATAGTGAAAGTCACTAAGACTTACTTATTCACATTGACTTCCCCACAATTATTCAACCATTACAGCTTGTAAGGCCTTGGATGTTTTAACAAAGGCAAGCCCAATTTCTCAACAAGGGTAGTATCAGCCGCATTGGTGCAATTTCCCCCATCAATGATCATACTACATACCTTGTTTCTAACATAACATCTGGTATTAAATATGTTTTCCCTTTGCTGCTCCATTTCATCCACCTTGATTTGTGCATTAAGAGCACGCCTATCAACAAAAACTCCAATAGCATACTCAGCTCCATCATCATCACTAGCATCAACCAATTATGGCATATCATCACTATCACCTTCACTTGCGGTCTCCATTTCCCTATTGTCTTTCATAATCATCACCTGTTTGTTTGGACATTGTGAAGCAATATGCCTTAAACCCAAACACTTGAAACACTTAATATCCCGATTACGATTGACTTGGAAATCCTATTTACCTTTATTTTTGGTGGAGTCATCTTCCTTGTTCTTAGAAGGCTTGATTTTGGATTTGGAAATAACCTTTTCATTTGCTTCATTGCTACCCCACTTCGATTTCCATGTAGGACTAGAAACCGAAGAGTACTTTGTTGGTCCCTTCCTTTTCAATTGCCTTTCTACATTCATGGCCATATGCACCATATCCTCCAACTCCACATAGTGTTGCAACTCTACTACTTAAGCAATGTCCCGATTCAAACCATTCAAAAACCTTGCCATTGTAGCCTCCCAATCCTCCTCAACATTAACTCTAATCATAGCAACCTCCATCTCCTTGTGATAATCCTCCACACTCTTCAAACCTTGTGTAAGGCTCTGGATTCTTTGGAAAAGATCTCTATGATAGTAGTTAGGTACAAATTTCCTCCTCATGAAACCCTTTAAATCATCCCAAGTATCAATGGGCTTCTCATAATTCCTCCTCCTGCTAGTCACTAATTGATCGCACCAAACAAAAGCATAATCCTTAAATTCAACCACCGCTAGTTTTACATTTTTCTCTTCCGAATAGTTGTGACAATGAAAGATCAACTCAATCTTCTTTTCCCACTCTAAATAAGCCTCAGGATCATTCTTCCCTTGAAAGGGTGGTATTTTCATTTTGATACTCCCAAGGTTCCTATCAACCCTATCTCTGCCCACAAAGTTTTTCATATGCCCTCTACCATGCCTATCTCCTCTAAATCTACCTCTGCCCATATAAGCTCCAATAGTATATTCACCCTCATCCTCAAGGTCTAACTCATCCTCATCATCATATTCAGCCAATGGATCATAGGCACGCCTATGTTGCCTCCTAACATTAGGACCTCTTTGCGGCAGTCCTCTTCGTAAATTGGCTATGGCAGCATCTTGTGAATCCATTCTATCCTTGATATCATTAAATATGATATTCATCTGCTCAAATTGTTGGTGTATGGCTTGCATTGTGAATACACCACTTATCTCTCCCTCTCTACTTGCAATTTCTTCTCTAGAAGACATATTTTTAAATAATAAAAAAAAGAAACATGCAAAAAAGTGTTAGTAATAAAGCCTCACACACTTCCTTGCGTGTTTACACTCGTAGAATGACACCACTCGTGTTTCACACTTCTTGGCTTTTTCCCGAAACTGATCTCATCCACTCTTGCCTTTTACCACTCTTGTTTTCACTCTCAAGTTCTTTAAGAACTAGCTGAACTCAATCAATTCCACAAGCCAATGTGTTAGTTCAGCCAACAAAACCCAAGAAATAAGAAAAAGCAAAACAAGTGATATGGAATTCAAAAGACTCGAAACAAGTATAGAACAATAAGAAACAAGAACAAATCAGCAATGATTTCAGCCTTTCAACTCTTTTTTTTGTATTTTTTTTGACTATATGTAACAGAACCCAAATGAAGAAAACCCCCAAAAATCTAATGTGAGGAACTAAGCTTTATAATATAATCTGAAATTAAGAAAGTAAAATGAAAAAAAGATAACTAGAAACAAAAGATAGAGAATCTGATTTACAACCGAAGCTCTGATTACCAAATGATGTGAACCCACAAGGTGGAACCCTTTTGAACCCACAACCAGATTTGAAATCCATAGCCCCAAGTGGCTAAATACAAGCCAAAGGAGAATAATAACCCTTGACCCAATGCCTTTAGAAGACAAGAACCAGAGGTATGATAGAATCTAAACCTATTGAAATCTTATTTCAAAAACCCAATGAAAGCTTATTTTAAGAACTCAGATTTGAGGGTTGAATGCCACAAAGAAGTGCTTCTTTGATAAGTTCAGAAGTTCATTCAAGAACAAGAGGAGAAAACTCAACTCCCTACAATATGAAATTTTCAGAATCTAATTCAACAAAGTTTTTTGACAATGGTGGCTCATATTCTATGTATATGACCACTAACAACCCTAATTAACTAGGTTAAGACTTAAAAAAATAAAGTCTTTAAAATTCAGCTTAGGTTTATACACCTACTAGCCCAACTATCCCTTAGCTTGTATCAGATTTACTAAGGCTGGTCCATCTTCATCAAAGCCCATTTTGAACGTTGGAGTCATGCTAGATAAGTGTTCAAATTCGGCCCAAGTAGCTTTCACAAGTCCAATCATTGCTTCCTTGAATTTCTTCGCCCTTAATCTTGTAATTGGTCCATCCGGAATATACAATGGATCATTAGCAGCAACTTTGGCATTTGACCCACCATGGTACTCATCACAATATAGGAATTTATCATGGTTTAATTTCAATATCAAACCTCCTCCACTTGAAAAAATAACTCTTTATTACAAAAAAAAAAAAAACAAAAATAACTTTGTATGCCAAGTCTAAAACCTAGAATTCCCTTTCTCACCTATTAAGAACTATAGTGAATTTTTGTATATTTAACACACTAAACCCCCTATTTATAATATAAGACATTATTTGATTTCTAATTAACTAATAACACTAATTGAAAACTAAATTTGGCTCCTATTCCAAATCAATGATTGATTTGGAAGTTATTACAAAAATATAAGTCCTACAATTTCATTTTCCCAACAAGAAAAAACATTGCCAATTTCCTAACAACCGCCAATGGTCTAGAAAGACACAATGCTACCAATCATCACAATTTTCAACAACTTGTGGTCCATGGAAAGAAGATGCATTTGTGGATTGGACTTTTAATTTTCATTATTTTGGTTGTACTTTCTGCTTCGTGTGTTGTATAGTTTTTTCTTTGGTTTAATCCCTACTTTTCGGATGAAGTAAGTTTGAATCAGTGTTGTTGGAATTGCATCAAAATATGAAGGTTAATCTGTTGGACCAATAGTTAAAAATCAAATGATGCCATTATGATGAAAGAAACATAAATTAATTATAAAAATATTAGTACTAATATACAAATATAATGTAAATGAATTATCTATTTTTTGTATAATTAGGTATAAATTTAAATAAATTGTATGAAATTCTATGTGTCTAATTAAATAATTTTGTGTAAAATAGTATAAAAATATTTTGAGTAAAGAATATATTAAAAATTGTAATAATATTTTATATAAACATACCGCCTGTCACACCTTGGGAATTGGTTTCGCCAAAACATTGAACCAATGATCACCCGTGACGTCTGTGTCACACAAAAATTAAAAATTTCATACGTAAAAAATGAATTTTATAAAAAATGTACAATCAAACTATAATTTTTAACAATGAGGTAATGACCTCAAATTTGTGCCAATCCCTTTTTGATTGGTCAAATTGGAGTTTTTAAAATTCGATTTTTTTAGTGAAAACGTAGCGGACTTATGGTCAGTTCCTGATCAAACCAGCTGACTAGCTGATCTGATTCGATCTTAAATGGGTTTCAATGATAGAGAAAGGATGTGGAAGCGAATATGGAAACTGAAAATTAAAGGCAAAATAAAAAAAGTTTGTTTGAAGGTGATTTAATAAAATTGTAGCAACAAATGACCAACTAAAGAAAAGAGGAATAAAAATAGATGAGCTGTGTAACTTTTGTGTCGATGCTGTAGAAAATTTAGAATATCTCTTCTTCAAATGTTGCAAATTTCATGGCAATCATCCCAGTTAACTAGGATAGAAAAAGCCAATTAATTATGCAACATGGACAAGAATGATACAAATCAAAATAAAATTGAGTTGACCTACTACATTTTATGAGGCATTTGGAATATGTGAAATGAATAGTGCTTCAGTGGTAAGATGAAGTCAGAATAAGAAGTAATAAATGTGCACCTTATGGCTAGGAAGTCAGCAATGCTTGAACAATTAGATAGAAAAACCTAAGAATTCTAGGGAAGTAGAACCATAGGAAAACCTAGCTAGAAAAAACCTCCTTGTACATCATCATTCCCCAACTCTTCAAAAGGATTTGTTCTCGAGTCGGCTCCATTGTTTACATTAAAAGGGTTTGATTAGTCACATTAAAGTAGCACTTACATTGTATTCATCAGAAAAATTTAGGGGTGTTCATTTTGATCCGCGGATTGGATTGGATAAAAAATGGATTGGATCGAATCCATTAATTTTTCGGATCGGGTTAGATTGGATCGATCGATTCGATCTAAACAGTTTTGATTCAAATGAAAAAAATTTATAACTTTGTTCTTTCAAAAATAGCTAACATTAGTTATAAAATATAAGTTAGTATTTTTGATAATTCAAATAATTATTTAATTAAAATTAGTCAATTTGTGACAAAATAAATTAAAATATTTATATAAAAATACACAAATTAATTTACATGAAAAATACACAAATTCAAATATTTAAATGAAATTTATTTATTATCTTTATATAAAAATAGATAATTTTTTAACATGAAACTATTAATTTCAAACATAATTTAAATCATATAACATTATATATGAAAAGGAAAGCAACAGAAAAAAAACGGATCAAATCGGATAAAAAACTAATCTGGTCTGAATTTGATTTGATTCTATCAGATCTAAAATATTCAAAGAGGATCGGATTAGATAATTGATTTTAAACACCCTTAGAAAGATCCAACTTGTGAGCATTGGCATTAATGAACTCAACCACTTGAAATAGTATATCACCCATCGGATGCAACTTAGTTTGACATTGAGCAAGAAAATTCTTTCTTTGCGCATATGCACCCAAACCCAATTTCCAAGCTAAAAGACAACCTTCTTGTTCCCTTTGTTAGTGTGAGTGGCATATTATTGTTGAGTCTTCTTCTCAATTTTCTAGTGAACTTTGTCATGCAATCACTTTACATTTTAGCTTTATTTTCACCATCCAGGTTCATTTTCTTCAATACAGGAAAAGAAGATAAGTTCATAGTGTCAGAGGATTAAAGTCATAAACCACTTCAAAAGGAGAAAAAGTTAGTTGCAGAATGTGTAGCACAATTGTATGCAAACTCAACATGCGGTAAACACTCTTCCCAAATACTTCAAAATTTTTGAATAATTTCACTCAATAACTATGACAATGTCTTATTGACCATCTCAATTTGGCCATCAGTTTGTGGATGGAAAGTTGTAAAAAATAGCAATTTAGTACTCAACATGATCCACAAGGTCTTCCAAAAATAGCTTAGGAATTTAGCATATCAATTAGACATGTTACTCCTTGGAACTCTGTGCAGTCTCACTATCTCACAAAAGAAAAAGTCAACAATATGCTTGGCATTGTATGATTGCTTACAAGAAATAAAGTGAGTTATTTAGAAATTAGTTCTCCATAACAAAGATAGAATCTATGCCTTTCTTGGATCTTGGTAACCCTAAATGAAATCCATTAAAAGATCAACCTAAAGCATTGTAGGTATGGGCAAAGCAAAATAAAGTCCACAGGATTGGGATTTAAATTTGACATGCTTACAAGTAACACATTTTTCAAAAAACCTCTCAAAATCTCTTTCGTATGAGGTCAAAAGAAATACTCAAACTAAGATTTTCAAAGTCTTTTTGACCCCAAAATGACCCATCAACCTCCCACTATGGGTCTTCCAAACTAGCAACTTTTTCAATGTACTATAAGGCACACCAATCTAGACTCATAAAACAAATAATTCTCGTGCCTATAGAACTTTCCAACTGCGGCTTACTTAGAAACTACAAAAAAATATTAGCAAAATAAAGATCATTTTCATATAAATCTTTACTATACTCAAAACCTAATATTTTTGTATTCAAAGTGGAAAATAGGGTATGCCATCGAGACAATGTACCGACTATAACATTTTCTTTACTTTATTTGTACTTAAGTACATTTGGAAAGGTCTCGATAAATTCTACCCATTTTGCGCGTCGTCAGTTCAACTTACTGTAGCCATTCAAATGCTTAAGAGATTCGTGGTCAATGTGAATGATGAACACCTTTGGCCGTAAGTAGTGATGCCAATTTTGCAATGGTCGAAGTATGGCCTACAACTCCTTGTTCTACATTAGATAATTAGGTGCAATTCCGCTCAGCTTCTCACTAAAATAACTAAGAGGACAGCCATATTTTTTTTATCAATCTAGTTCTAATACCTATCATTCAAACATCACATTCAATTTTAAAAATTTTAGAAAATATAGGTAATGTAAATAATAGTGTGAACTTAATTCAAATTTGAGCAAGTTCAAAGCCGAATCTTGCTCTTCTTCCCATTAGCAACCTATAGTTTTCTTAACAATTTTAGTCAAAGGAGCAGACTTGGTACTAAAATCTTTAACAAACCTTTGATAAAAACTAGCTACTTCAGAAAAGTTATGTACGTTAGAAATAATGGAAGAGGTTGGCCATTTACAAATGGCTTTTACTTTCTGTTCATCAACCTGTATCCTTACTACCCACCCAAGAAACAAGTACAAAAGTTACACATTAAAATTAGTATACAATTGTTTGGTACATAAAATAGTAAGAACATTTCCTCAAGTGGCTAACATGCTCCATCTAGTGATTGACTATAAACAAGATATCATCAAAGTGTATAACAACACATTTACTGATAAAAGTAAGCAAGGCATGGCTCATCAATTGAATGTAAGTGCTATGTGCATAAGTCAAATCTAAAGGCATAATTAATCACTCATATAAACCATATTTAGTCTTGAATGTTGTTTTCTACTCATCTCTCTTTCATTCTTATTTGATAATAACTAGATTTTAAGTCAATTTTAGTGAAAATCTTAACTCCATGCAACTCTTGTAGCATATCATCTAAGTAAGGAATAGGATGTCAGTACTCTACAATAACTTTGTTGATAGTCTGGTAGTCAATGCACATATGCCATGATCCATCTTTCTTGGGCACCAAAAAGCTAGAATGACATAAGGACTCAAGTTCTCACAAACATACTCTTTAGCTATCAATTCCTCTACTTGTTTTTGTCCCGTCAAGATTCACTGTATAAATTGGGTAGTTAAGAATCACAACTCCAAGAACAAAATCAATTAATGTTCAATTTCACTCAGTAGCTGATTGGGAAAGACATAACTAAATTCCTACAAAAAAGAAACAATAGAACCAAACAAAGAAGTGTCAAAGTGATCAGTAGAAAAATAAGCCTCCTTATAAAAAAGTATAAGAAGAAGCTTATTAAAAAATAAAACTTTTTGATCTCTCCCTTAGCATAAAACTTTACTTTTACACTTTGCTCTTGGCTTTTCTCTCACACTCTTGGGAACACTAACTATGATCTCTTTCTTTTTCTTACCCTTAGCTTTTGTCTTTTTCTTGACTCATTTTATTCTTCTTTCTCAACATCAATTCTCTTTGATTCTTCAATCTTTTTATTCTCTCTCTCATTCTCTATCTAACCTAATCTTCATATATTTTTTGAAGTTATAAGGATACAAAAGAAATAGGTTTTCCATGAATCATGAAAGAATATTTATTGATAATGCAGGATATCTCTATCATATTTCCATGGGTGTCCAAGAGACTATGGCTTGCTTCTACTAGAATCACATCATAAAGCACCTCGTCTAGGTAACTATTAATCAAAATGCCACCAACATTTGCTTGGTCATCCTCACTTTACTATTATAATGCAACCATCTAAGCAATAAGAGTATAAATGTTTGTCAATAAAGAAAGCTTTTCCACTAAGGTAATACTTGCTATATTTGTATACCTGGCTCTATTAATAATCAAGAAAAACACCTTAATTTAGACGTGATATTGAGCAGGGAACATAGTCTCACACCATTCATTAGAAATATGAGAATGTTCGATTAATACGTAAATAGTCACCAAGGCCTTATCTCTTTCACTCGTCTCTACTTTGAAGATGTAGCACTAAAAGATTTCAAGGTGACAAGTGCCCCACCTATGACTGGATCTTCTAATGATCACTCCCAGTCCAAGAAGGCATGGAATCATTATTAGACTCATTGGCACTAACAACACTCCATCATCTAAGATTGTCACAATAATTGACTAAGGCAATGAATAGTCATATGCTTCTTACCTTGGCATTTGAAATATGTAATATTTCAACTCCTTAAATGGCATATAGCTTATTCACTCTATATTCCAATAGTAGACCTATTATGATCCTTAGATGTCTTGGCAATAGTGGTTTTTGGTTTGAAGTTAGATTTTCCCTCCTTTGTACCTCATGTAAATTGACCATATGATATACTAGAAGAGAAACCCTACCCAAATGAATTGTTTTCTTAGACATATGAATTCTCTTCTCAATCTCTACGTACTAATACAGCTCAACAATATTGGCTATGTTAGTTCAAGCCTTGGAAAAACATTGTCAAAGTTGCCTCTCATTCTTTCTCTGTATTTGTTCAGATCATGACAATCTCCATATCCATATGATAGTAAGCAACATTTTTATTGCTTTGGTACAACCCTTATATCTTGTTGTACAACTCTCTATGATAATGTGAGGGAATAAACTGCTTCATGTCTGCCTTTATCTTGGTCTAAGTCCTAGTAGACCTCAACTCACTCTTTTATCCTATTCTAAATAGGCCTTGGGATCACTTTTTCCTTGAAAGCCAACTATTTTCATCTTTTTACTTCTTAAATCTTTGTTAACCCATTCTCGTATACTTTGGTCATGTCTCGTAGTAGAGGCATTATCAACTTTTTCAGCATCATTAAGCCCAAATTGCTCACTCCTAGGTGAAGTATGTTAGTGTATAAAATGTTTTTGCCCTTGACTTTCTTGAAAAATGGTCAACTCCTCTTGTATTTCTAATAATATGCTTTTGAACGGCTTTTGCATTCAAAACATTTTATCATTGAACTTGGATTGATTGATTTCAATACACTACACTCATTGCACAAATAAGATTTTGATCAATGGCTACTGTTTTAGCTACCTTCTTAGTAGTTATAGCTATGATGATTTCCCTGTAAAAAGGTTAGCACAAGAAAACAAAATAATATGAGTATATATGGTGGTGGTTTTAACTCTAGGCTAGATGTTTCACTCATTTCGTCTACACTTAACCTTAAGTCAAGCACTATATCAAATAAATGAACCCAATCAAATAAGTTACTTGTAATGCAACCAACTAAGAAAAAAAAGGAAGGTAAGGACAATAAGGATAGTAAAAGAAGTAAGGAATGTAAGAAAAATAAGAAAATTAAGAAAATAAAAAAAGATAGGAAAATAAAAAAGATAGGAAACTACAGAAAGTAAGAAAAAAAAAACAAGGAAGCCAAGGAAACGATCGCCCAAATCAATTTTGACCAAATCACCAAACCTTATTTTGGCAATCAATTTATTGTTATTATTTTTTCTGTTTCTATAAAATTTGGACAACATAATTTCTAACACAAGATTTTTTATTTTGTAAAAGTTAGCCAACACAATTTTCAACATAAGATATATATTTTAAAGTCACCCAACAATTTTTTTCAAAGTTGGCAAACAATTTTTTTTAAAGGCCCAACCCTTTTTTCTCTTTTTTATTTCCCTTTTCAACAACTTGTAACAACACAAATCACAAGATAGGCAGTGAGAAATGGATCAAATTGGTTTCAAATGACTAAAATTTAATCGATTTCTAAACTATGAAGAAAAAGATAACGAAGAACATAAGGCAAAAATTTGAGAATATGGAACAACATCAAAGTAACAATAAAGGGATATAATATTGGATTTGTTGCCAATATTTGATATACTACAATTTTAACGAGTATAAGCTACAAAGCTCTAATACTAGATAACATGCACCTCTAATGAGAGTGCAAAAACACTCTCTAAATGAATCTTAAAACATAAGTTTTATATCATTTAATAAATTAAATAGATGTTGTGCATTTTCATGTGATTTTTAGGTATAAATATTTCATGAGCATAAAGAAGTCAGAAAAAGAATAAATTGTACAAAAATCCATCAATAGTCCAATAGTATAACTTGGAGGGAGATGATACTTAAATGTGAATAAGGATAGTTAAGAGACTAGATTTCAATAGTGTATTTTTTCTTCTACACAACCAAATGAAGAGATCTTGGATACTTTGGAAAAACTCTATAGATGCACTTTCATATTGGTGTTTTAAGTTTCTGTTAGATTAGATAGCATCTATGCCAAAATTGAAGTTAAAATCATGATATGACTCAACCAATTGATGACCAACAGATCTAAGGAGAATGGCTATATTTGAAGCTACATAAGTTCAATTTTAATGATTCTTAAGACATTTGAAAGATAAGAGAAAGAGAAACTTTCATAAAAGTTGAAACCTAATTTTTCCTTAAAAAAAATTCAAAAGATAAACTAAAAGAAGTATCAGTACATTGAAATGGGAAAAGGCAAAAATAGAGAGGCCTAGAGGCCAAGTCGCGCTAGCCGCATGACCCAACCTAATCCTATTGTGATAACTTTGGTGAATGTTGATCCATTTGATCTTCTCGAAAACTTTTGTACTAATTTTGACGACTTGTTATGAGCAATAAGTTTAACTCATATAAAAACTCATATTTATGTCTTTTGTAAAAAGCACTTCTAAAAATTTTGGAACCCTAGCCACGATAAGAATTCTAGTACTCTATATCCAATTTCATTCTTTAACTAGAATTCTTGGTAATTTTGAAAGAAACAACCTCCATTTTGGAAGAATTTGGACCTTCAGTTAACAATTAAGTGGTGATTATATTTTTTCTTATAAAATAGGGTCCTATATACTCTTATCCTTTAATCTTATGCTTCAGTTATTCAATTTGGAGTTTGTTTTCATAGTAGTGTGTGGCTAAATTCTTATAAGATTTAATGACGGGTTGTTAATACTTCTATTTTATGTTATGGATAATGCATATTAATGTCTAATAGCAAGTTTTTATTTGACAATTATGCAATTTGTGTAGGCCTCATAAGTTGTATGAATGGTGCTTGTATTTGATCATTTGATCTACACTAAATCTAGGCTTTTGCTATTAGAATCATAGTACACCTTGCATAGGAATATGTAGGGGAATTAGTAGGCTCTATATCATCATTGTGCTTCATTTAATGGTATGGAAGGTTAGGAAATGACTCACCATTCTATTCTAGTAACTAAAAATAGAAGTTAGAGCAAAACAAACATTTGTATCTTTGAATGCATGACCCTATAGCTAAATTAGACAACAAAGAGAAATAATGACAAGCCTAATTATTTCTTAGGAATTAATCTATCATTATTAGTTCCAAATTTTAGTTTTAATTGAAAATTAAGCTTTTCCATGGTTTTTAATCTTATTGATTTTACACATTTTCTTCAATTTTAATATACCTTTTTTGTTTTTTCTAGCTATTAAATTTGTCTTTTAACTTCTAGGCAAGGGATTAACCCTCATCTCTACTTCCACAAATACACTGATAAGTATAACATGCACTTAATTATGTGGATCTCAGCACTTATTACTTGATATTTGTAGATTTGTGCAGTATTTTTATATCCTAATTCAACATGCATCAAACTTTAATTTGGCACTGTTGATGGGGATGTTTGCCTTACTGTCAATATTTAATGCTTTGATCTATTTAATTGTTTTGTTAAAATTTTCTTTTGAAACAAAGATGTGTCTAATTTAGCTTATTTTTAGTCTTCTTGTCTCTTTTATTGATACTTTTGTGGTTTTCTTTGGTTTTCCCCTTGTTTATGCCAAAACGAGATTTCAAGTTCAAGTAGACTTTGATTTTGATCTTGAATTTGAAAGAAATTTAAGTCAAGTAAGAAGGAAATTAGGGAATTTGCAACCATCCTAGCTTTGAGAATCTGCCTCCGACTATAGTATAGGTGAAAGGTCCTATCCATAATTGTCTAATTGTTGATTTTCAAGGTCAAAAACTTGATAACACTGTGTAAGATGAGGGTCCTCTCTCCAAACAGGATAATTTTGCAATTTGAATCCAAATATATAGGTGAACAAAAGGATAATTCTAATATATATATATATATATATATATATATATATATATATATATTAACTTTCATAGAAGTTAATATTTTCATCAAGAGGGCAAAATTTGTTATCCAAAGGCAAATCTCAAGGGATTTATGGGTTATTTGTGGTGCTTGAAGAAAACTATCTAAAATTATATCAACTGTCAAGGAGGTGTATGACATTCTTATCTGACGAAGAATTGGTGTGTTAACTCTAATTATGAAACCCAATAGTTAAATTACATAAAGGTATCTAGAAACATTTCTAAAAGGATAGAAAGATGAAAATTTTGATTTATTAGAAAATTAAATGAATGGTGATGTTACTTAAGTTTTGCAAATTTTATCTTTGAAATTTGATATCAAATTCTAGTTTATGGAAAGCTTGGTTTATTGGAAAATGAAATTGATGATGATGATAATTAATGTTTACAAATTTTATCTTCGAAATTTGATTGGGAATTCTAGTTTTCTTTCTAAAATAGATATAGAAAAGTAACACAGAGTACAAATATTTTAGAAAAAAAAAATTCCCATATGGGCATGAAGGATTTTAAATTCCTAATTAGAGTTTTTAAAATTTTTTAATTCCTACTAATCAACACATTGATAATAGAGCCAAGGATGAAGAGGGCTGTAATTGAGGATTTGGAAATGTTCATGAGGATAAGAATTAGTATAAGAAATTTAGAAAGGTTTGGAGTAGAGGGCATATTTTGAGGAAAATTAAGCCAATAGTAGTCATGATTAATTATATGAAGATTATTTTTTATCCTTAATCTGGAGGCCTTTGTGTTATTATTGTCATCTTCATTTGGTACAAACCTCAAAAGGCAGACTTGCAAATTTTGCTATTTATAAATGCAACTTCTTCAAATCCTAATACATTGTAATTAACTAATATTTTCAATCAAAAGATTTGATTTGTATATTTCTCCCAAGTGTTTCATTTTTCGTGTTCTAAGTTAATTATGAAGCCATATATGTAAGCAACCAACAATTGTCAAAAATGACAATGTAGCAAAATATATAATACTTCCTCCATTCTAAAATAATAAATCCATTTTTGATTTAATATAACTTTTTTTTAAAGTTATATGGTACAATACACTTAATGTACTATTAAATACTCCCTCCATCCCAAAAAATGAATTCACTTTTGATTTGGTACAATTTTTTTAACTTAAAAGGTATAATACACTTAATATACCATTAAAAGTATGTTTTTATATTTTTATCATTACTTTTCAATTTGGGTTACATATTGTTATTATTAGCAAGGGTAGTACAATAATTCTACACTAAAAGTGGACTCTCTTTTTTTTTTTTTGGAAAAACAAAATTTTTGAAATTAGACTCTTCTTTTAGAACTGAATGAGTATATAATTTTTCATTTTTATCCCTAATTTATAGATTGAGTTATAAAAATTCCCATTATTAATAAGGATAATATAAAACTTTTGCACAAAGTGGAATATTTTCTTAGGATAAAGAAAATTTTTGAAACCGGACTTTTTTTTTTTTGATAGAGGGAGTATAACGTTTGAACTTGGCTTAAGATATAAAAATATAAAATATAATGTTTGAACTTGACTTAATATATTCTTGCTTCTATTCAAGTAATTCATTTTGATAAATTAAGATATTAAGTATTAACTACTCCTTTTGTCCCAAAAAAAAAGAGTCCACTTTCAAAATTTTTCCTTGTTCCAAAAAAAAAAAGAGTCCACTTTTAAACCAATTTTCTAAAATATCCTTAATAATAATTATTATGTATATCCACAATTAAAAAATAAGGATAAAAATGTAAAATTATGTATTTAGTTAGCGCATTAAGTATATTGTACCTATTAACTAATAAAAAGTTGTATCTAAAACAAGGTCGACTCTTTTTTTTTTTTTTTTTTTGAAAGGATGGAGTACTTATAAACAAGCTCAAAATCAAACAAAGAAGAGCGTTGATCAATTTGAGCACTTTTGCCACTTTCATCTACAAAACCTTCCTCTCTTTTTTCTTTTTTCTGTTTTCTGCACTAAAACCAAATTATATTCCTTCCACTTTAAAAAAAGAGTACAACCTTTTTAAAATCACAAGCTACAATCATTTCATGTACCATTAAATGTATAACTTTTCATTTTCATCCTTCCTTTCTTGGATTATACATTATCATTATTTATAAGGGTAATACAAGAATTTCACACAAAAATAGACTCTTTTGGGGCAATTGTTTTTTTGAAATTGGAATCTTTTTTGGGACAAATGGAATATATGTAAATACATTTATGCTAACAAATAATTATGTAAAACTTCATAATAATTTTAAAATATAAAAATAAGCACAATAAAACTAATATATCAATTGCCAATTAGGTTGCTTATTTGTTAAGAAAACCTAACTAGATGCTTGAGTGTACACTAATCTTTGAAAATTCGCAACAAAGTGAGAGGAAAATATTCTATAAATAATTTATTTACCTATTCTTTGTGAATCATCAAGATCTTCCAATGGTATCTCAAATCTGTAAATAGTTCCCCTCGAAGAATAATAGTATCAACCTACTTTGGTTTAATTAATGTGGATCCACTAGTTCTTCTTGATGGACACTAAAAAATTGAACACTAGAAGTATTAATCTCTTTTTTCATAAGAAATTGATTGAAACCTCAAAAGAGATTGGAAATATAAACACAATTTTAATTTACCTCGGCGACTTTATTTGATGGTTCAATACTCATTCCTTTGTAATACCAATCAAGAAGTCTGCCATGGTCAACGAACTGGTAAAAATCCACTACAAATCTATAAAAATAATATATGTTTGTAGATGGTAGTAATGTTGGGTATTTAATATAACCCAAGTGTATGTTTTAATATAAGCCCAATAGGTAATGGAGTTTTCTAGTGGGCCTGTATGGACAAGAGCCTATTAATTGGTTATAATATTAACTGGTTATAACCTTAGTGTATCCCTATATATATGGTAGTTGGAGGCAGCATACTCGGTATTCCAAATTAGATACCTAGGGTGTAATGCTTCAAGCAATCACATATACTATTGGTTGACTTTAAACCTTAACAATCTTCAAGTATTATGTATCAAAGATTTGGAGAAATTTTCTTTCACGTTTTTCAGGAAAAAAATTCGTGAACAGTACCTGAATACTAAAACAGGGGTTTGTAGTCACTTTGAAAATTGTCTTTTTGCTCCAGTTACTGCTAGAGAAAAGGGAGTAGTTCATCTTGTAGCTCTCAACGAGAGGAGTTTAACGGTGCAATCTAATTGCCGATCCGACATTGGAGTTGGTCAAGATCTGAGTTTGAAGTTCCGATAGCCGAAATTTTTCTTTTCAGATCTTGGAAAATCTAGTCAGTTTTAGCTTGCCAGGTCACTTGGGTTTTGTTCTCCTCGGTGAGACGAGCATTTTGAGTAGTTACCGATGTCGATTGGAGGTCGGATGCGGAGAAACGAGCAACTGAAATTCTGGTGAGTTTGGGGCGAGTTGCACGGTGAGTCAGCTACTGACTATGTGCTGACTGGGCAGTAATTGCTAACTAGGTGTTGACTGGGCAATATTTGCTGATTGGGCGTTAACCAGTTGACCGTTGACTAGTAACTGTTGACCGTTGACTTTTTTCCAAATAGACTTTGATTCAGACTTTTAACGATTGCTAAATTCTTTCTTTGCTGAAATCAGGTATACTTATTCTAATTTTCTATTTTTTAATTATTACAATGGAAAAGTGTATGCCAATTGAGATGGTCAAACTTCATACTTTTAGTGGGTCTGAATTTAATTTACAGAAGCAAAAGACTCAATTTGGTTTAAAATATGAAAATATTTTTTGCACGGTTTTGAGTACTTTTGCTAACACTATTGAGGAAGTTGATGAGCCTCAATGGAACAAAGATGATGACTTCTGCAAAGACTATTTATTGAATTGTCTTTCGAACCGTCTTGTAGAAGTTTATAGCAATTTTAAAACTACTAAAGAAATATGGGACAATTTAGATACTCGATTGAAGGAGGAGGAATTGTCGAAAACACATTTTGTTGACAAATTCATGGATTTCAAATTCAAAGAAAATATAGAAATCACTCCTTAAGTAACTGATCTAGAAAATTTGATATCTAAATTGACTAGTTAAAAAATTATTGTATGTGATCATTTTTTGGTTGGTGCCATTATTTATAAATTACAATCTACGTGGTGTTCTTTCAAAACTGAGATGTACAGAAAGAAAGTACAAGTGGACTGGATGATTTCATATGATTCATTAGAATCAAGGATGAGAATCGAGTTAGGAATAACTTGGAGATAGTTAGCCAACAACAATCAGCTGCTAACATGGTATCAAATCCTAAGAAATTTCCTAAGAAATTCAAGTCACCCAAGAGTGAACCCCATAAATTGAAGGCAAAAAAACCTATATTTAAGAAAAAGAAGGGCAAGTGCCACAATTGTAGAAAGTGGGGTCACTTTGCAGCTGATTGTAAACAACCTAAAAAGGACAAATCTAACACACCAAAAAAGAAAGCAAATATGCTAGTGCAGAAGACTGAGCCGCAAAATTTTACCACTACGGCGAGAAATAATGGAAAGGCCAGTACTTCTTCAGAACGGTGGTTAGATACTGGGGCAACGTGCCATGTTTGCAAGAACAAAAAGTTACTTGATGATGTTGCTGAGGCAAACGAGACTATTGCTGTGGCTAGTGGAGCAATGGAGGCGGTGACTCACACTGGTACTACAGATATAAGCATTTCTTCAGGTAAACTTTTAACTTTAAAATATGTTAAAGTAGTTCCTGCTATTCAAAAAAATTTAATTTCTGTTAGTCGCTTAGACAATGCTGGCATTAGCATATTTATTTTTGGTGGTAGAATAACTTTATTTGTTAACTCTCATTATTTTGGTGGTGGATTCTTGACTGTTGGTATGTATAGATTGAGTTTCATAAATGAAACGGTTAACCAGGTTAGTTCAAATTTAATTGATCCTAAAACATTGAATAATCGATTAGGACATGTGAACTACAAGAAAATGGCTAGACTAGCTAAAACTCATAATATACCTTTAAATATTTCAATCAGGTTTAACAAAGGTGAAGTGTGAACTCAAATGAAGATTACTAGAAAACCATTTCGTACGGTTTCTAGGAGTACAAACTTTTTGAATTAATACATTCTGACTTCTGTGACTTTAAAGATTTCACAACTAGAGGTGGTCGGAAGTGTTTGATCACTTTTATAGACGATTTTTCTAGATATTATCATATTTATCTGTTAAAATCAAAAGATAAAGTATTTGATAAATTTAAAATTTTCAAAAGTCATGTTGAAAACCAGTTGAACTTGAAAATTAAAAGGTTTATGAGTGATAGAAGAGGAAAATATACATTGATATGGTTCAAGGAATTTTGTGCTTCAGAGGGCATAATAATTGAAACTATTGCTCCTTACTCACCTCAGTCCAATGGCATAGCTGAACGTAAGAACAGGACGTTAACAAAAAAGTTAAACTTTATGTTATTGATAGCTAGCATGCCTTTTTGTTATTGGGGAGAAGTAGTTCTAATTGCTAATCACATCCTGAATAGGTTGTCGCACTCCGTATAAGATATGGCATAAACATCCTTGTAGATATAACTCTCTTAAGACTTGGAGCTGTATTACTTATGTGAGGATACCAGACCTTAGGAGACCTGAGGTGGGGCCTAGGACCAACACTTGTGTGTACCTAGGTAGTGTAGAGGATAGTGCAGCTAATCGGTTCTTGGATCTATCAACCAATGTGGTTATAGAATCTAGAGATGCATTTTTCTTTGAAGATAAATTTCTTCGAGATCAAGGGTTGACAGTACTAGGCACTATAAAAATAATTTCAAAATCACCTAAAGAAGCTGAATCGAATTCCTCTGACACTCAGATAATTTCTGAACCTGTACTTTTAAGAGTATCTACAAGAGAACGAGTTCCCAAGACGTTTGGTGAGGATTTTGTCACTTACTATTTAGAAAATGATCTATCCACTTATAAAGAAGCGATGAGATTTAGGAACTCCTTATTACAGGCAAAAGCCATTAATGATGAAATGAGCTCTCTGTTACAAAATCAAGTTTGGCAACTAGACAATTTGCCAAAAAGGGCTAAGACTATAGGTTGCAGGTGGGTTTTGAAGAATAAACTTAGAAGGCGCCTAGCTAGGGAGGGGAATGGGAAAGGTAATGGAAATGATAGTAGTGAGGAATGATAGTGGGGTCTTTCATTATAATTCTACTAGTTAGTTTGTGCTGGAGAATAGGAATGGTTACTAATAATGGTGGTTGGTTTGTGTTGGGGAATGGAAATGATTATAAATTAATTGTAATAATTAGTATTAATTAATTATTTATTATTATTTAATTATTTAATATAAAATGAGATTAATTAATTATTAATAAAAATATTATTGATTAAATTAATCTTAAGTAATTAATTAATTAATATTAATTAATATTAATTATACCTTAATTATAATAATTAAGGGTCCGTTTGGACAAGGCATTTGTATTTGCAAATGGAAAAAGTTGTATTGGAATGTGTGAAAATTTTGGTGGGTATTTTTTGATAGAAAAAGTATTTTGAAGGGACAAATAAGAGGAAATTTTTTTTAAAATTATGTGAGAGGAATTTGAGTGGAAAAAATTTGAATTCTAAATTTTGAAATAAAAATATGTTTGGATAATTTGTTTTTATTTGAGAATTTTTTTTATTTGCAAATAAAAAGAGCTTGTCCAAATGGATCCTAATATTAGCAAATGAGATTAATTAATTATTAATTATAATATTAAATTACAATATTAAGTAAATGAATGATTAATTAAATTAATCTTAATTGGTTAATTTATTATTACCTAATAATAATAAGGTAATAATAAATTAATTTATATTAATATTAATTAATTAATTAGTATTAGTTAATTAATTAGTATTAAATGAGATTAATTAATTATTTAATTTATACTATTAAGTAAATAAATGATTAATTAAATTAATTAATTTATTATTACTTTTAATAATAATAAGTTAATAGTAAATTAATTTATATTAATTATACTAATTAATATTAAATAATTAATTTGTATTAGTTAGTATTAATTAGTTATAATATTAATTAAAAAAATCCATTTTATTCCCTAGCTTCCATAACCCCCAATATTGGGGGGTATGAGGGATTACCCCATATGGGGTAATCAATTTCCCCATCTCCATTTCATTTCCCACAACCAAGTAAAGGGAATGGAATGATTTCCAAAAAATCCATTCCATTCCCCTTCCGGCACCCCCTTAATCCTGACGAATCTATAACTCAATATAAAGTACGTTTAGTAGCTAAGGGCTATACTCAAGTAAGTGGGGTAGATTATTTTGATGTATGCTCCCCGGTCTGTCACTTGACTACGATAAGAGTTCTTATTGCTTTAACATCTATTAAGCACTATGTTGTGCATCAAATGAATGTAAAGACATCTTTCCTAAATGGAGATCTTACAGAGGAAATCTATATGAACCAACCTGAAGGGTTTGTCATGAAAGGTTTCCAAAACAAAATTTGCAAATTAAACAAATCTTTGTACGGTCTAAAACAAGCACCTAAATTGTGGCATAAAAAATTCGACAAGGTAGTAACGAACTTAGGATTTCGATCCAATTATTTTGATAAATGCCTTTACTACCGTTCTGTGTCGAATAAGGTTGCGATTATTTGCTTATATGTAGACGACATGTTGATACTTGGTTCCGATCATTCTGCAGTGAGTGATGTAAAAACCGAATTAACAAAAGCATTTAATATGTCAGATCTTGGTATGGTAAACACCATTCTTGGTATAAAAGTAAGTTTTATAGAATAAGGAATTATTCTTAGCCAAACTCACTACTTTGAAAAACTACTTTCTACATCGAGATACAGTAAATGTAAAGTGACTGATACACCGTATGATCCTAATAAATGGCTGAACCCCAATAAGGGAACTAACGTGAATCAATTGGATTATTTTAAATTGATTAGTAGTCTCATATATGCAATGACATATACTAGACTAGACATAGCCTTTCCTGTAGGTATGTTGAGTTGTTTCACTAGTAATCCTGACTCTGAGAATTGGAATACCATCAAGCGACTTATGCAATAACTAAAGGGTACCTCCAACTATACTCTATGTTATAGTGACCATCCTCCTATCATGGAAGGATTTTTTGATGCATCGTACTGTCCAGAATTAGAAGACAATAAATCTACCATTGGTTATGTTTTCATACTGGGTAGAGCAATTATTGCGTGGAAATCCAAGCTACAGACTTGTATTGTTTTGTCGCCTATGGAATCGGAACTTTTGCTTTAACTTCCGCAGGAGGAGAAACATAGTAGATAAGAGAACTGATCCTGGATATTCCACTAACCCGTTTAAAGATTAATTCTTTAAGCTTGTTCTGTGATAATCAAGTAGCTGTCCAAGTCGTCAAAAACTCACTCTTTAATTCGAAGAGGAGACATGTGAGACTGAGACATGTGTTGTTGAATTATTTAAAAGAACATGGAGTTATCCCCCTGATCGATGTGAGATCGAAGGATAACTTGGCCAATGCTCTCACAAATGGACTAAACAAAGATTGAATATTCAAAATTGTGAGGGAAATGGGGTTACTATATAGACATGTCTTTACCTATATCTATGTTATTTTGAATTTTCGAATCTCCCTTTATTGACCAAGATAAGCACTTGATAATGTTTCAACGATGTTTATGGTTGTCAATATATCATTCCACATTTGATGATATATCCTTTTTGGGTGAGTTGCCTCATTCCATGTTTGATGAGGTAATTTAACTCATTTTGGATGTTCTGTTTAGAGCGGTTGTATTATTCCATATCTAATGATGCTACTTAACTGAATTTGGAATTGACAATTGTAACATTCCACATAGAAACATGAAATTGTTATTTTGAAAATAAACTGTTTAGGTTTTGTTCTTATAAAGAAACTGGACATTGATGCTTTGGAATGTGACATTGATGATTATTGTTATTGATATTGATGCATATTGACATTGATATATATATATATATTGATTTTCAGTCATTGTGGTATTGTGCTAAGTTCTTTTGGTAAAACTAGACAATTTAATTTGCTACACAAATGATTGGATTTACATGAAATTCATATTTGGTAACTTACAGAAAATGACGAAAATTGAGAAGCTGATTCCAACTGGGATCCTGAAGGGGATGATCTACTTGATGGATAATTCCTCTAGAGCTCTGGACTGTGGGGGACTATTAATTTCTTTTCAGTTGAATAAATAGTTCACTTACATATGAAATTGCCTGTTTAGTTTGAGTTTAGAGTATTTCTAAAACTCTTGTGTTCGAAATTTAGAGAATTTCTAAAATTTTGATTTGGTTCATTTATAAGTGAGACCTATTGATTGTGTTTGGTTGAGTTTAGATTGTTTCTAAAACTCATAATTGTGTTTAAAGAATTCGTATTTTTGAGTAATGAATCTTTTTGTGCGATGAATGATTCAATATTTTGTTTTGAACATTACATTATCTATCTATTGGATTGTGCTATATGTAGAACATAGGAAGAGATTGTTGGGTATTAAATATAACCCAAGTGTATGTTCTAATATAAATCCAATAGGTAATGGACCTTTGTAGTGGGCCTGTATGGGTAAGAGCTTATTAACTGGTTATAACCTTAGTGTATCCCTATATATATATATATGCTAGTTGGAGGCAGCATGTTAGGTATTCCAAATTAGATACATAGAGTATAATGCTTCAAGCAATCGTATATACTATTGCTTGACTTTAAACCTGAACAAGTAATACTGTCATAAAATATATCAATTTAGCTACTATACAAAATATTGAAA
Organism: Gynochthodes officinalis; assembly: GCA_020080225.1. NCBI lineage: Eukaryota > Viridiplantae > Streptophyta > Magnoliopsida > Gentianales > Rubiaceae > Gynochthodes > Gynochthodes officinalis. The sequence continues at coordinate 29,015,024 of CM034625.1, read as the reverse complement.
TATTTATGGTAAAAATGAATAATCGCTTCATTATGAAATAGATTTCTAAAAAGCATAAAACAAACATATGTTCACATCTCTTTCCTTCAATAATGATGTACATGCTTTAAAATGATGGCATGCATGTTTGGCATAGACCCTATCAGTTATTAAAAAGTAACAAAAATTAATGCAATAACAGGTAGGCCACTAGAAAGGGAAGGGAAAATTTCATATATAGCAGCTTTGGAGGTCACTTTATCAAATATAGCAGCTCCAAAATTTTCTTTACAAATATAGCAGGTCAATGCCTTTGACCAAGCGAAAAGACTAAAAGGCCCTTTTATTCACAAAAAAAAAACTGAAACATCGTTCAACACTTTTCCATTTCATTTTTTCACTTCAAATTTCTTTGCCCATTCAATCATTCTTCATTGATTTAACATCTCGTTTATTCGAAGTTGCATCAAAGGCACATACGCTAGGAGGATATGTATTTTCAAGGAAAAAAATTACCGCCATAGAATGGCATTTTCTTCCCGTCATTTTTTCACTTCAAATTTCCTTACCCATTTAATCATTATTCATCGATTCAATATTTCATTCATTCGACATTGCCTACATTCGGATTGCTAATGTTGCTATGAGTTTCGTTGGTTTTCTTCTTTGAACTGGGTTTGCATGGTGTTCGACATAAAATTCGACGTAAAATTCGACATTTTTTATGTAGAATTCGGCATAAAAATGTAGAATTTTACATAAAATGTCGAATTCTACATAAAATGTCTAATTCCACATTTTATGTCGAATTCTACATTTTTATGTAGAATTCTACATTTTTTTGTAGAATTCGACATAAAAATGTAGAATTTTACATAAAATGTCGAATTCTCCATAAAATGTCTAATTCTACGTAAAATGTCGAATTTTACGTTTTACGTAGAATTAGACATTTTATGTAGAATTCGACATTTTATGTAAAATTCTTCATTTTTAAGTCGAATTCTACAAAAAAAAGTAGAATTCTACATAAAAATGTAGAATTCGACATAAAATGTGGAATTAGACATTTTATATAGAATTCGACATTTTATGTCGAATTCTAAAAAAAAAAATGTAGAATTCTACATAAAAATGTAGAATTCGACATAAAATGTGGAATTAGACATTTTATGTAGAATTCGACATTTTATGTCGAATTCTACAAAAAAATGTAGAATTCTACATAAAAATGTAGAATTCGACATAAAATGTGGAATTAGACATTTTATGTAGAATTCGACATTTTATGTAAAATTCTACATTTTTATGCCGAATTCTACATAAAAAAATGTCGAATTTTACGTCGAATTTTATGTCGAATACCATGCAAACCCAGTTCAAAGAAGAAAACCAACGAAACTCAAAGCAACATTAGCAATCCGAACGTAGGCAATGTCGAATGAATGAAATATTGAATCGATGAATAATGATTAAATGGGCAAGGAAATTTGAAGTGAAAAAATGACGGGAAGAAAATGCCATTCTATAGCGGTAATTGTTTTCCTTGAAAATACCTATCCTCCTAGCGTATGTGCCTTTGATGCAACTTCGAATAAACGAGATGTTAAATCAATGAAGAATGATTGAATGGGCAAAGAAATTTGAAGTGAAAAAATGAAATGGAGAAATCTTGAACGATGTTTCAGTTTTTTTTTTTTGTGAATAAAAGGGCCTTTTAGTCTTTTCGCTTGGTCAAAGGCATTGACCTGCTATATTTGTAAAGAAAATTTTGGAGCTGCTATATTTGATAAAGTGAATTCCAAAGCTGCTATATATGAAATTTTCCCGAAAGGGAAGGGGGGAGTGGAAGGATAGAGCATAGACAAACAAATACTTCCTATATCCATTGGAAGTATTATATTTCTTGGCTTTTATGTCCTAAAATTTTCACATTCCGAAGGCAAGACATTTTTTTAACTCTTTTAAACTATTATACCATGTTCATGCTTTTAATCATGTTTAATTTAAATAGTTTAAACAAATAAATTCCCTAAAATAGTCAATCATTTAAAAAAGAACTAGCTTTAATGCAATACTCAAGAAGTGGGGGAGTACTTGGTAAAAAATTTAATAAATTTTAATTTAATTTTTAAGATTTTTTTTTGTGTTTTTACAAATATATAATTACTATTATTTTAAATATTTTTAATTTATGTTTGAACTATATAATTATTTTGTGAAAACAATTTAGAAGTAACATAATCTTATATTAATGGTGGTAATTAAAATATTAATAAGTTCTTTTTGAAAGTGACTTCTATTGGAACTTGTGAATTTAATTCTAAAATTATAATAATTAGATATATTATTAGTTATTATGATTGTATGAATCAAAAGGATTTTGATAGTTCATTTCTAGTTATTTTTGCAATGATCAATAAAAATATATGTTGTTAATAATTCAATAAAAAATTTCTTGTCAAATCTTTAACAATTAAAGATAAAGAAACAAATTAACTAAATTTTAATATTACATTTTATAGTGTTTTAACTTTGCATTAATATGTAAATTATTTACAAGTAAAAAAATTAAATTGATAAGAATAATTATAAGAGAAATATGCACATGTACATGGGCCATGAAATTTACATATTGTTTTTAAAATTGAACGATGGATTTCATTTGTAATTAATTGTTAAATAATAAAAAATAATACCTTTTATTTAAAATAATAAAAATTAAATTCAAACAAGATTTAAAATAAAGAGTCTAAAAATTAATAAAATTAACCTATACTACAAAGAAATTTACAAAGATCAACCATAAAGTTTAAATTATTATATTTAAACTAAAATAAAGTAACATGTATACAATAGCAAATTGAATATCTAGACTCAACGAGCTACCTTATATGCTGGCCTCTACTTCAATGATTTTATTACCCTCTGGTAACAAACTTGCTTTTAACTGCTTTTAGTTTCAATTAGGTACTATAAATTTGGTTTTGCCAATATTTTAATAAGGCCTATCTCATTTGCTCATAAAGACAAGTATACTCGTTGAGTGACCTAATTGTGTTTCTAAAAGCCGACTTTCCCAAAATTTGAATATTGTCTCCCTCAGTATACTTGTTGAGTCACTCTTTGATGTAGACACATTTAAAATTATCAAATATTTGGAAATTTCTCTATTTAATCCTTTTCTTTCTTTGTTAGATATTTCTCTTTACAAATCTATTGTTTATTTTTTGGGCTTTTAGTGACTTGCAAATAAAATTCGAAAAAGTCAAATCTTTAATGATTTCGTCATCAACATTGAGTTGCCAGAATTTTTGAATAGATATCTTACATCGGAATTGAATTCAAGACCCTTTATTCTCTTTTAAATGTCTCTAGCAAAAGGCAACACCTGCCTACAAGGAAAGTTAGCTAAAGACAAATTCATTGCAACATTCGATACAATTCCTTTTCAGCTCATCATTAGCTACTTCCTCCATCTTTTCTATATTAATGTATAGAGAGACCAACTATGAGTTGGATGGCTCCAAAAAACAATTTAGAATAATTTATTATGATGGTATGCCACATTTGTTGATATAATAACCTTCGCAACCATTAATTTCATTAGTTCCCAAAAATAGTCATCCTTAGTTTTGTGTTTTAAATACTTTATTAGTTCAACACGTGATATCATGAACACAAACAAGGAAGCACAAATGGATATAATCAAAACAATTATCAAAACACAAGTGCAGCATCAAAATTAGGCTCAAAGGCTTGGTCAAAAGTTTGGTTTGCAATTCATCATACTCTAGTCAACTCGAGCTTACTCAAAAAACCAAGTTCGAACTTGCTCGAATTGAACAATTTTGAGGCTGGGCATTCTTTGCACATTATTTACAAATATGATAGGAAAATAATGACAAAATTAGATTCAATTGTCAACTGCCTATATTGAAAATAGGATTGATTATTGATTGCAAAACTCAATTAAGAGATAAAGTTGCTCAATTAAATTTCAACTCAAGTTCAAGTTCAAGCTTGAGCTATGATTTAATATTTTTAATGAACTCTAGTCCTCATATATTGGATGGAGCCAAACTTGAACATGTTAATGTTTGAGTTTGACTCATTTATAAAAATGGAGTTAGACCATTAGAGAGAAATTTAATAACTTGATAAACTCAAGTTCTTATATATTTGGTTGAGCCAACTTCCAAATATTGTGATGTTTGAGTTTGACTCATTTATAACAATAGTCTCTTGAAAGAAACCTAATAGCTCGAACGAACTCAAATCCTTATATATTTGGTGAAGCCAACTTTGAACATAGTGATATTTGAGCTTGACTCATTTACCAAAAGATTTACACCTCTAGTAAGAAACTCACATTTGTATGATTCTGTCAGGGTTTTGCCCTGATAAAGAAATAGTTCAAAAGCTTTAGGAACAAGTAAGAGAAATAAGATGAAGAAAGACAGAATTTGAGAAGGAAAGCAGAAAGGAATTAAGAAGAGAGAGTTCAGAAGAGTGGGATGTTCCCGATTCCAATCATCATCCAAAGTCTGCCAATTACAATGGTGCTGCAGCTTATTATAGAGCTGAGCCAACTAACTTCTACTAACTTCTACTAACCGCCCTTAACTAACTTCTAACAGATTGCACATTGGTACAATATTATCTTCTAATTACCACTTAACCCCTCTAACTTGTATGATCATGACAATTACGCTCTTCTTTAGAACAACCTTGTCCCCAAGGCTGAAATTCAGGAAACTGGCTGGTAATGAAGGATTGATCCTCCCAAGACGCTTCATCTGCGGTGAATTTATCCCACTAAATCAGCCATTGTTGGGTTGCTTGGCCATTGCAAAGTATCACTCTTCTTTGTAGCACTCTCGAGGATTGCAAGGGGTAGAAATCATCCTCATTCAGTTTTGGAAACTCTGTGATAGGCAGTTCTTCAGTTCCATCCTTCTTCTTCAGTAGTGATACATGGAACACAGGGTGACATTTAGCTATTGGGGGTAACTTGAGCTTGTATACAACTTGACCAATATGAGCTTCAACCTGATAAGGTTCAAAGTGTTTGGATGCAAGCTTCAGGTTTGAGCGGATAGAAATACTTTGCTGCCTGTATGGTTGAAGTTTGATGAAAACCCAATCTCCCACCTCCAATGTCTGCTCAGTACGATGTTTATTCGTAAATAACTTCATCCTGCTCCTAGCCTTCTGCAGGTGATCCTTGAGACTGTGCAGCACATCCTGATGCTGTTAGATAATATCAGTCGTGGCTGGTATGACTGACCCCTGAAGTGGTCCCAAGGGTAATGAGTTTGGTCGATACCCATATAATGCCTCAAAGGGGGTCATGCCAATGCTGCTATGGAAAGAGGTGTTGTACCACCACTCAGCAAGTACTAGCCACTAACTCCAGCTAGAAGGTTTTTCACAAGTGAAGCATCACAAATAAGTTTCCAAACACTGGTTCACCTTTTCACTCTAGCCATTGCTTTGAAGGTGATAAGATGAACTGTAATTGAGATTGAGTCCCAACTGTTTGAAGAGAATCCTCCAAAACTGGCTAGTGAAAATCCTATCCCAATCACTAACTATTGAAGAGGGTAGACCATGTAGCTTGAAGATGTTATTCAAAAATATATCCGTCACTGTTGGTGCTGTAATCGGGTGTGACATTGGCAAAAAATGACTGAACTTGGTAAATCTATCTACAACAACCATGATTGTGTCTTGTCCCTAAAATATTGGCAGTTTCTCAATGAAATCCATGCTGATTTGTGACCAAGCTTGTTGTGGGGTTTCCAAAGGTTGTAGTAACCCTGGATATGGTAGATGTTCATTCTTGTTCCGTTGAAAAATTTCACAATTGTTCACCTGCTCTATAACATTTTGTTTTATTTGTGGCTAGAAAAATATCAACTTCAATCTTTGTAGAGTAGCATTTTGACATGAATGCCCCCCTAAAAGAGTGGCATGCATCTCCTGGATCAGTTGCTTTCTAAGGTTAATGGAGCTCCCTACATAAATTCTTGTTCTCCTTTTAAGAATGCCATGGTCATATTGGAATTCAAGTTCTGCTTGTGGGCAGATCATCTTCTTAGCAATTATATTTGTGCATACTTCATCCCCTTAGTAACTGCTTTCTAGTTGTTAAACTCATTCTGGTTTGGCAGATGATATAGCCATAGTAGCTTCTAGTAGTTTTGCTTCTTCAGAGTCCATCACCCTTCTGGATAGGGCATCAGCTGCCTTGTTGTCAACTTCTTTTTTATATCTTATCTCATAGCTAAGTCCCAGAAGTTTATTAAGCCACTTATGCTATAGTGGTATGTTAAGTTTCTACTCCAGAAGGTACTTTAAGGATTGATGATCAGTCCTTATAATGAAATGTCCCCCAATCAAGTAGTGGTTCCACTTATGTGCTGCTATTACAAGAGCCAATAACTTCTTTTCATATGTGGATAACCCTCTATTCTACTTGTTAAATGACTTACTCATGTAAGCAATAGGTTGTTCTTCTTGCATCAACATTGCACCCAGTCCATTTGAGCAAGCATCAGTTTCTACTATAAATGTTTGAGAGAAATCAGGCATTCTTAGCACTGGTACTGAGCCTATGGCCTTTTTGAGCTATTTAAAAGCTGTAGTAGCCTCAGGTCCCCATTGATAGTTTTCCTTCTTGAGTAAGTCTATTAAGGGTCTGCTTATGATGCCATAGTTTTTGATAAACCGCCTGTTATATCTTGCCAAGCCCAAGAAGCCTCTGAGTTGTTTGATATTAGCTGGAATAGGCCAATTGATGACACTGTCCACCTTCCCTTTGTCCATGCTTACTCCTTCTGTAGATATGATGTGGCCAAGGTACTCCACTTGTGGCTGTGCAAAAAAGCACTTGGAGCGATTGGCAAATAGTTGATGTTCTCTCAGAAGTTGTAATACAACGCTCAAATGTTGAACATGTAACTTGAGATTAGCGCTATAAACAACTATATCATCAAAAAAAACTAAAACAAATTTCCTCAAATATGGTTGGAAGATATGATTCATTAAGAATTGGAAGGTTGATGGTGCATTTGAGGCCGAATGGCATGACAAGGAATTCATAGTGACCTTGGTGAGTTTGGAAAGCAGTCTTAGGCACATCTAAGTTTTGCATTTTGATTTGGTGATAAACAGATCTCAGATCAATTTTGGAATAAAATTTGGAACCAAAAAGTTCATCCAACAGTTCATCAATGTTTGGTATGGGAAATCTATCTTTGATAGTCATCTCATTAAGATGTCTGTAGTCTATGCATAGCCTTCATGTGCTGTCTTTCTTTTTGACTAAAAGAACAGAAGATGCGTATGGGTCATTACATTTGAATGATCTTGTTTTCTAACATCTCTAGTACTTGTTTTTCAATTTCAGTTTTATGTGCATGGGGGTATCTATAGAGTTTTAGTTTAAATGGTTTGGCTTCAGGTTTTAGTGGGATGTTATGATCATGCAGTCTGGGAGAGGGTAAGGATTTAGGCACATCAAATACATCTAAGTACTGTAATAACAGTTCCAAGATAGGATTAGGTATACTTACCTCCACTCTATTGGTTGTATCTGCCACTGTATTGAGTGATCTTGCAGTTATCAACTTCTTTCTCATTTCCACGAATGGTTTAGTGTCCTTCCCTCTAATGAGCTTCATCTCAGACTTTTCCCCACAGCCTTGCAGCAGCAACTCTACTCCCTAATGTTGCAGTTGGATGCTAAGTTGTTTGAAGTCAAATGTTATGAGGCTATAATGACACATCTAGTCAACCTCTAAAATCACATCCCATCCTCCTAACTCCATAATTTTGAGGTCATATTTGAACTTATACTCTTGTACTGTCCAGGACAGTTGAGGGCATATGGCTGTGCTTGTGAGAGTGTTACCATCTGCTATTGTTACTGTGAATGGTTTTGTTTCCTGAATTGGCAATGACAGTCTTTGAACCACCCTATAGTTAATGTAACTATGAGTGCTACCAGTATCTACAAGAATCTGAAGTTGAGCTTCCTGGATTTGTCCCTCTAATGTGATAATGTTTCTCTTAATGCTGTCTGGGAGTGCATGGAGTGAAACTTCTACTAATTGGTCCTCCTGTTCAATCACTGCTTCCTCTATGTCCTCCTCTTCTTCCTCCGTTTCTGAAACCATAAAATTAATTTGTTTTAGTTTGCATTCATGACCCAATCCAAACTTCTCACCACATTGGAAATAATGCCCCAAGTTCCTCCTCCTTTGAATTTCTTGAGAAGAAATTCTTCTAACTTCTACCTGAACTGGTTCTTTTTCCTTGGTAAATGTAGCCGGTGGCATCGTGTATTGACTGGGCATCCCCACTTTATTTTTAGCAAAGCTGAAACTGGAATCAACTCCCTGCTTGTAACTATTCTTATTCCTTCTTCCACTGCTATCCAACACTTGTTCCTGCCCTTGTGCCAATTCAAATGCATCTAAAAATGTCTCTGGTTTGAGCATCATGACCACAGGTTTAATATCTTCTTTAAGGCCACTAATGAATGATGAGATGAAATAAGCTTCAGACAATCTTGGATCCTTGATAAGCATCAGAGTTTTAAGTTCTTCAAAGAGTTCTTGATATTCAATAACAGAACCTTCCCGCTGTAACTTGTTGAAAACTTCCACTTCATCTATTCTTCCTTTGTCTACAAACCTTTTCATGAGAAACATTCTAAATTCTGCCCAACTCATCTTGTTTCGGGTCATTTTTATACCTTGATACCATACATTAGCTTTCCCTTCCATATAAAATTCAACGATGTCCAGCTTCTTATTTTCCTCCACATGATTCACAGGGAAAATTTTCTCACATTTGCGTAGCCAATCTCTAGGATTTTCCTCCAAAAACATGGGTAATTCCACCTTAGGGAACAATGCAGTGTGCGTAGGTAAAAGTGGTTCTCCATATCCTTTATCCTCCATAGTACCACTTTGTACCTTGTTATCTCTGAACACTTTGGAGCCAAAATCTGGAGTGGGTAACAGTGGGGTATTATCCCAGCCGAGACATATTATCGCACTCTCTCCACCCCTCCCCTCTTTATTCAAGAAATTCATCAAATTATCAAACTTCGAATCACTTCTTTGCCGAATCTCCTCGATTCGAGTATGTAGATTTGCCATCTACTTTTGCAGTTCTAGCATTTGCTTCTGGAAATCTGCGTTTTGTCTAGCCATAATGTCTCCAAGTTTAGTTATTTGCCCATCTTGTTTCTTGATTTGCTCTTTCATAACCTTGTGTCTGGTGTTTTCTACCATGAATCAAATCAAGAACTTCAGATCGCTAGCATCTTTGATACCAAATGTCAGGGTTTTGCCCTGATAAAGAAATAGTTCAGAAGCTTTAGGAACAAGCAAGAGAAATAAGATGAAGAAAGAGAGAATTTGAGAAGGAAAGCAAAAAGGATTGAGAAGAGAGAGTTCAAAAGAGTTGGATATTCCCGATTCCAATCATCATCCAAAGTCTACCAATTATAATGGTGCTGCAACTTATAATAGAGCTGAGCCAACTAACTTCTACTAACTTCTGCTAACCGCCCTTAACTAACTTCTAATAGATTGCACATTGGTACAATATTATCTTCTAATTACCACTTAACCCCTCTAACTTGTATGATCATGACAGATTCCTATATTCACATTTCTATATAAAATTTGGGCTGATTTTTTTTCTCATCATGTTAAAATGTCAGCCCTATTTTATCATGAGAAAATCCAGCCTATCTAAGATTTTTTTCATAAACTAGAATATATCTAGACCCAACAAATAAGTCCATCTATAAAAGGCTATCAATATTGAATTTGAATTATTAAGAAAAATAAAATTTTGGTTCAAGAGAAAAGAAAATATAATCTATAACCCACATAAAATTTACTAAAAAAAGGTTGTCACTCTCCATTTTATATAATAGACATTGAGGTTGAACCACTCTGCCAACAAGCTCTCTTATATCTTTTTTCAACGTTGAGCTTCTCACCATGGGATCTATTAGACTTTTAACTTAAAAATTTTGGATAAAATTCCAAGAAAAGTTGTAAAGGGACGTAATCAATTTCTTTATTGGTAACAAATTTAGTCATACCGAGTCTTTTATATCCAAGTCAAAATCAAATAACAATTGGACATATCAATAAAATATTTTAAGTTCAAACTCGCATTTGATTGAACATACCAATCAAAAAATTTGAGGGGAAAATATGATTAATGTTTTTGCTTATTATTTATATTGTGGCTTTTGTTTTGGTTGAATGAAAACTTAGTTATATTGACACTCTTATAACTTGAAAATAAATAGTGATTGAGCAGTTAGAACTTTATAACTTCTTTTTCTGAGGTCAAACATTCAAACTTCAATACACTTTTAGAGGTCAAATATATAAATCGCAAAAAATGGTATACTAAAACCATTTATTTTTCTTTTTCCTTCCCTTGTTACATTGCTTATCAACATGATATATAGACAAAATGATGGATAATTACAACAAATTTTTCCAATGAAATTGCACTATATATTGTATGATTAGTCTACACCTTAACCCATGGTTATTTGCTAATAAAAATTAGCTATGTTTTAACTCATGGTAATTTACAAATAGAAATTAGCCCCCAAAACAAGAAAGAACTATCTAGGGGCAGATATTACATTAGATAGTAGAAAAATGAACTCTCTTGGCTCCACCATTGTTCCCCATAAACCAGGAATATATACAAATTATGCACAAAAAAAGAAATACAACCTCATCTTTATGCCATTGTTATGTATCATTTTACAATAATAGGAGTATGGTGTGGATCAATTCGAAATGGTATATATAAAAGTATTTGTGTTGAATAAAATCTTAGAATTTTATCTATTTGCTTTAATAAAAGTGTGATTTTCAAGAATATAGATCTTGCCTAAAACTCCATGTGTGAAAGCCACAATAACAATAAAACTAGGGAAAGCATATAAAAATAGACAATTCTTTTTTGTTCTATTAGCATTTTGTATTCTATTATATTACTGTTAGAAAACTTGTCCATCTAATTAAACCAATTTATCATGAGTGAAGTAGTCTAAGAATCTTATTAGTTAGTTAATTAGTGTTAAGAAGCTCTTGTGAGATATTATTTCTAATACCTCCTCTCAAGTTGCACTTGAATATTGTCAAGATTGGAAGACTCAAGTCAAAGTCAATATTGGAAATTGAACCTGAGTATCAATCGCAATGTAAACTAAACTGACCACTAACTTGGTTGAAATTCTTATGCTCTAATGCCAAAGAAATTCTTATGATTTAGAAAATCAAACCTGATCTTAAATCTTTGAAATTATGTTACAAAACTTGAAGTAACAAAGATATCTTTTTAGTTAATTAATTATTAGTTTAGGGTTTGGGGTTCATGAATTATTAGCTTAGGGATAAAATTAACTCTAAATAAAATTGTACTTCTTGTCACAAGTAAAGATTAATCTAACTCGTTCAATTGTGTCAAGAGTTGAAATTTCATTGGACCCTAAAATTTACTTAATAAACAACTCGCTTGTACCCTTACTTTAATTTCATAATCAATTTCAATATAAACTCTAAATATTAATAAGATATTTTAGGATTCAGAGTTTAGGGTTACGATTCACTGGCAAAGTTAAGTTTTAATTCTTAAAACTCTATCATTTATACGGCATTATTTTCATCTCATTTAACTCTATCAATTACTTAAGTTTTAAAGACACGCACGAGGGACAAGAGTATGCAAATAGACTAGAAAATGGCAATAAAGAAGGAAAAATTAAAATAAATTGATGTAGGTATAATAGAAAATAAAAATTAAGTTGAAAGAAATTATGTCCAAATTTCTCCCAAGATAGTTCTACTTTCCAACTAATAAGAATCCTAATAAACTTGCCCCCAGGGTATAAGCGAGTTGGTAAATTTAGGGTGACGTGGAAATAAATCCTTTTGCAATGCAGATTCAAATATTGCGTGGGGTAGATTTTCCGTTAAAATATTGTGGGATCTTTCGCTTGGCTAAGAAGGCTTTTGGTACAAGTGAGGGAATTTCGCTTTCGCAAGGAAAACTTTCTCATAAAAACAAAGAATCCTAATAAACTTAAAAGGCTATTGAAGTCCAGTAAATGTTACTTATCTTTGAGGAACCCATTGTAAGTTTGATTGATTAGATTCTTCTCTTTATTCAACAAAGAAATGAGAGACAAAACAATATATATATATATATATATATATATATATATATATATATATATATTTGATTACAATTAAAAGTAGCGTTTTATTGACCAATTAATAAATTTAAAACTTGCTCTGTATTATTATATCAATGAAAATAAATAAATATTCAATCCTGTAATTTGCATAAGACTCATAAACTACTATTGAGTGTTATTAACTATGATGAAAGGAAAAAAAAAACTGTGATTAGACGATGGTTATGAAATATTAAAACCCAATATTGCATGGAGTTGGTAAAAGTTTTCTTCCATTACATTTTTGTATGATCTTATATAATGAATAATCATTTAATATTTTTTGATGATACAAAGAGACCATTGTACTTGAAAAGTGCAAATACTGGAATCTATTTTTCATAAATAATTTTTCATCAATATACTAATCATTAACGTACGTGGGATCATAGGGCAACTAATATTAATAATTTTATCACAAATTAATTATAGTCCCACTATCATGAATATCAGTCAAAACACGTTAAGAGTAAAAAATAAATAAATAACTCTATCAAAAATATATCAAGAACTATATGATAAAATGGAAAACGTAGTTATCCTAATGAAACAAGTCGTGGCAAACAAAGCGCTCCAAGTTAAGATTCCAAGGGAGCACATTACCTTGTTATATGAACAGTTTTTAAAAATATTTTTTAATATATTTTTTATTTTATAATTATTTAAAAAAAAATTTAAATATATATTTTGAAACGCAATTCATATACGTAACACACACTTTTGTACTTTCTAAGGATCACATCATCTTGGATTCTGAGCCCATAACTCACAAGCTTTTGTAACAAATCAAGAAAATAATTAGTGCTTCCACAATATTACAAGCCAAGAGGAGGATGAATAATAAAGTTAGAGATTCAAATCTCATCGGTTTGCTTAGTTAGACTTTTGCAGTAACATTAGTGTGTCTGAGAAGAATATAATGAAATTAACTCTAAAAATTACCATTACATGGCGAAAATGAATTTCATTTTAATCTTTTTTGTGTACTAAATAAAATTTGTTGCGTTCTTACCCTGAAAATTAGTTTTAAGTAATGAAATCGAGATTAAATAAAATTGTTGTTTTAAAAAAATGCATGATAAAATTAGACTAATTACTTAATTGAAAATCTAGCTGCAGCAAATTAAATTATGCCAAAAAGAAAAGAAAATTATACCTTGAGTTCAGTGACCAAAAATTCTAAGCGATGCAAGAGTTTGTCATATTTTCTCTCATCTTTCTACCAAAGAAGTTTGCTTGTTACTGTAGCATGTAACTGGACAAAGAAATATATAAGTACTTCCTCCATCCACAAAAAAAAAAAAAAAAAAAAAAGAAAAAAAGTCAACTTTTAGTTTAATACAACTTCTTTTTTTTTTAAATTACAACATATAATATATTTAATACACAAATAATTGTATAATTGTATATTTTTATCTTTTTTTTTTTTAGTTTGAGTTACACATCATTATTATTAGTAAAAATAATACAAAATTTCAAATCAAAACTGAATTCTTTTTTCGAGACAAAGAAATTTTTGAAAATTATTATTATTATTATTTTGGAACAAAGGTAGTAATAATTTGATGAAGAAAATTTTCAGTTGAGTGGCAAGCCACAATTCATGAAAGAAGTTTACATTTTACTGTAGTTCGGAACTACACAAATATGTACGAATTTGATAGTGAAATTTCTAGCTTGACATTCAAGCCAAAATTATCTCAAATAATTAAGGAATAAAAAATTAATTATTAACTAAATAAAGGGTGAAAGTTCGTGGATATCCGATTTTGATATTGTTTCTATAATTGCTTCTTTTTTTGATATTTTTTCCTTCTTTGTACACGCATAGCCAATGGGATTTTACTTGGAGTATGATAAAATGCTATTTTGAACATCTTCTTTGCACTAACACTAATGATATTTTTAATGAAAAATTATAGTGAAAAATGTTCTATATATATAAAAAGACAAAATTATTTACTATATATTTTTTAAAAAATACAAAATAATAAAAAATAATTTTATCTTATTATCTTTACCACATAATTACTATAAATTTTCACTAAAATATTATTACTTTTCTTAAATAATATTTTTCTGCTATTACCGAAAAATCACCTCATTTAATGGCCAAGTTGGTCTTTGTCCTTCTTTTGCATAAGAATATGTTTAAAATAAATTTTTATTTAAATATTCTTATACCATATAGTTTGGAGTAACTCTTTGGTTGAAAAAAAAAAAAAAGAATCGGATTGGATGTCAGATAATTTTCAGGGAGAATAACATTTTTATTCCTCAATGTTTTCTCTAATATCACTTTTAGTCTTCAATATTTTAAATTTGACTTATTTAGTCCTCAAACTTTTATATTTTAATGAATTTGGTACAATTGATGGCTATTAAAGTAGGAAAAAACAAAATTTGCTATTAAATTTTTTAATTTACGAATTTTGAAAATTACCTTCTTTTTCTTTTACTTTTCATTCAAAACCCTCATTTTTTAATTAATTTATCTCACAAATATTTAATATTTGAACATTAAAAGATATGGGTTTTGAACAAAAAAAATAATAATAATTAAATTTGTGAAATAAAAAATTTGATAAAAATTATGACTAAAAAAGAATGTAATTTTCAAAATTTGTAAATTAAAAAATTTGATAGTAAATTTTTTAACAAATTTTATCATTTCTTACTTTAATAACTACTAATTGTACCAAATTCATCAAAATATGAAAGTTTGAAGACTAAATGTGTCAAATTTAAAATATTTGGGACAAAAAGTGATATTGGATAAAACATTGAGAAGGGTTTTTAAACTCAATATTGATGTATCAATTTGTATGTTCTTATGTCATTAATGTCATTAAGAAAAGAAAAAACCAAAATTTGAGATTCCAAATCATTCATGAATTCGCAGTCAGTTATCAATAGTTAATGGTTCAAATTAGTTTGACTTTTGCGAATGAAAATCAACTGTCGATTTGGAATAGAAAATGAGAAAAGTTGGCTATTTTGAGATACTCTATAAAGGGTGTATCAAATCCAATCTAAATCAAAAGAGACGAGGTTAGGCAAGAAATGGATAAATTAGGAAAGAGCGGGAAAGACTAAAAGTGTAATTCTCCCTAATTTTTAATTCATTTTTTTTTTCACCTTTTTTAAATGCAATTACCCTTTCTTACACTATATAAACACTTAAATGTGATGTTTCTGAAATTCTCTAGTTAATTGTAACATTGAAAGAGATGTCATATACTACTGATTGCTCCTCAACCCTAAGATTGTTCTTAATTTAGGTAATTTAAAAATAACATTATATCAATCAGGTATAAACCAAGATTTAAAAGATATACTAACTTATGAAACACAAAAATATGAATTAACCTTTATTTCTAGAGTACCTCGTTTTACGTAAATTATTAGCCGAGCCACCAAAATAAAATTTAAAAGAAAAAAGAAAGTCTGACAAGATTTATTTATTTATTTGTTTAATATCTTTTACATTGGCACATATAATTGAGAACCAATCACGAAATTACATCTAACATACGGTTGAAAGAATTTTAATTGTTTTGTTTGCTTTAACCAGAAATGAAAAAACTTCTGGCATGTCAGTGTGGACCAATCCCCTCTGTCTCTGTCCCATGTATCAACAAACCGAATCTCGAATCAGAATATGGGATAGGCATAAAAGTAACCAATGTACACATACATCGTACAAGGAAAACAATTTTTAGAATGTATATTTTGGCTGAAAGTCTTGTTACATAAAATCTTATACTCCAGATTGTGCAGTGTCAAAATGGTTAAGGTTTTAGGCTCAAACCTCATGAGCTATAAAATTCAGCAATTTACCAAAGTGTACGATATTTAGAAAAAAGCATTAAAAGAAATGTTATACTCCCAGGACCTGTTGCTGGAAAGCTTTCCCAGGGTCTTGAGGATCAATATGGGAATGGTGAGGAAAATCATAGGGCATCTTCGAGGAAGCCAGCCAAGCATCACTGAAAACTCTTACAACTTCTTGGTAGACGACTGCATTGCCTTCTTTAGTCAGGTGCAAGCCATCACTGAAAGTAGAAAGAAGAGATAAAACGTTATTAATCGTTGTGTTCACAATGTCAAGGAGAAGCACAAGTTGTCACCAAACTATAAGTACGATTAGGCGTGCAATTAGGACCTCCTATGGTTGAGAGCTCAAACCCATGTCAAAGGTTAGGTTAGTTAAATCAAAGAGTAAACAATTTTGTTGCAGGCAAGTTTGAGAGCTGGAGTTGTTCTTGCGTTAAAATCAACCTGTGATCTGTCCCTTAACCTCAAATATTGTTGAACTGAGCAAGAATCTTAGACGGACATGTTTTTTAAGAAACAAATTATCTGTATCAGTTTCCCAATTAACAACAAAGAACTTGAAAAGAAAGCAAACATGACAGGAAAACTAAAACTTCATAATATTGAACTGCAGCTTCAAAGCGGACTAGGTAATTTCATTCGTGTTCTTGGTATTTGCAAAACTAAATAGCTCTCCCAATGGGTAGGTACTTGTTGGCCTCAAATCTATTAGGTGAAGATTACCCCTTAAGAATTAAAGAAATTAACTTCTTGAAGTTCATAAAAGTGTGAATTTTTCACAAACATCTCTCACAAAACAAAGACTTTGCTCCAAGATTCATTGACCAACAGATAAATACTCAACTAGATCACCGACTTAATGTATGAACCAACCCACTGACATGCAAACTTTCTTGGAGCAAATTAACATTACAGAACTTCTTGTGCCTCCTGCACATATTTAAAATTTGTAATTGATGACAAAATTTAAAGGTTTTCATACAATTTATATTGAATAAGTACTATTTCGGATTGGGTTGCTGATAATGTGTTTTTCAGAATACTTCTATTATGAACTTGTGTAAGCAGTGGTGACGGCTAGTAGTTGACATCTTCTGTACACTACAATAAAGGTTGAGCAGCTGCTGTTTCATCTCAACTATCTTATTGATATCGAATCTTGTTATTTTTATTTTTCCCCTCTTGTAGTCGCTCTACTGCTCAGAACATTTGCATACCACTACCACTTATTCACAATAACTTAGTCTCTTCATACTCTACTGCGAAGTATATTCGCATGTGACTACCACTTGTTCACAATAACCTAGTCTCTTCATATTATACTTCCTGCACATATGGAGCTTATACTTTCTAGGGTATACCCTCATCTAAAAGCCTACTTTCTAGGATATACTCTTATCTAAAATCCTACTAAAAAGCGAATTCTAAGAATTGATCAATTTAATGAATTCTCTCTATATTTTTAAAATTAGATTTTCATTCAACTCTAGAACAGGTTAGCAGATTATTCAGCTTCATCACTTGCATCCTATTTTTTGAATGTTTTGTTGGTATGAACCTTCACTTTCTGAGGAGAAAATAACAAAGATAAGGTCCTATTTGCCACAACAATTTTCAGAATAATTCCATTGACTGGTTGCATTTAAGAAGGCTTGTATAGACATATAAGCTACATGCAACTCCATGGGTTGGGATGAGAGAACTGGTAAAGAGGGATACATTAAGTATCTAAGGAATCCACAGGTCTTGCGATTTCGAGATTCGGGAAATGCATGTGCTTGTGATGAGTGTGTGTGAAAGAAGAAGAAACAGAAGACCTAAGAAAAGAAAAAAGAAGCAAGACTATAAATGAGACAATAGGCTGCTTCTTTCTTCTATAGTAAAACTTTTGGACAACCAATTCAGTCTTCTTGTTCAGATGTCAATTCTCCTAAGTACTCTGACAAATTCCATGAGATTTCAACTTTTTGGTCTCTGCCAGGAGGTCAAGGAAAGATTCCATGGAACTGTGCTAGATTTTCAATTTTTTTCAGCTCTTTGAACTAGATGATCAAAGGATTTTTAAATATTAATCCATGCCAGGATTTAATAAGAAAATCTGACTGAATTTTCAGTGGTACAAGCAAACATGTTTAGTGCGATATGTAGTAATTCTTGTGCTTGAGCATTTCTCTTCCTCTTAATTTTATCATTCTCACCTCAAAAAAGCTTTTGCTTCAATAATCCCCAGAGTCTCTAATAGACCACACTAACCCCACTGATTGGAGGTTCTTTGTCCAGCAAAACATAGGCACGTGACACCCTTCCTTATCACTAGAAAAGATGTGTCCCAGTACAAGCTTTTCAATCCAGGGGTTCATACTGCACTATCCATAACTTTAAAATTCAAGTTGATCCCAGTCAAGAAGAAAAAGAAACCAAAGGAGTTAACACTATCACCAGCGTTTGGCATGCATGTCATGCATACAGTTAGATACATTTTATAATTCATACAAGTGTGCAAGCCTCTAAAGCAAGTGAATAGAAGGCATAACAAAATGTGTTGTAGCAGTCATTCTAAAAACACTGATATTCCCAAGCATAACCACAACCGCGCCAAGGTTAAAAACTTGCCTGAATCTTGAAAAGTCAAACTCCATGCTATTAGTAAGAATTGGAGATTTTGGAGACTTCCAAATTTTATTGCAATTTCTAGTCTTGCAAAGTTTCCATGAATATTGATCAAATCAAATTGTACTTTACCACCAAAAGCCTATATCTAGTTTCACATTGTGCCAAGATGTGTGGATCCTTTTTCTTTTTCTTTTTCTTTATTTGATTTGCAGTGTCACCAAGAAGTTCCAAATAAAGGTATGTCAGTAGTTGATGTCCAGGACACTCACTATACACTATCAGCAAAAAGAATTGTTTGTGTGTTGGCCTTAGAATGTTATCAAATCTATAGGACTTACCTCAAAAAAATTTTCTGCCATCCCTCTGTCTGCTGCATTTTGGACCAAAGATTGATTGAAGGTAGATCTAATTCTTTGGCTAGTTCAAGACATTTATCAGCATATATTCCAGCAGTTTCGTTGGTTCTTTCGGGCAATTTGGTTGCCTTGTCACCATATAAAGACCTGCTTCAATAATTGGAAGCCATAATCAGAGCTTCTCTAAAGGGAGAAAAGCTACTTCTCTTTTATAGTAGTCTCCACAATTTCAGATATTTTCTTGACAAGAAGCCAGCAATTTTTACGTTAGCCATTGGAGCACATATTAAGTATTAGCAAAGAACCATTGTTAAAAAAGAAAAGAAAAAATCCACATTTAAAACTACTGAACCATTTCTCTCGACTCAAAAAGTTGTTAAACTGACAGAAGATAGAAATAGGGTAAAATGATTATTCGAAATTTCTAAATCTCCAGAAAAGAGTCTTCCCCAAAATGGACCTTGGATTGAGAGTTAAGATTAGAAAGGAAAAGCTTCAAGATTATAGGTACAGATTATAAGTCTAGAGTGAGAATGAAGAGAAATAAGCTGAATATTGGTAGATTATTTAAAGAAAGGAGCTGAAAGAAGATGTAGGTTGCAAATATTCATAAGGATTTTTATGTCACTGCAGGGCCAAGCAACTTGATGCTTTCAAGCCACTAAAGCAACATAGATTTGGCCCCATTTAAGCAAACATATACATACTGGCCAAGGCAAATATCAGCAAACATATACATACTGGCCAAGGCAAATATAAGCAAACATATACATACTGGCCAAGGCAAATATAAAACATTTTGGGTAAATGGCATTACAACGTGGCACAGTATTAACCATAAGAAGTAATTCCATACTTAAGTTTCCCTATAATTTCTTGTATATAGGTAAGGGAACCAAAGCTACTTGCTTGTATTTTCTAGGAAAGCAACAGTCAACCCAAGTCTAAAATCTGTTCGAAACACAAGTTCCTGCAACGACAAAATGCTTATTATAATGTTCTTATAGCAAACAATAATAGCTGCATAATTCATTCTCAAGTATTCCAAAAAGCTGCATCACCCTATGTTCTTAGACATGTCATGCCTCTCCACCCTACTTACGACCACGACAAAATTTAGTATCATTATTACTATAGTTTGACTCGAAGAGAAATTATTATACCTTGCATACTCTTTGCGCCCATCCTCATCAATTGGTGGCGGAGTAATGAGCACAATCAACATGGTGGGAGAGCATTCCTGCAACCATTCTTCTTAACAATAAGGTGAATGTAAAGACTCCTTAGGTCCTTAAACCATTCGGTGTCTACAAAACATAAAGGGAGACTCAAAACAGTGCAGCCTTAAAGAAAAACTGAGGAGAATATTTACATAACCAAAAATGAAACATAAATAAGAGTAGCATTTTGATTAAGTGAACAAGAAGGACTAACTAGGCTGTTAACTTTAATTTTCATTTTATTTGGATAGTCAATAACAAGACAAAGCCCATTATGGAAAATATACCTAATAAATTCTAAAGGCCTGAGAGAACAGCACGCTAAAAAAGCAGTCTTCTTCTTTGTTTATCCCACTTCTTTCAAGTCAAATTAACTTTTCAGCGAAATCCAATTTTTGTTTCAAAACATTAAGCACATTTCTCAGAAAGCAGATAAAGCAAAAAGCATTGTCTTGCAAAAAAGTTCTCACACAAAAAAAAAAAAAAAAATATATATATATATATATATATATATTCATAATGAACTTTTAATGAAAAATTCGTGAAAATAATGTCTACTTGAGAGCTCAGCTGAATTTTAGCAATTATTAGTCAAATTTAACTTCACAGTCAAGCAAATGATGCAATATACAACTTATCAATGCATCTCTAAATTGCTCCAAATTGTATATGACTCTCCTCCAACTATTTTTTAATTCTAGAATTTTTAGCTCTTTCAAGACCATTAAATGGTTTATCATAACAGTCTACATAACAGCAAAGATGACCTAAAATAACACTAACAGAGCAGACCAAGACCAAAATTAGTACATGCACCACAAAAATAAGCTATAGATAACCCATAAATGTTCAACATTTCACTAGATTTTACTTAATGTATGTATTACAACGCTATCACAAAGAAATTTCAAAGCAAAGTACTGAAAATTAGTTCAGCTAAAAGTTGCCTGAAGTCTGATAGGTGCAGCCAACACCTGTCACCATAGACCAACATATTTGATGACCGAACTCCATCCATAAAATTTAGCATTATCTGGAAGACTGTGTACTGGGGCACAGAATTAGTGGATTGATTTTGATAATTGCTTCAAGTTGGAAACATTGATCTTGTGACTGGTAAGGGGTCGGTTCAGCTTAATCTTAATTATCCAGATTAGAAGTGGAATAGAAATCATTTTAATGATGGAGCAAACCTATCACGTTCCTTGTCTGCAGATGCAGAAAAGTTCATAGAGGCTGCAATGGAACAGATCATTTGAAACTACCAGTTTCTTAACCAAACACATTCTAGAAACACCATGGCAAATAGTAGCAAGTTTTATTTTCAGGAAAGAACAATTAAAAACTTGGTTGGTATAGCTGCCAAAAATTTAGATAGGATGTATTTCAATAATTCTAAAGACACAGATTCCAACCTATTCATTTTTGTGAATGTTTCATAACTTCAATATCCACATGATGGGAAAAAACACAAAACAAAAAAGACAAAAAAAATTACGGATGCTTCATCTTGGATAATTATACCAGGAAGAAGTCCAAAAGAATCCAAACTGCTTCAAGAAAGTACTGTACAGATGTGAAACAATGTGCACAGAACATACTAAAATTTTTCTCACAAATATCATTAAACTATTAACCTTTAGATGTTGAACAATTCTTCTCAGGTTCTCCTTGTAATCATCAACAGGCACATGCTGCCTTTCATTAGTTCTTCCTAGCAGAGCTGCATCATTTGCTCCAAAAAATATGGTTGTAGCCACAGGAGGTGTTGCAGATCCCTTCAAGAAACAAGTATAAATAACAATCTTAGGCTCACAAATACCATGAATATATGGATATTCTTATCCAAGTCAATCGTTGCAAGTAAAATACTGGGCAATAATGCATTACTAATCTCAAAAAAATAAATAAATAAATCAATCAATCAAAATGCAAATGCATCAAAATCTCAGATAAAAGAGATTCATGGATTCAGCTAATTTTTATACCTCTTGGTAAGTGCAAGGGCTTAACTCATCGAAAGAACAAGCAAAAGCAAAAACATCACATGTTCTACAAAATACAGAGACAAGAATTAAATACCTGATTCAGAAGGCAGAAGAACAAGATTAACAATTTTGAGATGCAATTAAGAATGGACTAAACTTTAATAAAGACCAAGATGGTAAATCAAAAAACAGAGAATAAGACCTTTAGGCGGGTGGTTATCAAAAGATTAATGTAGCAGCAATCTTAGCTAAAAGAAAGGAAAAAGAAACTAAATGACAGAATTATATGAAATAGAAGGTCCAGGGACCAATTTCTGCTAAAAAATCAAAATCAAACTTGATGGAAAGAAACATAACTTAGCAAGCTCCAGAATTTGAACAAATACCAAGGGGCTAGAACTTAGCGCTCCAAAGAAGAGCATACTGGCATGTTAACTAGAGGAGAGGAATTAATTACAGCTTAATTTCTTTAACACAAGGCTAGATATACAAGAGATTATGGAATTAAGCATTGCCACTCCTCATAGATACAAAAATAAAATGTTTTGCAAGCGATGTCAAGCTACCAAATCAATTTACATCATTACAATTTAAAGCAATTATACATGATAACTCCCAAGACTTAATTCACTTTGTACCTCTGATGTGTTTCTTTGATTCTTGTATTGCACTACTAACATGAATGTTAAAAGACTAGATATATAAAAGATTATGGAATTAAGCATTGCCGCCCTTCAGAGATACAAAAATATAATGTTTCGCAATCCATGTTAAGCTACCAAATCAATTTACTCATTACATTGTAAAGCAATTATACATGATAACTCCGAAGACTTAATTCACTTTGTACCTTTGATGCTTTTGTTTGATTCTTGTATTGCACTACCAACTTGAATGTTAAAAGCATTTCCCTTTGCACTTTATGTAGTGCCAATTAGGCCCGATTTGCTAATCAAGCTAATCAAATTGGAAGAAAGTTACGCAAGTATAATGCACATCATAATAAGTAAAAGCTTCTGAAAACTTCAAGTTTACTAATTACCGTACATCCAAATGTACCCAGATAAATCTATCAAACCAAATTTTGTTCTAGTATAATTAGCTACTTTTATAAATGTGAGTGATTTAGATAACAGAGTAGCATTAGATTTTTATCCAAAAGGGATAATATGTCTTAACACAAATGAAATAGTGGCAGCAAAATCAGTCCTACTTTCAACCAAACAATTCAAGAATACAAAGGAAAAAATCTGACTCAAAAAACTGAAATCAAGAACATTGGAATAAATGCAATAAAATAAATTTTCTACACCTTAGAAGGAAATTAAATACCAGAGGAAAAAGATGTTGAAGCAAGAACAAAGCCCATCTAGTGTTGTATCCACCGAACCCACGATTCACAATATCAGCCTTTACATGTCAAATCAAAGAAAACCCCCGATCACAAATTGCACGAATGAATACATGAACATTTCTTGAAGGAAAAAAAGTAAAAAATTAGATAAACAAAAGGGATTTGAAAAAATAAAAATGAAAAAAAAAAACCTTTCGAGAGTAAGTGTCAGCAAGAGAAGCCCCCCATCCACCTGATCTGAAAGATTGTTCAGTGATTGAGTCCCCAAATAATATGATTTGGGGGCGCATTTTCAGAGGGGATTTTTACTGTCGGTTGAACTCAGTGAGAGATTTGTATGTGATGAAATAGACGCCGCGAGTCCGACAATCCGACGGATACATGCTATTTCAGTAAATTGATGAATACTCCCGTACTTAAAATAGGGGAAAATTTTACAGGTGAAATATAGCAGCTCCAAAATTTTCTTCACAAATATAACAGGTCAGTGCTTTGACAAAGCAAAAAGATAGAAAGACCCTTTTATTCACCAAAAAAACAACTGAAACATCGTTCAAAACTTTTCTCTTCCATTTTTTCACTTCGAATTTCCTTGTCGAAATTGTATCAAAGGCACATTCGGTAGGAGGATAGGCATTTTCAAGGAAAAAAATTACTGCCATACAATGGCATTTTTCTTCCCGTCATTTTTTTACTTCAAATTTCCTTGCCCATTTAATCATTATTCATCGATTTAATATTCCATTTATTCGACATTGCATGAATGAGATGTATGTGAGAACTAGACATGAATTACACATGAATATTTTATTTAATACAAGAGAAGTTTTCGACATAAAATTCGACATTTGTAACATGTATTCGACAAAAATTTCGATATAAAATTCAACACAAAATTCGACATAAAATTCAACACAAAATTCAACATTTGTTTAAAAAAATAATTTTTTTTAACAAATGTCGAATTTTACTGGAAAAATGTCGAATTTTGTGTCAAATTTTATATCGAAATTTTTGTCGAATACATGTTACAAATGTCGAATTTTATGTCGAAAACTTTTCTTTTTGTCGAATAAAGTATTCATGTCTAACTCATGTCTAGTTCTCGTATACATCTCATTCATGCAACGTCAAAATGAATGGAATATTGAATCGATGAATAATGATTAAATGGACAAGGAAATTTAAAGTGAAAAAATGACGGGAAGAAAATGCCATTCTATGGCAGTAATTTTTTTCCTTGAAAATGCCTATCCTCCTACCATATGTGCCTTTGATGCAACTTCGAATAAACGAAGTGTTGTATTGATGAAGAATGATTGAATAGGCAAGGAAATTCGAAGTAAAAAAATAAAAGGGAAAAGTCTTGAACGATGTTTCAGTTGTTTTTTTGGTGAATAAAAAGGTCTTTCTGTCGGTCAAAAACATTGACCTACTATATTTGTGAAGAAAATTTTGGAGTTGCTATATTTGATAAAGTGAAATCCAAATGTGCTATATATGAAATTTTCCCTTAAAATAGTGGTTCTCTTGTCAAAAAAAAATTAAAAAAGAAAAGAAAATAGTAGGTCAAACATGGGAAATTTGCAAAAATAGCACTTTTTTGAAAACGCGTTTGCAAAAATAGCATCAAATCTATTTTCGTTGCAAACATAGCATTTTGTGGGTTAAGACCCTTGCGAAAAGACGAGAATGCCCCTTCATCATTCATTCTCATCATTCTCTGTATCCTTCATCCTTGTCTGAATCTTTTACCTTCTCTGAATCAACAACCCCATGAGAGTGAAGTCATTGTCGTCTACGAGTAAAACCACTGCATGCATGCGAACAATTTATGAATGGACTGAACTGACCAAAACATAACAAAAAAGTCAGCCGAGATGCCCGAACTGGATGAACTAGACTAGACATATATCCTTCATATTTAATTTGGATACATTTTTGTATGACATGGGAATGACAGTCGACCTAGGTTTGAACGAGAAATGAGAGAGAAAATGTCGATAAATATGTCGACGAATCTCGTAAAAGAACAAATGTCGACATATATGTCGGCATAGCTGTCGACAAACGTATCTATACATATGTCGTTAAAATTGTCGAGAAATATGTCGTCAAATATGTCGATAACTGAATTATTGTAAATGTGAGATTTGACCACTCCATATGTTGTTCGTATTATCAACACTTGCGTTGTTCGTTTTAATAAAACAGCATGTATGGTTGATTTGGTTGCATAATTATGTTAACTTTTTCATGGGAACATAATTTAATGTAAATTATGGAAATGAATAACTATAATATTGAATAATAATTATCACAAAATGTCAACTTTTTATTCGTACAAACGAATGCATTAGAGCAAGTTTGCCGGTTGTATCCGCTCTCTCCACCGGTTGTAATATAGTGCAGAGTAGTTATCCAAATAACAATAATTTGTCGTGCCTATATTTATATTGGCCAAACCTCTTCTTATAATTATGCCATGCTTGCTAAAGATTTGTATGCTTCTGATATTGAAGAATCTTGCACCGTAATCAAAACTTTTCCCATACAGATTGAGAAAGAGTATTTTCCATACAGGTTGAAACCGAAAAGTGCTATGTATGAATTCAGCTAGAGGGGCATTGGCATCTTTTCGCTAGGAAAAGTGCTATTTTTGCAAGGATTATGTTGCTTGTGCTATATTTGCAAACACGTTTAAAAAAAAATGCTATTTTTGCAAATTTCCCATCAAACATTTACCATAGTACGAATATTGAGGGAATTAAAAAACTATTCAATGTCTGTTATTTTTCTGGACACCTTACAAAAGCCATTACGTGAGAGTTAGAAACGTTGGCGTTCAATTTCTTTCATCTTCTACAGTTTACGGTTTTCACTGAAAACAACACCTTAATTAGTAGGTTGTTGTAATTCTGGTGGCCTAGGTTGTCTAGTGGTCGCTCATATTTGCCGTCTTTTGTGGGCCTTTGGGATTCTCATGGTCTTTTTGTTTTTGTGGGTTCGGTTACATGCCAACCCCACGAAATGCATCTAACCCTTGTGGCTGTGTACTTTGGCCTTTACGCCTTCTTAATGTACTATCGTTTTTAAAGGAAAAAAAAAACTAGGTGGATGGCAATTTCACTCGTCACTTGCATATACATACTGGCATGATTTTCATAGGAAGCATGTGGAACGACGGCAGGTGCGAGTGCACGGGAGTTTTCTCCTCTCGCCTGTTACTCATTTATTTCTTTTTATTTATACTAGCAGGCAATAACTGCGTAATGCGCAGTTTATTGAATGCCCACCGATCAGTATAAAGAATGAAAAATGTGAAGAAATAATATTGATATTTGAGGGGGATAAATTTATAATAGAATTAAGAATTGAGAAAATTTTAAAATAAGAATGAAGAAGTATAGAATAATAGTTTATTAATGTAAAAGTACAATGGAAAAAATTACAGCCTAATTTGTTGTAAATTTAAATTGCCATGGATAAATTTTTTCTATGCCATGACAGTTGAAAACAATAATAAAGAAGAAATTGTTTGTTTGAGGAATGAAAACTAAATAGTCAGATTCTTCTAAGTTATGATCTTGTACAAACTGATGCCAATTTCTACGGAGGGAAGAACGTCTGACAGTGATGTCGTATACTCGGTTTCCAGACTTCAATTGAATCTCACATTGTTTCGCCTCTTGCAAGTGAAGGTTTGAATATTTTGAAATATTCTATGCGAAAAAAAGAAAGAAACACGATAAATTATATGAATGAGAGATTAAACAATAGTTGCAGAATAATTTGGTGATATATGTAAAAAGTTGTAGTATTTACCAGTCTATAAGTATCTGTTGTTGAAAATTGTTGGAAGAAAGACCAGTACCAAGTTAAATGAAATCTTTGGAATGGATGTAGTGCTGATGATAGGACATTATGTTGGGTATTTGTTGTTTTGAAAGTTGAAATGAATGCATAAAGATTATAAAGACACGGACATATTATGTATTGAGAATGAAATATATATGTCATTAAATGGACAAACCTTGTTTTGGTAATGTGGGTAGTGGCATTGTCCATGGCAACATTATTTCGTTGTTCATATTGTCAAATGTAAGGCTATCAAATGCATTGTTTCCGCGATACCTTAGTAAGACAGAAGAATCTTGATTAAGTAAGTTATCATGAAAGAATTCAAGCCAGCCAGATGCGAAAACATGCCGATTGATTGTTAATTTCCATTGCATTTGTCCCTGGTGGAGTATGATTTCATCATAACTGGCAAAATTTTGAATTGCATAAAGACCTATTGGTATTTCTGAAAAAGGGAAAAAGTAATTAAGAAGTAAGGGAAACTGAATATGGAATAATTTGTGTTAGCAAATATAAAAATGAACGGAAATGTTTAAAATGAAACCTGATTTTCTCTCTGAAGGGTTTTGAAGAAAAAACAGCACGGCGTTTCAATTATATCTTAAAAAACAAGAAACATTGTTAGAAATTATGCTATAGAAGTTAGGAAAATTTTTGGGGAAGAAATATTTATTATTAAAAGATAATTATATGAAAATAGTCTATAAATGAAAGTTAGAAAATTACCTGGTTGATGAAGTATCATTGGAGCAACAAGTAACACATTTTGCATCCAATCTTGAATTAATTTTTTTGATTGTTTGTTAGGGTAGCCAATGTATCTAAATATCATTGGATAAGAGAGGAAAAAATTGTAGCATATTTGATAGTTGATCTGATTGTTTTGCAAGTATGTTAATGTGCTTGCATGCACATGCGTATTAGATTGAGTAACAAAAAAGAACTTTTGCTTTTGACCATGTTCTCTGGCAAACCATTTTGTGAATGGATGAAGAGGTGTTGTCATGACCTACAAAAATTTGTTATGAAAAATATTTATTCAGAAAAGAAATAATCGAAATGAAGAATAAGTATTTACTAATAAGTACAATAATACAAACACAATAGATGATAAATTAGTGTACAAAAAAATAAATAGCATTTAGAAAATGAGAAATAAAAAGGCAACGGCAAATATAGGTAAGAATTCATAACAAAAGCAAGTCATTTTGTTTTGCAAGAGGAATAAAAGCATTGTCTGGAAGCATTCCTCTTTGAACTTTCCTTGAACAGAGAAAATTATATCCCAACTATTTTGAAATTTTTCCTACCAAAACAAAATGAATTTCTTGCCCGTTACTTTTTGGCTCTTCCCATCAGCATGACACTAAGGAAATGTGTTTTCTCTAGAAATACTCATATCAATTACCCACACAAGTTAGGATGCAACCATATTATTTATAAAGCAGCTCTGTACCTTATTTTTTGCTGATTCTTCCTGAACATGATGGTATTTAAGTACAATAGTATGAGTTAATTTTTTCTAAGTGGAACCTTTGACTTACACCTGGTAAAAACACCATCTGTATGTATGTCATTGCACATGCTTGTTTGCCATTAGCTTATTTTAGCTTGTGCATATTTTCTTCTTGGGAATTTTTTAGCATTGGTTGTGAGGACCAAGCAAGGTTAAAATTCTACTGCTTGAAAATTTTGGATGGATCGAAGATAGCATAGGCAAAACAGGAAGAATTAATTTTTTTAGATGTAGCCGACTTGCAAGATCTTGTATTTTGGATAAGGGATTAATTTTTTTCTGGCTTTTGGCCATAGAAAAAGTCAACTTTTGATTACTTTAACAAGTAATTAGCATTTATAAGTAGTAAAATTCCATTCATATATAATTAATAAAATATAAAAGAAAACGGGCATAGAAGAATGAACATAAAGTTAGAATAAATCAGGCACAATTGAATTGAGATAAAATTTAGTATTAAGACCATTAGCTAGATTTTTTTGCGAGAAGCTTAGAAAAGACAGTACAAAAATAGAAAAATAAAGCAATACTGGACAAAAAAACCACCATCTGAAATTGCCACTCCAATTCAGCTCATATACATACGAATATTCAGTAAGGAGATATATATAAAGCTGGAAATATGAGAGAAAAACATCCACATGATATTGTTGCATAATTCCCAGTGATAATACAATTTCAATACGATATGAGCATAAGGTAAAACGAGAGAATACAAAAAAGGAAACAGAGAGGCATCTAAAAAAAAATTGTATCAGTAGCATTATCGAAGCATAAATTTTAGAGAGTGGGAAAAAAGAAATAAAGAGCTGGAAGATCTGTAATTCCATGTATAGCAAGGAAGTGTGTTGGAGAAATTCTAAGAAATGGAAATGAGAATAATTAGTACCAAAGCAAAGGCAAATTTATAAAGTAATACAGTATCCTATTTACTAAAGCGAAAAAAAAGGAAAAAGCTATTACAGAAAAGTAGTCGGTGCAGATAGCGAATTCTGAGAAAGTTTGTATTTCAGCTTTGATGTGCAGTAGAAGCTTGGAGTCTCTAGTTTGATGAAAGAATGGGAAGCTATGGACAAGAAGGCAGCAGAGATATGCCTTGTTGTTAGAGTTCCTGTAGGGAGACGAAGAAGAAGATGTTATTTATGCAGTATAGAGCATAAGTTACTTTGTAGTAAAAAAAATATTGAAGGTTGTACGGGCTTGTATTTAGCATGACATTCAATCAACATCACAGATGAGGGGAATAATATTTATCTTCTTTATACAAACAAATATGCAGGAAATCAGATGTAGAAATCGTTTACAGGAAATAAGTCATGTAGTAATAATGTTGAACATGTAGTTTTGAAGATGTATAAACAATAGTAAGGAACATAATAGATTAGTTGGTGTTGTTAATTGCATGTATTTCTTGGATAGTAAGAGATGAACAAAAGCGGCAGTAGAAGAATGTGAACCTTACTGTTATTGATGAAGTGAGAGTGTTGTTGATGAAGAGAAGACACAGAGTGAAGTTGAGAGGATGGGAAGGAGTAAATTTTTGGAGCAAAAGAAATGAAGATAGAAATGAATGACTTGACCTTCAGTCCAGTATTTATCCTAATATAATAAGAAGAGTGAATGGCAGTCTGTAGTTGGCAAAATTGTTTTCAACATGTGGGAGACATTGATGTGATCCATTTGTTACTTTTTCAGGTGTGTTTGAGTTGTCCAGTCAAATTGTTCAGTCACATGTATGTGTAAGACCAAATCTGAACAAAGAAATGCTGTCTATTTGTATTGGAAAAAGAACCACAAATAATTTTGATTCTGTTTGCAATATGATACTGTGAGCAGTAGCTTTTAACAGAGAAAATGTTTTTAACAGAGCCATGTAGTTTTTTTGTTACTGAATGCATGATTTACTCTAATAGCATTATAAGTGAGTATGTAAAAAGAAATATCACTTCCTATGGCCATTAAACTAAGAAAAATGTAGATTGGTGTATTGATAGGAAGAAATGGACCTGTAACCAACGCTTGTGGCAAGGTAGTGGGAGGCAAAAATCAGGAGCATTATGTGCCAATTCAGTAGAGAACTACGTGCAAAAGGAAATAAAAATTATAAGTATTAAGTGAAGAATATTGGAATAATAGTATAGAGTAAGAAAAATGTATAACACAACAGCACAATCAAGCTCAGAGGCGTATACGAGAAGATGTACAAGTTCGTCTTCCATTAATCCAATATGTAGGATATTCAGATAGTTTGGATTGAAACAAGGATATGCCGTTATAAATCTGTGTCCAAAGGAATTTTTGTAATCAACCAACGAGAAAAGTCCAGAACCCTTACATTTTCAAGTGTTGTTGGACAATAAATCAGAAGGCAGAATAAACGCTTGAAGCTCTATAGCATCTGTTAGCATTCATGATATTCTGGATGGCTGAAATAGACCAGAACACATGCTCATGAGTAGGAAATGTAATCACAAAGTAAAGGACCTATTTTTATGGAAAGTACTTTTCAGGTAATTATGATCAAGTATTTAGGTTGTTATTTCCACAATGAAGTGTAGTTGAATAGAAGTTTAACCCAACAAGTAATAGTATAATATTTTTTTTGACTTAATAAATGCATAAATTTATTAATTCCTGAAGAGGTAGTGAAAAGTTGGAAGTGTAGCTAAAAGAACTTTTATGTTTCTATAAATGGAAATAAACATTGTGTTGATTAAAAAGTAAGTGTTCATAGAACACCATGTAAAAACGACAAAAAAACCTAGGTATCTAACATGTAAACAATGCAAAAAAAGTAAAAAACTGATAACTGAGCCAATCAGTTACAATATTTAAGTAGAATTGAATTAGGTTATACGATTGGTGTAAAAGAAGGTGAACTCACTTTACAGTAAATATCAAAAGTTCCCAGCTCTTTAACTGGTAAACGCAACCTTTCTCCATCAATAACCTAGAAGAAGAAGTAAATATAAGCACAACTTAGAATGGTAAACATTTGTGTCCATGATATATAGTCAGAGAAATGAGAAAAGAAAATGACATATACTTCATATTCTGCTCCAACACTTTCAATGCTGACAGGCTGAATTTGATTATGCCTAGCCTACACTATCCAGCAGCAATTGAAGCAGCAATTGACTTGGAGTATTAGGCTATTTGATTGTTGTTGAAACTTAAATTTGCATTCTATGTCATAAAAATAATAACGAAGTATAATGAGTATGTCACAAAGTTTTTCCGAAATTGGATTTTTATAAGCAATTCTCAGCAATGTTAATATTGTACCAGGGAGGAAAGCGAAGCAATTAGACGAGGGAAAGCTGGACAACGATGTACTGCGTAACCTCATTGCAACAGTTGAAATAAGTATATTAGTAAAGTTGTATTTGCAAAAAGAAAGCTGAAGTTAACATTTTTAATACGAAAGAAATGTTTGAAACTAAAGAACACAAAAGCAGAACAAAGAACAAAATTTCAGGCAAAGGTAAAATTGGAGAACATTAGAATTCCAGAAAACTATGAAACGTAACAGAAAATGAAGAGAAAAAGAAAGTAAAAGGAAGGAAAAGGAAGGATAGTTACCTTGAATCTGTGCATTTTGCTGGATGTTACAGTGAAACTTCATATGAACCCTCCTTCGTTACTAATAAAATCTACAAAGTGTAGAAACGATCTAGTTAGTAGGTTCCTTACAATAATTAATGTTATGTGAATTCATAGATTTAGTTCGAAAGTGGAAAGCAAATTTCCCCTTGTAGATCTATGCTTTCAAAGGAAAACAGTAATTGATATAGTGGGCAGAGATTATTAAGAGCAAATATTAGAAATCCATAGTGAAGAAAGTTGTTACAAAAAGCCAATATTAGATTGGCAGAGCAGAATAATACAGCCTACAATGTTAACACTGTATTGTAAAGGCAGGCTGATAATGCGATCAGAAGGTGTACTTTCAAAACTGAGTGTATATCATTCAGTTTTTAAAAGTACACCCATGGCAAAAATAACAAGTAAGTTTAAAATACAGTGCCAAAATAGAAAGTGTCCAAAAAGTTATATGCAAAAGTGGGAAAGCAGATCTATGCTAATCTAGTTTCTGTTTTTTCTTGGTGGCATTGGTGAGGTCCTTGGGATCTAATTTATCTTCGGCATCAGCGTCGACAAGTTTGTCAAGAAGACGCAGACGGGCCTTTGGTGATGATGTGTTGTCCTCTGGTCCTGTAAGGAAAGAAAGTGACGCAAAGACAAATATAATGTTAAATACAGAATAAAATTTAGAAGTAAGAATGGCATCGATTAGTACCTTCAGATTGGGACACTGAAGAGGATTCAGATGTGTTTGTTGGCAATAGATTTGCTGCATCAGTACTGACATGCTCCAAAGTTGAGGCTGAAGACTGTCCTTCATGAAATTCAGTATACGAAGTGATGGCGTAGCGCTGTCTACTATCTGTAGACTTGAGTTTCATTGGTCTGATTTGTACCAAGAACAATTTGGACTGCAAATTCTTGTGAACTTCTTGTAAGGGAAGGTCAGTATTCTAAACAAAGAAGACAGAAATGATTAACTGGTCTATAAATGTATGCGCAGAAAAAGAGCAAAATTAGGCAGTTGGAAATGATTTCTAAAAAGCAGTAGCAACCTTGTTTGCATATTCCACCACTTCATTTGCTGAGAATGTCAGTAGTTTTTCAGCAAGGTGGCCAAAAATCGAAGCTGTAATTATCCCGCTGTCATCAATGACATCAACATCAAACCTAGACCTGGTAGTCAAATCTGAATCATTCAGGTCATGGAAAACCAACTTGGTCTGAAATGTAAATTTTTTTTTTGAGATAAATTGACCTTGGTTCTGCAATTTGTTTTGAGTCACAAAGATTACATGTGTATTCTTCATGTTGACGTGCAGATGTTGATTGGAAACACTTGGGGCAGGCCATGTACCAATACTTTTGGCAAATATTTTTGAACGAAAGCTGTGCTTTGACAAGCACATTCTGCATGTACATTGGAACGAAATGTGGTAAGTAAACAGAAAAGGAAAGACATGTTAACAATTGCACACATCAATGGGCTAAAGATGAATATTTACCTTCTGAAATGGAGTTATGCTACCAACAAGGGAGGTTTTGTTGTATGATTCAAGGGAAATCTCTGGAGTACTCTTGAAGTAGTTCTTGCTGATGACAAAATCCGACAGCATCTCTTTGTTTCTTTCAGCCCTTGTCCATAGCAAAAGAAACAATTCAGTAAAATACTAATGGAAATGAAGGGATGTATAAATGAATATATGGTTGCATCACCAGTTTTTCAGTCGGAGTGCACTTTCGACTGGAGGGTTGACCAAAATAGCCGAGTCATATTTTGTTGTCAATGCTGTCCCTACAGTAAAATTTGTTTGCGTTGGATAAAATAATAGTGGGGAAAATGATTGGTGAAGAATGCAGTAATAGAGCAGGTAAAGAAACCAAAATCAATATTATGAGAATTTTTTTGGTTTACATTACCATTATAGTAAACAACTTTAACTCTCCGACAAATGATTACTGGGAAACTATCCAAATTCTCAATAATAGTTGCGCCTTCGTTCTTAACAAATTCATTCCATATGGATAGCATGACTGTCTTCATGCTACAACAATAAAAGAATGAAGTTAAGATAGGGCAAAGAAGTGGACATTTGCAGCAGGAAATAAGAGCAAATGAATAATAGATTTTGCAAGAGTTTGAAAGGATTGGCCATAGAATAAAAGGAAAAAAGTTTGCAGTCTTTATAACTGGCAAGAATAATTGTGTTCGCACAGCTGGTCATTGAACTGATCCAAGGAGAAGAGTTTATATGGAAACAAAAGTAAGCAATAAATTCTTTCGTGGATTTGAAATATATAGACCTATCTATGTTGCTAACACATGTAGTAGAATGTAGTAGATGGTTTAGAAGCATGAAATCAGCTACCAAACCAATGAGGTACTGAATATCGTAATAAGAAGATGAAAACCAAGATAAAATAATAAACTATAGTAAAAGAAAGAACAAGTAGTTGAGGAGCTGTCAAAGTAATCAGTAAACAACAATAAGTTCTACAATGGCTGTCTTCATTTCATGATTTTTTCTGGAAAGGAGAAAATATTTTGTGTGTACTGTTAGAAGCTAAAACTTCAAACGAAAATTATGAGTTTTAAAGGTAAGAAATAATTATATGTTTTATTTTTGAATTTGCAGTATTTGAATTGAGAAATGATGATTTGCACAGTAGTGTTGTGAATTGTAAAAAGTTTAGGAAAGTTAGTTGATGAGAGAAAGAGTAAAAATGTATAGATAGTACAAAGTTTTATCAATGGATTTAAAAATTGTGTTAGTTTTTGGAAACTGTCAAATGATTCCATGTATAATGCAGTACGTAATTCCTTACAATTATTTCCAGCATTTAGTAGATGAACTAAGAAATAGGCACAGAGTATGGTTTGCAAACCTATTGACGTAATAGTTAACTGGACAGAAATAATGTAACTTCATATTTATCTATGAAATATATGACATCAAATTGATTTCAAATCTAGATATTAGCAGTTGATGGTATACTGAGAGGATACTATTTTTAAATTTTAAGGTGTGAATAGCAGTAATGATCCTCTTACCTTTGATTGAGAAGGACCAATTTTGCACAACTGAATCATTTATATCACCTTTGATAGTCTTGGGAGGAAGACTATCAATCACCAGGGCCAATACATCTGCAAAATGGAAGTAGTATTTGAAGTGAAGACATCTTTAGAGGATGGTAAAACAATGGACCAATTGAAAGGAAATGTAATTACTTAGACAACGAATCTATAATTGTACAAAATCATTAACGATAAGTATACTTTGTGTCATATAAGAATATGTAGAAACATAATAGGTACTTGTTGAAAGAAGTTCTCACCAACAGATTCCTTTTTTGCTTCAATGAATCTAGTAAGTCTTTCAAAGTCTGTGAAGTGGTAACTAATGTCTAGAAGAGCATCAACACTTTCAATTGGTTCAACGATGGTCCTTGAATTGATTATCCACTGCATGGAAATCCCTTCATACTGGTATTCTTTTTTCAGTTTTTTCACTTCAGCATTCTTGATTTTGTATTTTTTGAACACTTGCATTTTTTTCCCCATTCGCTCAATCTCATGGTTGAAAACAATGCCCTGGACTCTTCCTCCCTATTGATGGAGAAGGGAAAAATATTTAACTGACATTTCAGAGAATCTGACCTATTATCTAAGCAGAAGATAAAGTAAGACATTGGTAAACGAACCTTTGAGTCTGCAAGAACGAAGCGCTGATAACGAGATGGACTATTAATTGCAGTGGTAGGCTGAAGTTTTTCCTGGACAGTGACAACGCGTGACCATGTTGTCATGCCTTCAAGAATATCTTCAATATGCAACAAGTGTTCCATCTAAAATGAATAAATACAGAAAATCAGGAATTTTCTGAAAATGAGTTGGGAAGAAAAAAAGAACAAGAAAACAACATTATAAAATATGTGAACCTGTAAAAAGGAAGCATAAATGCAGATCTAGTGTATGCCAATTCGAAAATTTCATTATAAACAACATTTCTAGTTTTGCAATCTGTCTTACTGTCATTAAAAGTGGAAAGAAGTATTAATACTTTTACTAATTTGGACGTTCGTGCTCTTGAAAGCGCAACATAAAGTTGACCATGTGAGAAAACTGGTTCTTGCAAATAAATACCAACATAATCTAATGTTTGTCCTTGGGCTTTATTAATAGTCATGGCAAATGATAACTTCACTGGAAATTGAGTCCTCTTAAATGGGACTCCATTTTTTTCCTTGTCTAAACTATGTAAAGGAATTCTGGGTATGAAACAGAATTTCCCTTTGTACTGACCAGAAGCAATCTGTGCACAAATTGTATTGGCTGCTAATTCTTTACAAATAAGACGCGTACCATTACAAAGACCTTCGCTTGGATTAATATTTCGTAGAAGAATAACTGGGCAATTTTTTTTCAATAATAGTCTATGTGGAGGAAGACTTGATGGATTTAGGGAGTTTAGGAAATCTTGATAATCTCCTTGGTGTTTTAGATCAATTGCTTGATCTGAACTGGTATAAATAACTAAAGGTCCAGGAAAATTGTCTATCAAAATATTGTTAATGTTATTAACCGAAGAATTTGTGGATGACAAAATGCATCTATTTATCATCTGTTCTGGTTTGGTAGAATACAAAAGCAAATTTGGAAACACATGATCAATCAATCTGCTTAGGGAAAAAAGAAAAAAACAGGAAACAAAACAGAAATATGAGAAAACAGAAACTGGAAACATGTGCAAAATCGAAAAAATGGGACATTAGTAAAATGTAAAGTACTCACTCTTGAAGAGATTCATTTTTGTCATTATATGGAATGACAATTTGTTCTGGTAAAGTAATATTACCACATTCATCTGTTGGTTTTGAATTTTCTCCAATCCTTAGTAGGAAATCAGAAAAATGAGGGTCTAAAGAAGCCCGCATATTCTGTTTTAGGTGAATTTTTGTTAGTTTTGGCCATAGTGGAGAATTGACTATGCTCGCATTAACTTGTGAGTTCCGTGTTCCTTTTTGAATAACTGGAAGTGTTTGGCGAAAGTCACCTCCAAACACGACGAATTTTGAACCAAACGGTTTATTTATTCCAGTTATATCTCTCAACAAAAGATCAAATGCTTCAAAAGCATCTTTAGTGGCCATAGAAGTTTCATCCCATATTATAAGTTTGGCACTTAAAATCAGATTCGCAATGCTACTTTGTTTACTTAACTGACAAGCTTTATTGACAGAAAAGTCAATTGGAATTTTGAATCTTGAATGTGCTGTACGACCACCTGGAAGAATAGATGCAGCAACACCTGATGTTGCTACAGCAATCGTAATAGATCTTTTGGATCTAACAGTAGCCAAAAGGGCACGATATAGAAAAGTTTTTCCAGTTTCCCCAGGACCATCAATGAAAAATACTTGTCCTTGACCTGAATGAATTTTTTGGAGGATAGATTCGTAGGCAAATTGTTGTTCAATATTTAATCTAGTTGGCAGCAAAATATCATCATGACTAACTGTTATATTCAGTTCAGTTTCTAATTCTCTTGTTAAATGTTCAGACAAAGGCATTGTCATGTAGTTTGGAACAAGATGGTATTGATTTAAGTTTTTACCCATCTTTTCTAGATAATGATTAATGTCATTTAAGACATTATTCATAACAAGCTGGTTTTCAATATCGGAAAAATCTAATGACCTTTGAAAGTCACTGGACAATTCGATTTGGAACTGTTTCCACAATTTCTGTGGTTCGTTTGGAGAGCAAAAGACTAAAATAATAACAAAAAGGGATCTCAAAGCACTTGGCATTTGATAAAGACATGCTTCTTTTAAAGTATCCTGTACATAAGTATCAGATTCTAACAAACCTAATTTAAGAGCAGCATCTCTAAAAGTTTCGCATTTTTTTCTTGAAACAGTTAAAAGACTTGTAAAAGACGTAGGGCCTCTAACATGTGAAAGTAATAGTCTAAGATAATATCGCTCTCCTTCTTCTGGACTTACAGTAACCATCTGACCTATTACATTTCTAGATTTTCTCTCATTCCACATTCTTAAGGTGGAATTCCATACAAAATGTTGAGGGAAGTCTTTATAAAGACATTTAAGCTGTTTAGCTTTTTCATTGACAGAATTCATTTCAAAAAAATGAGTAAGCATAGTTTTTGAAAAATCAATTTCATGTATCAAAGTTGAAAGATCAGATTTGTTACTAAATGAAACAACCTGATGACCATGAAGATGAACTTGCAAAGTATAAACTGCTGGTGTCATTTCACTAAGATTAAATGCATAAATTCTCCAAAGGGCTTCCGGAGGGCCTATCCAACGGCCATCCTAAAATTGTTTAATTTCATCAATTTCTTGTTCCATAATAGGTTCAGAAATTTGAAAGCTTACTAAATCATGACCCTTATAAATGTATTTGTAAACATATTTCATGAGTTTAATGGTAGAGCAAATCTCAACATTTATATGGCAATCAAAAGTAGCCAATAAGTATTTATTATACGGAATAACCCAACGATTATCCAACGTACATTGTCTAACGTTAATATGTTTACCATCATTTCTTCTTTTATAGAAAGGATAACTATCCTCCGCATGTACTGTTTGTTCACAAAATTCCCTAGGATAGTGATTTTTGCACTTACCATTTCGCATGCATACATTAGTCTTATTCATCTGGCCACACGGACCGTGAATCATGTGTTTAAGGACAAGTTGTACAAATGAGGATATGTGTCTGGATCAGGAATTTCTGCACACACAATATTATCATATGCTTCAGGATTTAATGGCTTAAATTTTGGTTTCAAAATTACTAATAAATGAGCATGAGGCATGCCTCTTTTTTGAAACTCAATCACATGAACACATGCTGCCACATCTCCAAAGATTTTCTTTTTTAAAATTTGTGTTTTAAGTACTTCAAATTTTGCTCTAAACACTCTAGTTAACAACCGCCTATCAAATGCAGTCTCCTTGTTAGCTAGATTTTCTTGTATTTCTTTCCAATTAGGATTACAAGTCATAGTAATAAATAGATCAGGCTTGCCATATTTCTGAACCAAGGCCATTGCATCTAAATATCTACGGTGCATATCTCTAGGTCCACCTACAAATGAAGCTGGGAAAATAACTCGACGACCAACATTGGAACCATTCGACTGACCCATTGAAATATTATCAAGGACACCCTGCAATATTTCTATTCTAACCTCTTTTTGTTTGACTCTATGGAAGTCTAACCTAAACGTTTCTATTTTTATGTACATATCAACAACAAATTGCTGCAATAATCGCATTGCATGTAATAGCATTGACTGGTCATTGTTTCTCATTTGGAATCTGTAACAATAATACTCCCTAGTGGACACACGGTTCTTTCTCTTCTTTCCAGTTTCGAGGGCTACAACGAAACAATTACGATAGAAATAAATTTATAGACAATATATTAATTAGCACATAGTAAAAGACAAGTAACAGTACAGTAAACCACAGCTTACTTGAAGCTTCATATGCTATCAAATCTTCTGGGGTTTGCATGGTTGGAAGGTCAACAATGGAAGCATTCAGATTAGGCGCTTTTTTTGCAGTTGTTCTTTGTTTTAGATATTCTTTGTATATTATTATGCCAACCAGATTCCCCACGTGGAAACAACAGTGGGTATTGGAGAGGATCATAGCATCCAAAGTAGTGTCGAATTCTATGGTTTATATTACAAGCTAATCAGAATCAATATGTGTCGTTTCTCGTCTAAAAAGGTTCTATACCATCCTCAAAAAAAATAGCGCCGACTTGGCTACAAGTAGGAAGATTATATCGCCGTTGATCTAAATTTGGGGAAGAATTAAGGACAATCCTACAATCATCCAAATTAGAAAGATGCCTATGGTTTTTCAAGAATTTGCAATACGGATTGTCCTCTAAAATCTGCATAAGTAGGCAAAGAGTCGTTTCACACAATTTATCAGAAGCTTTAACTCGTTAGGATAGTTCTTTTTTGGTGTGATAGAAATAGAACTGGATACCAACTATTTTTTCTTTGTCATTTGGCGAGAGGCTATCAAGAAAATGATAAACCTGACCCTGAACTCTAAAAGTGTACATTCCTTTATGATTTTTAGTCAAATCTCTATCATACTTCGCACCAAGGGATGTGAATGCTAAATTATTATTATAAGTTCTAATGTTTTTTTTCTAAAATTAGCAGATTCCTGATCTTCGGCCGTAAGTAAACGGTGAAGTGCATATGGCATTGCTGGTATCACCATTGATACCTCACCTCCTGCACAGCAAAAAGATGGAGGTTCGAAATAGAACCTCTTAGCTCCACAGTAAGAACACATAGGAACAGCAGGAAGGACCATAGAATGTGCAGGAATTTGGCTAAGTCGAGGAGTTTTACTTTTGTTTTTTTTAGCAGGCATCTTGACGGTTCCTGATAAGTCAAATGGCTTATAGGTTTCGTTCTTTCGATGGCATTCACTACCTAAATGACGAGAAAGTCTAGATCTACGCAAAATCTGATATATTCTCTGCCTAGCAAGTTTTGCCTCAGCATTAATACTAAATAATTCAGATGGCAAAGCATTTAGAGCTGTAGTTGAAACATTGAAGTTATTAGTCCACTCATTAATTGTAGACGGAAAATCAGGAATAATAGTTTCATTTTTTTTCTTATGTATGAAGGACATCCCGCGACAAGGCGGAAGTTTGCCTTTTCTATGCGGTGGCATTTCGACGTACAGATTTCAGTCTGGAGGATTTAGATGGATTTCTATCGGTGCATAAAAGTCATAGATGACCAAAAGAAACAAAGCAAGAAATTTATCACAGTCATAAGCAGGTATCAAATTTAAGAAGTAGTGAAAAAATTGGCAAACGATTGGATGAAATGTTATGGCGCAACAATGAGCAGAATAAATAGGTGCACGAAATTGCAGTAAAGCAGTTTAAAGAACAAACAACCGTGAGTCTAACATAAAATCTCTTAAAACTTATAGACGTAACAGATGAAAGCATTTAAAGCATGGACAATGTAGAACCTAACACACACTATACACAACAACTGGAGTAAATACTGTTTGGGAATAAAACTGTCATTGTTGTTATAATTAATAGTAAGGAAGCGTACTCTTTAGTTTTCAAACGTTGATAGAGTGTATAATTGCATATTTATTGGATCAATTCTCTTGTGATTTAGTTGATTAAAATGCTTGTTTATAAGGATATTAATTCTTTTTGTGATTAATGGTTAGATGAAGCATTTTTCCTAAAGAATGTAGCCTCACAAGACAAGTGGCACAAGAAAGACACAATTGAGGCCACCAAATTCCACAA
Source organism: Gynochthodes officinalis (assembly GCA_020080225.1). Taxonomy (NCBI): domain Eukaryota; kingdom Viridiplantae; phylum Streptophyta; class Magnoliopsida; order Gentianales; family Rubiaceae; genus Gynochthodes; species Gynochthodes officinalis. The sequence continues at coordinate 28,973,068 of CM034625.1, read as the reverse complement.
CAAAATGTTGGCCATTAAGGAAAAGCAAAGCCTTGAATTAAGGAAAAGCAAAGCCTTGAATTAAGGAAAAGCAAAGCCTTGAATTAAGGAAAAGAAAAGCCTTGAATTAAGGAAAGCAAAGCCTTGAATTAAGGAAAAGAAAAGCCTTGAATTAAGGAAAGCAAAGCCTTGATTTAAGGAAAAGCACAACCAAATGTCTTGAATCCTTGCCTATAAATAGGCAAGGCTTGGAGACAATCAAGGCACCCCATTTTTAGGCTTTCCTAGTTCAATAGAGAGGAAAACAAGGTTTGGAATTCTCAAGCCACAATTCATCCTTTCATGGAGTGAGCTACGACCGAAGAAGACGAAAGCCGCACGGGAAGGACAAAAAGGGCAGTCATTTGATTTTCTTTGTATTTTCTTTTAATTATGTTTAGCTAAATTTTATTTTCCAATCAAGTTTAATTGAGGTTTGATTCCAACAATTGTGAGGTTCCGGTAATTTTATTGTTTCTTTTATTCTTGAGTATTTATATATTTTCTATGCTTCATTATATTATTGAATTGAATTGTTAGACAAGAGGCCTATTGTTTGATAGTTGAATTCAATATATAGTCATTTAGAATAATTAATCTTTTGTTGATTGTTCTAATTCAAGTGACAAATAACAACATCGAAAGGTAATCAACGCCTTAGATTGTATGTTATGAAAATATATAATCTAGCTTAAATAAACAAGGCGTTTCCGGGTTTACTGGTTAGTAATTGGGTCTTTTTGAATCTTAATGCAATTAATAGACATAACTCATAGGACAGATCCGAAGGTTGTGTTTGTTAATTAGAGAAATAACTCATAGGACGGATCCGAAGGTTATCGAAAAAGTAAGAAAAGATTGGTTGTTAGAGGACGGATCTTCAACAACTATAACCAATTTATTCAAGATAAAAGAACATATCTTTTGAATCAATGATCAATTTGAGGAATCAATACCGAAATTAATTCTTGATTGGAAGCTTCTTCTTATTAATTTTTCCTCATATTTTTAATTAGTTATTTAATTTGTTTAGTTATCTTAATTGATTCTTGCTTAGTTTCATAATACAAAACCCCCCCTCTTTTATTTTATTTTTGCTCAAGGAATAAATCTAACCAATCTCTGTGGATTCGACCCTCTCACTGCTATCTACAAAGCTTAGCCCAGAGAAGGATTATTTTTGGTGGTTTCGACACCCATCAAATTTTGGCGCCGTTGCCGGGGATTGGTTTTTTAGAATTTATTCCTTTTATTTATTTATTTACATTTTTATTTCTATTTCTATTTTTATTTTTATTTTTATTTTTATTTTTATTTTTGCCTTTATAATTGTTTGGTTCTTTTATGCCACGTTCTTCTCGCATGTGTCAACTCACATACGATCCAGAGATAGAGAAGACAAAGACGTAGGCTTAGAAAAGAAACCAAACAACGATCTCAGGGAGTATCATCTTCTTCATCTTTTGAATATAATTTGTCTGAATTATTTAATAGTGAAGAAGAAAACATGGCTAGAAATAATGAACGAACTTTAAAGGAATTAGCTATGCCTGATTTAAACCAACAACCGTTGTGCATTGATTATCCTACTTTAGAAGTGCCTTTTGAATTAAAATCAGGATTGATTCACTTACTCCCACTTTTCATGGCCTTAGGTGAAGATCCTCATAAGCACTTAAAGGGATTCCATATGGTGTGTTCCACGATGAAACCGCAAGGAGTGATGAGGATCAAATTAAGTTGCGAGCTTTTCCTTTTCTTTAGATGGAGTTGCTAAAGATTGGCTATACTACTTGCCATCCGGTTCAATAAACACATGGATCGAGATGAAGAGGCAATTTTTGGAAAAATTCTTTCCGCCTCACGAGCCGCCACAATTAGAAAAGATATATGTGGTATACTGACAACATGGAGAAACTATGCATGAATATTGGGAAAGGTTTAAGCAATTATGTGCTAGTTGTCCTCAACATCAAATTCCTGATCAACTTCTTATCCAATATTTTTATGAGGGACTAACAATGATGGATAGGAATATGATTGATGCTGCTAGTGGAGGTGCATTAGTGCACAAAACTCCAACGGAGGCAAGGACTTTAATCTCCAACATGGCTGCCAATACACAACAATTTGGCATCAGACGTGAGGATACATCTAGGAAGGTAAGTGAGGTAAGTACTTCCTCTATTGATCAACGTTTAGACAATTTGACTACTTTAGTGGAAAAGTTGGTTGCAGGCAATATTCAACAGGTAAAGGCTTGTGGTATTTGCTCCAATTCAAATCATCCCACTGACATGTGCCCGACGTTGCAAGAAGGTCAATTTGAACATGCTAATGCCGTTGGTGGATTCCCAGGGCCACCACAAAGGAAGTATGACCCTTACTCAAATACCTACAATCCGGGATGGAGAGATCATCCCAACTTCGGTTATGGGCCACGACCTAGTGGATTTCAAGCTTGGCAGCAAAACCCACCACATCCACCGCCTTCCAAACCAGGTAAGTCCCTTGAAGAGTTAGTTGAATCACTTGCTAATAGTTCCCAACGTTTCCAACAGGAAACTCGAACCAAAGATTCAAAACTTGGAAAATCAAGTGAGCCAATTAGCATCTTCCGTGAGCAAATTGGAATCACAAGGTAAGTTACCTTCTCAAACGGTTGTTAACCCAAGGCAAAATGTTAGTGCAATGACTTTGAGAAGCGGAAAGGTGATGGAAGAGGCCAAAACACGTGATCATAAAGAGGTGGAAAAAGAAGTAACAACCCCACAGCAGCCTAAGGTAATCGAGACAACCCCTCCTTTCCCTACAAAATTTGCCAATTCGAAAAAAGATGAGGAAGAAAAGGAGATTCTTGAGACTTTTCGCAAGGTAGAGGTAAATATTCCTTTAATTGATGCAATTAAACAAATACCTCGCTATGCTAAATTTCTCAAAGAATTATGCACCAACAAAAGAAAATTGAAAGGCAATGAAATTTTAAGTGTGGGGGAGAATGTCTCGGCTGTGCTACAAAAGAAGTTGCCTTCAAAATGCAAGGATCCAGGTATGTTTATCATCCCTTGTAAAATAGGCAATATGAAAGTTGAAAAAGCCATGTGTGATTTGGGTGCTTCCATAAATGTCATGCCGTTATCTATTTATAATTCTTTGAATTTGGGACCTTTAAAAGAAGCAGGCGTGATAATTCAACTTCGATAGATCTAATGTTTATCCCGAGGAGTATTAGAAGATGTTTTGGTGCAAGTAAATGGATTAGTGTTTCCTGCAGATTTTTATGTACTTGATATGGAGGAAGATCACTCTCCTGACTCAAAGTTAATTTTATTTGGAAGACCTTTTTTGAAAACATCTAGAACAAAAATTGATGTGCATCAAGGAACATTAACTATGGAATTTGATGGTGAGATTATTAAGTTTAACATTTATGCTGCCATGAAATATCCTAATGATGTATGTGCTGTTTATGCTTTTGATGCTATTGATACTCTAGCTCAGAAAACATTTGATTTTTGTGATAAGGATAAAGTAAAAATTGCACTTGATAATAATTTGACTTCTGAAGAAGTGCAGATTTTTGAACAAGAATTTGTAATAGATAATGATCTTCAAGATATGGTTTATGACTTCAACAAACGGTTGCACATAATTCTATTAACATTACTAATTTTAGTGTGCGTGATCTTTTTGAAGAAAAAACAAGTATAAGTCAAGTTGAACTGAATGCACAATTAGAAGTGAATGAGAAGACAATGGTAGCTTGTGAGAAAATGCAAGTGTGGTCCAAACAATTAGTGAAAATTTAATAACTTAAAGAGAAGTGGAGACGTCTAGCCAAAGACGTTAAATGAAGGCGCTTTTGGGAGGCAACCCAAAATTTTTAATTTATTTTTTTTTCTTGTTATTTAAGTTTGATTAGTTATCTTATTATGTTTACTGCTTTGTTTTATTAAAAAAAAAAAGAGATTTGAAATTCTATTTTGGTTTTTCCTTTTCATTTTACAGTTTCTTCTACTAACCAATGCTCAGCCATGGCCATAACATCGTCTGATCCTTCATGCTTTCTTCACCCATATAGGATGTCCCTCACCTTCACCACAGCTCCAGTTGTCTACCGCGGTTCAGGGAAGTGTCTTGTTCCCTTGTCTTTATTTTATTTTCTTTCTTGTCCGCGTGTGTATATTTTCCATACATTGAGGACAACGTATGATTTAGGTGTGGGGGGTGTCTTGTGCTTCATTGATTATTTCTAAATTTTTCATGTAAAAAAAAAAAAGGGGGTGAAGAAAGTCCTTCCAAGTAGGTTTGACATTCTGATATCTTCTTTGAAATTTCTCACTCTTTTAATGCTCATTTAGAATAATTTTGAGTTATATGCATTAGTGATTTGGATTGGAATGTATGAATGAGATGAGTATGATTAGCTTTATTTGGAAATTTTTAAAGCATCTTGTTAATTTTAATGATTGAATTGAATGAGAATGTGCAATGTTTGATACATTGAAACCATTGTGAGTATTTGAGCCTAAGAGCATTTTCTTTTTCATGCTCACATATTTCTTTGTTGAGATTAACAAATATGGTATAATCATTCTAGAACTTGCTTTGTTATACATGTTGAGATCACATTGTGGATTCATGCTGAAAAAAATGATAAGGGCATTTAGGATTAACCCATTTTAAACTTTCTAAAAAGCTTAACCTTATATTACATATACCCCTAGTCGGCCAATTTTGAGCCTTAGCCTTTCTTTATTATAACACCACATTGTTTAGCCTTAAATCTTTGTCTTTGTTTACCATTGTTGAACACTTGGTCAAGAGTATGTGGGAATGAATTGCATGATAACATTTCTGATGATTCCAAAGAAAGGAAGCGTACTCTTTAGTTTTCAAACGTCGACAGTCCAGTAACGAGTCTGACAAATTTCCTTCTCTTACAATACACTACAAAGATTGAGAGAAAGGATAAGAAACAGATAGGCACAAATGATTCTGCCAGAATGAAAAACGCAAACGATTCACATTCCAAGAAGGAAAAAACAGAAACAAATTACAAGGAACACATGGACAAACATGTACAAAGAGTGCATTACAGAATCTGATAACACATTGACATTAGAAACAATGGTAGTCTGCGGTTGTTCCATCGCAATCATTTAAAAAGGAAGAACAAGTAAACATGTGTACAGCAGTAGAAAGGAAATAAAAGAACGTATTCAGTAGACTTGGAACCCAAAAACGATCTGACTCCATCAACAGCAGGGCATTTAAGACACATTTTACATGCATTGTCATGGATATTTGAAAAAGGAAGATCAGTTAGAGGCCACAGTATGCACACAGTACATAGGCACGCGGCAAAAGTCACTATATAAAGAAACTGAAATACAGGACTTAATACTGGAGAGGCAGCACATATTCATTCCACATTTAAATGCATCAAGCAATAAACTATATACAGTAGGACTCTAGATGTAAAGGAGCAACGCGAAATGGAACTGACTTCTGTTTGACCAACTGTATAAGCTAATCAATTCTACACCGAACATTCACATTGAGTTCTAATCAGTTCACATATGCAAAGGAGGAAAGGACAAAGGATAGTTATGACACGATGTAGAAGAAAAAGATAAATGTACTGAACAAACTTAATTCCAGAAGAAAATCAGAAGCAAACTTAGAAAAGAATGAATTTATACCATTTTATTCCGGACGGAAGAACTAATTGACTTTGTGAAGATCATGTTATTAAAAACAGAATTCAGCACACATGCTGGACCGCCAGTACACACTCATTTTGTTAGTCATTTAAATGTATGAAACAGTGAGAACAGAAGCTAAATTACTAGCCACTGGGAAAAATTGTTTAGTGCACGCAGGACATATTTTCTTTCTATTAATCTAAAGGAAAAAAACTATTGTGCTTAGGTTATAAGGAGTACAAACAAGAAACCATATACAGCAGGGGCGTAGACATAAAGGAGAAATAAAAAATGAAACTTTACCTTTGGAAGTCAAAATGTATAAGCCAATCAGTTCCACACCGACCATTGACATTCAGTTTTCATTGAATGCATATACACAGCAAAGGGAAAAAAGACAGTTAGCATGCAATGTATGAGAAGAAGACAAATGCATTAAAGAGAGATAACTTCACAGCAGAATGAGAAGCAGGCTGACAAAAAGATGAAAGTTGTTTTCGTTTTGCTTCAGTTGGCAAAAATGAGACTTCCTTTTTTCATTTCCCTTTTATATATAAAGGCAGCAAAACTAAAAGAGGTAAAATATCCATAAACACGTAGTTTTTGTTCTTCCATAAAAAGATGATTATTTGTTTCACCACACAGACTCACACACATAGTATGTATTTGGAATGTATAACTCCCATGGTACAAGGAAAGTGCAAGAAAAACCGAGCAAGAAAATATAAAAACTGAATAGACAGCAGTTTCTGAAAAGAAAGAAGAAAACAGATCTAGATAAGAAATTCATGATGTAAAGCACTCGATAATTGCAACGGAGTTCGAAATGAAGCGAAAGGTGAAAGACAGCAGCACACAACAGAGATAACCTAACAGAAAGCAGCAAAGCAGAACAGAATAGGAAAGCAGAAACCGAATCAAAACACATAACTGGGAAAAGTAAAAACCACACAGGTAGTGTTCTTTAATCTCAACACAGTCGAAACTGTAAAGGGAAAGGTAGGATAAATAAATGTAAGACGAATCCTAAATAGAGAGGTAAACAGAAAGGAGAAAAAGAGTTAGAATTCCCTTTTTCACGCAGTAAACGGCCTTCAGTATGCATACAAGTACGAAATAGGAAAACAACCTCAGTGCATAAAAGGAAAGAAAAGCTATTGGAAGAGAAGTAGATTTTTTGTTTGTACAACAGAAACACAAGGTTTTAGTGTTCGCCGCAAGAGGAAAAAGGTTTTTATTTTGCGGCCAAATCGTACAAAAGCAGTTAAGAACCCAGCCAAACACAAGAGCACCATAAATAAGGTAAGACAGATCCTAAACAGAACAGGAAAAATGAAAAAGTAGGTAGGTCAAAATTCCTTTTTTCAAGTAGGCAACAATGCTGATTATGTACAGAAGCAAGAAAGTAGAAAAACAGCCTCACTAAATAAACCCAAGAAAAGCTATTCGAACAGAAACAGAATTTAGTTTTTACAAAACAGGAACATAGTTTTAGCGTTTGGCGCAGGAGAAAAGGCTTTGATCTAATTTCGCTTCAATGCACAACAAAAACCTCCATTTCTTTTGGCATTTCCTATTTTTACACAAGAAAAAAGGAAAAGGTAATAACAAAGAATACACAAACAAAAACATCCATCTGTGTTTTTGAAGGCAAAAAGGCAGCCTGTTTTTCCAGAGAAAAGAAGGAACAAATGCTGGTTATCCACATGTTATGTATTCTGTGAAAGTTTTTTTTTTCCCTCTTGGGAGAAATATATAAAGAAATTGCCGAGGAAACCTAAAAAAATAGAACAGGCAGCAGTTTGTAAAAAGGAAAAAAGGACTTTTGCAGATGGGATCCATTATATAAGGCAGTGAATTATTAGAAGGAAAATGCAAGTGGTACAAATGTAGTTAAGAACGGAGGCAAATAAGATAGAGCAGTAATAAAATATGATGCAAACACAGTTGACAAAACAACAGAGAAAATGTAAAAAAAAGTAGAACACAATGCAATAGAGAGAGAAAAGGAGAAAGTAATTCCATTTTGGAAAAAGCCAAAATGGCATAGGTATTGTTGCTTTCTTCATTTTCATGCAGTGGAAAAAGAAAGACATTGTATTAGATAAATCAAGCAATAACTGCAATGAACACGCAAACCGGTAACAAAAACATAGCATAAATAAACCTAGTATAAATGCTAAATCCACAGTCAAATTCAAATTCAGAGGTGACAAGAAAATCATTTAATGTGGTAGAGAATCCTAACCACTAATAACAGTAAGGGAGGAGGAAGACAAAGTAATTTATTTAACCAACCAAAAGCAAGCAAAGGTCAAACATAACTGAAGGCATGGGTTAGAAATCGTTTATTGCATGCAGGAACCAACCCTCAACATTAATATCAGCATGGAATAAGGAAACGAAGGTTATTTCACCAAACACAAACATAAGCAAAAGCTTAAGAACAATGCTCACAAGAAAGAAACGAAGAGGAGGAAAACCACACCTAAACACAATGAAGAAACGTGAGCCAAACCCCAAACACAATGTTAGACTAAAAGAGACCCACTGGTATAACTAAGAAGCATAGAAAAAGGAACAATTTGATTTTTTTTCCTTGTCAAAACTGACACATAAGAGTTGTTAGACAGAAAGAAGGGTAATAAATGAAAGTCAGTCTTGACTTGACAACAATGGACAATAAGCATAGAGACATTGGTAAGAGTGAAAGCAAAGATTTGACATGATTGAGTCCATGTAGAATCTCTAAAAAAATCTAAAGTACTGGCTGAGAGCAGATATTGATAATAAACCTATCTATCCATAGTAGGCACACTAATAACACAACAGAAAAGATACGTATTCATATAATAATAATCCTAATAATAATAATTATAACACAAGACAACACATAAAAGGGAAAAAACAGGGGTAAAAGAAGCGAATTTAAATTTTCTTAGCCTTTTCAAATTGGGAGCCAGCTGATTCCTCTCGGGCTAAAGAAAATATCCAAGGGCAAATCAGACCGATATAAGTTGTCAGAGTAGGTGAAAGGAAACAATATAAGTTTTTTTTTTAATAACCAGTAATAACGCAACAAAACACTAAGATAACATTAGGGCCGAAAAAAAAAATCAAACTTACCTTGGCTGAAAACGCCACCGGCCGTAGTTGGAATACAGCGTTTTCCGGCGAGGGAAAAAATGTAAATGGCTCAGAAGTCATAAGACTGGTGGTTACAACCGCACGAGATCTGCAAAAGTAGATAAAGTGTACTGAGATAACAGAAGAAAACAATACAACCGAGGCAATCCAACAATCGTACAATAAAAACATAGAACATTACAATCGGAAATGAACATGAATCGAGGAAGAACATTTTGGGGAACAGATCAACGAAGAAATTGCGTGAACAGCCAAAATCGAACATAACCCCAAGCAACCCAAGGAAGACAAGAAAGAAAGAACCCTAAATTTAGATCTGAATAGGCATAAGCAAGAGAAGGAAGAAATTCGGCAATAAATGAAAACAGGCAAGAGGCCGGAGTTTTTTGTTCGAAGAGATTAAACACAAACAAACAAACCAATAAAGATTAGGGCTTGGCAAGGGCAAGGTAATTTCAGATTTTGAATACCCAGGAGAACAAACAAATTGGACAATAAACAATAAACAATAAATAAACAAAAAAGACGCAACAGCCTAAAAACAAGTGTTTTTCACAGATTAACGATTAACGACAAGCGCACATAACAACCAAAGGACGACGGACAACCAAAGGACGATGGAAATTAGGGTTTGTCAAAACCAAAGGAAAACAAAAAGAATAGAAATCGGGGAAAAAAATGGCTGTCAGATGAGAACAAAAGCAGCGGAAAATTGGTCAAAATTGCAGAACAAAACAAAACGAAGAGGAGAGAAAGAATATAAAAGCAAAACAAAGAGAAGAGCAGTCAGATTCGAAAGAAAACGAAGGGAAAATAGCGAGGAGCAAAACCAAAGCAAGAACAATCCGTATGAAAAACCAATCGCCACGAAAGAGATGCCACGTACCCGCCAACAAGGCTGTTTTAACTAACGTGGAAGGCCAACGTGGGCAAAGGAACCTGCGCGAGGAGAAGGGTTTTTTGTCCACGTGTCCTAAGGAGGAAGAAGGTGTTGGGGCTTTATTAATATATCCTAATAATACTATCTTCTTCTAAAAAATAAGTCTATTTTAATGTAGTATAACTTTTTTAAATTATAAAATATAATATATTTAATACATTATTAAATATATATACTTTTATATTTTTATTTACTTTTTCATTTAAAATATTTATTATTATTATTAAAAATAATATAAAACTATCACACAAAAAGTGGAATATCTTTTTAGACCAAAAAAATTTGAAATTGGAGTCTTTTTTAAGACAGAGTGAATATTACTAATATATAGGGTGGAGGGACTATATTACTAATATATACGATGAAGGGAGTATATTACTATTATCTAATGTGCTTCCTCCGTTTCAGAAAAAAAAAGAAAGAAGAGTATAATTATTTTGGTATTATTTTTTTTTAATTTATATTATACAACATACTTAATATATCATTAAATGAATAATTTATATGTTTATCATTAGTTTTTAATTTAGGTTATACATTATTATTATTAGTAAGGTTAATATAAGAATTTCACAATGAAAGTGAATTCTTTTTTGGGGATATAGAGAACTTTTGAAATTAATTTTTTTTTTGGAACGGAAGAAGTATTATTTATATGTATGTGTGTGTGTATTTATATATTTTTTTACTAATATTAGTTAAAATATTAATTTATTATTAAATTATCATTAGACTATATTTATATTAGATTAATGAAATTTTTAGTTATTATATTTCAAAACTAATTATTAATTGCTATTAGTTCACTATTTATTTTCTATTAATTATCATTTATTATTTATTCACTCATAAATTTTTCATTATAGTACCCTCTCCATTCCAAAAAAAAGAATCCACTTTTACTTTGGTACAACTTTTTTTTAGCACACCATTAAATTTATACATTTATTTTTTATCTTTATTTTTTTAATTTTGATTATACATGGTCATTATTAAAAAGGATAGTACTAGAAATTTACACTAAAAGTGGATTTTTTTTTTTGTTTTTAACAAACAAAATTTTTGAAATTAGACTTTTTTCTAAAATAGAGGTAATGTATTATTGGGAGCGACTATGGTGTAGTTATTCAATTTAATTAGACCATTTTTTAATTTTAATATTATTCATTGGATAAATTCTACTAAAAAAGTAACGGTCAAATTTAGCAAATTATAACTTTTATACAAAGATACCTATTTGTATATAATTCTACCTCCACTTTTTTTTTATCAAAGATCGATAATTATATTAACTTTTGAAAGTTAACCTGTACAGTCAATGTCCTCCCGCAACAGGACTCTTTTTAGCTCTAAGTACGGCTAAGACAAACTGACCTTAAAGTCACTAGATCAACCCACCTCCCACAAAAGACAAAACAGACAAAAATAAGTGACAGCATCCAATGGAATAAATCCCTGGATTCAACCATCAGCTCTTACACTGTAATGTTCCAGCCACTATACACCACCCCCCGCTACTTACAAGGCAGCCACTGATCAACCGCATGATCCTAGCTCACCTCTATTTGCTTCCAAGAACTCTATCCAAGCATTCCTTGCCATATCCACAATGTGCTTTGGCTCCCACCATTCGTGCTGAAAAACCCAAACATTCCGACCCTTCCACAACGTCCACAAAATGTAGGCTGTAAATTGAGCCTGGTCCCGCCAACTATTCTCCCTTCGCCCGGAGCACAAATCTTGCCACCATTGCTGAAATGTAACCTGTAGCCGCCCAGGCAGATCCCAGCCTACTCGGGCCATGTTCCAAACTAATTTGGCACGAGAACAATTGAACAGCATATGCCCCACTGTCTCCTCGGCCTCTCCACACACTGGACAAAAAGGCTCCACTAGGACTTTCCTGTGGTACAACTTGGCATTGAGAGGCAAAATATTGTGACAACATCTCCATAAGAAATGCTTCACCTTACCTGTCACTTTCAACTTCCAAGTGGTCATCCACATACGATGCCTTCGCTCTCTTGCATTACTGCATTCTGGTTGTTGCTCTGCCAGTTGTCCCTCCTGCTGTAGTCGATGGTAAGCTGACCGGACTGAATATGCCCGAGAATGGGTACCTACCTCATTACCTTGGATTAGGCGCCTAGCCCCCATCCAACCCTTCCACAGCCAAGAAGCATTTTTCTTCTCCACTGCCAATAGCAGTTGATTATTAGGGAAATACTTGGCTTTCATGACTTTGCTCATTAGTAACTCCGGTTGGGAAATAACACGTGAGACTTGTTTAGCAAGCAAGGCATCATTGAACAGTTGAAGATCATGAAAACCCATCCCTCCTTCCTTCTTTGCCTTACTAAGCTCTTGCCACCTCTTCCAATGTATTTTCTGTTTCGCACCCTTTCTTTCACCCCACCAAAAATTCGTCGTAAGTCCACAAATTTCCTTACACACCCCTACCGGAAGTTTAAAACACCACATCACATACGTTGGCAGAGCATTCACAACTGCTTTGATAAGGATCTCTTTGTCGCCGCTAAAAAGCGAGACTTCCAGTGCAATTCGCTACACCTTCTGAATGATAAAGTTAAAAACCTCTTTTTTCGACCGACCAATCCTTATTGGAAGCCCTAAGTAGCGAGCATTTGTTTGTTCCCTCACTCCCTCCAGTATTTGACAAATCTCACTCCTTGCCACCTGGGAAATATTATGATTGAAAAACACTGAAGACTTATCCAAATTAACTGCTTGGCCTGAAACTTGACTATACTGCTGAAGAATACCCTGTAAAACCTGCGCTTGATGGACATCAGCCTCACAAAATAGCAAAGAATCATCAGCAAAGAACAAATGAGTAATGATAGGCCCATTCCGACTAACCCTCAGCCCCTTATACTCTCTACAAGCACTAACCCTTGTAATAAGATGAGAGAGCACCTCTGAAACCATAAGAAATAGATACGGCGAAAGAGGATCCCCTTGCCGAATGCCTCGAGTTGACTTAATATACCCACATGGAGCACCGTTAATATTAATGGAGAAGGTACTAGTACAAAGACATTGCCTAATCCACATTATCACTCCCCATGCAAACCCTATTTTTCTCATGACCTGCTCTAAGAATCGCCACTCCACCCTATCATAAGCCTTAGCCATATCTATTTTTAAAGCCATATAGCCTTTCCATCCTTTCCTCATGGAGTTCAAAGTATGCACTCCCTTGTGAGCTATAATCACATTATCAAGAATTTGACGCCCAGGAATAAATGCTGATTGATTTGGGCTAATACATTTATGAAGGCACGGCTTAAGTCGTTCAGCCAAGATTTTAGAAACAATCTTATAGACCACATTACACAAGCTAATGGGTCTATATTGTGAGATAGACACAGGAGATCGAACCTTCGGTATCAGCGTAATCAAAGTATGATTAAGTTTCTAAGCATTTTCGTACTATGAAAAAACTCCTTCACAGCATTTATAACATCCAATTTAACCACATTCCAATAAGTTTGAAAAAATAAAGGAGTCATACCATCAGGTCCTGGGGCTGTATTAGGATTCATTTGGAACAAGGCAGCTTTGATCTCCTCTTCCTCCACAGGTCTCATCAATGTTGTGTTCATGCCATGAGTGATAGTTTTAGGAAACCCCTCAAGCACAGCAGGAGACTGAGTTGGTTGAATGGAAGCATATAACTTTTCGTAGTAACCCAAAATTTCCTCTTCTATCTCCCCTTTCGTCGCACACACCTTCCCATCACACGCTAGTAAGCTGTCAATATGATTCCTCTTCCTCCTTTGAATGGTGGACGCATGAAAAAATTTGGAATTGCTATCTCCCTCTTTCAACCAATGATTTCTTGACTTCTGTTGCCAATATCTCTCTTCTTCCATATACTCATGTCGGAGTTGACTCTTAAGTGCATTCCAGACCGGCCAATCCCTACCCCCACCATTCCCACTCATAGCCTCCATTTGAGCTTGAAGAATTTTGATTCGTCAGGCAGAATTAGTCCCTAAATTAAAGCTCCATTTCAGTAACTCCAATCGACATTCGGTAATCTTGGAGCTTAACACAAATTGTCTCGTCTCCCACTGTTCTCTGTTCCATGCCTCCACCACTTTTTGTTGGAGATCCGATTTTTTAATCCATCTTTTATCAAATGTAAACCGTCTACCAGACCGTTGATGCGTAGGTTCCGTCTCCAAGAGAAGGAAGGAATGATCGGATGCTTGCTTGGCGCAATGAGAAACCCTAGCATGTGGACAATGCAACCTCCACATTGATGAGGCAAAAAATCGATCCAACTGTTCCTCCACAAAACCCTCGCCAACCCTATTATTGCTCCAAGTATATGGACTACCAACATACCCAAGATCCACCATCTCCAGTTGTCGGACAAAGCTGTTAAAAGCAACACAACTATGGTCCATTCTAAGCCGGCCCCCCTCCCCTTTTCAAGTGGCGACACAATGTCATTAAAATCCCCTCCCATAACCCACCAATCGCCCCACTTGGGACTCTCATTTGCTAAGTAGTTCCACTGAAGTGCCCTAGTCGCATAATTAGTACTAGCATAAACGAAAACAGCCCACCCTATCCTTGAATCCTCCTACCGTTTAAATTGTAACTGTACACAAAAGGAAGTAGTAATTACATTCATAACCACAACCTGAGGCTCCCAACATACTAACAACCCCCCTCGAGTGCCCTCAGGCTCAACAAGCCTCCACCTATCTTCATATTTCAATTGCCGAACAACCTTCTCAACAAACATAGACTTTTGTTTAGCTTCAGAAATAAAAAGTACCTCTGGATGCTGGGACATGATAGATTCCCTCAACTGGGAAATTGTGAAGGCTGCACCCAAGCCTCGACAATTCCATCCCAATCTTCATTGAGGTGCTTGGGACCGATGGGGGCTAGTCCTTTTCACCCCATGATGAACCTCTTCATGGCGAGGCATCTTCATTTTTGGTACCGCAACATAACCTAACTCTATCTCCCCCTGCTCCCAAACTCGCTTCGCACCACTTTGAACACCCCCAGTTGACAACTCCTGCACTACGACAGGATCCGAAAGCAGTCTACGCCCAACCCTCCTCCACTTGTTGACTTTCGGACGACAAAGTGGAGCATTAGATGAAGAAGGTTGCATAATATTATGGTCCAAAGTTTGCAACCTGACCGAAGCTGGCTGCATTAAATCGGGCTCCAAAGATTGTAAAGAAACCGAAGCCGCCTTCTTCATTTCGTGCTCCAACAATGGCAAGCCAACCGAAGAAGCTAGTTGCATTTCAATCTCCAAAGAAACCTAGCCCACCGAAGACTCCACAAAATCCGCTGCCGCACTCGACAAAGTCGGCAGCTAGACTGGATTGATATCAGCATCAAGTGATGAAGCAGGCAGCTGGACTGGATTGATATCAGCAGCAAGTGATGAAGCAGGCAGCTGGACTGGATTGATATCAGCAGCAAGTGATGAAGCAGGCAGCTGCGTGGTGCGCACCGAAGATAACACAGCAGCCGAAGATTCCACGAAATTATTAGAAACCAAACCAGGCTGCTGAGATGAAACTACAGCATCAAATTCTTCACTTTGTACATGCAGCAAATCCCTCGGCTGGCGAGATGAAACTTCGAGACAAGGCTCAGGCAACGCAGCTTTCTTCAATGCCAATTCGTGTAAAGAATGTGGCAACATCGGATCCGAAAGCCTCGCCTCGCTTACATTCAAACTGGGAAGATTCATATATCTTCCACCGCGGTTCCTCACCACCGTCTGCACCTCCATATCAAGGCCGCCATCCAAACCAAAACCCGCACGCAACCAATTTCCAAACTGCCCCTCTTTCAGTGCATGATCGTGCTGCTCCTCACGCCTTCTTACACACGAACTCCCCTCATGACCCACACAACCGCAATAGACACAAAAAGCAGCAAGGAATTCGTATTGAAACATAGCCCAGCGAGAAGAGTTTTGGAAACAAACCTTCGTACCACGAAGTAATGGTTGATCCAAATCCATCGTGACCAGCAGCCTCAAATGTCTGCCATGTGCACTACTGCCTTCAGGAAGGAATACCTCACGCAACTCAGGAAAAAGACTCCCAATCCGATGGCCTGTTTCCATGGTAATCCAGTGAGGAGGCAAATTCCAAATTTGAACCCAAATCTCCACCCGCCGAAAGGCCACATCCACACTAGTTATGCTTGGTTCCCACTCCCTCAACACCAGATATTGCCTATCATAGGTCCATCCCCTTCCAGCTAGGACCCTTCTTTTATCCTCCATGGACGCAAAAACGAATTGAAAGAAGTTAACCCCCAACTCCCGAACAACAAATGGAGAACTAACCTGCCAAAGAGCCTTCATAATACCCCTCAATCCCAAAAAGTTAGCTCGGCGCTCTCCAAAAATTCTCCCCAACAAGCTTCGCTGACCCTCATCCTGTCCAGCTTGAACATCTGTGATCAGTAGCTCAACTCCCTCCCTCTCGGCCGAAGATAGCTGGAGATTTTCTACCAACGCCGCTACCTCCAGTTCCCAAGTGGCAGCTCCACCCAAAGACATCAGTCGAACACCAAGAACAATCCACCAAGTTTAGACACCACACACCCTCACTTACCGACTCACAAACAGAAACTTAACTTGGAAGAAAGCTACAAAAACTCTCACCCAAATCGCACCTAAATCGCACGTAGTGAATCACGTTGCTCACGTGCGTACTTTTTTCTCCCTTTTTCATTTTTACTGCTTGAATTTTAGTTTTACTTTTTCTGGTTAATTCTACCTTCACTTACAAGTTACTTCTTGAAAAAATTATTATTATTCTATGTTGCAGCCGATTGACTTATTTCAAATAGCAGAGGATTCCTATCATGGTTATTGAAATTGTTTTACAAGCAATATAGAGCATACAAGCCTAACCAATGTTGAATAAGAAATTGGTATTTGTTTAACATTAACAAATATGTAAGTTTTGTTGTTGAATTGAGTATCCAATTTTCATTATTACAATATAATTAGTTATTAATTGATTTTGATTTTGTGCGAAATTGTTGAATTGCTTTTGATTAACTTGCAAAAATCATAATTTTTATTCATGGGCAAAATTAAAATTTCAGCCGCCAATGGCTATGATGGTAGTGGCAGTAGGAAATGTTTTTTCCCTTTTTATTTTTTTTTAAAAAAACCATCAAAAGTGGTTGAGATTCAACACTTAATTTTTGTTAGAATGATGGTGCTAAAAGTATAGAGAATGAGGCCAAGAATTGTGTTTCTATGTTTTAATCTATCTTCCATCTTAAAATCGTGCTGTCCCTCTACCCAAAATTGGAAAAAGAAATACAGAGTAAAATATTAGAATATTATTTTTTAAAAAAATAAAATAAATATTGATAATTTGTGAAGGATTTCCAAAATACTAAAGTCGATATCCAAGATATCGACTTCAAAGTTGATATCTTGGATATTGACTTCAAAGTCGATATCCTGGATATTGACTTCAAAATATTTTTTTTAAAAAAATTTGAGTTGGAAAAGTTACAGCCTTCAAATCTTGCTTTTCAAGAAGTTGGAAAAGTTACAACATCATTGAGTTGCAAAATCTGAGGGAGAAGAGAGGAATTCGAGAGAGAGAGGCACCAAAATTTCTACGGCAACATGAAATTACTCCAATTTTACAGTCCATGGACAACTTGGACTTCGTCGTCTTTCCGAGCCTGGATGGAAGGAGCATTGTACTTGTAACCAAAATTTCAAAGGAGGGAAAGGCACCAAAAATTCTAGAAATGGGGTTGTGAAAAGCATAACAAAGAGATCTCAACGTTAATACCAATAATAATAGTAAAGAAACTAACCACAAACAAGTAACAAGTTGTTATACAAAATTCATGTTTTTACAAAATATCAAATATTTCAATCCTAATTTTCTCCAACAATTTCTGCAAATGCTCCTTATTAACCCGGGATGGTCTTGCCGAGATGTTCCAGCGTTGCATGTTTCTTCAATTCAACATAATTCCCAGAAAAATTGCACTATTCCATAACACAACCTTGTACTAATTTATTCACGAGCACCCTCAACAACAGTCCATCCGCTGATTTGACCCTGGCAAAGTGGGCAAACAAGTTCCTAAACTCTTTATCTAGAATTCACAAATTTATTTGCCTGATCATCATGATCACAATAACACCAGTGGATTTTGATAATGTCATTAAATACAACTCACAGAACTGTTTAAAACAATTTGAGAGTAAATGGCTTGTGTCACACGGGTACGGGCGACAACCCTTGCAAGGGTGAGAGTGGGGGAGGGGAGAGAAGGGGGCAACAAGCGGAGGGCCAAGGGGGTGATGGGGGCTGGGACGGAAAAGGGGGTAGGGGTAGCAGGGGTTGGGGGAGAGGGGAGGGCGAGGGAATTGTATGGGGGAAGGGAGTGGGAAGGAAAAAGAAAGGAAAAAAAATGAAAGGAGTGGGGAGGGAGGGAATGTGGTTTGGCGGAAGAGAAGAGAAAAAAAAATTGAAGGTTTGGCTAGGATTTGCAAAGCTAGGCGAGAAAGATGAAGGGCAGCTGCATGGATGAGAGAAAAAAGGGTGAACATTCAGAAATAGGGCAAAAAAATTTTTTTTTTTTATCAATAGCTTGGATGTTGACTTTGAAGTTGATATCATGGATATCAACTTCAAAGGGATGTCAACTTCAGTAAAAATTGAACAATTTTTAAAACATCAATATTTATTTAATTTATTAATTTTTTGGGGAAAAAAACTCAAGAAATACAATTAATAAAGAATGCACAGAAGTTTGCAACTGCTTAAACAAAATATGAAAAGCACCTTCTACTCATGAAAGTTAACAGATAAAAGATTAAAATGGAATCTAATGGGTTTCATGTAGTTTTAGTTTGTTTCAAAGATGGATTCTACTGTTCATAGTTGCTTTCCTCATTTATCTCTAAAAATATAAACCTTTTAAGACCAAATTCAAAAGGTTTTGAAAGACTTCAAAATACTACTAAAGGGGTCCTTATGTCTGTACAAATGAATCTCTCATGTTTTTTTTATCTTTTTAGATGAATAAATTAGTGCCCTTATTAAAAATTAAATGAAAATTACGCTCTTTTTATTAATATAGAAAGTTCCACTACTGATTAGAAAAATTTTCCCATTTTTATTTGTAATTTTTTGTTGTCATAATATTTTATTTTTTAAAAAATATTTTACCAAGAAAATAAATTTTCGACCAAACAAAAGAACTTTTTCTGCCATTTTTGTGATATTTTTATTATTTGCCAAATTATACACTTAGTCACAAGAAGTTGACATCTCGTATTTTTAAATTATTTTAATTAAGCAAAATTAACCCTAAAATTTATACTTGTTTACCCTTTTAACCTTAGGTGGGATTTTTTTTAAAATTATATTAATTTAAATTATGTTCTCCATTTCTGATACATTGTTTGTAGGTACACAATGCCTCATTTAACTAGAGGAAAAGAAAAACAAGTTGAAGAGTAGCCCCCCAAAAAAAACAAAGAAATGAAGAAATCTTTTGTTAAACGATGTTTAGAGTTTATCAATAATATGGTGAAGGAGTTCTATGGGGAACAAATTACTTTTTTATCAGTGGTCAAAAGGAGAGAACTTAGTTTCAAAGCAATTTTGACACACAAATAAAGAATAAAAAGTGGTCCATATTTGTATGGTCCCCTAACTATGCTTACATTGTGTGAGTGCGAAACTTTTATGCACATGTAGCTTTTTCCAAAGATAATGAGATTGAGGTTCATGGATATATAGTTGAACAGTAAAGTATGGTTATCAAGTATGCAGCTTTTTCCAAGGATAATGAGATTGAGGTTAGTGGGTGTATAGTTGAATACTCCAATATGGCTATCAATAAGTTTTACCAACTACAACATGTTTCTTTGAATAGAGATGGATATTTGGCTCTAAAGTAGTGACTCGGTGTATTTTAACCACTAATTACAAGTCCTGTAATTGTAATATAATTACGAGTATCGTCCTACAGGGAGGTGAACAATTACCGGTTGAGGAATATTTATACCTATTATCTAGATCAATATGTAAAAGAGAAAGTGGATGTAATAATAACGAGAATCAAGTAAATGCAAGATTAAACAGTTCAACTAAAAGAATTCAGATAAATAAACTTTAGGACTTGGGTTTTCACCAACCATTGACTGTAAATTCCATTCATATAATTATTTTGTGATAAGCATCCTCACAACTATTCACATAATTAAACATTATCCCTTCTCAGAGTATAATATTACTATTCAAATAATAATTATGGGACTACTTTCGTGACTCCAAAATTACTATGGATGCATAACGAACAAAAGAATACTATGTTGCAGAAATTGAGAATTTACTATCGTAATTCACAATTTAAGTCTGAAGAATTTACGAACTAATATTGATGTCAGTTGTCACCTCTTCATCAATACCTTAAACATGCAAATGGTGATCAAGCATTTACAAGAAATAATACCAAATAATTCAGATATTGGATAATACCACAATTATATGAATGAAAATTACGTAATGATGGTTACATCCCTGCCCTAAAGAAAATAACTTCAGCCACGAAACATGGCGTGCATGAAAATAAAATTAAGTCTAAGCTATCTCTATTCTATCCTTGTATTGTTCTGTTCTATTCTTCCTTTAACTAATGCTAGTCTCCTATATTTATACTTGTTCTGGTCCATGAAGATTAGAAGTCAATATCGTGTAAAACTCGTTCGTCTGATCCGAATGATCTGATTTGCATAATCCTTTCCTTTTCCGTAATTCTGCCAACTTACTCCATGCTATGGCATTACAATTTACATGCCATGGCATTAGCATCCCAATCCTTTCTTTTCTCCAACAAAATTGTGACTTCTTTTTGACGCAAACAATCTTTTCGATCCTTATCTTTCTCCAAGCAGTTTCCTTTCTACAAAATTGCAAATCAAGCTAGATAAGGCTGAATTTCCCAATATTGGATAAGATAACATGAGTTATCTTAACCTAGGAGTTATCATTTAATTCACTTATCAAAATACCCCCAACTTGAGCAATTGCTTGTCCTCAAGCAAAAGAAAATAAATATATGAAATTATCTGTTATATTAAATCTCAGAGATTTCAACCGATACCCACAGTGAAATTAAAACACCACATTCATGAGTAAGACCAATCAAAAGAGCAACCTAAACCTGCTTAACATCACCAGAGTGTGTGTGTGCTATGGATCACATCCCATCATTCCAGATTAAAGCCAGTTGTATAAAACAAATATCCTCAATCCTTTATCTATAAAAACAACCAACTCAATTTGGATCAGGTAGGACTTTTAGCTTGTAATGTTAGGCTCGGGATTGGCTATCAAAGAAGGGGAAAAGATATAAAATCAAAGAAAAGAGTTTAAGTCTTGTAAGCACATTGGACATATACTTTTTTAATTTGTAGCACCTACCATCACAACCCCCAACTTATTGTAACTCTAGTCTCTTTTGACAATGAATATACACCAAGCAAGCATTCTTTGAGGCTGAACAATAGAATACTTTCTCTTCCTTTTTCTTTTTTCTTTTCTTTTTTTTTTCTTTTTTTTCTCTTTTTTTTTCTTCTTCTGTTCTGGTCTCTCTCTCTCTTTTCTTTTTTTTTTATATAATACAACAATAAACAGAACATTATTCATAACAGAATAAGAACTCTCCTTCAACCCCATGCACCAAACAAACTTTATCTTTTAAGCCCATAACCTATCCCTTCTTCTACCCACTTGTAACTTGTACCTCACATTAGACTCCATGTCTCCCTCTTTCCCTTGTATCATATATACCAAAGTGCATTTAAACTCTTTTAAGGGATTTTTAGAAGGATAACAATTATCACGAATAAGGGCTATAAGGTAGTAAATGAGGTTATGAAAAAAATAATCTTGAATGGTGGTTCTTTCCATTCTATCATTTAGGCTCAAATCAGGATCAAGGGATAAGATACACAACCGGGTTAGCTTGAAAGGTTCAAACGGCCAAAGAACTGCCTATGACCTTCATCTCCAAATTAAATCAAATTCTTGCATTCAAAAGGATAAAGACCTTTGGTTTATACAGACTTTTCACATAGAACAATTGACTGATCATAGTTGTGCTCAAAAGAATTTCCAGTCATGCTAAACAGAGTAAAAGTCACATCAAAAGATTGAGCTACACATTCTCATAGCATTTTTATATCCCCATGAGCTTTAGGTTTAACCCAATCTCATCATAGATCATAACAAATAATTTCAGCATAAAATACCTTTTTCATTCTATTTTTTTCATTTTGTCGATTTTTTCAATTTTTTTTTCAAATCAAAAACTAACAAAAAGTTCAAAATCCAAAACTAACACAAGGTGATTAAACAAAAGTGATTAAACCAAATTGAAGCAAAGCAAACACAAAAGTGCTCCCCTCAACTGAAATAAACATTGTCCCCAATGGTTCAAAAAAAAGAAAAACAGTCAAGGATCAACAAAGATAAAATAGGAGGACTTCCCCTGTCTGGAGTCAAGGATCATCACTCGAACTACTGTCATTGTGCGGAAAAACAGGTAGTGGTTGTAACACAACAGGATTTTCTCCCTGTCTCTAGGCAAGCTGAACTAAGAAGTGGTGGAGGATTTCATTGGTTTGCCTTTGGTACTCAAACAGCTCCTCCATCCTGCGTTGATTTTTAAGAAAGTTAGACTGGGATGTTGTAATATGATCATGTACCATTTTTTCTAACTGCTCTAGTTTCTGCCCTATGCTTTGCCTTCGTGGAGGAGGAGGTGGTTGCTCATATTCATCATCGGGTCCAAATCCACTCTGCGAATCTAGCATGGAAAGCTCTAGCATCAAAACTTCCTTTCGCAGGTAGCAATGGTTCATCAGCATTCCAAGGAACACTTGCTTCCTTACACAGACAAGTGATGAGATTGGGACACACAAAAGTTAAACTTTCATCCTGAATGAAGTATGAAATGGCCTCATGTATTACCTTACCGATGTTAATAGGAATATCATTAATAATGGCAAAAATCAACGCTGCTCTATTCCTATGAACTAAACTTAAATGATATGCAGGCATTAAAGTGGCAGAAATAAAGTAAAACCATGCGCGTGGATAAGCTGCCAACTGTTTGGTAGGAAAAACAGAAACATCTCCTGATAATTTACAATATTTCCAGATGGTTGCTTCTTTGCATAGGTCACTGATGACATCAGTCCAATCAACATGATTATCTAAGAATTCATGGAAATCATCAATTTCAGTTGGTTCAGGCAACTCATAAAATCTATTAATAGCCATACTACTAAAGCAAACTTGTTTATTCTCAACGAAGAAGGTAACTCAGAATCTTCTTTAGCATTAGCATAAAATTCCATTACTAAGGGTAAACTAGCAGGTGCAGGTTGGGCACATAATTTTTCCCAATGTCGTTTTTGAATTTCATCATTAATAGGTCTAGGAACATTTAAACCTCTCTCAGGTATAGCCATATGTTTGTTATTATAGGCCCTGTACCTAGTGGTAGCTTGTCTACTTACAAAGTTTGATGAGTGAATTTGTTGTCCTGCTCTAGTTCGTTTCTTGGGCGGCATCTTCAAATTGTGGGTATTATGTAATACACGGCTAGGGATTTAAACAATATTGAACAAAATCAAGAAGCCCAAACCTCAGATAGTTAACCAATACGCAGCAAAAGCATAAAAAGTAACCACAGTCACAGAAGCAAACCAAAACAGAGTATTACTGTGGAAGAGGAGAAAAATTCAAACCAGATTTTTGGGGAATGGAGGGTTGAAACTCAGTGGCGGATGGGTGGTGACGGCAACGTAGATCGGCAGGAGACAAGGCAACAGTCGGGGGCGAGGAGGTGCGACGAACGGCTGAGCGCGGATCGGAGCGGCGATTGGGCGGTTGCAGAGAGAAAAAACAAAAATAAAGAGGAAGAAAGTTTTTTGAAATTTGAATTAGAAACTGGGCAAAAATCAGATATACTAATTTATTATTTCTCTCTCTCTCTCTCTCTCTCTCTCTCTCTTTCTTTTTTTTATATATAATAAGAGAACCGCCGCAGCACTGAAACAAGCGCCGTGGTGGTGAAAACTTTCTGTCCAAGCATCCTTCCGCCATGAAGTGTGTCATGCCGTAGCATTCAAAATTAAATGCCATGGCATTGAAAAGAAAATTATCCCTCATCTACGGTTGACTCTTCTTTGTCCAGTGTCTGCCTCCAGTCTTCAGAAACATGCAAAAAATATAAGGAAAACTTTATTAACTTAAACTAGAAATCAAAATAAGAAAGAAATAAAGCAATAAAGAAATAAAACAACAAAGTGCTTGTTTATAGTCTTTAGCTCGACTTTTCATTAGTTAGTTTGTTTGTGGACTGAACAAGGAGTATGAAACTCCATTTGGTACGGATTGTCCTTCAAAATACTACTTCAATCTTTGGCTATTAACCTTGAATACCCCAGTCCTCTCACTGTGAATTTCAACTGCACCATAGGGAAAGACTTTTGTGATTGTAAATGGTCCTGACCATCTAGATCTCAGCTTACCTGGGAATAATTTCAGCCTTGAATTAAAAAGTAACACCTTCTGTCCCACTTCAAAAGTTTTCCTCTTGATGTGCTTATCATGCCATAACTTAATCTTTTCCTTATAAATTCGGGTATTCTCATAAGCATCTAATCTAAACTCCTCAAGTTCACTAAGTTGAAGCAATCGCATATTTCCAGCAGCCTTCAAGTCCATATTTAACTCCTTAACAGCCCAGTAAGATTTGTGCTCTACCTCCACAGGCAGATGACAGGATTTCCCAAATACTAGCCTATAAGGTGACATTCCCAAAGTTGTCTTGAATGTAGTCTTATATGCCCAGAGTGCATCACCCAGTTTGGCTGCCCAATCTTTGCATGAACTTCCCACAGTCTTTTCCAAAATCCTTTTCAGCTCACGGTTGGCCAGCTCTACTTGCCCATTAGCTTGTGGGTGATATGCCAAGGCAATTCTATGAGTGACACCATATTTTCTAAGCAGTCCCTCCAATGATTTGTTCCAGAAATGTGTGCCTTCATCACTTATGATGGCTCTAGGAATGCCAAATCTAGGAAAAATATTTTTCTTGATGAACTTCATAACCACTTTGGAGTCATTAGTTTGAGTGGCTATTGCTTCTACCCATTTGGAAACATAATCTACTGCAACTAAAATATAGTTATGACCATAAGAGGATGGAAATGGACCCATAAAATCTATGCCCCAGACGTAAAACAATTCAACATCAAAAATATTATTCAAAGGCATTTCATCACGTTTGGAAATATTACCTCCCCTTTGGCATTTATCACAAGAGATACCATAATTCCTTGCATCTTTATACATTGAAGGCCAATAAAATCCAGATTGTCATACCTTAGCCACTGTTTTTGATGTGCTAAAATGTCCTCCACATTCCAAGGAATGACAGTGGCTTAGTATATCCGAGACATCCTCTTGAGGTACACATCTCCGAATTATCCCATCTGCACAGAATTTATACAGTAAAGGTTCCTCTCAAAAATAGTGTTTAGCCTCCCAAAATAATTTTTTCCTTTGTTGATAGTTGAAATCTGCAGGCACAATTCCACTTACTAAATAATTAACTAAATCTGCATACCAAGGTAAAATGGAATATGCTAACAGTTTTTCATCAGGAAAATTTTCATTAATAGGCAATTCTGATTCCTTATTATTATCTTCTAGTCTAGACAGATGATCAGCTACTGCATTCTCTAATCCTTTTTTATCTTTAATTTCTAAATCAAATTCTTGTAACAACAAGATCCACCGAATCAATCTAGGCTTAGCATCTTTCTTTAACAACAAGTATTTGATGGCGGAGTGATCTGTGAACACAATCACCTTGGAACCTATAAGATAAGAACGAAATTTATCAACTGCAAAAACAATAGCAAGTAGCTCTTTTTCAGTGGTTGCATAATTTAATTGTGCATCATTCAACATTCTACTAGCATAGTAGATCACATGCAACTTATTATCCTTCCTTTGTCCTAATACTGCACCTACGGCAAAATTGCTAGCATCACACATTAGTTCAAAAGGTAAATTCCAATCGGGTGCAACCATAATAGGTGCAGAAATCAAAGCATGCTTCAATTTATTAAAGGACTCTAAACAGTTAGAATTGAAATAAAAATCCACATCTTTATTTAGCAAGTTACACAGTGGCTTTGCAATTTTCGAAAAATCTTTTATAAAACGTCTGTAAAAACCGGCATGTTCTAAAAAACTTCTCACTCCCTTAACAGATGTAGGTGGAGGTAATTTCTCAATGATTCCAACTTTTGCACGATCCACCTCAATTCCCTTTGCTGAAACTTTATGTCCAAAAACAATCCCTTCTGTTACCATAAAATGACATTTCTCCCAATTTAATACCAGATTTGTTTTTTCACAACGCTGCAAAACTTGAGATAAGTTAGCTAAGCAATTATCAAAAGAAGAACCAAAAACAGAGAAATCATCCATAAATATTTTCAAATTTTTTTCAACATAATCTGAAAATATAGCCATCATGCAACGTTGAAAAGTAGCGGGAGCATTACACAATCTGAAGGGCATTCTGCGAAAAGCAAATGTACCATATGGACATGTAAATGTTGTTTTTTCTTGGTCCTCGGGTGCTATATGAATTTGATTATATCCTGAGTACCCATCTAAGAAACAATAAAATGCATAACCAGCCAGTCTTTCTAAAATTTGCTCAAGAAAAGGTAAAGGGAAGTGATCCTTTCTAGTGGCTTTATTTAACTTCCTGTAGTCTATATAGACTCTCCATCCAGTTACTGTTCTTGTGGGCAGTAATTCATTATGTCCATTTAGCACCACTGTGATTCCTCCCTTCTTTGGTACCACTTGTACTGGACTAATCCATAAACTGTCAGAAATGGGATAAATTATTCCAGCATCCAATAATTTTAAAATTTCTAATCTCACCACTTCCTTCATGTTTGGATTCAGTCTTCTTTGATTTTCCACAATGGGTTTATAATTATCCTCCATTAAGATCTTATGCATACAGAATGAAGGGCTAATTTCCTTAAGATCACTTATAGACCAACCTATAGCCTTTTTCTTAGATCTCAACACACGCAATAATTTTTCTAATTGTAAGTCAGTCAAGTATGCATTTACTATCACAGGTAATTTTTTATTATCATCTAAAAATACATACTTCAAATGAGAAGGTAAAGGTTTTAACTCAATACCTGTAAGTTGATTATTGGATGAAGACGGTAACAACTTATCTTTCCTTAATTCTTCAATATGATTTTTACCTTGTTGATTGGGACTGAATTCGGCCCCTTCCAATGCACTTGCCATCAACGAAATCTCTTCATCCTCATCCTGTATAGTTCCTGTACTAACCAAGCACTCCTCCAACGGATCCTTTGATTTGTCAATTCTAACAAACTCATCAGTAAGCTTAGTAAAAATATCCACACAATAAACATGGTCGGTAAAAGACGGATATTTGCAAGATTTAAAGACATTGAATTCTACCTGCTCATTACCGATACTAAAAGTTAGTTTACCGTGCTTCACATCAATAACTGCACCAGCTGTGGCTAAAAAGGGTCTTCCCAAAATGATTGGAATGTCAACGTCTTCATCTATTTCTAATACTACAAAATCTGTAGGAATAAAGAAATTATTGACTTTGACAAGTACGTTTTCCAGAATTCCCACTGGATGTGTTAGAGACCTGTCAGCCAATTGTAAAATAACATTAGTAGGTTGCAACTCCTTTAATCCTAATTTTTCTGAAACAAATAAAGGCATTAAAGAAACACTAGCTCCTAAATCACATAATCCCTTAGAAAAATTTATTTCACCAATGGTACAAGGAATAGAAAAACTCCCTGGGTCTTTGAGCTTTTGAGGTAATTTATTTTGAATCAGGGCACTTGTTTCCTCAGTCAACGGTATTGTCTCAAAATCTTCCAGCTTCCTCTTGTTAGACATGATTTCTTTCAAAAATTTAGGATATGCAGGGATTTGAGCAAGAGCATCAGCAAAAGGTATGTTGATGTGTAACTGCTTGAACACTTGAACAAATTTTTGGAATTGCTTGTCATCTCTAAATTTCTTCAATCTTTGCGGAAATGGTATTGGCAGAACATAAGGTTCAGGTTCCTTCACTTCTACAGGAGCTTTCCTCGAATGTTCTCGTCCAATCTCAGATTCTTTCTCCATTAACTTTTCATCTTTTCTCGATGTCACCAATTCCTCTTCTTGTTCTTTCATCTTCTCTTCACCTAACTGCCTTCCGCTGCGCAATGTTATTGCTTTGCACTGCTCTTTGGGATTTATTTTCGGCATGCTAGGTAGCTTCCCTTTATCTCTAGCATTCTGCACTGGCTATCCGCCTATCCAAATTCCATTTTTATTTACTGCCACAACTTGATCCAATTTTGCTTCCAATTTTTCAAACCTGTCTGAAGTGGCACCAGTCAACTTTTCAATTGCTACTTCCCATGATGGTTTTACCTTAGCTTGATGTGGTCTTGGCTGAAATCCTGCTGGGTTGAATTGTCTCACGTTACTACTTCCGGCAGTATTCTGATTTGTCCATGAAAAGTTCGGGTGATTCCTCCAGCCTGGATTATATGTGTTGGAATATGGGTTGTGCTGCTGTGGCCTGTTAAAATTTTGAGCAAATTGTGCATTTTCTACCTGCAAACACTCGACAGTGGTGTGAGATCCTCCACAATTTTCACAGCATAAAATAGAATTGGAGATAACATTTGCACTGCTTCATTTTTCAAACATATTAGTCAATGAATCAATTTTAGCACTCAACAAATCTACTTTATCTACTTCATACATTCCAGCCATCTTTCTTTGTTGATTTTTCTCATTAGACCACTGAAAATTATTTGAAGACATTTCCTCCAGCAAATTATATGCTTCCTCTAGTGATTTTCCCATTAAAGTGCCACCTGCAGCTGCATCTATAGAAGTTTTAATAGATTGGTTCAATCCGTTATAAAAGGTTTGTAAAATTAGCCATGCAGGGAGACCATGGTGAGGACACATTCTTTGCAGTTCTTTATATCTTTCCCATGCCTCATATAATGATTCATTATCTAATTGTCTAAAACCAGCAATGTCATTTTGTAACTTAGCAGTTTTACTAGGAGGAAAATATTTATTCAAGAATGCTTGAGATAAACCCGCCCAAATGGTAAAAGTGCCAGACGGAAAAGAAGTGAGCCAAGCTTTGGCTTTATCTTTTAATGAAAAAGAAAATAACCTTAGTCTAATGGCATCATCGGTTACCCCATTCATTTTTATGGTATCACAAATTTCCAGAAAATTTGAAAGATGAATATTTGGATCCTCAAATAATTCTCCTCCGAATTGACTTTGCTGAACCATATGAATAAGTACAGGTTTTAATTCAAAATTATTAGCATTTACCACAGGTCTTGCAATACTTGCACGTGCTCCTTCAGGTGTAGGCATAGCATAATCATGTAACAGTACTCTTGCAGGATTTTGATTATCTTCTGCCATTTTGAGAGCTTTCTTCCTTTGTTTGGTTTCTTTGGTTAATGCCCTGCAGGTCTTTTCAATCTCAGGATTATACAGTAATAACTCACGTGTTCTCCTGGGCATAAAACACAGGAATACTTAATTACCAATAGTAAACAAAATACAATCTAAATTAATAGGAAAAATATTACTAATTTGATATTGTATGCGCCTCCCCGGCAACGGCACCAAAATTTGACTCGGTGTATTTTAACCACTAATTACAAATCCTGTAATTGTAATATAATTACGAGTATCGTCCCATAGGGAGGTGAACAATTACCGATTGAGGAATATTTATACCTATTATCTAGATCAATATGTAAAAGAGAAAGTGGATGTAATAATAACGAGAATCAAGTAAATGCAAGATTAAACAGTTCAACTAAAAGACTTCAGATAAATAAACTTTAGGACTTGAGTTTTCACCAACCATTGACTGTAAATTCCATTCATATAATTATTTTGTGATAAGCATCCTCACAACTATTCACATAATTAAACATTATCCCTTCTCAGAGTATAATATTACTATTCAAATAATAATTATGGGACTACTTTCGTGACTCCAAAATTACTATGGATGCATAACGAACAAAAGAATACTATGTTGCAGAAATTGAGAATTTACTATCGTAATTCACAATTTAAGTCTGAAGAATTTACGAACTAATATTGATGTCAGCTGTCACCTCTTCATCAATACCTTAAACATGCAAATGGTGATCAAGCATTTACAAGAAATAATACCAAACAATTCAGATATTGGATAATACCACAATTATATGAATGAAAATTACGTAATGATGGTTACATCCCTGTCCTAAAGAAAATAACTTCAGCCACGAAACATGGCGTGCATGAAAATAAAATTAAGTCTAAGCTATCTCTATTCTATCGTTGTATTGTTCTGTTCTATTCTTCCTTTAACTAATGCTAGTCTCCTATATTTATACTTGTTCTGGTCCATGAAGATTAGAAGTCAATATCGTGTAAAAATCGTTTGTCTGATCCGAATGATCTGATTTGCATAATCCTTTCCTTTTCCGTAATTCTGCCAACTTACTCCATGCTATGGCATTACAATTTACACGCCATGGCATTAGCATCCCAGTCCTTTCTTTTCTCCAACAAAATCGTGACTTCTTTTTGACGCAAACAATCTTTTCGGTCCTTATCTTTCTCCAAGCAGTTTCCTTCCTACAAAATTGCAAATCAAGCTAGATAAGGCTAAATTTCCCAATATTGGATAAGATAACATGAGTTATCCTAACTTAGGAGTTATCATTTAATTCACTTATCAAGTAGTATTGCACTCAAGATTGGGATGAAATCATTAAAATGCTTTGTGAGGGCAGGATACTTGGCAATTTGTAGGTGAAGAACCAAGTAAATTCCATACAAACACTTTAAGCAAAGAATATAAAACTTGGTTTTATTTTCTTGCATCACGATTAATGCCAACAACACACTATAGTACGGTGGACAAGGAGAGAGCATTATTACTATATACAATTATGAGAAATAAAAAATTTGATGTTGGTAAAGTCATTAGCAATAAAAATCTTAATTTACCTAATGAAAGTCCAACTTAATTTGATAATTTTAATTTACAATAAGATTTTTGGGTATTAAATTCCAATGAACTTATTTTTTGTAATATTTTCAACTCATTTGAATATATGTACTTTAAATATTTCCCCGTAGAAGTCATAAAACAAGATGACATGCCATATAAAATATATGTTTTGAAGACAAATTGCATAAAATATATGATACAAGCAACAAATTTTTTGAAAGAAATTAAAAAAAATTGAATAATTTATTAATACAAAATTTTCATTAGTAAGCGCACCTTAATTTTAAAAGTTTTTGACAGTAAGTATTAAAAATTTTTATCCTAAAACTATTAATTCTTAAATATGATTCTATATTAATTGTACTATAAATTTGATACTCAAAATTTAAATGATATAAGTTCATCGCCAATTGTTCAAATGAAATATGTTGAAATTGACTCAATAGGGTTGCAATTTTTTTACATAGAGAAAATTATGTTATAAATTTAAATAAGACATTTAAGGCTGCAATTTGTGTCATAATTTTGTGGCACAAATAAATTATGTCATAAACTTACAACAATTAATACTAATGTTGCAGATAGTCTACCACAAATTTATGACACCCAATTCAAATGACGCAATTGTGCTACAAATTAGTAGTAGACTATAAATCTCACAAAATTGTGCTATAATTTTGCAATACTAATTTCAAATGCTATAGAAAAAAAACCCACGAATTCGTAATACCAAATTCTAATGAAGCAAAACTGCCATGAGATTGTGGCTCATTACAATTCCGATGCAATTGTGATGCAAAGATCCATCACAGAGAAAATTATGATGCAATTCTACAAAAATTGAATACAACACCACAAATAAAATGTCACATATTTACATCATGAAATTCTAGTGATGCATAATTGAATTGAAATTGTGGCATTTTGCTAATTTGACACATTTGTAACAATGTTGCTGCATACAAAAATTTACTTCATAACTTTATGGCATTTGTTGTAGAGTCACAAATAAAGCGTCATAAATTAGTAGTACAAAATTGAAATAACACAAATTTGTGGTGGGCTACTAATTTGACTCAATTATGCTGTTAATTTGCAACACAAAGACAATTTTTTTTTTTTCAAAACGATAGTCTATTACGGCGGGCATATAATAGCTAATAGCTAAATTATTAAAAAGAGTTAAGTTGTGTGAGTGAAACAGGCGAATACAAATAACTAAAAAAAAAAAAAAAAAAATAAAACAAAAAAAAAAAAAAACTCGAGCGAAGAAGAAGAGGACCCGACAGGAAAAAGGACCCGACAAGCGGGAAGGTTAAACCTAGCCACCCTAGGCTCAACCCAATGGACAAAATACAATACAAAGATAATGCTACTAATCTCATGTGGCACACTACTCCGGCCTTTGGTACAAGAAACTAGAACTTAATCTCTAACTCGCACCTCAAGCAATTGCATGAAATCCACCGTGATACGTTGAATAGCCGCCCGACTACTCATGAACGTTGAATAGTCGAACAATTCCAACTACCGCGTAGAACGTTGAATAGTCGGACAATTCAATTCTACTAGGATGGAGAGACGCATTTAAAAAAAAAAACCCTAATTTTCTTTCTTCTAGTTCACCGCCTCTACAACCTCACCCAAAGACTCCATAGAATCCACACCACTCCAACAAAAATGGTTGAAGAAACAAAGAAACCAACAAAAGGGTAAGGAAGCACTAAAATTAGGAATAAAAGTTAACTACTACAAATAAAAGAGCAAAAATAAAGACTTAGTACCCTCATCCTCCACAGGAGAATGAGAAGCGGCGATATTTGTGTGTTGGTTCTTCACGGCAGCGGATCTTTGAGGAGTTAAAGAAGAAGTCCGGAGCGACTGGGTTTTTTTTTTTTTTTTTTCCTTCCGGCGGAGGTGAGATGCTTCGGCGGAAAATCAAAAATGGAGGTGCGGCGGCTGCTAGTGTTGAGTTGTGGCCGCAGGCGGCACTGGTGAAGGTGGAGGAGGGCCGTGGTCCGGCGGAGGTGAGATGCTTCGGCGGAAAATCACAAATGGAGGTGCGGCGGCTGCGAGTGTTGAGTTGTGGCGGCTGAAGGCTGATCGGTTAACCCATCAAAATCTCACAACAATCAAGCTTGCAGTTGCTAGACTCTGACCCGGTTTTGAACTTGTTAACAAGCAGATTTGAGATTCTGCTTCCTAGATGCTGAAGATGGTGGTTGCTTTAAGTTCGCCTGAAGTTGCCGCCGCAGTTTGGTGAAGCAGATCTGAGTTAGTCTTATATCAACATCGACAAATCTTGACTTTGTGCGATTCAAGGTTTTCGTCCGTTAACTGGAAATGTTGGGTTTTTTTCCTTCCTGGCCAGCTACATTAATAACACAAAAATTACGGTATAGTATGTCAGTGCTGCAAACACAAAGACAATTATGCCTTAAAATTACGGTATAGTATGTCAGTGCTGCAAAAAACAGTATCGCAAAAAACTAATATTGTTGTGGTGCCAGGTTATAAATATTGTCAGTAGAAGTCATTCAATTATCTCCCTCTTTTTTTGATAGTCATTACCTTTTTTAACCACCGTACTTCAAAATGGTAGAAATTCAACTAATACTTTTTTATTTAGGTAGGAGGATGCAAACAAGACCAGTTTACTCATTGCGTTGATGCACTTTTTTTTTACATATTGGTAGTTGCTTAATAGTAAGTGTTCAAAGCTTTTGCCCAATTGATGTATTTTGTTAAGGTATCTGTTCATCTGTACTTCCTTGACTTCGTTATCACCATTTACTTAATTAACTGCAATTTGAAAGTTGTCAAAGATTTTAATCTTTCCCGCTTTCATCTCTTCTGTGTCAACTTCAATCCTTTAATTAGGGCCTAATGTTTCATTTTAATCAGGGTCTCATATTAGTTGCCATGAGGTCAAAATGCAATACGTATATGACTTCTACTCTATTAGGACTTTGGAGGAGCAATTCGACTCCAATCCCTTCTTCATTTGATGCCTCATCCAATATAATATCCATAAATTAATTTATTCATTTTTTTGAGATGAGGCTAACAATGATGAATTTGGAAGTCTGAGGTCAGTTGTCGAAGTCTCTTTTCGTAAGTATCTCTACTATGAAGTCAACTAGCTCATAACTCTTAATGGCACCTCATAGCTAATATCTTACCTTGTACTCCCCCAGCTCAATAGAGCATTTCATCATCCTTACTAAAAGGCTTTGGCAACACTTGTTTTACGGGTTAATCTACTAACACGTAGATAGGATGTGCTTAGAAACATGGCCTCAACTGCCTAGTAGTGTTTACAAGAGCTAACACTATTTTTCCCATTAAGAAATAAGCTTCTATAATCCCTTCCAGAACCAAACACAAATCTTTCAATTCATTTGGCTCTCAAGCTCAATTATTTAGAATAAACTCTCATATCTTTTCATAAATGTAGTGATAAGCCTATCCTTTCTTCCCTGCAAAACTTGACTAACAACATATATAGGCTTTTGAATACCTTCATCATCTCACACCAATACTACACTTATAGCATATTTAAGACTACTAAATATAAATATAATCTCTCTTTTCCATTGAGGTACAGTTAGTAAAGATACGCTAGCCAAGTATACCTTCGACTTATCAAAAACTTTTTGACATTTCTTTGTCCACTTGAAATTCTTGACATTTCTTAGTATCTAGAAAGAAGGTGAGTTTCGATCTACAGACTAAGATAAGAACATATTGAGCATAGCTAGGTATCCTGTCAATCTCTGAACCTCTTTTATTATGTGAGACGATGCATCTCAGTAATAGCCTTTATTTTTTCAAGATTGGCTTCTATACCTTACTTAGAGACTGTAACTCAATAACTTTTCTAATCCAACTCAAAAATTTCAATTTTTTAACTGCACTCCATCTCTTTCAAAACGTGCAAAGTTTCTTCCAAATCAATTGGCGAATCTCAGACATTTCTATTCTATGAATTACCATGTCATCCACATAAATTTCCATGGTCTTACTAATTTGTTTAGAAAAAATATGATTGACTAATCTTTGGCATGTAGCTCTTACATTTTATAGGCCAAATGGCATCTTCTTTTCCATGATGAAAAGTAGTCTTATTTGCGTTTTGCTCATCTATGAGTATCTAATGGTATCCCTTATAAGTATCTAAAAATATTAGTACCTTGTACCTTGAGATAGCTTCCACTTTTAATCTATGATTGCAAAAGATAATAATTTTTTGGACAATATTTATTAAATTCATATAATCTATACACATGCACCAACTCCCATCTAGTTTTTTGACTAACGCTAGGTTAGCTAACCATGTTGGATAGAACACTTCTTTTAAAATGTCTTAGTGAAGCAATTTTTCTACTTTCTCATTGATCACTCAATTTTTATCTGAGGCAACATTTCTTTCAGAATAGATCTCAAGATTGTTCTTAGGATCTCAGAGTGAGGAGTTGTGTTTCTTTTCCTCTATTGTACAAGCTTACTCCTGGGTCAATATTTAGTCTATAAATCATCAACATTAAAGATATCCCAAGCATATTATCTGTGTTCCAAACAAACATCACTTTTGTATTTTAGAGCAAGTTAATTATTTTTTTTTCATCTCATTGGCGAGTGAGGCGTCTACCTAAACAACTTGATCAGTATGATTTTCATCAATATTAACTTGTTGAATCTCATTACTGGATATCTCATGCGTCTCTTGGGGTTTTTATGATCATTGGATTTTTATATATTTCTGAGGTGTAACATTGAGATTAATAGTGTCTATCTTCTTTAATTGTTTTTGACTGTTCACATTTTCCTAGGATATAACCTCATGATCAGTTGTCACCTTATTCACCACTTGAATAGAATGTGCCACCTAAGTCCTAGCCTTTTTCTTTCTAACACAACCTCATACACTCAGGTGCTATATAACTAGAGAATTGCTATTGAGGTTTTTCTAATTGCTAGATGTCTATATATTCTCGAGGTGTAAGATTGAGATTAATAGTGTTCATCTTCTTTAACTACTCTTGAGTGTTTACTCTTTTTTCGAGGTATAACCTCGTGATTAGTTGTTACCTCATTCATCACCTAAATAGAATGTACACCTGTACATCTGAGTCTTGGTATTTCTTTCTTTTTAATGTGACCCTCTACACTGACGTACCATATACTAGTCACCTCTTATAAAGGTTACCGCATGATCTATTGGAAATTTTAGAACCATGTGACAAGGAAACCATATTACTTTAACTTTATTTATCCAAAGACTTCCAATTATAGCATTAAAAGGTGATGGGGTGTCTATCACATAAAAGTCAGTCATGATAGTCTTGTTTCAAGGGTATTCTCCTATTATGATTGCTAGTGTAATGATTCCAATGGGATTCACCATTTCATGAGTGAAGGTCCTAATGGCATATTGGTAGACTTAAAACTCCAAAGTCAATGTCCAGTTTTTAGAAACAATCTATGTACATGATATTATTGGCATTTTTATCATCAACATACACTCTATGCATTTCTTTTTCCACTATAATTGCCTTAATCACCAAGTCATCGTTGTGTGGGCAGATTTGAGGTACCACTTGATTCTCAAAAAGGGTTATGACCTCTAATGAAGGGTTATGACTTCCAATGATTTGAACTTTTTCTACACAAGTTTTAAGGGAAGAATTCTTTTGGCATTAGCTGTAATAACAACTTGTGATTGTCCCTTTGTATACTCTACAAAAATGGCACAAATTGCTTTCGTCACATTCCTATTATCTTAGGTTTGCATTGGGGATTATGCTATTGTGACTGACTCAACTGTTGTTGTTGCATTTGGACATATTCCTATCTCATCCTATTATCTGCATGGGCCCAAGGAGTGCCTCATCCTCCTTGATGATCACCATCTCATTTACTATAATTATATCCTCCTCCTTGACCTCCCTACCGAGGTTAGATCTATCATTGCAGAGTGACCATTGTTGGACATACGAGTGTGGTATGGCATTCTTAATACAATTTTCTATCTTTTTCTTCAAATAATTATATTCTTCCATATTATGTCTATGCTCATTATGAAAGGAACAGCACAAATGTCAAGATCGCTTGTGTTGAGTAGTAATTAATGGTAATAGAGGCCTCTTATGAACCATTAGGATCCTGGTATGGCTTTTGGCCAGTGGCATCAAATTTCTATCTTTGACACGACGTCCTAATTGACCCTGACCAAATTTCAATTTGTCAAACATTGCACTTCAAGCTCCACTTTGATTTTCTCTACCCCTAGCTTTGCTTTGCCACTTTCTCTCTCTCTCTCTCTCTCTTTGTTTTTTTTGTTTTCTTTCCCCTTTTGTTTTTTCATATTGGCTTCATTCTCTTTGGTGTATTTTTGGATCGTCTACCACAAAATTTGTTTATAAAAGTTTTCAGGATTTAAATCATTCATAAAAGTTGAGATGACAAGTTGGTTTATGTGACTTTTCACTTGCAAACTTTCATTGTTGAACCTCTCCATATATGATTTCAAAGTCTTGTTATTCTGTTGTTTGATATTCATCAAATCTACAAATTTATTGTAAAACTTTCTTCTATGTTAAAAATAGGTATAGAAAAGTTCAGCCAATTGTACAAAAAAAGAGATACTACCTTAGGATAAGCCATCAAACCACCCTTAGACTTTTCACTTCAAGTAGATGGGGAACACTTTGTACATAAGCTCCATAGGAGCATATTTGAACTTCATAACATATTTGAAGTGAGACAGATGATCCAACAAATCAGAATCTTCATTATAAAACTCTAATCCTTCTAGCATTTTAAAACCTAAAGGATACTAAAGTTGGTATTATGGATGCTAATGGAGTAAGTGGATCATCTTCCTTGACTATCCTTAACAAATTCTTAATTTTATCTCACATCTTTTGGTTGACTTCTAAAACATCATTCAAATGTGGTCTCCTATAGGTTTCCTAAATTTTTTATCCATAATGATTATCTCGCTAATTGTTGTCAACATGCGACTTATATCGTTCCTTTCATATATTAGTCCCATGTTCATGGCCTCTCACCAATCTTCACATCTTTGGTCATCCCTTATGCTCATTTTCTTTAGTTTGGACATTTTAATTTTTTTCAAATAAAGTACGATTCTATTCAGTAACTTATGCCCATTGTTCACATGATATTTTTCCATACACTAATCACGATGATCGAAGACGGAGCCTCTGAGTTAATCTCTGCGATCAGTGGATATTGGTTCAGAGCTCTCATGAATGTCACTTATCAGTCTCTTTCCTCCTCCATCAAGACCAGAATGTCGGGTACCATCATTTTGATGGCCAACACTGCACCTAGGTTGTGTATTAACCATATTGCACAAAAATAAAAATCTAAATTACTAGAGAATAATAGGTGTGCAAACAAAAGCCTCTAAAAAACAATAACCAATCAACTTTCCCACAAACTGCACTACGTATTTAATGAAGCCAATATCAACTACCTGATTCAATATAAATTTTCACTCAGTTTAGTTACAAATGTCCTCCTAGAAAATAGATTTCAAGATTGTTCCAAAAGTAGATCTTCCGACACTTAATTTAGAGATAGGGTTTTAGACCGCCAAAACTAAGGATGCTTGGATTAGGTTCTCTCTTTACTTGGATAGATATATTTATATTTGAAATTTAAATTTGTATCAATGAGATTTAGAAGGAGAGTTACCAAATTTCATACAAATACCAACACCACCATCGACATATTCACAAACTTCTTATGGCACTACAAGAAATTTGGCTTTTAGTGATGGAATTCCTGGTGACGAAAAAAAATGTCATCACTAAATAACCCCTTTAATGACCAAAAATTTTGTCTTCACCAATTTTTCGTTTACTCCCAATCTTTAGTGATGAGTCACCGGAAATCGTCACTAAAGAGTGTGACGAGAAGCTTTCTTGCCAAAATAATCGTAATTAATGACAAGAAATTGGTGACGACATTCTTTCTCATCACTAAACTCATCAAGTTTATTCATTAGTGATGAAATTTTTGTCGTCACCAATTTTAATACTTTTTAGTGACGATATTTTTTGTCGTCACCAATATGAATGCATTTTAGTGACGAAATTTTTTCGTCATTGATTTCTTATCACGTTACACTACTTTTATATGGTTTTTAATTAAATTCTTAATTTTATGGATATATGTGAAATATCATTAATTCAAAATTGGAAATTTTTTTAGTGTATTATAAAAATGAATTTTCTAGTACAAAGGAAAATTTAATTAGTAAAATAAGCACAATAAAAATGAAAATAGTTATAATCTTTTAATTCATATTTTTATACATATATAGTTTCAATGTAATATTATTAAATGTGGAGGTATAAAATATTTATTTTAGTGTATAATAAAACGGAATATTGTAAATTTTATGAAGAATATATGTGTTAAGCCAATTAATTTGGGATAAAGTAGATAAAATGTTTTGGGTTAAATTGTTTGGGTCAAA
This sequence comes from Gynochthodes officinalis, assembly GCA_020080225.1. Taxonomy (NCBI): domain Eukaryota; kingdom Viridiplantae; phylum Streptophyta; class Magnoliopsida; order Gentianales; family Rubiaceae; genus Gynochthodes; species Gynochthodes officinalis. Next base: position 28,933,509 of record CM034625.1, on the reverse strand, counting down.
ACTTATATAAGGTTTGGGCTTGTTTGGTTAAGGATAATGATTGGGCTATGTAATTTACTTATTGGGCCAAAGTTAACTTTTGAAATTTATAATTCTTAATTTCTAATAATTGTACTAAGACACCCTAATATATATAAATTTGTCTACATTATTTAACATATGAATAGAGTATTTTTTTTACATAAACTATCACCAAATTATAATTGGATTTCTTTGGCTAAGAGTAATGATTGGACTAAGCATGTTCTTCCTTATGCCAAACTTAGCTTCCTTGTATTATGGCTTTGAATTTCTAATAATTGTACTAAGACACCATAACATGTTTGTGAGTCCATATTCTTGTACTTCAATCACAGAGTGTATTAGTTTTATGATACATTATTAAGTAGTACTATGGCTTTCTTTAGTTAAGAATACCAATTGGACTAAGTATATTTTTCATTGGGTTCAGCCTAAGTTTCATTGGCTTTTTTATGTTATGGTTGTTAATTTCAAATAATTATATTAAAACACCTTGAGACTTATGAATTTATGCATGTAAGTTTAATCACTTTAAGTATATAATTTTGTTAGTAGTAATAATCACCTTGAGAACCAATTGGTTTACTAGTTTGACCTACGAACTGGGTTTAATAATATTGTTAATTATGTTTGCTGTAGTCATAGTTTATAACTAATAAGAAGTTTTACTAAATTAACCATTTTTTTTCGAGATGGAGAGAGAGGGAGGAAGTGAATAATATTTTCACTATTTTAATTAAATTTTGCTCAAACCACAAGTGTCATAGCCTCATCAAGAACTATACTGCTCTAACATTTGACTAGCAAGAAATAGCTGAAAATTGTATTTTAGTGTATAATATTATTAAATATGGAGATATAAAATATTTGTTTTGGTATATAATGAAATTGAATATTATAAATTTTAATAACAAGATATGCATTGGGCCATATAATTTGGAATAAATTAAATAAAATGTTTTGGGCTAAACTAATTGGGCCACAACTTATATGAGGATTAGACTTGCTTATCTAAAGATAATGATTGGACTATGTAATTTATTCATTTGGCCAAACTTAATTTTTAAAATTTATTTTTCTTAATTTCTAATAATTGCACTAAGACACCATAATATATATAAATTTGCTTACATTATTTTACTTCAAATATAGAGTCTTTTTTTTATATATACTATCAATTAATTATAATTGAATTTCTTGGATTAAGAATAATGATTGGACTAAACATATTTTTCCTTATGATAAACTTAGCTTATTTATATAATAACTCTTAATTTTTAATAATTGTACTAGGACACCCTAACATTTTTGTTTGTTTATATAATTGTATTTTAACTATACAGTTTTTTTAGTATTACAATAAACTATTGTTTAGTACTAATTGACTTTCTCTGGTTAAGAATAACAATTCTTCATTGGCTTATTTATGTTATGGTTCTTAATTTGAAATAATGACACTATGACACCTTGAGATTTATGAACTTGTGCACATAAGTTTAATTACTTTAAGCATATAATTTTGTTAGCATTAAAATACACTATTGATAAACGGTAATTAAAAGGCTTGACATTTATTACGAACTATATTTTTTTACAAGAAAATCAAGAATAAAAAATATATAGTTTCAAAGTAGTTATAGTCACTAATGTAATATTATAACATAAGTTGTGATTAATACATATACATATATAGTTAGATGTAACAAAAATAGTAAATACTTATGCTTCCTTTGCTCCAAAAAAGAGTTCGGTTTCATAAATATATGACTTTTTATTTTTTGTCAACTAAGTGGAGATATAACTCATTTTATATCTCTAATTTCCTCATTAAGGTATTATATATCAATATACCCTTTTAATGTATTCTATTTAATTAAGGGTATTTTAGAAATTTTGTTGAAAACTCAGCTTTTATTGTTGAAATTGGACTCTTGTTTGGGACAAAACCTTGTTTAGAAGTTTAACTCTTTTTTTTTTTGGGTGGGGGGAGTTATATATATATATATATATATATATATATATCGTAATTAGCAAACAATGTAGTTCTAATAAAAGTAACTATTATATAACATAAGTAATTTAGTGCATACATATACATAGTTTTATGCACATATATGTTAATTATTCGTCTACTTGTTTATCTTTGAAGTAAGCAATATATAATTTTAAATATATATAACCCATATAAATTTAAATATATAATATACATAATTTTTTTAATGTCTATTTGAAAATATAAATATTATATTTTTCTCTAAATTATTTCAAAATGATTTTACACTGGCTATGTAATAATTAATTTAGTATTTTAAAATTTAAAATTTTAAAAAATTTCAAATCAGAATTTTTTAAAGTTAATATAGCATCGTAAATGAAGTGAAAGATTGATTTTTGGTTTAAAAAAAGTAAAGATGTTTTTATTATGAATAATTGAATAAAAAATTTGGATGCTTAAGAATACGCCGAACGAAAACGAATTTGGTTTAAAGGAAAAAAGCGGGATGTTAAAAATTGAAAGTCGCTCCATGATTGTGTTCGTTTTTTTCTTTGGGAAACACTTAAACAAAATTCACTTAAGAGGATATTCTTCGCTGCCCTAACTTTGCTGTCTCTGTCTATCCCAATTCTATTATTTTCACCCTTTCAGTTCAATTTGCCCTCTGCTTTCTTTCCACTTTGAACCCCAAAGAGGTTATTTGTTTGATTGGATGGTTGGGTTCTCTATTGTGGTTGTGCTGCACCTCCTTCCTCTTTTTCTATTTTTTTTTCTTGGTCCTTTGAGCTTCGCCAGAATTTTTTTTGCTATGGCTAGTCTTTTGGGTGGAATTGCACGGCCAGGGTTGGCTTGGCAGTGCAATTCTTCTTCTACCTTTTTTTTTTTTTTTTATGTGGTTTGGATCCTGTCAGTGGCAAAGTTTTCCCTAAATCTTTAAGCGGCGTGTACCAATTTTGCTCGCAGATTTAGGTCGTCCGTAGCTTGTGGTCGTTGGTCATCTCCAGCTTCCAATCCGAAGCTCATCATCCTTGTTGCCTCCGATCTGCAGGTCTTTCTCGGTGTCATTGTTTTGGGTCGTCCGCCATCTGCCGATCGTCTTCATCTCACCCGTAGATTCAGCTCACCGGTAGCTTGTGGTCGTCGTCCATCTGCATTTCCAGTCCGAAGCTTGTCTTCGTCCTCGGTCGTATGCCGCCAATGAGTAAGGTCCGTAGCTCCTCAAGTAGGTCTTGGTCTGCGGTCCGTCTTGCTGCCATTGACTCAGGTCGTACGCCGTCAGTCTTGTCGCAGGTCCTCTTGGTCTTCTTCAAGTTCCCTTGTGCTTGATTTTTTATTTGGGGTCTTGATCTGGGGTGAATTTGCACATAGCAAAGGCTTACCTTTTTTGCTTGCTCTGTTGCCAATTTTATTTAATCTTTTGTGGAAAAAATTTTTGCTTGCCTTTTTTCTGTAAATTCTAGACTAGTTGCTCCTCAAGCAGACAGGTTTTTGCTTGCCAATTTTTGCTTGCTCTATTACCTTTTTTTGCTCCTCAAGCATACAAGTTTTGAAGACTAGGACCATTTCCTTTATCAATTAGCAGTTTTTTGGCAATGATTTTTTATTTTTAGTTGTTAAAACAGCAAATGGGCAGTAGATCTTGGATATTTCTGTCATTGTATATTCTTAAATTAGGTCTCAAAATATTAAATATGTTTAGATTTCAAATGGACATTAGATCTTGGATATAAAAGTTGACATTTTTAGTTGCATAAAAAATTTGGGACAACTTGAAAATGAAGTAGGAAATTGTTTGTGGATGAATGCTGATAGGTATGTTATACACAAGTGTTGTGTATGAGTCCAAATTCATATTTGCATGGGCGTAATTTGGAAGAATCATGAATGTCCTACAACTTGGTAAATTTGATTGTTTACTTGGTTATTGTAGTTATATAAAGCACGTAAAGTCTACTATTGATTTACTTAGTTGGATGACAATGCATGTGTTTAGTGGTATGGTTTACATGATGTGCAATATTGTTTGTTGCTTGGGTATACATTATGTAATTGAGGATTGCATTTTTGCTGATTTTTGTGGTTTTGGAGCAAGTATTCTATTGTCTCACAACTTTCTTAATTATTTGAATTTGGTGCATATTATTCTTAGGAATATAAACAAAATTTGTTCCTGGAAACACTTACTAGAATGCATAGGGAAATAGTTTTTAAACAATGGGGTCTAAAAGTATGATACTAATTTTTTTTTCGCCTCCCATCATTCACTGAACTAATGGGTGATGACTTAGCAATTGCTTTCCTTTGTCTAGTTTTTTTTCCCTTCCCATCTCTCAACACTTAGAAAATCGGTGCGTCATTTGTTGATTCTTCTTTGGTGAGCAGCTATGGAAAAGATTTTGTCCAGAGCTTTCAACAGAAATCAACCTTCTTGCCAAGAAATGGAAGTATGTTCTTGTCGACTTAATTTTTTAGGTTTGTAAATTATTTCCCAGTGTCAGTACCTTCTTTCTTTTTATTACCCTGTTTTCTTTTTCCTTTTTCCTCACTTTTTCGTGTTTTAAATTCTTGGATGCCTCTTGATTACATGATCGTGAAGTTGTTTTCATTTTGTAGTGAAGTTACAAATAGCTAAACCATTAGTGGGATTTTGTGCTTTTTACTATTAGGTAGTTATACTTAACTTCCTTTTAGTGGGATCTGTGGGAATGGAAGGATATAAGATGCCAATGTTGACCATTTTGTTTTACAGGCAATAATTTGAGCGGTTTACCTAAAGATAGTGACCTGTATAAAGCAAAACAGAAGGAAGCACTTGAAAAGTATAGAATGTAAATGAAGGTTTGGAATTTCTGTCTTAATAATGCTGTTGGTAAATATTATGCCATGCAGTTTGGCCAAACTCATGGACTTGACTCATCTTTTTTCAGCTTGGTTGAGTTTGAGAAACACCTCTTAAATCTGATTTCAAAACGTGAGAATCGAGTATCTTGAGGGTTCTTGGATGAAAAGCTTTGGGTTTATTGCTGTTTTTGAAGCAGAAGGAAGCCATTCAGATTGTTGAAAAGCTCAAAAAGGTGCTGGATTTCAACAATTTGCTTATCTCATTAAGGAACCAGCCTGAGGCTAGCCACTTTCCTTTTGGGGTGGGGCCAGTTTCTTTAGTAGGTGGGATGTTAATTTATGTTGCTTTTCTGCATCATGTGGTTTTATTTTCTTATATGTAATTTTCTTTGTTGGCACTGTTTCATTTTGATTGGATTGGCTCTTTTGCATCTTAGTTCTTTCAACATCTACTTTTCAACTTAATTATTCATTGAAGGTGTATGGGAAGTTATACTTTAAAAGTTTCTTGCTCTACATAAACTATTACTTCTCCTAAGAATGTGAATCATTATATCCTACAAACATTTGATAATCTAGACAAATCTCACAGTTATAATCTGTTTTTCACTTTTGAAAGACATGCTGTTGAAGTTTGATGCCTCCATTGCAAAAAAAGCTAGAATCCTCTGTTTTCAAGATAGGTTGCCAGCAGGCTATTAAGAAAAAATGGGTGGCAATGGGAAAGTCACAGGTTTCAAGAAAGGTACTACTCAAATTTGTCTCAAGTGTGTCTTGGCTGTCCTTTTTTTTCATAAATCCTAGTTGTCTTGGGATTATGAACTGTTAGAAGTTTACTATTTAGAGTAAGAAGTTATGCATTTTGTTTGTTGAAAAATTAATTCTTGTTAACTAATGAAATGTTTCTATGCTAAAGCTAGATTCTTAAAGGATCAGAGTGCTTGTTGCTAAAGGTTTTGGACTATCTTTGACATCAATTGAAGACAGCTTGAAAATTCTCTTACTGTTGTTAATGTGGCAACTCCTTTGATGTCAACTTATGCTTCACTTTTGATACTTTTGTTCTTGAGAACAGGTCAAATGGATAAGCAAGTTTTGTTTATCGTATGTTTTCTTGAATGATTCGTATAAATAACTATTTTATTGTGAGATGTTGACTTTGGGGGTGATAATAAAAGGTTGTTATGTGATATAAGTCACTTATTTGCAAAGGTGCAATCCTTTGTTGTTTTTGCTAAAATTTTGTCAAATACTTATGAAGATCCAAAAGTTTGAATCATCATTCTTGGCCTGTCTTTTTCCAATTTCTTTGCTTGCATGAATTTATCATTTTTTTGGAAGGACATTTGGCTAAAATTCTGTCATGTTGCAAAGATAACCTTGTGTTTTGCAATTTGGTATCCATTCAGTAGGTGGTTATTTTGTATTGTTTGCTGAATAATATCATTGTCAAAATCTAGGAATGGGCCAGTGATGTTGACCATCCTTTCAAAGTCAAATGCATGGGCTTTGTATTTCACCACCTTTCAACTGTCCTTCCATATAGCCAAAAGATGTCGTGAAATAGTTGTATTCTATCGTATTGGGAAATGTTCTACCTTAAAGTGGGAGATTAAGATACTTCAGAATCTTTGTGGTGGCCCAAATATTGTGAAGTTGTTTGGTATTGTTAGAGATTAGTAGTCTAAGACTCCAAGTCTTATTTTTGAATATGTGAATAACACAGATTTCAAAGTTCTCCATCCAATACTTCAAGATTTTGACATCCCATATTACATTTACTATGTAACTGTATAACTGCTTCAAGAGATTGCTAAGGCTAGCATTTACTATGTAGGCTGAAAGTTTGAACTGTTTGAGTCATCACGTCCCAAGTATTAGTTCTGGAAATTTGGTTTAATTGTCTTCGAAAGGAGACACTTCTGTTACATGGGTTGCTTCCATTGATTAGCTGCTCACCTTGCATTTGGAAATTGAATGATCCATTTTGGTTGCCACTAAGGAAATCTAGTTCAACTGTTCAAGTTTTATTTAACTAAGCTAACAATTGAAACATGTACTTCCATTTTTACCTGCTGAAAGCTCTTCGGCATTCAGGTTTTATTGATGGATTTTTTCTGGACTAATTATTTCGTTTTGTTCACCATGGTAGGTTCAATCCTCTAATTTTCATGTGATGCAGTTTCAGGTAGTAGTACAGTTGCAACTTGACTTCCATAGGGTTTAGTTTAGTGTTTTCTTTAGTATTTTGTTCGTTAGTAGGATTACTTGTTCTTTTTTATCAAAAGATCCACATGTGTGTGATTCACTTTATGCATGATATCGGCAGTGTCATTATTATTTCTTATTACAAATTGATTATGGTTTCCACTATATTATCTATTTATCCATAGTAATAAACATAGTTATTAAAGCGCGCCTCTCACAAGGTGCGATCTCTAGCGCCTTGCAGATCAAAAAGCGGGCGCTGTTAGAGAGGCGCGCACCTCTCAGGAAAGGCGCTCGCCTTTCTCAGGCTCCAGGCGTGCGCCTGGGGTGCCTTCAAGACATTAGGGTTTTGGAAAAAAAAAAAGAAAGAAGAAGGCTGCAGACAGAATTGGGCGCCTACAGATAAGCTCTCTCCCCGCTCTTTCTTTTCTTCTTCTTTTCTTCTCTCCCCGTGCTTTCCTGCTCTTCTCCTTTGCTTTTTCTCCTCTTCGGCAGACAGCTCCTTTTCTTCTGTTTTTTTTCCTTTGCTTTTTCTGCTCTTCTCCTTTGCTTTTTCTCCTCTTCGGCAGACAGCTCCTTTTCTTCTGTTTTTTTTCCTTTGCATTTTCTCCTTTTCTGCAGACCAGTCCTACTCTTTTTCTTTTGTTTTTTTTCTCCTTTTTTGCAAACCAGTCCTGCTCCTTTTCTTCTGTCTTTTTTTGTTTTTTTCTCCTATTTTTTCTCTGTTTTTTTTCTCCTTTTCTGCATACCAGTCCTGCTTCTTTTCCTCTGTTTTTTTTCTATTTTTTTCCTCCTTTTTTGCAGACTTTCTTCTATTTTTTTTTTGTTTTTTTCCTCCTTTTCTGCATCCTTCTGTTTTTTTTTTCTATTTTTTTTCTCTTTTTCTGCAGACTTTCTTCTGTTTTTTTTCTACTTTTCTGCAGACTTTCTTCTGTTTTTTTTCTACTTTTCTGCAGACTTTTTCTGTTTTTTTTTCTACTTTTCTTTTTTTTTTTTCTACTTTTCTGCAGACTTTCTTCTGTTTTTTTTTCTACTTTTCTGCAGACTTTCTTCTGTTTTTTTCTCCTTTTCTACAGACCAGTCCTGCTCCTCTTCTTCTTTTGTTTTTCCTTTGCTTTTTCTCCTTTTCTGTAGCCGGCGCCCTCTTCTTTTTATTTTCTGAAGTATGGAAAGTACTAGTTGTGATAGTTCTAAAAAGGATCCTTGTTGGAAGTATGTTCATTTGCAAATCCAAATAACAAAAATGATATAGTTTGTGATTTCTATGAGAAAGTAACAAAAGGTGGAATTTATCAAGTAAAACAACATATTGTTGGAGGATTTCGAAATACCAAAGTATGCAAGAAATGTCCTTCCCATGTACGTGAAGAAATCAAAGTTATATGGTAAAGAAGGCTGCAACACAAAATATTGACTTTGATGATGATGAGACATGTGGTGATGATGAGGAAGAGGATGATGTTGTAAAGTTGAGCATGAGCTCAAAAGAGGGAAGCAGCAAGTCTACAAATGTGAAAAAAAAGGCCAAGACAAAAAGGTCCAATTGACATATATTTCACGGCTAATGCAGAAAAAGTTGTGCAAAGCAGAAAGCAATCAAAATTGAAGCAAACTACCATCAATGAGGCATGCAAGAAGGAATTGAGAGAGAAAGCTTGTAGAGATATAGCTCGATGGATGTATGATGCGGCAATTCCTTTTAATGCCATCAATTATCCAAGTTTTGAGGTGATGATTAAGTCGATTGGACAATATGGTATTGGTATGAAACCACCTAGTTACCATGAGGTGCGAGTTCCTTTTTTAAATAAGGAAGTTTCGGATGTGAAGCTTGCAATGAAGACTTATGAAGAGGATTGGACAAAATATGGTTGTTCTATAATGTCAGATGGTTGGACTGACAAGAAGAATAGAACTTTGATAAATTTTTTAGTAAATTCTCCCAAGGGAACTATTTTTCTTGAATCTATTGTTGCTTCTGAATATTCGAAGACGGGAGAAAAGATGTTCGAATTACTTGATGGTATAGTAGAACGTGTTGGGGAAAAGAATGTTGTTCAGGTTGTCACTGACAGTGCTAGTGCTAATGTGCTTGCAGGTAAGAAATTCTTACTCTAATTCTTTGTTTTTTCAAAATTATGTTTACATGATGTGCAATGCTAATAATAATGTCTTATATACTAATGTTAGCCATATTTTTACTTTGATAGGAAAATTATTAGAAATAAAAAGGCCGCATTTATATTGGATTCCATGTGCTGCTCATTGTATTGACCTTATTTTGGAGGATATAGGGAAGATGTCTAGTGTTCAGAGGACATTGAAAAGGGCTGTGAGTTTGAATGCCTATATTTATGTTCGGCCGGGGGTGGTGAACATGCTAAGGCAATTCACTGGACATAAAGAGCTTGTTAGGGCAGGCATCACAAGATTTGCTACTGCATTTCTCACACTTAAACGAATACATAAATTGAAGCATCATTTGAGAAAGATGTTTATTTCTGATGATTGGACAGGAAGTAAATGGTCAAAAGAGTCTTTTGGAAAAAGAGTGGCTAGTATTTTATGATGCCTAGATTTTGGACCAGTATTGTGTATATTTTGAAGTTATTTGGTCCTCTAGTTCGTGTGCTTAGATTGGTTGATGGTGAGAAAAAACCACCGATGGGATATATTTATGAAGCAATGGATAGGGCTAAAGAAGCAATTGCAAAGTCCTTCAATGAAAACGAAGAGAAGTATAAGGAAACCTTTAAAATTATAGATAATAGGTGGGAATGTCAACTCCATCGACCTTTACATGCAGCAGGGCATTATTTGAATCCTGAATTTTGCTACTCAAACAATGACATATCTGATGTTGAAGAGGTTATGAATGGTCTACATGGAGCTTTAACAAAGTTGGTTCCAAGCCATGAAGAGCAAGACAAAATCTGTGAGCAATTCACTTTGTATCGGAATGCAGAAGGCTCATTTGGATCCACTTTAGCTATAAGTCATAGAAAAACCAAATCTCTAAGTGAATGAATTTTGAACTTGAATAATTTATTACATTTTGATTGACATTTACGAGAGCATCAATCTAACTCAATCATTTAATTTACTATGAACAGCTAAGTGGTGGTTGTTTTATGGATCTTCAACTCCACAATTGAAAAGATTTGCTGTGAAAGTTCTTAGCCTTACTTGTAGTGCATCTGGTTGTGAGCGTAATTGGAGGATTTTTGAACATGTAAGTGATAAATGTGTAATTTTTTAGCACTAATGTATTTAAAGTTCTAATTTTTTTTTAATATAGAAGTAATAATGTTCTTAGTCTTTTTTCACTTATTAGCAAGCATTAATGTATTTCAAGTTCATAACAAAAAGAGAAATAGGCTTGCTCAACAAAGATTGAATGATTTGGTGTTTGTGAAGTATAATCGAGCTTTGAAGCGTCGATATGATTCACGAGACCTTATTGATCCCATTTCTTTGAATGACATTGATGATGCCAATGAATGGTTGATGGGTGCATTAGATGAAGAAGCAGAAAAAGATGATGAACTTGTGTTTGAAGGTGATGATTTAACATGGAGTACGGTTGCTAGAGCAGCTGGAGTTGAAAAGAATGCATATAATACTAGAGGAGGAGTAGAAAAGGAAGGAGGAGGAAAGAGAGGAGGAGGAGGATCAAAAGGCAAAAATGTCATGTATACATCTACTCCAAGTGCTAGGTCCAAAGATAAAAACAAAAGCACAATCTTCTAATTTGAGAAGTGGCAGGACTCCTTTCACACTTAGAGATAAGGATGAAGAGGAGCTTGATTTTGAAGACTATAATGAGGAGGATGAAGAAGAGAACCTTGAAGATGAATATGATGATGATGATGATGGTGATGGTGGTGATGGAGATGATGCTAGTCTTGATGTAGAGTAGATTTTAGTGGATTTAGGATTATATTAAGGTTTTTAAGTATTGATAATTTTAGTTGGTTTTTTTTGAACTTTTAAGTTTTTAGAATTTTAAGTTTTGGAGATTATGCTATTTAGTTGGCTTATATAGTTATATTGAGACTTTTAAGTAGTTTATTTTAGGAAGTATAAGTATGAATGCCTAAAATATTATTTTAAAGTTTTTTTTTCATAGTGCGCCTAATGTCACTCAGGCGCGCGCCTGCGCATTGCGCCTTGCGCCTAGGCTCCAGGACCCCTATGCGCCTAAGTGCGCCTTGAGCCTTTAATAACTATGGTAATAAAACTATTAATACAGTAAGTATTCTTACTGTTTGTTGTAAGTTTTCTTATATTCTTGATTGGGACTTATTATATATTTTGGTTGAAACAAGATTTCTCCCAGCTTCTGCTCACTTTATACGTTCTCAGTTTTCTTCTATTCTTGATTGTGCCTCATAGTGACTGGAAGTGGCCTCAATTAGTTCTAAATCATGAAGGTCTTTAACTGATGGAATATTGTCTTTATTTTTTATTGGCAAAATGCAGAAGTTATCACTTGCAGTTTGCTTCCTTGTATAAAAAATTTATGTTGCAAAGCATAAAGTGATTGTCTATGGCTGTAATGCACATCATCTGTCCTTTTGTTTCAATGCACGTGACAAATTTTGGACTGTTTTTTTCTAGTTTTTCTGAACTGAAGTGTTGTGATTGTTTTGTTTTTGGTTATGTTCTCTGAATTTTTCTGAATTCAAGTACCACACGACTAGTTTTCCTGGACTGAAGTACTGCAGAAAGGGAAAGAGTTTCTGAAATTCTGAGCAAATCCATATAGCTACAAATCCTATTCATACATTACTTGATGCTCTCTCTCTCTCTCTGGCTGGTTCTCGATTGATTTTTTCATTTTTTCCTGGTTTTTTTTATTTTTCTGGACTAAAGTATTGCATAAAGGGAAAGAGTTTTTGAAATTCTGAACAATTCCATATAGCTACAAAACCTATTCATAAATTACTTGATGCTCTCTCTCTCTCTCTCTCTTTGGCTGGTTCTGGATTAATTTTTTCATTTTTTCCTAGTTTTTCTGGACTGAAGTATTGCATAAAGGGAAAGAGTTTCTGAAACTCCGCACAAATCCATATAGCTACAAAACCCATTTATAAATTACTTGATGCTCTCTCTCTCTCTCTCTCTCTCTCTCTCTCTCTCTCTCTGTGGCTGGTTTTGGATTGACTTTTCATTTTTTTCCTGGTTTTTTTTTCTGATTTTTCTGGATTCCTTGTGTTAGATGTTGAAAGAGTTTCTAAATTTTTGAACAAATTCATATAGCCACAAAACCAAATCCTTTCCTGGTTGTATGAGTGGTTTGTTTTTCTGGCTCACTTGGTGAAATTGTATTTTGTAATGGATATAATTATGGGATGTTGCTGCTTCTATGGATATAATTGTTATTGCGACATGATGTTGTTCCTTTAATACGTTCTCAAATGCGTACTCATACATTTAATTTCCTTTTTGTCAATGCATGACACATTTCTACATTTGTCTAAGGAATAAACATTATGTAACATAATGATGCCTAGTTAAAAGAATTGGTTTGAGAGCATGATTTTCGAATTGTGGTTTTGTATTATGTCACGTGATAGATTGCATGGTCATTTCTGTTAAATGTGATTGGTGGAAAATGTAATATTATGATTATCATTCATTACGATGAATTGTACTATGTCATGAGCTGTATAGTTATGGGGTGTTTTTTCCGTAGCTAGTCATATTTGCAATTGGATTGGATTGAATTTATAACATTTAGTGCTTTTTCTTTTCTTATCACAGTGACGCATCCACCACCACATAGCCAAGCATCCACAGATTGTAGACATACTTTGGAATCAAATGGCCAGTTGGTTGCTGTTGTCAAGGTCTTAAAATAGCCTTTTGCCTATTTACTTTTAGAATGCTGTGGGAATCATGTGTACATTACTATTTTGTAGGGTGTAAGATGTTTGGATAATGTTTTATTCTCATGGTTCAACTAGGATATTTAACTTTTATTTTCTTGTATGCTAGGAAAGTAAAATGTTGTCTTTTGCAATGCACAAGTTTATCTTTCGTGCCTTTCTTCATATGTGTTTTGAATGTTGAATGATTAGTAAGATTGCTTTCATTACATTTTCAATGTCGATGATGTTTGTATTAAAAGGATAAATAATGTCACGATCAATACATTGATGTTATTGGCGATAAAATACTGAAATATTCAATGTTATAGCTTCGGCTAAAATTGTCACTAATAACACTATTTAGTGACAAGTTTTTTTCGTCACTAATTTCATTTGCGAACAAATTTTTAGTGACGGATTGTTTCGTCACTAATGCAAAGGACATCAAATTTTTCCGTCACAAAATTGCATTGGCCAATAAACTTTCTATGACAAATTTAAAGTCATCACTAACCATTTAGTGACGATAAATTTTCTGTAACAAATTTAAAGTCGTCACTAACCATTTAGTGGCGATAAAAAATATCGTCACTAGTTCGTTACAGAATGAGTTGACCAAGGTACTTTTTAGTGACAACTTTTTTTTTCCTGTCACAAAACCGTCACAACTGCCCACCTGACTGAAATAGTTTTACTGACGAATTTTTTTCGTCACTAAACTTCATTACTAATCGTGCGCAATTAGTGACGAATCTTAACTTTTAGTGACGACTTTTTTTCGTCATTAATTTTCGTCACATCCTCCTTTCGTCACTAACGCCACTCATTTAGTGACGACTTTTTTTTTGGGTCGCTTAAACCCTTTAGTGACGGAGCATTAGTGACGAACCATTTTTCCGTCACTAAATAGTTTTTGTGACGAAAAAGTGACTTTTAGTGACGAGATTTCAGTTGTCACTGAAGCCCATTTTTCATGTAGTGTGGGCCTAAATGTCAAAACCTTACACCATTGATCGAATTCTAATATTCACGAAATGTCTTATAGAGGGCCACTAGCTCAATCACATTGTGGGTGAGAAGCCTAAGATTTTTTGCATTATTGTTGTGGAAAAAAGGTTATGAGCAAAAGCACATGCCATTAATGACTAGCATGTAGCATGATGGCTTCAAAGAAGGAAAGGCATATTTTCTCTTTTTTCTCTTCTTTCTTTCTTCAAAATAGATGACATACCATCTCTTGAACTCAAATGTTAGGCAAGACAATGTGCATTTCATGTAGGAATTTTGATGGTCAATAGGGTAAATTAGTTTTTTAGTCTCATTTTCAAATGAAGTGTAAAATTTGGTTCATAGTGACACAAATAAAAAATTTGTGGTGATACATTACTAAAATTGAATGTTCAAGTGGCATTTTGCAGATGATGGAAAGTTGATGATAGTTGTTTTTAGAAATGTCAATAGGGTGGATTTAGGTTCCCCTACCACTCACTCTGTTTATAAAATTCCCATCTCGTCAGTTGGCTCCTCTCTACACGCCCTACTTTCACCATGGGGGTTCTGTTTTTTTTACAAAAATTATTTTATTTGTAGTTTTATAAATATAAATCTTGTTAGTTGTAACATATTTTATAATGAGCATACACATAATTATAATGAAACATGAATTACGATGTTTTAATTCCTACTTTTATATAATAAAATTTAAAATATATAAAATACTATATATATATCAAATTAACAATAGCATATAAATACTAAACAATAGTTTATAAATACTAATAATATAGGGAAATTCCAAGATCCCTTCCTTTAGATTAACTGAATAATCCAGTTAATTGATACCCAAAAAAGAATGCCGCCTCATATATTATCATTTGGTGAAATATAATGAATTATTATTATATGTTTTACTAACCTACTATAGTAGGCAAACATGTATGGTTCAACACTCTCTTTTTCTTTCCTTTTACTTTTAATCATTATCTGTCCAATCTAATCAAAATATTATTATATGTAAATTTTTTTTGTATAGTAGAAATATATATTCTTTAAAGTAACAAAATTAATTTTAAAAATATTTGTCATTAATAAAAGGAGGAGTTAATAGTTAATAATGATAAAAATTATGAACATGTTGGATTTATTTCTTTTATTTCAATTGCATTGTTAAAAATTCTTGGAATTTGCATATATATGATAAGAGAAAAATCAATATAGTAAAAATTGTACACTGAACACTATCCAATTAAATAATTAACACTATGTTACTCTATTATATGATACTGGCATAAAGTATGAAGGTTTTAGAAGTTAAAATTTATTAAAACTATCAAAATTAAATTATTACACATAATTTAATACGTAACAACTACTCATAATATTGTAATAATTGTTTAAGAAAATATTTAATTTGTTTTACAACAAAATTTACTAAACCACATGTATTAAATATTATTGATGAAAATATGAGGGCCAAGGCTAAAACAATTGACCATCCAGCCAAGACAACTCAACCAAATCTGAGAGAGACAAATCTAAGAGCACAAGTTGGACGTTTAGTTGAGAATTCGTCCACAATACGTCTATAACTTGCTCCATTGAAATGAATTGATGGTCTTATGACATGGTCACGAATCAAGAGAATTCAAGATGCCTTAAAATCTCTTATAATTTAATTAATTGAAACTTAAGTCAAGGCAGCAAGGAAAACAAGGAAGACTTCCGATTCTAGTGAATCATGTGTTATTCTACTTAATTTCATGAATGAAGGGCCAAGAATGAAGGATTGAGTGTGGCTGATTTTCACATATGTAATCAAGATCCTTCCGCCACGTCTCATCATAATCCAAGTTCGAATTTAGAAGGTTCTAATTCGGCAAGAAACAAAACCAGTTCAGTCCACACTTAGATTCAACTTTAGGCAATATTATTTCTTCTTCATGAATGAAATTAGAAGCTTCCAAGACCATATCCATGATGTTTAGAGAAGCTTCCAAATCCATAGCCATGATGAATTAAAGAAGCTTCCAAATTTGAATGAAGAAGCTCCTCAAGCTCGGCCAAACACAATCCAAACCAGCATTGGATTAGTTTTAGGCAACTTAATGTTTTATTTCCTTTTCTTAGATTAGAAGTCTTTTAGTAATTATTTATTTTAGTAATTAGATTCCTAAAAGGCAAGGAATTCTAATCCTTTTAGAGGATAGATTTCCTCTTAGTTGCGCATTGTTTCATCTATAAATAAAGGTCATTTGGCCACATGTAAAGATAGATTTGATTAATTACAAACCAGAGAGCTTTATTTCTTTTCTTTGAATTCTAGTTTAGAACTTGTTTTGAGTCTTTGAGGATAGCCTTTGAGGTTCATATTTAAGCTATTTTGCTGACTTTCTTTCCCTCAACAATTTGAGTCTGCCAGTTGGTTCCAAGGATAGTCCAATTCGCAATTTTGAGTTTTGGATAATTCCTTCAGGTGTAAAGTGGACAAAAGCAAGGTCCTTCTTCAATCTTGGAGTTGGTGTCTTGCTAAAGGAAGAGTTAGTTCAACCTAGAGGATGATACTAGGACCAATACTCTGGTATATGTTTCAAATTTTAATTTTTGGTTTAAGATTCGTATCAATTTGGTATCAGAACTGCCTTTGGATTGCTCATTTGAGTTGTTCATATCTTTTTGTGGATATTTGTTTTCTTTCCAACTTATTGCTCTTGTGAGCTATAAGTATTGTTCTTCCCTATGAATTTTCTTAGTTTCTCTTCTTATTTTCTGCTTAAAATCTAAAAACAGAAAAATCTCTATCCAGAATTTTGCCTTTTCCCATCACCTATGTTGTGTCTGTTTCTTTGATTCTTGTTGGTTTTGTAATAAAGCCAATTAAATTTAAGATTATAATTTGTTATTTATTGCCAAGTGATTAAGAACCTAAAGGGTCACACACATAAAGAATTTGTTCTTAGGTTAAAATGATTAAATAATTATGTGATAATTATGGGGGTTAATTTGTAAAATAATTAACCTAAAAGATCTCCTATAAGATCAGTTGTGATAAGCTAAAATTGTTTTATCTTAATAGAATTAAAATGAGTTTTAATTTTATTAAAAGAATTCTATCACGATAGAATATCTAAAAGTCTGTTAGACTGTCTAACAAATAGATAGAACTTACTTTTTAATAGGAGGTAAATGCCAAGTTCCATATAGAGCATACATACAGAATTTTTGACGTACCAAAGCTTACTGCAAGATGAGAGAAAAGTTCTTCTTTTGTTTTGTTAGAGTTCTCTTGTACTCTAAAATTTTGTGGCGCTCATTGAAGGAACTATCATATTGGCTTGGTGTCAATCAATCGTAGGAGGATCCTAAGAACTAGTTCGTGTGGATATCTTAAAGGCCAGATGTCTGTGCGGCTGTGGTTGACAAAACTTTCTTTGACGACACAATCTTTAGTCATTAAAACAAGTTTTTATTTTATACGTATATTGAAATTGATCCTGGTGAAAATCATGTTTTAATTCCACTACCTATAAATTTGTTTATGGCATACATGATTTCTTAACAGTGGTATCAGAGCATAGGATTTAATTTGTGTATAAATATAAATCTATTTGAATATGAATTGTTTATGTTTACATATATGTGCGTGTTATGTTGAATGATTGAGAAAAATTATTTTGTTGAGTGAAAAATTGTTTTTCACTCACGGAACAAATTGAAAATTTTATTTGAAAATTTTCTGATTTATTTCCGCTTGTCGAAAGTTGTTTGTCGAATTCTTGGCTGCTACTTTAGATTCATGTTTTGAAAAAAAAAATATATATATATTTTTTATTTTTTTCTTTGAAACAGCCGCGGCAGAAAGAAACAAAATTTTTTTTTTACTTTTTCAAGTAGCGGTAGTAGTAAAGAAAAGAAAAAAAAAGAAAATTTTTTTGTTTTTGAAGAAGCGGCGGCGGCAGTACAAGAGTTGCTGATGTCAGATGATGTCAGCAGCAGAGGCATAAGGGTGACATCATCAGGCTTTGTTTATTAAAAAAAAATTTTAATGGGGCATTGGGCTGCTTTTAATTAAGTGGCTGCTTGGGCTCCTTTTAATTTAGTTGGGCTATTGGGGCTGGATTAGGTCCACATTTAGGAATTGGTTTCTGTTTATTTAATGTGGGCTTATAGCCATAGTTGGGCCAGATGGTATGGCAGGCTCCAAGTTGGGAGTTGGGCCAAATGGTTCGAGCTAAGGATTAAACTTCCTGGCCTGTAGAGTGGACTTTGAGTTCATTAGTACCATATGGATCAAACCCAATTGGACCAATACTAAATAAATAAATAAATTTGGGGCATCTTTCATTATAAAGAGTTTATTTATGTTAAGGTCCTTTTAATTTCTGTTATTTATTTATTATGGCCCAAGATTTGAAAATTTTTTATGTTAACCCATAAAACTTCTCAATTAATTCAATAATATTTCTAATCTGATTAGAAATGTAATGTACACAAGATTTATGACTGAAATTTGTTTATAATTGTTTAGTGTGATTATTCAATTGTTATGTCATATGTGATTTAATATTTGATTAAATGATTAATTATTTAATTGCATATTGTATGTTTAATATAATCAAATATTTATTACATATGATATATGTAAATGATGAGACCATAATTTAATCCATCAATTAAATATTAAATCAATTTAAATGCCTTCCATTATTATAGTTTAAAACAATTTTTGTTAGAGTAACTTGTTGAGCTAACTCAAGGTTGTCTTACAAAAAATGTGTTCCAAATTATGAGATAAGATCTCTGAATAATGGGTATGATTTAACAAAGATTTTGATTTGTTGAGCTAACTCAAGGTCAAAAGTCTTTGAGGCAAGAGTTAGGAGACATATGTGATATGTGTATCAAAAGTTGATAACCTAAATATCTAGGAGTTGCAAATAAGTTGCAATTGGTAATTAATACCTACTCATTAAAATTATTTTTGATTTGTTGAGCTCACTCAAGATTGAAAATAATTG
Source organism: Gynochthodes officinalis (assembly GCA_020080225.1). Classification (NCBI taxonomy): domain Eukaryota; kingdom Viridiplantae; phylum Streptophyta; class Magnoliopsida; order Gentianales; family Rubiaceae; genus Gynochthodes; species Gynochthodes officinalis. The sequence goes on along the minus strand of CM034625.1, from coordinate 28,914,556 downwards.
AGATGGGATTCTAGCCTACTAAGAATTTTGAGAAAATTCTCGAATCAATTTGAGGGATATTGAATTGGATAAAATAGTGGGAGCAAAACCAAGATATTATTAAGTCCATATATTTGTGTATTTTGGTTTTGTAAATTGCATAAATTTAAATTCTTATTCTATCTTTATTTTCTTGTTGTAGAAAATGAATAACAACACGAACTTGCGTACTATTTTGTTTGACAACAAACTTATTGGCCCAAACTATTTGGACTGGGTTCAAAACCTAAGAATTGTTCTTAGGAATGAGAAGTTACTTTATGTCCTTGATGGTCCTGTTCCTAATGAGCCTGCTACTGATGTTGATCAAGCAGTAAGAAATGCATATCTGAAGCATTTAGATGATTCCGAAAGTGCATGTTGTATTATGCTCGCTTCAATGAGTCTCGAGCTGCAAAAGCAGCATGAGGACATGAGTGCCTTTGCAATGCTTCAACACTTGAAAGCATTGTATGATAAAAGGGCTAGAAGTGAGCGATATGATACCACGAAGGAACTCTTCCATAGTAGGTTGGCAGAAGGATCTTCAGTTTCAACTCATGTACTGAAGATGATTGGTCTCATTGAAAAGATGGGTAAACTGGGATTTATAATGTATCATGAGTTAAGTGTTGACTTGATACTACAATCCCTTTCTCCCAGCTTTTCTCAGTTTGTGATGAACTTCAACATGAACAAAGTTGATACCTCTACTTTGCCTGAGTTATTGAACTTGCTTAAGGAAGCTGAGGATACCATGAAGAAAGAGAAGGCTACTGTGTTGTTAGTTGAGGGGTCTAATAAAAGAAAGCGTAAACCTAGTCTTAAGAAGACCAAGAAGAAAACTGGACCCAAGGCAACACAGAAAGCCAAAACAGACAAGAAAGAAAAGGGCACTTGCTTCCACTGTGGACAAGATGTACATTGGAAGAGAAATTGCAAGGCTTATCTTGAAACCGTGAAGCAGAAGAAGTTTACTGAAGTTTCTACTTCAGGTTTGTTTATGATTGAAATAAACCTTTCTACTTCAAAAATCAAATTCTTGGGTATTAGATACCGGATTTGGCTCTCATATTTGTAATAATATGCAGGGTCTAAAGATAAGTAGAAAGCTAGCAAAAGGAGAGGTAGACCTACGCGTGGGTAATGGAGCAAAAGTTGCTGCTTTAGCCATAGGAACATATAGTCTTTCTCTGCCTAGTGGATTGATTCTTGATTTGAAAGATTGTTATTTTGTTCCAGTACTCACGAAGAATATTATTTCAATTTCCTATTTAGACAATGATGGTTTTGAAATAAATCAAAAGAATAAGTGTTGTTCTATTTTTGTGAAGGTACTTTTTATGGTGCTGGTTATCAAAATAATGGCCTTTATATATTAGATCTTGAAAATCCAATTTTTAACATAAATACAAAGAAACCCAAAATTGATAATTTTAGAAATTCTTATCTCTGGCATTGTAGACTAAGTCACATAAATGAGAAACGCATAACCAAATTGCATAATGATGGTTATTTGGGCTCATTTGATTATGAATCATATGAAACATGCGAATCTTGTTTACTCGAAAAAATGACTAAAACACCTTTTACTAGAAAAGGTGAAAAATCTACTGAATTATTAGGTCTTATACATACCGATGTGTGTGGACCTATGTCAATTCAAACTAGAGGAGGTTTTTCATATTTCCTAGCATTTACTGATGATCATTCTAGCTATGGTCATGTATACTTATTGAAGTATAAATTTAAAGTCTTTGAAAAGTTCAAAGAATATAAATGTGAAGCAGAAAAACAACTTGGGAAGAGTATTAAAATACTTCGATCAGATCGAGGTGGAGAATATCTAAACCAAGAATTTCAAAATTATTTAAAAGAGAATGGGATTCTTTCACAATGGACTCTTCCATATACACCACAACTGAATGGTGTATCTGAAAGGAGAAATCGAACATTATTAGATATGGTTCGATCCATGATGAGTCATGCAACTCTCCCTAAATCGTTTTGGGGATATGCCCTAACTACTGCCTCCTACCTATTAAATCATGTTCCATCTAAAGCTATTGATACTACCCCATATGAGATATGGTATGGGAAAAGGGCAAATCTTAAACATTTAAGAATTTGGAGATGTCTTGCATTTGTTAAAAAGGTAGAATCAGACAAGTTCGATCCAAAATCTAAAAAATGCTATTTTGTGGGATATCCAAAAGAAACTTTTGGGTATCAATTTTATAACTCCATTGAACAAAAGGTGTTTGTTTCAAAACATGCCACATTTCTAGAAAAAGAGTTTATTCTAGAAAAGGCAAGAGGGAGCAATATAGAACTTGAAGAAGTTCTAGAAACACAAATTAGCAAAGATAGGAACATGGAACAAGAGCTTGAACCTCATAATGATGTGGTAGAAATCAAGCTCAAGATACACAAGCTGTACGTAGGTCAATTAGGACACGTCATGCACCCAGTAGGTATGATGATGTATTTATCATTGATAATGATGAACCTACTACTTACAAGGAAGCCTTTTCTGATAAGGACTCTGAGAAGTGACTTCAAGCCATGAAATCTGAAATGGATTCCATGTATGACAATAAGGTATGGACCTTAGTCGATCCACTTGAAGGGATAAAACCCATAGGGTGCAAGTGGGTTTTCAAAAGAAAAACCGACATGGATGGTAATGTGACTACTTATAAAGCTTGACTGGTTGCAAAAGGTTACACACAAAAACATGGTATTGACTATGATGAAACTTTTCAGCCAGTTGCTATGCTGAAATTCATTAGAATTTTACTTGTCATAGCTGCATACTATGATTATGAAATCTGGCAAATGGATGTTAAGACAGCTTTTCTTAACGGTCATTTGCAAAAAGAGGTGTATATCATACAACCTAAGGGCTTTGTATCCAAAGACCCTAATAAAGTATGTAAGCTACAAAAGTCTATTTATGGACTTAAGCAAGCTTCAAGGAGTTGGAATATTCCTTTTAATGATACAATCAAAAAGTTTGGTTTTATCAAAAACGAAGATGAACCTTGTGTATACAAAAGGATTAGTGGGAGTGCTGTAGTTTTCCTGATATTATATGTGGATGACATATTGTTGGTGGGAAACAACATACCTTCTCTATAGTCAGTTAAGGTATGGTTGTCCAAAAACTTCTCAATGAAAGATTTGGGTGAAGCAACTTATATTTTGGGAATAAAGATCTATCTTGATAGATCCAATAAGTTGCTTGGTCTTTCACAGTCAACATACATAGATAAAATGCTAAAAAGGTTTAGCATGGATCAATCTAAGAGAGGTTATGTTCCTATGTCTCATGGGATTTACCTTTCTAAAGATATGTGTCAAAAAACTGATGTTGAAAAACATAGTATGCAAAATGTTCCTTATGCTTCTGCAGTAGGATCAATTATGTATGCTATGTTATGTACAAGACCAGATGTCTCTTATGCTTTAAGTGTTACGAGCAGATATCAGGCTAATCCCGGTGATGGTCACTGGAAAGCCGTCAAGAATATCCTTAAGTACTTAAGAAGAACTAGGGATTTATTCTTGATATATGGAGAGACAGAGCTTAAAGTACGTGGGTTCACTGATGCTAGCTTTCAATCTGATAAAGATGATAGCGAGTCTCAGTTTGGGTACATTTTTACCCTCAATGGTGGTGCTATAAGTTGGAAAAGTTTCAAACAAGAAACTATTGCAGATTCTACGACAGAAGCCGAATATATTGTTGCTTCAGAAGCTGCTAAAGAGGCTGTTTGGATCAAAAAGTTCATTTCTGAACTTGAAGTGGTTCCTTCAATAGCCGACCCAATACCTTTGTATTGTGATAATAATGGGGCTATTGCTCAAGCCAAGGAACCTAGGTCTCATCAACGGTCCAAACATGTACTTAGGCGCTATCATTTGATTAGAGAAATCATTGGTAGAAATGAAGTAAAGATAGAAAAGATTCCTATAGAGGAAAACATAGCAGATCCATTGACTAAACCTTTATCTCAAAAGAAACATGATTGTCATGGGTCTTCATTCGGTTTAAAATACATGAATGATTGGTTTTAGTAAGAGATATGTTATGTAATTTAAAACCATCCTATGTGGTTGTATTTTTGATATTTTATGCAATAAAGATATATGGTGTTTTATCATCTTGGATTATATATATTTACATATTGATGATAAAGTCCTTAGAATAATACTTATTATTCTTAAATATCCCTAATCATAGTATTAACAAAATTAAGGACGTTGTTAATACGGATAGATTAGCATATATGGTGATATATGAATGAATTTTTGAAGAATAATTCATTGGATTGATCCGCTTAGAGATTCCATGAGGTTAACTATTTGAGTGCCAATGGTATAATCTATACGTGACAGTAGTGTAAGTGATCCTCAGACTTGAGATCATAAGAGTATCTATAGTGTGAATTGTTATAATTTAACCCTATGAGTCCATAACTGTAACTAGTTGTGTATGCCATAGAAATTGGGTATAACATGAAACATTGATAGATGATTTATGATCAATAAAGGATTCACCACTTCTAATAGTAAGAAGAGTATATCCCACAAATGGCCACTTGTTGAAATATCAACTCAAAATGTTTGCAAACGAGTAAATAAATTTGGAAGAGTTCTAAATTTATTTTAAAGGAGTTGAATTTTGGGAATAAGAAATTATAATAATTAGTACATTAAGAGTTGGCACTTATACCTTACTCTTGTACTAATTAGGGATATAGTATGGTGAAAGGATATTAATTACACGGATTTTGGTTCATGGAAAGGTGAAGTCAACCACTTGACTTTTCTTAACTCTTGGGTGGTCATGATGCCTGGCTAGAGGCCAATCTTGATCTATAAATACAAGCTCATTAATTATTGAATTAATGATAAATTAAAGTTGTTTAATTTATTTGATCTTAGAATACTCTTGACTAAATTGACTTTAGTCCAAGTGGGAGTTTTTTGACGTACCAAAGCTTACTGCAAGACGAGAAAAAAGTTCTTTTGTTTTGTTAGAGTTCTCTTGTACTCTAAAATTTTGCAGCGCTCATTGAAGGAACTAGCATATTGGCTTGGTATCAATCAATCGTAGGAGGATCCTAAGAACTAGTTCGTGTGGATACCTTAGAGGCCAGATGTCTGTGTGGCTGTGGTTGACAAAACTTCCTTCGACGACACAATCTTTAGTCATGAAAACAGGTTTTTATTTTATACGTATATTGAAATTGATCCTAGTGAAAATCATGTTTTAATTCCGCTGCCTATAAATTTGTTTATGGCATACATGATTTCCTAACAATTCTTTCGTTTCTGTTTTGTATATCTGAGTTCTTGTTTCTGCCCATAATCTCTTATTAATTCTCTTCATATTTTTGTGCTTAAAAAATGACATAAAAATCTCCATCCGAATTGTTAAACCTCTGTCGCAAGTTTTACTCCAGTTTTTGCTGAGTTTCTATCTTCAGAATTTTGTCCCCAGTTTTGTGCTTTAAAACCTTGGTTCTTTACTCTATATTGTCTTGTGAATATTGATTGATTAAGGAGACTTCAAATTCATGAATTTTCAATCAAATTATGCTGCAAAATCGTGAAGCCAATTGCTGAAAATTTCGAAAGAAAACCTGTCCAGAATTCTGCTCAGAATTTTCCATCGCCTGTTCCAGTGTTTTGTGCCTGATTTTTGTATTTAAAATCCAGGTTCTGTGCTCTATTTTGTTGTATGAATATTCATTGACAAGATAAAACTTTGGTTTGCCGATTGTTGCTGCCAAAAGTGTGTTGAAAGATTGAAAACCATTGCTGAAAACTCAGAAAACCGTCTAGTTTCTGTCCAGAATTTTTGCACATCATATGATCCAGTTCTGCCCAATCTGTTTCATATCTATTCTTGTGAATGTTACTTGATTAAGAAGGTTTGGATTTGATGAATTTTGCTGCCAAGATTGTGCTCTAAGTTGTAGTATTGGCTGCTGGAATTTTGAAAACTTCTTGTGAAAGAATTCTTGAAGGAAAATTGAAGACTGCTTAGAATTGGTTTTGGTCCAAAATTGCAAGTTGTTATGAAGTCTGAGTTTGGTTTGATATATTGAGCAAGATACAATCATATTCACCAAGTTTTTACTTCATCACAAGCACATAAAGAACATCTTTTGCTTATTCTTTTTCGGCCAGAAACTCTATTTCCGTCACTTGACAATTTTGGTCTTAAAATTGTTTTCTTGTTCAAGTTCTTTGTTTTCATTGTTTAATCTCTTTACTTGTTTTCTTGTTCTCCGAGCTTTGTCTTCATTTTCTTGTCTTTCTTGACCTCTAAAGATTTTATCCTTGCTTTAATTTGAATTTAATTGTCTATTCTTTGAGATTTTTGAGACTTGTTTTGATTTGAACTCTTAAAAAAAGTGATTGAGTGTGAGTGAACTTACTCATCAACCCCATTACTATAAAAGAAAGTTCAGCCTTACATTGGTGAGAAGTTTCATACTTTGGGAAATTGGTTAGAGGGAAGTGAGGTAGGAAATTTTTGTTACTAAATTTATCAAGCAAAAAATGGCTGAAAATCCGAGAAAACAAGACAAAAATATGAAAGAATATCTTAAGGACTTAGTTTCGGCTCTAGAATTAGTCCATAGGAGATTTGATCAAATGGAAGGCACAATGGCTCAAGTTTTATCCACAAAGAAAGCATCCAATCCAGTAAATATGAAGAAGTTTAAACCACAAACTTCTTCAAAGGTAGGTAACCCTAAACCTTCGTCCAGTTCAAGAAGTTCTAACACTAGTTCTTCTATCCAATGTTTTAGGTGTTTAGGCTGAGGACATGTGATTTCCCAATGTCCAAACTCTTGAACCATGACTATCTTAGATGATGGAATCCATAAAAGTAAGAGTAAGGAGGAGTCAAATGGTCTAGATGAAGACATAGCCGCAAGTGATATTAATAAACATTAGGGGCATGAAGACGATCAAATGACTGGAGATTGTTTGGTTACAATAGAAGCTTTGAGTGCTACCGATGATCAAAGGACAAATCTTTTACACCCTAAATGTTTAATTAAAGATCAAATTTGTATGTTGATTATTGATGGAGGATCTTGTACTAACCTAGCTTCTACTTATCTTGTAGACAAATTGAAAGCTCAAATGTTCCTTGCATCCTAAATCATACAAATTACAATGGATGAATCAAAGTGGATCACTCCGTGTCACAAAGCAAACCTTGGTAAGTTTTCGCATTAGAAATTTTATTGATCAAGTTCTTTGTGATGTTGTTCCTATGCAGGCTACCCACCTACTATTAGGATGACCTTGGGAGAATGATTGTAATGCAAGTCATTTTGGCAGGACTAATAAGTATCACTTTAACAAGGATGGAAAAGCCTTCACATTAGCATCATTGCCACATTCAGAAATTAGTAAATTTCAACAACAACAAAGGGTGAAGCACATGCAGTGGAAAAAGGAACAAAAGAAGGTTGAAGAAGGTTCAAATTCTGCTCAAACCGTGAGTAAACAAAATCCTTCAACTTCTAAAGTAAGGCTTTAGTTCCCATGAATAAAACCGAAAGTATACAGTCATCATTTGAAAATTTTACAGGTAGTTTCTATGCTTGCATGAGGGATGTTGATAGAACTTTAAATGCAAGTAAAGAATTTGTGCTAAATTGTTTCAAGTGGTGATGTTTACTACTAAATATTTCCAAATAATTTGTGTTAACATCCAAATAAATTGTGATTTTTTTAAGAGGTGTTAATTATTGTGGTTATTCCCTATTTGAGAATATTTATGGTTTTAATCCACTAACTCCTCTTGACTTAGTGCCATTGCCAAGCAATGAGCAAGTGAATCTTGACGGTGTAGCAAAGGCTAAGTTTGTTCAAGACTTGCATGCAAAGGTACGCCTTCAAATCCCTAAGAAGAATGAACATTATGCTCAAGTTGCCAATATAGGAAGAAAACACTTATGTGCTCAACCAAGAACTAAGCTTCATTCTCGAGAAGGTGGTCCTTTCCAAATTGTTACACGCATGGGTGAGAATGCATACCAACTTGTCATTCCAAGTGAAAATAGAGGCAGTGCTACATTTATTGTCTTTGATCTTTCTTTGTTTGAGTTGGATGACGAGTTTATGGACTCAAGTGCGAGTCCTTTCAAAGAAAGGGGGACTGATGAAAATAGGAGAGCCAAGGCTAAAACAATCAACCATCCAGCCGAGACAACTCAACCAAATTCGAGAGAGACAAATCTAAGAACACAAGTTGGATGTTTAGTTAAGAATTCGTCCACAATATGTCTACAACTTGCTCCATTGAAAGGAATTGATGGTCCTATGACTAGGTCATGAATTAAGAAAATTCAAGCTGCCTTAACATCTCTTATAATTGAATTAATTGAAGCTCAAGTCAAGGCAGCAAGGAAAACAAGGAAGGCTTCCGACCCTAGTGAATCATGTGTCATTCTACTTAATTTCATCAATGAAGGGTCGAGAATGAAGGATCGAGTGTGGCTGATTTTCACATATGTAATCACGATTCTTAGGCCACTTCTCATCACAATCAAAGTTCGAATTTGGAAGGTTCTAATTCGGCAAGAAGCAAAACAAGTTCAACCGCTATTCACTTCTCTAATCCAAACCACACTTGGATTCAACTTTAGGCAATATTATTTCTTCTTCATGAACGAAATTAGAAGCTTCCAAGACCATATCCATGATGTTTAGAGAAAGCTTCCAAACCTATAGCCACGATGAATTAAAGAAGCTTCCAAATCTGAATGAAGAAGCTCCTCAAGCTCGGCCAAACACAATCCAAACCAGCATTGGATTAGGTTTAGGCAACTTAATGTTTTATTTCCTTTTCTTAGATTAGAAGTCTTTTAGTAATTATTTATTTTAGTAATTAGCTTCCTAAAATGTAAGGAATTCTAATCCTTTTAAAGAATAGATTTCCTTTTAGCTGCGCATTATTTCATTTATAAATAAAGGCCATTTGGCCACATGTAAAGACCGATTTGATTAATTACAAACTAGAGAGCTTTATTGCTTTTCTTTGAGTTCTCGTTTAGAACTTGTTTTGAATCTTTGAGGATAGCCTCTTAGGTTTATGTTTAAGTTATTTTGTTGAGTTTCTTTCCCTCAACAATTTGAGTGTGCCGGTTGGTTCCAAGGATAGTCCAATTCGCAACTTTGAGTTTTGGATAATTCCTTCGGGTGTAAAGTGGACAAAAGCAAGGTCCTTCTTCAATCTTGGAGTTGGTGATATGAATCCAACAAGCATTGAAGAGACTTCGAACCCGAAGCATGATGTCAATAGCAATGTCTCCAGAACAAGCTCGGATCCACTTGACAAGGGCTAGAACAAAGAAAATGAAGGAAGCCCGAATGGACTCATCCAAACAGCCCAAAAGGGTGGAGAGAAGACCAAGATTGACAAGACCATGTTTATTAATGCACTAAGTGTAATTGGGTCTTGTTAATTAGATTTTGGAGCCAAATTCCAAGTTGTAACCATAATGGGTTTGGCTTGACTATTATTTTTCTTAGAACCCCTTAGGAACATTGGGCTTAGTCTTAATTATATGGTAATTTGAGTCATGTAGCCCAAAGAGTTATGTAGCCCATTTGGCTCTAAAGAAACCCTAGCTTGAGCAACCCTAATTAGGAACCCTAGCTTGTATCTTTATAGTGGCCGTCGGCCATTCTTGAGGGCAGATTTGATGAAATGAAAATTTGGTTCTTGACATTACAAGCTTGAGAGAATTGTTCTCTAGTTTCTGTAATTACTTGCAAATTACACAAATTCGGAATTTGTGTGTTTGTTGTTCTTGATTTCCTAGATTTGTTCCCTAGGAAATTCGGATTCCATCCATCCATTGATTCCAAGGTTTCTAGGTACAGGTTATCTAGGGGTTGAGGAGCTATTCCACCTTCAAGGAACATACCATCTCCAAGGAAAGATTTCAGTTGGGTTGATCCAAGGGGAAGAACTTGTGTAGTGAGTTTTTGGAACAAGTTATCCAAGGGTTCACGCCAGTTGGTCTCTTTCTAAATGAAGAGTTAGATCAACCTAGAGGACGAGACTAGGACCAACACTCTGGTATATGTTTCAAATTTTAATCTTTGGTTTCAAATTTTAATCTTTGGTTTAAGATTTGTATCAATTATACTGTCAAACAATGAAAACTATATCATCCTCTTCTTTGATATCATATGGTATAAAAAATCACCATTGTAAGAATTAAAAAATTTTAATACCATAGAATTAAAATTATTCTGCGTCAATTAATACATAATTGCCTATTTGCCAAATTATAAGAATTTGTTTAAAGGAAAATTTATTTTTTGTACAATATAGTGCATTGTACAATTAAAAAATTATTATTGTAACATTCTCTTATATGGTATTGTATGAAAGAAAAAATCAACATTGGATGAATCAAAATTTTTTAGTACCATTAAAATTAATTATCCCAATTAAGTAAACACATAATGGCTCCAATTACACTATAAGGATTTTGTAGGAAATATAACAAAAAGCATTATACCACTGTATTGAATATTGTACTATCAAAAAAGGACATTTTACTTTTATAAAATGTTGTACAACATTAAAAATTAACATGTAGAAACTGTATTTTTTTAGTATTGATGAAATTAAAGTATTAATGTATCAATTTTTGAAAGTAAAATAAAATTTTGTAATAGTAAAATGCATTATACCATGTGTATTGAATATTGTATTATTGAACAATAAACACTATATTGTAATTTTAAATGCTACTATATGGCACCAAAATGCAATTGTCTAGAAATTGAAATTTTTTTAAGTATCGTCAAAATTAAATAATTATTGTGTCAACTAATTCATGACCACTACTCATCACAGTATAAAAATTCAGGTTGAAAAGATGAATTTTTCTCATAGCATAATGCATTGTACCACATAATGAATATTTTACTGTCAAATAATGAACACTATATCGTAATATTGTATGGTATTGTACGACATCCAAAATTAACTTTTTAGGAATTGAAAATCTTTTAAGTGTATCATGTAATGACTACTTATTATACTGTAAGGATTTTCTAGGAACAATCAATTTTTGGCACAACATAATGCATTGTACAACTTGTATTAAATATTGTGCTATCAAACAAAGGACACTATACTTACTCTTATAGTGTTATACGACATTAAAAATTAACATTATAGAAACTATATATTTTTAAATATTGACGAAATTAAAGTATTAACGCATTGATTTTTATAGGTAAAATCTAATTTGGTTAAAGTAAAATATATTGTACTACATGTATTAAACACTGTAATGTTGAACAATGAACATTATGATTATTAGTTTTGATTATTAGATTTGATTAGAACATTATGTCAATTGTGTATGTATTGACAATTTTTAACTATTGTCAAAGCTAAATTATTAATGCGTTAGTTAATACATGACACTACTCACGACAGTGTAACAATTTACCTAGAAAATATGAATTTTTTAACAGCAAAAGACATTTTACCATATGCAATGAATATTATTATATAGAATAATGAACATTATATTGTAATCTTAGATGCTACTGTATGGTACCAAAAAACAATTGTGTAGGAACTCAAATTTTTTATGTATCGTCAAAATTAAATTATTAATGAGTTAGTTAATATACAATCACTAATGACAGTATAACAAACAATTTAGCTAGGTAAGATGAATTTTTTTAATAGCGAGATTCATTGTACCACAAGCAGTGAATATTATATTGTTAAACAATAAACATTGTACCTTAGCCTTATATACTACTGTACGACACCAAAAAGCAATTGTGTAGAAATTGAATTTTTTTATATATTGTCAAAATTAAATTATTAATGTGTCAGTTAATACATGACCACTACTTGTGATAGTGTAATAATTTAGTTAGAAAAAATGAATTTTTTTACCAAAAAATGCATTGTATCATGCGCAATGAATATTATACTGTCGAACAATGAACAACGTAACATAATCTTATATGGTATTGTATGACATTAAAAATCAATTTTATATGAATTGAAAATCTTTTAAGTATCGTGAAAATTAAACTATTAATATGTGAATAAACACATAATGACAAAATCAATTTTTTATACACCTAAACGCATTGTGCCACCTTACTGAATATTGTACCATCTAACAAATGAAATTGTATTTACTTTTATAAAGTGTTATACAACATTAAAAAAAAACATTTTAGAAATTGTAAATTTTTAAACATTGATGAAATTAAAGTATTAACACATCAATTTTTATAGGTAAAATCAAGTTTTGTAATAGTAATAAGCATTGTACCACATATAATGGCTACTATATTATCGAACAATAAACATTGTATCGTGATATTAAATGCTACTATATGGTAGCAAAAATAATTTTATAAGAATTAGAAATTTTTAAATATCATCAAAATTAAATTTCTAACACATAGTTAATATACAACTACTGCTCATTACAGTATAAGAATTTATTTGGGAAAGATGAATTTGTTTAACAGCAAAATGCATTGTATTAGACGTAGTGAATATTGTATTGTCAAATAATATACATTGTTCCATGATCTTAGACACTACTATATGACATTAGTAAATAATTATCTAGGAATTGAAATTTTTTTATGTATTGTCAAAATTAGATTACTAATACGTTATTGAATACATGATTACTACTCATGACAATGTAACAATTTAGCTAGAAAAGATGAAATATTTTAACTGTAAAATGTATTGTACAACACACAATAAGTATTGTACTATCAAATAATGGACATTGTACTCTGATTTTAGATGCTATTGTACGGCACTAAAAAATAATTATGTGTGGATTGGAAATTTTTTATGTATCGTCAAAATTAAATTATTAACGCATCAATTAATACACAATCACTATTCATGATAGTGTAACACTTTAACTAGGAAAGATGAAATGTTTTAAAAGTAAAATCCATTGTACTACATGCAGTGAATATTGTATTGTTAAATAATGAATATTGTACCGTAATTCATATGGTATTGTATGGCAAAAAAAAAAAAACCAAATTTGTAGGATTTAAAATTTTTTAACCATTGTGAAAATTAAATTATTAACGCATAAATAAACAAAGAGATAACCCCCAAAATAGTCCCTCACATATTGGCCAATGAGCTTTTTAGTCCCTTACTTTAAAATGGGAAAAAATTATTCATCACATTTCATGAATGTACCATTTTGGTCTTCTGTCACTATTCCATCACTATTTCAATAGAAAAACAAACTGAATAGTGACGGAGGATCAAAAGGATACATTCATGAAATGTGAATGACCATTTTTTCCTATTTTAAAAGTGAGGGATTAAAAAGTTCATTAACCAATATGTGAGAGACAATTTTAGGGTCATAAATAAATAATGATTACACATTACATTGTAAGAATTTTTTTTTGGGAAAAATCAATGTTTTATACAACAAAACACATTATAGCACATGAATTGAATATTATATTGTTGAAAAAAAGACATTGTTCTTACTTTTTGAAGATGTTGTACGGAATTAACAATTAATGATGTAAAAACTGTAATATTTTTGTTATTGACAAAATTTAGGCATTAACACACTTATTTTAGTAGGTAAAAACAAATCTTATAAAAGCAAAATGTATTGTATCACATGTATTGAATACTGTATTGTCAAACAATAAACATTATATCGTAATTGTAGATGCTATTGTATAGCACAAAGAAAACAACTGTGTTAGAATTCAATTTTTTTTTTAGAAGTATCATCACAATTAAATTCACAATGCATTAGTAGTAATCATGACAATAAAAAAATTTAGATGGGAAAAATAATTTTTTTAATAGCCAAATGCATTGCACCACATGTACTGAATACTGTATTATCAAATAATGCATACTATATTGTAATCTAATATGGTATTGTATGACATAAAAAATCAACTTTATAAAAATTGGAATTGTTTTAATTAATGTGAAAATTAAACTATTAATGTGTGAATAAGCAAATAATGGCTACCTATTACACTAAGAATTTTTTTTAAAAAATAATTTATTTGTACAACAAAATGTATTGAAGCACATATATTGAATATTGCATAGTTGAACAAAGGACAATGTACTTACTCTTATAAATTGTTGTATGACATTAAAAATTAACATTGTAGAAATTATAATGTTTTTATTATTAACGAAATTAAAATATTAACGCATTTATTTTCGTAGCCAAAACCAAATTTTGTAACAACAAAATGCATTGTACCACATTTATTGAATAATGTACTATTGAGCAGTGAACAATGTATCATCATTTTAGATGCTATTGTATAGCACCAAAAAAACAGTTCTATAGGAATTGAAATTTTTTTAAATATTGTCAAAATTAAATTATTAATGCATCATTTAATTCACAACTACTACTCATTATAATATAAGAATTTTGTTTAGAAATATAATTTTTCTAAACGCAAAATGTATTGTATCACATGTGTGAATATTTTACTGTTAAACAATGAACAATGTACCGTAATCTAATATGGCATCCAAAATCTACTTTATAAGAATTGAAAACTTTTTAAGTATTATGAAAATTAAAATATTAATGCATGAATAAACACATTACGACTACTCATTACACTATAAGGATTTTCTTGGAAAAATCAATTTTTTTGTACAACAAAACACATTGTACAACCTATATTGAATATTATACCATCGAACGAAGGACATTGAACTTACTCTTATAAAGTGTTGTATGACATTAAAAATTAACATTCTAGAAAGGAGAATGAAGTGTAACCTTTTATCATCTAGTTCCTATTAGGTTTTTTTTTCCAAGAAAAAGATATGTATTAACTTTTATAAAAAAAGTTAATTAGTACATAAAAGGTCCATTTAAGGACCCGCCCCAACACATTTAACCTAAATTCAGTATGTTTCGGTTAAGGCATGCCAAACTTAATAGAATAAGATCGGGACCTCCTAGCTAACCTAACTAAGAGAAATAAAATCCTTAACTTGTCGGCCTCTACTAGCATAGTGCAATCGACATACACCGGAAAAGGCTCCTCTTAACTCCTAGTCATGCACAACCTGACATTGTGTTGCATTGTGCTTGACCCTCTTTTCAAGTTAGAACACAAAACCTCCTTGACGGAGGATAAAACCAGACGAAAGTAGGATTGAAATCTTACGAACTCCAGACCCTTACGCTAAAAAGAGAGAGTACAAAATCGCACTGAGGATCGCACAAAAATCGCCCCTAGCTACAGTGTTTTTGTTTGGAGGAAAAGCCTTCCGGCAAAATTTTTTATTTTAGTTCCTATTAGGTTATAGGTTTTTTTTTGTTTTTTGTACGAGTGTAATTTTATGAAATTTTAAAACTATTTTTCAACACATTCATGAGTTTTAATCTACTTCAAAAAAAATTATATTATTTTCTTTATTTCAATATAAAAGTTATTATTAGTCATTATAATTAATTTTAATTTCAAATGTAATAAGTGATTAAAATATAAAATTAATTAAACTCTTTTTTGTTGTCATTTACATATGGGGATTTATTTTTTCATTTGCTTTATCATATAAATTTTGTTAATTATCGACTCACACATGCATATGTATATTGAAAAAAAGTTGTGCATTATTAGAAAATAAAGTTAATGTCAAACATAATTATTAAAAATAGCATATATCTTTCTTGTAATCATTTATCATTTTAAACATTTTGACTCAAAAGGATAGTACTACTTTTAAATATTATATAAAATTATTTCAATTGTCAGTTAGTACTCTAATATATATTAATCAAGTACATTTTGGAAACTATTTTCATATATAATTAGAATATATATTCACAGCAAAAAATACATATATACTTATTATGTTTATAAGTCATATATCTAATGGATCGAGTTTTATTTTGCATTAGAAGCTTTTACTATACTTCCTTTATTGTTAAGTCAAAAAAATAAAAATAAAAATTTACTAGTTATTTAAATTTTATTTTAAAATGTGATTGGTATTTAGAATCTAAAATTAATCAAATTATTTTTCATGCATGGAGATTTGATTTTTCCAATTTACATGAACATATTAATTTAGTTTGTAACCTAAATATATACACTTTACATATTTATGATGCATATATATATATATATATATTTATTTATTTATTTATTCATGAAAAGTTTTACCTTTCTATGTTGAAAAAAATTGATCATTATTACTTTAAGTTAAAAAATAAAAAAGAACACATGTATTAATTAAGGACAACTGAACTAGATTCTTATTTGTCATTCAAATATTTGAACTAAAAAAATTTAATTCATTCTAATTCAAAACATTGTTCAAAATTATTTTAATATATAATTATCTAAGTGAATTGTAATATGTTTAAAAGTGGCAAGGAAAAAATTAATCAAATTAACTATACAACTATTATTCAAATAATACATATTAAACAAAATTCAATAGCTCATTATATAATAGATTTTTGTTTCGAAATTGTAAAAACATGATATTATAATCAGCAATATAATTGTATGAAGTATTGAAATTAGCTAAAAAGGAATTTTATATTTAAAAAATACAGTAAAATTAGTTAAAATTATATATTTTAAAAAGCACACAAAACTTTTTTATGAAAAATTAATAACTATTGGGTTTTAAATTATCACCAGGCACTTCTCACATCTTGCTTGGGGCTGAAAAGCTAGTTAATTATATAATATATATTCTACTTTTCTTAGTTTCTATATAATATAATTTTCATATGTGATATATACTTAGTGATTACATTATTTTATATACTTTGTAGTTGCATGCATATTAAGCATACTGTATTTATTTTTTTTATTCAATCTTAAAAATTTCTCCAACAATATTTTAAGTACTAAAAGTTATATAATTAAAACTATTACACATATTGGCATTAAATTACAAATTTTGTCCTTAACATTTGTGCTAAAATTCTTTCACTGCATTTAAAACGGTTCTTTTTAGTCCTTAACATTAGTAAACTTGTCAATTTTAAACTAATGATCGGCAATAGCCCATTTCTTCAGTTAAATGACCTTTGTTAGGGCACGCTGTCTTCTATGCGAGAGGGTACTTTCGGAATAGACAATTTAACAAGAGTTTAATCCAAAATTGTTTTCAAAATACAACCCTAATTTCACTCTAACCTGATTTCAATTCGAAGAACCCTAATTTCATCCGAACCCCAATTCACTTTGAATAACTATTAGATCCTCACTTTATCCTACCCACCCAAAAACCCATGCACTACGTGAGGTAATTCACAAAACCCATGTCATACAACGTGATAGAACAGCGAGTGTCGTAAAATGTAGACCCAGACAATAACAGATTCAAGGGGGCAGTGGAGAATCCCAGATTACGGTAAGTATGGACCCTTATTGATTACCTTACGTTCGCATTGTGTGAAATGTTATTAGGAATCTCTGACTGTGACAATTGTGGCTTAAGGCTACTTTATTTTTTTCAAACTCAGTGAGACATTCGAGGTAGGGTTCGGCACTGACCTTTGGGCAGTTGGTGCACCCAGAGGACGAAATAAAATTAATAATGCAATGTGGTCCTCAACTAAATGGCTGTCATTATCCATGTTGTGGTCTGAAATGGTTTTTTGTTGCGTTGAAAGTGCAACAGTGGTCCCTATATGATATCCTTTTACTCCAAGGGTGTGTAGTTTATTGTATCTAAAACACTAACACCGATTTGTAACGGTAATGCTTCCTTAACAGATGACTAGATGACAAAACTTGGCTTTTTGCAAAGCTTTTGGTAATGTGATGTCGTTTTGGGCATTTTTAGGTACAATTATTTTTAGCTAAATGGACCACTATTGTTAAGTACAGTTCATTACGGAAATTTTCCTCTATTTTCCAGGACACGGATGTGTAATTATGCCTTTATTCCCCTTTTGCTACTACAAAAAGCAACACAAAAAATGGGGAAAAACAGTAGAAACAGCTTTGAAGTATCTAAAATTTCAGAAGTAGGGGAACTTAAATTCTTTGATTTACTAGCTACTCACTTTCAAGTTAGGACAGCAATTTAAGGTAAATTAACCTAATTTCAGACAAATAACTAAACTCTTTTGTGTGTGTCCCTCCCTATTGTATAGTTGTTGGTAGCACTCTCTAAACGTAGGAACATTACATATTGAGTTTCCATTGAACAGATTGATGCCGCTTTGATTAGCTAAGTTGATTCGTAAATTTTGTGGTTTCTATTTCACTTGTTTATGCTAATTTGACTCTCATGTGGTTTTGGTTGATTGATGACTTAAAATTATTTTCTCTATTTAAAAGAGCACAGCCAAGTGTGTTGTTTAATGCAGGTAGAATGAAGAAGTTTGGAAAAGCTGCATGAAGTATTCATTTATGTGCTAACCTGTTTGCAATTGTGAATGTAGGTTCTGATAGCACCATGTTCTCATTGAGGGTTCATTTTGGAGGGCGCTTAACTGATGGGCCACCAAAACAATATGTCGGGGGCTGCATAGACATTGCAGACTATTGCAATCCGGATTACATGTCGATGTGTACATTTGATGAGATGAGTACGCAAATTCTGATAGGGCCCGAGATGATTGCTATGTATTACTTCTTGAAACCTGGACTATCCATGCATGAAGGCTTAATCTACATTTCTGGTGATGTAGCGATTTAGGAGATGGCAGCGTCCGGGTTGAAGAACAAACTCATAGACTTTTCATAGTGGGACGAAATTCATCCGAAGGCAGTAGTGGGGTTCAAAAGGGATTTGAAGAGTGCAATAATTAGCAATATTCACGACTGACAGTCTCTCCATCCAAAGGTAAAAGGGTGAAATGGCAGCACGGAAAATAGTCAAGTTTCAGCACGGAAAATAGTCAAGTTTCCGAGCAATACAAAAAGGCTCATTGATAATAAGAAGAACAAAACCGCTGAACCTGATGATGCTGTAGAAAATACTTGTGGCACTTTTGCTCTGGTTAGCTAGGAAACAGCCCCAAGTAAATGTGTTAATCTGGATCCACAAATGGGTAGGAATTCAGATAGCAACCCAATACAAGTCGGTACGCTATCCAAAGGTAGAAGGATGAAAAATGGCAGCATAGAAAAGAGTCAAACTACCTGCGCAAAGAATACTAATTTCTGACGATGAGCATAAGTCATCGTCAGAAGAAAGAGAAGTTTGCACAACTCCGCGCAGCGATGGTGCAGATCACTATGAACTAGAAGTAGCTGCATCAAGGGGAGGATGGGAAGGAACATTCGACCGTGAAACTGGCCAGGTCACAAAGCAGAGAAATGAAATAATCAGCAACTCTAGGCCAACAATAACCAACAAAGGGAAGAGAAAGGTTCTTATAGATGACTTCGATGTAGAGGGTGGTGATGAACCTAACATCAACGTCAGGGATCAGTGTTAAGATAGTGATTATGAATTCCACAATAAAGATGACATTGATACAATTTGTGAGAGATCAGAAGGAAGCGTGAGATAGAGTCACATCACAATTCAACTATGCACGGCCAACTGATCACAACCAAGATGAATCCGATTCAAGTGATCTCAGATGACAGTGAAGTGCATGATGGTTCAGGGGATAAGGATGATGGCAGTAAGCAATATAGTTCTATTCCCGAGATTTTGACCCGATATCGAAATGATGATCCTAAGTTCAAGGTGGGGCTCCTATTCTTCAGCTGTGATGAATTCAAATCAGTTTTCAAACACCATAGGGTGAAACACAGAAGGAGGATTCGATTCATAAGAAATGATAAAGATTAGGTCACGGCTACTTGCATGGACTGTGAATGGAAGGTTTCCGCGGCTCCAAAAAAAAAGTGTGGGGTGGCAGGTGGAGACCATGAATATTATCCATTCATGTGGTATGACGTTCAGCCACGGATGTGCCAATGTAGCTTACCTGAGTCAAAGGTATAAAGAGGACATTATGCCACATATCCAGGTGGGTCAGCTTGTGCAGAAAGTACACTCGGACTTGAACATTAATATTTCCAAAAGCAAAACTTGAATGGCAAAAAAAAAAAAAAAGTCAAGAAATTGAAAGCGATTATATTGAGTAGTATAATAGACTGTATGACTACTGTCGAGAAGTTTGCAGAGTGAATCCTATCTCAAATATCTTTGTCAAGACTAGTGAAAATTCGGATGACAATGAAGTCTTCCAACGATTGTACAACTGCCTTTTAGCTTGCAAAAATGGGTTTAAATCTGCATGTTGGCCTTTGATTGATCTCAAATACCTTACCGTCGTAGGGTTGGACCCTAACGACCAGATATTTCCAATATGTGCGGCAGTAGTTGAGATTGAGAACAAAGGAACTTGGAAATCGTTCTTGCATGAACTCATACAGGACTTGAACATTGGGGATCCGAGCGCCTGGACGTTTATAATCGACAAACAAAAGGTATTATTTCTTTACTAACTAGACTTTGTTGGCCAACATTGTAGTCACATAAATTGACTAATGTGCGGCTGTTTTTGCACCGCAGGGCCTATCCAATGCAATTGTAGAGTTACTGCCAAGAAATGAGCACAGAATGTGCGTTTAGCACATGCTTTAGAACTTCAAGCGCGATCATGGTGGTTTAGCCTTATATGATACGGTATGAGCTACAGCAAAAGCTTCGTACCCCAACAAATTCGTCACTGAAATAGAAAAAATTAAGGAGCAGGATGAAGAAACCTATAAATGAGTTATGGAGCACACTACTCCTAAACATTGGAGTAGGTCTTTTTTCAGAACAACATCGAAATGCGACATATTTGTTAACAACATTTGTGAGTGTTTTAACAGGGTCCTACTAGATGCCAAGGAGAAGCCAATACTGTCCATGCTAGAGACTATTAGATTTTACATAATGGTCTGAATGAAAACTAAAAGGACAAATATTGCAGTTTTCAGCAGGAGTGTGTGCCCCAAGATCCAACAAAAGCTGGAATGCATAAAACAAAAGTCTTGTGAATGTATTGCAACACATGCTTGGGAACTAGTGTATGAAGTACGGTGCATGTATAGAGACTAGTTCACGATTGATCTACGGAATAGAACATGTAGCTGTCTAAGGTGGGAAATGACAGGAATCCCATGTCTCCATGCAGTTAGCGCAATATCAAAAACCAGAGAAGAGCCAAAAGCATTCATTGATCATTGCTATCACAAGGAGACGTATATAAGAGCGTATGAGCATATTGTCTACCCAATAACTGGACAATATATGTGGGAAACGATCAATAGAGGAAGTGTGCTCCCTCCATTAGATATTAAATTGCCTGGAGGCCCTAAAAAGGCCAGGAAAAAGGACCGATGGAAGACATTGCATGTGAAGAGAAATGGCAACAATGTGGAAAAGCTATCAAGGACTGGTCAGATGACGTACAAGTGCAAGATTTGCAAACAGCTGAGCCATAATAGCAGGAGATGCCTCAACAAACGAATGATGCACATCGAGGATGCTGCTTCACATGGAGATTCCCAAACTACCCCTACATTTGGTCAAACGTCCCAAGCTAGTGCTGGTAATGTGTTCCCTAGTTCACAGCCAAAAAATTTAGATCCTCGTGCTTCAATCCCCACACAATGGTCATCTATATCGGCTACAACATTTAGGGTACTAACTTAACCCCTAATAATGTGTAGAGAGGCAGTTGCATCATTGTCTCGGTCTAACAGATAAAGAGACAGTGTCATCTTCCCCAACATTTTGCCACTTTTGTGCCACTTTGATTGTACATTTATAGCCCTTTGTTTTTGTTTATATATTAGAATGGTGGTTGTTAATGGTAATTGAAAATTGAATGTGACAATTGTGGTTCAAGTGACTAGGTTGCATAATTGTGTACTGGATTCTTGTGTAAATGGTCTTGGACAAGCTGTGTTGAGAAACAAACACATTTGTTGTGTAATGGACCATTTTTTGCACTATTTTGGCAAAGTATTCACAATCTGGGTTAAACTGGATTTTACGAATATTGTGTACTGCATTGTTGTTTTATTGTGTATTGGCAATCGGCGACATTTCTCTAGGTTAAGCTTGATTTTTTAAACATTGTGTAGTGCATTGTTGTTTTATTACTCTAGTTTTGACTAAGAACCATTACTTCCTGACTCACTGATTTTGTCCTCATGTGTGTTGGAATGAAATGAATGAAATGTCGTAGCATATGCCAGACCAATATACGTTTCTGCAAATTGGATTCACAGCAAATGCCCCAACAAACTTGATTTCGAAAATAAAAGCTACAACATGCCTTTCATTAGGTTGCCTTCCACACTTCAAAACATACATTTTCAGCTACTACTTAAGCCGGTCAACAGAAATTACAACATTTCATAGCCTTAGGGTTTTTTCATGACCCTAATTGGATAACAATCATCATGGCTGCCACCCAAAGTGCAACTTTCAGTAAACGGGTTTTTTTCTTAGCCCTTGCACTTTCTGCTTCCAGCTCACGAATATTAGCCAGTAAAGCACCAATAATATCATTTGATATTTCACACCTACCACACATTCCCTCGCACCAGTGGAAAAATCCACACCCCTTTGTGCTTTACAACCACAATAGCTTGTATGAGTAATGGTTCTCACCTAAATTTCTTAGCTACGACCTGATTAACTTACCTCATAGTCTTCATAGCCATAGAATCTTCTTTCGGGGTTTGCAATTATCCAAGATGTCCTAGTAATTGCTGCCTTCCCACAATAACAGTACACTTGTTGCCTCATTCTTGGTTATTTCACTTTTTCCAAGCTCGATTTTAACTTGTGATCCTTTTTCTTGTGTGAATGTCTATGAAAAAAAATTGAACATTCACTGCTGTTTTCTCTGCAAAAAAAGTAAGAAGAAGATGTTAAATTGTCTATTTCAAAAGTACTCCCTTGCATATAAGACAGTGCGCCCTAGCAAAGGTCATTTAACCGAGAAAATGGGCTATTGCCGGTCATTGGTTTAAAATTGACAAGTTTATTAATGTTAAGGACTAAAAAGAACCATTTTAAATGTAGTGGACTAAAAAGAATTTTAGTACTAATGTTAAGGATGAAATTTGTGATTTAATCGCATTACAACAAATTATTTGCAATTGGTAGTCAAAATTTAAGTATTTTAATATATATACACACTTATTATTGTCTGGCTTTGTAATTCTTCATTTCTGGTAACTCTAACATTGAACAGAACTCTTAATCTTATTACAATTTTTAATGCATAATATACACTTTAAACATGAAAATATGAAAATTGTTAAAAAATGCAAATAGTATTGTTTCTATATATTCTATTTAATTTCTACTTAATTGGTGGTTGTGAATTTGGTTTTTTTTTTTGTGAACATTTTTTTGGTTAAGGTTTTGGGTGATTTTTAACTCTTGAAAAACTATAAAAAAAAATGAAAAAAATTTGAGCATAAGCCAGAAAAATAGGATCATGAGTTGCCGTACAAAGAATTTTGGGTAAATTACATCACTACTCCTGTGGTTTGTAAAAACTACCAATCAAACCCCGAGATTTGAAAAATTACCAATATCCCCTTAAATTTGATAAATTTATAACATTTAACCCCTATAATCAACTAAATTCATAACATTTTGCCCTCTTAAATTCATAATGTTTAGCCCCTTTACGGGGTATTGGTAGTTTTACCAAATCTCGGGGTTCGATTGGTAATTTACACGAACCACATGGGTAGTAGATGTAATTTACCCAAGAAATTTTTTTTAATGTAATTCAATTATTTTCTAATATCCAAGTTAAAATAATATGGCATCATTTATTAAATTTTCTTGTCTAAAATATTTATCCCGTAGCTAAGATATAAGTGAATAAAAAGTTATTTACTATTATTAAATTTTAAAAATTGTTTATTTATTAGTTGGCTAAAATATTTCCATCATTTATAAATTTTCCACTCCTCTAAAATATTCTGATGTTTCTTGAGATTTTACTCCCATACATTGCATGTTTACCCTATATTAGATGTTTCCCACTCCCTACATTGCTCTTTTGCCCTCTCCACAAACAAAAGAGATAACTCCCAAAATGGTTGTTCACATATTGGCCAATGATCTTTTTAGTCTCTCACTTTTAAAATGGGAACAAATGGTCCCTCATATTTCATGAATGTACCATTTTGGTTTTCCGTAACTATTTTGACACTATTTTAATAGAAAAACAAACAGAATAGTGACAGAGGACAAAGAGGGTACTGGTGAGCGAAATCGGTGTGTGCAAAAGTGCGTCAAAATAAAGCTCAAACTCACACAAATATACACCTAAACCTCACTTAATCAATTGTAGTAAAGCATAGGGATCATTTTCCACAGGGAAGGGGACAAAACCAAAATTTAAGTGCAACTAATTATTTGCTATCTATGTGTCTTAAAGCAATGATTTAGAAAGTGAAATTTAAATAACTAAAACAACACCATTGAAACAAAGAGAAAAACACACAAATGATGAAGGAGGGTGATCCTTGGGTTCAATGCAAAGGTCGGCTATTTTGACTCCTAAAGGCAACCGAGTGTAGGGCATCTTAACTAAGTGACTACATCCATTCACTCCGAATCTCCTTTCGGTCTCATCGAAATTATAGAATGAGGAATATCCTTTCGGTCTCATCCCCACCTATAGCACATTAGCGCCTATGGCTTCCACACAACTCTAATGCACAATTCTTGCCCTAGATGTTTTAGCCAACTACTTTACACTCCCTAGTTCAAGTGTTTAATCTAAGAAAACCACCTATTTTTCACTCCACATCTCCTTTCGGTCTCAATGGAATTAAAGACTAGAAGATCTCCTTTCGGTCTCACTTCTACCTTTGCACACTAAAACCTATGGCTTCCACACAATTTTAGTGCACAATTAAATTCATATGGTAGTTATTTCTTGTCTCAAACACCTAAATCTAGAGAATGCTAGGTAGTTCTTCCTACTTTTGGTCTAAATTCATGTATATTCTAAAACACACACAAACACCAAGAACACACACTAAATGTGGCCACCATTCAATGCATGTCAATTCATTAAATACAAGTAGGAAAACTTCAATTAATGCAAGCCCATCACTCTACAACCCATAAGAAATCAAAATAAACCTAACCCATACATCAAACACCAAGAATCACCCAAGATAGTTTAGCCTTTCATGGCTTCAAATAACCAACAATCACAAGGAGAATTAACAATTGTAAGCATATGAAATTCGTAAGAAAAACTTCCCTTAATCAAAAGATTGGTGAATCCAACAAATTCCAACACTTTAGCAATCCAAATCAACTCCAAAGATGTAAGTCTTCAAGCCACAAAATGCCAAACCCTAGCCTCTAGGAAAATCCCCTCAAGATTGGGGAAAATGTGCAAATAATCAAAACTAAACCCTAACCTACTCTACTTACCTTGTTTCTGCAGAAAATGGGGTATTTATAGACATAGGGACGTTGGGGAACAATTGTGAAGCTTCCAAAACATTAGGGACGCAAAATGCAAATTTCAGCTTTTGGATGAACAGTAGACCGCCGCAGCGGTCATTGCAGACCGCCGCGGCGGTCTTTGTTTCCTTTGGACCGCCGCGGTGGTCAGAAAGACCGCCGCGGCGCTCAAAAGTTTCTGCCCAACATCTCTTTTCTCGCGCGTTGTTCCGATTTTGTCCAATTTTGGTCCCTTTCCGTCCAGAATTTGAAAAAACTTTCTTCATGAAAGTTTTTCCTCTCTTTCTCATCTTTCCATAGCATTTTGAATCATCTCATTTGGATGTCTTAATCAAGAGTTATGAGCTCTGGAAGATGGCTGATTTTTATCCCTGTTTGCCTCTTCTTTGGTTCATGCCTTCTTCTGCTTTTGTCCAGTTTTGGTCCATTTGCTTCCAGAATTTGAGAAAACTTTGTTCATGAAATTTTTAGCTCTTTTTCTCATCTTTCCATAGCATCTTTAATCACCTCATTTGGACATTCTCATCAAACTTTATGAACTCCCGAAGATAACTGGTTTTTCACCCCTTTTTTCCTACAAAACCAATAAAAGATGAGAATCACAAATATAATGTGATTTCTCTAATAAACATGGCATATCTCAATGAAATCTATGCAAAAGCGTGAAAAACACATATCTAAGTTTATGAATATTTGATTCGCATCAAATACCCCCAAACTTGAACCATTGCTTGTCCCCAAGCAATTTTCTACGCATAGTAATAATATGTGGAATGTATTCATTGAGACATGCATATTCAGATTCTCATCTAATTTTTTTTTATTTTTTTATTTTAAGTTTATTTTTTATTTTTTATTTTTTTATTTTGATAGTGGCAAATACTAGCTTAATTAGGCAACCACTCGTCGCCCCATTCTACCGAACAATGCATATTGAGAGTTTTAAGAAATGAAAACATCTTAACGTCTCCGAGTTAGACAATTTCGGCACGTACTAATGCATTGCATGACCCTTTTCTTTCTTGTTTTTCTGTACTAATCTTCACACATTAAATGATGTGTGTGTGTGTGTGATAGAGGTAAATGTTCATGAACAATGCAGTGCAAGAACTGAGTAGAGGTCACGAAATCATGCCACTAGTGTGCCCTAAAGTTGCATAGAAAAATTTCACTTCCTTGAAATCCTTAAGACTCTTTATTCCCTCTTTCCCCTAAGTTGTCATGCTACCATCTAGGCAATCTTAATCACATTTAAGCAACCATCATGACATTATACTTAGGGTACTTCCTCACTCATTTAACAATTTATTTTTTTTCGTTTTTTTTTTTGGCCAAGAGTTTTTCGGCTTTTTATACTTCTACCACTCATATGAGTTCACTTAAAGGACATCCCCTAAGAGCATTCTCATAGCGGAGTGGCAATTATTCAACAAAACTGTAAATCTCATAAGCAAAACTAACAACAAGCCTAAGTCATCTTCCAAGTTTGTGAAGTGAAATGCTATAACTTTAGGGTGGACTAGAGCCTTTGCATTTACTACTTAACCGCATCATAATCAATACACTACATCTCACATACACTCCTCATTGACGTGCACTGTAACAACACCATTTAATATGCAAAACTTTCCTCCAAATACAAGGAATCAAAAGACATGCATTACAAATTCCATGCCTATTCGGTCCAACATTTTTCTTCATTGACTAATGTTTTCATTTCTTTACTTCTCGCATGCATTTAGTCGGTAATATGTTTCTTAAGTGGTGCATATTTCAGCCATTACTTGCCAACCATTCAAAAGTTTCCAAAAACAAAACAAGCAACATCTTGAATATTTCAATAAAAGCCTCAATTTAAGCCAATTCACCTATGGAATTTCATGTATTTTCTTCCTATAAACACCCCCAAACTTAGGTTATATCAAAAGCTTTAAACTTCCACCCCCAAACTTAAGATGAGCATTGCCCTCAATGCTTCAAGAATGCATGCATGAAGGGTGGGGTGGGTGGGAAAGAAGAAATACATGTGTTCGGTTGCAAAATTGTGAAATGACTTAAAGCATGTTGACTATTTGCACCTCCCCCAAACTTAAGATGTGTTGCACATTAAGCATTAAAATTAGGGAGTGCATTATTCACAACATTCAAGAAACTATTATTAACAAAATTCACAAACAAAAAACACAAAAAAAACTTTACCACTAAATGCAAAAACATAAAACACAAAAGAAAAAAAATTCAAAAGCTTCATTTCCAATCTCAACTCAAGTGTCTATGCTAGGTTTTAAGAACTCATCAAGTTTTTTCACTTAAAATTCAAATTTATATGCAACATTATGTTAAAGTTCATCAATGAATTTCTAGGATTTCAAATGAATACACAAAAATTGACAATTCATCCAAAATAACTCATTGAGGCATTTTGTCAAACACATGATGTGCATGGTGAAAAACTTGAAATTTCACAAAATTAGCAAGCACCCTAGCCTAAAAATTTAACAAACAGCCCAAACAAACCCAATTACACAATATCTAATCAATATTCATCACTAGGAATCATATTTAAAGCAATTCAAAATCACTGTTGTAATGAAATTTGAAAGGTTCAACCATACATACCTTGGATTCTTGGATGAATTTGATGGTGGAAATGTGTTTACAAAGGTGTTTGGATCACTTAAGATGGGTTGGACTTGAAGAAGAATGTAAAATGCAAAATGTGGTTGAAAGTGGTTGAGAGAAAATTGCAAAAACAAAGGTAAGAAATGAAAAAAATGATTAGGGGGCCAAAAATGCGCCAAATATGTGCCAAAAAGACCGCCCCTGCGCCAAGAAGACCGCGTGATCTCTTTCCTTGAGGAACCTCCATGTGGTCTTTAACATGTGGCGATTAAAAGTTTCGGGTCCGCTTAAATTTTTTTTTTTTTTTTTTTTTTTTTACATTTCATGCATTGTCTTAGCAAACATGCAAACTACATGCATCAACCTCTACATCCACAAGAAACAAAACAAACAAAACAAAAACAAGAAACAAAACAACACAAAACAAAACCAAAACCAAAACAAACCAACACAAAACAAACTAAACTAAAACAAAAGGATACGCTTGGGTTGCCTCCCAAGAAGCGCTTGGTTTTAACGTCGCCGGCTCGACTCAATCCATTTCATCCTATTCCTTCCTTTATTCTTTTCCTCACATGTTTGGCCTCCTCTTCCAACAACATTTTTTTCATGCCAAACAAGGGACTAATACCCTTGATATCCTCAAGGGTACACCCAATGGCCTCTTTAAGAATGCTTAACCCCAAAAGCTTTCCTTCTTGTTTAGATTTCAAAGGAGATGATATTAACACAGGCAACATTTCATGCTCTTCCAAAAATGCATGTTCCAACCGAGGGAGTAAAGGCTTCAACTCAAGCTTGGGCGGCTCATCGACAGACAGTTTTAGCTTATCTTCACCACTGGCCACCGGCAACACTTGGTCGATTTCAACCACTTCAAAATCTTCCCCTATTATTTCATAAATGGACTCATCTACAAACCAATTCTTAACCATCTCACGAAGTTGTCCATCTATTCTATTATCTTCTTCATCAAACTCAAGGGGAGTTTTGGTGGGAATAATTGCCTCAATTGCTTGAGATTCAAGATACCACTCCTCCTTCAAAGTTTCACCAACGCATTCATCCACCACATCTTCATGGAAGTAGTCTAGATTCTCTCTTGGATAATTCATGGCATCATTCACATCATTCATCATGGTCTCGTGCAAGTTCAACCTCATGGAATGGTCTTCTAAAAGCTTTGTGGAACTTCTCATCTCAAGCTGGATTTCTTCCATCTTTTTCATCAAAAGTTCTTCAAAATTTGGGTTTCTGTCCATGGGATTATTCATTTGATTCCCAAATCCTGAAGTTTGCCACGATGTGTTAGAAAATGATGGCCCCGAATTGTCCTAACTTTGACTGCTTTGATTATTCCAATTTTGACCACCTCCTTGGTTGTTCCACCCTTGATTTTCTGCTTGGTAGCTGCCATTGTTGCCCCAATTTTGGTTGAAATTTTCTTGCTGCCCAAAATTATTCATGAAGTTAACGGGTTCATCTGCCGACCACATTGATCCGTATGGTGGTCTCCTTGGCAAAGTCCACATATTAAGACCGGATTCCAGTTCATCCTCGCCTCCAATGAATTCATCCTATCGGTTAATGTAGCCAATTGAGCACTAATGTTTGTGCCAATATCAAACTCTAGGAATCCCCCTTGTTGAAATTGGTAGCTCTCAGCTTCGACCGGGTAAGCACTTATACGGTTGTTGAACCATGGCTCTAATGCACAAGCATTGAAATTAGGCTCTAAGAATTCCCCAAACAACCGTTCTCTTTGTTTTCCTGCTCGCCATTGAAAGTTAAAAATGAAAATATATACAACACAAACAACTCTTTCTAAATATATACAAAAACATAAAACTAACAAACAATTAGATCACTTAAAAAAAACTAGTTCCGTTGCCCTTCCCCGGCAACGGCGCCAAAATTTGGTGAGCGAAATCGGTGTGTGCAAAAGTGCGTCAAAATAAAGCTCAAACTCACACAAATATACACCTAAACCTCACTTAATCAATTGTAGTAAAGCATAGGGATCATTTTCCACAGGGAAGGGGACAAAACCAAAATTTAAGTGCAACTAATTATTTGCTATCTATGTGTCTTAAAGCAATGATTTAGAAAGTGAAATTTAAATAACTAAAACAACACCATTGAAACAAAGAGAAAAACACACAAATGATGAAGGAGGGTGATCCTTGGGTTCAATGCAAAGGTCGGCTATTTTGACTCCTAAAGGCAACCGAGTGTAGGGCATCTTAACTAAGTGACTACATCCATTCACTCCGAATCTCCTTTCGGTCTCATCGAAATTATAGAATGAGGAATATCCTTTCGGTCTCATCCCCACCTAGAGCACATTAGCGCCTATGGCTTCCACACAACTCTAATGCACAATTCTTGCCCTAGATGTTTTAGCCAACTACTTTACACTCCCTAGTTCAAGTGTTTAATCTAAGAAAACCACCTATTTTTCACTCCACATCTCCTTTCGGTCTCAATGGAATTAAAGACTAGAAGATCTCCTTTCGGTCTCACTTCTACCTTTGCACACTAAAACCTATGGCTTCCACACAATTTTAGTGCACAATTAAATTCATATGGTAGTTGTTTCTTGTCTCAAACACCTAAATCTAGAGAATGCTAGGTAGTTCTTCCTACTTTTGGTCTAAATTCATGTATATTCTAAAACACACACTAAATGTGGCCACCATTCAATGCATGTCAATTCATTAAATACAAGTAGGAAAACTTCAATTAATGCAAGCCCATCACTCTACAACCCATAAGAAATCAAAATAAACCTAACCCATACATCAAACACCAAGAATCACCCAAGATAGTTTAGCCTTTCATGGCTTCAAATAACCAACAATCACAAGGAGAATTAACAATTGTAAGCATATGAAATTCGTAAGAAAAACTTCCCTTAATCAAAAGATTGGTGAATCCAACAAATTCCAACACTTTAGCAATCCAAATCAACTCCAAAGATGTAAGTCTTCAAGCCACAAAATGCCAAACCCTAGCCTCTAGGAAAATCCCCTCAAGATTGGGGAAAATGTGCAAATAATCAAAACTAAACCCTAACCTACTCTACTTACCTTGTTTCTGCAGAAAATGGGGTATTTATAGACATAGGGACGTTGGGGAACAATTGTGAAGCTTCCAAAACATTAGGGACGCAAAATGCAAATTTCAGCTTTTGGATGAATGTAGACCGCAAGCGGTCATTGCAGACGCGGTCATCGCTTTCCTTTGGACCGCCGCGGTGGTCAGAAAGACCGCCGTGGCGCTCAAAAGTTTCTGCCCAACATCTCTTTTCTCGCGCGTTGTTCCGATTTTGTCCAATTTTGGTCCCTTTCCGTCCCGAATTTGAAAAAACTTTCTTCATGAAAGGTTTTTCTCTCTTTCTCATCTTTCCATAGCATTTTGAATCATCTCATTTGGATGTCTTCATCAAGAGTTATGAGCTCTGGAAGATGGCTGATTTTTATCCCTGTTTGCCTCTTCTTTGGTTCATGCCTTCTTCTGCTTTTGTCCAGTTTTGGTCCATTTGCTTCCAGAATTTGAGAAAACTTTGTTCATGAAAAGTTTTAGCTCTCTTTCTCATCTTTCCATAGCATCTTTAATCACCTCATTTGGACATTCTCATCAAACTTTATGAACTCCCGAAGATAACTGGTTTTTCACCCCTTTTTTCCTACAAAACCAATAAAAGATGAGAATCACAAATATAATGTGATTTCTCTAATAAACATGGCATATCTCAATGAAATCTATGCAAAAGCGTGAAAAACACATATCTAAGTTTATGAATATTTGATTCTCATCAGGTACATTCATGAAATGTGAAGAACTATTTGTTCCCGTTTTAAAAGTGAGGGACTAAAACGATCATTGGCCAATATGTGAGAGGCCATTTTGGGGGTTATCTCCAAACAAAAATATAGAAAATTTGATTGCGAATCTTCTATCGTCAAATCTTTTGTGACAAACAATTCTTTAAATCCTGTGGGTATTGAAGGTAATTTTTAACATCCATTCCTATGTATGATTGTTTTTTTGTTGCCATTGAGTAGATTAAGTTTGATAAGTAGAAAGTCCGTTTGAATTAAGAAGAAAAAAAAAAAGGAAATAATCCTAAACTGTAATTCGCAACCTTTAGATACTACTTCTAAGGTACATAAGGTTCAGGTGCAAAGCGTGTTAATACTAGAATTCTACTTCATACGTGTAAAGCCATGTTACATAAGGTGTATATTGATTCCACTTCCTAATTTATATAGTCTTTTGT
Organism: Gynochthodes officinalis; assembly: GCA_020080225.1. Lineage (NCBI taxonomy): Eukaryota > Viridiplantae > Streptophyta > Magnoliopsida > Gentianales > Rubiaceae > Gynochthodes > Gynochthodes officinalis. The sequence goes on along the minus strand of CM034625.1, from coordinate 28,882,100 downwards.
AATTCAGTGAAAAATATACTTTTGATAATGCATACTCTGTAAAAAAATATCTTACATAAATCGGCCTCAATCAATTTCTTTTATAGATTGATAAGTTCACGTTAGGTTTAGCTCACCCTCTATTTTTTTTTTTTTTTGCTATGGCTCAAATACAAGGCATCCCACCGACCAGGTTCCCAAGTTATTGAGAATTGTCATAATTAGGCTAACTCTTTACTGCTTTCTATGTTTTGTTTCTCTTGAGAAGCTGAATGATATTCATAAGTAGCCATTACATTATGTTTCGTGCATTTATGATTAAATGAACATGGCTCTATTTTTATATCAACATGATCAGCTCCAATTATCCTCACGTTCCTCATTTCTTCACTAATATCATCATAGACCTTTTTCCCATATGAATATAAAATTGCCAAAATAAGAAATCAGATTTTTTTTTTCGGGAAATTTGCAAAAATAGCACATTTTCACATGCCTTTCACAAATATAGCAGCTGCCAAAATTTGTTTGCCAAACTAGCAGGTCAAGGGTGTTTGACCAGGTGAAAAGACCCAAATGTCCCAAACTAATAGTTACGTGACTATTTGTTCTTTCACTCCCATTCGCCTTCACTTCATTGCGCAAGAACGGATTTTCCAGATCGAGGCTTCCCTCTTCATGGATTGAAACTCCCAGTTCACACAACACAATTCGTCTTCAAGCATAAATAGCATCAATGGCACGTACACAAGGTGGACCGGTATCTTCAATCAAGAAGGATACCGCAATGGAGAAGAAATCTCACAAGTCGCAGACCACAATAAGAAGGTCAGTTGAAATTTAGTTTTTGTTGTTGCTAACTGTGCATATTGCTTCGTGTTTTGCCAATGGACCATGTTAATGATGAACACTTTTTGATAACTAGGTCAAGAAATATAAGTAAGAACAAGTTTTGAACACTATGTCGAACATGTCAAACACTATGTCAAACATATCGAAAACTAAACACTTTGTTGAGAATGTCGAACACTATGTCGAAATATATGTTGACAACACTGTCGAATCACTTTGTCAAAAAATATGTCAAAAAAAAAAAGAAGTCGACAGCTATGTCAAAAACACTGTTGAGTAATATGCCAAAAACCAATCGATAGAGTGTTTTTGAAAGTTTCGACTAGAGCTTCATAGCCGTTGGAACTACTCCAAACTGACTGTGGAACTTGGCATCAAAATGGAATTTGCATCTTATTATGACATTAAAGTATGCCATTTTCTGGTATTCGGATACGATGGTAATTTCCAATTAAAAGTAATAACATTTGATCCAACCGCATTAGAGATTCAATGTCCATTTTGAATTGAATCGTTTTGGCCATGAGGAGGATCACCTCGTTAGTAGGAGGGCAGGTAAAGTTCAGGAACGAGAAGAGATTGAAAAACATGGATAATGATGTTTCTATAGAATTCTTGGGGGTGAAACCTACATCATCATGCCGGGTTAAAAGGGAAAGAAAGTCAGGGATCAAAAAAAAAAAAAAAGAAGCACGACTCACAATTGAAGAAGAAGATCTCCAAAATCCCCACCAAAACGTAAATTTATGTTGTCATCGTTTAGATTTACAGTCTTCATTTACGTCATAAATGAATATGTGAATTTATAAATTCATAAAGCACGTAAATGTACATCTTGGTGGGGCTTTTGGAGATCTTCTTTTTCAATTGTGAGCCGTGCTTCTTTTTTTTTTTTTGGGTCCTTGACTTCTTTTCCCTTTTAACCCAGCATGATGATGTAGGTTTCACCCCCAAGAATTATATAGAAACATCATTATCCATGTTCTTCAATCTCTTCTCGTTCCTGAACTTTAATAGCCCTCCTACTAACGAGGCGATCCTCCTCATGCCCGAAATGATTCAATTCAAATAGACATTGAATCTCTAATGCAATTGGATCAAAGATTATTGCTTTTAATTGGGAATTTCCATCGTATTTGAAAACTAGAAAATGGCATACTCTAATGTCATAATAAGATGCAAATTCCATTTTGATGCCAAGTTCCACAGTCAATTTGGAGTAGTTCCACAGGTATGAAGCTCCAGTTGGAACTTTCAAAAACACTCTGTCGATTGGTTTTCAACATATTGCTTGACAGTGTTTTTGACAAAGTTGTTGACTTTTTTTTGGACATATTTTTCAACAATTAATTCAAAATATTTATCGACATATTTTTCGACAAAGTGATTCAACAGTGTTGTCGACATATATTTCGACATTCTCGACAAAGTGTGTAGTTTTCGATATGTTCAATATAGTGTTTGACATAGTATTCGACATTTGTTTCGACATGTTCGATATACTGTTCGAAACTTGTTCTTACTTATAGTTCTCGACCTAGTTATCGACAGTGTTCATCATTAACATGGTTCATTAGCAAAACATGAAGCAATATGCGTAGTTAGCAACGACGAAGCTAATTTCAACTAACCCGCGTATTGTGGTCCATTGGCTTGTGAGATTTCTTCTCTATTGTGGTATCCTTCTTGCTTGAAGATGGTGGTCTAACTCGCATACATGCCATTAATGCTATTTATGCTTGAAGACAAATCGTGTTGTGTGAACTAGGAGTTTCAATCCATGAAGAAGATGAATCATGCAGTGTCGAATAAATGCGATGTTGAATGGGCAGGGAAATTCGAAGTGGAGAAGTCTTTAACGCTGCTTTAGGAGCGATGAAGTGAAGACGAATGGGAGTGGGAGAATGAATAGTCACGTAACTATTAGTTTGAGACATTTGGGTCTTTTCACCTAGTCAAACACTCTTGACCTGCTAGTTTAGCAAACAAATTTTGGCAGCTGCTATATTTGCAAAAGGCATGTAAAAAGGTGTTATTTTTACAAATTTCCCAATTTTTTTTGGAGTGCTGGGAAAATGGGGGAAGGAGGAGTGGCTCAAGCAAACACAAATGGCAATGCCTCACCATCATTGGATGTATAGTTCACTATCATCTGGTTTGCTTCCATTTAATGGCTTTCCATTTATTGAAAGTAGGTTAGTGTCAAAAATTCAACGTGCATCTACCAGTATCATTGGTGGGGAGCCTTGATCCTCCACATCCAAGTTTAGTAGGAATTTTTAACTTTCTCTTTTCACCTACATGCATTCCCGGTAGTCCTTGGTCCCATCTTTTAATCATTTGACCACTTCCAAGCTCAAACTCAATCAAGTCACCCTTTTCAAAGCTAGAATCAAACATAGTTTCATGCTTAAGTTTTCCCTGGTAATGTACTCTAATTCTGTCCCTTTTGAGGGCATGAAATTTATAGGATTCTGGCTTGTGCTTCATACCACTTTGCAACTTATATGCAACATCCGCCAACTTCTTAGCCCATGCTAAGAAAACAAAAATGAAAAGTAGAAATATTGAAGCACTAGAGTAGTTGGATTTCATCTTTTGAAGCTGCTTTCTCTCTTCCAGTTATGTGACTCCCCAGAATAATTTGCATCTTGTTTTCATCATCATCATACATTTATTCTTTGTGATGATGAATAAGATGTTCTGGTTACCTTGGCATTTGTAGAGAAGCATTCGCCTACTTTGCTTCTGCATTTCCTCAGCCTCTAATTTTGCAGCACATGCATCTTTATCTTTGGCCTATTTTGCTTGTGATTTTCTAGTAACATTAGCATTTGTAGAGAAGCATTGGCCTATTTTGTGTCGGCATTTTCTCAATCCCCGTTTTTGCAGCACATGCATCTTGATTTTTGGCTTCATTCACATCATTTTCAACTGTTAAATGAGCATTGTTAGCAGTTTCATTTTTAGCTATTCAATGAGAAAAGAATGTCATTTATAATTTTTAAAAAAATATTTTCATGTTTATTAAACTTTTGAAGGATACCCATGCATGCTGAAAATTCGTAATGTCTCCTGAAAGATATTTTGAAAAGTTAGAGGAATACACCATTGACATATTCATCCTTATAGTTTCGCATAATTCAATATTGCTTAAGCCACACACAAATTCTAATATCTCTATAAAAATAACTTGCATAAATTTTGGAGGATGTGAATTTTAATATTTTTTTGGTCGATTTTCTAAAAACCATTTGGGGAAAGTTTTTTTTTTTTTTGTTATTGTTACTGTTTAGTTAATGATTCGCATTGCATTTAAATAGGTAACAACATTCAAGGTTTGAGAGATTTCTCTCCCTTGACCCGAACCAATTACTTCATCCATTCCAAAAAAAAGAGTATAGTTTAAAAAAATTTTGTTTGTTCCAAAAAAGAGTCCACTTTTGATGTGCAATTTTTATATTATCTTTATTAATAATGACATTGTAGAACCCAAAATAAAAAGTAAAGATAAAAATATAAAAGTATAAATTTAATAGTGTATTAAATGTGTAAGACCTTGTAATATAAAAAAATATTAAATCAAAAGTGGAATTTGTTTTTGAAACGAAAGTAGTATTAATTATTAAAAAAAGTTTTACAATGTCCAGTGACTTTTCTTCTCTTTTTAGTGCCTTTGTGGGGCTTATGTTTCTGTCTTTCAGCTTTTTCTCTTATTATTAATTAACAAGCACATAATTAGAGTCTAAAAGGTAGCATAAAGCCAAAAGCATGCATTAACCATTTTTCTGAAAACCTTGTCACCAATCATTAGCATGTCTAGTGCATTAACACCATGATTAAGCTTAACAGGAAATTTTCCAAGCTTTTAGAAGTCATTAAGAATCCTCTCCCTTCCAGCCTTCGACTCTTCCTTCTTATTTCCTAACCGAACCAACATCAACCTAAACACCTTTGTTTCTATAACTAGAACCGAATGTAACAATAGATAGTTCCTTTTATTATTCAGATATCTTACAATGGCACAAATCCATGTATCTGACAGAAGAAGCAAGCAAAAACAAGGGTTTTGTAGCCGACTATCCATAAAAAACAACCAAATCTTTAGCTTAAAACAAGAATCCAACAAGAATATTAAATTCTAAGTAGTGATAACAAATAGATCTATGTCATTTGTGGTCGGTTTCTGCATTTTACAAATCTTATTGCTTGCTTATGATTTCGGCTTCTCCTTGGAGCTGGGAAGAACCTTCATTTTTCTGTAACTGGGCTCATTGTGTCTTTTTCTTTTTTTTGCAAGTTGAAGGAAACTTTGGTAGATTGAATTGAGGGATGGACCATAGGGAGTTATCTAACCTTGATAGTGAATTTGAAGTGTTTGGACTCTTTCAAAAAATAAAGCTATCAAAGGAGGAAGGAGAAGGTGTGACCTTGGAGAAGAAGATGTCAAAGGAAGTAAGGAGGAGTGCGAGAGAAGTTTGATTGGGCAAATCTTTGGGGCAAAAAAGGTGAACTTCAATGTGAGTAACACATTGCAGAATCTATGGCCGACTACTGCACCATTTCTCACACGAGAGTTGGGAGCAAACACTAACTATTTTGTGTTCAAGAATAAAGCCGACAAACAGAAGGTTCTTCAAGGCAAAGGTTGGACCTTTGATCAGCAATACATCATTTTGAGGGAGTGGAATGATCAACTGCAGCTAAACCAACGCAACTTCTATTCGATTGAACTGTGGGTGCAAGCTTGGAACCTCCCAATATAGTGGTTGACAAGGGAGACGGGGCTCAAGATTGGGAGACTATTTCAGAGCGTGAGTGATGTATGGATCTCAGACACGGATAGTAAAGAAGGACAGTAGTTGAAATTGTTGGTATTTATTGACCTCTGCAAACCACTATTACGAGGTATGGTTTTGAAGCTACAAAATAGATCTTGTTGGATCTCCTTCAAATATGAAAAATTTGCTGCTTTTTGTCATTATTGTGGAAGGGTTGGCTATGGGGACGGATGTGCCAATATAGAAAAGAGGATATCCGTAGGAATGTTCTAAAAGAAGGGGAGTTTGGGGAATGGTTGCGGGCTAGAGGGAGCAAAACAAATGTGAAAGAGAAAGAAAAAAGAGAAGAAGAAAAAGGGAGGAGAGGGGGACAATAATGTACTGATATTGGAGGAAATGAAGGAGAAGATAGGAGTAGACTCAAGTGGTGTGCTGCTGGAAATGGAGGGTGGGGAGTCCAACGACCAATTGGATAGGGATAATTTACAAAGAAAACTTGTGGAGGAGAAGGCTAACATGTGTGCGGAAGGACCAACCACGGAAGAAAACAAAAACCTTGAGCATGGACAAACGTCTAGATTCAAACCAATTGGGAGGAACCTAGTAGGCTACTATAAGGATGTATACACAACGCAGCAACATGAAGCTACTAGGGACTACCAAGTGCTAAACATGGAAGGGAGTCAAGAGGAAAGTGGAGCTAAAGTTGGGACTCCATAGAAATTGAAAAAGAATATGCAGAAGATGTTCACAAGCAGAATGATCTAGTGAGAGTATTGGTCAACATACCAATTGCTTGTGATCATACGGGAAAAGGGCTTTTAATAGCAAATATAGAGAGGAAAAGTAGTGGACCACCTGCGGTAGAAAGAGGTAAAGAAAGAGCTTCAAGCTAGGGCAAAAAGTGGACAAGGGCTAAAAAGAAAAAGGTTGTGGAAGAAAAAATTCTAGTGAAGCCATTAAGAGTGGTCCAACCGAAGGAAGGAAAGGAGATGAGATCTCATTGATGAGGAAAAGGAAGTGATGGAAGAAGAGGATTTAAGACTTGAGATAAGAATGCTGTCTGTAGCTGGCGAGAGGAAAAAACTGAAGGTGGGGGCGACTAGCCTGGAATGGTCCCAAATAGATTTATGAAAGTAAGTGTATAAAATTGTAGAGGTTTGGCCGGACATTCTACAATTTCCCAGCTGAAAGAGATAGTGAGATCCCACCACCCAGATTTAGTATTCGTTTCAGAAACTAAAATGAAGAGACGTTTTGTCACAACTGTGTATAGAAGACTCCATTTTCACAATAGATGGAGGACGATGGAGCCAGAAGGAATTACAGAATGGCTCCCAGCATGTTGGTTGGAAGAGGTAATAGTGTCCAAAATAATCACTACACATTTTAGTATCCAGTTAGAGTGCACAATGGTAAGAGAAAGTAGGAAGTTTTGGGCAATGTGCATATATGTTAGTACAGACCCAAAATGAAGGGAGGAATAATGTCGGTATTTGAAAAGTCAAATACCGACAATTATAGGAGGAGACTAAATGACCTAGTCCATGGAGATGAGAAAAAAGGAGGGCGCCTAAGAGCAGAGTCCAGTTTTGTGGATTTTAAAGGTTTCATTAGCAGGATGGAAATGAGGGAGCTAGGTTTTGTTGGCAGAAAATTTACGTAGGCCAATAATAGGGAATGGAAAGAATTTGTCTAGGAGAGATTAGATCGATTCTTTGGAGACCCCCAACGGATGTTGGAGAACCAAGGTGCCAAAGTGTATCATATTGAAAAAGAATCATCAAATCACCCCCTACTACTACTAGATACATGTCCAGCTAAATAGAAGGTCCATAGGAGGTTTGTATTTAATAAAAGATGGATTAAGAAGAAGGAGGCACAAAAGATAATTACAAAGGCATGGGGCCAAGCTCAAAGGGGAGCCCTAGTGTACCAAGTTTGCTCAAAGATCAAGTAGTGCAAGAGAGAGCTACTAGGCGCAAACAAGAATCCAATTCAACGAAGGAGACTGCAAAGGTGAAAGAAAAATTAGAAGAGCTAAGACAGAAGGAGAGTAATAGGGATTGGAATGAGTGGAGTCGACTCAAAGCCCAACTAGCCATTGCATATAGAGAGGAAGAGACATACTGGAGACAAAAGGCCAGGGTCCAATACCTAAGAGAAGGGGATAGGAATACCAAGTTCTTCTATGCATGCACGGTGAGTAGAAGGAGACAGAATACTATCAATACACTAGTTAGGGGAGATGGTCATCCTTGTGATAAACCGGAGGAGCTAAATGAGGAGATTGTGGCGTTTTACCAGCAATTGTTTACTTCTTCTCATCCACAACAGTTTCACGAAAGGTTAGATGGCATCCCACGGTTTATCACCAAAGTAATGAACCAAAGATTGACTCAACCAGTGGAGGAAGATGAGATAAAAAAAAATATCTTTTTCAAATGCACCCTAATAAAGCTCTCGGCCAAGATGGTATGACTAATTTTTTTTCCAGTCTTATTGGAATGTGGTGAAAATGGATATTTGTAATGCTATTAAAATTTTTTTTGTTAAAAGGAAACCACTGAAACTAATGAACCACATTTTAATTACTCTAATCCCAAAATTGAAATATCCCACTTCAATTACTCATTATAGACCAATTAGCTTGTGTAATATTATGTAGAAGATTATTTCTAAGATTTTGGCTGAAAGACTGAAAATCTGCCTCCATAAATACATTAGTCCCTGCCAAGCAACATTCATTCATGGGAGACAAATTTTAGATAATGTGGTAATTGCTCATGAGTGTGTACACACATTATACTCGAGGTATAAAGGGAAAAAGGGTTTATGGCATTGAAGTTAGATATGGCTGAGGCCTATGATAGAGTAGAATGGAATTTCCTGTATGAGGTCCTTGGGAAAATGGGGTTTTTTGGCACTTTTATAAACTGGATTAGACAATGCATTAGCTTCTTTAATTTCTCAATAAACATAAATGGAGAGAGATGTGGCTATATCCAACCATCAAGAGGTCTGAGACAGGGGGATCCAATATCATTGCACTTGTTCCTAATCATTTTTTAAGCCTTTTCAAATATGATTAGGTAGGTAAAGTTAAGAGGTGAATATAAAGGAATGAGAGTGATACGAATCTTAAACCAAAGAATAATAATTTGAACCTATACCAGAGTGTTGGTCCTAGTATCATCCTCAAGGTTGAACTAGTCTTCCTTTAGCAAGACACCAACTCCAAGATCTGAAGAAGGACTTTGCTTTTGTCCACTTGACACCCAATGGAATTATCAAAGACCTAAAAATGTGAACTTTGACTATCCTTGGAACCAACCGGCACAATCAGGTTATTGAGGGAAAGAAACTTAATAAACTAGCTTAAACATGAACCTAAGAGGCTATCCTTAAAGACTCAAAACAAGTTCTAAAATAGAACTCAAAGAAAAAGCACAAAGCTCTCAAGTTTGTATTGTCAAAATTCTGTTCGTCTCTTGGCCGAATGGCCTTTATTTATAGAACTACAAAGTGCAGCCAAGGTGACGTAATCTATCCTCTAATAGGATTAGAATCCCTTGCCTCTTAGAAATTTAATTACTTAAAAGAAAAGACTCCTAATCTAATAAAAAGAAAGAACCAATAAAATTGCCTAAAACTACTTCAAGGCTGGTTTGGATTGAGTTGGCAAAGAGTTGGAGTTGTATTTGGATTTGGCCAAGTTTGATTTCGTCCAGGCTTGAAGTGGATGTGAAAGCTTCTTTATATTTCATGGCTATGAATTTGGAAGCTTCTAATGTAGCTCATGATCAAGTAGTGGCAATACTTGATTCATCATTTACAGCACTAAGTAGAATGAGACTTGATGACTCACAACCGGAAGTCCTTGTTGCCTTAGTGTCTTGAGCTTCAAATACTTCGGCTATAAGCACTGCTAAAGCAGTTTGCATTCTCTTAGTTCTTGACCTAATCATAGGCCTTCCCATGCCTTGTAAAGGCTCAAACTTTGAACGCCTCATTGATGAAGTTTTAGCCTCATCTTTGGCGTCATGTTCACGTTCGGCTACTTGAGTAGTTGTAGTTGTCTCGGACCTTGGATTTTCATCAGTCCTTCCTTCTTTGAAAGGACTCACCCTCAAGTCCATAAACTCGTCATCAAATTCAAACAAAGAAAGATTAGAGACATTAAATGCAGCACTACCTCCATTGATAAGAACCTTACCCCAACAGGAGTAAAACCCGAATCTTACCAGAGTTGTAGGTTCCCGAACCGTCCTTCTTGTTGAACTGCTTTCTTTGAGGCAACACCCAACCCCAACCTGTGGATTGAACCCTGCCTATAGCCTCTATAACCCCGCGAGCAATACCCCAAAACCCCAACGATTTGAAGCTACCCAACGGAACTAAGAAGTGCGCACAAAGCCTCGAGAGAAAGAAACTCAAGGATTCAGCTTTTGAATTGAATCTAATTGACTCTCCCGAATATACCCAAACAAGTTCTTTCTTAGATCTAGAAGAAAAGCACGTAAGGCTCTCAGGTTTGTAATTTTCTTAAGTTGTCTTCAAAGTGGCGGCTGAATGGCCTTTAAATAAGGTACAAGTGTGGCCAAGCTGATTCAAAGCCCACTAGGATTTGGATTGCTTGCCTTTAATTGACAAATTCAGCCCTCTCACTAAATAAATAATTAAATCCTAACCCAACTAGGACTGGCTTAATAAATAAATCCTATTCCAACACGTAAAAAGAAATAACTACTAGAACAAAATAAAATAAAATAAAATAAATGATTACATGACCGAAATTATGGATTGTTCACAACACTTAGTACATTAACACTCGGTCATGTTGAAGAAGCTTCTCCTCCTTGGCATGTACTTCACGTATGAGGTGAGCCAAAGCTTCTTGCATTTTCCTTGTACGTGACCCCGTCATTGGACTACTCATGTCACGTAAAAGGTCTTGTGAGCAACGTGCGGGTATAAACACTTGATCATACACAGCTTGCACGTCCTTCTCTCCATTATGGCCGTTTGCGCGATTCTTATCTTCATCATCGATAGTCACTTGGAAGGACAAGTTGGTATGCATTCTCACCCATGCGGGCAATAACTTGGAAAGGACCATCTCCTCAAGGATGAAGCTTAGTCCTTACTTGCGTTCTCTCTCTATTAGCAACTTGAGCATAATGTTCTTTCTTTTTGATGATTTGAAGGCGTATCTTTTCATGTAAATCTTGAACAAACTTAACCTTAGCTGCACCATAAAAATTTATTTGCTCATTGCTTGGCAATGGCACTAAGTCAAGAGGGGTTTGTGGTTTAAAACCAAGCAACCTAGTTTCACACAAGACACTTAGAAAAAATTTAATACGCTTCACATGCTCTTCTAAGCTCTTGCTATACATGAGAATGTTATCAAAGTACACAACAAATTTTCCTTTAAATTGCCTAAGTACATGATTCATGAGTCCTATGAATGTGCTAGGTGCATTAATTAATCCAAAAGGCATGGCTAACCTTTCATACAAACTAAATTTAGTTTTACAAGCAGTTTGCCATTCATTTCCATCTTTAAAGTGTATTTGATGATATTCACTCATACGGTCATTTTTAATATACATTTTATAACCATGCAATTCTTCAAACATGTTATTAAGGCGAGGTATTGGATGTCTATACTTAATTATAATTTTATTTACAGGTTTACAATCAGTACTCATTCTCCACATACTTTCCTTCTTTAGAACAAGGTTGACTGGAACTGCACATGGACTAAGACTTTCTCGTACATGACCTTTATTTAGCAATGCCTCAACTTGTTGTTGGAGCTCTTTGGTTTCTTCAGGGTTGGCTCGGTAGGCAGATCGGTTGGGAATTACTGCACTAGGAACGAAGTCTATTTGATGTTCAATTCCCCTTAAAAGTGGTAGTCCTTTAGGGAGATCTTCCGGAAAGACATCTTCGTACTCCTGCAAAACAACTTTGACTTGCGAAGGCAAGTCACTTGGTAGCTCATCAGTAGTAGATAAAACTTCTTAAAAATTATTTGGCACCAACTCTTTACTTACATTTAAAATTCTATCAACATCATTTATGCAAGTAGAGAAACTACCTTTAAAATTTTCAGCTGATGGCTGGATACCTTCGGTTTCACTCATGAGAACCGAAGCCTTACATTTAGAAGTTGAAGGAATTTGTTTACTCATGGTTTGAGCAGAATTTGGACCTTCTTCAACCTTCTTTTGTTCTTTTATCCACTCCATGTGCTTCACTCTTTGTTGTTGATGAAGCTTACTAATTTCTGAAGGTGGCAACGGTGCTAGTATGAAGGCTTTTCCATCCTTATTAAGATTATACTTATTTGTCCTCCCGAAATGAATTGCATTGCAATCATTCTCCCAAGGTCGTCCTAATAGTAGGTGAGTAGCTTGCATAGGAACAACATCACAAAGAACTTGGCCAATAAAATTTCCAATTCGAAAACTTACCAAGGTTTGCTTTGTGACATGGAGTGATCCACTTTGATTCATCCATTGTAATCTGTATGGCTTTGGATGCAAGGAACATTTGAGCTTTAATTTATCTACAAGATAAGTAGAAGCTAAGTTAGTACATGATCCTCCATCAATAATCAACATATAAATTTGTTCCTTAATTAAACATTTAGAGTGGAAAAGATTTATCCATTGATTCTCGATGTCTTCCTCGGGTGGAGCACTCAAAGCTCTCATTGTAACCAAACATTCTCCAGTTGTTTGATCCTCTTCATGCCTCCGATGTTTATTAACATCACTTGCAGCCATATCTTCATCTAGACCATTTGACTCCTCCTCACTCTTACCTTCATAGGTTCTATCATTTAAGATAGTCATGGTTCGAGAGTTTGGACATTGAGAAGTCACATGTCCTCGACTAAGCACCTAAAACACTGGATAGAAGAACTATTGTTAGAACTACTTGAACTGGACGAAAGTTTAGGGTTACTTACCTTTAAAAAAGTTTGTGGTGTAAACTTCTTCCCATTTGCTGGCTTGGACACTTCCTTTGCGGAGGCAACTTGAGCCTTTGAGACTTCCATTCGATCAATACTCCTTTGGATTGATTCTAGAGCTGAAGCTAAGGCTTTACGATAGTCTTTCATGTCTTTTTCTTATTCTTTTGGGTTTGAGAACATCTCTGCATAAGCAATGTTAGTAATAAAGATTTCCTACCTCGCTTCCCTCTAACCAATTGCCCAATGTATGAGACTCTCACCAATGTAAGGCTGAACTCTCTTTTTATAGTAATGGGGTTGATGAGTAGGTCCACCCACACTCAATCACTTTTCTAAGAGTTTTAATCCAAAACAAGCTTCAAAAGTCTCACAAAAATAGACAATTAAATTCAAGTTAAAGCAAGAATAAAATCTTTAGAGGTCAAGAAAGGCAAGAATTCAAAGATAACATTCTGAGAACAAGAAACAACTATGAAGTCAACAAAAAAGAACAAGAACTTGAACAAGAAGATAGTTTTTGGTTGAAATTTTGCAAAGAACGGGAAAACAAAATTCTGGCAGAAAAAGAATGACTCAATGTTGTTCTTTATATGCTTGTGGTGAAGTAAAATTGGTGAATATGATTATGTCTTTGCTCAGTAGATCAAACCAAACTCAGACTTCACAACAACTTGCAATTCTAGACAAAAACCAAGTCCAAGCAGTCTTCGGTTTTCCTTCAAGAATTCTTTCACAACAAGCTTCTAAATTTCAGCAGCCAATACCACAACTTAGGGCACAATATTGAAATCACAATTCAACAATTCAAAGCCCTTTAATCAAGAAATATACTCACAACTGAAATCAAAGTGCTAAACCAGGCAGAATTCGGACTTCAGGATTTTCTGGATTCTTCAGCTTTCTGGACGGTTTTCTTTCACAGGGAAAGCAGCAAAAATTCTGGCAACCAATTTCACTCCTTGTAGCGCAATATTATCATAAATGAAGTAGGTTTAAATCTCCTTAATCAAGTTGATATTCGCAACTGAATCAACAAGACACAGAAACGGGCAGAATTCGGCAATCGGTTTCTCAGTTTCTGGACAACATTTATTTCACAGGGAGTTGCTAAATTTCGGCTGGTTTTTTACAACTTTGAAACATAATTTTGGCAACAAATTGAAGACCTTTTAATCAGAAAATAATCACAAAAACAACTTGATCAAGGATCAAGAAGAATCGGGCAGAATTCAGAAATAAAGCTGGGGTTTTTGGTTTGTGGCTGCTCTCGGTTTTTAGCAAGAATTGGCTATTGGTTTCACGATTTTCACAGACCAATTCTATAGCACAATTAAAGAATATGAAACCTTCTTTATTGGTTAATAATCACACAAAGAAACAATGCAAAATCCAGGCAGAAATCAGGTTTAAGAACAAAGGCAGAAAGTTGGGTTTTCTAAATTTTTCTTCTTAGCTATGGGTTTCAGGATTTTGCAGCATTTTTCTTCATGTTTTACAGCACAAATTGATAGTAAATTTCAAGAAGAAGAATTCTTCTTACTCAGGTAATAAGCACATGAAGGTATAATGTAAAAATCTGGGCAAAATTCGAACAAGAAATCAAACAAAAAAGTCGGCTTTTGGCTGAACTTTTCTTTCTTCACAAGTTTCAATTTTTCTCCAGCAATTTGATCAACACAATTTTGAAAATCCAAGGTCTCCTTTATCAATCAATATTCACAAGGAAATATAGCACAAGAACCAGGGTTTAAAACACGAAAAAGGAGAAGAAAAGAAACTGATCATGCGACGGGAAAACTGAAGAAAAACTGGACAAATTTTCGAATTGAATTTTTTTACAATGTTTGGAACTTCTTTTTGTTTGGTTTTCAACATAGAATTAAGAAGATAATTACAAGACGTTATGGACAGAAACAAGACTCAGATATATGAAACAAAATGCGGAAAAAAAACAAGAACAAAACAGAAACAAAACACAAGGGATATGAACAACTTTCAAGGAGCAACCCAAAGGCAGCTCTGATACCAAATTGATACGAATTTTAAACCAAAGAATAATAATTCGAACTAGTATCTTCCTTTAGGTTGAACTAGTCTTCCTTTAGCAACACACCAACTCCAAGATCTGAAGAAGGACCTTGCTTTTGTCCACTTGACACCCAATGGAATTATCAAAGACCCAAAATGTGAACTTTGACTATCCTTCGAACCAACCGGCATACTCAGATTATTGAGGGAAAGAAACTCAATAAACTAGCTTAAATATGAACCTAAAAGGCTATCCTCAAAGACTCAAAACAAGTTCTAAACTAGAACTCAAAGAAAAAACACAAAGCTCTCAAGTTTGTATTGTCAAAATTCTGTTCGTCTCTTGGCCGAATGGCCTTTATTTATAGAACTACAAAGTGCGGCCAAGGTGACCTAATCTATCCTATAAAAGGATTAGAATCCCTTGCCACTTAGAAATCTAATTACTTAAAAGAAAAGACTCCTAATCTAATAAAAAGAAACAACCAATAAAATTGCCTCAAACTACTTCAAGGCTGGTTTGGATTGAGTTGGCCGAGAGTTGGAGTTGTCTTTGGATTTGGCCAAGTTTGATTTCGTCAAGGCTTGAAGTGGACGTGGAAGCTTCTTTATATTTCATGGCTATGAATTTGGAACCTTCTAATGTAGCTCATGATCAAGTAGTGGCAATATTTGATCCATCATTTACAACACTAAGTAGAATGAGACTTGATGACTCACAACCGGAAGTCCTTGCTGCCTTAGTATCTTGAGCTTCAAATACTTTGGCTATAAGCATTGCTAAAGCAGCTTGCATTATCTTGGTTCTTGACCTAGTCATAGGTCCTCCCATGCCTTGTAAAGGCTCAAACTTTGAACACCTCATTGATGAAGTTTTAGCCTCATATTTGGCATCATGTTCACGTTCGGCTACTTGAGGAGTTTTAGTTGTCTCGGACCTTGAATTTTTATCAGAGAGTGTGCAAGCAAGGGCCACTAATCACTCACCTTTTATTAGCAGATGATTCCCCTTTATTTGGTAAAGAAGATATTAAGCAAGAAAGGAGAGTGAAGAGTCTATTGGATAAATATAGTAGGTTCTCCAGCCTGTTGGTCAGTCTTGACAAGTCGACAATTTTCTATAGCAGGAATCTGACAAAGGAGACCAAGGAGGAAATATGCCGAACTCTGGATGGGATCAAGGAGCAATGAAATGCCAAATGCTTGGGCCTCCCAATGTATATAGGAAGGTCTAAGCATGAGATGTTTGCATATGTTGTGGAAAGTGTGAAAAACAGAATCATGAGCTGGAAAAACAAGTTTCTTAACTTGGCAGGGAAAGAAGTTCTCATCAAGGCAATAATCGATTTATTACTAACATTTGTGATGGCTTGCTTTAAAATGCCATCTAATCTAATATCTGCCAGGATATTGTTAAAAATACGGCAAAATTCTGGTGGGGGGAAAAAGAAGACAATAGGCCAAGAATCCATTGGAAAGCTTTGATGGACCTGACTAAGTTCAAAGAGGATGAGGATTTGGGCTTCAAGAACATACAAGTGTTTAATGAAGCATTGCTAGCCAAGCAGCTTTGGAGATTGATTACTCAACCTAACCTCCTCATGAGCAAGGTGATGAAGGCTAAGTATTTTCCAAGCAAGGGGCTATTGTCGGTAAAAAGTAAAGGCAATACTTCCTAGCTGTGGAAAAGCTGGATGGGGGCTAGGTATACCATACAAAGTGGTGCAAGATATCAAGTGGGAGATGGCAAGTCTATCAGGACCTGGGATCATTCATGGATTCCCGGAAAGAGGAAAGGAAAGCCCACCCCTCTACATGCTAATGTGGAGCAAGCTACTTGGGTCAGTTAGCTGATGAATCCGCAAGGGACTGACTGGGATAAAGAACGGATTGGGCAAAGCTTCAATAGCTTCAATGCTGAGGCCATAAAAAAAAATCCCAATCAAAAGGGATGGAAGTAGAGACAAACTGATTTGGCAGCATAGTAAGCAAGAAGTATACACAATATAGTCAGCATATTAGCAGGCAGTGAAAAACCACTAGTAGCAACACCAAAGAGCAAAGTGTAGCACAATGAGAGGATTGACGAGAGTTGTATGGAGGACCAACTGGAAATTAGGCATTAAGGGGAAATTGAAACACTTCATTTGGAGGTGCTAGCATGACATTCTACTAACAAAGGACCAGTTGGTGAAAAGAGGTATCCAAGAAGATCCTATATGTCATATGTGTGGGGAGGAAGTGGAAACATTGGAGCATATCTTACTTAGTTGCCGTAGAGCAAGGATGGTTTGGAAAATAGTTTCAATGAAATGGAAGAATTTGGAGACACAAAAATGGAACTTAAAAAATTGGTGGCAGAACATTTGTGCAAAGGAAACAAATGACATTTGGTATAAAACCCAACTGATGGTATATATTCTATGGATACTCTAGAAAATAGGGAATCTTTGGTTATTCCAGAAAGAGTGGAGGGAAGAAAAGATAGTAGTGGATGTAGCCATGAATGAATGGTTGGACTTTCGAGCATTGAGGGAAAGGGAAACCGATGCTAGCTCTAGCACTTGAAGTAAAATGAAATAGGGACTAGAAGCATATGAATGTAGGAAATCAAATATGGCATGCAACGAAATTTTAAAATTTTTATTTCTTCCAAGGATCCTTACGAAGTGATTTTAAACCGGTAGTGAAGTGTTTTATCTTATCGGTAGCGGTTGAACTTTCTTTTGAAGACTTTAGCTTGTCGAATTACAGCAACACTCAGCAGAGCCTTACCTCTATGGTATCCACACAATCATCTCCAAGTTCCAATTTAATTTTCATACAATTAACCAAAAGAAGAAGCAGCAAAATCCGAAGGTGCTAGCCCAAAATTCTGTTTTCTATTTTTCAGGTTTGAACTTCTCTAAGTTTTGGTTTTTCTCCTTGTCTCTTGGACAAGAAGGCAGCTACTATTTTTATCTAAGAATATCTAAAGTGCTGCTTATGTTTTTTCTTGAAAAGCGGTTTCTATTTCTTCACAAGCAATAGCCAAAATAGTTTTCAAAACAAGCAAGAGAATGATCGACTTCTTGGTTTTCTGTTTTGCTACAGAATTTTTCTTCACAAAACAAAAACAAATGATTTCATGGCTTTTGATGCAGCAAGACTAACGTGTTTTTGTTTTTCACATTTTGGTTGAAAGGTTGCTAAAATTATAAGTCCAAATATATAGAAAATAGATTAGGGTAAAACTTATTCTAAAGAGTTTTACTTGAATTCCAAGTTCTAATATATTTTTGGAACTTTCTAAATTTCAGCCTTCTAAATTTTATTTGCTACCAAAATAAGAATCCCATTCTTATTTTACTTTCTAATTTTTGGCCCTCACTTGTATTAATAAATCCAAAACTACTTCGGATTTATTAACACAAAACCAAAACTATTTAGAATCCACAACCAAATACTGATTTAAACCGGAAACCCTATAGAGTCCTATTCGCAATAGGATTCTTAAATTAACCAAAATTCATCACATTAATTTTACACTTCTTTTCGATACAATCTTTGCATTTCTTGATTCCCAAGTAGACGCATCTAAGCAAATGAACTCGATATCACATATTAACTCATTGGAGCATGGCTATGCATTTTATCCTATCTTGACCACTCAACATCCCTCTACATGATTAATTACATATCCAATTGCCATTTTTATGGTTCACTTTATTACGGATAACATTAGTAGCATCAAAACATGCAACTCCTCATGTTGGGATCTTTGGTGATCTCATGTCTAAGGATCACTTACACCATTATAACAATGAGAAATGCTTATGACACATCATATAATAATCCATATAGCATTTCTCATGGCGGGTTGATCCAGTACATAGTTCTCTAACATGTACCTATGTGTTGACTTGATATCTCATATCATGACACATTTCATCAGTCACTACACATATGTCTTAATGCATTATTATTGTCCTATTAACGATAATACTTGACTAGGGATAATTTTAGAATAATTAAATTCTTGAGATATTATCATATTTATTTATAAAGAGCAGATGTAGAATAAAACATAATAATAACAAATTGCGATATATTAAAATATTATGATATATATATATGCCCAAACAATCATCACATGATTGGTCTTTAGGGCATAATCCAACGAACTCCCACTTACGCTAAGACTAATCAGTAATGTCACTAATGAGTAATAATCTAGCATGACGATCATGTCTCTGTTGCATCAGAGATTTTGTCAATGGGTCAATGTTGTTATCATCAGTTGGTATTTTGTATATCTTCACATCTTCTCTCTCAATCATCTTTCAGATGAGATGGAAGTACCAAAGTATATGTTTGGATCATTTGTGAGATTTGGGTTCTCTAACCTGTGTAATGGCTTCATTGTCATCACAATAGAGCTCAATTGGATGGCTAATATTAGATACAAAGTTCGGTTATGAACCCTTTTGATCCAAACGACCTTTTTGCTTCGTCTAAAGCAATGATATACTCAGTATCTATAGTAGAATCGGCTAGTGTAGCCTGCTTTGAATTTTTCCAACTCACAGTACTAGCATTTAGGCAAAACACATAACCCCACTAAGATCTATATTCATCTTTATCGGTTTGGAAGCTTGTGTCAGTGTAACCAATTGCATTGAGCTCTTCCTCACCTCCATATATCAAGAATGTCTCCTTAGTCATTCTCAAGTACTTAAGGATATTTTTAACAGTGATCCAGTACGTTCACCGGGATCCACTTGATATCTACTTGTTACACTCAAAGCATATGAGACATCGGAACGTGTACATAGCATACATGACAAATCCAATAACTGATGCATATGGAACTTTACTCATGTGTTGTCTCTCTTCTTGTGTTGAAGGACACTGTTCATTCGAGAGAGTAAATCCATGCCCTATAGGCAAGAATCCTTTCTCAAAATCTTGCATGCTAAACCTCTTTAGCACTTTATCTATCTTTGTACTTTGACTTAGGCCAATCAATCTCTTTGATCTATCTTTATAGATCTTAACATCTAATAAATAGGTTGCCTCACCTAAGTCTTTTATTGAAAAAAAACTTCCCAACCAAGTCTTTACAGATTGTAAAGAAGGAATGTCATTCCCAATAAGTAGTATGTCATCCACATACAATACCAAGAAGACAACAATGCTCCCACTAACCTTATTGTAGACACAAGGTTCATTTTCATTCTTGATAAAACCAAACTCTTTGATTGCATCATCAAATGGAAGATTCCAACTTCGAGAAGCTTGCTTTAATCTATAAATGGATTGTTGTAGCTTACAAACATTTGTAGCATTTTCTGGATCGACAAAATCCTCGGGTTGTGTCATGTACACATCATCGAGAAGATTTCCATTAAGGAAAGTAGTTTTAGCATCTATTTGCCAGATTTCATAATCATGGCATGTAGCTATTGCAAACAAGATCCTAATGGATTTAAGCATAGCAACTGGTGAAAAGGTGTCGTCATAGTCTATACCAAGAATTTTCTTAAAACCTTTATCAATCAATTGCCCCTTAAAAGAACCATCCACGTTGGTTTTCTTCTTGAAGACCCATTTGCACCCTATGAGTTTTACCCCTTCAGGTGAATCAACCAAAGTCCATACTTGGTTTCTATACATGGATTCTATCTCAGATCTCATGGCTTCAAACCATTTCTCAGAATCCGGCCTCGATATAGCTTGTGATAGGTTGTGGGCTCATCTTGATCAATTATCAAGATGTCATCATTCTGAGTTACCAGAAATCCATATCTTTGTGGCTCACGATGAATCTTAGTGGACCTACGTGGGGCTTATGTCTCTTGAGCAGGTACTTGTTTCACAACAGCTTGTGATGTTAGCTCAATTTCCATCTTATCAAGTTCATTGCTGTTTTGTGGTTCTTAAACTTCTTCAAATTCCATTTGTCTTCCACTGGATTTTTTGGAAATAAACTCCTTTCTAGAAAAACACCAGTCTGAGCAACAAACACTTTGTTCTCATTAGGATTATAGAAATAGTATCCTTTCGTTTCTTTGGGATACCCCACAAAATTACACTTACTAGATTTAGGTCCAAGTTTGTCAGAGACTTGACATATAACGTAAACCTCACATTCCCAAATCTTCATAAAAAATATACTAGGACACTTCCCAGTCCATATCTAATATGGTGTCTTTTGAATTGATTTAGATGGAACTCGGTTTCGTGTGAAAGTGGTTGTTAGCAACGCATGTCCCCAAAAGGAATTTGGAAGATCTGCATGACTCATCATGGATCGAACCATGTCTAACAAAGTTCGATTTCTCCTCTTAGATACACCATTCCATTGTGGTGTTCTAGGAGGAGTGAGCTGTGAGACTATTCCACACTCTTTTGTATATTCATCAAACTCTTGGCTTAAATATTCACCTTCTCAATCAGATCGAAGTACTTTAATACTCTTTCCAAGTTGGGTTTGTACTTCATTCTTGAATTCTTTGAACTTTTCAAATGATTCCGACTTGTTTCTCACAAGATACACACAACCATATCTACTGAAGTCATCAGTAAATGTAATGAAGTATTAAAACCACCTCTAGCTTGCGTATTTAATAGTCCACATACATCTATATGTATTAGTTCTAATTAATTACTTGCCCTTTCAGCATGTTTTGTGAAAGGGACTTTAGTCATCTTTCCTAATAAACATGATTCATATGTCTCGTACGATTCAAAATCGAATGACTCAAAAAATTTATCTTTATGGAGTTTGGAAATGCAATTCTCGTTCATGTGGCCCAGAGGAGAATGCCAGAGATAAGTCGGATTAAAATGATCTAATTTAATCCTTTTAGTATTTACGTTATAGAAGGCATGTTAAGAATTCGGACATAAAATCTTTGAACTAGTTGTGCACTACCATAAAAGATTTCATTTAAATAAAAGAGCAACAATTGTCCTTTATTATAAATGGATATCCAACCTTGTCTGAACAAGAAATGGAAATAATACTCTTAGTAATAGAAGGCACGTAATAAAATTTATCTAATTCTAAAACAAGCCTTGAGGGCAAATTAAAGACATATGTCCCTACAGCTAATGCAGGAACCCTTGTTCCATTTCCCATTCATAGGTCGACTTTGCCTTTAGCTAAAGTCTTACTTACTTTTAGTTCGTACACATTCACACAAATATGTGAATCACATCCGGTGTCTAATACCCTTGATGAAAAAGTAGATGACTTAACCTCTATAACATGAGTACCTGAAGTGGAAGTTTCGTTTCTCTTTTTCTTAAGATCCTCTAGGTAAACTTTATAGTTTCTTTTCCAATGTTTGGTCTCACTGCAACAGTAGCGGCTCCCTTCCTTAGTTACTTTTCTTTCGGTTCCTCAGGTAAGGATTCCTTTAAGACATATCATTTTTCTCTTACTTGAGACTATTCTCAAGCTCCTGTATAATCCAAGAAGTCCGTCCCATTCAACTTCTCCTTCTCAAGGACATATCGCAATAATAGTATATTAGTGTTAGTGTTTGATGCCATGGTTATCTACAATAGAAATATGAAAAATAGTATCATAAATGCAAACATTTAATATTTTCTTTTTTTAAAGGTTACTCCCACTATTTCCCTCAAATTAATAACCTTCGATATTAATTTGGAAAGTTTAATCTAATTAACTTTCTAGTGGGCCAAGATCCATATTGGATCTAATTTTGAGTTAGCTATGGCTAATCACCCAAAACTCGCCTATTTAGGTAGACAGCACTTGTCAATTGTATCCCATACAACTCTTGGATAGTTGGGTGAACAACTCTTGTTCTAACTTATCTAATAAGCCAAGGCCCAACTCTATGCCTCTAGGTCAAAATCCTATTGAGTCCACCTAGTTAAGTCAAATCCAACAATTAGCAGTTGAATATTACTATTATCTTGTCGCGTCTCACTAAGATTTACCACGGCACCTTGCTTTGGCAAACCTACACATAGTCAATCAAAGCCTTGACGAGTGCTAGGCAATGGAAGTCATCTTAGACTTAATATTCGTTTGAGGGATTTGATAAATTCTTACCATTTTATTTAAATTGGTTGTTGTAATTATTAGTTTAATTAATCACATAATTTACTAACTAATTATTACAATCATGATCACATCATGCATTTAACCAATAAAAATACATTGCATGCATCTCATACATTGGCAATAAAGTAAACGTGACATAGTTATAGCCCAAACTAAGTTGATTCTCTCAAGCTAATGAGAGAACCAAAAGGTCAACCTAAGGGTATCGGCATCTTCTCCAAGTGCCTCCTTGGTCACTCGTGTATGGTTATGAACTCCTTGCCTCCTTGATTTCTAGTCTAGTCCTATCTTTAATCTAACTCTAACATCTTTAGAGAAACTTCAAGTTACATTCAAGAGGAGTTAGATGAGAAGAGAATTTACAACTAGAAAATAGAGGAGGCATGACTCACAGGTCATATTTAGTCAAAACCAATACAAAATTAAATATCCAGTCACATTGGGTTACGAGCTATAACTATGCACCATGCTCAAATATCACATAATGTGCATGTCTCAAAATTTTTGATTCATATTTGAAACTTAAATATATTAATCTAATCAATTTATGAAAACTATTATTAAATCAAATTTTAGGGTTTCGAATACATTACGCATGGAAGGTTTGGGTTTGAAATGCAAATTTCGGCCATTCTAGCTCATTAGAAATTTGTGAAAAATATATCTCATATATTTTCGGCCATAACATAATACATATATCAATTTTGGCCATTCACAAACTCCAAAGCTATGTTCAATTTGGCCAAAGATGAAACACATCATATATGTTCCTTTTCCTGCCAAACATGATCATGAAAAATTTGTGAATAATATAACATCTATATTTTAGACCTCAACTTAATAGATCATATATATTAAATTTTGACCAGTCACAAACAAATTCAAAATTATGTGCAATTCTGCCAAAAAAATTCAGAAAATTGAACCATTCAAAATTCAGAAATCCAAGCCTTCCAAAATTTCAGCAAATCCGAAACTTTCAAGTTGGAACTATTATATATCGCATATATAATTTGACCCTGATATTATATATGTATATCACACACACACACACACACACACACACACACACACATATATCACATATTACTTTCGGCCTCAAAATTAAAATTGAAACCGAATTGGCCCCAAGAAAAATTCCAAAAACCGAAACTAGGCTTTTCTGAAAAACCAAAACTAGCACAAAACACAAAACCAAACTTGATTAAATTTTTCTTGAAAATCTAAAGCCAAATCTTATACATCACATACATAATTTGGCCTCAATATGATTCAACACATTATTTTCAGTTTTAATAAATTTATCAAAACTGAAACTCACGAAAAACTTGAAAAACCTGAACCTAACATGAAATTCCAAAAAAGCTGAATTTTGGTTCTTCCATACATATTCATATATACACACACACACACACACACACACACACACACACATATATATATCTTATATTATTCAAATCCATTAATAACACATTAAAGCATACCCTAAATTGATTTACTAAACATAAACATATCATATATGTTTAATTAAAAATTTATATTTAATGAACAACTTCACATAATCCAAATTTTTAGCATGCTTATTCATAAACAATTTAAGAAAATAAACATGTTTTCATATAAAACCAATTTGAACATTCGTTAGTGGTTCTGATACCACCATATGAAATCAAATATAGCAGGTAGCAGAATTTTAAATTTTTTGATTTTCTTCAAGGATCTTTATGAAGTGATTTCAAACCTGTAGTGAATTATTTTACCTTATCAGTAGTGGTTGAACCTTCTTTTGAAGACTTTTGCTTGTCGAATTACAGCAACACATAGCAGAGCCTTGCCTCTATAGTATCCACACAATCATCTCTAATTTCCAAGTTAATTGTCACACAATTAACCAAAAAAAGAAGCAGCAAAATCCAAAGGTGCTAGCCCAGAATTCTGCGTTCGGTTTTTCAGATTTGAAGCTCGTCTAAGTTTTGGTTTTTCTCCTTGTTTCTTTGACAATGAGGTAGTTGCTATTTTTCTCTAAGAATAATTGAAGTGCTACTTATGTTGTTCTTGAAAAGTAGCTGCTATTTCTTCACAAGAAATAACCAAAATAATTTTCAAAACAAGCAAGAGAAGGATCGGCTTTTTGGTTTTCTGTTTTGTTGTAGAATTTTTCTTAACAAGAAAAATTGATTTTGTGGCTTTTGATGCAACAAGACTAACATGTTTTTGTTGTTCACGTTTTGTTTGAAAGGCTGCTAAAATTAAAGTCCAAATATATAGAAAATAGATTAGGGTAAAACTTCTTCTAAAGAGTTTTACTTGAACTCCAAGTTCTAATATATTTTTGGAACTTTCTAAATTTCCGCCTTCTAAATTTTATTGGCTGCCAAAACAAGAATCCCATTCTTATTTTGCATTCTAATTTTTTGCCCTCACTTGAATTAATAAATCAAAAACTATTTCGGATTTATTAACACAAAACCAAAACTATTTACAATCCAAAACCAAATACTGATTTTAATCGGAAACCCTAGAGAGTCCTATTCGCAATTGGATTCTTAAAGTAACAAAAATTCATCACATGAATTTTATACTTCTTTTAGATACGATCTAAGTGTGCGACCCAATAGGTTTTTATAACATTGGCAATGACAAAAAATCTATTTTATGCCATAAGCATTGAGCGGTGTCTAGCAACACATCAATGCTACCCAAATTATATGAATGTTAGTAATTCGACATTAATTTTCTTGTGATAAATGTTACCATGTAATTAAATCCCTTTGCCCTAGATATCTTTATTGAACACGAGCCGTGGAGCGTGTCACACTCATATACTTCAATCTTTGTATTTCTTGATTCCTAAGTAGACACATCTATACAAATGAGCTCGATATCACATATTGGCTCATTTGAGCACAACTATGCATTTTATGGTCTCACTTGATCAAGAGTCCCAAAGATATCACTCCCATTATATAGGAGGGGCAAATCCTATCTTGATCACTTAACATCCCTCTACATGATTCATTACATATCCAATTGCCAATTTTATAGTTCACCTTGTTACGAGTAACGTTTAGTAGTATCGAAACATGCAACTCCTCATGTTGGGATCTTTGGTGACCTAAAGTTTAAGGATCACTTACACCAGTATCACAGTGAGAAATGTTTATAACACATCATATAATAATCCATGTAGCATTTCTCATGGCGGGTTAATCTAGTATATAGTTCTCCAACATGTACTTATGTGTTGACTTGATATCTCATATTATGACACATTTCATCAGTCATTATACATACCAGTCTTAATGCATTATCATTGTCCCATTAATGATAATACTTGACTAGGGATAATTTTAGAATAATTAAATTCTTGGGACATTATTATATTTATTTATAAAGTGCAGATATAGAATAAAACATAATAATAACAAGTTGCCATATATTAAAACATTATTATACATATATATATGCCCAAAAAATCATCACATGTTTGGTCTTTAGGGCATAATCTAACAACAAATAGGCTCAGTGGTACTTATTGAGTAGAGAGAAGTGGGGGCAATATTAGGCAGAGTGGGTAGGGTCTCCAACTTGGGCAGAATTTGGAGACGTTAACCACTTGAGCTCAAATAGTTTTGTTGTAGTTTGATCCTTGTGGCCTCTTCGGAGGATAGTATAGGATTTAGAATGGGAGGAAGTGGAAAATATTTTGTTTGAGCCTTGGAATCGAAATGAGATTTAGGGAAACCTAGCCAGTGGGCAACCTGTATATGATGGTTTTTTTGAAAAGTAATAAAACTATCATTTTTGGAAAAAAAAACTAGCTATTTTCTCCTAATAAAATCAAACTAATAAAAATAAATATTATTGGTATATCAACAATTATAACCATGAGTGGCAGAATGATCATACATAGTATAGATATAATTATATGCCTCTAGTTGAATTTTATGATATTTGTAGTCATTTGAGTATCTAAGCTCCATATCAAACCTCCTTTTGTAGATTACATGAAGGAAATGTTCTACTTAACCTCTTTTTGAGAGATTATTATAGAGATACAATGTCTCATTCCTTTGAAGATATTCAAATAAAAAAATATAGAAGGAGAAGAAATAAAAAGGTCTTGATTAGAACTTTTGTGTAAGATTTGATTGACTAGCTATGCCAAAAATTCTACCCACAAAGTTAGTCACACGCACACTCTCTCTCTCATATAAATGCCTTTGTATTGTTAACTCTTATGCCCTACTCAGCTACATATATATTTTCCTTGTTTAACTCTATAGATACTTTTACACTGATAAGAAAGTATTGAAATGAAATAATATTGTTGCTACTGATCAAAAGTGAATTACCTAAACTTTGATTTATAAAAGATATTCCTATTATCTAAAATAATTTTTTAAGTACCTTGTTATTTGAATAGTGATTATGAAAATTTTTGTTGGTCTACTTTCATGTTGGTTTCTTTGAGTAGTAGCACAGTTGTTAGAGAAATCTTGAACTTTAAGTGCTTGATTATTTCTCGAGTTTGTTTTTCTCATTGGAAGCTTTAGATTTACAGAGTTATTAGATCAAAATAAGGTGCGTTCTATTACTTTCTAATGATTAAAACACCATATTTGATAGTTTGGTTAGAATCTAGAGTAGCCAATATATTTGATATTTTGGTTTGCTTGTTGTACTTACACATATTTACAATTGTACTTAGTTTTCCTTACTATTCAGCTTTTGTAAAATATTTACTTTAGAAGTCAATATGTGATGACTGTGCCTATTTTGTTTTAATACACATAGATGTATAAGTTATTGATTCATATTGAAAAACGAACATCTAGTGATGCTTTTCAAAAGGGTTTAGTTGACCTTCTAGAATTTGCCTACCAAAATCAGTAGTTTAACAGTAGAATAAAGTGTCCGTAGGAAATCAAATATGACACGCATTGGAATTCTAAAATTTTTTAATTTCCTCCAAGGATCCTTATAAAGTGATTTCAACCCAGTCATGAATAGTTTTACCTTTTACCGGTAGTGGATGATCTTTCTTGTGTGGAGTTGTTTGCTCGTTGAATCACAGCAACACCCAAAAGAGCCTTGCCTCTATGGTATCCACACGATCATCTCCAATTCCTAAGTTAATTGTCACACAATTAACTAAGAAAGAAGCAGCAAAGAACCGTTGGTACTAGCCTTGGAACTTTGTTTCCGATTTCAGTTTTTAAAGCTTCTCTAAGCTTCGGTTTTTTCTTGCTCTTTCCACACAAGAAGGGGCTGGTTTTTCTTCTAAAGAGCGGCAGTAAGGCTTTTTATGTTGTAGAAAATTCGGCTACAAATCTTCTTAAGAAAATGGCCGAAATTGATTTGCTAAAAACAAGAAGATAGATTCGGGTTTTGGTTTTCTGTTTTGCTGTAGAAATTTTTCTTCACCAAGAAAAATTGTTTTGGTTGATTAATGCAGCAAGAGAATGTGCAGCTGCATTGCTCACGTCTTGATTGGAGGCTACTGAAAGTTTATGTCCAAATATATAGAAACAGATTAGGGCAAAATTTCTTCTAAAGAGTTTTACTTGAACCCCAAGTTCTAATCTATTTTGGAACTTTCTAAATTTCAGCTGTCCAAATTTCATTAGTTGCTAAAACAAGAATCCCATTCTTATTTTGCTTCTAATTTTTGGCTATTACATGAATTAATAAATCCAAAACTGTTTTGGATTTATTAACACAAAACAAAACCATGAAGAAACCAAAACCAAATACCGATTTAACCCATATAGAGTCCTATTCGTAATAGGATTTTTAAATTAACCAAAATTTATCACATGAATTTTAACCTTCTTTTGGATACAATCTAAGTGTGTGATCCAATAAGTTCTTATAACGTTGGCAATAAAATCTATTTTATGCCATAAACATTGAGCGGTCTTTAGCAACACTTCAATGCTACCCAAGTGATAAGAATATTTGTAATTCAACATTACTTTTCTTGTGATAGATGTTACCATGTAATTCAATCCATTTGCCCTAGATATCTTGATTGAACATGAGCCATGGTGTGTGTCACACTCGTATAGTTCAATCTTTGCATTTCTTGATTCCCAAGTTAAACACATCTAAGCAAATGAGCTCGATATCAAATATCGACTCATTTGAGCATGGTCATACATTTTATGGTCTCACTTGATCAAGGGGCCCAAAGATATCACTCCCACTATTTAAGAGGGCAAATCCCATCTTGATCACTCAACATCTGACCACATGATTCATTAAATGTCCAATTGGCACTTTTATAGTTCACCCTGTTATGGGTAACGCTTAATAACATCAAAACATGCAACTCCTTATGTTGGGATCTCTGGTGACCACAAGTCTAAGGATCACTTACACCATCATCACTATGAGAAATGCTTATGACACTTCATTTGATAACCCATATAGCATTTCTCATGGCAGGTCGATCTAGTACATAGTTCTCTAACATGTACCTATGTGTTGACTTGATATCTCATATCATGACACATTTCATCAATCACTACACGTACTAATCTTAATGCATTATCATTATCCCATTTAATGATAATATTTTACTAGGGATAAATTTAGAATAATTAAAGTCTTGGGACATTATTATATTTATTCATAAAGCGCAGATATACAATAAAACATAATAATAACAAATTTTCATAAATTAAAAGCATAATAATACAATGTATACCAATACAATCATCACATGATTGGTGCTTAGGGAATAATCCAACAAACTCCCACTTGAACTAAAGACCAATTAGTCATCTCTCTAATGGTTAATGATCTAGTATGACAATCATCTCTCTGTTACGTTAGAGGCTTTGTTAGTGTGTCAGCAATGTTATCATCAGTTGGTACTTTACATATCTTCACATCCCCTTTCTCAATGATCTCTCGGATCAGATGGAAGTGCCAAAGTATATGTTTGGATCGTTGGTTAGATCGGGGTTCCTTAGCCTGCGCAATTGCTCCATAGTTGTCACAATAGAGCTTAATTGGATCGGCAATGTTAGGTACAATCCCAAGTTTAGTAATGAACTTCTTGATCCAAACTGCCTCTTTTGCTGTGTTGGAAGCAATAATATACTCAGCCTCTATTGTAAAGTCGGCTACTATCACCTTCTTTGAACTTTTCTAGCTCACAACACCACCATTTAGGCAAAATACATAATCCAATTGCGATCGATAGTCATCCTTGTCGGTTTGGAAGCTTGTGTCAGTGTAACTAGTTACATTGATCTTTTTCTCACCCCTATATAGTAAGAATGTATCCTTAGTCATTCTCAAGTATTTAAGGATATTTTTGACAGCAATCTAGTGACATTCACTAGGATCTACTTGATATCTGCTCGTTATGCTCAAAGCATATGAGATATTGGGATGAGTACATAGCATGGCATACATGATAGATCCAATAGCTTATGCATATGGAATTTTACTCATGCATTGTCTCTCTTCTTATGTCGAACTACACTATTCCTTCAAGAGAGAAATACAATGCTCCATAGGTAATAAACCTTTTTTGGATTACTGCATGCTAAACCTCTTTAGCACCTTATCTATGTA
This sequence comes from Gynochthodes officinalis, assembly GCA_020080225.1. Classification (NCBI taxonomy): domain Eukaryota; kingdom Viridiplantae; phylum Streptophyta; class Magnoliopsida; order Gentianales; family Rubiaceae; genus Gynochthodes; species Gynochthodes officinalis. Next base: position 28,851,802 of record CM034625.1, on the reverse strand, counting down.
TGTACTTTGATTTAGGCCAATCAATCTCTATAGATCTTGACACCTAATATATAGGTTGCCTCACCTAAGTCTTTCATTAAAAAACAAATTCCCAACCAAGTCTTTACAGATTGTAAAGATAGGATGCCATTCCCAATAAGTAGTATGTCATCCACATACAATACCAGAAAGACAACAGTACTCCCACTAACCTTCTTGTCGACACAAGGTTCGTTTTCGTTCTTGATGAAACCAAACTCTTTGATTGCATCATTAAATTGAAGATTCCAACTTTTAGAAGCTTGCTTCAACCTATAAATGGATCGTTGTATCTTACAAACCTTTCCAACATTTCTGGATCGATAAAACCCTCAGGTTGTGTCATGTACACATTCTCGAGAAGATTTCCATTCAAGAAAGTAGTTTTGACATCCATTTGCCAGATTTCATAATCATGGAATGCAGCTATTACAAGCAAGATCTTGATGGATTTAAATATAACAACCGGTGAAAAGGTTTCTTCATAGTCTATACCATGAACTTGCTTGAAACCTTTAGTGATAAATCACCGCTTAAAAGTGAGTACTTCACCATCTATGTCGGTTTTTTTCTTGAAGACCCATTTGCACCCAATGGGTTTTTATCTCTTCAGGTGGATCAATCAAAGTCCATACTGGGTTTGTATACATGGATTCCATCTCAGATCTTATGACTTCAAGCCATTTCTCAAAGTCTGGCCCGATATAGCTTCTTGATAGGTCGTAGGCTCATCTTGATCCATTAGCAAAATGTCACTGTTTTGAGTCATGAGATATCTATATTTCTAAGGCTCATGGTGAATCCTAGTCGATCTACGTGGGGCTTGTGTCTCTTGAACAGGTACTTGTTCTACAACGACTTGTGGTGTTTGCTCAATTTCCATCTCATCAAGTTCATCGTTGTTTTGTGGTTCTTGAACTTCTTCAAGTTCCATTTGTCTTTCATTGGATTTTTTGGAACTATACTCATTTTCTAGAAAAACACCAGTCCGAGCAACAAACACTTTTTTCTCATTGGGATTATAGAAATAATATCCTTTTGTTTCTTTAGGATTTCCCACAAAATTGCATTTATCAGATTGAGGTCCAAGTTTGTCCAAGACTTGATGTTTAACATAAGCCTCACATCCCTAAACCTTCACAAAGGACACACTAGGATGCTTCCCAGTCCATATCTCATATGGTGTCTTTTGAACTGATTTAGAAGGGATGTGGTTTAGTGTGAAAGCGGCTGTAAGTAAAGCACGTCCTCAGAAGGAATTTGGAAGATCTGCATAACTCATTATGGATCAAACCATGTCTAACAAAGTTTGATTTCTCTTTTCGGATACACCATTCCATTGTGATGTCCAGGAGGAGTGAGTTGTGAGACTATCCCACACTCCTTTAGATAGTCATCAAACTCTTGGCTTAAGTATTGACCTCCTCGATCTGATCAAAGTTCTTTAATACTCTTGCCAAGTTGGTTTTGTACTCCATTCCTGAATTCTTTGAACTTTTCAAATGATTTAGACTTTTGTTTCATAAGATACACATAGTCGTATCTACTAAAGTCATCAGTAAACGTGATGAAGTATTGAAAACCTCCTCTAGCTTGTGTGTTGATTGGTCTACATACATCCATATGTACTAGTTCTAATAAATCACCCACCCTTTCGTTATGTTTTGTGAAAGGGGCTTTTGTCATCTTACCTAATAAACATGATTCACATGTTTTATACGATTCAAAATCAAATGAGTCCATGAGTCCATCTTTATGGAGTCTGGAAATGTGAATTTTCATTTATGTGGCCCAGACGACAATGCTAGAGATAAGTAGAATTAAAATTATCTAATTTAATCCTTTTTGGTATTTACGTTATAGATAGGTGTGTCAAGATTTAGAACATAAAGCCATTAGCCATTTGTGCACTACCATAAAACATTTCATTTAAATAAAAGGAACAACAGTTGTCTTTTATCATAAATGAAAATCCACTCTTGTCTAAACAAGAAATAGAAATAATGCTATTCGTAATGGAAGGCACATAATAACAATTATCTAGTTCTAAAACAAGCCCTGGGAGCAAGTTCAAGACATAAGTCCCTACAGCTAATGCAGCAACCCTTGCTCCATTTCCCACTCGTAGGTCGACTTCTCTTTTAGCTAAAATCCTACTTTTTTCAGTTCGTGCACATTTACACAAATGTGTCAACCACATCCGATATCTAATATCCATGATGAAGAAGTAGATAAATTAGGTTCTATAACATGAATGCTTAAAGTGGAATTTTCATTCCACTTTTTCTTTAGATCCTACAGGTAAACTTTACAGTTTCTCTTCCAATGTTTGGTCTCACCGCAATGGAAATAGTTCCCTTCCTTAATTACCTTTCCTTTAGGTTCAGCAGGTAAGGTTTCCTCTAAGACATACCACTTTTTCTCTTGCTTGAGGACTTTCCTCAAGTTCTTGTATGAATACAGGAAGTTAGTCCCATTCAACTTGTCTTTCTCAATGATAGATCGCAATGATAACGTGTTGTTATTAGGGTTATTTGCCATAGTTATCTACAACAGAAATATGCAAAAATAAGTATCATAAATGCAAAACATTTAATATTATCGTTTATTAAATGTTACTCCCACTATTTTACTCAAATTAATAACCCTCGATATTAATTTGGAAAAATTAATCTAATTAACTTCTTGGTGGGCCAAGATCCATATTTGACCTAATTTTGAGTTAGCTTTGGCTAATCGCCCAAAACTCTGCTATTTAGGTAGACAACACTTTGTCAATTGTATCTCATACAACTCTTGGATAGTTGGGTGAACAACTCTTGTTCTAGCTTATCTAATAAGCCAAGGCCCAACTCTATGCCGCTAGGTCTGAATTCTATTGAGTCCACCTAGTTAAGTCAGACCCAATGATTAATAGTTGGATATTACTATTATCCCGTCATGTCTCACTAAGATTGACCATGGCACCTTACTTTGTCAAACCTACACACATTCAATCAAAGCCTTGATGAGTGCTAGGCATTAGAAGGCATCTAAGACTTAATATTCACTTGAGGGGTTTGTTAAATTCTCACCAATGTTATTTAAATTGGTTAATGTAACTATTAGTTCAATTAATCACATAATTTTCTTAACTAATCATTACAATCATAATCACATTATGCATTTAACCAATGAACATAAATAGCATGCATCTCATACATTAACAAAAAAGTAAACGTGACATAGTTATAGCCCAAACTAAGTTGATTCTCTCAAGCCAATGAGAAAACCAAAAAGGTCAACCTAAGGGTATCGACATCTTATCCAAGTGTCTCATTGGTTCTTCTTGTATAGTCACCAACTCCTTGCCTCTTAGTCTAGTCTTATCTCTAATCAAACTATTACATCTTTAGAGAAACCTTAAGTTACATTCGAGGGGAGTTAGGTGAGAAAAGAATTTACAACCAGAAAATAGAGCAAGGCATGACACGCAGGTCATATTTAAAAACCAATACAAAACTAATATCCAATCACATTGGGCTAAGGGCTATAACTATGCACCATGCTCAAATATCACATAATGGCATGTCACATGTAATTGTCATTCATATTTAACCCTTAAATATATTAATCTAATTAATTTATGACAATTATTATTAAATAAAAAATTAGGGTTTTGAATAATAATATATTATGCATGGAAGGTTCAGGTCCAAGTACAATTTTTTGGCCATTCCTTAATCATGAGAAATTTATAAAATATATCATATATATTTTTCCGGCCATATCATGAAATATAACATATTCCATTTGTCCAACTCTTGATCATGATTAATTTGCGAGAAATATATCATATATGTTTTTGGTCAAACTAGAAGCCAAACTCATTTATACATCTGAAACAAATTTTCGGTTGTTACATCAAAATTCCAACAATTATATTTCACAAATATATTTCGGCCTTACTTGCTCATTAGAAATTTGTGAAAAATATATCTCATATATTTTCGGCCTTTACATGATACATATATCAAATTTCGGCCATAATAAATTTCAAAGCTACATTCGGCCAAATATGAAACACATCATATGTATTCCTTTTCTGGCTAAACATGATCATTGAGAAATTTGTGAATAATATATCAAATATTTTAGACCTCAACTTAATATATCATATATATTAAACTTTGGCCAGTCATAAACAAATTCAAAATCATGTGCAATTTAGCCAAAAAATTCAGAAAATTGAACCATTCAAAATTTAGAAATCCAAGCTTTCCAAAGTTTCGATAAACTTTTAAATTAGAATTATTATATATCACATATATAATTTGGCCTTAATATTATATATATATATATATATATATATATATATATCACATATATATTTTTTACATATTAATTTCAGTCCCAAAATAAAATTTGAAACCGAATTGGCCTCCCAAAATTGCAACAGCCAAAACTATGGTTTTGTGGAAAACCAAAAACTAGCATAAAGTACAAAACCGAACTTGATTGAATTTTCTTGAAAAACTTCAAAACCAATTTTATGCATCATATACATATTTTGGCTCAATATGATTCAACACATATTATTTTCAATTTTAATAAAATTTATCAAAACTAAAACACAAGAAAATTTTGCAAACCTAAAGCCAAGCCAGAAAAATTCTGAAAAGTTGAACTTTGGTTCTTCCATGCATATATATATAATAATACAATGTATGCCAATACAATCATCACATGATTGGTGCTTAGGGCATAATCCAATAGATTTCACACAATAATTATAGAAATTCTAGTAAAGAATTATATTAATTGTGTTTATCATAGTGAGGACTCATGGTGTAATGGGCAAAATGTGGCTAGTGCATCATATGAAAGAAGTGAAAGTGATGATATGGAAGGGTTGATACATGAAGCACTAAGGAATTTCTATCCCTATAGTGGAGTTTCTGATACTCTTGGGAATTTTGGTATTAATCCTAAATTTTCTGACACAAATACCCAACAATCACTTAGACAATTTGGTAAAGACTCTAGAAGGTTCTTTGAACTATTGAAGCATGTCGAGGAATAGTTATTTCTAGGGTGCAAAATTTTTACATTTTTATCATATTGTGCATTTGTTGCGTGTTAAATTTCTTTGTAGCTGGAGCAACAGTTATTTCACAATGTTATTGGAGATTCTAAGGAAGGCATTCGAGTAGAACAAAATGTTTCAGGCTCCCATCATTAAGCTTAGAAATTAATTAAGAAATTGGATTTCAAGTATAAAAAGATACATGCATGTTCTAATGATTTCATACTCTATTGGAAGAAGATAGTAAATGATGATAGATACAAATATTGGAAAACTTCTAGGTACAAGCAATTTGCAAGTGAAGATGTAAATTCACTCAAATAGGATGGAAAAGTTTTGGCAAAGCTTGTTTGCTACTTTCCTTTGAAATCTAAGTTTCAAAAATTATTTATGTCTTTAAAGACAACTTCTTTAATGAGATGGCATGTAGAAGAATGCACTGACGATGGTAAACATTGGGATCCAACAAACTCTTAAGCTTGGAAACAATTTAATGAAAAAAAATCTAAGTTTTGCAATTGATTGCTAACATATTAGACTTGGACTAGCTACTGGTGAGTTTAACAGGTTTTAAGCCCATAAGCATTATTTATAGCACATGGCCTATTGTTCTAGTTCGACATAATCTATCCCATTAGAGATGTATGAAACAACCATCGTTCATATTATCCATACTCACTGATAGACCTCAATATTTGTTAAATTGTATTGATGTGTTCTTATACTCGTTAATTGATGAACTTCAAGAATTATGGAATTCCAGAGTTCCTACTTATGATGCAGCTACACAATGTACATTTCAACTACATGCTACATCCTGCATATGCAAATCTTTCTGGTTGGAGTACCAAAGGTGTATATGCATGCCCTTGTTGAAAGAAAAATACACAATCTCGTTGGTTGAAAAATGGTAAAAAGCATCGTTATATCGATCATCATCCATTTCTTACAAATAATCATAAGTTTCAAAAAGATCGTCTTCATTTTGATGGCATCATTGAGATAGCTCCTATTTCTAAAAGGTTGTTTGGTAGTGAAGTTTTGAAATAACTAGATGGTATGGAAACAAGTTTATAAAAAATGCATCACTTGATACTGGAAGAAAATGAAGAGGATGCAATAACATGGTGATTCTAATTCAATCTTTGACACAATTGGAAGAAGGTGAGCATTTTTTTTCAATTGCCATATTGGAAAGAAAATCTTATTCACTATAATTTTTATATCATGTATATTGAGAAAAACTTTTTGTATAATCTCTTATGGGTTTTGCTTGGTGTTGTTGGTAAAACAAAGGATAATATTAATTTTCAATATGATCTTCAAGAACTACGAATAAGAAAGACGCTTCATTTTTTGACAAAAAAAATGATAAGATTTATTTGTGTTTTTCTTGTTTCACAACGAGTAACTAAGAAATGAAATTTTTTTGAATATTTTAAAGAATGTGAAGGTGCCAGATGGGTATGCATCAAATATATCAAAATCTATTAATTTGGTGGAGTGAAATATCTCTGGGCTAAAAAGTCATGACTGTCACATATTAATATAATAGATGCTACCCATTGCTTTGCGAAGATCAGTGCCTAAATTTTTTTTCAAAGTGATAATTGATTTATGTGATATTTTCAAGCAATATTCAAAAGTGGAGACTTCAACTGATTTTGAATCTTTATATCATCAGATTGCACTAACAGTGTGTGAACTTGAAAAGATATTTCCTCTCTCGTATTTTGATATTAGAGAGCATTTACTTGTTCACTTGTCTGAAGATGCCAAACCTATTCAATTTCATTCAATGTACCCTATTGATTGGTGTATTTTTATCTTTAATTATTATATAAATTATTAGCATAAAAATTGTAAGTATTAACAATTTTATTAATATGGATATTTATGCACATTAACGATTTATGCTCAAAGTAGAAGTCACCCAGAAAATTCAATAGTCGCAAGGTATGTGGTTGAACAATGCATGACATTTTGTTCAATGTATTTGGACAATGTTGACTCAATAAAAAAATTGACCAACCAGAAACTATGATGGCGGTGAAAGTTTTCATAGAGAATATGACCATCTTTTAGGAAAAGAAGAAATTATTTATTTAGATGATGTTGCATAGGCTCAAGCCTACAAATAAGTGATTAGTAACTGACAAATCGTCAACCTATTTAAAAGGTACATGGAGAACTACCTATAGAAAAAAAATGAAGTTAAAAGCACTCTGGTATATTTTGTAGGATAGGATTATACAAATGTTTGTATCTTCAACTCTTCGGTGTATTGGGCCTCAACAATTGATTATGCCCTTAGGGTGGTACATTTGGATCTTGTCGTAGCCATGTAGGACCTCAGATATTGGATAAGAAAAATAATTAGATGGGGGTACTATTAGCTTACTATGTTTCAAGATGTTCATGATTTTGTCCAAAAGTATGCAAAATGTTAGTTGCATGCTCCAATTATCAAGAGACGTCAATTAGAGTTGATTCATATTCAAAATTCTTAGCTATTCATGTAATGAGGAATTGAAATTCTTCAACCTTTTCCCAAGAGGTCTTAAATGTTTAGTAGTAACCATTAATTATTTTACCAAGTGGGTAGAAATTGAGCCATTGGCTGCTATTACGGGTAAGAATATCCAGAAACTTGTATGCCGTAAGCTTGTTTATAGATTTGTCATCTCTCATATTACTGTTTCAAATAATGGGAAGCAATTTCTTGACAACCTATTCTATTCTTCGTGTGAAGAGTTGAGCATTAAATAAAACTTTATTTCGGTGCCTCACCCTTAAGTTAATAGCCAGGTAGAGGTCATGAATAGAACTCTTCTCCAAGGATTGAAAGCTCGCTTAGACAAAGCAAAAGGAAATTGGGTAGAGCATGTTCCCAGTGTTCTATGAACATATCACACTACATCTTAGACAAAAAAAAAAAAAAACACCATACATTTTAACTTATGGATCCAAGGTTGTCATATTAGATGAGATTGAGCTCTCTTGCCTAAGAGTAATTGTTTTTAATTTGACTCTTAATGAAAAGGAGAAGCATTTAAAAATGGACCTATTAGAAGAAAGACCAGATCTAAACTTCATTAAGGAGGCTCCATACAAGCAAGTTGTAGCTAAGTATTACCATGAGAAGGTAAAAGCGAATGAATTTAAACCAAGGGTCCTCATGCTAAGGAAAAATGAATCTAGTCAACCTAAAAGACAATGTAGGTTGGAAGTTAGTTAGAAAAGCCTATACAATATGATAGATACATTTAAGTTGAGAAGTTATAGATTATCTACTATTTGAGGAGATCTATTGCTTGTATGCGGTATGATAGTAATTTGAGAAGATTTTTTATGTGAATTATTTCTCACGATGATCAATGAAATTACAATTAGTTTAAAGTTGAAATTTTATTTTTATTAAACAAATAGAGGGAAGGAGTATGTGAATTCCAAAACTTGGTTCAGTATGACTTCTGGTTATGCTATGTTTCATTAAATTGGGAAACTCATGTGTACCAATTTATGAAAAATTGCTATTTCACATAACATCCTTAGGGGTGGTGAGACCTAAAATATCCTATAGGGTGTGGGGACAAATCTATTAAATAAAACGAGAAGAGTATATATCATAATCTTTTATTCATACATTTACATTTACATCTACATCTACTTTTTAGTTTTTGCCTTTAGTTTTTGGATGTCTCACTTGATCTTGCAAGAACATTTCTAAAGTAACTTCTTTCCTTCCATATTGATTACTACAAACATCTTGCCATGCTAGTAATTCTAATTCGGCAATCATTTTATCTATTTGGTCTTCAGGCATAATGTTTTTATGCCTTGGACTTGCAATCTCATATTTGCTCTTTCTAATCTCTATTTCCAGGTTCTACACTCAGTTCTAAGCTCTTAGATTTGTTTTTTTAAGGAATTAGCATGCCCTTGGGATTGTAGAATTTTATTCTTGTTCCTATATAGCTCTATAATGAAGGCATGAATGCCTTCATCTCTTCTTGTCGCCTTTGAGATAAGTTGTGTGACCTTGGAAGTGAGTTCCATAACTTTTTTTTTTTTTTTTTGTGCATTTGAATTTACAAATTTTGGTTTGCTTATTGTTTCAAGAGCTTGATCATTTTTGCCTACTCTTCTTTTTCCTTCTCAAGTGAGTTTACAAGTTTTTTATAAGATGAAGTTAGAGCTTGAAATTCAAATATAGTTTCATGCAAAACTTTGATTTTTGACTTTAAAGGCGCTATATCGTCCTAATGATTGTCCTTATGTAGAGACATAGGAGTTGTGGAAGACATAAATTTCTGAAATAAATATTTACATAGAGTTAAAGAAACTTTCATTAATAATTTAGATTTAGTTAGACGAAAAAAAAAATAAAAAAAAGAAAAGATCCAATTGAGATAACAAAACCAATCTATTCAAGGCCTAAGAACTAGCCTCTTTATCTACCTTTCGGCCTAAGGTTGGACCTCAAACTTCGTATCCTTTTACCACTTTTCTACATCCCCCTTAGGAGTCCTCAAGTCTAGATCCTTATCCACTTGACATTTTTGTAGTTCTTATATGCTCATAGGGATTTCTTGAGATGATAAATAGTCCAAAAACGCAAAAGACCTTGCATATTCTCTAACTTGTTTCTACATATGCCCTATTGGCTTTATACCTAGCTTCTGAGTCATGCCCCAAAAGATCTTCTAAATTCAACTTGAGAAATTTTTTATGTATTTGGACAGTGACTTTGTGTTTTTTGTTTCTTACTGTTGCTTTATGGGATTCATTTGTGCAAAACCATTTCCTTATTAATACTTGTCTAAACTTCTCCTAATCTATTTCTTTCAACTTCTCATTTTTTTCTTAGAGAGTTTCTTTTTCTCTTTGTATTTTCTTGCCCTTGGTTTGAAGGCATTATTCACTTTCCCGTGCCACTTACAAAGTGTTTGGGTGTGTGTCTTCTAATTTCTTCAACCTTTTCATTTCAGCTTTCTGCTTTCCAAGTTAATGGGCCAGGTGGTCAGTTCTTGAAACATATTCATTTAAAACAACCAACACCTGTTATTAATTTATAACTAGTTATCTTCTAGTTAGTTTTCTATATTAAGACTTGGTCATACATGTTACCTATTTTACCTGTGGAATCACAAAAGTAACCATTGGATTCAGTTCTGGGATGGGCATGTCTCCTATCATTTCTTGTTCATCTTCCAACCCTTTTTTTTTCTATCTATGTGGAACACTATCTTGATGGATTAGAGTGAAATGATTTGGTGGTGTTATTGACCTTGGCAACTTTTCTGGTAGCCTTCTCTTTTATACTAGCCATCTTTATTTTTTATCCTTTCGGTGTTGATTTTGTGATCTTAGAATTTCTCTTGGCACTTTTCCTAGAGTTTTTATACCTCTTTTTGTTTTGGTTCATTTTTTGAGATCCCCAACACTAGCTATCATCTTTCAAAAAATGGTGGGCACACTGTTGCCAACGTCATTAGCAAATTTAACAATTGCAAAGAAGATACTATATTATTAGTTATACCAAGTAAAGGAAATAGAATATGAGTAATTGTCATACTTGTCTTACCCTTTGTCATTTTTATTCATTTTCAAAACATGGGTTTGATTAAATAAGTATGATATAAATGTACATGAAAATATCTCTACGTGTGATTAAAGTGAGACTAAAGTGCGACTAGAGTGTGTGTCTTCATAGCGAAGTTTGAGTGTTTTTCGTTTTGACTAGTGTGGCGCTCACTGTAGCAAAGGGCGCAATGATGGATAATGGTTGTAGTGGTGGTTCTTCGACTTGAGAGATGGAGGTTGCTGGGTTGGTGCAACAGTTATGTTTAACTACGGAGGTAGAGGGGGAAGTGGTGTTGGAGGTGGAGGATATTCAAGCTACCAAAGATAAGTGTGAGCGGAGTCTTTTTGAGAAAATTTTTGGGACCAAACGGGTAAATTTTCTGGGTCTGAAACATATGCTTCATAGGATTTGGACGGTTCAGAAGCCATTCATCATTCGTGAATTGGAAGTGAACTTCTTCCAATTTGTGTTTCAAACCACGGGGGATAGGAACAAGGTTCTGGCCAGCCGGGGGTGGACATATGAGCAGCAATATTTGGTGTTAAGGGAATGGGCAGAGGGTGTTACAAGCCATGATAAAGAATTTAGTTGGCTGGATATATGGGTACAGGTTTGGAATTTGCCAATTCATTGGTTCACAAAAGAAACAGGGCTTCGGATTGGGAGGTTTTTCAACATGCCCATGATGTGATTATCCCAAAAGGAGGGAGTCCAAATGGTCACCATTTGAAAATTTTGGTGACTATTGATTTGGATAAACCTCTGCTAAGGGGAACGAAGGTACGCTTTCAAGATTTTTTGACTTGGGTTTTGTTTAAATATGAGTATTTGGCCAGTTTTTGTGTTTATTGCAGACGAGTTGGTCATGATGAGAAGGTGTGTGTGAGACAAGGTGAGGACCAGAAGAGTAAACACCTACATAAGAACCTGTACGGGGAGTGGATGTTGGCGGGGTTGGGCAGATATGGATGGACTAGGCGCAAACTAAAGGAACCAGTGATTGTGCAAATACAAGAGTTGGAAAAATTAAAGCATCGAGGAGGGGAAAGGTCTTTGGTGAACGCACTGGATGGTGTAAAGGATGCATGTTATCTCGTGTGTGCTGCAGATCAATTGCATGCTCATCCATTGTGCTTGAGGTCTAAAATGGTTACAAAGGGGAAGGATTGTTCTCTCAGTTTTCGGATGGGAAATGATTCAGCAATGAGAGCCGTTGGGACTGCTGTTGACTTGCATGTGATATTCGCTAATAAGGGTAAGGCAATCCAAAATGCCGGTAGTAGCTTGATGCTGTTGGAGGAGGAGGAGAAGTGTTGTTTTTCAGATTCTACGGGATTGCTGAGGCATAATGTACAGCCATGCAAGCTGCTGAAGCAGCCACCTCTCTCAGCTTTGGAAGATGAGTTGCATGCTTAGGAAAATCATGTGCTTGCTCATGATGCTGTCTCAACATTGGACCAGCAGAAATAGCCTCTTCCTTTGGTGTCATTGGACCAGATTTTTCAGCAGCCTCCTTTGCTTATTTCTGGAACTGCCGCGCCATGTCAAGTGGATGGTCTAGGTGGTATTTCTGTTTTGGATCACAAACGGCCAACATGGCGAAGGCTCGATGGCCGATTGAGGTCTATTTCACGTGAGAAATTGCGTATAGAGCCTTGTGGGGAGAGAGAAGCGTGAGCGGCATTTGGTAAATGATATTGCTATTGCTTTTGATGATGAGGTACGTTGTTATGATGATCCAATTGGGGAGAAACCTAAGCAAGGAGCTCAATTTCAAGGGGTGCAAGGGACCGGCCCTCATTGGTCCCAAGCGATTCAATGAAGATTGGGGTGTGGAATTGTCGAGACTTTGGTGCAGCTTTTACAATTTCCCAGTTGAGAGAGTCTATTATATCCTAGCATCTAGAGATACTTTTTCTTTCGAAAACTGAACAAAAAAGTGCTTTTGTTGAGAAGGTTGTTAGGCAATTGAAGTTTGAAGATAGGTGGAGGTATGTTTAGCCTGAAGGCACTCGAGGGGGGTTGTTAATATGTTGGGCGCCTCAGATTTCGGTTATGAATATGGTGACTACTTCGTTTTGTGTACAGCTGCAATATAAACTTGAGGGTGATGCAAGGATGGAGTGGGGTGTTTTTGTGTATGCAAGTACAGACGTGGTGATGAGAGAGCTTCAATGGAGTTATTTGGAAAATGAGAAAAAAAATTTGGGGGATTGGTGGGTTATGGGGGAGGGGGACTTTAATGATATAGTACATTCAACTGAGAAGGGGGGGGGGGGGGGGGAGGAAGAGCTAGAACTGAACAAAGCTTTGTTTCTTTTAAAGGCTTTATACAAAGAATGGGGATGGTGCATCTTGGGTATGTTGGCGGTCTGTATCCTTGGAGTAATAATAGGGTTGGAAAGGGTTTTGTGAAGGAGCGGTTGGATACATTCTTTGCTTCCCCTTTGTGGAGGTTGGGATTTCTGAATGCTAGCCAAGTAGGCTTCGGATCATTCATTCCTTCTTTTGGAAAGGGATCCTAAGCTGCAAAGAGTTCGGGGCCGTTTTGTGTTTGATAAGAGATGGATTAAAAAAACGGATCTCCAGGAAACAGTGGTGCAAGCATGGAGTACAGACAAGTAGGGGACGCAACAATATATATTAAGCTCTATGATTGCTGAATGCCAAGTAGAGCTGCTGAAGTGGAGCTTCAATTCAGGGAATAATTCTGCTAGGAGGATTAAAGCACTTAAGCTCAAATGGAGGCTTTGAGTAGGGATGGCGGAGGTAGGGATTGGAGAATATGGAATGGCCTTATGAATCAACTCCGATATGAGTATAAGAAGGAGGAGAGATATTGGCAGCAGAAGTCAAGAAATCAATAGTTGAAGGAAAGGGATAGCAATTCTAAATTCTGTGGATAATATGGAAGAGCAGGAATGTGTGGGTTTTCTGGCGATAATGGATGGAGGCAAGGGAAATCGTAGAGATGGCGAGGCACACTTGGTTGAAGTTTTCAGAAGCAAATGGGAGTTAGCTAGGATCGGATAGTTGATCAATGGCTGACGTGTAAATAGTGTGGGTGGTGTATAGAAGGTGGAACATGACAGTGTTGTGGTCGACAGATTAGTCAGCAGAGGTTCTCTTTTGCTTAGTGTTGACCATTTTTTGCCTATCCTATATTTTTGTGGGATGGAGGGTAGTATGTTAACATGTGGTCAATTATTCTTAGCCGCACTGAGAGCTATGAAGAGTTCAATTGTGGTGGACATTGCTTGTAAAGATTAACTGTTAAGAGTTAATAATATTATCGATCTTTTAAAAAAAAAAAACGTGGGTTTGACACGAGAAGTTGTAGAAAATTGAAAACCATACAATGGGGCTCAAAAGTGCTTCAAAAAGTAATGAGATCTTACGTATTGAAAAAAAGGACAAATATTCATCTTAGTAGCCAAATCCAACAAAAAAGCATTAGGTCCAAGTTTAGCAAACAATAATGTGAGAACCAATAAAATAAATATATAATATCTTACACGCAAGTGGTAGGTAGAATTTAGGATGAGTGTACAATGATATAATTACTTTGGAAAAACTCAACATGCCTGAGAGGTGCATCAGCAACAAGTTGAAATTTTCATTATTTGAAGCAATCTCACAAGATTAACATGATAACTATTTTCATTTGGTTTCTCAAGTTCATCATCTTAATCAAAAGAGCCTAGAGGTTCAATGATTTGCTTATCAACTTTTGGCAGATTTTGCCTAATAATTAATACGAGATATAATTAGGACAATTAGCAGCTATATGACCATGCTGGTGAAAACTACAACTCTCAATAGGTGGACAATTTGGCTAGTGCAAAACTACAGCAGGTTCATTTTTGTTTGGAACGGTAGGTGTTTGATTAACACAGAGAATACTAGTAATTAAGATTGGAAATATAATTATCCTATGAGTCCATGAGGAAGGAACAATAGAAGTAGTATACTCTCAGATTTTTCAAGAAAGAGCATTTTGATATCTTACTCTGCTATGGTATCTCTCTAGACTCTTGGTAAGATTATAAGAATCCACCAAAATATATGAATTAATATTATAGAATGTTCTCTTTTAATGTCTTTCCATAGACTATTAATAAATTTACTAACCAGACTCTAAATCACTATCACTAATTTCACGTTTACAGTTAAGCTTATCAAATTTAGTGAAATAATCATCAACAGACATAATTTGTCGAAGAGCATATTAAATCACGTTTGTAAAAATGGGAATATACTTTTCTTCAAGTTTATGTTTCATGATAGATCATTGGTGATGGAAGGATGACCAATAAACATTTGTTCTTACTGAATACCAGACCAAAATAATTGAGCATCACTAATGAATTTAACCTAGCAGAGCGAGCTCGGTCTACCTCAGATATTGCACAAAAATTGAAAATTTGTCCAAGGGACATAACCCAATCTTTAAGTATATCAAGAGATATTTTATTTGAGAAAGATGGCACTTTTAATTTAATCAATTTAGTTATATCTTTATGAACATTTTGACTTAAATTAGGATGCCAAGCAAGTGGTGGAGGATTAGTCTATTTAGGATAGATTGGTTGATAATTGGTGTTAAAAGTAAGTTCTATTTCATATCCAAGTAATACATTCGGATGAAAATTACCTCCTACGTACTCAAATCATGTTCAAATAGAAGCCGGTGAGGATTAATTTTGGGATTAACAGGATGTAGTTGAGTGATGACGAGTAATTATTTTTTGTTAATTAGTAATACATACTTGTTAGCCTAATTGATCACTAGGGGAATGTGGAGGTACTAATGGGCATTTTCCTAAATTTTTTTCAATTTGTTCAGTAATTACAAGCATTATTTCATTACGTAAAACCATTTGAATTTCGCGAATTTTAATAAATTGTTGATTTACGAAAGCTTGAAACAAGACATAATTTTGTCAAAAGTTTCAAATTCTTTTCCAAAATTTGAAATTTTTGTCATGGTGAGTTCAAGTAAAAATGACAATAATTGATGAAAATTAACAACTTGCAATTGTTGCACAATAAGAATAGTGAATGTTTATGGAAAGAGGCCAAAATGATTTTCTTTCTGAAGTAGGATATTAATCTCAGAAATGGCTAAATAAGGACCCAATACTAATTTGATCTATTTGCACTCAAATAGTGATTTACAGAAAAATTTTCAATAAAGAAAGAATACCTCTATTGGCAGTTTGCACCTTAGAATAAGGATTATGAAATTATGAGCTTGCTAATAAATCTGGGATGTCAAAAAATAATTAGGGTCGAAATCTCAAAAGTTTTTGCTGGCGGCAGCGATTGAGGATAACGTGTTGCGTGACATAACGATGACTGCATACTAGTATGCTGTTAACCGTCAATGACATCGGAGCTAACTCGTTGATGCGGAGGTGAATAGGTGTTGATTTGGCACCTTTGTGCCTGGTGATGTGGATTTTTTTTAAGGGTTGAGAAGCACACTTTTAAGTTTGGTTTTTATCATGCCTTCGGAGGAGAATTCTTTTGCATTCTTCTTCTTTTAAGAATAGAGCCAGTTACAAAAAAATAGGAAAAGGTCAAACTCTATTAGGTTGTTTCAACTTGGGAAATTTGCAAAAAATAGCACTTTTTGTTATGGCATTTGCAAATATAGCACTACGACCATTTTCTTTACAAATATAGCACTTTTTGGGTCTGGTTCCTAGCAAAAAGACGTCAATGCCCCTGTATTTGGAAAATGCACCTGAACGATTACATACGAATTGTTGGTTTTGCTATTTCAGTTCATCGTCGATTCAACAACCGTTTCACATAATATTTTCCTAAATTCTTCGTCAATTCAATAGTTCACACAACATTTCTGGACTTCAAGTATAAATAGCATCAATGGCGAAAATGCAAGGTGGAGCCTCATTATCTAGCAAGAAGAAGCTGGAAGAGCAAAATTCTCATAAGCTGACGTACAAGACTAAGAAGGTTGGTTGGAATTTATCTTCGTATTTGATAAATTTACGGCATAAATGTTCCATTTTTTGCTGATTAACCCGGCATAAATGTTAGAAGATATTAGACAAATTAGACAAGTTAGTGTTGTTGCGCAATCGGCTTTGCGATTGGTTCAAACATTGTAAAACCGTGCATGTACATAGTTTTTTTTCCCTAAATTTGAACTGGGTTTGGCCCAAATTGTTGAAAAAACAGTCGAAAATGGCTCGATATGTTGAAAACCATGTTTAATATCTTCTAAACATGTTGAGAAATATGTTGAGAAATTTGTCGACATATTTGTCGAACTATATGTTTATAACTATGTAGAAAATGAAATGATATGTCGATAATGTCGAGAACTAGGCTGAGTAATATGTCGAAATAAATGTTGAATTTCAATATGTCGAAAATGTCAAAAACTAGCCAGAGAAATTTGTCAATAAGTATGTCAAAAAAATGCTGAGAAATTTGTCAAAATAAATGTCGATATACTATGTACAGAAAAATGTCGACAACAAAACAATATGTCGACAATGACGAGAACTAGGCCGATTTGTTACTGATTAACTTTATTTCGTGCAGGAACATCTCGAGTATCAATTGGTCATTGAGGGGGAGTTTTTCTTTGCCAGGTTTCGCAGTACTACTACTACGAAGCCAATATGAAGATGATCCGGTCGAAATTGATGGATACGCAAAAACAAATACTTTGAAGGGAAAGTCGTCTTGCAATAATTGCTCTTGACCATGAGCATATATTTGGTGCAAACAAATCATCCATTCCGTGTTGTTGAGGCAATTTAAGTTGGATGAGGAATCCAAGGTCAATAATAGCATTGCTTTCAACTTCGTGGGTAAGAAGGTTAAATTTAGAAAAAAGAGAGTTTGCCATCATCACTGGGTTGAATATGGGAGACTTTGAGGCTGCATATGCCAAATACAAAGTGCCAGATGGTCCTTTTTCAATATCAAAGTACCTACAGCATGTGAGAACAAAAGATGAGACCACATATGATGAAGTGTTCAAGGCTTACGACCGTATAAACCCAACTTATCCAGATGATGAGGTCATGTCCCTAACACTCTTGCTTATATGCACTTCTATCATGGGCTTACCGAAGAGGATCAGGATCGAAAACAAGCTACTCTATTTAGCCTGTGATTGGAGGAAGTTAGATGAAATACCGTGGGATGAACTATCTTACAAGGCCACTATGGATAGTGCTAGAAAGGCAATTGTCAATGCTTTGAAGCAGGCAGAACACTCGGAACATAGGACTTACACAGTTGGGAGATTCCTAGTTGCATTAGGGGTAAGGATACTGAACACATTTTAATCTTGGCTGTTGTTAGTGGTGTTTTCCCCATATTTAGTTATGCTAATTTTTCTTTCAATGTCCCAGGTGTTTGCATATGAAACCATGCCACATCTTGAGCGGTTCAAGATGGTGGAAAAAGTCGAAACCTCTAGATGCAAGCCCAGGATGTGCAAATGGAAAGGATTGATGCACAACGTAGAGATAAAAGAAAGAATAAGGTTTGGTAAAAAAGAACAATCAATGGGGAGGTATGTTTTGCTTATTAGCTAATGTTTGGTAATTAGTTTGCCGACTAGATTAATGAATATTGTTAATTTTTGCTTTTTAGAAAGTGAAAGTTACCCAAATAAAACCAACACTTGAAAAGAAAGAAAAATTCTTGGGTTGAGAAGAAGAGGAGGCTGGCTGGGAACAAGGGAACAAGGGGGCCAATGAAGAGGAGGGGAAGTTCGGAGGAGATGAAGAAGACTCCGAACAGATGGACGCAGACCGTTTTCACGTGTTTTATAAAAAGAGAGCACGACACGAACAGATGGACGCAGACCGTTTTCACGTGTTTTATAAAAAGAGAGCACGACACGATGAAATTCTGAAACCTGAAAAAAAAACAGAGGTTCACCAAATTGAAAGAGAGGAGAAATGAAGGGCCGTCACTGATGAGATGGTGGCACATGTGAGAAAGTGTGAGCTTGAAATGAAAGAGACAAAAGGGAAACTCGTGCTCGAGTGTGCTTGATCGGCCGCACTGGAGGACAGAGTGAATAGTCTCAATGCTATCGTGAAGCGGCTGACTCACAACATCAGCCACATGTCTGAGTACGTTCATCATCTGATGGCTATGCAAAGTGCTCCCGAATCCAGTCCGTTTTTGGAAGATGATAAAGATTCTAGCGGAGATGACCAGGGAGCGCAACAACTCCCAAGAAATGTTGACTCTATTGCCTCCCAAGAAGAGAAAATCGAGACAGGGCTTTCAGACAAGAACAAGGGGGCCTATGATGTTCAAAAGGCCAATGATAAGGGGCTTAGGTCCGGTGTTAATGCTGGGCCAGTTGAGGAAGAGTATATCGTGAAAAGAGAAGAAGAGGTCATTAACGTAATGGATATTGTTCATCAATCTCCTAGTTCAAAGCGATCTTACGGGCAGAGAGTGCACCACCACCACCCATGAAGGAGAATGAGACGAAATCTCCGGCAGATGAAGTTTCGGTAGGGCAAAATCTAAGGCCGATACTTGCCCTAGAAGCGGCCAATGCGGGGTCTAGTGCATTAGTTGTGCAGCCAACTCCCAAGGATGAGCTAGAAATGAAACGATGGATGAGGGAGGGAGTAGCCCTCTATTTGGATATGGAGGTTTTATCATTGGACTTCAATTTGCTGAGGACAATGTGGACAAAAGGATTTTGGTTCAACAATCATGTAAGTTAATTGATTGACGAGTTTCTTCCTACATACTTTATTTGGTGATATTATCTCCTAACGACACTTCTTTATATTTTTGCAACAAATTAATTTTTATACGTCCATGCTACCGAAGAGAATTATTGATATGGGCCGCGCTGATATATCCATTATGAAATCTTATTTCAATGTAAGTTAGATTTCCAATTTTTTTCTAAGGATATTGTAAATACATTCATCTAATTAACTATTTTCTCTAATTTGTGTTAGACGGACATGAAGAAGTTGCATGCCACCCAGAGCCTTCCAAACGTTGATGACTTGGTGATGACGTAGTTTGTTGGTGATTGTCCATTTGAGCGCGATTGTCGTAAGGTGGACATCGTGTTATTCCTATGTCACATAGATGGGAACCACCAGATACCAGTGAAGATGGATTTGTATGCACAGACATTCCATGTATACAATCTATCGCATCAAGCGGTAGCTGTAGTACCAAAGTTGGAATATCTCGTCACGAAAATATCCAAGCTAATTGAGGCATTTGAGTTTTACAAATACTTCACCAGAAAACATCTAGTGGGGAATAAATAGATAGTGGCTATAGAGGAAAATTTGGTGTACCAAAAAGCATGGTAAGCATATACTAGATTGTGTATATGTGTATTCCATACTTTTAGGAATAACTAACTTTGTAATGTGATGGTCATTTTGTAGGAGTGGCGATTGCGGTATTTTCGCATTAATGTGGGCTAAATGCATTATCCATGGGTGGCCAATCGATACAATTACACCGTTTAATGCGATGAAGTTACGTACAATGATGGTAGCAAAACTATATCTACATGCAAAGGAGGCGCACCCAAGGGTGCAAGAGAGTAGAGCCAGAAAAAGAGTGAAGAAATGATATACACATTTAGCAATGTAACTGTACTTTTATTAACTCATTCTTTTGATGATGTAAATATACTTTATTTTATCATATTAGTTCAATGTAGATATAGCATTCGTATAGTGTAGAGATTAACAAATTATTTAAATGTAAATATAGCAAAAATTTTCTAACTCATTCTTTAACATACATATCGTCCATTTGTTGAATGTGTTGTTAATAATGTGGTTGATATTGTACCCAAGGGTGAACGTTATTAATATATTTACATTCTTTTAAATGTTGAGTACTTTGACGTAATACATTACAAATGCGGAGTACTATGTGGAACAACTTTGTCAATATTTTCCAGTACAATGTCGACATTTTATGTTTTAGGTTCGATAGTTTTTCCAATAGTTTTGTCTACATTTTACGACATAAGTTTGATATTTTTGTCGACATATTTTACTTTAGGTTCGACATTTACGTTGACATTTTCAAACAAAAATTCGATAGTTATGTCGACATATTTTACTTAAAGTTGACATTTTATTCGACATTGATTTCTACATTTTAAACATATTGTTGACAAAAACGCAACTGTCGATGGTTTACTTGACATTTATTGTGACTATGGGCGGGGAACGGATTTTGGATTTTTTATTAATCAAACTTCATATATATACATTTCACTTCGGATGGCCATGATACTTCATTGCAAATCTCCCTAAACCATTTGTTCAAGTGCCCACCTCAAGAAGATCCTATCAACAACCAATTGTTCCTTCATCATCTTCCAATCACCACAGAGAAAAGGTACATTTTTTACTAGATTAACTTTTGTATTTTCTAAGGAATGGCGCACTAGCATATTTGGTCTGTTCTTGTTTTGTATGGGGGAGAGTGAATTGTTGATGTAAAGATGAATGAGTATGGATTCATGTACTATAAGAGCATTGAAACTATATTGTCAAAGAAGATGCGAACTTCTTAGAAATGGTGAATCAAATCATATCTATTAGGGGCTTAGATCTGGCAATATATAATAAACTAGTTATCAAATACCTACCCAAGTACCTATCAAAGATATCCGTCCTGCCCATCAAGAACGATTACCACGTGTAGCGTTTTCTGAATGAGATTATCAAGCAGTCTGAGGGTGCCAAGATACCTATATGTGTTACCCTTAAAGAGGCTGGAGCAACACGAGAAGAAGACGGTGCTAGCAACTCAACCATAAAGCGTTTGAGCTCTGATAGTCCGATATGGATTAACAATGTAATTCATTCATGACAGTTGGATGCGAATATTTTTACAATACCATATGAAGATCATAGAGGTCAAGATGAGAATGATGATGGGTTTAATGAAACCATCATTGTGGATGATGAAAATATAATTTCAAGCAGGGAGCAAAAGGGTGAGCAAAAAGTTCACGAAAACATATGTTGCTTTGAGGCGATAACGTCCTTGCATGCAGCTACATCTTTTTCGAATGGGTTATCTGCATTAGTAGATGTAGCAGTTAAAGAGGTATTTGAGACAAGGCAGCATTTGTTTATGATGATGTCCATGCTTGTCGTGAAACATTTCTTCAAGTGGAAGGATATTAGGGCAAATAACAAGGCATGGTACCTAAGGTGTAATGATGAAATTGCAAGATGAGGCTGAATGCAGCGCCATTGGGAATTTATCAGCCTGGAAGATAACTAAATACGACAATACCCATACATGTCAATCCTCGTTGGTTCAATCTAACAATCGGCAAGTATGCAACAAAGTAATTGGGTCGTGGATCAAGTGCAAGTACACAGATTATGTCGTCTGTATAGGCCACGTGAAATCATAAATGATATTTTTTCGGAGTTGGGTGTTAATGTATCACACAATAAGGCTTGGTGATCAAGAGAATCTACATTGCACAAAATCAGAGGCAATTATGAGAGTGCATATAGGATACTGTTATCCTATTTACACGTGATGAACGAAATAAACCCAAGAACATTTACTAAGCTAAGTATTGAAAAAGATGAAAGATTCAAGTATTTATTTTTTGCATTTGATGCTTTGATTTGTGGATTCCGCAACCACATGCGCCAGTTATTACGGTTGATGCTTGTTTTTTTAAAGGAAAATATTCTAGGTCATTAATCGTTGAACGTGCATGGACGGTAATAACCAAGTCTATCCTGTTGGATAGGGGATTGTTGATTCTGAGAATGACACATCCTGGGAGTGGTTTTTACAAAGGCCAAAGGATACAATCGGTGATGATATGGACGACTCGGTGTTTGTTTTTGACCGGCATAAGAGCATTGCAAAAGGCATTGCAAATGTTTTCCCAAATTCGTTTCATAGGTCTTGTATTTATTATTTGAGCAACAACCTATGAGCAAAGTTCAAAAAAGAAGATGTGATCCCATTATACTTTAAGGCTGTAAAGGCTTACACCATTGCTGAATTCAATCAGCTGTTCTTACTGCTTTTGTAGTAAAATTCTAGGGTAAGCGAGAACTTACAGGAAGTCGGGTTTGAACGTTGGTCGATGGCATATTTAGGAGGAAGATGGTATACAATAATGACCATCAACATTGCAAAATGTTTGAATGCGTTGTTGAAAGATGTTTGGGAATTACCTATTTATGTGTTGGTCAAGTACATCCAAAACACACTGCAGAGGTGGTATCACGAAAGGCGTACTACTGCTAGCTAGATGAGAACACCAACAACCCCATACATTGGAGAGCAAATTGCATCTAGAATAAGAGAAACACAATCCTATGTTGTTGAGCCGGTCAATATACACCGATGGTGTGTATGAGACATTGCAAACCGGAATGCTACAATCGATTTTCTGCAAAAAACATGCACATTTTGAGTGTTTGTTATGGATCAAATCCCTTTTGTTCATGCATTAGTTGCAGCTCATCGCCGACAAATTGATAATTGCACCCTATGCTTGCCACTTTATCACACCAATGCACTTTTAGGTGTTTATACAAATTCTATTATGCCGGTTAGTGATCCTAAATATTGGAATGTGCTCGAAGAAGTTTTAGTAATTCAACTATCACCACCAGAACCAAGGGCCAAGAGTGGTAGGCAGAAGAAACATAGAATTCTGTCAACAGGCGAGCAGAAAGTTACAAAAAAATGTGGTCATTGTGGAGAGAGTGGACACAACCGGCAAACTTGCTTAAATCCATTCATTTGTAAGAATACAAAGTGATGACATGTTGTGATATTCAATATTCAATATTCAATATTATAATTTATTCATTTCCATAAGAATTGCCTAATTTATTTATTTTTTTCATTGAATATTTTAGCTAATTATGAAACCAAAACAACCATACATGGTGTTTTATTAATACAAACAACACATTTGTTAATAAAAGAAATATGATATTCAAATCGCCCATCTTGGAATAGTCAAAGACATCTTTAATCCCACATTTGAAAAAAATGCAGTTCTAGACATATTTATCAACATACGTTCGACAATTTTATCGATATACTGATCGACAGTTTTATAGATATATTTTTCAATATTTTATTTGACATATTGATCGACATTTTCCTCCACATGTTTCTCGACATATATCTCGACATATTTGTCGACATATTACTCGACATATGTTAATCCTTAACCTTCTTCGACATGTTTATCGACATATTTATCGACATATGCTCCCACCTTTCTCGTTCAAACCTAGTTTGACTTTGAAAAAAAACAAACATATGCACGGTACACACATCCTATGGTATAAGAAATATGAAGCTTAAATTAAGGATGAAGGATATATGTCTAGTTCATCCAGTTCTGTGTTCTTGACTGACCGTCTTCCTATTCCTCTAGTTCTGTGTTGTTTGCGTGCATGCTGTGGTTTCACCGGTAGACGATAATGAGTTCAGTGTCATAGGGTTGTTAATTCAGTGAAGGATGAAGGATAATTGGCCATTACATCCGTTTGATGAGATGGAGTTGTTTATTTAGGCACGAAGGTTTCAGACTTTTTTTGGTGAATGCAGAGGCATGGTCGTCTTTTCACTAGAGGTCAGACCCAAAAAGTGCTATATTTGCAAGGAAAATAATCTTAGTGCTATATTTGCAAATGTCATAGCAAAAAGTGCTATTTTTGCAAATTTCCCTTTCAACAACTTTAGTTAGTTGAAAATTTGTAGGCAAACTCTTTGAATGTGCACAAAATTAATAGGTTACAACATGTGGATTTTTTTGTAAAGAAAGTGAGAACTTTGACCGAGAATTTTTAATTATGTTAAAAACGTAAATATTAAGTTGATACAATTTTAAAACATTTCAAGACAAATTTTGGATCAACAACTCAGTGCTCTGATACCAAATGATTGATAGGACTCATAAAGTTATATTTATTATATATATTTTCCCCTAGTATAGGTTGATTTTTATGTTAAATTTAATGTGTTTGTTTATATTTTGGTTTAGATGATGAAATATGAAAGTTTGGAAGAAAATGATGTAGAACAAAGGTTTGAATATGGAATTTTGAATATTGCAGACAGAAGACTTGCTCCTATAAAGTATGACCATGTTCAGCAGACCAGAACTATGACTAGAAGACTTCCGTGAGTAAGGCGTAGGCATGCTTTATTTGTTGGAGAGCTGACGAGTTTGACTTTCAAAAAAGGAGTTGTTGAGAGTTGGTTATCAGAAAAAAGATAACTTTCTGCTACAAATCAAGAAGGTTAGGTTGTTAGGATAATTATAAATTTGTTTTAGATGAATTACTTTATCCTTTCTTTAGTTATGAATTTGAATTTATCTTATCCCTAGTATTAAGACTTTATCACTCCAAGTACTTACTCTATTAAAGACCCCTCCATTTGTCTTTCCAAACAGCACGAGAGACAATAGAGTAGTGTTAGTAAGAAGTAGCAATAGTATGTTGTCACAGGTGGCTAAACAATTTCTTTCTGATTCAAGGGATAATTTGATCCAATTGCTATCAGTGTGAGGTCTTGAGTTTAATTCTTCTTTTCCTTTTCTTTCAATTTGAGTACTAGTTAATTCTTACTTCTATCTCTTATGGATGATTTGTGTTGGTCAATATGACAATTTAATTCAACAAATTTTATTCTATTGATATCCATAAGTCTAGTGGTCTATGTTCGGTGAATTGCAAGCGTACAATATCAACAAGTAATATAGTAGTAAATAGAGTATCGTTCCCACGAGGATTGATTTTAATTTTACCAATTACGTACCAAATTGACTAATTTGAAAACAAGCTAGCCAATTAAATTACTTTCTTGCAATTTTAACTAAGCTTATCAAAGAATGAAAATTTTATAACAATAAACAAATACTAGAAATTTACCAAATTAACAAAGATGTTAGAGATTTTGATTTCACTTAATCAATCCTAATTAATTCTCTTGACTTGTCATGCAATTAACTTAAATTCCAAATTATGATGGTGAAATTTCCCTAATGTAAATTAATAGCCGACATCGGTCTAATAACCCTATTTAGATTAAAATCAACTCACACTTGGTCTAGGTGAATTTAGATTTCTAAATGCATTAAGAATTATGGAAATTCCCGGATTCAATCTAAGTAGCCACGACTTAGTTCTACTACCGAAACCACATGAACAACCTAGATTATTACGATCTAAATTGAATTCATGGTTTAATATCACATGAGCACATGCATGTTATCTCCTCTCGGTATCAAACTAGCATCAACAATCAATTAAGTGGTGATCAATCACCTAAAAGCATTAAGAACATGATATTAAACTCATAATTGAAATATGAATTGCATGAACAAGTCTTAAAAATTAATTATTCATGATTAAGATCCATCTAATCTCTAACAAAAGAAATTAGAACATAATGAAATTTAAACTAACAATAAAAATAAAAATTGACATAATTGAAATTAAAACAAATTCTTAAAATTAAAATAACTATTATTCAATAAATAAACAAAAACTATAAAATAGTTAATACTTGAGAGTAAGCCACAACTAGAAGTTTATAACAAAATAAGAGAAATAAACTACTAAAATTAAAGACAAGACAAGAAAGCTAAAATTACTAAAGTAACTAACTAAATTAAAATAAGAAAAGACAAAGACTTGAAGTCAAAGAAATAAAATTCTGCATGGTTTGTTCTTAAATTCAACACCCGTAGGCTCTCAAAGAGGAACAAAATAAATGAGTATTTGCTACTTCCTTGTGAGTCAAGCTTGGTGGCTACACAAACTAATCTTACTAACTAACCAAACAACCAAACAAGAAGAAAGGAATGATGAAGACTTGATAGAAAAACTTGAAGGGAACACAAGAAAACTGAAATTTCTGCAGCAAGAAGTACTTCAAACCCGTAAGCATGCAAGGAGAACAAATGATTTGCTGCTTTCTTCTCCAGTCCAGCTTGATGGCTATAGCTCTACTCTTCCTAAGACAAACAAAAACAGAATAACAAAGAAAGAAATGGAAGTGGGCAGTCCAGGAAACAAGAGAAAATTAGGAAGTGAAGTTGATGAAGAAAACCCGTAACATTGCAGCAGCATTTCTGAACAAATTCATTGAAAACATTCGACTGGAATTTAATGAAGACAACCCATGAGCAGCTGCTGGAATTTACTGAAGAAAGCCAAGAATTAGGAAGCAAATTTGATGAAGAAAAATCGTGAGAAGCAGCTAGAAAAACCGAGAGGAAGTTGAACAAAACCAAGACAAGAAATTAAGTAGAAAAGCTGGCAGAAAAACCGTGAGAAACAAGAAGAAGAAAGCAACAAACTGTGGCTGTAATTTTTCTAAGAAAACCGTGAGAAACTACAACAAAGTTTAGACAAAAACTGAGAAGAAGATAACTGAAGTTCTGAAAATAAAACCAACACAAGAAGCTGAAAAAATTCTACCAAACTACAACAAAGAACAAGAAACTTGCTGCTGTATTTTTCTAAACTAATGAAAGCAAGCACGGCTGCTACTAAATCTAACTAAAGGAAGAAACTAAAAACTGAATAGATGTGCTCCTACAAAGAAGAGAAAAACAGAGAAATAGAAAAGTGGGTTTGCTAAAAATCTGCTATAAAGAAAACTAAACTACAGCTAAGGAAAAGAAGAAGGAAAATATGAAACTCTATGGATGCTTTCTGCTGCTCTCGGTTGTGTCCTTTTATAGAGCAAAAGATTGGTTGTAAATTTCAACATTGTACAAATCCAAATCCTTCTTTGCTTTGCTCTCTTTGTCTTCAACTTGTTGCCCGAAGCTTCTTTGTTTCTTCTTCTTTCTCGGTTGTGTTGCTCGGCTGCTGCTTTGTCTTCTTTCTTTGTTGTCCGAACTGCATTTTTACCAAACTTCAGTTTGGTTTGCTCTTTTGTTTGTTGTGGGTAGTTGGCTATTTTTTTTTATGCATCTAGAAGTTTTCTTCTTTGTACTACGAGAATTTGTCTCAAAACTGGATATTTTATTGCCCAGAGCACAGCTTGCCGACTGATCTTGGGTTCACATTTTTGTGGCTGCTGGACAGAAGTCATTAAAAATTCCAGAAATGAACATGTTATTAGCATGGAGATTTGTCCAAAATTCAGGACGAGGAGACAACTGCAGTCCTTCATCCGAATTATCTAATACGGTGGCACGTTGAGTTGGGAGTGTTATTTCTTTCACCTGACCAGTAGCTTGCTCATTGCCATTCTCCATGGCATTTGAAACTTCCAAATTCTTGACCCAAATTGTAGTTAGTCCTTTGATCTTCAATTTAGAAGAAAAATTCAAGATTAAGCTCAAAATTTCTAATAATATTAGAAAACTTAGAAATCATAAAATCAAAGGATAATTTGGCCAAAATATGTAAAAACAAAGTAAAACACAAGCCAATTTCTAACCAAAATTAACAAGAAAACTCTATATAAAATAGAGTTATCAAATTACCCCCAACTTAGATCAAAGCTTGTCCTCAAGCTTGCACTAGAACAACATACTTCTTTTCATTCCATACCCTTTCTAACTCATCCATAAAAAATTCAAAGTCATTACACATTAAAGATCTAGTGGAATAATAATCCAAAGAACAAATATTCATAGCCCTTTTTCTTAACAAAATACACATCTCATTAATTCCAACAATTTCGTCGAAATCAAATGCACAAAATTTGATAACCTCTCATAGGTTGCACTCTAATCACTCAAAGTGTTTAGGGGTTTCATTCAGCACTCAAATCAAATATAGCATGTCATTACCATAGGCTTGCTTATATATCACATCTCCAACACTAATGAATCCATGCAATAATCAAAGGGTCTTTATAAGGTTGTAACGGGCTTAGGTAAGGGTAGGTAGAAAGATAGGAAATTTTAGATTTTCACAAATCAAGATATGTAAAAACTTCCTTGCATGACACAAAAGCAACAAGTAGCACATTAGAACCATTTTTTTTTCTTTTTTTTTTTTTTTTCAAATAACATGCATCCCTTTTTCACAACTTCATCATATAATTGGACCATCTTGTATACAATGAAAACATTAACATTGTCCAATCTTCGTAATGAATATAGTTCACTTCTTTTTCTTTTTTTTCAGTGGTTCTTTTCTTTGGAATCAATAGAAATTTTATCATGCAATTCATTTCTTCATACTCTTGACAAAGGGTTCAACGGTGGTAAACAAAAACAACGGGTTAAGGCTAAAGAATGTGGTTTTATAACAAAGAAAGGTTTAGGCTCAAAATTTGTTGACTAGGGATATATGTAATGGTTAAGCTTTTTTTTAGAAAGTTAAAAATGGTTAATCCTAAGTGCCCTTATCATTTCAAAGCATAAATCCACAATGCGATCTCAATATGCATAACAAAGCAAGTTCTAGAATGAACATACCATATTTGACAACACTCAATCAAAGAAATATGTGAGCAAAGAAAAATAAATTGCTCTTAGGCTCAAATACTCACAATAGGTTCAATGTATATCAAATCTTGCACATTCTCATTCAATTCAATCATTAAAATCAACAAGATGCTTTAAAATTTTCAAAACAAAGACTAATCATACTTGCCTCATTCATACATTCCAACCCAAATACTAATGCATATAACTCAAAATTATTCCAAATGAGTATCAAAAGAGTTAGAAATTTCAAAGAAGATATCAACAAAATTGAAAACTTGGAAGGACTTTTCTTTGTAACTCTATAAAATTGAAATTTTGCAAAAATTTTGACAGAAATCCAGCACAAAATTTCATGTATCCCACCCCCAACTTAAAATTGAGCATTGTCCTCAATGCAGCAAGGAGCAAGATCAAGTAGAGCAACTATAGAGAGCATAAGAAAAACAAAAAGTGAGGAAACTGCCCTGTTTTGAACAACTGTTGAAGATGAATTTCGTTCAGGTATCAAAACAGCTCCAAAAATTCTCAAATTTGGTGGACATGAACCTGGGTGAATCGTCTACCTTGCTGTAAAATTTCAGCACGAAATTCTAAGGGACAGGCCTTGAACCGGATTTTTCTTCAGACAGGTGCAGCAAAAAGTGGAACCAGAATTTCACATAATAAAAATAGATCTTTTTCTTCTTTTTTTTTTTTTTTTTTTGAATTAAGACAAAATAAAAGCAATAAAGGTAAAAGAACTTGGGTTGCCTCCCAAGTAGCGCTTGCTTTATAGTTCGCAGCCGAACTGTCCTTTTGGTCTAAGCCGGTGGCATCAAAGTAATGAAGGATGATTGACTAACAACATCTCCTCCATTGTAATGCTTAAGCCTTTGTCCATTAACTTTAAATGTGCCCTCATTTTCAGTAGTGATCTCCACAGCACCATAAGGAAAAACTTTTGTGATGGTATAAGGTCGATCCATCGAGACTTTAATTTTCCTGAAACAAGCGAAGACGAATTATATAACAAAACTTTTTCTCCAACATGAAACTCCCTCCGCAAGATGTGTTTATCATGCCATTTCTTTGTTTTTTCTTTGTAAATTCGTGCATTATCGTAAGCTTCATTGCGGAGTTCTTCCAATTCATCCAATTGCAACAACCTTTTCTCTCCTACTGTTTGCATATCAAAGTTAAGAGATTTCAAAGCCCAGTATGCTCTATGCTCAAGTTCAACAGGCAAATGACATGTCTTACCATAGAGAAGTCGAAAAGGTGACATACCAATAGGAGTTTTATAAGCAGTTCTGTAAGCCCATAATGCATCATCAAGTTTCTTTGCCCAATCCTTCCTATTAATATTCACGACTTTTCCAATATTCTTTTGAGTTCCTATTAGATATTTCGGTTTGACCACTAGTTTGGGGATGGTAAGCAGTGGCTATCTTATGAGTGACACCATACTTTTGCAAAAGTGACTTGAATTGCTTATTTATGAAATGAGTACCTTGATCACTTATAATTGCTTTAGGTGTACCAAACCTAGTAAAGATGTGTTTCTTCAAGAAATTGCAAACAACCCTAGCATCATTTGACTGCAAAGCTACAGCTTCTACCCATTTAGACACATACTCACAAGCAACCAAAATATACATATTACCAAAAGAAGGTGGAAATGGACCCATGAAGTCAATACCCCAAACATCAAATAACTCACATATCATAATATTATTAAGGGCATCTCATGTCGTTTAGATATATTTCAGTTCTTTGGCACCTATCACATTGAGCAACATAATTGTATGCATCTTTAAAAGAGTAGGCCAATAGAAACCACATTGTAAGATCTTAGCAGCAGTTTTAGTGGCACCAAAGTGACCACCAGTGGGTCCATCATGGCAATGAAAAAGAATACTAGGAATCTCATCATTAGAAACACAACGTCTGATAATACGATCAGCACATACCTTGAATAAGTATGGTTCATCCCAAAAGTAATGTTTAACATCAAAGAAAAACTTCTTCTTTTGTTGATAAGTCAAATCAGGGGGAAGAATACCACTTACCAAATAATTTACGGATCGGATACCATGGAAGTCTGATGTTGAAAGCAAAAAGTGCTTCATCAGGAAAACTTTCCAAAATAGGTACCTCATCCTTGGGAGCATTTGGCAATCTTGAAAGATGGTCAGCCACAAGATTTTCGGTTCCTCTTTTGTCTTTAATCTCTAAATCGAATTCTTGAAGAAGCAAAATCCATCGAATGAGTCTTGGTTTTGCATCTTTCTTCGCCAATAAGTACTTCAGAGCTGCATGATCAGTATAAACAATTACTTTAGAGCCAATCAAATAAGAACGGAATTTATCAAAAGCAAACACTACAGCCAAAAGTTCTTTTTCAGTAGTAGCATAATTCAATTGTGCTCCATTCAAGGTTCGGCTAGCATAGTAAATTGCTCGAAAAATTCGATTTTCTCTTTGTCCAAGCACAGCTCCAATAGCTTGATCACTTGCATCACACATGAGTTCAAAAGGCTTCTCCCAATCAGGAACAGTCATTACTGGAGCTGAAATTAATTTCTTTTTCAAGATCTCAAATGCCTGTAAACAATCAGAATTAAAGTCAAATTTAGCATCTTTCTCAAGTAGTTTAGTCAATGGTCTTGTAATTTTTGAGAAATCCTTGATAAAACGCCTATAAAATCCTGCATGTCCTAAAAATCCACGAAGTAGCTTCACGGAAGTAGGTGGCGGCAATTTAGAAATGACTTCAATTTTTGCTCGATCCACCTCAATACCTTCGGCAGAGATTTTATGGCCTAGAACAATACCTTCCTGCACCATAAAGTGACACTTTTCCCAATTTAAAACAAGGTTAGTCTCTTCACATCTTTGTAACACCAAATCCAAATTTTTCAGGCATGAATCAAAAGAAACACCAAACACAGAAAAATCATCCATGAAAATTTCAATATGTTTCTCTATCATGTCAGAAAAAATTGCCATCATGCATCTTTGAAAAGTAGCAGGTGCATTACAAAGACCAAAAGGCATTCTTCTATATGCAAAAGTACCATAGGGACAAGTGAACGTTGTCTTTTCCTGGTCATTAGGTGCAATAGGTATCTGATTATACCCTGAATATCCATCTAGAAAGCAGTAAAATGCATATCCTGCAAGTTTTTCTAGCATTTGATCAATAAAGGCAAAGGAAAATGATCCTTACGGGTGGCATCATTTAATTTTCTATAGTCAATGCAAACACGCCATCCTGTGACTGTTCTAGTAGGAATTAATTCATCATTGTCATTAGTTAAAACAGTCATGCCTCCTTTCTTAGGTACTACTTGCACAGGACTTACCCAGTCACTATCAGAAATTGGATAGATAATACCTGCATCGAGAAGCTTGATCACCTCGGCTTTCACTACTTCTTGCATTTTTGGATTAAGTCTCCTTTGTGGTTGGATGACTTGCTTATATTGCTCCTTCATTAAAATCTTGTGCATACAAATTGAAGGGCTAATTCCTTTGATATCTGCAATGGTCCACCCAAATGCACTTTTGTGCTTTCTTAGTACCCTTAACAGTTTTTCCTCCATCACACCTGTCAAAGAAGAAGAAATAATTACTGGAAGATTTAAACCATCAAGGAAAACATATTTTAAATGAGAAGGAAGAGGTTTAAGTTCAAGAGTTGGTGCTTCTTCAATGGATGGCTTCGGTTTCTTTGTATTCATCCCCAATTCTTCATATTTTGGTGCTCTCCACCTTGGATAAGGTGGATTTGCCTCTAATATGCTCACTGCTTCCCTTACTTCATCATCTTCGGTACTTTCTTTCAATGACTGAATCATACACTTTTCAATTGTGTCCTTAGTCATGGCATGAATTGCAAAATTTTGGACAATTTCGTCCACCACTTCAATTTGCAAACAATCACTCTGATCAGAAGGAAATTTCATTGCCTTGAGCACATTGAAGGTGACTTGCTCATTTTGAACTCTAAGAATTAATTTTCCTTGTTGAACATCAATGAGAGCTCGTCCAGTGGCCAGGAATGGTCGGCCTAAAATAATTGGTACTTCAAAGTCTTCCTCCATTTCTAACACAATAAAGTCTGCAGGAAAAATAAACTTGTCAACCTTGATCAACACATCCTCCACCACTCCCCTTGGATATTTTATAGATCGATCTGCTAGTTGAAGAGACACAGTGGTGCCCTTAACTTCTCCTAGTCCAAGTTTCTTAAAAACAGAATAAGGCATTAGATTAATACTAGCACCAAGATCGCATAAAGCTTTGTCAAAATAAGAATCACCAATTGTGCAAGGAATCGTAAAACTCCCTGGATCTTTAAGCTTTGGTGGTAGCTTATTTTGCAGAATAGCGGAGCATTCTTCAGTGAGGTTGACGGTCTCATAATCTTCCAACTTCCTCTTGTTTGCCAAGATTTCCTTTAAGAACTTTGCATAGCTCGGCATTTGAGCCAATGCATCTGCAAAAGGAATGTTAATGTGCAATTTTTTAAACACATCAAGAAATTTGGAAAATTGCTTATCTATTTTGTGCTGCATAAGTCGCTCCGGAAAAGGAATAGGAGGCACATATGGTGTAGGATTGTCAGGAAACAGCTTTCTTTGAGGTGGTTCTTCTTTGGAGTGTTTTGGGTCAGCTTCATCCTTCAAATCGACTTTGGACTCCTCTTTTTCTCCTTCACCTTTTTCTTTATTTTTAAGCTCTTTTCCACTCCTTAGGGTGATGGCTTTTGCATTCTCAATTGGATTCTTCACAGTGTTGCTCGGAAGACCACCATATGGTCTCTCGGATATTTGGCTAGCAAGTTGACCAACTTGTTTTTCCACATTCCGAATACTTACCTCCATATGTCGAATCGTTGCATCTTGATTGTTCATGCGACTTTCAAAACGATTCATCACTTCCTGATTTGATTGAATAAACTTTGCCATCATTTCTTCAAGGTTATTTTTCGGCTTCTCTACTGGTGGTGGGAATGCTGGTCTAGGTGGGTTCATCGGCTGCTGATTTTGTCCTCCCCAAGAAAAATTTGGGTGATTCCTCCATCCAGGGTTGTATGTATTTGAGTAAGGATTATTTTGAGGTCCCCTGTTGAAATTAGAAACAAAATTAGCATCTTCAGTAGTATAAGAATTATGATTTACCTGACAAGCAGTTGACTCATGTCTTCCACCACAGAAGTCGCAAGTTGTCTCCTTTATCTTCAAAACCGAATCTATCTTTCTATTCAAGGCAGCAAATTGAGCAGCAATGGCATTATTAACATCAATCTCATGCACTCCACTAGGTTTCTTGGCATTGAATCTTTCAGTTGGCCATTGATAGCTATTAGACGCCATTTGATCAATCAATTCAAAAGCTTCTTCAGGCGTTTTATTATTCAATGTACCACCAGCTGCGGCATCTATGGTACTCCTCATATTTGGACCAATTCCATTGTAAAAAGTTTGTACCTGCATCCAAATCGGAATCCCGTGGTGTGGACATCTCCTTAGTAGCTCCTTAAACCTTTCCCATGCCTCATATAGGGATTCTCCATCATTTTGTATAAATGTGGTGATATCATTCCTCATTTTTGCTGACTTGGCAGGTGGAAAATATCGACTTAAGAATTTTTGGGCCATATCCTCCCAAGTGATGATAGAACCTGTAGGAAGAGAAGATAACCATGCCTTAGCTTTATCACGTAAAGAGAATGGAAATAACCTAAGTCTAATAGCGTCATTGTGAACTCCATTATATTTAATGGTATCACAAATTTCAAGAAAAGCTTCAATGTGGAGATTAGGATCTTCATTCGGCAAGCCACTGAATTGAACAGCATTTTGAAGCATTTGGATCAAAGACGGCTTGAGCTCAAAATTGTTGGCTTGAATGGCTGGCCTTCTAATGCTTGAAGTGGAATCTTGAACCGTTGGAGCGGAATAATCCATCAAAGTTCTCCTTTGAGGTTGAATTGGGAGATGTTCTTCTTCGGCCGCCATTGGATTTTTGTCAATGACTAACTCTTGCTTTTTCAATCCTCTTAGAAGTTTTCTTTCAGGTTCAGGATCAAATTCTTCCAATTCTCCTTTCCGATTTCTCAAATTCATGCAACTTTGAAATTCCCTTGACAAAAATCAAACTAACAAAAATTAAAAGGCTAGTCTCAACCAAGAATCAATCAATATCAATAGTAATTGGAAAAAATTAGTAAATTCAATCCCCGGCAGCGGCGCCAAAAACTTGTTCGGTGAATTGCAAGCGTACAATATCAACAAGTAATATAGTAGTAAATAGAGTATCGTTCCCACGAGGATTGATTTTAATTTTACCAATTACGTACCAAATTGACTAATTTGAAAACAAGCTAGCCAATTAAATTACTTTCTTGCAATTTTAACTAAGCTTATCAAAGAATGAAAATTTTATAACAATAAACAAATACTAGAAATTTACCAAATTAACAAAGATGTTAGAGATTTTGATTTCACTTAATCAATCCTAATTAATTCTCTTGACTTGTCATGCAATTAACTTAAATTCCAAATTATGATGGTGAAATTTCCCTAATGTAAATTAATAGCCGACATCGGTCTAATAACCCTATTTAGATTAAAATCAACTCACACTTGGTCTAGGTGAATTTAGATTTCTAAATGCATTAAGAATTATGGAAATTCCCGGATTCAATCTAAGTAGCCACGACTTAGTTCTACTACCGAAACCACATGAACAACCTAGATTATTACGATCTAAATTGAATTCATGGTTTAATATCACATGAGCACATGCATGTTATCTCCTCTCGGTATCAAACTAGCATCAACAATCAATTAAGTGGTGATCAATCACCTAAAAGCATTAAGAACATGATATTAAACTCATAATTGAAATATGAATTGCATGAACAAGTCTTAAAAATTAATTATTCATGATTAAGATCCATCTAATCTCTAACAAAAGAAATTAGAACATAATGAAATTTAAACTAACAATAAAAATAAAAATTGACATAATTGAAATTAAAACAAATTCTTAAAATTAAAATAACTATTATTCAATAAATAAACAAAAACTATAAAATAGTTAATACTTGAGAGTAAGCCACAACTAGAAGTTTATAACAAAATAAGAGAAATAAACTACTAAAATTAAAGACAAGACAAGAAAGCTAAAATTACTAAAGTAACTAACTAAATTAAAATAAGAAAAGACAAAGACTTGAAGTCAAAGAAATAAAATTCTGCATGGTTTGTTCTTAAATTCAACACCCGTAGGCTCTCAAAGAGGAACAAAATAAATGAGTATTTGCTACTTCCTTGTGAGTCAAGCTTGGTGGCTACACAAACTAATCTTACTAACTAACCAAACAACCAAACAAGAAGAAAGGAATGATGAAGACTTGATAGAAAAAACTTGAAGGGAACACAAGAAAACTGAAATTTCTGCAGCAAGAAGTACTTCAAACCCGTAAGCATGCAAGGAGAAC
Organism: Gynochthodes officinalis; assembly: GCA_020080225.1. Classification (NCBI taxonomy): domain Eukaryota; kingdom Viridiplantae; phylum Streptophyta; class Magnoliopsida; order Gentianales; family Rubiaceae; genus Gynochthodes; species Gynochthodes officinalis. The sequence goes on along the minus strand of CM034625.1, from coordinate 28,815,165 downwards.
AAATGATTTGCTGCTTTCTTCTCCAGTCCAGCTTGATGGCTATAGCTCTACTCTTCCTAAGACAAACAAAAACAGAATAACAAAGAAAGAAATGGAAGTGGGCAGTCCAGGAAACAAGAGAAAATTAGGAAGTGAAGTTGATGAAGAAAACCCGTAACATTGCAGCAGCATTTCTGAACAAATTCATTGAAAACATTCGACTGGAATTTAATGAAGACAACCCATGAGCAGCTGCTGGAATTTACTGAAGAAAGCCAAGAATTAGGAAGCAAATTTGATGAAGAAAAATCGTGAGAAGCAGCTAGAAAAACCGAGAGGAAGTTGAACAAAACCAAGACAAGAAATTAAGTAGAAAAGCTGGCAGAAAAACCGTGAGAAACAAGAAGAAGAAAGCAACAAACTGTGGCTGTAATTTTTCTAAGAAAACCGTGAGAAACTACAACAAAGTTTAGACAAAAACTGAGAAGAAGATAACTGAAGTTCTGAAAATAAAACCAACACAAGAAGCTGAAAAAATTCTACCAAACTACAACAAAGAACAAGAAACTTGCTGCTGGATTTTCTAAACTAATGAAAGCAAGCACGGCTGCTACTAAATCTAACTAAAGGAAGAAACTAAAAACTGAATAGATGTGCTCCTACAAAGAAGAGAAAAACAGAGAAATAGAAAAGTGGGTTTGCTAAAAATCTGCTATAAAGAAAACTAAACTACAGCTAAGGAAAAGAAGAAGGAAAATATGAAACTCTATGGATGCTTTCTGCTGCTCTCGGTTGTGTCCTTTTTATAGAGCAAAAGATTGGTTGTAAATTTCAACATTGTACAAATCCAAATCCTTCTTTGCTTTGCTCTCTTTGTCTTCAACTTGTTGCCCAGCTTCTTTGTTTCTTCTTCTTTCTCGGTTGTGTTGCTCGGCTGCTGCTTTGTCTTCTTTCTTTGTTGTCCGAACTGCATTTTTACCAAACTTCAGTTTGGTTTGCTCTTTTGTTTGTTGTGGGTAGTTGGCTATTTTTTTTTTATGCATCTAGAAGTTTTCTTCTTTGTACTACGAGAATTTGTCTCAAAACTGGATATTTTATTGCCCAGAGCACAGCTTGCCGACTGATCTTGGGTTCACATTTTTGTGGCTGCTGGACAGAAGTCATTAAAAATTCCAGAAATGAACATGTTATTAGCATGGAGATTTGTCCAAAATTCAGGACGAGGAGACAACTGCAGTCCTTCATCCGAATTATCTAATCTGGTGGCACGTTGAGTTGGGAGTGTTATTTGCTTCACTGGACGATAGCTAGCTCTTTGCCTTTCTCCATGGCATTTGAAACTTCCATTTCTTGACCCAAATTGTAGTTAGTCCTTTGATCTTCAATTTAGAAGAAAAATTCAAGATTAAGCTCAAAATTTCTAATAATATTAGAAAACTTAGAAATCATAAAATCAAAGGATAATTTGGCCAAAATATGTAAAAACAAAGTAAAACACAAGCCAATTTCTAACCAAAATTAACAAGAAAACTCTATATAAAATAGAGTTATCAGTCTATAATTGTCATGAATGAGTAGACCAAGTAGCAACTAGATTGACTGCGCTATGCATAATTGATCAAGAGGAATCAATGGGACAAGATTGTGTAATTGTAACTATCTCAATTATATAATTTTGTTTTAACTATTCCAAAGATTTTAATGCTATTATTAATTGATATGGATCGCTATTGTGCCCAATCAATTAGTAATGCATTTTGAATTTGGATGCTAGGTTCAGTCAAATATTTAAGGGAATTAGAAGATTTGTTATGGCTATTCTAAAAAGTTTTCAGTTAAATACTTGAATTGGCAAGTATACGTATGGGTGACCCATGATTGATGATGCAATTGCAAGGATCTAAACCTTTGGATTAGAATTTTCTCATTCTATATTTCTTTACTATTGATTTATTTATTTAGTCTATTATTTTAATATTTTGTAGTAGATTAGATTAAATCTCTAAACCCCCCTTAATTACCTTCATTACAACTAAGAAATTTAATCACTAGTTCCTTTGGGATTCGACTTTGTCTACTACTGCTATAAAATTAATTTATAGTCAGTAGAGTGTCAGTGATTAATTTTGTGAGTTTTGACAAACCCGTTAATGATGTATAACTTCGATAAGAACTAATTCTAATACTAACAATTAAAAGAAGGTTTTTGGGAAAATTCAACAATAATTTTAATTTCAATATTTTTTCAATATTCTTCCAATCTTTTTGTAGATGCCCACACAATGGCTTCTTGAAGCCTTTTTGGTATGAACCTTACCCAAACAGGAGTAAAACCCGAATCTTACCAGAGTTGTAGGTTCCCGAACCGTCCTTCTTATTGAATTGCTTTCTTTGAGGAAACACCCAACCCCAACATGTGGATTGAACCCTGCTTATAGCCCTCTATAACCCCACGAGCAATACCCCAAAACCCCAACGATTTGAAGCTACCCAACGGAACCAAGAAGTACGCACAAAACCTCGAGTGAAAGAAACTCAAGGCCTCAGCTTTTGAATTGAATCTAATCGATTCTCCCGAATAGACCCAAACAAGTTCTTTCTTAGAACTAGAAGAAAAGCACGTAAGGCTCACAAGTTTGTAATTTCTTAAAATTGTCTTCAAAGTGGAGGCTGAATGGCCTTTAAATAAGGTACAAGTGTGGCCAAGTTGATTCAAAGCCCACTAGGGTTTGGATTGCTTGCCTTTAATAGACAAATTCAGCCCTCTCACTAAATAAATAATTAAATCCTAACCCAACTAGGACTGGCTTAATAAATAAATCCTATTCCAACACGTAAAAAGAAATAACTACTAGAACAAAATAAAATAAAATAAAATGAATGATTACATGACCGAAATTATGGATTGTTTACAACACTTAGTACATTAACGACTCGGTCATGTTTAAGAAGCTTCTCCTCCTTTGCATGTGCTTTATGTATGAGGTGAGCCAAAACTTCTTGCATTTTCCTTGTACATGACCTCGTCATTAGACCACTTATGTCACGTAAAAGGTCTTATGAGCGACTTGCAGGTATAGACACGTGATCTTTCTCTCCATTATGGCCGTTTGCGCGATCTTTATCTTCATCAGTCCCTCCCTCCTGAAGAGGACTTGTCCTCGAGTCTAAATCAATCGTGAAAGGGGACAGATTAGCCACGTTGAAAGTTGCACTAACGCCATAATCTCCAGGTAAGTTCAACTTGTAGGCATTGTCGCCTATGCATGCCACCACTTGGAATGGTCCATCTTCACGAGGATGCAACTTTGTCTTTCGTTGAGCTGGAAACCGTTCCTTGAGCATGTGCACCCAAACCCAGTCATCGGGTTCGAACGTCACTTGCCTTCTCCCGCGATTGGCCATACGAGCATAATGTTCATTGCGCTTGACAATCTGAAGATGCACCTTCTCATGCAAGTCACGAACATATTTTGCTTTTACTGCACCATCTAAATTAACTTGTTCATTGCTAGGCAATGGCACTAGATCAAGAGGAGTTAGTGGATTAAAACCATAAATAATCTCAAAAGGTGAATAACCTGTAGTAGAATGAACAGTATGATTATATGCAAATTCAGCTATTGGAATGCAGTCCTCCCACCCTTTAAGATTCTTCTTAATCAATGCATGCAATAAAGTACCAAGAGTTCGATTCGTTACCTCAGTCTGACCATCCGTTTGAGGATGACCCGTTGTGAAGAACAGCAACTTGGTACCCAACTTACCCCAGAGCGTCTTCCAAAAATAGCTCAGGAACTTGACATCTCGATCTGACATGATGGTTCGTGGCACTCCATGCAACCGAACCACTTCCCGAAAGAATAAGTCAGCAACATGCTTTGCATCGTCGGACTTCCTGCAAAGAATAAAATGAGCCATTTTAGAAAAACGGTCCACAACTACAAAAACTGAATCCTTACCCTTTAGTGACCTTGGCAATCCTAGCACAAAGTCCATCGAAAGGTCAGTCTAAGGGGTATAAGGAACAGGTAAAGGAGTATATAAACCATGAGGTTGAGATGTACTCTTAGCCATACGACACTCAATGCACGAACTACATAGCTTTTCTACGTCTCTTTTCATGTTGGGCCAGTAAAAATGTTCAATTAAGATATCATACGTTTTCAAAACGCCAATTTATTTCACACAAGCAACTCCCTAAGTGAACAACTAGGCACACACAATTTATTTCACAGAACAAGAACCCATTGTGCCTATAAAACTTATTAAAGGCTCCTTGTTCAGTAGCTGCATAAACACTAGAGAAATCAGGATCAGTAGCATATAAATCTTTCATGTATTCAAATCCTAAAAGCTTAGTGTTTAAAGAACTTAAGAGAACAGACCTTCGTGAGAGTGCATCCGCCACAACATTCTCCTTACCTCACTTGTATTTGATTACGTATGGGAATGTCTCCAGGAATGAACTCCACTTAGCATGCCTCTTGTTTAACTTACCTTGTCCATGCAGGTACTTCAAAGATTCATGATCTGAATATATGACAAACTCCTTGGGCATCAAGTAGTGTTGCCATGTCTCCAAAGCCCGAATAACTACATAGAGTTCCTTGTCGTAAGTTGCATAGTTAAAAGCAGCACCACTCAATTTTTCAGAAAAGTAAGCTAGTGGTCGGCCCCCTTGCTTCAATACTGCACCTATACCGATACCTCATGCACAGTTGTTGGTCTCGGCCAGGAGGTGATTGCCTCAACCTTTGTTTTGTCAACCTGTAAACCTTTTGAACTAACCACAAAACCAAGAAAAACAACACTTTCCACACAAAAGGTACACTTTTTCAGCTTTTGAATTGAATCTAATCGATTCTCTCGAATATATCCAAACAAGTTCTTTCTTAGAACTACAAGAAAAGCACGTAAGGCTCTCAGGTTTGTAATTTCTTAAAGTTGCCTTCAAAGTGGCGGCTGAATGGCCTTTAAATAAGGTACAAGTGTGGCCAAGCTGATTCAAAGCCCACTAGGGTTTGGATTGCTTGCCTTTAATTGACAAATTCAGCCCTCTCACTAAATAAATAATTAAATCTTAACCCAACTAGGACTGGCTTAATAAATAAATCCTATTCCAACACGTAAAAAGAAATATCTACTAGAACAAAATAAAATAAAATAAAATGAATGATTACATGACCGAAATTATGGATTGTCCACAACACTTAGTACATTAACGACTCGGTTATGTTGAAGAAGCTTCTTCTCCTTGGCATGTACTTCACATATGAGGTGAGCCAAAGCTTCTTGCATTTTCCTTGTACATGACCTCGTCATTGGAGCACTCATGTCACGTAAAAGGTCTTGTGAGCGACGTGCGGGTATAGACACGTGATCTTTCTCTCCATTATGGCCGTTTGCGCGATCCTTATATTCATCACTTTTTATATATAATGTTTTAGAAATGAGCTGGAAAAAAATTAATACAACACCTTAAATGCATAAAAAAAAATTAGAAGAAAAAGTAAACAGAAGAAACAACTCAGGCATGCAAATAGAATGTGCTTTCTAGATTACAATTACATGTGGATATAGAGTCCACATTAGTATTGCTACTACTATCTTCAAGAAAAGAGAATAAAATGGAGAGGGGTTTTTTTTTCTTTTTTTTGATAATGGGTCCTACTTTTGAAAATTTTCCAGTGAATCTTACTTTTCCATAAACTAGGGGAGTGTCCACCGTACGGTGCGCAATGCGGCCTTACTTTGCCCGGTATTAGACCGTGTATGAAATATTAGTTAGTCTATATTTTGTGGAAGAAATAGACATAATACATATTAAGTAGAGTATGTATGTATGAAACCTTTTGAGAGTTAAAGTTTGTGGGCTGTAGCGAATGGGATAAGATCCCAGGCATATGATAAAGCCTCATGCCTCGGCACTAGGAGTGTTAGTGATGGTTCGTGAATATCTGACCATTAGAGTTATGGACCGAGACGTATATGTAAGGTTGAATGTAAAAATGATAAAAGTCAAAATCGCCGCCCAATCGTGTCTCGAGCATTAAATAGAGTTGACCACCAATGATTTTAAAAAGGCGAGCGTGGTTTGAGGAACAAATAAAAAGACTTGGGTGGGAACCAAAATGTCAAACCAAGAAGTAAGCAGTAAGCAATCACTTTATTTTTTTTTTTATCAAGGAAACCATTTTTGCCCAAACATTGAGGACGAAGAAGGAGAAATACAGTCGCCTGTGAATGCAAATTTGCTAAAGGATCCCATATTAAGAACAACAAGTATGTCTGCTCCAGATTCTTTGTCAAAAGGGTCATCGAGGTTAAGAAGTAGGTTTGACTCCTTGGCTGGTGGTATGGAGGACGATAGTCTATTGGGATCCTCTAGTCAAGGTAGTACTGAAATAGAGATAGGGAAAAAGCAAGTGAGTAAGCGGTTAGGGAAGAAGAAAATGGTATTATACGTTGAAGTAAAAACTGAATTGGAACTATCTCAAGCCCAAAGCAAACGCATGTCATCGTCGGCGACCAGTTCATCAGAGGATAGCGGTGAGGAAAGAGATACAAGGTTAGAATCTCTATACTTGGAAATATTTATATTTTGTCAGTTAGAGTGATGAACTAACCATTATTCTTTTACTTCTGTAGTGGTGAAGTTCGCATCTGAGGTCACTGTGTAGGAAGTGGCACCTCAGAAAACTGACAGAGGCTGAGAAGGAGCCTAGTCATCAAGGAAGGCAGTGGTTTGAGGTCCAGTGAAGGAAAAGACTGAAAAAAGAAAGACTAACGCTGAGTTTAGCCCCAAAACAAAAAAGAGTAAAGTGGCTAGCAGTACAGAAAAGGCTTGCCAGAAGATTGTCGAGGTGAACACTTAGGACATAGTTTTCCATTTTGTCTTTCTGGAGAGTTTTCTCCAGGTGTCGAATTCTAGGGCATAGAAGAGAAGCAAAAGATGATAGAAACCATGCCAATTTCTGACTTAAACAACTAGGCGACCTTGGTAATTCCTCAGGTAAGAAGATAAATGGTCTGTCTAGTTATTAACTAACATTTGTTTCTATGTTTGGTTAACTTAAAGTTTTGTGGAAATGAGAACAGGCCTTGGGTATGTGGACAAAGTACATGTATAGGGTGAATTGCCTAGATGAGGAAGCCAGCAAAGACAAAGCTGAAATTGGCTACCTGTGCAACTCGGAAGCCTCAACTCATAATGAGCTAGAAATTGTGCTAGAAGTGGGAAAAAAAGCTAAAGCAAAGAACGTAATTTTGTAACAGCAACTGGCGTCAAGTGAAATGGAGGTCCGAACGCTGAAAGCCATCAATTAAGGCCAGTATCTTCGGACGGTAGTAAAGAAACTCTTTCGCACAAATGACTTCAGTCATTTTGCAGCAAATTTCTCCAAAGCCACTGTGAAGTTAGGAAAACATGAGGCATCCATGGAGATCCAAAGGAAATTCCCCACCCTGAAGTTGGAGGAGTTGCCCCTATTAAGGTTGATCAAGCCTACATAGAGGCTATTAAGGGTTTCAACGGCTCATTCACTTTGTTGGGCCACCTTGCATCCCTAGAATTTCCAATGACTGTATAAGAGCGGGAGTATTATAGGGTGGATGAAGATATAGACTTCAGGACGCCAAAATTCAGAGAAGGAGAAGGTGATCCCAAACCTGAGGTTGGGGCCGAGGCCCCATTTTATAAGGAAGAGACATGAAAATAGGGTTTTTTTAGGACCTTGTTATGTAAAGTTGGTAATTAATGAAAACTAGATATTTTTACATTGTTTGAGTGGTTTATGTTGTATGAATCCTAGACTTAATATTGTGGATCAGAGGTTCAAAATTGTTGAAGCTAGAAAACATACGCTCATATCCAATGTTACTCATCTCGGATAATGAAGTCATATTCGAGGTTACACATCTCGGCAAATCCATTGACTTGAAGAAGATAAGGTAAAGCAACACGGTGTGATAAATAGGCTTGTTAATGCGAGATAGCTTTGGCCGCTCAAGGCGAGTCATAGAAAAGGTAGCTTTGGGATCTCTCCAGTGAGGCCTCACAGGTTAGTGCGGAGGTTATGGTGTGAGAACAGATGTTAGTTATGTATAAAAAAAATATGGAATTAGATATGAAAAACATAAAAGAGATTAAAAGTATATGTTAATTGAGGACATGCGAAATGTTATATTTGCTAAAAACTAATGGGACAGGACATTTGTCGTGTTTGCATTAAACTAGATCTTTTTCAAGGTGTTTTAAACGTTCATTGCCTAAAGGCTTTGGGCTTAAACTTTTTGGCTAGATTCTTCAATATGCCAAAACTAAAGTTTGAACTTTTATCTTGGTTTTGGGCCGAGATTTGGAGCTTTTGGGCTAAAGCTTTTAAAATGTATCTATTGAAATTGTTTTGCAATTGTGTAGTAAGAAAGACTTAGTGTTATTGTATGATGAATTCAACTTTGCTATTGAAGTTGGCAAAATTTTGCAAAGTGCTGATATGAGGATTCTAATAGTTGTTGTGTGCGCAAAAAAAAGAAAGATGATTCATGTATTTGTACGGAGTGAAAATAAAATACTCAATTTACAGTAGTAGATAATCACTATTGCACATAAGGTACATTATGCTATTCATTTGAATTTGTAATGCCAATGATACAAATTTTCTACACCATCTTCATTAAAAATTATGACTACAAATCTAGCTAAACACTGAGGTAAGAATATCAAAATATCATCATTTTGTAGTTGATGTTCATCGACAAAATGCATCCAATTTTAGTGAAAGCTCGATTCCTTTAGTCCAATTTTGTAAGTTCTACAGCCACTTGTGAGAGTTACTATTGGAGTTAGATGCTCCTATAAATCTAAGTTTATGTAACTTGGAATTAGTTGCAAACAATGACCAAAATAATAAGTTTCACTATGTTTTGATAAGAGATGGTTAAAGTGAAAGAAAATGCTGCATAAGAATAAAAGTTCATACTAATTTTCTTCTGTAGACATTAAGGAACTTTTGATAAAAGCACATAGGTAGTTTGAAATTGGTTTGGAATGATGGATGTATTGATGACAAATTTGTCTTTTCATTGTCCATAGTCGTTACATCTGAAAATGAAGAAAGCAACGGTAATTATTTTTTGGTAATATGAACCTCGTCTAAGTTCATATACTCATAATTTTGCAATATTGATGGGTAGCTTGTAAACATTGGTAAATTAAAGGTCCATGGCAGTAGAATCTATCCTTGCAAATGTCCAAATAGTATGACATCAAAGTTAAGATACGCACGAGCCCTCAAGAAAATGAATGTGTTCAGTTCAATGAGGTTGTCACGACAAAACTCTTTCCATCTTTGCGTAAAACATTGTGATTGTACATTTATTTGCCAACTAGAAATTTCGTAATGGAATGTGATTTGTTGGTTTTCTTCCAATTCATTCATGGATAATGTTATAAGTGGAATTCTATGTAAAAAGGAACAAGTAGTTGTGATTAAAGTAAGGGAAATTGTTTAGATTTAAATAGTTAGCTCACTTGTGTATGTATATCTTTGCATTGCAAAAGAAAGCACCATAGTTTTTCGTCATTTTCGTAATACTGTGGTCTACATAATATTTCTGCATAATTAAGGAGTAATGATAAATGGAGGGATTATAAGTATAAATATGGACAATGTAAGATATAGTACATTACCTTTGGGAAGAAATGCGCATTGTGGAGTTGTTATTATATTTTGAAACGAATGTTGTATTGATTTGGTACAATGAAGGGTTGGAGCATCAACATATTGACACAACCTCAAATATAGTTGCATAAGTTTAGAACATATTCTATACTTTTTTGTATTGAAAAAAGTTGTTGAAATTGTGCCAGCGTGGATGAGTTTGAAAGAATGAGTGACAAGGAAAAATTTCCTCTTTTGTGCTTTTTTTCCGAGAAATCCATTTCCGAAATAGATTTTAGCTATTTTTCATTGTGGTAGGAAAAGTGAATAAACAAAGAAATGGAAGTAGTAATTATGAACTTTGAGCACAAAGGGAAGAGAAGGACAAATGAAATAGCAATGCAGAACAAATGAAGAAGAGTGGAATATTTCGCATTATATTACGGGTTGCAGTTGTGTTGTATATATAATGGAGAGGATAGAACATGTATACCTAACAGTTCTTATAAATTTGTATTAAAATATAAAGATCCAATTGTGAAAAGAAAAGGCTCCGAAAGACATTTTACTACAGAACTTTTGCTGTAAATTATACCGATGTATCAATTTCATTTTACTTACTAAAAACTATGCTTTTCAATTTGCTGAAGAACATAAAAAGGAAGGCACACAGCTTAGCCACAATGCATGAAGAATTGTGGTGAATGCAAGTGCTTACGTTAATGCATGTACTATCGTGCCATCGGTCATCATCAGTTGCATAGTAGCAGGGAGTAAAAGAAGAATATCCTACAAGCTTTATTAATAAGAAGTTAATTAACTTTAGCAGTTGAAAGCGATCAATTGTAGCATTGTATGCTTTTAACAAGTACATTTTCATTTATTTGATATGCAGATGGTACCTTGCTGTAGTTGTTAGTTGTATGACATCAATTGTGGTAACGAAAATCATTCATGTATGTTTTGCATGTAAAGATTCAATGATTTGATTTTCATGATGATGTGCACCTTATGGCTATAAAAAATATGCAATACAAAACAAGTGAACATGATCCAAGACTTAACTTGTGAAACTTTCAGAACCAGCGGAATTTTGGACTGATGGTTGAAGCGTTGCCACAACCTAGGGTTCTACTAGATTGATAAGACTCAAAGGCGCCACAAACTAGTCAAGTTTGATAAGCTCATTGTTCGTTGAAATAACGAAGAGATTGATTTAGTTAAAGTCTCAAGGATGTAATGTCTCAAAAATTCTCAACTTCTCTATTGAATCTCATGGTTGAATGGCCTTTAAATAGAATACAACAATGTCTCAAAAAGGTAACAACTAAAAATCCTAATCCTACCCTAATAATTAAGGGGTGGCTAAGAACCTTAAAAATAAAAAGGAAACAAAAACCATAATGCTAATTGGACTTGGAGGTTTGGCCTTTTAAGGCTTCCTTCAAATTTACAAATTTTGGCAATTAAAATTAAAGACAAATTTTGGCCATAATTACCTAAAAATAATGCTACAAAATTAAATAAACAACTTGGCCTATTTAATGTTCATGACACTATTCATGCACTATTCACAGACTGTTCATGTGTACTATTCACATTTTGGGCCGCATGTTTGATAGGCTTAGGTGTCATGGATTAAATTAGTTAAGATTTCTTGAAGTCGTTTTGACTTAACTTTCGTCATCAGGCCTCGTAATATGTCACGGCGGATCGAATACTTGGCGAGTAGGTTGAATAGCTCCTGGATTCCCATTATTCCCCCTCTCCTCGAAAGGATTCATCCTCAAATCTTCAATAGCATACGTGGGATGAAATTAATATACATTGACCACCTTAAGGAGTAGAAGGAATAGTTTGGCTAGGAAAAATGATGTCTTTTCTTTTTAGCTCTTCTTGAGCCACTCTTGTAATAGCCTTTTACCACAAATCTTTGAAGGCTCCAAATTAGTATTGGAGTGTAGTAAATTTTCTTTCGCCAAACACAAAATCAAGGTGTGGAAAATTGTCATCTTTGGCGTACATATTTAGAGCTCAAAAAATCAAAACATTATCAACCGCCTCAGGCTCTTGGTTTTAATATCCCCCACTCATTGGGTTTGCCCTATTTGAGGCATCATGCTCTTTTTCCTCCTCAACCCTTTTCTTTTCATTGTTATTTCGGAGTTGATCTTCATAAACTTGTACATGGTAGATGTTCTCCCTTTGCTCATCATTTTCCACGGCTGGAGCACTAAGTGATCTCATGATCACTAATGCTTCTTCTCTATTCGACCATTCTTCATCACTTACCACAGATTGCATAGAATTCAAAGTAGTAAGTGCTTCTCCCCTATCTTGGAAGGCTGGAATGTCCATATTTATACTTCCCAAATCTTCTATTTTTAAACTTCCTAAAATTTTGTCAATTGCATCAACTTGGTTTTGACCCCTATAGGAAGTTGAAGCGCCATTGGACTCTTTACGACTGTCAAAACTTAAGGGACTTTTCTTTCTATATCTCGACTTCTTTGACAATAACTCAGTGATGGATTACACACTATTGGCCAATTGTTCCATTTTATCGTCATTGGATTGAAGCCTTAAATGCAAAGCCTCAAGTTGGTCACCCATATTGGAATATCCTCGGCTCATGTGTTCCGCCCAATTTATGAGAGTTTTTTGGGCAATTGGAGCTATGCCTTCTTTTGACAATTTTCCTGCAAAAAGATTAGTACAAACAAAAGCAAAAATAATAATATGAGAAAATTTGTAGTAAGGGTGTATATGAGTAAACTCTCGGTTATTTTTTTATGTCTCACTCTTCACTCAAACAATCTCTCTAAGTTCTTGCTTGGAACATCACACTTTACCAAACCTTTAGGGATTTTCGGCCAAACCCAAATAAGACTGAATGAATTTAGGAACTAAGACTTAAGACTTAAGGAAGGTTAACAAATTGGAAAACTACAAAAAACTAAAATTAACTTGGAATTGTAAACAAATATGGAAACTAAAAGGAATAGAAAACTAAATAAATCCAACTACAAAGTGAACTTAAATAAGGAAATCTAATAAATGGAAACTAAATAAATCTGAATATGGACTTTAAAAGGAAAGCAAAAATGGAATCAAAAAGGAAAAAAAATTTAGAAACTAAAAGGAAACAAATAGGAAAGACTACTAAAGGAAGGTAATTCTAACAAATACAACTAGGAATCAATTCTTGCAAGTAAAATCAAATTAGGAAACAATTCTTGCAGCCTTTTTTGTATAAAAAATTTTGGTCAAGAGAGGGTACTATGGTGCAAAATTTTTGTCCAAATAAGTTGCCAAAAGGTGTAGAATTTTCGTCCAAATAAGTCGCCAAAAAGTGAAGAATTTCATAACAAGTGGTACTAGTCAATTCTAAATCCAATTGGGATGATGAAAGTTAATCAAACTTGGATTCTTTTTAAGCAAGGCTTCATGTTTTGATGGGATCCTAGGAGCTATTCTACCCACTCGCCAAGCATTCACTTTGTTGTGGCATATTATGGGGACTGATGACGAGAGCTAGGTCCAAATGACTTCAAGAAACCATTAAGTAGTTTAATTATTAACATCCAAGCTCATCAAGCATGTGACCAAGACTTGCAAGTCATTAACTTATTGCAAGTCCGGGTTGAAGAACACTAGTCTTGTCTTGGCTGGATTCTATTGTGATAATAGACCAAGATTATTTAATTAATTTTTTTAGTTTTATTTTAATTTTTGCAAGCTGAAATTAGGTAATTATGGCCAAATTTTTGCATTTTTATTTTTAGGAAAATAATGGCCAAAATTGTCCTTAATTTTAGCTGCCAAATTTATAAGCTTGAAGGAAGTCTTAAAAGGCCAAACTTCCAAGTCCAATTGGCTTTAGGGTTTTTATTTCCTTTTTGTTTTAAGGCTCTTTTGGCCGCTCCCTCTTTAGAAATTAGATTAGGATTAAGATTTAGGTTTTTTCCTTGTTAAAACAAACTTGTAGCCTATTTCAAGAGGCCATTCAGTCAAAATATCAATATACATATTGAGAAGAATTTGACATTACGTCCTTGAGAGTTTTAGTGAATCAATCTCTTCGTTCTTGTAAAGAACAATGGGCTTATCAAACTTGACCAGTTTTGTGGTGCCTTGGCTTCTTATCAATCTAGTAGAACCCTAAGTTGTGGGACACTTCATCCATCAGTTTTAATTCTGCTGGTTTTAGCAATATCACAAGTTAAGTCTTGGATTCTGTTTCGCTTGTTGTGTATTGTTGGCTCCCTATAGCCGTGATCTGCGCATCATGTTTTCTTCCAAGAAAAATTCTTCTATGATTCTTGAAGCACTAAAACACTTCTTCAACAAGAATTCAAGAACAAAAGATCAAGAGGGCAGCACGAGTTCAAGAAAAATTCAGGAACAAAAGTGCAAGAATGCTGCACGGGTTTGAAGGCAAAATTCTGGTCACACTTCTTGAAGCAATTCGGCCAAATAATTCAAGAAACAATTATTCAAGAATTAGAATTCAAGAAACAAGGAATAAGAATTTCAAGAATCAAGAGTTCAAGAATTCAAGAATTCAAGAAACAAAAATTGTTCTTCTCCTCTTCTTCCTTTTTTTCTTTCTTTTCTTTTCGGTTTTGTTCTTTTTTTTTCAAGCTCTTTTTTCTTTCACTAGAAAAAGAACAATTCATAGCAAGAAGTATCAACACAAATCAAAAATATTCACAAAAAATCAAGACAAAGATTATGGATGGACAAGTAAGGAGTTCAGATTTTTAGGATGGACAACTTCAAGGAGTTCGGATTTGTTTAAGGCACACAGTAGGCAACGAATTTTTTTTTCACAGAATACCAAAACCTAAATTATCTACACAAAAGTGGGCAACAAGAAAAGGTTTAACTAAATCTCAAAAACTAGGGCTAAACAATTAATTTGACTACCACGAGAAAATAGAATTCAACTACAAGGAAGATTGATATAAACAGAATTTCCAGTTATGGAAGTAATATAAACAAAATTTAAAAGAGTTAATATCATTTACCCCCCTTGAGCTTTTGTGATATAATAATTAGCCCCGTGGTTTGAAAATAACAACCAACCTCCTTGACTAATAGTCAACCTGGCAAAAAGACGAAAAAAAACACTCAGGGGGCTAGTTGTTATTTTTTAAACCACGGGAGGCTGGTTGTTATATTACAAAACCTTGAGGGGCTAAATGATATTAACTTTATTACCAATGTGGTTCGTGTAAATTACCAATCGAACCTCGAGATTTGGTAAAACTACCAATACCCCTTTAATTTGATCAATTCATAACATTTAACCTCTTTAATCAACCAAATTGATAACATTTAACCCCCCTTAAATTCATAACATTTAGCCCACTTAAGGGGATATTAATAGTTTTACCAAATCTCAGGGTTTGATTGGTAATTTATACGAACCACAGAGGTAGTAGATATAATTTTAAAGAAAAAAGTTTAATAAAATTATGTAAAATTTTGTTAAAAATTTTAATGCAAAAAGACAAAAAATTATTATATAGTTACTTTGTTTTTTAAGGTTAAATTTTTTGAAATATTTTCATCTTTAAATTTCATATTTTTAGTTTTAAAAAAATGTATTATATAGTTTAAATAATTTTATTAAATTTTTGTCTTTAAATTTCATCTTTTTAAAAATTTAATAAAAAAATTTTAAACTATATCACGAGTTGTATTTACAACCATATTATGAATTACCATAGGTGATTTTGAAAAAAAAAAGGATCTTGTGAAGCCCTCAAATTAGTCTACAAATTTAATGGGGATAAAGAAGACCTCAAAATTTTACATAATTTTATTAAATTTTTGTCCTTAAATTTCATATTTTTGTCTTTTTAAAAATTTAATATCATTTACCCTCTCGAGGTTTTCCAATATAACAATTAGCCCCCCGTGGTTTAAAAAATAACAACCAGCCCCCTGAGGGCTTTTTCATCTTTTTGCCAAGTTGACTATTAGTGAAGGGAGCTGGTTGTCATTTTTCAAACCATGGGGGGTTGATTGTTATATTGCAAAATATTGAGGGGGGTAAATGATATTAACTCAATTTAAACTTCAAAATTTCAGAGTTGCCTAGAATTCTGACAATAAATTGATGTGCACCTCACGGCGAATAAAGAGCCAGCAATACATAACAAATGAACAGGATCTAAGACTTAACTTACAAAACTTTTAGAATCGGCGGAATTTTTTTTTCGGCTCTTTTTTTTTCACCAGAAAAAAGAACAATTCACAGCAAGAACTTATCTTACTCTTTTTTTTTGCCGATGATTCATTGTTATTTTGTGAGGCAAATGCATATCAAGCTCATATTGTGCACCAGATTCTTCAATCTTATAGTCAATGTTCGGGTCAAGCTTTGAATTTGGATAAATCGTCAATATTTTTTTAGTCCTAACGTATCTAGGGAGGTTAGGAGTCAGATTTGCCAAGTTATAAGAGGTGTGTAGGAGCAATCGAATGCACGGTACTTGGGGTTGCCTATGAGGATTGTTCGGTCAAAAATGGAGGTCTCTCAGTTTATTATTAACAAAGTGCAGCATCGAATTCAGAATTGGAAGTCTCAGTTCTTGAGTTTAGGAGGAAAGGAGGTTCTTATCCGGGCAGTGGTTAATGCTTTGCCTACATATGTCATGGGATGTTTTAAACTTCCCAAGGGAGTGTGTCAAGAAATGTGTCATTTGACGGCGAATTTTTGGTGGGGTGCTCATCGAGATGCAAGGCAAAAAATGCATTGGAAGAAATGGCAAGACCTTACTAAAGCAAAGGAGGAGGGGGGTTTGGGATTTCAAGAGATTCAAAGTTTTAATGATGCTCTACTAGCGAAACAATTGACGCGAGTTATTCAGCATCCTGAGTTATTGATGAGCAAGGTCATGAAAGCAAAATATTTTCCGCACACAGATGTGTTGTTGGTTGATGATAAACAAAATGCTTCATGGCTTTGGAAGAGTTAGATGGGGGCAAGGTATATTATCTGAGGGGAATCCATTGAGGGTATCCAGAGTTATTCAGTGAAGGCGGCGTATCAGAAGTTGCAACGGCATCAACAACTGGCTGATCAAGGGCCTAAGTCAAGTAGTTCGCGAGTAAGAAGGCATCGTATGTGAACAGCTACTTGGAAGCTAAAGGTCACAGGGAAGGACAAACAGTTTGTATGGCGGTGTTGTCATAATATTTTGCCACTACATGATACGCTACATGAAAGGAGGATACCGGTTGAGCCTACTTGCTCAATGTGTGGCGTCTTGCCTGAAACTATAGAACACCTCATGTTTAATTGTTCTAGAGTGCAACAGATTTGGAAGCTGGCTCATGTGGATTGGGTTAGGGTTTTGCCTCTGGATAATTTTCAGCACTGGTGGCAACATCTTTGTTCTCGGATGCAGGAGAATGGCTGGGTGGATCAGATACAATTCACAGCATATCTTATGTGGATGATATGGAAGAGCCAGAACATGTGGGTGTTCCAGAGAGAATGGATACCAGAAAAGGAGGTCATTGAGTTGGCAAGACATGCTTGGGTGGAATTTTCTCAGGCGCAAGTGGTAGTCTAGCTATGTTTTTGGCTTTGTGTATAGTTTCTTTTTATTGATGTTTGGTTTTGATGTTTTGGGTGGTAGTTCTTGTCC
The DNA here is from genome assembly GCA_020080225.1 of Gynochthodes officinalis. Lineage (NCBI taxonomy): Eukaryota > Viridiplantae > Streptophyta > Magnoliopsida > Gentianales > Rubiaceae > Gynochthodes > Gynochthodes officinalis. Next base: position 28,797,857 of record CM034625.1, on the reverse strand, counting down.
TTGAGCTGGTTTCTGCTGTTTTAGAACTAGGGTTAGCTCCGAGTACAAAGGACATGCTGCCGAAATTTTTTGAGGGGTAGGTTCGTTAGCTCGGGTCATGGGAAAGATCAGTGGCTAATGTTTTTATCGCTGGAGGAACACGATATGGAGGAAATAAATACTCTCCTAGAAAGGATTCCTTTCACTCTTAGTAGGGTCTTTATTTCTTTTATGGTGTATTTTTGTGGGATGGTGGGTTGCATTCTGACATGTTGTCATTTAGTCTTATCCAACACTAGAGCTAGGAAGAGTCTGATTTTGAGAGATATTAGATTGTAAATGTTCATTGCTACAAAGTGAATACAATTATCGACCGTTTGTTAAAAAAAAGAAGTATCAAAAAAAGAAGAAGAAAATATTAAAAAAAATTCAAGACAAAGATTATGGATGGACAAGTAAGGAGTTCGTATTTTTTTAAGGCAAACAATAGGCAATGAGTTTTTTTTTCACAGAATAACAAAACCTAAATTATCTACACAAAAAGTAGCAAGAAAAGGTTTAATTGAGTCTCGAAAACTAGGGCTAAACAACTAATTTGACTACCATAAGAAAATAGAATTCAGCTACAAAGAAGATTGATATAAACAAAATTTTCGGTTTTCAAAGCAATAAAAAGAGAATTAAAAGCTACAAAATTTTGAAGTTACCTAGAAATCTACTACTAAATTGATGTGCACCTCATGACTATAAAGAGCCAGTAGTACACAACAAGTGAACAAGACCCAAGATTTAACTTGTGAAATTTTCAAAACTGACAGAATTTTGGACAAATGGATGAAATGTCGCCACAACTTAGGGTTCTACTAGATTGATAAGACTCAAAGGTACCATCACCTGGTCAAATTTGATAAGCCCATTGTTCTTTGAAAGATGGAAGAGATTTATTCACTCAAACTCTCAGGGACGTAATGTATAAAAAATTCTCAATTTCTCTATTGATTCTCATGGCTAAATAGCCTTTAAAAAGAATACAAGAATGTCTTAAAAATGTAACAACTAAAAATCCTAATCCTACTTTAATACTTAAGGGGTGGCCAAGCGCCTTAAAAATAAAAAGGAAACAAAAACCCTAATGCCAATGGACTTGGAGGTTTGGCCCTTTAAGACTTTCTTTAAGCTTTCAAATTTTGGCAATTAAAATTAACGAAATTTTTTCCCACAATTACCTAAAAATAATGCTACAAAATTAAATAAACAATTTGGCCTATTTACTGATCACGACATTGTTCATCAAATACTATTCATGACTATTCATGCACTATTCACAAGTACCGTTCACAGTTGCTATTCATGTGTTTGGGCTGCATGCTTGACGGGCTTAGTTGTCCTAGATTAAATCATTTAAGGTTTCTTGAAGTTGTTTAGACCTAACTCTCGTCATCGAGCTGTGTAATATGTCCTGGCTGATCGAATGCTTGGCGAGTAAGTTGAACAGCTTCTGGATTCCCATCACATGATAAATAAAACATGCTCAATAAATTATTGTATATAAAGAAAGAGAATTCAACCTGGAGACATATGTTTGTCCATCATAAGTCCTCAAACATATTGTATAAAATTATATAATCCTCAAACATACTGTATAAAATTATATAATCCTCAAACATACATTCAGGGCTGAGATCCTTAGTACATCATAAGTCCAAGGTGTCCGCACGAAAAACCGAGGTGAGACCTCAGCGGCAAGAAGGCTCGAAGGCAATGACCAAGATTATAAAGTGGGGTTCCAAGATGACAAGAAAGGGCTGAAGTTAACTGTAATGATGAAAAAGGATTTAGTTGTTGCCTAGGAGTCTTTTCTGCATTGAATAGGTGTGACGTGTAGATATTCCCAACACGCAAATGCAGCCCAAGGAATATATGAAAAGATCCTTTCAGAAAAATAAAAAAATGTATAACAAGACGTGAGTAGGAAATGAAGCAGCAAAATAAAAATTGATCAGCCACAAAAGAACGTTTCATTGCCATTTGTCATTTCTACTCCAAACAAGCAAGCAAGCAAAGCATAAAAGTGCGAAGCAAATTCCAAAGTATGAATGTTGGCGACGTAAGGCCACCAGATCAAGATGGAAACCACAAATCCAAGACCATAGACCAATTGTTCTTGCGCAGCAGACAACAAATAAATATGTTTGCCTTATATATTATCTCGATTGTCGTTTAGAAGAAGTGATAAATCTGATTCTTGCTGGCAACATATACGGAGAAAATTTAATGGGTCGTCTGACCAAGGAAATAGTGGAATCAAGGAGGTAGAAAGAGGCAGGTTAAACGGTTAAGAAAGAAAATTAGTAGTGTAAAGGTAGAGGTAGAAATCCAAAGGGAACCGTCACCCGATGGAAGCAGCAACGCTTCACCGTTGGTGAGAAGTTCCCAAATGGGTGAACGGCAAGGAAGCCCTAGTAGGCAGACCTTTGTACCCAAATGCTAACAACTATATCCCCACTACAGTGATTATAATTTCTGTTTTAGAAAGAACATCATGAAGTGATGATAATCAAATTTCACAAACTTGAATTTATTCTTTTCAACTGTAGTATCATTTTTTTTCCTGTTAAAATGATAACAAATTAATTTGAGAATATGACATTATATATATGATGTGATACTAAAACTATGAATTTTTGTTTCTTGCATCACGATGTTCACAGCGTTTATAGATTCACATAATTATATAGGAACTACTAATTTTTGCATTGAATATTTGTGCATTTTACTGTTTTCATTCAACGTTGTTTAAATTTCCTACGCATCTTCTCTGAAAAATTTGCATATTTTATATTCTTGCCAGCAAGGGTACTATCTGAATTATAATTAGATTCTACAAATGTAATTACTACTTTTTTTATGTAAAGTTTTAATTATATTCTGTTTCTTTTTATTTATATAAAGCTTTTACTATATTTTATTATATTATATATATGTTTATTTCTTGTATTATATTATATTTTTTTTATTAATTTCATTTACTCTTACTATTACATGTATCTGTATGGAATGATGGACCGATAAATTGTGTCTTATGTAGTGGTGAAACTCACTTCAACCTTGACTGGAAATGAGACAATGCTCGATAAGCAAAAGTCTTTTGAGAGTGAGGATTGTCTTTAGGGAATGCAATAAGTGCCTCAACTGAAAATAATACGGAAAAGAGGGCCACTGAAATGGAAACAGTTCAAAAGGGAACGACAATAAAGATGGCTAGCAACAAGGACGGGGTGAGCCAAAAAGATGTTAATGAGAGTGCCTTAGAAACAGTTTTTCATTTCTCTTTTCCTCCTAAATGTTCCCCAGATATTGACATTGAAGGTATGGAGAAACAGCTAACGATTATGGGTGAGACACCTATCTCAGATCTGAATAAGAAGGCATCATTGTTGATGCCAGAGGGAAGAAGCTCAGTAGAGGTGTTTGTCATTCAGTTACTCGTAGCTTTATTTTTAATCGAATTTATAGTTTTCCTGATATTGCGACAAGCTCTAAGTCTACAGAGTATATGCATAGAACGAATCAATTAGAGCAGGATTTTACCAAGGACAAAGCCGAGATTGCCTATCTGCGAGAGTCTGAAGCCTCTGCTAATAGTGCTCTCTCGACAGCTGTAGAGGCGCAAAAGAGAATAGAGGCTTGAGTGCCTCCAAATGGTTGCTGGGAAGCTTTTATGCACAAACGACTTTGGTCATTTTGTGGTAAATTTCTCCAAGGTGGCTGCCGAGTTGGGAAAGCATGAGGTAGCCATTGAGATCTAGCGAAAATTTGCTGATCTCAAGTAGGACGAGTTGCCTGGCTATGACCCCTAGGCCTCTAAGAAAGTTGATCAAGCTTACATTGTGGTCGTGAAAGGGTATGACGGCTTTTCACTCTCTCAGAGCATCTCAACTTCCAAGATTCTCCAATGACTGTGGAAGAGTTGGAAGCATGCAAGGTTGATGAAGATATGGATTTCAAAACTACAAGAAGAGAGGAGGGAGCAGGCAGGCAAGAGAATAAAGTAGAGCTTTCATCTCGTGGGGAGGAAGTAAGAAAAGAGGCTAATCCCTAGGCCTTTTTTATTTCTTATTCTTTGTTTTTTGTAATAAAAAATTGTGAATTAATGAAATTCAATATTTTTACATTGTTAGAGCCGTTTATTTTCTACAAGCCATAGAAATAATATCGCGAAGGAGAAAGTGGCATTTCTTGAAACCCAAATAAAGGCGTAGAATCAAATCATAAATAAATTTGAACAAGAGAACGATGAACTCAAAGCTTCAATTATACACCTTAGGGATCTAACCAAATTGCTTGAAGAGCAAAAGGTCAATCAAGAAAGTGTGATAACTGAGTATCAGAAGAAGATTTTAGATATCTCTCTTGAAATTTCACGTCTTACTTTTGAGATCGTGCACAAAATAGAACAAGAAAAATGCCAAACTCAAAATTCAGGTTGGAGACCTCAGAAGAGTAAACCAAGCTTTGAAGTAAAAGGAGAATGTAAGTGGTCTTATTTAGTGCAAGAGTGTGTTAGTCATGGACAATAAGAGATAGATTGTAGACCTCTTTGACCAGATTTCTCAATTAACTTCAGTGGTTCTGAATAAACGACAAGAAGAGAAAAACCAAGGTCACGCATTTTAAAGGACTAATGCAAGCGCTGAATAAAAATAAGACCAAGTAGCAAAACATCATAGTCAAGCATATCCTACACAAGAGTGAGCTAGCCGCACAAACTGAGAGGCTGAAGAAGAACATTTCATATTTATCTATTCAAAATTATCAACTTACTTCCGAGGTCTCTAGAAAAAATGAGGTGAATGAAATTGGAGGTTCCCAAGAGATGATACATTCCCTAAAGAAACAAATATATGAGTTGAAGTTTGAGTCCAAGACCTGGAAGTAAAAACTTGAGAAAATGAAAGCGCAGGTAGAAGGCAAGGGTCTAAAATCAAAGCCTGAACCTAAGGATCCCGTTGAGAAGAGGATATAGCCGAGCTTGAGTCATTGGCTGAGCAAGGGTAGAGGGACATTGCACGATATCAAATGAAGGAAGAAAAATAGATATGCAAAACAGAAGAAAAATAGACAATAAATGTGATTTCAGCCATTTAACATAAAAAAACAAATATCTAATATTGTACTGAAATCGACCATTTTGGCTTTGTTTTTAATAAATGCATTTCTCCTCTACGTAACATGCTTGCGTTTTTTAAATAAATTCTTAAACTCAGTCATGAAAGTGTCCAAAATGTATTAATGCTATCATCCTAAAATTAAACAATACAATATTTGTTTAAATTGGACAAACATCATGTCCGAGATCCCACATTACTAGATAGGTGTCTCTGAAGTCAGATCACAACATTATGGAAAGTGTTTGAAAGGAAAAAAAACAATAAACGTTGTTGCCTCTCGTATTGAAGGCTATACAAAACAATAAAATAATATGCATCTTGGATTTGAATCCATAACAAGACATTTCGAATTTCAATTCATGTTAAAAGATAGTGATACGAATTCTTTACAAAAGTATAAAATTTGAAACAAATACCAGAGTGTAGGTCCTACTATCGTCCTCTAGGTTGAACTAGTTTTTTCTTTAGCAAGACACCAACTCCAAGGTTGAAGAAGGACCTTACTTTTGCCTACTTGACACCTGAATGATCAATCCAAAACCCAGTTGTGAATTGGACTGTTTCCTTGGAACCAAGAAACATGCTCAAATTGTTGAGAGAAAGAGACTTAACAAGATAGCTTAAACATGAACCTAAGAGGCTATCCTCAAAGACTCAAAACAAGTTATGAAATTAGAACTCAAAGAAAAGAAACACTACAAGAAAAATGGGCTTTAGTGACGGAATTTGTAGTGACGAAAAAAAATATCGTCACTAAATATCACCTTTAGTGACCAAAACTTTTATCGTCACTATTTTATTGTCAACTCCAAATTTTTAGTGACGAATCACAAAAAGTCGTCACTAAAGAGTGTGGCGGGAAACTTTCCCGCTAAAATAGTCATAATTAGTGACGACATTTCAGTGACGACATTTATTATCGTCACTAAAATAAACTTAGTGACGAAATTTTATCGTCACTAAGTTTTAATTCCTTTTAGTGACGATATATTTTTCGTCACTAATGGAAATATGTTTTAGTGACGCAATTGTTTCGTCACTAATTGCTTTTTTTTTTCCAAACCAAACTAATTGTATTAAAGTAGAAATCCCCAATTAACACATTACATTAGTGTCCATAAAAATACTAGGTTTAAATAGACTTGCGTTAACACAAAGTACCTAACTTGATAAGGATTGGTTAAGGCCTAAACCTACTACTGATATATAATTTTTAATTAAATTTTTGATTATATGTATATGTGTGAAATATCAGTAATTAAAAAATAGAAATTTGTTTAGTGCATTATAAATATAATTTTTTGGTGTAAAAGAAAATTTAATTAGTAGGTTATGTGACATTGAAAAAGAAAATAGTTGTAATCTATTAATTAATTTTTTTTTATACATAGGGTTGAAGTGTGTAATATTATTACATATGGAGATAGAAAAATTTTATTTTAGTGTATAATAAAACATAATATTATAAATTTGATGAAAAAATATATGTGTTAAGCTAATTAATTTGGGATAGAGTAGATAAAATGTTTTGGGCTAAATTACTTGGGCCACAACTTATAAAGGATTGGGCTTGTTTTGGGCTAAATTGCTTGGGCCACAACTTAGAAAGGATTGGGCTTGTTTTGGGCTAAATTGCTTGGGCCACAACTTATATAAGGATTGAGGTTGTTTTGGGCTAAATTAAATTGGGCCACAATTGATATAAGGATTGCCCTTAATTTTTGTTTACTTAAGAATTGGGCTATGTAATTTACTTATTGTACTGAAGTTAACTTTTGAAAAATATAATTCTTAAGTTTTAATAATTGGATTAAAACAGCCAAATATATATACATTTGCCAAAGATTAGTTGACGTCTTAATAGAGTATTTGTTTGTAGATACACTATCAACTCGAGAATGTACGCATATATATGAATTTGACTACATTAGATGAATTTGCACATATAAGTTTAATCACTTTAAATATATAATTTTGTTAGTAGTAATAAGCACCTCAAGAACCAATTAGTTTACTAGTTTGACGTACAAACTGGGTTTAATAATATTATTAATTATGTTTGTTATATTCATAGTTTATAACTAATAAGATATTTTACTAAATTAGTCATTTTTAACAGATGGAGAGAGAGGGAGAAAATGTAAAATATTTTAACTATTTTAATTAAATCTGGCTCAAACCACAGGGGCCAAACCCTCGTCAAGAACAATATTGCTCTACCATTTGACTAACAAGAAATGGCTCAAAATTGTATTTTAGTGTATAATATTATTAACTATGGAGATATAAAATATTTGCTTTGGTATACAACAAAATTGAATATTATAAATTTTAATAACAACATATGCATTGGGACATATATAGTTTCAAACTAATTATAGCCATTAATGTAATATAACAACACAAGTAGTGATTAATACATGTACATATATAGTGAGACGTATAATGTATAACTAAAGTAGTAGATACTTATACAGTTATACTCTTTTATTCCAAAAAAGAAGTTCGGTTTTACTAATGTACAACTTTTTCTTGTTAGTCAACAAAATGCAAATGCAACTAATTTTCTCATTAAAGGTATTGTATGTCATACACCATTTCATGTAATCTATTTCATTAAGAGTATTTTGGATATTTTGTTGAATAATCAGTATGCACTTTTGAAATAGTGGATATGTTTTGAGACAAACACTTTTTTTTTAGGACAGAAGGAGTATCTATATATACATATATAGATAGGACTAAAATCTGTAGTATAAGCAATTAATTCATATATATATAGTAGTTATGCGGTTATGTAATTATAAAAAAAGTAATTAGTACAAAGGATAATTACTTTATTGCATATATATGTTGGGTATGGTTCATACTTCGCATTTAGGCAACGACAGATTGTCCCCCGACAAACACAGGGTCCCACTCTCCGGTGAGTAATTAACACATGTTAATTATTCATCTATTTGTTTATTTTTTAAGTGAGTAATATATAATCTTAAATATAAATAATCTATATAAAATTAAATATAAAATATAAATAATTTTTGTAGTCTCAACAAAAAAATGTAAATATTATTTTTTTCTGTAAATTATTTTAAAACAATTTCACTTTAGGTATTTAATAACTAATTAGCATTTCAAAATTTAAAAAACTTCAAGTCAGAATTTTTTTAAACCAACATAGTATTGTAAAATAAAAAATTAATTATTAATTTTAAAAAGTAAAAGGCTTCTTATTATGAATAATTGAATAAAAAGTTTGAATGCTTAAGAAAAAAAGAAAAAGGAGAAAACGAAATTATTTTGGAGAGAAAAGCGGGAACCAAAAAATAAAAGGCGGGTCCAATATTTTGAAAACGTTTATTGCCATCTCTCAACGGGTCCAATTTCAATTCTTTGCCATCTCTCAACTGGTCTTTGCTCACTCTAAAACCCTCTCAGCTATTCATTTCTTCCTTTTCTTCCTTTCTCCAAATCTAAAATTGTGGTCTTTCAAATCCAGAGATGTCTTTGTATACACCTCTAGTATTCCATTCTTTACTTTCTTGTTTTTCTCTCCCATCGTTTTTTTCTGCCGCCCATCAACAGCTTCCATTCTGAAGCTCCTCGTCATCGTCGTTGTCCATAAGCCGCCCATCTGCAGCTCCTTGTCGTCGTCTTCAGTTTGCCTGCAGATTCAGGTTGTCCGTCGCCCATCTACAGCTCCTCGTCGCGTTGATCCTCGGCCGTACGCCGACAGTGACCAAGTTTCACAGCTCGTCAAGGAGGTCTTGGTCTGCGGTTAGTCTTGCCGCCATTGACTAAGTACGCCGTGGGCATTGCCGCAGGTCCTTTCAGTTCTCTTCTAGTTCCCTTGTGTTTGATAATTTATTTGGTGTCTTGATCTACAGTGAATAGGGTTTAATGATTTTCCTAATTTGTTAATCTCTTGCAGTTTTCTTTCCGTAGTTTTAAGCACACACAGGGAACTCATTTGATGGTGGTTAGACTCTGTTTTTTTAAGCCCATGGATAAGCTGTTTGTACCGACTTGTACTGGACATTCCCGTCAGCTTTACAATTGCATCTTGGACATTTAATAAGGTATATATGCGAGAAATTACTTATTGAAAGGTTTCTTTTTCTAATTCGAATTTATCATGACAACCGGAATCACTGCTCTTTCTGTTTGATTTTGGAGACCTTCTGAAACTTGTTGGTTGAGATTTTAAAGCTATTTATCTTGTGGCACCTGAATTTGGTGAATAAACGCTACTCTGATAGTACCATGTTCGCTTATGTTGAGTGATTAAAAAGGGGAAATAAAGAGGATAAGAGTAACCTTTTCTGAGGTGGATGATTAGTGTCTTGATTTTGTGAAGTTGCTAAATTTTTGTTCCTGTATGAACAACGGGTCCAAGATGGCATCCTTGTCATTTGACAGTATCACCATCCCTTGCTTTTGTGTTCTTCATTCAGAGGGAAAAAAGATATGAACTTTCTGTTAAAAAGAGCAGATATTATTTAAAATGTGTATTGGGTTTCTTGCTTACAATTTAGTTAGTGGTAGGCTTGAGATATTGTGCTTGCAAAATGTGTTTTTTCCTGCATTTGTTTGGGCCATTCTCTCTTAATGTTATGCCGACTGTTTTTGCGACATTTTTTATAAGTTTGTCCACTGGTCCGGAGTAGTTTCTCTACAATTTTTGGGCTGTTTTTTCATTGGAATGGTGACTGTTTTTTGGGATTTTTTCTGCATTTGTTTGGGCCATTCTCTCATAATGATATTTGGCTGTTTTTCCGACTTTTTTTACATGTTTGTCCACTGGTCCGCAGAAATGTTTCTCTGCAATTTTTTGGGCTGTTTTTTCAATGGAATGGTGACTGTTTTTTGGGATTTTTTCTGCATTTGTTTGGGCCATTCTCTCATAATGATATTTGGCTGTTTTTCCGACTTTTTTTACATGTTTGTCCACTGGTCCGCAGAAATGTTTCTCTGCAGTTTTTTGGGCTGTTTTTTCAATGGAACGGTGACTGTTTTTTGGGATTTTTTCTGCATTTGTTTGGGCCATTCTCTCATAATGATATTTGGCTGTTTTTCCGACTTTTTTTACATGTTTGTCCACTGGTCCGTAGGAATGTTTATCTGCAATCTTTGGGCTGTTTTTCCACTGGAATGGTGACTTGTATTTGGGAATTTTTCTGCATTTGTTTGGGCCATTCTCTCATAATGATATTTGGTTGTTTTCCGACTTTTTACATGTTTGTCCATGGTCCACGGAATGTTTCTCTGCAGTTTTGGGCTGTTTTTCATTGGAATGATGACTTGTTTTTGGGATTTTTTCTGCATTTGTTTGGGCCATTCTCTCATAATGATATTGGGCTGTTTTGCGACTTTTTACATGTTTGTCCACTAGTCCGCAGGAAAGTTTCTCTGCAATTTTTGGGCTATTTTTCAATGGAATGGTACTATTTTTGGGCTTTTTTTCTGCATTTGTTTGGGCCATTCTCTCATAATGTCTTTGGTTATGTAGGCCCAAGAAACCATTACAATTGCATTGGTCCGAACCCCTCACATTCTATCCAAGTAGCATTGCGAAGTGGTTTTGCTAGAGGAGAAGATCTGCCGTCACCCCTCACCTTATATCCTTGGATTAGAGTCGAGGATACCTTTATTGTTCAACTTTTAGAGGTAAGACTAACTTCTCTTCTCACATTAATGAAAGTAGTTGTAATGTGTAATTGGTTCATTTTTTTTGCTAATTACTAATGTTTTAAAGTGTCTAATATAATTTGCTGCCTTTACACCAACATAGAGTATGTTATAAGGTTTTGTTTGTTGGGTTAATGAAAATGGAATGTTTATTTTCCTTGTATTTGGGCCATTTCTTAGGTAAAAAAAGAAAAGCCGACCAAGGTTGTATGCAATTGTGTTCTAATTTTCTAATGAATTCATTATAGGAAATGGACAAGTCGTGGTTGAAAATTGCTCACAGAACAAAGGATGGAAGATATAAGTTAGGGGTTGAAGAGTTCTTAACATTTGCATATCATGCTAAAGAAGAATCCGAAAAAATTCCCTGTCCTTGTAAATCATGCAACAACTTTTGTCTTCATGATAAAGCCACTGTGTTCTTTCACTTAATGCATAAAGGGATATGTCCGGATTATGTGAGATGGATATATCATGGTGAGGATTGTGAGGATGTTTCAGCTGATGAGGGCTTAACAGGTAATGAGGTTGAGAGTGATGAAGAGATGGGTTATGGTGATGATTTAGATGACATGTTGAATGACATAGGTCGATTGTAATTGGGGTGGACACCGCAACCTGGTCATGGGTCGGCCAATAATTTAGACAACAACGTTGAACCCGTTTCTCAATTATTAGATGAAGCCCGCCAAGAACTCTATCCAGTTGTGAAACTTTTCCAAATTTTCATTTATTGTTAGTCTTTTACATTTAAAGACTACTAGTGGTTGACAACCAAATCTTTTGATGCATTGCTTGAGATATTCAAGAAAGCCCTTCCAATTTACGCTTCCATTCCAAAGAATTTCTATGAATGTAAAAGATATATTCGTCATTTAGGGTTTCAAAGTGAAAAAATTCATGCTTGTGTCAATGATTGTGTCTTGTTTCGGAATGAATATGCATCCCTTAACACTTGTCCAAATGAGAAGTGTAAGGAGTCTCGTTTTACATCCGAGGGTTCTAGGGTTCCCCGTAAGGTTCTTCGATACTTTCCTCTAAAACCAAGACTTCGGTTATTTGTTAGTGAGGAGATAGCTTCTGACATGAGGTGGCATAAGGAGAAACGAGTCGACGATAGTAACATACTCAGGCATCCTGCGGATAGTGAAGCATGGAAGCACATGGATAGAGTGTTTCCTTCATTTGCATGTGACCCTCGAAGTGTTAGGCTAGGTCTCGCCACAGATGGGTTCAATCCATTTGGCAATCTAAGTAATGCTTACGATGTTTGGCCCGTCTTTCTTGTCCCATATAATTTGCCCCTTGGAGATGCATGAAAGATCCATTCATGTTCATGTCAATTTTAATTCCTGGTCCCAAATCACCAGGAAAAAATATTGATGTGTATTTGCAACCCTTGATTGATGAGTTGAAAGAGTTGTGGGTGGGTGTCGATGCGTACGATGCTCACAAAGGGAAAAGTTCACATTACGTGCGCGCTTACATGGACCATAAATGATTTTCCCGCCTATGCTATGCTCTGGTAGGAGTACCAAAGGCTACCATGCTTGTCCAATTTGCATGAATGAGACATCATCTCAATACTTGCATCACAGTAGGAAAATTTGTTATATGGGGCATCGTAGATTCTTACCTCTTGACCACGAATGGCGAAGAGATAAAAGAAACTTTGATGGGATGGTTGACCTCCGATGGCCAGTAGTACCCAAATCTGGCCATGAGATTCTTCATGATATTGAGATGTCAGTTGGTGGAGCAGCTGCATATGGTAAAGCTTATGGTAAGGATCAAAGTAACAAAAGAAAGCGCGAAGGTCATTGCCCACAGTGGGCAAAAATCTGTGTTCTTCGACCTTCGCATCAAGGCGGACCTCAAATTGAGACACAATTTAGACATCATGCATGTTGTGAAAAATGTGACTGAGAGTTTGGTTGCAACATTGTTTGACATTAAGGGTAAGACTAAGGACACTTGGAAATCACGTATGGATTTGATGGCTAAAGAGTTGAAAAGGATTTGCATTTGCAACCACAAGGAAATTCATTCATAATGCCCATGGCGTCTTACCACTTGACAAAAGATGAAAAGCACAAAATACTTAACTTTATTGCCTCGGTGAAGTTCACGATGGCTTTGCATCTAACATATCTCGATGCATAAAAGGGGAGATTCGGTTATGCAGTTTGAAAAGTCATGACTTTTATGTCTTCATCCAACGTATTCTTCCGTGGCAATTAGGGGTTCATTAACAAAAGAGGTTCGCCATATTTTGTACGAACTTAGTGAGTTTGTACAAAGGTTATGTGCAGTGCGTACTTAGATGTTCTTGAATCAGAGGAGATGAAAATTGCACTGGTTTTGTGCAAGTTGGAAAGATTGTTCCCTCCGTCATACTTCGACATCATGACTCATCTATTGACACACCTGCCTTATGAAGCAAGGATAGCCGGTCCACCTCAATATCGATGGATGTTCCCATTTGAGAGGTAATAACACTATCTTAATGCTTAAGGATAGTTCTTCGTAATTTTGTTTTAGTCTTAATAAGTTTGGACATTTGTGCAGGAAAATGAGGACTCTTAAGGGATATGTCCAGAACAAAGCTCGACCAGAAGGATGTATTGCTGAGCGGTATATACACAATGAGTGCCTAACATTTTGTTCAATGTACTTGAACAATGTCGAAACTGTCTTCAATCGCGGCGATCGTAACAATGAGCTGATAGACAACAATGGTGTGATTTCTGTTTTTTCTAGTAGGGGTCGGCCATTGGGTCCCCCGAAGCATTACGTTCTTAGTGAGGGAGAATTAGCTAGGCTTCATTCATACATTTTGAACAATTGTGACGAACTAGAGGAGCTAATCAGGTATGTTTAGAATATGCACTTAGGTTAAGGTGATTTTATATATAATGTAACGAATATGTGAGCTTATGACTACGTCAATGCTTGTAGGGAACATAAGCTCCTCCTTGAGGAAGAAGACAGTGAGAATGTGGACGAACGGCACAACAAGCAATTTCGAGTATGGTTGAGAGAACATGTAAGTTCAACACGGCTCTTATTGAGAGTATGTACTTGGCCATCCTAGATTGCGCTAATATATTTCGATTTGTGTATGTAGGTTCACCGTGTTCCACACGCCTTTGCGGAAGAGATCCGCACTCTGTCATATGGTCCACTAAATCAAGTTCATCGATACCTTTGGATGTCCGGTAAATGGGTATCGATTTCACACCCAAGGTCGGAAAAGAACGAGAAAAACCCAAAATAGTGGAGTTGTAGTGCAGGGAGAACACGGGAACAATGTAATTGATTTCTATGGGGTGCTACAAGATGTGATAGAAGTTGAATATTTAGGTGCAAATAAGAGAGTGTTGGTGTTTATGTGTGATTGGTTTAGGTTAAGCAATACGTCTGGCCTACAAGTTGATAAGGAATGTGCTATGAGTAGTGTGAATATGTCTAGAAAATGGTACAGATCAGCCATATATACTTGCATCACAAGCTAGGCAGGTCTTCTATGTGGATGATTTAAAACTAGGCAACAATTGGCATGTTGTGCAAAGTATTACCCCACGGAAGTTGTATGATATTCCAGAAGACCATGAGAGTGTCCAAGCAGAAGAAGTGCATCAAGAAGAAGATCCAAGTTATACTCTGGTTGTTGATTTGACGCTAGACATGCCATCCTTGACGCGGGATGCAGACACTATGAGATTGGTTGATGCGTCACTTGTGGAGCATTTGAATCAGAGTACTCCGCAGGAAGTGCATTCAACAGATGATTCATTTATCAATGATGATGGGTTCAATGATGTAGTATCCTTTGAATCTTCTGAATCGGAGAAGGAGTTAGGGGAAGATGGTTACTCTGATTCAGAATAGAAACTAAATGGTTGTTCTTGTATGCGTAGTTCTATGTTACAAACAATTAGTGTTGTATTTGTGGAAGTCAACATTTTTTGTAATTGTTTCTTGTTAAGTTTTTATATCCTTTAACTGATAGTTGGTAATGGTACGTTGGTTTTCATGGTATGCTTATATGATACTTATTGTTTGCGAATGTTGGGTCTTTAGATCTTCCTTATAGTTTTGCTTATTATTTTGGGTTTTTATCATATGTGGACATGATGATTATCTCAAAATGTTGGGTTAAGCATGTTGTTGTTTTGGTCATTTGGTTATGTTATAAACAATGTAAATACTATGCGTGTAGATACTTAATTGTATAATGTTTGGTTGTTGATGTACAGATGGTTGGGCCTGGCAAGGGAAGATTGGAAAAGAGGCCTGCACAGTCAAAAACACCAAAGGGGACGTCCACGCCGTCTAAAGGGAACAATGCTCAACGTCTTTCACTTGTTGCATCCCCACGGCGAGGTGCCCGACTTGCGCCAAATTTGCCACCCCTCTCCCCAATACTTGCTTCTCCTCGTCGAAGTGCCAGGCTGTCACCAACACAGAAAAATGCGGCAATGGGTGAATCTTCTTCAAAAGGTGCCTGCCCTCTACCAAATCGGCCAATGCCCCCCTTTCAGCTTAGAGATGAGAACATTGAGGACACTTGTACGTTGCCGACAAACACCACTGGAGTGAGGCGATCGTTGACGCTTATGTTAGAGTCACATAATGAAAAGGAGATTCGAACCGGCGGTGGGTGGACACCTTATGAGGAGGAGGATGTTCACTGCTATTCTCAAGATCAATCTGAGATGCCCACCTCCGATCAGCAAGATTTGACAGCAAACACACCGTCTGGAAGTACTTCATTGGGTAAGTTTTATACAATAAACTTAAGTCCACAAGTTTGATGAACATAGTTTTTCCTTTCTCGTCTTTATGATTGAGAGTGAGTTTGTTGAATGGATAATCAGCTCTTATGGCTTATGGTCTTGTCCAAATCATGTAGTGACTGGTAAAAGAAAGGGGCGTTCAGATGCAAAACTTGTCATAGAAGTCAATGAGAAAGTTGGAAGGTTCGTGGGCTCGGATAGTCAGCAATTGATAACTAAGGGTGGCTGCCTTCTACGGCAATTTGCTAAATTTGATGGCACAACCTGGAAAAATCAGCCACAAGCATTGAAGGAGGAGATCATCGCCAAGTGCACGGTATTGTGTGCTTTGTATTTGCTAATTAAATTCATAATAACTAACTTGGCATGGGTACTTAGTTGTATATATGAATTGTAATGCCATTTTTGTTAATGTTTAGGAGAATTCAACTTATAGTGGGGATGAGTTAGTGAAGAAGGCATTCCGTACACAGTTTAGTGCCCAACACCGCAGTAGGCAATATAGGCTGCACCTTCACTACAAAAAATTCCCATCCAAGGAAGAGGCAATCAAGCATCCGCCATCGAGTGTGAAGGAGGAGGAATGGGCCCTTCTTTGTGAGAGATTTGCCAGTGACACCTTCCAGGTCAAGTAGTCATTAATTCTTATTATGCTTTTTAGCTCAATCTTTTGTTATAATTAGAAAAGGTTTTGATTCATTTTACACATGGTGTAATATCCAGGGACTTAGCCAACGCAACAAGGTGAATCAGCCGCTAATGACACCCCACCAGCTATTGGGACAGTCTCCATAGCTAGAATTGTGGATGATCTGGTTAGTACAGCCTTAGTATGTTGTTGTATTTTTCACTATGGTTATGTGGGATATACTTAAAGCATGTACTATCATTATGGCCACTTAATGACGAAGAAAGAAGGAAAAGTCCCAACAATTGATTTATATGAAATTGCTCATTTCTCCCGAAAGAAGGGAAAGATGGTTTCTGACAAGGCACAAAGAACATTGGTAAATGACTTTCATGCAATGTATGCAATTTTTGTTTGTAAACGTTTAGACTAATTGGCGAATAATTTTGTGTTTATTAATGTAGGACGAATTGAGGCAGGAGGAGTCTACCTCCTCAAGCTCACCAATAGATATATGCCGAAGGAAGCTACAGCACATCCCTGGTGAGGAGAAGAGTCGGGCTGCTTCAAAGAAACCAGCAATTGTCTTGGAAAGACTCCAAACGGAAGTAGAAGTTGAGAGGAAAAGAGCGAATGATGCTGTGGAGCGAAATGAAGTAATTACTGCTAAGGTTGATGCCCAAGAAGTTGAATTGAATGCGATGAAAGAAAAAGTGCACTTTTTAATGGAGGAATTGACTCGACTAGCTAGTCAACAATCTTCAAAAGATGTAAGTTCACATTTAACTTATGAGTATCTTATGATGATGATATTGGTTAGATAAAGAACATGGTAACTTAAGTGATTGTTTCATGTATATTCATAGATACCACATTACTATTGTATATGCATGATACATTTCCAATGTCTCTATGAGATATAAACAGTATGTAATATATTGGTGCTTAAATGTATAGGTTGGTTCAGGAATTTTTTTCGTTTAGGCATTAGTTGTATTGTATTATGTCATGCAATGCATTAAGCGGTCAATTTTGTTTTCTTCGAATGCTAGCATTATAGTATTACTATTATCGATAATTGGTGGAATTGTCGTATGTATTGAGATATAATTTTGGGATATTGCTTCTAAAAGGATATAATTGTTTTATAAAGGCGAGCTCGGATATCACGAAAACATGATGTTTGCTTAAGGATTGTTGCAAGTAGGCTCATAGTTTTTATATATTTATCATCAAAGCAGAGAATATTTCTTATAGTTTCTATGAGATACGAACATTAGGTAACATATTGGTGCCTATATGTGTAGGTAAGTTTGTGATTTAGTTTTGTGATTGGTTTGAGAATATTTCTTATATTGGTTAGGGAATATATCTTATAGTTTGTAAACATTAGGTAACATATTAGTTTCTTATGTATAGCTCGAGATACATTTGGTGGTCATTTTTGTTTTCTTCGATTGTAGCAATTGTAGTATGACTTTTATTTTTAACTGGTGGAATTGTATAATGTCATTCCATATATAATTATGGAATGTTTTTAACCAACATAGATATAATTGTTTTATAAAAATGAGCTTGGTTATCATGAAAATATGTTGTTCCCTTAAGGATTGTTGCATTTACGCTTTTTGTTTCGTGTCATTATCATCAATGCAGGGATATTTCTACATTCGTATGAGATATGAACATTATGCAACATATTGGTGCCTTGTTAATGTGGTTTGTTTATGAAGATTATCTTTCATTGGTCGTAATGTATTATGTCATGTCAAACATTTCATAATCACTTCATTTATGTTTGATTGGTGGAGAATGTATTTACGCTTTTTGTTTCATGTCATTATCATCAATGCAGAGGATATTTCTACATTCGTATGAGATGTGAACATTATGCAACATATTGGTGCCTTGTTAATGTGGTTTGTTTATAAAGATTATCTTTCATTGGTCGTAACGTATTTTGTCATGTGAAACATTTCATAGGCATTTCATTTATGTTTGATTGGTGGAGAATGTAGTATTGTTGTGATAATTCGTTGGTGGAATTGTATTATGTATTGAGATATAATTTTGGGATATTGTTGTCTTGAAAGATATAATTATTTTATAAACACGAGCTCAATTGTCACGAAAACATGTTGTTTCCTAAAGGATTGTTGCAAATAGACTCATAGGTTTCATATATTTATCGAAATGCAGGATGTTCCGCTTCTAATTATGGGATATAATTATGGGATGTTGTTGCTTCTAAGCCTTTAATTGTTATCGCGACATGATATTGTTCCTTTAATACGTTCTCAAATCTGTGATCATACATTTCATTTCTTTTTGTCAATGCATGGCACATTTCTACATTTTTGAAAAATAAACATTATGTAACATAATGATGCCTAGTTAAAATGATTGGTTTAAGAGTATGATTTTTATTTGTGATTTTGTATTATGTCACGTGATAGATTGCATGGTCATTTCATTAAATGTGATTGGTGGAAAATGTAATATGATGATTATCATTCATTACGATGAATTATGCGATGTCATGAGATTGTGGAAAATGTAATATGATGATTTTTGGGCAATTGGATTGAATTTATAACATTTATCGCTTTTTCCTTTTCTTATCACGATGGCGCATCCATCACGAGTTGTGCCAAGCATTCACAGATTGTAGACATATTTTGGAATCAAATGGCCGCTTGGTTGCTGTTGTAAAGGTCTTACAATAGCCTTTTGCTTATTTACTTTTAGAATGCTATGGGAATTATGTGTACATAACTATTTTGTGGGGTGTTAGATGTTTGGATAATGTTTTATTCTCATGGTTCAACTACGATATTTAACTTTTATTTTCTTGTATGCTAGGAAGTAAAATGTTGTCTTTTGCAATGCACAAGTTTATCTTTCAATGCGTTTCTTCATATGGGCTTTGAATGTTGAATGATTAGTAAGATTGTTTTCATTACATTTTGATATCGATGATGTGTGTATTAAAAGGATAAATGATGTTACAATCAATATATTGATATTATTAGTGATAAAATATTAAAATACACAATGTTATAGCTTTGGTTAAAATTGTCACTAATAACACTATTTAGTGACAAATTTTTTTCGTCACTAATTATATTTGCGAACGAATTTTTAGTGACGAGATTTTTCCGTCACTAATGCAAAAGGACGTCAAATTTTTCCGTCACAAAATTGCATTCACCAACAAACTTTCTGTGACAAAATTTAAAGTCGTCACTAACCATTTAGTGACAATAAAATTTTGTGACAAACATAAAGTCGTCACTAACCATTTAGTGACGACAAAAATATCGTCACTAGTTAAATCACGAGAAAGAGTTGACCAGGTTCGCTTTAGTGACGACTTTTTCCGTCACTAAACCGTCACAATCGCCTAATTGACCGAAATAGTTTGATGGCGGAAATTTTCGTCACTAAATTTCGTCACTAAACGTGCACAATTAGTGACGACTCTTAACTTTTAGTGACGACTTTCCCCCCCTTTTAGTGACGATTTTTTTTCGTCACTAATTGTTGTCACATCTTCAAGTCGTCACTAACGCCACTCATTTAGTGACGACTTTTTTGTTTCGGTCACTAAAACCCTTTAGTGACGGAGCATTAGTGACGACCTAGTGACGAACCATTTTTTCGTCACTAATTGGTTTTTGTGACGAAAAAGCAACCTTTAGTGACGATATTCCATTCGTCACTAAAGCCCATTTTTCTTGTAGTGAAAAAAGCTCTCAAGTTTGTATTGATAAAAATTGTGTCTTCTTTGTGTGGCCAATGGCCTTATTTATAGATTTGGCCAAGAAAAATTCCATTCTCCATAAGGATTAAAACTCCTTGCCCTTTTAGGAAACTAACTATCTAAAGAAACAATTAGTAAAAATAACTACTATTCGAAGAAAAGGAAATACTTCCTAAACTATAATCCAAGTGTGGATTGGATTTGCTTGTGTTCGGCTCTCCACTCTTGAATTGGATTTGGAAGCTTCTCTAATCATCATGGCTATGGATTTGGAAGCTTCTCTAAGTACTTGGCTGTTCTATCGATCATGAAGCATTAGAAACACTTAGCTCATCATTTATAACACTAATCATAGTGATCATAGAGTGATCATAGTGACATATTGGGAGCCAGTCTTCATTTGTAGAATGACATAGTGTAGCTTAGGTTCGTTGGTCTTCACTTCTTTAGGAGCTTGAACTTCAATGATGAGAGAACTTAAAGCTGCTTGCATTTTCCTAGTCCTTGATCTTGTCATAGGACCACCAATGCCTAGCAATGGATCAAATTGTGAATGTCTAAAGTGTGGAGTTGTCTCGGCTTACTGGATGGTCTCGGTTGGTTGGATGGTCTCAGACTTGCTTTCAATATTTTCATTGGTCCTTCCTTCTTTGCAAGGACTCATCCTCGAGTCCATAAACTCGTCATTGAACTCAAACAATGAAAGGTCAAAGACATTAAATGTAGCACTGACTCCATAGTCACCTAGAAGGTCAAGTTTGTAATCATTTTCACCCACGTGTGCAATAACTTGGAAAGGACCATCTCATTGAGGATGAAGCTTAGTTCTTCATTGGAAGACTTGCTTTCGCCCTCTATTGGCAACTTGAGCATAATGTTCGTTCTTCTTGAGGATTTGAAGGTGTACCTTCTCATGCAAGTCTTGAACAAACTTACCCTTTGCTGTACCATCAGTATTCACTTGCTCATTGCTTGGCAATGGCACTAAGTCAAGAGGGGTTAGTGGATTAAAACCATAAACAAAAATAGAACGTATGATAAAAATACCATATCATAAGAACCACCTAACTTCACCTCAAAAACTAGCTTATTAGTAGTAATTAAAACCTCTTGAAAAATAATTAGTACAAATTCTTTACTTGCATTTAAAGTTCTATCAACATCCTTCATGCAAACATAGAAACTTCCTTTAAAATTTTCAATTGAGGGTTGTATACCTTCGGTTTCACTCATGAGAACCGAAGCTTTACCTTTAGAAGTTGAAGAGAATTGTTTACTCACGGTTTGAGCAGATTTCTGACCTTCTTCACCCTTATTTTGTTCTTTTATCCACTCCATTTGCTACACCTTTTGTTTTTGCTGAAATTTACTAATTTCCAAAGGTGGCAATGGTGCTAGTGTAAGGGCTTTTCCATCTTTATTAAGGTGATACTTATTAGTCCTCCCGGAATGACTTGCATTACAATCATACTCCCAAGGTCATCCTAATAGTAGGTGAGTATCCTGCATGAGAACAACATCACAAAGAACTTTGTCAGTAAAATTTCCAATTTGAAAACTTACCAAGGTTTGCTTTGTGACATAGAGTGATCCACTTTGATTCATCCATTGTAATTTGTATGTTGCGGATGCAAGGAACATTGGAGCTTCAATTTGTCTACAAGATAAGTAGAAGCTAGGTTAGTACAAGATCCTCCATCAATAATTATCATACGAATTGATCTTTAATAAAGCATTTAGAGTGGAAAATATTTGTCCTTTGATCCTCGGTGTCCTCCTTGGGTTGAGCAGTCAAAGCTCTTAGTGTTACCAAACATTCTCCAATCAGTTGATCCCCTTCATGCCCCCAATGTTCATTAACATCACCTACGGCCATGTCTTCATCTAGACCATTTGACTCCTCCTCACTCTCAGTTTTATAAGTTCCATTATCTAAGATAATCATAGTTCGAGAGTTTGGACATTGAGAAGTCACATGTCCTCGGCCCAAGCACCGAAAACATTAGATAGAAGAACTACTGTTAGAACTACTTGAACTGGACAAAAGTTTAGGGTTACTTACCTTTGAAGAATTTTGTGGTGTAAACTTCTTCCATTTGCTGGATTGGATGCTTCCTTTGCGGATGCAACTTGAGCCATTGTGATTTCCATTTGATCAATGCTCCTATGGACTAATTCTAGAGCCGAAGCTAAACCCTTATGGTATTCTTTCATGTCTTGTTCTTGTTCTTTTGGGTTTGTAGCCATCTCTGCACAAGAAATGTTAGTAATAAAAATTTCCTACCTCACTTCCCTCTAACCAATTGCCCAAATTTGGTACTCTCACCAATACAAGGCTGTTCTCCCGTTTTTGTAGTGATTGGGTTGTTGAGTAGGTTCACTCACACTCAATTACTTTTCTAAAAGTTCTAACCCAAACAAGCTTCAAGAATCTGAAAGAATAGGGAATTAAATTCATATTAAGCAAGCCAAAATTTAGAGGTCAAGAAAGAAACAAGAAACGAGAACAAAGTTCTTAGAAAAAGAAAACAATTTAGGCGGAGTTTTGCAAAGAAGGGAAAACAGGTTCTCAATGGCCAAAAAGAATTTTGTTCTTGCTTAGAACAACTTTCTCTATCAGACCTTGAGGAATTTTCAGCCATGAGATAGCTCAAATAAGAATGTATGAATTTAATAAATAAGACTCAAGGAAAGTGAATAAATTAGGAAACTATGAAATCTGAAAAAACATTGGAATTAGGAAACTACTTAGAAAACTAAGAAATTAGGAAACTAAGCAAAACCAACTCCAAAGTGGACTTGAAAAATGAAAGCTAATAAATGGAAACTAAATGAAGCTGAATATGGAACCTAAAAAGGAAGCAAATATGAAATCAAAAGAAAACAACTATGAAACCTAAAAAGAAAACAAATAGGAAAGCTATCTAAAGGAAGATAACTTTCAAGAAAGGAAATATAGTCAAAATAGTAAACAATTCTTGCAACCCTTTTTTATATAGAATTTTCAGTTAAGGAAGGTCACAAGGTGCAGAGTTTCAGTCAAGAACAATGGCCAAAAAGGAACAAAAATTTCTTGCAAGGAGGGCTGCTCAAAGAACCAAATTTCTGGTCAACAATTTTCAGCCACAAGTTTGAAACTTTCAGCGGCTAACAATGCAAATTCTATCACAATTCTTAAGAAATTTTAACAAAGGTTCAAGAGACAAGACCCAAGAGTGCAGTACGGGTTTTCCAGAAGAAAAAGATCACAAGAATTCTGGACAAACAACACAAACAGTACAGCTGAAAATTTCAGACAGCAAAATTCTGGTTACACTTTTTGTTGCAAATTCAGTCATACTAATTCAAGAACAAGGTTCCAAGAATTCAAGAAATCAAGAAACAAGGTTTCAAGGAGCAAGAAACAAGAGTTTCACAAATTAAAGTGCAAGGATTCAGGAATCAAGAATTAAAAAATTCTCCTTTCTTTATTTCTTTCTTTCTTCTGGCTTGATATTCTTTCTTTCTTTTTTTCTCCTTTTTTTCTGTTTTTTCCTCCTTTTTTTTTTCTAGAAGAAAATTTTAAAGCAGCAACAATATCAAAAGAAAAGGGAAAAACAAAAACAGAACAAGAACAAGAAAATGACTATGGAGGGGATTCAAGGGTTTGGATTGTTTTCAGCAATGAGCCAAAAAAAAGCAGTAGGTATGTGTGGTTGTTTTTCTTTTTTTCAGGGGATAAATAGAAAAACAAAAATTATCTATACAAAAAGTGGGTAGCAAGAAAAGGTTTAACCGAGTCTCAAAGACTAGGGCTAAACAACTAATTTGACTACCACAAGAAAACAGAATTTTCAGCTACACAAGAAGAAGTATGAACAAAATTTCGGTTAAGGGATTATAAACAAATTATCTACAAAATTTCAAAGTTACCCAAATAACACAAAAAAGATATGAACAACTAAATGAGAAAGCCAAAGGCAGCTCTGATACCAAACTAATACGAATTCTTTACGAAAGTATAAAATTCGAAACAAATACCAGAGTGCAAGTCCTAGTATCATCCTCTAGGTTAAACTAGTTCTTTCTTTAGCAAGACACTAACTCCAAGGTTGAAGAAAGACCTTGATTTTGTCTACTTGACAACCAAATGATCAATCCAAAACCCGGATGTGAATTGGACTATTTCCTTGGAACCAAGAAGCACGCTCAAATTGTTAACGGAAAGAGACTCAACAAGATAGCTTAAATATGAACCTAAGAGGCTATCCTCAAAGACTCAAAGCAAGTTCTGAAATTAGAACTCAAAGAAAAGCAAAAAGCTCTCAAGTTTGTATTGATAAAAATTGTGTCTTCTTTTTGTGGCCAATAGCCTTATTTATGGATTTGACCAAGGAGAATTTCATTCTCTAGAAGGATTAGAACTCCTTGCCCTTTTAGAAAACTAACTACCTAAAGAAACAATTACTAAAAAGAACTACTATTCTAAGAAAAGGAAATACTTCCTAAACTATAATCCAAGTGTGGATTGGATTCGCTTGTGTTCGGCTCTCCACTCTTGAATTGGATTTGGAAGTTTCTCTAATAATCATGACTATGGATTTAGAAGCTTCTCTAAGTAGTTTGGCTGTCCTATCGATCATGAAGCATTAGAAACACTTAGCTCATCATTTAAAACACTAATCATAGTAATCATAGAGTGATCATAGTCACATATTGAGAGCTAGTCTTCATTTGTAGAATGACATAGTGTAGCTTAGGTCCGTTGGTCTTCACTTCTTTAGAAGCTTGAACTTCAGTGATGAGAGAAGTTAAAGTTGCTTGCATTTTCCTAGTCCTTGACCTTGTCATAGGACCACCAATGCCTTGCAATGGATCAAATTATGAACGTTTGAAGTGTGGAGTTATCTCGGCTTGCTGGATGGTCTCGGACTTGACTTCAAAGCAGTAAGTAACTGTGTATCGCAACTCAGAATTGGATAATCTTTGTTTTCCTTGCTTGACTTGACAAATAAATATTTTCTCTTTCAATGCTTTGTGAACTTGGTCCAGTGACAGTTCCTTATCCTGATAAGATTTATGATTAATCATAATACATAGTTTCTACATTATTTGATCCACATTGTAAAATGTTGGTCATAAGTGAAAAATAAAAAAACAAAAGTTACCTAGTCGTTGTGCACCATTGCTTCCACTGCAAAAATTCTTGGGATTTTTTCAGCAATTTCGCCAAAAATAGTAACCTTGATTACTCCACTCTTGTCAACTAGATCAATGCCAAACTGATACCCTCACAAACAAGAAATCAAGTATAAGCATTCGTTTTTATTCAGCAAAGTGTCTTGCACAAAAAGACAATTACGAATGTAATGTTACAATAGACAAAACATTGTCACCTTGACTGGGCTATCTATTTTTCCTTGCATAAGTTGCATGGGTACGGAGTGATATATGTTGTTGCAATAGCTTGATAACATTTTCTGCAGGCCATATACCAAACTTTTGGTCTATGTCTCAAAGTTGATATAAACCTTGACCCGTGCAGCCTAAGAAGCATCCAGTGAGCGAAAACCATGAGGAACTAAGCATTTCCTTTTCGTAAAACATTAGCAATTGATAAAAGACCAACACACCAAAGTTTTTACAAAGGTGATTAGCATACTAAGTATCGAACTTCACGTAAGAAAGATTGATGTAAATGTTTTCTTCACAAATAATGTAATACGTAATGAGTTAAACAAGAAAAAATGGCAAAACTAAGCGGATATTAGAGGAATAGTTGAAATCCAAGGCATATATCAACACTATACCTTCCGTGTAGGTAAGATGTTTGCAACCAGAGTGAATTTTTGATCCCATGCACTGAAACCTGAGCACTACTATTGATATTGGTTGTGGTCTGAAGAAATTCATTTTTTTTCTCTTTTCTCTGGACCTTGTTAAACATAAAAATATGACTTCAACTAAATGTCACATATTCTAGTTCAGAAAAATGAATATAAACATAACAAACCATCTTTTTAGTTTAAATGCCTCTTGAATTGTCGGATTAATAGACATAGCAAAAAGACTCTTTGTGGACATTTCAACACCTATTCATTTACACATGCATGTAAACAACACAAGTATTAACTATTGAAAAGGTAACAAAGTCGAGATCAGGTACTGACCATTATAGTAAATAGCTTTCAATCGACAACAAACAATAATCGGAAATATTTTTAGTTCATCCATGATCTATTTTCCCTCATTTCTGACAAAATTATTCCGCATAGAGACCATCATAGTTTGCATCCTCTTTTTTTTTTTGCAATTTTTAATTAGCACAATCCAAGGCCAATGCAGTGTTAGTTATCATCAAACTCTACTTTAGTGAAAAAAGAAACTGATATTTATGAAAAAAAATAAGAAAAGATTACCTCTCATCCACAAGCAGAAATTTTTGAACTTTTGACTCTCCATAATCATTAGTGAAGGATCTCACATGAAATGCTTTCACAGCAACCCCCATAATGTCTAATACATAACAAACCAGTTAAAATTTGGAAACAAATTTCACCGATAAAGTTTGAAATGTTAGGGAAAAACCAGAAATGGAAAGGGAATACAGCTGAATCCATATGTAAGAACTAACCAAGCATGTGATCAGAAACGTCAATGTACTTTCCAACATTTCCCAAATCTGTGTACTTGTACCCAAGTGCAAGGATATTTTCCTCATCCGACAGTTCTTTAATGACAGTTCTAGCAAATATTATCCATTGGATGCCAACATTTTCTCTTTGACATTTCTCTGGGATGGGCTTTACCTGAGCATTGGCAATTTGGTATTTTTTGAACTACTGTACTTTAGTTCCCACACGATTGACATCGTTGTTGAAGCATACTCCTACTTTTACTCCTTGTATATATAAACAAAATTTGAATGAGTTACCTATACTTATGTAATACTTTAGGCTATTTGTTATCATAAATGACCTATATATTTTCATAAGACTCTTGCTAAGTATTTATTCTCTTAGTTAGTACTGTACCATTGCATTAGTAAAGAGAAACTTCTAGTATTTGCTTGGGCTTTGTCTAGACTAAGCAACTTGCAATTTTTCTTGCACAACTATAGTTGCCTCCTAATCAGTTGCACCAGCTGGAATTTGATCAATCGGAGCTGAATCTGCCATATTGAATGAGAAGAAATAATTAGTGATAAGAATCCAGGACCTGTTCAACCCACTGGATGGGAATTCAGGAGTCATCAAGCATACGACCGAGACTTGCAAGTCATTAACTTATTGTAAGTCCAAGTTAAAGAACACTAGTCTTGCCTTGGCCGAATTCTAGTGTGATGATAAGCCAAGTTATTTAACTAATTTTTGTATCTTTATTTTGATTCTTGAAAAGGCCAAATTAAGGTAATTAAAAGACCACCTTGCTGGATTTTTATTTATTTTGGCCAAAATTTAGTCCTTATTTTTGCAGCCAAATTTGTAAGTTTGAAAGAAGCCTTAAAGGGCCAAACTTCCAAGTCCAATTGGCTTTAGAGTTTTTATTTTCTCTTTATTTTAAGGAATCTTGACCACCCCTTTAGTTATAAAGTAGGATTAGGATTTTAGTTGTTACATTTCTAAGACATCCTTGTACTCTATAAATAGGCCATTCGGCCATAAGCATAAATACATATGAATTTTGAGAATTTTGACATCACGTCTTTGAGAGTTTGAGTGAATCAATCTCTTTGTTCTTGTAAAGAAAAATGGGCTTATCAAACTTGACTAGTTTGTGGCGCTTTGGAGGCTTATCAATCAAGTAAAACCCTAGGTTATGGCAACACTTCATCCATCGGTCTCAATTTCATCGGTTCTAGCAATTTTGCAAGTTAAGTCTTGGGTCCTGTTTCGCTTGTTGTATATTATTGGCTCTCTATAGCCATGAGGTGCGCATCAGTTTTACCACAGGCTTCTTGATTTTGTGTTCAGTGAAAGACAATTTTACCACACTCCGATACAAACTTGGAGCCTTCAAAGATTTGTCGTAAAACGCTATTACAAGAGTAGCTCAAGAAGAGCTAAAAAGAAAATATATCATTTTCCCTGGCCAAACTATTCCTTCTTCTCCCTATGGTAGTCAAAGTATGTTGATTTCATCCCAAGGATGTTGTTAAAGATTTGAGGATGAATCCTTTCTAGGAGAGGGGAAATGATGGGATCCCAAGAGCTGTTCAACTTACTCGCCAAGCATTCAACCCACCGTGACATATTATAGGGCCCAATGGCGAGAGTTAGAGCTAAACAACTCCAAAAAACCTTAAGTGATTTAATCCATGACATCTAAGCCCATCAAGCATACAGCCAAGACTTACAAATCATTAACTTATTGCAAGTCCAAGTTGAAGAACACTAGTTTTGCCTTGGCCGAATTCTAGTGTAATAATAGGCAAAGTTGTTTAGTTAATTTTTAGCATTATTTTGAGGCTTATGTGTGGCTGAATTTAGGCAATTAAGAGGCCATCCTTGCTGGTTTTTATTTTTGGCTGATGCTTCATAAGGTTATGGCCGAATTGTTTCGGTTTCTCAATTTTAGTAGCAAAATTTGTAAGCTTGAAGAAAGCCTTAAAAGGCCAAACTTCTAAGTCCAATTGGCTTTAAGGTTTTTATTTCCTTTTTATTTTAAGGAATCTTAGCCATCCCTTTAGTTATAGAGTAAGATTAGGATTTTAGTTGTTACCTTTTTAAGACATCCTTGTACTCTGTAAATAGATCATTCGGTCATAAGCATGAATACACATGAATTTTGACATTACGTCCTTGAGAGTTTGAGTGATTCAATCTCTTTGTTCTTGTAAAGAACATCGTGTTCATCAAACTTGACCAGTTTGAGCCTTATCAATCTAGTAAAACCCTAGATTGTGGCAACGCTTCATCCATCGGTCTCAATTCTGCCAATTCTACCAATTTTACAAATTAAGCCTTGGGCCCTGTTTCACTGGTTGCATATTGTTAGCTCGCTAGAGCTGTGAGTTGCGCATCAATCAGCAATAATCAAAGTCAATATACTAGTTAATAAAGAAGAATTAGAGAAATCCTAGAATGTTGAAAACTTAAACACACAAATAACAAACCTTGCACAAAATATTTACAGTAAATTAGAGTTTGTTGCAGTGAAACACTTCATGGAAGGCAACATTTCTTGTCTTATGATCATTTTTCATTTCATTAAGTGTTGGCAGCATAATAAGCACTTTCACCTGCTAACGGGTTTGTCGAAATCCGCAAAATTAACTACTAGTCCTTAAGTGATTACAAATTAAATTTTTAGTAGTAGCAGACCAGGTCGAATCCCAAGGGAACCGAAGTATAATTCCAAATTTTGAACAATAAGATAAAAAAAAATAGAACAAGGGGAATTTTTGAATGATAATTAAATTACTAAAATTCTAAAAATTAATAAAAATAACTATTAAAACAGAAAAAAATATGAAAATAACGAAAGTTACCAAATTAACCGAGTTTCCAGTCCAATGGTTGATTTTATTCAATTGCATCACTGATCATAGGTCACAAAAAAATAATCTTGCAAATTCAATATTTAACTTGAAACTTATTAGAATAGTCGTAACAAATTTCCATTTTCCTATTATAATTGATCGAGCCCAGCACCCTAAATCAAAACTTACCATCAATTGACTGGGCATGATAACATTCCATATCAATTTAATGATAGCATTAAGATCTATGAAAACAGTTAAACCAAAATTAAAACACCGAGATAGCTGCAGTAAATTAATCTTGTCCCGTTAATTCCTCTAGGCTAAGCATGCATATTTATAAAAATAAACATATTTAACCTAGTTTCTACTTGGTCCACTTATTCATGACAATTACGGATCACTGAACTTATAGATGCCAATAGAATAAATAATGAAAAATTAATTTTTTACATTAACCAATCATCAATTATTCATAGGAATTAAATCAAGAATTAACAAGTACTCGAATTAAAAGAAAGAATCTAAAATTAAGAACAAAACCTCACAGTGATTGCAATTGAAATCAATCTTTCCTTTGAATTAGAAAATATAGTTTAAGAGAAAAACTAAATTAAAGAAAAAAACAAAGAAAAGAACAAAAAGGAACGTGGGTTTTGGTGAAGAGAAGAAAGGAAACAGCCCTCAAAAAATTCTGCACTTTTAGGGCCTCCTAGGTTGACCTATTTATAACAAAAGTTAGCCCTAAAATATAGTAATGATAATTATTACTAAAAAATAATTCTATTCTAAAATGGAAACACAAGAAGAATAGAATATATACTCCTAACTAAAATAGAGTGCTTGTTTCCTAAAAGCTTGTTGCCATAATTCCTTTCCTTCTCCAATTTGACACCTTCCAATTTTCTTTTCTTGTTGGAACTCTCCATCAATTTTTCTTGCTTCAATTTTTGCCCCTTTTTTCCTCCTTTTCTCCAATTCTTTAATTTCCATACCTAAACAAGAAGTATATCAATTTCAAACAATTTCACATTGTAATCAAATTAATATGGAGAAAATATTAACAAAAAATATGCACAATTTAAGTTCTATCACCTGCTGCAATGTTTTTGCTCTAAAGAGGGCAACATTTAGTTGTCCATGGGAAAATACTAGTTCACATAGATACATCCCTACATAGTCAAGTGTTTGGCCTTGTGACTTCTTTATTGTCATCGCAAAACACAATTTCACAGGGAATTTAGTCCTTGAAAAGGTGATTCCATGTTTTTCATTTTCTAGACTATGTAAAGGGATTTTCGGCAAAAAGAAACATTTCCCTCTATGCACTCCAGCTACTATTTCTACATATATACTATTGGCTTTTAAATCTCTGCAAATGAGCCTTGTTCCTTTACAAAGTCCTTCAACAATATCCAAGTTCCTAAGAAGTATCAAAGGACATTTCCTCTTGAAAAGCAATCAATATGGAGGACGACCTTTTGGATCAAGATAGCTAAAGAAATCTTCATAGTCTCCATAGTGTTTTTTTTCTAAAGCCTTGTCTACGCTATTGTAAACACATAGTTGGCTAGGGAATTTATCTATAAGCATCAAGTTGATATCATCTATTGATCCATTTTTGGCTGCAAGTATACATCTATTGATTATCAAATATGGATCAACAGAAAATGTCTTTAAACACGTAAAGACACTCTGCACCAACCTGAATTTTTTAAAGTATTAATAAAAAAGAAGAAAATATATATATATATATATATATATATATATATATATATATATATATAAAGGACTTCATTAGATTAAATATGTTCTCACCTATCAAGGGAGGCTCCATTATATATGGTATGACTATCTCATGAAAAAGGAGTATGTTAGTATTTTCATGTGTAGGTTCTACACCTTCAATCCTAATAAGAAATGCAAAGAAAGCATGATCTAATGTAGCACACATGTATTCCTTCAAAGCAAGTTTATGCATAAAAGGCCACAAATGAGAAGTCAATATGCTAGATTTCACAATAATATCCCTAGTCCCTTTTTGAATTACTAGTAGAGTTTGTTTGAAATTTCCACAAAAAACAATCACTTTGCCACCAAATGGATTAATATCATCCATGATATCCTTAAGAAAATAGTCTAATGCCTCTATTGCTTCTTTCTTTGCCATTGAAGTTTCATCCCAAAGAATGAGTCTTGATTGCTGAATCAATCTAGCCACAACACTCTATTTGCTGAGGTTAGAATTCTTCCATTTGTTATATCTAATGGTATTTTAAACTTTGAATGGGTTGTTCTTTCACCAGGAAGAATAGACACAATAACACTGGAGGCGGCAAAAACTATGGCAATAAAACCATGGGATTTAATGATTCCAAGAAGGGTGCAATAGAGAAAGGACTTCCTTGTTCCACCTAGACCATCTACAAAGAATGCTTCACCTTTATCAGAAAAAATAACACCTAATATCACATCATGAACCTATTTTTTACTTGCATTCAATTTTGAATGAAGCATTAAATCCTCAGCTGTGACCTCAATGTTTTTCTAATTTTCAAAATCTTTGGATATGTTTTTCTCAAATTGAAAGTCAAATCCTTTAGGCACTAAATGGTAGTCACTAATATGTTTTCCCATTCTTTGGAATGAATTGTTAATCTGCTGCAAAGTTCTCATTCTAATTTCTTGCGGTGGCAAAGAAGAGGTGGAAGCATGTTTTTGAACATTTGAAGAGAGCTAGAGTTCAAACTTTTCTCATAGTTTAGCAAGATTTTTGGGGGAACAAAAAAAAAGGAAGATAGTAAAAAATAGTTCCAATAACTACACGCATTTGGGAATTTACTACTTCTTTGAAGGTCCCTTCAATGTAATCATTAGATTCTAAAAGGCCATGTTTTGGAGCAGTGTCTCTAAATGAAGACATTTTTTCACCCCTAACTGTTAAAAGATCATCAAAAGATGTAGGGCCTCTTATATGGGAAAGAAGTAGCCTAAGATAATATCTCTTGCCTTCTTTTGTTACTACAACTAACCTACCAATAGGCTGTAATTTTTTCCTTTCAATCCAGACTTTATACTTCATGCTCCACACAAAATGTTGAGGGAAAAAATTATATAACAAGTTCAAATTTTTGGCCTTATCATTTGATAGAAACCTAAGGGCCGAGACAACTACACAAGCCAAGACAACTCCACCACAACATGAAGCTACCGAACATGAAACTGCCAAAGTTTCATCTACAAGGCATCCACAATTCGATCCATTACAAGGCATTGAAGGTCCTATGACTAGATCAAGAACTAAGAGAATGCAAGCTGCCTTAGCAACTCTTATAACCAAATTTCAAGCTAAGGAAACAATGAAGGATGAGTCAATGAAGACCGGCTCTCAATATGCCACTATGATCACTATGATTAGTGTTGTAAATGATGAACCAAGTGTTTCTAATACTTCTTCATGATCGATAGGACAGCCAAGGTGATTAAAGAAGCTTCTAAATCCATAGCTATGATGATTAGAAAAGCTTCCAAATCCAATTCAAGAGTGGAAAGCTCCATTCGCCGAACACAAGCAAATCCAATCCGCACTTGGATTATAGTTTAGGAAGTATTTCATTTTTCTTAGAATGGTAGTTCTTTTAGTAATTGTTGCTTTAGGTAGTTAGTTTCCTAAAAGGCAAGGAGTTCTAATCCTTGTAGAGAATATATTTCTCCTTGGCCGAACCTTATTAATATCTATAAATAAGGCTATCGGCCACACAAAGAAGACAAAACTTTATTCAATACAAACTTGCGAGCTTTTTGCTTTTCTTTGAGTTCTAATTTCAGAACTTTCTTTGAGCCTTTGAGAATAGTCTCTTAGGGTCAATTTAAGCTATCTTGTTGAGTCTCTTTCCCTCAACAATTTGAGCGTGCTTCTTGGTTCCAAGGAAACAGTCCAATCGCGACTTTGAGTTTGGATTAATCCTTCGAGTGTCAAGTGGACAGAAGCAAGGTCCTTCTTCAATCTTGGAATTGGTGTCTTGCTAAAGAAAGAATCAATTCAACATAGAGGATGATACTAGGACCTACACTCTGGTATTTGTTTTAAATTTTATACTTTGGTAGAGAATTCATATCATCATTACAAAGCATTCATCCTAAAAAATTCTGTCAACATTGCATTTGAGAAATCAACATTTTTCAGTAGTTTTGTTGATCAGAATTTTGGTTGAAATAAAAAAATTTGTTGACCATCAAGATGAACAGGAAGAGAATAAACAGTGGCTATCATCTCACTTAATGAAAAGTTGTATATTCTCCAAAGGGTTTCGATTGGACCTATCCATTTAGCATCTTGAAATTCTTTTATTTCATCAATGTTTTGTTCATTAGTAGGACACAATATGGAAAAACTAACAATATCATGACCCTTATAAATGTACTTATATATGTAATTGACTAATTTGATCGTAGAACAAATTTCCACACTCATATGACAATCAATCGTAGCCAACAAATATGGGTTATACATAACAACCGATCGGTTAACTAACCGTTGCCCTCGGACCTAAACAGTCCTACCATTGTTTCTTCATCGATAGTGAGGGTAATTATCATCAACATGCAACATGTGATTAGCAAACTCTTTAGGGTAATGATTTTTACAACAACCATCTCTCATGCAAAGATTTTGAGGGTTCATAGATCCACATGGACCATGTAGCATATGTCGTATGATACAATTATACAAATGTGGGTACTAGTTGGGATCAGGAATTTCAACAGAAACAATGTGATCATATGCTTCAGGATTTAGGGGTTTGAATTTAGGTTTTTGAATAAGTAGTAAATGAGCATGAGGCATTCTCCATTTTTGGAATTCAATCACATACACACATACAGCTACCTGCCCAAATATTTACTTTTTCAGTAGTTCATCTTTTAAGATTTGAACTTGGCTCTAAAGACCCAAGACAATAAATTAGGTCTATTGAATGGGTTCTCTTCATATTTCAGGTGGTCTTTAATTTCTTTTCAATTGGGGTTGCAAGTCATAGTTAGGAAAATATCCAGTTTACAAAACTTCTACACTAAAGCCATTTGGCAAAACAACCTTTCAACTAACATTGCAACCCATTGTTTCATCTACTAAAATACTTTCAATGACCCTTTTCAAAGTATCAGTCCTAATTTCTTTATCTCTGTGCCTATGGAAGTCTAATCTACAAGTTTCAATCTTAATATAGACATCAACCATAAATTATTGCAAGAGCCATAATGTATAAAGAAGCATTGACCTATCATCTTCCTTCATTTGGGGTCATCAAGCAATGTGACATCAATGTCACTGGTTTGCTTGCCCTTATCAGTTTTTTTTTTTATGCCAACCACATTCACTCCAATAAAAAAAGAAGAAGATATTAAAGGGGATCATAACAGCCATAATAATGCTTAATTCTATGGCTTGTATTTGAATGTGTGTAGACTTGGATATGATTAGATTTGTCACCACCATTATTTTCAGATTCAGAAAAGATTGCTGCAACTTGAGAGCTAGATGGTGGATTGTATCATCATTGATCTAACCCTAGATAGAAATTCAGCACAATTCTATGGTTCTCAAGGCTTAGAACATGTCAAAAATCCCTAAAGAATTTACTGTAAAGGTTATCACTCAAGACACTTGATAAAAAAAATTAAGAGTGCTTTCACACAAATTATCAGATGACTCTAGTCTCTTGGGAATTTCTTCATTAAGATCATAGAAATAAAATTGAATTCCAAAAAGTCGTTCCTCATTTGGAACAAGAATATTAAGATA
This sequence comes from Gynochthodes officinalis, assembly GCA_020080225.1. Taxonomy (NCBI): domain Eukaryota; kingdom Viridiplantae; phylum Streptophyta; class Magnoliopsida; order Gentianales; family Rubiaceae; genus Gynochthodes; species Gynochthodes officinalis. Next base: position 28,762,566 of record CM034625.1, on the reverse strand, counting down.
ATGATAAACTTGATCTTGGACATGAAAAGTGTACATGCCATGTTTATTCTTTGTGAGTTTTCTATCATACTTTGCACCCAAAGAAGTGAATGCAAATTATTATTATATGTACGAACATATTTCCTAAAGTGTACTGCCTCTTCATCATGAGCAGTAAACAATCTCTGAAGTGAATATGGCATTGACAAAATGACAAGAGATACTTGTCCACCTAAACAGTAGAAATTGGGGGCTTCTAAGTAAAATTTTTTTGCTTTACATGTATACAGTCTGGAGCATGAGGAAGAATTTTCTTCAAGAATTTGTTCTAGCATAGATGCAGAATGTTTCTTCTACCTAATTCACTATTGAGAAGATGTTGTCTAGATGTTAAAAGTAAGAGAAGATTTAAATTGCCCACACATACAGAAGTTGACTAAGCCAAGAACAGTTGTAAAACTCAAGTGACAGTTACCTGATTTCTTTAAGCTAGCATTCAACGAAACATGGCAAACAATCTTAGATGACAAAGTTTTCGAGGGAGGAAGACTTAAAAAAATATAGGGTATTCTCAAGATCTATACTATCTCCATCTAGCTCGGAGGAATGAAGAACATGAGATCAACCTAAAGAACACACACAATGATTCATATATCTAGAAGGATAAGAACCTAATCTGTTATAGCAATGTAATACTACTGTTGGAGTGTATACTGTTATCACTCATTGATTGCACATTGGTTGCAATATGTTGTTCGGATTGACATCCTAAAGAAGCACATACATTTTAGATAATATTTTCTATCCCAATAGAATCTGGAAAAATATGTAATAAGAGGAATTCTCAAGTTAAGCAAAAATATTCTATTTTTTAACTGTTTGTATATTGGCTCTATAATCATGATCTTGTGAAAGTAATACGTCAACCTAAAAATTATCAAACTCTATATCTTTCGACTGTAAATTAGTTTGACTGCTGGAATTGCCTAAACAATCATGGTTAATGCTGTCGTTGGAAGAATCCACAATAGTAAAGTTCTCATTGACCATTCCACTTTCTTCATGTACTAGAAAACATATACTAGTTTCCACATGACCAAATGGAATCTTCGTTATGTATGAATAGGGTGACCTATTTACCGTTTCCAATGTATTGGAATTATTAGCAATAGAAGAAGCAATTATCTTTTTCTTTTTCTTTTCAGCATAAGCTTCCCTTATCTGAAACTGTGGTAAGGATAAGCTGAAACCATCCGTTGATGAGCCGCCCAAGTTTGAGTTGAAGCCCTTGCCCCCTTATCTGAAATATGCATTTTTAGGAGAACATGAAACGTTGCCTGTGGTGATATCATCATCTTTGGAACCTGAACAGGAAAGAAAGCTTTTGGAGTTTTTGAGCACTTTCAAGGAGGCCATTGGGTGGACCGTTGCGGATATTAAGGGTATCAGTCCCTCGATTTGATTGCATAAAATTTTGTTGGAAAAGGATGCCAAACCTGTGAGGGAAATACAAAGGAGGCTGAATCCGTTGATGATGGAAGCTGTGAAAAAAGAAGTGGTAAAGCTGCTGGACTTCGGGACAATTTTTTCTATTTCAGATAGTGAGTGGGTAAGCCCAGTCCAATGTGTTCCGAAAAAAGGTGGAATGAATGTGATCATGAATGAGGACCAAGAACTGATTGCTACAAGAATCGTGAATGCTTGGAGAGTTTGCATGGACTACCGAAAATTGAACAAAGTCACAAGAAAAGACCACTTCCCCTTGCCGTATCTTGATCAACTCCTCGATTGATTGGCCGGATGTCTCTTCTATTGTTTCCTAGATGGTTATTTCGAGTATAACCAGATTTCCATAGCTCCAGAAGATCAGGAGAAGACCACTTTTACTTGCCCGTTTGGTACTTTTTCTTTTAAGAAGATGCCTTTCGGGTTATGCAATGCCCCCGCCACCTTTCAGCGATGTATGACAGCCATTTTTTCTGATATGGTGGAAGATATCATAGAAATCTTCATGGATGACTTCTCAGTTTTTGGGGATTATTTTGATGTTTGCATCAATAATCTCAAGCGGGTGCTACAAAGGTGTGTTGATGTTGATGCGAACTTGGTGCTAAACTGGGAAAAATGTCAGTTTATGGTGCAAGAGGGAATTGTGTTGGGTCACAAAATTTCTTCTAAAGGCATGGAGTGGATCAAGCAAAAATTGAGATGATAGAAAAGTTGAGCCCTCCTACTTCAGTTCAGGGAATTAGAAGTTTTATTGGCCACGCGGGATTTTATAGAAGATTCATCAAGGACTTCTCCAAGGTAGCCAAACTGCTATGCAATTTGTTGGAGAAGGACGTGGTTTTCGATTTCACTGAACAGTGTAAGAAAGCGTTCGAAACGCTGAAAATGAAGCTTGTGCATGCCCCCATTATTGTCACGCCGGACTAGACTTAGCCCTTTGAAATTATGTGTGACGCAAGTGACCTAGCTGTGGGGACAATCCTAGGCCAGAGAAGGGAACGGCTTTTCCATGCTATATATTATGCTAGGAAGTTGTTGAATGGGGCTCAATGCAACTATACAACTACTGAGAAAGAAATGCTAGCGATGGTGTTTGCATTGGATAAATTCAGGCCATACATATTGGGGGCTAAGGTAGTGGTGCATACTGACCATTCCGCACTCAAGTACCTTATGCACAAGAAGGAGGCAAAACCTAGGCTTATCCGTTGGGTGCTTCTGCTGCAAGAGTTTGATTTGGAGATCAAAGATAGGAAAGGGGCTGAAAATCAAGTGGCGGATCACCTCTCTAAAATTGAAGATCCTAAATTGGGTGAAAAAGATGCTCATGTATTGATCAAGGACTCTTTTCCGAATGAGCAGGTGTTTTTGATAAAAGCATGTGGCTTGAGCATAAAAGACTGCGAGTTGTTAACCCAAGTGTTCGAGGTGAATGAATCCATGGCACAACCTTGGTATGCCGACATTGCTAATTATGTGGTTTCAAGGAAAATGCCCCCAGATTTTTCTCAGCAGCAAAGGAAAAGATTAATGCATGATGCCTCATTGTATTTATGGGATGATCCGTTCTTGCTCAAGATGTGCCTAGACCAGCTCATTAGAAAGTGTGTGCCGAAAGTGGAGCAAGAGCCTATGTTGGAGAAATGCCATGAGTTCCCGTACGGAGGCCATTTCAGTGGAAAGAAGACAGCTTGGAAGGTTTTGCAAAGTGGTTTTTATTGGCCATCACTCTTCAAGGACGCTCATATATGGTGCAAGAAATGTGATAGGTGTCAAAGGATGGGTAATCTTTCGTGGAGGAATGAAATGCCCCGCAATAATATGATTGAAGTTGAAATCTTTGATGTTTGGGGAATCGATTTCATGGGACCTTTCCCATCATCTTTTGGCAACTCCTACATTCTAGTGGCCATGGACTATGTGTCGAAATTGATAGAGGCCGCGGCATTACCCCATGACGATAGCAAGAGTGTAATGAATTTCATGAAGAAGAACATTTTTACTCGTTTCGGGGTGCCAAAAGCAATTCTGAGTGACGGGGGGAACGTATTTCTGCAACAAGGCATTTGATAGTCTTTTGGCAAGTTATGGAATTTATCACAAGGTTGCCACTGCCTACCATCCTCAGACCAACGGTCAAGCCAAAGTATCCAATCGGGAAATCAAGCGCATTCTCGAAAGGGTGGTGAATACTTCACGAAAGAATTGGGCCAAAAAACTGGATGATGCCTTGTGGGCTTACTGGACAGCTTTTAAAACTCCAATTGGCGCATCTCCGTATTGGTTATTGTTTGGCAAAGCATGCCATCTTCCGCTTGAGTTATAGCATAAAGCATTTTGGGCCCTTAAGTCTTTAAATCTGGATTATCAGAGCGGAACTGAAAAAAGGCTTATGGACATCAATGAGTTGGAGGAATTCCGGTTGGAGGCGTACACCAATGCATGCATTCACAAGAAAAAGGCAAAGCAATGGCATGAAAAGAGGATCTTTCCTAAAGAATTTCATCCTGGCCAAAAGGTGCTCTTTTTCAACTCTAAATTGAAGATATTCTCAAGAAAGCTGAAGGCAAGATGGGGAGGCCCGTATGAGGTAGTGCAGGTGTATCCGTATGGGGTGGTAGAATTGAAGGAGCAAGGTGCTAATAACAGTTTCAAGGTGAACAGACATAGAGTGAAAGCATACTTGGGGGATGGAATTGACAAAAGCAAGTAATAGGTATCCACCATCTACTTGAATTGAAATGTGGGGCAATGCACTGAGTCAAGCCGACGACGTTAAAACCAAGCGTTTCTTGGGAGGCAACCCAAGCGTCTCCTTTTGCATATCCTTTTTGTTTTTAGTTTATTCAACTTGGTTTGCTTGGTTTTGTTGGTTAATTGAGTTTTACATGTTCTTTTTGGGTGTAAATGTTGATGCATGTAGTTTGCATTTAGGAAAGGTGTTGTAGTTTCCATGTACTAGGACAAATGAGGAAATTTTTTTTAAAAAATATATGTTCACAGAGAATTCCGACCGCAGTTGCAGTCGGGAAGACCATAGCCGCAGTCGAAGGCAGGAAGTCACGACTGTCGCGGCGGTAGGTTAGGGCCAACGGGTATAAACCCGTCGGCCCCCCTCAATTTCCCTCATTTCTTTCATTTCCTTCCTTGGTTCTTGCAATTTCCTCTCAAACCCTTTCATTCCCACTTTGCTTTTTGCAACTTTCTTCAATCCAATCCATCCTAAGTGATCAAAATACCACTCTAAACATAAAATCAACAAGTTTTCATCATGAAATCCATCCAAGAACCCAATGTATGAACTCTTGAACTCTTCAAATTTCCTTAGAACAGTAATTTTGAATTGATCAAAATATGATTCCTATGGATGGTTTTTGATTAAATATTGCGCTATTGGGATTGTTTGAGCTGTTTCTTGATTGTTAAGGCTAGGGTGCTCATTAATTTTATGAAATTTCAAGCTTTTCACATTGCACATCATGTGTTTGACAAAATGCCTCAATGAGTTTTTTGGATGATTCTTCTTCAACTTTTTTGTATTTATTTGAACTCCTTGAAATTTATTGATGAACCCTAACATGATGTTGCATACAAAGTTGAGCTTTAAGTGAAAAACAAAATTGATGAGTTCTTGAAGCCTAGCATAGTGCACACATTAAGTAATCAAATGCCAATGCCTAAACCATTGTGTGCAATTCTTTCATGTCACTAAGTAATGTTTTATAGTATGTGGCATATAATTTTTGGTAGTTAATTGTGGCATTGTCTTTTTAGGTACAATCCAATGGCACCTAGGCGCACCACCGACACTAAACGTAAATAATCTTCGGCGTCCACCTCTCAGCCCAAGCCATCGGAGCAACACGTCAAGGCTGACGCCTTGTATGCCTTGCAAGGTCGCCCAATTGTTGCGGAGCGCGGCCTTACGGTGGAGCCGCCACTGGACACCTATGTGCGTATGCATGGTTGGCTCGCGTTTGTCGATGCACACCAATTCCTAGGAGAATGAGATAAAGAAGTCATCGACAAGTTTTACACTAAACTCTTGGTGGCGACCACGGCATCCAACAAGGTCAAATGTGCCGGCGCCACCGTAAACTTCTCTCCAAAGACCATCAACACGTTGTTTGAGTTGCCCTCGGCTATCGACGATGAATATGCTCAATTCATCCAGTCCGACTATGATAGCACAGAGATAACTCGAGAATTGACTGGAAGGGAGCAACACCTCCCCCCGAATTGGAAATGCTTAAATGGAACTCGCTCACACCGCAGCCAAAGGTGTTAAATGCCTTCGTGTGTAGCCGACTCATGCCGACGATCATGAACTTGGAGGTGGCCCAGAAGTGAGTGCTGCTGATATTTGCCATTAGCAGAGGCATGTCAGTCGACGTGGGCAACGTCATAAATTCAAAAATTCATCTAACCGTCGACTTGCCAAAAAGAATCAATCCATAGGCTTCCCGTCGCTTATTACAAGATTATGCTTCACAACAGCACGGATCACCGGGAACTTCAACCGTTCGGATTGCATTCCATTGAAGGCCGACCTCAAGTTCAAAGATTTCCAAAATTGGGCGGGGAGGGGGGGAGGGGGTCGCAAACAGAGACGTCAAGCCGGACAGTCATGCTAGCTGAGGAGGAAAGCGAATAAGAAGATGGTGAGGAACGTGATGACGAGAATAGACTAAGTACTTTGGAGAGAAATATGTGTGATCTTCAGAACACAAATAACAAGTTAGAGAAGCGCGTAGGTGATCTTCAAAGTACGATGCTGGACTTTCTACAATTCCAAGCGGCATTCATGACTTACATGGCAGGTGGACAACAAGGCGAGCCACCAACTTTTCCTATGCCACCACCGACATCTCCAAGCCAACGATGAGTTCATGTTGACTATAGGGAAGACAATTTCTTTAACTACTTTGAACAACTTGTGATGTGAAAACGTTAAATTTAGATGATTTGACACTTGAGTTGAGTTTGGACGTGAAGTTTGTGAATATTTTCCTTTGTGTTCTATGTTATTGCATTTAGTTTTTAAGGTTATTTTTGTGAATTTTGTTAATGTATTTTCTTGAATTTGTTTTGGTGAATTATGCTTATCACGCCCTTGCACTCCCTAGTTTTAGTGTTTAATATGCACTATATCTTAAGTTTGGGGGAGGTGTGAATAAGCAATCATGCAACATGCCTTAAGTCATTTCACAATTTTGCAACCAAAACATGTAATTCTTCTTCTTTCCCACCCAACCCACCCTTCATGTATGCATTCTTGAAGCATTGAGGGCAATGCTCATCTTAAGTTTGGGGGTGAAGGTGGCGTGAACCCTTGGATAACTTGTTCCAAAAACTCACTACACAAGTTCTTCCCCTTGGATCAACCCAACTGAAATCTTTCCTTGGAGATGGTATGTTCCTTGAAGGTGGAATAGGTCCTCAACCCCTAGATAACCTGTACCTAGAAACCTTGGAATCAAATGAATGGATGGAATCCGAATTTCCTAGGGAACAAATCTAGGAAATCAAGAACAACAAACACACAAATTCCGAATTTGTGTAATTTGCAAGTAATTACAGAAACTAGAGAGCAATTCTCTCAAGCTTGTAATGTCAAGAACCAAATTTTCATTTCATCAAATCTGCCCTTCAAGATGGCCGACGGCCACTATATGGATACAAGCTAGGGTTTACAAATTAGGGTTGCACAAGCTAGGGTTTTTTTTAGGGCCAAATGGGCTACATGACTCTTTGGGCTACATGACTCAATTTACCATATAATTAAAACTAAACCCAATGATTCTAAGTAGTTCTAAAGGAAAATAGTAGTAAAGCCAAACCCATTAACAAGACCCAATTACACTTAGTACATTAATAAACATGGTCTTGTCAATCTTGGTCTTCTCCCCTTCCTTTTGGGCCGTTTGGATGAGTCCATTCAAGGCTTCCTTCATTTTCTTTGTTCTAGCCCTTGTCATTGGTCCACCAAGACCTTGAAGTGGATCCAAGCTTGTTCTCGAGACCTTACTATTGTCGTCATGCTTCGGGTTCGAAGTCTCGTCAATGCTTGTTGAATTCATATCAGTCCCCCCTTCTTCAAGAGGATTCGTCCTCGAATCCAGATCATCATAATCTGTAATGTCAAAAGGAGACAAATCAGCAACATTGAATGTAGTACTTACATTGTACTTACGGGAAGGTCGATCTTGTAAGCGTTGTCATTGATTTTCGCGACAACTTGGAAAGGTCCATCTCCACGTGGATGCAATTTTGTCGATCTTTGTACTGGAAACCTTTCCTTGCGCATATGAACCCACACCCAATCTCCTGGTTCAAAAGTGACTTTCTTTCGACCCTTGTTTGCATTTCGAGCATAGGATTCATTCCTCTTCTCAATATTCAGAACACACTCATGTAACACGGACAAAGTCAGCCTTGTGCTTACCATCTAAATTAAGCTGCTCCTTGATTGGCAAAGGTGAAAGATCTAAAGGTGTCAAAGGATTAAAGCCATACACAACTTCAAAGGGAGAATGGTTAGTAGCAGTGTGAAGAGTTCTATTGTAAGCAAACTCACAAATAGGTAAACATTCCTCCCAATTTTTAAGATTCTTTTGCACAATGGCAAGTAAAGTCCCAAAGTGCGATTAGTTACCTCAGTTTGGCCATCCGTTTGTGGATGACTCGTGGTAGAAAACAACAATTTAGTCCCTAACTTACCCCATAAAGTCTTCCAAAAATAACTAAGGAACTTTACATCACGATCACTGACAATGCTCCTCGGTATTCCATGTAGTCGAACTATCTCCTTAAAGAACAAATCAGCGACATGCTTTGCGTCATCAGATTTCCTGCAAGGTATGAAATGCGACATCTTAGAAAACCGATCAACAACCACAAAAATAGAGTCATTACCTCGCTGACTTCTTGGAAGTCCAAGGATAAAATCCATGGAAATTTCCGTCCACGGTGAAGTCGGAACCGGTAATGGATGATACAATCCGTGTGGCTTGACTGTAGACTTAGCTTGCCTGCAGGCAACACAATTAGCACAAATTCTTTCAACTTCCACTTTCATCTTAGGCCAATAGAAGTGCTCACGCAGAATCTCGTAAGTCTTTAAGACACCAAAATGTCCCATTAAACCGCGCTATGAGCTTGAACCAACGATTCAGCGTATGGAACTCTTCGGAACAAACAACCTATTTTGTTAGAACAAGAAACCTTCAGTTCGCAAAAAATTCTTGAAACCACCATGATCACAAGCAAAATAGACACTAGAGAACTCGAATTCGATTGCATATAATTCCTTCAACAATTCAAAACCCATAATCTTAGTGCCTTATGTAGTAAGAAGAGCAAACCTTCTAGACAAGGCATCAGCATGAAGATTGTCTTTACCTTTCTTCTATTTGACAACAGAGGGAAAAGTGTCAATAAGAGTAAACCATTTAGCATGACGCTTACCTAAGTTAACTTGCCCCTTCAGGTGCTTGAGGATTCATGATCGGTATGGATGATGAACTCCTTGGGATAAAGATAATCTTGCCAAGTCTCTAGAGCCCTTACCACCGCATACATCTCTTTATCATATGTAGGATAGTTCAATTTGCTCCACTTAGCTTCTCACTAAAGTACGCAATCGGCGCCCCTCTTGTTGAAACTTGCTCCAATACCTATCCGGAAGCATCACACTCAATTTCAAACATTAGATCAAAGTTAGGTAATGCTAAAGCAGTGAATGTGTTAACTCATGCTTAAGTAAATCAAACGCCTCTTCTGCTTTTCACCCCATTCAAATTTTACATCTTTCTTAACTAACTCATTCGAGTGCGGCCTTTGTGGAAAAATCCTTCACAAACCTCCTATAGAAGCTTGTAAGGCCGTGAAAACTTGAACCTCGAGTAAGTAGGAATTGGCCAAGACCGAATGGCCTCCACTTTGCTCATCAACTTTAATTCCTGTGCACTAACAACAAAACCAAGAAAAACAACCTCCTCTACCTGGAATGAACACTTAGCTAAATTAGCAAAAGTTTTTCTTTTAAAGTCATCAAAACAAGTTTCAAATGCTCAGCATGCTCATTAATGTCTTTGCTATACACCAATATGTCATCAAAGTATACCACAACAAATTTATTGATAAAAGAACGCAGGACATGATTCATAAGACGCGTGAAGGTACTACGAGCATTTGTCAAACCAAAAGGCATAACAAGCCACTCATACAAACCGAACTTGGTCTTAAAAGCTGTCTTCCATTCATCACCCTCTCTAATTCGAATTTGGTGGTATCCAGATTTTAAGTCAATTTTGGTGTACACCTTTGAACCATGCAACTCATCCAACATATCATCTAAACGTGGAATTGGGTGCCTATACTTAATGGTGATTTTATTAACAGCACGACAATCAGTACACATACGCCATTCACCAGTTTTCTTAGGCACAAGAATGACAGGAACTGCACATGGACTCAAAGATTCTCTTACCTGACCACGAACTAAAAGATCTTCAACTTGCCGTTGTAGCTCCTTGGTCTCTTCAGGGTTGGACCGATATGCCGGTCGATTTGGTACGTTTGTGCCAAGTATGAAATCAATTTGATGTTCAATTCCCCTTTTGGGTGGCAATCCGGCGGGCAACTCGTCAGGAAATACATCTTGGAATTCCTGCAATATGTTAGAAATCTCAACCGGTAGGTTGGATGGCAAGTCAGCACTAAATAGAACATTAGATTCACAACAAATAAGAAGAAACAAAACACGATTAGTATGCAGACAATTATCAACATGTCGGACATTTGCATAAAAATTCGGTTGCTTCTTATTTACTTGACTCACTTTCTTCCTCTCAATATGTTCTACTTCATTTAACTCAATTTTCTTAGGCGTAGAATTCTCAAATTTTCCTTCTTTTCTCACGGGTAGTGCAGAATTCAATTTCATCATTTGTTCAAATTCGCCCTTTAAATGCAATTGAGATTCAAAAACTTGAGTAGCGACAAAGCGATAAAGTAGTTTTTCTACCATGAACAAAGAAAGTGTACCTATTACTTAGTCCCTTTGTGGGAAGCATCCCTGTCAAATGGCCAAGGTCTCCGAACCGATAGGTGACCAGCTTGCATAGGAGCCACATGACAGTAGGCTTCATCTTTGTATTTGTTGACTGAAAAATTTACTAAGACCTGTTTTGTGACACTCACTTCTCGAGTCTCATTGAACCATTGTAACAGGTATGGATTTGGATGCCGACGTGTGGGCAATCTCAGTTTATCTACAAGCAAGGTTGAAGCAATGTTAGTACAACTGCCACTGTCAATAACAAGTATACATACCTTCTCATTGATGGTGCATTTAGTGTGGAAGATATTCTGGCGTTGAACATCGTCCTCCTCTTTAATCTGAACATTTAAAGATCTCATAATCACCAAAGATGGTCCTTCATCAGGGCCAAAAACATCTTCATCAGATTCACCATTTTCTACAAGAGCTGGCATATCATCATGGTCACTTTCATGTTCACTCTCACTTTCGATCATGCCATCATCTCTGACAACCATAATTCGAGCATTAGGGCACTCTCGTGCATAGTGTCCCTTGCCTTGGCACTTGAAGCACGTAACCTCCCTGGTTGGTTTTCTCACCTCACTTGATTTGTGAGTGTTTGAAACCACGGTTGGAGTAGTTTTTGAGGTACTAGGAGTTGCGGCCTTTTTGAAGTCGATGTTTAAATCCTTCTTAGGCCATGTAGACTTCAAGGTGTTTGAATTCTGTGGGGTTGAAAAGGTTCGGGTACCCCTCTCCTTAAGCTGCCTCTCAGCTTTCATTGCCTTGTGATACATCTCATTGAGATCTTCATACTCTTGCATCTCTACAATGTGGGCAATATCCTTCCTTAGTCCTCCTAGGAATCGAGCCATAGTAGCTTCACTGTCTTCTTGAATATTGACTCGAAGCATCGTAGTCTCCAACTCTTGGTAATAATCCTCCACAGTTCTATTTCCTTGGGTGATCTTTTGTAACTTGTTGAACATCTCCCTGTAGTATTGGTGTGGAACAAATCGCTTTTTCATGAGCTTCTTTAATTCATCCCAAGTACGAATAGGCCCTTCTTCATCACGCCTCCTTTCGGCCTGAATTTTAGTCCACGATTCTGAGCGTATCCATAAATTCAACCACAGCTAGCTTGACCTTCTTTTCCTCTGAATAGTTGTGCACTGTAAAAATACTTTCAATTTTATCAGACCATTCAAAGAAAGCTTCAGGATCTTGCTTACCAAAGAATTGAGGAATTTTCATTTTAATACATCCTAAATTGGAATCAATTCTAGGAATACGGTATTGACTTCTGAAATGCTTGAAGGCTTCATCATCATTATCATGGCCATATGTGGTCTTTGTAGATCGAGAGGATTCGGCTCTCTCGACTTTGAGCTCCTTGACTTCTGTTGCAAACACAGAAACCAAAGTGTAAAATTTTGCTAGCATTTCCTCATAAGATTCTTTAGAACCCGGTGGTGGTGGTGGTTGTCTCTCCATTATAGCTGCAAAGGTTAGCAAAGGAAATAAAACAGTTTATAAGTCCTCACTTCCCTTCCCAATTCCCCCAAATTCACTCACCAAGTGTTTGAGTACTCTCGGGCTTATATAAGTGAAGGGACGGATTCACACCACTCAACTTGCTCTTCTGTTTCTATTCTTACTCAAACAATGTTACACAAAGGAATTTACAATAAGTTGGTGCAGCTGGACAGTACCAAAGTCAATGAAAAACAGTACCAAAAATACAAGAATTCAATTTTTTTGGTAAGGAATTTGGACAAACTGAATGCAAAAACAGAATGTACACGAAAAATCAGTGAGACACACAAAATTTCAGAATTTTCGGATCACAATTCAAGACACTTGAAGAGAAGAAATTTGGACAAAGTAGCTTGCATTGGTGGTCGGTCTCAGCCCTTCCAAATTCTGGAATTGGTCAAGAATGTTTCTGGGTTCAAAATGTGGTGGGAAGGATGTATATGGACAAGTAGAAGGTATATGGATAAGTAGAAGGCTAATCACAAACTGCAAACAATCCAAAGTACAATCGGAAAAAAAAGGCAAATCTGTTTTTCCGAAATCAGAAATTTTACTAGTTTGGCATGGTAACTTCAAAAGGTCATAACTTTCTACTCCGATATCGGATTTTGCTCCGTAAGTACTCAAATCGAAGCTCTCGGAGAGATCTACAAGCAGACGGCCAAAGGCTGTCCGTTGGGACTTTGGGGGTCAAAAATGACGCTAAGACCACCTACTGTCCGCCTCAAGTTTTCTACTCAAGTCCCAAAAAAAAATTCCAGCAATTTTCTTCTTCTCTCTTTTCTCTTCTTTTTTTTTTTTTTTGTTATCTCTTTTTTTTTTTTTTCTTCAACTTCAGCAAGGCATAAACAGCAATAATATATGGAAATAACAGGGGTAAGGCCGCAAGGTATGGATTTATCAAGAGAGCAAAGATATGGATTTATCAAGAGAGCAAAGATATGGATTTATCAAAACAAAAGCCGAAACCAACACATGAATAAGAACAGAATTTCAGCAAGGCATAAACAACAATTGGATAAGCAAAGGTACGGATTTGTCTAAGATGGAAGCAAGCCGAAACCAACACATCAATACAAGAACAGAATTTGCTTCATCAATACAAGAACATACCAATGATGATGATATTCAAAACAACAAGAAGACTGAGGAGATAAAGAACATACCAATGATGATGATTTTTTTTTTTTGTTCGGTAAAAGAAAAGATATGAACGACTTGATAACCAAGACGCTCACGATACCAAAAAGGCGTGAACCCTTGGATAACTTGTTCCAAAACTCACTACACAAGTTCTTCCTTGGATCAACCTAATTGAAATCTTTCCTTGGAGATGGTATGTTCCTTGAAGGTGGAATAGGTCCTCAACCCCTAGATAACCTGTACCTAGAAACCTTGGAATCAAATGAATGGATGGAATCCGAATTTCCTAGGGAACAAATCTAGGAAATCAAGAACAACAAACACACAAATTCCGAATTTGTGTAATTTGCAAGTAATTACAGAAACTAGAGAGCAATTCTCTCAAGCTTGTAATGTCAAGAACCAAATTTTCATTTCATCAAATCTGCCCTTCCAGATGGCCGGCGGCCAATATATGGATACAAGCTAGGGTTTACAAATTAGGGTTGCACAAGCTAGGGTTTTTTTTAGGGCCAAATGGGCTACATGACTCTTTGGGCTACATGACTCAATTTACCATATAATTAAAACTAAACCCAATGATCCTAAGTAGTTCTAAAGGAAAATAGTAGTAAAGCCAAACCCATTAACAAGACCCAATTACACTTAGTACATTAATAAACATGGTCTTGTCAATCTTGGTCTTCTCCCCTTCCTTTTGGGTCGTTTGGATGAGTCCATTCAAGGCTTCCTTCATTTTCTTTGTTCTAGCCCTTGTCATTGGTCCACCAAGACCTTGAAGTGGATCCAAGCTTGTTCTCGAGACCTTGCTATTGTCGTCATGCTTCGGGCTCGGAGTCTCGTCAATGCTTGTTGAATTCATATCAGAAGGCTTAAGCTTTTGATGTGACCTAAGTTTGGGGGTGTTTATAGGAAGAAAATGCATGAGATCCATATGTGAAATTGGCTTAAATTAAGGTTTTCAATGAAATATTCAATATGTTGCTTGTTTTGTTTTGGAACCTTTAAATTGTTGGCAAGTAATGGCTGAAACATGCACCACTTAAGAAACATTTTACTGACCAAATGCATGCGAGAAGTGAAGAAATGAGAGCATTAGTCGATGAAGAAAAATGTTGGACTAAGTAAGCATGGAATTTGTAATGCATGTCTTTTGATTCCTTGTATTTTCAGGAAAGTTTTGCATATTTAATGGTGTTGTTACAGTGCACGTCAATGAGGAGTGTCTGTGAGATGTAGTGTATTGATTATGACGCGGTTGCGAGTAAATGTAGTGCTCCTAGTCCACTCTAAATTCAAAGCATTTTACTTCACAAACTTGAAAGATGACTTAGGCTTGTTGTGTAGTCTTGTTTATGAGATTTAAAGTTTTTGTTGAATAATTGCCACTCCGCTATGAGAATACTCTTAGGGGATGTCCCTTAAGTGAACTCGTATGAGTGGTAAAAGTATAAAAAGCTGAAAAACTCTTGGCATAAAATAAAATATAAATAAAAAATATAGCATAAAATAAAATATAAATCATATATATATATATATAATGATAATTAACGAAAAATGAAAAAAATACATAAATGAGTGAGGAAGTACCCTGAGTGGAATGTCATGATGGTTGCTTAAATGTGACGAAGATTGCCCAGATGGCAACATGACAACTTAGGGGAAAGAGGGAATAAAAGAGTTTTAAAGATTTCAAGGAAGTGAAATTTTTCTGTGCAACTTTAAGGCATACTAGTGGCATGATTTCGTGAATTGTACTCAGTTCTTGCATTGCATTGTTCATGAACATCTTTCTCCATCACACACACACACACACAACATTTAATGTGTGAATATTAGTACAGAGAAACAGGAAAAAAAAAGGGTCATGCATTGGATTAGTACGTGCCGAAATTGTCTAGCCCCAGAGACAACAAGATGTCCCATTTCTTAGAGCTCTCAATATGCATTATTCAGTAGAATGGGGCAACGAGTGGATGCCTAATTAAGCTAGTGCTTGCCACCATCAAAGAAAATTAATTTTGCTAATCTAACTATGCATGATCTCAATGAATGCATTCTACATATCTTTGCCATGCGTAGAAAATTGCTTGAGGACAAGCAATGGTTCAAGTTTGGGGGTAGTTGATGAGAATCAAATATTCATAAAATTAACTATGTATTTTTCATGCATTTGCACAGATTTCATTGAGATATGCTATGTTTATAAGAGAAATCACAGTATACTTGTTGATTCTCATCTTTTGCTCTTTTTGTAGGAAAAATGGGAGAAAAATCAGCCATCTTCCGGAATTCATAACTCTTGATGCAAAAGTCCAAATGAGATTATTGAAGATGATATTGAAAGATAAAAAAGAGAGAAAAAACTTTCATGAAGAAATTTTTCTCAAATTATGGAAGCAAAGAGACCAAAAATGGACAAAAGTAGAACAAGACGCGAACCAAAGAAGAGGCGGATAGAAATTTTGCACCACCCCGGCGGTCAGCCTTCGACTGCAAATGTGGAGTTTGCACTTCAAATAATTGCCACTCCACTATGAGAATGCTCTTAGGGAAAAGTTGTTCAAAGTAGTTAAAGAAATTGTCTTCCCTGTAGTCAACATGAACTCATGGTTGGCTTAGAGATGTCGGTGGTGGCATAGGAAAAGTTGGTGGCTTGCCTTGTTGTCCACCTGCCATGTAAGTCATGAATGCCGCCTGGAATCGTAGGAAGTCCTGCATCGTACTTTGAAGATCGCCTACGCGCTTCTCCAACCTATGATTTGTGTTCTGAAGATCACGCACACTTCTCTCCAAACTACTTAGTCTATCCTCGTCATCATGTTCCTCACCATCATCTTCTTCGCTGTCCTCCTCAGCTAGCATGGCTGTCCAGCTAGACGTCTCTGCTTGCAACCCCCCTCTCTTTTTGGAAATCTTTGAACTTGAGGTCGGCCTTCAATGGAATACAATCCGCACGGTTGAAGTTCCAGGTGATCTGTGCTGTAGTGAAGCATAATCTTGTAATGAGCGACGGGAAGCCTATGGATTGATTCTTTTTTGGCAAGTCGACGGCTAGATGAATTTCTGAATTAATGACGTTGCCCACGTCGACTGACATGCCTCTGCTGATGGCAAATATCAACAGCGCTCACTTCTGGGCCACCTCCGAGTTCATGATTGTCGACATGAGTTGGCTACACACGAAGGCATTTAACACCTTTGGCTGCAGTGTGAGCGAGTTCCATTTTAAGCATTTCCAATTCAGGGGGAGGTGTTGCTCTCTTCCAGTCAATTCTCGAGTTATCTCTGCGCTATCATAGTCGGACTGGATGAATTGAGAATATTCATCATTGATAGCCGAGGGCAGCTCAAACAACATGTTGATGATCTTTGGAGAGAAGTTTACGGTGGCGCCTGCACATTTGACCTTGTTGGATGCCGTGGTTGCCATCGAGAGTTCAGTGTAAAAGTTGTGGACGACTTCTCTATCTTCTTCTCCCAGGAATTGGCGTGCATCGACAAACGCGAGCCAACCATGCGTAGGCACATAGGTGTCCAGTGGCGGCTCCACCATAAGGCCGCGCTCCGCAACAATTGGGTGACCTTGCAAGGCATGCAAGGCATCCGCCTTGACGTGTTGATCCGATAGTTCGCGCTGAGAGGTGAACACCGAAGGTTGTTTGCTTTTATTGTCGGTGGTGCGCCTAGGTGCCATTGGATTGTACCTAAAAAGACAATGCCACAATTAACTACCAAAATTATATGCCACATACTACAAAACATTGTTAATTAGTGACATGAAAGAATTGCACAAAATGGTTTAGGCATTGACATTGGATTACTCAATGTGTGCACTATGCTAGGCTTCAAGAACTCATCAATTTTTTCTCACTTAAAACTCAATTTTGTATGCAACATCATGTTAGGGTTCATCAATAAACTTCAACGAGTTGAAATAAATACAAAAAAGTTGAAGGATCATCCAAAAGGCTCATTGAGGCATTTTGTCAAACACATGATGTGCAAGGTCAAAAGCTTGAAATTTCATAAAATTAATGAGCACCCTAGCCTTAACAATCAAGAAACAGCTCAAACAATTCCAATAGCACAATATTTAATCAAAAACCATCCATAGGAATCATATTTTGATCAATTCAAAATTACCGTTCAAAGGAAATTTGAAGAGTTCAAGAGTTCATACCTTGGGTTCTTAGATGGATTTGATGATAAAAACTTGTTGATTTTATGTTTAGAGTGGTATTTTGATCACTTAGGATGGATTGGATTTGAAGAAAGTTGCAAACTGCACAGAGGATGAAAGGGTTTGAGAGGAAATTGCAAGAACCAAGGAAGGAAATGAAACAAATGAGGGAAATTGAGCAGGGGGGGCCAACGGGTTTATACCCATCAGCCCTGATCGCCGCGGCGGTCTCCACGATCGTCGAGGTGGTCTCCACGATCGCCGCAGTGGTCGTGACTTCTTGCCTCCGACCGCAGCTGCAGTCTTCCCGACTGCAACTACGTCGGAATTCTCTGTGAACATATCTTTTTTTTCAAAAATTTCTTCATTTGTCCTAGTAAATGGAAACTACAACACCTTTCCTAAATGCAAACTACATGCATCAACATTTACACCCAAAAAGAACATGTAAAACTCAATTAACCAACAAAACCAAACAAACCAAGTGGAATAAACTAAAAACAAAAAGGATACGCAAAAGGAGACGCTTGGGTTGCCTCCCAAGAAGCGCTTGGTTTTAACGTCGCCGACTCGACTCAATGCATTGCCCCACATTTCAATTCAAGTAGATGGTGGATACCCATTCCTTGCTTTTGTCAATTCCATCCCCCAAGTATGCTTTCACTCTATGTCCGTTCACCTTGAAACTGTTCTTAGCACCTTGCTCCTTCAATTCTACCACCCTGTACGGATACACCTGCACTACCTCATACGGGCCTCCCCATCTTGCCTTCAACTTTCCTGGGAATATCTTCAATTTAGAGTTGAAAAGGAGCACCTTTTGGCCAGGATGAAATTCTTTAGGAAGGATCCTCTTGTCATGCCATTGCTTTGCCTTTTCCTTGTGAATGCATGCATTGGTGTACGCCTCCAACCGGAATTCCTCCAACTCATTGATGTCCATAAGCCTTTTTTCAGTTCCGCTCTGATAATCTAGTTTTAAAGACTTAAGGGCCCAAAATGCTTTATGCTCTATCTCAAGCAGAAGATGGCCTACTTTGCCAAACAATAACCGACATGGAGATGCTCCAATTGGAGTTTTAAAAGCTATCGGGTAAGCCCACAAGGCATCATCCAGTTATCTAGCCCAATCCTTCCGTGAAGTATTCACCACCCTTTCGAGAATGCGCTTGATTTCCCGATTAGATACTTTGGCTTGACCGTTGGTCTGAGGATGGTAAGCAGTGGCAACCTTGTGATAAATTCCATAACTTGCCAAAAGACTATCAAATGCCTTGTTGCAAAAATACGTTCCCCCGTCACTCAGAATTGCTTTTGGCACCCCGAAACGAGTAAAAATGTTCTTCTTCATGAAATTCATTACACTCTTGCTATCGTCATGGGGTAATGCCACGGCCTCTATCAATTTCGACACATAGTCCACGGCCACTAGAATGTAGGAGTTGCCAAAAGATGACGGGAAAGGTCCCATGAAATCGATTCCCCAAACATCAAAGATTTCAACTTCAATCATATTATTGCGGGGCATTTCATTCCTCCACGAAAGATTACCCATCCTTTGACACCTATCACATTTCTTGCACCATATATGAGCGTCCTTAAAGAGCAATGGCCAAAAAAAGCCACTTTGCAAAACCTTCAAAGCTGTCTTCTTTCCACTGAAATGGCCTCCATACGGGGACTCATGACATTTCTCCATAAGCTCTTGCTCCACTTCCAATACACACCTTCTAATGAGCTGGTTTGGGCACATCTTGAACAAGAACAGATCATCCCACAAATACAATGAGGCATCATGCATTAATCTTTTCCTTTGCTGCTGAGAAAAATCTGGGGGCATTTTCCTTGAAACCACATAATTGGCAATGTCGGCGTACCAAGGTCATGCCATGGATTCATTCACCTCGAACACTTGGGTTAACACCTCGCAGTTTTTTATGCTCAAGCCACATGCTTTTATCAAAAACACCTGCTCATCCGGAAAAGAGTCCTTGATCAATACATGAGCATCTTTTTCACCCAATTTAGGTTCTTCAATTCTAGAGAGGCGATCCGCCACTTGATTTTCAGTCCCTTTCCTATCTTTGATCTCCAAATCAAACTCTTGTAGCAGAAGCACCCAATGGATAAGCCTAGGTTTTGCCTCCTTCTTGTGCATAAGGTACTTGAGTGCGGAATGGTTAGTATGCACCACTACCTTAGCCCTCAATATGAATGGCCTGAATTTATCCAATGCAAACACCACCGCTAGCATTTCTTTCTCAGTAGTTGTATAGTTGCAATGAGCCCTATTCAACAACTTGCTAGCATAATATATAGCATGGAAAAGCCGTTCCTTTCTCTAGCCCAGGACTGCCCCCACAGCTAGGTCACTTGCGTCAGACATAATTTCAAAGGGCTGAGTCCAGTCTGGCGTGACAATAATGGGGGCATGCACAAGCTTCATTTTCAGCGTTTCGAACGCTTTCATACACTCTTCAGTGAAATCGAAAACCACATCCTTCTCCAACAAATTACACAGCGATTTGGCTACCTTGGAGAAGTCCTTGATGAATTTTCTATAAAATCCCGCGTGGCCAAGAAAACTTCTAATTCCCCGAACTGAAGTAGGAGGGCTCAACTTTTCTATCACCTCAATTTTTGCTTGATCCACTTCCATGCCTTTAGAAGAAATTTGGTGACCCAACACGATTCCCTCTTGCACCATAAACTGACATTTTTCCCAATTTAGAACCAAGTTCGCATCAACATCAACACACCTTTGTAGCACCCGCTTGAGATTATTGATGCAAACATCAAAAGAATCCCCAAAAACTGAGAAGTCATCCATGAAGATTTCTATGATATCTTCCACCATATCAGAAAAAATGGCTGTCATACATCACTGAAAGGTGGCGGAGGCATTGCATAACCCGAAAGGCATCCTCTTAAAAGCAAAAGTACCAAACGAGCTGGTAAAGGTGGTCTTCTCCTGATCTTCTAGGGCTATGGAAATCTGGTTATACCCGGAATAACCATCTAGGAAACAATAGAAGAGACATCCGGCTAATCGATCAAGGAGTTGATCAAGATACGGTAGAGGGAAGTGGTCATTTCTTGTGACTTTGTTCAATTTTTGGTAGTCCATGCAAACCCTCCAAGCATTCACGATTCTTGTGGCAATCAGTTCTTGGTCCTCATTCATGATGACATTCATTCCACCTTTTTTCGGAACACATTGGACTGGACTTACCCACTCGCTATTCGAAATAGGAAAAATTATCCCGAAGTCCAGTAGCTTTACCACTTCTTTCTTCACAACTTCCATCATCAACGAATTCAGCCTTCTTTGTCTTTCCCTCATAGGTATGGCATCCTCTTCCAACAAAATTTTATGCATGCAAATCGAGGAACTGATACCCTTAATATCCGCAACGGTCCACCCAATGGCCTCCTTGAAAGTGCTCAAAACCTCCAAAAGCTTTCTTTCTTGTTCAGGTTCCAAAGATGATGATATCATCACGGGCAATGTTTCATTTTCTCCCAAAAACGCATATTTCAGATAAGAGGGCAAGGGCTTCAACTCAAGCTTGGGCGGCTCATCAACGGACGGTTTTAGCTTATCCTTACCACTGGCCACCGGCAACACTTGGTCGACTTCAACAACTTTAGGTTCTTCCCCCACTATTTCATAAATGGACTCATCTACAAAACAGTTCTGAACCATCTCACAAAGCTGTCCATCTATTCTTTTATCTTCTTCATCAAACTCAAGGGGAACATTGGAGGGAATGATTAGCCCCATTGCTTGAGAGTCAAGACACCACCCCTCCTTCAAAGTTTCACGAACACATTCATCAAACACATCCACCCAGAAGCAGTCTAGATGCCCCCTTGGATATTTCATGGTGTAATTCACATCAAACACGACCTCTTCTCTATTGACCTGGAACATGATAGTTTTGTCCATCACCCTAATGATTGTATCTCCAATTGCTAGGAATGGTCATCCAAAGATTAGGGGCAACTCCTCGTCCTCCTCTATATCCAACACTATGAAGTCCACCGGAAAAATGAACTTATCCACCCTCACCAACACGTCTTCAAGAATACCATTAGGCTTCACCAAAGATTTATCTGCTAGTTGAAGAGTGACGTGGGTCTCATTCATTTCATCCCCCATGCCAATATTCTGAGCTATAGAGAGCGGCATTAGACTCACTCCCGAGCCTAAGTCACACAAAGCTTTTGAGAAATGCCTTTCTCCTATGTCACATGGGATGGTGCAGCTTCCGGAGTCCTTCATCTTCCTAGTAATAAGCAAATCCTTGCGAATGATGCAACTGCACTTTTCACTCAAGGCGATCACCCCTTCGTCTTCTACCTTCTCTTTGTTCAAGATCAACTCCTTAAGAAACTTGGAGTATTTGGGAATGTTGGTGAGCAGGTCTACCAAGGATATGTTCACATGGATTTTCTTCATCACTTCAATGAACCTCTTGAAATGCTTGCTTCGTTCCACTTTCTTCCTTGGTCTCAGCAGATAAGGAGGTGGTGGTGTGTCTTCAAAATTTTATGGGCTAGGTGGCCCTTTTCTTCTTTTGTCCCGATCTCTCTTACTTTTCTCTCCCCTTGGCACAACTTCACCTTCTTGATTTTCCTCTAAAACTGCTCCTTCCATCTTAGCTTCTTCATGGGCCATTTCATTCTCTTTAACATCACTTCCTTCTGATGCCAATTTTCTTCCACTTCTAAGGGTTACCGCCTTGCACTGCTCCTTGCCCTTGAGGTTAACTTCGGTATCACCTGGAAGCGCGCCCATAGGTCTCCAGTGAATGTCATTAGCTAGCTGCCCTAGCTTCATCTCAATATTCTTCATTGTGGTCTTATGCAAGTTCAACCTCATTGAATGGTCCTCTAAAGTCTTCTCCGTCCTCCGCAACGACACCAAAATTTGGTTAGCAATTTGATGCGTGCAAAGTTGTGTCAAAATATAGCTCAAACTCACACAAATTTACACCTAAACCTCACTTAATCAATTGTAATAAAGTTTAGGGTTCATTTTCCACAGAGAAGGGGACAAAACGAGAATTTAAGTGCAATTAGTTATTTTCTATCTATGTTACCTAATGCAATGACATAAAGAGTGATATTTAACTAAGAAGCATAAAGGAAAGTATGCAAATAAATGGGAATATTAGAATCTAAATGCTAAGTTAAACAACTCAACCAAAATAAGGAGAGAAACACACAATTGAGGAAGAAGGGTAATCCTTGGGCTCAATGCACGAGTAGGCTACTTTGACTCCCAAGGGCAACCGAGTTTAGGGCAACATAACTAAGTGACTACATCCATTCACTCTGAATCTCCCTTCAGTCTCATCGGAATTGTAGAATGGGGAATCTCCTTTCGGTCTCATCCCCACCTAGTGCACATTAGCGCCTATGGCTACCACACACTCTAATGCACAATTTTAGCCCTAGATGTTTTAGCCAACTACTTCACACTCCCTCGTTTAAGTATTTAATCTAAGAAAGCCACCTATTTTTCACTCCATATCTCCTTTCGGTCTCAATGGAATTAAAGGATAGAAGATCTCCTTTCGATCTCACTTCTACCTTGTGCACACTAAAACCTATGGCTTCCACACAATTTTAACGCACAATTAAGCTCATGTGGTGGTTATTTCTTGTCTCAAACACCTAAATTTAGTGAAGGCTAGGTAGTTCTTCCTACTTTTGGCCTAAATTCATGCATGTCCTAAAACACACACAAACACCAAGAACACACACTAAATGTGGCCACAATCAATGCATGTCATTCATTTAATACAAGTAGGAAGACTTTAATTAATGCAGGCCCGTCACTCTACAACCCACAAAGAATCAAATTAAACCTAACCCTTACATCAAGCACCAAGAATCACCCAAGACAATTTAGCCACTCATGGCTTCAAGCAAACAACAACCACAAGGAGATATAACCATTGAGAGCACAAGAAATTGAAAGAAATACTCCCCTTAATCAAAAGAATGGTGATTCCAACCAATTCCTACACTTTACAAGCAAGGTTAGCTCCAAAGATTGAAGTTTTCTCAGCCACAAGAGACAAACCCTAGACCCCAAAAGAACTCACGTTTGTGAGTTGGGGAAAATATGAAAAATATCTAAAATTGTTTTTCTACACAAAATGGGGTATTTATATAGGTAGGGAAATTGGGGAATAATTGTCAAGCTTCAAAAACATGTGGGACTCGAAGTGCAAACTCCACATTTGCAATCGAAGGCTAACTGCCGCGGCGGTGCAAAATTTCTGTCCGCCTCTTCTTTGGTTCACACCTTGTTTTGCTTTTGTCCAGTTTTGGTCCATTTTATTCCAGAATTTGAGAAAACTTTCTTCATGAAAGTTTTTTTTCTCTTTTTTAGCTTTCCATAGCATCTTTAATCATCTCATTTGGACGTTTGCATCAAGAGTTATGAATTCTGGAAGATGGCTGATTTTTCTCCCCTTTTTCCTACAAAAAGAGCAAAAAATGAGAATCAACAAGTATACTGTGATTTCTCTTATAAACATAGCATATCTCAATGAAATCTGCGCAAAAGCATGGAAAACACATAGTTAAGTTTATGAATATTTGATTCTCATAAAAAGGCATAGTCAAAAGGGAATACAACTCATATTTATTTTCTAAAAATGAACTAAAGGAATTACTCAACAAATAAATAAACAATCATCAACTAACGTATCAATAAAATAAAAAATAACTAAAGATTAGATTCAGAGTCACAAAGTATTTTGAGGGTAAACATTTAGTTAGTCATTACAAGAAGAAAAGTGAACAAACCAAACAATAAAATCATAGGTTTTAAGACTTGAGTAGATTGGATAACTCATTTGGGATGAATCTTTAATGAATAACCTCTAATTTCTCTATCCTTTCCCCTAAACTTCCAAAGTTCAGAGATTTTACCTAAACTTAGCTCCTTTTCTCTCTTATCTCTTTCTTTTTCTCAATCCTTTTAACCTGTTACTCTAATATCTAAAGATGGTTTAATAAATTTTTGATAGACGGTTCAAAAATATCCCAAGAAATCCTATATAAAAGGACAAAAGAAAGTGAGTGGGTCAAAAAAGGAAAGTCAAAAGGTCGAGTTTGGGCCATTTGTTGACATTAAAAATCCTAATTACATCCTTGCATTTCATCCCTTTTATGATCATCACAATGCAAGAATTTGGAGAAGATATCTATATAAAATTTGAATCTCTATCTTCAGGCTTTTCACATATTCAAAAATCATCCAGTTGGGAGTTGTATAGTTCAAGATATTGTTCTTGCAAAATGACCTATTCACCAATTACGAGTTTTGAACTCACTTATTTTCAAGTCAAATTTGGACATGAAAATAACTAAATTCAACAAACTACTAAACATTAAATTGTAGCAATATTTATCTGCTTTATACTTCTTTAAAAATCATCTAAATTAGAGTTTTATAATTTAAGATGTCACTCCATTAATAAACCTTATTGACCAATTTTTCTTCTTCATGGTACCAATTTCTTTCCCTCTATCTACAAGCATTTTAGAGGTTCAGGAGTTGTCAAATTTGGAGTTGTGTAGCTCAAGACATATGGCTCCCACAAGATGACCTATCAACTAGCTATAGATTGCCCCAACTTATTTATAGGTTGAAGTTGGACCCAAAAATCACTAAATTGGACAAAGTTATAAATAAGAAAAATGTAGTTATGTATATTGACTTTCCACTCCTTCTAAATCATAATTTTATAAGTTGAGATATTGCTCCATGAATAAAGTTGATAACCTATTTCTCTTCATTGCATCAAGCTTTTCTCGTGCTTATTTGGGAAATTCCCTTCAAATAAAACACTAATAATAAAAATATAAATACTTGTTTAATTCAAATGAATGCAAGAAAAGAAAGCTTAAAAATTGCACGAAACAAGGTTAAATTAGTAGAAAAAGGGAATAAATTTAACTTTCATCAAACACAAAAAATTAAAATAGCTAGTTATATAGAAAAAAAAAAAGATACATCAATTTTTTTCTCATCTAACTCAATGTCCTCAGCTGAAATTTTATATACTAAAACAATTCATTCTTAAAATGTAAAATTACAATTTTTTTAATTAAAGACCAAGTTAGTCTCAACTCTCAAAGCACCTCTCAAGCACCCATTTCATTTTACTAAAGTATTTATCAAAAGAATCCCAAAAACTAAAAAGTCATCCATAAATACCTCAATTATGTCTTCAACTATGTCGAACAAGATTGCCATCATACACCTTTGGAATTCAATTTTTTTTATAATTCAATAGATTGCTTAGCATTCACATCAAATAAGATCTTATGCTCACGGATAGAATGGCTATATCCCCTAATGTTATTAATATACAACCCAATAGCTTCTTTGAACTTTTTAAGCACCCAAAACTAACTTTTTTCCCGTTCAAATGAAACAGAAAATGAAATAATTATTGAAAAGTGTTGGATACTCCCAAAAAAACCTACTTTAAGTAATCGGGCAATAATTTAAGCTCCAATAATGGTAGCTCCTTAATTGAAAACTTCGATTTCGTGCATATACTACTCAACTCCAAATGCTCCTTTGAACATAATGGAGAGAAATCCAAATATTGAACTCTTTCTTCAGCTTCAACTTCAATTTCATCGTTCTAATAAACCATAAATACGATAGCCTTTTTAAGAGGATCAACAAGCAACTATCATATGGAAATTCTCTTCTATATTTTTATAAAGAACGTCAACTCAAAAACAATTGCCTTTTTGGTTAGGAAACTTCATAAATCACAAACATTAAAAATTACTTCTTCTTCATCTACCTTAGTGTCAATGCCCCCATTTTACTTCAACCAAAGCATCTCTAGTTGCTATGAATGCTCTTCTATGTGTAATGTGCACATCCCTATTGATATATGTAGGATCTCTACATATGTGGGTCTCTACATTCTAATCTTTACATCCTAAGTTAGACTTATACATTGATCTCTACATATGTTGAATCTCTACGCCGTGACCTTAATCTAGACAATTCATACATATGTAAGATCTCTACGTCGTGACCTTAATCTTGACTTCTCATACATCCGGGCTTCAAAATTTGGTAATTTTGCTAGAACTTAACTTTTAGGTTTGGGGGAGAGTATATTGAAACCATGCCAACTACGTGGGATTTCGAACCACGTTAGCAGCGTGGGAACTCGACAAAACTAAGCCTATCTACCAATGGATAATGACATGTGATATTTGTGAAGAATTGTGGCAATGTATGACTAGCTGTTAGAACTGTATCCCATGGATCTCGGAAATAAGATATATATGCTCAGTTGAACTGTAAAGTATAATGGGAGAAAATTTTATTTTTTGAAGAACATTTCGATTTGAGGGATTAAGATTGAGACTCTGACTTAAGCATCGGAGCATCTCTCCTAGAGAACCACTGGTGAGCAGATTGGGTGTGTGCAAAAGTGCGTCAAAATAAAGCTCAAACTCACACAAATATACACCTAAACCTCACTTAATCAATTGTAGTAAAGCATAGGGATCATTTTCCACAGGGAAGGGGACAAAACCAAAATTTAAGTGCAACTAATTATTTGCTATCTATGTGTCTTAAAGCAATGATTTAGAAAGTGAAATTTAAATAACTAAAACAACACCATTGAAACAAAGAGAAAAACACACAAATGATGAAGGAGGGTGATCCTTGGGTTCAATGCAAAGGTCGGCTATTTTGACTCCTAAAGGCAACCGAGTGTAGGGCATCTTAACTAAGTGACTACATCCATTCACTCCGAATCTCCTTTCGGTCTCATCGAAATTATAGAATGAGGAATCTCCTTTCGGTCTCATCCCCACCTAGAGCACATTAGCGCCTATGGCTTCCACACAACTCTAATGCACAATTCTTGCCCTAGATGTTTTAGCCAACTACTTCACACTCCCTAGTTCAAGTGTTTAATTCAAGAAAACCACCTATTTTTCACTCCACATCTCCTTTCGGTCTCAATGGAATTAAAGAATAGAAGATCTCCTTTCGGTCTCACTTCTACCTTTGCACACTAAAACCTATGGCTTCCACACAATTTTAGTGCACAATTAAATTCATATGGTAGTTGTTTCTTGTCTCAAACACCTAAATCTAGAGAATGCTAGGTAGTTCTTCCTACTTTTGGTCTAAATTCATGTATATTCTAAAACACACACAAACACCAAGAACACACACTAAATGTGGCCATCATTCATTGCATGTCATTCATTAAATACAAGTAGGAAAACTTCAATTAATGCAAGCCCATCACTCTACAACCCACAAGGAATCAAAATAAACCTAATCCATACATCAAACACCAAGAATCACCCAAGATAAATTTAGCCTCTCATGGCTTCAAACAACCAACAATCACAAGGAGAATCAACAATTGAAAGCATAGGGAATATGTAAGAAAACTTCCTTAATCAAAAGATTGGTGAATCCAACAAATTCCAACACTTTAGCAATCCAAATCAACTCCAAAGATGGATGTCTTCAAGCCACAAAATGCCAAACCCTAGCCTCTAGGAAAATCCCCTCAAGATTGGGGAAAATGTGCAAATAAACAAAAACTAACCCTAACCCTATCCTACTTGCCTTGTTTCTGCAGAAAATGGGGTATTTATAGCCATAGGGACGTTGGGGAACACTTGTGAAGCTTCCAAAACATTAGGGAGCAAAATACAAATTTTATTTCTTTGGCTGCACAGAGATCACGCCAAGTGGTCGTTGCAGACACATGGCGCTCAAAAGTTTCTGCCCAACATCTCTTTTTTCGCGCGTTGTTCTGATTTTGTCCGGTTTTGGTCCATTTCCGTCCAGAATTTGAGACAACTTTCTTCATGAAAGTTTTGCCTCTCTTTCTTATATTTCCATAGGATTTTGAATCATCTCATTTGGACGTCTGAATCAAGAGTTATGAGCTCTGGAATATGGCTGATTTTTCTTCCTATTTTCCTCTTGTTTGGTTCATGCCTTCTTCTGCTTTTGTCCAGTTTTGGTCCATTTGCTTTCGGAATTTGAGAAAACGTTCTTCATGAAAGTTTTAGCTATCTTCCTCATCTTTCCATAGCATCTTTAATCACCTCATTTGGACATTCTCATCAAACGTTATAAACTCCCGAAGATAACTGGTTTTTAACCCCTTTTTTCCTACAAAACCAATAAAAGATGAGAATCACAAATATAATGTGATTTCTCTAATAAACATGGCATATCTCAATGAAATCTATGCAAAAGTGTGAAAAACACATATCTAAGTTTATGAATATTTGATTCTCATCAACCACTCTCCTGGATTTATTTTGGAGGAGAACGATTGATCAAGGAGACAATAAACTTGCAGGTCATAATTATTGGATTGGGTTTCCGATCAGGCTTTATCAACTGGTCGTCTATGGGAAATTAGGAGTTTTTTTAGAAGGAATATCCACACTCTTTGCCTCCAGTTTCAATAATAGTGGATACTCATTCTTGTTGACGCAGAGCAACTAAATGTACTAGTCAATGAGGGGCATGGCTTGGTCATTCATGTGCTGTTGAAAATAGTTCTCTGCACTTAGAAAACATCCCAGAACGATCTAAACATCCTTTGGACCGTGAAAGCAGACATTCATGGCATACAGGCACAAACCATAATGATTCAGTAGCATGTAGGCAGTATGAGAAAGATGAGAGGGCTTTTATGTAGCAAAATCGTGCACAATTTGAGGAATTTCGAAGAGCCAAACATAATAAGTGCCCATCGGAGAGTGGTCAGAGACAAGATGGCCTGAGATATGTACACCGAAAGACAAATGATGATTGGAATAAGCCCTCAGCCTTCCATGCCAGTGACAATTATCAAAATGGTTGTTCTGGAATCAAGGCAAAAGATAGTGCAAAACGCCCATGAGTTGATGACCTTCCTAAGATTAACAAAAGGGTGGCTAATGACATCCAATATTTGTTGGGATTAAATGATGAAGAAGATACTACATCCCTTTTCATGTCTAGCATCATTCAATATCCTACACTTGCAGGATTCAAGTTGCCTGATGAGATCCTATCTTATAAAGGGACTCTGACCCCTTAGATTTCCTCTTGCAATTCAAAAATGTAACGAAATTTAAGAATGCCCCCGATAAAGGTAATGTGTAAAGCATTTCCTATATATGTCTACTTTTTGTCCATTTTTATTAGGGTTATATTGAGGTGTTGACATGATACAGTCCAATGTTGGCTTATCGTATTGTCCTCCATATGCTAATCACACCGTGAGGATATCATCAAAATTCTTCTCTTCTGAGCTAGAGACCATAATAAACCAGTGCACCCCAGTGGATAGAAATGTGTATAGGCTAAAAATGTTATTTCATTGACCGTGTACTATTTGTGGTAACATCATTTATAGTGGCATAGCCATAATAGATGACTTTGGAATGGAAGTCATGTATGAGGTGGCTTGGGAAATTGACTTTTTTCTTGCCAAAATTTACATATTGACCGAGATGGTCAATCCAGTGGCACAAATGCAAGGTGGTGTCATCGGCGCTACTTATGGCCCATTTCAAGCTCTACTAGAATTTATGCCTCAGTATATTCATCGGTCTATTCCTAGGTCTATCCTGCAGTCCAACGTTGGAATGTCACCACCCCTGTCTAGTTCTTTAGTGTCAAACTTCTATTGATTCATTAGTAAGGACATCTACAAGGTTAAGGCCGGCACTTGTTCCTATGCACATGGCTGGGCCTTCTTCATCATCTCCATTTGTGAATCTCAATCGCTCTCCCACACCTCCTAGTACATCTTCTGCTAACAATCCACTGTGCCGGTTATCACTCACTTGTCAAGACCTAGAGGTTGTTGAAAGAGGTGATATCACAAGTAATTATTTCGACGATAGGTTTCATTTGACTAATAATCCATTGGCGGAGCCATGACCAAGTGATGATGATAGTATGATAAGCGAGGAAATGGACTCAGATAGTGATCCCGACCCTAATGCCCCCCAAGCCTTCCCAATGATCAAGGTGTCAATTCTCGGGTGGACAATGCTGAACGCTTGCCAGAACCCCATCGGACATATATTCCAAAGGATTGGCGTTCTTCAATGATATTAGGCCTTCTGATAATAGTGATCCCACCTAGCGAGGTGAAATTGAGTGCATCCGTGTGTGGAGTGAAGAAAACCAGGAAATTTGTTTAAGAATGCAATTTGAAGATAAAAAAACAACTAAAAAAAAGTAGTTCCCTTATGGTCTATTAACCATAATAGGGAGTTCAAGGTGATAGAAAGCAAGTTTCGTACCTGGGTGGCCAAGTGCAAAGTGCAATTAATGCATAAGGCCTCAAACGACAATTCCTATGCCAGGGTACCTTGTTAGTGAAGTGTCCATGCAGTACGTAAAAGTACTCATGGAATGTGGCAAATCAAAAGATGGGTTTGCGAGCACAATTGTCTAGGTGCGAACCAAGGAAGTGATCACACAAATTTGACTTCCTCACTTATAGCCACTCAGATTTGCCATGCAGTGGAAAAAAATCCCTATTATGCTATGAAGAGTATACAAGCAGACATTAAGAACCTGCATGGAGTAGATGTGTCATACAAGAAGGCTTAGCATGGCCATCAAAAGGCAATTGAAGCTGTATATGGGGATTGTAAAAGTTCAATCGCTGAATTGCCTGTTATATGGCAGCCCTTAGGGTGTCCAACCCCAGAACTATTGTTAAGTGACAACACCATCCAATGTAGTCCAATGATAGTGTATGGACCTTCAAATTCGTCTTTTGGGTGTTTGGTCCATCTATCGAAACATTCTACACTTGTAGGCCTGTGATTAGTGTTGCGGCACTTACCTACGTGGCACATATAAAGGGAAATTGCTAGTAGCAATTTCACAGGATGCCAATAATAGGATTCTGCCATTAGCGTTTGCCACTGTTGATGAGGAGATGATTAATTAGTAGTTGGAGTTGGTTCATGCAACAACTGAGGCTACACGTTGCGTTTGACCGACACCTGCTGTGTGTTGTGTCTAATAAGCACAAAGATATAATACATGTGATGAGTCACATGGATGAGTGGATTGCGGCGATAAGGTTTCATTGCTTCTGTTTGAGACACGTTAGGAGTAATTTCATGACCAAGTTCAAGAACTTGCAGTTGAAAAAGCTATGTTGGTCTATCGGTTGTGCACAACAGAAATGGAAGTGGAAATTATTTTGTAGTCAGATTCAGGCTATAAATATGGAAGGGTGGGAGTATTTGTCTACTATTGACCGGACACAATGGTGCCATGCATATGATGGGAATTGCCATTGAGGCACTTTGACCACCAACATTTCAAAAAGCTACAATAATGTCCTTCATAGTGCTAGGAATTTACCAGTAAAAGAAACTGTGGATGTTACATTTCATAGAACAGTGGAAATGTTTAGACAATGGGCGGTTGATGCTCACCATTGTCGTTACGACCTGCCAAGTAATATATGGACAATTTTTAGAAGGATAGATCTAACGGCGCAAGGACACAAGGCAGAGGAGTTTAACTACGAAAATGGTGTTTACAAAATTACAACTGCATGACATGTGGATGGTAAAGGTGGAAACTGTCATACGGTTAAATATTATTGGCATCACTACACGTGTGGGAAATGGTAGATATATAGGTAACCACGTTCACATGCCTTGACCTTTTGCAGGAAATGGAGGAACAATCCAAATGGTCTGTTTAATGAAGTGTACACAGTTAATACTTATATTCATCAGTATTCTGGTAGGTTTACACCTTTGCCACACCCTAATTACTGGCCTGATTTTGGATGGGCATTACAGTCGGACAACAATATGTTCACTCATCAAAGTGCTGGTCGTGTGTGCGCAAGTCGCATTCAAAATGATATGGATGTTTGCCACCCTGACAAACCTCGTCAATGTGGAAATTGTCACCAAACTAGTCATAATCGACGAAATTGTCAACATGCTCAGCCTAAAGTCTGATATTTATTGATTATTTAGCCGTTTTTTGATATTTGCTGGTTTTCAATTTGAGGATGAATGTTGTAGGATCATGTGTTTTATTGAATTACGATTAATGTTAATTGGTTCCTCTTTTAGATTCTCTTAATTATGTCAACTCGAATTGTTTTCTATTGATCCCCAAGTGTTTTAGTGGGCAAACAAATATCATCGCCAATTATATTTTTTATTGTGCATCATTGTTGATATTATTTTTTTATGTATGACAAATATGCATCCTGGGCCACACATTCCCGATTTATTGATCAGGCATGAGCAACACCAAGCTTCAGCTCTTTTTTATGGTCACATTGAGGATTCGCAGCTCAAGATACAAAGGTATGATGGTGTATTACGGAGACACATGCCAATTCCACACCGGATTACACTATACATTGTGATGTCCGATTTCGCGGGGATCACACAATGTGGACGCTTTATAATTGACCATGCCTTGATCATCGCGTTGGTTGAGAGATGGTGACCACAGACTCATACATCCCATCTGCCAATCAGAGAGGCAACAGTGACACTACAGGATGTTGAAGTGTTATGAGACCTTCATGTGCCTTCGTGTGCATGGGTTGCCTGTCATTGTATTAATGATAGGGGTTAAAATGTCCTTTTTATTATTAATATTTTCTCATTATTATTGTGATTTTACGGAACATTATTTGATGTTTGTTATGTTTTTGTTGTAGAAATGGAAAATGTTAATTCATAGGAGAAATTGATAAAAGAAAAGAAGAAAAATTATATTGAAGAAGAAAAAAGAGACAAAATTTTAGAAAATACCAAGTCTTTGCATTAGGTGTTGACTTGGACAATTTGTATCATAGAGGGAGATTTCATACAGGACAAAACAAAACTAGAAAGACAAAACAAAAAGAGAGAAGAAGAAGTCAAGGTAAAGGTGAAATTCTGGTGGCAACAAAAGAAGACAAAAACAAAAGAAAACAAAAAGGCAAGAAAGAGGTTGACTTGGAGTTGAATTGTGAATAAGACAAAGGTCCAGCTACTTTTGGTAGGAAACCAAATCAAAGAATGCAGCGGAAATTTTTAAAATTTTATTAGTTTTCTCCAAGGATCCATACGAAGTGGAGTCACACCGGTAGGTGGAATTCATACCTTTTCTAGTAGCGGTAGAAGATCGTATGTCGAATGTCGAATCACAAGCAAAACCAGTCTAGCCTTGCCTCTATGGTATCCACACAATCGTCTCCAAGTCTCAAGTTACTTGTCAAACAATTAACTAAAGAAAGAAATAACAAAATCTTTTGGTGCTAGCTAAGATTTTGTTACTTAGTTAATCCCTCAAGTTTTCAACTCAAGGATTGGTTTTCTTTCAAGCTCTTAGCCTAAAATTTATTTTGTTCTTATTTCTCAAATAAGGAGTGGCGTTTTATTGAACAAGAGAAGGCTAAGGAATAATAATTCATGAACTAAAGAATAGCTAAGATTTTGTTCCAACAAAGAAAGCTTAAATAGAAAGCTCTCAAATAGAAAGTGTCTTTTCGGCTACCGTCTAATTGCATTCAATTATTCATCCATGTGAACATCTGCCTTTTCACATTTCATATTCCAAAAGCTGAATTGCAATATGTTACACATGGTTGCCTTTTCATTTTCCAATAATTGGCTGCCTTTTCATTTTCATAAAATGAATTACAATGTGTTACACATACACACATGGCTGAATATTCATTTTCCAATAATAATATCCATTTTGATTATTATTTAATTAATATTAATTAATAAATCTAAAACTCATTTTGGATTTATTAATATTAATACAACCAAAATCTTTTGGCTTTAAATCCAAAACCGTTTTAAAACAAAACCTGATAGATTTCTATTCTCAATAGGATTCTTAAATTAACCAAAATTTCATCATATGAATTTTGCACTTCTTTTGGATACGATCTAAGTGTGCCACCAAATGAATTCTCATAACATTGGCATTGACATAAAATATATTTTATGCCAAAAGTAATGAGCGGTGTCTAGCAACACATCAATACTACCCAAGTCATGAGAATATTAGTAGTTCATCATTACATTTCTTGTGATAGGTATTACCATGTAATTAAATCCCTTGGCCCTAGATATTATGATTGAACACAAGCCATGGAGCGTGTCATGCTCGTATAATTCAATCTTTCCATTTCATGATTCCCAAGTAGACATATATAAGCAAATGAGCCCGATATCACATATCGACTCATTTTAAGCATGGCCATGCATTTTATGGTCTTACTCAACCAAGGGGCCCAAAGATATCACTCCCATTATATAGGAGGGGCAAATCCTTTCTTGATCGCTCAACATCCCACTACATGATTTATTACATATCCAATTACTACTTTTTTTGTTCACCTTTTTACGGGTAACGTTTAGTAGTATCAAAACATGTAACTCTTCATATTGGGATCTTCGAATATCTCAAGTCTAAGGATTATTTACACCATCATCACTATGAGAAATATTATAACACTTTATATAATAATCCATGTAGTATTTCTCATGGCGGGTCAATCTAGTACATAGTTCTCTAACATATACCATTTTATGAGTTGACTTGATATCTCTCATCATTAACCATTTTATAAGTCACTACACATACTAGTCTTAATGCATTATCATTGTCCCATTTAATGATAATACTCGACTAGAGATAATTTTAGAATAATTAAATTCTTGGGATATTATTATATTTATTTCATAAAACGCAGATATAAGATAAACATAATAATTAGTGCCATTAATTATGAACATTATGATACAATATACGCATATACCATCATCATATGATTGGTTCTTAGAGCATAATCCAACAAACTCCCACTTGAACTAAGACTAATTAGATATCTCTCTAATGCCGAATGATCTAGTATGATGATTATGCTTCTACTACGCCAGAGGCTTTGTCAGTGGGTCAGCTATATTATCATCAGTTGGTACTTTGCATATCTTTACATCCCCTCTCTCAATTATCTCTCGGATAAGATGGAAGCATTGAAGCATATGTTTGGATCATTGGGGAGATCTGGGTTCCTTACCCTGCGCAATGGCTCCATTATTGTCACAATAGACCCCAATTGGATTGGCAATGCCAGGTACAACCCCAAGTTCTGTAATGAATTTCTTGATCCAAATTGCCTCTTTTGCTGCATCAGAAACAGCAATATACTCGGCCTTTGTTGTAGAGTTAGCTACTATTGCCTTCTTTGAACTCTTAGAACTCACAGCACCACTATTTAAGCAAAACACATAACCCGACTACGATCGGTAGTCATCCTTGTCAGTCTGGAAACTTGCGTCAGTGTAACTAGTTACATTGAGCTCTTCCTCACCTCCATATATCAAGAATGTATCCTTAGTCCTTTTTAAGTACTTAAGGATATTTTTTATAGCAATCTAGTGATGTTCACCAGGATCTACTTGATATCTACTCGTTAAAGTCAAAGCATATGAGACATCGGGACGAGTACATAGCATGGCGTACATGACAGATCCAATAGCTTATGCATATGGAATCCTACTCATGCGTTGTCTCTCTTCTTGTGTAGAAGGACAATGTTCCTTCGTGAGAGTAATTCCATGCCCCATAGGTAAGAATCCTTTCTTAGATTTTTGCATGCTAAACTGCTTTAGCACTTTATCTATGTATGTACTTTGATTTAGGCCAATCAATCACTATAGATTTTGATACCTACTATATAGGTTTCCTCACCTAAGTCTTTCATTGAAAAATAACTTCCCAGCCATATCTTTACAGACTATAAAGAAGGAATGTCATTCCCAATAAGTAGTATGTCATCTACATACAATACTGGGAAGACAATAGTGCTCCCACTCACCTTCTTGTAGACACAAGGTTCATCTTCATTCTTGATGAAACTTAACTCTTTGATTGCACCATCAAACCAAAGATTCCAACTTTGAGAAGCTTGTTTCAGCCCATAATGGATCGTTGTAGCTTACAAACCTTTCCAACATTTTTCAAATCGACAAAACCCTCCGGTTGTGTCATGTACACATCCTCGAGAAGATTTCCATTAAGAAAAGCAGTTTTGACATCCATTTGCCAGATTTCATAATCATGGAATGCAGCTATCACAAGCAAGATATTGATGGATTTAAGCATTGTGACTGGCGAAAAGGTCTCATCATAGTATATACCATGAACTTGCTTAAAACATTTTGCAACTAATCGTCCCTTAAAGATATGTACTTCACCATCCATGTCAGTCTTCTTTGAAGACCCATTTGCACCCTATGGGTTTTACTCCTTCAGCTGGATCAACCAAAGTCCATACTTGGTTTGTATATATAGATTCCATCTCACATCTCAGGGCTTCAAGCCATTTCTTAGAATCTGGCCTCGATATAGCTTCTTGATAGGTCATAGGTTCATCTTGATCTATTAGCAAGATGTCACCACTTTCAATCACAAGAAATCTATATCTCTGTGGCTTACAATAAATCCTAGTAGATCTTTGTGGGGTTTGTGTCTCTTGAGCAGGTACTTGTTCTACAAATTTTTGTGGTGTTTGCTTAATTTCCATCTCATCAAGTTTAATAATATTTTGTGGTTCTCAAATTTCTTCAAGTTCTATTTGTCTCCCACTAGTTTTTCTAGAAATAAATTCCTTTTCTAGAAAAACACCAGTCCGAGCAACAAAAACTTTGTTCTCATTGGGATAATAGAAATAATATCATTTTGTTTCTTTAAGATACCCCATAAAATTACATTTATCAAATTTGGGTCCAAGTTTTTCGGAGACTTGAAGTTTGACGTAAGCCTCACATCCCCAAATCTTCATAAAAGATATATTAGGATGCTTCCCAGTCCATATCTCATATGGTGTCTTTTGAACTAATTTATATGGAACTCGATTTAGTGTGAAAATAGCTGTAAGTAAAGCATGTCCCCAGAAGGATTTTGGAAGATCTGCATGACTCATCATAGACCGAACCATGTCTAACAAAGTTCAATTTCTCCTCTCAGACACACCATTCCATTGTGGCAATCCAGGAGAAGTAAGTTGTGAGACTATCACACACTCCTTTAGATAGTCATTGAACTCTTGGCTTAAGTATTCAGCTCCTCGATCAGATCAAAGTATTTTAATACTCTTACCAAGTTGGTTTTGTACTTTATTCTTGAATTCTTTGAACTTTCCAAATGATTCTGACTTGTGTCTCATAAAATACACATAGCCGTATCTACTGTAGTCGTCAGTAAATGTAATGAAGTATTGAAAACCACCTCTAGCTTGTGTATTAAATGGTCCACATACATCAGTATGTATTAATTCCAATACATTGCTTGCCCTTTCACTATGTTTTGTGAATGGGGCTTTGGTCATCTTGCCCAATAAACATAATTCACATTTCTCATATGATTCAAAATCGAATGAGTCCAAAAGTCCATCTTTCTGGAGTTTGGAAATGTGGTTTTCATTTATATGGCCCAGACGACAATGCCAAAGATAAGTAGGATTAAAATTATCTAATTTAGTTCTTTTAGTATTTACGTTATAGATAGGCATGTCAAGATTTTGAACATAAAGGCCACTAACCATTTGTGCACTTCTATAGAAGATATCATTTAAATAAAGGGAACAACATTTGTTTTTTTATTATAAATGTAAATCCACTATCGTCTAAACAAGAAATCGAAACAAGATTCTTCGTAATGGAAGCCACATAATAGCAATTATTCAATTCTAAAACAAGCCCTGAGGGCAGATTCAAGACATAAGTTCCTACAGCTAATGCAGCAACCCTTACTCCAATTCCCACTCGTAGGTTGACTTCGCCTTTAGCCAAAGTTCTACTTCTTCTCAGTTCCTGCACATTTACACAAATGTGAGAACCACATCCGGTATCTAATACCCATGAAGAAAAAGTAGATAAATTAATTTCAGTAACATGAATACCTGAAGTGGAATTTTCTTTCTTCTTCTTCTTAAGATCTTCAGGTAAACCTTGCAATTTCTCTTCCAATGTCCGGTCTCAGCGCATTGGAAACATTTTCCTTCCTTAGCAACCTTTCTTTTAGGTTTCAGTGTAGTTGCAAAGAACTTGGACTTCAATTTCTTACCCTTTCCTTTTGCTTTGGTCTTACCCTTCTTATTTCCCTTATTAATCATAAGGACACTATTGGAGTTAGACTTCTTCATGTTAGCTTCAACAGTTCTCAACATGCCTAGTAACTGTGGCAAAGTTTTGTCAATTTCATTCATATTGTAATTAAGAATGAATTGACTATAGCTATCTGGCAACGATTGCAGGATAACATCAGTGGCCAACTCTCAGCCTAATGGAAAACCTAATCTTTCAAGGCTGTCTATGTACCCAATCATTTTGAGTACATGAGCTCCAATATGAGCTCCCTCTACCATTTTGCACTGGAATAACACCTTAGAGATATCAAATCTCTCTTGACGAGCTTGCTCCTAATATAGTTGCTTAAGGTGTTAGATCATATCATACACCTCCATGTTCTCATGTTGCTTCTGAAGCTCGGAATTCATGGTAGCAAGCATGAGGTAAGCAATGTCTAGAGCATCATTTTGATGCTTCCTATAAGCATCTCTTTCAGCTCTTGTAGCGCCATCCTTTGGTTCCTGAGGTAAAGGTCCTTCAAGGACATATATCTTTTTCTCATGCTTGAGGACTAATACAAATCTTAAACCAAAGAATAAGAATTCGAACATATACTAGAGTGTTAGTCCTAGTATCATCCTTTAGGTTGAACTAGCTCTTCTTTTAGCAAGACACCAACTCCAAGATTGAAGAAGGACCTTGATTTTGTCCACTTGACACCCAATAAAATGCACAACAACCTCAACATCAGTTTCAACAAGAAAAATGGGCATTTTCGGTCGAAAGTAAAATGAATAAATTCATGGATGTTATGACAGCAAAGATAGGTAAACAAGATAAAGCTCAAAAGAGGATAGAACAAATGATTCGAAATAATTCCTCTTCTATTCATGATTTAGAAGTGCAAATGGGGCAATTAGCAAATACCTTATCAACAAGAAATCAAGGTGCTTTACCAAGCAATACAGAAAGAAATCCAAAAGAGCATGTAAAAGTTATCACCTTGAGAAGTGGTATAGAGATCCAAACCCCTAAAACAGCAATAGACCATGAAGAAAAGAAGAAAGATGGGGAGAAAGAGTAAGAAAGTGAATGGGTTGAAAAACATGAAGAACAGGAAGAGAAGGTGGAGAACACAGTTAAGGCAAAAGCACCACCACTTTAACCATATGATCCTCTAGTACCATTTCCACAAAGGTTGAAGAAAAAGGAGCATGATCAGCAATTTGCAAAATTTTTGGAAAGATTTAAGACTTTCCACATCAATATGCCTTTTGTGGAATGTGGAGCCCAAATGGCAAAGTATGTAAAGTTCTTAAAGGAGTTGATTTCCAACAAAAAGAAATTGTAGGAATTCGAGATAGTCACACTTACAAAGGAGTGCAATGCAATCATTTCTAATAAACATCCTTTGAAAATGAAGCAACCTGGGAGTCTTACTATTCCATGTTCTGTTGGAAATTTAACATTTCAAAAATCTTTATGTGATTTAGAAGTAAAACCAACAAACATCCATTTATAACTAGCAGACAGGACAGTAAAAGAACCAGAAGGCATAGTAGAAGATGTGCTTGTAAGGGTTGGAAAATTCATCTTTCCAGTAGATTTTGTTGTTCTTGATTTTGAAAAAGATGAAGATATTCCATTGATCCTTGGTATACCATTCCTCTACACTGCCAAAGCAATTATTGATATTTATGACGGTACATTGACATTAAGAGTAGGAGAGGGGAGTTGTAACTCCAACATCTATCAAGGTATGAAACATCCTTCTGATTATGATTTATGTTTGAGAGTTGATGTGGTGAATGAATGTGTGAATGAAGTCCAACGAAGAAGGTTATCAAATTGTGATGAATTCGAGAATATTGAAAAGTGTACGCAGGTACAATTTTCCAAAGATGAAGAATACCTTAAACACCGTACAAATTTTTCTCAAATCCAATTACCAAATACTGAACCTACACCACCATCAATCATCAAACCACCAAATGTAGACTTGAAACCTCCACCTCAACACTTGAGGTATACTTTTCTTGGAGAGAATCAAACTTTACTTGTGATCATATCCTCTAAACTTACCCAAGACCAAGAAGATTTGCTTGTAAGGATGCTTAAAAGAAGAATAAGAGCATTTGGTTGGCAAATTTCTGATATGAAAGGAATAAGTCCATCTTATTGCATGCACAAGATTTTGATGAAAGAATGATGCAAGCCAACCATTGGAAGGCAAAGAAGGCTCAATCCAAACATGCAAGAAGTGGTGAAGAAAGAAGTGGTTAAGCTATTAGATGCTCGAATTATTTACCCAATTTTAGATAGTTCATAGGTATGTCCTATCTAGTGTGTTCCAAAGAAATGAGGCATAACCATTGTAGAAAATGAAGAAGGTAAGCAGATCCCAACAAGAGTGGTGAATGGATGGAGGGTATGCATTGATTGTAGAAAGTTAAATTCTGCTACAAGGAAAGATCACTTTCCACTACCATTCATTGATCAAATGTTGGAGAGGATAACAGGTCATGCTTTCTATTGCATCTTCGATGGCTATTCAGGTTACAATCAAATAGCAATTGCTCTAGAGGATCAAGAGATGACGACATTCACATGTCCCTACGGAACATTTGCTTATAGAAGGATAGCATTTGGATTATGTAATGCTCCAGTAACCTTCCGGAGATACATGATGGCCATATTCTCAGATTTGGTAGAAGAAATCATGAATGTGTTCATGGATGATTTCTCAGTCTATTGAAGCTCTTTTGAAGGATGTTTGGAGAACTTGGAGCAAGTTCTTACACAATGTGAAAAGACAAATCTAGTGTTGAATTGGGAAAAGTGCCATGTTATGGTGGAAGAAGGAATTGTACTTGGACATAGAATATCAGCACAAGGAATTGAAGTGGGCAAAGCTAAAGTAGAAACCATTGAAAAGATTCAATATCCCATCAATGTTAAAGAAGCTCGCAGTTTCCTAGGACATGCAGGATTCTATCCACAGTTCATCAAGGACTTTTGAAAAAAATTTAAATCGCTTTGTAAGTTACTTGAGAAAGATTCTCCTTTTGATTTTATTAATGCTTGTAAATTGGCCTTTGACAGGTTGAAAGAAGCCTTGATATCAGCTCCTATAGTTGTATCACCTAATTGGAACCTTCTATTCGAATTGATGTGTGATGCAAGTGATCATGCAATAAGAGCCGTACCTGGCCAAAGAATGGAGAATAAACTTTATGTTATCTATTATGCAAGCCAAACTCTGAATGAGATGCTAGCAGTAATTTTTGCTTTTGATAAATTTCGATCTTATCTTCTTGGTTCTAAAGTTATTGTGTATACAGATCATGCAGCACTAAAGTATCTCTTAAACAAGAAGGGCTCAAAACCAAGGCTCATTAGATGGGTACTTCTTTTACAAGAGTTTGACATTGAGATCAGAGATAAGAAAGGATCAGAGAACTTGGTCGCTGATCATCTCTCAAGATTGGAGTTAGAGCACGAAGAAGAAAATGAAATTGAAGAACCAATTCGAGAGCTATTTCCAGACAAGATGTTGTTGGAAATTCAAAGTTTAAATGTACCATGGTTTGTTGACATTGCTAATTTTGTCTGAAGTGGAAAGTTTCTGGAAGAATTCAACAGTCAACAAAGGAAGAAGTTCATCTATGACTCTAAATTTTATTGGTGGGATGTTCCGTATCTATGGAAACTCTGCAGAGATGGAATGATAAAAAGATGTGTAGGAGAAGAGGAAACCAGTTCAATTCTGCAACACTGCTATGGGATGGTCAACGGTGGTCATTTTGGTCCACAAAGAACTGCTACTAAGGATCTTAAAGCATGGTTCTATTACCCTACACTCTTCCATGATGCTAAAAAGTTTGTACTCAGTAGCGACGCATGTCAAAGGAGTGGCAACATTTCAAAAAATGGACGACATGCTTAAATCTAGAATTCTAGAGGTCGAAATATTTGACGTATGGGGCATAGATTTCATGGGGTCATTTCCTGTTTTAGACGAAAACAAGTATATACTTGTATGTGTGGATTATGTATCAAAATGGGTTAAAGCTCAACCATGTGTCGTAAATGATGCAAGAGTATTTTGCAAATTCTTGAGAACTCTCTTTGCTAGGTTTGGGATGCCTGGAGCTATCATAAGTGATAAAGGAAAACATTTTTGTAACAAGAATATGGAAGCATTGCTAGCTCGTTATGGGGTAAGACAAAAGATCGCCACTCCATACCATCCTCAGACAAGTGGACAAGTGGAAGTAAGCAACAGCGAATTAAAGAAGATACTTGAAAGAACAGTGAGCAAATCAAGAAAAGAATGGGCAAGGAAGTTGGATGATGCTTTATGGGCATACCGAACAGCATTTAAGACACCTATAGGTTGGTTTATGGAAAAGCATGCCATCTTCCTATAGAAATCAATCATGAGGCTTACTAGGCAATCAAGTTATTAAATTACTACTGTAAGAAATCTACTGAAAAACAACTTCTACAATTGAGTGAATTGGAGATAATAAGAGAGATGGCATATGAAAACTCCAGAATTTATAAAGAACATACGAAGAGATGGCATCATGCCAAGGTAAAGATTAAGAGTTTTCAAGAAAGAGACCAAGTGTTGCTATTCAACTCCAGACTTGGACTATTCCCAGGGAAACTAAAGAGTAGATGGTCGGGACCATTTATAGTGAGCCATGTATATCCCTATAGGGCTGTCAAAGTTTGCAACACTCAAGATGAAAAGTTCAAATTCAATGGTCAAAGATTGAAAGTCTACCATGGAGGCACATTGGAAAATTCACGCTAATCGGCCTTCTTAACTGATTCAACTCCTTGAAGAATATGATGGTCTAAGTTAATAGACCTAAAAGAGCACTTCTTGGGGGCTCAACCAAGTTTTCCCATTTTTATTTGTATTTCATAGTTTGTTAATTTTCCTTTAAAAAAAATAACAGAGAGTTGACATAATGATTCTTCCATGTTGCAGGTATAATGGCAGAGAAATCATGTTGCAGGAAATAGAAAGCTAGAAACCGTAGCATAAAAACTCATGCCACAGCATGGTTTAGCAAAAGGCTTCCAGAAAATTGACAACCGTAGCATGAAAACTCATGCCACAGCAAGGCTAAGCAGAAGGGCTTCTAGAATATTGACAACCGTAGCATGAAAACTCATGCCACAGCATGGCTAAGCAGAAGGGCTTCTAGAAAACTCACAACTGTAACATGAAACTCATGTCACATCATGGTTTAGCAAAAAGATTGGTCGGGTTGTCGAAACCCCCAAAATTAATTCAGATCTTCAACTAACTACAATTGATTTGTAGTAGTAGTGGACCAGTTCGAATCCCACGAGGAGCTATGTGTGAGGGGGGTTTTTAGCACTTGAGATGAAAAGAAATAAAAGAAGAAGGTTAATGCCAATTCTAATAGTAATAAATAAAGGAAAATTATTAAAGAAATTACTAGCAATATGTAAAAGAAATATTTCAATCTTACCAAACTCCGATCCAAGGAAGTGTAGTTGTACCGAATATATCTAGATCATAGGGTTCTAAAAACACTTTTTTCATTCAAGCATTTAACCGAAAATTTCACAGGATAGCCATGAAAAAATTTTGAGTTTTCCTATTCTATTTGTTTGAACCTAGCATTCATAACAAACCTTACTAACAAATGACTGGGGGCGATAGCGTTCCATATCGTTTGATAGTAGCACTAAGAACATTGAAAACAGTTAAAACAAAAACCAACAATTGAGATAGCTGCAATTGAAAATCTTTGTATCATTAATTCCCTTTAAATCATAAATGCATGATTACTGTCACTTTACACACACAAAAAGATTTAAGTGCTACTTATACTAAATGTTCCGGACAATTACGGATCAAGAACAAATAGATAGCTATAAGAAGAAAAATGAAAATAAGTTGTAAATTTATTTATCATTCAAAATCCATAAAAATAGAATGCAAGAAATAATGATTACTTGAATGCAAAAGATTATGAAACTATGAACAAAACCTCACTAAATATATTGGCATCAACACCCCTTGGAACGGAATGAAAGTAGTTTAGCCACTCATGGTGGCAAAATTATTCTAACTTTATTCTAAAAAGAAAGAAAAGTACAAAAGAAAGGAAGAATTCTGCAGAAAATTAA
Source organism: Gynochthodes officinalis (assembly GCA_020080225.1). NCBI lineage: Eukaryota > Viridiplantae > Streptophyta > Magnoliopsida > Gentianales > Rubiaceae > Gynochthodes > Gynochthodes officinalis. The sequence goes on along the minus strand of CM034625.1, from coordinate 28,717,819 downwards.
AGGAAGGACTTATGTCTTCCAAGTTCACTAACCCTCCTATTTATAGCCTTCTTCTCTAACAACCTTCCTACAATCTCTCCAACAAATCCTAATTCTTTAAACTTTAAATTCCTAACCAACCATCCTATCTTATCTAATCCTATCTAATCCTATCAATTGTCTTCAAATCCATTCTAACTTGAATTACAAAAGTTGAAATCAAAAGACAAATTCAAATCTAGAAATTCAAGTTATCAGCTCATCGGTTCTTTATCTCAGCTCAAGACGTGGTCACGTGCATTTTCTTGACTTTCACCTCCAAGATTTCATCCTTTAAGGCGTGGGCAAGTTTAAAACAAAAGAGTCTTCTGTTTTGGCTCTAAAAGTGCTTCTCCAAAAATCATCTAAATCTCCATTAATTCCATCTTTTCGCCTTAGTCTATCAACTTTACTCCCTGGGACAAAAACACTTTAAATTAGCCGATTTCATACCAAATAAAGCATTAACATCATAGTTTTGCTCATATTAAATGGTAACAAATTAAATCCTATCAAAGATTCCAAAAAGCTCACAACCGTAGCATGAAATGTCATGACATGGCATAATTCGTAAAGATATTTTCTATCCAGAAACCTTATGGCCACAGCATGAATACTAATGACATGGCATAGTTTTTTTTCACTTTTCAAAAAAAAAAAAATCTTCATCGTCTTGGTTTCGCAACAACAACAACAACAATCTTCTCATCCATTTAAAATTATTTAGAGGGTTGTGCAAAAATTTGCATTCCCCACAAAGTTACGACACAGTAGGAATATTTGGGTGATTTTGAATGGTGACCAAACAAATTCTAACGAAGTTTTGACGACAACTATAGGGAGTTCTTTCTCTCACTTTATTTTATGAATTCTATTGGATATTGGCTAGAAGCTTTGTGATAAATTTTTGTGCTTGTTTCTACAATTTCATAATTTTTTTTATTTTTTCCTTTTTCTTTTCCGAATTGTGTGCCTATTCTTCATCCATTGGGGACAATGTATGATTTAGGTGTGGGGGACAATTGTTCTTGTGCTTTTATGCTTTTAAAATTTTTGTAAATCATGCTTAACTATTTGAATGTCTTTCTTTCAATTTCTAACTCCTTGATACTTGTTTCGAAAACCTCTTAGTTAGCATGCATTAGGGGTTGAGTTGCAAAGCATGAAAAGGAGCGAGTGTGATTAGCTTTTGTTTTTAAAATTTTGTTTAAGCATCTCGTTGATTTTGACGATTAAATTGAATGAGGATGTGCAATGTTTGATACAATGAACCTTTTGTGAGTATTTGAGCCAAGAGTACTTTCTTTTCCTTGCTCACATTTTTCTTTGTTGAGTGATGTCAAATAGGCAATGTCTATTCTAGAACATTCTTTGTTATGCATGTCGAGATCACAGTGTGGATTCATGCTTTGAGATGATAAGGGCATTTATGATGAACCATTTAAACTTTCTAAAAAGTTTACCATCTATACATATACCTCTAGTTGACCAATTTGAGCCTTGATTTTTCTTTGTTTTTAACACCACATCATTAGCCTGAAACTATTGTTTTTGTTTACCCTAATTGAACCATTTTTTCAAGAGTATGTGGGATGAAATGCATGATAAAATTGTTGTTGTTTTCGAAGGAAAGATCCATTGAAGAGAAAAGCAACAAAGAAAGAAAAGTGTGAAAAAAAAGAATTTGGGAAAAAGTGAAAAAGTATTCCCTGAAAAGTTTGGACAAAGTAAATGTTCACTGTGTATACAAAATGGTCCAACTAAGTGTGAAAAAAAAAGGGATATCGATCTTGAAAAGAAAGTGGTTCTAAAATGTACTTGTGTTGCTTTTGAATCATGTAAGGAAGTTCCTACATATCTTGAGTTGTGTAGCCTAAATTTTCCTTTTGTTATCTACCTTTACCTAAGCCCCGTTACAACCTATTTAAGTCCCTTTGATTTTTGCATGGATTCATGCTTATTAGTGGTGGAGATGTGATATATAAGCAAGCTTATGGTAATGACATGTTATATTTGATTTGAGTGTTAAATGAACCCCTAAACACTTTGAGTGATTAGAGTGTGAGAGGTGATCAAATTTTGTGCATTTGATTTTTGATAAAATTGTTGGGATTAATGAGACGCTTATGTTTTGTGAAAAAAAGGGCTATGAGTATTTGTTCTTTGACTTGTCATTCCAACCTTGATTTCTAATGTGTGATAGCTTTGGATTATTTGCGAATGGGTTTAAAAAGGGAAAGAAATGGAGCAGAAGATGTTGAGTTAATGTATGCTTGAGGACAAGCATGATTTAGGTGTGGGGGAATTTCATAGGGGTTAAAATATCATTTTTATTGTTAACATTTTCTCATTACTATTGTGATTTTAAGGAATATTATTTGATGTTGGTTATGTTTTTTTTTTTTGTAGAAAAGGAAAATGTTAATTCGGAGGAGAAATTGATGAAAGAAAAGAAGAAAAACTATATTGAAGAAGAAAAGAGAGACAAAATTTTAGAAAAATACCAAGTCTTTGCATTAGGTGTTGACTTGGACAATTGTATCAAAGAGGGAGACTTCATACGAGACAAAACAAAACAAGAAAGAAAAAACAAAAAGAGAGAAGAAGGAGTCAAGGTAAAGGTGAAATTCTGGAGGCAACAAAAAAAGACAAAAACAAAAGAAAACAAAAAGGCAAGAAAGAGGTTGACTTGGAGTAAAATTGTGAACAAGACAAACGTCCAGCCACTTTTGGACTTTAGCTAAAGGGAATATATGAAAAAAAGGAGAGGAGAACAGAAGGGATGAATACGGTGGCTCCTTGGAGAACCGTTGGAGATTTGCTTGGGAAATAGTTGAAGTTGTTTCCAATGCAATAGGTGGCTATTAGGATTTCAATTATTATTGTTATTCTTAAGAACATTTTTAGTTTACATTTTTGGCTCATATTAGAATAGAACTTCATTTTTTAAAAAAGTGTTGAACAAGCATTCTTTTCACTGTGTGAAGGGAGTTTCCTTGTTAACTTTTCTTATTATTTATGATGCTTGGATTTGTGTTCTTCATTTCTTTATCTTTGTCTTTTATTTGTAATATGAGTGGCTAAATCCTTTTTGGGGTTCTTATTCCAATTTGACCATGTGCTTGTTGTGATTAATGTAGGTTGTTAGCTCTGATTCATTGGTTATTGTCGTGCTTAATGTCATTTTAGGTTTGATCACCCTAAGATTGAATTGACACTATAGAACTTGACTGAGAGATAGGTTCTGTAGGATTAGGCAATAACCTGTTAATAGCTTAATTAGTTGAGAGACAGTTAAGTGGTTAATCTTAATTAAAAGGTGGTGCATTCAAATTGGAGTTAAAAGACATTAGGTTTGTGAGAGCCGTCAAACTTAGTGTTAATTAATTATCAATTAATCATAGGTACTATCTGAGAGGAAGATCTATGGTTCTTAAGATCCCTTCAAGATGGATTAGAGTAACATAGACCTTGCTAGTTAATCAATCTTAATAAATGGTCAAATTTGAGAATAAAAATCCTAGTTTTTATATTTGATTGAATTCAATTTTCACTTTGATTAAGTAATTTTAGTTCAAAACTTGATTTTAGTGTCTAAATAAATAAAAATAGTGAGTATTTCAATAGTCAGTTTTAAAAATTCTCTGTGGGACGATATCTTAATTTACTATTTGACACGATTCTATGCGCTTGTAGAAATTAGCACGTCAAGTTTTTGGCACCTCTACCGGGGAGTTTTGATAAAATTGATATTATTAAGAAAAATTGTGTTGCTTGATTTAGATGTTATTTTAATTATGTTTTTAATTGTGGTACTGCAGGAATTTGTTTAGTGTATGCACATCACACGAAGTGCAAGCAAACAAGGATTTTCATTGATACCACTTGATTTGGAGCTAGAAAAGACAGTTCATCAGAAGAAAAAACAATAAAGCAACATGAACGGAATGGACAATGAAAGAGGTGACCCTTCTAGGGGCCAAAGAACAATGCGAGATTTTGTGAGTCCTAATGTGCAAGGTGACCAAACACCAATTGTAAGACCGGCGGTTGCAGCTAATAACTTCGAAATTAAGTCGGCAATGATACAGTTGATTCAGAATTCACCATTTCACAGCTTGCCACATCAAGATCCATTTGGTCATATGTCACGATTTTTGGAGTATTTCTCCACATTTAAGATGAATGGAGTACAACCTAATGCAATCCAGTTGATCCTCTTTTCACTTTCTCTTGTGGAAAGAGCAAAGAGATGGTTTACAAGATTACCACCCAACTCCATCAACACTTAGCAAGACCTCTATACAGCTTTCTTTAACAAATACTTGCCACCTGCAAAGGTGATGAAGATTAGGAATGAGATTGACTCTTTCTTTCAAAGAGATGATGAAACATTCTCTAAGTGTTGGGAAAGATTCAAAGACCTTCGAAACAATGCCCGCCTCAATTGATTTTTACATGGGATTTGGTGCAATCATTCTATAAATGAATCAATCATGCAGTTAGAGTCAATATTGATGCAGCAGCTGGAGGTACAATCATGTCAAAAACACCAAAAGACACTTTAGATCTCTTTGAGGAGATAGCCAATACGCAAAGTTTGTAGTTTAATGAAAGGACCATTTCAAATAAGGCAGGATTAATTGAAGTGGACAATTTTAGCATGTTGAATGCAAAACTTGATGCTCTTACAAAAAGGATGGACAAAGTAAACGTTAACGCAGGCTTCTCATTATCATTCTCTTGTGAATTATGTCAAGGGGGCATTCCACAACAGAGTGTAGAATGATGCAAGGAATGTCTACAGAAGACATCAACTATATAGGGAACTTCAAGGGACCTCAAAACCAAGTCTATGGTAATACATACAGTCTAAGTTGGAGAAACCACCCCAATCTCTCTTGGGGAAATCAAGGGAATAACCAGTGGCGACCACATACACCATCAGGATTTGGAGGTCAAAATGCACAACAACCTCAACATCAGTTTCAACAAGAAAAATGGACATTTTCAGTCAAAAGTAAAATGGATAAATTCATGGATGTTATGACAGCAAAGATGGGTCAGCAAGATGAAGCTCAAAAGAGGATGGAACAAATGATTCGAAACAATTCCTCTTCTTTTCATAATCTAGAAGTGCAAATGGGGCAATTATCAGATACCTTATCAACAAGAAATCAAGGTGCTTTACCAAGCAATACGGAAAGAAATCCAAAAGAGCATGTAAAAGCTATCACCTTGGGAAGTGGTACAGAGATCTAAACCCCTAAAGCAACAATAGACTACAAAGAAAAGAAGAAGAACGGGGAGAAAGAACAAGAAAGTGAATGGGTTGAAAAACATCAAGAACAGGAAGAGAAGGTAGAGAACACAGTTAAGGCAAAAGCACCACCACTTCAATCACATGATCCTCCAGTACCATATCCACAAAGGTTGAAGAAAAAAGAGCATGATCAGCAATTTGCAAAATTTTTTGAAAGATTTAAGACTCCACATCAATATGCCTTTTGTGGAATATGTAGCCCAAATGACAAAGTATGTAAAGTTCTTAAAGCAGTTGATTTCCAAAAAAAAAAAAAAAAGAAGTTGCAGGAATTTGAGACAGTCACACTTACAAAAGAGTGTAGTGCAATCATTTCTAATAAACTTCCTTTAAAAAGGAAGCAACCAAGGAGTCTTACTATTCCATGTTCTGTCGGAAATTTAACATTTCAAAAATCTTTATGTGATTCAGGTGCTTCTATTAACCTTATGCCCTTGTCAATTTATAGGAAATTAGGACTCTGAGAATCAGACCAACAAACATCCGTTTACAACTAGCAGACAGGACAGTAAAGGAACCAGAAGGCATGTGCTTGTAAAGGCTGGAATATTTATCTTTCCAGTAGATTTTGTTGTTCTTGATTTTGAAGAAGATGAAGATGTTCCATGATCCTTGGTATGCCATTCCTCTACACTGTAAAAGCAATTTTTGATGTTTATGATGGTACATTGACGTTAAGAGTAGGAGAGGAGAGTTGTAAGTTCAACATTTATCAAGGTATTAAACATCCTTCTGATTATGATTTATGTTTGAGAGTTGATATGGTGAATGAATGAGTGAATGAAGTCCAACGAAGAAGGTTGTCAAATTGTGATGAATTGGAGAATATTGAAAAGTGTATGCAGGTACAATCTTCCCAAGATGAAAAATACCTTAAACACCATACAAATTTTTTTCAAATCCAATTACCAAATACTGAACCTACACAACCATCAATCATCAAACCAGCAAATGTAGACTTGAAACCTCTACCTCAACACTTGAGGTATACTTTTCTTGGAGAGAATCAAACTTTACCTGTGATCATATCCTCGAAACTTGCCCAAGACCAATAAGACTTGCTTGTAAGGATGCTTAAAAAAAGAATAAGAGCAATTGGTTGGCAAATTTTTGATATAAAAAGAATAAGTCCATCTTATTGCATGCACAAGATTTGATGGAAAAATGATACAAGCCAACCATTGAAAGGCAAAGAAGGCTCAATCCAAACATGTAAGAAGTGGTGAAAAAAGAAGTGAAGAAAGAAGTGGTTAAGCTATTAGATGCTGAAATTATTTACCCAATTTCAAATAGTTCATGAGTAGGTCCTATCCAGTGTGTTCTAAAGAAAAGAGGCATGACCATTGTAAAAAATGAAGAAGGTAAGCAAATTCCAACAAGAGTGGTGAATGGATGAAGAATATGCATTGATTGTAGAAAGTTAAATTCTGCTACAGGGAAAGATCACTTTCCACTACCATTCATTGATCAAATGTTGGAGAGGATAGCAGGTTGTGCTTTCTATTGCTTGTTAGATGGCTATTCAGGTTACAATCAAATAGCAATTGCTCCAGAGGATCAAGAGAAAACGACATTCACATGTCCCTATGGCACATTTGCTTATAGAAGGATGGCATTTGGATTATGTAATACTTCAGCAACCTTCTAGAGATGCATGATGGCCATATTCTCAGATTTGGTGGAAGAAATCATGAATGTGTTCATGGATGATTTCTTAGTCTATGGAAGCTCTTTTGAAGGATGTTTGGAGAACTTCGAGCAAGTTCTTACATGGTGTGAAAAGACAAATCTAGTGTTGAATTGGGAAAAGTGTCATTTTATGGTCAAGGAAGGAATAGTACTTGGACATAGAATATTAGCACAAGGAATTGAAGTGGACAAAGCTAAAGTAGAAACCATTGAAAAGCTTCAATATGCCATCAATGTTAAAAGAGTTCGCAGTTTCCTAAGATATGCAGGATTGTATCAATTGTTCATCAAGAACTTTTCAAAAAATTTTAAACCAATTTGTAAGTTACTTGAGAAAGATTCTCCTTTTGATTTTACTAATGCTTGTAAATTGGCCTTTGACAGGTGGAAAAAAGCCTTGATATCAGCTCCTATAGTTGTATCACCTAATTGGAACCTTCCATTCGAATTGATGTGTGATGCAAGTGATCATGCAAATAGGAGCCGTACTTGGCCAAAGATGGGAGAATAAACTTCATGTCATCTATTACGCAAGCCGAACTCTGAATGATGCACAGCCTAACTATGCCACAACTGAGAAGGAGATGCTAGTAGTAATTTTTGCCTTTGATAAATTCATATCTTATCTTCTTGGTTCTAAAGTTATTGTGTATACAGATCATGCAGCACTAAAGTATTTCTTAAACAAGAAGGACTCAAAGCCAAGGCTCATTAGATGGGTACTTATTTTACAAGAGTTTGACATTGAGATTAGAGATAAAAAAGGATCAGAGAACTTGGTAGCTGATCATCTCTCAAGATTGGAGTTAGAGCACGAAGAAGAAAATGAAATTGAAGAACCAATCCAGGAGCTATTTCCGGATGAGATGTTGTTGGAAATTCAAAGTTTAAATGTACCATGGTTTGCTGACATTGCTAATTTTGTCTTAGGTGGAAAGTTTCCAGAAGAATTCAATAGTTAACAAAGGAAGAAGCTCATATATGGCTCTAAATTTTATCGGTAGGATGATCCGTATTTGTGGAAACTATGCAGAGATGGAATGATAAGAAGATGTGTAGGAAAAGAAGAAACCAATTCAATTTTGCAACACTGCCATGGGATGGTCAATGGTGGTCATTTTGGTCCACAAAGAACTGCTGCTAAGGTTCTTGAAGCATGGTTCTATTGGTCTACACTCTTTCATAATGCTAAAAAGTTTCTACTCAGTTGCAACGCATGTCAAAGGAGTGGCAATATTTTCAAAAAATATGAAATGCTTCAATCTGGAATTCTAAAGGTCGAAATATTTGATGTATGGGGCATAGATTTCATGGAGCCATTTCCTGTTTCAGACGGAAACAAGTATATGCTTGTTTGTGTGGATTATGTATCCAAATGGGTTAAAGCTCAAGCATGTGTTGTAAATGATGCAAGAGTAGTTTGCAAATTCTTGAGGAGACTCTTTGCTAGGTTTGGAATGCCTCGAGCTATCATAAGTGATAAAGGAACATATTTTTGTAACAAGAATATGGAAGCATTGCTAGCTCGTTATGGGGTAAGACAAAAGATCGCCACTCCATACCATCCTCAGACAAGTGGACAAGTGGAAGTAAGCAACAGAGAATTAAAGAAGATACTTGAAAGAACAGTGAGCAAATCAAGAAAAGAATGGGCAAGTTGGATGATGTTTTATGGGCAAATCGAACAGCATTTAAGACACCTATTGGAATGTCCCCACATAGGTTGGTTTATGGAAAAGCATGCCATCTTACTGTAGATATCGAGCATGAGGCCTACTAGGCAATCAAGGTATTAAATTACGACTGTAAGAAATCTGCTGAAAAACAACTTCTACAATTGAGTGAATTGGAACAATAAGAGAGATGGCATATGAAAACTCCAGAATTTATAAAGAACGTACGGAGAGATAGTATCATGCCAAGGTAAAGATTAAGAGTTTTCAAGAAGGAGACCAAGTGTTGCTATCAACTCCAGACTTAGACTATTCCCTGGGAAACTAAAGAGTAGGTGGTCGAGACCGTTTACAGTGAGCCATGTATATCTCTATGGAGCTGTCAAAGTTTGCAACACTCAAGGCAAAAAGGTCAAAGTCAATGGTCAAAGATTGAAAGTCTACCATGGAGGCACATTGGAAAATTCACGCTAATCGGCCTTCTTAACTGATTCAACTCCTTGAAGAATATGATGGTCTAAGCTAATAGACCTAAAAGAGCACTTCTTGGGGGCTCAACCAAGTTTTTCCGTTTTTATTTGTATTTCAAATAGTTTGTTAATTTTCCTTTTAAAAAAAAAGAGAGTTGACATAATAATTCTTTCATGTTGCAGATATAATGGCAGATAAATCATGTTGCAGGAAATAGAAAGCTGGAAACTGTAGCATGAAAACTCATGCTATAGCAAGGCTTCCAAAAAATTGACAACCGTAGCATGAAAACTCATGCCACAGCAAGGCTAAGCAGAAGGGCTTCCAGAATATTGACAACCATAGCATGAAAACTCATGCAACGGCATAGCTAAGCAGAAGGGCTTCTAGAAAACTCACAACCGTAACATGAAACTCATGTCACATCATGGTTTAGCAAAAGATTCCAGAAAGCTCACAACCGTAGTATGAAATGTCATGACATGGCGTAGTTCGTAAGGATATTTTCTGTTCAGAAACCTTATGGCCACATCAGGAATACTCATGACATGGCATAGTTTTTTTTTCACTTTTCAAAAAAAAAAAAAATCTTCATCTTCTTTTCACAATCACAAGAATAGAAATCTTCTCATCCATTTAAAATTGTTTAGATGGTGGTGTAGAAATTTTCATTCCCCACAAAGTTATGACACAGCAAGAATATTTGGGTGATTTCAAATGGTGACCAAACAAATTCTAGCAAAGTTTTGATGACAACTATAGAGAGTTCTTTCTCTCAATATATTTTGTGAATTCCGTTGGATATTGGCTTGAAGCTTTGTGATAAATTTCTATGCTTGTTTCTGGAACTTCATAATTTTTTTTCCTTTTTCTTTTCTAAATTGTGTGCTTATTCTTCATCCATTGGGGACAATGTATGATTTCAATGTGGGGGAGGGTTGTTCTTGTGCTGTTACGGTGTTAAAATTTTTGCGAATCATGCTTAACTATTTCAATGTCTTTCTTTCAATTTCTAACTCCTTGATACTTGTTTCGAATACCTCTTAGTTAGCATGCATTAGGGGTTGAGTTGGAAAGCATGAAAAGGAGCGAGTGTGATTAGCCTTTGTTTTTAAAATTTTGTTTAAGTATCTCATTGATTTTGATGATTAAATTGAATGAGGGTCTGCAATATTTGATACAATGAACCTTTTGTGAGTATTTGAGCCAAGAGTATTTTCTTTTCCTTGCTCACATTTTTCTTTGTTGAGTGATGTCAAATAGGCCATGTTTATTCTAGAACTTTCTTTGTTATGCATGTCGAGATCACAGTGTGAATTCATGCTTTGAGATGATAAGGGCATTTAGGATGAACTGTTTAAACTTTTTAAAAAGCTTACCGTCTATACATATACCCCTAGTTGACCAGTTTGAGCCTTGATATTTCTTTGTTTTTAACACCACATCATTAGCCTAAAACCGTTCTTTTTGTTTACCATCGTTGAACCATTTTGTCAAGAGTATGTGGGAATGAAATGCATGATAAAATTGCTGTCATTTCTACAGGAAAGAACCACTAAAGACAAAAGCAACGAAGAAAAAAAAGTGTGAAAATTTTTTTTTTTGAGAAAAAGTGAAAAAGTATTCCCTGTAAAGTTTGAAAAAAGTAAATGTTCTCTATGTATACAAAATGGTCCAACTAAGTGTGAAAAAAAAGAGAGGATATCGATCTTGAAAAGAAAGTGGTTCTAAAATGTACTTGTGTTGCTTTTGACTCTTGTAAGGAAGTTTCTACACATCTTGAGTTGTGTAGCCTAAATTTTCCTTTTGTTTATCTACCTTTACCTAAGCCCCGATACAACCTGTTTAAGTCCCTTTGATTCTTGCATGGATTCATACTTGTTAATGGTAGAGATGTGATATATAAGCAAGCCTGTGGTAATAACATGTTATATTTGATTAGAGTGCTAAATGAACCCCTAAACACTTTGAGTGATTAGAGTGCAACCTGTGAGAGGTGATCAAATTTTGTGCATTTGATTTTTGATAAAATTGTTGGGATTAATGAGATGCTTATGTTTTGTGAAAAAAAAAGGCTATGAGTATTTGTTCTTTGACTTGTCATTCCAACCTTGATTTCTAATGTGTGATAACTTTGGATTGTTAGCGAATGGGTTGAAAAAGAGAAAGAAATGGAGCAAAAGATGTTGAGTTAATGTATACATAAGGACAAGCATGATTTAGGTGTGGGGGAATTTGATAGGGGTTAAAATGTCCTTTTTTATTGTTAATATTTTCTCATTATTATTGTGATTTTAAGGAACATTATTTGATGTTTGTTATGTTTTTGTTGTAGAAATGGAAAATGTTAATTCGGAGGAGAAATTGATAAAAGAAAAAAAGAAAAACTATATTGAAGAAGAAAAGAGAGAAAATTTTAGAAAATACCAAGTCTTTGCATTAGGTGTTGACTTGGACAATGTAGGAAACCAAATCAAAGAACGTAGTGGAATTTTTAAAATTTTATTAGTTTCTTCCAAGGATCCATATGAAGTGGAGTCAAACCGGTAGGTGGAATTCATACATTTTCTAGTAACAGTAGAAGATCATATGTCGAATGCCGAGTCACAAGCAAAACCAGTCTAGCCTTGCCTCTATGGTATCCACATGATCATCTCCAAGTCTCAAGCTAATTGTCAAACAAGTAACTAAAGAAAGAAATAACAAAATCTTTTAGTGCTAGCTAAGATTTTGTTACTTGGTTTTTCCCTTAAGTTTTCAACTCAAGGATTGGTTTTCTTTCAAGCTCTTAGCTTAAAATTTGTTTTGTTCTTATTTCTCAAATAAGGAGTGGCATTTTATTGAACAAGAGAAGACTAAGGAACAATAATTCATGAACTAAAGAATAGCTAAGATTTTGTTCCAGCAAAGAAAGCTTAAATAGAAAGCTCTCAAATAGAAACTGTCTCTTCAGCTATCCTCCAATTGCATTCAATTATTCATCCATGTGAACAGCTGACTTTTCACATTTCATATTCCAGAAACTGAATTGCAATATGTTGCACATGGTTGCCTTTTCATTTTCCAATAAATGGTTGCCTTTTCATTCTCATAAAATGAATTACAATGTATTACATATACAGTCATGGCTACCTTTTCATTTTCCAATAATAATATCCATTGTCATTATTATTTAATTAATAAATCTAAAACTCATTTTGGATTTATTAATATTAATAGAACCAAAATCTTTTGGCCTTAAATCCAAAACTGTTTTAAAACAAAACCCAATAGATTCCTATTCTCAATAGGATTCTTAAATTAACCAAAATTTCATCACATGAATTTTGCATTTCTTTTGGATACGATCTAAGTGTGCGACCCAATGGGTTATCATAACGTTCGTATTGACATAAAATATATTATATGCCAAAAGTAATGAGCGGTGTCTAGCAACACATCAATACTACCCAAATCATGAGAACATTAGTAATTCGTCATTACATTTCTTGTGATAGGCATTACCGTATAATTAAATTCCTTTGCCCTAGATATTATGATTGAACATGATCCTTGGAGCGTGTCATGCTCATATAGTTCAATTTTTGAATTTCTTGATTCCCGAGTAGACACATCTAAGCAAATGAGCCCGATATCACATATCGACTCATTTTGAGCATGGCCATGCATTTTTATGGTCTTACGCAACCAAGGGGCCCAAAGATATCACTCCCATTATATAGGAGGGGCAAATCCTTTCTTGATCAATCAGCATCCCACTACATGATTTATTACATATCCAATTACTACTTTTATAGTTCACCTTTTTACAGGTAACATTTAGTAGTATCAAAACATGTAACTCCTCATGATGGGATCTCTGAGTATATCAAGTCTAAGGATTATTTACACTATCATCACTATGAGAAATATTATGACACTTTATATAATAATCCATGTAGTATTTCTCATGGCGGGCCTATCCAGTACATAGTTCTCTAACATACACTTATGTGTTGACTTGATATCTCCTATCATGAACCATTTCATCAGTCACTACACATACTAGTCTTAATGCATTATCATTGTCCCATTTAATGATAATACTCGACTAGGGATAATTTTAGAATAATTGAATTCTTGGGACATTATTATGTTTATTTCATAAAACACAGATATAAGATAAACATAATAATTAGTCCCATTAATTATGAACATTATGATATAATATATGCATATACCATCATCATATGATTAATTCTTAGTGCATAATCCAACAGACAATTTGTATCAAAAAGGCAAACTTCTTACGGGACAAAACAAAACAAGAAAGACAAAACAAAAAGAGAGAAGAAGAAATCAAGGTAAAGGTGAAATTTTAGAGGCAACAAAAGAAAACAAAAAGGTAAGAAAGAGGTTGACTTGTAGTAAAATTGTGAACAAGACAAAAGTCCAGCCACTTTTGGACTTTGGCTAAAGGGAATATAAGAAAAAAAATGAGAGGAGGACAGAAGGGATGAATACGGTGGCTCCTTAGAGAACCATTGGAGATTTGCTTAGGAAATAGCTGAAGCTATTTCCAATGCAATAGGGGGCTGTTAGGATTTCAATTATTATTGTTATTCTTAAGAACATTTTTAGTTTACATTTTTGGATCATATTAGAATAGAATTTCATTTTTTAAAAAAGTGTGAATAACAAGCATTCTTTACACTGTGTGAAGAGAGTTTTCTTGTTAACTTTTCTTGTTATTTATGATGTTTGGATTTGTTTTCTTCATTTCTTTATTTTGTCTTTTATTTTTAATATGGGTGGCTAAAACCTTTTTAGGGTTCTTATTCCAATTTGAGCATGTGCTTATTGTGATTAATGTAGGTTGTTAGCTCTGATTCATTGGTTATTGTTGTGCTTAATGTCATTTTAGGTTTGATCACCCTAAGATTGAATCGACACTATAGAACTTGATTGAGAGATAGGTTCTGTAGGATTAGGCAATAACCTGTTAATAGCTTAATTAGTTGAGAGACAATTAAGTGGTTAATATTGATTAAAAGGTGGTGCATTCAAATTGGAGTTAAAAGACATTAGGTTGGTGAAAGCCGTCAAACTTAGTGTTAATTAATTATTAGTTAATCATAGGTACTATTTGAGAGGAGGATCTATGGTTCTTAAGATCCCTTCAAGATAGATTAGAGTTAACATAGACCTTGCTGGTTAATCAATCTTAATAAATGGTCAAAATTGAGAACAAGAATCCTAGTTTTTGCATTTGATTGAATTTAGTTTTTACTTTGATTAGTAATTTTAGTTCAAAACTTGATTTCATGTCTAAACAAACAAACATAGTGAGTATTTCAATAATCAGTTTTAAAAATTCTATGTGGGACGATATCTTAATTTACTACTTGACACGACTTTGTGCGCTTTCAGAAAATAGCACGTCAATTAACACCGGCCGAGCTTGGCCAGATGGATAAATTTATGTGAGGAATTGTTAGGATTTAGACCATCTCCTTCAGCTATTAAAAAGGGTAGACTAAATGTGGGCTGTTTGGATTAGGCATTTGATAATGATTTACTAGAAGATGCAAGCGAGAAGAGCTACATCCAACGGGCACGTATATATTTGATGATATTATTGGTGATCTGCTATTTTCGGACAAGTCCAGTTATCAGGTGCCTCTATTATGTTTGTTAATGCTAGTAGATCTTGAGGTTACACAGACATATAGTTGGGGTAGTGCAGTACTGGTTTCCCTATATCAAAATTTGTGTGACACTACCACAGCTACGGCCACTGAGATAGCAGGCCAACTAGTCTTGTTACAGGTAAATATATATTCACGGAATCTGATTTCGGACTAATCTCGATTAAATTATAGTCTTTTTAGTTATTTTAACTATTTGAATATTTACATACTTATCTCGATTAAATTATAATTTTAATAGTTATGGGCTTGGAAGAGGATACCTATTGTCAAATTGGGCCGTCATAATTTGGTTGATGATTTTCAATTCCCATATGGCTTGAGGTTCGTAATATTGAACAGTTCCTACTTGGGCGCAAGCATATCACTCTCCACATTGGCACAATGATTGTAATTGTAGGTGAAGTGGACATTTTGATGTGTCTAGAGTCCCTACACACGTCTTGCGCACATATCGAGATCAGTTGACCAGCTTTCGATTCGAACAGGTACCATTTTAACACATGGAGCATGATTAGATGAACAATTTTTTTAAAAATCTAAGTTAAGTCATAATGATATTTTCATTTCTATTGTTTTAGTTTATATGGCTGCCTTATTCAAATGAAATTCTGCAAGCACTCCCGCCACAATGCACAGCGGGTCATGAGATTTGACTATCCGTAGTGTATCTTATATATTGGAACATCACCGAACCCCATGTGTTGTATCATACTTTATGATAGTTCAGAATGTTCCAACCCATTCCTATGCCGGTGCAACTGGATCGTTTTGACAATATTCATAGTACGGGTTGCCGAGGGAGGACAAATACTAATTAAGTGGTCACACATCAAGTGTATGTAGACATGTGGGCCAATAGGCATGAGTTGGTTCGGTTGGGTGATGTTGTGTATAATCCATCAATTCCATCCCATGATTACTTGTCATGGTACAGGTCTCATACGATTATATACATTTCTAACTCGTCCCGTTCTGATGCAACACTTGAGGGCTTTCAAGGCACTAATTCTACGTTAGAGTATTTGGTACGCGTTTTTATTTTTTTATGTACGTTGGTTATGTTACTTCCCTACGATGTTTAATGATATTTTTTTCCCAGATAGACACGATATCCCGCATCTACCATTTGTCTTTGAATCATATATCACACTATAAAACTTCGAATGAAGATCGATTTGCAATAGAGGTACGAGATATGGCTACCGAGTCAATGCGTGTGGTTCGAAAGTCTCGCAGATTAGATATTAGCCCACTACAGAGCAGGGATCAAGACATGCAGCATGTTATGGACTCGCGGCATTACTAGACAGCCTAGGAATGCTCAAGGCCGTAGGCAAGGTGGTAAAGGGTTTCGACTCCATCAATGTGACATACTTAATCCTTTAGGTGGTTCCACACTGTCGAATTCACTTTAGCCTAGTACATCTACGCAGCCCACTCCACATGTATTTTTTTCATCGACTATCTTTGATACGGTCGATCAACCATCCTCTAGTGTCTTCCACTCTTAGAGATACGCAGTCCAATACATATTTCTGCAGAGCCAATGAATGAGGAGGATGGTTATGAGGACGATGATGATGACGATGACGTAGATGAATACATAGATATACGTGAACAAATACATCTAACTGTGACCCAAGAAGAACAAATTGTAGGTTTACGTAGATCTAGGAGAACTATTAGACCTACTACTTGTGGTACGCATGAAAAACTTAGAGGACATAGATGAATGGAAATTTGTTTAAAACTTTGAGGACATAAATTTGGAAAGTTGTGTAATACTAATCTATAGTTCACTTTGCATAATTCAATCCTTTATGCATTTATCCATGCTATTAAAAATGAGATGCGATTTAGAAATGATAGCATTAAAATGCTAGTAAGCAGATTTTCTCGTTGCTAGTAGGGGTATACTGCGAGGGAAAGCCATTTTCTCATGATTTTCTTTCAGGAATTGGATCAAAGATTCTAGTACTTAAGCACATAGTTGTGAAAGAAAATAGTTCTTCTAGGCATATTGTTTGTCCATGTTTCTGGTGTACTACATCACGCTTATTTGCAAGATTATTTAGGTGGTCCAAAGAACCATTTATTAACACCAAAGAACATTGAATGTTGAATGTTGAGTGTTTTCTTTTCGTATCTACATCATGTCCATGTTGAATGTTCTTTGGACCACCATTTATTTAGGTGCTCCGAAGAACCATTTAAGTCTCTTTGTCCGGGATTGAATGCCAAACCAATATAAAAGTCTAAATAAATTTGAAATGATGGTCATTAACCTTTTATATGGTCTATTTAGGTTTTCCATTCCCCTATAAAATGTGTAAGAATAAGTTAGGATATTGCCATTTAGGACGAAAAAATATAATAGAGAGAATATAAAAGAAAAATTGCCGAGTCATAAGTTCATTACATGATTTTGTGTAAAATAACAAAAATAGAAGTTTGCAGACACATTTAAGTAATTTTCCTATCTTTTTTTTTGTGGTTTCATTAATATTCATAATAAGCTTCCTTGGTATCTCGAATAAATAAAATAGGTAATTTTGTGCAAAATAATAAAAATAGGAGTTTAGAGACACAATTAAGTAATTTTTTATTTGTTTTGTTTCATTAGTCTTCATAATAAACTTTCTTGATATCTCGATGTTCATTAGGTGATTTTGTGCAAAATAATAAAAATAAAAGTTTACAGACACATTTAAGGGAATTCCATTTTTTTAGTTTCATTAGTCTTCATACTAAGCTTTCTTGATATCTCAAAAAAAATAGAATAGGTGATTTTGTGCAAAATAATAAAAATAGAAATTTAGAAACACATTTAAGTAGTTTTCCTTTTTTTTCAATTTTTTCCCCAAATCCAATAAAATAGTAATTACAAAAGAAAAATTAATTAACCAAATGTTGCCATGGTTGCATTTGGCAAATGCGGCTATCACAAAGATGGAAGAAAATAATTTACCACCCCCCCCCCCCCACCTCTCCCTCCAAAAAATTTCCCCTTTTTTTTTCCCAACTGACTTTGGGAAATAACTCTCACTTGAATTAATAAATTCAAAACTGTTTCGGATTTATTAACACAAAACCAAAACTATTTAGTATCCAAAACCAAATACTAATTTAAACCAGAAACCGTAGAGTCCTATTCGTAATAGGATTTTTAAATTAACCAAAATTCATCACATCAATTTTACACTTCTTTTGGATACGGTCTAGGTGTGCAACCCAATAGGTTCTTATAACGTTGGCAATGATATAAATTTATTTTATGCCATAAGCATTAAGAGGTGTCTAGCAACACATCAATGCTACCTAAGTTATAAGAATGTTAGTAATTCAACATTACTTTTCTTGTGATAAATGTTACCGTGTGTTGGATTATGCCCTAAGGACCAATCATGTGATGATGGTTTAGGCATATATTATATCATAATGTTTATGATTTATAGCAATTTATTATTATGTTTATTTCCATATCTACACTTTATTAATAAATAAAATAATGTCCCAAGAAATTAATTATTCTAAAAATATCCCTAGTCAAGTATTATCATTAAATGGGTCAATGATAATACATGAAGACTAGTATGCGTAGTGACTGATGAAAATTGTCATGATATGTGATATCAAGTCAACACATAAGTACATGTTAGAGAACTATGTACCAAATCAATCCGTCGTGAGAAATGCTACATGGGTTATCATATGAAGTGTCATAAGCATTTCTCATAGTGATGATGGGGTATGTGATCCTTAGACTTGAGGTCACCAAAGATCTCAACATGAGCAGTTGCATGTTTTGATGCTACTAAACGTTACTTATAATAGAGTAAACTATAAAAGTGGCAATTGGATATGTAATGAATCATGTAGTGGGATGTTAAGTGATGAAGAAAGAATTTGCCCCTCCTATATAATGGGAGTGATATCTTTGGGTCCCTTGATCAAGTGAGACCATAAAATGCATGGCCGTGTTCAAATGAGTCAATATGCGATATCGAGCTCATTTGCTTAAATGTGTCTACTTAGGAATCAAGAAATGCAAAGATTGAACTATACGAGTGTGATACACTCCATGACTCATTTTCAATCAAGATATTTAGGGCAAAGGGATTGAATTACATGGTAAGATCTATCACAATAAGAGTAATGTCGAATTACTAATATTCTTATAACTTGGGTAGCATTGATGTGTTGCTAAACACCGCTCAATGTTTATGGCATAAAATAGGTTTTATGTCATTGCCAACGTTATAAGAACCTATTGAGTCACATACTTAGATCTTATCCAAAGGAAGTATAAAATTCATGTGATGTATTTTGGTTAATTTAAGAATCCTATTACGAATAGGACTCTATATGGATTCTGGTATAAACCGGTATTTGGTTTTGATTTCTAAATAGTTTTTTTTTGTGTTAATAAATCCAAAACAGTTTTGGATTTATTAATTCATGTAATGGCCAAAAATTAGAAGCAAAATAAGAATGGGATTCTTGTTTTAGCAACTAATGAAATTTGGAAAGCTGAAATTTAGAAAGTTTCTAAATAGATTAGAACTTGGGGTTTAAGTAAAACTCTTTTGCCCTAATATTTTTCTATATATTTGGACATAAACTTCAGTAGCCTCTAACCAAGATGTGAACAACAAAGTTGCACGTTCTCTTGCTACATTAAATGACCAAAACAATTTTTCTTGGTGAAGAAAAAATTCTGCAGCAAAACACAAAACCAAAACCCAAATCTATCTTCTTGATTTCGGCAAATCAATTTTGGCCCTTTTCTTGAGAAGATTTGCAGCCGAATTTTCCGCAACATAAGAAGTCTTACTGCTGCTCTTTATAAGAAAAACCAGCCACTTTTTGTGTGGAAAGAGCAAGAAAAACCAGATCTTAAAGAAGCTTCAAAAACTGAAACCAGAAGCAAAGTTCCAAGGCTAGCACCAACGGTTCTTTGTTGCTTCTTCCTTAGTTAATTGTGCGAAAATTAACTTGGGACTTGGAGATGATCATGTGGATACTGTAGAGGCAAGGCTCTTTTGGGTGTTGCTATGCTTTGACAAGCAAACAACTCTACATAAGAAAGATCATCCACTACCGATAAAAGGTAAACCTCTTCACGACCGGTTTGAAATCACATCGTAAGAATCCTACGAGAAAATCAAAAATTTTAAAATTCCACTACGTGTCATGTTTGATTTCCTATAGTGGTATCAAAGCAACTTACAAAAGCTCAAATTGGTTTTATGTGAAAACATGTTTATTTTCTTAAATTGTTTATCAATAAGCATGCAGAAAATTTAGATTATGTGAAGTTGTTCATTAAATTTTAATTTGTGAAGTTGTTCATTAAACATATATAATATGTTTATGTTTATTAAATCAATTTAGGGTATGCTTTAATGTGTTATTGCTGGATTTGAATAATATAAGATATATGTGTGTGTGTGTGTGTGTGTGATATTTATATGAAATCAAACATGTGATATATAATTGTTTTGCAATTTTGATGTAATATTCAAAAATTTATTTTGCACATATACATGATTTCGGTTTTAGGGTTTTGCCAAATAGCACATGAGTTTTGGATTTTTTTGTGACTGGCCGAAATTCAATATAAATGATATATTAAGCTGAGGCCAACAATACATATGATATATTATTCACAAAATTGTTCATGATCAAAGTATGGCTGAAAATCATAGCTTGACCCAAACTTTCCATACGTAGCATATTGTTCGACACCCTAAAATTTGATTTAATACTAATTTTCATACATTAATTAGATTAACAAATTTAAATGTTAAATATGAATGACAATTATTCGTGACATGCACATAATGTGATATTTGAGCATGGTACATAGTTATAGCCCTTAGCCCAATGTGATTGGATATATTTTGTATTGGTTTTAGTTAAATATTACTTGCGAGTCATGCCTTGCTCAATTTTCTGGTTGTATATTCTTTTCTTATCTAACTCCCCTCAAATGTAACTCGAGGTTTCTCTAAAGATGTAATAGTTAAATTAGAGATAGGATTAGACTAGGAATGAAAGAGGTAATGAGTTGGCAACCATACAAAAAGTACCAAAGAGGCACTTGGAGAAGATGCAGATACCCTTAGGTTGACCTTATAGTTCTCTTATTGGCTTGAGAGAACTTATAGTTTGGGCTATAACTATGATACTTTTATTTTATTGTTATTGTATAAGATGCATGCAATATATGTTTATTGGTTAAATGCATGATGAGATCATGATTGTAATAATTAGTTAGTAAATTATGTGATTAATTGAACTAATAATTACCGTAACCAATTCAAATTAAATGGTGAGAATTTAACAAATCCTTCAAATGAATATTAAGTCTAAGATGCCTTCCAATGCCTAGTACTCGTCAAGGCTTTGATTGATCACGTATAGGTTTGCCAAAGCAAGGTGCCATGGTCAATCTTAGCGAGACGCAACAGGATAATAGTAATATTCGACAGCTAATCATTGAGTTTGACTTAACTAGGTGGACTCAATAAAGTTGAGACCTAGAGGTATAGAGTTGGGCGTTGGCTTATTAGACAAGCTAGAACAAGAGTTGTTCATCCAACTATCCAAGAGTTGTATGGGATACAATTGGCAAGTGTTGTCTACCTAAATAGTTGGGTTTTGGGTGATTAGCCAAAGCTAACTCTAAATTAGGTCAAATGTGGATCTTGACCCACTAGAAAATTAATTGGATTAATCTTTCCAAATTATATTAAGGGTTATTAATTTGAGAAAAATAGTGGGAGTCGTAGGAAATCAAATACAGCACACAGCAAAAATTTAAAATTTTTATTCCCTTCAAGGATCCTTACGAAGTGATATCAAACCGGTAATGAAGGATTTTACTTTATCGATAGCGGTAGAATTTCTTGCGAAGATTGTTGATCGTTGAACTACCTGAAAAACAACACAGTTTTTTCCTCTATGGTATTCACACGATCATCTCCAAGTCTTAAGTTAATTGTCACACAATTAACCAAAAAAAGACACAGCAAAAATTCGTGAGTACAAACAATAGAATTTCTACTTTCGGTTTTCAGGATTCAAGCTTCGGTTTTCTCCTTGTTTCTTTGACAAGGAAGTAGTTGCTATTTTTCTCTAAAGAAGAGCTGAAGTGTTTATTTTGTTCTTGAAAAGACGGCTACTATTTCTTCTCAAGAAAGAGCCGAAAAGGATTTTCTAAATAAGACAAGAAGGATAGGTTTTGGAGGTTTCTTTTTGCTGTAAAATTTTTATTCTATTACCAATTTATAGCATCAAGAAAAGCATCAAAAGCAATAAAAGACTTGATTCAAAGAGACTTACGTTGGGGTATACATGAGGTACTTGAGTGGTGGAAAAATGGAGAATAGTGCTTTAGGAATGAGCTCAAAATTGCAGTGTCCTACGTTGTTCATCAGATCAATATATGTGATATAGCCCACTAAGGACAACATAGATGCAGTTCCATTCAACAATGTTGTCACTATCAGTACTATAAATAGCAAAAAATAGGATATATGCTCCTCAAATAGATGAATTACAGCTGCACGAAAAACTGATTTTCAGTTTTTGATGCAACAAGAATAACGTGATTTTGTTGCTCACATTAGGGTTGTGTAGCTGCTGAAATTATAAGTCCAAACACATAGAAATAGATTAGGGTAAATTTTTTCTAAAAAGTTTTACTTGAACGACAAATTCTAATCTCTTTTGGAACTTTCTAAATTTCAGTGTGCTGCTAAAACAAGAATCCCATTCTATTTTGGCTTTCTAATTTTGGTTTTCACATAAATTAATGAATTCAAAAATGTTTCAAATTTATTAACACAAAACCAAAATGATTTAGCCATAAATCCAAATACCGCCTTAAATCAGAAAACCTTCTAGAGTCCTATTTACAATAGGATTCTTAAATTAACCTTCTTGAGTCCATGCAAATGAACAATTTCTTTAAATAATAAATCAGTAATGTGTGATGCATCATTCGTTTTGTTGCATGCAATGAAATGAGCCATTTTAGAAAACCTGTCGACAACCACCAAAATTGAATATTTTTCATGTTTACTTCTTGACAAGCCCAAAACAAAATCCATTGAAAGATCAACCCATGGCTCTTTTGGAATTGGTAAAGGTGTGTATAAGCCATGAGGTTTTACTTTTGATTTGGCCTTTTTGCAAATGATGAAATTTTCACAACATTACTTTTCATTTTTGGCCAAAATAAATGCTCTTGCAAAATTGCCAAAGTCTTGGCTATACCAAAGTGTCGCATAAGGCCTCCATCGTGCGTTTCCCTTACTAACAATTCATGCAAAGAAGAGTTAGGAATGCAAGACTTTGATTCTTTACCCATCATGCTTAAAAAAATTCCTCAAAAGAACCCTTTTCACAAGCTTGGAACAATTGACTAAAATCAAATCATAACGATACAACTCTTTAATTTGTTCAAAGCCAAGTATCTTAGATTCAAGAGAAGAAAGCAAGGCATACCTCCTAGAGAGTGCATCAGCTACAACATTTTCTTTACCTTTCTTATATCAGATGATATATGGAAAGGTCTCAATGAAATCCATCCATCTTGCATGCCTTTTGTTGAGCTTATGTTGGCCTTTCAAAAACTTCAATGATTCATGATCAGTGTGGATCACGAACTCCTTAGCCCATAAGTAGTGCAGCCATGTCTTCAAAGCTAAGACCAATGCGTACAATTCTTTGTCAAAGGTAGGGCAGTTGAGAGTTGGCTCACTTAACTTTTCACTAAAATATGCGCCGGGCCTTTCTTCTTGCATCAAGATAGTGCCTATCCTAATACCTAAGGCATCACATTCAATTTCAAATGTTTTGTCAAAATTAGGCAAAGAAAGCAAAGGAGCATTAGTTAAATGAAATTTCAGCTTTTGAAAAGCTTGCTTTTGTTCTTCATCCCATTTGAAACCCACATTCTTCTTAATGACCTTGGTCAATAGTGCAACCAAAGTGCTAAAGTTCTTGACAAATCTCCTATAAAAGCTTGCAAGACCATGAAAATTTTTCATTTCACTAACACTTTTGGGAGTTGGCCATTCTTGAATTGCTTTCACCTTTTCCATGTCAATTGAAATACCATTGGCCCTTACAATATAACTAAGAAAATTAACCTCATTAGTGCAAAAGGTGCACTTCTTCAAATTGGCATAAAGTCTCTCCTTCCTGAGCACACTTAAAACACACGTTAGATGTTCAAGATAGTCATCCAAACTTCTTTAGTACACCAAAATATCATCAAAATAGACAACCACAAACTTTCTAATGAATTTACACAAAACATGATTCATTAAATGCATGAAAGTATTAGGAGAGTTAGTTAGGCCAAAAGGGCATCACTAACCATTCATACAAACCATGTTTTGTTTTGAAAGTGATTTTCCATTCATCACCCTTTTTCATTCTAGTTTGATGGTAACCACGTTTCAAATTAACTTTCGAAAAGATAATTGCTCCATATAACTCATCAACCAAATCATCTAATCGAGAAATAGGATGGAGATATTTTGCCGTTATGTTGTTCATGGCACGAAAATCTATGCACATCCTCTGCGATCCATCTTTCTTTGGCACCAACAAAACTGGCACAGCACAAGGGCTCAGGCTCTCTCGAACCCATCCCTTGTCCATTAATTCTTCAACTTGCCTTTGAAACTCTTTGATTTCTTTGGGACTCATTCTATAGGCAGGCTTGTTTGGAATTGTTGCTCCCGGCCGGAACAAAGTCGATTTGATGCTCAATACCACGAAGTGGTGGTAATCTTTTTGGAACCTCCTCGAGAAACACATCTTCAAATTTCTGCAAAATAGAAAAAATTCTGTTTGGTAATTTACTGGCCAAATCATTAGTGGTCAAATGAGCTTCCTTATGCAAAAGTAGCACAAAAGGTGATGGAGAATTTAGAGCACTCCTAATCTAACTTTTTTTTTTGCAAATACACACAAAAAAAAATCTTTTTCACTCAAGTGCTTCTTTTCTCTTCTTTTTGCTCTTTTTCTTTTCACTCTTTTTTTCACTTAGCTCTTTCTTTTCACTCAAACTCTCTTCATTCTCTTTTTTTCTCACCCTCTTTCTTTTGCTCACTTATGTTTTTTTGCATCTTATTGTGACCTCACTTGATCTTCATAAATTTGACTAGGAGTCATAGGTACAAGAGTTACATTTCTTTGATTATGAACAAAAGAGTACTTGTTGGTAAGACCATTGTGACTAGCACATCTATCATACTATCATGGCCTCCCCAACAACAAATGGCTTGCTTGCATAGGAACCACATCACAAATCACCTCATCTTCATATTTCCCAATGAGAAATGGCACCTATTCATGCTTGGAAACGCAAACTTCTCCACAATCACTAAGCCATTGGAGCTTGTATGGCTTTGGGTGCTTTGTTATTGGCAATCCTAACTTTTTAACCATAGAGACACTAGCCACGTTAGTACAACTTCCACCATCAATTATAACACTACATACCTTCCCATTAACGTAGCATATTGTGTGGAAAATTTTATCCCTTTGTGCCTCGTCGTCCTCCTTGACTTGCATATTAAGGATTCGCCTAGTGACCAACAATTCACAATGGATTGGTAACTCCTCCTCATCTAATTCTACAAGAGATGGCATGGAATCTGATTCTTGCTTGTCCTCCGTCTCATATTATCCATCATCCCTTATCACCATTGCAAGCTTATTTGGACATTGGCTTGCAATATGACCCCTGCCTTGACACTTGAAACATTTAATGTCACAAGTTCGAGAGATAGATAATTCATTTTTGCCTTTCGATATCCTTTCTTTTGGGATTGTTTTGGCTGACTTTAAGAAAGTTGTAGGCTTCTCCTCCTTCTTAGAAGTACTTGTCTTCCAAGTACTTTGACGTGTACTGCCCCCCCCCCCCCCCTTGAGTTGTTGCTTCATTTTGACAACCGTGTGTACTATATATTGCAACTCCATATATGGTATATTTCAACTCGATCTTGGATGTCATGGTTCAAACCATTCAAAAATCTTGCCATGGTTGATTCTCGATCCTCCTTTATTTCCTTGAAATAATCTTCCACACTTTTGTTTTCTTGCCCAAGGCCTTGAAACTTGTTGTAGGGGTCTCGATAGTAATGGTTAGACACAAATATCTTTCTCATGATTGCTTTCATTTCCTCCCAAATCTCCACAGGTCTTTCACCATTTCTTCTCCTACTTATCACAAGTTGATCCCACCATGTTAATTCATAATCGAAAAATTCAGTGACAGTGAGTTTTACTTTTTTGAGATCGGAGTAGGGTGGCAATCAAATACAAATTTTATCTTTTTCTCCCATTCAATATAGGCCTCCGGATCGGATCTTCCTTGAAAATGAGGGATTTTCATCTTGATGGCACTAAGGTTGTTGTCTTCACTTTGTTTCCTCCAAGTTGGTCTTCTACTGCGCCCAAAAGATTCCCTATCAAACTCATCATCAACTTCATCAAGCTCTTCATCTTTACCCTTTGTGTTCTACATCTCTTTGGGTGTTGTTGGTGTTGGAAACCAAGTACATCAAACAGCGAAATTTTAAAATTCGGTTTCCTTCTAGGATCCATACGAAGTGAGATCAAATCGGAGTTTAGAGCTTGTACCTTGTTGGTATCGGTAAAACCAATTTTTTAAGATCGTTGTTTGTCGAATGACCAGCAAAACCAATTCATCTTCACCTCTATGGTATCCACATGATCAATCCAAGCCTCTAGTTATTGTCACAAAAATAACTAAAAATGAGCAAGCAAATCCAATGTGCTAGCTTTAGAATTTTGCTTTTGGGTTTCTCAAAAATTCACTCAAGGTTTTTCGGTTTTTCTCTTGTTTTCTTACAAGAAGTTGGTGGCTTTTTTTCTCTTATTTTCTTACAAGAAGATGGCAGCTGTTTTTCTCTAAAGAATAGCCAAAGGTTTTCTTATTTTCCACCTAAGGTGGCTGGCCGAAAATCCCACTATATATAGAAGGAGATTAAGGTAAAACTCTTGCCAAATTCTAATCTGTTTGGAATTTATAGATTCAATAAATCTATTGACTTCCAAACACAAGAATCCCATTCAAAATTGGACTTCTAAATTTGTATTTTAATTAATAAATCCAAAACTATTTCGGATTCATTAATACTAAAATCCAAACCCATTTAGGCTTTAATCCGAATACCGCCTTAAACCAGAAAATCCTATAGAGTCCTATTCATATTAGAATTCTTAAAATTAATCAAAAATCCATCATATGAATTTTACACTTCTTTTGGATATGATCTAAGTGTGCGGCCCAATTGGTTCTCATAACATTGGCCATGACATAAAATTTATTTTATGCCATAAGCAATGCGCGGTGTCAGCAACACATCAAAACTACCTAAGTTATAAAAATGTCAATAATTTGACATAACCTTATCTTATGATATATGTTACATGTAATTCAATCTTTTTTCCCTACAAACCTTGATTGAACACGACCCGTGTAACATGTCATGCTTGCATAATTCAATCTTTATATTTCTTGATTCCCAAGTAGACTCATATAATCAAATGAGCCTGATATCACATATCAACTCATTTGAGCACGGCCATGTGTTTTATGATCTCACTCAATCCAAGGGCCGAAAGATATCACTCTCGTTATTCGGAAGGGCAAATCTTATCTTGATCACTCAACATCCCACTGCATGATTCATTGCATATCCAATTACCGCTTTTATAGTTCACCATATTATGGGTAACATTTGGCAACATCAAAAAATGCAACTCCTCATGCTGGGATCTTTGATGACCTCAAGTCTAAGGATTACATACATCATCATCACTACAAGACATGCTTATGACACTTGTATAATAATCCATGTAGCACTTCTTATGGTAGGTCGATCCAGTACAAAGTTCTCTAACATGTACCTATGTGTTGACTTAATATCTCATATTATGACACATGTCATCAGTCACTACACATATTAGTCTTAATACATTATCATTGTCCCATTAGATGATAATACTTTATTAGGGATAATTTTCGAATAATTAAATTCTAGGGACATTATTATATTTATTCATGATACGCATATATAGAATTGAATATAATAATACTTATGAATTGCCATAAATTATAAGAATAATGATAGAATATATGCCTAAACAATCATCTCATGTGTGGTCTTTAAGGCATAATCCAACAGTTGGTGGTGTGTGAACGAGCCATTTGAGATTCCACCTCCAATTGATCAATTCTTTTATGCAAGGGTTCAATCTCATGTTGTAGCAATCTTCTCATTTCTCCCATCAAGGGTTGGATTTGTAATTTTTGTTGATGATTCTCTTTATTGGCATGGTGAGACATTTTGGAAATCCTGCAATTAAATGGTTAAAAAAATCCTCACAAATAGTAATCACTCCCTTACGTGTTTTTACTCTCAAGATTTTTTTTTTTGTTGTGGTCACTCACACTCAAATTTTGTCAGAAACGAGGTTTACACTCGTTATCTCTCTTAAGGTTCTTATTGAACTTACTTGAACAATTATCAAGTGAGAGTGTGACTTTCACAACTAAAACTCAGCAAACAATTTTTATTTTTTTTATGTTCTTTTAAGTTGTGAATTTGACTGCACTAAGAAATAAGAGAAGATAACAACTTGAAAGACAGAGAAAGATAAAAAGAACAGTAAACTAGATGAACAATAGAATTTTATCCAAGGTTGATTGAGAAGAACTTTGTTGATGAATCTTTTGGCAACCTAGATCACAAGAGAAAAATAATATTAGATCTCAAAGGAATCACAACTTCAAGAAATGAAATTTTTTTGTGTTCACTTCTGCTTCTTCTTTTGTTTTTTTAAATATTCGGCCACCACTTTCTCTCTCTTTTTTTTTTTTTTTGGTTTGACCTCTTTTCTTTTTTTCTCATTTTTTTAAATGAATAAAGTTAAAAAAAAAAAGTGGAGATGAAAATGTGACTTCCTAAATCCCAATCCCACTCCTAGAAACCTTGCCAACCTGAGACAAAACCAACTAACAAAAATGTTAATCTTGATTTTCAAGAAAGTCAAGAATAAGAAAGGATAAAATCAAAAGAGGAAAACAAAAGGATATGCAACTCTTAGAAATGGCTCTGATACCAAATGATTTGATCCAATCCAAATGATTAGGAATACTTAGAAAGTTTGCCCAAGATATGTCTAAGGGAATGATGGTTTGGATTGGTGTAAACCTTGACCTACTATCTATAAAAAGATAGGAACTTTGGTATGAAATGCCACAACCAACCATACCAGAATTGGCTGATAAGTTTAGTTTGAACGCCACAAATTTGGAAGAAAACTTGATAAGTTCTAAAGTTCTCAAACGACCCAAAGATGAGATAAAACTCACAATTTTGATTGTTCAAAGGCTTTAGAAAGTAGTACAAAAGAGGCCTATTTATAGGCTACAAAGAAGTCTTGAAAAGTCCTAAATAACGTTGTTTTGAAGCTAGAAGAAATAAAGGTTAACTTTGACTCACTAACTCCTAGACTAGACTTTGACAAGACCAATATTTTGGCTGAAAATTTTGCACATTGGAATGGTGCTTTGACCAAGAGTTGGAAGTCTTGAATTCAAGTAATTGCATGCACCTTGAGCTAGCTTCCAAGACTTCAATAAATGCTTCTTTGACTGAATTTTGGGCCATGAACTTTCATCTTTCTTATGCCCCAAAATGGATGAGTGAACCTTGAATTTGGACCAAAACTTGACCAATTGATGGGCTGAAATTTGGACCAACTTTAGGACTAGAATTGGGCTTCAACTTGGACCAAATGCACACTTGAACTTGGACCATCGTTTTGGCCTAATATGGCTTGAGTAAAACATTCTTGAATCAGTCTAGAAATGACCTCCTTAAATAATGTAGCTCGCACCTTTGTAATTGGACCAACACTCCATTGAATTAGACTTGAAACTTGGGCCAAGTTTGCATCACAGCCTTACTTCCAGACCTTAAAAAAAGGCAAAGTAACCTATCGAGTTCGCAAACTTTTTCATCTAATAAAAATACCTAAATAGTTCTACTAAACTCTCTATTTTTCCTTCTCGGCATAACACTTCAAAACCAATAATAGTCCTCGCCGAGTTTGGGGTCAATTGGGCTAAGGCTATCTTGTAATATTTTAAATGTCAATGATGAGTTGGCTTAAAGGAAACCTTATCCCCACCTTCAATGTTCTTCATATACTGCCAGGTACCCAACAGAGGGGCGACATGCCATCCATTCGTAACCTACAGCCCTAGCCCCACATTCCTTAGAAATATGAAACTTTTTCCTAAACAGCTTGACCTCAGCTTCCCCAAAAACTGAAAACTAGGTCTTGACAGTAAGCATGAACTTCCCAGGGAATGCCACTACCAGCTGAACAACAAATTCCTCCCTCTTCTCCTCCTATGAACTCACAGCTCCCAATGAAATCAGTCTATTACCAGATACACTAGTCCTCTCTCAGAACTTGATGACACAAATATTTTTTTTCTCCTCTCCACACTTCTTCTACTAGACTACCCAACATCATAACTAGAAATACTCCCTTGGCCAGACGAGACAAGCAGACTAACCTCCTCGCTGGCCGAGGAAACAGTCTTATTTTCCCACCTTGAAGACCCAGAAGACAAAGATCTAAAAGAATACATACTTACTTTTTTCCTTCTTATCCTCTCTCTACTAAACACGAATAGATGGTTTACTAAATAGACTTCACCACACCAATCACTCGTCGGAGAGGGATGGTTTTTCGTTGAAAGATTGTTGAGTGTTCAAAGACAAAAAAGCAAAAGAAAACAACACACAAAAAACCTAGGTTCAACGTAGGCAACCCTTTTATACGGAACCCTAGAGCTTCCGTACATGTCTCAACAAAATCTTCTTTGGTCCCACTACATTAAACGCTGCAGTCTTAAAAGATGAGTATTATCTTATTACACATGATACGATAAGTACTAATAATCGACAAACATGACAATTCACATCATAACACCTATCCTTATTCCAAAAGACCTAGAAACCCTCATTTTGACAAGACCTCAGCCTGACATCGTCATGCCGAGGTTTGGGGGCTTATGATATACGTAGAACCTCAACTAGAACTAGGATCTCAGTAATAAACGAAACATTAGCACTACAACTCTGAGACTAAAGGTTTGGATCTCAGCCATTGGCATGTTTCTTAGTTGGACCTCAGCCTTTAGGCTTGAGTATAAAGGCTGAGGATGAAAGTACATCGAAATCACACCAAGTGTATGAAATCTCGGACTAAAATGTACAGGACCTCATATTACACCAGCAGGGTGAGAACTCAACGAAATCATACTTATCCATAAAAAAGAAACAGTGTGCGGCTCACGGAGAAACGTAACAATGTGTGATCAACCGTTACAACTGCAGCCAGTGTGCTTAGCTATTACAAACAAATCCTACAAATCATGAAAGAAAGTATATAAGCAGAGGAGATTACCAGGTAAGAGGACTTCTGGCAAAAACAAGTAAGATCAAATATTGAAAACTAACTTAGGCATTGGATAATTTACCTCAGAAAACCACTCTAACATCTGTTTTGCAAGTGCATTTGCTAATTGAGAAGACAGAGTGTTAGGAGCCAAAATAATTCTGGGAAATTTACAAATATAACACCTTTTCTTGTGGGTTAATCAAATATAGCAACAGGGAAAATTTATTTCCAAAATAGTGGGTCAATGTTAGTTTGACTAGTGAAAAGACCCAAATGACCCTATTTACAAATGATGAAAAACATCACGCCTTTTTGTTTCATCTCCTTCTTCTTCACTTTATCGTTTCACTTCACCATTGTTGTTCGAAGTTCCCTACCCATTCTTCTTCATTCTTCATCGATTCAACATCTCATTTCACACAATCCATAGTCGTATGCATTAATGGCACGTACACGAGAAGGACTGGCATTTTCAAGCAAAAAGGCTGCCGCCATAGAGAAGAAATCGCAAAAACTGATGAACCAAAACAAGGTAAGTAGAAATTTGCCTAGAAATGGTCATTTTAATCTTCATATTTTCTATATCGAGCATAAATCTAACAGAAATGCTGATTCTTTACTGATTAGAACTCATATGATTATGGATTTTAGAATAAATAAGATAAGTTAGGGTTTTGTTTGATTTTTGATGTAATTACGATTGCGATTGTGATTGGTTCGAAAATATAAAAATTATGCATTTGCTTAAATTTGAACTAGGATTGCATGAGAAATTGGTTGAGCATATGTCAAAAAAAAGTCAAAAATTTTTCAACTTATCTCGAGCACTTAGCCGAGCATGTGTTCAAAATAATCGAGCCTGATTGAATGATAAACACTTTTCGAGCACCTACTTGAGCATTTCCCAAGCACATTATTGTAATCGAGCACTTAGCCGAGTACATAATCAACTTATATCGAGCATTATTGAATAATAAACACTAGTCGAGAGCACCTACTCGAGCAATCCTCAAGCACTTAGTTGTGATCGAACACATACTCAAGTCCTTATAGAGCATCTAGTCGAGCACTACTCGAGCATTTCATTATTACATCAACCACTTGTTCTAATCCATTCGTTGCTAGAGAGAAAAAGTGATGTCAATTTGTATTTTTCTTTATTTTGTATGTAAATTTATTCAATTAATGCAGATGAATATAGATTGTGTAAGAATGAGATGTTGAATCGATAAGAAATGAAGAATAATGAGTAGAGGAAGAACAATGGACAAAAAAAATCTAACAGCAACTATGAAGAATAAAGCAATGAAATGACGCAATATTTCAACTTTTGTAAAAACGTCAATTGGGTCTTTTCACTGGTCAAACTAGCATTGGCCTACTATTTTGGTAATAAATTTTCCCCTGCTACTATATTTGACTAACCCACCAAAAAATGTGCTATATTTGCAAATTCCCAATAATTCACTTGGATTGCAGATAAAACCTTCATCAATTCATATTTCATTCGTTAACTTATATATGAAGGCTTGAGTAGATATTTGATTCTAGAATGTAATTTTTTTATACTTTTACTACATAGAATAGTATTTTCCAGTTTATTGTTGTTGTACTTTGCAGAATCTCTAGTAACTTTATACCAATTTAGGCTTTTATTTTTATGTTCATATTTGTATTTAAATTTTGGAAAACATTTTCATATTTAATTATATTTTGAGATTGGGAATTTTTTTCCAAAAAAATTAGTCTCCCTATTTTGGTCCATTGATAACTATGGGTAGAACACGAATAAGTGGCTACTGGGCCATTCGTTTGTTTTCAACTAAAGAAATGATTTTTTTTATTTTCTCATTTTTGGTGATATTTTGGGTTTCAGATGGTTTTCAAGCCCATGAAAACCTAAACAAATTGAAAACTAGATCACAAACATGTTTAATCCCAAGAAAAAAAACCAAAAAAAAAAAAACTTACTTCAATGTGAGGATTAATCCTAAAACTTGGTTGTAAATGAATAAGAAATCAAGAATAGACGCAAGAAGAGCAAAAAAGAATGAAAGAATAAAGAAAAGGAGGAAAACTCAGAAATTAAAGAAGAGATTTTTGAAAAAGAAAAAAAATTATTTTTCCGTTAAAGTGCATGGGATTAGAAACTTAACATTCCTTTGACAATATGTGCTTACAATCTTGGATCTCAAATATAGGCACATCATAATTGTGCCAAATAAAAAAGATAAATTCTAATTCTTATAACTTGAGCTTTTGACTATTTTCAAAACTCTACTACTAATTTAAACATTTGAATATTTATCTTAAAGACAATTTTAAATTTTATTTTGTAAGTATAACACTGATTGTGAGAACTACATGAAGTTTATTTGGGAGCAGATGGCAAGTATTTGTTTAGGAACTTTACAGATTAACATATAAAGCAATTATTGCCACCACCAGTAGAAGTTTTTGCCAATACACAATATACAAAAACTCAATGAATGGGGCTTTATAAAGTATATGAGGCTCTATTTTTTGGTAACTTTAGTTGAAATGTTAATATACCCTCCATTCCAAAAAAAAAAGGTTGATTTTTTATTTTATACAATTTTATTTTTAAGTTGCAAGATACAACATAATTAATACATAATTAAATATATAATTTATATTTATATTTTTACTTTTTAGTTTGGATTATATATTACCATTATTAATAAAGATAATATAAAAATTTTACACCAAAAGTAAAGGACCAATGCTACCAAAGTTCAGCCCACTTGTTACAACATTTTGCAAGTCTTGGACCTAGATTCAAAAGGGCTAACTAAGTGAGTTGTTGCTGATTCTTAACCACTTTATTTGGTCCAAAATAATGCAATTTTCGTTCAGCCCAAGTCCCAAAAGTCAGTCAACAAATCTGCCCAAAAACAGCCCACATTTCAAGTCCAAATTCAACTCACCAAGTGATAAATTTTCAAGACAATTCAAGAAGCTTCTAAGGATCAAAAGCATGGTGAAATGGACGAAATTATGGAGTATTTTGAAGGTCTCATCTGATTTCCTTGGTCAAAATTCAACTAGCAAGTGAAGGAGTGAAGACTAGTCAAAGAATTAAATTAGAAGTTTGAAGGTCATTTTGGGAGCTGAATTTTGGACAATTTCCAGCTATTTTTGAAGACTTTTTAAGTTGTTTTCTGCATTTTTAATGTTCAAATTAAGTGTTTTAAGTTTAAGAGTCTTTTTGGGTCATAGAGCTTTTCTTGGTCAAAGAGAAGATTTAATGCTAGTCTTGACCAAAAAGTTCAGATTTACTATTTTAATCCTTTTGTAATTTTCAACCTTGGTCCCTCTTGAAACACTATAAATAGGGTCCTTGGTTAAGCATTTTCAATTAGATTGAAGTAATAAACTTTTAAGGATTTTTCCTTTCTTTACTAGTTTCTTAGTGAGCTAGTTTGAGTCTTGCAAAATTGCTTGCAAAACTTACAAGGCTTATCAACTAAAACTCTTCCTTTTAGTTGTGGCGCCTCTACTCAGCTTATTCTTTTCCTTTCATAATCCAAAGGTGTTAGGTTCATCATAGTGTTGTTGGATTTGAAGATTAGAGGGGTTGGGAATAGTGAATTCAATTTAGCCTTATTATGATTCAAATGTGATAGGTTTCATCCTATTGTTGTTGGGTCTAGTTTGGTTAGATTGTTTTTGCTTGGAAGATTTCAAGACTTCTTTCTCCAAGTATGATTCAAATGTGATAGGTTCATCCTATTATTGTTGGGTTCATTTGAGATTGGTGTTTTGCACTAGATCATTCAGGGACGATTCTACAATTAAATTGAGTCCTCCCGGATTCACATCAATTTGGTATCAGAGCTAGTCTCCTTGAATTGATCATATCTTTTTTTATCTTCGTTTCTCCATTTACTATTCATCATCATAATTCTTGCTATTAAATTCCTTTGTTCTGTCTTTGAAGGTTAATTTTGCAAGAGCTTTGAAGGTTGTTGCTTATCAAAAAAAAAAAAAAAATAGACAATAGTCCTAACACCATTTGTTTCTCTCTACTCCTATTCTCTCTTCTACTTGTTTCTTTATATGATCTTTGCATGCTATCTTTTCTTTCACCTCTTAATTTTTTTGTTGCCAAGTAAGTCATTTGTTGAGCATCTTGTAAGGTTTGAACAATTCTCACCAAAAGCTAGTGAAAGGAAAAGAGTGTATCTACCCCCATTATATTTAGCCAAAAACAAGTGTACAACATTCAAATTTGGGTTGAGACATATTGGGAAAAGGGGGTACAAGGGTGTGAGGAATTACTAATCTTTCTTCAAAGTTTTTTTTGATTCACAGATTACTATGGCAGATCAAGTTGATCAAACTGCACAGTTGAGAGCAATTGGTGAAAAAATTACTGCTCAATTCAATAGATCAATGGAAGCAGTTATGGCACGCATGGCACTTATGGAAACTAGATTCCAAGAGCTTGGAAGAAAACCACCACCATCAGTCCATAGTGATGAAGAAGGTTCTCAATCATCAGAAGCATCATCCTTAATGAGGCGAAGAAGAAATGATGTAGGAAATGCATCACCAATAAGAGAAAGGAGAGGAAATCATAGAGGTGGCATGGATAACAATCTCATGGGTCTTAAGATGAAGGTTTCTGAATTTTATGGCAAAAGTGATCCCGAAGCTTATTTGGAATGGGAGACAAAGGTGGAGAAAATCTTTTCCATTCATGATTACTCTGAGGAAAAGAAGGTAAAAATTGCTTCACTTGAGTTTCAGTCTTATGCTCTAACATGGTGGGATAAGTTGGTGTCTTCTAGGAGAAGACCAGAAAGGCCTATTGAGACTTGGAAGGACATGAAGTCTATCATGAGGAAAAGGTTTATTCCCTCACATTTCTATAGAGACTTGTACAACAAATTGCAGGGAATTACCCAAGGATCCAAAACGGTGGCAGAATACTACTAAGAGATGGAAGTGGCTATGACAAGAGTTAATATTGAGGAAGATGAAGAAGCTACTATGGCACGATTCTTAGGTGGTGCGAAGAGGAGATAGGCGATGTTGTTGAGTTACAACATTATATGGATTTGGAAGAAATGATGCACATGGCAGAAAAG
This sequence comes from Gynochthodes officinalis, assembly GCA_020080225.1. Lineage (NCBI taxonomy): Eukaryota > Viridiplantae > Streptophyta > Magnoliopsida > Gentianales > Rubiaceae > Gynochthodes > Gynochthodes officinalis. Next base: position 28,681,308 of record CM034625.1, on the reverse strand, counting down.
GTAGAAAAACAATTGAAAAGAAAAGGAGGCTCAAGTAAGTTTTCTTCTAACCAATCATCTTGGAAAAGCAATAGTTGGAATAAAAAGGATGTTGGTAAAAAGAAAGAAGAACCAAAGAAATTTGATTCTAAGAAGTTTGAAAATGGTGATTCAAGTAAAACCTCTTCTTCTACTTCTAAGCTCACTTGTTTTAAGTGTTTTGGGAAGGGACACATAGCCTCTCAATGTCCTAATTCCAGAACTATGGTTATGCAAGAAGATGGTTCCTATTTGAGCCAAAGTGAAGGAGAAGTGGAGGAGCCGGCTATTGAAAATGAAGGTGAACAATTTGAATCAAGTGGTGATGAGATTCTAGTCACTATGAGGGCATTGAATGCACAAGTTGGATTGGATGATAAAGAGCAAAGGAGTACTATTTTCCACACAAGATGCAAGGTTCAAGATAAGGTATGCATGCTCATCATTGATAGTGGAAGTTGTACTAATTGTGTTAGCTCTTATCTTGTAGATAAGCTTGGATTGCCTATGATAGTACATCCTAGTCCCTACCGTTTGCAATGGCTCAATGATAGTGGTGAGCTAAGGGTGAATCGGCAAGCTAAGGTAAAATTCTCAATTGGAAAATATGAGGATGAAGTTTTGTGTGATGTAGTACCAATGCATGCTGGTCATATTCTTCTTGGCCGACCATGGGAGTTTGATCGTGATGCCGATCACAAGGGAAAGTCCAACAAGTATCATATTGTTCATAATCATAAAGCTTTTACTCTTGTTCCACTTTCTCCACAACAAGTGTACCAAGAACAAATGAGAATGAGAGAGAAAAGGCTAAAAGAGGAGGGTGAGATGAAGAGGCCAAGTGAGAGTGAAAAAGCAAGAGATGAAAAGGCTAAAAGCAAAGTGAGTGAGAGTGGGAAAACAAAGGAGAAGCCGAAGGCAAGTAAGACAAAAGGCACCTTTTTTGCAAGCATGAGAGATGTAGATAGGGCCCTGAATTCTCACAAGCCAATCATCATGCTTTTGTACAGTGATGAATGTCTTGTCCTTGATGAGTTACCTAACAATTTGCCTTTAGAAATTGTTGCTGTTTTGAATGAATTTGTAGATGTGTTGACTGATGAAGCACCTAAAGGATTGTCTCCAATTCGAGGGATTGAACATCAAATTGATTTCCTGCCTGGAGCTACCATCCCAAATAGGCCAGCATATCGTGCAAATCCAGAGGAAACCAAGGAACTTCAAAGGCAAGTTGATGAGTTGCTAAGCATAGGACATATTCGTGAGTCTCTTAGCTCTTGTGCTGTTCCTGTGATTTTAGTTCCTAAAAAAGATGGTTCATGGCGCATGTGTATTGATTGTAGGGCTGTGAACAAAATCACCATTAAGTATCGCCATCCTATTCCTAGATTGGATGATATGCTTGATGAGTTGCATGGTGCTAAGTTCTTCACAAAAATTGATTTGAAATCTGGTTATCATCAAATAAGAATAAAAGAGGGTGATGAATGGAAAACGACCTTCAAAACAAAATTTGGTCTTTATGAGTGGCTTGTTATGCCTTTTGGATTAACTAATGCTCCTAGCACTTTTATGAGACTAATGAATCATGTTTTGATACGTTTCATTGGAAAATTTATTGTTGTCTATTTTGATGATATCTTGATTTATAGTAAGAGTATGGATGAACATGTTGAACATGTTGAACATCTTAAGCTTGTTCTTGCTACTTTGCGTGAGGAAAAACTATTTGCAAACTTGAAAAAGTGTACTTTTTGTGTTGAATAAGTTATCTTTCTTGGCTATATTGTGAATTCTAATGGTCTACAAGTTGATGAAGCAAAAGTGACAGCAATTCTTGAATGGCCAATTCCCACAAATGTGACTGAGGTAAGATCTTTCCATGGGCTTGCAAGTTTTTATAGGAGGTTTGTTAGAGATTTCTCAACAAAGGCAACCCCGCTTAATGAATTGGTAAAGAAAAATGTGAAATTTGAATGGGGAGATTCTCAACAAAAGGCTTTTGAACAATTGAAGCATGATTTAACTAATGCTCCAGTTTTAGCATTGCCTGATTTTTCTAAAACTTTTGAAATTGAATGTGATGCTTCAGGAATTGGGATTGGAGCGGTGTTACTTCAAGAAGGCCGACTTATTTCCTACTTTAGTGAGAAGCTGAATGGAGCAACTTTGAATTACCCAACATATGACAAAGAGCTTTATGCCGTTGTGAGAGCTTTGGAGACATGGCAGCACTACCTTCTTCCAAGAGAGTTTGTGATCCACACCGATCATGAATCTATCAAGTATCTCAGGGGACAAAAGAATTTTCACAAGAGACATGCCAAGTGGATTTCATTCATTGAAACTTTTCCATACGTGGTAAAATACAAGAAAGGTAAAGAGAACATTGTGGCTGATGCACTCTCTCGAAGGTACACTCACGATTACTCGCCAATGCTTCTATCATGGTATTTGAGTACATTAAGGAGTTGTATGATAAGGATCATGATTTTTCCATTGTATATGCTGCATGTGAAAAGGGTTCTTTTAATAAGTTTTATCGGCATGAAGGATTTACATTCAAAGAACATAAAATGTGTATTCCTTATTGTTCACTTAGAGAGCTTTTGGTGCGTGAAGCACATTGTGGAGGATTGATGGGCCATTTTGGTGTTTTAAAGTCTTTGGATATTCTGAATGAACATTTTTATTGGCCTAACATGAAAAGGGATGTTGAGAAAATTTGTGCAACTTGTCTTGATTGTAAAAAAGCAAAATCTAAATCTCTTCCTCATGGATTGTACACTCCACTCCCTGTTCCTCAATCTCCTTGGACTGACATTTCTATGGATTTTGTTCTTGGTTTGCCTAGGTCTCAAAGAGGAATGGACTCAATTTTTGTTGTTGTTGACAGATTCTCAAAGATGGCTCATTTTATTGCTTGTAGAAAAAACGATGATGCAAAGCATGTGGCTGATTTGTTCTTCAAGGAAGTTGTCCGTCTGCATGGAGTCCCTAGGACCATTGTTTCTGATAGGGATGTGAAGTTTTTGAGTTATTTCTGGAAAACACTTTGGGGAAAATTGGGAACAAAACTTTTGTTTTCAACTACAAGTCACCCACAAACTGATGGCCAAACGGAAGTAACTAATAGAACTTTGAGTGTTTTACTAAGAGCCATAATTAAGAAGAACTTGAAGAGTTGGGAGGAGTGTTTACCAATTGTTGAATTTGCATACAATCGCACACTACACTCTTCTACCAATTTTTCTCCTTTTGAATTGGTGTATGGTTTTAATCCTTTGACTCCATTAGACTTATCTCCTTTACCTATACAGGATCAAGTGAGTTTGGATGGTAAAAAGAAAGCTGAAGTTGTGAAGAAGTTGCATGAGCAAGCTCGTGCAAACATTGAAAAGAAAAATGAGCAAAATGCCAAGAAAGCTAACAAAGGGCGTAAGAAGGTTGTATTTAAACCTGGTGATTGGGTTTGGGTACACATGAGGAAAGAGAGATTTCCAGCCTCAAAAAGAACTAAATTACACCCCCGTGGAGATGGACCATTCCAAGTTGTGGCACGAGTCAATGATAATGCCTACAAGCTTAATCTTCCCGGAGACTATGGTATAAGTTCTACTTTTAATGTCTCTGATTTATCTCCTTTTGACTTTGATGCAGATCCTTTGGATTCGAGGGCGAATCCTTTCCAAGAGAGAGGGGATGATGAGCTCCAAAGATCCCATCATGATAACAACAAAGACAAGAACAATGAATATCAAGTTGTGAATAATGCTTCTCAAAATGAGACTCCTTCTCCACCTCATGCACTTGATGGCATGGCTGGTCCTATGACTCGTTTAAGGAAGAAAAGGATGGAAGAATCTTTGTCTAATTTGATCATTCAAGTCCATGACAAAGAAAGGACCAATGCTACCAAAGTTCAGCCCACTTGTTACAACATTTTGCAAGTCTTGGACCTAGATTCAAAAGGGCTAACTAAGTGAGTTGTTGCTGATTCTTAACCACTTTATTTGGTCCAAAATAATGCAATTTTCGTTCAGCCCAAGTCCCAAAAGTCAGTCAACAAATCTGCCCAAAAACAGCCCACATTTCAAGTCCAAATTCAACTCACCAAGTGATAAATTTTCAAGACAATTCAAGAAGCTTCTAAGGATCAAAAGCATGGTGAAATGGACGAAATTATGGAGTATTTTGAAGGTCTCATCTGATTTCCTTGGTCAAAATTCAACTAGCAAGTGAAGGAGTGAAGACTAGTCAAAGAATTAAATTAGAAGTTTGAAGGTCATTTTGGGAGCTGAATTTTTGGACGAATTTCCAGCTATTTTTTGAAGACTTTTTAAGTTGTTTTCTGCATTTTTAATGTTCAAATTAAGTGTTTTAAGTTTAAGAGTCTTTTTGGGTCATAGAGCTTTTCTTGGTCAAAGAGAAGATTTAATGCTAGTCTTGACCAAAAAGTTCAGATTTACTATTTTAATCCTTTTGTAATTTTCAACCTTGGTCCCTCTTGAAACACTATAAATAGGGTCCTTGGTTAAGCATTTTCAATTAGATTGAAGTAATAAACTTTTAAGGATTTTTCCTTTCTTTACTAGTTTCTTAGTGAGCTAGTTTGAGTCTTGCAAAATTGCTTGCAAAACTTACAAGGCTTATCAACTAAAACTCTTCCTTTTAGTTGTGGCGCCTCTACTCAGCTTATTCTTTTCCTTTCATAATCCAAAGGTGTTAGGTTCATCATAGTGTTGTTGGATTTGAAGATTAGAGGGGTTGGGAATAGTGAATTCAATTTACCCTTATTATGATTCAAAGGTGATGGGTTTCATCCTATTGTTGTTGGGTCTAGTTTGGTTAGGTTGTTTTTGCTTGGAAGATTTCAAGACTTCTTTTTCCAAGTATGATTCAAATGTGATAGGTTCATCCTATTGTTGTTGGGTTCATTTGAGATTGGTGTTTTGCACTAGATCATTCGGGGACTATTCTACAATTAAATTGAGTCCTCCCGGATTCACATCAGAAGTCGAATCAAATATGGAATTATTTCACTTCATGCATGTTTGCTGAAGAGTTTTAAGGTTGACCACAATTATAAGTTAGATTTAGAAAAATCAAAACTTTAAATTGTTCAACTCTGCTGAAGAGTTTTAAGCTTGACCACAATTATAAGTTGGATTTAGAAAATTCAAAATTTAAAATTGTTCAACCAATGAGATGATTTTTGTGTTGTATTCCGCCCATAGGGTACTGGCAATAGTATGCAAACTTTGCGGGGAAATTTTTTTTAAAGTTTTTTGTTAAATAGAATTTACATATGATAAATTACATAGCATTTGTCTAAAAACAAGAATCCACAGTTGAAAAATACAATTAATCAAAAAAAATTATAAAGTATAATAAATTTAATAAGTTATTAATTACATAATTTTCTATTTGTCTTTTTAATTTTTAATTGTGAGCCACACATAATTACTACTTACAAAGAATATTATAAGAATTTTATTTATATTTAACGTTTTTGGGTGACAAAGAAAATTATAAAAAGTGAATTTTTTTTTCATAATAGAGAGAATAATAAGTATTGTTTTAGATAACTTTTCTTTGTTACTTAAGTTTGAATTTATTTAAATGGAATATATTTACGGGGTAGTTGGTCATTAAATTGACTTGAACATCGCAATAGATATTATTACATACATGGACCACCCAAAATTCTATTTATTGGATATCGAGTATCCGAGCTCAACGGGTGGGCTGGGAGGCGTGGTTATAGTTCTTAGGTTATAAACACAATATGTGGAAAATGCATGTGATAGGTGTGTGACTGTAATAAAAACAAGTAAATAAATTTAATGATAACCCCCAAAATGGTCCTTTACATATTAGCGAATAATCTTTTTAGTCCATTACTTTTAAAACGGAAGTAAATGGTCACTCACATTTTATAAATGTATTATTTTGGTTCTCCGTCGCTATTCTGTCACTATTTCGTCACTATTTTATCACGATTTTGTCAGAAAAACAAATGGGATAATGACAGAGGACGAAAAGAATACATTCATGAAATGTAAATGATTATTTGTTCCTGTTTTAAAAGTGAGTGACTAAAAAGATCATTCGCCAATATATGATAAACTATTTTGGAAGTTATCTCATAAATTTATCGAAATTTAGCGCCAAAAAATTTATTAAATTTTTTTATTAATGTATGTTAACTCTGCAGGACGTTTATCCTGGAGTTTTTTTTTTTTCTCTTTTTTGTAAAAAAAATCTTAATCTATTATATAATCTATTGCAAGTTGCCACTGGTAAAATACAAACACACCTGAGACCACACCACTAGACCTATCAATCATTGTCATCATAGCTATTTAGCTTTGTAACTTTTCTTGCTTCTTTCGGTAATACCAATTCGATAAAATTCAAGAGATTCATAATTGTCCTCCAATGTGGACAACAGTTTACTGTTTGCTAGAGCACAATTCGACAACAATATAGATAACAATTAGCTACCTTTCTAGCTAAAGCACACTTGCTTTTTTTTAGTCGAAAAGAAAGCTAGAGCACAGTTTCAATGCAATTGTTCTCTTCATTTGCTTCATTTGAAAAAGCAAGTTAATTTATGCATGAGGGTGACTGAATTTTTTACTGTTTGTTTTTGTTTCTTGCAGGTATGTTTTACTTTGGAAGGTAAAAAATTGAGGGAGGAATTTTCAATGATGAATATTGTCTTAGAGGAAAAATTAAAAGTATGTTAAAAGAAAAAAAATTCAAAATAGTGGGCGAAAAATTTTAGTAGTAATTTTAATTCTCAAATTGATTCTCCAAAAGAATCATAATAAAACTTGTTTATATATTCTCTTATTACTTTTTTCAACAAAAGTTTCCTTACCTCACAAAAGTTCTAAAACAAAACGAGAACGACACAGAACTCATGATTCTTGACCAGAATTTTCTCACATCCTAGCGTAATAAAATGTATACCAAGCATACCTTTTCTTTTTCTTTAATCAATCATCGAACAACGAGAATCCCAATTAGCGAACTCGTGTCTAGTTGACTCTTGTAGCTTTTAGCGTGCTTGTCTCTTCTTCTTTCTTTTTTTTCGTGTTAATGCTTTTCCTGAATTAAGTTACAAGATCACGCCAAATTGGATGTCTGGACAAGACACGGGCAAAGACTTTCTTGAGCTACTATTAGGCCATTGAATGTTATAGCTTTGCAATTTGCACGAATGAAGACACGCACAGACGAATAAAGATCCCTTCCATGCCTAAGTAGTTGATCATCATAAGCCTTCCATTTGTTTTGCATTATTGCAAAAGACAGATCACATCAAATCAATATCTAACATCACAATTGTCTCCAGCTTTACATTAGTTGACCTTGAAACATGCCAACTGGCACACCTATTTTGCTTTGCTTTTTGTTCAACAGACTCTAAAATAAGTCGTGCTCAGGGAATCAATAATGCAAGAGAAAACTTTAGTAATCAGGGGATACCACAAAAAAAAAAAAAAGAAAGAAAAGAACACAAGGAAAATTCTCGATTTCAATGATATGAAGGAGATATTAAAGAAAATTATTTTGAGGGTATTCTTTTTATTTATATTTTCTCGTAGCGAAAGGTAGCATTGACATTTAAGCATAATTTAGCAGTTAAGCAAAATTTTGTTACAATTTCTTCTCGACCGTACATAGAGAGATTTTAGAAAAATCTAAAATTCAGAAATCTTCTGATTCCTTTCTCAAATTTTCTCACCATCCATGAAAAAATGAAACCGATACATATATAACTTCCATTTCCTAGTAAGGTTCAGAATGATTTCATCCTTGGCAAACGTTTGGTGAACCACTTGTAAGAGTGATTGTGCCCATGCTTTTTGTTTTTTTATTGACTAAGGAACTCACAGCCGTTACTAAAGGTGCGTACTGGGTAAATCTCATCCCTGTGTAATAATTCGTAAACCACATAGGAAATATAAATCGCACTAGACAAGTTTGTTATTACACTACTAGCGTGCATGATAGATCCATTAATTTATCGATACATGGGGAAGACAAACTTTAGCTCTCTTTTGCGTGTCTGTGCTGAAAAATAGCAAAAAAAAAAAAGTATTTGAGCTAAAAACATGGACCTAGTATTCAAAATTTAAAAGAACTAATGGAGATTTTTTTAAAAAAATAATACTATTCTATTAGAATAACATTGTCAAATGTGGGATTTAAACCCTAATCTCTTAATTTGAAAACATATTGGATGGTGATTGAAACAATCAAGTGATTGCGATTTGAATTAATTTGTGGCAACAAGAAGAGACTCATGTTTTCTAAGGCTCTCGTCATTAGTCATGGAAAGATAGGCTCAAACGCCCAAACTAAATTTATAACAATTTAATTTACTCTTACCTAGGCTTTGAAGTGAAAGGAATTGAAAGTCCGACTAAGCGGCTAAGCAATAAGAAGGGCCTAGAGACTGATTTTTTTATAACAAATTTATGGAACAAAAACACCAATGATTATGTTGGACAAGAATAATTTATAAATTAACACTTTATTTATAGAGTAATTTGTAACAAACTTATAATAATTTATTTGTTAAAATATATCAACTAAATAAAATAATCTAATCAATAATCTAATTCTAACAAATTAAGAACTTAATTAACAATTATTATATCAGTCAAATAATATCCTAAACCTAGTTATCAATACAACTGTTTTAACTTATTTTTACATGTAGAAAATTCAAATTATTTAAGAAATAAAACTGTAATAAAATGTTTCAAGTTGGATAGTATCCCTTTCCCAGTTGAATTATCCCAATCAGCCCACGTTGTATATCCTATTATATTTTCTTTCTTTTGTAATTTCTAGTTACATATTTAAATAAGTTGGCATAAATTTTGCAATTTCTAAGTAATATATATTATTAGTATTAACTTTCATTCTAGTTAATTTCAATTTTAAGTTTTTTATTTTTCATATCAACTCAATATTTTAATAAAATATTGCATTATTTTCTGATTTTTTTTAAACTAAAAATCTATGATAAATATAATCTAATAACAAAAAACGTACCTTAGCATTAAAATTTATTGTAATGAAAAACAAATATCAACTGCATAAATATGAACATAAATTATAAACTTATCAAAATGTGTAATATAGGACTACATATAAAAAATGTACTAGGAAACCCTTTGTGTAATTAACTGGCTAGTAGAATGCACTATTTTTATTTTAGCAAACAAAATTAATGCATTGCCAACTATTTATAAATGCAGTCAACTCTGGAGAATTTAATGCATAAATCTTTCAAGAAAATATGCTTATAACAACGACTGAAATAATAAAAACATTCAAGATTTCTCTTAAGAGGAAGGAATTCTTGAGTAAAGGTCCAACAGAGCAGATCAAGCCCTTCACACTTATTATTTTATATACTTTTCTCATTTTATAAAAAAAAATTTATTTTCGGAACTTTTCTGTATTGCTAAAAACAATTTCACTTTTAAGGTAATTTTTTATATTATTCTTATTAATAATAATTATATAAGACCATACCTTAAAAATAAGAACAGAAAAAACTAATTTTTTATTTAAAAATATTTTAAGTGTATCATACTTTTATAATTAAAATTTTATATTTATTTAAAACAAATATTCTTTTAGAAGGAAAGGAGTAGATAAATTTGCCCATCAAGCATATCATCCATTTTGGTGTTCCACATGCAGATCAAAACTCCAAGGATATAATTCCACATAGGTACGTTAAATAAAAAAATTCCCAACACCTACCTGCTCCCGCCAACCCACGCACAACCCCCCCACCCCCTCCAAAAAGAAAAAAGAAAAATCATTGGGTCAAGCCAAAATGCAAACAAGTTATCTCCGAAATTTAAAAATGTAAAGCAAAAATGCAATCCGCACAAACTTAATGGTATTTTTTACCATTGTTTATTTCTCTTATATCTCAAAGAAAAGGGCAAAAAAATGTTTTTAATGGTATTTTTTTTTCAAATAGACATCAAGGGCGCCCTAGGCCTTAGGTCTCCGTTTGCTCTCGTAAATCCAACTTGACATGTAGTTTAGTTGACCTTATGAAAAGATGCCATCATGACTAGATGCCGATGAACAATGAGCAAAATTTTCCATGCCAAATTATGAAATATAGACATTAGAGTAACTAAAAACAAGAGAGAAAACAGAAAAAATAAAAATAAAAATTTACATGCCATCATGACTCGATGCCGTTGAAACAATGAGCAAAAGTTTCCGTGCCAAATTATGAAATACAGACATTAGAGTAACTAAAAACAAGAGAGAAAAAAGGAAAAAAATTTACATGCCATCATGACTAGATGCCGTTGAAAAACAATGAGCAAAATTTTCCATGCCAAATTATGAAATATAGACATTAGAGTAACTCAAAACAAGAGAGAAAAAAGAAAGAAAGAAAAATAATAATAAATTAAGTGGTCAGACATACTCCAAATCAAATAGCCGAACCCAAATTATACTCCCTTTATCATAAAAAAAAATTAAAAATGATTTGATATACTTTTATATTAATTTATGAAATATAACACTTAATATTATTTAGCTTGAACTACATCTTGCTATTATTAATAACGGTAATATAATAATTTCACACAAAAATAGATTCTCTCTTCTTTTTTTGATATTTGACTCTTTTTTTAAAACATATGGCGTATTAATTTGCCTGTCCATTTTTTTATTCTGTGCAAATACAATAAATTAAATATTCATATTTTTCATAATTAAACTCTTAGAATTTAGAAGATTAAAAAATATATCTTTATTTTTTCTTAAAATCAAATTTCCAGAAAATATAATTCCACATAACTTCATTTTGCCTTCCAGCAAATGAGCCAAAATATGAATTTGAGATAAAATTAAAACAAAATATTAACCCAACTAGATATTGAATGTATTAAACACATCCTTTTTAGTGATTTTTTTTTTCAGCTAAAAATGTTAAGTATAGATACATTGAAAGGAAATGCGGAAAGATTTAAATAATAATTAAAATTGAGTTTGCTGATTTTCTTTATCTTCATATCTTAATTATTTTGGATTTTATTGTTTCCATTACTTAGTTTAAGGTTTCAGCATTTGGTTAATTACTCTCCATTCTACATGAGGAAGTCATTCGCTCAAATTTTGCACTATGATTTGTTCAAATGATGACAGAAATTCTAAAAAGTTCCTCTCTTTTTTTTTCTGTCTATTTTAGATTTTAATCGTGTATCTTAACACTAAAATGACAGAGACAATGACTTCCACAAACCACCGCCTAAATTTTACATTATAATCCTAAACTTTCATAACAAAATAATTGTGTATTTTGTGTTCTTTATCACAAAACAATTTTATCAAAAATCTCCATTTAAATTACTATTTCATTCGATATAATCTCTGAAAAAAAAAATTCAGGATATAAATTATAATTGTTTGTGGTATTGCAAGGCAAATCTCACCCAAAAATTTAACCCAATCCACCTATTATATTTTGACCCATTGGGTTAGATTGGGCCATGAATTAAATAATAATTTATAATCTTATGAGTTAAATTGGATTCAACCAATATTTAGTCTAATAAGTTAAAATTATTTATTTAAAAAATTAAAAAAGCGACAGTAACCCCTCATCGCGGGTGGGCAACCAAAGGGCTAGATTCAAACCAAATTCTGGAACTTTGTTGAATGCACCCAGCAGGCAGGTGCCTCTGTCAGCCCCCTTTTAATTTTTTAATATAATCAACTTGTTAGGTGAGATAAGCTCAATTCAACTTAAATCTAATTTAACTCAAATTTGACCCATAATTATATAGGTTCGGTTGAATCATAAATCGTAAATTTACATTTTACTTGTAGCCCAACTTATGAGTGATCTAATCTAATCATTTGCCGCCCTTGTTGTTTGAGCGTATTTACTTAACCAAATTTTTTGTGATGGCTATTGCTTGGAAAAAATCCAGCAATAAGTGCAAGATTTTGTAGACAATTTTTTCCCCAAATTTTACACTCCAGTTGAAATCACTTGTTTCATGTTGAGTGTATTTATATCCAAAAAAAGAAAAAAGAAAAAAAGAAAGCTAAATGAGTTTAATTAGTAACGTTTTAGTAATGTGACTAGCCAATTTGCGTCATTTTACCCTATTCATTGAAGGGGAATTATTTACTCCTAATATTTTTCTTGAAAAAAAAGAATTGTAACATGATTTCAAATAAAAAATCATGTTTAGTTTTAGTATATAGTTTTACTAATAAGAATTTCACTCGATTACTCTTTAGTCATGAAATAAAAATAATTCAAATGATAGTTACTATAAATTGATTAGTATATAAAACATAAAGATTGCTCTGTAAAATATTTGGTTCATCATTTTTTATATTACGTTCATCAAAATTATTAGAAGTTAATTGGTTTATTAAATGTTTTTGATAATTTAAAACTTAATTCGGAAAATTTCCTATATTTTGTGTCCTATACATGCAACACATTTCAATCCTCAAACTTCTACTTATAAAAGAAGTTCGTTTCTCCTAATTTGTACTACTAGTTAGTTAAACATTTTATTGAACTAACTAACGTTTAGTATCTTAAAAAATACGTCTTATCTACAAAATAAATTTTGAAATAAATTTTTCGATGCTAAAAGTAGAAACAATGTTTGAGATTTCTTGAAGGCTTTAGCTATGCATAACTAATTTCAAAATTTAAGTACTTAGGTACTTAACACAAGTATGTGAATATGTATACCTTTTCAAAGCAAATAGAGAGTATAAGTATTGCCCCATAGGGCCATTAAAAAATGGCTTGCTAATCGGATCATACAAAATCAAATTAGTTTAATTTTCTTTAATGTGTCGGGTCAAGTCAAATCAGATTAGAAGCGATCCGACCTGATTCGAGTGAATTGATTAACCCTAGTCCTTTTTTTCCTGCCGACTACTAACCTTACATTTCCAACCGCCATCCGTCTCTTTTTTATTGCCGGCTTGCCGCCATTCGTGCTGGAGATCTAACCATCATCCTCTTCTTCTTTTCCATCCCATCATTCCTGTCTCGACACTCAACTCAACTCAACTCAACTCTATTATAGGAGTTGCTCAAATTAGATTTTATCCCCACAACAAACTTCAAAACTGCTTTTGATTTCGACTACTGTTTTCCGGTGACTGCCATGGAGGTCAACGACAATAATATTGGCAACTGCTGTGGAGGAGAGACAGAGCTGAGGAGATCCAATCTAGCAGATTCCAGAGCAGGGGGATAATTGAATCCACATAGTGAAAAGCAAAGCTCATCCGTGTATACGTATGCCTCCTTGTTCTCCTACTTCCTCATTCTTCTTCTTGGGTAATTTTTCATCTACTTGATTATTAACACATTCCTTCTACCTGAGTTCTTTCTTTATTTTAATTTGAGAGGATTCCATCTTAGGTTTGCACTCATCCATCATTGCTGGCTTGCTTATTGCCGATCTGAAGAGGCCCTGGCCATTGCCTATGTCATAACCAAATTTTCTTACTTTGAATCTGTTCGTTTTTTTCACAAACTTTACATTACCTAAGCTCTCTACTCCCGTATCATAATTTCAACTACCGTAGATATTGTCAGAATTTCAACATAATTTTTTTTTTTTTTGGTTAGAGGAAGCACTACATCCACCTTGGAAGGATTTACAGATTATGTACTCCACTTCCTACAAGTTCAACAGCACTTTCTATCAGGGATCTATAATTGTTCTGTTCCATGTCTTCATTTGTGAAAGGTTACTTTTTCTTCTAGTTCAATTAAACCACCATGCCCAAAGTTTAGGTTTTAGTGATTTTTTTAAACTTAGTTTTCAAATCATGAACTATGAGCTAAACTATTAAGGTATCTGTCTTAGTATTCTGTCTTTAAGAAATTGGGTTAGTTTAGTGTAAGTAAACTGTTTTTATTTTATGAAGGTGGAATCAATTTTGACACTGATCCAATACAACAATACTTCAAAGTCAAAGAGATATGCAGCTTTTCTACCTTTTTTTTGGCCATTTAAATGGTTTTATCCTGTTTAGGATGCTTTCTTGCTGCATATTGTTTGTAAGTCATTACATGTACAAAAATGTGTTTGTTGGATTGCAGTTATATCTTAAGTTAATGTTCTTGAGATGTGAAATTTGATAAAACATAAGGAGGGGAGATAAGGGGTTAAACTTGACCATAGATTATCCTGAAGTGAGGATGAGGGCTATGAGTAGGCTGCAAACTCCAAGAGTGAGGGAGCTGGCTACTTCAGCAACTCGCATGACTGAACCTTCAGTGGCTGCAAACAACCCAACTCTGAAGTTCCAAGCTGAGCAACCGGAACATTCACTCTCTCCTCCTCCTCCAAATGCAACAAAGCCGTCTACACAGACCTAACAGTCTTCCTTACTGCCACCTCTTCCTGCACATGTAGGAGCATTGGATTAGACAACATCACCTTCTCACACAGCTGAGATCCATCCACATGAGCCCCACTTCCTTCAGCCCCCGACCTCTGATTTCTCTCTCCCAACAGAGCCCTCTTATTCCTCCCTCCAACAAAACCAAGTCCCGTACGAATCCAGTCTCCAAACTAACCTTCCACAAGATGATTATCACGCAAATCCTTACTACGAGTAGCACACAAATTCGCAGCATGCCCCACACGGCCACAGTAATTGCAAAACGCAATAAGGAACTCGTATTGAAACCAAACCCAGTGAGAGGTATCAAGAAAACTCACCTTGGTTCACGAAGAAAAAGTTGCATGAGATCAATTGAAACAAGCAATTTTAGATGCCTGCCATGCACGCTGCCTCTCTCAGATATAAACACTTCATGCAGGTGCGGGAATAGATCCCCAATTTGTACCCTTGTCTCTTTGGAAATCCAATGAGGGGCCAAGTTCCAAACCTGAACCCAAAGTTGCACCCTCAGGAACTCCCTATCCAGAAACGAAATAGACAGATCCCACTCTCTCAACACCAAATATTGACGATCATATATCCACCCTTGCCCTGCCAAAACCTTTCTCCTATCCTCCGTAGTCTTGAACATAAACTGGAAAAATTCATCCCTAACTCACGCACAACAAACTAATTGTTAATCGGCCACACAGCTCTCATCGTACTCCTCAGGCCCTGAAAGTTAGCACGCTTAGCTCCAAAAATCCGCCCAAGAAGGCTGCATTGTCCCTCATTGTGGCCAACCTGAACATCCTATTGAACTAGCTTAACCCCTCCTCTCTCCACCGCAGACAGCTGGAGCTGCTGCACCAACTCCTCCATATCCGACTCCTAGGCTACAGAGCCACCCATAGACATCAGTTGATGACCAGAAGCCAACCCCCCCAACCCACACCTACTTCTTCTTTTTCACATAAACCAGATCCTTAGTAGTGAAGAAAGCTAAGCAGCTTGCTCTTAAGTACCAAATATCGCACCGAAGTCGCACCTAACTAGTACACAATGGAAAAAACATGAACGCTATCACTTTATTTGCTTACCATGGGTTTTATTGTTCTTTTTACTTATTCCACTTATATGGGTTCATTTAGGCTAGTATTCCAAAAAAAAATCTATAGCTAAGCATTTTGATAGAGTAGTAGTAATATATTTAGCTAAACATAAAACAAATGCCTAAATCATGTAAAAAATATGAACTACTAACAATCGTCACAAAAATAGGTTCAATCATAAGCCACACTATATTAAAATATCAAAATTTATACTAAAGAGTCACATTATTCAGAAGGCTTCCCCTCACTAGTGGTCCCACATAAGTGCCTAAAAAAGACTAGTTTTTAGCATATCAAACCCTCTTTATAAACATTAATTACTTAAGAAGCACAAAATTCACTTCCTTTACTACTAAATTGAGGTATTGGCTAACCACTTCATTAATTACATAATTTCTTTCTTTTATCAGTCTATCTCTAAGTCTAGAAGAATTGTTTTGTCTCTTCTATGGAAATTGTAGTGTTCTTCTTTGTCTATTTAAATAACATCACATAAATATAAAACCAAAAGAAACAACCAAATCAACTGAATACAAACTTCACATTTAATGAAACTACTCCCCTACACTTCTTACTAAACTTCTCCAAATTTAAAATGTACATTGTTCCTAATACAACACAAAAAAAAAAAAAAAAAAAGAGCCAAGCTAAGCAAAGATTTATTTTTTGCCACTCATGATCATTATTAGGATTTGGGCATAGAAATCGGTAAATAGGGAAGTTGAGTGCCTTTGTGGAGTAATGAAGGGTCAATACTTGTGCCAAACAATTATTGAATGCTATTTTGGTAGCCAAGAAAGGCTTCTATTTATCTGCTCATCTAAGTGAGCTTGACTTGCATTCTATCTAAGCATTGCTTTGCCAGAATCAAGTTAGTAGGAGGGAATTTGAGTTGGTGAAATGATAGTTTGGAAGAGAGAGGTGGAGACTTGTAGTCTAAATGTGTGGGATACACGCACACACATTACTTGATCATGCTCATAGGATGTATGATTGTTTCATCTTCATCCAGCTCAATTTTGATCTTATGACATAGGGTGGTGAAAAGATATGGGAATGCAAGTGAGACTGTCCTCTTATCATTCATGTTCAGAAAAATTTCATCATAAAGGATCCTCCCTATATCCACCAACATCTCAAAGCCAAGTTTGTAAATGAGGTTAGCTCATTTCTTGTACTTTAAGTAATGGCTATGGGCATGACTAAATAAAGATAAAATAATATTGTGCCTTGTGAATTGGTGGGTGGCATAATTCTAAGAAACCCTTCTAGTTATCCTCAATGTGCTACTCATACCCTAGAGTCATAATGATACTCACAATAGCATTCCAATTCTAGTCAAAATTCAAAAACTCAGAAATGTCATCCTGGGCATAACAACAGAGTTTGAAAATTTTGTTGATTGATTCTAACACCATGTGAACTGGCTTTCCTCATACTATTACATAGAAATTGGAATAGAATAGGAAATAACACCACTTTTTTTAACCCATCTAGTGGTGTTGTGATAGAATGATGCTAACCAAATTGATGGATATAAGATAAGAAGAGCTCTTCATCTTTTAAGCCTTTCTTTAATCAATAGGCATTTTGAAAGTTTGCAATAGTAGGTATTTTTCACTTTGGCATATATAAACTACTAATGATCATAATTCACCATATGGGTCACTTGGACCTTCAATTTCTTGCTTGTTGATTATGTCCACTTAGGAGCCATCGCTATATTGAGCTTGATTTTTGGAAGACTTATAAAACAATTGCAAGAGTGAGGGGTGGAGAGTGTTGAATGATTCGAAATTAAAGTCCCAAACAAAGAAGGGAGAATTGTGAAGGGAAGAAGGAAGAAGAGAAGAGAGAGAAAAATAAGAAATGAGGGAGAAAGGAAAGAAAGAACAGGAAAAAAAGAAGTGTGAAAAGGGAGCTGTGGCTATTTTGAATTACTGCACCCCTCTCCTTTTTGCTTTTATTTTAGACTGTCATGGACCATAGGTAGTGGTCTGAGTTGGGGCCTTCAAATTGCTAAGCATTACCTTGGCTATCTAAATTATCACACTAACTTTAGAGAGTTAGGCATTCAAATCATCCAACGTATTGGTGGCAATGCCTAGCGGTCTATTTTTCTATCCCCTCATTTCTAATTAACTTTTACAAACTTCAAATCAATGACAACTATTTCAAATTAAAGCTAATTTAATACCTCGCACAAAGAAACTAAGACAATTACAATGCAATAACTGAATGATATGCTAAAAGGATACTAAGTGCTTGGGTTGCTTCCCAAAAAACACCTAGGTTTAATGTCACTAGCCTAACCTAGTCCTCTCAACTTGGGAGTGAAAGAGTCATGAAGGCTTTAGCATGATCAATCTTATCACCCAAAATATTGCTTGAGTCATTATCCATTGACCTTGAACATATTTCTAGTTTGTTCATTTTTTTATTTCCATGGCACTATGAGGGCACTTTGACTACTATAACTTGCCTTGACCATTTTGACTTTAATTTTTCAAGAAAGAATTTTAACCTTAAATTGAAAATTAACACCTTTTGGCATAGTTCAAAGTATTTTGTTATAATGTGCTTATCATGTCATAGTTTCGTTCTCTCCTTAAAGAGTTTTGAGCTTTCATATGGATTTAACCAAAGTCAATGAATTGAAAAAGTCTCTTCTCACTTTCCTTCAGCAAATCATAATTCACTTGCTTAATTATTTAATGGGCCTTGTGCTTAATTTCCACCGGCAAGTAACAAGCCTTCCCAAAACACCATAGAGTACTCATAAAATATCATCAAGTTTCAAGAACTAATCTTTCCAACTTTGGTTCACTACCTTTTTTAAGATTAGTTTACTCTCTTGGTTAGATACCTCGATTTGGCCACTTGGTTGATGGTAGAGAGTTTCTACCCTATGGTCAACAAATTTAGCCAAAGTTGAATGCCCTATTATAAAAATTGGACCCTTCATTACTTGTAAATGTCTTTGTAGTGCCAAAGCGATTGAAGATGTGAGTTTTAAGAAATCTTGCCACCACCCCAACATTATTGGTTGTTAAGGATTTGGCCTCGAACTATTTTGAAACATAGTCCATAACCAATAAGATGTAAGAACTTTCATATAATAACACAAATGGCACATAAAATCAATAATCCACACATCAAACAATTCAACTTCTATTACATCATTTTACAAATTCTTTGTTATCCTTGAATGGGGTTGGTCAAAAGAAAACAATTACATGACCTTTGTAGTGGTACATTATCTTCTGAAGTATCCTCCACATGACCTATTATGACAATTATATTAAATTTGAGGGGTTTCATCTTCTAGAATACACTCGGCATGTCTCTAGAATAGGAAGGGACCTCTGAAATATAAAATTGAGCATCATGGAAGAACTTCTTCTTTTGATAAAAGTTGGAGTTAGGCAAATTATACCAATGTTGTTAAACTCTCGATTTTACTAGTACGTTTTTACGATTTTATGATCCAAAACCAAGTGTCTGATTCAATTTATAGGTAAAAACTAAAATAGGTAAAATCGAGTAAACTCGCGAGTTTGCCACTTACAATCATAAAATCGGCCAGTGATCCGTTTCTACAAAAACGCAAAACAAACAGTGTTTTGACCAAACTTCTAAATTCTATTTTACTTAGGGTTTTTTCCCGTCTTCTTCAATTTCTCTCCACAGTAGCTCTACCTCCCCAGTCCCCACCGCTCGCAACTCTCCATCTCCGCCGACTGGCCGAAATCTCTTCTCATTCTCCTTCTTCCCCTTTCCTTCATTCCTTTCTTCATTGCCCTCGTTTTCTCCAGGTATTTTCTGTTCTCATCCCCCACCAAAAACATTATCAACTTCCTCCTCACTCCGCCTTTCACCTATCCTCTTCATTGCCATTAGTTTAAACTTCGATGATTAAGGATTTATGCTTTGTTATGCATGGTTGCTAATGAATTATTATTATTATTAATTTTTATGTGTGATTGATAATATTTTTTTTTGAAATTTGTGTATTTTTTATAAGTTTGAACATATTTGTAATTTATAAATTCAACATATATTATATATAATATATTTATTATATTATTTTTCACAATTTGTAAACACTTACGATTTTACGATCCAATTTTGTGGACTCTCTACCGATTTTACGTAAAAACTCGAGTTTAACAACCTTGAATTATACACTAGCAAGGCAATTAGAAAAGTCCAAAAACTATAGTCTCGATATTTTTTTGAGAAAGAACAATTGCTCATTTGAAAAACTCTTATTAATCAAAAACTTTTCCAAGTTGTCATTATTCTCAAACCTCAACAAGTGATCAATCACTTGAGTCTTATTGCCTTTACAATACTTGGTCTTCACATTTCATTCTTGTAACAATATGATTTATCAAATTAATATTGGCTTAGACTCATTTTTGCTCATAAAAAATTTGACAGTTGAACGGTCAATGTAGACAACCACCTTCATTCCCAAGAGGTTTGGCTAAAACTTTTCAAAAGTGAAAACTATGGCCAAGACTTCATTTTTTATGGTGATGTAGTTCAATTATATCTCATTTTGAGGATATTTCTAACACAATATACCATATGGAAAATTCTCTCCTTATGTTGTGCTAGCATTGTTCCAATAGCATAGCCCCTTACATCACACATAAATTTAAAAGGCGTATATAAAAAAGATAGCATAATAATTAGATTAGGGATAAACTTATGCTTCAACACATTGAAAGTTTCAAAACAATCCTCATCAAAATTGAAAATGATTTCTCTTTCTAATAGATTACATAATGGCTTGGAGATATTTGGGAAATCCTTAATAAATCTTCTATAGGACTCTACATGCCCCAAGAAACTCCGAATACCATAGACTGATGTGGGAAAAAGTTTTTTAATCACCTAGATCTTTGTCTTATCAATCTTAATGACTTGTGAAGAAAGAGTTTATGCCTACAGATAATTCCTTCTTACACTATGAAATGACACTTTTTCCAATTTAGCACTAGATTGGTTTCAATACATCTTTCTATAGCTCTTCTCAAATTGTCAAGCACTTATCAGAAAAATCCTTCTGTTGGTCTCAATACATATTTCTGCTATGTTTTTTCTTTTTCTTTTTTTTAACTTTTTTAGTTTACATATTTATTTTGTTAGAACGTTATAAAAAAAACATCTCATTGAATCTCTTGATATAATTTTAAGAGTACCCTTTTTAGAAAATACTTTTGAATTTCCCAAACACCTTTCTAATTTCTTTTTCAAGTGTAACGGTTAAATTTTTTTTGGATTTGTAATATTTTTATGTAATCCGACATTGACTATGTAGAACACCCAATAGCCATAAGCATCCAAAACTGACAAGGAAGTGCAAATTAAAAGAATTTTGTGTTTGTTCCCCTTCTTGAAAACTCTTATCCTTTTATAAATGAAGATAGAGAACTCCTGCCAAAATTACAAAGAGCAAGATGAAAAGGATGAAAGTCCAGATTTTTGGTGTTGTAAAACAAAGTGGTCCTTGTGAACAACTTTTATAGTTATAGATTGTGATAGTAGTAGCTGCATTAGTAGTAGCACCAAGGTCCTAATTACCATTATTATGGACAATTATCGTCACGGTGATTCACTTGATTGAAAATTGACTGCACTTTTACCTACAACCAAGAAGCCATCCATAAAATTTCAATAATATCCTTCTCCATAACAAAAGAGATAGCCATCATGCAATGTTGAAAAGTTGCCAGAGCATTGTATAGACGAAAGAGCATCTATTTGTAGATAAAAGTATCATATAGGCAAGTAAATATGCTTTTCTCTTTATCCTTAGGTGTAATAGTAATTTGGTTGTATTTGGAGTAGCAATCCAAAAACCAATAAAAGAATGTTCCACCAACCCATCAAAATGTTAATCCAAGAAAGACAAGAGAAAATGATCCTTCCTTGTAACGTTATTGGGCTTCTGATTATCCATACACACCTTTCATGCATTCACCATTTTAGTGGGAATCAACTTATTTTGGTCATTAGTTACCAATCATCATTCCACTTTTTTTTGGGAATACATGGTACTAGACGAAATCATACACTATTGAGAATTGAAAATATAATACCAAAATCTAAGAGTTTAATTACCTTTTTTTAACTACTTCCTTCATGCTAGAGTTCAACCATCTTTGATACTAAATGAATATTTTTTGAGTTTTCCTCATGTAGAATATCATGCATATAATAAAAATATTTGTCCTTTTAATGTTAGCAATCGTCCAACAAATGGCACCCTTATGCTCTCTTAGCACCCTTAGAAACTTATTTTCTTACTTAGATTGAGAAGTTCATTTTGGGGCATGTTACAAAAAAAGTGATAATATCTTGGATTTTCTGCACTTGCAACCTCAACATCATCAATTTCAAGAACCACATCAAGGGCATCCTTGTTGTAAGCTTGTTTGAGAGTGAATTCTATGCCATCATCTATAATGTCCACTTTGAAGAAACTATCATTTTCACAGGGTAGCTCATAGTTTTGAACACATTAAATATCACTTGTTCATCGTTCAACCTCAAGGTGAGTTCACCTTTTTTGAATTCAATCAAAGTATCCCCTATCGCGAGGAACTGTCATCCAAGAATAATAAGAATATCTTTGTTCTCTTCTATGTCAAGCACCAAAAAATCTACTTGGAGTATGAACTTGTCCACTTTCGCAAAACCATCTTCAGTAATCTATTTTAGAGGAGTTAAAAAGTGATCAGCCAATTACAAGGTAACGTTTGTGAGTTTTAATTCATCTTTCAACCAAAAGCCATTAAAGATGAATAAGGCGTAAGATTAACATTAGTTCTCAAGTCACAAAGAACTCTAAAGCAAGAGGTATCGCTACTTTTGCAATGAATGATGAAACCTTTTGGATCTTTCAATTTGGAGAAGAGGGGAGGGGGGAGGCTGTAGGGACTTTCTTTGTATGATAGTATTATACTCCTCCCCTAAAGCAATGGTTTTCCAATCATCAAACTTTTTCTTTCTTGAGAGTAACTCCTTCAAGAACTTGAGCATTTATTTTAATTCCTCCAAAAGGGGAAAGTTGCTATCAAACTTCTCAAGTGTATTAATGAACTTTGAAATCCCTTACTCTATCTTCTCTTTCTTTGTTCTCAAAGGGTATGATGGTTATAGTGAATAACTAGATAAGGGTGCATTGTTTACAACTTCCTTCTCCTTTGCTTCATCATTGCGATTATCTTTAGTTTCTTCACAACTCTTCTCAATGTCCTTTTCATCATTAGCCTTTTTGTCCTTATTCACTTCAATTCAAATTCTTCCTTCTTAATATACTCAAGAAATCTATAATATGTCATGCCACTTTTTATTCTCACCAACTTGACATGCTCATTAACTCTATCCTTAGGGTTGACCTCTATATCACTTAGCAATATTCCCATACACGGTTTCATTATAGCATTTGTGACTTGCTCCACTTGCACCTTTAAGTTGCTCCACGGTGGTCTCAATGGAAAAGAACTTATTCATAGGCAAAATTGCCAAAGATCTCAACATGTGCTTGTGAGATTGAAACTCCTTATCTTGATTGGACACATATTGTGAAAGGTTTGAGAATCTAAGAGAGAATGCTACTTTTAATGAACTACCCAAACCTCCTTATTATTTGTTACATTTCCAAGAAAAATTTGGGTGATTCTTTCATCTGGTACTATAAGTATTTGAATTAGAATTGTCATGATGTCCTATAAATTAGATCAATTCTAGATTAATAAAGCATAAATCAGTAGGGTAATTACCCTTGCACATCTCACAAGTCATTACCATCGGGGGTTTAGGAATAGGTTCTATCTTTGTATCTAACCTCGAGATTAAGTTTACTATGACTGTGACTTGAGTAAAAAGATAGATAGATGAGTTTGCTTCATAAAGCTCTACTTTTTTTGGGCAAGACTCGAATTCAAAACCATTGGTAGTCTTGGCAACCGTTTTCTCAATAAGTGTAAAAGCATCCTCAAAAGACTTGCTCATGATTGATCCTCCCACAATGGCATCTATCATACTTTTGTGTTGCCCAATTAGTTTGTTATAGAAAATAGAGATTTGAATATTATTAGGGATACCATGGTGAGTTTATTTTCTCAATAAATCTTTGTATTGTTGTACATTATACAATGACTCACTCTCTAGTTGTTGAAATATCATAATATTATTCCTTAGCCATACTCGATGGAAAGTACTTAAAGAGGAATGCTTAAGAAAACTCTTTCCAACTAGTTATAGAGTTAGATGGCAAGGATGATAGTCAAGATTGTGCACTATCCTCAATGTGAAGTGCAAGAGTAAATGACTACCAGTATCTAGTGAGAGATCATGGTGCTAGAAAATACCACAAATTTCGGAAAACTTTTAGAGATGTTCATTTGGACTTTCAATAGGCTCCTCTCCAAATTGATATGAAGATTAGAGCCACTAAATTAGTGAGGGGATTCATCTTAGAGTCACCTACCTCCACCATCAAAATGAAAACACAAGATCATTCCATCTCAAAAGAAGGGCATGATAGTCTTGAAAGAGCATTAGAGGTTTTTCATTAGGCTCTTAATGATCACAAATTTCTTTGTCATTTCTTCTCTTGGTGGAGCTTTTCTTCTTATTGGCATAAAGTAGGCTACCTAACAATATACCACCAAGAAAAAATTGTTCAATTTAGTCTTAGAAGCACAACACGAATTAAGAACATGACAAGGAGTTAGGACTGCTATAAAAACTTACACAATAAACAACAAAAAGGATTAAACTGAACTTTCAACAAAAAAGAAACACAAAAATTTAACAAATAACTAATAACCATACTAACTAACAAACAAGCAACTAAGATAAGCAATTAAAAAACAACTAACAAGCAACTAAGATAAACAATTAAAAAAACACTAAGTCTCCAGTAACGGTGTCAAAAACTTGATAGCTTTAAGTACTTTGACACTTGATACAAGTTTATGTATCACTTTTTATAGCAAGTGAAAAACATGAGTATTGTCCCACAAGGACTTAAATGCACTATTGACTAATTATCCTAAGGCCTATCATTTTTAAGTAATTAATTAACTATGAAATCTTAAAACAACCAAAAGGAGCAACAACAATAAGAAAATGTAAGGTAGAACTTCTGCAAAAATTTCAAAGCCAAAATTCTGCTTGCAAGAATATGCCAATCCTAGGGATGTTAGAATGGCTAAGGCTATACATGATATAGAGATTGCAGGGTAAAAAGGACTAGATGGCCAAGTCTAGCCTGGATGTGCGTCCTAAAATAATGAAGAGATTGAAAAAATATTTTGAACGAGTTACGAGCCATAGTTGCATGTATGGGGATGGTGGAAAGTTCTAGGTAACTTGTCTTGGGGGTGAATAGTTCATGTTGACCTAGTTGGGGGGACATGTGCATGTAGAAAATGGGATTTAACTAGAATTCCATGTTCAAATGTCATTAGGGCTATTATGAACAATGGGAAAGAGCAAGAGGATTACTTGAGTCACTGGTACAAAAGAGATATGTATGAGAAGGCATATGCTCCAGTTATTTGTCCCATCAATGAACTTGAAATGTGGCCATGAACAAATTTACCTCCAACTCTCCCTCCTGGATTTCATATACAACTTGGAAAATCTAGGAGGGCCAGGAGACACGATCCAAATTCACCCATAAAAAAGAATATCAATGGACCTGACTGGCTTACAAGGGCAGTTGGTAGCGGACATAACAAGTGTGGCCATTAGAGGGTTGAAGGGTATTGTAGGAAAACATGCCCAGTTTTAACATCTTAGGTTTGCCCCTCCATCACGGTGCCATATGTTGTTTTTTATTTTTTTTCTCATTACTTCTGATTTTATGACCCTTTCTCTCCACCATAAGCACAAAGTGATTCTAGCTATATTACTATTTCTTTGGAGGGTGAGTCATGCCCATCAAATAAGGGAGATGATGAAAGTGAGAAAGAATGAAGGATTCACAAACTCCATCATAGACAAGTATGGATAGCCAGGTACTATCTGTTGAAACTAAAATGCCATGGTAGAAACGGGTGTCGAGATGTAGTCATTGCAAACTAATGAGGCACACAAAAAGAAACTATCTAGCATTACAAAGAAAGAAAAATACCAAACAGGCTGAGCCTCCAATTCTTTCTCCATTCATACTCTAGTGTTACATGTTTATTATTTCCTAAGAAATTGGGTTTATTGATATATGTAAAAGATGACTAGAGAAGGAGATGGGACGAATAATTATTTGATTGAAACCTTTTTGGAGCATATATGTCATCCATGCGTACCCCTCCCTCCCATCCAAATGGAGGTGTAGATGCAAAGGGCACAAATTCCCCATAGATGATTGGTTCATTAAAGTAAGCCATTAGGATTTTTATATTCAGTTTTTGTTATTTAAATATTGCTCTAATTCCCTTTTGTGTTTTTCATTTGTTTATGGGTTTTGATGGATGAAACAACAAACAAGGCCTTAGAGGAATTGGCAAACAATCTTTCAACCCAACCATCAAATACTGGTATCAAAGCTGGAAGTGATGTAGATAGTGCGCACCCCATAGAAATAGTAATACACATCAGTGATGGTGATGGTGATGTGGATGATACAGTGTATCAGAAAACAAGCAAAGGCATTTGGAGCTTCTTCAAATGGGGATACAGCTAATACACTAAAGCAAAAATCATCTGAAGGTGATGAAAATTCACCAGTTGAAACAGTCGAGGTGCTGAAGCCAAAGCTAGTCACAGAGGATGGAAATTCAGTTCAGTGTGAAGCAGTGGATGAGCGGAAACAGAACGCAACTAAGGTTGAAGCACTTTGACTGTATGCAGAGCAACCAAATGCGCTTGATGTACAAATTACTAGCCCACAAACTTCACAAAAGAAAAGGAAGTATACTATGGATTAATTCGTAGCAATGCCCCAAGGCCAAGAAAGTAGTCCTATCCAAACATGTGCTCCAACTGGAGACAATCACCTAGTATGACACCCAAAGATTATTATTAGAGAAGAAAAAGATGGAACGGGAACATGAAGTGCCCTCTGGAACATGGAAGTATATGACCATGGAAGGAAATTTTGTGACTTTGCAAGCACCTCCTGGGACTGAAAAAGCTATTAGGCAAATGCGCAAGTAGCAACATCTATTTTCTTTAGTTCATAATGCCAGTAGTAGCAGAAAACATAGAAAATAGTTGGTTGCACAATTTGACAGAGAGTTTGTGAGCTGTTTTTGTTGTTTTGTCTAGTTATATTACTTGTCTTTTGTGAAGTTTCCTTAATGTTTTGCCCAATTGGATATATTGATAATGTTTTATAGGAATATTTATGTAAAGAATTGCCCAACTGGAAAACCCTGGTTATGAGTATTAGTTGGAATGAGCAATGAGAAAATGAATGTTTCAGCTTTTGTGTCTGCACAACTTCTTATTCTTTTGTGACTCGATAGAATATTTAAGCTTTTTTAATTATTGAGTGTGAACTAGCATTATGTCTTTTTAACTAGAGATGTGATGTACATTGATGAATGTTCAACATTGCTTTCAATTCACTGCAAAGATTGTCATTTGGGACAAGCATTCGGGATCAAACATCCTTACATTTTTCCCTCAATTTTTTCATAAATAATTTCCACACATTACAACTGAGCACACTTGTGCATTGCAACCATCCTTGACTGAGAAACATCAGTGGAAACGTAAAAAAAAAAATGTCTGCAACAACAACAATTTGTGGAAAAATGGGCAGACAACCCCTTGCATTCATCCTAAAACATCAAGCCACACAATACTACCAACATTAGCAAACTAAAAATTATGAGTTTCAGTTTTTTAATCCTCTTCTCATACTCCTCCAATCTTGTGTTTTTTTTCCCCCAAAGATCTTAGTAACCCTAGTATTATTTGCTTTTCTCTTTCGCAAATTTCAGGGTCATACCATTCAAAGAAATTGCAAGCCACAATTTCACCATACCTTGGGCATCCAAGGAATCTTTTACCTAGATTTGTTGTAGTCCAAGATGTTCTTCTCTTAGTTGGATAACCACGGTAGCAAGTACTAGTCATCCTTTGCCTCATTTCACTCATCCTTCATCAATGGATAGTAAGCTACAACTTCCAACCTTCTTCCTTCCCTTACTCTGTTGCCGATCGAACGTTGCAATTGGGAGGATGATGAACCCTAATTTCATGCAAATGTTCACAGGCAAATGTGGAGGGGAAGGGAGACTTGGAATTTTTCCCTTTTGTTTTCCAACTCAGTCCACGTGGACACTAGCAACATTTTCTTTTAATTTTGCCCCTTGCAAACACACGTGCTCATCATGTGTAATGGCTGAGCGAAGGTCTCGTAACCAGAATAGTGTAATTGGACTCAAATTTTAAATTTTAAAGTAATTTTTTAAATTTTAATTATTGTATTAATTTAATGAACAAATTGATTAAATATGAATAAATTGATTGTCTATGGTTAAATTAATAAAATAATTAACCCATCAACAATTTGCATATTTAATCAATTCGAAGGGTAAATTGATTTAATGAGAAAATTATATATTTATGAAAGATTGATTTGATATTAAAAAAAAATATTTTGGAAATAGGTAATTTGCCATACAAAGGGTAAATTTTAATTTTAACTAAAAAAAAAATCTAAGAACAAAGAGTTTATGTTACATATTTTGGCGATTCCAGAGACAAATCATTATTTGGCCATATATCGGGATTCGTTTTGTTATCTGGCCAAATTTTAGGGTAAATATAATTAATACCAAAAGAATTATAATACTATAATGCAGGTTCAAAATTTGATTGACGATAAAAAGAGTTGGTCCCATTATTTAGAGATTTAAACTCATCAAATGGATTGAATCCGTTAAAAATTTAAATATTGAGGATTGCATTTACTTGTCAAACTTTGGAAAACTAACAATAATATAGGGTGAGACTTTGAAAACTCAAAAACATTTTTCTAAAAATTTAATATTTGACTGATGATCAAATGGTGCATTAAATATGTTAAAAAGTTAAAATATTGGGTACCAAATTAGCCTACCCAAAATCTTTAATAAATAAAAATAATATAGCATAAAATTTTAAGAATTAAAAATTCTTTTTTACCTAAAACTTTGCTGGTGGACAATTTGACTGTTTGAGTATAGCTGGAAATGATATTAAGGAGATTCAGGACAACTGTAATGCATATGAGCTTGCGGAGTTTATCTACATGCCGGGCGTAAGGCCCAATATCAATATCCATTATTGGTTAAATTTGCCAATGCAGTGAACTTTCTCAGGGGTACCTTGTGGAGGGGAATGGAATAGGGAAATGGAATGCATTCTATTTTTAGTGCTTAGATGGGGGGAATGGAATGGGGGGTTCACTTGGACCCACTTTTGATTACCCCATATAGGGTAATCCTCATACCCCCTAATATTGGGAGGTATGGAGCTAAGGAATGCTAATAATTTGATTAAATAAATAAATAAATAAATAAATAATATTAATTAATTAATTAATTAATATTAAGTATTATAATTAATATAAATTAATTTATTATTAACTTATTATTATTAACTAATAATAAATTAATTAATCAAGATTAATTTAATTAATTATTCATTTATTTATAATTAATTATTTACTTAATATTATTAATTAATTAATAAAATTTTTAATCTCATTTTATTAATAGTAATTATTATAATTAATGTATAATTAATTTATAAATAATTAATTGATAATATTAATTAATTACTAATTGTTACTAACTAATTAATTAACTAATACTAATTAATATTAATTAACTAATTAATTCATATTAGTTATTATAATTAATACTAATTAATTAATATTAATATTAATTAAGTAATTAATATTAATTATTATAATTAATATAAATTAATTTATTATTAACTTATTATTATTAAGTAATAATAAATTAACTAATTAATATTAATTTAATTAATCATTCATTTACTTAATATTATAATTAATATTAATTAATCTCATTTACTAATATTAATTAATTACTTAAAATTAATTTAATTAATATTATTTTTATTAATAATTAATTAATTTAATATTATAATAAATAATTAACTAATAATAACTAATTAATTAATACTAATTATTATAATTAATTTGTAATCATTTCCATTTCTCAACACAAACCAACCACTATTATTAGTAATCATTCCTATTTCCCAACACAAACCAATCAACAGAATTATAATGATTGACCCCACTATTATCATTTTCATTATCTTTCCCATTCCCTCCTTTGAACCAGGCCGCCCCTCAACCTTTGTGAAAATGAATTCATTTTCTCTAATCCATTATCATGGATGTTAAGAAACTTAATACATTGTTCCTGGGGAAAAGAAATGTTGGGTCCTACGGCTTAGGCTTGCCTTTTTATCCTAAAAGGGTAAAGCAATTCATCCACTAGCATTTAGAAGTACCATAAAAGGACTTGTAAAACCTTGGTCTGGTTTTATCTTTTCAGGGTCCATTGATTTGATACATTGCGGGGACCTCACTTCCACTATCGTAAAGTGAAGTGGAAAAGTCATGCGATCGATAAAGATTAACAAATCCATTAAAATATTACAAGAAACAACTTGCTTGTGGCAACTTGCCATGTTAGTTATTTTTAAAATAGAAATATTTTGTCCTATACACAAACGGTTTATATTTATTATTACCAATATTACTTTCAAAAGATAAGTTTTCATTGTGTAGGGGTTCAATTATGTACTGAGCATGGAGTCTTATAGTCTGGGTGTGTTTGTTGTCGAATCATTGCAAAATGGTTAAATGGTTTTCTTTCTCATTATTCTATTATTTGGGGTAAAAAGTTAAGAAAAATTAAATTAAGACATTAATTATTTTATGCGATTCATAACCTTTTAATGAAGGTGATATGAAATTTCTCCTTAATCGATTAAGTCATTAAATGGTAATTTTTTAGTCCTTAGTTATCTTTTTTTAAATAAATAATTAAAATTAATCAACAAAAAAAGAGGGCATAATTTTCCTTGTTAATATAATAAACGACAAATAAACAGATGCTCTTTGTGTGTGTGTGTATATATATATATATATATACACACAACCAGGCATAAATTAGTTAATTACACTTAATACTTTATTAGTTATCTTCACCTTTTAAGTGCTTTAAGTTGTGAGATTGAGATTGTTGAATTTATTTCAATGTTGTTTTTCAAATTTTCTTGATCAAACTTGTTTTTAGCAAATTAATTTCAACTATTTCAGCATGATTTAATATTAATACTATCATTTTGATGATTTTGAAGGTTCTTAGTGAACAAAATTTACTAAAAAAAATTTAAAGTATAATTCATAATTAATTATATTTTTAAAAATATATATAATATTCCCTCCATCTCAAAAAAAATAATCCATCTTAGGAACGTAAATTTTTTTTTTAATCATAAGATACAATATGTTAAATGCACAATGAAATATATAAATTTTTTTATTATTACCTTTTAATGTAAATCATATATACTCCATCTGTCATAAAAAAAGAGTCCACTTTGAAAAAAAAAAATTTATTGAAAAAAATGTCCACTTTTAGATTAAATTCTTAAAATATCCTTATAATAATAATTATGTACACTCAAAATTAAAAAAATAAGGATAAAAATATGAAAATATAAAATTATAAATTTAGTGGTACATTAAATGAGTTATACCAAATAATTAATAAAAAGTTATATTTTAACCAAAGTGAACTCTTTTTTTGGGACGGAGGGAGTATTTATTATTAGTAAAAATAATATAAAAATTTGATTCAAAATTAAATTTTTTTTTGGAATTAAAAAAAAAAGTGGACAATTTTTTTTTAATAAAGAAGGAGTATTATCTATTTTTTTAAAAAATAACATTCCTTCCTTCTATGTTGGTTAAACAAATATAGGAATGGAAAAGTAGTCTTCATTCTCAGCCATTTATGATATCTTCTTTACACGGTTAAGGAAAGATTCCTTTAATAAATAGTTATATAAAGAGATAATATCCAAAAAGGTCCCTGACATATTGACGAATGAGCTTTTTAGTCCCCCAATTCCAAAATGAGACAATATCATCTCTCACATTATATAAACAAACCATTTTCGTCCCTCACATTATATAAACGAACCATTTTCATCCTTCATATTACATAAACGAAACCATTTTAGTCCCCCAAATCACGTGTAGTGTAATGTGAGGGACGATTTTGTCTCATTTTAAAATCGAAGGACTAAAAAGCTCAATCCCCAATATGTGAGGGACCTTTTTGGACATTATCTCTTATATAAAATGCCTTGTGATTCTATCCCCAAAGCTAACTCCACATTTTGACATTAAGACGAGGCTCCATTTCGTACAGATTATTTGGCACACAAATATAATTATCACCCCCAACGTTTGGAACTATCCTACGATTAAAGTATGTGTAATTTCGGCATTGAGAAGGGTCAGAAAGATTGAAATAGAACAATCTGATCTCGTTCGTTTCTAATAGTCATTTTACTGTGATTCTTTAATTGATGAATGCTCTTATTACGTGGTCATAAAAATTAATTATGTGATATTTATATCGAAAACTCAAGTATTACTTTAGCCATTGCATTTGATTGTATCTATTGTAAAAATTACCCATAACAATAAATTTATAAAATGAATATGTATAATATAAGAAAATTAGCATTTTTTACTCTGCTTCGCTTCAAATTGTTCTAAACTAATATAATTTCTGACAAAATAACTAATCATCCCAACAAACAGGATGTGCATAGAATTAAACTCCAGATGTGCCCATATGTCGAAGATAATGTAATGAAAGATAGACACTATGAGGTACCGATGGATCACTGAAAACAACCAACAACTGCCAATAAACAAGCCAAATTACCCGACTTTTCGGCCAGTGATTTTAAACTTCGTTTGCTGGAGGAGTTTATATCATGCTTATCCTTAGCTTTCATGTCTGAGTGTCGGATCAGAGAGTGATTTCGCGGTTGGTATATGTTTTTTCAATCTTTACGCATTTTACCACCTCACCGAAAATTCCCTTTGCCTCTACTATACTCTACTTGGATAGTTTTCACCACCTATCATTGAACTTAAGATTTGAGTGTGGATTTAAAAAGTCACCTACAGACACTTTATGCCTATTCATTTCAAATAACGTTTGCATCCTTTCTCTCTTACTATAACTGTTAGCACAGAGTTAGCCGATACTTATTTTCCAAATACTGTCATTGCTTCTTCTCCGTCAATTTTAATTTAATATAAGTTTTTTAAATTAAAAGAACACAAAACACAAAACATTTAACATATAATTTGAGGTATGTTGTACGTTGGTCTAGTCTTCAGATCTCGGCCTAGTCTTAGTTTAGAACCTAATAACTCTTGTCATACATATCAAGTCTCAATTTATTACCCAACAATATGGGAACTCGGACCATGCCCAAACCATACCGGTCATGTGAGATTTCGGACCACATGAGTAATGTGAAAATTCTATAGGCCATGTTTATCCATAAGTGGTTAACAGCATGCGGTATTTAAAGAGATACATTATGACGTGTGATTAACCGTTACAACATGTCTCACAGATTTCGGATGTAAGGTATATATGTTCAGTTGAGCCACCAAATAAAAGGGAGGAAAACTCTAATTTTTCTATAACTTTGTGATTCAACATTAATACGGCCAAAAACATTATCTAATTTAGGTATCGAAATTTTTACCCTAAAAAATCACTTCAGTATTTGTTTTAAAGGAGAACATCAATTGAAGACCCAAGAGATTTGTGAATTGTGATTATTGGATTGGGTTGTGAATTACTTTTTCATAATAATTAAACATATAATTTTATATTTATATTTATATTTATATTTTTTAATTTAAATTATATATTATATGTTATTATTAACAAAAATAATATAAAATTTTCACACTGAAAGTAAATTATTTTTAAAAAATTTTAAACTGATTTTTTTTTTTTAATGGGGTCGGCCGGAGTATTATTTTTGTGAAGAAAGTTGAAAAGAATGATGGGAAACGGACAAGACAATCACCAACGAAAAATGTCCCAAATTGTCTCCCAAACCAATCCAACTTTTCGTTTTTTAATTGTTTCGGTTAAACCCACCAAATCAAAATGACGCACTAAACATTATCATTGTACGGAATTCAAGCGTGACATGTGCCCATGGGACCCATACTATGAAGTCTATCTTAGTAAATTTTCCGTTGTGCATTCGTCATCATTGGCCTTAAGATTAAATCTAACTGTGGAG
This sequence comes from Gynochthodes officinalis, assembly GCA_020080225.1. Taxonomy (NCBI): domain Eukaryota; kingdom Viridiplantae; phylum Streptophyta; class Magnoliopsida; order Gentianales; family Rubiaceae; genus Gynochthodes; species Gynochthodes officinalis. The sequence goes on along the minus strand of CM034625.1, from coordinate 28,647,379 downwards.
CTTCTTAATTAATTGCAAGTGTCTGTGCTTTTTGTTCTTTTATTTTGCTTTCAATCTTTTAACTAGATATTAACTAGATAATGTTGATTTAGTTGTAATCAACAGAATATTCTCACTGTCTAGATATTAATAATAGAATGTGAACCACCTCAACCCCGAAATCAATGTTAACTAGTCAAGTCAAATCCAAACCAATGTTCTGAGGTAAGTATTTTGGCTATATTTGGATTATGTTGTATTTGAGAATTTCATATTAGAATATATAAAAGTTTTGATAGAAATTTTTTATAAAAAAAAAAGTTATATGAAAAAATAAATTAAAGGGAATTTTTTTTTAATAATGTGAGGAGAATTTTAGCAAAAATTTAAATTTTGATAAAAAATTTTTTTTGAATATTTTATTTTTGTGATTGTAAAATGTTAACTTTTTCCAAATAAAAACACAAACCTAACATAGCCTTTGATTCTTAAATTAGATTGAGTTAAAGAAAATATAAGAGTGAATAATGAAATAAAGGGAACTTTTGCTAGTTTCTACCCCTTTTCCTGTAATCTAAACTCTTTAGTTATTAAATGACTTATTGCTCAAGTATCATGAAAGAGTCCCAACTTGAACAAGTATCAAGAAAGAGAAAGTCCAAAATTAGGAAAAAAAATCTACTATATAACTGTTATATTTTTATTTTTAATAAAATAATCCAATCACATAAAATAAATTTTTTTTTTTAGCTCTTGCATACAGATAAACTTTCCTTAAATTATAAGTTATTTCTTCCAATTGTTTCTAAAAACACCGAGAGAATATTGGATGTAGTTACCATATTAGATATGATTAATGTACAGAGTATATAATTTTATGGCAAAAGTGTAAATTTGAAGGGATAAAATATGCTAAAAAAATTGGCGGCGGCCAACACTCACTCCAATTTTACGGTACGTTTGGGCGATTTCGGTGCGTTTTTTTTTAAGTGCTGCACAATATATGCAGTTACTGAATTATTCATTGTATTCGGTAGTAGTTTCTGGACTATTCAACGTGTACAGTAGTAGTGTAAGGGCTATTCAACGTATAAGGTAATCATTTTTGGATTATTCAATGTGTACGGTGTATGTTTGGTAACCACTGATGGTGTGATCCCCATTTACTTGGGGTTTTGTCCGAGCTTTGATGGTGGAATATTCGAGAGAAGATGTAACGTAAAGAATGACGGCAGTTGCATTTTATTTTTTATTAGGCAGCTCTACATGTAGGTTGCGGTGCTCGCGTAGAGATCAATGGGTTTGGGTTTAGTCACTTGACTAGTTTGGTTAAGTGGTTTGTATTTTTGTTGTACTTTAGTTAGTTTTCTTTACTCTCGGTGTGAAAACTAACGCTTTGTCTTACTAGTGGGCAAGTGTATATATTTTTGCATATTAATATACTTATCGTTTCTGGCAAAAAAAAAAAAAAAAAAGAAGGGGTAAAATATGCTCAATTTAGAGAGTCAAAATTATTATTATTTTTGGACTAAAATTATTATTATCTTTTATGACTTGTTTACAATACTAAAATTAAGAGTATATTATTATGTTCAATATTTAATATGCTGTACATAGTGAGGCAGTAAATATATAAAATACTTTCTTAAAATTAAGGCTGTCAAGGACAATTACAAAGAAAGTAATTTGATGTCACCTCAAAAGTTTTTTTTAAAGCAATTCTAATGACAATAACCATCATTACAGGCTGAGTATTAGCCAGATTTCCATATATACTGATTTTAATTTTATCTTGGAATAGAAATTAAAAAGATATCAAATTTAACTCTCACATTATAAAATTAAGAGTAATGATCGAAATAGTAACAAATCATAGTGACTTTGTATAGTGACTGATGTGGCAATCATGAAAAGATAAAATCATCCATTCATCATCATTACAAAATACAAATAATGAGGAATAATTTTAACTTTTTATAGTTGCCATTCAGTCATTATACAAAGTCACTATAATTTCTCACTATCTCAATCATTACTCTAAAATTAAATAATCCTATTTGACAGCTAACTATGCATTGCTAATATAAGAAAATGAAGTAATTGAGACTCTTAAGTAACTGGCAAATGCGGCTGCCAAAGTAGCCAAAGTGAGGATAAATATCTTCATTAAAGTAGGCCCTAGCCAGATCAAGTTTCTTCAGATATTGTACTCAGGAAAAGTATTAAATAAAATAAAGTGTTTAGGTTAAAAGTAATGTCGTTGTGATGACTTTTAAGTTCTTCCAAGAATACTTATCGTAACACCTATCACGTTTAATAAACAACGAACCTGTCAACATAGATATAATATGATGGTTCCTTAAAGTAATTTCAAATCTTTTTGAAAAGACAGTATGTATGCAGTCATTTATTCTAAAAATAGATTAAATCTGCTCAGCTGTGAATGCATTTGCATTTTGTTTGTTATGACTAACAAAGAAAAGTGCACAATTTAGTGAATTATTTCCAAAAAAAATTCAAAAATTTAATATAAAAACTATCGGTTTGGAAGTGTTTGGTTTTTTTTATTAGAATTGAAATTCTCTCCAAGTTAATAATTTATTATCAAATTTAGTTAAATTTTATTATTTTGTATATAATTTCAACCTATTTACACATTTGATTGATAAATTTTAAAATTATTAAAAATTTCTCTAAAATTTAAACTAAAATTTTTTACATAATATGTCCAATTCTAACAGGGAACCAAACAGAATTTTTGCCTTGGATAATCCACTATAATATAAGACTTAGTTAATCCCATATTTACTTTTTTTCCCGTCAAAAATCTAGTTTATGCTATACACTCATATAAGTTAAATGTTGTTGTGAGTAGTGAAAAAAAAAGGAAAAAAAGAAGAAGAATTCTCTTTGAGGTTATAACTAAGTTTAAAATTCTTAATTGAAGTATATGTTAGTCTATATATGGCAAAGAAAAAGATATAGAATTTTGAAAGATAAGTTTCAAATCATGAATTAAATTCACTTTCCTTTAAGATAAATTTATCTCCTATAATGTGCAAAGAATTAAAGATAAATTTCCTTTAAGATAAGATGAAATTTGGTTAAATATACTCTGCACTTAATATTTCAACTGAATAAGAATAAAGGAAAGGTAGTGTAGAATTTTCTAAATGTTGAAGACTTATTTTCTCCAGCAAATAAGACCCTAACTAGATTTTTTATAGTGGTTGAATGTTAAACTTACAATATTGTAATTCAGGAAAGTTGTAACTCTTAAAAATGAACAGCCATAGCTTTTGAATTGTGACTCTTGGAAATGAAGAGTTGTAACATTTGGAAATGAGGAGTTGTACCTTTTCAACTTTACCTTTTCCATTTTCCAAAATTTTGAAAATCTGCAATAATCCCCTGCCATTTTTAAAATTTTGAAAATGCAATATAAATATCTTAGAAAATTTTGATAATCATATACATAAATAATTATATCTTTCGATTGAACCATTATCTTATGTAAAGTTCTTTGTAACAAGTCAATAAAAGATAGCAGACAAGTTTTAAACTATTTGAATAATTGACAACCTACATAAATATATCACACATAGATTTAGTACCTTTTCAAATGTTATGTATCATACATTAGGTCTTATATCTATTCTTTCATAAGTGCTTCCAAAGCTTTGTAGATGTCCAAAATCTTATATTCACATAGGCAGACTCTTAATGGCCCCGCCATTTGTAACATTATCAAAGTCTGTTAAGAATCTCAAATTCAACATTTATTTGTCTAGTAGGTATATTTGTACTATTACCCTTCGAATGATATTTAATATAATGCACTGACCACTAAATAATGTACTTTTACTCATTGAATTTAAGAGTACATGTTGTATTTAGCATTGAATTGAAGTTTTACCATCACTGATCATTAATTAGGCTTTAGTCTCATCTCTCTGGATGTTTTATATACCAAGTCTCTAGATAATTCTTTTATCAAAGGATCACTTAAATTTTCTTTTGACTTTACAAAGTCAATTGTAATCATTCCATTTGAAATCAAATCTCTTACAAAACTATGTCTCAAACCAATATGCCTGATTTTCTATTATACACTTGACTATAGGCCTTTGGAAAAGTTGCAACACTATCACATTGTATAGATATAGGTGATATAGGTCTTGACCACATAGAAATATCATGTAACAAATTACGTAGCCATTCAATATCTTTGTTTGCTGATGCAAGAGTTACAAATCATCTACCATGGTAGAGTTACTTATGCAAGTCTATTTTTTGGAACCCCAAGAATCTGTTTCTCCACTGAGCATAAAGATCCAACCACTTATTGACAAGCGATTATCTTTATTTGTTATCCAACTAGCATCTAAATATCCTTCCAAAACTGAAGGATTACGACTATAATAAATGCCATAATTTTAATGTGTTTCGCTTGGATTTCTTGTGTATCTACTCAATTCACCAATAGCATAAGTTACGTTTGGATGAGTGCAAATCATAGCATACATTAATCATCCAATCATCTTCGCATATTCCAATTGAGAGACCGAATTCTCAATATTTTTGATAAAATAAATTTTGGAATTCATCAGTATATGTGCTAGTTTACAACCTAATTGATCGAACCTTTTAAGAATTTTTTTAATATATTGAGATAGAGATCATCTTCGCATATTCCAATTGAGAGACCGAATTCTCAATATTTTTGATAAAATAAATTTTGGAATTCATCAGTATATGCGCTAGTTTACAACCTAATTGATCGAACCTTTTAAGAATTTTTTTAATATATTGAGATAGAGATAATATAATGCTAGTTTTACCACCCAAAAAAAAAAGATAATATAATGCTAGTTTGTTTCGTTCGATTTTTATTCCTAAGATGACATTTGCATTCTTCATGTCTTTTATATCAAATTTGTTTGATAGAAAATTTTTTGTTTCGACAACTTGTTCTAAATCTATATCAAAAATCAACACACACACACACATATAAACATATAATAATATCTGTCCCATTATTACACTTACTATAAATACATTATCATATTCATTGATTTTAAGTCCACTAACAAGTATCACTTGATCAAATTTTTAGTGCCACTACTTAGGCACTTATTTTAATCCATATAAGGATATAACAAGTCTATATACTTTATACTCTTTTCCAAGTATAACAAATCTTTCGAGCTGTTTCATTTAGACCCCTTCATTCAAGTCACCATTTAGGAATGCCGTTTTGATATTCATTTGATGAATAACCCAATTTTGGATTGAAGCAAGAGCAAGTAGTATTCTTATTGTGGCAACTTTAATTTTGGATTGAAGTAGTATTAGTTCTATCAACTTTTAATTTCTTTTTGAAAGTCGACTTGCAATCAATAGGTTTAGAACCAAGTGGTAAGTCAACTAATTTCCAAATTTTGTTGGCCATAATTGAGTCTATTTCATCTTATTGTTTCCTTCCAAAATGAAGCATCTTATATTTTATTGCTTCTTCATATATTTAGGAATCAGCACCCTTTAATGTTGAAATAATAAGAAATTTCATTACTTATTATTTCTCTTGTTCCTTTCATAAGGTAAGTAATGAAATTTGAGCTATAAGATTTTGCTTTCTTGACTCTCTTACTCCTTTTTATCTCAATGACTTTGTCATTTATATTGTCCTCTTGTATAGTTGTATCATTTTACTTTGAAATATTGTTTACTGCTTTAGAAATAGAGGTAAATCTCTTTTAATAAAAAAAATAGCATTTCTTGATTCAATTATCGTATTAGCCGATATTGACTCATTAGGTTTTATAACCATATATATATAAACTTTGCTATTAGATGCATATTTTAAAATTATGTATTCAACACCTCTTTTTCTCAACTTTCTTTTCTTAAGTTTTAGGAGTTTGACAATAGCTCTACAGTCAAAACTCTCAAATATGTGAGGTTGGGCTTTCGTTGTTCCAAAGTTCATAAGGGGTAATTGACTCTTTTTATTAGAAACTCTATTTAATATGTGATGAGTAGTTAGTACTGCTTCACCCCAAAAATATTGTTTAAAACCTGAATTTAACAACATAGCACTAACTATTTCAGTTAGCACACAATTCTTACGTTTAGCTACACCATTTTGTTAAGATGTATAAGGAGCAATAACTTCATGTTTAATTCCAATGGACTCAAAAATTCATTTAGATAATCTTTTCCACCATGACTAGATCTTAAACATTTTATAAAAGATTTGCAATGAAGTTCAACTTCATATTTATAAATTTTAAAGTTTTACATGACTTCATCTTTGAAATGAAATAAATATACATGGAAATGTTTGGTAGAATCATCTATAAATATTACAAAATATTTCTTTCCTCCTAAAAGAGTGTGCTATGAAATCACATACATCACTATGTATAAGGTCTAAGTTATTTGACTTCCATTCAACCTTTTAGTTAACATGCATGTAGTACATTTCTCTTCCCCCCCCGCCCCTCCTCTTTTTTTTTTTTTTTTCACAATATGGCAATAGATCTAATTTCATCATTTCATGAATTCTTTTATAATTAACATGTTCCAATCTTTGATGGCATAGAATAGAAGAATACTCAACCAAATAAGTAAAAAAAATAGTTTTATTATTTATTGTCATAACATTGAGTTTAACATGTTATTACAAAGATAACCCTTTCGAACAAACATCAACTCTTGGAAAGTACAAATTTATCAGCCTCAAAGACAAGTTTAAAGCCAAACTTGTTCAACAAAGGCACCAGATTCTTCCTCACTTTTGGTGCATATAACACATTGGTAAAAGTTACAACATGTCTAGAAGTAAATTTCATATCTATCCCCCCAATTCCTAAAACAGGAGCTATGGATGAATTTCCTATGTAAACGACAGTTCCATCATTAATCAGTTTCATGGATTTGAAGAATTCTCTGTTCTTACATACATGTCTAGAAGTACCCGAATCAAACCATCAAACAAAGTCATATTCTAAGAGGTTAATTTCAAAAATCATTGCAACCAATTCTTTGCTTGTATTGTTAGAAGAGTCCTACTTTCTCATATTCTTTTTGAAGACTCAACACTCATATTTGTAGTGTCCCTCTTTGTTGCAATAAAAGCATTTAACTTTCTTCCTTTTCTTGTTGTTTGATTGACTTTTGGATTGATTGTCTTTCTTGTCTTCATCGGACTTAGTTAATTCTCCAACTAAATAAAGGATCTTTGTCATTGTCCTCATCTTTAACATAAGAATCTTTTATAAGTATTAAATCCACAACATATATAAGAGTGTAGGTCTCAGTACCATTCTTTATGTTAAACTGAATTCTTTTGCTGGGCAAGACATCGACCCCAACCTATGAAGAAGAAACATTGCTATTGTCTTCATGACACCCGAAGGATGACCCTAAACACCAGACCATGAGAAGGCAAATCATTAGAACCAAGAAGCATGCTCAAATTGTTGAGAAAAAGAAACTCAACAAGATATCTTAAACTGGAACCTAAGAGACTGCCCTCCAAGATCCAAGCTAGTTTTGAGCCAGAACTAAAAGAAAAGCAATATGCTCTCCAGTATGTATTAATCAAAAATCTGTCCCTTCACAAAATGCCGATAGCTTTGATATAGTTTTGACAAGGTGCGGCCAATGAGGATACAAACCCATAGAAGGATTAGAATTTCTTGCCTCATAGGAAACTGAATTCCTTATTGAAACTACTACCAAAACAATCCTACTCTAAAAAGGAAAATATTGTCTAAACTAAATCCAAATGCGGAAGGGAAGGGATTTGGGAGAGTGGCAGCCACAAGTGGAATTCGGCCTTCAAAGATCCTTCCCATTTGAATTTGGATTGTCCTACTAATTATTAAGACCAGAAACGCTTGGCCCATCATTTACGACACTAAGTACAATGACATATCATGGACTAGGATCGCAGGACTTCATTCCTTCACTAGCGTGAAATTATTAATGAGGGAAGTTAATGCATCTTGCATCCTCTTAGTTCTTGACCTGGTCATGGGACCACCAATGCCTTGCAATGAATCAAATTGTGGATTTGTAGATGGCATAGAACACCCTTCTCCACATCACTCATCACGTCCACTATTGTCCACGTCCGAGACTTGTTGGGTGGTTGTGTTGTACCTCATGTTTCCATTTCCATCAATCCCTTTTTCTTTGAAAGGCCTCGCTCTCGAGTCCATACGATCTGCATCCAATTCAAACAAAGAAAGGTTAGAGACATTAAACGTAGCACTAATACCATAATCACTTGGAAGGTCGAGCTTGTAAGCATTCTCACTCACATGTGCAACAACTTGGAAAGGGTCATCTTCTCGAGGATATAATTTAGTCCTTTGTTGAGCTGGAATCCACACCCAATCTCCAGGTTGAAAATTCACTTGTTTGCACCCTCTATTGGCAACTTGAGCATAATGTTTATTATTCTTAATGATTTGAAGGCGTACCTTCTCATGCAATTCTCGAACAAACTTAGCTTTTTCTGCACTATCAAGATTGACTTGCTCATTGCTTGGCAATGGCACTAAATCAAGAGGTGTTAACGAATTAAATCCATAAACAATTTCAAATGGGGAATAACCAGTGGTAGAATGGATAGTTCGATTATAAGCAAATTCTGCAATTGGAATGCATTCTTCTCACCCTTTAAGATTCTTTTTTATCAATGCTCTAAATAAAGTACCAACAGTACGATTTGTGACCTCTGTCTACCCATCAGTTTGTGAATGTCCAGTGGTTAAAAATAATAACTTTGTGCCCAACTTTCCGCACAGCGTTTTCCTAAAATAACTCAACAATTTAATGTCATGGTCGGAAACTATGGTTCATGGAACACCATGTAACCGAATAACTTCTTCAAAGAATAAATCAGCCACATGTTTCGCATCATCTGATTTCTTGCAAGATATGAAATGGGCCATCCTAGAAAATCTGTCGACAACTACAAAAATTGAATCTTTACCCCTTTGTGAACATGGCAAACCTAATACGAAATCAATAGAAATGTCAGTCTAGTGAGCAGAAGGAATAGGTAAAGGGGTATATAATCCCTGGGGGTGAGAAGTAGATTTAGCCATACGACATTGAATGAAAGAACTACACAGCTTTTCTATATTTCTTTTCATATTAGGCCAATAGAAATGTTCAATTAAAATTTCATATGTTTTGAAAGATTCCAAAATGACCAATGAGACCCATTGAGTGTGACTCTCGAACTAATAGCTCCCAAAGTGAACAACTCGGCACACATAATCTCTTGTCACAGAACAAGAACCGTCGTGCCTATAAAACTTATTAAAGGCTCTTTGTTCAGTAGCTGTATGAATACTAGAAAAATTAGGATCAATAGAATAAAGATCTTTAATGTACTCAAATCCCAAAATCTTAGTATCTAAAGAGCTTAAGAGAAAAGTCCTCGTTGAGAGTGCATCTGCAATAACATTCTCCTTACTTAGTTTGTACTTGATGACTTATAGGAATGTTTTGAGAAATGAACTCCACTTGGTGTGAGATTTAGAAGAAAAAGAAGAGAATAAGCTTCATTCTTATTAACTTAAATCTTACCATGGATTACAAAGACTCCTATATATATGAGATAGTACTAACTTATTCATAGTAACAAGATCCTTGATTGTAGGGATCTCATTAACTTACCTAATCTGAATAAGGTAATACATATATTTAGGAATCCTATCTGATCTTATCTACATATCTAATCCATACATATATTTATCCGATCTTATCTAATTCCAACACTCCCTCATTTGGTAGGAAGATATTCTTCATTCCCAGCTTGCTTGTATGACCATCAAACAGTGGTTTAGCCAATCCCTTTGTGAGAATATCTGCGACCTGCATTCTGGAAGATACAAATGGGATACATATCACTCCATTCTCCAGTTTTTCCTTAATAAAGTGCCTGTCCACCTCAACATGTTTAGTCCGGTCATGTTGCACCGGATTCTGGGCAATGCTTATAGCTGCCTTATTGTCACAAAACAGCTTCATAGGACCTTCACCATTATGCCTAAATCACGAGAACCTTTCTCAACCATAAAAACTCACAAATTCCATGTGCCATAGCTCTAAATTCAGCTTCATACTCGCCACCACATTCTGCTTCTTGCTCCTCCAGTAACCAAATTGCCCCATATGTAAGTGCAATAGCAAGTTGATCTTCTATCACCACCGAATCCAAATCAACTGTGATCAAGATAGGCTTCAACATCTCTCTTCTCATTCTTTCTCAAGAACAATCCATCGCCTGGGTTCCTTCAAGTACTTGAGAATCTCGAACACCGCATTCTCATGCTCCGCTTGAGAATGCATAAATCGACTTACTAGGCTCATAGCAAATGCTATATCAGGTCTTGTATGGGATAGATATATGAGTTTTCCCACCAATCTCTGGTATCTGCCTCTATCAACCTGTTTTCCACTGATATCATCTCCTAGTTTTGCATTTGCCTCAATTGGAGTATCAACCGGTTTACACGCACTCATTCCTGTCTCTTTCAACAAATCTAAGATATACTTCCTCTGAGATACTACTATACCCTCGTGTGACCTAGCCACTTCCATTCCCAAAAAATACCTAAGTTGTCTAAGATCCTTGATTTCAAATTCTGTGGCCGACTTCTGCTTTAGACTGGTACTTTCTTCCTCATCATTGCCTGTTAATATGATATCATCTACATATACTATCAGGATGGCAATCTTCCTCAGCTTTGACCTTTTTACAAAAATAGTATGATCGAATGGGCTCACGATATCCTCGCCTTCTCACAAACCTTGTGAACCTATCAAACCAAGCCCTAGGACTTTGTTTAAGTCCATACAAGGACTTTTTAGTCTGCACACCGTGATCCAAACCCTTTCTCAAATCCCGAGGTGCTTCCATATATACTTCTTCTTGAAGATCACCATGAAGAAATGCATTTTTGACATCCAATCGATTTAAAGGCCTTAAGATTAACGACAAGTGACAATAGAACTCTCAGTATTTAACTTAGCCACTTTGGAGAAAACGTTTCATGTAATCAATTCCATAGGTTTGTGTAAAACCTCTTGCCACTAACCTAGCCTTTCTTCTTTCAAGAGAACCATCACTTGTACTTAATAGTAAATACCCACTTGCATCCAATCGAACTTTGCCACAGGGTAATACGACTTTTCCAAGTAGCATTCTTCTCCAACGCCTCATTTCCTCTAAGACACCTCCTACCATTCTGGAACATCTAGAGCTTCTTTAATATTATTAGGAACTGTGAGTGTAGAGATTTGAGAGATAAAAGCAGAGTATGAAGGAGACAGTTTTCCATAGGATATAAAATTTGATAGAGGATATTTATGGTTTTTAGTGCAAGTTCTAACCCCTTTCGATCGCAATAGGAAGGAAGTTCTGAACATTTTCAGAAGTATTACCTGTTGCTTCTACTGTTTGATCTTGGGTTGATGGTGGATTCTCTCCCGGGACAGACTCTTGGAGATGCTGTTCAGGTGGAAGATCTTTCCCTTTTCTTGAGTACACAATACCCTTCCATCTTTCCTCATTCACTGGAGGACTAGGACTAAAAACAGGTCCTGGGGATTTATGCTCAGGTTCAGGTTCAGGTTCAGGTTTAGGTGGAGGATTAAATGGAGGATTAGGAAGAACAAAATCCTCAAAAATAGCATAGGAAGGATAGGAAGGTCTTTCAGATTTTTCAGATTTATGAGATTGCTCCCCCTGAATCTGAAATACCTGAGCTTCATGGAAGGTAACATCCATGGAAACAGAGATTTTCTGAGTGGAAGGATTGAAACATTTGTACCCTTTCTGTGTGTTTGAGAACCCAACAAATATACCCTTATGAGCCTTTGGATCTAATTTACCCCTATGAGGATCATGATTAGGATAAAAAACAGTACATCCAAAGACCTTAAGGGGCATGGTAGTGACAAGTCTAGACTGAGGGAATGCACAAAGAAGGTTGTGGACTGGTGTTTGAAACTGAAGGGGTTTTGATGGAAGTCCATTGATGAGATAGGTAGAATGAAGTAAGGCTTCTCCCCAGAGATAGGATGGCACATGAGTGGTAAAAAGAAGAGCTCGGGTCATTTCTAGTAATTGCCGATTCTTTCTCTCAGCCAGGCCATTTTGTTGAGGAGTATATGCACAGGAATTTTGATGTACAATCCCTTTTTCAAGGAAGAACTTTTTAAGATGGTTGTTCACAAACTCTTTCCCCTGATCACTCCTAACTACCTGAATCCCAGTTTGAAATTGAGTGAGTACCATTTGGTAAAAAGATTGAAAGATAGCACTAACTTCACTCTTGTCTTTTAAAAGAAAAACCCAAGTAACCCTTGTGTGGTCATCAATAAAAGTTACAAACCATCGTTTTCCAGATAAAGTTGAAACTTTAGATGGTCCCCAAACATCACTATGGATAAGAGTAAAAGGGGCAGTTGGTTTGTATTATTGTGGAAGATACGAACTGTGAGGATGTTTTGCCAATGCACAAAACTCACACTGAAAAGAGTCTGACTTTTTATTGAGAAACAAACTTGGTAACAATTTTTTCATGTAGAGAACATTAGGGTGTCCTAGTCTATAGTGCCAAAGTAGCACTTTATTTTCAGAGACACCAGAAAGCCCTAATCTAGAATTAACACAAAGAGCTGCCTCGGGAGCATGTGTATCAAGAAGGTATAAACCATCTACTTGTCTAGCAACTCCAATCCTCTTCCCCGAGATTGAATCCTGAAAAACACACCCAGAAGCAGAAAATAGAATAGTGCAATTATGTTCAATTGCGAGCTTACTGATGGATAGTAAATTATAAGAGAGTTTAGGTACATGAAGGACATTTTTCAATATTAAAGAAGGAGTCAAAGGCACTGATCCTACTCCCATAACAGGAGAATATGAACCATCTGCCATTTTCACTTGTAGAGTGGTTCTACAAGGAGTATAGGTGGAAAAAAACTTAAGTTTTCCTGTCATATGATATGTGGCACCAGAATCTGATGCCCACACATCATTTTTTTCTGTACAAATGAGAGAAACGCTAGAGTGTTTACCTGTCTGAACTAGGTTTGAAGAAGGATTAGCAGAATTTTGGGTTTGGTATAACTTATAGAGGTGCTCAATCTGTTCCTTCATGGAAGAAAAGTATCTAGGGAGATTCTTTATTCTTTGTCTAGATCTGAATTGCTAACTTGAAATGCTGTTTCTCCTCATTTGTACTCACCAACACTTCTCTTAAGATTGGCTGCTTTACCATGTAATTTCCAGCGAGTTTCCTTGGTGTGGCCTAATTTCTTGCAGTGGTCACACCAAGGTCTGCATTTTCTTTAGATCTCCTTCACCACCCTTGCCACCAAGTGATCCTTCTACCTCTCCCTTGGATGAATCTTGGTTTCAAGCATCACTTTTCGTCTTCCTTCTTCTCTTCGACTTACGCAAACACTTCTCTCATACTTGGTAATGGATGTTTTCCCAAAATTCTCCCTCTGACTTCATCTAGGTCCTTGTTCAGACCTGCAAGGAAGACAAATATCCTCCCCCTTTCTACCTTCTTCCTGTACCTTGCACTGTCTCCTACATCTGTCCATCCTTCTTCTTCAAACAGATCTAATTCATGCCAAATTCCCACCATGTGGTTATAGTACTCAGTGACATTTCTTGCCCCTTGCTGCATTTTCCACAATTGAGAGTTTAGGTTATATAGATGTGAATGATCCTCCATGTCTGAGTAAGTTTCCTTGACAGTCTCCCAGACACTTCTTGCAGTTGGAAGAAACATAAAGGACCTCCCAACACTTGCATCCATGGAGTTAATCAACCAGGACATGACCATGGAATTCTCTGAACTCCACTGGGCATGTCTTGGATCATCTATAGAGGGTGCTGAAGTTTCTCCAGTAAGATAACCCATCTTCTCTCTTCCATTGATGGCTAATCTGATTGATTGTGCCCAAGTAAGATAGTTGGCTCCAACCAATTTATGAAGAGTGATATTTTGGGTGATATTCTGGAATGATCCCTCTGTGAGAGCTGGAATGTTGCCCTCGGATGAGGATGTACCACTAGATGAATTAGTGGTAGAGGATGAAGATGAAGTTCCAGCCATAAAGGCTGCTTTGTAATCCATGGAAGAGCCTGAATGCTCTGATACCATGTGAGATTTAGAAGAAAAAGAAGAGAATAAGCTTCATTCTTATTAACTTAAATCTTACCATGGATTACAAAGACTCCTATATATATGAGATAGTACTAACTTATTCATAGTAACAAGATCCTTGATTGTAGGGATCTCATTAACTTACCTAATCTGAATAAGGTAATACATATATTTAGGAATCCTATCTGATCTTATCTACATATCTAATCCATACATATATTTATCCGATCTTATCTAATTCCAACACTTGGCATATCTCTTATTCAACTTACTTTGCCCATGCAAATACTTCAGAGACTCATGATCAGTGTGAATAACAAATTCTTTGGCCAGCAAATAATGTTGCCACGTCTCTAAGGCACGAATTACTGCATAAAGTTCTTTGTCGTAAGTTGGGTAATTGAGAGCAGCACCGTTCATCTTTTTCAGAAAAATATGCCAATGGATAGCCCTTTTGTTTCAAAAATGTGCCAATACTTGTACCTGATGCGTTGCATTCAAGTTCAAAAGTTTTGTTAAAGTCAGGCAAAGCTAAGACAGGTGCAGTCGTCAAATCTTTTTTCAATTGATTAAATGCTTTCTCTTGAAGTTCACCCCACTCGAATTTAACATTTTTCTTGACAAGTTCATTAAGGGGGGCATCCTTAAAACAAAAATCCTTAACAAACCTCCTATAGAATGAAGTAAGACCATGAAAGAACCTTACCTCATGCATGGTTTTTGGTCGCGGCTAAGAGGTTGTAGCCTCAACTTTTGCTCGATCAACCTGTACACGTTTGGAACTAACAACAAATCCGAGAAACACAACACTTTCCACACAAAAGGTACACTTCTTGATATTAGCAAATAACTGATTTTCATGCAAAACACTTAGAACAGATTTAAGATGCCTGACATGTTCTTCCAAGTTATTGCTATAAATGAGTATATCATCAAAATAAACAACGACAAATTTCCCGATGAACTGCCTAAGAACATGATTCATTAGTCACATGAATGTGTAAGGTGCATTAGTTAATCCAAAAGGCATGACTAGCCATTCATACAAACCAAACTTAGTTTTAAAGGCAGTTTTCCACTCATCACCAGCTTTAATGCGTATTTGCAGATACCCACTCTTAAGGTCAATTTTATTGTAAATTTTAGAACCATGCAATTCCTCAAGCATGTCATCAAGGCGAGGTATAGGGTGCCTATACTTAATTGTGATTTTATTAACAGCTCTACAATTAGTACACATTTTTTACATATTTTCCTTCTTTGGAACAAGAATAATTGGAACTGTGCATGGACTAAAACTCTCTCGCACATGACCTTTATCTAGCAAATCTTCAACTTGCTTTTGGAACTCTTTGGTTTCTTTAGGATTGGCTTTGTAGGCTGGACAGTTGGATTACTAGGCCAGGAATGAAGTCAATTTGATGCTCAGTCCCCTTTAAAGTTGGTAGTCCTTTAGGAAGATCTTCCGGAAAAACATCTTCAAATTCCTACAAAACAATTTTGACTTGCAAAGACAAGTCACTTGGTAGTTCATCAGCAGTAAATAATACCTCTTGAAAAATAATTAAAACAAATTCTTTACTTGCATTTAGAGCTCTATCAACATCCTTCATGCAAGTGTAAAAGCTACCTTTAAGAATTTCAAATGACAGCTTTTCATTTTTGAGTTTATTCACAAGAACCGAAGCCTTACCTTTAGAAGTTGAAGGAAACTTCTTACCCCCAGTTTGCTCAAGTTTTGCATCGGGTTGCGTGACCGTCGGACCTTCTTTAATCTTCTTTTGTTCTTTTGCCCACTCCATTTGCTTCACCTTTTGCTATTGCTGAAACTTACTAATTTTCGAATGGTTTAATGGTGCTAGTGTGTGGGCCTTCCCATTCTTGATAAGGAGATACTTATTAGTCCTTCCTGAATGACTTGCATCACAATCATATTCCCAAGGCCTTCCCAATAGTAAGTGACTAGCCTGCATAGGAACAACATCACAAAAAACTTGATTAGCATAATTTCCAATTTGAAAGCTTACCAAAGTTTGCTTTGTAATACGGAGTGATCCACTTTGGTTCATCCATTGTAGCTTATATGGTTTCGAATGCAATGAACATTTAATTTTCAATTTATCTACAAGATAGGTAGAAGCTAAGTTAGTACAAAATCCTTCATCAATAATTAACATACAAACTCGATCTTTGATATAACATTTAGAATGGAAAATATTTGTCCATTGATCCTCAGTGTCCTCTTCGGGTTGAGCACTCAAAGCTCTTAGTGTAACCAAGCAATCTCCAATTGGTTGATCCTCTTCATGTTCTCAATGTTCATTAGCGGCCATGTCTTTATCTTGATTACTTGAGTCTTCTTCACTTTCACTCTTATAGATCCCATCATCCAAGACAGTCATGGTTCGTGAGTTTGGGCATTGCACAGCCACATGTCTTTGACCTAAACACCTAAAACATTGGATAGAGAAACAAGTATTAGTATTATTTGAATTGGAGGAGGGTTTAGGATTACTTACACTCGAAGAAGTTTGTGGTACAAACTTCTTCCCACTTACTGGATTAGATGCCCAAACTCCTCTCCATGGGGCACTTCCAAAACTTGATGAATTAAATCCATTGGATTGGCGAGTGTTATTGTCGTTGCGCCAATCGCTGCTTGGGTTTGAGTTCTTTAAATTTTGTGGCACCTTTTTAAGTTGCTTCTTGAATTTTTCAGCCATTTGTAACATCTACTCAAAGTTGTTATAATGATGCAACTCGACTAGATGAGCAATGTTCTTATTAAGTCCATTCATTAATCTTGCCATTGTAGACTCCTCATCTTCATCAACATTAGCAAGTAACATGGCGAGATCCATCTCCTTATAGTAATCATCTACACTCTTGTTCCCTTGAGTCAAGTTTTGAAGCTTTTGGAATAACTCTCTTTTGCGGTGAGGGGGAGCATACTTCTTTCTCATAATCTTTTTTAGTGAAACCTAGGAAGAAATCAGTTGCATAAACTTCTTCTCCCTTTAGCAACAAGTTTTTTGCCACCAAGTAGATGCATGTCCAGAAAACTCTACCACAGCTAGCTTAACCTTCTTTCTTTAGGAATAAACATGGATATTAAAAATTTTATCAACTTTCTCCTCCCACTCCATGTATGCTTCCAGATTATTCTTGCCTTCAAATTCAAGAATTTGCAACTTGATGCTGGCAAGATTATCATTCTTCTTGGACTTTCTCTTACTCTTTTTAGAATGTTGGTCCTCATCTGAACTTGAACTTTCGGATTCTTCCTCCTCGGATGAGCTACTTGTTTCCTCTTTTTTGGTTTTCTTCTTTTGCTCCTCAGGGTTTTCTTGTCTATCCTCTTGATGTTCCTCTACTTTGGATACTGCAGAGGTTGATGCTTCCTTTGCGAATGTAACTTGAGCCATCGTGAGCTCCATTTGATCAATTCTCCTATAGACTAGTTCCATAGCCGTGGCTAAGCTCTTGAGGTATTCCATCATGTCTCTTTCTTGTTCTTTTGGATTTGTAGCCATCTTTGCACAAAACAATGTTAGTAGTAAAATAGCCTACCTCACTTCTCTCTAATTGATTTCCCAAAATTATGTATCTCTCACTTATATAAGGCTGAACTCTCATTTTTATAATGAATGGGTTGTTGAGTAGGTTCACTCACACTCAATTAGTTTTCTAAAAGTCTAAACCCAGATAAGCTTCAAGAGTCACAAGAAGTTAGGCAATCAGATTCGAGTCAAAGCAAGAACAAACTAAGAGGTCAAGACAACGTTAGAAAGGAACTAGAACAAGAAAGAAATACGATTGAATTTTCAGATTAGCAGAACAGGGACCAATGATCGAAAATAATAAGCAAAGTGGTTCTTAAAGTGCCTGTGGTTGAATATGCTTCATGAATATGAAGTTATCTTGCTTAATAGATCAACCGATCACAGGCTATAAATCAATTTGTGGTTCTTGACCAAATCTTATTTCAGATAGTATTCGGCTTTTCCTCTGAGAATCCTTCACAAGAAGTCACAATATTCCAGTAGCCAATATCACAATTTGCAACACAATTTAGGCAGCAAAGATCAATAAGCTGAATTCTTTTTAATCAATTAATATTCACACCGATAGTTAGACAACAAAATGATGATGAATTTGAGCATAAGATCATATACTTTGACCATAAGGGTGGGAGCATTGGATTTAAACAATTGGACAGAGATTTCCTTTTTGTTTTTAAGCACAAAGATAGAAAGACAATTGAAGAAGAATTCACGGGGACAGAATAAGAACTCACGGCACACAAGAGCAGCAATTCGAAAACAAAGCAAATAAAACAAAGGGATATGAACAACAGAAAGAAGCAACCCAAAGGCAGCTCTGATACCAAACTGATGCGAATCTTCTACCCTAAGTATTAAATCCACAACATATATCAAAGTGTAGGTCCTAGTACCATCCTTTATGTTGAAATGAATTCTTTCGCTGAGCAAGACATTGACCTCAACCTGTGAAAAAGAACTGTTGCTATTGTCTTCATGACACCCGATGGATGACCTTAAACACTAGACCATGAGAAGGCAAATCCTTGGAACCAAGAAGCACGCTTAAATTGTTGAGGGAAAGAAACTCAACAAGATGGGTTAAACCGGAACCTAAGAGACTATCCTCAAATATCCATGCTAGTTTTGAGCCAGAACTAAAAGAAAAGCAATATACTCTCTAGTATGTATTAATAAAAAATTTGTCCTTTCACAAAAGACCGATAGCCTTGATATAGTTTTGACAAGGTGCGGTCAAGGAGGATGCCAACCCATAGAAGGATTAGAATCCCTTGCCTCATAGGAAAATGAATTCCTTATTGAAACTACTACCAAAAGAATCCTACTCTAGAAAGGAAAATACTGTCTAAACTAATTCCAAATACGGAAAGGGAGGGATTTGGGAGAGTGACGACCATAAGTGGAATTTGGCCTTCAAAGGTCCTTCCCGTTTGAATTTGGATTGCCTTACTAATTATTAGGACCAAAAACACTTGGCCATCATTTACGACACTAAGTATAGTGACATATCGTGGACTAAGATCACAAGATTTCTTTCCTTCACTAGCGTGAAATTCATTGATGAGGGAAGTTAAGACATCTTGCATCCTCTTAGTTCTTGACCTGGTAACAGGACCACCAATGCCTTGCAATGGATCAAATTGTGGATTTGTAGATGGCATAGAACGCCCTTCTCCATGTCGCTTATCACGTCCACCATTGCCCACGTCCGAGACTTGTTGGGTGGTTGTGTCGTGCCTCATGTTTCCATTTCCATCAATCTTTGTTCTCTTGCATGTGAAATTCTTCTTCTTTTGGAAAAAGTTAGCAAGACTTTCAAGAGTGATCTTTTCCGAGAAGGAAGTAGTTTATTAATTATGGAACTAACAATTGCAACATCATCCACATGCATATTATGTTGATTAAAATGATTTAACATTTTTTCAATCTCTACAAATTGTTCTATAATAGATATTTTATCTACCAATTTGTAATTTAAAAAGGAAGAAACAACTAACTTCTTACTTGTAGCATCTTCTTGCATATGTCTTCCTTCAAATTTTTTCCATGGTTCTTTGGCAATACTAATTGAATAGTAGACATCAAATAATTCATCACTCAAAGCATTAAGTATGTGACCTCTACAAATCTCATCACCATTCTCACATTTTTTGGCGTTTTCTCATGTCATCAAGAGATTCTTCTTCTTCACTTGGTGGAGAAGGCATTGGAGTAGTGAAAACATATGCTATTTTAAGCATCACCAATAGAAAATGAACTCTCTTCTTCTATCTTATGAAATTAACCTCATCAAACCTCTCAAATTTGACAATATTTGTTGCCAAAATTTTCAAAGAGTTTGCCATCTCAAGTAGGAAAATTTTATCCTAAAGATTGTTAGTGTATATATGGCAAAGAAAAAGACATGGAACTTTGAAACAAAGGTTTCAAATCATGCATTAGATTCACTTGTCTTTACACTAAATTTTTCCGCTATAGTGTGCAAAGAATCAAGGACAAATTCCCTTTAGAATAAGATAAAGTTTGATAGAATATACTATGTACTTAGTATCCTAACCCACTATGAACAAAGAAGGGTAGTGCAAAATTCTCTAAATGTTGGAAGCTTATTTTCTGCAGCAAATAAGACCCCAACTAGACCTTCTATAGTGATTGAATGTTAAACTTGAAAGGTTTCAATTCAAAGTAAATAGAGAGTTAATGCATGAAAATGAAGAGTTGTGACTTATAGAAATAAAGAGTTATAAATCTTGAATTATGACTCTTGGAAATAAAGAGTTGTATCTTTTAGACTTTACATTTTCCATTTTCCAAAATTTTGGAAATCTTCAACAATATACAACTTTCAAAATACCTCTTAAGAGTATACAAATGTTTAAATATTTGATTAATTTTTAATGACAATCTTACCCCTCTCTAGACATAATATAATGTCAGTCAATGTTTTACTCATATCATATCTTATTTTTCTAAATATCATTTAATCCATAGACTAAACCAATCAAGAAAATTGTTGCACCTTCACAACTACTAAAAAGCTAGATAACTTTGGCTGATTAGAACCTTACATCTTTTGCGTTACTTAGGTATATTCCGATTGAAGTTATTGTTCATTATGGTAGCCTGAGAGGCTTGAGAATTTGGAATTTTCAACTTTCTAAAATTGTAATAAAGGCTAGATCAATTGAGATTGTTTTCTTATGCAAGAGACTACAATCACATTCATCTAAGAGTTCTTGGTGAGAGGTGACTACTAATGCAACAGCTTGTTGACCAAGGTGCGAAGTGCGTTTGATAGAATACCTATAATATAGAGTCTCACCCAATTCAACACTCCGATACTTGAGTCAATTTCAAGTTGTTAGGTGCTTTCATATCTAGTATTACTTGAATTTTTTCGAGGTTAACCTCAATCCCCCTCTTCGAGACCACCAAACCTAGAAATTTCCCAAATGCCACCCTAAATAAGCATTTCTTGGGGTTTAAATTCATCCCATAATAATTTAAACACCTCTCACAAATAAAAAATTATTCTTACTACATCCTCACTCTTCACCAACATGTCATTAATGTAAACTTCCATATTTTTTTAATCTGTGACTTGAAAGCCTTAGCGACTAGCCTTTGGTATGTTGCCCCTACATTCTTCAATGCAAAAGCCATAGAGGTAGGTATAGCAATAGATCCCCTTGTTGGTGATGAAGTATGTCTTCTTTTCATCATCAAGGTAGAAGAAAATATGGTGATACTCCTTGTAGGCATTCAAAAATCATAAGAACAAAAAACTGGCAATTGAGTCTACCAATATGTCAATCTAAGCTAAAGGGAATAAATCCTTGATACATGCTTTGTTAAAGTCAGTGAAGTCAAGGCACATTTCCAATCCCTTGTTATCTTTTTGACTAGCATAGAATTAGCTAGCCATTTAGGGAATTGCACCTCCCATGGAATTTTCACATTTAACAACTTATCCACCTCCACCTCAATTATCATACTTCTTTCTAGCTCAAAAGACTTCTTCTATTTCATCAATTTAACCAACGGATCTACTACAAGTTGGTGCTAGATGATTTTTCTCAATATGCTTGGCATGTTAATACCTATTTAGGCAAATACATCCCTAAACTACATGAGTAGTGCTATTAGACTTTTCTTTAAGGCGGAAGGCAAAGCCCTTTCGAACTTTACCACTTTCTCTGGTTCACTAATGTCAATAGCTACTTTTTTGACTTCAGAGATGGCCTCCTAGACCTACTCACTCTGCTTCTCTTTAAGTTTTAAGTCATCAATTTGCATGACAGTACTCTTCTCTACTGCCTTCAAGATGGCAACATAGTATTGCCTAGCCAATTGTACTTCTTCTTGAATTGCTACAACACTATTTGAGGTTAGAAATTTTATCACTAAATGTTTGTTAGAGCATATCGATCCAATTTGTTCATGCCTGGCCTTCCTAAGAAAACATTATAAACCAAGGTTCTCTATATGCATCAAGAAGTCTTGAAAGCAATCTATGTTTTATATTAGGACACCAATTACTCTTCATGGAAAAGGGTTAAAGGCCGAATTGGAAGCTCTCCTCTAGTGGATGATTTAGCATAAGGAGGATTTGGATTTTATCTAGACGGTTTCAACTTCCCAATAGCATAGGCTCTTTATCCTTAATTCTTACTACATCTCTTGTCTGCACCATGGTGGCTATTCGTGCAAAAGGCATAGAAAATGTTAGCAAATAGTGAAAAAAATAAAGTTAAAGAATGGGTAACTTGCAATGGTTCCCATAAAAGACGCAACTACTTGCTGACTGAGGTGCACCTCTTGAGTTGCATTTGATAGAATATCTGTAATATGGGGTCTAACCCTATTAGATACTCTAATGTTTAAGTCAATTTGAGATTGTGGTATTCTAAATAATGCAATTGATTACAAATTCTAAAAATAACAATTATGATGTTTTTTTTATATAATTCATAGTCTAGGGCTTCAAATTTAGGGATATTAAAATCTCATCACGTGTTTTTGATTTTCTAAGAATGGAAGTTGTATGTTGTTTGTTAGAATTGTATATTACCACGTCAATTATAAAAATGAACTGGTGCCAAATTATGATAAATCTTATATCATAATTATACAAACAGAGAACTGAATAATCTTATATGTTGAACCAATTCGCAAGACATTCAATAACCATGAATCAGGGAAAATTGTTTTGTCCATTTAGAATTCTTCGTGCAAGAGAAAGAAGGCATTTATCAATACAAGATCGAGTCGAAAAACAAATCAGTCTGTGGTCAAATTGAGTATTTTATTTTTATTTTTTTAACATATGTTAATTAGTCAGTTTGAATATGTAGTTTTTTGTAGATGAATTCCTGAATTCTTTTCTTTATAATTTAATTTTGTCTCCAATCTTGAAAGAAATGAAGTGGGCATTTTTATTTTTATTTTTATCGATAATGTTAGAACTTTATTCCAATAGGAAATTGTACAAGACTTAGCCAAAAGAGGCTAATTGATCTTCATGGTTTTATAACTTAAACATGAAGAAAAGTGTGACAACGGACAAGTAAAAATCTAAAAAGATTGCACAAAAATTGGAGCAACCTAGCTTGGTGGCCTTTACTGGAGCAGTTCAAAAATTCATCCAACCAAAACACCATTAAACTGAAACCCTAGTCCCGAGTCTCCAGTCCCTAGTTCCCGTCCCATGCCTGTCGTGAAGCTACCTGATACATTGATAGTCCCGTCTCCCAAGCTAATGATAAAACACCTCCAGCGTAGAGGACAAAACTCTAATAAATAGGGAAGAAAATGAAGAAGCACGAACTACACAGTAGTGCAATCCCTCAATTCTCTTGAAAAACTACTTTAGAAAAGAATAAACACGAGTCGCATATAACCAGAGCAAAATGGAGTGCGATCCCTCAATTCTTTCAAAAAAAAATCTACCAATATCGCACCCAAAATCACCCATAGTAAGGAGCAATTTTGGCACAACTTGGCCGCAAACTTTTTTCTGGGTGTTACTTTATTGATTTCGGCTGAAAAAAAGTCTAGATCCGATCCATGGCAATACTAGAAACAAATACATTATGAAAATTGGAGGGAGACAATAAATGTAATCACTACAAGAATTTTGAATATTTGCGAGGGATTATTTGTGAGGGCCAGCTAGCCTGCACCAAAAACTAATATTTGCGAGGAAAAATGCCTCACAAATAAAGTCCCTCGCAATTGAATTTCATTTTAAAATAAAATAATAAAATTATTATTTGCGAGGGCTATAACCCTCGCAACAGCACTGATGGCCCTCACTAGGTTTGGCGGGAATGGGAAGTGGTTGGCGCAATTTTTATCTATTATTTGCGAGGGCTTATATCATTATTTGCGAGCCCGTGTCCCTGGCAATAAAAACTATTGTGCGAGGGCATATTTGCGAGTAGGATGCTCTCACAAAAGGTGGTCAACATTGACTTTATCTCCCATTATTTGCGAGGGATAATTTACTTGCATAAAATCCCTCCCAAAAATTTTTTAATTAAATTTAATAAATAAAATTATTAGTTACGAGGTATCGCGCCCTCGCAAAAGTACTGATGGCTCTCGCATTTTTTTATCTATTATTCGCGAGGGCATATATTATTATTTGCGAGACTGTGTCCCTTGCAATAAGATCTATTTGGCGAGGGCATATATACGAGTGTTACGCCCTCACAAAAAATGGTCAACATTGATTTTCTTCCTTTATTTGCGAGGGAGTGTTTCCTCGCAAATACATCACTCGCAAGAAAATTTCAATTAATAATAAAGACATAAAATTAGTTTTTGCGAGGGTTGTAGCCCTCACAATAACATTTATCTCTCTTGCAACTTATGTTGGGAATGAAAATTCACAGGGCGCCTTTTTTTTGGTTAATTATAGGTGAGGGATAATGTCTTTATTTGCGAGTGCAATTGACTCGCTAAATTAACTTGTTTGTGAGGGCTTATTTGCGAGTGTTAAGCCCTTACCAAAGCAAACAATAATGGTTTTCTAACAAAAAATTTCTTTCCGTTGACAATGTTTTAGCTATCCAACGAAAAGTTTATGTAAGTGAAAATAGTCTCTTTTTAATTTTATTATTTGTTAAGTATAATTTAATTTTTAAAGTCATATTCTTAGGACAATATTATTACTGAAATTTAATGTTTTTTCTCAAGTAATATGTATTTCTCTTATTTTTATGTTGATTTCAGTAATAATATAATTTATCCCATAATACGTTCTTAGATCATTAAATTTTGAGGTGAAATTACACTTTTTTGCTAAATTAAAATTTCAACTATAAAAATTATAGAAAATGTAAATAGTAAATTGCATCTCATTTGAATTTAAAAAAACCATGTAAAAGAGTCAGAGAATTTTATTAATAATCCAAAAAATTTCTTAAGTGTCAACCAAAATCTTGTATGATAAGGGTTACTTAAACTTAATTTGACAGTAAAGTGAGACACTTGACTCAACTATTGAAATAGACTTGAGTATAAAGAAAATTGGATAAGGCAATAGCTTTCGCACAAATTAACACCAATTCAATTTAAGATCAATCTTACTTAATTAAATTAAGAAAATTTTTCCTTAAAATATATCAAGGAATAAACATGAAACACTAAAAAGTATTCATTTTAGACAAATATACCTATGAATTAACATCTTAATCCAATTAATACTTATCAATTTTAATTGATATGAATTTAATTTAATTTAATTAAGATCGATCAATATTAGTTAATTGCATTAGATCAAATTGATTAAATTAACATATATATTAGTTAAGATATGAATTAATTTAAAATTAATTCCATGATGTGGTTTTCTGATTTTGTTCAATTGAAATCAATATTACTCTTTTCTTTTTTTTAATTATTCATATTTTTATCCAAATACACTTTATGAAAATAAAAACAAAATTATTTTTGGAGGAAAAATCTAAAATTTTAAGCACTTTTCAGTTTTACCACATTGAGCAATCCCAGTACCCTTCAAATTCTCTACAATTGGATGCCCATCTCTTCCACGCCCAACTCTTCCAAGGGAGACAAAACTTCTCAGCAATTGGAAGGAATCTTTCTCAGATTTGCAACACAATTTCTCTGCAATTGGAGACAAGACGATACGCACAAGGTATTATTTCTCCGAACCTTTTGTTACTTCTACTTGGTCTACCTTTGTGAAATTTATATATTTAGTATTCTTCATCTCCAATTTGATGGATTTTGCAGGCTTTTTCTCGTAGAACCCTAACTCCAATTTTGTTTAAAGTGTGAAGCTCCAATCTACGGTTTGTTTGCTCCTTTTCTTTATGTTTCGGCTGCAAATTGATCCCATTTCTATTTGATGATTTGTGAGAAAAAATTCATTACAGGTTTGACATGGAAGGTTGCAAATTGGTGCAGTCCATATCTATCCTTCTCTTGCATTTTTTGTTTCGGTTGCACCCATTTGTTGATCACTTGTGAGAAAAAATTCAATATGTGTTTGACATGCAAGGCTGCAAATTGGTGCAGTCCATATTTGTCATCCTCTTGCATTTTTTTTTTGTTTCGGCTACACCCATTTGTTGATCACTTGTGAGAAAAAATTCAGTATGTGTTTGACATACAAGGCTGTAAATTGGGGCAATCCATATCTGTCCTTCTCTTTCATTTTTTGTTTCCACTGCACCCATTTGTTGATCACTTGTGAGAAAAATTCAGTATGTGTTTAACATGCAAGGCTGCAAATTGGTGCAGTCCATATCTATCATTCTCTTGCATTTTTTTTGTTTCGGCTGCACCCATTTGTTGATCACTTGTGAGAAAAAAATTCAGTATGTGTTTGGCATGCAAGGCTGCAAATTGATGCAATCCATATCTACAAATTTGACATGCACCGTTGGCAGTACTTGTAGTTCCAATTCAGAGCTTCCCACATTAAACAAATTTGTACTACATATGTAGCCTCCAATTCATGATAAGGGTTGTGCTGAAAATCTGTAGAGCTTTTGTTTTTTGTTCCCACTTGTGAATAACCCTTTCTCACTTTGATCTTGGGCATGCTTATTGATTTCTGTTTTTTTCGGCTAAAAGATTTCTGTTTTTTCTGCTAAAAGATTTTTGTTTTTTTCTGTTTCTGGTATTCATCTTGGGCATGCTTATTGATTTCTGTTTTTTTCTATTTTTTCAACTAACAGATTTCTATTTTTTTATGTTTCTGATATTCATCTTGGGCATGAATATTAATTTCTGTTTTTCCTGTTTTTTTCGGCTAAAAGATTTTTTTTTTTTTTGAACTCAGAGAACAGGCTATATTGGGTCTTGGGAATTAATAGAAGTTAAAAGTGAACAAGCTTGAAAGGAATTTGTAATCCCAGTAACAGAGGATGTGCCATGACTTGTGAATTTATGTCATGTTTACTTTCTTTGACTGTTTCAAAACACTAGATTTTGTGCAAGCACAAGGATACAAATCCCGTATCAATTTGGATTTTGTGTTCTCTTTTTATCCGTTGAGCAACAGTTCATTGTTACACTCTTAGAAGTTTTACTCTTTTCTTATCTGTGGCCGTTGTGACATGACTTCCAGTTCAAGTTAACAGCTTTTTGTTGATTTTGTCTTTTAATTTGTATGTGTCTCGTTTTTGAGCATGAAGAAAGTTTAGCTTTCATGAAACTTAGCATATGTTTCATTATCACTTTGTCATGTTGTCTTTGCCCAAATGAGTTTAAAATAATAAGAAACACCTTCTCTGTTTTAGACCAAGTGAGAACTTGGACAAATAAATTATTTATTATTCAATCATATTTTTAATTATTATAGCTAAATTTTTGTTGATGTTTTGGTCATTCATTAATTAGAGTTACTTGAAGAGGCAACTGTTGTTTGGTAAAGAAATAAAGAACAAGAACGATGAAGTAAAGGCTAGAAAGGTAAAATGGATTGTCACTCAATAACATGATTGTTGTCTACTAGATGACCTTGTGTTTTTTCAAGTTATTTTCACGTTTATTGTTTACCTTTATGAAAGAGGTGGTGGTGGTGGATGGAAAATCTTATTAAAACCATAAACACGGAAAGTAAATAAATTTGCATGGGTTGATATATAGCTACTCATATACCCAAATTTGGCACAAATGATAAAGTCAATAATTAGAGACTTAATGTTCTCTTCGGATTCCTTTCTAAAAAAAAAATAAAATTATCAAATTTGGCACTTTGGTTGTGAGCATGAAGTATCTGCTTGTAAAACAAGTTCTTTGTTTATCATTCATTTTAATAAATATTCGAGTTAATATCATTTAACCCCCCCCCCCGGAGGTTTTGCAATATAGCAACTAGCCCCCTATGATTTGAAAAATAACAACCAACCCCCTTGACTAATAGTCAACTTGCCAAAAAGACCAAATAGCCCTCAGGGGGTTAGTTGTTATTTTTTAAACCACAAGGGTCTAGTTGTCATATTACAAAACCTCAAGGAAGTAAATGATATTAACTTTATTAATTTTTAAAAAGACAAAAATACAAAATTTAAAGACAAAATTTAATAAAATTATGTAAAATTTGTTAAAATTTTTAATACAAAAAGATAAAATAAATTATTAATGTGTGGGAGGTAATGTGCATAAAAAAAACACTTCTTTTATTATTAATTTTTTAAATCTCTACCTTGATGTTAATGTGTTATTGTTGTGGGAGTTGGATTTGATCTCCGAAAGGGCAATGTTTGAAGTATATATAATAATTGTCAACACTGCATATTATTAAGTGATTAAAGGGTAAAAATTGTAGTGGAACTTTCCATATTAATAAAAGGGTAAAAATTGCACTCCATTATGAACAAGGTCACTAATTTATTTACCTAAAAAGAAAAAAGAAATGAGGGAATCATTTGAATAGACATAAGCACCCTTTCGTAGTATTTTGGGTTCATTCCAAGCTTCATGAATTTTGCCCCTTTTGTGCCATCTTTTTTTATTGTAATCTTCATTTTTTTTCTTTTCCTAAATCTTCACTTTAATAATTGAATAAAAACTATTCTTTCTTTTATGAATATGGAAAGCTGAGCCTAGGTGCAGTGACACTTTAATAATTTTTGCAATCTATGCCTTTTTTATTGATACAGAAAGCTCCAGCAACCCTAATATAAAATTTCCTAATAAACTATAAGTACAAATATGACCAAGATGGGTTTCGTCTCGGTGGAAGCTGTGCTCGGCGTGTGTATTCTATTTGATGAACTTTGCAGAAGTGTAGTTGATAGAATCTATTAACTTTGCCCAAGATTTGTTCATACTATTAATTTTTTATTATGGGACTGCTATAGATGCAAAGGGTTGCTCTGTTAGTTATATGCTTATTTCATTATTTTATTTGCTTACATCAACATGTCTTGATATTCTTAGACAATATTTCTAACCAATTCTTTAAATTAGTTAGCTTGTTATCCACTCAATTCAGCTATCAAGAAAAAAGCTATCCTTGATCTAAGAGCAAGCAGATGCCTTATCAGAAATACCTAGATGATAGACATTGGATGTGATATGAATCCGACAAGCATTGAAAAGACTTCGAACCCGAAGCATGTTGACAAGGGCTAGAACAAAGAAAATGAAGGAAGCCTTGAATGGACTCATCCAAACGGCCCAAAAGGATGGGGAGAAGACCAAGATTGACAAGACCATGTTTATTAATGTACTAAGTGTAATTGGGTCTTGTTAATTAGACTTTGGAGCCAAATTCCAAATTGTAACCACAATGGATTTGGCTTGACTATTATTTTTCTTAGAACCCCTTAGGAACATTGGGCTTAGTCTTAATTATATGGTAATTTGAGTCATGTAGCCCAAAGAGTTATGTAGCCCATTTGGCCCTAAAGAAACCCTAGCTTGAGCAACCCTAATTAGGAACCCTAGCTTGTATCTTTATAGTGGCCGTCGGCCATTCTTGAGGGCAGATTTGATGAAATGAAAATTTGGTTCTTGACATTACAAGCTTGAGAGAATTGCTCTCTAGTTTCTGTAATTACTTGCAAATTACACAAATTCGGAATTTGTGTGTTTGTTGTTCTTGATTTCCTAGATTTGTTCCCTAGGAAATTCGGATTCCATCCATCAATTGATTCCAAGGTTTCTAGGTACAGGTTATCTAGGGGTTGAGGACCTATTCCACCTTCAAGGAACATACCATCTCCAAGGAAAGATTTCAGTTGGGTTGATCCAAGGGGAAGAACTTGTGTAGTGAGTTTTTGGAACAAGTTATCCAAGGGTTCACGCCAGTTTTTGGTATCAGAGCAGTCTTGGTTCCCAAGCTGTTCATATCTTTTCTTTTACCGTACAAAAAAAAAAATCATCATCATTGGTATGTTCTTTATCTCCTCAATCTTCTTGTTGTTTTGAATATCATCATCATTGGTATGCTCTTTATATCCTCAATCTTTTTGTTGTACTGAATATCATCATCATTGGTATGTTCTTGTATTGATGAAGCAAATTCTGTTTTTGTATTGATGTGTTGGTTTCGGCTTGCTTCCAAATATTAGACAAAACCGCACTTTGCTTTCTTGATGAATCCATACCTTGGTGAAATTGTTGTTTATGCCTTCTTTGAAATAAAAAAATTGCTGTGCTGATCCAATTGATGTTTATGCCTTGATAAGATTAAAAAAAGGAGATTAAAAAAAAAAAAAAAGGAGAGAATCGGACAGTAAGTAGTTGTGGCAAAAAAATCAAGTTCTTTGTTGGAACTTGAGCAGAAAATTTGAGGCGGATAGTAGGTGGTCTTAGCGTTATTTTTTGACCCCCAAAGTCCCAACGGACGGCCTTTGGCCGTCTGCTTGTAGATCTCTCCGAGAGCTTCGATTTGAGTACTTACGGAGCAAAATCCGATATCGGAGTAGAAAGTTATGACCTTTTGAAGTTACCATGCCAAAAATCCTTTTTTTCTGATTTCGGAAAAACAGATTTGCATTTCCGATTGAACTTTGGATTGTTTTCCAGTTTGTGATTAGCCTTGTACTTATCCAAATACATCCCTTCTACCATATTTTGAACCCAGAAACATCCTTGACCATTTCCAGAATTTGGAAGGGCTGAAACCGACCACCAATATGCAAGCTGCTTTGTCTAAATTTCTTTTCTTCAAGTGTCTTGAATTGTGATCCGAAAATTCTGAAATTATTGTGATCCAAAAATTCTGAAATTTTGTGTGTTTCACTGATTTTTCGTGTAGATTCTGATTTTACAATCAGTTTGTCCGAATTCCTTGCCAAAAAATTCGAATTCTTGTGTTTTTGGTACTGTTTTCATTGTATTCCTTAGATTCATTCTAATCTCATTGTCCACTTACATTACCTTGTTGTAAATTCCTTTGTTTAATATTGAGTTGTGGTCCGAAAATTCTGAAATTTTGTGTGTCTCACTGATTTTTCGTGTAGATTCTGTTTTTGCATTTAGTTTGTCCAAATTCCTTACCAAAAAAATTGAATTCTTGTATTTTTGCATTTTCATTGACTTTGGTACTGTTTTCATTGGTTCCTTAGAATTCATTCTAATCTCATTGTCCAGCTGCATTAACTTGTTGTAAATTCCTTTGTGTAACATTGTTTGAGTAAGAATAGAAACGAAAGAGCAAATTGAGTGGTGTGAATCCGTCCCTTCACTTATACAAGCCCGAGAGTACTCAAACTCTTGGTGAGTGAATTTGGGGAATTGGGAAGGGAAGTGAGGACTTATAAACTGTTTTATTTCCTTTGCTAACCTTTGCGGCTATAATGGAGAGGCAACCACCACCACCACCACCACCGGGTTCTAAGGAATCCTATGAGGAGATGTTAGCAAAATTTTACACTTTGGTTTCAGGTTTGCAACAGGATATCAAGGAGCTCAAAGCTGAGAGAGCCGAATCCTCTCGATCTACAAAGACCACTTATGGCAATGACAATGATGACGAAGCCTTCGAGGCATTTCAGGGAAGTCAATACCGTACTCCTAGAATTGATTCCAATTTAGGATGTATCAAAATGAAAATTCCTCAATTCTTTGGTAAGCAAGATCCACGAAGCTTTCTTTGAATGGTGCGATAAAATTGAAAGTATTTTTACTGATTGCACAACTATTCGGAGGAAAAGAAGGTCAAGCTAGTGTGGTTGAATTTGCGGGATACGCGTGGCGAGTGGACTAAAATTCAGGCGAGAAAGAAGGCGTGATGATGAAGGGCACTGTTCGTACTTGGGATGAATTAAAGAAGCTCATGAAAAAGCGATTTGTTCCACACCAATACTACAGGGAGATGTTCAACAAGTTACAAAAAATCACCCAAGGAAATAGGACTGTAGAGGATTATTACCAAGAGTTGGAGACTACGATGCTTCGAGTCAACATTCAAGAAGACAGTGAAGCTACCATGGCTCGATTTCTAGGAGGACTAAGGAGGGATATTGCCCACATTGTTGAGATGCAGGAGTATGAAGATCTCAATGAAATGTATCACAAGGCAATGAAAGCTGAGAGGCAGCTTAAGGAGAGGGGTGTCCGGACCTTTTCAACCCCACAGACTTCAAATTCAAACACTTTGAAGTCTACATGGCCTAAGAAGGATTTAAGCACCGACTTCAAGGCCGCAACTTCTAGTACCTCAAACACTACTCCAACCGTGGTTCCAAACACTCAGAAATCAAGTGACGTGAGAAAACCAGCCAGGGAGGTTACATGCTTCAAGTGCCAAGGCAAGGGACATTATGCACGAGAGTGTCCTAATGCTCGAATTATGGTTGTCAGAGGTGATGGCACGATCGAAAGTGAGAGTGAACATGAAAGTGACTATGAAGATATGCCACCACTTGTAGAAAATGAGGAATCTGATGGAGATGTTTTTGGCCCTGATGAAGGACCATCTTTGGTGACTATGCGATCTTTAAATGTTCAGATTAAAGAGGAGAACAATGTTCAACGCCAGAATATCTTCCACACTAAATGCACCATCAATGAGAAGGTATGTATACTTGTTATTGTGTGATGGTAGTTGTACTAACATTGCTTCGACTTTGCTTGTAGATAAACTAAAATTGCCCACACTTCGGCATCCACATCCATACACGTTGCAATGGTTCAATGAGAGTGGAGAAGTGAAAGTCACAAAACAAGTCTTGCTAAATTTTTCAGTCAACAAATACAAAGATGAAGTTTTGTGTGATGTGGCTCTCATGCAAGTGTTACCTATTGCTTGGTAGACCTTGGCAATTTGACAGGATGCTTCCCATGATGGACGAAGTAATAGGTCCACTTTCTTTGTTAATGGTAGTAAAACTACTTTACTGCCTTTGTCGCCTACTCAAGTTTCTGAATCTCAATTACATTTAAAGGGCGAATTTCAGCAAATGATGAAATTGAATTCTGCACTACCCGTGAGAAAAGAAGGAAAATTTGAAAATTCTAAGCCTAAGCAATATGAGTTAAATGAAGTAGAACACATTGAGAAAAAGAGTGACTCAAGTAAATAAGAAACAACCAAATTTTTATGCAAATGTCCGACATGTTGATAATTGTCTGCATACTAATCGTGTTTTGTTTCTTCCTAAGTGTTGTGAATCTAATGTTCTACTTAGTGCTGACTTGCCATCCAACCTACCGGTTGAGATTTCTAACATATTGCAGGGATTCCGAGATGTATTTCCTGACGAGCTACTAGCCGGATTGCAGCCCAAAAGAGGAATTGAACATCCAATTGATTTCATACACGCACAAACATACCAAACAAGCGCAAAGTGACTTTGTCGAAGTTACATGAGCGGGTTGGTGAATATTGAGAAGATGAATGAATCCTATGCTCGAAATGCAAACAAGGGTCAAAAGAAAGTCACTTTTGAACCAGGAGATTGGGTGTGGGTTCATATGCGCAAGGAAAGGTTTCTAGTACAGAAATCGACAAAATTGCATCCACGTGGAGATGGACCTTTCCAAGTTGTCGCAAAAATCAATGACAATGCTTACAAGATCGACTTTCCAGGTACGTACAATGTAAGTACTACATTCAATGTTGTTGATTTGTCTCCTTTTGACGTTGCAGAATATGATGATCTGGATTCGAGGACGAATCCTCTCGAAGAAGGGGGGGCTGATATGAATCCTACAAGCATTGAAAAGACTTCGAACCCGAAGCATGTTGACAAGGGCTAGAACAAAGAAAATGAAGGAAGCCTTGAATGGACTCATCCAAACGGCCCAAAAGGATGGGGAGAAGACCAAGATTGACAAGACCATGTTTATTAATGTACTAAGTGTAATTGGGTCTTGTTAATTAGACTTTGGAGCCAAATTCCAAATTGTAACCACAATGGATTTGGCTTGACTATTATTTTTCTTAGAACCCCTTAGGAACATTGGGCTTAGTCTTAATTATATGGTAATTTGAGTCATGTAGCCCAAAGAGTTATGTAGCCCATTTGGCCCTAAAGAAACCCTAGCTTGAGCAACCCTAATTAGGAACCCTAGCTTGTATCTTTATAGTGGCCGTCGGCCATTCTTGAGGGCAGATTTGATGAAATGAAAATTTGGTTCTTGACATTACAAGCTTGAGAGAATTGCTCTCTAGTTTCTGTAATTACTGTCAAATTACACAAATTCGGAATTTGTGTGTTTGTTGTTCTTGATTTCCTAGATTTGTTCCCTAGGAAATTCGGATTCCATCCATCAATTGATTCCAAGGTTTCTAGGTACAGGTTATCTAGGGGTTGAGGACCTATTCCACCTTCAAGGAACATACCATCTCCAAGGAAAGATTTCAGTTGGGTTGATCCAAGGGGAAGAACTTGTGTAGTGAGTTTTTGGAACAAGTTATCCAAGGGTTCACGCCAGGATGGGACATAGAATACCGACTTCAAGGCCAGGGTATCTATTGATTTCAAAAAGGAGTTGCAGCATTTTTAGATTTTGCTTACAAGTATGGAACACCACTTGAAAACATGAAAATTCGATGCCCATGTAGAAGTTGTATTAACCAATATTTGCAAGACAATGACACTCTCTCATTCCACCTTTACACTAAAGGTTTTGCTAATAACCACACTCATTGAGTACATCATGGAGAACTTGATTTACCTATTGGTGAAAATTTAACCTCTAAGCACAATGATGAGGTCAAGTAAAATTTTAGGCGATTTCTCTTGGTGTGACATAGATTTAGATTAATGACGAAAGAGTTCAATGGGAAAAGTGAGCCAAAAGAAGCACCAAAACGTCAGACTAGGTCTTTCATTAGCTCATGGCTAAACTCAATTAGATTTCCACCTAATGGCAAGAAAGACAAGAATGCAAGAGCCCAAGGTTATGGTCAGGATCACCATTGGATGAATCATAATGTGTTCTTTCAATTGCCTTATTGGCATACAAGTCTCCTATGCCACAGCTTAGATGTTATGCACATAGAAAAGAATGTCTTCGATAAACACATTAATGAATGTGAAAGGTACAAGTAATGACTATTATTTATATTGAGTTTTTTCCTTATTAATATAAAAATATTCTTATTATAATTTTTTTCATGTTTTTAAATATGATAGGTAAAACTAAAGATAATTATAGGTCAAGGAAAGACCTACAATATTTGGGCACAAGACATGAGTTGCACCCTTACTAGGAAGGCAATAAAATTGTGTGTCCAAAAGCCACATATTCCTTTACTAATGAACAAATAAGATTGATTTGCCAATGGGTGAAGGAACTAAAGCTTCCTAATGGGTATGTATCAAACATCTCAAGATGTTGTAATGTTGAAAATTGTTCATTTTCTGGGATAAAGAGTCATGATTGCCATGTATTCATGCAAAGATTAATGCCTATTATGGTACGGGACTTGTTGCCATCCCAAGTTAAGGATGCATTGAACTTTGTCACTTCTTTAGAGATTTGTGCTTAGTTGTTTTGAAAGAAGAGCACTTAGAAACTCTTGAGAAAAACATTATTGTGACGATGTGTAAGCTTGAGATGATATTTCCATCGTCTTTCTTTGACTCAATGGAGCACTTGCTCATTCACTTACCATATGAGGCCAAAGTTGGTGGCCCTATGCAATATAGGTGGATGTATCCATTTGAGAGGTAACTTAATGCTTGCACACTTGTTTTAAAATGCATACTTAAACATATGATTAACTAGTTTATTAGTGTAGGCATATGCGTCGATTAAAGGACAAGGTGCACAATAAGGCAAAACCTGAGGGTTCTATTGCGAAGCTCTATGTTGCAGAGAAGCTCTCAAATTTTTGCTCTCTATACTTTCAAAGTGATATAGAGACTGTGCATAACCGCCTTGGGCGAAATGAAGTAGTTTTTGAACAAAGTTTCAATAAACTTTCTATCTTCACTCCTAATGGTGCGTTTATTGGTGCTGCTAAAAGGCGATGCTTGTCTGACTTAGAGCAGAGAGTTGCACATCTTTATACCATTATGAACATGGACAAGTTGGTCCTATAGATACAGTAAGTCATGTGTGTCTTCAACGTTGATTTATTAAAAATGATAAAATAGAGTGCTAAGATAGTTTTAAACTTTTTTTTTTAATTGCAGACAGTATGATAATGAAATATACCAATCAAATCCGGCTATAACTACCCAACAAGTAGAAGATTTGTGAAATTGCAATTTTGCAAATTGGTTCCGAGAGATTGTACATTCTTCTACAAACTTTAGACTTTAATAATTTTTTTAGTTATTCACTTTAGTTATCTATTGTGCTTATAGGTTCAAAAGGATGCACAAGCTTTGGCTCGATTTAAAGACAAAATTAATGGCCCACACAAATATGCTTATAGTTATAAGGGTTATATTACTAATGGGTTCAGATTTCATACATTTGATACTAATTCATTGCATACTTCAAATTCTGGTTTAGTGGTGAGTAGTAGCTGTTATAATGATAAAAGTATTGATTGGTATGGACAATTACGTGATGTTGTTCAACTAGAATACGACAGTTACAATTATGTTGTACTTTTCAAATGTGATTGGTTTGATAATCGAAGAGTCGCTAACGATAAGCATGGAATAGTGACGGTAGACTTGAGAAGTAAAGCTTGTGTAGATGATCCATTTATATTGGCAAGTCAAGCTACTCAAGTATTTTACATTAAAGGGGTGTTTCCAAGAAAATACCTTAATAGATATACTGTTCATCATTTGATTTGCAAATGGACACAGAGAATGATTCGTTTTCTCCACCAAATGATGATGAGACATTGCAAGAATATGAAGTATCTCACGTAGAGGAGGTCATAATTCCTGAGGATATTGGAAATGTAAATCTACATGTTAATAATGAGCCAGCACAAGAAGTGGATGCAACAGAATTGAGGAACATAGTCGATGATATTAACAATGAATTTATTGATGACTCAGGAAGGGGTGAACTTTCAGAGGATAAGGAAGAAGAGTTTGATGTAAATGAAGAAGATGATGATGATTATTAAAATGTGTGAAGTTTTATGTGTTGAATCATAAAAGTTAGTGTGATGTGTCAATTTTGTACACAGTTTTCATCACTAACATAAGTTAATGAGTTAGCTCATTGACTTTTACATATTACTGTATGATTTCAATGACAACTTTTATGATATTATATATTAATAATCTTATTATGATTTTACTTACATAAATATTTTTGTATAGTATGGTGAGACATGCAGGAAGAGGTTCTGAAGTTGGCAGAGGCAGTCGAGGTGGCGGTCGTGATGGTGAGAAAGGCAGAGGTCGAGGTAGTTGATAAACCATTTAAATGTGACCAATCTAAAATATAAATTAACAACATATGCATTAATTTTTGCAATCTTTTTTTTTTCATTTTGTTGATAATATGTAAATAACACTAATTATGAAGTTGAATTAATTATTTGTATAGGACATAGAGGCCTTGCCAAAGGTCACATTGGACACCCATATGATCCATCTAAACCTACTACTTTATGTCAAATAGCTCCTAGGCAGTAAGTGTGTAATTTGTTTTGTCTTTTCCACTATTTTTTTTATTTATTATATGTGTAAAACAAGTTCATAAATTAATGACAGGCTGTTGACAAATGAGGCGAGAACTACTATAATTGCCATTGCTAGGACACGACTTAGAGGACCATGGGTCGTATGGATCAAGTTAAGCAAGAAGATCGGGAGTTAATGTACAAGGACTTTCGAGTAAGACATGCATATAGTTTTATAACATTTTCTATTTATAATGCTAGCAATGACATGCTTTCAAGAGAAATTACATGTTTGTTGTTTTTCTTATTATGTTTTGCTATCAATTATTGAAAATGTCAGAAAGTACATATATGTCTATTTTGGAAAAAGTTGTGCAATTTACATAAGTATCATATATCCTTTCATGCTGCAGCTTGAAACTAGAATATGCATTGATTATTGGTAGCATCTTTTTATGTTTTATTTAAATGCAAACTTGTGTATGTTTTTCTTTCTATTGATAGTATTTAAGATTTTGCATTTGTGATAGGTTGTACTTACCTTTCTCTATTTTTGTGATGTTTGGTATTAGTTTTCTGATTTTACATTAAGGAATTATTACATTTTTGTAATTGATGCATTCTTATTTGTTGCAGTTACACTTTCATTTTGATAAGTGAATAGATGAGTCCATTGGTTACCAA
Organism: Gynochthodes officinalis; assembly: GCA_020080225.1. NCBI lineage: Eukaryota > Viridiplantae > Streptophyta > Magnoliopsida > Gentianales > Rubiaceae > Gynochthodes > Gynochthodes officinalis. The sequence continues at coordinate 28,608,959 of CM034625.1, read as the reverse complement.
GCCTGGGAGGGCTATCACCAAACAAATTGGAGTGGCTGAGTAGAATACGTGTTGAAAGTAATGAGTTAGCTGGATTCCCTCCCTTCCTCGCCCCACCCCTTCTCAAGGCCACGAGATAACAGTGGAGCATAAGAGACATAAGCCTAAATTTGTGGAGTAAAGATATTGGGATCCTATGGTTGATTTTTGGAGAATTGATGAAGCTTTTAAGAAAAGGTACAAGAATGCTCAAGAGGCACGAGCCAAGCAAAAAGTTTGCCACACAGTTGGATCAAAACCATTTACACAATGTTATGCTGATCTATAGAAGCAATTGGGAAGGAAAGCTTCAATGATAGAGAAATTTACACTGACTCACAGCAAGAACAAAAGGACTGGTGAATGAGCCACATTGCGTTGCGAGGAGATTGCAGTATGTCATAAAAGTATAGTTTGCTTTAAGAGGTTAAGTTATTTTCATCATCAATTCAATGTTATATAATTTAATGTTTGATATTCTAATTTCTATTCCAGTTAAATTATAAGTTTAATGTTATATACTAAGCATTCATTTATATTTGTTTTCACTTTGACTCAGTTCCAGCAGGCCACAAAAACATTGAAAGCTTCTCAATCTAGCATTGAGGGTTATCGAGAGAACGATGGTGAAGGTGAGGGTGATGGTGATGGTGATGATGATGCTAATGATGATGGTGAGCAGGTTGACACTCCCATCACACCACAAATGGAAATGGAGGCTTAGATTGAACATTCTTGTGTGAGACAAAAGAATAGAGTGCTTGGACTAGGCCCTCGGACTAGGGCATCTGATATTTGTCCAAGGTATCCAAATCGTGCAAGTTGTTCAATAGGAGCTAGTGGATTTGGTGGAGGTCCTTCTATTGATGAGGCGACTATTGCTTGGATTATTGATGAGTTTGATAGGCGTATGATGGCAAGAAATGCTAATGTTGAAAATATTTCAAGGGAACAGATTTGAGTAACTGTATTTGAAGTTATTTATGGTTCAAATGCTCTAGAATGTGATACTGATGATACTCCTGTTATTATACAATGTCATGCTACGGCTCGTGATGTGGCTTCACAACATTTTGCTAACATGATTTCCAATCTGCATCAAGCTCATCTTGGTGGTTCTGATCAGGTATTTATTACATAGTTATAGATTTATTTTACTAACTTAAATTATATAAATGTAATTTGACTTGTAATTTTCTCACCGACACTTTGATATTATTACTTTGTGTTATTTTAAACTTATTATTTATTGGTATGTTTTTTTTTCTCTTTTCAAATAGGGTACTCCTTATTCTCGTACTCGTGGTGATGGTTCTCGTTTGGGTTTAGAGAGCTGAAATGGAGAGTCCTAGATGATTAGCATTGATGATGTTTTAGCCTTTTAATCACATTATTAGAATATTTGCTATTGTTGCATTTTTATTTTGTTTCATTTTATGAATATTAATTAGGATCTTTTTCATATTTAGTGACAATTATTAATTAGATTTTTGGGTTGTTTTATTAACTATTTAGAACATTTAGTAAATATTATTGGTTTTTGTTGGATCTTTGAATTTAATAAATTTGATATTTTCAATTTGAATTTGTAGATTTTTTTTTATTAAAAATATGATTATTATAAAAATATGAGTTTTTGCGAGGGACTATGTATTTGCAATGGATAATTCCCTCACATTTAATTGAAAATAATGGCATGACGACCATTTTTGCGAGGGCTAAATGTTTTTTTGCGACAATAGAAGCCCTTGCAAAATCAAAGAATGCGAGGGAAGCGAATTCTCTTGCGAGAGCAATAGTCCTCGCAAATAGTATTTTAAGCGAGGGCATTACCTCTCAATTGCGAGGGCCAATTCCTCATACTTAGACACAATTGCGAGGGCAGTTCGTTTATTTATGAGAGACATATTGTTCACAAACAAAAAATAGTTGCGAGGGCTACGGTATTAATTGTGAGGGCCTCCGCCCTTGCTATTAAAAACCAAATATGAGTGACAATCCCTCGCAATAATTATTTGCGAGGACTTTGTCCTCGCAAATAAGCCCTTGCAAATGCTTACATTTGCGAGGGCAAATGGGCAATTGCGAGTGATTGATTATTGTGAATTAAGAAAAAGCGAGGCCGCTTGCGAGGGCTTTTTCCCTCGCAAAAAATCATTTGTGAGGGAATTTCATTTTTTGCGAGGAACATGGCCCTCGCAAACATTAAAAATTCTTGTAGTTGTCCCTATCCAGCTTCTTCATGTTGATTGAGATGATAAATATATTATTTGGAGAGGGGTAAGTTATAATTGAAACTTATTTAACATATTAATGGTATTTTTCTGCTTTTAAAAAGAATTTTGAAAGTTATATATTTTAATAAAGAATTTAAAATCTTGATTCGTTCTAAGGGAGGTATTTTTTTTTAAAAAAAAAAAAGAAACCATTTTCGCACTCAAGTTCACTATATACAGAATTACAGACCCTACATCAAACACTCCACGCAGTCAACAGCTAGTTAATCCCTTGTACAAGAGTTAAAAAATGCTCAATCATATCCCTCTGCTCTTAAAAAAAAATTAAAAAAAAAGAGTTTACTTTAAATTAAATGTAATTTTTATTAGTTATTAAGTATAACAAAGTTAATGTATCATTAATAATTTTTTATTTTGAAATTATGGGCATATATAATTATTATTAATAAAAATATTTTAGAAATTTAATTTAATTTTTTTTTTGAAATAATTTATTTATTATTATTATTTTTTTAAATAAAAAAAATTTTGAAAGTAAATTTTTGTTTTCATAACAAAAGGAGTAATATAGATTATCGAAAATCAAATGAACATATGGTATTATAACAGGAGACTAATTGCGTAAACTTAATTAGCTCTATACCCTAGCCAGATTGCATCGCTTTATTGGTTTTTTTTTTTCTTGACTAAGGAACCCGCAACCGTTACCAAGGGTGCGAATTGGGTAAATCCTGCCTTTGTGGCTCGACCAAAAAAGTGTTGACAGAGAATTCGAACTCGTGACCTTACAGTCCCGTGCTCGCTGCCACACTAACTCGGTCACCCCGAAGAGGTACTTTATTGGTTTATTTGATTTTCAAGAACAGCAACATGTTTACTGTTATATGTCCGTACGAGTGTCTTCGAAATCTCCATGATACAGAGAAAAAGATTAAAAAAATAAAAAAAAAAAGATTCTGAATTCCAATTGCACAACGATTCGGAAAAAGAATTGACAAGAAACAGAGACAGTCCTTGATGTTAGGTATAAGAGCGATCCATTTTAAAGAAAACTCTCTATTTAATCATTAAATAGACCAAATCATATTTCTTGACTTCACGTTTCGTCATGCCAAAAGTATCGTGAAGTCTTTTCGCGAGTTCTATTAACATAGATGTGAATGAATTTTGTGTCCAGTTACGTTGAATCTATATTGAAAGTTATTTAAATTTTAAGAAGATTTTTTTTAAAGAAAATAATCCATCAATAACCAGATGAAACAGCTGCACAATAGCGGCTGCACAAGTCATTAGTGGGCACGTTACGAAAACTAGAATGACGCAAGAAGATTCCACACAAAAAATCCAGAAAGTTGTATAAATACTTTTCTAATCATTAAATAAATTACTACTTTTTATCTACTAATTTTAGGTCAGGGATCATCTCTACTCAACAAACAAAAGCAAACATAAGCACATGGTAGCAACCAAATGAACCATTTTGGGTTGTGATAAAGATGCAATTGTTAGGTCTTTCCATTGGTGGCATTCAAAAACCACCAAGAAAAGATTTATTCCAAGGGTCTATGTTTGCGTATTGGAGATAATTGCAAAATATTGTTTGGAGAATATTTAGCAGAGTATATGGCAGGGGACCTTTACTAGGTTTCCTCATTAAGCATACAAAGTTAGGTGTCAATGAAAAATTTACATGTGCATGTCAGCTTGTGTTTTTGTATGGACAAATTAATGCAAGATATCATCAACTTCTGAACTACTTTCATATTTTTTCTTTCTCTCTCTCTCCGTGTTTAAATACTCAACCATTTGGCCAACCTTTTAACCTCACCTAATTTGGATTTAGTCTTGACGTCTCTTTTATATAAAATGGGCAATCGGGGTTACTTTTGACGTTCGGCTTTTAGTTAGTTTTCAACTATTGTTAAGTTTTTTTTTTTCCATATTTTTCACTCTTTCTTTATCCTGTATTGCTTTTTATTAATCATAATTACAAAAATATTACAACATGGTATTATTGAAATATTTACTTTTTAAAAAAAATTTCTTTTATGGTGAGTGTATCTCCACGTCTACTATTTAAGTTATTGTAAAATATCAGAAATTGTATAATAGTCACTAGTAATAAACTAAAAACTAAAGAGTAAAAAATACAGATTGCAGAGAAAATAATTCACTTTTAACATGGTCATATATATTGATTTCTATATCTACATATGGGTAGTAGGAATTACAAAAGATATAAATTACAAAGAATATAAAATACGATCAACATATAAGTTATGATATGTGTAAGAATTAGATCTGACCACGATTTTAAAATCATCGATTACGGTTTCAAAATCATTGGTTCTCAATTCCGTTAAATGTGAAACCAAAACTAAATTTTAGAGGTGCCGGTTTCGATCTGGTTCCAAAACCGTCAATTTATTATTTGATTTTGGTTTTATTTTTTTTCCTTAAAAATAGATAAATGAACTTGTCAAAGTTAATTGGTACATTGAAATTCACCAATAGTGAACTCTTCTTAGCACTAATGTAGACTAAGACCAAGTGACAACTTGTCAAAATCTGAAACTTCTCTACATCTAACTATTTCCCACAAAAATAACATAGCACAACTCAAGTGGTAACTCTAACCATATATACAACATAAAATCCAAAAGGTTAGCCTTACCACTTGATTCCTTGCCATGCTCCCTCCCTAACCTACTCAAAACCTATTAGCCCTCCACTTGTAACTCCTCAAGGCTACTAGCATATTGATATTCCATCCATGAGTCGATGGCCACTTCTACAACCTTCCTTTCCTCCATCCAATCTCTCTCAAAAATCCATAGGTTTCTACTCTTCCAAATCATCCAAATGAGGTAAACTGAAAGTTATGCTCTTTCTTCCCAATCTTCTTTTTGATGTATGAAACATATGTCTTGCCACCACTCTATGAAACGAATTCCATATTGTTGAGAGTGATACCATCAAACCGGCACCAATTTCCAAATTTTCTACGCTCTAGGACAAGTAAACATAATATGTTCCAACCGTTCCTCTCCATCTCCACACATAGGGTATATGGGGTCTACTAGAATTCTTCTTTGGTGCAACCTACTGTTAATGGGCAGAATATCATAACAACATCTCCAAACAAAGTGCCTCAATATCCCCTTTAACTTCAATTTCCACGTTTGTTTTCACATATTTCGCAACTTGCTTCGATTGGTGCTGCTTTCCAGTAGATGCGCCTTCTCAGGGCTGATTTTTGTCATCTAAGTATAAACAGATTTGACTGTATACTTTGCATCTGGGCTAAAATGCCAAATTAGTTGATCTCGACTACCTGGAGAATCTAGAGGAAGTCCCAAAATAGCTTATTCATCCTACTGTGTCAAACGATGTTATGTGAGTGGTGTATTCCAAGCAGTGCTATCTGTGGACAACAACTCACTTACCCATCTTATTGCCTGCTGTTCTGGCTGACTATTCCTCAGCCGAAAATTATATCTTCTAGGTATCCAAGGCGACTCCCACACCCTAATTGTTTTGTTTCCGATCTCATCATCCCTGTATTAGGAAAGTATTTGGCTTTTAGGATTTTACTCATCAGCAGTTCCGGTTGTGTCAATACTCGCTAAAGTTGTTTAGCAAGTAATGCATCATTAAATTTCTGAATATCTTGAAACCCCATTCCTCCCTCACTCTTGGCTTTTGTTAATTCTTTCCACGCCTTCCAATGAATTTTCAAATTGCCCTCCTTTTGCGCACCCCACCAAAAATTTGCAGAAAGTCTGCAAATTTCTTTGCATATCCCCACTAGCAACTTGAAGCAACCCATAACATAAGTGGGGAGTGCATTGACCACTACTTTAATCAAAACCTCTTTCCCAGCCATACTTAAGAATCTATTCTTCCAATTTTGCATTCTTTTCTGAACATTGTCAAGTACAAAATTGAACACCTCCCTCTTGGATCGCCCCACTTTCATCGGCAGTCCCAAATATTTGGCCTGATGTTGTTCTTTTACTCCTTTCAGCTATTGACAAATCTGGCTTGTTTGCTCCCTTTGCACATTATGGCAAAAGAATACAGATGATTTCTCCAAGTTGATGAGCTGTCCAGAACTTTGGCTATAAGTTTTGAGAATAACTTGCAGCTTTTTGTGCCTGTCTTGCATCTGCCTCACAAAACAACAAAGAATCATCGGCAAAAAACAAATGGGTGATTAAAGGTCCCTTCCTACTGGCTGTCATACCCTTATATTTCCCCCTCATACTTGCTTGGTGAATAAGATTAGATAAGGCTTCTGAAATGATAAGAAACAAGTAAGGCGAGTTAGGGTCCCTCTGTCTAATGCCTCTTGAAGGGTGGAAAAAACCACATTGTTCCTCATTGATATTAATTGACATAGAAGTAGTACTAAGGCATTGCATTATCCATCCTATAAACCTTCTAGTTCCTCATTACTAGCTCTAAGAAATGCCACTCAACTCTATCATATGCTTTGGCCATATCAATTTTCATTGCAATAAATCCTTTCTTTCCTTTCCTCATTGAATTTAAGGTATGAATACATTCATGAGCTATCACCACATTATCAATGATTTGTCTCCCTAGAATAAAAGCTGCCTGATTCGGGCTAATGCACTTATGAAGGCAAAGTTTGAGATGTTCATCCAAGATTTTGGAAATAATTTATAAACCACATTACATAAAATAATTAGCCTATATTGAGATATAAACATAGGCATTTGAACTTTAGTTATCAATGTAATCAATGTGTGGTTTAGTTTCTACAACATTTTTCCATGAGTGAAGAAATCATTAACATGGCAAATATCAACTTTAACGACATGCCAATACTTTTGGAAAAAAATTGGAGTCATATCATCCGGCCTGTGTGCTTTGGTTGGATGCGTCTAAAATAGAGCTTTTTTGATTTCAGATTCCTCCACTGGTCGCATCAACCGCTGGTTCATGGCGTTGATAATGGATCTAGGCATGCTTTCAAGGATGGTCCTATCATGTGAGGTATTGCTTGATGGGTATAACTTCTTATAGTAATCCAAAATTTCTTTTTGCACCTCCTCCTTGGACTCACATAGCCTTCCATCTATTGCTTGTGAACTCTCAATAGAATTCACCTTTCTCCTTTGGATAGTTGTTGTATGAAAAAACTTAGTATTTTTGTCCCCTTTCTTCAACCATTGATTTCTGGATTTTTGTTGCCAAAATTCTTCTTCCTCCTTATAAGCTTGTTGAAGTTGTTTTCTTAACGCACTCCATCTCCTCCAATCTCTGTTTCCTCCCTCCTCGCTCAGCACCTCCATTTGTTCTTTGATCCTCATTATTCTCTTTGCTGAATTATTTTCAGTGGTAGCACTCCAAAACTGAAAGTCAACTTGACATTGTGAAATCTTGGAAGTAACTATATATTGTGAAATCCAGCCATCACTTTGTTCCTCTCAACTGGATTTGTGAAGACAAATTGAAAAAAATTTGGTCCCAACTCTTGAGTGATGAAAAAGTTCTGTATTGGCCAAACATTCTTCATTGTATTCTTCAGACCCGTAAAACTCACTCTTTTGTCTCCAAAAATTTTCCCAAGAGGCTACGCTTACCCTCATCTTTGCTATCTTGCACATCTTCCTCCGCTAGTCGCACAGCTCCCCTTTCCACAGTTGAGAGCTGCAATTTCTGTATCAGTCCCAAAACCTCCTGTGCCCAGCTCTATTCCTCTCCCAAATCCATCATCACAGCCACAACCAACAGATGAGTAGACTTGCAAAAGACAATCAGAAAGCAAAAAAAAGCTCAAGGAAAAAAGGTTGGATATTCTATCTGGTTAACCTTGTTGATCTATTTTCGAAATGTCAATCCTTATCACTCACCTCGCCCGCTCTGTAAACTGGAAAAAAAAAAAAAAACAACTTGAGTTCGCTCAAAATCTCATAATTCCCTAGCTAAACCTACATTAGCTTGTTACTCTCTTGCTGTTGTGATTCTAGACCTTGAATCACCTCATTGAGTTACCCGGAATTTGTTTGCTTATTTGAGATCTTTGGCTGCCGACACCAAAACAGTACCTTCTCTCTCTTGGAATAGTGCTCTTCAAAACAAGAGAAACATGCCACTTTTAAAGAGAAACTTTATTACGGTTCCAATTACAGTTCCATTTTCAATTTTAAAAAACTAATTTAAATTTATAATTTATAAAGAAAATATAACGTAAACTTAAAAAAGTATATATATGAATTAAAAAATGAAAGTGTGGAAAAAGTATATTTATTTATATATTTTGACAGTTGTAAACTTTGTTGTAAAAAGAATACAAATTAAATTTATAAATAAAATATAACTTAAACTTAGAAAAAAAATATAATTTGCACTTACAATTAAAAATTAAATTGACAAAAGAGTATACTTATATTTTGAATATTTTATTTTCTTCTTAAAAAATATAATTTAAACTTAAAAGTCATACAGGTAATATAATTTAAATTTAGAAAAAAAATAAAAATTGTATTTAAAATAAAAAATTATAGTTAAAAAAGAGTATATTTTATTTATATATATTTAATTGTTTTCAAAAAATTACAAAGTTTCGAACCAGAATCAAACAGCCAGTTCCAGTTTTGGTTCCACATTTTGAGAAATCGAAATTGAACCGCCATACCCAATTCCGGTTACAATTCTTGGAATCATTATTCACGATTCTAGTTCATGAACCAGAATTGCCGGTTCACTTTCGATTTGAACCAAAACCTTGGTCACATTTAGTAGGGACATATATGTTAGAGTAAACCACAAATTTAGTCATCATACTTTTTATAATTTTGGATTTTGGTCAGTATATATTTTTTTTTTCCCAAAAATGATCACTAAACTACTAAAAAGTGTACATTTTTTTTCATACCATTAAGGTGCGTCGTTAATGCATACAGAATCCATATTTTTCAAAGGTATTTTTGTCCTCCAAACATATTTAACCTAACAAAATTTCTTTCCTCCACTCATAACCCCTATCCTCTTGTTTCTTCTCTAAATCTCTCTCTTCCTCTTCAATTTCTCTTCTCCAATTCTTCCACTTTACCACTACTCCAGACCTTCCTCTTCCTTTTCTTCCTCTTCAAAATCATTTAAGATATTCCACCACCTTCATCATTGCCCCGTTTCTCGCCTTTTTCTCTCCTTCACTCATAAACCCATCTTCCTCTCTTTTCTCCTCTAAATCTCTCTCTTTCTCCTTAATTTATCAATTTCTCTTCAAATACTACCACTTTTATTGTCACCCCAAACCCTCTTCCTTTTCTTACTCCTCAAAAAGTCATATTTTTTGTCGTCCTTAGAATTCTTTATATCTATTCGCTCAGTTATTAGCTTTAATCCATTATAATATGATTGAAAGAGATTCAAGGCAAAATTAAGTATTTTGGTTTTAAGGAATTTGCAAAATTGGAATATTAATTTGTCTTAAATCTTAGTGTGGTGGACTCAAAAAACTTTGGTTTTGGGGTTTGAAGGTGGGGAAAGAAGCCCTTTACCATAAAAAGGGCAAACATTTTGTTCTCACTTTTTTGCTTTCTCTTCTCTTTCTCTACTTGAAAATCTCTCAAGCAGTCAAAAATTCAATTTTGGAGAGGCAATCTTGCGAAAATGAATTTTGAATAGGTGAATTTGCGAGTGAGAGAGTGAAATTTTGGATTTGGGTGTTTGTACAAGGAATGAAAAAGATTATTGCCCCTCGTCAACATAGATAGAATTGAGGATTTGGAAGTTGATTTTAGAGCAAAAGTGACAACCATTGCAAGAGATGATGATGACAACAACATTGGCGTTGTGATGGAGGGATGAAAGTGCTCAGGGGAATTTGGTGAAGAAGTCACATGATTGTGCAATGAGAGAGACAATTTGAGATGAGAGAGGCGATTCAAAATTAAAACTCTTGAATTTGTGAATGTCTAGACAATTTTTAGAAATCTATATATTTCATTATCCATTTTTTGCTTTCTTTTTCATAATTTGGGATCTCTTTACAATAAAATGGAGGAAGAAGATGACAATAAGGAAGATGATGATAATGACAAGATATTTTGGCAAAAATGCCCTTGCTTGTAATTATATGAGAAGCAAATTTTATTGATTTCGTTTATTCTCACCAAGCTTTTTGACAGAATGACCAAAATTATATGTTTTTTAATAGTTTGACGACTATTTTCGGGGGGGGGGGGGGGGGGAGGGGAAGTATGAAGGCCAAAATCTAAATTTGTAAAAAATATGATGACCAAATTTGTCATTCACTCTATATGATGTGGAATGTATATTGACATCCACTAAATTGATTCATAATGATTCCCTTGAATGTTCTTATTTTGGAAAAATGCCTAGTTAAATCTTTATTAAGTAAAACCTTGTAGGAAAAAAAAAACTTAGTGAAGAAAAAAGAGTACATTTTCCAAATAACAATTACTATCTTATTGAAAAGAACCTTACCAAGGAAAACGTACTAGGAAAAACCTTGATTAAAGAAAAACATAGTGTATTTTCCCCCCTCTTGAAAGCATCATTTAAGTTCTTCGATTGCCACATTCCAATATTATGTATAATCATTTCAAATGTTAAAATTATGGGTGATTTGGTAAATAAATCTACTAAATTATCACTTGAGCAAATTAGTTAAACATCAATCTCACCATTTTAAAAAAAAAATCGTGAATGAAAGAGAATTTTGATGAGAAATGCTTTGTTCTGTTAGCTTTATATATCAGTTCTTCAATTGAGTAATACATGTTGCATTTTCTCCATACAAGGTAGTAGCAATCTCCATATTATAACCAAGCCAAATGTCCCCTAAATATGATAAATAATATATCTTAACTAGACATATTTTTGCAAGTTGTTTCATAAATTGCCAATAATTCAGTGTGATTAGAAGAAGTAGCTAATGTGGATTGTTTCATAGATTGCCAAGAAATAGTTGCACCACTACAGGTTAAAATGTAACCCATTTGTGAATGAACATTGTGAAGATCATATTCATAACTTGCATCGGTATATTCTAAAATGTTTAGTTTAAGTACCTTAGAATAGTATAAATTCTTGTCATGTACCTTGTAGATAATGGAGTATATACATAATTTTATTCCAATGGCTTTGTATTTGTGGAGAACTATATCTTGCTGACAAGTTCACAAAAAATGATATATTTGGACGTGGATGATTATTTTATATATATATATATATATATATATATATATGATATATTTGGACGTGGATGATTATTTTATATTTATATATATATATATATATATATATATATATATATATATATATATATATATATTAATGCTTCAATGGCACTTAGATATGGTACTTTAAGTCCAAGAATTTCTTTATTATTTTCTTGAGGTTGAAAAGGATTTTATACACATCAAGTAGGAGCTTTTCAAGTGATTCATGTGTTTTTGTCTATATAGAACTACCTAAGTACCTTTTCAATATAACTTGATTGATGCAAAAAAAAAAAAAAGTTATTCTCACAATGTTCAACTTACAAACTAAGACAATATTTTGTCTTTGCAAGATCTTTTACTTTAAATTATTTATTCAAGTCATTAATGGCTTTTAAATGTTTTTCAAGAGTTTCAATAATATTCAAATCATCAACACAAACTGCAATGATTGCATGCTTATGTTCAAATCTCTTATTAAATATAATAATAATAGATAAGTGGATCATTCACATAGTCTTGTTTCATCAAATTTATTCACCGAAGTGATTATACCACATGTACTACTTATTTCAACACTTATAGAGATTACGTTCCCTTTAGGTAGTTTAAATCCTTCAAAGATTTTGATATAAATATCATTATCAAGTATGCTATACAAAATGATTATCACAACATCCATGAGATACATTTTAATAGGGGTATTTAAAATCAATAATTCGGCTTGAATCTGATCCGATCTGCATTTGAGCGGATCGTGATCCGATCCGATTTGAATATTTCAAATCAGATTGGATCAAATCGATTTTGATCTGATTTGAAATTAATCATTTTATATTAAAAAATTACCTTCTTTCATGTAAAGATAATAAATAAATTTCATGTAAATATTTTAATTTGTGTATTTTTATGTAAATATTTTAATATGTTTTGTCACAAATGAACTAATTTTAACTAAAGAATTATTTGAATTATCAAAAACAATACTAATTTATATTTTATGAATAATGTTAGCTATTTTTGGAAGGAAAAGTTATAAAAAAAAATTCATTTAAATCAAAACCGATCCGAAAAAGAATTGATCCGATTCAATTCGAAATTTCAAATTGGATCGACCGATTCGATCCGATCCAATCTGATTCACGGATCAAAATAAACACCCATATATTTTAAATTGTTTATTTTCTACCAAATTAATCAAATAACAAAAAGATATTGCATCCACCACAAGAGAATATGCCTTCTTATAATTAATACTAGGCCTTTGGACAAAACCTTGTTTAAAAAATCATGCCCTATATAACACAATTTTATTTTTCTCATTTCATTTTTGCATAAAAACCTATAAATAATCCACTTACTGCACATATTCAGGTGTGTGTATTATTGGTCTCAAAACTTTACGTTTTATCGGTGAATTTAATTCTGATTCAATTACATCTTTTCATTTTGGCCAATCATTTCTGACTCTGCATTCATTCGCAGACTTTGATTCATCATCCTCGTTTTCATTTGAAGGACCTTCTACCATTATTAATGAATTAAAAAGAACTTATGAAATGTAGTAGACTAATCAATTCTAAAGATGAAAATCATTGAATACAAAAAAAAAAGAGAAAATAATAAAGGTGGTAAAATCGAGGTGATTGATATTTTAAACAATTTTCAAAGTTGAAATCTCCTAAAGAGTTTCCAAATAGCTAGTTAACAAAAATCAATTGAAATGAGTTATAACTATCTCATCTTAATTGTCATATAAGGAAATGTGAATAGAGGTTCAGAAGACAATTTATTTGGAATGTTTAATGATGTGTGTGGGACCCAATTTTAATTTTTCCCATCTTAAACCAAATGTTAGATCTTTGTCTCATTCGTGAACCAAAGTTCAGAGCGAGAACCAAATGTTGGACCTTAGTGACATGCGAGGGCCAAAGATGAAACCGCAACATGTAAAGGCTAAGAGCCTAAACTTCAACAGCATGTCCTTCAACTAGACCTTGAACTTTGAGTCTAAAAGTTGAGAATAGAAACACACTGAAATCACACCAAGTGTATGAAACCTCGAAGTCCTAGGATATGAGTGGGAACTTAGTGAGGTCATGCTTATGCATAAGTGCATAATAACATGCTACAATCACAGAGAAATACAATAGCATATAATCAGCAGTTACAGTTGTAACCAACGTACTGAAACGTGATAACAAATCTCGCAAATAGAGAGAATAGGTATATAAGCCTTGAAAACGACCAGATATGGGGACACTCTTTGACAATTGAGAAAATATTAAACTTTAAGTAAGTTCTAACTTAGGCATTAGAGAATTTACCCCGTAAAACCACTCCAGGATCCATTTTACAAGAACATCAAAAAGACGAAGAATCTTGGGTTAGAACCATCTTATCGAATCTGAGTCTGGTTGCAAATTTAGCCTTCATCAAGTGGTGCCATCTGTGAGGACCTTTAATTTATGAAAAAATATTTGCAATCTACTTTCTCATTCCAACTGATACTAAGATGGTGGATACCAAATCTGGAGGACAGAGGGCAGCCTAGGGAACTAGCTAAGGAAGGGCACGCCGTAGTCGTTCAGGACATTGAGGTACACCAAGTTTATGTTGATGATAGTAGCGTAGTCGATGTCCTATATAATTGTTTTTGCAAGTTGGGGATCGACTTTGTAGTATTAAAACCATCCAGTATGCCTTTAGTGACATTTACTTACGAAGTCGTTCATCCAGTTGACATAATTACTCTTGCAATTACAGTGGAGGAGTACCCTCGAGACAAAACTATAATGACAGATTTTTACATCGTGGATGCCCCATCTCTTTCAATGCAATTATTAAAAGATCACAAATTTTTATGTCGTGGACCCTTCCATGAACCAACAATATCAGCAGTACCAGAACAATCCTCCATAATAGCTAATGTCCCAACCTCTACCTAATGATAACCGTAATGTTACTGGCATCATCCACGCCATATTTAGGGGTTACCCGGAAGGTCAATTGCAGTCTGTGATCAAAACCAATGTTAGGAGAATTCCTTCTCAGTAATTGGTCCACAAACACTTTAAACCTTCACAGGTTATCTCTTTTTCGGAGAAAGATGCAATTCCCATCATTAGCCCGTATAAAGATGCTTTGGTCATCAAAATCGTAGTCACAAATAATGAGGTACACTGAGTTTATGTTGATGATAGTAGCGTAGTCAATGTCCTATATATTGATTGTTTTCACAAGTTGGGGATCGACTTCATAGTATTAAAACCATCCAGTATGCCTTTAGTGACATTTGCTTACGAAGTTGTTCATCCAGTGGACATAATTACACTCGCAATTACAGTGGAGGAGTACCCCCGAGACAAAACTATAATGGCGGATTTTTACATCGTGGATGCCCCATCTCTTTTCAATGCAATTATTAGGAGATCATCGATGAACATTGGCTAAGACAATTTGCTCACCTTACTAGTTGGTCATGAAATTCCCTACAGAGCACAGAGTGCCATCAGTTTGAGAAAATCAATATGCGGCAAGGGAAAGCATGCGTATTGCCATCAAAGGTAAAAATACTTTGACGAAACATGTACATGCCATCCAGATGTTAAGATTCAACCCCAAGGTGACACTTTAAGGGAGGATAGACAAAGGCAAATGTGCAATATTCCTTTCGAAAATTCTGAGGTCACACATTGAAACTTCGAAAAAATTGGAAATCCTAAGATCACACCTCGAGATACCTTTGGGAACTCCAATGCCACACCTCAGAGACTCTGAAACACCAAAAACTTTGATGTCACACCTTGTAGCTCCTACGAGGTCGGTACGAAAAAAGGGTTCTATAGAGATCACTGATGAAGTTTAGAACGTCGTAGTAGATGACGGCTACCCTAACAAGACAGTTAAAATGGGAGCTACACTGTCGTCCTTAATCAAAGATCGTGTCATTCATCTCCTTCGCCAATACAAAGAAGTTTATGCATGGGGCCCAAAAGATATGGCTGGGATCTTGCCATCTTTGATGACACACAAACTCAACATCAACCCCAAGGTGAAGTCTGTCTAGCAAAAGAAAAAATCGCTAGCCACAAACAGAAATCTGATGGTCAATGAAGAAGTGAAAAAGCTACTCTAATCTGATACCATCAAAGAGATATTTTACCCAACTTGGTTATATAATATGGTACTGGTCAAGAAACCTGATGACAGTTGGCGAATGTGCATTGATTATACTAATCTTAATAAGTACTATCTGAAAGATTGTTATCCATTGCCGATGATTGACTAAAAAGTCGAAGCCATATCAGGATATGAGATCCTTATGTGTCTCGATGCCTATAAAGGTTATCACCAAATCCTGATGGCTAAAGAAGATGTCAAGAAAACGGCTTTCATCACAGAGATGGGAATCCTCTACTATAAAAAAAAATGTCATTTGGGTTGAAAAATGCAAGAACAACTTATCAGCGCCTGGTCAACCAGGTATTTTTTTATCAGATCGGTAGAAATTTAAAAGTATATGTGAATGACATGGTAAGAAAATTGAAAGTGCACCTAGAGATTTGGAAAAGACTTTACAAACCACGTTAAAGGTTGGAATGCGTCTGAACCCCAAAAAATGTACTTTTGAGGTAGGATCTGGCAAGTTTCTAGGATTCATGGTTTCTAAGAATGAAATTGAAACCAACCCAGACAAGATAAAGGCCATTGCCAAGATGGCACATCCTCGAACCTTAAAAGAAGTTCAAAAGTTGACCGGGTCATTAGCGGCCTGAACAAATTCTTGTCATGGTCTGCAGATCGGCACCTACCATTCTTCCAGACATCGGGGGAAGCCAAAAACTTTAAGTGGAATGAAAACTGCCAAAAAGTTTTTGAATTAAAAAGGCACCTAGCAAGTTTGCTAGCACTTACGGTACTTACACCAAGGGAAGTTTTGTATTTATACTTATCGGCTTCCAACAATGCTATAAGTGCAGTGCTCATCCAAGATGTAAACAACGTGCAAAGGCCAGTATACTACATCAGTCGTGCTTTCCAAGGAGTCGAGACACGGCATCTCCCAGCAATGAAGATAATCCTAACTTTAATTCAGGCTGCCCGAAGGTTATGACCTTACTTCCAAGCACATTCTCTATGTGTTCTTATTGACCAACCCATTAAACAAATACTCTCCAAACTGGAGGCTTCTGGGAGATTAGCCAAATGGGCCATAAAATTGGGAGAATACGATATACATTACCAGCCTCGGATAGCAATAAAGATTCAAGCCCTTGTAGATTTCATAGCAAAGATGTCTACTATAGAGATCTCAAATGTCAACCTTCCGCCATCATCTGAGTCCGTAAGAAGATAAATTGAGGACTCAAAGGTCTGGACCTTATATGTAGATGGTGTTTCAAACGAAGATGGTAGCAGAGCAGGTCTATTGCTTCGAAGTTCAGAGGGCACAGAGATTACAGATGCTTTGCATTTCAACTTCAAAGCAAATAACAATGAAGTTGAATATGAAGCCTTGATCACAGGTTTAAAACTGGCTCAAAGCATGAAAGTAAAAGAAGTACATGCCTATAGTGACTCCTAGATAGTTGTCAATCAGGTACAAGGTTCCTACGAAGCCAATGAGCCTCAAATGAGAAAATACCTCGATAAGGTACGTCAACTTAACCATTCTTTTGATGGTTTTAAGATTATACAAATACCCAGGTCCAGAAATAAAAGGGAAGATGCTCTAAACAAGCTAGCATCATCAGCTTTCTCTCACCTTAACAAGAAGGTTTGGTAGAAGTACTTTCTTGTAGGAGCACCGAAGAAAAAATCACGATGACTATTGAAGAAACAGGAGATAACTAAATGACTCTCATATGGAGATATTTGCGCAACAGAGAATTGCCTAATGACAAGAACGAGGCGAGAAAATTGAATCTAAATGCACCCCACTATGCCATACAAGACGGTGTCCTTTATAAACAATCTTACCTCCAACCTTTGCTTAGATGCATTGGACCTCAGCAGGCAGACTATATCCTCCTGGAAGTGTACCTCGGATCTTGTGAAAACCATAAAGGACCCCGCATCCTCTCTAAAAAGATTATTCGTTGGGGTTACTACTGGCCGACCATGTTTAAAGATGCTCATAACTTCGTGTAGAAATGTGTTAAATGCCAATTTCATGCTCCCATAGTTAGAACACCCAGAATGGAGTTGATCAACATCCAGAGTTTGTGGCCTTTCACCTAGTGGGGAATTGATATTTTAGGACCTTTTCCTGAAGCACTAGGGCGTTTGAAATTCTTATAGTCGCCATCGACTACTTTACTAAGTGGGTAAAGGCTGAACCTTTGGCTACTATTACTGGAAAAAATGTGCTAAAGTTTGCGTGGAGCAAAATTGTTTGCAGATTTAATATCCCTTATGTGATTATTTCAGACAATGGAAAACAGTTTGCAGATGATCCTTTCCGCTCCTGGTGCGAAGAACTTCAAATTAAACAAAACTTCACTTCCGTTGGGCACCCACAAGGCATGGCCAAGTTGAAATCACAAATCGCACAATACTACGAGGACTCAAGACTCAGCTAGACAAAGCAAAAGGGAATTGGGTGGAAAACTTCTCAAACATCTTGTGGGCTTATCACACCACACCTCAGACAGTGGTAGAAAAAACCCCTTATAGCCTAACATATAGATCAGAAGCCATCATCCCAAAGAAGATTGGAATTCCAAGTCCTAGAGTTGTAGCCTTTAATGTTAAGGCTAACGAAGAAGAAGTCTAGTTGAATTTGTACTTATTGAAAGAGCACTGAGATCTAACATCGATAAAAGAAGCATAATACAAACAGGCCATAGCCAAGTATTATAATGAACAGGTGAAAATCAATGAATTTGCTCTAGGAGATTTGGTCTTACGCAAAATGAAGTAAGCCGAGCCCAAAAGTTTGGCAAGTTAGAAGCTAATTGGGAATGCCCTTATAGGGTCATTAACGCGTCAAAGTATGGAAGTTAGCACCTAGCCACAATGGAGGGGAATTTATTAACCCATGTTAGCAATTTGAAACATTTTTATGTTTAAGATTTTGTTTGATAATAAAATATCATTTATATATTTATTCTTTTTAAATTGAGTAGGGGAATGATTACTGCCTTGAACTCGGTTCAAGATTGGTGAAATCGCCTTGCTAAATCTTAAATCGAGGAAATTACGTGTAACCTCAGTTCAGCTGAGTTTAGCTGCAAACTCCATAATATCCCAAGCGGGTGAGAGTGATATGAACACCCATAAGGGTGACAAAATAGAACATCCTATGAGATGAGAAAAGGTGTTTGGGAACATCCTATGTTCCCAAACATAAGACTAAACCAAACCTACACCACTTAAAGCCAAATTACTTTAAGGGCCCAAAAGGTATAAAAAAATAAATGACCAAATAATAAAAAATTACTAGGTTGGACCAAATATTAAATGGGCCAAAATATAATTTGAAATAAATATAAATAGCTACATAAAGAGATTTTAATAGTTAGTATATGAGATATAATTGAATTAAATGTGTTCAATACAAATACAAAGATATTATTTTTTATCTTTAAAGCCTTATGCACTGCATAAGATAAAATGTAGTGGATAAAGGTTTCAATTTATGAGTGATTACATTTTATAGTTGAGTTGTTGTGAACATAATATTTATATGTGCGTATTTTAGGATTTTGAGTGTAACATAATTTTTGTTTTCTTTACATGTTAACAACTATTCCCTCCACAGCTCTTCCGAAAAAAGTTTATTTTTAAAATATTTCTTTGTTTAAAAAAAAAAGTTCATTTTTTATTTAAATTCATATATTATAGTTACTAATAATGAAAAGATACACCCATAATTAAAAAGTAATGATAAAAATAGAAATTTTTATATTTAATGGTATATTAAATGTGTTGTATTTTAAAATTAAAAAAATATTATACACAATTCAAAATGGACTCTTATTTTGAGTCGGATGGAGTATTTCATATTTGAATTTACAACTATTTCATATTTGAATAAAGTTCCATAAACATTTAATAAACGAACAAAAAATTGTTTACAATTAAAAATAATTGTGTATATGTCCATTATAATGCATTTTTTTGTATCAAATGTTATTACTAGAGATATGAATTTTAATTGATCTTTGTAGTATCAAAAAATCCATGATTAAAAGCATCTAGATATAAGATGACCATAATTAATAAATAACATGAAAATGTGAGTGCCAAGATTGTGGAGTTTATTATAAAGGACGCAAATTGTAAGGACGTTCATTTTGCATAGTAGTGGGCCCCTTTCTTATAGGTCATTCCTTATAATAATATTTTTAAACAACCCCCCCCCCCCCCCCCCCCCAATATTCTCATTAACAACGTCATTATATTGTTTGTTGTACTTCTTAATTTAAATATATATATATATATATATATATATATATCCTTTCCACAACTCATAAAGCCTTTTTCCAATTCTTTTATATGGAATTCTATTTTGTAAATGACATGTAAATAAAATAGCCTCACTCCACAAATTTTGAGGTGCAAAAAAACTAACTAACATAGAGTTCATCATTTTTTTAAATGTTCTATTTTTTCTTTCAGCTACACTACAAAATTTGGGGGAATAAGATGGAGTTACTTTATTAATTATTCCTTCTTTTTCACAATAATGAAAATAGTAATAAGTATTCCCTCTATCTTATTTAACTCTTTTAATTTTTCTATTAAGTTATTTTTGAGGTGCAGAAGAACTAATTAACATAGAGTTCATCATTTCTTTAAATGTTCTGTTTTTTTTTTTTTAAATCTACACCATTAGATTCGAAGGAATAAGGGGTAGTTACTTCATGAATTATTATTTTTTTCATAATAATCATTTAGTAATAAGTATTATCCCCCTCTTTCTGATCTAACTCTTTTAGTTTTTCTGTTAAGTTATTTTTCTACTTCAGTTTTATAAGAAATAAAGGCATTAACGGCATCATCTTTATTTCTATGTAAATACAACTTAGTGAATCTAAAGAAATCATGTATTTTCTACCATCTCTCATCATTGTTTGTTTTAAATCACCTAAATCAGTATGAATTAAGGATAATAAATCAATTTCTCCATAGTAATGTTAGATTCAGCACATATTTCACATCTATTAATATTAGTTGAACTCAAACCATGTCTTTTTAGTAATTTTAGGGCAAATTTACCATTTTGAATTAGATTGGCCCAATTTGGTCCTCCTCTTGTGTGCGTGAGTCCACTACTTTTTTTTTCTTGGGTCACAAGCTCACTTACAGGAAATTCAATATAAAGTGTTAAAAACTTTGTAAACTTTTAACGTGGGATGTCAAATTCTTTTCAAATACATAAACATCTCAACAAAAATTACGTAGGAGTTAAGAATTATTTTCACAGAGTTATTATTAAATGATGAGGGTTGAACTTGAGTCCAATAATGAATTAGGCAAAACTTGAGTGTTGTTGGTTTAGAAATAGGATTGTAATTGTAGTATAATGTTCATATATATGTTGCAACTGAGTGAATAATATATTATATAGCTATTGTATATGTATTTTTTAGTATTATTCAATGACAAAAAGTTTACCTAAATTTTTTGGTTTTTTGGCCCTTGTATAAATTTGGCAGAAAATTAGGATGTGTTTTTTTTCTTTTTGTGAAATGTGTGAGACTACGCCAGGTGAATAACGCAGTAATTATATAGAACATTTCCTCCCAGCATGTAACAATGGCCTTGATTAAAAGCAAAAAATATTGGTATGAAATGTGTTAATGAATTGTCCATACAAATATATACATTGTATGTCCTCCACTTTGGTTAGACACAAAATCAATCTTTGGAATGCATAAACCGGGAATGAGTTTTCTAAACAATGGTGACTAAAATTGGTAGGAGATCATGGAAATCGAGAGCATTGGCCAATTCACGCTTCCTCATTAAACAACAAATGTTAAGTTCAAACACATTATTGTGATTAGACAATTTTTTCACCATTCGTGAGGAAAATTCAGTTCTTCATTTATTTTTTATATGGGTTGTTTAAGCAAAACAATTTGCATTATTAGATTTTTAATTTCTTTCCTAGATCAACAGTAATAGCTACTGAGCCTTGAGCATTGAGCATGGAGCATGGGATCAGCCAGCATAACCACTTCTCTCCCAATTTTCAATATTAAAGGAAATTAAAAAAAAAAAAAACGGAACCCTTATGCATCTCGGACTCCATTTGGCCCAAATGCTTATTAGATTGGATAGCTATCTAGGACCGTTCCATTTATTGTTTATGTATTTGGACGAATACGAAGAAATTGATGTTGTAGTCCCTTTGAATTTAGGAAATTAATTTTGCCCTGCTTAGTTCAGAACAGCAAAATAGGACCAACATTACGACTGATTACAAATCATCATTTTATAATATATTAGCACTAGTATTTTGATCAATGTGTCAATTGAACATCTACGGTGAACTTCTTTTATTATTTTCTTTTTTGATAAATTTTTAATAGTGGAAATATCAAAGTCTAAAATTAAATAAGTTTCCCAATTGGCTTAGTCGAACAGCAAATATGCGCAAGGTTCTTATCTTCATTTGATCTATATTGAATTTAAGAGGTTGAATGTGATATTTTGGGTGTTACATCCCATTATTGAAACTCTATGGTATAAAAGTCTCCATGATGAATTCAAAACCTCCATGATGAATTCTCTTTATTTTCTTCTGGTACAAAATCTTGGGGAAATTTGCAAAAATAGCATTTTTTCAAGTGGGTTAATGAAATATAGTAGTTAGAAAAAATTTATTACCAAAATAACAGGTCAAGGTAGTTTGACCAAGTGAAAATACCTAAATGACCTCTATTTACAAACGATGAGAAACATCGTGCCTAAAGCAGCATTTCATTTTTCTTCACTTCATTCTTTCACTTCATCGGGCCTTTTCGAATTTCCCTACCCATTCTTCTTCCTTATTCATCGATTCAACATTCCACTTCACACAATCCATAGTCATCTGCATCAATGGCACGTACACGAGAAAATACAATAAGTTAGGGTTTTATTTGATTTTTGATGTAATCCCAATTGCGATTGGTTCGAAAACGTAACACTTGTGCATATCATATGACATAGAGTGTTTTTTATTTAAATTTGAACTGGGTTTGCATGAGAATTTGGTCTAGCATAGGGTGAAAAAGATTCGAAAATTTTTCACTCTTTCTCAAGCACCATGTCAAGCACATGCTCAAAATAATCGAACATGATTAAATGATGAACACTTCTCGGGGATATACTCTAGCAGTTCTCAAGCACCTTATTGTAATCAAGCACCTAGTTGAGCACGTAATCAACTTATATAGAACATTAATGAATGATGAATACTTGTCGAGCATCTACTCAAACATATCTCGAGCACTTAGTTGTGCTCGAGCACGTATCGAGCATCTAGTCGAGTACTTACTCGAATAGTTTTGGTTGAACTCAAACCAAGTCTTTTTAGTAATTTTAGGGCAAATCTACCATTTTCAATTGGATTGGCCCAATTTGGCCCTCTTCTCATGTGCATGAGTTCACTACTTTTTTTTGTTTTGGTTGCAAGTTCAATTAAAGAAAACTCAATATAAAGTGTTAAAAAAAATTGTAAACTTTTAATGTGGGATGTCAAATTCTTTTGAAATACATAAACATCCCAACAAAAATTACATAGGAGTTAAGAATTATTTTCACAGAGTTATTCTTAAATGATGAGGGTTGAACTTGAGTCCAATAATGAATTAGGCAAAACTTGAGTGTTGTTAGTCTAGAAATAGGTTTGTAATTGTAGTATAATGTTCACTACATATATATGTTGCAACTGAGTGAATAATATATTATATAGCTATTGTATATGTATTTTTAGTATAATAATTCAATGACAAAAAGTTTACCTAATTTTTTTGGTTTTTTGGCCCCTTGTATAAATTTGGCAGAAAATTAAGATTTTTTTTTTTCCTTTGGTGAAATATGTGAGATTACGCCAGGTGAATAACGCAGTAGTTATTATATAGAACATTTCCTCCCACCAAGTAACAATGGCCTTGATTAAAAGCAAAAAATCTTGGTATGAAATGTGTCTAATGTCCGAGGTAAAGGGTTTAATTTTAATGAATTATCTATACAAATATTTACATTGTATATCCTCCACTTTGGTTAGACACAAATTCAATCTTTGGAATGCATAAACCGGGAATGACTTTTCTAAACCTTGGTGACTAAAATTGGCAGGAGATCATGGAAATCGAGAGCATTGGCGAATTCACGCTTTCTCATTAAACAACAAATGTTAAGTTCAAACACATTATTGTGATTAGACAATTTTTTCACTATTCGTGAGGAAAATGCAGTTCTATATTTATTTTTTATATGGGTTGTTTAAGCAAAACAATTTGCATTATTAGATTTTTAATTTCTTTCCTAGATCAACAGTAATAGCTACTGAGCATGGAGCATGGGATCAGCCAGCACCAGCATAACCACTTCTCTCCCAATTTTCAATATTAAAGGAAATAAAAAAAAAATGGAACCCTTATGCATCTCGGACTCCATTTGGCCCAAATGATAATTAGATTGGATAGGCTTTTTCTTCAAGATTAACTAAAATGAGGGGACCAGATTACTAACCCTGACAATATGAGTTCATTACATTTTTTAACCATACATGAAATTAGCATATAGTACACCATACATGTTATGGTTGAATTTTTGGCTTCCACAAAAAAAAAGAAAAAAAATTAAGGAATGTAGGAAATTAATACTTATTGGAGGAATGACACTTGAATGAATCTTTTAAATAATTCATTTAGTATTCACTTAGTTTTTAATTAGCAATAATTTTTTTTTTTGCAGGTAAATATCTCATTAGTCAATAAGAGAATCTAAGAAAACTTCTTAATTTGTTAGTATGTTTCAAACAATTAAGCCTAAATTTTCTTTCAAAAACAGAAAATTAATAAATTTAAGCTTCATGTATCAGACCATAAATTCATTTTTTTTCCCATTTTGATATATTCTCAAAAAATATGCAACTTAAAGAATTCAACTTGGATTACGGTTGAAAAGCATTTGTCGTAGATTGATACTAATACATCTTGTCCAAGATGATAGATTATCTGTTTTAATTAATGTATATTAATCGTATCACGTTAATAAAATGATATAATTTTATTAATAAATATTAAACTCTAACATAAATTCATAAACTCTACCGTTTATAATAAAAATACGTCATTTCATTAATAGAACATAGTTACTACATAATAATTGAGAAAATATCTCAACTTCTTATTGAGTAATGTGCTTTACCATTCAACTCTGAAATTCTCTCCACATTTTAATCTCACTTGAAATAAAATTGAAAGAATGTGTAATGTAACTCAGTTTGAGTGTCGAGTTTTAAATTTCTCGAATAATTTACTTAGATTTCTCTTCTAGAACAAAATAGATTGAAATAAATTATGGGTAAGAATAGGCATATTGAAAAATTGGCTTATCTAATAAAATTCATTTTTTTAAAAAAAAATTCAATGCAAATTTTTATTGTAAATATTGTTCCTTTGAAATTAAATGTATTTAATGCCAATTTAGAAAAACACTAAACATTAAAAGAAAAGAAGAAGTAAAACTCGAAGCAATCGTGGATGCTTTTAAAGTATTGCCATATTGATTAGCCCATCAAATCAATAAGAAACAGAAATCCTTTTAAAATGGAATGCCTATAATATGTGATCAACATAGAATTGAGTCTCAAGTTAAAATTTTATGTTCGGTATTTTTACACACAGTGTAGGTGCCAACTACAGTCTCTCTTTGAGAGTGGCAAGTTTCTTTTGCCTTGGAGAACACTGTTCCGAGGGGAGAATGCATTATTTTGGTGCCCAAAGATCTCAAATGAGCAAACAATTTCTGGGCAACTTAGTGAGCTAATTTAGGTTCTGAACCACAATAGCAAACAAGTAACCAAACCACTGTAGGTTTAAACTCAGGTTTTTTTTCAGTTTACAGAGAAGGCGAGGCGAGTGAGAGAGATTGATACTCTAAAAGTAGATCCATAGGTTTAAACAGCTAGAACTTCCAACCCCCTTTTTCTTGAGTCTTTTTGCTTTCTGATTGTTTTGCAAGTCAGCTTTTCTGTTGGTTATGGCTAAGGTGATGGATCTGGGAGAGAAACAAGCTGGGAACAGAAGGTTTCGGGACTGATTCAGAAACTGAAGCTCTCGACTGTGGAACGCTGTGCGATTGGAGGAGGTCATTGTGCAAGATAGCAAAGACGAGGGTAAGCGTAGTCTGTTGGGGAAAATTTTTGGGGATAAAAGAGTGAGCTTTACGGGTCTGAAGAATACTATGAAGAACGTTTGACCAATAAATAATGTTTTCATCACTAGGGAATTGGGACCAAATTTCTTTCAATTTGTCTTCACAAATCCAACTGATAGGAACAAAGTGCTGGCTGGGAGAGGATGGACATTTGATAGCCAATATCTGGTATTGCGGGAATGGACGGAAACAGCACAACTCCAAGATAAAGAGTTTAGTTGTGTGACAATATAGGTGCAATTCTGGAACCTACCAAGTCAATGGGTTACACAAGACATAGGTATGAAGATAGATAAAATCTTCCCACAAATTTTGGATGTGCTTATCCCGGAAGGAGGAAGCAAGAAACAGGAAGGGGCACTACATCAAAGCTCTTGTAGCCATTGATTTAGAACAACCATTGATCTGAGGCACAAAGGTTCAGCTGAAGGAGAAAGAATGTTGGGTGAGTTTTCAATATGAATATTTAGCTAGATTTTGTGCATATTGTGGGAGAGTTGGGCATGGAGAAAAGGTGTGTGAAAAAAGAAGTGAAGACTCTAAAAATCAACAAATTCTGGAGGGACAATTCAGAGACTGGCTTCAGGCTGGGGTTGGGAAATTTGGAAGTCAGGATAAAGGAAAGGCAGAAGCCTTCAGGAAGAGCTGGAGTATGGCCAGGGAGCTTAAACTGTCTCACGTAAATGTTGTGCAGAGAAAAGAAGGTGTTGTGATTTCTAAAGCGATAGTAGAAGAACCAATGAACCAGACAATACATGAGGCAGGGGTGGGAGTTGGGGAAAAGCTTAGCTTGCACTTGGAAAAAAATGTTGAATATCCGAGGTGGCCAACTAAATTCTGTGCAGCCGTCCAGTGTAGTGAAGGGGCAGAAGAGGCTGAGTTAGAAACTGAACACAGTGGGACAAATCAAATGGATATTGAGTTGATTACAGTTCCTATTTTACATGCGGGGTTAGTTAAGGCAACTATGCCAAAGCTAACTAGAAAGCTACCTTTGAGTATTGTGGGAGCGGAAGAAATTCCGAGCTAGTAGCCTAGTAAATAGAGAAGATTAGGGAGGCGGCTTCGGTCTGGAGATAGTGTGCAACAATTGGAGCAAATTAGTGGTGTGCAGCTTGGAGCAAAAAGACAATAGCAACTAACTGATGAAGAGGAATCTTCACAAGATACATATGCAAATCCAATGAAGAAAGTAGAGATACAAGTAAGGATGTTGGGCAGAATTCTGGGGTGAAAGGGACTAGCCGAAGAGGATCCCAAAATGCATTATGAAGGTGTGTGTGTGGAATTGTAGAGGCTTGGATGGAATCTCTACAATTTCTCAACTGAGAGAGACAACAAAATCCCATCACCTAGAAGTGCTTTGCTTGCTAGAAACAAAGTAGCAAACACCTTTTATGGATCAAGTTTGTAGGAAGTTGCATTTTGAACAAAGATGAAGCCATGTGGCAGCCAAATGTACTAGGGGAGGTATGTTAGTGAATTGGATGGAAAATGTTTTTGTAAATCTGTTGATTAGCAACAACTTTTGTATACAAATCCAATGTCAAATAAAAGGAGATCCTTTGATATGGTCGATCATTTTTATTTATGCTAGTATAGATAGTAGTGTTAGAGAGCAACAATGGTAGTTTTGGAAAATGAGAAGGAAAAATTGGGAGAGTGGTGGATTTTGGGAGGAGATTTTAATGAAATATTATTTCCTTTTGAGAAAAGAGGGGTAAGGGCTAGATTCGAAATTAGTTGTTTGCCATTTAAGAACTTCATTAGGCGTATGGAAATGGTTGATTTAGAATATGTTGGGTATCCATTTACTTTGGCTAATAACCGAGAAGGGGATGGCTTTGTTGAGGAAATGTTGGATAGAATTTTTGGGGCTGTCAAATAGAGAATGCATTTTGATGAAGCTCAAGTTTTACCCTATACCAAACAAACCTCAGATCACAATATGCTTATGTTAGTAATGGATCCTCACCAGAATAAAGGAAGGAGAAGGTTTATTTTTTATAAAAGATGGATTAAGAAAAAGGGGATGTTGGAAAGAGTGAGTGTAGCATGGAATAAACCACAATTGGGCAATAAGCAATATATAGTTACTTCCAAGATTTCACATTGTCAAGCTGAATTTCAGTTTTGGTGTGCTACCACTGGCAATAATTCAGCCAAGAAAATAATGAGGATCAAAGAACAAATGGACATGCTGAGCAAGGAGGGAGGAAATAGAGATTGGAAGAAATGGAGTGAGTTGAGAAAACAACTTCAACAGGCTTATAAGGAAGAAGAAGAATTTTGACAACAAAAATCTAGAAGTCAATGGTTGAGGGAAGGGGAACAACCATCCAAAGAAAAAAGGTGAATTCTATTAAGAGTTTACAATCTATAGATGGAAGGTTATGTGAGTCCAAGGAGGAGGTGCAAAAAGAAATTTTGGATTACTATAAGAAGTTATACACATCAAACAATCCCCCACATGATAGGACTATCCTTGAAGGTATGCCTAGATCCATTACCAATGCCATGAACCAACGGTTGATGCGACCAATGGCTGGTCAGGATGGTATGACTTCAATTTTTTTCCAAAAGTATTGGCATGTCATTAGAGTTGATATTTGCAATGCTGTTAATGATTTCTTCACTCATGGCAAAATGTTGCGGACAATAAACCACCCACTGATTACATTGATACTTAAAGTTCAAATGCCTATGTTTATATATCAATATAGGCCAATTAGTTTATGTAATGTGGTTTATAAAATCATTTCCAAAATCTTGGCTGAACGTCTCAAATTTTGTCTTCATAAGTGTATTAGCCCGAATCAGGCAGCATTTATTCCAAGGAAACAAATCATTGATAATGTGCTTATAGCTCATGAATGTATTCATACCTTAAATTCAATGAGAAAGGAAAAGAAATGATTTATGGCAATGAAAATTGATATGGCCAAAGCATATGATAGAGTTGAGTGGCAATTCTTAGAGCTAGTAATGAGGAAGATGGGATTTGATAGAAGGTTTATAGGATAGATAATGCAATGTCTTAGCACTACTTCTATGTCAATTAATATCAATGGGGAACAATGTGGTTTTTTCCACCCTTCAAGAGGCATTAGGCAGGGGGACCTTATCTCGCCTTACTTGTTTCTTATCCTTTCAGAAGCTTTATCTAATCTTATTCATCAAGCGAGTTTGAGGGGGGATTATAAGGGTATGACAGCCAGTAGGAAGGACCTTTAATCACCCATTTGTTTTTTGCCGATGATTCTTTGTTATTTTGTGAGGCGGATGCTCAACAGGCACAAAAACTACAAGCTATACTCAAAACCTATAGCCAAAGTTTTGGACAGCTCATCAACTTGGAGAAATCATCAGTTTTCTTTAGTCATAATGTGCAAAGGGAACAAAAAAAAACCAGATTTGTCAATAGCTAGAGGGAGTAAAAGAACAACAGCATGCCAAATATTTGGGATTGCCGATGAAAGTGGGGAGATCCAAGAGGGAGGTGTTCAATTTTGTACTTGACAATGTACAGAAAACAATGCAAATTTGGAAAAATATATTCTTGAGTATGGCTGGGAAGGAGGTGTTCATTAAAGTAGTGGTCAATGCACTCCCCACTTATGTTGTGGGCTGTTTCAAGTTACCAGTGAGGATATGCAAAGAAATTTGCAGGCTTTTTGCAAATTTTTGGTGGGGGGCGTAAAAGGAGGGCAATCTGAAAATTCATTGGAAGGCGTGGAAAGAATTGACAATAGCCAAGAGTGAGGAAGGAATGGGGATTAAAGATATTCAAAAATTCAATGATTCATTACTTGCTAAACAGCTTTGGCAAGTATTGACACAACCGAAGTTGCTGATGAGTAAAATTCTAAAAGTCAAATATTTTCCTAATACGGGGATGATGAGAATGGAAACAAAAGGAAATGCATCTTGGCTATGGAAGGGATGGATAGGGGCAAAACATGTTATTGCAAATGGAACAAGATATTAAGTGAATGATGGGAAATCAATTACGGTATGGGAGTCGCCTTAGATACCTGGCAAACAGAATTTTCGACTTAGGAATAGTCAGTCAGAACAGCAGCCAATAAGATGGGTACGTGAGTTATTGTCAGTAGATGGCACTACTTGGAATACACCACTCACCTCACATCTTTTTCCACAACAGGATGAACAAGCTATTTTAGGAATTCCTATAGATTCTCCAGGTAGCTGAGATCAGCTGATTTGGCATTTTAGCCCAGATGCAAAGTATACAGTCAAATCAGCGAACATTTACATGACAAAAGTCAGCCCCAAGAAGGAGCACCCACTGGAAAGCAGCACCAGCCGAGGTAATTTGCAAAATATGTGGAAGTAAACGTGGCAATTGAAGTTAAAGGGGAAATTAAGGCATTTTGTCTATAGATGTTGTCATGATATTCTACCCATTAACGGTAGGTTGCACTAAAGAAGAATCCCAGTGGATCCCATATGTCCTATGTGTGGAGATGGAGAGGAACGGCTGGAACATATTATGTTTACATGTCCTACAGTGCAAAAAATTTGAAAATTGGCACCAATTTCATGGTATCACTCTCAACAACATGGTATTCGTTTTATAGAGTGGTGACAAAACATATGTTTCGTACATCAAAAAAAAGATTGGGAAGAAAGAGCACAACTCTCGATTTACCACTTTTGAATGATATGGAAGAGCAGGAACTTGTGGGTTTTTGAGAAAGATTGGATGGTGGAGAGTAAGGTTGTAGAAGTAGCCATTGAATCACGGATGGAATATCAATATGCCAATAGTCTTAAGGAGTTACAAGTGATGGGATAGTAGGTTTTGAGTAGTTTAGGGAGGGAGCATGACATGGAATTAAGTAGCACAGTTAACCTTTTGGTTTTGGATATATGGTCAACATTACCACTTGATTTATACTATATTATTTTTGGGGGAAATAGTTAGATGTAGAGAAATTTTAGATCTTGACAAATTGTCAGTCTTAGCTTATATTAGTGCTAAGAAGAGTTCACTATTGGTGAATTTCAATGTATCCATTAATTTTGACAAGTTAATATATCCATCTTTTAAGGAAAAATAATAAAAAAAAAAAGAAAAAGAATGCCTATCATGAACTCTATTAGTTCAGGAATGTGACACCTTCCACAAAAGACAATAAGACAGCATATATATATATATATATAATTAATAACAATATGATAGGCCAGTATTTTAATTAAAGTTAATCATATCCACCTCTAGGTTTGATAGGACTATTAAATGAATGTTATTGTTTAAAAAATCTACTAATACCCACTTAACTGGTGAAACTCGTAATATTTAACATTCGAAAATTTGGCAAAACAACTAAGCTAACTTAATGATCAAAACAGTTATTTTGCAGACAAATTTATCTTTTAAATTTTTATTAATTATTTTATATAAAGCTACATTATATCGTTTACTATAAGAAAATATGCACAATATTCTTTACATATTAAGTAAATAGGTGTATTTTCGTGTATTTAAATTTGAGTTTGGAGGTTAAATAAACTAATAAAAACTAATTAAAAAAATATCAATTTAAGAAAAAAATATAAAACTTGAATCAAAATTTAAAATTATAACATCATACAATATTTATAATCGAATATCATATATTTTTTTACTTTTAATATTTTTATTTATATTTTTAAATTAATAAATTGATAAATATTTTTATTTTTTGTGACTAATTAACTGTTAACTTTGATTTTAAAAAGATATTAATAGTTTTCGAATAACAAGATTTATTTAGTAATTTTTGGATTTGTATGAATAGCATCTTAAAAAACATTTTAACATTTTTCAATATAATAATTATCAAATAAAAAATTATTAAAATTTTAAAAAATATATAAAAAACCATAAAAATATATTTTAAAAAATTATCTATGCAAACCATTAGTCTTTTAATTAAAGAAACCTCTTTTCCCGTACAAGGCCGGTGTTGGCTGGCCAATTGGGAAAATTTTAAGAATTAAAAATTCTTTTTGACCTAAAACTTTGCTGGTGGACAGTTTGAGTATAGGTGATTAGCTATCCCTCTTGTCACCAATTGGGAAAATTCTTTTTTTTAAGATGCTATTCATACTCAAACCCGCTGACCTTGCAATATTTTAATTGATCTGAATTCTTGTGTTGTTTACAAAGAAAAATAAAAATGCAAATAATCATAGGTAACACTTATCCTTTCTTTGAGCCTTATATTATTTACCTGTCTTTTGCGACTGAGTTTATTTGTGAAAATGTGAGATTATTTGTAACTTTGTTATTGTTGTTTATATTTTTCTTTCTATTTATATTTCTTTAAGTTTTTTTGTCTTTTTTTATTTTTATTACAATAATTCTTTGTATTTTATTCATATTTTTATTTCCTTAATTTTTACATATTCTTTTAAATTTTCATTATATACCTATAATTATTGTAAAATTAGTATTCTTTCTTTTGAATTTAAATACTGTTATACATTACAATTGACAAATTAAGAAATATTAAATTATATTTTGATTAAAAAATTAAAATGGATTATCTCTATAATTAATGTAAAATAAAGAGGACAATACGTGTTAAATAAATCATATTTAAATTATATTTCGGATTTATTAATGTTTTTAAAATAATAAAACATGAATTATATTAATTTTTCTAAAGATATTTTTATTATATCTAGATAAATATTCAGAATTTCCATAACCAAATTTTTAAAATTCAAACTCTTTAAAAAAAGTATTCATTTTTCTTAAAATTAAATTTTTAAAAATTTTATTCTCGCGTCCAACTTACTTTCCTTCCAACTAAATGAGCCCTAAGTGTGAAGCTGCAAGATTGTGCAATCTGGACTTTATTTCCGTAATGATTGATTTAGTGCCCAATAGCTATCATTTCAGATAGGGGATGAAAAATGGAACAAAATATATAGGATAGTCGTTGGATTTTTAGTCATGCAATAATACCAATAAAAAAAGGCATAATTATTGCTAGAATTCTGAATACTTTAACCAACATGCTTATCTTCTTGTTCTTAAATTACTTATTTTGGTACTATTTTTTGAATTCTGAATTCTGTACTATTTTTTGTGACACAATCGCGGATTCGCGGTACCTAACATCTTTTTCATGCAATGGATAAAATGGTCGGTGCAGCCAATTGACCATCCACTATTAGTTAATCTCTCCTAAAGTCTCGTATTTATATTTTGGTGTTGGTATTAGCACTATAATCTCATATGCCCTGGTGATTATTGAGACAAAAAATACAGCTCTAAATCAAAATTTTTCTTATAATATATTATTATTATTATTAGCAGGAATTCCAAAGCACCATTGGGTCCATTGCACTAATTTTGGTGCTTATTTACCTCGTCTCTATCTCTTCTCTTCTCTACTATATGGGAATGCATGGCATTATCTTTTATTGTCATATTTCTCTCGAATTACAAGTTCTTTTTTAATAATTTTTATGAAAATCAAATATTA
Source organism: Gynochthodes officinalis (assembly GCA_020080225.1). NCBI lineage: Eukaryota > Viridiplantae > Streptophyta > Magnoliopsida > Gentianales > Rubiaceae > Gynochthodes > Gynochthodes officinalis. Next base: position 28,575,596 of record CM034625.1, on the reverse strand, counting down.
TTTTTTCAACACTTTATGAGTTTTAATTTTCTTTAAAAAAATTTATATTTATTTAAATTTACAGTTGATGATTAAAATCTAAAATTAATTAATCAGTTTTTTGGGTAATACATGGAGATTTATTTTTCAATTTATATTATCATATAAATATTGTTACATGCACACACACACACATATATATATACATTCTTAGAGATTTTAATATTTTTACATTGGAAAAAATTTGTCCATTATCACAAATTTAAAAATAGTGTTGAATATAACTATTAAGACTAACATAACTTAGTTCCCATTTAAATTTTAAGCATTGTGACTCAAGATATCAGTACTAATTCTAAATATTATATATAATTATTTCAATTCTTATGTGGTATTTTAATGTATATTTATCCAAATATATTGTAAAAACTATGTTCATACATATTTGGTATATTTATTCATAAAAGAAATACATACTTTACACTTATAAATCCTTGTTCTAATATTTTGGACTTATCTACTTTCAATCATTTTTATTTATTAAACTATATAAACATTTATAAAAATTAATTTACATGATAAATTATAAATAAGAAAATAAAAAATAAATTGTCAAAATATCCAAAGTTATGATATATTTCAATTTTAACATGAAATTGTCAATTATAGAATTAATTAAATGAACTTGAGTATTAATATTTAAAGATACACATACTAAACAAATTTTATCATATATAACATTTTTGTTAACTTTAAACAACATATAACAAAGCTTTCTTTAAATGAAAAAAATAAAATCATTCATTCTATATTAAAAAAATATTTTATATTTGAGTATTCATACACTTGAAAATGACAAAAGCTATGCTTAGAATATAAATTTCATTTCGTATATAATCCTTGTAAAAGAATATTTGTTCTTTTAAAAATTCTATTGATAGAAACATGTATTTTTATTACTCAATGTAATATTAAAAAAATGTACTATTAAAAATATTTTACTTGGAGATGAAAAGCTAAAAAATATTTTGAACGCTTAATTATTAGAATATCTTACTATTGCAATAAACTCGACTATTTAAACAAAGTAATCATGTTGCTCTTAAAAGTAACTATTTAGTAGAACTTTTTAATTATTTAAAAGCCCAATATTTGATTAAAAATTAATATATACTTAAAAAGAGAAAATTATAGATTTTGAAAGTAAAATGAAAATATTTTTTAAAATAAGAATGTAGTTGAAAAATTTTTAAGAAATAAAAATCAATTTTTTAAAAAAAAAAATAATAATAGGCCCTCTCCGCGCCAAGCCTGGACCTGAAGCCAAAAACTATAAATATTCAACCATGCACATACGACGAGATCAAAGTGTCCCACTTTCAAAGCTATATGCGGACATGAGTCCCTTCCCTTTCATAGATTCCTTAGGTTACGAGGCTTTACAAAGAAGAAGTGATAATATTGATTGATTCATACAAGACAAACCGAAAAGCGATGTCAAATCTTGCCAATAAGGGAGTTAATACCATACAGGCACTTTTAATTAGTAGGACCATTCCATTTATTTGTTTATGTATTTGGACGAATACGAAGAAATTGATGTTGTAGTCCCTTTAAATTTAGGAAATTAATTTTGCCTTGCGTAGTTCAGAACAGCAAAATAGGACCAACATTACGACTGATTACAAATCATCATTTTATAATATATTAGCACTAGTATTTTGATCAATGAGTCAATTGAACATCTATGGTGAACTTCTTTTATTATTTTCTTTTTTGATAAATTTTTAATAGTGGAAATATCAAAGTCTAAAATTAAATAAGTTTAGCAGTTGGCTTGGTCGAACAGCAAATATGCGCAAGGTTCTTATCTTCATTTGATCTATATTGAATTTAGGAGGTTGAATGTGATCTTTTGGGTGTTACATCCCATTATTGAAACTCTATGGTATAAAATTCTCCACGATGAATTCAAAACCTCCATGATGAATTCTCTTTACTTTCTTCTGGTACAAAATTCTGGGGAAATTTGCAAAAATAGCACCTTTTTAGGTGAGGTAATGAAATATAATAGGTAGAAAAAATTTATTATCAAAATAGCAGGTCAAGGTAGTTTGACCAAGTGAAAATATCTAAATGACCTCTATTTACAAACGATGAGAAACATCGCGCCTAAAGAAGCATTTCATTCTTTCACTTCATCGCGCCTTTTCGAATTTCTCTACCCATTCTTCTTCTTTATTCATCGATTCAACATCCCACTTCACACAATCCATAGTCGTCTGCATCAATGGCACGTACACTAGGAGATACAATAAGTTAGGGTTTTGTTTGATTTTTGATGTAATCCCGATTGCAATTGGTTCAAAAACATAACAATTGTGCATACCATATCACATAGAGTGTTTTATATTTAAATTTGAATTGGGTTTGCATGAGAAATTGGTTAAGTATAGGGCGAAAAAGAGTTGAAAATTTTTCACTAATTTCTCGAGTACCATGTCGAGCACATACTCAAAATAATCGAACATGATTAAATGATGAACACTTGTCAACTACATGCTCGAGCAGTTCTTGAGCATATTGTTGTAATCAAGCACCTAGCCAAGCATGTAATTAACTTATATCGAGCATTAATGAATGATGAATACTTGTCGAGCATCTACTCCAGCATACCTCGAGCACTTAGTTGTGCTCAAGCACGTATCGAGCATCTAGTCGAGTGCTTACTCGAGTAATTTTAGTTGAACTCAAACCAAGTCTTTTTAGTAATTTTAGGTCAAATCTACCATTTTCAATTGCATTGGCCCAATTTGGCCCTCTTCTCATGTGCGTGAGTTTACTATTTTTTTTTTTTGGTCGCAAGCTCAATTAAAGAAAACTCAATATAAACTGTTTAAAAAATTTTGTAAACTTTTAATGTGAGTTGTTAAATTCTTTTGAAATACATAAACATCCCAACAAAAATTACATAGGAGTTAAGAATTATTTTCACAGAGTTATTCTTAAATGATGAGGGTTGAACTTGAGTCCAATAATGAATTAGGCAAAACTTAGAGTGTTGTTGGTCTAGAAATAGGATTGTAATTGTAGTATAATGTTCACTACATATATATGTTGCAACTGAGTGAATAATATATTATATAGCTATTGTATATGTATTTTTAGTATAATAATTCAATGACAAAAAGTTTACCAAATTTTTTTGGTTTTTTGGCCCCTTGTATAAATTTGGCAGAAAATTAGGATTTTTTTTTTTCCTTTGGTGAAATGTGTGAGATTACGCCAGGTGAATAACGCAGTAGTTATTATATAGAACATTTCCTCCCACCAAGTAACAATGGCCTTGATTAAAAGCAAAAAATCTTGGTATGAAATGTGTTTAATGTCCGAGGTAAAGGGTTTAATTTTAATGAATTATCTATACAAATATATACATTGTATATCCTCCACTTTGGTTAGACACAAAATCGATCTTTGGAATGCATAAACCGGGAATGATTTTTCTAAACCTTGGTGACCAAAATTGGTAGGAGATCATGGAAATCGAGAGCATTGGCGAATCACGCTTCCTCATTAAACAACAAATGTTAAGTTCAAACACATTATTGTGATTAGACAATTTTTTCACCATTCGTGAGGAAAATGCAGTTCTTTATTTATTTATTTATTTTTATATGTGGGATGTTTAAGCAAAACAATTGGCATTATTAGATTTTTAATTTCTTTCCTAGATCAACAGTAATAGCTACGGAGCATTGAGCATGGAGCATGGGATCAGCCAGCATAACCACTTCTCTCCCAATTTTCAATATTAAAGGAAATTAAAAAAAAAATAAAATGGAACCCTTATGCATCTCGGACTCCATTTGCCCCAGATGCTTATTAGATTGGATAGGCTTTTTCTTCAAAATTAACTAAATTGAGGGGACCAGATTACTAACCTTGACAAGACGAGTTCATGACATTTTTTAACCATACATGAAATTAGCATATAGTAAACTATACATGTTATGGTTGAATTTTTGGCTTCCACCAAAAAGGGAAAAAAAAACTAAGGAATGTAGGCAATTAATACTTATTGGAGGAATGACACCTGAATGAATCTTTTAAATTATTCATTTAGTATTCACGTAGTTTTTAATTAGCAAATAATTTTACTCTTTTTTTTTGGAGTATAAATATCACATTAGTCAATAGGAGAATCTAAGAAAACTTCTTAATTTGTTAGTATGATTCAAACAATTAAGCCTAAATTTTCTTTAAATATCAGAAAAATAATAAATTTAAGCTTCATGAATCACACCATAAATTCATGTTTTTTTTTTCCATTTTGATATATTCTAAAAAAAATATGCAACTAAAAGAATTCACCTAGGATTGCAGTTCAAAAGCATTTGTCGCAGATTGATACTAATAGATCTTGTCCAAGATGATAGATTATCTGTTTTAATTAATGTATATTAATCGTATTGCGTTAATAAAATGATATAATTTTATTAATAAATATTAAACTCTAACATAAAATTCATAAACTCTACTGTTTATAATAAAAATACGTCATTTCATTAATAGAACATAGTTGCTACATAATAATTGAGAGAAAATATCTCAACTTCTTATTGAGTAATGTGCTTTACCATTCAACTCTGAAATTCTCTCCACATATTAATCTCACTTGATATAAAATTGAAGGAATGTGTAATGTAACTCCTTAGTTTGAGTGTTAAGTTTTAAATTTCTCAAATAATTTACTTAAATTTCTCTTCTAGAATAAAATAGATAGAACTAAATTATGGGTAATAATAGGCATAATGAAAAATTTGCTTATCTAATAAAATTCATTTTTTATTTTAAAACTCAATGCAAATTTTTATTGTAAATATTGTTCCTTTGAAATTAAATGTATTTAATGCCAATTTAAAAAAACACTAAACATTAAAAGAAAAGAAGAAGTAAAACTCGAAGTAATCGTGGATGCTTTTAAAGTATTGCCATATTGATTGGCCCATCAAATCAATAAGAACCAGAAATCCTTTTAAAATGGAGTGCCCATAATAAACTCTATTAGTTCAGGAATGTGATACGTTCCACAAAAGACAATAAGACAGCACATATATATAATTAATAAGAATATGATAGGCCAGTATTTTAATTAAAGTTAATCATATCCACCTCTAAGTTTGATAAAACTATTAAATGAATGTTGTTGTTTAAAAAATCTATTAATACCCACTTAACTAGAGAAATTCATAATATTTAACATTCGAAATTTGGCAAAACAACTAAGCTAACTTACTGATCAAAAAAGTTATTTTGTAGACAAATTTATCTTTTAACTTTTTTATTAATTATTTTATATAAAGCTACTTTATATGTTTTATTATAAGAAAATATGCACAATATTCTTTACATAATATGTAAATAGGTGTATTTTTGTGTATTTAAATTTGAGTTTGGAGGTTATCAATTTAAGAAATAAATATAAAACTTGAAACAAATTTAAGAAAATAAAAATATATATATATCAATTTAAGAAAAAAATATAAAACTTGAAACAAATTTTAAAATTATAACATCATATAATATTTATAATCGAATATCTTTTTTTTTACTTTTAATATTTTTATATATAGTTTTAACTTAATAAATTGATAAATATTTGGGTAAATTACATTTACCATTCTCAAGGTTCATGTAAATTACCAATCGAACATCGAAATTTGGTAAAACTACCAAACCCCCTTAAACCCTGACTTTGTCATGAATAGTAACAGAACAGTAAAAAAAATTAATATTTGACAAAAGTACCTCTCATACTCTAGTTATTAATTTGTATAAAAAATACTTATAACTAATACTTACCCTAAAAATAAAAGCACAAATTATACATATTTATTTGTATCAAATGCAGAATACGCAGAAATAAAATAGAAGTAGAAAGTTGACTTATATAAAAAAATTCAAATTAACTAAAAAATAAAAAGTAAATCTATTAACGCAGAAAGAAAGTATGATATGAAAACTTCTAAAATTCATTTCATAGTTAAATTCACCAAACCAACAAAAATGAAAATATATATATTTCTTTTTTTTCATACATACCATACTTTATTTCTTCCTTGATAGATTTGTTTTTTATTCTTCAATTAATTCAAATTTTGTAATACAAATCAACCTTCTATTTCTATTTTCTTCCTGCGTATTTTGCCTTTGATACAAATGAATATGTATAATTTTTATTTTTATTTTAGGGTGAATGTCAGTTATAAGTATTTTTTTTATACTAATTAATAACTAGAGTATAAAGGGTATTTTTATCAAAATATTAAATTTTTTATTATTCCGTTACTGTTCATAATGAAGTTAAGGTTCAGGAGGTATTGATAGTTTTACCAAATCTCAATGTTCGATTGGTAATTTACACAAACCTCGTGGATGGTAAATGTAATTTTTCCTTTTTTTTTTGTGACTAATTAACAATTAACTTTGATTTTAAAAGGATATTTGTATTTTTTTGAATAACAAGATTTATTTAGTAATTTTTAAGTTTGTATGTACAGCATTTCAAAATATATTTTCATATTTTTTCATATAATAATTATGAAATAAAAATTATATAAAAAATGTAAAAATATATATTAAAAAAATCTATACAGTGTTTTAATTAAAGAATTTCGTACATGGCCGGTGTGGCTGGCCAATTGGGTAGGTGATTCGCTATCCCTCTTGTCACCAGACCCGCTGACCTTGCAATATTTTAATTGATCTGAATCCTTGTGTTGTTTACAAAGAAAAATAAAAATGCAAATAATCATATATAACGCTTATCCTTTCTTTGAGCCTTATATTATTTACCTGCACTGAGTTTATTTGTAACTTTGTCAATGGAACCACCTTCTTTATATTTTCCTTTTTATTTATATTTCTTTAAGTTTCCTTGTCTTTTTTAATTTTCATTTCAATAATTTTTTATATTTTATTATGTTTTTATTTCCTTAATTTTTACATATTCTTTTTTATTTTTATTATATATTAGTATAAATACTTATTATGATGGTACTAATAAATGAACACTTTATCAACTATAAAATATATTTTTACCTATAATTATTGTAGAATTAGTATTCTTTTTTTGGAATTTAAATACTATTATATATTACAATTGACAAATTAAGAAATATTAAATTAATATTTTGATTACAGAATTAAAAAGAATTATCTCTATCATTAATATAGAATAAAAAGGACAATACATGTTAAATAAATCATATTTAAATTATATTTTTAATTTATTAATGTTACTAAAATAATTAAATAGGAACTATATTAATTTTTCTTTAGATATTTTTATTCTATTTAGGTAAATATTTAGAATTCTCATAATTAAAATTTTAAAATTCAAACTTTTTAAAGAAATATTTATTTTTCATAAAATTATATTTTCACATAAATTTACTTTCCTACCAACTAAATGAGCCCTAAGTGTGAAGTTGCAAGATTGTGGAATCTAGACTTTTTTTTTAAGTAGTCATCTGTCCTATTAAGAGGGGTCGTAGTTCCTCTTTTTTGAATTTTGTCCTCTTTCTAGGAATTTTTGTCCTCCTTCTAGGAGGTGTTGTAGACTGAGTTTGGATAGCGGGGTATTCGATGTCAACAGCAAAGTAAAGAATGACAGTGGATGTATTCCATTTTTTATCAAGCAACTTTACATGTCGGTTGCAATGCTTCCGTAAAAGTCAACAAATTGAGTTTTCAGCCGCTTAACTAATATAGTAAGGTGATTTTACTTATACCGTTTCTATTATTCAGTTAGCTTCTCTTAGTCTCACTATTTTTTAATATCAATACAACTATTGTTTTTGATAAAAAAAAAAAAAATAGTATTGCCGTTGGATTTTTAGTGATGCAATAATACCAATAAAAAAGGCACAATTATTGCTAGAATTCTAAATACTTTAACCGACAAGCTTATCCTCTTGTTCTTAAATTACTTAGACTGTACTTTTTTCTTTCTTTTTTTTTTTTGACACAATTGTGGTACCTAGACACCTTTTGCATGTACTAGATAAAATGGTCGGCGCAGCCAGTTGACCATCCACTATTAGTTAATCTCTCCTAAAGTCTCGTACTTATACGTTGGTGTTGGTATTAGGGTATTAGCACTATAATCTCATATTCCCTGTTGATTATTGAGACCAAAAAATACAGCTCTCGATCAAAATTTTTCTTATAATATATTTTATTTATTATTATTATTCTTACCAGGAATTCCAAAGCACCATTGGGTCCATCGCACTAATTTTGGCGCTTATTTACCTCGTCTCTGTCTCTTCTCTTCTCTACTATATGGGAATGCAAGGCATTATCATTTACTGTTAGATTTCTCTCAAATTATAAGTTGATTTTTAATAATTTTTATGAAATTTTAACATTATGTTTTCAACACTTTATGAATTTTAATTTTCTTTAAAAAAATTTATATTATTTTATTTATTTTAAAATAAAATTGATTATTTATTTAAATTTACAATTGATGATTAAAATCTGAAATTAATCATTTTTTTGGGTAATACATGGGGATTTATTTTTTAATTTATATTATCATATAAATATTGTTACACACACACACATATATATATACATTCTTAGAGATTTTAATATTTTTACATTGGAAAAAAATTGTGCATTGTCATAAATTTAAAAATAGTGTTGAAGATAACTATTAAAATAACATAACTTACTTCTTACTTATTATTTTAAGCATTGTGACTCAAGAGATCGTTACTAGTTCTAAATATTATATATAATTATTTCAATTCTTATATGGTATTTTAATGTATATTTATCCAAATATATTGTAAAAACTATGTTCATACATATTTGGTACATTTATTCATAAAAAAAAATACATACTTTACATTTGTAAATCCTTGTTCTAATATTTTGGACTTATCTTCTTTCAATTATTTTTATTTATTAAACTATATAAACATTTATAAAAATTAATTTACATGATAAATTATAAATAAGAAAATAAAAAATAAAATGTGAAAAATATCCAAAGTTATGATATATTTCAATTTTAACATGAAATTGTCAATTATAGAATTGATTAAATGAACTTGAGTATTAATATTTAAAGATACACATACTAAACAAAATTTATCATATATAATATTTTTGTTAACTTTAAACAACATATAACAAAGCTTTCTTTAAATGCAAAAAATAAAATCATTCATTCTATATTAAAAAATATTTTATATTTGAGTATTCATACACTTGAAAATGACAAAAGCTATGCTTAGAATATAAATTTAATTTCATATATAATCCTTGTAAAAGATTTTTTTTTTTGTTTTAAAATTCTATTGATAGAAACATGTATTTTTATTACTCAATGTAATATTAAAAAAATGCAGTATTAAAAATATTTTACTCGTGAGATGAAAAACTAAAAAAAAATTTGAACACTTAATTATTAGAATATCTTACTATCGCAATAAACTCAACTATTTAAACAAAAGCAATCATGTTGCTCTCAAAAGTAGCTATTTAGTAGAACTTTTTAATTATTTAAAAACCCAATATTTTATTAAAAATTAATATATACTTAAAAAGAGAAAATTATAGAGTTTGAAAGTAAAATGAAAATATTTTTTTTTAAATAAGAATGTAGTTGATCAATTTTTAAGAAATAAAAATCAATTTTTTAACAATTTTTTTAAAAAAATAATAGGCCCTCTCCGTGCCAAGCCTGGACCTGAAGCCAATAATTATAAATATTCAACCATGCACGTACGACGACATCAAAGTGTCCGACTTTCGAAGCCATATGCGTACATGATTCCCTTCCTTTTCATAGATTCCCCAGGTTACGAGGCTTTACAAAGAAGAATTGATAATATTGATTGATTCATACAAGACAAACCAAAAAGCGATGTCAAATGTTGCAAATAAGGGAGTTAATACCATACGTGCACTTTTAATTAGTAGGACCATTCCATTTATTTGTTTATGTATTTGGACGAATACGAAGAAATTGATGTTGCACTAGGAAATTAATTTTGCAAAATAGTACCAATATTACGACTGATTACAAATCATCATTTTATAATATATTTGCACTAGTATTTTGATCAATGTGTCAATTGAACATCTATGGTGAACTACTTTTATTATTTTCTTTTTTGATAAATTTTTAATAGTGGAAATATCAAAGTCTAAAATTAAATAAGTTTACCGGTTGGCTTAGTTGAAAAGCAAATATGCGCAAGGTTCTTATCTTGATTTGATCTATATTGAATTTGGGAGGTTGAATGTGATCTTTTGGGTGTTACATCCCATTATTGAAAGTCTCCATCATGAATTTAAACCTCCATGATGAATTCTCTTTATTTTCTTTTGGTACAAAATCTTGGGGAAATTTGTAAAAATAGCACATTTTTAGGTGAGTTAATAAAATATAGTAAGTAATAAAAATTTATTACCAAAATAACAAGTCAAGGTAGTTTGACCAAATAAAAATACCTAAATGACCTCGATTTACAAATGATGAGAAACATTATGCCTAAAGCAGCATTTCATTCTTCTTCACTTCATTCTTTCACTTCATCGTGCCTGTTCGAATTTCTTTGCCCGTTCTTCTTCCTTCTACATCAATTCAATATCCCACTTCACACAATCCATAGTCGTCTGTATCAATGGCACGTACGTGAGGAGATACGTTAAGTTAGGGTTTTGTTTGATTTTTTATGTAATTCTGTTTGCAATTGGTTCGAAAACATAATAATTGTGCATATTATATAACATAGAGTGCTTTTTTGTTTAAATTTGAGCTGGTTTGAATGAGAAATTGGTTGAGCATAGGGCGAAAAAGAGTCAAAAAATTTTCACTATTTCTTGAGCACTATGTTGAACATGTGCTCAAAATAATCGACCATGATTGAATGATGAACACTTGTTGAGCACATACTCGAGCAGCTCTCGAGCAAATTATTATAATTGAGCACCTAGTCGAGCATGTAATCAACTTATATTGAGCATTAATGAATGATGAACACTTGTCGACTACCCACTTGAACATGCCTCGAGCACTTAGTTGTGCTCGAACACTTACTCGAACATGTATCGAGCATCTAGTCGAGTAAGTGCTCGACCTGTGCTCGAGTAAGTACTCAACTAGATGCTCAATATGTGCTCTATTAAGTGCTTAAGGCATGCTCGAGTAGATTTTCGACAAGTGTGCATTATTCATTAATGCTCGATATAAGTTGATTATGTACTCGGCTAGGTGTTCGATTACAATAATGTGCTCGAGAACTACTTGAGTATGTGCTCAACAAGTGTTCATCATTCAATCATACTCGATTGTTTTGAGTACGTGCTCAACATGGTTCTCAAGAAATAGTGAAAATTTTTCGACTCTTTTTCCCCCTATGCTCAACCAATTTCTTATACAAACCTAGTTCAAATTTAAACAAAAAATACTCTATATGATAAGATATGCACAATTTGTTACGTTTTCAAACCAATCGCGATCGGGATTACATAAAAAATCAAACAAAACCCTAATTTATCGTATCTTCTCGCGTACATGCTATTGATGCAGACGACTATGGATTGTGTGAAGTGGGATGTTGAATCGATGAAGAGGAAGAAGAATGGGTAGGGAAATTAGAACAGGCAAGACGAAGTGAGGAAGAATGAACGTTGCTTTAAGCGCGATGTTTCTCATCGTTTGTAAATAAATGGTCATTTAGGTGTTTTCACTTGGTTAAACTACCTTGACCTACTATCAAAAAGTTTGGTTTCATCAAGAATGAAGACGAACCTTTTGTCTACAAGAAGGTTAGTGGGAGCACTGTTGTTTTCCTAGTATTATGTGTAGATAACCTACTACTTATTGGGAATGACATTCATTCTTTACAATTTGTAAAGATTTGGTTAGGAAGTTGTTTTTAATGAAAGACTTGGATGAAACAACCTATATATTAGGTGTAAAGATCTATAGAGATAGATCAAAAGAAATTGATTGGCTTAAGTCAAAATACATACATAGATAAAGTACTAAAACTGTTTAGCATGCAAGAATCTAAGAAATGGCTCTTGCCTATGGGATATAGAATTAGTCACTCAAATGAACAATGTCTTTCGACACAAGAAGAGAGACAATGCATGAGTAAGATTCTATATGCATCAGTTATTGGATCTATCATGTATGTCATGCTATGTACTTATCCCAATGTCTCATATGCTTTGAGTATGATGAACAGATATCAAGTAGATCCCGATGAACGTCACTGGATCGCTATCATGAATATCTTTAAGTGCTTGAGAAAGACTAAGTATACATTCTTGATATATGAAGGTGAGGAAAAGTTTAATGTAATTGGTTATACCGATGCAAGCTTTTATACTGACAATGATGACTATCGATCGCAGTCAGATTATGTGTTTTGCCTAAATGGTGGTGCTGTGAGTTAAACAAGTTTAAAGCAGGCAATATTAGCCGATTCTACGATAGAGGCTGAGTATATCGTTGCTTTCGATGTAGCAAAAGAGGCCGTTTGAATCAAAAAATTCATAATCGAACTTGGGGTTGTACCTAGCATTGCTGATCCAATTGAGCTTTATTGTGACAACAATGGAGCCATTGCACAGGCTAGGGAACCCATATCTCACCAACGATCTAAACATATATTTCGGCACTTCCATCTCATCGGAGAGATTATTGAGAAAGAGGATGTGAAGATATGCAAAGTACCAACTGATGATAATGTTGTCAATCCACTAACAAAGCCTCTGACACAGTAGAGACATGATTGTTATACTAAATCATTAGGCAGTAGACATATGACTGATTAGTCTTAGTGCAAGTTGGAGTTTGTTGGATTATGCCCTAAAGACTAGTCGTGTAATGATTGTTTAGGCATATACTGTATCATAACGCTTATTATTTATGGCATTTCATTATTATTATGTTCAATTCTATATCTGCATAACATGAATGAATATAATAATGTCTCTAGAATTTGATAATTCTAAAATTATCTCTAATCAAGTATTATCATCTAATGGGACAATGATAATGCATTAAAACTAGTATGTGTAATAACTGATGACATGTGTCATAATATGAGATACTAAATCAACACATAGGTACATGTTAAAGAACTATGTACTGGATTGACTCGCCATAAGAAGTGCTACATGGATTATTATATAAGTGTCATAAGTATGTCATATAGTGATGATGATGTATGTGATCATTAGACTTGATGTCATTAAAGATCACAACATGAGGAGTTGCATGTTTTGATGCTGCCAAACGTTACCCGTAATAAAGTGAACTATAAAAGTGATAATTGGATATGCAATGAATCATGCAGTGAGATGTTAAGTGATCAAGATAGGATTTGTTCCTCTTAATAACAAGAGTGATATCTTTGGGCCCCTTGATTAAGTAAGACAATAAAATGCATGGCCGTGCTCAAATGAGTCAATATGTGATATCGGGCTCATTTGATTATATGAGTCTACTTGGGAATCAAGAAATACAAAGATTGAATTATATGAGCATAACATGTTCCATGGCTCGTGTTCAATCAATGTATCTAGGGTAAAATGATTGAATTACATGATAACATTTATCACAGGATAAGGTTATGTCGAATTACTGACATTCTCATAACTTGGGTGGTTTTGATGTGATGTTAGACACTGTTCACTGTTTATTTTATGCCATGGCCAACGTTATGAGAACTTATTGGGTCACACACTTAGATCATATCCAAAAGGAGTGTAAAATTCATATGATGAATTTTGATTAATCTCAAGAATCCTAATGTGAATAGGACTCTATAAGGGTTTTTGGTTTAAGAAGGTATTTGGACATGATGAATTTTGATTAATCTCAAGAATCTTAATGTAAATAGGACTCTATAGGGTTTTTCAATTTAAGACGGTATTCGGATTAAAGACTAAATGGGTTTGGATTTTAGTATTAATGAATTTGAAATAGTTTCGGATTTATTAATTAAAATATGAATTTAGAAGTTTAATTTCAAATGGGATTCTTGTGTTTGGCAACCAATAGATTTATTGAATCTATAAATCCTAAACAAATTAGAATTTGATAATAGTTTTACCCTAATCTACATCTATATATATTGGGATTTGATTTTCAGCCAACCAATCTTGAACAACACGTGAAAAGCACAAGAGACAGCCGTCCATTCTTTGGCTTTTCTTTTGCAGAAAAACAAACATTCTTTTGAAAGATTTTTCAAAAAGAAAATCGAAGCTCTTGAGAACCAAATTCCTTGAGAAACCGAACACAAAATTTGAAACTAGCAGTTCAGAATTTTGTGTGCTCATTTTCTAGTTATTTGTGTGACAATAACTAAAGGCTTGGATCAATCGTGTGGATACCATGGATGTAAAGATGAATTATTTTTGCTGGTAATTCGACACACAACAATCTTCTCAAGTCAATTCTACCGATACTAACAGGGTACAAAACTCTAAATCCCGGTTTGATCTCACTTCGTATGGATCTTGGAAGGAAACCAAAATTTTAAATTTCGCTGCTTGGTATATTTGGTTTCCTACAATTGCCAATTCTAAATCCAATTGTGATGAGGAAAGTTAATCACACTTGAATTCTTTTAAGTAAAACACATGTTTCTTGCATGCAGAATTTGTCTATGATTCTTGAAGCACTAACACCTTTTTCAACAAGAATTCAAGAACAAAAATACTCAAAAGGGCGATCTTAAGGTCAAAAATTCAGGAAGGCAAAATTTTTAGAAAGGCACTAAAAATTCAATACAGTTCAAGATCAACTCTTGAAGTAATTTCGGCTACAATTATTCAAGAAACAAGGATTCAAGAACAAGAATTCAAGAATAAAGAAACAAGAATTTCGAATTTCAAGAATTCAAAAATCAAGAATTGTTCTTCTCTTCTTATTTCTTTCTTTCTTTATCATTTTTGGATTTTTTTTTTTTTTGGTTCTTTCTTCTTCTTCATCTTCTTCTTCTTCTTCTTCTTTCACCAAAAAAGAACAATTCATGGCATAAATATCAACATAAAGTAGAAGAATTCACGAAAAATCAGCACAAAAATTATGGATGCATAAGTCAAGGAGTTCGGATTTCTCAGGATGGACAATTCAAAGAGTTTGGATTTTTTTTCAGCAATAAAAATAAGCAACTATTTTTTTTCACAGAATAACAAAACCCAAATTATCTACACAAAAAGTGAGCAGTAAGAAAAGGTTTAATCGAGTCTTGAATACTAGGGTTAGACAACTAATTTTACTACCAACAAAAAAAACATATTTTCGGCTACAAGGAAAATAATATAAATAGAATTTCAACTAAAGGAATATAAACAAAATTTTGAATTTACCTAGAGCTCTGCTACCAAAATGATGTGCATCTCATAGTTATAAAGAGCCAGCAATACACAACAAGAGAAAAAGATCCAAGACTTAGAACCGCCGGAATTGAGACCGATGGATAAAACGTCGCCACAACTTAGAGTTCTACTAAATTGATAAGAGTCATAGGCACCATAAACTAGTCAAATTTGATAAGCCCATTATTCTTTGAAAAAATAAAGAGATTGATTCGCTCAAATTCTCAAGAACGTAATGTCACAAATAATTCTAAACTTCTGTATATTACTTATGACCGATGGCCTCTATTAATAGAGTACAAAGATATCTTAAAAAGGTAACAACTAAAATCCTAATCCTACTCTAATTCTTAAGGAAGTGCGGATGGTTTCCTTTAATTAATTAAATGGTAGCCTTACAAATAAACGGAAATAAAAACCCTAGCTAAAACACCTAAGTTTCAGCCACAAGAAAATGTACACTTTGGCCAAACTGAAATCCAGCAATAAGGTAGCCTTTTAAGACCTAAATTTGGCCCCTTCAAGAAGTAATAAAAATAAATAACACTAATAAAATTTAATGCTAACAAAATACTAAACACTTGGCCTACTAATATACTAGAATTTGGCCAAGGCAAGACTAGTATTTTTCAAATTGGACTTGCATAAATTAATGATTTGCAAGTCTTGGCCCCTATTTGACGAACTTGGAGGTCATGAATTAATTAAACCACTTAAGGTTTCTTGAAATCGTTTAAACCTAACTCTCATTATCGAGCCCGTAATATATCACGGCAGATTGAATGATTGGCGAGTAGGTTGAACAGCTTTTTAAACAGCTCTTGGTTCCCATCAACTACCCTTCAAGATGTTTTGTGAGATAGCAACCTACATAAGTTGAATTGTTGTTATAAATGAATTTCTCTATTTATCAAAGTATAGCTTAACTTTGAGTCAAACTGAACTGAGTTCCAAGACTCTAAGATCTCTTCCCTCGATTTACTTAATAAATAATGAAACAAAGAATGTACCAAAACAAATGACATTTTATTAATCAATTATAAAAAAATACCTTACATATAGAACGTTTTCAAGTTACCAACCTGCCACATACGAGGCAACAATTCTCCCTACATGGTGGACAGTTTATAACTTTCCAATTTGGAAGTATTTATAACTTTGTACAAACCTTTCACGTTGGCATTCAACTTGATTGCTTTTCAACTCGGTTAGCTTTGTTTTCCCTTAGCACAAGGTCCCCTAACTTACATTCACTCATCTTTACCCTTTTGTTATAGTACTTGACCATAGCCTTTTTATATTGAGTCTTTTAATTGAAGCGAGATCTCATCTTTTTTCTAATAAGTCTAGATTTAACCACATCTTCTCCTCATAAGAGTTGCTTAACCACATCTCGTCATCATTAAGAGTTGAATTAAAGGCAATTAACCTTGGGCTAGGGAGCCCAATTTTAGCTAGAATGACAATTTTGAACCTATAGACCAAGCTGTAGGAAGTTTCTTCTGCTGCTATCTGAGATGGCCAAAGAAAATTGAGGAGATGCACTACCCAATCCCCTTGGTCTTGTCTAGGTGAGCTTTCAACTCTTGGAATAATGTGCAATTTATGACCTCAATCTAGCCATTAGTTTGAGGATGGGCTATTGAAGTAAAGTTCTACTTGATGTTCAAGTACTCTTCACACTAGGACTAGAAGAGGTCGTCTGTAAACTACTTCCCATTATCTAAAATAATAATATGAGGGATACCAAATCTATAGACGATTTTACTCAAAACAAATTTCAAGATATTCTTTCCTATAATTGTAGCCAAGGGCTTTGCTTTCTCCCACTTAGTGAAATAATCAATAGTTGCCACCAGGGACTTAAGGCACCCTAGTGCCTCAGGAAAAGGTTCAAGAATATCGATGCCCTACTGTATGAAAGGTTAGGAATTCTGGATGTTAATTAACTATCTAAGGCCTCCGAATGATTAGACCATACAATTGGCACTTTACACACTTTTGGATGAACTCGTGAGAATCTCATAACATAGTAGGCCAATTATACCACTACCTACCAACATGTAAAGTTCTATATGGCTTCTATAAAATCCCAAGGGCACTTCTTTAAAGATATAATTTGCCTGTTAAGGCCCGATACACCATAGCAACAGTTGAAGAAATGAACGTTTGTATTATATCCTGTCGTGTTGAACATACCAAAGTGCCTTTAACATTAGCTTCTTAGCCCCATTCTTGTCTTCTAACAGATCACCATATTGTAAGAATCGTCAAATAAGAGTCATCCAGTTATGTCCCATTCTTCAACGGTCATTGTCATCTTTTCATTCGTACTTTGACATAGCAACATTTTGACTAGAATTTTTTTGTTCAAATGGGAAAAAGCCAATGAGACTAGTTTAGTCAATGCATAAGCTCATTTGTTTTTTGACCTTGTTATCTATCAATAGTAAAACTCTCGAAACTCTTGTCTAGTTGGCGCATTTTGTCAAGGTACTTCTTTATCTGCTCTTCCTTGGCTTCATAGGTTCCTTTAACTTGATTGACCAGTATTTGGAAGTTACAGAAGATTTTGATGTTGTTCGCCTTCATCTTTTTGGCTAGCTTTAGTCCTGTGATCAAGGTTTCATACTATGCTTCATTATTGGTTACTTTAAAATCAAAGCGCAAAGTATTGGTGACCTCTACTCACTCAAGACTTTGAAAGGATAAGCTAACCCCACTTCTCTCTTCATTCAAGACCCCGTCAACATACAATATCCAAGAACTTGTCTGCTTGCCATTTGGCGTAGATGAGTTTGGTAACGAGAGATTGGTTGTTGAACCTCCCTTTGTGGGCATTTCTACTATAAAATCTATCAATGCCTACCCCTTAATGGCACCTCAGGACTGATATCTCACACCATACTTTCTCAGTTCAATATTCCACTTTGCTAATTTTTCTGAGAATTTATGTTTAAGGAGTACCTGTTTAATGAGCTGATCTATTGGTATGCAAATGGGTTGTGCTTGGAAATAAGGTTTCAACCTTCAACTACATAAACTAAGGACAACACCAATTTCTCGATTGGTAGTTAATGAGTCTCAGGGCCATGCAAAACTCTATTGACATAGTACAGAGGTTTCTAGATAACCTCTTCATCTCATACTGACACTATGCTAATAGCATTATCTGGTGCGATCAAATAGAATAATAGTATCTCTCTTGGGTAAGATATGGTCAATACAGGTAAGCTGGCTAATTTTTAGCTCTTCAAGTTTTTTGGCATTCTCAATCCCCTTGAACTCTTTAACATCTTTAAGTATTTGAAAAAAAAAAATGCAAGTGTCAATCTATGGACTAAGATAAAAACCTATTCAATGTCATTAGTCATCCTATCATCCTCTGAATATCTCACATCATGTGAAGAGGTATCATCTCAACAATAACCCTTACTTTTTTGGGGTTAGCCTCAATACCCCACTTGAAGACTATATACACCAAAAATTTTACTAATCCAATTTCAACAGTACATTTTTTGGAGTTCAAATGCATTCCCGTTTCTTTCAAGGTTTGCAATGTGTCCTCTTAATCCGCTAACACTTCTCAGGCTTTCTTGCTCTTCTTCACCATATTATCCATATAAACATTTATATCCCTGCAATTTAATTAGAGAAGATAATTGACCAACTTTCGACATATAGCTCTAGTAGTTTTTAATTTGAATGTCATTTTTTTTTATAACAGTAGATGTCCATCTCAGAGATGAAAATAGTCTTCTTCATATCTTCCTCCTCTATGAGAATATAATGATACCTCCTATAAGCATCTAGAAATATTAAGATCTCTAACCCAGAGATTGCTTCTATTTTTTGGTCTATAACTGGTACTCCCTCTGTCCCGAAAAAATAGTCTACCTTGGAAACCTTTCTTGTCCCATAAAAAGAGTCAACTTTCAAACCAAATTCTTAAAATATCCTTACTAATTATACTTATGTATACTCAAAATTAAAAGGTAAGGATAAAAATGTAAAATTATATATTTAATGGTGCATTAAATGAGTTGTACCTAATAACTAATAAAAAGTTGTATCTTAACAAAAGTAAACCCTTTTTTTTTGGGGGGACAGAGGGAAATATATAATAGGTTTTAGGCAATATTTGTTCAGATTCATGTAGTCCACGCACATATGCCAACTGCTATTGAGTTTTTTTACCTGTACTAGATTAGTAAGTCAAGTTGAATAGAACACCTCTTTCAATATATCTAACTATAGCAACTTTTCCATCTCCTTGTTGATGACCTGATTCCTCTCTAAGGCACAGTTCTTTTTCTTTTGCTAGACAGGCTTCACTCAAGAATCAATATTCAGCTTATGGGTTATCAAAGTTAGAGGCATTCTCGACATGTCATTGGTGGTCTAAGCAAACATTTCCTTGTATTTGCAGAATAGTGTCAATGATTTTATTCTTCACCTCGGTTGGGAATGATGCTCTAACTTGAGCAGCTTTATCTAGGTGCTTCTCATCAATGTTAACCTATTAGATCTTATCCATTATGTCATGCACTTCTTGCACTTCATCAGGTTGTTGAATGTTTGCATGTTCTCCAGATGTGATCTTGGGATTATCAGTGTCTGCTCTTAATTGGTCTTGGGTATTTACTTTTTCCCGATGTATGATCCTATAATCAATTTTCACTTCACTCACCATTTGAATAGAATGTACCCTCTTGGTCTCAAATCTCTTCCATTTTAACATGACCTGCATATATTCTCGCACAATGTATTAGTCACCTCATATAGAAGCCATCCTGTATCATTTGTTGGGAATTACTAGATGTATCATCTAGCTTTATTCATCTAGGGTGTTCCAATTATGGTTTTAAAAGGCGATGGTGCATCCACTATGTAGAAGTTTGTCATAATGGTTTTATTTTGGCCTAATCTTCTATAGTGACGGCCAACATAATAATTTCCATAGGATGCATTACCTCATGAGTGAAGATGACTGAAGGCATGTTGGTGGATTTCAGAGTTTCAAAGTCAATACCCAACTTTCATAAGTAGTCTATATAAATGACATCCATAAAATTATAGTAATCAACGTATAACCTATGCATCTCTTTGTTTGCTATAATCACATTAATCATCAAGGCGTTATTGTGTAAGTAGATATGAGGCATTGCATCTTTTTTAGAAAAGGTGATGACCTCCAATGGTTTGAAGCCCTTCTACACTAGCTCTTGAAGGGGATTCTTCTAGCATTGGCTTTTATAACAACTTGTGATTGTTTCTCTATATATCCTTGGAAAATGGCATGGATTATACCGGTGATGTTCTTATTATCTTTGAGGTTATTACCTTGAGGATGGTGTTGCTATTTTGTTACTATAGATTCATGTGAGCCTGTTGATTCTGAATAGGTTCTCATCTATGATATTATCCAATGTGGGCCAAAGGAGCGACTCATCCTCTTTGGTATTGGCCTTTACCTTGTCCACCAAGTCATACTCTCCTCCCCGTTCTCCCTGCCGAAGTTGGGGTCTGTCATTGCGTGGCTACCACCTTTTAATGTAGTATGCCATTATTGATGCATTTGTTTGTCTCCTTCTTCATATCATTACAATCTTCGGTGGCAAGACCATGATCATTCTAAAAAGCACATAAAAAATGATGAGGTCACTTGTAGAGCTGTAATTAGTCGCATCAAAGGTCTCAAGATGTCTTTGTGAATTGCTAAGATCTTGGCACAGGTTTTGTCAAGGGTGTTAAAATTTTGTCTTGAATGCAGGGGTCCAAACAACTTTGGTTAAAGTTCAACCTATGAAACACCACACTTTTCGCTCCACTCTAGTTGTCTCTATCCTTAGAGTCATCTTGATACTTTTTGTTTTTTATTTTCTCACTTTCACTTGTTAGTTTCCTTTCTTTTAGTGTAGTTTTGGACCATCCGCCACAAGGTTTGAACATCGTTAGGTGTATCCTGAGCTAACTTAATGTAGATGTTAATGAGATTTAACCTTAGTTGTCAGAATCCCGATCCGATCCCACCGATCCTACGATTTTACGATCCTAATTTACTAAAACGATCCCGATTCTAATTATGATTCTACCTTATTATATAAATAAAATATAATTAAATTTACTCAAAAAAAATTTTCTATATCTAAGTAAAATTAAGATATATACTAATATAAATAATTTAATTGGTTTAATCATACTTTTATTAGATTTTAACAATAAATAAATAAATTAGACATAAATACCCTTCGACTGCGCCAAGAACTAAAATATTGAAAAAATCATATAAAATGTTATAAGAAATAAAAATTGAAATAAAATCATTTAATTATAAACTATACATGAATTTTCTACATATCCATTCATATATTAATTAATAATTATTTTAAAAAAATTTATAAATTATATTTTCTCATTTTTTGTAGAATCTTACGATTCTACGATCCGATTCCACCGATCCGATTCTGCTACCCTAAATCGATTTTGTGTAGAATTTCGATTTTATAAACTATCATTTAACCCATTCATAAAAGTCAAGATCACCAACTAGTTAGTATGACTTTCCACTTGTAGACTTTCATTGCAGAACCTATCTGCGTAGGATTTTAGTGACTCATCCTTCCCATAGATAGCACCACTTAATGAAACAAATATGTGCTACCCACTTTGAGATAAACTTTAGTAGGACTCCGTGATTAGTGTTATGCCTACAAAACAGATCTTGAAATTGTTTTTAAAATAGATATTTGTATTGGGGTTTTGAAGATAGTTGAAAGTTCAGCTACAAGAATTAGGGTTCCCTTTAGTTGGCACAACTCTAATATATTTAGACTTGATATTCGAGATTATAGAAATGTATTTTCGAAGGAATCTGAAATTATCCAATAGTTTGAGTCGAGATCTAGTAGTCATCATTACTTAATTCCAATTGGCAATTTAAAACAAAAAAGAAAAAGAGAATAGTTACCTAGTTCCCCCCCCACCCCCCCCAAAAAAAAAGACAAAAATCCCCAACTCTTAATTGCATATTTCCTTGTTTTCAACATTAATTTTATTGCTTGTTTTGATCTACTCAATAATATTAGTACTATTATGTAGATATTAATTGGTAGTATTACCAAAAGAAAGAAAAAAAAGTAACTATACCATATTTGTAAAATTTTTATGTCTTTTATTTACTACTTTCTTTTACTACTATCTATGTTTGGACAATGGTTTATTTGAAAAACTTTTTATTATAAAGTATGAAAGTTTTGGTAGGAGTTTTTTTATAAGAAAAAGTATTTTGGAGGGAAATTTTTTTAAAATAATGTGAGGAAAATTTTAATGACAAGTTTAAATTTTAAATTTGAATTCTAAAATAAAATAAAAAATTGTTTCTATGTTTTTTTTTTAAAGAAAAATTAACTTTTCTTAAATGGATAATTAACTAAACATAGCCTTTCTTCTCATCCAAAACATCTTGATCAGAAGAATAAAAAATTATTATTTATAATAAATTATCATGGCAACCAATACAATGGCAAACGACATCCATTAACAATACTTCCAAAACCAACCATGGTTAACACTTAAATTGATAAGAACCAAATTTTGTATGTCTTTACTCTGGAAGGGGTAAGTTTCTTGAGTTTCTAGGGAGCTTGATTAACTATATTCAATATATCAATATCTCCATGGGAAAAACATTGAGAGGAAATTAGAACTTTTATTCGGTACAATTTTTATTAGTTATAAGATATAGTATATTAATACAATTATTAATTTCATATTTTTATTCTAAATTTTTAATGATGAGTCCTACACAATATATTAATAAAGATATTTTAGAATTTTATTTAAAAACATTTTTTTTGAAACAAACAAAATTTTTAAAAGTAGAGATAGAGGGAGTACAATTTAGCTAGTTTTCGTATTCCCACTAAAAGTGGTTATTGCCCTGGAAAAAGATTTCCTTACCTTTAATCAAGCTACATTAATATACAAACAGGATATGGATGGGAATAGTTAAAACTTACCTATTCCTTTAGCCAGATTCTTACAAAACAAAAGTATCTTAAAGGTTTCAAAAATTTCTCATTGATATAGTTTCAAGACAAAAGTCAAATCATAATTATTGGCAAAAGAAAATTAATCACAATTCTAAACTTTCCAACAATTCAATAACCACTCAAGGTTTAAACTAATCATTATTTCTGTAAAATTTCATAAAGATGCAAACATCGTAAAACAATCACTTAATCATCAACCGAACAAATAAATTATAGGTGAGAGAAATCAAAAGTAGTGAATATTTACTAAATACAATATTAGATTATTCATGACTTTTATCATCAAATTATCCATTGTCAAAGTCGAGCAAGGAACCAATTAGGTTAATAACTGTGTTGTAAATAAATAAAATAAAATAAATGAAATGAGAGTTTGGAGAGTAAATATCGAATTAGGAGGCGATGATAAGGTTTTTTTTTTTTTTAACTGAAACGATAGTATATTAACAAGGTGAATTGCCAAAGTACATAACCACACAAGGGCTAGTTGCTCATCGTGGTGTTGCAACTGGATACCAGCACTATAACTCACGAAACCAAAGGTCCTCAAAGGGGCAAAAAGTCCTACAAGGGGCAAAGTCCCGACTAATGGGAAAAGTTCAAAACCTAGACTACCAAGGATCAACTGAAAGTACAAAAACCCGGTTATATCGGGTCACTAATACAATAAAAAAATGATACTACTTATCTTAATTGGCCCACTACGAATGGCCTTTGGCGAAAGAAACTATAACTAAATCTCTAACTATCACCTCATGCCGTTGCGTGAAATTCAACCTGTACATGTTGAATAGTACCGCCACCCAACTACTGCCGCAAGCGTTAGAATAGTCAGATATTTCTAATACTACAATATAGAAAGACTGCAGCACCTAAATAATAAAAAAAAAAATCAAATTTTTTGAACGTTGCACTTTAGCTACAGTAGCTACAGTGCAGCGTTCGCACCGAAATCGCACCGTGCATAGCAATGATAAGGTTGGATGAACAAAATGGGGGCAACTATAGTAGATAAACAGTGACAGTGCATTGAAAAAATTCAAAAATGATTGTTTTCAAAATTTTTGATAATGAAAAAAATTTATTAATTTCCTTCATCATTTTTTAAAATTGTTAAAGGCTTGTATTAATTTGATCATAATTATTTTTATAAATTTTTTTGGTTGTTTGGTTTATAATATGAAATAAGATTATGAACTGTTTTTTATGAAAATAAAAGAAATAAATAAAGAAATAAGTTATTAAATTTTATTTTGATAAATTTTTAAAACTTCAATGGTTACTTGGTAACTAAAGCAAATCTCAGGTGTGGTGTGTATTATTATGTAAGTTAGTTTCCCATTTTCCTCTTCAATTCAATTAGTTGAATGAGACTTATGGAAAAAAATATTTTATACATTTACAGAATTCTTATTAGTATAATAAATTAATAACATATTTTTTTTGTTTTTTTATATATAAATAGACTATCTTTCATGAATGTATAGAATAGTTTTTGAGAATAATGATAATTTTCCTAGTGAGTGGAAGGATGAAATAATTAATTACTACACTTTATTTTTAGCAAAAAAATAAATAAATAAATTTTTTGAGTGTCTCAATGAGTTCATTCGGTGTATATATCAACATATGTTCAGTTAATCCGGATAGAATTTGTCCCATTGGTTTGCACTTTGCACGCCCATATATTGCAGGATAAAATTGTCAATTTAACCTAAAGAAGCTTTTCATCGCCGATCTTGTCATTTTCTGTACTGTACTCCAACCCACAATGCGCTCCCGGTAGTTCTCCAAAGTCCAAGAGATCCACGCTCCATTCCTCACTACCTCTTCAACATTTTCATTCTACAACTCCAAAATCAAGAGACCCACACGGGCCACACCTCACTCTCCTCCACCACCACCACCTTCAATTTAATCATCCCGGAACACAACTTGCTACCAACCTAAACGTCACAATTTATTCTTTGCGAAAAAACAGATAACATAAGCATTTACTCCTTGTGTACCAAGGCCACAAACATTTTAAATTATGATCTCCTTTTTTCGATGGCGATCACAATCCAATTATACCTTATAATCGATTAGCCCTCACTCAGAACCAACCAAATGGGAGTCTGGATTTAAAGATCAGGATCGCCATCCGTGCTACTAATTCAAATGTGTCCCCCAAGAGTATATGCTATTAAATGGGGGGATTATTCTAAACAATATCCCATATTTTCAAAATCCCAAACTTTCGAGTGGGAACTTTACTGCCAGTATTCACGGAAGTGAGATCCTCAGGAGGGTCATCAATATCAGAAAGCACATTCACAAAAATGAATTGATTTTTCTTGAATTTTTCCTCAGGGAGCTTCTGGGCTCAGACAACTTGCTGTTAGAGCCTCTGAAGTGTCATCGTCTGATGGCTTTGGATAATATATTTCGTCTAGACTAATAACAGAAACAGCCGCGGTAGTTTGAAGCTTGGGGAGGAGGAGAAGAGGATTGAGAGAGATTTGGGTTTTGAAGGGGGCAGAGAATTATTAGGGTAGAAAATGTTAGGGCGAAAGTGGAAAGTTAGTGCCATTTGTGAAAAAGCGATCTGCCAGTGATCAGATATGATCAGCAAGCTGTTGGACTGAGTTGAATCAGGTATGCCCACCAAGCTATCAGACACAGTGACCTCAGGAAGCTGTTGGATTGAGAGTGACCTCACAGAAACACTTCAAAAGTTAAAGAGTAGCCTTTTTTACCATCAAAGAAGTATAATTTATTAATGTAAGCATTATTAAAAAGTATAGCTACTGTTTTATCTTTTTATTCTTTTCGAATTGAATAGAAAGGGTTTAGTTATTAGTTAAATTAAGACAAAATCACAATTTTACATTCATAAGGCAGTTTCCACAAGCCTAAAATTCGTTTGAAAGTTTAGACAAACCTTAGAGGATGTTGATATAATTTATCCTAAATTCTTACATCAAAATGGGTTTTTCAAAAATAAAAATAAATTTCATAAATAATACGAGGTTCTTGATAATCAATCTTTTTTTTTTTTTGAACATTTCATTTTATAAAGCGGGGTTTTTCCTTATTAATTTAATATTCTAAAATAAATAGGGGTTAGTTTTTTAGGACACTTCAATCCCTTTCAGAGCACAACAAATTATAATTTTAAAAGAAAAGCTTTTAATTGTTTAAATGAGTTGTACATCGATTATATTAGGAATTTGTCTAAAGAAATAACACATAGAGAGCTCATAATAGTCACCAACAAATAAGTTAGAGCCCAATTTAAATATAAAAACATAAACTAGATTTGAGCTATCTTATTTATTAAATACTTTGTATCTCTTTTTATACCATACATATTTACTAACAGCTAGCCTAACACTAAAAGTAATTTATATACACACTATGCAAACTTGCTAACGTAGTACCACATGTTAAGAATTTGCTAGGAGATAATACAAACACAGCCAACAATAGCACAAATGATTTCATACTTCTTGTATGCAATTTTGTATTACAATACTTTAACAAGTTGATATAAATTTTGTAGTTTGTGGGTTAATATTTACTCCATAGATATTCATTTTCATTATAATAAATTTGAATACTAAGAGTTCACTTTTTTTTATTAGGTTATATTTATTTTAAATTTTTAGTGTAGAAAAAATGAGAAATTATTATAAAATTTTATTCAAATGCTGGGTTAATATGAAAAATGGAAAACTTAATATTAAAATTAACTAAAATGAAAGCTGATAGTAATGGTGTATATATATATATATTTTTTAATACGAATTACAAGATTTATACCAACTTATTAAAATGTGTATCAAGTAATGGGTTAGAAAAGTGTAAGAGGAGATTTAATTTACATCAGTAGCCATTAATAAATAAGTTGGTGTCAAACTTACATGTAAAAGTTTAAAATAATAGATTTTGATATAAAATGTCTTATACTTCTTTCTAAAATCAATGTGACATGGGTGCATTCACCCATGAATCTTAACAACTTATATAGATGCAATTGTTGTGATATGAAAGAAGGGAAAAGAAAATTTCATTTGAATGTAGTAACAGAAAGTCAGAAACACATTGCAGAAAATGTACTAGAAAAGAGGCAAATGAAACTAAAGATGATTATGAAATTATTGTGGAACTTGTCAATTGCATATGTTTATTTATTGACTAAAGCATGTGTTCCTTAATTATCTTTGCAATAGTAATGTTATATAATAAAATTTACTATATTATCGACATATCGAAATTGAATATTGGTCTGATTTAAATAATCAACTTCAAATTAAACGGTAATTAAGATGTGACTAATTGATTATTAGTCATGAGATGTGCATTAGATAAAAACCAAACTTTTATGAAAGTTTGGGTTGTGTTATTTATATTAAAAATATAGGGAAATATAGATTTAAAATAAAATCTAACAAGAATACTTATTTGTATATTTGGAAGGAAATTTTTGGATATCATTTTTATAATACCATCTCACCAAAATTTTATTTCAAAATAAACTGTTTTTCTTTGAAAAACACCATTTATTGAAGAAAGCTGGAAAGAGAATTAACAGACGATAAGATTACACTAAATGGAAATACATGTGAATAAAAGTATTATAAATGACTTGATCGTTATTTAATTAGTTAACTAATTTGTGAAAATTTTAATGAGGAGAATTAAAAGGGCAAACTAGTAAAATTAAAATATTTATAACAAAGAGGTAAAGAAAAAAAAAGAAGGAGAATATAAGAAAAGGTTTTACAAAATTAATAATTATGTGGAAAGGGCAATTTCTTTCTTCATTTTATCTTTTGTCATTCCTTCTATTTTAGCTTTGATTTTAAAATGAATCCTCAAATTGAAAAAACTTGGAACATAGAAAAAACAAGAATAGATTTATTCATTTATTTATTTATTTTGGATTGTTTGTTTTCTTTTTTTGGTCATATTTTTATTAGAGTATCAAATAAAATATCATTAAGTCTACTAACTATTATAAAAAATAACAAAAAGTACTAAAATTTGAGAATTATTTAATGATTTTTTTACGTTAGACCTTTATTAAAGCACAATATTAACTTTTAGGTAGCGCAAAGCATATTGTTAGACCTTTGTTTCATCAAAACCATTACTGAGCTAAATTAAAATTAAATAAAACCATGGCAGCGAAAGTAAGGATACGTTTGGACAAGAGGTTTTTATTTGCAAATAAAAAAAGTAATTTTTTTTTCAAATAAAAATATCAAACTTAAAACACATTTTTATTTTAAAATTTAAAATTTAAAATTTAAACTTACCTACTCAAATTTTTCTCACATAATTTTTAAAAAAATTTTCATTCATTTTTCCCTCTAAAATACCTTTTTTTTAAAAAAAATATCCACTAAAATTTTCACACAAACTAATATAACTTTTTCTCAAATACATCACAATCCAAACATACCCTAAATTTGATCCTTTGTAGCTGTGAGCCGGTGACGCGAGTTCTGCGAGAAAAACCACCGCCAAAGAGACAGCAATAATTTATATATTATATTCCCCCAAAACAATTAATTAAGGTTGGTGTTTTTTGTTTCTTCCGTCCGGTCTCACAATGGCCAAGGAGCAAGATTCCAAGACCTTCCCAATTTTTTAAAGTTGAATTGAAAAAAGCCAAAAAAAAAAAAAGAACAACCTGAAACAAAAGATGTTGACTTTGAAGTTCATTAAAAATTTATAGTAATGATTTTTTTTATTTTAACTCAATAATTTGGTTATTTTTATAAGAGTGATCATGTACATAGTAAAAGATTCTAATGAAACATTTTGGTGACAAATGTGATGTTAATGTCGCGAAAGTCATTTAGCAACAATTATTTTAATTATCTACTACTCGTTCTGTACAAAAAAAAAATTCACTTTTTATTTAGTATAATTTTTTTTTAAATTATAAAGCACAATATATTTTATATACAATTAAATTTGTAATTTTATATTTTTATCCTTATTTTTTAATTTGGACTATATATTGTTATTATTAGTAAGGATAATAAGAATTTCACCTTTAAAGTGAACTCTTTTTTTTTTGGACAAAAAAGTTTTTTTAACTTAAACTCTTTTTTTGGATAGAGAAAGTATTTTTTCTGCCATTTGAACATTAATTTAATCATGGTAAAAATTTATTGAAAAGTTTCACTATCAATATTATTTCTTTTTAAAAATTTACTAGTACAATCCTATAGGTAAGATTAAGTAAAAAACACTATGCAAATTTTTTTACATATACCCTTTAAATCTGGAGAGTAATTTTCATTTTGATAGTTTATTCCTTTTTTTCTTGATTTTCTATTGAGAGTATACACTATACAGTATTTTGTTTCTTGAGAGTAAACAAACTAACTGAAAAGAAAAAAGGGATAAATATTCAGTTTTTTAAAAATTTATTTTAGAAAGTATCAAGAGGGAAGGAAATAAATGTTTTTAGGAGAAAGTTCCGTTGTATTCCCTCCATTCTAAAAAAAAAGTCACTTTGAAAGCTTTTTTTTTAATTTCAAAAAAAGAATTTATTTTTAAACCAAATTCCTTAAATATTCTTAGTAATAATAATTATGTATACTCAAAATTAAAAAATATAAATATAAATATAAATTTATACATTTAATTATATATTAAATGAGTTGTACATAATAACTAATAAAAAGTTATATTTTAATAATTTTTTTAAAACGAATAAAGTATATTTATTTTAGCTTATATGCCCCAGCAAAATACACTAAATATTATTGCGCATATCCTATTCATATGTGGTAATGTCTATTTAATACTTCTAAGTGCTAAAGGAAGAGTCTAATTCAAATTAAATATAGCTTTTTTATGTATTAAATATAATATATTTAATACATAATTAAATATATAATTTTATATATTTATTTTTATTTTTTAATTATAATCTTATTTAATTATTTTTGTAAAAGAATTAGAGAAATTTTATTCTAAAAATAAATTTTTTTAGAAAAAAATTGAAATTAGACTTATTTTTGGAATTAAGGGAGTATCAAATATATAGATCATTTAAGGAGATGGTTTCCATACTAATCTAAGTAATCTTACTGATAATGGCAAGATTCAAAATCGCTACTTATCGAATGATCCCTCTTATGCTGCCACTAGGCCCACTACTTGTCTCATCTCAGTAAAATTAAAAACATTTTAGCCCAACTGGAGTCCCATCACACATGCTTTAAAGAAGGAGCTTAAGGTAAGAAAGAAGATTAGAGTACTAAATAATAACAAGCCATCTAGTAAGGACTAAGACCATAATCCTTCTTATTTTTTGAGAATTTATATGGTTGGACTTTTAAATGTATTTTTATATTTTTAATTTTTTTTATCACACAATCAAAATATTAAAAAATATAAACAGGCGTGATTTAAGTAGCTGTGCATACGAAGAAATTTGTCCTTTTCTTATGACACAGCCTCTCTCTGTTGCATCAGCATCCTTCTCAAATACAGCCTGCCCATTGCAGGTAAAGTGTATCGCAGTAGAAAGTTAGTTAAAATACATTGTTTAATTTTCTGTGTTTTTCACTCTTTTGGTCTAACAGTACAATCATTTCTTTGTGATGTTCGGCACAGCAAAAAAGAAGTATTTATGCTCGGTCACCACTCACTATCTTTCTCACACCAATATTGTTCCTGCTTCAGTGTTAGTTGTTTCCTGTGAAGTTCCTAAGCACCACATCTTACTCTCTGTTTCTCTCTTTTCCTTCAGTCCAACTTCATATCTTCATTTTCCATCTGTACATTTGGAGCTTCTCTTCCCCCGTTTCATTCTGCTGTGTCTATGCTAATGCAGTCATTTGTGTAACTTCATTTGTCTGTTTCTGAAAGGGGTATCTACTTTAGAATGTGATTGTGTAAAGGTGTCTTCTTTTGGTTGTTTTTCTGTTTGAGTAATGCCCATTTGGTTTGAAGTGATATAGGAATATCTATTTCCAATTTTAAATCATGGGCTGTCGCTAATTCTTGAAGATTTGAAGGTTCAGGCTGTGATTTTCTAATGCTCATTTTCTTGAAACCGTTCTAAATCACTGAATTTGACTTGAAAAAAAAATGGGTTTTCGCTAAATCTTTGATTTTCTATTTAAGGGATTTCAATTCTTCAGATAAGATAAAAATCAAGTGTTGCAGCTGAAGTTCTGACCATGTAATTGGACCTTAGGCTTCAGTAAAGTTTTGTGGTTGTATATTTTACATAGTTCATCAAAATCAGGAGATTTTTTTGCATTATGTAACAAAGTTGTTAACTTGATGGATCTGAGCCTTATCAAAGTCAATCCATAGTTGAGATCTCAGAAGATGGAGAAACTCTCTTTATCTCGTTAGTCTTGATTTTGTTCAATGATGAGTCCAATTCGCTAAAGATGTTTGATTTCTAGTCATTGATGGAATTCAAAATATCCAAGAAAATTTTGGAAAGTTAGAGTAGGAATTCTGTCTGACATATAATTCACTAACCAATTCTTTTGTTAATAGGGAAACTCCATTCTTTGTAATCTACCTAGATAGGATGTAAAGTTCCTTCATCTTTTACACTTAATTATGGACCTCACTGAAGGTCAAGTATACCAGAAACATAATGAAACACAATATTTGTGATCAAGTAGATACATACCTATGGTCTTCCTGCCCAAACTTTAGTTTTCTCTTTCTACATAAATCAATCAAGTTTTGGTGGTGATATAATAAGCCTCTCGAGTCCTTCAAATTTGTGAGTCTGGGTCATTTTGTGTACTCATTTGTCTAGAAGAGGAAAAAGAAAAAAAAAAAAGAATTCCTGGTGTTGACAAACTTATTGAGTGATCATGGAAGAAACATTTGTTCCATTTCGCGGGATAAAAAATGATCTCAAAGGAAGATTGCTGTGCTACAAGCAAGACTGGACCGGTGGAATTCGCGCTGGCATCAGGTATAAGTTACATTTTACAACTAATATCGATAGTATGGATAATTTGTTTTATGCTTGCAGATTCTTTGTCGTCAAGGAAATAAATGACTTTTTCGAAAAGACTCTGTAAAAATTACTTCACTTTATTTGACTCTATCTGAACTGTTGCATTCTTTTAAAGGATTCTGGCTCCAACTACGTATATATTCTTTGCATCTGCGATTCCAGTTATATCTTTCGGGGAGCAACTGGAAAGGAGTACCAGTAAGGGGAACTTTTGGTTTATTTTTTTTATTTACTATTTACATTTAAAATGTGATGGTACTGTTTTGGTAAAAGTTTTCCCTTCATTTTTCTGGGATGTATATACTTAGGTTTTTTCATCCTCCTTTTACCGGTTGCAGATGGATCCTTAACTGCAGTGCAAACTCTGGCATCAACTGCGTTATGTGGGGTAGTCCACTCTATTTTTGGTGGACAACCACTTCTCATACTTGGTGTTGCCGAGCCTACAGTTTTGATGTACACTTTTATGTTTAACTTTGCAAAAGATCGAAAAGATTTGGGACAGAAGCTCTTCTTAGCCTGGACAGGATGGTAACTTCTGAAAACTCCAGGGAGCTGAACTTATAATCTATTGGTGGTCACTGCGATTTCTAATACTTTTTATGTTCAGGGTTTGTGTGTGGACAGCCATTTTGCTTTTCTTGCTGGCCATTTTGGGTGCATGCTCTATTATAAATAGGTTCACCCGTCTGGCTGGTGAATTGTTTGGTCTTCTTATTGCCATGCTCTTTATGCAGCAGGCTATTCGGGTGAGATGAATTTCAATTGGCCTAGTATTTTTCATTCTATCTGCTTTTTAGTGGTCCATATTCTTTCATGGAGTATTTAAGGGTGAGCTCTAAATTGTTAAGCCGTATCATGAAATTCAGGGAGTTGTGGAGGAGTTTGGGGTGCCCCAGAGAGAAAATCCAAATCCAATGGCACTTCTACCTTCTTGGCGCTTCGGAAATGGAATGTTTGCATTAGTTCTGTCATTTGGACTTCTGCTCACTGCCTTGAGAAGCCGGAAAGCTAGATCATGGCGGTATGGAACAGGTATTCTCTTTTACCTGAGGTATTTGATTCAAAAAACAAAAAAAAAAAAACGGAATTTTCTTAATAACTAGATTTTGAAATTCTTCTAAAGAGTCATTTGCTTCTCTGCAACTTAAAATTTTGAATTAATTTGTTTTGGCATTTCTTCTTTTCACATTTTTTTGTTCCTTATCCTGTACATAGAAAATTAGAACTGTTTTCTTCAGAACTTGCTGACTATTGGAATATGGTTAGGATCACTTCGGGGATTTATAGCTGACTATGGTGTGCCACTCATGGTGCTTGTATGGACTGCAGTGTCATATATACCCGTCGATAGTGTTCCACAAGGAATACCGAGGCGACTTCTTAGTCCAAATCCATGGTCTCCTGGTGCATATTCAAATTGGACTGTTATTAAGGTTATTTCCATTATTTCATTTGACACTTCTCTCATAGTATTATGACTTTTGATCAACAGTGAGGGAAATAATTCGTATACTGCGCGAACATTTTTTTTAAATTGTTAGGTCTTAGAAGAGATACTCTGCCCCTTGCTCTTCCTTTCATCTTTACTTGAGACTCTTGCTGTTTGTATATATGCAGGACATGGTGAATGTACCTCCATTATACATAGTTGGAGCATTTATTCCTGCGACGATGATTGCTGTACTTTACTACTTCGATCACAGTGTTGCATCTCAACTTGCCCAGCAGAAGGAATTCAATTTAAAGAAGCCTGCTTCATATCACTATGACCTTCTCTTGTTGGGTGTCTTGGTAAGATAATTATTCTAAGATATCATGTTTCCAAATAAAGTTGCAATTATTTTGTTCTGGATTTCAATGCATGAGAATTCGAAGGTACAGCATGTTCTCTTGATTCTGAGGGTTTTTTGCAACCAGGTCATAGCATGTGGTCTTATTGGCATTCCTCCTTCTAATGGTGTCATTCCACAATCTCCGATGCACACGAAAAGCTTGGCAACTCTGAAACATCAGGTCTAACAAATACTGTACCATTTTTATTTCATGCAGGCGCATTAACAAATTTCTCGCCATTTTTAAGTTTTTACTTCGAAGTAGCGTCATTCTGCTTCTGCAGCATCAAATAATCAATTCACTTGTTACCTTATTAATACTTAGGCCAATATAGTAGTGTCATGTTATTCCACACTGAACAGCAGGTTTATTTGATAAAAATAATCCTTAATCACCATGTATTCAAAGGGAAGCCAAAAGTTTTACTCAAATTCAAGTTTTTAGGGCCTAGTTGTGTTTCAGCTGACAAACTGCTTATTTAATTAGCAAGAAGATTGGAAGCTCTTTTTGAGAATATAGTCTTTTCAGCGTATATTGATAGGCCTATTTCTGTTTTGTTCTTTTTGAAACAGCTTTTACGCAATAAACTTGTATCTACAGCTCGGAAAAGCATGAGCAAAAATGCAAATCTTGGCCAGTTATATAGTAATATGCGAGCAGCTTACAATGAAATGCAGACGCCGCTTGTCTTCCAAACTCCCCCAGCTCTGGTAAAAGGTTTTTCAGTTTTAAATTCCTGAAGGTTTCTGCACAAGATTTGCTTATTGAAGTCATCACCAATAATTGGACTTTGATTGCAGGGGCTGAAAGAGCTGAAGGAGACCACAATTCAACAAGCTTCAAGTACCGGTTACATTGATGCACCAGTTGATGAGACTATCTTTGATGTGGATAAGGATATTGATGATCTATTGCCTGTGGAAGTCAAAGAACAACGTCTCAGCAATCTACTTCAGGCATTAACGGTTGGTTGTTGCGTTGCTGCCATGCCTCTCTTAAAAAAGATTCCTACTTCTGTTCTTTGGGGATACTTTGCTTTCATGGCAATTGAAAGCTTGCCAGGAAATCAATTTTGGGAGAGGATATTGTATCTTTTTACTGCTCCAAGTCGAAGATACAAGTAAGTGTATGTTTGTATTCATGTCAAAGCTTCTATGTGGCATGTTTCTTTTCTTTTTTTTTGCCCTGTTGAGATCAACTTGGTAAATGCCATAGTTATTAATTTTGCATGAGAAATTTTTATTCCCTGTACAACCTCTCTCTCATTCTCACTTCATTGATTCCTGTTTCAGGGTGTTGGAGGAGTATCATGCAACATTTGTTGAGACAGTTCCTTTCAGAACAATTGCCTGGTTCACTGTATTCCAGACAACTTACCTGCTCCTATGTTTTGGCATAACATGGATCCCAATTGCTGGTCTCCTTTTTCCATTGTTGATTATGCTGCTTGTCCCAGTGCGCCAGTATATGCTCCCAAAGTTCTTCAAAGGAGCCCATCTGCAAGATTTAGATGCTGCAGAATATGAAGAAGCCCCTGCAGTATCTTACAACATGTCTTTTGAAGTAAGAAACCAAAACAGTTCTCTAATGAATGCACTGCTATGCTATTAAGAATCTTTTTAGATTTTTTACTGTTGTAAAACTTACCTCTTTTATTTCTGGAGATTGTCAACTAGTAGAGAGTTTGTCCCATGTGTAGTGGAGTTTTTGTAAGTGCACCAAGTTTTGCATCGGAATCTGTACAATTATGCTGCAAGCTG
This sequence comes from Gynochthodes officinalis, assembly GCA_020080225.1. Lineage (NCBI taxonomy): Eukaryota > Viridiplantae > Streptophyta > Magnoliopsida > Gentianales > Rubiaceae > Gynochthodes > Gynochthodes officinalis. The sequence continues at coordinate 28,539,540 of CM034625.1, read as the reverse complement.
GGAGATGTTATTTCATATTTTGCATTAGACATTTCATTTAATCTCAGGCTCACAATCTTTTATTTTTATATTCGTGCAGGGTCAAGAAGGTCAAGCAAGACCTGCTCCCGTTGATAGTGCTGAAATACTTGATGAAATTGTCACAAGAAGCCGTGGTGAGATCCGACATTCATATAGCCCAAGGATAAGAAGTGAAACCCCAACTTCAGTAGAAGAAGTAAAGATGGAGTACAGCCCAAGGGGTTTGTCACATAGGGCATATAGCCCTCGAGTGGATGAGCTGAGGACAGAAAGGAGTCCGAGAATGACTGGAAAAGGACTTGAGATAAAACAAACACCCAGTCCTCGTCCATCTATCCTTGGTCAAAGCAGTAATGGTTCTTCCACCTAGAAAACTTTTGTCATTCTGGTTATTTGAGTTATAAACGATTCTCGAGAGGTCTTCTAGAAGTGAATAGTTGTGATGCTTGTGAGGTATTTATTTCTGTATAACTTCTAAGAAATGTGTATGTTGCTATCCGGTGAAGGTCTATCTTGTTTTTAAAGAGTCTGGGCAGAGGACAAAATTATGATAACGAAAATATATTTATTCTACCTGTCTCTTTATGCATTGTTTTGCTCTTTTCATTCAATTTTTGTTGACAAAACAGCGTCTACAGAAGATAAGGTATCAATTAATCCAGGCACTAGCCCTTGAGCAAAAATATATATCTGCTTCATTACGCTGTCACCAGTACATTTTCAGATCATGGACATTGTAGCAATTGCGGGATGACATATTTATTGCAACCTTCGTACTTCAATTTTGCGGATTGAAAGACTTAGAGCCATCGAGTAAATTTAGCATCACTTCATTATCACGTTGTTTGTCCTATTTGGAAAAATGACTTTAATGAAAGTCGAATTATGAAACCTAACCATGCCTAAGAAAGAGAAGTCCATGGGGTCACATTTAGCTTAATATTGAAAGTAGTAACCACCCACTCCTTGTATTTCTTGCATATAATCATTGAGGGAGACTAAAAGAATAAATTTGTGATGAAAAATTTTAACATTTGTATAATAACCACCTAGAACAAGGAGCAGAGCAGACTTTATCAATTTTACCCGTTAAAGTTTGTCATGGGATATTGGAAGAGAGGGAAGGGGGCGGGAGGAGTAGTATGAATGTGTGATTGTCTTGCATTTTTCCTCCAAATGCGAGGCTAAATTGAGAATGATTATTTTCCTTTTATCTAACTGATGTGTACCTCACGGTTATAAAGAGTCAGCAATACGCGACAAGTGAAACAAGACCCAAAACTTAATTTGCGAAATTATTAGAACTGACGAATTGAAACTGATAGATGAAGCATTGCCATAGTCTAGTGTTCTATTAGATTGATAAGACTCAAAGACGCTACAAATTAGTCAAGTTTGACAACTTGTTCTTTGAAAGAACAAAAAGATTGATTCACTCAAACTCTCAAGGACGTAATGTCACAAAATCTTCTCAACGTGTATTCTTTAATTATCATGGCCGAATGACCTTTATTTATAGGATACAAGGATTGTTAAAAAGGTAATAACTAAAATCCTAATCCTAATATAATATCTAAAGGTGAAGGGGGCGGCCAAGTAGCCTTAAAACAACAAGGAAATTAAAATCATAAAGCCAAGGAGACTTGGAAGTTTGGCTCTTTAACGCTTCCTTCAAACTTACAAATTTGGTTACTGAAAATAACTCTAAATTTCGGCCATAATAAAATAAAAACCAGCAAGGGTAGCCTTTTAATTACTTAAATTCGGCCACCAATAATTAAAAATAAAACTACAAAAATTAATTAAATAGCTTGGCTTATTATCACACTAGAATTCGGTCAAGGCAAAACTAGTGTTCTTCAAGTTGGACTTGCAATAAATTAATGACTTGCAAGTTTTGGCCGCATGCTTGACGAGTTTGAATGTCGTGAACTAAACCACTTAATGGTTTCTTGAAGTTGTTTAACTCTAACTCTCACCATTGATCTCGTGATATACCTTAATGGATCAAATTCTTAGCGAGTAGATTGAATAGCTCTTGGATTCCCATCAAGTAGGTTGAACAGCTTCTGGATTCTCATCATTCCCCCTCTCCTCGAAAGGATTTGTCCTCAAATCTTCAAGATCATCATTGGGATGAAATTAATATACTTTGACCCCCTTAGGGAGTAGAAAAAATAGTTTAGCCAGGGAAAATGATAGCTTCTCTTTGAGCCACTCTCGTAATTGCATTTTACTATCAACCTTTGAAGGCTCCAAGTTTGAACCGGAGTGTGGGAAAATTGTCTCTCTCCAAACACAAAATCAAGGCTTGGAAGAGTCAAAACATCATCAACCGCTAGGGCTCCTGGTTTTGATGACCCCAATGCAATGGATTTGTCCTAATTGAGACATCGAGCTTTTCTTGTCCTCAACCTTTTTCTCTTCATTGCTAATCTGGAGTGAACTTGTATATGATAGATATTCTCCCTCTGCTCATCATTCTCCATAAGTGATTTTATGGGCACTAATGCTTCTTCTCCACTTGACGACTCTTCATCATTCACCATTGAATGCAAAGATTTCAAGGTTGAAATTGTTTCTCCCTCGACGGTATCTTTTTCACTGTCAGTTTCAGTCAGAGAAGGCATAGAATCGTTGCATTTACTGTCAGAAATCTTGTCCTCATCATCTAAGGTGATCATCACTTGTTTATTAGGACATTGGGCAGCTATATGATCTTTGCCTTGACATTTAAGGCAAATGATATCTCGACTTCTAGGGGACCATGTGGGTTGCTTTTCTTTTTTGACTTCTTTTCTCTTGGATGAGTCAGCCCAAGGTTTAGATTCACTTTTTTTGTCACCCTTTTTATCCCAATTACTCTTCTACAGAGACTTACTAGGCATGTAGCTCAGTTTTGAATTTTTCTTCTTCAATTGCCTTTTCACCTTCTCAGCCATGTGGACCATTTCTACAATTTCCAAGTAATGGTGGAGTTCAATGAAATTGGCTATTTTTGGATTCAACCCTTGCAAAAATCTAGTCATCGTCGTCTCTTTATCTTCTTCTATATTGGCTCGGATGAGTGCAGCTTCTAACTCAATGAAGTATTCGGTGATACTCTTTGAACCTTGTTGTAAGTTTTGCAACCTCTTTTACAATTCCCTATAATAATAGGATGGGACAAACCTCTTTCTCATAATTGTTTTCATTTCTTCCCAAGAGCGGACATGGCGCTCTCTATTTCTTTTCCTTAAGATGACAAGTTGATCCTACCAAATTATGGTATAGTTAGTAAATTCAATTGCTGCTAGCTTCACCTTCTTTTCTTCAGAATAATGGTGACAATCAAAGATTCTTTCAACCTTCTTTTCCCATTCTAGATATGCCTTGGGATCTTCTCTACCTTGGAAGGCTGGAATTTTCATTTTGATGCTACCTAAATTCCTATCAATTTTGTCAACTTGTTTTTGGCCTCTATGGGAAGTAGAAGCCCCGTTAGAATCTTCACTTTGATCGGAACTTGAGGAACTTTTTCTTCTAGATTTCGACTTTCTTGATGATGACTCATTGATGGATTTAACCAATTGTTCTATCTTATAGTCATTGGCTTGAAGCTTCATTTGCAAAGCATCAAGTTGGTCGGCCAAATTGGAATAACTTCGGTTTATATGTTCCATCCAATCTTTAAGGACCTTTTGTTCAATTGAAGCTACGCTTTCTTTTGACATAATTCTTGCAAATGGTTAGTACAAAAAAAGGAAAAAAAATGATATGGAAAGACGTGTAGTAAGGGTGTATATGAGTAAGCTCTCAATTATTTTTGTATGTCTCACCCATCACTTAAACAATTTCTCTCTAAGTTATTGTTTGGAACAACAATCTTTATCAACCCTTGAGGAAATTTTGACCAAGGATAGTTCAATAAGAATTTATGAATTTAAGGTATAAAGATTTAAGGAAGACAAAAATTAGGAAACTAGAAAAACTAAAATCAACTTGGAATTGGAAGCAAATATGGAAACTAAAAAGAATAGGAAACAAGACAAATCCAATTACAAAGTGGAATGGAATAAGGAAAGCTATTAAATGGAAACTAAATAAATCTGAATGGGGACTTTAAAAGGAAAGCAAATATGGAATTAAAAAGGAAAAAAAATTGGAAACTACAAGGAAACAAACAGGAAAAACTACTAAAGGAATACAACTCTAACTAGGAAACCCAATACAACTAGGAATCAATTTTTTTGCAAGTAAAATCAAATTAGGAAACAATTCTTGCAGCCCTTTTATGTAATTTTTTTTGGTCAAGAAAGGGTACAAAGGCACAGAATGGTTCGGTCAACAACAATTGCCAAGAAAGATAAGAACTTGGCTCAAGCAAAACTGCCCAAGGACAAAATTTCAGTGAAGAACTTTTCAGCCAAGATGCACCAAATTTCAGCCACAAAAGTCCAGAATTTATGTTGCCAAAATGGCACAATTCTTGAAGCAACTAAAACTGGTTGTAACAATCTAACAAAATTCAGGAACAAGACAAAAAAAATAGTACGGGTTCAGGAATTCGGAAACTTGGAGCAACTTCTTGAAGCAATTTTGTCCACAATAATTCAAGAAACAAGGAGTCAAGAACAAGAATTCAAGAAACAAGATGTTAAGAAACAAGGATGCAAGAATTCAAGAACAAAAATTCAGGAATTCAAGAATTCAAGAATTCAAGAATTCAAGAGTTGCTCTTCTCATATTCTTCTTTCTTTCTTTCTTTATTCTGGTTTGTTATATCTTCCTTTTTTTTTTCTGTTTGTTTTCTCGATTTTTTTTTGTTCACAAGTAAAGAGAAATTCACAGCAGAAATATCAACAAAAAATGCAGAAGAATTCACAAACAAAAAATACAAAGATTATGGATAGACAAGTAAGGAGTTTGGAAATTCAGGATGAACAATCTCATGCACTTTGGATTTTTTTTCCAGAAAAAAATAGGCAACGAATTTTTTTCACAAAATAAAAAAATCAAAATTATCTACACAAAAAATGGGTAGCAAGAAAAGGTTTAACCGAGTCTCGAAGACTAGGGCTAAACAACTAATTTGACTACCACAAGAAAACAGAATTTTCAGCTATAAGGAAGAATGGTATATATAGAATAGAATATCTGCAAAGTTTTGAAGTTACCTAGAGCTCTGATACTAAACTGATGTACACCTCATGGCTATAGGGAGCCAGCAATATACAACAAGCAAAACAGGACCCAAGACTTAACTTGCAAAATTGCTAGAATTGGTGGAATTGAGACCGATGGATGAAACGTTATCACAATCAAGGGTTCTACTAGATTGATAAGACTCAAAGGCGCCACAAACTAGTCAAATTTGATAAGCATGTTGTTTTTTGAAAGAACCAAGAGATTGACTCACTCAAACTCTCAAGGACGTAATGTCACAAAATCTTCTCAACTGTATTCTTTCATTATCATGGCTGAATGGCCTTTATTTTTAGGATACAAGGATTGTTAAAAAGGTAACAACTAAAATTCTAATCCTAATATAATTTCTAAAGGTGAGGGGGTGGCCAAGTAGCCTTAAAACAATAAGGAAATAAAAATCCTAAAACCAATGGGACTTGGAAGTTTGGCATTTTAAGGCTTCCTTCAAACTTACAAATTTGGTTACTAAAAATAACTCTAAATTTTGGCCATAATAAAATAAAAACCAGCAAGGGTGGCCTTTTAATTACCTAAATTCGGTCACCAATAATTAAAATAAAACTACAAAAATTAATTAAATAACTTGGCTTATTATCACACTAGAATTCAGCAAAGGCAAAACTATTGTTCTTCAAATCAGACTAGCAATAAATTAATGACTTGCAAGTCTTGGCCGCATGCTTGACGAGCCTGAATGTCTTGAATTTAACCACTTAATGGTTTCTTAAAGTTTTTTAGCTCTAACTCTCGCCATTGGCCCCGTGATATGCCTTAATGGATCAAATGCTTGGTGAGTAGGTTGAACGGCTTCTAGATTCCCATCAAGTTGGTTGAATAGCTCCCAAATTCTCATCACTAACTTGTTAAGGGATTATAATTTAGTGTTTCATTTAATATGTTTTTGCTGTTATAGATTTGTAGCTTTGCAAATATAACTTAGTTGAATATGTGTGTTGCTAATAGAAAAGTTTTAAGAAAGAGTTTAAAGGAATTCTTGTTGAACTGAACTGTACTATACATTGTAGTTTGGGACTAGATTAGGATACATTTGTTTTAAATGGATCTATACCAGTTTTAGCATAATTAGTTAAAATGTATAATTATATCTCATGCAACCTAATGGATCTATATCACGGGAAAAGGGATTAGAGATTTTGAGGTTGTTATTTGTTGGATAGCATAATGGCCTCTTTCTTCTTCTCTCTTTTATCTTTCCTAGTCCTCTACTAGATCTACATCATATGCGTCATCTTCATAAAGAAAAAAAATCAATATAAAAGATATTAGTCAAATCTATTGATAATTGGAAAATTACCAAACATCCTACAAAAGAAATCTATCATGATACAAAATGAAATTTAACTTCTGACTATACTGCCAAAATACTAGAACAAACTATAGCTCTCAACCTACAATATGAACAAATTAAACTTTTATATAAAAAAACTATTGACAAACATAGGCAAAAGTATAATTACCTCCATAATGGATTAAAGTGGGAGCCAAACCTCTTACAAGAGAAGGATTAGACATATCGCTTCTTTCTTGTTTGAGAGATTGTAGATTTTTCAATTTAATGACTTCTCATTAGGAATGGTAAAAACCAGCCTATTTGGAGGACCAGTTTATTTTGATTGTTTTCCAAATTTTATTGTCTTTATGTATGATAAAAACATATCAGATACATTAATATTAAATGTCCAAACTGCAAATTACAAAATTAAGAGTGGTTCTCTACCAGTAACAATCTTATATAAAATACAACATAAAGCTATGAATTCAGCATTTAATACAGGAGCCTTGAAGATGCTCAAAAAGGGAGAAACTATACTGTTTCAAACAGATCTAGCTAGATCTAGAATGTTCGTACCCAAACCTATCTCCTGGAACCAAGTTACTTTTCCCGAACAATGTTTATTACTAGATGTAGTACCTTCAGCCCTAGCCCAGAATGCTAGCATTTCCAATATTAGACAATTCTCTTCTAGAGCTGTTCAAATTAGGTTTGAAAGGTCTCAGAGCCAAAGGTACCATGACCCTTTAGAATCGCAATCTTCTAGGCAATTCATCCCTTCTAGACTTTCTATTTCTGGAATAACCATAAAACTTCAAGGCATCGACAACTCTGCAAGCATATTTTAGGCCAAATATATTGTCAAAATAGGAAGCAATTCTCCAGAAAATGATAGCATACCAAGATCACCTACTTATTCAACTATCACAAATACTCCAGAGGAATAGCTTAGAGAATTGTGTATGCTGAGTGTAGAATTCCAACTAGACAAACAGAGCAGTGCAACTAATATTAAAGGGGATGGTTTCTCTCCACTTTCACAGAAGAAGTAAGAAAGACAATTCAAGATATTTACTATACTATTCTCTCTAGGTTAAAGCAAAATATTACATTCGTTGAATGGTTTCAACATTATGCTGTTAACCAAGTCTTCATTATCCTTTTCAAAAAAAGAGATTTGTGCTACCAAAACTTGGTAGGTCATCGAAGAAGGCCCAGACTAGTCAGGTTTTCCACCTACAAGTTCATTTACCTCTAATTATAGATTAGTCAAAATTAAAGCTGCCTCTTTCAAACAAAGAGATGCAAGAACAATTGATCCTATAAATACTAGAGACATTCAAAGTGTTTACAAACAAAACAATTAGACCAATAAGTATCTCCAAGCCATAGGAGAATTTCTCCTCACAAGACCATCCCCTGTCACTGTATCCTCATCCACTTCATTTCCTGCAAAACCCATCTTTAAGCCCTATGAAATACCCACCAAATTGCATAAAAAAATCCAAAATAAAACCTTATTCGAGGTAGAATAGTGAATTACAAAAATAGAAAAAACCTTTACAACCCTAAAGTCGAAACAAAAATCAAATGAGCTAGGCTCAGCTTTAGTAAATCAATCTATATACGTCTTGGACAGAGGAAGCAGAACAAAAGCAAAAATTTTTGAGTTTGAGATACAGGAAGCAGAAGTTTCAAAATTAAGACATCAAGTATCTTTTAGCAAAAACCAGGTTTCCTGTTGGAAACAATTCCAAAAGCTTTACTATCCCAGGGCAAGCCATTCAAATGTTTTGGGAGAAAAGGCCAACATATTGCAAAACAATTACAATGATAATAACATTTATGAATGGAATGTAGATGGCCAATTTGAGTACAATATCATGATCATCCTTCAATAAATGACCATGGTGGCAACAACATATCAAACATCTCATGCATGTACTAATCAACTAGCTGCACATATTTTTGTTGTAGGCTTTACAGGTCAACTTAAGGGATGGTGGGACAAATATCTCAGTGCAAATGAAAAAAAAAAAATATCATGCAAGTAATTAAAGTTGACAAACAAGGAGAACTGATACTACAAGACATAGATTCAATCTCTAATGTAGTGTCTAATATTTACTATAGCAAAAACGTTTATTGATGATCTTGGAATCTTTAGAGATAGATCAATTGAACTATTAAATAATCTTAAATGCAAAAATTTATTTGATTTCAGGTTGTACAAGTATACTTTCTTCACTTGAGTCTATGCTAGGCCTTATGAAAACCAAGCCTATTGGAAAGTAAAGTTCCTTGACGTCCTACCCAAATCATTAAGGGACATGGTTAGTGATGAATTAAGAATTCAACACAATGGTGTTGGCCCATATGAACAAATTACTTACAGACAACTTACTAGTGAAATACAACAAGTGGCCTTGAAGGTCTATAAATAGAATAAAATGCTACAACAAATTGCAAAAGACATAGCTCAAAGAGGATGAGACCTCGAATGATTTTGTGAGCAATTTGATTACCAAGTTGTCATCCAACATGTAAGAGAAAACCTTATAAAACCCATAGCTCAAAATCCAAATACTTAACCTATTCATGCCACAAAAAAACTTCCACCTAAAATTTTACCCCCAGCAATGCCAAAACCACATAACGCTTCCAAACCAACATTGCCAAACAGACTTTTTCACAAATGCCATAAACTGGCCATATAACTAGGTACTCTAGGCTTAAGAAAAAAATTCAGGTGCTACAGCCCAATTAAAATGTTCTCAATTAGATTTCCAATCTCCTAAATGATTCCAGTGATGAAGAATTTGGCTATAGTGAAAATCACGTAAACTAGCTAGAGAATGATGATATAGATAACAACTCCACAGGCAGTGACATTGAAGCCGATCCAAATATAAATATTCTCACCCAAGAATAGCATTTGCTCCTCGAACTTATTGACAACCTTGATAATCTAGACTAAAAGAAACATTACCTCATCCAATTCAAAAAAAACCCTACATGACCAACCATCATCTTCATTCAATGACAACCATTATGCAAAGCATCCTATAGTTTTTAATACCTACAATTTTACAAATATCTTAAACCGTTTTCCATCTAAATTGGTAAAACCAATTACAATACCAGACCTTCAAAGTGAAATCATACAACTTAAAGCTAAAGTACGAGAAATCAAGGCTAAGCAAGATATAGAACATCTTTTTCTCCAAAGTTTACTTGATCAAAAATAGCATTCCACCAACAAAGAGAGTGCTAACTTCCTAGATACTCTACACGCACCCATTCCTCTCTTAACTGTCAACATGCCTCTTACCATTTCATCAGCTGCGATATATCAGAGATATGATGTACAAGTATAGTTGGTCATTTGAAATAATTTTTTTGGGATACAATTGCCTTATGGGATACTGGTGCTAATCTGAGTTGTATTCAAGAAGGGCTTATTCCATTGAAATTTTTTGAGAAAACCAAAGAGAGACTTTGCTTTACTAATGGCACTAGACTTCACATCTCTTACGAACCTACATATGTTGAAGTCAAATTTTCATCAGTTAGTCAAATTTTTAGTTCTTCTAGCAAAAACTTTTACTTACTCGGTCATTTTCGGTTCAAATTTTATAAGCCAGCTAGTGCTATATTATCATACTAAGAAGGGATTTATTCTACAAAAGTTTGGAGATAATGTCCTCCTTCCCTTTGTCAAGTAATTGGTGTACAAAGAGCTCAATCCATTGATAAATAAAACAAACTAGATTAATTTTCTCAAGAAAGAAATACAATATCGTAGAATTAAAGAATAGTTTCAACAACAAACAATTCAAAATCGTATCAATCAACTACAACAACATATCGAGGAACAAATATGTGTAGAAATCCTTGTAGCTTTTTGGAAGAGAAAACTACACATAGTCCATCTTCCTTATGAAAAGGATTTTGACGAACGCAATATCCTAACAAAAGCAAGATCTATCCAGATAAATCAAGAACTATTGCAACATTGTCAAAAAAAGGTTTCAGACCTCTTTCAAAAAGGAATTATTAGCCAAAGCCAATTGCCCACTCTAGAGTTGTCCTACTTTCTATGTAACAAAAGTTTAGAAATTGAAAGATGAGTACCACGATTGGTTATTAATTACAAACTTTTAACATAGCCTTGAGGTGAATCCAGTATCCAATTTGAAATAAGAAGGATCCCTTTCAAAGACTATATGCTGCAAATTTTTTCTCAAGGTTCAACATGAAATCAAGCTTCTAGCAAATTCAAATTTATCCTTTTGAAGGATATAAGACTGCTTTTATAGTTCCCTTTGGCCACTTTGCATGGAATGTGATGCCCTTTAGCTTGAAGAATGATTTATTTGAGTTCTAACGGATAATGATTGATATTTTCATGTATACTCACCTTTCATGATTGTTTACATTGATGATGACCTGGTATTTTTCTAAAAACATAGAACAACACTTCAAGTACCTTAACACTTTTCTCCAGGTAGTCAAAACTATTGGGCTAGTTGTGTCCCAGAAAAAAATAGTCTATTCCAGATCAAAATTCACTTTCTTGATCATTATATGTACGAAGGTACAATTACCCCTATAGAAAGATCTATTCAGCTTGCTAACAAATTTCGTGACCAAATTATAGACAAACAACAATTACAGAGATTTCTAGGATGCCTCAGTTATGTTGCAGACTTTATTCCTGACCTGAACACCCTTATTGATAGGATTCAAAATTTGTATATTTATTGTTCATATTTCCCTTTCATACTTTCCCCAATTTTAGGATTATTCTATGTTGAATTTAATTGGTTTGGTTATATTTTTGTTTTAAATGTTGAAAATGAAGATTTGGGAAAAAAGTGGGATAGGAAGCAATGTTTTTGAACTGAATTTGTGACGAGTGTGAACAGAAGATTTCATTCCACTAGGTGTGGGCATGTTTAGTAGATCAGAATCACAACCAAAAAACTTCCTGGTGCAAGACGTGGGGACACCTAACCAATTGATAAGCTAGGTGAATTTTGAACAAAAAGGAAGCTTATGGATGATTGATCGTAAGAAGGAAAGAGGGTTAGAATGCAGCAAAAGCCTAGAAAACATGACTTTTATTTTAGTTAGGAATATTTTCTATTTTGTTTATCTTTCCTTTTTAGATTAGAATTTGGTTATTAGAAATCTTTTTAGAATTGTTATTCTTACCATATTTTTAGAGGTTATCTTTCTTATAAAAAGAAACCCTAGAGGCTTCTAAATAAATCATCACGCCTCTATCAACAAAAACATGTGGTCCTCATCTTCATCTTTAGGGGTTGGAAATCTTTCAAGAAAATTCAAGGAATCGTGTTAGCCACCATAAATGGCTAAACACTATTGTTAGGAATTTTGAACAAAAAGGAAGCTAATGGGTGATTGATCGCAAGAAGGAAAGAGGGTCAGACTGCAGCAAAAGCCTAGAAACAAGACTTTTATTTTAGTTACGAATATTTTCTATTTTGTTTATCTTTCCTTTTTAGATTAGAATTTGGTTATTAGAAATCCCTTTAGAATTGTTATTCTTATCATATTTTTAGAAGTTATCTTTCTTATAAAAAGAAACCCTAGAGGCTCCTAAATAAATCATCACGCCTCTATCAACAAAAACATATTGTCCTCATCTTCATCTTTAGGGGTTGGAAATCTTTCAAGAAAATTCAAGAAATCATGTTAGCCACCATAAATGGCTAAACACTATTGTCTGATTCAAAAGATATTTTGGTATTTTGATTTCAATTATTATCACTTTGAAGTTTTGTGCTTAATTTATATTTTTTTGGCTCTAATTCAAGTACTTTTTGATTCTTGATTTATTTTCTATGAATGATTGATGTTGGTTAGAATGACAAATTAATTCTTCATCTTTTATTTTATTGCTATCCACGAGTTCAGTGATCCGTAATTGTTATGAATGAATGGTACAAGTTGGAACTAGGTTAATTATGTTTATTAATCAAAATAGGCATGTTTAACGTAGGGGAATCAACGGGACAAAATTAATTAATTGCAACTATCTCAATTATTTAATTTTGGTTTAACTATTTTCATCGGTCTTAATGCTATAATTACTTTGATATGGAACGCTATTGTGCCTAGTCAGTTAATGATAAGTTTTTGTTTTGGATGTTTGGTTCAATCAATTATTTTAGAAAAATAAAAGGTTTATTATGGCTATCCTAATAAGTTTTCGATAAGTCTTGGATGCTGGGTTTAGTCTCCAATAAGTCTTCAAGTTAAATATTTGAATTTGCAAGATAATTATTCATAACCTATAATCAGTGATGCAATTGAATGAAATCAAACCCTTGGATAAGATGCTCAGTAAATTAGACTTGGTTCTTTATTTTCTGTTTAATTATTTATTTTAATTGTTTGTTAGAATTTAGTTAAGTAGTTATTCGCTCTAAAATCCCCCAATTATATTTTCACTTGTGTCAAACTTAGAAACTATACTATTGGTTCCTTAAGGACTTGACTTGATATATTATCACTGCAAAATCAATTTGTAGTCTTTAGGGATCAGTGATTAATTTTGCGGGTTTCGACAAACGCGTCAAAATTTTAGCACTGTTGTCGGGGATATATTTAGTTTCTTAGTTTTGAATATTTATTTTTGCCAATAGTTTTTTGTCTTTGTATGACCTGTTCTTCTAAAAAAGGTGAACTAGAACACAATATTGAGATTGAGAAGACTGCACGTCAACTAAAAAAAGGGACTAGACAAAGATAAGGTGGCTCATCTTCAAGGGTGAATATAGAAGAGGATACAATAGATTGTGAGATAGTTGAACTTCAAGAAGCAGAAATGTGACACAAAACATTAAAGGAGCTGGCTGCTCCAATTTTAAGCCAACAACCCTTTTGCATACAATTTTCTACTTTAGATGTTGGTTTTGAATTAAAATCTGGTTTAATTCATTTACTGCCAACTCTTTGTGGTCTTGCAGGTGAAGACCCACGTAAGCACTTAAAAGAGTTCCATCTTGTCTGTTCGACTATGAAGCCTCAGGGTGTGTCTGAAAAACATATCAAATCAAGGGCTTTTCCTTTCTCTTTGCGAGACAAGGCAAAAGACTGGCTTTATTATTTTCCTTCCAGTTCAATCACATCGTGGGATGAAATGAAAAGATTGTTCTTAGAAAAATTCTTCATTGCATTCTGAGCTGCAAATATTAGAAAGGAGATATGTGGGATATGACAATTTAGTGAGAAACATTATATGAGTATTGGGAAAGGTTTAAGCAATTATGTGTTAACTATCCCCACGATCAAATTCTCGACCAACTCTTTATCTAATATTATTATTACCAATGGCTATGAGTATGGTGGATGTAGCAAGTGGCAAAGCTTTAGTGAATAAGACACCAAAAACAGTTAGACAGTTGATTTCCAACATGGCAGAAATTTCTCAACTATTTGGAACCAAGATTGATGGAATTCTTTAGTGAGTTATTGAGGTAGATACTTTTGACTTTAATAATCAAAATTTTTATCTAACTACTATGGTTCGACAATTGGCTATAGGTCAATTACAAACTGCTAGACTTTGTGAAATATGCTCATTGTCTGGATATCCAATAGACATGTGTCCTATAGTACAAAAAGTTTCTTACCAACATATTAATGCAGTAGGAGGGTTTCTTTGTCAATCTCAATGGAGATATGATCCATATTCTAATACTTATAATCCTAGATGGAGGGATCATCCAAATTTTAGTTATAGGAACCAAGGAACACAACCACAATATAATCCCCAATCTTACAAGGAGCAACCTCTACCATCAATTCAATTTTCAAGTTCAGGTATGTCTTTGGATGAAATTGTTAAAGCCCTTGCTACTAAAACTTAAAAATTTCAATAGGAAATAGGGGCTAGTATTCAAGAAACAAGGGCTAGCATTTAAGAGACAAAGGCTAGCATTCAAGAGATGAGAGCTAGTATTCATAATTTGAAAAACCAAATTACACAGTTAGCTACATCTATTAGCCAGCTGGAAGTACAAATTTTGGAAAACTTCATTCACAAATAGTGTTGAATCTAAGAGAAAATGCAAGTATAATTGTGCTAAGAAGTGGGAAGGAAATTAATGCAGATCCAAATCCACCAGAAAAGGCAAAGGATGAGGAGGGAAAGAAGAAAGAAGGAGAAGTCACACTTGAGTCTCCAACAAAGGTAACCTCTTCTCATTTTAAACCAACCACTTCTAACACAATTGTTCCACCTTTTCCTTGCAAATTGGCCAAATCAAGGCAGGAGGAATATCAAAAGGAGATTTTAGAAACTTTTAGAAGGGTGGAAGTGAAAATACCATTGTTGTCTGCTATTAAGCAAATTCCAAAATATGCTAAATTTTTTGGAGTTATGCATAAATAAAAGGAAGCTAAAAGGAGATGAAAAGCTAAAGGTAGGGGAGAATGTGTCTGCCATAATTAAAAGAAGAACTCTACTATAAAAATGCAAGGACCCTGGTATGTTCACAATCCCTTGTGTGATAGGTAATAAGAAATAGAGCGTGCCATGCGTGATCTAGGAGCATCCATTAATGTTATGCTTTATTCAATTTTCAATACCTTAAATTTGGGTCCTTTGAAAAAGAATATGATAGTGATTTAACTTACAGATTGTTCTAATACCTACCTAGAAGGGGTTGTTGAAGACATTTTGGTGTAGGTTAATGAACTTATTTTTCCAGTGCATTTTTACATTTTGAAAATGGAGGAAGATACCACAACAAGTTTAGCCGCAATTTTATTATGAAGACCCTTTATGAAAAAGGCCAAAACAAACATAGATGTGGATGAGGGTACTTTCTTTGTGGAATTTGACAGAGAGATTATTAAATTTAATATTTTTGATGGATTCAAATACCCTAATGAGTCCCATTTAGTTTATTCTATTAACGTTGTTAATTCAATTGTGCAGAATATTTTCGAAGAAAAAGGAAATATGAATCAAGTTGGATTGAATGCATAATTGAAAATGAATGAGGAAGCAGTGGTAGCTTGTGTAAAATTAGTAAGGAAAATGCCAGTGTGGTCCAAGCAACTAATAAAATTAACAACTTGAGAAGATAGAGGACATCGAGCATAACAACGATAAACAATTGTGCTACTTGGGAGGCAACCTAAGAATTGATTTATTTTTTTTTCTAGTCATTAGTTGAATTTAGTTATTATTTTTGTTTACTTATTTGGTGTAGTAAAATAAGTAATTTTCGGTTTTGACTAGAAGACTTTATTTTATAAGGCATGCCCACGCCTTAAGAAAAGTAGTCTTCTGTTTCAAAGACTTAAATATGAAATTATTGGACAGAAGATTTTCTTTCATAAGGTGTGCCCATGCGTTATACATTCGAGTCTTCTACCCACTTGACATATTTTTGACTTTTTTTTCTTGCATTTTTGTTTTTATATTTCCCTTTTGTGTTTGAATAAGAGATTAATTCAAAGTTAATGGATTGATGAGTTGATGAATTCTATCATTTTCAGCTTCTAGTTTTTGAAAGAGTTGGTTGAAATATATGTGCTAAACATTTGTAATCTAGGTGAGAAGAATTCAAACAATATTGGTTTGTAATGTGTAACTTCATTGGAAATGTATTTTAAAAGAAAACATGTTGTAGTATAGCCAAATATGGCATGATTTTGTGCATTTTCACTGTAGTTATTTTTACTTCTTAACTTTCATGTAGTCGTATGTAGTGCACCATGTTATCATGTGATGGAAATTTTTGTTTCAATTCAAAATTTTCTTTTTTCTAGTCCTAATTTGTTTTATTTCTACCAAACTTTCACACTTTTTGTTGGTGCTTTGATGTCTTGAACTTTTGTTAACTCATTAATCTTTTCATTTTTTTCTTCAATCTTTATTGGGATATTAGAATTATGGTGGTTTATGGTAATATGAATGAGGAAAGTGACTAGGTTATGGAGTGATTTTTATTTGCATTACATTGTTTTATCTTTTTGAACTTATTGTGTTCTTATCCCAAATTCTTGCCTACTCTATTTTTCCACTATAATTTGCGACTGAGATTCAACGATTAAGTTTGGGAGTGTCATTTACCTTATTATTTATTATTTTCTTCTATGATTTGTGGGTACTCATCATCATAACTACGAGTATTTTTGATTTTCAATTTATGTTGACACTCTCGACCATATCAAAAGAAAGTGTGACCTTCTTCCCCATAGATGTTTCGTCCCCTATGTTTGCAATTCAAGGAAGTTATTTTGCTCCTTTATCTTTATATTTTCATTACTTCTTGTGAATATGAGCTTATTTTTCGTACATTGGGGACAATATATGATTTAGGTATGGGAGAGGGTTCTTGTGCTTTAATGAGGAAATTGTTTCATTATTTAGATGTTTATTTCCAATTTTCTTAAAAAAAATCTAAAACAAAATAATTTTGAAAAAGTTTTTTCAAGTATGCCTAACATTGAGTGTTTTTTTTAGAATCTTGGACTCTCTTTTGATACTTGTTTAGAATAATTTTGAGTTAATATGCATCAGTAGTTTGAGTTTGGAATGCATGAAAGAGACAAGTATAATTAACTTTTTGTTTTGAAAGGTTTGAGCATCTTGTTGGTTTTAATGATTTGGATAAGAATATGCAAGATTTGATACGTTTGAACACTTCTTTGGGCATTTGAGCTTAAGAACATTTTTTTTTCTTGCTCTCATTTTATTTGTGGAGTGTTGTTAAATATGGTGTGTTTATTCTAGAACTTTCTTTGTTATGCATATTGAGACTACATTTATGAATTCATGCTATGAAATGATAAGGGCACTTAGGTTTAGCCAACTTAAACTTTCTAAAAACTCTACCTCCATTACGTATATCCTTAGATAGCCAATTTTGAGCTTAAATCTTTTTTGCTTTGACACCTTATTGTGTTGCCTTAAATCTTTTGTCTTTGTTTACCATTGTTGAACCCATTGTCAAGAATATGTGAGAATGAATTGCATAATAAACACCTTGATGGATACAAGTAAAAAAAAAAAAGCAAAAAAAAAAAAAAAGAAAAAAAAATGAAAAAGTGTGAAAAAAGGAAAAGTAGTGGAAATTATCCCCTATGAATATGAAGATTGGATAAGTTAAGTATTCTCAATTGTATAAAAAAAGTCCAATTATGTTATGTAATTGCAAAAAGGGGATGACTGTTTCTTAAAATGAAGAAAGGTGGATATAATGTGCTACCAATGTTGTTTTTGTGAATCATACAAGGAAGTTCATACATACCTTGATTTGTGTAACTTAAAATTTCCTTCTTTTTTCTGTCTTTACCTAAACCCCGCTATAACCCTTGTAAAGACCCTTTGATTCTTGTATGAATTCATGTTTATCTAGTGGTGGAGATGTGATATACGAGCAAGCCTATGGTAATGAGTTTTTATATTTGATGTGAGTGCTAAATGAGACCGTTAAACACTTTCAGTGTATAGAGTGCAACCTATGAGGGGGTATCTAATTTTGTTGCATTTGATTTCAATGAAATTGATGAGATGCGTTTGTTTTGTTTAGAAAAATCATGCTATGAATACTTGTTCTCTCTATTTTTATTCCAACTTGGATTTCTAATGTGTAATCACTTTGAGTTATTTGTGAATGAGTTGAAAGAGAGGAAATGATGAAGAAAAGATAATGGATATGTTGATCTAGAGCATGCTTGAGGACAAGCATGGCATAGGTGTGGGGGAATTTGATAGGATTCAAAATGTGTATATTAATTGTTCATACTTCCCCCAATTTTAGGATGATTCTTTGTTGAATTTGATTTGTTTGCTTATATTTTTGTTTGAGATGTTGAAAATGAAGATTTGGAGAAAAGTGAGGTAGGAAGCAATGTTTTTGAACTGAATTTGTGAAAAGTGTGATCAGAAGACTTTATTTCGCTAGGCGTGGGCATGTTTAGTAGATCAGAATCTCAACTAGAAGACTTCTTGATGCAAGACGTGGGCATGCTTAACAAACTGATAAGTTGGGTGAATTTTGAATAAAAAGAAAGCTTATGGGTGATTGATTACAAGAAGGAAAGAGGTTTAGATTGTAGCAAAAACTTACAAGACAAGACTTTTATTTTAGTTAGGAATATTTTTTATTTTGTTTATCTTTCCTTTTTAGATTAGAATTTGGTTTTTAGAAATTCCTTTAAAATTGGTATTTTTAACATATTTTTAGAAGTTATTTTTCTTATAAAATGTAACCCTAAGACACCTAAATAAATCATCACACCTCCATCAACAAAACATATTCCTCGTCTTTATCTTTAGGGTTAGAATTCTTTCAAGAAAATTCAAAGAGTCATGTTGGTCATCATGAGTGGCTAAACACTATTTTTCGATTCAAAGGATATTTTGATTTCAATTGTTATCACTGTGAGGTTTTGTGCTTAATTGATATTTCTTGCATATATTTTAAGTACTTGTTGATTCTTAATTTATTTTATATGAATGATTGATGTCGGTTAATCTAACAAATTAATCGTTCATCTTTTGTTCTGTTGCTATCTATGAGTTCAGTGATATGTAATTGTCATGAATGAGTAGTACAAGTAACAACTTGGTTAATTATGTTTATTAATCAAAATATGCATGTTTAACATAAGGGAATCAATGGGATAAGATTAATTAATTGCAACTATCTCAATTATTTAATATTGGTTAACTAATTTCATTGATCTTAATGCTATCATTAATTTGATATAGAATGCTATTGTGCCTAGTCAGTTAATGATAAGTTTTGATTTGGATGCTAGATTCGGTCAATTATTTTAGGAAAATCGAAGGTTTATTATAGCTATCCTAATAACTTTTCAAGTTAAATATTTGAATTTGCAAGATAATTATTTGTAACAAGATAATGATTCGTAACTTGTGATTAGTGATGCAATTGAATGAAATCATACCCTTGGAACAGATGCTAGATAAATTAGACTTTATTCTTTATTTCCTATTTAATTATTTATTTTACTTGTTTGCTAAAATTTAGTTAAGTAGTTATTCACACCAAAATCGCCCCAATTTTATTTTTACTTGTGTCAAGAGTTAGAAACTATACTGTTGGTTTCCTTGGAATTTGACCTGATCCACTATCACTGCAAAATTAGTTTGTAGTTGCTAGAGATTAGTGATTAATTTGACAGGTTTTGACAAACTTGTCACTTATCAAACCTCTCCATAACAGACTTAGAAAGACACCATCACCATGGATCAATATACATACTGCCATAGTTAAAGAACTAAAACAACAGGTTAAAACACTACCTTGCTTGGTCTTACCTGACCCAAACCAATAGGTTAAAATAAATGATAGAACTTTGAAATATTGGCTTTAAATTATGTGAATTATTTTATTTTAAATTAAAGGGTAAATGACATCTACTACCTCTGTGGTTTGTAGAAACTACTAATCAAATCCTGAGATTTGAAAAAAAATTACCAATACCCCCTAAAATTTGATTTCATAACATTTAGCTCCCTACCGTTAGTTGACTAACATTGACTATTGACTTTTGACCAAGTCAATGGTGAATTTGTTGAAAAAAGTGCATGTGCGTTCATGTTTTTTCCATTGCGTGCGAGTCATGTGTGACTTCGGTGTGATATTTGGTACTGACGTGCGAGCTACTTGGCTTTCTTCACTACTAAGGATCTGGTCTGTGTGAAGAAGAAAAAGTAGGTGTGGGTTGGGGGGTTGGCTTCTGGTCATCGATTGATGTCTGTGGGTGGCTCTGTGGTGTGGGATTCGGATATGGAGGAGTTGGTGCAGCAGCGCCAGCTGTCTACGATGGAGGGAAGAAAGGTTAAGTTGGTTCAATAGGATGTTTAGGTTGGCCACGATGAGGGATAGCGCAGCCTTCTTGGGCAGATTTTTGGAGCTAAGCATGCTAACTTTCAGGGCCCGAGGAGTACGATGAAAGATGTGTGGCCGATTAACAATCAGTTTGTTGTGCGTGAGCTGGGGATGAATTTTTTCTAGTTTGTGTTCAAGACTGTGGAGGATAGAAGAAAGGTTTTGGCAGGGTAAGGGTGGACATATGATCGCCAATATTTGGTGTTGAGAGAGTGGGATCCGTCGGTTTCATTTCTAGATAGGGACTTCCTGAGGGTGCAACTTGGGTTTAGGTTTGGAACTTGGCCCCTCATTGGATTTCCAAAGAGATGGGGTACAGATTGGGGCTCCATTCTCGCAGCTACATGAAGTGTTTATACCTGAGGGAGGTGGCGTGCATAGCAAGCATATGAAATTGCTTGTTTCGATTGATCTCATGCAGTCTTTACTTCGTGGAACCAAGGTGAGTTTTCTTGATACCTCTAGCTGCGTTTGGTTTCAATACGAGTTCCTTGTTGCGTTTTACAATTACTGTGGCCGTGTGGGGCATGCTGCAAATTTGTGTGCTACTCGTAGTGAGGATTTGAGTGATAATCATTTTGTGGAAGGTCAATTTGGAGACTGGATTCGTGCGGGACTTGGTTTTATTAGAGGAAGGAATAAGAGGGTTTTGTCGGGGGGAGGGGAGAAATCAGAGGTCGGGGGCTTAAGGAAGTGGAGCTCATGTGGATGAATCTCAGCTGTGTGAGAAGGTGATGTTTTCTGATCCAATGCTCCCACATGTGCAGGGAGAGGTGGCGGTAAGGAAGGCTGTTAGGTCTATGCAAACGGCTTTGTTGCATTTAGAGGAGTAAGAGAGGGTGAATGTTCCGGTTGCTCAGCTTGGAGCTTCAGAGTTGGGTTGTTTGCAGCCACCGAAGGTTTAGTCATGCGAGTTGCTGAAGCAGCCTGCTCTCTCACTCTTGGAGTTTGTTGCGGTAGATGAGGTAAACCAAGTGGAATATCCCTCAGCCTTGGAGTTTGTGGCAGATGCTAAGGACAATCAAGTGCTTGTTCATGTTGGTTTGCTACCATTGGACCATATTAATCAGCATATTCCTTCTCCCAATTTGAATCATGAAGTGTTGGTGTCATGGGACTAGAATTATCAGCTCTCTCATTTGGCCAATTTGGGTGATTTTGGGATTGCCACCGCATGTCAAGTGAATGCTCAAGCTGCCTTTCCTTTATTGGCTCACAAGCTGCCTAGGTGGAGGCGACTACATGGTCGATTGAGGTCCATTTCGAGTGAAGACTTAAGCAGGATGCTGTGTTTGAGGGAGAAGCTTGAGTGGCATTCAATGAAGCTAGGCGAGTATGATGATCAAGCTGTGAAGAAATCTAAACAAGTTGCTCAACATCAAGTGTTGATTTAGGACTCTGTGGTGAAGGGGACCAGCCCCCATTGGTCCCAAGCCATTCAATGAAGATTGGGGTGTGTAATTGTCGAGGCTTGGGTGTAGCTTTTACAATTTCCCAATTGAGGGAGTCTATCATATCCTAGTATCCAGAGGTACTTTTTTTTTTCAGAAACTAAACAAAAAACTGCTTTTGTTGAGAAGGTTGTTAGGCAATTGAAGTTTGAAGATAGGTGGAGGTATATTGAGCTTGAAGGCACCCGAGGGGGGTTGTTGATTTGTTGGGCGCCGTAGGTTTTAGTTATGAATGTAATTACTACTTCCTTTTGTGTACATATGCAATACAAACTTGAGGGTGATGCGATTATGGGGTGGGCTATTTTTGTTTATGCAAGTACTGATTATGTGATGAGAGAGCTTCAATGGAGTTATTTGGAAAATAAGAGGGAAAATTAGGGAGATTGGTGGGTTATGGGTAGGGATTTTAATGATATAGTGTACCTACATGAGAAAAGAGGGTTGGAGGGGGGGGGGGGGTGGGGAAGAGCTAGAACTGAGCAAAGCTGTGAGTCTTTCAAACGTTTTATACAAAGGTTGGAGATGGTGGATCTTGGGTATGTCGATAGTCCATATACTTGGAGTAATAATAGAGTTGGTGAGGGTTTTGTTGAGGAACGTTTGGATAGATTCTTTGTTTCACCAATGTGGAGGTTGCGATTTTTGATTGCTAGGGTACTTCATTGTGCCAAGCAAGCTTCGAATCATTCTTTTCTTCTTTTAGAGATGGATCCTAAGAAGCAAAAGTTTCATGGTCGATTCATCTTTGATAGAAGATGGATTAAAAAATCGGATCTCCAAGAAATAGTGGTGGCGGCATGGAATAGAGAAAATGGGGAAATGAGAAAATATTTATTAACTTCTAAGATTGCTGAATGCAGGCTAAAGCTATTGAAGTGGAGCTTCAATTTAGGGAATAATTCTGTTAGGAAGATCAAAGTTCAAGCTCAAATGGAGGCTATGAGTAGGGATGGGGGAGATACGGATTGGAGAATATGGAATGTGCTCAAGCATCAACTTCGATATGAGTATAAGGAGAAAGAGAGATATTGGCAGCAGAAGTCAAGGAATCAATGGTTGAAGGAAGGAGATAGCAATTCTAAATTTTTCCATGCTTCTACTATTCAGAGGAGGAAGAGGAATAATATTGAAAGCTTGATAACAATTGAGAGGAGGGGGTGTGTAACTAAAAGGGCGTTAGAAGAGGAAATTGTGGGTTATTTTGACAAGTTATATGCTTCGAGTCAACTAGTTCAATCTCATTTTTTGCTGGAAGGGTTACCTCAATCTGTCACCTGAGCTATGAATAGAAGACTGATGAGACCTGTGGAGGAAGTGGAAATTAAAGTGACCCTATTCCAAATGAATCCCAATAAAGCTCCTGGACCGAATGGTATGACTCTTTTATTTTTCCAAACTTATTGGAGTGAGGTTAAACTTGATATTATTAATGCTGTGAAGAAGTTTTTCCAAAGTAAGAAATTGCTTAGGAAACTCAATCATACTTTGATTACTTTGATACCAAAAGTCCAATCACCAGTGTCGGTCTCACAATATAGACCCGGTAGCTTGTGTAATGTGGTCTATAAGATTACATCTAAAATTTTGGCAGAACGAATTAAGCTGTGCCTTAATAGGTGTATTAGTAAAAATCAATCAGCATTTATTCCTGGGTGTCAAATTCTTAACAATGTGCTTATAGCTCATGAGAGTGTTCCTACTTTGAATTCAATAAGGCAAGGAAGGAAAGGGTACATGGCAGTGAAGATAGATATGGCCAAAGCTTATGATAGGGTGGAGTGGCGTTTTTTAAAGTAGGTCATGACAAAAATGGGGTTTGCTTGGGGAGTGATAATGTGGATTAGGCAATGCCTTTGTACTAGCACTTTATCCATTAATATTAATGGGGAACCATGTGGCTACATTAAGCCAACTCGAGGTATTCGGCAAGGGGATCCTCTTTCACCTTATTTGTTCCTTATCATTTCAGAGGTGTTATCTCATCTTATTACACGTGCTAGTGACTGTGGGGACTATAAGGGAATGATAGCTAGTAGGAATGGCTCTATCATTACACATTTGTTTTTTGCTAATAATTCTTTGTTGTTCTGTGAGGCAGATGTCCATCAAGCTCAGGTTTTATAGGCTATTCTTCATCAGTATAGTCAATGTTCAGGCCAAGCAATTAATTTACACAAGTCTTCAGTGTTTTTTAGTCATAATGTCGGCTGGGCAGCACGGAGTGAGATTTGTCAAATCATTGGGTTGTGGGGGAGGGGGGGAGGGGAGGGGAGATGAAGGAACAATCTAATACTCACTATCTAGAGCTTCTTATGAGGATTGGCAGGTCAAAAAGTGAGGTATTTAAATTTATCATTTAGAAAGTGCAGCAACGAATCCAGAATTGGAAGACTCAGTTTTTGAGTTTGGCAGGCAAGGAAACTCTCATCAAATCAGTGGTGAATGCTTTACCAACATATATGATCAGATGTTTTAAGCTTCCAGTGGGAGTATGTAAGGAAATTTTTCATATTACGGTGAATTTTGGTGGGGTGCACGAAAGGATGCAAGGCAGAAAATTCATTGGAAAAGGTGGCAAGAGCTTACTAAGGCAAATGAGGAGGGAGGATGGGGCTTTCAGGATCTTCAACTATTCAATGATGCTTTGCTCACTAAACAATTGTTAGTAGTAGAGAGGAAAAATGCGTTTTGGTTGTGGAAGGGGTGGATGGGGACAAGAAGACTACTGCAAGGTATGAAGCCAGGCTCTTGTGATAATGAGTATTCAATCTGGTCAGCATATCATACACTGCAGCAGGAAGGACAATATGCAGATCAACAACTTGAATGCAATAATGCAAGAGGGCGAAGGCATTGTATGTGAATAGCCACTTGGAAGCTGAAGGTGACAGCTAAGGTCAAGCATTTTATATGGTGATGTTGCCACAAAATTTTGCCATTAAATGCCAAGCTGTACCAAAGGAAAATGCAGGTGGAGCCTTCATGCCCACTGTGTGGCGAAAAGGATGAAATGATGGAGCATATGGTGTTTAATTGTTTTCGAGCCAAAACCATTTGGCAGTTGGCTCGTATAGACCGGGCTAAGCTGAGCCGGCAATAGGACATCTTTCAGCAATGGTGGCAAGATTTATGCTCTAGGCAAAGAGAGGGTACTTGGAAGGAGCGAGTATAGTTTACAGCTTACATTATGTGAATGATATGGAAGAGCCGGAATGTTTGGGGTTTTCAGCAACAATGGATGGACGCGAAGGATATAGTAGAGATGGCGAGGCATGCTTGGTTGGAGTTTTCGGAAGAAAATATGAATTAGCTAGGATCAGGTGGTAGATCAGTGGCTAACGAGTAAATAATGGGTGCCATTGTATAGAAGGTGGAACATGACAATGATGTAGTCGATAGTTTGATTGGGGGATTTATTCTTTTGCTAACTGTCCCTCATATTTTGCCTGTCACGCATTTTTGTGGGATGAAGATTAGTAGGTTGACCTGTGGTCAATTAGTCTTAGCCAAACTGAGAGCTAAGAAGAGTCCAATATTGGAGGACATTGTTTGTGAAGGTTAACTTTTAAGAGTTAATGCAATTATCGATCTTGGAAAAAAAATAGTGAATTTGTTTGAAATTCCTAAACTACCCTTCAAACTATAATATTTGAATTACATTTAACCTTTTGAGGTTTGTTTTAATTACAAAAAGAACCTTGAGGTTTAACAAAATAGGTCCCTCTCTACTTTTCTCTTATTTAATTAGTGTTACGAAAAAGATTAATAGCAACTACTGATAAACAAAATTTGGATACAATTTAGATAATTTTCTACAAAATTTAATAATATGACATCTTACCAAAATAGATATAAGGTTTAGATGTTTTATTATGCTTATTTTTTCATTTCCATTCAAAAAATTTAAGTTTAGTCTAATAAATATAATTCTTAGTTTTAAGACTATTACATCAAATCAAAATAACTAAAATAATTCTTAATTTTATGACTGTTACATCAAATTCTAATAACTAAAAAAAACTACAAGAGATTTAAATAAATAATTATCTTTTAAAAGTTTATAGAGATGCACAAATAATAAAATCATTTAATCATTTAATCATGTAAAGGGACAATAGTAATAGACTAATATTGAGGTATAATAAGAAATTTAGAAAATAAGTTTTTCAAATTTGAAGATGATGAAATAGTAATATGGTAAAAAAATATTAATTTAACTATTTAGTTTTCAAAAATTCTAAAGGTACATATTGATATTATATTCTTATTACTTTTTCAATTTATTGGTTTATGATATAAAATACGAATATAAAATTATTCTTCAAGAAAAGAAAAGAAAAAGAAAATAAGAATATAAAATAAAGAAGTAAAAGTTATTAAATTTTATTTAATAAAGTTTTAAAACTTTTATGGTCATTTTGTAATTAGAAAAAACCTCAAGGGAGTAAATGTTATTTTTTAGACTGGTTTTTTCATCTTTTTACTTATTTCGTTAGTTAACTTTAATGGTCGTAAGGTCAAAGGGGTTATTGGTAGTTTATCCAAATCTCGAAATTCGATTGGTAGTTTCTACAAACCACAGGGGTAGTAGATGTAATTTACCCAAAGAACTAATTAGGGTCTTATTTGTTGCAAAAAAAAAAAAAAACAAAACAAAAGCTTCTAACATTTCAAAAAATTCTGTACAACCATGTGACAATTAACTTGAGACTTGGAGACAATCATATGGATACCATAGAGGCAAGGCTGTGCTGGTTTTGTTGGTAGTTCAACAATCAACAATCTTCACAAGAAAATTCTAACGCTACTGATAAGGTAAAATCATTTACTACCGGTTTGATATCACTTCGTAAGGATCCTTAGAGGAAATAAAAAATTTTAAATTTCCGCTACGTGTTGTATTTGATTTCCTACAATGGTATCAGAACCACTTATAAAGGCTCAAATTGGTTTTATGTGAAAACATATTTATTTTCTTAAATTGTTTATGAATAAGCATGCTGAATTTGGATATATGAACATACTTGATGTAATCTGAATTTTAACTAAACATATATGATATGTTTATGTTTATTAAATCAATTTAGGGTTTTTATTTAATGTTTTACTGTTGGATTCCAATAATATAGGATATATATATGTGATATATATGTGAATATGCATGGAAGAGCCAAGATTCGATTTTTTTGGAATTTTGGCTAGTTTCAGTTTTTCAAAATCTTCGTGAGCTTTCAATTTTGATAAATTTTATTAAAAGCTGAAAATAATATGTGTTGAATCATATTGAGGCCAAATTATGTATATGATGTATAAGGTTGGCTTCGGATTTTATCAAGAAAATTTATCAAGTTCGGTTTTCTGTTTTGGCTAGCTTTTGGGTTTCAAAATTTTATGGTTAGTTAGGCTTCAATTTTTTTTTAATTGTTGAGGCCAAAATCAATATGAGATATATATGTGATATATATGTAATATTAAGGCCAAATTATATATGTGATATATAATTGTTCCGGTTTGAAAGTATCAAATTTTCTAAAAATTTTGATGGTTTCATTTTGCTGAATTTTGACTGGTTCAAATTTTCTAAATTTTTTTCTGGTTCAGATTTTTGGGGAGTTAGATGTGAAAAGAATTTACAACCAGAAAATAGAGCAAGGCATGACACGCAGGTCATATTTAAAACCAATACAAACTTTATCCAATTACATTGGGTTTAGGGCTATAACTATGCACTATATGCAAATATCACATAATGTGCATGTCACATATAATTTTCATTAATATTTAACACTTAAATATATTAATCTAATTAATTTACGACAATTATTGTTAAATCAAATGTTAGGGTTTTGAATAATATACTACGCATGAATAGATTTCAATCAACACTTGATCATTTATTAGGGTTTCAGGTATCAACTCAAAGTTCAAAATAATTATATATCACATATATAATTTGACCCTCAATATGATTTAACAGATGTATATGCTTCGGCCAAACTAGTGTATAATAAAATAAATTTTTTTTATTAAAATTCCGAAGCTTGGCCAAGTATCAAAATTCTAAAGCTCGGTTAAAAACCAAAATTTGAAACCAACCATTTTTCAGAAAATCAGAATTAACCAAAATTCAGAAAATTTTAACCAGCCAAAATTTCAAAAAATCTGAACCATCCAAAAATTCAGAAAATCTGAAGCAACAAAAAATTCAAAAAATTTGAACCAGTCAAAATTCTGTAAAACGGAACCATAAAAAATTTCAAAAAATTTGATACTTTCAAACCGGAACAATTATATATCACATATATAATTTTCCCTTAATATTACATATATATCACATATATATCTGATATTGATTTTGGCCTCAACAATTAAAAAAATTGAAACCAAACTAGCCATAAAATTTTGAAACTCAAAAGCTAGCCAAAACAAAAAACTGAACTTGATTAAATTTTCTTGATAAAATCCGAAGCCAACCTTATACATCATATACATAATTTGGCCTCAATATGATTCAACACATATTATTTTCAGCTTTAATAAAATTTATCAAAACCGAAAGCTCAAGAAAATTTTGAAAAACCAAAACTAGCCAAAATTCCAAAAAAACCGAATCTTGGCTCTTCCATGCATATTCACATATATATCACATATATATATCCTATATTATTGGAATCCAGCAGTAACAAATTAAATAAAAACCCTAAATTGATTTAATAAACATAAACATATCATATATGTTTAGTTAAAATTCAGATTACATCAAGTATGTTCATATATCCAAATTCAGCATACTTATTCATAAACAATTTAAGAAAATAAACATTTTTTCACATAAAACCAATTTGACCTTCGTAAGTGGCTCTCTGATACCACTATAGGAAATCAAATATAGCACGCAATGGAAATTTAAAAATTTTGATTTCCTCCAAAGATCTTAGGAAGTGATATCAAACCGGTAGTGAAAGATTTTACCTTATCGGTAGTGCTAGAATTTTCTTACCAAGATTGTTGATCGTCGAACTACCAGCAAAATCAACACAGCCTTGCCTCTATGGTATCCACATGATTGTCTCCAAGTCTCAAATTAATTTTCACACAATTAACCAAAGAAAGAAGCAGTAAATATTCGTGAGTGCTAGCAACAGAATTTCTGCTTTCGGTTTTTCAGGATTCAAGCTTCTCAAACTTCGGTTTTCTCCTTGTTTCTTTGACAAGGAAGCAACTGCTATTTTTCTCTAAAGAATAGTTGAAGTGCTTCTTTTGTTCTTGAAAATATGGCTATTGTTTCTTCACAGGAAAGAACCAAAAGGATTTTCTGAACAAAACAACAAGGATTGGTTTGGGGGTTTTTCTTTTTGATGCAAAATTTTTTTTCTCCAAGAAAAAACTGATTTATGACTTTTTGATGCAACAAGAAGAATGTGATTTTTGTTGCTCGCATTAGAGGTGTGTAGCTGCTAAAATTATAAGTCCAAATATATAGAAATAGATTAGAGTAAAACTTATTCTAAAGAGTTTTACTCGAACTACGAGTTCTTATCTATTTTGGAACTTTCTAAATTTCAATGGCTGCCAAAACAAGAATCCCATTCTATTTTTGGCTTTCTAATTTCAGTTTTCACATGAATTAATAAATCCAAAACTGTTTCAAATTTATTAACACAAAACCAAAATGATTTAGTCACAAATCCAAATACAGCCTTAAATTGGAAAATCTTCTAGAGTTTTATTCACAATAGAATTCTTACATTAACAAAAAAAATTCATCACATGAATTTTATACTTCTTTTGGATACGATCTAAGTATGTAACCCAATAGGTTGTTATAATATTGGCAATGACAAAAAATCTATTTTATGCCATAAGCATTGAGCAGTGTCTAGCAACATATCAATGTTACCCAAGTTGTAAGAATGTTAGTAATTCGACATTACTTTTCTTTTGATAGATATTACCATGTTATTCAATCCTTTTCCCCTAGATATCTTGCTTGAACATGAGCCATGGAGTGTGTCACACTCGTATAGTTCAATCTTTGTATTTATTGATTCCCAAGTAGACACATCTAAGAAATGAGGTCGATATCACATATCGACTCATTTGAGCATGATCATGCATTTTATGGTCTCACTCGATCATGCATTTTATAGTTTCACTTGATCAAGGGACCCAAAGATATCACTTCCATTACTTAGAAGGGGCAAATCCTATCTTGATCATTCAACATCTCACTACAAGATTTATTGCACATCTAATTGCTACTTTTATAGTTCACCTATTTACGGGTAACGTTTAGTAGCATCAAAATATACAACTCCTCATATTGGGATCTTTGATGATCTCAAGTGTAAGGATCACTTACACCATCATCACTATGAGATATGCTTATGACACTTCATATAACAATCTATGTAGCATTTCTCATGGTGGGTCGATCCAGTACATAGTTATATAACATGTACCTATGTGTTGACTTGATATCTCATATCATGACACATTTCAACAGTCACTACACATACTAGTCTTCACGCATTATCATTGTCCCATTTAATGATAACACTTGATTAGGGATGATTTTAGAATAATTATATTTATTCATAAAGTACAGATATGGAATAAAACCTAATAATAACAAATTATCATAAATTAAAAGCATAATGATACAATGTATGCCAATACAATCATCACATGATTGGTCCTTAGGGCATAATCCAACAAATTCCCACTTGAACTAAGACCAATTAGTCATCTCTAATGCCTAATGATCTAGTATAATGATCATGTTTCTGTTGCGTTACAGGCTTCGTCAGTGAGTCAGCGATGTTATCATCAGTTGGTACTTTTCATATTGTCACATCATCTCTCTCAATGATCTTTCGAACGAGATGGAAGTGCCAAAGTATGGATCGTTGGTGAGATATGGGTTCTTTAGCTTGCGCAATGGCTCCATTGTTGTCATAATAGAGCTTAATTAGATTGGCAATGCTAGGTACAACTCCAAGTTCAGTAATGAACTTCTTGATCCAAACTGCCTCTTTTGCTATGTCAAAAGTAGCAATATACTCGGCCTTTGTTGTAAAGTCGACTACTGTCGCTTGCTTTGAACTTTTCCACTCACAGCACCACCATTTAGGCAAAACACATAATTTGACTACGATCGAGAGTCATCTTTAACGGTTTGGAAGCTTGTGTCAGGTGTAATCAGTTACATTGAGCTCTTTCTCACCTCCATATATAAGTAATGTATCTTTAGTCCTTCTTGAGTACTTAAGGATATTTTTGATAGTAATCCAGTGATGGTCACCAGGATCTACTTGATATGTGCTCGTTACGCTCAAAGTGTACGAGACATCGGGATGAGTACATAGCATGGCGTACATGATAGATCTAGTAGTTGATGCATATGAAATTTTACTCATGCGTTGTCTCTCTTCTTGTGTCGAAGGACAATGTTCCTTCGAGAGATTAATTCCATGCCCCATAATCAAGAATCCTTTCGTAGATTCTTGTATGCTAAACTGCTTTAGCATTTTATCTATGTATGTACTTTGATTTAGGCCAATCAATCTCTCTGATCTATCTCTATAGATCTTGACACCCAATATGTAGGTTGCCTCACCTAAGTCTTTTATTGAAAAGAAACTTCCCAGCTAGATCTTTACAGATTATAAAGAAGAAATGTCATTCCCAATAAGTAGTATGTCATCCACATACAATACTAGGAAGATAACAGTGTTCTCACTAATCTTCATGTAGACACAAGGTTCGTTTTCGTTCTTGATGAAACCAAACTCTTTGATTGTATCATCGAATCGAAGATTCCAACTTTGAGAAGCTTGCTTCAATTCATAAATGGATCATTGTAGCTTACAAACCTTTCCAGTATTTTCTGGATCGACAAAACCCTCAGGTTGTGTCATGTACACATCCTCGAGAAGATTTTCATTAAGGAAAGCTAGTTTTACATCCATTTGCTAGATTTCATAACCATGGAATGCAGTTATTGCCAGTAAGATCCTGATGGATTTAAGCATAACAACTAGCAAAAAGGTTTCGTCATAGTCTATACCATAAACTTTTTTGAAACCTTTAGCATCCATTCATCTCTCAAACGTATGTACTTCACCATCCATGTCGGTTTTCGTTTTGAAGACCCATTTGCACCCTATGGATTTTAGCCCTTCAGGTGGATTAACCAAAGTCCATACTTGGTTTGTATACATGGATTCTATCTCAGATGTCATGGCTACAAACCATTTATCAGAGTCTGGCCCCGATATAGCTTCTTGATAGGTCATAGGCTCATCTTGATCGATTATCAAGACATCACTGCTTTGAGTCACCTGAAATCCATATCTCTGTGGCTTACTATGAATTCTAGTAGACCTGCACGGGGCTTGCATCTCTAGAATAGGTACTTGTTCCACAATAGCTTGTGATGTTTGCTCAATTTCCATCTTATCAAGTTCAACGTTATTTTGTGGTTCTTGAACTTCTTCAAGTTCCATTTGTCTTCCACTGGATTGTCTAGAAATATATTCCTTTTTCTAGAAAAACACCAGTCTGAGCAACAAATACTTTTTTCTCATTGGGATTATATAAATAGTATCCTTTTGTTTCTTTAGGATACCCCATAAAATTACATTTATCAGATTTGGGTTGAAGTTATCGGAGATTTGACATTTGACGTAAGGCTCACATCCCTAAACCTTCATAAAAGGCATACTAGGATGCTTCCCAGTTCATATCTCTTATGGTGTCTTTTGAACTGATTTAGATGGAACTCAATTTAGTATGAAAGCGGCTGTTAGTAAAGCATGTCCCCAGAAGGAATTTTGAGGATCTGCATGACTCATCATGAACCGAACCATGTCTAACAAAGTTCGATCTCTCCTCTCGGATACACCATTCTATTGTGGTGTTCCAGGAAGAGTGAGGTGTTAGACTATCCCACACTCCTTCAGATAGTCATCGAACTCTTGGCTTAAATATTCACCTCCTCGATCAGATTGAAGTACTTTAATACTCTTGCCAAGTTGCTTTTGTACTTCATTCTTGAATTTTTTGAACTTTTCAAATGATTCCGAGTTGTGTCTCATAAGATACACATAGCCGTATTTACTGTAGTCGTTAGTAAATGTAATGAAGTATTGAAAACCACCTCTAGCTTGTGTATTTAATGGTGGTCCACATACATCAGTATGTGTTAGTTCCAATTAATTACTTGCCCTTTCACTATGTATTGTGAAGGGGGATTTAATCATCTTGCCTAATAAACATGATTCACATGTCTCATATGATTCAAAATTGAATGAGTCCAAAAATCCATCTTTATGGAGTTTTGAAATGTGATTCTAGTTAATATGGCCCAGACGACAATGCCAAAAAGAAGTTGGATTAAAATTATCTAATTTAATCCTTTTAGTATTTATGTTATAGACAGGTATGTCAAGATTTAGAACATAAAATCCATAAACTAGTTGTGCACTACCATACAAGATTTCATTTAAATAAAAAGAGCAACAATTGTTCTTTATTACAAATGAATATCCAATCTTGTCTAAACAAGAAATTGAAATAATATTCCTAGTAATGAAAGGCACGTAATAATAATTATGTTGTTCTAATAGAAGCCCTGAGGGCAAGCTCAAGACATATGTCCCTACAGCTAATGCAGTAACCCTTGCTCCATTTCCCAGTCGTAGGTCCACTTCGCCTTTATCTAAAATCCTACTTCTTTTCAGTTCGTGAACATTTACACAAATTTGTGAACCACATTCGGTATCTAATACCGATGATGAAGAAGTAGATAAATTAACTTCTATAACATTAATACATGAAGTGAAAGTATCATTTTCCTTCATCTTCTTCTTCAGATCCTCCAGATAAACTTCGCAATTTCTCTTCTAATGTTCGGTCTTACCACAATGAAGACAATTCCCTTCCTTAGTTATCTTTGCTTTAGGTTTAGTAAGGTTTTTTTAGGACTTTTTTTTTTTTTTCTTTTTTAAGACTCTCCCTCCTATACCTATACCATTTAGGTTATTTTTGTCATTTGTCCTTCTCCTTCTCATAGAGGATAGAGTAGAGTGTGTTGTGTGTGTGTTTGATGCCATGTTATCTACAACAAAACAAAATAAGTATCATGAAAAATGAAAAAAAATTTAATTTTCATTTTATTTTTACTTGTTACTTATTTTGCAAATTAAAAAATTAATAAATAAAATTGAAAGTTTAAAATTAATTTAAAATCTAATGGTCAAGATCCATATTTGAAATTTTTTTTGATTTTTTGACTAATCCCAAAAAAAAACTCGGCAATTTAGGTAGACAACACTTATCAATTGTATCCCATACAACTCCTGGATAGTTAGGTGAACAAATTTTGTTCTAGCTTATCTAATAAACCAAGGCCAAACTCTATGCCTCTAGGTCTCAATCTTATTGAGTCCACCTAGTTAAGTCAAACCTAAGGATTAGCATTCGGATTTTACTATTATCCTATCGTGTCTCACTAAGATTGACCATGGCACCTTGCTTTGGCAAACCTACACGTGATCAATCAAAGCCTTAACGAGTGCTAGGCATTGGAAGACATCTTAGACTTAATATTCGTTTGAGGGATTTGTTAAATTCTCACCATTTTGCTTGAATTGGTTACGGTAATTATTAGTCCAATTAATCACATAATTTTCTTACTAATTATTTCAATCCTGATCACATCATGCATTTAACCAATAAACATACATTGCATGCATCTCATACATTAACAATAAAATAAACATGACATAGTTATAGCCCAAACTATAAGTTCTCTCAAGCCAATAAGAGAACTATAAGGCCAACCTAATGGTATCGGCATCTTCTCCAAGTGCCTCCTTGGTTCTTTTTGTGTGGTCACCAACTCCTTACCTTCTTGATTCTTAGTCTAGTCCTATCTTTAATCTAACTATTACATCTTTAGAGAAACCTCAAGTTACATTCAAGGGGAGTTAGATGAGAAAAGAATTTACAATCAAAAAATAGTGCAAAACATGACACACAGATCATATTTAAAACCAATACAAAATTTATCCAATCACATTGGGCTTCGGACTAGAACTATGAACCTTGCTCAAATATCATATAATGTGCATGTCACATATAATTTTCATTAATATTTAACACTTAAATATATTATTCCAATTAATTTATGAAAATTATTATTAAATCAAATTTTAGGGTT
The DNA here is from genome assembly GCA_020080225.1 of Gynochthodes officinalis. Lineage (NCBI taxonomy): Eukaryota > Viridiplantae > Streptophyta > Magnoliopsida > Gentianales > Rubiaceae > Gynochthodes > Gynochthodes officinalis. The sequence goes on along the minus strand of CM034625.1, from coordinate 28,504,449 downwards.
TCGAATAACATACTACGCGTGGAAGGATTTCAATCAACACTTGATCATATATTAAGGTTTTGGGTATCAACTCAAAGTTCCAAAATAATTATATATCACATATATAATTAGACCCTCAATATGATTTAACATATGTATATGTTTCAACCAAACCAGTGAATAATAAAATAAAATTTTTAATTAAAATTCTGAAGCTACGTAAAAACCAAAATCTGAAACCAACCATTTTTCAGAAAATCAGAATTAACCAAAATTCACAAAATTTTAACTAGCCAAAATTTCCAAAATTTCGAACTAGCCAGAAATTTAGAAAGTCTGAACTAGCCAAAAGTTCAAAAAATTTGAACCATTCAAAATTCATTAAAATCAAAATATCAAATTTTCAGAAAATTTGATACTTTCACACATATATAATTTGGCCTTAATATTACATATATATCACATATATATGTCGTATTAATTTTGACCTCAAAAATTTTTTAAAAAAATGAAACCAAATTGGCAATAAAATTTTAAATCCGAAAGCTTGCCAAAACAGAAAACCGAACTTGATTAATTTTTTTTTTGATAAAATCTGAAGCCAAAATTATACATCATATGCATAATTTGGCCTCAATATGGTTCAACATATATTATTTTCAACTTTAATAAAATTTATCAAAACCAAAAGTTCAAGAAAATTTTGAAAATTCGAAACTAGCCAAAATTCCAGAAAAATCGAATCTTGGCTCTTCCATGCATATTCTTATATATACCCTATATTATTTGAATCCAGTAGTAACACATTAAATAAAAACCCTAAATTGATGTAATAAACATAAATATATCATATATGTTTAATTAAAATTAAGATTACATCAAGTATGTTCATATAACCAAATTCAGCATGCTTATTCATATACAATTTAAGAAAATAAACATGTTTTCACATAAAACCAATTTGAGCCTTCGTAAGTGGCTTTGATACACTGTAGCAAATCAAATACAGCATGTGGTGGAAATTTAATTTTTTTTATTTCATCCAAGGATCCTTACGAAGTGATATCGAACCGGTAGTGAAGGATTTTACCTTTTCGATAACAGTATAATTTTCTTACGAAGATTGTTGATCATCGAACTAACAGGAAAACCAACACAACCCTACCTCTATGGTATCCACACAATCATCTCTATGTCTCAAGTTAATTGTCACACATTTAACTAAAGAAAGAAGCAGTTAAAATTCATGAGTGCTAGCAATAGAATTTCTGCTTTCGGTTTTTTAGGATTCAAGCTTTAGTTTTCTTCTTGTTTGTTTGACAAGGAAGTAGTTGCTATTTTTCTCTAAAGAATAGTTGAAGTGCTTGTGTTTTTGAAAACATGGCTACTGTTTCTTCTCAAGAAAGAGCCGAAAAGGATTTTCTGAACAAGACAAAAAGGATCAGTTTTGGGGGTTTTCTTTTTGCTGTAGAATTTTTATTCTCCAAGAAAAACTGATTTTTGACTTTTTGATGCAGCAAGAAGAACATGATTTTTGTTGTTTATGTTAGGGTTGTGTAGCTGCTGAAATTATAAATCCAAATATGTAGAAATAGATTAGGGTAAAACTTCTTCAAAAGAGTTTTACTTGAACTATAAGTTCTAATCTATTTTGGAACTTTCTAAATTTCAGTGGCTACCAAAACAAGAATCCCATTCTATTTTGGATTTCTAATTTTGGTTTTCACATGAATTAATAAATCCAAATTTTTTTTTGAATTTATTAACATAAAACCAAATGATTTAGTCACAAATCCAAATACCGCCTTAAACTGGAAAACCTTCTAGAGTCCTATTCACAATAGAATTCTTAAATTAAAAAAAAAATTCATCACATGAATTTTACACTTCTTTTGGATACAATCTAAGTGTGTGACCATTGAAGGTTGTTATAACGTTGGCAATGACATAAAATCTATTTTATGCCATAAGCATTGAGGGGTGTCTAGCAACACATCAATGCTACCTAAGTTATAAGAATGTTAGTAATTCGACATTACTTTTCTTGTGATAGATGTTACCATGTAATTCAATCCTTTTGCCCTAGATATCTTAATTGAACACGATCCATGGAGTGTGTCATACTCGCATAGTTCAATCTTCGTATTTCTTGATTCCCAAGTAGACATATGTAAGCAAATGAGGTTGATATCACATATAGACTCATTTGGGTACGGCCATGCATTTTATGGTCTCACTTGATCAAGGGACCCAATGATATCACTCCCATTACTCAGGAGGAGAAAATCATATCTTGATCATTCAACATCTCACTACATGATTTATTGCACATCCAATTGCTACTTTTGTAGCTCACATTTTTATGGGTAACGCTTAGTAACATCAAAACATACAACTCCTCATGTTGAGATCTATGATGATCTCAAGTCTAAGGATCACTTACACCATCATCACTATGAGATATGCTTAGGACACTTCATATAATAACCCATTTGTCATTTCTCATGGCGGATCGATCCAGTACATAATTCTCTAACATTTAGCTATGTGTTGACTTGATATCTCATATCATGACACATTTCATTAGTCATTATGCATACTAGTATTAATGCATTATCATTGTCCCATTTAATGATAACCCTTGACTAAGGATGATTTGAGAATAATTAAATTCTTGGGACATTATTATATTTATTCATAAAGCATAGATATGGAATTAAACATAATATAACAAATTGCCATAAATTAAAAACATAATTATACAATGTATGCCTAAGCAATAGTCACATGCTTGGTCTTTAGGGCATAATCTAACAAATTCCCGCTTGTACTAACAGCAATTAGTCATATATCTAATACCTAATGATCTAGTATGACGATCATGTCATTGCTGTGTCAGAGGCTTTGTCAATGGGTCAGCGATGTTATCATTATTTGGTATTTTGCATATCTTCACATCCCCTCTCTTAATGGTCTCTCAGATGAGTTTGAAACATCAAAGTATATGTTTGGATTCTTAGTGACATCTGGGTTCCTAAACCTATGCAGTGGCTCCATTGTCGTCACAATAGAGCTCAATTAGATCGGCAATGCTAGGTACAATTCCAAGTTCGGTTTTGAGCTTTTTGATCCAAACGACCTTTTTTGTTGCATCGAAAGTAGCAATATACTCAGCTTCTTTCGTAGAATCAGATATTGTTGCCTACTTTGAACTTTTCTAGCTCACAACACCACCATTTGGGGAAAACACATAACTTGATTGCAATAGATAGTCATCCTTGTTGGTTTGGAAGCTTGCATCGGTGTAACCAATTACATTGAGCTCTTCCTCACCTCCATATATTAAGAATGTATCCTTAGTCTTTCTCAAGTACTTAAGGATATTCTTGACAGCGATCCAATGACATTCACCAGGATCTACTTGATATCTGCTCGTCATGCTCAAAGCGTACGAGACATCGAGACAAGTACATAGCATGGCATACATGATAGATCCAATATCTCATCCATATGGAACTTTACTCATGCCTTGTCTCTCTTCTTTTGTTGCAGGACAATGTTCCTTCGAGAGACTAAATCCATGTCCCATAGGCAAGAATCTTTTATTAAATTCTTGCATGCTAAACCGTTTTAGCACTTTATCTATCTATGTACTTTGACTTAGGCCAATCAATTTCCTTGATCTATCTCTATAGATCTTAACACCTAATATATAGGTTGTTTCACCTAAGTCTTTCATAGAAAAACAGCTTCTTAATCAAGTCTTTATAGATTGTAAAGAAGGAATTTCATTCCCAATAAGTAGTATGTCATCTACATACAATACCAAGAAGCCAATAGTCCTCCCACTAACCTTCTTGTAGACACAGGGTTCATCTTCGTTCTTGATGAAACCAAACTTTTTGATTGCATCATCGAATTCTAGATTCCAACTTTGAAAAGTTTGCTTCAACCCATAAATGGATTGTTGTAGCTTACAAACCTTTATAGCTTTTTCTGGATCGACAAAACCTTCAGGTTGTGGCATGTACCCATCCTCAATAAGATTTTCATTAAAGAAAGCAGTTTCATATCCATTTGCCAGATTTCATAATCATGGAATGTAGTTATTGCAAGTAAGATCCTGATGGATTTAAGCATAGCAATTGGTGAAAAAGTTTCATCATAATTTATACTATGAATTTGTTTGAAACCTTTAGCAAACAATCGTCCCTTAAAGGTATGTAATTTACCATCCATGTCGGTCTTCTTCTTGAAGACCCATTTGCACCCTATGGGTTTTACCCGTTTAGGTGGGTCAACCAGAGTCCATACATAATTTTTATACATAGATTCCATCTCAGATCTCATTGCCTTAAGCCATTTCTCAGAGTATGGCCCAAATATTGCTTCTTGATAGGTCATAGGCTCATCTTGATCCATGAGCAGGATGTCACCGTTTTGAGTTATCAGAAATCCATATCTTTGCGGCTCAGGATGAATCCAATTGAACCTACGTGGGGCTTGTGTCTCTTAAGCAGGTATTTGTTCCTCAACTGTTTGTGGTGTTTACTCAGTTTCCATTTCATCAAGTTCAGAGCTATTTTGTGATTCTCGGACTTTTTGAAGCTATATTTGTCTCCCACTAGATTTTCTAGAAATGAACACATTTTCTAGAAAGACACTAGTCTGAGTAACATATATTTTGTTCTCGTTCGAATTATAGAAATAGTATCCTTTTGTTTCTTTAGGATACCTCACAAAATTACATTTATCAGATTTGGGTCCAAATTTGTCAGAGACTTGACGTTTAACATAAGCCTCACATCTTCATATCTTCATAAATGACACACTAGGACATTTCCCAATCTATATCGCATATGGAGTCTTTTGAACTGATTTAGGTGGAACACGGTTTAGTGTGAAAGTAGCTGTAAGTAAAGCGTGTCCTAGAAGGAATTTGGAAGATCTGCATGACTCATTATAAACCCAACCATGTCTAACAAAGTTCGATTTCTCCTCTCGGATACATAATTCCATTGTGGTATTCCAGGAGGAGTGAGTTGTGAGACTATCCCACACTCTTTTAGATAGTTATGAAACTTTTGACTTAAGTATTCACCTCCTCGATTAGATTGAAACGTTTTGATACTATTGCCAAGTTGGTTTTATACTTCATTTTTGAACTCTTTGAACTTTTCAAATGATTCAGACTTATGTCTCAAAAGATACACCAAACTATATTTACTGTAGTCATTGATAAATGTGAATAAGTATTGAAAACCACCTCAAGCTTGTGTATTTAATGGTCCACATACATCAGTATATATTAGTTCCAATAAATCACTTGCCAATAAACATGATTCACATGTCTCATATGATTCAAAATCGAATGAGTCCAAAAGTCTATATTTATGGAGTTTGGAAATGCGATTCTCGTTAATATGGCCCAAACGACAATGCCAGATAGAAGTTGGATTAAAATTATCTAATTTAATCCTTTTCGTATTTACGTTATGGATAGGCATGTCAAGAATTAGAACATAAAGACCATCAATTAGTTGCGCACTACCATAAAAAAAATCATTTAAATAAAAAGAGTAACAATTGTCCTTTATTATAAATGAATATCCAATCTTGTCTAAACACGAGATTGAAATGATATTCTTAGTAATGGAAGGCACGTAATAATAGTTATTTATTTCTAAAAGAAGCCCTGAGGGCAAGTTCAAAATATAAGTCCCTATAGCTAATGCCGCAACCCTTGCACATTAACACAAATGTCGACTTCACCTTTAGTTAAAATTCTATTTCTTTTCAGTTCCTGCACATTAACACAAATGTGTGAACCACATCCAGTATCTAATACCCATGATGAAGAAGTAGATAAATTAACTTCTATAACATGAATACCTAAAGTGGAAGTATCATTTTCTTTCATCTTCTTCTTTAGATCCTCCAGGTAAACTTTGCAGTTCCTCTTCCAATGTTCGATCTCACCACAATGGAAGCAGTTTCCTTTCTTAGTTACCCTTCTTTTAGGTTTCAGTACAATTGCAAAAGGTTTGGACTTGACTTTCTTGCCCTTGCCCTTTGCTTTAGCCTTACTCTTCTTCTTGTCCTGGCTTATCATCAGGACATTATTGGGTTTCGACTTCTTCATGTTAGCTTTGGCAACTCTTAACATACCTAGCAATTGAGGTAGAGTTTTGTCAATTTCATTAATATTATAATTAAGAATAAATTGACCTTAACTATTAGGCAACGATTGCAAGATAACATCTGTAGCCAATTCTCGGCCTAATAGAAAACCCAATCTATCTAGGCTTTCTATGTGCCCAATCATTTTAAGCACATGAACACCAACAGGGTTTCCTTCTGCCATTCTGCATAGGAATAATGCCTTAGAGACATCAAACCTCTCTTGACGAGCTTGCTCCTTATATAGCTGCTTAAGGTGTTCGATCATATCGTATGCCTCCATTTGCTCATGTTGCTTCTGAAGCTCAGAGTTTGTGGAAGCTAGCATGAGGCACGAACCTCTAGAGCCACTTTTTGATGCTTCCTATACGCATCTCTTTCAACTCTTGGAGTGTTAGCTTCAGGTTTCTCAAGTAGGGTTCCTCTATGACATACGACTTTTTCTCATACTTGAAAACTATCCTCAAGTTCCTGTACCAATCCATGAAGTTTGTCCCATTCAACTTGTTCTTCTCAAGGATAGAATGCAGTGATAGTGTATTACTGTTAGTAATGGATGCCACGGTTATCTGCAATAGAAATATACAAAATAAGTATTATGAATGCAAACATTTAATATGGTCTTTTATTAAATGTTACTCCCACTATTTTGCTCAAATTAATAATCCTCAATATTAATTTAGAAAGATTAATCTAATATCTTTCTAGTGGGCCAAGATCTATATTTGACCTAATTTTGAGTTAGCTTTGGCTAATCACCCAAAACTCAACTATTTAGGTAGACAACACTTTTCAATTCTATCCATACAGCTCTTGGATAATTGGGTGTGTTGTATTATGCCCTAAGGACCAATCTTGTGATGATGGTTTAGGCATATATTTTATCATTACGCTTTTATTTTATGGCAATTTATTATTATTATGTTTAATTCTATATCTGTATATTATGAATAAATATAATAATTTACCAAGAATTTAATTAGTCTAAAATTATCTCTAGTCAAGTATTATCATTAATGGGACAATGATAATGCATTAGATTAATATGTGTAGTGACTGATGACATGTGTCATGCTAAGAGATATCAAGTCAACAGATGGGTACATATTAGAGAACTATGTACTGGATCAACCCGTCATGAAAATGCTACGTGGATTATTATATAAAGTGTCATAAGTATATCTCATAGTGATGCTAATGTATGTGATCCTTAGACTTGAGGTCATCAGCGATTCCAGCATGAGGAGTTGCATGTTTTGATACTACCAAACGTTACCTGTAATAGGGTGAACTATAAAAGTAGTAATTGGAAATGAATCATGTAGTGGGATGTTGAGTGATCAAATAGGATTTGCCCTTCCTATATAATGGGAGTGATATCTTTGGTCCCCTTGATTGAGTGAGACCATAAAATGCATGGCTGTGCTCAAATGAGTCGATATGTGATATCGAGTTCATTTGTTTAGATGAGTCTACTTGGGAATTAATAAACGCAAAAATTGAACTATGCGAGTATGACACGTTCCATGGCTCGTATTCAATCAAGATATCTAGGGGCAAAAGAATTGAATTATATGGTAACATTTATCACACGATAAGTAATGTCGAATTACTAACATTCTCATAACTTAGGCAGATTTGATGTGTTTTAGACACCGTTCACTGTTTATGGCATAAAATAGATTTTAGGTGTGGCCAACGTTATGAGAACCTATTGGGTCACATACTTAGATCGTTTCCAAAAGGAGTGTAAAATTCATTTGAATAATTTTGATAAATTTTATTAATTTCAAGAATCCTAATATGAATAGGATTGTATAGGGTTTTCCGGTTGAAGATGGTATTCAGATTAAAGACTAAAAGGGTTTGGATTTTAGTATTAATGAATCCGAAACAGTTTTGGATTTATTAATTACTTAAAATCTGAATTTAGAAGTCCAATTTCAAATTGGATTCTTGTATTTGGCAGCAAATAGATTTATGGAATCTATAAATCCCAAACATATTAGAATTTGATAAAAGGTTTTACCCTAATCTATATCTATATATATTGGGATTTTGTGCAGCCACCAAAAACGTGTGAGACACAAGAAAAACCCACAAAAACTGTCCCTTCTTGTTCTTGAAGAAAATAAATTCTTTGCTTATTCTTTTGAAGAAAACAAGAAAGAAAACCCGAAGCTTAGATGATGTGATTTCGACCCAGATGATATGATTCACAATTGGAAGAATAAGAAACACTTAGAAGTTGCCCGGGATATGTCTAAGGGAAGCTTAGACCGAATGGTGTAAATCGCAACCCACTACCTATGAAATAGATAGAAACTTTGGTATAAAAACGCCACAACAAATTACACCAAAAATTGGTTGATAAGTTTGTACGAATGCCACAAGTCTCCAAGGAGAACTCGATAAGTTCTAAGTTCTTAAAGAACCAAATGAGATAAACTCACAATTTCTTGCTCAAAAACTTGTTTTTAAAGTAGTGCAAAGATGCCTATTTATAGGCTAAAATAAGCCTTAAAAATAAATAATTAAATACTAAATATCCTAGTCTAGAATATTAATTTTGACTTTCTAACTACTAGACTAGACTTTAACAAGACCAATAAAAATTTTGCATTTTAATACATTAATTATGCATAATTCTAGGTGATATGTTGGTTGAAATCAAGACTCATTGGAATGGTACGTTGACCAAGTGTTGGAATGAGTAGGGTCTTGCATCTTGAGTTAGCTTCCAAGACTTCTTTAAATTCTTCTTTGATTGAATTTTCCAAGGCTGAATTTCCCCTTTTAATGCCTCAAAATGGATGATTGACCATGGAATTTGAAGTCTTCAACACTTGACTATGTGAATAATTGTTGGTTGGAATTTGGGCCATCTTTGGACTAAAATTGATCTTTGACTTGGATAAGGTGCACACTTGAACTTGGACCTTCGCTCCATTGAATTGGGTGGGAAGTTGGGGCTAAGTTCGCATCTCTGGCCGTAGAGTTCATATCTTTGGCTCCAAGTTCGCATCTTTGAGCTGAGTTTGGAACTTCGCCTCTGAGTTCGCATCTTTGAGCCGAAGGTCGGGAAGTCTGAGCTGAGTTCACATCATTAGAGAAGCTAAATTCTTGAGAAACTGAAAGTAGAATTTTGAAGCTAGCAGTTTAGGATTTTGTTGCTCCTTTTTGTAGTTATTTGTGTGGCAATAAATAGAGGCTTGGAACAATCATGTGCATACCACAGAGGCAAGGCTAAATTGGTTTTGCTAGTGATTCGATAAACAAAGATCTCCATAAAACAACTCTACTGATTCTGCCGAAACCAATAAGGTAAAAACCATAAACTCCAATTAGATTTCACTTCGTACGGATCCTTGGAGGAAACCAAAAATTTTAAATTTTGTTGTGTGATGCACTTGGTTTTCTACAGTGGTATTAGACCCACTTACAAAGACTCAAATCAGTTTTTTATGCGAAAGCATGTTTATTTGATTAACTTGTTTATGAACTAGCATGCTGAAATTAGATTATATGAATATGTTCATTAAATTTGAATTTAGAATTAAACATATATGATATGTTTATGTTTATTAAATCAATTTAGGGTTTTATTTAATAATTTATTGCTCGATTTGAATAATACAAGATAGATATATACATATACATACATACATACATACATACATATATATATATATATATATATATATATATATATATCTATCTATCTTGGGTCGTAAAAAATAAAAAGGAGAAGTGGGTCGCAACCAGACTGCCACTAGAAGAAAGGGATAGGTGGCTTAGCCAACCATAAGCAGGATATAGACAATAAAATTAAATAACAGAAATTTAAATGACAGATTATAAATAAACAGAAATTAAATTAGACGGTTGAACCGGCCAAGCATCAATAAGAACTAAATAGAAGTAATAGTAAACTTTAATAAATAATAAAAGAACTAGCCAAACATTGGGACTAGCTCTTGATTGAATGAAACTTGAAGTTTATTAAAACTCTAAAAGTACAAAAGTTTATACCTCGGTAACCAAGGTTATGTTTGGGTGAGGAATGGTACAAGAAAGAAAGAAAGGGGAGAAGGACTGAAAGAAAGAGAGAAAGAGAAAGTGAAGCCAATACTATGTTTGAGAGAATTTGTTTGTAGAGAAATTGGAGAGAAGAAATGGATTCTATGAATTGTAAAAATTCTGCCTAAAAATGGACTGCAAATGGAGTTTTATAGAAAATTTTCAGCTGCTACAGTAACTACTACAGTGCCAATGAATAGTGCTCTGCTATAGTGAATAGTGAGCAGTAGCTGCTGTGTTTGAACAGTTTCTAGTGTTACAGTCATTGCTATAGTGTTTCTAGCTGCTACAATCTATTTGCTACAGTACACTATTACAAATTTTTTTTTTCAGAAGTTAAAAAAATTCCATAACAATCATCTCCATTTAAGTAAAATGGGTTTTCTTCATCTTCGTCTGCTTCTCTTTTGGCACCGAAACTCTCGGGGAGGTCTTGCTTGTGTTGCAGACTCATCTTGGGCCCTGGCAACTTGTGGTTGGGCTTTCGAGGACTCTTGTTTGAGCTGGGAAAACAAGCTTTCCAAATGTTTGACATAATCGTCTTTATTAGTAATTGTTGCTAATTTGGACTGGGCTAAACTCTTCTTTTGCAAAACCCAATTATTTGTGGATCAGTAGTAGGTAAAAATTGTGGGTTCATGGTGAACCAAGCTTCAATTTGTGGAGGTTGGATCGAATCTGTTTTGAATTCTTTCCACCATTTAGAGTATCTTTGTCTGACAAGGAGTGGAGGAAAATTTGGGTTGGGTTTAACAAATTCGTATTTCCATGAATAAATCCATGAAAGAGAAAACAGAGAAAAGAAACTTAGTAATTTTGGTACAAAAAGGTTTAGGAGATTGGAATTTTTGGTTGAAAATTTGGAATCCTCGGTGGACTATATTTGGAAATTTTTTTTGGTTTGGGCCATGAACGCCCCACCATTGGATAAACCAAACGGGGAAATCATATTTGTTAGTTCTCTTAAAATAAAAGAACCAAGAGTGCTTATTATGAATGTTTAGAAGAGTAAAAACATTGTACCAAGCGGTTTTATAGTCCCAATAAGTATAACCCTGGGGTTGAAAGAGTTGGGAAAAATTTCTGGGCTTGTTTAAATCATTACCCCATCCTGATGGTTTAATGACTTTAAAAATTTGGGCGGTGAAGTGGGTAACGTAGGTCTGTGTTTTGTCTTGGTAGTGTTTGAAGGATACGGACCTGGAGTCCAATAGGATGAACTTATAGAATGTTTGGGTCTTAGAGATAGATGATGGAAAGTAGTGGAACCGTTTGGGAAAATGGGTTTGTGCCATTTGAAATGGGCTATTTTGGAAAATATCGGGTTCCATTTGGAGAATGTTTATTGGGTGATCATTCTTATGGTATGGCTCTTGGGCTTTTTGAGAGGTAGTTGGGATTACTACCTAGGTAGTAGTTGGGATCACTACTTGTTTTTGTGGTCTTTGAGCCACGATTGTTTAATAAGATTGAGTGGGGCTCAGAGCCGCCACTTGGGATTGAGAAGGGATGGGGATTGAAGTCGCCATTAAGGTTTGGGAGATTTCACCAATTGAAATCCAGATTGGGCTGCTAGCTAGTATAAAACTGACAGTTGTGTTTGGGCGTCTTCTTCAGCAATGTCTTCCCATGATCTGGGCACTAGGATGGAAATTGGTTTGATGTTTTCTAAGGATTCAAAAGCTTGAATCTGGGTTGGTGTGAAGGCATAATTTGAAGCGGTTGGAATGTTTACTGGAGTTTGCATGGTTTTGTTTGAATCCGAAGATTCAGTGTTGGATATGTGGGAAGAACTGGGTTTACTAGTAGGTAGTTCTTCTTTTTTCTTTTTAGGAGGCATCGTTATCGTCCCTGCAAAAATTCACGAGTCAAATAGTCAGGAAGAGAATTATTTATCCTTTAATATATTCGATATCAAAATCAAAAATAAATAAAATAGCTTGCCACCTTGCAAAAATTTGTTTAGAAGCAAGATGTTTAACATCTTTTTGCAAAGCTTCTTTTGCAGATTTGCAATCAACACGTAATAAAAAATTTTTATTTAGTAAATCAGATTGAAATTTAGAAACACATAAAACAATTGCAAGAATTTCTTTTTTAATGGTTGAATAATTCTGTTGGGAATCATTCCAATGTTTAGATGCAAATGCTACAATTTGCTCTTTACTGTCCTGGACCTGTTTTAAGATACCACCATAAACAATGTCAGAAGCATCAGTTTCAACAATTTTTTGAATTGATGGATCTGATAATGCAAGACAAGGAAGTGTTTTAACTTGTTTTCTAATTTGTCTAACTATGTTGGTATGTATATCAGTCCAAGCTGGAGGAGTTTTCTTAAGCCGATCATGCAAAGGCTTAATCAAATTACTACGTTCTGGAATAAAATCAGAAACATAGTTTAAACATCCTAAAAATCTTTGAAGTTGTTGTTTTTCTAGAATTTGATCAGGAAATTTATCAACAAATTGAATTGATCTTTCAATTGGAATAATAGTTCCTAAGTGAATATGATGACCTAGGAATTGAATTTTTGTTTGAAAAAGACTGATTTTTTTTCCTTCTCAGAAATAGCTAAACCATTTTGTTTAACAACATGCAAGAATGTATTGACATGTTTAAAATGTTGATCAATATTATCAGAGAAAACTAACACATCATCAATGTAAACAATAATAAAATGTGAATAAGGATTAAAAATATCATTCATAATCCTTTGAAATTCAGAAGGTGCATTTTTCAAACCAAAAGGCATTATATTCCACTCATAATGTCCAAAAGGCACATTAAATGCAGTTTTATACCTATCAGAAGGATGGATTTAAATCTGCCAAAACTCAGATTTCATATCACATTTCAAAAATATTTTTGCGACATATAATTTTTGAAGAATATCTTCTTTGTTGGGAATTGGATATCGAATCCATTGAAGGGCTTTGTTCAAAGCCTTGTAATTAATTACAAGTCTTGGGACATCTCTTTCTATTTTAGAATTTTTATTAACGTAAAAAGCAGGACAGCTCCAAGGAAACTAACTTTTTTGTATAATCTTCTTTTTCAGAAGATGATTTATTTCTTCTTCACAATGTTGAAGAAGTTCTTGATTCATTTGGATTTCCCTAGCTTTAGTAGGAATTTGACGTTCATTAAAATCCTTTTCATAAGGAAGGTAAACTACATGTTGTTTTCTATTCCAAAATGCTGTTGGAATTTCAGCACAAACTTCCCTTTGGAGTTTAGAGTAAAGATCCTTAATCCTATTTTGAATCAAAGGTTGTTGAAGTTTTTCTTCAATTCTTTAGAAAGATATTTCTTCATTAAGAAAATTAATTTTGTTTTAAAGTTAAAACATTTATTTGAGAATCATTGGAAAATAAGGTATTTAATTTTCTTTCCAAAGGTGGTTTAACAAAAGGAATACAAGAATTTGGAATATTTTGAGGTAAATCCCTTTGAAATTAGTCAAATATGGAGTTACTTGATAAATAAATGGAGTACCTAAATAAGCTAATCCATTTAAATCTTTTGCCAAAAGAAAAAATGTTTTTACAAAACCATTTTAAAAATGAACTTCAACTTCAGGAAGTTTATAATTTATTTGTAATTTAGAATCATTTGCAGAACGAAGTCATTCTTTTGTTTTCTCAAAATAAATTGAAGGAATAATGCCTTCTTGAATACAACACATATCCGCACCTGTATTCCACAAGGTAGGTATTTCAAGTTTAAAATTATCTTTGATAACTAAAGTGATTAAAATATCATACTTCTGTTGAACTAAAGAAATATGATTAATAAATTGTTCTGGTTCTTCAAATTTTTTTGAAGGAGGAGGAATGGAAGAAAAAGAAGGTTATGAAAATTTGGAAGGTTCTAAGAATTTTCCTTTTTCAGAAATTAATGAGTCAATAACAAGATGGTCTAATTCTTGTTGTGCCTTGATTTTCTTAATCTCTTCTTTCAAAAATGAGACTTCTAAGTGAAGATCTTATAAAGAAACAGGTTTAGGATTTTTTGGAAAATGATTTAAAATATCATTGAAATTGTAAATATTTGAAAATCTAGGATTTTTTGAAAAATAGTGATCTTTTGACAAATTGTTGTCAGGCTCTTTGTCTACAAAAACTTTTTTTAATTTTTCAAAATATTTTTTCTTCTTTTTAGAATATGAAATTTCTTCAAGAAGATCAACCAAAAGGTTTTGTTCTTTAGTAAGAACATTGATTGAATGTTCGTGTCCAGAATCTTCTGAACTAGAACTGTAATAATCATCTTGATCTTCTAGTTGATTTAGAAGATCTTCGGACTCATGCTCGGAGTTATCAGAATTATCAGAATCAACAAGTAGTTTTGCTATTTGATCTAACACTTTTTCTTCTAAATTTAATTCCTGAATTTTATTTTTAAGTTTACAATACCAGGCTATATGTCCTGGTTTTTTACATTTATAATAAACAAAATCTTTTGTTTTTTGTGAAATCAGTTTGGATTTATCATAATATTTTTTAGAAAATTACTTTTTGGGCTTGTAAGGAAGATTGGGTCTGTACTTCCTAAACTTAGTGTTGGAAGACTTCTTTCTATGGGTTTGATGACAACTAGGAAGACCAAATTGTTCACAAAAAAATCTTAAGTCTTTTTGTTGTTAGGCTCTATCTTTTGCTAATTGTCTAAGGATTTTATCTTGTTTACAAATTTTTAAAGCATTTTGTTGTATTTGACTTGTTAATTGACCATACGTAATTTGTTCAAAAGGAACTACGCCATTGTATTTGACTTGTAGTTCATCATAAACCATGTCACGTAAAAATTTAGGAAGACCATCTAAAAACTTTTCTTTCTAATAGGCTTGATTACCATCAGGCCTAGAATAAATCCTAGTAAAAAATGTATCTTTGTACCATCGAAAATCAGATAATTTTTTACATTTTAAATTATTAAGGAGCTCAGATGATCTATCTCAGAAGATCCCTAGGTCTTCAACAAAAGTTTTAGCAATTGTGAAAAGAAGGGTAGAAATAGCATCAGAAATAGTTTAACCATTGACTAAAATTGAATTTTTATCTTCTCTGGATAGGTGTTCATCCCACCATCCTTTTAACTGACCTGTAAAACCAGCAATTAAAACATGAGCTGCCAATTGGTCAGGACAATCATGCGTTGTTCGGTATGCCGTAGCTACCATGGTCATTGGTTGTAGTATTATTAAAATGTTGTATTTAGACTGACCATCATTACACCATTCATAAATACCATTGGCAGTGTAATTATTTTGAAAAACATTTGGTCTTTCTTTTAAGGCTAGATCGGGATAAGTAGCCCTAGGATAATAAAGTTTCTGTGAATATTTCCAAGTGGAAATAGACTTGTCTTGACTGGAATTATTGGGTCTAAAACTCCTAAGTTTAGCAATTTCAAGGTCGGATGACTCATCATTATCATTAGTATCTTTATTTAAGACATAAACTGACTGGTTAACTAAATCTGAAGCTGGGTCATTTGATCTGGATTGATGAGCGGGAACTGAAGATGACCCCATCTCCATTTTCTGCTTGGGCTTTGGAGTTTGGAATGACTCTTCGATTTTGGCTAACCTTTTCTCAAATTCAACAAAGGTTTTTCTTGAATAGGTTTAATCAATTGACTAGGGATTTCATAGGGCTTGAATAAAGGAATATTTGGGAAAGAAGTAGCTGAAGGAATAGTTGAAATTTGTGAATTTGAAGGAGGAGCATAAAAAGATTGAGAAGTAGTTTTGTTACTTGTAATTAAATATTCTCCAATAGTTTGTAAATACTTATTGGTATAATTGTTTTGTTCAAAAACACTTTGTATATCTTTACCAGTTAGTGGTTCTGTCTCAGCCCTTTGTTTAAAAGGGAAAGCTTTTAAATCAACAGATTTTTAAGTAATTGTTACTGGTTTATTTGGAGGAAACTCAGATGGAACTTCACCTTCTGAAGTTTTCCATTTTTTCAAAACAGAAATAGTCTTATCAAAAGGAAAATCAATTGAATTTTCTTCTGCATAAATAATAAACCATTCAAAGAAGAAAATATGTTCTTTAATTTTATTACGAAAATCATAGTGATTTTCTTGGACTTGTTTTCGAAAATGGCGTTGGAATTTAGTGAAAAACCATGTTCTTTTGAAAAGATTTTCTTGAGTGTAAAATTCCTTTCTAAGATATTCTTTGTTAATTTGGAAATCAATTTGAGTTGCTAAAGTCAAAGTTCTTAATTCACTTATTGGAGTATTATCAGTGATAGTAGAGTATGTTGGAGATTTTGGTAAATCCCCTTGCTCTGAAGAGGACTCCTCAGTTTGTACTGTATACCTTGCCTGAGGTATACTTGATGAACTACCAAGGTGTTGGAACCTGGTTGAGGATGAAGACATTAGTCTAAAGTCAGACATAGAATGTCTAGGTTGGGAATAAGGAGTAGAAGTAGAGATCCTATGGCTAGGAGACCTTTGGAACCTAATATGGACTGCTTCTGTTGGAAATTGTTGGATACTAGACACAGTAGTATTTTTTTACTGGAACAGTGGGTGCTGCATTCGGTAGCAACTATTGTTCTGGAAGTGTGACTTGATTCTAAGTGATAGACTTGGGTACAGTGATTTGAGATCTTGCCAGATCTGTCTGAAAGAGGATAGTTTCCTCTTTTTTTTATGGGTTTTTAAGGCTCCTGTACTAAAGGCTGAGCACATGGCTTTGTATTGGATCCGAAACAAAATTGCTACTAGAAATGTTCCTGTTTTAGTTTTATAATTTTAAGTTTTAATATTTAAAGTATTAAACAGGAATTATAATTATGCATGAAACCCTAGCTTCGGATTTTCTGAATTTTACTAAGCTTTGGGTTTTTGCAATTTTGGCCAATTACGGAATTTTAATTTATTTATTTTTATTATTTTTCTTTGTTGAGGGCCGAAACATGTGTATGTTAGATCATATGAGGCCGAAATATATATCTGTGAAATATAATGTTTCGGATTTTGATAATTTAACCGAAACATGTGTTTCGGATTTTGTGTGTTGGCCGAATTGATATATTTGATGTATCAAGTTGAAGCCTAAAATATATATGTTATATTATTCACAAATTCCTCATGATCAATGGTTGGCCGAATTGAGATATGTTATATTTCATGTTGCACCCGAAACATGGTTTCGAACATAACATGTGTTTGGTTTCTTGTGTTTGGCCGAATTGTACAAGTGTTTGGATCTTGTGTTTGGCCGAATTGTACAAGTGTTTGCATTTTGTTTTTGGCTAAAATTGGATATATAAGATATATTTTTCACAAATTCCAGGATGGTCGAAAGATGTACTTTGACCACGATTCTTCCATGCATAGTGTATTACTCAAAACCCTAATATTTGATTTGATAAGAATTGTCATAAATTAATTAGATTAATAAATTTAAATGTTAAATATGACAATTATATGTGACATGCACATTATGTGATGTTTGAGCATAGTGCATAGTTATAGCCCTTAACCCAATGTGATTGGATGTGGTTTTGTATTGGTTGTAATTAAATATGACATGCGACTCATGCCTTGCTCTATTTTCTGGTTGTACATTCTTTTCTCATCTAACTCCCCTCGAATGTAACTCGAGGTTTCTTGAAACTTGTAATAGTTAGATATGAAATAAGATTAGACTAGGAATCATGGAGGCAAGAAGTTTGTGACCATACAAGAACGACCATGGAGGCACATGGAGAAGATGCTATTACCCTTAAGTTAATCTTATGGTTCTCTTATTGGCTTCAGAGAATCAACATATTTTGGGCTATAATTATGTCATGATTTATTTTTCTTGTTCATGTATGAGATGCATGTTGTGTATGGCTGTTGGTTAATTGCATGATGAGATCATGAAAGTAATATTTAGTTAGTAAATCACGTAATTAATTGAACTAATAATTACTATAACCAATGTAAACAAAATGGTGAGAGTGAAATATCAAATCCCTCAAACAAATATTAAGTCTAAGATGCCTTCCAATGCCTAGCACTAGTCAAGGCTTCGATTGATCATGTGTAGGTTGCCAAAGAAATGTGCCATGATCCATCTTGGTGAGACGCAATAGGATAATAGTAATATCTGACTGCTAATCATTAGATTTGATTTAACTAGGTAGACTCAATAGGATTGAGACCTAAAGGCATTGAGTTGAGCCTTGGATTATTAGATAAAACTAGAACAAGAGTTGTTCTTCCAACTATCCAAGAGTTGTGTGGGATACAATTGACAAGTGTTGTCTACCTAAATAGCCGAGTTTTGGATGATTAGCCAAAGCTAACTCAAAATTAGGTCAAATATGGATCTTGGCCCACTAGAAAGATATTAGATTAATCTTTCCAAATTAATATTGAGAGTTATTAATTTGAGCAAAATAGTGAGAGTAACATTTAATAAAAGACCATATTAAATGTTTGCATTCATGATACTTATTTTGCATATTTCTATTGTAGATAATCATGGCATCAAACAATAACACTAATATACTATCATAGCGATCTGTCATTGAGAAGGACAAGTTGAATGGGACGAACTTCCTAGATTGGTACAAGAACTTGAGGATAGTCCTCAAGCATGAGTAAGAGTTGTATATCCTAGAGGAACCCTTACCTGAGGAACCTAAAGGAAAGGTAACTAGGGAAGGGAACTGCTTCGATTGCGGTGGGACTAGACATTGGAAGAGGAATTGTAAGATTTACCTGGAGGATCTAAAGAAGAAGAGGAAGGAAAATGAGACTTCCACTTTAGGTATTTATGTTATAAAAGTTAATCTATCTACTTCTTCATCATGGGTATTAGAAATCGGATGTGGTTCACACATTTGTGTAAATGTGAAAGAACTAAAAAGAAGTAGAATTTTAGCAAAAGGCAAAGTCATCCAATGAGTAGGAAATGGAGCAAGGGTTACTGCATTAGCTATAGAGACTCTGTCTTGAACTTGCCCTTAGGGTTTCTTTTAGAAGTAGATAATTGTTATTACAAGCCTTCCATTACTAAGAATATTATTTCAATTTCTTGTTTAGACAAGATTGGATATTCATTTATAATAAAGGACAATTGTTGCTCTTTCTATTTAAATGAAATCTTTTATGGTAGTGCACAAATGGCTAATGGCCTTTATGTTCTAAATTTTGACAAGCCTAGCTATAACGTAAATACCAAAAGGATCAAATTGATAATTTTAATCCAACTTATCTCTGGCATTGTCGTCTGGGTCACATAAATGAGAATTGCATTTCCAAACTCTATAAAGATGGACTGTTGGACTCATTCGATTTTGAATCATATGAGATATGTGAATCATGTTTATTGGGCAAGATGACTAAAGCCCATTTCACAAGACATAATGAAAGGGCAAGTGATTTTTTGGAACTAATACATTGTTATGTATGTGGACCATTAGATACACAAACTAGAGGTGGTTTTCAATACTTCATCACATTTACTGATAACTACAGTAGATATGACTATGTATATCTAATGAGATTCAAAAAGTTCAAGAATGAAGTACAAAACCAAATTGGAAAAAGTATCAAAGTACTTTGATCTAATTGTGGAGGTGAATACTTAAACCAAGAGTTTAATAACTATCTAAAGGAGTGTGAAATAGTCTCACAAGTCACTCCTCCTGGAACACCATAATGGAATGGTGTATCCTAGAGGAGAAATCAAACTTTGTTAGACATGGTTCGGTCCATGATGAGTCATGCAGATCTTCCAAACTCTTTCTGGGGACATGCTTTACTAACAGCCGTTTTCACACTAAACCGTGTTCCATCTAAATCAGTTCAAAAGACACCATATGAGATATGGACTGGGAAACGTCCTAATATGTTTTTTTATGATGATATAGGGATGTGAGGCTTACGTTAGATGTCAAGTCTCCAACAAACTTGGACCCAAATCTGATAAGTGCAATTTTGTGGACCCAACGTTAGATGTCAAGTCTCCGACAAACTTGGACCCAAATCTGATAAATGCAATTTTGTGGGGTATCTTAAAGAACAAAAAGATACTATTTCTATAATTCCAACGAGAACAAAATATTTGTTGCTCAGACTGGTGTCTTTCTAGAAAAGGAGTTTATTTCTAGAAAATCCAGTGGATGATAGATAGAACTTCAAGAAGTTCGAGAATCACAAAATAGCACTGAACTTGATGAGATGAAAACTGAGCAAACACCAAAAACAATTGTGGAACAAGTACTTGCTCAAGAGGCACAAGCCCCATGTAGGTCCACTAGGATTCATCGTGAGCCACAGAGATATGGATTTCAGGTAACTCAAAACGGTGACAACTTGCTCATGGATCAGGATAAGCCTATGACTTATCAAGAAGCAATATTGGGGCCAGACTCTAAGAAATGGCTTGATGCCATGAGAACTGAGATGGAATCCATATATTCAAACCAAGTATGGACTCTGGTTGACCCACCTGAAGGGGTAACCCATAGGGTCAAATGGGTATTCAAGAAGAAGATCGACATGGATGGTAAAGCACACACCTTTAAAAGACGATTGGTTGCTAAAAGTTTCAAACAAGTTAATGGTATAGATTAGGATGAAACTTTTTTGCTAGTTGCCATGCGTAAATCCATCAGAATCTTGCTTGCAATAGCTACATTCCATGATTATGAAATTTGGCAAATAGATGTCAAAATTACTTTCCTTAATGGAAATCTTCTTGAGGATGTGTGCATGACACAACCTGAAGGTTTTATTAATCCAAAAAATGCTGGAAAGGTTTGCAAGTTACAACGATTCATTTATGGGTTAAAGTAAGTTTCTCGAAGTTGGAATCTATGATTTGATGATGCAATCAAATAGTTTGGTTTCATTAAGAACAAAGATAAACCTTGTGTCTACAAGAAGGTTAGTAGGAGCACTGTTGTCTTAGTGGTATTATATGTATATGACATACTACTTCTTGGAAATGATATTCCTTCTTTATAATCTATAAAGACTCGGTTAGGAAGTTATTTTCAATGAAAGACTTAAATGAAGTGACCTATATATTAGGTGTAAAGATCTATAGAGATAGATCAAGGAAATTGGTTGGCCTACGTCAAAGTACATACATAGATAAAGTGCTAAAACGGTTTAGCATGCAAGAATCTAAGAAAAGATTCTTGCCTATGGGACATGGATTTAGCCTCTTGAAGGAACATTGTCCTTCAACACAAGAAGAGAGACAAGGCATGAGTAAAGTTCCATATGCATGAGATATTGGATCTATCATGTATGCCATGCTATGTACTTGTCTCGATGTCTCGTACGCTTTGAGCATGACGAGCAGATATCAAGTAGATCCAGGTGAACTTCACTGGATCGCTATCAAGAATATCCTTAAGTACTTGAGAAAGACTAAGGATACATTCTTAATATATGGAGGTGAGGAAGAGCTCAATGTAATTGATTGCACCGATGCAAGCATCCAAACCGACAAGGATGACTATTGATGAGTGCTAGGCATTGGCAGGCATCTCAGACTTAATATTTGTTTGAGGGATTTGATATTTGAATCTCACCATTTTTTTTACGTTGGTTATAGTAATTATTAGTCCAATTTGTCATGTGATTTACTAACTAAATATTACTTTCATAGTCTCATCTTGCAATTAACCAATAGCCATACATAACATGCATCTCATACATGAACAAAAAAATAAATCGTGACATAGTTATAGCCCAAACTACGTTGGTTCTCTCAAGCCAATAAGAGAACTATAAGGTCAACTTAAGGGTAATAGCATCTTCTCCAAGTGCTTCCTTGGTCGTTCTTGTATGGCCATGAACTACTTGCCTCCATGATTCCTAGTCTAATCCTATTTCATATCTAACTATTACAAGTTTTGAGAAACCTCAAGTTACATTCGAGAGGAGTTAGATGAGAAAAGAATGTACAACTAGAAAATTGAGTAAGGCATGACTCGCAAGTTATATTTGATTACAACCAATACAAAACCATATCCATTCACATTGGGCTAAGGGGTATAACTATGCACCATGCTCAAACATCACATATGTGCATGATAAGATGTATAATTGCATATTTATTAGGTCAATTTCCTTGTGTTTAAGTGATTAAAATGCTTATTTATATGAATATTAAGTGTTTTTATTATTGATGGCTAGATTGGAGCTTTGTAGGAAAAATTTAACAAATAAAGCAAAATATTATTTTTCTTGGCAAAAGCTTCAAGGTTTCTTTGTGCGGTAGTATTGATGCTTAAAATGTTTGCTTGATGGGCGTCTCTGTTTTGATTTCACTATATTATTTATTGAAGGACCCTTCTTTCTATGGTCTTCGGACCATTGTTGAAGCCAGGCAATTTGGAGCTGAAGAATTCTAAAGCCACAAACAAACAAAGAAGCGAGAAAGGACAAAACAAATGTGGGTCAAAACCAAAGAAAGTCAATTTGCATGCATTCCTTCTCTGCACTGTTTACATTCAATTCTGGCGGCTGCACAAATTGGAAAGAAAGAAAGAAAGAAAGACTCTTGCTGTAGAAGAACAAAAGCCTCAGCCGTATTCTTGACAAAATAGAAGGAAGAGCAGCCGTGCTGCAATTTGGAGCTGAAAACTCCTGCTCAGCCGCAAATAAACAAAGGACAGCTACAACTTCAAGCTTCCCTCAGCCGCACCTCACTGTTTTATTTCCTGAAGAAGCAGCGGAGGAAGAAGTCCACTTCAACCCACAAACAAAAGAGGAAAAGAATCTCCTTCAGCTACAACAAACAACCGACAGCTGCACGAAAGAAGACTTCTTAAACAACAAGGAACTAGCTGCGGCTGTGCTGCAGTTTAAAACCAGAAATTAAAGAATGAAGTCGGCTAAAATTTGGAAGAAAAACCCGGGCTGAAGTGGGAAAAAAAAATCAGCCGAGAGAAGGAAGAAAAACAGGAAACAAAATGGGCGGCTGAAATTTGGTAATAAAATTCGCACAAAGAAAAGAGGAAGCAAAGTTGATTTCGGGCAAAAATTTGACGAAGACAAGAAGTAGTGCTGGATAACAAAAAGGAAACGAACACCAAAGACAAAAGGGAAGCAAGCAACTGAATTGGGAAACAAAGGCTGAAGAAAAAGAAAAGGCCGAAGAAAACAAGACCGAAAGCTGAATTTGGAAACAAAGTAAGTGGGCAACTGAATTTGGGAACAAACACACAAGCTGCACAACTAAAAACAAAAGGAGACTTCTTTAGCATTAACCTGCAGCACAGTGGACGTAGAAGACAACCGCAGAAAGGAAAGCTTAGCGCAAATAAGAAACAAAAGTCTGCTACACTTCGGGCAAGAAAGAAAGAAACCGAGTTGCAAAAGGGATTTGGAAACAACATATTGCTGAATTTGGGAATAAAATTCGGAAACGGAAACAAAGGAAGCCAAGAGACAAATTGGAAAACAGAGGAAAAAGGACATAGCTGCACCTATATAAAGAGGGGTCTGTAGCCATTCATTCGGCATTCTTTTCTGGAGAGAACAAGGAGAGAGCATCGGTCTTCTTTCATCTTCTTTCTCACGGCTTTTCTTTTCTTCTCTTTTAGTTTTAGTTTAGTTTAGTTTAGTAGTAGTAACAAAGAGAGGGCAGCAGTCTTTGGGCTTTTGCTGGAGAAGACCAAAGGAAAAAAAAAACAACAGCCGCAAGAAAGCAAAAAAAAAAAAAAAAAAGGGCAGTTGTCCCTTCTCTGTTGCTGCAATTTTTCTCTTTTATTTTATTTTTTTTCTTTTTAATTATGTTTAAGATTTTGGTGATTTTATTTTATTTTATTATGAACTAATTTAATTTTCTAGGGTTACGACGTAGCCTAACTATGAAGTCTTTAATATTTTTCTATTAATATAGTTTGATTTAATTTTCTATGGTTGAGCATTTATCTCCGTTCTTAGTGCTTCTAATTACTTGATCACTAATTAGATGATTTGTTAATCATAACGAACTGAAAGGGGAGTTATGTGTCAAGTTCATTGAGATAAATGCCATAAATTGCATGTAGGATAGGAATATACCTGCATCGTTTGTGTAGTCGCTATATGAGAATCCATATAAATTATTGACTTCATAATTGTTGTAATTCACATAGGAATATAGTGAATTAGCAATTAGGGGGATTTTTATTAGATCTCGGGAGGGACTAGTAAATAAATTAAGGAATCTCGACTATCAACCATGAAATTAAATTAGACTATAGAAATAGATGAATATTAAGATGGATTAGTTATGGTGAAATCGAAAACGCTAGAGCTTTAGCCAACTTGATTCATTACTTTGTTTTGCTTAGTTTTAAATTTAGTTTTAATTCAAGTTTTAAATTTAGTTTAAATTTAGTTTATTCATAAAATATTTTTTAATCATTCAAATAAAGGTAGAATTAACTAAATTTCGGTAGTTAATAAACAATTAGTCCTTGTGGGATCGATAATTTATATTCACTTTATATTAGTTGTTAATGATCACGTGCACTTGCGTGTAAAATTCGCAACAGTGCATGTCACATATAATTGTCATTCATATTTAATATTTAAATTTATTAATCTAATTAATTTATGAAAAATATTATTATATCAAATTTTAAGGTTTCAAATAATATGCTACGCATGGAAGGTTCAGGTCAAATTACAATTTTTGGCCATACATTGATCATGAGCAATTTTGTAAAAAATATATCTTATATATTTTCGGCCACAACTTGATATATCATATATATCCAATTTCAGCCAAACAAAAAATCCAAGCACTTGTACAATTTGGCCAAACACAAGAAACAAACACTTGTACAATACGGCCAAACATAAGAAATCGAACACATGTTATGTTCGAAACCATGTTTTGGGTGCAACTTCATAATTCGAAACAATTATATCACATATATAATTTGAGCTTAATGTAATTGAACACATATTAGTTTCGGCCAAAACACAGAAAAAAACAATTAAAATTCGAAGTTGGCCAAAATATAAGAAAACCCGAAGCTAGAGTTTCATGCATATTTATATATATATCTTGTATTATTCGAATCTAGCAATAACTCTTTAAAGTGAACCCTAAATTTATTTAATAAACATAAAAATATAATATATGTTTAATTCCAAATTCATATTTCAATGAACATATTCATATAATTCAGATTTTCAGCATGCTAGTACATAAACAATTTTAGCAAGAGACATGCTTTCACATAAAATTGATTTGAATCTTCATAAGTGGCTCTGATACCATTGTAGGAAACCAAGTACATCACGTAGTGGAATTTAAAATTTTTTGTTTCCTCCAGGATCCATACGAAATGAGATCAAATCGGAATTTAGGCTTGTACCTTGTTAATATCGGTAGAACCGGTAGAGTTGTTTTACGAAGATTGTTGTTTGTTAAACCACCAGCAAAACCAATTCAGCTTTGCCTCTATGGTATCTACATGATCAAATCAAACTTCTAGTTATTGTCACACAAATAACTAGAAAAAGAAGCACACAAAATCTGAAGTACTAGCTTCAAAGCTTGTGTTCGGTTTTTCACAAGAACTTTGTTCTCAAGACTTCAAGTTTTTCTTCAAAATATGGTGGGTGTTTTTTTCTTCAAAAGAAAAAAAGAGACTTCAGGTTTTTTTTTTTTTTTTTTTTGTTGTGTTTCACACGTTTTTGGTGGCTGCACAAAATCCCAATATATATAGATGTAGATTAGGGTAAAACCTCTTACCAAATTCTAATATGTTTGAGATTTATAGATTCCATAAATCTATTTGCTGCCAAATACAAGAATCTCATTCAAAATTGAACTTCTAAATTCAAATTTTAATTAATTAATAAATCCAAAACTTTTCATATTCATTGATACTAAAATCCAAACCCTTTTAGTATTTAATCTGAATACCATCTTAAACTGGAAATGGCTATAGAATTCTATTCATATTAGGATTCTTGAGATTAATAAAATTCACCAAAATTCATCATATGATTTTTACACTCCTTTTGGATACGATCTAAGTGTGTGATCCAATAGATTTTCATAACGTTGGCCATGACATAAAATTTATTTTACACCATAAACAGTGAGCGGTGTCTAGCAACACATCAAAGCCACCCAAGTTATGAGAATTTTAGTAACTCGACATTACTTATTGTGTGATAGATGTTACCATGTAATTCAATCATTTTTCCCTAGATATCTTGATTGAACATGAGCCATGGAATGTGTCACGCTCACATGATTCAATCTTTGGGTTTCTTGATTCTCAAGTAGACTCATCTAAGCAAATGAGTCTGGTATCACAAATCAACTCATTCGAGCACGGCTATACATTTTATGGTTTCACTCAATCAAGGGGTCCAAAGATATCACCCCCATTATATAAGAGGGGCAAATCCTATCTTGATCACTCGACATCCCGCTGCATGATTCATTGCATATCCAATTGTTACTTTTATAGTTCACCCTGTTTCAGATAACGTTTGGTTGTATCAAAACATGTAACTTCTCATGTTGAGATCTCTGATGACCTCAAGTCTAAGAACCACATACATCATCATCACTATGAGACATGCTTATGACACTTATATAATAATCCATGTAGCATTTCTCATGGTGGGTCGATCCAGTACATAGTTCTCTAACATGTACCCACGTGTTGACTTGATATCTCATATCATGACATATGGTGTCAGTCATTATACATACTAGTCTTAATGCATTATCATTATCCTATTAATGATAATATTTGACTAGGGATAATTTTATAATAATTAAATTCTTTGTACATTATTATATTTGTTCATAATATGCAGATATGGAATTAAAAATATTTATTCATAATCTTTTACCGCAACGTCTACCACAGCGGATAATCTATTAAAAGAAGTACCATTGTCCACATGCGATGACCTTGTTGTTGTATGGCATTGTACGACTGCTTGTTCATTTTGGCTATGTGTTCGTATGTTTTTTTTGAACTAGATCACTGTCCTCATCACTTGCTCTATCTCCGGGTTGCTCAGCAGTTGTATTTATATCATCCACAATTATGGTCTCTTGAACCGGATCACCATCCTCATCACTTGCTCTAGGCTCTTCTTCATCCTTATTCTTAAATATTTTCTCATCCAAATTATTTGAATGAATAACACTGTTGGTACATATCGAACTGTCAAAACTCAATTGCTTTATTAGTTCATTGCTAGCACTATCTTCAACATGTATTGCTTCAATCTCTCGAACGGTAACACATATTGGGATCCTGGCTTCTTCATACCATTTTATAATCTCATTCAAAAAGCAGTGAATATGGTAATCCCTCTTGATAGGAAGGTGAAGACTTTTGATAGGTACTTGGGTAGGTATTCAATGAGCAGCCTGATTTTTAGTTCCTTATCTAAGTTCATGATAGAGATGATGAGATTCACTAATTCAGTGTAAGTTGTGTCTTCTTTTAACAAAAGAGGTTCAATCATTGTGTAATTCAGGAATCTTCGCTCATTTGTAATAGGATCAACAATCCATTCTTCCCCATAAAGAACATGTATGGACCAAATATTGGCGTGTGCCATTCTTGGGAAAATAAGTAAAAACATCAAACGATTGTAAATAACTCGAGACAATGTTCGACAAAAATTCGAGACACTAGATGCTTGTGCTCTTAATGCTAGACTTCATGCTCAACCTAATGCTTGACACAGACTGAACTGGACAAGGGGCACGACTCGATAATGTGCTTGAATAAATGTATATAGGAATTGCATATGTGCTAGAGAGGATTCGCGACTAAATGCTTCAAGGATAGGCATTACATGTCAAAACCCATAAATGAACAATGAAATTAACTCATGCATAAACTATTTTTTACACTCACAAACCTGCTCAGCAATCCAACTGAAGTTGCCCATAAATAAACAACGAAATTCACCCATAAACAATCAATAAAATTAACTCAGAAATAACCCGTTAATTTCCCATTAGTCAAGATGCTACGTAGGAATGTTGAACGCATACCTGGAGAACAATTCTTTCGCTAAAACCTAAATATAAATATTCATACCTGGAGAACAATTCGGTATATACAAGCAATTGAATTTACGTTTCTCGTGGTTACCACGTAGTGTCCGAACTAGTCGATCCCAACTTACAAAAACATAGGTTAGTTTTTTTTTTTTTGCCACTTTTATTTTGTGCAAGCATATAAGAGTTTTCTTATATTTGGCACGAAAGTGAAGACTAAGTCAATTTGGTGCTCCTTATCTCAGTATATGGATATTACTATTTGGGGGAAATGATATTTTAATATAAAAAACTAATCCAGCAATAATTCGAGCAAACGTTGAGCATAAACACAGACCTGCTCGAGCCTCTGTAAAGCATTACAATTCCATTGTTATTTGCTAACACCGTTGAATGCACCCCTAAATGTATGAGAAATTTGATTGTTACCTTAGAGTTTGGTTTTTTTTCTTTTCTTTTCATAAATTTGAAATTGGTCGAGCATAGGTGTTGTAATATTTCAGTTACAAAAATTTTGTTTCATTTTGTAATGTGCTGTACTGTATTAATAAAACATCATGTATTGTTGTTATTAATTGTGTAATTTGTTAATTTTCCACATATACCAACGAGCACCTCAAATAATACAATGTTCTTATAAAATTGAATAAATTAAAATATAAAATAAAGAAAAATACAAATTGACATCAATTTTTAATCTCTAGATTCTGAATCCTCACTGTCTTCGTCTTTAACTCCGCTAGATTCTTCCTCTTCACTGTCATCTCTTTAAGCTGAATTTTGGCTTTCAGTTTTGCGACACTAGCTGCCAGATGCTTGACTTCCTTCTTCAATTCGTCTACATGAGCATTTCTTTGTAGGACTTTCTCTTTTGTCTCCGTCAATTCCACCTTAGTCTTTTCTTGCAGTTCAAGCATCTGCTCCATGAAGTCCATTATCTCCTACAAGACATGAAAGATATATCATAAGGCATGTTTGATTCACGTTGGATGAGATGCTCGATAAATAAAAATAAAAAATATCTAGACAGTTAGCTCAAGATACAGTTGACTAGTTGCTCAAAAAACACATAGTGCTCGAGACAGGCTCGACTACGTGCTCGACTACCTAGCAGTTTACAAACTCTCTGGACCTATTGCTCAAGATAGGCTCGACTAAGCACTCGACAACCTCACAATTTAAACAAAAAATATTCTATGTGATAGGATGCGCACAAGTTTAATGTGTTCAAACCAATTCCAATCATTCAATCATGCTCGACATTGGCTCGACAATGTGCTCGTGATAAGTTGAAGAAGTTTGTCACTTTTTCGACATATGCTCGACCAACTTCGCATGCATACCGAGTTTAAATTTAAACAAAAAAAATACTCTATGTGATAGGATATGCATAAGTTTAATGTGTTTGAACTAATTGCAATTGCGATTACATCTAAAATGAAACAAAACTGTAACTTTTCATATTTCTTCCCAAATCCATAATCAAATGAATCATAATTGGCAAAGAATCAGCATTGATGCCCGATATAGCAAATACGAAGATTAAAATGTAAATTTTTAGGCAAATTTCCACTTACCTTGTCCTGGTTCGTCTGTTTTCACGATTTATTCTACATGGCAGCAACTTTGTTACTTGAAAATGCTGGTCCTCCTTACGTGGATGCAAATGACTACGGATTGTGTTGGATTGATGAAAAATGCAGAAGAATGGATCTATGAAGAATGGGATGTTGGATCGATGAAGAATGCAGAAAAATGGGGCATTTAGGTCTTTTCTCATGGTCAAACTACGTTGACTTGCTATTTTGACAAGAAAATTTAACAAGTGCTATATTTCAACTATGCAACTGAAAACGTTCTATTTTTGCAAATTTCCCATGTAATTGTGGTACATTGAAATTTGATTCCAGTACATAGTACTCTGTTTGTGATACTTTGACTTTCAAATATTGTGCACAAATCATTGACTATAATATTTTGATATTTGATTGTGCTAGTCGATGTATTTATTGTGTGCACTAGGATTTCGTCATAGTACATTGTGCCTTAGTTATGATACTTTAACTTTTCATCGTAATGCATATTATTGGCTATAGTATTTAAATATATGATTATAGTATTAGTCAATCTAGTTATGGTACAGTGGAATTTAGTCCTATTAGATATTGCTTTAATTGTGGTACTTGTGTATAGGTTACCAGTATCAGATACTATATAGTAACCCAGCCCTACGAACAAAAAGCCAAGAACCACTAAATAACTACCAAATATTAGATATTAAGGGGGCCACTACCACTATAAAGTACTCTAATACCACCAACAAATGGCTCATTAAGTACCAGTGAGTAATTGCCAAGTACTAGATACTTGGCGCTAAATACCATTATATAGTATCCCAACAATTTCAGTGAGTTACTGCAATGTACTAGATATTCAACGCCTAATACCACTATATAGTACACCCATACTATAGATAAAGGACCAAGTATTAGTGAATAATTGCCTAATAGTATATGCTTAATGCCTAATACCATTACGTAGTACTGGGTAACAATTACATACTATATGCTAAGCATTTAGTACCAATATGTAGTACCCTTAGACCACTTAAAAAGAGTTAACTACCACAAGTGAGTAATTGCCAAATATCAAATACTAATCGTTCAGTACCCTATATAGTACCACAGTACCATTGACAAAGAGTCAAGTATTAGAGAATAATTAGCAAGTACTAGATACCTGGTGCCTATTATCATTATATAGTATCCCGATATCACCAACAAAAGGTCAAGTACCACTAAATAATTTTTATGCTAAACAACAAGTGTGCAATACTACTATATAGTATCTCGGAATCACTAAAAAATGGTCAAGTACTTTTTCTAAATACTAGATACCTAATATCCAATACCATTATAAAGTATCCTAGTACGATGAACGAAGGGCCAAGTACAGTTGCATAATTACCAAATACTAGATACCAATCGCCTAATGCCACTATAGTACTACTAACAAAGCGTCAAGTACCACTGAGTAATGCAAATTACTAGAGACTAAATAGCCAGTATCACTGTAGAGTACCCCACTAAACAGTCAAGTATTAGTAGAAAATTGCCAAATCAACAAATAAAAAAGGAAAAATAAATAATAAAATAATTAGAGTAAACAAATTATTGATTGAAAAAACGTAGTAGGTACTTATATAGTGGTATTGGGTGTTTAGTATCTGATACTTAATAGTTAGCCATTGGTAATATTGGGATATTTTATAATAGTACTAGGTACTAAATATCTGGTACTTGATTTTTTATTCATAGGTACTTAACCTTTTGTTGGTGGTACGAAAGTATTATATAAGGTAAATTACATCTACTATCCATGTGATTTGTAAAAATTACCAATCAAACCCCGAGATATAAAATATTATCAATATCCCCTTAAATTTGATAAATTCATAACATTTAGTCTTTTTAATCAACTAAATTCATAACATTTAGTCCCTTTAAGGGGGTATTGGTTGTTTCTCTAAATCTCGAGATTCGATTGGTAGTTTTTACAAACCACAGGGATAGTAAATGTAATTTACCCTATTATATAATGATGGTACTAGATGCTAGGTCTTTAGTATTTGACAATTACTCAATAGTATTTGACCATTTATTGGTAGTACTGGTATACTATATAATGATACTAGATGCAAGATATCTGGTACATGCAATTACTCACTAGTACTTGACTTCTTGTGGGTGCTATTGGACACTTAATATTTGGTATTTGGTAATTACTCATTGCCACTTACAAAACTATATAGTAGTATTAAATGCGTAGTATTTAGTACTTTGCAGTTATTGTTATTTGGCTTTTTGTTAGTGGTATCATGTTATTATAGAGTAATATTGCATGCTTAGTATCTAGTACCTTTTAGTTACTCATTGGTGGTAGTAGAGTCTTATATAGTGGTACTAGATGCTAGGTATTTGGTAATTGACTATTACCAACTGGTACTTGACCTTTGATGGTCGTAATAGGGTACTATATAGTGGTATTGGGCGTTAGGTCTCTGGTACTTGATAATTACTCACTTGTACTCACCATTTGTTGGTGGTACTAGGATATTGTATAATGCAATTGGATGCTTAATATTTGAAACGTGATAGTTACTCGGTGGTACTTTGCCCTTGGTTTGAGTTGAGATTCTATATGGTGGTATTGCTTATTTAGTATTTGGTATTTGACAATTTATTGTTGGTACTAGTGTTGGTGGTATTGAATTATGATGTAGCAGTACTGGATGATGATTAATTATATTTGGTAGGCCTAGATATACAAAAATAAAAATCAACCATTATTTATAGTGTATCAATTTATTTTCTTTACCAACAATAATAATACATCTTGTATGAAGCCGACATATCAAATGCAATTAGTGCAAGTTGTGAAAAACTAAGTAATTACACATTAATTTGTAGTTTTTGCATAATTTTGGCGAAATATTTAGTGTTATATTTTAGTTTATTTCAAGTGGATTAAAGTCGCAGTTAAACCAAGGAATACCTATGAGATCATACCCTTGAATGCCATTTTTACCCACTCAGTCCGTCTTTTATGTATCTAATTTGCTCGTCCTATCAAATATTTTCTCCATCCATATATGTTATAAAATTACCAGCCGTGTTATGATTGGTTACTAGTTTTGTTTAGTGAGGCATAGAAACTAATATGTTGGTCAATTTCATGAATTGCATCTTTATTAAAGTAATACTCCATCCGTTCCAAAAAAAGAGTTCATTTTGAAAAAAAAATTTGTTCAAAAAAAAGAGTCAACTATTAAACTAAATTTCTAAAATATCCTTACCAGTAATAATTATGTATATTCAAAATTAAAAAGTAAGGATAAAAATGTAAAATTATATATTTAATAGTGCATAAAATGAGTTGTACTTATTAACCAATAAAAAATTGTATATTAACCAAAATGGACTCTTTTTTTTGAGCGGAGGGAGTATTACTTAAATATTTGATGAATTTATTTGAATATTTTATCGAACATGAGCCTTGTGCCATTTTCTGCCATACTAATCCATTTTCAAATTTGTTCATATCTTTTATTGGTACTCTTGACATAGAAATAAGTTACTCAAAAGAAATAAATAATAAATTGTCAATCCATAGAACACGCACTTTAAAATCTAATTTAAATAAATAGCTATTGAACTATGATCTATTTTAATACTTGTGTTGTGCTCATCAAACTTTAGAATGTTCTAATCATAAAATGAAATCTCCTTTTGGACATCCTAATCATAAAATAAAATTTTTCTTATTTTCTGCCTTGTTCATTCGTATAGAAGTGCTTTTTTTTATCCTCAAATTGTGTTTCAAATTGCCATAAAATTATTTAAAGTAGACTTTTAAATGTACTCTGGGAAAAATAGATAATAATTTTGAAGCAGACTCTCGCACATACTTTTAAGTGGCGAATAGGATGATAACTAGATAGATCAGTTGTAGATTATTAAAGTAGTATTCATTTTTTTTTCGAAAATTTCTGTACAAAAAATACTATATTTCTTCTATTTCTTTCTAAACTTGTGCATATCACCAATATAAATACATTGCTATATCAGAAATGTACCACAAAATCTTTCACATAATAATATTGACCTTTTTCGCGTCTAATCAATTTTTTAACAAAGCAACGCACATAATTCAGTTCTCGGTAAATGTTTTAACCATGCATATAAATATAACGAGCATTTCCTTTGCCGATAATAATTAACCATACAAACAAAATTTAGAAACTCGTCTGCGACAATGATTTTCCAGCAATCAATGAACAGTTTAGAAAACTTTAAACAATAATATTTGGTAAGATATTATATTTATCCACAAATTATGTATGTGATTTACAAATAAAAAAGTGCTCTCACACCATATATTAAAATTGTTAGCCAAAATTTTCGAGTATGACTTGTAAATCTATAACAAATAATACTCTCTCCATTTAAAAAAAAGAGTTTACTTTTAAAATTCTTTCTTATCCCTAAAAAAAAGTCTTTTTTTTAAACCAAAAATTTAAAATATCCTTACTAATAATAATTGTGTATACTCAGAATTTAAAACTAAGGATAAAATATAAAATTATACATTTAATAAGTGCATTAAGTGTATTGTACTTAATAACTAATAAAAAGTTATATTTAAATTAAATTGGACTCTTTTTTTTTTTGGGACGGAGGGAGTAATAGTAATAAACATACTTTGAGCTTTTCATGATACTGAATAATTTCTAATATACTAAAAGGGAGAGTAAGGTGTTACCTTTTGTCATCATATTTTTTCTCAAGTTTTAGGTTTTTCTTTAGTATAAGTGTAATTTTGTGAAATTTTGAAACAATTTTATATCATTTTTAATATATTAATTCATTTTAAAAGCTTTTATTGTATTTCTTTATTTTTCAAGTTAATTATTTTTTATAGTTATATAAATTTTATGATCAAATCCAATGAATTGTTAAAACCTAAAATTAATCAAAATTTTTGCCGTACATGGGATTTTATTTTTTCAATTTGCATTACCATATAAATTTTGTAACCCAATATACTTACGTATTTCTCTTATATATATGATTAAAATTTTTATATTTCTCAGTAAAAAAATTTGCACAATATATATACTTATTTAAAAAATTACATAAATAAATATTGTATATAACTTAACTTGCTTGCCATTTATCATTTTAAATATGTTGTCTAAAAAATAGCAATAACAATTAAAAAAATTATTTAAAATATTTTAATATATAATTATGTAAGTAAATTATGAATAATGTGATCACAAAAAATGGCATATTGATCATAGAAAAAAGTCATACTCTACAATTACATATTTTTATTCAAATACTTTATATCTATTATCTTTAAATCATAGAAAAAAGTCATACTCTACAATTACATATTTTTATTCAAATACTTTATATCTATTATCTTTAATCATTTGTATTCACTAATCTAAATATACTTTTATATAAATTAATTTATATAGTAATAATAAATAAATGGTCATGTATATCCAAAGTTGTAATACATTTTACTTTTAATGTGTGAGTATTAGTTAAATAACTAACCAAATTAATTTTATAGCTACTACTTAAAATTACATGTACTAAACAAATAATAATATTCCCAAGGTAGAATTTTCTTTAATTGTCAATATATATATTGTACTGTTAAATTAATTAGAAAGAACTTATAGTTCCCAAAATACAATAAAAATCAGTTAAAAATACCAACTATATATTTTTAAAACCACATAAAAGTTTTCGTAAAAAATTAATATTTATTAAATTTTAAATTAACACTAAATACACTCTAAGTTTTAGGGATAAAAAACTAGTATTCTTAATCTTCTCGATACTAACTCTCTATAATATTGTGAATAATGATCGATAAAATACACAATAAATGTCAAGGGGAAAGGTGTAGGAAATCAAATAAGTCACGCAATGGAAATTTAAAAATTTTGATTTCCTTCAAAGATCCTTACAAAGTGATTTCAAATTGGTCGTGAAGAGTTTTACCTTTATCGGTAGCAGTTGAACTTTCTTATGAAGACTTTTGCTTGTCAAATTACAGCAACACCCAGCAGAGCCTTGCCTCTATGGTATCCACATGATCCTCTCTAAGTTTCAGGTTAATTGTCACACAATCAACCCAAGAAAAGAAGTAGCAAAATCTGAAGGTGCTAGCCAAGAATTCTGCTTTCTGTTTTTCAAGTTTGAAGCTTCTTTAAGCTTCGGTTTTTCTTATTTCTTTAACACAAAAGAAGTGGCTGCTTTTCTTCCAAAGAAAAGCTGAAAAGCTCCTCATGTTCTTGCAAATTCGGCTGCTGTTTCTTCACAAGAAAAGGCCGAAAAGAATTTTGCTCAAACAAGAAACAATGGTTCGGTTTTTGGGGTTTTGCTTTGCTACAGAATTCTTTCTTCTCCAAGAAAAAAATGGTTTCGGCCTTTTGCAGCAAGAATAACGTGGTATCTTGTTTCTCACATTAGGTTAGTTGCTACAAAATTATAAGTCCAAATATATAAGAATAGATTGCAGTATTAGGGTAAAATTTCTTCTAAAGAATTTTACTTGAACTATAAATTCTATTCTATTTTGGAACTTTCCAAATTTTGATAGCTGCCAAAACAAGAATCCCATTCTTATTTTTCTTTCTAATTTTTGGCTCTCTCAAGAATTAATAAATCCAAAACTATTTCGGATTTATTAACACAAAACCAAAACATTTAGAATCCAAAACTGAATATCATTTTAAACAGAAAACCTTATAGAGTCCTATTCGCAATATGATTCTTAAATTAACCAAAATCATTGTGTTTCTTGTTTCATTAGGTTCTACAAACAATTATTTTTGTAGGATATAAAAATCCTACGTATAAGAATCATGCAATGGAAAGACAACAAGGAAATTTATTTTGAGGGCTAACAATAAAGTAGAGAAAAAAACCCTACACTTTTACACTCACAAAAAAAGTAGAAGGAAAAAACTTCTACTCCTCACAATTTTATTTCGTTTAGACTCTCTCTTTTATTTTTCTAAACGTCACAAAAACTAATAATCCTGAGTCCTTTACATCGAACCTTTTTTTATTCCAAAGCAATTAGGATTTGATAATCAAGTCCCACACAAAAAAACTGCTTTATTAATATAATTGGAAACTGGCAAAAGTAATAATTACTAAATCCTAATCAAATTATAATTTTCTAAATAAGTTTGGTTCAATATACCAACAATGTCTCTTTTAAACCAAGTTTGCTATGAAAGCAACTCTAACTCCATCTCGAGTTTGAATTTCTTTTACTATATAGACCATATACAACATCAACTTATAATTGATATTCATTAGTGCCTTCAAATTTGATATGGAAGGAAATTTATATTTTGAAAAACTTTTATTTGGCTCTTCTTCTTGATAAAAAAAAAAATCATCAATATTGATGTAGTTCTCAAAACAATAATCTTCACAATCACTCTTCAATTCAAAATATTTTAGAAGCTCTAATTTCTCTTTGAGATTATGAGACTCCAATTGACTCATATCTTCTTCAACCAAAACATTAATTTTATTTTTCTCAATAATATCATCAATTTCAATTTCTTGTTTTTGCTCTACTGAACCAATTATCTCTTCATCCTTTACAAAATCAACTTGGTAAGTTTCACAATTCATCTCTTCAAAATTCTAATTTTGAGTATTAGACTCACCATTAGAACTAACTTCTTCCTCAATTATTGTACCAACTTAAGTTTTTAATTCTTGCTCTACTGGCTTGTTGTCCGATACAAGCTTCCTATCAATTCTTTGTTCGTGGAGAATTAATGAACTTTGCAATTTTTTGATACTCAAAGTTGATAAATCCTTAGTCTCCAATATAACTACTACAATATAATCAAATTTTATAGATAGCAAATAAAGAAATTTTTCCTTAAAGAATTCATCTTTAAGAATATACCCATTAAATTCCATCTCATTCTTGATATCCAACAAACGAGAAAAATAGTTCTTAATCTTCTTAGATTTTTCCGTAGTGCACAACTCAAATTTTCTCTTTAACAATGACACATTATTTTTCTGATCTTGATCTAGCCAATATAGGCTCTTTCCAAAACATCCCATGCTAGTTTGGTAGTTTTAGCAATACAAATTTTATAAAAAAATTAACATATCAATTATTTGATGGATTTGAAATAATGTCAAATATACTTCTTTTTTTTTTCGTTTTGACATTGACATTATCTTGTATCTTCTTTTGAATGAATTATAATAAATCGTATGCTCAAAGGTGTCTTTCTATTTGGATTCTCCAAAAACTATAAATTTGCTTTGTCGTGAGTTTTGGAATAACACATACTATGTTCCAATCGTCCATGGCTAACGAGAAATTCTTAGCCTCCTTTACTAAAATAAAAAAAAACACTAGGATCAAGAAACCAACAACTGGCATTGTTGGCTTTGCTACAATATATAGGACATAAAAATCCTATGTATAAGAATCACGTAGCGGAAAGACAACAAAACAATTTATTTGGAGCCTAACAATAAAGTAAAAAACAACCCTACACTTTTACACACAAACAAATAGTAGGAATAAACTCCTACTTCTCACAATTCTATTACTAATAACCCTGAGTCCTTTATATAGAGTCTTTTCTTATTCCAAACAACTAGGATTTGGTAATCAAGTCCCACACAAAATCTTCTTTATTAATCTAATTAGAAACTGGATAAACTAATAATTATTAGATGCTAATCAAATTATAATTTTGTTAATTACACCAACAATTTGTTGTCCTATTTATTGTTCTATTTTCAGATGTGTACAATATTTTAGCAAAATGGTTCTTGACTGGTTAGAGAGTTGAACTGATGCCTGCACTAGGCTTCCATAATTAGCTTAGGTTGGCAATTATTAGTAAAGGCATTTGTCTTTCAATTTGGGATGTTATTTGGACTTTAACTCTTGATGAAGGTGAAATTCGCAACCCGACAATGATCTGAACAGAAAAACTTAGTTGACGAGTGTTCCTACAAAACAAATCCCGAAGTGGTTCTCTAGGGTAAATTCTTCTATGCTTAAGTCAGTACTTTTGTAGGGGTGTAGTAATTTTCAATCGTTAGAGAGAATGTCCCCATACTTGGTTGTCCTTTCTGGTTTTATTCACCTTATCTCGTCATCAGTGGGATTTGATGTTGTGGATGGATACGTGGAGTATGGTTGTAACTGCTAATTGCACATCGCAATTCACGTTCCACAATTGTAGGTTGTAGTTACTTTCTTATTGATAAGTAATACTCTGCTAAGTTCTCACATTGTGACTTGGGGCTCAAGGGTCCCATTTACTTAGTTTGATTTTAGTGTATCACAATTGTTGGCTTATGGACGCAGAGTTCGAGGTCAAGTGGAGGTCATGCTGTTGCAATCGTTGCAAAGGTCTAGGCCTTTGGCTCTAAGGTCTGGAACTTCGCTCGACTATAAAGTTTGATCGTTGGCTCCAAGATCCTGAACTCTGATCCTTGACTAACAACTCTGCGAACTGAACCCATGCACATCATAAGCCCCCCAAACCTTAGCATGATAATGTTAAGGTCTTATCAAAAGTAGGCATTTAGGATGTCTGGAAAGAGAAGCAGTAATGATATGATGTGTAACCATGGTTGTCAGCAGTTAAAACTCATCGTGAGCTGTGAGAGCAGTTGTTATCTGCCTTTTGGAGGGTACAACTTTAAGTATCGTGGGGCCCAAAAAGATTTAGTTGGGTTACACACGGAAGCTCTAGAGGGTGGTATAAAGGTGATAACTTTTCATTTCTAGGTTTTCCTATCTATCGCTTTCGCTACCTTTCGCTATTCGAAAAGTTCAGGGCTTTTTCATTCCGGTGAGGAGGTTGTGACGCCTTTCCAGAGTGTTCATGGTCATTAGCCAATGCTTCCTTTTGCTCCCTTTCCAAAAGTAAGAATGACTTCCTCTTATTCCATGTCTTTTGGGTTTTCCCATTGGGAAGGAAAGACAGTATTCTTGGTTGGGTAAGAGGGTAATGCCTCTGAGTCTGCGAGCCAATGGAAAAGTTCTGATTTTGATATGGTTTAGTCTAGTAGAAAGAGGGTAACGAGGGGAAAGAGGGTTTTGGTTGTGTCTAGTTCAGAGGAAAAGGGCAATGTATCTGAGTTAGAAAGTTCTTCTTTAGAGTAACTAGAGGATTTCATAGCCCCATTTGTGGTGGGCTATCCTTCAAAGTTTACCCCTACCGCTAAGACTTTATTGTCGGTCTTTGAAGAGGCTGATGTGAAAGAACTCAGGAAAATGTACCATATTCCTAAAGAGTATGGGGCGAGGGCTGCTGGCAGCGAGGGTAGGGCATGTAACTCTCTAGTCAGGTATACTGTTGTTTATGAGGAGCATTTGAAAGTGGAAATAAGATTTCCCATTTGTCAACTTGTGGTTGATATTTTAAATTATTATGGAATAGCTTTAGCCCAGTTGGCACCTAAGTCAGTAAGGACTATTGTTGGTTTTGAGGTTTTGTGCTGAGAAGGCAAAATAAAAAGTTTTGTGGATCTCTTTAGATATTTTTCCTGTATGAAAAAATCTGCAAATTCTATGGGGTATTTTGCATTCTTTCCAAGATCCAAAGGCAAGGCTGTGAGGCCTTAAGCCTACCATAAGTGGAAAAAGAGTTTCTTTTTTTTTTTTTTGTAAAGTCTAATGTGCGTGGGTTGAAGACGGGTTGGTTATATGGGGAGACAATCAATACATATTCAAACCGGAAGAAGCAGAACCCCGGGGCCATGCATTCATAGAGCTCCGAGAGGAGAGAATTGTAGTTATACTGAGAAAGATTTGTTTGAATATGGATTTAGCCCTGCTGTGGTTATTAGTGGATCTCTGTTTTTACAATCTGCTCGAATCGATGAGGCAAAGGGTACGTTTTCATATGGAACAGTGAATTTATTTTTTTGTTTCATCTATTGATCTTGTGTATATTTTGTATCTCAGTGGTACGATTTGGCAGTTCAATCAAGGTGGAGTCTGCAAAAGAGACTTGTTCTGATGCTGAAGAAGTCCCTGTTACTAAGAAGGTGAAAGTGGAGGAGCCTTCAAAAAGAAAGGCTGATAATGATGTAGTGGAGATTGAATCTTCAGTGAAGAAGAAGAGGGTAAATAAAACCGCTAAAAAGAAGAAACCAAGTGAGGTAGAGGTGTAAGATGTTGCCTTCGAGAATATAGTGTACTTCTCTAAACCTGGTGAAGGGGAAGTAATCAAGTTTGAAGGCCTGGAAAACTATCAGTGGAGGTTAGCGGAGATGTCTCTAGTGGATTTGAATAACAATTTGTTGTACTTTGTTCCAAGGGTAAAGTGTTGTTGCCCTCCTATATTATTCTATTGGAGAGTTTTTTTTTTAGAAGTATCACAATGTGTGGTTGGTGTAGGCTAAGGCTTCATGGGCTGAATTTGTACTTAGGATGAATGATCAGGCAGAGAAGATCTCAACTCTCAAGGCTAAAGTTGCTGGATTGAAGGAGGCCAAAAAGGCTTTCATTGAGGCA
The DNA here is from genome assembly GCA_020080225.1 of Gynochthodes officinalis. NCBI lineage: Eukaryota > Viridiplantae > Streptophyta > Magnoliopsida > Gentianales > Rubiaceae > Gynochthodes > Gynochthodes officinalis. The sequence continues at coordinate 28,463,072 of CM034625.1, read as the reverse complement.
AAGAAGAAGTGAGAGGAAGAAGCATCTGCGATGGATGAATCAAGGAAACAATCAGAGGGGGAGATTGCTGGTTTTGTACTAAAGCCAATTAAATCTAAGATTATAATTTGTTATTTATTGCCAAGTGATTAAGAACCTAAAGGGTCACACACATAAAGAATTTGTTCTTGGATTAAAATGATTAAATAATTATGTGATAATTATGGGGGTTAATTTGTAAAATAATTAACCTAAAAGATCTCCTATAAGATAAGTTGTGATAAGATAAAATTGTTTTATCTTAATAGAATTAAAATTAGTTTTAATTTTATTAAAAGAATTCTATTACGATAGAATGTATCGATCATTGGTATCTAATGATAGATAAAATTTACCTTTTAATAGGAGACAGACACCAAGTTCCAAAAAGAGCGTACGTACAGAATTTTGACGTGCAAGACAGAAGGAAAAGTTCTTCTTTTGTTTTGTTAGAGTTCTCTTGAACTTTAAAATTTTGCGACGCTCATTGAAGGAACTAGCATATTGGCTTGGTGTCAATCAATCCTAGGAGGATCCTAAGAACAAGTTCGTGTGGATACCTTAGAGGCCGAACGTCTGTGCGGCTGTGGTTGACAAAACTTCCTTCGACGACACAATCTTCAGTCATTAAAACAGGTTTTTTATTTATACGTATATTGAAATTGATCCTGGTGAAAATCATGTTTTAATTCCGCTGCCTATAAATTTGTTTATGGCATACATGATTTCCTAACATTGGTATCAGAGCTTCGGATTTAATTTGCGTATAAATATAAATTTATGTGAATATAAATTGTTTATGTTTACATATATGTATGTGTTATGTTGAATAATTGAGAAAAATTATTTTGTTGAGTGAAAAATTGTTTTTCACTTACGGAACAAATTGAAAATTTTATTTGAAAATTTTCTAATTTATTGCCGCGTGTCAAAATTGTTTGTGAAATTTTTGACTGCTGCTTATGATTCATGTTCTCAAAAGAAAAGAAAAAGAAAAAAAAAATTTTTTTGAAGATGTCGGCGGCAGCAGAAAAAAAAAAAAAGAAAAAAAAAATTTTAAAAGAGGCAGCGGTGGCAGTGAATGGGTGATGACGTCATGCTGACGTCATCCCTAGGGCTGATGTCAGATGACATCAGCGTCAGCAGCAGAGAAAAGGGTGATGTCATGTGATGACGTCACTGCTGACGTCATCAGATGATGTCTGGATTAAAAAAAAAAAAAAAAATTTTTTTAGGCCATTGGGTTTGGGCTGTTTTTAATTAAATGGCTACTTGGACTTGTTTTTATTTGGACCAGAATTGATGAATTGTTGTTGGGCTCCTTTATTTCCTTGGGCTGTTTTAACTTGTTTTGGGCATTGGCCCGATGACATAGACATGCAAGGGGCTTTAACCAAAGTTGGGCCAGATGGTATGGTGGGCTTCAAGTTGGGAGTTGGGCCAAATAGTTTGGGCTAAGACTTAAACTTTGTGGCCTATAGAGTGGACTTTTAGTCCATTAATACCATATGGATCAATCCCAATTGGATAAATACTAAATAAATAAATAAAGATATTTGGGACATTTTTAATTATAAAGAGTTTATTTATGTTAAGGTCCTTTTAATTTCTGTTATTTATTTATTATGGCCCAAGATTTGAAAACTTTTATGTTAACTCATAAAACTTCTCAATTAATTCAATAATATTTCTAATATGATTAGAAATGTAATGCATACAAGATTTATGACTGAAAATTGTTATTAATTGTTTAATGTGATTATTTAATTGTTATGTCATATGTGATTTAATATTTAATTAAATGATTAGATTATTTAATTGCATATTGTATGTTTAAATATTTATTACGTATGATATATGTAGATGATGAGACCATAATTTAATCCCTCAATTAAATATTAAATCAATTTAAATGCCTTCCATTATTATAGTTTAAAACAGTTTTTGTTAGGATAACTTGTTGAGCTAACTCAAGGTTGTCTTACCAAAAATGTGTTTCAAACTATGAGATAAGATCTCTGAATAATGGGTATGATTTACAAAGATTTTGATTTGTTGAGCTAACTCAAGGTCAAAAGTCTTTGAGGCAAGGGTTAGGAGACATATGTGATATGTGTATCAAAAGTTGATAACTTAACTATCTAGGAGTTGCAAATAAGTTGCAATTGGTGATTAATACCTACTCATTAAAATTATTTTTGATTTGTTGAGCTAACTCAAGATTAAAAATAATTGAGATGGGATTCTAGCCTACTAAGAATTTTGAGAAAATTCTCGAATCAATTTGAGGGATATTGATTTGGATAAAATAGTGGGAGCAAAACCAAGATATTATAAAATCCATATATTTGTGTATTTTGGTTTTGTAAATTGCATAAATTTAAATTCTTATTCTATCTTTATTTTCTTGTTGTAGAAAATGAATAACAACATGAACTTGCGTAGCATTTTGTTAGACAATAAACTTATCGCCCAAACTATGTGGACTGGTTCAAACCAAGAATTGTTCTTAGGAATGAGAAGTTGCTTTATGTCCTTGATGGTCCTCTTCCGATGAGCTGCTCTTGATGTTGATCAAGTAGTAAGAAATGCATATCGAAGCATTTAGATGATTACGAAAATGCATGTTGTATCACGCCGCTTCAATGAGCCAGTAAAAAGCAGCATGAGGACATGATCGCTTTACAATGCTTCAACATTTGAAAGCATTATATGATAAAAGGGCTAGAAGTGAGAGATATGATACCACGAATGAACTCTTTCATAGCAAGTTGGCGTAAGGATCTTGATTTCAACTCATGTAATCAAGATGATTGGTCTCATTGAAAAGATGGGTAACCGGGATTTATAATGTATCATGAGTTAAGTGTTGACTTGATACTACAATCCCTTCCTCCCGCCTTTTCTCGGTTGTGGTGAACTTCAACATGAACAAAGTTGAAACCTCTACTTTGCCGAGTTATTGAACTTGCTTAAGGAAGCGAGGATACCATGAAGAAAGAAAAGGCTAATGTGTTGCTAATTGAGGTCCAATAAAAAAGCGTAAAGTGGTCTTAAGAAGACCAAGAAGAAAGCTGGACCTAAGGCAACACGAAAGCCAAAAAGGACAAGAAAGAAAAGGGCACTTGCTTCCATTGTGGAAAAGATGGACATTGGAAGAGAAATTGCAAGGCTTATCTTGAAACCGTGGAAGAAGCTATCAAGCTTCTACTTCAGTTTGTTTATGATTGAAATAAACCTTTCTACTTCAAAATCAAATTCTTGGGTATTAGATACCGGATCCGCTCTCATATTTGTAATAATATGCGTGGTCTAAAGATAAGTAGAAAGTGGCAAAGGGAGAGGTGGACCTACGTGGGCAATGGAGCAAAAGTTGTCGCTTTAGCCGTAGGAACATATAGTCTCTCTGCCTAGTGGATTAATTCTTGATTTGAAAGATTGTTATTTTGTTCCAAGACTCACGAAGAATATTATTTCAATTTCCTATTTAGACAATGATGGTTTTGAAATAAATCAAAAGAATAAGTGTTGTTCTATTTTTCGTGAAGGTATTTTTATGGTCTTGCAAGTTATCAAAATAATGGTCTTGATATATTAGATCTTGAAAATCCAATTTTCAACATAAATACAAAGAAACCCAAAATTGATAATTTTAGAAATTCTTATCTCGGCATTGTAGACTAGGTCACATAAATGAGAAACGATAACCAAATTGCATAATGATGGTTATTTGGGCTCATTTGATTATGAATCATATGAAACATGCGAATCTTGTTTACTTGGAAAATGACTAAAACACCTTTTCTCGAAAAGGTGAAAAATCTGGAATTATTAGGTCTCATACATACCGATGTGTGGACCTATGTCAATTCAAGCTAGAGGAGGTTTTTCATACTTCCTAACATTTACTGATGATCATTCTAGATATGGTCATGTATACTTATTGAAGTATAAATTTGAAGTCTTTGAAAAGTTCAAAGAATATAAAAGTGAAGTAGAAAAACAACTTGGAAAGAGTATTAAAATACTTCGATCAGATCGAGGTGGAGAATATCTAAACCAAGAATTTCAAAATTATTTAAAAGAGAATGGGATTCTTTCACAATGGACTCCTCCATATACACCACAATTAAATGGTGTATCTGAAAGGAGAAATCGAACATTATTAGATATGGTTCGATCCATGATGAGTCATGCAACTCTCCCTAAATTGTTTTGGGGTTATGCCCTAAATACTGCCTCCTACCTATTAAATCATGTTCCATCTAAAGCTGTTGATACTACCCCATATGAGATATGGTATGGGAAAAAGCGAAATCTTAAATATTTAAGAATTTGGGGATGTCCCGCATTTGTTAAAAAGGTAGAATCAGACAAGCTCGATCCAAAATCTGTAAAATGCTATTTTGTGGGATATCCAAAAGAAACTTTTGGGTATCAATTTTATAACTCCATTGAACAAAAGGTGTTTGTCTCAAAACACGCCATATTTCTAGAAAAAGAGTTTATTCTAGAAAAGGCAAAAGGGAGCAATATAGAACTTGAAAAAGTTCTAGAAACACAAATTAGCAAAGATAGGAACATGGAACAAGAGCTTGAACCTCATAATGATGTGGTAGAAATCGAAGCTCAAGATACACAAGTCAGACGTAGGTCAATTAGGACACGTCATGCACCTAGTAGGTATGATGATGTGTTTATTATTGATAATGATGAACCTACTACTTACAAGGAAGCCTTATCCGATAAGGACTCGAGAAGTGGCTTCAAGCCATGAAATCTGAAATGGATTCCATGTATGACAATAAGGTATGGACCTTAGTCGATCCACCTGAAGGGATAAAACCCATAGGGTGCAAGTGGGTTTTCAAAAGGAAAACTGACATGGATGGTAATGTGACTACTTATAAAGCTCGACTGGTTGCAAAAGGTTACACGCAAAAACATGGTATTGACTATGATGAAACCTTTTCACCAGTTGCTATGTTGAAATCCATTAGAATTTTACTTGCTATAGCTGCATACTATGATTATGAAATCTGGCAAATGGATGTTAAGACAGCTTTTCTTAACGGTCATTTGCAAGAAGAGGTATATATGATACAACCTGAGGGCTTTGTATCCAAAGACCATAATAAAGTATGTAAGCTACAAAAGTCTATTTATGGACTTAAGCAAGCTTCAAGGAGTTAGAATATTCGTTTTAATGATACAATCAAAAAGTTTGGTTTTATCAAAAATGAAGATGAACCTTGTGTATACAAAAGGATTAGTGGGAGTGTTGTAGTTTTCCTCATATTATATGTGGATGACATATTATTGATGGGAAACGACATACCTTCTCTACAATCAGTTAAGGTATGGTTGTCCAAAAACTTCTCAATGAAAGATTTGGGTGAAGCAACTTATATTTTGGGAATAAAGATCTATCGTGATAGATCCAAGAAGTTGCTTGGTCTTTCACAGTCAACATACATAGATAAAATGCTAAAAAGGTTTAGCATGGATCAATCTAAGAGAGGTTATGTTCCCATGTCTCATGGGATTTACCTTTCTAAAGATATGTGTCCAAAAACTGATGTTGAAAAACATAGTATGCAAAATGTTCCTTATGCTTCTGCTGTAGGATCGATTATGTATGCTATGTTATGTACAAGACCAGATGTCTCTCATGCTCTAAGTGTTACGAGCAGATATCAGGCTAATCCCGGTGATGGTCACTGGAAAGCTGTTAAGAATATCCTTAAGTATTTAAGAAGAACTAGGGATTTATTCTTGATATATGGAGAGACAGAGCTTCAAGTACGTGGGTTCACTGATGCTAGCTTTCAATCTGATAAAGATGATAGCAAGTCTCAGTCTGGGTATATTTTTACCCTCAATGGTGGTGCTGTAAGTTGGAAAAGTTCCAAACAAGAAACTACTGCAGATTCTACGTGTTTAATATATTCTTTTTTGAAGCTACTAAAGAGGCTGTTTGGATCAAAAAGTTCATTTCTGAACTTGAAGTGGTTCCTTCAATAGCCGACCCAATACCTTTGTATTGTGATAATAATGGGGCTATTGCTCAAGCCAAGGAACCTAGGTCTCATCAACGGTCCAAACATGTACTTAGGCGCTATCATTTGATTAGAGAAATCATTGGTAGAAATGAAGTAAAGATAGAAAAGATTCCTACAGAAGAAAATATAGCAGATCCATTGACTAAGCCTTTATCTCAAAAGAAACATGATTGTCATGTGTCTTCATTCGGTTTAAAATACATGAATGATTGGTTTTAGTAAGAGATTTGTTATGTATGTATTTTGATATTTTATGCAATAGAGATATATGGTGTTTTATCATCTTGGATTATATATATTTATATATTGATGATAAAGTCCTTAGAATAATATTTATTATTCTTAAATATCCCTAATCATAGTATTAACAAAATTAAGGACGTTGTTAATACGGAAAGATTAGCATATATGGTGATATATGAATGAATTGTTGGAGAATAATTCATTGGATTGATCCGCTTAGAGATTCCATGAGGTTAACTATTTGAGTGCCAATGGTATAATCTCTACGTGACAGTGGTGTAAGTAATCCTCAGACTTGAGATCATAAGAGTATCTATAGTGTGAATTGTTATACTTTAACCCTATGAGTCCATAACTGTAACTAGTTGTGTGTGCCATAGAAGTTGGGTATAACATGAAACATTGATAGATGATTTATGATCAATAAAGAATTCACCACTTCTAATAGTAAGAAGAGTATATCCCACAAATGGCCACTTATTGAAATATCAACTCAAAATGTTTGCAAACGAGTAAATAAATTTGGAAGAGTTCTAAATTTATTTTAAAGGAGTTGAATTTCGGGAGTAAGAAATTATAATAATTAGTACATTAAGAGTTGGCACTTATACCTTACTCTTGTACTAATTAGGGATATAGTATGGTGAAAGGATATGAATTACATGGATTCTGGTTCATGGAAAGGTGAAGTCAACCACTTGACTTTTCTTAACTCTTGGGTGGTCATGATGCCTGGCTAGAGGCCAATCTTGATCTATAAATACAAGCTCATTAATTATTGAATTAATGATAAATTAAAGTTGTTTAATTTATTTGATCTTAGAATACTCTTGACTAAATTGACTTTAGTCCAAGTGGGAGTTTGTTGGTTTTGTACTGAAGCCAATTAAATCTAAGATTATAATTTGTTATTTATTGCCAAGTGATTAAAAACCTAAAGGGTCACACACATAAAGAATTTGTTCTTGGATTAAAATGATTAAATAATTATGTGATAATTATGGGGGTTAATTTGTAAAATAATTAACCTAAAAGATCTCCTATAAGATAAGTTGTGATAAGATAAAATTGTTTTATCTTAATAGAATTAAAATTAGTTTTAATTTTATTAAAAGAATTCTATTACGATATAATGTCTGATCAGTCTGTTAGACTGTCTAACAGATAGATAGAATTTACCTTTTAATAGGAGACAGACACCAAGTTCCAAAAAGAGCGTACGTACAGAATTTTGACGTGCAAGACAGAAGGAAAAGTTCTTCTTTTGTTTTGTTAGAGTTCTCTTGAACTCTAAAATTTTGCGACGCTCATTGAAGGAACTAGCATATTGGCTTGGTGTCAATCAATCCTAGGAGGATCCTAAGAATAAGTTCGTGTGGATACCTTAGAGGCCGAACGTCTGTGCGGCTGTGGTTGACAAAACTTCCTTCGACGACACAATCTTCAGTCATCAAAGTAGGTTTTTTATTTATATGTATATTGAAATTGATCCTGGTGAAAATCATGTTTTAATTCCGCTGCCTATAAATTTGTTTATGGCATACATGATTTCCTAACAGAGATGTCTGTGATGAAAGAGGCAAGGGAGAAACTAGAGGGGGAGGTTTCTTCCCTCCATCAACTGTTGCAGGAGAGGAAGAATGAGGTGCCTAGGTGCACAAGCATTTATCAGGGGAAATTTGCCAAGCTACCGGTGAAAAAGATTTTTCACACGTAAGACTTTGGCGAGTTTGTGGTAAATTTTTCCAAGACTGCTAAATAGGTTGGGAAGCATGAAGCAGCCTTGGAGATCCAAAAGCAACATCATTCTTTGAAGGTGGAGAAACTCTATGGTTTTGACCCTAAAGCGAAGGCAAAGGCTAAAGAAGTGTACATTGACATTGTGAAGGGGTTAGATGGCTCCTTCACATTACTAGAGCATTTGGCCTCTCGCAGATTACCTATGACTCTGGAGGAGCTCAGTGCTTGTGTAGTAGACGAAGATCCTAATCTTCAGACTGCAACTGGTGGATCCTCAAAGGAGCATGCCAAGGCTGGGACCTCAGCGCAGGGTAGTGAAAACCAAGATGAGGCTAGCTCTTAGGCTTATCCTATTTTTCTTCCTTAATTTGATATTGGGTTGTAAGGATAATTGGTGGTTGGATATTGGTTGGATAAAGTACTAATTTTTATTATTTTTATTATATCAGGATTTGTTATTAGCAATGAAAGCTGTCGTTATTAATTTGTATTATAAAGTTATGGTTTTTGAAACTGTGCATGTGGAGCTTCAAGAAGCTATCTCTCGATTAAGAGAGGAGAATAAAGACCTCCAACATCAGGTGGTATACTTAGAGTACCGAAACCATTGTCTTAATGAAGACATGGCATAGAAAGAAAAGGCAACAGGAGATTCGACTCACCAGGAAAAATCAATATTTTTAGAAAATGAAAAGAATAAGGAAAAAGTTGCTAAACTTTCAACAGAGGTTGAAGGTCTTAACTTTGAGCTTAGAGGTAAGGATGAGATAATCCGCCCCTTGACCAATGAGGTTAATAAGGAGCACCAAGAGATCCAAGGTCTCCATGGTGTGCTGAAGCCATATAAGTAGTAGATCTTTGAGTTGTAGTTTGAATGTAAGACTTGGATATCAAAGATTGTTGAGATGGAAACCCTTCTGAAAGAAGCGAGTCTGAAAGTGGCACCTTCAAACAGAGATCCCGTGAATGTGATGATGGAAGAATTGGAGCTCATAGCCCAACAAGGTCAGGCTGGCACTACTATACAAGGGTAAAGAAGTAATATTTAATAAATACCTGCAAGAGAGGACTAAGTATGAAGAAGAGAAGAGAAAAGGGAAAGGAAAAGTATGAGTGTTTTTTGTTCTCATTTTATTTATTTAGTAAAATGACTGAAGTTGTCATTGGGATCTTTGAAGGACTCCAGATCCCCAACTCGTAGGATGTTTGAGATCTTTGAGTTAGAGGTCCTGATGTTTGGGACCTTTGAGGCGAAGGTTCCCACCCTTTAGGATGTTTGGGATCTTTGAGGCAAAGGTCCCCATCTCTTAGGATGTGGGGGAACTTTGAGGCGCAAGTCCCCAACCCTTAGGATGTTTAGGAACTTTGGAAAATTAATAACTCTTTTTTTTTCTCACCCAATAGGATGTTCTTTTTTGACACCCATATGGATGTTTACATTGCTCTCACCCACTTGGGATGTTATGGAGTTTGCAGCTGAACTCAGTTGAACCGAGGTTACACATGAATTTCTCAATTTAAAATTTAGCAAGGTAGTTTCACCACCTTGAACCAAGTTTAGGGAAATCATAGTTCTACTACTCGATTTAAGAAAAGCAAAATAACATTTTATTCAGCAAAAAAGATAAGTAAACATAAAAGCGTTTCAAATTGCTAACATGCCAGATTTGGGATAATAAGTTTCTCTCCATTGTGGCTGGCTGATAGTTTCCAAATCTTGATGCGTCAATGACCTTATAAGGTCCTTCCCAGTTGGCCTCCAACTTGCCAAACTTCTGAGCTCGACTTGCTTCATTCTTGCATAAGACCAAATCCCTTGGGCTAAATTCATTAATTTTCACTCGTTCATTGTAGTATCTTGCCATATCTTGTTTATATCGAGCCTCTTTAATGAAGGCTAAGTTTCCGCGCTCTTCCAACAAGTCTAGATTTAGGGGGATATCTTCTTCATTGGCTTTAGCATTAAAGGCCACTTCTCGGGGACTTAAAACTCCAATCTGTGCTAGGATCACAGCTTCTAAGCCATATGTAAGGCTATACAAAGTCTCGTCTGTTGCTATCTGAGGTGTGGTGCGGTAAGCCCATAGGACATTTGGGAGATTTTCCACCCAATCTCTTTTCGCTTTATCCAACTGAGTTTTAAGTCCCTATAGTATAGTGCGGTTTGTGACTTTGACTTGACCGTTGGCTCGAGGATGCGCAACGAGAGTGAAGTTTTGTTTGATTTGAAGCTCTTCACACAAGGAAAGAAAGGGGTTATTTGCAAACGGTTTCCTATTATCTAAAATGATCACATAAGGAATACCAAATTTGTAGACAATCTTGCTTCATACAAACTTCAGAACGTTATTCCTAATGATAGTAGCCATAGGTTCAACCTCTACCCACTTGGTGAAATAGTCAATAATGACTATTAAAAACTTCAAGCATCCTAGAGCCTCAGAAAAAGGCCTGAGGATATAAATTCCTCATTGCATGAAAGGCCACGAACTCTGAATGTTAATCATTTTCATCTGAGGCCGCCTTACTATAGGAGCGTGAAGCTGGCACTTGACGCATTTGTGCACGAAATTGTTAGCATCTTTGAACATTATTGGCCAGTAGTATCCCCATCAGATGTTCTTCTTTGCTAGCATGCGAGGCCTTATGTAGCTTCCACAGAATCCGAGGTGCACCTCTTGGACTATGTAATTCACTTGTTGAGGCCTAACACACCTACGCAAAGGTTGCAAGTAAGATCGCTTGTAAAGGATCCTGTCTTGTATGGCATAGTGAGGTGCTTTCAACTTCAATCTTCTTGCCTTATTTTTGTCGTATGGTAGTTTCCCATTCTGTATGTATCTCCATATGGGAGTCATCTAGTTATCTCCCTTCTCCTCGATGGCTATCATGACCTTTTCTTTAGTACTTCTGTAGAGAAGGATTTCCACCGGGATTGTTTTATTCAGATAAGAGAAAGCTGAAGATACCTTATCGAGATATTTTCTTAAGGCATCAGCCCTTTTGTTCTTAGATCTGGGAATTTGGACAATTTGAAACTATCAAAAGAGTGATTGAGATGATGTACCTTATCGAGATATTTTCTCATTTTAGGTTCTTTAGCCTCGTAAGAGCCTTGTACTTGATTGATGACGATCTGAGAGCCACTGTATCCGCAGACCTCTCTTGTTTCATCATTTGAGCCCGCTTTAGTCCTGTAATTAACGATTCATACTCAATTTCATTGTTGGTTGCCTTAAAATTAAAGCACAAGGCGTATGTGATCTCTACACCTTCGGGACACCATAGCAATAGCCCTGATTCGCTGCCATCCTCGTTTGAGGCCCTATCTACATACAAGACCCAGGCCTTTGGGTCACTCATTTCTTTCTTTGTGTTTTTGGGTGACTGTGAGGGGTTGACTTATGTGGTTCTTGAGGTAGACACCTCAGCTATGAAATCTACGAGAGCTTGTACTATTATAGCTGTCCAAGGTTGATATTGGATATCATGCTTCCCCAACTTGATGGCCCATTTTGCCAACCGTCCAGAAGCTTCTGGTTTGAAAAGTATCTGTTTGATTGGCTGATTAGTGAGAGCACATAGGTGACGAGCTTGAAAGTAAGGTCATAATCTTCGAGCAGCATGGACCAAGGCCAGAACTATTTTCTCTATTGGAAGATACCTCGTCTCAGCTCCTTGGAGGGCACGACTGATGTAGTAGATTGGTCTTTGCACGCTGTCAACATCACAGATAAGTACTGCACTGACGGTTTTATCTGAAATGCCAAATATAGATACATGACCTCTCCGGGTATAGGCATCGCGAGAGCCAGTAAGCTTGCTAGATGCCTATTCAATTCTTCAAATGATTTCTGGCAATCCTTATTCCATTTAAAGTTTTTAGCTTCCCTTAGAGTTTGAAAGAAGGGAAATTCTGATTTGGGGACCGACACAGGAATTGGTTCAGGGCTACTAGTGAACCTATTAGTTTCTGAACCTCATTTAGAGTCCAAGAAGGTGCCATATCTGTGATGGCTTTTATCTTATTTGGATTGACTTCAATTCCTTTTTTGGAAACCATGAAACTCAGAAATTTCCTGATCCTACCCCAAAAGTGCACTTCTTGGGGTTCAGACACATTCTTACTTTTAACATGGTCTGTAAGGTTTCCTCTAGATCCCTAGGTGCATTTTCACTTTTCTGTGATTTAATCACCATGTTATCTACATATACTTCCAACTTTCTACCAATTTGATTAGAAAATACCTGATTAACTAGACGTTGATAGGTTACTCATGCATTCTTTAATCCGAAGGGTATCTTAGTGTAGCAGAAGACTCTTATCTCTATGATGAATGTTGTTTTTTCGGCATCTTCTTCATCCATTAGGATATGGTGATAACCTTTGTAAACATCAAGGAACAAAAGAACTTTATATCCTGAAATGACTTTAACCTTTTGATCGATCACTAGTAAAGGGTAACAGTTTTTTGGGTAGTATTTGTTGAGATCAATGTAATTGATGCACATTCACCAACTATTGTTAGGTTACTTAACCAACATAGGGTTAGATAGCCAAGTTGGGTAAAATACCTCTATGACGATATCAGACTAGAGTAACTTCTTCACCTCTTTATTGACCACCACACTCCTGTCTGGGGCTAGCTATCTTTTCTTCTATTGAATAGGTTTCACCTTAGAATCAATATTAAGTTTATGCGTCGCCAGAGACGGTGAAATTCTAGCACGTCTTCAGGACTCTAGGCGAAAACCTCTTTATATTTGCGAAAGAGGAGAATAATGTGGTCCTTACTCGCTGCAAGTAGTGTGGAACCCACTTTGACTATCCTATCAGGATGGTTATCATCCACTTCAAATTTTTGTATCTCATCAGTGATCTCTCGAGATTTGATCAGATATTCCTTTGTGTCGGCATCTGGAGGTCACCGAGGTGCTACCTCGGAGTTCCCGAGACCTTTGAGGGATACTTCTGCACCTTGGAGTCTTCAAGGTGCAGCTTTGGAGTTTTCGGAACCTTTGGGGGAGACTTCTGCACCTTTGCTCATACTTTCCCAATGTGTCACCTCGAGGTCAATTTGAGGTATCTCTTTAGCTTGGATAGCATGTACACCTTTTTTCAAAGTATTTTTATCCTTAATAGTGATACGCATGCACTCTTTTACTATGTATTAATTCCCTCGAATTGAAGTTACTCCATGCGCCGTAAGAAACTTCATGACCAAATGATAAGGTGACCAAATTGCCTTAACCTTGTTCATCCAAGATCTTCCAATGATTGCATTAAAGGGGGACGGAGCATCCACGACGTAAAAATCCATTGTGATGGTCTTATCTTGGGGGTAGTCCCCCATTGTAACTGCAAGTGTGATTATCCCCATTGGATGAACAATTTCATGGGCAAATGTTACTAACAGCATACTTAATGGCTTCAGGGTTGCGAAGTCGATCCCCAACTTACGAAAATAATCTATATACAAGACATTGACTGCGTTTCCATCATCAACATAGACTCGATGCACCCCTTTATTTGCAACTATGACTTTAATGACCAGAGTATCGTTATGCGGGCTGATGGTAAGAATTGTATCTTCCTCCGAAAAGAAAATAACTTCGGAAGGTTGGAAACGTTTACTGACTGGCTCTTGAGGAGGGATTCTCTTTGCATTGGCTTTGATTACCAATTGTGATTGGCCTTCTGGATAGTCTCCAAATATGGCGTGAATAACACCGGTAATATTATGGTTGTCATTAGGTGGAGATTGAGGTGCTAACTGTCGTGGATGATTATTTTAATACGGCTGGTACGGCTGATTTAGGGAATGATCCCATCTTTGTTGGTAATCATTTTGGTGTAAGGTATGATCTCGGCCACCTTGCCTTCCTTTTCATCCTTCGGTATGGTAACCACCTCCCGGGCCTCCAGACTGGGATTGGGCCCTAAATGTCACTATTGGACATATTGACTAAGCATTCCATTATGGATACAATCCTCTATCTCATTCTTGAGGTTTTTATAATTTTCGGTGTCATGCTCGTGATCATTGTTGATTGGGCCCTAAATGTCACTGTTGGACATATTGACCAAGCATTCCATTATAGATACAATTCTCTATCTCATTCTTGAAGTTTTTACAATTTTCAATGTCATGCTCGTGATCATTGTGGAAAGCACACTAGAGGTACCGAGGTCTTTTATGTGATGCTGTGGTTAACGAGACTGGAGGTTAGAGGAGGTCTTTGTGTATGGTTAAGATGTCAGTGTGACTCTTGGTCAATGGTGTTAGGCTTTTTTCATGGTTTGGAGGTTCCAATCAACCTCTATTGTAATTTAGCCTGTTAAAGGCGCTTTTTGAGGGGATTCTTTACTTAGCATCATCCTGATGCTTTTTCTTGTGTTTTTCATTTTCCCTATTCTTTCGATTAGATTGGTTTTTTCCCCATTTGTGTAGCTTTCCACAATCTGCCAAAGCGTTTAAATATCAATTGGGGTGTCCCGAGCCAATTTTGTATAGAATGGTCCTGTGTTCAAACCATTCAAGAAGGTTGAGATTACTAATTGATCTATTCTATTAGCTACTTGCAAGCTCTCATTGTTGAATCTTTCCACAAAATGACTTAAGGGATTTATCCTTCCCTTGTTTTAGATTCATTAGATCTATGGTAGTCTTGTGGAATTTCTTCCTCTGAAAAAAGTAGGTATGAAAAAGTTGTGCCAACAGCCTAAATAAAAAATACTATTACGAGGTAGGCCATCAATTCACATCCGTGCCTTCCTACTCAGATAGATTGGGAACGCTTTACACATAACCTTCATTGGAACATTTTTGAAATTCATTGTGCATTTAAATCGCGAAAGAAAATCTAGGGGTCAGTGTCCCCTTCATAAGATGGGATTCCATCAGACATTTTAGATTAAGCCGGAATTGGATATTGCATGATATTAGGCGTGAACGGTGAGGGAGCTTCTCCTTCATCTTCTAACCCCAACAAGACATATATATTGTTCACCATTCGACTACTAATCAGAGGGAAGTCGTCATGTCAAGAATGTTTAGGATTATGCTTTGGCTTAACCCTAGAACGTTCGTTATTGTAGTTATTATTAGCATGAGAAACGTTGGCTTCGCTCTTGTCATCGTTTCTTTTCCGTCTGTCTTTCTCACGATTACTATGTTTTGGTTCACCTCCAGAGAGGCGTGAGTGATGCCTAGATCTACAGAATTTTTCAAACTATGCACGATGTAACTCTGCGAAAGCCTTTTCGTTGACTTCTTTTTGTTTTTGTTCCAATGACTTGTCTTGATTTGGAGTCGTATGTTGAGAGTGTCCACCTTCATGATTAGAATGATGTTCCGATCGTTCAGGAATTCCGTCCAAGCACAATGGATCATTTGCCCTTAGTCCAGAACGACTACGCTGTACGCCTCCTCGGCTAGTCCCTTTGGCTGCTCTTCGACCTCCAGATCTGGTATCTACAATTTCAATATGATTCGGAATCAAAAGGAAGATTGCGAATACTCCTTTAGAAATGAAGAAGTAATTCTTATAGACGATGCCACTTGATGAAGGTGAATTCCGCAACTTGACAATGATCCGAATAGAATAACTTAGTCGGCGAGTGTTCCCGCAAAACAAATCCTGGAGTGGTTCTCCAGGGTAAATTTTCTGATGCTTAAGTCAATACTTTTATTGGGGTGTAGTAATTTTCAATCGTCAAAGAGAATGTCCCCATACCTGATTGTCATTTCTAGTTTTATTCACCTTATCCCACCATCGGTGGGATTTTATGTTGTGGATGGATATGTGGAGTATGGTTGTAACTGCTGATTGCACGTCGCAATGCACGTTCCACAATTGCAGGCTATAGTTACGTGCTTATAAGTAGGCAATACTCTGTTAAGTTCCCACCTTGTGATGTGAACTCGGCTCTAACTTCCCGACTTTCAACTCAAAGATGCGCAGCTCAGACTTCCCAACCTTCGGCTCAAAGATGCGAACTTGGAGCCAAAGATGAGAACTCTACTATCAGAGATGCGAACTTGGCCCCAACTTCCCACCCAATTCATGGAGCGAAGGTCCAAGTTCAAGTGTGCATTTTATCCAAGTCAAAGATCAATTTTAGTCCAAAGTTAGTCCAAATTCCAGCCAACAATTATTCACGTAGTCAAGTGTTAAAGACTTCAAATTCCATGGTCAATCATCCATTTTGAGGCATTAAAAGACAAAATTCAGCCTTAGAAAATTCATTCAAAGAAGAATTTAATGAAGTCTTGGAAGCTAACTCAAGATGCATGAACCTACTCATTCCAACACTTGGTCAATGTACCATTCTAATGAGCCTTGATTTTAGCCAACATATCATCTAGAATTATGTGTAATTAATGTATTAAAATGCAGAATTTTTATAGTCTTGTTAAAGTCTAGTCTAGAAGTTAGAAAGTTAAAATTAATATTCTAGACTAGGGTATTTAGGATTTAATTATTTATTTTTAAGACTTATTTTAGCCTATAAATAGGCATCTTTGTACTACTTTGAAAAAAAGTTTGAGTAATAGAAATTGTGAGTTTATCTCATTTGGTTTTTTAAGAACTTAGAACTTATCAAGTTCTTCTTGGAGACTTGTGGCGTTCGTACAAACTTATCAACCAATTTCTGGTGTAATTGGTTGTGGCGTTTTATACCAAGGTTCCTATCTATTTCATAGGTAGTGGGTTGCGGTTTACACCATCCCAATCTAAGCTTCCCTTAGACAAATCCAGGGCAACTTCTAAGTGTTTCCAATCCATCCGATAGTGAATCATATCATCTAAGTCGAAATCACATCATTTGGTATCAGAGTCATCTTTAAGGGCTGCATATCCTTATTTTCCTTTTTTTTTATCCTTTCTTAATTCTTGACTTTCTTGACATTCAAGATTCACATTTTTGTTAGTGGATTTTGTCATAGGTTGGCAAGGTTCCTATTAGTGAGTTTGGAATTTTGAGGGATCACTTTCTCATCTCCACTTCTATTTTTTTTTATTACATAAAAAAAAAAGTGCTGGCCGAATATATATATATATATATATAGAAGAAGTGGATACAAAATTTCATTTCCTGAAGGTGTGATCTAATATTTTCTTTTGTTATCCAGGTTGCCAAAAGATTCATCGATAAGTTCTTCTCAATCAACCTTGGCCTAAATTTCAATTAATCATCTAGTTCATTGTTTCTTAACTTTGTTTGTTCTTCAATTTGTTTCCTACTCTTATTCTTTGATATATTCATTGTTCATATTTCTCTTATCTTTGATTTTTCATATTTTCTTGGTATTCATCTCCACAACTTAAGAATATAAAAATTGTCTAATAAGTTTTAGTTGTGAAAGTCACTCTCTGCCTTGGTAATTATTCAATTCTGTAAGAACCTTAGGGGAGATAACGAGAGTGTGAGTGGAGTGAATATTATTTGTGAGGATTTTTCTTGCAAGATTTTTAGAAATGTCTCACCATTCCAATAAGGAAAATCATCCACAAAACTTACAAATTGAAGCCTTCATGGGAGAAATGAAAAGTTACTACGGCAAGAACTTGAACCCTTACATGAAAGAATTGATCAATTGGAGGCGGAATCTCAAATGGCTCCTTCACACACCTCCAACATCCAAAGAAGGCGTAAAACACAAGAGGTGGAAGATGAAGAGCTAAATGAAGTAGATGATGAGTTTGATAAGGAATCTGTTGAGCACACTAGGAGACCAACTTAGAGGAGACAAAAAGAAGATAACAATCTTAATGCCATTAAGAAGAAAATTCCTCCTTTCATGGTAGATCCGACCCGAAGGCTTACATTGAGTGGGAGAAAAAGATGGAGTTTGTGTTTGATTGTGACCAATACTCCGACTTCAAAAAGGTAAAATTTGCTGGCATTGAGTTTTTCAATTATGCACTAACATGATGGGATCAATTGGTGCTAAGTAGGAGAAGAAATAGTGAAAGATCTATTGAAACTTGGGAAGAAATTAAAGCAATCATGCGAAAGAGATTTGTGCCTAGTTACTATTACCGAGACCTTTACAATAAGCTTCAAGGGCTTAAGCGAGGAACCCGAAGCGTGGAAGATTATTTCAAAGAAATGGAGGTTGCGATGATAAGAGTCAATGTAAAAGAAGACCGAGAAGCGACCATGGCTAGATTCCTAAATTGACTGAACCGTGACATCCAAGATCGAGTTGAGATGTACCATTATGTGGAGTTATAGGATATGGTACATACGGTTGTCAAAGTAAAGCAACAACTCAAAAGAGGAAGTAGTGTGCGTAAAAGTACTTGGAAGACGAGTACTCTAAAGAAGGAGGAATGACCTACGACTTCCTTAAAGTCAGCCAAGACGACTCCAAAGGAGACAACTTCGAAAGGTAATAATGATCCTTCTACCTCTTGAACTCGTGACATTAGATGTTTTAAATGTCAAGACAGGGGTCACATCACAAGCCAATGTCCGAACAAGCTTGAAATGATCATAAGAGATGATGGAGAGGAAGATGAAGATGAATCTGACTCCTTGCCAGCTCTTGTCGAATCGGATGAGGAGGAGCCAATCCAAGGCTAGCTATTGGTTACGAGGCGAGTTCTTAGTGTGCAAGTCATAGAGGACGAAGCGGCACAAAGAGAGAACATTTTCCACACCTGATGCTACGTTAATGGAAAGGTTTGTAGTTTCATAATTGATGGTGGGAGTTGTACTAATGAGGCTAGTATCTCCATGGTTGAAAAGTTAGGTTTGCCAATCATCAAGCATTCGAAGCCATATAAGCTCCAATGGCTTAATGATTGTGGAGAAGTTCGAGTTTCCAAACAAGTGAACATGCCATTTTGCATTGGGAAGTATGAGGACGAGGTGATTTGTGATGTGGTTCCCATGCAAGTAAGCCATTTGTTGTTGGGAAAGCCATGGCAATATGACAGACGAGTTCGACATGATGTTTTCACTAACAAATATTCTTTTGTTTATAATAAGAGGAATGTAACTCTTGTGCCTATGAGTCCTAATCAAATCTATGAAGATCAAGTGAGGTTACAAGAAGATGCAAAAAAAAAAAGTAAGCAGAAGAAAGAGGAAGAGAAAAAGAAAAATGAAAAAGAGTTGAGAGGCAAAACAAAGATTGAAAAGAAAAAGGAGAGAAAAGAAGCATTCATTCTGAGTTAAAAAGAAGAAAAATTCTGTGTGTTTGCAAAAAAAAAAAAAAAAAAAAGAGAGATCCGAAGTGCTTTAAATTCTCAACTTCTTTTTGTACTGATTTTGTTTAAAAAGGCTCATTTGAGTACTAACGACTTGGCCGGTGAATTATCGAGCAGTATTGTATCTATTTTGTAGGACTTTGAAGATATATTTCCAGAAGAAGTTCTGAACGGATTGCCATCACTTCGTGGTATTGAACACCAAATTGACTTCGTCCCAGGAGCTTCCATTCCAAATAAACCTGCTTATAGGATGAGTCCCGAAGAGACTAAAGAACTTCAGAGACAAGTTGAAGACTTGTTGAACAAAGGTTGGGTTCGGGAAAGCATGAGTCCGTGTGCTGTACCAGTCCTATTGGTATCGAAGAAAGATGGGTCGTGGATGATGTGCAAAGACTGTCGAGCCGTGAACAACATAATGGTAAAATATTGCCATCCAATTCCTTGATTAGACGATTTACTTGATGAATTATGTGGTTCAATTGTGTTTTCCAAAATTGATTTGAAAAGTGGTTACCATCAGATTAGGATGAAAATAGGTGATGAATGGAAAACTGCTTTTAAAACAAAACATAGATTGTATGAATGGTTAGTAATGCCTTTCGGCTTAAATAACGCACCAAGCACTTTTATGCGCTTGATAAATCATGTTTTGAGAAAATTCATTGGAAAATTTGTGGTTGTTTATTTTGATGACATTTTAGTATATTCAAGAAGTTTGAATTATCATCTTGAACATCTAACATGTGTGTTAAGTGTGCTCAGGGAGAAGAAGCTTTATGCCAATTTGAAGAAGTGTACCTTTTGCACTAATGAGGTTAATTTTTTTGGTTACATTGTAAGTGCCAATGGTATTTCAATTGACATGAAAAAGGTGAAAGCAATTCAAGAATGGCCAACTCCCAAAAGTGTTAGCGAAGTGCGAAGCTTCCATGGACTCGTAAGTTTCTATAAAAGATTTGTCAAAAATTTTAGCACCTTGGCTGCACCATTAACTGAAGTTATCAAGAAGAATGTGGGATTGAAATGGGAAGAAGAGCAGGAGCAAGCTTTTCAACAGCTTAAATTTCAATTAACCAACGCTCTTTATTTTCTTTGCCTAATTTTGATAAAACATTTGAAGTTGAGTGTGATGCTTCAGGTGTTGGAGTAGGCGCTGTTTTGATGCACGAAGGAAGACCCGTGGAATACTTTAGTGAGAAGCTAAGTGGAGCAACTCTGAACTATCCTGCCTATGACAAAGAGTTGTACGCCTTGGTCTGAGCCTTCAAGACGTGGCAACACTACTTATGAGCTAAAGAGTTCGTGATCCACACTGATCATGAATCATTGAAGTTCTTGAAAAGCCAATACAAGCTCAATAAAAGGCATGCAAGATGGATGGAGTTCATTGAGACCTTTCCATATGCCATTCGATATAAGAAAGGCAAAGAGAATGTTGTAGCCAATGCACTCTCTAGGAGGTATGCCTTGCTTTTTTCTCTTGAATATAAATTACTTGGCTTTGAACAAATTAAAGAGTTGTATAATGATGATTTTGATTTTGGTCAAGTGTTCCAAGCAAGTGAAAAAGGTTCATGTGAAAAATTTTATATGCATGATGGGTTTTTATTTAAAGAGTCCAAGCTTTGTATTCCTAAGTTTTCTATGCGTGAGTTGTTAGTGGTGGGGGACTTATGGGACACTTTGGCATAGCAAAAACTTTGGCAATTTTGCAAGAACATTTCTATTGACCAAAAATGAAAAGTCTTGTTGTGAAAATTTCTAAGTCAAAGGTCCAACCTAATGGCTTATACACACCTTTGCCGATTCCAAAAGAGCCATGGGTTGATCTTTCAATGGATTTTGTCTTAGGATTACCAAAAACTAAAAATGGGAAAGATTCAATTTTTGTGGTAGTTGATAGATTTTCAAAAATGGCACATTTCATTGCATGCAATAAAACAAATGATGCATCACATATTGCTGAGTTGTTATTTAAAGAAGTATCGTTTGCATGGAATGCCGAGAACCATTGTATCCGATCGAGAAACAAAAATTTTGAGTTATTTTTGGAAGACTTTGTGAGGAAAATTGGGTACAAAACTCTTGTTTTCTACTACTTGTCATCCTCAGATCGATGGCCAAACTGAAGTTGTTAATCGTACTTTATCTACTTTGTTAAGGTCAATCATTGGTAAGAATATTAAGACTTAGGATGTTTGTTAATCTCATGTTGAATTTGAATATAATAGGAATGTGCATTCTGCCACTAAATTTTGTCCTTTTGAGATTGTTTATGGTTTTAATATATTATCTCCAATGGATCTAACACCTTTTCTTGTGAGTGAGAGATTGAATTTAGATGGCAAAAAGAAGGTTGAATTTGTGAAGCAAATCCATGAGAAAGCAAGACTTAATATCGAAGAGAAGACGCGAAGATATGAACAACAAGCTAATAAGGGGCGTCATAAGCTCATCTTCAAACTGGGAGATTGGGTTTGGTTGCATTTGAGGAAAGAAAGGTTCCCAATACACAGAAAATCCAAGTTGCAACCAAGAGAAGATGGACTTTTTCAAGTTTTAGAGCACATCAATGACAATGCCTACAGACTTGATTTGTCGAGTGAGTATGATGTTCATAATGTCTTCAATATTTCTGACTTAAGTCTCTATCATACAAGTGTTGAAGATTTGAGGACAAATCCTTCTCAAGAGGAGGGGAATGATATGAACTCGGCTTTAACTTCCTGACCTTCGACTCAAAGATGCGCAGCTCAGACTTCCCGACATTCGACTCAAAGATGCGTGGCTCAGACTTCTTGACCTCCGGCTCAAAGATGCGAACTTGGAGCCAAAGATGAGAACTCTGCTATCAGAGATGCAAACTTGGCCCCAACTTCCCACATAATTCAATGGAGCGAAGGTCCAAGTTCAAGTGTGCATCTTATCCAAGTCAAAGATCAATTTTAGTCCAAAGTTGGTCCAAATTCCAGCCAACAATTATTCACGTAGTCAAGTGTTGAAAACTTCAAATTCCATGGTCAATCATCCATTTTGAGGCATTAAAAGACGAAATTCAGCCTTGGAAAATTCATTCAAAGGAGAATTTAATGAAGTCTTGGAAGCTAACTCAAGATGCATGAACCTACTCATTCCAACACTTGGTCAACGTACCATTCCAATGAGCCTTGATTTCAGCCAACATAGTATCTAGAATTATGCATAATTAATGTATTAAAATGCAGAATTTTTATTGGTATTGTTAAAGTCTAGTCTAGAAGTTAGAAAGTCAAAATGAATATTCTAGACTAGGGTTTTTAGGATTTAATTATTTATTTTTAAGACTTATTTTACCCTATAAATAGGCATCTTTGTACTACTTTGAAAACAAGTTTGAGTAATAGAAATTGTGAGTTTATCTAATTTGGTTCTTTAAGAACTTAGAACTTATCAAGTTCTCCTTGGAGACTTGTGGCATTCGTACAAATTTATCAACCAATTTCTGGTGTAATTGGTTGTGGCGTTTTATACCAAGGTTCCTATCTATTTCATAGGTAGTGGGTTGCAGTTTACACCATCCCAATCTAAGCTTCCCTTAGACATATCTTGGGCAACTTCTAAGTGTTTCCAATCCTTCCAATTGTGAATCATATCATCTGGTTCGAAATCACATCACCTTGTGACCTGGGGCTCAAGTTTCCCATTCACTTAGTGTGATTTCAATGTATCACCATTGCTGGCTTATGGATGCAGAGTTCCAAGGTCAAGTGGAGGCCATGTTGTTGCAATCGTTGCAAGGTCCGGAACTTTGCTCGTCTCTGAGGTTTGATTTTTGGTTCCAAGATTCGAAACTCTGGTTTTTGATTGACAACTCTACGAACTGAACCCATGCACATCAACTGTCATGTTCAAAAACTTGCAATTTGGCCCATTAACTTATAAACTTCGTTCTAGTTCATTTTTGTAATAAAATCAAATGAAATGAAATGAAACTTAACATATTCAATAGCTGACTATATATCTATATATATATATATATATATATATATATATATATATATAGATAATTTAAATTACATTTCTAATTATTTAAATCACCTTCAATTTTGACATTTTATAATTTAGATAGTTAATAGATAATTTTATTTATTCATAATATATTTTTGACAACTAATAAAAATTAGTGTACATTGTGAAAATTACAAATTTTATGATGTAAAAATGCAAAATTAAACTTTTAGTGATCATTTTGTGAAAAAGTAAAAATTTAAAATGATTTTTCACTACATATATATTTTTTGGTTTCTTCAATTGGTTTTCTCTTCTATCCTTTACCCTGGGCATGTGTAACTCACGCGATTGAAAGCATTATGTCCTGTTTATTTAATTCCATTAAAAGGACCAATTAGAATTAAAATTGTAAGTTAAGGATATCAAATTTAAACTTTTTGAATAAAATAAAAAATCGAACAAGGTTTCAAGTTGAAAGATGAGTAGTACTATTTAAGGTAAATAACACTAGTGTTCCTTCAATTTAAACCTTGGTAGCTCTTTTATCCTCGCATTTGAAAAAGTTTCAATTTTGTATCTCAATTTCAATAATTGCTTCAATTAAGTGTAGTTGGCCAATTTTGATTGCGAAACCTCTGTCCAACCACTACATGTGATGAGCATGTGGCTTTGTGTAGGGTAAAATTGGAAAACAATTTTGTCAACGCTCACGTGAACTGAGATAGAAAACAAAAGAAAAAAAAATCCCAAATCTCCCTCTCCCTCAATATTTGCCCGCAAACAATTGCATCAAATTAAGGTTCTTTCTAGTTATATAAATCACACAGTGGGTGGTGTTGTAGGAGTAGTGTAATGTAGTGTTGTTTGCTTTTCTTTCCATCATATACTGATTCACTCATTCGTTTTCCTAACTTCCACCACCACCATTTACGACCGCCACCATCAATCAATAGTCTCATCCCAGCACCACCACCACCACCGCCATTGCCACCATCACCACCCTGTCAAATTCCGCCACCATCACCGCCAACTCTATCCATCCATCAACAGCCCACCCCACCCCCACCATCATCACCCTCTCAAATTCCCTCATAGTGGATGGTGTTATGGGTATTCTTTCAATTGTTATGCGTCTTATAAAGGAAAGAGTTGTGGGTTCTAGGGCCAAAGATGAAATCTTCGAGGCTTCTAATAAGATTGACAAATTGGGTGGATGCGAGCATGAGAGTGGGATTTTGGTGGAGAATAAGCGAAAATAAGGGGAAATTGACATGGGTTGTTTCGGATTAAACAGGCAATAATGCTAGTACGATCTTTTTCTACGTTCACCTTCATTATGCTGGTGCTGAAGGTTGAGCTACAGAACAAGCATGCACACATTCACTCGTTCTAAACTGAACATTGTTAGCCTAGTAGCGAAATCCCACATTGAAAGACTCTATTTTTTTTCTTTTATTTTTGGGATTGTTAGGGCATCATCAATAGCCCCTTTTTTCCAAGATGCGGCCTGGCCGCATAAAAACCAAGTCAGCAAAATTGCTGACTTGGCAATGAACAGTGCAAGCCAGGCTGCATTGCCTGGCTTCTGCACGGGCCAGGCAATGAAGCCTGGCCCCAATTTTTTTTCCCCTTTTCCAGGCAAAAACGACGCCGTTTTGCGTCGTTTTGACGCAAAACGGCGTCGTTTTTGGTCAGCGTGTTAGCGGCCCGACCCGACCAAGCGCGATGTGTCGGCGCTGCGCTTTTTCCAAAAATAACCCTGCGAAACGGCGCCGTTTGACGTCTTCAATACGCCAAATGGTGCCGTTCCATATTAAAAAAAAACAAAGAGGGTGACGGTAGGCGCTGTCGACCTGCGACGTGATTTGGGCGCGCCACGTGTATAGTTGCAAACCGTCCAGCGGTTTGCAACGGCCATTTGGGGGCTAAATTTTTTTTTTTTTATAAAAATCACCAACAGTCATAAAATTTCATCCTCTATAAAATGAGATGCATTTTGCATATATTTGGGTCAAAATCCGAGTTTCATATTTCCCAAACTCTCTCAAAATCTCTATTTTCTTCCAAGAAAAAAGATCCAAATTCTTATGATTTTGACTCAATTTTTTCAGAAATAGACAGGTTGTTAGATGAAACTTGTGTGCCAATTTTCGAGGTTAGTGTAAATGCGCAAAATGCAGAACATACTACAAGGCCTAGAAGAAGGCATAGACGAAATGAAAATCCCAATCGTCGTCCATATAGAGATCGAGCAGCCGGTCAAATCCGTATTTGGAATGATTATTTCGCCGAACATTCTATATACGATGCCAGGCAATTCAAACTTCGATTCAGAATGGATAGAAGTCTCTTCTTACGTATTATGGAAGGACTACAAATTTCTCCCTACTTTCAACAACGCGACGAATGCTTAGGTAGAATGGGGTTTACAGCTTTGCAAAAATGCACAGCTGCATTACGAATGTTGGCCTACGGTAGTTCTGCGGATTCAATTGATGAGTAATTGCGCATTGGTGCGACTACGTCTAGAGAGTGCATTTCCCATTTTTGTCAAGGCATTATCGATGTGTTTGGGGCTGAATACTTGGTGAAATGCGGGGATTCCCGGGCATGATTGGAAGCATTGATTGCATGCATTGGGAGTGGAAAAATTGTCCTGCGGCTTTGAAGGGAATGTATCAAGGGCGTGATGGCGTAGCTACATTAATACTCGAAGCTGTAGCTTCCCAAGATTTATGGATTTGGCATGCATTCTTCGATACTCCAGGTTCGTGTAATGATCTAAATGTGCTTTATCGTTCCCCTATGTTTAATGATGTACTACTTGGTAGGACATCAGCAGTTCAATATAAGGTTAATGGCCGAGAATATGACATGGGATACTACCTTACGGATGGTATATATCCCAAATGGGCGGCTTTCATCCAATCAATCCCAATACCACAAACAAATAAACATAGATTATTTTCCCAATGCCAAGAAGCCGCTCGAAAGGATGTTGAACGGGCGTTTGGAGTGCTGCAAGCACGTTGGCAGATAATTAAAAATCCGGCACTCGCATGGGATGGGAGTATATTGCATCGAATCATGAATGCATGTATTATAATGCATAACATGATCGTCGAGGATGAACGGATTAACTGTGAACATTACGTTGATTCTTCAACATTTATTGCGCAGCAACCAGAAAGCAGCAATCGTGATACTCTGCAATTCTCGACGGGGAGAGTTTTCAACATAAATAATTATTTGATGAACAGGAATCAACTTCGCAATAGAGAAATCCACAATGAGTTGACAAATGACTTGATTGAACACATATGGGAGCGTTTTGGTGGAAATCAGCCATGAGACTAGAAATTATTTAGAGTCATAATTTTCATTTTTAAGTGTATTATTGCATTTTAAATTTAATGTAATGTTACTTTATTTTCCATTAATTGGTTTTTGTCTTTCATATTTCATTTAGAGTCATAATTGTGAACATTTATTATTAAATTTTAATTTTAATGTAATGTAATGTTATTTTATTTTCCATTAATTGTTTTAAATTTTTCATATTTAATTTAGAGTATTTTTTTTCATTTTTACGTATAAGCATTAATTTTTAGTTTTAATGTAATGTAATATAAATTTATTTTTCATTAAAGTAATGAAAGTTTTTGCATTAATTGTTTTAAGTATATAATGTATGATAAAAAATTAATCATGCTATTAAGAATTTTATTTTTAATTTATCACATTTATTTTCATGTTTCAAGAATTTCATATTTGCTTTAGAGTATTTATTTTCATTTTACGTATTTCATTTTAAATTTAGAGTATTTATTTTCATTTTTAAGAGTATTATTAAATTTTAATTTTAATGTAATGTAAATTTTTTTCTATTGATTGTTTTACGTATTTTATATTTAATTTAAATTCATGTAATGTAAATTTAAGTTTTTCATGTAATGTAAATTTATTTGCCAAAAAAGATTTTTAATAATGATCCAAAAAATTATTAAAGTTGTATTATTAAATGTATTTTTAATTTTAATATAATGTAAAAAAAGTTGATAATGACTGCGTGAATAGTGCAGGCCAGGCCACTAGCGTGAGTAAATTTTTTATAATGACTGCGTGAATAGTACTGGCCTGGCCACAAGCTGATGTGGCGCTGATGTGGCTGAATGAGGTCTGGCCCCAAAAAGGGGCCACCGTTCATGCCCTTAGAATGTTGGCTTTAAACGATCCCCCAGCTGATGTTGAAACCGCTGATAACCTCGTCGTCAATGGCGGCCCTACTACTGGTAGTACTAGTCTTAGACGGCATCAAGAACCCTAATTTCATTCAATTGTTCGCTGGCAAATGTTGAAAGAGATTTGAGAATTTTTTTTCTTTTATTTTCTTGCTCAGTCCACGTTGGCGTTGATAATTTTTTTTTCCAATTTTGCCCTTAATAGAGTTAGGTGCTTGATGGGTGTCGAAACCACCAAAAATAATCCTTCTCTGGGCTAAGCTTTGTAGATAGCAGTGAGAGGGTCGAATCCACAGAGATTGGTTAGATTTATTCCTTGAACAAAATAAAATAAAGAAGGGGGGATTTTGTATTATGAAACTAAGTAAGAATCAATTAAGACAACTAAACAAATTAAATAACCAACTAAAAATATGAGGAAAAATTAATAAGAAGAAGCTTCCAATCAAGAATTAATTTCGGTATTGATTCCTCAAATTGATCATTGATTCAAAAGATAGGTTCTTTTATCTTGAATAAATTGGTTATAGTTGTTGAAGATCCGTCCTCTAACAACCAATCTTTTCTTACTTTTTCGATAACCTTCGGATCCGTCCTATGAGTTATTTCTCTAATTAACAAACACAACCTTCGGATCTGTCTTATGAGTTATGTCTATTAATTGCATTAAGGTTCAAAAAGACCCAATTACTAACCAGTAAACCCGGAAACGCCTTGTTTATTTAAGCTAGATTATATATTTTCATAACATACAATCTAAGGCGTTGATTACCTTTCGATGTTGTTATTTGTCACTTGGATTAGAACAATCAACAAAAGATTAATTATTCTAAATGACTATATATTGAATTCAACTATCAAACAATAGGCCTCTTGTCTAACAATTCAATTCAATAATATAATGAAGCATAGAAAATATATAAATACTCAAGAATAAAAGAAACAATAAAATCACCGAACCTCACAATTGTTGGAATCAAACCTCAATTAACCTTCATTGGAAAATAAAAATTTAGTTAAACATAATTAAAACAAAATACAAAGAAAATCACATGATTGCCCTTTTTGTCGATCCCGTGCGGCTCTCGTCTTCTTCGGCCGTAGCTCACTCCATGAAAGGATGAATTGTGACTTGAGAATTCCAAACCTTGTTTTCCTCTCTATTGAACTAGGAAAGCCTAAAAATGGGATGCCTTGATTGTCTCCAAGCCTTGCCTATTTATAGGCAAGGATTCAAGACATTTGGTTGTGCTTTTCCTTAATTCAAGGCTTTGCTTTTCCTTAATTCAAGGCTTTTCTTTTCCTTAATTCAAGGCTTTGCTTTTCCTTAATTCAAGGCTTTTCTTTTCCTTAATTCAAGGCTTTGCTTTTCCTTAATTCAAGGCTTTGCTTTTCCTTAATTCAAGGCTTTTCTTTTCCTTAATTCAAGGCTTTGCTTTTCCTTAATTCAAGGCTTTGCTTTTCTTTAATGGCCAACATTTTGTTGTGGAATTTGGTGGCCTCAATTGTGTCTTTCTTGTGCCACTTGTCTTGTGAGGCTACATTCTTTAGGAAAAATGCTTCATCTAACCATTAATCACAAAAATAATTAATATCCTTATAAACAAGCATTTTAATCAATTAAAACACAAGATAATTGATTCAATAAATATGCAATTATACACTCTATCAAATTCCCCCACACTTAAATCAAAGCTTGTCCTCAAGCTTGTATTTGATCAATATCTTCCTCTCAATTCCATACCTTTTTTCAACTCATCCACAAATAACTCAAAGTCATTACACATTAAAGATCTAAATTGGAATAACAAATCAAAGAATAAGTATTCATAGCCTGATTTTTCAAAACAAAACATATGCATCTCATCAACCCTAATAATTTCATCGAAATCAAATGCATCAAAATTTGATAACCTCTCACAGTTGCACTCTAATCACTCAAAGTGTTTAGGGTTCATTCAACACTCAAATCAAATATAGCATGTCATTACCATAAGCTTGCTTATATATCACATCTCCACCACTAATAATATAAATCCATGCAGAAATCAAAGGGTCTTGAAAATGGTTGTAATGGGGCTTAGGTAAAGGTAGGTAAAAGAAAGAAAAATATAGGCTACAGGATATCAAGATATATAGGAATTTCCTTGCATGACTCAAAAGTAACAAATAGCATAGTAGAACCACTTTCTTTATTCCACATAACATGCATTCTTTTTTTTTTTTACAACTTCACCATACAATTGGACCAATTTGTACACAATGAATTTACTTTGTCCAATACTTGTAGGGAATACTTTTCACTTCTTTTTTTTTTTTTTCAGTGGTTCTTTCCTTCGGAATCAACAAAAAATTTATCATGCAATTCATTCCCACATACTCTTGATCAATGATTCAACGATGGTAAACAAAGACAAGGATTTAAGGCTAAACAATGTGGTGTTATAACAAAGAAAGGCTAAGGCTCAAAATTGGGTGACTAGGGGTATATGTAATATAAGGTTAAGCTTTTTAGAAAGTTTAAAATTGGTAATCCTAAATGCCCTTATCATTTTTCAACATGATTTCACAATGTGATCTCAACATGCATAACAAAGCAAGTTCTAGAATGATCATACCATATTTGTCAATCTCAACAAAGAAATATGTGAGCATGAAAAAGAAAATGCTCTTAGGCTCAAATACTCACAATGGTTTCAATGTATCAAATATTGCACATTCTCATTCAATTCAATCATTAAAATTAACAAGATGCTTTAAAAATTTCCAAACAAAGCTAATCATACTCATCTCATTCATACATTCCAATCCAAATCACCAATGCATATAACTCAAAATTATTCTAAATGAGCATCAAAAGAGTATTAAATTTTAAAGAAGATATCAGAATGTCAAACCTACTTGGAAGGACTTTCTTCACTTTTTTTTTTTTTTTTACATGAAAAATTTAGAAATAATCAATGAAGCACAAGACACCCCCCCACACCTAAATCATACGTTGTCCTCAATGTATGGAAAATATGCACATGCGGACAGGAAAGAAAATAAAACAAACACAAGGGAACAAGACACTTCCCTGAACCGCGGTAGACAACTGGAGCTGTGGTGAAGGTGAGGGACATCCTATATGGGTGAAGAAGGCATGAAAGATCAAACGATGTTATGGCCATGGTTGAGCATTGGTTGGTAGAAGAAACTGTAAAATAAAAATGAAAATAAAAAGGAAAAACCAAAATAGAATTTCAAATCTTTTTTTTTTTTACACAAAGCAGAAAACATAATAAGATAACTAATTAAATTAAACTTAAATGACAAGAAAATAAATAAAAATTTTGGGTTGCCTCCCAAAAGCGCCTTCATTTAACGTCTTTGGCTAGACGTCTCCACTTCTCTTTAAGTTATTAAATTTTCACTAATTGTTTGGACCACACTTGCATTTTCTCACAAGCTACCATTGCCTTCTCATTCACTTCTAATTGTGCATTCAATTCAACTTGACTTATACTTGTTTTTTCTTCAAAAACATCCTGCACACTAAAATTAGTAATGTTAATAGAATTATGTGCAACGGGTTTGTTGAAGTCATAAACCATATCTTGAAGATCATTATCTATCACAAATTCTTGTTCAAAAATCTGCACTTCTTCAGAAGTCAAATTATTATCAAGTGCAATTTTTACTTTATCCTTATCACAAAAATCAAATGTTTTCTGAGCTAGAGTGTCAATAGCATCAAAAGCATAAACAGCACATACATCATTAGGAAATTTCATGGCATCATAAATATTGAATTTAATTATTTCACCATCAAATTCCATTGTTAATGTACCATCATGCACATCAATCTTTGTTCTAGATGTTTTCAAGAAAGGTCTCCCTAATAAGATTATACTTGAATTAGGTGAATAATCATCCTCCATGTCAAGTATATAAAAATCTGCAGGAAAAACTAATCCATTTACTTGCACCAAAACATCTTCTAATACTCCCTCAGGATAAACATTAGATCTATCGAAGTTGAATTATCACGCCCGTTTCTTTCAAAGGTCCCAAATTCAAAGAATTATAAATAGATAACGGCATGACATTTATGGAAGCACCCAAATCACACATGGCTTTTTCAACTTTCATATTGCCTATTTTACAAGGGATGATAAACATACCTGGATCTTTGCATTTTGAAGGCAACTTCTTTTGTAGCACAGCCGAGACATTCTCCCCCACACTTAAAATTTCATTGCCTTTCAATTTTCTTTTGTTGGTGCATAATTCTTTCAGAAATTTAGCATATCGAGGTATTTGTTTAATTGCATCAATTAAAGGAATATTTACCTCTACTTTGCGAAAAGTCTCAAGAATCCCCTTTTCTTCCTCGTCTTTTTTCGAATTGGCCAATCTTGTAGGGAAAGGAGGGGTTGTCTCGATTACCTTAGGCTGCTGTGGGATTGTTACTTCTTTTTCCACCTCTTTATGATCACGTGTTTTGGCCTCTTCCAACACCTTTCCGCTTCTCAAAGTCATTGCACTAACATTTTGCCTTGGGTTAACAACCGTTTGAGAAGGTAACTTACCTTGAGATTCCAATTTGCTCACAGAAGATGCTAATTGGCTCACTTGATTTTCCAAGTTTTGAATGCTGGTTCGAGTTTCCTGTTGAAAACGTTGGGAACTATTAGCAAGTGATTCAACTAACTCTTCAAGGGACTTACCTGGTTTGGAAGGCGGTGGATATGGTGGGTTTTGCTGCCAAGCTTGAAATCCACTAGGTCGTGGCCCATAACTGAAGTTGGGATGATGCCTCCATTCCGGATTGTAGGTATTTGAGTAAGGGTCATACATCCTTTGTGGTAGCCCTGGGAATCCACCAATGGCATTAGCATGTTCAAATTGACCTTCTTGCAACGTGGGGCACATGTCAGTGGGATGATTTGAATTGGAGCAAATACCACAAGCCTTTACCTGTTGAATATTTCCTACAACCAACTTTTCCACTAAAGTAGTCAAATTGTCTAAACGTTGATCAATAGAGAAAGTACTTACCTCACTTACCTTCCTAGATGTATCCTCACGTCTGATGCCAAATTGTTGTGTATTGGCAGCCATGTTGGAGATTAAAGTCCTTGCCTCCGTTGGAGTTTTGTGCACTAATGCACCTCCACTAGCAAAGATCAATCATATTCCTATCCATCACAGTTAGTCCCTCATAAAAATATTGGATAAGAAGTTGATCAGGAATTTGATGTTGAGGACAACTAGCACATAATTGCTTAAACCTTTCCCAATATTCATGCATAGTTTCTCCATGTTGCTGCCGTATACCACATATATCTTTTCTAATTGTATACTGTGAGGCAGAAAGAATTTTTCCAAAAATTGCCTCTTCATCTCGATCCATGTGTTTATTGAACCAGAGGGCAAGTAGTATAGCCAATCTTTAGCAACTCCATCTAAAGAAAAAGGAAAAGCTCGCAACTTAATTTGATCCTCAGTCACTCCTTGCGGTTTCATCGTGGAACACACCATATGGAATCCCTTTAAGTGCTTATGAGGATCTTCACCTGCAAGGCCATGAAAAGTGGGGAGTAAGTGAATCAATCCTGATTTTAATTCAAAAGGCACTTCTAAAGTAGGATAATCAATGCACAATGGTTGTTGGTTTAAATCAGGCATAGCTAATTCCTTTAAAGTTCGTTCATTATTTCTAGCCATGTTTTCTTCTTCACTATTAAATAATTCAGACAAATTATATTCAAAAGATGAAGAAGATGATACTCCCTGAGATCGTTGTTTGGTTTCTTTTCTAAGCCTACGTGCTGTCTTCTCTATCTCTGGATCGTATGTGAGTTGACCTGTGCGAGAAGAACGTGGCATAAAAGAACCAAACAATTATAAAGGCAAAAATAAAAATAAAAATAAAAATAAAAATAGAAATAGAAATAAAAATGTAAATAAATAAATAAAAGGAATAAATTCTAAAAAACCAATCCCCGGCAGCGGCGCCAAAATTTGATGGGTGTCGAAACCACCAAAAATAATCCTTCTCTGGGCTAAGCTTTGTAGATAGCAGTGAGAGGGTCGAATCCACAGAGATTGGTTAGATTTATTCCTTGAACAAAATAAAATAAAGAAGGGGGGATTTTGTATTATGAAACTAAGCAAGAATCAATTAAGACAACTAAACAAATTAAATAACCAACTAAAAATATGAGGAAAAATTAATAAGAAGAAGCTTCCAATCAAGAATTAATTTCGGTATTGATTCCTCAAATTGATCATTGATTCAAAAGATAGGTTCTTTTATCTTGAATAAATTGGTTATAGTTGTTGAAGATCCGTCCTCTAACAACCAATCTTTCTTTACTTTTTCGATAACTTCGGATCCGTCCTATGAGTTATTTCTCTAATTAACAAACACAACCTTGGATCTGTCTTATGAGTTATGTCAATTAATTGCATTAAGGTTCAAAAGACCCAATTACTAACCAGTAAACCTGGAAACGCCTTGTTTATTTAAGCTAGATTATATATTTTCATAACATACAATCTAAGGCGTTGATTACCTTTCGATGTTGTTATTTGTCACTTGGATTAGAACAATCAACAAAAGATTAATTATTCTAAATGACTATATATTGAATTCAACTATCAAACAATAGGCCTCTTGTCTAACAATTCAATTCAATAATATAATGAAGCATAGAAAATATATAAATACTCAAGAATAAAAGAAACAATAAAATTACCGGAACCTCACAATTGTTGGAATCAAACCTTAATTAAACTTGATTGGAAAATAAAAATTTAGCTAAACATAATTAAAAGAAAATACAAAGAAAATCAAATGACTGCCCTTTTTGTCGATCCCGTGCGGCTTTCGTCTTCTTCGGCCGTAGCTCACTCCATGAAAGGATGAATTGTGACTTGAGAATTCCAAACCTTGTTTTCCTCTCTATTGAACTAGGAAAGCCTAAAAATGGGATGCCTTGATTGTCTCCAAGCCTTGCCTATTTATAGGCAAGGATTCAAGACATTTGGTTGTGCTTTTCCTTAATTCAAGGCTTTGCTTTTCCTTAATTCAAGGCTTTTCTTTTCCTTAATTCAAGGCTTTGCTTTTCCTTAATTCAAGGCTTTTCTTTTCCTTAATTCAAGGCTTTGCTTTTCCTTAATTCAAGGCTTTGCTTTTCCTTAATTCAAGGCTTTTCTTTTCCTTAATTCAAGGCTTTGCTTTTCCTTAATTCAAGGCTTTGCTTTTCTTTAATGGCCAACATTTTGTTGTGGAATTTGGTGGCCTCAATTGTGTCTTTCTTGTGCCACTTGTCTTGTGAGGCTACATTCTTTAGGAAAAATGCTTCATCTAACCATTAATCACAAAAATAATTAATATCCTTATAAACAAGCATTTTAATCAATTAAAACACAAGATAATTGATTCAATAAATATGCAATTATACACTCTATCAAATTCCCCCACACTTAAATCAAAGCTTGTCCTCAAGCTTGTATTTGATCAATATCTTCCTCTCAATTCCATACCTTTTTTCAACTCATCCACAAATAACTCAAAGTCATTACACATTAAAGATCTAAATTGGAATAACAAATCAAAGAATAAGTATTCATAGCCTGATTTTTCAAAACAAAACATATGCATCTCATCAACCCTAATAATTTCATCGAAATCAAATGCATCAAAATTTGATAACCTCTCACAGTTGCACTCTAATCACTCAAAGTGTTTAGGGTTCATTCAACACTCAAATCAAATATAGCATGTCATTACCATAAGCTTGCTTATATATCACATCTCCACCACTAATAATATAAATCCATGCAGAAATCAAAGGGTCTTGAAAATGGTTGTAATGGGGCTTAGGTAAAGGTAGGTAAAAAGAAAGAAAAATATAGGCTACAGATATCAAGATATATAGGAATTTCCTTGCATGACTCAAAAGTAACAAATAGCATAGTAGAACCACTTTCTTTATTCCACATAACATGCATTCTTTTTTTTCTTTTTTTTTTTACAACTTCACCATACAATTGGACCAATTTGTACACAATGAATTTACTTTGTCCAATACTTGTAGGGAATACTTTTCACTTCTTTTTTTTTTTCAGTGGTTCTTTCCTTCGGAATCAACAAAAAATTTATCATGCAATTCATTCCCACATACTCTTGATCAATGATTCAACGATGGTAAACAAAGACAAGGATTTAAGGCTAAACAATGTGGTGTTATAACAAAGAAAGGCTAAGGCTCAAAATTGGGTGACTAGGGGTATATGTAATATAAGGTTAAGCTTTTTAGAAAGTTTAAAATTGGTAATCCTAAATGCCCTTATCATTTTTCAACATGATTTCACAATGTGATCTCAACATGCATAACAAAGCAAGTTCTAGAATGATCATACCATATTTGTCAATCTCAACAAAGAAATATGTGAGCATGAAAAAGAAAATGCTCTTAGGCTCAAATACTCACAATGGTTTCAATGTATCAAATATTGCACATTCTCATTCAATTCAATCATTAAAATTAACAAGATGCTTTAAAAATTTCCAAACAAAGCTAATCATACTCATCTCATTCATACATTCCAATCCAAATCACCAATGCATATAACTCAAAATTATTCTAAATGAGCATCAAAAGAGTATTAAATTTTAAAGAAGATATCAGAATGTCAAACCTACTTGGAAGGACTTTCTTCACTTTTTTTTTTTTTTACATGAAAAATTTAGAAATAATCAATGAAGCACAAGACACCCCCACACCTAAATCATACGTTGTCCTCAATGTATGGAAAATATGCACACGCGGACAAGAAAGAAAATAAAATAAAGACAAGGGAACAAGACACTTCCCTGAACCGCGGTAGACAACTGGAGCTGTGGTGAAGGTGAGGGACATCCTATATGGGTGAAGAAGGCATGAAAGATCAAACGATGTTATGGCCATGGTTGAGCATTGGTTGGTAGAAGAAACTGTAAAATAAAAATGAAAATAAAAAGGAAAAACCAAAATAGAATTTCAAATCTTTTTTTTTTTACACAAAGCAGAAAACATAATAAGATAACTAATTAAATTAAACTTAAATGACAAGAAAATAAATAAAAATTTTGGGTTGCCTCCCAAAAGCGCCTTCATTTAACGTCTTTGGCTAGACGTCTCCACTTCTCTTTAAGTTATTAAATTTTCACTAATTGTTTGGACCACACTTGCATTTTCTCACAAGCTACCATTGCCTTCTCATTCACTTCTAATTGTGCATTCAATTCAACTTGACTTATACTTGTTTTTTCTTCAAAAACATCCTGCACACTAAAATTAGTAATGTTAATAGAATTATGTGCAACGGGTTTGTTGAAGTCATAAACCATATCTTGAAGATCATTATCTATCACAAATTCTTGTTCAAAAATCTGCACTTCTTCATAAGTCAAATTATTATCAAGTGCAATTTTTACTTTATCCTTATCACAAAAATCAAATGTTTTATGAGCTAGAGTGTCAATAGCATCAAAAGCATAAACAGCACATACATCATTAGGAAATTTCATGGCATCATAAATATTGAATTTAATTATTTCACCATCAAATTCCATTGTTAATGTACCATCATGCACATCAATCTTTGTTCTAGATGTTTTCAAGAAAGGTCTCCCTAATAAGATTATACTTGAATTAGGTGAATAATCATCCTCCATGTCAAGTATATAAAAATCTGCAGGAAAAACTAATCCATTTACTTGCACCAAAACATCTTCTAATACTCCCTCAGGATAAACATTAGATCTATCAGCAAGTTGAATTATCACGCCCGTTTCTTTCAAAGGTCCCAAATTCAAAGAATTATAAATAGATAACGGCATGACATTTATGGAAGCACCCAAATCACACATGGCTTTTTCAACTTTCATATTGCCTATTTTACAAGGGATGATAAACATACCTGGATCTTTGCATTTTGAAGGCAACTTCTTTTGTAGCACAGCCGAGACATTCTCCCCCACACTTAAAATTTCATTGCCTTTCAATTTTCTTTTGTTGGTGCATAATTCTTTCAGAAATTTAGCATATTGAGGTATTTGTTTAATTGCATCAATTAAAGGAATATTTACCTCTACTTTGCGAAAAGTCTCAAGAATCCCCTTTTCTTCCTCGTCTTTTTTCGAATTGGCCAATCTTGTAGGGAAAGGAGGGGTTGTCTCGATTACCTTAGGTCTTTGTGGGATTGTTACTTCTTTTTCCACCTCTTTATGATCACGTGTTTTGGCCTCTTCCAACACCTTTCCGCTTCTCAAAGTCATTGCACTAACATTTTGCCTTGGGTTAACAACCGTTTGAGAAGGTAACTTACCTTGAGATTCCAATTTGCTCACAGAAGATGCTAATTGGCTCACTTGATTTTCCAAGTTTTGAATGCTGGTTCGAGTTTCCTGTTGAAAACGTTGGGAACTATTAGCAAGTGATTCAACTAACTCTTCAAGGGACTTACCTGGTTTGGAAGGCGGTGGATATGGTGGGTTTTGCTGCCAAGCTTGAAATCCACTAGGTCGTGGCCCATAACTGAAGTTGGGATGATGCCTCCATTCCGGATTGTAGGTATTTGAGTAAGGGTCATACATCCTTTGTGGTAGCCCTGGGAATCCACCAATGGCATTAGCATGTTCAAATTGACCTTCTTGCAACGTGGGGCACATGTCAGTGGGATGATTTGAATTGGAGCAAATACCACAAGCCTTTACATTGAATATTTCCTACAACCAACTTTTCCACTAAAGTAGTCAAATTGTCTAAACGTTGATCAATAGAGAAAGTACTTACCTCACTTACCTTCCTAGATGTATCCTCACGTCTGATGCCAAATTGTTGTGTATTGGCAGCCATGTTGGAGATTAAAGTCCTTGCCTCCGTTGGAGTTTTGTGCACTAATGCACCTCCACTAGCAGCATCAATCATATTCTTATCCATCACTGTTAGTCCCTCATAAAAATATTGGATAAGAAGTTGATCAGGAATTTGATGTTGAGGACAACTAGCACATAATTGCTTAAACCTTTCCCAATATTCATGCATAGTTTCTCCATGTTGCTGCCGTATACCCACATATATCTTTTCTAATTGTGGCAGCTCGTGAGGCAGGAAAGAATTTTTCCAAAAATTGCCTCTTCATCTCGATCCATGTGTTTATTGAACCAGAGGGCAAGTAGTATAGCCAATCTTTAGCAACTCCATCTAAAGAAAAAGGAAAAGCTCGCAACTTAATTTGATCCTCAGTCACTCCTTGCGGTTTCATCGTGGAACACACCATATGGAATCCCTTTAAGTGCTTATGAGGATCTTCACCTGCAAGGCCATGAAAAGTGGGGAGTAAGTGAATCAATCCTGATTTTAATTCAAAAGGCACTTCTAAAGTAGGATAATCAATGCACAACAGTTGTTGGTTTAAATCAGGCATAGCTAATTCCTTTAAAGTTCGTTCATTATTTCTAGCCATGTTTTCTTCTTCACTATTAAATAATTCAGACAAATTATATTCAAAAGATGAAGAAGATGATACTCCCTGAGATCGTTGTTTGGTTTCTTTTCTAAGCCTACGTGCTGTCTTCTCTATCTCTGGATCGTATGTGAGTTGACCTGTGCGAGAAGAACGTGGCATAAAAGAACCAAACAATTATAAAGGCAAAAATAAAAATAAAAATAAAAATAAAAATAGAAATAGAAATAAAAATGTAAATAAATAAATAAAAGGAATAAATTCTAAAAAACCAATCCCCGGCAGCGGCGCCAAAATTTGATGGGTGTCGAAACCACCAAAAATAATCCTTCTGTGGGCT
The DNA here is from genome assembly GCA_020080225.1 of Gynochthodes officinalis. NCBI lineage: Eukaryota > Viridiplantae > Streptophyta > Magnoliopsida > Gentianales > Rubiaceae > Gynochthodes > Gynochthodes officinalis. Next base: position 28,423,710 of record CM034625.1, on the reverse strand, counting down.
AAGCTTTGTAGATAGCAGTGAGAGGGTCGAATCCACAGAGATTGGTTAGATTTATTCCTTGAACAAAATAAAATAAAGAAGGGGGGATTTTGTATTATGAAACTAAGTAAGAATCAATTAAGACAACTAAACAAATTAAATAACCAACTAAAAATATGAGGAAAAATTAATAAGAAGAAGCTTCCAATCAAGAATTAATTTCGGTATTGATTCCTCAAATTGATCATTGATTCAAAAGATAGGTTCTTTTATCTTGAATAAATTGGTTATAGTTGTTGAAGATCCGTCCTCTAACAACCAATCTTTTCTTACTTTTTCGATAACCTTCGGATCCGTCCTATGAGTTATTTCTCTAATTAACAAACACAACCTTCGGATCTGTCTTATGAGTTATGTCTATTAATTGCATTAAGGTTCAAAAAGACCCAATTACTAACCAGTAAACCCGGAAACGCCTTGTTTATTTAAGCTAGATTATATATTTTCATAACATACAATCTAAGGCGTTGATTACCTTTCGATGTTGTTATTTGTCACTTGGATTAGAACAATCAACAAAAGATTAATTATTCTAAATGACTATATATTGAATTCAACTATCAAACAATAGGCCTCTTGTCTAACAATTCAATTCAATAATATAATGAAGCATAGAAAATATATAAATACTCAAGAATAAAAGAAACAATAAAATTACCGGAACCTCACAATTGTTGGAATCAAACCTCAATTAAACTTGATTGGAAAATAAAAATTTAGCTAAACATAATTAAAAGAAAATACAAAGAAAATCAAATGACTGCCCTTTTTGTCGATCCCGTGCGGCTCTCGTCTTCTTCGGCCGTAGCTCACTCCATGAAAGGATGAATTGTGACTTGAGAATTCCAAACCTTGTTTTCCTCTCTATTGAACTAGGAAAGCCTAAAAATGGGATGCCTTGATTGTCTCCAAGCCTTGCCTATTTATAGGCAAGGATTCAAGACATTTGGTTGTGCTTTTCCTTAATTCAAGGCTTTGCTTTTCCTTAATTCAAGGCTTTTCTTTTCCTTAATTCAAGGCTTTGCTTTTCCTTAATTCAAGGCTTTTCTTTTCCTTAATTCAAGGCTTTGCTTTTCCTTAATTCAAGGCTTTGCTTTTCCTTAATTCAAGGCTTTGCTTTTCCTTAATTCAAGGCTTTTCTTTTCCTTAATTCAAGGCTTTTCTTTTCCTTAATTCAAGGCTTTGCTTTTCCTTAATTCAAGGCTTTGCTTTTCTTTAATGGCCAACATTTTGTTGTGGAATTTGGTGGCCTCAATTGTGTCTTTCTTGTGCCACTTGTCTTGTGAGGCTACATTCTTTAGGAAAAATGCTTCATCTAACCATTAATCACAAAAATAATTAATATCCTTATAAACAAGCATTTTAATCAATTAAAACACAAGATAATTGATTCAATAAATATGCAATTATACACTCTATCAGTGCTCATCAGCGTATCCACACTAGTCCCTAGCTGCGGCCACGCTACATTAGCGCCACATCAGCACATGGCCAAGCCAGTACTATACATGCAACCATAATAAAAAAATACCCACGCTAGTTTGCCTGGCCGTCATTATTCACGCAGCCATTATCAATTTTTTTTATATTAATAATACAACTTATAATTTTAACTACCATACATTAAATAATTAAAAATATTTTTCGAAAAATAAATTTACATTACATTAAAATTAAAATTTCATAATACACTTAAAACATAAAAATAAATACTCTAAATTAAATATGAAATAATTAAAACAATTAATGGAAAATAAATTTACATTACAAATGGTGGATAATCATACAAATTTGGAGGGTAATTTAGATGAAATGGATTGTTCCAACATTTCTTGAAGGATTTATTTTTTGGACAAAAAATAGAGATTTTGAGAGAGTTTGGGAAATAAGGATATCAAATTTTGCACCCAAACAACGTCGTTTCATTTTTTTTTAAAAAAAAAATGGTAGAGGGATTCAATTGAAACTTTTCAAGTTCGAGGACAAAAGTGCTACCAATGGTTAAGTTGAGGCACCACTAGTGTCATTTACCCCACTATTTATTCTTTATATTACTGAATTTCTATTCTGGAGAAGAAGGCATCCTTTTATAGCATACGTCATCAATCACTCATCCATCTGGCCCTTAGTGGTTTCAAGTGGTTGCTTATCAGCCAACTTGTCTCTTAATTGAAGTCTTGAATGGCTTTTTGCAATCCTCAGGAGCTCTTGTTATGCACCACAGTAATTTCCTCAATTTGGAAGGTAAGGTTTAAGTTGGAAAATGGCTTGGACTATGACTTTTAATTGGCCAACTTGACATGTGCATAATTTAGTGGAAAGCATGCAAGTTTCCACTATGTTTCCATTTTGTTTGGTGAATGTTATAACAGGAAGAATCCTCCTCGATATTGTCTTACTTCATTCCAGCAGAAAGTGGGCAAGGACCCCATGGTCCAAAAGCCTTCTAAATTACAATTACAATGACCAGATTTTCCTTTACCTTTCCTCATGTAGGCATTCTTGAAAAGAGCAGACAGATAGAAGTGGAGGTACACCTTTGTGAGTGGAAGGACTTCCATTTGTAGAATTTGCTGGTCTTTTCATATCTTTAGATGTGTTTTTGGATTGTTCATGAATGGAATAATTGCTAAAGAGTTCACCTGATCTTCAGCATGGATGTGTCTTGCACTTTCTAAATTACTGAATGAATATCATGTCATTAGCTTATGTAGATTACAAATTCATACATGGGAATGTGGTAGTTTATATATTAGGTTACCCATTTAAAATTTTTTTTCGTTATTTTTAAGATCGTTTAAAGATACAATGTTCTAACCATTTATCGAAAGTTATTTATTAATATTTTCTTTTAAACATTTGCTTCAAGAACAAAAGGGGAGAAGTTCTTTCCCTAATGGCTTCTTTGGATTCAAGGAATCAGATGATATACCACCTTTCTTGTTCAGAATAGAATTAAATTCACAATAAGTATTTTTTAAAATATTTTTTTTGAGGCCGTATGGTGGGAATGAAATGCCTTTCCCGCTATACTTCTTTTGTAATCCAATGTCTAGCATGGCCAAGAGCAGTGGGCTTTGGAATGTTCCTTCCATGTAAAATGGGTGAAATCTTATCATCTTGAAGAGATGACTTTTCGAGGACGAAATTAGAAAGGCATTATTTATTTGCTCAGGATTTGTCAGATTTGTTGTCAAGGCTAATGAGATTGAAAGTTTTTGATTGTCTAGCCTAACTAGATCGAAATTCGAAAGTTTTTATATTTTTTGTATAAGTAATTTAAAATAATGAACGACAAAAATCATCACTATATTTTTATAAAATCTGTTTTGTCGCTATTGTATTTATTTTTCCACAGAAAGGTTACTCAAATCTTTAATGTGTTTAATTTGGATCATTCTGTTCGTTTTGCACATTACGCTTGCAACGTTCAATTAACCCAATGATAATAGAACCTTTTAAAAAAAAAATCAACAACAATTTTTTTTTTCTCTTTTTTGCCTTCTTTCTATTTGCTTAATGTCATTGTAACCACCCTAAATTCTTTCTAGTTTCTTGTGCCAACCTTCCTTTCCTTCAGTTCTCTACTTCCCTTGTCTTTTTTACAATAAACCTTCTCTCTCATCACATAAAAACAAACACTCCTACTGTTTTTTATTTATTTATATTGTATTTTTTAAAATCTAGTTTGAACATTTCCGCCCCATGTCCTAAAGCAAGAATGTCCATTCAAATAAAAGAGTTAAGGTGGGAGAAGTGCACCAAAATCTGATATTTTCAATCAACATTTCAAGAAGATGGTCATCGATGATCCAAAGAAGTTTACGGTAACTTGCAATCATTGTAGGAAAAATTTTAAATATACTCAAGGCAGTGGATATGGAACATTTTGGAGGCATCTTGACAAAAAGCATCCAACTCAACTTAGTCATGACACAACGTAAGCACAAATTACCGAGTACACAAAATCTAACCCCCCCTTCTCAATTAATTCGTTTTAGTGACCAAACTTATAAAGAAGAATTAGGTAAATTTGTTTCCGTAGAGCATTTATCTTTTAGTTTTGGTGAAAATTTGGCTTTAATCAATTTATTCAAAATGCTTGTTGACCACAAGCAAAACGTGTTCCTAGAAATACTCTTAAACGCAAAACTTTTAGTCTTTACAAAAAGGGAAAAAGGGATTTAAAAAACTTTGTCAAGGATTTTAAGGGTTGTGTGCATATAGGTAGTGATATTTGGAGTGATCATTGGCAAGTTCATTCTTATATGGGTTTAACATGCCATTGGATAGATGATGATTGGAATATTTCAAAAAAGAATAATTGCATTTAGAGTTTTTGATGATAGGCATATGGCGGATAATATTTATAGATTAATTAGACAAATTTTAGAAGAATTTTACTTGGTAAATAAAAATTTTTCAATTGGTTTTGATAATGCCGTGGCAAATACCGCTTCAATTGTTGAATTAGAAAATGTTTGTAGATTTGCCTTTGGTGGACAATTTTTTCATATTAGATGTGTTTGTCATGTTTTAAATTTTTGTGTACAAGACGGTTTAAAAACTATTGAAGCTTTTTTAGCTCCAATAAAAAAAGCAATTTCATAGTTATTGACACATCCCCAAATAATGATAGAATGGCAAAAGTTTTGTAAAGCGAATGGCAAAAAAGCAAAGAGATTTCAAAGTGATGTTCCAATTCGTTGGAATTCTACTTATATTTTGCTTCACGAATCATTTGATTATAAATATTTATTATGTATATTTGTTGCAAATAATATTTCCTAAGTTAATTTATATACACAACATTGGAATGTTTGCAAAAAAATTTTAGATCTTTTAAAAGTTTTTAATGATGCTACTTATACTTTGTTTGGTGTTTATTATCCTACTACTCATTTCTTTATGCAAGAATGTATTAATATTTTGGTCATTTTAGAAGAAACTAAAATAGACATTTTACTAGAAAATACTATTAAATTAATGGAATTAAAATGGCAAAACTATTATAGAGATATTCCATCTATTTATTTAGTTGCTTGTGTTTTTGATCCATGTTGTAAACTTGATAGTTTATATGATTGTTTGCAAGCTTATTATGAATATTTAGATTTAAATGATGTAGATATTACAAAAATAATTTCTTTTACTAGAGCCTTAGTAGTAAATGTATATAAAGAATTTTGTAAGACTTATAGTGGCCCTCTCTCATCTTCTCAATTTAGTAGTAGCCAAAATGAGAACTTTGGCAGTGGAATGAATAAAGGATTAGAGATTATTATGCATAGGCGTAAAAAATATAAGGCAGGATTAGAAAGTAACTCCGAAATAGATAATTATCTAATAACACATTTTGAGTTTAATGATAGTGCATAATTCAAAATATTGGATTGGTGGAAGGGGCATTCGAGCCACTACCCAATTCTTTCTATGATTGCCAAAAATATTTTAGCAACTCCATGTTCGACAGTTGCTGTAGAACAAGCATATATTTAGCGCCGAAGGCCATATTTTAGATCATTCAAATATTAGTCCTGAATCATTGGACGCTCAAGTTTGCCTTGATGATTGGACTAAAGCACAATATCGACAACAAGAGATAGGTTGTGTGGAATTAGAGTTATTTGATATAACGGACGACAGAGACACCACCAGTATCGGAACAATAGAAGGCAGCAGTTGAGGTAAGTAGGGGATTACTAAAAGGTAAGAGAACTACATGGGCTTTGATTCCTCTACTCTGAAGGATATGCAGGTGCTTAATTTGTTAAGTTCAAGCCCCCCCCTCCCTTTGTTTTCCTTTCCCAAAATATAGTAACTTTAGATTTTTAATAATTTCTTATTGGAATCATATAGAACCGTTTTGAACTGTATTAAAACTGAAACTGGAACTGTATTAAAACTGAAATCATCTCTTAAGAGTTTGGTTTCGGTTCCTCATTTCTATTGAATTGGAACCATCGGTTCCTAAACCCGTAGTCAGGACTAGCTAGTATGTCAAGTTATTAGCACAGTAATAAATCGCACACTTGATAATTATATTATTGTGTTTGTAGCTTAATCCTTCATTCATATTAAATAATATTGTTAGCTTATATATGATTAATAATAAAAACAAAGTCTACAACAGATAAAAATTAAGGTACTTAAAGAATTAAAAAAATAAGTAGCTAATTTGATTTAGGAAGGCAAATGGGTCAAGAGAAATTTTCACTTATACTTTACGTTTAAAATTGAAGATTTAGAATTTAATGAATATAAAGAATTCAAATTAATTAAACTGAAAAATATTATTTATTTTAAAACTTAATAAAACATAAGGCAAAAATAAAAAGATTTTTTTTTATTTGGCACCAGACCACAGTCGGTAGCTCTATGATGGTCTCTGTAGCAATTTTGTTGATAGCCATTGTCTACAACCTAAAAGATAGCTAGCCAGCCGCTGCATGCGCCATGCCTGGGAGTGCTCATGCCAGTCCACCTTTTTATTTTTATTTTTTTTTCGTTTTTAAACAAACCTCAAATTTCAATTCTAGTATCTCCGAAACAATAAAAAATAATAAAAATTTATGAAATAAATCAAAACACCGTGAAGAAGTTAAAGAATAGGGATAGAAATAGTTTTAGGCTTACAGTCCCTAATTCAACTTTATAACACCATGAAGAAGTTAAAGAATAGATATAGAAATAGTTTTAGGTTTAAAGTCTCTAATTCGACTTTATTTCTTTTTTCACCTTTCAAGCTATGCACATTTCTTATTAGAATAGCCATCCTTAAACTACAAGAAAGAACACTCCGTCAAACTTATATGCCTCAAATTGTATAATTCTTTAGGAGGTTTTGGCGAGTACTTGATCTCATAATCATACAAAACCACTTCATTTATAAATTCTACCTTGTACTATATATATTTATGCTTGAACATAATCCATCTTTACCACCTCAACCGAGTCTTATTCATGAAAGTGTTGAGATATTGAAGTGAGGAGCATGACACTCAAGACACCCTTTCTAGGACCATTTTTAACTAAAAACTCCTCTAGCTCTTACTTGTCCCCTTCTTGATCGTTTAATTCACCCTCAACTTCTTGCATTTGTCATGACCCCAAAATAACATTTTTCATGTTAAACTTAGCTAAATTTCTAATTTGTTTCCCCACTGAGTGGAGAGAATTCTCCATTTCCTGAATGGTTATGGTTGTCTCTTCAAGTTGGTGAACCAACTCCCTTAGTTCTGCTAAGCTATATTGTAATGGTGTTTGGATAGAAAAATCTACATGGTGTACTGACTGAGATGGTAAGGAGTTCTCTTCATGTTTACTCTAAGAATGTGTAAATTGATCATTCAACTTAGAGTTACAAAAGTTGATTTAGAAATAAGGGTGACCTTCCCTATAAATGTAATAATCTTTTTAATTGACCAAGTTTTTGCGGAACACAACTCTATCAAATGATCTTCATGACAGTGTAATTACCTATTGTGATATAGAAATAATGAACCCCAACGGTATCATCATTTTGAACGAAGGTGGCTCCTTGTGATGTCTAGCTTATCAATGGGTTTTCCTTAATCCTCCATCCTTTTTGGCATTCCCATCTCCAGATGCCAATCATAACTATAGGGTACTACATTGAATTCTACGTCATCCATATTGCAAGAAAATGAACCTTAGAATAATGATTTCAACTACCTACAAACAAACACAAAGAACAAAGTCAATAAACCACAAAAACACTAACAACAAACAAGACTAATTGTATACAACTAAAAAGCTTAGCCAAGAACAAGTTTTTTAACTTAAGTAAAATAAAGCTAGTAAAAAATTTATTGGAAATAGCGCCAAAATTTGATAGCTTAAAATTGCAAGTGCATGGATCGCTATACAATTAATACCTCAGCAAGCACATGTCAAACCCAAGAGAAATTGTACTAACATTGTTTCTACAAAAGTCAAACTAATATGCACTAAACTAAACTTAAGGAACAAGTAAACAGAGTAAATTTGGTGAAAATAAGATAAACTAATTTATGAGGCAATTCAACAAACAATTAGTAAGCAATAGGATTACAACATCCCTCCTTTATTTCATTTGAACTTGTTATCCCTTTTAATGTCCTTGGTTGAGGTGAATAGCTAGTTGAGTCTCTTAATATATCCAATGGCCTTTGTCAAGGTCCATTACATATCTCCAAAACCTCAAATACATCTATATGTCTATGGCCATTGAAAGTTAAGGAGCTTTTAAAACTAGGTAGCTCATTGGTCACCCATACCTTGAGAGTATATGTCTATCCCTCATGAAACTCTAGGTGGCTACACCTAAATCACATATTACTGTATCTAAAGCTAAATCTCATCTCCTTTTATTAAGTTTAATGAAATTCCCAAACACAATCAATTGGTGATCAAGAAAGTGATGGAAATTAGGGCACAAATAGAGTAAACAATTCATATGTCAAACCATAACATATAGAAGAGAATTAGAGATTCAAACTACATAAAAGATTTCAATTGTAATCTTAAAAGACAATTAAAACAAAGAAAACAATAAAGCACAAGGATTATAACCAAAGATTTAGAGTAAAAGAAAGAGAAGAAACAAAATCTTAGTCGAAAGTTTTTTGTTCTAGGTTTCTTCTTCCTCCTCAAGTGAGATTTATACATGGAATCTAATAAAATTTCAAAAGATCTTCAATTTAGCCTTGATGAAGGCTAAATCCGCAACCCGACTAAGATCCGATAAAATAGTTTTGACTCAAGATTCTTCGTCTTCCTGATTGGAGATTGTTAATGCGAAACAGATCCTAGAGTGGTTCTTCGAGGTAAATTCTCTAATGCTTAAGTTAGAGCTCAATCCAAGTATAATAATTTTTAGTTCCTCAGAGAATGTCTACATACCTAGTCATTTTCAGGGCTTATATATCTCTTCCCTTCATTCTCGGGATTTGCTATCATTTTTCATCATGTTGGCTACAGTTGTGACTGCTGATTGCACGCTGTTGTATTTATCCGTGATTGTAGCATGTTGTTATACTCTTACGGATAAGCATGACCTCATTGAGGACCCATGCACTTGGTGTGATTTCAGTGTGTTTCTATTCTCAGCTTTCAAACTAAAAGTTCAAGCTCTAGCTAGAGAATATTATTTTGAAGTTTAGGCCCTTGACCTTTAATGTTGCTAAGGTCCCACCTTTAGCTCTCGTGTGTCGCTGAGGTTCGACCTTTGATCCTTGCATGTTGCTAAGGTTTGACCTTTGATCTTCGCATGTCACTGAGGTTTGATCTTTGATTCTCACTTGAGACAAAGATCTAGCCTTTAAGTTTAAGATAGGAAAAGTTGGGTTCCATACACATTGGCAATGGCAGGTCGAGGTCTTGTCAATTGTAGGCTTTGTTTTAAGGAATAGAAAGAGGTGTAATGATATGAATCGCCATATTTATCGTCTATTTAGAGTTATTGTAAGTTGTGTAATCAGATAGCGCTCACTTTTTAAGGCTACGACATTTATTGCCGTGGGACCCTGGAAGATTTGGTTGAGATGCACACAGAAGATTTAGGGTTTCATATAAAAAGGTGTTGATTTTTGACTCTAGGTCTCCCATCTTGCATTGTCACTTTCTCTACCTTTTTTTGCTCACAAATTCTGTAGTTTTTTTTCCGACAAGGAGTTGTAATTTCCTTGATGAGTGTCTAGTGAAGTGAGGCAGGCTCCACCCAATGAGATTTTTATCCTTGTTGTGTTAAAGAAATTTTGAGAAAAAAGTAAATATGTCTTCCGCTCAATCTTTGTCTTCTGGATCTTTCAGATGGGAAGAAACAATTGTCTCCCTGGCCGGCAAGAAAGGTAGTTCGTTTGGCTTGGGAGGCCAAGGGAATTTTTTTGATTTTGATATTAGTGAGTCAATTAGGAAGAGAGTAAGTAGGAGGAAAAGGATTTTTGTTGTGTCGAGTTAAGAAGAAAATGATAGTGTGTCTGTGAGTAGGGTTGTTTCATTTGAGTCGATGAGTTTCTCCTCGGAGGAAATGGAGGAATTTGTTGCACCTCCGCTAGTGGGGCATCTTGCTAAATTTACGCCTACTGTGGAGACCTTTTCTACGGCTTTTGGGGAAGCCAATGTTAGGGAAAAGATTCCATATTCCTAAAGAATATGGTGCTAGATCTGTAGGTCATGAGGGTAGGGTATGTAACCCCCCTGTAGGGTATACAGCAGTGTATGATGAACACTTGAAGGGGGGTATAAGGTTTCCTATATATCAACTTGTCGTTGATATTTTGAATTATTATAGGATAGCCCTAGCTTAACTGGCACCCAATTTAGCAAGAACCATTATTGGGTTTGAGGTGTTGTGCCGAGAGGGAAAAATAGAAAGTTCTGTGGATCTTTTTAGATATTTTTATTGCATTAAGAAATCTGCAAACTCAATCGGATATTTTACTTTTTTTTCCGAGATTTGGGAGTAAGGCCGTGAAGCCTCTAGCCCATCATGAGTGGAAACGAAGGTTTTTCTTTATAAAATCTAAAGCTTGTGGGTCAAGCATGGAGTGGTTCTACAGAGATACTAATGATGCATATTCGGATAAGGAAAAAACAGAACCCCCATGCCTGTGCTTATATAGAGCTTCGAGAAGAAAGGATTGGTAGTTATATCGAAGAGGAGCTTTTTAAGTACAAATGAGCCTCGCCATTATAGAAATTGGATATATGATTTTACACTCTATCAGAAAAGAAGAGCTGAAGGGTAGGGCTTTTATATTGTAGAATGAACTTTTGTTGTTATTGTGTTTGTTAATCTTTTATGTATGTTTTTTTGTTTTGCAGTGGTGAAGTTCAGTGCTATAATCAAGACTAATCCAGTGAAGGAGGTGCAATCTAGCGTTGAAGAGATCGCTTCTGTTAAGAAGGTGGAGATAGAAGAGCCTTCAAAAAGGAAGGCAAATGAAGGGGTGGTTGGGGCCAAAACTCCAGTCAAAAGAAAGAGAGTAAAGGTCCTTGCCAACAAGAAGAAGGCAAGTGAGGGGGTGGCCAATGATTTGGCCTAAGATATAGTGTTGTATTTCACCATGCTTGTGGAGGATTCATCAATGGTGAAGGTCAAGAGCATGGAAAACTACCAAAGAAGGTTGGCCGAGGTATCAATGGCTGATCTTAACAACAATTTTTCTTATTCCATGCCACGGGTAAGGGTTCCTAATAAGGTTGTGTTGTTTTGAGAACATGTATTAAAAGTGTTGTACTTGACAGATTGTTTGAAATTGCAGGCGTTAATTGCATGAGAGGAATTTGTTCTTAGGGCCAATGTGCAGGCCGCTGAGAACTCTAAGCATCAAGCTGAGGTTGCTTAGCTCAAGGATGCCAAGGTGGCGTCTCTTGAGGTGAGGAGGAAGTTGGAGAAAGAGGTGTCGGCGACTCTTGAGTTGAGGAGGAGATTGGAGGAAGAGGTATCCTTTCTCCGCCAACAGCTGAAAGGAAAAGAATCTGAGGTCCAAAGGTTGAAAGGTATTAGCCAAGGGGCATTCGTAAAGTTGCTAGTGAGAAAGGTCTTCCACACGCAAGACTTTGGCAAGTTTGTAGTGAATTTGTCTCGAGTTGCCAAGGAGATAGGATGGCATGAAGAGGAGAAGTTTCCAACTTTGAAGCTGGAAGAGTTGCTTGGTTATGATCCCAAGGCCATGGCGAGGGCCGATAAGGCCTATGTTGATGCTATGAAGGGATTCAATGGTTCCTTCACATTGTTACAACATGTGGCATCCCGGAACTCACCTATGACCTTGGAGGAGCTTGATGCCTGTACAGTTGACGAAGAATCGGACCTCATGATCCCAGAAAGTAAAGCCTCCAAAAGTCAGAAGGAAGCCGGGATCTCATCTCGGGGTGGAGAAACCTAGAAAGAGGCTAGCTCTTAGGCCTTTTTATTTATGTTTCTATTTTTTTTTGTAAGGAAAATTTTCTATTAATGAAGTTCTTATTAGAGTTTTTTTATCTTTTTATTCTCATTATACCAGGGTCGTTTGTTGTCTTTGAGAGCTATTAATAAATTGCATGAGAACGTTAGGACGCTTGAAACTACACATGCTAAGCTTCAAGGCACTATACTTAGAATAGGAAATGAGAATAGAGATCTCAAGGATCAACTTGCCCGTCTCGAATATTTGAACCGCAATCTTAATAAAGACAGGGTAAAACAACAACGGGCCATAGGGGATTTGATCCTTAAGAAGAGATCACCCAATATAGAAAACGAAAAGAATAAGGGTAGGATTGCTACCCTTTCCACTGAGATTGAAGGTGTTACCTCTGAGCTGAAGGGTAGAGACGAAGTGAGTCGTGCCATGACTGATGAGCTTAATAGTAAGCAGTGAAAGGTTTAGGGTCTCCAAGGTGCGATTAAGCCATATAAGAAGCAGATCTTCGAATTGTAGTTTGAGTGCAAGACATGGAAATTGAAAATTGAAAAAATGGAGGCTCGCTTAAAGGAGTCAGGTCTGAAGATGAAGCCCACTCATAAAGACCCTATTGAAGTGATGATGGAAGAGTTAGAACTTTTGCCCAACAAGGTCTGCAAGACACTACTGCGTACAAGAGAAAAGAACCAGTGTTTAATAAGTGTCTTTATAATAGAGTTACGTATGAGGAGGAAAAGAGGAAAGGAAAAGGGAAATTATAAACCCTTCCTATTTGTAATATCTTTTGTTAAATAAATAAAATAATTGGCTTTGGGTCCCCACCCTTTAGGAACTTTGAGTGGTCCAAAATCTCCACCTCTTAAGATTTTTGGAACCTTTGAGAGATCGAAGATCCCCAGCCCTTAAGGTGCCTGGGACCTTTGATTGATCCAAAATGCCCACCCCTTAGGATGTATAGGACCTTCTCCATTTTGCAAATATCTCTGTATAAGAGTCATCCAGTTATCTCCCGCCTCTTTGATGGTCATTGTAACCTTTTCCTTAATGCTTTTGTAAGGAAGTATCTCCATCCAAGGAAGAGGCCATGAGGCATCCTCCAACTCGTGTAAAAGGAGTTTGAATGGGTAAAGCTTTTTGAGAGATTTGTTGGTGAGGGCTTCCAAGTCAAATAGTCATTAATTTTTGCATTCTTTTTTTATTTCAAACTTTTATGGTTGAAAAACCAGCATCTGATTCATTTTTCATTTCCTAACATTTCCAGGGGATTAGCCAAAGAAACAAGGACAATCGTGCTACTAATGACACCTCACCAACTGATGGGTCAGTCTCAATCGCTCGGATATTTGATGATTTGTTTAGTAAAGCACAACCTGTTTTATTTTTCCTCACAAATCGAGGTGCCCCTCATTTAATACACATAGTATTATTGTGGACACTTGATAGACAAAAAAGAAAAAGAATGAACAGCTATTAATCTATATGAAGTTTGTCCTTACTTTAAGAAGAAGGGAAAAATGATTAATGAGAAGGCACAAAAAACTTTGGTACATGAGTTTGCTACTAACAATTTAAGCAATTTTGACTTTTAAACATGTAGACTTTTAGGGGAATAACAACTTATTTCTTAATGTAGAATGAATTGTGCCATGAGAAGTCTACTTCTTCAAGTTTGTCGGTAGAAATTTGCAAGAAAAGCCTACACCACATTCTGGGCATGTTAAGGGGCAGTCTGGTCCAAAGAAATATATTACTGTTGAAAAACTCAGAAATGAAATTAAAATAGATAGAAGAAAAATAGACGATGCTGTGGAACAAAATGCAACCATAATTTCAAAGGTTGTTGCTCAAGAAGCTAAGTTGAATGCAATGAAGAAGCAAATGCAATTCATGATGGTGAAAATAACTCGTCTATCTAGTCAGCATTCTAAAAATGATGTAAGTGCACATTTCATATCTAATTGTCTTGTAAATATGAGATTGGTTAATTCAGTTGACATATTGTTTCTTTAATAAATTGTTACATGTACACTCATAGGCTTCATATCAATATTGTTTCTTTAATAAATTGTTACATGCACACTCATAGGCTTCATATCAATATTATCAATGCATGGGGCATTTCTAGCATTTCTTTGCGATATGAACATTACCTAACATATTGATACTAAACTATATAGGTTCGTTTATGATTATTATCATTGATTGGTGGAATTGTATTGTGTTATAAGATACATTTGGCAGTCACTTCAGTTTTCTTTACGTATTCTAACACTTGATTTTCATTAACTCATACTAAAATATAAGATTTGAAACTGGATATGTGTAAAATTCCTTATACATTTGGTGCTTAATCTTTTGGGAGTTCTATTAAACTGGTTATGTATGTGTAAAACCATTTTGAGCCAAAAAAATGTTTTAGTGTCTATTGATCTAAAAACATATAATGGACTATTTTTATTGACACCTATCTATCAACATGTTTAGGGTTTGGTAGAAAGGATTTCTTTATTGGAAACAATGGCGAGTATGAATAGTTGTCCATGATTTGATAGTAATTGAAAAAGTGCAATGCAAATGCAGTTGTTAAGTATTGCGTATGATGTTCTTTGGTTAGATTTACATGTGCTAAGGACAATTGTCTATAGTGTAGAATATGTCTTTGATTGCTGATTTTTTACTAAACTAGCTTATTTCTATATAATTTGATGTCTTAAAATCTAATTGTTTCCTTTGGAAATATGATTTTGTTGTTGGGTGGAATGAGCCATGCATTAATTATGGGTTGTTGCTATTTTCCAGAAAAAGAATAGAAATTATAGGTTGTAGCTAGTCATATTGATACGAATCTTAAACCAAGAGAATAAAATTTGAACCTGTATAGAGTGTTGGTCCTAGTATCGTCCTCTAGGTTGAACTAATTCTTCTTTTAACAAGACACCAACTCCAAGATTGAAGGACCTTGCTTTTGTCCACTTGACACTCGAAGGAATTATCCAAACTTAAAGTTGAGAATTGAACTATCATTGGAACCAATTGACACACTCATATTATTGAGGGAAAGAAACTCAATAAAATAGCTTAAATATGAACCTAAGAGACTGTCCTCAAAGAATCAAAACAAGTTCTAAAATAGAACTCAAAGAAAAGCTAAAAAGCTCTCAAGTTTGTATTGAATCAAGTCTGTTTTTTCTTGGAGTTGAATAGCCTCTATTTATAGATTACAATGTATAAGAATTAAGAAAGCCATTCTTAGTTGGATTAGCTTTTTAGGAAACTAACTAAAGAAACAATTACTTAAAAGAAAGACTCCTAATCTAAGAAAAGGAAATAACAAATAAAGTTGCCTAAAACTAATCCAAAGTTGAATTGAGTTGAGTGGGGTGAACTTGTATTGTATATGGCCAAGCTTAATTTTGTCCAGGCTTGCATTGGATTTGGAAGCTTCTTTAAATATCATGGCTATGAATTTGGAAGCTTCCAATGTAGCTCATGATCAAGTAGTGGCAATACTTAATCCATCATTTACAACACTAAGTAGAATGACACTTGATAACTCATAACCAGAAGTCCTTGTTGTCTTAGTGTCTTGAGCTTCAAATACTTTGGCTATAAGTGTTGCTAAAACATCATTTATTCTCTTAGTTCTTGACCTAGTCATAGGCCCTCCCATGCCTTGCAAGGGATCAAACTTTGAACACCTCATTGATGAAGTTTTAGTCTCATCTTTGGCTTCATGTTCACATTCAGCTACTTCAGGAGTTGTAGTTGTCTCGGACCTTGGATTTTCATCAGTCCTTTCTTCTTTGAAATGACTCGCCCTCGAGTCCATAAACTCATCATCAAATTCAAACAATGAAAGATCAGAGACATTAAATGTAGCACTAACTCCATAATCATTTGGAAAAACAAGTTGGTATTCATTCTCGCCAATGCGTGCAATAATTTGGAAAAGGACCATCTCCTCATGGATGAAGCTTAGTTCTTATTTGTGTTCTCTCTCTATTAGCAACTTGAGCATAATGTTTATTCTTCTTGATGATTTGAAAGTGTGCCCTCTCATGTAAATCTTGAACAAACTTAAACTTAGCTGCACCATAAAGATTTATTTGCTCATTGCTAGGCAATGGCACTAAGTCAAGAGGGGTTAGTGGTTTAAAACCAAACATCCTAATTTCACACAAAACACTTAGAAAAAATTTAATATGCTTCACATGCTCTTCTAAGCTCTTGCTATAAATGAGAATGTCATCAAAATACACAAAAATTTTCCAATAAACTACATAAGTATATGATTTATGAGCCGCATGAATGTGCTAGGTGAATTAGTTAATCCAAAAGGTATGACTAACCATTCATACAAACCAAACTTAGTTTTAAAAACAGTTTCCTTTTCATCTCCATTGTTAATGCATACTTGATGATATCTACTCTTAAGGTCAATTTTAGCAAAAATTTTAGACCCATGCAACTCTTCAACCATGTCATTAAATTGAGGTACTAGATGTCTATACTTAACTGTACACATTCTCCACGTACCTTCCTTCTTTGGAACAAGGTTGACTGGAACTGTGCATGGACTAAGACTTTCTTGTTTATAAGCTTTATCTAGCAATTCCTCAACTTGCCGTTGAATCTCTTTGGTCTCTTCAAGGTTGGTTCGGTTGGGAATTACTGCGCGAGGAATGAAGTTAATTTGATGCTCAATTCCCCTTAAAGGTGGTAGTCCTTTAGGGAGATTTTCTGGAAAATCATCTTCATCTTCCCGCAAAACAACTGTGACTTGCAAAGGCAAGCCACTTGGTAGTCCTTCATTAGTAGTAAATAAAACTTCTTGAAAATTATTTAGCACAAAATCTTTACTTGCATTTAAATTTCTATCAACATCATTCATACAAGTATAGAAGGTTGTACATCTTTGGTTTCACTCATGAGAACTGAAGCCTTACCTTTAGAAGTTGAAGAAATTTGTGTACTCATGGTTTGAGCAGAATTTGTACCTTTTTCAACCTTCTTTTGTTCTTTTATCCACTCCATGTGCTTCACCTTTTGTTGTTGATGAAACTTTCTAATTTCCGAAGGTGGCAATGGTGCTAGTATGAAGGTTTTTCCATCCTTATTAAGATGACACTTATTAGTCCTCCCGGAATGAATTGCATTGCAATCATTCTCCCAAGGTCGTCCTAATAGTAGATGAGTAGCCTACATAGGAACAACATCACAAAGAACTTAGTCAATAAAATTTCCAATTTTAAAACTTACCAAGGTTTGCTTTGTGACACGGAGTGATCCACTTTGATTCCTCCATTGTAATTTGTATGGTTTAGGATGCAAGGAACATTTTAGCTTCAATTTATCTACAAGGTAAGTAGAAGCAAGTTTAGTACAAGATCCTCCACCAATAATCAACATACAAATTTGTTCCTTAATTAAACATTTAGAGTGGAAAAGATTTATCCATTGATCCTCGATGTCTTCCTCGGGTGGTACACTCAAAGCTCTCATTGTAACCAAACATTCTCCAATTGTTTCATCCTCTTCATGCCCCCAATGTTTATTAACATTACTTGCGGCCATCTTACTCTCACTTTTATAGATTCCATCATCTAAGATAGTCATGGTTCAAGAGTTTGAACATTGAGAAGTCACATGTCCTTGACCTAAGAAACTAAAACACTGGATAGAGGAACTAGTGTTAGAACTACTTGAACTGGACGAAGGTTTAGAGTTACGTACCTTTGAAGAAGTTTGTGGTGTAAACTTCTTCCCATTTGCTAGATTGGATGCTCCCTTTGTGGATGCAACTTGAGCCAATGGTACTTCCATTTTATCCAATTTTTTTATGGACTAATTCTAGAGTCAAAGCTATGCTCTTAAAGTACTCCTTTTTGTCTTTGTCTTGTTCTTTTGGATTTGAGGCCACCTCTACATAAGCAATATTAGTAATAAAAAAGTTTCCTACCTCACTTCCCTCTAACCAATTGCCCAATGTCTGAGACTCTGACCAATGCAAGGCTGAACTCTCCTTTTATAGTAATGGGGTTGATGAGTAGGATCACTCATACTCAATTACTTTTCTAAGGGTTCTAATAAAAAACAAGCCTCAAAATTCTCACAAAAATAGACAAAATACAAGTAAAAGCAAGAATAAATTATTTAGAGGTTAAGAAGACAAGAAACGAATTAGTGCAAGAACAAAACTCTGAAAACAAGAAGACAAATTTAAGATCAACTAGGGGAAACAAGGAATTGAACAAGAATGTAGCTCTCGGCTGCAAATTGCAAGAAAGGAACAAAACTCAGAATTCCTGGCCAAAAACTTGACACTAGATGGTTCTTTATGTGCTTGTGATGGAGAAAAATTTGTGAATGTGAATTGTCTTGCTCATTATATCAAACCAAATTCAGATAGCAACTCAAGTTCTTGACAAAAACCAATTCCAATCAGGATTTGTTTTTTGGCTTTGGCAACAATTCTTCTACAATTGGTTTCAAAAAATTTCCAGTAGCTAATTCATAACTTAGAACACAATCTCAGCAGTAAAAATTAACAATTCAAGGCCTTCTTAATTAACCAATATGCAACCAAAGGGATAGAACACAAAGCATGTAGAATTCGGTTTTAGGGTTTCAGAATTTTCAGCTTTTCTGAGCTATTTTTCTTTCACAGGGAGTTGCTAAATTTTGGCTGGGGTTTTATAACTTTGCAACACACTTTTGGAAACAAATTGAAGCCTTTGTGATCAGAAAATATTCACAAAAACAACTGGATCAAGGATCAAGAAAGTTTGGGCAGAAATCAGAAAACTAGGGTTTTGTTTTCTTTGCTGGCTTATCGGGTTTTTAGAAGGAATTCAGCAGGCTGCTTCACAGTTTTTGTAGCACAATTTGATAGAAAAATTCAAGAATAAGAAGCCTTCTTACTCAGGTAATAATCACAAGAAGATACAACAACAAAAACTGGCAGAAACTTGGGTTCAAGATGTTCGTGTTTTCTGGATTGTTCTTTAGCTACAGGTTTTCTCAGTTTTCACCAACTTTTGGCAGCAACAATTCATCAAACCAAGGTCTCTTTATCACTCAAGATTCACAAGACAATATAGCAAAAGAAGCATGATTTTTAACAACAAGAAGGAGGCTAAAGAAATTAGAAACAGAAACGGGAAACAAGAACAAAAACTGGGCAGAAAATATTTGGATGGAAGCTATTCTATTTTTCGGTTTTTAATCAAAAAAATAAGAAGAGAATTTAGAAGAGATTTACAGGTAGAACAAGGACTCAGATATACAAAAACAGACACGAAAAAAGTCAAAGAAAACAGACACAACTAGGTGACGGGAAAAGGTAGAAAAGAAAATTCTAGGCAGAATTCTGGTTGGAGTTTCTTTTATGTTTTTCAGTTTTAAGCATGGAATTAAGAAGAATTTGAATAAGTATTTACAAGAACAACACAATACTTACAGCACACAAGAGTGGTAAGTTGGAAAGAAAAAAAAAGTATATAAAAAGATATGAACAACTTCAAGGAGCACCTCAAAGGCAGCTCTAATACCAAATTGATACGAATCTTAAACCAAGAGAATAAAATTCGAACCTATATAAGAGTGTTGGTTCTAATATCATCCTCTAGGTTGAACTAAGTTTTCCTTTAATAAGACACCAACTCTAAGATTGAAGAAGGACCTTGCTTTTGTCCACTTGACACTCGAAAGAATTATCCAAACTCAAAGTTGAGAATTGAACTATCCTTGGAACCAACTGTCACACTCAGATTATTGAGGGAAAGAAACTCAATAAAATAGCTTAAACATGAACCTAAGAGGCTATCCTCACAAACTCAAAATAAGTTCTAAAATAGAACTCAAAGAAAAGCTAAAAAGCTCTCAAGTTTGTATTGAATCAAGTCTGTATTTTCTTGGGGTTGAATAGCCTCTATTTATAGATTACAATGTATAACAATTAAGAAAGCCATTCTTAGTTGGATTAGCTTTTTAGGAAACTAACTAAAGAAACAATTACTTAAAAGAAAGACTCCTAATCTAAGAAAAGGAAATAACAAATAAAGTTGCTTAAAACTAATCCAAAGCTGAATTGAGTTGAGCGGGCCGAACTTGTGTTGTATATGGCAAAGCTTAATTTCGTCTAGGCTTGCATTGGATTTGAAAGCTTCTTTAAATAACATGGCTATGAATTTGGAAGCTTCCAATGTAGCTCATGATCAAGTAGTGGCAATACTTAATCCATCATTTACAACACGAAGTAGAATGACACTTGATAACTCATAACCGGAAGTCCATGCTGTCTTAATATCTTGAGCTTCAAATACTTTGGCTATAAGTGTTGCTAAAATATCATTCATTCTCTTAGTTCTTGACCTAGTCATAGGCCCTCCCATGCCTTGCAAAGGATCAAACTTTGAACGCCTCATTGATGAAGTTTTAGTCTCATCTTTGGCGGCGTCATGTTCACATTCGGCTACTTGAGGAGTTGTAGTTGTCTCGGGCCTTGGATTTTCATCACATATATTTGATTGGCTTGGATAGAATGTTACAAACAATGATTAACATTGAGCATTTTTATTTTTATTTTCATAGTGACTTATCCACCACAACATAGCCAAGTATCCACAAATTGAAAGTAGTACAAATTGCCTTTTGGTTGGTGTTGTGTAGGTCTATTTCATTCCTTTTGTCTTTTTTGTTTCAGAATGTTAAGCGAATGATATGTTGACTTCTATTTTGTGGGGTGTTAAGTGTTTGGATAATATTATTTTGTCATGTTCCAACTAGAATGTTGGTACATTGTTCTTCGTGTTTTGTGGGAAATTAAGATGTTGTCCATTGAATTAGGGAACTATAAATTTTTTTTCTTTCATTTCAATATTTTGGGGTATTCAATGATTAGTGTGATTGTCTTTATTGTATTTTTGGCTTGGATGATGTATGAAGTGCAAGGATGAACAGTATTATGACCAATACATTAATGTTATTGTTGACAAGATACCAAAGTAAAACACATCAATGTTTTGGTTAAAAGGTGTCACTATGCACACTATTTAGTGACCATTTTTTTCGTCTCTAATTGAATTGGACAAAGTAGCCTTCATTAATGAACTTTTTTTTTTGTCACCAATGAATGGACCAAATACAATTTGGTGACCATTTGGAGTCGTCACCATCTCATCACAAACAACGTTGAGTAAGATATCTTTCCTTGATAACTATTTTCATCACCAACTGTTATCACTAAGTGCTGTTGACCATCGTACTTTCAAAGATAAGATTCTGTCATTACCAAATTTTGTAACCAACTGGCCAAAATTGGTGATGACTCTTAGTTATTAGTGACAAAATTCTCCGCCCTTTGGTGATGCCATTTTCTTGTCACTAAGTTTGGAGATGCCCTTATTTTGTCACCAAATTTGACCATTTGTGATGAATTTCATTTTTCATCACCAAATAACCTTTAGTAACAAAACATTAGCAACAACCTGGAGACCAACCACTTTCTCATCACCAAATGATGTTGGTGACGAGATTTCTGTCATATCTTAAACCCATTTTTCTTGTAGTGTTAGTCAATCTACTTGAGGGCAATAAATCCACAGGGTGCAAATAGGTTTTCAAAAAATAAAATGGATAAGGATGGTAATATTTGTATCTATAAAATTAGACTGGTTGCTAAAGGTTATACAAAGAACCACGGTATTGACTATGATGGGATCTTTTCACCAGTTGCTATGCTGAAATCTATTAAGATTTTACTTGCTATAACTACATACTTTGATTATGAAATTTGACAAATAGATATTAAGATAGCTTTTCTTAACGGACATTTGCAAGAAGAGATGTGTATGATACAACCCTAGGTTTTTATATTAGAAAATCCTAATAAAGTATATAAGCCACAAAATTTCATTTATGGACTTAAGCAAGTTTCAAGGCGTTGAAATATTCATTTTGACGAAACAATTTAAAGTTTAGTTTTATAAAAAAAAGAAGAGCCTTATGTATATAAAAGGATTAGTGTACTGTAGTTTTCTGGATATTATATATGGATGGCACATTATTGATGGGAAATGACATACATTCTCTTCAGTTAGTTAAGGTATGGTTGTCCAAAAACTTCTCAATAAAGGATTTAGGAGAATCAACTTATATTTTGGGAATCAAAATCTATTGTGTTAGACATAATGTCTTTTATAGTCAATATACATTGATAAAATGCTTAAAATTTTTAGTATTGATCAATCTAAAAATGGTTATATTACCATGTCTCGTAGGATTCACCTTTCCAAAAACATGTGTCAAAGAATAGATATTGAGAACCATAGCAAGCAAAATGTTCCTTATGCTTTTGTTGTAGAATCAATTATATATGCTATGTTGTGTATAAGACCAGGTGTCTCTTATGCTCTAAGTGTTACGAGCATGTATCAAACTAATCCTAGTAATAGTCACTGGAAAGTAGTCAAGAATATCCTTAAGTACTTGAGAAGAGCTAAAGATTTATTCTTGATTTATGGAGGGGTAGATCTTAAAATACATGGGTTCCCTGATGTTAGTTTTCAATCTTATGAAGATGATAATATGTTTTAGGTTGGATACATATTTACCCTAAATAGCGGTGCGGTTAGTTAGAAAAGTTCCAAATAAAATACTATTGTAGATTCTACAACAAAAGCCAAATACATTACTATTTCTGAAGCTGTTAAAAAAGCTATTTGGATCAAGGAGTTCATTTCTAAACTTGAAGTGGTTCCTTCAATAGTTGATTCAATACCATTATCTTGTAATAATAGTGGGGGTATTGCACAAACAAAAGAACCTAAGTCTCATCAATGATCCAAACATATTTTAAGGCACTATCATTTGATTAGAGAGATCAATGGTAGAAATGAAGAAAAAATAAAAAAGAATCCTATAGAGGAAAATATAGTAGATCTTTTGACTAAACCTTTATCACCAAAGGAAACATGATAGTCCTAAATCATCACTCGGTCTAAGACATGTGAATGAGTAGTTTTAGTCATAGTAGGAAATTTGTTGTGTACTTTTGAAACAATTATGTTTTGGTTGTAACTTTGATATTTCATTTATGCAATAAAGATATATGGCATTTCATCACTTTGAAATGAATATATTTGATGATAATGTCCTTAGAGTAATATTTATTTATTACTCTTAAATGTCCCTAATCGAAGTATTAGCAAAAATAAGGACATTGTCAATACAGATATATTAGTATATATGGTGATATATAAATAAATTGTCGAAGAACAATTCATCAGATTGATCCACTTACAAATTTCCATAAGGTTAATCTCTATGTGATAGTAGTGTAAGTGACCTTCAGACTTGAGATCATAAGAGTATCTATAGTGTGAATTATTATACTTTAACTCTATTTGTCTATAATTGTAACTAGTTATATGTGTAATTTGGGTATAATATAAACTGTCAAAAGGTAGTTTATGATAAATAAAAAATTCACCACTTCTAATACTATGAAGAGTTGAACCCATTGATTGCCACTTGTTTAAATGTCAACTCAAATGTTTGCAAACGAGTAAATAAATTTTGAAAAGTTCTAAATTTACTTTAAATAGTTGAGTTTCAGGAATAAGAAATTATAGCAATTAATATGTTAAGAGTTGGTACTTATACCTTGCTCTTGTACTAATTACTGATGTAGTACGGTGAAATGATATTAATTATACAAAATTTGGTTCATGGAAAGGTGAAGTCAATTACTTGATTTTTCCTAATTCTTAGGTGGTCATGATGCTTGGCTAAAGGCTAATTTTAATCTATAAATATGAATTAATTAATTATTAAATTAATTATAAATTAAAGTCATTACATTATCTAATCTTAGAATTCTTGTGACTAAACTGACTTTAATCTAAGTATGAGGTTGTTTGTTTTGTACTAAAAGTAATTAATTCTAAGATTATAATTTCTATTTATTGCCAAGTGCTTAGGAACCTAAAACATCACACACATAAGAATTTGGTCTTAGGTTAAAATGATTAAATGATAATATGATAATTATTGGGATTAATTTATGAAATAAATAATTACTAATATCTCATCATAAAAGGGCTATTGCGTAAAAATTAAGATAACATAAAAGTTATATTAAGGGAAATTTTTATCTAGATAATAATTATTTTGAAAGAATTGTTACCACCCCCAACGCTATCAAGATAGAGTTTATGCATTTTGTTTATTTTGAATAAACACAAGCTAAACTCTATGAAGGTAGAGTCTACTATACGTTTTATCTATTTTGAATAGACACAAGCCTTTTATTTAAGAATTGGA
Organism: Gynochthodes officinalis; assembly: GCA_020080225.1. Lineage (NCBI taxonomy): Eukaryota > Viridiplantae > Streptophyta > Magnoliopsida > Gentianales > Rubiaceae > Gynochthodes > Gynochthodes officinalis. The sequence goes on along the minus strand of CM034625.1, from coordinate 28,399,435 downwards.
CATCAAGACCAAATGACACTAATTAACTTATAAAATGCCAAAGGAAATTAAGCACAAAAATTTATGTACAAAAGGCCAATTAAAAGTAAGAGAAATTTCAAGTTAAAAAAATTTGGCCAATTATTTACTATTTAGTGCCCAAATTTGATGATTAAGGCTATTGAAAAAAATTAGTCCCAATCCTTTTCTAATTTGGATTCAAGAAATAGTTTATGGGTAGTACCCGTTTAGGCTACAATTTAGCCATGCACTTTTTTTTTACATATATATAGAGTCATGTCACTACTAGGGGTGACAATTTGCGACATGGCACGTAAACACGACACAAAACTAACACGTATTTAATAGGTACATGTACACCCCATGGCGTGTTCATGTCAAAATCAGGTCAACCCATATAACACGCAAAATAAGTGGGTCGTATTTCAGTCAACCCACGGGTCTACCTGTTTAACCTATTTAGTAATTTGAAGAATTATGTTAGGGTAATTTTGTAAGATTGAATACATGAATTTTTTTTATTGACTAGAAATAGTTAATCATACCATATCTTATAAGTTTTAATAGGAGATGTTTTGGTTTGTATGATTTTGGACTTAGATATTTGAGATTTGGTTTGTAATTCTTGACATTTTATTTGATGCTAGTGCTTGGATTGTAATTTGAAAAATATTTTTATGACTTTTTGGCTTGCAATAGTTTAAATTGTAGTTGAAAATATTCTTCAAATGTAATTAGAGGTATTTTTAGATTTTTTGGTGTGTTAATCTTTCACACGCAGGTATTTTTGTGTTGTGTTAAATAGGTTATTATTTTTGTATCATGTTAAATAGGTTATTTAGGTCTTTTCATGTTAGATAGGTCATTATTGAGTTTCACAGATATTTAAGTCTTTTCATGTCGTGTCCTGTTACCCGCAAATTAAACAGGTTGTGTTTAGGTTATATTTTTTGGCACGTTTAATTAAACAAGTCGTATTCGAGTTTATGTAAAACCTGTAATACTTGTGTCAAAACACGATACGCGAATCCGAAACACGACATGATTGCCACCCCTCTCACTACCAACACTTTAAAGATAATGTTGGACGGTTTTGTACGGGTTGGCTAGAGTACAAAAGAAGCAACCAAATAAGGAATAGAATTTTAGGGTGAATACAATTTGTTAAGGACAAATAATGATTATGCATAGCACAAGTTTAAGATAAAACAATTATGATTATGATAATTTAGACTCTCAATTGAACGACAATAAGGTTTTGGATAGGATTAGAATTAACTCTGGCCAATTGACTTGGATGAGAACACAATTTGGTCTAGAGGACTTTTGGCTGAGCAAAATTCTGGTTTGGGACTAGAAAATTCTATCATTGCAACCAGTAAAACAAGGACCAAGGCTTGGCTTGAGCAAAAAACTGGGAACATCAATTAGAATAACAAATTAAATAGGATGTGGCACATGCAATGTTGTGGACAAAAAATAAGGCAATAATGTAGAGTTAGGCCAATGCCAGTTAGGGAATTTTTTATTTTTTTTAACAAAAGAACACTCTTGTTGGCCAAGGATCAGAATTTGGACAAGAAATAGAATTCTAGTTCAATATGAATTCAGCAAGACCAATTTTAATTGGATAAAAAATATTGGCAAATTATAAGATGAATTTACGTAGGACTTTTGAGCAAGTACAATTCAGCAAGTTTTGGCAGAAAGGAATTTGGGTGAGAAACAAAATAAGACAAGGATCAACAATTAATAAAGTAAGGCAAAAATATGATTGAGGGCAGTAATGATTACCAAAAGACTTGAATTTCAATAAAAAAAAATTTGGATGGCATAGTTTGGTTTTGGGAAGAAAAATTATTTGACCCAACACAATTTGGCAGAACCTAGAAACATATAATTTGGACAGTAAATTTTTTTTTTAACAATAACGGGATGGAAAAAATTCTAGAACAATAAAATTCAAGGACAAGAAACACGACACAAATTCAAGAACAAGAGATCGAAAAAGATAAGAATAGGAACAAAAGAAAAAACACGAGAATTAGCAACTAAGATACGATCAAGAACACAAAAATAATAACAATGATATGAACAATTCAAGATAAACCAAATTGCTCTAATGCCAAAAAATTGATACGCATCTGAAGGCCAGCAAGATCCTCCCAATATGACCAAGATTCACAAACTCAGAACTCACCGAGGATTAAAATAAATCACATGATCTAAGGGAACCACATGCATGGTTTTGGTTAAGGCTAGCAAGCTAGGTACAACATTAGGTACCTAACACTCTAAAGTATAAACAAATGTACAATATGATAAATAATGGTGTAAAAGATGACACAACTTGTTAGGATCAATTAGCAATTTGATAAGTCAAAAAGCGTCATAAGGTAAACCTTGATAAGCTCAAAATTAAGTTCAAGAACAAGAACTTAAGTTGTGAAAAACCTCACAAATTTTATTGATCTGATAACTTATAAATTTCAGCCATAAAGGGTTGTATTTATAGTAGTAGTACAGCGCTTTTAGATCTTACAATTAGATTGGAATATGTGGTTTGATGCCATAAGGATTTGGCAACTAAACCCTAACATATTTAAACTAAAATTAAAAGACATAAAAATCATAACACTAATATAATTTGTATTATCCTAAATTCTAGTAAAAAGGGTGGCCAAACCTATTAAAATGCTATTAAAATTATGAAAAATAAAATGCTAAAATAATTCAAATAAATTTAGGATTTATTAGGGTTTGGGTGAAACCCTAAACCCTAATAAACCCTAGGAAATCATAATGTAATCCTAGAGTGTTTGTAATTTAAAATACAACTATTAAATTTCATACTAGGCCTCAATGGCCTATAATTGACAACTCGAAGAACATTTATGACACTTAGCTTGTAGTTGTCAAATTTGGCAACCTCCATGACTTGGACTTCTTGAATTAAGCCCTCTAAAACTTCTTTTAATTTCGTTAGCTCAAAATCTAGTCGTTGGACCTTGGGCATTGCTTAATTGGACGTTGAACTTGAACCACTTTTGAGGCTTGATCTTAACTTCTTTCAAGTCCAACTCCTTAGCTTGATTAGCTTGGTCATTTCCCATTTGACCATGAGCACTTGAGTACTCATCATAAAACATACTTGATTTAAGTGGTTCCCATACCACACAACCTTACAATTTGATTAAGGCAACCAATAGGTACTTTTGAGTAATGGTGAATTGAGGAGGTTAGCACTAAATGAGTAAGCATTGCATGAGTTAAGTGGTTTTTGAGATACATGAGGAGATTCTAGGTAATTAGAAAATTTATGAGCTAAAAAATGAGCGATGCTACGAATAACCTAGAAAGTTGGATACTATTTTCTCTACTCTCATTTTCTCTTTTTTTGTTTCAATTTGTGTCAATAAGTTTTTAACCTAGTAATTTGGTTTTATTTACTCAAGAACGAGTAAAAGTTCAAGTTTGGGGGAAATTGATGAGAGTGCAAAAGTATTCCTTAAATGAACCCTAAAATAAGGTGTTTTACATTGTTTATTGAGTAAATAAGCACTAATCTTGTGTTCTTATGTGTTTTATAGGTAAAATTTAATCCCTATCAATCAAATATTAAATCTACATTATAATATTACAATTCTTTTTGAGTTATTTATATTTACCTCCTAATGTTTGACCAAATAAGAAAACAAAACTAGAGATTTGGCTAAATAATCATCCCCCTTTCCCTAAAATGGCTAAATGTATAACATAAACCCCTTGCTCTTAGATGTTTTTTTTTTAAGTTGAAATGTCAAATCTACCATTTGTATGAAAAATTATCTACACCGAAAATTTTTTTTAATGTAAAATTTTGTTTTCATAAATACATAGTTATTTCATCCAAACCTAACATAAGTAATATTTTTTCAAATTTTTGAAATAATTTTTTGTCATTTAATTAGACTTTAGTAATTTGAAAATATGTATGTAAAACATGTAATAATGATAGTTATTTTGTTGTTGCTAATAGAAATATTATTGTCCTAAAAATCCATAATATTGAACTTTATTTGATTTTTCGAATGAAAAAAGAGAAAATAATGAGTTTTTTTTTTCCAAAAATATCGATAATATTATTAACACTTGAAAGTTAACTTGTACAAGCAATGTCCACTATAATTGGACTCTTCCTAGCACTAAGGATGGCTAAGACGAAATGACCACAAGTCAAGACCCTACCCTCCATCCCACAAAAATACAGGACAGACAAATCTGTCATGTTCCACCTGCTATACAACACTCTCTATACAAGTCAGCCACTGATCCACTAGCTGATCCTAGCTAACTTCGAGTTGCTGCTAAAAACTCCAACCACGCGTGCCTCGCCATCTCCACAATTTCCCTCGCCTCCAGCCATTGTCGCTGGAAAACCCACACATTCCTGCTCTTCCATATCATCCACATAATGTAGGCTATAAACTGAGCCCGTTCCTTCCAAAAAGCCCCTCTTCGCCCAAAGCAAAGATCTTGCCACTATTGCCGAAAATTTGCCTGGTACAGTCCCAGCTTAACCCAGTTGACATGAGTCAACATCCAAACAGTTTTAGCCCGAGAGCAATTAAACAACATGTGCTCAATCGTTTCAGCCTCTTCACCACACAAAGGACATGAAGGCTCAACCTGCAGTTTCCGTTGGTATAGTTTTGCATTCAATGGCAAAATATTATGACAACATCGCCATACAAAATGCTTAACTTTACCTGTCACTTCAGTTTCCATGTTGCATTCCACATACCATGACGGCGCTCTCGCGCATTACTACATTTAGGTTGCTGATCTGCAGATTGTCTCTCTTGCCCCAAAGTATGGTATACAGACCTGACTAAATACACACCATCATGAGTATGCGGCTCCATGCCTTGCAAAATGATCCTTGTTTCCATCCACCCCTTCCACAACCACGATGCATTTGTCCTCGCCACAGCCGACTGCAACTAATCATTAGAAAAATATTTGGCTTTCATCACTCGACTCATCAATAAATGTGGTTGGGACGTGACTCGCAAGAGTTATTTAGCCAGCAAAGCATCATTGAACAGTTCAAGATCCCTAAACTCCAATCCTCCCTCTTCTTTTGCCTTAGTAAGCTTTTGCCACTGTTTCCAATGAATTTTATGTCTGGCATCTTTATGCATACCCCACCAAAAATTTGCCGTCAGATGACAAATCTCCCTACAAACTCCCCCTGGAAGCTTAAAACAGCCCATCACATATGTTGGTAAAGCATTGAGCACCGATTTAATAAGTACCTCCTTGCCTGCCAAGCTCAAGAATTGAGTCTTCCAATTTTGGATCCGGTGCTGCACTTTCTGAATGAGAAAATTAAACACCTCCCTCTTCGAGCAGCCAATCTGCATTGGCAACCCTAGATTGCGAGCATTAGATTGTTCCTTCACGTCCCCTATCATGTGACAAATCTCCGCCCGTACTACCCTGGGAACATTAGGACTAAAAAACACTAACGACTTATCCAAATTGATTACTTGGCCCGAACAATGACTATACTGATGTAGAATACCCTGCAACATCCTTGCCTGACCCACCTCTGCCTCACAGAATAGCAACGAATCATCAGGAAAAAACAAATGTGTAATGATCGGCCCATTTCTACTAGCTCGCATGCCCTTATAGTCCCCGTGGTCCCTAGCCCTTGTAATAAGATGAGACAATCCCTCTGAAACAAGAAGAAACAGAAAGGGAAAGAGATGATCCCCTTGACGAAGACCTCGAGTTGGCCGAATGTACCCACAGGATTCCCCATTAATATTAATGGACAAAGTGCTAGTACAAAGGCATATTATGATGAAGATGATAGGTTGTAGATGAAGATGGTGAAGAGAGGCAGATAATGATGTTCTTCTAAGGTAGAGCTACTTGGCAGCTGTAGCAGAAGGAAGAGGGATTGTGGATAGGGGGCGGCAGACTGAGGTAAAAGTTAGGGCAAGCTGGTGGGTTTTTTTCCTTTTTTTTTTTGGTTGCGTTGTGTTCCTCTTTCTGGGAGGTTTTGCTAGTACAACCCCTTTGGGGTTGTGTGGTGGATTGAGTTTTGGTGGTGGGGTATTCGATGATAAAAGCAGAGTAAAGAATAGTGGCAGTTGCAGTCTATTTTTTTACCTAATAGCTCTACATGTAGGTTGTGATGCTCTTGTAGGGGCCATTAAGCTAGGTTCGTTACGTCGCCTAGCTAGGTTAGTTAGGCATTGTTGCTGTTACTGATTCTATGAATCGGGTTTAGCTGTCCTTGGTTTCACTGTGTGAACTAAGGGTTTTGTGTTGTCAGTGGGCAATTGTGTAAATGTTTGTTTATATATATATATAACTATCGTTCTTAGTCAAAAAAAAAAAAAAAAAAGACTCAAGGATGCCTTAATGAAGTTGCATATGCATATAAGACAAATTTGCCAATCTATTAGCCACTGCATTTGTTTCCCCATAGCAAAGCTTTATGGATACTACCAACTCCCTATATTGTGAAATCTTCTGGAAAAACACAAGTAAAAAATTAGGAAATACTAGCCTTACCTGAAGCACACTCCACTTCAACTCTGGATACATGGAATTGATGACACAAATATAGCCTCAACAGCAAAGCATGTACCTACGCAACCATGTTTATACTAGTCCCAGAAAAAATCATAATAAGCAAACATCATATCTCCATATGCATCTCTGAGAACACTACCTCCCGTTGAATCACCCAGATTCCCTCCAAAACTCCCATTTGTGTTTAATTTACACGTGCCTTACTGTGGTACTTTCCACCACACTTGCACAATTTGGGCATGCATTCGATATGAGTAAGAAAATCAACTATGAGCGGCCATCTCATTTCACTGAGCTTTACATCCAGATAAAGGCAACAAAAATTCATATGTACCATCACCTCTCTATCTCCCTTATGACCTTCTCCACGTGCAAAATTTCCCTTCAAACCTATTTAAGTGTCTTGCCTTCAAATCATCCAACAAATATATAGTGGAAGCATTCTGACTTGTGTCTTCAATCGCATTCTATTGGGTTGGAAATCTCACATCAGAAAACAATGCAGCCCCAACAAGCAAGCATCCATACCAATACCCAATCCTTGCTCCAAATAAGACCAAACACCATTTGCATAGTTTCCCAGAGAATAAATGATCCACAGTCTCCAACTCTAGCTCACTACAATAGAAACATCTGGAAGGACCCATAACATTGAATTGATATAGCACCGTGTCAGTGCGAACTCTCTTTCTCAACACCAATGCAAAAGAATGCAATTGTGCCAAAAGCCTTAGCATCCCAAATGTAAGAGTCAGCCACACTCACATCCCCAAATATTCTCATCAAATTATATGCCGAAGAAATCGAAAATTTACCTGAAGAACGTCGTTGCCAAACCATACAATCTCAACCCCCTTCATCCATTTGAATCGGCCGCTCCAAAATCCTTTGCAACAAGTTCCCGCCCACACATCCCCCTCCTCCCCACCCAATAAAAAAAAAAATGCAAGAGTTCAGCTTTAGTCCATTGTTTGCAGTGATGAACTGAGAAATTAGTACATCCAATGTGTTATTTGGGAAAGAAAATAAGGTCTCGTCCCCAAGCCAATTATTCAATAAGAATGAAACGCTACCTACTTGAATATCCCAACATATAAGCAGCTCCATAACTCCCTAATTTGCAGCAAAAATTTCCACATATGTGAATTCGAATGACCTATTTGCATCAAAATTGAGTGGCCTCATGATACATATTTGTACCACATAAACCTAGACCACAACATGCCTTGCTCCCAAAATTGCAACCATAATTTAGAGTCAAATGCAGTAGACAAAGTAGATAGTGACCTGAACCCAACCCCCCACCAAAGATCATCCCAATTTATCCCATTGAAACTTTGGCCCATAGTCTAAACAACCACAAAAGAAATCAGCAGCCAACCATTCCAGTTCAACCAAGACTCCTTTTTGTGGATTACATACTGAAAGAAGGAAAATAGGAATAGATGAAAAAACATGCTTAATCAACATCACCCTTCCCCCCATTGATAAATACTTCTTGGACCATCTACATATTTTGGCCTTCGCCTTATCTATCAATCCAATAAACAAGCTCTTTGTTTTTCTCCCTAAACCCAGATACATCATTGGCAATGACGAAAACCGGAAGCCTGTGATCTCCTTTATCACCCGCCTCCTTCTCGGAGGCAAGTTAGAACCAGTGATAAAGCAAGACATAGTCACATTCACCAATTGTCCTGAAACTGCTTCATAACCCCTTATTACCTTCATTAAGCATGGAAGAGACTTTTTATCAATAGAAGAGCAAACAATAATATCATCGGCATTTGCCAAATGCGTGATCTGCTTGCAGCGGACCAAAATTAGATAAGAAGTAAAATTCTTGTCCTCCAATAGGCCATTTAAAGACCTCAAAAATACTTCTGCCGCAATGACAAATAATAATGATGACAATGGACAGCCTTAGCATAGCCCACACAAGGAGTGAAAAAAGACATATGGACATTGTCTTCATTTGTAATCACATTCGGGACAACATTCTACATTCCATCTAACCGAGCATAGTACTACGGGTTGAACAACAAATCATTTGATAGTAACTATCTGAAATAATTGACTCTCAAAGCCACTATGTTTGCCATCTCATCCTTCCAGGTCCCGCTCTTATCTCTAATTTATGTATGATCAGCCTAGCCTATTGAGCCATGACCATACTATGAAAAACATCAAGTGTTGGCATCCCTGTCTTTAATCCACTTAAGTTATGCCTTCTGCCTCCAAAACTCAACTTCATTATTGGTTTGAAGAATATGAATCGCCTTTGCATGGTTCGACTCTACTATTCCAATGCCAAATTCGCCTCAAGTTCCGATATCAACTGATTTAGCCTATTTTTAGATTTTTGCACTCCTTTAAAATAACTCCCAAACACATCTCTATTTCACTCCCGCAATGCACCCTTTAGCTTCTTTAGCTTATAAAACAAGGCACATATTGGGGTTTCCTAAAAATCTAAAACCTAGGCCCTAGCCACAATGAGAGAAAATCTATGTGTTTCACCCAACAGTTTAAAACCCTGAAAGGCCTTGCCTGAGCCAAAATAGCTATCCCATGCTTCACCAATAAAGCGCAAATTCAGACCTCGCCCAGTTTAAATGTGTCACCAAGGTTTGAATCTTTTGAGCCACCTACAAAGGATTAAACAGAACTCTTATATATCCTACCAAAACCCACCCTATTATTGCACTAGGTATATAGAAACCCCAATTATTCATCATCTGTCAATGTAGCTTCTAGTATAAAATTAAAAAAATTCAATCACTCTCGCGGATTATAAGGCCAACCCCATTCTTCTCGTCACTTGAAAGAACAGTATTAAAATCTCCATACACCAAACATGATGCATCCTTTTGTATCACCCTTAACAGATCCATCATTAGCTCCAACCATCCATCCTCCGTACATAAAGCATGCAAAAACTGTTAGGAATGTGATTCAAACCACAAACGACTAGCAGGAAATAGTCTTGGTGGTTTCAGAGATTTCCATGAATAAAGGCTGTTATTAGTGATCCATATTTAGTGGAATCATGATCCCATATGATCATGTTCTTTTCTGATTTTTAGGAGATTGTTTCTTTACGTTTTGTTATTTAATAACTTGTTTCCTCGGTTATGTACTGCAGTTTTCAGATTGTTCAATATAGAGAAGGTGCACTTGTTTCTTGTTGTGTAGTTGTTCATATCTTTTACTGCCTTAAAGCTCTTTTATCTCTATCATTTTCGTATCAGAGTTTGGTTTTTCTTTCGGACTTAAAAAAAAATAATAATGGCTTCATTAGGAGTGAACTCAATGTAGTCTATGATTCCAATCTTCAAGGGTGAGGTTTCGATTTTTGGAGAATCAAGATGAGGACACTTTTCAAGTCTCATGAGCTTTGGGAGGTGGTTGAAGATGGCTATAGCGTGATTGATGATGAAGCAAAGTTGAGGGAGAATAGAAAGAAAGATGCAAAAGCACTCTTTCTCATTTAGCAAGGACTTCATGAAAGCATTTTCTCAAGAATTTCAGCAGTAGAAAATGCAAAAGAGGCTTGGGAGATTCTGAAGACTGAATTTCAGGGATCATCCAAGGTCATTACTGTCAAACTCCAATCACTGAGAAGGGAGTTTGAGACACTATCAATGCAGACAAACGAATCTGTTCAAGACTATCTTTCAAGGACAAAAGCAATTGTAAATCACATGAAGTCATATGGAGAAAAAATCACAGATGAGACTGTTGTTGCAAAGATACTGAGAAGTCTCACTTCAAGATTTGATCACGTGGTTGTAGCAATTGAGGTGTCAAAGGATCTGTCAGTCTTCACTGTGGATGAACTAATGGGGTCACTGCAGGCTCATGAGGATAGATTGAATAGATCACAAGAGAAGAGTGAAGAAAAAGCATTTGCAGTGAAGGACTCTACCCAGGATGAAGGAAGAAACAATAGCAGCAACAGAGGAAGGGCACGTGGAGGCTCAAGAGGTATAGGCAGAGGTTGGGTGGAGCAAAGAAAATGTTACACTTGTGGTAAACAAGGACATCTTGCAAGAGATTGTAGAAGCAATCAAGCTAAGTTTGCTGAGAAAACTGAAGCAACAGAAGAAGATTTTTTGTCCATGGCATTAATGGAGCATGAAAAAGAAGAAAAGACCGTATGGTTCATAGATAGTGGTTGCTCTAACCACATGACTAGAATGAAAGAGATGTTTAGAGAGCTTGATGAAACTCAAAGAAGAGTGATCCGGTTGGGGAACAACAAGCAGATCCAAGTAGAGAGAAAAGGAATAGTTGAGGTAGAGTTTATTCTGGAAAAAGTAAACTTATTTCGAATGTTTTATATGCTCCAGAGTTGGCTCACAATCTCTTAAGTGTGGGACAACTTTTACTTAGTGGCTTTACTACTTTGTTTGATGGAATATGTTGCAACATTACTGAAAAAACTACGAGCCATGTTTTGGCCAAAGTAAACATGGCTGACAATCACATGTTTCCCTTAGTTTTCAAAAAATTGGAAGGTCAAGCATTGGTCACTATGTCTAAGAATGCCTCACAATTATGGCATCATAGATATGGTCACCTAAATATAGCTGGTTAAAGTTGCTGAATCAAAAGGAGATGGTGAGTGGTCTTCCACAAATTGAAATCCCTGAGGTAGTGTGTGAGGGATGCATGTATGGGAAGCATAGCAAGAGGTCTTTCCCTATTGGTCAATCTTGGAGAGCAATTGAGCCGTTGGAGCTTGTACATGCGGATTTGTGTGGTCCCATGAAGACTAAGTTATTAAGTGGCAGTAAATATTTTTTACTATTTTTTGATGATTATAGTAGAATGAGCAGGGTGTATTTTCTCAAATTTAAGTCAGAAGCCTTTGAACAATTTGTCAAGATCAAGGCTCTTGTGAAAAAACAGAAGAGCAGCAGTCTAAAGACATTGCGCATTGACAGAGGAGGAGAGTTCACTTATGAAGAATTAAATCAGTACTGTGAGAAGCATGGAATACACAAAGAGCTAACTGCACCTTACACTCTAGAGCAAAATGGAGTGGCGAAGAGGAAGAATAGAACAATTGTTGAGATGGCAAGAAGTATGTTAAAGAGTAAGGGACTACCTGATAGATTTTGGGCGGAGGCAATGATACTGCAATTTACTTCATCAATATCTCACCAACAAAAGCTGTTCCTAACAAAACTCCTTATGAGGCTTGGTCAGGTAAAAAACCTTCTGTTGAGCATCTTAAAGTTTTTGGTAGTATTGTGTATGTACTGATTAATGCACATGAAAGACACAAGCTAGAAGGAAAATCAATTAGGTGCATTTTCATTGGTTATTGCTCACAATCTAAGGCTTATAGGGTATATAATCCAGCAACTAGTAAAGTGATTATAAGCAGGAATACAGTATTCAATGAGGAAGAATGTTGGCAATGGGAAGACAAGGGCAAGTTCCTGTAGTTCAAATAGAAGATGGTGAAGAGTTACACAGCTCAAACTCAATAAACAGATCAAATAGCACAACCTCAACTCATCAAGGCAGCAGCTCAAATTCATCTAACAATGGTAGAAGCTCCATGGATGGAAATATAGACAATGATGATGATGATAGCGAGACACCACCTAGAAAGTTCAGGTCACTTAGTGAGATCTATGAGTCACGTACGTTTGCTCTATGTATCTGAACCTTCCTCCTATGAAGAAGCAGCAGAGAAGTCAGAATGGAGACTAGCAATAGAGAAGGAAATGTCAACAATTGAGAAGAATGAAACCTGGAGCTTGGTTGATCTACCAAAGGATAAGAAAGCTATTGGTTTGAAATGGGTTTTCAAAACTAAATACAATCTGGATGGGACCTTGCTGAAGCATAAGGCATGGCTAGTGGTGAAGGGCTACTCACAAAGGAAAGGGATAGATTTTGAAGAAACGTTTTCTCCTGTGGCAAGGTTTGAAACAATAAGAGTAGTGCTATCAATAGCAGCATTTCTCAAGCTTTGTGTACATCAATTTGGTGTGAAGTCTGCCTTTCTTAATGGAGAACTAAGTGAGGAAGTCTATGTAACTCAGCCTGATGGGTTTGTTGGTCAAGAGAGTCCCGATAAGGTCTATAGACTCAAGAATGCCTTATATGGGCTTCAGCAAGCTCCTAGGGCATGGTACATGAAACATGATACATATTTTCTGCAAGTTGGCTTTAAAAGAAGTGAAAATGAGCCAATAGTATACATAAAGAGCTGTGGGGAGTATGACTTCTTATTAGTATGTTTGTATGTTGATGATATGATATATGTGGGGACTAATAGCTCTTTGGTTGCAGAATTCAAACGTCAAATTATGAAAAAGTTTGACATGACAGATATGGGCAAGCTTCACTATTTTTTGGGAATGGAGGTAAAGCAATGTGGTGAGGGGATCTTCATTTCTCAAAAGAAGTATGCAACGGATCTTCTAGAAAAATTTAAACTGAATGGTTGCAAAGCAGTAGAGACCCCCATGAATGTGAATGAGAAACTTCAGGAAGATGATGGTTTTGGAGCTGCTGATGTGCACAAATTCAGAAGTTTGGTTGGAGGTTTGAATTATCTCACACATACAAGGCCGGATATTATATTTGCAGTGAGTTTGATATCAAGATTTATGCACAAACCAACAAAACACCATTATGGAGCAGCTAAGAGAGTATTAAAGTATATTGTAGGAACTCTAGAATTGGGGATTTGGTACTGTCAAACTAAATCTCTAAAACTGGAAGGTTATTGTGACAGTGATTGGGCAAGCTCATATGTTGATAGAAAAAGTACAACAGGGTTTTGTTTTACCCTTGGATCAGGAGTGGTCACTTAGAGATCAAAGAAGCAATCTACAATTGCCTTATCATCGTGTGACATAGAATATGTAGCTAGAGGAGCTATAGCATGTGAGGCAATCTGGATGAGGAAACTCTTACTTGACCTGGGTATGAAGCAAGAGGGGGCAACTGAAATTCAAAGTGACAGTAGTTTTGCTATAGCTATGACTAATAACCCAATCTCTCATGGTCGAACTAAGCATATAGAAATTAAGCATCATTTTATAAGGGAGCTAGTTGCTAAGGATGAAATCTGCCTTAAGTTTTGCAATTCAGATGACCAGGTTGCTGACATCTTCACAAAGTCACTGTCATGCTCTTGGTTCTGTTACTTGAGAAGCAAGCTTGGAATGGGAGAATTTGAATCAAGAGGGGGTGTTAGGAATGTGATTCAAACCACTAACGGCTAGTAGGAAATAGTCTTGGTGGTTTCAGAGATTTCCATGAATAAAAGAACTGTTATTAGTGATCCATATTTAGTGGAATCATGATACCATACGATCATGTTCTTTTCTGATTTTTAGGAGATTAGTTTCTTTAAGTTTTGTTATTTAATAACTTGTTTCCTCAATTATGCACTGCAGTTTTCAGATTGTTCAATATAGAGAAGGTGCACTTGTTTCTTGTTGGGTAGTTGTTCATATCTTCTAGTGTCTTAAAGCTCTTTTATCTCTATCAAAAACACCACAAAAAATTCCTCCGCAAACATATTATGTTGTAGTCAAAGTGCTTGATACTGGGGAGCTTGATCCTCTACACGCACACGAATCTCAAAACTAAACACCCATATTTTGCCTTCAACGTTAAAAATAGTATCCTCAAACCCCAATTTTAACCAAAACGTATTCAATTGTAAAACATTCACTTTAGGTTCACAAAGGGCCACAAAATTTAAATTATACTTCATCTTTAATAACTTCAATCTAGAGATCACAAACACCTTCACAACCCCTCAAATATTCCAAAATAAAGTGCTAAGCATCATGAAATACAAGGTGTCTAACCTAATACTTCGATACAAATGGAGGACCCTTCCTGATGTGAATTCGGGGAGGACTCAATTTACTTGTAGAATCGTCCCTGAATGATCTAGTGCAAAACATCAATCTCAAATGAACCCAACAACAATAGGATGAACCTATCACCTTTGAATCATACTTGGAGAAAGAAGTCTTGAAATCTTCCAAACAAAAACAACCAAACCAAACTAGACCCAACAACAATAGGATGAAACCTATCACATTTGAATCATAATAAGGCTAAATTGAATTCACTATTCCCAACCCCTCTAATCTTCAAATCCAACAACACTAGGATGAACCTAACACCTTTGGATTATGAAAGGAAAAGAAAAGCTGAGTAGAGGCGCCACAACTAAAAGGAAGAGTTTTAGTTGATAAGCCTTGTAAGTTTTGCAAGCAATTTTGCAAGACTCAAACTAGCTCACTAAGAAACTAGTAAAGAAAGGAAAAATCCTTAAAAGTTTATTACTCAAAATCTGCTTCTAAATGCTTAACCAAGGTCCCTTTTTAAAGTGTTTCAAGAGGGACCAAGGTTGAAAATTACAAAAGGATTAAAGTAGTAAATCTGAACTTTTTGGTCAAGACTAGCATTAAATCTTCTCTTTGACCAAGAAAAGCTCTATGACCCAAAAAGACTCTTGGACTTAAAACACTTAATCTGAACATTAAAAATGCAGAAAAAAACTTGAAAAGTCTTCAAAAAATGGCTGGAAATTCGTCCAAAAATTCAGCCCCAAAATGACCTTCAAACTTCCAACTTTAATTCTTTGACTAGTCTTCACTCCTTCACTTGCTAGTTGAATTTTGACCAAGGAAATCAGATGAGACCTTCAAAATACTCCATAATTTTGTCCATTTCACCATGCTTTTGATCCTTAAAAGCTTCTTGAATTGTCTTGAAAATTCATCACTTGGTGGGTTGAATTTGGACTTGAATTGTGGGCTGATTTTGGGCAGATTTGTTGACTGACTTTTGGGACTTGGGCTGAACGAAAATTGCATTATTTTGGACCAAATAAAGTGGTTAAGAATCACCAACAACTCACTTAATTAGCCCCTTTTGAATCTAGGTCCAAGACTTGCAAAATGTTGTAACAAGTGGGCTGAACTTTGGTAGCATTGGTCCTTTCTTTTTCATGGACTTGAATGATCAATTTAGACAAAGATTCTTCCATCCTTTTCTTCCTTAAACGAGTCATAGGACCAGCCATGCCATCAAGTGCATGAGGTGGAGAAGGAGTCTCACTTTGAGAAGCATTATTCACAACTTGATCTTCATTGTTCTTGTCTTTGTTGTTATCATGATGGGATCTTGGGAGCTCATCATCCCCTCTCTCTTGGAAAGGATTCGTCCTCGAATCCAAAGGATCTGCATCAAAGACAAAGGGAGATAAATCAGAGACATTAAATGTAGAACTTATACCATAGTCTCCAGGAAGATCAAGCTTGTAGGCATTATCATTGACTCGTGCCACAACTTGGAATGGTCCATCTCCACGGGGGTGTAATTTAGTTCTTCTTGAGGCTGGAAATCTCTCTTTTCTCATGTGTATCCAAACCCAATCACCAGGTTTAAATACAACCTTCTTACGCCCTTTGTTAGCATTCTTGGCATTTTGCTTATTTTTCTTCTCAATGTTTGCGCGAGCTTGCTCATGCAACTTCTTCACAACTTCAGCTTTCTTTTTGCCATCCAAACTCACTTGGTCCTGTATAGGTAAAGGAGATAAGTCTAATGGAGTCAAAGGATTAAAACCATACACCAATTCAAAAGGAGAAAAATTAGTAGTAGTGTGTAGTGTGCGATTGTATGCAAATTCAGCAATTGGTAAACACTCCTCCCAACTCTTCAAGTTCTTCTTAATTATGGCCCTTAGTAAAACACCCAAAGTTCTATTAGTTACTTAGTTTGGCCATCAGTTTGTGGGTGACTTGTAGTTGAAAACAAAAGTTTTGTTCCCAATTTTCCCCAAAGTGTTTTCCAGAAATAACTCAAAAACTTCACATCCCTATCAGAAACAATGGTCCTAGGGACTCCATGCAAACGGACAACTTCCTTGAAGAACAAATCAGCCACATGCTTTGCATCATCGGTTTTTCTACAAGCAATAAAATGAGCCATCTTTGAGAATCACAACAACAAAAATTGAGTCCATTCCTCTTTGAGACCTAGGCAAACCAAGAACAAAATCCATAGAAATGTCAGTCCAAGGAGATTGAGGAACAGGGAGTGGAGTGTACAATCCATGAGGAAGGGACTTAGATTTTGCTTTCTTACAATCAAGACAAGTTGCACAAATTTTCTCAACATCCCGTTTCATGTTAGGCCAATAAAAATGTTCATTCAGAATATTCAAAGACTTTAAAACACCAAAATGGCCCATCAAACCTCCACAATGTGCTTCACGCACCAAAAGCTCTCTAAGTGAACAATAAGGAATACACATTTTATCTTCTTTGAACAGAAATCCTTCATGCCGATAAAACTTATTAAAAAAACCCTTTTCACATGCAGCAAATACAATGGAAAAATCATGATCCTTATCATACAACTCCTTAATGTACTCAAATCCCATGATAGAAGCATTGGCAGTATTAATTAGAGTGTACCTTCGAGAGAGTGCATCAGCCACAATGTTCTCTTTACCTTTCTTGTATTTTACCACGTATGGAAAAGTTTCAATAAATGAAATCCACTTGGCATGTCTCTTGTGCAAATTCTTTTGTCCCCTGAGATACTTGATAGATTCATGATCGGTGTGGATCACAAACTCTCTTGCAAGAAGGTAGTGCTGCCATGTCTCCAAAGCTCTCACAACGGCATAAAGCTTTTTGTCATATGTTGGGTAATTCAAAGTTGCTCCATTCAGCTTCTCACTAAAGTAGGAAATAGGTCGGCCTTCTTGAAGCAACACCACTCCAATCCCAATTCCTGAAGCATCACATTCAACTTCAAAAGTTTTAGAAAAATCAGGCAATGCTAAAACTGGAGCATTAGTTAAATCATGCTTCAATTGTTCATAAGCCTTTTGTTGAGAATCTCCCCATTCAAATTTCACATTTTTCTTTACCAATTCATTAAGCGGGGCTGAATGTCAACTAAAGCAATAGTTATGAGAAAATATTGAGAAATGACTAGAGAAGTATTAATCTTTCAATAATTAGGTCAATTTGGTAATGAGTTCTTACAAACAATGGGGTAGTTGTTTATTTTTCACTCTAACGTCTATTCCTAGTTGCTACAATTGAATATACGAGGCAAACATTCCTATTTTTCCAAACTATTAAAACAAAAAACAATTGACAATTAAAAGCACATCAATCCTTTCTACCTATTCCTAAGCTAGATATACTATGATTATGATATCAAATTTGTAATTTCTTAGGAAGATCAGAAATTAATCAAGCACAAAAACCCATAATATACAATTTATGAGGCCTCAATAAATTGCATGCATCTCGCATAAAATTTTGATATTAGATTTGTTTTCATATGATCGATAACACAAATCAACATAGTAAAGAGAAATATCAACAACCCATTATCAGTTAGAAATTATAGAAATTCATTTACTCATAGCTAACAAAAGGATAGGCAAATTAATTAATTGAGCAAAAACAATTAATCTTAAAGTGTAATAGACTTCAAAAATAGAGATTTCTTCTTCCAAAATTGTAAATAACTCTTACTTAGATCTAAGATATAATTTTGTCTTTAGAAGTATAAAAGTTGTGAAAATAATCCCTAAAATGTGTATTATTGGAGATTAGACCTAAAGGTTCGATAACAACTGACAAAACCAAAACAAAAGTGTATAAAGCAGTTAAAGGAAAAAAAATCATCATTTTCGCACTCAGTTCGAGTTAGGTCACATTAGCAACATATGGGGACCACACTGTTGGCATGAGTGGCAGTGTGATTGATAACTCTATTTTATATAGAGTTTTCTTATTCATTTTGGTTAGAAATTGGCGTATGTTTTAATTTGTTTTTACATATTTTGGCCAATTATCCTTTGATTTTATAATCTTCAAGTTATCTAATATTGTTAGAACTTTTGAGCTTAATCTTGAATTTTTCTTCTAATTTCAAGATCAAAGGACTAACTAGTGATTTTGTCATTTTCAAAAGCCAAGAATAAAGCAAAAAGGAAAGGCAAAGCTACAATTTGAGAGCTTATTTCAGCTACACAAAGTTGAGCACAAAGAACAACTGAACAACAAGAGCCGAACTGAAGAAAAAAAAAGAAGAAAGCAGTCGTGTAATTGAAAGAAGAAAAAGAAAGAATGCTACAAAAAGGAAATACAAGGAAGAAGACAAAAAGCACTCTTCGGTCAAAAGAAAAAGGAAGTGAATTGCAAATTGGAAATAAAAGAGCTGAGTTGCAAGAAGGAAACACAGCCGAGAAAGAGAGAAAAGAAAAGGAAACAACCGAAAAGCACACAAAGAGAAAGGAGAAGAAAACAGAAACTTCGGGCAGAAACAAATCAGGAAACAAGCAACAAGAAGAAGAGCTGAGCTGACCAAAAAGATTACAAGCTAAGCTGCAAATTAGGAAATAGAAGACACTTGCAAGACAAAGGAATCGGGCAGCAAGAATGACATAGAGCGGGACTGAAATTTGGAAACAAAAGTTGGCTGGGATTTGGAAACAAAGGAAACCGATGACAAGTTGAAGACAAAGAGCAAAACAAAGAAGGATTTGGATTTGTAGAATTTAGAAATAAACAACCAATCTTTTGCTCTATATAAAGCACACAACCGAGAGGAGCAAAGGGAGCAACCATTCTTCGGTCTTTATATTTTTTTTCTTTTCTTTTCTTTTCTTTTCATTAGTTTAGGAGTAGTAGTAGCACATCCATTCTGTTTTTCTTTTCTTCCTCTAGTTTAGATTTAGTTTAGCCAAGCTCTTTTCTTTCTGTTTTCTTGCATTAGTTTAGAGCAGCCGTTCTTACCTTTGCTTCTCCAGGTCGCGTTTTTCTTTCCATTCTGTTTTCTGTTTAATCTGAGCAGCCAGCCTTCGTTCTTTTGCTTTCTTTTCTTTTCAGTAGTTTAGTAGAATTCCAGCAGCTTCCTCTCGGGTTTTCTTCAGAATATTCAGTAGTTCCTTCTCCTCGGTTTTCTTCAGCAAAATCCAGTCGCTGCTCACGGTTTTTCTGCTGCAGAATTTCAGTCATCCTTTTGGTTCTTCTTGTTTTCAGTCTCTTCAGAATTCAGTCGCTGCTCACGGTTTTCTTCAGCAACACCAGTCGGTCAATTGTCTTTTGTTTCCTGGACTTCACACATCCATTCCTTCTTGTTTTTATTCTGTTTTAGTTTGCTTTAGGAAAGACATACACAGCAGCCGCCAAGCTTGACTTGGGTTCAAAGTTAGCAGCAATTGTTCTTTTTCTTGTGGAAGCTTCGGGCAGAACAAAATAAAAGAAGGAAGCAGAATTTTATTTGATTTGAAGTCTTCAATTTTGTCTTTTCTTGTTTTTCTTTAGTTAGTTTAGTTTAGCCATTTTATTTTTCTTTTCTTGTCTTTAATTTTAGTAGTTTATTTCTCTTATTTTGTTATGAACTTCTAGTAGTAGTTTATTTCAAGTATTAACTATTTTAGAGCTTTTATATCATTACTTTAATTTTTAGAATTTGATTTAATTATGTCTACTCTTATTTTTGTTGTTAGTTTAAACTTCATTATGTTCTAATTTCTTTTGTTAGAGATTAGATGGATCTTAATCATGAATAATTAATTCTTAAGACTTGTTCATGCAATCTATATTTCCATTATGAGTTTAATATCATGTTCTTAATGCTTTTAGGTGATTGATCACCACTTAATTGATTTTTGATGCTTGTTTGATACCGTGTGGAGATAACATGCATGTGCTCGTGTGATATTAAACCGTGAATTCAATTTAGACCATAATAATCTAGGTTGTTCATGTGGTTTCGGTAGTAGAACTAAGTCGTGGCTACTTAGATTGAATCCGGGAATTTCCATAGTTCCTAATGCATTTAGAAATCTAAATTCACCTAGACCAAGTGTGAGTTGATTTTAATCTAAATAGGGTTATTAGACCGATGTCGGCTATTAATTTACATTAGGGAAATTTCACCATCATAATTTGGAATTTACTTTAATTGCATGACAAGTCAAGAGAGTTAATTAGGATTGATTAAGTGAAGTCGAAATCTCTAACATCTTATTTGTTGTTTTTATCAAGTGTTATTAATTTTTCCTTCTTTAGTTTAATTTACCCTAAGACAATTTAATTGGCTAGCTTGTTGTTGAATTAATCATATTGGTAAGTAATTGGTTAAATTGAAAAAAATCCTCATGGGAACGATACTCTACTTATCACTTTATTACTTGTTGATATTGTACACTTGCAATTCACCGAACAGTGATTTAGCCCCAAACTTTACCTTTTTCTGTCTTCCAATGGTTCTATGCACAGGTGCATCCTTTAGTTGAGCTTTTGAGGCTTTTTCTAGGTAAAATTAAGCTCTCTTTCTGTATAAAGTTTGTAACTCTTCCTCTTTTCTTTATAATATGTTAAGAATCACTAAATTTGGAATTTTTCTATCTCAAGATATAGCTATTTGCCCAATACCAGTCTTGTTATATCTTAATTTCAACCTCAAATTTGACCTAAATGGTAGCTATTTCTGGAGAAACCCAAAAAATAAAGTTTGAAAAACATTAAAAGATCTTCCCAAATCAACCAAGATATCCCATTTGGTTTAATGTAATAAGAGAGACACTCTTCTGACTTCCAATGTCCCAACTGCCCTTTTCCCATGTTCAAGCACTTTCCACCTCTTGGTTGTACCATTGTTAGAATTTCTTCAAAATTGATCAGTTTTCTGACTTTTATATGCGTGTGGAATGCTGTTACTAAATTATCATCTATTGCAATAAATGATGTAAAAATGGAAACAAAAAATTATCATTTATTGAAGAGAGGCATTCAAGAAGATCAGATATGTGATGTGTGTGGAGAGATGCCGGAAAATCTAGAGCATGTCTTGCTATTTTGTTCTAGAGCACAGCTGGCGTGAAAGATCACAAGGCTAAGATGGCCGTTTTTGAGAGATTAAAGTTTTAGAAATTGATGGCTTCAGATTTGTAATGGGAAGAAGGATGAACAATGGCGGGATAGAGTTGGTTTGACAGTCTATATTTTATGGTTTCTCTGGAAGACTAGGAATCTTTGGATCTTTCAAAGAGAAGGCGAGATAAGAAGGCAGTTGTAGATTTGGCATTCGCAAAATGGCATAAATTCAAGGCGGTTAATAAGGTGTGCAGGTTCTCTGGTGCATGCGAGTGATTGGGGTTTATTAGTTGAGGCTGATAGTCTTCCACTTGCTAGTTTTGTCTATTATTGTTACTAGATGAGGTTGTTAATATTGTATTCTTTTCTGCCTCATCGGTTGGCTTTTGTGCCTTGTGTTGTTCAGTGGATGGAATTCCTATGTCTTAGGCATTCTCCACTGTCAGACTTAGTCTCATTATGAGAGCTAAGGTCCCTATAGCCAGTAGGCTATTTTGTATATGTGCCTTTTTGGCTCGTGAATATAATGATTGTTTCCGAGAAAAAAATAAAAAATTATGTAAAAATCTTATTTTAGGGTCCATTTATATAGTGCTTTTGCACTCTCATCAAATGCCCTTAAACTTGAATCTTTACTCATCCTTGAGTAAATGCAGCTAAATTATAAAATTAAAGCCTTGTTAAAACAAATTAAAACATAGAGTATGAACTAGAATAAAGAAGATGGCATCCAATTTCAATAGTTTTTCAAAGTATCATCCATTTTCAACTCACAAATTTTCCAACTACTTGGAAGTTTCTCATGCATAGACACCTCAAAGACCACTCAACCCATGTGGTGCTTACTCATTTTGTGCTCATCTCCTCAATTTAGTACCACTCAAAAATACTCATTTTTTCACCTCAAACAAATTTTGTGTCTAGTATACGTACTACTTGGATTAAATAAATTTTAGTATCCAATGTTCAAATTTCATTCATAGGAAGTTAATGAATTTGCACCAACTTCTACTTATTAACAACAATCTCATTGTCCAAAACAATAGTACCTTTTATTCTCTCTTACTACCACTCTTTCCCCAAGATGTTGCTTTGTCTTATAGATGCAAAAGCCACACATTTGCTGCATTGGCACCGACTACTTAAAAAATTAAATTCATTAGAGTACGCTCTCACTTTATTTATTAGCGTCAAGTTTTATGGCTTTTTATACCTGTTTTTGCTCATATAGGTTCATTTAGTTTAATGTCTATGAGACACAAAAATAAGAGTAATCCCATAGAAGAGTATTAACTTATTTGCAAAATATAAAAGAAATTACCCAAGTCATATCAAAACTATAGCAGCCACTAACAATCATCACCAAGCATTAAAATTCACTTGAAAGAATCACAGTTTACCTAAGGTCAACTCTTATTGGTCTTCCCCAATTAAATGCTCATAAAAGCTTGGATAAAGTAACAAGTTATCCATTTAAATAATAGTTCACTCAAAGTGTTCAATACCTCACTT
Organism: Gynochthodes officinalis; assembly: GCA_020080225.1. Lineage (NCBI taxonomy): Eukaryota > Viridiplantae > Streptophyta > Magnoliopsida > Gentianales > Rubiaceae > Gynochthodes > Gynochthodes officinalis. Next base: position 28,376,423 of record CM034625.1, on the reverse strand, counting down.
TTAGCACTGTTAAGTTGAGAATTTGACTATTTATTTCCTTGATTATAGATTTGCTTCCCTTGATCAGCCTACCTTATTACTTTCATAAAAATTATCATTTATTTTTTTACTTATTTCAAAAAGAAAAAGGGATAAGGAAAATTGTGAAACTTTGGCAAATTTTAACTAATACCATTAATAACAAATTCACTAGAATGTCACTTAGATTGCAAACAAATAGAAGATAACATTACAAACTAGACTCCTCTTTTTATATCGAGTATCAATGTGCCAATGAGTCTAACTCATTCTTATCTTTGCTTGAATGCCCACAATCTCTTTTAGTCACATCCAAAGTATTCATCCTTGTAAAACAATAAAAAAATTTCACTAAATTCACTAAATATATAAAAAAAAAAGGGACAAGAACACTAAAAAAAAGAAAGAACACAAAAAGAGAGCAAACATTAAGGTTCTAAATATCGCATATCATCAACAAGTTAAGAAAAAATATAAAAAAATCCATCAAAAATTTTAGGTAAACTATTTCTCCCCCTCCCCCTCCCCTCTCCCAAACTTAAAGTATGCATTTTCCTTAAATCTATCAAAAAAATTCAAAAAATGGACTAGTTGATAATTCTACTATGCACGTTGCCTCTTTCCCCAAATATAAACTAAAGTATCAAAAGAATTTTAACCACTTAAATATTGGAAAGGATAGAAAAAAATGATTCAAGGAGAAATAACACTAGAAAACATTTAAATCAAAACGATGTAAGTAAAACCTTTTTTGGGGGAACACCTTTAGTCCCTTCTTGTGCTACATAAAAGTTAACAAGAAAATAACCCTCAACTTTTCTCCACTTAAAATGTTACACAACAAAGCTACATACATTTGGGAAGAAAAATAGCACATGGGAAGGAAACATGCACAAAGCACACAAGGCATATGAAGTTTCATAGATCAATATTCCTTAATATTTATTCATGTCAAAGTAAAATAAATGTAACAATCGAGATATGATAAAAATAAAAAATGTGATTATATCCTTTATTGAGCTCATCGAAATGCAACACTTGGAATACATTATATGAATAATAAAGAACATCTGGATAATTAACACCAAAATTTCCTATAAATGAGTAATCTATCTAATTTTCTTCTTAAGAAAAATCACATTCCTATTTATTCATGCTCATTACTAAAACTAAAAGAAATAAGAGGAAATCTAAATATATTAAAAAATGATACGAAAAATTATATTTGTTCACGTAGGATGTTTCTCAAGAAGCGCTTTGATTTTAGTGTCATGGGATTGATGTAATGCATATTAGCTTAAAAGAAAGATGACCATCAAGACAACCAAAGGCTTTGCCCCTATCAAAACCATCTCTCAAGTAAAGTTTCATTCTTTCGTCCTCCATTTTGATCTCTTTTATATGAAAAGTCTTTATAAGGTTAACAATAACACAAGGTAGTCACATTTGCTTCTGTTATATTCTATGCTTGGGTGAATTAGACTTAAAAGGCTTCGTTTCTTCCCCACCTATATGCATATTAAACTCCTTTTTTGGAGGATCATTTTTAGAAAATGAAGATTTAGCTTTTAAATCATCAATACATACCTTAACTTGAGAGATACAATAAAAGCACAAAGATTATAATAGTAAAGAGGTTTATCACATGAATTACTCAATATAATATATAAAGGCTTATAAGGTGGATCAACATGTGTGGACTTTTTATCACAATTGTTGATCACATTCATGCCAAAGAAAGATTTATCACAAACATCATCATGCTTACTCATACAAGTTTCATCTACACAATCATTGGTAGGATAAAAAATGAGTTACTTATAATAACGAACTTCAACATCATTTGGTATTACATTCATGATATTGAAGTCATAAGCATCATATTCACTAAGTTTAAAGAACTTAACTTCATGCACATCCTCAACAACTAAAAGAGTTACTAATTTATCAAAATAGTCAAAGAATTAATTAAGATGATCAAAATTATCTTGAAAAGTGATAATAATATTATTCATATGAATCCATGGTATCAACCTAAAAGCTTGTAAGCATACCATTAAACCCCTCATGTTGTTTAACCATAATGGGACTCTTGTTTGGATTAAGAGAGAAAGAAGGAGGAGGAACACAATCAACAAGGTTAAAAGGTTTGGGAGAACCTTTTCTAACCTTTTGTGTGCTTGAGATTTAACCTCTAATTTTATATTTGCTTCTGTCTTAGACTTTTTAGCAAACACTCCATCTTTTTCCACCACATGACACTGATCATTCTCATCAAGTTTAGCCTCTTCCTCTTACTTCTCCCCCACATTCTTGTCAATTTTTAATGCAATGACATTGCTTGGAAGGGAGTCCTAAGAGCTCTCAAGAATGATTGTACCACCTATCCAAATTAATGTGGGTGATATGGTATGTCAAGTTACAACCATACAGACAAAAATCCATAGAACTGAGAAGGAAATTGAAGCTATCTTCAAACTTCTTTGGACCTTTTTCCTGTGATAGAAAGAAGTGGTGTTGTATCCTACAAACTTTAGCTGCCTACAAGAGCTAGGATCCATCCAGTATTCCATCTGTCAAAGTTAAAGAAGAGAATCAGAGAAGATTAGATAGTAATGGCAACATTACCACAGCTAGATGATGATGATGAAGTGCTTGTTTATCATGAAGCTATACTTAAGTGTAGAATGATCAGAAGAAATGAGCAGTCATTGGCAAAAGTGTTGATTCGATGGTTGAATCTTGAATTGAAGGAAGCAACATGGGAGGATGCAGACTTCATTATAGCTCAATTTTCTGATTTTGATCTTTCCAACAGTTCTTTAGCCAATCTGATATGAATCCAACAAGCATTGAAGAGACTTCGAACCCGAAGCATGATGACAAGGGCTAGAACAAAGAAAATGAAGAAAGCCTTGAATGGACTCATCCAAACGGCCCAAAAGGATGGGGAGAAGACCAAGATTGACAAGGCCATGTTTATTAATGTACTAAATGTAATTGGGTCTTGTTAATGGGTTTGGCTTTACTACTATTTTCCTTAGAACTACTTAGGATCATTGGGTCTAGTTTTAATTATATGGTAAATTGAGTCATGTAGCCCAAAGAGTCATGTAGCCCATTTGGCCCTAAAAGAAACCCTAGCTTGTGCAACCCTAATTTGTAAACCCTAGCTTGTATCCATATAGTGCCATCTTGAAGGGCAGATTTGATGAAATGAAAATTTGGTTCTTGACATTACAAGCTTGAGAGAATTGCTCTCTAGTTGCAAATTACACAAATTCGAATTTGTGTGTTTGTTGTTCTTGATTTCCTAGATTTGTTCCTAGGAAATTGGATTCCATCCATCAATTGATTCCAAGGTTTCTAGGTACAGGTTATCTAGGGGTTGAGGACCTATTCCACCTTCAAGGAACATACCATCTCCAAGGAAAGATTTATTGGGTTGATCCAAGGAAGAACTTGTGTAGTGAGTTTTGGAACAAGTTATCCAAGGTTCACGCCATTTTGGTATCTCTTGGTTCCCAAGTTCATATCTTTTCTTAACAAAAAAAAAAATCATCATCATTGGTATGTTCTTTATCTCCTCAATCTTCTTGTTGTTTTGAATATCATCATCATTGGTATGTTCTTGTATTGATGAAGCAAATTCTGTTCTTGTATTGATGTGTTGGTTTCGGCTTGCTTCCATCTTAGACAAATCCGTACCTTTGCTTATCCAATTGTTGTTTATGCCTTGCTGAAATTCTGTTCTTATTCGTGTGTTGGTTTCAGCTTTTTTTGATAAATCCGTATCTTTGCTACTCTTGATAAATCCGTATCTTTGCTCTCTTGATAAATCCATACCCTTGCGGCCTTACTTCTGTTATTTCCATATATTATTGTTGTTTATGCCTTGCTGAAGTTGAAGAAAAAAAAAAAGGATAGAAAAAAAAAAAAAAGAGAAGAAGAAATTGTTGGGCAAAATCGAGTTCTTTGTTGGAACTTGAGCAGAAAATTTGAGGCGGACAGTAGGTGGTCTTAGCGTTATTTTTTGGCCGTCTGCTTGTAGATCTCTCCGAGAGCTTCGATTTGAGTACTTACGGAGCAAAATCCGATATCGGAGTAGAAAGTTATGACCTTTTGAAGTTACCATGCCAAAAATCCTTTCGATTTGGAAAAGATTTTTCCTTTCAAGCCTCTCAAATTCAGATTGTACTTTGGATTGTTTCCAGTTTGTGATTAGCCTTCTACTTATCCAAATACATCCCTTCTACCATATTTTGAACCCAGAAAAGTCCTTGATCAATTCCAGAATTTGGAAGGGCTGAAACCGACCACTAATGCAAGCTACTTTGTCCAAATTTCCTTTGTTCAAGTGTCTTGAATTGTGATCCGAAAATTCTGAAATTATTGTGATCCAAAAATTCTGAAATTTTGTGTGTTTCACTGATTTTTCGTGTAGATTCTTATTTTACAATCAGTTTGTCCGAATTCCTTGCCAAAAATTCGAATTCTTGTGTTTTTGGTACTGTTTTCATTGTATTCCTTAGATTCATTCTAATCCCATTGTCCACTTACATCACCTTGTTGTAAATTCCTTTGTGTAATATTGAGTTGTGGTCCGAAAATTCTGAAATTTTGTGTGTCTCACTGATTTTTCGTGTAGATTCTATTTTTGCATTCAGTTTGTCCAAATTCCTTACCAAAAAAATTGAATTCTTGTATTTTTGGTACTGTTTTCATTGGTTCCTTAGAATTCATTCTAATCTCATTGTCCAGCTGCATTAACTTGTTGTAAATTCCTTTGTGTAACATTGTTTGAGTAAGAATAGAAACGGAAGAGCAAATTGAGTGGTGTGAATCCGTCCCTTCACTTATACAAGCGAGTACTCAAACACTTGGTGAGTGAATTTGGGGAATTGGGAAGGAAGTGAGGACTTATAAACTATTTTATTTTCTTTGCTAACCTTTACACTATAATGGAGAGGCAACCGCCACCACCACCGGGTTCTAAGGAATCCTATGAGGAGATGTTAGCAAAATTTTACACTTTGGTTGAAGTCAAAGAGCTCAAGAATCCTCTCGATCTACAAAGACCACATATGGCAATGACAACGATGATGAAGCCTTGAGGCATTTGAAGTCAATTAGAATTGATTCCAATTTAGGATGTATCAAAATGAAAATTCCTCAATTCTTTGCAAGATCCTGAAGCTTTCTTTGAATGGTCTTATAAAATTGAAAGTATTTTGCACAACTATTCGGAGGAAAAGAAGGTCAAGCTGTGGTTGAATTGTGGACTAAAATTCAAGCGAAAGGAGGCGTGATGAAGATACTTGGGATGAATTAAAGAAGCTCATGAAAAGAGGTTTGTTCCACACCAATACTATAGGGAGATGTTCAATAAATTGCAAAAGATCACCCAAGGAAATACGACTGTGGAGGATTATTACCAAGAGTTAGAGACCACTATGCTTCGAGTCAACATTCAAGAGGACAGTGAAGCTACTATGGCTCGATTTCTAGGAGGACTAAGGAGGGATATTGCCCACATTGTAGAGATGCAAGAGTATGAAGATCTCAATGAGTTGTATCACAAGGCAATGAAAGGCGACTAAGGAGAGGGTGTCCGAACCTTTTCAACCCCACAGACTTCAAATTCAGACACTTTGAAGTCTACATGGCCTAAGAAGGATTTAAGTACCGACGTCAAAAAGGTCGCAACTCCTAGTACCTCAAACACTACTCCAACCGTGGTTCCAAACACTCAGAAATCAAGTGAAGTGAGAAAACCAGCCAGGGAGGTTACATGCTTCAAGTGCCAAGGCAAGGGACATTATGCACGAGTGTCCTAATGCTCGAATTATGGTTGTCAGAGGTGATGGCACGATCGAAAGTGAGAGTGAACATGAAAGTGACTATGAAGATATGCCACCACTTGTAGAAAATGAGGAATCTGATGAAGATGTTTTTGGCCCTGATGAAGGACCATCTTTGGTGACTATGCGATCTTTAAATGTTTTAAAGAGGAGAACAATGTTCAACGCAATATCTTCCACACTAAATGCACCATCAATGAGAAGGTATGTATACTTGTTATTGGTAGTTGTACTAACATTGCTTCGACTTTGCTTGTAGATAAACTAAAATTGCCCACACTTCGCATCCACATCCATACACGTTGCAATGGTTCAATGAGAGTGGAGAAGTGAAAGTCACAAAACAAGTCTTGCTAAATTTTTCACCAACAAATACAAAGATGAAGTTTTGTGTGATGTGGCTCTCATGCAGGTCACCTATTGCTTGGTAGACCTTGGCAATTTGTGAGGATGCTTCCAAGTAATAGGTACACTTTCTTTGTTAATGGTAGAAAACTACTTTCTGCCTTTGTCGCCTACTCAAGTTTCGAATCTCAATTACATTTAAAGAATTTCAGCAAATGATGAAATTGAATTGCACTACCCGTGAGAAAAGAAGGAAAATTTGAAAATTCTAAGCCTAAGCAATATGAGTTAAATGAAGTAGAACACATTGAGAGAAAGAGAGTGACTCAAGTAAATAAGAAACAACCAAATTTTTATGCAAATGTCCGACATGTTGATAATTGTGCATACTAATCGTGTTTTGTTTCTTCCTAAGTGTTGTGAATCTAATGTTCTACTTAGTGTCGACTTGCCATCCAACCTAGGTTGAGATTTCTAACATATTGCAGGATTCCGAGATGTATTTCTGACGAGCTACGGATTGCAGCCCAAAAGAGGAATTGAACATCTAATTGATTTCACACCGCACAAACATACCAAACAAGCGCAAGGTGACTTTGTCGAAGTTACATGTGAATATTGAGAAGATGCATGAATCCTATGCTCGAAATGCAAACAAGGGTCAAAAGAAAGTCACTTTTGAACCAGAGATTGGGTGTGGGTTCATATGCGCAAGGAAAGGTTTCGATTGACAAAATTGCATCCACGTGGAGATGGACCTTTCCAAGTTGTCGCAAAAATCAATGACAATGCTTACAAGATTGACCTTCCAGGTAAGTACAATGTAAGTACTACCTTCAATGTTGCTGAGTTGTCTCCTTTTGAAATTACAGATTATGATGATCTGGATTCGAGGACGAATCCTCTCGAAGAAGGGGGGACTGATATGAATCCAACAAGCATTGAAGAGACTTCGAACCCGAAGCATGATGACAAGGGCTAGAACAAAGAAAATGAAGAAAGCCTTGAATGGACTCATCCAAACGGCCCAAAAGGATGGGGAGAAGACCAAGATTGACAAGGCCATGTTTATTAATGTACTAAATGTAATTGGGTCTTGTTAATGGGTTTGGCTTTACTACTATTTTCCTTAGAACTACTTAGGATCATTGGGTCTAGTTTTAATTATATGGTAAATTGAGTCATGTAGCCCAAAGAGTCATGTGGCCCTAAAAGAAACCCTAGCTTGTGCAACCCTAATTTGTAAACCCTAGCTTGTATCCATATAGTGGGCCATCTTGAAGGATTTGATGAAATGAAAATTTGGTTCTTGACATTACAAGCTTGAGAGAATTGCTCTCTAGTTTCTGTAATTACTTGCAAATTACACAAATTCGGAATTTGTGTGTTTGTTGTTCTTGATTTCCTAGATTTGTTCCCTAGGAAATTCGGATTCCATCCATCAACTGCTTCCAGGGTTTCTAGTTATCTAGGGGTTGAGGACCTATTCCACCTTCAAGGAACATACCATCTCCAAGGAAAGATTTCAGTTGGGTTGATCCAAGGGGAAGAACTTGTGTAGTGAGTTTTTGGAACAAGTTATCCAAGGGTTCACGCCACAATCTCATCCTTGAGGACAAAGATGTTGTTAACAGGGGGCAAATTGTCAAGAACCAAGCCTAAAAGGGTGGATTTGGGCTGGAAGCAGACGTGTGTGGCCAAAATAGAAATAAGAAGAACAAGGATGACATCCTTCCATTTAAAGGAGAGGACAAAATCAAAAAAAGAAGCAACAGATAGGATTAGAAGGAGTTGTTATGATCCAATGGTCACATATGAGTCTTGAAGCTAAAGATAGGAAGTTATAAATAGTAGAGTGAGTGAAGGAGCATGTGTGTAGTGTGATCATTTTTCTTCCCAATTTTCTGATTTCCTACCCCAATTTCTTCATTTTCTGTATTTCTTTCCTCCCCAATCTGGACTCTATTTCTTCTTTGTGACAATATGGCTCTATTTTTTTGTTTTTTGTAAATGGGTATTGATGTGTGTGGGTTCAGCTCACAGAGTTACCAGTCAAGGACCAAAGTTTTGAATCTTGGAGCCAAAGATCATATCTCAAACAAGCGAAGTTTTGGACCTTAGAGCCAAAGGCCAGGACCTTCGTGTGAAGTTTCGAACTTTGGAGCTAGAGACTAGAACCTTCGTGACACCTGCAATAGCATAACTTCCACTTAATTTTGGAACTCAGTGTCCATAAGCCAGTAATGGTAATACACTGAAATTAAACTAAGTGAATGGGACCTTTGAGCTCCAGATCACGAGGTGGGAACTCAACTGAACATTGTTTATCCACAAGCATGTAATTACCACCTACAATTGTGGAATGTGCATTGTGACATACAGTCGCAGTTATAACCGTAATCCACGTACCCATCCACAATATAAAATCCTACTAATGGAGGGATAAGGTAAATAAAACATGGAAGAACAACCAAGTATGGGATATCTGGTGACTACTGAAAAATTACTGAACTCCGATCAAAAGATTGACTTAAGCATCAGAGAGTTTACCCCAAAGAACCCTCTGAAATCTGTTTTGTAGGAACATCTACTATAAGACACTTAAAGTATCTTGGATTGTGATAATTGGATCATATCGTGACCGGGTTACAAATTTCGACTTTATCAAGTGGCGCCGTCTATGGGAAAGAAATTTCTTGATTTTTGAAGTAGTATTTGCAATTTTCCTTTCGATTCCAATTCATATTGAAATGGTAGATACTAGATTTGAAGGCAGGAGAGCTGTCGAAGGGACTAGCAGAGAAGGAGCACGGCACAGTCGTTCAAGACCTAGAGTGAATGATCCATTATGCATGGGCGAAATCCCTAAACGATCAGAACATCACTCTGATCATGAAGGTGGACACTCTCAACATACGTCTCCAAATCAAGACAAGTCATTGACATGAAAATAGAAAGAAGATGATAAGAGGGCTTTCACTGAGTTACATCGGGCACAGTTTGAAGAGTTCTGTAGAGCTAGACACTACTCACAGCTCTTTGGGGATGAACCCAAACATGGCAATCGTGAGAAGAGTAGATGGAAAAGAAACGATGATAAGAGTGAAGCCAAAACTTCTCATGTTGATAACAACTACGGGAATGAGCATTCTAGGGTTAAGCCAAAACATAATCCCAAACGCCATCGACATGAGGATTTTCCTCCGATCTGTAATCGGGTGGCAGGCAATATATATGGCTTGTTGGGTCGGATGATGAAGGAGATGCTCTCTTGCCATTCACACCTAGTATTATGCAATATCCAAATTCAGCTGTATTTAAAATATCTGACGGAATCCTGTCTTATGAGAGGGATACTGACCCCCTAGATTTGTTGTCGTGATTTAAGTACACGATCAATTTCAAAAATATTCCAATGGGGGTTATGTGCAAAGCATTCCCCATCTATTTGAGCAAGAAAGTACGGGTGTGGATTGATGGCCTACCAGATGTGAACTCGACTCTGACTTCCCGACCTTCGGCTTAAAGATGCAAACTCAGAGTCGAAGTTCCGAACTCGGCTCAAAGATGCGAACTTGGAGCCAAAGATGTGAACTCTGTGGCTAGAGATGCAACTTGGCCCCAACTTCCCACCCATTCAATGGAGCGAAGGTCCAAGTTCAAAAGTGCATTTGATCCAAGTCAAAGATTAATTTTGGTCAAAAAGATGGTCCACATTCCAGCCAACAAATATTCATGTAGTCAAGTGTTGAAGACTTCAAATTCAATGGTCAATCATCCATTTTGAGGCATAGAAGGACGAAAAGTCATGGCTAAAAATTCAGTCAAAGGAGTATTGAATGAAGTCTTGAAAGCCAACTCAAGATGCATGAACCTACACATTCCAACACTTGGTCAATGTACCATTCCAATGTGCCTTTTATTTAGCCAATAAATCATCTAGAATAGTGCGTAATTAATATGTTAAAATGCAGAATTTTTATTAATTTAGTCTAGAAGTTAGAAAGTCAAATTAATATTTATTTCTTCTAGACTAGGATATTTAGAATTTATTTATTTATTTTTAAGACTTATTTTAGCCTATAAATAGGCATCTTTGTACTACTTTGAAAACAAGTTTGAGTAATAGAAATTGTGAGTTTATCTCATTTGGTTCTTTAAGAACTTAGAACTTATCAAATTATCCTTTGAAACTTGTGGCGTTTGTACAAACTTATCAACCAATTTCTAGTGTAATTGGTTGGGGCATTTTATACCAAGGTTCCTATCTATTTCATAGGTAGTGGGTTGCAGTTTACACCATCCCAGTCTAAGTTTCCCTTAGACATATCCTGGGCAACTTTTAAGTGTTTCCGATCCTTCCGATTGTGAATCATATCATTTGGGTCGAAATCACATCATTTGGTATCAGAGCCATCTCTAAGGGTTGTATATCCTTGTTTTCCTTTTTATATTTTTTTATCCTTACTTAATTCTTGACTTTCCTGACATTCAAGATTCACATTTTTGTTAGTGGATTTTGTCACAAGTTGGCAAGGTTCCTAGCAGTGAGTTTGGAATTTTAAGGAATCACTTTCTCATCTCCACTTCTATTTTTATCACATAAAAAAAAGACCTTAAAATAAAAGTGCTAGCCGAATATATATATATATATATATATAATAGAAGAACTGGATACAAAATTTCATTTCCTGAAGTTGTGATCTAATGTTTTCTTTTGTTATCCATGTTGCCAAAAGATGCATCGATAAGTTCTTCTCAATCAACCTTGGCCTAAATTTCCTTTGATCATCTAGTTCATGGTTTCTTAGCTCTGTTTGTTCTTCAACTTGTTTCCTACTCTTATTCTTTGATATATTCATTGTTCATAGTTCTCTTATCTTTGATTTGTCATATTTTCTTGGGATTCATCTTCACAACTTAAGAACATAAAAATTGTTTGATAAGTTTTAGTTGTGAAAGTCACTCTCTCCTTTGGTAATTGTTCAATTCCGTAAGAAGCTTAAGCGAGATAACAAGAGTGTGAGTGGAGTGAATATTATTTGTGAGGATTTTTCTTGCAGGATTTTCAAAATGTCTCACCATTCCAATAAGGAAAACCATCCACAAAACTTACAAATCAAAGCCATGTGGGAGAAAGTAAAAGATTGCTACGACAAGAACTTGAACCTTTGCATAAAAGAATTGATCAATTGGAGGCGGAATCTCAAATGGCTCCTTCACACACCTCTAACATCCAAAGAAGGCAAAAAACATAAGGGATGAAAGATGAAGAGCTTGATGAAATAAATGATCAGTTTGACAAGGAATCTTTTGGGCATACTAGAAGACCAACTTGGACAAGACAAAAATAAGATAACAATCTTAATGCCATCAGGATGAAAATTCCTCCTTTTCATGGCTGATCTGACCCGGAGGCTTACATTGAGTGGGAGAAAAAGATGGAGTTTGTGTTTGATTGTCACCAATACTTCGACTTCCAAAAAGTAAAACTTGCTGTCATTGAGTTTTCTAATTATACACTAACATGGTGGGATCAATTGGTGCTAAGTAAGAGAAGAAATAGCGAACGATCTATTGAAACTTGGGAAGAAATTAAAGCAATCATGCGAAAGAGATTTGTGCCAAGTTACTATTACCGAAACCTCTACAATAAGCTTCAAGGGCTTAAGTAAGGAAGCCGAAGCGTGAAAGATTATTTCAAAGAAATGCAGGTTGATAAGAGCCAATGTAGAAGAAGACCGAGAAACCACCATGGCTAGATTCTTGAATGGACTGAACCGAGACATTCAAGACTGAGTTGAGATGTACCATTATGTGGAGTTTCAAGACTGAGTTGAGATGTACCATTATGTGGAGTTACAGGATATAATACACACGGCTGTCAAAGTAGAGCAACAACTCAAAAGAGTAGGTAGTGTGCATCAAAGTACTTCGAAGACGAGTACTCCAAAGAAGGAGGAACGACCTACAACTTCCTTGAAGTCAGCCAAGACGACTCCAAATGAGACAACTTCGAAAGGTAACAATGATCCTTCTACCTCTCGAACTCGGGACATTAGATGTTTTAAATGTCAAGGCAGGGGTCACATTGCAAGCTAATGTCCGAACAAGCTTGCAATGATCTTAAGGGATGATGGAGAGTACAAGATAGAAGATGAAGAATCTGACTCCATGCCAGCTCTTGTCAAATTGGATGAGGAGGAACCAGTCCAAGGTGAGCTATTGGTTACGAGGCAAGTTCTTAGTGTGCAAGTCATGGAGGACGAAGTGGCACAAAGAGAGAACATTTTCCACTCCCGATGCTATGTTAATGGAAAGGTTTGTAGTGTCATAACGGATGGTGGGAGTTGTACTAATGTGGCTAGTATCTCCATGGTTGAAAAGTTAGGTTTGCTAATCATCAAGCATCCGAAGCCATACAAGCTCCAATGGTTTAATGATTGTGGAGAAGTCCGAGTTTCCAAACAAGTGAACGTACCATTTCACATTGGGAAATATGAGGATGAGGTGATTTGTGATGTGGTTCCCATGCAAGCAAGCCATTTGTTGTTGGGGAGGCCATGGCAATATGACAGACGAGTCCGACATGATGGTTTCACTAACAAACATTCTTTTGTTTCTAATCAAAGGAATGTAACTCTTGCGCCTATAAGTCCTAATCAAATCTATGAAGATCAAGTGAGGTTACAATAAGATGCAAAAAAAAAGTGAGCAGAAGAAAGAGAAAGAGAAAAAGAAAAATGGAAAAGAGTTGAGCGGCAAAACAAAGATTGAAAAGAAGAAGGAGAGAAAAGAAGCATTCATTCTGAGTGAAAAAGAAGAAAAATTCTTTGTGTTTGCAAAAAAAAAAAGAGATCCGAAGTGCTTTAATTTCTCAACTTCCTTTTGTACTGAATTTGTTTAAAGAGGCTCATTTGAGTACTAACGACTTGGCCAGTGAACTACCGAGTAGTATTGTATTTATTTTGCAGGACTTTGAAGATATATTTCCAGAAGAAGTTCCGAAGGGATTGCCACCACTTCGTGGTATTGAACACCAAATTGACTTCATCCCAAGAGCTTCCATTCCAAATAAATCTGCTTATAGGACTAGTCCCGAATAGACTAAAGAACTTCAAAGACAAGTTGAAGACTTGTTGAACTAAGGTTGGGTTCGGGAAAGTATGAGTCCGTGTGCTGTACCAATCCTATTAGTACCAAAGAAAGATAGGTCATGGAGGATGTGCACAGATTGTCGAGCCATGAGCAACATAACGGTAAAATATAGCCATCCAATTCCTTGATTAAAAATTTACTTGATGAATTATGTGGTTCAATTGTGTTTTCCAAAATCGATTTGAAAAGTGGTTATCATCATATTAGGATGAAAACAGGTGATGAATGGAAAACTGCTTTTAAAACAAAACATGGATTGTATGAATGGTTAGTAATGCCTTTCGTCTTAACTAATGTACCAAACACTTTTATGCACTTGATGAATAATGTTTCGAGAAAATCCATTGGAAAATTGGTGGTTGTTTATTTTGATGACATTTTAGTTTATTCAAGAAGTTTGAATGATCATCTTGAACATCTAACATGTGTGCTAAGTGTGCTCAAGGAGGAGAAGCTTTATGCCAATTTGAAAAAGTGTACCTTTTGCACTAATTAAGTAAATTTTCTTGGTTATATTGTAAGTGCTAATGGTATCTCAGTTGACATGGAAAAAGTAAAGGCAATTTAGGAAAGGCCAACTCCTAAAGGTGTTAGCGAAGTGTGAAGCTTCAGTGGCCTCGCAAGTTTCTATAGAAGATTTGTCAAAAATTTTACCACCTTAGCTGCACCATTAACCACAGTCATCAATAAGAATGTGGGATTCAAATGGGAAAAAGAGCAACAACAAGCTTTTCAAAAGCTTAAATTTCAATTAACCAACACTCCTTTACTTTCTTTGCCTAATTTTGAAAAAAAACATTTGAAGTTGAGTGTGATGCTTCAAGTGTTGGAGCAGGCGCTGTCTTCATGCAAGAAGGAGAACCCTTGGCATACTTTAGTGAGAAGTTAAGTGGAGCAACTCTTTTCTATTCGACTTATGACAAGGAGTTGCATGTGCTGGTCCGAGCCTTGAAGACATGGTAGCACTATCTATGGGCTAAAGAATTCGTGATCCACACTGATCATGAATCATTGAAATTTCTGAAAGGCCAACATAAGCTTAACAAAAGGCATGTGAGATGGATAGAATTCATTGAGACCTTTCCGTATGTCATCCGATACAAGAAAGGTAAAGAGAATGTTGTAGCCAATGCACTCTCTAGGAGGTATGCCTTATTGACTTCATTAGATTCTAAATTACTTGGCTTTGAGCAAATTAAGGGATTATATTGTGATGATCTGATTTTTGTCAACTATTCCAAGCGTATGAAAAAGGTTCATGTGAAAATTTTTATAAGCATGATGGGGTTTTATTTAAAGAGTCCAAGCTTTGCATTCCTAAGTCTTCTCTACGTGAATTGTTAGTTAGGGAAGCACATGGTGGGGGACTTATGGGACACTTTGGTATAGAAAAAGCTTTGGCAATTTTGCAAGAACATTTTTATTAGCCAAAAATGAAAAGTCTTCTTGTGAAAATTTGTGAAGACTGTATTATTTGCAAGAAAGCAAAATCAAAGGTCCAACATCATGGCTTATACACACCTTTGCCAATTCCAAAAGAGCCATGGGTTGATCTTTCAATGGATTTTGTCTTAGGATTACCAAAAACTAAAAATGGGAAAGATTCAATTTTTGTGGTAGTTGATAGATTTTCAAAAATGGCACATTTCATTGCATGCAATAAAACGAATAATGCATTACATATTGCTGAGTTATTCTTTAAAGAAGTAATTCATTTGCATGGAATGCCGAGAACCATTGTATCCGATCGAGATACAAAATTTTTGAGTTATTTTTAGAAGACTTTGTGGGGAAAATTGGGTACAAAACTCTTGTTTTCTACTAATTGTCATCTTCAAACCAATGGCCAAACTGAAGTTGTTAATCGTACTTTATCTACTTTGTTAAGGTCGATCATTGGTAGGAATATTAAGACTTGGGATGCTTGTTTACCTCATGTTGAATTTGCATATAATAGGAATGTGCATTCTGCCACTAAATTTTCTCCTTTTGAGATTGTTTATGGTTTTAATCCATTATCTCCAATGGATCTGACACCTTTGCCTGTGAGTGAGAGATTGAATTTAAATGGCAAAAAGAAGGCTAAATTTGTGAAGCAAATCCATGATAAGGCAAGACTTAATATCGAAGAGAAGATGCGAAGATATGAACAAGCAGCCAATAAGGGGCATCATAAGCTCATCTTTGAACCGAGAGATTGGGTTTGGTTGCACTTGAGGAAAGAAAGGTTCCCAACACAAAGAAAATCCAAGTTGCAACCAAGAGGATACCTTTTCAAGTTTTAGAGCGCATCAATGACAATGCCTACAAACTTGATTTATCGAGTGAATACAACGTTCACAATGTCTTCAATGTTTCTGACTTAAGTCCGTATCATGCAGGTGTTGAAGATTTGAGGACAAATCGTTCTCAAGAGGAGGGGAATGATGTAAACTCGGCTCTGACTTCTCGACCTTTGGCTCAAAGATGCGAACTCAGAGTCAAAGTTCCGGACTCGACTCAAAGATGCGAACTTGGAGCCAAAGATGTGAACTCTATGGCCAGAGATACGAACTTGGCCTCAACTTCCCACCCAATTCAATGGAGCGAAGGTCCAAGTTCAAAAGTGCATTTGATCCAAGCCAAAGATTAATTTTGGTCCTAAATATGTTCCACATTCCAACCAACAAATATTCATGTAGTCAAGGGTTGAAGATTTCAAATTCAATGGTCAATCATCCATTTTAAGGCATAGAAGGACGAAAAGTCAGGGTTGAAAATTCAGTCAAAGGAGTATTAATGAAGTCTTGAAAGCCAACTCAAGATGCATGAACCTACTCATTCCAACACTTGGTCAACGTACCATTCCAATGTTTCTTTTATTCAGCTAATAAATCATCTAGAATGGTGCGTAATTAATATGCTAAAATGCAAAATTTTTATTAGTCTAGTCTAAAAGTTAGAAAGTCAAATTAATATTTATTTCTTCTAGACTAGGATATTTAGGATTTATTTATTTATTTTTAAGACTTATTTTAGCCTATAAATGGGTATCTTTGTACTACTTTGAAAACAAGTTTGAGTAATAGAAATTGTGAGTTTATCTCATTCAGTTCTTTAAGAACTTAGAACTTATCAAGTTCACCTTGGAGACTTGTGGTGTTCGTACAAACTTATCAACCAATTTCTAGTGTAATTGGTTGTGGCGTTTTATACCAAGGTTCCTATCTATTTCATAAGTAGTGGGTTGCAGTTTACACCATCCCAGTCTAAGTTTCCCTTAGACATATCCCGGGCAACTTCTAAGTGTTTCCGATCCTTCAGATTGTGAATCATATCATTTGGGTCGAAATCACATCACTACCCTTTAATAGTATGTTCTTCATTCAGGCAGTTGGCTTAACTTTTTCATACCCACTTTTTTCAGAGGAAGAAATTCCACAAGACTGCTTTAGATCTGATGAATCTCAAACAAAGGAAGGACGAATCCTTTAATTCATATATGGAGAGATTCAATGATGAGAGCTTACAAGTAGCTAATAGAACGGATTAATTGGTAATCTCAACCTTCATGAATGGTTTGAAATCGGGACCATTCTATACAAAATTGGCTCGGGACACCCCAGTTAATACTCAAACACTTTGGCAGATGGTGGAAAGCTACACCAATGGGGAAAAAGCCAATCAAAAGAAGAAGGAAAATGAGAAACATGAGAAAAAGCATCACGACGATGCCAAATGAATGAATCCCTCTAAATGCGCCTTTGATAGGCTGAATTATAACACAGGTCTGGTAGAGCCTCGGGTATAAGAGAAAAATTTAATACCACTGACCAAAAATCACATTGAGATTCTAGCAATACACAAAGATCTCTTTTGACCTCCAGTTCTTTTAACTGTAGTGTCATATAAAAGACATCGGCATTTCTGGTGTACTTTCCACAACAATCATGGGCATGACACCGAAGATTGTAAAGACCTCAGAAGGAAATAGAAGATTGCATCCGCAATGGAATGCTAGGTCAATAAGTTCAACGGTGGCATTCAGGAAACCAACCCCGATCTGGAGGGCGAGGAGATGGTTATCATGTTGGAGGACGAGGAGGAAGCCAAGGTAGTCGAGACCATCCCTCACACCAAACTGATTGCCGACAGAAATGGGATCATTCCATGAATCAGCCATATCAGCTGTATCAAAACAATTCTCCGCAACAGCTAGCACCTCAACCTCCACCTAATGACAACCGTAATGTTATCCGTGTTATTCATGCCATATTTGGAGACTATCTAGAAGGTTAATCACAGTCAGTGATTAAAGCCAATGCTAGAAGGATTCCTCTCCAAGAGCCAGTTAATAAACATTTCAAACCTTCAGAAATTATTTCTTTTTCGGAGAAGGACGCAATTCCTACCATTAGCCCAAGTAATGATGCCCTAGTCATTAAAGCTATAGTTGTGAATAAAGAAGTGCATTGCGTCTATGTTGATGATAAGAGTGTGGTCAATGTTCTATATATAGATTGTTTTCAAAAGCTGGGGATTGACTTCACAAGCCTGAAGCCATCAAGCATGTCGTTAGTGACATTTGCTCTTGAAGTTGTCCATCCACTAGGGATAATCACACTCACGATCACAGTGAGGAACTACCTTAAGGACAAAACTATCATGACAGATTTCTATGTCGTAGATGCTCCGTCCCCCTTTAATGCAATAATTGGAAGATCTTGGATAAATAAGGTTAAGGCCATCTGGTCTCTTTATCATCTAGTCATGAAGTTCCCGACGGAGCATGGAGTAGCTTCAATTCGAGGAGATCAATACACAGCAAGAAAGTTCATGTGAATCGCTATTAAGGGCAGGAATACTTTGATAAAGGGCGTACATGACATCCAAACTATAGCATGACACAAATTGACCTCAATGTGACACCTTGGGGAAGTATGAGCAAAGGTGCGGAGGCTCTCTCCAAAAGTTCCAAGAACGCCAAGCTTGTGCCTCAAAAACTCCAAGATGCTGTTCCAAAGCACCCTGAGGTTACACTTTGGAGTCTCAAAGATGCCAACACAAGGACAACTTTGATTGAGTCTCGCGAGATTACTGACGAGATACAGGAGGTCGTGCTTGATGACAATCATCCAAACAAAACGATCAAGGTGGGATCCACGCTTCCTGCAGAGCTTAAAGATCACATTATTCATCTTCTCCGTAAATATAAAGAGGTTTTCGCTTGGGGTCCGGAAGACATGCCAGGAATTTCATAATCCCTAATGACAAATAAGTCCAACATTGATCCCAGAGTGAAACCCGTACAACAGAAAAAGCGATCACTAGCACCAAACAGGAACGCAGTTGTCAACGAGGAAGTGAAGAAACTACTTTAGTCTGATATCATCAAAGAGGTATTTTATTCAACTTGTGTTGGTTAAAAAGTCAAATGATAGTTGGCGAATGTGCATCAACTATACTAATCTCAACAAATACTGTCCAAATGACTATTACCCTTGCCAATGATTGATCAAAAAGTCAAAGCCATTTCAAGATGAGGTTTTTATGTTCCTTGATGCCTACAAAGGCTACTACCAGATCTTAATGGACGAAGAAGATGCTGAAAAAATAGCTTTCATCACAAAGATGGGGGTCTTTTGCTACACTAAAATGCCTTTTCATCTAAAGAATATAGGTGCAACTTTCCAGCGCCTAGTTAATCAGGTATTTTCCAATCAAAATGGCAGGAATTTGGAAGTATACGTGGATGACATGGTGATTAAATGACAGAAAAGTGAGAGTGCACCTAAGTATTTGGAAGAAACCTTGCAAACCATGATGAAAGTAGGAATACATCTGAACCCCAAGAAGTGCAACTTTGGGGTAGGATTGGGAAAGTTCCTGGGTTTTATGATTTTCAAAAATGGAATTGAAGTCAATCCTGATAAGATAAAAGCTATTGTAGAGATGGCATCTCCTAGAACTTTAAAAGAGGTCCAGAAGTTGACAGGGTCATTAGCCGCATTGAATAGGTTCCTTTCACGCTCTGCAGATTGGCGTCTTCATTTTGTTCAGACTCTGAGGGAGGCTAAGAACTTCAAATGGACTGAAGATTGTCAAAAGGCTCTTGAGGAATTGAAAAGGCATCTAGCAAGCCTGTCGGCTCTCACGGTACCTCTACGGGGAGAGATTTTATATCTTTATTTGGCATCTTCAAATAATGTTGTCAGCGTGGTGCTCATTTGCGATGTTGACAACGTGCAAAGGCTTGTCTATTATGTCAGTCGCACACTTAAAGGGGCAGAGACAAGATATCTTCCAATTGAGAAGATAGTTATGGCCTTGCTTCATGCTACTTGAAGACTGAGACCTTACTTTCAAACTCACCCCATATGTGTCCTCACCGATCAGCCTATCAAATAGATACTATTCAAACCAGAAGCTTCTGGATGGTTGGCGAAGTGGGTTATTGAGTTGGGGGAACACGACATCCAATATCAACCTCAAACAGCCATAAAAGCACAAACCCTTGCAGATTTTATAGCTAAGACACCTACCTCAAAAACCCAAGAGGCCAACTTCTCACGATCACCCAAAAGCAAAGAGAAAAAAGTGGGCAACCCAAAGGCCTGGGTATTTTATGTAGATGATGTTTCAAACGAAGATGGCAACGGAGCAAGGCTATTACTACAGAGTCCTAAAGAGGTAGAGGTCACATACGCCCTGCGCTTTGATTTTAAGGCAACTAACAAAAAAATTGAGTACAAAACCGTAATTACAGGATTAAAGTTAGCCCAAAAACTAAAAACGAGAGAGGTGTGCACATACAGTGACTCTCAGATTGTCGTCAGTTAGGTCTAAGGCTCCTACAAGGCTAAAGAACCTCAAATGAGCAAGTATTTCGATAAGGTACGCTGTCTCGGTCATTCTTTCGCTAGTTTCAAGATTATGCAAATTCCCAGATCTAAGAACAAAAAGGCTGATGCTCTTAGCAAGTTGGCATCTTCCGCTTTCTCTCATCTGAATAAAAAAGTCTTGGTGGAGATACTCCCCTGCAAAAATACTGAAGAAAAGGCCATGATGGCCATAGATGAGAGAGAGATAATTGGATGACTTCCAATTAGAAGTATATATAGAATGGGGAACTACCGGATGATAAAAACGAGGCAAGAAGACGAAAACTGAAGGCACCTCGCTATGTCATACATGACAGGATCCTTTATAAGATATCATATTTACAGCCTTTGCTTAGGTTTGTTGGGCCTTAATAGGTGAACTACATACTCCAAGAAGTGCACATCGAATTCTGTGGAAGCTACATAAGGCCCCGTATGCTAGCAAAAAAGATAATCCAATAGGGATATTAGTAGTCAACAATGTTCAAAGATGCTAACAACTTCGTGCACAAATGTGTCATGTGCCAGCTTCACGCTCCTATAGTAAGGTGGCCTCAAATGGAAATGATTAACATTCATAGTTCATGGCCTTTCACACAATGGGGAATTGATATCCTTGGACCTTTTCCTGAAGCTCCAAGACGCTTGAAGTTCTTAATACTTGCTATCGACTATTTCACCAAGTGGGTGGAAGTCGAACCCCTGGCTATGATCACTAGAAAGAATGTTTTGAAGCTTGTATGGAGCAAAATCGTCTACAGGTTTGGTATTCCTTATGTGATTATCTCAGATAATAGGAAGTAGTTTGCAAACAATCCCTTTCGATCCTAGTGTGAAGAGTTTCAGATCAAACAGAATTTTACCTCTGTTGTGTATCCACAAGTCAGCAGTCAAGTAAAGGTCACCAACTGCACCATCATACAAGGACTGAAAACTCGGCTGGATAAAGCAAAAGGGGATTGGGTGGAAAATCTCCCAAATGTCCTATGGGCTTACCGTACCATACCTCGAACAGCAATAGACAAAACTCCTTATAGCTTCACATACGGCTCAGAAGCCATGATCTCGACGGAGATCAAAGTTCCAAGTCCTCGAATAATGGCTTTTAATGCTGAAGCCAATGAAAAAGATATCCAACTTAACCTAAATTTGTTGGAAAAATGCAAAGATTTAGCCTCAATCAAAGAAGCTCGATATAAGCAGGATATGTCAAGATACTATAATGAACGGGTGAAGATTAATGAATTTGCCCTAAAAGATTTGGTCTTACGCAAGAACGAAACAAGTTGAGCTCAAAAACTCAGCAAGTTGAAAGCCAATAGAGAAGGACCGTACAAAGTCATCGACGCCTCAAGATCTGGAAGTTATTAGCTAGCCATGATCCCAGTGGAGATCAGAGTTCCAAGTCCCCAAGTAATGGCTTTTAATATTGAAGCTAATGAAGAAGATATTCAATTTAACCTAAATTTGTTGGAAGAGCGCAGAGATTTAGCCTCCGTCAAAGAAGCTCGATATAAGCAGGATATGGCAAGATACTATAATGAACAGGTGAAGATTAATGAATTTGCCCTAAGAGATTTGATCTTACACAAGAACGAAGCAAACCAAGCCCAAAAACTTGGCAAGTTGGAAGCCAATTGGGGAAAACCTTACAAAGTCATCGACGTATCAAGATTTGGAAGTTATTGGCTAGCCATTGGTTGAGTGGAATTTATTACCCCGAGTTTAGCACGTTGGCAATTCAAAACGCTTTTATGTTTAATTATCTTTTTTTGCTGAATAAAATGTTATTTTGCTCTTCTTAAATCGAGTAGCGGGACTATGACTTTCTCTAAACTCGGTTCAAAGTGGTGAAATAGTCTCGCTAAATTTTAAATAGAGAAATTCACATGTAACCTTGGTTTAGTTGAGTTTAGTTGCGAACTCCATAACATCCCATGTAGGTGAGGGGAATGTAAATATCCATATGGGTGTCACAAAAGAACATCCTATGGGGTGAGAAAACAACAAAGAAAATTTTTTTTTATTACATTTCCAAAGTTCCCAAACATCCTAAGGGGTCAGGACCTCCATCTCAAAGTTCCCAAACACTCTAAGGGTAGTGACTTTCGCCTCAAATGTCCACGAACATCCTATGAGGCAGGGATCTTTGCCTCAAAGATCCCAAATATCAGGACCTTTGATTCAAAGACCTCCAATACCCTACAGAGAACAACTTCAATTATTTTATTACATAGCAAAACGTGAACAGAAAACACTGATACTTTTTCTTTCCCCTTCCTCTTTTTTTCTTCATACTTAGTCATCTCTTGCAGATATTTATTAAATGCTGTTTCTTTACCCTTGTATGCAGTAGTGTCTACTTGACCTTGTTAGGCCATAAGCTCCAATTCTTCCAATATTACATCGATGGGATCTCTGTCTGAAGATGCCACTTTTAGACCTACCCTTGTCAGACAAGTTTCCATCTCAGCTATCTTTGGCCTCCAAGTCTTGCACTTGAAATGTAACTCCAAGATCTGCTACTTGTACGGTTTTAGTGCACTGTGGAGATTTTGTACCTCTTGGCTCACCTTATTAACCTCATTGGTTAAGGTGCGGATCATCTCATCCTTGCCTTTAAGCTCAGAGGTAAGCCCTTCAACCTCCACTGAAAGCTTAGCAACCTTTTCTCTATTCGCTTCATTTTCTATAAATATCAAATCCCCTGGTACCTTTCACTACTGTACCATGTCTTCATTAAGACAATGATATCGATACTTTAAGTATACCACATGATCTTGGAGGCTTCACCAGTTACAGTCTGAAGAGCTAGCCTCATTTCGGTTTCCACCAACCTGCATTGAGGTTCCAGCTTTGGCCTGTTTCTTTGAGGCCTCATGATATGATTTCGAGCCAGATGATATGATTTACAATCAGAAAGGCTAGAAACACTTAGAATTGCCTGGGATATGTCTTAGGGAAGCTTAGACTGGGATGGTGTAAACCGCAACCCACTACTTATGAAATAGGTAGGAACTTTGGTATAAAATGCCACAACCAATTACACCAAAAATTGGTTGATAAGTTTGTACGAACACCACAAGTATCCAAGGAGAACTTGATAAGTTCTAAGTTCTTAAAGTACCAAATGAGATAAACTCACAATTTCTATTGCTCAAACTTGTTTTCAAAGTAGTACAAAGATGCCTATTTATAGGCTAAAATAAGTCTTAAAAATAAATAATTAAATTCTAATTACCCTAGTCTAGAATATTAATTTTGACTTTCTAACTTCTTGACTAGACTTTAACAAGACCAATAAAAATTCTGCATTAATTACACATAATTCTAGATGATATGTTGGTTGAAATCAAGGTTTATTTGAAGGGTACATTAACCAAGTGTTGGAATGAGTAGGTTCATGCATCTTGAGTTAACGTCTAGCACTTCATTAAATTCTTCTTTGACTGAATTTTCCAAGGCTGAATTTCATCTTTTAATGCTTCAAAATGGATAATTGACCATGGAATCTGAAGTCTTCAACACTTGACTACATGAATAATTGTTAGCTGGAATTTGGACCAACTTTGGACTAAAATTGATCTTTGACTTGGATAAGATGCACACTTGAACTTAGACCTTCGCTCCATTGAATTGGGTGGGTAGTTGGGGTCAAGTTTGCATCTCTGGCTGCAGAGTTCTCATCTTTGGCTCCAAGTTCACATCTTTGAGTCGAAGGTCGGGAAGTCTGAGCCGTGCATCTGTGAGTCGAAGGTTGGGAAGTCTAAGCTGTGCATCTTTGAGTCGAAGGTTGGGAAGTCAGAGCCGAGTTCACATCATTCCCCTCTTCTTGAGAAGGATTTGTCCTCAAATCTTCAGCACCTATATGATAGAAACTTAAGTCAGAAACATTGAAGACATTGTGAACGTCGTATTCATTCGGTAAATCAAGTCTGTAGGCATTGTCATTGATGTGCTCTAAAACTTGAAAAGGTCCATCTCCTCTTGGTTGCAACTTGGATTTTCGTTGTGTTGGAAGCATTTCTTTCCTCAAGTGCAACCAAACCCAATCTCCCAGTTCAAAGATGAGCTTATGACGCCCTTTGTTGGCTTATTGTTTATATATTTACGTCTTCTCCTCAATGTTGAGTCTTGCCTTCTTATGGATTTACTTCACAAATTTAGCCTTCTTTTTGCCATCTAAATTCAATGTCTCACTCACAGGCACAGGTGTTAAATCCATTGGAGATAATGGATTAAAACCATAAACAATCTCAAAATGAGAAAATTTAGTGGCAGAATGCACATTCCTATTATATGCAAATTTAGATGAGGTAAAAAAACATCCCAAGTCTTAATATTCTTACCAATGATCATCCTTAACAAAGTAGATAAAGTACGATTAACAACTTTAGTTTGGCCATCAGTCTGAGGATGACAAGTAGTAGAAAACAAGAGTTTTGTACCCAATTTCCCTCACAAAGTCTTCCAAAAATAACTCAAAATTTTTTTATCTCAATCGGATACAATGGTTCTCGGCATTCCATGCAAACGAATTACTTCTTTAAAGAACAATTCAACAATTTGTGATGCATCATTCATTTTATTGCATGCAATGAAATACGCCATTTTTGAAAATCTATCAACTACCACAAAAATTGAATCTTTCCCATTTTTAGTTTCTGGTAATCCCAAGACAAAATCCATTGAAAGATCAACCCACGGCTCTTTTAGAATCGGCAAAGGTGTGTAAGCCATTATGTTGGACCTTTGATTTTGCTTTCTTGCAAATAATACAGTCTTCACACAAATTTTCACAACAAGACTTTTCATTTTTGGCCTATAAAAATGTTCTTGCAAAATTGCCAAAGTTTATGCTATGTCAAAGTGTCCTATAAGTCCCCCACCATGTGCTTCCCTAACTAACAATTCACGCATAGAAAACTTAGGAATGCAAAGCTTGGACTCTTTAAATAAATACCATCACGCTTATAAAATTTTTCACATGCTTGGAATACTTGACAAAAATCAGAATCATCACAATATAATCCTTTAATTTGCTCAAAGCCAAGTAATTTAGAATCTAATGAAGTCAATAAGGCATACCTCGTAGAGAGTGCATCGGCTACAACATTCTCTTTACTTTTCTTGTATCGGATGACATACGGAAAGGTCTCAATGAATTCCATCCATCTTGCATGCCTTTTGTTAAGCTTATGTTAACCTTTCAGAAATTTCAATGATTCATGATCAGTGTGGATCACGAATTCTTTAGCCCATAGATAGTGCTGCCATGTCTTCAAGGCTCAGACCAACGCATACAACTCCTTGTCATAAGTCGGATAGTTGAGAGTTGCTCCGCTTAACTTCTCGCTAAAGTATGCCAAGGGTCTTCCTTCTTGCATCAAGACAACGCCTACTCCAACACCTGAAGCATCACACTCAACTTCAAATGTTTTATCAAAATTAGGCAAAGAAAGTAAATGAGCGTTGGTTAATTGAAATTGAAGCTTTTCAAAAGCTTGCTCCTGCTCTTCTTCCCATTTGAATCCCAAATTCTTCTTGATGACTTCAATTAATGGTGTAGCCAAGCGACTAAAATTTTTTACACATCTTCTATAGAAACTTGCGAGACCATGGAAGCTTTCCTGAATTGCCTTTACTTTTTCCATGTCAACTAAGATACCATTAGCACTTACAATATAACCAAGAAAATTTACTTCATAAGTGCAAAAGGTACATTTCTTCAAATTGGTATAAAGCTTTTCCTCCTTGAGCACACTTAACACACATGTTTGATGTTCAAGATGATCATTCAAACTTCTTGAATATGGACAACCACAAATGTTTCAATGAATTTTCTCAAAACATGATTCATCAAGTGCATAAAAGTGCTTGGTGCGTTAGTTAAGCCGAAAGGCATTACTAACCATTCATACAAACCATGTTTTATTTTAAAAGTAGTTTTTCATTCATCACCTATTTTCATCCTAATTTGATGGTAACCACTTTTCAAATCAATTTTGTAAAACACAATTGAACCATAATTAATCAAGTAAATCGTCTAATCGAGGAATTGGATGGCGATATTTTACCGTCATGTTGTTCACGGCTAACAGTCTATGCACATCCTTCACAACCCATCTTTCTTTGGTACCAATAGGATTAGTACAACACACGGACTCAAGCTTTTCCGAACCTAACCTTTGTTCAACAAGTATTCAACTTGTTTTTGAAGTTCTTTAGTCTTTTTGGGACTCATCCTATAAGCAGGTTTATTTAGAATGGAAGCGCCTGGGATGAAGTCAATTTGGTGTTCAATACCACAAATTGGTGGCAATCCCTTTGGAACTTCTTTTGGAAATATATGTTCAAAGTCATGCAAAATAGATACAATACTGCTCGGTAGTTCACCGGCCAAGTCGTTAGTACTCAAATGAGCCTCTTTAAACAAAATCAGTACAAAAGGAAGTTGAGAATTTAAAGCACTTCGGATCTTTTTTTTTTGGCAAACACACATAATTTTTCTTCTTTTTCACTCAGAATGAATGCTTCTTTTCTCTCATTTTTCTTTTCAATCTTTGTTTTGCCGCTTAATTATTTTTCATTTTTTTCTCTT
This sequence comes from Gynochthodes officinalis, assembly GCA_020080225.1. NCBI lineage: Eukaryota > Viridiplantae > Streptophyta > Magnoliopsida > Gentianales > Rubiaceae > Gynochthodes > Gynochthodes officinalis. The sequence goes on along the minus strand of CM034625.1, from coordinate 28,349,580 downwards.
TCTCTTTCTTCTGCTTACTTTTTTTTGCATCTTCTTGTAGTCTCACTTGATCTACATAGATTTGATTAGGACTCATAGGCACAAGAGTTACATTTCTTTGATTATGAACAAAAGAGTACTTGTTAGTAAAACCATCATGTCAGACTCGTTTGTCATATTGCCATGGCCTTCCCAACAACAAATGGCTTGCTTGCATGGGAACCACATCACAAATTACCTCGTCCTCATACTTCCCAATGCGAAATAGCACGTTCACTTGTTTGGAAACTCGGACTTCTCCACAATCATTAAGCTATTGGAGCTTGTATGGCTTCGGATGCTTGATGATTGACAAACCTAACTTTTCAACCATGGAGATACTAGCCACATTAGTACAACTCCCACCATCAATTATGACACTACAAACCTTTCCATTAACTTAGCATCGGGTGTGGAAAATGTTCTCTCTTTGTGCCGCTTCGTCCTCCATGACTTGCATGCTAAGAACTCGCCTCGTAACCAATAGCTCACCTTGGACTAGCTCCTTCTCATTCGATTCGACAAGAGTTGGCATGGAGTCAGATTCATCTTCATCTTTCGTCTCGTACTTTCCATCATCCCTTATGATTATTGCAAGCTTGTTCGGACATTGGCTTGCAATGTGACCCCTGCATTGACATTTAAAACATCTAATGTCACGAGTTCGAGAGGTAGAAGGATCATTGTTACCTTTCGAAGTCGTCTCATTTGGAGTCATCTTAGCTGACTTCAAGGAAGTCGTAGGTCGTTTTTCCTTCTTTGGAGTACTCGTCTTCCAAGTACTTTGACGCACACTACCTCCTTTTTTGAGTTGTTGCTCTACTTTGATAGCCGTATGTACCATATCCTGTAACTCCACATAATGGTACATTTCAACTCAGTCTTGAATGTCTCGACTCAATCCATTCAGGAATCTAGCCATGGTGGCTTCTCGATCTTCTTCTACATTAGCTCTTATCATCGCAACCTCAATTTCTTTGAAATAATCTTCCACGCTTTGGCTTCCTTACTTAAGCCCTTGAAGCTTATTGTAGAGGTCTCGGTAATAGTAACTAGGCTCAAATCTCTTACGCATGATTGCTTTCATTTCTTCCCAAGTTTCAACAGATCTTTCACCATTTGTTCTCCTACTTTGCACCAATTGATCCCACCATGTTAGTGCATAATCAGAAAACTCAATGACAGCAAGTTTTACCTTTTTGAAGCCAGAGTATTGGTGACAATCAAACACAAACTCCATATTTTTCTCCCACTCAATGTAAGCCTCTGGGTCGGATCTGCCATGAAAATGAGGAATTTTCATCCTGATGGCATAAAGAATGTTATCTTCTTTTTGTCTCCTCCAAGTTGGTCTTCTAGTGTGCCCAACAGATTCCTTATCAAACTCATCATCTACTTCATTAAACTCTTCATCTTCCACCCCTTGTGTTTTACACCTTCTTTGGATGTTGGAGGTGTGTGAAGGAGCCATTTGAGATTCCGCCTCCAATTGAACAATTCTTTCATGCAAGGGTTCAAGTTTTTACCTCAGTAATCTTTTCATTTCTCCCATCAAGGCTTCAATTTGTAAGTTTTGTGGATGATTTTCCTCATTGGAATGGTGAGACATTTCTGAGTCATGGTTGAAAAGTTAGGTTTACCAATCATCAAGCATCTAAAGCCTTACAAGCTTCAATGGCTTAGTGATTGCGGAGAAGTTCACGTTTCCAAGCAAGTAAAGGTGCCACTTCACATTGGGAAATATGAAGATGACGTGATTTGTGATGTGGTTTCCTTGCAAGCAAGCCATTTGTTGTTGGGAAGGCCATGGCAATATGACAGACAAGTCCGACATGAAGGTTTCACTAACAAATATTCTTTTATTTATAATCAGAAGAATTTAACTCTTGTGCCTATGAGTCCTAATCAAATCTATGAAGATCAAGTGAGGTTACAAGAAGATGCAAAAAAAAAAAAGTAAGCAGAAGAAATAAGAAGAGAAAAAGAAAAATGAAAAGAGTTGAGCAGCAAAACAAAGATTGAAAAGAAAAAGGAGAGAAAAGAAGCATTCATTCTGAGTCAAAGAGAAGAAAAATTATGTGTGTTTGCAAAAAAAAAAAAAAAAAAGATCCGAAGTGCTTTAAATTCTCAACTTCCTTTTGTGCTGATTTTGTTTAAATAGGCTCATTTGAGTACTAACAACTTGGCCAGTGAACTACCGGGCAGTATTGTGTCTATTTTGCAAGACTTTGAACATATATTTCCAAGAGAAATTCCGAAGGGATTGCCACCAATTTGTGGTATTGAACACCAAATTGACATCGTCACAGGTGCTTCCATTCCAAATAAACCTGATTATCGGATGAGTCCTAAAGAGACTAAAGAACTTCAAAGACAAGTTGAATATTTGTTGAACAAAGGTTGGGTTCGGGAAAGCATGAGTTCGTGTGCTGTACCAGTCCTATTGGTACCAAAGAAAGTGGGTTGTGGAGGATGTGCATAAATTGTCAAGCCGTGAACAACATAACGGTAAAATATCACCATCTGATTCCTCAATTAGACGATTTACTTGATGAATTATGTGGTTCATTTGTGTTTTCCAAAATTGATTTGAAAGTGGTTACCATTAGATTACAATGGAAATAGGTGATGAATGGAAAACTGCTTTTAAAACATAACATGGATTGTATGAATGTTTAGAAATGCCTTTCGGCTTAACTAACACACGAAGCACTTTTATGCACTTAATGAATCATGTTTTGAGAAAATTCATTAGAAAATTTGTGGTTGTTTATTTTGATGACATTGATGACATTTTCTACAATACATGGAAAGGTAAATCATAAGACATGCTCGATTTAGGTTGGTCGAGATGCTAGAAAAATACACAGTAAAAAAATCGTTGGACCTAATTGCTCAAAAAACACACAGTGGATAGTTGACAATTGACAGACTATCTGGACCTAGTGCTCAAGATAGGCTCGATTACATGCTCGAAAACCGCACAGTTTACATACTTTCTAGACCTAGTGCTTGAGACAAACTCAACTACGTGATCAAAATCACACACTATACATACTCTCTGGACAAAGTGCTCGAGACACACTCGACTAAGTGCTCGAAAACCACTTAGCTGACAAACTCTCTAGAATTAGTGCTCAATAAATGCTCGACCTTATCTTGAGCAACACTTTAAACAGACTATTTGGAACTTGTGCTCGAGATATGCTTGACTAAGTGCCCGAAAACCTTGAAGTACACTAAACTGGAACTAGTGCTAGAAAAATGCAAAAGATAGTATATTGGACGTAATGCGTGCTTGAAATAAAAAAGAAAACACTCTATTGGGCGTGATGCTAAAGTAATTAGCAAACATTAGGTAATAGACAATTCATATCTCCCCACTGATTGTTCCTTTGTCCCACACCTATTTTCTTTCTTGGTCAACACTGTGTGTTTTCACTCCTCTCCAACTGAACATCCTGGGCTTGCATCCAAAGGTTTCAACCTTATACACTAACAAGAAACGCTCCAAATTCGGCATTAGCTCATATGCGAACACTTGAGATTCATAAAAATAAAAAGAGCATAATTAATTCTATGAACTTAGAGCATAAAGAAAATTAAATTTTAACACACGTTTGAAATCCTTACCCCTAAAGCAACGGGAAATTAACCAACAGTGTACGTTTTGTTTTCTGGATCCTTGGATTGCTTCAAGGCATTAATCATTGACTTTCTAGCACTATCAACCATGGCCCTATAAGATAATTTGACCCAAAGCATTTCATCAAACTACCTTCAATTACAGGCCAAGTGAACCACTTTGTCATCTACTCTACTTTTCTTTTGTTCCCCATTGATGGATGTGTATAGCAGCAACAGTGTCATGGACACAACCTCATTATCTGAAAAGCTTGCGTCTATACCATTGTAAGCCCTGAAAACATCATTGTATGTGGTTTCATGCTTGCTACTTTGGGGTTTCTGGTACTTGGTTATGACAAAAGAACCATCAGGTGCCTGAAATTTGGCATATTCACTATCGTAGTCTCCCATGAGACCCGTAATGAATGCAAACTCCCCCTTGCCAAATTTCACATTCTTACCCGCAAAATTGTAGTACATGCTATTATCAACCTAGACTTCTCATCTAGCTTAAGTTGCCTCAACAACACACTGTGTACACCAAACAAGTTTTTGGAAATTACTTACCAATATGATTCTTATTTTGCATAATAGCAGAGCATTCTTCAGTGAGGTTGACAGTCTCAGAATCCTCTAACTTCCTCTTGTTTGCCAAGATTTCCTTTAAAAACTTTGCATAGCTCGGCATTCGAACAAAAAACATTCTATGTGATAGGATATGCATAATTTTAATGTTTTCGAACCTATGGGCAATTACATCAAACATCACACAAAACCATATCGCAATCATATTTCTTCTAAAATCCATAATCAATATGCAGGTTAATCAGTAAAGCATCTCTTATGAATGTCAGGTTTATGCCCGCCGCTATAGCAAATACTAAGATTAAAATTTCTAGGCAAATTTCCACTAATCTTGTTCCTGTTTGTCAGCTTTTGCATTTTTTTCTCTATAGCGGTGAACTTTTTGCTTGAAGACACCGAAGCTCCTCACGTGCATGCCATTGATGCAAACGATAGATGATAGATGATAATGGAATGTGTGAAATGAGAATTGTGAATCGATGAAAAATGAAGAAGAATTGGCAGGGAAATTCGAAAAGGCACGATGAAGTGGAAGAATGAAGTGAAGAAGAATTGAACAATACTTTAGGCACGATAGTTATCATTTTTGGTAAATAGATGGCATTTAGATCTTTTCACGTGGTCAAACTACGTTGACCTACTATTTTAGCATGAAATTTTTAAGAGCTACTATATTTCATTAAGGCATGTGAAAAGGTACTATTTTTGCAAATTTCCCCCAAATTATCCTGAAGGTGCGTGTGTTTGGTTCTTCATTAAAATTAGAAATGTTTTAAAGCTAGAGAAATTTTTTTGTTATTATATTTAATTAAATTTTATGATTTTTTTCTTTTATTCCATTTTATTTATAATGACTATTTTATAATTTTAAACTAAAAATTTATATAAAATATATTTAATTTTAAATAAATTCCAATTCTAATTGAGAATCAGACGGAGCTTGAGTAAATTATTCTACTTATTATGTCAAAAGAATTTTAGTACAATTCCATATAAAGAAAAAGTCCCGCTTGTGCAATCAGAATTTGGAAATTTTGCCCCCAGGGGCATATGCGAGTTGGTAAGCTTGGGTTGACACGGGGAGAAAATCTTCCAGCAACATAGGTTCAAACCTCGCGTGGGGCAGATTTTCCACTGAAATAATGTGAAGGTCTGTTTTGGGGTTTAGTCTATTAGCTCTCTCCCTCAGGCCTATGCCAACTCGTGCACATCTCTCGATTTACATCCGGCTGGCTAAGGGGCCTCTGGCACAGGTGGGAGAGTTTCACCTTCGCAAGGAGACTTTCTCCTAAAAACAAAGAATTTGGAACTTTCCTCTTACTTTGAAAAACTCCATGCTACTAGGAAAATAAGGGAGAGTAAATTAGAACACTCCATTTTTTATTGACTTGGTCTTTTGTACATGTTTTCACATTGAACCACCAACAATATTTAACCGTTTCGGAAACCGTTTAAAAATACTATTATTAGATGGGGTTTTCATGAATGGGTTTAAAGATAATATTGTTCTATGTGTTTGAAAAAGACAAGAAATGGGTAATTTGGCCATTTTTAGATTGTGATTTATTTGAAAATTTTTGTATTGAAATGTGTGAAAATTTTAGTGGGAATTTTTAAATAAGAAAAGTATTTTAGATCGAAAATAAAAAGTGTATTGGAAGATAAATAAAATTTAAATTATGTGAGAATAATTTGAGAAAGAAAATTGAATTTTAAATATAAATTTTGAAATGAGATAAAATGTGTTTATATGTTTTATTTTTGTTCAAAAAAACTTAACTCTTTATAAATGAACACAATCCAAATGTATTTTTGATGAATATTAAAATTATCTTTTATTTTTAACAATAAATTTAATAAAATTTCATCCCTTTTAATAATTTTGTTTTCGGTGACAACCTTAAACCAAATTTTCTCTCTTTCTTTCTTTTTTTCTTTTTTTGTTTTGGCAAATATGGGCTCTTTTTGGGCCAACTTTTGGATATGTGTCAAGAACCAAGCCCAAAAGGGTGGATTTGGGCTGGAAGCAGACGTGCACGGCCGAAATGGAAATAAAAAGAACAAGGATGAAGTCATTCCATTTAAGGAAGGGGGGAAAACGAAAAAGAAAGCAACAAATAGAATTAGGAGCTATTATGATCCAATGGTCACAGATGAGTCTTGATGCTGAAGATAGGAAGTTATAAATAGTAGAGTGAGCTAAAGAAGGAGCATGTGTGTAGTGTGATCATTTTTCTTCCCGAATTTCTGATTTCTTACCCCAATTTCTTCTTCTTTTTTTTTCTATACTTATTTCCTCCTCAATTTGGACTCTATTTTTTCTTTGTGACAATTTGGTATCAGAGCTTGAGAGCCTTGGACCAAAATCAATGGCTGAATCCACCAAATTTAGAACATTGGAGGACCAAATGAAGAAGCAAGAAGTATCCCAGTTGAGAATTCAAGAATTATTGGAAGGACTGCTAAAAACTCAACAGGCTATGGATGCAAAAATCAAGGTCAATGATAAGAAAAATGAAGACAAGATATATGGTCTGGAAGGTAAGATGTTGGCACTAATGAAGATGGTGTATAACAAGGAGAATGAAGGAGAGCTAGAGAGTGGGCAGAGTGTTGATAAAACTCCTTTGCTTCCAACTCTAATTTAGAAGCCAGGGAGGAGGTGAAATCAAGTTTGTGGTCAGATTGAGGGCCTAGGAGTTAGTGGACTACTCACCCCAAGATTGAATTACCTATGTTTAGTGGGGAAGCACCTAGGAAGTGGCTGAGAAAGTGCCAAACATACTTCATCATATATCAAACTCCTTATTCCCAAAGGATGAATGTGGTGGAGATGTACTTGGAGGGGAAGGCAAAAATCTGGTATCAAAGTATTAAGCTAACAAAATGCCAAATCACTTGGGATGAATTCTCAAATGCTGTCACAAAGAGATTTGCATATCAATTTTTTATGGATGAGATAGAGGAGTTCAATAAGCTAAAATAGGAAGGAACTGTCAGGGAGTATTAGAAGAGTTTTGAGGAGCTCAGATCACTAATGTTAATTAGAGATCCCACTTGTCAAAAGCTTATTTCATCTATAGCTTCATTAGTGGAGTCAAGGATAAGATCAAGCCAATGATGAGATCATTGAAGTCTTCATCTCTTTTATAGGCCTTTGAGATAGCCGAAGTGCAAGAACAATCATTAGAAGTAATGAACAAACACTATAAATTTGTAGCAAGGAGTGTGACAAAAGGACCCAAGGGGAGTATGAGCAATGAAGCTAATAGGAAAAGGGGAATTAAGTAAACAAAGAAAAATGAGGACTTGGGAGACTCCAGGAAGATAACACCACAAAAGATCCAATATAGAAGAAACAACCATCTATGCTTCAAGTATGGGGACAAATACCAATATTTTGGGGATCAATGAAAGTTTGGAAGTCTGAATTTTATAGTGGTGGAAAAAGAAGATGATTTTGAGGGCATAATTGGTGAGCAAGATGAGCAGATAGGAAATCCTAGCGTTCACACGGAGGTACCTCTTTTTCCTTTAAATGCATCTCTTAAGAGAAAAACCAAAAGTTTGCAAGGCATGATCAAAGGAAAAGTGGTTAATATACTTGCTGATACTGAAAGTTCACATTCATTCATCAATCCAACAATATTAGAGAGGCTTAATTTGAATTGAAAAAACATTGAACCATTAGTAGTAGTCATTGCTTATGGTACTTCAGTGGTTAGTCATACTATATATCATGGAGTTAAATGGGAAATTCAGACTTATGGTTTTCAATTTGATCTAAGAATGTAGAACATAGGAGAATGGGATGTTATTTTAGGAGTAGATCAGATGTATCAATACAATCCAATTTCCTTTTATTTTAAATAGCTCCAAATAAGTTTATCTACTGATAAGGAGACTATATTGCTGGAAGTATCAGTGGAGTTTCCTAAGATTAAACTTATGAATAGGAAGGCGGTGAGGAAATGCAAAAATGAGGAGCTACTGATTAGTTCAGTATGCCAAGTTACTTCAGAACATTCTGAATCTGAAGACTCAAGCACATTGCCTAATGAATTCTCTAAGTTACTCTGCCAGTTTCCTAATGACTTTGAGACCCCATCTAGGTTACCCCTTGAAAGAAAACTTGACCATGAAATACCCCTCAAACCAACCCTATAAGATTAAGCTCTATGGATACCCACATTTTCATAAAAATGAAATAGAAAGGCAGGTGACTGAAATTCTTCAGGGGCTGTTTGGTTGGGGGAATGATAGGATTCATTCTGCTATTTGGTGCTTGGTTGGAAAAAAAAAAAGGAATAGAATTCAATAATGATTATGGAAAATTGGGTAATCATTGATTACCTATCTATCCCCTATAATCATTGATTACCTAAAACATAGTAATCATTTTTATTCTATTATTTCAATTTTACCCTCAATACTAAACCATCATCATTTTTGTCACTTTATTTTCTCTTTCTTCATTTTCTCACTCCATTTCCTTTCTCATCATTTTTTTCACACTTCTTTCTCTTTCATCATTTCTCATTCTACTTTCTCTCTCATCATTTTTCTCACTCTTTTTTCCCTCTCATCATTTTCTCACACTTCCTTCTCTCGCATTATTTTTATTATTTTATTTTCTCTTTCATCATTTTCTCATTCTTCTTTCTATCTTATCATTTTTCTCACTCTACTTTCTCTGTCATCATTTTTCTCCCTCTACTTTCTCTGCTATCATTTTCTCACTCTTTTTTCTCTCTCATAAATTTTCTCCCATATTTTCTAACTCTTCTTTCTTTCTCATCATTTTTCTCCTGCTAATTTTTTTTTCATCATTTTCTCACTCTTCTTTCTTCTCATCATTTTCTCACTCCACTTTTTCACTCCACTTTCTCTTTCATCATTTTTCTCACTCTTCTTTTTCTCTCATAATTTTTCTCACTCTTCTTTTTCTCTCATCATTTTTTTCACTCTTCTTTCTCTCTTATCATTTTTCTCACTCTTCTTTCTCTCTCATAAATTTTCTCCCTCTACTTTGTCTCCCATCATTTTCTCACTCCTTTTTCTCTCTCATAAATTTTCTCCCTCTACTTTATCTCTCTTCATTTTCTCACTCTTCTTTTTTCTCATTAATAGGATTTATTCCGTTATTTGGTGTTTGGTCGAAAAAAAAAAGAATAGAATTCTGTACTAATTGTAGAAAACTAGGTAATCGTTAATTACCTACCTCTCCCCCATAATCATTGATTACCTAAAACTTAGTAATTATTTTTATTCTGTTATTTCAATTTAACCCTCAATACTAAACCATCATCATTTTTTTCACTCTACTTTCACTCCTATTTCTATCTCATCATTTTCTCACTGTACTTTCTCTCTCATCATTTTCTCACTCTTCTTTCTCTCTCATAATTTTTGTCCCCCTACTTCTCTCTCATCATTTTCTCAATCTTCTTTATCTCTTATCATATTCTCACTCCACTTTGTCTCTCATCATTTTCTCAATCTACTTTCTCTTGCGTTATTTTTCTCACTCTTCTTTCTCTCTCATGATTGTTCTCTCTACTTTCTCTCACATTTTCTCACACTTCTTTCTCTGTCATAATTTTCTCACTCTTCTTTCTCTCTCATCATTTTCTCACTCTTCTTTCTCTCTCATCATTTTCTCACACTACTTTCTCTCTCATAATTTTTTCTCTCTTCTTTCTCAGTCATTATTTTCTCACTTTTCTTTTTCTCTGATCATATATATTTAGTTATATTTATTAATAAGGGTAAAATTTGAATTTTGAATAATTCCTATTCCCATAATTAAATTGAATCAAACACCATCATTCATATTGATATCCATCATAGAGTTTGATGCAAACACTACCAATGCAATAAGAATTTCCTTTGTAATTGACCACCTAAATAAATCCAATTATGATTTTCATTGAATAATTCCAACCAAGCACTCCCTCGTAATGGAATTGTGAAACCAGAACCAATCCATTTGCATACTTGGTACTACTAATAAGAAAAAAAATATGAATCATGGCGTTTCTGTGTAAACTATAGACATTTAAACACTATAACCACTAAAGAAGGGTATCCCATACACATATTGAGGAACTTTTTGCTGAGTTATTTGGATCAAAAGTTTAAAAGATAGACTTGAAATCAAATTATCATCAGGTAAGAGTTAAACCTTAAGATGTGCATAAGATTTATAATGACAGCCTAGAAAAACATTTAGAACATTTGGAAACTATCTTAGTAACCATGAGAAGTCATCAACTATTTGCCAAAAGAAGCAAATGTACTTTTGTCTAGAACAAAATTGAGTACTTGGGGCACTTAATATCTCAAAGGTGGAAATGAATGGAGCTAAGGTGAAGCATATGCTAAATTGGCCTATGCCAAAACATGTAAAAGCATTGTGGGGCTTTTTAGGACTGACAAGATATTATAGGAGGCTTATAAAATGCTATGGATTGCTTGCTAAACCTTTAACTAATTTACTAAAGAAGTGATAGGATTTAATTTGTTACCATTTAATAGGAGCAAAATTATGATGTTAATGCTCTATTTGGTATGAAATTGGCTAATTTAAAGTGTTTTTGTCCCAGGAGTAAAGTTGATGGACTAAGGCGAAAAGATGGAATTTAATGGAGATTTAGATGATTTTTGGAGAAGCACTTTTGGAGCCAAAACAGAAGACTATTTTGGATTAAGCTTGCCCACGCTTTAAAGGATGAAGTCTTGGAGGTGAAACTCAAAAAAATGCACGTGACCACGTCTTGAACTGAGATAAAGAACCGATGAGCTGAAATTGCAAGATTTGAATTTGTCTGTTGATTTCAACTTTTGTAATTCAAGTTAGAATGGATTGGATGACATTTGTTAGGATTAGATAGGATTAGATAGGATAGGATGGTTGGCTGGATAATTAGTTAGGAATTTAAGGTTTAAAGACTTAGGATTTGTTGGAGAGATTTTAGGAAGTCTTTAGGGAGGTTGTTAGAGAAGAAGGCTATAAATAGGAGGGTTAGTGAACTTGGAAGACATAAGTCTTTTCTTAAATTTTCTGCAGAATTTTCCCTTTCTTTTGTACTTCTCTTTCTTTTTAAAATAAATTTAGAATAGTTTTGCTACCATGAGTGGCTAAACTACTTCCTTTCCGTTCCAATGGGTGTTGATGCCAATATATTTAGTGAGGTTTTGTTCATAGTTTCATAATCTTTTGCATTCAAGTAATCATTATTTCTTGCATTCTATTTTTATGGATTTTGAATGATAAATAAATTGACAACTTATTTTCATTTTTCTTCCTATAGCTATCTATTTGTTCTTGATCCGTAATTGTCCGGAACAATTAGTACAAGTAGCATTTAAATCTTTTTGCGTGTGTAAAGTGACAGTAATCATGCATTTATGATTTAAAGGGAAGTAATGATACAAAGATTTTCAATTGTAGCTATCTCAATTGTTGGTTTTTGTTTTAACTGTTTTCAATGTTCTTAGTGCTACTATCAAATGATATGGAACGCTATCACCCCCAGTCATTTGTTAGTAAGGTTTGTTGTGAATGCTAGGTTCAAACAAATAGAATAGGAAAACTCAAAATTTTGTCATGGCTATCCTGCGAAATTTTCGGTTAAATGGTTGAATGAAAAAGTGTCTTTAGAATCCTATGATCTAGATATATTCGGTACAACTACACTTCCTTGGATCGGAATTTGGTAAGATTGAAGTATTTCTTTTACATATTTCTAGTAATTTCTAACTACACTTCCTTTATTTATTACTCTTAGAATTGGTATTAACCTTCTTCTTTTCTTTTATTTCCTTTTCATCTCAAGTGCTAAAAACCCCCCTCAACACATAGCTCCTCGTGGGATTTGAACTGGTCCACTACTACTACAATCCAATTGTAGTTAGTTGAAGATCTGAATTAATTTTGGGGGCTTCGACAACCTGACCAAGAAGGAAGGGGGATTTCAGTGAAATGAAAAGACTATAGCAACATTCAATAAGCTGAAAATAAATATGAGCACAAGACCAGTTTTGAAGCTACCTAATTTTACTAAGGCATTTATAGTGAAGACTAATGCTTGCAACACTGGAATTGGAGCTGTGCTTATGCAAAAGGGATAGCTTTTTGCATATCTCAGTAAGGCCTTAAGCAAAAAGAACATGGGACTTTAGTGCATGAAACTAACTTTTGGCAATTGTAATAGCTATCACTAAGTGAAAACAGTTTTTGATAGGCTCTCACTTCATAATCGGGATAGATCATCAGAGTTCAAAGTTCTTGGATCACAAGTTGACTACCACTATGTAGCATAACTATTTTGCAAAATTGTCAGAGTTAGACTATGAGATACAGTGTAGAAAAGGAAAAGGAAAAGACAATGTGGTAGCAAATGCTCTTTCAATGATGGATAGAAGTGGAGATAAAAAGGAAGGAAAAAAGGAGATCATGGCTATTTCAACTGTGCAGCCTCAGTGAATGCAAGATGTGGTTAGAAGTTATAAAGATGATCAGGTTTGAAAGGATCTTATTGCTTATTTGGCCCTTTAGCCCTAAAGCATACTTGATTACAAGTATGACGAAGGCATCATAAGGTATAAGAACAAGATTTATATTGGTAACAGTCAAGGAATTAGGTAGCAGATTATGAAAGCATTGCGTGGAAGCCTTTGGGGGACATTCAGGTCAGTTGGCCAGTATTCACAAGATCAGCTCAATCTTCTATTGGCCATTAATGAAACAAGATATTATACAATTTGTGCAAATGTGTGATAGGTGTCAGAAGAGTAAGCATGAGAATGTCTTTATTCCATGCAGTAAGACTGATAATGTTTCCCATATTGCTTCACTTTTCTTTAGTGAGGTTGTGAGATTACGGGGTTTACCTTTGTCCATAGTTTTTGATAGAGATGTGAAATTCATGAGTTATTTTTCGAAAACTCTCTAGAAAAAGCTTAATACCACACTTTGGTTTTCTACTGCTTATCACCTACAGACCGATGGTTAGACTAAGGTTGTTAATAGAAGTCTAGGTGATTTGATACGGTGTCTTATAGGTGATCATGTGTCCACTTGGGATAGAGTTTTACCTATGGCTGAGTTTGCATATAATAGCTTAGTTAATCGTTCGACTAGGGTGAGTCCTTTCCAGGCTTACACTGGTTATCAACCTAGGAAACCTATTGATTTGGTTTCTCTTCTCCCTGTATATAGGACTAGCGTGTCTGCAGAGTCTTTTGCACAGCACATTTATGATTTGTATGCTGAGATAAGACAGAAAATTAATTTAAGCAATGAAAATTATAAGTCTGTTGCAGATGTTCATCGCAGGTATCAAGAGTTTAATGAGAATGATCAAGTGATGTTGCGACATCGTGCTGAGAGGTTTCCTCCTGGCATATGGAAGAAACCAAAATTCAAATTATAGCTCAAACTCACACAAATTACACCTAAACCTCACTTAATCAATTGTAGTAAAGCTTAGGATCATTCACAAAACAAAATTTAAGTGCAACTAATTATTTGCTATCCGTTAACTAATGCAATGATTTAGAAAGTGACATTTAACTAACTAAAACAAGGAAATAAACACACATCTTAACTACTCATTGAAATTATAGAATGAGGAATCTCAACTCTAATGCACAATTCTAGCCCTAGATGTTTTAGCCAACTACTTCACATTCCCTAGTTCAAGTGTTTAATCTAAGAGAACCACCTATTTTTCTCTCCATCTCTCTTTCGGTCTCAATGGAATTAAAGAATAGAAGATATATGGTAGTTGTTTCTTTTCTCAAACACCTAAATCTAAAGAATGTTAGGTAGTTTTTCCTACTTTTGGTCCAAATTCATGTATATTCTAAAACACGAACACACACTAAATGTTACAATTCAATGCATGCTAATCATTAAATACAAGTAGGAAAACTTCGGAATCAAAATAAACCTAATCCATACATCAAACACCAAGAATCACCCAATATAAATTAGCCTAAGCCAAAGCAAATCCAAAGATTGAAGTGTTGAAGAGCCACAAAATGCCAAACCCTAGCCTCTTGGAAAATCCCTCAAGATTGGGGAAAATGTGCAAATAAACAAAAAGCAAAATACAAATGTTATAATTTGAAAAACTTTATTCATGAAAGTTTTCATCTTCCCATAGGATTTTGAATCATCTCATTTGGACGTCTGAGTCAAGAGTTATGAGCTCTGGAAGATGGCTGATTTTCGTTCTTCATGAAAGTTTTAGCTCTATTCCTCATATTTCCATAGCATCTTTAATCACCTCATTTGGACATTCTCATCAAACGTTATGAACTCCCAATAAAAGATGAGAATCACAAATATAATGTGATTTCTCTAATAAACATGGCATATCTCAATAAAATCTATGTAAAAGCGTGAAAAACACATATCTAAGTTTATGAATATTTGATTCTCATCAGCATGCTAAGAGGATGAGTCCATTTTGAATTCGAATGAAGGTTAGTGCTAATGCATATGAGTTGGATTTTCCCAGTAATATGGGTATTGGTCCTGTATTCAATATTGAAGATCTCACTCCGTATCGTGGACCTTCCGTTGATCCCTTTTTTACTTCCTCATCAGTCTCTCCTACACTTTTTAGCCCCATTGAGCCAATGTCTTTACCTTCATTACCTGTTCCACCTGCACCTCCTTTTATATCTTCACAACAAAAAGTAGAGGTAATTGAGGATGTTTTGGATGAGAGGTTTGTACCGACCAGGCGAGGTGGTTGTCGATAGTATTTGGTTAAGTGGCGAAACAAACCACTAGATGATTGCACTTGGCTTAGTGCTACAGAGTTCTGTAAGATTGATCCTACCCTATTGGAGAGCTATACAGCTTTTACGTCGTCAGGAGTGACGTATTCGCAGCCGAGGAGAAATGATGGGGATCAATTTTAGTTATTAAATTACTTTTTAATTGTGTTGCTTATTTTAATAAAGCCCAATAGTTAATGGGCTTAATTTCATTAGGGTTTTAGTTTTATGTTTTAGTTGGTATTAGGGTTTCTTATACCTCTATAAATATTGATGTAATCCCCTACTTTAGGGTTAGACGTTGATTATCGATATTAAGAATTCCCTTTGATTGTGGCTATCTCTTACTCTTCTGCGATTAAGGATCCTAGGGGTAATGAATTTTCTGCAATTAAATCACCCTAATTTGTTTTCTTGTTATTGTTCTTCATCAATTACTTGTCCTACATGTACTTTATCCTGGACTACTGCAACCTCTCCCTATTCCTGATAGAATTTGAACTCATATCAACCTTGATTTTGTAGAAAGTCTGCCCCTATCTGAAGGTCATGACACTATATTAGTGGTGGTAGATAAACTGTCAAAATGGGGTAGTTTGTGGCACTTACACACCTATTCTCAGCAAAAGAGGTAGCTACTGCATTCATGGAGAATATCTTCAAGTTACATGATGTGTCGGTCACTATAACTTCTGATAGAGATAGATTTTTCACTAGCACATTGTGGAAAGAGTTTTTTAAGCTGCTGGGAACCACATTTTAATATAGTACAGTTTATCACCCTCAGATAGATGGCCAGAGTGAGAAGGTAATACAATGTCTGGAAACTTATTTCAGACAAGCCTCACAGTTGGAAACAATAGTTGACTTTAGCAGAATGGTAATACAACACCAACTTCTCAACAGAAGTCAAAATGACCTCTTGAAGCATGTTATGGCCGCAAACTAGCTTAGCTACCTTTGGGATGTTTTTGTGATTCTATAGCCCCTACTACCAGTAAGTTAGTGAAGAAAAGGCAAGCTATCATTCAACTACTAAATGATCATCTACAATAGGCACAAAAAAGGATGAAAGAGTTTGTTGATAAGCATAGGACAAAAAGGGAGTTTAATGTGGGTGATATGGTATGTCAAGTTACAACCATACAGACAACAATCCATAGAACTGAGAAGGAAATTGAAGCTATCTTCAAACTTCTTTGGATCTTTTTCCTATGATAGAAAGAAGTGGTGTTGTATCCTACAAACTTTAGCTGCCTACAAGAGCTAGGATCCATCCAGTATTCCATCTGTCAAAGTTAAAGAAGAGAATCAGAGAAGATTAGATAGTAATGGCAACATTACCACAGCTAGATGATGATGATGAAGTGCTTGTTTATCATGAAGCTATACTTAAGTGTAGAATGATCAGAAGAAATGAGCAGTCATTGGCAAAAGTGCTGATTCGATGGCTGAATCTTGAATTGGAGGAAGCAACATGGGAGGATGCAGACTTCATTATAGCTCAATTTTCAGATTTTGATCTTTCCAACAGTTCTTTAGCCAATCTCATCCTTGAGGACAAAGATGTTGTTAACAGGGGGCAAATTGTCAAGAACCAAGCCTAAAAGGGTGGATTTGGGCTGGAAGCAGACGTGTGTGGCCAAAATAGAAATAAGAAGAACAAGGATGACATCCTTCCATTTAAAGGAGGGGACAAAATCAAAAAAAGAAGCAACGGATAGGATTAGAAGGAGTTGTTATGATCCAATGGTCACATATGAGTCTTGAAGCTAAAGATAGGAAGTTATAAATAGTAGAGTGAGTGAAGGAGCATGTGTGTAGTGTGATCATTTTTCTTCCCAATTTTCTGATTTCCTACCCCAATTTCTTCATTTTTTGTATTTCTTTCCTCCCCAATCTGGACTCTATTTCTTCTTTGTGACAATATGGCTCTATTTTTTTTGTTTTTTGTAAATGGGTATTGATGTGTGTGGGTTCAGCTCACAGAGTTACCAGTCAAGGACCAAAATTTTGAATCTTGGAGCCAAAGATCATATCTCAAACAAGCGAAGTTTTGGACCTTAGAGCCAAAGGCCAGGACCTTCGTGTGAAGTTTCGAACTTTGGAGCTAGAGACCAGAACCTTCGTGACACCTGCAATAGCATAACTTCCACTTAATTTTGGAACTCAGTGTCCATAAGCCAGCAATGGTAATACACTGAAATCAAACTAAGTGAATGGGACCTTTGAGCCCCAGATCACGAGGTGGGAACTCAACTAAACATTGTTTATCCACAAGCACGTAATTACCACCTACAATTGTGGAACGTGCATTGTGACATACAGTCGCAGTTATAACCGTAATCCACGTACCCATCCACAATATAAAATCCTACTAATGGAGGGATAAGGTAAATAAAACATGAAAGAACAACCAAGTATGGGATATCTGGTGACTACTGAAAAATTACTGAACTCTGATCAAAAGATTGACTTAAGCATCAGAGAGTTTACCCCAAAGAACCCCTCTAAAATCTGTTTTGTAGGAACATCTACTATAAGACACTCAAAGTATCTTGGATTGTGATAATTGGATCATATCTTTACCGGGTTACAAATTTCGACTTTATCAAGTGGCGCCGTCTATGGAAAAGAAATTTCTTGATTTTTGAAGTAGTATTTGCAATTTTCCTTTCGATTCCAATTCATATTGAAATGGTAGATACCAGATTTAAAGGCAGGAGAGCTATCGAAGGGACTAGTAGAAAAGGAGCGCGGCACAGTCGTTCAAGACCTAGAGTGAATGATCCATTATGCATGGGTGAAATCCCTGAACGATCAGAACATCACTCTGATCATGAAGGTGGACACTCTCAACATACGTCTCCAAATCAAGACAAGTCATTAACATGAAAATAGAAAGAAGATGATAAGAGGGCTTTCACTGAGTTACATCGGGCACAGTTTGAAGAGTTCTGTAGAGCTAGACACTACTCACAGCTCTTTGGGGATGAACCCAAACATGGAAATCGTGAGAAGAGTAGATGAAAAAGAAACGATGATAAGAGTGAAGCCAAAACTTCTCATGTTGATAACAACTATGGGAATGAGCATTCTAGGGTTAAGCCAAAACATAATCCCAAACGCCATCGACATAAGGACTTTCCTCCGATTTGTAATCGGGTGGCAGGCAATATATATGGCTTGTTGGGTCGGATGATGAAGGAGATGCTCTCTTGCCATTCACACCTAGTATTATACAATATCCAACTTCAGCTGTATTTAAAATATCTGACGAAATCCTGTCTTATGAGAGGGATACTGACCCCCTAGATTTGTTGTCATGATTTAAGTACGCGATGAATTTCAAAAATATTCCAAGGGGGGTTATGTGCAAAGCATTCCCCATCTATTTGAGCAAGAAAGTACAGGGGTGGATTGATGGCCGACTAGATGTGAACTCAACTCTGACTTCCCAACCTTTGGCTTAAAGATGCAAATTCAGAGTCGAAGTTCCGAACTCGGCTCAAAGATGCGAACTTGGAGCCAAAGATGTGAACTCTGTGGCTAGAGATGCAAACTTGGCCCTAACTTCCCACCCATTCAATGGAGCGAAGGTCCAAGTTCAAAAGTGCATTTGATCCAAGTCAAAGATTAATTTTGGTCCTAAAGATGGTCCACATTCCAGCCAACAAATATTCATGTAGTCAAATGTTGAAGACTTCAAATTCAATGGTCAATCATCCATTTTGAGGCTTAGAAGGACGAAAAGTCATGGCTGAAAATTCAGTCAAAGGAGTATTGAATGAAGTCTTGAAAGCCAACTCAAGATGCATGAACCTACTCATTCCAACACTTGGTCAATGTACCATTCCAATGTGCCTTTTATTTAGCCAATAAATCATCTAGAATAGTGTGTAATTAATATGTTAAAATGCAGAATTTTTATTAGTTTAGTCTAGAAGTTAGAAAGTAAAATTAATATTTATTTCTTCTAGACTAGGATATTTAGAATTTATTCATTTATTTTAGACTTATTTCAGCCTATAAATAGGCATCTTTGTACTACTTTGAAAACAAGTTTGAGTAATAGAAATTGTGAGTTTATCTCATTTGGTTCTTTAAGAACTTAGAACTTATCAAATTATCCTTTGAAACTTGTGGCGTTTGTACAAACTTATCAACCAATTTCTAGTGTAATTGGTTGTGGCATTTTATACCAAGGTTCCTATCTATTTCATAGGTAGTAGGTTGTAGTTTACACCATCCAAATCTAAGTTTCCCTTAGACATATCCTGGGCAACTTCTAAGTGTTTCCGATCCTTTCGATTGTGAATCATATCATTTGGGTCGAAATCACATCATTTGGTATCAGAGCCATCTCTAAGGGTTGTATATCCTTGTTTTCCTTTTTATATTTTTTTATCCTTACTTAATTCTTGACTTTCCTGACATTCAAGATTCAAATTTTTGTTAGTGGATTTTGTCACAAGTTGGCAAGGTTCCTAGCAGTGAGTTTGGATTTTTAAGGAATCACTTTCTCATCTCCACTTCTATTTTATCACATAAACAAAAAAGGCCTTAAAATAAAAGTGCTAGCCGAATATATATATATATATATATATATATATATATATATATATATATATATATATATATATATATATATATATATATATATAAAATAGAAGAACTGGATACAAAATTTCATTTCCTGAAGTTGTGATCTAATGTTTTCTTTTGTTATCCATGTTGCCAAAAGATTCATCGATAAGTTCTTCTCAATCAACCTTGGCCTAAATTTCCTTTGATCATCTAGTTCATGGTTTCTTAACTCTGTTTGTTCTTCAACTTGTTTGCTACCTTATTCTTTGATATATTCATTGTTCATAGTTCTCTTATCTTTGATTTGTCATATTTTCTTGGGATTCATCTTCACAACTTAAGAACATAAAAATTGTTTGATAAGTTTTAGTTGTGAAAGTCACTCTCTCCCTTGGTAATTGTTCAGTTCTGTAAGAAGCTTAAGCGAGATAACAAGAGTGTGAGTGGAGTGAATATTATTTGTGAGGATTTTTCTTGCAGGATTTTCAAAATGTCTCACCATTCCAATAAGGAAAACCATCCACAAAACTTACAAATCGAAGCCATGTGGGAGAAAGTAAAAGATTGCTACGACAAGAACTTGAACCTTTGCATAAAAGAATTGATCAATTGGAGGCGGAATCTGAAATGGCTCCTTCACACACCTCTAACATCCAAAGAAGACAAAAAACATAAGGGATGAAAGATGAAGAGCTTGATGAAATAGATGATGAGTTTGACAAGGAATCTTTTGGGCATACTAGAAGACCAACTTGGAGAAGACAAAAATAAGATAACAATCTTAATGCCATCAAGATAAAAATTCCTCCTTTTCATGGTTGATCCGACCCGGAGGCTTACATTGAGTGGGAGAAAAAGATGGAGTTTGTGTTTGATTGTCACCAATACTTCGACTTCCAAAAGGTAAAACTTGCTGTCATTGAGTTTTCTAATTATACACTAACATGGTAAGAGAAGAAATAGCGAATGATCTATTGAAACTTGGGAAGAAATGAAAGCAATCATGCGAAAGAGATTTGTGCCAAGTTACTATTACCGAAACCTCTACAATAAGCTTCAAGGGCTTAAGTAAGGAAGCCGAAGCGTGAAAGATTATTTCAAAGAAATGGAGGTTGATAAGAGCCAATGTAGAAGAAGACCGAGAAACCACCATGGCTAGATTCTTGAATGGACTGAACCGAGACATTCAAGACTGAGTTGAGATGTACCATTATGTGGAGTTTCAAGACTGAGTTGAGATGTATCATTATGTGGAGTTACAGGATATAGTACACACGGCTGTCAAAGTAGAGCAACAACTCAAAAGAGTAGGTAGTGTGCATCCAAGTACTTCGAAGATGAGTACTCCAAAGAAGGAGGAACGACCTACAACTTCCTTGAAGTCAGCCAAGACGACTCCAAAAGAGACAACTTCGAAAGGTAACAATGATCCTTCTACCTCTCGAACTCGGGACATTAGATGTTTTAAATGTCAAAGCAGGGGTCACATTGCAAGCCAATGTCCGAACAAGCTTGCAATGATCTGAAGGGATAATGGAGAGTACAAGATAGAAGATGAAGAATCTGACTCCATGCCAGCTCTTGTCAAATTGGATGAGGAGGAACCAGTCCAAGGTGAGCTATTGGTTACGAGGCAAGTTCTTAGTGTGCAAGTCATGGAGGACGAAGTGGCACAAAGAGAGAACATTTTCCACTCCCGATGCTATGTTAATGGAAAGGTTTGTAGTGTCATAACTGATGGTGGGAGTTGTACTAATGTGGCTAGCATCTCCATGGTTGAAAAGTTAGGTTTGCTAATCATCAAGCATCCGAAGCCATACAAGCTCGAATGGCTTAATGATTGTGGAGAAGTCCGAGTTTCCAAACAAGTGAACGTACCATTTCACATTGGGAAATATGAGGATGAGGTGATTTGTGATGTGGTTCCCATGCAAGCAAGCCATTTGTTGTTGGGGAGGCCATGGCAATATGACAGACGAGTCCGACATGATGGTTTCACTAACAAACATTCTTTTGTTTATAATCAAAGGAATGTAACTCTTGCGCCTATAAGTCCTAATCAAATCTATGAAGATCAAGTGAGGTTACAATAAGATGCAAAAACAAAAGTGAGCAGAAGAAAGAGAAAGAGAAAAAGAAAAATGGAAAAGAGTTGAGCGGCCAAACAAAGATTGAAAAGAAGAAGGTAAGAAAAGAAGCATTCATTCTGAGTGAAAAAGAAGAAAAATTCTTTGTGTTTGCAAAAAAAAAGGAGATCTGAAGTGCTTTAATTTCTCAACTTCCTTTTGTATTGAATTTGTTTAAAGAGTCTCATTTGAGTACTAACGACTTGGCCAGTGAACTACCGAGTAGTATTGTATTTATTTTGCAGGACTTTGAAGATATATTTCCAGAAGAAGTTCCGAAGGGATTGCCACCACTTCGTGGTATTGAACACCAAATTGACTTCATCCCAGGAGCTTCCATTCCAAATAAATCTGCTTATAGGACTAGTCCCGAATAGACTAAAGAACTTCAAAGACAAGTTGAACTAAGGTTGGGTTCGGGAAAGTATGAGTCCGTGTGCTGTACCAATCTTATTAGTACCAAAGAAAGATAGGTCATGGAGGATGTGCATAGATTGTCGAGCCATGAACAACATAAAGGTAAAATATAGCCATCCAATTCCTTGATTAAACATTTACTTGATGAATTATGTGGTTCAATTGTGTTTTCCAAAATTGATTTGAAAAGTGGTTACCATCATATTAGGATGAAAACAGGTGATGAATGGAAAACTGCTTTTAAAATAAAACATGGATTGTATGAATGGTTAGTAATGCCTTTCATCTTAACTAATGTACCAAACACTTTTATGCACTTGATGAATAATGTTTCGAGAAAATCCATTGGAAAATTGGTGGTTGTTTATTTTGTTGACATTTTAGTTTATTCAAGAAGTTTGAATGATCATCTTGAACATCTAACATGTGTGCTAAGTGTGCTCAAGGAGGAGAAGCTTTATGCCAATTTGAAAAAGTGTACCTTTTGCACTAATTAAGTAAATTTTCTTGGTTATATTGTAAGTGCTAATGGTATCTTAGTTGACATGGAAAAAGTAAAGGCAATTTAGGAAAGGCCAACTCCTAAAGGTGTTAACGAAGTGTGAAGCTTCCATGGCCGCGCAAGTTTCTACAGAAGATTTGTCAAAAATTTTAGCACCTTAGCTGCACCATTAACCACAGTCATCAATAAGAATGTGGGATTCAAATGGGAAAATTAGCAGGAGCAAGCTTTTCAAAAGCTTAAATTTCAATTAACCAACGCTCCTTTACTTTCTTTGCCTAATTTTGAAAAAAAACATTTGAAGTTGAGTGTGATGCTTAAAGTGTTGGAGTAGGCGTTGTCTTCATGCAAGAAGGAGAACCCTTGGCATACTTTAGTGAGAAGTTAAGTGGAGAAACTCTCAACTATCCGACTTATGACAATGAGTTGCATGTGCTGGTCCAAGCCTTGAAGACATGGCAGCACTATCTATGGGCTAAAGAATTCGTGATCCACACTGATCATGAATCATTGAAATTTCTGAAAGGCCTACATAAGCTTAAGAAAAGGCATGTGAGATGGATGGAATTCATTGAGACCTTTCCTCATGTCATCCGATACAAGAAAGGTAAAGAGAATGTTGTAGCCAACGCACTCTCTAAGAGGTATGCCTTATTGACTTCATTAGATTCTAAATTACTTGGCTTTGAGCAAATTAAAGGATTATATTGTGATGATTCTGATTTTTGTCAACTATTCCAAGCGTATGAAAAAGGTTCATGTGAAAATTTTTATAAGCATGATGGGGTTTTATTTAAAGAGTCCAAGCTTTGCATTCCTAAGTCTTCTATATGTGAATTGTTAGTTAGGGAAGCACATGGTGGGGGACTTATAGGACACTTCGGTATAGAAAAAGCTTTGGCAATTTTGCAAGAACATTTTTATTAGCCAAAAATGAAAAGTCTTCTTGTGAAATTTTGTGAAGACTGTATTATTTGCAAGAAAGCAAAATCAAAAGTCCAACATCATGGCTTATACACACCTTTGCCAATTCCAAAAGAGCCATGGGTTGATCTTTCAATGGATTTTGTCTTAAGATTACCAAAAACTAAAAATGGGAAAGATTCAATTTTTGTAGTAGTTGATAGATTTTCAAAAATGGCACATTTCATTGCATGCAATAAAACGAATGATGCATTACATATTGCTGAGTTGTTCTTTAAAGAAGTAATTCATTTGCATGGAATGCCGAGAACCATTGTATCCGATCGAGATACAAAATTTTTGAGTTATTTTTAGAAGACTTTGTGGGGAAAATTGGGTACAAAACTCTTGTTTTCTATTAATTGTCATCTTCAAACCAATGGCCAAACTGAAGTTGTTAATCGTACTTTATGTATTTTGTTAAG
Source organism: Gynochthodes officinalis (assembly GCA_020080225.1). Taxonomy (NCBI): domain Eukaryota; kingdom Viridiplantae; phylum Streptophyta; class Magnoliopsida; order Gentianales; family Rubiaceae; genus Gynochthodes; species Gynochthodes officinalis. Next base: position 28,325,536 of record CM034625.1, on the reverse strand, counting down.
GTCGATCATTGGTAGGAATATTAAGACTTTGGATGTTTGTTTACCTCATGTTGAATTTCCATATAATAGGAATGTGCATTCTGCTACTAAATTTTCTCCTTTTGAGATTGTTTATGGTTTTAATCCATTATCTCCAATGGATCTAACACCTTTGCTTGCGAGTGAGAGATTGAATTTAAAAGGCAAAAAGAAGGCTAAATTTGTGAAGCAAATCCATGACAAAGCAAGACTTAATATCGAAGAGAAGATGCGAAGATATGAACAAGCAACCCATAAGGGGCATCATAAGCGCATCTTTGAACCGGGAGATTGGGTTTGGTTGCACTTGAGGAAAGAAAGGTTCCCAACACAAAGAAAATCCAAGTTGCAACCAAGAGGATACCTTTTCAAGTTTTAGAGCGCATAAATGACAATGCCTACAAACTTGATTTACCGAGTGAATACAATGTTCACAATGTCTTCAATGCTTCTGACTTAAGTCCGTATCATGCAGGTGTTGAAGATTTGAGGACAAATCGTTCTCAAGATGAGGGGAATGATGTGAACTCGGCTCTGACTTCTCAACCTTTGGCTCAAAGATGCGAACTCAGACTCGAAGTTTCGGACTCGACTCAAAGATGCGAACTTGGAGCCAAATATGTGAACTCTGCGGCTAGAGATACGAACTTGGCCTCAACTTCCCACCCAATTCAATGGAGCGAAGGTCCAAGTTCAAAAGTGCATTTGATCCAAGCCAAAGATTAATTTTGGTCCTAAATATGTTCCACATTCCAACCAACAAATATTCATGTAGTCAAGGGTTGAAGATTTCAAATTCAATGGTCAATCATCCATTTTGAGGCATAGAAGGACGAAAAGTGAGGGTTGAAAATTCAGTCAAAGGAGTATTAATGAAGTCTTGAAAGCCAACTCAAGATGCATGAACCTACTCATTCCAACACTTGGTCAACGTACCATTCCAATGTGCCTTTTATTCAGCTAATAAATTATCTAGAATGGTGCGAATTAATATGCTAAAATGCAAAATTTTTATTAGTCCAGTCTAAAAGTTAGAAAGTCAAATTAATATTTATTTCTTCTAAACTAGGATATTTAGGATTTATTTATTTATTTTTAAGACTTATTTTAGCCTATAAATGGGTATCTTTGTACTACTTTGAAAACAAGTTTGAGTAATAGAAATTGTGAGTTTATCTCATTCAGTTCTTTAAGAACTTAGAACTTATCAAGTTCACCTTGGAGACTTGTGGTATTCGTACAAACTTATCAACCAATTTCTAGTATAATTGGTTGTGGCGTTTTATACCAAGGTTCCTATCTATTTCATAAGTAGTGGGTTGCAGTTTACACCATCCCAGTCTAAGTTTCCCTTAGACATATCCCGGGCAACTTCTAAGTGTTTCCGATCCTTCAGATTGTGAATCATATCATTTGGGTCGAAATCACATCACTACCCTTTAATAGTATGTTCTTCATTCAGGTAGTTGGCTTAACTTTTTCATACCCACTTTTTTCAGAGGAAGAAATTCCACAAGACTGCTGTAGATCTGATGAATCTCAAACAAGGGAAGGACGAATCCTTTAATTCATATATGGAGAGATTCAATGATGAGAGCTTACAAGTAGCTAATAGAACGGATCAATTGGTAACCTCAACCTTCATGAATGGTTTGAAATCGGGACCATTCTATACAAAATTGGCTCGGGACACCCCAGTTAATACTCAAACACTTTGGCAGATGGTAGAAAGCTACACCAAGGGGGAAGAAGCCAATCAAAAGAAGAAGGAAAATGAGAAACACGAGAAAAAGCATCACAACGATGCCAAATGAAAGAATCCCTCTAAAATCGCCTTTGATAGGCTGAATTATAACAGAGGTCTGGTAGAGCCTCGGGTATAGGAGAAAAATTTAACACCACTGACCAAAAATCACATTGAGATTCTAGCAATACACAAAGATCTCCTTCGACCTCCAGTTCTTTTAACTGCAGTGTCATATAAAAGACATCGGCATTTCTGGTGTACTTTCCACAACAATCATGGGCATGACATCAAAGATTGTAAAGACCTCAGAAGGAAATAGAAGATTGCATCCGCAATGGAATGCTAGGTCAATAAGTTCAACGGTGGCATTTAGGAAACAAACCCCGATCTGGAGGGCGAGGAGATGGTTATCATGTTAGAGGACGAGGAGGAAGCCAGGGTGGCCGAGACCATCCTTCACACCAAACTGATTGCCGACAGAAATGGGATCATTCCATGAATCAGCCATATCAGCTGTATCAAAACAATTCTCCGCAACAGCTAGCACCTCAACCTCCACCTAATGACAACCGTAATGTTATCGGTGTTATTCATGCCATATATGGAGACTATCTAGAAGGTTAATCACAGTCAGTGATTAAAGACAATGCTAGAAGGATTCCTCTCCAAGAGCCAGTTAATAAACATTTCAAACCTTCCAAAATTATTTCTTTTTTGGAGAAGGACGCAATTCCTACCATTAGCCCAAATAATGATGCCCTAGTCATTAAAGCTATAGTTGTGAATAAAGAAGTGCTTTGCGTCTATGTTGATGATAAGAGTGTGGTCGATGTTCTACGTATAGATTGTTTTCAAAAGCTGGGGATTGACTTCACAAGCCTGAAGCCATCAAGCATGTCGTTAGTGACATTTGCTCTTGAAGTTGTCCATCCACTAGGGATAATCACACTCACGATCACAGTGAGGAACTACCCTAAGGACAAAACTATCATGACAGATTTCTATGTCGTAGATGCTCCATCCCCCTTTAATGCAATAATTGGAAGATCTTGGATAAATAAGGTTAAGGCCATCTGGTCTCTTTATCATCTAGTCATGAAGTTCCCGACGGAGCATGGAGTAGCTTCAATTCGAGGAGATCAATACACAGCAAGAAAGTCCATGTGAATCGCTATTAAGGGCAGGAATACTTTGATAAAGGGCGTACATGACATCCAAACTGTAGAGATGACACAAATTGACCTCAATGTGACACCTTGGGGAAGTATGAGCAAAGGTGCTGAGGCTCTCTCCAAAAGTTCCAAGAACGCCAAGCTTGCACCTCAAAGACTCCAAGATGCTATTCCCAAGCACCCTGAGGTTACACTTTGGAGTCTCAAAGATGCCAACACAAGGACAACTTTGATTGAGTCTCGCGAGATTACTGACGAGATACAGGAGGTCGTGCTTGATGACAATCATCCAAACAAAACCATCAAGTTGGGATCCACGCTTCCTGCAGAGTTTAAAGATCACATTATTCATCTTCTCCGTAAATATAAAGAGGTTTTCGCTTGGGGTCCGGAAGACATGCCAGGAATTTCATAATTCCTAATGACAAATAAGTTCAACATTGATCCCAGAGTGAAACCCGTACAACAAAAAAAGCGATCACTAGCACCAAACAGGAACGCAGTTGTCAACGAGGAAGTGAAGAAACTACTTTAGTCTGATATCATCAAAGAGGTATTTTATTCAACTTGTATTGGTTAAAAAGTCAAATGATAGTTGGCGAATGTGCATCAACTATACTAATCTCAACAAATACTGTCCAAATGACTATTACCCTTGCCAATGATTGATCAAAAAGTCAAAGCCATTTCAGGATATGAGGTTCTTATGTTCCTTGATGCCTACAAAGGCTACTACCAGATCTTAAGGGACGAAGAAGATGCTGAAAAAATAGCTTTCATCACAAAGATGGGGGTCTTTTGCTACACTAAAATGCCTTTTCGTCTAAAGAATATAGGTGCAACTTTCCAGCGCCTAGTTAATCAGGTATTTTCCAATCAAAATGGCAGGAATTTGGAAGTATACGTGGATGACATGGTGATTAAAACACAGAAAAGTGAGAGTGCACCTAAGTATTTGGAAGAAACCTTACAAACCATGATAAAAGTAAAAATGCATCTAAACCCCAAGAAGTGCAACTTTGGGGTAGGATTGGGAAAGTTCCTGGGTTTCATGATTTTCAAAAATGGAATTGAAGTCAATCCTGATAAGATAAAAGCTATTTTAGAGATGGCATCTCCTAGAACTTTAAAAGAGGTCCAGAAGTTGACAGGGTCATTAGCCGCATTGAATAGGTTCCTTTCACGCTCTGCAGATTGGCGCTTTCCTTTTGTTCAGACTCTGAGGGAGGCTAAGAACTTCAAATGGACTGAAGATTGTCAAAAGGCTCTTGAGGAATTGAAAAGGCATCTAGCAAGCCTGTCGGCTCTCTGCGATGTTGTCAGCGTGGTGCTCATCTGCGATGTTGACAATGTGCAAAGGCTTGTCTATTATGTCAGTCGCGCACTTAAAGGGGCAGAGACAAGATATCTTCCAATTGAGAAGATAGTTCTGGCCTTGCTTCATGCTACCTGAAGAATGAGACCTTACTTTCAAACTCACCCCATATGTGTCCTCACCGATCAGCCTATCAAATAGATACTATTCAAACCAGAAGCTTCTGGATGGTTGGCGAAGTGGGTTATTGAGTTGGGGGAACACGACATCCAATATCAACCTCAAACAGCCATAAAAGCACAAACCCTTGCAGACTTTATAGCTAAGACACCTACCTCAAAAACCCAAGAGGCCAACTTCTCATGGTCACCCAAAAGCAAAGAGAAAGAAGTGGGCAACCCAAAGGCCTGGGTATTTTATGTAGATGATGTTTCAAACGAAGATGGCAACGGAGCAAGGCTATTACTACAGAGTCCTATAGAGGTAGAGGTCACATACGCCCTGCGCTTTGATTTTAAGTCAACTAACAAAAAAATTGAGTACAAAACTGTAATTACAGGATTAAAGTTAGCCCAAAAAATAAAAACGAGAGAGGTGTGCACATATAGTGAATCTCAGATTGTCGTCAGTTAGGTCTAAGGCTCCTACAAGGCTAAAGAACCTCAAATGAGCAAGTATTTCGATAAGGTACGCTGTCTCGGTCATTCTTTCGCTAGTTTCAAGATTATGCAAATTCCCAGATCTAAGAACAAAAAGGCTGATGCTCTTAGCAAGTTGGCATCTTCCGCTTTCTCTCAGCTGAATAAAAAAGTCTTGGTGGAGATACTCCCCTGCATAAATACTGAAGAAAAGGCCATGATGGCCATAGATGAGAGAGAGATAATTGGATGACTTCCAATTAGAAGTATATATAGAATGGGGAACTACCGGATGATAAAAACGAGGCAAGAAGACGAAAACTGAAGGCACCTCGCTATGTCATACATGACAGGATCCTTTATAAGATATCATATTTACAACCTTTGCTTAGGTTTGTTGGGCCTTAACAGGTGAACTACATACTCCAAGAAGTGCACATCGAATTCTGTGGAAGCTATATAAGGCCCCGTATGCTAGCAAAAAAGATAATCCAATAGGGATATTAGTAGTCAACAATGTTCAAAGATGCTAACAACTTCGTGCACAAATGTGTCATGTGCCAGCTTCACGCTCCTATAGAAAGGTGGCCTCAAATGGAAATGATTAACATTCATAGTTCATGGCCTTTCACACAATGGGGAATTGATATCCTTGGACCTTTTCCTGAAGCTCCAAGACGCTTGAAGTTCTTAATACTTGCTATCAACTATTTCACTGTTCAGTGAATTGCAAGCATACAATATCAACAAGTAATATAGTAGTAAGTAGAGTATCGTTCCCACGAGGATTGTTTTAATTTAACCAATTACTTACCAAATTGACTAATTCGAGAACAAGCTAGCCAATTAAATTAATTTCATGCAATTTTAACTAAACTTAACAAAGAATGAAAATTTTATAACAATAACCAAATGCTAAAAATTTACCAAATTAACAAAGATGTTAGAGATTTCGACTTCACTTAATCAATCCTAATTAACTCTCTTAACTTGTCATGCAATTAACTTAAATTCCAAATTATGATGGTGAAATTTCCCTAATGTAAATTAATAGCCGACATCGGTCTAACAACCTTATTTAGATTAAAATCAACTCACACTTGGTCTAGGTGAATTTAGATTTCTAAATGCATTAGGAACTATGGAAATTCCCGGATTCAATCTAAGTAGCCATTACTTAGTTCTACTACCGAAACCACATGAACAACCTAGATTATTACGGTCTAAATTGGATTCATGGTTTAATATCACATGAGCACATGCATGTTATCTCCACACGGTATCAAACAAGCATCAACAATCAATTAAGTGGTGATCAATCACCTAAAAGCATTAATAACATGATATTAAACTCATAATTGAAATATAAATTGCATGAACAAGTCTTAAGAATTAATTATTCATGATTAAGATCCATCTAATCTGTAACAAAAGAAATTAGAACATAATGAAATTTAAACTAACAACAAAAATAGAAATAGACATAATTGAAATTAAAATAAATTCTGAAAATTAAAGTAAACAATATAAAATATAAAGGCTATAAAATACTTAATACTTGAAAATAAAACACAATTAGAAATTCTTATCAAAACACAAGAACTTAAATTGTTAAATGAAACTAAAGAAAAACAAGGAAAGAAAGCTAAATTTGCTAAACTAGATTAAACTAAACTAAACTAAATTAAATGAAATAAGAAAAGATAAAACCCGTAGACTTGAAGACCAAGCAATCATAATTCTGCTGCCTTTGTTCCTTCTCCCCGAGACTTCCAAAGAGCAAAAACAACAAATTGCTTCATTTCTTTTCCAGTACAAGTTGGCAGCTGATTCTAATTGCTAAATTACTGCAAACAACAAGAACAAAACAATGAAGAAAGACTGAAGAAAACAACAAAAGGATGGCTGAAAAATGTGCTGCATAAAAACCTAGAGAAGTCGCAAAAATTTTGTAGAAAACCCGTAAGTCGCTCTTGATTTTCTATCAAGAAAACCGTGAGTATGAAGCTGCAATTCTGCTAAAGATTATTGAAAACACTAACTGGAATTTGTAGAATAAAACCACATGAACATCAACCGAAAATGAAGAAAAACCGTGAGAAGCTACAAGAAAACCGTGAGCAGGAAATGGAAAACCCGTAAGCAGGAAATGCAATTCTGCTAAACTACTGAAAAGAAAAGAAAACAAAAGAATGAAGAAAGCTAGCTGCTCTAAACTACTGCAGGAAAACAGAAAGAAAAATAGCTTGGCTAAACTAAATCTAATCTAAAGAAAGAAAAAAATGCTGCTCGGCTGAATGGATGAAAATGGGATATCATTCCTCCGTTCCAAGCTGTGCTATTTATAGGCAAGGCTTTGTCCAGATTTTTTTCTTTTCTTGTTTCTTTCTTTGTTCAGCCACAAACATGTGTTGTGGTCTTCCATGTGCTTGTCATCTTTTACAGCAAAGAAAGCAGCCCAAGCTTTGCTTTTCACATGTCATTCTTGCTGCCCGATCTTTTTTTCTTCTTTCCTTCGGCTGTTTTCCTTCGGCCCATTTCTTTCTTTCTTTCTTTTCTTCTTTTGCCTTTCTTTTGCCCATGTGAGACTGCATTTTGGAGAGACTTTCTTGCTGTCCTCATGCAATTCTTTCTTCAGAAAAAGAAAAGAATGGCAGCTGGTTTTTCCCTTTTGCATGTGCGCTGTTTCTTTCTTTCTTTTGTGTGTTGCTCGGCTGTCTCTTTTTCTTTTGCATGTTTGTTGTCCGATTTGTTGCTTGGTTATCAGATTTATGATCAATTGGATGGAAAGTTAGTGCAGGTTGCTGCCTTTTCTTTTATTTCTTTGCCTTATACTTGGCTGACCAAAAGCATAGGAAAGAGCAGAATACATCCCACCGCTCTTTCACGATAGAAGATCGTTTCTTTCAATGGCAACAACGGTGAACAATTTGTTGCATTTTATGCACTGTAAGATAACAAAGAAGATACATTGAACCCATTGCATTAGAGATATAAACATATCCACAGCATTTTTAAGTAAAATTCTGGAAGATAATTTACAACCTTCACTTTCAAAGTTCTAAAACTATTAAACTCAAATTAGAAGAAAAATTCAAGATTAAGCTCAAAAGTTCTAAAATTATTAGAAAACTTAGAAATCATAAAATCAAAGGATAATTTGGCCAAAATAAGTAAGAACAAATTAAAACATAAGCCAATTTCTAACCAAAATTAATTAGAAAACTCTATATAAAATAGAGTTATCAAATTACCCCCAACTTAAATGAAAGCTTGTCCTCAAGCTTGCACTAGAAGAATATATTTCTTTTCTTTCCATACCCTTTCTAACCCATCCATAAATAATTCAAAGTCATTACACATTAGAGATCCAGATTGGAATAATAATCCAAAGAACAAGTATTTGTAGCCTCTTTTCTTTAACAAAATACACATCTCATTAATTTCAACAATTTCGTCGAAATCAAATGCACAGAATTTGATAACCTCTCATAAGTTGCACTCTAATCACTCAAAGTGTTTAGGGGTTTCATTCAACACTCAAATCAAACATAGCATGTCATTACCATAGGCTTGCTTATATATCACATCTCCCCTACTAATAAATATGAATCCATGCAATAATCAAAGGGTCTTTATAAAGGTTGTAACGGGGCTTAGGTAAAGGTAGGTAGAAATAAAGGAAAATTTAGGTTTTCACAAATCAAGGTATGTATAAACTTCCTTGCATGACTCAAAAGCAACAAGTAGCACATTAGAACCATTTTTTTTTTTTTCAAATAACATACATCCCTTTTAACAACTTCAACATATAATTGGACCATCTTGTACACAATGAAAACATTGACTTTGTCCAATCTTCGTAAGGAATATTGTTCACTCTTTTTTTTTTTTTTTTCAATGGTTCTTTTCTTTGGAATCAATAGAAATTTTATCATGCAATTCATTTCTACATACTCTTGACAAAGGGTTCAACGGTGGTAAACAAAAACAACGGTTTAAAGTTAAAGAATGTGGTATTATAACAAAGAAAGGTTAAGGCTCAAAGTTGGTTGACTAGGGTATATGTAATGGTTAAGCTTTTTTTTTTTTTTTTAGAAAGTTAAAAATGGTTAATCCTAAGTAGTGCCCTTTTCATTTCAAAGCATGAATTCACAATGTGATCTCAACATGCATAACAAAGCAAGTTCTAGAATGAACATACCATATTTGACAACACTCAATCAAAGAATTATGTGAGCAAAGAAAAAGACAATGCTCTTAAGCTCAAATACTCACAATGGGTTCAATGTATATCAAATCTTGCACATTCTCATTCAATTCAATCATTAAAATCAACAAGATGCTTTAAAAATTTTCAAAACAAAGACTAATCATACTTGCCTCATTCATACATTCCAACCCAAATAACTAATGCATATAACTCAAAATTATTCTAAATGAGTATAAAAAGAAGTTGAAATTTCAAAGAAGATATCAATAAAATTGAAAACTTGGAAGGACTTTTCTTTTTACCCCAATAAAATTAAAATCTTTCAAAAATTTTGACAAAAATCCAGCACAAAATTTCATGTATCCCACCCCCAACTTAAAATTGAGCATTGTCCTCAATGCAACAAGGAGCAAGATCAAGTATAGCAACTAAAGAGAACATAAGAAAAATGAAAAGTGAGGAAACTGCCCTGTTTTGAACAACTGTTGAAGATGAATTTCGTTCTGGTACCTTAACAGCTCCAAAAATTCTAAAATTTTGTGGATATGAACCCAGGTAAATCTTCTACCTTGCTGTAAAATTTTAGCACAAAACTCCAACGGAAAGGCCTTGAACCGAATTCTTCTTCAGACTGGTGCAGCAAAAAGGTGAAGCAGAATTTCACATAAATTTTTTTTTTCTTTTCTTTAAAATAAAACAACAATAAGAATAATAATAATAACAATAATAAGAAAATAAAAGAAATAAAGGTAAAAGGACTTGGGTTGCCTCCCAAGTAGCGCTTGCTTTATAGTTCGCAGCCGAACTTTCCTTTTGGTCTAATCTGGTGGCATCAAGGTAATGAAGGATGATTGACTAACAACATCTCCTCCATTGTAATGCTTAAGCCTTTGTCCATTAACTTTAAGTGTGCCCTCATTTTCAGTAGTGATCTCCACAGCACCATAAGGAAAAACTTTTGTGATGGTATAAGGTCCATCCATCGAGACTTTAATTTTCCCGAAACAAACGAAGACGGAATTATACAACAAAACTTTTTCTCCAACATGAAACTCCTTCGCAAGATGTGTTTATCATGCCATTTCTTTGTTTTTTCTTTGTAAATCCGCATTATCGTAAGCTTCATTGGAGTTCTTCCAATTCATCCAATCGCAACAACCTTTTCTCTCCTACTATCTGCATATCAAAGTTAAGAGATTTCAAAGCCCAATATGCTTTATGCTCAAGTTCAACAGGCAAATGACATGTCTTACCATAGAGAAGTCGAAAAGGTGACATACCAATAGGAGTTTTATAAGTAGTTCTGTAAGCCCATAATGCATCATCAAGTTTCTTTGCCCAATCCTTCCTATTAATATTCAGACTTTTCCAATATACTTTTGAGTTCCCTATTAGATATTTCGGTTTGACCACTAGTTTGGGGATGGTAAGCAGTGGCTACCTTATGAGTGACACCATACTTTTGCAAAAGTGACTTGAATTGCTTATTTATGAAATGAGTACCTTGATCACTTATAATTGCCTTAGGTGTACCAAACCTAGTAAAGATGTGTTTTTTCAAGAAGTTGCATAACCCTAGCATCATTTGATTGCAAAGCTACGACTTCTACCCATTTAGACACATACTCACAAGCAACCAAAATATACATATTACCAAAAGAAGGTGGAAATGGACCCATGAAGTCAATACCCCAAACATCAAATAACTCACATATCATAATATTATTAAGGGGCATCTCATGTCGTCTAGATATATTTCCAGTTCTTTGGCACCTATCACATTGAGCAACATAATTGTATGCATCTTTAAAAAGAGTAGGCCAATAGAAACCACATTGTAAAATCTTAGCAGCAGTTTTAGTGGCACCAAAGTGACCACCATTGGGTCCATCATGGCAATGAAAAAGAATACTAGGAATCTCATCATTAGAAACACAACGTCTGATAATACGATCAGCACATACCTTGAATAAGTACGGGTCGTCCCAAAAGTAATGTTTAACATCAAAGAAAAACTTCTTCTTTTGTTGATAAGTCAAATCAAGGGGAAGAACACCACTTACCAAATAATTTACGGATCAAAGATACCATGGAAGTACAGGTTAAGAGCAAAAGTGCTTCATCAGAAAACTTTCCAAAATAGGTACCTCATCTTTGGGAGCATTTGGCAATCTTGAAAGATGGTCAGCCACAAGATTTTCGGTTCCTCTTTTGTCTTTAATCTCTAAATCGAATTCTTGAAGAAGCAAAATCCAGCGAATGAGTCTTGGTTTTGCATCTTTCTTCGCCAATAAGTACTTCAGGGCTGCATGATCAGTATAAACAATTACTTTAGAGCCAATCAAATAAGAACGGAATTTATCAAAAGCAAACACTACAGCCAAAAGTTCTTTTTCAGTAGTAGCATAATTTAGTTGTGCTCCATTCAAGGTTCGGCTAGCATAGTAAATTGCTCGAAAAATTCGATTCTCTCTTTGTCCAAGCACAGCTCCAATAGCTTGATCACTTGCATCACACATGAGTTCAAAAGGCTTCTCCCAATCAGGCACAGTCATCACTGGAGCTGAAATTAATTTCTTTTTCAAGATCTCAAATGCCTGCAAACAATCAGAATTAAAGTCAAATTTAGCATCTTTCTCAAGTAGTTTAGTCAATGGTCTTGTAATTTTTGAAAAATCCTTGATAAAACGCCTATAAAATCCTGCATGTCCTAAAAATCCACGAAGTAGCTTCACGGAAGTAGGTGGTGGTAATTTAGAAATGACTTCAATTTTTGCTCGATCCACCTCAATACCTTCGGCAGAGATTTTATGGCCTAGAACAATACCTTCCTGCACCATAAAGTGACACTTTTCCCAATTTAAAACAAGGTTAGTCTCTTCACATCTTTGTAACACCAAATCCAAATTGTTCAGGAATGAATCAAAAGAAACACCACAGACAGAAAAATCATCCATGAAAATTTCAATATGTTTCTCTATCATGTCAGAAATAATTGCCATCATGCATCTTTGAAAAGTAGCAGGTGCATTACAAAGACCAAAAGGCATTCTTCTATATGCAAAAGTACCATAGGGACAAGTGAAAGTTGTCTTTTCCTGATCACTAGGTGCAATAGGTATCTGATTATACCCTGAATATCCATCTAGAAAGCAGTAAAATGCATATCCTGCAAGTTTTTCTAGTAGTTGATCAATAAAAGGCAAAGGAAAATGATCCTTACGGGTGGCATCATTTAATTTTCTATAGTCAATGCAAACACGCCAACTGGATCGTATTCTAGTAGGAATTAATTCATCATTGTCATTAGTTAAAGCAGTCATGCCTCCTTTCTTAGGTACTACTTGCACAGGACTTACCTCACTACTATCGTAAATTGGATAGATAATACCGCATCGAGAAGCTTGATCACCTCGGCTTTCACTACTTCTTGCATTTTTGGATTAAGTCTCCTTTGTGGTTGGATGACCGGCTTATATTGCTCATTCATTAAAATCTTGTGCATACAAATTGAAGGGCTAATTCCTTTGATATCTGCAATGGTCCACCCAAATGCACTTTTGTGCTTTCTTAGCACCCTTATGACTTTTCCTCCATCACACTGTCAAAGAAGAAGAAATAATTCTTGGAAGATTTAAATCATCAAGGAAAGCATATTTTAAGTGAGAATGAAGAGGTTTAAGTTCAAGAGTTGGTGCTTCTTCAATGGATGGCTTCGGTTTCTTTGTATTCATCCCTAATTCTTCATATTTTGGTGCTCTCCATCTTGGATAAGGTGGATTTGCCTCTAATATGCTCATCGCTTCCCTTACTTCATCATCTTGGTACCTTCTCTCAATGATGAACCATACACTTTTCAATTGTGTCCTTGGTCATGGCATGAATTGCAAAATTTTGGACAATTTCCCACCACTTCAATTTGCAAGCAATCACTCGATCGAAGGAAATTTTATTGCTTTGAACACATTGAAGGTGACTTGCTCATTTTGAACTCGAAGAATTAATTTTCCTTGTTGGACATCAATTAGAGCTCTTCCAGGTGGCTAGGAATGGTCGGCCTAAAATAATCGGTACTTCAAAGTCTTCCTCCATTTCTAACACAATGAAATCTGGAAAAATAAATTTGTCAACTTTGATCAACACATCCTCCACCACACCTCTTGGATATTTGATAGATCGATCAGCTAGTTGAAGAGACACAGTGGTGCCCTTGACTTCTCCTAGTCCAAGTTTCTTAAAAACAGAATAAGGCATTAAATTAATACTAGCACCAAGATCGCATAAAGCTTTGTCAAAATAAGAATCACCAATTGTGCAAGGAATTGTAAAACTCCCTGGATCTTTAAGCTTTGGTGGTAGCTTATTTTGCAGAATAGTGGAGCATTCTTCAGTGAGGTTGACTGTCTCATAATCCTCCAACTTCCTTTTGTTTGCCAAGATTTCCTTTAAGAACTTTGCATAGCTTGGCATTTGAGCCAATGCATCTGCAAAAGGAATGTTAATGTGCAATTTTTTAAACACATCAAGAAATTTGGAGAATTGCTTATCTATTTTGTGCTGCATAAGTCGCTCCGGAAAAGGAATAGGAGGCACATATGGCTTAGGATTGTCTGGAAATAGCTTTCTTTGAGGTGGTTCTTCTTTTGGTTCGGCTTCATCCTTCAATTCGGCTTTGGACTCCTCTTTTTCTTCTTCACCTTTTTCTTCATTTTTAAGCTCTTTTCCACTCCTTAGGGTGATGGCTTTTGCATCTTCGATTGGATTCGTCACAGTGTTGCTCGGAAGGCCGCCATATGGTCTCTCGGATATTTGGCTAGCAAGTTGACCAACTTGTTTTTCCACATTCCGAATACTTACCTCCATATGTCGAATCGTTGCATCTTGATTGTTCATGCGACTTTCAAAACGATTTATCACTTCCTGATTTGATTGAATAAGCTTTGCCATCATTTCCTCAAGGTTCTTATTCGGCTTCTCTACTGGTGATGGGAATACTGGTCTAGGTGGGTTCATCGGTTGCTGATGTTGTCCTCCCCAAGAAAAATTAGGGTGATTCCTCCATCCAGGGTTGTAGGTATTTGAGTAAGGATTATTTTGAGGTCCCCTGTTGAAATTAGAAACAAAATTAGCATCTTCAGTAGTATAAGAATTATGATTTACCTGACAAGCAGTTGACTCATGTCTTCCACCACGTAAGTCGCAAGTTGTCTCCTTTATCTTCAAAATCGAATCTATCTTTCTATTCAAAGCGACAAATTGAGCAACAAGGGCAGTATTAACATCAATCTCATGCACTCCACTGGGTTTCTTGGCATTGAATCTTTCAGTTGGCCATTGATAGCTATTAGACGCCATTTGATCAATCAACTCAAAAGCTTCTTCAGGCGTTTTATTATTCAATGTACCACCAGCTGCGGCATCTATAGTACTTCTCATATTTGGACCAATTCCATTATAGAACGTTTGCACTTGCATCCAAATTGGAATACCGTGGTGTGGACATCTCCTTAGCAGCTCCTTAAACCTTTCCCATGCCTCATATAGGGATTCTCCATCATTTTGTATAAATGTGGTGATATCATTCCTCATTTTTGCTGACTTGGCAGGTGGAAAATATCGGCTTAAGAATTTTTGGGCCATATCCTCCCAAGTGATGATAGAACCTGTAGGAAGAGAAGATAACCATGCCTTAGCTTTATCACGTAAAGAGAATGGAAATAACCTAAGTCTAATAGCATCATTGTGAACTCCATTATATTTAATGGTATCACAAATTTCAAGAAAAGCTTCAATGTGGAGGTTAGGATCTTCATTCGGCAAGCCACTAAATTGAACAGCATTTTGAAGCATTTGGATCAAAGATGGCTTGAGCTCAAAATTGTTGGCTTGAATGGCTGGCCTTCTTATGCTTGAAGTGGAATCTTGAACTGTTGGAGAGGAATAGTCCATCAAAGTTCTCCTTTGAGGTTGAATTGGGAAATGTTCTTCTTCGGCCGCCATTGGATTTGTGTCAATGACTAGCTCTTGCTCTTTCAATCCTCTAAGAAGTTTTCTTTCAGGTTCAGGATCAAATTCTTCCAATTCTCCTTTCCGACTTCTCAAATTCATGCAACTTTGAAATTCCCTTGACAAAAATCAAACCAATAAAAATTAAAAGGCTAGTCTCGACCAAAAATCAATCAATATTAATAGCAATTGGAAAAATTGGCAAATTCAATCCCCGGCAGCGGCGCCAAAAACTTGTTCAGTGAATTGCAAGCATACAATATCAACAAGTAATATAGTAGTAAGTAGAGTATCGTTCCCACGAGGATTGTTTTAATTTAACCAATTACTTACCAAATTGACTAATTCGAGAACAAGCTAGCCAATTAAATTAATTTCATGCAATTTTAACTAAACTTAACAAAGAAAGAAAATTTTATAACAATAACCAAATGCTAAAAATTTACCAAATTAACAAAGATGTTAGAGATTTCGACTTCACTTAATCAATCCTAATTAACTCTCTTAACTTGTCATGCAATTAACTTAAATTCCAAATTATGATGGTGAAATTTCCCTAATGTAAATTAATAGCCGACATCGGTCTAATAACCCTATTTAGATTAAAATCAACTCACACTTGGTCTAGGTGAATTTAGATTTCTAAATGCATTAGGAACTATGGAAATTCCCGGATTCAATCTAAGTAGCCATTACTTAGTTCTACTACCGAAACCACATGAACAACCTAGATTATTACGGTCTAAATTGGATTCATGGTTTAATATCACATGAGCACATGCATGTTATCTCCACACGGTATCAAACAAGCATCAACAATCAATTAAGTGGTGATCAATCACCTAAAAGCATTAATAACATGATATTAAACTCATAATTGAAATATAAATTGCATGAACAAGTCTTAAGAATTAATTATTCATGATTAAGATCCATCTAATCTGTAACAAAAGAAATTAGAACATAATGAAATTTAAACTAACAACAAAAATAGAAATAGA
Source organism: Gynochthodes officinalis (assembly GCA_020080225.1). Taxonomy (NCBI): domain Eukaryota; kingdom Viridiplantae; phylum Streptophyta; class Magnoliopsida; order Gentianales; family Rubiaceae; genus Gynochthodes; species Gynochthodes officinalis. The sequence continues at coordinate 28,309,426 of CM034625.1, read as the reverse complement.
CATAATTGAAATTAAAATAAATTCTGAAAATTAAAGTAAACAATATAAAATATAAAGGCTATAAAATACTTAATACTTGAAAATAAAACACAATTAGAAATTCTTATCAAAACACAAGAACTTAAATTGTTAAATGAAACTAAAGAAAAACAAGGAAAGAAAGCTAAATTTGCTAAACTAGATTAAACTAAACTAAACTAAATTAAATGAAATAAGAAAAGATAAAACCCGTAGACTTGAAGACCAAGCAATCATAATTCACGCTTTGTTTCTTCCTTGAGACTTCCAAAGAGCAAAAACATCATATTGCATCTTTTCTTTTACAGAACAAGATGGCATCGGATGCTAGTTGCTACATTACTGCAAACAACAAGAACTAAACAATGAAGAAAGACTGAATAAAACAACTAAAGGATGGCTGAATAATGTGTTGCATAAAAACCGAGAGAAGCTGCAAAAATTTTGTAGAAAACCCGTAAGTCGCTAATGATTTTTATCAAGAAAACCGTGAGTATGAAGCGCAATTCTGCTAAAGATTATTGAAAACACTAACTGGAATTTGTAGAATAAAACCACATGACCATCAACTGGAAAAATCAAGAAAAACCGTGAGAAGCTACAAGAAAACCGTGAGCAGAAATGGAAAACCCGTAGCGTGAAATGCAATTCTGCTAAACTACTGAAAAGAAAAGAAAACAAAAGAATGAAGAAAGCTTGCTGCTCTAAACTACTGCAGGAAAACAGAAAGAAAAATAGCTTGGCTAAACTAAATCTAATCTAAAGAAAGAAAAAAATGCTGCTCGGCTGAATGGATGAAAATGGGATATCATTCCTCCGTTCCAAGCTGTGCTATTTATAAACAAGGCTTTGTCCAGATTTTTCTTTTCTTCTTTCTTTCTTTGTTCAGCCACAAACATGTGTTGTGGTCTTCCATGTGCTTGTCATCTTTTCTGACAAAGAAAGCAGCCCAAGCTTTGCTTTTCACATGTCATTCTTCTCGCCCGATCTTTTTTCTTCTTTCCTTCTACTGCTTTTCCTTCTACCAATGACTTTCTTTCTTTCTTTTCTTCTTTTGCCTTTCTTTTGCCCATGTGAGACTGCATTTTGGAGAGACTTTCTTGCTGTCCTCATGCAATTCTTTCTTGAGAAAAAAGAAAAGAATGGCACTGGTTTTTCCCTTTTGCATGTGCTACTTTGTTTCTTTCTTTCTTTTGTGTGTTGCTCATTTGTCTCTTTTTCTTTTGCATGTTTGTTGTCCGATTTGTTGCTTGGTTATCGATTTATGATCAATTGGATGGAAAGTTAGTGCAGTTGCTGCCTTTTCTTTTATTTCTTTGCCTTATACTTGGTCGACCAAAAGCATAGGAAAGAGCGTAATACATCCCACCGCTTCTTTCACGATAAGATCGTTTCTTTCAATGGCAACAACGAAATTTGAGCAATTGTTGCATTTTGTACGCTGTAAGATAACAAAGACATACATTGAACCCATTGCATTAGAGATATAAACATATCCACAGCATTTTTAAGTAAAATTCTGGAAGATAATTTACAACCTTCACTTTCAAAGTTCTAAAACTATTAAACTCAAATTAGAAGAAAAATTCAAGATTAAGCTCAAAAGTTCTAAAATTATTAGAAAACTTAGAAATCATAAAATCAAAGGATAATTTGGCCAAAATAAGTAAGAACAAATTAAAACATAAGCCAATTTCTAACCAAAATTAATTAGAAAACTCTATATAAAATAGAGTTATCATTCACCAAGTGGGTGGAAGTCGAACCCCTGGCTATGATCACTGGAAAGAATGTTCTAAAGCTTGTATGGAGCAAAATCGTCTACAGGTTTGGTATTCCTTATGTGATTATCTCAGATAATAGGAAGCAGTTTGCAAACAATCCCTTTTGATCCTAGTGTGAAGAGTTTCAGATCAAACAGAATTTTACCTCTGTTGTGTATCCACAAGTCAACAGTCAAGTAAAGGTCACCAACTGCACCATCATACAAGGACTGAAAACTTGGTTGGATAAAGCAAAAGAGAATTGGGTGGAAAATCTCCCAAATGTCCTATGGGCTTACCGTACCATACCTCGAACAGCAATAGACAAAACTCCTTATAGCTTCACATACGGCTCAGAAGCCATGATCTCGACGGAGATCAAAGTTCCAAGTCCTCGAATAATGGCTTTTAATGCTGAAGCCAATGAAAAAGATATCCAACTTAACCTAAATTTGTTGGAAAAATGCAAAGATTTAGCCTCAGTCAAATAAGCTCGATATAAGTAGGATATGTCAAGATACTATAATGAATGGGTGAAGATTAATGAATTTGCCCTAAAAGATTTGGTCTTACGCAAGAACGAAGCAAGTTGAGCTCAAAAACTCAGCAAGTTGAAAGCCAATAGAGAAGGACCTTACAAAGTCATCGACGCCTCAAGATCTGGAAGTTATCGACTAGCCATGATCCCGGCGGAGATCGGAGTTCCAAGTCCCCGAGTAATGGCTTTTAATATTGAAGCTAATGAAGAAGATATTCAATTTAACCTAAATTTGTTGGAAGAGCGCAGAGATTTAGCCTCCGTCAAAGAAGCTCGATATAAGCAGGATATGGCAAGATACTATAATGAACAGGTGAAGATTAATGAATTTTTCCTAAGAGATTTGATCTTACGCAAGAACGAAGCAAACCAAGCTCAAAAACTTGGCAAGTTGGAAGCCAATTGGGGAAAACCTTACAAAGTCATCGACGTATCAAGATTTGGAAGTTATTGGCTAGCCATGGTTGAGTGGAATTTATTACCCCGAGTTTGGCACGTTAGCAATTCAAAACGCTTTTATGTTTAATTATCTTTTTTTGCTGAATAAAATGTTATTTTGCTCTTCTTAAATCGAGTAGCGGGACTATGACTTTCCCTAAACTCGGTTCAAGGTGGTGAAATGGTCTTGCTAAATTTTAAATAGAGAAATTCACATGCAACCTTGGTTTAGTTGAGTTTAGTTGCGAACTCCATAACATCCCATGTAGGTGAGGGGAATGTAAATATCCATATGGGTGTCACAAAAGAACATCCTATGGGGTGAGAAAACAAAAAAGAAAATTTTTTTTATTACATTTCCAAAGTTCCCAAACATCCTATGGGGTCAGGACCTCCATCTCAAAGTTCCCAAACACTTTAAGGGTTGTGACTTTCGCCTCAAATGTCCACGAACATCCTATGAGTTTGGGATCTTTGCCTCAAAGATCCCAAATATCAGGACCTTTGATTCAAAGACCTCCAATACCCTACAGAGAACAGCTTCAATTATTTTATTACATAGCAAAACGTGAACAGAAAACACTTATACTTTTTCTTTCCCCTTCCTCTTTTTTTCTTCATACTTAGTCATCTCTTGCAGGTATTTATTAAATGCTGCTTCTTTACCCTTGTATGCAGTAGTGTCTACTTAACCTTCTTAGGCCATAAGCACCAATTCTTCCAATATTACATCGATGGGATCTCTGTTTGAAGATGCCACTTTTAGACCTACCCTTGTCAGACGGGTTTTCATCTCAGCTATCTTTGGCCTCCAAGTCTTGCACTTGAAATGTAACTCCAAGATCTGCTGCTTGTACGGTTTTAGTGCACTATGGAGATTTTGTACCTCTTGGCTCACCTTATTAACCTCATTGGTTAAGGTGCGGATCATCTCATCCTTGCCTTTAAGCTCAGAGGTAAGCCCTTCAACCTCCACTGAAAGTTTAGCAACCTTTTCTCTATTCGCTTCATTTTCTGTAAATATCAAATCCCCTGGTACCTTTCACTACTGTACCATGTCTTCATTAAGACAATGATTTCGGTACTTTAAGTATACCACATGATCTTGGAGGCTTCACCAGTTACAGTCTGAAGAGCTAGCCTCGTTTCGGTTTCCACCAACCTGCGCTGAGGTTCCAGCTTTGGCCTGCTTCTTTGAGGCCTCATGATATGATTTTGACCCAGATGATATGATTTACAATCAGAAGGGCTGGAAACACTTAGAATTGCCCGGGATATGTCTAAGGGAAGCTTAGACTGGGATGGTGTAAACCGCAACCCACTACTTATGAAATAGGTAGGGACTTTGGTATAAAATGCCACAACCAATTACACCAAAAATTGGTTGATAAGTTTGTACGAACACCACAAGTCTCCAAGGAGAACTTGATAAGTTCTAAGTTCTTAAAGTACCAAATGAGATAAACTCACAATTTCTATTGCTCAAACTTGTTTTCAAAGTAGTACAAAGATGCCTATTTATAGGCTAAAATAAGTCTTAAAAATAAATAATTAAATCCTAATTACCCTAGTCTAGAATATTAATTTTGACTTTCTAACTTCTTGACTAGACTTTAACAAGACCAATAAAAATTCTGCATTAATTACACATAATTCTAGATGATATGTTGGCTGAAATCAAGGTTTATTTGAAGGGTACATTGACCAAGTGTTGGAATGAGTAGGTTCATGCATCTTGAGTTAGCTTCTAACACTTCATTAAATTCTTCTTTGACTGAATTTTCCAAGGCTGAATTTCATCTTTTAATGCCTCAAAATGGATAATTGACCATAGAATTTGAAGTTTTCAACACTTGACTACATGAATAATTGTTAGCTGGAATTTGGACCAACTTTGGACTAAAATTCATCTTTGACTTGGATAAGATGCACACTAGAACTTAGACTTTCGCTCCATTGAATTGGGTGGGAAGTTGGGGTCAAGTTCGCATCTCTGGCTGCAGAGTTCTCATCTTTGGCTCCAAGTTCACATCTTTGAGTCGAAGTCGGGAAGTCTGAGCCGTGCATCTATGAGTCGAAGGTCGGGAAGTCTAAGCCGTGCATCTTTGAGTCGAAGGTTGGGAAGTCAGAGCCGAGTTCATCATTCCCCTCCTCTTGAGAAGGATTTGTCCTCAAATCTTCAGCACCTGTATGATAGAAACTTAAGTCAGAAACATTGAAGACATTGTGAACGTCGTATTCATTCGGTAAATCAAGTCTGTAGGCATTGTCATTGATGCGCTCTAAAACTTGAAAAGGTCCATCTCCTCTTGGTTGCAACTTGGATTTTCGTTGTGTTGGGAACATTTCTTTCCTCAAGTGCAACCAAACCCAATCTCCCAGTTCAAAGATGAGCTTATGACGCCCTTTGTTGGCTTCTTGTTCATATTTTTACGTCTTCTCCTCAATGTTGAGTCTTGCCTTCTTATGGATTTACTTCACAAATTTAGCCTTCTTTTTGCCATCTAAATTCAATGTCTCACTCACAGGCAAAGGTGTTAAATCCATTGGAGATAATGGATTAAAACCATAAACAATCTCAAAATGAGAAAATTTAGTGGCAGAATGCACATTCCTATTATATGCAAATTCAAATGAGGTAAATAAACATCCCAAGTCTTAATATTCTTACCAATGATCATCCTTAACAAAGTAGATAAAGTACAATTAACAACTTTAGTTTGGCCGTCAGTCTAAGGATGACAAGTAGTAGAAAACAAGAGTTTTGTACCCAATTTCCCTCACAAAGTCTTCCAAAAATAACTCAAAAATTTTGTATCTCGATCGGATACAATGGTTCTCGGCATTCCATGCAAACGAATTACTTCTTTAAAGAACAATTCAACAATTTGTGATGCATCATTCGTTTTATTGCATGCAATGAAATACGCCATTTTTTGAAAATCTATCAACTACCACAAAAATTGAATCTTTCCCATTTTTAGTTTCTGGTAATCCCAAGACAAAATCCATTGAAAGATCAACCCACGGCTCTTTTAGAATCGGCAAAGGTGTGTAAGCCATTATGTTGGACCTTTGATTTTGCTTTCTTGCAAATAATACAGTCTTCACACAAATTTTCACAACAAGACTTTTCATTTTTGGCCAATAAAAATGTTCTTGCAAAATTGCCAAAGTTTTTGCTATGTCAAAGTGTCCCATAAGTCCCCCACCATGTGCTTCCCTAACTAACAATTCACGCATAGAAAACTTAGGAATGCAAAGCTTGGACTCTTTAAATAAATACCATCACGCTTATAAAATTTTTCACATGCTTGGAATACTTGACAAAAATCAGAATCATCACAATATAATCCTTTAATTTGCTCAAAGCCAAGTAATTTAGAATCTAATGAAGTCAATAAGGCATACCTCGTAGAGAGTGCATCGGCTACAACATTCTCTTTACTTTTCTTGTATCGGATGACATACGGAAAGGTCTCAATGAATTCCATCCATCTTGCATGCCTTTTGTTAAGCTTATGTTAACCTTTCAGAAATTTCAATGATTCATGATCAGTGTGGATCACGAATTTTTTAGCCCATAGATAGTGCGGCCATGTCTTCAAGGCCCGGACCAACGCATACAACTCCTTGTCATAAGTCGGATAGTTGAGAGTTGCTTCGCTTAACTTCTCGCTAAAGTATGCCAAGGGTCTTCCTTTTTGCATCAAGACAACGCCTACTCCAACACCTGAAGCATCACACTCAACTTCAAATGTTTTATCAAAATTAGGCAAACAAAGTAAATGAGCGTTGGTTAATTGAAATTGAAGCTTTTCAAAAGCTTGCTCCTGCTCTTCTTCCCATTTGAATCCCAAATTCTTCTTGATGACTTCAATTAATGGTGTAGCCAAGCTACTAAAATTTTTTACACATCTTCTATAGAAAATTGCGGACCATGGAAGCTTTCCTGAATTGCCTTTACTTTTTCCATGTCAACTAAGATACCATTAGCACTTACAATATAACCAAGAAAATTTACTTCATAAGTGCAAAAGGTACATTTCTTCAAATTGGTATAAAGCTTTTCCTCCTTGAGCACACTTAACACACATGTTTGATGTTCAAGATGATCATTCAAACTTCTTGACTATGGACAACCACAAATTTTTCAATGAATTTTCTCAAAACATGATTCATCAAGTGCATAAAAGTGCTTGGTGCGTTAGTTAAGCCGAAAGGCATTACTAACCATTCATACAAACCATGTTTTGTTTTAAAAGCAGTTTTCCATTCATCACCTATTTTCATCCTAATCTGATGGTAACCACTTTTCAAATCAATTTTGGAAAACACAATTGAACCACATAATTAATCAAGTAAATCGTCTAATCGAGGAATTGGATGGCGATATTTTACCGTCATGTTGTTCACGGCTGACAGTCTATGCACATCCTTCACAACCCATCTTTCTTTGGTACCAATAGGATTAGTACAACACACGGACTCATGCTTTCCCGAACCTAACCTTTGTTCAACAAGTATTCAACTTGTTTTTGAAGTTCTTTAGTCTTTTTGGAACTCATCCTATAAGCAGGTTTATTTAGAATGGAAGCGCCTAGGATGAAGTCAATTTGGTGTTCAATACCACAAATTGGTGGCAATTCCTTAGGAACTTCTTCTGGAAATATATGTTCAAAGTCATGCAAAATAGATACAATACTGCTCGGTAGTTCACCAGCCAAGTCGTTAGTACTCAAATGAGCCTCTTTAAACAAAATCAGTACAAAAGCAAGTTGAGAATTTAAAGCACTTCGGATCCTTTTTTTTTTTTTTTTTTGCAAACACACATAATTTTTCTTCTTTTTCACTCAGAATGAATGCTTCTTTTCTCTCCTTTTTCTTTTCAATCTTTGTTTTGCCGCTTAATTATTTTTCATTTTTTTTCTCTTTCTCTTTCTCCTGCTTACTTTTTTTTGCATCTTCTTGTAACCTCACTTGATCTACATAGATTTGATTAGGACTCATAGGCACAAGAGTTACATTTCTTTGTTTATGAACAAAAGAATACTTGTTAGTAAAACCATCATGTCAGACTCGTTTGTCATATTGCCATGGCCTTCCCAACAACAAATGGCTTGCTTACATGGGAACCACATCACAAATCATCTCGTCCTCATACTTCCCAATGCGAAATGGCATGTTCACTTGTTTGGAAACTCGGACTTCTCCACAATCATTAAGCTATTGGAGCTTGTATGGCTTCGGATGCTTGATGATTGACAAACCTAACTTTTCAACCATGGAGATACTAGCCACATTAGTACAACTCCCACCATCAATTATGACACTACAAACCTTTCCATTAACTTAGCATCGGGTGTGGAAAATGTTCTCTCTTTGTGTCGCTTCGTCCTCCATGACTTGCACACTAAGAACTCGCCTCATAAACAATAGCTCACCTTGGACTGGCTCCTTCTCATCCGATTCGACAAGAGCTGGCATGGAGTCAGATTCATCTTCATCTTTCCTCTCGTACTCTCCATCATCCCTTATGATTATTGCAAGCTTGTTCGGACATTGGCTTGCAATGTGACCCCTGCATTGACATTTAAAACATCTAATGTCACGAGTTCGAGAGGTAGAAGGATCATTGTTACCTTTCGAAGTCGTCTCCTTTGGAGCCATCTTGGCTGACTTCAAGGAAGTCGTAGGTCGTTTTTCCTTCTTTGGAGTACTCGTCTTCCAAGTACTTTGACGCACACTACCTCCTTTTTCGAGTTGTTGCTCTACTTTGGCAACCGTATGTACCATATCCTGTAACTCCACATAATGGTACATTTCAACTCAGTCTTGAATGTCTCGGTTCAATCCATTCTGGAATCTAGCCATGGTGGCTTGTCGGTCTTCTTCTACATTAGCTCTTATCATCACAACCTCCATTTCTTTGAAATAATCTTCCACGCTTCGGCTTCCTTGCTTAAGCCCTTGAAGCTTATTGTAGAGGTCTCGGTAATAGTAACTAGGCTCAAATCTCTTTCGCATGATTGCTTTCATTTCTTCCCAAGTTTCAACAGATCTTTCACCAATTGTTCTCCTACTTAGCACCAATTGATCCCACCATGTTAGTGCATAATCAAAAAACTCAATGACAGCAAGTTTTACCTTTTTGAAGCTAGAGTATTGGTGACAATCAAACACAAACTCCATCTTTTTCTCCCACTCAATGTAAGCCTCTGGGTCGGATCTGTCATGAAAAGGAGGAATTTTCATCCTTATGGCATAAAGATTGTTATCTTATTTTTGTCTCCTCCAAGTTGGTCTTCTAGTGTGCCCAACAGATTCCTTATCAAACTCATCATCTACTTCATTAAGCTCTTCATCTTCCACTCGTGTTTTACACCTTCTTTGGATGTTGGAGGTGTGTGAAGGAGCCATTTGAGATTCCGCCTCCAATTGAACAATTCTTTCATGCAAGGGTTCAAGTTTTTACCTTAGTAATCTTTTCATTTCTCCCATCAAGGCTTCAATTTGTAAGTTTTGTGGATGATTTTCCTCATTGGAATGGTGAGACATTTCTGAGTCATGGTTGAAAAGTTAGGTTTACCAATTATCAAGCATCTGAAGCCATACAAGCTTCAATGGCTTAGTGATTGCGGAGAAGTTCACGTTTCCAAGCAAGTAAAGGTGCCATTTCACATTGGGAAATATGAAGATGACGTGATTTGTGATGTGGTTTCCTTGCAAGCAAGCCATTTGTTGTTGGGAAGGCCATGGCAATATGGCAGACAAATCCGACATGAAGGTTTCACTAACAAATATTCTTTTATTTATAATCAGAAGAATTTAACTCTTGTGCCTATGCGTCCTAATCAAATCTATGAAGATCAAGTGAGGTTCCAAGAAGATGCAAAAAAAAAAAAAGTAAGCAGAAGAAATAAGAAGAGAAAAAGAAAAATGAAAAGAGTTGAGCAGCAAAACAAAGATTGAAAAGAAAAAGGAGAGAAAAGAAGCATTCATTCTGAGTGAAAGAGAAGAAATATTAAGTGTGTTTGCTAAAAAAAAAAAAAAGATCCGAAGTGCTTCAAATTCTCAACTTCCTTTTGTACTGATTTTGTTTAAATAGGCTCATTTGAGTACTAACGACTTGGCCAGTGAACTACCGAGCAGTATTGTATCTATTTTGCAAGACTTTGAACATATATTTCCAGGAGAAATTCCGAAGGGATTGCCACCAATTTGTGGTATTGAACACCAAATTGACATCGTCCCAGGTGCTTCCATTCCAAATAAACTTGATTGTCGGATGAGTCCTAAAGAGACTAAAGAACTTCAAAGACAAGTTGAATACTTGTTGAACAAAGGTTGGGTTCGGGAAAGCATGAGTTTGTGTGCTATACCAGTCCTATTGGTACCAACGAAAGTGGGTTGTGGAGGATGTGCATAAACTGTCGAGCCGTGAACAACATAACGGTAAAATATCGCTATCCGATTTCTCGATTAGACGATTTGCTTGATGAATTATGTGGTTCATTTGTGTTCTCCAAAATGGATTTGAAAAGTGGTTACCATTAGATTACAATGGAAATAGGTGATGAATGGAAAACTGCTTTTAAAACAAAACATGGATTGTATGAATGTTTAGAAATGCCTTTCGGCTTAACTAACACACGAAGCACTTTTATGCACTTAATGAATCATGTTTTGAGAAAATTCATTAGAAAATTTGTGGTTGTTTATTTTGATGACATTTTAGTGTATTCAAAAAGTTTGAATGATCATCTTGAACATCTAACATGTGTGTTAAGTGTGCTCAGGGAGGAAAAACTTTATGCCAATTTGAAAAAGTGTACCTTTTGCACTAATGAAGTAAATTTTCTTGGTTATATTGTAAGTGCTAATGGTATCTCAGTTGACATGGAAAAAGTAAAGGCAATTCAAGAATGGCCGACTCCAAAAAGTGTTAGCGAAGTGCGAAGCTTCCATGGCCTCGCAAGTTTCTATAGAAGATTTGTCAAAAATTTTAGCTCCTTGGCTGCACCATTAACCAAAGTCATAAAGATGAATGTGGGATTCACATGGGAAGAAGAGCAGGAGCAAGCTTTTCAAAAGCTTTAATTTCAATTAACCAACGCTTCTTTACTTTCTTTGCCTAATTTTGATAAAACATTTGAAGTTGAGTGTGATGCTTCAAGTGTTGGAGTAGGCGCTGTCTTGATGCAAGAAGGAAGACTCTTGGCATACTTTAGCAAGAAGTTAAGCGGAGCAACTCTCAACTATCTGACTTATGACAAGGAGTTGTATGCGCTAGTCCGAGCCTTAAAGACATGGCAGCACTATCTATGGGCTAAAGAATTCGTGATCCACACTGATCATGAATCATTGAAATTTCTGAAAGGCCAACATAAGCTTAACAAAAGGCATGCAAGATGGATGGAATTCATTGAGACCTTTCCGTATGTCATCCGATACAAGAAAGGTACAGAGAATGTTGTAGCCGATGCACTCTCTAGAAGGTATGCCTTATTGACTTCATTAGATTCTAAATTACTTGGCGTTGAGCAAATTAAAGGATTATATTGTGATGATTATGACTTTTTTCAAGTATTCCAAGCATGTGAAAAAGGTTCATGTGAAAAATTTTATAAGCATGATGGGTTTTTATTTAAAGAGTCCAAGCTTTGCATTCCTAAGTCTTTTGTGCGTGAATTGTTAGTTAGGGAAGCACATGGTGGGGGACTTACGGGACACTTTAGGATAGCAAAAACTTTGTCAATTTTGCAAGAACATTTTTATTGGCCAAAAATGAAAAGTCTTGTTGTGAACATTTGTGAAGACTGTATTATTTGCAAGAAAGCAAAATCAAATGTCGAACCTAATGGCTTATACACACCTTTGCCGATTCCAAAAGAGCCGTGGGTAGATCTTCCAATGGATTTTGTCTTGGGATTACCAAAACTAAAAATGGGAAAGATTCAATTTTTGTGGTAGTTGATAGATTTTCCAAAATGGCGCATTTCGTTGCATGCAATAAAACACATGATGCATCACATATTGCTGAATTGTTCTTTAAAAAAGTAATTTGTTTGCATAGAATGCTAAGACCCATTGTATCCAATCGAGATACAAAATTTTTTAGTTATTTTTGGAAGACTTCGTGGGGAAAATTGGATACAAACTCTTGTTTTTACTACTTGTCATCCTCAGACCGATAGCCAAACTGAAGTTGTTAATCGTACTTTATCTACTTTTTTAAGGTCGATCATTGGTAAGAATATTAAGACTTGGGATGTTTGTTTACCTCATATTGAATTTTCATATAATAGGAATGTGCATTTTGCCACTAAATTTTCTCATTTTGAGATTGTTTATGGTTTTAATCCATTATCTCCAATGGATCTAACACCTTTGCCTGTGAGTGAGAGATTGAATTTAGATAGCAAAAAGAAGGATGAATTTGTGAAGCAAATCCATGAAAAGGCAAGACTTAATATCGAAGAGAAGACACGAAGATGTGAACAAACAGCCAACAAGGGGCATCATAAGCTCATCTTTGAACCGGGATATTGGGTTTGATTGCACCTGAGGAAAGAAAGGTTCCCAACACAAAGAAAATCCAAGTTGCAATTAAGAGGAGATGGACCTTTTCAAGTTTTAGAGCGCATCAATGACAATGCCTGCAGACTTGATTTACCAAGTGAATATGACGTTCATAATGTCTTCAATGTTTCTGACTTAAGCCTCTATCATACAGGTGTTGAAGATTTGAGGACAAATCCTTCTCAAGAGGAGGGGAATGATGTGAAACTCAGCTCCGATTTCCCGACCTTTGGCTCACAGATACGAACTTAGAGTCAAAGATGTGGACTCAACTCAAAGATGAGAACTCAGAGTCGAAGTTCTGGACTCGACTCAAAGATGCGAACTTGGCCCCAGCTTCCCACCCAATTCAATGGAGCAAAGGTCCAAGTTCAAAAGTACATTTGATCCAAGTGAAAGATTAATTTTGGTCCTAAAGATGGTCCACAATCCAGCCAACAAATATTCATGTATTCAAGTGTTGAAAACTTCAAATTCAATAGTCAATCATCCAATTTGAGGCATAGAAGGACAAAAAGTCAAGGCTAAAAATTCAGTCAAAGGAGTATTTAATGAAGTCTTGGAAGCCAACTCAAGATGCATGAACCTACTCATTCCAACACTTAGTCAACGTACCATTCCAATGTGCCTTTTATTTAGCCAATAAATCATCTAGAATGGTGCATAATTAATATGTTTAAATGCATAATTTTTAATAGTCTAGTCTAGAAGTTAGAAAGTCAAATTAATATTTATTTCTTCTAGATTGGGATATTTAGGATTTATTTATTTATTTTTAAGGCTTATTTTAGCCTATAAATAGGCATATTTTTACTATTTGAAAGCAAGTTTTGAGCAATAGAAATTGCGAGTTTATCTCATTTGGTCCTTTAAGAACTTAGAACTTATCAAGTTCTCCTTGGAGACTTGTGGCGTTCGTACAAACTTATCAACCAATTTCTGGTGTAATTGGTTGTGGCGTTTTATACCAAGGTTCCTATCTATTTCATAGGTAGTAGGTTGCGATTTACACTATCCCAGTTTAAGCTTCCCTTAAACATATCCCGGGCAACTTCTAAGTGTTTCCAATCCTTTTGATAGTGAATCATATCTAGGTCGAAATCACGTCACATAGCCTGCACCAACCACACGTTGTGATACTTCTTAAAAAAAAAAACCTCTCTTCAATAAAATAACATAGGAGGTGATGTGAACTCAACTCTAGCTTCCCGACCTTCGACTCAAAGATGTGCGGCTCTGACTTTCCAACCTTCGACTCAAAGATGTGGGGCTTTGACTTCCCAACATTCAACTCAAAGATGTGCGGCTCAGACTTCCCGACCTTTGACTCAAAGATGCGAACTCATAGTCGAAGTTCCGGACTCGGCTCAAAAATGCGAACTTGGAGCCAAAGAAGTGAACTTTGCAGCCAGAGATGCAAACTTGGCCCCAACTTCCCACCCAATTCAATGGAGCAAAGGTCTAAGTTCAAGTGTGCATCTTATCCAAGTCAAAGATCAATTTTAGTCCAAAGTTGGTCCAAATTCCAGCCAACAATTATTCACGAAGTCAAGTGTTGAAGACTTCAAATTCCATGGTCAATCGTCCATTTTGAGGCATTAAAAGATGAAATTCAGCCTTGAAAAATTCAGTCAAAGAAGAATTTAATGAAGTCTTGGAAGCTAACTCAAGATGCATGAACCTTCTCATTCCAACACTTGGTCAACTTACCATTCCAATAAGCCTTGATTTCAGCCAACATATCATCTAGAATTATGCGTAATTAATGTATTAAGATGCAGAATTTTTATTGGTCTTGTTGAAGTCTAGTCTAGAAGTTAGAAAGTCAAAATTAATATTCTAGACTAGGATATGTAGGATTTAATTATTTATTTTTAAGACTTATTTTAGCCTATAAATAGGCATCTTTGTACTACTTTGAAAACAAGTTTGAGCAATAGAAATTGTGAGTTTATCTCATTTGGTTCTTTAAGAACTTAGAACTTATCAAATTCTCCTTGGAGACCTGTGGCGTTCGTACAAACATATCAACCAATTTTTGGTGTAATTGGTTGTGGCATTTTATATCAAGGTTCCTATCTATTTCATAGGTAGTGGGTTGCGGTTTACACTATTTAGTCTAAAAGTTTCCCTTAGACATATCCCGGGCAACTTCTAAGTGTTTTCGATCCTTCCGATTGTGAATCATATTTAGGTCGAAATCACGTCACATAGCCTACACCAACCACACATTGTGATACTTCTAAACAAAAAAAAAACTCTCTCCAATAAAATAGCATAGGAGGTGATGTGAACTCGACTCTGACTTCCCGACCTTCGACTCAAAGATGCGCGGCTTTGATTTCCCAATCTTTGACTCAAAGATGCACGGCTAAGACTTCCCGACCTTTGACTCAAAGATGCGAACTCATAGTCAAAGTTCCAAACTCGGATCAAAGATGTGAACTTGGAGCCAAAGATGTGAACTCTGTGACTAGAGATGCAAACTTGGCCCCAACTTCCCACCCAATTCAATGGAGCAAAGGTCCAAGTTCAAGTGTGCATCTTATCCAAGTCAAAGATCAATTTTAGTCCAAAGTTGGTCCAAATTCCAGCCAACAATTATTCACGAAGTAAGTGTTGAAGACTTCAAATTCCATGGTCAATCATCAATTTTGAGGCATTAAAAGATGAAATTCAGCCTTGGAAAATTCAGTCAAAGAAGAATTTAATGAAGTCTTGGAAGCTAACTCAAGATGCATGAACCTTCTCATTCCAACACTTGGTCAACTTACCATTCCAATAAGCCTTGATTTCAGCCAACATATCATCTAGAATTATGCGTAATTAATGTATTAAGATGCAGAATTTTTATTGGTCTTGTTGAAGTCTAGTCTAGAAGTTAGAAAGTCAAAATTAATATTCTAGACTAGGATATGTAGGATTTAATTATTTATTTTTAAGACTTATTTTAGCCTATAAATAGGCATCTTTGTACTACTTTGAAAACAAGTTTGAGCAATAGAAATTGTGAGTTTATCTCATTTGGTTCTTTAAGAACTTAGAACTTATCAAATTCTCCTTGGAGACCTGTGGCGTTCGTACAAACATATCAACCAATTTTTGGTGTAATTGGTTGTGGCATTTTATATCAAGGTTCCTATCTATTTCATAGGTAGTGGGTTGCGGTTTACACTATCTAGTCTACAAGTTTCCCTTAGACATATCCCGGGCAACTTCTAAGTGTTTTCGATCCTTCCGATTGTGAATCATATTTAGGTCGAAATCACGTCACATAGCCTACACCAACCACACATTGTGATACTTCTAAACAAAAAAAAAACTCTCTCCAATAAAATAGCATAGGAGGTGATGTGAACTCGACTCTGACTTCCCGACCTTCGACTCAAAGATGCGCGGCTTTGATTTCCCAATCTTTGACTCAAAGATGCACGGCTAAGACTTCCCGACCTTTGACTCAAAGATGCGAACTCATAGTCAAAGTTCCAAACTCGGATCAAAGATGTGAACTTGGAGCCAAAGATGTGAACTCTGTGACTAGAGATGCAAACTTGGCCCCAACTTCCCACCCAATTCAATGGAGCAAAGGTCCAAGTTCAGGTGTGCATCTTATCCAAGTCAAAGATCAATTTTAGTCCAAAGTTGGTCCAAATGCAGCCAACAATTATTCACGAAGACAAGTGTTGAAGACTTCAAATTCCATGGTCAATCATCCATTTTGAGGCATTAAAAGACAAAATTTAGCCTTGGAAAATTTAGTCAAAGAAGAATTTAATGAAGTCTTGGAAGCTAACTCAAGATGCATGAACCTACTCATTCCAACACTTGGTCAACTTACCATTCCACTAAGCCTTGATTTCAACCAACATATCATCTAGAATTATGCATAATTAACGTATTAAAATGCAAAATTTTTATTGGCCTTGTTAAAGTCTAGTCTAGAAGTTAGAAAGTCAAAATTACTATTCTAGACTAGGATATTTAGGATTTAATTATTTATTTTTAAGACTTATTTTAGCCTATAAATAGGCATCTTTGTACTTCTTTGAAAACAAGTTTAAGCAATAGAAATTGTGGGTTTATCTCATTTGGTTCTTTAAGAACTTAGAACTTATCAAATTCTCCTTGGAGACTTGTGGCGTTCGTACAAACATATCAACCAATTTTTGGTGTAATTGGTTGTGGCATTTTATATCAAGGTTCCTATCTATTTCATAGGTAGTGGGTTGCGGTTTACACTATCTAGTCTAAAAGTTTCCCTTAGACATATCCCGGGCAACTTCTAAGTGTTTTCGATCCTTCCGATTGTGAATCATATTTAGGTCGAAATCACGTCACATAGCCTACACCAACCACACATTGTGATACTTCTAAACAAAAAAAAAACTCTCTCCAATAAAATAGCATAGGAGGTGATGTGAACTCGACTCTAACTTCCCGACCTTCGACTCAAAGATGCGCGGCTTTGATTTCCCAATCTTTGACTCAAAGATGCACGGCTAAGACTTCCCGACCTTTGACTCAAAGATGCGAACTCATAGTCAAAGTTCCAAACTCGGATCAAAGATGTGAACTTGGAGCCAAAGATGTGAACTCTGTGACTAGAGATGCAAACTTGGCCCCAACTTCCCACCCAATTCAATGGAGCAAAGGTCCAAGTTCAAGTGTGCATCTTATCCAAGTCAAAGATCAATTTTAGTCCAAAGTTGGTCCAAATTCCAGCCAACAATTATTCACGAAGTCAAGTGTTGAAGACTTCAAATTCCATGGTCAATCATCAATTTTGAGGCATTAAAAGTTGAAATTCAGCCTTGGAAAATTCAGTCAAAGAAGAATTTAATGAAGTCTTGGAAGCTAACTCAAGATGCATGAACCTTCTCATTCCAACACTTGGTCAACTTACCATTCCAAGAAGCCTTGATTTCAGCCAACATATCATCTAGAATTATGCGTAATTAATGTATTAAGATGCAGAATTTTTATTGGTCTTGTTGAAGTCTAGTCTAGAAGTTAGAAAGTCAAAATTAATATTCTAGACTAGGATATGTAGGATTTAATTATTTATTTTTAAGACTTATTTTAGCCTATAAATAGGCATCTTTGTACTACTTTGAAAACAAGTTTGAGCAATAGAAATTGTGAGTTTATCTCATTTGGTTCTTTAAGAACTTAGAACTTATCAAATTCTCCTTGGAGACTTGTGGCGTTCGTACAAACATATCAACCAATTTTTGGTGTAATTGGTTGTGGCATTTTATATCAAGGTTCCTATCTATTTCATAGGTAGTGGGTTGCGGTTTACACTATCTAGTCTAAAAGTTTCCCTTAGACATATCCCGGGCAACTTCTAAGTGTTTTCGATCCTTCCGATTGTGAATCATATTTAGGTCGAAATCACGTCACATAGCCTACACCAACCACACATTGTGATACTTCTAAACAAAAAAAAAACTCTCTCCAATAAAATAGCATAGGAGGTGATGTGAACTCGACTCTGACTTCCCGACCTTCGACTCAAAGATGCGCGGCTTTGATTTCCCAATCTTTGACTCAAAGATGCACGGCTAAGACTTCCCGACCTTTGACTCAAAGATGCGAACTCATAGTCAAAGTTCCAAACTCGGATCAAAGATGTGAACTTGGAGCCAAAGATGTGAACTCTGTGACTAGAGATGCAAACTTGGCCCCAACTTCCCACCCAATTCAATGGAGCAAAGGTCCAAGTTCAAGTGTGCATCTTATCCAAGTCAAAGATCAATTTTAGTTCAAAGTTGGTCCAAATGCAGCCAACAATTATTCACGAAGACAAGTGTTGAAGACTTCAAATTCCATGGTCAATCATCCATTTTGAGGCATTAAAAGACAAAATTTAGCCTTGGAAAATTTAGTCAAAGAAGAATTTAATGAAGTCTTGGAAGCTAACTCAAGATGCATGAACCTACTCATTCCAACACTTGGTCAACTTACCATTCCACTAAGCCTTGATTTCAACCAACATATCATCTAGAATTATGCATAATTAATGTATTAAAATGCAAAATTTTTATTGGCCTTGTTAAAGTCTAGTCTAGAAGTTAGAAAGTCAAAATTACTATTCTAGACTAGGATATTTAGGATTTAATTATTTATTTTTAAGACTTATTTTAGCCTATAAATAGGCATCTTTGTACTTCTTTGAAAACAAGTTTAAGCAATAGAAATTGTGGGTTTATCTCATTTGGTTCTTTAAAAACTTAGAACTTATCAAGTTCTCCTTGGAGACTTGGGGCGTTCATACAAACATATCAACCAATTTTTGGTGTAATTAGTTGTGGCGTTTTATACCAAGGTTCCTATCTATTTCATAGGTAGTGGGTTGCGGTTTACACCATCCTAGTCTAAGCTTCCCTTAGACATATCCCGGGCAACTTCTAAGTGTTTCTGACCCTTC
This sequence comes from Gynochthodes officinalis, assembly GCA_020080225.1. NCBI lineage: Eukaryota > Viridiplantae > Streptophyta > Magnoliopsida > Gentianales > Rubiaceae > Gynochthodes > Gynochthodes officinalis. The sequence goes on along the minus strand of CM034625.1, from coordinate 28,290,657 downwards.
CAATTATAAATCATATCATCTGGGTTGAAAATCACATCATTTGGTATCAGAGTCATCTCTAAGGGCTGCATATCCTTTTTTTCCTTTTTATATTTTTTATCCTTTCTTAATTCTTGACTTTCTTGACGTTCAAGATTCACATTTTTGCTAGTGGATTTTGTCACAGGTTGGCAAGGTTCTTAGCAGTGAGTTTGGATTTTTGAGAAATCACGTTCTTATCTCCACTTCTATTTTTTTTTATGTTAAAAAAAAAGTGCTGACCGAATATATATATATATATATGTATATAATAGAAGAAGTGAATACAAAATTTCATTTCCTAAAGTTGTGATCTAATATTTTCTTCTGTTATCCAAGTTGCCAAAAGATTCATCCATAAGTTCTTCTCAATCACCCTTGGCCTAAAATTTCCATTGATCAACTAGTTCATTGTTTCTTAACTTTGTTTGTTCTTCAATTTGTTTCCATTTCTTATTCTTTGATATATATTCATTGTTCATAGTTCTCTTATCTTTGATTTTTCATATTTTCTTGTATTCATCTCCACAACTTAAGAACATAAAAATTGTTTAATAAGTTTTAGTTGTGAAAATCACTCTCTCCCTTGGTAATTGTTCAGTTCCGTAAGAACCTTAAGCGAGATAACGAGAGTGTGAGTGGAGTGATTATTATTTGTGAGGAATTTTAACCATTTGATTATAGGATTTCTGAAATGTCTCACCATTCCAATGAGGAAAATCATACACAAAACTTACAAATCGAAGCCTTGATGGGAGAAATGAAAAGATTACTACGACAAGAACTTGAACCCTTGCATGAAAGAATTTATCAATTGGAGGCAGAATCTCAAATGGCTCCTTCACACACCTTCAACATCCAAAGAAGGCGTAAAACACAAGGGGTGGAAGATGAAGAGCTTGATGAAGTAGATGATGAGCTTGATAAGGAATCTACTGGGCACACTAGAAGACCAACTTGGAGGAGACAAAAAAAAGGTAACAATCTTAATGCCATCAAGATGAAAATTCCTTCTTTTCATGGCAGATCTGACCCGGAGGCTTACATTGAGTGGGAGAAAAAGATGGAGTTTATATTTGATTGTCACCAATACTCCGACCTCAAAAAGGTAAAACTTGCTGTCATTGAGTTTTTTGATTATGCATTAACATGGTGGGATCAATTGGTGCTAAGTAAGAGAAGAAATGGCGAAAGATCTGTTGAAACTTGGGAAGAAATGAAAGCAATCATGCGAAAGAGATTTGTGCCTAGTTACTATTACCGAGACCTCTACAATAAGCTTCAAGGGCTTAAGTAAGGAAGCTGATAGGGATTAAAATGTCATTTTTATTGTTAATAGTTTCTCATTATTATTCTGATTTTAAGGAACATTATATGGTGTTTTTTATTGTTTTTTTTTGTAGGAATGGAAAATATTGACTTGGAGGAGAAATTGACAAAAGAAAATAAGAAAAACCACATTGAAGAAGCAAATAGAGAGAAAATACCAAGTCTTGGTATTAGGAGTTGACTTGGACAATTTGGGGAAGACTTCCTACGGGTTAGAGTCTTGAGGAAACAAAAGAAGACAAAAAGACAAAAGGAAAGAAAGAAGGAAAAAGGAGTTTGACTTGGAGTAGAATTGTGAACAAGGAAAAGTCCAACCACTTTTGGACTTTGGAGGGCTGGGAGACGTAACAGGCTGGAGAAAAAGAGAGGAAAGGAGCCGCCATCTATCCCTTTCTCTGGAGACTTGAAGACGCACATTATTTTTTTTCTTTCTTTTAGTTTTTAGAAATTCTCTTAGAGCAATTCCAACAGCCGTGTGTTTTCTCTGATTTAAAGGGAATGATGGATAGTAATTTTTCTTATTATATTATGATGTTTGGATTTGTTTTCTTTATTTATTTATCTTTGTCTTTCATTTTTAATATGAGTGGCTAAATCCTTTTTAGGGTTCTTATTCCAATTTGACAATGTGCTTATTGTGATTAATGTAGGTTGTTAGCTTTGATTCATTGGTTATTGTTGTGCTTAATGTCATTCTAGGTTAGATCACCCTAGGATTGAATCATCACTATAGAACTTGATTGAGAAATAGGTTCTGTAGGATTAGGCAATAACCTGTTAATAGCTTAATTAGTTGAGAGACAGTTAAGTAGTTAATATTTTTTAAAAGGTTGTGCATTCAAATTGGAGTTAAAAGACATTAGGTTGGTGAGAGCCGTCAAACTTAGTGTTAATTAATTATCAATTAATCATAGGTACTGTCTGAGAGAAAGATCTGTGGTTCTTAAGATCCCTTCAAAATGGATTAGAGTTAACATAAACCTCGTTGGTTAATCAATCTTAATAAATGGTTAAAATCGAGAATAAGAATCCTAGTTTTTAAATTTGATAGAATTCAGTTTTTTTATTTGATTAGTAATTTTAGTTCAAAACTTGATTTCGGTATCTAAACAAGCAAACATAGTGAGTATTTCAATACTCAATTTTAAAAATTCTCTGTGGGACGATATTTTAATTTACTACTTGACACGACTCTGTGTGCTTGCAGAAAATAGCACGTCAAGTTTTTGGCGCCGTTGCCGGGGAATTTTGATAAAATTGATACTGTTAAGAAAAATTTTGTTGATTAATTTAGATGTTTTTAATTTTGTTTTTAATTGTGGTATTGCAGGAATTTTTTTTTAGTGTATGCACATCACACGGAATGCAAGCAAACAAGGATTTTCATTGATACCACTTGATTTGGAGCTAGAAAGGACAGTTCATCAGAAGAAAAAGAAAAAAAGAAACATGAACGGAAGAGACAATGAAAGAGAGGAACCTCCTTGGAGCCAAAGAACAATGCGAGACTTTGTGAGTCCGAATGTGCAAGGTGACCAAACACCAATTGTAAGGCCGGCAATTGTAGCTAATAACTTCGAAATTAAGCCAGCAATGATACAGTTGATTCAGAATTCACCATTTCACGGCTTGCCACATGAAGATCCATTTGGACATATGTCACGATTTTTGGAGTGTTGCTCCACTTTTAAGATGAATGGAGTATAGCCTGATGCAATCCGGTTGATCCTCTTTCCATTTTCTCTTATGGAAAGAGCAAAGAGATGGTTCTCAAGCTTACCACTCAACTCCATCAACACTTGGCAAGAGCTTTATACAGCTTTCTTTAATAAATACTTGCCACTTGCAAACGTGATGAGGATTAGGAATGAGATTAACTCTTTCTATCAAAGAGATGATGAAACATTCTTTAAGTGCTGGGAAAGATTCAAAGACCTTCAGAAACAATGCCCGCCTCAATTGATTCCTACATGGGATTTGGTGCAATCATTCTATAAAGGAGTCAATCATGTGGTTAGAGTCAATATTGATGCAGCAGCTAGAGGTACAATCATGTCAAAAACACCCGAAGATGCTTTAGATCTCTTTGAGGAGATGGCCAATACGCAAAGTTTGTGGTCTAATGAGAATACCATTTCAAAGAAGGCAGGAGTAATGGAAGTGGACAATTTTACCATGCTGAATGCAAAAGTTGATGCTCTCACAAAAAGGATGGACAAAGTCAACGTTAATGCAGTATCCTCATTATCATCCTCTTGTGAATTATGAAGGGGGCCATTCTACAATAGAGCGTAGAATGATGCAAAGAATGTCTACAGAAGATGTTAATTATATGGGGAACTTCAAGGGACCTCAAAACCAAGTCTATGGTAATACATACAATCCAAGTTGGAGAAACCACCCCAATCTCTCTTGGGGAAATCAAGAGAATAACTAGTGGCGACCATATGCACCACCAGGATTTGGAGGTCAACATGCACAACAATCACCCCAACATCAGTTTCAACAAGAAAAAGGTACAGTTTCGATCGAAAGAAAAATGGGTCAACAAAATGAAGCTCAAAAGAGGATGGAACAAATGATTCGAAACCATTCCTCCTCTATTCATAATCTAGAAGTGCAAATGGGGCAATTAGCAGATACCTTATCAACAAGAAATCAAAGTGCATTACAAAGCAATACAGAAAGAAATCCAAAAGAGCATGTAAAAGCTATCACCTTGAGAAGTGGTACAGAGATTCCAACCCCTAAAGCAATAATAAACTATGAAGGCAAGAAGAAGGAAGGGGAGAAAGAGCAAGAAAGTGAATGGGTTGAAGAACAGGAAGAGAAAATGGAGAACACAGTTAAGGCAAAAGCAACACCACTTCAACCATATGATCCTCTAGTACCATATCCACAAAGGTTGAAGAAAAAGGAGCATGATCAGCAATTTGCAAAATGTTTGGAAAGATTTAAGACTCTCCACATCAATATGCCTTTTGTGGAATGTCTAGCTCAAATGCCAAAGTATGTAAAGTTCTTAAAGGAGTTGATTTCCAACAAAAAGAAGTTGCAGGAATTTGAGACAGTCACACTTACAAAGGAGTACAGTGCAATCATTTCTAATAAACTTCCTTTGAAAATAAAGCAACTAAGGAGTCTTACTATTCCATGTTCTGTTGGAAATTTAACATTTCAAAAATCTTTATGTGATTCAGGTGCTTCTATTAACCTTATTCCTTTTTCAGTTTACAGGAAATTGGAACTTAGAGAAGCAAAACCAACAAACATCCGATTACAACTGGCAAACAGGACAATAAAGAAACCAAAAGGCATAGTAGAAGATGTGCTTGTAATGGCTGGAAAATTCATCTTTGCAATAGATTTGTTATTCTTGATTTTGAAGAAGATGAAGATGTTCCATTGATCCTTGGTATGCCATTCCTCTACACTGCCAGAGCAATTATTGATGTTTATGATGGTACGTTGACATTAAGAGTAGGAGAGGAGAGTTTTAAGTTTAACATTTATCAAGGTATGAAACATCCTTCTGATTATGATTTATGTTTGAGAGTTGATGTGGTGAATGAATGTGTGAATGAAGTCCAAGGAAAAATGTTGGCAAATAGTGATGAATTGGAGAATATTGAGGAGTGTATGCAGGAACAATCTTCCCAGGATGAAGAATACCTTAACCATCATGCAAACTTTTCTCAAATCCAATTACCAAATATTGAACCTACACCACCATCAATCATAAAACCACCAAATGTAGACTTGAAACCTCTACCTCGACACTTGAGGTATACTTTTCTTGGAAAGAATCAAACTTTACCTATGATCATATCCTCTAAACTTACCCAAGACCAAGAAGACTTGCTTGTAAGGATGCTTAAAAGGAGAATAAGAGCAATTGGTTGGCAAATTTCTGATATAAAAGGAATAAGTCCATCTTATTACATACACAAGATTTTGATGGAAGAAAGATACAACCCAACCATTGAAAGGCAAAGAAGGCTCAATCCAAACATGCAAAAAGTGGTGAAGAAAGAGATGGTTAAGCTATTAGATGCTAGAAAATTTACCCAATTTCAGATAGTTCATGGGTAAGTCCTATCCAGTGTGTTCCAAAGAAAGGAGGCATGACCATTGTAGAAAATGAAGAAGGTAAGCAGATTCCAACAAGAGTGGTGACTGGATGGAGAGTATGCATTGACTATAGAAAGTTAAATTCTGCTACAAGGAAAGATCATTTTTCACTACCATTCATTGATCAAATTTGGAGAGGATAGCAGGGCAGGCTTTCCATTGCTTCTTAGATGGCTATTCAGGTTACAATCAAATAGCAATTGCTCTAGAGGATCAAGAGAAGATGACATTCACATGTCCTTATGGCAAATTTGCTTATAGAAGGATGCCATTTGGATTATGTAATGCTCCAGCAACCTTTCAGAGATGCATGATGGCCATATTCTCAGATTTGGTAGAAGAAATCATGGATGAGTTCATGGATGATTTTTCAGTCTATGGAAGCTTTTTTGAAGGATGTTTGGAGAACTTGGAGCAAGTTCTTACACGGTGTGAGAAGACAAATCTAGTGTTGAATTGGGAAAAGTGCCATTTTATGGTGGAAGAAGGAATTGTACTTGGCCATAGAATATCAACACAAGGAATTGAAGTGGACAAAGCAAAAGTATAAACCATTGAAAAGCTTCAATATCCCATCAATGTTAAAGGAGTTCGCAGTTTTCTAGGACATGTAGGATTCTATCGACGGTTCATCAAAGACTTTTCAAAAATTTCTAAACCGTTTTGTAAGTTAATTGAGAAAGATTCTCCTTTTGATTTTACTAATGCTTGTAAATTTGCCTTTGACAGGTTGAAAGAAACCTTGAAATCAGCTCCTATAGTTGTATCACCTAATTGGAACCTCCCATTCGAATTGATGTGTGATGCAAGTGATCATGCAATAGGAGCCGTACTTGGTCAAAGAGGGGAGAGTAAACTTCATGTCATCTATTATGTAAGCCGAACTCTGAATGATGCACAGCGTAACTATGTCACAACCGAGAAGGAGATGCTAGCAGTAATTTTTGCTTTTGATAAATTTAGATCTTATATTCTTGGTTCTAAAGTTATTGTGTATATAGATCATGCAGCGCTCAAGTATCTCTTAAACAAGAAGGACTCAAAGCCAAGGCTCATTAGGTGGGTACTTCATTTACAAGAGTTTGACATTGAGATCAGAGATAAGAAAGGATTAGAGAACTTGGTAGCTGATCATCTCTTAAGCTTGGAGTTAGAGCAAGAAGAAGAAAATGAAACTGAAGAACCAATCTATGAGCTATTTCCGGACGAGATATTGTTGGAAATTCAAAGTTTAAATGTACCATGGTTTGTTGACATTGCTAATTTTGTCTCAAGTGGAAAGTTTCTAGAAGAATTCAAAAGTCAACAAAGGAAGAAGCTCATATATAACTCTAAATTTTATTGGTGGGATGATCCGTATCTGTGGAAGCTATGCAGAGATGAAATGATAAAAAGATGTGTGGAGAAGAAGAAACCAATTCAATTCTTCAACATTGCCACGGGATGGTCAATGGTGGTCATTTTGGTCCACAAAGAACTGCTGCTAAGGTTCTTGAAGCAGGGTTCTATTGGCCTACACTCTTCCATGATGCTAGAAAGTTTATACTCAGTTGCGCCGCATGTCAAAGGAGTGGCAACATTTCAAAAAAGGATGAAATGCTTCAATCTGGAATTCTAGAGGTCAAAATATTTGACGTTTGGGCCATAGATTTCATGGGGCCATTTCCTGTTTCAGACGAAAACAAGTATATACTTGTTTGTGTGGATTTTGTATCCAAATGGGTTGAAGCTCAAGCATGTGCCGTAAATGATGCAAGAGTAGTTTGCAAATTCTTGAGAAGACTCTTTGCTAGATTTAGGATGCCTCGAGCTATCATAAGTGATAGAGGAACGCATTTTTGTAACAAGAATATGCAATCATTGCTAGCTCATTGTGGGATAAAACACAAGATCGCTACTCCATACCATCCTCAAACAAGTGGACAAGTGGAAGTAAGCAACAGAGAATTAAAGAAGATACTTGAAAGAACAGTGAGCAAATCAAGAAAAGATTGGGCAAGGAAGTTTGATGATGCTTTATGGGCATACCGAACAGCATTTAAACACCTATTGGAATGTCTCCATATAGGTTGGTTTATGGAATAGCATGCCACCTTCCTGTAGAAATCGAGCATAAGGCTTACTGGGCTATCAAGGTATTAAATTATGATTGCAAGAAATCTACTGAAAAAGACTTCTACAGTTGAGTGAATTGGAAACAATAAGAGAGATGGCTTATGAAAACTCAAAAATCTATAAAGAATGTACAAAGAGATGGCATGATGCCAAGGTAAAGATTAATAGTTTTCAAGAAGGAGACCAAGTGTTGCTATTCAACTCCAGACTTAGACTATTCCCAGGAAAACTAAAGAGTAGATGGTCGGGACCATTTATAGGGAGCCATGTGTATCCCTATGGAGCTGTTGAAGTTTGCAACACTCAAGGAGAAAAGTTCAAAGTGAATGGTCAAAGATTGAAAGTCTACCATGGAGGCGCATTGGACAATTCACGCCAATCGGCCTTCTTAACTGGTTCAACTCCTTGAAAAATATGATGGTCTAAGCTAATAGACCTAAAAGAGCGCTTCTTGGGGGCTCAACCAATTTTTTCCATTTTTATTTGTATTTCCAATAATTTGTTATTTTTCCTTTAGAAAGAAAAAAAAAAGGAGAGAGTTGACATAATGATTTTCCATGTTGCAGGTCTAATGGCAAAGAAATAATGTTGCAAGAAACAGAAAGTTGTCAACCGTAGCATGAAAAGTCATGCCACAGCATGGCCAAGCAGAAAGGGAAACAGAAAGTTGTCAACCATAGCATGAGAAGTCATGCCACAGCATAGCTTAGCAGATGGCTTCCAAAGAATTATCAACCGTAGCATCAAAACTCATGCCACAGCATGGTTTAGTAGAAGGTTTCCAAAAACTTCACAACCATAGCATGGAATGTCATGACATGGCATAGTTCGTAAGGATATTTTCTGTCCAGAAATCTTACGACCACAGCATGAATACTCATGACATGGCATAACTTTCTCTATATTAATTTTTTTTTTAAATTCTGATCTACTTTAACCCTAGGACGTGTCTACTCTGTTTTTTTTTCCCTTTCTTTTGTCTACTGCCGCCTTTCCTTTCTCCTTCTTCCTTCCTCCTCCTCAAAACATAAAAAGAAGATTCTTCTTCTTCTTCCAACAACAACATCGATATCTTCTCATCCATTTGACATTGTTTAGAGGGTTGTGCAGAATTTTCATTCACCCACACAGTTCCGACACAGCAAGCATATTTGGGGAGATTTCAAATGATGACCCAACAAACTCTAGCGAAATTTTGACGACAAAATATAGGGAGTTCTTTCTCTCACTCTCTTTTGTGAATTTTGTTGGATTTCGCTAGAAGCTTTGTGTTACATTTCTATACCTATTCTTCATCCATTGGGGACAATGTATGATTTAGGTGTGGGGGAGGCTTGTTCTTGTGCTGTTATGGTGTTAAAGTTTTTGCAAATCATGCTTAACTATTTGAATGTCTTTCTTGAAGTTTCTAACTCCTTGATACTTGTTTCCAATACCCCTTAGTTAGCATGCATTAGGGGTTGAGTTGGAAAGCATGAAAAGGAACGAGTGTGATTAGCCTTTGTTTTTAAAATTTTGTTTAAGCATCTCGTTAATTTTGATGATTGAATTGAATCAAGATGTGCAAAATTTGATACAATGAACCTTTTGTGAGTATTTGAGCCAAGAGTATTTTCTTTTTTTTTTTGCTCACATTTTTCTTTGTTGAGTGATGTCAAATAGGCCATGTTTATTCTAGAACTTTCTTTGTTATGCATGTCGAGATCACAGAGTGGATTCATGCTTTGAGATGATAAGGGCATTAGGATGAACCATTTAAACTTTCTAAAAAGCTTACCGTCTATACATGTACCCCTAGTTAACCAGTTTCAGCCTTAACTTTTCTTTGTTTTTAACAACACATTATTAGCCTGAAATCGTAGTTTTGTTTACCATCGTTGAACCATTTTGTCAAGAGTATGTGGGAATGAAATGTATGATAAAATTACTATTGTTTCCAAAGGAAAGAACCACTGAAGAAAAAAAAAAGAAAGAAGAAAAAAAGAGGAAAATGTATTCCCTGAAAAGTTTGGACAAAGTAAATGTTCTCTGTGTATACAAAATGGTCCAACTAAGTGTGAAAAAAAAGGGATATTGATCTTGAAAAGAAAGTGGTTCTAAAATGTACTTGTGTTGCTTTTGAATCTTGTATGGAAGTTCCTACATATCTTGAGTTTTGTAGCCTAAATTTTCCTTTTGTTTATCTACCTTTACCTAAGCCCCGTTACAACCTGTTTAAGTCCCTTTGATTTTTGCATGGATTCATACTTGTTAGTGGTGGAGATGTGATGTATAAGCAAGCTTATGGTAATAACATGCTATATGTGATTTGAGTGCTAAATGAACCCCTAAACACTTTGAGTGATTAGAGTGCAACCTGTGAGAGGTGATCAAATTTTGTGCATTTAATTTCAATAAAATTGTTGGAATTAATGAGATGCTTATGTTTTGTGAAGAAAAAGGGCTATGAGTATTTGTTCTTTGACTAGTCATTCCAACCTTGATTTCTAATGTGTGATAACTTTGGATTATTTGCAAATGGGTTGAAAAAGGGAAAGAAATGGAGCAGAAGATGTTGAGTTAATGTATGCTTGAGGACAAGCATGATTTAGGTGTGGGGGAATTTTATATGGTAAAATGCCATTTTTATTGTTAATATTTTCTCATTATTATTGTGATTTTAAGGAACATTAGGTTGGTGAGAGCCATCAAACTTAGTGTTAATTAATTATTAATTAATCATAGGTACTATCTGAGAGGAAGATCTGTGGTTCTTAAGATCCTTTCAAAATGGATTAGAGTTAAAATAAACCTCGTTGGTTAATCAATCTTAATAAATGGTCAAAATTGAGAATAAGAATCCTAGTTTTTACATTTGATAGAATTCAGTTTTCTATTTGATTAGTAATTTTAGTTCAAAACTTGATTTCAATATCTAAACAAGCAAACATAGTGAGTATTTCAATATTCAGTTTTAAAAATTCTCTGTGGGACGATATCTTAATTTACTACTTGACACAACTCTGTGCACTTGCAGAAAATAGCACGTTAGAAGCCAAAGCGTGGAAGATTATTTCAAAGAAATGTAGGTTGTGATGATAAGAGCCAATGTAAAAAAAGACTGAGAAACCACCATGGCTAGATTTTTGAATGGACTGAACCATGACATCCAAGATCGAGTTGAGATGTACCATTATGTGGAGTTGCAAGATATGGTACACACGACTATCAAAGTAGAGTAACAACTCAAAAGAGGAGGTAGTGTGCGTCAAAGTACTTGGAAGATGAGTACTCCAAAGAAGGAAGAACGACCTATGACTTCCTTGAAGTTAGCCAAGACGACTCCAAAGGAGACGATTTTGCAAGGTCACAATGATCCTTCTACCTCTCGAACTCCTGACATTAGATGTTTTAAATGTCAAGGCAAGGGTCACATTGCAAGCCAATGTCCGAACAAGCTTGCAATGATTATAACGGATGATGGAGAGTACGAGACGAAAGATGAAGATGAATGCGACTCCATGCCAACTCTTGTCAAATCGGATGAGGAGGAGCCAGTCCAAGGTGAGCTATTGGTTACGAGGTGAGTTCTTAGTGTGCAAGTCATGGAGGATGAAGCGGCACAAAGAGAGAACATTTTCCACACCCGATGCTACATTAATGGAAATGTTTGTAGTGTCATAATTGATGGTGAGAGTTGTACTAATGTGGCTAGTATCTCCATGGTTGAAAAGTTAGGTTTGCTAATCATCAAGCATCAGAAGCCATACAAGCTCCAATGGCTTAATGATTGTGGAGAAGTTCGAGTTTCCAAACAAGTGAATATACCATTTTGCATTGGGAAGTATGAGGACGAGGTGATTTGTGATGTGGTTCCCGTGCAAGCAAGCCATTTGTTGTTGGGGAGGCCATGGCAATATGACAAATGAGTCCGACATGATGGTTTTACAAACAAGTACTCTTTTGTTCATAATCAAAGAAATGTAACTCTTGTGCCTATGAGTCCTAATCAAATCTATGAAGATCAAGTGAGGTTACAAAAACATGCAAAAAAAAGTAAGCAGAAGAAAGAGGAAGAGAAAAAGAAAAATGAAAAAGAGTTGAGCGGTAAAACAAAGATTGAAAAGAAAAAAAAAAAGAGAAAAGAAGCATTCATTCTGAGTGAAAAAGAAGAAAAATTTTGTGTTTGAAAAAAAGAAAAAAAAAAGAGATCCGAAGTGCTTTAAATTCTCAACTTCCTTTTGTACTGATTTTGTTTAAAGAGGCTTATTTGAGTACTAACGACTTAGCTGGTGAACTACTGAGTAGTATTGTATCTATTTTGCAGAACTTTGAAGATATATTTCTAGAAGAATTTCCGAAGGGATTGCCACCACTTCGTGGTATTGAACACCAAATTGATTTCATCCCAGGAGCTTCCATTCCAAATAAACCTGCTTATAGGACGAGTCCCGAAGAGACTAAAAAACTTCAAAGACAAGTTGAAGACTTGTTGAAGAAAGGTTGGGTTTGGGAAAGCATGAGTCCGTGTGTTGTACCAGTCCTATTGGTACCAAAGAAAGATGGGTCGTGCAGGATGTGCATAGACTATCGAGCCGTGAACAACATAACGGTAAAATATTGCCATCCAATTCCTCAATTAAACGATCTAGTTGATGAATTAGGTGGTTCAATTGTGTTTTCCAAAATTGATTTGAAAAGTGGTTACCATCATATTAGAATGGAAATAGGTGATGAATAGAAAACTGCTTCTAAAACAAAACATGGATTGTATGAATGGTTAGTAATGCCTTTCGGCTTAACTAACGCACCAAGCACTTATATGCGCTAGATGAATCATGTTTTGAGAAAATTCATTGGAAAATTTGTGGTTGTCAATTTTGATGACATTTTAGTGTATTCAAGAAGTTTGAATGATCATCTTGAACATCTAACATGTGTGTTAAGTGTGCTCAAGGAGGAAAAGTTTTATGCCAATTTGAAAAAGTGTACCTTTTGCACTAATGAAGTAAATTTTCTTGGTTATATTGTAAGTGCTAATGGTATCTCAGTTAACATGGAAAAAGTAAAGGCAATTTAGGAATGGCCGACTCCCAAAGGTGTTAGCAAAGTGCATAGCTTCCATGGCCTTGCAAGTTTCTATAGAAGATTTGTCAAAAATTTTAGCACCTTGGCTACACCATTAATCGAAGTCATCAAGAAGAATGTGGGATTCAAATGGGAAAAAGAGCAGGAGCAACCTTTTCAAAAGCTTAAATTTCAATTAACCAACACTCCTTTACTTTATTTGCCTAATTTTGATAAAACATTCGAAGTTGAGTGTGATGCTTCAGGTGTTGGAGTAAGCGCTGTCTTGATGCAAGAAGGAAGACCCTTGGCATACTTTAGGGAGAAGTTAAGCGGAGCAACTCTCAACTATCCGACTTATGACAAGAAGTTGTATGCGTTGGTCCGAGCCTTGAAAACATGGCAGCACTATCTATAGGCTAAAGAATTCGTGATCCACACTAATAATAAATCATTGAAATTTCTGAAAGGCCAACATAAGTTTAACAAAAGGCATGCGAGATGGGTGGAATTCATTGAGACCTTTCCGTATGTCATCCGACATAAGAAAGTTAAAGAGAATATTGTAGTCGATGCACTCTTTAGGAGGTATGCCTTATTGACTTCATTAGATTCTAAATTACTTGGCTTTGAGCAAATTAAAGGATTATATTGTGATGATTCTGATTTTTGTCAAGTATTCCAAGCATGTGAAAACGGTTCATGTGAAAAAATTTATAAGCATGATGGGTTTTTATTTAAAGAGTCCAAGCTTTGCATTCCTAAGTCTTCTATGCGTGAATTGTTAGTTAGGGAAGCACATGGTGGGGGACTTATGGGACACTTTGGCATAGCAAAAACTTTGGCAATTTTGCAAGAACATTTTTATTGGCCAAAAATGAAAAGTCTTGTTGTGAAAATTTGTGAAGACTGTATTATTTGCAAGAAAGCAAAATCAAAGGTTCAACCTAATGGCTTATACACATCTTTGCCGATTTCAAAAGAGTCGTGGGTTGATCTTTCAATGGATTTTGTCTTGGGATTACCAAAAACTAAAAATCAAAAAGATTCAATTTTTGTGGTAGTTAATAGATTTTCAAAAATGGTGCATTTCATTGCATGCAATAAAATGAATGATACATCACATATTACTGAGTTGTTCTTTAAAGAAGTAATTCGTTTGCATAGAATGCCGAGAACCATTGTATCCAATTGAGATACAAAATTTTTGAGTTATTTTTGGAAGAATTTGTGGGGAAAATTGGGTACAAAACTCTTATTTTCTACTACTTGTCATCCTCAGACCTATGGTCAAACTGAAGTTGTTAATCGTATTTTATCTATTTTGTTGAAGTCGATCATTGGTAAGAATATTAAGACTTGGGATGTTTGTTTACCTCATGTTGAATTTACATATAATAGGAATGTGCATTCTGTCACTAAATTTTCTTCTTTTGAGATTGTTTATGGTTTTAATCCATTATCTCCAATGGATCTAACACCTTTGCCTGTGAGTGAGAGATTGAATTTAGATGGCAAAAAGAAAGCTAAATTTGTGAAGCAAATCCATGAGAAGGCAAGACTCAACATTGAGAGGAAGAAGTGAAGATATGAACAACAAGCCAACAAGGGGCGTCATAAGCTCATCTTTGACAATGCCTACAGACTTGATTTACCGAGGGAATACGACATTCACAATGTCTTCAATGTTTCTGACTTAAGTCTCTATCATATAGGTGCTGAAGATTTGAGGACAAATCCTTCTCAAGAAGAGAGGAATGATGTGAACTCAGCTCTGACTTCCCGACCTTCGACTCAAAGATGCGCGGCTCTGACTTTCCAACCTTTGACTCAAAGATGCGCAGCTCAGACTTCCCGACCTTTGACTCAAAGATGCGAACTCATAGTCGAAGTTCCGGACTTGGCTCAAAAATGCGAACTTGGAGCCAAAGATGTGAACTCCGCGGTTAGAGATTTGAATTTGGCCTCAACTTCCTACCCAATTCAATGGAGCGAAGGTCCAAGTTCAAGTGTGCATTTTATCCAAGTCAAAGATCAATGTTAGTCCAAAGTTGGTCCAAATTCCAACCAACAATTATTCACGAAGTCAAGTGTTGAAGACTTCAAATTCCATGGTCAATCATCCATTTTGAGGCATTAAAAGACGAAATTCAGCCTTGGAAAATTTAGTCAAAGAAGAATTTAATGAAGTTTTGGAAGCTAACTCAAGATGCATAAACCTACTTATTCCAACACTTGGTCAACTTACCATTCCAATAAGCCTTGATTTCAACCAACATATCATCTGGAATTATGCATAATTAATGTATTAAAATGAAAAAAAATTATTGGTCTTGTTAAAGTCTAGTCTAGAAGTTAGAAAGTCAAAATTAATATTCTAGACTAGGATATTTAGGATTTAATTATTTATTTTTAAGACTTATTTTAGCCTATAAATAGGCATCTTTGTACTACTTTGAAAACAAGTTTGAGCAATAGAAATTGTGAGTTTATCTCATTTGGTTTTTTAAGAACTTAGAACTTATCAAGTTCTCCTTGGAGACTTGTGGCATTCGTACAAACTTATCAAACAATTTTCTGTGTAATTGGTTGTGTCATTTTATGCCAAGGTTCCTACCTATTTCATAGGCAGTGGGTTGCAATTTACACTATCTCAGTCTAAGCTTCCCTTAGACATATCCGGGACAACTTCTAAGTGTTTCCAACCCTTCCAATTGTAAATCATATCATCTGGGTTGAAATCACATTGGGAGGGCATCAGCGTTTTACCCTGGGAACAGAGTACAACAAGTTGTTATTCAAATCCATTGGAGACATCCTCGCTAACCTATTCTAATAGTTCTCCAAGCTCCAAAATTGATTACTTCCCCTTCTCCAAGTTTAGAGAAGTAAAATATTGTCTCAGAGACAGCATCATTTGCCTCTACTTCACTTAGTTTCTTCGTTTTGGTGGCCCCTTCTTCCACCTTCCTAGTAGCATGAACTCCTTCAACATTGGAATGAGTCTCTTTTGCAGGCTCCACCTTGATTGAACTGCCAAACCTTACCACTGCAATACCACATATGAATAAGATTAATACACAAATGAAAATACAAAGTTTCACATAAGATCCTTAACCTTTGACTCATCATCTCGGGTAGACTGCATAATCAAAGATTAGTATCTACCATGGTATGGCTCAACTTATATTTAACTAATTCCTCTTCAGTATAGCTGCCAATTCTCTTATCTCGGAGCTCTATATATGCCTAGCCATGGGGGTTTTGCCTTTTCTGATTCGAATATGCATCGATTCTCTCCCTATAGAACCACCCCGTCCTTAATCCCACAAATCTCAGATTTTATCAAAAAAAAAACCTCATTTTCCACTCAAGGTGGGCTGACGGCCTCACCACCTTGCTTTTGGATCTTGGAAAAATGTAAAATAACCCAAAGAATTTGCAGATTTTTTTATACAGAAAAAAAATCTAAATCGATCCACAGAGCTTTTTATTTTGCCTTCTTGGCATAAAACCTCAAAACCGATTATAGTTCTCTTTCATTTAGGCACCAACTAGGCCAAAACTATTCCATAATAATTCAGAATGTCAACGACAATTTGACAAATAGAAAACCTAATACCCGCATTTAGATGCTCTTCATACATGATAGTATAACCAACAAGAGGATTACATGCCCTACCCTCACTGCTCGAAGCCCTTGCTCCATACTTCTTCAAAATATGGTACCTTTTCTTGAGTTCCCTCACGTCTGCTTCGTCAAAGATCGACGACAGAGATTCAGCGGTGGGAGCAAATTTTGAAGAATACCCCACTACAGGCGGAGCAATAAAATCCTTTAATTTCTCTGAGGTGGAACTTTGAGCCTCAGACATATTCCCCTCTCCCTCCGAACTAGACACCACTAAAACTCTCTTCCCTCTAGTTACCCTCATTCTACCAGACTCAACCATCCCTTGGTTGGTAGATTCAAAGGCATTACCCTCTTCCCTAGCTAAGGACATTGTCTTTCCTTTCCAACGAGAAGAACCAGAAGACAAAGAATAAGAAGAGTCATACTTTTGAAAGATAGCAAAAGGGAAGTATTGGCTATTGATCACAAACACTTTGGAAACCTATTGCAACCTCCTCACTGGAATGAAAAAAGCCTTGAACTTTTCGAATAGCAACAGATAGCGAAAGCGTAATACAGGAAAACCTATAAGCGAAAAGTTACTCCTTTATGCTGCCCTTTAGAGCTTCCGTATGTAACCCAAACAAATCTTTCTGGGCCTCACGACATTTAAAGTTATACCCTCAAAAAAAAGGATAATAACTGCTATCACAACTCACGATGCGTTTCAGCTGCTACTTCTCTCTCTAGACATCCTAAAAGCCTACTTTTGATAAGACCGTAGCCTGACATTATAACACTAAGGTCTAGGGGCTTCTAATGTGTATGGGTTTAGCTCGCAGAGTTACCAGTTAATGACCAAAGTTTTGGATCTTAGAGCCAGAGATCAGCTCCCAGATAAGCGAAGTTATGGACCTTAGAGTCAAAGGCTAGGACCTTTGTGCTAAGTTCCGGACCTTGGAGCTAGAGGCGAGAACCTTTGTCACACCTACAACAACGTAACTTCCACTTAATTTCGGAACTCTGCGTCTATAAGCCAGTAATGGCAATACACTAAAATTACACTAAGTGAATTCTCCCTTGAGCCCCAGATCACGAGGTGGGAACTCAGTTGAACATTGTTTATCCATAAGCATGTAACTACCGCCTACGATTATGGAACGTGCATTGCGACGTGCAGTCAGCAATTATAACGGTAATCCACATACCCATCTAAGACATAAAATCCCAATAATGGAGGGATAAGGTAAATAAAACCAGAAAGAACAACTAGGTATGGGACATCTGGTGACTACTAAAAAATTACTGAACTCCGATCAAAAGACTGACTTAAGCATCGGAGAGTTTACCCTAAAAAACCACTTTGGGATCTGTTTTGTAGGAACATCCATGGTAAGACACTCAAAGTATCTTGGATTGTGATAATCGGATCGGATTGTTATTGGGTTGCGAATTTCTACTTCATCAGGTATGTTTTTGCGCTGTCTTTTATTTAGGGCATGATTAGTATTCAAAAAGTGAGCTTTCTTTTGTAAATTGAGTGGGTGTCTGGTTGAGGGGTTTGGTAAGGAGAATAGAATGGGAATAAAATAAAATTTAATACTTAGTTAAAAGGTATATTTTCGGGAATAGTAACACCAAATATCAAAATTAGAGTACTCTCCATTCTCCCCATTTTAGAGATATGAAAGTAATTACTCACAAATTTTTTTTTCTTAAATAAAGGTTGTAAAAGTAATGTTTTGTATATTTAAAATTATTATTATTATTATTATTATCATTCGTCAATACAATTATAATAAAAAAAATTATTATTATTATTTTTATTATTTTTTTCATTCTTTCCTTAACCAAAAGCTGCCTGACCTTTTATTTTTTGAACCGATTTTAAGCAAAACTAATTGACCGACTACATAATCGATCCGATTTCTGTCAAAATATTTTTATTAGGGGTGGTAATTTCTGACACGACACGAAAACTCGACACGAAATTGTGAGACAAAATGTAACCCAAACTTAACACGAAAATTTGACACGAAAACAATTGCATTGGTCCAACTTTTATTACCGTCTACTTTTTTTGTAATTTTGTTATTTTTTCAAAACACAATACGTGAATCCAAAAGCTGACCTATTGTTAGGACTGTTCAAATTTAACCCGCGGATCGGATCGATCCGCTGATCAGATCCGATCCGATCCGAAATTTCGGATCGGATTAAGTAGGACGGTTTTTTTAAATTAATTGGATCGGATCAGATCGGCGAATCAATCCGATCTGATCCGAAATGAACCGAAATGAAACCGATCACTTCCTTCGTTTTCAACCAATTTGCAGTTTAGATTTCCAGCGGCCGTCCCTCCCCCTTCCATAGCTCAACAAACTTCATTCCTGCGGTCGACGCCGTCTTCCTCTTCTTCTCCTTTTTCTTATCTACTCAAAGATATCTCTAATTTCAAAACCCCGAGGAACCCACCAAAAAACCCTAATTCCCCCATTCTAAATTCTTTACAACTTCATCCCTGCTTCGTCTCGTCCGAGAACATCCGGCGCTCCAGCAAGGAGTGAAGTTGCCAGGAGACTGAAAGCTTTTGAAATCGAGCAATCCAGAATCATCTTCGCCTTCAAATTCGATCCATACTTTTGGAGGTGAACAAGACCAACGGAGGTAAAATATGCAAAAAAAGTTTCTTTTCATTTCTACTCCCTCTCGGTCTCTGCCTCTGCCTTCATTCCCCGAGTTTGCCTTCATTCCCCGAACATGCAGGCACTGGACTGTCCTTTAATGCATTTATTCGTGTTACTAATTAAAGGAAGGAAATTTACCAACCGGGCTTGAATTTTTGGATTTTTTTTTTGATGTTTTGGAGTGGTGGTTTTGGTTATTCTCTTTTATGCTATATACGTGGAAAACTAGCCGGTAGAAGAATTTTCACATGAATCTGATTTCAAGGTGATGGAAAACTACCTAGGAATGTTTGTTTTCTGCTCCGTCTCTTTTAAGATGTCCGCACAGAGTTTTAGATTTTGCGTTGGAAACGTGTCTGTGCATATTTTTAAACAAAAGCTAGGGGGAAGAAATGCACGATGAGGTTAGGAATCAGGAAAAATTTATAGTTTATGATGTCTGCAGTGAATTTGGTTGGTTGTTTGGCTGTTGATGGAGGAAAACTGAATCCGTATGGAGGGATGATGATGTTTCATGGATATTTTATTGATGAGGAGTAATTGGTACTTTAGAACAGCATGAATGAACGGTACTGTGTTGTGTTGTAAAGTATAATGCTGTGATTACACTTTCACTGAGTTTTGGTTGATTAGATGGTTATTTCATGATTTGTATCCTGGTTCCAAAGTTATGAAAAGAGAGGAAGGCTTTTTTTTATCCCGTGTAGTAATAAGAAAATTTCACAAATTGCTAGAAATTTTTTTTCATTTTTATGTGTAGCTAAATCTTGACAACAATAATGTTTTAAAAAAATAATATAACAACTATATTTAATATTTAAATAACTAGCCGTTCGGAGGTATAAGCAATCTACTACTTGATATATATTACTTAGTGAAAAAAAAATTGATTAATTTTGTAAAGTGAAATTAATTAAAAAAAAAGAAAAAGAGATAGCTATCATGCAATTGTAAAGATTATCTACAACAATTCTAATTTTGTTAAGATAATGATACAATTTGATGGGGATCAGTTTTAATTATTAATTAGTATTAAATTATTTCTTTAATTGTGTTGCTTATTTTATTAAAGCCCAATAGCCAATGGGCTTAAGTTCATTAGGGTTTTAGTATTATGCTTTAATTGTTATTAGGGTTTTTATGTCTCTATAAATATTGATGTGCTCCCTTTGATTATTGAAATTAAGAATTCTTTTTGAGGATCGTAGGGGTAGTGAATTTTAGTTTATTTTCTTGTTATTGTTCTTCGTCTTAAAATCTTGTCCTACATCATTTTGGTATCGAGCAAGGCTTGGGAAAATTTTATTTTCGATCTACCACCTTAGAAAACCACTTGTTTCCAATTAAAAGCTTGAATTGATTTGTTGTGTTCCAAATTATCAAACCCACCAAAGCTATCACACCATCAACTAATTTGTATTTCTTGAAATTCTCAAATCAATTTGTCTTTCTTTGACTTTGTGGGGCCAATAAGCAAATTAAGGGAATTGATCACAGAACAAAGTCACATGACCGTGTATCTTTAGTGTGTGGGCCAAAGTCATCATTTGGCTTCATTCCAAACTTAGGGAAGGGACGATTTTCTACACCGCAATTAACCAACAAAAACAAATCTTTTCTTTAATCTTTCTTTTTTTAACCTTTCAAATTAAACCTAATCTTTTTTACTTTATTTTTATTTAAAAGCCGAAAAAAAAAAGCCAAAAAGCCAAAAGCCAAAAAAAAAAAAAAAAAAGAAGTTGAACATTAGATTAGATGCTTATATTATTTAGATTGCAATTTATAGCATAGTATTAAACTTTCAAAAAGATTCGGCTGGTTTATTCTCTTTAATTGCATACTATTCCTACTTGTGTGGCATATTACCTGATCTTATCATTGTTTTCTTGAGTTTGCGAGTGCATCTGTGTTGGAATTATAATTTATTTGTTTAAATTAAGTTTTAGAATTATCTCAGCTTTGCATTTTATCATGACTACCCGCAAAGGAACTCATTATGGCCCAAATGATAAACCTAGATGATAACACAACTACTAGATAAACTAGATGAGATGCAAAGGGACTTTAATGAGAAAATCAACATTGTGTTAGAACAATGAGAGAAATGGGAAAACTTAGTTGACGAACATGGTCCGTAATATGCTCAATGACTTTAGGGATATTGATTATCCCGAGCGTCAAAACCATGACTATGAAGAGCGTAGAAATTATGGGTATCGTGACCATAGAAATTATGACCCGTATGATCGCCGTGATGATGACATTATGAAAATCAAGGTAGATGCTCCTGAGTTTGATGGTAGGTTTAGTATGGACAAATTCTTTGCCAAAATGAAGCTTGTTGAATAGTGTTGAGAGAGACAGAGCACTTAAGGAACCACCTATTAGGCTTTGGGCAAAGATGAAAATGCGTTTAACAAGGCATTACTACCTTTAGGACATCTTGATAGGTTGATGGAGCGAATATATTAATCAATATAGAGAGTTAATCCAAAGGTGTGAGGTTAATGAGAGTAGTCGAATGACTATCATCCAATTTAAGAATGGGTTAAAACCTGAGCTTAAACATGAGATTTTGATCACTCAAGTCAATACCTTAGATGACATTTTTCAGGCTGCTTTAGAGCAAGAGTATAGGTTGAAGGGTTCTTCCCAAAAACAAATGTCTTCATATTACCTTTAGGGTTAGTAATACAGATGAGTGTTTTAAATGTCATGAGCTTGGCCATAAATCCTTTGAGTGTCCCTTGGAACCATTGAGGAGCAAAAGATGAGAGACACTAAATAAATGTGATGAGATGCATTTATGCCAACCCTAGAAAAGAGAAGGATTGGAAGAGAACCACCATATTCCAAACTTATAGCAAAGTCGGTGGTATTTCTTCTAAGGTAGTTATTGATGGGGGTAGTTGTTTAAATGTAGTTGCCCAAAGTGCAATTACTCGGTTGAAGTTGTCAATAAGACATCTATTCCTGTGTCACAAAGATGTTTAGTTCCTATCCACCTTCAGGGTTATGAGGAGAGCATTTGGTGTGATGTTCTTCCTATGGATGTTACACATATTTTACTAGGAAGACCTTGGCTTTATGATCATAATGTGACTCATTATGGGAAAACTAACACTTACGTGTTCATGTACAAGGGGCAAAAGATAACCTGGAGAGTAGCACACCTACCCAACCAACCAAATCACTCCATATCCTTAATAGAAAAGAGTTTGCATCTAATAGTGATATCAACCTAGGAAGCCTATTGATTTGGCATATAGGACTAGCGTGTTATTCATGATTTGCATGTTGAGATAAGAGAAAATTAATTTAAGCAATGAAAATTATAGATGTTCATCGCAGTATCAAGAGTTTCATGAGAATGATCAAGTGATGTTGCGACATCGGGAAGAAAGTGCATGCTAAGAGGATGGGTCCATTTGAATTCGAAGGAAGGTTAGTGCTAATGCATATGAGTTGGATCTTCCTAGTAATATGTTCAATGTTGAAGATCTTACTTATCATGGACCTTCTATTGATCTTTAATATCTTTGCCTTCATTCGGTAGAGGTAATTGAGGATGTTGTGGATAGTTAAGTGGCAAAACAAACGGATGATTGCACATGGATTAGAAGATTAGCCATGCCCTATTGGAGTGCTATCTAGTTATTAATTATTAATTAGTATTAAATTATTTCTTTAATTGTGTTGCTTATTTTATTAAAGCCCAATAGCCAATGGGCTTAAGTTCATTAGGGTTTTAGTATTATGCTTTAATTGTTATTAGGGTTTTTATGTCTCTATAAATATTGATGTGCACTTTGATTATTGAAATTAAGAATTCTTTTAGTGAATTTTCTGCGGTTAATTCACCCTAGTTTATTTTCTTGTTATTGTTCTTCACAATTACTGGTCTTAAAATCTTGTCCTACATCACAATTAGAATGTTTCTCTCATTGCAAGGTGTTTCCAAGGATTTCTTTTACAGGTGAAATATAACTTTACTAGTCTTTGAGATGGTAAAGCACATTAAATCCTTGCTAGTTGAAAATAATTATTTGTATAAACTCTTTCTTAACTCCACAAAAAATGAAAGAATAAATTTTGTTTACTCCTATAGACATATCTATAAATTTGTGCAAATGATGGCTTATTCGACTCGCAATACTGGCTTGCTTATGTGTAAAGACTAAAGAATCTTATGTCATGAATGATTCTACTACTACTTCTATAGCTAGGCCAAGAATATTTCCTAGTTTTTGTACCTCTTCAAGAGCATGTACTTTGCACACATAAACACTTTTTGCTCTTGAACTGAAGGGGCAGCCATTCATAGTTTGCTAGATACAAGGCATATTTAACACTTTTACCCTCTTGGGTGCTTGAAGTATGCCTTGTATGAGGAAATTAAGATTTCTTATTGTTATATTGAGTTTATTCTTTGCTATTTCTCTTATTTATGTGCATGCCGGAATGTTTTTCTCTGTTTGTATAAATAACTTGAGTAGATCCTTTTTTCGTTTTTGTTTGAAGAATATAGGAGTTTAGATATCCCTATGATTTGTGAATTTAAGCTGTGTCTTTGGTAAGTAAGTTGTAGTACTTGAGTAGAGTAATTGACATTGTGATTACTACAACTGGGTGAAAGATTTGATTCACAACTTCTTTGTGTAGTTTGTTGGCCGAGTAGTAAAGCGCATATTTTGCTTTTAGTATGGTATTTCCTGTGAATCATTGTGCTATAGCTTGTTCTTTGTGTTCTTTTTGTAGAATTGTGCTATTAGGTTGTGTTTTGATTTAGAATCGTGCTTTTGATAGTTTGGAGCAGTTTGGAGCTGAAAGTTTGACTATGGTGTGTTGTGCTTATTTTGTTTTAGATGTCAAGCATTGGAAATGATATTCGTACGACAGCTGAGAGCAGTAAGCAATTTGGAATTCCTACGAGAAATCAAACTTCAAGCACCCAAGAGGGTAAAAGTACTACCCAAAGTGTAGGTAAGTCTGAAATTCGTAAATCATGGGTTTGGAGCCATTATAATATTCTTGAAGGTTTCTCTAAAAATGAGCGAAGAGCATCATGTGTTTATTGTCAGAATGTGATATTTTGTCCAAGTAACTTGGGTACTAGTTCTTTAGCTAATCATCTAATTAGATGCGGGAAGTCTCCATTCTATAAATCAAACAAAAAAAAGAAAGTGGTGGAAATGAAATCTCCTATACCTATATTTGATCAAGAAAGATCTAGGAGAGCATTGGCTATAATGATAATGATTGATGAATTACCTTTTAGCCATGTTGAAAAGGAGGGATTTCGTAGTTTTGTTCATGAAATACAGCCAAATTTTGATATTCCCTCGCGTGCTATTGTAACAAGGGATTGTTACAAACTCTTTTTAGAAGAAAAGAGAAAGTTGAAACAATTTTTTGGAAAATTGACTTCAAGTGTGTCTCACAACAGATTTGTGGAGATCGATTCAAAATATTGATTACTTGTGTTTGACTGCTCATTTTGTTGATGATAATTGAACATTACATAAAAAAGTAATTAATTTTTGTCCAATTGCCAATCATAGTGGAGAGTTAATTGGCAAAACAATAGAAAGATATTTGTTGGAATGGGGCATTAGCAGGGTCCTTACAATAACTGTGGATAATGCTAGTTCAAATGACGTTGGTTTGCAGTACTTGAAAAGGAGGTTAAATAGTTGGAAAGGAACAATTTTGAATGGAGATAATTTGCATATGAGATGTGCTACACGTGTTGAACTTAATTGTGAAGGAAGGTTTTAGAGATCTTAATGAACATATATCTAGAATTAGAGCAGCCGTTAAATATGTGAAATCTTCTCCAGCTAGAAGTCGACAGTTCAAATCTTGTGTGGAAATAGAAAGGATAGAAAACAAAGGCATGCCTAGTTTAGATGTGGAAACTCGATAGAATTCCACATATTTAATGTTGAAATCAGCATTAAAATTTCAAAAAGCCTTTGAAATGTTAGAAACTGTGGACAAGAAATTTGTGGCAGAGTTGAATGATGAAATGCCAACTGATTGTGATTGGAGATATGCTACTTCTTTGTTGCCTTTTCTAAATTTTTTTATGATACTACTGTTCACTTGTCTGGCTCTCAATATGTTACCGGAAATGAGTACATGCTACAAATTTATGGTATTGGACTCATTCTTTCTAGAATGATGCGTGACAGTAGTAATGATTTAAGTTTGATGGCATTCAACATGAAGGCAAAATTTGATAAATATTGGACAAATTTTGACAAAATGAACATGCTTATTTTCATTGCTGCTATCCTTGACCCTCGGTATAAATTGAGTCGTGTTTGTTGGGTCATTGATAAAGTATATGATACTATTGAAGCTGGGAAGTTGAAAGGAAAAGTGAAGACCACTTTGTATGCAATGTTTGATGTTTATGGTCCAGTAACATTGGGTTATAAGGATTTAGATACTCAGGTTGGTTTCAATGTGTTGAATGTTGACACTGATAATGCAATTAGGGCTGCTGCATATATGAATACATTATATGCTGAGGAGCATGATGATTCAAGTAGTGTTGCCGATAAAACGGAATTGGATGTGTATTTGCTTGATGTAAAAGCAGACCGGAATGATACATCATTTGATATACTTAATTGGTGGAAGGCAAATGCACGTAGATATCCCACACTTGCTTTGATGGCAAGAGATGTATTGGCAATTCCAGTGTCAACTGTGGCTTCGGAATCAACTTTTAGTACCGGAGGTTGTGTTCTCGACTCTTTCCGGAGCTCTCTGTCTGCAAGAATGGTAGAGGCTGTGATTTGTGCACAAGATTGGTTGCGCAAAAGTCATGAACCTCTCAACATGGAAGAGTACGTAGAGGAGCTTGAGAATATCGAATCAGGTGATGATATTTGTAATTAAACATTTACTTTTGACATAATAATTTTAGTTGGCTCTAACTTTTATTTTGTGTTTGATTGTAAAAATAATAGGACTAAATGAAGAGCACCCGATTGTTGACATTGATGGATAAAGTGGTAACTTCTTTATAAGAGGTAACTCCAACTATGATGTGATGGTTCAAATTTTTAGTGCATTAATGGACATGTTTAGTGCAGAACTTGAATAAGATTTTCTGTACTACTGTTGAGTTTTTCATGTTTTAGAACTGGCCTTAAATTGGTTGCTGTATGGTCCATTCTTGCAGTTGATAAGGATTGAATAAAGGTGTCTCAGACAAGCAGATTCGTCTGAAGATTTTCTCGCCTAATGTTCTTGATATTACTCTTGTGGATTTGCCTGGGATTACAAAGGTTCCTGTGGGTCATCAGCCTTCAGATATTGAAGCACGAATCAGAACAATGATAATGTCATATATTAAACGTCCTACCTGTTTAATACTGGCTGTAACACCTGCAAATGCTGACCTGGCCAATTCAGATGCTCTTCAAATTGCGGGAGCTGCAGATCCTGATGGTAGGTCTCCCAACCATGCCTTTAGTCTCTTGTTGAATGCAGTTAATTAGCTGAAAATCACTAGTAACTGTTAGATTGTTATTACTGTTTGAATCTGTGACTTATATACATAAGTTTCTGCTGGCAGGTTTGCGAACGATTGGTGTTATAACAAAGGTAACTTATTTTCTGTTTCGATTTGACAAATATATGGTGGATATAGAACTGTTTTATTATATCACTATATTCTGTTTATCGGATACCTTTATATGCTGTTTGTGGCTTCAGTTGGACATTATGGACAGGGGTACTGATGCCCGCAATTTTTTTCTTGGAAAAGTGATTCCACTTAAACTTGGTTACGTGGGTGTTGTAAATCGTAGTCAGGAAGTAATTTTTTTCTCTTTGAGAATCATGTATTTGGTTATTCCATTATGTTGTTTCTACAGTACAGAAGCCAATATTCATGTTCTTTCGTCATGTGTTTCTAGAGGTTTGATTGTCAATTCTCTTGATGTTTTATTTTTATGTGTGTGTAACTATGTCATTATCCTCTAAATTTAGCTGTTGATTGTAGTTTGCTGTAGAAATTTTAAATTCTGCTTGAAATGAATACTGTTGAAAAACAACAATTATTTTTTTATATCTTTGTTGTATTGCTACTCTGTAGACCTATCATGTCTAAAACACATTGATGTGAATTAGAATCTCGGATAATCAGTTTGGATGTTTAGCTTTTCTGCTTATCAAAGCATTATTTGACTTCAGCTTTTGTGAATAGAAGATCATCATTACTTTTGGTTTATATGTTAACATTTAGTGATTCTACTAGTATGCCTTCACTTTTTACGATACAGGCAATTCTGTAGATCAATCATCAATTATGTATAAGCATACTCCTCTTTGTGCAGCTATTGGCACAACATATAAAAGCAGTTCTTCCAGGATTGAAGGCTCGCATCAATTCTAATTTGGTTGCTGTTGCAAAAGAGCATGCTAGGTATGGAGAAGTCACTGAATCAAAGGTATATGCTGTAATTTTTATAGCTTGGATGTTGAAAGATGTAGTCAAGCTGATTTTGTTTCCCCCTAGTTGAATTGTATCCTGGTTTTTAATTGAATCTGTTAGTTGCAAATGGCCAAGAGTTGTATAATATGACAGTTCTTTTGTTTTTCCTTTCATAAACTGTGTAAGACTATACTTATGAGCTCTTATTCTCCTAGGTTAAGACAAAGTTGAGAAGCAGTTGATATTTAATTGGCCAATCAAAAAAAAAAGTCATTCCTTTGGTTTACCTATTTTTGATGTGCTTGATTCTTTGATAGCTATCCAGAACATCTCTGTTGTTTTATTTAGTTGACATGCTGTAGCTATATTGGAGGTAATCAATCACTTTATTGGATTGTCTGTCAGTTGAGGATATGTCAGTTTCTTCTCCAATTTTTAGAAGTAATGGAATTGATTGTGAAATGCCAAAACAAGAAAGAAAGTGGCCCAATTCAGACGTCCACAAAATAATGTACTGACGATGACTTCCAAGTCTTGCACTATATTCCAAGTCCATAAAGTCCACAAAATAATTCTGCATCACTTTTTAATTATGTATCACTACATATATTACATTAATTATTATAATTTTTCACAATCAATTCCATTACTTCTAAATTAATATTGTTGAGTTGGTAAAATTGTAGAAACCACCAGAACCCGATTTCTCAGCTGAGACAGATTAATTTGCAAATCCTGACTGAATAATGCAGTGGTTTTGCTAATTTCAGTGCTGACCTTTCATATACATAAGGGCTAGAAAATGTATGATATGCCAATACAAAGTGTGGGGCTTATTGCAACTTCAACTTATTATGTATTAAAGCTTACCTTTGAGATACCTAAAAGAGATCTCTTACTACTTTCATCGCTCAATTTTCTCTTGCTTTTTTAAAAAAAAAAAAAATCCAAATCGCACCAAACGGATCGATCCGATACGAACTTTATTTTGATCCGATCTGAAAATTTTCGGACCAAACCGGATCGGACCGGATCAGGTCATATCGGGGGTTTTGAACACTCCTACCTATTGTCACCCCTAATTTTTATTCCAATTAATCGAACCAGTATTAGTCTGTTAACTGAGTCGGTTGCACCTCTAGCCACGTGGCAACACTGCAGACCGTTGTTGCAAATAAGGATTTTCTTTCATCTTTTATATAACAAGAGATATACCTTTTCGTTAATAAGTTTCTTCGGAAAAATCTCATATTTATAATCCTCCTTTTCTCTTTCACATATACTCACAGTCACACCTTTCAAGTGCAAATTCCCCAAAAATCAAGCTCGGGAAAATGTTACGCCACTCTGCAAATCGCCTTCTGGGAACGTTTTCCTCCTCCTCCTCGGCCACATCACCGTCGACCGGTGCGTTGCTACAGCTGCGTAGGCTCTACCACGAGAGAGTTGTGGACCATTACAATAACCCTAGGAACGTCGGAGCTTTCGACAAGAATGATCCCAATGTCGGCACCGGCCTCGTTGGTGCTCCGGCTTGTGGTGATGTTATGAAACTTCAAATTAAAGTCGATGATAAGACCGGAAAGATTGTCGATGCTTGCTTCAAGACTTTTGGCTGTGGCTCCGCCATTGCTTCTTCATCTGTAGGTCCGTATTGATTTTTCAATTAATTTTGATATAATTTATATAGTTATATGTGAATTTGATTGGATTTTTTTCATTGGAATTACATATGGGAAGGTCCCCTGCTCTTACGGTTTATTTATTGGCTATGGCGTTAATTGTATACTTTGGGTGAGCTTTGTTTAGCTTGGACATAGAATGCTTACTGAAAATTGAATTGCATTTTGATGGATTTACGAGGTTGTTTTTTTTTTTTTTAAATTCTTGTTTTGTATGCGGAAAACATGGATTCTGTAATGGATTGTTAGGAATGAAGGAACGTTTATTTTACCCCCTGATTTGCTTAAATATGAATATTAAAGATTTTTCTGTTAGAATAAAAGACACTGGAAGTTATGCAGCTATTGTCGGGAATTGGCTGGATTAAAAATTGCAGCGAGGATAATCTTTTCAAAGAAAATCAGGTTATTATTTTGTCCTCATCATGTGGATTGCTGAAAATTAGGGTTCTTGTGTGACCGCAAAATTCCACTTAAGCAATGTTATACGGAGCCAAAAGTTGGCCAGCACAAAGGCAACATGAGCATAAGTTGAGAGTAGCAGAAATGAGGATGTTAAGGTGAATGTGTAGTAAGACAAGGATGCATAATATAAGAAATGAGGATATTCGACGAAAAGTGCAGTAGCACCGATGGAAGAAAACATGAGAGAACATAGATTGAGATAGTTTGGGCATATTCTTCGAAGACCCCTAGATGCTCCGGTAATAACAGAAGTTTGTTATAAAGAGCATGACAGGAATAAAGGGAGAGGTCGGCCGAAACTTGCGTGGGGGAAAGTAGTAAAACAAGATTTAGGGGAGTGGGAAGTAGATTGGTGTATAGTTTGTCTTAGAACGGAGTGGAGGAAAGCTATTAGTATGGAGAAGAGCAAAATTTTTATGTACCCGACTACCATTTCTAGTCCTAGCCTTTTTACTTTTATTTTTCTATTTTATTTTATAACTATTTCTTCTCTTCACTTTTTCCTTTGGGTTCATCGATTGCCAACCCCAACTAGTTTGGGATAAAGGTGATGTTGATGTTGATGTGGATTGCTGAATATTTTGGAACTTGGTTGGATAGGGTAATAACTGTGGAAGTTAATATAGAATTTTTTCGTCCTTGATGGGAGATTTGTTTTGTTTTAATTATCTGAAAAACAAAAATGACAATCATTATAAGTTTCAGTTTTCTTAAAAGGATATGGATAGAATTCAAAAAATCTATAGTTAAGTTTTCTAAATCTTGCTCTTAAATTTGATGAATGAATAACTTTGGGAAGGTTCAGCTACATAGATATATTGTTGTAGTGTTTGAGGTTCGAAGGAATTTGACTGTATGTGTTTTTCATGAATAAGGACATCTTTGGAGCAAGGAAACAGTATGTTTGGCTTTTTGTCCATGTCACCAGAAAACTACGTTTTGAACGACACATCATTTAAGAAAATTAGTTCTTGCATAGAATGCTACTGGTATGGCTTCTCAACCGTCTCCTTGGTGCCTTGGTGCTTCACTTCAACAAAGAGCACTGAAAGATGGGAAAGAATTGAGCTGGTGAATTTTATTCTAGGCAGTGAGGCTGAATTAAGCATTTTTAGATCTATGCATGCTGTTTTGGAGCTTTAGAGCATTAAATGTTTGAGGGAACGTCATATACCTGTTTGTGTTAGACTACCTGATGCTGCTGACTTGACCTTTGTCTATTTATCAAGGACAAGGAGAATCAGAAGATGTATACTAAGTATTTACCCAATTATTTCTTATCTTCTCCCATTTTTTTTTTAAATATATATGTGAGCAGCAAGTATGGTGTAGCAACTACAACCACATGTATGGTGTTTGATGCTTAACATGAATTGCTTGAAGCCCCGTTCTGCATTTTGCCAGCAGAAAATTGGCCAATTTTATTTTGCCCTTCCAGTGTTGCTTGTGTTTTGTTTACACTAAGAAATTCTTTTAACTTTTGCTTTTGCTTTTTACAGCCACTGAATGGGTGAAGGGGAAGCAAATGGAGGAAGTCCTTACCATCAAGAATACGTAAGTTTGATATATGTTGAAAGTCTTTGTTCCATCAATTGATTGTTGATCTTGTGTGTTTCTTGTTACCCTCCTGTGTTCAATTGCACTAAACTGTGCTGCTTATTATTCGATTGACTCATCTATGGTGTCTCATTGTTCAAGTTTCAAATTTTCCCTGGAAAGCTTTTACTTCTATGGTGAGTATGGAAGAGTACTTTATACTGATCTATTTTTTAAACAAAATCACTGCTCTTCATTTTCAATTAAGGAAAAAGTTTGCTCCGGCTAACAATTTTTTTTTTAATCCAAGTCCAGATGCATTCAGTCGACTCAAAAATTTAGGTGAAAATGTTTTGGTATAACAGCCAGAACTTATTAAAACTTCTTTTTCATCTTCCCCGATCATTTGCCCTATTAACTTATCCCGACAAGAAAGAAACTTTTCAATCTTTAATAGTTACCTGACTATGAATCTGCTAAAGAGCTTTTGAATTCATGTCAATGTTTATTATTTCCTATACTGAGATAACCATTAACAAGTCTATACGGATGGAGCTGTTTTCTTTGAGGCTATATATCTCCATGTTGATAGATAATTTACATATTGCTTTTACAGTTGGGGTTCATCATAAAAATATTTACCAAGAAAATTTATTGTCTCAATGAACTTTCTTTTGTCTCCTCCTAGTGGTTTTCTCATGCTCTTTCAGTTTTGTGATTGGCTTACAATTTTTTGATTTGGGAAAAGAAAAATCCCCTAATTATTACCCTTATACAAGAGATATACACCACATATGTAGCCCAGAAAGGGAGGTTGATCAAACATTCACTGCATGTGGAATAATCTGTCTACTTCAGGAGAACATATATAACTGCTGCTTTATTACCTCTGGAAGTGCCTCTAAGCCTTGAAAATCTTCTGCAATTATGGGTTATATTAACTGTCATTTTTCGCAGAAAGGCAATTATTTCTTACTTAGACCATAATTCTCGTGCTTATCATATTTTGTGTTTCTTAGATTCAGAAGTACCTTAATAGTTTGTGTTCTTTCCTCCTTCCTTGCTTACTCTATTCCATTGATGTATGTATTTACCACTGGAATTTAGCAGCTCTTTTCCTGCATGTCTTTGTTCCATAAAACTTTTTCTTTTGTTATTGTTTTTATGTTTTAATGATTTATAATTTATTTGTCATTGGAGATGCTTTTGCTATTGCACATTGGTTTGGAAGAATCTGAC
Organism: Gynochthodes officinalis; assembly: GCA_020080225.1. Taxonomy (NCBI): domain Eukaryota; kingdom Viridiplantae; phylum Streptophyta; class Magnoliopsida; order Gentianales; family Rubiaceae; genus Gynochthodes; species Gynochthodes officinalis. Next base: position 28,258,344 of record CM034625.1, on the reverse strand, counting down.
ATGACTTGCTCCATTACAATCATCTAGTAATTTAGAATATGAAAGTTACTCTAGTACCTGAGATTTATATTGTTCCAACTCATACCAATGTGATAAAAACAGTAGACAGTAATGTTTTAGGAAGTGGATTAAATAAATGAAGACATCTTTGATTGGAGATTTTCAAGATCGAAGTTCCTTTCAGAAAGTGTTTCTTAAGCTGTGGATTTTGGTTTTTGTTTTATTTGAAAGTTTTCATCAGAAATATCAGATATAATTTTTCAGTTTTGATGGTGTATAACTTAATTGATTTTTTCATATGTGGAAAATTTATTTATTGCCATTTCCATTTTTCTGAGTTTTGGTACCAAGTTTCCTGTGTATTGATTAGCTAGGCTTTGCATATTGGCATTTGCATGAAATAGCTATTTTCTCAGAGTGGTATAAGAGCTTGTTGTCATTCACTGGAGGTGTGGTTTTACATTTTTCCATCTGTACAAATATTAGGGATTAAACGTGACAACCGCATATGGTCAACTGTCTTTTGACTGCTATTTCACTATTAATTTCTGTCAATTGGACAAAATGTGTCAAAAAAAATTATAGGTTGGAGACTATATGTGTCACTTGAAAACATTGAAGACTAAAAGTGATGGTAAATTAAGCATTAGGGACTAAAACAGCTACTCATTTCCTTTCTTATATGCTGAATTTTAGACCATTTGCTATCCTTTCCAAGCCTCACCTTATTTGTTCTCATTTGTACCAAGCTGATACCTAGTGCATTCTACCATATTACAGAGAAATTGCAAAACATCTCTCTCTCCCACCAGTCAAATTGCATTGCAGTATGCTTGCTGAGGATGCAATCAAAGCAGCCGTGAAGGACTATGGGGCAAAGCATGCAAAACTAAATGTGAATGATGAAGCTTCACAGGAGAAAGCAGCTGATGGTTGAGGTTTTCCAACAGTTGGAAGCGGTATAACTATATCGCTGTTTTAATAGCATAAGCCTGTATTTTATGTAACTACTGTTTGGAGCCTTTCCTTTTTGTTCCCCATCCGAACCCAATCCCTTTCCCTCACGCAGCCTCACAGACTATTACTTCTTACCCTCAAGGATGTCTAATGTAATTAGGTTTTGGTTTATCTGAATTACAATTTAAGCTTGTAATAAATATATGTGGGCAAAATATACTGTGGTTTGTATCTGCCTTCTCTCCCTCTCTCTTCTCATGGAAATGAACTCGTCAGCTACGGCCATTCTACGTTGGTTTTTTGATCGGTAATTGCTTGACTTGATCGGGAATTGCGTTAATTTGTTCCAGTCTAATATTTTACAACTACTGTAGTTGGCAGCCCCGCTGGAGGAAGGTAATGTACCTGTAGGAAGGAAGGATATTGTAGTATCTGTATTCGAATCACTATTACAGGTAGGGATAGCAAAAAAAATTTGCCCCGATGGGTTTTCCGGCCCCAAACCTTGTCAAAACTTTGTTGACTGGGTTTTTTTGAGTTTGAAGTTGGGTTCGGGGTTTAGATTAAAACCTGGGGTCGGGGTCGGGGCGGGTATGGGGGTACTTATACTCAGCCCGACCTTGACTCCGAATGGCCGAGTTCGGGAAAAATCCGATCCCTGAACCCAAAGGTCGGGTTTGGGGAAAATTTGAAAAATAACCCGACTATGATTTTTTTATATATTTGTAATATTATTTTATGTTTTAATTTTTATATTTAGAATTTCATTTGTTGTAATTGCAAATTCATGAAGAAGATTAAAAATTTGATAAAATAGAGTCACATCACAAATGATTTTTTCATTAATTTTTTTAAGGTAATTTTATTACAAATAGAATTTTAAGTAAGAAATAAGAAGTTTTTATTCTATTGTAATTGAAATAGAATTATAGAAAATACAGTATAAATTAAATTGAAAAAATATTTTTTTATTATTACATATTAATTAGTAAATGAACCACTTATTTCATGTAATCTTGTTAAAAAAATAATTAATAAGCATTTTATATGTCTTAACTATGTTTTGCAAATCTAATTAACTATTTGAGATTGTAAGCCATGAGTTATAATTCATACATTTATATATACATATTAAGTAATCATTAAATTTATAGCTCATAAAGTGTATGGTTCATTATTCATACAAATTACATTGAGTTATTTTTATATTTATACATATAAGAAGTGTTATCTTTATATATATATATATATATATATATATATATATATATATATATAAGATTATGGAGTTAATTAACTAAATACTAGTGTTTTAAGCATTTGACCAATTGATTTGTATTACTATTACATATGACATGTATTTATATTAGTTTTACTCATATATTAGAATTGATTAAATGTAATATAAGAATTGAAAAAATGAACATATTTATAATTTTGAATGAAATAAAGTTAAATAACATATAGTGACACTATTTTGTACTTTTAATAATCTTTGCGACATTGTATATTTTATAAAACAATCATTGAGAATAAATGTTGATGTTTCAATTTGCAAGAAAACGCAGAAGCATTTGAATGTCCTTTATTAAAAAATATATTGTCCTAGTGTTTCATATACACTAATCTTAAAAACTTTATTAATTTTTTCATTAAATTATTGATTTTTTTCATTAAATTTTTGCTTCATATCTTGTTTATATGTACTTTATCAAAATATATATAAGATTATGGAGTTAATTAACTAAATGTTAGTATTTTGAGTATTTGATTAATTGATTTGTATTACTATTACATATGACATGTATTTATATTAGTTTCACTCATATATTAGAATTGATTAAATATAATATAAATTTTTTTTGACTAAAAATGAGATCTGTATTAACTTCATGAAAGTTAATAAGTACATGGAAAGTTCTCAAAGAGGACTATTCTTAGCACAAAAATAGGCTAAAACTGACTGACAACACGTCACTAACTAAGCCTAGATATCCCACAAAAGAACACTACATACCCTGATTGGGGAATGCAGTATTACCACCGCTAACCAGAAGAAATTTTGGCAGCATCTCCTCTGGAAACTAATGATATCCTGGTTCTGAGACAGCAAAAACCAGCCCAAACACATATATACCCACAAGCTGACATATGAACAACAGCTATGAACACAAACTATCAACAGCATGCAATACGAAGATCAACTGACAACGGAAGTACGAACATCACCCCTAGCTGAATTGGATTGCCGAAACTCCAGGCTTTCCCTCTGGGCCATCCCCAGCACAAGCTGCTCCTCTATCCACTCCTGCTAGAACACCCACAAGTTTCTCCTTTTCCATATATGCCAAAAGATGTACACCGTAAATTGAGCCCTCTCTGCCCAGAAAGGTGCTTGTTGATGAACACAAACGTCCTGCCACCACGCCGAGAATGGACCACAAAGTAAGAGTGTATGAGGCCATCCCAGTGAAGCAAGACTCCATATTTGCTGAACACATCTGCAAAACAAGAAAGCATGTGCCACAGTTTCAACTTCCTCATGACACAAAGGACAAAAGGCATCCCTCAGAATTCGACAATGTTGTAACAGTGTATTGATTGGCAAGATATCAGTACAACAACGGCACATGAAGATCTTCAACTTTGGATTCACAGCCAACTTCTAGGTGGCCCTCCACATGATATGTCTGCGAGCTCTAGAAGAACTACTCTCAGCTCCCTGACCAAGAAGGTGTTGGTATGTTGCAGCTGCATGTAAGCCGATTTGACAGTGTACTTTGCATCCCTACTTAATTGCCAAGTTAGTTTATCCTGGCTGCCTTCAAGATCCAGAGGTAATTTTAATATTATCTCCGCATCTTGTTGCAAGAAAATGGAGGAAACCAAACTGGAGTTCCATTCTCACCCATTCTCCGTGAGAAGCTCACTAACCCAAGTAACCAGAGGTTGTGCTTAGCGACAACCATGCACTTGAAAATCTTGCATCCCCGGAATCCAATCTTGCATCCCCGGAATCCACGGGGATTCCCACACCCTAATTGAATGACCGTCCCCCACTCGATATCTTGCCCCCACCTGAAGCACATGTTTCGCTGCCATCCAACCTTTCCACAAGCAAGAAGCATTAGGTTTACAATGTGCTTGCCAAAACTCCTCATTAGGAAAGTACTTCGCGTTCATTACTCTACTCATCAACAATTCCGGTTTAAGAATGCACGCGCCAAAGTTGTTTTGCCAGCAAAGCATCATTGAGCTGCTGTATATCTTGGAACCCCATCCCCCTTCACTCTTTGACTTACACATTTTTTACCAGGATTTCCAATGAATTTTTTCCCGTCGTTAGCATGCCTTCCCCACCAAAAGTTAGCTGACGGCCTACAAATTTCCATACACAAGCCCACCGGGAGTTTAAAACAACCCATGACATAATTAGGCAAAGCGCTTACCACAGCTTTAATCAGGACTTCCTTGCCTGCCTGGCTAAAAAAACAATTCTTCCAACTCTGCGACCATTGCTGAACTCTATCAATCACAAAATTGAAAACCTCTTTCTTCGATTTTCCAATCCGCATTGGCAGGCCCAAATATCTAGCATTATGTTGCTTCTTCACTTCGTGCATCATCTAACATAGCTAACTTCTACAATCCCTAGAGACATTAGAGCTGAAGAAGATCGAGGACTTAGCCAAGTTAATAAGCTGACTAGAACTGCGGCTATAGATGTCAAATATAGCTTGTAATAGCCAAGCTTGCCTCTGATCGGCCTCACAAAATACTAAGGAATCATCCGCAAAAAAAAAAGTGTAATGACTGGACCATTGCGACTAACCTGCATACCATTAAACACACCCCTTCCCCTAGCCTGTTTCAGTAAGTGAGATAGAACCTCTGACACAATAAGAAATAAAAAAGGAGAAAGAGGATCCCCTTGCCTAATACTAAAATCTGTGAATTTTCAAATTTCTTCGCTTGCATATACTACTTCCTACATATTAGCTTTCAGTCCGAGAGTTAAAGGTCAATGGGAATGTCATTTTTAGTTTGTATTAAAATATGAAGGGTGCAATTGAAAGGAATAAACATATTTTGATCAATTAATAAATCTATACATATTATTTTCTCTATTTTTCCAATTATTTTATCTTATTTTAAAATAATTTTTACATTTTTTAATAAATTTCTTTTTTTCTTTTCTGATTTAATATATTAATAATATTATTACGATTTTAATATATAATTATCAAAATTATAAATATGTTCATTTTTTAAATTCTTACACTTAATACAAAAATACCAGATTGCCTCTTGCAAACCCTAACCCCTTTCTTCCCTTTTACATTTTCCCTTTTCTTCCCCCACCGACTACCCCGCCTCTCCCTCCCCTCTCTTTGTTCGGTTGTCATCTTCTAGCCTCCAAGAAACAAAAGGCACCAGAAATTTTCTACAAGTTGGAAGTTGAGGTATGTATCTATATCTGTTGCATTCAATCTTCAATTGTTGCATTCAATTTTGTACTTTTTGTTGTGAACATTTCTAAAATAATGTTTGTTTGTTGGTATACATCTGAAGATGTCTAGTCAATCTTCAAGATCAGATGCATTTCATGTTGGGAAATATAGATTGGTGCGGAAATAGGAAAGAGTCTCAACAAGCTAATGTTAGTTGATTTGTTCATGCGTTATTTTGGTACATTGTTTGGTTTGGTGGCACACACCCGTCCTGCATTTGAGTAGTCCATCCTACGCCTTGAAGATGAGCGATATATTCTTCCTTCATTCATTGCCATTTGTTTCTTTGTTTTTAGGGATAAACACAGCAAAAAAAGCCCAAATGTAATTACGTTCCTAACAAATCAAGAAATTTGTTTTAACAAATCAAGAAATAATAATTCATCTGGCTCAAAAAAAAAAAAGAAGGGAAGATTGTCAACTTTTTAAAAAGTATAACTTTTTAACAAATTTTAACAATTTAAAAGGTACCACAATATATGCATAATTAAGTATTGATTGTTTACTTATGTCTTTGTTGTTGATTATGAACTATGTTATTGCTTATAAAGGATATTGTAAAATTTTTATTCAAAATTTAATTCTTTAGATATTTTAAGAATTTCGATTAAAAGTAAATTTATTATTACTATTTATTATTATTTTTTGAATCTTTGGACAACTAAATGGTTATTTTGAAGGTTAGGACTTATAAATTGAATATGAATGGTAGATCTTTCAGAAATTTGGATGAGTTTTCTAGAAAGGGAATTTAATGAGATGCATATGGCGATATGATTTTTGCATACTATGACTATTTTGGTGGAGAGACAAATATGAAAGGTACATTTTTTTTTCTCAAAAGTTAGATAGTTATATTAACTTCAGAAAAGTTAACTATTATATACAATGTTCCTAAAATGGACTCTCCTTAGCTCTAGAATCGGCTAAGACTAACTGACCATTTGTCACACATCTCCTCAAATCTCCTAAACCTTAAACACACTCTAGAAATCTAGTTGCAATACTAACCATATTAACAAACAAAAGAGGGTTAGAATTACCACTGGACTCTTAGTCGTGCTGTACCCTGTATATACAAGATAGCCACTGATCATGAAACTTGATCCTAACTATCTATACACCAATATTTGCTTTCTGAAACTCTTCCCATTCTTGCATCGCCAAATCAATTACTTTCACCTCCTCCATCCACTCATTTGTAAAAACCCACAAATTTCCACTCTTCCATATTCTCCACAATATGTACACTGTGATTTGAACTCTTTCCAGCCACAATTCAGCACATATAGATAAGCACAAGTCCTTAATTTATCTCCAAAATTGCCTAAGTGCTGCCACCTGATTGGTGCGAGGTGCCAAATTTTCTAAGCTCTTTGACAATGAAACATCGTATGTTCTAGGGTTATCCTATCCACACATCACACACCTAGAATCGACTTCAACTCTTCTTTGTTGCAACCTATCATTGAGTGGTAAAATATCATGGCAATATCGCCACATAAAATGCCTAAGATTTCCTTTCACTTGTAGTTTCCAGATTGTCCTCCATATAAGATGCATGTTTCTTCGGTTTGTACTAGATTCAGGATGTTGCTCTTCCTCCAATACTTTCTTCTGTAGCCGCACATAGGCGGACTTCACAGTATTCCTCAGCTTAGTTGAATTGCCACAACAGCTTATCTTGACTACATGTTGGACCCAATGGTAGCTGCACAATTGCTTTGGCCTCATGCTGCGGGAATATCTCAGAAATCAAATTTACATTCTAGTTGTTTCCATCATGTTGCAATAACTCACTTGCCCAAATTACTGGCTGCTGCTCTTCAAGGCGACTTGTGAGCTGAAAGTCCTTTTGCCTAAGTATCCACGGTGAATCCCAGACACGAGTAGTTTTTCCATCTCCGACTCTATACCTTGCACCCATTCTAAGTACCATTTTTGCCCCCAACCAACCCCTCCACAACCACGATTCATTGAGTTTGTGTTCGGCCTTTATCAATCCCTCATATGAAAAGTACTTAGCTTTCATGACTTGGCTCATTAACAACTGTGGTCTACTAATAACTCGCCCCAATTGTTTTGCCAGTAGAGCATCATTAAACTGTTGGATATCTTGGAACCCCATTCCTTCTTCATCCTTCGATGTCGCCATTTTATTCCATGCTTTCCAATGAAATTTTTGCCCTCCTTTTTTATTAGCACCCCACTAGAAATTTGCAGAGAGTCAACAAATCTCTTTACACACACCCATGGGTAATTTAAAACAACCCATCACGTACGTTGGTAGGGCATGAACCACCGCCTTAAGGAGGACTTCCTTGCTAGGCAAACTCAAGAAATTATTCTTCCATTTCCAACACAAAATTGAAAATCTCTCTTTTGGATCTTCCTATTCTCATCGGCAACCCCAAGTATCTCACATTTTGTCGTTCCTTAACTACCTCCATGATTTGACAAAGCTGAAATCTATGCTCCAAGGCCATGTTGCTACTGAAAAACACTGAAGATTTCTCCATATTGATAAGTTGTCTGGACCTTTGACTGTACTTATGAAGGATGGCTTGCAATCTCTACGCCTGTCGTGCATCTGCCTCACAAAACAATAAAGAATCATCGGCAAAAAACAAATGAGTGATGCAAGGGCCATTTCGACTAGCTCTCATTCCCTTGTATTCTCCCCCTTTTACAAGCTTGGTTGATTAAGTTCTACAACGCTGTAGACACAATAAGGAATAAATAAGGTGACATAGGATCACCTTGTCTAATTCCTCTTGAAGGTTGGAAAAACCCACATTGCTCCCCATTGATATTAATGGACATAGATGCCGTGCTAACACATTGTCTAATCCATTCAATAAAGCCCCTCTCAAACCCCATTTTCCACATCATTTTCTCCAACGATTGCCATTCCACCCTATCATACACTTTTGCCATATCTATTTTCAGTGCCATATACCCTTTCTTTCCTTTCCTCATAGACTGCATAGTATGTATACATTCATGAGGTACAACCACATTATCAAGAATTTGTCGTCCAAAAATAAAGGCTGATTGAGTCAGGCTAATGCATGAATGCAAACAATGTTTAAGTTTTTCAGCCAATATTTTTGAGATAATTTTATAGAGCACATTACACAAGCTGATTGGTCTACATTGAGAAATAAACTCAGGATTTTGCACCTTAGGTATTAAAGTAAGCAATGTATGATTTATTTTCCTATGGAGAAAAAAATCCTGCACCACATTGCAAATATCAAATTTAACTACCTCCTAATATGTTTGAAAAAAAGAGAGGCATCATACCATCCGGTCCAAAGGCTTTGTGTGGATTCATTTGAAAAAGGGCAGCTTCAAGGTTCAAACTCTCCTATTGAGACTGTAATTGAAAGATTCTAAGGTTGTTATAAACTCGACAAATTCTAAGTTGGTTGGGAACAAAATTAGTTGGAGTCTTGATGACATGATAGTTTTTTAGCATTGACATATTACAAGTTTCTGTTGTATTAGTCGGTGATTGATCACTTACATAAAAAAGAACATAATCCAAACTAAATAGGCTATTTTTTGGAAGTAATAAAATCAAACTCTCTATTATCTCACACCTTCTCTACTCTTTTTCTCAAGTTCTCTTCTTTTCTATTTGATCCTTGCTGTTCTATACAATTGGTATCACAGATTTTGACCTCTAGCCATGGAATCTCTAGTCATGGCTGAAGGCACTCGTGATAAGAATATGGGGGAGCAATTCAAGAGACAGGATCAAAAGATTCAAGGACTTCTTGATGCCTCTGAAACCCAATTCCTAAGTTCGATAGAAAATTCCAGAACATTGAAGGGAGAATAGATAATCCTCGTGCTGATTTGAAAAATTTTATGACTTTTGTTGCTTCCTAAATAGCCCACTTTGGAAGAGGTCAATAAACCTACAAAGGAATTTTGGGGCCTCACTCTATTTAATCGAAAATGACTCTTACCCTATGTGAACATAGAAAATATGAAATGGGAGAACCAAGTCACTTGGAAAGGGTTCCTAAGATTTAGTCACATGTAGGCAAACCTAAGATTGAATTTCCTAATGTTTTTGGAGATAATCTCAGAGAATGGGTGAGGAAAAAATCTAATTTTGTTTTAGATTGTTCATATTTTGAAAAGCCAACACATTGATATCCTAAAAATTAACTTAGAAGGCAAAGTGAACATATCATTTTAGAGTTATAGGTGAGGCAAATTTGCAATAGTATGGGAAGATTTTGTGGACACACTATATAGAAGGTTAGGAGAGAATGAGCCAAATGATGCCATTGAAGAGTTCAATAAACTTTAACAAATTTCCACTGTATTGGCTTACCAGGAAAGAATTGAAAATTTATGGGCCTTAGTCATGATAAAGGCTCTAGGACCATTTGAATCCTTTTATATGTCCAGTTTCATGAGTGGCTTGGTAAAGGAATTGAAAGCCACTATACGAATTCACAAGCCCCAAGCATTATTAGTATTCGAGATTGCCAGATTGCAAGAGAAAGCCATTGAAGATTATTCCAAGAAAGCTAAAATTCAGCCCAAGAATCTATAAGGAAATTGCAAGACTGCACCAACTCTGTGTTTCATCTAGGGATCAAGAAGCCAATGACATCTATGTTCAACAAAATCTCTCTTGAGAAATTGCAACATAGGAGGCTAATAATCTTTGCTACAGATGTGGAGACAAGTATGCAATAGGCTATGTATGCAAAACTAAGGAAATTTACATGATAGTGGTGGATAGAAAAATGGATTCTGTTATTAATGAGGAAGATGCCATTGAAGGGGAAGTGATTTAGTACAAATGTCAACAAAAGATTTGGAGATTACTTTGAATGCAATTTGATGTACCAGGGACCTCGACCCATTAAGTCCAACCCAGGTCCAACCTAGAAAGGGTTTTACACATAAACAAAGTGTATTTGACCTCAAACTCCTATTGTCATACGTTTTGCTAATCTCCGATAATAGGTATATATACTTCATGGTGCCGTTAGGTAAAAAGGAAAAAAAACCCTAGCTCTTGCTTTCTATCTAGGGAACTATCCCATGATTTGTTTTGTAGGTCTCTTTCTAGCAATAAAGTTTGAGATTTGTGAATCTTGGTTTGGGTAGTGGATATCCCCTTCATCATGTGGTACCATTTCTGGGAATTTTCCTATTTTTCTCTAAAGGTATATCTGCAAACTAATTTCTTGCTTTAGCGTAAAATATTATGACTTTAATGACATGGTTGACACTCACTCTTGTGGCCACGAGCAAGTTGATGAACTAGTCAAGATAGATCTACTCGCTTTGGCTCCACTAGAGCTGGTAGGAAACCTTTGGAAAACATATTAAAGAGGTCTGAACAAGTGTCGACCCATTTAGACAATCAACCATGTCGCTCTACCTCAAATCAACCACATTGCTTCTTATTGGATCACCATAATTGGCAGATGGAGAAATATTACAACAATGACGAGTGAGTCTTCATATAGCAAAATTGGGCACAATTTGAGGAGTTTAGAAGGCAAGGCACAACAAAAGGCTTTTTGGAGAAGATCAAGGGTATGAAGACGCAGATAACGGGCACAAACGAAGGAACGACAATTGGAAAGATCCGTTTGTGTCTCACGTTAACTATCGTGGTGGTCAACTCAGCACTAGGGCATGAGAAAATGCTAAGAAGCCTTGCGCTAATGATCTTCCTCAAATCAACAAGAGAGTGGAAGATGACATCCAAAATTTGTTGGGATCGGATGATGAAGGAGATGCTTCATCCCCATTTGCTCCTCATATACTCCAATACCCTAATCTCATAGGCTTTAAGTTGCCAGATGGGATACCGATGTATGATAGGGACTCGAACTCCCTAGATTTTTTGTTCCATTTTAAATATGCTATGAAGTTCAAGAACGCCCTGATGGAAGTAATGTGCAAGGCGTTTCCTATTTACCTCAGTTGCAAAGCCTGCATGAAAGTAATGGCCTACCCCAAGGTAGTGTCACATCTTTTAGGCAATTGGCAAAGCTATTTTACACTTGTTTTTCCCAGAAGAAAAAGTTTTATAAAATAGTCACTAACCTGATAAATATCAAACAAGCAAAGGATGAGCTGTTGAAGTCACATGTGGAATGGTGCACCAATGAAAGCCTATAGGTGGAAAGTCGCACGACCAATTGGTGATCTCGGCTTTCATGAATAGCTTAAATCCAAGATCCTTCTACACCAAATTGGCTCAGGACACTCTGATAACCAAACCTTATGGCAGATGGTAAAAAATTACACAAAAGGAGAAGAACCAAATAGAAAAAAAAGAGAGAGAACAAGAAAAACGAGAGGAAGCAGTAGGAAGGTGCCAAGGGTAAAGGGAATGAGAGCGCGATCAAAAGTGCATTTGACAGGCTTAGTTACAACCAGGTATAGTTAGAACCATGGATCCATAATAGGAATCTCACACCCTCACAAGAGTCGTACTGAGATCTTGGCTATCCACAAAAACCTTCTGTGACCACAGGTGACATTAATTGTGGCCTCTCATAAATGACCTCATCACTTGTGGTGCACTTTTCATAATGACCACGGATATGATACAAAAGACTGCAATGACCTTAAAAAGGAAATTGAGTATTGCCTTAGGAATGGGATGTTGTAACAATACATTCAAATGTGGTAACGACATTTTGATAGATTCCAACCGAGGCTGGAGAAGTAAATATAATCCTGAAGATCGAGGTGGAGGACAAACTTAGGGTGACCAAAGTACACTTAGAAGTCAAACGGATTATAGGCCACTATGAGATCCAATCCCAACTTCATAGTATTAAGGGAATCCTTCGCAACAACAGCCACCCTAAAATCCTCCTCAAGACAATCAAAATATCACAGGGGTGATCCACGCCATTTTTGGGAACTACCCTGAAGGACAGTTATAGGCAGCCATAACGGCCAACACGAGGAGGACTCGCCCAAGAGGCTATCTAAAAAAGATTTAAACCCTCTGAGGTGATAACTTTCTCGGAAAAGGATGTAGTCCCGCATATTTGCCCACACAATGACGCCTTAGTCATCAAAGCCATAATTATGAACAAAGAGGTATACAAGGTGTACATAGATTATAGAAGTGCGGTGGATGTCATGTACATTGATTGTTTTTACAAGTTAGGCATCAACTTCAGCACCTTAAAACCCACAGGTATGCTATTAGTTACTTTTGCCCATGAGGTGGTACGTCCGTTGGGAATTACTACACTAGCCGTGACTGTGGAGGATTACCCTTGAGATAAGACAATTCTGACAGACATTTATATAGTGGACGCACCATTTTCCTTTAATGCCATTATTGAAAGGTCTTGGATGAATAAAGCCAAGGCCATATGGTCCTCATATCATCTCGTACAAAAATTCCCTATAGAGTACTCGGTGGCCTCTGTATGAGGTGACCAATATGTGGCCTACAAATTTTTATGTGTGGCATTAAAAAAGAAAGTTACCGAGATGAGAGGGGTCCATTCAATCCAAACACTTTCAAGGCAGGAACCTGATTACGGGTCCCATCCCAAGAAACAAAACCCACAGAGAAGCACATAGAAATTGTGACTGTTAGTAGGGGGTGGTAATTCGTAATATGACACAGAAACACGATAGGAATATAGCATGTATTAAAAAAATATAGATATATTCTTTTGAGATTTGGGAAATCAGGTCAAACTCGTATAACACGAAAAATAAATAGGTCTAATCAGGTCAACTCGCTGGTTAACCCATTTAACCTATTTAAGATAATTTAAAAATTATATAATAATAATTTTATAAAATCAAAAGGCATTATATAAGATATACTTTTCGGGATTTTTGGTGTTTTAATCTTTCATAAGTGTATAAGTATTTTTTTTTCTATTGTGTTACCCATGAAATAAATAGGTAATCGAGTTTTTCTAAATTTCACATGTATATAGGTATTTTCTTGTTGTGTCATGTTACCCATAAATAAATAGATTGTGTTTAGGTTATGCTATCTGACACGTATAATTAAATAGGTCGTGTTTGGGTTCGTGTAAAACCTAAATACCTTATATGTTAACACAACATGCAAACCCTAAATATGACCGAATTACCACCCCTAACTACTGGGAATCTTGAGGTCGCATCTCCGGAACACCAAAGCGCTACTCAACGGATGAACTTGAATCATCAAATATAACAGATGAGCTACAAGACGTATTGATTGATGAGGACCATCCAGATAGAATATTTCAAGTCGGAGCTTCACTACCAACCAAAGTGAAGAATAGAATCATTAGCTTATTGTGGCAATATAAAAAAGTATTTGCTTGGAGTACGGATGACATGCCTAGGATATCACTTTCTTTAATAACGCATAAGTTGAACATTGACCCTAAGATCAACCCTGTCCAATAGAAAAAGAGGGTGTTTGCCCCAAAAATAAGCAAACTCATCAATGAGAAAGTGAAAAAAACTATTACAATTTGACATACTGAAAATTTTTTCTACCCAACTTGGCTGGCCAACTCGCTGTTAGTAAAAAACCTAATGGCAGTTGGTGTATGTGTGTAACTACACTAATCTCAACAAGTATTACCCCAAAGACTACTTTCCTTTGCTCGTAATAGACCAAAAAGTAGAAGTCATCTCAGGTTATGAAGTCTTCATGTTCTTAGATACATATAAGGGGTATTAGCAAATATTCATGGAAAAATAAGATGCTAAAAAGACAGCTTTCGTGTCCAAGATGGGCATATACAGTTATAAGAAAATGCCATTTGGATTAAAGAATATTGGTGCTACGTATCAGAGGTTGGTTAACCAAATCTTCTCCAAGCAAATTGGTAGAAATATAGAAGTCTACATTGATGACATGGTAGTGAAGAGCAGAAGTGTCAGTGTTGTACCGGCTAACTTAGAGGACACCTTACAAACCTTGAAGGAAATAGGTATGCACCTGAACCCTAAAAATGTGCTTTTGGGGTAAAGGTTGGGAAAGTTTTTGGGGTACATGGTCTCCAAATAGGGAATCAAAGCTAACCTCGAAAAAGTTAGGGCCATTGTTGAGATGGCATATCCTCAAATACTTAATGATATTCAAAGGCTGATAGGATGCTTAGCAGCCTTGCATAGGTTCCTATCTCATTCAGCAGACATTTGCTCACCTAACTAGTCTACTAGCATTGATAATGCCACAACCAGGAGAGACCCTATTCTTGTATCTGGCAATCTTAGCTAATGTTGTGAGTGCAGTCTTAATTTGAGAAGAAAGAAAATACAAAAGGTAGTTTACTGTGTCAGTAGGGCCCTACATGGACTTGAGATGCAATACCTCTCAACGGAGAAACTGGTTTTAGCCTTATCAATGTAGTTAGGAAACTTAGGCCTATTTTCAGGCACACCACATATGTGTGCTGACAGACTAGCCCATCAAGCAAATACTATACAAGCTCAAGGCTTTAGGGAGGTTAGTGAAGTGGGCTAATGAACTCGGGGAATATGATATACAATATCACCCCTGAGGAGTCATCAAAGAACAAGCCCTAATAGACTTTATAGTTGAATGCTTATTGAGGAGAAAAGTGACATGGATAAATTAGTGCCATCTGACTCCTTACCAATAGAGGCTATCGATTTGGACTCATGGATGCTATATGTCGATGGGATCACTAATGAACAAGGTAGTGGGGTCAGCCTATTTCTCCAAAATTTAGGAGTAGTAGAGGTCACTTGCGCCTTATGGTCCATCTTTCAGGCAACTAATAATGAAGTAGAATATAAAGCCCTGATCACAAGATTAAAGTTGGCTAAAAGAGTGAAGGCGGATGACATCAAGGTCTATAGCGGTTTCCAAATAGTGGTCAACCAAGTCCGAAGAACATATGAAGCTAAAGAGTTGTAGATGAAGAAATAACTTGATAGGGTTCAATAATTCAGTCAAATTTTCAACAATTCACTATCAAGCAAATATCGAGCTCTAAGAACAAGTGAGCTGACATTTTGAGCAAGTTAGCATTCAGCATTTTCTCACATACACAAGAAAGTCTTGGATGAAATGTTTCCTTACCGGAGCATAGAAGAGAAAGCCACAATGACAATCGAAGAAGGGGGAGATAACTAGATCGTTTCCATATGACAATATTTGCAAAAATTGTGAACTACCAAAAGATAGAAATAAAGCTCGAAAGGTAAAGCTAAAGGCATCTCGGTATTTTTTGTAAAATGGCATACTGTACAAGCAATTATACTTTCAACCGTTGCCAAGGTGTGTAAGACCCCAACAAGCAAATTATATCCTCAGGGACATACATTTTGGATCTTGTGAAAGCCACATGGGACCGCATATTTTAGCAAATAAGATTATCAATTGGGAAGACTATTAGCATACAATGTTCTGAGATGCCCACAATTTCGTCCAAAGGTGTGTAAAGTGCCAACTCCTTGCTTCCATAATTTGACGGCCGCGAATGGAATTGATCAATATTTAGAATTTATGGCCTTTTATACAATGATGCATAGACATTCTTAGTCTGTTTCTCAAAGCACGAGGTCATTCGAAATCCCTCGTAGTAGCTATTGACTACTTTATAAAATGGGTCGAAGCTAAACCGCTAGCTACTATCACAGGGAAGAATGTCCTAAAGTTTGTATGAAGCAAATTCATCTACAAATTTGGCATCTCTTATATCATCATTTCAGATAATGGGAAGCAATTTGCGAATGATCTATTCTGGTCTTGGTGTAAGAAATTGATGATTAAGTAGAATTTCACTTTGGTGGCACACCCTCAAGCCAATAGCCAAGTGGAAGTTACTAATCACACATTGTTGCAAGGAACTAGAAGCTCGATTGGATAGGTCAAAGGAGATTGAGTAGAACACCTTCCTAACTTCCTCTGGGCATACCGAACTACACTTTAGACTGCCATGGAAGAGACCCCCTATAGCCTAGTATACGAGTCTAAAGCGGTTAGCCCAACTGAAATTGGGGTCTCAAGTCCTAGACTAGGAGCCTTTAATTTAGCAGATAACAAAGAAAAGATGAGGCTGAACCTTGACTTGTTGGAAAAGCACAGAGATTTAGCCTTCATCAAAGAGCACAATACAAGTAGGCCATGGCAAAATGTTTCAACGAGATAGTGAGGGTGAACGACTTCAATCTAGTTGACCTTGTACTCAGGAAAAACAAAATCAATAGAGCACAGAAACTCGGTAAGCTAGAGGCCAACTAGAAAGGCCCTTATAGGGTCATTGATGCTTCCAAAATAGGAAGCTATCGGTTATCCACTATAGGGGATGTAGTACTACCCCATGTGTGGCATGTCAGTAATTTGAAAGGTTTCTACATTTGAATTCGTGTTGATTTAATTTTGTGACAATAGTTTAAATTTGCAGTGATGGCATTAATAAAGTGTTATGGTTATTTTTGGTTTCATTATTGTTTTTTCAATTCCTTAATAAATCGAGTTGAGGAACATAAGTAATCCTAGAACTCAATTCAAGATGGCTACCTTGCAATTTACTAAATAGGGAAAGTCATGTGTGACCTTTATTCAGCTTAAGTAAAGTTGGATATTCACAAACATTCTAAGGGGTGCCGAAGTTTTAAATATCCCAAGGGTGGAGAAATAAAAGTGCTAAGAAATCCCAAACACTCTAAGGGGTGGGGAAGCTTATTACGTAAATTTTTTTTTGACTTGATTAGTTTATACATGTGAGTAGACACTTATTCTTTCCCTTTTTGTTCTGCATATCTAATCCAATCCTTTATATATATGTCTAACTCGGCTTTTTCCCTCTGATAATGGGAACTGTCTTTTTGGCCTTGTTGGACCAATAATTCTAATTCAGTTGACATTGTCTCAACAGGATCCTTGGGTTCATGAACCGACTTCAAACCCTTTCCTTTCAACCGAGTCTCCATGTTCTCTACCTTTTGCCTCTAAGTTTTACACTCAAACTTCAGTTCACATATATATATTTTTTATTGAACTCACAAACTCTTGAAGACTTTGAATTTGTTTTGTTTTCCTTCTAACTCCTGAGTAAAGACATGAATCACTTCATCTCATCTCGTGACCTCAGAAGTGAGTTGAGAAATCTCGAAAGAGAGATATGAAATCTTTTTCTTATACACATTCGCTTGTGCAGCTACGGCTCTCTCACATTGCATAAGACTACCTATTATACCTTGTTGCTTTGTCTTACCCTCTTGAAACACTTAGGTCAGTTTCACGAAGTGTGTGACTTGAGTTCTGAGTTCATTATTTTCTTGGCCTAGTTTACTTATCGACTCGTCAAGTGCACCTACTTAGGCCTCAAGAAATTCCACTTTTTCATCCTCGACATTAGGTCTAATATACATAGGGAAAAATTGCTCTGAGAATATAAGAAGGTTAAATTGTCATTAATTAATAAATTTTGATTACAACATACCCAAAAAAAAAAGCCTAGGAACTAGCCTATTTTCTTGCCTCTTCCTCAAGAGATAAGGCCTTAGCTCCAGGCCCCTGACCGCCCATCTCTTCCTCGCTTTTCGGAATCCTAAAGTCTATATCCTCATTCACCCTGCAATCTTCCAACTCTTCTATAGTCATTAGAGAGTCTCAAGATGCAAAGTGCTCCAAAAGAGTAAATGAGCCATCATGCTTCTTTATGGCCTCAGCATACGCACGATTAGCCTTAATGGAGGCCTCGAGATCGTACTTTAGCAAGTCCTCGAGCTTTAGCTTCAAGAATTTTTTTTCTAGATCTCTAAGATTACCTCGTGCTTTCCTAACCTCACAGCTGTCTTGGAAAAATTCACCTCAAAATAGCCAAAGTCATTGGTGCGGAAGAGCTTCCTAACTAGTGTCCAGGCAAATTCACCTTGATTGATCCTCTTTAACCTTTGGACTTTCATCTGACTGAATCTGAGTTGTTGGTACAATGATGCATTCTTAGATTCTACTTTTTTTCATGCCTCTAACGCCACCGCCAAAGCATTATGAGCTGAGGCCTTAGAATCTTGTAAAGAAGAGATCTCAGCTTGGTGTTTTGTGGACTCCTTCTCTAGCCGATTAGCCTTATGCATATACTCAGTCCATACAAATAAGGCCTATCATCATTCTAACAAAATTTCAATTTAGTCAAACCTCAAATCAATAGTTAATAAGTGGACAAACATATGTCCCAATCTTCTTACCTAAGGAATAGCTAAGGCGGCCTTGTTATTCAATTTTGTGATGGGCATGTCGCCCATCATCTTTTCTTGCTCTTTTATTCTCTGGACCTTAACACCTAGTGAGAATTCTCTAGGAAGACAGAAATGAAAGATTGTTTCCAAAGAGCTACCTTTAGCAGCCTTATGGTTCACTTTCTCTTTGCTGCTAGCCACCTTAATGTTTATGCCTTTAGGGCTAGCTTCTATCTCGGTGCTCATCTTTTTAGTCTTATTTTTGGTCAGACCAATAGCTAACAACCTCCCTGATGAAGAGGCCCCCTTCTCAGACTCTATGCTCATCGCACCTTTTCAGGGTGTTGTTTTCTTCTTAGTAACGGTGGTGACGAACTTCACCACTGCAAAATAGAACATCTATCAGTCCATCAGTCCGTGTGGTGATAGATAAATATTTCTAAGTACAGTAGTCGTACCCTTTCCTTTTTCTTCTCCTAGTTGAATCTTTAGGTCTAAGGTCTAAGGTCTGACATCTATTGTAGCTGTACTCAATCTATATTTTACTAGCTCATTTTTTGTATATTTTCCAACCCTCTTCTCTTAAATCTCTATGTACTCTTAGCCTAAAGGGCTATGTTTCTTCTAGTTTGTATAAGTGTTATTGGTATCCCTATAAAACCAATTCATCTCTACCCCCACGAGGTTCTAATTTTACAAAGAAAAACCTTTGCTTCCAATCGTGGTGCATTGTTGGCTTTTCTACTTTACTTCTGGACCTCAAAAAGAAGGTGAAATAGCCCATCAAATTCACTGACTTCTTCATATAGTAGAAATACTGAAACAAACTCACCGAACCTACAATTTGACCCTCTCAGCATAACACTTCAAACCTTATTATAGTGTTAACCGAGTTGAGAAGCAATTGAGCTAAAGCTATGTTATAGTACCTCAAGACCTTGATCATGAGGCTACACAAAGGAAATCTCAGCCCTACCTTTAATTGATCCTCTTCTATGGTAGAGTATCCTATCCTAGGTCAGTAGGCTCTCCAATTCGACCCTGCGGCTCTTACCCCATATTCTTGGGGGATATGGTATTTCTTCATAAAGTTTCAAACCTCAGTTTCTCTTAATACTGAGGCTAAGGTCTTGGCCGTGGGGGTATATTTGTTTGGGTACGCTTTTAGCGACTAGAGACTAAGTTTTCTTCTTTATTATCTCCTGAGGAACTTGTTGATGTTGCCAAAGCATGTCTATTTTCCCTAGATAACAATCCCCTTTGCGTTCTTTTCAACCTCTACTGCTACCCTCCATTTTCTCTTCCTTAACTATCTAACCCTTTCACTCTCCAATCTCTCTCTTCTCACTACTCTCTTGGTCAAACAATGCCATTAAATTTTTTTCCTCCATATCACTAGTCAAGGGGTTAGATTTACTCCCTACTCTGGAAGACCATTCAGATAGAGAATCTAAGGCAGATATACTTGATGTATCCTGCGAAAGCGATCTAGCAGAATGCTATTGGATTCGTTGGTTGTTGGTCACTCCAGTGCCCACACTTCACCAATGACTGACATTTTCTACCTTTTTTGTCTGTATGTTCTTTGGAAATGAAATGACAATGTGATATGAATCTTAAACCAAAGAATAAAATTTGAAACAAATACCAGAGTGTTGGTCCTAGTATCGTCCTCTAGGTTGAAATAACTCTTCCTTTAGCAAGACACCAACTCCAAGATTGAAGAAGGACCTTACTTTTGTCCACTAGACACCCGAAGGAACTATCCAAAACTCAAAGTTGCGAATTGGACTACCCTTGGAATCAACTGGCACACTCAGATTGTTGAGGGGAAAGGACTCGACAAAATAGGTTAAACATGAAACTAAGAGGCTATCCTCAAAGACTCAAAGCAAGTTCTAAACTAGAACTCAAAGAAAAGCAACAAAGCTCTCTGGTTTGTAATTAATCAAAATCTGTCTTTACATATGGCCAAATGGCCTTTATTTATAGATGAGACAATACGCAGCTAAGAGGAAAACTATCCTCTAAAGGGATTAGAATTCCTTGCCTTTTAGGAAGCTAATTATTAAAAGAAATAATTACTAAAGACTTCTAATCTAAGGAAAGTAAATAAAATATTAAGTTGCCTAAAACTAATCCAAGGCTGGTTTGGATTGAGTTGGCCGAGCTTGTGTATTCAGCCAAGCTTTGTGCTCTTCCAATCTTGAATTGGATTTGGAAGCTTCTTTAAAGCTTCTAATGTCACTCATGATCAAGTAATGGAAATACTTGATCCATCATTTACAACACTAGTAGAATGACAATTGGTGACTTATAATCGATCGGCCTTGCTGCCTTAATTTCGTGAGCTTAAAATAACTCTATTATAAGTGTGGCTAAAGCAGCTTGCATTCTCTTAGTTCTTGACCTAGTCATAGTCCTCTAATTCCTTGTAAAGAATCAAAGTGCGGATGTCTTGTTGATGAAGTTCTAGCTTCATGCTTGGCTTCATGTGAAGTTGTAGTTGTCTCGGCCCTTAGGATTTCATGCATCCTTTTTTCTTTGAAAGGACTCACCCTCGAGTCCATAAACTCGTCATCCAATTCAAATAATGAAAGGCCAGAGGCATTAAATGGTGCACTAACTCCATGGTCACTTGGAAGGTCGAGCTTGTAAGCATTCTCGCCCACACATGCAATAACTTGGAAAGGACCATCTCCTTGAGAATGAAGCTTAGTTCTTCGTTGAGCTAGAAACGTTTCTTTGCACATGTGAATCCACACCCAATCCCCGGGTCGAAAAATTATATGTTTCCTCCCTCTATTTTCAACTTGAGCATAATGTTCGTTCTTCTTGAGAATTTGAAAACGTGCTTTCTCATGCAAATGTTGAACAAACTTTGCTTTTGCTACACCATCAAGATTCACTTGCTCATTGCTTGGCAATGGCACTAAGTCAAGAGGAGTTAGTGGATTAAAACCATAAACAACCTCAAATGGGGAATAACCGGTGGTAGAATAGACAGTTCTATTGTAAGCAAATTCAACAATTAGTATGCATGCTTCCCAATTTTTTAAGATTTCTTTTAATTAATGCATGCAATAAAGTATCGAGAGTGCGATTTGTTACCTCTATCTGTCTATCGATTTGTGGATAACCAGTGGTGGAAAATAACAATTTAGTGCCCAACTTCCTCCACAGAGTTTTCCAAAAATGACTTAAAAATTTAACATCATGTTTGGAAACTATGGTTCGTGGAACCCCATGGAGCCGAATGACTTCTTCAAAGAATAGGTTAGCTACATGTTTTGCATCATCTGATTTCCTGCAAGGTATAAAGTGAGCCATTTTAGAAAATCTGTCAACAACTACAAAATGGAATCCTTACCCCTTTGTGACCTCAGCAACCCTAAGATAAAATCCATAGAAATGTCAATCCTGGGCATAAAAGAAACAAGTAAAGGGGTATATAAGCCTTGAGATTTAGGAGTAGACTTAGCCATACGGCATTCAATGCATGAACTACAAAGCCTTTCTACATTTATTTTCATGTTAGGCCAATAGAAATGCTCAATTAATATGTCATATGTCTTTAAAACTCCAAAATGACCCAACAGACCCCCAGAGTGTGATTCTCTAACTAGTAACTCCCGAAGTAAAAAATTTGGCACACACAATTATTTTTCATGGAACAAGAATCCATTGTGCCTATAAAATTTATTAAAGGCTCCTTGTTCGGTAGTTGCATAAACACTAGAAAAATCATGGTCAGTAAAATAAAGATCTTTAATATATTCAAATCCTAAAATTTTAGTATCTAATGAGCTTAAGAGAACAGACCTTCGTGAAAGTGCATCGGCGACAACATTCTCCTTACCTTTTCTATACTTGATAACATAGGGAAATGTTTCAAGAAATGAACTCCACTTAGCATGTCTCTTGTTCAACTTACCTTGCCCATGCAAGTACTTTAGAGACTCATGATTAGTGTGTATAACAAATTCCTTGCACAACAAGTAATGCTGCCATGTCTCTAAGGCACGAATGACTGCATAAAGCTCTTTGTCATAAGTTGGATAGTTGAGAGCAGCCCCATTCAAATTTTTAGAAAAATATGCTAAAGGTCGACCCTCTTGTTTCAAGACTGCGCCAATACCTATACCTGAAGTATCACATTCAAGCTCAAAAATTTTGTTAAAATCAGGTAAAGCTAAAACAGGTGTAGTCGTAAGATCTTCCTTCAATTGATTAAATCCTTGCTCTTGACGTTCACCCCAAATGAATGGAACATTTTTCTTAACAAGATTGTTAAGAGGGGCAACCTTTGAAGAAAAATCTTTGACAAACCTCCTCTAGAATGAAGCAACACCATGGAAAAATCTTACCTCATGCACGGTTGTAGGTCTCGGCCAAGAGATTATAGCCTCGACTTTTGCTTGATCAACCTGTATACCTTTGGAACTAACAAATAATCCTAGAAATATAACACTTTCCACACAAAAGGGGTACATTTCTTGATATTAGCAAATAACCGGTTTTCATGCAAAATGCTTAGAACAAATCTAATATGCTTAATATATTCTTCTAAGTTCTTGCTATAAATAAGTATATCACCAAAGTACAATACAACAAATTTTCCTATAAACTGCCTAAATACACGATTCATTAGTTGCATGAATGTGCTAGGTACATTAGTTAATCCAAAAGGCATGACTAACCATTCATACAAGCCAAATTTAGTCTTAAAAGCAGTTTTCCATTCATCTCCATCTTTAATGCGTATTTCTTGATACCCACTCTTAAGGTCAATCTTAGTATAATTTTAGACCCATGCAATTCTTCAAACATGTCATCAAGGCAAGGTATTGGATGTCTATACTTAATTGTAATCTTATTAACAGCTCTACAATCAGTACACATTCTCCGCATACCTTCTTTATTTGGAACAAGAATGATTGGAACTGCGCATGGATTAAGACTTTCTCGTATATGACATTTGTTTAGCAATTCCTCAACTTGCCATTGGAGATCTTTGGTCTCTTCAGAGTTGGCACAGTAGGCTGGTCGATTGGGAATTACAGCACTAGGAATGAAGTTAATTTAATGCTCAATTTCCCTTAAAGGTGGTAGTCCTTTAGGGAGATCTTCTGGAAAGACATCTTTGTATTCGTGCAAAACAATTTTGAATTATGAAGGCAAGTCACTTGGCAGCTCATCATTAGAAAATAATGCTTCTTGAAAAATAATTAGCACAAAATTCTTACTTGCTTTTAAAGCTTTATCAACATCTCTCATGCAATCATAGAAGCTACCTTTAAAATTTTTAATTGATGGCTATGCTCCTTCGGTTTCACTCATGAGAACTGAAGCCTTACCTTTAGAAGTAAAAGAAATTTGTGTACTCAAGGGTTGAGCAAAATTTTGACCTTCTTCAACATTCTTTTGTTTTCTTATCCACTCCATTTGCTTCACCCTTTGTTGTTGCTGAAACTTAATAATCTCTGAAGGTGAGAATGGTGCTAGTATGAGGACTTTTCCATCATTGTTGAGGTTGTACTTCTTAGTCCTCCCGGAATGATTTGCATGACTATCATACTCCTAAGGTTGTCCTAATAGTAGGTGAGTGGCCTGCATAGGAACAACATCACAAAGAACTTTGTCAGTAAAATTTGCAATTGAAAAACTTACCAAGGTTTGCTTTGTGACTCGGAGTGATCCACTTTGATTCATCCATTGCAATTTGTATCGCTTTGGATGCAAGGAACATTTGAGCTTCAATTTATCTACAAGATAAGTAGAAGCAAAGTTAGTACAAGATCCTCCATAATTAGCTTGAAAATTTGATATTTAATAAGGCACTTAGAATGGAAAATATTGGCCCTTTGATCCTCGGTGTCTTCCTTAGGCTGAGCACTCAAAGCTCGTATGGTCACCAAACAATCTCCAATTGGTTGATCCACTTTATACTCATCAACATGAATTGTGGCCATGTCTTCATCTACTTACTCCTCTTCACTCTCACTTTGATAGGTTCCATCATCTAAGATGGTCATGGTTCATGAGTTTGGGCATTGAGAGGCTATATGTCATTGGCCTAAACACCTAAAACATTGAATAGAGGAACTAATGTTAGTATTATTTGAACTAGGAGAGGGTTTAGAATTACTTACCTTTGGAGCATTTTGTGGTGTGAATTTCTTCCCACTTGTTGGATTGGAAGCCGAACCTTCTCTCAATTGAGTGCTTCTGGAATTTGACGAATTAAACCTTCTACCTTGGCGATTATTGTTGTTGTTTCACCAATCATTGCTTGTGTTTGAGTTCCTCACATTTTGTGGCATTTTCTTGAGTTGCTTCTCAACCTTTTAAGCCATTTGTAATAGCTGCTCAAAGTTATTATAGTGGTGCAACTCAACTAGATGAGCAATATTCCTATTAAGCCCATTCATGAACCTTGCCATTGTAGATTCTTCATCTTCTTCTATATTAGCACATAACATGGCTAGATCCATCTTTTTATAGTAGTCATCTACACTTTTGTTCCCCCGAGTCAAGCTTTGAAGCTTTTGTAACAACTCTCTTTTGTGGTGAGGGGGAACATATTTCTTTCTCATAATCTTTTTTCAAGGCATTCCTAGATGAAATCGGCTGCCTAAACTTCTTCTCTCTTTGGTGACAAGTTCTTCGCCACCAAGTAGATACATGTCTAGAAAACTCAACTACAGCCAACTTAACTTTCTTTCTCTTAGAAAATTCACGGATATCAAAACTTTTATCAACTTTTTCTTCCCATTCCATGTATGCTTCTAGATCATTCTTGCCTTCAAATTCTGGAATTTGCAACTTAACACTAGCAAGATTATCATCCTTCTTGGATTTCCTTTTACTCATTGTAGAGTAATGATCATCATCCGAACTAGAATTCTCGGATTCCTCCTCCTCGGATGAGCTAATTGTTTCATCCTTTTTAGACTTCTTCTTTTTCTCCCTAGGGTTTGTTTGAGTAACTTCTTGAGACTCCTTGGCCTTGGCTGCCTCTGAATTGGATGCAACTTGAGCCATTGTAATTTCCATTTGTTCAATTCTTCTATGAACTAGTTCTAGAGCTGAAGCTACACCCTTAAGGTACTCTTTCATGTTCTTGTCTTGTTCTCTCGAATTTTCAGCCGTTTTTGCTTGATAAATTTAGTAACAAAAATTTTCTACCTCACTTTCCTCTAACCAATTACCCAAAGTATGAAACTCTCACCAATGTAAAGATGGACTCTCTTTTTATAGTAATGGGTTGATGAGTAGGTTCACTTACACTCAATCACTTTTCTATGAGTTCTAATCAAAACAAGCCTCAAAAGTCTCAAAAAAAAAAAAGAAGACAATTACATTCAAATTAAAGCAAGAATAAAATCTTTAGAGGTCAAGAAAGACAAGAATTCGAAAAAAAGTTCTGAGAACAAGAAACAATTATGAAGTCACAAGGAAAACAAAGAACTTGAATAAAAAAAAAATTAAGACTGAAATTGTCAAGTGATGGAAATAGAGTTTCTTGCCGTAAAGAATAAGCAAAAGATGGTTCTTTATGTGCTTGTGATGAAGTAAAAACTTGGTGAATATGATTGTATCTTGCTCAATATATCAAACCAAACTTAGACTTCACAACAACTTGCAATTTTGGACCAAAACCAATTCCAAGCAGTCTTCGGTTTTCCTTCAAGAATTCTTTCACAACAAGCTTCTAAAAATTCAAGCAGCTAATATCACGACTTTAGCACAATCTTGATAGCATAATTCAACAAAAACCGAAGTCCTTAATCTAGCAGGATTCACAACTGAACAAGGAAATACAAAAAAACAGGCTGAAACTTCAATTTAGGATTTCAGGTTTTCATGGATGTTTCTAGACAGTTTTTCTTCAACAAATCTCAAAAAGTTTCTAAATTTCCAGCAGGGTTTTATAATTTGGCAACAAGTTGAAGCCCTTGTACTCAGAAAATTCTCACGCCAACAACCCGATCACAGATCAAGATGAAATTGGGCAGAATCAGACAGAAGTTGGGTTTCGGTTTTCTTGCTGCTCTATCGGATTTTTATAAAAAAATTCAGCAGGCGGCTTCATGATTTTTGCAGAACAATTTAATAGCAAAATTCAAGAAGAAGAAGCCTTCTTACTCAAGTAGTAATCACAAGAGGATACAACAAATAAACCGTGTAGAAACTGGGGGTTCAAGAACAAGGCAGAATTCGGTTTCTTTTCTAAACTTTTCTTTCTCCACAAGTTTCAAACTTTTCCAGCAACTGATCGACACAACTTCGATAGTATAATCAATAAACCGAGGTCTCCTTTAAAAGTCAATATTCACAAGACAATATAGAGCAAAGAACCAGGGTTTTTAAAGCACCAAGTGGGTGACAAAAATTGGAGACAAAAAAATCGGGCAGAAATTGGAGCAGGATTTGCGATTGAAGTTTAACAATTCGGGAAAGAAATTTTATTTTATTTTTAACACGGATATAGAAAAATGAATGAAGAAAACACAGGCAAGGAACAATACTTATAGCATACAAGAGCAGTAAGTTGGAAAGAAAATAAATAATACAAAAAGATATGAACAACTTAAAGGAGCAACCCAAAGGCATCTCTGATACCAAATTGATATGCATCTTAAACCAAAGAATAAAATTTGAAACAAATACCAGAGTGTTGGTCCTAGTATCATCCTCTAGGTTAAGCTAACTCTTCCATTAGCAAGATACCAACTCCAAGATTGAAGAAGGACCTTACTTTTGTCCACTTGACACCCGAAGAAACTATCCAAAATTCAAAGTTGCAATTGGACTACTTTTGGAACCAACCAGCACACTCAGATTGTTGAAGGAACAAGACTCAACAAAATAGCTTAATATAAACCTAAGAGGCTATCCTCAAAGACTCAAAGCAAGTTCTAAACTAGAACTCAAAGAAAAGCAACAAAGCTCTCTGGTTTGTAATTAATCAAAATCTGTCTTTACATGTGGCCAAATGGCCTTAATTTATAGATGAGACAATGTGCAGCTAAGAGGAAATGTATCCTCTAAAAGGATTAGAATTCCTTGCCTTTTAGGAAGCTAATTACTAAAAGAAATAATTACTAAAGACTTCTAATCTAAGAAAAGGAAATAAAACATTA
This sequence comes from Gynochthodes officinalis, assembly GCA_020080225.1. Lineage (NCBI taxonomy): Eukaryota > Viridiplantae > Streptophyta > Magnoliopsida > Gentianales > Rubiaceae > Gynochthodes > Gynochthodes officinalis. The sequence continues at coordinate 28,230,545 of CM034625.1, read as the reverse complement.
AATTGCCTAAAACTAATCCAAGGTTGGTTTGGATTGAGTTGGCCGAGCTTGTGTATTAGGCCAAGCCTTGTGCTCTTCTAGTCTTGAATTGGATTTGGAAGCTTCTTTAAAGCTTCTAATGTCACTCATGATCAAGTAATGGAAATACTTGATCCATCATTTACAACACTAAGTAGAATGACAATTGGTGACTTATAATCGGCCGGCCTTGCTGCCTTAATTTGGTGAGCTTCAAATAACTCGGTTATAAGTGTAGTTAAAGCAACTTGCATTCTCTTAGTTCTTGACCTAGTCATAGGCCCTCCAATTCCTTGTAAAGAATCAAAGTGTGGACACCTTGTTGATGAAGTTCTAGCTTCATGTTCGGCTTCATGTGGAGTTGTAGTTGTCTCGGCCTTTAGGATTTCATCACAATCTGCAAATAAGAAATGACTTTAGGATGGTCACTTTTTATTTGGGCACTTTTTCTCCGGCTCGCGTATTTTCATATGATTCTTAGGCTACATTTGCACTTTAAAAATTGTAGTAGGTCAACCCTAATTAATGTAGACAAGACTATTGGGCAACAGGTCAGTCTTTTCCTATCATTACACTTGAGGTCATTGTTTTAATCTTAGAATCCTACTTCCTAATCTCGGTCATTATCCTAAAGCCCTATTGTCGGTGAGGCCTTAGCCTGACTTGTCACGTCGAGGACTAGGGGGCTTATGATGTACCATGGATCTCAGTCCACTAGGTCCAATCCAAGAGGTCTAGTCTAGAAAGGGTTTTACACATAAATGATGTGTATTTGACATCAAACTCCTATTTCTATACTTTCCACTGATCTTGGATAACAGTTATATATACTTCATGGTGCTGTTAGGTAAAATGGAGAAAAAAAATTCCTAACTCTTATGTTCTATCATTCTAGCTTACCCAAAAACCCTATAACTAACTTAGGCATCAGAGTATCTTGCCCTTGAACTATCTTGGGAGCTATTTTACAAGTCTCTTTCCAACAATAGACTTTGAGGTTTATGGATCTTGGCTCGGTAGCGGATATCCCCTTCATCACAATCTTAGTACTAATGTAGAATAGTACCATCAAATTGTATGACAGGTGGAAAGATGCCAACTTGATGATTCTTTTGGATGGAGGTAGTTCTTTGAGTTTTATTCATCTTGATAGGATAGCCCTCTACCTATAGTGACTTTAATTGATGATTTATTGGATGAACTCTAGGAAGCAAAGGTTTCTTTCCAAATTGATTCACGTTCTGCATATATAATTAATACCAAAATGAAACTTGAGGATGTCTATAAAATAGCTTTTAGAATACACTCAGATCATTATGAATTTTTGGTTTTGCTTTTTGGCCTTACTAATTGATATGCATCGTTTCAAGCCCTAAGCTATTGTATATTTTCTCCCTACATTAGACAATTTGTTTTAGTATTTTTGGATGATATGTTGGTGTACAGTCCTAATATGTCTTCCCATCTTAACCACTTGAAACAAGTCTTAGAAACCTTGAGACAGCATACACTTTTTTCCAAACTCTCCAAATGCACCTGTGGCCTGGATAAAGTAGATTATTTAGGAGATGTGGTATCTGGGAAATGGGTGAATAAAGTAGAATGCATATAGTCATGGCCTACTTCTTTATTGAAAGCATTAAGAGGTCTTCTAGGCCTAACAAGTTATTATAGGCAATATGTAAAGAGTTAGGGTTGATTGCAAAATCCCTCATTGACTTGCTTAAAAAAGATTCTTTTTGTTAGACTATTGAAGTAGAGGAAGAATTTCACAAGCTCAAAAAGACAATGAGTGCCACATTGGTCTTAGCCTCATCAACTTTCTCTAGATCTTGGAGGTGGATGCTAGTCAGAAGGCATTAGGAGCTCTGCTGATGTAGATGGGAAGACCAAATTGCCTTCATGAGCCAATACTTGGGTCCAAAAATCAAGGGCTATTTATATATGAGAAAGAGTTGCTATCTTTTATTACTGCAATGACCAAGTGGAAGCATTAACTATTGAGAACTCAATTCATTATTAAGACTGATCATTAGAACCTTAAATATCTATTGTTGGAACAAAAAATCTGCACACCTTTATAGCAAAAGAGGCTAACTAAGCTATTGGGCATGGATTATGACATGCAATATAGAAAAAGAAAAGAGAATGCGGTAGTTGACACCTTGCAAGGAGGATTGAAAATCAACAAGAATAGAAAACATATGCAATATCAGTTTTGAAGCCAAATTGGTTAACTTAAATAGCAACAAGCTATAATGGGGATAATTTAGCTAAAGCAATGTTGGAAAAAGTGACCCTTGATCCTATGTCTGTGCCTGATTACACTTTTTACAAGGGTATAATTTGATACAAAAGAAGCATATTCTTGGGAAAAAGAAATGATCTTAGAACTAAAATGAACAATTGTATGCATGATTCCATCATTGGAGGGCATTTAGGAAATTTGGGGACTTATCAAATAATGAAGATCCATTTTTATTGGCTAGGAATAAAAAAGGATATAGAAACATATGTGTAAGAATGTAACATTGGCAAATAAGAAAATATGAATATTGCAAAACTTCAGGGTTGTTACAACCCTTTCCTATACCTAAGCAAGCATAGTACGATATCATCATGGATTTTCTTACTGGATCACCTAAGTTCTATGGACTGGATGCAATTATGGTGGTTGTGGATAGATTTATGAAGTATTGCCATTTTTTAGCTACTACTTCTCATTACACTGCTAGAACAACAGTTTAGCTATTTTTTGACAACACATTCAAACTTCATGGATTGCTTGCAACAATAGTTTTAAAATTCATGAGTTCTTTTTGGCAAGAATTATTCCACAAATGCAGGACTCAGTTGCAATTCTCCTCTACCTATTACTCTCAAACAGATGGGCTAACTAAGAAGCTCAATAGGTGCCTAGAAACATATCTTAGAAGCATGGTGCTCGATCGACCTAAGAAGTGGAAGTGCTATCTAGCTACTATGGAATGGTGATATAATACTAATTACCATACATCCTTGCAAATGACACCATTTTAGACCTTATATAGGTATATTCCTTCACAACTTTCTTTGTTTACTTCCCACATTAATGAGGATGATGTTAAGGATTAGATGGAAAAGAAAGAAATGGAACCTGGTGCTTAAGGAACACTTAATCAAGACATAGAATCAAATGAAACAAGCCGTAGATAAAACATAAAAGTAGATCAAAAAGGAGTTTCCAAATTGGAGACTTGGATAATCTTAAAATTTAGCCTCATAAACAGAATTCTGTAGAGGTAATAAGGAAATTGACACTAACATCGAAGTACTATTGATGTGCATTTCACGGCTATAAAGAGTTGGCAATACACAACAAGCAACAGGACCCAAAACTTAACTTTCAAAATTTTAGAACTAGCAGAATTTTGGACTGATAGATGACGCATCGCCACAAGTTAGGGTTCTACTAGATTAATAAGATTCAAAGGCGCCACAAACTAGTTAAGTTTGATAAGCCTATTGTTATTTGAATGAACAAAGAGATTGATTCACTCAAACTCTCAAACACGTAATATCTCAAAAATTTTCAACTTCTCCATTCATCTCATGGCCGAATGGCCTATATTTATAAAGTACAAGTTGTCTTGAAAATGAAATAACTAAAATCCTAACCCTAATATAATTCTAAGGAGGGGCAGCTAATGTGAACTTAGCTCAAAAATGTGAATTCGGAGACAAAGACGTGAACTTGGTGACCAAAGATGTGAACTTGGCGGCCAAAGGTGCGAACTCAATGGCCAAAAATGTGAACTCAGCCAATGATGTGAACTCAGCCCCAACTTCACATCCAATTCAATGGAGCAATGGTCCAAGTTCAAGAGTGCATTTGATCCAAGTCAAAGATCAATTTTTGTCATAAAATTGGTCCAAATTCCAGCACATCAATTATTCAAGTAGTCAAGTGTTGAAGACTTCAAATTCAAGGTCAATCATCAATTTTGAGGCATTGGAAAACGAAAATTCATGGCTGAAAATGCAATCAAAGAAGTATTTAATGAAATTTTGGAAGCTAACTCAAGATGCATGAATCTACTTATTCCAACACTTGGTCAACGTATCATTGGTAAGCAATTCGGTGTGTGCAAAAGTGTGTCAAAATATAGCTCAAACTCACACAAATTTACACCTAAACCTCACTTAATCAATTGTAGTAAAGCATAGGGATCATTTTCCACAGGGAAGGGGACAAAACACGAATTTAAGTGCAATTAATTATTTGCTAAAGAGTGATGTAAAGAGTGATATTTAGCTAAGAAGCATGAATAAAAGTATGCACATAAGTGAGAATACTAGCATCTAAATGTTAAGTTGAACAACTTAACTAAAACAAAGAGAGAAACACACAAATGATGAGGAGGGTGATCCTTGGGTTAAATGCAAAGGGGTCGGCTACTTTGACTCCTAAGGGCAACCGAGTGTAGGGCATTTTAACTAAGTGGCTACATCCGTTCGCTCCAAATCTCCTTTCGGTCTCATCAAAATTATAGAATGAGGAATCTCCTTTCGGTCTCATCCCCACCTAGAGCACATTAGCGCCTATGGCTTCCACACAACTCTAATGCACAATTCTAGCCCTAGATGTTTTAGCCAACCACTTCACACTCCCTAGTTCAAGTGTTTAATCTAAGAAACCACCTAATTTTCACTCCACATCTCTTTTCTATCTCAATGGAATTAAAGAATAGAAGATCTCCTTTCGGTCTCACTTCTACCTTGTGCACACTAAAACCTATGGCTTTCACACAATTTTAGTGCACAATTAAGCTCATATGGTAATTGTTTCTTGTCTCAAACACCTAAATCTAGAGAATGTTAGGTAGTTTTTCCTACTTTTGGTCTAAATTCATGTATATTCTAAAACACACACGAACACCAAGAACACACACTAAATGTGGCCACAATTCAATGCATGTCAATTCATTAAATACAAGTAGGAAAACTTCAATTAATGCAAGCCCATCACTCTACAACCCACAAGGAATCAAAATAAACCTAACCCATACATCAAACACCAAGAATCACCCAAGACAAATTAGCCTCTCATGGCTTCAAACAACCAACAATCACAAGGAGATTTCACCATTGAAAGCATAAGAAAATCGTAAGAAATACTTCCCTTAATCAAAAGATTGGTAAATCCAACAAATTCCAACACTTAGCAAGCCAAAACAACTCCAAAGATTGAAGTCTTCAAGAGCCAAAATGAAACTCACGGTTGTGAGTTGGGGAAAATGTGCAAATACCTAAAAACTAACCCTAACCATCTACTTTCCCCTGTTTTCAACAGAAAATGGGGTATTTATACAAGTAGGGAAATTGGGGAACAATTGTGAATTTTCAAAAACTTGTGGGACTCAAAATGCAAACTCAAGGTTTGCAGGCGTAGGCTAACCGCCGCGGCGGTCAAAACATTTTGCCAACCCTCTTTTTTGGTTCGCGCGTTATTCTGATTTTGTCCAGTTTTGGTCCCTTTCCTTACGTAATTTTAGAAAACTTTCTTCATGAAAGTTTTTGCTCTCTTTCTCATCTCATTTGGAAGTATGCATCAAGAGTTATGAACTCCGGAAGATGGCTGATTTTTCTCTTCTTTGGTTCGTGCCTTGTTCTGCTTTTGTCCAGTTTTGGTCCCTTTCCTTCAGGAATTTGAGAAAACTTTCTTCATGAAAGTTTTTGTTCTCTTTCTTAGCTTTCCATAGCATCTTTAATCATCTCATTTGGACATTTTCATCAAAAGTTATGAACTCCGGAAGATAAGTGGTTTTTATCCCCTTTTTCCTACAAAACAAACAAAAGATGAGAATCACAAGTATAATGTGATTTCTCTAATAAACATGGCATATCTCAATGAAATCTATGCAAAAGTGTGAAAAACACATATCTAAGTTTATGAATATTTGATTCTCATCAATCATTCCAACGTACCTTTACTTCAGCCAATATATCATCTAGAATGATGTGTAATTAATAGATTAAAATGCAAATTTTCTTATTGATCTTGTCAAAGTCTAGTCTTGAAGTTAATGAGTCAAAATTAATATTTATTTCTTCTAGTTTCTAGACAAGGATATTTAGGATTTGTTTAAGAGCTTTTGTAGCCTATGAATAGGCATCTTTTATACTATTTTATCAAGCCTTTGAAGAATGAAATTGTAAGTTTTATCTCATCTTTGGGTTCTTTGAGAACTCTAGAACGCCACAATTTTTGTTCCAAAACTTGTGGCGTTCAAACTAAACTTATCAATCCAAACGTTTGGTGTAGTTGGTAGTGGCATTTTTATACCAAGATTCCTATCTTGTTATAGATAGTGGGTAGCGGTTTACAGCAATCCAAACTAGCAATCTCTTAGGCATATCTTGTGAAAATTTCTAAGTGTTCCTAATCCTTTTGGGATTGGATTCACATCATTTGGTATCAGAACCATTTCTAAGGGTTGCATATCCTTTTGTTTTCCTTTTATCCTTTCTTATTCTTGACTTTCTTGAAAATCATGATTCACATTTTTTTTAATGGATCTTGTCACAGGTTGGCAAGGTTCCTAGTAGTGGGGTTTAATTTTATAATTCAATATTCACATTTTTGTTGGCGGGTTTGGTCATAGGCTAGCAAGGTTCCTAGTTGTGGGTTTGGAATTTAATAAGTCACCTTCTCATCTCCACTTCTTCTTTTTTTACTTTATTCATTGCAAAAAAAAGTGAAAAAAAAAAGAAGAAAAGAGGCCAAAAAAAAAAAGAAACAAAAAAAAAAGTGGTGGCCAAATATTAAAAAAGAAGAAGAAGAAGAAAAAGTGGACACAAAAAAATATAATAATTCATTTCTTGAAGTGTGAATCCTTTGAGATCTAATATTCTTTTCTCTTGTGATCCAGGTTGCCAAAAGATTCATCAACAAATTTCTTCTCAATCAACCTTGGATAAAATTCCATTGTTCATCTAGTTCACTATTCTTTTTCTCTTTGTTTATCTTTCAAGTTGTGATCTTCTCTTATTCCTTGGTGCATTCAATTTCACAACTTAAAAGAACAAAAAAATTGTTTGATAAGTTTAAGTTGTGAAAGTCACACTCTCAATTGATAATTGTTCAAGTAAGTTCAACAAGAACCTTAAGAGGGGTAGCGAGTGTAAACGTCGTTTATGAGAAAATATGAGTATGAGTAACCATCAATGTATATATATCTTGAGAGTTAAAACTCGTTAGAGAGTGATTACTTTTTGTGAGAATTGTTTTTAGCCAATTGATTACAGGTTTTCCAAAATGTCTTACCATTCCAATGAGGAGGAGTTACCAGTCCATGGTAAATTGTTGGTCATTAGGCGAGTCCTTAATATGCAAGTCAAGAAGAATGATGAGGCACAAAGGGAGAACATTTTCTACACAAGATGCTATGTTAATGGAAGGTATGTAGTGTTATAATTGATGGTGGAAGTTGTACTAACGTGGCTAGTGTCTCTATGGTTGAAAAGTTAGAATTGCCGACAACAAAACACCCGAAGCCATACTGATGAAAACCTAAGAAGGGCCGAGACATCCATCCAATCAAATTCACCTACAACTCCACAACAAGATCCATTACAAGGTATTGGAGGGCCTATGACGAGGTCGAGAACTAAGAGAATGCAAGCTCCTCTGGTAACACTAATAAATGAGTTATTGGAAGCTCAAGTGGTAGCTAAGATGGCTGAATTTCAATCACAAATTATCACTCTACTTAGCATAGAAAATGAGGGATCAAATGCCAAGTCCAACTTGGAGTGAAGTGGCCGAAAATAGGCAATGGTATGAAGTTGAAATTCTGCTCAAAATCAAGTTTAGAAGTTACCAAATCCATAGCCATGAAGAATTGGAGAAAACTTCCAAATTGGAGTAAGGAAGTTGAATAGGAAATTCTGCTCAAGCAGAATTCAGCCAATACACTTGATTAGCTTTAGGCAACTACTTGCTGTTTTATTTCCTTTTTCTTAGAGTAGTTATTCTTTTTAGTAATTAGTTCTTTAGTTAGTTTCCTAAAAAGCTAATCCAACTAGGGAATGGCTTTCTTAATTCTTACAACTTGTAAACTATAAATAGAGGCATTCAGCCACCATGAAAGACAGAATTTTGACAATACAAACTTGAGAGCTTTGTAGCTTTTCTTTGGGTTCTAGTTTAGAACTTGCTTTGAGTCTTTGAGGATAGCCTCTTAGGTTCATGTTTAAGCTATCTTGTTGAGTTTCTTTCCCTTAACAATTTGAGTTTGCTTCTTGGTTCCAAGGATAGTCAAAGTTCACATCTTGGGTCTTTGATAATTCCTTCGGTTGTCAAGTGGACAAAGCAAGATCCTTCTTCACAAGTTGGAGTTGGTGTCTTGCTAAAGGAAGACTTAGTTCAGCCTAGAGGACGATACTAGGACCAACACTCTGATATAGGTTCGGTTTCTTATCCTTTGGTGTAAGAATTCGTATCAATTTGGTATCAGAGCTGCCTTTGGGTTGCTCCTTGAAAGTTGTTCATATCCTTTGTGTTTTTGTCTCTGTTTTTCTTTGTTTTTCCGCATCTTTGTTTCATATATCTGAGTCTTCGTCCTATCCATAATCTATTCATGATTATATTCGTAATTCTGTGTTGAGAAAAACCAAACAAAAAGAAGTTGTGAAATTCCAGTCCCGTTTTTCTTTCTTTTTGTCCAGTTTTCCCGTTTTTCTTCTCTGTCCAGTTTTCATCTCTACCTTCCTGTGTTAAAATCAAGGTTCTTGTGCTAAATTGCTCTGTGAATATTGCTTGATAAAGGGGAAATCTTGGTCGTTGAATTGCTGCTGCAAAATTGTGAGGAAAATTCCAAAACCCGTAGCAACAAGAAAACCTCATAGAAACCGACTTTTGTTTCAGTTTTGCCCAGATTGTTGTGTTGTATCTTCGTGGGGTTATTACCTGTGTAAGAAGGCATCTTCTTCTTGCAATTTACTATCAATTTGTGCTACAAAACGTGAAGCAACTGCTACAATATATCCAAATCCGTAGCTTAGAAAGACAACTTCAGCAAGAAACCCGATATTGTATGATCAGTTTCTGTCCAGTTTTATGTTCTATCTTTTGGTCTGCATATTGGTTGATTAAGAAGGCTTCGTTGTTGAGTTTCACTGCCAAGAATGTGTTCTAAGTTGGGAATTAGTTGCTGGAATTTTTTTGGAAACTTCTTGTACAAGATTTCTACTAGAAACTTGAAGGTAAATCCTGTTTGGAATTGGATTTGATCCAGAATTTGGAAGTTGCTGTATTTTTGCATATGGTTTGATATACTGAGCAAAGCAAATTCATATTCACAAATTTCACTCATCAAGCACATAAAGAACCATCTTGCTTACTTCTTTAGGCCATAGAAAATCTATTTTTTTTCTTCTTGACAAAAGTCCATCCGAAAATTTGTTTTCTTGGTTTAGTACTTTGCTTATCGTTTTCTTGTCTTTCTTGACCTCTGAAAATTTTTATTCTTGCTTTAACTTGAATTTAATTGTCTATTCTTTGAGACTTTTGAGGCTTGTTTTGGTTAGAACTCTTAGAAAAGTGATTGAGTGCGAGTGAACCTACTCAACAACCCATTCACTATAAAAAGAGAATTTAGCCTTACATTGGTGAGAGTTTCATACATTGGGCAATTGGTTAGAGGGAAGTGAAGTAGGAAAGCTTTTACTAACATTGCTTGTGCAGAGATGGCTGAAAATCCAAGAAAACAAGACAATGACTTGAAAGAGTACCTTAAGGGTGTATCTTCAGCTCTAGAATTAGTTCATAGAAGAATGGATCAAATACAAAGCACAATGGCTCAAGTTGCATCCAATTCAGAGGCAGCTAAGGCCGAAGAGTCTCAAGAAGTTACTCAAACAAACCTTAGGAAGAAAAAGAAGAAGTCAACGAAGGATGATACAAGTAGCTCATCCGAAGAGGAGGAATCCGAAGCTTCGAGCTCGGATGATGACCATTTTTCAACAAGTAAAAGGAGATCCAAGAAGGATGATAATCTTGCTAGTATTAAATTGTAAATTCCAGAATTTGAAGGCAAGAATGATCCAGAAGCATACATGGAATGGGAAGAAAAAGTTGATAAAATTTTTGATATCCATGAATTTTCGGAAAGAAAGAAAGTTAAGTTGGCTGTAGTTGAGTTTTCTAGACATGCCTCTACTTGGTGGCGAAGAACTTGTCGCCAAAGAGAGGAGAAGATAAAGCAGCCGATTTCAACTTGGAAAGCCTTGAAAAAGGTTATGAGAAAGAGATATGTTCCCCCGCACCACAAAAGAGAGTTACTACAAAAGCTTCAAAGCTTGACTCAAGGGAACAAGAGTGTAGATGAGTACTACAAAGAGATGGATCTAGCCATGCTACGTGCTAATATAGAAGAAGATGAAGAATCTACAATGGCAAGGTTCATGAATGGACTTAATAGGAATATTGCTCATCTAGTTGAGTTGCACCACTATCATAATTTTGAGTAGCTAATACAAATGGCTGAGAAGGTTGAAAAGCAACTCAAGAAGGTGCCACAAAATGTAAGGAGCTCAAACACGAGCAATGATTGGCGAAACAACAACAATAATCACCAAGGTGGAAGGTTTAATTCTTCAAGTTTTGGAAGCACTCAATGGAGAGGAGGTTCGGCTCCTAATCCAACCAATGCAAAGAAGTTCGCACCACAAAGTGCTCGAAAGGTAAGTAATTCTAAACCCACTTCTAGTTCCAACAATACTAACACTAGTTCCTCTTTCAATGTTTTAAGTGTTTAGGCCGAGGACATATAGCATCTCAATGCCCAAACTCACGAAACATGACCATCCTAGATGATGGAACTTATCAAAGTGAGAGTGAAGAGGAGTTAAGTATTCCAAATGAAGACATGGCCACAAGTCATGCTAATGAACAGTGGGGGTATGAAATGGATCCACCGAATGGAGATTGTTTGGTGACAATACGAGCTTTGAGTGCCCAACCTGAAGAAGACACCGAGGATCAAAGGGCCAATATTTTCCATTCTAAGTGTCTTATTAAAGATCAAATTTGCATGTTAATTATTGATGGAGGATCTTGTACTAATCTTGCTTCTACTTATCTTGTAGATAAATTGAAGCTCAATTGTTCCTTGCATCCAAAGCCATACAAATTGCAATGGATGAATCAAAGTGGATCACTCCGAGTCACAAAGCAAACTTTGGTAAGTTTTTCAATTGGGAATTTTACTGACAAAGTTCTCTGTGATGTTATTCCCATGCAGGCCGCTCATCTACTACTAGGACGACCTTGGGAATATGATAGTCATGCAAATCATTCCGGAAGAACTAATAAGTACCACCTCAATAAGGATGGAAAAGCCCTTATACTAGCACCATTGCCACCCTAGGAGATTAGTAAGTTTCAGCAACAACAAAGGGTGGAGCACATGGAGTGGATAAAACAAAAAAAGGTTGAAGATGGTCAAAATTCTACTCAACTCGGGAGTACACAACTTTCTTCAACTTCTAAAGGTAAGACTTCGGTTCTCATGAATGAAACCGAAGGAGCACAACCATCAATTGAAAATTTTAAAGGTAATTTCTATGCTTGCATGAGAGATGTTGATAGAGCCTTAAAAGCAAGTAAGGATTTCGAGCTAATTATTTTTCAAGAAACATTATTTTCTAATGATGAGTTGCCAAGTGACTTGCCTTTGCAAGTCAAAGCTATTTTGCAGGAATACGAAGATGTCTTTCCAGAAGATCTCCCTAAAGGACTACCACCTTTAAGGGGAATTGAGCATCAAATTGACTTCGTTCCTGGAGCCGTAATTCCCAACCGACCAGCCTACCGAGCCAACCCTGAAGAGACCAAAGAGCTCCAATGGCAAGTTGAGGAATTGCTAGACAAAGGTCATGTACGGGAAAGTCTTAGTCCATGCGCAGTTCCAGTCATCCTTGTTCCAAAGAAGGAAGGTGCGTGGAGAATGTGTACTGATTGAAGAGCTGTTAATAAGATTACAATTAAGTATAGACATCCAATACCTCACCTTGATGACATGTTTGAAGAATTGTATGGGTCTAAAATTTATACTAAAATTGACCTTAGGAGTGGATATCATCAAATACGCATTAAAGATGGAGATGAATGGAAAACTACTTTTAAGACTAAATTTGGTTTGTATGAATGGTTAGTCACGCCTTTTGGATTAACTAATGCACCTAGCACATTCATGCGACTCATGAATCATGTACTTAGGCAGTTCATAGGAAAATTTGTTGTGGTGTACTTTGATGATATACTTATTTATAGCAAGAACTTAGAAGAGCATGTTGAGCATATTAAATTTGTTCTAAGTGTTCTACGTGAAAACCAGTTGTTTGCTAATATCAAGAAGTGTACCTTTTGTGTGGAAAGTGTTATATTTCTAGGATTTGTTGTTAGTTCCAAAGGTATATAGGTTGATCGAGCAAAAGTCGAAGCTATAACCTCCTGGCCAAGACCTACAACCGTACATGAGGTAAGATCTTTCCATGGTCTTGCTTCATTCTATAGGAGATTTGTCAAAGATTTTTCTTCAAAGGCTGCCCCTCTTCACGAACTTGTTAAGAAAAATGTTCCATTTATTGGGGGTGAACGTCAAGAGCAAGCATTTAGGTGCCGCTTGGTATAAATGGTGGGTTTAGGAATGGAATGGATTTGTGGAATGGAAAGGTTTGGAATAGAATGGAATGATAATAATTATGTTGTTTGGTATTATTTTGTAATGGAATAGAATAGATTTTATATTAAAATTAAAATTTAATATCAATAATAATAAATTTATTAATAAATTTTATATTAAAATTATAATAAAAATATTAGTATTTTACATTATATGATATTTAACAAATTATATTTTGTTCAAAAAATAGTCAAAGTGCATGTCATTTTGTAGAGAAAAATATTTTCTATAATTTAGTGAATTTTTTTTTAAAAAAATTAAAAAAAATAAGCAAAATAGGGGTTGCAAACCATAGGGGGGTTTGCAACCCCCTTGCCATTTGGTACGTCACATCGATCTTTGTAGCGTCCGCTACGTGTTTTTTTTTTTCTTTCCTTTCACGCGTCGTTTTGAGCCAAAAAGGCTCAAAACGACGTCGTTTTTTGTCTAGCTCAAAACCTTCTTCCATGGATTTTACAAAAGGAGGCTAATAGGTGGGTTTTTGCTAAAGTTTTCCCCAAGGGTTTTCTAAAACCAATCCCAACCAAACAAACACCTTTTTTCCTTTCAAACCTTTCCAAACCCTTCCCATACCCTCAAACCAAACAGCACCTTAATCAATTGAAGAAAGATCTTACAACTGCACCTGTTTTAGCTTTACCCGACTTTAACAAAACTTTCGAGCTTGAATGTGATGCCTCAGGTACAGGAATTGGTACAGTTTTGAAACAAGAGGGCCGACCCATAGCCTATTTTTCTAAAAAGTTGAATGGGGCTGCTCTCAATTATCCAACTTACGATAAAGAGCTTTATGTAGTCATTCGTGCTTTAGAGACATGGCAGCATTACTTGTTGTCCAAGGAATTTGTTATACACACTGATCATGAGTCTCTAAAGTACTTGCATGGGCAAGGTAAGTTGAATAAGAGACATGCCAAGTGGAGTTCATTTCTCGAAACATTTCCCTATATTATCAGGAAATCGGATGATGCTAAACATGTAGCTGACTTATTCTTTGAAGAAGTCATTCGGCTCCATGGGGTTCCACGAACCATAGTGTCCGATTGCGATGTCAAATTCTTGAGCTATTTTTGGAAAACTTTGTGGGGAAAGATGGGCACAAAATTGTTATTTTCCACCACTAGTCATCCACAAACTGATGGACAGACAGAGGTAACAAATCGTACTCTTGGTACTTTGTTGCATGCTTTAATTAAAAGAAATCTGAAAGATTGGGAAGCATGCATTCCAATAGCCGAGTTTGCTTATAATAGAACTGTCCATTCTACTACCAGTCATTCCCCATTGAGGTTGTTTATGGTTTTAATCCACTAACCCCTCTTGACTTAGTGCCATTGCCAAGCAATGAGCAAGTGAATCTTGATGGTGTAGCAAAAGCAAAGTTTGTTCAACAATTGCATGAGCAAGTATGTCTTCAAATCCTTAAGAAGAACGAACATTATGCTAAAGTTGCCAATAGAGGGAAGAAACAAGTTATCTTTCATCCCGGGGATTGGGTGTGGATTCACATGAGAAAAGAACGGTTTCCAGCTCAACGAAGAACTAAGCTTCATTCTCGAGGAGATGGTCCTTTCCAAGTCATTGCACGTGTAGGCGAGAATGCTTACAAGCTCGACCTTCCAGATGATTATGGAGTTAGTGCTACCTTTAATGTGTCTGACTTGTCCTTATTTGAATTTGATGACGAGTTTATGGACTCGAGGACGAGTCCTTTCAAAGAAGGAAGGACCGATGAAAACCTAAGAAGGGCCGAGACATCTATCCAACCAAATTCACCTACAACTCCACAACAAGATCCATTACAAGGTATTGGAGGGCCTATGACTAGGTCGAGAACTAAGAGAATGCAAGCTGCTCTGGTAACACTAATAAATGACTTATTGGAAGCTCAAGTGGCAGCTAAGATGGCTTAATTTCAATCACAAATTATCACTCTACTCAGCATTGAAAATGAGGGATCAAATGCCAAGTCCAACTTGGAGTGAAGTGGCCGAAAATAGGCAATGGTATGGAGTTGAAATTCTGCTCAAAATCAAGTTTAGAAGTTACCAAATCCATAGCCATGAAGAATTGGAGAAAACTTCCAAATTGGAGTAAGGAAGCTGAATAGGAAATTCTGCTCAAGCAGAATTCAGCCAATACACTTGATTAGTTTTAGGCAACTACTTGCTGTTTTATTTCCTTTTTCTTAGAGTAGTTATTCTTTTTAGTAATTAGTTCTTTAGTTAGTTTCCTAAAAAGCTAATCCAACTAGGGAATGGCTTTCTTAATTCTTACAACTTGTAAACTATAAATAGAGGCATTCAGCCACCATGAAAGACAGAATTTTGACAATACAAACTTGAGAGCTTTGTAGCTTTTCTTTGAGTTCTAGTTTAGAACTTGCTTTGAGTCTTTGAGGATAGCCTCTTAGGTTCTTGTTTAAGCTATCTTGTTGAGTTTCTTTCCCTGAACAATTTGAGTGTGCTTCTTGGTTCCAAGGATAGTCAAAGTTCACATCTTGGGTCTTTGATAATTCCTTCGGTTGTCAAGTGGACAAAAGCAAGATCCTTCTTCACAAGTTGGAGTTGGTGTCTTGCTAAAGGAAGATTTAGTTCAGCCTAGAGGACGATACTAGGACCAACACTCTGATATAGGTTCGGTTTCTTATCCTTTGGTGTAAGAATTCGTATCACATACATGCTCCAATGGCTTAGTGATTATGGAGGAGTTCGCATTTCCAAGCAGGTAAAGGTACCATTTGCATTGGGAAATACGAAAATGAGGTGATTTGTGATGTGGTTCCTATGCAAGCAAGCCACTTGTTGTTGGGGAGGCCTTAACAGTATGATAAACGAATTAGTCACGATGGTTTTACCAACAAGTACTCTTTTGTTCATAATCAAAGAAATGTAACTCTTGTACCTATGACTCCTAGTCAAATTTATAAAGATCAAGTAAGGTTACAAGAAGATGAAAAAAAATACATATGAGCAACAGAAAGAGGTGAGAAAAAAGAAAATAACAAGAGTTTGAGTGAAAAGAAATAGATGAGTGAAAAGAAAAAGAGCAAAAAGGAGAGAAAAGAAGCACTTATCTTGAGTCAAAAAGACTAAAAATTTTGTGTATTTGCAAAAAAAAAAAAAAAAAAAAGAGGAGGTCTGGAGTGCTCTAAATTCTCAATCACCTTTTGTGCTTATTTTGTATAAGAAAGCTCGTTTGACCACTCAAGATTTGATCGGTGAATTACCAAGCAGCATTGTTTCTACTTTGCAAGAATTTGAAGATGTGTTTCCTGAGGAAGTTCCAAAAGGACTACCACCACTTCGTGGTATTAAGCATCAAATCGACTTTGTTCTAGGAGTGTCAATTCTAAACAAGCTTGCCTATAGAACAAGTCCCGAAGAAACTGAAAACTTTCAAAGGCAAGTTGAAGATTTGTTGAACAAAGGATGGGTTCGGGAGAGCATGAGTCCATGTGCTGTGCCAGTTCTGTTGGTGTCGAAAACAGATGGGTTGTGGAGGATGTGCATAGAATATCGTGCAGTGAACAACATAACAGTAAAATATCGCTATCCTATTCCTCGATTAGATGATTTGCTGGATGAGTTATATGGAGCAATTATCTTTTCCAAAATTGATTTGAAAAGTGGTTACCGTCAAATTAGAATGGAAAAGGGTGATGAATGGAAAACCGCTTTTTAAAACAAAACATGGTTTGTATGAATGGTTTGTGATGCTTTTTGGCCTAACTAACTCTCCTAGCACTTTCATGTGTTTAATGAATCATGTTTTGTGTGAATTCATTGGAAACTTTGTGGTTATCTATTTTGTTGATATTTACGTGTATTCAAAAAGTTTGGATGACCATCTTGAACATTTAACGTGTGTTTTAAGTGTGCTCAGTAAGGAGAAACTTTATGCCAATTTGAAGAAATGCACCTTTTGCACTAATGAGATTAATTTTCTTGGTCACATTGTAAGTATCAATGGTATTTCAGTTGATATGGAAAAGGTGAAAGAAATTCAAGAATGGCCAACTCCTAAAAGTGTTAGTGAAGTGCGAAATTTTCATGGTCTCGCAAGCTTTTATAAGAGATTTGTCAAGAACTTTAGCACTTTGGCTGCACCATTAACCGAGGTCATCAAGAAGAATGTGGTTCAAATGTGATGAAGAACAAGAGCAAGCTTTTCAACAGCTTAAATTTCATTTAACTAATGCTCATTTGCTTTCTTTACCCAATTTCAACAAAACATTTGAAGTTGAATGTGATGCTTCAGATATTGGGATAGGCGCTGTCTTGATGTAAGAAGTAAGACCCGTGGCATACTTTAGCAAGAAGCTAAGTGTGGGCAACTCTCAACTATCCTACCTATGACAAAGAGTTGTATGCCTTGGTCCGAGCTTTGAAGACATGGTAGCACTACTTATGGGCTAAGGAGTTCGTGATCCACACTGATCATGAATCATTGAAGTTTTTGAAAGGCCAATATAAGCTCAACAAAAGGCATGCAAGATGTATGGAGTTCATTTTCCATATGTCATTCGATATAAGAAAGGTACATAAAATGTTGTAGCCGATGCACTCTCTAGGAGGTATGCCTTGCTTTCTTCTCTTGAATCTAAGATACTTGGCTTTGAACAAATTAAAGAGTTGTATCAAGATGATTTTGATTTTTGTCAAGTGTTCCAAGCTTGTGAAAAGGGTTCTTTTGAGAAGTTTTTTAAGCATGAAGGGTTTTTGTTCAAAGAATCCAAGTTTTGCATTCCTAACTCTTCTTTGCGTGAATTGTTAGTTAGGGAAGCGCATGGTGGAGGCTTTATGGGACACTTTGGTATAGCCAAGATTTTGGCAATTTTGCAAGAGCATTTCTTTTGGCAAAAAATGAAAAGTAATGTTGTAAAAATTTGTGAAAATTGCATCATTTGCAAAAAGGCAAAATCAAAGGTCCAACCTCATGGCTTATACACACCTTTGCCTATTCCAAAAGAGCCATGGGTTGATCTTTCAATGGACTTTGTTTTGGGTTTGCTGAGAACTAAACATGGAAAAGATTCAATTTTTGTGGTTGTTAACAAGTTTTAAAAAATGGCTCATTTCATTGCGTACAACACAACGAATGATGCATCACACCTTGCTGATTTATTCTTTAAAGAAATTGTTCGTTTGCATAGCATGCCAAGAACCATTGTGTCCGATCGAGACACCAAAATTTTGAGTTATTTTTGGAAAACTTTATGGGGAAAATTGGGTACAAAATTCTTGTTTTCTACTACTTGTCATCCACTGACCGATGGCCAAATTGAAGTTGTTAATCATACTTTATCTACTTTGTTGAGGTCGGTCATTGGTAAGAACATTAAGACTTGGGACGATTGTTTACCTTATGTTAAATTTGCATACAATAGGAATGTGCATTCTGCCACTAAATTTTCTCCTTTTGAGATTGTTTATGGTTTTAATCCATTATCTCCAATAGATCTAACACCTTTGCCTCTAAGTGAGAGATTGAATTTAGATGGCAAAAAGAA
Organism: Gynochthodes officinalis; assembly: GCA_020080225.1. Lineage (NCBI taxonomy): Eukaryota > Viridiplantae > Streptophyta > Magnoliopsida > Gentianales > Rubiaceae > Gynochthodes > Gynochthodes officinalis. Next base: position 28,212,287 of record CM034625.1, on the reverse strand, counting down.
GGCTGAATTTGTGAAGCAAATCCATGAGAAGGCAAGATTTAACATCGAGAAGAAGACGAGAAGATATGAACAACAAGCCAACAAGGGGTGTCATAAGCTTATTTTTGAACCAGAAGATTGGGTTTGGCTACATTTGAGGAAATAAAGGTTTCCAACACAAAGAAAATCTAAGTTATAACCAAGAGGAGATGGGCCTTTTCAAGTTTTAGAGTGAATCCATGACAATGCCTACAAACTTGATTTACCGAGTGAGTATGACGTTCATAATGTCTTTAATGTTTTTGATTTAAGTCTTTATCATGCAGGTGCTGAAGATTTGAGAACAAATCCTTATCAAGAGGAAGGGAATGATATGAACTCAGCTCAAAGATATGAACTCGGAACCAAAGACGTGAACTTGGCGACCAGAGATGTGAAATTGGCAGCCAAAGATGTGAACTCAACCAATGATGTGAACTCAGCCCCAAATTCACATCCAGTTCAATGGAGCGATGGTCCAAGTTCAAGAGTGCATTTGATCCAAGTCAAAGATCAATTTTTGTCCTAAAATTGTTCCAAATTCCAGCACATCAATTATTCAAGTAGTCAAGTGTTGAGGATTTCAAATTCAAGGTCAATCATCAATTTTGAGGCATTGCAAGACGAAATTCATGGCTGACAATTCAGTCAAAGAAGTATTTAATGAAATTTTGGAAGCTAACTCAAGATGGATGAATCTCCTTATTCCAACACTTGGTCAACGTATCATTCCAATGTGCCTTTATTTTAGCCAATATATAATCTATAATGATGTGTAATTAATAGATTTAAATGAAAATTTTCTTATTGGTCTTGTCAAAGTCTAGTCTAGAAGTTAGTGAATCAAAATTAATATTTATTTCTTCTAATTTCTAGACAAGGATATTTAGGATTTGTTTAAGACTTTTTTGTAGACTATAAATAGGCATCTTTTGTACTATTTTTAGCAAGCTTTTGAAGAATGAAATTGTGAGTTTTATCTCATCTTTGGATTCTTTGAGAACTCTAGAACTTATCAAGTTTTGTTCCAAAACTTGTGACGTTCAAACTAAACTTATCAACCCATTTTGGTGTAGTTGGTTATGGTGTTTTTATACCAAGTTTCCTATCTCTTTATGGATTGTGGGTAGTGGTTTACACCAATCCAAACTAGCAATCCCTCAGACATATCTTGGGAAAAATTCTAAGTGTTCCTAATCCTTTTGGGATTGGATTTACATCAGCAGCTGGTTTCCTTTAATTAATTAAAAGGCAACCTTACAAATAAAAAGGAAATAAAACAAGAAAACTCTATTCGTCACTGTTCATGCACTATTCACAATACTGTTCATGGGTACTATTTGCGTTTTGGGCTGCATGCTTGACGGGTTTAGATGTCATGGATTAAACCATTTAAGGTTTTTTGAAATCGTTTAGATCTAACTCTCGTCATCGGACCCCTTAATATGTCATAGTGGATCAAATGTTTGGGGAGTAGGTTGAACAGCTTTTGAATTCCCATCAACTGTGGACCTATAAAGTCATGGAGAAGATTGGAAACTCGGCTTACAAGTTGGAGTTGCCCCCTTGATCTCAAATACATCCTGTTTTTCACATCCCCCAACGTAAAAAACCTGCAAAAGAGTTACCAACTGTTAATAAAGAAGGGGTAGCAAGAGTAGCTCCAATTGTAGTGTTGGGTAGAAGAGAGGTTATGTTCAACAATATGAATGTTTCTCAAGTGTTGATTGAATGGTTGAACTTAAGACCTGAAGAAGCAAGGTGGGAAGATGTTACTAGTTTACAAACTTAGTTTGCTGAATTTGCATTTCCTAGAGGCTTGAAATGTTTAAGGGCAGGGGAGAATTTGTAATAACTTGAAAGATCCTGAGGTTGTTATAAATTCAGAATTCTAAATTTGTTGGGCACAAAGTTTGTTGGAGTTTTGATGACGTGGCAATTTTTAGCATTGGCTTATTAGAAGTTTCTGTTATATTAGTCAGTTTTTGATTGCTTAGATGAAAAGGAATGTAATCCAAACTAAGAAGGCAGTTTTCTGGAAGTAATAAAATCAAACCTTCCTCTTCTCTTCCACCTTCTCTTCTCTTTTTCTTAATTTCTCCTCTTTTGTATCCGATCCTCCTTATACTTGTGCTATTGGTTTAAGGGTCATCCTATTGAGGTTGAATATGATTTCCAAGTTTTGGTTGACATGGTTCAAGGTAGGGAAGAGATTCCTTGACAGCCGCAAGCTTTCTTATGCAAAATTTCATGATATAAACATTCGGTATTCAAACATTATTTTGGGGACGCTAAGTTGATTGCAGATAAATTGGTTAGCTTGGCTTATGTGGATAGGCAATTTGAATGATGACTAGCATGGCATCACTTCCAAGTTCAATTCGCATTTCTATTCATTTTTATAGGAATCATGTATGTACTTTTAGATTTAGATCATTTTTTCATAATGTAGATTTATGTCTAGTATTATGGTTAATGCCTTTGACTATATTGTGATTTTGAAAGAGATAAGGTATATGTCCTTCTAATGTATTTTTCTTTTTTGTTATTAATAAAAGGGTAATGAAACCCACTAGTCAGTCAATGACTGTTTGATAAAGGAAAAACAAATGGTCATTGATCCTGTTCATAATGAAAGTAGATAGGGGTCAATGAAAAGTTAATTAAAATAATTAAGGAAAAATTCTTTTTAGGCACATGTTAATATTCTTAATTCTTAAAAAGGGAATTAACGTTTTCAAATTCCTATTTAGGACCTAAAATTACATTTAATATTTTAATAATTTGAGAATATTTCTTTTTGCCATTTCGTGTTTGATCATTACTAGAATTATTTAATTACATTCTTTCATAGCCAACCACTCTCTCAATCTTCATTTCCTTGTCTACCAATCAGATATATTGATCATGAGAGCTACGCATGAAGGACAATCAAAATAAAATGGGAGCCCCAATTTCTCATTACAAAAATAGAATATATATGAGAATCAGAATATGCACAAGTCACGAGGACAATAAATGTTCCACATAGAAAATAACTTTAATAGATATGTTTCCATTATTACCACATCAACGGTGTGCCTTCGAGTCATGTCAACTCTCCATATCTCAATATTAGGTACTTGTCTATTATTAGCGTCGGTAGTTCTTTAAGCAGGCATTCATTCATGAAGTTTGAATGACCCAATCTTAAACCGAGATGCAACATATCAATCACGCAATTAATTGGTCAAATGATCGATCAATTTTCGAAGCAGTTTAGGTACCAACTCATTAGTATTTCATCAGTATGCAAGCCCTCTGCGAACAGATCTTATGTTAACTCTATAATAATTATTGAAGTTTGAAGTACAAAAGATTTCTTATCAATTTCTCATAACAAGGATAATATATGGACAATTAGATATAACTATACAAAGTGGTGGATAATGAATTATTAGACAAGGTAATAAAGATTGAGAGAAGGATTTTAATTTTCAAATTCCAATAAAAGGTTTTTAAGTAAGAAACAATCAAAGATTTGTGGGTAGGAATGAAACATAGATGGCAAGATAGTGATTGACAAATTAGTTATAAAATTAAAAAGCAATTATATACCCTCAATAGAAATTTGAAAAATTGTATTCCCATTTTAATAACCTGGAACCTTAGCTCGCCTATATATTTTTGTCTATGCTCTAATAATCTTTTGTGGCAAAAAGAATTTCTTATGGTGTTTAGTAGGTTAGAGAAACTAGTTAAACAATTTTTATGCTTTTGTTTTTTTTTTTTCCAAAAACCCCGTTGTTTTGTTTTGGAAAAAGAATATTTATGGTGTTTAGAAGCTTCCAAGAATGAGAAAGGGATCTTTTATGCTAGATTTGTAAAATTTTATTTATAATTAAATGTATTATTCATGATAACGTAAAAAAATTAGAAAACTTTTTTCCAACTTTATAAAGGCTGAATGATGACACTAATATTTATCACCTAATCTAAAAGGAAGATTTGTTGAGTATTATCACGAAGGTATGCTTCTAAAATAGATTTCAAGATTATTTCTAAAGTAGATTTTTCAATACTCAAATTGGTGGTAAGATTTAATGTTGTAAGTTAGATAATTATTAACTAAAGGTTCAATTTTTACCTATTGAGAAGAGGATATATTTATAATTGAAATTTAAGGTTATAAGAATATGTTGTGAAAGTTAGGAGGAATTATCAAATCTCACGCAAATACTAATATTACATCAATTCAATCACAAATTCTTCATGAATTTAAATACATGAACCTTACAACACAGTTAGAGGTCTAATTGAATATGGGTCAAAGTCTGGTACTCATTGTAAAGTCCCCAAGTCTCTATATGACTTTTTTTTTTTAACTTAAAACAATAGTTGTATTGATATAATCAAAAGGTCCAATAAAACAATACTACCAAATGGTAAAGATCCACTACGTGCTCTATGCGAGTCTCAGCCCAAAAATAAACTACATCTAGCAGTTTACTCAAAACTATATAATCTAAGCATACTACCTATATAGTGGATAGTATAACAGTTCTATTCTTAGGACCGTAACTCTATCAACTATATATAGTACTAATTTCCTCCCATGGAGCATCGGATTGACTAGGTACGATCCTTAACCTCTAGGAATTTCCTCCATTCAGCAAAAGCCAGGTCCACATCAACTCTTTCCTCTCTCCATTCGTTTTGGAAAATCCAGAGATTTCTGGACTTCCATAACGTCCACAGGATATAAACTACTAGTTGAAGATTATCCTGCCAATTGCCTTCCTTAGTCCCCATACTGATTTGAAATCACCAATCCTGAAAAGGATTGCTCTTGCTAGTTAACATCTACCCACTGTACTGAAGCGATTTTCCAAACATTCTTTGCACGTCCACAGTGAAGTAGCACATGCTCCAAGGTTTCAATTGCTCCCCACACATGTTGCACACTGGATCCTCTTTAATGCCTCTCTTGATAAGTTGATCCTTGGTAGGAAGAAGACCATTCCAACATCTCCAAATGAAGCGCTTCTGTTTTCCTTTGATTCCTAAACTCCATACCCTCCTCCAAAGACGACTCAGTACAACCCTTGAATTGCTACTTTCTGCTTTGCTTAGATTCCTCTGCTGGTCCCTTAATAGCTCCTGGTATGCTGATTTGACCGTAAACCTTTCGTCCTGATTGGGATGCCAAATAAGTTTATCGCTACCCCCATGTTGATCAATTGGGATAAAGCAGATTCTCTCGGCTTCATAACTATTGAAGATCTCACCAATAAGTTGCCTATTCTATGCCATCCTCTCATTATTTATGAGTTGACTCACCCACATAATTGGATTCGTGGAGGATGGTTCTTGAACATTTACCCTTCCTTTGATTCTAGGAATCCAGGGATGATCCCAGATCCTTATTGACTTGCCATCTCCCACTTGAAATCTTGCTCCGTGGCATAGAACATACCGAGCATTCAGCCAGCTCTTCCACAACCAGGATGAGTTGCCTTTCTGAGATGCTTTCAGCAATCCCTCCTTAGGAAAGTACTTAGCCTTCATCACCTTACTAACAAGCAGATTGGGTTGAGTAACCAATCTCCACAATTGTTTAGTAATCAGAGCATCATTAAACAATTGTATATTTTAAAGCCAAGTCCTCCCTTCTCCTTTGGTGCAGCTAAGTCCTTCCAAACTTTCCAATGAATTTTTTACTTCCCTTCCGAATTATTCCCCTACCAGAAAGCCACTGTATTTCTGATCAGATCTTGGCAAATGTTGCTTGGAAGTTTGAAGCAGCTCATGACATATGTGGGAAGAGCATCTACTATAGCTTTGATTAGTGTCTCTTTGCCCGCCCAACTGAGAAAACGGTTCTGCCACCCATTGATACACCTCTGCACTATCTCCACAACATAGCCGAAAACCTCCATTCTAGATCTCCCTATATGCATAGGCAGACCTAAGTACTTAGCATTCTTATTTTCCTTAACTCCATCTAGGACAAGGCCAATAGAGTCTTTGTGTTCTCTGGACACATTGCGGCTGAAGAAGATTGAGGACTTATCCAAATTGACCAGTTGCCCCGACATGCTGCAATACTCATCTAGAAGGGTTTTAATCATTCTAGCTTGCTCAACATCTGCTTCACAAAACAAGATAGAATCATCAGCAAATAACAAATGAGTAATTATGGGTCCATTCCGACATACTCTCAGTCCCTGGTATACACCTCTCAAACTAGCTTGTTTAATCATATTCGAGAAAGCTTCTGAAATGATTAAGAACAAGTAAGGTGAAAGAGGATCTCCTTGTCTAATGCCCCGAGTAGGTTCTATGTACCCACATTTTTCCCCATTAATATTGAATGACAAAATGATAGAGATAATACACTACCTAATCTATTCAATAAAAACATAAGAGAAGCCCATCTTCCTAAGAACTGAACACAAGAACTCCCACTCTACCCTATCATAAGCCTTTGTCGTATCAAGTTTGAGTGCCATGTACCCTCTCGACCCTTTTGTCTTTGAATAAAGAGTATGAATGCATTCTTGAGCAATAACCACATTGTCTAAAATTTGTCTTCCTAGAATAAAGGCTGCTTGGTTTTGACTTATACATACAGATAGACAATGTTTTAGCCTATCAGCCAGCACTTTAGCTATTATCTTATAGACAATGTTGCACAAACTTATAGGCCTAAAGTCTTTAGTGGAGTTCGGTTTTGCAACCTTTGGAATGAGGGTTATCAAAGTATGATTCATTTGCTTAAGCATTTTCTTATAAGAAAAGAAATCTTTAACAGCAGAGCATATATCATTTTTGACAATATCCCAGTACGACTGAAAGAAAAGAGGAGTCATACCGTCAGAGCCAGAAGCTTTATTAGGATACATTTGGAACAGAGCATGCTTAATCTCCTCATCTTCCACCGGCCTTATCAGTCTTTGGTTCATTAATTGGGTAATGGACAACGGAATAACTTGAAGACCTTCCTAGAGATGAGGTGGATTTGCCGTGGTAAACAATTCTTTGTAAAACCCAAGGATTTCTTCTTTGACTTCCTCCTGACTTTCACATCTTCTACCATCCCCTTTCATCAATCCCTCTATATCATTCTGCCTTTTTCGGCTTACAGTACTTGCATGAAAAAACTTTGTATTGTTATCCCCTTCTCGAAGCCATTGAATTCTTGACTTCTGCCTCTAATATTGCTCCTCCTCCTGATAAGCTCGATTCAATTCACTTCTCAATAGTCTCCACTCTTGCCAGTTTCTCCCACCTCCTTGATTTTGCATCACCTCCATTCTTCTTTTTATCTTGAGGATTTGCTTGGCCGAATTGAATTCTGTCCTTTAACTCCATTGTAGAAGAGCCAACCGACATTGTTTAATCCGTGAGCAAATTTGATATAATGGAGTACCCATTTGGTTCCTGCTTCAGGCTTCCTTGATGATCTCCTTAGCTTCATCTTTTTTAACCCATATTTGATCAAAATAGAACCTCTTCTTCCTTTGTTGCCCCTTTGGATTCGTATCCATGATTAAAAATGAGTGGTTTGAAGCTTGGCACTCAATATGAGACACTTTTAATTCCACACGCACTGAAAGCTTGGACTTTCCACTAGCCATCTGGGCGATCTGAAAAACCTATCTAGCCTTTCCTCTACATAACCTTCTCCTTCTCTATTATTGGCCCATGTGAACTTTCTTCCGACAAATCCCAGATCTCCCATTTCCATATTCCAAATAAAACTTCTAAAAGAAACAAAGCTACCCTCTAGTCTAGCCCTACCTCCACTCTTTTCTTCTTTTTGAACTATATGATTAAAATCTCTCCCCATAAACCACCTCTCATCCCAAATTTGTTTTTGCCTCTCCAAGTACCTCCATTGCTCCTCCCTAACCTTTATATCCGTGCTAGCATAAATAAGAATTGCCCAAAAATTACTATCTTCCTTAGCCAACCTACATTCTAGCTGAAATGAGAAGCTAGTGGAAATAATTTTAACAACTGTAATTTCCTCCGACCAATGCACCAATATTCCTTCACGAGTCCCATTCGCTTCCGTCATCCTCCATCTCTCCTTAAACTGCAATCCTCTACACACTGATGCCACATATCTACAATTCTTCTTAATTTCCGACAGGAACACAATATTGGGGTGGTGGTATTTTAAAACCTCTCTCACCTGGGAAACTGTAGAAGGTCCGCCCAAATCTCTACAATTCCACACACGTCTTCATGGGTCCACTTGGGCCAAGTCTAGGCTAGATGCCCGCTCCTTCCCTTCATTAGCCTTACTTATTGGATCTTGTCTCTGTCTTTTATTTTTCAAATCCACCTCCACTACCCCGCCTTCCCCTTTACCTAGCCCGTCCCAATATCTTTTTCTACCCCCAATGGGCTTTTCCTCACTATTTTGCATCAACATTTCAGCACCCATTTGATTTTTCTCACCAAGTCGCACCCATAAGTTTTTTTACCTTTGAGCTCTCCCTATTGATCCTCCTACCCTTGGCTTATTATCCTTAATCTCACTACCCTCCAATTCCATTACCTTGCTGCCCTTGCCTTCACAACCATTGGAACATTCACTAAATCCAATAACATTGGATCGGACTTCTTAGAGAAATTTCCAGCAAACTTACTCGCTACCCTTTCTTTATTTCAACATTGGATTGTATGACTTCTTGATTGAGGCTTCAGTATAATGAAAGTAAAAAGGTCATAATACTACAATATGCCACAAAGGGAGAATGAAAGAGACAGAAACAACACATGCTAAGAATGGGAAATGATGAATTATTGATGACTACATCCGAAGTAATTTTTCCATTTCCGAGGAACATACGCAACTTTTGAGGGTGGTTACGATGCTGAATGTGAAAAAATAAGGAATAGTTATATTTCCAATGCTATAATCCACTTTTGAGATTCCAAAAAATCACTTTGCCCTTATTATCGACGGTGCAACCAAAGAGGAAAAGACAATCCTACATAAATCTCTAACAAGAATTCCTCACTTCAAGACCAATCCAAAAGTTTGCATAAAGTAAACAAGCAAGTATGTTTTTTTTTCGATAATTTGTTTGATGCGTCTTCGAGAGTGGGGTGTTTTTTAGAGTGATACTCTGGCAAAACATTTCAAAGTGAAGTTGATAGTTTGTCATTAGGGCAAACTAATAGGAGAGAAGAGGGAACTGGGGATGTAGGCACCTCTGACCATAAATTAAGGGTTAGAATAGTTATGGAAGAAGAGATAGTGGGTGAGAAAGAGAGGGAAAAAGAATCATGGCAGGAAAAGTCATAAGAGAAAAGATGATGAAGGCCTAAGACTTGGAGCCTTAGTAGCTTACCTAGAGAAATACACCCCCACTGCCGAAGGCCATAGCTTCCATCCTAAGAAAACTGAGGTTCGAGCTACAAGAAAGAAATTTGTCATTTCATAGGAGTATAAAGTGAGAGCCGCAGAACCTAAGTGGTGAACATATTGGCTTCCACCAAGGTACAGGACAATACATGAAGAGCAATTTAAAACACGCCTTAGATTCCCCTTATATTCCCTTGTAACAAAAAATATTAAACCAGCACCACATTATTTCTCTGCAAATAATAGGTGTGAGTTGGTTTTTTCACACTTTTAGTAGGTGTGAGTTTCGGTTTCTCTCTAAAGGTGGAGAGGAGATTAAGTTTCTATTTCAGGAGGGGAGAGAAGTTTTGTTCTTCTACCTCATTTGTACCTTTATCTTCGTCTCCTCTGTCCATCGCGTCTTCAGTATCAAACTCTGAATCTCTTTGTTATCTCCTTTCGTATCTACACTTGTGAACTCTCTCCCTCGGAATTTAGAAGCTGAAGGAGTTTCTGCAGTATCAAATTTAGTATTTTGATCTTGCAGTAATCTCTAGTTAATTCCTATGTTTAATCTCGGGGAACACAATTGTTACCGTTGTCAACGGCTGTTTTTTGTTTTCTTCAGACACAATCTCTCTCTTTTTAGACCTGTCACATCTAACCCTGACACTCTTTTTGCTATAATCCCTACCCTAATCCTTAATTAGTGCATTAACTACTTTGTGTGACTCAACTAAGCGAGATAGTGGATTATAAAGCAAGGTAGCAAGAAAAAAGGGATGATTCCAAATGTAACAGGAAAAAAAGAAGAAAGTCGGAAGGCAACATGGAAGCGTACTGAAAGACAATTAGCTCATTCAAAGGATAAGTTGGAATTCAAATGCCAAGGATCACTAAGGATAAGAGACAAAAGGATTAGAGAAGGACATGATAAGGAGTCCGAAGGTGATACAGCTCAGATAAGTGGATATAAAAAACAGAAAATTGAGAAACAGTATGCGGGCAGAGGGATAAAGGTGGGAGAGACCAGCCACAATTGGTCTCCAAAGGAACTATGAGAGTATGTGTGTGGAATTGTAGAGGTTTGGGAGGACCCTCTCCAATTTCCCAGCTGAGGGAGGCAATGTACTTCCACCACCCTGATTTATTTTTTCTTGCTGAAACAAAACAAAAAAAAATTGTAAATACAGTATGTAAAAGATTGAAGTATCATAATATATGGGATCTTTTGAACCAGTGGGAAGAAGTGGAGGGTTGCTAGTGTGCTGGGCTAATACAGTTAAGGTATTGAGGTGTATAACAAACTCCTTTTCAATCCAAATGGAGTGTCAAATGGAAGAAGAATCTCTCAAGTGGTGGGCAATAGTTGTTTATGCAAGTAAAGAACTGAAAATCAGGCAACAACAGTGGGAGTTTCTAGAAAATGAAAAAAGAAAATGAGGGGATTGTTGGTTCATGGAAGGAGATTTCAATGACATTGTTATTTCGGAGGAGAAAAAAGGAGGAAGAAGAAGATCAGTGTCTAGCTGTATGCATTTTTAGGAATTTATTAGGAAAATGGAAATGGCCAATTTGGGATGTGTTGGACACAATTTTACTTGGGCAAACAATAAAGAGGGAGAGGGGTTTGTGGAAGAGAGACTTGACAGATTTTTTTCGGCACCACATTGGAGATTAAAGTTTCAAAATGCTCAAGTATACCATAAAGAAAAACCTGCATCCAATCATATGTTGTTAGTGATGGATACTGAACCGAATACTCAGAAGGTTAAAAAAAAGATTCATTTTTGACAAAAAATGGATCAAGGAGGAAGGCATAATGGAAAGAATAGAACACAATTGGGAACAATGATAGGAGGGATCTAATCTATATCAACTTAGTGCTAGAATCAGTCAATGCCAAGAGGATTTGATAAAGTGGAGCAAGCATCATGGTCATAATGCAGCTAAACAGATTAAGCAACTCAAAGAAAGAATGGAAATGATGAGAAAGAGAGGAGGAGCAAGGGATTGGGTGCTTTGGGAAAGAGTCAAGAGGGATCTTAACATTACATATAGAAAGGAAGAAATTTTCTGGCAGCAAAAATCAAGAGTTCAATGGCTCAAGGAAGGAGATAAGAACACTAAATTTTTCCATGCAAGTACATTACAAAGAAGGCAAATAAATGGAATATACAGATTAGTGTCCGAGCAGGGGGTGGAGGAACAAAAAGAAGAAATACAGGAGGAGATCAAGGACTATTTTGCTAAACTGTATACAACTAACAACTCCTAGAGAAGCCAGGAAGTATTGGAGGGCATTACTAGTTTTGTTACACACACTATGAACATGAACCTGATCAAACCAGTGGAGGATGAAGAAATCAAAGCAGCATTGTTCCAAATGAATCCTAATCAAGCTCCGGGTCCAAATGGTATGACTTCTTTCTTTTTTCAAAAATTTTGGAATGTGATTGCAGATGATGTTTGTGCTGCTGTAAAAGATTATTTTGTAAGAGGAAGAATGCTTAGACAATTAAATCACATTTTGCTTACATTAATCCCGAAGGTAAAAAATCCAACTTCTATTTCACAATATAGGCCAATTAGTCTTTGGAATGTGGTGTATAAAATCATATAAAAAATATTGGTCGAAAGACTCAAGAATTGTTGCATAGCTGCATTAGTCCCAATCAATCAGCTTTTCTCCCTGGAAGACAAATTTATGACAATGTAGTTGTAGCACACGAATGTGTTCATACTCTACACTCAATGAGAAAAGGGAAGAAAGGATACATGGCTTTAAAAATTGATATGGCTAAAGCATATGATCGTGTGGAATGGGACTTCTTAAAAAGAAGTTATAAGAAGAATGGGTTTTGCAAGAATTTTTATTGAGTGGATAATGTAATGTGTTAGTACTGTGTCTATGTCTGTCAACATAAATGGAGAAAAATGTGGCAACTTTGAGACTTCTAGAGGACTTAGGCAAGGTGATCCTTTATCATCATATCTATTTTTAATTGTATCTGAAGTCCTCTCCAATCTAATTAAACAAGCAAGTCTTAGAGGGGAATATAATGGAATGAGAGTGAGCAGAAACGGTCCAAGGATTACACATTTTTTTTTTGCAGATGATTCATTATTATTTTGTGAAGCTAACATGGAACAGGTACACAATCTGAAAAGCCTTGCTGGAGAAATATAGTCAACATTCGAGACAAAGGATTAACATGGAGAAGTCGTCTATTTTCTTCAGTAATAATGTACCAGGGATGCTAAAGAATCTCATTTGCAAAGAGTTAGCAGGAGTGAAGGAGCTACACAAAGCCAAATATTTAGGATTGCCAATGCTAATAGGGAGGTCCAAAAGAGAAGTCTTCAACTTTGTGGTGGAAAAAGTGACACAAAGAATCCAAGGTTGGAAGACACGGTTCCTTAGCATAGCAGGTAAGGAAATTTTAATCAAATCTGTACTTAATGCATTACCTGTTTATGTAATGGGATGTTTTAAGCTTCCTATGGCAGTATGCAAAGCTATTTGTAGTATTACAGCTAAATTCTGGTGGGGGAACACTAATGAGAGCAAGAAAAAAGTCCACTGGAAAGCTTGGAAAAGTCTCACAGAACCAAAAAGCAAGAGAGGGCTTGGCTTTCAAGATATCCAAAGCTTCAATGCTTCCCTACTGGCAAAACAGTTGTGGAGGGTAGTGACTCAACCAAACCTGCTCATGAGTAAAGTAATGAAAGCAAAATACTTCTCTCAAGGAGACTTAATGAAAGTGAAAACGAAGGGGAACAGCTCATGGTTATGGAAAGGATGGCTAGGAGCTAGAGACTTGCTAGAAAAAGGAACAAGGTACAAGGTGGGAGACGGGAGATCAATCCAGGTATGGGACTCATCATGGATTCCTGATCATAAAGGTTTCAAACTGCAGCAAAATAATCCACACAAAGACGAAGTAGTGTGGGTTAATGAACTTATGCAAAAAGAGGGGCAAGGATAGAATTGGGAGCTCATTTTTCAATTGTTCGAGCAGCAAGAGGCAGCAACAATCTTGAGTATACCGTATGGATCAGATGGCAGCATGGATCAGTTAGTTTGGCATTTCAGTCCATCAAGAAGGTTTACAGTAAAGTCTACCTACCACTATATACAAAGGAACAACAACAACTGCTGGACAAAGTTGAATCCAGTAATAGCGAAAGTTCAAGGAAGTTACTATGGCAGTTCAACTGGAATTTAGACATAAAACCCAAACTAAAATACTTCATTTGGAGGTGCTGCCATGATATTCTACTGACAAAGAAAGCACTCAAACGGAGAAGGATGATATGAGATACAATATGCCAAATGTGTGGTGAAGAAGAAGAGAGTTTAGAACACATTTTCTTTAATTGTTCTAAAGCAAAAACAGTTCGGCAACTTGCTCCGTTACAGTGGCATGATCCTGAAAAAGAAGTGTTGAGTTTCGAAGCTTGGTGGCAACAGATAGACAGCACCAACAAAAATTTCTTAAACCAGGAACGAAGCCAGCTAACAGTTTATATTTTGTGGATGCTGTGGAAGTCAAGGAATGTCTGGATTTTTAAGGGAGAATGGATGAATGAGAAGACAGTTGTTGAATTAGCTATGGAGGAATGGATTGAGTATACTGAGGTGCGAAAAATGGACAGAAATGTGTAACTAGGACTGAGAAATTTCCAGGTTAGTGGTTACAATGGAACTGAGGAAGGAATCTATAGAGGACAAAGAGTGGATAGAGTAACCTTTCATAATCTTGAAGGGTTATTGTAACCACTTCTAGTTTAGATAGATATTTTTGGGGACAGTAGAGGTAGGAAGAAAATAGTTGAGCCTTGGTCAATGATAGAGTCAAGGAAGGTTCATAATAGTTGAACTATTTGTTGTATCAGTTAACTTGGTTTCACCACAAAGTTAATATAAGGAATATCTTTTTAGAAAAAAAAAGTACCCATTATTTTTGCATAGTTAGTCCCTAATTCAATTAGAAGGATAGCAGGATTCGAAGTCCTATACCAACAGGGGAAAATTAAGAGTTATGTGAAGTTAGTCAGTAATTTTTATTAGATGAAGAAAATAGCGAATTCAATAGGTTACTTTATGTTTTTTCTAATGTAGGGAAAAAGATAAAGAAACTAAGCACCCATCATCATTGGAGAGAAATATTTTTCTTTTCCAAGACTAGCTCCTATAAGCTAGAGACAGATTGGTATTACATAGATGAAAATGATACTTATTAAAATAGGAAAAAACACAACCCCAGACCATGAATACATAGAACTTAGGGAAAAAATAGTTCTGAGAAAAAGAGCTAATACATTACAAACTAAATTAGGTAGTAGTTGAAGTCGAACATGAGCCCTTAAGGATTTGGAATGAGAAAAGAAGAAAATAGTCAAATGGTAAGACCTCTATGCCGATAAATTATATCATTTTATTTTAGTTACCAATGCAATTAATAAATTAATGTCCTATTTGCAGTGATCAAGTTTGCTGGTGACCTCAAAGTAATGAGCTTACTACAACCTCAAAGAAAGTGTAAAGCATATGGATCTCAGAAAAGGAATCACAAGCAAAGGAGATCCCAAATCTCTAGGAAGAGCATAAAAAAGGGCATGGATATTGTAAAGGCTCACAAAAAGGTAAGAGGATAAAAATAACTGAGACATAAAAGAAAAATGCTAGAAAGTCTACTGACGTCACCAGCACAACGAAATTATTCAACCTCTATCTTGAACAATCTTCTAAGTGGATATATAAATAAAGAGGGTGAAAGAGGAACAAGGGACAATTGAAGACATGCTCATCTTGGAGTTGAATTCAATAGCCACATCTGTGATTATTCGGTAAGATGAAACATATATATCAAGAAGTCTAATATAAAAGAAATGATTAGAAAACACCTAATTGTAAATTGATAATAGGCATTGGTTGTGTTGTGGGAATATGTTTCAAGAACTACAACCCTTGCCACGCAGCTCCGAAAGAATGAAGTTGAGGTTAAAAAACTAGAGGAATCGAAGGAAATGCATAAAAATGCTCTATCATAGTTACATGTTGCTCAGGAAAATGGAAAAGTGGTTAAAAGCCGAGGTTACAAAACTATTGAGGGAAAAAAACAATCTCTGAGAAGAAAACACAAAATTGAAGGAAATTAGGGGGAATTTGGAAAGTGTTGGTGAGGAGACTATTTTACACCAATGACTTTGGCACCTTCACAATTAATTTAGTAAAGCAGCATTGGGAATTAGAAAACATTAGGCAGCTATCCAAATTTCCAGAGTTGAAGTTGGAGAAATTGCAAGGGTATGACCACAAAATTAGAGATAAGGCCAACAGAGCTTATGTTGAGATAGGGAGGGATTATGCCGAGTCATTCACTCTTTTGAAGTACTTGGCAGCTCAAGAAAGCCCTATGAGTATATCGGAGTTGCAAAATATTGATGAAGATCTGGACGTAAAAACTTTTTGACAAAGATGAAGAAGAACAAAGAGACAAGGAGCATGAAAATCCAAACTTAGATTAATAGAGCCGACAAAGAGGCTAGTTTATAAGCCCTATGACATTATCTTTATCATATTTGTCTCTAGTTTTTCTATTTGTAATGATATCCAAATTATTAATTAAAATTTATTTTGTCTTATTTGAATAGTCATTCATAAGCTCACACTTTTTACAATTTTCACACCATCAAAAATGAATTATTACCAAGATGATGTGAAACCTTTAAAGGAAGAGATAAAGTATTTGCAAGAAACTATATCCAAATTTCAAGGGCTAGCTTCGGCTTATAAAGACTAGTAAATCCACTTGAAAGGGAAAAATACAAGCAATAAAATAATCGAGTTAATGAAACAACAAGAAGAAAGCCACAACCTCCAAATTCAGATGTGTTAGGAAACGAGCCCCACTATTTGCTGATAGCCCGTAAAGACAATAATAAAGACAGTAAAAGGGAGAAAATAAATGGGACAGAAGACACATGAATTTACGTGGTTCGGTCAATATGACCTACATCCACAATCAGAGAAGAAACTAAATTCACTAATATGTGGAGAAATTTACAAAGTATCTTTCCAATCACCAATAGGAATTATATTGGAAAGGAATACTAAAGAGAAGAGAAAACTAGGAAGAAGATTTGTGTGTTGTGATGCTTTTTTGTGTGTGTCAATTGTGAATGTTAAGTCCTATTTATAGGACTTAGTAAAACCCGACACCTATTGGATTTGGTAATTACTAAATTCAAAATTCAATATGATTAATAATTCTAAACCTAATAGAATTATCAAACCACAAAATCACAAACCCAATGGGGAAAGGCCACCTTACAAATCTCCACCTTGGCCTGACCCCGAATAATTAGTGATTTGCTCCACCTTTTCCAGTAATACCCCAACAGGTTGAATCACCAACAATAAATACCAATCAAGTCCAAACACTATTTGAACTTGTAAATTGGAAGAGCTTTTGTAAACATGTCTGCAGGATTGTCCTTGGTATTGATCTTCTAAACAAGAACTTTCTTTTCAGCAATGGTATCATGAATAAAGTGATACTTCACATCTATATGCTTCGTCCTCTCATGATACATCTGGTCTTTAGTCATGTGAATTGCACTTTGACTATCACAGTAAATAGTAATAACCCTTGGATATAGTGAAAACTCACTGAATAAACCTCTTAACCATAAAGCTTCTTTAATAGCTTCAATGACTGCCATATATTCTGCCTCAGTAGTAGATAAAGCTACCACATGTTGTAGAGTAGCTTTCCAACTAACAGCACAACCTCCAATACAAAATACATAGCCTGTAAGAGATCTACGCTTGTCGAGATCACTAGCATAGTCTGAGTCTACAAAACCAACCAAGGTGTTACTTGTACATCCAAATTCCAAACAAGTACTAGACGTACCCCTTAAGTATTTAAGAATCCACTTTACAGCCTGCTAGTGTTGTTTGCCAGGATTGGCCATATTTCTGCTGACAACACTAACTGCTTGTGATATATCAGGACGAGTACAAACCATTGCATACATAATACTGCCAACAGCACTAGAATAAGAAACATGTGCCATATAATCTTCCTCTTTCTTTGATTTCGGTGATTGAGTAGTAGATAATCTAAAGTGATTAGCAAGAGGAGTACTAACCGGTTTAGTGTCTCGCATGCCAAATCTCTCAAAGACTTTATTGATATAACTTTCTCAAGTCAAGAAAAGTTTACCAACTCCTCGATCACGTCTTATCTCCATACCAAGAATCTTCTTAGCTGCTCTTAAATCTTTCATTTCAAATTCACCATTTAATAAAGCCTTCAACTCATGAATTTTTGCAAGATTCTTAGCCGCAATGAGCATGTCATCAACATATAATAGCAGATAAATGAATGAACCATCATTTAACTTCCGGAAGTAAACACAACTATCATACATGCTCTTAGAGAAACCCTGACTCAACATAAATGAATCAAACCTCTTATACCACTATCTTAGAGATTGCTTCAGTCCGTACAAGGATTTCTTCAACAAATAAACATGGTCTTCCTTACCTTCAATTTCAAATTCTTCAGGTTGTTTCATATAGATTTGTTCATCTAATTTGCCATGTAAGAAAGCTGTCTTGACGTAGAGCTGTTCTAGCTCCAAATCAAGCATGGCAACCAATGCAAGTAATACACGAATAGAACTATGTTTCATGACAGGTGAGAAAACATCATTAAAATCAACACCTTGTACCTAACTGTAACCCTTTGCAACCAATTGTGCCTTATACCTTGCATTTTCAACACTTGAAATACCTTCTTTCCTTTTGAAGACCCATTTACAACCAATAATTTTCTTTACCTTCGGCGGCGTCACAAGATCCCAAGTACCATTCTTGTGGAGAGTTTCTATTTCTTCATTCATTGCCACTAGCCATTTATCTAAATCAGCACTTTGTATCGCCTCCAAATAGGTGGAAGGATCACCATCTTCACTTGTTTCTTGTGCTACTAATAAAGCATAGGCAACAAAATCTTCATACCTCTATGACGGTCGAATTTCCCTTCTTGGTCTATCTCTGGCTATAGAATGTTCTTCCTCTATTATTTCATCAACTTGATCTGCCTGAGTTGTAGAGGCATTCCGAGAAGGACCTATATTACCAATCTCCAACTACACCTACTTTTGTGTATTATCCTCTTTTTCTAAATTACAAGGATTACAAGACTCTTGTCTAGTATTTAACATTGATGACTCATCAAATACAACATCTCTACTCATTAAAAATTTAGGTGACTTTGGGTTAGGACACCACAATCTGTATCCTTTCACCCCATAAGCATAACCAAGGAAAATGCATTTCTTAGCCCTAAACTTTAACTTTCCCTCATTTATATTTATATAAGCAATACACCCAAATATTCTTAAATTAATTAGTAGGAGTACTTGACCAAACTTCCTCCGAAGTCTTGAGATCAAGAGGAGCACATGGTGAATGGTTGACAATATAACATGCCGTAGCAATGGTCTCTGCCCAAAAGTCAAGTGTCAACCCCGCATTGGAGATCATACATTGAGCTCGTTCCAAAAGAGTTCGATTCATGCGCTCGGCCACACCATTTTGTTGAAGCGTCATCCTTACGGTGTGATGACTAGCAATTCCTTCATTTTTGCATGATTCATTGAATTCATTTCCACAAAATTCCAAGCCATTATCTGTCCATAACCGCTTAATATGTTTTCCCGTCTGCTTTTCAACCAAAACTTTCCATTGTTTAAAGTTTAGGAAAACATCATTTTTATACTTCAAGAAATACACCCAAACCTTTCTTGAATAATCATCAATAAAGGTCAACATATACCTGGCACCTCCTTTCGATGGAACACGAGCTGGCCCCAAAATATCAGAATGAATATAATGCAAAGTACCTTTTGTTCTATGGACAGCTGAAGAATTGAAGCTGACTCTTTTCTTCTTCCTAAAGATACAATGCTCACAAAAGTCCATCTTTCTAGTACTTTGATTACAAAGTAGGCCTCTCTTGCTTAACAACGTTAAACCTTTCTCACCCATGTGTCCTAATCGCATATGCCATAATCTCGTGATGTCAATTTCTGAGGATGTAGAAACTGATGCTGCACTTGTGACAGTAAATCCTTGTAAAATATATAAATTTCCAGACCTGCAAGCTTTCATCAATACAAGAGCACCTTTGCAAACCTTCAAGACTCTACCTTCAGCTGAATATTTGCACCAAAGAGCATCGAGGGTGCCTAAAGAGATGAGATTTTTCTTCAAATCTGAAGCATGCCTAACCTTTGTGAGTGTTCGAATAACTCCGTTGTGCATCTTGATCCAGACTGTGCCTTTACCAACAACTTTACAGGCAATATTATTGCCCATCAAAACAACTCCACCATCAATTTATTTATATGTGGAAAAACAATCCCTGCTGGGACTCATGTGGTAAGAACAACCCAAATCTAGAATCCACTTAGTATTAGACCTTGATTGATTATCCGTGGCTACAAACATAATGCCATCATTCTCATCTGCAACTACACTAGCTTCTGCGGTGGCACTGCTATTTTGTACACCTTTCTCCTTATTTTTCAATTTGTAACAGTCTGCTTTAATGTGCCATCTCTTTTTACAATAATTACAAGTCAAATTTTTATGTCTGGATTTTGATCTTGCCTTGGATTTACTGCTACTGGGGTCTCGATTTTCAGATCTACCCCTTACAAATAATTCCTCTGCCTGATTAATACTAGTCTCCCCTGTAATGTTCTTATCAATCTGCGCTTTAAGCTTTAATACAAATTTTATACCATCATATGAGATAAAGTCTTTCCCATATATCATAGTATCACAAAAATATTTAAAGGACTAGGGAATGGAACACAACAACAATAGGGCTTGATCTTCTTCTGCAATCTTAACATCTACATTCTCCAAATCCATAAGGAGGGAATCAAATTTATCAAGATGGGAAAGTAAAGATTTTCCTTCTGTCATTCTCAACATATACAACTTCTACTTTAAATAAAGTCGATTCTCCACCGTTTTCTTCATATACATGGCCTTTAATTGGTCCCACATACCTTTGCCCATCTTCTCGTTGGTGGCTTCCTGCAAAACCTCGTTAGAGAGATTCAAAATAATAGCTGATTTAGCCCTTTTGTCTAGATCTATGAATTCTTTTGATGTCATCTCCGGTGCCTTCTTTTCTACTCCCTTAAGTGCTAACTCACATCCATCCTGTATAAGAATGGCTTCCATTTTGAGTTGCCACTTACTAAAGTTGACACTCCGGTCAAACTTTTCAATAGATGTCTTTGTTACTGTCATGATGGATACAGAAAACATACAAATCTCGTGAATAGTGACTATGAGCCCCCTAGTGAAAAGTGCTTCAACCTATCGCTCTGATACCAGTTTGTTAAGACACAAGCCCCACTATTTGCTGATAGTCCGTAAAGACAATAATAAAGACAGTAAAAGGGAGAAAATAAATGGGATAGAAGACACAAGAATTTACGTGGTTTGGTCAATATGACCTACATCCACAACCGGAGAAGAAACTAAATTCGCTAATATGTGGTGAAATTTACAAAGTATCTTTCCAATCACCAATAGAAATTATATTGGAAAGGAATACTGAAGAGAAGAGAAAACTAGGAAGAAGATTTGTGTGTTGTGATGCTTTTTTGTGTGTCAATTGTGAATGTTAAGTCCTATTTATAGGACTTAACAAAACCCTACACCTATTGGATTTGGTAATTACTAAATCCAAAACTCAATGTGATTAATAATTCTAAACCTAATAGAATTATCAAACTACAAAATCACAAACCCAATGGGGAAAGGCCACCTAACAAGATGCATGAAAAAAGAGGTGCACAACTGATGTCATAGGTGATGGGAAGAGATGAAGTCAGCCAAACCTTTACCAAAGACTTAGAATAAAAAACAGTAAAATTCTACAACTCTAGAGTTATGCTGAGACTTAAAAAATAGCAAATCTACAAAGTCAAAACTAAGTGTAAAGCCTAGAAGTTGAGGTTAGAAAAAGCCAAAAAAAAAAAAAAACATTACAGGGCATAGGCATAAAAATGACATCAGAACTTAAAGACTTAATAGATAAGATGATATTCAAATTAGAGTTGTTAGCACTAGAGGATGAAAAAATAGCAATCGATATAAATAAAAAGAAGCTATGTTAAATATGTATTTGCAAGATCACATTAAATATGCAGAAAATAAAAATAAGGGCAAAGAGAAAACGTAAATGTAAATGTAAAAATAAAAAATTATTTATTCATTTGTTTTTCCTTTTGTTTGATAAATTCATCTCTTCACCCCAAAATATGTTTTGGGTCTTGCTAACTTAAAGGATATCGTACAAAAAAGCAACTTTTGCATAAGTTGAACCGGGTTATACGTAAATGTTTTTGATTTAATGAAGCACAACATAACCTAAAATCATACTGAACGGTGTTTTGTGATTCTCCCACAACTTAATTTCTTTAAAAAAAAAAAAAGGGCAAACACAACCACCAAAACTTTGAATAAGTCGCTATCTTATTAATCAAAAATAAAATCACATATAAAATTTTCTTAAATTAATAACACGCTATATGTGAGGGGCTAATTCTCTTCCTCACATAGTAGATAGTTTATAACTACTTATCTTGGAAGTATCAACCATCCTATATTGACCTTTCCAATTAGCTTCTAATTTACCATGTCTTTTAGCTCGATTAGCTTCACTTTTCCTTAACACGATGTCACCTAGTTCGAATTCATTCACCTTCACTCTCTTTTTTGTAATATTTAGCCATGACTTGCTAATATCAAGTCTCTTTGATGAAGGCTAGATCTTGTCTTTTTTCTAATAGATCCAAGTTTACTTGCATCTTTTCATCATTTTAGATGGAATAAAAAACAATCATACTTGGGTTAGAAAAACTAACTTTGGCTAGTATGATAGCTTTAGACCTACAAACTAAATTGTATTTCATTTCTTTTTGTTACTGTCTAAGGTGAAGTACGATATGCCCATAAAACATTGAAAATGTGTTCCACCCAATCCCTTTTTCACTGTCTTATGATTTGTGATCTCTACTTGATCCCTTTTTCGCTGTCTTATGATTTGTGATCTCTACTTGATCATTAGCCTAAGGACGAGCTATCAAGATGAAGTTCTATTTAATGCTCAACTCTTCATGCATGGATCATAATAGGTTGTCAACAAATTGCTTTCTATTTTTTAAAACAACAGTTTGAGAGAGACGATATTACTCCACACAAACTTCAAAATGTTGTTGCCTGTAATAGAAGCCAACTGATCTACTTCCATCTACTTGATAAAATAATTAATGGACACCACTAAAAAATTAATGCACACTAAAACCTCGAGAAAAGTACCCAAAATGTCAAATTTTCATTGTAAGAATTGTTTGGAGCTCTAAACATTAATAAATTCCATTTGAGATCTCCTAATAATTGGAGCATGAAACTAACATTTGACACCCTTTTGGACAAAATTATGAGCATTTTGAAACAAAATAGGCCAATAGTACCCCTATTGGTGAATTTTTTGGCCAATATTTGAGATCTTACATGGCTACCACAAGATCTTAAGTGTACTTCTCTAAGGACATAATCAACTTATAGAACCCCAAAGCATTAGAGATGGAATTGAAGATATGATCGTTTCTACAACGGCCCATCCTACAAAACATATCAAGATTCTTTTAACTTCAGCTTCCTGACCTCATTTTTGTCCACTAGTAGGCCCCCATATTTTATATATCTCCATATTAGAGCCATCCAATTATTTCTTTATTCCTCAATAGTCATCGCTTCTTTCACCCTTTTACTTTGATATTGCAAATTTCAACCAATACTTTTTTATTGAGAGGGGAGAATGCAGATGAAGCCAACTTACTCAGAGCATCAACATGTTAATTCTTAGACTTTCGTATTTGGTCAACAGTGAAATGTTCAAAACTTATACATAACTACCATACCTTGTTAAAGTATCTTGCGGAGTCTAGGAAACCAAGATTTCCTAGAGCCTAGTCTCATTTCTAATGACCTAAAAATGAGTTTTTATTGAACTAAGACCTATTAGACTGATTACAAGTGCTCAAAAATCAAGAAAAAGGGTCAAGAGGGTCAAAGGGTAAAAATTGACTCAAATTGGCCAAAAAATTGAGCATCATCATCATAAAATTTGAAGCTCTTTATCTTAACTTTCCAATAGTTTAAAAATCATTGAATTTGGACTTGTGTAGCTCCAAATATGGCAATTTTCCCAAAATGTGTCAATTGTCAACTGGTTAAGTTGCATTGTCAATTCAACCACAATTTGGACCTAGATTTCGGCTAATTTAGGAGAAACTTGAAACATTAATATTAAATTATATCTAAAGATCTTTTCATAGCATCAAAGGTCTTCTACTTTGGCTTTGTAGAAGAGGAGATACAACCTAATGAAATCCAGCCACTTATTACCATTTGCCCACTCAAACACTATCTCCCTCTAAATTGCACAATCAATGGAATTTTCTCAAAATTGATCTTTTCCTTACCTCTTTATGCTTGTGGAATGTTTTTATCTACAAAACACATGTAAACACAAGATTAGTGCCTATTTAAGTAGTGTTTTTGTACTCTCATCACTGGCTCTCAATTGCGCCCATGGTTGATATCTTATATGGAGCTTCCCAAATTTATTAGCCCGTTTCATCAATCTTCCTTAAACTTCTAGCTTTAGTAATATATTGATAGGAAAAACAAGTTGATTTTTTTAATAGTCTACAAGATTTAAAGAAATGTAACATTGCATCTAAGAAGGTCAGCCAACAATCATTTGGCAATCTAGCACGCAATTTTCACGAGTACAATAGGAAATTTAATGAGAGACTAAGAGACACAACACTTCCCATGTGTTCAAGATTGAAACGAAGGCAACTAAGAAACAACTAAAACTAACCTCCAATAATAGTAACAATCTACATATGATATAATGAAAAAAAAATAAATAAATTAGCAAAAGCAATAACAAAACCATAACTGATACAATCACAAAACCTATAAACAATGATTACATGACATAATTATTCAACCTCTTAACACTATCCAGCATAATTCCATCACAATTTCACCACTCAAAACTAAGCTAGTCAAAACTACAAAAATCAATCTGAGATAACACACTCCTCAATTGCATCCTGTAAACCACAAGAAATCAAGGAATCAATGATAAAAATTTAAAAAAAATGACTTTTTCATCCATAAATTAATGCATACCTAAATTCAAAATCCAACAGGTTCAAAAATCTCAATTTCAAGAATTTGTTCAGGCAACCTGTCACTTCAACTTTGCCACCAATTCTAAACTTAAAAGTACTGGTGCCTTCATATTCTGTAGTATGTAAAAATCCTGCGTACAATCACGCAATGAAAAATAACAAAATAATTTATTTGGAGACAAACAATAAGGTAGGAAAAAACCCTACACTTCAAAATACAAATAGTAAAAAGAAACTCCTATTTCTCACAATTTTATTTTTCTCGGAGTCTCTCTCTTTTTTTATTTTTTTGAGCCTCACAAAAACTAATAACCATGAGTCCTTTATATTGATCCCATACTTAATCAAAACCAACTACGATTTGATTGTTAAATCCTACACAAAATCTGCTTTCTTAAAAGAATCCAAATCCAATTCAAAAAATTATTACTAAATTCTAATCTAATTAGAAATTGACTAGTAATACTTATCAAATCCTAATCAAAATATAATTTGCTAAATAACCTTGGTTTAATACACCAACATATTCTTATAATTTATAATAGAATCTAGATCACCAATAAACAAGTTCACGCAATCAACAATGATGTCTCTTTCCCCAAAGATAAAACTCTATTTGAAAAAAGGATACCTAATAAATTCTAAATTAAAGCTACAATCCTAATTTCTAGTTTTGACTTTGCTGTTTTTTCCCAACTAAAAATGAAAGGACTATATTGAATAAGACGAAGAAAAAATGAACAAAATTGAAGAAACAAAATTCTGGTTATAGCACATAATCTCAATCATAATTATGGAAGAACAAACCACAACAGGTCAGATAAGGGTCGGAATACTAGTTTCATTACTACTGTTTCTAGAGTAGGAAGATTTCAATAATTTGAAGAACAAAGAATTGTGGTTGCACCTATGATTAAAAAATTTGGATTGTAATTAGAGGAGAAGATCTCGTTCGGTTTGTGAAGAAGAACAATTTTGAATACATTTGTTTAGTTTCCAATTCTATTGTTTATTAAGTAACTTAATTTTGTTTCCAATGTTAAAATTTTAGTTAAAGTTAATTTATTAAGTGACTTAATTTTAGTTATTGTTAACTTAATTAACCAAATACTTCATTTTTATTATCTAAATAATTGATGCTAATTTATTATTGCATTACTGTTAATCTGGATATATATATATATATATATATATAAGATGCCAAATGAATGCAAAAGGAAGATGCAAAGTGTTGTCAAGGTAATAAAAACTTCATTTTTTTGTCTTTACATGCATGAAATAGTTATACATATAATAATTTAAATCTTTATGCACTCATGGTTTGATATCCCTCTTGCCTCTAAAGATTGGATTTTGAAATCTATTGATCACAAACGAAGAAGCTGGAAGCATGAATTGAAAACAAAGTATTACATTCCTAATGTGGCTGTGGAAAATCTAATAAATGAAAGGAATGAAAGAGTGGTGGTAGATCAATAGATAAACATTCTTGCTCGTTGGAACAAAAAGAGAGACAAGGTAGATTATCCACTATCTTTTACCAAATAGTTATTCATAAAATATTTTGAAGTGCTCTATCTTATTCTTTTTTCTTCATATCTGCGAAGATGCAAAAAATAAAGAAATAAAGAAATAAAGAAGTTAGATCAAAATGGAGAATGGATCATGTGACAAAAAAGCGATCATTTGCCCAAATTCATAAAAATCTAGTGATTCCGCTTACTTTCTTTATTTCACAAGATATTCAATTATTATAAATTTTTCATGATATACACTTGTAAAATATATTATTAGGCAAAGGAAAAATGTCATTTCCCTACACACATAATTGTTTGACACATGCTATTCTCGTCGGAATGGAACTCTTTCTTTTGTTTCTAACTATTTGGTAAGTTTACATTACTAAGATTCAAATGTTTGAACATATAGACAAGCATGTATTGCCTAATTTTCCATTAAAATTTTTTAAAAAAAGTTATGAAATGGGCTTTGTGATTATAATAATTAAGTTTTACAAGTTTTACCAAAATTATAATATTTGGGTGTTTGATGTTGGCCATGGTTGTCTCCTAAAAACCTTTGTCTCTTTTTTTTTTTTTGGTGAAATTCTTCTACCTTGGTCACATACTCCTACTTAGGTTTAGTCCATCATTTTTTGTTTTACTACTATATACGTATCTCAATCTGTTTTAAATATAGACTGAAATTCAAAAATAAAGACATCAAATTCCCAAAGACTATGATGATATTGTTGGTTAGAATGATTTATTTGCATAAGTTAGTGGACTAGACAGACCTTCTTGCGTTCAAATACTTTGTTTTTAGGAGAAAGTTCTCCTTGCGAAGGTGAAACTCTCCCACTTGTACTAGAGGCCCCTTAGCCAGGCGGATGTAAATCGAGGGATGTACACGAGTTGGCAAACTTGTGTTCGAATACTGATGAAGGCATAAGTCCATCAGATGTATGGGGTGAACTTCCAAATTGAAACACATATACACACACATTTAATTCTAGAGCAACAATCAATGATGTTGAAAATGGAGAGTCAAATTGCAAAGTTGAGAGCGAAGCTTTCGGTACAACTAAAAAGTCAAGCTTCAGAACATGACTCTCAACATCAGTCTTTGTCACCTCATAACCAATAAAGGTTTGTGACAACAAATCAACATCTTTTGGTACAATTCAGATTTTTTTAAAATCATATGTTTAGATCATTTAATAAATTTTCTTAGATTTTACCTAGGGAAATATATTATGTTTATAAAGTACATTGGCTAGAAATATGGATAAATATAGTAGCAATGTGTTTCGTGAATGATTCCTTATATGACAAAAGCTATCAATGTGCATTAATATTGATGAAAAGATATTGTGTGATTTCGATGTCCTATATTAAAAAATTAGTACACAAACTGAATGTAGCAACTGATGCATGATTGACCACATTTTTCATGTCTTACATTCGTGAGAATTCACATGTGTGTTTTATATTATAAAGTGAATAATGAGCTTTTGTTTGTTTTGTGATTGTATTTTTATTTGCTTTTTGTGGACTCACAAATTGAGAATGTGGACGGCCCTTGTTAAAGTAAATTAATGTATTATAGTACAAGTTAGCTAAATTTTATTCTTGGGGTTAAATTGTTGCTTATATTACCTCATATTTGGATTTTGAATTTTAACATGCAAGTCGTGTTATCCTTTTGGACATTCTAAATTTTAGAGTACAAGTCCGTGGTCATAGTTTTATTTTGGACGTGCTTCTTTTTCCTTTCTTCTTTTTCCTTTCTTCTTTTTCCTTTGAATAAGGTTTCACTCAAAACACATTTGGGAAACATACCATATCAGCTAGTTAGCACTACTACTACTGAAGTTTTAGTTTTAAATATGTCAAATCTTGTTCTTTTCCTATCTTATTTATATTCTATCAAATATACTTCTTATCAATAATCTTCACTTGTTAGCTACTTGGAGGATGCAAATGTTAAGATCTTTTCTTGTTCTTGTTCACATCAGTTTGGAGCCTACGAGTAAGGACAGGCTCTGGCAAGGATGAAATCTTTGATTATGAGGGAAAAGCACTGTCAAATCCCATTCTAAGAGTCCAACTGATAGCCAAAAGTTTGGGATTTTCGATACTCACAGATAAATAATTTCCTAGCCCCATTGTAATAAGGTAGGTCCTCTTCATCATTGGGCAAAGCCACTCCAAGAGATTGTGACCTAATGATGACTAGTCAGGCAAGGGTCTAACAATTCAAATGATATGCCGTATGATTCTAATCAACATTATATTATGTTTATCAAACTACAATAAATTCGAGATCTATACATGATACTTTATTGCATTCTAATCCATAGCACTAGGAACATGTATGCATGACATGATGGTTACAACTACATGGCGTACTTGACTAGGGACCCATTCGTTAAAAAAAAATCGTGTCCTTCTAGTACTTCTCTTTATATCCACTACATTCAATTATTTTTCATTTTTGTAATAGTGTTTCGTTATTTATAAGGGTTGTATGTTTCACCAAAGTTGTTAATTATAATGATTGTATTTTTAGGGTCGAAGTTTAGTGTAGCTCAAAAGTTTATTCAATCTAAATAAAATTGTGGCAAAAGGATGCATTCATATTATTGATACAAGTACAAAAGTTGGGACATAGATGTCGAGAGGAAATTGGTGTTAAGTACATGTGCAAGTAGTAATTGAGCCCAAAAAGCAATTGTTGATTTGGCCTTATGATTATTATCAAATGATTGGAGATGCACTTGGTGGGGTGATTTCCTGACCACGCCATTTGATATGTACTATAGTACTAATTTCTTCATATTTATTTGTAAGATATAAGAAGAATCAATAATAATTCTAGGTATTGTCTTGGCAGATTTGGAAGGATCCCAGGTACTAATTATCCATGACTGTTTATGTGTTTAGCTCGAGCACTTGATGAAATACACTACTCTAGGTTCGGAGGTAGGTTTTGCTGGGAGGGGGAGGGGGGGGGGGGGAAGTTATGGACATCTTTCCATACTTTATATCTGGAGTACTTCATTTAATTTCCTCTGCAGTTTTGGATTTGGCGGTATTTATCATGTACTATTGTGTGGAAAGGATGATTTATTCAAATCGGCATGAGAGTCCAACTATATTGGATTCCTAAAATCCATATTGTCTATTTGAAATAGGTTGACTTTGCTTCTCTTATGGCACACCCTCTTCTGAATAATCCACATAATATCTGCTTCTATTATAACACAAGATTCTCTTTTTCTTGGGAAAAGGCTCAGATCAACAATTATGATTTTATGTGTGGACAATTCTTCAATATCTTATTCATTCACAACAAAATATTTTCTTTGAGAGTCAGTAAAAAAAAAACTTACAATATTTTTTTATATTCCATTCTTAAAAACTTATTTTATATGTAGGTTACACCTATTAAAGCTCCTTGAGCTACTCAAGTTGTCATTTGTGATCTCACCACAATGGATTTGAAGACATTTCAACATATTTCATTACATCCTATACTAATAATATGTTCACTCCTCATTCAACTTTTATGTCTACTTTTATAAGTTTCCATTAATATTATACATAAATTTTATCATTAAATAACTTGTGGATAATTTTTGTCCTATATTTTGTAATGTATTTCTTTACTTCTGTTATTTTAGTAATGATTTTTTAAAACTATATTTTTTTTCCACTATTGAATTGTAATTCTCTTTATATTATATAATAATTTAACAAAAATTTCTACAGTTCTAAAATATACATATGACAATGTCACAAATTATAATCTTTAGAGAAATTCCGAACTTAAATAATAAATAATTTCAAATGTCATGCTAAGTTAACTATTTATGCAGCTGCTATTGTCATAAAAATTTATATATGCGTAAATATGTTGTAATTAATCACTTTAGACATTGTTTTAAAATGTTGTGGTAAGATAACTTTTTAGACACTCACAATTATAGAAATGTGTTATAATAAATCAAGTTATAAGGTAATTTAAAGCGTCATTCTAACTTCACTATTTACACAATTAGAAGTGTCATCATAATTTATTTATTTAAACATTTAAAAGTGTCATAACAAATCACTTTACACGTCATTTTAAAGTATCACATTAGATGAACTATATAGATAATCCCAAACAGAGTGACAAGGTGTTTATATAGACATTTATAATTGTCATCATAAATTATTTTAAAATATAATTTCCAAAGTCATGTTAAGTTATCTTTTTTGACAATTCCAAATGTCATTCCAAGTTAGTCGTATAGACATTTATGCATGTCATAATAAAATACTTTACCAGGCATTTTAGATATAACATTAAAATTTATCTATTTCCACAATTGGAAATGTTCTAATAAGTTATTTGTAAATAATTTGCATTGTTCATCACAAGACATGATCACATGTTTTATTACATTATCTATTTAGACAAGTAATAATGAAAGAATAAGTCACTTATCCACACCATTTATGGTGGCTCACTATGTTTACAATACTCATGATTTTCATGGCTAGTGTTTAATTTCTACAAATTTATTGTGATATTTTAAAGTGTCTTTATATATCATTAAATCTATTTGTACACTAGAATGGATTATGTTTACGATCAACGTCATAATAAATAAGATGTCATAATTTGTATGTTTAAAAGGTAGTTTTAAGAATTCGATGATAATGAGCCTTTAACATGAAGAGGCACCTCATACTGATTAAAGGCAAAAGATGATTGGGAAACAGGAACAAGCTTAGCTAGACAATCCGCAACTGAGTTGGCTTCACGGAAAATGTGTGAGACTAAAAGCGTGAAGGACCAAATGTCCAACTCAATAGAATCCAATTTCCAAGGAATATGCATCTCACCCATTAGATTGATACAACTAGCATCTAGTATTCATAAAGCCGAACTTAGCTAACTTATGTATATTATATATATATAGTTAGTGCATGATATAGTTATAATATAGCTAATTAGTACATATGTAAATAGTCTATATATGTATCCAGTTATAGACAGATACAACATCGAATACTGGTAATAATATTCGTAAAATAATGTTTTCTAGTACTTTTAGATATGCTGAACTCTACATATTATTGTTTATTTTGTGTCAAAGGTAAATCAAAACTAAAAAAATGTAAAGAGTCACTCACAAAATACCTATTCATTTATGCAGATTGTGTTAGTCCTAAAGTCAAATGGCTGACCTACAATTTATGTGGGGTTAAGACTCTAATGTTGTTGCCTCATGTGGGAAGGCTTGTCCCTATTCAATAAGGAATGTCATAGTTTTAGTTAGGTGAAATTTTTTATAAACTTTTAAATTGAATAATTACTGTAATTAAAATTTTCCATAAATTATTTATATAAGACTTAAATATACAATATATATATATATATATATATATATAATTTTTTATTTCATTATTAAAATTTGGACTTTGTTTTTTCCTATGATTTACCTTAAAACAATTTTTAATTTGGTCATTAAATAATTAATTAGAATTATAGTTTTCAAAAGCTAAATAATTTCATTTTCAAAAATAAATTTTGTTTTCACTACCACTATAAACTGATGAATTTCAATGGTAGAAAACTAGGTATAAAAAATTAAGTTTGAAGGTTCTTACACTTTATTATTGACAAGGTCTTCAAAAAAGGAAAAAAAATAGAAAATGTTAAGTGAAAAAAAAAGGCGCATTATGCTAGAGACGGAGAAACAGCAAACTGAAAATATTCTACGCATTGAGCGAATGGCCTTTGTATTTTGCATTTTCTACACTTGGAAAGTTCCCACTCAAAACTCCACTTCAACACTTGGAAAAGAGCACAAATGAAATTACATTTTTATGCACAATCTTCATCATTATCATCTACTGCAGTCGCATGTTTCTTTTGTACCCAGCTATAAATCTCTCCGGAGTTCTTATCTTAGCTTCTAGTTTGTCTGCATTGTCATCACAACCACCCGAACAGTAGCATTCCCTATTTGCGAGGTTCAAGTTGAGCTCCCTACCATATTTTGCTTCAGGTTCAGAATAGGATTTGAAATGTTGTGTCAAGAGGGTGAGGTTATAATATAGCCTTAGTACAATTAGCTCCCAACATTTCACTGAACTTCCAATTTGTCTGCATTGTCTTCATAATAGGGGATGCATGTTATTTGGAATAAGGAAGTGGTTCTAATGTGCTATTCTTGTTGTTTTTGAGTTATGCAAGAAAGTTCCTACATACCTTGATATAATGTAAACCAAAATTTCCTCTCTTTTTACCTACCTTTACCTAAGCCCAGTTACATCCATTTTCAAAACCCTTTGATTTTTGTATGGATTCATATTTACTAGTGGTGGAGATGTGATATATAAGCAAGCCTATGGTAATGACATGTTATGTTTGATTTGAGTGTTGAATAAACCCCCAAACACTTTGAGTGATTAGAGTGCAACTTGTGAGAGGTTATCAAATTTTGTGCATTTGATTTCGACGAAATTGTTGGAATTAATAAGATGTGTATTTTATTTAGATTAAAAAGGGCTATGAATACTTGTTCTTTGGATTATTATTCCAATCTAGATCTTTAGTGTGTAATGACTTTGGATTATTTGTGGATGGGTTGAAAAAGTGATACGAATTCTTACACCAAAGGATAAGAAACCAAACTTATATCAGAGTGTTGGTCCTAGTATCGTCCTCTAGGCTGAACTAAGTCTTCCTTTAGCAAGACACCAACTCCAACTTGTGAAGAAGGATCTTGCTTTTGTCCACTTGACAACCGAAGGAATTATCAAAGACCCAAGATGTGAACTTTGACTATCCTTGGAACCAAGAAGCACACTCAAATTGTTGAGGGAAAGAAACTCAACAAGATAGCTTAAACATGAACCTAAGAGGCTATCCTCAAAGACTCAAAGCAAGTTCTAAACTAGAACTCAAAGAAAAGCTACAAAGCTTTCAAGTTTGTATTGTCAAAATTCTTCCCCTTTCATTGTGGCTGAATGCCTCTATTTATAGTTTACAAGTTGTAAGAATTAAGAAAGCCATTCCCTAGTTGGATTAGCTTTTTAGGAAACTAACTAAAGAACTAATTACTAAAAAGAATAACTACTCTAAGAAAAAGGAAATAAAACAACAAGTAGTTGCCTAAAACTAATCCAAGTGTGTTGGCTGAATTCTGCTTGAGCAGAATTTCCTATTCAGCTTTGTGGATTTGGTAATTCTTTTAATCATCATGCCTTGGCCGAATTAGAGCTTCTTTACTCCAATTTGGAAGCTTCTCTAATTGCTTTGGCAGAATGGAGCTCTCCACTTTTGACTTAGAATTCCCGAAATTGCAACTCCAAGTGTTGGCTGGATTTTGGGCTTTCTAAATCAACATCCAAGTGTGGAATGGAATTGCCTAAACCAACATCCAAGTGCTGAATGGAATTGAGCTAAATTGAGTTGGAATTAGGCTGGTCTTGAGCTGCCAAACACGTCCATGTGAGCTTCTAAAAATCAGCCAAAAAGCTGAAACCTTCCAAGGCCATATGCTGAAATCTTCCAAGGCCGAATTGGATTCTTTACCCTAGCTGGATTCTTGTTTTGCTTCTTGCTGAATTAGAACCTTCCAAAGTTAAATTTGGATTGTGATGAGAAGTGGTCTAAGGATCTTAATTACACAAGTGAAAATCAACCACACTTGATCCTTCATTCTTGATTCTTCATGGATGACTAGAATGACAAATGATGAGCTAAGTTCGGAAGTCTTCCTTGCTACCTTAGTTTCGGATTCCATGGGTTCATTTATGAAAGAGATTGAGGCAGCTTGCATTCTCTTAGTCCTTGACCTTGTAATAGGACCACCAATCCCTTGCAAAGAATCTAAGTGTGGATGCCTAGCTTCATGGTCGGCTTCATGTGGAGTTGTAGTTGTCTCGGCCCTTAGGATTTCATCAAAAAGGGTATGGAATAGAGAGAAAGATGTTGAACTAGTTCAAGCTTGAGGACAAGCTTTGATCTAAGTATGGAGGAATTTGATAGAATGTATAATTGCATATTTATTGGGTCAATTATCTTGTATTTAGTTGATCAAAATACTTATTTGTATGAATATTAATTGTTATCATAATTGATAAGTTGCGTTGGCATTTGACATTGTAAATTCAAGCCGTTCTTTATCTTTTAATAAAATTGACATATTTCCTATGCGTATATTTAATTTTTCAAGGAAGTATTAAGTACGAGGTTGAGGATACAAATGCCTAACCGGTTGAAGTGACTCATGAGCTTGGTGACACTTGGGAGGTAGATAAGACGAACAGAATTAAGCTACAAAGTTTTCCATCCATTAAGCAAAGTAGTGAAACAATCTATTCAAAGAAATCAATTTTAAATGAACAAAAATTGTAAGAGAAAGATTGAATGGACAAAATCATCATTAGAGAGTTTGAGACCAGCCATACTTTACCTCTTTGATTCTTGAAGGCAGCCGCATAACAAAAGACTCCTTCAGCTGCATAAGTAATACAAGCCAACTGCAACAAGAAAACGAAAAGCTGTGCTACAGAAGAAAAAGAAGAAAGACATTGCAATTAGAAAACAAAAGCTGAGCACAAATTGGAAACAAAAGAGACTGCTGAAACAACAAGACAAAATACGGCTGAAACAAGGAGACAAAAGACAACTGCAATTGGGAAATATAAAACAACTGAAATTGAAAGACAAAAACCGGGGTACAGCTACTTAGGAAAAAACTATAAAAACCTGAGAGAAGACAAAGAGAAGGTGTGCAGAATTTTAAACAGAAGCGGCCGTCCTTTTCTTGGACCCACATTTTTTTATAAAAACCCAATTGTTTTTTCTTACTGGACTTCACGTCCATTCCTTCTCTTTGTCTTCTCCCAATTCAACTTCAAAGAAGAACTTTGATGGACTATTCATCCCCAACGGTTCAAGATTCCACTTCAAGCATAAGAAGGCCAACAATTTTGATCCGAATGCTTCAAAATGCTGTTCAATTCAGTGGCTTACCGAATGAAGATCCTAACCTCCATATTGAAGCTTTTTCTTGAAATTTGTGATACAATTAAATATAATGGAGGTTCGAATGATGCTATTAGACTTAGGCTATTTTCATTTTCTTTACGTGATAAAGCTAAGGTGTTATCTTCTCTTCCTGTAGGCTCTATCACCACTTGGAAGGATATGGCACAAAAGTTCTTAAACCAGTATTTTACCCCTACCAAGTCAGCAAAAATGAGGAATAATATCACCACATTCATACAAAATAATGAAGAATCCCTATATGAGGCATGGGAGAGGTTCAAAGAGCTGTTAAGGAGATGTCCACACCACGGTATCCCAATTTGGATGCAAGTGCAAACTTTCTACAATGGAATTGCTCCAAATATAAGAAGTACCATAGACACTACAAGAAAAATGGCCTTCAATGACGACTAGAATCTGATCACTAAAAGGCACTTTTTTGTCACCAAAACCATTTAGTGACGGAAAAATGGTTAGTCACTCGATCGTCACTAATGCTCATTCACTAAAGGGTTTAAGCTACAAAAAAGAAAAAGTCGTCACTAAATGAGTGGCGTTAGTGACGAAATGAGGATGTGAAGAAAATTAGTGACGCAAAAAAGTCATTGCCAAAAGGGGGAAAAAGTCGTCACTAATTGTGCACGGTTAGTGATGAAGTTTAGTGACGAAAAGATTTTGTCACTGAAACTATTTCAGTCAAGCAGGCGGTTGTGATAGTTTTGGTGACAGAAAAAAAATCGTCACTAAAAAATACCTTGGTCAACTCATTTTGTGACGAACTAATGACGATATTTTTTGTCGTCACCAAATGGATAGTGACGGAAAACGTTTGTCACGAAAATTTGTTGGGCAATGCAATTTGTGACAAAAAAAATTTGATGTACGTTTCATTAGTGATAAAAAAAATCGTCACCAAAAGTTTGTTGGCAAATGAAATTAGTGATGAAAAAAATTTGTCACTAAATAGTGTTATTAGTGACAATTTTAACCAAAGCTATAACATTGTATATTTTAGCATTTTATCACCAATAACATCACTTATTGATCGTCACATTATTTATCCTTATAATACAAACATCATTGACATCGAAAAAGTAATGAAAGCAATCATACTAATCATTCAACATTCAAAACCTATATGAAGAAAGACACGAAAGATAAACTTGTGCATTGCAAAAGACAACATTTTACTTTCCCAACATACAAGAAAATAAAAGTCAAATATCCTAGTTTAACCGTGAGAATAAAACATTATCCAAACATCTTACACCCCACAAAATAGTAATGTACACATAATTCCCACAGCATTCTAAACGAAAATAGGCAAAAGGATATTTTAAGACCTTGACAACACCAACCAACTGGCAATTTGATTCCAAAGTATGTCTACAATTTGTGGATGCTTGGCTATTTGGTGGTGGATGCGTCACTATGATAAGAAAAGAAAAAGCACTCAATGTTATAAATTCAATCCAATCCAATTGCAAATATGACTAGCTATGGAAACAACACCTCATAACTATACATCTCATGATATAGTACAATTCATCGTAATGAATGATAATCATCATACTACATTTTCCACTAATCACATTTAACATAAATGACCACGTACACATGACATAGTACAAAACCACAAATCGAAAATCATACTCTTAAACCAATCTTTTTAACTAGGCATCATTATGTTACATAATGTTTATTTTTCAAACAAATGTAGAAATGTGCCATGCATTGACAAAAAGGAAATGAAATCTATGAGTGCACATGCGAGAACGTATTAAGGGAACAACATCATGTCGCGATAACAATTATATCCATAGAAGTATCAACATCCCATAATTATATCTCATTATATAATACAATTTCACCAACGAATGATAATAATCATATTTCATTCTCCACCAATCAAAGAAAAATGAAGTGACTACGAAATGTATCACATGACATAATACATTACGACCAATCGAAGATAATCTTCATAAACCAACCCTATTAACAAGGCACCAATATGTTACACAATTTTCATATCTCATAGGAATGTATAAACATCCCCTGTATTGATGATAATGACATGAAACCAAAAGCATAAAAGCAATAATCCTTAAGGGAACAACAAGTTTTCATGATAACCAAGCTCATTTTTATAAAATAATTATATCTACAGGAGCAACATCCCATAATTATATATATCATTACATTATACAATTCCACCGGTTAACAATAATAGTCATACCACAATTCCAGCAATCGAAGAAAACAAAACTAACCACCAAATGTATCTCATGATATAATACAATATAACCAATCGCAGAACTAAATCACAAACCAACCTATACATATAGGCACCAATATGTTACATAATGTTCATATCTCATAGAAACTAGAAGAAATGTTCCCTGCATTGATGATAAAGATATGAAACCTATGAGTCTACTTGCAACAATCCTTAAGAAAACAACATGTTTTCGTGATAACCGAGCTTGTCTTTATAAAACAATTATATCTTTCAGAAGTAGCAATATCCCAAAATTATATCTCAGTGCATAATACAATTCTATCAATTACCAATAATAGTAATACTATAATTCCAGAAATCGAAGAAAACAAAACAGACCACCTAATGCATCTCGTGACCTAATACAATACCACTAATCACTAAAAAATAAATCATGAACCAACCCATACATTTATGCACTAATATGTTACATGCTGTTTATATCTCATAGAGATGTTGGAAATGTCTCACGCATTTTTAATATTAATGTGGGATCTATGAATGTACGTGCTACAATTCCTTAAGGTAACATGTTTTTTATCTAACCAATATCATCATCATAAGACACTCAGAAATGAAATGCGCACTTACATCTTTTGAAGATTGTTGATTGGATAAAAGAGTCAATTCTTTCATTAAAAATTGCATATGTTCTTTCATTGCATTCAATTCAGCTTCTTGTGCATCAACCTTCACAGTAATTACTGCATTTTGTTCCACAGCATCATCCGCTCTACTCCTCTCCACTTCCACTTCAGCATATCCAGGAAAATGCACACACGCCAAGCAAACAGCGAATGAAGACTGACTGGATGAGAATAGTGCCAACAACGGGAAAAAGTCCATTCAAAATATTCCAGAAAAAATTCCAAAAAACAAACAAACAATCATCATTACATTCTGAATAAACAATCCAACAATCGCAAAAAAAAATTAAAAAAAAAAACAGTCACCATTACATTCTAAAAAATAGGCCAAAAATTACAACACAAATTCTAGAGAAACCAGTACGGACCAGTCAAAATATCCAGAAAAAATCCAAAAAAATAGTCAGCATAACATTCTGAGTCAACAGTCCAAAAAATACAAAAAAAATTCCAAAAAAAAAATCACAAATGTATTATAAGAAAATATGCCAAAAATTGCAAAACAAATTCCAGAAAAAATAGCTCGGACCAATCAAAAAATTCCAAAAAAAGTCCAAAAAAATAGTTGGCATAACATTCTGAGTAAACAGTCCAAAAATTGGAAAAAAAAATTCTAGAAAAACAGTGAACATTGCATTCTAAGGAAATAGTGCAAAAATTGCAAAACATATTACTGAAAAAATAGTCCAGACCAGTCAAGAAATTTCAGAAAAAGTCCAAAAAAATAGTCATCATAACATTCTAAGAAAACAGTCGAAAAATTGAAATAAAAATTCCAGAAAAAACAGTGACCATTGCATTCTAAGGAAATAGTCCAAAAATTACATAACAAATTCCTGAAAAAAAGTCTGGACCAGTAAAAAAATTCCA
Source organism: Gynochthodes officinalis (assembly GCA_020080225.1). NCBI lineage: Eukaryota > Viridiplantae > Streptophyta > Magnoliopsida > Gentianales > Rubiaceae > Gynochthodes > Gynochthodes officinalis. Next base: position 28,173,259 of record CM034625.1, on the reverse strand, counting down.
GAAAAAGTCCAAACAAAAAAGTTGCCACAACATTCTGAGGAAAGAGTCCAAAAATTGCAGAAAAAATTCCAGAAAAACAATGACCATTGCATTCTAAGGACATAGTCCAAAAATTGCAGAACAAATTCCAAAAAAAACAATCCGGACGAGTCAAAAAATTCCCAAAAAAGGTTCACCATAACATTATGAGGAAACAGTCCAAAAATTGCAAAAAAAAAATTCAGAAAAATAGTGACCATTGCATTCTAATGAAATAGTCCAAAAATTGCAGAACAAATTCCTAAAAAAATAGTCTGGACCAGTCAAGAAATTCTAGAAAAAATACAAAAAAAAAGGAGTCACCATAACATTCTGAGGAAACAGTCCAAAAATTGCAGAAAAAGTTCCAGAAAAACAGTGACCATTGCATTCTAAGGAAATAGTCCAAAAATTGCAGAATAAATTCCTGAAAAAAAAAAAAGAAGTCTGGACCAGTCAAAAAATTCCAGAAACAGTCCAAAGAAAAAAAACAGTTGCCATAACATTCTGAGGAATAGTCCAAAAATTGCAAAAAAAATTCCAGAAAAATAGTGACCATTCTAAAGAAATAGTCCAAAAATTGCAGAACAAATTCTAGAAAAAACAGTCCTGACGAGTGAAAAGATTCCAATAAAAAAGTCCAAAAAAAAACAGTCGCCATAACATTATGAGAAAAAGTCCAAAAATTGTAGAAAAAATTCCAGAAAAATAGTCAACATTGCCTTATAAGGAAATAGTCCAAAAATTGCAGAACAAATTCTAGAAAAACCAGTCTAGACTAGTCAAAATATTTCAGTAAAAGTCCAAAGAAAAAAAAATCACCATAAGATTATGAGGAAACAGTCCAAAAATTGCAAAACAAATTCCATTATTTACACAGTGAACATTACATTGTAAACAAACAGACCATCAAAAATTGTAGAACAAATTACGGAGAAACCATTTCAGAAAAACAGTGGGAAAAGGCCAGTCTAAATATGTAGATATTATATATAATATATGTTAAATTTATAAATTATAAACCTGTTGAAACTTATAAAAATTACACAAATTTCAAATCCATTCCATACATGAAAAGACATATTCACTTTGAAGTTTTAAGTTCCAACTAGTAACATGAAAATTTTAAAATCTAGTTTCGACAAAACTTAGAACAAAACCACAACATTGCCAACTTAATAGAAAATGTAATAGGATGCAGCAAGAAACATAAAATGTATAAACTCAAAACATAGAAAAGGGAAAGATGAAAACAACCATCAACATCAATGACATCCACAGACTCACACTTTACCATACAAGCTATGCATCCTAATTCTTACACAAGGCAATTCAAGTAAAGACATAAATCTCAGTTTTCACTTCAAATGCATTTCAGAAATCCTAATGTGGAATGCAACTTTGTCTCACTTAACACCAACACAAATATGGAATACAACAGCAGTACATCCCAAAACAGGTTTGCAAAAGCAAAAAGAAAACCATATTAAGAGAACTAACAAGGAACACGAAAATCCCCACGGTTTTTTTTTTTTTTTGCTGCATAAGGTTCTTGAAAGTACAAAAATGGAAGACTTTAATATTTTAGATAGGAAGTTTCACTAGAGGGTTAATTACCGAAGAAAAGATCAAAATATTACTTCAAAAATCCTACCTTAACAAATTCTGGAAAAGATCAAAATAGTTTTTCTAGAATTTTTCCAGAAAAACACAGTGAACATTACATTCTAAAGAAACATACCACAAAAAAATTGCAAAACAAATTCCAAAGAAACCATACCAAAAAAAATAGCCGGAAAAGGCAAGTCTAAATATTCCAGAACAAATTCCAAAAAAAAGAAAGCAATTGCCATTACATTCGGAGGGAACAATCCAAAAATTGTAGAAAACTTCTAGAAAAAATAGTGAACATTACATTCTAAAGAAATAGTCCAAAAATTGCAGAACTAATTCTAGAGAAACCATTCCAAAAAAACAGCGGGAAAAGGCCAGTCTAAATATTCCAGAAAAAATTTCAAAAAAAAAAAAGTCGCCATTGCATTATGAAGAAATAGACCACAAATTACAGAAAAATTCCAGAAAAACACAATCACCCTTACATCCTAAAGATCCACTTCAAGAACAACAATAAACCAATAAATTGGAAATACCCCAACAAGAGTTTCAACCAACTTCTAATGGAAACGGTAGCAGAATTTTCAGCCACAGTATCACAACAGAACAACAAAAATGCAGAAACCACCAAGGCTGAAAAATGCAACAAAAATTCCACAAACATTGAAGCCCAAAATGAAAAAAAAAAAATCAGCTTTGGTACTTAGGCGCCAATGTGAAAAAATTACCACAAATTTCAGGAAAATAGAACCCAAATGTTGATGGCTCGGAAGGTCATCGTAGTGGCTGCGGGCTCTCACTTTCAAAGTTCAACCGCGGTGGGCTTTCAAATATAAGAAAATATGGGGAAAGCCGAGGAGGAACTAGTAAGACATTGTGAAGGGAACAACCGGAGGACTACATCACCGGTTTTGGTGATTCTAACAAGAGCCGAAGGGGACAAATGAGGAGAGAAAAGAACGCCCACCGAGGACCTAAGAGCACCAATTCCACTTCTTTAGGGAGCTGCCGCTGGAGGGAGGTGGTTGGCTAGCCAATTGAGAAAGAAGGGTTAGGGCGGAGGATGTTGTAAAGAGCGGAGGATTGCTAGGGAGTGAGGTCTGATTTTTGGTACTACACTTAAACAGAAATTTTGTTTAAGTGTAAAGTTTGGGCAGAGAATGTTGAAAACTTTGCACCACTATTTTTTAACATCCCACTTTTCCCTCTTAACTAAATTTATTTTCCCTCATTTTGTTTTTTTATGCATGTAAAATTTTCATTTTATTATTAATTATTAAAAAATCTTTACCTTCTTTTACCAGTAATCAATTTTTTAATTTACAATACAATGTTGATTTATGAAAATTCTGATTTGAATGTTTTTAATCTCAATATTTTAAAATCCTAATTAGTTATTAAATGGCTAAAGTGAATTTTTTAAAAAATATTTTATCAAAAAAAAAATTTATACTTTCATGTTGACATTGAAAAAATTATGTATATTACAAGCATGTGTATATATGCAATAAAAGTAATTATACTTTGTAATAATTACTTTTATTATAACTGCATAACCACATAACTATTATACATATGTATTAACTTCTTATACTATACATTTTAGTCCTAACTATATATGTATATATAGATACTCCCTCTGTCCTAAGTGTTTGTCCCAAAACATAATTGAGTTTCAAAAGTCAAAACTGATTATTCAACAAAATATCCAAAATGCTCTTAATAAGATAGATTACATTAAAGGGTATATGACATACAATACCTTTAATGAAAAAATTAGTGGTATAAAATTAGTTGTACTTCCATTGTGTTGACTAACAATAAAAAGTTGTATTTTGGTGAAACTGAACTCCTTTTTTTGGACAAAAGGAGTATAACTATATAAGTATTTACTACTTTTGTTATACATTATACATCTAAATATATATGTACATGTATTAATCACTACTTGTTTTGTAATATTACATCAGTGGCTGTAATTAGTTTGAAACTATATATTTTTAATTCCTAATTTTCTTATAAAGAATATAGTTTGTAATAAATATCAAAACTTTTGATTACCATTAATCAATAGTTTATTTTAACACACACAAAACTTATGTGTGCCAATTCATAAACTTCAAGGTGTTCTAGTATAATTATTTTAAATTAAAAACCATAACATAAATAAGCTAATCAATCTTAGCCCAATGAAGAATATGCTTAGTGCAATTGTTATTCTTGACTAAAAAAAACCAACTAGTACTAACCAATGGTGTATGATAATACAAAAAAGACTATGTGATTAAATTACAATTATATAGACAAACAAAAATGTTACATAGTCCAATCATTATCCTTAGCCAAACAAGTCTAATCCTTATATAAGTTGTGGCCCAATCAGTTTAACCCAAAACATTTTATTTAATTTATTCCAAATTATATGTCCTAATGCATATCTTGTTATTAAAATTTATAATACTCAATTTCGTTATATACCAAAGCAAATATTTTATATCTCCATATTTAATAATATTATACACTAAAATACAATTTTGAGCCATTTCTTGTTAGGCAAATGTCAGAGCAGTATTGTTCTTGACGAGGCTGTGGCACTTGTGGTTTGAGCCAAATTTAATTAAAATAGTGAAAATATTTTACATTTTCTCCCTCTCTCTCCATCTCAAAAATGGCTAATTTAGTAAAACATCTTATTAGTTATAAACTATGAATACAACAAACATAATTAATAATATTATTAAACTCAGTTTATAGGTCAAACTAGTAAACTAATTGGTTCTCGAGGTGCTTATTACTACTAACAAAATTATATACTTAAAGTGATTAAAATTATATGCTTAAATTCATATAATGTAGGCAAATTCATATATATGTGTAAATTCTAGAGGTGATAGTGTACCTATAAACAAATACTATATTCGTACGTCAAATAACGTTGGCAAATGCATATATATTTGGATATTTTAGTACAATTATTAAAAATTAAGAATTATAAATTTCAAAAGTTAACTTTGGCCCAATAAGTAAATTACATAGCCCAATTATTTCTTTAACCAAACAAGCCCAATCCTTATATAAGTTGTGACCCAAGCAATTTAGACCAAAACATTTTATCTACTCTATCCCAAATTAATTGGCTTAACGCATATATTCTTCATAAAATTTACAATATTCCGTTTTATTATACACCAAAATAAATATTTTATATCTCCACATGTAATAATATTACACACTGAAACCCTATGTATAAAAAAATGAATTAATAGATTATAACTGTTTTCATTTTTATTGTGACTATTTTACTAATTAAATTTTTCTTTGCACCAAAAAATTATTTTTATAATGCACTAAAAAAATTCTATTTTTTAATTACTAATATTTCACACATATACATATAATTAAGAATTTAGTTAAAAATCATATATTTGTAGTGTAAGATAAGCAATTAGTGATGAAACAATATCGTCACTAAAAGGGATTAAAATTGGTGACAATTAAAATTTCATCACAAATGAAAAAATCTTATGATTTTAGTGACGAGAATGAATTTTGTCACCAATTTCTCATCACTAATTATGACCATTTTGGCGGGAAAGCTTCCCGCCACACTCTTTAGTGACGATTTTCTGTGACTTGTCACTAAAAATTGGGAGTAGACAAAAAATTGGTGACGACAAAAGTTTTGGTCACTAAAGGTGGTATTTGGTGACGAGATTTTTTTTCGGCACTAGTGATTCCGTCATTAAAAGTCAAATTTCTTGTAGTGAGATGCCGCAGCTTGTGGTATATTAAATAATAAAACGCTCGATGAAGCTTTTGAGTTGATTGATCAAATAGCGTCTAATAGCTATCAATGGCCGAATAAAAGATTCAATGCCAAGAAACCAAGTGAAGTGCATGAGATTGATATTAATACTACCATTGCTACTCAATTTGCTGCTTTGAATGGAAAGATAGATTCGGTTTTAAAGATAAAGGAGACAACTTGCTACTTTTGTGGTGGAAGACATGAGTCAATTGCTTGTCAGGTAAGTAACAATTCTTATACTTTTGAAGTTGCTAATTTTGTTTCTAATTTCAATAGGGGGCCTCAAAATAATCATTACTCAAATACATACAACCCTAGATGGAGAAATCACCCTAATATTTCTTGAGGAGGACAAAATCATCAATCAATGAACCCACCTAGACCAGCATTCTCACCACCAGTGGAGAAGTTGAATAAGAACTTTGAGGAACTGGTGTCAAAGCTTATTTAATCAAATTAGAAAGTGGTGAATCGCTTTGAAAGTCACATGAACAATCAAGATACAACAATTCGACATATGGAGGCAAGCATTCGGAATGTGGAAAAGCAAGTTGGTTAACTTTCTAGCCAAATGTCTGAGAAACCATATGGTGGTCTTCCGAGCAACACCGTGAAGAATCCAGTTGAGAATGCAAAAGCTATTACCTTAAGGAGCGGAAAAGAGCTTAAAAATGAAGAAAAAAGTAGAGGAGAAAAAGAGGAGTCCAAAGTCGATTTGCAAGATGCAGCCAAATCAAAAATCTCAAAAGAAGAACCACCTCAAAGCAAGCTATTTCCCGACAATTCTAAGCCATATATGCCTCCTATTCCTTTCCCGGAGTGACTTAGGCAGCACAAAATAGATAAGTAATTCTCAAAATTTCTTAATGTGTTTAAAAAATTTCACATTGACATTCCTTTTGCAAATACATTAGCTCAAATGCCGAGCTATGCAAAGTTCTTGAAGGAAATCTTAGCAAATAAGAGGAAATTAGAGGATTATGAGACCGTAAACCTCACTGAAGAATGCTCTGCTATTCTGCAAAATAAGCTACCACCAAAGCTTAAAAATCTAGGGAGTTTTATGATTCATTATACAATTGGTAATTCTTATTTTGACAAAGCTTTATGTGATCTTGGTGCTAGTATTAATTGATGCCTTATTCTAATTTTAAGAAACTTGGATTAGGAAAAGTCAAAGGCACCACTATTTCTCTTCAATTAGCAGATCGATCAATAAAAATCCAAAAGCTGTGGTGGAGGACGTGTTGATCAAGGTTGACAAGTTTATTTTTTCTACAAACTTTATTGTGTTAGAAATGGAGGAAGACTTTGAAGTACTAATTATTTTAGGCCGGCCATTCCTAGCCACTGGAAGAGCTCTAATTGATGTCCAACAAGGAAAATTAATTCTTAGAGTTCAAATTGAGCAAGTCACCTTCAATGTGTTCAAAGCAATGAAATTTCCTTTTGATCGGAGTGATTGCTTGTAAGTTGAAATGGTGGACGAAATTGTCAAAAATTTTGTATTACATGCCATGACCGATGACCCAATTGAGAAGTGTATGGTTCAGTCATTGAGAGAAAGTACCGAAAATGAGAAAGTAAGGGATGTAGTGAGATTATTAGAGGCAAATCCACCTTATCCAAGATGGAGAACAACAAGGTATGAAGAATTGGGGTCAAATACAAAGAAACCGAAGCCATCAATTGAAGAACCACCAACTCTTAAACTTAAACCTCTTCCTTCTCATTTAAAATATGCTTTCCTTGATGGTACAAAACTTCCAGTAATTATTTCTTCTTCTTTGACAGGTGTGATGGGAGGAAAAGCTGTTAAGAGTGCTAAAAGAGCACAAAAGTGCATTTGGGTGGACCATTGCAGATATCAAAGGAATTAGCCCTTCAATTTGTATGTTCAAGATTCTAATGAAGGAGAAATACAACCCGGTCATCCAACTACAAAGGAGGCTTAATCAAAAAAATGCAAGAAGTAGTGAAAGCCGAGGTGATCAAGCTTCTCGATGTAGGTATTTTATATCCAATTTCTTATAGTGATTGGGTAAGTCTTGTGCAAGTGGTGCCTAGGAAAGGAGGTATGACTGTTTTAACTAATGAAACTAATTAATTAATTCCTACTAGAACAGTCATAAGTTAGCGTGTTTGTATTGACTATAGAAAATTAAATGATGCCACCCATAAAGATCACTTTCCTTTGCCTTTTATTGATCAAATGTTAGAAAAACTTGATCAAATGTTAGAAAAACTTGCAAGATACGCATTTTACGACTTTCTAGATGGATATTCAGGGTATAATCAAATACCTATTGCACCCGATGACCAAGAAAAGACAACTTTCACATGTCCCCATGGTACTTTAGCAAATAGGAGAATCTCTTTTGGTCTTTGTAATGCACTTGCTACTTTTCAAAGATGCATGATGGCTATTTCTTCCGATATGATAGAGAAACATATTGAAATTTTCATGGATGATTTTTCTGTATTTGGTGTTTCTTTTGATTCATGCCTAAATAACTTGGATTTGGTGTTACAAAGATGTGAAGAGACTAACCTTGTTTTAAATTGGGAAAAGCGTCACTTTATGCTGCAGGAAGGTATTTTTTTGGGCCATAAAATCTCTAAAAAAGGTATTGAGGTGGATCGAGCTAAAATTGAAGTTATTTCTAACTTGCCGCCTCCTACTTCTGTGAAGCTACTTCGTGGATTTTTATGACATGTAAGATTTTATAGGAGTTTTATCAAATATTTCTCGAAAATTGCAAGGCGATTGACTAAACCACTTGAGAAGGATGCTAAATTTGATTTTGATTCTAATTGTTTGCAGGCATTTGACATCTTGAAACAGAAATTAATTTCAGCCCCAGTGATGACTGTGCTTGATTGGGAGAAGCCTTTTGAACTCATGTGTGATGCAAGTGATCAAGCTATTGGAGCTGTGCTTGGAAAAAGAGAGAATTGATTTTTTCAAGCAATTTACTATGCTAGCCGAACCTTGAATGGAGCACAATTGAATTATGCTACGACTAAAAAAGAACTTTTGGCTGTGGTGTTTGCTTTTGATAAATTCCGTCCCTATTTTATTGGCTCTAAAGTAATTGTTTATACTGATCATGCAACCTTGAAATTCTTATTGGCAAAGAAAAATGCAAAACCGAGACTTATTCAATGGATTTTACTGCTTCAAGAGTTTGATTTAGAGATTAAAGATAAAAAGGGAACCAAAAATCTTGTGGCTGACCATCTTTTGAGATTGCCAAATGCTCCCAGTGACGAGGTACTCATTTTGGAGAGTTTTCCCGATGAAGCACTTTTTTCTTTCAAAATTGTACTTCCATGGTATGCTGATCTTGTAAATTACTTGGTAAGTGGTATTCTTCCACTTAATTTGACTTATTAACAAAGGAAAAAAAATTTCTTTGATGCTAAACATTACTTTTAGGACAACCCGTACTTATTCAAGCTATGTGCTGACTGTATTATCAGACGTTGTGTTTCTAATGATGAAATTCCTAGTATTCTTTTTCATTGCCATGATGGACTGACTGGTGGTCACTTTGGTGCTAGTAAAACTGCTGCTAAGATCTTACAATATGGTTTTTATTGACCTACTCTTTTTAAAGTTGCATACACTTATGTTTCTCGATGTGATAGATGCTAAAGAACTAGAAATATATCTAGAAGACATGAGATGCCCCTTAATCATATTATGATATGTGAGTTATTTGATGTTTGGGGTATTGACTTCATGGGTCCATTTGCACCTTCTTTCAGTAATTTTTATATTTTGGTTGTTTGTGAGTATGTGTCTAAATGGGTAGAACCTGTAGCTTTGCAGTCTAATAATGCTAGGGTTGTTTGCAATTTCTTGAAAAAACACATCTTTACCAAGTTTGGTAACCCTAAAGCAATTATAAGTGATCAAGGTACTCATTTCATAAATAACCAATTCATGTCACTTTTGCAAAATTATGGGAAATTTGACTGTTAAGGCCTATAAATTTTATGTAAACACAACTAAATGTATAGGTAAAAACGAATACATAAATTGCACAACTTAATGTATACATCAAAGGATTGTATATTTACAAAACTAACTATATACATTAAAAAGAATTCATATTATCAAACTAATGTATATTTACACAAACAAAATGTATATATCAAAAAGATTGTATATGTACACAATGAATGTCTCATAAATAACCCTTTTCATCGGGGTATATGTCTGGCTTGTGTACTCTTTTCTCCTAACCTAGTATCATCCTCACTTGCATGCATGAATAATGCAACTGCCATCCGTTTACGGGCATCCATTGCATTGTTGAGTGTAATCGTATCAAGTGACACCCCGTGTATAATGAATTTAGCCCACTTGCATACGAAAACACCACAATCTGTAGTTCTGAAAAAACCGAATCATTACATAGTTAGTCATTGCAACAAGTATGTGATTATAAAAAGTTAGAGTAACTTGGATACTAACCCTTTTTCTTAATGCACCATATTTTCCTCGATAACCACTTGCCAGTTGTCCTTACTTGGTTTTTCTTTGGCAAAGTGTTGGTAAAATTCACATGCCTAGAGTATCTTAGGTATTGTTCTAACAAAGTAGTCTAATTTTGGCCCTTACCCCCATTGATCCATTGGATTATACACATGGAATGTTTGTTTATAAATATCAATCTTCACCAACATCTAATGGTTTTTATCAATATTACAAGGGAATAAAACAAAGTCTACTCCACAGCAGTCAACTTCATATGGGCAGGAACCAACAAACTATTTCATAGCCAGATCATTGTACGTAGGATCTCGATTGGTTGCATCTAACTACTTTATACCAACCTGTCAGCAAAATAGGTAACAACATAGGCTAGAGTAATGACAGAATATATTTCGTCATAATGCTCAACACTTACTCGACACTTGCTCGATGCATTATCGACATAGTGCATGATAATGGAATTACACATACAAAACATGTGCTCGACACATGATCGACACAACTCGACACATGCTTGACACAACTAGACATATGAACACAACACAAAAGACACATGATTGACACCTGCTCGACACCTGATCAGGCGTATAATCATATGAAATGAACAATTCAACATAACTTACATCAAAATAGGTCTCTATAATTGATATATCTTTGTGGCCCATAACACCAGTTCTCCTTCGCAACATGGACGTATACAAATCAAGATGCTGCAAACATTAAAGCATGTTTGGTTATGAGATAATTATGTGTAATAATTCACAAAAGGAAAAAAGAATGAAAGTGTTACTTGATTTGTGAGGCAATAATTTTTCTTGGACAATGTCTTGACCATATCGGAATCAAGTGAAAAAAGTGGCGTCAGCAAAAATTGATGAGTTTTCTTCTTTCTTGGCCACTTATTTATTTCTTTAGCATTTTCAAACCCTGACTCAAAATCCTGGATACTCTAGCTAATGCCAGTAATCAAGAGAAGGTTCCAAGTTGAGACCCCCAGTTACTTCATCTTCAGCAACGCTCTTCTCCTTTTGTTTGATAGGTGGTGACAGAGCACTCTCAAATGGTCTGATGAGAATGGACGGAGTAGTGTGTTCATCAGTAATTTGATGAACAATAACCATTACATTATCCGGTTCATTTTCTTTTTCTATATCTTGCGAATCCTTGTCCTTTCCATTATGTTTTCTCTCACCTTCAGCATTGTGTTCATCAGCTATTTGATGAACAATAACCATTACATCAACCAGTTCATGTTCTTTTTCCATATCTTGTGGAGACTGGGCCAAATCATTTTTTCCCTCAGTTTCTTCATCATTCTTCTTATCCTAGCTGTTATCATCATTTTCTCTCATTTCTTTTTCTTCAACATTGTCCTTATTATCATTATCGTCACCATCCTTCTGCTCACTAGTCTCCTCTTTTCTACCCCCTTCTTGTTACTCACCACCGATACCATTGTTATCATCAGCCTTCTTGTCATCATCATCGGCATCAGAAGGTTCTTCATCCTTACTCCTTTCTTCATCATCTGAAATGGTTTCTTCATCTTCACAATTAGTTTTTTTTGCACTTTTCTTGGACAACAATTGCTAGACGATAGCAATCAGTTGATTTACCTTGTTCTCCAATTTGGCCACATGAGCATTACTTTGTATAAGTTTCTCTAATTCGCCTACTCGAACATCTCTTTATACGAGTTTCTCTTTTGTTTCTTTCAATTCCAAGATAATCTTGTCTTGCTGTTCAAACATCTGAATCAGGAAGCTCTTTCTTTTCTCTCATTTCTATTCCCTGCTTAACTTTGGCTTCTTTACAGGGTCTGCATCATCTTCTGCTCTGACTCTCTTCCTATAAGATACTTAAAAAACAATGCCTTTCATAAATATCTAAACGGCAAGTTTTTCTTCTCCTTCAAACTTAACCTCTCCTGCACTTTCCCTTGCTTTTCCCCATTGTAAAAATTTTACCTTTCTTCTGGGGTTGGCATTATTAGTCACTTTCACTTTCTACAATACATGAACCAGTAAATCATTCATGTTGGTCGAGGTGATCGGAAAATAAATATTAAACATACTATCTGGACCTAGTGCTCGACACAAGCTCGACTATGTACAGAGTGCTCAACACAGGTTCGACTAAGTGCTCGAAAACGACACAGCTAACAAAAGGTTTGGAATTAGTGCTCGACAAATGCTCGACCTTATCTCAAGCAGCACAATTAACAGACTATTTGGAACTTGTGCATAGAGATGCTCGACTAAGTGCTCAAGAAACACACTCCATGGCCATAGTGCTCGAGATGTGCTTAACACATGTTCGGAATAAAAAGGATAGTCTATTAGGTAATAGACAATTCATAGCTCCCCGCCAAATGTTCTTTTGTCCCACACCTAATTTTTTTCTTGGTCAGCACGGTGTGTCTTCACTCATTTCCATTTGAATATCCTAGCCTTGCATCCGGAGGTTTCAATCTTATGCACCAAAGAGAAACACTCTAAATGTGGCATTAGCTCATATACGAACATCTAAGATTTATAAAAATAAAAAAGCATAATTCATTCTTGAACGCTCGCACAAAAAAAATTTAAATTTAATAGGCGTTTGAAATCTTTACCCCTAAAGCAACGGGAAATCCACCAATAGTGTATGTCCTATTTTTTGGGTCCTTGGACTGCTTCAGGGCATTGATCATTAACTTTCTAACACTATCCACAGTGGCTTTATAAGATAATTCGCCCTAAGGGATTTCATCAAACTGCCTTCAAATATAGGCCAAGTGAACTATCGTGTTGTCTATCCGGTTTCTCTTTTGTGCCCCATTAATGGATGTTGACGTACTATTTTCTACAAGCGCACAGAGTCGTGTCAAGTAGTAGATTAAGATATCGTCCCATAGAGAATTTTTAAAACTGACTATTGAAATACTCAGTATGTTGTTTGTTTAGACACCGAAATCAAGTTTTGAACTAAAATTACTAATCAAATAAAAAAAAACTGAATTCTATCAAATGTAAAAACTAGGATTCTTATTCTCAATTTTGACCATTTATTAAGATTGATTAACCAACAAGGTCTACGTTAACTCTAATCCATCTTGAAGGCATCTTAAGAACCATAGATCTTCCTCTCAAACAGTACCTATGATTAATTGATAATTAATTAACACTAAGTTTGACGGCTCTCACCAACCTAATGTCTTTTAACTCCAATTTTAATGCACAACCTTTTAATCAATGTTAACCACTTAAATGTCTCTCAACTAATTAAGCTATTAACAGGTTATTGCCTAATCCTACAGAACCTATCTGTCAATCAAGTTCTATAGTGTTGATTCAATCTTAGGGTGATCAAACCTAAAATGCCATTAAGCACAACAATAACCAATGGATCAAAGCTAACAACCTCCATTAATCACAATAAGCACATGGTCAAATTGGAATAAGAACCCTAAAAAGGATTTAGCCACTCATATTAAAAATAAAAGACAAAGATAAAGAAATGAAGAAAACAAATCCAAACATCATAAATAATCAGAAAAGTTAACAATTAATCATTCCCTTCAATTAGAAAATACAATTTAGCCATTCATGATAACACACATGGCTGTTGGAATTCTTCTAAGAGAATTTTTAAAAACTAAAGAAAGAAAAAAAAAATGTGAGTCTCCAAGTCTCCCAAAAGAAAGGGTCGGCTGTTTTTTTTTTCTTCTAGGGTTTTCCTTTTCATATCCAAGCCTTGCCAAGTCCAAAGTGGTTGGACTTTTTCTTGTTCACAATTCTACTCCAAGTCAAACTCCTTCTTGCTTCTTTGTTTTCTTTTGTTTTTTGTCTTCTTTTGTTGCCTCAAGACTCTCACCCGTAGGAAGTCTCCCCCAAATTGTCCAAGTCAACTCCTAATGCCAAGACTTGGTACTTTCTCTCTTTTGTTTCTTCATTGTGGTTTTTCTTCTTTTCTTTTGGCAATTTCTCCTCTGGGTTAATATTTTCCATTATTACAACAAAAACATAATAAACATCAAATAATGTTCCTTAAAATCACAATAATAATGAGAAAATATTAAAAATAAAAATGACATTTTAACCCCTATCAAATTCCCCCACACTTGAACTTTTACTTGTCCTCAAGCATACATTAACTCAACATCTTCTGTTCTATTTCTTTCCCTTTTTCAACCCATTTGCAAATAATCCAAAGCTATCACACATTAGAAATCAAGGTTGGAATGACAAGTCAAAGAACAAATACTCATAGCCCTTTTTCTTCACAAAACATAGCATCTCATTAATTCCAACAATTTTATCGAAATTAAATGCACAAAATTTGATCAGCTCTCACAGGTTGCACTCTAATCACTCAAAGTGTTTAGGGGTTCATTTAGCACTCAAATCAAATATAACATGTCATTACCATAAGCTTGCTTATATATCACATCCCCACCACTAACAAGTATGAATCCATACAAAAATCAAAGGGACTTAAGCAGGTTATAACGGAGCATAGGTAAAGGTAGATAAACAAGAGGAAAATTTAGGCTGCAAAACTCAAGATATGTAGAAACTTGCTTACAAGATTCAAAAGCAACACAAGTACATTTTAGAACCACTTTCTTTTCAAGATCGATATCCTTTTTCTTTTTTTTTTTAAACAGAGAAAGCTATGCCATGTCATGAGTATTCAAGATGTGGTCGTAAGATTTCTAGACAGAAAATATCCTTACGAACTATGCCATGTCATGACATTCCATGCTATGGTTGTGAAGTTTCTGGAAACCTTCTACTAAACCATGTTGTGGCATGAGTTTTCATGCTACAGTTGATAATTCTCTAGAAGCCATCTGCTAAGCCATGCTGTGGCATGACTTTTCATGCTACAGTTGATAACTTTCTATTTCCCTTTCTGCTTGGCCATGCTGTGGCATGACTTTTCATGCTACAGTTGATAACTTTCTATTTCCCTTTCTGCTTGGCCATGCTGTGGCATGACTTTTCATGCTACGGTTGACAACTTTCTGTTTCCCTTTTTACTTGGCCATGCTGTGGCATGACTTTTCATGCTATGGTTGACAACTTTCTATTTCCTACAACATGATTTCTCTGCCATTAGACCTGCAACATGGAAAAATCATTATGTCAACTCTCTCTTTTTTTTTTCTTTTTTTTTTCTAAAAGAAAATTATCAACTATTGGAAATACAAATAAAAACGGAAAAACTTGGTTGAACCCCTAAGAAGTGCTCTTTAAGGTCTATTAGTTTAGACCATCATATTTTTCAAGGAGTTGAATCAGTTAAGAAGGCCGATTGGCGTGAATTGTCTAATGCGCCTCCATGGTAGACTTTCAATCTTTGACCATTCACTTTGAACTTTCTCCTTGAGTAAATGGTTCCAACCATCTACTTTTTAGTTTCCCTGGGAATAGTCTAAGTCTGGAATTGAATAACAACACTTGGTCTTATTCTTGAAAACTCTTAATCTTTACATTGGCATCATGCCATCTCTTTGTACGTTCTTTATAAATTTTTGAGTTTTCATAAGTCATCTCTCTTATTGTCTTCAATTCACTCAATTGTAGAAGTCTTTTTTCAGCAGATTTCTTGCAGTCATAATTTAATACCTTGATTGCCGGTAAGCCTTATGCTCAATTTCTACCAGAAGATTGCATACTTTTCTATAAACCAACCTATATGGAGACATTCCAATAGGTGTTTTAAATGCTGTTCAGTATGCCCATAAAGTATCATCCAACTTCCTTCCCCAATCTTTTCTTGATTTGCTCACTGTTCTTTCAAGTATCTTCTTTAATTCTCTGTTGCTTACTTCCACTTGTCCACTTGTCTGAGGATGGTATGGAGTGGCGATCTTGTGTTTTACCCCATAACGAGCTAGCAATGCTTCCATATTCTTGTTACAAAAATGTGTTCCTTTATCACTTATGATAGCTTGAGGCATCCCAAACCTAGCAAAGAGTCTTCTTAAGAATTTGCAAACTACTCTTGCATCATTTACGGCACATGCTTAAGCTTCAACCCATTTGGATACAAAATCCACACAGACAAGTATATACTTGTTTTCATCTAAAACAGGAAATGGCCCCATGAAATCTATGCCCCAAACATCAAACATTTCGACCTCTAAAATTCCAGATTGAAGCATTTCATCCTTTTTTGAAATGTTGCCACTCCTTTGACATGTGTCGTAACTGAGTACAAACTTTCTAGCATCATGGAAAAGTGTAGGCCAATAGAACCTTGCTTCAAGAACCTTAGCAGCAGTTCTTTGTGGACCAAAATGACCACCATTGACCATCCCGTGGTAGTGTTGAAGAATTGAACTGGTTTCTTCTTCTCCTACACATCTTTTTATCATTCCATCTTTGCATAGCTTCCACAGATACGGGTCATCCCACCAATAAAATTTAGAGTCATATATGAGCTTCTTCCTTTGTTGACTGTTGAATTCTTCCAGAAACTTTCCACTTGAGACAAAATTAACAATGTCAGCAAACCATGGTACATTTAAACTTTGAATTTCCAACAACATCTCATCCGGAAATAGCTCTTGAATTGGTTCTTCAGCTTCATTTTCTTCTTCTTGCTCTAACTCCAATCTTGAGAGATGATCAGCTACCAAGTTCTCTAATCCTTTCTTATCTCTGATCTCAATGTCAAACTCTTGTAAAAGAAGTATCCATCTAATGAGCCTTGGCTTTGAGTCTTTCTTGTTTAAGAGATACTTGAGTGCTGCATGATCTATATACACAATAACTTTAGAACCAAGAAGATACGATCTAAATTTATCAAAAGCAAAAATTACTACTAGCATCTCCTTCTCGATTGTGGCATAGTTACGTTGTGCATCATTCAAAGTTCGGCTTGCATAATAGATGACATGGAGTTTATTCTCCCTTCTTTGGCCAGGTACGGCTCCTATTGCATGATCACTTGCATTACACATCAATTCAAATGGGAGGTTCCAATTAAGTGATACAACTATAGGAGCTGATATCAAGGCTTTTTTCAGCCTGTCAAAGGCCAATTTACAAGTATTAGTAAAATCAAAAGGAGAATCTTTCTCAAGTTACTTACAAAGCAGTTTAGAAATTTTTGAAAAGTTCTTGATGAACCGTCGGTAGAATCCTGCATGTCCTAGGAAACTGCGAACTCCTTTAACATTGATGGGATATTGAAGCTTTGCAATGGTTTCTACTTTAGCTTTGTCCACTTCAATTCCTTGTGCTGATATTCTATGTCCAAGTACAATTCCTTCTTCCACCATAAAATGGCACTTTTCCCAATTCAACACTAAATTTGTCTTTTCACACCGTGTAAGAACTTGCTCCAAGTTCTCTAAACATCCTTCAAAAGAGCTTCCATAGACTGAGAAATCATCTATGAACACATCCATGATTTTTTCTACCAAATCTGAGAATATGGCCATCATGCATCTCTGGAAGGTTGATGGAGTATTACATAATCCAAATGGCATCATTCTATAAGCAAATGTGCCATAAGAACATGTGAATATCGTCTTCTCTCTATCCTTTGGAGCAATTGCTATTTGATTGTAACCTGAATAGCTATTTAAGAAGCAATAGAAAGCATGCCCTGCTGTCCTCTCCAACATTTGATCAATGAATGGTAGTAGAAAGTGATCTTTCCTTGTAGCAGAATTTAACTTTCTATAATCAATGCATACCCTCAATCCAGTCACCACTCTTGTTGGAATCTACTTACCTTCTTCATTTTCTACAATGGTCATGGCTCTTTTCTTTGGAACACACTGGATAGGACTTACCCATGAATTATCTGAAATTGGGTAAATAATTCCAGCATCTAATAGCTTAATCACCTCTTTCTTCACCACTTCTTGCATGTTTGGATTGAGCCTTCTTTGCCTTTCAATGGTTGGCTTGTATCCTTCTTCCATCAAAATCTTGTGCATGCAATAAGATGGACTTATTCCTTTTATATTAGAAATTTGCAAACCAGTTACTCTTATTCTCCTTTTAAGAATCCTTACAAGCAAGTCTTCTTGGTCTTGGGTAAGTTTAGAAGATATGATCACAGGTAAAGTTTGATTCTCTCCAAGAAAAGTATACCTCAAGTGTTGAGGTAGACGTTTCAAGTCTACATTTGGTGGTTTTATGATTGATGGTGGTGTAGGTTCAGTATTTGGTAATTGGATTTGAGAAAAATTTGTATGGTGGTTAAGGTATTCTTCATCTTGGGAAGATTGTTCCTGCATACACTTCTCCATTTTCTCTAATTCATCACAATTTGCCAACCTTCTTCCTTGGACTTCATTCACACATTCATTCACAACATCAACTCTCAAACATAAATCATAATCAGAAGGATGTTTCATACTTTAATAGATGTTGAACTTACAACTCTCCTCTCCTACTCTTAATGTCAACGTACCATCATAAACATCAATAATTGCTCTAATAGTGTAGAGGAATGGCATACCAAGGATCAATGGAACATCTTGATCTTCGTCAAAATCAAGAATAACAAAATCTACTGGAAAGATGAATTTTCCAACCTTTACAAGCACATCTTCTACTATGCCTTCTAGTTCCTTTATTGTCCTGTCTACTAGTTGTAATCGGATGTTTGTTGGTTTTGCTTCTCCGAGTTCCAATTTCCTATAAACTGACAAAGGCATAAGGTTAATAGAAGCACCTGAATCACATAAAGATTTTTGAAATGTTAAATTTCCAACAGAACATGGAATAGTAAGACTCCTTAGTTGCTTTATTTTCAAAGGAAGTTTATTAGAAATGATTGCACTGTACTCCTTTGTAAGTGTGACTGTCTCAAATTCCTGCAACTTCTTTTTGTTGGAAATCAACTCCTTTAAGAACTTTACATACTTTGGCATTTGGGCTAGACATTCCACAAAAGGCATATTGATGTAGAGAGTCTTAAATCTTTCCAAAAATTTTGCAAATTGCTGATCATGCTCCATTTTCTTCAACCTTTGTGGATATGGTACTAGAGGATCATATGGTTGAAGTGGTGATGCTTTTGCCTTGTCTGTGTTCCCCACCTTCTCTTCTTGTTCTTTATATTTTTCAACCCATTCACTTTCTTGCTCTTTCTCCCAATCCTTCTTCTTTCTTCATAGTCTATTGTTGCTTTAAGGGTTTGGATCTCTGTACCATTTCTCAAGGTGACAGCTTTTACATGCTCTTTTGGATTTCTTTCCATATTGCTTGGTAATGCACCTTGATTTCTTGTTGATAAGGTATCTACTAATTGCCCCATTTGCACTTTTTGATTATGAATAGAAGAGGAATGGTTTCGAATCATTTGTTCCATCCTCTTTTGAGCTTTATCTTGCTGACCCATCTTTGCTATCATAACATCTATGAATTTATCCATTTTTCTTTCGATCGAAACTGCCCCTTTTTCTTGTTGAAACTGATGTTGGGGTGGTTGTTGTGCATTTTGAACTCCAAATCCTGGTGGTGCATATGGTCACCACTGGTTATTCCTTTGATTTCCCCAAGAGAGATTGGGGTGGTTTCTTCAACTTGGATTGTAGGTATTACCATAGACTTGGTTTTGAGGTTTCTTGAAGTTCCCCATATAGTTGACATCTTCTGTAGACATTCCTTACATCATTCTACACTCTATTGTAGGATGGCCCCCTTAACATAATTCACAAGAGGATGATAATAAGGATACTGCATTAACGTTGACTTTGTCCATCTTTTTTGTGAGAGCATCAACTTTTGCATTCAGCATGGTAAAATTGTCCACTTACATTACTCCTGCCTTCTTTGAAATGGTCCTCTTATTAGACCACAAACTTTGCATATTGGCCATCTCCTCAAAGAGATCTAAAGCGTCTTCTAGTGTTTTTGACATGATTGTACCTCCAGCTGCTGCATCAATATTAACTCTAATCGCATGATTGAATCCTTTATAGAATGATTGCACCAAATCCCATGTAGGAATCAATTGAGGCGGGCATTGTTTCTGAAGGTCTTTGAATCTTTCCCAACACTCAAAGAATGTTTCATCATCTCTTTGAAAGAAAGAGTTAATCTCATTCCTAATCCTCATCATCTTTGCAGATGGCAAGTATTTATTAAAGGCTATATAGAGCTCTTGCCAAGTGTTGATGGAGTTGGGTGGTAAGCTTGTAAACCATCTCTTTGCTCTTTCCATAGGAGAAAATGGAAAGAGGATCAACCGAATTGCATCAGGCTGTACTCCATTCATCTTAAAAGTAAAGCAATACTCCAAAAATCGTGACATATGACCAAATAGATCTTCATGTGACAAGCCGTGAAATGGTGAATTCTGAATCATCTGTATCATTGCCGGCTTAATTTCGAAGTCATTAGCTACAACCCCCAGTCTTACAATTGGTGTTTGGTCACCTTGCACATTAGGACTCACAAAATCTCGCATTGTTCTTTGGCCCATAGGAGGTTTCTCTCTTTCATTGTCCCTTCTGTTCATATTGTTTTTTTGCCTTTTCTTCTGACGAACTGTCTTTTCTGGCTCCAAATCAAGTGGTATCAACGAAAATCCTTGTTTGCTTGCACTCCGTGTGATGTGCATACACTAAAAAAAATTCCTGCAATACCACAATTAAAAATAGAATTAAAATAACATCTAAATCAAGCAACACAATTTTTCTTAACAATATCAATTTTATCAAAATTCCCCGACAACGGCGCCAAAAACTTGACGTGCTATTTTCTGCAAGCGTACAAAGTCGTGTCAAGTAGCAAATTAAGATATCATCCCACAGAGAATTTTTAAAACTAACTATTGAAATACTCAATATGTTGTTTGTTTAGACACTGAAATCAAGTTTTGAAATAAAATTACTAATCAAATAAAAAAAAACTGAATTCTATCAAATGTAAAAACTAGGATTCTTATTCTCAATTTTGACCATTTATTAAGATTTATTAACCAACAAGGTCTACGCTAACTCTAATCCATCTTGAAGGGATCTTAAAAACCATAGATCTTCCTCTCAGATAGTACCTATGATTAATTCATAATTAATTAACACTAAGTTTGACGGCTCTCACCAACCTAATGTCTTTTAACTCCAATTTTAATGCACTACCTTTTAATTAATGTTAACCACTTAAATGTCTCTCAACTAATTAAGCTATTAACAGGTTATTACCTAATTCTACAGAACCTATCTCTCAATCAAGTTCTATAGTGTTGATTCAATCTTAGGGTGATCAAACCTAAAATGACATTAAGCACAACAATAACCAATGGATCAAAGCTAACAACCTACATGAATCACAATAAGCACATGGTCAAATTGGAATAAGAATCCTAAAAAGGATTTAGCCACTCATATTAAAAATAAAAGACAAAGATAAAGAAATGAAGAAAACAAATCCAAATATCATGAATAATCAGAAAAGTTAAAATTTATCATTCCCTTCAATCAGAAAATTCGGTTTAGCCATTCATGATAACACACATGGCTATTGGAATTCTTCTAAGAGAATTTCTAAAAACTAAAGAAAGAAAAAAATAATGTGAATCACCAAGTCTCCCAAAAGAAAGGGTCGGCGTTTTTTTCTTTTCTTCCAGGGTTTTCCTTTTCGTATCCAAGCCTTGCCAAAGTCCAAAAGTGGTTGGACTTTTTCTTATTTACAATTCTACTCCAAGTCAAACTCCTTTTTCCTTCTTTGTTTTCTTTTGTTTTTTGTCTTCTTTTGTTGCCTCAAGACTCTCACTCGTAAGAAGTCTCCGCCAAATTGTCCAAGTCAACTTCTAATGCCAAGACTTGGTATTTTCTCTCTCTTTGCTTCTTCATTGTGGTTTTTCTTCTTTTCTTTTGGTAATTTCTGCTCTGGGTTAATATTTTCCACTACTACAACAAAAACATAACAAACATCAAATAATGTTCCTTAAAATCACAATAATAATGAGAAAATATTAACAATAAAAATGACATTTTAACCCCTATCAGATGTGTACAACAGCAATAGTGTCATGGATACTTCCTCATCATCTGAAAAACTTGGGTCTATTTGGTCGTAAGCCTTGAACAATGCATAATAGGTGGTTTCACCTATATCACCTTGGGGTTTCAGGTACTTAGTTATGGCAAAAGGACCATTGGGTGCTTGAAATTTAGCATATTCACTTTCATAGTCTCTCATTTTGACACCCATGATGTGTGTAAACTCCCTTTTACCAAATTTCACCTTCTTACTCGTAAAATTGAAAAAGATGCTATTATCCAACATAGACTCCTCGTTTGGCTTAAGTTGCCGCAACAACATGCCGTGGATTACCTGTTTGCACTAGAATGTATGCTCATGGTCAAGAGCTATTTCAGCAAGGCAACTCTCCTTTCTGTGTATCTGTTAGTTCGGTCCTGATCCTCTTCATATTGACCTCATAATAGCAGTATTGAAAAATCTAGGCGTTGAAAAAATCACACTGAACGACCAATTGATCCTTCAAAGGGTCCTGCACGAAATAAAGCAAATCTATATTGTTATTGATGTAACAATTAAATGCTCAACATAGTACTCGACATTAATGATACTCGATATAAGTTGAGTAAGTGCTCAATAAGTGTTCGACATAGTACTCGACAAGTGAAGACACAGTGCTTGACATGGTACTCAATCTCAACTAAGTGCTCGATAATTGATCAAGCACATGCTTGACAAGTGTTCATCATTTTTTCGTACTTGATTGTTTTGAGAATCTACTTGATATGGTGCTCGAAATAAGATGAAAATTTTTTGACTATTTTTTGACATATGCTCGACCAATTTCACATGCAACCCAGTTCATAGATAAGCCAAAAACACTCTTAGATGTATGATGTGTATAATTTTAATGTGTTTGAACCTATCGCAATTGCGATTATATCAAAAAAACACACAAAATCCTATCGCAATCATATTTCTGCTAAAATCCATAATCAACATGCAGGTTAATCAGTAAACAAATCATCACTTATGTATGTTAGGTTTATACCCACCACTTTAGCAAAAAATCGATGAAAATTTCTAGGAGAATTTCCATTGATGTTGTTCCCGTCTATCGGCTTTCGAGTTTTCTTCTCTATAGCAGCGGACTTTTAGCTTGAATACACCGTAGCTCCTCGTGTTCGTTCTATTGATTCGAACGATAGATGAAAATAGATTCCGTGAATGGGGATGTTGAATCGATGAAGAATAAAGAATGAGAGACAAGAAATTCTAATCATTACTTGAAGGACACAATGTGAAGAAAAGAAACTTGAAACGATATTTTTGGTGCGACAGTTCTTATCTTTTGTACGGAGGGGCAGTTAGGTCTTTTCACAGGATCAAACTACCTTGGCCTGCTATTTTGGCAAGAAAGTTTTAGTAGGTGCTATATTTCAACTATGCAATTGGAAAGGTGATATTTTTGCTAATTTCCCTAGATTTTCATCATCTATTTAGCCTGTAAGTGTTGACCATTGAAAATAAATTGCCTATGTATATTACCAAATTGACTCCAAACTTGCATGTGAGTAAAGAATCATCCATTACTGTGGTATGGGTAGAGTTGTTGAAGTTACCTCTGTTTTTATAATAAGTTTTGTTTTCCACTTATTCTCAGATAGGCCAGCCTTTGCATATGGATGTTGCAATTTCTTATTTGAAATGTCCCATTGTTGTTCGTTTTCAAATTACAGTTAATTTTCTTAAGTCATTGATGAAGTTGGTATGTGATGAGTCTAAAGGCCAAACCGAACTACCTAACTAGAATATCTACAAAACCGAAAGAGTCAGATAGTGTCCAAGTTGAGGTCCTAGGAAACCACTCCAACGTCCAAGTCAGTATTGCAATAAGGATGATTTAGAGATAGAAAGGCTAAAAAGTCCTTTACCATACCTGTGCTATGAATACTTTTACTTCTTCACTGGATGCACTTCATCATTAGCCTTTTAATCATGGCTGCAGTCGCACACCATTGTTGATTTGTTTTTGGGTTCCAACAGCGATGGCACAGATTCATTGACTTCTATGTCAGTCTTTACTCCACAAGGCACATTAACTTCTAAAAACATTCCCCATGAGCATGTGGATTGGGTGACCAGTGTGGCAGCCGCAGACTTCACACATCAACCCGCGCCACCACTAGAGTGTTACACTTGCAATTCCATTTATTGGTAAGCTAGTGCAGTGGTGGACTCCACGTGTCCACCACGTCATCAATAGTTTCACGCGCCTGCCACGTCATGCAAGGGGTATTATACCCTATATCACTAGTCTAGCTCGTAGTCCAGAAAGTTGATTCAATGACTTTGTTGCCCTAGGCTTGAACTATACTTCCGAACTGGTAATCGAATTAACCTTCCGGACTGGTAACTTGTTAGTTACCAGTATTGACAATGATTCTCAACCATGCCGAACTACTATCGACCTTTTACAACTGGCTATTGTGGACCTAGATGAACCGCGCTTTATTCCTTGGCGTACCTTATACACTTCAAACTAGCATAGCAAGCATGCTTGCGCATTTCATGCTAATCCCTTCCCGAGGCGACTTTTTATCTTCTCTCTCGCAATGGTATTGCACGGTTCATTGCTCGAGGCGTCTTTTCAACCATCTACTCTCATTTTTTTGTCTTTCTTATTTTTTTCTATAAATAGCCCAAAGCCTTCTTCCCCTCTTCTTTTACTTTACCTCTTCTGCTTTTTCTTTAGGGTTTCTAGCAGCGCCAACGCATAGCATCACTTTGCCTCATCTCTAGCACTTTTTCGTCCCTTTTTGCCTTTTGAGTTCGCCGCCACATCTCTTGATCCTCTGTCTTTTCGACATATTTCTCCAGCATCATTTTTTATTCTTCCTCCAAGTTTTTTCATTCCTTCTTTCTTCTTGACAGTACTCTTATTCTAATCATTCCATCAACCATCACCTATTTAGGATTTTTCTATATAACCCTTGTAGGTTGTATTTACATCTTCGCTTTTTTCGAGCTTAAACTGCAAGCTTCTCCTTTTCGTAACTCCAATAAGTTATTAGCAAAAACTCTTATTTTTGTCATCATGCCGAAGTCGGAGATCAACATCTACAAGTCTATCCTCTCCCAAGACTTTTTGGCCGAATTGGTGAAAGAATATCACATAAATGCCTCAATCCTTTTAAGGTTACCATCGAATTCCCATGTGGAATTTATCTCCTCTCTCTTATTCCTCTACCCTCTTTCTTTCTCATTCTCTCCACTATTATTTTCCCTCTCATTTCTCTCCACTATTATTTTCTCTCTCATCATTTTCTCACTCCTCTTTCTCGCACATCATTTTTCTCACTCCACTTTCTCACACATCATTTTTCTCACTCTACTTTTTCACTTTACTTTATCTCTCATCACTTAATAATGTTTATTTCTCTCTCTTCCCTCACCACTTTACTTCTCTTTTATAATTTTTCTCACTCTACTTTCTCTCTCGTTATTTTCTCACTCCAATTTCTCTCTCATCATTTTATAATACTTCTTTCTACCTCTTCTCTCTTACTCATTTTTCTCTCTCATCATTTTCTTACTTCTCTTTCTCTTTCTTCTCACTCACTGCTCTTTATTTCTCATCTCTTGCTACTGTTACTTCCTATCTCATTATTTTTCTCACCCCATTTTCTTTCTCTTTCATTTCACTTGTCTTGTTCTCTCATATCTATCTATTGTTACTTTTTCTCTCATCATTTTTCTCACTCCGCTTTCTCTCTCTTTCTTTTCATTTGTCTTTTTCTCTCACATCTATATATTGTTACTTTTTCTCTCATCATTTTTGTTGCTCTACTTTCTCTCTCACTAATTTTCTTACTCTACTTTGTCTCTCTTCTCTCTCACCTCTTTTTCTCTCATCCATCTGTACTGTTACTTTCTCTCATTATTTTTTTCACTTTATTTTCTCTCTCATCAATTTATAATTTCTTTTCTCTTCCCTCTCACTCATTTTCTTCTCTCTCTTCCCACTCTCTTTGCTTTCTCTCTCATCCCTCTCTATTATTACTTTTTCTTTCATCAGTTTTTCTCACTCTCTTTTCTCTCTCATCATTTTATGATATTTCCCTCTTTCCTCTCTCTCTTCCTATTCACTTCTCTTTCTCTCTCATTCTTCTTTACTTTTACTTTCTCTCTTCTTTCTCTTATCACTTTATAATGGTATTTTTATAATATATTTATTAATGAGGGTAAGAATGAAATTTTGACTGATTATTATTCCCATAATTAAATTCAACCAAATATCATCATTCATATTAATACCTATTGTAAGGTTTGAACCAAATAAACAATGCAATAAGTATTCCTATTATAATTGAGATTTCAATAAATCTCACTGTGATTTTTATTAAATAATTCGAACTAAGCGCTACCTAATTCTGTAAAAATGAGCATCGCCAACCTCAATACACTGATGTAGAGTCCATCATAGTTGCCGTTATTTTATTTCCTTATTTCTCCATTCTTCAAATGAAGAAGAGCTTTTAGCTTGACACTTGATCCAATTCTTAATGAGCAGATGTCAAAATGAGAAACACAATCCTTTGTTTGGTCGTTGATATCAGTTTTTTCCTTGGAAACTTTCCTAACTATTGGCTACCTTCTCAGAAGTCCCACTCTTAACTCCACAATAATTGGATAGTTGAGATGATTTTCCAACTATTGATAACCAAAAGAAGAGGTGTTCAAATTCAATAAATAAGAGTTCCCTTCATTTCCATACTTTGCTTTTCCCAAATGAATTCCTCTTATATTTAAAGATTTCCCTTTGGGATCAAACCTAGTATATTAGAAAGGAATATCCTTCTAAAATTTTTCTAAGCACCATGAACCTTCAATTTTTTTCATTTGAAATAAAAATATTTGGAGAAAATAATTTTAAAGAAATAACCTAAAAGGAAAGAAAAAGCTCACACCTCCTTCTCAAGCTACTTTTTACGGTTTGATACTAGAGAAACAAAATAATATGTAATAGATTTTTAAGATATTATGAATGAAATCAATTAAAATAAAATTTCAAGAAATGATCATATGCGAATAAAATTGTACAAATATACACTTTATAATATATAAATGCGTATGAGTATTTATTATATATTAAATGTATGAATAATAATCGTATATGACTTCTAATTGTAAGTTTTAAGGAATCCGAAGAACAATTGATCATATGAAGTACGTTACTATTGAAGCTTTTGAAAATTTTAAAATTATGGGAAAAAATTAATGTGCAAATTTTAAGTTTGTAAAATATTTAGAATTAAATAATGAAAAAATAGATAATAACAAATTAGCAATTAGAATTGAAATAATATAAAGTGATGGAGTTTTAATTTGAGTGAATAAACATATTTTGGGATGTAATTGAAAGTAATTATATTTATAGATAAAATTGCAATAAAATTTTAGCTTGAAGGATGTAATAGTAATAAGTTTAATTGTTGGCCAAACAAAACTACTAGACATTTGGTTTGGGCTGCTTTTTCTTTTCTTTTTTTTTTTTTTGGGGGGGGGGGGGTGGGGGAATTTATATTAAGAACATATTATGAAGTGGAATTATTAAGAAGGATGTAATTTTATTTAATTTATTATTAAGGGCACATAAATAAATTCAATATTTTATAAATTAAAAAAATACTAATTCACCCTTCCTTTACCTTATTGTCTTTTTCTTTCCTTTATTAAAACTCTAATTAAATTTTCATCAATTTTACATAAATAGCTTACTTTAAACTCTATTGAACTATCATCTAGGGCTTTCATGCAACAAACAACCACATCAACTGGAATGCAAATTTGGTTACCAAATTATCCTGAAGGTGCGTGCCTTTGGTTCTTCATTAAAATTAGAATTGTTTTAAAGTTAGAGAATTTTTTTGTTATTATATTTAATTAAATTTTATGATTTTTCTTTTATTCCATTTTATTTATAATATCTCTTTTATCATTTTAAACTAAAAACAGTATACAAAATATATTTAATTTTAAATCAATTCCAATTCTAATTACAAATTAGACGGAGCTTGAGTAAATTAATCTACTTATTATGTCAAAAAAGTTTTAGTACAATTCCATCCGAAGAAAAAGTCTCGCTTGTGCAGTCAGAATTTGGAACTTTCCTCTTTATATGATGATAGTAGCACATTTTTGAATAACTCCATGCTGCTAAGAAAATAAGGGAGAGCAAATCAGAGCACTCCAATTTTTTTTTTTTAAATTGACTAAGGAACCTGCAGCCGCTACCAATGATGCGCACTGGGTAAACCCCGCCCCTGTGTAATAGCCTGTAAACCACACAGGAGATGTAAACCGCATTAGACACTCCAATTTTTATTAATTTGGCCTTTTGTATGTGTTTTCACATCGAACCACCAACAATATTTAACCGTTTTGGCAACTCTTTAAAGATGCTATTACTTTTGTTTTTAAGAGAAAGTCCCTCTTTTGAAGGCGAAACTCCTCCACCTGTACCAGAGACCCCTTAGCCAGATAGATGTAAATCGAGGGATGTGCACATTTAAAGATGCTATTACTAGATGGGTAACAAATGGGTTTTCATGAAAGGGTTTTAAAGATGTTATTGCTCTATGTGTTTGAAAAAGAGAAGGAGTGGATAATTTGGCTATTTTTGGATTGTGATTTATTTGAAAATTTTTATATTGAGATGTGTGGAAATTTTAGTGGAAATTTTTTAATGACAAAAATATTTTAGAGGAAAAATAAAAAGTGTATTGGAAGGAAAAAAAATTTAAATTATGTGAGAAGAATTTGGGATAGAAATTGTGAATTTTAAATATAAATTTTGAAATGAGATAAAAATGTATTTGTATGTTTTGTTTTTGTTTGAAAAAACTTAACTCTTTGTAAATGAACACAATCCAAACAAATTTTTTATGAATATTAAAATTATCTTTTATTTTAACAATAAATTTAATAAAATTTCATCCCTTCTAATAATTTTGTTTTCTGTGATGCCCTCAAACCAAATTTTCTCTCTTCTTTTTTTTTTTTTTTGGAAATATGGGCTTTTTTTTGGGCCATCTTTTGGATATGTGTCAAGAACTAAGTCCAAAAGGGTGAATTTGGGCTGGAAGCAGATGTGCACGGCCGAAATGGAAATAAGAAGAACAAGGATGACGTCATTCCATTTAAAGAAGGGGGCAAAAACAAAAAAGGAAGAAACAGATAGGATTCGAAGGAACCGTTATGATCCAATGGTCACGAATGAGTCTTGAAGCTAAAGATAGGAAGCTATAAATAGTAGACTGAGCTAAAGAAGGAGCATGTGTGTAGTGTGATCATTTTTCTTCCCAAATTTCTAATTTCCTACCCTAAGTTCTTCCTTTTTCTGTATTTCTTTCCTCCCCAATCTAAACTCTAATTCTTCTTTGTGACAATTTGGTATCCGAGCTTGCAAGCCTTGGACCAAAATCATTGGTTGAATCCACCAAATTTAGAACATTGGAGGACCAGATGAAGAAGCAAAAAGTATCCCAACTGAGAATTCAAGAATTATTGGAAGGACTACTAAAAACTCAACAAGCTCTGGATACAAAAATCAAGGCCAATGATAAGAAGAATGAGGACAAGATATCTAGTATGGAAGCTAAGATATTGGCACTAATGAAGATGGTGTATAACAAGGAGAAAGAAGGAGAGTTAGAAAGTGGGCAAAATGTTGATAAAACTCCTTTGCTTCCAACTCTAATTTAGAAGGGCAAGGAGGAGGTGGAATCAAGTTTGTGGTTCGATTAAGGGCCTAGGAGTTGGTGGACTACTCACCTCAAGATTGAATTACCTATGTTCAGTGGGGAAGCAACTAGGAAGTGGCTGAGGAAGTACCAAAAATATGCCATCATATATTAGATTCCTGATTCCCAAAGGATGAATATGGTGGAGATGCACTTGGAGGGGAAGGCAAAAATCTAGTATCAAAGTACTAAGCTAGCAAAATGCCATATCACTTGGGATGAATTCTCAAATGGGGCTAATAGCAAAGGGGGAATCAAGTATACAGAGAAAAAAGAGGACTTGGGAGACTTCAGGAAGATAACACCACAGGAGATCCAATTGGTAATTCTTATTTTGACAAAGCTTTAAGTGATCTTGGTGGTAATATTAATTGATGCCTTATTCTAATTTTAAGAAACTTGGATTAGGAAAAGTCAAAGGCACCACTATTTCTCTTCAATTAGCAGATCAATCAATAAAATATCCAAAAGTTTGTGGTGGAGGACGTGTTGATCAAGGTTGACAAGTTTATTTTTCTACAAACTTTATTGTGTTAGAAATGGAGGAAGACTTTGAAGTACTAATTATTTTAGGCCGCCATTCCTAGCCAGCTGGAAGCGCGCTAATTGATGTACAACAAGGAAAGTTAATTCTTAGAGTGCAAATGGAGCAAGTCACCTTCAATGAGTTCACCGCAATGAAATGTACTTCTGATCGCCGTGATTGCTCGCAAATTAAAATGATGGACGAAATTGTCAAAATTTGTATTACATGCCATGACCGATGATCCAATTGAGAAGTGTATGGTTCGATCATTGAGAGAAAGTACCAAAAATGAGAAAGTAAGGGATGTAGTGAGATTATTAGAGGCAAATCCACCTTATCCAAGATGGAGAACACCAAGGTATGAAGAATTGGGGTCAAATACAAAGAAACCAAGCCATCAATTGAAGAACCACCAACTCTTGAACTTAAACCTCTTTCTTTCTCATTTAAAATATGCTTTCCTTGATGGTACAAAACTTCGAATTATTTCTTCTTCTTTGTGGTGTGATGGAGGAAAAGTGTTAAGAGTGCTAAAAGAGCACAAAAGTGCATTTGGGTGGACCATTGTAGATATCAAAGGAATTAGCCCTTCAATTTGTATGTACAAGATTCTAATGAAGGAGCAATACAACCCGGTCATCCAACTACAAAGGAGGCTTAATCAAAAAATGCAAGAAGTAGTGAAAGCGAGGTGATCAAGCTTCTCGATGTAGGTATTTTATATCCAATTTCTTATAGTGATTGGGTAAGTCTTGTGCAAGTGGTGCCTAGGAAAGGAGGTATGACTGTTTTAACTAATGAAACTAATTAATTAATTCCTACTAGAACAGTCATAAGTTAGCGTGTTTGTATTGACTATAGAAAATTAAATGATGCCACCCATAAAGATCACTTTCCTTTGCCTTTTATTGATCAAATGTTAGAAAAACTTGCAAGATACGCATTTTACGACTTTCTAGATGGATATTCAGGGTATAATCAAATACCTATTGCACCCGATGACCAAGAAAAGACAACTTTCACATGTCCCCATGGTACTTTAGCAAATAGGAGAATCTCTTTTGGTCTTTGTAATGCATTTGCTACTTTTCAAAGATGCATGATGGCTATTTCTTTCGATATGATAGAGAAACATATTGAAATTTTCATGGATGATTTTTACAGTATTTGGTGTTTGGCGTGAACCCTTGGATAACTTGTTCCAAAACTCACTACACAAGTTGTGCCCCTTGGATCAACCCAACCAAATCTTTCCTTGGAGATGGTATGTTCCTTGAAGGTGGAATAGGTCCTCAACCTAGATAACCTGTACCTAGAAACCTTGGAATCAAATGAATGGATGGAATCCAAT
Organism: Gynochthodes officinalis; assembly: GCA_020080225.1. Lineage (NCBI taxonomy): Eukaryota > Viridiplantae > Streptophyta > Magnoliopsida > Gentianales > Rubiaceae > Gynochthodes > Gynochthodes officinalis. The sequence continues at coordinate 28,141,694 of CM034625.1, read as the reverse complement.
TTCCTAGGGAACAACTCTAGGAAATTAAGAACAACAAACACACAAATTCGAATTTGTGTAATTTGCAAGTAATTACGTAAACTAGAGAGCAATTCTCTCAAGCTTGTAATGTCAAGAACCAAATTTTCATTTCATCAAATCTGCTTCTTCAAGATGGCCGACGGCCACTATATGGATACAAGGTAGGGTTTACAAAATTAGGGTTGCTCAAGCTAAGGTTTCTCTTTAGGGCCAAATGGGCTACATAACTCTTTGGGTCACATAACTCAAATTGCCATAACTAAGCCCAATGATCCTAATGGGTTCTAGGAAAATAGTTGTCAAGCCAAACCCATTATGGCCACAAATTGGAATTTGGCTCCAAAATTCTAATTAACAAGATCTAATTACACTTAGTAAATTAATAAATACGGTTCTATCAATCATGTTCTAGCCCTTGTCATCATGCTTCGAGTTCAAAGTCTCTTCAATGCTTGTTGGATTCATATTAGTGTTTCTTTTGATTCATGCCTAAATAACTTGGATTTGGTGTTACAAAGATGTGAAGAGACTAACCTTGTTTTAAATTGGGAAAAGCGTCACTTTATGCTGCAGGAAGGTATTTTTTTGGGCCATAAAATCTCTAAATAAGGTATTGAGGTGGATCGAGCTAAAATTGAAGTTATTTCTACCTTGCCGCCTCCTACTTCTGTGAAGCTACTTCGTGGATTTTTATGACATGTAAGATTTTATAGGAGTTTTATCAAATATTTCTCGAAAATTGCAAGGCTATTGACTAAACTACTTGAGAAGGATGCTAAATTTGATTTTGATTCTAATTGTTTGTGCATTTGACATCTTGAAACAGAAATTAATTTCAGCCCTGATGATGACTGTGCTTGATTGGGAGAAGCCTTTTGAACTCATGTGTGATGCACGTGATCAAGCTATTGAGCCGTGCTTGGAAAAAGAGAGAATTGATTTTTTCGAGCAATTTACTATGCTAGCCAAACCTTGAATGGAGCACAATTGAATTATGCTACGACTAAAAAGAACTTTTGGCATGGTGTTTGCTTTTGATAAATTCCGTCCCTATTTGATTGGCTCTAAAGTAATTGTTTATATTGATCATGCAACCTTGAAATTCTTATTGGCAAAGAAAATGCAAAACCGAGACTCATTCAATGGATTTTACTGCTTCAAGAGTTTGATTTAGAGATTAAAGATAAAAAGGAACCAAAATCTTGTGGTGACCATCTCTTGAGATTGCCAAATGCTCCCAGTGACGAGGTACTCATTTTGGAGAGTTTTCCCGATGAAGCACTTTTTTCTTTCAAAATTGTACTTCCATGGTATGCTGATCTTGTAAATTACTTGGTAAGTGGTATTCTTCCACTTAATTTGACTTATTAACAAAGCAAAATTTTCTTTGATGCTAAACATTACTTTTAGGACGACCCGTACTTATTCAAGCTATGTGCTGACTGTATTATCAGACGTTGTGTTTCTAATGATGAGATTCCTAGTATTCTTTTTCATTGCCATGATAGACTGGCTGGTGGTCACTTTGGTGCTAGTAAAACTGCTGCTAAGATCTTACAATATGGTTTTTATTGACCTACTCTTTTTAAAGTTGCATACACTTATGTTTCTCGATGTGATAGATGCTAAAGAACTAGAAATATATCTAGAAGACATGAGATGACCCTTAATCATATTATGATATGTGAGTTATTTGATGTTTGGGGTATTGACTTCATGGGTCCATTTCCACCTTCTTTCAGTAATTTTTATATTTTGGTTGTTTGTGAGTATGTGCCTAAATGGGTAGAACCTGTAGCTTTGCAGTCTAATAATGCTAGGGTTGTTTGCAATTTCTTGAAAAAATACATCTTTACCAAGTTTGGTAACCCTAAAGCAATTATAAGTGATCAAGGTACTCATTTCATAAATAAGCAATTCATGTCACTTTTGCAAAATTATGAGAAATTGGACTGTTAAGGCCCATAAATTTTATGTAACCACAACTAAATGTATAGGTAAAAACGAATACATAAATTGCACAACTTAATGTATACATCAAAGGATTGTATATTTACAAAACTAACTATATACATTAAAAAGAATTCATATTATCAAACTAATGTATATTTACACAAACAAAATGTATATATCAAAAAGATTGTATATTTACACAATGAATGTCTCATAAATAACCCTTTTCATCGGGGTATATGTCTGGCTTGTGTACTCTTTTCTCCTAACCTAGTATCATCCTCACTTGCATGCATGAATAATGCAACTGCCATCCGTTTACGGGCATCCATTGCATTGTTGAGTGTAATCGTATCAAGTGACACCCCGTGTATAATGAATTTAGCCCACTTGCATACGAAAACACCACAATCTCTAGTTTTGAAAAAACCGAATCATTACATAGTTAGTCATTGCAACAAGTATGTGATTATAAAAAGTTAGAGTAACTTGGATACTAACCCTTTTTCTTAATGCACCATATTTTCCTCGATAACCACTTGCCAGTTGTCCTTACTTGGTTTTTCTTTGGCAAAGTGTAGGTAAAATTCACATGCCTAGAGTATCTTAGGCATTGTTCTAACAAAGTAGTCTAATTTTGGCCCTTACCCCATTGATCCATTGGATTATACACATGGAATGTTTGTTTATAAATATCGATCTTCACCAACATCTAATGGTTTTTATCTATATTACAGGGGAATAAAACAAAGTCTACTCCACAGCAGTCAACTTCGTATGGGCAGGAACCAACAAACTATTTCATAGCTAGATCATTGTATGTTGGATCTCGATTGGTTGCATCTAACTACTTTATACCAACCTGTCAGCAAAACAGGTAACAACATAGGTTAGAGTAATGACAGAATATATTTCGTCATAATGCTCAACACATACTCAACACTTGCTCAATGCATTATCGACATAGTGCATGATAATGGAATTACACATACAAAACATGTGCTCGACACATGATCGACACAACTCGACATATGCTTGACACAACTAGACATATGAACACAACACAAAAGACACATGAGTGACACCTGCTCGACACCTGATCAAGCGTATAATCATATGAAATGAAAAATTCAACATAACTTACATCAAAATAGGTCTCTATAATTGATATATCTTTGTGGCCCATAACACCAGTTCTCCTTCGCAACATGGACGTATACAAATCAAGATGCTGCAAACATTAAAGCATGTTTGGTTATGAGATAATTATGTGTAATAATTCACAAAAGGAAAAAAGAATGAAAGTGTTACCTGACTTGTGAGGCAATAATTTTTCTTGGACAATGTATTGACCATATCGGAATCAAGTGAAAAAAGTGGCGTCCGCAAAAATTGACGAGTTTTCTTCTTTCTTGGCCACTTATTTATTTCTTTAGCATTTTCAAGCCCTGACTCAACATCCTGGATACTCTAGCTAATGCTAGTAATCAAGAGAAGGTCCCAAGTTGAGACCCCCAGTTACTTCATCTTCAGCAGCGCTCTTCTCCTTTTGTTTGATAGGTGGTGATAGAGCACTCTCAAATGGTATGATGAGAATGGACCGAGTAGTGTGTTCATCAGTAATTTGATGAACAATAACCATTACTGATGAGAATCAAATATTCATAAACTTAGATATATGTTTTTCACGCTTTTGCATAGATTTCATTGAGATATGCCATGTTTACTAGAGAAATTACATTATATTTGTGATTTTCACCTTTTATTTATTTTGTAGGAAAAAGGGGTTGAAAAACAATTATCTTCTGAGCTCATAACTTTTGATGCAAATGTCCAAATGAGATGATTCAAGATGCTATGGAAAGATGAGAAAGAGAGCAAAACTTTCATGAAGGAAGTTTTCCCAAATTCTAGAAGCAAATGGACCAAAACTGACAAAATCAGAACAAGGCGCAAACAAGGAAGTCCAAACCCGAAGGTTTGGACGCCACAAGTTAAAACAACCGCCGCGGCGCTTAGCTTCAAAACAAGAGACCGCCACGGCGGTTCGCAACGATCACGCGGCGGTCCTCTGCGGCCAAAATGAAATTATGCATTTTGCTCCCTAATGTTTTGGAAGCTTCACAAGTGTTCCCCAACGCCCCTATGGCTATAAATACCCCATTTTCTGCAGATACAAGGCATGTAATATTTGGCTAGGGTTAGTTTTTGTTTATTTGCACATTTTGCCCAATCTTGAGGGGATTTTCCAAGAGGCTAGGGTTTGGTATTTTGTGGCTCTTCAACACTTCAATCTTTGGATTTGCTTTGGCTTGTTAAGAGTGGAATTTGTTGGATTCACCAATCTTTTAATTAAGGGAAGTATTTCTTACAAATTTCTTATGCTTTCAATGGTTAAATTCCCTTGTGATTGTTGGTTGTTTGAAGCCATGAGAGGCTAAATTATCTTGGGTGATTCTTGGTGTTTGATGTATGGATTAGGTATATTTTGATTCCTTGTGGGTTGTAGAGTGATGGGCTTGCATTAATTGAAGTCTTCCTACTTGTATTTAATGAATTGATATGCATTGAAGGGTGGCCACATTTAGTGTGTGTTCTTGGTGTTTGTGTGTGTTTTAGAATATACATGAACTTAGACCAAAAGTAGGAAGAACTACCTAGCATTCTCTAAATTTAGGTGTTTGAGACAAGAAACAACTACCATATGAATCTAATTGTGCACTAAAATTGTGTGGAAGCCATAGGTTTTAGTGTGCAAAGGTAGAAGTGAGACCGAAAGGAGATCTTCTATTCTTTAATTCCATTGAGACCGAAAGGAGATGTGGAGTGAAAAATAGGTGGTTTTCTTAGATTAAACACTTGAACTAGGGAATGTGAAGTAGTTGGCTAAAACATCTAGGGCTAGAATTGTGCATTAGAGTTGTGTGGAAGCCATAGGCGCTAATGTGCTCTAGGTGGGGATGAGACCGAAAGGAGATTCCTCATTCTATAATTTCAATGAGACCGAAAGGAGATTTGGAGTGAACGGATGTAGCCACTTAGTTAAGATGCCCTACACTCGGTTGCCCTTTAGGAGTCAAAGTAACCAACCCTTGCATTGAACCCAAGGATCACCCTCCTTCCTCATTTGTGTATTTCTCTCTTTGTTTAAGTTGAGTTCTTCAACTTAACATTTAGATTTAATATTCTCTTTTATGTGCATACTTTTATTCATGCTTCATAACTAAATATCACTCTTTACATCAATCTTTAGCAAATAATTAGTCGCACTTAAATTTGTGTTTTGTCCCCTTCCCTGTGGAAAATGATCCCTATACTTTACTACAATTGATTAAGTGAGGTTTAGGTGTAAATTTGTTTGAGCATAAGCTATATTTTGACGCACTTTTGCACACACCGATTTCGCCACCAAATTTTGGCGCTGTTTGGGAAGGGCAACTAAACTAAGCTTTTAAGTGTGCTAATTGTTTGTTGGTTTTTGTGTTTGTGTATATATTTTGAAAAGATTTGTTTGGTTTATATTTATTTTTGTTTTTAGATTTATTTTTTTGTCTCTTTTTGGTAGGTACATAATTTCTTATTTTGTGGTGCATGCCCCGCACTCGATCTCAAGGAAGTGTGGAATTCACTATTGATTTGGAACTTGAGAATAATTTGAGAAGAGAACGTAGAAGGGTGGAACCAAACATAATGGCCGAACAAGGACAACAACCAGGAGGAAGATTGTTTGGGGAATTCTTTGAGCCAAGATTTAACAACCGTGTGGGTGTTTGCCCGGTTGAAGCCGAAAGCTACCAAATTCCACCCCAACTCATAAGTTTAATTCAGCAAGGGGCAATATTTCAAGGGTTAGAGAATGAGGACCCCAACGCACACATAAAGGCATTCCTCACCCTATGCAACACATTCAAGCTGAATAATGTGCCCCAAGATTCCATCCGGCGTATTCTCTTTCCATTCTCTCTACGTAGCCATGCCATGTCATGGTATGATGCCATTGGTGGTGAACAAATTGCTTCTTTTGAGGAGTTATGCAAAAAGTTTATCACAAAATACTTTCCTCCTTCAAAGATGGACCGGTTGAGGATGGCTATCCACCAATTTAGACAATATGATGGAGAGAGTTTTGGTGAAGCTTGGGAGAGGTTCCAAGAAATGTTGAGAAGGTGCCCGAACCACATGATGGAGGAAGGGTACGAATTGCAGTTGTTTTACAATGGGCTTACAGTGGAATCAAGAGCAATGTGAATGCTAGCGCCGGGGTTCTTTGAAAGATAAGTCGGTCGGGCGCTCGATTTATTTCACAGATAGCAGACAGTGGGTGCTCAGGGCCAAGCACAAGAGATTTGCCACAAAAAAGACAGGGGGGTTTCCTAGAAACGGATGTCGGCACGAACATTGGTGCACAACAGGCTGCATTAACAAGCAAGATTAGTTCAATGGAGGCAAAGATGAATGTCCAAAGTTGTTAATGTGTGGCCTTGCCAAGGAGATCATCACATAGATCACAGGTGACTTGCTCAGACCGAACCCGTTAACTACATGAAAATTTTGGGCAACAAGGTAATTACAACCAAAATTGGGAAACAAAGGTAGTTATCAAACAGGAATCACGGTTGAGCAACCAAGGAGGCAATCAAAATTGGAGCAACCAAGGAAACCAAGGAAATCAAAGTTGGAAATTGGGCCATCATCATCTAATGCACCAAGGCAACCTGTGCTTTGGGAACCAAATGAATAATCTTACAGACAAGAAGCCGAGTTTTGAAGAACTAATGATAAAGAAGATGGAAGAAATGCAGCTTGGGATGAAAGAAATCCAGCTTGATGTGAGAACTTCCACAAATAAGACAGAAAAGACTTTAGAAGACCATTCCATGAGGTTGAACTTGCACGAGACCACGATGAGAAATATTGAGGTGAAGTTGGGGCAGCTAGCTAATGATATTCACCGGAGACCTATGGGTGCGCTTCCAAGTGACACCGAGGTCAATCTCAAGGGTAAGGAGCAATGCAAAGCGGTGACCCTTAGAAGTGGAAAGGAATTGGTGCAAGAAGGAAGTGAGGTTAAAGAGAATGGAATGGCTCAAGAAGAAGATGAGATGAAAATGGCAGCCCTAGAAGAAAGCCAAGAAAGTGAAGTTGCACCCAAAGGAGAGAAAAGAAACGGAGATCGGGACAAAGGAAGAAAAGGGCCGTCCAGCCCTTATAATTTTGAAGATTTACCACCACCACCACCTCCATTCCCACTTAGACCAAGGAAGAAGGCGGAAGGAAACAAGCACTTTGAGAGATTCATTGAGGTGATGAAAAAAATACATGTCAACATATCCTTGGTAGACTTGCTCACTAATATTCCCAAATACTCCAAGTTTCTTAAGGAGTTAATTTCAAACAAGGAGAAGCTAGAAGATGAAGGGGTGATTGCCCTAAGTGAAAAGTGCAGTTGTATAATACGCAAAGATTTGCTTATTCCAAGGAAGATGAAGGATCCGGGCAGCTGCACCATCCCATGTGATATAGGGGCAAGGCATTTTTCAAAAGCCTTGTGTGATTTAGGCTCGGGAGTGAGTTTAATGCCGCTTTCTATTGCTCAAAATATTGGCATGGGAGATGAGATGAAAGAGACTCACGTCACCCTTCAATTAGCAGATAAATCCTTGGTGAAACCAAATGGGATTCTTGAAGATGTTTTGGTGAAAGTGGACAAATTCATCTTTCCAGTGGATTTCATAGTTTTGGATATAGAGGAGGATGATGAGGTGCCCCTAATTTTTGGACGACCATTCCTAGCAACCGGAGATGCAATAATTGGGGTGAAAGACAAAACCATCACTTTCCGGGTCAATGGAGAAGAAGTGGTGTTTGATGTGAATTATGCAATGAAATACCCGAGGGGTAATCTGGACTGTTTCCGGGTGGATATAGTTGATGAATGTGTGGGTGAAACTCTAAAGGAAGGGTGGTGTCTTGACTCTCAAGCAATGGGGGTAGATAATCCTTCCAATGTGCCTCTTGAGTTTGATGAAGAGGATAGGAGAATAGATGGACAGTTGCGCGAGATGATTGAGAATTGTTATGTGGATGAGTCCATTTATGAGATAGTGGGGGAAGAACTTGAAGTGGTTGAAGTAGACCAAGTGTTGCCGGTGGCTAATAGTAATGATAAGTTGAAACCATCCGTTGATGAGCCGCCCAAACTTGAGTTGAAACCTTTGCCCCCGTATCTAAAATATGCATTCTTGGGAGAGCACGAAACATTGCCCGTAGTGATATCGTCATCCTTGGAACCTGAACAGGAGACAAAGCTTTTAGAAGTGTTAAGCAATTTCAAGGAGGCCATTGGGTGGACTATTGCGGATATTAAAGGTATAAGCCCTCGATTTGCATGCACAAAATTTTGTTGGAAGAGGATGCAAAACCTGTGAGGGAGAGACAAAGGAGGTTAAATCCAATGATGATGGAAGTTGTAAAGAAAGAAGTGGTCAAGTTGTTAGATTTTGGGATAATTTTTCCGATTTCGGATAGCCAATGGGTGAGCCCAGTCCAATGTGTTCCAAAAAAAGGTGGAATGACGGTAATCATGAATGAAGACCAAGAACTAATTGCCACAAGGATTGTGAATGCTTGGAGGGTTTGTATGGATTACCGAAAGCTCAACAAAGTCACAAGAAAGGACCATTTCCCCTTGCCATACTTGGATCAACTTCTTGACCGTTTGGCCGGATGTTTTTTCTATTGCTTTCTTGATGGTTATTCTGGATATAACCAAATTTCCATAACCCCAGAAGACCAAGAGAAGACTACCTTTACTTGTACTTTGGAACTTTTGCTTTTAAGAGGATGCCTTTCGGGTTATGCAATGCCCCGCCACCTTTCAAATGATGTATGACACTATTTTTTCCGATATGGTGGAAGATGTCATCGAGATCTTCATGGATGACTTTTCGCTTTTGGGATTCTTTCGATGTCCGCCTCAACAACCTCAAACGGTGCTAAAAAGGTGTGTTGACACAAACTTGGTGTTAAACTGGGAAAAATGCCAATTTATGGTGCAAGAGGGAATTGTGTTGGGCCACAAAATTTCATCTAAAGGCATGGAAGTTGACCAAGCAAAGATTGAAGTAATAGAGAAGTTGAGCCCTCCCACTTGACCGAGGAATTAGAAGCTTTCTTGGCCACGCAGGTTCTATAGAAGATTCATTAAGGACTTCTCCAAGGTAGCCAAGCCACTTTGCAATTTGTTGGAAAAGGATGTGGCTTTCAATTTTATCAAAAATGTATGGAGGCATTTGAATTGTTGAAAAGGAAGTTGGTGCATGCTCCTATTATGGTCACTCGGATTGACTCAACCCTTTGAAATCATGTGTGATGCAAGTGATCTAGTAGGGCAGATCTTGGGCCAGAGAAGGGAAACGACTTTTCCATGCTATATATTATGCTAGCAAGTTGTTGAATGAGGCTCAATGCAATTACACAACTATCAAAAAGAAATGCTTGCGTGGTATATGCATTGGATAAATTCAGATCATACATTTTGGGGCTAAGGTTGTAGTGCATACGGACCATTCTGCACTCAAGTACCTTATGCACAAGAAGGAGGCAAAACCGAGGTTGATCCGTTGGGTTCTTTTGTTGCAAGAGTTCGATTTAGAGATCAAGGATAGGAAAGGAACGGAAAATCAAGTGGCCGATCATCTCTCTAGAATTGAAGATCCTAAGTTGGGAGAAAAAGATGCTCATATATTGATCAAAGACTCTTTTCCAGATGAGTGTGTTTTTGTAAATGCATGTGGTTTGAGCAAAGAAGATTGTGAGGTGCTAACCCAAGTGCTTGAGGTGAATGAATCTATGGCACGACCTTGGTATGCCGACATTGCTAATTTTGTGGTTTCAAGGAAAATGCCTCCAAATTTTTCTCAACAAAGAAAGGAAGAGATTAAGGCATGATGCCTCATTTTATTTATGGGATGATCCGTTTGTTCAAGATGTGCTCGATCACTAATAAGAAGGTGTGTTGGAAGTGGAGCAAAAGTCTATTCTCGAAAATGCCATGAGTCACCGTATGGAGGCCACTTTAGCGGGAAGAAAACAGCTTTGAAAGTTTTGCAAAGCGGGTTTTATTGGCCTTCACTTTTAAGGATGCTCATACTTGGTGCAAGGGATGTGATCGATGTCAAAGGATGGGTAATCTTACATGGAGGAATGAAATGCCCGAATAATATGATTGAGGTTGAGATTTTTGATGTTTGGGGTATTGATTTTATGGGACCTTTCCCACCATCGTTTGGCAACTCTTATATTTTAGTGGCCGTGGATTATGTGTCAAAATGGATAGAGGCCGTGGCATTACCTCATGATGATGGCAAGAGTGTGATGAATTTCATGAAAAGAACATTTTCACTGCTTTGGGGTGCCAAAGGCAATTGTAAGTGATGGAGGAACTCATTTCGCAATAAGGCATTTGAGGGCCTTTTGACAAGTTATGGAGTTAATCATAAAGTTGCCACGCCTACCATCCTCAAACTAATGGCTGTCAAGTGTCCAACCGAGATCAAGCGCATTCTTGAACGGGTGGTGAACATTTCAAGGAAGGATTGGGCTAGAAAATTAGATGATGCTTTGTGGGCGTACCGGACGGCATTTAAAACTCCTATTGGTGCATCTCCATATCGGTTAGTGTTTGGAAAAGCATGCCACCTTCCGCTTGAAATAGAGCATAAAGCATTTTGGGCTCTTAAGTCTTTAAATTTGGATTATCAAGGTGGAACAGAAAAAAGGCTTATGGACTTAAATGAATTGGAGGAATTCGGTTGAGGCATATACCAATGCATGCATTCAAAAGGAAAAGGCAAAACAATGGCATGACAAAGGATCATTCCTAAAGAGTTCCATCCCGCCAAAAGGTGCTCCTCTTCAACTCTAGATTGAAACTTTTCCTGGCAAATTGAAGGCAAGATGGGGAGGACCATATGAGGTGGTGCATGTATATCCATATGGAGTGGTTGAATTGAAAGAGCAAGGTGCTAGTAATGCTTTTAAAGTGAATGGACATAGAGTGAAAGCATACTTGGGAGATGGAATTGATCAAAGCAAGGAGTGGGTATCCACCGTCTACCTAAATTGAATTAGGATGAAATGCATTGAGTCGAATGGCGACATTAAAACCAAGCGCTTCTTGGGAGGCACCAAGCGTATCCTTTTGTTTATTTTTAGTCCATTGTATTTTGAATTGTTTTGCTTGTTTTATTTTAGTCCATTGTGTTTTGATTTATTTTGTTTGTTTTATTTTGGTTTTGGTTTTGGCTTTGTTTGTTTGGTTTTCTTTATTTTAATTTTATTTTGCTTTATGTTATGCATTAATTGAGTGCTATATGTTCATTTGCATGTAAAAATTAATTCACACAATTTACATATTTTTGTAATTTTTTCTTAAAAAAAAAAAAAAAGGGTCTTAGACTGAACTTTTAACCGCCGCAGTTAAAACAATCACATGTTAAGGCGTGAATAAGATCACATGATCATAAACAACCTTGGCGAGTCTCAAGCCTACGGGTTTATAAGTTATAACCCGTAGGCTAGCTTGCATATCCTCATTTCTCTCCTCAATTTCACTCCATTTCTCTCAACCACTTCCAACCACATTTTGCATTTTACATTCTTCTTCAATTCCATTCCATCTTAGGTGATCTAAACACCTTTGTAAACACATTTCCACCATCAAATCCATCCAAGAATCCAAGGTATGAATTGTTGAACTTTTCAATTTTCATTACAATGGTGATTTTGAATTGCTTTAAATATGATTCCTAGTGATGAATATTGATTAGATATTGTATAATTGGGTGTGTTTTGGCTGTTTGTTAAATGTTTAGGCTAGGTGCTTGCTAATTTTGTGAAAGTTCAAGTTTTTCACCATGCACATCATGTGTTTGACAAAATGCCTCAATGAGTTATTTTGGATAAATTGTCAATTTTTCTATACTCATTTAAAATCCTTGAAATTCATTGATGAACTTTAACATAATGTTGCATATAAAATTGAATTTTAAGTGAAAAAACTTGATGAATTCTTAAAACCTAGCATAGGCATGTCACCAATTAACAATAATTTGCAATATGTAGCATATACTTTTGAGAGTTAATTGGGGATTGTTTTTCGTAGGTCTAAGCCAATGGCATTTAGGCGCCATCTAGTAAACGAAACAATCCACGGCGCCCACTTTCGGGCCGAGCCGTCGATCAAAGCGCCAGGATCTCGCCATGCATGCCTCGCGGTCGCCCGATTGTGGCGAGCGCGTTTAACGATTGAGCCACCATCGACACTTATGTCCGAGGCATGGGTGGCTTAAGTTTGTTGAAGCACGCGGATCCGTAGGCGAAGGAGATAGAGAAGTTGTCCATAACTTCTATATGGAACTCTCGGTGGCAACCACAGTGTCTAACAAGATCAAATATGATGGCGCCACCGTCAACTTCTCTCCAAGAACCATAAATGCACTGTTCGAGCTACCTCCAGCCATTGACGACGAATACTCCCAGTTCATCCAGTCCGACTACGATAGTGCAGAGATTACAAGAGAATTGACTGGAAGGGAGCAACGACTTCTCCCGAATTGGACGTATTTGAAAAAGAACTCGCTCACACCGAAGGCCAAGCTACTGAATGCCTTCGTGAGTAGTAGACTAATGCCAACTATCATGAACTCTGAGGTGGCTCGGAAGCGAGCACTACTGATATATGCCATCAGTAGAGGCATGTCAGTCGATGTGGGCAAAGTAATAAATGCAGAAATCCATTTAGCCGTCGACTCACCAAAGAAGAATCAATCCTTGGGATTTCCGTCGCTCATTACAAGGCTATGCTTCACAACAGCATCGATTACCGGGAATCTCAGTCGTATGGATCGCATTCTTTTGAAAGTTGACCTCAAGTTCAAAGATTTCCAAAAGGGAGCGGGGTCGCAAATTGAGTCGTCAAGCAGGATGGACATACAAGACGAGGAGGACTGCGAGAAGAAGATGGTGAGGAAGTGATGATGAAGATAGAATGGTTAGGTTAGAAAGAAGTGTGCATGATCTCCAAGACACAACTCAAAGGGGCCGGAGCAAATGAGTGGGCGATCTTCAAGGCACGATGCAAGAATTCCTACAATTCCAAGCGGCTTTCATGCAATATATGGCAAGTGGACAACAAGGCGATCCACCAACTTTTCCAAAGCCACCGCCGCCACCTCCGCACTCAACCTTGAGTCCATGTGAAAAAGGGAAGAAGATTTCTTTACTCTTTTGAACAACTTGTGGTATTATGAGTAGTTGATTAGATTTGAGTTGAGATTGGAAATGAGGCTTGTGAATGTTTTCTTGTGTGTTTTATGTTTTTGCATTTCGTGGTAAAGTTTATTTTTTGTTTATTTTGTGTTGTGAATTTTGTTAATATAGATTCTTAATGTCCAACAAATCTTAAGTTTGGGAAGATGTGAATAGGCAACATGCTTTAAGTCATTTCACAATTTTACAACCGAAAACATGTATTTTTTTTTTCCCACCCACACCACCCTTCTTCCATGCATTTTTGACGCATTGAGGACAATGCTCATCTTAAGTTTGGGGGTGGAAAGTTAAAACTTTTGATGCAACCTAAGTTTGGGGGTTAAATACATGAGATTTCATGGGTGAAATTGACTTAAATTGAGGCTTTCATTGAAATATTCAAGGTGTTGCTTATTTTATTTTTGGGAACTTTTGAATGATTGGCAAGTAATGGCTGAAATATGCACTACTTAAGAAACATTTTACCGACCAAATGCATGTGAGAAGTAAGGGAATGGAAACACTAGTAGACGATGAAAAATGTTGAATGAGTAAGTATGGAATTTGTAATGCATGTCTTTTGACTCCTTGTATTTGGAAAATTTTGCATATTAAATGGCGTTATTACAAATGCACGTCAATGAGGAGTGTTTGTGAGATGTAGTGTAGTGATTATGATGCGGTTGAGTAAATGTAGTGCCCCTAGCCCACCCTAAAGTCATAGCGTTTCACTTCAAAAACTTGGAAGATGAATTAGGCTTGTTTATGAGATTTACAGTTTTGTTAAATAATGGCCACTCCGCTATGAGAATGCTCTTAGGGGATGTCCCTTAAGTGAACTCGTATGAGTGGTAGAAGTATAAAAAGCCGGAAAAACTCTTGGCACAAAAAAAAAAAAAAAAATTTAAGGAGTGAGGAAGTACCCTAAGTATAATGTCATGATGTTGCTTAAATGTGATGAAAATTGCCTAGATGGTAGCATGACAACTTAGGGGAAAGAGGGAATAAAGAGTCTTAAGGATTTCAAGGAAGTGAAACTTTTCTATGAACTTTAGGGCATACTAGTGGCACGATGTCGTGACTTCTATTCAGTTCTTGCATTGCATTGTTCATGAATATTTGCCTCCATCACACACACACACACATCATTTAATGTGTGAAGATTAGTATAGAAAAACAAGAAAGAAAAGAGTCATGCACTACATTAGTACGTACTGAAATTGTCTAACTCAGAGACATTAAGATGTTTCCATTTTTTTTTTAGAACTCTCAATGTGCATTATTCGGTAGAATGGGGCGACGAGTGGTTGCCTAATTAAGCTAGTACTTGCCAACATCAAGGAAAAAAGGTGTTAATCTGAATATGCATGTTCTCAATGAATACATTCCACATATTGTTGCTAGGCGTAGAAAATTGCTTGGGGACAAGCAATGGTTTAAGTTTGGGGGTATTTGATGAGAATCAAATATTCATAAACTTAGATATATGTTTTTCACGCTTTTGCATAGATTTCATTGAGATATGCCATGTTTACTAGAGAAATTACATTATATTTGTGATTTTCACCTTTTATTTATTTTGTAGGAAAAAAGGGGTTGAAAAACAATTATCTTCGGGAGCTCATAACTTTTGATGCAAATGTCCAAATGAGATGATTCAAGATGCTATGGAAAGATGAGAAAGAGAGCAAAAACTTTCATGAAGGAAGTTTTCCCAAATTCCAGAAGCAAATGGACCAAAACTGGACAAAATCAGAACAAGGCGCAAAACAAGGAAGTCCAAACCCGAAGGGTTGGACCGCCCAGGGTTAAAACAACCGCCAAGGCGCTTAAGCTCAAAACAGAGATCCACCGCGATCGCACTCACCTTGGCGGTCCTCTGTGACAAACTGAAATTTTGCATTTGCTCCCTAATGTTTTGGAAGCTTCACAAGTGTTCCCAACGTCCCTATGGCTATAAATACCCCATTTTCTGCAGAAACAAGGCATGTAATATTTGGCTAGGGTTAGTTTTTGTTTATTTGCACATTTTCGCCAATCTTGAGGGGATTTTCCAAGAGGCTAGGGTTTGGTATTTTGTGGCTCTTCAACACTTCAATCTTTGGATTTGCTTTGGCTTGTTAAGAGTGGAATTTGTTGGATTCACCAATCTTTTAATTAAGGGAAGTATTTCTTACAAATTTCTTATGCTTTCAATGGTTAAATACCCTTGTGATTGTTGGTTGTTTGAAGCCATGAAAGGCTAAATTATTTTGGGTGATTCTTGGTGTTTGATGTATGGATTAGGTTTATTTTGATTCCTTGTGGGTTTTAGAGTGATGGGCTTGCATTAATTGAAGTCTTCCTACTTGTATTTAATGAATTGATATGCATTGAATGGTGGCCACATTTAGTGTGTGTTCTTGGTGTTTGTGTGTGTTTTAGAATATACATGAACTTAGACCAAAAGTAGCAAGAACTACCTAGCATTCTCTAAATTTAGGTGTTTGAGACAAGAAACAACTACCATATGAATCTAATTGTGCACTAAAATTGTGTGGAAGCCATAGGTTTTAGTGTGCAAAGGTAGAAGTGAGACCGAAAGGAGATCTTCTATTCTTTAATTCCATTGAGACCGAAAGGAGATGTGGAGTGAAAAATAGGTGGTTTTCTTAGATTAAACACTTGAACTAGGGAATGTGAAGTAGTTGGCTAAAACATCTAGGGCAAGAATTGTGCATTAGAGTTGTGTGGAAGCCATAGGCGCTAATGTGCTCTAGGTGGGGATGAGACCGAAAGGAGATTCCTCATTCTATAATTTCGATGAGACCGAAAGGAGATTCGGAGTGAGCGGATGGAGCCACTTACTTAAGATGCCCTACCCTCGGCTGCCCTTAGGAGTCAAAGTACCCCTACCCTCGCATTGAACCCAAGGATCACCCTCCTTCCTCATTTGTGTATTTCTCTTTGTTTAAGTTGAGTTCTTCAACTTAACATTTAGATTTAATATTCTCTTTTATGTGCATACTTTTATTCATGCTTCATAACTAAATATCACTCTTTACATCAATCGTTAGCAAATAATTAGTCGCACTTAAATTTGTGTTTTGTCCCTTCCCCGTGAAAATGATCCTATACTTTACTACAATTGATTAAGTGAGGTTTAGGTGTAAATTTGTTTGAGCATAAGCTATATTTTGACGCACTTTTGCACACACCGATTTCGCTCACCAATTACATTATCCGGTTCATTTTCTTTTTCTATATCTTGTGCATCCTTGTCCTTTCCATCATTTTTTCCCTCACCTTCAGCATTGTGTTCATCAACTATTTGATGAACAATAACCATTACATCAACCAGTTCATGTTCTTTTTCCATATCTTGTGGAGATTGTGCCAAATCATTTTTTCCCTCATTTTCTTCATCATTCTTCTTATCCTAGCTGTTATCATCATTTTCTCTCATTTCTTTTTCTTCAACATTGTCCTTATTATCATTATCGTCACCATCCTTCTGCTCACCAGTCTCCTCTTTTCTATCCCCTTCTTGTTACTCACCACCGATACCATTGTTATCATCAGCCTTCTTGTCATCATCATCGGCATCAGAAGGTTCTTCATCCTTACTCCTTTCTTCATCATCTGAAATGGTTTCTTCATATTCACAATTAGCTTTTTTTGCACTTTTCTTGGACAACAATTGCTAGACGATAGCAGTCA
Organism: Gynochthodes officinalis; assembly: GCA_020080225.1. Classification (NCBI taxonomy): domain Eukaryota; kingdom Viridiplantae; phylum Streptophyta; class Magnoliopsida; order Gentianales; family Rubiaceae; genus Gynochthodes; species Gynochthodes officinalis. Next base: position 28,124,708 of record CM034625.1, on the reverse strand, counting down.
GTTGATTTACCTTGTTCTCCAATTTGGCCACATGAGCATTACTTTGTATAAGTTTCTCTAATTCGACTACTCGAGCATCTCTTTGTACGATTTTCTCTTTTGTTTCTTTCAATTCCACGATAATCTTGTCTTGATGTTCAAACATCTGAATCAGGAAGCTCTTTCTTTTCTCTCATTTCTATTCCCTGCTTAACTTTGGCTTCTTTACAGGGTCTGCATCATCTTCTGCTCTGACTCTCTTCCTATAAGATACTTAAAAAACAATGCCTTTCATAAATCTCTAAATGGCAAGTTTTTCTTCTCCTTCAAACTTAGCCTCTCCTGCACTTTCCCTTGCTTTTTCCCATTGTAAAAATTTTGCCCTTTCTTCTGGGGTTGGCATTATTAGTGTCACTTTCACTTTCTACAATACATGAACCAGTAAATCATTCATGTTGGTCGAGGTGATCGGAAAATAAATATTAAACATACTATCTGGACCTAGTGCTCGACACAAGCTCGACTATGTACAGAGTGCTCAACACAGGTTTGACTAAGTGCTCGAAAACGACACAGCTAACAAAAGGTTTGGAATTAGTGCTCGACAAATGCTTGACCTTATCTCAAGCAGCACAATTAACAGACTATTTGGAACTTGTGCACAGAGATGCTCCACTAAGTGCTCGAGAAACACACTTCATGGCCATAGTGCTCGAGATATGCTCGACACATGTTCGGAATAAAAAGGATAGTCTATTAGGTAATAGACAATTCATAGCTCCCCGCTAAATGTTCTTTTGTCCCACACCTAATTTTTTTCTTGGTCAGCACGGTGTGTCTTCACTCATTTCCATTTGAATATCTTAGCCTTGCATCTGGAGGTTTCAACCTTATGCACCAAAGAGAAACACTCTAAATGTGGCATTAGCTCATATACGAACATCTAAGATTTATAAAAAGAAAAAAGCATAATTGATTCTTGAACGCTCGCACAAAAAAAAATTAAATTTAATAGGCGTTCGAAATTTTTACCCCTAAAGCAACGGAAAATCCACCAATAGTGTATGTCCTATTTTTTGGGTCTTTGGACTGCTTTAGGGCATTGATCATTAACTTTCTAACACTATCCACAGTGGCTTTATAAGATAATTCACCCTAAGGAATTTCATCAAACTGCCTTCAAATATAGGCCAAGTGAACCATCGTGTTGTCTATCCGGTTTCTCTTTTGTGCCCCATTAATGGATGTTGACGTGCTATTTTCTACAAACGCACAGAGTCTTGTCAAGTAGTAGATTAAGATATCGTCCCACAAAGAATTTTTAAAACTGACTATTGAAATACTCAGTATGTTGTTTGTTTAGACACCGAAATCAAGTTTTGAACTAAAATTACTAATCAAATAAAAAAAACTGAATTCTATCAAATGTAAAAACTAGGATTCTTATTCTCAATTTTGACCATTTATTAAGATTTATTAACCAACAAGGTCTACGTTAACTCTAATCCAGCGTAAAGGGATCTTAAGAACCATAGATCTTCCTCTCAAATAGTACCTATGATTAATTGATAATTAATTAACACTAAGTTTGACGGCTCTCACCAACCTAATGTCTTTTAACTCCAATTTTAATGCACAACCTTTTAATCAATGTTAACCACTTAAATGTCTCTCAACTAATTAAGCTATTAACAGGTTATTGCCTAATCCTACAGAACCTATCTCTCAATCAAGTTCTATAATGTTGATTCAATCTTAGGGTGATCAAACCTAAAATGACATTAAGCACAACAATAACCAATGGATCAAAGCTAACAACCTCCATTAATCACAATAAGCACATGGTCAAATTGGAATAAGAACCCTAAAAAGGATTTAGCCACTCATATTAAAAATAAAAGACAAAGATAAAGAAATGAAGAAAACAAATCCAAACATCATAAATAATCAGAAAAGTTAACAATTAATCATTCCCTTCAATCAGAAAATACGGTTTAGCCATTCATGATAACACACATGGCTGTTGGAATTCTTCTAAGAGAATTTCTAAAAACTAAAGAAAGAAAAAAAAATGTGAGTCTCCAAGTCTCCCAAAAGAAAGGGTCGGCTGTTTTTTTTTTCTTCTAGGGTTTTCCTTTTCGTATCCAAGCCTTGCCAAAGTCCAAAGTGGTTGGACTTTTTCTTGTTCACAATTCTACTCCAAGTCAAACTCCTTCTTGCTTCTTTGTTTTCTTTTGTTTGTTTTCTTCTTTTGTTGCCTCAAGACTCTCACCAGTAGGAAGTCTCCCCCAAATTGTCCAAGTCAACTCCTAATGCCAAGACTTGGTACTTTCTCTCTCTTTGCTTCTTCATTGTGGTTTTTCTTCTTTTCTTTTGGCAATTTCTCCTCCGGGTTAATATTTTCCATTACTACAACAAAAACATAACAAACATCAAATAATGTTCCTTAAAATCACAATAATAATGAGAAAATATTAAAAATAAAAATAACATTTAACCCCTATCAAATTCCCCCACACTTGAACTTTTACTTGTCCTCAAGCATACATTAACTCAACATCTTCTGTTCCATTTCTTTCCCTTTTTCAACCCATTTGCAAATAATCCAAAGTTATCACACATTAGAAATCAAGGTTGGAATGACAAGTCAAAGAACAAATGCTCATTGCCCTTTTTCTTCACAAAACATAAGCATCTCATTAATTCCAACAATTTTATCGAAATTAAATGCACAAAATTTGATCACCTCTCACAAGTTGCACTCTAATCACTCAAAGTGTTTAGGGGTTTATTTAGCACTCAAATCAAATATAACATGTCATTACCATAAGCTTGCTTATATATCACATCCCCACCACTAACAAGTATGAATCCATACAAAAATCAAAGGGACTTAAACAGGTTATAACGGGGCTTAGGTAAAGGTAGATAAACAAGAGGAAATTTTAGGCTGCAAAACTCAAGATATGTAGAAACTTCCTTACAAGATTCAAAAGCAACACAAGTACATTTTAGAACCACTTTCTTTTCAAGATCGATATCCTTTTTCTTTTTTTTTCTTAAATAGAGAAAGCTATGCCATGTCATGAGTATTCAAGATGTGGCCGTAAGATTTCTAGACAGAAAATATCCTTACGAATTATGCCATGTCATGACATTCCATGCTATGGTTGTGAAGTTTCTGGAAACCTTCTACCAAACCATGCTGTGGCATGAGTTTTTATGCTACAATTGATAATTCTCTAGGCATGACTTTTCATGCTACAGTTGATAACTTTCTATTTCCCTTTCTGCTTGGCCATGCTGTGGCATGACTTTTCATGCTACAGTTGATAACTTTCTATTTCCCTTTCTGCTTGGCCATGCTGTGGCATGACTTTTCATGCTACGGTTGACAACTTTCTGTTTCCCTTTTTACTTGGCCATGCTGTGGCATGACTTTTCATGCTATGGTTGACAACTTTCTATTTCCTACAACATGATTTCTCTGCCATTAGACCTACAACATGGAAAAATCATTATGTCAACTCTCTCCTTTTTTTTCTTTTTTTTTCTAAAAGAAAATTAACAACTATTGGAAATACAAATAAAAACGGAAAAACTTGGTTGAACCCCCAAGAAGTGCTCTTTTAGGTCTATTAGCTTAGACCATCATATTCTTCAAGGAGTTGAATCAGTTAAGAAGGCCGATTGGCGTGAATTGTCTAATGCGCCTCCATGGTAGACTTTCAATCTTTGACCATTCACTTTGAACTTTCTCCTTGAGTAAATGGTCCCAACCATCTACTCTTTAGTTTCCCTGGGAATAGTCTAAGTCTGGAGTTGAATAGCAACACTTGGTCTTATTCTTGAAAACTCTTAATCTTTACATTGGCATCATGCCATCTCTTTGTACGTTCTTTATAAATTTTGGAGTTTTCATTAGTCATCTCTCTTATTGTCTCCAATTCACTCAATTGTAGAAGTCTTTTTTCAGCAGATTTCTTGCAGTCATAATTTAATACCTTGATTGCCAAGTAAGCCTTATGCTCAATTTCTACCGAAAGATTGCATGCTTTTCCATAAACCAACCTATATGGAGACATTCCAATAGGTGTTTTAAATGTTGTTCGGTATGCCCATAAAGTATCATCCAACTTCCTTGTCCAATCTTTTCTTGATTTGCTCACTGTTCTTTCAAGTATCTTCTTTAATTCTCTGTTGCTTACTTCCACTTGTCCACTTGTCTGAGGATGGTATGGAGTGGCGATCTTGTGTTTTACCCCATAAAGAGCTAGCAATGCTTCCATATTCTTTTTACAAAAATGTGTTCCTTTATCACTTATGATAGCTCGAGGCATCCCAAACCTAGCAAAGAGTCTTCTTAAGAATTTGCAAACTACTCTTGCATCATTTACGGCACATGCTTAAGCTTCAACCCATTTGGATACAAAATCCACACAGACAAGTATATACTTGTTTTCGTCTGAAACAGGAAATGGCCCCATGAAATCTATGCCCCAAACGTCAAATATTTCGACCTCTAGAATTCCAGATTGAAGCATTTCATCCTTTTTTGAAATGTTGCCACTCCTTTGACATGTGTCGCAACTGAGTACAAACTTTCTAGCATCATGGAAAAGTGTAGGCCAATAGAACCTTGCTTCAAGAACCTTAGCAGCAGTTCTTTGTGGACCAAAATGACCAACATTGACCATCCCGTGGTAGTGTTGAAGAATTGAACTGGTTTCTTCTTCTCCTACACATCTTCTTATCATTCCATCTCTGCATAGCTTCCACAGATACGGATCATCCCACCAATAAGATTTAGAGTCATATATGAGCTTCTTCCTTTGTTGATTGTTGAATTCTTCCGGAAACTTTCCACTTGAGACAAAATTAACAATGTCAGCAAACCATGGTACATTTAAACTTTGAATTTCCAACAACATCTCATCCGGAAATAGCTCTTGAATTGGTTCTTTAGCTTCATTTTCTTCTTCTTGCTCTAACTCCAATCTTGAGAGATGATCAGCTACCAAGTTCTCTGATCCTTTCATATCTTTGATCTCAATGTCAAACTCTTGTAAAAGAAGTATCCATCTAATGAGCCTTGGCTTTGAGTCTTTCTTGTTTAAGAGATACTTGAGTGCTGCATGATCTATATACACAATAACTTTAGAACCAAGAAGATATGATCTAAATTTATCAAAAGCAAAAGTTACTGCTAGCATCTCCATCTCGGTTGTGGCATAGTTACGTTGTGCATCATTCAAAGTTCGGCTTGCATAATAGATGACATGGAGTTTATTCTCCCTTCTTTGGCCAAGTACGGCTCCTATTGCATGATCACTTGCATCACACATCAATTCGAATGGGAGGTTCCAATTAAGTGATACAACTATAGGAGCTGATATCAAGGCTTTTTTCAGCCTGTCAAAAGCCAATTTACAAGTATTAGTAAAATCAAAAGGAGAATCTTTCTCAAGTAACTTACAAAGAGGTTTAGAAATTTTTGAAAAGTCCTCGATGAACCGTCAGTAGAATCCTGCATGTCCTAGGAAACTGCGAACTCCTTTAACATTGATGGGATATTGAAGCTTTGCAATGGTTTCTACTTTAGCTTTGTCCACTTCAATTCCTTGTGCTGATATTCTATGTCCAAGTACAATTCCTTCTTCCACCATAAAATGGCACTTTTCCCAATTCAACACTAAATTTGTCTTTTCACACCGTGTAAGAACTTGCTCCAAGTTCTCTAAACATCCTTCAAAAGAGCTTCCATAGACTGAGAAATCATCCATGAACACATCCATGATTTCTTCTACCAAATCTGAGAATATGGCCATCATGCATCTCTGGAAGGTTGCTGGAGTATTACATAATCCAAATGGCATCCTTCTATAAGCAAATGTGCCATAAGAACATGTGAATATCATTTTCTCTCTATCCTCTGGAGCAATTGCTATTTGATTATAACCTGAATAGCCATTTAAGAAGCAATAGAAAGCATGCCCTACTGTCCTCTCCAACATTTGATCAATGAATAGTAGTAGAAAGTGATCTTTCCTTGTAGCAGAATTTAACTTTCTATAATCAATGCATACCCTCAATCCAGTCACCACTCTTGTTGGAATCTACTTACCTTCTTCATTTTCTACAATGGTCATGGCTCTTTTCTTTGGAACACACTGGATAGGACTTACCCATGAATTATTTGAAATTGGGTAAATAATTCCAGCATCTAATAGCTTAATCACCTCTTTCTTCACCACTTCTTGCATGTTTGGATTGAGCCTTCTTTGCCTTTCAATGGTTGGCTTGTATCCTTCTTCCATCAAAATCTTGTGCATGCAATAAGATGGACTTATTCCTTTTATATTAGAAATTTGCCAACCAGTTACTCTTATTCTCCTTTTAAGCATCCTCATAAGCAAGTCTTCTTGGTCTTGGGTAAGTCTAGAAGATATGATCACAGGTAAAGTTTGATTCTCTCCAAGAAAAGTATACCTCAAGTGTTGAGGTAGAGGTTTCAAGTCTGCATTTGGTGGTTTTATGATTGATGGTGGTGTAGGTTCAGTATTTGGTAATTGGATTTGAGAAAAATTTGTATGGTGGTTAAGGTATTCTTCATCTTGGGAAGATTGTTCCTGCATACACTTCTTCATATTCTCTAATTCATCACAATTTGCCAACCTTCTTCCTTGGACTTCATTCACACATTCATTCACAACATCAACTCTCAAACATAAATCATAATCAGAAGGATGTTTCATACCTTAATAGATGTTGAACTCACAACTCTCCTCTCCCACTCTTAATGTCAACGTACCATCATAAACATCAATAATTGCTCTGGCAGTGTAGAGGAATGGCATACCAAGGATCAATGGAACATCTTCATCTTCTTCAAAATCAAGAATAACAAAATCTACTGGAAAGGTGAATTTTCCAACCTTTACAAGCACATCTTCTACTATGCCTTCTAGTTCATTTATTGTCCTGTCTACTAGTTGTAATCGGATGTTTGTTGGTTTTGCTTCTCCGAGTTCGAATTTCCTATAAACTGACAAAGGCATAAGGTTAATAGAAGCACCTGAATCACACAAAGATTTTTGAAATGTTAAATTTTCAACAGAACATGGAATAGTAAGACTCTCTGGTTGCTTTATTTTCATAGAAAGTTTATTAGAAATTATTACACTGCACTCCTTTGTAAGTGTGGCTGTCTCAAATTCCTGCAACTTCTTTTTGTTGGAAATCAACTCCTTTAAGAACTTTACATACTTTGGCATTTGGGCTAGACATTTCACAAAAGGCAAATTGATGTGGAGAGTCTTAAATCTTTCCAAAAATTTTGCAAATTGCTGATCATGCTCCATTTTCTTCAACCTTTGTGGATATGGTACTAGAGGATCATATGGTTGAAGTGGTGATGCTTTTTCCTTGTCTATGTTCTCCACCTTCTCTTCTTGTTCTTTATATTTTTCAACCCATTCACTTTTTTGCTCTTTCTCCCCATCCTTCTTCTTTTCTTCATAGTCTATTGTTGCTTTAAGGGTTTGGATCTCTATACCATTTCTCAAGGTGATAGCTTTTACATGCTCTTTTGGATTTCTTTCCATATTGCTTGGTAATGCACCTTGATTTCTTGTTGATGAGGTATCTACTAATTGCCCCATTTGCACTTTTTGATTATGAATAGAAGAGGAATGGTTTCGAATCATTTGTTCCATCATCTTTTGAGCTTCATCTTGCTAACCCATCTTTGCTATCATAACATCCATGAATTTATCCATTTTGCTTTCGATCGAAATGCCTCTTTTTCTTGTTGAAACTGATGTTGGGGTGGTTGTTGTGCATTTTGAACTCCAAATCCTGGTGGTGCATATGGTCGCCACTGGTTATTCCCTTGATTTCCCCAAGAGAGATTGGGGTGGTTTCTTCAACTTGGATTGTAGGTATTACCATAAACTTGGTTTTGAGGTCTCTTGAAGTTCCCCATATAGTTGACATCTTCTGTAGACATTTCTTGCATCATTCTACACTCTATTGTAGGATGGCCCCTTTAACATAATTCACAAGAGGATGATAATAAGGATACTGCATTAACGTTGACTTTGTCCATCTTTTCTGTGAGAGCATCAACTTTTGCATTCAGCATGGTAAAATTGACCACTTACATTACTCCTGCCTTCTTTGAAATGGTCCTCTTATTAGGCCACAAACTTTGCGTATTGGCCATCTCCTCAAAGAGATCTAAAGCGTCTTCTGGTGTTTTTGACATGATTGTACCTCCAGCTGCTGCATCAATATTGACTCTAACCGCATGATTGAATCCTTTATAGAATGATTGCACCAAATCCCATGTAGGAATCAATTGAGGCGGGCATTGTTTCTGAAGGTCTTTGAATCTTTCCCAGCACTCAAAGAATGTTTCATCATCTCTTTGAAAGAAAGAGTTAATCTCATTCCTAATCCTCATCACCTTTGCAGGTGGCAAGTATTTATTAAAAGCTATATAGAGCTCTTGCCAAGTGTTGATGGAGTTGGGTGGTAAGCTTGTAAACCATCTCTTTGCTCTTTCCATAGGAGAAAATGGAAAGAGGATCAACCGGATTGCATCAGGTTGTACTCCATTCATCTTAAAAGTGGAGCAATACTCCAAAAATCGTGACATATGACCAAATGGATCTTCATGTGGCAAGCCGTGAAATGGTGAATTCTGAATCATCTGTATCATGCCAGCTTAATTTCGAAGTTATTAGCTACAACCCCCAGTCTTACAATTTGTGTTTGGTCACCTTGCACATTAGGACTCACAAAATCTCGCATTGTTCTTTGGCCCATAGGAGGTTTCTCTCTTTCATTGTCCCTTCGCTCATATTGTTTTTTGCCTTTTCTTCCGATTTAACTGTCTTTTCTAGCTAAAAATCAAGTGGTATCAACGAAAATCCTTGTTTGCATGCACTCCGTGTGATGTGCATACACTAAAAAAAAAATTCCTGCAATACCACAATTAAAAACAGAATTAAAAAAACATCTAAATCAAGCAACACAAATTTTCTTAACAATATCAATTTTATCAAAATTTCTCGGCAACGGCGCCAAAAACTTGACGTGCTATTTTCTGCAAACGCACAGAGTCGTGTTAAGTAGTAAATTAAGATATTGTCCCACAGAGAATTTTTAAAATTGACCATTGAAATACTCAATATGTTGTTTGTTTAGACACCGAAATCAAGTTTTGAATTAAAATTACTAATCAAATAAAAAAAACTGAATTCTATCAAATGTAAAAACTAGGATTCTTATTCTCAATTTTGACCATTTATTAAGATTTATTAACCAACAAGGTCTACGTTAACTCTAATCCATCTTGAAGGGATCTTAAGAACCATAGATCTTCCTCTCAGATAGTACCTATGATTAATTGATAACTAATTAACACTAAGTTTGACGGCTCTCACCAACCTAATGTCTTTTAACTCCAATTTTAATGCACTACCTTTTAATTAATGTTAACCACTTAAATGTCTCTCAACTAATTAAGCTATTAACAGGTTATTGCCTAATTCTACAGAACCTATCTCTCAATCAAGTTCTATAGTGTTGATTCAATCTTAGGGTGATCAAACCTAAAATGACATTAAGCACAACAATAACCAATGGATCAAAGCTAGCAACCTACATTAATCACAATAAGCACATGATCAAATTGTAATAAGAATCCTAAAAAGGATTTAGCCACTCATATTAAAAATAAAAGACAAAGATAAAGAAATGAAGAAAACAAATCCAAACATCATGAATAATCAGAAAAGTTAACAATTAATCATTCCCTTCAATCAGAAAATCCAATTTAGCCATTCATGATAACACACATGGCTATTGGAATTCTTCTAAGAGAATTTCTAAAAACTAAAGAAAGAAAAAAATAATGTGAATCGCCAAGTCTCCCAAAAGAAAGGGTCGGCGGTTTTTTCTTTTCTTCCAAGGTTTTCCTTTTCGTATCCAAGCCTTGCCAAAGTCCAAAAGTGGTTGGACTTTTTCTTATTTACAATTCTACTCCAAGTCAAACTCCTTCTTCCTTCTTTGTTTTCTTTTGTTTTTTGTCTTCTTTTGTTGCCTCAAGACTCTCACCCCTAAGAAGTCTCCCCCAAATTGTCCAAGTCAACTTCTAATGCCAAGACCCATATTTTCTCTCTCTTTGCTTCTTCATTGTGGTTTTTCTTCTTTTCTTTTGGTAATTTCTCCTCCGGGTTAATATTTTCCATTACTACAATAAAAACATAACAAACATCAAATAATGTTCCTTAATATCACAATAATAATGAGAAAATATTAACAATAAAAATGACATTTTAACCCCTATCAGATGTGTACAACAGCAATAGTGTCATGGATACTTCCTCATCATCTGAAAAACTTGGGTCTATTTGGTCGTAAGCCTTGAACAATGCATGATAGGTGGTTTCACCTATATCACCTTGGGGTTTCAGGTACTTAGTTATGGCAAAAGGACCATTGGGTGCTTGAAATTTGGCATATTCACTTTCATAGTCTCTCATCCTGACACCCATCGTAAAATTGAAAAAGATGCTATTATCCAACATGGACTCCTCGTTTGGCTTAAGTTGCCACAACAACATGCCGTGGATTACCTATTTGCACTAGAATGTATGCTCATGGTCAAGAGCTATTTCAGCAAGGCAACTCTCATTTCTATGTATCTGTTAGTTTGGTCCTGGTCCTCTTCATATTGACCTCATAATAGCAGTATTGAAAAATCTAGGCGTTGAAAAAATCACACTGAACGACCAATTGATCCTTCAAAGGGTCCTGCACGAAATAAAGCAAATCAATATAGTTATTGATGTAACAATTAAATGCTCAACATAGTACTCCACATTAATGATACTCGATATAAGTTGAGTAAGTGCTCGATAAGTGTTCGACATAGTACTCGACAAGTGAAGACACAGTGCTTGACATGGTACTCAATCTCAACTAAGTGCTCGATAATTGATCAAGCACATGCTTGACAAGTGTTCATCATTTTTTCGTACTTGATTGTTTTGAGAATGTACTTGATATGGTGCTCGAAATAAGATGAAAATTTTTTGACTATTTTTTGACATATGCTCGACCAATTTCACATGCAACCCAGTTCAAAGATAAGCCAAAAACACTCTCAGATGTATGATGTGTATAATTTTAATGTGTTTGAACCTATCGCAATTGCGATTATATCAAAAAAACACACAAAATCCTATCGCAATCATATTTCTACTAAAATCCATAATCAACATGCAGGTTAATCAGTAAACAAATCATCACTTATGTATGTTAGGTTTATACCCACCACTTTAGCAAAAAATCAATGAAAATTTCTAGGAGAATTTCCATTGATGTTGTTCCCGTCTGTCGGCTTTTGAGTTTTCTTCTTTATAGCAGCAGACTTTTAGCTTGAAGACACCGTAGCTCCTCGTGTTCGTTCCATTGATTCAAACGATAGATGAAAAAAGATTCCGTGAATGGGGATGTTGAATCGATGAAGAATAAAGAATGAGAGACAAGAAATTCTAATCGTTACTTGAAGGACACAGTGTGAAGAAAAGAAACTTGAAACGATATTTTTGGTGCGACAGTTCTTATCTTTTGTACAGAGGGGCAGTTAGGTCTTTTCACAGGGTCAAACTACCTTGGCCTGCTATTTTGGCAAGAAAGTTTTAGCAGGTGCTATATTTCAACTATGCAATTCAAAAGGTGCTATTTTTGCAAATTTCCCTGGATTTTCATCATCTATTTAGCCTGTAAGTATTGACCACTGAAAATAAATTGCCTATGTATATTACCAAATTAACTCCAAACTTGCATGTGAGTAAGGAATCATCCATTACTGTGGTATGGGTAGAGTTGTTGAAGTTACCTCTGTTTTTATAACAAGTTTTGTTTTCCACTTATTCTCAGATAGGCCAGCCTTTGCATATGGATGTTGCAATTTCTTATTTGAAATGTCCCATTGTTGTTCGTTTTCAAATTACAGTTAATTTTCTTAAGTCATTGATGAAGTTGGTATGTGATGAGTCTAAAGGCCAAACCGAACTACCTAACTAGAATATCTACAAGACCGAAAGAGCCAGATAGTGTCCAAGTTGAGGTCCTAGGAAACCACTCCAAAGTCCAAGTCAGTATTGCAATAAGGATGATTTAGAGATAGAAAGGCTAAAAAGTCCCTTACCATGCCTGTGCTATGAATACTTTTACTTCTTCACTGGATGCACTTCATCATTAGCCTTTCAATCATGGCTGCAGTCGCACACCATTGTTGATTTGTTTTTGGGTTCCAACAGCGATGGCACAGATTCATTGACTTCTATGTCAGTCTTTACTCCACAAGGCACATTAACATCTAAAAACATTCCCCATGAGCATGTGGATTGGGTGACCAGTGTGGCAGCCACAGACTTCACACATCAACCCGCGCCACCACTGGAGTGTTACACTTGCAATTCCATTTATTGGTAAGCTAGTGCAGTGGTGGACTCCACGTGTCCACCACGTCATCAATAGTTTCACGCGCCTGCCACGTCATGCAAGGGGTATTATACCCTATATCACTAGCCTAGCTCGTAGTCCAGAAAGTTGATTCAATGACTTTGTTGCCCTAGGCTCGAACTGTACTTCCGAACTGGTAATCGAATTAACCTTCCGGACTGGTAACTTATTAGTTACCAGTATTGACAATGATTCTCAACCATGCCGAACTACTATCGACCTTTTACAACTGGCTATTGTGGACCTAGATGAACCGCGCTTTATTCCTTGGCGTACCTTATACACTTCAAACTAGCATAGCAAGCATGCTTGCGCATTTCATGCTAATCCCTTCCTGAGGCGACTTTTTATCTTCTCTCTCACAATGGTATTGCACGGTTCAGTTCTCGAGGCGTCTTTTCAACCATCTACTCTCATCGTTTTGTCTTTCTTATTTTTTCTATAAATAGCCCAAAGCCTTCTTCCCCTCTTCTTTTACTTTACCTCTTCTGCTTTTTCTTTAGGGTTTCTAGCAGCACCAACGCATAGCATCACTTTGCCTCATCTCTAGCACTTTTTTGTCCCTTTTTGCCTTCTGAGTTCGCCGCCACATCTCTTGATCCTCTGTCTTTCCGACATATATCTCCAGCATCATTTTTTATTCTTCCTCCAAGTTTTTTCATTCCTTCTTTCTTCTTGACAGTACTCTTATTCTAATCATTCCATCAACCATCACCTATTTAGGATTTTTCTATATAACCCTTGTAGGTTGTATTTACATCTTTGCTTTTTTCGAGCTTAAACTGCAAGCTTCTCCTTTTCATAACTCCAATAAGTTATTAGCAAAAACTCTTATTTTTGTCATAATGCCGAAGTCGGAGATCAACATCTACAAGTCTATCCTCTCCCAAGACTTTTTGGCCGAATTGGTGAAAGAATATCACATAAATGCCTCAATCCTTTTGAGGTTACCATCGAATTCCCATGTGGAATTTATCTCCTCTCTCTTATTCCTCTACCCTCTTTCTCTCTCATTCTCTTCACTATTACTTTTCCCTCTCATTTCTCTCCACTATTATTTTCTCTCTCATCATTTTCTCACTCCACTTTCTCGCACATCATTTTTCTCACCCTACTTTTTCACTTTACTTTATCTCTCATCACTTAATAATGTTTATTTCTCTCTCTTCCCTCACCACTTTACTTCTCTTTCATGATTTTTCTCACTCTACTTTCTCTCTCGTTATTTTCTCACTCCAATTTCTCTCTCATCAATTTTCTCTCTCATCATTTTATAATACTTCTTTCTACCTCTTCTCTCTTACTCATTTTTCTCTCTCATCATTTTCTCACTTCTCTTTCTCTTTCTTCTCACTCACTGCTCTTTATTTCTCATCTCTTGCTCAAGTATTTCCTATCTCATTATTTTTCTCACCCCATTTTCTTTCTCTTTCATTTCACTTGTCTTTTTCTCTCATATCTATCTATTGTTACTTTTTCTCTCATCATTTTTCTCACTCCGCTTTCTCTCTCTTCCTTTCATTTGTCTTTTCTCTCACATCTATATATTGTTACTTTTTCTCTCATCATTTTGTTGCTCTACTTTCTCTCTCACTAATTTTCTTACTCTACTTTGTCTCTCTTCTCTCTCACCTCTTTTCTCTCATCCATCCATCTGTACTGTTACTTTCTCTCATTATTTTTCACTCTATTTTCTCTCTCATCAATTTATAATTTCTTTTCTCTTCCCTCTCACTCATTTTCTTCTCTCTCTTCCCACTCTCTTTCCTTTCTCTCTCATCCCTCTCTACTATTACTTTTTCTTTCATTAGTTTTTCTCACTCTCTTTTCTCTCTCATCATTTTATGATATTTCCCTCTTTCCTCTCTCTCTTCCTATTCACTTCTCTTTCTCTCTCATTCTTCTTTACTTTTACTTTCTCTCTTCTTTCTCTTATCACTTTCTAATGGTATTTTTATAATATATTTATTAATGAGGGTAAGAATGAAATTTTGACTGATTATTATTCCCATAATTAAATTCAACTAAATATCATCATTCATATTAATACCTATTGTAAGGTTTGAACCAAATAAACAATGCAATAAGTATTCCTATTATAATTGAGATTTCAATAAATCTCACTGTGATTTTTATTAAATAATTCGAACTAAGTGCTACCTAATTCTGTAAAAATGAGTATCGCCAACCTCAATACACTGATGTAGAGTCCATCATAGTTGCCGTTATTTTATTTCCTTATTTCTCCATTCTTCAAATGAAGAAGAGCTTTTAGCTTGACACTTGATGCAATTCTTAATGAGCAGATGTCAAAATGAGAAACACAATCCTTTGTTTGGTCGTTGATATCAGTTTTTTCCTTGGAAACTTTCCTCACTATTGGCTACCTTCTCAGAAGTCCCACTCTTAACTCCACAATAATTGGATAGTTGAGATGATTTTCTAACTATTGATAACCAAAAGAAGAGGTGTTCAAATTCAATAAATAAGAGTTCCCTTCATTTCCATACTTTGCTTTTCCCAAATGAATTCCTCTTATATTTAAAGATTCCCCTTTGGGATCAAACCTAGTATATTAGAAAGGAATATCCTTCTAAAATTTTTCTAAGCACCATGAACCTTCAATTTTTTTCATTTGAAATAAAAATATTTGGAGAAAATAATTTTAAAGAAATAACCTAAAAGGAAAGAAAAAGCTCACACCTCCTTCTCAAGCTACTTTTTACGGTTTACTAGAGAAACAAAATAATATGTAATAGATTTTTAAGATATTATGAATGAAATCAATTAAAATAAAATTTCAAGAAA
Organism: Gynochthodes officinalis; assembly: GCA_020080225.1. Taxonomy (NCBI): domain Eukaryota; kingdom Viridiplantae; phylum Streptophyta; class Magnoliopsida; order Gentianales; family Rubiaceae; genus Gynochthodes; species Gynochthodes officinalis. The sequence continues at coordinate 28,109,381 of CM034625.1, read as the reverse complement.
TGATCATATGCGAATAAAATTGTACAAATATACACTTTATAATATATAAGTGCGTATGAGTATTTATTATATATTAAATGTATGAATAATAATCGTATATGACTTCTAATTGTAAGTTTTAAGGAATGCGAAGAACAATTGATCATATGAAGTGCGTTACTATTGAAGCTTTTGAAAATTTTAAAATTATGGGAAAAAATTAATGTGTAAATTTTAAGTTTGTAAAATATTTAGAATTAAATAATGAAAAAATAGATAATAACAAATTAGCAATTAGAATTGAAATAATATAAAGTGATGGAGTTTTAATTTGAGTGCATAAACATATTTTGGGATGTAATTGAAAGTAATTATATTTATGGATAAAATTGCAATAAAATTTTAGCTTGAAGGATGTAATAGTAATAAGTTTAATTGTTGGCCAAACAAAACTACTAGATATTTGGTTTGGGCTGCTTTTTCTTTTCTTTTTTTTGGGGGGGGGGGGGGGGGGGGGGGAGGGGGAGGGGAATTTATATTAAGAGCATATTATGAAGTGGAATTATTAAGAAGGATGAAATTTTATTTAATTTATTATTAAGGGCACATAAATAAATTCAATATTTTATAAATTAAAAAAATACTAATTCACCCTTCCTTTACCTTATTGTCTTTTTCTTTCCTTTCTTAAAACTCTAATTAAATTTTCATCAATTTTACATAAATAGATTACTTGGCTTTCATGCAACAAACAACCACATCAACTGGAATGCAAATTTGGTTACCAAATTATCCTGAAGGTGCGTTCCTTTGGTTCTTCATTAAAATTAGAATTGTTTAAAAGTTAGAGAATTTTTTTGTTATTATATTTAATTAAATTTTATGATTTTTCTTTTATTCCATTTTATTTATAATATCTCTTTTATCATTTTAAACTAAAAACATTAAACAAAATATATTTAATTTTAAATCAATTCCAATTCTAATTACAAATTAGACGGAGCTTGAGTAAATTAATCTACTTATTATGTCAAAAAAGTTTTAGTACAATTCCATCCGAAGAAAAAGCCCCTCTTGTGCAGTCAGAATTTGGAACTTTCCTCTTTATATGATGATAGTAGCATATTTTTGAAAAACTCCATGCTGCTAAGAAAATAAGGGAGAGCAAATCAGAGCACTGATGAGACTCAAATATTCATAAACTTAGATATGTGTTTTTCACGCTTTTGCATAGATTTCATTGAAATATGCCATGTTTATTAGAGAAATCACATTATATTTGTGATTCTCATCTTTTATTTGTCTTGAGATGATTCAAGATGATATGGAAAGCTGAGAAAGAGAGGAAAAACTTTCATGCAGAAAGTTTTCTCAAATTCTGGACGAAAAGGGACCAAAACTGGACAAAATCTAACGCTGGCAATACCTTCGGTTTGCAATCCCGAAATTGCAAATTGCGTCCCTAATGTTTTGGAAGCTTTACATTTGCTCCCAACGCCCCTACCAGATTAAGACCCCATTTTCTGCAGAAAACACATATAGAGAGGAACATGGAGACATAGAATAGGGTAGAGTAGAATAGATTGTAGGGTTAGGGTTAGTTTTTACATTTTTTGCACATTTTCCCCAACTCACACCCGTGAGTTTCATTGGAGGCTAGGGTTTGGTTCTCTTTTGGCTTTGGAAAACTTCCATATTTGGAGTTGTTTTGGCTTGTAAGGTGTTGGATTTGGTTGGAATCATCACTCTTTTGATTAAGGGGAGTATTTTCTTTCAATTCCTTGTGCTTTTAATGGCTATATCTCCTTGTGGTTGTTGTTTGCTTGAAGCCATGAGTGGCTAAATTGTCTTGGGTGATTCTTGGTGTTTGATGTATGGGTTAAGTTTATTTTGATTCCTTGTGGGTTGTAGAGTGATGGGCTTGCATTAATTGAAGTCTTCCTACTTGTATTTAATGAATTGATATGCATTAAATGGTGGCCACATTTAGTGTGTGTTCTTGGTGTTCGTGTGTGTTTTAGAATATACATGAACTTAGACCAAAAGTAGGAAGAACTACCTAGCATTCTCTAGAGGCCCCTTAGCCAGATGGATGTAAATCGAGGGATGTGCACATTTCAAGATGCTATTACTAGATGGGTAGCAAATGGGTTTTCATGAAAGGGTTTTAAAGATATTATTGCTCTATGTGTTTGAAAAAGAGAAGGAATGGATAATTTTTAGATTGTGATTTATTTGAAAAATTTTATATTGAAATATGTGAAAATTTTAGTGAAAATTTTTTATTGACAAAAATATTTTAGAGGAAAAATAAAAAGTGTATTGGAAGGAAAAAATTTTAAAATTATGTGAGAAGAATTTGGGATAGAAATTTTGAATTTTAAATATAAATTTTGAAATGAGATAAAAATGTGTTTGTATGTTTTGTTTTTGTTTGAAAAAACTTAATTCTTTGTAAATGAACACAATCCAAACATATTTTTTATGAATATTAAAATTATCTTTTATTTTAACAATAAATTTAATAAAATTTCATCCCTTCTAATAATTTTGTTTTCTGTGATGCCCTCAAACCAAATTTTCTCTCTTCTTTTTTTTTTTTTTTGGAAATATGGGCTTTTTTTTGGGCCATCTTTTGGATATGTGTCAAGAACTAAGTCCAAAAGGGTGAATTTAATTTGGAAGCGATGTGTGCACTGAAATGGAAATAAGAAGAACAAGGATGACGTCATTCCATTTAAAGAAGGGGGCAAAAACAAAAAAGGAAGTAACGGATAGGATTCGAAGGAACCGTTATGATCCAATGGTCATGAATGAGTCTTGAAGCTAAAGATAGGAAGCTATAAATAGTAAACTGAGCTAAAGAAGGAGCATGTGTATAGCGTGATCATTTTTCTTCCCAAATTTCTAATTTCCTACCCTAATTTCTTCCTTTTTCTGTATTTCTTTCCTCCCCAATCTGAACTCTAATTCTTCTTTGTGACAATTTGGTATCCGAGCTTGCAAGCCTTGGACCAAAATCATTGGTTGAATCCACCAAATTTAGAACATTGGAGGACCAGATGAAGAAGCAAAAAGTATCCCAACTAAGAATTCAAAAATTATTGGAAGGACTACTAAAAACTCAACAAGCTCTGGATACAAAAATCAAGGCCAATGATAAGAAGAATGAGGACAAGATATCTAGTATGGAAGCTAAGATATTGGCACTAATGAAGATGGTGTATAACAAGGAGAAAGAAGGAGAGTTAGAGAGTGGGCAAAATGTTGATAAAACTCCTTTGCTTCCAACTCTAATTTAGAAGGGCAAAGAGGAGGTGGAATCAAGTTTGTGATTTGATTAAGGGCCTAGGAGTTGGTGGACTACTCACCTCAAGATTGAATTACCTATGTTCAGTGAGGAAGCAACTAGGAAGTGGCTGAGGAAGTACCAAAAATATGCCATCATATATTAGATTCCTGATTCCCAAAGGATGAATATGGTGGAGATGCACTTGGAGGGGAAGGCAAAAATCTAGTATCAAAGTACTAAGCTAGCGAAATGCCATATCACTTGGGATAAATTCTCAAATGGGGCTAATAGCAAAGGGGGAATCAAGTATACAGAGAAAAGAGAGGACTTGGGAGACTTCAGGAAGATAACACCACAGGAGATCCAATATAGAAGAAATAACCATCTGTGCTTCAAGTGTGGGGACAAATACCAATATTTTGGGCATCAATGTAAGTTTGGGAGTCTAAATTTTATGGTGGTGGAAGAAAAAGATGATTTTGAGAACGCAATTAGTGAGCAGGATGAGCAGACAGGAAATCCTAGAGTTCACATGGAGGTACCTCTTTGTTCTTTAAATGCATCTCTTAAGAGAAAAACCAACAGTTTGCAAGGCATGATCAAAGGAAAAATGGCTAATATACTTGCTGATACTATAAGTTCACATTCATTCATCAATCCAATAGTAGTAAAGAGGCTTAATTTGAATTGGAAAAACATTGAACTATTAGTAGCAATCATAGCTGATGGTAGTTCAGTGGTCAGTCATACTATATGTCATGGAGTTAAATGGGAAATTTATACTTATGGTTTTCAATTTGATCTAAGAATGTAGAACATAGGAGAATGGGATGTTATTTTAGGAATAGATCGAATGTATTAGTACAGCCCAATTTCCTTTAATTTTAAATAGCCCCAAATAAGTTTATTTACTAATAAGGAGACTATATTGCTAGAAGGATCTATGGAGTTTCCTAACATTGAACTTATGAATAGGAAGGCAGTGAGGAAATGCAGAAATGAGGAGCTACTGATTAGTTCAGTATGCCAAGGATCTACTTATTAGTTCAGTATGACAAGTTATTTCAAAATATTCTGAATCTGAAGACTCAAACACATTGCCTAATGAATTCTCTAAGTTACTCTGCCAATTTCCTAATGTCTTTGAGACCTCATCTACATTACCCCCTAAAAGAAACTTGTCCATGAAATACCCCTCAAACCAAACTCTTTACCATTTAAGATTAAGCCCTATAGATACCCTCATTTTCAGAAAAATGAAATAGAAAGCCAGGTGACTAAAATGCTTCAAGGGGTGCTTGGTTGGGGGGAATGAAATTAGTTAATGTGATTTATTCCATTATTTGGTGTTTGGTTTGGAAAAAAAGAGAATAGAATTCAGTAATGATTGTAGAAAATTGGGTAATCTTTAATTACCTACCTCCCCTTATAATTATTGATTATCTAAACTCAGTATTCATTTTTATTCTGTTATTTCAATTTTATCCTCAATACTAAACCATCATCATTTTTCTCACTCTACTCTCTCTCATCATTTTCTCACTCTTCTTTTTCTCTCATTATATATTTTTATTGTATTTATTAATGATGGTAAAATTGAAAGTTTGACTAATTCCTGTTCCCATAATTGAATTGAATCAAGCACCACCATTCATATGGACATCCATTATAGAGTTTGAATCAAACACTAACAATGCAATAATGATTCCCATTGTCATTGACCACCTCAATGAATCCTATTGTGATTTCCATTGAATAATTCCAACCACGCACCCCCTCAGAATGGAATTGTACAAACCAACACCAGTGCATTTGCATCCCTAATATTGCTAGTAAGAAAAAAAAAGATGAATCATGGCATTTCTATGTAGACTATAGACATTTAAACACTATAACCATTAAAGACGGGTATCCCATATTGAGGAACTTTTTGCTAAGTTATTTGGATCAAAAGTCAAGAAGATAGACTTGAGATCTGATTATCATCAGGTAAGAGTTAAACCTTAAGATGTGCATAAGGCTGTGTTTTAGACACACAATGCCCATTATGAGCTCTTGGTTATGCCATTTGGGCTAACCAATGCTCCTTCAACATTTGAAGCCCTAATGAACAACATTTTTGAACCTTTTATTAGCAAAATTGGTCCTAGTTTTTTTTTATGGTATCATAATTTACAATGATAGCCTAGAAAAACATTTAGAGCATTTGGAAACTACCTTAGTAACCTTGAGAAGTCATCAACTATTTGCCAAAAAAAGCAAATGTACTTTTGTCCATAACAGAATTGAGTGCTGGGGGCACAAAATATCTCAAAAGAGGGTTGGGAATGAATGGACCTAAGGTGAAGGATATGCTAAATCAGCCTATGCCAAAATATGTAAAAGTATTGAGGGACATTTTAGGACTGACAGGATATTATAGGAGGTTTATAAAAGGCTATGGATTGCTAGCTAAACCTCTAACTAATTTAGTAAAGAATGAAGGGGGATTTAGTGGAATGAAAAGGCTAAAACAGCATTCAATGACCTAAAAATAAAAATGAGCACAGGACCAGTTCTGAAGGTACCTAATTTCACTAAGCCATTTATAGTGGAGACTGATGCTTGTAACATTGGAATTGGAGTTGTGCTTATGCAGGAGGGATAGCTTATTGCATATCTCAGTAAGGCCTTAAGCAAAAAGAACATTGGACTTTCGGTGTGTGAAAAAGAACTTTTGGCAATTGTAATAGCTGTCACTAAGTCGAAACAGTTTTTGGTGGGCTATCACTTCATTATCGAAATAGATCATCAAATTTTAAAGTTCTTGTTGGATCAAAAGTTGACTACCACTCTACAACATAGCTATTTTGCAAAATTGTTAGGGCTAGACTATGAGATATGATATAGAAAGGGAAAAGGAAATGCGGTAGCAGATGCTCTTTCAAGGATGGATAGAAGTGGAGATAAAGAGAAAGGTTTAGAAGAAATCATGGCTATTTCAGCTGTGCAGCCTCAGTGGATGCAAGATGTGATTAGAAGTTATGAAGATGATTAGGTTTGCAAGGATCTTATTGCTTATTTTGCCCTTTAGCCCTAAAGCATACCTGATTACAAGTATGACGGAGGCATCTTAAGGTACAAAAACAAGATTTATATTGGTAACAGTCAAGGAATTAGGTAGTAGATTATGGAAGCATTGCATGCTTTTGCCTTCGGCAGACATTCAAGTCAGTTGGATAGTATTCAAAAGATCAACTCAATCTTCTATTAGCCATTGATGAAACAAGATAATATACAATTTGTGCAAATACGTGATGGCTGTCAGAAGAATAAGCATGGGAATGTACTTTATTTGGGACTACTACAACCTCTCCCTATTCCTAATAGAATTTGGACCCATATCAACCTTGATTTTGTAGAAAATCTGTCCCTATCTGAAGGTTATGAGACTGTATTAGTGGTGGTAGATAGACTGTCAAAAAAGAGGTAGTTTATGGCACTTACACACCTATTCTCAACAAAGGTGGTAGCTACTGCATTCATGGAGAATATCTTCAAGTTACATGGAGTACCAGCCACCATAACTTCTGATAGAGAGATAGATTATTCACTAGCACATCTTGGAAGGAGTTTTTTAAGCTACTGGGAACCACATTTCAATAAAGTACAGTTTATCACCCTTAGATAGATGGCCAAAGTGAGAAGGTGATACAATGGTTGGAAACTTATTTCAAACAAGCCTCCATGTTGGAAACAATGGTTGGCTTTAGCAGAGTGGTGGTACAACACCAACTTCCGTGCAGAAATCAAAATGACTTCTTGAAGCATGTTATTGTTGCAAACTAGCTCAGCTACCTTTGGGAACTTTGTGTGATTCTGTAGCCCCTATGCCAATAAGCTAGTTAAGAAAAGTCAAGCTATCATTTAGCTACTAAAGGATCATCTACAATAGGCTCAAAATAGGATGAAGGAGTTTACTGATAAGCACAAGACAGAAAGGGAGTTTAATGTGGGTGATGTGGTGTATGTCGAGTTACAACCATACAGATAGAAATCCATAGAACTAAGAAGGAAATTGAGGCTATCTTCAAAGTTCTTTGGACCTTTTCTAGTGTTAAAAAGAATTGGTGTTGTATCCTAGAGACTTTAGCTGCCTGCAGGAGCTAAGATCCATCCAGTATTCCATGTGTACAAGTTAAAGAGGAGAATCAAAGAAGATTAGATAGTAATGGCAACATTACCACAGCTGGATGATTATGGTGAAGTGCTTGTTTATCATGAAGCTATACTTAAGCATACAATGATCAGAAGAAATGAGCAATCATTGGCACAAATGCTGATTCAATGGTTGAATCTTGGACCGGAGGAATCAACAGTGAGGATGCAGACTTCATTATAGCTCAATTCTCATATTTTGATCTTTCCAATAGTTCTTTAGCCAATCTCATTCTTGAGGACAAAGATGTTGTTAACAGGGGGCAAATTGTCAAGAACCAAGCCCAAAAGGGTGGATTTGGGCTGGAGGCAGACGTGCGTGCCCAAAATGGAAATAAGAAGAACAAAGATGACATCATTCCATTTAAAAGAGGGGGCAAAAAAAAAAAAGAAGAAGAAACGAATAGGATTGTTATGATCCAATGGTCACGGATGAGTCTTGAAGCTAAAGATAGGAAGTTATAAATAGCAGAATGAGCATGTGTGTAGTGTGATCATTTTTCTTCCCAAATTTCTGATTTCCTACCCCAATTTCTTCCTTTTTCTGTATTTCTTTCCTCCCCAATCTGGACTCTATTTCTTTTTTGTGACAATATGGTTTTTTTTTTGTTTTTTTTGTAAATGGGTATGCTTTTGCGCTGTCTTTTATTTGGGCATGATTAGTATTCAAAAAGTGAGCTTTCTTCTGTAAATTGAGCGAGTGCTTGGTTGAGGGGTTTGGTAGGGGGAATAGAATGGGAATAAAATGAAATTTGATGCTTAATTGAAATGTATCATGTCATGAACAGTAACTCCAAATATCAAAATTAGGGTATCTTTCATTCTCCTCATTTTGGGGATATGAAAGTAATTACTCAAAAAAAAATTCCCTTGAACAAAGGCTGTAAAAGTAATGTTTTGCATATTTAAAAGAATTATTATTATTATTATTCACCAATACAATTATAATAAAAAAATCTATTATCATTCCCTATTATTATTATTTTTATTATCTTTTTCATTCCTTTCCTGAACTAAAAGCTGCCTGATCTTTTATTTTTTGGACCGATTTTAACCAAAACTGATTGACCAACTATATAATCGGTCCGATTTTGGTCAAAATATTTTTATACCAGTTAATCGAACTGGTATTAACTAGTTAACTGAGTCGGTTGCACCTCTAGCCACGTGGCAACACTGCAGACCATTGTTGCAAATAAGGATTTTCTTTCATCTTTTATATAACACTAGTAGGTAATAACTGCACTTAGCACAGTTTTTTGAATACCCACTGGTTTGTATAAAAAATAGACAATTTGAGAAGATAATAATGATATTTTGGGAGGATAAATTCATAGTAGAACTAAGAATTGAGGAAATATAAAATTTGGAATGAAGAATTATATAATAAGAGTTTATTAATATAAAAGTGCAATGGAAAAAATGAGAATCTAATTTGTTGTAATTTTAAATTGCCATGGATAATTTTTTTCTATGCCATGATAGTTAAAAACAATAACAAAGAAGAAATTGTTTGTTTGAGAAAGGAAAACTAAATAGTCATTTTCTTCTAAGTTATGATCTTGTACAAACTGATGCCAATTTCTACGAAGGGAAGAACGTTTGACAGTGATGTCGTATATTCGATTTACAGACTTTAATTGAATCTCACACTGTTTTGCTTCTTCCAAGTCAAGGTTTGAATATTTTGAAATATTTTATGTGACAAGAAAAAGAAAATGCTGAGAATTTTTTGAATGAGAGATTAAACAATACCTGTAGACCAAATTTTACGAAATATGTAAAAGTTTGTAATATTTACCAGTCTATAAGTATCCATTGATGAAAATTGTTGGAAGAAAGAACAGCACCAAGTTAAATGAAATCTATGGAATAGATGTAGCGCTGATGATAAGACATTATGTTGGATATTTGTTGTTTTGAAGACTGAAATGAATGCATAAAGTTTATGAAGACATTTACGTATTATGTATTCGGAACGAAATATGTATGTCATTAAATGGACAAACCTTGTTTCGGTAATGTGGGTAGCGACATTGTCCATGGCAGCATTATTTGACGGTTCATATTGTCAAATGTAAGGCTATCAAATGCATTGTTTCCATGATACCTTAGTAAGATTGAACAATCTTGATTAAGTAAGTTATCATCAAAGAATTCAGTCCAGCCAAATGTGAAAATATGCCGATTGATTGTTAATTTCCATTGCATTTGTCCTTGGTGGAGTATGATTTGATCATCATTGGCAAAATTTTGAATAGCATAAAGACCTATTGGTACTTTTTGAAAAGAGAAAAAAGTAATTAAGAACTAAGGGAAATTGAATATGGAATAATTTGTTTTAGTAAATATAAAAATAAAAGAAAATATTTGTAAATTATACTTGATTTTCTCTTTGAAGGAATTTGAAGAAAAAGCAGCACGGCATTTGAATTATATCTTGAGAATATGAGAAAAATCATTAGAAAATATGCTATATAAGTTAGAAACAAATTTGGTGAAGAAATATTTATTATAAAAAGAATATTATGTAAAAAAAGACTATCAATGAAACTTATAAAATTACCTGGTTAATGAAATATCATTGGAGTAACAAATAACACATTTTGCATCCAATCTTGAATTGATTTTTTTGATTGTATGTTAGGATATCCAATGTATCTAAATATCATTGGATAAGAGAGGAAAAAATTGTAGCATATTTGATAGTTGATCTGATTGTTTTGCAAGTATGTCAATGTGCTTGCATTTACATGTGTATTAGATTGAGTAACAAAAAAAAAAAAAACTTTTGCCTCTGACCATGGTCTTTGGCCAACCATTTTGTAAATGGATGAAGTGGTGCTTCTATGACCTACAACAAAAATTGATGAAAAATATTTATTCAAAAAAAAAAATTTTAAATCATCATGATAAATTATTTAATAGTAAGTATAGTAATACCAACACAATAGATGATAAATTAGATTACAAATAAATAAGTAACATTTACAAAAAGAGAAAGAAAAAGGCAACGGGAGATATACCCTGAATAAGAATTGAAAACAGAAGGAACTAATATTGTTTCCCAAGATGAATAGAAACCATTTGTGGACGATTCAAGATATCATAGGCAACGAGGAAGAATGAGTTTGTTTAGATTTAGTTGAGTTGTAACAACTTGTATTTTGGATAACATATTAATAATTTGTATAGTCTTTGGCATACCAAAAGTTAACTGTTGATGAGGTTCACAAGTAACTAGTAGTTATAAGTACCCAAATTCTATCCATATCTAATTTTAAAAATATGAAAGAAGACTCCAACCAAACAATAAAAATAAAGTTACAATAAAGTTAGCCACCATTGAATTCAAATTTAATTTAATATTTACAGCATTAGCTATACTATCTTATGAAAAGCTTACGAAAAATGCTAAAAAAAGACAAAATTAAGACAATATCACACAAATAAAACCATCATCTAAAATTCCTATTCCAATTCAAGTAATATACAACAATAAATTCAACCAGGTAACAAGATAGACATCAAGCTGGACATACGTGAGAAAAACACCTACATGATATTGCTGTATAATTTATACTCACAATCGAATTTCAATATCATATGATCATAGGATAAAAATCCAGCAAAATTATAAAAAAAAAATGAAACAGAAAAGGTTTTAAAAACAAAAGCTTTTACTAGTAGGATCATTCAACCATAAATTTCATACAGGTTAAACAAGATAATAAAGGATTGGAAGAACTGTAAGTCTGTAATCCCATGTACAACAAGCAAGTGTGTTACAAAAATTGTTAAAAATGCAACTGATAAATAATTAGTACGAAAGCAAAGGCAAATTTATAAAGTAATACAGCATCCTATAAACTAAGGTGAAAAACAAGGCAAAAAACTATTACAAAAATGTAGTCGGTGTGGATAATGAATACTGAGAAAGTTTGGTTTACAGCTTTCACATGCAATAGAAGGTTGGAGTGGTCAGTTTGATGAAGGAACGCCAAGCTATGGACAACAAGATAGCAGAGATATGCCTTTCTTATATGTTACTGTAGAGGAGACAAAGAAGAAGATGTTATTTAGATAGCATAGACAACAAGTTACTTTGTAGTAAAATCAATATTGAAGGTTCTAAAGGCTATATATTCAGCATGGTATTCAATCAAGTAAACAAATTAGGGGAATAATAATTTTCCTTTTTATACAAACAAGTTTGTAAAAAATCAGATGCAGTAATTGTTTAAAGGAATGATGTGAGGCAGTAATAATCTTGAACATGTAGTTTTGAAGAAGTACAAAAAATACTAAGGAACAAAATGTGATTATTGGGCGTTATTAATTGCATGTATTTCTCGAATAGTAATAAATAAACAAAAGTAGTAGTAGATTAATTTGAACCTTACTGTTTTGGATGGAGTGAGGGTACTGTTGATGAATGTAGTTGGTGCAGCACTAGGCCGAGTAAAAACTTCCAAGCTGGTGGTCTGAAAGGAAAAATTAGAGGTGAAGTTGATAAGCTGGGAAGGGGTAAATTTACAGAGCAAAAGAAATGAATATAGAAATGGAATCACCTCACCTTGAGTCCAGTATTTATGATGGATAAGAACAGTGAATGGCAAGGCTGTAGTGTGCAGAAGTGCTTTTTGAATGTGGCAGACATTGATTTGATCCATTTGTTACTTTTACAGCTGTGTTTTACTGGTCAAGTCAAACTGGTCAGTCATATGTATATGTAAGACAAAAGCTGAACAAATAAATGTTGTATATTTGTATTGGGAACAGATTAAAAGAAGTGGGGAAACAATTTCCAAAAGGTACATGTTACATGAGAATGGTGACATGTGAAAATGTAACTTCCCAAAATCAAAACTGCCAGACACAATTCTGAAGAGTAGCATGGTAGCAAAATTTTCATATCATAAAACTCTTTGATATTAGGCACTGCACAATTCTGATTTTTAGCGTTACATAATGGAACAAATGTCCAGCATTACATACTGATGTTCTTTGAAACAAGAAATAGAAAAAATGACATCGACGAGATTAGGATTCACAAGAATGCAAAAAAATAAAAGAAAAAGACTGCCTTTATGGAATAAATAAAAACAGGCCGACCTGTTATAATGCTCCTTTGGAATCGATTGTAAGACTTTATTTGCTCTCTGAATATCACGATGTGTTACAACTGTTTTGTACTGAATGAAACAAAGGAGGAAAATATACTCCATCAGGCTGCAAAAAAATGAATGAGAAAAAGGCCTATATATTTGCAATCTCATTCGAAGATTGTATGACTTACTTCTACAAGAATGTAATTGATGTCATTAGCTGAAGAGAGCTGGGTAAAGCAGCAGTTATGTGCTGTTAAAAAAGCTGAACAAATAAAATAAGAGGTGGAGTAAGTATAAACAAACCTAAACAAAGACAAGAGAACAAGTCTAAACACATTTCATGGTGAGCCAGAAAGTGAGAGAAATGCTGAAAATAAAAACTAATAGAAATGTTGATTGGATGGTGTTTTGATAGGGAAATGAAAGATTTAAGTGATTAGAAAGGAGCAAGTCTAATAGGTAAAGAATAAAAATTACTACATTATTCTGGAAGGCAGATCAATAAACTATCAACAAGACAATAACATGAAATGGTAGTAGAAAAGAAAAGAAAATGGAGGGACAAATGATTTTTAATCAGGCAGCAACTCAAATACACAAACATGTTAAGTTGCAAAGTTAAAAGAGGAAAAAATCATAGTAATTAATCAATGATAGAAACTAAAACTATAAAATGTATCAAGGAGCAGAAATAAAGGAAAAATGCAGTTAATGTATAAAAGCAGTTGATTGAGTAAACCAAAGCATGTTAGTTACAGCATATGTGAAAATACAAAAAAGAGATTGCCGGTGATGAAATAGAACAGAAAAAGAAAAAAAGAGATATGGTAAAAAGTACCAAATGAAAGAATGGACAAATCACTGGAAAGTCATTTGAGGCAGGAAAAATGGCACAGAATATTGGCCTGAGAAAACAAAACCAAAGGCAAATATGAAACAGTCAGGAAAAATACTAATATGAGATGGGATTATTTTGGAAAAGACATTAGGAAATTGATTGAACAAATGCAACTGGTAAATGGAGTATATGTGACGACTTTGGCATAATAACCAATAATATTACAATAAAGTAACTATATCTATAATAGAACAATATAAATATTAACAAATCAGCTGAACAACCCTCATAAGAGAATGAGAAGTCAATGAAAAAACATAATAGAAAACAACGTGAAAAGGTAAAAATGGAAAAGAACAGCTTGTTTGTGTAGTAGTGGAGAAATATTAGAACAAAGAATGGCAAATAAGGCATCAAACAGTATAAGGAGGACACAATAGGTTGAAGAAGTAAGGAAAAATATGGCAAAAGCATTTGAACAGAAATTTATTTTTAATTTGCAAAAATATGTATAGCTGTTTGGTTCATTTAATGCTAGAAACAACTGATAGTATTAATACCACAAAGGGAGGAGAAAGTAGGTTCATCTAGTGTAGTAAAATAAGATTAAGGGAAGACTAAAAGTGCACAGCCACAGAAAAATAGAACATAAACATTAATAGGAATATACAACAGAAACAAAGCTAAGCAAACAGAGCTATGCTAAACTAAATGTAAAGGTTAAGCAATGAAGAAGAGTAATGGTGAAAGAAGAATTAGGCAACACGATATGGGATTTTTTTTTTTTTAATCAAAACTGAAAGATAAGAGTAGTTACAAATAGGGTGGGTACTATGTAACAATTAGACACTACACGACACCAATTGAATTGGAGTGACATAAAAAACATTTACTAATCAGACAATAACCATTGACCAGTCATAGGTAATATTAAATCAGAAAACTGTTTCCACAAAAAGCTGATTGACAGTTAAAATCTAGGTTGATGGAGTAGGTTCGGAACGTTTGAATGATTACACGCAAACATTCCAGTCGTCATCATTAACAATGAGGAAATCATGCATGGAAGAAAATTGGAAATAATAATGTAGATATTGAACAAAAAAATAACACAAGAGAAAGGGAAAAAGAAAGCAAGGAGCAAGTGAACTACAGGGAGACAAAATGCCTTGTTTTGACTGAAAAAAATCTGTTGACAGGCGCCGTGTCGCCATTGAAGCAATAAAGTTGGACAGAAAATGTCTACGTGTGTGCAAAAGTTTTTGTTAGAAGGGTCTATGGTAGTTAAAAAAGAAGAGGTCAAAATTCAACGAAGCAGTAAAAATGGCGGAAAAAAGAACATTGTCCTATTCAGCTAAGGAAATAACTCACTGGTGTTGAAACGGCAGACTGGGATGCTGTTGCTTAAGCAAAAAATCTTCAAAAACCTACAAAACATGCAGTTAGAAGGGTTTTTTGCAATTTATCATGAGATGACACAAAAAGTAAGCAACCCGTAAGGCTCAAATTGGTTTGAATTAGGTGGTAAATCATATAAAGAGGCACGACAAATTTCAAATTTACGATTCAAAAAAATCCTAGTTAGTTCTGAACTACTATAGATAAAAAAAATCAATTGAATAGAAAAAAAAACAAAAAAAACTAAAGAGATGGAAAATTGGGAAAAACAACATATATGTGACAGACATAATAAAGTGTCATAAGATGTGATGTGTTTTGCACGTCAGAGGTGATGTTGATGGTAATGCTTGTCTCCTACCGAGCAAATATTGGAATTCCTATAAAACATCGAGTTAGGACGTTAGTAAGATAATTTAATTGCAAAAAAGGTATTGAAGTCAGGCTTGAAGTAATTAAACTGCTGGAGTATCAAAAGGTAGTTTTGTACATAAAGACATATTGGAACATTGAGTTAAATGCATAGACTTAGTTCAATGAGCAAAAGGAAATTCGTAATGCATAGTCTTGATAGTTTTTTTTGGAGAACATAGGATTGGCCTAGCATAGTATAGTTACAAACCCTAGAAGAATAAAACCAAATTGTTTTTTCACACTAACAGTAGAATGAGAAGGTGTACTTGGAAAGCTGATTGGATACTATTCAGTTTTCAAAAGAACACCTCTTACCAACATGACAAGAAATAACATACCATAGTTGCAAAATAGTAAACTTTCAAATACATATGTCCAAAAGATAAAATTCCTAAAAGATTTAATCTAATTTCTATTTTTTCTTGGTGATATTAGTGGGGTCTGTGTTACCCAAATTATCTTCTCCATGAAACGAATCAAGTTTTCCAAGGAGGCACAATCACGGTTTTGGTGATGATTTCTTTGCATCTGTTCCTGTGAAAAAAGATGGGGTGAGAAGGACACTTGAAATTCTAATATGTTGTCATCTTTGGATGTGGAATAATTTTAAAAAACAACAATGAAATACAACAATACCTTCAGATTCAGATATTGGCTGGATTTCCAACATATTCGTGAACAATGGTGTTGTTGTATATGTAGTCATGTGGTCTATTGCTGAGGCTGAAGACTGACCTTCATCAAATTCAACAAAGGAAGTAATGGTGTACCACTATCTACTCTCTGCAGTTTTCAGTTTCATAGGCCTGATTAGCACCAAGAACAGTTTGGAGTGCAAATCCTTGTGAACTTCCTATAAAGGAAGTTTAGTGTTCTTGACAAAGGAAAAAAAATTTTAAGTTAATCCGTGAAGTATTTGTATGTGTGAAAGAAAGAAAAAGCAGGACTATTGGAAGTGAGTAGTTTGGAAGTATTGGTAACCTTGTTTGCATATTCCATGATTTCATTGGCTAAGAATGTTAATAATTTTTCAGCCAAGTCTCCAAAGATTGAAGCCGTGATTATACCACTGTCATCAATTACATCAACCTCAAACCTACACCTGTTAGTGAAGCGTTAATCAGTTAAGCAACGAAACAATAAAGTTAGATTGAAACGAAAAACAGTAAAAGATATAGTTACCTTGGTTCTGCCATTTGTATCGATTTACACAAATTACAAGTGTATTCTTCAGGTTGGAGTGCAGATGTCGTTTGGTAGCATTTGGGACAAGCCATGTACCAATACTTTTAGCAAATATTTATGAATGAAAGTTTTGCCTTCACAAGTAAATTCTGCAAGTACATTGGAATAGAATGTTGTCAATCATAAAGAAAGTATAAGCACACGTCAACAGTTGCGCAGATCATTAGACTAAGCATGAATAGAATAGAGATTATTGGATTAAGCACGAATAAATACCTTTTGGAATGGGGTTATGCTAGCAACAAGGCAAGTTTTCCTATATGACTCTACAGAAATCTGTGGAGCAGTTTTGAAATAGGTTTTCTTGATGACAAAGTCAGACAAGAGGTCTTTGTTTCTTTCAGCCCTGTCCATAGCAAAAGACAATTTTCAATAGAAAAGCAATGAAAATAAAGGCCTGCATAAATTAGTATATTAATCGATCACCAGTTTTTCAAGCAAAGTGCACTTTCTATTGGAGGATCGACCAAAATAGATTAGCCATATTTTGTTGTTAGAGCTGTCCCCATAATAAGGATTTTTCACTTGTAAATAGGTAGTTGTAAAAGTGAACATGGATGGACAAAGCAAGACAGCTAGTAAAAAAAATAAAGGAAAAAAATAATGGGATGTATATTGGAATACAGTACCATTGTAGTAGACAACTTTAATCCTACAAAAGATGACAACAGGAAAATTGTTCAAACCCTGAACAATAGCAGCTCTTTCATTCTTAACAAACTCATTCCATACAGATAGCATGACTGTTTTCATACTGGAAGAATATAATGATGGAGTTAAGTTAGTAGTAAATGAAGAGATTCTCAGGAGCAAATACGGGAAATGAGTAATCATTTTGGAGCAGAAATTATTTAACATCACCAATGCATTATATGTTTTTGATTTTATTTTGATGCTGAATGAATTAAAAAGGATGATTTCAGCAAAAGTGATTGTGACTGGAAAAACTACAGAAGAATTATTTCATTAAAATAGAAGTGAAAAAGAAAAAGTAGTACAAAGATTTATGGCTGATTTAAAATTGTACTCTGTTTTTTGTAAAATTCGAATGCATTTCTTATATAATGTACTAAAAGGTTGATGAGGAAAGATTTATGAAGTGATGAAACGAATTAGAAAACAGTTAAATGTATGTGACTAAACTCGTTAAACATAATGTGACAATAAAGTGCGAAATAGCAGCGTCAGATGACATTTATGTATTAAATATGAACTTTATGGTATATGTACTTCATGGTGTATTGAGAAGATATTTCCTTGACATTAAAATACAAAAATATTGGTGAAAATTCTATTACCTTTGATTGATAAGCATAAAATTTTGAACTACTGAATCATGTATATCGCCTTTAATAGTCCTAGGAGGTAGAGTATCAATGACCAAATCCAACACATCCAATAAATGAAAGCAACATTTGAAATTAGAAGACCTGAATAGGAAAGTAAAACCAGCCATAAATAGAAGATAAAATTTAGCTAGTATGATCATGAATTTGAAAATTGACCTACATGAATGAATATGGCTATACTATGTGTTATATAATGAGACGTAGAAACATAATATGTAATTACTGGAGCAGGCCCTTACCAACAGATTCTTTTTTGGCATCAATGAAGCGAGGAAGGTCTTCAAAGTCCGTAAACTGATAGCTCACTTCAAGGACAGAATCAACACTGTCAAGCGGTTCGAGGATGGTCCTTGAATTAATTATCCATTGTATAGTGATGCCTTCATATTGATATTCTTTTTTCAATTTTTTCACTTCAACATTCTTGATTGTGTATTTTTTGTACACTTGAAGTTTTCTGCGCATGCGCTCGATCTCATGATTAAAAACAATTCCCTATACTCTTCCTCCTTATTAGTGGGGAAAAATATATATACATCAGTCAAATGTAATAAAATATGATTTATTCCATAAGAAAAATAAGAGGTAGTATAGCATCGAATTATATAAGGACAACATGAAGCAGTATAGCAATGAACTGAACCTTTGAGTCAGCGAGAATGAAACGTTGGTAACGGGAAGGACTATTAATTGTAGTTGCTGGTTGAAGCTTTTCTTGGACAGTGACAACACATGACCAAGCTATCATGCCTTCACCAATGTCTTGAATGTCCAATAAACGTTCCATCTACAATGAATGAAAATAGAATATAAGTGATATTGTCAATGACACTTGGGTAGGCAAAAGGAAAAAAAGCAAAATTAGCAGTACAAAATATCCAAACCTGTAGAAAGCACAACACACATGATGATCAAGAATTTGCTAATTCAAATATTTCATTATAACAATATTTCGAGTTTTGCAATCTGTCTTAGTTTCACTAAAAGTGGAAGGAAGTATCAACAGTTTGACTAATTTGGATGTCCTTGCTCTTGAAAGTGCAACATAGAGTTGACCATGTGAGAAAACTGGTTGTTGCAAATAAACACCAACATAATCTAATGTTTGGCCTTGAGCCTTATTAATTGTCATGGCAAATGATAATTTGATAGGGAATTGAGTCCTTTTGAATGGGATTCCATTTTTTTCTTTGTCTGAACTTTGCAAAGGAATTTTGGGAATAAAAAAACCTTTCCTTCGTGTTGACCGGAAGCAATTTTTGCATAAATTGTATTGGTTGCTAATTCTACACAAATGAGACATGTACCATTACAAAAGACCTTCGGTTGGATTCAGATTTCGAAGAAGAATTAATACTAAAAAATTTAGAGGGAAAACTTGTATGTGCTAGACTTTCATTAAAGACAGACATATTATCTGTTTGGTTGTTTCGGTGGCATTTTCCACTTGGACGACGAGAAAGTCTAGAATTATGCAAAATATTAATTCTTCTTTGCCGAACAAGTTTTGCTCAAGAATTAGTACTAAAAAACTCAGAGGGGAAACGAGGGACGGTATCAATATGTGATAGAAAATCATGAGGAAATGAAACTCTTGTTTCCCCATTGGTTAAAGGTGTAGGTATAGAGGAGGATAAATCTTCCTATCCATCATTCATTACTTCTAATGTGGGAGAAGGACAGCATGAATCATGCAAAGCATTCACATCTTGGCTCAAAACATTCAAGTTATGAGGACAGCCATTAAATTTAGTAGGACATTTAGAATTAATAGTCTGTTGGTTTTTTCTTGTGTAAGTAGGACTTGCTAATAAGAAGGCGAAACAGCAGTCTTTTATGTGGTGCCATTTTAGTGCATAGGTTTCAATGCTTAGCAATCACATCCATGCGCATTTTGATACATACTTGGCATGCATGACTGGAGGGAATAAAAGGAGAGAATTCTATACAACCACAAATAGAATTAAAAATAAGGAACGAGCACAGAAGAAATAGAAACAAAGTCCTAAAAAAAGCAACAAGGTTTGTGTTCTCATGTACTAAAGAACAAAAACAAATCATAAAGATGTCCCAAATAATTGCAAAGGAGCATGTAATAACTGAGAACTAATATATGTAATGAAGCAAAAAGTAGAAGTCACAAAAAGCCGAAATGCAATTTATTTTACACACAACAAGAGGAGGAAACATTGTTTACAAACATTGTTTAGGATGCAAGTATCATCATTGCTATAACAAGCAGTAAGTGAACGTACTTTTTAGATGGCAAAGGCAACCAGCGGAGTGACAAGTTCTGAGCAAATTGCTTATCCTGTGGTATAAACACAGATTGAGAGACGGAAAATAATTAATGGAAAATGAATAGATAGATAAATTAACTGATTATTGGAATGTAAAAGCACAATAGTTCACTGTCAAGGCAAACAAACACCCAAACTTATGACATTTAATAGAAAAAGAAAGACTTGCAAGACACAATGCAGGGCACATGTAAAAAGACTGCATGGGTGAAATTGATGACAATTTTTTTGGAAAAAATTCTAGTTTATTGTTGTTGTAGCACAATGTTTTAAAAATAAACAACAAAAGACCTTGTATAAATTAACAAGAACTAACACTACAAAAAAATTAGCCTTTAGTGACAAATCAAAGTGGTCACTAAATATATAATAGTCGTCACAAATGAGATTTAGTGACCAAAATCCTGTGGTCACATGGTGGTTTGGAAAGCTCGATTACTAATACACATTGGTGACATGGTGGTCACTAATTGGTAATATCTAGTGACCAAAAAAAGTAGTCACACTCTTAGTAATGACATAAAGTGGTCACCAAAACATAATATTTTTTGTTACTGATAATACAAGATGGTCACAAAAAAATAGTAATTAGTGACCACTTTTAGTCACCACATATGGTGGTCAAGAAATATAAGAAGGTCAACGCCATTTGTGACCACTTAAAGTCGTCAGTAAATTGTGAACAAATAACAATAATTAGTGACAAAATATTGTTGTCACATATTGTCATATAGACAACCATTAGTGACCACATTATTTTCTCACCAATTTGCCATTATTTATTATTTGGAATTAATTATACATAAAGTATTGAACAATAGATAAAACTAACATATCTCTACAAAATATGACCGTTATATCATTTACACGACAAAAGTGTTAGGACAATATCAACCTAATGATGTACAAAAAGAAAAGCACAAGCATCCAAAGCTAATGTTCCAAAACAAAAATAACATTTCTTATCCGACAAAAGTACAAAACTAAAGTTTCCAAGTTATCCATTTATCTAAGGCACCATATACAACCACTGTCTCCTTTTTCTCAAAATTCTTAGAGTTTTAGCTACAGCAATCGACGGAAATTCAGTCCCCCTAGCTATCCATTTATCTAAGGCACCATATACAACCTCTTTTTCATTTGGAAGTCCAGAAATCTGTAAAGTGAAAGATTTTCCTTAAACAACACAATGTTATGAGAAAGCCAAGTAATCCAATAAAGCCACTATATATGTGAGAAAATTATCTAATTAAAACACCATTAAAAGCATTCATCCTTTAGTTGTCAAAACTAGAGAATGGACTCTTTAGGAGAAAACAAGACATACATGTGACAATAACACATTGACTACAAGTAAAGAAAACAAAACTTGCGTAGCGAATAAGATTTAGTGCTTTCTGTCCAAACCTAGAAGAATCTCTTTTCTGTCGTAAGTTGTGTTCTTTCATTCCCTTTTTCTTAATCACCATTCCAGACTTCTTATTAAAGAAGTTAGAAAGATATAAAATTTCAATTAATTATTGAAACAAGCCAAATGATAGTAGACATCAATATATGCATGACCTTTAGCATGAGGCAGCATTCACATCTAAACTGAAAGGCAATAAGAAAGAAACAATTAACAATAAAGAACCACGGCATGATAGAAGTTAAACTAAGCAATGCAACCAATATTTTAACCTAAAATCTTCACCTACTTTTCATATTTGTATTATTTCAGTTCATCAAAACAGTCCAGAAACAATTCAATTTAGTCCAATTTAGTCCTGAAAAAACAGTCCAGAAACAGTTCAGAAAAAACTAAGAAAAAAATTAGAAAAAAACCAAAAATTTAGTCTTCATCTATGCCAATTCATTTCAATCCATCAAAACAGTCCACAAACAATTCAATTCAGTCCAATTCAGCCCAAAAAAAATAGAAAAAAATAGTCCATAAAAGTCAAGAAAACACCAGGAAAAAAACCAAAAAATCAGTCCTCATCTAGGCCAATTCATTTCAATCCAGAACAACTGGAAACAGTCCAGAAACAATTCAATTCAGTCCAATTCAATCCAACAAAAACCAAAAAACTAGTGGCATTGTACTTTAGTCCAGAAAGTGCATAAAAAACAAAAAACCAAAAATTAGTCGCATTATGCTTCAACCCAGAAAAATTCAGAAAAAAAAAACCCAAAAAACATTCTCCATCTAGGCCAATTCAATTCATATGCCAAAATAGATGAGGTAGGTTTTTGTGGTTAGATCACCATTCCCACATTCTTTAGAGCCGTTGCATATGACATAGTTTCCAGAAATGGAGTGTGTCCAACCCTTAAGGGATCAGTCACAGTTCAAACCACAGAAGTCCCAAACTTTTCTTTGGGACCTTTTGTCAAGCAGTTTGTGTGTGTGCTCCCAATTCAGCAAACCAACACCCAAAGAGGCCGGGAATCTAGACCAAAACACAGATCCAATCCCATAACAGACCCAATCACAGGACAAACCCAATCAATTCAGCAAAACACAAACCCAATCATTCAAAAGTAGTATCTAAAATTCAGCTAGAATGCAGTTCAACAGAAGGAGGCTTACCTTTTGACTTTGGATGGCGGCTAATCGGTGGCAAACTGAAAATGCAGAAAGCTGAAGCTGCTTGCCTGATCTGGAAAGAGATTATTCTGGGTTTATCCAACTCTCCCCAAGATTGTGGCTGCTATGTGTCTGAAGGTGCTGTCGGCGGAGGAGGCTGCGAGTAGGAGGAGAACTTCAAACGGGTGTGGCAAAGGAGGATCTCGATCAAGCCACTGGATCTGAAGTCGCCGGTTGGTCAAGTGACTGGTCAAGCCACCAGCAGATTCAGAAAGGCCGAAGACTAGGTGATGTCGACGATGTTGCAACTACGAATGTTGACCAAGGCCACCTCAATCTTTGACCAAATCTTCAATTTCAGTATAGAGCAGCGCCCTCTATCAAAACAGAAAAAGCAAGTTGTCGGCAGCTGAAAGAGAGCTCGGTCGTCTAAAGTAATCCACCGACAGAGATGGCCTGAGTGATGAAGCAAGGAGAAAATCTGAAGTGCCGATTTCTGGGCTTGGCTTGAATGAATCAAAGATTCAATCTTTGTCCCTAAATCCACGAAGGAATAATGGAATACCAGATGTGTGTACAAAGACATCTAGAATTGAAAAACACAATTTTAGATTTGGAGGAAGGAAAGAAGGAAATGAAGAAATGGACGATGAAGAGGGTTTTGAATGAGCAGAGCTTAGTTGAAAATGGCAAAAAGAATTGAAATTTTGTTTTAAGTGTGGCAAAAGCAATAAACGTTTTCAAACTATTGGAGGGTGCCTTTTATTTTTTTGCTCCCGCTTTTGTCATTAAAATAATTTCATTTTCCCTCTTTTTTAAAAACATTCAAACTTTTTATTCAATTATTTATAATAAAAAATTTACTTCTTTTAACCAATAATCAACCTTTCACTTTACAATACTATATTGGTTTTAAAAATTTTTAACTTGAATTTTTTTAAAGTTTAAATTTTAAAATGTTAATTAGTAATTAAATAGTTAAAGTGAAATCGTTTTAAAATAATTTAGAGAAAAATAATATTTAAATTTTCATGTTGAGATTAAGAAATTATGTATATTATATATTTTAGTTTATATAGATTATATATTATTTAGTTAAAAAATAAAAAAATAGATAAATAATTAACATGTGTGTGTCACTATGTGTACATAAAACTATGTATATATATGCACTAAACTACTTATGTTATGTAATAATTACTTTTATTATACCTATAGTATTTACTAACTACTATATATATATATATATACTCCCTCAGTCTTAAAAAAAAAAGAATTCAGTTTCTAGACAAGTTTTTGTTTTGAAAAAAAAAAAGAGTCCAGTTTTAAAAGTCAAATATATATTTCAACAAATTTTCAAAATGCCCTTAATGAGATAAAATATATTAAAATTGTGTCTTGATATAGAATACTTTTAATGAGAAAATTAGTGGTATAAAATGAGATATACCAAAATAGAGTCCAATTTCAAAAGTCAAAGACAATTTTTTAACAAAATTTTCAAAATACCATTAATGAGATAGAATACATTAAAGGGCGTATTGATATACAATATCTTTAATGAGGAAATTAGTGATATAAAATTAGTTGTACCTCTATTTGGTTGACCATAAATAAAAAGTTGTGCATTGGTGAAACCAAACTCTTTTTTTTTTTTTCTTGAACAAAGAGAGTATAAATGTATTTTACTACTTTTATTATACATTGTACGTCTAACTATATATGTACATGTATTAACCACTACTTATGTTATAATATTATAGTAGTGACTGTAACTAATTTAAAACTATATATTTTTTATTCCTAATTTTCTTATAAAGAAATATAGTTCGTAATAAATGTCAAAACTTTTGATTACCATTAATTGATAGTGTATTTTAATACTAACAAAACTTATGTGTGCAAATTTATAAATTTCAAGGTATTCTAGTATAATGATTTTAAATTAAGAACTATAACATAAATAAGCTAATGGATCTCAACCCAATAAAGAATATACTTAGTTAAATTGTTATTCTTAACCAAAGAAACTAATTAGTACTAATCAATACTGTATTTTAATACCAAAAAGAATGTGTGATTAAAGTACAATTATATGGACAAATAAAATTTTAGGGTGTCCTAATATAATTATTAGAAATTAAGAGTAATAATATAAGTAAGCTAAATTTGGCATATAAGGAAAAATATGTTTAGTCCAATCATTATTCTTCGCAAAATAAATTCAATCATAATTATTGAGTGTATCTAAAAAAGACTGAATTTTTGAAGTAAAATAATCTAAGCAAATTCATATATTAGGGTGTCTTAGTGAAGTTATTAAAAATTAAGAGTTATAAATTTAAAAAGTTAAATTTGGCCCAATGAATAAATTACATAATCAAATCATTATTTTTAACCCAAAAAGTCCAACCATATATAAGTTGCGGGCAATCAATGTGGGCCAAAATATTTTATTTCATCAAATACCTACTTATATAGCCCAATACATATTTTGGTATTAAAATTTATAATTTCTAATTTCATCACACACCAAAACAAATATTTTATATATCTATATTTAATAATATTATGCACTAAAACTTTATATATAAAGATATTAATTAAAAGATTATAACTCCTAGTACAATTATTAGAAATTAAGAGCCTACTATAAATAACCTAAGTTGGGTATAAGGAAGGATATGCTTAGTCCCATCATTATTCTTAGCCAAAGAAATCCAATCATAATTAATTGATTATGTATCTAAAAAGACTCTATGCTTCAAGTAAAATAATATATTCAAATTCATATATATTAGGGTGTCTTAGTGTAATTAAAAAAAATTAAGAGGCATAAATTTAAAAAGTTAAGTTTGGCCCAATGGATAAATTACATAATCGAATCATTATTTTTAGCCTAATAAGTCCAATCATTATATAAGTTGTAGGCAATCAATGTGGGCTAAAATATTTTATTTTAGCAAATCCCTACTTATATGGCCTAATAAATATATTGTTATTAAAATTTATAATGTTTAATTTCATCACACACCAAAACAAATATTTTATATATCTATATTTAATAATATTATACACTAAAACTTTATATATAGAGATATAAGTAAAAAGATTATAAGTATTTTTATTTTTTTCTGAATATTTTCTTAATTAAAAATTCTTTTAAACTAAAAAATTCAATTTTATAATGCACCAAAAATTCAAATTTATGTATTTGAATTAATGATATTTCACATATATTCAAATTTCCCACATCTTAGGATGACAAATCATGAGCTTTAAATAATGTAGGCAAATTCAGGTATATTAGGGTGTATTTGTGCAATTATTAGAAATTAAGAGCCATAAATTAAAAAAATTAAGTTTGGCCCAATGAATAAATTATATAACCCAATTATTATCTTCAGCCAAATAATTCTAATCATTATATAAGTGGTGGCAATCAAAGAAGGCTTTTTTTTTTTGTTAGTGTAAAATTATATGGACAAATTCATAAGTATTATGTGTCTTAGTACAATTATTAAAAATTAAGAGTCATAATACAAATTAGCTAACTTCAGTTTAGTGAATAAATTATTTAACCCAATCATAATTCTTGGTCAAAGAAGGCTATTAATAAATAGTGTATTTTAATGCTAAATGATTATGTGCTTTAAAATTATATAGCAAATGTATAAATATTAGGGTGTCAACATACAATTAATGAAAATTAAGTGTTATAATACAAATTAGTTAAGTTTGACCCAATAAAACAATTGTTTAGCCCAAACCTTATTTCTTATAATATAAGCCCAATTAATATAAAGTTAGGCCCAATCATAGGTCCATTTGTAAGCGAAACCAACATAAGCCCAATTATAAGTCCACTGTTAGCCCAATCATAGTCTTTTAATGACTACAAAACATTATCACTAAAAGTCATAAATTTAGTGACGATTTTTTTGGTCACCAAAACACATTTTGTAACTTTTTTGTGACAAATGGAATTATCGTCACCAATACTGGTCATTAAATGTGGTCAATTTTTGGTTGTCTTTTTCATACTATAACAATTAGTGATCACTTTTTCTTTTTTGTCGTTAAAGGATATCATTTAATGACCACTTGGTGACCACTTTTCGCATAGTCAAGAATGAATACTTTTGTGATCAACTTTTTGTGACTACATTTTTCTCGTTGCTAAAGGCTACTTTTGGTGACAAAAAATGTTGTTGTCACTGTCTTTTTGGTCACTAAAGACCAATTTTCTTAGTGTAAATCAACATAGAGGTGAAGTACATTGCGAACAAACTTTACCTCTCAAACTGCAAATGTAGAAGCTAATGACTGTCACATCGACAATTGACGTTCAGTTTGCATTAGACGGATATAGAAGACCAAAAGAAAAGAAAGAGTTAGCATGGAAATGCAAATAAACAAGATAAATGTATTAAAGGAACAGAACTTGACAGCAGAATAAGACAAAGCTCAGAAAATACAGCATTGGTGTTTTGATTTTACTTGTCTATGAACACAATAAAGCTTAAGGAATGAAAAGTATGAGAAGAATGAGCGTTACATTTTCCCTAAATGAAGATATTTTATTTTTTTTTGCACACAGAAGAAAGAAAACATGATGGTTTTCCAAATGTCTTGCGAGATGCAAAACAGTAATAACAATGGACAGAAGAAAGCAAGAAAAAAATCAGCAAAAAAGAGAATGAAAACCAAAGGGATGCAAATAAGAAGTTTGTAAAGAAAACATAGAACATATCATGTAAAGCCGTCCCAAACAAAGGAATATAGGAAGTGAAAATAGGCAAAAACATCAAAAGCAGGCCCATTTTGTAAAACTAGCGAACATAATGTAAGGAAAAGAGAGGGGACCCAAAACAAAGCAGCAAGGCACAATGCAATAGAGAAAAAAAATGAAAAGAAGTTTCATTTTCTCAAAAGGTAGGATCACACAGGTAATCTTATCTTGATTTTAATTAAGTGTGGCAAAATAGACACAGAGAGAAGAAAAAAATGGAAGAGCCATTAAGTAAATCAAGTGAATAAATGTAACATAAGTGTACAACTGTAAATTGAGAACAAAAATATAACGAGAAGGTAACATAAATAAAAACGAGAAGCTACCTTAGACATCATTTAATGTAGTACAATAACCATCAGCATTAATACCGGTAAGGAAAAAGCAATGCATGGTCATTTAACCAAGCAGAGGCAAAAGAGTAACATCCATGCACACAAGAAAGAGAACAAAAATATTCTGACAAAAGAGAAGGGAAACCACATCTAAACACAACCAAGAAGACCAAGGCAAACCCTAAACACACCGGAGGGAAACAAGGAAATTGTTGTAGAAATAACAACCAAACAAAAGAAAATGGGCCTTTTTTTTTTGCTTATAAAAACCTGACAAATGAGACTGATAAGAAAGAAGACAGGGTAATAAATGAAGATCAGTCTTGACTTGACAACATTGTACAATAGGTATACACACATAGATAAGAGTGAAACTAAAGATTTGATAGCATCAGCCCATCTAGTACAGCCTTAGAGCACATAGCATTAATGGATATACCCACTGATAGACACATAACAGCATAGATAGACACATAACAGAAGACACAAAGAAATAAATAAATAAATAAATAAAAGGAAGTAATTTCTTAGCCTTTTGAAATTGGCAACGAAGGAAGGGACGCAGCTGAAATTCTCATTGACAGAAAGGCTGACACAAATTTCGGGAACACGTGTAATGAAAGTGGTTAGGTATTTTGGCACCAAGAGAGAGGGGATATTTGAAAATTACAAACAACATAGAGTAAAAAAAAACAAAAACCTTCCTCTATTTGGATGGAGCCTTCGGCCCTTCAAGGAGGTTGAATCCCGACCAAAACCGGGAAAAAAAGAAATATGCTAAGATAACACCACAAAACAAGAAGAAGAACAAAAAAGAAGAAAAAGAAAATGCAACAGCACAGAAGAAAGAAAAAAAAATACCTTCCTCTATTCGAATGGAGCCTTCGGCCATTTAAGGAGGTTCAATCCTGGCCAAAATTGCCAAAACGAAAATATATATGGTAAGATAATAACACAAAAAAAACTAGAAGGAAAAAAAAATGAGAATGCAGCAGCACACAAGAAAGAAAAGAAATACCTTCCTCTATTCGAATGGAGCCTCTAATGGAGCCTTCAGCCGTTGAAAGAGGTTCAATCCCGGCCAAAATTGGCAAAAGAAAAATATACATGGTAAGATAACACTACAAAAAATCAGAAGAACAAAAAACAAAAAAAAAGAATGCAGTAAAAAAGAAGTTCTCCTTCAGCATCAGATCTCGAACTCTCTTCCTCTTTGGGGGGTTTTTTTTCGACGGCGAAAACAAATTAGGAAAAAATTAGCATCGGTGAGACAACATTACAATTTCTGAAAAGCATCATTCCCAAAACATTACAATCTGAAAAATCCAAAAAACCCTTAAAGGTATAACAACAATTGGGACAGGATCCTTCAGCATGCAGTAAAAAAGAAGTTATCCTTCAAGGATTAGGCTTTCGGGTAGAGGTTAGAGGGTCTAACCCAGCAATTCCCCTACATCCCCCCCTCTCGGAGCCTAGGTATCATACACATCCCCAAAATATAGAGCTTTGAATACTAGAAGAAAGGCACCTAGACCTAACAAGATTAAGTGAATACCTCAAATTGTGGTAATTTTCTTTCTATCTTTCCATACATAACCGAAGAATGAAAAAGATTCATCAAGCGTCTCAGGACCCAGCAGTGCATGATAAATACCGCCAAAGCCCAAAACCGCAGAGGAATTTAAATGAAGTACTCCAGATACAAAGTATGGAAAGCTGGAACTCTCTTTCTCCCCATCAGTGGGGGGTTTTTCTTGGACGGCGAAAACAAATTAGGAAAAAATTAGCATCGGTGAGACAACATTAGAATTTCTGAAAAGCACATAACATTAGTACAACATCGGTCCCAAAACATTACAATATGAAAAATCCAAAAAACCCTAAAGGTATAACAAGAATAGGGACAAGAGTATAAATGGTGAGAAACAAATTAGGAGAACACAACATTAGGCAGAAAGTAAAAAAAAAAAAAAAGGATTCGATGGAGAAGAAGAAGAAAACTGACAACAATCAAAGAAACGGGGGAAGAAAGCAGAAATTATTGGGCAAGAGCAAAACCAAAAAACAACGGTCAGTAATAAGAAGAAGAAAAGAGAACAAACCCTAAAGAAAAAAAATGACATGTAAATGCCACATGTTTTATTTTAGCCAACGTGGAAAATCAAAGGTGTGCGGAGAGGGAGGAGAAGCTGTCCACGTGTCTTGACCACAAAGAACTTGCTCATGCTTTTATAATATATGTTAGGGTAAATTACCAAAACTTCCCTAAGGCTTGGGTCTATTATCAATCGCCCCCTGTAGTTTGACAAAACTATCAATACCCCCCTGAGCTTTAGGTTTCTTTAACACATAAGTCCATTTTAACTAATTCGGTTATAAATTCATAAAAAATTAAAAATTATGGACAAAATTATCCTTATTTCTCAAGCCTTTGCATTTGCTTTTTTTTTTTGGGACAAAATTGAGACTAAATTTTAAAACAAAATTTTTTATATTATGTAAAAAAGTGTATTATTATAAAAATTTACTTATTTCTAATTTATTTTTAATATATTATTATAAAAATATAATTTACTTATTATATTATTTACGTTAATAATGATAATGTATAAATTAAATTAATAAAATAAAAATATAAAAATATACCTATAATAATGTATTAATTATGTAAGATATTAAGATAAAATTTTACAAACTATTAGAATAATTTTTAAATTTTTTTTATTTTTTATTTATTACATTTGCATGGGGTATTTTTGTTATTTTGTCTATTAAATTAATTAAATATAATGGTATGAAAGTATTAGTAGTTTTATCAACTACAAGGGCGATTGGTAATAGATCCTAGCCTCAAGGGGTTTTGGTAATTTACCCTTTATGTTAACAAGAGTTATACCTTTTCGTTAATAAGTCTTTTCGGAAAAATCTCATACTTATAAGTTATAATCCTCCTTTTTCTCTTTCACATACTCACACCCTTCAAGCGCAAATTCCCCAAAAATCAAGCTCGGGAATATGTTACGCCACTCTGCAAATCGCCTTCTGGGAACGTTTTCCTCCTCCGCCGCATCACCGTCGACCGGTGCGTTGCTGCAGCTGCGTAGGCTCTACCACGAGAGAGTTGTGGACCATTACAATAACCCTAGGAACGTCGGAGCTTTCGACAAGAATGATCCCAATGTCGGCACCGGCCTCGTTGGTGCTCCGGCTTGTGGTGATGTTATGAAACTTCAAATTAAAGTCGATGATAAGACCGGAAAGATTGTCGATGCTTGCTTCAAGGTTTTTGGCTGTGGCTCCGCCATTGCTTCTTCGTCTGTAGGTCCGTATTGATTTTTCAATTAATTTTGATATAATTTATATAGGTATATGTGAATTTGATTGGATTTTTTCATTGGAATTACATATGGGAAGGTCCCCTGCTCTTACGGTTTATTTTTTGGCTATGGCGTTAATTGTATACTTTGGGTGAGCTTTGTTTTGCTTGGACATAGAATGCTTACTGAAAATTGAATTGGATTTTGATGTATTTACGAGTTTTTTTTTTTTTTAAATTCTTGTTTTGTATGCGGAAAACATGGATTCTGTAATGGATTGTTAGGAATAAAGGAACGTTTATTTTACCTTCTGATTTGCTTAAATATGAATATTAAAGATCTTTCTGTTAGAATAAAAGACACTGGAAGTTATGCAGCTATTATCGGGAATTGACTGGATTAAAAATTGCAGCGAGGATAATCTTTTCAAAGAAAATCAGGTTATTATTTTGTCCTCATCATGTGGGTTACTGAATATTTTGGAACTTGGTTGGATAGGATAATAACTGGGGAAGTTAATATAGAATTTTTTCGTCCTTGATGGGAGATTTGTTTTAATCATCTAAAAAAAAAAAAAAACAATGACAATCAGTATAAATTTCAGTTTTCTTAAAAGGATATGGATAGAATTCAAGGAATCTATAGTTAAGTTTTCTAAATCTTGCTCTTAAATTTGAGGAATGAATAACTTTGGGAAGGTTCAGCTACAAAGATATATTCTTGTAGTGTTTGAGGTTTGAAGGAATTTGACTGTATGTGTTTTCCATGAATAAGGACGTTTTTGGAGCGAGGAAAGAATATGTTTGGCTTTTTGTCCATGTTGCCAGAAAAAAATGTTTTAAAGAACACATCATTTAAGAAAATTAGTTCTTGCATAGAATGCTACTGGTATGGCTTCTCAACCATCTCCTTGGTGCCTTGGTGCTTCACTTCAACAAAGAGCACTGAAAGATGGGAAAGAATGGTGCATTTTTATGTAGGCAGTGAGGCTGAATTAAGTGTTTTTAGATCTATGCATGCTGTTTTGGAGCTTTATAGCATCAAATGTTTGATGGAACGTCATATAACTGTTTGTGTTAGACTACCTGATACTGCTGACTTGACCTTTGTCTACTTATCAAGTACAAGGAGAATCAGAAGATGTATACTAAGTATTTACCCAATTATTTCTGATCTTCTTCCATTTTTTTTTAAAAATATATATGGGAGCAGCAAGTATGGTGTAGCAACTACAGCCGCATGTACGGTATTTGATGCTTAACATGAATTGCTTGAAGCCCCGTTCTGCATTTTTGCAGCAGAAAATTGGCCAATTTTATTTTGCCCTTCAAGTGTTGCTTGTGTTTTGTTTACACTAACAAATTCTTTTAACTTTTGCTTTTGCTTTTGCTTTTTACAGCCACTGAATGGGTGAAGGGGAAGCAGATGGAAGAAGTCCTTACCATCAAGAATACGTAAGCTTGTTATATGTTGAAATCTTTGTTCCATCAATTGATTGTTGATCTTGTGTGTTTCTTGTTACCCTTCCGTGTTCAGTTGCACTAAACTGTACTGCTCATTATTCAATTGACTCATCTATGGTGTCTCATTGTTCAAGTTTCTCTGAAATTTTCCCTGGAAAGCTATTACTTCTATGGTGAGTATGGAAGAGTACTTTATGCTGATCTATTTTTGAAACAAAATCACTGCTCTTCATTTTCAATTAAGGAAAATGTTTGCTCCAGCTAACAATTATTTTTTAATCCGAGTCCTGATTCATTCAGTCGACTCAAAAATTTAGGTGAAAATGTTTTGGTATAACAGCCAGAACTTATTAAAACTTCATTTCCAACTTCTTTTTCATCTTCCCCGATCATTTATAGTTTGACTATCTCGCCCTATTAACTTATACTGACAAGAAAGAAACTTTTCAATCTTTAATAGTTACCTGACTATGAATCCTTTAAAGAGCTTTTGAATTCATGTCAACGATTATTATTTCCTATACTGAGATAACCATTAACAAGTCTATATGGATGGAGCTGTTTTCTTTCAGGCTATATATCTCCATGTTGATAGATAATTTACATATTGCTTTTGCAGCTGGGGTTCATCATATAAATATTTACTACAAAAATTTATTGTCTCAATGAACTTTCTTTTGTCTCCTCCTAGTGGTTTCTCATACTCTGTCAGTTTTGTGATTGGCTTACAATTTTTTGATTTGGACAAAAAAAAAAATAAAAATCCCCTAATTATTATCCATATACAAGAGATATACACTGCATATGTAGCCCAGAAAAGGAGGTAGATCCAACATTCTCTGCATGTGGAATAATCTGCCTACTTTAGGAGAACATATATAACTGCTGCTTTATTACCTCTGGAGTCTGGAAGCGCCTCTAAGCCTTGAAAATCTTCTGCAATTATGGGTTATATTAACTGTCAGAAAGGCAATTATTTCTTACTTAGACCATAATTCGGGTGCTTACCATATTTTGTGTTTCTTAGATTCAGAAATACCTAAATAGTTTGTGTTCTTTCCTCCTTCTTTAGTTACTCTATTCCATTGATGTATGTATTTAGCGACTCTTTTCCTGCATGTCTTTGTACCATAAAACTTTTTCTTTTGTTATTGTTTTTATTTTTTAATGATTTATAATTTATTTGTCATTTGAGATGCTTTTGCTATTGCACATTGTTTTGGAATAATCTGACATGACTTGCTCCATTACAATCATCTAGTAATTTAGAATGTGAAAGTTACTCTAGTACCTGAGATTTATATTCTTCCAACTCATACCAATGTGATAAAAACAGTAGACAGTAATGTTTTAAGAAGTGGATTAAATAAATGAAGGCATCTTTGATTGGAGATTTTCAAGATAGAAATTCCTTTCAGAAAGTGTTTCTTAAGCTGTGGATATTGGTTTTTGTTTTATTTGAAAGTTCCATCAGAAATATCAGACATAATTTTTCAGTTTTGCTGGCGTATAACTTCTTAATTATTTTTTCATATGTGGAAAATTTATGTATTGCCATTTCCATTTTTCTACGTTTTGTTACCAAGATTCTCGTGTATTGATTAGCTAGGTATTGCATATTGGCAATTGCTTGAATTAGCTATTTTCAAGCTTGTTGTCATTCATTGGAGGTGTGGTTTTACGTTTTTCCATATGTACATTAGGGATTAAAAGTGACAACCGCTTATGGTCAACTGTCTTTTGACTGCTATTTCACTATTAATTTCTGTCAATTGGACAAAATGTGTCAAAAAAATTATAGATTGGAGATTATGTGTGGCTTGAAACATTGAAGACTAAAAATGATAGTAAGTCAAGCATTAGGGACTAAAACTGCTACTCTCTTCCTTCCTTATATGCTGAATTTTAGACCATTTGATTTCCTTTCAAAGCCTCCCCTTATTTGTTCTCATTTGCCCTAAGCTGATACCTAGTGCATTCTACAATATTACAGAGAAATTGCAAAACATCTCTCTCTCCCACCAGTCAAATTGCATTGCAGTATGCTTGCTGAGGATGCAATCAAAGCAGCTGTGAAGGACTACGAGGCAAAGCATGCAAAACTAAATGTGAGTGATGCAGCTTCACAGGAGAAGGCAGCTGATGGTTGAGGTTTTCCAACAGTAGGAACTGGTAGCACTATATCGCTGTTTTACTAGCATAAGCCTGTATTTTATGTAATTACTGTTTGGAGCCTTTCTTTTTTGGTTTCCCATCCGAACCCAATCCCTTTCCCTCCCGCAGCCTCACAAACTATTACTTATTTCTTACCCTCAAGGATATCTAATGTAATTAGGTTTTGGTTTATCTGAATTGCAATTTTAGCTTGTAATAAATATATGTTTGCAGAATATACTGTGGTTTGTATCTGCCTTCTCTCCCTCTCCCTTCTCTTGGAAATTAACTCGTCGTCTACGGCCATTCTACGTTGGTTTCTTGAGCGGTAAGTGCTTGACTTGATAGGGAATTGCATTAATGTGTTTCAGTCTAATATTTTCCAACTAGTGTAGTTGGCTGCCCCGCTGGAGGAAGGTGATGTACCTGTAGGAAGGATATTGTATTGTCTGTTATTCGAATCACTACTACAGAGTACGCTTCGAACGATAATAAACTAAGCATGTAATTTTGGAAGGTTGCAAGATCAACAATCTTCTTATTTTGTTTACATCAACAACCTGAGCATGATTTCCAAATGTTTAGTCCAGAAATAATAATTCATCTGACTCAAAAAAAAGGGGAAAATTGTCAACTTTTTGAAAAGTATAACTTTTTAACAATTTAAAAGGTACCATAATATATGCATAATTAACTATTGATTGTTTACTTATGTTTTTATTGTTGATTATGAATTATGTTAGTGCTTATAACTATAAAAATTTTATTCAAAATTTAATTCTTTAGATATTTTAAGAATTTTGATTAAAAGTAATTTTTTTTTTTTTGAATTTTTGGACAAGCAAATGGTTTGGTGGAAAATTTCGAAGGTTAGGACTTATAAATTAAATATGAATGGTAGTTCTTTTAGAAATTTGGGTGAGTATTCTAGAAGGGGAATTTAATGAGATGCATATGGCGATATGATTTTTGCATACTATGACTATTCTGGTGGAGAGACAAATATGATAGGTAAGGTTCAAACTCTCCTATTGAAACTGTAATTGAAAGATTTTAAGATTGTTATAAACATGAGGAATTCTAAGTTGGTTGTTGGTTGGGGACAAAATTAGTTGGAGTCTTGATGACATGATAAGTTTTTTAGCATCGACATATTACGAGTTTCTGTTGTATGAGTCGGTGATTGATTGCTTAGACAAAAAAGAACATAATCCAAACTAGAAAGGCTATTTTTCGGAAGTGATAAAATCAAACTCTCTTGTCTCACACCTCTACCCTTTTTCTCAAGTTCTCTTCTTTTCTATTCGATCCTTGCTGTTCTATACAATTGGTATCACAGATTTGGACCTCTAGCCATGGAATCTCTAGTCATGGCTGAAGGCACTCGTGATAAGAATATGGGGGAGCAATTCAAGAGACAGGATCAAAAGGTTCAAGGACTTCTTGATATCTCTGAAACCCAATTCCTAGAGTTCGATCGAAAATTCCAGAACATTGAAGGGAGAATGGATAATCCTCGTGCTGATTTGAAGAAGTTTTTGACTTTTGCTGCTTCCTAAGTAGCCCCTTTGGAAAAGATCTATAAACATATAAAGGAATTTTGGGGCCTCACTCTACTTAATCTAAAATGACTCTTACCCTATGTGAATACAGAAAATATGAGATGAGAGAACCAAGTCACTTGGAAAGGGTTCTTAAGATTTAGTCACATGTAGGCAAACCTAAAATCGAATTTCTTATTTTCTCAGGAGATAATCCCAGAGAATGGATGAGGAAAAAATCAAAAAAAATTTTAGATTGTTCATATTTCGAAAAGCCAACGCATTTATATCCTGGAAATGAACTTAGAAGGCAAAGCGAACATATCATTTTAGAGTTATAGGTTGGGCAAATCTGCAATAGTATGGGAAAACTTTGACTGCTATATAGAAGGTTAGGAAAGAATGAGCCAGATGATGCCATTAAAGAGTTCAATAAACTACAACAAATTTCCACTACATTGGCTTGCCAGGAAATAATTGAAAAATTACAGGCCTTATTAGGATATATTAATAAAGCCCCAACGAGATCTTCCTGGTGATGACACAATCCTTCCCACGTTTCATAGCCTTGGGACAAAAAACAGAAGCGTGCAATTTCAGGTGTGTCGCTCCTAAATCAATCTTTCTCGTGGACACACGGACAATTTTTTCCTTACCCTTTCTATTTTCTCGGGACC
This sequence comes from Gynochthodes officinalis, assembly GCA_020080225.1. Classification (NCBI taxonomy): domain Eukaryota; kingdom Viridiplantae; phylum Streptophyta; class Magnoliopsida; order Gentianales; family Rubiaceae; genus Gynochthodes; species Gynochthodes officinalis. The sequence continues at coordinate 28,072,410 of CM034625.1, read as the reverse complement.
TCCCTGGTAATGCCATCCCCTTATATCTTCCGCAGGAAAACTCTTGCCCTCTTCAAATATTACTCTTCTATAGCTTTAATCCTTCTCTTTTATTTTCCTTCTTACTGAAGACACCAGAGATTTTCGTTTGCGTCGCTCGAAATTCATAGCCTCCTCTTGTCCTGCCACTTTTCTTTTGATTTATTTTTGGGTTCTTTGCCTTAGTGTTTGTCGACTTTATTGACATGTCGACTTGAAAGAATTCCCAACTTTCCAAATTTTTATTTTGGTTTTTTAGGTTTGTTATTTGATTGTCTTTTTTAGTTTTGATTTTTTGCTGAAGAATGACCTATTTCTTATTTCGAGTCTGATTAGGTCTTTTCCGGGACTCATGATTTTCTTTGCTTTTTTCTTTCTCGCTTTTTTTTCTTTGACAAATGTGATGGATTGTTTTGTTTGGATGACTGCTGCGCTTTGTTTGTGGGAAGCGTGTTGTGGCATGTTCTTTGTTTGTTTTCTTATCGATGGAGTTGTATGTGGGTGTGGGGATTATTTTTTGCTTCTTTTTCTATGGCTTTTTATTTCAGATTTTACTTATTTGAATCTTAGAATCGGTAAATATAAATCATGCTGCGCACTATTTCATTACCACATAACATTTCATTATGAAGAAATTGGATTATTGAGTTTGTACTCGGGAGAATTCATAGGCCGTTCTTTTATCAATTTGAATATATGAATCATAGTTCGTTGGTTGCAATGTATTTTTACTTATATGGGCCAATGAAGAACACTCTATTTTCGAGCTTCTTGAATTTATAGGAAGTTCTACATTGCCATTAATCTAAGATTGTTTTTGAAGTCTCTCATCTTTGATTCATTTTTGTGGAAGTTAAAATTGAAATTTTATGTATGCCTATAAAAAGATAATTAAATTGTGTACATAATGTGTCATACTGTTAATGTTTGAAATTAAAAGAATTTAATCTTGCATGTCTCTTTACTATTCACTCTACAAAAATAAATTTTTTTGTTGAATGGAAAAATCCCTCTTGATTTTCAAACATTCACAAAAAAAATGTACTTATTTTTTTTGTATGTCAATACACCTTATTTAAACACAATCTGACAAATACACACATTTGTGTTTAATCATTTTTTGTCCATAAATCTCCATTCTATCAGCTCCATTTTCATATAAGCTATCAAATTTTTCTTTTTCTTTACCTGGTCAATTTCATCAGTGTTTCTACATTATTTTCGTTTTTTTTGATTATATGTATTATTTTTTGTAAAAAAGTAAAATTGATTTTCGAGTGTATTTGATTTTCGAACAGTCTTTTGTATTTTCTTCCAAGTTTTTCCATTAACATAAGGTTTTGTTCTGAATTTATCCAACCTCTTTTTTGTTTTTGCCCTTAGGGTTTGAATAAGGATGTCCTATTTTTTTTGTTTGGTTAAGACATCTGTTTTTCTTTAAATGGAATTGTTTGATGTTGTATTTAATATGTTTGCGAGTACTCACTCACAGCCGCATGCATTATTTGCCACTAATTAATGACGCATGCATTCTTCTTTTAATACAATTTATTATCAGATACCAGCTAATTTTTTTTTTTTTTATTACAGATTTTGTTTTTTTACTTTAAATCTTTTCACATTGATTTTGTTAGTAAATGAAAATTTTTTTTTTTTTTTTTGGATTTTTGAATTTAGCTTTGTTTTATGTTTATGTGTTATTATTTTATTTTTTTTACCATCACACATATAATTTTTTGTGTTTTATTTTCTTTTTATTTTTTTTTGTAATAATTTAAAATTTTTGGCCTTCTTTCTTTGGTTACTCTTTACCTTTGTTGTTATGGGTATTTTCAATTTTGTCAATATTTTTTGATTTTTAATCTTTGTCAAAAAGTTTTTTTAACAAATCAACTCTTTCATTTTAGTTATAACGGCGACTTCTTTCTAATCAAATTTTTTTTAATCATTTTTTTTTGCTAAGTTTTTTGTCTTATTATTAATGTTTGTTTATCTACTTTTGTTGTCTAGTATTGCTCTACTTTTGTCTTTTTTGCCTTTCTTTTGTGTTTTGTGTTTTTTTCCATTTCTTTTGTGTTTTGGGTTTCTTTTCCTTTCTTTTCATTGTGTTTTAGTGTTTTTTCTCTGGTCTTTTCCTGACCTTTTTTCCATTTGCCTGATCTTTTTAATTTTTTTCTGGGTGGTGTTTTCATATTACTTTCCTTTATTTTGTAGACTCTTTATATGTATTTGTGTTTTTATTATTGCTGTTAGTTTCATTATTTTAATGTTTTTTATTTTGCTGTTTTTTCTTTCTATGTTTTTTTGATTTTTACTATTATTTGATCCTTCCTTTTTTTTTTTTGATTTTCCTTTGTGCCTCTTTTTTTCTTCCTTTTTTGTATATTACCCTCGCTTATTTTCTCTTTGTTTTTTTGATCTTCCTTTGTCATTTTGATCTGTTGCATCTTGTTTTGTTTTTTTGTGCATTGTGCCTTGTTGTTTTTGTTTTGTTTTGTTTTGTGTTTTCACTTTTTTTGTTTTTTTTTCATTGCATCATGTTGGCTACTTTTCTTTCTCCCTTCTTTGCATTTTTACAATTCCTTTTTTTTTTTCATTGTGTTTGGTTATGTTTTTTGTTCACATTTCGTGGTATTTTTGGTGCTTTTTAATTGCATTTTGCAAATTTTTGCCAATATTTAATTGGTTCAATGTTAATAAATCGATTTCTTCTTTTTTTTTCAATTTTTTCATTCTATTTTATACTTTTTTTTCATCTTTTTTTTTTTTTTTTTTTATAGATAGAGAAAGAAAAATATTAAATTTTTATTACCCTGTGTGTGTGTATTTTTTTTTTTATTGAATAAAAAAATTAAAAAATTTTCTTTCCTTGTGTGTGTGTTTTCTTTTAGTTAAATAACAAAAACATCTCATCTATTCCTCTATGAAAATTGGAAAAAGCTTTGGTTTTTTTCTTTTTCTTCTTTTCTTTTTGTTTTTTTAAAATAAATTATAAAAACAAAAAAAACATTTTTTTGTTTTTTTTAAGAAACAAAACATATGTTTTTTTTTTTGTTTTTTTGTTTTTGGTGTTTGTTTGTTATGTTAGTCAAACTCCTTTGGTTTTTGCTCCCTGTATCTTTATACGAAGTATATTTTTTTGATCCTTTTCTTATTTTTACATATTTATTTATGTTTATTGGTATTAACTTTTTTTTTTTGTTTTTGTGTTTGTTTGATTTGTTTGTTTTTTATTCTCTGTTTAATTATTTCGGTTTGTTTTGGTCTTTTTTTTATATTGGGTCTTTTTCTGTTATTTTATTTTTTTTATTGTTATGCATTCGTGTCACCAAGTGTACAATTAATTTGTTTTTTGTTTGTTATTAATTTAGCTTTGATGCAACTTCACTGGCATTGACACGTGGACAAAAAAACTCTTCTTCTTCCATTTACCATCCACACAAGTCATCCCACACAACGCAAACAAAAAAAGCTCTGCACTAAAACAACTCTCCTCCCTTTTTTTCACTCTGTTTTTTCAAACTCTTTCCACGCACTGTCTATTTCTATTTTCATCTTCCTCCTCTCTTTCTCTTGTTTCTTTTTGTTTTTTCCCATTTCATCTTTTTCACCTGCAGTTTTATCATCTCATCATCCATACTTTTCCTCGGGGTATTTTTTTCTCTTAATCCATTTGGGGTTTTTCTTCTTAATTTTTAATTAATAAAATGTTTTTCAAATTCAAAAAATAATAAAAATTTCAATTTTCAATCAATCAACAACAAAAAAATAACAAAAAGAAGCTCCCGATTTTTGCCTCCGTAATTCTACATCGTTTTCTATTGTGTCAATGATGAAATTGATTCGTTTCCTTATTGGTGGTTTCCTCCTTGGTGGTATTAATACGCCGTTATGTTCTTCTTCTCTCTCCGACTGGTGTTCAATTATCTGTCTTTCTCATTGTTGCTTTAACTTCTTCAAGTTTGCTACACTTTCAATTTTACACACTATTTTATATTTTTCATTCACAGTTTTTCTACTTTGACCCATGTTTTTTTTTTTTTTTTTTTTCTTTTTTTTTTTTGACCAAAAACTTTTTTTTTTTTTTCCTCTTTTCCTTTTTTTTCATACCTCGCTGAAAGTAAAATGTTCGTTTGAAGAGTAAAAAGTGAAGACTCTCGAAAAAAATTGTAAGAATATTGTATTGATAAAGAGCAATGTTTAGTGTGATTCATTCCAAAATATTCCTATCTAAATATTAATATTTATATTGATATTATTATTTATGAAATAGCTTATTTCATTTAAGGTATTTTAGTATCCTTGGAAAATAATTTAATTGCTTATTTTCCATTTGTATTGAGCATTTTTATTTAAATTTATTTAATTTTTGTTTAATTTTTATTTTTTTTTTTTATTAATTTTTTATATGTTTTTTTATCTTTTTTCTGTGTTGATTGGTTTTTGTTAACAACTCGCAATTGAAGTTTCAATGACACATTGAATTACAATGTTCCATAATAATGATCTTCATGATTTGGAATTCTATGATTCCGGTGAAACACTTTTGATGATTTTATCTTATGTAGTTTTATATCTTGTTCATAATGTTTGATGTGAATTTTCATATAAATCGATGTACTTTGGTTGTGTTAATTGTGTCGATACATTTTTTTGCATAAATAATGTTTCATGAGTATCCATTTTTTTTAGATCATTTTTTCTTTTTAAATGTTCTTTTTTTGTATACATTTGAGACATGATGTATCATTAACTTAATTGCTATTTTATGCTTATGCTTCAAGTAAGTCATCCTTCTTTCTTCCTTCTGTTTGATTTGAGGTACTGGTTAGTCAACTTTGCTATTTAGCTCTTTATTGTATTTAGGCTTCTTTTTTTCTCAAACTAAGATTTTTTTTTGCTAATATGAGCTTTTTTCTTACTTCACATTCCTAATATTTTGAGTTGAAATTTTCTGTCCAAAGTTTCCATTTATTTTGAATTGGTTCCCACACATTTTTCTAGTTTCATTTTGTCTTTGATATACTCTTTTATTTTTCACACTTTATTCTAATAATTTGTTTAGCGCTTTTCCTTTTTTTTAAATTATTCATAATACTGTAAATTCCTAAAATTGAAATTAGTGGTTCCAAGAATTCCAGTTCTCATATTAGTGTTTGTGCTTTATTTTAGTAGAGTTAAATTTGATTTTTTGTTATTTATTCACTAAGTAATATGAGCTATCCAATTGTTGTTTGCTTGGTTTGATGGTTTATTTGGTGACAGAAGCTTTTGAAGTTAGAGGAAGTAAGTAATTCAACAGCTAGTCATGATTGGTTAAATCCTTTAAGAGCTACTGATTAAAGTTTTAATTATAGTTATATATTTTCTTTGATTAAATAAATCCAAAGCATAAATCCTAATAAAAATCTTTAATTTTACTTAAATCAGCTTAAAATCTTTTAATATGTTATGAAATAATCCTCCCTAGTGCTTCATACAAAAAAGTGAATTTTTTAAGTTTTTGTTTGTTTTTCCGCCTCTTTTCTTCATTCTCTTTACATTAGTAAATTTTTGGTATTGATTTTTTAATTTCTATTTCTTGATCCTTTCTCTTTACATTTCCGTGTTCTTTATGCATTAGTCTTCTTTATATGCATTTTTCATCTTATTTCAATCTTTTTACCTTGAAAAATATTAAAATCTCATTCCACAATTTTTTTCTTCCTTTTATTCATTCTTGTCGTACAAAAGAACAACAACTCTTATTTCAACACATTTGACTCATTGATATGTCTTTTTCAGTTGCTCTCTTTCTCTTCTTCTCTCTTTTCTATCTTCTATATTCTCCTTCTTATTCCTTCCACTAATAAGCATATATTTATTTATTCAAGAGTGTCTATTAATTCATTATTATTATCAATTTAATTTTCAAATAGCAATTAAAGAGATTGATCCATTCTTTTTTTTTTCTTGGAATTTCATTTTTGCAGAGCGTTTTTTTCATTTTTCTATTATTATTTTTTTTTATTGTTTTTTTTTTGTCTTGAATAATTCTTTTTAATTTTTTTGTGGTTAATCTCTTCAAAAACTCTGTTTATTATTAATTGTTTTCTTTTATTTGTATTAATTTTTTTGTATTCAAAATGGGAATTTAGGGTTTTGCTATTGGGTTCATGGTTAAAATTCCCTAATTTGTTTTTCTTCTCAATTTCCATGGAAAAAATTCAATGTGATTTTTTTCCTTTCTCCATTGTAATGTTTTCAATTTCTTAAATGCTTCAATTCTTTCTCTTTGTTGTTAATTGCAATGACAATTAAGCATGTTTTAATTTTCTTATGATTTATTTTGTCTTTTTATGATATTTTCTTTTCTTTTATGTTTTTTGTCTTTTGTTTTTATTTATTGTTGCGTATTTCCGACGTTTTTGGAGTTTTGTCTGATTTATTCCGTTTTTTGAGGGGTTTTTTTTTTTTATTGGATGTACTTTTGTACTTTTGATTTTGTATTATGTGTTTTTTTAGTTTGTTACCAGAATTTATTTTTGTTTCTTTATGTTTTTTTTAGTTTGCTCAATGTTTTCACTCTTGCTCTGTTGCTTCTTTATTCTCTCTACTTTGGCTTTTCAATGTCATTGTGGATTTAGCATTTTATTTGGGCTTTCTCTTACTATTTTCTAAAGCTTTTTTCATTTTTTTTATTCCATCATTTTTGTTGTTTATATGTTTATCTTTCTTTATCCTTTTATGCCTACCTTATTCCTTTGATTTATCTAACTTTTGTTTAGTTAAAATAAAACAACAAATAACTTCAATTTTGATTCTTTTTGATTTTCCTTTTCGATTTTGATTTTTTGATTTTTTTTTTTTTACATTTTATTGTGTTTTGTTTTTTCTTTCTTTTGTATTGTGTTTTTGTTCTTTCAATTGAGTGTCACTCGTGTTGGCGTTGTTGGTGCATATATTTGGTATTATTCTTCTTTTTATATGATCGTATTTGGTATATTTCTGACTTTTGGTTTATTGGTCAGCATTTTTTTGTTATTGTCACGGTTGAGTACTTTATTTAATTCTTCTTTTGATCTGATGATAATCTGCATCCTAGCTGCAAATTCTTCTATCAAATTTTACTGGTTATTTTTTATTATGTTTTTAGCATTTATAATAGATTTTTTATATGTTTCTTCGAGGAGGAAACAATTAAGACACAAATTACATAACATTAGGACCATTATGTGCCTTTTTTCTAGTGCAAAAAAGCAGACCAAAAACAAATGGTACAAAACAAATATTGTTTGCATATTCTTTTGTTATTATATTTTTCCTATATTTATATACAAATGAAAAATGAAAAACAAAAATGCTTTTGTCCATATAAATTTAATTAAATTTTTTTTTTTCATAAGAAAAAACAAAAAAAACATCTCGTTCTTTCCAAGAAACAAAATTCTGCTTTTTTTTCTTATTTTTTTCTCTTTTAGCTGATTTAGCTTAGTTTAGTCTTGTGTTTATTTATTTTCTTTAATGTATAAATGTTGTTTTTTTTTGCAAACTCAAAAAAATAATAAGCTTTATTGCTTCCATTATTCAGGCATTAGTTTTTGTTTATTTGTTTATTTATTTCCTACTTCCTTTTTATTTTTTTATTTTTTTATACTTGCATGTTGTTTTTTCATTCCTCCTTACTATTGTCTTCATGTCATCTTTTTTTCTAATTTTAATGAGAGTATGATGATTTTCTTATGATTTTTATTTTCTTCAAACAAACATTTTTTTTTTTACTTTTTCCACCGATGTGTTTTTTCTCTTTTCTTTTTTCTATTTTTTTCTCTTTCTTTCCTCGTTACCCTTGCTTGTTTCTTTTTTTTTTATCTTTCTGCCTTTTATCTCTTTGTTTTTATCCATTGCTTATAGCATTCATTTTTGTCTTTACTTATTGATTTTTTTTCTTTTACTTTTTCTTTCTACTTTGCTACTCTTTGCTTTTCTTATTTTTATTTTTCTTATTTTGTTATTTATATACTACATAAATACATACTCATATAAAGTATATATCAGTAAAACAAATAAACCTCTCTTTCCTCTCTTTAAAAAAAAAAAAAATCGCATGTTTTTTCAATTTTGTCACCCTTATTTTTTGTTTGTTATATTTATATATAAAAAAAAAAAAATAAAGTTTTGCAATCAAGCAAAATGAAACAAAGGCAAATGAAAACAATATTGGTGCTTTTCAACAATGCTGGTGAAATTACTATGATTCGATATTTGTTCTTTCTTATGGCATATATTACATTTTTTTCTCTTCTTTTTTTTGTGCTCTCTACCTTTTCCTTTTCCAATATGCTTGCAATTGCATGATTCTTTCGCCAACTAAATGTCAATGCTCGAGCTGGAAATTGTTTTACTTTGCGGATTTTTGTCAGTAAAGGAGTGCTTTCCTGTTGCTCGCTTACATCTATATCTATTCTATTACTTCTTTTAGTCGTTGCTGTTGATTTTAAGACACCTTAGAAACAAATATATTCCAAACGTATGCTAAACATATTTATTCATTGCTTAGATTATAATAAAGATGAACATAATTATGCATTTAAATGAATTTTGAATATTTTTTCATGATATGTTTGTTGTTTTTCCCTTTGTTTGGAAATTTTTTTTCATTTTTTGAAAAATTTCATTTCATGAAAAATGAAAATTGAATTTTTGAATTTTTTTGTTTTTTTTGAAATTTTTGTTTTTGTTTTTGAAATATTTGTTTAATTGATTTATACATATAATGTTACTATTTCCTTTAACCTAGGATGAGCAAAACAAATATTGTTCTTGCAACGATGCAAGCTGCCTTATTACCCATCAAATTATAAGTATTTTATTTATTTTTATATGTTGATTTAATTTTTTTCTTTTTCTTTATCTTTTATTTGCTTTTCTTTTTTTTTTTAATTTTTTTTTCCCTTTTACTTTAGTGATGTCAAAATAGTGTCAAATAAGAAAAAACATATATATCTAATGCTCAATAATTTTACATTTCATTGTTATAATTCTTCAATTGCACAATTGCATACATTACATTACATAACATTATATAACATCTAATATAATTATACAATTGGTTATTAAAAATGAATGTACTACACTCACATACTACATACTAATGAAAAAACAAAAACCTGATCAGAAACACAAAAACAAGAACGATTCTCTAACACATCATTATGACTAAAAAGTGTCGCTTATAGTATAATATTTCAATGGCAAATTATTTGTATTGTTCATTGTTCATCGTCGAGATATAGAGGAGATTCATCTTTTTTTTGTTCATATACATATATTTCTATAATACTTTACTTAAGCAAAACATTTTAAACAAAGTTAAGTAAGAAATGGGTCATCATCTACCACATTCAAAAAAAAAAAAACGCACATGCAACCATGTTATCATTGTTTGATTCAAGTATAATATAAATATGAGGAGAGGTGGTGATTGATTCCATTTCTATCTTCTTTCCTCATAAATTTACAACTTCCCTACTTCTCAACTACGCTCTCTTTTTTTTTCCTCAGACCACTAGGTGGAAGTTTTTACTTGGACAAGTATCGCACAAACTTCATTCATCAACAAAGGCCCTCACTCCATTTGAAATAGTTACTCAAATTAATCATACTACTTTTCTTTATTTTTTACAATCCATAACATACATTAATCCATAACATCCATTAATCTATTTTGTTGGTTAGTATTTCTTTTCTCTTCAAAACTACTTGTTCAAGATTCTTATTGCCTCTCATCTTTCTTTTAAACAATTCTATTGTGCACACTTGTTTGTATAAATAGGAGAAATATTCTTCCTCTCACTTATTTGATTCATCAATGTCATGCTCAGATATATAGCCCTTACAACCTTCATTGTTGATTTTACTACAAAGTTACTTCTTGTCTTTGTTGTCTAAATAACATCTTCTTGTTTCTCTGTCTCAAAGTATCATATAAAAAGGCATATCTCTGCTTCTTGATCCCATAGCTTGGCGTTCTTCATCAACCTTACCACTTCTCACTTTATTGCATGTAAAGGTTGTGAAGCAAATTTTCTCATCGTTGATTAGCCACATGATTGCAATTGTGTAATAGTTTTTGGGATTTTTAAGACCTTTCTATAGGATCTGTATCACTTTATAAATTTGGTTTTGCTTTCTTACTAAGTATTTATTTGTTTGTTTTTCAAAAATTTATGCACTTTTTAGGTGTGCAGGAGATTACACTTCTTCAATGCTCTATGCTGCTATTATCTTGTTTAGGATATCTTGTTTAGGATGTTTGAATTTTATACTTACATGAATTTGTCGTATCTTCTTCTTCCACTAAAACCTATTTTTAAAGTCTTTTATGTTTCATCTATTTGTAATTGTCTTGCAGTTTACCTATGACCATATGATATTGAAAATCAATTATGAGTATGAATTTTCACCAAACTAATTTGTTTTTGTAATGTATGTCCAGCAGCAGCCTTCTTATGCCATAAACTAAAAAAAAAGCATGCTATCCAAAATACAAATTGTTACAACTCAACTAAATCTGAGCAAGCCCATTCTTCAATTTTGCCTACGGTTGTCTTAAATTTTCCACAAATGGTTCCTATTGATCTTGTAAAACAAAATTACTTGTTTATGTTTTGAAGTCCTATTCCAACTTATATCTGTGATTTCCTTTTCTTTCTCATTTTGTAAATGTTACTTATTTATTTGTACTCTAATTTATAATCTATTGCAAGTATTACTAAAGTTACAATTAAATAAATTTTATATATCATTATTTTTTCAAATAAATAATTTTTATCAAATTTTGTTATAAGTCATGACAACATCACTTCATCCATTTACAAAATGGTTGATCAAACACAATGGTCAAAGGGCAAAAAAAAATTCCCTTACTCAATTTGATACACATGTACATGTAGGCACATTAACATGCTTGCAAACAATCCAATCAATTATCAAATATGTTATAATTTTTTCTTCTCTTATCCAATGATATTTAAATACATTGGATACCCTAACATACAATAAAAAAACAATTCAAGATTGGATGCAAAATGTGTTATTTGCTACTCCATAATACTTCATCAACCGAGTAATTTTTTGATTTCATTCATAGTATTTTTTACATAATATTCTTTCTATAATAAATATTTCTTTAAATTTTTTCCAAATTTTATACCATAATTGATAATGATTTTTCTCATATTCCTAAGACATAATTGAAAGGCCATGTTACTTTTCTTCAAATCCTTCAAGAGAAAACTAGGTTTAATTTACAAATATTTGCCATTTATTTTTATATTTACTAACAAAAATTATTCCTTATTCAATTTCCTTAGTTCTTAATTACTTTTTTTCTCTTTTGAAATTACCAATAGGTCTTTATGCTATTCAAAATTTTTCCAATGAAGATTAAATCACACTCTACCAAGGATAAATGCAATGGAAATTAATAATCAATCGGCATGTTTTCACATTTTGATGCATTCTTTGATAATTGCATTCTTAATCAATAATAACTTACTTAATCAAGGTATTTCGTCTTACTAAGGTATCATGGAAACAATGCATTTGATAACCTTACATTTGACAATATGAGCGGTCAAATAATGATGCCATAGACAATGCCACTACCATTCTTTGAAACAAGTTTTGTCCATTTAATGACGTGCATATTTCGTTCCCATACATAATAATCTGTTCATAAACTTTATGCATTGGTTTGACCTTTAAACGACAAATATCCAACATAATGTCCTATCATCGGCTACATTCTGTTCTTTCTTCCAACAATTTTCAGAATCGGATACTTATAGGTAGTAAATATTACAAACTTTTACATATTTCATAAATTTACTCTACAAGTATTATTTAATCTCTCATTCAACTAATTTCCTGCATTTTCTTCTTCTTTTCACATAGAATATTCCAAAATATTCAAACATTGACTTGGAAGAGGTAAAAGCAGTGACATTCAATCAAAGTTTGGAAACCGAGTATACGACATCACTGTTAGACGTTCTTCCCTCCATAGAAATTGGCATCAGTTTGTACAAGATCATAACTGAGAAGAAAATGACTATTTAGTTTTCATTCCTCAAACAAACAATTTCTTCTTTGTTATTGTTTTTAACTGTCATGGCATAGAAAAATATTATTTATGGCAATTTAAATTTACAACAAATTAGATTCTCATTTTTTCCATTACACTTTTATATTAATAAACTCTTATTGTATAATTCTTTGTTCCAAATTTTAAAATTCCTCAATTCTTAGTTGTATTATAAATTTATCTAAAATATCATTATTATCTTTTCAAATTCTCTATTCTTTATATAAATAAGTGGGCATTCAATAAACTGCGCATTGCGCAGTTATTGCCTGCTAGTTCATGATAAAGGCTGTAGTACCCTTTGAATCCTTCTATATATCCAGTTTCATGAGTGGCTTGGTAAAGGAATTGAAAGCCACTGAATGAATTCAAAAGCCCCAAGCAATATTAGTATTCAAGATTGCTAGATTGCAAGAGAAAGCCGTTGAAGCTTATTCCAAGAAAGCTAAAATTCAGCCCAAGAATGTATCAGGAAATTGCAAGACTGCACCAACCCTGTGTTTCATCTAGGGATCAAGAAGCCAATGACATCTATGCTCAACATAATCTCTCTTGAGAAATTGCAACATAGGAGGGCTAATAATCTTTGCTACAGATGTGGAGACAAGTATGCAATAGGCCATGTATGCAAAACTAAGGAAATCTACATGATAGTGGTGTATAAGAAAAAGGATTCTGTTATTATTAAGGAAGATGCCATTGAAGGGGAAGTGATTTAGTACAAGGAGCTAATTTAACAAAAGATTTGGAGATTACTTTGAATGCAATATGATGTACCAGGGACCTCAACCCATTGGGTCCAACCCAGGTCCAGCTTAGAAAGGGTTTTACGTATAAACGAAGTGTATTTGACCTCAAACTCTTATTTTCATGCGTTTTGTTGATCTCGAATAACAGGTATATATACTTCATGGTGCCGTTAGGTAAAAGGGAGAAGAAAACCCTAGCTCTTGCTTTCTATCTCAGGAACTATCCCGAGATTTGTTTTGTAGATCTCTTTCTAGCAATAGAGTTCAAGATTTGTGGATCGTGGTTTAGGTAATGGATATCCCCTTCATCATATAGTGCCGTCTTTGAGAATTTTCCTATTTTTCTAAGAAGGTATATCCCCAAACTTGTTTCTTTCTTTAGTGTAAACTATCATGAATTCGATGACATGGTCGACACTCATTCTCGTGGCCGCAAGTAAGTGGCTTCGGCTCTGCTAGAGTTGGTAAGAAACCTTTGGAAACCATATCAAAGAGGTTTGAACATGTGCCGACCCATTTAGATGATCGACCACGTCGCTTCATCTTGGATTGCCATGATTGGTAGATGGAAAAATTTTACAACAATGACGAGCGAACCTTCTTTCTGCAAAACTGAGCACAATTTGAGGAGTTCAGAAAAGTAAGGCACAACAAAAGGCTTTTTGAAGAAGATCCAGGGCATGAAGACTTGGGTAACGGGCACAAATGAAGGAGCAACGATTGGAAATATCCGCTTGCATCTCACGTTGACGATAACTATTGCGGTGGTCACTTCAGCACTAGGGTGCAGAATAATGCTAAGAAGCCTCACGCCAATGATCTTCCTTAAATCAACAAGAGAGTGGAAGATAACATTCACAATTTGTTGGGATCAAATGATGAAGGAGATGCTCTATCCCCATTTGCACCTCATATACTCCAATACCCTAATTTCACGGGTTTTAAGTTGCCAGATGGGAGACCGACATATGATGGGCACTCGACCCCCTGATTTTCTGTCTTGCTTTAAATATGCTATGGAGTTTAAGAATACCCTGATGGAAGTAATGTGCAAGGCGTTTCCTATTTACCTTAGTGGCAAAGCCCGTGTGTGGATCGATGGCCTACCTCGGGATAGTGTCACATCTTTTAGGCAATTGTCACAACTATTTTACACTTGCTTTCTCTAGAGGAACAAGTTCCATAAAATAGTTGCTAACCTGATGAATATCAAACAAGCAAAGGATGAGTCACTAAAGTCATATATGGAACAGTTCACCGATGAAAGCCTATAGGTGGAAAGTTCCAAAGACCAATTGGTGATCTTTACCTTCATGAATAGCCTAAATCTAGGATCCTTCTACACCAAATTGGCTTAGGACACTCTGATGCCCAAACCCTATGGCAGATGGTCAAAAATTACACAAAAGGAGAAGAAGCAAATAGAAAAAAAAAAGGAGAACGAGAAAAACGAGAGGAAGCAGCAAGAAGGCGCCAAGGGTAAAGGGAATGAGAGCAAGACCAAAAGTGCGTTTAATAGGCTTAATTACAACCAAGGATAGTTAGAACCATGGATTCATGATAGGAATCTCACATATTCATAAAAGTCATACTAAGATCTTGGTCATTCACAAAGACCTTTTGAGACCACAGGTGCTATTAACTGCAACCTCTCATAAACGGACTCATCATTTGTACACTTTTCATAACGAATACGGATATGATTCAAAAGATTACAATGATCTTAAAATGTAAATTGAAGATTGCCTTAGGAATGGGATGTTGCAATAGTACATTTAAATGTGGTAACCATGTTTTAATAGATTTCAACCGAGGTCGGAGAGGCAAAGATAATCATGAAGGTTGAGGTGAAGGACAAACTAAGGGTGGCCGAGATGCACCTGGAAGCCAAATGGATTATAGGCCGCAATGAGATCCAGCCTCAACTCTGCAGTATTAAGGGAATTCTCCGCAATAGTAGCCACCCAACATCCCCCTCAACACAGTCGAAATATCTCAAGTGTGATCCACGCTATCTTCTAGGGCTACCCTGAATGACAATTGTAGGCAGCTGTAACGGCCAACATGCGGAGGACCCACCCTAAGAGGCTATCTAAAAAGGATTTAAACCCTCCGAGGTTGTAACTTTCTCGAAAAAGGATGCAGTCCTGCATATTTGCCCGCACAATGACACCTTAGTCATCAAAGCCATAATAGCAAACAAAGAGATATACAAGGTGTACATAGATTATGGAAGTGCCTTGGATGTCATGTACATTGATTGTTTTGCAAGACTTCGGCACCTTAAAACCCACAGGTAGGCCATTAGTTACTTTTGCCCATAAGGTGGTATGTTCGGTGGGAATTATTACACTAGCCTTGACTGTGGGGGATTACTCTTGTGATAAGACAATTATGACAGGTTTTTATATAGTGGACGCACTCTCTCCCTTTAGTGCCATCATTGGAAGGTCCTGAATGAATAAAGCCAAGGCTATATGGTCCCCCCATATCACCTCGTACTAAAATTCCCTATAGAGTACTCGGTAGCCTCTGTACAAGATGACTAATATGTGGCCTACGAATTATGTGTGTGGCATTAAAAAGGAAGATAACTGAGATGAGAGGGGTCTATTCAATCCAAACACTTTTAAGGTAGGAACCTAATTATGAGGCCCCACCTCGAGAAATGACCGTAGATAATAATTTTATAAAATTAAAGGCATTATATAAGATATATTTTTAGGTATTTTTTTGGTGTTTTAATCTTTCATAAGTATATAAGCATTTTTTTTCTATCGTGTTACCAATGAAATAAATAGGTAATCAAGTTTTCCTAAATTTCACATGTATATAGGCATTTTCTTGTCATTTTCGTGTCGTGTCATGTTACTTGTGAAATAAATAGATAATGTTCAGGTTATATCACCTGATACGTATAATTAAACAGGTTGTGTTCGAGTTCGAGTTCGTATAAAACTTGTAATACCTATGTCTTAACATGACATGCGAACCCTAAATACGATCAGATTGCCACTCATAATTATTGAGAATCTTGAGGTCGCATTTTAGGAACACCAGAGAGCTACTCCAATGGATGAACCTGAAGCATCAGAGATAACAAATGAAGTACAAGACATATTTATTAATGAGGACCACCCATATAGAATGGTTCAAGTAGGAGCTTCACTACCAACCAAAGTGAAGAACAAAATCATTAGCCTATTGCAACAATATAAAGAAGTATTTGCCTAAAGTACGAATGACATGCCTACAATATCACCTTTTTTAATAATGCATAAGTTGAACCTTGACCCCAGAATCAAGCCTGTCCAATAGAAAAAGAGGGTGTTCGCCCCAGAAAGAAGTAAAGCCATCAATGAAGAAGTGAAAAACTGTTACAATCTGACATACTGAAAAAAAATTTCTACCCAACTTGGCTTGCCAACTCGATGTTAGGAAAAAACTTGATGGTAATTAATGCATGTATGTAGATTACACTGATCTTAATAAGTATTGCCCGAATACTGCTTTCCTCTGCTTGTAATAGACTAAAAAGTAGAAGCCATCTCAGCTTACAAAGTCCTCATGTTCTTAGATACGTATAAGGAGTATCACAAAATACTCATGAAAAAAGAAGATGCTGAAAAGACCGTTTTCGTCTCCTAGATGGGCATATACAGTTATAAGAAAATGTCGTTTGGATTAAAGAATACTGGAGCTATGTATTAGAGGTTGGTCAACCAAATCTTCTTCAAAAAAATGTATTTTTGAGGCAGGGTCAAGAAAATTTTTGGGGTACATAGTCTCCAAGCAGGGAATTGAAGTTAACCCCAAAAAAGTTAGGGCCATATTTAAGATGGCACATCCTTGAACACTTAAAAAAGTTCAAAGGCTGATAGGATCCTTAGTAGCCTTGCATAGGTTCCTATCTCGGTCAGCAGACATTTTCCTATCTAGCCAAAAAGCTTTTGAAGAATTGAAAGTCCACCTAGCTAATCTACCAGCATTGACAGTGCCACAGCCAGGAGAGACCCTATTCTTGTATCTGGTAGCCTCAAATAATGTCATGAGTACAGTTTTAATCTGAGAAGAAAATAAAATACAAAAGCCAGTTCACTGTGTTAGTGGGGCCGTACATGGACCCGAGATGCAATACCTCCCATCAAAGAAACTAGTTTTAACATTAGTCAATGCAATTAGGAGACTTAGGCCTATTTTTAGGTGCACCCCATATGTATGTCAGCACAAGACCATCAAGCAAATACTATACAAGCCCAAGACTTCAGGAAGGTTAGCGAAGTGGGCTATTGAACTTGGGGAACATGATATACAATATCAACCCCGAGGAGGCATCAAAGGACAAGCCCTAACAAACTTTATAATTGAAATGCTCATTGAGAGGGAAAGTGATGGGGATAAGTCAGTGCCATCTGACTCCCTACTAACAAAGGCTACCAATTTGGACTCGTGGATCTATATGTAGATCTACATGGACCCGAGATGCAATATCTCCCATCAGAGAAACTAGTTTTAACATTAGTCAATGCAGTTAGAAGACTTAGGCCTATTTTTAGGCGCACCCCATATGTATGTCAGCACAAGACCATCAAGCAAATACTATACAAGCCCAAGACTACAGGAAGGTTAGCGAAGTGGGCTATTGAACTTGGGGAACATGATATACAATATCAACCCCGAGGAGGCATCAAAGGACAAGCCCTAACAAACTTTATAGTTGAAATGCTCATTGAGAGGGAAAGTGATGGGGATAAGTCAGTGCCATCTAACTCCCTACTAACAAAGGCTACCAATTTGGACTCGTGGATCTATATGTCAATGGGACAACTAATGAACAAGGTAGTGGGGTTGGCTTACTTATCCAAAATTCAAGAGTAGTAGAGGTCACCCACGTCTTACAGTTCACCTTTAAGGCAACCAATAATAAAGTAGAATATGAAAAACTGATTACAGGATTAAGGTTGGCTAAAAGAGTGAATGCGAATGACATCAAGGTTTATAGTGTTTCCCAAGTAGAGTTCAACCAAGCCCAAGGAACATATAAAGCTAAAGAGTTGCAAATGAAGATATAACTTGACAGGGTTTGGCAATTTAGTCAAAGTTTCAACAAATTCACTATCAAGCAAATACCAAGCTTTAAGAACAAGTGAGTTGACACTTTGAGCAAGTTAGCTTATTCAGCATTTTCTCATCTAATTTAAATAAATATCCAAAGGTGCCGTCCTTCTTCATTGCATACAAGTGTAAAGCGTTGATTTCATTGTGCAAAGATATGGCCCTTTTTCTCCTCTAGTTTTCTAATAAACTAATTGAGGAGTTTTCTAGGTTCGGTTTAAACATTGATTTTGATTTATTATTGATTGGTTGATGATAGTCCTCCATATTACAAAATTATTTGAACAAAATTGCTCTGTGTTCAATTTTGATTTCAACTGTGCAAATTAGATGATTCAGTTTCATTGTTTTTCAATCATATAATTGGATTGTTACTTTATTTTGGATTTCAAAGTGGTGCTCAGATTTCACAATTGTTAAAGAAATCACTCTTTGCTTACTAGTTTAAACAAGCACATTATCTCTCAATCTATTTACTAGTTGATGGCTACTTTGAATTTGTTTCCATTCAAAGAGATGATTTTCCCTTGTGTTTCACTACTGATGATATTTTCAGAACAAGGGTGCCAACATAAACAGAATAGTAACCCCATGAATCCCATGAAGTAGTTAACATTATCTATTATGTCAATTTCACAAAATAGAATAGTAAGCCCAAGAACTAGTTAACATTATTTGTTATGTCATTGGAGTTCAATCTAAGTTAGGATAATGGTTAATTGGGTGTCTTCATTTGTGAATTTTGTTTTCTTGCTTCATTGTCATTCTATGTCGCTAGCTTGTATTCTAAAGCTATCCTATTTTGATATCTGAGTTATATTCATTGTTTTGTTTTTATGTTTTCATGCTTGATAAGGGTTAATTAGCTTGTATTATGTCATTCTGTGTCATTCTGAATTAGCTTGAATTTTGTTTCTATGCTTCATGCTTCATGCTTCATGGTTTAAACCCTTAGTGCTAAGCTATCCAACAAGCAAGATTCACCTACCAAAATAGAATTAGCCTAAATTCTATTTTCATGCTTTATGTTACATTGTAGCTACTTTTCTTATATTGTGATTTTTGGGTGTTAATATGCAATAACATTTAGGCGGCTAAATTGGAACATGGTAGATGACTACTTTGGGTCATTTATCAATTTTAATGAATTTTTTTCGAATCCTTTGTTTTTAACATAAAGCAGTGTTCCCTTTGACCAATGCACAGTTGATATTTGTTGGTATATTTAAATCTTACAAATGATGTAGAATACTATTTTTGAATATGGTTTGCCTTTATTGATCATTTTTCATTTTGCAAATATGACTAGTAAAATTCGAAAGCTCAAGCAAAGTACTTTCAAAATCCGAGAAGAGCCAATTGAACAACAACCAATTAAGATTATATATAAATACTATTGAGAAACTTACCACGTCACATCATAACATAGAATGCATTAAAATTTGAAATTCATGTGTAAGTATGGTACTTGAGTTTAGATACAATAAACATTCGAAATTTCCAGGTGCAATAGAGTTCAAAAAAAATTATTGCATAATAATGATGCAAACTTTATGAAAAATGTACATAAAGTTGTCTTCTTCTCTGTTCATATAACCTTATTTTTTAGTTTGTGTTGATAATATTACTTGTTCTAGTTTTGTTCACATTTGGTTTTCTTTTTTCTTTTTTTTTTTTGTTTACCAAATTTTTTCGAAGGTATGTCCACTAGAACTCAAGTGGGTAGGTGGGTTTATAACAAAGTTGTAAGTCAATAGCAAGCTTTAAATCAACCATTGCCAGACTCTCTCAAATCAAGCAAAATGAACTTTGCACGTAATGAAAACACAAGTAAGACTTCAAATCATACCCATAAATTTTTTGAATTATGCTACTACAATTTGAGGTATGATTATTGACTATTGTGGGATATAGTTTGTAAATTTGTAATTTTATTATTATTATTATTGTATATGTTGCACTCTATGTTTTGTGTGAAGTTGTCATTATTTGCGAATTTCACATTGAGGGATGGGGTAAACCAATACATGTTGAAATTGAGTGAAGCCATTTACATATTTTCAAGTTATATAGTTTTTGATAAGTAGCTTGTGTGTTTATTGATTTATAACTTATATTTTGTTGTTTATGATTTAGAGCATTCTAACCTTGAGTAGTGATTCTACTTGTCACTCTAAACTACTTAGCTTCCCAAGCAACCAATGTATTTAGTGAATCTATTATGTTTTCTTTCCATATTTACTTTACAAGTTTCATTGACAATCCTATGGTAGACAACCAGAATGGTAATACAAATAGTGAACAACAAAATGAGCAATTGAGAGATGAGGTTGTAACTAGAGGCAATGAACTAGAAAGTAGACAAAATAGGAATGAACAAAATAGTACCCACATTTGGCTTATTTACTACACTTGAAAATTTTACCATTTAGAATGATGTGAGCTTATGAAAATTGTAAATAAAGTTGCCTTCTTCTTCATTCTTATAACATTATTTTTTAGTTTGTGTTGGTAATATTACTTGTTATAGTTTTGTTCATGTTTGGTGATTTTTTTTTTCCAAATCTTTTCAAAGGTATGTTGACTAGAACTCTAGTGGATAGGTGGGTTTATAACAAATTTGTAGGTTAGCAGCAAGCTCAAAATCAACCACCGCTAGACCGTCCCAGATAAGGCCAAACAAACCTTGCATTTAATGAGACCACAAGTAAGAATATTATGCTACTATGACTTGGGATATGATTATTGATCATTGTGGGATATAGTATGTAAATTTGTAAACATTTTTTACTATATATGTTGCCCTCTATGTTTTGCATGGTGTTGTCATTGTTTGTGAATTTCATATTGAAGGATATGTTAAACCAATACATGCTGAAATTGAGTAAAGCCATTTCTATATTTTCAAATTATGTAGTCTTTGATTTTTAGATTGTGTGCTTATTGATTTGTAAATTATATTTTGTTGCTCTAATTTAGAGCATTCTAAACTTGAGTGGGGATTTGGGTTGTCACTTTAAACTACTTAACTTCCCAAATGTTGAAATATTAGTTGTCACTTTAGTTCCCAAGTGCTTAGTTTTCTTTCTACAAGTACTTTACAGGTTTCATTGACAATCCTATGATAGACAACTAGAACGGCAATACAAATGATGAACAACAATGTGAGCAAATGAGATATGAGGTTGGAACTGAAGGCAATGAATAAGAAAGTAGACAAATCAACCCTGAACAAAATGATACCCACATTTGTCTTATGTATTACACTTGAAAATATTAGTATTTCTTTATGGTGTGGGCAAATATTGATAATATCCTCATAATGTAGAAGAAAAACTAGGAGACCTACTTACATGGTGAAAATTTGGGGTCAACTGTCTACACTACCCCTTATTAAGGTTGACTTTGATAAGCATATAAGACATAGGGAAAGAACAAGTCTAAATTCTATTAGTTCTTGAGTACCTTCTCACGGAGTGGTAAGAATTGTCCAATTGATGTGGAGAGTTGGCATAAAATGCCAAATGAATGCAAAAAGAAGATGCAAAGTGTTGTCAAGGTAATACAAACTTCATTTTTTTGTGTACATGCATGGAATAGTTATACCTATAATAATTTAAATCTTTGTGCAGTCATGGGTTGATATCCCTCTTGCTTCTAAAGATTGAATTTTGAAATCTATTGATCACAAATGGAGAAGCGGGAAGCATGAATTGAAAACAAAGTATTATATTCCTAATGTAGCTGTGGAAAATCTAATAAATGAAAGGAATGAAAGAGTGGTGGTAGATCAATGGATAAACATTCTTGCTCATTGGAACACAAAGAGAGACAAGGTACATTATCCATTATCTTTTACATATAGTTATTCATAAAATATTTTGAAGTGCTCTATTTTATTCTTTTTCTTCATATCAGCAAAGATGCAAAAAATAAATAAAGAAAGAAATAAAGAAGTTAGATCAAACCAGAGAATGGATCATGTGATAGAAAAGCGATCATTTGCCCAAATTCATAAAAATATGGTGATTCCACTTTCTTTATTTCACCAGATATTAAATTATTAAAAATTTTGCATGATTTACACTTGTAAAATCTATTATTAGGCAAAGGAAAAATGTCATATCCCTACACGTAGAATTGTTTGATGTATGCTATTCTCGTCAGAATGGAACTCTTTCTATTGTTTCTAACTATTTGGTAAGTTTACATTACTAAGATTCAAATGTTTGAACATATAGATAAGCATGTATTGCCTACATTTCCATTAAAATTAAAAAATAAAATAAAAAAGTTATGAAATGGGCTTTGTGATTATAATAAGTTTTACAAGTTTTACCAAAATTATCATATTTGGGTGTTTGATGTTGGCCATGGTTGTCTCCCAAAAACCTTTGTCTCTATATTTTTTTTCGGTGAAATTCTTCTACCTTGGTCACATACTCCTATTTAGGTTTATAGCCCATCATTTTTTGTTTTACTACTATATACATATCTCAATGGCTCTATTTTAAATATAGACTAAAATTCAAAAATGAAGAGATCAAATCCGCAAAGACTATGATGATATTGTTGATTAGAATGATTTATTTGCACAAGTTAGTGGACTAGATAGACCTTTTTGTGTTCAAATACCGGTGAAGGCTCCATCAAATCTATGGGGTGAACTTCCAAATTGAAACACATACACACATTTAATTCTGGAGCAACAATCAATGATGTCAAAAATGGAGCGTCAAATTGCAAAGTTGAGAGTGAAGCTTCCGGTACAATAAAAAAGTCAAGGTTCAGAACATGACTCTCAACATCAGTCTTTGTCACCTCATAACTAATAAAGGTTTGCTATAACAAATCAACATCTTTGGTAAAATTCAGATTTTTTTTCTTAAATGATATGTTTAGTTCATTCAATAAATTTTCTTAGATGATTTACCTAGGGAAATATATTATGTTTATAAAGTACATTGGCTAGAAATATGGATAAATATAGTAGTGATGTGTTTCATGAATAATTCCTTATACGACAAAAGCTATCAATGTGCATTAATATTGATGAAAAAATGTTGTGTGATTTTGATGTCCTACATTAAAAATTCAGTACACAAACTGAATGTAGCAACTAATGCATGATTGACCACATTTTTCATGCCTTACATTCATGAGAATTCACATGTGTGTTTTATATTATAAAGCTAATAATGAGCTTGCATTTTTTTTGTGAATGTATTTTTATTTACTTTTTGTGGACTCACGAATCAATATGAGGTAATAGAAGCAACAATTTAACCCCAAGAATAAAATTTAGCTAACTTGCTGAGAGGAAATTGGTGTTAAGTGCATGTGCAAGTAATAATTGACCCCAAAAAGCAATTGTTGATTTGGCCTTATGATTATTATCAAATGATTGGAGATGGGGTGATTTCTTGACCATGCCATTTGATATGTACTATATTAATAATTTCTTCATATTTTTTTGTAAGATAGAAGAAGAATCAATAATAATTCTAGGTATTGTCTTGGCACATTAGGAAGGATCCCAAGTACTAATTATCCATGACTGTTTATGTCTCTACCATGAACACTTGATGAAATACACTACTATAGGTTCAGGGCTAGGTTTGGGGGGGGGGGGGGGGGGGAGGAAATTATAAACACCTTTCCATACTTTATATCTGAAGTACTTCATTTAATTTCCTCTGCAATTTTGGGTTTTGGCGGTATTTATCATGTACTATTGTGGAGAAAGGATTATTCATTCAAATCAAGATGAGAGTCCAACTATATTTGGATTGCTAGAATCCATATTGTATATTTGAAATAGTTTGACTTCGCTTCTCTTATGGCACACCCCTCTTTTGAATAATCCACATAACATCTGCTTCTATTATAATACAAGATTCTCCTTTTCTTGGGAAAAAGCTCAAAACAACAATTATGATTTTATGTATGGACAGATCTTCAATATGTTATTTATTCGCAACAAAATATTTTCTTTGAGAGTTAGTAAAACAAAAACATACTTACAATTTTTTTTTATATTCCATTCTTAAAAACTTATTTTATATATCGGTTACACCTATTAAAGCTCCTTGAGCTACTCAAGTTGTCATTCGTGATCTCACCACAATGGATTTGAAGACATTTCAAAAAATTTCATTACACCCTATACTAATAATATGTTCACTTTTCATTCAACTTTTATGTCTACTTTAATAAGTTTCCATTAATATTATACATAAATTTTATCATTAAATAACTTGTGGATAATTTTTTTCCTATATTTTGTAATGTATTTCTTTACTTCTGTTATTTTAGTAATGATTTTGTAATACTATATTTTCTTCCACTATTAAATTGTAATTCTCTTTATATTATATAATAATTTAACAAAAATTGCTACAGTTACAATATATATATATATATATATATATATATATGACAATATCACAAATTATAAACTTTAAAGATATTCCAAACTTAAATAATAAATAATTCTAAATGTCATGCTAAGTTAACTATTTATGCAGTTGCTATTGTCATAAAAATTTATATATGCATAAATATTTCGTAATTAATCACTTTAGACATTGTTTTAAAATGTTGTGGTAAGATACCTTTTTAGACACTCACAATTATGGAAATTGTGTCATAATAAATCAAGTTATAAGGTATTTTAAAACGTCATTCTAACTTCACTATTTACACAATTAGAAGTGTCATCATAATTTATTTATATAAAAATTTAAAAGTGCCATAACAAATCACTTTACACGTCCTTTTAAAGTATCACATTAGATTAACTATATAGATAATCCCAAATATAGTGACAAGGTGTTTATATAGACATTTATAATTGTCATCATAAATTATTTTAAAATATAATTTACAGAGTGATGTTAAGTTATCTTTTTCAACAATTCCAAATGTCATTCCAAGTTAGTCATATAGACATTTATGCATCTCATAATGAAATACTTTACCAGCCATTTAGATATAACATTAAAATTTATCTATTTCTACTATTAGAAATGTTCTAATAAGTTATTTGTAAAGACATTGCATTGTTCATCACAAGACATTATCACATGTCATATTACATTATCTATTTAGACAAGTAATAGTGTTAGAATAAGTTACTTATCCACACCATTTATGGTGACTCACTATGTTTACAAAACTCACGAGTTTCATGGCTAGTGTTTAATTTCTACAAATCTATTGTGATACTTTAAAGTGTCTTTATGTATCATTAAATCTATTTGTACACTAAAATGGATTACATTTACGGTCAATGTCATGATAAATAAGATGTCATAATTTGTATGTTTAAAAGTTAGTTTTAAATGTTTTATATGACTATTTTTGTTGTAGTGTAACTTACACTTGAAAAAATAAAAAAGAATAATTTACTTATGTACTAAAGAATGTAAAATTTTTACTAAATAATGATCACTCCAAATATCTGAACATATTGATACACCAGTATCCAATTTTGAAAAAATATCAATCAATTTCATTTTTTCACTTTTATAGTGTTTTTTATGGCTTGCTTTGTTAGGAAATAATTGGTATGTTTTGATTCTTGACGTTGAATTCATTGTCAAGGAGGCCTGATGACAGGTGGAAATTTTGGGAAAATATACATTGTTTGGACTGTTATATGGCCATGAGACAATAGGTAGTATCAGCACTACATTGTTGCAAAGTATCCTTGAAAGTGCTCGTGATATAAAGCTGCATGATGGTAATTAACAAGCCAGTAATGAACACCCACTGTGTTGATGGTTATGGTGATTTTGACAGACTTGGCTTTGTTGCTAAGATTGGCTTTGAGAAAGGCATCAATGGTTCCAAAGGAAAGAAATATCCTTAGATCAAGTGATTCAGCAAATGTTGCATTGGTAGCACAAGCAAACATCTCCTGTCGCACGCAATGTTCTAGATTGGGCATGATAGGAAAGCTTTACATCAAATGCAAATGCAGGATGCGGCCTACAAGGCTACGTTTGAATTGGTATGCATGATTTGGCAATTCAATTGCGCAATTGACCCAACCCAGGGACATAAATCAGAAACATTTCCGATCAGGAGCTACATTGGATTGTTGTATATGCTGCATCAACATGGATTTGTGAATGGTCAAATTTTTACTCATTCAATGAAAAGCAAACAACACACTATGTTGAAAGTTTTGCAGTTAGTAAGCCCACTTGCCTTCCAAATGATTTTCACTCCATGGATGCCTGTTCAACCGTATTATAAATAGTCTAAATAAATTAAGATTGGTCACTTTGTTCCTACTCATACTCTTACTAAAGAACCACCATGTGGACATATTACTAAACACTTCTAGTCGCAGAGCTTCTATTTAAAGCTATGACTCTAATCTAAGAGGAAAGACTTGGATTATGTCTTCTTAGCTATCAAGCCATCCATTATAGAAAGAAATTGCAATGGCATTTATTTTTCTTTTTCTTTCGTATCAGTAACCTAGTAGATCTTCATCATACTATCTCTACAACACCCTCATTGAGCAAACCCTTTATCAGTTAATTATAGTGTTATAACTAATAAAATATATACAATAGTTCTGAAAGTTACAGTCAAGAGAATTTAGCTCTAGAAAGGAAGTGAAAAGCCATAATAAATGAACTGGTTTTTTAAAACTCTTGTAAGGAAGGCAGGCTTGAAGTAAGTCTAGCTTACTTTCGTAGATGACAACAAATAGATAGGGTACAAAAACCTATAGCTTTGAGTCCAGATGGATAGGGCTTTTCAGTAATGTTATTCTTTCAATGACTATGATTCCAGAGAACATAGTGTAGGAAACCAAGTACATCATACAGGAGACTTTTAAAATTTTGGTTTCCTCCAAGATCCAAATGAAGTGAAATCAAATTGGGGTTTAGGGCTTGTACCTTAGTAGTACTGGTAGAGTTGTTTTGCTAAGATCGTTGCTTGTTGAATCACCAGCAAAACCAATTCAACTTTGCCTCTATGGTATCCAAAAGATTGATCCAAGCCTCAAGTTATTGTCACACAAATAACTGGAAAAAAGAGCACACAAAATCTAAACTGCTAGCTTCAAATCTTATGTTCGGTTTTAGGAATCTTATTCTCAAGGTTTTAGTTTTTCTTCTAGACAATTATTCCAAGAAGACGGTTGCTATTTTCTTCAAAAGAATGATGGCTACGGTTTTTCTTCTAAAGAAAAGACAAAGAGTGGACAGCTGTTTCTTGTGTTTCACGTGTGTGGTGGCTGGCCAAAAATCCCAACATATATAGATGTAGATTAGGGTAAAACTCTTACCAAATTCTAATCTGTTTGGAATTTATAGATTCCATAAATCTATTTACTTCCAAATACAAGAATCTCATTCAAAATTGGACTTCTAAATTCATATTTTAATAAATTAATAAATCAAAAATTGTTTCGGAATCGTTAATACTAAAATCCAAACCCTTTTAGTTTTTAATCCGAATACCATCTTAAATCGGAAAATCCTATAGAGTCCTATTTATATTAGGATTCTTGAGATTAATCAAAATTCATCATATGAATTTTACACTCTATTTGGATACAATCTAAGTGTGCGACGCAATAGGTTCTCATAACGTTGGCCATGACATAAAATCTATTTTATACCAGAAGTAGTGAGCGGCATTTAGCAACACATGAAAGCTACCCAATTTATGAGAATGTCAGTAATTCGACATACCTTATGATGTGATAAATGTTACTATATAATTCAATCATTTTGCCCGAGATACCTTGATTGAACACGAGCCATGGAACATGTCACGTTCACATAGTTCAATCTTTGTATTTCTTGATTCCCAAGTAGATCCATATAAACAAATGAGCCCGATATCACATATTGATTCATTTGAGCACGGCCATGCATTTTATAGTTTCACTCAATCAAGGGGCCCAAAAATATCACTCCCATTATATAAGAGGGGCAAATCCTATTTTGATCACTCAACATCCCACTACATAATTAATTGCATATCCAATTGCTACTTTTATAGTTCACCCTGTTACGGATAACGTTTGGTATTATCTAAACATGCAACTCCACATGTTGGGATCTCTGATGACCTCAAGTTTAAGGATCACATAAATCATCATCACTATGAGATATGCTTATGACACTTTATATAATAATCCATGTAGCATTTCTTATAGCAGGTTGATCCAGTACATAGTTTTCTAACACGTACCCATGTGTTGACTTGATATCTCATATCATGACATCTGTGATCAGTAACTATACATACTAGTTTTAATGTATTATCATAGTCTCATTATATATAATACTTGACTAGGGATAATTTTAGAATAATTAAATTCTAAGGACATTATTATATTTATTCTTAATATGCAGATATAGAATTAACCATAATAATAATAAATTTCCATAAATTATAAGCACAATAATAAAATATATACCTAAACAAATATCATATGATTGGTCCTTAGGGCATAATCCAACACATAGAGAGTTATAGGTCTTTTGATTGACAGATACCTTTCTTTGACTAAGAGAGCCTAAGCCCTTCACTGGTACAAGGGTATAAAATTTCCCATGAGAGAGCATGCACTGAAAGAAAATAAGCGCTTAAGCGAAGAAGGTTTTCTTGGAAGTTATTAGGTTAAAGAGAGGACATCCCAAGCCAATGGTGAGATAAAAGCACCTCAGAATTTTATTTCTTTTGCCTTGGTTTGTAAGGAAAAATTTTAGTCTATGTTGTCAAATCTGAACCAACCTGGCTAGTCGACCCAATTAGATAGGGAATCGGACTTAGGCCTTGTTTGGATTTGTCAAAAAACCCTTACTTTTAAAAAATCGGTCAAATCTTGGTTTAATCGGTCAAAATCGGAGTTGACTTGGGTTTGATCGGGTTTGGACTCTTTTATAAAATGAAATTTTAATTTTTCTAAAATTTATTTTAAAACTTTTAATGTGAATATTTTTAACTTTCACTCATAAAGTTTTTTTTAAAATTTTTTTAAAATTAAAATTTATTTTAATACTTTTTATGTGAATATTTTAACTTTTCACTCATAAAGTTTTTCTTAAAATTTTTAAAATTTAATATCTCAAAAAGTTATAAAAGAGATGTCTTACAATTTTTAACATATTTTTTACTATTTTTCATGAAAGTATTCAATTATACATTTGGAATTTCATGCAATTCATACTTAATTTAAATTTAACTACATTAAAAAAATTAAATAACTTATTTTTAATATATTTGTATACTAATATTAATATTTTTATAATTATTCAGCAAGATGATGAAACTCTAAATGTCGTTAGATTGGTGGTTTCAATTTAATCAGATGTGAAACATTATTCGTCCTTTCGTACTATAGCACTTTCTTTTCAATGGATAACTTAATTTTGGCTAGTTAGTCAGATATTATTGTGATCTTATTCATTGTGCCCAATGCTTCTCTTTTAGCGACCCAACACTAGAGACCTCAAAAGGGTGCTAAGACTTTTTTTTTGACAATCTTATTCGATTACAATGATATGCCTATTCTATTACAGGAGTGTGTGCCTCACAAAATGTGATGTGAGGCTCTCATATTTTTTGATAATCTTGTTCTATTACAATGATATGCCTATTCTATTACAAGAGTGTGTGTTTCACACAATGTGGGGTGAGGCTCCCATGTTAACCAAAAGGTAAGGAGGATGAGGGGAGGGGATGTTAGAAGCGGGGTTCGAACCCCTGACATCTTAATCACAACACATGTTGGCTGACCATTGGGGTAAGCCTAGTGGTTGGGTGCTAAAACTTGACTATATGCCTAGGAAAGAATATGGGTCCGATGAGGCCTCGCATGGTATGCTTCTATCTCCTGTAAAGGTGAACCCCTACCTTTCATGTACCAAGGTTTAAGGCATTTTGACAATACATTATGAAACAAAATTTTTTACCAAAGCTAAATGATAAATATTATACAATTATCATTTTGTCTAATTGAGTTTTATTATTTTAGTTAGTATAGCGTAATAAAGGAGGGGGTGAGTATTACTAACAAAACTTGTGAGTTGTATCTGTGATTGGCTAGTACTAATTTCTTTAGAGTATATGTGGACAAGTGTTTTTTAATATGTTCCATACCAGTTCCACTTTTGAAAATATACTCTTTTTTACTGTAGCTGAAAATTACTGGATAGGGATTTCCTTGAAAATAAAAAATTTTCTTGAAATATTTACTAAATAATTGACTTTTGAACTTGAAGGCTTGTTTGAATGTAGTTCATCTTTGCATTATTAGTGCGAAGTGGCAAATTTTCAATAATATTGTGTTTATCAATGTTGGAAATATTAAAACTTGATGAACTTTGGTGGCTAGCCATTTTTTAATTGATAAGAGATGGAAGAGAATCATAAATATAAAAATAAATTCAAATATTTAGATGAAACAAAAAATTAAAAATTATGAAAATTGATCGAAAATACAAAGAGATTATTGCTAATTAAGATAATATATAAAGAGATAAATTATAATTGATAAATCATATGAATATTAGAGAGAAATTAGAGAGAATTGCAAGTTAAGAATGAATTGTGTGAAGAAAATGGTTAGGAGGTGAGGTATTTTATTAATAGAAAGTTAAGAATTAAAATATATTTTTTAAAAAGGACAATTGTAGCTCAAATACTCAGCTAACTATTGGTCAGACTAACGGTTATACAGATTACTAGTTAAACATTAACCCCATCTTGTGCGGTCTATGGTTGTTATTGACCCAATTTAAATAATATTAAAGCACGATATTTTATAGGAGTAGATGAGTTTTTATTTAGGAAAAAAAGACTTTTTACACATTTATATGTTTTTAAATTGAAATTAACAATTTTAATATTCATTTTTAGCTATATTAATTTTGAATAATTAGTGTTTTTACGTAGTTACATTCATGTTATGATAATATAAAGAAAAAATATACAGATTTTAAGTATTTATTGGCTTAACTTAAGTAAACACTTTGTATATTACATAGATTTAGTAACATGAATTAACATAATTTAATAACAAAATTAACATAATTTTATAACAAAATTAACAGTACAAAAGTACACTTATCATTCACAACAATGAATTTTATTATCGTTTACGTATTACGATTCCAATTATAACATATAGTCGAAAACAATTATGACAATAATTACTAGTCATAACATGTCCAAATAATATACACATGTAAATAAAATAATTACATTAAAAAGTTACCATTTGTTGTTTATAATTGCATTAGTAAGTCATTGTGTGTCAATAAATCATCATTTTTAATATTAAAAACAGGTGAAAGGCTTGTCACTCGATTAATCATTGTTGATACGTGTTGTTTGTGAAGAGATCTTATCAAATTATCAATACGACTGCAGCAAAAGTCTCTCTCTTTTTCTTAGACAACAGGAGTCTGGAGTTTTTACGTACAAATAGTGCAAAATTTGTCATATTTAAATATTGCGGGATTTGAGAAAATAGCAGGTTGACTAAAGACATTTGCAAAAATAGTAGGTTGACCAAATCATTTGCAACAATAGCAGGAGGATCGTAAAAGCGACGGGAAAATACCTTTTAACCCCTAATGCTTTAGAATTTCATTGTTTAACTTCATGTCACCGTTCTTCTGCATTTTTTCATTCTTCATGGATTGAACATCCCATTTCCACGGTGCGTACATGAAGTTTGATTTCATGACCGACGAACAAACAACTTGTTTGATTTCGTAAGTAATAATAAAAAATGTAAAATACATCCCGACTGAGAAACAAACAAAATCCCGACGTCTCAAACTGGCAATTGGATGTTTCAAGATGGCCGAAGACTTATTAAGGTTCTACGACAAATAAGGAACCAAGTCAGCATCTGTTGGACGAATAATTAGTCGACGTTTCGTCGAGAGTTTAATCGACTTTTAGTCGACAAAATGTCGAGCTTTTAATCCACGTTTTAGTCGACTTTTTGTCGACGTTTTATTCCACGTTTCGTTGACGTTTTTAAACATCGATGAACAATTACATCTTATTGTGAATCACATCTTATTGCTGTTTGAAAAACCGAGGTGTGCTATTTTATTTGATATTGAAATAAAAGAAAATAATATAGGTTCATCAACATCTACTAGTAGGAAAAAATAAGGTTTTCTATTGTTTTGATTTGTGTGTTTTGTAATATAATGAGTCAGAGAAAAGGAGAAAAAAACCAACAAAAGTCATAATATTTTGGAGCTTTCCATCATATAGAGCTTCATGTATTTTGTTAAACAGTTTATAGTTTTTGAAAACAAGTACAAATTAAGAGGCTTTAGCGCAGTTTCTCGTTATTTCCATGTGTTTTATTTTTCATTTTTTAACATTTCTATCACATATTTCTCTATGGTGTACAGAATATCATGTTCGAAACGAGCGGATTTTAACATTTAAATATGTCGACAGAAAATACTGAAATGTCGAATGTGTATGTGTTTTATTGATGAAACATAATACGGATAATGAATTGTAACTATTCATTACATCAAAACACATAGTGTCAACAATTTTGTCCCTACAAACTAATTGATTTGAGCAAGTTTGCCGGTTGTGTCCACGCTGTCCACAACGACCACAGTTCTTTTCAATTTTTTTCTCGCCGGTTGAAGGAATTCTCTTTTTCTTGGGCCGACCACTCTTAGCCCTTGGTTCTGGGGGTGATAGTTGAATGGATAAAATTTCTTCTGGCACAATCCAATCCTTAGGATCACCAACGGGCATAATAGGCTTTGCATAAGCGCCTATAATTGCAGCGGTGTGATAAACTGGCGAGCATAAGGTGTAATGGTCAATTTGACGGCGTCGAGCTGCAGCTAGTGCATGCACACATGGGAGATGATCCATTTCAAACACTCGACACGTGCATGTCTTTTCAAGCAAATCCACTGTAGCTGTACGGTTTGCAATATCCCGTACACACCATCTATTCATGTCGACCGGATCAACAACATAGGATTGTACTTCTTTCATCTTCGATCCTATTAAGTCTTCACAGTATGGGGAGGTCATTGTATTGATTTCGTAGGCAGCTGTACGCCTATCGTAAAACCATCTTTGGAGTGTGTTACGGATGTAATCCACCAAGGAATGAATAGGTAATTCGTGGGCATCTTTCAATAGTGCATTCAGACATTTTGCAATGTTGGATGCCATTATTGTATAGCGTCTCCCACCAGAATGTGCCATTGACCAACGTTCAACCCCCACATTTCTTAAATACTCGCCAACCTGTGGATTTTGCAGTGAAATAATTCCAAACAGCTCATTGAATTCAGCAATAGTGTAAGCCTTTGCAGCCTTAAAGTAGAATGGGATCAGGCTTTCTTGTTTGAATTTGGATTTGAGGTTGTTGCTTAGATGATAAATACACGCTCCATGGAAGGAATTAGGGAAAATATTGGCAATACCTTTTGCGATGCTCTTATGTCGGTCAGATACAAACACCAACCCATCCATATCGGAGCCAATTACAATCTTCAACCCTTCGAGAAACCACTCCCACGATGCGTCATTCTCTGAATCAACTATTCCCTAACCCACAGAATATACTTAGTTGTTACCATCCATGCTAGTTGCAACAAATAATGAATCGGGATATTTTCCTTTCAAGAAGCAAGCATCAACGGCAATAACTGGCCGCATGTGCCTTTAGAATCCATGAATTGATGCACTAAATGTGAAAAATAAATACTTGAAGCTCCCATCTTCTTCTTTACATACTTCAATAACAGTTCTCGGGTTCAACTCATTCATCACATGCAAATAAGATGGAAGTATCCGATACGAATCCTCAAAACTTCCTCAAACTTCCTCCAAAGCAGCTTCCTTTGTGCGCCACGCCTTGTTGTACGTTATGTTAACACCCAACTCCAACCGAATATCTGAAATAATTTCCTTCGGCCTATACGGCCGACATACATTTGTGTACTTACATTTGATCCACGAGCCAAGTACATCGTGGCTGGCGTGCTTATGATCACTTTGGACCAATGATGATTGGCATGCATGGTTGTTAGCATATTTTGTGATCTTCCAGGTTGAAGAATTCCTAACGGCAGCTGCATTCAACATCCACTTGCAATTTTTGTCCTTACACCTCAGGTACCAGAACTGCCTATTAACCCTAACAACCTTCCACTCAAAGAAATGCTTCACGGCCAACATGGACATTCTCATGAACAAATGCCACCTAGTTTCAAACACATCCTTCACTGCAACATCAACCACTGCAGCTAATCTATCAGAAGACGTACCACAATCTACATGTGATGACTGCTTCGTGGTAATTCAATGCATTTTTTCTGCGACCTTCCTGTTTGTTTTCTTCTGCTTTGTTCCCACGGGAACTCTGTATTCATCCTCCGAGATAAACATTTCCGGAACGCGATCATCCTCCTCATCACTGGCCTGAGGATCTTCATTCAGTATGCAAAGGATATTGTCATCGATCTATCTTGTATGTATGACATCGTCCGTCCGGACCGGACAAACAGAGCTGCAACGATTTATTGGCGAGTTGCTAGCACTGAATTCATCTTCCGTAAGTCCACCATCTCGAACGGTGACACATAATGGTATCCTTGCATCACCCCGTTTAATAATCTCATTCAAAAAACATTGGACGTGGTGATCATTTTTTATAGGCAATACCGATATATTGGATAGGTACTCTAGTAGGTATTCGATCACCAGTTTATGTGTGATCTCCGAATCTAAATCCATTATGCCTACGATTTGATTCATCATTTCCAAGAAGTTTGAGTCTTCCTTTAACAAAATGGTTTCAATCTTCTTATAGCCCATGAATCTATGTTCATTCGTGGAGGGGTCAACACTCCATTCTCCGCCGAGAAGCACATGAACAGCCCATTTATCATTGTGTGCCATTCAGTCACCTATGTCACGTGTAAATCATTCGATATGCATTTAATCAGTTAATGTGCCAATAATGGAAATAACAATGGAAGAAAAAATGCTGTCGTCAATTTTAATCATCCAAGGGCATGACAAATCGTATTAGGGAGCCATTGAGGAGTGTACTTGATACTTAGAGATTGTCTGGAGGGAACTCTCGAATTAAACATCGAATAATGTCGACTAACTGCTTTGTCTTCTTTGTTTAGCCTCATAAAATTGATTTTTACCCCACGCAATTGAGCTTCAAATCCAACATTTTCTTTTGTGAAATTGATTATACATATATACAAAAAGAAAACCGTATCTCTTCTCTCACATCTTACCACGTGTATTAATTCTGTAATCATAATTTATATAATTATTATTACAGCACATGTTATTTTATAGACACGTTTTTTACTCTTCACAATCACGACAGTCACAAATGAAATTGAGGTCGCTCAGTTATTAAGTTACTGAAATGTATGCCAAAAGAAATAGAAAGAGAAATATTTAAAAGTAGAAAAATGAAATAATCAATTGAAATTTTAGGGGGAAAAAACTCCAAACAGATAAGTTATATGGATAAGAAAGATGACTAATATGACTGAAAATGATATAAATATGTAGATTTCTTACATAATAGAAATTTTGTACATACGTTTTTTGTTAATATTGTTTCAAATGACGAAGCAAAGAGAAAGTAATTACACATTTACATAATGGACATTAAAAGAAGTTACAACATTACACTAAGGGGGCGCTTGGTATAAATGGTGGGTTTAGGAATGGAATGGATTTGTGGAATGGAAAGGTTTGGAATAGAATGGAATGATAATAATTATGTTGTTTGGTATTATTTTGTAATGGAATGGAATAAATTTTATATTAAAATTATAATAAAAATAGTATTTTACATTATATGATATTTAACAAATTATATCTTGTTCAAAAAATAGTCAAAGTGCATGTCAATTTGTAGAGAAAAATATTTTCTATAAATTAGTGAAATTTGTTTTTAAAAAAAATTAAAAAAAAAAAGATAAAATGGGGGTTGTAAACCATGGAGGGTTTGCAACCCCATGACAAGTGGCGCGCGCCCATTGGGCGCGCGTCACTTCAACCTTTTGACTCAAACCCTCCTTGAAGGGTTTCTAAAAAACCAAGGGGGAGGTGGGTTTTTTGAAAACCCATCCCCAAGGGGTTGGTTAAACCCATGGAGGGTATACCAAACAATCAAATTTAATCCAAAGTATTCCATTCCCCTCCCAAACCCCCAAAACAAACAGCCCCTAAATGTTCTAAATTATGTGCAATAAATGATTTCTAGCTAAATTATGTGTAACGAATGATTCTTAGCTAAATTATATGCACCGAATGATTCCTAGCTAAAGTATATGCCACTATTGGGCTATTTTTGGCTCCCCTTCTCAACCTAGGCTCCCCTTCTTGTTTTTCTTTGCTTCTACCCTTTGCTCTCCTTCCCTTGTTTCTTTTCATCCCTTCTACCTTTCTTCCCCTGCTCTGGATGGAATTTATCCTCCTCAAGTGCGTGGACGTAAAGTGGATACGCCATCTGTTTGCATAGAGCAGTAGCGTTCGTCGGTGAAATGGTATTTAGCGAGAGGCCATGGATTATGCATTCTGCCCACTTCAGTACGTAAATACCACAGTCGCCGCTACTGCAAGCACGATGGAACACAAATTTCTTAGATTATTACATTCTTTGTGATCGAACATGACGTAAACAAAAAAAAGAGATACTAGCCTTGGTTCTTGGTGCTCCTCGATGTGCTCGACCAGAACTTCCCATGTATCCCCAACTGGATGTTGTTTGCGATAGCATGTGTTAAAGTCGCACGCCTTGATTATCTTGGGCATTGTGTAGTGAGATAGTCTAGCTTCGCCACCACAACTTTGCCCTGGGGCAATGGGTTGTAAACACAAAATTTCTGCGCATTTCTATCCATCTTCACAAGCATCCAGTGGTTGCCATCTACGTGACATGGGAATAAGAGAAAGTGCAACTTCGTAAGGTCGTGTGCAAACGAACCATCACCAACGAACTGTTTCATCGCCATGTCATCCACGTTTGCATCCCTCTTGTCATTATGAATCATCTTCAAGCCAGTCTAATACAAACAAGAATACGCAGCTCATTAAATAAAAATATAAAATACGTTTGGTTATCATTGTCAACAAACTTACATCGAAGATAGACTCCATAAATGGATAAATCCTTGCGACCCATGTTAATGATTCATTTGCGTAGCATTGAGGTATACAAATCAATTTGCTGAAACAAAAAGGATTCAAGCATAGGAGATAAGCATCAGTAATAAAGGTTTTAATTGAAGAAAGAAAAACCTAGCCTTACTAGATCATTGAGCCAATATCCTTTCGTCCACATAGTCTTTAGCAAATCGGAGTCCAAAGAAATCCCTATTCGCGTCCACAAATAGAGTGTTGGTTTATGCCGCGTCCACTTCTTCATTGCGTTATCTTGTGCTTCCGTTGCAAGCAAATCAGCAAGACTAAAACTCACCTCCCCCCTCACTTTAGAGCTTTCTTCTACCGTGGCGTCCGCTGCGAGGCCTAGAGTCGGGCCTAGATTTTGCCCCACCGCTTCCTCCACTGGGGATTTGGTATCTCTTTCCTTCATCGGCGGTGGTGTAGCACTCTCTGCAGGTATGTGGACATTGGGCGAAGGAGTTCTGTGTTCAAGACTGAGTTGGTGGACAATCTCCAACACATCCGACTCTTCCTTAGTCCTTTGCTCTACTTGCTCCCCCGCGACCGGTCCTGAGGTCTCTCCTGACATGTGTCGTTCATCATCGACCGGCCCAGTCCCTTCTTCAATCCAGGCCGACCCAGTCCCTTCTTGAAGGACTTTGTTGTCATCGACAGCAGCTGAACCCTCTTCGGCTGCAGTAATGACCTGTGCCCCCAGAGTTTTATTCACGTCAAGGCTGTAGCTAGGGGAAGTGCCTTGCAAGGGACTTGATTCAGGGGACGGTCGTCGTGTTGCCTTACGCGACATAAGGATGTGCACATACTCTTCCAACATATAAACCTTAGTAGTCATCACATCGAGGTCCTCTTTAAAGGTCTTCACCCTATCATCCGTCTCCGACTTTAGAAGTTTCAGCTCATCTTTACACTTTGATAATTCTTTCTCAGTCTTACTTTGTCGTTCAAGTAGCTAGTGGATGAAATCATTTGTTCGCTCTGCTTCAGCCTCGACCTCATGGGGGACTTTTTGTCACTTTTCACGGTCTGAGACGTCTTCTTCTCTACTCCTCTTCTTATACGACACAAAAAAATCAGTAGAATCGGCATTTTCTCCCCCCAACTCCGCATCGGCCTTCTCTGCCTCTTGTTCCCATTGTAAAAATTTTTCTCGTTCTTCTGGAGTTGGCTTCATTCGAGTTATTTTCACCTTTTGCATGAAATGAAACAATAAATTTGGGTGCATGAAGATAGTTATATTGCACATAGAACTATACAAATCATGAACATTGTGTGATGTCATACCTCACCGTCGGCTATTCGCTTTCCCCACACTTGCTTCCTCTCTTGTTCTCTACGTTGACAACTCACACCTTTCTATCTAAACATCCTCGGCTTCTCCCCAGAGAATTCGACACTTTGCACCATCCTCAAATGCTCAAGATGTGGCATTATCTCATATGCGAATACCTGAGAAAGAGGAAAAATTAGGATCAACGTATTTCTATTACGCATGTACTTATAGAACTTAAAACACAGGTTGATGGTATTCTTACCCCAAATGCCACTAGGAATCCCCCAAGAGTGTATGTCCTATTTCCAAGGTGACTAGTTTGCTTCAAAGCATTAATCATGCTCTTTCTAGCACTATCTACTATCGCCTTGTAGGAGAGTTCACCCCACGGGATTTCATCAAAGCTCTTCCAATCACAGGCCAAATGAAGAAGCTTGTCTTCAATTCTAGTTCTCTTTGCCATGCTGTTGAATGATATGTAAAGAAGTAATAGTGTCAGGCTCACGACATCAATGTCTGAATAACTTGAGTTTATCCGATCGTAGGCCTTCATCACTTCATCGTATGTCGCTTCCTCCGTCGAACCAAGGTGTTTAATGAACTTCGATATTGATGGAGGACCATTTGGTGCGTGGTATTTGGCATATGCAGTATCAAAATCGCCCATCTTCAGGCCCATGATGATGGCAAACTCCCTCTTGCCAAATTTCACCTTTTTACCCACAACGTTAAAGTATATGCTATTCTCCCGCTTGGATTTCTCGTCGGGTTTGAGTTGCCTCAACAGCAGGAAATGTATGATCTGTTTGCACCAGAATGTATGCTCATGGTCAAGAGCAATTTCAGCAAGACTACTCTCCATTCGAAGTATTTCCTTTTGCGTCTCGATCAATTTCGACTGGATCATCTTCATATTCACTTCATAATAGCAGTACTGGGAAACTTGAGCGTTGAAAAACTCTCTCTAAAGGACCATTTGCGCCTTCAGATGTCCCTGCACATAACAATGTCAAATATGTAAAATATTTGCACACCCCTACTCTCACCTTTTACTATGAAACATGTCAAATATATGCATTCAATGTTATTTGGTAAACTATAAATTTTACAACTTTTGGGAAACTTTTACAATTACATACTTGTTTGATTTGGAAAATTGGGACATATTAACTTTATGATTTCTGTCAACACTTAGCAAAAATAATTGTAAGAAGTTGTTATTTATAATCAATTTATTTGAAGGCCATTCATAAACTAAATACAATTATACACTTAGATTTGTTGCATAACTATTTCTAGTGTTGGTTTGTTTGTGTGATATTATTCATATAAGATCAAACAATGGTGTGAAAGTAATTAAATGAAAGTTTAGAAAAAACATCTCAGATTACAAAGCAAAGAGAGATAGTTTGAATTGACACTTGCTCGAGCGTTTGTGTCGTCGCTTTGATCGATGCTTTGTATCGACTCTTTGATCGATACTTGCTCGAGACATATTCATTCGGCATACAGTCGACACATTTGTTTCACACTTGGTCGAGATATATTGGGCATTCAGTCGGCGCTTGTTCTCGTCCAAGTGTTAATCATTAACATGGTTCTCGAGTGTTTGGTCGACAGTTTTTGTGTGTTTAAAGTTATAAAAAAATAATATTTCAATAGTATGAAAGGGTTTAAACATATGCAAAACCCTAACTACTATAACAGCTTCTAAACAAAATGCACGGCAAATACACGAAAATGAGTAACCAAGCACTATGATTTCTAAACGTGACAAACATGAAGCAACATGTGAACTAACCTTCTTCTTGTCCTTAGTCGTCTTCTCTGATGTCTGCTCCATTGCGCCAGCTGCCGGAAGTCTACCTCGCGTACGTGCCATTTAAATTGCAATGCTTGAATATGGTGTAAATGGTGGATGTAAATGGGTTATCAAGACAGAGAGTGTCAATCGGTTGAAAAATATTGCTTCCGTGTTCTTCGGCGACTTAAGTGATGGTGGGAGAATAGTCGCGAGAATACGATTGGGCGCGGTTTTCAAATAATATTTTCGTAATTTTTTATATCGACGAAACATCGACTAAAACATCGATTATAATCTCGAGTAAAAGTCGACTAAACGTCGACTAAAGAGTCGATTAAAGTTTCGATTAATAGTCGACTACAACGTGGATCAAACATCGACCAAGCGTCGATTAAATTCTCGAATAAATTCGTTTATTCGTCCAACAGATGCCGTCTTCGATCCTTAATTGTCTGTTGTTCCTTAATAACTCTTCGGCCATCTTCAAACATCCAATTGCCAGTATGAGACAAGTGAATTTTGTTTCTTCGTCGGTCGGGATGTAATTTACATTTTTAATTATTACCTACAAAATAACCTGTACGGGACATTCAAACTAGTTGTTTGATTTCATGTACACACCGTGGAAATGAGATGTTCAATTCATGAAGAATGAAAGAATGTAGAAGAAAGGTGAAATGAAGTTAAATGATGAAGTTCATAAACATCATGGGTTTTTCGGTATTTTCCCGTGGTCTAAACGGTTAACCTGTTATTGTTGCAAAAGGTTTGGTCAACCTACTATATTTGCAAATGTCTTTGGCGGAGCTGCTATTTTCTTAATTCCTTCTTAAATATTACACGATGAATCTCTATCAATCAATACGCAAAAATAAGGTGCATGAGAATTATGAAAGAGACGAATGGCAGCGGACAACCACGCCGACCAACACAGCCGAAGCACACGAAAGGACAAATGACACAACCAGCAGCAGTGCTCCAAGGGAAACCATAAAAAACACTAACAACGGCGGCAACTCTATAAATTAAAAAAAAAATGAGGAACGAAAAACCCACCAAAAAAAAAGGAAACAACCCCAAAAAAAAAAAGAAAAAAAAAAGATGAATAAAAATTCAGATCTAATAATGTAAACCACCCCCCTTTCCAAAACCTCCACAACCACCACACGACCGCAACGAAAATCACACTCCAAAAAAGGGGAAACAGCTAGGATATACAAAAAATAAATTAGGGGTCTCATTTTGATCAGTGAATTGGATCGATTTGCCGATTCAATCCAATCTAAATCAAATAAAAAACAGATTGAATCAGTTCAATGCAATTTTCAGAATAGATCAATCCGTTTTTATCCAAATAAAAAAATTATAATTTTTTCTTTCAAAAATAGGTAATATTAATTGTAAAATATAAATTAATATTCTTTAATAATTAAAATAATTCTTTAATTTAATTTAGTTGTGACAAAATAAATTAAAACATTTATATGAAAATACACAAATTAAAATATTTTTTTATTATCTTTGTATAAAAATAAGCAAAAAAGAGATTATGTAGAAGGGACTCACATAAGATTAGGCATTTGCTAATTGAAAATTTTCATCAAACACGTCATTTCTTGTTTTGCAATCTTATTTCTTTTCATTAAATGTTGAAGGCAAAATAAGTAATTTAGCTTGTGCATATGTTTTTACTCTTGACAAGGCAACATAAAATTGACCATGCAAAAATATAGGTTCACGAAAGTATACCCCTACATAATCAAGTGTTTGCCCTTGAGCTTTGTTAATTAGCATAGCAAAGCATAGCTTAACAGGAAACTATGTCATTGAAAAAGGAATACCATGCTTTTCACTATCATAGCTGTTCAAAGGGATTTTGGGAAAAAAGAAAAAAGTTTTCTCTCTATGTTCACCGGCTTCTATCTCCACATAAATACTATTTGGCCTTAAATCTCTACATATAAGCCTAGTTCCATTGCATAATCCTTCAACGGGATCTAAATTCCTAAGAGGAATCAATGGACAATTCCTTTTCAAAGTCAATTCATGAGGGGGAATACCTTTGGGATTAAGAGAATTTAAAAATCCTTAAAATCACTTTGATGTCTTTGATCAAGGGTTTTATCTATGCTTCTAAAGACATGAGGTTCACCAGGAAGTTTATCAATCATCATATTATTAATATCATCAACTAATCCATTTTTTGCAAAAAGTATACATCTATTAATCATCATGTATGGATCAATAGAAAATAGTTCCAAATTAGTGAAAACACAGTCTACCAACCTGTTTATGAAATGAAGTTAGTTATGAATAAAACGGAAGATTCAATAGAAATTAGCCAGCTAAATCAT
This sequence comes from Gynochthodes officinalis, assembly GCA_020080225.1. Taxonomy (NCBI): domain Eukaryota; kingdom Viridiplantae; phylum Streptophyta; class Magnoliopsida; order Gentianales; family Rubiaceae; genus Gynochthodes; species Gynochthodes officinalis. The sequence continues at coordinate 28,029,764 of CM034625.1, read as the reverse complement.
AACTTACTTGTTTGGAGATTCTTCCTTTTCATTATAGGTGAGGACTGTTTCAGAAGACAATGCTATATTTTCATGTTCATGATGAGGTTCTAATCCTTCACCTATTCTAGGCAGGAAAGCACAAAAAGATGGATCTAAACGAGCCTACATATTCTCTTTAAGAACAAGTTTTTTCATAGAAGGCCACAAGTATGAATTTAGAATGCTGGAATTGATAAGAGTATCTTTGGAAGCCTTTTCAATCACAGGAAGGGAATGCATAAAATCCCCACCAAAAACAACTTTATTACCAAAAGGTTCATTATTGTTCATAATATCTTGTAACAAACAATCAAGTGCTCCTATGGCTTTTTTCTTGGCCATGGAAGCTTCATCCCGTAGGATGAGCTTAGCCTTAGAAATCAGCCTTGCTGTACCACTTTGTTTGCTTAAATTACAATTCTTTCCATTTTAAAAGTTTAAGGGAATTTTGAACCTAGAATGGGCTATTCGACCTCCTAGAAGAATAGAGGCAACAACACCAAACGCTGCAACAACAATAGCAATAAAACCTCTTAACCTAACTAAAGCAAGAAGACAACAGTAAAGAAAAGTTTTCCCAATTGCCCTAGGACTATCAACAAACAAAACTTGACCTTCACCCGCTAACACTTTCTCTAGACTAACATCAAAAGCAGCTTTCTGGTCTATTTATAATTTAGATATAAACGACAAATCCTGTTCTATAACCTGAATACCTTTTTTAGTTTCCACTTCCCTTGTTATCCTCTTCCTAAAATGTGTATTCAAAGCTATCAGGAACCAAATGATATTCAGCAATATCCCTCCCCATTTGCTGTAAATACTTATAAATTTCATTTAAGGTCAAAGCTCTTATCTGTTGAGAATCAAAAGCAGTAGTATATTGATTTTTCAGTATATCAGTAGATAAGTGGAATTCAAACTGCTCCCAAAGATTGGCAGGATTATTTGGTGAACAAAAAACAAGAAGAACAGCAAACAAATACCTAAGTGCAGGAGGTAACTGTAAAATTGCAGCTTCTTCAAGTGTTTTTTAATGTAAGAGTTCGATTCTAAAAAGCCTAACTTTAAAGTAGCTTCCCTAAAGGATGACAATTTTGTACCATTGACTGTTAACAAGTCTTCATATGACTTAGGACCTTTAACATGTGAAAGAAGAAGCCTAAGATAGTAACGCTCCCCTTCTTTTGGACTGACTGTAACCATTCTACCAACAACCTCACGCTTTTTCCTCTCAGTCCATATCCTATATTATTGACTCCAAACAAAATGTTTAGGAAACTCCCCATACAAAAGTGCCAAATTTTGAGCCTTGCCATTGACCCAATTCATCTTGAAAAATTCAGTTAGCATAGTTCTTGAGAAGTCAATTATGTTCAATAATTGCTGAAGATTAGATTCCTTATCAAAAGATACCATTTGTTCACCATCAAGGTGAATTTGAAGAGTATAAATGGCGGGGCTCATATGACATAGGGGAAAGCCATAAATGCACCAAATAGTCTAGGGTGGACCAGTCCATTGGCCATCTTCAAAATCTTGTATTTCAACAATATCCCATAGTTGGTCATCAAGTGCAGCAACATAAAAGTGTTAGGAAATCATGTATGCCATAAACAAATTTATAGGCAGCGGAATTAAAACATGATTTTCACCAGGATCAATTTCAATATACGTATAAATAAAAAACCTGTTTTGATGACTGAAGATTGTATCGTCGAAGGAAGTTTTGTCAACCACAGCCGCACAGACGTCCGGCCTCTAAGGTATCCACACGAACTTGTTCTTAAAATCCTCCTAGGATTGATTGACACCAAGCCAATATGCTAGTTCCTTCAATGAGCGTCGCAAAATTTTAGAGTTCAAGAGAACTCTAACAAAACAAAAGAAGAACTTTTCCTTCTGTCTTGCACCTCAAAAATTCTGTACGTACGCTCTATTTGGAACTTGGTGTCTGTCTCCTATTAAAAGGTAAATTCTATCTATCTGTTAGACAGTCTAACAAACTGATCAGACATTCTATCGTGATAGAATTCTTTTAATAAAATTAAAACTAATTTTAATTCTATTAGGATAAAACAATTTTATCTTCTCACAACTTATCTTATAGGAGATCTTTTAGGTTAATTATTTTACAAATTAACCCCATAATTATCACATAATTATTTAATCATTTTAATCCAAGAACAAATTCTTTGTGTGTGCAACCCTTTAGGTTCTTAATCACTTGGCAATAAATAACAAATTATAATCTTAGATTTAATTGGCTTTAGTACAAAACCAACAAAAAGCTAACAAGATCATGGCCCTTGTACATGAATTTATACATGTATTTAATCAATTTTACAGTGGAACAAATTTTCAAGTTCAAATAGCAGTTAAACAAAGCCAAGACGTAGGGATTATAAGGAACCACCCACCGGTTACCTTAAAAAGAACCCCGAACCTTCACAGTTCGACCATCATTTTGACGCCTATATTACGGATATATAGCTGCCATACGCGTGAGACGTTTGGTCACAAAACTCCTTGGCATAACTAGTTTTATTGCTCCCATCCCTTAGGCATGCATTTTCTAGATTCATAACTCCACAAGGACCATGTAGTATGTGCCTAACTACAAGTTTATATAGGTGCGGATTTTTTTCGGATCAAGTAATTCATTTGATACAATTCGATCATAAAACTTCAGCATTCAATGGTGTATGCCCTTGTTTTAAGATGAACAAAAAGTGAGCATGAGGCATTCCTCATTTCTTAAACTCAATAACATAAACATAGGCTGGTACCTCACCAAAAATCTGTTTTTTGAGCAATTCATCTTTCAACACTTCAAGTTTGGCTGTAAAGACTCTTGACGACAAATCTGGCCCATCAATTGGAGTCTTATGATATTGTAAATTTTCCTAAATTTTTGGCCAATTGGGATTACAAGCCATGGTAAGAAAGAGGTCTGGTTTTTCATATTTTTGGACTAAAGCCATCGCATCTAAATATCTCATATCCCTAAGCCCACCAACAAAGGAAGCCAGCAAAATGATTTTCCGACCAACATTGTACACTCTTGTTTCCCCAACCGAAAGACAATCAAGGACTCCTTTCAAAATGTCTGTCGCAATTTTTTTTGGTCTATGCCTATAGAAATCTAATGTACAAGTTTCAATCTTGATGTACATATCAACTACAAATTGCTGGAAAAGTTTCAATGAATGTAACAACATTAATCTGTCATCGTCTCTCATTTGGATTTTGTGGCAGTAGTATTCTCTAACAGATACTGCCGATTTATCTTTATTTGCTTCCTGGATGGCTATAAAAAACATAGACACAAAGAAGTGGAAAAAAACAGCATCAAATTTCTGTTATGTTGAAAGATTTAATTCAGGGAATAGTTGCAAATATACAATTTCCTTTGGAGGTCATGAAAGGCCTAAAACTTACCTTGCTCATCTAAATCTATTAATTCGGATGGTTCACTTAGTGCAAAGGCATCAATAGGATGAGTGACATCCGAAGAATGCTTCCCTTTTTTCCATGCTTGCAGAAACCCTTTTAATTCCTTTTTGCCATCCCGATTCTCCTTGAGGGAAAAAGAAAGGGTACTGCAAAAAATCATAGCACCCATAGTAGTGTTTGATTCTGTAACATATATCGGAATGGGTATACACTTGGATTTGAGACATAGAATCTACACCAGGAGCATCAGAATCAAAAAAATAGCAGCAACTTGTGAAACGGAGGGCAAATTATAGCGTCGTTGATCCAAAGAACGATTAGAGCTGAGAAGTATCCTATAATCATCAAGATTGGGAATGTGACAAAGATCTTTGAAAAACTTAGCATAAGGATTATCTTCAAGAATTTGGGACAAAAGGCTTACAGTAGATGATACCATTTTCTCAGATGATAGAAGTCTATGAGAAAGCTCTTCCTCGGTATCATAGAAGTAAAACTGAATTCCTGATTCTCGTTCACCATTTGAAAGAAGACTATTCAAGAAATGACAACTTGGCCTTGCACACGAAAGGTGTACAGAGCATGTGTATTTTTTGTGAAATTTTTATCGTATTTCATACCCAAAGACGTGAAAGCAAAATTGTTACTGTAGTTACGAACATTTTTTCTCAACTGCACAGATTGTTTCTCAAGCTGTAAAAAAGCGTTGAAGAGACTATGGCATGGGGTGACTGACAAGGGAAACTTTACCCCCCAAACAGCAAAAACTGGGAGGCTCTAAGTAAAAATGCTTACCATTGCAATGCCGGCAATTTGAAGCGCGGGGTGAGAAGGAAAGATTGTTCGGGAATTACACCTGAAGAAGTTTCTATCTTGTTGTACTGTTTTTTCATCATTTCATGCCTTTTCGTCCTGAACGTCCAACACGGAACAATTATCTAACATTAAAAATCATGACTAACAGCAACACAGACAATTGGAAAAAGGGAAACATAGTAATACCCGATTAGGCACTTCTTGATTTGAGACATAGCTAGTTCTATCTAATTCATTTTGTACATGGGAAGAGGGAACTAAGAAGCCTTCAAAATTTCCTACAGAAACTGAGAAGAAGCCCTCAATGAGCAATCATCGTACTAGTTTTTTTGACTAAAAATGTTTCAACCACACCACTCAATGATCTAGCCTGGTGAGTATCACTAAGGTCGTTAGTACCAAGCCGTCGGTAAAGACAGTTTGTCAAAAAAATAGTAGTCAGAAATTGGTCTAATCTAATCTAAAAACATAGAAAGAAGAAAAAATTATACCTCTAGAAGAGGAAGAAGCTTGACTGGGTAATTATTCCATAGGAGAAATATTTGATTGAGGCAGAAAATCAGTAGTACTGGACAAAACAGCCGGAATAATATTCATTGCTTCACCACAGCACGCAGACATTGAAGTATGAGGAGTAGTCTCAGAATTTTGAACCCAAACACCGATTTCTATATGGCCAAACAATATCCTAGTTTTATAGTGGCGCCGCTCTGATTTACTATTTCCTAACAAGCAATTCGCATCAAAAGAGGGCAAAGCATTCCTAAGTTTTTCTTGCCTATTAGGATAGGCCTGCCTTTTACAGGCCAATCGTTCATTTTTTTTCCATGGCAATAAAGCAGTGTCTTCACATTTTCCTATTTGTTATCATCAAAGCGCTAAACTAAAATGAATGCAAAAGAAATAAATTCTAAATGAATTTACTCTATTTTTTAACACAAATTCAGCTAGATACTAAGAACTGGATTTTTTGTGTAAGGTAGAGTTCATAAATGTCAGTTTGTGTTGTCTTCTATATTATGCCATCACAAATTCAAACAAAATAGTTATGGATATAAAATGTAATGTTCTAGCAACCAATGACACGAAGCATTTAAACATGTTAAAACTTTATCTTATCCTTGACAATGGTCGCAGAAAGATGTGCTATAACATCGCATCTATTCTTTTTTTTTTTGGAAGATTGTAAATATATTGATAACATCGCATCTATTCTTACTCTAACAGAATATAAACATTGTAATGAACAAAACATAAATTATGAAGGAAAAAAATATAGAACAGAAACGTGTATTCAATAACTAAAAAATAACTATTTATAGATTAGACCAATTGACATTGTAGAAGAAGCACTGAATAAACACTAAAATTTCCATAATAACCACATTTGCCTGTGAACACATGAATTCATAACAAGAATAAAAGAAGATTCACATCAATTGCCATCACAAAATTGCAAAATCTTATACCTCAAACATCAAACCATCACAAGTGCACAGATTACTGCATTTGAAAATTCATCAAAAATCAATAGCATAAAACAGTAAAAACCGTAAACTCCGTGACGTCAAAATATATTGGTGGCAAACATTAAATCAAATTAAAGTTATAGTAAAGAATAATGTGTTAGCATCTATATATACATCAGAGAAAAAGAGAAAAAAAACACAAAAGGACAACCAAGGTTAGAAAAAGTTTTTAATTTATGCTGTAAGCAGACTAATAAGTCATTGAACACTGTTAAGAATGAAATAGCCTTTTCACATTTTTCCATTTCTAATCTTTAAAATGTTAAAATAAAATGCAAGCATAAAAATGGATTCTAAATAAATTTTCCATTTTATTTGACATGTTTCAACTAAATACTAGGAACTTATGCTCTTGTAAAATGACCAGCTGAAATGTCAACTTCTACTATCTTTTATACTATGTATCACAAGATTAGATACTTAGATCACATCCTCTAACACTACATCAATGTTCATTCTTTTCTTTCTTTTTTTTTCCCAAAAGATCGATAATGTTATTAACTCTTACAAGTTAACCTTTACAAGCAATGTCCACCACAATTGGACTCCTCTTAATTAGCTCTCTGTGCGGCTAAGACTAAATGACTACTTGTCAACATACTACCCTTCATCCCACAAAAATACAGGATAGGCAAAAGGTAGTCAGCATTAAGCAAAAAGGAAAATCTACTGACTAAACTGTCAACTACAAGAGACTGTCATGATCCACCTTCTATACTCCACCCACACTATCTACATGTCAGCCACTGATCAACCCTCCGATCCTAGCTAACTCCTATTTGCTTCTGAAAACTCCAACCAAATGTGCCTCACTAGCTCTACTATTTCCCTCGCCTCCATCCATTCTCGTTGGAAAACCCACACATTCCTGCTCTTCCATATCATCCATAGAATGTAGGCTGTAAACTGAGCTCGTTCCTTCCAAGTATCCTCACTTCGCCTAGAGCATAAATCTTGCCACCATTGCTGAAAATTGTCCTGGTGCCGGCCTAACTTAGCCCAGTCTATATGAGCCAACCGCCAAACGGTTTTAGCACGAGAACAATCGAACACCATATACTCAATCGTTTCACCCTCTACTCCACACAATGGACATGAAGGCTCCACCTGCATTTTCCTTTGGTACAGTTTGGCATTTAATGGCAAAATATTATGACAACACCTCCATACAAAATGCTTCACTTTACCTGTCACCTTCAACTTCCAGGTTGCATTCCACATACCATGCCTCCTCTCTTGCACATTACTACATTCAGGTTGTTGATCTGCATATTGTCTCTCATGCTGCAAATTATGATATGCTGATCGAACTGAATATGCATTATCATGATGATCCGACTCTATGCCTTGCAAAATTATTCTGGCTTTTATCCACCCATTTCACAACCAGGACACATTTGTCCTCTCTACTGCTGACTGCAACTAATCATTAGGGAAATATTTGGCTTTCATGACTTTACTCATCAATAAATCCGGTTGTGACATGACTCGCAAGAGCTGTTTAGCCAGCAAAGTATCATTGAACAGTTGAAGATCCTGAAATCCCAATCCTCCCTCCTCCTTTGCCTTAGTAAGCTCTTGGCACCTTTTCCAATGGATTTTTTTTATCTTGCATCATTATGCATACCCCACCAAAAATTCACCGTTAGACGGCAAATCTCCTTATAGACTCCCATTGGAAGCTTAAAACAGCCCATCACGTATGTTGGTAAAGCATTGATCACCGATTTAATGAGTATTTCCTTGGCCGCCAAGCTCAAGAACTGAGTCCTCCAATTCTAGATTTGGTGCTGCACTTTCTAAATAATAAATTAAACACCTCTCTCTTCAAGTGGCCAATCCTCATAGGCAACCTAGATAGCGAGCATTAGCTTGTTCCTTCACCCCTCTCCCCCATCATTTGACAAATCTCAGCCCGTGCTTCCCTGGAGACATTATGACTAAAGAACATTGACGACTTGTCCAAATTGATTACTTGGCCCGAACATTGACTATACTGATAAAGACAATCTTGCAACATTTGTGCCTAACCCACCTCTGCCTCACAAAATAGCAACAAATCATCAGCAAAAAGCAAATGTGTAATGATCGGCCCATTCCTACTAGCCCTCATTCCCTTATAGTCCCCGTGGTCACTAGCCCGTGTAATAAGATGAGACAATCCTTCTAAAACGATAAGAAACAGGTAAGGCGATAGAGGATCCTCTTGACGAATACCTCGAGTTGGCCTAATGTACTACACGACTCACCATTAATATTGATGGACAAAGTGCTAGTACAAAAGCATTGCCTAATCCACTGAATCACTCCCCAAGCAAACCCCATCTTCCTCATAACCTGCTCCAAAAACCGCCACTCCACCATATCATAAGCTTTAGCCATATCTATTTTCACTGCCATATACCCCTTTCTTCCTTGTCTCATCGAATTCAAAGTATGAACACACTCATGAACTACAACCACATTATCAAGAATTTGATGACCAGGAATAAATGCTGACTGATTTTGACTAATACACTTATAGAGGCACAACTTAATTCGTTCTACCAAGATCTTAGACGCTATCTTATAGACCACATTACACAAGCTAATGGGCCTATATTGTGCTACCGACACTGGAAATTGGACTTTAGGTATCAAAGTAATCAAAGTATGATTGAGTTTCTTAAGCAATTTCTTACTATGAAAAAACTCCTTCACAACATTGATAATATCAAATTTAACCTCATTCCAATAAGTTTGGAAAAATAAAGGAGTCATACCATCCGGTCCCAGAGCTTATTGGGATTCATTTGGAACAGGCCCGCTTGCACTTCAGATTCCTCCACTGGTCTCATCAGTTTTCTATTCATGGCTTGAGTGATAGATCGAGGTAACCCTTCCAGCAAAGAATGAGACTAAGATGCTTGACTAGAAGTATATAACTTGTCAAAGTACCCCACAATATTCTTTTCTACCTCTCTTTTTGTTACACACACCCTCCCCTCATTAGTTATCAAGTTTTCAATAATATTTCTCTTCCTCCTCTGAATGGTAGAAGCATGGAAAATTTTAGAATTGCTCTCCCCTTCCTTCAACCATTGATTCCTCGACTTCTGTTGCCAATATCGCTCCTCTTCCTTATACTCATTTCGGAGTTGATTTATAAGGCCATTCCATAATCTCCAATCCCTACCTCCTTTGTCCCGACCCAAAGCCTCCATTTGAGCTTGAAGAACTTTGATTCGGCTAGTAGAATTATTCCCTGAATTAAAGCTCCATTTCAATAGCTCTAATCGGCATTCAGTAATCTTGGAGCTTAATATATATTGTCGCGTCCCCCACTTGTCTATATTCCATGCTTGCACCATTGTGTCTTGGAGATCCGTTTTTTTAACCCATCTCTTATCAAACACAAACCGCCCCCGACCTCTTTACTGTGTAGGATCCCTTTTCAAAATAAGGAACGAATGATCCGAAACCTGCTTGGCACAATGAAGTACCCTATCTAACCGCTCCTCCACAAAACCCTCTCCAACCCAATTATTACGCCAAGTATACGGACGCCCAACATACCCAAGATTCACCATCCCCATCCTTTGTATAAAGCCATTAAAAGAAGCACAACTATGTTCAGTTCTAGCTCTTCCCCCCATTTTCTCATTTGGATATACTATATCATTAAAGTCCCCCCCCCCCCTTCCAATAACTCACCAATCCCCCCAATTTTTCTTTTTATTTTCCAAATAACTCCATTGAAGCTCTCTTATCAACACATCCGTACTGGCATAAACAAAAACACCCCACTCTATCCTTGCATCACCCTCAAGTTTATATTGCAGTTGTACACAAAACGAAGTAGTCACTATATTCATAACTGAAACCTGAGGCGCCCAACATATTAACAACCCCCCTCGAGTGCCTTCAGGCTGAACATACCTCCACCTATCTTCAAACTTCAATTGCCTAACAACCTTCTCAACAAAAGCATTTTTTTGTTTAGTTTCCAAAAGAAAAAGTATCTCCGGATGCTGGGATATGATAGACTCCCTTAACTGGGAAATTGTAAATGCTACACCCAAGCCTCGACAATTCCATACCCCAATCTTCATTGAAATGCTTGGGACCGATGAGGGCCGGTCCCTTGTACCCCTTGGATTTGAGCTCCTTGCTTAAGTTTCTTCCCATCTTTATCATCATAACAACACACCTCAACATCAAACACAATAGCAATGTCATTTACCAAATGCCACTCACGCTTCTCCCCCACACAAGGCTCACTACACAATTCGTCACTCAGCATAGACCTCAAACGGCTATCCAGCCTTTTCCATTTTGGTGGTTTATGATCCAACAAAACAATGCCACCTTGATCATCCACTAGCCTTGGCGTGGTAGATTCTAAAACACGCAAATCAGCCAAAGGAGGCTGCTGATTAATCCCATCCAACGATGCCAACACAGCATGGTCCAACTCGGGAAAAGGAAAATGCTGTTCTTGCTGGTCCAATATCGTGACACCCTCATGTGCAACCACTTGAGTGATCTGAGCATGCAACTCACCATCCTAAATCGAAAGAGATGGTTGCTTTAGCAGCTTGCATGGCTGCACGTTCACGGGCAGCAGACTTCGCGTAACATCCAAAGAAACTAGCTTCTCTTTCACCTCCAACTGCAGCAAGCGGCTACCACCCAATTCCTTAACCACACCCTCACTCTCTCTAACCAAATCTGTATCAACATCCCCACCCAAGCGCTACAACTCCTCCTTTCTCCCAGCAAGTGCAGTCATCTCATGAGGAAACAACGGATTTGAGAAAGAGCCCAGACCAGCAAGTTGTCCTCTCGGCCTCAAATTCGCTCCATCACCCCCTTGAAAACCCTCGTTCAAACTCTTCTTATCCAAATACACCCCACTCCGTGTCCTTATCACCTCCTTTGCCACATAATCCACCCTTCCCGTCAGACTAACTCCCGCATGAAGCCACTCCCCAAATTGCCCAACACACAGACGATTACACCTGTCATCCTCCCCTTTCTGCACACACAAATGTTGCACATGCCCCACCCTCCCACAGTAAACACAAAACATAGGAAGATATTCAATTATTCATATTGGAATAGCACCCAACTAGAAAAATTCTGAAGACAAACCTTAGTACTGCAGAGAAGGGGCTGCTGCAAATCAATGGAAACCAGAAGTTTCAAGTGTCAGCCATGCACACTACCCCCTTCAGGAATGAACACCTCATGTAACTGAGGAAATAACCCCCCAATCCAATTCCCAATCTCTGTACTTATCCAATGGTGAGGCAAATTCCAAACTTGCACCCATATCTGCACCCATATCTGCACCCTTAAGAATGCAGGATCAAGACAAGTAACTATCGGCGCCAACTCCCTCAACACCAAGAACTGTCGGTTATAAGTCCATCCTCTTCCTGCCAATACCTTCCTTTTATCTTCCAAAGTATGGAAAATAAACTGAAAAAAATTAACTCCCAACTCCCAAACATGAAAAGGATAGCTTACTGGCCAAATCGCTTTCATCGTACTCCCTAGGCCCAGCAAATTAACTGGTTTGTCCCCAAAAATCCTTCCCAGCAAGCTCCTCCGACCGTCCTCTAGTCCAGCTTGCACATCAGCCTTCACCAAAGCCACCCCTCCCTCCTTCACCGCAGACAACTGAAAATGCTGCACCAGTTGTGACACCTCCAACTCCCAAGCTTCAGCCTCCCTCGTAGCCATCACCACACTCACAAGAACCTTAAACCAACCAAGAAATCAGTACTGATGGCCAGAGATGAACACCAGAACTCACCAAGCGCAACTCGCACACCAAGTGCACTGTATATCGCACGTAGAAAATGAAAGTGTTTCCCACGTACACTAAAGCTTTAACAATGTTCATTCTAACATAATGTAAAGATTGGAAAGAAGAAAACATGCATTCAAAGACAAAAATTTGGAAGGAAAAATTTACAATCAAAAAACTATGATGTATATTCAAGTAGTTATAAATATAAAGTATCAAATTCTAGATATCAAAGATAGCTATAATTAATTGCCACAGCATTAAACATTTAGATATACTAAACGTGACATTATATCTAAAAATTGTTGCATAAAGATTTCATTCTAATACTCTGCATCACTGTTTAGTCTAACATAATGTCAAGATTATAAGAAAGAAAACATGTATTTAAAGACAAGAAATTTGCAGAACAAATGTACAATAACAAAGTAAGTAAGAAAAATTTATGCTACAACAAATAAACATATGTTTAAAATAGGCAAAACAAGTTCTTGTGATAATATATCTTGATTGATAAACTAGCCTCTTTTTTTTTTCATAGCAAATTGCATGACTAAAGGAAAAGGATGGAAGATTCTAGTCACAACTATGTTTTAAAGCATAAATTTTATGTTTTTGATTAAAGCCATCAAGAAAACAACTCATTTAATTCACCAAAACCATCTTATATAGAAAGCGCAAGAGGAAAAGCATCTCATATTTTCACTTTCATAAAGGCATGTGCACAGACCAATTGATGAAAAGTTTCATTCTCCAAAACACAAAGAATGTTGCATAGACATTAACATTGCAAATGCAAAACAAAAGGAACAACAACAAGGTACATATAATGAAATTTACACCAAAAGAATGACTAAATAGGAAAAACAATTGATTCGATGCATGAAAAAAAGATGCCATATCACAGAAGGCTGTAAAATCTATGAGGAGCATCAATATTCACAAGTTTCATAAGAGGTCCTAAAAAATATCAATCTCTTTTAAATTGCATTAGTGTTTAATCTAACAAAATATATCAGTATTTACTCTAATAGAATATGAAGATTATAAGGAACAAAGCATGCATACAAAGACAAAAGTTTTGCAGAACCAATGTACATTGAGAAAATAAGCAAAAAAACTTTATGCTACAAAAAGTAAACATTTGCTCTAAATAGGTAGAAAAATTCTTCTAATGATATATCTTCATTGGTAAGGCAATTTTTCTTTTTTTAATAGCAAATTATATGACTGAAGGAAAAGGATGAAAGATTCTAGTCACAACTATGTTTTAAAGCATAAATTTTCTTTTTTGATAATGCAAAAGGCAAAAACACTAATTTAATATCAATTGAATTGAACAACGATACCACAGCAAAGTCACAGTAAATTTATGAAAATAACATAAACATCATCTATTAAAGTATAAAGAATCCAAAGCTCTATCCATCTTATTTTTCACAAATGTCACATAAGGGAACCGAAGTTATCACCATTACTGCAAACCCTAATCCATGGTAGTCGTCATTTTCTGTACCATGGGATAACAAAAATGGCTATAGCTAAAAGATTTAAAGAGGCTTTTAATGGCCTTATTCAAGAAGTTCAACTTAAAGAAAAGTTGAAGTTTGGTGATTACAAGCACAAGATCATTAAAATATTAATTGTAATTACCAATGGACCTTGTATATAAGCCCTTAATTAATTAGAAACTCAAAGGAGAGGTCCAAAAAGTGGGCATGGGCGAAATTCACAATAGATGGTTGAAATTCAAGATTTAACTCTAATTTTACTTGTAATTACGAATTGGCCACCTTCATTTTGCAACCGGTACTCACAAAACAACCGGAAGAACAAACCATAGCTCAAACAACCACGAGAACAAAATAGAATGTGGCCAGCTTCATTTTACAACTGCTTAATCACAAAGGGGTTGAATTAAATAATTACAATATGTGTGAAAAGAAATCAATTAATATTTGAACAGCTAAATGTCTATTGTCCCACACAAATGAAGTTGATGAACAATTTGGAATTGTGCGCAAAGGAGAAGACTGTATAGTTGCTCAAGAATTTGGACAATTGAAATGTAATATTGCCGGCTGGCCACAAAATTTGGAAAGCACACAACACAATTTAGCAAACATACTTAATACAAATTTGTTAGGTTGAAACTTCAAGAAAGGCTGTTGTAGTAATAAGAAAAGAGAATGTAGATTTTCTCTTTTGTGTGGACTCCAATGTAAAGCAATTTGTGTACACTGAAATGTGTAGTAAAATGAAAAATAGCAAAAAAACCAATTGCATTAAAAAAAAGCATGCAACTAATGTTTAGAGCATGCACTTACCTCATCTCTGGACTGTGCCCTAGACAATCGAAGCACCTCTGCCATCAAAGTTTCCATTTGCACTTGCATCCCATCTTGTTTTTCCTTGAGTATATTCAACTCACATTCTTGGGTTGCAATTTTTTCAGTTAGTGCATTTGCACGTTGCTCCACATCATTAGCCCTTTTCTTTGTTTGTCCACTTCATATTGTAGCTTTTCGACCACCACAACATGCTTTGTAGGCATAGAAACACCCCTACTATACCCAGGTATTTTGTGCAATTTTTCAATGCAAATCTCTGACACGAATTGCGAAAAGCCGGCCTCGTCCTCTCGCATCTCATCCTACATAGTCAACAAATATGTCAAAATCGAAAGCGCGAATTGAAAATAATAATGAAAAAATTGATAAGGATTTGAATTAAGAAGGTACCAATATTTTTTGTGCATGTTCATTGAACATTTTCTTTTGCTTTTTTGAAAAATGACCATCCACATAGCAATCAATAGAAGTGACTTCCTTGCCATCATTTCGCTACAAATTTTCCATAATCACATTAGATGACACATAAAAAACAAGCATTTTTTTTGTTTGAAGCAAAAAATGACGTTAATAAGTACAAGCTGCCTATACTTACAAACTCATGAACGGTCCTTGGAATTGACACCGAGCCAACAGTTGGTGGTGTGCTGTTTTCGTGCGGTTTCTCTTGTTTCTACTACTCATTGTTTGCTGGAGGGAAAATGAAGTGAGGTTCCGTCATGTGTTTCATGCCTTGTGGGAACCCAAACTTGAGAAACAAAAATTCATACATATAAATGATCTAAACCTTAAACTCATCATAATCAAAATAATGGCAGAGATTAATCCAATGATCTTCTAGGACATTTGTGGGGATATGCTTCATAGCATCCTCTTTGCATGGGAATTTCTAGAAGTAAACATGCAACTTGTATTGACGATTGCTATATTACGTTGCAAGTTGCTTCAACAATGCTTTTTGCATTCAGGGACTGCCAACATAGTTAGAGTTCTCCTAGACGTGTATGGTTTAATTATTAGAGTGGAGAAAATTTATACCAAATAATTTTTAGACATATAACAAAGAAATTATTCACATCAATTGGCAGGTGCCTAATAGCACCCAGTTTCTTGATAGAAATCCTAAAGTGTGGCAAACATTGATGAAAACCTTAAAACATAGTTAAAAGGAATGAAAATAAATAGCGCAACTATACCAATAACAAGGCGCCAATAAGATGAATTGCAATGAGTGTGCCAAAGTGTACCTTAGGCACATGTTGCTTGTGAATATCAGCATTCTAACTCGATGTTTTGTTTTCATTAAAAAGTACTAGCTTCGAGCCTCATCAATTTTTTTTATTAACACTTCTCTCATAGTAATGCAATGAATTAAAATGCATGCAAAATGATGAAATCCCAACAAAAAAATAGCCTTCACATCATGGGGAAACAACCAATCCGATCCTCACAGAAAATGTTATGTAATATTTCACATAAAACATCTTACCGTGCTCTTGCCAATCATTCCCTCCCTCAACTGTTCGTCTTGCTTTTTCCATCCTGAGCCGTCAAACTTAGCAAATTGCCGGACAATACATCCACCCTTTGTGATGAACTTTTGACTATCTAACCCTACTAATTGACCAATAACACTATCAAATTCGATGACAACTCTTACATCCCCCTGGTTTTCTTAAGCCCTCAGATTCCTCATGGGTCCTCTCGTAATGGATGTGCCTAGATAATTTTCATTCAAAACTAAGAAGTTATGAAGTAAAACATTTAACTCTGAATTGAAAATCACAAATGAAATGTGAAATGACTCCCTGTTACATTTACTAAAACTGCATACTAGAACCACAATAATTACTCCCACGACTAAAAATTTTACATATATAATTCATGTTTATGGTGTTTATGCAATATATAGTAAAAATTTCATGAATGATATCACTCCACTTTAATTTTATAACAAGTTCAAACGTAAAACTACTATACTCACAACTTTGATTCAACCACCTTCTTGTAACAAATATAGGAACATCATCAATGTGTTATTAGAATTTACCTCAGGAAGTTGATCCAGCTTGCTCTTGCTCTTGGTGTTCGAATCACCTCCAACCTCATCATTGTTTTGGTGATCCATCTCCCTACCAATATTTTGGCGGTTCGATGGGATGGACTCGTCTTGGGAATGTGTGGGAGCCATCAAGTCAATGGAACGATGAACTTACTGACCTTTAAGAACATTTCCATCTGAACTTGCAAAATCATCATCTTCTTCATTTTCATCTCTCAACTACAATGCGGGAGCTGCCTTTGCCGGTGTAAGGCGTGCACTTCTTCTAGGAGCAAGAACTTTTGGTGGAAGTATGTTTGTGCTTTCCCTATTTGGAATATTAGGCGCTTTTGGTGCAACCGGGCCTCCTCATCTCTATTTTCAGTAACATTTGGAGTTGTCTTAACAGGCGTGAGTCTTGCACTTCTCCGAAGGGTTTGGACTTGTTTTATTTCATTTTGGTTTTCATCAACCGTGTTGTCTTTCTGGGTGTTTTAGGAACAGGTTGCCTTTTACTTGTTCCTCATTTACCTAGTCTAGCCATCACTGCATTAACACATACTTAACAACATTAGTATAGTATTTCACATTTTTTGGAGAAATAAATTTTATGCAACTTCTCACATAATTTAAAGGCAAACAATACCCTTTCGTGAATAAAAGTTGGCCATAACAGTTGGTACAAAATACATGTTTGTAGTTTGTCACAAATCCTTAAACTTCCATGCTTCAAGTTAAAAACAAATCAAAATAGGTACAACTTAGACGAAAAAGTTACATGGAAATGCAACAAAATTCAAACATAACATGTATACTTGGTATGGTAATTATTTAGGATTGTATAAGCATGTGCATGTGGCATGGGCAATTTTATGATCTGTAGAGCTAAATAACACAAATATGAGATTTCATCCTCAACATGCAAATAACTATAAATTCCCACCATATGTATGTGGTTAAGACTTCACATCTACTTTACTAAATCCATATAAATATTGACGTAAATATACGTACCACCTCACCAGTTGAACTAAGTTTATAAAATATAGAAGTACCCATCAGTACATATACTAAAAACACAACAATGACATACAATACACTATGATGAATTTGAAACCTTCACGTTCATACAAACCACTCCTATTCTGAATCATTATTATCATCTTCCCACATTTCCTCATCTTCTGCAACTGACTGTGAACATGAAGAATCCAGAGCTTCATCATTAATAAATAAATTAACATCCACCCGAACACCTCGTGATATTGTCATATTGATATCAGCTCCAACAACCGAGCCATCAACCGCTTGCAATGTGGTTGAACCCCTCGTCAACTCTAGCACATTCATATTCAAATCAATAATGTGATCAACAGTTGGCTCTTCTTCCTAGTAAACATCTGCTACTTCACTTTCCTCAACATTTTCGGGAACATCGTATAATCTTCGTGGACTAATACTCTAGACAACATGCTAGTTGGCGCCAAGTTTTAAGTCCGGAGCATAGAAAACTTGATTAACTTGAGATGCCAACACATAAGGTTGCTCTATATATCATTTTCTAGACATGTTGACACTAGTGAGACCACTTTCATCATCAATTTGCATCCCACTTGCATCGCAAAGCCTAAACCAATCACACTGGAAAACCAACACTTTATTATTAGATCCAAGGTACTCAACTACCAATACATCTTGTAGTACGCCATAAAAATCAATCATATTGTTCCTATGTTCACCTTTCATTACTACATCACTATTTTGAGTTTTCCTATTTCAATTGAGGCTAAGGATGTGAAACCTGTAACCATTAACCAAGCAGGCACTATGCCGATTTACTTAATTAATTGGTCCGATCGCCAACGCCCGAATTTCTTCACTATACATTTTGAGCTTAATGACACCTACATTAGTACATTTTTAGTTCATTACCACAATATAACTTCACATGCACGTCTACGTTTTCTTCTCTATAAACTTCTATTACACTTACACGATTATGAAACCAAGCTGGAAACTGGTGGATATGTCGATCATCCACATTCTCATATCCTTGTTCTAGTAGCAGAACCTTATGCTCTCTAGTGACATTATAATTTCATTAAATGTAAGGATGTGTAGGATATATGTAACTAATGTGGAGATATATAATATGACTCACTACACTAGGTTATCTATTTCCTCACAATTGTCCAGAATGAAAGAGTGAAGCTTTCCCAACCTTGCATCACTAAGAACACAACAATTCGGCATATCAATTGATCGACCTCTACAAGAGAAAATAGATATTTCACCCACACCATCTACATTCTCATTGTTTTGCTCTCTTTTATTGAATATGGTCTTCACATTGTTCAGCCACATTGAACAAAATTGTAGACATTCATGGTTTATGTATTGCTCCGCAATACATCTTTTCGGTTGTGCTTCGTTATGCACATACCCCTTTAAAGTGTCTATTTTCCTACACACATGAATTAATACTCTAACTTGTTATTTACACATTGAAAACTTTGACAGCATTAATAAAGTATGTCATTACCTCTCGAACAGAAACGTCTAGTGGTACTAAGGTGGCCCAGCTACCCGTGCTTCATATGGCAGGTGAATCAGCAAATGCAGCATTATGTCAAACATCGATAGGGGAAAGATTCTCTCCAGCTTGCATAATAAAATAGCTATTTTCATTTCATCCTTCTCCAAAACATCTATGTAAGTTGTCCGTGAACACAATCTTTGGAGAAATTGACTTAGTTCATACAAAACATTTCTAGCTTCTTTCGTCAAGGATCCTCTAACAACAAGAGGCATAATTCGTTAGATAAAGACATAAAAGTCATAGCTCTTCATCCCCGATAGTTGGATCTCTTTCTTTTGTATGCACCGAGAGAGATTGGAAACAAACCCATTTGGAAACTTCAACAACTTAATTAGGTCAATGGCCTTCTTCTGCTCATCGTTACTGAAATGATATGAGGCCATAGGCACCCAAAATGAATCACCATGTGGTTGCAAATGTAAACTCTTTATCACTCCAAGTTCCATTAAATCTTTTCGAGATTTCCAAGTGTCTTTGGTTTTACCCTTAATGTTGAATAATGTTCAAAACCAAGCTCTTAGTCACATTTTTCACCACATGCATAATGTCTAAGTTGTGTCGCAGCTTCAGATTTGCCCAATATGGCAGGTTGTAGAACACACTTTTTTTCACCCAATTGGGACCTCATGCATAATTAGTCTTTCGCTTCTTCCTTCGGCCTTGGACAGAAGACTTACCAAAGTAATATGGGTAGGGGACGGCAGTGTCAATATCTCTCAACATTTCTTCACCTACCTTACTTCGTAATGCCTCATGAAAGTCCACTCTCTATTCAAAATTCTTTTTTTCCTTTCGCCACTAGTGGTCGGATAGGAGAAACCGACGGTGTCCCATGTAACAAATTTTTCTACTGTGAGGTAAGTATTGTGCGGATGTCTCATCCTTGTAAACTGGACAAGCAGTGTACTCTTTTGTAGCCTCACCCAACAACATCCTATACGTAGGAAAGTCATTGATAGTCCACAAGAGAGCGGCACGTAGTGTAAATTGTTCACTCTTGTAAGCATCATAAGCATCCACACCTACCCAAAACTCATTCAATTCATCAATTAAGGGCTGTAAATAAACATTGATATCACTTCCTGGTGACTTAAGTCTAGGAATTAATAGTGACATCTTGAAATATGGCTTCTTCATGCACTTCTAGGGGGGCAAATTGTATGGTACCAGAAAGACAGGCCACACACTGTATGCATTGCTCATATTTCCAAATAGATTGAATCCGTCGATAGCAAGACCCAATCGTACACTCCAGGGTCTTCAATGAAAGATGGAAACACACTATCAAGATGCTTCCAAGCCTCACTATCTGCAGGGTGTCTCATTACATTTTCATTTTCAACCCGTTTCTCCTTATGCCACCTCATGTCACCTGCTACATTCAAATCAATGAACCACCTTTGCAATCTAGGTTTAATGGGAAAGTATCAAAGCACCTTCCTAGGAACATTTGATCCCTTCCCAGAAAATTGAGACTCTCGGCAATTTTCATTTGGGCATTCTGTTAGAGTTGCGTACTCATTACGGAACAACACACAATCATTGACACATGCATGGATTTTCTCACACTTGAACCCCAATTCTCGAATAATTTTCTTACATTCATAAAAAAATTTTGGAAGTGCAGCTAAACTTGGGAGGGCTTTTTGAAATATGTCAAACAAAGAGTCAAAAGATTTCGAAGTACAACCACTAATGGTCTTCAAGTGTAAAAGTGTAATGACAAATGATAATTTGGAAAACCCTTGACACCCAAGATATAATTCCTCCTTAGATTTGTCAAATAAATAATGAAGAGTGTCGGCCTCAGAACATGAATTGGTATTACACCCACTGGTTCACCAATTTTGACTCCATTTGCTTTGCCCTAGGTCATTCAACATATCATTAAGGTTATCATCATAAACATCATCATCATCAACATCACCCACATTCTCACCCTCAACCTCTTCGTCCTCCAAAGTGTCTTCATACACCTCACCATGGTAAATCCACCTATGATAATCCTTTCGTATTTTCCATTGCATCAAATGCAAGTACACAGTGTCTTTGCCACACAAATGAAAGTTCTTGCAACTTTTACAAGGGTAGGGGATTTTGGACGACGATTCATTAGTACAATAGACAAATTTCAAGAACTCTTGAACACCCACTCAAATCTTTTGTAATTTGTCCTATGCACTATATTCATCCATGACTTATCCATCACCTACCATCATATTCTAGTGATTTAGGGAAACAAATCAATCAACATTCGCATAATACATAGTATCACTTATTTGGAAGCCTATACCAACAATGGTAGATGATAAAAAATTTGACAGCAAAGCAAACGAATTCAAATTTTTGTCATTACTCAAAGTAGCAAGATCATAATTAGGGCACTTTCTCTTTAATAGCCAATAAATAAAACATATTGGAAATATAATGTGCCAACAAAGCACAAACATGTCTTCAATCAATATACCTAGGCTTATTGGACTTACAATCGCAAAGTTCAAACCTTCAATGTGAATGGTATACAATGAACTAAAATGAAAACAAGCAAAACAAGAAGATCTCACTCAAAATAGTGAATATAATTACTACAGTTTCCTTGTATAATTAAAAACGAAGACTAATAAGGCTTGAAGATACCATGTGCAGCTGAGTTAGGGCTTGAAATTGAGGCTGTATGATTAGGATCTAATCCTTTGTTTCCTGCAACCGTGAACTATTTTCGATTTTAGAACATGCACATTATTGCCAAACATCAGGTTAGTGAAAAGAAATATGCACAAAATAAGGCTAAGAAAGTGGAAAATAAATGAAAGACAAAGTTAACAAGGAGAAACGTCAGTTGAGCGTTTGAAAAGGTTGATCAATGTTAGCTGAGTTCCCCGTAATTCTTGAAGGTTTTATGAACTTCAATGGAAAAAATAACAGGAGGGCAAGTTCTTCATGCAGATATGTTTTGATTCTGTTGGAAAAAGAATGCATTAACATATGAAGCTTGTATCAATAGGATTCAGTAAATGAAAACGCTAACCTACAAGGAATAACAAAGATATGCAGAGGAAAAGAGAAAACAGAGAAATGAGTAAGAACATTAAAGAAGGTTTGAAGCGTGTGAAAGAAAGATGATTTTGAAATGTATGCTTAAACAATGGTGCAAAACGTGATAAAAAGAATCTTTATCATTAAAAAACAGATTGTTGTATTGCCATGGTGGATTTTATAGAAAACCAAAAACCTTACGAGGGCATTATTTTAGTCGTCAAAAAAAAAAAAAAAACAAACATACATACAATTGTAACAAGATCTTGGTCAAAGCTTATAAACAAAAAATAAAAGTAAAAACAAAATAGAAATTGAAATATGGATATATTTGTATGTTTATGTATATTTATATTAGAAATAATCTACAAAATAATCCCTCGTATAATTAAAAAAGAACTTTTTAGTCCCTCACGTTTGAAAATAAACATATTAGTCCTTGACTTTCATATACTTAATTCATTTCATCCTTCAGTGTAGTTCTGTCAAAATTTTTGTCCAAACAAGCAACACATGCTTTATACTTATTATTTGCTAAGGACTTTTTTGGAAATACAATAAATCCTTCTGCTTGCTGTCGAATTGTTCTTATTTAGAATCATCTTATCCCAATTTCCCCATTACTTCCATTCCTCGTTTCCCATTCCCAGTTCTTCTTTAGAAACTGTGAATCATGATTGCAGAACTTTCATATGGATTATGTGATATGATATTTGTGCGGCCTAATAATATTTTTCAAGTCCGAAAAACAAAATCTAAAATGAAAAGAACTAAATCTCAGCAAGGAAGACATAGATTCATAGTTTCCATGCCTTTAGAGACAATTTGTCTAGAGAAGTCAAAAGAACATCTCACAAGTTCTTTTTTCATATCATTACAGGAGCCACAAATTGCAAAACACAGATTATCAGTGCACAACATCCAATATGAAGACTCTAGCATTGCATGTAGAATCAGATAGACTAGATAAAAACTTTCATTCTGATCAAAACAGAAAAAAATGGAAAAAAGGGTGAGGTGAAATATGAAGGTAATGGAGCATAATACTAGGATTAGATTATTTTTCTGAGAAAATCCAGGTTATATCTTTCAATCCCTTCTTCCCAAAAAGGTGGATCGGATGAAACTACTCCATTTTGAATAGCCAAAAATTAGACCATTGGTACTTTTACCAATATGGGTAAGATTGTTAGAAAAAGAAGCTCATACGGTTCAACCGAGTTAGTATCAGCAAGAAAATATAATATTTACTCCAAAACCAGGCCAGACGGTTTAGATAACAAAAGAAAAGCATATAAATGGAAGGAATTCCAACACCGTTCACAAAAAAGGAGGCTCAGAACCAAATAATCACTGAAGTTTCTAAACAGTCCAAGCAAACTCCTGACAAGAAAAAAGTATAAAGTTGTTATAGGGAAATTTCCAAGACCAATAAAAAAAAGTTACTCTTCTATATACTAATGATTCCACCTATGATGTGGAAAATGATGGTCATAGTAATGGTAATGACACTGAAAATGTTTATGGGTTCTATGATTTCTTGGTTTGGGAGACTCCTTCCATGGTGAGTCTTGATGATTTCATTGTGCCTCGCGCTGATGATTTTTCTAAGAAGATTATTTTACTGGATAGAAGATAATTTTAACCACCAATGTAGCACATTTTCCACTACCAAGAATAAAGTAGCCACTTGCAATATTCGTTAACCAATGGTTCCCAATGACTGAAGTTCTAGCAAAAGTTGCAACTATTTTAGACTCTATCCATTTAATACATGACCTTGCCTATAACTTGCTAAATAAGAATAGCCAACCCACGCTAGGTGTTTCCAACTCAGTTTATATAGGTGCGTCTAGTGCCTGAAGTTACATACTTCATGTGATTCACATCCTGGATTGTGCAGACAAACATGAAACTTTAAGAAGAACTAAGATGTTAACTTTGCATTAAAAAAAGTTAACTATGTGAACAGAACATGGTCCCTACTCAGGACTGAATGAAACATCAGTATTCAGAAATTAAACAAACGGTTCTTGAATGTGAAATTATATCATCAAAGCAAACTGGACCTATGACATCTCTTAACCATCCCTTTCTAATCATACTTCTCCACACTATTATATTCCTTTCTATGCCAAAAAAACTCCCAAGGCACATTGGAGTAAATATGTCATGAAACTGACCAGTAGAGAAGTACCAAATTTTGTTAATGTTGCCAACTTATTTCCATTAAAGCGGCATGGATTCAACTTAAATCAGTAACCAGAATACCAAAGTGAATCTACAAAAAAAAGCTCTTAGCCATGTACAATACGTAGAATAAGACACAAAAAAGGAGCAGAAATAACAAAAATAAACAAGTAACTAAAAACACAATCAAACTTTCTGACTTATAAAGGTCTAGTGCAATATCTATAACAAATAAAAAATTTTCAGCGTCATACTCAACTTTCCTAGTTGAAGAATAAAAAAACAAATAATTAAAACAATGGATTGGAGGAAAAAATGAAATACTTTTCGACGAGAATTGAACATACCTTTTGTGGCTGAGTTAGGGCTGAGGAGAGCTAGCAGAGAGCGTAGGGAGCATGAATCGTTGGGGCTTTAGGGTTTGAAAGGAGGTTTGAGAGACAAATTAAGCAGATTTTCCCTATTTTGGAGGTTGGGAGGGTTAAGCCCATGCTGTGACCTAGATTATAGAAGGAGGCAGGTGCAGGTGGCGATGCGCGGCTATGGTGTAGATTACGGAGGGAGGTGAGGTGGGATTGGGGTGCTTGGAATCTAACTGAATCAGTGGCTAGGGGGTGGGATTCGGAAGGAGGTTCTCCGTCGACCAAGATTGAAGGGGTTGTAGACTGATGATGAAGAGAGGTTAGGTTTTGGCTGAAATTTGGCTAAGTGTTGGAGTTGAATGAGTAAAGTGAGGGGATGTGAATTTTGCAAAGTGTTGTGGGTACTCTTACATCCAAAACGACGGCGTTTTGTGGACTACTCTCCCGCGCATGGGAAAGTTTTGGGATTCAGTTGCCGCTTTTGGTTTTTTTTTTTTTTTTTGTCTTTGTTTCATAAAATTTCCAAAATTTGTCAATTTTTATGAATACAATAAGTTACATTTCTACTTGAAAATTTTTTTTACATTTTTAACAATAATTACACTATTAATTCAATTATAGTCATAATTGTTGGTACATGAATTTTAAAAAATTTTGTATAAAAATTTTGAATTAAAAAATTTAAATTTTAAATGACATAAAAATTTGCAAAATGAAATTTAATCAACATATGCAATTGAAAGTATACATTCACTCCAGAATTAATAGAAGTCATCTAGTCTTAAACAAATTATTCGTACCAAGATAATAATAATTTCCCCCAAAAATTTTCAACCAACTATTTTTTTGGTCCCTTTCATATTCATTAAAACATATAATAAGATGTATTAATAGAATTCAGCAAAATTATAGGGCCAAAATTATAAATATAAGGGTCACTACAAGAAAACGGACCTATCTTCATATTGGAGGGGGAAATTTTTAAATGTTTAGTGTCACTTTGTGTTTTATGTTACTTACATATAAACATATGATTGATCACTTTAGAAACATAGGAATAGATATTAGTTGTATGATTATTATATAATGATGATAACCACTTAGTTCGTTGCTTTAAAAAAAAAACCACGAAAATTGATCACCAATTCTGTTATAACTATATTGTATACTAATGTATAATCTTGCTACTCCAACTGGTTTTATATCTGTATATATATATACAGAAAGTACCTACATTATTTAAGATGTAATGAAATAGATATAGATATATACAATTACCAAGTATTGGTGAAAGTTTTGTGGCCTACAAAGTCCTTTATCCGAAAATATATTAACACCGTAAATACTTTGAATCACTTTCAATTAGGTTCCGCAAAAGAGACATTTCATTTTTAATAATTTTGAATTTAGTCATAGGTTATGGTAAAATATGAATTAACCCTAAAGTTTATCAATCTTTTCAATTAGGTCCCCGCCTATCCGAAATTAACATTTAATAGTTCTCAAATGAGTCTAGGGATTTTGAGGTAACATTTTTCTAGTATTAGATGATACTATGGATAATACTCTTATTTATACGAACTTCGACACACAATTTATACCAAAACATAAGTAATTTGTTAATGACAAAATTATTAACATAATATTAATAGACAACACAATTATATGTAGTTATTTTAATGCATACATGTAGTTAAGTAGAACGAAAGTAATAAATATACATGTAAAAGTATTCCATAAAAACTTAGCACATATTTATATCTGCAACCAACTAACGTATTGATATAATAGATATCTATGTCTATAATCAGTTCTATTAGTAACATAATGGTTGTGGTGATTAGATCTGCAACTAATATAAGTACGTTGTACTTAGCACATATCTATATCTATAACCATTTGTGCTAATAACATACGATATTAGTTGATTAGATTTGCAACTAACGTAAATACTTTGTACATATCTCTATGTATTGGATTACAAAGAAATAACGTAGATACATAATATATATAAAACCAATTGGAATTGCAAGATAAGATATTAGTATACAATATAGTTATAACATAAATGGTGATCAACTTCTGTTAATTTTTTTTATAAAAGCAGTCTACTAAGTGGTTATCATCGTTATATAATAATTAGACAAGTAATATCTATTCCATCATCTTTGCAGTGAATGTATCCTTTCAATTGCATATGTTGATTAAATTTCATTGCGCAAATGTTTATGTAATTTAAAATTCAAAATTTTTAATTCAATTTTTTTTTACAATTTTTTTTTTCATATACAAACAATTATGACTATAATTGAATTAATAGTTTAATTATTGTAAAAAATGTAAAATGTTTTAAAAATTAGAAATGTAACTTACTGTTTTGATAAAAATTGATAAAATTTGAAAAGTTTATGAAACAAAGACAAAAACAAACCAAAGCAGCAATCGAAACTCAAAATTTTCCCATAGGCGGGAGGGTAGTCCATAAAACACCATCGTTTTGGATGTAAGAGTACCCACAACACTTTGCAAAATTCACATCCCCTCACTTTACTCATTCAGCTCCAACACTTAGCCAAATTTCAGGCCAAACCTAACCTCTCTTCATCATCGATTTGCAGCCCCTTAACCCTCTCAACCT
The DNA here is from genome assembly GCA_020080225.1 of Gynochthodes officinalis. Lineage (NCBI taxonomy): Eukaryota > Viridiplantae > Streptophyta > Magnoliopsida > Gentianales > Rubiaceae > Gynochthodes > Gynochthodes officinalis. The sequence continues at coordinate 28,002,931 of CM034625.1, read as the reverse complement.
CCGAAGGTGGGAAAATCTGCTTAATTTGTCTCTCAAACCTCATTTCAAACCCCAAAGCCCCAACAATTCATACTTCCTATGCTCTTTCCCAACTCTCCCAAGCCCTACTCAGCCGCAAAAGGTATCCTCAATCCTTTGTTGCTTTTCATTCCCATTTCCTAATTTCGCCTCTCATTCATGGGTTATCGGCGTTCAATGACTCTGCCATCGTGGGACAAATTGTGGATTTGATTTTGCAGATATGCGAGGCCTCTCAAGATGTTGATGTGTACGGGGATTTCGTTGCTAAATTGTCTCATTGTCTCTCATCTTACTCACTAGCTTCGGGTCAGCAACAACTGCACATTGTAATGCTTTTTCTAGTTTTTTGGCTTTAATTTGGAACCTTCTAATGTTAAATTATGCCTGACTGTTCTCTGTCTATCTCATTTTTTGATCAAGCACACGTATGTGTTTTTTTTCCCATAACATTACCAACGTGTTTTTTGCCCCTCACATTACCACTGTTATATCCTTCTATGTGTTTATTTCATAAATCAGATTGTGTCCATATGCTTGTTTTTTTTTCCACTTATTTGGGATCACTTATTGTTGGATTGTCTATTCTATTGTCTGATCTGAACTAAAAGATGCTTCCATCCGATTCCCACCCATTGTGCGGTGCAAAGTGCTTGGAGTGAAATTTATTACTCATCTTCATTTGTGATAGTGATGCTTCTCACCAAAGTACACTGATGTCTCACGAACGTGTAACATTGTTTTGCCATAGCTAGTTCCATTTCTTTTTTCATTAAGTTGAATCTTTTGTATACAAGGAAATTGGAGGAAGTATATTCAATCTGTTAAGATGTATTTAGGTGCTGAATTTTGATTGTCCTTTGCCCAAAATGTAGCTAAAATTGGCAATCTCTGACCGTTTGTCCTTCAGTCATGAAGGTATAAGCTTACTACCTTTCTTTCCCCTGATTATTAGCTGAAATTTGACATTGGAACTTTATTTTGAACTTTTCTTTAGTTTTCATTCTGAATTTTGGAATTTATAGGTGTATTATGATGGCTGATTAACTTTTTCATCCATCTTGGGTTCTATTTTCATGCCGGATGAACTGTATTATGAAATGTGGAACCTTGAGCTTTGTTATTTTCCTTTGGATTTTGGGCTTTTCTTGATCTACATTATCGTTGAGTAATGGAGTTGGGGTTGGAGTTGAAGTTGGAATGTTTTATTTTTTTTTAATTATTATTTCTGCTAAAATTTTCTAACTCAATACATATTCAGCAATCAGCTCCTTTTTGGTCAAGTTAATAAGTAGTATTTTTTTTTTGTATTTTCTTTTATATTACACTTGGTATATATATGTTAGGTAATATTAAGCTCATGATATGAGTTTTTGTGGTATAATTCAGAAGGTTTAAGGTTTCATTCATGAAAACTCTGCTTGATTTTGTTCGATCTGTTTATTTGAACTATAGCCGAATAGATTGAGTGTATGCAGCCAAAAGAAAATCAAATAAATTCATTTCCACCAAATCAATTTATAATTGTAGATCAAGCCAAATTAAATACTTCAATTTGTATGTGTATATGTTATATTTACTATTCCATCTTGGGTAGCATTAACAACGCAGAATTTAGTATCGTTGCCTTCATTAGATTCTATTAATTCTTCAATCAAATCTGAATGTCACCACCATATGTCTACATTTTGCTACACCTCCAAGTGTCAAAGCAACCCTGGACGTCAGTTTTTGAGGTGTCGTTTGTGGAAGGTATGTGATTATAGAATTTGCGAAATAAACAGATAGAATTGATAGAGCAATGTAATATACTAAATAATTGTTTTTCCATTTATACATAGACGGATGATTGCGGGTATTTTGTGTGGTTGGACTGGCAGAGCACTGATCATGAGAGGACATATGTGTTGACGGTATCGGGGGAAAGAGATTCTCTAAAATTTAAAGTGGAAGAGTTGGAGAGGAAGTTGAAAAAAGTACAAATTAAAAAGAAATCCATTAAAGCGGAGTTGGTCGAGATGACAAACAAACTTATCATAAAGGAGAATTGCATATTGAAGAAGAAGGTAGCAAAAATAGGAATGTGCAAATATCAATATGTCCCAATTGTAGTTTTATGTTCTGTGTTTATTATGCTTATGTTAGTAGGGAAGTTAATCGAGTTTGTTGGAAGGAGTGAAGTGTTGCGTTTGCCACAATAACTTATGTTACAAAGGTAGAAATTATGTATTGGTAAGATATAGGTAATGTAGTAATCACCCTTTGATATATTTTGAGGTCTGTTAGTTTACATAATTGCCCAAAATGCAAATGAGAATAACAAAGCTCAAGGTTCCACATTTCATAATATAGTTCATCCATCATGAAAATAGAACCAAGCTGAACGAAAAAGTTATTCAGCCATCATAATATAGTTCCAAATTCCAAATTTCATAATGAAAACTAAAAAAAAGTTCAAAACACAACTCCAATGTCAAATTTCAATAAGTATTAATAATGAAAACATAAGGAAAGTACTAAGTCCAAGAACCCATTTTGCTAAAACATTAACTTGAATAGTGGAAAAGTCCAAAACACTGGAATCAAACCGATGAAAATGAAGACGTACCAAGTCAGCAGCCCCTGAGTCTTTGAGGGCCTAGAAAAGGATCTAGCTATGTAGTACAAAGGGGATTTTCTTATTCATTACAAATATTAATTGTACTTGATAAGATGCCTTAATATAATAAGTCAAAATTATGGGGGCAAAATTGTAAATACGAGGGTGTCCTAACATACTTATCAAAATTATTTTTGCAAAATTATAAAGAACAGAATGCCGTACTATAATTAATAAAAATTAAATGTCACAAAAAAAACAATATGTTTTCACCTAATAAAATTGCTTAGTCCAAGAACCAAATCATTCTTTCACCATAATTTAACCCAATTTCTTAATTATTATTTTGGCAAATTCCTTATTCATTACAAATTTGTTATTTGGTGACGACATTTTCTTGTCACTAAACTGTTATACACTTATAATTCATAACATATACATAGTATTTACGAATTAGTAACAACAAAATGTTGTCACTAAGTTTCATACATTCAGTGACGACGTTGTATTGTCGCTAAATCATCAATAATTCTAGACTAATTCCTCATCACCAAACTATCTTGTGCTTCTCTTTGGTGACGAGATCAAATGTCGTCACTAAACTCGTCACTAATTGTAGTACATTTCCCGGTCTTTTTTGGCACCACCACATTCAGTGACGACTTGGTGATGACATTTTTCATTTGGTCACTAAATATGTTATGATGACTTTGATTTAGTGACAACTCACTCAGTGGTCACCAAAGAGGCCATTCAGTGACCAAATTGATTGTCGTCACCAACAGTTTGGTCACTAAAGGCTACTTTTCTTGTAGTGTTTTAGGACAAGTTCCCTAAAGGTTCACATCAGTTTGGTATTAGAGCAATTTGGGTATCCCCTTAGAAATGTTCATATATTTTTTGTGTTTATTTGTTATTCTTGTGTTTGTGTTAATCCTTTTCTTCTTTTTTTTTTTTGTTTTTTTTGTTCTTCCAACTCATGATCCCTCTTTGTTCTTTCCATTCTTTGTTCTTGTTTTCTTGTAAATTATTCTTACGTTGTCAATCTTTGTTCAATTCTTGTTTTTTGCTACTGCTCGACCTCTCGTTGTTGTTGCTATTTGAATTTTTGATTCCCAAGAAATCAATTTTCTATCAAAAAAAAAGAGAAAAATATAGTACTATTCACCAATTGTTCACAAGTACTGTTCATAGTTTTTTGGGTAAAAATAAGCATTATATTGCCTATATACCAAGGCACAACTTTACATCAAAAAGAGGATCAAACACTACAAAAGCTTCCACTTGTGATGACACCATTAAATGTCACGACAAGTGCAAGAGTGTCACAAGATCAAAAGATAAGAGCATAGACTACCAAGAGTGCAAGCAAAAGTTTGCCAAACAAACCGGCAAAAACCAAGGAAACAAGCTGATAGTAGAACTCTCAAAGTAAGAAAATAGACGGGTCGATATCCCAGCCAGTTTGCATCCTCCTATTCCAAGGGGTATTTTCAACATGCTTAAAAATGAGTGCCTTGTCTCTGACTACCTTTTGAAGGTGCAGTTTGATAACCGGCATATAGAAGGTCTTGTTGTGAAATAGAATATGGTTCTTTTCCCTCCAGATACTGTGGTAAAGAGCTCCAAAAAAGAAATGAGCCATCTGATGATAGAAGCTACTACCACTAATATGTTGAATGACCCAATGAAGATTGTCGTCCCAGCATTGATTAGACCATGCAAGATTACATTTTGCACCCAAAAGGAAGCCAAAGAACTGGTGTGATGGCAAGCAAAATATAGGTGATCTACACTATCTGGTATAGAATGACAAAAGGCACAAGCCACTTCTAAAATTTGATTATAGGTGAGAAGCAAAACCTATGTTGGCAACCACTTCAATGTGATAAGCCAAAGGTTGAACGAGTGTCTTGAGGCCATAGCATGGCTCTAGACAAATGAATACCCAAGTGAAGCTTGGGCACCACTTGTCTTGAGGCCATAGCATGGCACCACTTGTCTTCATGGACGGATAGAGTTCTCAGGTGAAGCTATAGAGAAATCACCCAAGAAGTGGCCAAGCCATTGTAGTCGATCAGAGCGTCTTTGATGAAGGGTTGGGATCTTTGGTGAAGTATTGTTCACATTTTGTGACTTTTTTTTTCTTGTATTTTTCCCACTTTTCTTGAAAATATTTCTTCAAATTCTTGATCTTTTGTAAATATTTGTGATTATTTTTGAATTTTTTATTAAAAGGATATTGAATTGGTTAATTATTTTTAAACAACAACTTTGAAAAAAAAAATTGTTTGGGTGGCCGCCATCCATGAATTAATTTTTGCTCTAATTTTTTTGTTACAATCCTTCTTGATGTCTAATTTGTGTTTGGATCCAATTGCAACCACCATCTATTTCTTTTCTTCCCTAATTTATTATAACTTGCAACTCTATTCTAATCCTAAATTGTTTTCCTATGTGGATTGCATTTTAAAAACCAAATCCTATTGTAAATGGGTTGTGTACTCTTTGTAAATTGGATTGGGTTTAAAAGTCTTTCTAATCCAAGTGACAATTAAATTTGCTCTTTCCCTTTTGTAAAAGAACTTGAATCAAGTTACTTGATTGCCAATTAGATTACAAAATCCTACCTTAACTTGGATTTGTTGTCTTATTCAACTAAAGTTTGTTGTCCAAATCCCACAAGAATTGGGATCCTATTCCAATTAGGATTCATTATGCTACTCTAACTACAACTCCTACTCCAATAAGAAATCCTATTCCAACTAGGATTCTTACCCCTCATCTCCCCCCCCCCCCTATCAGCGTCTTACTCTAACTAAAACTCCTACTCCAACCAAAAAGCCTATTCCAACCAAAACTCTTACCATACCCTTTTGTGGTCCTACTCCAACTACAAATCCTACTCCAATGAGGAATCCTATTCCAAACAGAACTCCTGCCATACCCTTTAGCATCGTACTCCAACTACAACTTTTACTCCAACCCAGAGTCGTACTTCATTTTGAAATCCTATTCTGACTAGGAATCCTACCTCAACCAGGATTCTAAATCATAATCATACTTGGACTTGGGATACTTGTTTTACTTCAAATCTCTTCATGTCCAAGTCATCTTTGCTTTTGTTCTTTAAGTTTGTCCTTGTTTTCCTTGTTTCTTTATTTTGTTCTTTCTTTGTGTCTCAAGTGTAATACATTGACAATTTCGATGTGCTTTTGAAAGTTCAATTAAGAATTTTAAATTGTGAATTGAGAGGTAAAAGGCTTAAATGATTTTCATCAAAAGTATAAAAGCCAAATAAAGCAGAGAAACACTTAGGCTGTGCCTAGTATAGATTTTGGGTAAAGCAAAAAAGTTTTATGAGGATACTTTGCATATATTTTCTCAGTAGTTAAAACAACTATGGTGGAGACACCAAAGGAGACCCTAGATCAAAAGGCTTTAAAAGAACATCTAGCAAGATTGACCCTTATGATGGAGACAATGAATGAAAAACTTACAGCTTTTGAATTTTGCTGCAAAGAAAAAAGTAAGGGAGCTTCTCAATCTCTACAAGCGTACCACAATCCCTTGTTTGAAGAGGAGGAGGCTTTTGGGGAAAATGATTGTTAGGCATCCCATAACACCCAAAAGAGACAAGGTGTTCTTAGAGTTGAGAATGACCTTGAGAGCATTAAGTTGAAAACTCCACCCTTCTAAGGTAGGAGTGATCCAAAAGCCTACCTTGAATGGGAAAAGAATGTAGAGCTTGTTTTTGATATCCACAACTACTCAGAAGAGAAAAAGGTTAAGTTAGCTACAGTGGAGTTCATAAATTATGCCATTGTTTGGTGGGACCAGTTGGTTATTTCTAGAAAAAAAAACTGAGAAAGACCCATTAATACTTGGGAAGAGATGAAGGCAATCATACGCAAACGATTTGTGTCACCTCATTACTATCGAAAGTTGTATAAACAACTTCAATGAATCACTCAAGGGTCCAAAACCGTTAATCATTATTACAATGAGATGTAGGTAGCTATGATTAGGGCTAATGTGGAAGAAGATCTTGAGATGACCATGGTACATATGAGAGTGAAAGTGAGTGGGAATCTGATTATGAGAGAATGCCACCACTAGAAAGAGAAAATGACAAAGAAGAAGAACTACTAGTTGAAGGAGAATCATTGGTGACAATGAGAGCACTTAGTGTACAAGTAAAGGAAGATAATGATGAGCAAAGAACCAACATCTTCCATACTTGTTGCCACATCTAAAATAAAGTTTGCATGATGACTATTGGTGGTGATAGTCATACCAATGAGGCTAGTACTACACTTGTAGAGAAATTGAAGTTACCCATGACTAAACATCCCAAACCTTATTATCTACAATGGTTGAATAAATGTGGACAGGTCCAAGTGTTAGTTCCGGTCTCGATTGGCAAGTACCAAGATGAGGTTCTCTATAATATGCTACCAATGCAATCTGGTCATTTGCTTCTAGGCCATCCTTGGAAGTATGATTGAAGAGCCGTTCATGATAGTAACATGAATAAATATTCCTTTGTAATGAATGGGAAAAAAATAACTCTAGTACCTTTCACCTCAAAAAGTATATAATGAGCAAATGAGATTGAAAAATGAGAGTGGGAAAAAGAAAAAAGAGCTAGAGAGTGCAAAAAAAGCCACAGAGAGTGAGAATAAAAAAGAGATAGTTGAGCTAACAACCGAGGGTGAGTATGAGTTAATATCCAAGGGAAAAGAAATAATGGTAATACAAAGGGTGAGAAAAGTCATTATTAAAGGAAAGCGGAAGAGGCAATGAGTTGACAGGATTGTTTACTAATCTTGTTTTGCAAGATTATTCTTTTTTATAGGGTTTTTGGGTGGGATTTTCCATAACCATTCAACTTCCTAAAGTTTTGGAAGTTCTACACCTTGACTTTGTGTTTGGAGACAAAAAAGTTTACCACATTCCACACAAACTTAGATCCTTCAAAGTTTTGTGATAAAAAGTTACTCCAACAGTGGATCAAGGAGAGCAAGATTTTTAAGACATGAATTTCCCTAACCAAAGTATTCCTTCCACTCCCTAAGATTATCCAACTATGTTGATTTTATTCCAAGAGTGTTGTTAAAGATTCGAGAACAAATCTTTTTGAGGAAAGGGAGAATGATGTGAACCCTAATCCATGGCAGTCATCATTTTCTGCACCATTATGAGTTTGGGTTTGGGTTCAAGAAACTATTCAAAGATCCACTTCAAAGGTGCTCATAGGCCAATGACAAGGGTTAGAGCTAAAATATTTAAAGAGGCTCTTAATGGGCTTATTCAAGAAGTTCAACTTAAAGAAAAGTCGAAGTTTGGTTATTACAAACCCAATATCATTAAAATATTAATTGTAATTACCACTGGAGCTTGTATTTCAACCCTTACTTAATTAGAAACTCAAAGGAGAGGCCCAAAAAGTGGGCATGGTCGAAATTCACAATACATGGTTGAAATTCATGATTTAACCCTAATTCTACTTGTATAATTTGTTCCTCGTCTAAATCAACTAGTATGGCCAAATTTTTAGAAGTCTTCCTAGAAGATTTTCAAGTTGTATTAAGGCCAAACTCTTAATTTAGAATTAGTTTATGATTAGGTTTAAAGGTTGGATTCTTATAGAACATCTAACCCAACCAATCATAAGATGTCTTTAGGATTCGATTCTTGTATAGATTAGACCAACTCTTGCCTTATAAAAAGGACAAGTGTGGCAGCCATTATGCATCCAAATTTTGAGAGAATAATATTTTTATTTTGTGAGGAATTCACAATTCAAGTTCTTTTGAGAACTTCTTGAGTGCATTAAGATTGTTCTTGTGCTACTCTGGTGACTTATCAAGTTAAGATTTGTTCCCTTAACTTAGGCGTTGCTTCGATCCATAGTTATACCAAGGTTTCAATCCACATTGTTGGGTTGGGGTCAAGGTTTTTCCTACCTTGGAACAAAGTTCAATTCTTTGGCGGGTTGTTCTTTGGGCCATCCATTCAAATTGTGAGTTTTTAGGACAAGTTCCCTAAGGGTTCATATCAACCATGCTCTTGAAATCACACATAGTTTATGATATTTAAAAGAACAAACAACTCATTAAACTTGTGCCTACAGAGAAGCAGATTATAGATTTATCAACATTTATGACAGCCACCAATACAATAGCAAACCAAATTTCTATGGCCAGCATATTAATTGGACAATGGCTACCAAAAGTTTATATATATCTATATTTATCTTCCTCCATAAATAACAAATGGAGGCACAAAACATGCCTCATAAATAGTGATTCATACATTAACAAAAAACAATATTTAGCATCATAATCAAAATGACCTAAGTTACAAAGTCTAGATGTTCAAACTAAGGTGCACAACAACATAATTACAATAAACCCAAATAGCTCTACAACTTAAGAGTGAAGTTCGTCATTCCCACAAAGCCAGAAAATCCAAACTTGCATCAATAGATGCATTTTCAATTTAAAATAAAATCCTTTCCCCCTAGAAAAAGGGTTCAAAACAGAGGTTAAAAAAAAGAAGCATAACCATAGAATATATCCAAGCCCTAAAAAAGCAAAAGCAGACTCCAGAGATAGAAAAAACATATACTATAGAGACATTATGAAACCATTCAACAAACACAAAAATGGTATTAAAGAAACAGAACTAAATAGAAATATAATGGGCTTTATAGCCAAAAAATACACTAGTTTGTGCAACATAATAGACTCTACGACAAAAAAAATTGCTTTTATATCCCAAAAACTACATCAAAGAATAATCAATATAACAGAATAAGCAAAAAATAAAGAAAAAGAAAACCCTACTAATTAGACAATTCAACATAAACACATGCTTAAAACCAGCCAACAAACACAAATACAACATAAAGATAAAGATCCAGCAACATAGAAGAAAGAACATAATTTAAAGGAAAGTTGCATCTATATCTAAAAATTGCAGGACGAATAATATATATAATCTGCTACCTACTCAGAAGCAGAACAAAGGAAGATGGAGAAAGTCGAAAATAAAAATTTGGACTAAAAATGCAAGCAACAAAGGAGGAGTAGTACATAAAACAAAAGACAAGCTACACTTTAGGCATAAGCAGAAAATAATAAATCAATAGCAAAAAAGAAATGAATACCATTGTAAAGAAACCGAACGGAGGACAACAAAAAAAAGCGCTACTGGTTACTATACAGAAATGGCTATGCAAGAAAGAAAAGCTACTAACAACAAACAAAAACTAGAAAAAAAGAAGAAAGGCCTAAATTGGTAAGGAGGCAGAAGTCAGAAGCTAGAAGCGGTAACAGGCAATGACACAAAATTGAAAAAGATGAAATAAAATGACGTCGTTTTACCACTATGGAAGAAAGTGAACAAAATGTCATCATTCCAATAGTAGTATAGAAGGTTATAAAATATATGCAACAACACCATTCCAATAATGAGAAGCATCAAAATAAGAGATGGGAAAGAAAAATAAGAGACAGAAAGGCATTGTTCCAATAATCCCAACAAGATAAAACGTAGTCATTTTAGGTACAACAGGGAGAAAAAGAAGAACAGGGCCAAAACAACGTTGTTTTTTTTTTTTTACTACAAAAGAGAAAAAAAGACGAAGTCCCGATCTTGGATCCATTCTATGTTGGGGTGTTGATTCTTTTCAGATCACGGTGGAAGCAAATTTCACCACTGCAAAATACATAATTTATCAGTTCATAATTCCATATAGGAGTGGATAAATATCTTTTACTATAGTAATCCTACCCTCTGTACTTTTCTCTTCTTGGGTACATCTTGAGGTTCGAGGTCTGACCTCTACTACCTTCGGCCTCAATTTAAATGTGCACATCATTTCTCCTAATACTGATATTACAATATCTTTCTCTTAATACAACACTACTGCAACTTGCAAGTGAAACCTCTACCCAACTTGCCATGCCGATGCTTGGGAGCATATGATGTGCCAAGGATCTCAGCTAGCTACTTAGCAGAAATGGCTATGCAAGAAAGAAAAGCTATTGACAAAAAACAAAAAAAAAGGAAAAAAAAAAAAGAAGAAAGATATGAACTAGTAAGGAGGTGGAAGTTAGAAGCGATAACATGCAACGGTACAAAATTGAAAAAGACAAAATAAAACGATGTCGTTTTACCACTAAGAAAGAAAGTGAACAAAATGTCATCATTCTAATAATAGTATACAAGGTTATAATATATATGCAACGACGTCGTTCCAATAATGAGAATCAGCAAAACGGTGCCATTTTAATTCATGGATGGGAGAGGAAAAAAAAAAGATAGCACAACAATGTTCCAATAATCCTAACGCAATAAAATGTCGTCATTTAAGGTACAATTGGGGGGGGGGGGGAAGGGAAAAAGAGGCCAAAATGAGGTCTTTTTTTTACTGCAAAAGAGAGAAAAAAATCACGTGACAAGCATGTGATGGCTAACCTAACTTGTGCATTCATGCTTTTATTACTATACTTGATAAATTAATTTTGCATGAAATGAATTTTTAGTCCCTTATATTTTGTGATTTTTTTGTTTTTATCTCTTACACTTGAAAATGATATTTTTGGTTTGCCACTTTATAAAATATGATTTTTCCCCCTTTACTGGCCATTGTCCACAAAATAGGTAAAGCTAGTCATATGAGTTGTATGCCTAAATATCATCAAGGATAAATTACTAAGCACAAATAAAATTTAAAAATCCCTACAATTTCCTCACACAAACAATCATGACATGCACACTTTGGGATCCTAATTTCCCAAAAAAATGAATTTGAACCCCATATGGGCAATGAGCACGAACAGTGTGAATCAAGTATTTTATTTGATTCGCACGATTCATATAAAGGTTTTTTTATTATAATTGCACTCAGTTGGATTTGCAAGATCTTTTCTTGATTTCAGTTAGATGCTAATGTAAATGAACCAAAGCTATACAACCCTAGTCCTAGTAAATTGACCCCCAAAATTGCAAATCCAAATTATAAGAAAGCTTATAAACGCTATAATTGTTGAGTTAGGACCTTTTGTGTTTCTAGTTGTGCACATAGCCCCTCTTACAAACAACACACCAAATACCATTATTACACCAACTCTTACCATTTACTATTGCAATAGCTATGGAGGGAAGCATAGAAAATCATTAAGAATGAAATGTAGACAATCAAGGATTCACGAGGGCAGTGGAAGATTCCAGGCTATGGCATAATTGGTTAGTGTTCTTTAAAAAGATTTTTTTGTTTTAGTTGCCTTGTTTGGATGTTTGAATTATGTAGAGATTATGGTATGCTCGATTTGGTTTCTTTAGTATGTTTGGATTCATATTTTTTGCAGCACTAGAATACTAATACTTTGATTAAGTTGAACCTACAATGAAAATTCCATTTTTTAGAGAGAAAAGTGGAATTGCTCTAAAGGAGAGAGAGATAATTCTAATTGCATTTAAACTCAATTTGGGCCACTCAGCTAAAAAATGCAAGCTTTCTCTCTAGCTTTAAGGTGAGATTGGGCTATTAATATCAACATTAGCCCAACTTAGATTTTTTCTCTTTTGCGTTTTACTATGATCGTGTTTGTTTTAATTATGCTTTTTGATCATGGTCAGTGATTATTCTTTCGTATTGCCTTGGTTTTTTTTAGGGTTATCATTATAAATTCTATTAACTTGTAGTTATGATTTTTGTTTTTTAGATTGATATTTGAAGTGGCATCAAGCGGCATTGGCTGCGAGATTAAAGTGGCATCATAGTACTATGTGACGAAGTGTGACAATAGAGGTTGGAATGACATTAGATGGGCAATGGCAATGGTGGATAGTTTTTAGATCACCATACTGCGTGTTTTGCATTTTTCGTCAAGTGAGCAATGTCCTATTACCATGGATAGTGATAGTCATGGCAATTGGGTAGCTACCTTTAAACTCTAGTCAGAAGTCATTTGCTAATTTTTTGGGAAACGGCCAACTGTAAAGTTTGGAGTTTTATGCTTTCATGCATTTGCCATTAGAGGATGGCCCTAAATTTTTTCTTCATTGCAACAACCCTACTATATTCTTTTCAGATAAAAAGGTTGTTGGAGGTATATAGGTCTAAGAGTTTTTGGTGCTTGAAATATTACACGTTGAGACATCAAATTTGGAATGTTCAATAGTGTTACCTCTAGCTAGAAACTTTAGAATATATATGCAAGCTATTGGACTCCAACCCACATGTGCCCTAATAGCCAAGCCTTCACCTATTGGGCTTGTATCTGAACATATTATTTGGACTGTATATTTAAATATATCCAACAATCTCCGCCTATGTTCACAATATAGCACAATCCAGTACGGTGATTAGTGTAAAGTTCAAACAAACACAAATCATTCATATCCCTGTTTCAGTGTAATTTTCAAACAAAGATGAATCATTCATATCCCTATTTCAAATTATCCAAGCATAGAGTTTTCCAATGAAATTTTAGAAACTCCTTCAACAATCCATCTCATATAAAAGTGAAATAATAAAATATCTTAGATCTATTCAGAGCTTAACACCAAAGTCTCAAAAACAGTCTAAAATCACAAAATATTTATATTCTCAAGTAAGTGTTAACCATACTAGAAGATTAATGGTTTCAACAAATACTAAAAAGAATATAATGGTTTCACAATGACAACAGACATAATGGTTTCACAATGACAACAGACAACATGAGTATCATAACAAGATCTCAAAAAATGGGCAAAAGGCAAGTGAACTAATAAGTCTCCCACAATCGCTAGATGATATCTTCATCAAGTTGGTCATCCTATTCAAGATCCCATCCATCAAGCTACTCTCCTCCATCTCTACCATCCCTTGTAGATTGTCAAACATGAATTTCATATTGACATGAATTCAATCATTTGAATAATCCACTAAAGTGTCTAACTCTACTAAAGAACTTAAGCATCACTACATCATGCAGAGAAAAACATACATCAATGCCATAAAACATCAAAATATCATGTTCATAAGCATTAAGCCCCAGTTTCATAAATTATGAACAAGGCCTAAACTGTTTAATTTACAAAGAGCCAGCAACTTAAGTTTATTTGTAAGAGAATAACCCATTGTCCAGTTTCAAAGAACAAGACCAATAGTCAAATCACTTACAAACAACCTAGCCAAACGAAGTCAAGCTTTAATTAAGAACAAGACCAATAGGCTTCTTATGCAAACAACTATTCTGTGTTTCAATTTGGAATGTCACAACCGCTAACTCCTTTAAGTCAAATAGTCTAGCATCAAGTTTGGAATGAGACCATTTGAATTAACCAAAGAAGATAGTCCGACCCAATTGGATTATGTTCTCAAGTTTGGAATGACACAACCTTCTTGAGTGATAACTCTATTTTATATAGAGTTTTCTTATTAATTTTGGTTAGAAATTGGCTTGTGTTTTAATTTGTTTTTACATATTTTGGCCAAATTATCCTTTGATTTTATGATTTCTAAGTTTTCCAATATTTCTAGAACTTTTTGAGTTTAATCTTGAATTTTACTTATAAATTGAGAACAAAGGACTAACCAATTATTTTTTATCAAAGCTTGACCAAATTACTTCAACAACAAGACAAAGAAGATTTTTTGTTTTGTTGGCTGCAACAAAGAAATCAAGCAACCGAGCAGCACACAAAGAAAACAAAAGGAATGAAGCAACTTCGGACAACAAAGAAACAAATAAACAAAGAAGAAGCCAGCACACAAAAGGAAACAAAGCTCAACTACAATTGGGAAACAAAAAGAATCGGTCAAAGGAAACAAAAGAAAAGCCCCAACACCGATGGAATCCTTGTGACAAACTCAAAGCATCCAAATACAGCTGCAGCCGAAAGAAAGAAAAGACACAACCCAGCTGCAAAGGAAAAAGTCTCACATGAAAGCATAAGGAAACCAGCTGTCATTCTCTTCTTTTTCTGAAGAAAGTCTCTCCAAAATGCAATATCACATGGGCAAAAGAAAGGCAAAAGAAGAAAAGAAAGAAAGAAAGAAAGCTGGACCAGCCGAAAGGAACAAACAGCCGAGAATCACACTTCGGGCAGCAAGAATGACATTTGGAAAGCAAAGCTTGGGCTGCTTTCTTTGCTGTAAAAGATGACAAGCACATGGAAGACAATAACACCTTCGGAAGAAAAGAAACGTACTTGCCTATAAATGGACAAAGCTTGGAGCGAGAAGGCATCCCATTTTCATCCCAAAACAAATGATTTCCTTTCCTTTGTTTACATTTTCTTCCTTTAGTTTAGATTTAGTTTAGCCAAGCTATTTTTCTTGTCTTCCTTTTCTGCAGTAGTTTAGAGCATCCAGCTTTCTTCATTCTTTTGTTTTATTTTCATTTCAGTAGTTTAGATTCCAGCAGCATTGTTCACGGTTTTCTTGTAGTTTCTCACGGTTTTTCTTCAGTTTTTCCAGTTAATGTTCATGTGGTTTTTATTCTATAAATTCCAGTTGGTGTTTTCAATAATCTTTAGCAGAATTGCAGCTTCATACTCACGGTTTTCTTCAGTAAAAATCGATGACTTACGGGTTTTCTACAAAATTTTTGCAGCTTCTCTCGGTTTTTATGCAGCACATTTTTCAGCCATCCTTTTGTTGTTTTCTTCAGTCTTTCTTCATTGTTTTTGTTGTTTGCAGTAAATTAGCAATTAGAATCAGCTGTAAACTTGGACTGGAAAAGAAATGAAGCAATTTGTTGTTTTTGCTCTTTGGAAGTCTCGGGCAGAAGAAACAAAGGCAGCAGAATTATGATTGCTTGGTCTTCAAGTCTACGGGTTTTATCTTTTCTTATTTCATTTAATTTAGTTTAGTTTAGTTTAATCTAGTTTAGCAAATTTAGTTTTCCTTGTTTTTCTTTAGTTTCATTTAACAATTTAAGTTCTTATGTTTTGTTAAGAATTTTTAATTGTGTTTTATTTTCAAGTATTAAGTATTTATATTTATTAAATATTGTTTACTTTAATTTTCAGAATTTATTTTAATTTTAATTATGTCTATTTTTATTTTTGTTGTTAGTTTAAATTTCATTATGTTCTAATTTCTTTTGTTAGAGATTAGATTGATCTTAATCATGAATAATTAATTCTTAAGACTTGTTCATGCAATTTATATTTCAATTATGAGTTTAATATCATGTTCTTAATGCTTTTAGGTGATTGATCACCACTTAATTGATTGTTGATGCTTGTTTGATACCGAGAGGAGATAACATGCATGTGCTCATGTGATATTAAACCATGAATTCAATTTAGACCGTAATAATCTAGGTTATTCATGTGGTTTCGGTAGTAAAACTAAGTAATGGCTACTTAGATTGAATCCGGAAATTTCCATAGTTCCTAATGCATTTAGAAATCTAAATTCACCTAGACCAAGTGTGAGTTGATTTTAATCTAAATAGGGTTATTAGACCGATGTCGGCTATTAATTTACATTAGGGAAATTTCACCATCATAATTTGGAATATTGCATGACAAGTCAAAAGAGTTAATTAGGATTGATTAAGTGAAATCGAAATCTCTAACATCTTTGTTAAATTGGTAAATTTTTAATATTTTCTTATTGTTATAAATTTGCATTCTTTGTTAAGTTTAGTTAAAATTGCATGAAAG
Source organism: Gynochthodes officinalis (assembly GCA_020080225.1). Classification (NCBI taxonomy): domain Eukaryota; kingdom Viridiplantae; phylum Streptophyta; class Magnoliopsida; order Gentianales; family Rubiaceae; genus Gynochthodes; species Gynochthodes officinalis. The sequence continues at coordinate 27,986,637 of CM034625.1, read as the reverse complement.
TTTTGTTTTATTGGCTAGCTTGTTGTTGAATTAGTCAATTTGGTAAGTAATTGGTTAAATTAAAACAATCCTTGTGGGAACGATATTCTACTCACTACTATATTACTTGTTGATATTGTACACTTGCAATTCACCGAACATTGAGTAAGACCTCTGGATTAGGTTAAAGTTATCTATATCAAGTTTGGAATGAGACAACTCACCCTTTCTAGATTAGTTAGTGAATATGAACATCAATGAAACACTTAACTGTGCTTATCATTTTGGCCAATAAAGGAAGATCAATATTTCAAAACACACAATTAAATGATGATTAAGACTTGTCTACACAGTCTTTAATCCCATTACTCCCACTGTTTTGAATATTTGATCTTTAGACAAACCCTTTGTGAGGGCATCGGCCAAGTTATCCTTCAGTCGCACATCGATTAATATGATAACTACATGTTCTTTTAGATAATTCAACAATGCATGTCTTAATCTCACATGTCTCCACTTCGAATTAAAGAGTGAATTTTGGACAACTTGGACAACTACTTGATTATCATAGAACAAGCTTGAAGAATTAATATTTAATTGAGTCAAAGGAATATCTATAATTAGATTCTTTATCCACTCTACCTCTTCGACGGCTGAGGCTAAAGCAAAAAGTTCAAATTCTATAGACAATAATGCAATATAAGTCTGTCTTTTAGATTTCCAAATCACAGCAGCTCCTCCCAAAGTGAATATATATCCACTAGTAGACTTACTGTTTCTAATTTTTGACCACCATGAGGCATCAAAGTATCCGTCCATAGTTAAAGGATAACCAGTATAACATAGAACATAATCTTTAGTATCTTTAAGGTATCTCATTTGCCTATTGAGGGTATCCCAATGCTCTTTACTTGGATTACTAGTGAAACAACTTAACATACACACCGTATAGGCTATGTCAGGTCTAATGCAACTCATAGCATACATGAGACTACCAATTAGTTTTGAGTAATTTAATTGATCCACACTAGTCCTTTCATTAGGACTTACTCGTTTGTTATAATCACATGGTGTCTCACTCGGTTTGCACTCACTGTATCCCTAGGTAGAAAATTGTTGTTCAATGTAATGAGTCTAGCTAAGGGAGATGGCTTGCCTTTCAAAACTTAATTTCATACCAAGAATGGTATTAACAATACCAAGATCTATAATGTCAAATTCTTTAGCTAGAGTAGATTTCACGTCACTCACTTCAGAGTGATCGGAGTCAAGAATCAACATGTTGTCCACGTACAAGCAAATGATGGCTACCTTATTAGACAAACACGGATGGTAAAGGCATTTATCTGAATAACTAGACTGAAAACCATAGCTCTTTACTACTTTGTCAAATTTAAGATGCCACATCTTAGGTTCTTGTTTAAGACTATACAATGATTTGTTTAATTTACAAATCTTGTGTTCGAAACCTTTCATGAAATACCTTTCAGGTTGTTCCATGTAGATTTCCTCATTCAACTCTCCATTTTGGAAAGCTGTCTTTTCATCCATTTGATCCACTACATAGTGTTCAATAGATGCCAACGCAAAAAGAATTCTTATAGTTGATAGATAACACACAGGTGAGTAGACATTAAAATAGTCTATTCCACTTTGTTGTTTATAGCATTTAGCTACTAAGCTTGCTTTGTACTGGCTATTGATCTATCACTATTCAGATTCTTCTTTAATATCGAATTGTAGCCTATAGCCTTAGCCCATTTTCTCAAATCGACTAACTACCAAGTGTGGTTTTGCAACAGAGAACTCATTTCTTCATCTATGGCTTCTTCCCATAGTAAAGAGTTCCTAAATCTCATTGCTTCTTGATAGGAAAATGGATCATCCTCTAGATGGTAAGTGACAAAATCCTCACCAAAACTTTTAGGTACTCTCTCCTTTATAGATACTCTAAGAGGTATTGATTTAGATACACTAGTGCCTTGAGGACTTGTTTTAGGTCCATTGGATAATTATGTAAAAACCTCAATAGAACCATGAACAGTTAAGCCATGATCTCTAGGAAACTTATCTAGGAAAAAAATAGCATCTCTAGACTCTATAATGGCATTAGTAGCCGTGTCTTGAAATCTATCAACAGCATTGTCTTCTGCACATCCTAAATACACACAGGTTAAGGTTTTAGGCCCCACCTTTGGTCACTTAGGATCTTGTATCCTCACATAAGCAATACAACCCCAAGTCTTAAGAGTATCATATCTACAAGAATGCTTATGCCATATCTCATTAGGGGTTGAAGACAACTTAGAGTGCAGCAACCTATTCAGAATGTGATTAGTAGTTAGAACTGCTTCTCCCTAGTAGAAGAAAGGCAGGCCAGCTATAAGTAACATAGAGTGTAACATTTCTGTTAATGTCCTACTAATACGCTCAACTACATCATTTGATTGGGGTAAGGAGTAGTAGTTACAAGTATTATGCCCTCTTAAGTCCAAAATTCCTTGAACCCTATTATTGTATGTTTTTCTTCTCTATCACTCCTAAACCTTTTGATCTTCAAGTCAAGTTGGTTTTCTACTCTGGACTTGAAAATCTTAAACTTTTCAAAAGCCTCATCTTTCGATTTCAACAAATAAACATGACAATATCTAGAAAAATCATCTATGAATGTTATTAGATACTTCTGACCACCTCTAATAACGTAACTCTTAAAGTCACAGATGTCAGAATGTATCACTTCAAGAAGTTGTGTACTTTTAGAAACCAACTTAAAAGGTTTTCCTGTGATCTTAGTTTGTGCACACATTTCACATTTGTCAAATCGGATAGAAGAGTCTAATGGAATGTTATGAGTTTTAGCAAGTTGTAGTATTTTCCTGTAGTTTACATGTCCTAGTCTATTATGCAACAATTTAGGATCAATTAAAGTAGAACTCACATGGCATATACTATTAGTAGTTAAACTCAATCTATACAAACCATTAACCATGAAAGCACACCCAAAATAATATGAGTTAGAAAAATTACTCTATTATTCATAGTTGAAAAAGACATACTAGCTTTATCAAGTAAACTCATAGATATCAAATTATTTTTAAGTAAATGTACTACTCTAACATGCTTTAGAATTAGCAATTTACATGAAGAAAGCATCAAGTTTGCTATTCTAGTGTGAGTCACCTCTGCCTCACCACCATTCCAATTCTCCACAGTGTTTTGCACTTTAGTGACTTTAGTGACTTCAGTGAGTAAATTCTTATCATTTGTAGCATAACAAGTAGCGCCACTATCTAACCACTATTCAGAGGAATTACTGGTGTTTCGGTCAGTCATCATTGCAATGATGACTTGTGACTTAACTTTACCAACTAATATATTAGCCTCCTTTTATGGTGTGTCAATATTTGGCTTTTCTAGTAGCTTACACTATGCCGTCCAGTGACCTCACTTTCCACAGTTATGGCACTTACCCTTCTTCTTCTTTTTCAAGATAGTCTTTTTGACCTCTAAGTATGAAAAGAATTCACTCTTTTGTGACTTGGACTTTTTAGGAGATTTCTTAGAATGTGAAACTAAGTTGGCAACTGACTTTTGTTGTCCAACTTGTTCCAAACCCTTCCTAGCAATATTTTGATCTTCAATGTGTATATTTCTCTTTAATTCATCCAGTCCCATCTATTCTTTCAGTCTATGCATTTCAGTTTTGAAAGAACTCTATTTGGCGGATAGCTTACTCAACACAAGACCAACAAAGAGATTATCAGATAGATCGAAGTTTTCTCTTTCAGCTTGTTTCTCATGTTCTCAAGTTCAATCAATTGAGAGGTGATGATCGAATTCATATTGAATTTAAAATCAAAGAACTTCTCCACTTGGAGAGTTTTAGAGAGCCACTCTTGCTTTTGGAACTGAACGTTCAAGCAATCCCATATCTCTTTTGCCATCTTATACTCACTATAGTTCATAGCTAACTGAGGATTTAGAAAATTCAACAAGTAATCTCTACAAAAATCCTCATCCTTATTCCATTGATATTCATTAACATCCTCAATAGTAGATGTAAAATCACTTAAACTAGTGTAAAATATTTAACGTTCTTTTATGCCAAATTGAACATGCAATTTCTAACCGTGAAATTCAGTAGCATTAAAGGATTGCACTTTGATGCTATCATAGGAACTACACTTTGCCATTTTAGATAAAGCAGAGAGCAAGAAAGAGTGCACCTAGGGGTCCCCTAACTTACATAGCCTCTAACCTCAGTCAAATTGCTCTTTGGAAGAGGAATTAGTCAAAATAGACCTCAAAATGAATCCGGACAAAAAACCTTAAGAAAGACTGTCATTGTCGTTGGCAAAATTACTGAAAAAGTCATCGTTCAATCAAACTACCGGTCAACAGTCAGTAGTTAGTGTAGTCAACGCTCGGTCAAACTACTGGTCAATGGTCAACGTAGTCAGCGTCCAGTCAGTGATCAGTTAGTAGTCAATACCCAATCAGTGTCTGACTCACCCGAGTCAACTCGCTCGACTCACTATGTCAATTCGGTCTCTGACTCATCGAAACTTTAATCGGCCATATCTCCATCGTCTGACCTTCGATTGATGCTGGTGACCACTCAAAATGTTCGTCTTGATGAGTAGAACAAAACCCAAGTGGTCTCGCAAGTTATAATAAACTATATTTTTCGAGATCTATAAAAAGATTCTAGCCACCGGAATTTCAAACTCAGATCCCGGCCAACTCCACTGTCGGATCAGAAATCTAATGGCACCGTTGAATTTCTCTTATCGAAAGCTTCAAGTAGACACCTTATTTGCTCATATCAGACATACACTGATAATGCTTCAAGATTGTTGGAGGTAAATAGGTTTGAGAGAGTTTGGTGCTTGAAGTATTATATCTTAAGACATCAAGTTTGGAATGTCCAAAAGTGTTACCTCTAGTTAGAAACTCTAGAATATATATACAAGCTATTGGACTCTAGCCCACATGTGCCCTAATAACCAAACCTTCACTTATTAAGCTTGTATGTGAACATATTATTTGGACTATATATTTAAATATATCCAACAAAAATATCTTCATATGTTGCTATTTTCGAGTGGGCATGTGTAGGTGAATTCTCGTATGGTCATCCTCCCACGGAAGTTATTCATAAGTTCTTTGTTACACTTGATTTAAAGGACAAATTCAAGGGATCCATAGCATATATATTTGTCAATGAAGTTAGATTTTCATCATCTCTTTAGCTTGTTGGTGTTGACCACTAAAAATAAATTGCCCATGTATATTCTCAAATGGACTCCAAACTTCCATGTGAGTATGGAATCATCCATTGTTGTGGTATAGGTAGAGTTGTTGAAGTTACCTATGTTCATATAACAAGCTTTATTTTCCATTTCTTCTCTGATAGGCCAGCTTTTGCATATGGATGTTGCAACTTCTTATTTGAAATGTCCCCTTCTTGTTCGTTTTCAAATTAAAGTAAACTTTCATAAGTCATTCATGAAGTAGGTATGTGATGAGTTTGAGGACGAAACTGAACTGCCTGACTAGAATATTTGCAAGACAGAAGGAGTTAGATAGTGAGTTGAGGACCCAGGAAACCACTCCGACGGCCAAGTCAATATTGCATAATGATGATTTAGAGATAGAAAAGCTAAAAAGTCCCTTACCATACTTGTGCTGTGAATACTTATACTTCTCCACTAGATGCACTTCATCATTATCCTTTCAATCAAGGATGCATTCGCACACCATTGTTGATTTGTTATTGGGTTCCAATAGCAGTGGCACAGATTCATTGACTTCTATGTTAATCATTACTCCAGAAGGCATGTTAACTTCCAAAGTTATTCCCCATGAGCTTGGGGATTGGGTACTAGCACGACAATAGGCTTTACACATCAACCCACACCACCACTGGAGTGTTACACTTGCAGTTTCATTTATTGGTAAGCTAGTGAAGTGGTGGACTCCATGTCTCCGCCACATCATTAATAGCTTCATGCGTCTACCATATTAAGCGAGGGGTATTATACTTTATATCACTAGTCCCGCTCACAGTTCAGAAAGTTGATTCGATGACTTCATTGCCCCATGCTCGAACTATACTTCCGAACTGGTAATTGAAATAACCTGTTGGATTGGTAACCTGTTAGCTACCAGTACTAATAATGATTCTCAATCATGCCGAGCTGCTATCGACCTCCTACAACACGCTATCGTGGACCCAGATGAACCGAGCTTTATTTATTGGTGTACCTTATACACTTCAAACCTAGCATTGTGAGCATGCTTGCACATTTAATGCTAGTCTTTTCATGAGGTGACTTTTTATCTTGTCACTCACGATGGTTTTGCACAGTTCATTTGCCGAGGCATCTCTTTGACCATCCAATCTCATCGTTTCGTCTTCCTCATTTTTCCTATACATAGCCCAAATCCTTCTTCCCCTCTTCTTTTACATCACATTTTCTTCTTTTTCTTTAGGGTTTCTAGCAGCACCATCACACAGCATCTCTTAATCCTTTGTCTTTTCGACATCCTTCTCTAGAATCATTTCTTATTCTTCCTCAAGGTTTTTTCACTCATACTTTCTTTTCGACAATACTCCTATTCTAATCATTCCATCAACCATCACCTACTTAGGATTTTTCTATATAACCCTTGTAGGTTGTATTTAGATCTTCACTTTTTCTGTTCTTGAACTGCAAGCTTCTCATTTTCGTAACTCTTGTAAGTTATTGGCAAAACTCTTATTTTTGTCATTATGTCAAAATCGGGGATTAGCGTCTACAAGTCTATCCTTTCCCAAGATTTTTTGGCCGAACTAGTGAAAGAATATCACTTAAATGCCTCAGTCCCTCTGAGGTGTTACCATCGAATTCTGAAGTGGCTACTTCTTCGCCTCCAAGGCCTATAGCACTCTATACAAAGTTCTTCAAGGCCGGACTCCATATTCCCTTAACTATGTTTTTCCAGGATGTCTTGAAATTTTATAAAACCCACATTTCATAGCTCTCCCCCAATGCAGTTCAGAAACTAATATGTTTTGAACTAATATGTTAGAGTGCAGGAATACAATGCACTGTGGGTCTATTTAGATGCTTCTTCCAAATGAAAACCAATAGAGATTGGTTTAGTTTCAATAATAGAATTTGCCACTTCGATTAAGAAGTGGAAAGTAAAGTTCTTTTTTGTCCCGGATATGATTGCAAACTATAAGATGAATGGCGGGATCCTAAAAATGTTAGAGGTCCATCTCCGTTGGAGAGAGAGTACAGTGCCATAGAGGCGAAGTTCATATCCAACTTGAATTTTTGCATGGATGACATTAATGAAGCTGCGTTATCCTGTGTTCGAATGAGTCTAGCACCAAACAACGGGGGTACCTTACTAGTAGAGAACAAAAGGGAAACAATAGGGTTTTTGGATTCCATATATATATTATTTTTATTTTTGTTACCATTATTTTATTTTTTGTTATCTATATATATATATCCTCATGAGTTGACCTATTTGTGTAGTTATAAATCCTCATGAGTTCATTGCTACAGCAGCAGCTTGGCAAACTGGTATCTCAAAATCTTACTGTGGGTGGGTCCCAAAAAGAGGTGAGCTCGAGCTCAAACCCCAGAAGCAAAAAGACTGATTTTTCTAAACAAGGGTCCGACCTTCTATCTGAGCTCCTATCCACTCTAACAGAAACATCCACCTTGGGTAACAAGCCTAGGGAAACACAGTCACCAGCCCAAAAAGAGGGACTAGTTCCAATACAGTCGAATTCTTCAAAGTAGCCCAAGAAAAGGCTAAAGAAAACAGTCTAGAAGGAGCGTCATGTTAGGCCTACTCCCTGAGTGAAGGTTAGGGGGCACTTCGTTCTCTCCAGCATGGAAAGGGGAACCGTTCAAGCCGAGATGGAAAAACATCTATCCCAGCACAAGGTTGAGCATTGCCAAAGCCAAGACAGAGTGGGTGGTGAATGCATTGCCACCAACTGAGGTGTTATCAGCTGCAACTCGGATGTCGGAGTCTGAACTTGAAGATATGATGAACAAGTTGGCCAACGAAGTAAGTATGAAAGGACTATTACTAAGGTTTTTCTGAGTAGAATTCCACACACCATTTTTGCAGGCCACTTTGATCGCGGGATGCGCTAAGAAGTTAAGGGAAGTAAAAGACTAAAGCCTAACCCAACTTTAGCAAACCATTAAGAAATTGAGGGAAACTGTAGCCCGATCAATGGAGCACGAGGAGCACATGGGGGAAAATATATGCATGTGTAATTAGGAGATTTCAGGGTTAAACGTAGAGTTTGTAGAAGCTAGGGAATGACAAAGAGCTACAAAAGGAGAAGTAAAGCGATTGAAGGCTGCGTTAAATGAGGCTAAGGAGGCGTCACGAAAATGGATATTTGAGCTCCGAGATGTGACGAGCAGAAGGACTGGTCAAAGCAAATAAGGAAGTTTCTCATGACTCAGGGTTGCCGAATCTTGTTTAACAAATTAATTGGGAGTCAAGAGTTTGGCCTGTGGTTTGGTGACCTCATTCTTGGGTTACAAGCTACTGCTAGAGTGGAAACAATAGAAGCACTTAGAGAAAAGCACTTCAACCATGTTCCCTTGGATCAAATTCCGGAATTCAATCCAAATGCTAGCGAAGAGATAGACGCTGCCTTCCAAGAACTCCAGTCCAGATCTCAGGAATTCAAATTTTTTAATGCCTTGGCCACGAATCCAGACATGACAATAGATGACCTTTTGAACTTTGAACCACCACAGTCTTTGCAAGCCATCCTACTTTTTATTTTATTTTATTGTAATGTAACTTCATCATTTTTTTTTGACATCAATGCATTGTTCTTTTATTGGCAACTCGGATAACTATTTCATTTAGTTGGAAGTCAAACAACCTTTTATTGCCTTCGCTACGTGTTGATTTAAGTGATATAATAGGATTTCGCTTCATCCTTTTATCAAAATCAAGATATCAGGCTAACACTTTAGTTAGTCCGAACTGAACAAAAGAGTAGGATTCCATTTCATCGTTAAATAAAAATAAACGAATACTTAGTCAGTTCTCAAATAGGGCAAAAAATATAGATTTCATTTCATTCATGATAAAAGATAAAAACATCTCAAGTGAGACACATGCTAGGTCCTTGGAACAACTTGGCTTTCCATAGTTTCTAGCCGACAAGCTCCAGATCCAACGACTTCCACAACCTTATATAACCCTTCTCACTGTGGGTTTAACTTCCATTGGCCTTCAACACAACTCATTTCAATATTACAAAGAACATAATCTCTAGGTCAATACATGGCGTACCTTGGCATTGTAGTATTGAGCAACTAGCTGCTTACATTTTGCTTGCCGAAGCATATCCAAATTATGCCATATTTCGTCCTCGTTAGCAACTTATTTAAGCAACGGCTGCAGTAAAGAAAAAGTTTTTTTTTGTTTTGTTAGAGTTCTCTTGAACTCTAAAATTTTGCGGCGCTCATTGAAGGAACTAGCATATTGGCTTGGTGTCAATCAATCCTAGGAGGATCCTAAGAACTAGTTCGTGTGAATACCTTCGAGGCCAGATGTCTATGCGGCTGTGGTTGACAAAACTTCATTCGACGACACAATCTTCAGTCATTAAAATAGGTTTTTATTTTATACGTATATTGAAATTGATCCTGGTGAAAATCATGTTTAATTCCGCTGCCTATAAATTGTTTATGGCATACATGATTCACTAACAGTGGTATCAGAGCATAGGATTTAATTTGCATATAAATATAAATCTATGTAAATATAAATTGTTTATGTTTACATATATGTGTGTGTTATGTTGAATGATTGAGAAAATTTATTTTGTTGAGTGAAAAATTGTTTTTCACTTACGGAACAAGTTGAAAATTTTATTTGAAAATTTTTTGATTTATTGCCGTTTGTCAAAAATTGTTTGTCGAATTCTTTGCCGCTGTTTGTGATTCATGTTCTGAAAAAAAAAATTATATATATTTTTCTTTCAAACAGCCGCTGGCAGCAAGCAAAAAGAAAAAAAAAGTTTTTTTAAATTTTTTTTTAAGCAATGGCTGCAGTAAAGAAGAAAAAAAAAATTTTTAAAAGGCAGCGGCGGCGGCAGTAAAGGTGTTGACGCCATGCTAACATCAGCCATAGGGCTGATGTCAGATGATGTTAGCATAAGCAATGCAGGTTAAGGATGACGTCATGTGATGACGTCACTGGTGGGCTGCTTTTAATTAAGTGGCTGCTTGGGCTCCTTTTAATTTAATGAGTCATTGAACCATTGGACTGGATCAAGTCCACATGATGGACTTGGTCTTAATTTGGGCCAGACGGTTTGGCGGGCTCCAAGTTGGGAGTTGGGCCAAATGGTTTGGCGGGCTCCAAGTTGGGAGTTGGGCCAAATGGTTTGGCTAAGGCTTAAGATTTCTGGCCTGTAGAGTGGACTTTGAGTCCATTAATAGCATATGGATCAAACCCAATTGGACTAATACTAAATAAATAAATTTGGGACTTTTTTCATTATAAAGAGTTTATTCATGTTAAGGTCCTTTTAATTTCTGTTATTTATTTATTATGGCCCAAGATTTGAAAACTTTTATGTTAACCCATAAAATTTCTCAATTAATTCAATAATATTTCTAATATGATTAGAAATGTAATGCATACAAGATTTATGACTGAAATTTGTTTATAATTGTTTAATGTGATTATTCAATTGTTATGTCATATGTGATTTAATATTTGATTAAATGATTAGATTATTTAATCAAATATTAAATCACATATGACATAACAATTGAATAATCACATTAAGATTATTTAATTGCATATTGTATGTTTAATATAATCAAATATTTATTACATATGATATATGTAAATGATGAGACCATAATTTAACCCTCAATTAAATATTAAATCAATTTAAATGCCTTCCATTATTATAGTTTAAAACAGTTTTTGTTAGGGTAACTTGTTGAGCTAACTCAAGGTTATCTTACCAAAAATGTGTTTCAAATTATGAGATAAGATCTTTGAATGATGGGTATGATTTAACAAAGATTTTGATTTGTTGAGCTAACTCAAGGTCAAAGGTCTTTGAGGCAAGGGTTAGGAGACATATGTGATATGTGTATCAAAAGTTGATAACCTAACTATCTAGGAGTTGCAAATAAGTTTCAATTGGTAATTAATACCTACTCATTAAAATTATTTTTGATTTGTTGAGCTAACTCAAGATTAAAAAATAATTGAGATGGGATTCTAGCCTACTAAGAATTTTGAGAAAATTCTCGAATCAATTTGAGGGATATTGATTTAGATAAAATAGTGGGAGCAAAACCAAGATATTATTAAGTCCATATATTTATGTATTTTGGTTTTGTAAATTGCATAAATTTAAATTCTTATTCTATCTTTATTTTCTTGTTGTAGAAAAATGAATAACAACATGAACTTGCGTAGCATTTTGTTTGACAATAAACTTACTGGCCCAAACTATTTAGACTGGGTTCAAAACCTAAGAATTGTTCTTAGGAATGAGAAGTTGCTTTATGTCCTTGATGGTCCTGTTCCTGATGAGCCTACTGCTAATGTTGATCAAGCAGTAAGAAATGCATATCAGAAGCATTTAGATGATTCTGAAAATGCATGTTGTATCATGCTCGCTTCAATGAGTCCCTAGCTGCAAAAGCAGCATGAGGACATGACTGCCTTTACAATGCTTCAACATTTGAAAGCATTATATGATAAAAGGGCTAGAAGTGAGCGATATGATACCACGAATGAACTCTTTCACAGCAGGTTGGCAGAAGGATCTTCAGTTTCAACTCATGTACTGAAGATGATTGGTCTCATTGAAAAGATGGGTAAACTAGAATTTATAATGTATCATGAGTTAAGTGTTGACTTGGTACTACAATCCCTTCCTCCCAGCTTTTCTCAGTTTGTGATGAACTTCAACATGAACAAAGTTGAGACCTCTACTTTGCCTGAGTTATTGAACTTGCTTAAGGAAGCTGAGGATACCATGAAGAAAGAAAAGGCTAATGTGTTGCTAATTGAGGGGTCCAATAAAAGAAAGCGTAAAGCTGGTCTTAAGAAGACCAAGAAGAAAGCTGGACCCAAGGCAACACAAAAAGCCAAAAAGGACAAGAAAGAAAAGGGCACTTGCTTCCACTGTGGACAAGATGGACATTGGAAGAGAAATTGCAAGGCTTATCTTGAAACCGTGAAGCAGAAGAAGCTTACTAAAGCTTCTACTTCAGGTTTGTTTATGATTGAAATAAACCTTTCTACTTCAAAATCAAATTCTTGGGTATTAGATACCAGATCTGGCTCTCATATGTGTAATAATATGCAGGGTATAAAGATAAGTAGAAAGCTGGCAAAGGGAGAGGTAGACCTACGCATGGGCAATGGAGCAAAAGTTGCTACTTTAACCGTAGGAACATATAGTCTCTCTCTACCTAGTGGATTGATTCTTAATTTGAAAGATTGTTATTTTGTTCCAGTACTCACGAAGAATATTATTTCAATTTCCTATTTAGATAATGATGGTTTTGAAATAAATCAAAAGAATAAGTGTTGTTCTATTTTTCGTGAAGGTACTTTTTATGGTGCTAGTTATCAAAATAATGGTTTTTATATATTAGATCTTGAAAATCCAATTTTCAACATAAATACAAAGAAACCCAAAATTGATAATTTTAGAAATTCTTATCTCTAGCATTGTAGACTAGGTCACATAAATGAGAAATGCATAACCAAATTGCATAATGATGGTTATTTGGGCTCATTTGATTATTAATCATATGAAACATGCGAATCTTGTTTACTCGGAAAAATGACTAAACCACCTTTTACTAGAAAAAGTGAAAAATCTACTGAATTATTAGGTCTCATACATACCGATGTGTGTGGACCTATGTCAATTCAAGCTAGAAGAGGTTTTTCATACTTCCTAACATTTACTGATGATCATTCTAGATATGGTCATGTATACTTATTGAAGTATAAATTTGAAATCTTTGAAAAGTTCAAAGAATATAAATGTGAAGTAGAAAAACAACTTGGGAAAAGTATTAAAATACTTCGATCAGATCGAGGTGGAGAATATCTAAACCAAGAATTTCAAAATTATTTAAAAGAGAATGGGATTCTTTCACAATGGACTCCTCCATATACACCACAATTGAATGGTGTATCTGAAAGAAGAAATTAAACATTATTAGATATGGTTCGATCCATGATGAGTTATGCAACTCTCCCTAAATTATTTTGGGGTTATGCCCTAAATACTGCCTCCTGCCTATTAAATCATGTTCCATCTAAAGCTGTTGATACTACCCCATATGAGATATGGTATGGGAAAAAGCCAAATCTTAAACATTTAAAAATTTGGGGATGTCCCGCATTTGTTAAAAAGGTAGAATCAGACAAGCTCGATCCAAAATTTGTAAAATGCTATTTTGTGGGATATCCAAAAGAAACTTTTAGGTATCAATTTTATAACTCCATTGAACAAAAGGTGATTGTTTCAAAACACTCCATATTTCTAGAAAAAGAGTTTATTCTAGAAAAGGAAAAAGAGAGCAATATAGAACTTGAAGAAGTTCTAAAAACACAAATTAGCAAAGATAGGAACATGGAACAAGAGCTTGAACCTCATAATGATGTGGTAGAAATCGAAGCTCAAGATACACAAGCTGTACGTAGGTCAATTAGGACACGTCATGCACCCAGTAGGTATGATGATGTGTTTATCATTGATAATGATGAACCTACTACTTACAAGGAAGCCTTATCTGATAAGGACTCTGAGAAGTGGCTTCAAGCCATGAAATCTGAAATGGATTCCATGTATGACAATAAGGTATGGACCTTAGTCGATCTACCTGAAGGGATAAAACCCATAAGGTGCAAGTGGGTTTTCAAAAGGAAAACCGACATGGATGGTAATGTGACTACTTATAAAACTCGACTGGTTGCAAAAGGTTACACACAAAAACATGGTATTGACTATGATGAAACATTTTCACCAGTTGCTATGCTGAAATCCATTAGAATTTTACTTGCTATAGCTGCATATTATGATTATGAAATCTGGCAAATGGATGTTAAGACAGCTTTTCTTAACGGTCATTTGCAAGAAGAGGTGTATATGATACAACCTGAGGGCTTTGTATCCAAAGACCCTAATAAAGTATGTAAGCTACAAAAGTCTATTTATGGACTTAAGCAAGTTTCAAAGAGTTGGAATATTCGTTTTAATGATACAATCAAAAAGTTTGGTTTTATCAAAAACAAAGATGAACCTTGTGTATACAAAAGGATTAGTGGGAGTGCTGTAGTTTTCCTCATATTATATGTGGATGACATATTATTAGTGGGAAACGACGTACCTTCTTTACAATCAGTTAATGTATGGTTGTCCAAAAACTTCTCAATGAAAGATTTGGGTGAAGCAACTTATATTTTGGGAATAAAGATCTATCGTGATAGATCCAATAAGTTGCTTCGTCTTTCACAGTCAACATACATAGACAAAATGCTAAAAAGGTTTAGCATGGATCAATCTAAGAGAGGTTATGTTCCCATGTCTCATGGGATTTACCTTTCTAAAGATATGTGTCCAAAAACTGATGTTGAAAAACATAGTATGCAAAATGTTCCTTATGCTTCTGCTGTAGGATCAATTACGTATGCTATGTTATGTACAAGACCAGATGTCTCTCATGCTCTAAGTGTTATGAGCAGATATCAGGCTAATCCCTGTGATGGTCACTGGAAAGCTGTTAAGAATATCCTTAAGTATTTAAGAAGAACTAGGGATTTATTCTTGATATATGGAGAGACAGAGCTACAAGTACGTGGGTTCACTGATGCTAGCTTTCAATCTGATAAAGATGATAGCAAGTCTCAGTCTGGATACATTTTTACCCTCAATGGTGGTGCTGTAAGTTGGAAAAGTTCCAAACAAGAAACTACTGCAGATTCTACGACAGAAGCCGAATATATTGCTGCTTGTTCGCTAAAGAGGTCATTTGGATCAAAAGTTCATTTCGAACTTGAAGTGGTTCCTTCAATAGCCAATACCTTTGTATTGTGATAATAATGGGGCTATTGCTCAAGCCAAGGAACCTAGGTCTCATCAACGGTCCAAACATGTACTTAGGCGCTATCATTTGATTAGAGAAATCATTGGTAGAAATGAAGTAAAGATAGAAAAGATTTCTACAGATGAAAATATAGCAGATCCATTGACTAAGCCTTTATCTCAAAAGAAACATGATTGTCATGTGTCTTCATTCAGTTCAAAATACATGAATGATTGGTTTTAGTAAGAGATTTGTTATGTATGTATTTTGATATTTTATGCAATAAAGATATATGGTGTTTTATCATCTTAGATTATATATATTTATAAATTGATGATAAAGTCCTTAGAATAATACTTATTATTCTTAAATATCCCTAATCATAGTATTAACAAAATTAAGGACGTTGTAAATACGGATAGATTAGCATTTATGGTGATATATGAAGGAATTGTTGGAGAATAATTCATTGGATTGATCTGCTTAGAGATTCCATGAGGTTAACTATTTGAGTGCCAATGGTATAATCTCTACGTGACAGTAGTGTAAGTAATCCTCAAACTTGAGATCATAAGAGTATCTATAGTGTGAATTGTTATACTTTAACCCTATGAATCCATAACTGTAACTAGTTGTGTGTGCCATAGAAGTTGGGTATAACATGAAACATTGATAGATGATTTATGATCAATAAAGGATTCATCACTTCTAATAGTAAGAAGAGTATATCCCACAAATGGCCACTTGTTGAAATATCAACTCAAAATGTTTGCAAACGAGTAAATAAATTTGGAAGAGTTCTAAATTTATTTTAAAGGAGTTGAATTTCGGGAATGAGAAATTACAATAATTAGTACATTAAGAGTTGGCACTTATACCTTACTCTTGTACTAATTAGGGATATAGTATGGTGAAAGGATATTAATTACACGGATTCTTGTTCATGGAAAGGTGAAGTCAACCACTTGACTTTTCTTAACTCTTGGGTGGTCATGATGCCTGGCTAGAGGCCAATCTTGATCTATAAATACAAGCTCATTAATTATTGAATTAATGATAAATTAAAGTTGTTTAATTTAAATGATTTTAGAATACTCTTGACTAAATTGACTTTAGTCCAAGTGGGAGTTTGTTGGTTTTGTACTAAAGCCAATTAAATATAAGATTATAATTTGTTATTTATTGCCAAGTGATTAAGAACCTAAAGGGTCACACACATAAAGAATTTGTTCTTGGATTAAAATGATTAAATAATTATGTGATAATTATGGAGGTTAATTTCTAAAATAATTAACCTAAAAGATCTCATATAAGATAAGTTGTGATAAGATAAAATTGTTTTATCTTAATAGAATTAAAATTAGTTTTAATTTTATTAAAAGAATTCTATCACGATAGAATATCTAATAAGTCTGTTAGACTGTCTAACAGATAGATAGAACTTACCTTTTAATAGGAGACGGACACCAAGTTCCAAATAGAGCGTACGTACAGAATTTTTGATGTAACAAAGTTTACTGCAAGACGAAAGAAAAAAAGTGTTTTTTTTTTTGTTTTGTTAGAGTTCTCTTGAACTCTAAAATTTTGCGGTGCTCATTGAAGGAACTAGCATATTGGCTTGGTATCAATCAATCCTAGAAGGATCCTAAGAACTAGTTCGTGTGGATACCTTAGAGGCCGGACGTCTGTGCTGCTGTGGTTGGCAAAACTTCCTTCGACGACACAATCTTCAGTCATCAAAACAGGTTTTTATTTTATACGTATATTGAAATTGATCCTGGTGAAAATCATGTTTAATTCCACTGCCTATAAATTGTTTATGGCATACATGATTCACTAACACTACCCAAATGGTAGGCATGCCTTTCTCAGCTGGTATAACAGCCTCCATGCCATAAACCAAGCTAAAGGGGTCTCTCATGTTGCTGTCCTAGGTGAAGTCCGGTACGCCCAAAGCACATTAGATAGTTCTTCCACCCAATCCCCTTTTGCTTTTCCCAGGTGGGTACATAACCCTTGCATTATGATTCTATTTATAACCTCCACTTGACCGTTCGCCTGGGGGTGAGCCACCAAAGTGAAATTTTGCTAAATGTTGAGCTTAGCACACCAACCACGTACAGGCTCATCCACAAACTGTTTTCCATTATCACTAATGAGAACTCGTAGAATGCCAAAATGGTATATCACATTCTGCTAAATGAATTTTAAAACATTTCGGCCAGTGATTGTTGATAGTAGTTCAGTCTCTATCCATTTCGTAAATAATCTATAGCCACTGTCAAAAATTTTAACCTACTGGAGCTTCAAGAAATTGACCCATGATATCTATCCCCCACTGTTAGAACAGCCATGGACTAACTACCGAAATAATATTGTTTGAGGGAGCCTTCAGACTACAGAATGACATTGATATTGGTCACAAAACTGAACCAAAGCATTTTTATCTCTGTGTAAAGTAGGCCAGTAATAGCCTTGCCCTATCGCTAACTACGTAAAAGTTCAGGGTTCCATATGGCTTGCGCAAGCCCCTTGATGCATTTCTTTCAGCACACATTTTGCTTGCGTTGGGCCCAAACACCACAACCAAGGTATCAAATACGATATTTTGTACAAAACCCCATCAACCAACACATATTTGGCAACTCGAATACGAGTAGACTAGGCCAATGTCTTTCATTTGGCAAATTTTTTTATTCCAATTATTTTACTAAGAGAGACATCCAAGTATCTCCAACATCACTTATTACTGCCAACACTACTCATGTATCAATACTCCTTTGCTCGAGTCTTTTTACAATAACTTCATGAGATGAGGGGGTATCCAATGTGGGTGCCAACTTGTTAAGTGCATCTGCACGTAGATTCTTTTCTCTCAGAATCTTCTCGAGTTGGTAGGATTCAAACAAAGGGAACAATTCTCACACTTTTTCCAAATACCTGGCCATAACTCTATCTTTGGTCTTGTATCGCCCATTAACCTAGCTGGCAACTTGCAAGTTCCCATATATACTTAACATTTTCACTCTCATCCTTTTTGCCAATTTCAATCCGGTAATGAGGGTCTCATATTCTACTTCATTATTAGAGGCCGAAAAAGTAAACTTAAAGGCATAAGATAACTCATTGCCATGCGGGTCTACTAGAAGCAAACCAGCCCCAATCCCAACCATACTGGATGCCTTATCTACATACAAGGTCCACTGTGGAGAAGGCTGTTTCTTTACTTCACTATTGTTGTTTTGAGATGAAGACATTTCTGTGAGGAATTCAGCTATGACCTGACCCTTAATAGATTTCTTAGTTGGAAAGAGATTTCATGCCCCCTAACGCAATAGCCCACTTGGTTATCCTTCTTGCAGTTTTTAACTAATGGAGAAGTTGCCGCAGTGGTCGATCAGTCCATACCATGATGGGATAGGCTTGAAAATAATATCAGGGTCGTCTAGCTACATAGACTAAAGCTGTGCTTACATAATAAATTAGCTTTTGTACAGCTCTCTCCTCTTGAAAAAGCACCACATTGGCAGCCTCACTTGCCGCAGCTAGATATATATGAAGAACTTCACCAGCTACTAGAGTTGTGAGGAAGGGTAGGCATGGTAGGTGCTGCTTCAGGGCTTGGAAAGTATTTTCTGTTGCATCAGTCCGCTGAAAAGACTTTTTCACTCTTGGTCATTTCTTCAGTAACTGAAAGAAAGGCAACGGCTGTTCTGCTGCCAAGGACAGGAAATGTTAAAGTGAGGCCAGCTTACCATTAAGTGACTGGACTTCTACGAGCGTCTTAGGGGATGCCATATCTAGAATGGCTTAGACTTTTTTGGGCTTTGGATCAATCCCCGTGTTAGACACCAAGTGTCCTAAAAATTTTCCAACTTGCACCCCAAAAATGCACTTTTTCGGGTTCAACTTCATATTCACACTTCTGAGTGTAAGGAAAGTTTCTCTGATGTCACCCAACATCTCGTGCTCAGTCTGGCTCTTGATCACCATATCGTCTACATAGACTTCTATATTTCACTCTCTTTGTCTTCAAAAGACACGGTTGACCAGCCGCTCATATGTGGCTATTGCATTTTTTAGTCCAAATGGCATTTTCTTATAGTAAAATACACCCTTTTCTGTGATGAAAACATTTTTTTTATTATTATCTCCATCAAAATTTGGTGATAACCTTTGTAAGCATCTAAAACACACTTAACACGAAAACCCATCAACACATCAACTTTTAAATCAATAATTGGCAAAGAGTGACAATCTTTTAGGCATTCTTTATTTGAATCAGTATAGTCTACACACATTTTCCAGGAAGCATCAAACTTTTTAACAATACAAGATTAGAGAGCCAAGTGGGGCAATTCACCTAGGCAAGAATGTTAACCTTGAGAAACTTATCCACTTCAGTATTGATGATCTGATTGCGTTCTGGTGCAAAAACTTGCCTTTTTTATTGCACAAGCTTAGTATCGAGCCGAATGTTGAGTTTGTGTGTTTCTATGGAGGCTGGAATTCCGTCATATTAGTAGTGTCCTAAGCAAAGACATTGAAAAATTCCTGTCACAAGTGAGTCAGATATTCCTTAAAAGAATGAGGCAACTCTTTTCCAATGTGAATAGGATCATTTAACTTGGAAGGATTAAGGGCCACTTCTTCTACCTCGCTTGGCTTCACAATCTGCTACTGTTTAGTAGTAAGTGCTTGTGTAAGGCACACCGTCCTTAGGGGTTGTCTTGGCTCTGATCCTTCAAAGGGGTGCTTTTCTCCACTTGAATCTCAAACTATGTCTTTCAATGCAATACAAAAAGACTCTCGCACCATCTATTAGTCCTCCTATACTATAGCTATGCTCCCAACAATAGGAAATTTTAATGCCAAATGCAGAGTAGACACAATCCCCTTTAATCTTTCTAAAGCAAGTCTCCCCAATATCACATTATATGGTGAAGTAGCTTTGACTACGAAAAAATGGATATATATGGCCTTCTCCTTTGGGGAATCTCCTATTGTGACTGGGAGATTGAGAATTCATTCAGCCCAAACCACACGATTTGTGAAATCAACCAACAGAATTCATACTAGCTACAACTAGACCCCTAATAATGGCTGGCATCCTCTCAAAACAAGGCCAGTACATTATTTCAACTGATTTCCCACCATCAACGCAAATTCTTTGAACAATAGTATTTGCAATCCTTACTCAAATGATCATAGCATCAGCATCAGAATTTCTTTCAAGTATTTGATCTCTCGTAGAGAACGAAATAGTCTCATGCAAAGCCAAACGTCGGTAAAAGGATTCTTGGGCCAATTACCAAAACTTGACGTCCCAGACCAACCAAGCCATCCAAATACTCCTTTCTTCGTCGGATCATTCTTTTTCTTAGGCGAGTCCTTAACCTTGCCTTTATTTTTGTGCTCTGAATCTCTTTTTTTCTTATCAGTCTCATCAACCTTGGCAAACTTATTGGCTTGCTACAGAAGAGATTGCAAATTTAGTGAGGTCTGCCATGAGATCTCGGTAAAATTTGTCTGGGCACAATCCATTGGTAAATGCTATAATAGCAAAGTCATATGACCGCTCTCCCATCTGAAAACTTTCATCATTGAATTGGTCAATATATTGGTGTAAGGTCTCATTCTCGCTTTGCTAGATAGCCACGAGCCCTAAAGCTTGGTTCCAGATCACTAAAAGTTACTGAATTGAAGGATAGCTTCTCAAACCACAACCAGGACTTATCTTTCAATGTCAAGAGGAACAACTAGCACTAAATCGGCATAGAGAAGTTATATAAGGTCATGATCATAGTTTAAGTGTTCAAGTGGTCCTCAAGGTCAGAACTGCCATCATAAATGCCCAAATTGGGTGGAATCTTGAACTTGAATGGAACTAGGTATGAAGAAATAGATAGAATAAAGGGTGTTGGCCATGCTGAAAATCAATAACACCCGTTATGGGAAAGTCAACAGGTTTCTCCATTGGATTACAATATCCATATTGTTTAGGCTGGGGAAACCAGATGTGCCCAAGTAAGATTCAGGCTAAAAGAGTCCATGTGGGTCCAGATAGTAAGGATTAGTGCGGGGCTCTTGTTGTGGCAACTCTCCTTGCCTGGGGTGTAGCTCTGGTATCACCTGGCTTAACCAAGGTGGTTAGTTTAGAAATGATTGATAGTTGGCTTGTTGTTGAATCCTCTTGTTATGAGGAGGCGGACATTGAGAAGAAATAGACCTTTGTTGATTCCTATACTATCGTAACATCTGGCACAACTAATCATAATGTTGGGTAACAAAATCATTAATAGTCTACCCACAGGTTGAGGTGATAGTGACGGGTTCCTCATTGGTTGGGTTGGTGTGATTTTGGTGTTTCCCTGACAGAAATAGGAGAAAAGGGAATGGGAGGCTAAGAAAAGGGGTTTAGATTATCCATCAATTTTTTTCAGAAAAGCTAGATATCCAAAGAAAGAACAATGGTTATCCAAAAGGAAAAGGAAAAGGCAGTCATTTGTTCCCCATAGACAGTTTCACTAATAAGTGTGAGGGCCGAACCAAACTGCCTGATTGGAATATCTGGAAGACAGAAAGTGTCACATGGTGTTCAGGATAAGGTCTCGAGAAACCACTTCTATGGCCAAGTAAGTATTGCAATAAGGATGATCCAAAGATAGAAAGGCTAAAAAGTCCCTTACCATACCTGTGCTATGAATACTTATACTTCTCCACCGGATGCACTTCATCATTGGCCTTTCAATCATGACTGCATTCACACACCACCTGTTGATTTGTTATTAGGTTCCAACAAAGGTGGCACAAATTTATTGACTTCCATGTCAGTCTTTACTCCACAAGGCACGTAACTTCCAAACACATGCCCCATGAGCTTGGGGATTGGGTAACCAATGCGGCCATGGACTTTATGCATCAACCCTCGCTACCACTAGAGTGTTACACTCATACTTCCATTTATTAGTAAACCAGTGCGGTGGCGAACTCCACGTGTCCGTCAGGTCATCAACAGCTTCACCCGTCTGCCACGTCACGCAAGGGGCATTATACCCTATATTAGTATAGATTGGAATGGGCAATAATTAGGGTCTATCGTAACCTATTAGGTGTGATAATGTACCATCATATTGTTTTTATTGTTCATATGTTGGTCATAGTGAATACATTTGCCATGTTAAATGCCCTAAACTTAAGGTGGTGGGGAAAGATGATATTGGAAAAGTCATCAAAGGTTGAATGCATTTATCGGTCTAAGGAGAAAGAAGTTAGTATTCCCGAAGCAGATGATGGATGGATTCAAGTGAAAGAAAAATTCAAACACAAGAGAGAAGTTACCACATATAGTTCTAAAATTCAAGCAGGAATTCACATCATAATTTTGATGGTGAGGGTGATGATGAATAATTCTTTATTTTCAAATATTGATGGCCTGGGCAGGAAAGTGGCTATTTCTTGTTTTCAAATTTTGAAAAGGGCGCATAATCTTAAACTTCTTGCACTTTGTGAACCTAAGTTGGATACTTCTTGTTTTCAAAGTATACAGTAAAAGTTTGGTTTTCAAAATTTCGGGTTGAATGATGATGGAAGATTTTTACTTTCCAAGGATTGGTTGTTAGGTAGTTTGATCAATTTCTTATTTTGCAGCTTTCACATGGTTCTTTTGCATGGACTTTTATTGTAATATTTTTTCATGCCCAATGAATTTGTGGGAAAATTTGCCATCACTTTTGTGAGAAGAGAATTCCTTGTGTTATATATTGGCATTTTAATGATCTTGTCTTAAGATGAAAAGAAAGGTGGTTTTCCTTTTCAAATTTCTAAGGCTTGGAACTTCATGGATTTTATTTTGGTTCCAACTCTTGTTGATATTGGTTTTTCAGGTTGTTGGTTTACTTGGAGTAACAATAAGAGAGGTTCAACTAGGATTACGAAGAGGCTGGATATGGCTTTGGTTAATCCTACTTGGCTTTCAGTGTAACTTCTCTCTTAGGTTATGCATCTAAATACGGTTAGATCTAATCATTCTCCCTTGCTTGCAACTATGTCTATTTCACATAAACCCTCGGTGAAGCCATTTTGGTTTTTGATTGTGTGGATTTGACACCATGATGACCATCGAGTGGTTCTGGATGCTTGGATACTATCGATTCGGGGGAGGCCAATTATAACTTTTTTTGCTAAATTGAGGAATATTAAACTTGCTCTAAAGAAATGGACTTAGGAGGTTTTTGGGGATATATTTTAAGGTGTTAGAGAATCAATGGAAGGAGTCTTTGTAGCATAATGATGTTCACAATCCCCAATAGCAAGTTGAGTAGAATGAGGCTAAAAACCAAGTAAATTTTTGAGTTGAATAAGGAGGCTACATTCTAGCACAAAAAATCCAGGATCAAGTGGCACTACAAGAAAAATGGGCTTTAGTGACGGAATTTGTAGTGACGAAAAAAAATATCGTCACTAAATATCACCTTTAGTGACCAAAACTTTTATCGTCACTATTTTATTGTCTACTCCAAATTTTTAGTGACGAATCACAAAAAGTCGTCACTAAAGAGTGTGGCGGGAAACTCTCCTGCTAAAATAGTCATAATTAGTGACGAGATTTCAGTGACGACATTTATTATTGTCACTAAAATAATCATTGTGACGAAATTTTATCGTCACTAAGTTTTAATTCCTTTTAGTGACGACATCTTTTTCGTCACTAATGGAAATATGTTTTAGTGACGCAATTATTTCGTCACTAATTGCTTTTTTTTTTCCAAACCAAACTAATTGTATTAAAGTAGAAATCCCCAATTAACACATTACATTAGTGTCCATAAAAATACTAGGTTTAAATAGACTTGCGTTAACACAAAGTACCTAACCCCAGTAAGGATTGGTTAAGGCCTAAACCTACTACTAATATATAATTTTTAATTAAATTTTTGATTATATGTATATGTGTGAAATATCAGTAATTAAAAAATAGAAATTTTTTTAGTGCATTATAAATATAATTTTTTGGTGTAAAAGAAAATTTAATTAGTAGGTTATGTGACAATGAAAAAGAAAATAGTTGTAATCTATTAATTCATTTTTTTTTATACATAGGGTTGAAGTGTGTAATATTATTACATATGGAGATAGAAAAAATTTATTTTAGTGTATAATAAAACATAATATTATAAATTTGATGAAAAAATATATGTGTTAAGCTAATTAATTTGGGATAGAATAGATAAAATGTTTTGGGCTAAATTACTTGGGCCACAACTTATAAAGGATTGGGCTTGTTTTGAGCTAAATTGCTTGGGCCACAACTTATAAAGGATTGGGCTTGTTTTGGGCTAAATTGCTTGGGCCACAACTTATATAAGGATTGAGTTTGTTTTGGGCTAAATTACTTGGGCCACAATTGATATAAGGATTGGCCTTAATTTTTGTTTACTTAAGAATTGAGCTACGTAATTTACTTATTGAAATTTGAAGTTAACTTTTGAAAAATATAATTCTTAAGTTTTAATAATTGTATTAAAACACCCAAATATATATACATTTGCCAAAGATTAGTTGACGTCTGAATAGAGTATTTGTTTGTAGATACACTATCAACTCGAGAATGTACGCATATATATGAATTTGACTACATTAGATGAATTTGCACATATAAGTTTAATCACTTTAAATATATAATTTTGTTAGTAGTAATAAGCACCTCAAGAACCCATTAGTTTACTAGTTTGACGTACAAACTGGATTTAATAATATTATTAATTATGTTTGTTGTATTCATAGTTTATAACTAATAAGATGTTTTACTAAATTAGCCATTTTTAACAGATGGAGAGAGAGGGAGAAAATGTAAAATATTTTCACTATTTTAATTAAATTTAGCTCAAACCACAGGTGCCAAAGCCTCGTCAAGAACAATATTGCTCTGCCATTTGACTAACAAGAAATGGCTCAAAATTGTATTTTAGTGTATAATATTATTAAGTATGGAGATATAAAATATTTGCTTTGGTATACAACGAAATTGAATATTATAAATTTTAATAACAACATATGCATTGGGACATATATAGTTTCAAACTAATTATAGCCATTAATGTAATATAACAACACAAGTAGTGATTAATACATGTACATATATAGTGAGACGTATAATGTATAACAAAAGTAGTAGATACTTAGACAGTTATATTCCTTTGTTCCAAAAAAGGAGTTCGGTTTTACTAATGTACAACTTTTTCTTGTTAGTCAACAAAATGCAAGTGCAACTAATTTCCTCATTAAAGGTATTGTATGTCATACACCCTTTTATGTAATCTATTTCTTTAAGCGTATTTTGGATATTTTATTGAATAATCAGTATGCACTTTTGAAATAGTGGATATGTTTTGAGACAAACACTTTTTTTCTAGAACAAAGGGAGTATCTATTAATTGGGCTTATGTTATAAGAAATAAGGTTTGGGCTAAACAAATATTTTATTGAGTCAAACTTAGCTAATTTGTATTATGACACTTAATTTCCATTAATTGTATGTTGACACCTAATAGTTATATATTTGCTATATAATTTTACTTAAAGTACATAATCATTTAGCATTAAAATACACTATTAACTAATAGCCTTCTTTGATCAAGAATTATGATTGGGTTACACAATTTATTCACTAGACCAAGTTAGCTAATTTGTATTATGACTCGTAATTTTTAATAATTGTACTAAGACACATAATACTTATGAATTTGTCCACATAATTTTACACTAACAAAAAAAAAAAAAACCCTTCTTTGATTGCCCCCACTTATATAACTATTCGAATTGTTTGGCTACAGCTAATAATTGGACTATGTAATTTATTCATTGGGCCAAACTTAACTTCTTTAATTTATGGCTCTTAATTTTTAATAATTGCACAAATACACCCTAATATATATGAATTCGCCTACATTATTATACTTCAAACATAGAGACTTTTTTAAATACACTATAAATTAATTATAATTGGATTTCTTTGGCTAAAAATAATTAAATTTATTTTTCCTTACGCCAAACTTAGCTTACTTATATTATAACTTTTAATTTCTAATAATTGTAATAGGATACTCTAATATTTTTGTTTGTCCATATAATTGTACATTAATCGCAGAGTCTTTTTAGTATTACAATACATTATTGATTAGTACTAACACTACAAAAAAAATTGACTTTTAGTGAAGGAAAACATTGTGACGAACAAAAATCTCATTATAAATTTTAATAACAAGATATGTATTGGCCCATATAAGTAGGGATTTGATGAAATAAAATATTTTGCCCTACATTGATTGTCCACAACTTATATAATGATTGGATTAATTGGGTTAATGATAATGATTGGACTAATTGGGTTAAGGATAATGATTGGATTATTTAATTTATCCATTGGGCTAAATTTAACTTTTTAAATTTATGCCTCTTAATTTTTATTAATTACACTAAGACACCCTAATATATATGAATTTGCCTACATTATTTTACTTCAAGAATTGAGTCTTTTTTTTTTAGATACACTATCAATTAATGGTAATAAAAAATTTTGACATTTATTACAACTATATTTCTTTATAAGCAAATAAAGAATAAAAAATATATAGTTTCAAACTAGTTACAGTCACTAATATAATATTATAACCACGTAGTGGTTAATACATATATATATATAGTTAGATGTATAATGTATAAAAAAGTAGTAAATACTTATACAATTATACTCTATTTGTCCCAAAAAAAGAGTTCGGTTTTACCAATATACAACTTTTTATTTATAGTCAACCAAATAGAGGTATAACTAATTTTATACCATTAATTTCCTCATTAATGGTATTAGACATCAATACACCTTTTAATGTATTCTATCTCATTAAGGTATTTTTGGAAATTTTGTTAAAAAATTAGCTTTGACTTTTGAAACTATACTCTTTTTTGAGAAAAAAATTTGTTTTGAAATTGAATTCTTCTTTTGGGATAGAGTGAGTATATATATATAGTTAGGATTAAAATCTATAAAGTTAATACATATATATAATAGTTATGTAGTTATAATAAAAGTAATTATTACAGAGCATAAGTAGTTTAGTACATATATACATATACGTTTAATATACATAATTTCTTTAAACTCAACATGAAAATGTAAATATTATTTTTTTAAAAAAATTATTTTAAAAAATAATTTTTTTAGCCATTTAATAACAAATTAATATTTTAAAATTTAATTTAAAAAAAATTCAAATCAGAATTTTAATAAATTAATATAGTATTATAGACTGAAAAATTAATTATCACATAAGTAAAATTTTTAATAATTTATAATTAAATAAAAGTTGAATGCTTAAAACACCAAAACGGGGAAAATGAATTTGGGAAGAGGAAAAGCGGAGGCGCTAAAACAAATTTTCACTTTTCCTAACACTTAACAAATTTTCAATCGAACACTTGGTCCTCTCTGAAAATCCCTCTTCCTCTTTCTTAAAGCGAGCGGCGAGAAAGCTTGTCCACAATTTCAAGCATTTGAACCTTGATTTCCAGCTCATCACCGAAGCCACCGGAAGAGAAAGCTCAAGGTCGACGCTTGGTTCGGGTCTCACAAGGCCATTGCCGCTTATCCGCACCGCCCTCAACCATGTCAATAATCTTATCAATGGCGTCCTCAAGGGTTAGCGCTAGGAGATGCGATTCGTCTATGCTCATTTTCGATTGCAAACGAGTCATCGGATTTCGATTGCAGCACCCAATTTGGGCGTGCGGCTCGGATCTTCTTCATCCGTGAAGCTCGTGAGGTCGCTTCCTCAGTCCGTAGCTTTCAAGTTAAGTGTATTTTGTTGACAAGTTTGAGTTTGATGATTCGTGATTGGGTTGTGAATTGTGATTGAACTGTGTGATTGGTCTGTGATTGTTGTAATTTGTGGAGAAATTGTTGTCATTTGTAGAGTTAGTTGACTTGGTGGTGTTTGGGTGTATAACCTGTTTGACAAAACGCCCCAAAGAAACTTGGGTATTCCCTTAAATGAATTTAAAATTCATTCAACTCATCATTGTCACTCTTTTTACATGTATGCATACAAATTCTCGCCTTCTCCATCATTCTCTTTTACAACTTTTGGGCTGGCCGTGTAGCGGTTGTACCGTTGTAGTAATAAAGTTAAAATACGGAACACATTCCATTCGAATATTTATATATGTATGTATACACGTCAACTTTCTCGGTCTTAATAAAAAGTTTATCACCTTATATATAAGAGACTTAAAGCTAAAATAAATAGGTGAGCAGGTTCTTTGATTGGATTTGATGTATCCAATCCATATAATTAAGTTAGAATTTATAGGGTTCTTCTTAATCACTTAAAATATAGACTTTCGGCTCTTCGGTTTATGGGGAAGACATGTATGTATTATGGTAAATTCCAAGGCATAAAGTGACTGAATTTATATATAATTAATGGGGCCGGATATTTTTATGAAACAAAGTGCTTCCTAGCGTTTTTCTCCTTATCACCCACTACACTGTTTTGTCACCAATTTCATTCATTCATTCATTCATTCATTCATCTCCTCTATGTCATGTACTCGTGTCTACGGCAATTGCAATTCAAAATATTTGTCCTCTTTGATAGCATTGACTTCAAAATGAGGACCATTGAGCTTGATGGAAAGCGAATCAAGTTGCAAATATGGGATACAGCAGGTCAAGAGCGGTTTCAAACTATCAAAACAGTGCATAGTTGTTTTTTTTTAATTAGATTTTGAGGTTTAACGGTACTTCTTTGATGGCATATGGTGGAAGTTTGGTCCTTTTATGCATTGGCTTTTCTTTTGCCTCTTTGTTGGATTTCTTTTTGACACTTTTGAGTGGGTATGTGAGCTATATAGTGTTGTTTGTCCCGTATTTTATGGCGCTCAATCAAGCATCTTGGCAATATGATCATATTGGTTTATGTGCATATTTGAAAGTAGCGGCCTTAAGTAAGCTTCATTTTCTTATAAAAATGTCAAGAATTGTCCGCCTCCATGTCCTATCTAAACTGGTTGACCCTTACCCGTATGTAACGGCTACCATAGTTGGCTTTAGTTGTGCATACAAATCTAGTAGGACTAATATTTATAAGTGTTCGGTTGAATGCTCTCTTGTCACATTTTGAGGTGTTGGCATATGGAGAAGGGAAGACAAACAAAGATTTATTCTATTCTCACGCCATTGTCTCAAGTCAATTTATTCATGGAGAGGTATTCCCTCCAGAAAAATGAACGCTATTCTTAGCACATGCCTCTCAGATGATGGGATGGTTTATGTTACAATTGTGGGAAGTATATTTGATTCTTTTCCAATGAAAAAAACTTCCTCTAGTAGATCATTAGGTGCAGAAGTTCAACATAAGATATATGGCATTAACAAATGAGTGGTTATCTTGAGATATCTAACTCTGTCATTGCGAAGCTTCTACCTTCTATAGATTAATTAAGTCTTGAGTCGATGCGTGATGTTGATTCAAATTTTGTAAATAGACATTCACATCTATGTTTGATTTCACTTTTTATTTCCAAACAAAGAACTTCTGTAATCATATGCCAGTTCAATATCCATTTCCTTCCTATTGCTCAGTTTTATTGCCTCGAGCTACGTATTGGTTTGCCTTACACACAAATATAATTTTAACAGTGACAGTGAAGATTCTAAAGATGAGCCGGTCATTGGACTTCAAACTCACTTGATGCCTCATGTTGGTTATCTGGAGGGCGCACTTTCTGAGCTAACTAGTAACTGACAACTTGCAACCATGGTATGATGTACCCAAGTGAAATTGGTTCTGCAGTTGTAAATTTGATTTATCAAGTAGGCAAGCATGGATATCACTCAAAGCATGATATCATCTAATTGTCTATGATTGACATTTCTCTCTGGCCTATTTACACTACTGTTCTCATTTAGTTGGTTTTTGTTCATGTACATGAATTACTTTTGTCGTCCTCATGCTATAATGACGAGTTGTAATTTTTTTCCGTAATGTTGCCTTTTGGTGTTACTTTCTGCGTCTTAGTGTTTAAGCACAATCTTGGTTTCTGGATTGTGATTTTATCTTGTAAAAGCCTTCTCTGACATCTTTTATAGCTTTTTATGTTTGTGAATTTTAGTTTACAGATGTAAAACATTCTATCTATTCTACCTCAACTCTCTGGTCAACATGTCCCCTTTTCCTATTTTGCATTTTTATATTTTGGATTTACTAACTTTTTGTTTTGATTAATAGGAAGAAATAAGAGGCCAAGTAATGGACTTGGAAATAGGTTTGACGAATGAAAATGAGAAATTCACCTCTAATCTTACCGGACAGACAAATATGCAGAAACAAAGCGAATTGGATAGAAAATTTGATATGTAGTACAGAGGAGAATGTAAGTAATTTGATTCTAGCTGTAAGGAAAATATATTTAGTAAAAATAATCTATATATAAGCAGATCCAAAAACTTTATGTAGGAAAAGATGGGATTAAAAAGGGTGAGCTGCTAAGAGTCTGTTTGATTCTTAAATTCTGAGCTACAAGAATTGGGCGTAAATTTTTCTGATTTTTTTGTAATTTTTCGCATTGGTGCCTAGGGTTCAAAGTGACTTTTTTTCCCTCTTTCTGATTACCTACATTCTTTGGAATGTGCTATCCAATAGTTGGATTGTAGGAATGTTCAACTAGATTTACTTGAACACCTTGTTCGCACCTTACACAAATGATTCCATGTTTTGTATACTTGGTTTATCTCACAATATCTCATGTTGATGGCCTAGTATTATCAAATTGGTTTGTAATTGAATGAACTATAATGTTGGAGTAGGGATACTCTTTGGACAAGAACTATTCAGTTTGTACTTCTACTTCATAACTTCTTTAGCCTTATAATGTTGATGGTGTTATATTCCATTTGATGTAACGGTGTGATTTTTGGGGTTTAGGCGCAATCTTTCTGAACACTTCAAAGTGGATTGAGGAGGTTCGCACTAAGAGAGCCGTGATGTCATCATTGTCCTTGTTGGAAATAAAGCGACTATGTGGATAAGAGGTAATGAAAATTAGCCATCTTTTTGTGTTTGGATGAAATAAAATTGCATTTCATTGTATGGACTCTCAATATAAGGCAAATTGTTGTATCGTAAAGTTCCTTTCTGTTTTGGGTTTCTTGTTGTTTTTAAAGTGGATTGAAGTTGTGAATTTTTGGGATTTTTATGCGGTTTATTGATATTAATGGGTTATGCTTAAATTGGGTTATTTATGCACTTATTGGTTTTTTTTATATGTACACTGTCATAGAGGTGTTTGATCATTATATGGAAAATTTTCAGCTTTCGTGACCTTAAAAATAGAAGAGAATCGCTTGAGACGTCATTTGATCCAAAACTATGAATAATGCAATTGAAGGTTGGCTTTCGAAAATTGTGTAGAAGGATAAGTGGCAACAACTTTAGGGTACCAATTCTTGATTATTTTCAACATTGGAAACAAATGACCAGATTGTAATCTTTATATCACTTTTGGCTGAATTATTGAATAAGTATGAAGTATAATGCGACTAATTTTTGGTTTTTTCTGGATTGAATTAGCTTTGAACTTGAAGTAGATGTCGACTAATTTTTCAGTTTTTTTTTTGGTTTTCCTGATCGAATTGGCTCAAGCATGTTGCTATGTGTCTTTCTCGTTAATTTTCCGATTGTGTCTAGATTGATTTTATGGTTTTTCCTGGTTTTCTGATTTTTACGATTTGAAATATTGCAGTCGATTTCTTGATCAGTAGAATGGTGAATGAGACTGATTTTTGGGTGTTTGTGCGGGTGAATTGGGTGAACTCATCAAGTAGATGGCGACGATTTTTCCGGCTTTTCGATTGGATTGGCTTGAAGCATTTGGTCATTTCGCATCGAATCTTCAATTATTTTTGGCTTTTTCGACTGAATTGGCTTTAGCATTTGGCTTCTTTTGCTTGTTTCGGATTGTTTTGGTGTTTTTGGTCATTTCTTTAGACCGAATCATTGGCGAAGTGTTGTGACTGATTTTTTTGCCTTTTTACGATATTTTCTTGGTGAATCGAATTTGCAATAGAATGCGACAAACGCTTTCGATTTTTGGATTGAATTGAGTATAGGATCAAGTAGATGCCGATGATTTTTCTAGTTTTTTTGGTTATTTCGGATTGAATTGGCTCAAGCATTTATCTCTGTGTTTTTTAGTGTTCATTTTCTCGTTGTATGAGTGTTTTGTTTTTAGCTCATTTTGTGGTTTTTCGAACTAATTTTGGGGTGTTTTTCTAAGTTTTTCTAGATGAAGTGTTGTGAGTTGTGAGTTGTGAGTTATTTTTGGTTATGTTTTCTAATTTTTACGGATTGAAGTAGAATGCGACTAGTTTTTACGGATCAAGTTTCTGGACCAAAGTAGATTGCGGTTTATGAGTATGATCTTCGATTTGTGGTTTTGTATTATGTCACGTGATGGATTGCGTGGTTATTTCCGTTAAATGTGATTAGTGGAAAATGTAGTATGATGATTATCATTCATTACGATGAATTGTACTATGTCATGAGATATATAGTTATGGGGTGTTGTTTTCGTAGCTAGTCATATTTACAATTGGATTGGATTGAATTTATAACATTGAGTGCTTTTTCTTTTCTTGTCACGATGGCGCAACCACCACCACATATAGCCAAGCATCCATAGATTAAAGGCATCACCAAATGGCCTCTCGAGGTCTAAGTCATTCCTTTGCCTCTTTTTTTAGAATGCCAAGGGAATTATGTGTACATTACTATTTTGTGAGGTGTAAGGTGTTTGAATAATGTTTTATTCTAATGGTACAATTGAGATATTTGACTTTTATTTTCTTGTATGCTAGGAAAGTAAAATGTTGTCTTTTGCAATGCACAAGTTTATCTTTCGTACGTTTCTTCATATGGGCTTTGAATGTTGAATGATTAGTAAGATTGTTTTCATTACATTTTTGATATCGATGATGTGTGTATTAAAAGGATAAATGATGTTACAATCAATATATTGATATTATTAGTGATAAAATATTAAAATATACAATGTTATAGCTTTGGTTAAAATTGTCACTAATAACACTATTTAGTGACAAATTTTTTTCGTCACTAATTATATTTGCGAACGAATTTTTAGTGACGAGATTTTTCCGTCACTAATGCAAAAGGATGTCAAATTTTTCCGTCACAAAATTGCATTCGCCAACAAACTTTCTGTGACAAAACTTAAAGTCGTCACTAACCATTTAGTGACAATAAAATTTTTGTGACAAACATCAAGTCGTCACTAACCATTTAGTGACGACAAAAAATATCGTCACTAGTTCGTCACAGAAAGAGTTGACCAAGGTTCGTTTTAGTGACGACTTTTTTTCCGTCACTAAACCGTCACAACTGCCCAATTGACCGAAATAGTTTCAGTGGCGGAAAATTTTTCACTAAATTTCGTCACTAAGCGTGCGATTAGTGACGACTCTTAACTTTTAGTGACGACTTTCCCCCCCTTTTAGTGACGATTTTTTTTCGTCACTAATTGTTGTCACATCTTCAAGTCGTCACTAACGCTACTCATTTAGTGACGACTTTTTTGTTTCGGTCACTAAAACCCTTTAGTGACGGAGCATTAGTGACGACCTAGTGACGAACCATTTTTTCGTCACTAATTGGTTTTTGTGACGAAAAAGCAACCTTTAGTGACGATATTCCAGTCGTCACTAAAACCCATTTTTCTTGTAGTGTGGTTAAAGGTTGGGTATTTGAATTCTCATTTTTTTCATGATTCTGTGAATACCAAGTGCCCCCTAAGTGTTAGTAGTTTAGTATTCTTTGGTGGGGCAGAGATACCAAATGGATTCTCGTCTAATTTTTTTTTTATTCTTATGGTTCAAAACCTGACCTCCTTTGCTCAATATAGACCTAGTAGTTTTTGTAATGTCATCTATAAAGCTACTTCCAAGCTTCTTTTGCATAGGCTCAGGTACATTTTGGGGAAAATAAAATCACCCCAATAGAGTGGCTTTTGTTAAAGAGAGGTTGATTTTGGACAATGTATTGCTAGCTCAAGAGTTAATGGGGCTTATTAACAAAAAAAAAAAAGAGCAAGGAATGTGGTGATAAAGTTGAATATAGAGAAGACATATGATCGGGTCTCACGGAAGTTCCTATTTTTTGTTTGCACTTTTGGCTTTGGGAAAGTGTAGAATGATGTGATCTAGAAATTAATATCTTGGTGTTATTTTTCAATTATGGTGAATGGTGAACCTAAAGGAATTTTTACATTGTCTAGAGGTATAAGGCAAGGGGATCCATTATCTCCAACTTTATTTATAATTGCAGCTAATGCTTTTTCTCAATCCTTGAATGTCATTTTAGCTACTCCTAGGTTTGTTCCATAGTAAGTCTGTGAGTTGTCTTTTAGTTACTCTTTTGACATGATGCTTTTCTTATCAATTGATATGGAATGATCTTTGAAGAATTTGATAGAGTCATTCATGGCTATGTGTCTGTGTTAGCATAGTTTGTCAATGTGGAGAAGCCATGCTTTATTATTAGAAAGAAGACCTTCTATCAGAGGAAGGAATTACAAGAGTCTATCCATACATAATTATGATAAGAAACCTCAAATTGGAGAAATGAAATGTAAGATAAAAATCTTTTGTTTTTAAAATCTAGTCTTCTGTTTTTTTCTCTTCAAAATCTTTTTTTTTTTTTTTTTACAAAACTTCATGAATAAAACCTGCATTGCATAAAGAATTAAAAATCATTAGTTATATAAAGAAAAGAAAAGAAAAGAAAATTAAAAATAAATAAATAAAAATAAACAAAATCAAGAAATTTCTTGGGTTGCCTCCCAAAAGCACAATTGTTTAAAGTCGTAATGCTCGACCATTCTTTCTCTCAAGTTATTAAATTTTTACAAGTTGTTTGGACCACACTGCATTTTCTTTATTGACTTTAGATGATTTGGCAAGTGGTTCAATTCTAACTTAGGAGCCTGCAAAACAGAAGACAATAATTGCTCATGAGAAATCTGAAATGAATCCTTCAAATTTAAAGGATTTGCAGGAATTTCCAAGGCATATTCTTCACTTATATCCTCATCCCCTTCTAACTTTGCACTCAGGCTTGTAGAAAAAACATCATTCTCTTCATCAAAAACATCTTGCACAATAGCATCCACAATGTCCATAGAACACAAGGAATGAGTGTCAACTGGATGTTTCATTGCTTCAAAAATTTTAAACTTGATAATTTGTTCATCAAATTTTATAGAAATTGTGCACTCATCCAGATCTATGTTAATCTTAGTTGTCATCATAAAAGGTCTCCCGAGCAAAAGAGTGGCTGATTCTCCCACGTCATCATCCTCAGTTTTCAAGATATAAAAATCAGCCGGAAAAATCAATTTATTGACTTGAACTAAGACATATTCCACAACTCCTTCAGGATATGCAGTAGACCTATTAGCAAGCTTAATAATTACCCTTGTTGGTTTCATTGGTCCCAAATTTAGGGCACAATATACAGGATATGGCATAACATTAATAGATGCTCCTAAATCTAGCATGGCACGTTCAATCATTTTATTTCCAATTACACAAGGAATTGAAATCATCCCCGGATCCACACACTTATCAGGTAATTTTTTTAAAATTACTGCAGATGCATTTTGCCCAACATTGATGGTTTCATCACCTTTTAGCCTTCTTTTATTGGTGCATAATTCCTTCAAAAACTTTGCATACCTGGGGATTTGCTTGATTGCATCTATCAAGGGAATGTTTATTTCTACCTTTTTGAATGTCTCCAAAATTCCTTGCTCATACTCCTCTCTTTTTGATCTTGCTAACCTGCTTGGGAAAGGTGCAACATTAGTATTTGAATCATTAGATAATAAAGGATCATATCTTACTACTTTTGAGCTTCCTTCTTCATTATCCTTGGTCTCCTCAACAATTTTCTTTGGGAAAGTGGGTGTGGGTTGAAGTTCCTTACCACTTCTCCACATCATTGCATTGACACTTTCCCTTGGATTTACCACTGTCTGAGAAGGTAATCCTTTTGAGACTGTTTGCTTTAATTCGCTCATTTCTACAGCTAATTGAGACACTTAATTCTCCAAATTACAAATACTAGCTCCAGTCTCCTGTTGGAATTTCTGCACATTGTGTTGAAATTGTTGCATGTTAGTAACCAAAGACCTTACAATATCTTCTAAAGGCATACCTGAATTTGATGATTGCATTGGTGGTGGTGGTTGTGCTAGCCTGTTTTGGCTCGAAAATTGATATCTTGGCTGCCCACCCGAGTTCCCAAAACTAAGATTTGGATGATCCCTCCAACCAGGATTATAATGTTTTGAATAAGGATCATATTTCCTTTGGGGTTGATTGGGATATCCTCCAATTGCATTTGTTTGTTGCATTATGTCCTCTTGCAAAGTTGGGCACAAATCTGTAGGATGTCCAGGAATCGAGCAAACTCCGTACACCTTTGCATTTTGCAATTGTCCTACAGCCATTTGACGAACTAGAGTAGTTAGATCAGAAATTTGGTTTTGAATACTAGAAGTACTTACCTCATGAATCCTTTTAGCATTTCCTTCAGATCTTGAACCAAATTGTTGCGAATTCTCTGCCATGTTAGAGATTAATTGCCTTGCTGCAGTTGGTGTTTTGTTCACCAAGGCTCCTCCGCTAGCTGCATCAACCATGTTGCGATCCATTGGTAATAACCCCTCATAAAAGTATTGGATCAAAAGCTGGTCTGAAATTTGGTGGTGCGGGCAACTTGTACACAATTGGTTAAATCTTTCCCAATATTCGTATAATGATTCTCCACCAAGTTGTCTAATACCACATATCTCCTTCCTAATATTTGCAGCTCGTGAGGCCAGAAAAAATTTCTTCAAAAACAACCTTTTCATTTCCTCCCAAGTTGTAATGGAACCTGCAGGAAGATAATAAAGCCAATCTTTCGCCTTATCTCCCAAGGAGAAAGGGAAAGCTCTCAAATTAACTTGTTCTTCTGGCACTCCTTGTGGTTTCAAACTAGAGCAAACCACATGGAATTCCTTGAGATGTTTGTGTGGATCTTCACCTGCATTTCCATGAAAAAATAGGTAACAAATGAATAAGTCCAGATTTTAATTCAAATGCTACTTCTAAATTTGGAAATTGTATGCAAAGAGGTTGTTGATTTAAAACTGGAGCAATAAGCTCTCTCAATATACGATCTCTTGTAGTAGTAGTGGACCAGTTCGAATTCCACAGGGAGCTATGTGTTGATGGAGGTTTGTTAGCACTTGAGATGAAAAGAAAAATAAAAGAAGAAGTTTAATACCAACTCTAATAGCAATAAATAAAGAAAAATTATAAAAGAAATTACTAGAAATATGTAAAAGAAATACTTCAGTCTTACTAGGCTTCGATCCAAGGAAATGTAGTTGTACCGAATGTATCTAGATCATAGGATTCTAAAGACACTTTTTCATTCAAGCATTTAACTGAAAATTTCGCAGGATAGCCATGACAAAATTTTGAATTTTCCTATTCTATTTGTTTAAATCTAGCATTCACAACAAACCTTACTAACAAATGACTGAGGGCGATAGCATTCCATATCATTTGATAGTAGCACTAAGAACTTTGAAAACAGTTAAAATAAAAATTAACAATTGAGATAGCTGCAATTGAAAATCTTTGTATCATTAATTCCCTTTAAATCATAAATGCATGATTACTGTCACTTTACACACGCAAAAAGATTTAAGTGCTACTTGTACTAATTGTTCCGGACAATTACGGATCAAGAACAAATAGATAGCTATAGGAAGAAAAATGAAAATAAGTTGTCAATTTATTTATCATTCAAAATCCATAAAAATAGAATGCAAGAACTAATGATTAATTGAATGCAAAAGATTATGAAACTATGAACAAAACCTCACTAAATATATTGGCATTAACACCCCTTGGAACGGAATGGAAATAATTTAGCCACTCATGGTAGCAAAACTATTCTAACTTTATTCTAAAAAGGAAAGAGAAGTACAAAAGAAAGGAAGAATTCTGCAGAAAACTAAAGGAAAGACTTATGTCTTCCAAGTTCACTAGCCCTCCTATTTATAGCCTTCTTCTCTAACAACCTCCCAAAGACTTCCTAAAATCTCTCCAATAAATCCTTAGTCTTTAAACCTTAAATTCCTAACTAATTATCCAACCAACCATCCTATCTTATCTAATCCTATCAATTGTCTTCAAATCTATTCTAACTTGAATTACAAAAGTTAAAATCAAAAGACAAATACAAATCTTGAAATTCAAGTTATCAGCTCTTTATCTCAACTCAAGACGTGGTCACGTGCATTTTCTTGAGTTTCACCTCCAAGACTTCATCCTTTAAGTCGTGGGCAAGTTTTATCCAAAATAGTCTTCTGTTTGGCTCCAAAAGATCTTCTACAAAAATCATCTAAATCTCCATTAAATTCCATCTTTTCACCTTAGTCCATCAATTTCGCTCCCTGTACAAAAACACTTCAAATTAGCCATTTTCATACCAAATAAAGCATTAACATCATAGTTTTGCCCCTATCAAATGGTAACAAATTAAATCTTATCAAAGATTCAAGTTTTAAAGTATAGAAAACTCCCTGTTTATAAAAAGAATTAGCCCATACTTAATCTCCAACCCCAAGCTCCACTTTCTTCCAAACATAGAGTCCTTTCCCTCAAAGTTCCCAAGAACCCTAAACTAACATGGATCCTTGTGGTGGTTACGTTTTTCCAATTCTCTGGTTCCCCTTTAATAGCATAAAAGAATGAGTTTTTATAAGAGTTAGACTTATAGGCTTATGATAAGTGGTCCAAATTAGTAAAAGAGTGTTCAAGAAGGCCAAAATAATCAAAATTTTCCAAATAAGCACATGGGCTTTGGGTTGGGTCTCATGACCCACAAGATCTAGGTCTCATAGTTAGTGCAACTGGCCAATGGCTATTTCCTCTGGGCTTAATCTCAATTCATTACACTAGTACTCTATTTGGGTGGTCTTTTGAGGGCTTTCTAAATAGAATTTGTAGCTTTTCCTCTTAGCTTTTCAATGCCTTAAGAATCATTGAAATTGAATTTGTCTAGCTCCAGATATAGCTATTCTTCAAAAATGTATCGACTATCAGCTGATCAAGTCGCAGCTCTATTTCTACCTAGATTTTGACCTAAATGCTGGCTGATTCGGAAGAAAATCAAAAAAATTATCATTAGAATGTATCCAAAAAAATTTCCATATCATCTAAGATCTCCTCATATGGCCATATAGAAAATGAGATATGCCTTTTTGAGGTCTAACCTTTCAGCTACCCATTCTTCTGTTCAAGCACCATTTCCCTCCAAGTTGCACTATTAATGGAATTTTCTCTACGTTGAGCCTTTTTAGGCTTCTTTATACCTCTAAAATATTTTA
The DNA here is from genome assembly GCA_020080225.1 of Gynochthodes officinalis. Taxonomy (NCBI): domain Eukaryota; kingdom Viridiplantae; phylum Streptophyta; class Magnoliopsida; order Gentianales; family Rubiaceae; genus Gynochthodes; species Gynochthodes officinalis. The sequence goes on along the minus strand of CM034625.1, from coordinate 27,947,017 downwards.
CCAATAAAATACATGAAAATACGATGTTAGTGTCTACTTATCTCAATAAGCGATGCAATACTCTTAACTTTTAGAGTTCATATTAATAGTCTCATTTTAATAAGGGAGTTCTAGTTGGTAGATCAAAGGTTTTCTCAATAGGTTGTTACACTTCATGAATATTGGTCTTTCTTCTTTGATTTGTTGGCAATTGAGGAAAGCACAAAATGTAATTATACATGAAGCCAAGAGGAGGCTACCCAAGGTTTTAATAGATGACATTTCTTTTTAGTGTATTTGATTACGTCAGTTGAAGTTTCATGAATTGCAGTTCCCAGTAGATATCTGGTTTCATTTCCTATATTTCTTCTGAATTTATAAGTTTCAATATCAAGCGACACAATTTTATTGGGTAAGAGAATCAAATGCCTTTAAATACAAATGGTAGTTTTTTATTCTAAAGGGTGTGCAGGTGACAGAGTTCTTCATGATTGCTATGGTTAATTCATTTTTGTGTTTCACTTTATCTTTTACAAGAGAATTAGTGCGGAATGGATGTCTTGGCTCTTTTATTATTTGTTTTGTGGGGGTGGCCGGTTGTCGAAGCCCCCAAAATTAATTCAGATCTTAACTAACTACAATTGATTTGTAGTAGTAGTGGACCAGTTCGAATCCCACGAGGAGCTATGTGTGAGGGGGGTTTTTAGCACTTGAGATGAAAAGAAATAAAAGAAGAAGGTTAATGCCAATTCTAATAGTAATAAATAAAGGAAAATTATTAAAGAATTTACTAGCAATATGTAAAAGAAATATTTCAATCTTACCAAACTCCGATCCAAGGGAGTGTAGTTGTACCGAATATATCTAGATCATTGGAATCTAAAAACACTTTTTCATTCAAGCATTTAACCGAAAATTTCGCAGGATAGCCATGACAAAATTTTGAGTTTTCCTATTCTATTTGTTTGAACCTAGCATTCATAACAAACCTTACTAACAAATGACTGGGAGCGATAGCGTTCCATATCATTTGATAGTAGCACTAAGAACATTGAAAACAGTTAAAACAAAAACCAACAATTGAGATAGCTACAATTGAAAATCTTTGTATCATTAATTCCCTTTAAATCATAAATGCATGATTACTGTCACTTTACACACGCAAAAAGATTTAAACGCTACTTGTACTAAATGTTCCGGACAATTACGGATCAAGAACAAATAGATAGCTATAAAAAGAAGAATGCAAATAAGTTGTCAATTTATTTATCATTCAAAATCCATAAAAATAGAATGCAAGAAATAATGATTACTTGAATGCAAAAGATTATGAAACTATGAACAAAACGTCACTAAATATATTGGCATCAACACCCCTTGGAACGGAATGGAAATAGTTTAGCCACTTATGGTAGCAAAACTATTCTAACTTTATTCTAAAAAGGAAAAGAAATACAAAAGAAAGGGAAAATTTTGCAGAAAATTAAAGGAAAGGCTTTTGTCTTCCAAACAAGTATCAAAGAGTTGGGAGTTTCAAGGAAGTCAAAAAAATTTTAAACATGCTTTGAGGAATTTTGCAAAAAATTTGACCAAAATAATTCAAAACCAATGAGCTAATCACAAAAGCACAAAAGCACAAGAGCACCCCCACACCTAAATTATACATTGTCCCCAATGAATGAAGAATAGGCACACATTCACAAAAAAGTAGTGAAAATAGAAAGATAAGGGGGCAAAATAACTTCCCTGAATTGCAAACATATGAGACAAGACATCCAAGTGAAAGGAAGGTACACTATCTTTTCATGTGGTTGAGAGTGTCAACATAAATTGAAAATCAAAAATACTTCTTCTCAAGGATAGGTACCTACAAATCATAGAAGAAAGTAATCAATAATAAGGCAAATGACACTCCCAAGCTTAATCTTTGAAACTCAATTAGAAATTATAGTACTAAAATAGGATAAGAAAGGACTTAGGATAGAGACATAATAAGTTCACAAAGATAAAGCGATGTAATCCAAATAAAAGTCACTCTATAGCCCAAATCACTTTCTTTATTTAGATGATCATAAACCACTATAATTTGCATATCCAAAGAAAATTTGAAAAGGGTTTGAAAGATTAATGAGTTAATAGAAGTTCAACACACCAAAGCACCAAGAAAAATATGAAAGTATGGTTGAAATAAAATAAAATGAGATTAGGCAAAAGAATAAATTGAATAGAAACAAAATCTCTATCACATGATAACATGGTGCACTACATGCTACTATGTGAAAGTTGAAAAACACTACAATGAAAATGCACAAAACCATGCCATAATTGGCCACACTACAACATGCTTTCTTTTAAAACACATTCTCAATGAAGTTCATACATTGCAAACAACTATTTTTTCAATTTTTCTTACCTATGTTACTATTTTTTAGCACATATATTTCAACCCATTCTTTCCAAACTAGAAATTAGAATTAATTGACCTCATCAGCCCATTCAAAAACTCTACAATTAGTCCCTTAATCAATCTCAAAAAGGAAACTTAAATCTTAATGGGGAATGACTGCTTGGGGAAGAAAGACTACTTGGTGGTGTCATGATCAAACAAATAAAATTACCACAGCAAGATTTCAACAGATAAGTTCAGCACAACACCAACCAATGAAGAGCAGCAACCAAGGATTGAAAAATAATTGCAATAAAAAAAAATCAACTTATTAAGGACGAGTAGTGTGCAACAATCAGTTCAAACTCAAGTGCCACATGATAGGAACACGAAAATAACCAGGAAATTGGAAAAGAAGATAAGATAGCATTGAGACTAAACTCAAAAAAAAATGAAATAAAATAAAATAAAATAAAAAACAGAAAATAAAGGAACCGAGTTGGAAAAGAAATCCGGCAAAAAAGAAGAAGGACGGAGGCGGTAGGAGTGGCTAGAAAACAAGTGACCAAGCGATGGCAACACAAGAACGATGGTGCACAGTTCTAGAAAACTGCAGCCGAGCGGAGGTGTAAGGTGGCGGAGCAGCAGACATGGATTTGCCCAAAACTGTAGTAGACATGAATAGACGATGGGGTGGTGTGGCGGCTTCGGGGAGAATTGTGGAACTGGTGCGGCGGTGGCTGGACTTGGAATTCAGAGAGCAAAAACTGCAATTTTGAGAAGAAAGAAAAGAAAAGAAAAGAAAAGAAATGGGCTGTGAAAGAATGACGGCTGCAATTGGAAAAGGAATAGAAGAATTGGGTTGTTAAAACCCTTATTTTAATTTTAATTTTTTTTTAAAAAAAAAACTTTTTTTTAAAAAAAATTTTTTAATTTTTTTTTTATATGAAAGAAAAACAGAAGACCAAATAAAATAAAGCATGGGCATGCCTAAGGAAAAGGGATTTTCAGATGAACATTGTGAATAAAATCCAGAAGACCATAGTTATTAAGGCGTGGGCATGCCTAAGGTGTTTTAGTCTTCTGTTTTTCCTCTATAAGACTATCATTCTCCTGGCGTGGGCACGCCTAAAAAGCTCTAGTCTTCTGTTTTTTTTTTCAATTTTTTTTTTTGATTACTAAACTTCATGAATAAAACCTGCATTGCATAAACAATTAAAAATCATTAGTTATATAAAGAAAAGAAAAGAAAAGAAAAGAAAAGAAAAGAAAAGAAAAAAAAACAATAAAATTATGGAGAAGAAAAGAAAAAAAATTCTTTGGGTTGCCTCCCAAAAGCGCAATTGTTTAAAGTCTTTATGCTCGACCATTCTTTCTCTCAAGTTATTAAATTTTTACAAGTTGTTTGGACCACACTTGCATTTTCTTTATTGATTTTGGATGGCTTGGCAAGGGGTTCAATTTTAACTTAGAAGCCTGCAAAACGGAAGACAATAATTGCTCATGAGAAATATGAAATGAATCCTTTAAATTTAAAGGATTTGCAGGAATTTCCAAGGCATATTCTTCACTTATATCCTCACCCCCTTCTAACTTTGCACTTAGATCTGCAGAAAAAACATCATTCTCTTCATCAAAAACATCTTGCACAATAGCATCCACAATGTCAATAGAACACAAGGAATGAGTGTCAACTGGATGTTTCATTGCTTCAAAAATTTTAAACTTAACAATTTGTTCATCAAATTTTATAGAAATTGTGCACTCATCCAAATCTATGTTGGTCTTAGCTGTCATCATAAAAGGTCTTCCCAACAAAAGAGTGGCTGATTCTCCCACATCATCATCCTCAGTTTTCAAAATATAAAAATCAGCCGGAAAAATCAATTTATTGACTTGAACTAGAACATCTTCCACAACTCCTTCAGGATATGCAGTAGACCTATTAGCAAGTTTAATAATTACCCTTGTTGGCTTCATTGGACCCAAATTTAGAGCACAATATACAGAATATGGCATAACATTAATAGATGCTCCTAAATCTAGCATGGAATGTTTAATCATTTTATTCCCAATCACACAAGGAATTGAAATCATCCCCAGATCCACACACTTATTAGATAATTTTTTTAGAATTATTGAAGATGCGTTTTGCCCAACATTGATGGTTTCATCACCTTTTAACCTTCTTTTATTGGTGCATAATTCCTTCAAAAACTTTGCATACCTGGGAATTTGCTTGATTGCATCTATCAAAGGAATGTTTATTTCTACCTTTTTGAATGTCTCCAAAATTCCTTGCTCATAATCCTCTCTTTTTGACCTTGCTAACCTGCTTGGAAAGGGTGCAACATTAGTATTTGAATCATTAGGTAATAAAGGATTAGATCTTACTACTTTTGAGCTTCCTTCTTCATTATCCTTGGTCTCCTCAACAATTTTCTTTGGGAAAGTGGGTGTGGGTTGAAGTTCCTTACCACTTCTCCACATCATTGCATTGACACTTTCCCTTGGATTTACCACTGTCTGAGAAGGTAATCCTTTTGAGACTGTTTGCTTCAATTCACTCACTTCCGCGGCTAATTGAGACACTTGATTCTCCAAATTACGAATACTAGCTCCAATCTCCTGTTGGAATTTCTGCACATTGTGTTGAAATTGTTGCGTGTTAGTAACCAAAGACCTTACAATATCTTCTAAAGGCATACCTGAATTTGATGATTGCACTGGTGGTGGTGGTTGTGCTGGCCCGTTTTGGCTCGAAAATTGATATCTTCGCTGCCCACCCGGGTTCCCATAACTAAGATTCGGATGATCTCTCCAACCAGGATTATAATGGTTTGAATAAGGATCATATTTCCTTTGGGGTTGATTGGGATATCCTCCAATTGCATTTGCTTGTTGCATGATGTCCGCTTGTAAGGTTGGGCACAAATCTGTAGGATGTCCAGGAATCGAGCAAACTCCACACACCTTTGCATTTTGCAATTGTCCTACAGCCATTTGACGAACTACAGTAGTTAGATCAGAAATTTGGTCTTGAATACTAGAAGTACTTACCTCATGAATCCTTTTAGTTGTCCCTTCCGATCTTGAACCAAATTGTTGTGAATTCTCTGCCATGTTTGAGATTAATTGCCTTGCTGCAGTTGGTGTTTTGTTCACCAAGGCTCCTCCGCTAGCTGCATCAACCATGCTACGATCCATTGGTAATAACCCTTCATAAAAGTATTGGATCAAAAGCTGGTCTGAAATTTGGTGGTGCGGGCAACTTGCACACAATTGGTTGAATCTTTCCCAATATTTGTATAATGATTCTCCACCAAGTTGTCTAATACCACATATCTCCTTTCTAATATTTGCAGCTCGTGAGGCCGGAAAAAACTTTTCCAAAAACAACCTTTTCATTTCCTCCCAAGTTGTAATGGATCCTGCAGGATGATAATAAAGCCAATCTTTCGCCTTATGTCCCAAGGAGAAAGGGAAAGCTCTCAAATTAACTTGTTCCTCCGTCACTCCTTGTGGTTTCAAACTAGAGCAAACCACATGGAATTCCTTGAGATGTTTGTGTGGATCTTCACCTGCATTTCCACGAAAAATAGGCAACAAATGAATAAGTCTAGATTTTAACTCAAATGCTACTTCTAAATTTGGAAATTGTATGCAAAGAGGTTGTTGATTTAAAACTGGAGCAATAAGCTCTCTCAATGTACGATCTCTTGCAGCCATTTCTTCTTCCTCACGTGGTGTTGAATGAAATTGTAGTCTCCTTCTTGTTTCCTTCCGTAGTCGTCGTGCTTCCTTCTCAATCTCTGAAATGAACACAAGATCACCTTTGTGAGAAGCACCGGTCATGCAATAAAATCACAATGCTAAAAAAAAAATGAAATAGCTCCCCAGCAACGGCACCAAAATTTTGGTCGGGTTGTCGAAGCCCCCAAAATTAATTCAGATCTTAACTAACTACAATTGATTTGTAGTAGTAGTGGACCAGTTCGAATCCCACGAGGAGCTATGTGTGAGGGGGGTTTTTAGCACTTGAGATGAAAAGAAATAAAAGAAGAAGGTTAATGCCAATTCTAATAGTAATAAATAAAGGAAAATTATTAAAGAATTTACTGGCAATATGTAAAAGAAATATTTCAATCTTACCAAACTCCGATCCAAGGGAGTGTAGTTGTACCGAATATATCTAGATCATAGGAATCTAAAAACACTTTTTCATTCAAGCATTTAACCGAAAATTTCGCAGGATAGCCATGACAAAATTTTGAATTTTCCTATTCTATTTGTTTGAACCTAGCATTCATAACAAACCTTACTAACAAATGACTGGGGGCGATAGCGTTCCATATCATTTGATAGTAGCACTAAGAACATTGAAAACAGTTAAAACAAAAACCAACAATTGAGATAGCTACAATTGAAAATCTTTGTATCATTAATTCCCTTTAAATCATAAATGCATGATTACTGTCACTTTACACACGCAAAAAGATTTAAACGCTACTTGTACTAAATGTTCCGGACAATTACGGATCAAGAACAAATAGATAGCTATAGAAAGAAGAATGCAAATAAGTTGTCAATTTATTTATCATTCAAAATCCATAAAAATAGAATGCAAGAAATAATGATTACTTGAATGCAAAAGATTATGAAACTATGAACAAAACGTCACTAAATATATTAGCATCAACACCCCTTGGAACGGAATGGAAATAGTTTAGCCACTTATGGTAGCAAAACTATTCTAACTTTATTCTAAAAAGGAAAAGAAATACAAAAGAAAGGAAAAATTCTGCAGAAAATTAAAGGAAAGACTTATGTCTTCCAAGTTCACTAACCCTCCTATTTATAGCCTTCTTCTCTAACAACCTTCCTAAAATCTCTCCAACAAATCCTGAGTCTTTAAGCTTTAAATTCCTAACCAACCATCCTATCTTATCTAATCCTATCTAATCCTATCAATTGTCTTCAAATCCATTCTAACTTGAATTACAAAAGTTGAAATCAAAAGACAAATTCAAATCTTGAAATTCAAGTTATCAGCTCATCGGTTCTTTATCTCAGCTCAAGACATGGTCACGTGCATTTTCTTGACTTTCACCTCCAAGACTTCATCCTTTAAGGCGTGGGCAAGCTTTAACCAAAATAGTCTTCTGTTTTGGCTCTAAAAGTGCTTCTCCAAAAATCATCTAAATCTCCATTAAATTCCATCTTTTCGCCTTAGTCCATCAACTTTACTCCCTGGGACAAAAACACTTTAAATTAGTCAATTTCATACCAAATAAAGCATTAACATCATAGTTTTGCTCTTATTAAATGGTAACAAATTAGATCTTATCAGGGGGTTGTCTTTATTTATCATATTTCCAAGTTTCCACTTTCAGTGTTCAATGTGAATCTAAGCTCTTGGTATCACTGATATGCTAAATAGAGTTTCATATATTCCATTGAAAGTAGTAATTATGTTGAGGAAGATTAAATACAGTCATAATATCATATGTTTTCAACATTTTTATAAAGAGGAAAATATGATAGTCAATGCTTTGGCAATAGAGACATATATAGACACACACATTTTAGATTGTTCATAGGCTTGCAAGAGTTACCATGTGACATTAGACCTTTAGTTTATATGGATAGTTTGCACGCTTATTATTTTCATTTTCAGTATACATAGCCTTTATATTATTTTCCTTCAAGATTTTTTAATAGGTCTAAATTCCCAATTATTCATATATTATTGTAATTTTGAGATTAATTAAAAGGTAGTCAAGCCCACCAATAGCTCATAGTTTTTTTTTTTTGTAAAAAAACAAATTCAAGTGCCAAAGTTGTCTGTTGTTCTCTTTGGTTGAAAAAATAAACTTTTGATATTGTAGATGTGATAATAATATGATATTGTAGATTTGATATTGGCTTCAACTAACTTACAAATAAGTGTAAAGCAAGAGAGCAACCTAGTAAGGCATTGGAATTAGCTTCAACCAGAGAAAAGAAACCTCCAATGTAGAATATTAATGAAAATATTTTTGTTTTCGATGCTATTGTAACAAAAAGAATTCTATTTAAGATGCATTGGTTGGTTAAGGCACTATCTTGAAAAATTGTGGTAGACTTGTGTAAGAAATAAACAAACACCTATAAACTATCATATTTATACAAGTTTTGCATCTATGAATGATATGCAAAAATTTATTGTTGTAGCAAAAATTGTCTATATAGTTTTTTAAGGTCCTTTTTTGCGTGTTTAGAGAAAGAAATTTACATGTATGCTTGTGCTTGAATCTCATGAATCATGTTTAGGTTTTAAGAACAATTATGCAATTCATGTTATGCTAACGAATTTAAAATATAAGCTCATATTCCAAAGGCAATGACTATTTGTTCAATTATTTATTTTTTGGCAAGTGCTAATAGTAGGCTAGAGTTCACTTTGATGGTGAATTCATAGATTGCCCAACTACTTTGTAGAGGATGTGTTAATATTGTTGAATCTTGCAATGAGATAAGTAGTCCTTCCACATTCTTCACCAAATTAATAAATAGTTAGATTATAAGGGTTTGAATGTGGCATAATACTTTCTCACACCTAGAAAAATAGTTAACGAGGGGTTGGTTTGTATTACTTGTGATGAGATATATCAACAAGTACTTGAATTAGAGAAGAGACATACACTGATGGATAGTTGCATCATGCATCCAAAAACATATTTGCTAAGTAGCGCAAGTAAAAGAGATCAGTCTAAGAATGTGAGTCAACCACAAGATATGCCTACAAATAGTGGCAAAAAGAAAGCATTAACATGATAGATATAATGTTAAGTTCATCAAATGGTAAAAGGCATAATATTGTAGCTAGGAAATGAGTATTGAAACCATCAAATGTTAATCTTCATCGTGGTAATGAAACTAGTTGTGAGATGATGAAGATGAGGGGACAACTAAGGAAAATGGTGAACATATATAAATGGTGCTAATGGAGGAGGAGCCCCAAATGGAACACAAACAAATTCGGTTGAATGTCCTACTAAACAAAGATATGCTACTACCAATAAACAATAGTAGAAGTGAGAAATGAATAGTTGGAAAAGATCTTGATGTTTGTGAAGGGGATCTTGATTTCAGTGAACTATAGTGCTTACTTGATAGTAATTACAACTTGGAAGATGATTCAAACCTTGAAAATGTGCTTCAAGAAAGAAAAAAGGAATGTGAGGTAGTGTCTACACTATTCAAGAATCAAAATGGTGCCAACTCTTGATTTTAACTTGTTAATGATGGAAATAAAGTGAAGATGTTGCTTACTTTGAACATGAAGATAATGACTACAACTATAAAGAAGTAAATAACATAGCTAATAGAGGTACTAGGCTTGTTAGGTTCGAAGCAAATATTGACATGGTGGAGATGATTTACACCATTGAGGACAAATTTAAAACTATGTTTTAAGTAAATTCATGTGAAGCACAAGGTTGTTAAAATCGTGAGCTTACTTGTACGTTTTTACTATTTTATGAGCAAAAATCTAGGGTCCGATTCAACTCGTGTTTAAAATCGAAAAATGGGGAAATCAAGATAAAATCGCGTTTTAATGTGTAAAAATGCTAAAAACGTACAAGTCGATCAATTTTACCAAAAAAAAGAAGAAGAAGCTATGTTTTGGTCAAAAATCTCAATTTCATTAGAACACTTTCATCTTAGTTTCATTCCCATCCTTCGTTTCATCTTCGTTTCCTCTGCCCGACTGCCGAACTCTGCAAATCAACTCTAGCATGCCGCAAATCAACAGCATCAGTCCAAGTATTCCTCTAATTTCGAACCAATAAAGATTTTTCTACCTGATTTTTTTCTAATTCCGAACCGAGTATCAAGCCGGTTCTACTTCTAACAGTTAATCACATCTGGTGTCTGAAATTAAGGTACCACTGAGAATTTTCAATGGAGGAGCGTTTGAGAAACGTCGTCAATGGAGAAATACTTGGTTCCTGCACCTCCGCCTTCTCAAACTGCCAAATCCATCACTAATAGGTTATATACATTTTTAATTAATATAAATTTTACTTTCCCCAAATAAAGCTGATAATTTTAGTTTGAAAACTAAAATTCATAAATTCATTTTTTTTAGGTTTCAATGGCAGAGAAGTCTTGTGGAATTGAATGGGAAGATCGATTCGAACTATCATCACTATATATCCAATTTAGCTATGCAATCTTATACCTAGGCAAGCTCACTATCTTCTTCTTCCTTTTTCTTTCTTTCTTTTGTTTTTTTTTTTGGATGAATTTGCATTTTAAGAAATGGAGTTTCTTATTGGACTGAATTTTGGTTTATTTATGGAGTAATGGAATTTGTGGAAAGGTTGGTGCTTTTCCTCATGCTTATCACATTGATGGTGGCACCTTATGTCAAACTCATGTACGGGAAATTGCAGTAATTTCTGAAATTTGTAAATTGTTTGAGAGAATTGTGAATTAATTTTTTTCCCAACGAAAATAATTTTCTTTTGTAATATACATTATTGATGCATATGCTTTTGCACAGATGAATTGGATTGCTAGTGGAAGTAATCCGAGACCAATGACAACATCCATTTGTTTGTTTTTTAATTCTTGATATTAGAGTTTCTCTTATTTTGTTGTGTTCATTTTGCCTGTGACATAAAAATTAACTTATTATGATGATACTTGTGTTTCTATAAATTTTTGTAAGTTGTAACTTTTATTATGCATGGTTGGTAATGAATTATGATTTTTATTAATTTTTAGGTGTGATTGATAATATTCTCTTTTTGAAATTTGTGTACTTTTTATAAGTTTGAAAAGTTTATAATTTATAAATTTAATATATATTATATATAATATATTTATTATATTATTTTCCATAATTTGTAAACTCTTATGATTTTACGATCCAATTTTTTGGACCTTTCACCGATTTTACGTAGAAACTCGAGTTTAACAACCTTGGTGAAGCATGGGAGAAGAATTTGTTCTAAAGAGAATAACAATTGTCGTATGAATAGATTGTACAACGATGGTGTTCATGGCATATCATGATGGGGATGATGGTGTACGAATTCTAAGCTTGAATAGCTCACACATTTGTGGAAGGACATTCAATCATAAATGTGCTAATTCACCCTTCTTGAGCTATAAATACAAAGAAGATATGAGGATCACTCCATACATTTGGTTTAGGACATTGTCCAAAAGGTATACTTAGACCTAAACATTAATATCAGTCAAAACAAGGCAAATTTGAAATAGAGAGTAACTGTAGAGATTAATAGAGAGTACATTCAAAAGTTTAGTAGGTTACATTATTATTGTCAAAAGGTGTGTAAAGCAAATCCAAGATAAATGTGTTCATGGACACTACAAAAAATGCTGATAGTGATGAAGTTTTCCAATGGCTTTATTTCTATCTAGAGGCATGTAAGAAAGGGTTTTGTCTATGTGTTAACCACCCATGAGATTAGATAGGTGCAATTTGAGGGCTCTTCACAAAAGTATTATGTTGATTGCAGTTGCCCTAAACCCCAATGATCAAATATTTCTAACTGTAATCGCCATAGTGAAAATAGTTAGAAAATAAGGTAACATGAAAATAGCCTATCGGAGAATTGAAAAGTGATATGAATATTCGAAATCCAAGTGGCTAAACATTCATAACTATCAAACAAAAGGTTTGTAATATGTGTGTGTGTGTGTGTATTATCCTCTAAGTAAAACCACATGAATTGTGCATAAAATTATACTAATTTTAGAAAGCATTTTAGTTTGTTATTATCTTTTTCTTTGTGGAGACTAATAAATGCTATTCGTGATTTACTTCCTTGTGCAAAGCACAAATTCTATGCCTAGTATTTACTTAGAAATTTCAATAAAATTCACAGTGGTTTGGTCATTAAGGATGTACTTTTGGCTATAGCTAGAGCAACATATGTAATTTGAAGGAACTAAATGAAGAAGCATTCAAGTCAATCCAACAACTATCAATCCAAAGCATTGGAATAGATCACCCAAGTGTGATAGATTGGTGAATAATATTTGTTAATGCTTCGGCAAGCTATTGCTAGATTCAAGAGAGAAACCAATACTAGGTATGTTAGAGATAATTAGGTATTATTTAATAGTCAAGATAGAGAAGAAGAGAAAGTGTATGACAAGGTTCAAAAGGTATTCGTGTCAAACAAATACAAGAGAAATTGGAAACTAACAAGAAGAACTCAATTACTTGCATTGTAACAAACGTAGGGGAGCTAATCTATAAAATAATTTGGTGCATGTATGAAGATCAATTCAGAGTTAACATTTGCAAAAGGACTCATAGCTGTAAAAGATGGGATTTGAATGGCATTCCATGTGCACCATGCAATCAGTGTAATAAGTAGGATATGTAAAAAGCCGAAAGCTTCTTTTAGTGAGTGGAATTAAAACATACTTATGTGCTTACTAGTCCATGATGTATCCTATAAATGGCCAAGATTTGTGGGAGAAAAGAAACAAACCCATTATTCTTCCTCCTCAACATATCAAGCTTCCTAGAAGGCCTAAAAAAGTTAGAAGAAATGACCCAAGTGAGATATGATAGCAGAATGACATATAAGTGTAAGGTGTATAACACAACTAGACAAGTAGTAGGAAATGTGCAACAAAAGTGAGTGAAGCTGATGGTGCTAGTTCAAACAAAGGTTCAATTTCAAATGCTATCACAGGTTCCCAACCTAAAGTTTAGTTTAGTTTTAGGAACCAAAGTGATAGATGTGAGTTTTAAAGAGTAGGAGCTAAGATCGATACTATTTCTTGCATAAACTTAAACGCAACAATATATATAAACCCCAAGGCTGACACAAGAGATTGGTGCATTCACTCGAACTTTCTTGAAGTGCTTTCATGTTTGTGCTGTTAATAGGATGGAAATTACAAGTCTTGCCCTAGTTTTAAGTGGTTTTTTTCTTTAATTAAATGTTGAGTGGATATCGTTTTGTTACCAACTTTTCTTTCAATAGTATATTTAATTGTGACATTTTGTTGTCCTTATGAAAAAAAGAATTATGGTTTTGGATTTACGATGCATGTGGGTGAATGATAAATTAGGTGCTACCACTTGAATGCATATAACTTATTTTAATCTTTGTGATCTTGATATTGCAAATGCCTTATTCTAGTTAGTTGCTTATCGCTATTACTTCAACATAGGTAGCTTCTATTGGATTTGTTCAATGATGTTGTTTATAGCAGATGAAGTTAGATTTAGAAGTTAAAAGTTTTCATTGAATGATATAGTTCATCTTCTATATTCTATCATTAACAGAAGTATACTGATGACTTGGAATATCCAATTTAACTATCATTCAAGGATATCATTAACACACCTATTTCTAATGCTTCGTGCTTATTAGTAGTATTTAACCATTTCATTCTATTAGTACACTTATGATGCATCACCACCATAACACCATATTAATAAAATGTGCTTTCTCACAATATTCCAAGTTGATGCAAATGACAAATGGTCTTGTTAATTTCTTCATTGCAACCTCTGTTTAACTTATCAATTTAGTGAAAAATGCTCATTTTAGCTTTGTTAAACAAATCTCTTTTTCATACAATGCCACAAAGGTAGAAAGGATCAACCCTTAAAGTGCTATCATAACTTAGGTGTCAATAATTCACTTGAGATTCCATTTGGATATCAATGCATGATAAAACCTAGGAATGACCGCCGACCCCATGTCACAAGATGACGTTGTGTTCCTAGGTCACAAAATGAAATTGCCAACCCATGACACAAAATGGAGTTTCAAACAACAAACTCAATCAACTTTCAATTATGCTCACCAACCTCCAATATATACAAATAATATCATACATGCAACAACATCATTTGCTAACCAATTGAAGCACAATTGCCATTCTAGCAATAAAATGAGAACCTTCAAAACTACTTCCTTCTTGCTTCTTCCTCTTTCAACTTCTAGTTCCTAATGGTCATGAACAAGCTATCAATGATATCAATCGACCCCTCACATCGATCACACATTTCGTCACACAACCTAAAAAATTTGTAACCCCACTTAACCTGCAACAGTGAAAAAAAAAAGTTCCAAAATTTAAACCTCTTTTTGGCTTTTCTATAAAAACAAATAGTATATATTAATAGCATCCCTTCATTTTTTTTTATCTTAATTGGTGATTCATTATGCGTAAGTTAAGCATACAAGTTAAAACTTTTTGGGTTTATAGTAAAATAAAATTATTCAAATCTAAACAAAGCATAAATTACAAAAGCATAATCATAGTACAATTAACTTGGAAAATTTATGCATTTACACATCATTGTGTTCATAAGCAAAACCAAAAAACTCAAATTAATCCAATCATCAAAACTAACAAGCCTTCAGCTATTTAAACCTTACTGTATATGCTTCATAACCATGGAATTTTCTACCTAGGTTTGGCAATTGTTTGCAAAGTCCTCACCATCAAAACCTTTCCAAAGTAACAATATAAGCGGTCAAAGATCGGGTGTACTTAAGGTTTTTTAAATTATTATTCCTCTAAATATGTAATGCCACTAGGCGATTGAAGCCAATAGGCGACATTATGAAAGTAGGAAGTGATATTAGTGGCTGTGTGGATTTGGAGAAGTACCACCATGACACTCTTTGAAAATGATTAAATCAAGTAGCTATGAATTTGTGTGAATTTACGGAAATTAGATTCTCAGAAACTGGATGTTGCAAATGTGACTTATAGAATTATAGAGATTCATCACATTGTCTATTTTTACCAATCTACCCTCAATGATATTTAAGTGCGCAACTCATCTGACTAGCTTTATCGATTATACAAGCAATAGCTAGTGAAGAACGGTAGAAGTTAGATTTTATAAAGTAAAGAACTAAAAATATTATTTTCAAATGTAAGTGATAAAAAAGATTTTTTTAAAAAATGTAATAGACTAAAATTTGATTTACACAAACAAAAATATTCAAATTTAAACAAAGAATAAATCAAAAAATCATAATCATAGTACAATTAACATGGAAAACTATTGCCTTACACATTAGGTGCAGGATAGCTTATGAGAGTGCAAAAGCACTCTCTAAATAAACACTAAAATAGGAATTTCACATTGTTTCTTGAGATAAGTAGATGCTAATTATGTATTTTTATGTTCTTTTAGGTAAAAACATCTTAGAGGTATAGGAAGTTAGAAAAACGACCAAATTTAATTAAACTCCATCATTGGTGCAACTTGAGTGCGATGGTCCTTGAATGGACAAATGAGGCTTCAATAGGGTTTATCACATCTTCTACATAGATAAATAAAGAGGTTTTAGATGTTATGGAAAGATCATTGAATGTATTTTAATGTTGATGTTTTAAGTTTCTTCTAAATCAGTAGGCATTTGGGTCAAAATTAAGGTCAAATGACAATGCAACTCAACTGACTAATAACTAACATATTTTAGAAGAATGGCCTAACATATTTTAGAAGAATGGCCATATATAGAGTTACACAAGTCCAAATTCATTAATTCTTGAACTATTAGAAATTAAGAGGAAGAGCTACAATTTATAAAGAAGTCAAACCTAATTCTACTAGATAAAGCCTCAAAACATCAACAAAAAATAGTATTAATGCATAGAACTAAGAATAAAGAAGGCAAATGGAGATTTGGGCTTAGCCCTACTGCCAACACGACTAGATCGCATGGCTAGTGTGACCTTGCCTGATTCTTATAACCCATTTGAGTCAATTTTTATCGTTCACTCACTCTTAAAACTTTTTCTGGTCCTTGACCACTTGTGCTAATTCCAATAGGTCTAATTCCAATAAAAACTCATCTTTATGTCATTGGAGAGCATTCTAGACTTTGGAATCTTAGAACCCTAGCCTCTACAAAAGGTCTAAAGTTATTCTAGACTTTGGAATCTTGAAGTCCTAGCCTCTACAAAAGCTTTAAAGTTTTGTATAGGAACTCATCTTGAAACTAAGGTTCTTGTTAGCTTTGAGGGGAACTAACTTATTTTGTAAGAAAGTAGAACTTGAGGTGGAGACTATGTATGGGATAAGGTTCCTTTAGTAAAAAGGAACTCTAAAGTTTAAATCTTGTGTTCCATTATTTGGTTTGGTGTTTTTTTTCATACTTATGTGTGGCTAAATTTTTATAATCTCTAAGATTTGATGATGGATTGTTAATATTTTCCTGTATTGTGTTGATTTGTGTAATTAGTAATGTATATTAACGTCCAATAGCAAATTTTCATTTACATATCAAACAATGTCTATAGGTCACGAGTTTTATGTATTGGTGTTTGTGTTTGCTCAATTGATCTTCTCTAAATTTACATATTTGGTTATTAGAACTATAGAACTCCTAACATAGGAATATGTAAGAGGAATATGTAGGCTCTATATTGTCAACGTGTTTCATTAAATGGTGTGGTAGATTAAGAATAGGACACATATCATTCTATTCTAGTGACTAGAAATAGAAACTAAAGTGAAAAAGGACAATTGCCTCTCTAAATGCATGATCTCATAGCTAAATCACACGATTAAGGAGAATAGAGACAATCCTGATCATTTCTTAAGGATTAACCATTATTTTTTATTCCAAATTTTAGATTTAATTGAAATTTTAAGTTTTTCCCCATTTTTGCATAGTTGACTTTATTTAATGTCCTTTACTTTAAGTTAGCAAAATTGTAGTTCTAATTAACATTTAGGTAAAGAATTAATCCCACAAAGTAAGAACATTCTCGAGGGATCAACCTATTTTCATAATACAATGACAAGCATATACTTCTACTTAGATGTGTAGATTTCAATTAGTTATTGCTTAATATATGATTTTGTGCTGCACTTTTATATTTTGATCCACACATATTATGTTCTTGGCGTTGTTGTTAGGAATGTTTGCTTTGCTTTGAGTGTTTAGTGCTTTACCCTATTTAATTAGCTTTGTTAAATTTCTTAATGTAGTAAAAAATTGTCTAGTTTAGCTTATTTTTAGTCTTTTAGGCACTTATTAGTTTTCTTTAGTTCTCTTCTTGTTTATGCCAAGAGCAAGATCTCAAGGTCAAGTGGACTTTGATTTTGATCTGGAGTTTGAAAGGAATTTAAGGCAAGCAAGAAAGGACTTTGAAGCACAAAGAATGGTCAACCGAGGGCAAGGTTATTGGGGAGTTTTTTAAGCCAAGGTTTGATAATTTCAATAGGTATTGTGAAGTGGAAGCCAGAAGCTAACAAATTCCTCCCCGACTCATTTATCTCATCCAACAAGAAGCTACCTTTCAAGGGTTTGACAATGAAAATCCTAATGCCCACATTAAGACCTTCTTTGCTCTTTGTAACACTTTCAAGTTGAATGTGGTACCTTAAGATATGCCTAGAATGATTTTTTTTCCCTTTCTCTTTAAGGGGCCAAGCTATATCAGGTATGACTCCATTTTGAAGGTTTTTATCATTGGTTTTGTTAATATAAGGAAGAAGTTCCTTACCAAGTACTTTTCACCATCTAAAGTGCATAATTTGTGCATAGACATTTATCAATTTAGACAATATGAGAGAGAGACTTTTGTAGAAACTTAGGAAAGATTCCAATAATTGATGAAAAAATACCCCAATCATGGTGTGGAAGATGGCTTCAAATTGCAAATATTCTACAATGTTCTCACGAGAGAATTATGGATAATTAATTGTTAATACTAGTGCTAGAGGTACTCTCAAGAATAAACTAGTGGAAAAGATTCAAGAGTTTTTCACATGGATGGAAGACAATGAGTGTTCTTGACCTAATAATAAGATGCTACCACCCAAGAAGTCAACTAGATTTTTGGAGCTTGATAGTACTCTTAACCTTGAAGCTCAAGTTGAGGCCTTGACTAAGAAAGTGAGTAGTATGAAAGCAAGAATGGAAAATCAATTAGTGCTTAGTTGTGAATTATGCCAAAATGAATACTACACGGGCCAATGTCAACTTACAATGCAGCTCATCGAACTTGTCAACAATTATAATTAGTCAAGGGAACTTCAATGCAAATTGAATGGGAAAAGGTTATTAGACATGATAATGAACCGCTTAACCTAAACGATTAACAAAGTCTCTTATTTATAGACATACATAAGTACAACATGAGTATAGTGGGCATCCCTACACTATAGTAATTATGATAATAATACTAATATAACATAAACCCCCACACCCCCCCCCCCTCTCTCAAGTTGAGGCATATATATCAACCATGCCCAACTTGTTACAAATAAATTGTACCCAAGATCCCGGTAATGATTTAGTAAACAAATCTACTAACTGATCTTTGGTACGAACATGAGAGAGAATAATGTTGCCATGAACTAACTCTTGCCTGACAAAATGACAATCAATCTCAATATGCTTCATCCTCTCATAAAAGACAGGATTCAAAACAATGTGTATGGCCGATGAACTATCACACCAAATAGAGAAAAGACCAAAAAGACTATGCCTAAGCTCTACCAGCAACTGTCTAACCCACAAGATCTCTACTGTGGCAACAGCCATATCCTGATACTCAACCTCTACACTACTCCTTATGAACACATCCTGCTTCTTGCTTTTTCACAATATCAGATTCCCCCCATAGTAAAGAGCAAACTCGAATGTAGATTTGTGATCGATGGGGAAGCTTGCCCAATCGGCATCTGTATAACGCTCCATGTGACTATGACCATGAGCAAATAACTCTATGCCTCAACCAAGACAACTCCTTAGATACCTCAATATCCGCATAACAGCATCCCAATGTAGCTTCCTAAGGGATGCCATAAACTAACTGACCAAGCTGAAAGGATATGCTAGGTCAGGTCAAGTTATGATAGTAAGATAATTTAGTTTCCCCACCACTCGACGATAATGCTCAAAGTGCTCAAATAACTCCCCCTGATCAGGAAGAAGCTTCAATCCAGGTTCCATAGGAGAGTCAGATGGTCTTGATTAAAGCATACCAAACTCAACAAGAATATCAAGCACATATTTCCGCTGAGACAAACTGATACTGCCTTTCTTCCTGGCCACCTCAATGCCTAGGAGGTACCGCAATGCCCCCAAATCCTTAGTTTCAAACTGACTGTGTAAATGGTGCTTCAAGGCCGTGATACCCAAAATATCATCCCCTATCACTACAATATTATCAGCATATAGGACCAAGTAGATATATCTTGTCAGTGCATGCCGAAAGAACACAGCATGGTCCTTTTGGGACTGAGTAAGACCAAAACTCCGAACAGCAGTACTAAACCAATCAAACCATGCACGATGAGACTGCTTAAGACCATATAGGGAATGTCGCAGTTTACAAAATCCCCCCCCTCCCCTCCTTCCCCTGAGTAGCAAACCCAGGAGGCTGTTCCATATACACCTTCTCCATTAAGTCACCATGCAAGAAAGCATTCTTGATGTCCATCTGATGTATGAACCAAGAATGCATAGCAGCCAATGATAGAATCAGTCGAATAGAAGCCATTTTCATCACGGGAGAAAAGGTCTCAAAGTAGCCAAGAACATATGTCTGCGCATAGTCCTTAGCTACAAGGCAAGCTTTCAAGTGCGCAAGAGTACCATCAAGGTGGACCTTGACTGCATAGACCTTCTGACAGCCAATAATAGGAACCTCTAAAGGAGGATCAACCAATGTCCATGTCTAATTTTGCTCAAGAGCACGCATCTCCTCAATCATAGCCTGCCTTCAACCTGTATGTTGAAGAGTTACATAGATAGAGGATGGAATAGAGACAACATCAATATTGGCCAAAAAGGTCTACAAACTCACCGAAAGTCTACGATAGGATTGCGTATAGAGAGGATGATCACGATAAGAGTGATAACCGTGACGGAGAGCAATATGTTGTTCATCTAAGTGCGCAAGTGACATATGAAGCGAATCTCAATTGGAGAGACTGTCTCAGTAGGGGATGTCTCTATGGAAACCGGTGCTGGAGAGAAAGGCTCAGGTGATAGCAAAGGAGATGAAGATGGAGGTGGAGGTAGAGGTGGAGCAGGAGGATAAACAATGACAAACTCTGGAGGGCTAGGTGGTGGATAAGGTGCGGAGGAAAAAGCCGGAAAGAAAGGTTGAGTGTCCTTGAAGATAACATGACAAGAAGCGAGAATGCGACACAACTCAGGAGAAAAACAGAGGTACCCTGGTGAGCGAAATCGGTGTGTGCAAAAGTGCGTCAAAATAAAGCTCAAACTCACACAAATATACACCTAAACCTCACTTAATCAATTGTAGTAAAGCATAGGGATCATTTTCCACAGGGAAGGGGACAAAACCAAAATTTAAGTGCAACTAATTATTTGCAATCTATGTGTCTTAAAGCAATGATTTATAAAGTGATATTTAAATAACTAAAACAACACCATTGAAACAAAGAGAAAAACACACAAATGATGAAGGAGGGTGATCCTTGGGTTTAATGCAAAGGTATTTTGACTCCTAAAGGCAACCGAGTGTAGGGCATCTTAACTAAGTGACTACATCCATTCACTCCGAATCTCCTTTCGGTCTCATCGAAATTATAGAATGAGGAATCTCCTTTCGGTCTCATCCCCACCTAGAGCACATTAGCGCCTATGGCTTCCACACAACTCTAATGCACAATTCTTGCCCTAGATGTTTTAGCCAACTACTTTACACTCCCTAGTTCAAGTGTTTAATCTAAGAAAACCACCTATTTTTCACTCCACATCTCCTTTCGGTCTCAATGGAATTAAAGACTAGAAGATCTCCTTTCGGTCTCACTTCTACCTTTGCACACTAAAACCTATGGCTTCCACACAATTTTAGTGCACAATTAAATTCATATGGTAGTTGTTTCTTGTCTCAAACACCTAAATCTAGAGAATGCTAGGTAGTTCTTCCTACTTTTGGTCTAAATTCATGTATATTCTAAAACACACACAAACACCAAGAACACACACTAAATGTGGCCACCATTCAATGCATGTCAATTCATTAAATACAAGTAGGAAAACTTCAATTAATGCAAGCCCATTACTCTACAACCAACAAGAAATCAAAATAAACCTAACCCATACATCAAACACCAAGAATCACCCAAGATAGTTTAGCCTCTCATGGCTTCAAACAACCAACAATCACAAGGAAATATAGCCACTAAAAGCACAAGGAATTGAAAGAAAATACTCCCCTTAATCAAAAGAGTGATGATTCCAACCAAATCCAAACACCTTACAAGCCAAAACAACTCCAAGGATTCCAGTTTTCAAGCCACAAAAAGAACCAAACCCTAGCCTCCAATGAAACTCACGGGTGTGAGTTGAGGAAAATGTGCAAAAAATGTAAAAACTAACCCTAACCCTACAATCTATTCTACTCTACCCTATTCTATGTCTCCATGTTTCTCCTACTACTTCCTACTGCTGTTTTTCTGCAGAAAATGGGATATTAATACAGCTAGGGGCGTTGGGGAGAAAATGTAAAGTTTCCAAAACATTAGGGACGCAATTTGCAAATTTCAGGATTGCAGGCGTCGTTCTGATTTTGTCCCATTTTGGTCACTTTTCGTCCAGAATTTGACAAAACTTTCTTCATGAAAGTTTTTCCTATCTTTCTCATATTTCCATAGAATCTTGAATCATCTCATTTGGACGTGTGAATCAAGAGTTATGGCCTCCGGAAGATGGCTGATTTTTCTCCCTGTTTTCCTCTTCTTTGGTTCTGCCTTGTTCTGCCTTGTTCTGCCTTTGCCCAGTTTTGGTCCATTTGCTTTCGGAATTTGAGAAACCAGTGTTCATGAAAGTTTTTTATCTCTTTCTCATATTTCCATAGCATCTTTAATCATCTCATTTGGACATTAGCATCAAAAGTTATGAACTCCGGAAGATGAGTGGTTTTTATCCCCTTTTTCCTACAAAACACATAAAAGATGAGAATCACAAATATAATGTGATTTCTCTAATAAACATGGCATATCTCAATGAATTCTATGCAAAAAGAGTGAAAAACACATATATAAGTTTATGAATATTTGATTCTCATCAAATACCCCCAAACTTGAACCATTGCTTGTCCCCAAGCAATTTTCTACGAATAGCAATAATATGTGGAATGTATTAATTGAGACATGCATATTCAGATTCTCATCTAATTTTTTCTATTTTCTTTTTTTTTTCTTTTTTTTTTCTTTTTTTTTCTTTTTTTTTTTGAAAGTGGCAAGTACTAGCTTAATTAGGCAACCGCTCATCGCCCCATTCTACCGAATAATGCACATTGAGAATTCTAAGAAATGGAAACATCTTAATGTCTCCGAGTTAGACAATTTCGGCACGTACTAATGCAATGCATGACCCTTTTCTTTCTTGTTTTTCCGTACTAATCTTCACATATTAAATGATGTGTGTGTGTGTGATGGAGGTAAATGTTCATGAACAATGCAATGCAAGAACTGAATAGAGGTCACGAAATCATGCCACTAGTGTGCCCTAAAGTTGCATAGAAAAATTTCACTTCCTTGAAATCCTTAAGATTGTTTATTCCCTCTTTCCCCTAAGTTGTCATGCTACCATCTAGGCAATTTTCATCACATTTAAGCAACCATCGTGACATTATACTTAGGGTATTTCCTCACTCATTTACAATTTTTTTCTTTTTTTTCGTTTTTTTTTTTTTTTTTTTTGGCCAAGAGTTTTTTCGACTTTTTATACTTCTACCACTCATACGAGTTCACTTAAGGGACATCCCCTAAGAGCATTCTCATAGCGGAGTGGCAATTAATCAACAAAACTGTAAATCTCATAAGCAAAACTAATAACAAGCCTAAGTCATCTTCCAAGTTTGTGAAGTGAAATGCTATAACTTTAGGGTGGACTAGGGGCACTACATTTACTCGCAACCGCATCATAATCAATACACTACATCTCACAAACACTCCTCATTGACGTGCACTGTAACAACACCATTTAATATGCAAAACTTTCCTCCAAATACAAGGAATCAAAAGACATGCATTACAAATTCCATGCCTATTCAGTCCAACATTTTTCTTCATTGACTAATGTTTTCATTTCTTTACTTCTCGCATGCATTTAGTCGGTAATATGTTTCTTAAGTGGTGCATATTTCAGCCATTACTTGCCAATCATTCAAAAGTTCCCCCAAAAACAAAACAAGCAACATCTTGAATATTTCAATGAAGGCCTCAATTTAAGCCAATTTCACCCATGGAATCTCATGTATTTTCTTCCTATAAACACCCCAAACTTAGGTTATGTCGAGCTTTAAGCTTCCACCCCCAAACTTAAGATGAGCATTGCCCTCAATGCTTCAAGAATGCATGCATGAAGGGTGGGTCGGGTGGGAAAGAAGAAATACATGTTTTCGGTTGCAAAATTGTGAAATGACTTAAAGCATGTTGCATGATTGCTTATTCACACCTCCCCCAAACTTAAGATATGTTGCATGTTAAGCACTAAAACTAGGGGGTGCAAGTGTGTGATAGGAATAATTTACCAAAACAAATTAAAGAAAATAAATTAACAAAATGCAGAAAAATAAACTTTAAACCTAAATGCAATAACATAAACATAAAGGAGAATATTTACAATCTTCACGTCCAAACTCAACTCAAGTGTCAAAACATCTAAACTAAGGATTGCACCTAAGAAGACTATTCCACATGACAGAATTGCACACAATGGTTTAGGCATTGACGTTTGATTACTCAATGTGTGCACAAAGCTAGGCTTCAAGAACTCATCAAGTTTTTTTTTTTTTTCACTTAAAACTCAATTTTATATGCAACATCATGTTAAGATTCATCAATGAATTTCTAGGATTTCAAATGAATACAAAGAAGTTGACGATTCATCCAAAATAACTCATTGAGGCATATTGTCAAACACATGATGTGCATGGTGAAAAACTTGAAATTTCACAAAATTAGTAAGCACCCTAGCCTTAAAAATTAAGAAACAGCCCAAACAATCCCAATTACACAATATCTAATCAATATTCATCACTAGGAATCATATTTAAAGCAATTCAAAATCACCGTTGTAATGAAATTTGAAAGGTTCAACCATACATACCTTGGATTCTTGGATGAATTTGATGGTGGAAATGTGTTTACAAAGGTGTTTAGATCACTTAAGATGGATTGGACTTGAAGAAGAATGTGAAATGCAAAATGTGGATGAAAGGTTTTGAGAGAAAATTGCAAAAACAAAGGTAAGAAATGAAAAATGCGCCAAAAAGGCCGCCGGGTATAAAAATGCGCCAAAAAGACCGCCGCGGCGGTTAGAAAGACCGCCGCAGCGGTCTACTGTAGCGTAGGGAACCGCCGCGGCGGTTAAAAAGACCGCTGCGGCGGTGAAAACTTACTGCCCAATTTTTTTTTTTTTTTTTACATTTCATCCCTTGTCTTAGCAAACATGCAAACTACATACATCAACCTCTACATCCACAAGAAACAAAACAAACAAAACAAAAACAAAAAACAAAACAACACAACACAAAACAAAACAAAACAAAACCAAAACCAAACCAAAACAAACCAACACAAAACAAATGAAACAAAATGGACTAAACTTAAATAAAAGGATACGCTTGGGTTGCCTCCCAAGAAGCGCTTGGTTTTAACGTCGCCGGCTCGACTCAATCCATTTCATCCTATTCCTTCCTTTATTCTTTTCCTTGCATGTTTAGCCTCCTCTTCCAACAACATTTTTTTCATGCAAGTTGATGGCCTAATACCCTTACTATCCTCAAGGGTAAACCCAATGGCCTCTTTAAGAGTGCTTAACCCCAAAAGCTTTTCTTCCTGTTTGGATTCCAAAGGAGATGATATTAACACAGGCAACATTTCATGCTCTTCCAAAAATGCATGTTCCAACCGAGGGAGTAAGGGCTTTAACTCAAGCTTGGGCGGCTCATCGACGGACAGTTTTAGCTTATCTTCACCACTGGCCACGAGCAACTCTTGGTTTATTTCAACCACTTCAAAATCTTCCCCTATTATTTCATAAATGGACTCATCTACAAACCAATTCTTAACCATCTCACGAAGTTGTCCATCTATTCTATTATCTTCTTCATCAAATTCAAGGGGAACTTTGGATGGAATAATTGCCTTCATTGTTTGAGATTTAAGATACCACTCCTCCTTCACAGTTTCACCAATATGTTCATCCACCATATCTTCCCGGAAGTAGTCTAGATTCTCTCTTGGATAATTCATGGCATCATTCACATCATTCATCATGGTCTCGTGCAAGATCAACCTCATGGAATGGTCTTCTAAAATCTTTGTGGAAATTCTCATCTCAAGCTGGATTTCTTCCATCTTTTTCATCAAGAGTTCTTCAAAATTTGGGTTTCTGTCCATGGGATTATTCATTTGATTCCCAAATCCTGAAGTTTGCCATGATACGTTAGAAAATGATGGCCCCGAATTGTCCCAACTTTGACTGCTTTGATTATTCCAATTTTGACCACCTCCTTGGTTGTTCCAACCTTGATTTTCTGCTTGGTAGCTGCCATTGTTGCCCCAGTTTTGGTTGAAATGTCCTTGCTGCCCAAAATTATTCATGAAGTTAACGGGTTCAGTCCTGGCCCAGTTACATTGATCCGTATGGTGGTCTCCTTGGCAAAGTCCACATATTAAGACCGGATTCCAGTTCATCCTCGCCTCCAATGAATTCATCCTATCGGTTAATGCAGCCAATTTAGCCCCAATGTTTGGGCCGATATCAATCTCTAGGAATCCCTCTTGTTGAAATTGGTAGCTCTCAGCTTCAACCGGGTAAGCACTTATACGGTTGTTGAACCATGGCTCTAATGCACAAGCATTGAAATTAGGCTCTAAGAATTCCCCAAACAACCGTTCTCTTTGTTTTCCCTGTTCGGCCATTGAAAGTTAAAAATGAAAATATATACAACACAAACAACTCTTTCTAAATATATACAAAAACATAAAACTAACAAACAATTAGAACACTTAAAAAAAACTAGTTTCGTTGCCCTTCCCCGGCAACGGCGCCAAAATTTGGTGAGCGAAATCGGTGTGTGCAAAAGTGCGTCAAAATAAAGCTCAAACTCACACAAATATACACCTAAACCTCACTTAATCAATTGTAGTAAAGCATAGGGATCATTTTCCACAGGGAAGGGGACAAAACCAAAATTTAAGTGCAACTAATTATTTGCAATCTATGTGTCTTAAAGCAATGATTTATAAAGTGATATTTAAATAACTAAAACAACACCATTGAAACAAAGAGAAAAACACACAAATGATGAAGGAGGGTGATCCTTGGGTTTAATGCAAAGGTATTTTGACTCCTAAAGGCAACCGAGTGTAGGGCATCTTAACTAAGTGACTACATCCATTCACTCCGAATCTCCTTTCGGTCTCATCGAAATTATAGAATGAGGAATCTCCTTTCGGTCTCATCCCCACCTAGAGCACATTAGCGCCTATGGCTTCCACACAACTCTAATGCACAATTCTTGCCCTAGATGTTTTAGCCAACTACTTTACACTCCCTAGTTCAAGTGTTTAATCTAAGAAAACCACCTATTTTTCACTCCACATCTCCTTTCGGTCTCAATGGAATTAAAGACTAGAAGATCTCCTTTCGGTCTCACTTCTACCTTTGCACACTAAAACCTATGGCTTCCACACAATTTTAGTGCACAATTAAATTCATATGGTAGTTGTTTCTTGTCTCAAACACCTAAATCTAGAGAATGCTAGGTAGTTCTTCCTACTTTTGGTCTAAATTCATGTATATTCTAAAACACACACAAACACCAAGAACACACACTAAATGTGGCCACCATTCAATGCATGTCAATTCATTAAATACAAGTAGGAAAACTTCAATTAATGCAAGCCCATTACTCTACAACCAACAAGAAATCAAAATAAACCTAACCCATACATCAAACACCAAGAATCACCCAAGATAGTTTAGCCTCTCATGGCTTCAAACAACCAACAATCACAAGGAAATATAGCCACTAAAAGCACAAGGAATTGAAAGAAAATACTCCCCTTAATCAAAAGAGTGATGATTCCAACCAAATCCAAACACCTTACAAGCCAAAACAACTCCAAGGATTCCAGTTTTCAAGCCACAAAAGAACCAAGCCCTAGCCTCCAATGAAACTCACGGGTGTGAGTTGAGGAAAATGTGCAAAAAATGTAAAAACTAACCCTAACCCTACAATCTATTCTACTCTACCCTATTCTATGTCTCCATGTTTCTCCTACTACTTCCTACTGCTGTTTTTCTGCAGAAAATGGGATATTAATACAGCTAGGGGCGTTGGGGAGAAAATGTAAAGTTTCCAAAACATTAGGGACGCAATTTGCAAATTTCAGGATTGCAGGCGTCGTTCTGATTTTGTCCCATTTTGGTCACTTTTCGTCCAGAATTTGACAAAACTTTCTTCATGAAAGTTTTTCCTATCTTTCTCATATTTCCATAGAATCTTGAATCATCTCATTTGGACGTGTGAATCAAGAGTTATGGCCTCCGGAAGATGGCTGATTTTTCTCCCTGTTTTCCTCTTCTTTGGTTCTGCCTTGTTCTGCCTTGTTCTGCCTTTGCCCAGTTTTGGTCCATTTGCTT
This sequence comes from Gynochthodes officinalis, assembly GCA_020080225.1. NCBI lineage: Eukaryota > Viridiplantae > Streptophyta > Magnoliopsida > Gentianales > Rubiaceae > Gynochthodes > Gynochthodes officinalis. The sequence goes on along the minus strand of CM034625.1, from coordinate 27,918,988 downwards.
TCGGAATTTGAGAAACCAGTGTTCATGAAAGTTTTTTATCTCTTTCTCATATTTCCATAGCATCTTTAATCATCTCATTTGGACATTAGCATCAAAAGTTATGAACTCCGGAAGATGAGTGGTTTTTATCCCCTTTTTCCTACAAAACACATAAAAGATGAGAATCACAAATATAATGTGATTTCTCTAATAAACATGGCATATCTCAATGAATTCTATGCAAAAAGAGTGAAAAACACATATATAAGTTTATGAATATTTGATTCTCATCATACCCCTTTGAGTCCTTGGAGTACCCCAAAAAGGCAAATTGAAGAGCACGAAGAGCAAGTTTGGACACCTCAAAACAATCATCATGGACGAAATAGGTCCAACCAAAGATGTGAAGAGGAAAGGGAACTCAATCAGGAAACAAACAATAATGAGGGGTAGTGCCACGGAGAGTAGACAAGGGCATTCGGTATTTTGGTTAATAAGATAGCATGCAATAAGGAGGGTCTCACCCCAGAATCGGATATGTACATGCATGTGGAACAATAGGGCACGAGCAATATCCAACAGGTGAAGATTCTTCCACTCAACAACACCATTTTGTTGAGTTGTGTGAGCGCAAAAGAGACAATGACTGATCCCATGAGCACGAAAAACTATTGAAATTGCCCAGATAAATATTTCCCCACTCGATCAAGCTGTAGGGCTTGGATGTTAGTATAAAATTAAATTTGAACAGACATATAACGTATATGAAACAAATAGAATAACTCAGAATGTGATTTTATTAGATAAACAAATAAGATTCGAGTGTAATCATCAATGAACAATACAAAATACCAAAACCCTAAATGAGACACAACAAGGCTAGGTCCCAAATATCCTAATGAACTAAAGCAAATGGAGTAGTAGCTCATTGTGATACACTCAAGGACAAAGGAAGATGACAATGCTTGACAAGTTGACAAGTCTTGCACTTTATTTCTAAAACTGAACGACAATGAGGGAACAAAGACTGCATCAGGGATAAGGAAGGGTGACCTAGGTAACAATAAAGATCAAGGACATTGGACTCTGGTATCAAGGAAATTGGAACAGAAGTGTGTTCTAGATAATATATGCCTTCAAGAACACGCCCCCTAGTAATAGTCTTCCGAGTCGAAAGATCCTGTACCACACAAAATTCAGGAAAAAATTCTATTGAGCCAAGCATTTCACGAGTAAGTTGACTCATAGATAGTAAATTAAAAGACATGTCAGGAGTATATAACACAGAGAATAATGACAGATGGTCATTAGGGTACACAACCCTATGTCCATAAACAGGTAATATAACACCATTGACCACAGTGATATGATGTGACCAGGTAGTTGGCTGGTAATCTACTAAAGTGGTACAGTTACCTGTTAGATGAGAACCTACACTAGAATCAATAATCCAAGAAGTGTGAGTAATAGCAGCACATGCAAATGCCGATGCAGATGTGAAAGCATAAGCAGACTGACGTGGTGCAACTGAAGCTGCCAAACTCTGTGATGATGGCTGACTAGGTGAAGAGCTGGATGCTTGATACTCAAGAAAATAAGTGTACTCCTCAAAGGTCAGGGTTACCCTTTGCGGATCAAAATATGAATTGCCGGTACCAGTAACAGCATGAACAGCAGACAAACAAACACCCTGAACAACCTAAGTACCCTGGGCAGCTTGGAGTTTCCGACAATAACTCTGCAAGTGCCCAACAATTCCACAATAATGGTAGGTGTGGGTCTCACAACCACGCCTTGCTCCACCACGTCCAGGACCACCACAACCACCACCTCGAGAAGAATATAAAGCAACCTGCTCAACATGCTCAAATAAAGTTGGACGAGATTCGTCTTGGATAGCAGTCCACATAACACATTGATGGACCTTGCCAAGGGATGGAACATGATCATCATATAGAATTTGGTTCTACAAATAACACATAACATAGAATTAAGCCTGCTGCTCCTGAAAAGTAGCCCGTGAACTAGAAAATGGCATCAATCGGTCAAACTCATCTACAAAGGACTTAAAGTCCTCAAAATGGCTCTGCAAGGGTTTACCAGAAGGGGCCAATCGCATCAACCCACACACCACATCATATAATCTAAAAAAATCATTCGATGAAGAATATACGTTAGCCAGAGCATCCTATAATTCTTTGGTAGTATCAGTACTCGCAACTATATTCTAAACAAATGCATCAAGAGAATTTAATAATTGACTATAAATACGACTATCTATTCTATCCCACTCATCAAACCTTGGATCTGTTTGGGATGGTGGTGTATACGTGAGATGATGTGATAAATCTTGTGCATGTTAATTTTTAAACACTATCTTCTTCCATAATGTATAGGTGGACTGACCAGTCAATACTCGTTCCACAAGCTTAGTCGATGTGGATATCAAAGTCGCAGAAGGTGAACGTATCACCTCAGTTCCAGTTTCACCAGGACTATGTACTAAAATCAAAGAGCCATTTTGGATCGAATCAACCATGATAGATCAGTCCCAAAACTCTAGACACACTAAGGTTCACAAGCTATATCAAATGCACGCCTTTCAACACAAACTACACATAACAGGAGTTACAGTCTTCAATTTAGGACACTTGAGACAAAGGTGAAACAAAGCTTAGTCTGAATAACATGTGAAAAGCTATGTATGACATTTCAAACAAAACTGAAACCCGTAAATGTCATAACGTGAGGACCCAATTGACATTTGAAAGAAAGCTTAATCTAGACAGAAGCTTGGCCACAAATAGTCAAAGAAGGAAAGAATTGATTTTGACCAACTCCAAGGAACCACAAGCACAAAAGGACAAAACAAGTGCAAGACAAAAAAGAACTAAAGAAAGTTGTGGTTAAACAAGTGCATAAACCAAGTGTAAGACAAAGTTGTGAACACAAGCCTTGCAATTTTGTTTAGCGTGGCAGCTGGCGCGAGAGATGGAGTTGATTTTGATGGCCCACGCAAATTGATTGATCTTGGATGATGACTTCGACAATAACAAAAACTAAGCAAAGTAAATTGAGAAAGATGAATGGTGGCTTGTATGTTTTTTTTTCTAGTCGACCAAAGAGGGAGAGAAAGGAAGTAGTGGCTAGGGTTTAGGTTTGTTGCTCTGATACCACATTAGACATGATAATGAACTGCTTAACCTAAACGATTAGCGGAGTCTCTTATTTATAAACATACATAAGTACAACATAAGTATGGTGGGCATCCCCACACTATAATAATTATGATAATAATACTAATATAACATAACAAAGGTAACAGTTGGATGAATGATAACCAAGAAGGTCTTTTTTCTTTTTCAAATATCCAGTAAGACCTAATTTTTCGCTAGGATTTGGAAGCCAACAACCAAGGCAAGAGAAAAGAAAATCATCCTTGGAGGAAACTCTTCTCAAGTTCATGGATGAAATAAAGCAACAAAGTAAACAAGAGAGGAACATCAACAAAGTCTTTAAAGAGTATAGCGCAAAGATAAACCTCCATGATACCACTTTGAGAAATATAGAGGTCCAAATTGGACAATTTTTTCAAGCATTGCATAAATGCCCTCAGGATGCTTTCCTCATCACACCATGCCTAAACCAAAAGGGAAGGAGCAATGTAATGCCATTATACTAAAAAATGGCAAGCTTGTAAAAGAAAATGAAGATGTCAAGATTGAAGAAGGGAAATCCAATGAGATGAAACAAGATGAAAGGTAAATTAATGAGCCTGGGAAGGAGAAGCCAAATGAGATAGAACGTGCATCTTTTGGATCCAAAAAAGTAAAAAAAGATTCACTTTTAAATTTTAATTTTTCAAACCTTGTTTTTCCTCCTCCTCCTTTTCCTTTTAGGCTTTCTAAGAAACCCAATATGGATAAGGATTAAAATCAAATTGTAATGTATAAGAAATTTCATGTCAGCATCTGACTAGTTGAATTGATCACAAATATCTAAAAGTTCTCTAAGTACATGAAGGACATTGTTTCACAAAAGGAAAAGATTCAAAAGTAGTGTGGTCACCTTGAATGAAAATTGTAGTTACTTAATAAGAAAACACCTTCTCCTTGAGGTTAAGAATCTAGGTAGTTGTACCATTTCTTGTGAGAATGTGTCTAGGTATTTTGATAAGGTTTTGTGTAACTTGAGAGTGAAAATAAATCTCATGAATTTATCCATTGCCAAGGCCATTAGGATAAGTGACAAAGTTAGACTAGTGCAAATCACGCTTCAATCAGTGGGTAGATCAACTTTTCACCCAATCAGAATGATTGAAGATGTACTAGTGAAAATGGATAAGTTCATCCTTCCAATCAACTTCATTATTTTATACATAAAAGAGGATAAAGAGGTGTCAATCATTTTGGATATCCATTTTTGGCTACCAGTAATGCAACAATTGGAGTTAAAAGAAAAATGGTCACTTTCAAAGTCAATGGGATGCGATAACATTTCATGAGTCTATGTAACTTTCAAAACCTATGACTCCAATTTTTAAAATTGATAGTGTGGATTCTTATTTGAATAATATTGCTACCTCTTGCCCATGTGATTTTGATGTTGATGATGATGATGAGTAGTAACTCCTTTAGTTGATGTGGAGGTGCATGAAATTAAGCCTACTAAACTTGATGAATTAGGTACACATGATTTGAAGATTTTAAATGAGATTTTTATAATATTGAATGTTGCTATATTGATGAATCTATTTTTTATGTTACAAATCAGTTAATAAGTTGCTTCGGAGCAATGAAGAAGTTAATAATAAGTCTTACTTGAAAATGCATGTGAATGATTGTTATTCTATACAATCTATGTATGTGAACCCTCCTCAAGAATCAATTGATGTGGAAGTTGATAAATCATTCGACAAAGCCCTTAATTCTTGTGGTTTATATTCCCTTACTTGCATTTCTCAAGTTAAGGCACACCTAAATGTTTTAAATGACATACTATTACCTTCAAAAATTGATCCCATGGGAAGTTGTCTCATGGTGCTGTAAGTGGGCAAGTAATGATACGATCTTAAACCAAGAGAATAAAATTCAAACCTATACCAGAGTGTTGGTCCTAGTATCATCATCTAGGTTGAACTAGCTCTTCATTTAGCAAAACACCAACTCCAAGATTGAAGAAGGACCTTGCTTTTGTCTACTTGACACCCGAATGATCAAACCAAAACCTGGATGTGAGTTGGATTGTTTCCTTGGAACCAAGAAGCACACTCAAATTGTTGAGGGAAAGAAACTCAACAAAATAGCTTAAACATGAATCGAAGAGGCTATCCTCAAAAACTCAAAGCAATTTCTAAACTAGAACTCAAAGAAAAGCTAAAAAGCTCTCAAGTTTGTATTGAATCAAGTCTAAATTTTATTGTGGCAGAATAGCCTCTATTATAGATTACAAGGGACGATTTTTAGGAGACTAAATCTATCCTCTAAAAGGATCAAAACTCATCACCTTTAGGAAGCTAACAAAAGAAACAATTACTTAAAAGAAAGACTCCTAATCTAAGAAAAGGAAATAGAACAAATAGTTACCTAAAACAAATCCAAGGCTAGTTTGGATTTGTGTGCTGGCCCGAATGTTGCTTAAGTTGGCTTTCCACTCTTGAATTGGATTTGGAATTCCCAAAATTACAAGTTCAAGTGCTAAATGGAATTGAGCTGAATATTTGAGCTTCCTAAATCAACATCCAAGTGCTAAATGGAATTGCCTAAACCATAATTCCAAGTGTTGAATAGAATGGAGCTGAATAGAGCTGGAATTAAGCTGGTCTTGAGCTGCCAAAAATGTCCATTTGAGCTTCTAAAATCGGCCAAAAGCTGGAACCTTCCAAAGCCAAATCTAGCTGAAATCTTCCAATGCCGAATTGGATTCTTCACCCGAGCTGGATTCTTCAACCGAGCTGGAACTTTCTTCATTGCTTCCTTAGCTTGATATTTGGTTATGAAAGATGTTAAGGCAACTTTTATTCTCTTAGTTTGTTACCTAATCATAGGCCTTCTAATACCTTGTAATGGATCAAGGTATGGATGTCTCGTTGTAGGTGAATTCTCAACTAAACATCCAACTTGTGCTCTTAGATTTGTCTCTTTCGGATTTGGTTGAGTTGTCCTGGCTGGATGGTTGATTGTTTTACCCTTGGTTCTCATATTTTCATCAAGCAACCTAAGGTTAGTTCTCCCAAGTGAAAGAAAAAGAAAACAAGCAAGTATGGCTACCTTGTGGAATGATTCATTTGATGAAGTTTCTTAATCACAGGGAGATCAAAGTGGATGGAAAATGCTTAAGCCTTACTTGAAAAGAAGGAGTAATAGAAATATATCTTTTGTTGTTATAGATCCTCATTGGTAATATTAAAGAGGCATTATGTCAAGCCATTGACATTAAAACCAAGTGCTTTTTAGGAGGCAATTGAAATGAATAAGTATCCTTTTTAGTTTGCTTAGGTCCTCTTTCATTTCCTTTAGTTAGGTTTGTGAGCATTGGTAAATGAGTATGTGATATATGAAATATTTGGTTGAGAAACTCTAATGATAATATGAGTTTAAATTTAGTAAAACATACTACAATGCCTATATGCATCATCTCTACATATGAAATGCATTCCATGATTAATCTTGTGGCTTTTAGCTTGGTTGGTTACATGTTGATCTTGAAATGCTTGCATCATTGTTCAAGATTTTAATGCAATAATTAATGTAGTTTTGATGAGATTAAGATGATGGCATGGCGTTCTTAGAATGAAAAGCTTGTTGGAAAAGGTTAGAATCGAAAAATGAGCCCAAGTGAAGGGAAAAAACAGTGATAATAGGCCACAAAACACTAAAAGGGTGCCCATGGGTCACGCTAGCCTCATGAATAGCACGATGTGTAGCCCCACAGTGTGCAGCTAGATGAGGTCATGCTAGCCGTTCAACCCTTGGTGCACAAGCAGCAAAACTCGCAACCTACAACACATGGCTACAAGAATGGTCACGTTGCCTTCCGCCCTTCTTTTTTTTTCATTTTTTTTTCAAATTTTTTCTTCTTTCTTTTCATCTTTCTCACCTTCTTCCGTCATCTCCCAAACTTTTTTCTACATTTTATGCATCCATATTCTTCACTATTTAACCATCAAAATCTAAAATTTATACCAAAATCTTGAATAACATCTACCATAACACCAACTTAGGGCTACAAGTTGTATAAACCCATATCTAATTTCTCTCTTTCTTGAACTATCCTAAAAAACTAACCCCATTTTTGCTCAAAATTAGCCAATCCTAGCCTTGAATCTTACTTAGCTTATCTAGGAAGAATACTTTTCAACTTATTGTAATCCAAATTAGTGCAAAATTAGGGCCAATTAGGATTGGATTCTATCCTAGGGTTCTTTCAAGTTTTCACTCGTATAATTGTTGCTTAAGGTATTATATATTTCAATTCACTCTATTATCATCTTTATCGATTAAAGAAAGTTTTACTCCCTTGTTTATTCCATTTCTTCAAATTTTGAATTTTTGCGCTTCATTGTTTATTTTTCTTAATTAGTAATAATTATGAATTATGTGCTAATTGACTTAATATATATGAAATGGGATTTATTTCTTAATTAGATTGTATTTGAACTTTACAAATGATTGTGGATGAATTTATACTAAAAATGAGCCTTGATCATTTGAATGAAACTAAGGAAATTATTGAAAAATGGGCACCATAAAGTGAAATTGTTGGGGCAAAACATTCACATCTAAGTGTTTTAAGATGTTGTCATGGCTTCATCTTAGTTCAACAGTAGCAAATGTGATCAAAATTTCATTTTGGATTGAATCTTTGAACTTTAGCAATTGTTTTGGTTCATTAAACTTGGATAGCAATGTTATAATTCAAGTGACACCCATATCCATAGGTTTGCTATTCCTATTCAACATTATGAGGAGCTAGCCTGCATCAATTAATTCCCAATAATTATCTTCAATAAAGAAAATATTTACTTTCAATAATGCACAATTTCATAATCTATTTAATTAAATTATAATGCAGATATTGTAAATCCAAACCTTGTAATTGTGAGTGGAATTGAATCCACATGATCACTCATTTTCTGTCTGATAGGGCATGTTGATTTGTTTTCACCAATTGATCTATTTTTGCACCCGATCAAACAGAGAACATCATAGATTCTTAGTTTAAAAAATAATAACTATACAGTACATGCCTAAGTGAAGGGCCTAATATACAAATTGTGAAATATTTAATTGCATGGCCTATACCTGTATTGCAAACAATGTCCTGGCGTAGGTTTCGATAATGAACCCTTCTCATGAGTTCCTTTAGTTCTAGTCCATAGCGGATCATGAGCAATCATTTCTCGAGGTTCTAAAGAAATGTTTCTTCCATTTGAGTTTCTTACAGGATCTGTATTTTTAGATATTTTCCTCATCCGTTCTATTAACTCGGTGATTATGGGTGTCAATTAATCATATCCTTCAACACATAGCGATGTTTATTGACACATCTCATTACACTTCATACTTTAAACTCCACACTAAGCAATTTTAGTTACAATCCTTGGAATTGTGCTAATACATCGGGGAAGAATATTATTCATGGCACTTCTAGTCCACTTATCTCAAAATAATGTTGTGGGAAGTGTTTTACACCTTCTACCTTCATAACTGCAAAAATGTGTGAGCAAAGCCAACCAATAGTTTTGACCGTAGACAAGAACATTTAAATTTCATAATATCTCCATGTTCATAAGTAATAGTCCAACTAAAATCAGGTTTTGCATATGAAAAAAAATTGTATACTTTCATTGACACTGTCTCTTCATGAATTGAACACACAAACAATGCCTCATTCTTGATTTCCTCACGAATAAGAAAAAAGACTCTTCTTATACATAAACGATCAACTTGAGATTCTAATTCTCGTAAATGCGTTGTGAGCACTGGGCTACTATTGCATGTAATAATGATTTCCATTGCCTCTGTATGTCTAAGCCATGCTCCTGTCGAATCAAATGACCGCACAAATTCATAAAGCCTTAATTTAGTGTTCAAATACTTTTTCAAAACTGCATGCATACCTTCACAATGCTGCATGGAGTTCATGTTACACCAAAAGTGTCCTCACAAATATGCGTCAGCCCATTTGGTGAGCTTGAAGTAAATATCTTGCACCGATGGATTGTCATGTACATTGGCTTCACCATTCAATTGCTCCCACAGCCCCTCAAAAGTCATCTTCAAGCAACCCATTTTCATACAGTTCGTAAAACCCTACCAGAAAGCCTTAGAGTGCACATTACAGTTGCATTCCTTTGAAAATGCCAACTACATAACCTGTGTCGGGCCTCTGGACAGATTGTCTCTATTGCCTTTCTCATTGAATTATCACCATCCGTTATTATAGACTCGGGTTCCCCCACCCCCCACCAATGGCTTCCAATAATGTCTCAAGGACCCAAATATACGTACAATCTATTTCATCCGCCAATAATGCACAACCAAATATAGTAGTCATGTAATAGTTATTTATGCTTGCTAAGATCACCAATGGCTTATGATATTCATTTGTGCAGTAAGTAGTATCAAATACCAAGACATCACCACGCATTTGTAGTCAATGATTGACCTTGAATCAATAAAGAACAATCTTTTTAACCTCCCTTCATCATCAACATCAAACTTAAAATAAAAGAGGGGATCGGAGTCTCTTTTTGCATACAAGTATGCAAACGCATTTACTGCGCCTCCATCACTAATCTCCTCTCTTCGATCAGCCTCTACATGATTGTACAAATTTTTAAATACAAATCCTACATTGTGGTAACCACCCAATTGATTAGCAAAATATTTCATGATGTCACTAGTGTACCAACCAACCTCTTGCATTCCACGAGTTTGTGCGACATCAACGTTTTTTACAGTGCGATGTGATGAAGAAATGGTATAAAAACTTGGCCTAACAAGTCATGATTATGATGCTTAACAACTTCTATAACTATGAATTTATCTAACTTTTTTTCATACCTCACTGTGAAAGCTACTAAACACCCAACTCTAGTTAAGGGCCTTGGTTTCCATATTATATTTTCCCTTTCGAGCCACTTACTTTTATGAAACCCTTCATTTGCACAAACCCACCTCCTCATTGATATGAATCCTGTATTTTTATTTTTTTTTTAGATCATCTCTTCAAATTCCAAATCCTAATAACTTTGCATACAAATTATAAGATGTTTCTGCATCACCTATTATGTCGAATTTCAAGTTCTTCACATCATCTTTAGTCAAATCGTCCTCCCATTCACACGAAAACACACATATGGAACATGTTATACTTACGATCTCACCGAGTGTTACGAATATAACATTCAAAATGAAATTCATACATACAAATGACTGAAAACATACAAAAATTATAACCTAAAGCAACCAAAATTGACTCCAAATTATTGGATGAGCAAAATGGTAACTATACTACTAACAAAAGTGTGTTAAGTTTGTATAGAGAAAAATGAACTTCATATATATCCCAAATTTCAGATTTTCCACATCCTAATACAATTTTCAGATTTTGAGAACCCCGTGTAATTTTTAGACTCTTAAATCTAGTCAAATCGGAAATGGCATTTAACTTGGCAGTAAATCTTCCACATAAAAGCCTAGCCAATGAGTGTAGTAGATTTCAATGATGCACAAAACTGCTTAGGAAACAGACGATGTTAAAATTATTAAATCGGTCACACGTGCATCTTAAATTAGCAGCCAATGCTTTGATATTGATGGAACTCCAAAATCACAAATAATGATCATTATTCCATTGGTACCCATTAATCTGACTCAGATAATAATAACTCGTACTCACCTTACTATAAATGCAGCTTCTTGAACAACATGCACCAAATAAGAGATGAGAAAAAAAATTTTCTCGTGGGCAAAAAGTAATTGATGGAAGGAACCCCAAATGCGTTGATATTGATGGATATAAGTGGACTACACTAGTCTACTTGTCCAGTGAAAGGAGACCACATAGACCACACAAATTCAAGGCTGGATCTATGAATACAGTGGTAGGATACTAATAAACATGAATACGGGAGTTGAGAACAGACTGCCATGCATCGGCAATTAGCAGCAAATCGGGAGTTGGGAACATGAATGCTGATATTAGTTGGGAACGGACTACACTTGTTCCCTATTTTTTTCTAATTGCAATTTTATCCACTAATATTTGAAAATTTATTCAATAAAATTGTTTAAATTTTTTACCCAATCAATTAAGTCCGAAATTTTTGGACGCAAACTCAAACAATTATGAGTGCCTTTATTTTTTGGGAGAATTATATATATTCTACATTTAGAAATTTTTATGCAATCTCAAATAAGTGAATATTTTGGAATAACCAATTTATAAAAATAATATATACCCCCTAAGGTTCGTTTTAATATAATATTAAATAAAATTTAATAATTTCTATTTTTTAAATTAATATTTTTATTTTATTATTCTTTTCTTCTCATGAAGAAAAATTTTATAATCTTAGTTTATGTCATAAACTAATAAACTGAAAAAGTAACAAGAATATAATATCAATACACATCTTTAGAATTTTTTAAAACTAAATAACAAAATAAATAAAATTTTAAATTTTTTTGGTTATTTCAACATCTTCAAAGTTGTAAAACTTATTTTCTAAATTTCTTATTGTACCTTCAATATTGGACTACCACTAATGTCCCTTTAAATCATTGAATAATTAAATTATTGTTTTATTATTTTTGCACCTATGTAAACTTTTAAAAAATAGTTATTTGTTTTAAATCTCATGCAGCCTTATTTTAGTTATTATAATTTGACGAAATAGTCATAAAATTAAGAATTATTTGGGTTATTAAAATTTGATGTAATTGTCGTAAAACTAACAATTACATTTATTAGACTGAGTTTAAATTGTTGGAATGGAAATGAAAAAAACAAGCATTCCCAAATATTGCAACAACTATTTACATGTTTTTGCTAAATATTGGATTGTAAAATTGTGTGGAAAATTGTCAACATTGTGTATAAATTTAGGTTATAAAAAATTGTTATTAAAAAATTTTTAACACTAATTTAATAAGATAACAGTAGGGAGGGATCTAATTTGTTAAATCTCATGGTCCACTATTTAATTACTACAAACCTCAAGGGTTTAATTTAATTTAGATATTATAGTTTAAAGGATAATTTTGAAATTTAAAATTATTTTAACCATGACTTGGGCAATCATCAATGGTAATTGTTAGAAGATACAATATTAATTATTTGACGATACAATGTGAATATTTACAAAGTATATGTTTAAATAATTATGGTATAATATTTTTTTTGCATTTGCATCTGTGCAAGTTTAGTTGTTCACCTACATATGTCCAAAATTGAATTTACGAATTAATTTAGTAATTGTCATGGTGATACAATTCATTTTTTTGGAGTGGTACAATGCTAAATATTTGAAGGTTCAATGTGAATACTTAAAAAATACAATCTTAATTATTGACGGTACAATGCATTTTTTGGTCACTTTGGAGCATGGTCACCAATCAAAGTTTTTTTATATTTGCATTTGTGCAGTCCTAATTATTCATTTACATGTGTGTACAACTTAATTTAGAAATTAATTGAACTCTTGTCATGGTGGTAGCATGTTAAATATTTCAAGGTACAATGTGAGTACTTGGAAAGTACAATCTTAATTAATGATAGTACAATGTATTATTTGGTTACTTTGGAGTGTGGTCACCAATCACAATTTATTGTTGTTTGTATTTGCACAAGTGTAATTCTTTATTTACATATGTCCAAAACTAAATTTACAAATTAAGTTATTAATGGTCATGTATTTCTCTGGTGGTACAACGTTAAGTATGTAAAAGTACAATATAAATATTTAGAAAGTACATTTTTCATTAATAATGGTACAATGCATTTTTCAATCGCTTTATAGTGCAATATCCAATGAAAATTTTCTAGAGTTTGTATTTGTGCAAGTGTAATTGTTGATCTACATATTTTCAAAAATGAATTTATGTATTAATTTATTAATTGTCATGGTGGTATGATTCATTTTGTTTAAGTGGTACAATGTTTAATATTTGATGGTACAGTGTGAATAATTATAAATTACAATCTTAATTATTGATGGTACATTGCATTTTCTAGTCAATTTGGAGTGCGGCCACAAATTTGAATTTATTGGCATTTAGTGTAATTGTTCTTGTACATACTCCCAAAACAGAATTTATGAATTATTTTATTATTTGTTGTGGTGGCACAATACATTTTTTTTTTCTAGTGGCACAATGTTAAATATTTCAAGGTACAATGTGAATACTTAAAAGTACAATCTTAATTAATGACAGTACAATGCATTTTTTGGTCACTTTAGAGTGTGGTGACTTAGCTAAATTTGTTGACATTTAGTGTAATTATTCATTTATATGCATCCAAATTTGAATTTACGAATTATTTTATTAATTATCATGGTGGTACGATACTTTTCTCTTTGTAGTACAATGTTAAATATTTCAAGATACAATGTGAATGCGTAAAAAGTACAATCTTAATTAATGACGATACAATGCAATATTTTTTTTATCAATTTGGAGTGTGGTCACTAATCATAATTTATTGGCGTTTAGTGTAATTGTTCAATTACATACATCCAAAATTAAATTTATTAATTATTTTATTCATTGTCGTGGTGGTATTTGTTTCTAGTGATACACTGTTAAATATTTCAAAGTACGATGCGAATATTTAAAAAGTACAATCTTAATTAATGATAGTACACTGCATTTTCTAGTCATTTTGGAGTGCGGCCACAGATCCGAATTTATTGGCGTTTAGTGTAATTGTTCTTTTACATATGCCCAAAACTAAATTTATGAATTATTTTATTATTTGTTGTGGTGGTATGATACATTTATTCTAGTGGTACAACGTTAAACATTTTAAAGTACAATCTGAATACTTTAAAAAGTATAATCATAATTAATGACGTACAATGCATTTCTCGGTCACTTTGGAGTGTGGTAACCAATCACAATTTGTTTCCATCTGTATTTGTGCAATTGTAATTGTTAATCTACATACGTCCAAAACTGAATTTAGGTATTAATTTATTAATTCTCGTGGTGGTACGATTCATTTATTTGGAGTGGTACAATGTTAAATATTTCAAAATACAATGTGAATACTTAAAAAGTACATTCTTAATTAATGACAGTACAATGTATTTTTCAATCACTTTGGAGTGCAGTCACCAATCCAAATTTATTGGTGTTTAGTGTCATTATTCATTTATATACGTCCAAACTTGAATTTACGAATTATTTTATTAATTGTCGTGATGGTACGATGCTTTTTTCTCTAGCGGTACAATGTTAAATATTTAAGGTACAATGTGAATACTTAAAAATACAATTTTAATTTGTGACGGTACAATGCATTTTCCGATCAATTTGGAGTGACGTCACCAATCAAAATTTATTGCCGTTTAGTGTAATTGTTCAATTACATACATCCAAAATTGAATTTATGAATTATTTTATTCATTAACGTGGTGGCACAATACTTTTTTTCTAGTGGTACAATTTTAAATATTTCAAAATACAATGTGAATACTTAAAAAGTACAATCTTAATTACTAATGGTACATTACATTTTCTGGTCAATTTGGAGTGCGGCCACAAATCCGAATTTATTAGCATTTAGTGTAATTGTTCTTTTACATACGCCCAAATTGAATTTACAAATTATTTTATTATTTGTCATGATAGTACGATACATTTTTTCTAGTGATACAATATTAAATATTTTAAGGAACAATATGAATACTTAAAAAGTACGATCTTAATTAATGATGGTACAATGCATTTCTCAATCACTTTGGAGTGCGATAACTGATCACAATTTATTGCCATCTGTATTTGTGCAAGTGTAATTGTTAATCTACATACGTCCAAAACTAAATTTATGTATGGATTTATTAATTCTTGTGGTGGTATGATTCATTTATTTGGAGTGGTACAATGTTAAATATTTCAAGATACAATATGAATACGTAAAAAGTAGGATTTTAATTAATGACAGTACAATGCATTTTTTGGTCACTTTGGAGTGCGGTCACCGATCCGAATTTATTGGCATTCAGTGTAATTATTCATTTATATATGTCCAAATTTGAATTTACAAATTATTTTATTAATTGTCATTGTGGTACGATACATTTTTTCTCTAGTAGTACAATGTTACATATTTCAAGGTACAATGTGAATACTTAAAAAGTACAACTTAATTTGTTATGGTACAATGTATTTTCCGATCAATTTGGGGTGTGGCTACCGATCAGATTTTATTGGTGTTTAGTGTAATTCTTCCTTTACATATGTTCAAAACTAAATTTACAAACTATTTTATTAATTGTCATGATAGTACGCTGAATTTTTCTCATGTAGTACAACGTCAAGTATTTGAAGGTACAATATGAGTATTTATAAAGTACATTATTTATTAATAATGGTACAATGCATCTTTCAATCTATTTGGAGAGCAATCTCTGATGAAAATTTTTTGTTGGTTGTATTTGTGCAAGCGTAATTGTTAATCTGCATAAATCCAAAACTGAATATTTGTGGTGGTACGAATCATTTTTCTCGAGTGATAAAATGTTAAATATTTGAAGGTACAATATGAATATTTAAAAAATATAATCTAAATTAATGATGATACAATGTATTTTCTGGCCAATTTGAAGTGAAAACAACAAAAAAATAGAGGAGATTCTAGTCTTTTTCAATTAATAATGGTACGATGAGTTTTTATAACGATTCACCAACTTTCGATTGTGTAATACAATAGCTGTCATAATGTTGTATTTTTTTTTTGTGTGTCAATTGTAATAATTACAATTAATTTTTCTACTCTTTTGATTAATTTTTTAATTAAATTCCTTTCATATTATAGGATTAACTTTACTTTCTATTAAATTTGTTTTAAAAAATAATTATTTAAATTTTTAGTCATTTAATCTAAAAAATTTAATTGGTAGTAAAATTAATTTATGTAATAAGAATTTGATAGGATTTAAATTGTTACCATTTAATATGAGCAAAATTATGATGTTAATACTTTATTTGGTATGCAATTGACTAATTTAAAGTGTTTTTGTACAGGGAGTGAAGTTGATAGTCTAAAGTGAAAAGATGGTATTTAATGAAGATTTAGAAGTTTTGGAGAAGCACTTTAGAAGCAAAACAAAAGACTATTTTGGATTGGTCGTGCCCACGCCTTAAAGGATGAAGTTTTGGAGAAGAAACTCAAAGAATGCACGTGACCACGTCTTAAGCTGAGACAAAGACCAATGGGCTGAATCTTCAAGATTGAATTTGTCTTTTGATTTAAATGTTTGTAATTCAAGTTAGTATGGATTGGATGATATTTGTTAGGGATAGATAGGATTAGATAGGATAGGATGGTTGGTTAGGACTTTAAAGTTAAAGAATTAGGAATTGTTGGAGGAGTTTTAGGAAGTCTTTAGGGAAGTTTGTTAGAAAATAAGCCTATAAATAGGAGGGTTAGTGAGCTTGGAAGACATAAGTCTTTCCTTTAATTCTTTGCAGAAATTTTTCTTCATCTTGTACTTCTTTTTCTCTTTAGAATAAATATTAGAATAGTTTTGCCATCATGAGTGGCTAATTTACTTTCATTCCGTTCCAAGGGGTGTTGATGCCAATATATTTAGTGAGGTTTTGTTCATAGTTTCATAATCTTTTGCATTCAAGTAATCATTATTTCTTGCATTATGTTTTTATGGATTTTTGAATGATAAATAAATTGACAACTTATTTGCATTCTTCTTTCTATAGCTATCTATTTGTTCTTGATCCGTAATTGTCCGGAACATTTAGTACAAGTAGCACTTAAATCTTTTTGCGTGTGTAAAGTGACAGTAATCATGCATTTATGATTTAAAGGGAAGTAATAATATAAAGATTTTCAATTGTAGCTATCTCAATTGTTGGTTTTTGTTTTAACTGTTTTCAATGATTTTAATGCTACTATCAAATGATATGGAACGTTATCGCCCCCAGTCATTTGTTAGTAAGGTTTGTTGTGAATGCTAGGTTCAAACAAATAAAATAGGAAAACACAAAATTTTGTCATGGCTATCCTGCGAAATTTTCGGTTAAATGCTTGAATGATAAAGTGTTTTTAGAATCCTATGATCTAGATATATTCGGTACAACTACATTTCCTTGGATCGGAGTTTGGTAAGATTGACTTATTTCTTTTACAAATTGCTAGTAATTTCTTTAATTTTCCTTTATTTATTGGCATTAACTTTCTTCTTTTATTTCTTCTCATATCAAGTGCTAAAACCCCCCTTCACACATAGCTCCTCGTGGGATCGAACTGGTCCACTACTACTACAAGTTAATTGTAGTTAGTTGAAGATCTGAAATAATTTTGGGGGCTTCGACAACCCGACCAGAATTCAAATAATTGGTTTTAATAAATATAGGTAAACTGCAATAGCAGGTAACCATTCATTAGAGGTTTGTTAGGTGTGACAATGTCTACCTCAATATATTAGGTGTCACTTCTCCATTGATTAAAACATGAAGGAACCATCTAGTCAAGAACAAAGACGGGACTATAGAATTTTCTTACATTTTAAAATTTTTTAATCTACCTTTTTCTTTCTTTTTGTTTTTTCAACACTTGTTCATCTTTGATATGGGATCTCATTAGTATCAAGACCTAAGAATTAAACATGTCTCTTTGCTAGTCCATTATCCTTTTTATGTGGTAACTTTTAAAGTAATTTTGTAAATTACTCCAAGATATGTAAGAATTTTCTATGTGGGCTTGTATTAATTAATGTTGTTTTAGACTTGGTTTAATTAAGTCAGATATAAATTTTTTTAATTAATCTAATGTGGGACTAACTTGTGTGGGTTGTAGTTGGCCTACCCTGTGATGAGAGGGCTAGGATTCAGCTATAAATATTAGTTAAGTTCCTTCTCTAACCTTAATTTTTTTGGAAACACTTTCTGCTCAAAAAGTTCATGAGCAAAAGAGACACTCATCAAAGCTAGTTTATTCAGAGGGAAAGAATTTAGCTAGGATCAATCCTATTTCCATATTCAGTTATGGATCAAAAGATTGGTAGATGATTCTTTGCTTTTATCTCTAAATTCTAATCATGTATATGTTTGATCTAATGGGTTTGTGCTATGTTGGCTAACATGTGGTATATGTCAAAACTTAGACATAGATCATGATTGGAATATTTTATACTCTATTTTCTTGTTTGACCCCATATACAAAATGATCTCGTTGAGACAAGTTCAACAGTGGCCGGCATGTGTGATTGAATTCAAAAAAAAAAAACAAAACAAAAAGAGGAGATGCATCAAGAATCACGGGTTGCCATGTCAGTCACGCAGCCGACCCGCGCATCAAGGGGCGCGGCCAAATAATTTTTTTCCTTTTTTTTCAAAACACTTTTTAGGGTGCATACAGGCGCGTCCAAAGCCCATTTTAAGCGGTTTTGGTGTCATTGGCTTCGTTTTTTCATTATCTACATTTCGACATATAATTTGCATATTTTCGATACCATTATACTTGTAAAAATTTGGATAGAATATGTTTTTTATACTTTTAGTATAAATTTAAATATTTTTCACTGGAATTTGATGGATTTTTAAGTATGTTTAGCATATCAATGTGCAAATATTCAGTTTAAATTTTTGTAGAACATGATTACATGCAATTAAATGATGTATTACCCTTTTCACTTATATAGTTTAAAATTGCATATAAAATTTTTATGTAAGAGATAAAGTTTAATATCTTTGGTATGAGAGAATTTCATAAATTCAATTGGGTAGTGACCACCAAAGTGGCACACTCACTTGGTTTTATGAAATATTGGTCTCATACTGTGATAGGATGTCTCCTTTTCTAATATCCAATCACACTCCCAAAGGAGGTGAATGGGTATTAGTTCGTGGGGGGATACATATACAACATGTGCTTGAGGAATGACTAATCATAGTGGTTCATATACCCAAAGATGGTGAATTCACGAGGTTGGAATCAGTCCTCATGGCCACTGTTCATGTACAAAATTTACAATTGTGTATCATGCATTCTGCCCAAAGGTAATTGTATGATGATACGTGTGACTTTTTGTAGAATGTATTTATACGGTTTATATTAAGTTGCATTGTTCTTACATATTTTATATTTTTCTTATTATCAGTTACCTTTTTTGTCAATGGCAACTTACTCATTATTGAAGATTTAACTAGTTCCAATTTTAAGAAATGGAAAGATGATATAATATTTGGAATGATTCTGGCAGATATGTCCAATTCCCTTTATAAGGACAAGCCTACAGATCTCACCGGTTCCAATTTTAAGAAATGGAAAGATGATATAATATTTGGAATGATTCTGGCAGATATGTCCGATTCCCTTCATAAGGACAAGCCTACAGATCTCACTGCAGAAAGTACCATTATCAAAAAAGAGAAATTTGCAGTTTGGGAAAAGAGCAATTGAGTTTGCTTACTGTCCATGCAGCAATCCATTCAGGATCATCTTAAGGGAAGATTGCCAATCAATTACACTGCTAAGCAAATGATGGAGCACCTGTTAGACATGTATCGAGTTTCATCCAATGCTCAGGTATGGGTCCTTTTGCAAACACTTTTCAACATGATGTATGATGGTACAAGTGAAGTTAGAGATTATGTCTTAAATATGGTAGATTTACAGAGTAAATTTGAGGCACTTAGGGGGCGCCTGGCTGGGGAAGGGGAATGGGAAAGGTAATGGAAATGATAGTAGTGGGGAATGATAGTGGGGTCAATCATTATAATTTTGCTGGTTGGTTTGTGTTGGGGAATTGGAATGATTACTAATAATGGTGGTTGATTTGTGTTGGGGAATAGAAATGATTATAAATTAATTGTAATAATTAATATTAATTAATTAGTTATTATTAGTTAATTATTTATTATAATAATTAATTAATTAATTAAATTAATCTTAAGTAATTATTTACTATTAATTGTAATAATTAATATTAGTAAATGAGATTAATTAATATTAATTATAATATTAAATTACAATATTAAGTAAATGAATGATTAATTAAATTAATCTTAATTAGTTAATTTATTATTACTTAATAATAATAAATTAATTTATATTAATTATATTAATTAATATTAATTACTTAATTAGTATTAGTTAATTAATCAGTATTAATTATAATAAATAATATGAATTAATTAATTAGTTTTAGTTAATTAATTAGTTAGAAATAATTAGTAATTAATTAATATTATCAATTAATTATACATTAATTATAATAATTACTATTTAATAAAAAGAGATTAATTAATTTATTTATTTATAATATTAAGTAAATGAATGATTAATTAAATTAATCTTGATTAAATAATTTATTATTACTTTTAATAATAATAAGTTAATAATAAATTAATATTTATTAATTATAATAATTAATTAATAATTAATTAATTAGTATTAATTAATTATTAATTAATTAGTATTAATTAATTATTAAATTAATTAAAAAATGATTAGCATTCCTTACCTTCCATACCCCCCAATATTGGGGGGTATGAGGATTACCCTATATGGGGTAATCAAAAGTGAGAAAAAGTGGACCATCCCATTCCATGCCCTTGAACCAAGCAGTAGAAATGGAATCAAACCCATATATCCTCTAATCAAACCCATGCTCCAAGCACCCCCTTAAGATAACTATTCCTACTACTGTGATTGTCCATCAGGCTCTCAATACCTTTCCACCTGATTTCCGGATTATAAAGACAAATTACAATTCCCACAATGAGACCTGGTTCATAAGTGATCTCATATCCAGGCTGGTGATAGAGAAAGGGAAATTGAGAGATGAAAAGGGACATTAGGCCATGTATGTTTCTAGTGCTGGTGATAAGAGGGGTAAAAAGCCCAAAACTTCTACTCATAAAGGTACTCTTGAGACCACCGACAGGACTCAAAAGACAGGTCCAAAGAAAGAATCTTTTAAGAAATTTGATTGTTGCTTCTTCTGCAAAAAGAAAAGTCATGTAAAGAAAATTGTGACAAATACAAGGCTTGGTTAGCCAAGCATAAGACTACAGGTAATGATTCTTTAGATTTAGTTTGTGAATTTAGTCTATCTGAAGCCCCATTCAATTCCTGATGATTAGATAGTGGTGCAACTAATCATGTTACGTTGACCATATAGGGGTTCATAAACTAGAGGAATCCAAATTAGGATGAATCAAGACTGATAGTGGAGATAGAGGGTTAGTCTTAAAATCCTAAGGCGATTTTGAGGTGTGTGTGAGCGATCTTCACTATTTTGTGTGTTGACTGGCTTTAGTGACGTCCTTTACTTCCAGGGTAAGGTTCCTTGCCCATTGGGCAAAGGAGAACTTTTTTTTCTTTCACAAGATATTTTCTTTGCTTTGTGAAATGGCGTCGGGCAGTTCAGGGTGCTGGGAGCAAGACCTGGATTCTTTGCTGCAGCAGCTACAGCTTTCTTCTACGGAGGTGAGCGGGGTGAAGTTGGAGGTGGATAATTTGCGGGAGAATAAGAAAGAGGGTGAGAGGAGTCTGTTGGGGAAGGCCTTTGGTGAGAAAAGAGTTTCTTTTCTTGGGTTGAAGCATACTTTTCAGGCGTTATGGCCAATTCATCGGCCGTTTGTGGTGCGTGAGTTGGGTGTCAACTTCTTTCAATTTATTTTTCACAGCAAGGAGGATAGGAGTAGGGTCTTGCCTAGTCGTGGCTGGACTTATGAAAACCAGTTCTTGGTTTTACGTGAGTGGGGGGGGGAGAATGTGCAGAGTCAGGATGTGGAGTTCTCTCGGCAACAAATTTGGGTCCAAATGTGGAATTTACCTGCGTTTGGGATTACTACTGCCACGGCTCTGCAAATTGGAAGTGTTTTTCCAGTTGCCCATGAAGTGATGCTCCCTGAAGGTGGCAGTAGCCATGGGCCCTACATTTGTGCGTTAGTTACCATTGATTTGGAGCTTCCGCTTTTACGTGGGATGATGGTGCATTTGCATAACCAATCGAAGTGGGTGCTATTTCAGTATGAGTTTCTTCCCCAATTTTGTATGTATTGTGGGAGAATTGAACACGTGGAGAGATGGTGTAACCATAGGAGTGAGGACAAGCAAAGATAGCAGTTATGGGAAGGACAATTTGGGATTTGGCTTCAGGCGGGGGTAGGATTTTCTAGAAAAAACCATATGGGCAAGTTGGAGATCCGGAAGTCAGGCTTTGTGGAGATGTCTCACGAGGTTCTTTCGGTTGATCCTATGGCTCTTGATTCTGTTTCAGATGGTGTGTTCAAAACAGGAGAGAGAATGCAGCCTTTGCTATCTCATGAGATATTGAAAAAAAAATTCTATGTTTCCTATTGGGTTTTCAGTTTTGGGATTAGAGGGTGGGTTGTCTATAGGAGATTCTGATAGTGTGGCTGCTGCTACTATGAAAGTTGATGGTTTGTCAGTTCACTCTGAAGTGCAGCGGGAGCGGTCTTTCTTTTTATCTTCTGCTGAGGATGCGGCTGCTTCTCCAAATGTGGGGCTTGCTGGAGGTATTTCTTTGCCTCTTGTGGGTTTACCTTCTGGTTTAGGGTCGCCTTCTAGTTTCGTTTCTGCATGCTTGGTTGCTGCTTCTCCGAAAGTTGTTATTTTGTCGTTAATTTCAGAAGAGGAGCGGAGACATGCTGTTTGTTATGCGGGTGGTTCTAGTCCAGTTCCAGTTGCGGATGATGATTTGCGATATACAGATGTCTCTAGTCCAGCCCTAGCAAGTGTTGAATCTGTGGACTTGGGAGTTGATTCTATTATGGCTGCACCAAACTCCAACGTGGCAGTACGAGTCAATAAAGGTAAGGCGGTTCTTCCGGTTTCCAAGTAGAGAAGAACAAGCAGGAGGTTGTTTTCTGATGTTGGAATGGTTCAGCAGTCAAGTTCAATGGGGCTCACAATAGGTGAGAAAAGAGATGGGCTGATGATGGGTGAGGATTTAAGTTCTTCAGAGGCTCATGAGCCGAAGAGAGTTAAAGGGGGTGACGATACTCAAGTTGAGGTTCACGAGACCAATCCTCAAAGGTCCCAACCAATCCAATGAAGCTAGGGGTGTGGAATTGTCGAGGCTTGAGTGCCGCCTTTACAATTTCCCAGTTGAAAGAGACAATTGTCTCTCAGCATCCAGATGTGGTATTTCTCTCGAAAACTAAACAACAATCAGAGTATGTGGAGAAGGTTTGTTGAAAGTTGAAGTTTGAAGGGCGGTGACATATTGTTGATCCGGAAGGAACTAGAGGTGGTTTGCTTGTTTGTTGCCAACCTCACGTGCTTGTTTTGCGTGTGGTAAGTTCTACTTTTTGTATTCAGCTGCAATATCAACTTGAGGGGGATCAAAGGACTTGGTGGGTTATTTTTGTTTATGCGAGCACCGATAGTGTGATGAGGGAGCAACAATGGCTTTATTTGTTGAATGAGAAACCTAATTGGGGTGACTGGTGGGTGATAGGAGGGGATCTTAATGATATTAGGTTTCCTTATGAGAAGAGGGAGGGGGAGAGGGGGGAGAGTAAGATCGGATCATAGCTGTCTTCCATTTCAACGGTTTGTATAGCGAATGGGGATGGTGGATATTGGTTATGTGGGTCGGCCTTTTACTTGGAGCAATAATAGAGTGGGGGCGGAGTTTGTGGAGGAATGGTTAGATCGGTTTTTTGGGGCGCCTAATTGGAATTTGATGTTTCCAAGGGCTCAGGTGGTGCATTTGGAACAATTAGCTTCGAATCATTCTTTCCTTTTATTGGATATGGATCCTCATCAATAGTGTCTCCGACCGAGGTTTGTGTTTGATAAAAGGTGGATTAAGAGGGATGATATGACACAAACTATTGTGACAGCGTGGAGTAAAGTTAAGTGGGGGACAAAGCAATATGTTCTCAGCTCTAAGATTGCTCAATGTAGGGTGGATTTATTAAAGGGCAGCTTTAAGTCAAACCAGAATTCCGCTAGAAGGATCAAGTGTCTTAAAGCTCAATTGGAGGTTCTAAGGAGGGAGGGAGGTGAGAGGGATTGGCGACAATGGCATCGTTTGAAGAATCTCTTACGTCAGGCTTATTTGGAGGAAGAAATTTATTGGCAGCAAAAATTTAGGAATCAATGGTTGAGGGAAGGGGATCGAAATTTCAAATTTTTTCATGCCACGGCGATTCAAAGAAGGAAGAGGAATCAGATTGTTAGTTTGACTAATACGGAGGGGCAAGCCTGTGTGACGAAAGAAGCTATTCAGGAGGCAGTGGTGGGGTATTATGATAAGTTATATGCTTCTTGTCATCCGATACATGATCCAAGGTTGCTTTATGGTTTTCCTACCTCTGTCACACTAGCCATGAACCAAATAATGATGAGGCCAGTGGAGGAGGTTGAAATTAAAAAGGCCCTGTTCCAGATGAATCCTAATACTGCTCCTGGTCTGGATGGTATGTCACCTCTGTTCTTTCAAACTTATTGGCATCATGTGACAGGTGATATTATTAATGCGGTTCAAGAGTTTTTTCAATGTAAGCAAATGCTTAGGAAGCTTAATCATACGTTGATTACATTGATCCCTAAGGTTGCCTCACTTGTGTGTGTGTCGTAATTTAGGCCGATCAGTTTGTGTAATGTGGTATATAAGATTATTTCGAAGATACTTGCTAATCGTATCAAGGGTTGTCTAGATAAGTGTATTAGTCCTAATCAATCTGCGTTTATTCCTGGCCGACAAATACTTGATAATGTTATTGTTGCGCATGAGAGCATTCATACATTGAATTCTTTGAGGAAAGGGAGGAAGGTGTACATGGCATTTAAATTAAATATGGCTAAAGCTTATGATAGGGTGGAATGGCGGTTCTTAGAAAAGGTGATGACAAAAATGGGATTTGCTTGGGGTGTGGTTCAGTGGATTAGGGAATGTTTGTCTACAAGCAATTTGTCCATTAATATTAATGAAGAGGCATGTGGGTATATTAGGCCTACTCGGGGCATTCGGCAGGGAGATCCCATTTCCCCTTATCTGTTCTTGATCATTTCTGAAGTTTTATCATATTTCATTACTAAATCATGTGCCAGAAGAGAGTATAAAGGTCATGTGGAATGGACCTCTTCTTACTCATTTGTTTTTTACCGATGATTCATTGTTATTTTGTGAGGCAAATGCAGATCAAGCTCATATTGTGCACCAGATTCTTCAATCTTATAGTCAATGTTCGGGTCAAGCTATGAATTTGGATAAATCATCAGTATTTTTTAGTCCTAACATATCCAGGGAGGCTAGGAGTCAGATTTGCCAAGTTATGGGAGGTGTGAAAAAGCAATCAAATGCGCGGTACTTGGGGTTGCCTATGAGGATTGGTCGGTCGAAAAGGAAGGTCTTTCAGTTTATTATTGACAAAGTGCAGCATCAAATTCAGAATTGGAAGTCTCAGTTCTTGAGTTTAGCAGGAAAGGAGGTTCTTATTCGGGCAGTGGTTAATGCTTTGCCTACATATGTCATAGGATGTTTTAAACTTCCCAAGGGAGTGTGTCAAGAAATGTGTCGTCTGACGGTGAATTTTTGGTGGGGTGCTTATCGAGATGAAAGGCAAAAAATGCATTGGAAGAAATGGCAGGACCTTACTAAAGCAAAGGAAGGGGGGGTTTGGGATTTCAAGAGATTCAAAGTTTTAATGATGCTTTACTGGCGAAACAATTGACGTGAGTTATTCAGCATCCTAAGTTATTGATGAGCAAGGTCATGAAAGTAAAATATTTTCCACACACAGATGTGTTGTTGGTTACTGAGAAACAAAATGCTTCATGGCTTTGGAAGGGTTGGATGGGGGCAAGGTATATTCTCCGAGGGGAATCCATTGAGGGTATCCAGGATTATTCAGTGAAGGCGGTGTATAAGAAGTTGCAGCGGCATCAACAACTGGCTGATCAAGTCCCTGAGTCAAGTAGTTCGCGAGTAAGAAGGCATCGTATGTGGACAGCTACTTGGAAGCTAAAGGTCACAAGGAAGGTAAAACAGTTTGTATGGCGGTGTTGTCATAATATTTTGCCACTACATGATACGTTACATCAAAGGAGGATACCAGTTGAGCCTACTTGTTCAATGTGTGGCATCGCGCCTGAAACTATAGAACACCTCATGTTTAATTGTTCTAGAGTGCAACAGATTTGGAAGCTGGCTCATGTGGATTGGGTTAGGGTTTTGCCTCCAGATAATTTTCAGCACTGGTGGCAACATCTTTGTTCTCGAATGCAGGAGAATGGCTGGGTGGAACGAATACAATTCATAGTGTATCTTATGTGGATGATATGGAAGAGCCAGAACATGTGGGTGTTCCAGAGAGAATGGATGCCAGAAAAGGAGGTCGTTGAGTTGACAAGACATGCTTGGGTGGAGTTTTCTCAGGCGCAAGTGGTAGTCTTGCTATGTTTTTTGGTTTTGTGTATAGTTTCTTGTTATTGATGTTTGGTTTGATGTTTTGGGTGGGAGTTCTTGTTCTTGAGCTGGTTTCTGCTGTTTCAAAACTAGGGTTAGCTTCGAGTACAAAGGACATGCTACCGAAACTTTTTCAGGGGTAGGTTTCGTTAGCTAGGATCATGGGAAAGATCAATGGCTAATGTCTTTATCGCTGGAGGAACACGTTATGGAGGAAATAGATACCCTCCTAGGAAGGATTCCTTTCACTCTTAGTTGGGTTTTTATTTCTTTTATGGTGTATTTTTGTGGGATAGTGGGTTGCATTCTGACATGTTGTCATTTTGTCTTAGCCAACACTAGAGTTAGGAAGAGTCCGATTTTGGGGGACATTAGATTGTAAATGTTCATTGCTATAAAGTGAATACAATTATCGACTGTTTGTTAAAAAAAAAAAAGACTGATAGTGGAAAACGACGAAAATGTTGACGTCGAGTTTGTGGGAGTTGTTATCTTAATATTAGATTTTGGCTATAATTTAATGTTAAGCAACACTTTATATGCACATTCCTTTAGAAAGAATTTAATTTCTATTTCATGCTTGGACCAATGTGGCTATTCTTTTGAAATAAAGAACAATATGATTTGTATGTTTTTTAATTCAAATAAAGTTGGTAGTTGCATTATGTCTTATGAGTTTGTATAGATTGTGTTTATCTCCCAATCATATATACATTACTTGTACGGATGAAAACGTTGTTTCCAAAAGACCTCTACCTAAGGAATAGTCTTATACATTGTAGCATAAAAGACTAGGCCACATCTCTAAGGAAAGAGTAGAAAGATTGATAAATGTTGACATCCTACCTACTCTTAAAAGTGACCTAGATAATTGTGTAGACTGTTGTCGGGGTAAGATGACTAAAATTAAGAGGAAGACAGCTGTCAGGACTTTTGATCTCTTAGAGATCATTCATATTGAGATTAGTAGTCCATATTTAGTGACTTTGTGTAAAAAAATTTATTTTATCACTTTTATTAATGACTATTCCCGATATGGATATTTGTATGTGATTAAGGATAAGTCTGAGTCTCTAGACAAATTCAAGATATTTTGGACTCAAGTCGAGAAATAGTTGGGAAAATTTTTTTCAAAATCGTCAAGTTTGATAGGGGTGAATAATATTATGGTAGGCATGGTGATGCTAGACAACTTAAAGAACCATTTGCCAAACACTTAAAGGATTATAGAATTATAGCTCAATTTACCATGCTTGGCAGTTCTGAGCAAAATTGTGTGGTCAAAAGGTGAAATCGCACCCTTATGGACATGATAAGGAGTATGGTAAGTAGGAGTAACTTGCCTGAGTTTTTATGAGAAAAAGCCTTAAAAACGGCTCTCTACATTCTGAATAGAGTCTCTACCAAAGCTTTTCCATCAACACCTTTTGAGTTATGGATGAGACGTAAACCTAGTTTAAACCATCTCAGGGTTTGGGGGTGTCCTGCAAAGGTAAGATTGTATAATTCAACATTAAGTAAGTTAGAATCCAGAACAACTAGGTGTTATTTTATATCCTATCTAGATCATTCAAAGGGATACAAGTTTTATAACCCAAATGGAGGCACAAGAATTGTAGAATTACAAACAGCTAAGTTCTTGGAGTTAGATGTGGCCGAAGAGAATACTTGTTCATAGACCATCAAGGATGATAGTGTGCTGGAGACTATGGCATCAGATTCTTTACCTGTAAGACTATTGTGGAGCCTAAAGCACCATATGCAGTTATAGAGCCTTTTATATAACAATATGATTCAGTGGGAGTTGAGGGTAATGTCATTGAGCCTGTGCCTAATGACACTTCTCAACCTCATCAAGTAGAGAATGAGACTGTGATAGCTCCACTCAGGAAGTCTACTAGGGAGAGACGGTTTGCTATACTACCAGACTACATGGTCTATTTTGGAGAGCATGATTATAACATTGACTGTGTAATAGATCCAGTGACTTATACAGAGGTTGTTTCTTGTCCTCAACCAAATTTGTGGATGGATACAATGAAGGATGAGATGCAATTTATGAAAAATAACAATGTCTAAGAGCTTGTTAAGTTACCTAAGGGATGCAAGCCCATTAGCTTGCCAGTCAGATTGGTAACCAAGAGATTCACTCAGAGAAACTATAAAGCTACTTTTTCTCCAATCTCTTCTAGGGATTCTTTCAGAGTGATCATGACATTAGTAACTTATTTGGATTTGAAGCTACACCAAATGGATGTTAAAAAAAGCTTTTCTAAATGGAGACCTTGATGAGGATGTCTATATGGTTCAACCCGAAGTCTTTGTAACTGATGATTCAAGAGAGTTTGTGTGCAGATTTAAAAAGTCTATCTATGGAGTTAAACAGACTTCTAGACAATGGTAATTAAAGTTTCATAGAGTTATAACATCATCTAGTTTTGTTGAAAATAAGATAGATCAGTGTGTATATAACAAGGTTAGTGGAGAAATGTCATTCTTCTCATATTCTATGTTGATGATATTTTGCTTGCCAATAATAATCTTAGCTTGTTGCATGAGACAAAGCAAATGTTGTCACATAGTTTTGATATGAAAGACCTTAGTGAGGCGTCATTTGTCCTCAATATAGAGATCTATAGGGATTGTTCTCGCCGCGTATTGGATTTATTTCAGAGGGCTTATTCAGACCGTGTTTTGGGACGATTCAGTATGCATGAATGCAAGCCGGAATTACTCTTATCATCAAGGGTGATAAATTGAATAAGTCCCAGTGCCCTCAAACAAATGTTGAGAAAGCAAAATGAAAGACGTACCTTATGCTAGTGCACTTGGGAGTATTATATATGGTCAAGTATGTACTAGACCAAACATTGCTTTTACAACTAGTCTTCTAGGTAGATATCAGGCAAACACAGGACATGATCATTAGGTAGCTGCCAAAAAAAATTTTAGGTACTTAAAGAGGACAAAAAACTACATGATGACATATAGACATGCTCAGGACCTTGAGCTAGTAAGGTATATGGATGCAAACTTTGTTGGCTGTGAGGATGACAAGAAATCAACATTCGGTTATGTCTTCAAATTGGCAGAAGGTGTAGTATCTTGGAAAAGTGAGAAACAAAAGACAATTTCGTCTTTCACCATGCAGGCGGAGTTGATAACATGCTTTACAGTTGCTACTCAAGCTGTTTGGCTTCATAATCTCATAAAAGAGTTAGTTGTATTTGATTTTATGGATAGACCCATACAATTGTATTGTGACAATAATTCAACATTATTATTCATTAATACTCATAAAGGTTTCAAGGGGTCCAAACATATGGAGATCAAATTCTTGACCATCAAAGAAATAGTACAGAATTGTGACATAGCAGTAGAGCATATTTTCACAGATGATATGGTCGCAAATTCACTAACAAAAGTACTTTGCCCGTGTGTGTTAGAAAGGCATGTAGAAGGTATGGGCTTAATTGCATCATTAAATGCTATAGTTTAGTGGGAGTTGAATGTTATTTATGTTCAATAAAGATTTCATCTGTTTTTTGTTGCGTTCAATGACATTTTTAATATGTGTATTGGCATTTTAATTCAATAAAGTTTGATGAATTTTTCCTATTATATGCTGAATACATATATAAACATAAAGTGCAAGTTTTAAGGCATTGTGTAAACCTTAAGCACAAACTAAAAGAGCATACAGTTATTAGTTTGGGACATATGTCTTATACACATAAAACTTAGTTAACAATAAAGATAAGACATATACAAGTTCATTGGAACTATAAAGTCATTCTCTAGTGGCACATAAAGACTTTGTGGCACTAAAGGAGAGAGAATAGGAATTGATAAAAGGGATAACACATAAAGTTTGACTCTACATGAGATATTATCTAGTTTGCCAGACTACCACATTGAGTCCATATCAGTAGAGTTAATAGCATTTGCGATCATGGATGGCTCTGTGTAATTACATACAGTTATTGCCATGGTTTAGTGTTGAAGGCTCTATAGGATATGATTGACAATTAAAAGTAATCTCTAAACCAGTGTAAAGGTGCACACATTAAAGTATAGCTTTAATTAATATTCGCCTAAAGAGGAGAATGTAAGATTTTTCTATGTGGACTTATATTAATTAATGTTGTTTTAGGCTTGGTTTAATTAAGTCATATATAAAGTCTTTTAATTAGTCTAATGTATGACTGGCTTGTGTGGGCTGTAGTTGGTCTGGCCCGTGATGAGAGAGTTAGGGTTTAACTATAAATATTAGCTAAATTCCCTCCTTTAACTCTAATTTTTTTGTGAAACACTTTTTGCTCATAAAGTTCACGAGCGAGAGAGGCACTTATCAAAGCCAGTTTATTCAAGGGGGAAGAATTTAGCCAGGATCAATCCTATTTCCGCATTCAGTTATGGATCAAAAGATTGGTACACAATTCTTTGCTTCTATCTCTAAATTTTAATCATGTATATGTTTGATCTATTGGGTTTGTACGGTGTTGGCTTACAAGATATACTATATTTCTAAAATTTAATACACTTTTTCCTTACCTAAGTTGCCTTTAAATTAATTTTAGATCATGTGTTTTACTATTATGCTTAAATATCAATTTAGACCCTTAATGTGTTATACTTTAAATAGTTATTTACTAATTATTTTGAACAATAATATTATCTATTTTTTTTTTTGGGTCAAAGAAGTGTAAGCATTGCCTTTCTTATTAAGAGTAACTATTCAAATTTGAATATTTATTCCTTTGTCTACATTAGAGATTTCATGAAAATTCAAATTAAATAGTAAGTTTACTCACTTATTAAGCATGAACTTTTTCTACTAACATATAATACATATTTTCTCACAATTCAAAAATGTCGTTTCATTAATGGAACACGATTAGTACACAATAAGTGACAAATATGATCTAAACTCCATTATAAGGGGTCAATGGTTCTAACCATGTTACGAAGTTAATCTAGAGAAAGCGTTCAGATTAGTTGAGATTACAATTTTTGTTCTCAAAGGTTACAATGCAAATAAGGGCAACAATTATGATTTCTACGAGATTATGACTGTAATTTCCACACATGAGATTTCTGTGAGGTTCTACCTTTTGATGTTTGAGGTCAAGAATCTTGAAGTAGTGGTAGCTCATGAGGTGTTGAAGAAGACCTTTCTAACCAAGATTGCAAATTGTGGCTTCAATTCATCAATGCTGTAATTAGTTTAGTTACCTATCCAAATTGTTAGTTGAAGGTGAAGATCATATTAAAGGATGTAGAATTTATAAATTGAGGTAGAAAACTTTTCAATGAAAATTATATCCTTTTTTTCGCTAAAATTCTTTCTTTTCTTCTATGTCGACATTTCCTCTTCTTCCTATATTTTTTTTTCTGATAATTGGTATCTCAGAGCAATCAATCCTCACCCAAATTCTCTCCCTTCTCAATCATTATTGAATTCTTGTAAGAAATTATAAAAGTAGAAAGAATTTGTGGAATAATTGCTATGTATTATTATAACACTATACAAGGTTGAGCATACATTTATAGACAGTCTTATGCTAAATAAATAATGACTAAATATACAAAGAGATAATACAGAGAATATACAGGAATTATCTTAGGTGATATATGTTGAACAGATTTGAATAATCCTTAACACTTCCCCTCAAGCTAAGGATTTGTATAAGTCAAATACTCCAAACTTGGAAAGAAGATGCCAATGCTGCTTGCTGTTTAGTGCTTTAGTTAACAAATTTGCTGGTTGCTCCTTGGTGGATATGTGACGTGTTGCAATGATGCCTTGTTGGAGTTTTTCTCTTACATAATGGCATTCAACTTCAATGTGTTTGGTACGTTCATGAAAAATCAGATTTGCCGCTATTTTCTCTACAACTTCATTGTCACAGTAAAGTAAAGCAGGTTGTCTCATATGAAAATCAAAATCTTTAAGAAGTCCCATTATCCACACTATTTCGGTAGTTGTAACTTGCATAGCTCAATATTCTGCCTTGGTTGACGATAGAGATACAGTGGGCTGCCTTTTCGAACGCCAAGATATTAAAAATCTCTAAGCATGATGCAAAACCTGGTGGTGGATCTCCTTGTCATTGGGTATGTACTATAATTTGAATCACAGAAAGCTCGTAATTCAAACTTTGAGGATGACGGGAACATAAGACCAAGACCTGGGCAACTCTTCAGATACTTGATCACTTTTAAGGCTACTTCCATATGAGATTGCTTCGGATTGTGCATGAACTGGCTAAGAAGCTGAACTGAAAAAGTGATGTCAAGTCTAGTGAGATTCAAGTAGATGAGTCTGCCAACTAATCTCTAATATATTCTGCTCCATAGGAATAACTGAAGGCTTAGAACCTGCCAATTCAGCTTCAGATATCAGCTCTAATATGTACTTGTGCTGACTTAATGAAATACCATCGCGAGATCGAGCAATCTCAAGGCCAAGGAAAATTTTTGACTAGCCAAGATCTTTTATGAAAAATGTGGCATGGAGGTATTGTTTGAGGTCAGCTATTCCATCTGGATTGTTGCCTATAATTAATATGTCGTCAACATAAATAAGTAATGCAACAAAATATATACCCCACATTTTGGTAAATAATGAATAATCATGGCGAGATTGATGAAAACCATGCTGGAGGAGGGCACCAATAAATTTGGCATTCCATTGACAGGATATTTTCTTCAACTCATATAAGGATTTCCGCAGTCGACATACTAATAGCTCCCCCTGAGTGTGAAATCCGGGGGTTAGCTCCATGTATACTTCCTGGGAAAGATCACCATGGAGAAAAGAATTTTGAACATCCATCTGGAAAATAGGCCAATCATGAACAGCAGCGATGGTGAGAAAATGGCGAACGGTAACATGCTTAGTAATAGGAGAAAAAGTATCCTAATAATCAATGCATTCTCTTTTATTGAAACCTTTAGCCACGAGGCAGGCCTTGTATCGCTCAAGAGAACCATCAGCATTATATTTCGCCTTGTAAACCGATTTGCATCTGATTGGATGACGACCAGGAGGCAACGGAACCACATCCCAAGTATTGTTAGCTTGAAGAGCATTAAGTTCATTTTCCATGGCAGCCACCCAATTGGGATTGGTGACAGCATCCTGAAAGGTGATAAGTTCCTAGATGGCGGATATAGAAGCAATGAAGTGCTGGTAGTGAGGTTGACAATTGGCCATTGATAAGTAATCGGAGATAGGATAGAGGGAGGCACAAGATGCTGAGGGTAAGGTAGGACAAACATAATTAGGACTCCAGATGGGAAGTCGAGTGACACGGCTGGAGCGGCGTAGAGATGTTTCTACGATAGGATCTTGTGTGATCGAGGGAATTAGAGGTTGATCATTTGGAGATAGAATAGTATGATCAGCCGATGATGTAGAGGTGATGGACACATCTTAAGAAGGCGGAAGATCCTCAGGGAGGATGACGAAAGAGAAGTCTCGTCGGACCATACAACTGGATGTGTCGAAATGGGCAAAGTGGTGGGTGATTGTGTTGAAGAAGTGAAGAGAAAAGGGAAAACATTTTCCTGAAAGATCACATCACAACTAACAGAGAATTTTCCAGAAGAGGGGACATACAGGCGATAACCCTTCTGAGAATCAGGGTAACCCATAAAAATGCATGGAGTAGCATGTGGACTAAATTTGTTACGTGCCCCTAAGGTCAACAACAACCAAAAACACGAAGGTGTTCAAGGATGGGTGGTTTGCCAAACAGTATTTGAAATGAACTCAAACAATGAATAGATGAAGAAGGTAAGTGGTTAATAATATATGTCGCAGTGAGGATGCATTCACCCTAAATTGGGGCAGGATGTGAGCTTGAAACATTAAGGCCTGTGCAAAGTCTAATAAATGATAGTGTTTACGCTCAACAACTCCATTTTGTTGAGGAGTATGAACGCAGGAGATCTCATGAATAATGCCTTGACTAGCAAGGAAGGAGCGACACTCTCCAGAGAAGAATTTGGTCCCATTGTCAAAGCGAATGTGTCGGACAAGTGAGCCAAATTGAGTAAACACCATAGAAATGAAGTGTTGAATTTTGGAAAAAACTTGTGATTTTGAGTGTAAAAGGAATATTCATGTAGCACGAGAAAAGTCATCAACAATGGTAAGGAAATATCATGCACCATCATGAGTGGGAGTTTGATAGGGGGCCCCAGATATCCATATGGACTAATTCAAAAGTGGATGTGGTAGCAGTGATTCGTGTTGGAAAAGCACTATGAGTTTGTTTGGCTAAAGCGCAAATGGGACAAGAAAATGATGGAGGACGCAAAATTGATTTTCCATGAGCATGATAAGTTCTTAGGGAGGAATGACTAAGATGGCGATGCCAAATATCATAATTAATTTTATTGATAAAAATGGAATTACAATGGGAAAAAAAATTGAGGAATACCTGCAGTATTCTTTATGGAATTTAAATAACTTTGAAAAACAAAATAAAATGAAGTGAGAATGAAAGAACATAAAAAGTACAACCCCCAATTGGCCCTGCCGAGCCCGATCAGATCCCTAGTCATACGGTGCTAAAAAACACAAAAGTCATCGAAAAATATGGCCACACAATTATTATCACGAGTGAGTTTGCGTATGGATAATAAATTGTGTTTAAAAAATGGTGCATAAAGAACATGTGTGAGGTGCAATTTAGGATAGGGTCGAGAATGGCCAATATGGGTCACAGAACTAGTAGAATGATCAGGCAAAGTGATGGAGATAGGTGCAATACAGGGAAAAAATGAATCTAAAAGAGGTAAATTGCATGTGATGTGGTCGCTGGCACCTGAGTCAATAATCCAAACAGATGAAAAAGATTTATAAGGTGCAGTGGTACCTGAGAAGTTGGCCGTGGAATCAAAAGACCCTATTTGATTGAAGAGATTGACAAGTTTTTGCAGTTGATCCACTGTGAGATGAAGTTCAGAGGAACCGCCATAAACATTGCTTGGACTAGGGGTTGCAGAGCCCAAGAGACCTACACTGGAATATGCAGATGGATTAGTAATATAATTAGGCCCACCATATGAGTCCAAGGGTTGAGGACTATATCCAAAAGTGGTATGAAGAGGCCCAAATCCAGGAGGAGGAAGAGGTTGGCCATGAGTGGCAACATTATGGGCCAAAGGCCAAGAATTAGTATTCTTTTTACGTGGGCAATTGCATTGTTTGGGCTTCCAATTAGGTGGATAGCCCACAAGAAGAAAGCAGGCCTCGCGGACATGGCCCTGTTTCTTACAATGGGTATATGTAGGGCGTGGCCCATTAGCTAAGCCTGGAGATGGTGGAGGGCCAAGAAGCCCATGGGGCAAACCTGGCCAGAAGGCCCATTCGGTGAAGATTGAAGTCCAAGACCCGGAAGTCCAATTTGCGGCCAAGGAGTGTTGTCATTCTTGATTTTTCCAGAAGCTTCAGGAGGAGTCTGTTGTGCAACAAACGCTGCAACATTGCCGGCGCGAGGTTGGCTGTCTAGTGAGGTGCGTTAGTGAAGATCTTGTTTGGCGAGCGCATGAAGCTTCTCAAGGGAAAGAAAATCATCACGAGCAAGAACATAAGTTCGCAAAGTGCGAAACTCTTCCGGAAGAGCAAGCAAGAAAGTCATGGCACAGTCGTTGTTCTGGTGAGATCTGAGGCGATCATTCGCCTGACAAACGCAGTGGCCACATGTGCAGCGGATAGGCGGCTATTGAACATCTAAATCCATCCAGAGATCCTTGAGGCGGAGATAAAAAGAAGTGAGGTTGGATCCCAATGCTTCTGCGGCAAGCTTCGTGTCACTAATGGATTGCTTGATCGAAAAGACTTGGGAGCCGCTGACTTGGTCGAAACTATCTCGCAACGTATTCCAGATGAACGCCACCATGGGAAGCTGAGAAACGATCGCTTTAAGAGAGAGGTCAACAGACTGAGTGAGCCAAGTCTTTGTGGCAGCGTGACATTGATCCCAGCGTTCAACTTCGGCACCATTGTCAGAAGGGCGTTTAAGAGTACCATTCAGAAAACCCCATTTATTTCTTGCGAGAAATACCGTCCGCACTTGGTCACTCCAAACCTACTAGTTTTCTTCGCCAATTAATTTGAGGAGACAATGCTCCCTGTCTAAAGATCAACAGAGGAAAGCTGATATGGATCGCGTGGGACTAATGAGGTTGTAGCGGTGGAGCCGGATACTACAGCGGCGGTTTCAGTCATTGTCGTTGATGGCGGTGGCAGTTTGGTAATTTTGCAGAGGATGACGAGGGCAAGAATGGAAAATGGCAGACGGCTAGGGTTTGGGGATGGCGAGGGTAAAATTGGAATTTCACCCAAAAATAAAAGAAAAAATAGTAGCAGCAAACTCGTTAATTTTGTTGGAGAAAAGAAAAAATCTGGTTTGAGAAAATAAAGGAAAATTTTTTTGGAGCAAAAGCAGTGTCAAATCACTTGCTCTGATACCATGTAAGAAATTATTAAACTAGAGAGAGTTTGTGGAATAATTGTTGTGTATTATTATAACACTATACAAGGTTGAGTGTACATTTATAGACAATCCTATGCTAAATAGATAATGACTAAATATACAAAGAGATAATACAGAGAATATATAGGAATTATCTTAGGTGATATATGTTGAACAAATTTGAATAATCCTTAACAATTCTTCTTTTTTTCTTCTAGTATTCTTTTCTTTCCTCGTTTATGTTCTTCCTCTGAGTTTTGTTTAGTCGTTCCTCTTGTTCTTTTCTCAGAATTTTTCTTTTCTTCGCAACCCTACTTTCATAATTCTTCTAAATTGTTGCCATATTAAACTAAACTTAACAAATTTAGAAATTTCTTGTAAAATAGGAATTACTCATTTATAATATTACCAAATAGGCTATTCTAACTTTCCTATTGGTAGTCAAATTAGGTTGTTAAATTCAAAATTAAAATTAGAATTTGTTGGTCTACTTTATTGATTATAAATAGAGGGTGAAAGGCTATTGTAAACTTGTTAAAATTTTGAATTGTTTCTCTTATTCCCGCTTATATTTTTGAGTGTTAATAAATTCCACTTCAATGTGTTGTCTTATTGCTATCAATCTAATATCAAAATATAAGAACTTGAATTTGAGTTTTTCATAAATTCCCTATTTTCTTTACCACATTAGTCACTTTTTTGTAGTTATTTTATCTGGAAAAAAAATGGATTGAGCATTGGGTCCAATCAAACGGCACGAGTGAGAAAAAAAGGTAAAAGTTTCATCAAATCAGATGTACGAAAAAAAATAAGTGCCAGGTGGTCACTATTTGCTTTGATATCTAAGCCAATCTACAATGAGAACAAATATGTAGTCAATAAACTATGGACTAAAACATTGAAATGATTAAGTTTTCAACAATAGCCAATTCTCCGCTTAGAAAATCTTCTCTCTCCGTTTTCTCTCTCATTCTCCTTTTTGGAGAATCCTTTGTTTTGTCTTCTATTTTTAATTGTTTTATGTAGTGTTCAAATCCGTCGTGTTTGTGTTTTCTCCATCCACTTTGTTGGTCCAATGTTCTTCATGTTTAACGATCTTGTTGGCTGTGCAAACTGAGACAAACGATCCTTGGATGTTGCTCATATTTGGTCCTTCTCAAGGCTTTTGTTGGGTAGTTTTGGTTTGGTCTCACAAATAAAAAAAATGATGGAATCGGACGATGGAAAGAGGCATGGGAATGTAATGTTTGTTTGTCTTGGTCCTTCCTATTGTTGATTTGGTTTTGATGGAAAGCAAAATTTGGGGTTTTTTTTTTTGACTATTCAGTAGTTAGAATTGTTCGACTATTCAACGGTGGATTTCATGCAATTGCTTGAGGTGCGAGTTAGAGATTTAGTTCTAGTTTCTTGTACCAAATTCCTTAGTAGTGTTCCACATGAGATTAGTAGTATTATCTTTTTATTGTATTTTTGTCCATTGGGTTGAGCTAGGTCGCCTAGGTTTTTAACCCTTCGAGTTGTTTTATTTGCCCTTTTGTGGGCATTTGTTTACATTGAAATGATTGAAAGTAGGTACTATGGAGATTTGATCACGAGGAGTCACTATTTACAATTTTTGCTTTTAGTTGAAATATGCAAGGCGAGACTACATTATGGCTCTTAGGTGGTTACAGATGCTTAAGTCCACCTGGTGAAGAATGGATGTGATATTTTAATGCCAAATTTTAACCCTAAAGATGTTGGATTTTAACTTTCAACAGGGATTGAATTTAGGGCATATGATGGCCAAGTTTTGAAAGATGGATACGAGGCACATGGTTTTCTTGAATGCATTTCGCAAAACAATCGCTCTTGAAAGTGAAAAATGCTAAGATTTCCCACCAGGAGTTAGTGGGGCAGGAAAGATTATTTTGATGGCTGCTTTTGCTGGTATAGCTGAACACTGCAAGAGGCTTGATATTCACTTCCTTTGCTGGATATGTTAAGTACAGTGGAGCTAGTAAAATGCAAAAGGGTATATAAGCCAATAATTTAGATATTGGAGACTCTTATTGCAACCAGCAATAACTTTTGGAATTGTTTTGAAGTTAGAACTGTACATGAGAGGATGAAGGTTCCGCCGCTTTGTCAAACATTAAAGGCAGTTTACATTTTAAGAAATAGTAGAAAATGGAGTAGTTTCGTTGATATTTTAAGAAGCCTCTAATTCCAGTCTTGAGACAGTACTGGTTTTGGTGAGGGAGAATTTGTCGTGAATTAACAAAGACTATTTTTGAGGATCCTGAATTAAAGAAGCAGATGCACACTTTCATTTAGTTTGTTTCATGCCTTTGTTATTGGTCAGTTGTTTGTCCAGGTTGTTAGTTGAATATAACATAACAGTAAAGGATGGAAATTTGTATATTGAGGTAGAAGAATTGTTAATGAGATTTTTTCCCTAAAATATAATTTTCTAAATATAATTTCTCTTTTCTTTCTCCATATTTGATTTTGACTAAAATATAATTATGCGAGTCCACTTTCTTTTTCTTTCTTCATATTTGAATTCGTCGGATCAATACCAATTATCAAACCAAGTCAAACCCTAAAATGGCAACTCAACATTTTATCTGGTCAAACATTTGAAGTGAAATCTTTTTAATTCGCAACTTATACGTAAAGTTTTAAGTAACTCAATTTACATAATAATAGTAAATAATGTTCACAGTACTGGCCACGTGAGTTAATTTGCATAATATTGTTTTTAAAAAAAAATTAAATAAATATTGATATTGGTAGAAGTTGTCCAGGAGTATTGAAGTCGGTATATCAAATACCGACTTTGAAGTCGATATCAGATATATCGACTTCAATGTATTTTTCTTAAATATATTTTTGATTAAAACTAGTTAATTAATTTAACTATATTTTATTATAAAAAATTCAAAAATAATGTAATATCCAGAACTAAATTTTTCATAGTCGATATTCTGCATATCCACTTCAATGTAATATTATTTTTTAAAAGTTTTTTATTAAAACTACTAGTTAATTAGTTTTCATACCATATATTAGTAATTTTTTTTTGAAAATAATGTAACTTTGAACTATTATTTGCAATAATTTTTTTTTGTATTGTTACGAGTTTTTTCCCAAAAAAAATTATATAAAAAATATAAATTAAATCACTATTAATGTTTTAAAAATTCTTTTATTTTTAAAAAAATCAATATCTGACATATCGACTTCAAAATCGATATTTGGGATATCAACTTTAAAGTCGCTATTCCAGGTAACCACTTTGAAGTCGAAATCCCAGATATCGACTTCAAACAATTTATGAAAAAGAAAACTTAGTCCTAAACCCCTTAAACTCTAAACCCTAAAAACTTAACCCTCAACCCTCAACCCTAAACTCTCAACCCTAAATCTTAAATCGTAAACCGTAAACCGTAAACCCTAGTCCCTAAACCCAAAACCTAACCCTAAACCAGCCCTCAATCCCTCTCCATTGGTGTTTAGGTCTTCTGCTGGTGGATCATCAAGTTCTGTTTTCCCTTTCACCACAGCGTCTGCTTCAATCTCATCTTCACATTCTCTCTTTGGTTTACAACAAGTTTTTGGTAGTTTTGCTCCTTCCTTTACATTTGCAGCAGGAAATAATGATAAAATAATCACAAAAAACAGCATGGCTGAAGATTCTGTCAAGTTATCCATGGAGTTTTTTCCATTGAGAATTCCACAATGTACAATGGAGTTTTTTCCATAAGTGAATAATGGAGTTTTAGAAAAACCGCCGAAACTTTCGTCCAAGTCGTGCACACAAACCAAATGTAGAAGAGAGAGGAAGGTGAGAGACGAAATATTTTTTTTTTTACTTCAAGTCGATATCCATGATATCATCTTCACTAATTTAGGAACGACTCCCAAATTATCAATATTTATTTAATTTTTTTAAAAAAACAATATTCACAAATTTCACTCGTATTTGTACAGATGATTTTAATTTATATTTTTTGGAAATGCATAAGAGAATTTTAAATTAAAAATAATATAATTATATATTTTTATTTCATAAGAAGACATAAAATTTTCGTACATGCTTTTTACAATTTTGTTATTTAATAATATTTTTAGGGTTTTCGTACATGTCATGCGCTACCCAACCCCCTTCACCCTAACACTGTTGTATCTCACCTTAGACCATTAAAAAGGGCATATTTAGGAAATCAACTTCCTATGGCAATTTAGATTAGATTACCTCTCACTATGTTCTCATGTATTTTTCTTCTATAATAACATTTGGAATGAGTGAGGAGATTTCACTTAATTAATCAAGTTATAGAAAAAAGTTATAAGTTTCAACAAGTTACAAAAAAAAAATTAATCAAGTCCCACAGGGAGGCCGTCTAATATTCCTACGTGATTGTCGCCTAGGGAGTTGGGGTTGGGGCTGTGGGTTGTCTTCCGTCTCCAATGCGTTTAGATCAAAAGGAATTGATTGATCCATACATGATTGTGGACGAGGACACCTTCGACACTCATAGACCAAATTATACTGAGGTATTTGAGATGACGTACTAGTGTGGCCTTGCGATAACTGTTTCATCTCAGGTGTCTCTTCATATGGCTCACCGAGCTGATGAATAAACATACTAGCGGCCAATATCTGATCATCATCATCAACATTGCGACGGCGAGAAGTAGACGGATGTCCGAACGTAGATGGATGACCAGAAGTAGATGGACGTCCAAAAGTAGATAGCCGGCTGGATGTAGATGAACGATCGGATATAGACAGATGAGCAAACGTAGATGGACGACCATGCGATTGTTGAAATTTACCTTCAAAACTTGAACGTGGCATCTACATGCAGCGACTCTCCCCAACCATCATCAATGCACAAAAAGACATGTCATATACATTTGATAATCGAGCTCTCGGATCTATCTCTAAATTGGTAAAATCGTGGGACAACTCATTCACTTGCTGCCAACATTCACCCGGCATATAAATAAATGCTCAGCCGTTACATTTTATATATTATGCTAAATATGAACACTTTAGAAGTCATATAGATACCCAATACTCGACAACCGATGCAAATGGGAGCATTCTTTGGGCAGGACGATGCGCGGAATTACGACTAAGAATCCAAGTAATCTGACGATACCAAACCATATATTTTGAGAAATAATGCATAGGATCAGTTGAAAGCACGCCATTCACAATTCTCTCCATTCGGCTATTCCACACAGCAACATAATGTGCATGCTGTGTTATCCAATTCACTCCATTCCTGCCCAGACG
Organism: Gynochthodes officinalis; assembly: GCA_020080225.1. NCBI lineage: Eukaryota > Viridiplantae > Streptophyta > Magnoliopsida > Gentianales > Rubiaceae > Gynochthodes > Gynochthodes officinalis. The sequence goes on along the minus strand of CM034625.1, from coordinate 27,876,588 downwards.
ATCCACTCGATGCAATCTCATATCTGTGTTAACGGTAGGAGGAATCGTTTGAATATAGCCAAATTGCCGCATAACTTACTCTAGTAAATATAGTTCAACTAAATCAAAGTTGAATAGAGGCACGGCTGCACACCAAATAGCACGGTCAACTAAATTATAGTCAGGCAACTCGTATAAACCTTCCTCCGTTTGATACGGTTGCTAGATAAAATGTGAAATAAAAAAAATTAACAATCATTAGTGTTTGAACTAAACTTAGTTGTAATAAGCCAAAAGCTTCGAAACAGTAAAGATTTATCTACTTACATCATCATCCACCATATAGTCTAAACGATTCCGATACATACGCAACACATGGCATCTGACATCTCAAAAATTTAAACCTGTGTTCCGTCTGCAATTATTATAATACGACAATATAGAAAATTAGACACAATTTCAAATAAACCAAATGTGGTATTGAAAAGAAAAGTGGGAAACACGTACACGCATGCTCTTGGTCCAAGAGGCATGCCAGGGTAGCCGAAGAAATGAGCTTCTCTGACATTACAGTGTTGCGGCCTAATTCTCGGTAGTCTCTTCCATGCCCACACTTGCAATAAACTCAGGGGTCCACATATACCGGCCGTATCTCCCATTGCCGCCCGACATAATACCTTATATAACGATACTAGTACGGCGCTACCCCAACTATACCTTGATGCCGTTGCTAGATCCCTTAGTAGAAGAGTTACATCAATTTGACCGTTGTACCTGACTTATCCCCCATAATCGACCCTATAATTTGTATGATTCTGCATCGGGCATGCTGTAACATCTGATCATGGGTGGCTTCATCCAGTAGAGGATGCGTCCGAATATGCATGAAAATACTCCTCAATTTCAATCGATCTCCATCAAAATGGTTGAGGGCCGACATTTAACCCAACAGCTCATAACATATAGTCTGCCACTTCTCAACCGTATGATTCGGATCTGGACCAACCACCGGCTTTCTGTAGCCGCGTAAACCACAAAGTGCAGTGACATCTTGTAATGTCACGGTGACTTCACCGGCTGGAATGTGGAATGTGGAATGTGTGCGTCTCCTAACGCTATCTCTCCACCAGTGCCATGATCAATGAATGATCTACTTGTATACATCCTACTATGTATACACTATAAAAGCCCACGTCGTAAAATACATCTACAACCCTAATATCGAGTGGGCCAGTTTTCCACAAGTCCACATCTGCCTTATACACTTTCAAAGGCTCCATTTTTGGATCTTCCCAAACGAGCTCCGATCGATGATTGGACTGAAGCGTCAGAACATCCCACCGTTGTGGACCAGGAGTTACATCTGCAAATTTGGATGAAGTGCCCTCTAACTTCATAATCTAAATATATGATTCACAATTTTACTATATTATTTTAAAATCCAATTACGATTGCACAAAGAACATGCGAAAGTATCGTTGTGGGTCCCTTTTGCATATTTTTAAAATGACTAAATTAACACACAACGTGTTGTCACGTGATATCAAACACCTCAAAAACTAAATAATATCAGTGGAGATACATTGGAGATTGCATAATTAACAAACGAAAACAAGCTAAGGGGTTCATTTTGCCTATTTAAAAATAGCCACTAAATAAACACACAATGTTTAGCCACGTGATATCAAACACCACATCAAATAAATAATATTAACGGAGATACAAATATCATAAATAGTATTTATTACATAATAGCAGTCACGGGTTCATAGCTGCCCTACCTCTAAGCCTTTCTATGTTAGGGCATGATTTCCTATTATATCCAACGACTCCACATGCCTTGCATCTCTTCCGTTGTGCTCGATCCATTTCATTACGAGTGGATCTTGGACGGCCCGGACGATCATTGAGCCTCGTAATATTGGCGACCAGATGAAAATGTGCTGGCGGCCAATAGTCCTCGTGGGGCATGGGGTAGAAATGGTTTAAATAGGTTTGAACTATTTTTTCCACATTATATACACCATGTACGAGTGCCAAAGCGACCCGTCCCATTTGAGCACAAACTTTTTGTGCGTGGGAGTAAGGAATCTTGTAAATTTCAAACTTCCCACAAGTGCATGATTAGTTGTTAAGGTGTACCGTATGCATATTCCCTCCTTTGTCACCATGAACCCCTGTCGTGACTTGGTACAGGCCTTCTTCCCGCACAAAGGCCGTCACCTGGTGATATTTAAACTTATACTCATTCCGAAGGAACTTTTCCAGCATGTTTGGCGGTCACGGATTCTGATCAGCAACATGTTTGTGATCTTCAGTGCGGCGCAAATCAAAATATTTAACTAAGCGATAAAAAGTCGCACACACACAAGCTGTTATTAGCAATTTCCTAGCACCTTTCAACAACCCGTTGAACGATTCAGAACTATTTGTGGTCATTATGCCATATCGGAAACCACCATCATAGCACAATACCCATTTCTCAAGAGGAATATCCATCAACCATTTATGGGTGTCTTCATCCAATGCTCAAATAGCTTCCATTATTTGAGCAAATTTGTGTTGTTGATGTGAAGTCGCAACGGCATGCATTAATTTTGTCAAAGCATTATTTTTTAATTGCCCACTAAAGTTAACTTTGACATGCCGTACGCAATACTTGAGGTGAACCATTGGTGGTTCTAAAGCAAGGTTGTTCTCAATGGCTCACAGAATTCCTCTCGCTCGATCAAAAATCAAACAAATTCCCTCTCGGCCACGAATCACATGACGAGATAAATAATACAAAAATTAGAACCAATTTGCTAGACTTTCCTCGTCCACAATTACAAAAGCTAAGGGTAGAATATGCCCAACTGCATCAGCACCAACTGCAATAAGGATCTTTTCCTTGTATTTCCCGTATTGAAAATTTCCATCGATACTAATTACGGGACGACAATATTGAAAACCATCAATACAAGGCCTAAATGTTCAGAATACGAAACCAAAGATATTGTAATCTCCAATACTATCTTCGGTATGACGCCATTCAACAATAGTGCCAGGATTACAAGATTGAAGAGTAAGTAAGAACTTCGGTAATATGGTGTACGACGACTCCCAATTACCATATACCATTTCAATGGCTTTCCTTCTCCCCAACTATACCTTCTTGTATGATATGTTCACCCCAAAAGAGCGCACATCTTCAAGTATATCGAGGACCTTATATGAAGCATTTTCCTTAATATTGTTCCGAACTATCCGACCAACCATCCCATGATCTAAATTCGGGTGGTCCTCTGGCTGTATCTCAAGAAAGCATGTGTGTTTCAGATGCATTTTTGTGATCTCCCAAAATGTATGTTTCTTTCTCAACTTTGCTCGAACCTTCCATAAACAATTCTTGTCTGCATAATAAAGACATCGGACAAACCAGCTAGTAAGACTATTTTCATACACTTTGAAGTACCTGTGCGCACGAATGGACTAACATTTAATTGCATGTTGTACCCTTTCTTTGATCTGGAAAACTATTCCAACCTCTAATTCCGAAGTTCGATCATTAACCCAAACGGGTCATTTATAGTCATCAAACTTGTTGATCATAGAAAGCTTTGGATCACCAATGTCGATATAGAAGGGAATATCATTGACAACATTATCCATAGTTACATCAATTGGTGGATGCGAAGTCTCTCGTTCCTGTTGGCCACCACCCTCGCCCTTCTTCTCTTCACTATCTTCCAATGATTCACCACCACTTTCTATCCACACATGTATGGGATCATCGGAAATGCTTACATCTTGGCTTGTGCTCCCTAGTGTTAACCTATTTACTGCTTGGCAATTGGCTCGGGTTTAGGAAGCTTTTCATCAAGAGCTGCATGACTTGGCCCTTCATTAACATTACCACCACGTGCACCTTCATTATATTGGCCACAACTTGGGCCTTCATTATAATTGCCCTCCATTGGTCCCTTATTAAAAGTAGAATGACTTGACCCTTCATTATAATTGCCCCGACTTGGTCCCTCGTTAAAAGGGCCACGACTTGGATCCTCGGGGTCAAAATAAGATCGTTGTAAAGACACATCATTCGATATGAAAGCACCATAAGAAAACCATTGATCATTAAGTAACCTTTCTCCCTCTCTACTCTGTAGAAGTTGTGTGAATGACCCAACATTTGTTTGAGGAACAAATGACATATTGTCTTCAAAATGAAAGGCATGTGGAACAGATTCGTAACTTATATACAATTCAACAGCATTAAAATTCCGACATGTGGTTGGAATGCACAACATCTCCCTCACCGTCTCATTATCATCCACTAGAACGGGTATGTATGTTATTGAATTACCAGCGATGTTAATAGGATAACGACACATTAATTTCATCCTAACTTGACTTCCATCCATTCCAGTCACCCGATGCAATTTTCTCAAAAGTTCTGACAAGCTAATATTTTGATAACAACATTGAATCGTTTTGGCATATTACTGTATTTGGAGCCGTTCGGACCACTAACTATTTCTCTATCCCAATATAACACAAGCCTCACTCAATTTTTCCCCATTTCTATATTGTATATGACATCAATAATAACATAAAACTGACATTAATATCGGACTCAAAGTTATTGAAGTAATGGGTATAGTAAAATTTATGGAATCAGTCTTTCAACTAACAAAAGTAAACAACTAACATTTTCCCATCTATTTATAACCTCACATTTTCCCAACAACATAAAGCAATATATTCATCAAATCCAAGCACAATTCTTTCATCGTCATCATCAACATCACTATTCGCAACTTATTATTCCAATAATAGCAAACTCATTGAATAAAATTCTACATCAATCCAAAACACCACCGCGCAAAAGTAAATAACTAACAGTTTCCCATCTATTTGTAACCTCACATTTTCCCAACAACATATAGTATATTCATCAAATCCAACCACAATCCTTTCATTGTCATCATCAACACCAATATTTGCAACTTATTATTCCAATAAGAGCAAAGTCATTGAATAAAATTCCAAATCAATCCATATAAAGCCAAATCACGACCAGACAAAAGTAAACAACCAACAATTTTCCTGTTTTGTACGTCCAAACATTTTCCCGACAACATTCACAATTATAGTCAACAAATCTAATCTAAATTCATTCATCATCATCATGAACACCACTATTCACAGCTTATTATTCCAATAATAGCAAACTCATTGAATAAAATTCCACATCAATCCAAAACAATCCAAATCACCATCTCACAAAAGTAAACAACTAACATTTTCCCATACATTTATAACCTAACATTTTCCCAACAACATAAAGCATTATATTCATCAAATCCGACCACCATTCTTTAACTTACATCATCAACACCACTATTCAATGCTTATTATTCCAATAATCGCCAATTCAGTAAATGAAATTAGTAATCAATCCAAATCAAAAAATCACCATACTTTATTCACAACGAAATTTCTAACATCAATTCAAATCATTCTATCAATAATTAACAACTTGGCAAACAAAATTAACGTCAAATCACAATCATATTATATAAATTATTTACCTTCGTCGGTTTTTTCGATCCTCGAAAATGTTCTTCGCTCAACTTATTTTCCTTTTCTCTACAAAATAAAATTTTTATCAATATAGGATAACTAATTAACAAATGTTAACTAATAAAATTTAACATACAAATGTTATCACTAAAATTTAAAATATAAAATAAAATTTAACATACAAATTTAAAATAAAATTTAACAAACAAATTTAAAATAAAATTTAACATACAAATTTAACATACAAATTTAACATAAAATTTAACATACAAATTTAACATACAAATTTAATATAAAATTTAACATACAAATTTAAAATAAAATTTAACATACAAATTTAACATAAAATTTCACATAAAAATTTAACATATAAGATAAAATTTAACATATGACATATAAAATAACATACAAATGTAACACAAAATTTAACATATAAAACAACATACAAATTTAACATAAAATTTTAACATATAAAATAAAATTTAGCATATGACATATAAAATAACATACAAATGTAACACAAAATTTAACATATAAAACAACATACAAATTTAACATAAAATTTTAACATATAAAACAACATACAAATTTAACACAAAATTTTACATATAAAACAACATACAAATTTAACATAAAAATTACAAAAAATAAATGGTAATTCACCTTTTAAAAAAGAAATTGGGCAAGAAGAAGGTTTGAAGTGTTGTAGAGTTTTTTTTTTTTTTTTTTGGTTGGGAGCGGCAGTTGGCCGGGTAGGGGGGAGAGGTGCAGGAGTGCTTGATTTGAGGTGGGGGAGGGAGGAGGATGTGGGAATGGGGCTGAATCTATAAAATGGAGAAGAAATTTGGACAAGAAAATAGTGAAAATAGAGAAGGAAGACTGGCGGCAGAAATGGAGACCAACAGAAATGGAGAAGAAAAGAAAAAAGAAAAGAAGGAAAGTCGTAGGTTATTAAGTTTTGTATTGAAGTTGTATTTTAGAAACACGACTTTGAAGTCGGTTTCTCATATATCGACTTTAAAGTCGTGTTTCCAAAACACGACTTTGAAGTCGATATATGAAAAACGGACTTCAAAATCATATTTCCAAAACACGACTTCCATGCAAATGGAAGAAAAATAAAAAATATATATATTTTTTTTAATTTTTTTTAATCAATATTAAGGGAAAAAACTCTTGGCCACATCCCACATTTGGTTTAAATTTTGAAAAACTTGATTATTTTACACCCACATTTGTTAACTTTTTTTCAAATAAAAAAAACACTCCTTTATTTATCTTGGAAGGCAAGCCTCTCTACCCTTTCTTAAGTTGGTCAGAGGCAGAATAAAGAAACATTTCCAAGCCCAATATTTCCACTTTTCGATGTCCCGCAAAAATTTTCAACTTGCAAAAAATCAAGGGACTTTTGACACTTCTTTGCTTGCATTATTATCCCTCATTCCGAACCTCAAAACTTAGAGCGTAATAATTAGCAAAACCAATAACCTCGCAATTAATATGCTACTCTTAAAAGAGTTGAATTCTCAGAAAAACAACAATTGTTATGGGAAAAGCAACTAACTAATGAGCATCTAAAGGTCTGTAAAACTTTGATCGTATTTGTTATCCATGTTTCCAATCTGGAAAGATATTCAGACACTTAAATAGCATGCCCAAAATTTGGGAGAGCAATTCAATGTCTGAGGCATTTAATGTTGCCCCGTTTTACACATGAAATCCTAATCCTAATTATAAATAAGAATATATGGCCAGAGACAAAATGACTTCTCTGTTACACTGCACATACCGCTTTGATGTGTTTTCTTCTGCAGTTGTCCAAGGCGTAGAGATATAGTTGAGTATTACAACAAAATAATGACGGGTCCTACCTAGCTGGTTCATATCTGCAGACACAGTCATATATGTTCCCATTGATCAACTTTTCTGCCAATCGTTGATTCTTAACCATAGCAAGCTGCAAAGTTGGATAAATTAATATAGGAGGAATAAGAACCTTTGACAATCAAGCTTTCACAAAGAAAGTGATTACAAAACACTATCAACTGTCCATAAGTAAATTATTATTAATGTCCTATTTCAGGGTAGTTTTCCTTAGAGAAGAATTATATCCCTGTGTGTCTATTATGAGTAATAAAATTTTTCTTCACCACTTGAAGTGAATAAACCTATTCACTCTCTCAAGGCAATTACGGTTCAGAGTGGACATGAAAGGCTAGTTTCCTTTTTATTGTCTCAAGTTCATTTGAATCTTAAGGAATGAAAAATCCTACCTTCAGAGCGTCACATCTAAACTGTACATTAAAGTTTGTATGCAGAGCTCGGCCCATTCCCTCTAAGATTACCTGCAGAAAGCAAAGTTTAAGAAAATGATTCAAGTTATTTCTCTTTTGAGAGCATGATTCAAGGCACTGCATTCATCCTTTCTCTTACTAGGATCAGGCATTCAATTATAATGAACCATTCAGTGAAACCCCCCATTCAGGTAATCTCAAACAAAATGGGGCCAGAGGCAAAGCCAAATTTGTAATTTGATTAGAGGATGATTTAAATAAGATTAAATCAAGACTAATAACCCATACATGTGAAACACATATCTTAAATTTGTGTTATAATAAAATTGGAAAACAATCCCCCAAAAATATCTGTTTAACCTGTTTAGCACCTCACAGTAACAATATTTTGGCCCCTTCATCTAGGATTCCATTTAGGACCATCACTTGATGTATTTTTGAGGCGTAAAGAAGAAAACATATCACATTCTCAACCTCTAACATCAAAAACTAAAGGTTTTCCCTATTCTTTTTCTCCTACCTTCCTACTTTATTGTCGGCTTAATTCCTCATACCATACCTAACTCTATCCCATGTCTTCTCCTCTCCTCACTGGGTTGTTTAAGCCTATTTTATAGGTGGAATTCTTATCTCAAAGGGGAACTGGAAAGTTTGATTATAATCCTTGCCAAAATTAGGCTTTACTCATAAAAGTCTTTCTATATCTGTAGGCCTCACCAACATCACAATTCAGGACAAACCTGTAACTCCCCTTGACAAGAACATAATTGAGAAGACAAATTCATATAAAATCTCACAACCAGACATTAATGTTTAGTTCTTTATTGAGAACAATCATATATAGTCAAATTAATCTCATCAAAAAATGAGCTTCTGCTAAAAGGACAAGAAAAGCAAGGAAAAATCATACCAGATCAGCCTCTTTGGCAGCAGCAGCTAACTCTGAGCTAACTTGTCTCAAGTCTATGCATGGGCTCCCATATCCATTCTCAACCACCATTAAAGGAACAGAAGAGGAACTATTTTGAGGACTATCTTGGCTGCTAATCATTGCATCCACAAGCAGGCCACCAGCTTCTGCAGCCCTTCGAAGAATGTCACAATGCTGTTGGAATTGTAAATGTGAATAATTAGTCTAAAACAAAATATAATCATAAGAATTATTTGGCAACAATTTATAGCAGGCCTAGACACCGTGGTAGAACCTATTGCCAAAAGTCACATATTATGAGGTTAGAGTTGGAAGTAGAAAAGAATTTTGAAAATTTCAACTGCTGATAATATTAAAACGTCGATACATTTGAAGAGTTTCAGATAAAGACCTAATGATATTTCAAGTTCTCATTGTTGCACAAGTTCTTTTAACAAAAAACAGACAATAGGCAAGTCCTGAAACATTTTCCTCACAAGTCATAATGAGAAATGTTAAACTCTCAAACTCAAGTCAAGCAGATAGTCTGAGGCATCAGCAAGAAACTCTCAATGTCCAAAAATTTTAACACGTCAGAGGAAAGCAAACTAAACAATACTGGGGAAGGAAATGCATCCCAAATCAATTAACCTGATGCAGTAGGCCATTTCCAGAGAACTACAGAAAGCTTTTGAAAAAAAAAAAAAGAAGTAAAATTTAGGTGCCATTTGAAAAATTTTATGGAAACAAATATTTTACTTAGCTTTACCATGTATGTTTGTAAAAAATTTTAAATTAAATCAAGAGACAATTAACATTTTAGTTTCCTCCAGAGCAGAGATTGAGGAATAGAAACAATGGCAGATTTCTGACCAAAGTAAGCCCTCAAAACTCTTGAAAATCAATGTAAAGCTCTATCATAATCTATCCTCTCCACTTCTTATCATATCAAAGCCTGCTCCCATCCCCATTCCATATTTCCAATTAGTGCATGACAAACAATGCCACTTCAATCACATATCTCCCAAATATCTACAACATACCACAAATTTAACTTCATAAAGAGGTTCAATCACTGGAAAAAGTATTGTCATTATGGTTTCTCAGAACATGAAAGAAGGGCTGATCAGAAGCATCAATATTTTGCTGCGGGTGTGCCAGAACCGCAGATAAGAAAAGGTGCTTGTGGGGAGATAAAGGTTTTACAGGAAGCCAGGGAGTCCCCAGTTGCAATTGTTGATCTTTACAAGAATTGAATTTTCTCACATGACAATTCGATTTTCTAAATCTAAATTAATTATTTAATAATTGATTTCGTATAAATTTTAGCACTTTAACCTTGATGTAATTGTCTTTTTATGCATTTATTAATTTAAATTTGTCATTAGAATGAGAGAGAGAGAGTTTTTTATGGCAACAATACGGAGGTAAGAAGAGTTTGCAATTTTAATGAGAGAAATGTATTAAAAGTAATGAATATCTTAGGGCTTTGATGATATATATAAAGTAAAAATAAATAAATGTATAAAACAAAACTATTTTTAATGTCTAACAGATGTTTTGATTTGACTTTCTTTGCTTTCTTTGGCGTAAGAACATACAAACAGTTGAATTTTACCATAAAGAAAAGACTAAATAACACATCATAATTGGCACTCAGCTGTCATAACCCAAGAAAACTAACACATGGCACAATCAAAAACACCAGGTTCATAGTGCCCCAATGCTGGGAGTTATTGCATCTTATTTTGATTAAAGAGAAAGAACTACTACAATCTCTTGTATTCTTTCTTTTCTCATTGTAAAGTAGGAGTAGGAGAAATCTTGGAAAAGAGAAAGCGGGCCAAGAAAGGACAAAAAGTTATGCTCTAAGCAGTTTGCTCAACGGATTGGAGGGTTTTGTAGAAAAGAGAACAGCTGAGAGATCAAAGAGAAAATCTGATGAAGCAAGAAAACTTTATGAGCCCAGACAAACCTAGCAATTTTAGATGAAAGCTATAAGCCTTGGGGAAAAAGTAAGCAAACATGAACAAAGGGTTGCAGATATAGGTGTCAAAAAGACAATTTCTTGATTCTGGAAACCGAAGCTCATTTAGAAGGCAACTCATTTACCAGCTATTCTATAGTTGGGAAAGACCACCACTTTGATTGTTTAATGAGAGCAAACATCACTCAAAGAGACATTTTGGTCCGGAGGTTAGTGTCAATCACAGTTAACTCTAGCCACAGAACAGCAGTCTTCATCATTAACACTTACCTATATGTTGTTTTGGCCAGTCAATAGTCACAAGTACAATAGGATACCCATTCTATTGCAACAAGAACTGCATGAGATGCAGCCAACTTGAATGGAGAAGTCTGAATGCTAGAAGCGGAGGAAGACAAAAAATTGAATGACATTTGGTTGCAAGAAAAATAATGTACGATTTACTCAATTATTTGCTTATCCATGTTCTAAAGGAAGAGTATATGTCCTGGGTTCAATATTATCGCATTACAGGTTCTTTTGCATGTAATACACACCTTGGCAGCCTCAGCGACAATATCAGGTAACTCCATAGCAGTAACATCATTCAATGCAGGAAGGGAGTTTGCAACGAGCACTACCTACAAATATATTTCCAATCAATCAACTCTCACTTTAAAATGGATTCTCCACTTAAATAAAAAAATATTCTTCAAGAAGCTAACAATTTTGAAGGAGATGTCAAGGTCCTCAGAATGAATAACGTGCAAATAAACTAAAATATTTTCCAGACAATCCACCATGTCTAAACCAACACTTACTTCAGTTCCACGTCGTAGAAGCTCCCTTGCTAAAGGAAGCATTCCCAAAACAATATCAGCTCCTGAGTTGTCTACAAAGAGCAGTGCTCTTTTGTGTGTGCAAGGCTTCTTGTCTCCAAAGCCCAGCATTCTCTCTTTAAATGCATCAAAATCATCAACCTGTGACACATCAGAAAGCATTGTTATGAGCAATCTCTTTCTAGAAAATTCATTTGTAGTCTTCAAATGATTTCAGAAACTAAATAATATCACAAGGTCTTATTAATACTTGCCCGCCAAGGTCTTTGCATCTTCTTGCGGCTCATTCTATATATTTCTATGATTGTTCCTTTGTGATAGAGATCAACACAAGCACGAGAGCCCCAGTCAAAGATGTTTGCGGCCAGGACACCTTCAACAAGAGTCAACAATCTTGTTTCCTATGAGCAAAAGTACAGAGGAAGTTAGAAAACAGTTGGCAAGCCCCGATATAACAAATTGAAAGTGCCACTTTATCCAACAAGTTGAGGATTTCTGAGAGAAAAGTAATGTAGCCTTCGGTTACATTCCAATACAATGCCTCAGCTCTAAGCTATCCTTTCAAACATACTAAGCACAAGCAAGAACAAAAGAGATTTCAGTGAGACCTAAAATTAGTATTTTGCCAGGCCAACATAAAACAAGGTTTTAGGGGTTGGTATAAAATGATAAAGGATAATTTTTTCATTATATTCCCCCTTTGTGAAATACAATTCAGTTCTTTACTGTTTGATCCTGCCACCCCTTATAGAAATGTGAAGCTTTCTATCTCAATGCATATCTCTGTATACCTCACTCAGTTGGCTAATGACCAATTCTGTCTCCCTCCATATCAAGATTAAGTTGCTATCTTTAATCTTATCTGTATATCCCCCACTGGGAAAATTCTCAAATCTTGGCGTGGGTATTGGCTGAAAGTATAACTTATCAAGAGGCTGAAACAATACACATTCAAGAAAATTAATTATGAAACTCAAATACTAATAAAACATCAAAGGGCTAAATGCAAAATTAGTCTTTATCACTTAAAAGTTTTTTATTCATTCATTTTCATTTCCATGCTCCACAAAAACACATTTCCTGAAACAAAAAGCACCCGTAATCGTTGAGATTCTCGTTGATGATCAACGTAAGGTAAAACCTCTAACACCTAAAATTGCCATAGCCACCCTGGAGACGGTGGAAACATACAATTGAGAGCAGTGAAACCTACCTCATTCATACTATCAATTTCCATGAGAAGATCAGGTAAAACAGCAAGTGATGCTTCATTCTCCCTGTAAGAAAATGGAAAAATTTGACAGGAGAGTTACATAGATGAAAAATAAGAGCTTCTTAGATCAGCAGATAACCAGGATCTTTAAATCAAGCTTCAGTGCCAGATCAATTTGAGCAAACACAATGTATGAAACAAAAATGCGCAACTTATTTCAGGAAGTCCTTTTTAGACAATGAAGATAACGAATAACCAAAATCACATAATGAGAACATCCATCTCATATCTCTACTCTAAAAGGGAGATTTTAGCGGTGACTTACTGTCAGTAAATTTCTCCTAGGTTGCAAGTTGCTCTTGGTATAAGTGTAATTTTGTAAAGTTTTGTGACTATTTTTTTAACAAGTTTATGAGTTTTAATTTGTTTTAAAAGCTTTTATATTATTTTTTTTATTATAACATAAAAATTATCAGTATTTATTTAAATTTTACTTTCAAATGTAATCAATAGTCACAATGTAAAATAAATCAAACCTTTTTTGTTATGCATGGGGATTTTATTTTTTAATTTATATTATCATAAAATTTTTGTTAATTTTGGACACACACATATGTATATTAAAAAAAATTGTGTTATCATAAATTAAAATGTAATTTTGATCATAAACATTAAAAATAATATAAATTGTTTTTTATTTATCATTTTAAGCATTTTAACTTAAAATACCAATACTATTTCTAAATATTGTATAAAATCATTTCAATTATCATTTAGTATTTATAACATATTTATCCAAGCATGTCAGTTGGTATATTTATTTATTCCAAAAAAATACATATTTTATATTTACAAATCTTTGTTAAGCAATTTAAGTTTTAATTTGTTTTACAAACTTTTAATGTATTTTTTTATTAATTATATTGATTTATTATAAATCCTTATAGGTTAATTTCATTCTTTTTTAAAACTATTTATTTTAAATCTTAGTTGAATTTATTCTGTAAAAAATTACTATTTTTATTATTTTAAGTAAAAAAATATTATTTTTTATTATTTAACTTTTAATTACGAATGCAATTGACAGTTCAATTTTAAAAATAATATATAAATTTGATGACTTGCATACAGTTGCATATTTCTCTTATAAGTATTCCTATCAATTTAAATTTTTTATTTGCAGATATTTTATATATTAGTAATATTAAATTTTAGTTAACTTGTTTTCATTTATCATTAATTATTAATCATTGCAAAACTAACTAAAAATGAACTATCAAAATCATTTAAATTCATGCAAATATAAGAACTGATAACATATCTAATTATTAGAATTTTATAGTCTATCATATTAAATTCAATTGTTCCAATAAAAGTCACCTTCTTATGCGGGTATTAATTTTTATATATATTAGTTGTTAGCAACAATTTTTTTCAAAAAAGAACTTATCAATATTTCAATTAGCATCATTAATATAAAGTTTGTGTCACTTTTAAATTATTTCAACAAAATAATTATATAGTAGAAAGATAAATTAAAAATATTTAAAGTATAGTAATTATATATTTATAAAAATATAAAAAATTACTAAAATTCTAAAAATTTATTAAAATTTTTAACCAGGCACTCCCTGCTCCTCAAGTTGGTTACTAAAAACTAATACACAGTTAAAGCACACCTCTGTTTTATGCTTCTGTAGGCATCGAAGAAGTGAAATTCCCTCAAGCACTCTTCTCTTAATTCCAAAAGGTTGGCAAGCCCCAATTTCCCATATGCAGCAGGCTCCTCCATCAACCTGATAAGAATTACAGAAGGAAATAAAGTTAGTGATATTTCAGATTCGCAAAAGATGGACGCTTGATATTTCAGATTCGCAAAAGATGGACGCTTACATGTGCGAGCAACTAGAGAAATAGCATGATGGGCATATGCACGCACAAGGTGCCCATCTACATACTCTACTTTACACACACAAACAAATGCAAATTTACATAAAAAAAATTTTAACAAGGATGATGTTCATGAAATGCAGAGTTTTGAGTTAAAATGCACTGCAAAGGCAATTATACATGCACACACGCACACTAATAAAGAAAAGAAAGAAAATCATAGAAATGTGGGTCGACTATGTGGATCATATCTCACCCTCGCGTTATATTGAAAGGTGGGTAGAAAATTAGAGCTGCATAATAAAGGCACATATACATGTCTGTCCACAGAGACCCATACAAGAAAGAACACTCACAAACATCAGCAAGAGCTAGACTCTGTTTATGTCGATACAATTTAAGCAGTTTAGCCACTGACCGTAGTATGTAAATGAACAACAATCTGTGTAGGCTGAGTCCCTATTAAACTGTCATTATGGTTCTGTTTCTACTGATTCTCAAATCAAAAAGCACTTCTAGATTCAATATTCTTGTTATAATGCCATCATTTGATATGAAGAAGTAGCAATTATAATTTCTGATTTGCGGTAAGTGGTAAGATTCATGCATGGTCATTATGGTTCTATTTCTACTGATTCTAGGTAAGTGGTAAAATTAATGCATGGTCATTATGGTTCTATTTCTATTGATTCTTGAATCAAAAAGCACTTAAAGATTCAGAATTCTTGTTATAATGCCATCATTTGATATGAAGAAGTAGCAACTATAGTCTCCGATTTGTGGTAAGTGGTAAGATTAATGCATACTTATTTGGTTGTCATACTTTTTGGCATTGGATGTGGGATGAACATTTAACTAGATTATAAGAATCAAAACAGTGGAGAGTACCCCAATGCAAAAGCAATTAATTAAGTGCAACAAAATTCTGCCCCTGAAGCAGCAAATAACCCAAATCAGTGAAGTTTGTCAATGAAATAGTACCTCGCTAGATGAGCAGAAAATGCACGAGCGAATGCATCACCCCTTCTTTTAGCATCATCTGTACCACCTTCACTTGCAACTGCCTACATAGTACATGTCAAGATAACAGGGTGATCTTCTCGAGAAGAGCTTAGGTTGTTGTGCACGAGATAAGGAAAAAGTAAACCAAAGAAATGGAAAAAAGAAACTGAAAGTTAATGTCAAAAAGATAAAGCTTAGACTTCCCACTGCCAGCTTTTCCATGAAAGCATCAGTGCCTTACAAAAAAATGAAAACCAAATAGTAAGGCATAGATAGGAGGTATAGCAGGAAAAGAGAAACTAAGGGTGCATTTAAGGCAAAGGGGAAATTAAAATGCTGAGATTGAGCTCTTCTAATGCCAAAATTATTGTCCTCCTCTCATTTCTTTTAATGCACATCAACAAATTGTACTGTGTACTTGGTCTGTCAGTCTGACGTGCGCTCCAGCAAATCCATACAAACCAGTGATGGAGTGGAGAAGTAAACAAAGTGTTAGCAGTTTTAAGCCCACTACAACAAACATATTATTCAGCAAATTAAGTTCAACTAGCACATTTCCACAACCTTATCCTCATTTCTTACTTATTCATGAGAGCTTAAGGATTCATGGACAATTGGAGCTTTAAGGTATGGAAGAGAGAGAAGAAAGAAAGGCAGAAAGCAAACATTTTTCACCTTGTCAACAAGGTCTGGCAAATGCTCCGATAGCACAGTGAACCAGTACCTACAAAATCATACAAATACAACAAAAGATTCGGAAATCCTGCTGACAATCATACAGTAGTTTTGGATAAAAAAAGTATGCAACTGCTGTTAACTTACTCTAGTTCACCAGGGTCTGACAGATCTATAGTATTTGGCTCATACCTACAAACCAATCACAACCACATTAGCAAACTGACGCTGTAATTGCAGCAACAGTTGTCACAAATAGGTCTTGTATGTTCACCAGAACCACTTGATTAACCAAAAAGTTGGTAAAAACATTTAGTTAAGACTGGTAGGAGGCTTTGGAAACAAAAGAAGATTTAGGAGACATAATCATGCTGCTCCTGCAGGTGAGCTTAATAAATGCAAGAGCTACTTAATGCTTTCCTACAAAAACCTAGAGAGAGAGAGTTGAGGACTGCAGATTAGAAGTTATGTACAAATAGACTGCAGTAACCAACTCAAAACAACATTATGTTTTTCTTATAAGGGCGAAATGCAATCAAGATACATAACAAAAACATTGGACATACAAGCAATGTATGAGATTGAGCCATAATACAAGTAATCATAACAAGACATAAGAATCTAGAAAAGAATCTGGAGGTCCTATTCTCCCATATAACTTGTATAATCATAAGAATTTAGAAGAACCCACCAGAAATTTGAAACCACATCTGAAGGTATCCAGAGCCACTTTAATTGCAGTAGAAGAGTGAAACTTATGAAAGATGTACTTACATCTTTGGATCTGCCAAAAGTGGAAAAACCTCCAAAGTTGGCACGAGGTGAAGAACACCAACATTCAATTTGCTTGCATCTGGTCGCAAGATATCACCTTTCGATGATGGAACTTCAAAGCCTCCAAGGCCTGTGGTTCCAGGTGGAACCATTGGAACTGGAGCAGTAATTTCAGTTCCCTTTAGAATGAACTTTTCCATCCAAGAGATCTGAAACAAAATGCATCTATTTCAACAGAAAATTTTATGAAATGCAGCATAAGCCAGTCGATAGTAGGACATAAAAAATTAATGCAAACATGTTTTATTTTCATTTGCTTAGCCTAGGAAGTGGTTGGAATAATTTTTCAGCAAAAACCCAAAAACTTTAAAAAGGAACAATCCAAGGCATCATATTAACAAACCTTCATGATTTCAGAACATAAAATTGTTTTGGTGTGTTTAGCAATCCAGAAATGTGAAAGTACCAACATGGAAACATGATGATAAAGGACAAACTGTCATCTGATATAATGCATCAACACCTAAGACTGCAACAACAACAACTAAGCCTTTATCACACTATGTGGGTTCGGCTATATGGATCATATTGTATTCCATAAAAGCACATATTTTCATTTAAGTTTAAATATATCACTTTTTTTTAATAGTTTCTTTCGAAGTCTTTTTAGGCCTTCCCTTCTCCTTTTAATCTAAGTTACTAATTCTCTATTTTCTATCCACCTTGGTGGTGCATCAACAGATAAGACTCCAGAGGAAAAACTTTTCAGGCTTAATTTCCATTGGTACTGGCTATTGTCAAACACTTCATATCAATATGTGCTATATAATTCTACTACAGTTACTAGAAAGGGATCAACTGCCAACAAGCATAGCACCTCATGGAGAGAAATGGCAAAATGTTACTAAAGTTTACAAGAGGCTGGGTAAAGAGAATTCCAAAGCCCAAACCTTGATTAAGTATGCTTTGGAAGATAAGGATCCAATTTGGGATATTGGTTAATTTGCAAGAGTAACCTTAATTGAGTTTTAGATTTATTTGGCTGTTTTCAGTAATTTTAGTAGTCAAAGGGTATTTCAGTAAATTGGCTGCCTTGCAAGAATTTTCTGAATTCAATCTTTTAGTATTTGAGTATTTTTTTGTAAAGTTTCAGTTTTTGAGTCTATTTTTGTTAAGTTCCAATGTGGAAAGTGAGACTACTTAGGTAAAGGATTTCTTAAAGTCTAATTAAGAAGCTAAATCCTATGAAGAATTGCATTTAAGTTGAACCCTATTATAAATTAGATTTAATTGACAAATCCTAATCTAAGTTGTTTTTAGTTTTGTAGTCTATAAATAATGTACCTCTTCAAGGGGAGAGATTTAGAGTTAATAAAATTTCTGCAGACAATCTACAGAAGTGTAGTTTTATGTCTTCAAGTGTGGTATTCTTGGGTTTTATTGTTTCTAGCAAGGGTATAGAAGAGAAAATAAAGGCAATTGTAGAGTGGCCAACTCCTACTACAGTAAAGGAAGTACGGAGTTTTCATGGATTGGCAGCATTGTATAGAAATATTTATCAAGGGATTTAGTACTATCATGGCACCAATAACAAAATGCATGAAGAAGAAGGATTTCAATGGAACTAAAACTACAACTAAGGCTTTCGAAGAGATAAAGAAGAGAATGACCGAAGCTCCAATGTATAGGTTACCTGATTTTTCCAAGGTCTTTGAAGTGGCTTGTGATGCCTCTCATGTTAGAATCGGTGGTGTTCTCAGCCAAGAAGGGCATCCTACAGCCTATTTTAGTGAAAAATTGAATGAGACTAAACAAAGGTACTCAACCTGTGACAAGGAATTCTATACGTTAATTCAATGTATCCGTCACTGGCATCATTATCTTGTGTACAAGGAATTTGAGTTGTATACATATCATGAAGCTCTCAAGTATACCAAATCCCAAAAGAGACTGAGTCAGCTACATGTCAAATGGGTTTCTTTCTTACAACAATATACTTTTGTGATCAAACACAAAGCCGGAACTGAAAATAAGGCGACTGACAAGTGCATTGAATTCTTACATCTACATTCAAATGGTTGGGTTTGATTCTTTAGAATGAGATTATCCTAATTGTAAAGCTTTCAAGATCAGATATGAGGACATCGGCCAATAGACAATAGGCAGCTTATCCTGATTTTTATATACATGATGGCTACCTTTTCAAGGGAACACGACTTTGTTTAACAAATACCTCCGTAAGGAAATGAGTAATTTGGGAGTTGCATAAAGGGGGCTGCTGGGCATTTTGGATGGGATAAAACCATTGCTAAGGTGGAAGATCGAGTTTATTGGCCAACTGTGAAGAGAGACATTAGAAGAATTGTTTCTAAATGCTGAATTTGTCAACTAGGTAAGGGTCGAAAGCATAACAAGGGTTCTTATGTGCCATTACCCACACTGCATGAACCATGGCAGGACTTGAGCATGGACTTTGTCCTCGGTTTGCCAAGAATATTGCGAGGCCATGATTCTATTTTTGTGGTGGTAGACAGATTTCAAAAATGGTTCACTAATGCAGCACAAGTGTGGGTTCAAGTTGAACGGATCTTATTAATTCTTTTAGGCTTTAGGAAACTAGAAAACTATGGCTTTCCCTTTTGGAAAGGAGATCTGAAAACTGAAATCAATAATTAAATAGTAAGAAACAAGATTAATCTCTAGGAATCACTCCTAGAACCCTTCGGCATCACACCTGGGGACCTTTAGGCATCATACCTAAGGCAAAGTTGTATCACATGACCTATGAAGAAGACAAATGGTCTATAGAAATTCGATTGAACTCAAAACTCTCTCTGAATTTCTCCCCTTCAGAAGGTACATTGTTTATAGACTATAAAACTAAAAACAATTTAGATTAGGATTTCTAATTTATAGTAACATTGAGCTTAAATCCCATTCTCAATGGGATTTAGCTTCTTAATTAGGCTTTACGAAATCCTTTACCTAACTAGACTCAACTTTCCAAAACTAAAACTTAACAAAGAAAGACTCAAATATTAAAAGAATGAATTCAAGAAATTCCTTCAAGGCAGCCAATTTACTGAAATACCCTTGACCACTTAAATACCACTTAAATTCAGAAATAAAATACTGATGAATAAGGATAACTTAACTCAGTTCTCCAACACAGCAGTTTCCTTCATGAATCCTAATAGAATTTGAGCACAATTAGAGAAATCATTGAATTTTGATTTCCTTGAGTTTATTGTTTGCATCACTCACTTTCTTCCATGTTCCGAGACATCAAATGCTACACATATTACCAGGATCTTCTTCAAAGAAGTGGTTCGGCGTCATGGTTTACCAAAGACTATTGTTTGGGACAGAGATGTGAAGTTTATGAGCTACTTTTGGCTAACATTATGGCAGATTTTGCATAGTAAGCTCCAATTTTCTTCCTTTTTCCATCCCCAAACTGGTGGCCAAACTGAAGTTGTTAATCACACCCTTAGAGATATTTTTTGATGTTTTCTTCGTGATCATAATCATACTTGGGATGAAAGTGATGCTGATGTTGATGATGTTGTTTGATCATACTACTGGTTGGGATGAAGTCTTACCTATGGCAGAATTTGCTTATAATAGCTCTATCAATAGATCTACTGGCTGTAGTCCTTTTGAAGTGGTTATTGGAGCTAATCTCCAGAAGCCCGTTGATTTGGTTAGTTTGCCTTCTAGTGCTCGTCGAAGTGTTGAAGCTAAAGTTTTTTCTAGACACATTCCAGACATATATGAGGAAGTTCGTGTAGGATTACTATAAGCAATGAAAAGTACAAATCACATACAGATTTGAGAAAGAAATTTGCAAAGTTTCAAGAAGGAGATGAAGTTACGTACATATTCGTCCAGAGCGGTAACCAAGAGTTCTTATAAGAAGCTCCATTCTAGAAGTGCACGACCTTACAAGATTATCAAGAAAATAAGTTCTAATGCCTATGTTCTTGAGTTGCTTGATGATTTGGGAATCAGTAATTTCTTCAATGCTGAAAATTTAACTGTTTATCCTGGTCGTGATAATGGTTCAACAGAGCCAAATGTCTACAATTTCTCTTCCACCTGTTATACGTTTGTGACAAGGTTTATGATGTTCTTGACCACCAGATTATGTCAACTCAAGGAGGTAATTACCAAAAATATCTCATTCATTGGAAAGGACATCCACGTGCAGACTGCACCTGGATCACTGATTCTGAATTTCAACAGTTAGATCCTAATTCTTATGACAAGTACCATGCTTTTAACTTACCAGCATAGTTATTAAAGGCTCAAGGCGCACCTAGGCGCATAGGTGTCCTGGAGCCTAGGCGCAAGGCGCAGGCGCACGCCTGAGCGACATCAGGCGCACTATGAAAAAAAAAATTTTAAATAATATTTTAGGCATTCATACTTATCCTTCCTAAAAGAAACTACTTAAAAGTCTCAATATAACTATATAAGCCAACTAAGTAGCATAATCTCCAAAACTTAAAATTCTAAAAACTTTCTCATAAATTCAACTAAGTAGCATAAATTCCACTTTTTGTTACTTTCTCACAGAAATCACAAACTATATCATTTTTGTTATTTGGATTTTGCAAAAGAACATACTTCCAACAAGGATCCTTTCTAGAACTATCACAACTAGTACTTTCCATACTTAAGAAAATAAAAAGAAGAGGGCGCCGGCTGCAGAAAAGAAGAAAAAGCAAAGGAAAAAAAAAAGAAGAAGAGGAGCAGGACTGGTCTGCAGAAAAGGAGAAAAAGCAAAGGGAAAAAAACAGAAAAAAAAAAAAAAGAAAAGGAGCAGGACTGGTCTGCAGAAAAGGAGAAAAAAAACAGAAGAAAAGGAGCAGGACTGGTCTGCAGAAAAGGAGAAAAAGCAAAGGAAAAAAAACAGAAGAAGAGGAGCCGTCTGCAGAAAAGGAGAAAATGCAAAGGAGAAGAGCAGGAAGAAGAAAAGGAAAGCACGGGGAGAGAAGAAAAGAAAGCGCGGGGAGAGAAGAAAAGAAGAGAAGAAGAAAAGAAAGAGCGGGGGGAGAAGAGCTTATCTGGTCGGCGCCCAATTTTCTGTCTGCAGCCTTCTTCTTCTCTTCTTTTTTTTTCCAGAACCCTAATGTCTTGAAGGCGCTCCAGGCGCGCGCCTGGAGCCTGAGTGAAGGCGCGCGCCTTTTCTGAGAGGCGCGCGCCTGAGCAACATCGCCCGCTTTTTGATCTGCAAGGCGCAAGAGACTGCGCCCTGCTAAAGGCGCGCCTCTTTAATAACTATGCTTACCAGAGTCGAGTCCCCTCAAGCTGGGTATAAATGATGGAGACAAATGCCAAAAAGTTACTCCCTTAGTCCCAAAAAAAGAGTCCACTTTCAAAATTTCTTTTTGTCCCAAAAAAAGATTCCACTTTGAAACCAAATTTCTAAACTATCCTCACTAATAATAATTACGTACACTCATAATTAAAAAAGTAAGGATAAAAATATAAAATTATACATTTAGTTAGTGCATTACGTGTGTAGTACCTAATAACTAATAAAAAGTTGTATTTAAACTAAAATGAACTCTTTTTTGGGACGGAGGGAGTAATAAAGTTTACAAGATGGGTAAAGAGACTTCCAGAGCCAAACCTTGATTTGGCATGCTTTGGAAAATAAGGATCCAATTTGGGATCATGTTTAACTTGCAAGAGTTACCTTAATTGAGTTTTACATTTATTTGGTTGCTCTTTGTAATTTTAGTAGTCAAAAGGTATTTCAGTAAATTGGCTACCTTGCAGGAATTTTCTGAATTCAATCTTTTAGTATTTGAGTCTTTTTTTTGTTAATTTTCAGTTTTTGAGTCTATTTTTGTTAAGTTCCAGTTTTGGAAAGTTGAGTCTAGTTAAGTGAAGGATTTCTTAAACTCTAATTAAAAAGTTGAATCCTATGAAGAATTGGATTTAAGCTGAATCCTATTATAAATTAGATTTAATTGAGAAATCCTAAAATGTACCTCTTTTGCAGTCTATAAACTAGTTTTCAATTTTGTAGTCTATAAATAATGTACCTCTTCAAGAGGAGAGATTCAGAGTTGAGTTAAAATTTCTGCAGACAATTTGTCTTCTTCACAGGTTGTGTTATACAACTTTACCTTAGATGTGATGCCTAAAGGTCCCCAGGTGTGATGCCAAAGGGTCTAGGAGTGATTCCTAGAGATTATTATTGTTTCCCTACAATTTACTTACTAATTTCAGTTTTCTTGGTTTTTTTCAAAAATAAAAAAAAACCCCATATTTTTCTGCCTTCCTCTTAGAAGAGTTCTGTTCAATTTGAACCCATACTTGTACTGCATCAACACCACAAGTAGTTGAAACAAAATTTAACAGAAAATTCTCAATGAAATAACCTTCAATTCCCAAGAAATGCCACATTGATCTGACCAAGGTCTCATTACAAAAGAATGCAATTCCACAATTCCATGATTCAATTTTTAGACCTGGTCTAGCAAATAATGGATAGGAACTGCAACATCTCCAACAAGCCAATTCCACCAAATACATTCCTTGGGTAGGAATTTATTCTCTTTGAGGTGAATGTTTAAAAAATATTCAGGAGAATGATTAAGAAAATGACAAGAACAAAAGTGAAAAAGAGACAATGACAAACAACAAAGCAGGCAGACCTTTTTTATCAGAAGGACATACTTCTGCAACTTGAACATGCAATAAAGTGAAATCAGAGTGAGCAGGCATTAAGATATCAATTGTATATAAAATCAGGACTAAAAAGGCATGTATTCCAAAACAACAACACAGAGAGAGAGAGAGAGATTAAACTTCTAAGAGAACAACCAAAAAAAGAGATTAGACTACTAAAACAAGAGAAAAGAAACAAAAAATCTTCACTATGAAATGATACCAAGCAAAGCACCAAACTGACTGATTTATGGCTAGAGCAAAAGTTCAGAATCAGCTTACAGATCTACAGTGAAGTAAACTTTAAGTTTACACTTGCCTTCTCATTTAAATCCCCCAAAGGTGGCCCATGAACATTTCCCCCAATATATGGAGCACCCATTGGGAATCTCTCCACAAGCTGATGGACCATGACGTCATCTAAACCATGCTTTTCATAGCTCATAAATGCACCTAAAGCTCCCAGAAACCCTTCATGTCGCAAAAACATAGCTTGTGCCTCTCCCTTTGACCTAATAATCCAACATGAGAAAGTAACTTAGAACGATGAAATATATATATATATATATATAGAGAGAGAGAGAGAGAGAGAGAGAGAGAGAGAGAGGCCAAACACAAAAGGGAATAACAATTTTAGAGAACATCAATAGTTCATTTCAAAATGAAAACAAAACATACATACTTCTAATCCATTTATCAACACCAAAAGAATTCTCTCACTTACCAGAATTGCACTGCAAATGAGATTGTGTCCATGGTATAAGCATGGCCCCTTATGAAAAACCCACCAAAAAATATCCTTTTAAGTCCAAACCGCAATGCATTCAAATAGGAAATCTACAAAAGAAACTGTAGGTGAGATACAAATAAAAATAAAATAATCATGAAAACCAAAAACATGAATCCATAATCTTACAAGACGTGAAAAATAATAAGCAAATCAACAAAATAACATCAACAATCTCCAATATTTATCCCAAGACATTCCAAAAAGATAACCACTATCAAGAAGACATGCGAGCAATAAAAGTACAAAGATAAGTGATTACACCATCAGAGTTGTCAGAGTGCTAGTCTTCCATTACAATGTTCAAAGATTTCTGATAGGTTACAATTAGATACTGATACTTTGAACAATCAAGAAGTGTTCAAGAAAACATGCAAAACTAAAGCATTACCAATGCAACACTTCAGTAGTCTGTATAGTTATTATCTACAAATGCCCCACTGTCTAAAAAAAAAATAGAAGGAGAAGAAGAAGAAGAAGTTGTTGTTACCTACAAAACCCATAAACTTTACATTCAATACAGGAATGGGGAAACCTACCACAGAGAGAACCATAAAAGAGTTTTTCTGAAGGTAATTCTCTACACCAAAAGTTCAACTGTTTATCTCAGTCCCCGGAAGCCACACTGTCACATCTCGTACTGCCTCACAAGTTCATGCCTCACTTCATGGTATCACTCTCGACCTGAAGCACTTAAGGATCTGAATATCTGAAGGCTTTACCACTATACTTGCTATTCATAATTAGCATGGAAGATAATATTCTACTTAATCTTAGTTTCTGAATCTCAATAGTTATACTCATCCATAATGTCTATATCCTCCTCAAGAATCATACTTTACTCTTACAGTACAGAGCACTATGGTACCATCAAGAACAATTGTTTGGCCTGAACTCCTAAACGTGCATGCTCTACTGTACAGTTTCATTCACAATTTGAAATCTCCAGAACAGAAACAAAATTTTCTATGAAAATAACAGGAGTAACAGTTTGCAGTTATATTTTATGTGAAAGTGGAGTAAAATACAGTGAGAAAAAACACAAATGCAGTAACCATTTCCACTTGTAATTGATTATTAGAGAATAAGTATTAGTAACAAGGAAAGAAAGTTCTTGTAAAATTAAGGTATGAAGACTTTTCCCTTCGGTTCCGGTAGCTACTTTCCACACGAGAGCAGGCTATTTCAGTTTTCACTCCACACTAAAAGAATTTCAGGAACTTGAACAAATTACCCATTATTCAAATTATGAGATATGCATCTTCCTGTATAACATTGCCACACAAATCAACATGCAATCCTGCAACTGACCTGACCAATATTATATGAAATCATTCGCAAGAGGGACAGAGAAATGTCTTCAGGTCTGTAGTCTTCGATTTCCTTCTTTTCAGATATTGTCTTGCCAAAACTAGAAGCGATGGTTGATGCTGAGAGACCAATCTTCAAATGCAAAAGATTGAAAGGAGCAGTCAACAAGTAAAAAGTTTAGGATGCAATCATAATCAACAGTCATTAGAACATTTACACATTTATTTCAAAGCCTGTTGATTGCTTTAGCCAAAAACCAAAGAACACGGAAACACAATTTGAGGGATTAAACCATAATTTTAAAACAAAATATACCTTTGAGTAATCCATTCCACCATAAATATCGCCGACAAGCATATCGATAGTTCTATTATCCCCTCGTTGACTCAGCTCAAGCAATTCATCAAAGCTGGAGATCAATTGAGACTGATAATTTGAGTACAAGTACAAGGGAAAACTGAAGAACTGCACCATACTTGATTGCAGACAATCATCACCTCTTGCACTTCGTCAACAATCTTCCCAAGCCCCAGTATGTACCACCACCGACATTTGTTCCACTAACGCGCTGAAGCTTACCATCACCATCAACCTATAACAACAATATTTAAACTAAGATGACTTGTTCAATCCAGTGAATCAAGACCAAACATTAAGAAGTGGCTAGAATACGAATCTTACCTTGATCATACTGACACCGGATCCAATGTTAACAAGAAGATATGGAAACAAATCATTTTGGTCTATCTGCACAAATGTTTTATGACCTTCCATGTGTGTAAAAGCTTCATGCCGAATTGCCTATCAAAAACCAGCAAGATTACATGAAATCATCCATTGGAGTTCACAAATAGAACAGATAAGCAACCTCTCAGATCCCATTTCCAATATACCCATTGTTCAAAGTTGAATAGGTAGGTTAAATAGTATGCGCAAAAAGAAACAAGTAAAAATGCCATTGGTCCATGGGCAAAAAATGTGTTTACAGGCAGATATAACTCAGTACATGTGCCCTATTGAGTGTATCTACAAATGATCAAAGTTCATTGACGTTTTATTGCACCTTAAGCAAAAAATTTGCACCAGCCACAAGACAACTCATTTCATCTTCTTTCTCTATACTAACTCCAAGCCTTTCCTTGAACAGATCAGCATATTTGTATGCCCCACCACCTGTAGCCTTCTCAGAAATCCAAGTAGTTAGAAGATTTTACAATCTTGAGTAAGTGGAAATCCAAAAATTTATCTATTTAATTTTATCCCAAAATGAAGAAACAGAAACACGAATCACCTTAATTACTGCATTCTCATTTGAGACTTTAGAATCCCAGTGATGAGCATCTGTACCTACCATAGGGACAAAATGTCAGAACGAATGGAGCAAATGCAAACCAAGACACTTACTAGTTTGAATATGAACTTATAGAACTTCACAATCAAAAGGATAAATATTGCAATAAGGTTCGTAATAAATAAAATACATGAGAAAATATATACCACTACAATGGAGTTGCTTGGATGAAATGAAATCCAGGCATTCATTGATCTTGGTTGTCTCAAACTTCACAAAATGGAGTCTTCCTCCAAGAATAGGATAACTCCTTCTATTACCATTAGAAATGCCCAATCTCTCCTTGACTGTCCTCTTCCTCCTGTCATTGACTGGGTGATCCTCATGTCTTGAAAAATAAACTAACTTGATGAGAGATCCTGGAGAAGAGAGAAACATTGAACTTTGAGGGTGAATATGCGCTGAAAAAATGCAAAAGTTTAGGCTCTGTTTGGAGTCCGTTTCTATTTGCAAAACGTTAACTTTTTTCAAACAAAAATAAAACATCCAAATACATTTTTATGTCAAATTTTAAAATTCAAATTTTCCCACTCAAATTCCTCTCACATAATTTTAAAAAATTTCCCGCTTATTTTTCCCTCCAAAATACTTTTTCTATCAAAAAATACCCACCAAAATTTTCACACATTCCAATACAACTTTTCTCAAATACATCATTGTCCTAACGGAGCCTAGTATCTTGATCGAAATTAGCCATTATTTAAACAGCATCATGATGGAGAGATTAGTAGTTTTCTATAAATGAAAGTTTTTACATGAATAAACATCTCTATATAATTAAAATTCCCTTCTTGAAGCATTTTCAATGGCAACACAAAACTTGCAACAAGTATAATGTAAATAATAATTCTCGTTTCCAGAAAAAATAAAACAAAATTTAAGAACTGAGTGGCAGAGACAGCCATTAGAAAGAACCCTCGCCTCACCACCCACAATTCCTCTTTCGACCTAAAAGCTCCACAAAACTAATGATTTCCGCTAAATTCAATTAAACTCCATTATCACAATGATAAAAAAATACTTTCACCGAAAAAGCGTACGTTACTACAAAACCCCTCATGCAATAACGAAATTATCCCAAATTAGGAAAAATAGACCCATCCCTATTCTGAACAACAACAAAAACTGCAATGTCAAATCCAATAAACACATTTACACAAATTGAAAAAATGTCCAACAACGAAACGAACAATCCATGACCAATTTACAAAATGAATCAGCAAACTTCACCTCCAATATCCAGAGCCAAATGAGATATATCATCGGACTGGTTAGGCAACAGAATTGTGGGATCCTTCTCCTCAAAATTTCCTTGAATTGCAGCTCCACTGAGGTCCAGCTGCGGCCTTGAAGATGATCTATGAATTGAATTTCCCCCAACGGGAGCCATATCTGTCTCTCCCCCACCTTTCTCTTCTCTCTCTACAAAACCCTTTCCGGACTTCTGGTCCTCACTAATATTTTCAATTGTGCCGTCAATTTCAAGGCTTGGTTGGGCATTTGTCGGATTGGCCATAACTTACTCTACCCAGTTTCCTCTCTAACCTCTTACCAACTACCCCGCTAACCTATTACTATGGCCAATTATATTTTCTATTTTTGCCTTGGTCTAAGGGTCCAATTTTAGGGGTGGGTCACTTACTCACTTTTGTATTCAGACAAAAAACATTAGTACATACATACATGCCCAGTAAAAAGTTATGAAGATTAGCCAAACGTGGTACCCACAAAATAGCTAAATAAAATATTTTGCTCATCAATAAAAATTGTTATTATATTTCCTCTGATTCCACTCTTTAATTTTAAATTAATGGATAATATTCATCCAAAGGACGAAGAAATAATTAGGGGGTGTTTGGTTGGTGGGTTTAGGGGGGGAATGGAATAGAATGAAATGAAAAAGATTCTTTAGTTGGTGGGTTTGGGTTTGAATTGGAATGGATTAAACCCATAGAAAAAGGTTTTGTTGAAACTCATGGGGGGTTGGGTTTAGATAGGAATGGATTAGAATTGATTAATGAGTTCTACACTTTTAATTAATGTATAATTAATATTAATTAATTATTTATTTACTTAATATTGTAATTTAATATTATAATTAATAATTAATTAATCTCATTCATTAATATTAATTATTGTAATTAATATTAATTAATTTATAAATAATTAATTGATAATATTAATTATATTAATGTATAATTAATTAATTACTTAAAATTAATTTAATTAATAATATTTTTATTATTAATAATTAATTAATTAATTAATATTAATTTAATTAATCATTCATTTACTTAATATTTTAACTTAATATTATAATTAATATTAATTAATTTATAGTAATTAATTGATAATATTAATTAATTATAAATTAATTAATTACTTAAAATTAATTTAATCAATAATATTTTATTAATAATTAATTAATTAATTAAGATTATTTTAATTAATTATTCATTTATTTAATATTGTAATTTAATATTATAATTAATAATTACTTAATCTCATTCATTAATATTAATTATTATAATTAATAAATTTTAAGTAATTAATTTATAATTAATTACTTACTTTAAATTAATTCAATAATAATATTTTTATTAATAATTAATTAATTTAATATTATAATGAATAATTAACTAATAATAACTAAACAGTTTTTTTCAAATTCATTCCATTACTAAAAATAATACCATAATTACTATGATTCCATTCTATTCGAAACCTTTCTTTCTACCAAATTCATTACATTCCTAGATTATACCAAACGCCCTTATTTCAAACCATAATTCTAATTCAAATATCCAAAATCCATCCACCTAATAAACCCACATAAAACCACAAGCACTGCTGAACATGAAAAGAGTCCTTGATTAGCCTTATTTACTTGGATGTCTTTTTCTTCCTCCAGTAGTACATTTCGGCTTTTTCCAGACACTTCCAACTCATTCATCGCTCATCACCTAAGAGAATCTACCTTTCCTCTCTAAGATCTTTGGAGTGCTGCTCCAGGTATTTGACATTTTTGTGGTTGTGCAGTTTAGTAGTTAGCTTCCTTGTTTTTGGGTTAGCTTTTTGGTTCAATGCATGTACTATGTTGGGTAATTATTGATTCATTCTTGTGGGTTTTTCTGAATAAGCATTGTTATTTAACTTTTTGCTTATTTGAGTAATTGTTTGAGAATTTGTATTTGTAGCAAGTTAAGTTCTGAGAAGGGGTAGTTTGGTTGATTCTTGTAATATTGTTTCTGTTTATTTCTGAGCAGTTAAATTGATGGCTGATCAATCGTTATGAAATAAAGCTGAGACCTTTAATGAAAATTGAATGGAAACTGAAAAGGACTCGGAACCTGCAAAGCAGGAGGATTCTGTGGAGTCAAAAATGAGTCAAAATCAGAGCCCTTGTGCTCAAGTACTTGGAGCAACTTCTGGAGTCGCTGGTTTTAGTGAAAACTGTAATGGGTCAGTGTTGGTTGTTGAAGAAAATGGAGGCGGAAACGGAACTTCTATTCCTGCACAAAACGATTTTGGCTTAGAAGATGTTCAGAATGAGGAGGAAACTTCAATGTGTGTGGCTGTTATTGAAGAAAATGAGTTTAGGATAGACTCTTCAATAACTAATAAGGAAAAGGAAATAATGTTGAAACCGCGCAATTATTGTATGAATAATGTTGATCGGTCGAGAATGGAAGAGGTTTTGGCAGTTGAGGGCAGTGAGGATATTGGAGCTGAAAAGGGTGTGCAAAAGGAAGGGAAAGCCAATGATGGCATGCGATGGAGTGATGTTGATTCCTCGAGGAAGATTGAAGTTGCTGGTGATGGTATTTCTTTAATTGTGGAGGTTTTTGGTCAAGTGGATGGTATAAATCAAGATGAAGCAGGGAACAGCAGTGACAAGCAAATGTTGAGAGAGGGGCATTCTGATGAAGAAAATATATTCGAAATAGATGGAACTTTTTCAACTTCTGATGGGCAAGAAGGAAGTGCTAAGGTTTTCAAAACTAATGACTCAGTGCTTGATGTGAAGGAAAACAGCTCCATATGTGACAAAGTAAATGGACCGAACACAGTGGCGGATGATAATTTTGGTCATAAAGAAAGCACCTTTGTTGTGGGTGATTTGGTGTGGGCTAAAACCAAGAAGAATCAGTTATGGTGGCCTGGAGTAATTAGAGATCCTTTAAATGTGTTGATAAGTAATGTGGATTCCAATAAAAAAGACTCATTCTTGGTCAAATATTTTGGGAATGCTAATTTTGTTTGGCACTCCTATTCTCAGTTGAAGCATTTTCTGGAAGAGTTTGATCAGTTGACTAGGCAAAATAAATCTAGAAATTTTCGTGGTGCAATAGAGAGGGCAATCTGTGAGATTGGTCGGCGTGTAAAGGTAGAGATGACTTGTTCTTGCTTTTCAAGAGGAAGTCAAACATCTTCTTTTCAGCTTGTTGATCAAAGAATGCAGAGATACTCATGGTCCGAGAACGAAATGGGTGCATCATGTGCTTCCCCTGAATCTCAGTTTCAACCTACTAGTTTTCTATCTTCGATTAAGTACCTTGCACAAAGTGGTTCTCTGCCAGATAAGATTAAAATAACTACCACAACAAATTGTCTTTCAGCCATTTATCGTTCTCTGGGACATTGCCAATTGCCTGTGCAGAAACTCATACTAAATGATACCGACTGTACTTACAAGGATTCAACAATGAGTAAAAAGAATGAAGGCTTAAATAAGCTTTCTGCTGCGAACCATTGCCCTGATGAAAAGGATGGTGGAAAGCTTAAATCAAGTACTACTGAGGCTAAAGTTGAGCAGTTAAGCCCTCCAAAACCAACAGAGAATGACCTATTAATTGGAGACCATGATTGGAAAGTAGATAGAAGATCTGGAAAAGGCTGTGAGTCAAGAGAAAGAAGAAAGAGCAAGTACTTATCATATCCTTTCATAGACCCCAAGAAGCATCTTGCAAATGCTTCAACTTCTGGAGAAAATGTTCCTAACCAGACCGATGCAGGAGTGGACATGAACAGTAAGTCTAGCCAATGTAATGATAAGAAATCCTGGAAATCTGTGTGCAGGAAATCTAGTTGCTGTTTTGATATGTTGGCTAAGTGCAAGGATACTAGCTCATCTTCTGCCAAAATACTTACTGAACTTCATCTGGCTGCTCTAGATTGTTTGCATGCCAAGAGATGGAAATATTCAGGTTCAGTTGGCAGTTTTCTATGTGGTTTCAGGAGATTTGCATTCATCAACATTGAAATAGCTAGTGAGCATATTGGTGCTCCTAAGGAGGGGATGAAAATATCTAGTAACTATGGCCCAGAAGGGAGCAATGGACTGGATGCAGTAAGGCACACTTCATCCAGTGGCATGCTGAAAAAGAGACAGAAAAGTAAGGAAGAAAAAACCTCAGTTGGCACTGTGTTTTCTGGTGTCATTGGCAATGCTTCAAATGGATCAGAAGCAACTAACTGCCAGGAAATGAGTTCTCATACCATGAAGAGGGAAAACGTTCCTAGGAAGAGAAAGAAGGCAGGAATTGATCTGGGGATGCCTGAAAAGAAACCTGCAACTGGATTGCCAGATCTGAATGGAAACATCCCGGCCTCATCAGTTGAAGAAAATCAGGCGACAGAATCCACTGCATTTTGTCATGTTCTCAAATTTGGTCTCGAAAGTTCTCATAGTAAAACAGCAGGCTTGCTAGATTCAGGTAGAAGCAACATTAAATTTGTCCAGTTGTTGAAAGAGGTGCAGTCCATGGGTCCGAATTTCCTCAACAGCATGTCTCAGCACAATTATATGATGGCTGAAACTCCATTTACTTTAGAGGTTATGGATAGACAATCAGAAGTCAATGGAAATAGCACTCAATCTGGATCACTAATGAAGAACATGCAGCCAATTTCTCTTAGTACTAAGTGTGAGCCCAAGAAAAGAAAGAGAAAGGTGAAAACCTCAAACCCCCCAGACACTAAAGTCACTTCATCCATCCCGGATTTGAACGGAAATGTTGCTGACTTCGTCTCACCTGGAAATAAGACACCTGATATAAACTGTGCTTCACCTGAAGGTAAGTTGCCTAGAAAAAGGAGGAGAAACAAGTCTACTGCTGTAGTACCAGATACAAATGCAAATCATCAGAAGCCATATAATACTGTAGGAGTTTCAGTGATTTCATCAACTCCTTTGGCACAACCCCTATTGCCAATGGATGGACTGAAGGCCCCTGCAATGCCACCTCTCCCTGGTACAAATCCTCAAAACGGTGATCCACCTGATCTTTTGTTCATGAAAAAGAATCTTGAGATGATGACCTCAACATTGGAGAAAGCAGGTAGTAGTCTTTCCCCTGAAATGAGAACCAAGTTGGAAAGTGAGATTAAAGGCTTTATGAAGAAGATCAGCTCCATGGTTTGTGCTTCATCCTCCTCTTAGATCAATGCAGCATATGGTCTTGCATTTTCCAGTTTAGTAGGAGATATTTGGGGCTAATGAAGCAAGCATGAATGACTTTCTAGTCCAAATGGTCGCTTCCCAATTTTCATTTGTATTGCATCCTTATCTCTATGCTGCTATTTGAACTAGTTAACTAAATGGAGAAAAACCCCAGGGTGTTCCCTTTTGTTGACGTCTTGTTTCTATACTGCATTTTGATCTGGTGTTTCTCTTGGATACGTTAACAGTGTTAGATGAGGAATGTGGTTTTGTTTGATGCAAGTGGGCTTGATAGAAAATCTTTATGGCCATAGCATTGCAAATTTTGTTTGGTGCAAGGAGCTTGGTAATGTTATAGCCATTGCGTTGCAATTTACTCCCTCTATCCTAAAAATATAGATTCCACTTTAGAATTAATATAATTTCCTTTAGATTCGGTACAGTTTTTTTTAATTAAAAGTATATTTTAATTAAAAGTATAATATAATTAATGTACAATTAAATTTCATTTTTGTCTTTATTTTTAAAATTTAGATTATACAAAATTATTATTAATAAGAATAATATAATATTTTTATTAAAAAGTATACTCTTCCTTTTGGACAAAGTACACTTTAAAAGTATATTTTTTATATGGGACAAAAGTGTACTGGATTACTTTGGAACTTGAAGTAAAGATTTTCTTAGTTAAATTTGATATTCTAAATTTCTTTTAAATAATTGTAACCAAAAAGTGACTTTGAACCAAAAAAAAATAAGATTAGTAATTTAAAAATAGAGAAAAACGTATCCAAAAAAAAAAAAAAAGTGGTTGTATTTGGTAAGTAAATGTTTTATATATTATTGCATTATGTAGAATGGTAGATTCAGAAATCATTAAAGGGATGGTTTATAAATAAAAAGGAAGTTTATCAACATGTAGGGGCCATAAAATAAAAAATTATTTTTATTTTATATGATTAGATTATGTCACTAAAAAATGTAGTAAATGTGTAAAATATTTTCTCATATTTACTAAGATAAAAAATAAAGAATGATAGTATTTTTAAATACTATTGTGTAAAATATTTTCTTGTATTTACTAAGTAGAAAAAGAATGATAACAATTTTAAACACTATTCACAAATAAACTTATTGCATTAAGTAATAACTGTGCAAGTACTAGTTGCTTTTATGAGGAATTCATAATAAGATTATTGAACATTATATTAATGCTCATATTTTAGTTTAGACTAAATATAAATATTTAAGTGAAATGAGTAAAAATAAAATAAGAATACTCTAACTAGTAGAAGAAGATAAGCTACAAAAAAGATGAACCCAATATTACAATTTTTCCCACACTTTCATTTAAATTAATCTCCCTTTTATGATGAAAAAATTAATATATTTGAATTACTCAAGAACCCGGTATCAAACCAGTTCAACCTGCAAACGAAGTCTTTCCTATTTTTTTATTAATTTTTTCATACCCATGTACTAAGGTTCCCTTCCCATGTTTTTAGTAGTCACCATGGTAAAGGAACAGTAGGTGTCATGAATATTCTGTTAACAACATCGTTTTGTAATACTTAATAGTTTTTCAAACCTACATTAATTTGTACTCACATATTCTTTCGTGTTTGGATTCATTTAACCTGGCCTGAATGTTTAAATAGGAAGAAATTGCATGAAATTAAACAAAAGCAGGCACAAAACGAAAATTTACCAGTCACAAAGGTTCAAGCTTACACATTCAATACTCAACAAAATACAATGAATCTCAAAACTCAAGTTTACAACACAAAATCCCTCAAACTTAATGTGGAGTTGCTTCCTTGTATAAAACACAAAAATGGTAGCGGTCAATGGACAAACTTAACTACTAGGTATCAACTAATGAAAATTAAAAGACGTGGGTAAATAATAAGTTTAGTTACAAGTATTCATTTAGGCCAAATCAGCACACTACCGCCAAACCATTATTCAACATTTCTATACTCTTCGAAAACTTTAGCATCACTAGTTAAAACTGCACTTCAATTCAACACACGTTTTCCCAACAATATGCCACCCCAACTCATGACTTAACAAGTTTATATGCTCATTGCATACTAACAAAATTTCACAAATTATTTGGAACTAATGCCTTATGGACATTCCTTAGGCCAATGTTTCACATTCTGACCAATGCCCAAAAACAACTTGCTTAAGCGCACAAGTAAGATCATCTCAATACCTAAAGGTGCCCCAAGGCCAATTGATAGTCGTTCTCAGCATTTGTTAATAACTCACAGCAATCAATCACCAAAACCCTTTGTATATGTTTTAGGGGAAAAATCATATACAATAATTGTAGGGATATCTTTTACTGACAAATATAACAAGGTTTTAGAAACTCTCAACTCATCTAAGGTTGTTCAATACTTGTCCAACTCTCTTTAGAAACTTCAAAGATCACTAAATGAAATTGATGTGAATCGATGCGGAAGCTGATCGTTCTACGAAGATCCAAGAGTTGCGAATTATTGACCTTGACCCCCAATCGAACATGTGATTGGTAACCTCGGTATGAACGCGACCTGTTGACAAACCCGTGTCAACCAACCAATGTTATAGACGCCACGAACAAGTAAATTGATTGACTTGCTCGATAAGTCGAATCGATCACCACGAAAAGCTCGAAGAAGAGAAAAAAATTCCTCTCAATATATTAAAATCTCAAAATCAATCATTGTCTATCAAAAACTCATAAATTGCCCTTATATATGGTTCTAACCCTAAAAGGCAAAAAAGACAAAAATACCCTTAATTAATTAAAAATTCACCTAAAATAGAAAGAAAAAACCCTCAAAATCCATCTAAATGACTCCGAATCTAAAACGTCATCAATCACTACTAAAGTAGTGAGTATTGATCAGCAACTAGACCAAACGTGATCGTGTTAAGCCAAGGAGCTTCAGAATCTTTAAGTCTCAAATCCATATTGTCTATATTCCATAGCTGTTGAACCATGACGCTGACAGCTTGTTTGAATTCCTTTGCCCTCGCTCGAGTGATCGGGCTTAGCGAATAGGACAATGGGTCTCTAGCACCTTCTTCTCAATAGGCTCTTGATAGGGTTCGATGTCCACATCATTCCCTCCCCCATGCAGAGGATTTGCCCTCAAATCATCGCCTTTTCAATTGATCTTCATATACCTCAGTAGGTGTCATCGGTACCAAAGTGTAAGTCTTCTGATTCATTACCAACGAATACCGGTTGGTGTACCCATCATGATGTACTTTTCGATCATACTATCATAGCCAACCAAGTAAAAGATGGCCTGCTTGCATAGGTACAACATCACAAATCATCTCATCTTTATATTTCCCTATCTCAAATGGAACTTAGACTTGCTTTGTCACCTTTATTTCTCCACTATCATTCAACCACTGTAGTTTAAATGGCTTAAGGTGTTTTTCAGTCCTTAATCCAAGCTTCTCAACCATGGTACAACTTGCCACATTCGTGCAACTACCCCCCATCAACAATCACACTACAAATCTTACCATTTACCAAGCATCTTGTATGGAACAGATTATCTCGTTGTTGGTGATGCTCCTCCTCCTTAACTTGAACACTTAGAGAACGCCTAACCATCATCAATTCACCCTTGACTGGCATCTCAACATCGCTACAGTCTCTTTTCAAAAGTGATAACATTAATTCTCATTTATGACCTTGTAGGAGACATTGGAGGTGAACTAACACTTTCAAGAATAAGGGATTTAAAAACATATTTTGAAGGGCTTTTTGATATTATTGATGGTGATGGTTCAGAAAATGATCTTCTAGAAAAATAAAAATTTCCTGAAGAACTAGTTCCTTCTCTAAATGAATTAAATTTTAATAAAATTGTTCCATCTTCATTTTCTATAATATTATCAATTTCTCTTCTAATTATATTTCTAGAAGGTTGAACATTTTGAATTTTCAATTGTTCAAGAATTGTAATTTCATTCCATTTTAATCTTTTAGGAATAAAAACTATTGGATTATCAGCTTCTACATGTAATAAAATAGTTTCTTCTTTTGAAGTAGGTACCATGTTAATCTAGTATTTATTTGAGAATTCATTAATCTAAAATAAACTCTATAAATTACAGCAAAATTTTTACAAAATCGTTCAACTTCATTGCCTTGTAAATAAATATCTAAAATTAATGGATCTGTTAAATCAATAGAAAAGTTTGGACAACAATTAAAATATATTGGACCATTGCAAACATTAGTTTGAATCATACTTAATAAAGAAGTTTTATATTTTTTTAATCTTTTAGCTCGTAATGCCAAATGAATAGGAGCATCTACTCCTATATGTACTAATGGTTTAATTGCTACTTGAATCATACCATAATGAATATATCTATAACATTTTTTCTATATGCTTTCTAATTGAAACTTTATTTAATAAAGGAATAGACTGGAATTCTTCTTCTAATGAAATAGTTTCTTCATGAGTTTTAATGAAAAAGCAGTTTTGAAATATAAAGAACCTATATTATATATAGATTTTATACTTTGTTCTGGAATAGACCAATTTGAGTAATCTAGAGGCATATGAATTTCTTGACTCTGCACTATGTCAGAGTTACTATTTCTATCTTGAGTATTCATAAATATTTTTCTAAATCTTGCAGCCATGTTTAATATAACATAATCTAATCTTCTATACTTGACTTTAATCTGAGATCGGGGAGCAAGAGGAACAGCTTACCTAGAACACCACAACTTAGGGCTTACCAACAGTCTTACGGGCCTTACCAAACCTCTTCCCAAACCTATCTTAAATCTACATCAAATATAAAGTCTTAAATTAATGTTTTCTTGAACACTTAAGTTTGATTTAAATTAATGCAATATAAACACTTAAAACTGACAATCAAATGGCTCTAATACAAATTAGGGGCAGTACCAACACAATAACAATAGTGAATAGTAATAATGTGACTAGTAAAAAGTGAATAGTAAAACCTCAAGATGAATAAAGGATTAAGTTTTGAAATTTGAATTCTGATTACAACAAAGATCTTTGAAATAAAACCTGAAATACAAACTTTAAAATTTGAAAATAAAAAGTTTTGAAAATATAAGGAGATATGGAATTGAGTTGGGAGTGTTTGGATATAATGATAGATTTTGAAGAGACTAAAAGATTGATCAAAGAAGCGGTCCTTTTGTCTTTGAAAGGTTCTCATTTTATAGTTGAAATTTGCAGCATAAATTGATTTTTGCCATCTACTTGAATGTCTTCATCATGGTAGCCTTTTTGACTTTCTTGTAAGTAGCCTTTTTGACTTTTTTTGTAACTTGTCCACTTTCGACTTTTTGAATATAGACTATCTTTATGCTTGCTTGTCTTTACTCCTTTTTTAAATTATTGATCTTGACTTTCTTGGCAACTGGGTACCTCCTTGTAATAGCCTTTAGGAATTTGGTTGTAGGGCATTCCCGATAAATTTGTTGCAGTGGCTTCTTTCTTTGAATTTCTTTTTGCTAACCATTCTTTCATTGACCTTTCATGTTCTACCCACATTTTCGAAAGGCCTCTATGAAATTGATCAACATATTCTTTGTCTTCATCTCTGTCCTTGAAGCAGATTCTTCTTATTTTACCTAATTCTATTTCTTGCATTATTGGAATAACTTGAATACTCCAAGTGTTTTGGAATATATTTAGTTTTTGCCTTTATCCCTACAGCTGTATAGAAAAGATGTTAGTAAAAATCATTTTTCTTAATTATTTTTATTTTTATTTTTACAAATCAAAAAGGTCTTGAGCTAATGGTCCCCTAAAGGGATCCGATGAAGATCCTTCTGATGAAACTTCTCTAGATTCTTTTGAACTTCTTGATTTTTCTCTCATTCTTATGAATTGAAAATAGGCCTGAAATTCTTCAAATTCTTCATCTCGAGAAATTTCTTGTTTTGTACTATGAATCTCGAAAGCTTTGAGTGTCAATGGTTCTTTAACCACATCTTTATCTTTTTTCTTTTGACTTGTCCCAATCACGTCTTTTTACTTTTCTTGTTTGGCTAGAGTGATTGGTGTAAGGTTTTTCTTTATGTGGGCTTATATTAATTAATGTTGTTTTGGGCTTGGTTTAATAAAGTCATATATATAAGGGCTTTTAATTGTCTAATGTGGGACTGGCATGTGTGGGCTACAGTTAGCCTAGCCCGTGATAAGAGGGCTAGGGTCTAACTTTAAATATCAGTTAGGTTCCCTCCTCTAATCCCGAGCTTTAGAAACACTTTCTACTCATAAGGTTAAGGAGAGAAAGAGGCACTCATCAAAGCCAGTTCATATAGGGGGGTCATAGAGGTGAAGAATTTAGCCAAAATCCGTCTCATTTCTGCATACAGTTATGGATTGAAAGTCTGGTACACAATTCTTTACTTCTGTTTGCATATTTAATCATGTATATGTTTGATCTTGGGGTTTATGCTATTTATGTGCTAACATGTGGTATCAGAGCATAAACATTGATCATGATTTAGAATATATTGTATGTTTTTGAAATTTTGTACCTTGAGCAGTTGCAAAATTACTTCGGTATGCGAGCTTCTTATACCTTTGGTTTCCTTGCAAAATTATTTTGCTATATGAACTTCTTTTCGATTTCGTGCAAAACTACTTTGGTAAACAAACTTTTGTACTTTATGTTTCCAACGCTTGCGAAAATTTGCTTCTAATTTTTCATATGAGCCGTACTTGGACGTTTGTGGCAAAGCTGCATCTTTCTACAAGTGGAGTCGAATTTGGGAAGGTTGTGGCAAAAACTTGCCTTCTGCAGGTTGGCCATGCCCGCATGGGAAGTTTGTGGCAGAAAACCTATTTTTTGCAGGTTGGCTTCTTCATGGACGCAGGACCCATGTGTGTCAGGCCGGTCAAAGGACCAATTTGGGTCAACAACCAAAAAAAAAGAAAAAAGAGAAAAATGGAGGAGAGGTAGCTCTATCAAGTGCACCTTAGGACCCGCGCACCAGGCGTACCTAAGGACATGCGCGTCAGGCATGGGTCCCACTATTTGGTACTTTTTCCATAACCCTTTACGGGTTGTTTTCAGACTCATCTGGAATCCGTTTTGGATGATTTTGATATTATTAGATTCAGTTTTTCATGATCTATATTTTGACATATGATTTGCATATTTTTTAACATCATTATACTTGTGAAAATCTAGATTAAATGTGATTTTATGCTTTTAGTATAAAATTTAAATATTTTCACTTGTATTTTGAATTTTTTAAGTATATTGTGTTAATATGCAAATATTCAGTTTATGTTTTGTAGAACATGATTAAATGTAATTAAATGACATATTGCCCTTGTCATTTATATAGTTTAAAATTGCATATAAAGTTTTATGTCAGAAATAAAGTTTAATATCCTTGGTATGAGAGAGTTTCATAAATTCAATTGGATAGTGACTGTCAAAGTGGCACACTCATTTGGTTTTATGAAATATTGATCTTATATTATTGGGGATGTCTTCCTTCCTAATGTCTTGTCATACTCCCAAAGGAGCTGATTGGGTATTAGTTAGTAGAGGGATACATGTATAACATGTGTTTGAGAAATAACTGATTTTAGTGGTTCATACAACCAAAGGTGGTGAATTCATGAGAGTTGGAATAAGTTTTCATGGCCATTGTTCATGTAGAAAGTTGACAATTGTATGTCATGCATTCTGCCCAAAGATGATTATATGATGATACGTGTGACTTTCTGTGAAGTGCACTTATACGGTTTATATTAAGTTGCACTATTCTTACATATTTTTATTATAAGTCACATTTTCTGTCAATAGCAACTCACTCACAATTAAGATTCTCACTTATTTCCTTTTAAGAAATAGAAAGATGATATAATGTTTAGAATGGTTTTGGCGGACATGTCTGATGCTCTTTATAAGAACAACCCTACAGATCTCACTGATAAACTATCAATGCTGAAATGAGAAATTTACAGCTTGGGGAAAGAGCAATTGAATTTGTTGACTATCCATATAGGAAGCCATTCAAGATCATCTTAAGGGTACCTTAACAGTTAATTGTACTGTTAAACGAATGATAGAGCACCTGCTAGACATGTGTCGAGTGTCATCCTATATTGAGATAGAGGGTCTTTTTCACACACATTTCAACATTAAGTATGATGGTACTAGTGAAATTAGGAATTATATCTTAAAGATGGTAGAATTACAGTGTAAACTTAAGGCACTTAAGATTATTCCTACTGATGTGATTGTCTATCAGGCTTTCAATACCCTTTTCATCTAATTTCGGAATTATAAAGACAAATTACAATTCTTGAATGAGACTTGGTC
The DNA here is from genome assembly GCA_020080225.1 of Gynochthodes officinalis. Classification (NCBI taxonomy): domain Eukaryota; kingdom Viridiplantae; phylum Streptophyta; class Magnoliopsida; order Gentianales; family Rubiaceae; genus Gynochthodes; species Gynochthodes officinalis. The sequence goes on along the minus strand of CM034625.1, from coordinate 27,834,551 downwards.
CATTAGTAGTCTAATAGCCAGGGTGGTGGTAAAAGAAGGGAAATTGTAAAATAAAAGGGACATCAGGCCATGTATGTTTCTAGTGCTAGTGCTAAGAGAAGTAAGAAATCTAAAACTTTTGCCCATAAAGGTACTCATAAGACCACTGACAGCACTCAGGGTAAGAACCTAATTGTTGCTTCTTCTACAAAAGAAAGGTCACATAAAGAAAAACTGTGACAAATATAAGGCTTGGTTAGCCAATCATGACGTTACAAGTAGTGACTATTTGGCTTTGGTTTGTAAATCCAATCTATCTAAAGTCCCATCCAGTTCATGGTGGCTAGATAACGGTGCAATGAATTATGTTGCGTTCATCATACAGAGGTTTAGAAATCGAAAGAAGCAAAATCAGGATGAATCAAACCTGATAGTAGGAAACAATGAAAAGTTGACATAGAGTTTGTAGGAGATGACATCTTAATATTAGAATTTGGCTATAATCTAATATTAAGAAACACTTTCTATGCACATTCCTTTGGGAAGAATTTTTTTTTTTCAAGTTTAAACTAATGTGGCTATTTTTTTGAAATAAAAAACAATATGTTTTCTTTGTTCTTTAGTTCAAATAATGTTGGTAGTTACATTATGTATTATGGATTGTATAGATTATGTTTGTCTCCTAATGATAAATACATCGCTTATACGGCTAAAAAAAGTTGTTTCCAAAAGACCTCTACCTGAGGAATAGTCTTATATATTGTGGCATAAGAAACTAAGCCATATCTTCAAGGAAATAGCAGAAAAGTTGATAAAGGCTGACATCCTACCTACTCTTAAAGGCGACTTAGAGGATTGTGTAGACTGCTGTAGGGGTAAGATGACTAAAATTAAGAAGAAGACAGCAGTCAGAAGTTCTAATCTCTTAGAGATCATTCAAACTAACATCAGTAGTCCATATAAAGCGACTTTATGAAGAAATTTTTATTTCATCACTTTCATTGATAACTTTTCCTGATATGGATATTTGTACTTGATTAATGATAAGTCTGAGTCTCTTGAGGAATTCAAGATATTTTGAACTGAAATCGAGAAACAGTTGGGAAAAGTTATCAAAGTCGTCAGGTCTTATAGGGTGGTGAATATTATGGTAGGCATGGCGATGCTGGACAGCTTAAAGGGCCAAAAATTCTGGGATTATAGCTCAATTCACCATGCCTGGCAGTCCTGAACAAAATGGTGTGGCTGAAAAGTGAAATCGCACCCTTATGGACATGATGAAAAGTATGGTAAGTAAGAGTAATTTGCCTGAGTTTTATGGGGAGAAATCTTGAAAACGACTCTCTAGATTCTGAATAGATCTCCTACCAAAGCCATTCCATTAACACCATTTGAGTTATAGACAGGACATAAACCTAGTTTAAACCATCTCAGGGTATGGGATGTCCTGCAGAGGTAAGGTTGTATAATCCAACATTAAGTGAGTTGGAATCCAGAACAATCAGGTGTTATTTTGTATCCTATCCAAAGTATTCAAAACATACAAGTTTTATAACCCAAATGGAGGTACAAGAACTATAGAATCACAAACAACTAAGTTCTTGGAACTAAATGTGGCAAAAAAGAATGCTTGTTCATAGAACATTAGGGATGATAGTGTGGTGGAGACCATTGAATTAGATTCTTTACATATACAGACTATTATGGAGCTTTCTATATCACAACTTGATTCAATGGGAGTTGAGGATAATGTCGTTGAGCTTGCGCATGATGATACTCCTCAATCTCATTAAGAACTGAATAAGACTGTGATGGCTTCACTCAGGAGGTCTATTAGAGAGAAATGGTCTGCTGTACCACTTGATTACATGGTCTATCTTGGAGAGTATGATTATAAAATTGGCAACGTGATAGATTTAGTAACTTATAAAGAGGTTGTTTCTTGTCCTCAATCAAGTCTGTGGATAGATACCATGAATGATGGATACAATATATGAAAAATAAAGATGTCTGAAGCTTGTTGAGTTACCTAAGGCTTGCAAGCTCATTAGCTACAAATGGGTATATAAGACCAAAAAGGACTCTAAAGGAAAGATAAAAAAGTTTAAAACTAAATTGGTAGCCAAGGGATTTACTCTCATAAGGAATGAATAGACTATGAAGTAACATTTTCTCTAGTCTCTTCTAAAGATTCTTTTAAAGTGATCATGGTATTAGTAGCTCATCTAGATTTGGAGCTACACCAAATGGATACTAAAACAACTTTTCTAAATAGAGACCTTGATGAGTAGGTCTATATAGTTTAACCCAAAAGTTTTTGCAGTTGATGATTCAAGAGAGCTTGTGTGTAGATTTAAAAAGTCTATTTATGGATTTAAACAAGCTTTTAGACAATGGTACTTAAAGTTTCATAGAATTGTAACATCATCTGGTTTTGTTGAAAATAAGGTAAGTCAGTATGTACATAGCAAGGTCAGTGAAAGGAATTTCATTCTTCTCATGTTATACATTGATGATATTTTGCTTGTCAGTAATGATCTCAACTTGTTGCATGAGACTTGGCAAATACTATCACATAGTTTTGAAATGAAAGATCTTGGTGAGGCATTATTTGTCCTAGGCATAGAGAGAGCAGAGATCCAGGATTCTCATTTCTCGTTTCGTTTTTAGAGAGGAGATAGGACACAGAGAACACTTGAGATGCACTAGAAATAAGAATGCAAATTGCATTGTCGTCAAAGGCGATAAATAAATAAGTAGTCCTCTCTCTTCATATGATGAGAAAAAAAAAAAATGAAAAGACATACATTATGCTAATACACTTGGGATATTATAGTATGCAGTGTGTATAATAAGATCGACGTTTTTAGAGCTGGGTCTTCAGGCGGATATCAGAAAACCCAGGACATAATTATTAGGTAGCTGCCAAGAAGGTTTTAAGGTACTAAAAGAGGACAAAAGACTATATGCTAACATATAGACATATTTAGGACCTTGAGCTAGTAGGGTATACGAATGTAGACTTTGCTGGTTGTGAAGATGACATGAAATCAACATCTAGTTATGTCTTTAAGTTAATAGGTGATGTAGTGTCTTGGAAAGTGAGAGACAAAAGACAATTTCGTCTTTTTGTATCCAGGCGGAGTAGATAGCATGCTTTACAGTTTCTATTCAAGTTGTTTAGCTCCGTAATCTCATAAAGGAGTTAGTTATATTTGATTTTGTGGATAGACCCATACAGTTGTATTGTGACAATAATTCAGCAGTATTTTTCATTCATACCCATAAGGGTCTCAAGGGATCTAAACATATGGAGATCAAATACTTGACTATTAAAGAAATAGTATAGAATTGTGACATAACAATAGAACATACCTTACAGATGATATGACTACAAACTCACTAACAAAAGGACTTCGCCCATATGTGTTAGAAAGACATGTTGAAAGTATGGGCTTAGTTGCATCATGGGATGCTATAGTTTAGTTAGAGTTGCATGTTATATATGCTCATTAAGTTTTCATCTATGTTTTGTTACATGAGTGACATTTTTTTTATATGTATTTTAGCATTTGAATTCAATAAAGTTTGATCAATTTTCTAGTTATATGCTGAATACATATATATAAAGTGAAAGTCTCAAGGAATTGTGTAAACTTTGAGCACAAACTAAAAAGGCATACAGTTATTAGTTTGGGATATATGTCTTGTACACATAAAGTCTTGTTAACGATATAGATAAGACATATGGAAGTTTATTGGAACTATAAAGTTATTCTCTAGTGACACATAAAGGTTTATGACACTGAAGGAGAGAGAATAGGAACTAACAAAAGGAGATAACACATAAAGTTTGACTCTATATGAGGTGTTATCTGGTTTGTCACACTACCACATTGAATCCATATCAGTAGAGTTAACAGCATTTGTGATCATGGATGGCTCTGTGTGATTACATGCAGTTACTACCATGATTTGGTGTTGAAGGCTCTATGGGATAGGATTGATAATTAAAAGTAATCTCTAAACCAACATAAAGGTGCACATAAAGTACAACTTTAATTAATATTCGCCCAAGTGGGAGAATCTAAGGTTTTTCTTTATGTGGGCTTATATTAATTATTGTTGTTTTGGGCTTGGTTTAATAAAGTCAGATATAAGGGCTTTTAATTGTCTAATGTGGGACTGGCATGTGTGGCTTGCAATTAGCCTGACCCGTGATGAGGGGGTTAGGGTTTAACTTTAAATATCAGCTAGGTTCCTTCCTCTAATCCCAAGCTTTAGAAACACTTTCTACTCATAAGGTTAAGAAAAGAAAGATGCACTCATCAAAGCCAGTTCATATAGGGGGGTCATAGATGTGAAGAATTTAGCCAAGATCCGTCTAACTTTCGCATACAGTTATGGATCAAAAGTCTGGTATACGATTCTTTATTTCTGTTTGTATTTTCTAATCATGTATATGTTTGATCTTGGGGTTTATGTTATTTATGTGCTAACAATTGATTCAGTGACCTTTTGAGAAAGTTGTTGGGCACTTCTTTGAATAAGTTGTCATTCTTAGAGATAATGATTCACCATTTCTTGATTGATTGAATATGTTTGCCACCATTTAATCTTGAATTCTTGAATAAAAGATATTGGATACAGGTTGGGGTAGTACTGAGTTATTTTATAACTCCAGCAGAATATCAAAGGCACTCTTAATTGAATGTAGAATACTAATGCTTTTGAATAATCAGGCATTTGCCCTTCCATCTTTCTTTGAGATAAGTTGAATGCCATCTTGCTCTCTGGAGGAAATATTTCTTCCATGCATCCATAATAAATCCACCAACAATAAAACCAAATTGGAATTGTTTGTGGATCATGATTGAATGTTTTGTAAAAAATGAAAAACTATGAGTGGTTGAAAGGTCTGAATAGAAAAGCTTTGTGCCAAGCTTCCCTATAATCTTGAAAAGTATAGTCAAATATATCATAATCAATTGAGAAAGCTTTTCCTTGAGTATGGCTTCCCCAATCTTGACATGTAAGAATCTTTTTAATAACAACTTTGGAATAAGCAATAATACTTAAATCTTTATGGTCATGAGTATGAGTAATTTCAATGGATCCAGAATCAATCAAAATCAATTGATAAAAATCTATCTTTTTTCTTAGATCAATCGTGATCCAATGAATCTTTTGTTTAAAAGTTTGAATTACAAAATTTTGTAAATATTTGAATTTAGGAACTTGAGCATATCTTATAAGAAGTACATGCTCATTGTATATTTTGGTGTAATAAGAGGTGGTTAAATTTGAATGAGTTTGAGGTTGATTTGAAAGTTGTAGCTTGAAATTTTTGAGAAGGTGTTTCTGTAGCCATTGAATAGGTTAATGTTGGAAAGTCTTAAAGGTTTTGAAATCTATTTGGAGTGATAAAATCATTAACAGATTGAATCCTGAACTTGGAATCTCCTTCCTTCTTTATATTACTCATTTTTAATACCTGTAAAAAATTCTCTTGTTAGAAAATCTGGCAATGCATTCTCTTCATATTTTATATATTCAATGTCAAACTTGAATATAGATAGGATAGCTTGACATCTTGTAAAAATTTGTTTTGAAACAATATTTTGAACATCTCATTTCCTAATGAAATGGCGAGTCCTCATTTTAAAACTAAAAACTTACCTTAAAATGTAGAAGAAGAAATGATTAATAATTTGAGAGAAAATAATTTAATTAATAAAATTACTCAAAGTATAAACGAAATAAAGCTAGTACAACAAGAATTAATGGAAATAAAGCTAGTACAACAAGAATTAATGTATTAGAACAAGCACGTAATATTAAAGAAGTATAAACGAAAGATGAAGAGAATGATTCAAGTCAAGATTCAAATTCAGACATAGAAAGAATTAATATAATAGAAAATGAATTTAAAAGTGAATCAAAAATAGAAATAAATAGAATAAGAAAATAGAAAAATTATCAAAAGAATTACAAACCCCTCCAAATATTCAATATGAAGAAAGAAAACAATTTACAGCAAGCTATTATAACGGTAATGCTGTATATGAGTGGAATATAGATGGCAAATCTGAATATGAAATATTAAATAAATCAGATAGTAGAAATAGTAGAAATTATATTAAATAGTAGAAATTATTATACTAGACCAACCCCTCCAGATATTCAATATGAAGAAAGAAAGCAATTTACAACAAGCTATTATAGCTGTATATGAGTGGAATATAGATGGCAAATCTGAATATGAAATATTAAATACATTACAAGAAATGGGTATGGCAAGAGAGGCACATCAGACAAAAGGTTGTACTCAAAAACATGCTGCTTCAACAATAGTAATATGATTTTCAGGACAATTAAAAAATTGGTGGGATAATGTATTAACTCCAACCAATAGAAATGAAATATTAGATCATACTACTCCTAGAGAATCAAAAGCCAAAAATAATGATAATTCAAGGACATTAATAACAAAACAAGTATCGATGCAGTAGATTTCTTAATAGTTGTTATATCAATTCATTTCATTGGAAACCCAAGAGAAACTTTGGCTAGTTCAAAGATTACTTTAACAAGTTTGAGATGTCCAACATTATCAGATTTTAGATAGTATAAAAATGTATTTTTTACTCAAGTATTAAAAAGAACTGATGCTAATTCTCCTTTTTGGAAAGAAAAAAATTATAATTGGATTACCTAGTTTATTTTATCAATGAATTATGTCAAAATTACAAAAAGAAATGGCTAGTGATTACATAGATTTCAATATAATAACTTTTGGTGAATTATTTGCATTTATTAAAAAAGAAGGATTAGACCTATGTATAGAATTAAAAATTCAAAGTAAATATGGTAGAGAAAAATAGGAAATAGAAAATTTCTGTGAATCTTTTGGTATCAAAGGAATTAAGGCTCCTTCAACTCAAAATAGAAAATTAATAAAATATAGAAACAATTCAAGAAATAAGAAATATACAAATTAAATAATAATCAATATTACAAAAGATATAAGAAAAAGAAATATAGAGGTACTAAAAATAATATTAATAATAATAATAATAATAATAACAATTCAATAACTTGCTGGAAATGTGAAAGATTTGTTCATAAAGCTAATCAATGTAAATTGAAGAAAAGAATAAATGAAATATTTCAAGAAGAAGATTTAAAAAATAAAATGATAGCTTTATTAATAGAAGAAACAGATGTAGATGAAGATAATATTCAAGATAATATTGATTCAGACTCTAGAATAGAATCTGTAGAAAATTGCAAATGCATTAATGTAATTTCAAAAAACAACAAAGAATTATTATTCAAAATGATAGAAAAAATTAATAATGCAGAATGTAGAAAAGAATATTTGAGAAAATTAAGAGACTTATTAATAGAAGAAGAAAAACCTAAAGAATTTGAAGAACCCTTTAATATTTCAAAAATATCCACAGTAGAACTTATTTGGGATAAGAAAACCAGAAGATATTAAAGAAAAAATTAAAACACTAAAAGAACAAGTTAAGAAATTACAAAAAGATATAATAGAATTAAAAACAAAAGATTTAGAATTAGACACAAAAATAAGTTTGCTAAAGAATGGGAGCACCTCAGATAATTCTTCAAAAGGTAAAGAAGTTATGGATGATATTCAAAAATTAAGTTCTATTCAAATAAATAATGAAGTAAGTTTTAGATAAAATATATATTCATATGATAAATAGAATAGAATATAAAAAATGGTATTGTTTTGTTACAATAGGAATATATGATTTTAAAATTACAATACATGCTATGATAGATAGTGGTGCTGATGCAAATTGTATTAAAATTGGGATAATTCCTACAAAATATTGTCAAAAAACTAATGAAAATTTATTAGCAGCAAATTCAAGTAGATTACATGTTAAACATAGGGTAATATTAAATGTATGTATTGATGATTATTGTATTAAAAATTTATGTTATGTAGTTGATGATATAGCTCAAGATTTAATACTAGGATTACCATTTTTAAGTCAGATTAATCCTATGAAAGTAGATAATGAAGGAATTCATACAAAAATTATGGGTAAAAAGATTTCATTTAAGTTTATTTCACCAAGAAGACATAAATAATAGATTTAATTAAAAAATGTTCAGTATTTAAACAAGTAAATAATATTAATCATATAAATAATCAAATTGGATTTTTAAAAGAAGAACATCCATATGCTAGAATAGAAGAAAGATTAAGAGATAATAATATTCAAAAGAAAATTTCTGAATTAGAAGAATTATTCAAAAAAGAAATATGTGCAGATCTACCTAATGCTTTCTGGGATCGAAATAAACATGAAGTACAATTACCATATGAAGAAGGATTTGTAGAAAAAGATATTAAGACAAAAGCTAGGCCTATTCAAATGAATCAAGAATTATTAGAAACTTGTAAACAAGAAATTAAGACATTGTTAGATAAAAAATTAATAAGACCTTCAAAGTTTTCTTGGTCTTGTCCTACTTTTTATGTAATGAATCAAGCTGAAAAAGAAAGAGGAGTACCTAGATTAGTAATTAATTATAAACCATTAAATAAAGTATTAAAATAGATAAGATATCCTATTCCCAAAAAAGAGATTTATTAAATGGATTAGTTAATGCTAAAGTATTTTCAAAATTCAATATGAAGTCAAGCTACCAGCTGATTCAAATAATTGAAAAAAATAGGTATAAGGTCCTTAAAAAAAAGGCCAATAAGATATTCAACTAAATAAAAATTATTAAACTAAATAACAATTTAAGAATATTAAAAAAAAGGAAATAAAGAAATGATGGAAAGAGGAAAAAAGGAAAAAAAACTATTGACAATAAGCAATTCAATTTAGTAATAAGTGAAAAGATTATCACTTATTTTTAGGCCAATATTTTTACTAATAGTTCAAATTCACTTAATCTGTTAAAACCTTTAAATTTTAGTTGTCAGGCAAACTTAATTGATTAAGAACTTATTTTGAAATCATTCAATCTACTAAAATATTTCATTTTCAATTATCAAAGACACTTAAATTAAATAATTATTCAATTAAGTTTAGATGATGAATTACATTATCAAACAAAGCTATAATTATATTGCCTATTGGCTTCATAATACTAATTTGATGTAGTAGTGTTACGAGTGTGCTACATACTTGAGCATTTCAATTAATCATTGGTTCTTGAGTAGGGAGTACAAATAAAATGCAATGATTTAGAATCACTATGATAATAATGATGATGTATAACTGCATATAAAAGAAACAAAAGAACAAATAAGATAACCATCAAATGACTTTTAATCTTAATAGTAGAAAGAACAATCATATCATATTACTGATAACGCATATATTATATTATTACTTTGTTGTTGTAATTCTGAAAAATTGATTACAAAATATTTTACATATGCATTGTTTATCCTCATTTGAGTTACTTTAACTTTAAAGTATACAGTAACCATATTACTTAAACTGTACACGCAATCATAAACAATATGTTTCATTGACATTTTCCTGTTTGATTATTGATCTCGTGGATGAATTATGGCTAAGTACAAAGTCCAATTGTTTGTATTTTTTTCTTATTTTTGGTCTTATTAATTGGGTTAATGATAGTTTATGAGTGTTATTGAAGGTTCGCTTAGTGAACCTATGAATTATCAATTAGACTGTAGTAATCATCTAAAACTTTTACTGCATATTCGTAGGATGTATGTAGATAGAGTTTCAAAATATATTTTTGAAAATGCGTTTCAAAATGTGTTTTGAAATACTGTTTGAAATGCTATATGGATTGATAGTCTAAAATGTGTTTTGAACTGAAATGTTGTATGGATTGTAAATCTAAAAATGTGTTGTTAGGGTGTGCTGTTAAGGTTTCAACTTCATTCTCCAAAATGCATTTTGGGCATATGTGTTTTGGAATTCATTTCAAATGTGTTTCAAAATGTGTTTTGGAAAATGTTGGATATATGATATTTTATACATTAAAAAGTGTGTATGAGATAAAAATGAGTTTTGAAATATTCTTCCATTTAGAGCCCTATTTGCTCCTGAAAATGGGTCACACAACAAAAAGAGTAAGCACACAATTTTTTCCTCATTATATAAGCAATTCAAACATGTCACTAACATTAAAAAAATTGAATTACAGCATCACGAATGTAATAAGTTTAATGTCTAAATGACCTACATATCTAGACATGCATCCATAATAGCAAGGGGGGAACCATTAGTCACCGCATAAGATTGCATTATAAATTTTTAATCTCATAAATTATAAAATTAAAAAATTAACAATAATATTTTTCACAACTCTAACATATAATATAAAAATTTTTTCCCAAAAGATCGATAATATTATTAACCCTTGAAAGTTAACCTGTACAAGCAATGTCCACTATAATTGGACTCTTCCTAACACTAAGGACAGTTAAGATGAAATGACCATAAGTCAAGACACTACCCTCTATCCCACAAAAATACAAGACAGACAAATCTGTCATGTTCCACCTGCTATACAACCTTCTCTATACACATCAGCCACTAATCCACTAGTTGATCCTAGCTAACTTCGATTTGCTGCTGAAAACTCCAACCACACGTGTCTTGCCATCTCCACAATTTCCCTCGCCTCCAACCATTGTTGTTGGAAAACCCACACATTCCTGCTCTTCCATATCATCCACATAATGTAGGCTGTAAATTGATCCCGTTCCTTCCAAAAAGCCCCTCTTCGCCCAGAGCAAAAATCTTGCCACCATTGCCAAAAATTTGCCTGGTACAATCCCAGCTTAGCCCAGTTGACATGAGCCAACCTCCAAACAGTTTTAGCTCTAGAGCAATTAAAAAAAATGTGCTCAATCGTTTCACCCTCTTCACCACACAAAGGACATGAAGGCTCAATCTGCAGTTGCCGTTGGTACAGTTTTGCATTCAATGGCAAAATATTATGACAACATCGCCATACAAAATGCTTAACCTTACCTGTCACCTTCAATTTTCATGTTGCATTCCACATACCATGACGGCGCTCGCGCGCATTACTATATTCAGGTTGCTGATCTGCAGATTGTCTCTCCTGACCCAAAGTATGGTATACAGTCCTAACTGAATACACACCATCACTAGTATCCTTCTCCATGCCTTGCAAAATGGTCCTTGCTCCCATCCACCCCTTCCACAACCACGATGCATTTGTCTGCGCCACTGCCGACTGCAACTGATCATTAGGGAAATATTTAGCTTTCATCACTCGACTCATCAATAAATGCAGTTGAGACATGACTCGCAAGAGTTGTTTAGCCAGCAAAGCATCATTGAATAGTTCAAGATCCCTATACCCCAATCCTCACTCTTCCTTTGCCTTAGTAAGCTCTTACCACTGTTTCCAATGAATTTTATGTCTAGCATCTTTATGCATACCTCACCAAAAATTCGCCGTCAGATGACAAATCTCCCTACAAACTCCCACAAGAATTTTAAACTATGTTGGTAAAGCATTTGAGCACGATTTAATGATTACCCCCTTACCCCCACCAAGCTCAACCCGACCTCTCCAGCTCCGGATCATCGCGATTTCTTTCGCGAAAAAAAAAAAAAAAAACCTCCCACCGAACGCAACTGCAACGCAACAAGCCTAAATAGTGAGCATTAGATTGATTGTTGTTTCATGTCCTCATCTCATCATGTGATCTCGCTGCGTTGGGCCGAGGGAACAGGGGGAAAAAAAACAAACAAACATCAAAATTGATTTTTTTTTTTAAACAAACTATATCTATAGTAGAATATCCTACAACACCCACAACCAACCAATCATCTGCTACAAAAAAAAAAAACGAATCATCAAAAAAAAAAAAAAATGATGATCGCCCCCATTTCTACTAGCCCGCATGCCTTTATAGTCCCCGTGGTCCCTAGCCCTTGTAATAAGATGAGACAACCCCTCTGAAACAAGAAGAAACAGAAAGGGCAAGAGAGGATCCACTTGACGAAGACCTCGAGTTAGGCAAATGTACCCACAGGATTCCCTATTAATATTAATGGACAAAGTGCTAGTACAAGGCATTGCTTAATCCACGTAAGTACTTCCCTCGCAAACCCCATTTTTCTCATAACCTACTCCAAAAATCACCACTCCACCCTATCATAAGCCTTAGCCATATCGAGTTTCACTGTCATATACCCCTTTCGTCCTCTTCTCATCGAATTCAAAGTATGAATACACTCATGAGCAATAACCATATTGTCAAGAATTTGACGGCCAGGAAGAAATGCTGATTGATTTTGACTAATACATGTATTGAGGTACGGCTTAAGTCGTTCTGCCAAGATCTTAGACACAATCTTATAAACCACATTACACAAACTAATGGGTCTAAATTGTGAGACTGACACAGAAGTTTTGGACCTTGGGAACCAATATAATCAAAGTATGATTGAGTTGCCTAAGCAATTTCCTACTATGAAAAAACTCTTTCACAGCATTGATAACATCAAATTTAACCTCATTCCAATAAGTTTGGAAAAATAAAGGAATCATACCATCCGGTCCAGGAGCTTTATTGGGATTCATTTGGAACAGGGCCTCTCTCACTTCAGATTCCTCCACCAGTTGCAACATAACACGATTCATGACTGGAGTGATAGAATGAGGTAACCTATCCAGCAAAGAGGGAGACTGAGTTGGGTGACTAGAAGTATAGAACTTATCAAAGTACCCCACTATTTCCTCTTCTATCACCTTTTTAGTGACACAAACCCAGCCCGCCGTTGTAATCAAACTCGCAATACCATTTCTTTTCCTCCTCTGATGGTAAAAGCATGGAAAAATTTAGAATTGATATCCCCTTCCATTAGCCATTGATTTCGGGACTTCTGCTGCCAATATCTCTCCTTCTCCTGGTACACAAATCGGAGTTGAGTCATAAGGCCATTCCATATTCTCAAATCCCACCCTCCTCCAGCCCCACTCAACACCTTCAATTGAGCTTGAAAAGCCCTAATCCTCCTAGCAGAATTAGTACCTTAATTGAAGCTCCACTTCAGTAGCTCTAAGCGGTATTCCGCAATCTTAGAGCTTAAGACATATTGTTACGTTCCCCACTTTTCTCAATTCCATGCCCACACCACTGTTTCCTGGAGATCCGTTCATTTAATCCACTTCTTATCAAACACAAAGCGGTCCCGCATTCGTTGCCGTGTAGAATCCCTTTCCAAAAGAAGGAACAAATGATCCAAAACCTACTTGGCACAATGAAGAACCCTAGCATTCGGAAATCCTAACCTTCACACTAGGGAAGCAAAAAACCAATCCAACCGTTCCTCGACAAAGCCCTCCCCAATCCTATTATTACTCCAAGTAAACGGATGGCCAACATACCCAAGATCTATCATCCCCATTCTATGGATAAAGCCCTGAAACGAAACACAGCTATTTGCCATTCGAGCTCTACCCCCCTCCTTTTCAGATGGATAGACAATATCATTAAGATCCCCCCCCCAGAACCCACCAATGCCCCCAATGGTGCTTTTCACGTTCCAAATAACTCCATTGAATCTCTCTCATCACCACATCCGTACTTGAATACACAAAAATAGCCCACTCCAACCGTTCATTACCCTCAAGTTTATATTACATCTGTACATAAAACGAAGTAGTCACGATATTCATAACCGAAACCTGAGACGCCCAACATACTAACAACCCCCTCTCCCTGAGTATCTTCAGGTTGAACAGAACACCACCTATCGCCAAACTTCAATTATCTAACCACCTTTTCAACAAACGCATTATGTTGTTTTGTTTCCGCAAGAAAAAGTACCTCCGAATGCTGGGATATAATAGACTCCCTCAACTGGGAAATTGTAAAAACTGCATCCAAGCCTCGACAATTCCACTCCCCAATCTTCATTGAATTGCATGGGACCAATGGAGGGCTAGTCCCCATCCCCCCATTCCACACCCCAATTCACCCCGGAGTGTTGACTCACTACTAGATTTTGAGCTATTTGTTTAGATTTTTTTCCAGCCAGATCATCATCCCCACCAATTTTCCAGGAAGGGCACTCACGTTTCTCCCCCACCCTTGGCAACAAACACAAATCCTCATCCAAACATAATGCTGCTCCCCTTTGCAATCGTCCATGGAGCCGTCGCCACCTAGCATTAGGCAATGGTGAACAAATGCTAGCATTAGCTAACGGTGAGGCAACTCCATAATCAACCAAATTGCATCAACGCGTTAGAACAACTTGCTAAATCAATTCGGTCCAATGGCATCAAAGTAGAAGCCTCAACCACCCGAGAATCCACATGCAAATGAGCAACCAAATTGTGCATCAACTAGGGAAAAGAAATGGACAAATCACTTTGGTCCAATGGCATCAAAGGAGAAGACCCAATCACCTGAGAATCCACATGCAAAGGAGCAACCAAATGATGCCTTAACTCGGGAGAAGAAATTGCCAAATCCATTCAGTCCAATGGCAACAAAGGAGAAGAATCAACCACCCGAAAATCCACATGCAAAAGAGCAGCCGCTTGTTTTTTTTCCCAAGAGCAGTCACTTGTTGAAGTACTTGAAAGTTAGCAACCGCCTCAACAGCATCCCCATGCAAATAAGCTGTCTGCTTCAGCTGCTCGCTTGGCAGAACATGCGAAGAAGGCAGCTGCTGGACACCAGCTTCGAGTAACAAAAATCCAGTAGATGATGAAGCTCCAGCTCCAGCAACCTCTGCAAGAAGCGAGACAGAAGACAAAGAAGCTGCTGCTGGAGACATTTCAAAAACTCCAGCCAACACACCATCGAAACCAGAAACTGGAACTGGAGCACTAGGCGCTCTCAACAACAATTCATGTGGAAGCAAAGGACCAAACCTTTGAGCAGCAAAATGTCTAGCACCAGTTCTTGCAGGAAGCCCTGCACTCGTACGCAACCAACTCCCAAATTGTCCCTCCCGAAACTGATTCCTCTTTTTCACATCAAGCTTACGACCACACCATTTCTCCCCATGGCCTATCTGCTCACAATACACACAAAACAATGGTAAGAACTCATATTGGAAGAAAACCCACTTGGACTCATTGTGTAAATGAACTATCGTACCACACAAAACAAGAAGCTCTAAATCAATGGTAACCAAAGAATGGATATATCTTCCATGTCTACTGCCACTCTCCGGAATCATCACCTCATGAATAGCTGGGAAAACACTACCAAGCTTCCAAGCCGTGGCTAAAGTAGCCCAGTGAGCTGGTAAGTGCCAAAACTAAACCCACACCTTTTGATAATTGAACTCAACATCTCAGCTCTGCACCTTCTCCCCCCATTCCCTCAACACCAAAAATTGATTCTCAAAAGTCCAACCACGGCCAGCCAAGACCCTACTTCTATCCTCCTTGGAGTGGAAAACAAAGTGGAAGAAATTTGCATCCAACTCCCGAATCACAAACGGGTGATGAATTGGCCATAGTGCCTGAAACGTATGTTTCAAACCAACAAAATGAACTTTTTTCTCTCCAAAAACCTTGCCCAACAAACTCCTTTCCCCCTCTTCCTTACTCTCCCTAAGATTATCAACCTCTAGATGTACACCTCCCTCCTCCGCAGGTCATAATTGCAGCTGTTGCATCAACTCTTCAATATCCTGCTGCCCGTGACCTGTGCTACCCATCTCCATCCTCCAACCGCAAGCTAAAAAAAAATGGAAAAATAAGAACCAACTCCTCTGCTCAAAGAGCAAAGAAACGTATCCCAAAAGTAACAGACAGCCCCGGGCAAGAGACACACTTGGATGGTGAAAATCACCCACACTACCCTTCAAATCGCCAAAGGATTCAAGGACTTATATAATCTAAATTTTTAAATAAAAAATTCTTAACAACAATCCAAAACAAATGTCAAATTAAATAATAGAATAATCCATACAAATTAAGCTATGAATTTTTAGCATGTCTCGCAACTTTTATCGTCTTTCAAACTAGGCCCCAAATAAGGGGAGAAAAACATTATATTGGTTTTTTAATTTTTTTATTAGAGATGAAAAATTTTAGCAAAATTTTTTTATCTAAAATTTTGTTTTGGAATTGTTACAAAATAAGTCCAAAAATGTAATATTGGTACAATATAAGTTTAGATTTGCATTAATGGAATTGACACAATATTTTAAATATTGCCTATTTCTTTGCATTGGCAAAGAAGCTCTTAGCATTAAAATTGAACTTGTACCATGAAGAGAGTACATATTACCATAAAAAATTTCAAGAAATATTAGAAAAGGTAGGTAATATTGTTAAAACATGATGGCCAATAAAAAAAAATATATAATTTAAACTGCAAAAGATGTAAAAAGTTATGGAGAGAAATATATAAAAATAAAATAAACACTTTCTCCCACTTTTAAAAATATATTTTATGAGAGAAATAAAGAAAATTAGAGAACAACAAGTATGAATAGAGTTATTTAAGATTGAGAAAAAGATAAATCCCTAAAAAGACAAAATATGGGGTAATTTTGGATGTCTTGTAAAAACATTTTATTGAATAAGTAGAGTAATAAGTTTTATGTTTACTCTTTCAGTGCTTAAATTTCTCTATATAATTTTAGCTTGGTTTCATCAAATAAGTAGACTTAAATTTTGTTCTTGGAAAAGCTAAGGATCTCTGCTTCTACTCCTGTTTATTCTCAACTTGAACATTCTGTGTCTAACTTAAGACCAATGTCTTCATCCTCAACCAGGTTTCAACACCTTGACAATTAATCAAGTATACCTCAAGCAAGGTATACAGTTCAAACTGAAGAACCTTCTTCAGATCAAGGGGATTTACCAAAATCTCCAACGTACTCCGCTATCACTGATAATACTCCAATTAAGAACTTTGACTTTAGATACTCAAACTGATTTTCAAATTGATAAAGAATATCTTACAAAAGATTTTTATTCTGAAGAAAATCTTTCTAAAAGAACATGATTTTTGGACAATTTCAAAGCTGATTCTCGAAAACAAGTCCTAGAAAATTACTATAATTTTCTTAATAAAATTAAAGAATATTTTTTTAATAAAATTAAAGAATATTTTTTTCTTTGAATGGTTTATTATTTATGCAGAAGAAAATTCAATTGATTTTCCTTTTGATAAAACTATTGCTATTTTGAAAAAATGGAAAACTTCAAATGGAGAAGTTCCATATGAATTTTCTCCAAATAAACCAATAACAATTTCTTACAAATCTGTTGATTTAAAAGTTATTCCTTTTAAACAAAGAATTGAAACAGAACCAATAAATGGTAAAGATATACAAGGTGTTCTTGAACAAAACAATTATACCAATAAGTATTTGCAAACTATTGGAGAATACTTAATTACAAGTAATAAAACTACTCATCAATCTTTTTATGTTCCTCCTGTTCCTACTTCAAATTTACAAATTTCAACTGTTCATTCTGCTACTTCTTTTCCAAATGTTCCTTTATTCAAACCATATGAAATCCCCAGTCAATTGACTAAACCTATTCAGGATAAACCTTTGTCTAAGTTCGAGAAAAGGTTAGCCAAAATAAATTACTTATGGTAAATTAACAAGTCAAATACAACAAGTTATTTTAAAAATTTGTAGACAAGATAAAATCTTTAGGCAATTAGCTAAGGATAGAGCCCAACAATGGAAAGATTTAAGTTTTTTTTTTTTTGTGAACAATTTAGTCTTCTTAGTTGTCATCCAATCCATTGGAAAAGGTCGTCCAAAACTAAGTTTAGAAAGTATAGACCCAGTCTTCCATCCAAAGCCCAAAAAGAATTTTTCTAAAAGATATTCTAGTCAACCCAAACCGATTTCACAAAAAACAAAAGATTTTGTTTGCTATAAAAGTGAAAACCCAGGACATATAGCCCAGTATTGTAAACTTAAAGAGAAAATTCATAAATTAAATTTAGAAGAAACAGTGTTGGATCAAATAATTAAACTGCTTGTTGATTTTGACAATTCTGACAACTCAGAACATGAGTCCAATGATTTTCTAAATCAATTAGAAGATCAAGATGATTATTATAGTTCTAGTTCAGAAGATTCTGAACAAGAACATTCAATTAATATTCTTACTAAAGAACAAGATCTTTTAGTTGATATTCTTGCAGAAATTTCATATTCTAAAAAGAAAAAAAATATTTTGAAAAATTAAAACAAGTTTTTTGTAGAAAAAGAACTTGAAAAATATTTTTCGAAAGATCTCTGATTTTCAAATATTTATAATTTCAATGATATTTTAAATCATTTTCCAAAAAATCCTAAACCAGTTTCTTTACAAGATCTTTAATTAGAAGTCTCACTTCTGCAAGAAGAAATTAAGAAAATCAAAGCACAACAAGAATTAGATCGTCTTGTTATTAACTCATTAATCTCTAAAAAAGGAAAGTTCTCGAAACTTTCCACCTCTTCAAAGCCTTCTTTTTCAAATCCCTCTTCTTCAGAAAAATTTGAAAATATAGAACAATTTCTTAATCATATTTCTTTGGTTCAACAGAAGTATGACATTTTAATTACTTTAGTTATAAAAGAAAATTTTAAACTTGAAATTCTTGTTTTTTGGGATACAGGCACAAATATGTGTTGTATTTAAGAAAGAATTATCCCTTCAATTTATTTTGAGAAAACAAAAGAACGACTTCATTCTGCAAGTGGTTCTAAACTATAAATAAATTATAAACTTCCAAAAGTTGAAGGTCATTTTCAAAATGGTTTTATAAAAACATCTTTTTTTTTAGCAAAAGATTTAAATGGATTAGCTTATTTAGGTACTCTATTTATTTATCAAGTTACTCCCTATTTGACTAATTTTAAAGGGATTTACCTTCAAAAAATTCCAAATTCTTTATTCCTTTTGTCAAACCTCCTTTGGAAAGAAAATTAAATACTTTATTTTCAAATGATTCTCAAATAAATGTTTTAACTTTAAAGAAAAATCAAATCAATTTTCTTATTCAAGAAATATCTTTCAAAAGAATTGAAGAACAACTTCGACAACCTTTAATTCAAACTAGGATTAAAAATCTTGAGTCTAGAATCCAAAAGGCAGTTTGTGTTGAAATTTCAACAGCATTTGGGAATAGAAAACAACATGTAGTTTACCATCCTTATGAAAAGAATTTGATGAATGTCAAATTCCTACTAAAGCTAGGCCAATTCAAATGAATCAAGAACTTCTTCAGCATTGTGAAGAAGAAATAAATGATCTTTTGAAAAAGAATATCATACAAAAGAGTCAGTCTTCTTGGAGCTGTCATGTTTTCTATGTCAATAAAATTCTGAAATAGAAAGAGGTGTCCCAAGACTTGTAACTAATTACAAGGCTTTGAACAAAGCCTACAAAAAAGATCTTCTTCAAAAATTATATGTTGCAAAAATATTTTCGAAATTTGATATGAAATTTGGTTTCTGGAATATTCAAATTCATCGTTCTGATAGGTATAAAACTGCATTTACTATACCTTTTGGACATTACGAGTGGAACGTAATGCCTTTTGATCTGAAAAATGCACCTTTTGAATTCCAAAGGATTATGAACGATATTTTTAATCATTATTCAAATTTTATTATTGTTTATATTAATGATGCTTTAGTTTTCTCTAAAAATATTGATAAGCATTTTAAACATGTCAATACATTTTTGCATGTTATTAAACAAAATAGTTTAGCTGTTTCTCAAAAAAATATTAATCTTTTTCAGACAAAAATTAGATTCCTAGGTCATCACATTCACTTAGGAACTATTATTCCAATTGAAAGATCGATTTAATTTGTTGACAAATTCCCTTATCAAATTCTAGATAAACAACATCATCAAAAGTTTTTAGGATGTTTAAATTATGTTTCTGACTTTATTCCAGAGCTTAGTAATTTGTTTAAGCCTCTGCATGATTGGCTTAAGAAAACTCCTCCAGCCTGGACTGATATTCATACAAATGTAGTTAGACAAATTAAAACTCAGGTAAAAACAGTTCCTTGTCTTGCACAATCAAAACCATCAGCCCAAAAAATTGTTGAAATTAATGTTTTTGATATTGGTTACGGTGGCATCTTAAAACAAGTGCAAAACGGTAAAGAGCAAATTATAGTATTTGCATCTAAACAATGGAATAATTCACAACAGAATTATTCTACAATTAAAAAGGAAATACTTGCAATTGTTTTATATATTTTTAAATTTCAATCTGATTTATTAAATAATTTTTTATTGCGTGTTGATTGTAAATCTGCAAAAAAAAATTTGTATAAAGATGTTAAACATCTTGCTTCTAAGCAAATTTTTCCCAGATGGCAACCTATTTTATCCCTTTTTGATTTTGACATTGAATATATCAAAGGAGAAAATAATTCTCTTCTTGACTATTTGATTCTTGAATTTTTGCAAGGAAGATAGCAATGCCTCCCAAAAAGAAAAGGGAAGAACAATCTTCAACCAAGCCCAGTTATTCCCAAACTTCTAAACCTGAATCTTCTAATTTTAACAAAACAATCCAAACTCCTACAAACGTTTAAACCCTTGCAAACTATGCTTTTACATCAACCCAGATTCAAACCTTTGAATCTTTAGAAAATATTAAACCAATTTCCATCCTCGTACTAAAATCATAGGCAAACATTGCTGACGAGAAAGAAGCTCAATCCCAACTGTCAACTCTACATCGGCTGGCAACCCAATTTGGATTTTAACTGGTGGAATCTCCTTAAACCCTGGTAGTGGCTTCAAGTCCCATGCCTTCTAAATCTCAAATGGTGGCTCATAGCCCCACTCTCTCTTCCCAAACAATTGTGGCTCAAACTCTGCAAAACCTAGTGGTCTCGACCACTTCCTAGGTAGTATTCCCAACTAACTCTTCTCAAAAAGTCCAAGAGCCATATTACAAAAATGACTACCCAACCAATATCCTTCAAATGGAATCGGATATTTTCCAAAACAGCCCATTATAAATTGTCCAAACAATTCTCCCCAAAGGGTTCCATTTCCTTCCAACTTCTACAACCAAGACCCAAAGATACTATGAGTTCATCTTGTTGGACTCTGAATCCGTATCCTTCAAACATTATGAAGACAAAATTAAGACCCACATTACCCATTCTACAGCCCAAATCCTCAAAGTCATTAAACCATCAGAATGGGGTAATGATTTAAATAAACCTAGAAATTTCTCCCAATTATTTTGACCTCAGGGTTATAATTGTTGGGATTATCGAACCACCTGGTTCAATAATTTCACTTTTCAAACCCACAAAATAACACTCTTGGTTCTTTTATTTTAAAAGAACTCACAAATATGATTTCCCAATTTGGTTCATTTAATGGTAGGGAATCTATGGCCCAAAACAAAAAATCTTGCCAGAAATAGTTAGCCAAGGTTTTCAAATTTTTAACCAAAAATTTCAATTTCCAAAACCTTTCATTCCAAAATTACTCAGTTTCTTTTCCCAATTTTCTATTTCATGGATTTATTCATGGAAGTATGGATTTTTGAAACAAAACCCTAATATTCCCCCACTCCTTGTTAGACAAGGATATTCAAAATGGTGGAAAGAATTCAAGACTGAATCAGTCAAACCCAACTAAATTTTAGCCTGATTTGAAACGAACCCACAATTTTTACTTGCTACAATCCACAAATAACTAGGTTTTTATAACAAAAAACTTTAGCCTAGTCTAAGTTAGCAGCAATTACCAACAAAGAAAACTATGTCAAACATTTAGAAAGCTCGCTTTCTTAGTTTAAACAGGAGTCCCCAAAGGTCCAAAAACAGTCTGTTGATAAAGCACAAGAGGAGTCCACAGTCTAAACTCAGAAGTAGGAGCCTCCCGAAAGTTCCAATTCTCCCCAAATAAAAGTCAACTTAAAAGAAGAAGTAGAAGATCAAGAAGACCCCTTCTACTTAAATGAAGACAACTGTTACGGATTTTTTGTCTAATTTCATGGAAAAAGACAGTAGCAGCCTAAAGACATTATAGCGGTACTATAGCGCCAAATATTGTTCTTGCACTGTAGCTTCTATTAACTGTACATTGTAGCGCTACTGTTCATTATACATTGTAGCAGACTGCTATAGCACTAAAAAATTTCTATAAAAACCCCTTAGATCTAATCTTAAGGGCAGAATTTTCCAACCTTCCAGTCTTGTATCCAAACTTTCCCTCTCCTAAACTTAGATAGATTTTCCTCTCTCTCTTTTGTATCCTTTCCTTATTTAAACATAACCTTGGTCTAGTATCAAGGTATAAACCTTTGTACTTGTAAATTTTTTAATATACTCCAAGTTCCATCCAACCAAGTGGTTAGCTAGTTCTCCTCTTATTGTTGTTTATTTATAGTTTAATTTTATTCAGTTTATATAATTGCATGGTCGGTTAAACCTCCTATTTTAATTTCTGTTTATTTAGTTTTGTTATTTATATTCTGTCTATGGTTGGCTAAACCACCTATCCCTTTCCTCTAATGGAAATCCATCTGCGACCCACTTCTCATTTTCCTTTTCTGTTCCTTTAAGGGTCCCTCTCCTCACTTCAATTTTTTTAGCTTTTCCAATAACAAAATTTAAGTCTACTTATTTGATTAGGCCATGCTTAAATTTTATAGAGATTAAAAAAGAAAATCTATTAATTCATTTTAGATATTGATATATGGAGGCTTCTCTTATTACTCATGTCCTTTGCTGCAAATAATGACCAATACCACCATTTTTCACTTTAACTATCATTTCAACAAATGCATATATTAAACATAGTCTCATGGACAAAGAGTTTGTAAACACTAGCCATTGAGTTGAGAAATTCTTAAGAAACTCATGTACACCTTCATATTGTGGGATGGACGCTTAAGATTAGGGGTGGGGAATGAATAGGTAAAGTAGAAAAATGGGTGGAACTTTAATGGATAGAACTTAATAAAATTTGGTAACGAACTCCCATTAAATAATGGGTAGGGAATGGGATAATATTTAATGGGAATAAATAGTTGCATTTCTCACTAAAATTCCATTTTACTTTTTATATATTTTTTTTCAAATTAACTAATGAAAGTTGAAGGGGGTGGGGTTAGTAGTCACGTCACTATCGAGCCTCCACCATTGGTTGAATAGAATCTAACCAAATTCCAACAACATAACCAAGATTCGGTTAGAATCCAACAAAATGGTTATAGTTAGTAGTGGTTCGCCTATGGTCTAGTGGTGACCTTGAGGCAACCCAACTACTTATTGGTGGCTATTGTTTTAAAATAAAAATTAGGTAATTAAATGAAAAGTAATAAAATTAGGATTCACCTTTTTCTATTAAATACTAATTAATTACCTAATAATTTTACATTTTAATTTCCCAATAGGTCCTATTGTTACCCAAAATCCAATTTCTTATGATGTAATTAGGATATAGTAAATTAAACATAAAGACCATAAGATAAACTATTTTGAATTCCAAGCTCTAAGTAATTAGTATTTGAATTCCAAGTTCTTCCATGCATCCACTGTCCAGCGGAGGAAGCGAAATTGTATTGAGTCTCTACTATCCACTTCAGGAGAGGTTTGCAAGACGCAAAGTGAGGTGCAGAAGGAGGTGGTGGAGTATTTTGAGCGGGTGAATGTCTTTGCGCAGCCGCGAAGATGTCATTCATTGCTAGAAGGTATGCCTAGGTCTATCACTCTGCGTATGAATAGAATGTTGATGCGACCGGTGGAGGATGTTGAAGTCAAATAGGTTCTCTTCTAGATGAATTCGGCTAAAGCTCCTGGTCCTGATAGTATAACTTATTTCTTTTTCCAAACTTATTGGGAGGTGGTGGGGAGTGATGTTTGTAAGGCGGTTAGGGAATTTTTTGATAATGGGAGTTTGCTTAGAGCGTTGAATCATACTTTGGTAACTTTGATCCCTAAGGTGCATCACTCTAATTCTATTTCTTAGTATCGACCTATTAATTTGTGTAATATGGTTTATAAAATTATTTCTAAGATCTTAGCAGATCGAATTAAGCCTTGTTTGGAGAGGTGTATTAGTTTGCATCAGTCAGCCTTCATTCAGGGTTGTCAAATTCTTGATAATGTGGTGATAGCTCATGAGTGCTTTCATACATTAAGGAAAATTTAATACAAAGGTTTATACTTTGGTAACCAAGGTTAAGATTGGGTAATAAAGGATACAAAAAAGGAAGAAAGAAAGCAAAAAGGAAAGAAGGAAAGATCTATTCTATGTTTGGGAGAGAATTTGGATACAAGACTTGAGGGTTGTAAAAATTCTGCCTAAGGTTGAGAAAAAGGGGGATTTTATAGAAATTTTTCTAGTTGCTATAGTAGTCTGCTACAGTACAATGAACAATAATTGCCATGTAAGAATAGTATCCGGTGGTGCAGTGCTTCTGCCACAGTGCCGTGAACAGTGTTTTCAAACTACTTGACAGATTTGTGTTTTCTCCTCCCTTGTCACATTACGACTAAAGAACACTGAGGATTTTTCCATATTTATAGCTTGTCCCGAACATTGGCTGTATTTGTGAAGAATATCTTGCAAAATCTGCACTTGTCTCGAATATGCCTCACAGAACAGCAACGAATCATTGGCAAAAAACAAATGTGTTAGGATAAAGCCATTGCTACTAGATCTCATTCCCTTATAATTCCCTCTCTCACTAGTTTGTTTAATAAGATGAGGTAAAGCTTTGGAAATGATAAGAAATAAATAAGGCAAAATAGGGTCCTTCTATCTAATGCCTCTTGTCTGTTTTATATTGCCATATTTCTTTTCATTGATATTAATGGATAGATTGGTTGTACTAAGACACTACCGAATCCATGTAACAAAACCACAAGCGAACCCCAATTTCCTCATCACTTGCTCTAAAAAGTTCCACTCAACTCTATCATAAGATTTGGCCATATTTATTTTGAAAGCCATATACCCTTTTCTCCCTTTCCTCAAGGAATTCAATATATGAAGACATTCATGAGCTATGACCACATTATCAAGTATTTTCTTCCAAGAATAAAAACAGATTGATTTGGACTAATACACTTATGGAGACATAATTTTAATCTTTCAACCAAGATTTTGAAAATAATTTTATAAACCACATTACACAAGCTTATTAGCCTATATTGGGAGATAGAAACAGAATTTTGGACCTTAGGTATCAATGTAATCAAAGTGTGGTTTAATTTTCGAAACATTTTCTTATTAATGAAAAAATCCTTGATAGCATGGATAATATCAAATTTAACCACATGCCAATATGTTTGAAAGAAGATTGGCAGCATACTATCTGGTCCAGGAGCTTTGTCGGGGTTCAGTTGAAAAAGGGCATGTTTGATTTTAACTTCCTCCACTAGTCACATCAACCGTTTGTTCATCGCCTTGGTGATGGATTTGGACAAACCTTCAAGCAAGAGTGGACATTGCATACAACTTGTTGTAATAGCCCACAATTTCTTCCTGCACCTCCCCTTTAGTCACACATATCTCTCCCTTGGCTGTTTTTAAACTTACAATATTGTTCCACTTCCTCCTTTGTATGCTGGTTGCATGAAAAATGTTTGAATTCCTATCACCTCCCCTCAACCATTGGTTCCTAGATTTTTGTTGCCAATAACATTCTTCTTCCTTACACTTTTGCTGAAGTTAATGCTTAAGGCCATACCATCACTGCCAATCCCTTTCTCCACCCTTCCTACTCAAGTTCTCCATTTGTTCTTGGAGACACTTTGTCCTCCTTACTGAGTATGTCCTGAACTGTAGCTCCATTTCAGTAGATCTATATGGCATTGTGCAATCTTAGAGCTCAGGACATATTGCTTGGTCCCTCATTAAGCTTTATTCCACGCACCAGCCACTCGCTCCTGTATATCTTCTTTCTTGATTCATCTTTTATAAAAAATGAAGCATCTCTTTTTGCTTTGTTGCTGAGGTTCCGTATCCATTATGAGGAGTGAATAGTCGGAAACTTGTTTATCTTAGTGTAAGACTATGGCCTTTGAGAACTTCAGCCTCCACATAGGTGACCCAAAAAAATGATCTAGCCATTCCTCAACATAGCCCTCACCTTGTCTATTGTTACTCCAAGTAAATTGCCTTCCTACACACCCAAGATCCAGCATATATATCCTTCATATGAAATTTAGGAAGGGTAAGCAACTATATTCGGATCTTGTCCATCCTCTTCTTTTCTCCTATCTAGTGGCTATGTCATTGAAATCTCTTCCCATAATCCACCAATCTCCCCACTTAGTTTTCTCACTTTCCAAGTAACACCATTGGTGTTCCCTAATGGCATGATCAATGCTTGCATAAACATAAATAGCCTACCAAATCATTGGATCGCCCTCAAGTTGATATTGTAGCTGTACACAAAAGTTGTTACTCACTACATTCATCACAGAAACATGCTCAGCCCAACACATTAACATACCACCTCTTGTACCTTCAAGTTCAGTATTAAACCATCGTCCAGTAAATTTCAACTTTCGACATACCTTATGCACAAATACAGATTTTTGTTTGGTTTCTGAAAAAAAAAAAACTACTTCTGGATGCTGGGATTTTGTGGTATCCCTCAGCTGGAAAATTGTAAATGATGTACCTAACCCTCTACAATTCCACACACTCACTTTTATGATGTTGCTTGGGACCTAGTTGGGCTGGTCCCCTTTACCCCAGTTGGCTGCTTTAGCAATTGCTGTTGGCCTTCATGTTTCTGTCGTTGGTGCTCATGCTCTTCATTGGAACTAGAATTCTCCTCCACAAACAGCCACCCTTTTTTCTCCCCAATTTTGATTCTCACTGCTAGCGGTTTCTCTAAAACTCCATGTTCAGATAACAATCTGTGCCCAGACCTGCGCCACTTAATGAACAGCTGAACCTGTTGAATTGCCTTTCCTTTATCTAGCCTTATCTTCATATGTTGCTTTTTAACCTCTGAATTGTGCCTTGCTCCCTCACTCAAAACTGGTCTAGTCACGAGCTTGATCTCCATCTTTCCAGCAACACTACCTTCAATAGCAATTGGAGAATCCTCCACCATGCTTCGCAGGGATATTCCCCCTTTTGTTTCCAGGTCTTCTTCCCTTATCTCTGTATCTACATCAAGCTACTATGGCCTAGGGACATTTCCTCCCTCTTTGAACTCACTTTCATTCCTCCCTCCACCAGACGGATTCCCCGACCTCACTGCCGGTTCAACCCTCCCACTTCCCTCTCTTTGTTGAGCTGTGTTTATCATCGTCGACCTCTGCTCACTTAGCAGATTACTTCTTCTTCTCCAAGCCTCTAACTACCCAAAATCCCGACTTCTAAACCTACCACTCCCTGCCCAAATCCACTCCCTAAACTAGCCCTCATGTAATATATTATTTTTCTGAGCAATGTTTCTTTGCTCACACAGTTTCTCTCCATGCTCCACTCTCCCACAATATACACAAAAATGTGCTAAATATTCATACCTAAACATTACCCATTAGGACTGGTCGTGCAATTGAACCTTGGTGCCTCTGAGCAGGGGTTGCTCCAAATCTATGGTGACTAATGCTTTCATGTGTCTGCCATTGAGACTACCCCCTTCGGGAACAATCACATCATGCACGGCTGGAAAAATGGTGCCTATTCTAAACCCCATGTCTCTGGCAATCCAATGAGTAGGCAAGTTCCAGAATTGAACCCACAATTGCACTCGATTGAATTCATTATCTATGCTCAAAACTATAGCGGACTTGGCCTATAACACCAAGTACTGATTATCAAAAGTCCACTCACGTCCAGCTAACACCTTGTTCTTATCTTCGTCAATAGCAAACAAAAACTGAAAAAAGTTTCTTGCCAACTCTTGGATTGTGAACGACTTATTAAGTGGCCATAAAGCTTGCAAAGTGTTTTTCATGCCAGTGAAGTTGGCTCTTTTATTGCCAAATATTTTTCCTAATAAACTCATCTGACTTTCTGCCTTACTAACCGTAATATCTTCCACCTGAAGCTGGACTCCCCCCTCTTGCGCTGTAGATAGTTGTAACTTTTGGACCAAGCCCACTACCTCCTGCTCCCAGGTCGAGTTTCACCTTTATCCATCAACACTGCCTTGCCCAAACATGAGCAGAACTATAAAGAAAAGACCAAGCAATCGGTATCAGGTTAAAATTGACTTGGTTGTTGCTATCTATTTGAACTCTGTATATTTTGAAAGTGATGTTTCCAGCACTCCCTCCCTATCGGCTCTCAATTTTTCCTACATCTACTCTATACAGTTTATCGCCAAGCTTTCTGCCTTCTCGAAGTTGTAATCTTTTAATGGTTCTCCTCAAGAGGTTGTCTAAAATCTACCCAATAGTGTGGCCAGAATAGCCACAAACAAGAACTCAGACAAACACAGTACTTCTGAAATGGAAACTACCTTCTCTCTCCTACTTAGAGAGAAACCTGTCATTTGATAAGTCAAGACTTGCCTGTATTTTACTTGTTTTCCAATTAAGCAATCATACTAGACTTTAAGGCTCCATTTGGAGTGTGATGTATTTGAGAAAAGTTGTATTGGAATGTGTGAAAATTTTTGTGAGTATTTTTTTATAGAAAAAGTATTTTAGAGGGAAAAATGAGAGGGAAATTTTTTTCAAATTATGTGAGAGGAATTTGAGTGGGAAAATTTAAATTTTAAATTTTGAAATAAAAATTTGTTTGGAGTGTGATGTTTTATTTAAGAAAAGGGCCTACTTTTTCTATTTGAGAATAAAAATGAATTGTCCAAATGAAGCCTAAAATTTATTTATTAGATTGTTAATTAAATTCGAATTTCATGTTTTATTTATTCAAATGTTTTTATGTATTAGTACTTTAAAATTTTTATAAACTTTTAAATTCAAGATTGGTCTCTATTCAAATTTTCAATATGCTATCTAAATTAAACCTAAATTTTCTATAAGTATATATATAATATTTTTTATTAGCAAAAAAAAAGTGCACATATTTTTCATTTGATATAATCACTGCTAAAGGTGCACCTAAGAATACTTTGACTCTTTATTTATTTATTCGGTGAAGATTGCATATGTGAGGGAGGGGGTGCAATTTGAAAGAAAACTTCAATTCGAAGTTTATAGGCTAGTATTTTGGAATTTTTTAAAAATTGAGTGATAAGTCAAACCATGCACAAAACACCAAAGAAAACACAATTTTAGAAGCAATTTGAGGACAAGGAATAAATGCTGCAAACATTTAAAGAAAATTTAAAAAAAAACATAAGATGAGCCAACTATTATTCTCGTATAAGGCACAAATCTACCTCGATATGTCACCAAATCCTACATCAAGAATTTCTTACAACAAATACAATAAAAATATGGATTGATTGCCTTATAGGATAAGCACTAAGCAGAAAGAACTCCCATACATTAATTTAAACGCTAAAATACAGTTATATTTAAGACTCTGACTAGCTGCATTCAAACCTCCACTTGTTAAGTCATTACAAGTAAAGTAAATTTAGAGGATTACAAAGGAAAAATGGAAAATACCTTGCCCCCTAGGGCATCGCAGTACTTAGACGTTACAGAAAATCTATACTAAAACAAAGTACTCATGCTTGATGATATCCTAATTAAGACATTGATGATTACAAAGTAATCAAAGTAGATATGAACTTAGTTTTAAACTAACGGATTTGTGGCAGATGTTCCATAACCATTCATCAACCCAGGCCATGATGATCCCACTCCATTGAAATAGTCAAAAGAGTCCTTGCCAACTTCCGAGCAGCCCTGGTCATGCCATTCCAAAGATAAGTGCTTCGCATTTGGCTTCACATCCAAGGCACTATTTTGATCCCCATTAGCTTCATAGGGTAGCATTATAGCTCCAGGATTAGTAGTATTTCCGTCCATATACATCCCAAATGGTGAACAAAAGTTGTGAAAATTCGGTGCTGAAATTATTCCAGCAGGACTATTCATGTCACAACTTAAAGCAGAACCGATTTCACCATTTCCCATAAAATCATGGCTTCTTGAAGAGGAACTCCCAACCATGAAATCAATTGGTATAGGGTTTTCCAGCATGAGATTGTACTTATTCTCCATGAAATTATTGGGGTTCCCTAGGATGTTGCTCAAGTGTGAGAATTGCATTTGATCCGGGAATGAAAGTTGAAGATCAGTTGGATTGCTAAGAATTGGTGATGATGATGATGACGATCCAAGATTTTGTGGAGTATGATGATCATTGGATTTCTTGGAAGAAACTTTTTTATTCTTTCTACAGCCACCACCAACTGGAATGTTCCTCAATGTCCCGCCTTTAGTCCAATACCTTCTACAAGTCTTGCAAAAATACCTTGGCTGAGAGAGGCTATAGTTGTTATAGTAACAGAATTTAGTGTGAGTTGAATCACACCTTGGACATTTGAGGGCTTGATCATGTTGAGGCCTAAGTCTTCTTTCTATCAATGGTCTTGAGCATGTGAGCATGTCCCCAGATGGTGATGAAGAAGAATCCATTCCTGTCTCCTCGTGAATTGTGCCCTGACAAGTAAATTTTGAGAAGTTTATTATAGTGGGAACTTGTCAGATTGATCAGAACTCATGTCACCATAATTCCAGCTGCTCAAACTCTTTCGCTATAGCTGCAGAAGCAGCATTATTCCCTTGTCCTCTCTCTCCGTCTCTATTCCTCTTTTTTTTTTTAAATTAATATACACTGAGATGAAGAGTTTTTTTTTAATTTTATTACAATTGCATTAAATATAAAAATATATGTCTCATATAATGTGAAAATAAACTCTCATATTAACCAAAAAACAAAAATAATAAAAAAAATATCAACAAGAAATTCAAACCTTGACCTTTTAATTCTAACAAAAGTTAGGTGGCCTTGCTCTAGTGCCTAAGATGAAGAGTTCAATGGTAACGTATTAGCCAACAATGCCTCAAAGACTTGCACAACGAGCCAAACACAAAAGTTGTACAATGTGGATTAACTTTATGGACTGAAGGCAGGTCCCATAATTAAATACTTATGTTACAAGAGAATCAAAAAATAACATGACAAAAGTAATCAAAAGTATTCTTTCACTGTCTCAAAATGAGACTTGTTTTTATTATTATTATTTTTTCACTCTTACTCTTTCACACTACATGTACGCTCTGTTCTCACATACATTCAGATTTCGAACACTCGGGACTAGGATTTATGAAATTTCGATGTAATCTTCACTGGCTAACCCCACCAATAGGGGTTTGGTTCTGGTTTCAAAATTAAATATGTTCAATCCTCATCTTTTCCCATTAAAAAACACAATTAAAAGGATTTTACGTCCATCTCTTGTTATTTATACAGATATATGAGAAAGCAACTTATTTTTCTTTATATGATTCCGGGATTTTGCTGCTGCTTGAGATGAAATCATAATGTTGAGATTTGAGAATCATTTCATTGGTGGACATGTTAATTGTAAAATGTTGACAAACAACTGAGTTTACACATGACCAGATTCAGAATTCCAAAACTAGCTTTTGCATGACATCACATGCTTCGTGTTTCCATGATTATTCTACATCAATAACTTAATTAAACTCACTAATACTGTAAATTTTTTGATGTAAACATGATTTGGGGAAAGAAAAACAGAAACCTTCATTTTTAAGGAAGGAAAGCCCGAAATCAATACTAATGAAACAACATTTGGACAATGTTGTCATACTACCAAAAAAAAAAATCCCAAAAATATAAATTAACCAAAGGCCATCATTTTCCATGATGATCCCTTCAAATTACAAATTACAATAAATAACTAAAGCTAATAATTAAAAAATAATAAAACAAAAGTGGTGGTAGTTAAAAAATTGCATGGCTAATCAAACACAAAGAAAGAGTTACACATGAACTTGTCAATATTGTACCTGTAACCAGTCAGATGACTCCATATCCATGCAGACTTGAAGAGAAGTAAGACCCATGAATTGGAACAAAATGAACAAGTATTTGCAACCTTCAGAAAGAAGTTGTTCAAGGCCAAACGCCTAATAATTAAACAGCATTTTTTTCCCTTTCTCCAACTCTCAGAACTCTCTTATGAATACTATCGATCAGTTTACTGCTACTCTTGTAGCAGCGTACAAAATGCCAGGGAACTCTTGGTTTGATGAGTGAGTGAGAATTGGAGGAGAGACAAGGACTGATTTAGCTTGTGGGTTGGCAATGGATGAGATGCGGGGTGGCTGTGATTGTGAATAAGAAGGAAGAAAAAGGCACTGGTGGACCTGCCGTTGTTGTAGCCTGTAGGGAATGGGGGTGGGTGGTGGGGTTCGAAAATTTTTGATGAAGGATTTATTATTGTTGATTTTTTCTTTTTCTCTTAACTCAAGCTAATTAATTAATTTATTAGATCGGAAAATTAACAATATGGAGGCGTGATTCTATTTGTATGTTCTCCTTTTTAAGCATAGTAGGGATGAGAGAGGTATAGAAGAGAAATTAACAAGCGCTTATGAAAACAAAATTGGAAATAAAAATTCTTAACCGTGACTCAACAATGAATGTGATCTTGACGATTGCTACATAATCATAGCAATTCTTCAAAATTTTGATTAAACACTTTAGGAAGTTGTCCAGAATCATGCAATTGCCACACTTTCGATAACTTTGACAAAAACAATAATTACAAATTTTGGATTCTTAGATAACGCAATAATGATTTGCATAACGATCTCGCTTAAAAGGATTTCATGAAGATAATTTCCAATTGAATCAAACCATCCAAATTTCCTTTCAAATATATAAAAAATGTACATCCGTAGCTGATTCTCCCTTGAATTTTGTAAAGAATTATGTGCTAAAAAAAAAAGGATCATTGAATTAAAGTTTAACTTGAAGATAGTGATGATTGAGCCTTAAGGTACGTTGCATCATCCTCACAGTAGTTATATTTCTTATTTAATTTTAGGACCTTTTGATAATTGGTCACGAAATATTAAGTGGTAATATTAATTTTCTTGTCTAAAACGTTAAAAAAAAAAAATCAACAGTGAGCAGTTGATTTAAAAACAAAATCATGTAATTGAAAACTTGCTGAGCCATCTACGAGAATTAAAATGGAACGTAGCGCGAAGGCATTATTTTCTCAAATTTACTTCTCATTGGTTTTGTTATTTGAGAGAGCTGTCAAAAAGCCTGCTTAATAACCTAAGTTAATGCTCAAAGCCTCAACATGAAGTGTTTGAGAACCAAACTAAATCAGTTAATGTTTGAAAAGATTCTGAAACTGTATACACAATTATGAGGATCAGACTAACTTAAATGTTGAACACTAAACAATCCAAGGCGATTGTGTTTTCTTGCAGCTTTAACCTATGTTGAACACTAAGCTATTGCAATTCTTTTTTTCTTTCCTCTCCAACTCAAGGTATTTTTGTGCGCATCCCAAAACAAGGAAAAGAAAAAGATGGAGGAGTATAAGTCGGACGCTTACAAATTTCGCATACACTTTGCTCCCTTCATATATTATTGTTACTTTGCTCAACAATGTAAGTAAAGCATAATATTACAAATTGCTGGCTATATTTTGAATCGCATGTGGATAATCTCCATAAACAAATTGCAAATCATTCATAAAAATCTCAAAGAAAAAACATACAATTTTTTGGCTTTATAATGTTCTACAATACAATTTTTTCTCCTATAATTTATTTTATTTTTCATTGGGTTTATGTCTTATAAACTTTTTCATAATTAATGTTTGATGTCTAATTAAAAAAGGGTTCATATATTACATATAATTTAAAGATAAGTCAAATAAAGAGACAAAGTTTACAATTTAAATCATTGAAAATTCGGACAAACATATTATCATTAAACAATAATTATTAATTCATGACCCGGATATCCAAATTTAATTTTTTAACATTGAAACTTTAGGAATTTAAGTTATATTCGGAATTTAGTATTGAGAAAGAGACAGATCTCAAGGACGCAAGCGTCGGTGACAACTTAGGCGGACCCCAGCTCTGTCTATCAAAACTTCAGCAATCGAGTGGGACCCACAACGTACCACTTGCCCAACAAAATCTTTTTACGGCTGGGATTCAAAATTTTGGACGAATTGGAGAGTTCGTGACCGTGAGATTAAGGCAGCGAGTGGTTCGGGAGAAATTTTCTACGTCAGAAATCACGGCGTCGTATTGAGCGGTCTATGTCTGACGGGACAGATGGGGGAATATTTTGGTCCTCGATAAAGAGCACAAACAATGAGCTTAAAAAACATCCCAAAAAAAAAAAAAAAACCGAAAGAGCACTCTATCCTTTGTGGACCCTATTTTAACTGAGTACCCCAACATAAGGGACCCCTCGCATTCTCTTCTCACAAGCAAGGGATAAATTCCCCTCTCACGTGTCTCCTTCTGTGTTGACCACGTGCACTCTTTCTTTTCCTTTCCCTTTGTTTTGTTTTTTCCCTGTTTTGGTCAAATGACGATGCCGTAGATAATTTAGGTTTTGTATGCGTAGTCTCCTAAAAGTACAATCACCCTAGTTTAGCTAAGTCGGCCACTAACTAGAGTCTTAAGGCTCTTGGTTGGGCCAATTGAGTTTCCTTCTCTTCCATAAAATAGTTTTGATTAAAACTATCGGTCAACAAAAAGAAAAAATGTTTCTTAAAAGCATAATTTTATATTTTTTAATATATTTTATATTTTTAATTTTTAATATATTTTTTATTTTATAATTATTATTTTAAAATTGATAAACATATTTTAAAATATTATTTATACACACCCTTATGTCCCAATAATAAGTATAATAGTGAGAATGTTGGTAATTAAATTTGTCAAGAATAAACCCAAAAAGTTTAATAAGCGGGTGATTATTCAATTGAGTTTTAAAAACTTAAACTAATAAGATTTGAATTACTTTAACTTATTAATTAATTTATTTTCTTTTTCAAAACAAATATAACATACTTTTCCTTTAATTGTAAACTCAATAAAAAAAAAAGATAAATTAGTGACACTATTAAGAAAATTCATAATACAGGACAATTATACATTTTGATTATTAACACATTATTTACAAAGACATTTCACAAAATAAGTTCACTAAAACTATAATTATTCATATTTTTAGGGATACAAATAATTATGAGCAAGACCCAATGCCTTAATTGGAGTTGCTATTATGTTCGTTTTTTTTTTTAGGGCCGACGCTAGTCGGATTTTGTGTCCCTAGTAGGACTGGCGGGTTAGTTGCTCGTTAGGTTTCTAATGAGGGTTTTGGGGTCCCTAGTGGGAAGGATTCCCTACTGTTGGGATTTGAAGTCCTACTTGGGCGAAGGGTCAAGCACGTTGATACGCAGCGTACGACCGCGCACGGATAGAAGGGATCGACCAAAACAGAGCCGTACTACACGAAGTTTTGCGGTTCGTTTCTTCTCTTCAGCATAGTCAGTATCGAGATCAGTGTTGGGGCCAATAAGTGTCGTGTAGGATAAATCTGACTGTTCCATTATTCTGGGATGTTCATCAGGGCCACTGTGCTAGTAGAGGCTGACAAGCTAGGGTTGTAGTTCTCACACTGGTCCCACTATGTTTGGGGTTTTGCCGATCTCGGTTTACGGGGTTTAGGCCTTAACCAATCCCTACTGGGTTAGATTCTTTGTGTTAGGATATGCCCATGTCAGGCTAGTTCTTTTATGGACAATCTATGTACTGTGTTAATTGGGGATTCCCACATTAATACAATTAGTTTGGTCTGGAAAAAAAAGAAGAAGAAGAGAGGTTTCAAACTGTTAATTCATTTGCCACTTAATCAAATTATTGATGCAAGGGTTTGATACTTTAATTTTTATTGTAAAGGAAGCATTCATCAATCTTTGGCTTTCCAGGTTTCGAGATTTTACGATTTCAAAAAGCAATCTAGGAAGCAAGTTCTTGCTTCTTAGCCCAACTTCATTGCCTACATCTATCATAGTTCTACATTTAAATGTGATATACGAATAATTCTTGGTTCAATTTATAAATCTTTTTTTCCAAACTCGTATTATATTACATAAATTCATGGCAAATGAGAGTTGGTGAAATTTAAACAACTTTAAAGTAACATTATTAAACTCGAAATTTAAACAACTTTAAAGTAACATTATTAAACTCGAAGTGCTAGACCTATCATTCTTTTTCAGTTCATTTAAATTGAAACTTTTGAAGTTTAATTCTTTAGGTTTCAAGTTGCGCATCATGAAGGAAGATCGATATTTGTGTTCATGGGATTATATTTTAGTATTAATTACTTTCTCCATCGTGACAAAAAGGTCCAATTTTTGATTTGATAAAACTTTTTTTAAATTACAAAATATAACATCATTAATGAATCATAAGATGTATAATATTACATTTTTATCTTTAATTTATAATTCGAATCAAATATTGTCATTATTAGTAAGGGTAATTTTAAAATTTCACGTTAGTTGTAAACTCTTTTTTGGAACAATGGAGGAAATGCTTAATTTGTTGGCCCACGTAATGCACAAAATACTCTTTGTTACTTGAATAAGAATAATGGAAATATTTAGTAAAGATAGAAAGTATTTTTATTGACCCTTCAATATTTAGTATATGTGGAAATAAAAACCACTACCAAATTCAACAAAATATTACTCCCCCCATCCCTTAAAAAAAAAATATTTTTTATTTTTTTTATCCCCAGAAAAAAGAGTCAATTTTTAGAATAAAGTTTCTTTAATACCCTTATTAATAATAATTATTTATAACCATAATTAAAAAGTAAGTATAAAAATATAAAATTATTCATCTAATGATCTACTAAAAGTGTTGTAACTAATAACTTAAAAACAAAGTTATACTAAAACTAAATTGATTTTTTTTTTTTGGGGATTAGAGTGTATCATTGTTTTAATGCTACTTGCAAAAGAAAGTCCACAATATGGTAGTTGTCATGAATACTTTGTCAACTAAATCATTTTCTCAACACCTATCAAATCTCCAACCCTCTATAAATCTGTCCTCACAGTCACAGACCTTCTAAACATGTGAAAGAATCCCCTACTTCAACCTGGGGGCTTCTATTTATAATTGTAAGAAATCCACACTCAAATAGGTTTAAGAAACTTAAAATTTTCTTGCTATTATTACCCCATGTCATGACTTGACTTTTGCAATGCCATGGTGTGGCTTGCCATTCAGTTCTTATAACATCATGGCCACGCCTCAGTTTAGGCAAGGCCATGATATCTATTTTTTGCCTTGTGAATTTTTACCTAGCTATGCTGAATTGTGCATGGCTACTTTCTTATTCCACAACCTCTTGTCTTCATTCTCTTAGGTTTCAATCGCTTGCTTGAATTAATCCTATCTTCCTTAAATTCGGGATTTTTCACATTATTTAAACTTACAAAAAAAAAACCAAAATAATACAATGATTATATAGAAATCACCTAAAAATGCAAACATTAACCATGAAAACTAATGAAAAATTAAAGGCAAAAACTAAGTATATTTTTACATTAACATTGTAAATTTTATGGATATATAAGAAATTTATGGCCATCGTCTACCACCTCAACTCAAATTGAAATAATTTTCATGTGACATATGCTCTTATCTCCAAGAAAACATAATTTAAAAAAAAAAATTACATCAACGCATCAAACTCAATTAGCACAAGTTTTAGTAATTAGTTTGGTGAGTGAATAATGACAAAATAGTACATAATAAAATCTAGATTCATTATTCCAAGATATTGTTAGGGAAACAATATTGAGAAACAAACACTACTACTTAAAATTTAAAATCACAATAAGTTAATGAAAAATAAATTTAATACAAAACACAAGCAATACAAAATTTAACATGGTTCAACTTAATTCTCATACCAACATCTACTAAGATAACCAATTCTTTATTATGAGAGAAAACGAAGATAAGAATATCCCTTTTATATAATTTTAAAAATATTGGACTACCTCTCTCATTCTGAATAACTAATATTTTCCCTTGGTGCAATATCTCTTATATTTTCTATCAAGATCAGCCCTCCTATGTATAACAATAACAAATTTAGGAAATAATTTAACTCCTATTCTAAATGAGTTATTGGTTTGGAAACTACTATGGAAAAATATAATTTCACACAAAAGGTAATTTCCTTTTCTTAGAAAAAAAATATGTCAATTCCTAATAGTCTTTATCTTGGCAAATTTTCTTTTAACAAACTGAAAACCAACTAAATATTTGTCTTTTTTCCACCAAGTATCATAGTGCCAAACTGCATACTTGAACCAAATAATCCTACTAATTCAATTGGTAAATGAATATGAATAGCTAGTTGAGCCCAACCTCTAGTTGACTTGCAAGAAGGGTCTCAACACTTGCAAGTCATTAATATATATAGCTAGGGATAAAATATCTATATATTGAAAATTGTGAAATATTTTTAATATATATATATATATATATAAAGCCTTGTCCTTAATAAAATAATTTTTCATCCATATATATTGGCATTGGACCTCACTCTTTCCATTTACTTTCAAATTTCCTATGTCAAATTTATTGCCAAAGATCCTCCATCTCTAATTATTTTCTCTACTTACTAATACATCTTGTATCTTATCCTAATTTGAGTTTTTCTTAAGATATTGGATATGGACTACACTTCTTGAAATCAAAAGTGTCTTACTCATTGATTGAGTCGTCAATACATTTCAAAGAGTTAGCGACCTAGTTAGGAAGTGCCAATACTCTTTCTTGATGAAGAGTTAACTAATACAAAATAATTAAACTTTTTCCACTCATTATCTTCTGTAATTGTATCATCCTCCTCCATCACTTTTATTGAATCTTGTTTGATTTGGATATGTTTCACCATCAAAGGAGAGTAAAAACCCCCCCAATTTTAAATTCAATAATCACCTCGAAATGAATTCAACTTTAATATTAGCTATTTGGGGAAACAATGTGCATAAACAAATACAACTGTTGATAATTTAATATCCCAACAATTTAATGAAAAATAAATTAAATACAAAACATGAGTGACATGGGTATTTAACGTGGTTTAGTTTAATTCTAATGTCTACATCTATCATAAAAATAATTTTTTATTACAAGAGAAAAGTCTACAAAAGAATATCTCTTATATCACAACTCAAAATCACCAAACTATCTCTTTTACCGTTAGGAACTAGATCTTTTCCCCATGTGCAATATCCCTCATATTTTTTGTCAAGACAAATCTTCTAACAAGAAATAGTATTGGATTTCAAATTAAATAATAACACAAATAGAAAATAATTTAGTTTCTACTCCAAATTAGTTATTGATATAGAAACTACTTAAGAAAATACAATTCCACATAAAAGTAATTTCTTTTTTCCAAACACACACACACACACATTAATTTTCTAATAGATGTCCATAATTTTTTTGAGCACTGGGCCAAGCTGCCCATTTTTTCTCTCAAAAGAGTTGTAGGGGTGATTGACGGTGCGAAAAAGCTGTGATTTCACACCTTTTCCATTTTTGTTTTTGTTTTTTTGGCTGCAAGTCTCTCCATGCAGTAGTAGATGCGCTGTCGGACTATTCAACGCTTACAGCAATAATTGGGTGGCTATGCTATTCAACGCATGTAGTTTGGATCTTCACAAAAAGGTAGAAGGTGATAGTTAGGGACTTTAGTCCAATTTCTTTTATTCAATGCACTTAGTAGTATGCAACTGAGATGAGTAGCATAGTTTTATTATATAGTAATAGCGTCTTAATATATTCGGACTTTTGTTCTTGCCATCTTGTGCGGTCTCTTCCTGTTTTGTGCGGGTTTTTGCTCCTTTGTGGGCATTTTTGCCTTTTTTTGGGCTTTTTGGACCCTAGTGGTCCCTTTGTCTTCGTGAGTTTTAGCGCTGTATCCAGTTACAACACCACGAAGTGCACTTAGCCCTTGTGGGTATGTACTTTGGCCATTATGCCACTTTGTTAATATACTATCGTTTTTAGAGAAAAAACAATAGATGTCCATAATCAATCTCATGGTTGACAAAAAAAAAAAAAATACAAACCCTCCTCCTTTAACCAATTGGAAGAAAAAAAGAATGGGAGTTGGTTTTTGTTCTATGCACAGAATGAATTAGTAGCAGAAAGTTGCTATAGTTATGAGAGTTTCAAAAGAACCACATCTTATGTTTTCACACTTGTGGCTTTGGAGGCATTTTTTTTATGAGAAATTTAGTAACAAATGATCTATTTGAAGAAATCGACCTTATTTTGGAAGACAAACAAAATTCATATTGTAATTGTAAAAATAGTTTAAAAAGTTAATATTGTCATTAACTTCTATATAAAAAAGTCAACATTGTCATAAATACCCCATCTAATGCATGTTTGACTTACATCAAAGATTTGATTGAGTAATCTTTCTATTTTCATTACTATGTGTTTTAATTTTGCACTATATTTTTTTCTATATTTATATTTGGGCATTTAGTTTTTTCAAATCAAGAGGTGGAGCAACATTCAAATATGGATGAGTGTGCAATTGCATTCCCTAACTTTCAAAGGATTACAATTTATCAAACAAAATTTTGAGATTTTGAAAAATTCTATCATTATTGCCTCTTTAAATTTTTTAAAATCTCATTTCCCCTCATAATGCACTCTTTATAGTTTTTGGTATTCTTTTTTCCCCTTATATTATCCTTAAATAAAAAGATACTTATAATTAGTTATCATTATAGAAAGTGTTGGAATATTAAAAGGTAAAATCCAAAACTATAGCTTTAATTTTGAAGAGATTAGAATTGAAAATTTTTGTATAGCACTTAAATTATGTACTCCTTCCATCTAAAAAAACAAAGAAAGAAGGAAAGAGCCCACTTTAAAAAATAAATAAATAGTTTGTCCTAAAAAAAGAGTCCACTTTTAAAACAAGCTGATATATTATCATTACTAATAATTATATATAATCCACATTTAAAAAGTAAGATTAAATTCGAAAAATTGTGTATTAAATAGTATATTATATTTATTGTACTTTATAACCTAAAAAAAGATTTATACCATACCCAAAGTGAAATCCTTTTTAAAATGAAGGAGTATTATAAAATATTAATTTACATTCTGCACCTCTAACCTAAAAGTTCTCACACACCCTTGTTTCTACTCATTCAAAGTAATTGTGCCGTTGAATGTTTGATTTATAATTATATATTATTGTAAGAGCTTATACTTGTATATCCTTACAAGAGTTCATTTTTCATTCTCATTCTTTCCTTTGTAGAGAAGGTCAAAGCAAAAGATATAACATATATATCAGACAAAAGCTGCACACTACTATTTGCATGTATCTTGAATTACTAGTTTTGAAATATTATGAAACTATTATTTATCATGTAACTAAATTAGATGACTTTAAAAGATGAAACTTTTATTATAAAACTACTACTAAAAACTAGTCATATTATATTATAATGCTAATGATTAAAGTAACAAGTAAATGACAATACTACTAATGAAGTGAAAATCAATAGAGAACAACTAGAGAGCAAGAGATTCATTTTAATCAATTTCTTTTTTTCACCTAATTTAGCCTTTATTTATAGGCTTAAGTACCCTTTCACATAATGACATTATAGGTTACAAGATCCTACACATAGGTTATGTGAGTTATATGGTAAGGCTACATGACATGGTGTAAGGGAGTTACATAAATTACATTAAGTAGTGAGAGTTACATGGAGTGGTAGGAGTTACATGAAATAATTTGAAAATTATAAAGTAAACATTGAAAATATGAGTGGACATCTACGAAATAATTCATAACACTCCTCCTTCTCCTCCTCCTCCTTGGATATCCATTTTCAAGACAAATGTCTTATTAATATCTTACTAGGAAAAATCTAATGGGATAAAAATCTAGTGAGAAAAAGGTTATATTTTTACAAATATGATATTCTCCTTAAAAATCTTGCCAGGAAAAACCTAATACGAAAAAAATCTTAGTTAAGGAAAAAAGAGTACAATATGTAATTACTGCCTCTCTTGAGCACATTATTTGACATTTTTCAATCATTTCATTCTAATCTTATGAACCAACTTTTAAAATATTGAAGTTGGTAGTGACTTTGTGAATAAATTTGCCAGATTGTCACTTAAAAGAATTGGTTGAACATTAATCTCACCATTCTTTTGAAGATCATGAGTGAAAAAGAATTTTAGTAAATGTGTTTGAATTTGTTGAGCATTAATTTCACCATTCTTATGGAGATCATGAGTGAGAAATTATTTTAGTGAAATTTGTTTCATTCTATCAATTTTTATGTATCCTTCCTTTAATTGAGTAATGCACACAACATTATTTTCGAATAAAGCATTAGGGATTTTCTTGTCTAAATGCAAATGACATGTCTCTTAAATATGATGGATCACATATGTTAGTTAAAAATATTCCTAACTTGCTTCATGAATTGCCAGTATTTCAAAATGATTAGAAGAAGTAGTAGCTATAATTTATTTCCTAGAATGCTAATAAATAGTTGTATCCTCACATGTAAACATATAACCTATTTGTGACTAAACATTGTGAGGATCAAATAAATCTTGGGTATCTACATGGCCTATAAGATCATATTTGAATGCCTTAAAATAATAAAAACCTATATACATTGTACCTTGACGGAAGCAAAATATATGTTTAACACTACTCTAATGCTTTTGTGTAAGCGAAGAACTCTATCTTGTTTATGAATTCATAAAAAAAAAATAAAATCGTATGAGTCTGTGTATGACTAGTAAAAAATACTAATGCTCCAATAGCACTAAGATATATATTTCTATAACAAGAAATTCTTCATCATTTTCATGAAGCTAAAAAGGATCTTTATGCACATTAAGTGATGTTACAACCATAAGTATGCTCAAGAG
This sequence comes from Gynochthodes officinalis, assembly GCA_020080225.1. NCBI lineage: Eukaryota > Viridiplantae > Streptophyta > Magnoliopsida > Gentianales > Rubiaceae > Gynochthodes > Gynochthodes officinalis. The sequence continues at coordinate 27,791,622 of CM034625.1, read as the reverse complement.
ATATGCTTTATCCATATAAAATTATTTAAACACTTTAGCTATATAAGCTGATTAATATAAAAATATAATATTTTTTAAATGCTCAATTTGCAAACCTAGCTAATATTTTGTCCTTTCAAGATCTTTCATTTCAAATTCTTATTTCAAGTAATTAGAAACTTTTTGGAGCTTTTTAGGAGTTCCAATAAGATTAAAATTATAAACATAAACATGAATAATGCCAAATCTTGAACTCGATCCCTTTAAAAAGATGCATAAAATATAAGATCATTTTTATATCCTTTTTTCAAAAAATATTCACTAAGGTTATTATACCACATAGCTTCAGCTTGTGTCAAGTTATAAAGAGATTTGCATAGTTTAATTAAGTAAAGACAAAAAAAAAAAAAATCTCAAGAACTATGATGATGCCCATTAGACAATTTAAATTATTAATAAATTTTTAAAAAAATGTTATTATTAATTAAGCAATACAAATAGGCTATAATAAAATCCATGAGATGCATTTCAAGTTTTTGATATGATGCTAGACTAAGAAAACACCGAAAAGTGGTTGTATCTACCACAAGAGAATATGTTTCATCATAATCAATATCAAATTTTGTGAAAATTCTTATCACACAATTTCAATTTTTCTTAGTTCTCTAGCACACAAAAATCTATTTATGTCCTATGGGTTGCACCATCTTTAGATCCGCATATAACTAGCCCAGGAACTTCACATTTAGCCAATGAATTCAATTTAGATTCAATTGTGTATTTCCATTTAACCAATTATCTTTGAGTCTACATTTATCCACTGACCAAGATTCAAGATCTTCATTATTATCTACAATGGTATTTGTCATTGCATATGCAAAAATATCATTGACGTTTATTTCATTTTGATTCCATCTGTTTCCAATCATGATATAATTTATTGAGATCTCATCATATTAACATTTTTAGGTACTTAAATTTCTTCTAAAAAATTTTCACTAGTCATGTTTGGATACTTTTTAAAAGTTTTAATTTCATCGATTTGACCATTTTGATTATTGGTTCCTTTTGTTTTATGAGAAATTTATCATTGAAGTTGATCAATTTATCAGGTTTCATAAGTGCTTTTAACTCATTAACATTAGTTACTTACCTTTTAGGTACATCCATTCTAATAAGAGCATTTCATTGGGACATGAGATTTAATAACTTTGTTGAGGTTAGTAAAATTGTCTAACAATTAATTTACTAAATTTTGTAAATGAATTTTCTTTTAAATTTTCAATTCACATTGCTTGGTACGAGAATTAAAATGAGACAATGATAATTCATTCCAATTGAATTTGTGAATTGGTTTTTGTTTTCTCCCTCTAATATTATAAAAACTAATTCATCAAAATGAAAACCAGTAATGTGAGCTGTAAATAGATCTCTAGTTGTTGGTTCAAAATATTAATTATAGATGGAGATTTATATCTAACATATATACCTTACCTCTTTTGAGGTCTTATTTTTATGCATTGTCGTGGACTAATAAGAACATAAGCTGCACTTTCAAAAATTCTTAAATAGGGAATGTTTAGTTCCCAACCAAAAAACAACTATTGGGTAGAGAATTTATGAGAGTTTGTTGGCCTTACATGAATTAATGTAACTACATACAAGATAGTATGCCCCCAAGATGAAATTGGAAGATTTGTTCTCATAGATAATAGCCGAACAATTAATAACAAGCACTTTCATAAATGATTTTGCCTAACTCTTTATGTATGAACATAAGCTACAGGATGTTTCCCACTTATCCAACAGACAAAGAATAATCGTGAAGAACTTTTGAAGTAAAAATCACTAGCATTATTGAGAAGAAATTTCTTAATAGGATAATTAGGAAACTGAGTGTGTAATTGAATTAATTCTCTTAACAATTTCACAAGTGCCAAGGAGTGAGTTGATAATAAGCATACATGTGACCATCTTATTGATGTATTAATTAAAAATATTAAATATCGAAATGGTCCACAAGGTTGGTGAATAGACTCATATATATCTCCATCTATGCACTGCAAAAATACAGGAGATTCAATTTAAGTTTTTAATGGTGACAAGCTGATGATTAGTTTGCTTTGAGAATAAGTACTACATATTAGATTGAAATTTTTTTCAACCTCCTAAAAAATGATTACATGAATTCTTAAGAATTGATTACATTGTTATAGAATTAGGTGGACCAACCTGTTATACTAAATAATAAATTTATCATGATTTGTAAACTTCTAATTTATAGTAACATATGATTCAATTACAATAATATGTGCATGGAACAAACCATAGGTATAAGAATATAAAATTTCCAATACATTTTTATTTTTAGAAATAATACTTAAAATTTACAAGTATTTATTATTACCTTCACTTTTAGTCTCAAAATGATATCCATTTTTGATAATATTTTTAATACATAACAAGTTTCTTTGAAACTTTGAGAAAAATAATGTATTGTAACATACAAAATTTTGTTTTCCTAGGGAAAGTTATAGTTGCTCTTCCAAAGCCTTCAAACAATTTATACTTCTAAACATAGCACTAACATGGTTTCCTTTATTATTAAATAAGAAAAATATATATTTTTATTTTTAAATATAGAGTGTGTTATTGCACTTTTTGCCAGACATGATTCATTGTCATTGTTCATTGAAATGTTCATTTTTCTCACACAAATAAAAATTCCAAATGAGATGTTTTTGTTTTCCTATAAATACAAAATTTGTAAACTATAAGAAACATTAAAAACAAACGTTACAAATATTTTATTTATAAACATCAAATTAATTTATTACATTAAAATAACTAATTAAAAGATTTATTATTGGACATTTTTCACTAAACAAGAGACTAGTATTACCTTTAGAGTAATTGACAAAGAAATTAGCAATATCTAAATAAATAAAATTAGTAAAGCTATTTTCAATAAAACCATTGTAAAAATTATCATCGTCACTAATAAATTTTATCTCTATCTTTTTATCTTTATTTTTATTGACTCTTGATAGAGATCAGCAACATTTGGAGTACAAGAAGTATGAGATCATGACCCTTCATGCTACAACGGTAACACTTGTTATCCACTTTTTTTTAATTTTTTTTTTATTTTGACTTCCATCTTTGTAATCACTATTTTCCCACTTCTAGTGGTGAGTAATATTTTTAACATGATCACTATGACTATTGTAATACTTTTGACCACATCCACAATCACAACCATAACCATGGCATCGATTTTGTTTATTAGTGAATTGCAAAGCTGTCACATTTGCTTTAGGAAATGAAGAAGTACTAGATGGACCGGTCTCACGATTTTCAACAAGAACTCATTTATTTTGTTTAGCAAACAAAAGACAAAAAGACAAAAAATCAGTTCAAAATACTTCTTGAAACCCTTTTCAAATGCGTAAAAAGTATAAAATGTTTTTTCCAACAAATTTTTATCAATTATTTTTTCTTTACATAATTTTAATTAAGAGCCAATTTGAAATATTACTGAATTATGCTCACTTACAGTTACAGTTTAAAATGTTGCAACCACAAGCGCATCTAATTGTTTTTTAATGTTCATATCTCTCTTTCAAGCTAATCAACAAGACAAATGGATATTTTACCATTAAATACTCAATTTTTAGCCCTTCATCAAAGTGGTGATGAAGAAAAATCATTGTTTTAGCTTTTTCTTGATTTGTGATTTGACTTCCTTCTTTGAATTTCAACATTTAGCACTGACGACAAGTAATTCATTCTAATAATATCAAGAGTAACAAACTCAAAATTTGTAAAATTAGATATAATGATAGTTAAAATCAAGAAAATAAACCCAGACTTACCTAAAAAATTGTTGAAAGTTGGATAGAGAATTGTGCCAATAACGTGTTATAAAACTACTACTAAGAACTAATAATATTATGTTATAATACTAATAATTAAAGTAACAAGGATAAAATACTACTAACGTTAAAAGCTATAGAGAGCGAAATAGATAAAAAGAGATTCATTCCATCCAATTTTTTTCTCACACCTAAGTTTCTATTTATAAGTTTAAGTTTCACCTTTCCACATAATGATATGGTAGATTACAATATCTAAATAAAGATTATATGAATTACACAATGTAGGAGCTTACATGATACAGTGTAAGGGAGTTATAGGAGTTATATAAAGTGGTGAGAGTTATATGAAATAATGTGAAAGATTTTGAGGTGAACATGAAAACATGAGTGGACATTCATTAAACAGTTCATAAAAAATTTTAATTATTCATTTCACATTTTTTTTCAATGCAAAATAAAATAACATGTTAACTTATTTATCATAATTTACGTTTTACATTTCTCAAATTGATCGAAAAAGATAATATCTGCAAATGCATATATTTTTAATCTCATTCAATATTCTGTCATAGTAAATTCCTGATTTCATCATTACCTGACTTAATTGACAAAGTATTTCTCTTTTATAGAATGGAAATATGTCGATATGGAAAAGATTGAATTGTTTTAATAAGAAAAATTTTGTAAAGTTAAACAAAATATAGAAACATTTGCGTCAATTATGTTAGTCCATATCTATGGTATATTGTTAATCGCACCTGGTGTTAGATACGCGTGACAGTTTGAGATTTTTTAACTTTCATAACAGCTCCTTGTAAAACTAGAATTTTACTAACTCTATTAACACTGGTATTTCCCATCATCGTCTCAGTAGACCAAGACGTAATTGCCCTTTTGGGAATCATAAGAGGTATTATTGTTCAAATTTTAGATTAGTGTTCAATTTGGTGCCTTTTGAAATATGGGTGACTAATTTGCATTATTTTATATATGAGTGATTGAAAAGGATACCTTTGTCAGATAGGAGATTAGTTATAATTTTAACAAAGAACTAAATGGACTATAAGTGAATGACCTTCAAATTTCAGAGGATATCATTGTCCAATATTTAGTTCAGTGACCAATTTAGTGTGCTTGATTATATGGGTGATCAATTTACATCATTTTAAATATAGATGACTAAAAAGATATTTCTGTCAAATATGAGTGATTAAAAATGTAATTTTTGTAATAGTTAATTCTAAATCAATTTGGATTTTAATTAGGAACTAAAAGAGCATAAAAGAATAACTTTAAAATTTCATAAAATTATAGCTATAAACATAAAACCTAAAGTAAATAAGTCAACTAAAGATAAATATTCATCCTCGTATATACAAATAAAACAGTGAATCTGGCCAAGAGGAAAATTTAAATTCTAGGAAATTTTAGGTGCTGATCTTAATCATGACGGTTACATTTTTAAATTTTATGCATCGTTTTTCATTGTACGTGATATATAAAAAATAAAGGTGCTAAATGAAAGTAAATACCATGCAGTGTAAATAAAAGTTTGGTCCGTTCGTATTGTCAATAAAATTTAAAGGAGAACAATTCATGTGGAAAAGATATCACAATACCATAAAAAGGAATTGTCCAAACCATCCTGACCTCAAGACAAAAGCAAATCACATGAAATGTAAACAGATTAAAATGTAAAGAAGATCAGAGGTACTTTCGAAAGTCAGCACTCCATCAGCACCTTTCGTTCCTTAGTCTAGTTTATAAAGCAATGCCAATTCTTTAAAATAAAAACAAACTAGGAAGCCAAAGCATCTGAAGAGGCAAAACATGGAGTAATAATGATACTTTTAGTCATAAATTTAGTGATTTCTGATCTCCACTTATTGTGTATCTAGTGAAAGAAAAAAAAAAAAGGTGAAGAGTTTTTTCTATTGGAGTCACCATTTTCTTTTTTGTTATTTTTTTACTCGTAATGATGTAGAGCGGCTAAATTAGATTTTTCACATTCATGCAGATGAAAAGTTACTAAAAACTTTGTCTAAATGTATTATATATAACAATAAGTAATCTTGTTCTTGAAGCTATATAAATCTGAATGCAACTTTAGATCACCTATCCTTTTCTTTTCAACACTAAAATAACTAGACAACCCAAAGTTGATTTTGCAAAACTTTGAAACTAGAATTAAAGAATATCGTGCTTCCTTTCTTCTCATGCAAGGCTGCCGAGCCATAGTAGGCAGGCCATCCCAATAAAAAAAAGGGGGGCTATTTTGATCTTGGTGTAGCACATCTTTATTCAAATTTCAAGTTGTATGGCTCTACAAATCTTTCAATCTATGAATGTACAATATATGAGAAGTTTTAAATCCGAGAATTTACCACTACATTGTGGTCCAACCTCAAAAACATCATGAGCATGGTCCATAGAGCATACATGCTTCGTAAACCGTGCAGTCAAAGTTATTCTTCTCCTAGACCAAAGGGCCATCACTGGCTCTAAAATAGATCCTGCCCGATCTTCTCATGTGATTCCATTTAAATGATGACTAAATAATGTCATTAGTTCATTAAATTAGGATTTTAGTTTGATTTAATTATTTATTTTAAAAAAAGATTAAATTTTAGCTTAAACTTAATTTTGATTTTAATTATTCTCTCGAATAAAATGAAGCTAAATAAAGTTGAACATTTGCAATCATGTGAGAATCACATGTACAGAACTAATGCTATTAGCCCTCTAAATTGAGATTTTAATTTGATTTCATTTATTCTCTTGAAAAAGTGTTAATTTCATTTTTCAACTTTGAATTTTAATTTTGATTAGGCCCTCAGGATCTAGAAAACGAGCATTAAATGGAAACAACAAAATATGCATATGAATGGACTCCATGTCTTTGGGTTAGAAAAGGATTAAATGAGAAAAATATCATCACTAGATAACCCAATTGTTTAGAGATGATAAGGGTACTTGTCACCCGCAAGTACTCACCTTGTTTAACTGTCGTGGGAATCGATGAAGCAGGTGATGGGGAAGAAAAACTTCCCCCGCATCTAAACGGGGAGGGTGATGGGACGGGGGAGTTTTTACCCGCTTTAGTTTTTTTAGATATATTAATATATAAATTATATTTAAATTTTAATAAATATATTATTTGTGTATATTAGTAAATATATTACTTATATAATTATATATATTATGTTATTAATATTTGTTAGAATTTTAATTTTATTATTAATGTTTATTAATTATTAGTACATTATGTTTATATTAAAAGTATATTAATTAAAGTTTTAATTATCATATTTTAGTATTAATTACTATTTATTATGAGTTTATTATTATTTCTCTATTAGTTATGAATTATTATATATTGACTCCCATCTTTTTTATTATAGCATATTATTAGTACCACTAGTTTATTGTTTAATACTTATATTTATAAATTAGTCTTAATTTGATATATATATCCTATGTATTTTAAATTTTATTATACAAAAGAAATAATAAGGAAGTAAGGAACTTTCATGTTACTTCTATAATTGAATTAAGCAAAATTACAATTAAGAAAGTATAGCAAATGATTTTGATGAATGTGATGCACTGTAGAGTTTAAAAAAAAATGATGATTACTAATTATGATTTGTTATTTTAATTGAAATTATATTTTACATTTGTAAGTTATAATGTAATTTTAGAACTTTTTGTTATATTTCATTCGTATGTTTGGTTTTGAATTTTATAATTTGTTAGTTATTAAATTAAAATTCTATTAATTTTTTACGAAGATTTTGAATTGGTTATAATTATTATTTTATAATTTAAAATATTAAAATATTAATTTATATATATATATTTATTTAAAACGGAGCCCAAAACAACGCAGGGCGGACCGGGCATCCCCCGTCTATACCTGTTCTGTTGCCATCCTACAATTGCTGCATTGTGAATTGTGAAGCTCTAAGACATGATTCCGACGTTCGCTTGTAGCTCCCCATAACTCCACTCGATCGCATAACTTTGAGAGTTTCAAGTTTGCCATGCACTTCTAACATGAACATCTTCGTGTATACGCTTTTCTGAGTCAAGAGACAAGGCATTTCTCCAACTCAAGCGTATTATAGGTTGGATGAAATAGATGTTAGAAAGAAAAAATTGAAACTTTTTCAATCTATACACATAGGCTCACTTATTTTTTTTTAAAACTAAAACAATAGTAATCCCATTGAATTGAATAATGGGACTGTACAAATTGTTAGCCAATGAAAGCTATATGATCTCCTTGGTCTAAAGTAATAGCGAAGGAGGAAAATGGAATAGCGGTTGAGTTTCCACTATCTCATTTGTTACAAAAATAAACTAGTCTTAGACTAATGAACATGAATCTTAGTCTATACAAGGGAAGAAAGCGATAATAGCAAAAGAGATTGCCAAAAGATTGATGTTGTGAGATATAGTGGAAATAGCTAACTTCAACTAAATGACTAAGTTTGGCCACTATATCTTGAAACATCAATTGCAATCGTGGGATACGTGAATTGTAGTAATTATATATAAGCATTCTAAAAGACATATAAGCATTTTAAAAGACCAAGTAGAAATACCAAAATCTTCATGCTGCCATTCTTCAACAGGAAACAATGTCCTATGTCCAATCTTTGAGTAGAAATCAAACTTTCAAAAAATCAGTCTAATCAATAATAGCCCATCATGGATGAATCAACAACAGAGAGCAAGAGTAGTCCAGTCAAAAAGGGTCCAAATAGAAAAGAGCAACTAGTAACCACGCCTTCTTTCAAGTTAGATCATATAATAAATTATCCCAGCCAACCACAGAATCTAATGCAGTCCACCGAGAGAAATCAGCCCAGCAGAGAGTGAAGCTAGAAATATTGATTGGAAGAAAAATTCAATCAGAAATATGAAAACAGAATGTGGAGGAAAAGAGATTAGGGAGAAAAGAAAATATCCTTGGATTAGAGGGGCTAAAGAGGAGAACAAACATTGAAACGAAAACTTTCCAACAAGAATGTAATGAGAATAGAGAGCAGATTGTAGTTTAGCCAAGAGGAATCCAAAACAGGAAAGAAACAAAAAAAAATGAAACTGCTTCTGCTTTCAAACAGAAAAGAAACAATAAAAATTGCCCCAACCAACCGAGGAATCATATTCTGTCTATGGAGAGAACACCAATGAGCAAAGAAAGAACCAGAAAATGGGTAGCAGAATGTAGAGCTAAAATAGAGTAGAGAATAAAGAAAAGAAAGAAATTGGGAGTAGAGAGAAAGAAAAAGAAAGTTCCTTGGGTGAGAACTAAGACACCAAGCTTCATTGTACGCAATGTTTATGCTTTTTTCCTTTTTTTCCTTTTCTGTTTTTTTTCCCTTGTTTTTGTGTTTTTTCCTTTTTTCTTTTTTTTCCTCCTCCTTTTTTTCCCCCTTTTTATGGTTTTTTTTCCATTTGCACTTTTATTCTTTGTTTGCATCTTTTTTCCCTTTGTTCCTCTTTTTCCTGTTTTCTAAGTTTGCAAAAGCAAACCTACCTAAGAGGAAGCAAAGAGAACCAGTGACCGAACAAAACTACCTAAGAGATGCATGAATGTATATACATAGTCTCCTATCTTGGCAAAATTGGAAGCCATGGTGGGAAAAGAGATAAATATTGTGGTACCCAATTTGTTTTCCACTTAAACAGAGGGCAAAAACAAAAATGATAAGTATGAAGAGTGCAATGCATACATGGTTGCATAGAGACTACAATGCATACGTACATAATATGGAGAGTACAATGCATGCATACCATATCTTCATTTTGCCTATCATTCTATCACTCCCTATCTAAGTTCTTTTTTCCTGCCTCTTTTTTCTTGCTTCCATCTTTTTTGTTTTTGTTTTTGTTTTTTTTTCCATCTACCTTTTCTTCTTTTTTCCCTTGCTTTTTTGTTGTTTTTGTTTTTTCCTTCTGTTTTGTTTGTTTTTTCCGTTCTGTTTTTGTTTTTGTTGTAATTTTTTTTTCCTTCAACATTGCATCTTCCTTCAGAAAAGTAAAAATGGTGATGAGCTATTGTGGAAAAAAACCACTTTATCCAGCGGACCATTTCCACTTGTTGGCCAGCAATGAACATCACAAGAAAATAGCCAATGTTGTCCATCTCCGGTAGTAGCCGTAGAAAGAATTAATACAGGCAAAAATGAGATAATAGATGTGCCCGGCTAAAATAGAATGGCTGTAGCATGTAGAATGGCCAACCAATTTTCTTTGAGGCATTTTAACAAGCAAATTGTTTGCCCTCAATGCAAAACCAAGAACTCATAAACCCATGTGATATTGGCAGCCAAAATTTTGCATTACTGTCAAAACAATCAAGCAAAAACCAAGACAGCCAAACACAACACTCCATAATGCAAACCATTGAATGGCTGTAACCATGCAGCATGGCAAAAACAATTTCCTTTGAGGCATTTTAACAAACAAGTTGTTGGCCCTCAGTACAAACTTTAAGACTCATACAACCATGTTAGTCAACATTTGCCAATCAATTCAGTCAAAAGCATTCCGAAACACAGACACAGTAATCCACATTTGCCAATCAATTCAATCAAGACCATTCCACCACACAAAATAATCAATCTTGCCCCCAAAAAAAACAAAAAAATACCAAACAGTACCAAGAGCATACCTACCAGAGAAACCCAATGTGATTTTATTCCTCCTTTAGCAGGAAAAAAACGTTGCATGATTCTTTGATCACAGTGGTGAGGAGCCTCCTTCCCCTGAAGTACGGCAGTGCTCTTTGCTCATCTGCTAAAAAGAAAATAAAAGGAGGGCTATAAAATTAGTGTAATAGGGAGTTTTAAAGACTCTCTGGGCCCATTTAGATAAGACCCTGGACTTATCATATCACCCGCAAGCAAGAATAAGTAGACAGCCCAACTGCATTTCTTTTCTTTCATCACGAGGTTGTACCACTTAGAAAACAAGACCAGGGAATATATGAAAAAACAGATAACTATAAAGACGACTTTTGGATACTGATTTGGGAAGAAAGGAAAAGCAAAATTCCATCTAGAGGTTACTTTAGAAGAGTGAGCAGGAATGGATAAGAGTCGAGGATCCATCAATGGGATTAGACTCTTCTTGGTACTAGAATTTGAGCTGCAAGCTTCCTGATATATTTTGCTCCAAATCGAACTCCCCTCTGTACTGCACAGGCACCTATTATGCTTACCTACACTATGTACTATGACCCGAGAAATTGGTTGGACTTCTCTTAGCTTCACTGCAATGTCACTGCTCTGTTTACCTTGCCCCGAAGGATTGCACTACCCTCATCCTAGGCTTGATGCTAGGATCTTCACTTCAAACCTTCCAACTTTAGGGTGCTCAGAAGCTAAGGCTCCTCTTAGCAACACCCTTTCATAATCAGAGGAAAGACAAAAACATATGAAATCTTGCTAAAAACGATAACCAAAGCAGATGAAAAACTTAAAAGAAGGTTAAAATGAGTGCTATAACACTAACTTGCATAACAATAGGAGGCTTGGGAAACTATATAAAATGCAGCAAAAACAATTAAAAATATAGATATACAAAATGCGGCAAAACAAGTAAAAAGATAGAGATAAACAAATTCTGTTTTAGGAATTAAAAGGAACCCCTTCTATGATCTCTTAGTATTCTTGCCATTCCAAAATTGCCAAATCCACCACTTCCTTGGCTGATTTAGTAATCCCCTCAAAGAGCCAAAGATTTTTTGTTTTCCATAACATCCAAAGGATGTATACAGAAAGATTGATCCTGTCATTGTTGATGGAATCCTTGCCCATGGAACTTAATGTTTCCCACCAATGTCGGAAATAGGATTGTTTATTGCGCAAACCATCCCAGTGAACCGAAGAGAGTCTCCACACCATCACGGCTCTATCACAAGTAAAAAGGACATGCTCAATGGTTTTCTCATGCATTCCGCAAATACCACAAATGGGATCTAGCTGAATTCTCCTTTTACACAGCTCTATTTTGGTTGGCAAGATTCCTTGACAGCAGCACCACAAAAAATGTTTCAGCTTTCCTTTGATCGGAAGATTCCAGATTCTGCGCCACATACGCGTAGTAGTTGTCAAACTAGAACTACTGGTAGCTGTGTTGATACTTAAATGAGCTCGGTGCTATGCCATAGCAAACTGATATGCAGAATGAACTGTGAAATTCCCTTTTCTATCATGCTGCCAAATGAGCTTATCCGGACCAGCCTCCGTTCTTAATAGAATTTTAGAAATTTCCACTGCATCCTCAGGGTGAAAAAGCTAAGCAATTAGGTTTTGATCCCATTGTGCTCCCTCCTCAACCATTAGTTGGTGGCACCAAATAGTTGACTTTTGATTATGCTCTTTGGGGAGTGGCTTGAAATTGACTCTATGTGCCAGCCATGGAGACTCCCAAAATTTAATGGTTTTACCGTCTCTCACTTGATATCTCATCCCCATTTCTAAGATATATTTTGCTCCCGTCCAACATTTCCAAAGCCAAGATGCATTTTGTTGAACTTTTGCTTGCATAAGTGTTCCTTGGGGATAATATCTAGCTTGCATTACACGGCTCAGAAGCAAATTAGGGAACTGGATTAACCTTCATAATTGCTTGGCTAATAAGGAATCATTGAAAACTTGTATATCTTGAAAACCAAGCCCTCCCAAATCTTTCAGAAGTGTTAATTTGGACCAGGCTCTCCAATGAATTTTATGACCATTATTTGCATTAAAGCCCCACCAAAAATGCGTTATCTCACTACTCAAGATTTTGCATATGCCAATTGGGAGTTTAAAACATGACATTAAATAGAAAGGTAAGGAATTAAGGATTGATTTGATGAGAATTTCTTTATCTGCCTGACTCAAAAATTGAGTTTTCCAGTTACCTATTCTTCTCCTGACCGCATCAATGACATATGCAAAGACTTCTTTCTTAGATTTGTCGATACCCAAGGGAAATCCTAAATATCGGGCACTCCTTTGCTCTTTGATCCTATTTAACACCTGAATAATGGCAGCTTTATCACTATCCGCTAAGTGCTTGCTGAAAAGGACCGAAGATTTATCCAGATTGACTTTCTGCCCTGATGCTTTACAGTAATCTGCGATGATCCTTCGAATATGCTGAGCTTGCTTCACTGTCGCTTCGCCAAAAAGTAGTGAGTCGTCTGCAAAAAAAAAGATGAGTGAAGCGGTCCTTTACGACATAGTCTCATTCCCCGATAGATACCCTCATTTACAGCCTTTCTAATTAAAAATGAAAAAACTTCCGAAATGATTATAAATAAATAAGGAGATAGTGGATCTTCTTGTCTAATACCTCTTGTGGGTTGCACATAGCCGCTAACCTCACCATTCATGTTAAAAGAAAAAGAGGAGGTACTTATGCATATTATAACCCAATTTATGAACTTTGTAGAGAAGCCTATCTTAAGTAATACTTGAGATAAAAAACCACACTCAACTCGATCAAAAGCCTTTGCCACATCTAATTTCAAGGCCATAAAACCTTTTCTTGATTTGTTAAGGCTCTTAATATGGTGTATGCAATCATGCGCAATAACAACATTGTCCGTGATTTGTCTTCCAGGGACAAAGGTAGCTTGGCTTTCATGTATGCAAACATTAAGGTAGGGTTTTATTCTTTCAGCCAGAATCTTAGATATTATTTTATAGACAACATTGCATAAGCTAATAGGTCTATATTGGGCAATTTGGGTTGGGTTCGTTATTTTGGGGATAAGAGTAATAAGTGTATGGTTTACACTCTTCAGCATTCTTGAATGGACAAAAAAACTTTTAACAGCAAAGATGATATCCTTTTGAACTACATGCCAATAGTTTTGAAAGAAGAGTGGAGTCATACCATCCGGTCCTGGTGCCTTATTAGAGTGCATACCAAATAAAGCGTTCTGGATCTCAGCATCCTCGACTGGCCTGGTTTGTCTTTGGTTCATGGCACTTGTAATCGCGGTTGGGATACCTAGCAAAAAAGTTGGGTTAGTCGTTGGAGAAGAAGTAGTAAAAAGTATAGAGTAAAAATCAGAAACTTCTTGTTCGATTTCCTCAGGATTGGTGCAAATCCGTCCATTTTCCTTCACCAGCCTATCAATTGCATTTAATCTTATTCTTTGCACTGTAGAAGCGTGAAAAAATTTTGTGTTCTTTTCTCCCTCTTTTAGTCATTGAAAGTGGGCTTTTTGGTGCCAGTACTTTTGCTCTTCACTATATGCTTTATGCAAATCTTCTCTCAGCTTCTTCCAAATTTGCCAGTCTCTTGTACCCCCTGGTTGGCTTAGCAATTCCATTTGCATTTTGATCTCCTTATCCTTCATGCTGCATTAGTATGCGCGGCAGTGGCCAACTTCAGCAAGTCAACTCTACACTGTTTGATTCTGGCAGTGACTTGGTACATTGGAGTTCCATGTTGGATTCGATTCCATGCTTGCTCTACTAAGGCAGTTGCTCCCTCCTGTTTTATCCATCTTTTGTCAAAAACGAATCTTCGTTTTTGTCAAGGATTGGCCCTACAAGTATCTAATAAAAGGAGAGAATGATCGGAAGCCTGTTTCTCCAAATGTTTGACTGCCGCCATAGGGTGCTGAAGTATCCAGTCAGCTGAACCAAAGAAACGATCAAGTCTTTCTTCAACGAAGCCCTCTTGCTCCCTATTATTGGCCCAAGTGAAAGGTCTCCCAGTAAACCCTAGATCTGCCATACCCATGACTTTGATAAAGTCCCTAAAACTCTGCAAACTGGCTTTCGAACAGGGTTGACCACCTCTCTTCTCTGTGTTATCCACTAGATCATTGAAGTCCCCACCCATAAACCACATGTTCCCCCATTTGCTTTTGGTCTGTTGAAGATATTCCCATTACTGACTGCAGACTTTAGGATCCGTACTTGCATATATAAAAATAGCCCAAAATTACTCTTGATCTCCCTGCTTATGAGCTTGTACTTCAAAACAAAATTCTGTTGATATCATGTGATTTATTACCATATCGTCACTCCAAAAAGCAAAAGGCCACCTCTTGTTCCCGATGGATCAACATTTTTTTATCGGTTTTGAAGACGAGAAGTTCTACAAAAGGTTTTGGTAAAGGACGCCTTTTGTTTAGTCTCACTAATAAATACCATATCCGGTGAGGTGGAACCTAATGGTTTCCTTAAGCTGAGAAATGGTAGAGGGCCCTTCTAGACCTCTACAATTCCAGGCACAGATTTTCATTGATTAGCTTGGGGCCATTTAGAGCTGGCTTCCTCCACCTGTAAATCGCGAATGATAAGGCGTTGGTTCCTTCTTTTCTGTCTGCCTTCATGTCCCCGCTCACCCTCGGATTCTTCCTTACCTTCTTGAATGATCCTTTTTCGTTTTCCTCTACGCTATGATGTGGCTGCACCAAGGTTTGAAGTTGCGGAACTCTGGAAACAACTTTGCTATGCCATTTTCGCGTTCGAATCCTCGGAACTTTGGCCACCATTTCTTCTACATTCAGCTCCAATATTTGGGGAGCTTCTTGTGAAGGATTTGAGGCAACCACTATCATCATTGGAACGTTTACAAGATTCTGCTCTAGGGCAGAAAAATCAGCTTCAAGGTTGTGATTAACCGTCTTCTTTGCTTGCTCCTCTTCAAGATCACTCACCTTTTCCTGTATGACCTCATCCAAGTCCATTGTAACCCTTTCCCTAGTGTGCTTCTCTGAGATCAAATTGTTTACTGAAGTAAACTCCAATGTGGATGGTATCGGTCTTGTTTATTCCATAAGTGTACTGACTAATTCCGTTGGTGCAGCTGCTTCATAATCCAAGGCCCTTGGTATAGAAGGACTCATAGCTTTACTTGTGGACCCTGTGCTTGGGTCAACCATAGGGATCAGGGGAGAAATGCTTTCACTAGAGAGAGGGGTGGCAACCATAGTTTTTGCGGCCACAATATTTTTTCCAGCTTGACTTCCAGGCCCTGAAACTACTTGATCACTCGGTTTGTACCCTCTCTTGACTGAATCAGCCTTTAAGCATTCACCAAATTGACTCTCTTTCAGCTAGTTATTCTTACAATCCTCTTTTCGGATCCCACATGTATTTTCTAGATGGCCAATGGGGCCACAATAAGAACAAAAATTGAGTAACTGTTCATATCTGAAAATAACCCAACATTGCGGCTCTTGAAGTTTAACTTGTGTACCTTGCAACAAAGGCTGATCCAAGTCTATGGTAACATATAGCTTTAAACATCTGCCAAATTTGCTGCCCGTACTAGGAATGTCCACATCCCAAATTTTTGGAAACAGTTTCCCAATTTTCATACCTGTTTCTCTGGACAGCCAATGAGTGGGGATATTCCATATCTGAACCCACTTATCAATTTGATTGAACGCCTCTGAATATATATTCATCCCCATGGACCATTCTTTTAAAACCAAATATTGTTGGTCAAAAGACCAGAGTTTACCTTTTAACACCTTCTTCCTGTTTGTTTGGTTGTCGAATACAAATTGAAAAAGGTTTGGACCATGCTTTATAACCGAGAACAAACTCTTTGTCGGCCAGATTTTCGCTTTCACTATTTTATCACCATATATTTTCTCAGCTAAACTTCTTCCACATAGCTCCTTACTAAGCTTTACATCTTGTTCTTGAATTTCGACTCCCAGCTGCTCATTTTTGGATAGTTGGCATTGCTGAAATTGCTTCACTAACTCCTCCGCTATACTACTCTGTGCGGGTAAGTCACAAAACCTAGAGCTGCACTTTTGGAGAAGATGTATTTGGAGGGAACCGTGGCCATAATTGAAGCTAGAAAGACTACGATGCTACTAACTAAGTAGGAGAAGCCGTAAAACAGTCATATAGTGTTTTTGGTTGTGAAGTTTACTAGATTCCTTGCTAGTGTACAAAACCAGAAAAAGGAGGAAATGCTCTAGTAATTCAGAAATAGAGAGATTCTGTAATGGCACTGAAGGGAAAGGAAACAAAATAGGGACACCCGAAGTCAACGACAAGTTTCCTTGGAGAAAACCTAGGTTGAACTGAGCACTCTAATGAGACCGGAATTCTCCTGAAGGAGAAAGGAAGCACTCCGCTCACTTGATTGCATGTTTTTCTATTTCTATTTGGTGCACTTAGTCCTGGAATTCAAAACATCAATTAAAATTAAAATTGAAAACTCGTGAACAAGGTTGAACATTTTGAAATGAATAGGGGACTAACGGTGTTAGTTCTATATATGTAATTCTCGTGTGATTGCAGGAGTTCTTTATTTGACTCAATTTCACTCGAATGACCATTTAAAATGAAAACTAAAATTGAGAAAAATAAAATAAAATAAAATTGAAGATGCATGAATGATGAAATCGAATCAAAGTCATAATTTAAGGGACTAATGTTATTATTTACTCTTAATAACTAGTCCCCGTAATCATTTAATAATTGGGGGAAAATGTATGAAAATGGCACATCTGAAATCCTAACTAATAATTAGTACTATTAAGGATATGTAAATAAGGCATTCTTTATATGATGTAATTTTGATAATATTCATTGAAATTGTGTTTCTTAAATATACACAACTCTGCAACCACGTCATTTCGAATAATTTAGCCTGTGAAAGGTTTGAGATAGGAATATATAAACTTACATATTTAATGTGTTAACTCATAATTCAGTACTATACATATTTATCACAAAATAGTTTAGCAGCAAATTTATAACGGTGAAATAATCTAACCTATAGGTTGGAGTTAGATATAAATAATGGAAACAAAATATAAATAACGAATGTTACAGATTGACATACTACCGTTTCTTGAAAAATTAGAACAATCTGAAATCTATTGTGCATTATTCTCTGTATTATTTTCTTGTATCATTTCCAATAACATATTTTAATATTTTTGTATGGATAATTTTATTTATCTTGTTATTTATACTTTATATTTCATTTTTTATTCTAGTTATTTTTAACATGAAGATTTATTTTCTCTGCTTTAGATTTATATTTCTGTTTAATTTTCTATATTTTTCTATCATACTTTTTGTACCAATTTTTTTTTTCAAAATATAAATCCCATATTAAAAATGAATGTTCACTAATAAGTGTTAGGATGAAAATAGTGACTAATGATATAATTTTAAGCAAAAATAATATCTTTATATGAAAATAGTAACATGTGTTGCAGAAAATATTACACGGAAATATTAGAAAAGCTATTCACGATTAAATTTCACTTTCATAGAGCCAAAAACTTTAACACTCTGTTTGGTTCCTTAGAATTGGGGTCATAGAATTAGAATTCAAAAATTCAATTCCAATTATATTGTTTGTTTCTACAAAAATTTTAAAAATTAAAAATTTACACTAATTCAAAATATCTCTTGATGTGCACTTTACGGCTATAAAGAGTCAGCAATACATAACAAGTGAACAAGACCTAAAACTTAACTTGCAAAATCACTATAATTGGTGAAATTGAGATTAATAGATGAAGTGTTGCCACAACTTAGTGTTATACTAGATTAATATGATTCAAAGGCGTCACAAATTGGTCAAATTTGATAAACCCATTGTTTTTTGAAAGAACGAAGAGATTGATTCCCTCAAACTCTCAAGGACGTAATGTCACAAAATAATTCTCAACTTCTTTATTGAGGTGCTAGCTGAATGACCTATATTTATAAAGTACAAAAATTTGTTGAAAGATAACAACTAAAATCCTAACCCAAATCTACTTCTAAAGAGGGGTGGCTGGTTTCCTTTAATTAATTAAAGCACAGCTTTACAAATAAAAAGGAAATAAAACAAGAAAACCCTATTTGTCACTGTTCACGGCACTGTTCATGATACTATTCATAATATTGTTTATCAAATACTATTCGCGATATTGTTCATGTTTTGGGCCGCATGCTTAACGGGCTTGGATGTCAGGGATTAAACCATTTAAGGTTTCTTAAAATCGTTTGGACTTAATTCTCATTATCGGGCCTTGTAATATGTCACGGCAGATCGAATGCTTGATGAGTAGGTTGAACAGCTCTTAAATTCCCATCATTCCTTCTCTTCTTGAAATAATTCATCCTTGAATCTTCAATAACACTCTTGGGATGAAATCAATATAATTTGACCACCTTAGAGAGTAGAAGAAATAGTTTAGCCAAGAAAAACGATGTCTTTTCTTTTTAGTTCTTCTTGAGTCATTCTTGCAATAGCGTTTTACCGCAAATCTTTGAAGACTCCAAGTTTTTATCGAAGTGTGGTAAAATTGTCTTTTGCCAAACACAAAATCAAGGTGTGAAAAATTGTCATCTTTGGCGTTCATATTTACGGCTTGAATAGTCAAAACATTATCAACCGACTAGGACTTTTGGTTTTGAGAACCCCCACTCATGGATTTGCCTAATTAAGGCATCGGGCTCTTCTTCCTCCTTAACATTTTTCTTCTCATCGCTAATCTAGAGTTGATCTTCATAAACTTGTATATGGCAGATGTTCTCCATTTGCTCATCATTTTCCATGGTTAGAGCACTAAATGATCTCATGGTCACTAATGCTTCTCTTCTATTCAATGATCTTTCATCACTTACCACTGATTGCATAGATTTCAAGTAGTAAGTGCTTTTCCCCTACCTTGGAATGTTGGAATTTCTATTTTTATACTTTCCAAAATTTTGTCAATTTTATCAACTTGGTTTTAGCCTCTATGGGAAGTAGAAGCCCTGTCAGACTTTTTACCACTGTCAGAACTTGATGGACTTTTCTTTCTAGATGTCGACCTCCTTACCAATGACTCAGTGATGGACTTCATACATTCCCAGAAAGTGTTTGCCAATTGCTCCATCTTATCATCATTGGATTGAAGCCTTAATTGTAAAGCCTCAAGTCGATAACCCAAATTGGAATATTTTCGGCTCATGTGTTCCGCCCAATCTTTGAGAGTCTTTTGGTCGATTAGAGCTACTCATTTTGGCATTATTCCTATGAAAAGGTTAGTACAAAAAAAAAAAAAGAAGAAGAATATGGGAAATTTGTAGTAAGGGTGTATATGAGTATGCTCTTGGTTATTTTTATGTCTCACACCTTCTTCAAAAAAATCTCTCTCTAAGTTCTTTCTTAGAACAACACACTTTACCAAACCTCAAGGAATTTTCGGCCAAGAGATAGCTCAAATAAGGATTTATGAATTTAGGAAATAAGACTCAAGGAAGGTTAAAAAATTAGTAAACTACAAAAATTTGAAATCAATTTGGAATTGGATGCAAATATGAAAACTAAAAGGAATAGGAAACTAAGCAAATCCAACTACAAGTGAACTTGAATAAGGAAAGCTATAAAAATAGGAAACTAGATAAACCTGAATATGGAATCTAAAGGGAAAGCAAATATGGAATTAAAAAGGAAAAAAAATTGGAACCAAAAAGGAAAACAATTAGGAAAGATTACTAAAGGAAGGTAACTCTAGGAGGAAGACAAATACAAATAGGAATCAACTTTTGCAAGTAAAATCAAATTAGAAAACAATTCTTGCAGCCTTTTTTGTAAAAACAATTTTTTTTCAAGAGGGTACTAAGGTGCAGATTTTTGTCCAAATAAGTTGTCAAAAGGTGCATAATTTTCGTCCAAATAAGTTGCCAAAAAGAGGAGAATTTCAACCAAGTGTTACTAGTCAATTCTAAATCCAATTGGGATGAGGACAGTTAATTACACTTGGATTCCTTTTAAGCAAGGCATACGTTTCTTTCAAGCAGAATTCTCTTTAATTCTTGAAGCACTAAACACTTCTTCCATAAGAATTCAAGAGAAAAATTCAAGAGGGCAGTATGTCTCAAGATAAAAAATTTAGAAAGGCACTAAAATTTCAGGATGTTTCAAGAATTTAGAATCTTGGGGCAACTTCTTGAAGCAATTTTGGCAGCTATAATTCAAGCAATAAGGATTCAAAAACAAGATTTCAAGAAATATGGATGCAAGAATTCAAGAACAAAATTGTTCTCTTCTTTTTTCTTTCAATTTTGTTCTTGCTTTTTTTTTTTTAACGGTTATTTCTTCTTCTTATTCTTATTTTTTTTCACCAGAAAAAGAATAAATCATAGAAAAAAAAAATCAACTCGAGGAGGAATAAAAAAAGTAGACAGCAAAGGTTCGGAAATTTCAGGAATAACCAACTATGCGGCTTTTTTTTCCGATTTTTTCTTCTTTCTTTTTTATTTTTTTATTTTTTGCACTAGTAGAAGAAAAATTCACTGTAGAAATATCAACACAAAGTAGAAGAATTCATGAAAATTAGCAAGATGAAGATTATGGATAGGCAACTCAAGAGGATCAGATTTTCAGGAATTAAGTAATAACAGCATACAACTATATATATATTTTTGGTTCATAAAATTTTGGCTATACAAATTCCAAATTATCTATACAAAAAGTGGGCAGTAAGAAAAGGTTTAAACGAATCTCAAAAACTAGGGTTAAACAACTAATTTGACTACCACAAGAAAAACATATTTTTGGCTAAGGAAAGCAATTATAAATAGAATTTTGACTAAGGAAAAAATATAGACAAAATTTTGAACAAAAATTCGAAATTACCTAGAGCTCTAATACCAAACTCATGTGCATCTCACGGTTATAAAGAGCCAGCAATACACAACAAGTGAACAGGACCAAACACTTAACTTGCGAAATCACTAGAACCGGCAGAATTGAGCCCGATGGATGAAGCGTCGCTACAATCTAGGGTTCTACTAGATTGATAAGACTCAAAAGTGCCACAAATTAGTCAAGTTTGATAAGCCCAATGTTCTTTGAAAGAACAAAAAAATTGATTCTCTCAAACTCTTAAGTATGTAATGTCACAAAATAATTCTCAACTTCTCTGTTGAGGTGTTGGCCAAATAACTTATATTTATAAAGTACAAAAATGAGTTAAAAGGCAGTAATTAAAATTCTAACCCTAATCTACTTCTAAAGAGGGGTGGTTAATTTCCTTTAATTAATTAAATGGCAGCCTTTTAAATAAAAAGGAAATAAAACAAGAAAACCCTATTTGCACTGTTCACGACACAATTTACTGTTCACAGCACTGTTCAGGCGCTATTCACGGTACTGCTCATCAAATATTATTTATTGTACTATTCATGCACTATTCACGGTGCTGTCACAGGTACTATTTATGTTTTGAGCCATACACTTGACGGGTTTAGATGTTATGGATTAAACCATTTAAGGTTTCTTGAAATCATTTAAACCTAGTTCTCATCATCGGACCCCATAATATGTCACGGTAGATTGAATATTTGGTGAGTAGATTAAACAACTCTTGAATTCCCATCACCCCCAATTCCACACTATAAATTTTTAAGTGAGACTTAATTTTTCCAATTCTATCTCTTTACCATTAAAAAATACGCAAGTCGGGTTATTAATTTAATTGGATCAAAATAGAAAACGGGTATAAGAATTGCAATTTTTTTTTATCAAACGATAGGATATGTTATTGCAATAACAAATTTTACAAGATATAGCCTTAAAAGGTTAAATTTTTTTTCATGTTATTTGATATGAACCATGAAGAAAAGTGTGACAATTGATAATAAACAACAATGTAGAAGATTACACAAAAGATTGCAAACCTTTCTTCTTATTTTTTTTTTTCAAAAACGATAGTTATATTTACTTTCCAAAAAATTGTATTTATTGTTTGCCTAATGGCAATAACCTCCTTAGTACTCCAAACGAGCGTAAGGCACACTATAAACACAAAATGACATTTTCATCAGACTTACTCCTATTCTGGCTCCTATTCGATACAAGTTTATATCCTAAGCCAAAGTTCCTTGCTCCCAAGGGCTTAAACATCTGCTCAAAGTGCCTAGGTTGAGCTTTCATCATCCTCCCTCTCTAGTAGATCATATAACCCTCCTAATTACAAAAAGGTTACATTCTCCACTAGATCTCATGTACCATAGCTCCCTCACTTGTCATAAATGGTGCAGCCCTTATCAGGAGTCTCCTTAAACTCCATATATTCAGACATTGCTTGATCCACTACTAATTTATCTTCCCTCTAATCTTTTTGGAAAAGCCACAGGTTTTTGAACTTCCACAACATACAAAGAATGTAAACCGTCAGTTGAACTCTATCATGCCAATTACAACTCTTCTCCCCTGTGCATATTTTCTGCCATCACTCTTTGAAATTTGGATATGGTGAGGCCAAATCCTTCCACTGCACTGGAGCAATTTTTCATACTTGTCTTGCTTTTCTACATTGTAGTAATACATAATCCAAACTTTTTGATTACTCTCCACACATATAATAAAGGGGTCCTCTTAGAGGCCTCTTTTGATAAATTGATCATTTGTAGATAAAATGCCATGCCAACATCTCCAAAAAAGGTGCTTAAGTTTCCTTTTGATGCCCAGCCTCCATGTTTACTTCCACATGCCTCTCACTGTTCCCCTTGTTATACTGCATTCGGCGTCATATGGATTTCTCGATTGGTCTCGGATTATTTCCTGATAAGCTTAGTTCACTGTGTAAATTCCTTGCTTGTTTGGCTACCAAAAGAGATTGTACCTTCCCCTTCTAATGTCAATTGGGGTGGAAAGAATAATATTAGTCTCAAATATGCTAAAAACTGTCTCAATCAATTCCTTTTTCCAATTCTTACCCTCATTGTTCATGAGCTGGCTGACCCAGGTCACCCGTTCATAAGTAGAGGTTGCTTGTGTAGGCTTCTATCCTTGCTTGCCTGGAATCCATGGGTGCTCACAGATTCGGATAGATTTTTCATCACCCACTTGAAAGCATGCCCCTTCTTGTATGATATAATGTGCTCTTAGACAGCTCTTCCACAACCAAGACGAGTTTCCTTGTTTATGAGCTTTAATCAATCCCCCTTTCGGGAAGTACTTTGCCTTGATAACCTTACTCATGAGAAGGTTGGGTTGGGTGATGAGCCTCTACAGTTGCTTGGTAATAAGAGCATCATTAAACAGTTTGATGTGCTTGAAACGGAGCCCCCTCTCCTCCTTTGGAATGGTTAACTTCGTCCATGCCTTCCAATGGATTTTTGGCTTCCCTTCCTCATTTTCTCTACACCAAAAGTTGGTTGTATTCCTAACCATTTCTTGACACACACTGCTAGGAAGCTTGAAACAAACCATAACATAAGTTGGGATCACATCTATTATAGATTTGATAAGAACTTCCTCACTTGCCAAGATGAGAAATTTGTTCTTCCACCTTTTAATTCTTTTTTGCACTTTCTCCATAATGTATGAAAACACCTCCTTTTTAGATCTTCCTATATGCATAGGAAGACCTAAATATCTTGCATTTTTCTTTTCCTTAACCCTGCCGAGAATGTGGCATATGGAATCTTTGTGCTCCTCTGACATGTTTCGGCTGAAAAAGATAGAGGACTTTTCCAGATTAACCAGTTGGCCCAAGATCCTGCTATATTGGTCCAGCAATGCCTTAATCTTCCCGGCTTGATCTAGATCTTTTTCACAAAATAAGAGAGAATCATCTGTAAACAAAAGATGAGCTAGTAAGGGTCCATTTCTACACACTCTCATTCCTTTGTATTCACCTTTGCTGTTGGTTTGGCAGATCATATTCGAAAAAGCTTCAGAAATGATTAGAAACAAATAAGATGATAATGGATCTCCCTGCCTTAATCCCTTTGTAGGTTCAATGTACCCACATTTTTCCCCATAGATATTAATTGAAAATGTGGAAGAGGTAATATATTGCCTAATCTAGTCTATGAAAATGAAGAAAACCCCATTTTTCGAAGCACTTCACACAAAAAATTCCATTTTACCCTATCATAAGCCTCAGCCATATCAAGCTTGATGGCCATATATTTTTTCCCCCTTGTGTTTACAATAAAGAGTATGTATACATTCATGAGCTACAATCACATTATCTAAAATCTGTCTCCCAGGAATAAAAGTGGCTTGATTAGGACTAATGCATTTATAGAGGCAGACTTTCAACCTTCTAGCCACAATTTTAGATATAATTTTGTACACAACATTACATAAACTAATGAGCCCATAGTGCGTAATTGATGTGGGGTTCCTCACTTTAGGGATTAAGGAAATCATTGTGTGGTTCATTTGTTTGAGCATTTTCTTTTGAGAGAAAATGTTTTTTACAGCCTTACAAATATCCACTTTGACTACATCCCAATAAGATTGAAAGAAAATAGAATTTATACCATCAGGGCCCGGAGCTTTATGGGGATGCATTTGAAAAAGGACACTCTTGATTTTTTATTCTTCCGCTGGCCTTATCAATCTTTGGGTTATGACATTGGTAATGGATAGTGTAATACCTACAAGCCCTTCATGCATCTTTTGCAGATCTGAGGTGGAAAAAAACTGCTTATAGAACCCTAGTATCTCTTCCTGAATCTCTTCCTGATCATCACAAATCCTTTCATCTCCCCTCGTGAGCCTTTCTATTATATTTTGCCTTCTGCGTCTCACTGTGCTTGCATGGAAGAACTTTGTGTTTCTATCACCTTTTTGAAGCCATTAAAGTCTAGATTTCTGACTCCAATATAACTCCTCTTCTTGATAAGCTTTATGTAGATAAACTTTCACCCTTTGCCATTCTTTTCAGTTCCTTTCCCCTCCTTGATCTTGCATATCTTCCAACCATCTTTTAAGCTTTTGAATTTGCTTGGCTGAATTAAAGTCTTTTTTCTAACTCCATTGTATAATTGCCAGCTTGCGTTGCTTAATCTTTGAACAAATCTGATACAATAGAGTGCCCAGTTGTGTCTTGTCCCATGCCTGCTTAATGATCTCACTGACCTTCTTCTTTTTAAGCCATCTTCTATAAAAAACAAATCTCTTCTTCATCTTTGGCCTTTTAGGTGCTGTATCCATAACTAAAAGAGTATGGACAGAAGCTTGTCTATCCATATGGAGCACCTTAGTTTTTTAATTTTCCAACATCTAGTTAGGTGCCCCAAAGAACCTATTTAACCTCTCCTCTACAAATCTTCTACCTTCTCTATTATTGGCCCAAAGTGAAATTCCTCCCTACAAAACCAATATCCTCAATTCCATTCTTCTTATGAAGAGTTTAAAAGTTGCAAAGCTAACCTCAGTTCTAATTCTACCTCCGTTATTTTCCTCGTCTGAATATGTCATTAAAGTCTCCCCCAAGAAACCATTTCTCTCCTCATTCATGTTTTTGTCTTTCTAAATATCTCCATTGTTTTTCCCTACCATTTGGATCTGTACTAGCAAAAAGGAAAACTGCCTAAAACCTGCTGGTCTCCCCAACCATTAGACATTCTAGTTGGAAGCAAAAGCTTGTGGAGATTATCTTTGAAACTATAACATCTTTTGACCAACACACCAACAATCCTCCTTTAACCCCATTTGGCTCCACAATCCTCCATCTATCTTGAAATTGAAGTCCTCTACAAACTTTGGACACAAAATACCTTTTCTTCTTTATTTTTGACAGAAAAACTAGATCAGGGC
The DNA here is from genome assembly GCA_020080225.1 of Gynochthodes officinalis. Lineage (NCBI taxonomy): Eukaryota > Viridiplantae > Streptophyta > Magnoliopsida > Gentianales > Rubiaceae > Gynochthodes > Gynochthodes officinalis. The sequence continues at coordinate 27,765,223 of CM034625.1, read as the reverse complement.
GGTGGGATCTTAGTATTTCCCTCAATTGGGAAACTGTAGAAAGTCCACCCAAACCTTTACAATATCACATACATGTCTTCATAATTCTGGTCGGACCCAATCTAGGTTGGTTGTCCTCACCTTTAGCTCATTTGTTGTGTTTGGCATTATGTGTTTTTGCTTTTTAATGCTCGGTTCCCCTTCCATAACCTCATCCATATCTGCCTTTTGTCTGTCCCACCTCCTTTTCCTTCCAAGAATTGTTGTTTTCTTCATATTTGTCTTTATGCTCACAGTTCCTTTAGTTTTTTTTCCACTAACTCTTGCCCATTTATTTTTCTGCCTTTGTTCCCTTCAAATTCCACCACTTGCTATTACCTTTTCACTCTTGCTCATTTTTTTTCTACCGTTGGTAGTTGTCTACCCTGACATTCACACATAATAGGCACATTAACTAGTGCCAAAGACTGAAATTCAGATCCCTTACTGCTGATTCCAGAGTCGTTGCCACATGCTCTCTCCTCCAAAACTTCTTCATTCATTTCCAAATAGTCTCCATTTACTTTTGGGACCACTGAATTGATTTAGTCAGGTTGCCCTTTCTTTTTACTACTGGAAGTTTCTCCTAGCTCGCCTAAAGACAATGGATTGGTTTGGACCACCAAGACGTCTTCACCCATTTCCAAACACTCATCAATTGTTATTGGGTCCCTTGAATTGATTATGTAAGGCTGCACTTTCATCTTACTACTAGAAGCTTCTCCTATTTCAGCTATCCATAGTGGCGTGTTCTAGAACTCCCTCTCCTATTCCTGCACTACTTCCATTTGCCTTTGCATTCGGTTTTCCAACTCTGCAGCTGCTCCTTCTTGTTGTTACACAAATTCAGTATCCATTTGTACTTTCCGCACCTCAGTTCTTGTCTATTCAACATCCATCGTTCCTAATCCCAAATATTCTCCTTTCGGCTCTAACTTGCCAATCACCTTCCTCCCTAGCCCCCATTTTATATAATCATACAGCCACATTATCTTCTTGCCCTTCATTGTTATGAATCACTGTTTTCCCCTTGTCTTCCCCGCTTTTGTCCCTCTCCTTAAAATTAATCTTAGCTCCCACAGCCCTCAACCAATCCCCATATTGACTCTCTTTTAAAGTATTTTTCCAATAATCTTCCCTCCTCACCAAGCACATTCTTTCATTCTGTCCAACCCTCCTATAGTAGTGTCAAAACCCAACTATATTCTCAAACTTAAATGAAATCTAGCAAGATTGACCATTAAATTTTAAAGTTGTTCCATGCAAAAGAGGCTTACCAAGATCAACCATGGCCAAAATCTGAAAGTGTTGTCCATTTTTGCTGCCCAAGTTAAACACTCACACATCCAAAACTTCCTGAACCAGTTTCTCAATTTTGTCGTCCGTTTTTCTAGTTATCCACTAGAAAGAAAGATTCCAAATTTGGATCCACAATGCAACTGACTTGAGGTGATTAGGTTGCAACTGCATCTGCTCAGTCCATTCCTTTAAAACTAGATATTGTTGGTCAAATGTCCATCCTCTGCCTTGTAGGACTCTGAGCTTGTTCCCTTCATTCTTGAAGACAAATTGAAAGAATTGGTTACCCAGCTCCCTTATCAGAAATGGTTCCTTAGCCAGCTATAAACTTTCAAAAGTGTTCTTAAGCCCTGTGTAGTTCACCTTCTTTTCTCCAAAAATGCATCCAATCAAACTTCTTGCACTTTCAGCTTTATTAGTTCGGACATCCTCATCAGCCAAGCTCACCTTATCCTTGTCTTCCTTGGTAAGGCTGATTTTCTGTAATAGCCTTATAACCTCAATCTCACTCTCCCACCTTTGAGTACGCCCACTGTTAATACCTTAACCCTTGCTACCAAAGACCGATTTAGCCTGCTAAAGATGAGAAAATCATTAAGAACCAACGAGACAACAATGACTAATACTCATCAGAGGTAGAAAATAACCCTAATAGATAGATCGATCCACAAGAGTAGAAGAAAAATTGATAAAAACTATGAAGAAATCTCTACAAGCACAATAGATCATGCTATAAGAAAAAACCTAGTTTGAACTACGCCTAAGAACTTGAGCTAAATCTCAACTGAAGAATCCTACAATTTAGGAAGATCACCCAAATAGGTAGATCTATCCTCAAGAGCACGAAATAATTCTAAGAAAAATGATGAAGAAAGTTTGGAAGATGACTGTAAGAAAAAAGCAACTGAGACGTCCCTATTCTTTCCTCACTGTCTAAGACAAAGAGACACCATTAGTTTAACATTAACAACAATTAATAGCTAACCGACATTCTTATTCTAACGTAAAAACTTAGGGTACATTGGGACAAGAGGATCCTATTTGCAAATAAAAAAAGTAATTCATTTCTTAAATAAAAATATCACACTCAAACACATTTTCATTTCAAAATTTAAAATTTAAAATTTTCCACTCAAATTCTTGTCACATAATTTGAAAAAAATTTCCCTCTCATTTTTCCCTCTAAAATACTTTTTCTACAAAAAAAATACCCATCAAAATTTTCACACAAACTAATATAATTTTTCTCAATACATCACACTCCAAACATACCCTTAGCTTTGCTTTTAATAATAATTATCCTATGATTAAAATATTGTTCTTAAGGTTTATGGCTTAAGACACGTCTGCCTCCTTAAAGGCACCAAATCCTCTACTCCCAGAGAGGACTTTTACACTCTATAATGGAGACTACGACAAGGCGGCAAAAAATACCACCTAGGCGAATATGCAAACCTTTCTTCTCTCACGACTACTTGTACCTAAGCCGAATACTAGTGAAATTGATCACTTCAGCATCTTCAATGACCAAATAGTAAGACTTCTTCTCTTTTCTTGGTTATGATGAATATATTTTGTCATCATATCCTTGAGGAAAATGATTTTAGTTGTACATTTTTTGTTAATTGTTCAATGCATTTAAGGGTTTCATTCTTTATGTGCTGTCATCTTCATGAAAATTGATGTTAGGATTGAAATGAAAGAGATGCTATATTGATGTTGTGAGCTTTTTGGCAAGATTTTGTGGGATTTTTTTGGCGCATTTGTCAAAATCTTTAATGCTTAAAAATTGCTTGTAAAAATGCCAAGGAAAAATTTCATAAAAAGTAATAATAGTAGTAGCTGGCATTGTTGTTAGATGAAGCCCAAATAAGTTCGGGAGTTGCAAATTTAGGATCCAATGAGTTTGTGTTGATATCCTCTGTACTCCCTTTCCAGCAAAATTGCTACTTCCCATTCTTCTTTTGAGTATTTTACTTGCTATTAGGTTAAGATTAATTTCAAATATTTTGGCTGTTACGTTGATTGGTTATTGGAATGTGTTTATGTTTTTAGCATATTTTTGGGGTGCTAGATTGCTGATGCTTTATCAGGTTAACATGGTCCACTTGAGCATGTAGTAATTTAAAAGAGAAATCAGACTATGCTTTTGTTAAACAATAGCGAAGCGATGGTTATTTTCATGGTTAAAAGAGCATGTTTATTTTCATGGTTAATTCTGTTCTACAATAACTAGGTTAGACGATTTTCAGTCTCACGTGTGTCTATTTTCATGGTTAATTTTGTTCTTGTTGGGATAAAAAATCAATAAATCCCAAAAACCTCACCAAAATTGATTAATGAAAATCGGGAAATACCGAACCAATTTTAAACAATTGATTCACGGGCTGAAAACAATTCAAAGAAAAATTGATATTTGGAAGTTGACTTGGCCGGCAAGTGAAGAAAACAAAAGAAACAAATTGTTTGAACTTCGGGCCCACGCACAAACCAAACAAAGTCTGTAGGAAAGCTTCGGTCAACAAAATAGACCAAGAAAAGGAACAAAATTGATTTTGAAATCAAACTAGCCTTGCGGCTTTCAAACAAGACGGAGGCTCTACGTTTCTCTGTTTTTTCCTCTTTGTTTTTCTCTGTAATTTAAAATCATGAATAATATATCCTATTTATAGTACTTAACTGAACACTATACCTATTGGATTTGGTAACTACTAAACCAAAACCCAATATGATTAATAATTCTAAATCTAATAGAATTATTAAATTACAAATTATAAACCCAATAGGATACTAGGATACTTAGTTTAATTCAACTACAGTGCCTCCTTTAAACTAAGTTTTCGTAACTTATCATGCCTAGCATTTTCTTCAACTTCATAAACGAATCCATCTTCAACGCTTTCGTGAAAATATCGCCATTGTTTCTCGGTCTTGCAATAATCGATCACAATTTCCTTTCGTTGAACTAAATCACGAATGAAGTGAAATTTGATGTCGATATGCTTGCTTCGACCATGAAACACTGGATTCTTCGTCATCTTTATTGCTGACGTACTATCACACAAGATAGTAGTTGCTCCATCTTGCTTATGTTGAAGAAAATCTAGCATCCTTTGAAGCCACAATGCTTGAGTAGCACTGCTAGCCGCTGCAATGTATTCTGTCTCCACTGTAGATAACGCGATAACTGGTTGCTTTTTTGAACTTCACGAAAATATACCGGAACCAATAAAAAAAGCATAACCAGAAGTACTCTTTCTCTCCACAGTGTCACCAGCCCAATCACTATCAGTGAATCCAAGAAGATCAACAGGATCACTTTTCGCATAAAAAATTCCATCACCTTGAGTACCTTTAATGTACCTCAAAATTCTCTTAGCTGCTTGCAAGTGAAACTGACGTGGATTCTCCATAAATCTACTGATTAAGCTGACACTGAAATTGATATCAGGTCTTGTAGCTGTCAAGTATCTCAAACTCCCTACCAAACTTTTAAAATAAGTAGGATCCACACAAGTGCCAGTCCCATCTTTGGTCAAACGTAACCGTTCTTCAGCTGGAGTCAAAATTGATTTTGCACCATCCATCTTGAACTTCTTTAAAATATCTCCAGCATATTTCTTTTGGCAAATAAAAATGCCTTGATCAGTCTGCGAAACCTCAATTCCAAGGAAGTATGACATAAGACCCATGTCTGTCATCTCGAACTGTTGAATCATAGCCTCCCTGAATTCTGCAATCATCTTGGGATTATTCCCAGTAAATATTAGATCATCTACATATAAACATACGATAACAACCGCACCATGAGAAGATGTCTTCACATATGAAGCATGATCAAAAGGACAGCACTGAAAGCCAATGTTAACGAAGAAAGAATCAATACGGGTGTACCACACTCTTGGAACTTGCTTTAAGCCGTAAAGGGCTCTTTTTAAACGGTACACCTTATTTTCTTGACCTTTCTTCACAAATCCTGCAGGTTGGTCAACGTACACTTCTTCCTCAAGTATACCATTCAAAAGCGCAGACTTTACATCCATTTGATGTATTTTCCAACCATTTTGGGCAGCTAAGGAAATAATTAAACGAACAGTATCAAGCCGAGCAACAGGAGCAAATACTTCAAAATAGTCGATGCCAGGTTTTTGTTTATAACCTTTAGCAACCAACCGCGCCTTGAATCTGTCTACTTCTCCATCGGGCTTGTACTTCGTCTTGTAAACCCATTTGACACCAATGGGTTTTTTGCCACTTGGAAGATTTGTGAGCTTCTAAGTATCATTCTTCTTTATGGCATGAATTCCATTAGCCATTGCTTTCTTTCAGTGATCCTCACGAATAGCATCTTCAAAATTAACTGGGTCACAATCTGCAAAGAGAGCAAAATTAACATCTTCGTCAGATAAATTTTGAGAGTGACCATCAATAACATAATCCTGCAAACGAGCTGGTAGACGTCTTTGTCTTTGTGGTCGACTTGACTGCACAGGAATAGGTTGAGTAGGAACTTGTTGCTGTTTGGGTACTTCGGGCTAATTGACCTCATCATCATTGTCATCAAAGTATGAAGATTGTGGAGGATGACTAACCGCCACATCTGACCCTTTTTCTGACCAGTCCCAAACACTCTTCTCATCAAAATTCATATCTCTACTAAAGGTGATCTTCTTTGTCAAAGGGTTGTATAACTTGTACCCTTTAGTCACAGAACTGTAACCAATAAAAATACATTTCTCCACCTTATCATCCAGTTTCTTCCTGAGAGCATCTGGAACATGTGCATATGCCAAACAACCAAATACTCTAATATGAGAGATATTTGGCTTTTTACCAGACCAAACCTCATAAGGGGTCTTCCCACCATTACATCTAGTAGGACATCTATTTAATAAATAGATACCACATGAAACCGCTTCTGCCCAGAAACCCTTGGGCATATGTTTGGCAACCATCATTGATCGCACCATGTCCATCACAGTTCTGTTCTTTCTTTCTGCAACACCATTCTGCTGAGGAGTGTACCTTGTTTTCATCTGATGCTTAATCCCATGCTGTGCCAAAAAATCATCACATACTGTATACTCCGTGCTTTTATCAGTTCTCAAAATTTTGATGGAGTAACCACTTTGCTTCTCAACATACACTTTAAAACTTTTAAAAGTATCACAAGCATAAGACTTATTCTTCAGAAAATAAACCCAAGCATTTCTGCTGAAATCATCAATGAAAGTAATAAAATACTTATTACCTCTATTAGAAGGAACATCCACTGTACATAAATCAGAGTGAATGAGCTGTAATGGTTCTTTTCCCCTCCAAGCCTCGCCTTTAGGAAATGGGTCTCGATGCTTCTTGCCCAAAATACAAGACTTACACTGTCTATGGTGAAAGTTGATGGAAGGCAGCCCAAAAACAATATTATTCTTAGCCAAAAACTGCAATCCACAGAAGTGAAATTGCCCAAATCTCATGTGCCACAACCAAGTATCATTAACCTCAATTGAGTTGAAACAAGATGAATCACCACAATTCAAAATAATCAGAAATAATCTGATATCGGTCATGTTCACCTTTGCAATCAAACCTAATCTATCATCAGTGATGGTGCAGACGCGTTTTCGAAAACGCTAATCATAATTCTTCTCTTGAAGTTGACCCAAACTCAAGAGATTTTGGTGCAAAGCAAGCACATAATACACATCAGCAACGGCACTTTTTGCACCATTCTTCAAGGTAATAGGAATATCTCCTTTACCACATACAGGCACTTCATAATTATTACCAAATCGAATAGTGGATTTAAATGACTCAACCAAATTTTTAAATAATTCCTTCTTTCCAGTTATGTGGTTACTACATCTAGAGTCAACATACCACGTGTTATTTTTAGACTCCCCAACCACACCAGCAGAAAATAAAATTGTCTCATGCTTTTCACCAGAATCTTCAGCAACATTAGTATTGATATCCTTATTTTCTGATTTATTAGACCAACAATTCTTTTGAATATGGCATACTTTACCACAATTAAAACATTTAGGCCCTTTTTGCTGATTATTGTTGGAATTATAAAAATTGCCTCTTTGTTGGGAGGAATTGTTACCTCTACTGCGACCATGAGAGTTACCTTTTCCACGTCCATGACCTTTGAAATTCTGGCCACGACCACTAGAAGCAGCATCGTTGGATGAATTTTCACTGCTTTTCTCTTTAGCAGTCTGAATTTTCACAGTTTGCAACGCCTTCTCCACAGGCTTTTTTTTTCATGAGATTCATCCAATTTGCCATTAATTCGTTGTTCATGCAGCAACAATGACCTTTGCAATTCATCAATTGACAAGGTTGACATCTCTTTTGTCTCTTGCATCACAGTAACGACATGGTCAAATTTTAATGACAAAGTATTTAAGATCTTTTCTACAATGAGTTGATCAGTAAGATCATACCCATTCAATTGCATTTCGTTCTTTATATCATTCAAACAAGAAAAATAAGACTCAATAGTCTCATTCTTTTCCATGCTGCATAGCTCGAACTTTCTTTTTACCGTCAACAAGTTACTCTGTTGGACTTTGTCAACGCCATGATACGTTTTGGCCAAAATATCCCACGCCTGTTTTGCGGTTTTAGCAGTGGATATTTTTCCAAATACAGAAACAACAATTGCCTGGTGTATTTGAGACAATGCCAAACTGTCATTTTGTTTCGTCGCCTTAGTAGCATCCTCTGCTAAATTTTCTTGAATATGAGCTAACAAATCAAACGCGTTGAGATGTGTTTCCATCTGGATCCTCCAAAAATTGAAATCTTGTTTACCCTTTAATTTGGGTACGGAATAATTAATATTCCGATTCACCATAACTTCAAAACACAAACCAAAGCTTTGATACCAGATGTTGGGATAAAAAATCAATAAATCCCAAAAACCTCACCAAAATTGATTAATGAAAATTGGGAAATACCGAACCAATTTTAAACAATTGATTTATGGGCTGAAAACAATTCAAGGAAAAATTGATATTTGGAAGTTGACTTGGCCGGCAAGTGAAGAAAACAAAAGAAACAAATTGTTTGAACTTCGGGCCCACGCACAAACCAAACAAAGTTTGTAGGAAAGCTTCAGTCAACAAAATAGTCCAAGAAAAGGAACAAAATTGATTTTGAAATCAAACTAACCTTGCGGCTTTCAAACAAGACGGAGGCTCTATGTTTCTCTGTTTTTCTCTGTAATTTAAAATCATGAATAACATATCCTATTTATAGGACTCAACTAAACCCTATACCTATTGGATTTGGTAACTACTAAACCAAAATCCAATATGATTAATAATTCTAAATCTAATAGAATTATTAAATTACAAATTATAAACCCAATAGGATACTAGGATACTTAGTTTAATTCAACTACAGTTCTGCAATAACCATGTTGGAGGATTTGCAGATGGAATTCTATTATGCAATATATATATATATATATATATATATATATATATATATATATATATATATAATGGTGTATTAAGTGTATTGTAACTTATAACTAAAAAAATTTGTACTAACATCAAAGTAGATTTTTTTTTTTTAGATGGAGGGAAAATTTTGTTTTTCTTTATAAAAATATATTCATTTGCACAATGTAGTTATCTAAAAGTGAGAATAACCAATTTATGCTTGAGCTAATGGAAAGAATTTTAAGAACATCAATTGTTATTTACTCCTAGTTCTGAAATATTTTATAAATAAATATTTATATTGTATTTTGTTCGTAAATGAGGAAGTATATTATTAGTATATTATACTTAGTTAACTAGGTCTATTCCAATTAACTCAAAAGTATAAAGTCCTAATCCAGGTGGGGGACGAATACATAATATAATATTCTAATTTGAAGAAACTCCTAAACTAGCAAGAAAAACTGCACATATGTTCCTTCTCTATGAGTGTGCAGAAACCGAATGTCTATTCGATGACAGGAAATCATGCGATCTTCTAACAATGCAAGAACATTAGGTGGGACTTCGTGATTTCCTTTTTCTGAATTAAACTCGAGTACAATTTTCTTTTGCCCATGATGTTTTGCTACAATTAGTGTCAAAAGAGTTATTAAAAAAAGTTCTTATATATCATACAAAGAAAATATTACAAATATTTATAATACAAAATATGCATATAAATCCTATGATCTACGTAATCTTCTAATAAGTAAGACAAAATCAATCAATCAGTTATAATCTACTTAATTGGCTAAAATGAGAAAAATTAATAAAAATTAATTTAGCCTAAGTCTATACATGTTAATAGCCCTTCTCAAGTTGGAGTGTGAAGGGATAAAATACCAAAATTGCGAAGTAAAACAGGAAAAACATCAAAATCCATGCCTTGGTAAAAATATTTGCATGTTGACCTCCCTGCATTACTTTTCCTAATAATCCTATACATATGCCTAAATTTTCTCCTGTAAAGTGGTCAAATCCTTTAACTTGAATTCCTAATTTAATATGCTGAATAAAGTCTTTTATGGTTAAAATCATGTCTGGTGCAGTATATACTAAGGCAATATTTTTATTTAAGTCTATTTCTGTAATAGATATTATTGCTTTGTTCATATTATTGCCCCATCTATTATCATATAAATAAACTAAAACTTTTGTGCCTAATCCTTTTCTGATTAATCCTCTTATTCCTACAGCTATTAATCCTATATGAATATATTTTCTATTTTTATGGTTTAAATTTTTCTTGGCTTCACTATTGGTTAAATTTAAACTAACTACCTGATCATTATAACAAGAAATAGGTTCCTCTGAATAATGACTATATAAACTAGTTGTTCTAGAAAATCTTCCCGTATTATATAATATTCTAGGATCTAATAATTGTAGTGCATTTGTTCTAAAATTATCTATATTTTGGTTTATATCTATTATTTCATCTAAAACTAAATATTCTTCATTCATATTTCTTTTAAGTAATCTTTCTAATGGATGTTTTTGGCTACTTCCAGGCCTATTTTCTGTTAAAGTTTTATTATTTCCTGAAAATGATAATCTCTGCATTTAAGAGAATTTTCTAAATTCTGGATATATTTGGAAAATATTATTTCCGTTTTTTATTTTAGGTTCTATAGGTTTTATCTTACTAAATTTATCTGTTAAATCTTCTATATTAATGCTACTAGTTGAGGGTTTATTATTTAATTCCTGTATCTGTTGTTGGATTTTTTCTATTTGTTCCTGGTGAGCGGAATCGGTGTGTGCAAAAGTGCGTCAAAATAAAGCTCAAACTCACACAAATATACACCTAAACCTCACTTAATCAATTGTAGTAAAGCATAGGGATCATTTTCCACAGGGAAGGGGACAAAACCAAAATTTAAGTGCAACTAATTATTTGCAATCTATGTGTCTTAAAGCAATGATTTATAAAGTGATATTTAAATAACTAAAACAACACCATTGAAACAAAGAGAAAAACACACAAATGATGAAGGAGGGTGATCCTTGGGTTCAATGCAAAGGTCGGCTATTTTGACTCCTAAAGGCAACCGAGTGTAGGGCATCTTAACTAAGTGACTACATCCATTCACTCCGAATCTCCTTTCGGTCTCATCGAAATTATAGAATGAGGAATCTCCTTTCTGGTCTCATCCCCACCTAGAGCACATTAGCGCCTATGGCTTCCACACAACTCTAATGCACAATTCTTGCCCTAGATGTTTTAGCCAACTACTTTACACTCCCTAGTTCAAGTGTTTAATCTAAGAAAACCACCTATTTTTCACTCCACATCTCCTTTCGGTCTCAATGGAATTAAAGACTAGAAGATCTCCTTTCGGTCTCACTTCTACCTTTGCACACTAAAACCTATGGCTTCCACACAATTTTAGTGCACAATTAAATTCATATGGTAATTGTTTCTTGTCTCAAACACCTAAATCTAGAGAATGCTAGGTAGTTCTTCCTACTTTTGGTCTAAATTCATGTATATTCTAAAACACACACAAACACCAAGAACACACACTAAATGTGGCCACCATTCAATGCATGTCAATTCATTAAATACAAGTAGGAAAACTTCAATTAATGCAAGCCCATTACTCTACAACCAACAAGAAATCAAAATAAACCTAACCCATACATCAAACACCAAGAATCACCCAAGATAGTTTAGCCTCTCATGGCTTCAAACAACCAACAATCACAAGGAAATATAGCCATTAAAAGCACAAGGAATTGAAAGAAAATACTCCCCTTAATCAAAAGAGTGATGATTCCAACCAAATCCAAACACCTTACAAGCCAAAACAACTCCAAGGATTCCAGTTTTCAAGCCACAAAAAGAACCAAACCCTAGCCTCCAATGAAACTCACGGGTGTGAGTCGGGAAACAAATGCAAATATGTAAAAACTAACCCTAACCTACTCTAACTTGTCCTACTACTTCCTACTTGTGTTTTTCTGCAGAAAATGGGATATTAATACAGCTAGGGGCGTTGGGGAGAAAATGTAAAGCTTCCAAAACATTAGGGACGAAATTTGCAAATTTCAGGATTCAGGCGTCGTACTGATTTCGTCCCATTTTGGTCCATTTTAGTCCGGAATTTGACAAAACTCTCTGCATAAAAGTTTTTCCTCTCTTTCTCAGCTTTCCATATCATCTTGAATCATCTCATTTGGACGTCTGAATCAAGAGTTATGGCCTCCGGAAGATGGCTGATTTTTCTCCCTGTTTTCCTCTTCTTCGGTTCTGCCTTGTTCTGCTTTTGCCCAGTTTTGGTCCATTTGCTTTCGGAATTTGAGAAACCTTTGTTCATAAAAGTTTTCTATCTCTTTCTCATCTTTCCGTAGCACCTTCAGTCATCTCATTTGGACATTTGCATCAAAAGTTATGAACTTTAGAAGATAAGTGGTTTTTATCCCTTTTTCCTACAAAACACATAAAATATGAGAATCACAAATATAATGTGATTTATCTAATAAACATGGCATATCTCAATGAAATCTATGCTAAAGCATGAAAAACACATATCTAAGTTTATGAATATTTGATTCTCATCAAATACCCCCAAACTTAAACCATTGCTTGTCCCCAAGCAATTTTCTACGTATAGCAACAATATGTGGAATGTATTCATTGAGACATGCATATTCAGATTCTCATCTAATTTTTATATATATATATATATATATATATATATATATATATATATATTTTTGATAATGGCAAGTACTAGCTTAATTAGGGAACCACTGTCGCCCATTCTACTAACAATGCATATTGAGAATTTTAAGAAATGAAAACATCTTAATGTCTCTAGGTTAGACAATTTTCAGCACGTACTAATGCAATGCATGACCTTTTTCTTTCTTGTTTTTCTGTACTAATCTTCACACATTAAATGATGTGTGTGTGTGATGGAGGTAAATGTTCATGAACAATGCAATGCAAGAACTGAGTAGAGGTTACGAAATCATGCCACTAGTGTGCCCTAAAGTTGCATAGAAAAATTTCACTTCCTTGAAATCCTTAAGACTCTTTATTCCCTCTTTCCCCTAAGTTGTCATGCTACCATCTAGGCAATTTTCATCACATTTAAGCAACCATCATGACATTATACTTAGGGTACTTCCTCACAAATTTTTTTTTTTTTTTTTTGCCAAGAGTTTTTTTCGGCTTTTTATACTTCTACCACTCATATGAGTTCACTTAAGGGACATCCCCTAAGAGCATTCTCATAGCGGAGTGGCAATTATTCAACAAAACTGTAAATCTCATAAGCAAAACAAATAACAAGCCTAAGTCATCTTCCAAGTTTGTGAAGTGAAATGCTATAACTTTAGGGTGGACTAGGGGCACTACGTTTACTCGCAACCGCATCATAATCAATACACTACATCTCACAAACACTCCTCTTTGACGTGCACTGTAACAACACCATTTAATATGCAAAACTTTCCTCCAAATACAAGGAATCAAAAGACATGCATTACAAATTCCATGCCTATTCACCCATCATTTTTCATCATCGACTAATGCTTTCATTTCGTTACTTCTCGCATGCATTTATTCAGTAAAATGTTTCTTAAGTGGTGCATATTTCAGCCATTACTTGCCAACCATTCAAAAGTTCCAAAAAAAACAAAACAAGCAACATCTTGAATATTTCAATAAAAGCCTCACTTTAAGCCAATTTCACCCATGAAATCTCATGTATTTTCTTCCTATAAACACCCCCAAACTTAGGTTACATCAAAGCTTTAAGCTTCCACCCCAAACTTAAGATGAGCATTGCCCTCAATGCTTCAAGAATGCATGCATGAAGGGTGGGGCGGTGGGAAAGAAGAAATACATGTTTTCGGTTGCAAAATTGTGAAATAACTTAAAGCATGTTGCATGATTGCGTATTCACACCTCCCCCAAACTTAAGATATGTTGCATGTTAAGCACTAAAACTAGGGGGTGCAAGTGTGTGATAGGCATAATTTACCAAAACTAATTAAAGAAAATAAATTAACAAAATGCAGAAAAATAAACTTTAAACCTAAATGCAATAACATAAAATAGAAAAGAGAATATTTACAAACTTCACGTCGTCCAAACTCAACTCAAGTGTCAAAACATCTAAACTAAGGATTGCATTTAAGAAGATAATGCCACATGAGAAAATTGCACACAATGGTTTAGGCATTGACATTTGATTACTCAATGTGTGCATGATGCTAGGCTTCAAAAACTCATCAAGTTTTTTTTTTTTTTTTCACTTAAAACTCAGTTTTATATGCAACATCATGTTAAGATTCATCAATGAATTTCTAGGATTTCAAATGAATACAAAAAAGTTGACAATTCATCCAAAATAACTCATTGAGGCATTTTGTCAAACACATGATGTGCATGGTGAAAAACTTGAAATTTCACAAAATTAGCAAGCACCCTAGCCTAAAAATTTAACAAACAGCCCAAACAATCCCAATTACACAATATTTCATCAAATATCATCCACAGAAATCATATTTAAAGAAATTCAAAATCATCATTGTAATGAAATTTGAAAGGTTCAACCATACATACCTTGGATTCTTGGATGAATTTGATGGTGGAAATGTGTTTACAAAGGTGTTTGGATCACTTAAGATGGATTGGACTTGAAGAAGAATGTAAAATGCAAAATGTGGATGAAAGGTTTTGAGAGAAAATTGCAAAAACAAAGGTAAGAAATGAAGAAAAATGAGTTGGAAATGATAAGTGCGCCAACGGGTATAAAATGCGCCAAAAAGACCGCCTCTGCGCCAAAGAGACCACAAGTGATTAAAAAGACTGGCCACAAGTGTGTCTGTTTCACAGGGGACCGCCACATGATTAAAAAGACACACATGGTCAAAAGTTTCATTCACAAGAAAATTTTTTTTTTTTTTTTTTTTTTTTTTTTTTTACATTTCATCCCTTGTCTTAGCAAACATGCAAACTACATGCATCAACCTCTTAATCCACAAGAAACAAAACAAACAAAACAAACAAAACAAACAAAACAAAAACAAGAAACAAAACAAAAACAAGAAACAAAACAACACAAAACAAAACCAAAACCAAAACCAAAACCAAAACAAACCAACACAAAACAAAATGAAACAAAATGGACTAAACTAAAACAAAAGGATACGCTTGGGTTGCCTCCCAAGAAGCGCTTGGTTTTAACGTCGCCGGCTCGACTCAATGCATTTCATCCTATTCCTTCCTTTAGTCTTTTCCTAACATGTTTGACTTCCTCTTCCAACAACATTTTTTTCAAACAAGTTGATGGCCTAATACCCTTAATATCCTCAAGGGTACACCCAATGGCCTCTTTAAGAATGCTTAACCCCAAAAGCTTTCCTTCTTGTTTAGATTCCATATAAGATGATATCTCCACTGGCAACATTTCATGCTCTCCCAAGAATGTATATTCCAATTGAGGAAGTAAAGGCTTCAACTCAAGCTTGGGCGCTCATCGACGGACGGTTTTAGCTTATCTTCACCATCGGCCACCAAGAACACTTGGTCGATTTCAACCAATTCAAATTCTTCCCTGTTATCTCATAAATGGACTCACCTAGAAAACAATTTTCAACCATCTCACTAAGTTGTCCATCTATTCTTTTATCTTCTTCATCAAACTCAAGGAACGTTGGAGGAATATTTGTCTCCATTGTTTGAATATCATTAGCTATTGCTGACTTCACCTCAATATTTTTCATCATGGTCTCATGCAAGTTCAACCTCATGGAATGGTCTTCTAAAAGCTTTTCTGTCTTATTTGTGGAACTTTCCATCTTAATTGCATTTCATCCATCTTTTCATCAAGAGTTCTTCAAAATTTGGGTTTCATCCATGGGATTATTCATTTGATTCCCAAATCACGAAGTTTGCCATGATGTGTTAGAAAACGATGGCCCCAAATTGTCCCAACTTTGATTGCTTTGATTTTTCCAATTTTGACCACCTCCTTGGTTGTTCCAACCTTGATTTTCTGCTTGGTAGCTTCCATTGTTGCCCAGTTTTGGTTGAAATTTTCTTGCTGCCCAAAATGATTCATGAAGTTGAGGGTTCATCTGCCCATCGCATTGATCCGTATGGTGGTTTCCTTGGCAAAGTCCACATATTAAGACCGGATTCAGTTCATCCTCTCCTCCCATGAATTAATCCTATCGGTTAATGACCAATTGAGCCCCAATGTTTGGGCCGATATCAATCTCTAGGAATCCCTCTTGTTGAAATTGGTAGCTCTACTTCAACCGGTAAGCACTTATACGGTTGTTGAACCATGGCTCTAATGCAAAAGCATTGAAATTAGGCTCTAAGAATTCCCAAACAACCGTTCTCTTTGTTTTCCCTGCTCGCCATTGAAAGTTAAAAATGAAAATATATACAACACAAACAACTCTTTCTAAATATATACAAAAACATAAAACTAACAAACAATTAGAACACCCAAAAACTAGTTTTTTTGCCCTTCCCCGGCAACGGCGCCAAAATTTGGTGAGCGGATTCGGTGTGTGCAAAAGTGCGTCAAAATAAAGCTCAAACTCACACAAATATACACCTAAACCTCACTTAATCAATTGTAGTAAAGCATAGGGATCATTTTCCACAGGGAAGGGGACAAAACCAAAATTTAAGTGCAACTAATTATTTGCAATCTATGTGTCTTAAAGCAATGATTTATAAAGTGATATTTAAATAACTAAAACAACACCATTGAAACAAAGAGAAAAACACACAAATGATGAAGGAGGGTGATCCTTGGGTTCAATGCAAAGGTCGGCTATTTTGACTCCTAAAGGCAACCGAGTGTAGGGCATCTTAACTAAGTGACTACATCCATTCACTCCGAATCTCCTTTCGGTCTCATCGAAATTATAGAATGAGGAATCTCCTTTCGGTCTCATCCCCACCTAGAGCACATTAGCGCCTATGGCTTCCACACAACTCTAATGCACAATTCTTGCCCTAGATGTTTTAGCCAACTACTTTACACTCCCTAGTTCAAGTGTTTAATCTAAGAAAACCACCTATTTTTCACTCCACATCTCCTTTCGGTCTCAATGGAATTAAAGACTAGAAGATCTCCTTTCGGTCTCACTTCTACCTTTGCACACTAAAACCTATGGCTTCCACACAATTTTAGTGCACAATTAAATTCATATGGTAGTTGTTTCTTGTCTCAAACACCTAAATCTAGAGAATGCTAGGTAGTTCTTCCTACTTTTGGTCTAAATTCATGTATATTCTAAAACACACACAAACACCAAGAACACACACTAAATGTGGCCACCATTCAATGCATGTCAATTCATTAAATACAAGTAGGAAAACTTCAATTAATGCAAGCCCATTACTCTACAACCAACAAGAAATCAAAATAAACCTAACCCATACATCAAACACCAAGAATCACCCAAGATAGTTTAGCCTCTCATGGCTTCAAACAACCAACAATCACAAGGAAATATAGCCATTAAAAGCACAAGGAATTGAAAGAAAATACTCCCCTTAATCAAAAGAGTGATGATTCCAACCAAATCCAAACACCTTACAAGCCAAAACAACTCCAAGGAATCCAGTTCTCCAGCCACAAAAGAACCAAACCCTAGCCTCCAATGAAACTCACGGGTGTGAGTCGGGAAACAAATGCAAATATGTAAAAACTAACCCTAACCTACTCTAACTTGTCCTACTACTTCCTACTTGTGTTTTTCTGCAGAAAATGGGATATTAATACAGCTAGGGGCGTTGGGGAGAAAATGTAAAGCTTCCAAAACATTAGGGACGAAATTTGCAAATTTCAGGATTCAGGCGTCGTACTGATTTCGTCCCATTTTGGTCCATTTTAGTCCGGAATTTGACAAAACTCTCTGCATAAAAGTTTTTCCTCTATTTCTCAGCTTTCCATATCATCTTGAATCATCTCATTTGGACGTCTGAATCAAGAGTTATGGCCTCCGGAAGATGGCTGATTTTTCTCCCTGTTTTCCTCTTCTTCGGTTCTGCCTTGTTCTGCTTTTGCCCAGTTTTGGTCCATTTGCTTTCGGAATTTGAGAAACCTTTGTTCATAAAAGTTTTCTATCTCTTTCGCATCTTTCCGTAGCACCTTCAGTCATCTCATTTGGACATTTGCATCAAAAGTTATGAACTTTAGAAGATAAGTGGTTTTTATCCCTTTTTCCTACAAAACACATAAAATATGAGAATCACAAATATAATGTGATTTATCTAATAAACATGGCATATCTCAATGAAATCTATGCTAAAGCATGAAAAACACATATCTAAGTTTATGAATATTTGATTCTCATCAGTTCCAAAGTTTTTTCTTGAGTTACTTTTATTTCTATTAATATTTCTATTATTAGATTTCTTTGAGCTACGGCTACCTTATCTGGAAAAGCTTTAAAATGTTTAGTATTATTAAAACCAACTTCTACTTGCTATTCTAAGTATGTGGAGATTTTGAATTTTGCTTTTTGATAGTTAGAATCTAAGGTCATTACCTATTTGGTTTATTGTAAGAATTAATTTTTACTAATAATTTTTCTATTACTAAAAATCTTTGTTCTAGGTTATTATAATGTTCGTCTAACCTATTTATTTTTTCAAGAAGATTTTTAAAATCTAATTCAATTGGTACATGTTTTATTTTATTAAAACTCTTAATTATATCGTTATTCTGAGTGGTTAAATATCCAAGGTTTTTATCTAATTCTTTTAATATATTTTGCTTTTTCTGAAAAGATTCTGCAATAATATTACAAATTCTATTATTACTTTGTAAATTTCTATCTAAATTTTTTTCTAAATTTATTATTAAATCAGTAATTGAGTTCAAATGACTATCTGAGCTATGTAAGGTATGTTTAAAATTTTTGAAAAAATTACAAAGTATTTTATTTTTATCCAAAGTAAAGATATCTCTACTTTCTGATTTGATTTCTAAATTTAAATACTCAATTCTTTTGAAATCTATGTTTAATCTGTACTAGCGTAGCCGTCTGAATCCCATGAAAATAAGTGATCTTCGTCTGTTTCAGTAAATTGCAAAGGATCTACTCCGTGAAAATTTCTTTCCAAATAAATATTTCTGAGCCAAAAATACAAATTTGGTTCGTAAATATCTGGATTACTTCTAAAATAAGATATGAAAATTTGCCTGAGTTCTATATTATTAATAAAAATAATAGGACAAATTCTTAATATAAACTGATTGTATAAATATTTAAGTCTATGTTCTGGAGTAGTAGCTTCAGCAAAATCAGCACAGTCGTCAAATAATACGGCTAAATTCTGAAAACATAAATAACTATCCAACCTAGTACAAAAACCTTCAAATTCCAGATTTAATAGATTCATAAAGTTTACCTTTTTTGAAGTCAAAATATTTCTTCAGAACTTTAGTCTTGAAATTGTTGTAAAATCCTACTCGGTACTCCTCGTTCCTGCAAGTCTCAAACAATGAATTTCCCAGTAAAAGAAATTGAACTCTTAACAAAAAGTCTTGTCAAAGTCATTCACGAGAATGACATTTAACAAGATCATTGACTAGACATATATGTATGTACAAAGTCAGAATTGGAAATCTAAGTCTTGCAAATTTATACGTGTGTTTAGCAAACACAATCACAAGAATTGCTCACTTTATATCATATGGTCAACAAAGGGACCCACATATTATATAAATAATACAAACTAGTAGACTAAATACTTAAGTCACATAAAAGGGTTGGAAACGTACAGACCAACACATAAGTTAAAAATATAACAAAACCTTAGGCTCTGATACCAACACACGGGGATACCCCACTGGACTGACGATCCAGTTATTCTTATCATGATGATAGTAGAGTTATTGGATATATAGATAGTGATTAGGATAATGACATGATTGAAAGGAAGAGCATGTCTAGATATGTATTTTTTCTTATTTGGATCTATTGTGTTTTCATGGTCTTCCAAGAAACAACCCATGATAACTTTGTCTACTATAGAGCTTGAATATGCATAGTAGCAATGAACAATGCCACTCAAGTTTTATAGTTGAGAAGGATGCTTGTTTTTTTGTAGTACAAGCAGGATGGTTCTACAAAGACTTTCTGATGAAATCCTAAGGGCCGAGACAACTACAACTCCACATGAAGCCAACCATGAAGCTAGGCATCCACACTTAGATTCTTTGCAAGGGATTGGTGGTCCTATTACAAGGTCAAGGACTAAGAGGATGCAAGCTGCCTCAATCTCTTTCATAAATGAACCCGTGGAATGCGAAACTAAGGTAGCAAGGAAGACTTCCGAACTTAGCTCATCATTTGTCATTCTAGTCATCCATGAAGAATCAAGAATGAAGGATCAAGTGTGGTTGATTTTCACTTGTGTAATTAAGATCCTTAGACCACTTCTCATCACAATCCAAATTTAACTTTGGAAGGTTCTAATTCAGCAAGAAGCAAAACAAGAATCCAGCTAGGGTAAAGATCCAATTCGGCCTTGGAAGATTTCAGCATATGGCCTTGGAAGGTTTCAGCTTTTTGGCTGATTTTTAGAAGCTCACATGGACGTGTTTGGCAGCTCAAGATCAGCCTAATTCCAACTCAATTTAGCTCAATTCCATTCAGCACTTGGATGTTGGTTTAGGCAATTTCATTCCACACTTGGATGTTGATTTAGGAAGCTCAAAATCCAGCCAACACTTGGAGTTGCAATTTCGGGAATTCTAAGTCAAAAGTGGAGAGCTCCATTCTGCCAAAGCAATTAGAGAAGCTTCCAAATTGGAGTAAAGAAGCTCTAATTTGGCCAAGGCATGATGATTAAAAGAATTACCAAATCCACAAAGCTGAATAGGAAATTCTGCTCAAGCAGAATTCAGCCAACACACTTGGATTAGTTTTAGGCAACTACTTGTTGTTTTATTTCCTTTTTCTTATAGTAGTTATTCTTTTTAGTAATTAGTTCTTTAGTTAGTTTCCTAAAAAGCTAATCTAACTAGGGAATGGCTTTCTTAATTCTTACAACTTGTAAACTATAAATAGAGGCATTCAGCCACAATGAAAGAGGAAGAATTTTGACAATACAAACTTGAGAGCTTTGTAGCTTTTCTTTGAGTTCTAGTCTAGAACTTGCTTTGAGTCTTTGAGGATAGCCTCTTAGGTTCATGTTTAAAGTATCTTGTTGACTTTCTTTCCCTCAACAATTTGAGTGTGCTTCTTGGTTCCAAGGACAGTCAAAGTTCACATCTTGGGTCTTTGATAATTCCTTTGGTTGTCAAGTGGACAAAAGCAAGGTCCTTCTTCACAAGTTGGAGATGGTGTCTTGCTAAAGGAAGACTTAGTTCAGCCTAGAAGACGATACAAGGACCAACACTCTGATATAGGTTCGGTTTCTTATCCTTTGGTGTAAGAATTCGTATCAATTTGGTATCAGAGCTGCCTTTGGGTTGCTCCTTGAAGTTGTTCATATCCTTTGTGTTTTTGTCTCTGTTTTCTTTGTTTCTTCCGCATCTTTGTTTTGTGTCTCTGAGTCTTCTTTCTGTCCATAACCTCTTCGTGATTATTTTCTTAGTTTCGCGTTGAAAACTAAACAAAAAGAAGCTCTAAACCATTGTGAAAATCATTCCCGTTCCTGTCTCAGTTTTCTGCCCAGTCTTCCTTCCGTTCTGTTGTTCCAGTTTTGTTTCTATTTCTCTTGCTTTAAAATCGTGGTTCTTGTGCTAAATTTCTCTGTGAATATTGCTTGATAAAGAGGAAACCTTGGTTGTTGAATTGCTGCTGCAAAAGTGTGTGGGAAGTTCCAAAACCCGTAGCTACAAGAAACCCTCACAGAAACCTGACTTTTGTTTCAGTTCTGCCCAGATTTTTGTGTTGTATCTTCGTGGGGTTATTACCTGTGTAAGAAGGCATCTTCTTCTTGCAATTTACTATCAATTTGTGCTACAAAAGTGAAGCAAACTACTGCAATAAACCCAAACCCGTAGCTGCAAAAAAAAAAATTCATAAACCTGAATCCAATTTTCTGAATTCTGTCCGCCCTTATTTTGATCTTGATCCGACTGTTTTTGTGATTATTTTATGATAAAAAAGGCTTCAATTTGTTGCCAAAGGTGTGTTTCAAAGTCACAAAACCCCATTCGAAAGTTAGCAACTCCTTGAGAAAGAAAAAACAGTCCAGACCAGAAAAGAAGGAAAACCTGAAAATCCTGAAACTGACTTTCCTGATTTGTTCTAGCTTCGGTTTTGCATCAAATTTTGGAGTAAAAGGCTGCAAATTGTTGTTGAATTGTGTTGCCAATAATGTGTTCTAAGTTGTGAATTAGTTGCTGGAATTTTTGGATCCTTCTTGTACAAGATTTCTGCCAGAAACTTGAAGGTAAATCCTGTTTGGAATTGGATTTGATCCAGAATTTGGAAGTTGCTGTATTGTTGCATATGGTTTGATATACTGAGCAAAGCCAATTCATATTCACAAATTTCATTCATCTACAAGCACATAAAGAACCATTGTTTACATATTCCTTCGGCCAAAATTCAGTTTTCCCATCCTTTGAAAATTTCAGCCGCAAATAGTCTTCTTTATTCAAAGTCTTTGTTCTTCTTTGTTGACCTCATATTTGTTTCTTGTTTTCAGAGTTCATCTTCGTTTCTTGTCTTTCTTTGACCTCTAAAGATTTTATTCTTGCTTTAACTTGAATTTAATTGTCTATTTGTGTGAGACTTTTGAAGTATGTTTTGATTAGAACTCTTAGAAAAGTGATTGAGTGCGAGTGAACCTACTCAACAACCCATTCACTATAAAAAGAGAGTTTAGCCTACATTGGTGAGAGTCTCATACATTGGGCAATTGGTTAGAGGGAAGTGAGGTAGGAAAGTTTTTTTTTACTAACATTGCTTGTGTAGAGAAGGCTGAAAACCCAAAAGAACAAGAGAAAGATATGAAAGAATATCTTAAGGACTTAGCTTCGGCTTTAGAATTAGTCCATAAGAGATTGGATCAAATGGAAGGCACAATGGCTCAAGTTGCATCCGCAAAGAAAGCATCCAATCCTGCAAACAGGAAGAAGTTTAAACCACAAACTTCTTCAAAGGTAAGTAACCCTAAACCTTCGTCCAGTTCAAGTAGTTCTAATGTTAGTTCTTCTATTCAATGTTTTAGGTGCTTAGGCCGAGGACATGTGACTTCTCAATGTCCAAACTCTCGAATCATGACTATCTTAGATGATGGAATCTATAAAAGTGAGAGTAAGATGGCCGCAAGTAATGTTAATGAACATTGGGGGCATGAAGAGGATCAACTTACTGGAGAATGTTTGGTTACAATAAGAGATTTGAGTCCTTTACCCGAAGAACCTATCGAAGATCAAAGGATAAATCTTTTCTACTCTAAATGTTTAATTAATGATCAAATTTGTATGATGATTATTGATGAAGGATCTTGTACTAACCTTGCTTCTACTTACCTTGTAGATAAATTGAAGCTGAAATGTTCCTTGCATCCTAAACCATACAAATTACAATGGAGGAATCAAAGTGGATCATTCCGTGTCACAAAGCAAACATTGGTAAGTTTTAAAATTGGAAATTTTATTGACCAAGTTCTTTGTGATGTTGTTCCTATGCAGGCTACTCACCTACTATTAGGACGACCTTGGGAGAATGATTGCAATGCAATTCATTCCGGGAGGACTAATAAGTATCGTCTTAATAAGGATGGAAAAGCCTTCATACTAGCACCATTGCCACATTTGGAAATTAGTAAGTTTCATCAACAACAAAAGGTGAAACACATGGAGTGGATAAAAGAACAAAAGAAGGTTGAAGAAGGTCTAAATTTTGCTCAAACTATGAGTACACAAATTTCTTTAGCTTCTAAAGGTAAGGCTTCGGTTCTCATGAGTGAAACCGAAGGTATCCAGCCATCAGTTAAAAATTTTAAAGGTAGTTTCTCTACTTGCATAAATGATGTTGATAGAATTTTAAATGTAAGTAAAGAGTTGGTGCCAAATAATTTTCAAGAAGTTTTATCTACTACTGATGAGCTACCAAGTGACTTGCCTTTGCAAGTCAAAGCTATTTTGCAGGAATACGGAGATGTCTTTCCAGAAGATCTCCCTAAAGGACTACCACCTTTAAGAGGAATTGAGCATCAAATTGACTTCGTTCCTGGAGCCGTAATTCCCAACCGACCAGCCTACCGAGCCAACCCTGAAGAGACCAAAGAGCTCCAACGGCAAGTTGAGGAATTGCTAGACAAAGGTCATGTACGGGAAAGTCTTAGTCCATGCGCAGTTCCAGTCATCCTTGTTCCAAAGAAGGAAGCAAAGGCTAAGTTTGTTCAAGACTCGCATGAGAAAGTACACCTTTACATCCTCAAAAGGAATAAACATTATGCTCAAGTTGCCAATAGAGGGAGAAAGCCAGTAAGGACTAAGCTTCATCCTCGAGGAGATGGTCCTTTCCAAGTTATTGCTCGCATGGGTGAGAATGCATACCAACTTGTCCTTCCAAATGATTATGGAGGTAATGCTGCATTTAATGTTTATGATCTTTCTTTATTTGAAATGGATGACAAGTTTATGGACTCGAGGGCAAGTCCTTTCAAAGAAGGAAGGACTGATGAAATCCTAAGGGCCGAGACAACTACAACTCCACATGAAGCCAACCATGAAGCTAGGCATCCACACTTAGATTCTTTGCAAGGGATTGGTGGTCCTATTACAAGGTCAAGGACTAAGAGGATGCAAGCTGCCTCAATCTCTTTCATAAATGAACCCGTGGAATGCGAAACTAAGGTAGCAAGGAAGACTTCCGAACTTAGCTCATCATTTGTCATTCTAGTCATCTATGAAGAATCAAGAATGAAGGATCAAGTGTGGTTGATTTTCACTTGTGTAATTAAGATCCTTAGACCACTTCTCATCACAATCCAAATTTAACTTTGGAAGGTTCTAATTCAGCAAGAAGCAAAACAAGAATCCAGCTAGGGTAAAGATCCAATTTGGCCTTGGAAGATTTCAGCATATGGCCTTGGAAGGTTTCAGCTTTGTGGCTGATTTTTAGAAGCTCACATGGACGTGTTTGGCAGCTCAAGATCAGCCTAATTCCAACTCAATTTAGCTCAATTCCATTCAGCACTTGGATGTTGGTTTAGGCAATTCCATTCCACACTTGGATGTTGATTTAGGAAGCTCAAAATCCAGCCAACACTTGGAGTTGCAATTTCGGGAATTCTAAGTCAAAAGTGGAGAGCTCCATTCTGCCAAAGCAATTAGAGAAGCTTCCAAATTGGAGTAAAGAATCTCTAATTTGGCCAAGGCATGATGATTAAAAGAATTACCAAATCCACAAAGCTGAATAGGAAATTCTGCTCAAGGAGAATTCAGCCAACACACTTGGATTAGTTTTAGGCAACTACTTGTTGTTTTATTTCCTTTTTCTTATAGTAGTTATTCTTTTTAGTAATTAGTTCTTTAGTTAGTTTCCTGAAAAGCTAATCTAACTAGGGAATGGCTTTCTTAATTCTTACAACTTGTAAACTATAAATAGAGGCATTCAGCCACAATGAAAGAGGAAGAATTTTGACAATACAAACTTGAGAGCTTTGTAGCTTTTCTTTGAGTTCTAGTCTAGAACTTGCTTTGAGTCTTTGAGGATAGCCTCTTAGGTTCATGTTTAAACTATCTTGTTGACTTTCTTTCCCTCAACAATTTGAGTGTGCTTCTTGGTTCCAAGGACAGTCAAAGTTCACATCTTGGGTCTTTGATAATTCCTTCGGTTGTCAAGTGAACAAAAACAAGGTCCTTCTTCACAAGTTGGAGATGGTGTCTTGCTAAAGGAAGACTTAGTTCAGCCTAGAGGACGATATTAGGACCAGCACTCTGATATAGGTTCGGTTTCTTATCATTTGGTGTAAGAATTCGTATCACTTTCCATGATAATAAGTTAGATATTATGCTAACAACGAATCATATTTTCACAGAGCAAGCGAGTATATTGCTATTAAAGTTTCACTACATTTATGAGTTAGTTCAAGAAAAAGAAGACTGCCATTGATTATTGTAAAACTAAATATCAAGTGGGGGATATTTTTACGAAGGCATTAAAGATAGAGATAATAAATAATATACTATAATGAAAAAGTTATGAGTTAATAAATAATAATTAATAGTAAACTAATAGTAATTAATAACTAATATTGAAATATAATTACTAAAATATCATTGGTATAATTTTAATATAAATATAGATTAATAATAATTAATAATAAATTAATATTCTAACTAATATTAGTAAATATATACACGTACACATAAATAATATATTACTAATCTATATAATATATTTATTAAAATTTAAATACATATATATTATATAAATAAAAAATAAACTAATAAACATGTGAGTGGCAGGCCAGAGGAAACTTGCCCCTGCTACTTACCATGTTTAAGGGCAGGGGCAAAAAAAAACTCCCCCACACCTGTATCCACTACCCATTCCATGTGTTCGTAGGACTATTCAAATCTTATCTATGGATCGAATAAATCCAATGACCCAATCTGATTCGATCCAATCTAAAATTTGGGATCGAATCTGTTCACATTATATAAAATCTGGTCGATTTAACTTTTAGAATATTTTGGATCGGATTGGAAGCATTCTGATCTTATTTTAAAATCCTTTGTTTTTTGTTTGCCGCCTACTAACTTTTTTTCCTTTCTTTGCCGTTGCCCTCCAATTGTCATTCCTTTTCTTGCTGTCGCTCACTGCCCACCTTTTGCAACCACCAATATCCTCTTTTAGCTGTGACTGCCACCCAGAGAAGCAATTTACTGATTTCTGTTCCTCATGCCTTTGTGAGTGATTGACTACCCTAGACTAATCCTCTTTAAATCCTTCCTTCTTCTCATGCCGCCCCTCTGCCTTCTCCTTCTCCTGCTGCCCTTAAATCCTTCTTCTCATTCTTTTCCTCTAAGCCTTCCACCTCTTTTATTGCTACCACTACCAACCCTCCCCCTCCAAAACCACCCAGCAAGCCCACTTCGTTCTTTGCAGAGCTCTGACACACCAAGTCATTCTCTACCTCCAAGCACTAGGGTTTAGGGTTGAACTTTTTAGGCACTTTCGAACATCAGTGAAAGTCCTGTGATGTTTGGGTCCATAGCACACTTTGGCCCCTCTTCTCCCTCGATGACGACTCAAAAAATGCCTCCACCAATAAATCGTCTTCTTCACTTCATAATTGTGTATACATTGAAGATTAAATTTATATTTTTACTTTAGAAAAAGGGATCAAATCCAATCCAATCCGATTTTGATCCGATTCAGTCTGATTTGAAATGTTTACATCAGTTTCGGATTGCGATAAAAAAAAATTGGATCATATTGGATTCAAATCAGATCATATTAGTTAATTTTAACAGCCCTATCTATTCCTCGCAGGGGTCAAACGAGGTAGATACTCATTGGTGACAGGTGAAATTGTCATCCCTAGTTGGTTTTTGAGAGTTATAACTAGCCAAAGAACATATTTTCAAGGCTTTTTTTCTTTGAAAAGTTTGAAACAATAAAGTATCATTTTCAATAGAAACTCTTCATCCTAGTTTAGAGAGAATGGCAATATTCTTCAGTCCACTATTTCAAATTTCAAAGCCTCTAATATTTGTACTTTTACAAATAATATTCTAGTTAACAAGGTAAACCTTTTCTCAATCCTCCCCCACTTCCCGACAAAAAATCTCTCTTAATATTATCAATCTTATTACAAACATAATTTGACAAATAAGATGTTTGAGTGTAATAATTTTGGTACAATGAAAGTAATAGTTTGAATTAAAGTTGCCACAATTATAGATAAGGTGTTAGCTTTCCAAACCTTGAGTCTATCTTTCATTGTATAAATAATGGAAAGAAAATGTTCCTTCATTTCCCTGTCATGAATGATATGCACTCCAAGATATTTATCAAGATCTTGAACAAGGGAACTAGCATATTTTTTGCTTGATATATATAGGATCTTATATGATCTCCTATATCCTAGAACTTATGCTCTTCACATCCTGAGCTAGACCTACACTCTGACCTTTACACATGCGAGATCTCTATAGACTTACAAGCCAATCTCTACACATGCAGGATCTCTACATTGTAACTTTGATCTTGACATGTCATATACTTGGGCCTTGGTAATTGGTACGTTTTCTAGATCTCAACCTTCAGGCTTGAGAGAGAATATATTGGAACCACGCCAACTGCATGGGATCTTGAACCACATTGGTAACGTGGGAACACGGCAAGTCCAAGCTTATTTACAAATGAATAACAGCATGCGATGTTTGTGGAGAACCATAACACCGTGTAACCAGTCGTTACAACCGTACCTTGCGGATCTTAGAGATAAGCTATATATGCTCAGCTGAGTTGTCAGGTAAAAAGAAAAAAAAATTTAATTAAGACGATTAAAGTCAAAATTCTGACTTAAGGATCGGAGCATCTCTCTCAAAAAACCACTTCAATATTTATTTTGCAGTTTTATGTTTGATCAAAGAGGTGAAAAGCTTTTGGATCACAGTTGCTAAATCGAGTTGCGGATGAGGCCTTCGTCAATTGGTGCAATCAGTGAGAAAGAAAACTTGAGAGTTTTCTTTAGAAGGGATATCCATGCTCTTAGTTTCCAATTTCAACAATGGTGGATACTCAATCTTGTGGACGCAGAGCAACTGAAGGTACTGGTCAAGGAAGGGCAAAGCATAGCCGTTCAGGTCCTACTAAAAGTAGCCCTGGCACTTAGGAGGCATCCTAGAACGATCCCAACACCCTTCTGGCCATGAAAGTGAACATTTGGGGTGTACAATCACAAGCCGTAATGATTTTCTAGCACCTAGGCAATATGAGGAAGATGACATAGCTTTTATGGAGCAAAACCATGCATAATTTGAGGAATTTTGAAGAGCCATACATAATAAGTGCCCCTCTGAGAGTGGTCAAAGACAGGATGACCCGGGATATGCGCTCTATAAGAGAGAAATGACAATTGGAATAAGCACTCAGCCTCTCATGTCGATGATAATAATCAAAATGATCATTCTAGGATCAAGGCAAAGAATAGTGCAAAACACTCACGATTTAACGACCTTCCTAAGATAATCAAAAAGGTGACTAATGATATCCAAGACTTGTTGGGTTCAGATGATAAAAGAGATGTTCTATCACCTTTCATGTCCAACATCATCCAATATCCCACACCCATAGGATTCAAGTTGCTTGACTTGATCCCATCTTATGAAAGGAGCTACAATTCAAGTACACAATGAAGTTTAAAAATGCCCTAATGGAAGTAACATGTAAAACGTTTCCTATATATCTCAGTGAAAAAGGCACGGCTATGGATTGACGGCTTGCCCCAAGGTAGCATCTCATTCTTCAGACAGTTGGTGCAACTTTTCTATACCCATTTCTTTTAAAGAAAGAAATTCCATAAAACTATCACAGATTTGATGAACCTTAGGCATAGGAAAGATGAGTCCCTCAAGTCGTATGTGGAGAGATTCAATGATGAAAGTTTCCAAGTGGCTGACCAAACTGATCAATTGGTAATCTCGACCTTTATGAATTGTCTACACTGGCTCAGGACACACCTACTAATGCTCAAACATTGTAGCAGATGGTAGAAAGTTATACCAAAGAGGAGAAAGCCAATATAAAGAAATGGGAAAATGAGAAAATGAGAGAAAGCACTAGGAAGATTCCAAAGGAAAAGGTGCCCAAAAGAGTGTTTTCAACATGCTGAATTATAACCAAGATCGCTTGGAACCTTATATTCAAGATAAAACTCTTACCCCACTCACCAAGAGTCGTACGAAAATCCTATCTATACATAGGAATTTCCTCAAACCTCCAGTTCTATTGACTGCAGCACCATACAAGCGACCGCATCACTTGTGGTGTGCTTTCCATAATGACTATAGGCATGACACTGAAGATTGTAAAAATTTGAAAAAGGAAATTAAAGACTGCATTCGAAATGGAATATTTGGTCAATATATTCAAAGGTGACATCCTAGTTTCGATGGATCCTAACCTTGGCCTAGAAGTTAGGGAAGTGGCTACCATTCTGGAAGATGAGGCGGGAGACAAGACAGGCAAGGTGCATCATCATATCAAATAGACTATAGGTCGAGATGGAACCCCTCCGTGAAACAGCCATATCAACAATATCAAAATAATCCTCCACAACCATCTCAACTTCCTCTTCATGATAATCATAATATCACCAGCATCATCCACGCCATATTTGGGGGATATCCAGAAGGACAGTTTTAGTCCGCTATAAAGGCCTATGCTAGGAGAATCTCACCTCAAAAGCTGGTTCATAAGTGTTTCAAACCATCCGAGGTCATAACATTTTTAGAGGATGACACAGTGCCAACCATCAGTTCACATAATGATGCTTTAGTGATCAAGGCTATAATTTCTAATAAAGAGGTGCATAGGGTGTATGTTGATAATGGCAGTACTATAGATGTTTTGTCCATCGACTGTTTTCTCAAATTAAGAATCGATTTCGGCCCTTTAAGCCATCAAACACATCTCTGGTGATGTTTTTTCATGAAATTGTCCACCCAAAAAGAATAACCACATTGGCCATCACGGTGAGGGACTACCCCCGAGATAAGACAATAATGATAGACTTTTACGTGGTAGACGTGCCATCTCCTTTCAATGCCCTTATTGGGAGGTCATGGATGAACAAAGTCAAAGCCATCTAGTCGGCCTACTATTTGGTCATGAAATTCCCAATAGAACATGGAGTGGCATATGTGAGAAGGGATTAATATGCTGCACAAGAGTGTATAAGTATTGCAATAAAAAAGAAAAACATCTTGATAAGGGTGTCATGCTATCTAGACCCCAGCTACATCACAGCTTAATCCCGAGGTGGTACCTCAAGAAGTAGTTGTGGAAAAAAGAGATATATTTGTTTTCTTTGGAAAACCTAAGGTCACACCTCAGGAACACCCAGGTTCTAATAGAAATCCTGAGTTCACACATCGGAACCACATCAATACTCTTGGAAATTTTGAGGTCACACCTTGGGACCCTTGAGATGTTGATGTAACAAACGGTTCAATTGAAGCACCGGAAATTACTAACGAGGTGCAAAAGTTCTATAGATGACAACTATCTAGATAGAATGGTCAAGGTGGGAGTTTCATTGCCCGTCGAGATCAAATATCGAATCATTAGACTCCTTTGACAATATAAGTTTTTGCTTGAAACCCAAAAGATATGCCTGGGATTTCACCTTCCTTGGTGACACATAAGTTGAATATTGATCCAAGGATAAAGCCTATCAAATAGAAGAAAAAAATGTTGGCTTCATAGAGGAATAAGGTGATTAATGAAGAT
This sequence comes from Gynochthodes officinalis, assembly GCA_020080225.1. Taxonomy (NCBI): domain Eukaryota; kingdom Viridiplantae; phylum Streptophyta; class Magnoliopsida; order Gentianales; family Rubiaceae; genus Gynochthodes; species Gynochthodes officinalis. The sequence continues at coordinate 27,733,982 of CM034625.1, read as the reverse complement.
GTGAAAAAATTGCTCCAATCTGACATCATTAAGGAAGTCTTCTATCTGACGTGGTTGTCCAACCCCGTTTTAGTCAAGAAACCTGATGATAGTGTTCACTACACTGACCTTTACAAATATTGTCCTAAGAATTCCTACCCTTTGCTGGTGATTGACTAGAAAGTTGAAGTTATATCAGTATATGAGGTTATTATGTTCCTTCATGCTTACAAAGGTTATCACTAGATCCTGATGGCTGAAAAAAATACTGAAATGACAGCTTTTATTACAAAAATAGGGTCTATTGTTATAAGAAAATGCCGTTTGGGTTGAAGAATGCATGAGCCACTTATTAGCCTTGGTTAATCAAGTTTTCTCCAGTTAGATTGGCAGAAATTTAGAAGTGTTCATAGACGACATAGTGGTAAAATGTAAGAAGGTTGAGAACGTTCCTAGTGATCTAGAAGAAACTCTCCAAACCATATTGAAGGTTAGAATGCATCTGAATCCCAAAAAGTGCACTTTTGGGGTAGGATCAATAAAATTTTTGTGGTATATGGTTTCTGAGAGAGGAATTGAAGCCAACTCTGACAAAATAAGGGCTATTACTGAGATGGCAACTCCACGAACCATGAAGGAAGTTAAAAAATTAACAGGATCACCGATAGCTTTAAACAGGTTCTTATCTCAATCAGCATATTGGCATCTCCTGTTCTTTCAAATATTGCGAGAAGCCAAGAACTTTAAATGGAATGGAGAATGCCAAAGATTTTTCGAAGAATTGAAAAAACATTTGGCAAGCACTAGAGAGATCATGTACCTGTAGCTAGCAACCTCAAGTAATGCTGTTAGTGCAGTACTCGTCTGAGAAAAGAAGAATGTGCAAAGGCTAGTCGCATCTTACAATGAGTTGAAACGCGATATCTCCCAATCAAGAAATTAATTTTGGCCTTAATCATGTTGCCAGAAAATTACGACCCTGCTTTTGAGCCCATTTCATATTTGTCCTTACTAATCAGCCAATTGGGCAAATTTTATCTAAACATGATGCCTCTGGAAGATTAGCAAAATGGGCTATAGATTTTAAGGGGTATGATATATATTAGTAGTCACAAACAGCTATTAAAGTTCAGGCCTTGGCAGACTTTATAATTGAGATTGCCCATTACAAGGACATCAGATGCCAACCTCTCACCACTGCCTGAGTCTAAAAAAGAAGAAAATGACGATTCGAAGGCATGGAGTTTGGATGTTGATGGCCCTTCCAACGAGGAAAGTAGTGGCATAGGATTGTTGCTTTGAAGCTCTGAGGGTGTAGAGATCACGTATGCTTTGTGATTTGATTTCAAAGTAATCAATAATAAAGCTGAGTATAAAGCTTTGATCAAAGGGTTCAAGTTGGCCCAGAGAATGAAAGCTTCTGACATACTGGTATACAGTGACTCCCAAATAGTGGTCAATCAAGTTTAAGACTCTTACAAAGCGAAAGAACCTCAGATGAAGAGATACCTTGGTAAGGTACGACATCTTGTCCATCATTTCCGTAGCTTCAAAGTTGAACAGATTCCCAAGTCAAGAAACAAAAGAGTCGACACCCTAAGTAAGCTTGCGTCATCTACCTTTTCTCACTTAAACAAGAAGGTTTTAGTGGAGGTCTTTCCTTGTAGAAGCACAGAGGAAAATGTCACAATGACTATTGAAAAAATGGGAGATAACTGGATGACTCCCATATGGCGATACCTGCATACTGGAGAGTTGGCAAAAGATAAAAACGAGACAAGAAAGTTGAAGTTAAAGGCACCTCGATATGTGTTGCAAGACGGTGTCTTTTACAAGTGTTATTACCTTCAGCCGCTATTGAGATGCATCATATTTCGGCAAACAGATTATGTCCTCCAAAAGGTGCATCTCAGGTCTTGTAGAGGCCATGTGGGGTCTCGTATGCTTCCTAAGAAATTATTAGATTGGGGTACTATCAACCTAGCATGTTCCAAGATGGCCATGACTTCGTGTAAAATGCGTCAAATGTCAACTTCATGCTCCAATAGTGATAAGACCTCAGATGGAGTTAATTAATATTCAGAGTCCATGGCGTTTTATGCATAGGGGTATTGATATTCTTGGACCCTTCCCTGAAGCACCAGGTCACTTGAAATTCCTAATAGTATCTATTGATTACTTCACCAAATGGGTAGAGAATGAATCTCTAACTACTATCACTAGAAAAAATGTCTTCAAGTTCATGTGGAGCAAGATTGTTTGTAGATTTGGTATCCCTCGTATTATTGTCTCAGATAATGGAAAATAGTTTGCTGATGATCCCTTTCGATCCTAATGTGAAGAGCTCAAGATTAAACAAAAGTTCACCTAGATTGGACATCCTTAAGCCAACGGCCAAGTTGAGGTCACGAACCGTACATTGTTGCAAGGAATTAAAACTCAGTTAGACAAAGCTAAAGAAGATTGGGTGGAGAACCTCCTAAACGTTCTTTGGGTTTATTGTACCACACCTTAGACATCGACGGAGAAAACCCATTATAGCCTAGTGTATTGATCCGAAGTTGTCCTCCAAGCAGAAATTGGGATCCTGAGTCTAAGGACTATAGCCTTCAACGCTGTGGCTAATAAAGAGGAAATTTAGATGAATTTGAATCTATTAGAGGAACACCAAGATCTAGCCTCAGTCAAGAAAGCTCAATACAAGTATGTTATGGCAAAGTACTACAACTGGTGAAAGTAAATGAGTTTATGCTAGGGGATCTCGTCTTGTGAAAAAATGAAACAAGTAGAACTCAAAAGCTTGGTAAGCTGGAAGCTAATTGGGAATGTCCTTACAGGGTCATTGATGCGTCAAGATCTGGAAGTTATTGTTTAGCAATAATTAGAGGGGATTTGTTACCCTGAGTTTGGCATGTCAGTATTTTAAAGCGCTTTTATTTTAAAGCTTTGTTGAATAAATAGAATACTTTCCTTTTTATGTTTATTTTTTCATTAATGATTAATTATAAATTGAGAATGGGAACACAAGTTACCTTTGACTCAGTTCAAGGTTGGCCAAGCCACCTTACTTAATTATAAATTGAGAAAATCACATGTAACCTTGGTTCAGCTAAGTTAAATTACGAATTCTATAATATCCTAAAGGGTCATGAGAACTTGAACATCCAAATGGATACTAAAATAAAACATCATACGGGGTGAAAAACAAACAAAAAAACCATACATGACGAGTACAATCCCAAATATCCTAAGGGGTGTGGACCTTTGATTAAAAATTTTATTTTTTAAAAATAAACATAATATATAAGAAGTTCACAATTCTCTTTTTCCTTTTCTCTTTTCCTCCTCATATCTAACTCTATCTTACATATACATATTTAACAGCGCCTCTTTTCTTTTGTACTTGGTACTGTCCTTCTGCCCCTACTGAGCTAAAAGCTCTAACTCCTCTAACATCGTCTCGACAGGATCCTTGTCAGCAGGAGTCAACTTTAGACCCTCTTCGTTGAGACGAGCTTCCATATTCTCGACCTTCGATCTTCAGGTTTTACACTCAAATTACAATTCCAAAATCTATTTCTTATACGGCCCGAGTGCCTCCTGAAGACTTTGGACCTCTTGATGTTTTCCTTCCAACTCTTCAATAAAGGTACGAATCACTTCATCTCAACCTTTTACTTTAGAGTCCATTAATGAGACCTTGGAGGAGAGTTCAACAATTCTCTTTTTATTCACTTCATTTTCTAAGGCAGTGGACCTCTCCTTAAGAATTAGATTCCCCATCGCCCTCTGCTGCTTTATTTTATCCTCATTGAGGCTATGGTTCAAGCACTCAAGATAGGCGATTTGGTCCTTAAGTTTGTTATTTTCATATCCAAATATAATTATTGTATCTCGAAGTTCTACATGTGCAGTCTCGAGTACCCTCACTTTCTCGCGCATCACACTAAAAGTAGCTCTCGAAGGTAAAAATTGGCCCTGACATAATAAGAATTAAATGAAAGTCAGAATTTCATTAATAATATAATCATTCTTACAACAAAAATTTCAAAAAAAATATATAAAAGAATCTAGGAGCTAGCCTCACTTTGCTCTCCTTTTCGCCGAGACGAGGTCTCGGCCTCAAGTTTGCTACCTCCCACCTCTTCACCATTTGGAGTCTGGAGATCTAGGTCCTCATCCACTTGACAGGCTTAGAGTTCATCCAAAGTCATGGGTGAGCTCCGAGATGCTACATGCTCCAATAGTGTGAAAAAACCATCAAATCCCTTCACAGTCTCGACATAGGCTCAGTTAGCCTTCACTATGACCGCGGGGTCGTACCCAAGCAGTTCTTCCAACTTGAGATTTGGGAATTTTTCATAGATCTCGATGGCCACATCATGCCGTCCTATCTCCCTAGTTGCCTGGGAGAAATTCACAACGAAGTTGCTAAAATCCTAGGTGATAACTCTATTTTATATAGAGTATTTTTATTCATTTTGGTTAGAAATTGTCTTGTGTTTTAATTTGTTTTTACATATTTTGGCCAATTATCCTTTGATTTTATAATTTCTGAATTATCTAATATTTCTAGAACTTTTGAGCTTAATCTTGAATTTTTCTTCTAATTTGAAGATCAAAGGACTAACTAATGATTTTGTCATTTTCAAAAGCCAAGTATAAAGTAAAAAAGAAAGGAAAAGCTACAATTTGAGAGCTTATTTCAGCTGCAAAAGAAGAGAAGGACAGCTGAACACCAAAGAAACCAAGCTGTACAATTGGAAGAAAGAGAGAAAAGACAAGGCTCCAAGAATGCTACAAAAAGGAAATACAAGAAAGAAGACAAAAAGCATTCTTCAGTCAAAAGAGAAAGGAAGTCAATTGCAAATTGGAAATAAAAGAGCTGAGTTGCAAGAAGGAAACACAGCCGAGAAAGATAGAAAAGAAAAGGAAACAAAGTGGAAAACAAAGAAGGAAAACGTATAGAAGATGCATGGAAAAAGCAAAACTGATCTGCAATGAGAAAGAGGAAACCAAGCTGAAATTTGGTAACAAAAAAAAAAATTCGGACAACAAGGAAACAACCGAAAAGCACACAAAGAGAAAGGAGAAGAAAACAGAAACTTTGGGCAGCAACAAATCAGGAAACAAGCAACAAGAAGAAGAGCCGAGCTGACTAAAAAGATTACAAGCTAAGCTGCAAATTAGGAAATAGAAGACACTTGCAAGACAAAGGAATCGGGCACAAGAAGGACATTGAAGCTGAAGACAAGAAGGAAAAGAAAAGAGGGTGTTACAATTTGGAAATAGAAGCGACCAACTTCTTCTATAAAAGCAGCAAAGATCCATAGAGTCCTTCATGTCTTCTTCTTCTTCTATTTTTGTTTTCTTTATTTGTAGTTTAGATTTCCTTGTAGCAGAATTTTTAGGAGAGCAAGACTTCATTCTTTTCTTTTTTTTTATATCTTTAGTTCAGAATTAGTTATAGCCAAGTTTTTTTTCTGTTTTGCTTCCAAAGAGTTTAGAAACAACCGTGGGTTAGCAATTTTCTCGGAGCGCTTTTCTTTATTCTTGGAACCGCACGCCCTTTGTGTTCTGCTTTCGCTTTTCTTTATAATTTTCAGAGCTTCTGTCTTGGTTTTTTCTTCATAATTTTAGTAGCTCCTTCCTTTTCTTAGGAATTTTTCAGAAGATATTCTTGGTTTTCTGCAGAAACTTTCATTAGTTTTCTTTCGGTTTTTTCCTCGCAGAATTTCACTGCCTTCGTGTTCTTCTTCAAGTTTTTCCACGAGTCTTCATCATCCTTTTCTTTTTGTCTTGAGTTTCAGTAGTATAATACAAAGCTCAGCCGCCAACTTGAACTTGACAAGAAAGTAGCAATTTGTTGTTTGTTTTGATTTCTTTGGCTACGGGTGTTGAACAAACCATGCAGAATTTTGTTGTTTGACTTCAAGTCTTCAAGTCTTAGTTTTGTTTTTGTCTTTTCTTGTTTTCTTTAGTTTAGTAGATTTAGTTTTCTTTCCTTGTTTTTTTCTTAGTATAATTTAGCAACTTTAGTTATTTAATTTCTTGTGCTTTGTTATGAAATTTCTAGTTGTGTTTTATTTTCAAGTAGTAATATGTTTATACCTTTAATATAATTATTTTAATTTTAAGAATTTGTTTTAATTTCAATTATGTCTATTTTTATTTTTGTTGTTAGTTTAACTTTCATTATGTTCTAATTTCTTTTGTTAGAGATTAGATGGATCTTAATCATGAATAATTGATTCTTAAGACTTGTTCATGCAACCTATATTTCAATTATGAGTTTAATATCATGTTCTTAATACTTTTAGGTAATTGATCACCACCTAATTGATTTTTGATGCTTGTTTGATACCGTGTGGAGATAACATGCATGTGCTCATGTGATATTAAACCGTGAATTCAATTTAGACGGTAATAATCTAGGTTGTTCATGTGGTTTCGGTAGTAGAACTAAGTCGTGGCTACTTAGATTGAATTCGGGAATTTCCATAGTTCTTAATGCATTTAGAAATCTAAATTCACTTAGACCAAGTGTGAGTTGATTTTAATCTAAATAGGGTTATTAGACCGATGTCGGCTATTAATTTACATTAGAGAAATTTCACCATCATAATTTGGAATTTAAGTTAATTGCATGACAAGTCAAGAGAGTTAATTATGATTGATTAAGTGAAATTGAAATCTCTAACATCTTTATTAATTTGGTAAATTTTTAGTAATTGTTTCTTGTTATAAATTTTCATTCTTTGTTAAGTTTAGTTAAATTGCATGAAAGCTTTTTAATAGGTTAGCTTCTTCTTGAATTAGTCAATTTGGTACGTAATTGGTTAAATTGAAATCAATCCTCGTGGAAACGATACTCTACTCATCACTTTATTACTTGTTGATATTATACACTTGCAATTCACCGAACACTAGGTCTAGAAAATCTTTTTCACTAGCAACTTTGCAAAATCCCCTTAGTTAATGCTCCTTAACCTTTGGACCTCCTTAGCGTAGTTTCCTCCTCTATTCTCCTCCTTGCCTCTATGGCCTCCACCTCTACTTGGCGAGATGCTACCTCGATCTCCTTCAGCTAGGAGATCATAGTTCTCTTCCTGGTGGCCTCTATTTCCAAGCGGTTTGCTCTTCGGACGTACTCCATCCATACATCAAACACATGCCAAATTATCAAGTTAACAAAGTGTTAGCACATCCACTTCCTTTATAAATTCATAATAACTGTATGATCCTAATAAATTCATTATACTTCACCTAAGGAACAACAGACGCCAAACTGTCATTTAGGTAGGCGGTTGACATAACCGCCAACCTCTTTTGCTGTTCCTTTATGCCTTGGACTGACACCCCAGGTGAATCCCCAAGAGGTATGTGGAAGTAAAACACCGTGTCCGAGGTCCCAACCTCAGCTTCTCCCTGGCTAACTTTCTTTTTGCTACAAGGCATCTTTATTTTTTTTCCTTTTACCGAAGTCCCCACTTTGGTTCCCCTCTTCTCTATCTTCCTTTTTGAAGGCTCCACCACTACCACTTTCCCAGTTGAAGGCGTCCCTTCCACACCGAGCTTGCTCTTCTTTGCACTACCACTCTTGATTGAGGCGTTGAAGTCAACCACTACAAAATCAAAAGCAATTACCTAATCAGTCAAGTTAATAATGATAAAGAACCATTCAATGTATAATCACCCTACCCTTAGTCTTTTTCTTTTGACTTGACTACACTGCCTGAGGTTTGGTCTCTACCATGGTTGGACTCATATTGTATCTAACCAACTTCTCTTCTGAGTAACTGTTGATCCTCTTCTTTCAAAGCTCTATACAAGCACAGTTTGGAGAGTTTTGTTTCTTGCAATTCCTGTAGATGTCATTGGCATCTCCATAGAACCAATCCATTTCTACCCTGTAAAGCTCCGACTTCACAAACAAGAATCTTCTGTTTCATTCATGGTGATTCAATGGCTACACTGCCTTACTCTCGAACCTCAAGAAAAAGTCAAAATACTCCAGCGAGTTTGCCAACCTCTTCATACAATAAAAATACCTAAACAAATCTATGGAGCTCTCTATTTGCCCCTTTTGACGCAACACTTCAAATCCTATAATTGTCCTTGCCAAGTTCGGAGCTAATTGGGTTAAGGCTATCTTATGGTGTTTTAAAATATCAATCACTAACTCGCACAAAGGAAACCTTATGCCCACCTTTAGATGTTCCTCATACACTGCGAAGTACCCAACAGGGAGGCGACATGCCCTTCACTCGGGTTCTATAGCCCCAGCCTCATATTCTTTGGGATATGAATTTTTTTCTTAAGTCTTTTGACCTCGACTTTCCCAAAAACCAAAACCAGGGTCTCGGCTGTAGGAGTAAATTTCTCTAGAAACACCTTTATTGACTTAGAAACTAACTTCTCTCTTTCACTCTCCAATGAACTTGTTGCCGCCGACCAAGCCAGCCTACTCTCGGACAAAAGTGACCACCTTCTAAACTCGACGACGCCACTACTTTCCTTCTTTTTGAAGCCCTTCTCTTGTTGGACTGTTCTACCTCATAAGCAAAACTACTCCCTTGGCTGGACGAGCCAATCAAACTACCCATCTCACTAGTCAGAGACATAGATCTATCCTCCCATCTTGATGAACAATCAGACATAGTTCCTGAGAAAGACATACTTACTTTTTTCTTGTTGTTGAAGTTGAACGGAATATTGAAGATTGATGTAAATAGATCCACTTCACAAAACACTCATCAGAGTCCGAAGGCAAAGACAAAATCAAAGAAAAATTCTTTGGTGTACAAAAAAAGATAATTGTACAATAAGGAAGAAGAATAAGGAAGAAGAAGAGACCTTTATGTGCACACCTTTTATAGACAACTCTCAATCTTCTGTACCTGACTTTTCAAATATTTTGGGTCCTGCTGCATTAAATGTGATGAAGGCCATATCCGCAACCCAAATAGGATCCGATAAGATGGTTCTAATCTGAAATACTTCATCTTTTTGGATGATAAATGTTCCTGCAAAACAGATCTTGGAGTGGTCCTTCGAGGTAAATTCTCCTATACCTAAGTTATTACTTAGTAGGTATATTGTATTTTTTAGTTATCAAAGAGAGTCCCCATACCTAGTTGTTTCTTGGGCTTATATACCTTCTCACTCCATTTGTGGGATTCGTTATCACATTTTAGCACGTTGACTACAGCTGTAAGTGTTGATTGCACGTCGTTATATTGTTCCATGATTGTAGCATACTATTACATAGTTATGGATAAGCATAACCTCACTGAGTTCCCACCTTGTAGCCTGAGGCCTTGTCTACCTTAGTTTGAGGTCCCATACAATTAGTGTGATTTCAATGTATTTCTATTCTCTGTCTTTATACTTAGACTTAGAGTTCAAGGTCTAGATGAGGAACATGCTGTCGAAGCTCAAGCCCTCGACATTCATATGTCATTGAGGTCTAAACCATATATTGTTGAGTCTGGACCTCAGACAAAATGAGGTCTCGTCTCATATACTGTTGAGATCTAGTCCTTGGCTCAAGATTTGGTTTAAGATCAAAAGTTAGGTCCTATTTAAATAGGCCACTTAGCCGTAAGCATGAATAGACACATGAATTTTGAGAATTTTGACATTACATCCTTGAGAATTTGAGTGAATCAATCTCTTTGTTATTGTAAAGAACGGGTTTATCAAAATTGACTAGTTTGTGGAGCCTTTGAGTTTTAACAATCTAGTAGAACCCTAGGTTGTGGTGACGCTTCATCCATCGATCTCAATTCCGTTAGTTCTAGCAATTTCGCAAGTTAAGTCTTGGGTCCTATTTTGCTTGTTGCATATTACCTACTCCCTATAGCCGTGAAATGCGCTTCAATTATTTTTGGAAAACTTTATGGGAAAAATTGGGTACAAAACTCTTGTTTTCTACTACTTGTCATCCTTAGACCGATGCCAAACTGAAGTTTTAATCGCACTTTATCTATATTGTTGAGATCGGCCATTGGTAAGAACATTAAAACTTGGGACGATTGTTTACCTCATGTTGAATTTGCATATAACAGGAATGTGCATACTGCCACTAAATTTTCTCTTTTTGAGATTATTTATGTTTTAATCAATTATCTCTAATAGATCTAACACATTTGCCTGTGAGTGAGAGATTGAATTTAAATGGCAAAAAGAAGGCTGAATTTGTGAAGCAAATCCATGAGAATACAAGACTTAACATTAAGAAGAAGACGAGAAGATATGAACAACAAGCCAACAAGGGGCGTCACAAGCTCATTTTTTAACTGGGAAATTAGGTTTGTCTGCATTTGAGGAAAGAAAGGTTTACAATACAAAGAAAATCTAAGTTGCAACCAAGAGAAGATGGCCTTTTCAAGTTTTAGAGTGCATCCATGATAATGCATAAAAACTTGATTTGCCAATTGAGTACAATGCTCATAATGTCTTCAATGTTTTTTATTTAAGTCCCTATCATGCAGGTGCTTAAAATTTGATGACAAATCCCTCTCAAGAGGAGGGGAATGATGTGAACTCGGTAAAAGATGTGAACTCAACCCCAGCTTCACGTCTAATTCAATGGAGTAACAGTCCAAATTTAAGTGTGCATTTGGTTCAAGTTAAAACTCAATTTTAGTCCTAAAGTTGGTCCCAATTTTAGCCTATCAATTGTTCAAGTTTTGGTCCAAATTCAAGTCTTCAAACGTTAGATAGTCAAGTGTTGAAGACTTCAAATTCAAGGTTCAATCATCTATTGTGAGGCATAGGGGGATGAAAATTCAGGGCTGAAAATTTAGTCAAAGAAGTATTTAATGAAGTCTTAGAAGCTAGCTCAAGGTGCATGTATCTACTTATTCCAACTCTTTGTCAAAGCAACAATACAATGTATAAAATTTTCAACCAATATATCATCTAGAGTGGTGTGTAATTAATTGATTAAACTACAAATTTTCTTATCTTTTTATTGGTCTTGTCAAAAGTCTAGTCTAGAAGATAGTAAGTCAAAATTAATTTTTATTCCTTCTAGTTTCTAGACAAGGATATTTAGGATTTTTCAAAACTTTTTGTAGCCTATAAATAAGCCTCTTTTGTATTTTTTTTAAAGCCTTTGAATAATAAAAAATTGTGAGTTTTATCTCATATTTGGGTTCTTTGAAAAATTTAGAACTTATCAATTTTTCTTCCAAACTTGTGAGGTTCAAACTAAACTTATCAACTAATTTTGGTGTAGTTGGTTGTGGCGCTTCATACCAAAGTTCCCATCTCTTTATAGATAGTGGGTCAAGATTTACACCAATCCAAACTAGCATTCCCTTAGACCTTGGGCAATTTTTCTAAGTGTTCCTAATCATTTGTATTTGGATTGCATCAATTTGTCTCAGGCGGCCAAGAAGATAGGACGACATGATACAGCCGTTGAGATTCAAGAGAAGTTCCCAACTTTGAAGTTGGAAGAGTTGTCCGGCTATGATCCTGAGGCCATGGCGAGGGCCAATAGGCCCTATATTAATACTGTGAAGGGATTTGATGGTTCTTTCACATTATTGCAGCATGTGGTATTTCAGAGCTCTCCTATGACCTTGGAAGAGCTTGATGCTTGTGCGGTTGATGAATATCTGAACCTCCATACTCCAAAAGGTGAAGCTCTGAGAGGCCAACAAAATGCCAAGACCTCGTCTTGGGACAGAGAGGCCAAGAAAGAGGCTATCTCTTAGGCCTTTTCATTTTTATTGCTTTTTTTTTCTTGTAAGGACAATTCTTTTGGTTAATGAAGTTCTAATTTGTCTTCAGTTTCTACTATATCAAGGTCGTCTGTTATCTCCAAGGGCTACTTTTAATATGTTGCGTGAGAAAGTTAGGACGCTCAAAACTACGCATGTTGAGCTTCAGGACATTGTACTTAGATTAGGAAATGAAAATAAAGGTTTCAAGGGTCAAGTCCCCAGTCTTGAGCAGTTGAATCGTAGTTGTAATGAAGACAAGGTAAAACAACAATGGGCAATGGAGGATTTGATCCTTAAGAAGAGATTAGCTAGAGTAGAAGTTGAAAAGAATAAGGAGAGGATTGCTACACTATTTGCCGAAATTGAACATATTTCTTCTGAAATAAAATGCAGATATTTAGTAATCCATACCATCTAGATTTTGCTTGTGTCTCACACATCTATGGCTACTGGCCAAATCCCAAATATATATATTAGTAGTATTAGGGCAAAATTTCTTCTAAAGAGTTTTACTTGAACTACCAAATTCTAATCTATTTGGGATTGGCTGCCAACACAAGATTCCCATTCTAATTTGACTTTCTAAATTCGGTTTTCACATGAATTAATAAATCCAAAACTATTTCGGATTTATTAATAGAAAACCAAAACCATTTAGAATCCAAATCCGAATACCGTCTTAAACCGGAAACCTTATAGAATCTCATTCATATGATGAATTTTACACTCTTTTTGGATACGATCTAAGTGTATGACCCAATAGGTTCTCATAATGTTGGCTATGACACAAAATCTATTTTATGCCAAAAGTAGTGAGCGGTGTCTAACAACACATCAAAGCTACTCAAGTTATGAGAATGTTAGTAATTCGACATTATTTATCATATGATAGATGTTACCATGTAATTCAATCCTTTTTTCCAATATATCTTGATTGAACACGAGACATGGAACATGTCACACTTTGTATGGTTCAATCTTTGCATCTCTTGATTCCCAAGTAGACTCATATAAACAAATGAGCCTGATATCACATATCGACTCATTTGAGCACGGCCATGTATTTTATGGTCTCACTCAATCAAGGAGCCCAAAGATATCACTCCCATTATATAGGAGAGTCAGATCCTATTTTGGTCACTAAACATCCCACTACATGATTTATTGCATATTTAATTGCTACCTTTATAGTTCACCCTATTATGGGTAACGTTTGGTAATATCAAAATATGCAATTCCTCATGTAGGGATCTTTGATAACCTCAAGTATAAGGATCATTTACATCATCATCACTATGAGATATGCTTATGACACTTTATATAATAATCCATATGGTATTTCTCATGGCTAGTCGACCTAGTACATAGTTCTTTGACATGTACCCATGTGTTGATTTAATATCTCATACATGACACATTTCATCAATCACTATATATACTAGTCTTAATACATTATCATTGTCCCATTAATGATAATACTTAACTGGGGATAATTTTAGAATAATTATTTCTAGGGACATTATTATATTTACTCATAATACATAGATATGGAATAAAACATAATAATACCAAATTGCCATAAAATAAAACAGTTATGATACAATATATACCTACACCATCATCACATGATTAGTCCTTAGGGCATAATCCAACACCAACAATGTCAGAAAGACACTGTTGCGTATAAGAGAAAACAAGTGGTGTTTAACGTGTACCTTTAGGATAGGATTAAGTATGAGGAGGAAAAAATAAAAAGAAAAACGAAATTATAAACTCCTCCTGTAAGTAATATGTTTATTTAAATAAAGCAATTGGCCCGAGATCCCCACCCTATGGGTGTTTGGGATTTTATTCATAGGATATTCTAACGAAATAAGTAATTCGAGCTCCCCACCCCTTAGGATGTTTGGGATTTAATTTGAGTAGTCCGAAATCCCCACCCTAGGGATGTTTGGAATTTAATTTGATAAGTATTTAAACTTTTTTCTCACCCCGTAGGAGGTTCCATTTTATCACCCTCATGGATGTTCACATTCTCTTCACCCTCTTGGGATGTTATAGAGTTCGCAACTAAATTCAACTGAACTGAGGTTATACATGATTTCCTCAATTTATGATTTAGCAAGGTGGTTTCACCAACCTTGAACTGAGCTTAGGGCAATTATCATTCCCCTACTCGATTTAAAAAGAATTAATATAAGAGAGATATTTTATTCATCAAGCAAAACTTTAAGCATAAAAACATTTTAAATTGCTGACATGCCAGACTTGGGGTAATAAGTTGATGTGAATTCAATCCCAAAGGATTAGGAACACTTAGAAAAGTTGCCCAAGATATGTCTAAGAGAATGCTAGTTTGGAATTGGTGTAAACCTTAACCCACTATCTATAAAGAGATAAGAATCTTGGTATAAAACACCACAACCAATTACACCAAAATTGGTTGATAAGTTTAGTTTGAATGCCACAAGTTTTGGAAGAAAACCTGATAAGTTCTCAAAAAACCCAAAGATGAGATAAAACTCATAATTTTGATTATTCCATTCTTCAAAGGCTTGTTCTAAAACAGTACAAAAGATGCCTATTTATAGGCTACAAAAAGTGTTAAACAGTCCTAAATATCCTTGTTTAGAAACTAGAAGAAATAAAGATTAATTTTGACTCACTAACTCCTAGACTAGACTTTGACAAGACCAATAAAAAATTCTGCACTTTAATCCATTAATTACACACCATTCTAGATTATTTATTGGCTGAATTTTTACACATTGGAATGGTGCGTTGACCAAGTGTTGGAATAAGTAGATACATGCACATTGAGCAAGCTTCCAAGACTTCATTAAATACTTCTTTGATTGAATTTTCAGCCATCAATTTTCGTCCTCCAATGCCTCAAAATGGATGATTAACCCGTTGAATTTGAAGTTTTCAATACTTGACTACTTGAATAATTGATGGGCTGGAATTTGGACCAACTTCAGGACCAAAATTGATCTTTGACTTGGATCAAATGCACTTTTGAACTTGAAACATCGTTCCATTGAATTGGATGTGAAGTTGGGGCTGAGTTCACATCTTTGGCCACCAAGTTCATGTCTTTCGCTCCTAGTTCACATCATTCCCCTCCTCTTGAGAAGGATTTGTCCTCAAATCTTCAGCACCTGCATGATAGGGACTTAAATAAGAAACATTAAAGACATTATGAACATTGTACTCACTTGGCAAATTGAGTTTGTAGGCATTGTCATGTATGCGCTCTAAAACTTGAAAAGGTCCATATCCTCTTGGTTGCAACATAGATTTTCTTTTTGTTGGAAGCCTTTCTTTCCTCAAATGTAGCCAAGTCCAATCTCCCGGTTCAAAAATGAGCTTATGAAACCCCTTATTGGCTTGTTGTTCATATCTTCTCATCTTTTCCTCGATTTTAAGTCTTGCCTTCTTATGAATTTGCTTCACAAATTATACCTTCTTTTTGCCATCTAAATTCAATCTCTCACTCACGGGCAAAAGTGTTAGATACATTAGAGATAATGGATTATAACCATAAACAATCTCAAAAGGAGAAAATTTAATGGCAGAATGCACATTCCTATTGTATGCAAATTCAACATGAGATAAATAATCATCCCAAATCTTAAGGTTCTTACCAATGACCAACCTCAACGAAGTAGATAAAGTATGATTAACAACTTTTGGCCATCAGTCTATGAATGACAAGTAGTAGAAAACAAGAGTTTTGTACCCAATTTTTCTCACAAAGTTTTCCAAAAATAACTCAAAAATTTGGTCTCTTGATCGGACACAATGGTTCTTGTCATGCCATGCAAATGAACAATTTCTTTAAAGAATAATCAGCAATGTGTGATGCATCATTTGTTTTGTTACACGCAATGAAATGAGCCATTTTTGAAAGCTATCGACAACCACAAAAATTGAATCTTTTCCATGTTTAGTTCTTGGCAAACCCAAAACAAAATCCATTGAAAGATCAACCCATGGCTCTTTTGGAATTGGCAAAGGTGTGTATAAGCCAAGAGGTTGGACCTTTGATTTTGCCTTTTTACAAATGATGCAATTTTCACAAATTTTTACAACATTACTTTTCATTTTTGACCAAAAGAAATGCTCTTGCAAAACTGCCAGAGTCTTGGCTATACCAAAGTGTCTCATAAAGCCTCCACCGTGCACTTCCCTAACTAACAATTCATGTAAAAAAGAGTTAGGAATGCAAAGCTTGGATTCTTTAAACAAAAACCCATCATGTTTGAAAAACTTCTCAGAAGAACCCTTTTCACAAGCTTGGAATACTTGACCAAAATAAAAATCATCACAATACAACTCTTTAATTTGTTCAAAACCAAGTATCTTAGATTCAAGAGAAAAAAGCAAGGCATACCTCCTAGAGAGTGCATCGGCTACAATATTTTCTTTACCTTTCTTATATCGAATGACAAAGGGAAAGGTCTCAATAAACTCCATCCATTTTGCATGCCTTTTGTTGAGCTTATTGGCCTTTCAAAAACTTCAGTAATTCATGATCAGTGTGGATCATGAACTCCTTAGCCCATAAGTAGTGCTGTCATGTCTTCAAAACTAGAACCAAGGCGTACAACTCTTTGTCATAGGTAGAATAGTTGAGAGTTGCCCCACTTAGCTTTTCGCTAAAGTATGTCACAAGTCTTCCTTCTTGCATCGAGACAGCGCCTATCCCAATACCTAAGGCATCACATTCAATTTCAAATATTTTGTCAAAATTAGGCAAAGAAGGCAAATGAGCATTAGTTAAATGAAATTTAAACTTTTGAAAAGTTTGCTCTTGTTCTTCATCCCATTTGAACCTCACAATCTTCTTGATGACCTCGGTTAATGGTGCAGCCAAAATACTAAAGTTCTTGACAAATCTCCTATGAAGGCTTGTAAGACCATGAAAACTTCGCACTTCACTAACACTATGGGAGTTGGTCATTCTTGAATTGCTTTCACATTTTCCATGTCAACTGAAATACGATTGGCACTTACAATGTAACCAAGAAAATTAACCTCATTAGTGCAAAAAACACACTTCTTCAAATTGGCATAGAGTCTCTCCTTCCTGAGTACACTTAAAACACACATTAGATGTTCAAAATGGTCATCCAAACTTCTTGAGTATACCAAAATATCATCAAAATAGACAACCACAAACTTATCAATGAACTCATGCAAAACATGATTCATTAAGCGCATGAAAGTGCTTGGAGCGTTAGTTAGGCCAAAAGGCATCACTAACCATTCATACAATCCATGTTTTGTTTTGAAAACGATTTTCCATTCATCACCCTTTTTCATTCTAATTTGTTGCTAACCACTTTTTAAATCAATTTTGAAAAAGATAATTGCTCCATATAACTCATCAAGCAAATCATCTAATCGAGGAATAGGATGGTGATATTTTACCATTATGTTGTTCACAACACGACAATCTATACACATCTTCCACAACCTATCTTTCTTCAACACTAGTAAAACTGGCACAACACATGGGCTTATGCTCTCTCGAACCCATCCCTTGTCCAACAATTCTTCCACTTTCTTTTGAAACTCTTAGGTTTCTTCGGGACTCGTTCTATAAGCAAGCTTGTTTGGAATTGATGCTCCCAGAACAAACTCGATTTGATGCTCAATACCACGAAATGGTGGTAATCCTTTTGGAACTTCCTTGGGAAACACATCTTCGAATTCCTGCAAAATAGAAACAATGCTGCTTGGTAATTCACCGGCCAAATCTTTAGTGGTCAAATGAGCTTCCTTATACAAAATAAGCACAAAAGGTGATTGAGAATTTAGAGCACTCTTGATCTCACTTTTTTTTTTTTTTGCAAATACACAAAATTTTCTGCCTTTTCACTTAAGATAAGTTCTTTTTTTCTCTATTTTTTGCTCTTTTTCTTTTCACTCTTTTTTTCACTCAAACTCTCTTCATTCTCTTTTTTCTCACCATTTTTCTTTTGCTCACTTTTTTTTTTTACATCTTCTTGTTACCTCACTTGATCTTCATAAATTTGACTATGAGTCATACGTACAAGAGTTATAATTCTTTGATTATGAACAAAATAGTACTTGTTAGTAAAACCATCATGACTAAGTCGTCTATCATACTGCCATGGCCTTCTCAACAACAAATGGCTTGCTTGCAAGGAACCACATCACAAATCACCTCATCTTCATATTTCCCAATGTGAAATGGCACCTTTACTTGCTTGAAAACGCGAACTTCTCCACAATCACTAAGCCATTGGAGCTTATATGGCTTTGGGTGCTTTATTATAGGCAATCCTAACTTTTCAACCATAGAGACACTAGCCACGTTAGTACAACTTCCACCATCAATTATAACACTACATACCTTTCCATTAACATAGCATCTTGTGTGGAAAATGTTCTCCCTTTGTGCCTCGTCTCCTCCTTGACTTGCATATTAAGGATTCGCCTAGTGACCAACAATTTACTGTAGACTGGTAACTCCTCCTCATCCAAGTCTACAAGAGATGGCATGGAATTCGATTTTTGCTCGTCCTTTGTTTCATATTCTCCATCATCCCTTATCACAATTACAAGCTTATTTGGACATTGGCTTGCAATATGACCCCTGCTTTGACACTTAAAACATTTAATGTCACGAGTTCAAGAGATAGAGGATTCATTGTTACCTTTTGATGTCCCTTCTTTTGGGGTTGTTTTGGCTAGTTTTGAGGAAGTTGTAGACTTCTCCTCCTTCTTTGAAATACTTGTCTTCCAAGTACTTTAACGTGTAATACCCCCCTCCCCTCTCTTGAGTTGTTACTCTACTTTGACAGCTGTGTGTACCATATCTTACAACTCCATATAATGGTACATTTCAACTCAATCTTGGATGTCACGGTTCAAACCATTCAAAAATCTAGCTATGGTTGCTTCTCGATCCTCCTCCATATTGGCTCTTATCATAGCAACCTCCATTTCTTTGAAATAATCTTCCACACTTCTGCTTCCTTGCCTAAGCCCTTGAAGCTTGTTGTAGAGATCTCGAAAGTAATAGTTAGGCACAAATCTCTTCCTCATGATTGCTTTCATTTCCTCTCAAGTCTCCACGGGTCATTCACCATTTCTTTTCCTACGTATCACAAGTTGATCACACCATGTTAAAACATAATCAGAAAATTCAGTGACGACGAGTTTTACCTTTTTGAGATCAGAGTAGTGATGGCAATTAAACACAAATTTCATCTTTTTCTCCCATTCAATATAGGCCTCTGGACCAAATCTTCCTTAAAAAGAAGGGATTTTCATCTTGATGGCGTAAGTTTGTTTGCTTCATTTTGTCTCCTCCAAGTTGGTCTTCTAGTGTGCACAAAAGATCCCCTATCAAACTCATCATCAACTTCATCAAGCTTTTCATCTTCTATCCCTTGTGTTTTACGCCTTCTTTGGGTGCTGTTGGTGGTGTGTGAATGAGCTATTTGAGATTCCGTCTCCAATTGTTCAATTCTTTTATGCAAGAGTTCAATCTTTTGTCGTAGCAATCTCCTCATTTCTCCCATTAAGGCTTCGATTTGTAAGTTTTGTTGATGATCCTCCTCATTAGAATGGTGAGACATTCTGGAAATCCTACAAGAAAAAATCCTCACAAATAATAATCACTCCACTCACACTCAAATTTTCTCACAAACGATGTTTACACTCATTACCCCTCTTAAGGTTCTTATTGAACTTACTTGAACAATTATCAAGTGAGAGTGTGACTTTCACAGCTAAAACTCATCAAACAATTTTTGTGTTCTCTTAAGTTGTGAAATTGAATGCACTAAGGAATAAGAGAAGATCACAACTTGAAAGATAGACAAAGATAAAAAGAATAGTGAATTAAATGAACAATGAAAGTTTGTCCAAGGTTGATTGAGAAAAACTTTGTTGATGATTCTTTTGGAAACCTAGATCACAACAGAAAATAATATTAGATCTCAAAGGCATCACAACTTCAAGAAATGAAATGATTTTTTTTTTTTTGTGTCCACTTCTTCTTCTTCTTCTTTTTTTTTTAATATTCTGCCACCACTTTTTTTAGGCCTCTTTTCTTTTTATTTTCACCTTTTTTTTTCAATGAATAAAGTAAAAAAAAAAAAAAAGAAGTGGAGATGAGAAGGTGACTTCTTAAATTCGAAACCCACTACTAGGAACCTGGCCAACCTAAGACAAAACCCACTAACAAAAATGTGAATCTTGATTTTCAAGAAAGTCATGAATAAGAAAGGATAAAATCAAAGAGGAAAACAAAAGGATATGCAACCCTTAGAAACCGCTCTGATACCAAATGATGTGAATCCAATCCTAAAGGATTATGAACACTTAGAAAAGTTGCCCAAGATATGTCTAAAGGAATGCTAGTTTGGAATTGGTGTAAACTTTAACCCACTATCAATAAAGATATAGGAACCTTGGTATAAAACGCCACAACCAATTACACCAAAATTGATTGATAAGTTTAGTTTTAACGCTACAAGTTTTGGAAGAAAACTTGATAAGTTCTAAAGTTCTCAAAAAACCCAAATATGAGCTAAAACTCACAATTTTGATTATTCCATTCTTCAAAGGCTTGTTCTAAAACAGTACAAAAGATGCCTATTTATAGGCTACGAAAAGTCTTAAACAGTCCTAAATATCCTTGTTTAGAAACTAGAAGAAATAAATATTAATTTTGACTCACTAACTCCTAGACTAGACTTTGAATAGACCAATAAGAAATTCTGCACTTTAATCCATTAATTACACACCATTCTAGATTATTTATTGGCTAAAATCTTTGCACATTGGAATGGTGCATTGACCATGCATTGGAATAAGTAGATACATGCACCTTGAGCTAGCTTCCAAGACTTCATTAAATACTTCTTTGACTGAATTTTCAGCCATGAATTTTCGTCTTCCAATGCCTCAAAATGGATGATTGACCCTTGAATTTGAAGTTTTCAACACTTGACTACTTTAATAATTGATAAGCAGGAATTTGGACCAACATTTGGACCAAAATTGATCTTTCACTTGGATCAAATGCACTCTTAAACTTGGACTGTTGCTCCATTGAATTGGATGTGAAGTTGGGGCCGAGTTCGCATCTTTGGCTGTCGAGTTCACATCTTTTGATCTCGGCTTGCTTCATTTTTGTGTAAGGCCAAATCTCTTAGAGCAAATTCATTGATTTTTACCCATTTATTATAATATTTGGCCATAGCCTGTTTGTATTGCACTTCCTTTACCAAGGTTAGATCTTAGGTTTCTTCCAATAAATCCAGGTTCAACCAAACCTCTTCTTCATTAGCCTCAGCGTTGAAGGCTACAACTCTGGAACTTGGAACTCTAATCTCTACCAGAATGACAGCTTCTAAGCCATATGTCAGGCTATAAGGGGTTTTCTCCATCGCTTGGCGAGATGTGGTGTGATAAGCCCATAAGACGTTTGGGAGATTTTTCACCCAATCCCCTTTTGCTTTATCCAACCAAGTTTTGAGTCCTTGCAGTATTGTGCAATTTGTGACTTCGACTTGGCTGTTGGCTTGTAGATGTGCAATGGAAGTGAAATTTTGTTTGATATTAAGTTCTTCGCACCAGGAATAGAAAAGATCATCTACAAATTGTTTCCCATTGTCTGAAATAATCACATGAGGGATACCAAATCTGTAGATGATTTTGCTCTATACAATCTTTAGGACATTTTTTGTAGTGATAGTAGCCAAAGGTTCAGCTTCCACCCATTTAGTGAAGTAGTCGATGGCGACTATTAGAAACTTCAAACACCCTAGCCCTTAGAGAAAATGCCCCAAAAAATCAATTCCACATTGCGTGAAAAGCCACGAACTTTGGATATTGATCAACTCCATTTGGGGTCTTCTAACTATGGAGGCATGAAGCTGGCATTTGACACATTTCTGCACGAAGTCATGAGTCTCTTTAAACATGGTCGACCAGTAATAACCCTAATGAATGATTTTCTTAGCAAGCATGTGGGACCCTACATGGCTTCCCCAAGATCCGATATGCACTTCTTGAAGTATATAATCTATCTATCGACGCCCAATGCATCTAAACAACGGTTGGAGATAAGATCGTTTGTAAAGAACGTCATCTTGTATTACGCAGCGGGCACCTTTAACTTCAATTTTCTTGCCTCATTCTTGTTATCTAGCAATTCTCCACTGCACAAATATCTCCATATATGAGTCATTTAGTTATCTCCCATTTCTTCAAGGGTCATCATCAACTTTTCTTCAGTGATCCTATAAGGAAGTACTTCTACCAGAACCTTCTTGTTAAGATGAGTAAAATCAGATGATGCCAAATTGTTTAGGGTATCAGCTCTTTTGTTTCTTAGCCTAGGTATCTGTATAATCTTAAAACTATCAAAGGAGTGGCTAAATTGGTGTACCTTGTTAAGATATTTCTTCATATGGGGCTTCTTAGTTTAATAGGAACCTCGTACCTGATTGATGACTATTTGGGAGTCACTATATCCATGCATCTCTCTCACTTTCATTCTTTGAGCTAGGTTTAACCCTGTGATCAAGGCTTCATACTTGGCCTCATTGTTACTTACTTTGAAGTCAAAGCGTAAGGCATACTTAATCTTTCTGCCCTCTGGACTTCGTAGCAATAGGCCCGTTCCACTACCACTTTCGTTTGAAGTGCCATCTACGTACAAGGTCTAGGCCTTTGAACCTTTCATTTTTTTTGTGAACTCGGGCAACGGCAAAAAATGGACATTCGAGGTCTTTGTGGTAGGTATCTCAGCTATGAAATTTGTTAGAGCTTCAGTCTTTATTGTTGTTCAAGGCAGATAATGTATATCATGCTCCCCAAGCCTGTGGTACATTTTGCCAATCTATGGTTTGGAGGGTATCTGCTTAATGGGTTGATCAGTAAGAACACATATGGGATGTGCTTGGAAGTAATGTCGCAACCTCCAAGCAGCATGAATTAAAGTTAGGATTAACTTCTCTATTGGAAAATACCGCATCTCAGCTCCTTGGAGGGCACAACTAACATAGTACACTAATCTCTACACATTGTTCACATCTCAGATAAGTACCGCACTGACGGCATTTGTTAAAGTTGCTAAGTATAAATACAAGACTTCCCTAGGTGTAGTATCATGAGTGCTGGCAAACTTGCCAGATGTCTCTTTAAATCCTTAAAAACTTTTTGACAATCCTCGCTCCACTTAAAATTTTTGGCCTCCCTTAATGTCTGGAAGAATGGGAGATGCCAATCTGTTAACCACGACAAGAATCTATTCAAGGCCATTAACGATCCATTAACTTTTGAACTTCCTCTAAGGTTCGAGTAGGCGCCATCTCGGTAATAGCCTTTATTTTGTCTTGGTTGGCTTCAATTCCTTTCTTAGAAACCATGAACCCCTAAAATTTACCAGATCCTACCCCAAAAGTACACTTTTTGGGGTTCATACACATTCCAACTTTCAACATGGCTTGTAAAGTCTCTTCCAAATCTCTAGGTTTACTTTCACTTTTCTTTGACTTTATTACCATTTCGTCCACATGCACTTCCAAGTTCCTACCGATCTGGTTGTAAAATACTTGATTGACTAGGCACTGATAGGTTGCCCTTGTGTTTTTCAACCCAAATGGCATCTTTTTATAGCAGAAAACTCTCATTTCTGTGATGAAAGCCGTCTTCTCGGCATTTTCTTCAGCCATCCAAATTTTATGGTAACATTTATAGGCTTCAAGGAACATAAGGACCTTGTATCTCGATATAGCTTCAACCTTTTGGTCAATCACAGGCAAAAGATAACAATATTTTGAACAGTACTTATTAAGGTCAGTATAATCAATGCACATTCACCAACTGTCATCGGGTTTTCTGACCAGTACTAGATTAGATAACTAAGTTTGGTAGAATAACTATTTGATAATGTCAGACTGGAGCAATTTTTTCACCTCTTCACTGACCACCATATTTCTATCCAAGGCTAACGATCTTTTCTTTTGTTGAACAGGTTTCACCTTGGGATCGATGTTGAGCTTGTGTGTCATCAAAGATGGTGAAATCCTAGGCATATCCTCAGGGTTCCATGTGAAAACTTCTTTGTATTGGTGGAGGAGATGAATAATACAATCTTTAATTGCAGCCGGCAACGTAGCTCCCACCTTAACCATCTTGTCAAGATGGCTATCATCTACTACAACTTCTTGTATTTCATCAGTGATCTCTTGCGATTCAGCTGAACATTTTTCCGTGCTGGCATCTTGGGAGCCACGAAGTGTGACCTCAGAGCTCTTGGTATCTCGACGTTTGCTAGGTGAGACCTCAGAATTTCCAAGAATACACTCAAGATTTCTACCTTCTTTGCGGTCTCAAGGTTAGGGGACTAATACGAATTCTTTATCAAAGTATAAAATTCGAAACAAATACTAGAGTGCAGGTCCTAGTATCTTCCTCTAGGTTGAAATAGTTCTTTCTTTAGCAAGACACCAACTCCAAGATTGAAGAAGGACCTTGCTTTTGTCTACTTGACACCCGAATGGTCAATCCAAAACTCGGTTGCAAATTGGACTATTTCCTTGGAACCAAGAAGCACACTCAAATTGTTGAGAGAAATAGACTCAACAAAATAGCTTAAACATGAACCTAAAAGGCTATCCTCAAAGACTCAAAGCAAGTTCTGAAATTAAAACTCAAAGAAAAGTTAAAAGCTCTCAAGTTTGTATTGATAAAAGTTGTGTCCTCTTTGTGTGGCCAATGGCCTTATTTATAGATGTTAACAAGGTTTGGCCAAGAAGAAATTCATTCTCTAGAAGGATCAGAACCCCTTGCCTTTTAGGAAACTAACTACCTAAAAAAACAATTACTAAAAAGAACTAATATTCTAAGAAAATGAAATACTTCCTAAACTATGATCCAAGTGTGGATTGGATTTGTCTTATGTTGGTCGAATGTTTCTTGTGTTGGCCGAATGTTGCTTATGTTGGTCGAAAGGAACTCTCCACTTTTGAATTGGATTTAGAAGCTTCTCTAATCACCTTAGCTGTCCTATTAATCATGAAGAAGCGTTAGAAACACTTAGCTCATCATTTACACCACTAAGCATAGTGATCATAGTGACATATTGAGAGCCGGCCTTCATTTGTAGAATGACATAGTGTAGTTTAGGTCCTTTGGTCTTCACTTCTTTAGGAGCTTGAACTTCAGTGATAAGAGAAGTTAAATCTGCTTGCATTTTCCTAGTCCTTGACCTTGTCATAGGACCACCAATGCCTTGCAATGGATCAAATTGTGAACATCTTAAGTGTGGAGTTGTCTTGGCTTGCTGGATGGTCTCGGACTTGCTATTAATATTTTCATCAGTCCTTCCTTCTTTGAAAAGACTCATCCTCGAGTCCATAAACTCGTTATCCAACTCAAACAATGAAAGGTCAGAGACATTAAATATAGCACTAACTCCATAATCATCTGGAAGGTCGAGCTTGTAAGCACTTTTACCCACGCATGCAATAACTTGGAAAGGACCATCTCCTCGAGGATAAAGCTTAGTTCTTTGTTGGAAGACTTACTTTCGCCCTCTATTGGCAACTTGAGCATAATGTTTGTTCTTCTTGAGGATTTGAAGGCGTACTTTCTCATACAAGTCTTGAACAAACTTAGCCTTTACTAAACCATCAAGATTTACTTGCTTATTGCTTGGCAATGGCACTAAGCCAAAAGGGGTTAATGGATTAAAACCATAAACAACCTCAAATAGGGAATAACCGGTAGTAGAATGGATAGTTCTATTATAAGCAAATTCAGCAATCGGTATGCATGCTTCCCAATCTTCAAGATTCTTTTTTATTAATGCACGCAATAAAATACCAAGAGTACGATTTGTTACCTCTGTCTGCCCATCGGTTTGTGGATGTCCAGTGGTGGAGAATAATAATTTTGTACCCAACTTTCCCCAAAGAGTTTTCCAAAAGTAGCGCAAGAATTTGACATCACAATCGGAAACAATGGTTCGTGGAACCCCATGGAGCCGATTGACTTCTTCAAAGAATAAGTCAGCTGCAAGTTTTGTATCATCCGATTTCCTACAAGGTATAAAATGAGCCATCTCAGAAAATCTGTCTACAACGACAAAAATAGAATCCTTAGCCCTTTGTGACCTTGGCAACCCTAAAATGAAATCCATAAAAATATCAGTCCAGGGAACAGAAGGAATAGGTAAAGGGGTATATAAACCCTTAGGGTTAGAAGTAGATTTAGCCATACGACATTAAATGCATGAACTACACAGCTTTTCTACATTTTTTTTTCATGTTAGGCCAATAAAAATACTCAATTAAAATGTCATAAGTCTTTAGAACACCAAAATGACCCTTAAGACCCCCTGAGTATGATTCTCTAACTAGTAGCTCTCAAAGTGAACAATTTGGCACACAATCTCTTTTCACGAAATAATAACCCATTGTGCTTATAAAATTTGTTAAAGGCGCCTTGTTCAGTAGTTGCATAAATACTACAAAAATCTGGATCAGTAGAATAAAGATCTTTAATGTACTCAAATCCCAAAATTTTATTATCTAAAGAGCTTAAGAGAACAGACCTTCGTGAAAGTGCATCTACAACAACATTCTCTTTACCTTTTTTATACTTGATAACGTAGGGAATGTTTCAAGAAATAAGCTCCACTTAGCATGTCTCTTGTTCAACTTACCTTGGCCATGTAGGTACTTTAAAGACTCATGATCAGTGTGAATGACAAATTCCTTGGACAGCAAGTAATGCTGCTATGTCTTTAAGGCACAAATGACTGCATAAAGCTCTTTGTCATAAGTTGGGTAATTAAGAGTAACCCCATTCAATTTTTTAGAAAAAATAAGCTAAGGGTCGGCCCTCCTGTTTGAAGACTGCACCAATACCTGTACCTAAAGAATCACATTCAAGCTCAAAGGTTTTGTTAAAATTAGGTAAAGCTAAAACAGGTGCAGTCGTAAGATCTTTCTTCAATAGAGTAAATGCTTGCTCTTGATGTTCACCCCACATGAATGGAGCATTTTTCTTGACAAGATCATTAAGAGAGGCAGCCTTTGAAGTAAAATCTTAACAAACCTCCTATAGAATGAAGCAAGACCATGGAAAAATCTCACCTCATGCATGGTTGTAGGTCTTGGCCAAGAGGTTATAGCCTCGACTTTGCTTGATCAACCTGTATACCTTCGGAACTAACAAGAAGTCCAAGAAATAAAACACTTTCCACATAAAAGGTACACTTCTTGATATTAGCAAATAACCGATTTTCACACAAGACACTTAGAACAAATCTAATATGCTTCACATGCTCTTCTAAGTTCTTGCCATAAATGAGAATGTCATCAAAATACAAAACAACAAATTTTCCTATAAATTGCCTAAGGACATGATTCATGAGCCACATGAATGTGCTAGGTGCATTAGTTAATCCAAAAGGCATATGACTAACCATTCATATGAGCCAAACTTAGTCTTAAAAGTAGTTTTCCATTCATCTCCATCTTTAATGCATATTTGATGATATCCAATCTTAAGGTCAATTTTAGTATAAATTTTAGAACCATGCAACTCCTCAAACATGTCATCAAGGCAAGGTATTAGATGTCTATACTTAATTGTAATCTTATTAACAGCTCTACAATCAGTACACATTCTTCACGTACCTTCCTTCTTTGGAAAAATGATGACTAGAACTGCGCATGGACTAAGACTCTCTCGTACATGACCTTTATCTAGCAATTCCTCAACTTGCCGTTGGAGCTCTTTGGTCTCTTCAGGATTGGCTCGATAGGCTAGCCGGTTGGGAATTATTGCGCCAGGAATGAAGTCAATTTGATACTCAATTCCCCTTAAAGGTGGTAGTCCTTTAGGGAGATCTTCTAGAAAAACATCTTCATATTCTTGCAAAACAACTTTGACTTGGGAAGGCAAGTCACTTGGTAGATCATGAATAGTAAATAAAGCTTCTTGAAAAATAATTAACAAAAAATCTTTTCTTGCATTTAACGCTTTATCAACATCTCTCATGCAAGCATAGAAGCTACCGTTAAAATCTTCAATTGATGGCTATATACCTTCGGTTTCACTCATGAAGACCGAAGCCTTACCTTTAGAAGTTGAAGCAAATTGTTTACTTGCGGTTTGAGCATATTTTGGACCTTTTTCAATCTTCTTTTGCTATCTTATCCACTCCATTTGCTTCACCCTTTGTTGTTGTTGAAATTTACAAATTTCTGAAGGTGGCAATAGTGCTAGTGAGGGCTTTTCCATCCTTGTTGAGGTGATATTTATTAGTCCTTCCAGAATGATTTGCACTACAATCATACTCCGAAGGTCGTCCCAAAAGGAGGTGAGTAGCCTACATAGGAACAACATCACAAAGAACTTGGTCAGTAAAATTTTCAATTTGAAAACTTACCAAGGTTTGCTTTGTAACACGGAGTGATCCACTTTCGTTCATCCATTGTAGCTTGTATGGCTTTGGATGCAATGAAAATTTAAACTTCAATTTATCTACAAGATAAGTAAAAGCTAGCTTAGTACACGATCCTCCATCAATAATTAACATGCAAATTTGATCCTTGATAAAACATTTATAATGGAAAATATTTGTCCTTTGATCCTCGGTGTCTTCCTCGAGTTGACCACTTAAGGCTCTTATGGTCACCAAACAATCTCCAATCGGTGGATTCTTTTCGTGCTCATAGCTTGTGGCTATGTCTTCATCTTGATTACTTAACTCCTCTTCACTCTCACTTTGATAGGTTTCATCATCTAGGATGGTCATGGTTCGTGAGTTTGAGCATTGAGAAGCTATATGTCCTCAGCCTAAACACCTAAAACATTGGATAGAGGAACTAGTGTTAGTATTATTTGCACTAGAAGAAAGCTTAGGGTTACTTACCTTTGAAAAATTTTGTGGTGCAAATTTCTTCCCATTTGTTGGATTGGAAGCCAAACCTCCTCTCCATGGAGTAATTCCAGAACTTGAAGAATTAAACCTATCACTTTGGCAATTATTGTTGTTGTTGTGCCACTCATTGCTCGGGTTTGAGCTTCTCAAATTTTGTGGCACCTTTTTAAGTTGCTTCTCGACCTTTTTAGCCATTTGTAGTAGTTGCTCAAAGTTGCTATAGTGATG
Organism: Gynochthodes officinalis; assembly: GCA_020080225.1. Classification (NCBI taxonomy): domain Eukaryota; kingdom Viridiplantae; phylum Streptophyta; class Magnoliopsida; order Gentianales; family Rubiaceae; genus Gynochthodes; species Gynochthodes officinalis. The sequence goes on along the minus strand of CM034625.1, from coordinate 27,705,086 downwards.
CAACTCAACTAGATGGGCAATATTCTTATTAAGCCCATTCATGAACCTTGCCATTGTAGATTCTTCATCTTCTTCTATATTAGCATGTAGCATGGCTAGATCCATCTCTTTGTAATAATCATCTACACTCTTGTTCCCTTGAGTTAAGCTTTGAATCTTTTGCAACAACTCTCTTTTGTGATGAGGGGGAACATACTTCTTTCTCATAATCTTTTTCAATGAAATCCAAGATGAAATCGACTGTTTAAACTTCTCCTCTCTTTGGCAACAAGTTCTTCACCACCAAGTAGATGAATGTCTAGAAAAGTCTACTACAACCAACTTAACTTTTTTTCTTTCGGAAAATTCATGAATGTCAAAGATTTTATCAACTTTTTCCTCCCATTCCATATATGCTTCCAAATCATTCTTGCCTTCAAATTCTGGAATTTGCAACTTAATGCTAGTAAGATTATCATCCTTCTTGGATATCCTTTTACTCCTTGTAGAATAATGATCATCATCCGAACTTGAAGCTTCAAATTCCTCCTCCTCATATGAACTACTTGTTTCATCCTTTTTGGACTTCTTTTTTTTCTCCCTAGGGCTTGTTTGAGTAACTTCTTGAGGCTCCTCAGCCTTGGATGCTTCCAAATTGGATGCAACTTGAGCCATGGTGATTTCCGTTTGGTCAATTCTCTTATGGACTAGTTCTAGAGCCGAAGCTAAACCCTTAAGGTATTCCTTCATATCTTTTTCTTGTTCTTTTGGATTTGCGGCCATTTTTGCAAAAGTAATGTTAGTAATAAAAATTTCCTACCTCACTTCCCTCTAACCAATTGCCAAATATATGAATCTCTCACCAATATAAGGCTGAACTCTCTTTTTGTAATGATGGAGTTGTTGAATAGGTTCACTTACACTCAATTCACTTTTCTAAAAAGTTCTAACCCAAACAAGCTTCAAGAATCTCAAAGAATAGTAAATTAAATTCAAATTAAGCAAGACAAAATTTAGAGGGCAAGAAAGAAACAATAAACGAGAACAAAGTTCTTAAAATAAGAAAACAAATAAAGCTGAATTTTCTAAGAAAAGAGAAACATGTTTCAAGGGACGAAAATAATTATGCAAAGTGATTCTTTATGTGCTTGTGATGAAGTAAACTTGGTGAATATAAATTTTCTTTGCTCAGTAGATCAAACCAAAAATCAGACTTCGCAACAACTTACAGCTCTTGATCAATTACAATTCCAAGTAGGATTCAGTTTCCTACTGGATTCCTTCTCAATAAGTTTCCAAATTCTAGTAGCTAATATCACAACTTAGAACACAATATTGGCAACAAAATTCAACAAACCGAAGCCTTTTAATCAAGCAAAACTCATGTGAACATATTAAACACAAAACTTGACAGAAACTGGAGCATAAGATCTTCATGTTTTTGAGTTTTTAGCAACTGGTTTTCAGAATTTTTACAGTAGTTGGCTTCACGTTTTGTAGCACAAATCGATAGTAAAATTCAATAAGATGAAGCCTCCTTACTCAATCAATTTGTACAAGAATATATTTAATTCAGAACTAGGTAGAAACTTGAAGTATGTAGAATCGTGGTTTTCTGTGATGTTTCTTTCTCAACAAGTTTAGAATTTTTCAGCACTCAGTTTCTCAATTGAGAACTCACTTTCGGCAGCAATAATCGACAAACCAAAGTCTTCTCTTATCAATTAATATTCACATAGCAAGATAGAGCATAGAATCAAGGTTTTAACTCAAAGAACAGGCCATGAAAAACTAAATAGGCGACGAAAATAGGCAACGGGAAGAGGAAAAAAATTGGGCAAAACTCAAGCAGATGGAGATTTTCATTCTTTCGGTTTTAAGTAGAAAATAAGAAGAGAAATAGATAAAATTCACCGGTCAGAACAATACTTATAGCACACAAGAGCAATAAGTTGGAAACAAAACGAATACCACAAAAAAGATATAAACAACTAAAGAAGCAACCCAAAGGCAGCTCTGATACTAAATTGATACGAATTCTCTACCAAAGTATAAAATTTGAAACAAATACTAGAGTGTAGGTCCTACTATTGTCCTCTAGGTTGAACTAGTTCTTTCTTTAGCAAGACACTAACTCCAAGATTGAAGAAAGACCTTGCTTTTGTCTACTTGACACCAGAAGGGTCAATCCAAAACTCAGTTGCGAATTGACTATTTCCTTGGAACCATGAAGCACGCTCAAATTGTTGAGGGAAAGAGACTCATCAAAATAGCTTAAACATGAACCTAAGAGATTATTCTCAAAGACTCAAAACAAGTTCTGAAATTAGAACTCAAAAAAAAGCTAAAGCTCTCAAGTTTGTATTGATAAAAGTTGTGTCCTCTTTGTGTGGCCAATGGCCTTATTTATAGATGTTAACAAGGTTTGGCCAAGGAGAAATCCATTCTCTAGAAAGATTAGAACTTCTTGCCTTTTAGAAAACTAACTACCTAAAAAACAATTACTAAAAAGAACTACTATTCTAAGAAAAGGAAATACTTCCTAAACTAGAATTCAAGTGCGGATTGGATTTGTCTTGTGTTGGCCGAATGTTGCTTGTGTTGGTTGAATGGAGCTCTCCACTTTTGAATTGGATTTAGAAGCTTCTCTAATCACCTTGACTGTCCTATTGATCATGAAGAAGCATTAGAAACACTTAGCTCATCATTTACACCACTAAGCATAGTGATCATAGTGACATATTGAAAGCTGGTCTTCATTTGTAGAATGACAATGTAGTTTAGGTCCATTGGTCTTCACTTCTTTAGGAGCTTGAACTTTAGTGATGATAGAAGTTAAAGCTACTTGCATTTTCCTAGTCCTTGACCTTGTCATAGGACCACCATTGCCTTGCAATGGATCAAATTGTGAACATCTTAAGTGTGGAGTTGTCTCGGCTTGCTGGATGGTCTCAGCTGGTTGGATAGTCTCGGACTTACTTCCAATATTTTCATCAGGGATCATTACACCTTTTTCTTCATTTATTTTTCCCCGATGTGCCACCTTGGGGTCAAGTTGTAACATCTTCAAAGTCTAGATGGCTTGTACACCTTTCATCAAAGTTTTTTTTCCTTTGATGGTGACATGCATGCATTCCCTTACCGCATATTGATCTCCTCTAACCAATGCCACTCCGTGCTTCATAGGAAATTTCATGACCAAATGGTAAGGTGGCCAAATGGCCTTGGCTTTGTTCATCCATGATCTTCTGAGGATCTCATTGAAAAGAGATGGGGTATCCACAACATACAAATTTGTCATTATGGTTTTGTCCCAAGGGTAATCCCCTACTGTAACTACAAGTGTAATTGTGCCCACTGGATGAACAATTTCGTGAGTAAATGTCACTAAAAGCATATTGGACGATTTTAATGCCATGAAGTCGATTCCAAACTTGCGAAAATAATCAATATACAGGACATTGACTGCATTGCCATCATCAACTTAAACCCTGTGAACTTCTTTATTAACAACAATAACTTTGATCACCAAGGTGTCATTATGTGGACTTATAGTAGGGACTACATCATCTTCTGAAAAATAGATGACCTCGGAGGGTTTGAAGCGTTTGTGGACTGGCTCTTGAAGAGGTATTCCCCTAGCATTGGCTTTAATCGTAGGCTGCGATTGACCTTCCAAATAACCACCAAATATGGCGTGGATGACTCCAATAACATTGCGGTTGTCATGAGGCGGAGGTTGGGATGTCAACTGTTATGAAGGATTGCTCTAGTACTATTGGTATGGTTGATTCATAGAGGGGCCCCATCTTGATCAGTAGTCCATCTAATGTGAGGGTGGACCTCGTCCACTTTGCCTTCCAACCCACTATCCTGAGTAGTAACCACTTCCCCGGCCTCCAGACCGAGGTTGAACTCCATCAAAGCGAGAATATCATCTTTGGACGTACTGACCAAGCATCCCATTATGGATGCAATTTTTTTTTCTTGAGGTCTTTGCAATCCTCGATATCATGTCTATGATCATTATGAAAAACACATCACAAATGCCATGGTCTTTTTGTGAGATGCTGCAATAACAGGATCGGGGGTATGAAGAGATCTCTATGTATACACGGGATCTCAGAGCCACTCTTGGTCAATGGCGTGATATTTTTGTCTTGAATTCAAGGCTTTAAACGACCCCAATTGTAGTTCAGCCTATCAAAGGCACTCTTTTGGGTATTCTTCCCTTTAGCATCTTCTTGATATTTTTTCTCATTTTTTTCATTTTCTTTCTTCTTTCTATTGGCTTTTTCTCTTTTTGTACAACTTTTCACCATTTTCTATAGTGTTTGAGTGTCAATTGGTGTGTCTCCTGTTAATTTCGTGTGGAATGGTCCGGGATTTAGACCATTCATAAAAACTGAGATTACTAACTGATCTGTTCGATCAGCCACTTAAAGGCTCGTCATTGAATCAATTTACATATGAATTCAGGGATTCGTCGTTCCCTTGTTTGAGATTCATCAGATTTACCACCGTTTTTTTAAATTTCTTCATTTGAAAAAAGTGAGTATGGAAAAGTTGCACCAATTGTCTGAAAGACGAGACGCTATTACATGGTAGATCATCGATCCACACTCGTGCTTTTCCACTCAGATAGATAGGGAAAGTTTTACACATCACCTCCAACGGGGCTTTCTTAAAGTGCATCCCGTATTTGAACCGCAATAAAAAACCTAGGGGTTTAGAGTCTCCCTCATAAGATAGAATCCCGTTAGGTAATTTGAATCCTATAGGCGTTGGGTATTGCATGATGTCGGCGTGAAGGGTGATAGAGCATCTCCTTCATCATCAGAACCCAACAAACCGTGAAAATCATCAATCACTCTATTGCTGATCGGAGGAAAATCATTATGTCGAGGATGCTTCGGATCACATTTCAATCTAACCCTGGAACGGTCGTGTTCATAATTGTTGTCAACGTGAGAGGTTGAAACTTCTTTTATATCATCATTCCTCCTCCATTGTTCATGCTTCTGATTATTTCGTTTTGGATCAACCTCGAATGGACGAGGGTTATGCCTGGCTCTACGGGATTCTTCAAATTGTGCACGATGTTGCTCCATAAAGGCTTTCTCGTCCTCTTCATATTGTCTTCATGCTAGAGAATCATCTCGATTCAAAGTCGTGCACTGCGAACATTCACTTTCATGGGCGGAGGGATACTCTGATCATTTAGGAATCCCACCTAGACGTAATGGATTGTTTTCGATGGGGTCTGAATGACTATGTTATGCTCCTCATCTTCTAGTTCCTTCAGCTATCTTCTGACCTCCAAATCTGGTATCCACCATCTTTGAATCGATTGATATAAGAAAAAAGATTGCGAATATTCCTTCAAAAACTTAGATTCCCACAGACTGTGCCACTTGATAAACGTCATATCTACAACCTGACTAAGATCAGATAAGATGGTTCTTATTTAAAATACTTCGTCTTCCTGAATGATAAATGTTCCTACAAAACAGATTTTGGAGTCGTTCTTCGAGGTAAATTCTTCGATGCCTAAGTCAATACTTAGTATGTATATTGTATTTTTTTGGTTGTTGGAGAGAATCTTCATACCTAGTTTTTTTTGGGCTTATATACCTTCTCTTTCCATTTGTGGATTCGTTATCATGTTTTAGCACATTGGCTACAGCTGTAAGTGCTTATTGCTCCGTGATTGTAGCATACTGTTACGCACTAATGGATAAGTATGACCTCATTGAGTTCCCACTTTGTAGCTTGAGGCCTTGCCTGCCTTAGTCCGAGATCCCATACACGAAGTGTGATTTTAGTGTGTTTCTATTCTCATTCTTTATACTTAGACTTAGAGTTCAAGGTCTAACTAGGGAACACGCTGTCGAAGCTCAGCCCTTAGCCTTTATATGTCACTGAGGTCCGAACCATATATTGTTGAGATTCAGCCCTCAGACGAGAGGAGGTCCCGTCTCATGTACTATTGAGATCTAGTTTTTGGTCCAAGATTTGGTTTAAGATTGGAGGTTTGGTCCCATATACATCAAAATGCATTGGCCTTAAAAGATGAGCATCATCACTAGTCCCATTTAATGCAATTAGGACTCTTGGGTGACAAATGTGGCGATTGGTATTATTACATCTATCCTTATCCACTAATTCCCAAGAAACCCTAATCTTGATTATACCTCAACCTAACGGGTCACGTCGAGGTCTGGAGGGCTTGTGATATATATAGGATCTCCTATGATCTTCTATATCCTAAAACTTATAGATCTTTACATTCGGGTCCCCACATCTTGAGCTAGACGTACACGCCGACCTCTACACATATGGGAGCTCTACAAACTTACACACTGATCTTTACACATGCAGGATCTCGACATGTTATACATACAAACCTTGGCAATTGGTACGTTTGTTAGACCTCAACCTTCAGACTTGGGAGAGAATATATAGAAACCATGCCAACTGCCACATTAGTAACATGGGAATTCGACAAGTCCAGGCCTATCTACAAATAGATAACGACATGCGATATTTGTGGAGAACCATAACAACATGTACCAGCCATTACAATAATACCCCACAGATCTCAAAGATAAGGTATATATCTTCAATTGAGCTGTTAGGTAAAAGGGACAATTTTTTAATTAAGAGGATTAATGTCCAAATTCTAATTTAAAGATCGTAGCATCTCTTCCGAAGAACCACTACGGGATTTGTTTTACAGGCTAATATTTGATCAATGAAGCGAAAAACTTTCGGATCATAGTTGCTGGATCGAGTTGTGGATCAGGCCTTCATCACTACTCAACATTTTAGAATTATGAATTGGAATATTTGGTGTATACTTAACAAGAACCAATGACTTTTACTTGACTGATCATTTTTTTTTGGCCATGCAATGTCCTATAAAATCCAAATAATAATGAACTTTCTATACTTTAGATCTCGAATTAACCCAAGCAAGTACAAATACAAGAAACTACCTACTAAATCAAGTGAAATAACTTAATCAATTGAAGATTTGTAAGACCTAGAATCAGTAGTAACAAATAGGTAGGTATTAGAAAAATGAATAAGATTTTAATGTGAGGGAATTTACTATGAGTGGGTAAGATATAAATATTTGTTATAGGTACCAAATAGGACGAAATTTAATGAGAATGAGTACTCCTATTTTCCATTAGGTCTCAATTTTGTTTTTTAAAAATCTTTGTTTGGATTGAACCTTACTTATGAAAAGGTATTTTTCTCTCAAAAAAAAATATTCAAACACTTTTTTATTACATTTCAAATTTCAAATTTAAAATTCAAACTTCCTTCTCAAATTTTACTTACATAATTTTAAAAAAAAATTCTTATAATACACTTTATTTTCCCTTTAAAAAACTTTTTTCTACAAAAGAATTATTACACATTATAATAAAAAAATTTACATAAATTACAATCCAAACATAAAATTAATTAATAGAAAAATTGGTGACTCATAAGTAGTGGAATCACCATCATCCACCTCTAGATCACGTCAATTGGTCTAGTGGTGAACGATGACAATCGACTTTTCGGCGGTCACCACATCTCTAAAATAAAAATAAATTAACTAAATGAAAAAATAATACTCCTCCATAACAAAAAAAAAGGTTCATTTTTATAATTTTTTCTTGTCTTAAAAAAAGAGTCCACTTTCAAATTAAATTTCTAAAATATCCTTACTAATAATAATTGTGTGTAATCACAATTAAAAGGTAAAGATAAAAATGTAAAATTATACATTTCGTGGGTGCATTAAATGTGTTGTATCTAATAACTAATAAAAAATTATACATATACCAAAGTGGACCCTTTTTTTTCGACAAAGGGCGTAAATAAATTTTATTTATGAAATCAATATATAAAAATGTTGAAAATTTGAAATATTGATTAGAACATATTACTTCCTGTTAAATATCAGTAACTATTTAATAATTACTTATTTTAATTTTTTAATGGGTCCAAAGCAATCCAAGATCCCATTTAAAAAAATTCCATCTCATAATTTCCTTTCTAAAAATTTCCAATGAGTAATAATGATAGGTATGAAAAACTCAATAAATCTCCTCCTAGTTAGTACTTATTGGGAATGAAAAATTGGCCAACGATCTTGTTTATTTTAACGAGATAACCCCCAAAATGATCCCTCACATATTGGCCAATAATCTTTTTAGTCCCTCACTTTTAAAACGGGAATAAATAGTTCCTTATATTTCATAAATATACCCTTTTGGTCCTCCGTCACTATTCTGTTTGTTTTTCCGTTGGAATAGTGATAGAATAGTGACAGAATATTGATGAAATAGTGACGGAAGACTAAAATAGTACATTCATGAAATTTGAAGGACTATTTATTCCCATTTTAAAAGTGAGGGACTAAAAAGATCATTGACCAATATGCAAAGGACTATTTTGGAGGTTATCTCTATTTTAACACAACTATTTCAGTGCCTTGTCGAGAAGTTTAAAATCATTTCATGCCTTTAGAACCAATTTTATCCTTAGCAATTAGAGTAGTTATTCGGTTATCAAAAAAAAAAAAAAATCAATTTCCCGATTGGCTTGGAGAAATTATGTGGAATATTACAATTTAGTAGAGGGTTTATATATATATATATATATATATATATATATAATGCCCACTCTGACACACTTTTTATATTTATACCACATATACGATTAATTACTATGTAATTCCACTACATATTATAAGTTATTTTTGTATCTCAATCCTCAATCTAATTATACCAAACTTATACATCTATTAATTTATATAATTTAAATATTAAAGTTAAGTGATAAATTATCAAAGTTATTAAATTTCTTTATGAACTTCAATTTTATCTTTTATCGTTATTTAACAATAAAGTTATCTTTTTTTTCTTTATCTATGATAATTTTAAATTTGACTTTTTACTCCTTACCTACAAACAACTCTACACATATTAAATAATAGTCAAATTTGTTTGCAGCATTGACATTACATGCTTACGAATTTTTCATTGTGCATGTAGAATAATACCCGAAAATAGGACTTAAGATATTTCATTCATGCGGTTTTAAAGTGTTTTTAAATACTTTTTCCAAAATGCAATACATGAGTTATTTTCAAGTTTTCTATTTGAGATGGTTCAGGAAGATTACTATTTGATAATTATAATTCATTTTCTAAATTTGAACTTCGCCCAAAAATTTCTTCCTTCTTTGACTTGTTTCAGTTGTAACATTTTTTTGTTACACAAAAAAGTTTTAGATGTGTAGACGCCTATATGTGAAGTTGGTATTTTGTAATTGATGAGTATGGAGTTTATAAAGCACGTGGCAATCACGGGCGACAATGATAAAATAGCATTACAGCTGTTACAAACGGATTAAAAAATAAAGATAACCATCAATCCCCCTTTATTAGGGAAGAAGATAAGGATAACAACCAATCCTTCTTTATCAGGGAACAGAATATATACGTGGGGAAGACCACCAGGTAAAGGGTATTCATTCTGACAACTCAAAATATACTATATTCTGACTAAATACTGACTTAGGCATCGGAGAATTTATCCCGGAGAACCACTCTAGGATCTATTTTGCAGGAACAATCATCGACCAAGAAGACAAATAATCATGGATCAAAAAAATCTTTTTGAATCTAGGTCAGGTTGCGAATTTTGCCTTCATCAAGTGGCGCCGTCTGTGGGAACGAAAAAATTTCTTGATTTCGAAGGAATATTCGCAATCCGTTTTTTATTTTGACCTATACGAAGATGGTTGATACCAGATCTAGAGGACGAAAGGCAGCCGAATAAACTAGTCGAGGAAAGGTATGGCACAGTCAATCGGGCCCTACAGAGAACAATCCTTTGCGTTTGGGTAGAATTTCCGAATGCTCGAAACATCCCTTCATTCATGAAAGTGAATACTCACACTGCACGGCTCCAAATCAAGATAATTCTCTGGCATGAAGACAACAAGAAGCATATGAGAGAACTTTTATGGAGTTACATCGTGCGCAATTTGAAAAGTTTCGTAGGGCTAGGCATAATTCACACCCATCCGAGAACTAACCAAGACATAGCGATCGGGGCCAAAGCCTCAATAAAGAGATAAAATATTGCATCTGTAATGGGATCCTCATTCAGTATGTCCAAAGATGGCACTCTCATTTTAATGGAGCCTAACCTAGGTCTGGAGACCGGGGAGATGGTTACCACTCAAGATCCATCTTAAATCAAAGATCAAATCAGAAGATCAAATGTTACATCTCGACAAGATGAGACCTTGAAGCCAAAGGCCAGGCCTCTACGACATGCAAAGTTCAGACCTCTACAGCAAGCAAGAATCGAAGGTTCGAACTTTGGCAGCATGCTTTCTAGCCGAACCTTGGTGAGGACATATTGAAATCACACTAAGTATGTGGGATCTTGGAGTCCCAGGTCACAAAGTAGAACTTACCGAAGTTGTGCTTATCCATAAGCGCGTAAAATATCGCGATGAGCAATCAGCAGTTGCAATTGTAACTCACATGCCAAAACATGACAACAAATCCTTTAAATTGTGGGATAAGATATACAAGCTCGGAAGACAACCAAGGTGAAAGGCGGCGAGGTCCACTCACATAACAAATGGACTACAAACTGAGATGGGACCCTTCTATAAATCAACCATATCAGTAATACCAACAATACCAGAGCGATCCTTCACAACAACCAACATCTCAACCACCACCACATGACAACCGCAATGTAACTGGCATCATCCACGCCATATTTGGTGGTTACCCAGAAGAAGACGATGCGGTTCTAATGTGAACTTGGCTCTGATTTCTCGACATTCCCCTCAAAGATGCAAACTTGACTCAAAGATGCGAACTCAGAGTCAAAGTTCTAGATTCAACTCAAAGATGCGAACTCAGAATCAAAGTTCCGGACTCAACCAAAGATGTGAACTTTGTGGCCAAAGATGCAAACTTGGCCCCAACTTCCCATCCAATTCAATGGAGCAAAAGTCTAAGTTCAAGAATGCATTTGATCCAAATCAAAGATTAATTTTGGTCCTAAAGATGGTCCAAATTCCAGCCAACAATTATTCACGTACTCAAGTGTTGAAGACTTTAAATTCAATGGTCAATCATCCATTTTGAGGCATAGAAGGACGAAAAGTCATGACTGAAAATTCAGTCAAAGAAGAATTTAATGAAGTCTTGGAAGCCAACTCAAGCTGCATGAACCTACTCATTCCAACACTTGGTTAACATACCATTCCAATGTGCGTTTATTTAGCCAATAGTTCATCTAGAATGGTGCGTAATTAATATATTAAAATGCAGAATTTTTATTAGTCTAGTCTAGAAGTTAGAAAGTCAAAATTATTATTTATTTCTTCTAGACTAGGATATTTAGGATTTATTTTTTTAAGACTTTTTGTAACCTATAAATAGGCATCTTTGTACTGTTTTGAAACAAGCTTGAGTAATTGAAATTGTAAGTTTTATCTTATCTTTGGGTTCTTTGAAAACTTGGAACTTATCAAGTTTTCTTCGAAAACTTGTGGCATTCAACGAACTTATCAAGTTATGGCGTTCTTCAAACTTATCAACTTGGGGCGTTCAACCTAAACTTATCAACCAATTTTGGTGTAGTTGATTGTGGCGTTATTATACCAAGGTTTCTATCTCTTTATAGATAGCGGGTCGCGGTTTATACCTATCCAAACTAGCATCCCTTAGATATATCTTGGGCAACTTTCTAAGTGTTCCCGATCCTTGGATTGGAATCACATCAGGTTCCTACCATTAGCTCGCATAATGATGCCCTAATCATCAAGGCTATAGTTGCAAACAAAGAGGTACACAGAGTTTATGTTGATGATGGCAGTGCAGTTGATGTCCTGTATATTAATCGCAAGTTGGGGGTCGACTTCGCGTTACTGTGGGGAATTACTCTCGGGAAAAACCATAATAATAGACTTCTACGTCGTGGATGCTCCATCTCCTTCTAATGCAATTATTGGGAGATCATGAATGAACAAAGCTAAGGCCATTTGGTCTTCATACTATTTCGACATCCCTATGGAGCATGGAGTGGCATTAGTTTGAGGAGATCAATATGCAACAAGGGAATGCACGTGTATCGCTATCAAAGGTAAAATACTTTGATGAAGGGTGTACATGCCATCCAAACTCCAAAGATGATGCAACTTAACCTCAAGGTGACACTTCGGGAAAAGGTAAGCCAAAAAAAATGTGCGAAAGTCTTTTCCAAGAGTCCTAAGGTTACACCTCAGGAATCTGGAGAAGCTAGGAGCTAGAAATCCTGAGGTCACACCTTGGGATATTCTTGAGAACTCGAGGTCATACATCAACGACCCCGAGATGCCAAGTGTTTTGAAGTCACACCTTAGAGACCCCAAGATGCCAACGGTTCTGAGGTTATACCTCAGAGACCCCGAGATGCCAAATGTTCTGAGGTCACACTTCGGAGACCCCAAGATGCCAAGGGTTCTGAAGTCACACCTTGAAGACCCCGGGATGCCAAGAGCCCCTAGGTCACATCTCGAAACTCCTAAGATGCCAGCACAAAAAATGGCCCAATTGGACAGTTTAAGTGGATGAACTTATGGTGGATGACCATCATCCAAATAGAACGGTGCAGGAATGAGCTACGCTGACCCTATGATTAAAAATTGCATTATTAATCTCCTCCGCAAATACAAAAAGGTTTTTGCATGGAGCCCTGAAGATATGCTGGGAATCTCATTGTCTTTGGTGTCACACAGGCTCAATATTGACCCTAGGGTAAAGCCTGTTCAGCAAAAGAAAAAATATTTGGCCCCTGACAGAAATACGGTGGTCAATGAGGAAGTGAAAAAATTACTCCAATCTGATATCATCAAAAAGCATAGATGCCTACTATAAAAAACCCAGATGTCAATCTTCTAATGTCACCCAAGCCCACAAAAAAGGACATGGAGGACTCAAATGAGGATAGCAGAGAATGGGCTATTACTACGGAGTCCCGAAAGTGTAGAGGTCATATACACCTTGCATTTTGATTTCAAGGCTACCAACAATGAGGCTGAATGTGAAGCCTTAATCATAGGACTAAAGCTGACTCAAAAGATGAAAAGCAAGAGAGGTGTGCGCATACAGTGACTCCCAGATTGTTGTTAATCAAGTACAAGGCTCCTACAATACTAAAGAACCCCAAATAAAGAAATATCTTGATAAGGCCCCAGTGGAAGTACTCCCCTGTAGAAGTACTGAAGAAAAGTCATGATGGCCATAGAAGAGACGGGAGATATTTGGATGACTTCCATATGGAGATATCTATAGAATGGGGAACTACCGAACGATAAAAATAAAGCAAGGAAACTAAATTTAAAGGCGTCCCACTATGTCATACAAGATAGAGTCCTCTACAAGCGGTCCTATTACAACCTTTGCTCAGATGCGACTGGCCTCAATAGACGAATTACATACTCTAAGAGGTACACCTCGAATCTTGTGGGAGCCACATAGGGCCTCACATGCTAACAAAGACAATCATCTGATGGGGGTAATACTGGCTGATGATGTTTAAAGATGCCAACAACTTTGTGCACAAGTGTGTTAAGTGCCAGATTCATGCTCCTATAGTAAGGCAGCCTCAAATGGAAATGATTAACATACAGAGTTTGTGGCTTTTCATGCAATGGGGAATTGATATCCTCGGACTTTTTCCTGAGATCCTAAGATGTGTAAAGTTCTTAATAGTTGCCATCGATTATTTTACCAAGCGGGTAAAGGATGAACCTTTGGCTACTATCACTAGGAAAAACGTCTTAAAATTTGTATGGAGCAAAATCATCTGCAGACTTGGTATCCCTCACGTGATTATTTTAGACAATGGAAAGTAGTTTGTAGATGATCTCTTTCACTCCTGGTGCGAAGAGTTCCAGATCAAACAAAACTTCACTTCTGTTACGCATCCCCAAGCCAACGGCCAAGTCGAAGTTACAAACCGCACTATACTGTTAGGACTCAAAACTCAGCTGGATAAGGCAAAAAGGGGTTGGGTAGAAATCCTTCCAAATGTCCTACGGGCTTACTGCACCACGCCTCGGACATCAAAAGATAAGACCCCTTATAGCCTTACATATGGCTCGAAAGCCGTGATTCTAGCGGAGATCAGAGTTCCATGTCCTCGAGTAGTAGCCTTTGATGCTGAAGCCGATGAGGAAGACCTCCGGCTGAACTTGGACTTGTTGGACGAGCGTAGAGGTTTAGCCTCCACTAAAGAAGCACAATATAAGTAAGATATGACGAAATACTACAATGAGCAAGTGAAAATCGATGAATTCGCTCTAATGGACTTAGTTTTACACAAAAATGAAGTGTGCTAAGCTCAGAAGCTTGGCAAGCTAGAAGCTAATTGGGAAGACCCATACAAGTTCATTGATGAATCAAGGTCTGGAAGTCATTGCCTGGACACAATTGATGGGAACTTATTGCCCCTACTCTGGCATATCAGTAATTTAAATTACTTTATTATTTGAAATATTAGTTAACGAATAAAATCTTGTTCTTATATATATATATATATATATATATATATATATATATATATATATATAACTGTTTATAAATCGAGAATGGGGATCTTGAATGGAACAACTAAAATCCCAAACATTCTACGGGGTGGGGATCTCGAATTGAATGACTAAAATCCCAAACATCCTTCATTTATATATTCACTCTTTTTAAATCGAGTAGGGGGATGATGACTACCTTGAACTTGTTTCAAAGTTGGTAAAACCTACTTGCTAAATTTTAAATTGAAGAGCTCGATTCAGCTGAGTTTAGCTACGAACTCCATAACATCCCAAGTGGGTGGGGAGAATATGAACATCCATAAGGATGACAAAATGGAACATCCTACGGGGTGAGAAAAAATTAATGTTTATCGAATCCCAAACTCCCTAAGGGGTGGGGATCTCGAGTTACTCATTGTTATTAATTTAAACATAGTGCACATATATATGAGGAGTTTACATTTTTCTTTTTCCTTTATTCTTTTTCTCCTCATAACTAACCCTATCTGGAAAACACATACTGAACAGGGAAATTAAGAAGCCTAGTTCTAACAAGACCTCAGCCTGACATTGTCAAGCCGAGGTCTGGGGGGCATATGATATATGTAATCGGGATCTTCGACATATGTGGGACCTTTGCACCAGACCGTGATCTCGTCAGTCCAAAAGTCTGGATCTTAGACCAAAAGGTCCGGATCTTAGCCCAAAAATCTAGACCTTAGACCAAAAGATCTGAACCTCAGACTAAAGGTCCAGATCATAGCCCAAAAGTCTGGACCTTAGACCAAAAGGACTGAACCTCAAACTAATGGTCTGGATCACATTCCAAAAGTCCAAAACTTAGACTAAAAGATCCAAACCTCATATTAAAGTTCAGATTTCAGCTCAAAAGTTCGGACCTCAGACCAAAGGTCCGACCCTCAGACCAAATGTCCGGATCTCAAACCAAAGGTTCGCATCTCAAGCCAACGGTCTCTATGTTTTTATGTTTGAAGTATTAGTTAATAAAAACATCCTAAGGGGTGGGATCCCAAACATCCTCAAGGGTGGGGAGAAAATGAACATCTTATGGGGTGAAATCCCAAACATCCTCAAGGGGGAGAATACGAACATCCTACAGGGTGAAATCCCAAACATCTTCAGGGTGGGGAGAATATGAACATCCTATGGAAGAAATCCCAAACACCCTCAGGGGCAAGGAAAATATGAACATCCTACGAGGAGAAATCTTAAACATCCTAAAAGCTAAGGATCTTGGATTATTTATTTTACTGGAATGATCAATGGATAAAATCCCGAACATCTCAAGAGTGTTTTTTTTCCCTTATTGAGACCAAAAGCTCTAACTCTCTTAGCCTTGTCTCAACGGGATCTTTATTTGCATGCACCAGGTTTAGGCCCACAACATTAAGACGAGTCTCCATCTTTGATCTCCAAGTCTCACATTCAAATTGCAATTCAAAGGTTTGCTTCTTATAAGGCCCAAGTGCATTTTGAAGACCTTGAAGCTCTTGGCGTCTACCGTCTAATTCAGCGGTCATGATCTTCGTTAAGATTGCAGTTCATATGTCCAAAACAGGTGACTTGATCCTAGAGATCTTTATTTTCATCTCCCCAACTACCTGGGATAAAATTACCACAACAAAGTCTTATGTGTAGAAGGCTTTCTTCACTAGCAACTTTGCAAACTCTCATTGGTTGATGCTTCTAAGTCTCTAGACCTCGGCCTCCCTCTCCTCCAGCCACAGGTGAAGAAAAATGAGCTCTCCTTCCAAATTCTTACTCGCCTCTAGAGATGCAACCTCAGCTCTCCTTAGTTAAGCAAATTCAGCTTCATGTCTAAAGGCCTCCACAGTCGGTACTTTTGTAGTTGTGGTACTGTAAAAGCCAAATCATTATTATGGCTAACCATTGACATCTTGGCCAACCTTTTCTGATGATCCTCCATGCCCTGGACCATTGCCCCTCGTAAGTCCCCCATGGGCATAGAGAAGCAGAACATTGTCTTTGAGGTCCAAACTTCGACTTCTCTCTGACTGCCTGCTCCGTTGTTGTAATGGACTTTTATTCTCTTTCCCTTAGCTGGGATCCCTGCCTCGGCCATTCTCTTCTCCACCTTCTTCTCTGAAGGCTCCACTACTACTACATTTCTAGAAGAAGCATCCTCATCATGATCAGACCCCGGCCTAGCATTGCCACGCTAAAGTCTAGGGGGCTTATGATGAGTACAGAGTTTACATAAAGCATGCGGCAATCACGAGCGACAATGACAAAACAGCACTACAGCTGTTACAAATGAGTTAAAGGATGAAGATAACCATCAATCCCCCTTTATTAGGAAAGATGATAAGGATAACAATCAATCCCTCTTTATTAGAGAACAGGATATATTCGTGAGGAAGACCACCAACTAAAGGGGATTCATACTGACAACTCAGAATATACTATACTTTGACTAAATACTGACTTAGACATCAGAGAATTTACCCCAAAGAACCACTCCGGGATCTATTTTGCAGGAACAATCATCAACTAGGAAGACGAACAATCATGGATCAAAACTATCTTTTCAAATCTAGGTCGATTTACAGATTTTGCCTTCATCAGTAATATTTGTGAAAGTTCTATAGATTTGATTATTAAAAAGAATCATACAACGTATCTTTTGGTCTATACATTGAAGATAAGAAACTTGGGAGATCATAGATTGGGTGTAGAACAAATTACTTTTGATGATATTTAACTTCAAAATATTTCTTTGTTTTTTTTTTTTTTTGTTTTACTTATCCAATTATAATTTTTCAATTGAGTGTTGCCTTTATTTTTTGTAGTTCATACAAGAGAAAATTCCTTATCAAATCAAGGAAGACAAGAGAATGTAATTAGGGCTCTCCAAAATTATTCATATAATTAGAGTATCCGAAAATCCGATCTGATCTGACCCAAAAAGAATTCCATTGGATCAGATCGAATTTTATTTGATATATATACCATTGGTTTGGTACAAGGTCAGATCGATTTAGCACGGGTATCTGACAAATCTTTTCCTTTCTTCTTGCTTCCTTAGTACACTCCTCTTCTTCCTAGAAGGCCTCCTCGACCCACATTTTTCCACAATTAGTTTACTGGCCAAAAAACTATTCTTCTTTAAGTTTGATTTTAGAGGAAAAACCATCCCCATTCTCTTCTTTCTTTTCTCCTCATAACAAATGTTTTATATTGAAGCTTTTCCTTTGCATCCCTGATTCTTTCTCTTTCTTTGGCTTCTTATCTTTGAAGAGATTAAAGTGGGGTGCGAATAGCCATGAAAGGTAATTATTTTTTCTAGGTTATTTGTTTTTGTTGGTTTTGTGTAGTATTTAGCTTGGTTTTTATGTGTATTCCTTTTTCACTATGTGACTATGTGTTCTTACATATAGCAAATCGACACTCTACTGAGATTTAGTCACCCCAAATTGCAGAAAGTTATTGGAGACCCAATTCAGCCAAGGTATATGTCTATATCTTCCATCTCTGTAAATTTTGTGAATCTTGGGTTTTGAATGGTATTGAACTAATTTTGTGATTGGAGGTGTTTGTGATTGGGTTTAAAATAACACCACTGGAAAACAAATATTGAATTTTTGGATTTTATTTTTGTTTGGTTTCCAGATAGAGTGGATGTTTAGTTTCTTAAATTTGGTGGGCATCGTAAGTGTTTGGTCAATTGTCTCTCTAGATATTTTCTCAGTTGTTTTTGTGATATCAACTTTTGCCGTCATTGGGTATCATTAATCTAAAGAATATATGACTGACTTGGGAAGAATTTTTAGTTCTCTATCATTGGAAAAAATCTATCTTTAAATGCTATGAAGGATAAAGACATCCCAATTGTTGGTTATGATGCATTCCAAGTATTTTGTGGCTGGAAAGAATCATTCCATGTTTTCTTTAGAAACTGTGTTCACCACTGTCCTACTCCCTTCATTCTCATCTTCCTGAGACCTACCCTTCACCTTAACGTGTGTTCAAAAGATACTTCTGAATATGAAATAAATTAATTGTGAAATAAAGGGCGAATGGGCTCTCTTTTTCATCATTTTGTTCAAGAAGCTTTTGATTCTTTTGCCTAAAAACAGATTTTGGATGTGGTAGTACAAAGGTGAAAATGAAAGATGTCAATTAATGTATCAATTAGAAGTCAAATGTTCATAGTTACATTCTTTAAACAACTTCGTTGTTGTCACCTTTCTTCTCATATATCAACTACAAATTTAGTGGAAACAACTTGCTTGCTATTGTTGGTGAAGTCAAAATCAAAAGTTGCCATTTTCCATTAGACCTGCAATTTTGAGTGTTCAATACTCAAAAAGTCAAATTTTACACATAAATCATTGATTCTTAATCCTTTCACTACTACAACTAATATCTTCATAAGCTACTAAAATTCTTATATTAGTCACAAGAAAATCAAACTTTTTGTTATATTTTTCCATTCCACAATACATAAAGAGTTGAATACACTCCCATTGATGATGCATGAGTTTGGTGCTTATAATGACTAATGAGTAGGGCTATACATGAAATGAGAAGCTTGTGACTAAATATGAAGGGAAAAAGAATAAAAATAAAGATGATATTAGTAGTAGCAGACAATAGCATATTGATGGCCATGGTCAACATGCAAGGCTGTGGGCACTTTATTAGGTGTTAATTTCTGCAAAGCAAAGCCCAAACGGTCCCTCTGTTGAGGTATCACTTAACAGATTAAATTTCTTTTAGTAATTTTATTTGATTTTGGTGTACTTGTGTAAACTTTATATATATATTTTAGAGACACTGGGGATAAATGAAGAACATCCTATCATTGATGTTAAAGTTTGAGTGATTGATGTCCAATATAGAAGAATTAAAAAATATTTGCTTTAATACATGCTTGTCTAGCTAAAATAATAAAATTGGTTGAAATATTTAATGACGTGTTATAAACATTTGGATTTAGTTTCCTTGTTTCTTGTAAAGAATTTTTGATACAAATCTTAACCAAAAATTAAAATTCGAAACAAATACTAGAGTGAAGGTCCTAGTATCGTCCTCTAGATTGAACTAACTCTTCCTTTAGCAAGACACCAACTCCAAGATTGAAGAAGGACCTTGCTTTTGTCCGCTTGACCCCCAAAGGAATTATCCAAAACTCAAAGTTGCAAATTGGACTATCCTTGAAACCAACCGGCATACTCAGATTGTTGAAGGAAAAAAAACTCAACAAAATAGCTTAAACATGAACCTAAAAGGCTATCCTCAAATAATCAAAACAAGTTCTAAACTAGAACTCAAAGAAAAGCAATAAAGCTCTCTGGTTTGTAATTAATCAAATCTGTATTTTCTTGTGGTTGAATGGCCTTTATTTATAGATTACAATGAGCAGCTAAGAGGAAATCTTTCCTCTAAAAGGATTAGAATTCCTTGCCTTTTAGGAAGCTAATTACTAAAAGAAATAAGTACTAAAAAGAAAGACTCCTAATCTAAGAAAAAGGAAATAAACTAAAAGACTCCTAGTCTAAGAAAAGGAAATAAAACGAAGTTGCCTAAAATTAATCCAAGTGTTGATTGGATTGAGTTTGGCTGCTTAGGAGCTTCCTCATTCAGATTTGGAAGCTTCTTTAATTCATCATGGATATGGATTTGGAAGCTTCTCTAATCATCATAGCTGTGCCATCGATTATTAAAGAGAAACAACACAATGTTGCCTAATGTTAATATTGCTTAAAGCTGAATCCAAGTGTGGTTTGGATTTGCTTGAGGTTGGCGGGCGCATTGAGTTGCAAACTTCCGAAGTAGAACCTTCCAAATTAGAACTTGGATTGTGATGAGAAGTGGCCTAAGGATCTTGATTACACAGGTGAAAATAAGCCACACTTGATCCTTCGTTCTTGATTCTTCATGGATGACTAGAATGACAAATGATGAGCAAAGTTCGGAAGTCTTCATTGCTTTCCTTGCTACCTTAGTTTCTTGAGCTTCAATTAACTTGGTTATAAGTCTTGCTAAATCAACTTGCATTCTCTTAATTTGTGACTTAGTCATAGGCCCTCCAATTCCTTTCAATGGATCAATGTGTGGACGTCTCTTTTTAGGTGAATTCTCAACTAAACATCCAACTTGTGCTCTTAGATTTGTCTTTCTTGAATTTGGTTGAGTTGTCTTGACTAGATGGTTGATTGTTCCAACCTTAGCTCTTAGATTTCATTAGTCCCCCTTTCTTTGAAAGGACTCGCCCTTAAGTCCATAAATTCGTCATCCAACTCAATCAAAGAAAGATCAGAGACATGAAATGTAGAACTACCACCATAATCACTTGGAATGACAAGTTGGTATGCATTCTTGCCCAGCATGTAATAATTTAGAAATGACCATCTTCTCGATGATGAAGCTTAGTTCTTCATTGAGCACGTAAGTGTTTTCTTCCTTTATTGGCAACTTAAGCATAATGTTCATTTTTCTTGAGGATTTGAAGGCATACCTTCTCATTCAAGTCCTGAACATACTTAGCCTTTACTGCACTATCAAGATTTATTTGCTCATTGCTTGGCAATGGCACTAAGTCAAAAGGGGTTAGTGAATTCAAACCATAAATATTCTCAAATAGGGAATGACCACAATAATTAACATCTCTTAAAAAATAATTAACACAATTTATTTGGATGTTAACACAAATTATTTGGAATTATTTAGCGGTAAACAACGCTACTTGAAAAATATTTGGCACAAATTCTTTACTTCCAGTTAAAGCTCTATTAACATCCTTTATGCAAACATAGAAACTACCTTCAAAAATTTCAAATTGTGGCTATGTGCTCTTGGCTTTACTCATAAGAACCGATGCCTTACCTTTAGAAGTTGAAGGAATTTGTTTACTCATGATTTGAGCATAATCACTTACGGTTTGAGCATAATTTCTCATGGTTTGAGCAAAATTTGGACCTTCTTCAACCATCTTTTGTTCCTTTTTCCACTCCATGTGCTTCACCCTTTGTTGCTGTTGAAATTTACTAATTTCCGAAGGTGGCAATGATGCTAGTGTGAAGGCTTTTCCATCCTTGTTAAAGTAATACTTATTAGTCCTCCCGGAATAACTTGCATTGCAATCATTCTCCCAAGGTCGTCCTAATAGTAGGTGAGTAGCCTGCATAGGAACAACATCACAAAGAACTTGGTCAATAAAATTTCCAATTCAAAAACTTATCAAGGTTTGCTTTGTGACACGGAGTAATCCACTTTGATTCATCCATTGTAATTTGTATGATTTAGGATGCAAGGAACATTTGAGTTGCAAATTATCTACAAGATAAGTAGAAGCAAGGTTAGTACAAGATCCGCCATCAATAATCAACATACAAATTTGATCTTTAATTAAACATTTAGAGTGGAAAAGATTTATCCATTGATTATCAGTCTCTTCCTCGGGTTGAACACTCAAAGCTCTTATTGTAACCAAATATTCTCCAGTTGTTTGATCCTTTTCATGCCCTCAATGTTTATTAACATCACTTGTGGCCATGTCTTTATCTAGACCATTTGATTCCTTACTCTCACTTCTATAAGTTCTATCATCTAAGATAGTCATATTTCGAGAGTTTGGACATTGAGAAGCCATATGTCCTCGACCTCAGCACCTAAAACATTGGATAGAAGAACTAGAGTTAGAACTACTTGAACTGGACGAAGGTTTAGGGTTACTTAAATTTGAAGAAGTTTGTGGTTTAAACTGTTTCCTATTTGCTAGATTGGATGCTTTCTTTGCGGATGCAACTTGAGCCATTGTGGCTTCCATTCAATTAAACCGTCTATGGACTAATTCCAGAGCCAAAGTTAAGCCCTTAAGGTATTATTTCATGTCTTTTCCTTATTCTTTTGGGTTTGTAGCTATCTTTGCATAAGCAATGTTAGTAATAAAATTTTCCTACCTCACTTCCCTCTAACCAATTGTCCAATGTATGATATTCTCACCAATACAAGGCTGAACTCTCTTTTATAGTAATGGGGTTGATGAGTAGGTTCACTCACACTCAATTGTCTTTCTAAAAGTTCTAATCCAAACAAGCTTTAAAAATCTCAAAGAATTAGACACTCAAATTCAAATTAAAGTAAGAATAAACAATTTAGACGTCAAGAAAGACAAGAGAATGAAGACAAAGCTCTAAGAACAAGAAGATAATTTATGAGATCAAACAATGAAAACAAGGAATTTGAACAAGGAAGAATTTTAAGACTGAAATTGTCAAGTGATAGAAAATAGATTTTCTGGGCGAAAAGAATAAGCAAAAGATGGTTCTTTATGTGCTTGTGATGAAGTAAAACTTGGTGAATATGACTGTATCTTGCTCAATATATCAAACCAAATTCAAACAGCAACTTTCAATTCTAGATTCAATTCCAATTTCAAGAAGAATTTGGATGTCGGTTTCCGAGCTAAATCTTTCTCAACAATTTTCCCAAAAATTGCAGTAGTGAATATCACGAATTTAGAACAATCTTGACAATTCAGCAAAAATTGAAGCCTTTTAGTCAAGAAATATTCACTAGAACAAATCCAACTGAGAACGGCAAAATCTGGAACATGTGATCATATGATAGGTGCAGGTTTCAGAGATTTCTTTCAAGCCAAGTTTCCAAATTTCCAACAGTTGGTTTGCCAATTTATAACACACCTTTTGGCAAAAATATTCAATAATAAGAACTCTTCCATAATCAAATAGGACCAACCGAATTGGAAAAAAAAAAAAGCAAAACCCAACAGGATTGGGTTTTCTAAAACAGATTTCCGCGACAAACTTCAAGGGTTTTTCAGCAATGGTTTCCTCAAATTTTCAACAGATTTCGGCAGCAACAATCAATAACCCAAAGTCTCTATCAGCAACCAATATTCACAAAAAAAAAAAATCAAGAGCGCAAAACCAAGTTGTAATGCAAGAAAAACAGGCAACAAAAATTGGACAGAAAGTTGGGCAGAATCTAGAAAAAAACTAGCGACAAAATTTTATCAATTCGAATGGGGATTTTTAGTTCGTTTTTAAGCACGAAAATCAGAAGAGATTTATAGGAAGAACAAGGACATAGATATACGAAACAAGAATGTAAAAATCAGAGAAATTGAAACACAAAAAAACCATAAAAACTGGGACAAAAATCCGGTAGAATTTTTACAATCGGGTGGAACTTTTTCTTTCGGTCTTTTAGCATGGAATTAAGAAGAATTTGAACAATTATTCACAAGAACAATACAATACTTACAGCACACAAGAGCATTAAGCTGGAAAGAAAACAAATATATACAAAAAGATATGAACAACTTCAAGGAGCAACCCAAAGATAGCTCTGACACCAAATTGATACGAATCTTAATCAAAGATTACAATTTGAAACAAATACCAAACTGTAGGTCCTATTATCATCCTCTAGGTTGTACTAACTATTCCTTTAGCAAGACACCAACTCCAAGATTGAAGAACGACCTTGCTTTTGTCCACTTAACACCCGAAGGAATTATCCAAAACTCAAAATTGCTAATTGGACTATCCTTGGAACCAACCGACACACTCACATTGTTGAGGGAAAGAAACTCAACAAAATAGCTTAAACATGAACCTAAAAGGCTATCCTCAAATACTCAAAATAATTTCTAAAGTAGAACTCAAAGAAAAGCAATAAAGCTCTCTGGTTTGTAATTAATCAAATCTGTATTTTTTTGTCGCTGAATGGCCTTTATTTATAGATGACAATGAGCAGCTAAGAGGAAATCTTTTCTCTAAAAGGATTAGAATTCCTTGCCTTTTAGGAAGCTAATTACTAAAAGAAATAATTACTAAAAAGAAAGACTCCTAATCTAACAAAATGGAAATAAACTAAAAGACTCCTAGTCTAAGAAAAGGAAATAAAACAAAGTTGCCTAAAACTAATCCAAGTGTTAATTGGATTGAGTTTGGCTGCTTGGGTGCTTCCTCATTCAAATTTGGAAGCTTCTTCAATTCATCATGGATATGGATTTGGAAGCTTCTCTAATCATCACATCTGTGCGATCGATCATGAAAGAGAAACAACACAATGTTGTCTAATGTTAATATTGCTTAAAGCTGAATCCAAGTGTGGTTTGGATTTGCTTGAGGCTGGCGGCAGAATTGAGTTGCAAACTTCCAAAGTAGAACCTTCCAAATTCGAACTTGGATTGTGATGAAAAGTGGCCTAAGGATCTTGATTACACAAGTGAAAATCAGCCACACTTGATCCTTCATTCTTGATTCTTCATGGATGACTAGAATGACAAATAATGAGCTAAGTTCGGAAGTCTTCATTGTTTTCCTTACTGCCTTAGTTTCTTGAGTTTCAATTAACTTGGTTATAAGTGTTGCTAAAGCAGCTTGCATTCTCTTAATTTGTGACCTAGTCATAGGCCCTCCAATGCCATTCAATGGATTAATGTGTGGACGTCTCTTTTTAGGTGAATTCTCAACTAAACATGCAACTTGTGCTCTCAGATTTGTCTCTCTTGAATTTGATTGAGTTGTCTTGGCTAGATGTTGATTGTTCCAACCCTAGCTCTTAGATTTTCATCAATTTCTCTTTTTTTTAAGGAGTCATTTTAAATTTCTTAAAATATTTGTTATTAGTATTTGTAGTATTGGATTTTAAGAAATGAAATATTAAAAAGAGAGAAAAATAAACCCTTTATTAAAAAAATCAGAATCAATTCAATCGTAATCTCTTGTAATATTTGTTACTAGTATTTATAGTATTGAATTTTAAGAAATGAAAATTTGAAGGGAGGAAAAAATAAATTAAACCCTTTAAAAAAAAACAAAATCAATTCAATCGTAATTTTTTGTAGTATTTGTAGTATTGAATTTTAATAAATGAAAAATTTAAAGAAGGAAAAAAATAAATTAAACCCTTTATTAAAAAAATTGGAATCCATCATAAATTTTTGTAGTATTTGTTCCTAATATTTGCAGTATTAGATTTTAAGAAATGAAAAAAATAAAGGGAAAAACATAAAGCTATTTGTTTCATTAAAATAAAAAAGGATCGGGCCAAATATTTGGTCGATAATATAATCGATTGATCCAATCCGATCCGCACGGCAATTAGCTAGCAATGGAAGCTAGATTGAAAGTCAGATTTTGGTTATTTCTTACTCATAAGTTTCTCTTCACTTTCACTTTCACTTTCACTTTTCTTCTCACTCTGAAACTCAATCATACCATTCGCTATTCTTGGTGGTTCATATTATCCATGTTTATTGCATTTTGTATGTGGGAATTTTTGCAAAATGAAAAAAGATTCTTTAAAGTTGGTTTTTTTAATTAAAAAAAAAGGTCAATTTGTATGTAAATACAATGGTAAATTTTGGATTGTGTTCAGTGTAAATTTTGGATTCTTTAAAGTTGGTTTAATCAATAGTTTAGATGATAGTTTAGATGGGCTAAGGATTTTGAAAGTGAATAGGGCTGTTTTCAGATATTGAAATAAGGCAATTATAATAGTGAATATAACCAACTGCATTTGCTGATGATTATTAAGATAAAAGGAGATGATAGATTAATACAAAGATAGCTAATACTGCTCCTATAATTACCACTAATCATTTACTATTTTCTTCCTAATTAGCAACTCACAAATGCCTAAGATATCTCCGTATCCTACATGGTGTTAGCTGTTCAATTAGGTGAACCTAGATCTTCTTTCTACACTCATGGAAATGGGAACCCACACACCATATAAATCCTTATTTTAGTTGTTCAATTATTTTTTGGATGCCTAGGATAAGTAATTGTAAATTGTTCACTATGTCTTGAAGAGTTTGAAACTCCCCATCTTGTTTACATACTTAATGTGGAGGATTAGAGATCCTGGGGGAATATGCTAGCCTTAATGAACTTCCTAAGCCTCCTTGTTGCTTGTTATATCTCTAAGAAAAATTTGGGTGATTCTACTATTTGAAATTGTAAGTATTTGAATTGGCATGAGCCAGTAGAATGATCACCCTTGCACATCTAGTAAGTCATCATTGATGAGGGCTTAACAATAGCTTCCCACTTTACATTTAATTTAGGGACCAAGTTTGCCATGGCCGCCACTTGAGTCGAAAGATGGGTAGATGAGTTTATTTCATAAACTCACACTTTTCTTAGCAATGCTCTACTTGAAAGCCATTGATAGTCATTAATATCCATCTCCCAATAAGCGTAGAGATATGCTCAAAAGATTTAAGCATGATTATTCCCCTGGTGGTGGCATCTATCAAACTTTTATGTTACCCGATTAACCAATTGTAAAGAGTAGATACTTGGATCTAATTGATGATAACTGCTGGGGACACTTTCTCAATATTTTGTACCACTCCTGTACCTCATACAATGATACACCCTCTAGCTGTTGGTATGTTATAATATCAAACTATTGAGGTTCATGAGTATATGCTACAATCTTATATTGGTTTGAAAAATGGATGTAAAGCACTTAATAAATAAGTTGAGCTCACAACCTACTAGCTTAAACTTCTTGGTCCATGTGAGAATTTAACTTTCTTATTAGTGGTTGTTGTGGGCTCTCTACTTATTTTCTCCTGCACAAAATCCTAATAGTGGTATTAAAGCCCAAGGTTCATAACCTGGGCTTGGCTATTGGACTAGTTGTTAGCAAGATTAGTAACCTGAGTTGTTGGACTAGTTGTTAGCAAATCTATATAGGTCATGCATAGATTACCTCTTAGTGTTAGATCTACCCTTAGTGAATAAGAGATGGGCTTGCAAAATGAGTATTAAGTGTGGGCCAAATGGATTTGGAGGTTAAAAGGACTTGGATAGAATTTAGATTTGATGTGTGAACTATAGTTATCCATGAAGGGGGAGATTGTTAAGATTCATGGGTAGATGATATAGTCTCACATCAGTTTTAGAGAGAGATGTAAAGCACTTAATACTTAAGTTGGACTCACAACCTACTAATTTAAGCTTTTTGGGTGAAAATTCAACTTATTAATGATTGTTGTGGGCTCTCTGCATATTTTCTCCCGCACAAATTCCTAACACAATCCTCATTTTGGTGGCCTTACTAGGAAGTACCTAGAGAGAAATGTTTGAGAAGGCTCCTTACAAATTTTTATAGGGTTTGGTGACAACAATGATAGCTGTGATCGTGCTCGGTCCCTCAATATGAAATGAAAGAGAAAAAAATAGTCTAATAGCATCTGAAATGAGACCATGGTGCTTAAAAGTAAAACAAACCTCCTTGAACTTTTAGAGATGTTCATTAGGATCTTGAAGGTCCCCTCCAAATTGACACATATATTGGAGTCAATTAATAAGCATGCGCTAAATCTCAAAATTGTGTACCTCCAGTGCAGGATAACTACACTTGATTGTCCCTTCTCAAAAGTAGTGGCTAAATAATCCCTAAAAAGTCTTGGAGGTTCATCATGCTTGATGTTCTTATGGTTATTTTCCATTTCCTCCCTTGGAAGGGTTCTTATTCTCCTTGGCGTAAATTAAACAACCTAATAATACATTACCAAAGAAAAACAATTGTTTAATCTACTCTTAAGAACATAACAAAACAATTGTTTAATCTACTCTTAAGAACATAACACAATTAGTCAAGAGGTTAGGATTACTATCAAAACTTGCACAATAAACCACAAGTGAACACAGTATCACCGAAAGGTGATAGAATGTATAATTGTATATTTATTAGGTCAATTCTCTTGTGTTTTAGTTGATTAAAATGCTTGTTTATATGAATAGTAATTATTTTGATGATTGATAGTTAGGGTGGAGCATTATTAGGAAAAATTAAACAAATAAAAAAGAAAATTTATCTCTTAGCAAAATATTCTAGAGTTTTCTTTTATTTTTCTTAGGTTTGAGACCAGCAGCACCTCAACTCTTTTAATTCCTGGAGGCAGCCACACAACAAAAGAAAAAGGAGACTCCTTCAGCCACACAAATACAACAAAAGACAACTACAACAAGGAAACAAAAGACAGCTATAATTAGGAAATAGAAGACGACAGCAATTGAAAGATGTGTGCATGCAGTTCTGTCGAGCAATTGAAAGACAAAGCAGGTGTAGCCACTTTGGGAATAAAAAAGAAACCTGAGAAGAAGACAAAGAGGAGGTGTGCAAAATTTTAAAAAACAAAGCAGCTGACTCTTCTTTTCTCTTTGAAACATACAGGAAAAAGAAGCAGCTGCCATCCGTTTTTGTCTTTTGTACCTCATGTCCATTCTTTTCTTCTTGTTTTTCTTTAGTTTAGTTTAGTAATATTCACAGAAAAATTTCAGTAGATTGAGATAAAATAGTGATCTTACCAAAGGCTTTCTTTTAATTTACTTTTTATGCTTTGGATTTTGAGAGCTTTTTGTTTTGATCTCGTGTGTTTTGTTATGAAACTTTTGGTTGTATTTTATTTTCAATTACCAAATAATTTATAGCTTTTATGTTTATTGAATATTTTTTACTTTAATTTTAAGAATTTATTTTAATTTTAGCTATGTCTACTTTTACTCTTGTTGTTACTTTAAATTTTATTATGTTCTAATTCTCTTTTGTTAGAATTTAGATAGATCTTAATCATGACTAATTGATTCTCAAGACGTGTTCATGCATCCCATATTTCAATTTTGAGTTTAATGTCATGCTCTTACTACTTTTAGACGATTGGCCACCACCAATTGATTTTTGATACTTGTTTAATACCGTGTGGAGATGACATGCATATGCTCACGTGATACTAATTAGACCGTGAATTCAATTTAGAAGGTAATAATCTAAGTTGTTCACGTGGTTTCGGTAGTAGAACTAAGTCATGTCTACTTAGATTGAATCTGGGAATTTCCATGGTTCCTAATGCATTTAGAAATCTAAATTCATCGAGACCAAAATGTGAGTTGATTTTAATCTAAATAGGGTTATTAGGCCAATGTCAGCTGTTAATCTACAGGGAAATTTCACCATCATAAATTGAAAATTAAATTAATTGCACGACAAGTCAAGAGAGTTAATTAGGATTGATTAAGTAAAATCAAATGCTCTAACATCTTAATTGACTGGGTAAATTTTTAGTATTTGTCACTATTATCATTTGCTATCAATTTTTCATTTTTTGTTAGTTTATTTTAATTATCATAAAGCAATTTGATTGGTTAGCTTTGTTTTTTAATTAATCACGTTGGTAACTAATTGGTTAGATTTGTTTCAATCCTCATGGGAATGATACTCTACTCACCTCTTTATTACTTGTTGATATTGTATGCTTGCAATTCACCGAACAAGTGCATTTGGGTGGACCATTGCATATATCAAAGGAATTAACCCTTCAATTTGTATGCACAAGATTTTAATGAAAGAGCAACACAAACCGGTCATCCAACCACAAATGAGGCTTAATCCAAAAATGCAAGAAGTTGTGAAATCTGAGGTGATCAAGCTTCTCGATGCAGGTATTATATATCCAATTTCTAATAGTGACTAGGTAAGTCTTGTGCAAGTGGTACCTAAGAAATGAGGTATGACTGTTTTAACTAATGAAAATAGTAAATTAATTCCTACTAGAACAATCACAGATTGGCGTGTTTGTATTGACTATAGAAAATTAAATGATGCCACCTGTAAAAATCACTTTCCTTTGCCTTTTATTGATCAAATGCTAGAAAAACTTGTAGGACACATGTTTTACTGCTTTCTGGATGAATATTCAGGGTATAATCAAATACTTATTGCACCCAATGACTAAGAAAATTCCACTTTCCCTTGTCCCTATGGTACTTTTGCATATAGGAGAATGCATTTTGGTCTTTGTAATGCACCTACTACTTTTCAAAGATGCATTATGGCGATTTTTTCTGACATGATAAAGAAACATATTGAAATTTTCATGGATGATTTTTCTATATTTGGTGTTTCTTTTGATTCATGTCTGAATAACTTGGATTTGGTGTTACAAAGATGTGAAGAGACTCACCTTGTTTTAAATTGGGAAAAGTGTCACTTTATGGTGCAAAAATGTATTGTTTTGGGCCATAAAATCTCTAAAAATGGTATTGAGGTGGATCGAACAAAAATTGAAGTCGTTTCTAACTTGCCGCCTCCTACTTCTGTGAAGCTAGTTCGTGGATTTTTAAGACATGCAAGATTATATAGTCATTTTATCAAAGATTTCTCGGAAATTGCAAGACCATTGACTAAACTACTTGAGAAGGATGCTAATTTTGATTTTAATTCTAATTGTTTGCAGGCATTTGAGATCTTGAAACATAATTTAATTTCAACTCCAGTGATGACTATGCCTGATTAGAAGAAGCATTTTGAACTCATGTGTGATGCAAGTGATCAAGCTATTGGAGCTGTGCTTGGACAAAGGGAGAATCAAATTTTTGAGCAATTTACTATGCTAGCCGAACCTTGAATGAAGCACAATTGAATTATGCTACTACTGAAAAAAGACTTTTGGCTGTAGTGTTTGCTTTTGATAAATTTTGTTCCTATTTGATTGGCTGTAAAGTAATTGTTGGCAAAGAAAGATGCAAATCGAGACTTATTCGATAGATTTTGCTACTTCAAGAGTTCGATTTAGAGATTAAAGATAAAAAAGGAACCGAAAATCTTGTGGCTGACCATCTCTCAAGATTGCCAAATGCTCCCAGTGATGAGGTACCTATTTTGGAGAGTTTTCCTAATGAAGCACTTTTTGCTTTCAAAATTATACTTCCATGGTATGCTGATCTGGTAAATTACTTGGTAAGTGTTATTCTTCCCACTGATTTAACTTATCAACAAAAGAAGAAGTTTTTCTTTGATGCTAAACATTACTTTTGGGACGACCCGTACTTATTCAAGGTATGTGATGACTGTATTATTAGACGTTGTGTTTCTAATGATGAGATTCTTAGTATTCTTTTTCATTGCCTTGATGGACCGACTGGTGGTCACTTTGGTGCCACTAAAGCTGCTGCTAAGATCTTACGATGTGGTTTCTATTGGCCTACTCTTTTTAAAGATACATGCACTTATGTTTCTCAATGTGATAGGTGCCAAAGAACTGGAAATATATCTAGAAGATATGAGATGCCCTTTAATAATATTATGATATGCGACTTATTTGATGTTTGGGGTATTGACTTCATGGGTCTATTTCCACCTTCTTTTGGTAATATTTATATTTTGGTTGCTTGTGAGTATGTATCTAAATGGGTAGAAGTTGTAGCTTTGCAGTCTAATGATGCTAGGGTTGTTTGCAATTTCTTGAAAAAACACATCTCTACCAGGTTTGGTACCCCTAAAGCAATTATAAGTGATCAAAGTGCTCATTTCATAAATAAGCAATTCAAGTCACGTTTGCAAAAGTATGGTGTCACTCATAAGGTAGCCACTACTTACCATCCCCAACAAGTGGTCAAACTAAAATATCTAATAGGGAAATCAAAAGTATATTGGAAAAGACTGTGAATATTAATAGGAAGGATTGGGCAAAGAAACTTGATGATGCATTATGGGCTTATAGAACTGCTTATAAAAGTCCTATTAGTATGTCACCTTTTCGACTTTTGTATGGTAAGACGTGTCATTTGCCTATTGAACTTGAGCATAGAGCATATTGGGCTTTGCAATCTCTTAACTTTGATATGCAAACAGTATGAGAGAAAAGGTTGTTGTAGTAGGAGGAATTCGAAAAGCTCCACAATGAAGCTTACGATAATGCACGAATTTACAAAGAAAAAAAAAAGAAATGGCATCATAAACATATCTTAAGGAGGGAGTTTCATGTTGGAGAAAACATTTTGTTATATAACTCCCGTCTTCGTTTGTTTCCAAGAAAATTGAAGTCTCGATGGACCGAGCCTTACACCATCACCAAAGTCTTCCTTTATGGTGCTGTGAAGATCACTAATGAAAATGAGGGAACACTTAAAGTCAATGGACAAAGGCTTAAGCATTATTATGGAGGAGATTTTGATAATCAATCATCTTTCATCACCTTGAGTCCACCGACTTAGAAAAACAGGAAAGTTCGGCTACGAACTATAAAGCAAGCGCTAATTGGGAGGCAAGCGCTAATTGGGAGGCAACCCAAGTTCTTTTACCTTTATTGCTTTTATTTTGTTTGTTTTGTCTTGTTTCAAACAATAAATAAATAAATAAATAACCATTGAAGAAAAAAGGGGGGATATTAATGGGATTTTTGTTTCCTTTTGCAAGGGAAGCCAACGAACAAATATGAGGAGACAATGGGACACGAAACTTTGTTTCACAATCTTTCTGTGCTAGTCAGAAGAAGAATCCGGTTCAAGGGCTTCCTATTGGAGTTTGTGCTGAAATTTTACAAAAAAAAAAAAAGAGTAGAAGATTCCTCCAGATTCTTATCCACCAATTTTCAGAATTTTTTTGGGCTGTTTTGGTACCTGAACAAAATTCAAATGCAAAGCTATTCAAAACAAGGCAATATCCTAACCATTCATTTTTCTTATGTTCTCGTTGGTTGCTATACTTTTGCTTGCTCCTCACCGCATTTAGGCCAATGCTCAATTTTAAATTTGGGGGGGGGGGGGGTGTTCTTGTGCTTTTATGGTTAAATTTTTTTGCAAAATCATTCTTGACAATTTGAAATGATGAGGGCATTTAGGATTGGCCATTTTAAACTTTCTTTAAAATTAAAAAAAAAAACCAACCCATTACATATACCCTTAGTTAACCAAATTTTGAGCCTTAGCCTTTCTTTGTTTATAACACCACATCGTTAGCATTAAAAAAAAACTTTTGTTTTTGTTTACCATCGTTGAACCCTTTGTCAAGAGTATATGGGAATGAATTGCGTGATAAAATTTCTATTGATTCTAAAGAAAAGAGCCATTGAAAAAAAAATAGAAAGAGAAAATGAAAAGTGTGAAAAAAAAAGGAGAAGTGAAAAGTATTCCCTACAAAGATTGGACAAAATAAATGTTCTTCATTGTATACAAAACGGTCCAACTACTTGGTGAAGTTGCAAAAAGGGGATACATGTTATTTGGAATAAGGAAGTGGTTCTAATATGTTGTTATTGTTATTTTTGAGTCATGCAAGGAAGTTCTTATATATCTTGATTCATGAAAACATAAAGTTTCCTCTCTTTTTACCTACCCTTTACCCAAGCCCCGTTACAACCATTTTCAAAACCCTTTGATTTTTTCTTGGATTCATATTTACTAGTGGTGGAGATGTGATATATAAGCAAGCCTATGATAATGATATGTTATGTTTGATTTGAGTGCCGAATGAACCTCTAAACACTTTAAGTTATTAGAGTGCAACCTGTGAGAGGTTATCAAATTTTGTTGCATTTGATTTCAATGAAATTGTTGGGATTAATGAGATGCGTATGTTTTGTTAAGAAAATCGGGCTATGAATACTTGTTCTTTGGATTATTATTCCAATCTGGATCTCTAATATGTAATGACTTTGACTTATTTGTGGATGGGTTGAAAAATGGTATGGAATAGAGAGAAAGATGTTGATCTAATGCAAACTTGAATACAAGCTTTGATCTAAGTGTGGGGAACTTTGATAGAATGTATAATTGTATATTTATTGGGTCAATTTCCTTATATTTTAGTTGATTAAAATGCTTGTTCATATGAATAGTAATTGTTTTTATGATTGATAGTTAGGGTGGAGCATTGTTAGGAAAAATTAAACAAATAAAAAAGAAAATTTATCTCTTAGCAAAATATTTTAGGGTTTTCATTTATTTTTCTTAGGTTTGAGACCAGCCGCACCTCATCTCTTTTAATTCCTGGAGGCAGCCACACAACAAAAGAAAAAGGAGACTCTTTCAACCACGCAAATACAACAAAAGACAGCTACAACAAGGAAACAAAAGACAGTTGTAATTAGGAAATAGAAGACGACCGCAATTGAAAGACGTGCGTATGCAATTCTCTCAGGTAATTGAAAGACAAAGCAGGTGCAGCCGTTCTGGGAATAAAAAAGAAACCCAAGAAGAAGACAAAGAGGAGGTGTGCAGAATTTTAAAAAACAAAGCAACCGGCTCTTCTTTTCTCTTTGAAACATACAGGAAAAAAAAAGCAGCCGCCATCCGTTTTTGTCTTTTGTACCTCGTGTCCATTCTTTTCTTCTTGTTTTTCTTTAGTTTAGTTTAGTAATATTCACAGAAAAATTTCAGCAGATTGAGATAAAATAGAGAGAGAGCATACAGAAGGCTTTCTTTTAACTTACTTTTTATGCTTTGGATTTTGAGAGTTTTTTGTTTTGATCTCGTGTGTTTTGTTATGAAAATTTTGGTTGTGTTTTATTTTCAATTACCAAATACTTTATAGCTTTTATGTTTATTGCATATTGTTTACTTTAATTTTAAGAATTTATTTTAATTTTAGTTATGTCTACTTTTACTCTTGTTGTTACTGTAAATTTTATTATGTTCTAATTCTCTTTTGTTAGAGTTTAGATGGATATTAATCATGAATAATTGATTCTCAAGACGTGTTCATGCATCCCATATTTCAATTATGAGTTTAATGTCATACTCTTAATACTTTTAGGTGATTGGCCAACACCAATTGATTTTTGATACTTGTTTGATACCGTGTGAAGATGACATGCATGTGCTTATGTGATACTAATTAAACCGTGAATTCAATTTAAACGGTAATAATCTAGGTTGTTCACATGGTTTCGATAGTAGAACTAAGTCATGGCTACTTAGATTGAATTTGGAAATTTCCATGGTTCCTAATGCATTTAGAAATCTAAATTCAAAGTTGATTTTAATCTAAATAGAGTTATTAGACCGATGTCGGCTATTAATCTACATTAGAAAAATTTCACCATCATAAATTAAAAATTAAATTAAGTGCATGACAAGTCAAGAGAGTTAATTATGATTGGTTAAGTGAAATCAAAGGATACAACATCTTAATTGATTGGGTAAATTTTTAGTATTTGTCACTATTATCATTTGCTATCAATTTTTCATTCTTTGTTAGTTTATTTAAATTACCATAAAGTAATTTGATTGGTTAGCTTTGTTTTTGAATTAATCACGTTGGTAAGTACTTGGTTAGATTTGTTTCAATTCTCGTATGAACGATACTCTACTTACCTCTTTATTACTTGTTGATATTGTATACTTGCAATTCACCGAACAAAAGGGAAGCACATACTTTAACAAACAACTAGGAACAATAATCATTAACAAACTACTAAGGTAAACAATTGAAAGAACACAAAGTCTCCATCAACAGTACCAAAAACTTGATGGGATCTAAGTTTAAATACTCTTAACACTTAATTCGTATTGCTTTCTTATAATAAATGAAAGGTTGAACCCCAACCCTGAAGGGTCTCTTATCCGCCAGTTCCATAGTTAGTGAGAGATATAAATCACGAATTTTTCCAAGAGCAGGTGTGTAAGGGGGTTCGACTATGAGACCTCAAGGCTATAATCCAAGACTTACAACACACCCTTACCACTGGGGCGCTCACGTAGGGACTTTCTTATAATAAATGAAGAGTATGAAGGATGAAGGTCATCCTACAAGAACTTGAGTGTACTGTTGACTAGTTATCCCAATATTTATTAACTCTAGTTAAACACAAAAATTTTAAATAACTAAAGGGGTCAACAAAAATGAGTAAATGTAAGTTAAAACTAGCAACATCAATTTCAACTAATGAAACAAACATTTGGATCTTAGAGCTTCAAATTGTTAAATTATACTTCAATTAGTCAACAATTTACTTGCCCCATATTTTTTAGTTGAAGAAAAGAGTTGGTCAAATTTTCTTAAGTGTCTAATAGCTTTTGCCAAAATCAGTTAGACGTCCATCCAACCTAAAAGGTACTTATATGTCTATAGGTAACTAATCCCACATAAAATTTTGATATTCTTTATGTGGAAACTAACTAGATAATAATTCAATGCTATTCCAAAAATAATAATAATAAAAGAAGACACTCATCAATTCTCCCAAGAAAAGGCAAAAATTTCTTCAAAAATAAGAATCTGCCTACATAAATAGTTTGGATAAAAATTGATACAGAACTCAGTTTGTGATGCCTCGGCGCCGGAATACGGAAGGTAAATTAGTCGTTAAGAGTTTTTTCAACATTTTTGTGCCTACTCAATCTACCTACTAAAGCACGTCTTATTTTAACCTTTAAAATTCAAGTCTTCGATAAAAATAAGAAAAGCAGAAAGCATACTTTAATTAATTTGAGGAAAACAAAAGATAATTGAAAAACATAATTGAAAAAACCCAGGAAAAAAAAATAGAAAGGACCAATACTGAGCCTGGTTATACCAGAACAACGAAACAACAAGAAACTCCAAATGAAACCCAAGTTTTATACAAAACAGAAATGGCCCAAGAAATTTCAATACCATACAGTCTGAATAGCCAATAAAAATTTAAAGCCCAGAAACAAAAAGTTATTAAAACCTACATCTGAACATGCAAATTCCAATTGCCCAGCACATCCAAAAACTTCACCAAGGCCACGAACATTGTGTCCTTCCTGACCACTAATTAGTACAATCCGAACGAATGGATTGCGATTGAACGAACCAAATCTAGTCAAAGGAAAACAAAATCCAAAAAGAAGGTTAAAAAAACAAAAAGAAAGAGAGAAAGAGAGGAAGAGGGACAACGCCATAATGGAACCTTTAGCATTATGAGCTTCCCTTTCCCCATCCTTAAGAAGTTATGTCCTGGCCTGCCTCTTATTCTCTCACTGAGCACGTACATTCCCTAACTCATTCTCTTTATAACCCAAACAAATTTCTCTTTGGGTGTCCCAGAAAAATCATGTACGTCCACTGCCATATTTAATTCATATTTATCCACACAAAATGGGAATGCCTTGAGTTTATTGCAGGTAGAAAAAAAATTTAATTGTTTTTTTTTTTGTAAAAATTTTATTATTGACATTTTATATTTATCATTAAAATTTTAAAAATCTATCACTAATTACAGTTTTTCTGAAAAAAAAAATAAATAAGTACGACTAACATAAAGAAGATTGCAAAAAATGGCTAACAAAATTGTAATTGTTGTGCGTGTGAGCGTATATACACACACACTTGTTTTAAGTTGGATGCCCTATTATTTTTAAATTTTTAATAAATATTGACTTTTATACTTTTTAAAATCTTATGTGTTTAAATTTTAAAATATTTATAATTAATATTTGCATTATATATTTTTAACTCTATAATTCATTTTATGATTTAAATATTAATTTTTTTAAAAAAATCTATTAAGAGCGATTCTTATAGAGGAAATTAGTATTTTTTTTATTTTTTGGTGAAATCTCTTACTAAACCAATAAGAATGACTCTTATTTTTAACTTGTAGTACTGTGTAAAAAATTTTAATATAAAAAGGTAAATTTTTCATAGTATATATAAGAAAAATATGAAAGTGTATACGAGTCACAACATTTATATGTTAATATATATTAAAATTTTAAATCCCCATGTATGACAAACAGTTTGATTAACTTTAGATTTTAACTATTAAATGTATTTAAAAATAAAATTTAAATAATGAATAATAATTTTTTGACTTAAAAATAAAGAAAATACACTAAAAACTTTTAAAGCAAATTAAGACTCAAACTTTTTAATAAGGATTCGTAAACATAAAGTTTGTATTTTTTTTGTATGAGTAATATATACCAATTATGTATGAACAAAGTTTTCAGAATCCACTTAGATAAATATACAATAAAATACCAAATGAGAGTGGAAATAATTTTGTATAAAATTTAGAATCATTACTAATATTTGAGTCAAAATGCTCAAAAAGTTATTTATATTCAACGTTGCTTTTTAATTTATGATAATACATAATTGTTTTAAACATACATATGTGTGTATGTTGGTAATTATCAAAATTTATAGGGAAATTTACAAATATAGCACATTTGACTGTTGATTTTGCAAATATATCACATTCCTTTTTTTGTTTTCTGTGTTAGCACTTTCATCCAAAAAAAAGACTACAATGCCCCTCTCTTCTAGGCACCCAATGGTCTAAGTGTGATTAGTAAGTATCTTACTGGGGAAGGAAAACACAATGACACAACATACGCTGATGTTTTCAAAGCTTACGATCAAATAAACGCAAGCTATTCGAACGAGGTTGTTGTGTCACTTACTTTGTTATTGCTATACACATCCATCCTTGGGGCACAAAAGAGAAACCATATCGAAGACAAGGTCGTCCATTTGGCTTGTAATTGAAGGAAGTTTGATGAAATGACGCGGGGTGAAGAATCTTTCCGGGCGACTATGAAGAGTGCTAGAAAAGCTATGATCAATGCCTTGAAGCAATTTAGGGATGTCGATAATAGAATGTACACTGTTGGTGGATTCCTAGTGGCTATAGGGGTAAGGATTTAAAAGGCATAGCATGTTTTATTTTAGTTTGTTCTCAAGTTGAAAGAGCTAATTCTTTTCATTTTATGTTTATGAACCGCAGGTGTTTGCATATGAGTTGATGCTGCATTATGACCAATTCTCCTTAACGTAAAAGGTCGAAACCTCTGGATGCAAGCCAAGGATGTTCAGGTGGAAAGGAGTCAAGACCCACCAATCTGTCCAAGAAAAAAATCAAGTCTCGTCCAAAAGGCTACTTAACGGGGAGGTATGAGTTGATAATTATAATGTGTTTTCCTCCTATGTTTGAGTTGTAAAATTTGTTATGTCATGACTTATCACATTCTGTATTGCAGAAAGTTAAAGTCACACCAACAACTTCAACTCCTAAAAAAGCTGCACAATTTTTGAGTTGAGAGGAAAAAGAAAAAAGAGAAGTCGCCAAGGATGTGGAGTTTGACGGAAATGAAGAAGAAGAAGACATGCATTCTTCCAAAGAGAAACCAGAAATCTCTCATAATGGCAGTGACGGGAAACAGGAGGCACAACAGCAGTTTGTGAGTCAGATGATCAAACGACAAGAAAGGTCGGGGGCTCGTATAGCTGAATTGGAAACTGTGGTTAAACAGCTGACCACAATCGTCGAAAGCCTAACACATATTGTCAAGCAGCTGATATCGTAGAAAAAAGAAAAAGATGGTGATGGGGATAATGCTTAGAATGATGAGTCAAATAGGAACCCTTCAACTGTGTTGGTTGTTGTTCATCGAAGCACCGATGAACACAAGACTCCGTCCATTCCTATCATAGTTGAATTTGATAGTCCTTCCTTAACCTCGATGAAAGAGAAAGGCGATCATAGCATTACTGAAAAGGACGCTCCAAGGGGTATCAACTTGGGGCCGATTTTTAGCATTGAATATCCCACTTCCCCCTTTCCTCCCCCCCCCTATTATTGGTTGCTTCACGTTTCAGTTTTTAGGATTTCCAACTAAGGCCCGAAGATATGAAAGACATGAGTAAGTGGTTGAAGCCTACGAAGCTGCAGTTCCTGTGGACCCCTATTTTTACCTTGATTACGATTTGTTCAAGAAACTTCTTATTGAAAATGAGTGCTTTCAAATGAGGTAATTACTTTTTTTTTTTTTCAATTAGGTTAGTCTTTGCAAATATTTTGGTCCTAATCTAATATTTCTGTACTTTTTCTGCATTTGAACCTATACACGTCCATGCTTTGGAAGAGGATTCTAATAATGGGCCGCAAAGATGTATCTATTATGGAGACATATTTCGATGTAAGTTTTATGGTCCTATTGCTCATTTTATTGCTGTATAGCATAGTTGCGTTGATAGATTGGTGTTTTTCTTGTGGTAACAAACTGGCATGAAGACATTATACACAGCCCAACAAGATCCAAAGCACGAAGATTTGGCTGTGAACCAATTTGTTGGTTCTGTGTCGTATAAATTGACTGTCGAATAGTGGACCACATTTTATTCCCAGCCCATATAGATGGCAATCACTAGATATTGGTGAGGATGGATATCCATCAACACACATTCCACGTGTATAACCCACTGGACTAAGAGTGTATAGGGCAAAAAATTAGAATATCTTGTATGAACTATGCCAAAAATACTCAAGACATGTGAATTTGCAAGTATGGACAGTTGGAAAGTCATGATTGAGAAGGGTTTGGTCCATCAAAAACCGGGGTTAGTAATTCCTACACTCGTACTATGTTTGTGGTAATTGGTTGTTTCATTTTTTTATGACTAACAACGCATGCACTTTGTTTATTTTAGAACTAGAGACTGTGGTATTTTTGTCTTGAAATGGGTTGAATTCATCATTCACGGGGTGCCACTGGAGACAATAAATCCAAACTCCGTAATGGATGTGCGGATGGAGCTGGCCGCTGCACTATTTATCCATGTAAGACAAAAGGACCAAAGAAAAGAAAAACCAAGCTAAAAAAAAACGTAAATGATTGTAAGTTTGTTATGTGTAGAAAAACCATAATTGTAAATATCAAAATTTTAAATATATGAACATTTGTATATAGGTTAGTTCCATTTACAATTAACCATGGTAAATACATTTAAACGTATACATGCGATCCATTTATATTTAGTAATTTCAACTATCAAATTCTACACACATTCAGCTGTGTAATGGCGCATTCAATTATTAACTGTATAGTTATGTAATTATGTAAGTATGAAAGATAGAATTACACATCTACTGATGCTTGACTAAAAACGAAGTCAGACTCGACCTCAAACTCGACCAACATCAACAACAAACTCGACCTATATAGGTCAAGTCTTAGGTTGATACTGAAGTCGAGCAGAGAAATAAGTACTTTACAATAACTTACGTAGTCAAGTTTAAGGTCAATCAAACGGTCGAGTGTAGTGATAAGATGTAGGGCAAGCATTTTTTTGGTTGAGTTAACGGTCAAGCATGAAGTCAAAGGGTAGATGGAGTATTATGTAGGTCAAGTTGTTAGTCGAGCTTCAGGTCGCGCACCAAACAGAAAAACAACTCAACGTAAGGCAACTCAACATAACGAGTGCTCTCCAAAATTCATTCATAATCACGAGTGCAAATCACACCAAAACAGCAAATGTTAAAATATATCCCGTATCATTACAAATGGATTAGGGAATTCCGAATGTGTATTTACAAAATACGCAAGCTATTCATTTTTTCTCCCTACAGACGAATAGATTAGAGCAAGTTTTACGGTTGTGTCCACTCCCTCCACAGCTACCACATTTCTTTGCAACTCTCTTCTCACCTGTAGAAGGGATTCTCTGTTTTTTGCGTTTACCACTCTTAGACCTTGGTTTAGGAGGAACTAGTTGAATAGATAGAATTTCTTCAAGCACAATCCAATCCTTAAATTCACCAACTGGAAGAATAGGCTCTACATAAGCGGATATGAGTACTTTAGTCAAATAAAATAGTGAGCATAAAGAGTAATTATCACTTTGCCGATGACGAGCTACAGCTAATGCATGAATACATAGGAGTTGATCCATATCAAATACTCAACATGTGCACGTTCTTTGAAGCAAATCAACTATACAAGTACGATTTGATATGTCTCGTACACACCACTGGTGTATATCAACAAGTTCAACGATATAAGATTGTGCATCTCGCATTCTAGAAGCAAGCTTATTTTCCATGTAGGGAGTTGTCTATGTTTTTAGTTCGCTAGCTGTTGTACGCCTTTCATAATACCAACGTTGTAGCGTGTTTCAAATGTATTCGACCAAACAATAAATTCGTAATTTCCGTGTATCTTTCAACAATGCGTTGAGACATTCTGCAATATTGGTGGTCATTATAGTGTACCATCTCCCTTCGGAATGTGCCCTTGACCACGTTCAATGCTGACCTCTATTAAATACTCTCTCACGCATGAATTTTATAGGGAAAGAATTCTCCACATCTCATTGAATTCAGCAAGAGTGTAAGCCTTTGTATACGGGGAGCACCTCTTTGTGTTTGAATGTTCCTGGCAAGTTGTTGCTCATATGATAAATACACAACCCGTGGAAGGCATTCGGGAAAACACTTGCGATACTTTTTGCAATACTTTTATGCCTGTTGAACACAAA
Source organism: Gynochthodes officinalis (assembly GCA_020080225.1). Taxonomy (NCBI): domain Eukaryota; kingdom Viridiplantae; phylum Streptophyta; class Magnoliopsida; order Gentianales; family Rubiaceae; genus Gynochthodes; species Gynochthodes officinalis. The sequence continues at coordinate 27,662,459 of CM034625.1, read as the reverse complement.
CACCAATTCATCAATATCAACACCTATTGCAGTATTCAACTTTTCCATAAACCACTCCCACAAGGCGTCATTTTCTGAATTCACCAAGCCTCAGCCGATGGGATACATTTGGTTGTTACTATCCATACAAATGGCAACAAGTAATGACCTAGGGTATTTTCCCTTCAAGAAGTAGACATCAACAACAAGAACTGGTTGCATACAGATGCGAAAACCACGTTGCGATGCTTCCAATGAGAAAAAATCATATTTGAAACTTTCATCTTCTTCCATCTTGAGATCAGTAAATGTACTCAGATTGCATGCCCTCAACATGTGCAAATAAGCTTGTAGTATTCTTTATGAATCTTCAAATCCACCTCTCATTTTGTCTGGCGCAGATTCCCTTGATCGCCAAGTTTTGTGGTATGGTATGTTCACACCCAACTCTTGATGAATATTTGCCACGATTTCGCCGGGTTTATACGGTCAACAAATTTCCTGGTACTTACATTTGATCCATGAACCAATTCAAAAACATCATTTACCGCAAAATCGACGATGGTGGCTAATCTATCAGAAGAAATCCCATTATTCGCATGCAATGACCTTGTCAATGTTTGGCACTGGGCGATTCCTCGTTCATATGTTTGAATTGGATTGAAAGGCACATTAGTCTCCGGTTGCTCGGCAGCAGTATTTACATTGTCAACGGGAACACCATCATCAATCCTAGCTCCATGATCATCAACTTCCTCCCTAAAATTTTTTTTGACCTTATTGTTTGAAGAAAGAGTATCATTACTCCATAATGGACTGTCGCCACCCAATCGCTTTATTGGTAAATTGCTAGCACCATCTTTAGCACGTGATGCTTCGGTTCCAGGTCGAAGGGTAACACATATTGGAATCCTAGCATCTTCAGACCGTCTAATAATCTCATTAAAAAAGCACTTGACATGGTAATCAGTCTTAATGGGGAGAGTGGAGATTTGTCACAAGTATTTGGATAGATATTGGATGACCATTGTGTCTTCAATCTCCATATCTAATTTCATAACATAAATGATGAGATTCAGTAGTTCCTTGAAGCTTGTGTCTTCTTTCAACAAAAGAGTTTCGATCCTTTTGTAATTAATGAAACTTCGTTCATTTGTACTGGGATCAACGTTCCATTCTCCCCCAATAAAAAACATGTACAGACTATGTAATGCCACGTGACATTCTTACATTGAAAACCAAAACAATCAATAAACAATGATTTTATATCAAACATAAGAACCATAAAACAAATTAGGCCATAAACAAGTAATAGGATCATGCTAGGGCTGTAAATAATTGACAAATGCATTCAAGCCTCAATTCTCGACCCTTTGGTCGACCTTAAACTTGACCTATCCTACTGCTCAACTCTTTACTCAACCTAACCTATTACTCGACTAGATACTCGACCGTCCATATTACTCGACCTATCATCTATCATAGTATTCGATCTAGAGATCGACCAAATACTCGACCGTCTCGATTGCTCAACCTAAAACTAGACCTAATACTTGACCTAACTACGTGTGCGACCTAGTGCTCGACTTAGTGCTGGACCACTTCCTCTGGAACGATTCATAAACCCAATTGAAAAAGATAATAAACCAAACTAACCTGTAATATAATTTGATTTCAAATGTGATGGTCGCGATCTTCCTGCTTGCAAATGAAAAGCCAATGGAATGTGTGAACAATGGTGTGTGAGAACAAATTATGGTCAATCGGTGATGGTCTGATGGTGCATGACAACAGAAATGATAGACTCTGCGTGATAGGGCTATAAAACCTTGAAGTAAAAAGTAATAAAGAACTGAGAAAAACACTTTGAAGTATAAAGTAGTAAAGAACAGAAGTGAAAAGTAGTAGGGCTCTAAAACTTTGAATTGAAGAGTAGTAAATAGCAGAAGTTACAGACTCTGCATTCTATAATAGAAGAGAGGGGCATTGTAGTCTTTTTTGGATGAAAGTGCTATAACAGAAAACAAAAAAATGAAAGTGATATATTTGCAATGTCAATAGTCAAATGTGCTATATTTGTAAACTTTCCAAATTTATAAGATAATATAAATTTAAAAAAACCATGCATGATGAAAAATATATATATTTGATTAATTTTACATTTTAATCATTTAATGCATTTGAAAGTAAAATTTAATAATTAATAATAATTTTATATTAAATAAAATATATAAAAAGTCTTTAAATCAAATTAAACTCATAAAAGTATTTAAAAATAGTTTTAAAATTTTACAAAATTACACTTGTACAATAAAAAGAACTTGGAACCTACTCGAAAACTGATGACAAAATTTAGCACTTACTCTCCCTTTTATAATAACTAGTTTCGAAGACCTTGCACAAGGTGCAAAGAAGTGCCCAAATTTTTTTTCATATTCAAATGACTATTAGTTTTAAAATTTTTATAGAAAATTTGATGTGTATTTTTTTTAAATATGTAATTTGTATTTATTTTAATATTTTAATATTATTTTCTAAACTATATAAATATTTTGCTAAATTAATTTAAAAGTAGAATAAATCTTAAAATAATATTAATTATTGAAATAATGAGTTTTTATCATAAAAATTATATTAAAAGAAAATTATAGATAACTAACACTAGTATAGATAATGAGCACTATTAAAAAATAGCAATTTTTATTCAAATAGTTAAGTTCAATGTGATAGTTTCAAAAAGTTTAACAATTTGACTGTATGTGTTATTATATTTGTATATGTTTAAATTCATTTTGATAGTACACTTTTTATTACTTATTATAATTTATCAATAGAAGTATATATCATTGCCACTCATTTACCCCTAACCAAACTCTTTAAACTTTTTTTTAAAAATATTTATGTGTGTATGTTTCAAATGTTTTCATAGTATTTTTTAACTATGTAATTTTACTTTCTAACCACATAATCTTGAAAAAATAATTTTAAATTTTAATAAATTATATAACAATTTTTGCAATTAAAATATTATTTTTTATTTCTAAAAATATACTAAGTTGTGACTCTTAAGTGTAAGATCATTATTACAGAAAAAAAAATCACTTTCACGTAAATAATTAAGTTTATTATAATAGTTTTATGTATTTTAATAATGAAATAATATCAAATACTCCCCTTGAGGTTTGATAAAATAACAAATCGGACGCGGAGGTTTGAAAACTAACAAATCTCCCTTCACTGAAAAGAAAATTAACAAATAATCCCTGATTATAAGTCAATTAACGTAATAGTAAAAATATATATATATGTAGACTAATATACCCTTACAATTGAAATGGCAGACTAATATGCCTTTTCTTTCTTTTTGTCATTCGATTACAAAATCTCCCACCCCCATAACCCAGAACTCATCCATCCTAGTATCTTCCAAACTAAAAGCTTCGCATTTCCAGAAACCATAGAAAACCCAAGAAAAGCTAACCAAAAACTGCAAGAAATTCAGAAAACCATGAAGAGCAGCTTCGGTTCGGACATAGCTTCACTGATGACCCGATTCTAGACCCGATTGGTGCAGCAAATTTCGTTGGTTTAATCTGCTTCTTGGCGTTGAAAATCAATCTCTGTATACTGGGTTAAGTTATTAGAAAACCGATTGCCTTCATCAAGCTCTCAGTCACCAAAAATTTGAAGCTTTTTCCCAAAAATTTGGTCTATCGGGTTTTTCTAAAAAATGCTTCTCTCTTCAGATTTCTGTTATTCTAACCACTGCTCTATGATTCCACAACCTTCATTTTGCTCTTGAATTCGTGGGCTTGCTATTGTTCTTGTTACCAAATTTATTTGGAATTTTCTAGAATTTTTTCTGAATTTTACAAATTATTTTCTGGAATTTTTCTGTTTTACTGCCACATCGGATTCTTCATGAAATTCTTGATCTCCAGCTTCTAAATTTCATGGGTAAGAAGAAGAGGCTTTCTCCATCCAAGGAGAAGGTGAAAAAGACTCTTCGGAACAAGCATGTTGATGACAATTTGCATTCTCCGCCAACAAAAACCGATACGCTGCTTCGGGAATTAATATCTTCTGCCGTTCAGCCTGGTGTAATGTTCAAAGGATGTTGTTACTCAACCGACAGCTGCTTTTGATTTTGATTCTGATTCTGATTTTGATATTGAATCCTCCAGTGAGGACGATGGAATGCGTGCTACTCACAGTTGGGTTGATGAAGATCGAAACTGTAGTCAGGTATTGACTTCTGATTCTGCTCCAATTGCTGGATTATTGATTAAGAATGTTGTTGGGAATGCGTGCTACTCACAGTCTTGTTGATGAAGACCGAAACTGTACTCAGGTATTAACTTCTAATTCTGCTCCAATTGCTGGATTATTGATTAAGAATGTTGTTGGTGCCCCTTGCTGCTGTTTCTAACAGGGAGTGTTCAATTAGGGACGAATTGGTTATTGAAAAATCTAGCCCTAAAAATGCCCACAATGTGCTTGTGGAAATACCTAAGAGTCTTGATCAAGCTTCTAGCTTACCGGTCACACTTGGTGATGATGACTCGTTCTCTGATCAAAGTCAACCCCAAAGGATACTGCTGCCCCATCCAAGCTTGGTCCAGTCAACAAGAAGAACATTTAATCTCAGATTTGCAGAGGACTTTTTTGTATTTTCCACTATTTTGATAAATTAATTAGTCAAACTATAAGTCAAGGGGGGAATTTGTTATTTTTCAAATTTCAGGGTCCGATTTGTTATTTTATCAAACTTCGAATGGGGTATTTGATATTATCCCTTTAATAATCAAGTATTCATATTATGTATTAGGCTTAGGCTAGCATCTCATGCCTAAAATATTTTTAATAATGCATCTTTAATATTAAATTGATCAAAATAAAAATATCTTACTATCAATGTCATTTTGAAATAAAAATTACATTGGTTGAAGATTTATATATATAATTTAATTTAACTTTTAACATAATTTTTATTATTTTTATTTGTATGTAAATAACTCTAGTATAAAATCTTTGTCAATATAGAACAGATGAATTTCTTTTTGCTTTAGAAAAAACCAATAAGATATATTGTTAAAAGTTGACCAAAATACTATGTGTGTTTAAAATTGGTTGATATGTCTATCTTTAAATATTAGTAGAAGTTTATATAATTAGTTATTTAATTAAGACTCATATATTGAAATTGAAACACACACATTTACATAATATCACATTTTCGAACAGTGTTTCTTTTTTTATGATTATTGTTTTTCTCACCTAGTGAAATAAAAGTTTAGTTGTTAGTGTTGTTGTTGATGATGATGATGATTTATTGTTTATTATGCAAACTAATTTTTATAAATAATGATTAATATAAATAATAAAAATAGTTGAAGCTAGTATAGAATATTAAAATAATGATATGTAAATGTAGAATTTTTTTGTGGGTAAATATATCAATTATGTATGATTATAGTATTCATAATTTACGTTGATAATTATAAAATTTAAAGTAATAAATTGAGATAGTGTTGAAGTTAGTACTAACATTTTGGGTCAAAAAAGCTTTTACACTTTACCTTAGTGTAACCTTCAATATACAAAAAATCTATGACAAAAAAAATCTTTCTTTTATAATGATAGATATAGAGAGAGAGAGAAAAAAATATTTTATACATCCACCATATCCTTATTTTTAGTACTCCAAATAAATTACATAATTTTTTCCCTATATAAATATATTGTCCCTCCTAAATTATAAACTGCCTCTTTTCTCTTCGTCCCCCTCCCCCCAACCCCATTCAAAAAAAAAAAAAAAATTTGTCTTGACTGCAATATGTTATGTGATGAAATGAATGCATAGAATATTTTCTCAAAAGAAAGAGACACACACAATAATATACTAAATGAAATATATGAGCAGATATATGGAAATATGAGGGAACAAAAATTGAAAGATAAAAGAATTCTAAGTTATGTATAAAGAATAAAAGAACAATAGAAGAACATTCAACCAATGATCTCATAAATTCAAATCAACAAGGAGATGAAGAACTCTAAAACTAAAATTTACTTTAATCTTAAAAAGAAATATTCAATCCAAATATCCAAAACCCATAAAAAAAATTTCAATAACTGAAAAGAAAAGAGTCAATAAATCGAAACTTTACAGGATGATACGTACATTTTGATTAAAAAAATGTTACAAAGATTAAATATTTAAAAAGGGACTTTTAGTGCTTTGAAAGTTAAAAGTAGATAGACTATGGTAAGACCTGAAAATTTTTTTAAAAAATTGAAATTTACTAGTAGTATTTTACTTTTACAAGTCCTATGACACGTTATTTAATAATAATAGTGAACCAATTTGGCTTTGTAGCTTAATGACCTATTTCCTTTAAAACTAAAAAATAATAAAAAGGGCTTAGGAACGTAAAAGGTTTTGAAATTTACTAGTAGTATTTTACTTTTACAAGTGTTAGGACTCGTTATCTTAAAAATAACAGTGAACCAATCTGGCTTTGTAGCTTAATGACCTATTTCCTTTAAAAAGGTAAAAAAAATAATAAAAAGAGCTTAGGGACATATTAGCTGTTCATTTTTGCATATTATAACGTGTGGACATATATATGTTAAAAATTTTAAAATAATATATTAGAATAGTTGGGTTTGGATGGGGGATATTGTGGGGCATGTGCCCTCATTCTAAATCCGCTGGTGACGATAAATTGTTTTTTATCTTTTGAAATATTTAAATTACAAAAAATTTCATTATAATAATTTCCTTGCGTAAATCAACACTTTTAATAATACAAATATGTACTCAAGCACAAAAACGGGAAGAATTGAGAAATGGGAACGAGAAAGTGGGAATTCAATCGGGGAAGAATTTGGAAATGGAAAAGAGAAAGTGGAATTTTTTTTTCTTTTCTTTTTAATTTAAAATGATAGTTGTATTGATATTTCCAAAAGAACCCACATAAATAATAATACCAAATAGTAATTATCGACTAAGCACTCTTAACGAGTTTTAGACAAAGAATAAGCTAAATCTAACAAGTTACTTAACATATAAAATCTAAAAATACTTTTTATATAGTTTTTTTTTGTCCAAAATAATGAACTGTATTAACTTTATAGAAGTTAATGAGTACATGGAAGGCCCCAAAGAGGACTATTTTTAGCACCAAAATCGGGTAGGACTAACTAATATTATGTCACACACTAAACCTACTATGACCACCACTAGCCAGAGGAAATTTTGGCATCATCTCCTCTAAAAACTAAACAAACCTAGTTCTGAAGCAACAAAACCTAGCCCAAAGCTAAATGAAACCCAAGATATATATACCAACAAGATTACCTATGTACAACAACAACTAACCCAAACAATCAACAAACACCAAAAGTAAAATGAACATAAGCAAAAAATTCAGCTAGCAATACCCACTACAACATCACCCCAGCTGAATTAGCTTGTCGAAACTCCAAACATTCTTGCTACGCCAACCCAAGCACAAGCTGCTCCGTCATCCATTCTCTCTGGAACACCCATAAGTTTTGCCTTTTCCATACATGCCAAAGAATGTGCACTATAAATTGAGCTTTCTCCGCCCAGAAAGGTACTCGCTGATTAACACAAATATCTTGCCACCACTCCAAAAATTGTCCCCCAAAAAGAGGTAAATGAGGCCACCCCAAAGAACTAAGACTCTATATTTGCCTCACACACCTGCAAGATAAGAAGGCTTGTTCCGCTGTTTCAATCTCCTCTCGACACATAAGACAGGTGGAATCCACCAGAATTCAACGCTGATGTAATTGTGCATTGATTGGCAAAATATCACTACAACAACGCCACATGAAGATCTTCAATGTTGGGCTCACATTCAGCCTCCAAGTGGACCTTCACATTTTGTGCCTATACCCACGAGATAAACTACTCTCAGCCTGCTGCCCAAGAAGGAGCTTGGTATTTTGCAGCTGCATACAAGCCGAGTTGACGGTATACTCTTCATCCCTACTAAATTACTAAGTCAATTTATCCTGGCTGCCTTCAGGATCCAAAGGTAACTGCAATATTATCTCCGCATCTTGTTGCAAAAAAATGGAGGAAACCAAGCTGGAGTTCCATTCTCGCCCATTTTCCGTGAGAAGCTCACTAACCCAAGTAATAGAAGGTTGAGCTTGCTGACAACCATGCACTAGAAAATCTTGCCTTCCTGGAATCCACGGGGACTCCCACACTCGAATAGACTTACCATCTCCCACTCGATATCTTGCCCCTATCTGAAGCACATGCTTCGCTGCCATCTAACCTTTCCACAACCAAGAAGCATTAGGTTTACATTGCTCCTGCCAAACATCACCATTGGGAAAGTACTTCGCTTTCATAACTCTACTCATCAACAATTCCGATTTAGTAAGCACTCGCCAAAGCTGCTTAGTCAACAACGCATCATTGAATTATCGTATATCTTGGAACCTCATTCTCCCTTTCACTTTTCAACTTACTGACTTCTAGCCATGCTGTCCAATGAATTTTCCCCCGGCCATCAGCATGCATTCCCCACCAAAAGTTAGCCGACGACCGACAAATCTCTTTACACAATCCCACCGGGAGCTTAAAACAACCCATAACATGAATAGGCAAAGCACTTACCACAGCTTTAATCAGGACCTCCTTACCCGCCTGGCTAAGAAAACAATTCTTCTAACTCTGAATCCTTTGCCGAACTTTCTCAATCACAAAATTAAAGACCTCCTTCTTAGATCTTCCAATTCGCATTGGTAGGCCCAAATATCGAGCATTATGTTGCTCCTTCACCCCCTGCAACACCTGACATAGTTGACTTCTACACACCCTGGAGACATTAGCACCAAAGAAGATGGAGGACTTGGCCATGTTAACAAGTTGACTTGAACTGCTTCTAGAGATGTCCAAAAGATCTTGCAAATGCTGAGCTTGGCCCAGATCAGCCTCACAAAATACCAGTGAGTCATCCGCAAAAAACAAATGTGTAATGATTGGACCATTGCGACAAGCCTAATTCCATGGAAAGGCTGGACAAAACCACATTGCTCTCAATTAATATTAACCAATAGAGAAGCCGTGCCAATACACTGCCTAATCCAACCTATGAAACCCCATTTTCCTCATCACCTTCTCCAAAAAACACCACTCAACCCGGTCATAGGCCTTAGCCATATCAAGTTTTAACGCCATAAACCCTTTCTTCCCTTTTCTCATTGAATTCATAGAATGCAAGCACTCATGTGCAATAATAACATTATCAAGAATTTGTCTACCCAGAATAAAGGCAAATTGCTCTGAGCTAATACACCTAGGAAGACAGGCTTTGAGACGATCCGTCAAAATTTTAAATATAATTTTATAGACCACATTACATAAGTTAATTGGTCTGTATTAAGATATAGAGATTGGAACTTCCACCTTTGGAATCAAAGTGAGCAAAGTATGATTAAGCTTGCGAAATATACGCTTATATCAAAAGAAATCCCCCACAGCATTGCAAATATCCAGCCCAATCACAGGCCAATAAGTTTGAAAGAAAAGAGGCATCATACCATCCGGGCCAGGAGCTGAATTTGGATTCATCTGAAAAAGAGCTTGCCGAATTTCCTCATCCAGCACAGGCCTTATCAAACCATCATTCATCAGCCTGGTGGCAGACTTCGGCAAACCCTCAACCAAAGTTGGAGAATGTATTGGATGACTCGAAGCATAGAGTATCTCATAAAACCCCAAAATCTCCTGCTCTACCTCCTCCTTCGTCTGACATTCCCGACCCATAGCTGTGGTTAAGCGCTCAATACAATTCATCTTCCTCCGTTGCATATGGATGCATGAAAATATTTAGAATTCCTATCCCTCTCCTTCAACCAATGATTTCTTGATTTTTGTCTCCAATAGGCTTCTTCCTCCTTATAAGCTTGATACAACTGTCTCCTAAGGTCATACCATTGCTGCCAATCCCTAGACCCACCCTGAAGACTCATGGCCACCATTTGTTGTTTAAGATCCTGAAGCCGTCGGGCAGAGTGAATACCATGATTCCTATTCCACTGCTGCAACTCAACCCTGCATTGCCCAATTTTATCGCTCACAATAGATTACTTACTTCCCCTCTGTACCTTCTGCCATGCTTGAGACACCCGCTCAAACATACCACCCTTGCTGACCTATCTTTGATAAAAAATAAAACGTCTCCTACGATGCTGCTGATGTGGATCAGTATTCAACAAAAGGAAAGAATGATCAGACATTTGCTTCTCACAGTGATACACTTTGGTAAGAGGAAAATGAAGCCTCCACCAAGGTGAACAAAAGAACCAATCCAACCTCTCATCAACAAAACCCTCCCTTACACGATTATTAGACCATGTGAACCGCTTTCCCACAAACCCTAGATCCATCATTCTCATTTCCGTAATGAAGCTATTAAATGTGTTACAACTAGACACCGACCTTAGCCTCCTCCCACATTTCTTCTCCGGCAGTGCAATATCATTAAAATCGCCTTCTAGAAGCCACCGTTGCCCCCATTGTTGTCTTTCATTCATGAGAAACTGCCATTGTTGCGCCCTTACCAAACTATCTGTACTAGCATACACAAAAATAGCCCACCGCATCTCTAACAATTAGAATCATAAAACGGTTATTCTATCAATTATATATTGTACTTTCAAAAAACCTTCTTACGTTGAATTGGCTATCTCACGCTCCTTAGCCTCTTGAAATTCCCTCCATTCAAAAAAAGCCAGATCCACATTTACTTTCTCCTCCCTCAATTCCTTTAAAAAAATCTAGAGATTCCTAGACGTCCAAATTATCCACAAGATAAATACTACAAGTTGTATTTTATCCTGCCAGTTGCACCCCTTTATTCCCTATACACATCTGAAACCACTAATTCTGAAATGACTTCTCTTGCGAATCAACATCTTCCTATTGTACTGAGGCAATTTTCCAAACTATTTCCACATGCCTACAATAAAGTAAAACATGTGACAAAGTTTCATAATACTCCCCACACATTTTGCACATAGGATCATTTTCCATGCCTCTCTTAATAAGCTAGTCTTTGGTCGGTAAAATACTATTCCAACATTTTCAAATAAAATGCTTGATTTTCCCTTTAATTCTCAGTCTTCATGTTTTTCTCCAAATGCGTCTTTGTACACCCCTTAAATTGTTGCTCTCTGCTTTATTTAGATTCCCCATCTTCTCTCTTAGTATCACCTAGTAAGCTGATTTGACCGTGTAGCTTCCATCCTGATTTGGTTGCCAAATAAGCTTATCTCTGCCCCCTCGTTGATCTATTGGGATGGAACAAATTAACTCAGCTTCATATACGTTAAACACTTCCCTAATCAGTTGCTTATTCCAAGCCGTCATCTCTTGATTCATGAGTTGACTCACCCACATAACCTGATTCAAGTAAAATGGTTCTTATACCATTTCCCTTCCTTTAATACCTAAAATCCAAAGGTGATCCCAGATTCTTATAGATTTGCTGTCTCCCACTTGAAATTTTGCCCCACAGAGAAGGACATACCGGGCATTGAGCCAGTTCTTCCACAACCAAGATGAATTTTTTTTAGGAGCTCTCAATAACCCCTCTTTCGAGAAATACTTAACCTTCATCACCTTACCCACTAGTAGGTTGGGTTGTGTAACCAGTCTCCACAACTGCTTAACTATCAAAGCATCATTAAACAGTTGGATATCCTTAAAACCAAGCCCTCCCTCCTCCTTGGAAATGGCTAAATCCTTCCACGCTTTCTAATGAATTTTTGGCTTTCCTTCCGAATTATCTTCCCACCAAAAAGCCGATGTGTTTCTGACCAGGTCTTGACAGATGTTGCTAGGGAGTTTGAAACAACTCATGACATCTGTTAGAAGAGCATCTATTGAAGCTTTAATGAGAACCTCTTTGCCTGCTCAGTTGAGAAATCGATTATTCCACCATTTGATTCGCTTTTGCACAGTCTTCACAACATAGCCAAAAACCTTCCTTTTAGACCTTCCTATATGCATAGGGAGACCTAAATATTTAGCATTCTTCTTTCCCTTGATCTCATCAAGTACTTCGTAAATTGCATCTTTATACTCTTTAGACATGTTGCGGCTGAAGAAAATTGAGGACTTTTCCAAGTTGACCAATTGTCCCGACATTCTGCAATACTCATCCAGTAGAACCTTAATAATTTTAGCTTGCTCTACATCTGCTTCACAAAACAAGATAGAGTCATCCGCAAATAGCATGTGAGTAATTAATGATCCATTTCTACACACTCTCAAACCCTGATATGTCCTATGCACTCTCACTTGTTTAATCATATTCGAAAGAGCTTCCGAAATAATTAAGAACAAATAAGGCAAAATAGGATCCCACTGCTTAATGCCCTATGTAGGTTCTATAAATCCACAATGTTCCCCATTGAGATTAAATGAGTAAGTAGAAGAAATAATGAACTGTCTAATCATTTCTATAAAAATATAAGAAAACCCCATCTTTCTAAGAACTGAACACAAAAACTCTCATTCTAGCCTGTCATAAGCCTTAGCCATATCAAGTTTAAGTGCCATATACCCTTTATGCCCTTTTGTCTTTGAATATATACATTCATGAGCAACAACCACATTATCTAAGATTTGTTTTCCTGTGATAAAAGCTGCTTGGTTTTGACTAATACATGATGAGAGACACGGTTTTAATCTATTAGCTAGCACTTTAACTATTATTTTATACACAATATTGCACAAATTAATAGGCCTATATTCTTTAATGGAATTCAGGTTCCTAACCTTCGGAATAAGAGTTATCAAAGTGTGATTCATTTGCTTGAACATTTTCTTAAAAGAAAAAAAAATCTTTAACAACATTGCAAATATCTACTCTAACTATATCCCAATAAGACTGAAAGAAAAGATGAGACATACCATCAGGGCCAAGAGTTTCATTAGGACACATTTGAAATAGAGCATGCTTGATTTCCTTGCCTTTTACTGGCCTTGTCAGTCTTTGATTCATGGTTTGGGTAATGGACAACAGGATACCTTGAAGACCTTCTTGCAAAATAGGCAGATTTGACGTGGTGAACAACTCTTTGTAGAAACCAAGAATTTATTCCTTAACCTCCTCTTGACTTTCACATCTCCTACCATCTCCTTTAATCAGTCCCTCAATTGTATTATGCCTCCTTTGACTTATTGTGCTTGCATAGAAGAACTTAGTATTGTTATCACCTTCTTGAAGCCATTGGATTCTTGACTTCTATCTCCAATATTATTCCTCTTCCTAATATGCTCGATTCAATTCACTCTTCAATAATCTCTATTCTTGCTAATTTCTCCCCCCTCCTTGATGTTACATCAATTCCATCCTTCTTTTGATCTTCACAATTTGCTTAGCCAAATTAAATTCTGTCCTTTGGCTCCATTGTAAAAGAGCCATTCAATATTGTTTAATCTGCGAACAAATTTGATACAATGAAGTGCCCAATTGAGATGTATCCAAAGCTTCCTTAATGATCACCTTAGCCTCATCCTTTTTAACCCATCTTTGATTAAAAAAAAAAAAAAAAAGAACCTCTTTCTCCTTTGTTGCCATTTGGGATTTGTATCCATAAGTAACTTTGAGTGATCTGATGCTTGACACTCAATATGGGATACTTTTAATCTTGAATTTTCCACTATCCATTTAGGCGCCCCAAAAAACCTATTCAATCTTTCCTCCGCAAATCCTTCTCCCTCTTCATTATTGGCCCAAGTAAATTTCCTCCCCACAAATCCCAGGTTTCCATATTCCGAAAAAAAACTCCTAAAGGTAACAAAACTACCCTCTAATCTAACTCTACCTCCCATTTTTTCCTCTTTAAGGACTAAATCATTAAAATCTCCTCCCATAAACCACCTATCTCCCCAATTATATTTTTGCCTCTCCAAATACCTCCATTGTTCTTCTCTAACCCTTATATCAGTGCTAGCATATAAAAGAATTACCCAAAAATTACAGTCCTCCCCAACCAATCTACATTCTAATTGAAAAGAAAAGCTAATGGAAATAACCTTGACAACTGTGATTTTTTCTTACCAATGCACCAACAATCCTCCTTGCACCTCATTTGGTTCCACAACTTTCCATCAATCTTGAAACTGCAATCTTCTACAAACGGATGCCACATACTTTCTATTCTGCTTGACCTCTGAAAGAAATACTATATCAGAACAGTGGGATTTTAACAACTCCCTCACTTGAAAACTGTAGAAGGTCCGCCCAAACCTCTACAATTCCACACACGTCTTCATAAATCCATTTGGGCCTAGTCTAAGCTAGATGCCCCCACCTTAATCACACTTGAATCGTATATCAATTCATTTCTCATTTTTTTTTATTTCTTGACTCCACTTCCACTTCCCCACCCAAAGCTTTTTCTTGTTCCTCCCATCTTCTTTTTCTGCTTCCAATTGAATTATCCTCTATTTTTTGCGTCAATATTTGAGCCCTATTTTATTTTTTATCCCCCAATCTCACCCATGTATTTTTTTTGTCTTTGCATTCTCCTAATTAATTAACTTGATATCCTTTATCTCATTGAACTCACTCACCTTCAGCTTATTACCCTTTCCCTCATAAGATATTGGAACATTAACCTATACCAATGCCATCGAATCAGCCTCTCCCCCATAAATCCCCGAAAAATGAACATTTTTCTTTGCCTCCTTTTCGGTCACCCTTTGTTCCACCTTCTCAATCATTTTTTCCTCCTTCATATTTTTTTTCCTCCAATTGCTTCTGTTGCTTACATTCTGAAGTTTCAACAACAAGGACCTTGCCTTGCTCAAATGAATTCAACACTCTTATTTGTACTGGCTTTACAAGAAGGGGTTTACAATAAATAGTTTGCTCACTCAGATTCAGTACACTCTTGATAACAGGGGTAGATTCAAACATGGCCATATCATGGATTCCTCCATTCTGAATTTTCTGCTTGACTCCATCGGGTTCCCCACCGCATGCAGCTCTTGGATCATAAAAATGTAGCCTTTTTCCTTCATCTAATTTTACTTTCTCCTACCTTGAAAACAGACTTCCAGAATCGGGACAGCTTGCTGGAGCCACTTCCACATTACATCTATCCCTGTTCTTCAACCATAAATCCGAACCGCTAACTTGAAACAAAGGTGGCCTCTTCTCATTTTTGGACCTATCCTCCTCACACCCCCCTCCCCCCTTCCTTTTTTTTTTCAGTCTCCCTCACCCTATTTTCTGAAGCATTCCGCCCTTCCTCACTTGACTTTACTCTCCCTAAATCTCTTCTCTACCCCCCCCCTCCTCCCCCCGGTTCCTCTTTATTCCTAATCCTTCTTGTAAATTGTGTTTTTATCCCAGCTGCCCTTAACCAGTCCCCGAACTGGCATTTCTTTAAGTTGTGTTGGCAACTATCTTCTCTTCTCAAGGAGCACGCATGCTCTAAATGACCAACCCTCCCATAGTATCTGCAAAACAATGCTAGGTTCTCATACTTGAATGTAATCCAACATGTTTGTCTCAGAAGTTTTAGCACAGCTCCACGCAGCAGTGGCTTGCTAAGATCCACCTTAGCCAAAAGCGGTATGTGTCTCCCATTCTTACTTCCCAAATCAAACACCCACACATCCATTACTTGCTTAAAGAGGCTGCCAATTTTGATACCTGTTTCCCTGGTAACCCATTGGAAAGGCAAATCCTAGACTTGAATCACGTATCAACCAACTGAAAATTAACTGGACTAAGCTTCAGCTACTCGGACCACTCCCTTAGGACAATATATTGGTTATCAAAAATCCAGCCTTTGCCATAGAGAACTCTGAATTTATCCTTTGTATTCTTGACGAAAAACTGGAAGCAGTTCTCCCATAGTTCTCTCATCACAAATGGCAGCCATATTCCTTCTAGCGTCTACTTCAATCTCGTGAAGTTCACTTTTTTGTCTTCAAAGATGTGGCCAACCAGACTTCTAGCCCCTTCCTTTGCATTGGTTCGGACCCCCTTCTCCCCCACACTCACTCCTTCTCCTTTTTCTTTGGATAAGTAGATTATTTGAAGCAACCCCATAACCTCTAGTGCACTAGAAGTACCACCGTTTTCCATTACCAAAATCATTAAATCAAAAACCAATTTAGTCTGCAAAAGAAAATGAAGAGCACAACAGAAACGTGTGGACAGAAGCTCAAGTCAAGAGCTTACACACTTACAATAATCCAGAAAAAAAAAAGAATATAACTTTCGGACACCAACTTAAGCAGTTAAAGAAGCACAAAAAAAAGTGCAGAAAATGCAAGCAAAATAGACACAAATCCTGCAATTAGAGGCCACAAGAGATTCAGATGAAAAGGATAAACAGAAACAAGGAAGAATCGGCTGAGGGTGAAGAAAAATTGACTTCCTTCAGTTTGAAGGATATTCTTGGAAGGCAGAAAAAACAAATTCCTACTTCTAGCAATTTTACCTCCATACTTTTTACTTTACCATACCTATTTACTAATATTACTACCCAAAAAAGGACAACCCTACTATTAAAGGTACACTTAACACCTATATAGAACACAACACTCCTTTAAGAGACTTTTCCCCTCTAGTTGTGTGTGAAAAAACAACACAACTCCATCTATATTAGAGAAAGTGGAATTCAATCTCTTGTCATTTGGATGTTAGACATTGATGGCTTTCAAATTGACACTTAACTTTTTACACTAAAATACCGTTGAATACCCTCAAGAACATAAATTATTAAGTAATACCATTGTGAGTATGCCCTGGGTCATTTTTTAAGAGGAATAGTTTAGAGGCGTGTTTTAAATGCTTAGCAATTCATGTTGATCCCTCATGCATCCCATTAATTTGTAAACTAATGATATTTAAATGCTTAACAATTCATGTTGATCCATCATGCTTCCCATTAATGTGTACTCACTCAATCTCTTTAATACAAACGCTATCATGCACAAGTACTTATTACAACCTTCATGCCTATTGTATATCTAAGCATACAAAAAGGTGGGAATACTTTCAACTTGTTTCTAAGTTAATACATCACATGTAATTATTTCATTTTTAAGCATCCTTAAATTAGAAATAACCAAATTTTCTCAATGCCTTGGAAACCACTCACATTAAAAGTTGATTCTAATTACTGGCATTTTGGTTCTTTTTCCTAACATCAAATAGTTTACGATAGGTTTTTTTACATTAGATCAAATATTTGTAATTATAGTCATATGCAAAGAGATTCATATAACATTAAAAAGGCTCAATTTTTTCTTCATCTCTTACTCATAGGCATTTTGAAACAAATGTGTACCGTTCATTAACAATGGGTTCAATTATGTACCTACAATCCCTTCACAAAGAGAGGTATTTATTATCATCACGCTCATAGATATCTATAATTAATTATTTTTTGAACTATTATTAATTCATATTTCCCTCAAAGGGGCTCAGTTACTGATGATCCATCCTAGATAATACTTATACATTACCCAGCTCAAACTCATGCATAAAAACATTAGACAAATTCATAATCACACACGAGTACCTCTATATGATATAAAAAATTCAAAGTCATAATAATTGACCCACAAAGTGAGGAGGAAATTGGCATATCTATCTCACATTTCGGGTGTTTTACCTCAATATTATATTTTTCAATAAATATTGGTAACTTTTTTTAAAAAATCAAAATATTAAAATTAATATTTAATATATTAATTTTAAATTCGATATTGTAAATATTGACTTGACTTCAATTTATATATTAAAAAAAGGGTAAAAACATTAGAAACTACTAAACTTTTGAAATCGTATACTTTTGGCCACTTATCTAACAAAATTATGCGAATAACCATTTAACTCGTAAATTTGGCAACCCATGACTATTTCGTTACTTTAAACCATTAAAAGCCAAAAGACAGTGCTTCCAAGTATTTTTTTTACAAGGGCAAAATGATCAATTTTCTCTCACCTTCAAATATAAACTTCTTCAATCAATTTTATATTAAAATATTTTAATATAAAATAGTGTATTAAATTATTTTTAAAAAGTGTTGTACTCATTATTCCAAAAAAATAGAATTCATTAAAACACTTACCCATAATTCAAAATGTAAAACTAATCATTTTACCCCTATCCGTTTAGCTTTTAATGAATGAAAGTAACGGAATGGTGACGAGTTGCCAAATTTATGAGTTGAATGGCTTTTCATATAATTTTGTTAGATGAGTTGTCAAAAATATACAATTTCAAAAGTTTAGTGGTCTCGAATGTCTTTTACCTTAAAAAAAAAATCTATCCCTTTTCTTTGCCCGTCTTCCCTATAGCCCCTCTCCCCCGGAACAAAAGCTCTCATCTCGCAGTATCCCTTGTTAGAATATGACCCAAATTATTGGGTTTAATTACAGTTTCCTAATTGGTTTTTATTACCTATTTAATGGTTGAACAAATCTCAACTGCTTATTTGGGTACTTGATGGACGTACCAAATTAAAATTATGGATATATAAATTGGTCATCTCTCTGCCCATTTGGGTTATAGCTAGAACACAAAACCTTCTCCATCAAAACGGTCTATGACAAAAAGAAGGGTTAAGAGAGAAACTAATTTTAATAGCAAATGGTGGTGTTTCTTAATCTGTTCTCAAGAATCATGTATTCTGCATCAGGTACACAATCTTTATGATTTAATAGTTTGTAATAAATTATTTATTCGAAAATCATGTTTTATGTTTACATCATGAAATTTAAGATTTAACATGTAATGTCAGGCTATGAATAAATAATTTATTCATTAATAATTTTGATCATAAATCTACATATTAATTTTGAAAAGGAAAATTGATTTGCAAACTTTTATGGCCGTACAGACTAAGATTCTAACCAAAAAAAAAAAAAAAAACATACGGAATTATGATTTGGCCGCATGGATTGCGATGAAGGCCTGCAAACCTTTCACCATAGCGCCTGCATGGTGGGGACGTAAGGATGGCCAGGAAACAAAACCATCACCTTGGGACTGACCATTAACCCTCATGGCCGTACGGATTGGAGGTTTTTCCCTAACCACTTGTGCGTGGTTCCCCATGCCGAATTTAACTAAACCGCACACGTGAATTGGCAGAAACCAGTGACAGGGTTATGTTTTCTGCCCATTCTTGTTGAATTTTTGGTATGTCTATTTGTTGATTAATGACTCTCGTGACAATTTAATCAAATAGTTTTCGTTAATTGCCTTTTTCGCAATTTTCTTGGCCATTATGAAATATTATGAGACAATTAGACTTGTCTTGATTTAAGTATTACAGTGACAAATAAAATTAGACGGCCATATTTTATTAATGATGGAATTTATAGCAATTATATTATTTATTCTGTTTTTATTTCTTTTATGAAATATTATGGAATATTTTTATTTTCTTGTCATATTATGATTTTGGAAATATTAATGTCGTAATTTCTAGAAGATTTAGACATGATATTAATTAAAGGATTATTTTGTTAGTCACCAAAGTGGCAAAACTAATTAATTAAAATTTTTTATCATGTAGTGACGTTTATATGAATAAGTGACGTTTATTAATTGATAGAATTTTAAAATTTTACCCAAAGGTAAAATTAATTTTCTATGATTAATAAACATTATAGATGATAATCAATTTGCTTGTCAAATATTTTGTGTATCCAAAGATACTATTTTATTTGATGAGGCTTGTTTGATTATCTAATAAAGTTTGGATGGCATTAAATTTATGATAATATATTGTTGAGATTACCCAAAGGAAGCTTGCAATGTATTTTAAATGTTTTATGATTTGAATCCGATAATTTATTGAGTATTTATGTATTTACAACTATTTCTCTCCATTCACATGTTTCTTTGATTACTGTGTTTAATAGTTTGAATTTCTCTAAATGGTGCAAACAAGTCCATTTCCATTTAGGTGTTTTGGATCTTGACTTAGCACTTTTAGAAGAAAAACATGCTGCTATCACAGACAAAAGCAGTGAGGTTGAGAAATCAAACTATAAAGTATGAAAAAAAGTGTAAAAGATTATGCATTAATTTCATGCGAATGATGATTGCTAGCAACATTAAGACTACTATTCCACAAATTGTAAGTGCTAAAGAAGTCGTTAAGCTTGTGGAAGAATGGTTTCGTTCTGCTAATAAGTCTCTCGTTGGTACTCCAATAGCTGAGCTCACGACAATGAAGTATGATGGGTCGCGAAGCATGCAGCAACATGTCCTCGAAATGACAAATATTGCAGCAAAATTAAAGACCTTGGGTATGACAATTGATGACTCCTTTTTAGTGAGTTCATTATAAACTTGTTACCTTCTTAATATGGACCTTTTCAAATTAATTACAACACTATTAAGAACAAGTGGGTTATTAATGAATTGTCCAGTATGTTAATTCAGGAGGAAACAAGACTAAGGAATCAAAGAGTTTATTCTATTAACCTTGTGGGTCAATGAGCTAGTAATATTCATAAGCCAAATGCCAAGAAATTTAAAAATAAAGTACCTGTTAAAGTGACACAGGTTACTACTGATGATGATAAGAAGGAACAAAAGACATATAAGTGTCACTTCTGTAAAAAAGAATGACATTATCAGAAAGATTGTCTAAAACGTAAAGTTTGGTTCGAAAAGTAAGGTACATCTAACCTTTTTGTATGTCCCGAACTAAATTTAATTGAAATTCCTTCAAATACTTGGTGACTTGATTCTAGTGCTACTACTCATGTTTCTAATTTGAGAAAGGGATTCCTTACAATCCAAACTACAAACCCAATTGAGAATTTTTTATTAATGGGAAACCATAAGAATGTCCCAATTGAAGGCATAGGGACTTATCATTTAGTGTTAGAAACTGGTCACCACTTGAATCTAATGCAAACTCTCTATGTACCTTCAATTTCTAGAAACTTGGTTTCTATTTCAAAACTAGATGAAATTGGGTTTACTCTTAAGTTTGGATATAGTTCTTTCAATTTATGTAAATATAATTCCATTATTGGTTCTGAAATTCTTGTGGGTGATTTATATAAATTGAAACTTGATGTTAATTTTTCGAAATCTCTATTTTCTGTTTATCATAATGTTGGAATTAAATGTTGCATGATGAATGATAATTCCACGTACTTGTGACATAAGCATTTGGGTCATATATCCAAAGAAAAATTAAAATGATTGGTAAAGAATTAAATTCTTTCGAATTTAGATTTTACTAATCTTGGTGTGTGTGTGGATTGCATTAAGGGAAAGCAAACCAAACATAAAGAAATAAGCCACAAGAAGTTATCAGCTCATTGAAATTATACACACTGATATATGTGGACCTTTTAATACTCCATCCATTGGTGGAGAAAAGTACTTTATCACTTTTATAAATGATTTTTCATGTTATAGACATATCTATTTGCTTAATGAAAAATCTCATGCTGTAAATGCCCTTGAGGTGTTTATAAAGGAGATTGAAAGGCAATTAGATAGAAAAGTGAAAATTGTACGGTCTGATAGAGGTGGTAAGTATTATGGAAAATATGATTATCAAGACAATGTCCAGGTCCATTTGCAAAGTTTCTCAATAAACATGGCATATGTGCACAATATACTATGCCAAACACACCTCAATAAAATGGTGTGGCGTAAAAGCGTAATAGGACATTAATGGATATGGTTATGAGTATGATGAGTAATTCCTCATTACCCAAAATATTGTGGATGCATGTACTGAAAACTGCTGTGTATTTGCTAAATAGAATTCCTAGTAAGGCAGTTCCTAAAACTCCTTTCGAGTTTTGTATTGGAATAAAACCTAGTTCGAGGCACTTGCATGTTTGAAATTGCCCAGCAAAAGCACAAGTTTATAATTCACATGAAAGGAAATTAGATTCTCGAATGGTTAGTGGTTACTTTATTGGTTACTTAGATAAATCTAAAGGGTATAGGTTTTATTGTCCAAACTATAGTCCAAGAATTATTGAAACTGCTAATGCCAAATTTATTGAAAATGGGAAAGTTAGTAGGAGTGCTGAAAAACATATTGTGGATATTAATGAAATAATAGTTAATGTTCCATCACCCATAAATGTTCCAATATCCACATCTGCATCAAATATTAACCCAGTGTTGGAATAGCAAAATGATCCTGGACAATATTTGAATGAAGCAGCACCTCATGAAGAAACTAACTTACAACCAACTAACATTAATGAACCACATGGAGTAGCTTTGAATAAACTTATAAGGACAAGAAGGTCAACTATTCCTAATGACTATGTGGTTTATTTGTAAGAGCCAAAATTTGGTAATGGCATTTATGAGGATCCTATTTTATTTTCACAAGCCATAAAAGGTGATAAGTCTAATAAATTGATTGATGCCATGAAAGATGAGTTGAACTCAATGGCACAAAACAAAGTTTGGAATCTCATTAATTTGCCAAAATAATCTAAATGAGTTGGATGCAAATGGGTCCTTAAGACCAAGCGTGACTCGAATGGCAATATTGAATGATATAACGCCAAACTTGTTACCAAGGGTTATACTCAAAATGATGGCGTTGATTATAAAGAGACTTTTTTACCTGTCTCAAAGAAGGACTCGTAGAGAATAATTATGGCATTAGTGGCTCAATATGATTTAGAGCTACATCAAATGAATGTGAAAACTGCCTTTCTGAATGGAGATCTTGAGGAGAAAGTTTATATGGATCAACTTGAAGATTTTTCCATATAAGGAAAGGGTCACATGGTATGTAAACTTAAGAAGTCAATATATAGACTTAAACAAGCCTCCCGACAATGGTATATTAAGTTTAATGATACCATAACAACTTTTGGTTTGGAAGAACACTGTTGATCGGTGTATTTATCGAAAGATAGTAGGAGTAAGTTTGTATTTCTAGTCCTATATGTTGATGATATTCTACTTGCTGCTAATGATTTAGGCATGTTGCATAAGACTAAAGAATTTCTCTCTAAGAATTTTGAAATGAAAGATATCGAAGAGGCATCCTCTGTGATAAAAATTTCAATATTCCGAGATAGATCACAATGACTAGTAGGATTGTCTCAGAAAGAATATATTAAAAGAATTCTTGAGAGATTTAATATGAACAAATGTTCTGCAGAAGTTGTCCCAATACAAAAGAGCGACAAATTTAGTCTTATGCAATGTCCAAAGAATGATGTGAAATGTAAAAAAATGGGATCTATTTCATATGCTTCTGTTTTTGGTAGTTTGATGTATTTTCAAACATGCACAAGGCCCAATATAAGGTTCGTGGTTGAAATATTGAGCAAATACCAAAGTAATTATGGTATGGATCATTGCAAAGTTGCAAAAAAAGTATTAGGATACCTTCAAGGAACAAAAGATTATATGCTCATGTATAGAAGGTCTAATCCATTAGAAGTGATTGGATACTCGGATTCAAATTTTGCTGAATGCATTGATAGTAGAAAGTCAATGTTTGGTTATTTGTTTCTTCTAGCAAAATGAGCAATTTCATGGAAAAGTGTCAAATAATCTGTCATTGCTTCATCCACTATGGAAGCAGAATTTGTAGCTTGTTTTTAGACTACAATCCATGCATTATGGCTGCGGAACTTTATTTCAGAGCTTAGAGTTGTCGACACCATTACTAAGTCATTGAAAATTTATTGTGATAATTCTGCAGTAGTTTTCTTCTCCAAGAATGATAAGTACTCTAGAGATGCTAAACATATGGAATTGAAATATTTTGCTAGGACGGATCTCATGATTGCAGATCATTTAACAAAAGGCTTGTAACCAAAGGCATTTAAGGAACATGTTCAAATAATGGGTTTTGGTTGTATTGATGACTGCCGATAATAATGTATTAACACTCTTGAGCTTGATAAAAGTTTTCTGACATATCGGCAAATGTTTTCTTGTTTATTATGATTGTATATACATAATGTTATTAAATAAGAAATAAATGTGTCTATAAAACATTATTGTGGACCTTTATGATATTTATATATCACTTATGACTTGACATGATAAATTGCTAGTGTAGAGGTGTATGGAAGGGAGTATGCAATATTAAAATGTATGAACGCCATAACCCACATTATGTGATTTAGTATGTTGAGGTAAATTATAAAGATATTCAAGAGATATTTTTTGCATGCTTAATGTTTACACTATTAAATTAAAGCTGAAGTATCGGGTCAAGTGGGAGAATGTTAGAATGTGGCCCGAATTGTTGAGCTTAATTGCAATTTCCTAATTGGCTTTTACTACTTATTTAATAGTTGAACAAATCTCAATCGCTTATTTGGGTACTTGATAGATGTACTATATTAAAGTTAGGGATATATAAATTCGTCATCTCTCTACCCATTAGGGTTACAGACACAGAACACAAAACATTCTCTATCAAAATAGTATGTGAGAAAAAAACGGGTTAAGAGAGAGAAACCAATTTTGACAGCAAGTCGTGGTGTTTCTCAATATGTTCTCAAGAATCATATCTTCCGCATCAGGTACACAATTCTTATGACTTAATAGTTTATGATAAATTATTTATTCGAAAACTCTGCCTTTTGTTTACATCATGAAGTTTAAGATTTAACATCCCTCCCCTCACGTGCCAACTCCCCCTCTCCCCAATGGGTAACACACCTTCCCTTCCCCTCCCCTCCTCCCCACCCCAACAAAAGCCTTCCCTTCCACAGTTCCTTGCCCCCAGTATCCCCCTCATGAATGCACCCCTTCCTCCCCACCCCCTTACCCTGACCCCATTTACGTACAGAAAAAAAAAAGCAAAAAAGCAAAAACAATATAGAAAAATAGCAACTTAAAAATCAGAAAAAAATAACAAAAAAACCAAAAATAAGCAATAAAATAATAATATTAATAATAAACCCCACCTACCGATTTAGTTGTGCATTTTGTACATAAAAATTATTGGGAAAAAAAAAGTAAAGTTAATTTATGAGAAATCAACTTTGAAATTGATTTTTCAAAAATCATTTTCAATATTTTGGGAACACATTTTAAAATATTAATATTTTTTTTAATTTCTTGCAAACACATCTAAGAGTATCGTCCAATAAGAAATTGAATCCAATCACAAAAAATAAGAATTTTTTTATTTCTAGAAAAGAAATATATGAGGTAATAACTAATTAATGAGAAAATAAAATTAATTAAAATAATAAAAAATAAAAAATAAGAATAAATTAAAAGAATAATTTGAGTTAACTGATTTTAGGGAATTAGATTAACCAATTATAAATTTCATTCAAATTAATTGATTTTTGGTATATTACTAATCTCACAATAATTCACACAGTTAAAAATTATTCTGACTTGAAATATAATCATATTACTTAAATTGGTTTTATAACCACTCTGTTGACTATATGATTAATAAAAGCACATTAAAAATATAGAAGTTTTTAGCTGCAAAAGTATAGTCCTACTCTTATGGCATACAATCCAAATTTAAATTTTTATAAGAAAAATTAGAATAATTAACTAATAGGGCAAACCGTGGTCATGACATTTTCTTTGTAGCTCCTTGTAACTTTCTCAAATCTCATTGAATGACTCACAATCATATTGAGTAAAATTAATAATATAATTTTGAGTTTAGGAATTTTACTCTGTGGAAAGTACTTAAGCAAGAAAGCATAAGACAAGTCACCCTATGAGGTAAATGAACCTGTATCTCTGGAATTCATTCATGATTTGGCTTTATCCTTGGAGAAAAAAAAGGGAAATAACCCCAATCAGGTGGCATTTGTAAAAACTCCATTCATTTTGATAGTGTTATACATCTCTAAAAAATTCTTGAATATTTAGATCTTTTGTTGGCAAACCACCATATTGACACTCTTGAACCATTTGGATGAGTGCTGGCTTGATCTAAGAATTATTGGCTTCAATTCTAAGTCGGACAATGTTCGTCCCTGTGGCATCAAGAGTTGCCGGAGCAACACTCTATTCTCAGCCATTGGTACACTTTGTCCTTCCTTGTTCAAGATCTCTCGCTTGTTTTTTGTAACAAAGTTTTATTGCTTTATTCAAGACCCTCTCGGACTTCTTAATCTCAAGATCATCCAATAGGCTTAGTTTGGATTGTGTTTTAGAGATAGCCCCAAAATGGTCTCTTATATATTGACGAATGAGTTTTTTAGTCCCTCACTTTTAAAACGAGAAAATATAGTCCCTCACATTTTATGAATATACTCTTTTGATCTTCCGTCAATATTCCGTTTGTTTTTCCGTCACTATTTCATAAATATTTTTGGGCTCATTTGACAGAAAAACAAACGGAACAGTGACGGATGACCAAAAGAATACATTCATGAAATAAGAGGAACTATTTTTTCTCGTTTTAAAAGTGAGGGACTAAAAAGCTCATTCGCCAATATGTTAGGGACAATTTTGGAGGTTATCTCTGTGTTTTATTTGAGAAAAGTTGTATTGAAATGTGTGAGAATTTTGGTAGGTTTTTTTTTTATAGAAAAAGTATTTTGGAGAGAAAAATATGAGGGAAAATTTTTTAAAATTATGTGAGAGAAATTTGAGTGGGAAAATTTAAATTTTAAATTTTGAAATAAAAATATATTTGGATGTTTTATTTTTGTTTAAGAAAGTTAATTTTTTGTAAATAAAAACCTTGTCCAAACAAAGCCTAGAGTCTTCCTTACAAGTTTCACAAATTAAAAATGACAAAAAAAGGAAAAATAGACAATAAAATCTAAATTAAGCAAATTCTTTGGCTTTAAAGTTTAAAGTAGATTATTCCCTCCCGGCATTGGCACCAAGATTCATGAGACTACTATTCCAATTTAATAAATAGTTGAGCTATAGTTTAAAGTAAGCAAGAGCATCGTACCACGAGAAGATTGAATAAAAGTACTAAAAATAAGAATTCTCTTCTCATTTAGAAAATCAATTATTGAGGAAAAAAATTAAGTAATTAACAAAAAAGAAATTTAATTTAAATAAGCAACATTATAATAAAATTACCAAGGAAAAGATACGCATAAATTCAAGGATCGCTTCTAAGGCAACAGATTAACCAATTAGAACTCTAGGTAATTTAATTCAAATTAATTGGTTTTTGGTATCTTATTAGTCTCACAGCAATTTATATAATTAAGAATTGTTCTATGTCAACATATAATCTTTTGTTTAATTTAACCATATAACTACTCTCATAACTATATGAATTAGTAAAGCACATTAAAATTCAGCAATTTTAGTTGAAAGGATGTGGTTCCACTCTATGGCACACAACCAATGGTAGAGTTCGGAAATTTTCTTAGTGGAAGCAAAATTACAAAGCTTGAATAGGCCTAAAGAAAAAACTCTTGTGTTTTCCTTCCTTGGCTAAAAATTAAAATGACAACTAGCAAACTCTTGGGAAATTTGCAAAAATAGCACCTTTTCATATAGGGTTTTGAAATATAGCAGCTACTAAAAATTTCTTACCAAACTAGTAAGTTAAGGTAGCTTAACCAAGTGAAAAGACTTAAATGACCTTTTTCTTCACATCATCGTTTCACTTCACTTCACCATTGCTGTTCGAATTTCCTTGCCCATTTTTCTTCATTCTTCATCGATTCAACATTCAATTTCACAAATCCATAGTCGTCGGCATCAATGGCACGTACGCGAGGAGAACTGATATCTTCAAGCAAAAGGATTATCGCCATAGAGAAGAAATTGCAAAAATCGACGACCCAGAACATGTCAAACAAATACAATAAGTTAGAGTTTTGTTAAGCATATGTTAAGCACATGTCGAGCACAAGGATAACTCACGTGCTCGACAATTTTC
Source organism: Gynochthodes officinalis (assembly GCA_020080225.1). Classification (NCBI taxonomy): domain Eukaryota; kingdom Viridiplantae; phylum Streptophyta; class Magnoliopsida; order Gentianales; family Rubiaceae; genus Gynochthodes; species Gynochthodes officinalis. The sequence goes on along the minus strand of CM034625.1, from coordinate 27,634,585 downwards.
TCAAACTTTCAAATTTGCATGGTGAAATCCTCGTTCGGGGCATAGAATTGAGCGATCCTTCATCTTCTTGTTAATTACTGTGAATCCAAAATCCACTTCTTCTAAGGAGTAGGGGTGGGGGTTTTTGTGTTCTCTAAGGGTGAATCTAGGTTTGGTTATCTTTTGATTCGTTATTGGATTCGGATTTCCATAAAACCCTTTACGCTATATGTATAGTTGTTGTTGTTCATGCTAAAAATTTCATAGTGCAAACAACAACGAAACAGAGAATGATGGATATGGCTGAAGAGGAAGGCGCCAGTCACATGCATTCTGATTTTAACGAAAAGGAACTTGAAGTTTGTGGTATATTACTCAATCTTCCGAAATTGATTGCAGAATCCGAGTCAATAGTAGTTAAAAAGCAAGAAGAATCAGTGTTGAGGGAGAGAAAAGAACAACTGCAACCGTTCATGGCGGTTTGGGGTGCAAAGAAAATTTTGGTGGGCAACATGAGGAGGAATTCTAATACTACATGCGCAACTGGAAGAATCCCTACAATAATGACCACTCCTATTCGACAAGTCAAAGCTGAGCAAGGAACTGTGGAAAATTTGAGTAAATGTAGGGAACTGCAAAGAAAATTGTCGAGCACATGAATTATCCATGTGTTCAACATGTGCTCAACAAAACTTTAACTTATCGTATTTGTTTGACATGTTCTAGGTCATCAGTTTTTGTGATTTCTTCTTTATAGCGGTAGCCTTTTTGCTTAAAGATGCTAGTGCTCCTTGCGTACATGCCATTGATGCCAAAGACTATAGATTGTGTGAAATTGAATGTTAAATCAATGAAAAATGAAGAAGAATGGGTAAGGAAATTCGAACAACAATGGTGAAATGAAGTGAAACGATGAAGTGAAGAAGAATGTCATTTAGGTCTTTTCACTTGGTCAAACTACTTTGACTTGCTAGTTTGGCAAGAATTTGTTAGCAGCTGCTACATTTCAAAACCCTAAATGAAAAGGTGCTATTTTTGCAAATTTCCCAAAACTCTTCTAATTTCTTCTTCTAAAAAAATCAAATCTCTTGACTATATATATATAGTTTTTGTTGACTATATATATATTGAGCGGGGAATACCCAGTTAAAAATTTTAATAAATTTTTAATTTTTATAAATATATAATTACTATTACTTTAAATATTTTAATTTATCTTTCTACTATATAATTATTTTGTTAAAATAATGTAAAAGTAATACAAATTTTATACTAATGATGGTAATTGAAATATCATTAAGTTATTTGTTGGGAAAAAATTGTTGCTAATGACTAATATATATAAAAAATTAATATTGCCTGGAAATGTGATTTTTATTAGAACAATTGAATTTAATACAATAGACTTTAAAATTCTAGTAATTAGATATTTTATTAGTTATTATATTTACATGAATTTAAATGATGTTGATAGTTCATTTTTAGTTATTTTTGCAATGATTAATAAAAATATGTCATTAATAATTCGAAAAAAAATCTCTTGCAATATTTTTAACAATTAACTATAAATAAAAACAAGTTAACTAAATTTTATTTTTACATTTTTATAGTGTTTTATTTTACATTAATATATAACATATTTGCAAATAAAAAAAATAAATTGATAGGAATACTTATAAAAAATAGCACATTTGACCATTGATTTTACAAAAATAGCACCTTCCTTTTTTTTCTTTTGTGTTGTAGCACTTCCATCAAAACAAAGACTACAATGCCCTTTTTGATATTATAGAACGCAAGAAACTTCACTCCATCTTCTTCTTCTTTTTCTTCAAAACCCATTTGATTGATTCAACAAAATTTGTTCTCACATCCCATTGTTTGCAGACCTCACTATTCGTACACCCTATTGGATTATCATCTTCAAGTAAGAAGGCCGCAATCGTAGAGAAGAAAACGCATATATTTGATGTTAGTTGAAATTTGCAACAGTTGAACTGAGTTTGTGAATTTGAATGAGAAAATAGTCGAGCTCTAGGTTAAGTTTTAGGTCGAACACAAGGTTAAGACAATGGTACTAGGTCAACTTTTAGGTCGAGCACTAAATTTGGTTGAGTTTAGGTCGAATAGGTCAAATTTAGGTCGAGCTCGACCTAATGCTCGACCTAAAACTCGAACTAGTATTAGGTCGAGTGAATTTTTTTTTATTAAAAAAAAATTATAAAAAAAATTCACTCGACCTAATACTAGGTCGAGTTCGACCTAAATTTGACCCTTTTTTATAAAACAAATTCACTCAACCTAGTACTAGGTCGAGTTTTAGGTCGAGCATTAGGTCAAGCTCGACCTAAATTTGACCTATTCGACCAAATTTAGTGCTCGACCTAAAAATTGACCTAGCACCATTGTTTTAACCTTGTGCTTGACTTAAAACTTGACCTAGAGCTCGACCATTCTCTCATTCAAATTCACAAACCCAGTTCAACTACTGCAAATTTCAACTAACATCAAATTTATGTGATTTCTTCTCTACGATTGCGGCCTTCTTGCTTGAAGATGATAATCCAATAGGGTGTACGAACAGTGAGGTGTGCAAATAATGGGGTGTGAGAACAAATTTTGTTAAATCGATCAAATGTGTTTTGAGAAAAAAGAAGAAGATGGAGTGAAGTTTCTTGCATTCTATAATATCAAAAAGGGCATTGTAGTCTTTGTTTTGATGGAAGTGCTATAACACAAAAGAAAAAAAGGAAGATGCTATTTTTGTAAAGTCAATGGTCAAATGTGCTATATTTGTAAATTTCCCTAAAATTTATATTATTTTTAAAATTGAACTATCAATTGAATTTGTAATTAAAAGTTAAATAAAAAAATAATCTTTTACTTAAAATAATAAAAATAATAATTTTTTAAAGAATAAATTCAAAGAAGATGTAAAATAAATAGTCTAGAAAAAATTAATGAAATTCACCTGTAAGAATTTGTAATAAATTAATAAAATTAATAAAAACTACAATAAAAAATTTTTTAAAAAAATTAAAACTCATATTGCTTAAGAAATATTTGTAAAAATATGAATTTTTTGGTATAAATAAATATGTCAATTAACATGTTTGGATAAATAGACATTATAAATAGAAAATGACAATTGAAATGATTTTATACAATATTTAGAAATACTACTAGTATTTTAAATTAAAATGTTTAAAATGATAAATGAAAAATAATTTATATTATTTTTAATGTTTATGATCAACAGTACATTTTAATTTATGATAACACAATTGTTTTTTGAATATATGTGTGTGTGTGTGTGTCCGTAATTAACAAAAATTATACAATGATATAAATTAAAAAATAATTTCCCATGCATAATATATATATATATATATATATATATATATATATTGATTTATTTTGCATTGTGACTATTGATTACATTTAAAAGAAAATTTTAAATAATTAAAAATAATTGTATGTTAAAATAAAGTAAATAATACAAAAGCTTTTGAAATAAATTAAAACTCATAAAATTGTTGAAAAAATAATCGCAAAATTTTACAAAATTACACTTATACCAAGGAGTTACCTGCAACTTGGGAAAAAAAATGAATAATAACATATCACAATCAACTCTTCTTTTTATAATAGATATATATATTAGACTATAAATCTCTTGAATAAGGAAAATATTAGCATATAAATTAATAAATTAAAACCAAATCTCTTGAGAATATACATATATATACACACACACACACATAATTCCTTAGTTCTTCGAAGAACAACAAATTAATAAAACAAAAATTACAATATAAAATTGTGAATAAGGAAAAATTATAATATAAATTCAAGCATTGGATTATCTTCTTTAAGCCTGAAATATTTTTAATCACTATTTTCTCACAACCACAATTTAGTTCGTATAAAATTTGTATATTGTTACTTGACAAGGGTTTAAAGTAAATAATTATTCATGGATTCACAAATCACTTCTCTAAGGAAGAACATAGACAACCTTAGCAGGGGAAAAAAAAAGAATAATCAAGTATCAACGTTAGGAGTGGCAATTGGTAAAAAATTATTGAAAATGAAAAATATAATTCTCACTAAATCTTGGTGGGAATGGAATATAATAGAATTGGAATTCCATTAAAATTTTCTATTGGGATTAAATGTGGGAAATTTACAAATATAGCACCTTTGAGCATTGACTTTACAAAAATAGCACCCTCCCTTTTTGTCTTTTCTGTTATAGCACTTCTATCCCAAAAAAGACTACAATACCCCTCTCTTCTCCTTATAGAAAGCAGAGTCTAGCACTTATGTTCTTTACTACTTTTTACTTCAAGGTTTTAGAGCCCTATCACGCAGAGTCTAGCTGTTGCGGATTTTACACGCAAGTGCACGTGATCGTTAACAAGTAATATAGAGTGAATATAATTTATCGTTCCCACAGAGACTAATGAATTATTAAATACCGAAATTAAAATAGCTCTAACTTTATTTGAAGAAAAAAATATTTTATGAATAAGCTAAATTAAAAGTAATTTTAAAACTTAATTAAAACTAAAATTAAAAACTAAACAAAGCAAGTTAATGGATTAAATTGACGAAAGATCTAGGGTTTTCGATTTCACCTTAACTAATCCATCCTAATATTAATCTATTTCTATAATCTAATTTAATTTCCTGGTTGATAGTCGAGACTCCCTAATTTATTTATTAGTCCCTCCCGAGATCTAATAAAAATCCCCCTAATTGCTAATTCATCATATTCCTATGTGAATTACAACAATTATGAAGTCATTAATTTCTATGGATTCTCATGTAGCGACTACACAAACCATGCAGATATATTCCTATCCTACATGCAATTCATGGCATTTATCTCAATGAACTTGACACATAACTCCCTTCATGATTAACAAATCATCTAATTAGTGATCAAGTAATTAGAAGCATTAAGCACAAAGATAAAGACTCAACCATAGAAAATTAAATCGAATTATGTTAATAGAAAAATATTAAGACTTCATAGTTAGGCTACATCGAAACCCTAGAAAAAGAATTTAGTTCATATTAATATAAAAGAATATCACCAAAAATTTAAACATGATTGAAAAGAAAAATAAAAGATAAAATCCAAACAAAAGCCGTAGATGATTGGTACTTAAAAATAATACTTAGCCAAAAATTTCATGACAAAATACAAAACTTAAATTACTAAAATTGCTAAATAAAACTAAAAGCTAAAATTGATAACTAAAATAAACTAAAGAAAACAAGAAGAAGACAAAGATAAAAAGGGAAGAAATTGCAGAGGAAAGAAAAAGCTTGCTTTGCAAGTCAAGCTATTTGCTAAAAACAAGAACAAAACAACGAAGAAAGATCAAGAAAACAACAAAAGGATGGCTGAAAATTACTCCTAACTAATGAAAGAAAGAAAAACAAGACAAAGGACCGAAGAATGGGTTTTTTCTTGTTATTCTCGGTTGTCTTCTTTATATAGAGCCAAAGGTTGGTTGTTTCTTTCTAAATCTTGCAAACCCGATTCCTTCTTTGCTTTGCTCTTTGTCTTCAACTTTAACTTGGTCTCTTTTATTTCCAAATTCCTTTTTTCTTACTTTTGTTTCTTATTTGCGCTAAGCTTTCCTTTTGTCTTCTACTTAGCTTAATGCTAAAGAAGGCTCCTTTTGTTTTCCGTTGTGTAGCTTGCATCTTTGTTCCCAAATTCTTCTTTGTTTCCAAATTCAGCTTTTGGTCTTGTTTTCCTTTGTTTAATTCATTTGCTTGCTTCCCTTTTGTCTCTTGTCTTCTTGTTGTTTTAGCTCCTTCTTTCCTTGGCTGATTTTGTTTCCTACTCCAAATTAAGGAGATTCTTTTCCTCTTTTGTTTGTGGGTAGTGGACTTCTTCCCTCCGCTTCTTCAGAAAAAAATAAAAAAGGTGAGGTGGCCGAGGGAGCTTGAGTTTGCACTGTCCTTTGTTTATTACCCAAATTGCAACACTTTTCCTTTTCTTATGTTAAGCCATTTTAGTGGAATGCTCTCTTGCCTTTTCCGCCCACTTCTTTGTTTGTTTGTGTGTTGACTTTGTTTCTTATCCTTAGCTAAATCAATTAAATTGGCTCATCCTAAACCGGTTAGCCTTCAAAATTCAATGAAATCTGCTTTGCTTGTTCACAATTTTTGTTGTTTTCCTCTTTCCTTCTATTTTTTCTCTTTGCTGAACACCCTCATGGAAAGTTCGAAGTTTTGATCATTAGATGCATAGAGCTAGAAATTTGACATGGCTTGATGCACGTGGTTTGATAATGGAACCCCCTTCTTTTTCTTTTTTTTCAACCCACTAGCCAACTACATGAAACTTCTTTGAATACTCAATTCTTCTGGAGACATGCAGAACTTCTTTTCCTCTTTGCTTTATGCTTGACTTTTGACAATAAAATGACCAAATAAGTGATCATAAAATGAAAAGAAAATTAAAGGGAAATTTGGCCAAAATAAGTGAAAACAAATCAAAACACAAGCCAATTTCTAACCAAAATTAATAAGACTACCCTATATAAAATAGAGTTATCACTAGCACTTTTGTTGTCCCGCGCAATCGAACCATCATCGATTGAACAAAAAAAATTCTCACACGCCATTGCTCGCACACTCCATTGGGCCATCATCCGCAAATAGAAATACCGCGTCCATCGCATTTGAAATCAAATTATATTGCAGGTTAGTTTGATTTATTACCTTTCTGAACTGGGTTTGGGAATTGTTCTAGAGGAAGTGGTCGAACACTAGGTCGGGCACGTTTTTAGGTCAAGTGTTAGGTCTAACATTAGGTCGAGTAATAGGGACAATCAAATATTTGGTCAATCTCTTGGTCGAGTAATATGATAGGTATAGTAATATGAACAGTCGAGTATCTAGTCGAGTAATAGATTAGGTCGAGTACAAAGTCGAGCAGTAGGATAGGTCGAGTAATAGATCAAGCACTAATGGTCGAATGTTTTAGAGTTCTTATGTTTGTTTATTGATTATTTTGGTTTTCAATGTAGGAATGTCATGCGGCATACCTTGGTTTGTACATGTTTTTTATGGGGGAGAATGGAACGTTGATCCCAGTATAAATGAACGAAACTTCATTAATTACAAGAGGCTCAAAACTCTTTTATTGAAAGAAGACACAAGCTTCAAAGAACTAGTGAATCTCCTCATTTATATTTTGGAATTAGATATGGAGATCCAAGACAGAATGGTCATTGAATATCTATCCAAATACTTGTCAAAAATCTCCACTTTCCCTATCAAGACTAATTACCATGTCAAGTGCTTTTTGAATGAGAATATTAGACGGTCCGAAGATGCAAGGATTCCAATATGTGCTACCTTTCACGCTGGAAGTGAAGCATCACGTGCTGAAGATAGTACTAGCAATTCACCAATAAAGCAATTAGGAGGCGACAGTCCGTTATGGTCTAATGATACTCTTCTTCCAAACAAGTTTGTCGAAAAAAAATTTAGAGAGGAAGTTGATGATCATGGAGCTAGGATTGATGGTGGCATTCCAGTTAAGGATACCATAGTTGTGGAATATGTGAATACTGCTGCCGAACAACCGGAGACTAATGTGCCTGTCAATCTATTTCAAACATATGAACGAGCAATCGGCCAATGCCAAACACTGACAAGGTCATCGCATGTGTATAGTGGGACTTTTTCTAATAGATTAGCCGCCATCATCGATGTTGTGATAGATGATATTTTTGAAACAATGGAGCAATTGTATATGAGAATGAGTATGCTGGCTGTGAAATATTTCTACGAGTGGAAGATTGTCAGGGCAAGTCGCAAGTACTGGTACATACGATGAAAGAATAACAATTGCGGATGGAAAGTGAATGCATCTTCCATTGGGAATTCAAACGCTTGGAAGGTCAATAAATTTGAAAACACCCATACATGTCAATTATCACTTGTGCAGTCTAATAATCATCAGGCAAATAATAAAGTAATTGGTTCATGGATCAAATGTAAGTACCAGAAAATTTGTCAGCTGTATAAACCCAACGAAATAATGGTAGATATTCATCAAGAATTGAATGTGAACATATCATACCACAAGGCTTGGCGATCAAGGGAATCTGCACTAGACAAAATGAGAGGTGGATTTGAGGATTCATATAGAATACTACCAGCTTATTTGCACATGTTGAAGGTATGTAATTCTAGTACGTTTACTGATCTTGAGATAGAAAAAAATGAAAGTTTCAAATATGCTTTTTTCTCATTTGGAGCATCGTTACGTGGATTTCGTATCTGTATGTGACTAGTTCTTGCTATTGATGCTTGTTTCTTGAAGAAGAAATACCTTGGGTCATTACTTGTTGCTACTTGTATGGACGATAACAACCAAGTGTGCCCCATCGATTGGGGAGTGGTGGATTCAGAAAATGATGCCTCGTGGGAGTGGTTTCTGGAAAAGTTGAATGCTACAATAGGTGTTGATATCGATGGATTGATGTTTGTGTCCGACAAGCATAAAAGCATTGCGAACGGTATCACAAGTGTGTTCCTGAACGCCTTCCACGAAGTGTGTATTTATTATCCGAGCAACAACTTACGAGGAATATTCAAACACAAAGAGGTGCTCCCTGTATACTTTAAGGCTACAAAGGCTTACACTCTTGCCAAATTCAATGACATGTGGAGAATTCTTTCACTGCAAAATTCACGAGTGTGCGAGTATTTAACAAAGGATGGCATTGAACGGTGGTCAATGGCACATTCCAAAGATGGACGATATACTATAATAACCACCAACAATACAGAATGGCTCAACACATTGTTCAAAGATGCACGAAAATTACCAATTCATTGTTTGGTCCAATACAATCGGAGCACGCTACAGAGATGGTATTATGAAAGGTGTACAACAGCTAGCGAATTGAAAACACAAACAACGCCTTACATTGAAAATGAGCTTGCATCTAGGATACGAGCCTCACAATCTTATGTCGTTAAACCTGTCGATATACACCGATAGTGTGTACGAGACATAACAAATTGTACTTCTACAGTCGATTTGCTTCAAAGAACATGCACGTATCGAGTGTCTGATATGGATCAACTCCCATGTGTTCATGCATTAGCTACAGCCTGTCGCCAGCAAAGTGACCATTACTCTTTATGCTCACTATTTTATTTGACCGAAACACTCATAGCCACTTATACAGAGCTCATTGTCTGGGTTAGTGAACCTCGAGATTGGATTGTGCTTGAAGAAATTCTATCTATTCAATTAGCTTCTCCTAAACCAATGTCTAAGAGTGGTAGATGCAAGAAACAGAGAATTCCTTCAACAGGTGAAGAAAGAGTTTCAAAGAAATGTGGTCGCTGTGGAGGGAGTGGACACAACCGAAAAACTTGCTCTAATCCATTTGTGTGTAGGTAGAAAAAATGAACTGCTGGTGTATTATGTAAATACACATTTGGAATTCTGTAATCCATTAGTAATGATACGTGATATATTTTAACATGTGCTATTTTTGCCATGATTTGCAATTGTTCTTTGGAATGCTATTTTTTGCTGTAAATACACATTCGTAATTGCTCTAATCCATTCTCTAATCCAAAGTGTTTTTTTCAATTTTGCAACATTTGCTATTTGGTGTGATCTGCTACGTGTAATTAATGAAAATATTTCAAGTATTATTTATGTTCAACATTGAAACAATTAGTTAGTTTTTCTGTCTTCCGCTCAACCTCATGCTAGACCGAAAACTCAACCTAAAAAATATTGCCCAACATCTTTACCCTAAACTCGACTTTCTTCTCGACCTTAAACTCGACCCCAATTAAGTGAAACAAAAATATTTGATTTTTTGTTCCCACTTGACTTTGTACTCAACTTAAAACTCAACCTAATAAATACTCGACCTACATTCTGACATGACACTCGACCTTTTACTTGACTATGAACTCAACCCCAATAAAGTGAAGAAAAATTATTAGTTTTTCTGTTTCCCGCTTGACTCTCTGATTGACGTGAAACTCAACCAAATGAGTTCGAATTTGTTTTTTATATGGTCAAGACTATGGTCGAGCGAAATATAGTTTTAGGTGAGCATCAATACAAAATGAAGTCAAACTTTCAAAATTCAATAATTCCATGCATACAACCATAATATCAAAGGATTATACAATAGACGGCAACAAATTTGTATATTTTGAGTGTTCAAATAACCAAATACAAAATGAATATATGTATATACATATGAAACAAATGTATATTTACAATTGCACTAAAATGTAAAATACACACCGGCTCGAATCATTTACGTTTTTTCTTTGATAGTTTTCCCTTTCGTTGATCCTCTTATCTTGCATGGACGAATAGTGCGGCTGCCAGCTTTGTACGCACATCCATTACACAGTCAGGATTAATCCCTTTGAGTGGCAACCCATGAACTATGAATTCAGCCCATTTCAACACAAAGACGCCACAATCTCTAGTTCTAAACTAAACAAAGCAATTCCCTTATTAGTCATAAAAATATTGTAACAAGCTAATACAAAAAACATAGTCTGAGTGGCCGAAACACTAACCCCTGTTTTTGACATACCAATCCCTGCTCGACTACAACTTGCCAACTGTCCATGCTTGGAGATGATTTGGCTCAGTAGGTTCGAAATTCACATGCTTGGAGTATCTTGGGCATGGTTTACACAAGATACTCTTATTTGTCGCTTATTCCCTGTTGGTCCAGTGGGTTAAACACGTGGATCCTCTTTTCATGAATATCCATCCTCACCAACATCCAGTGATTGCCATATATATGAACAAGGAATAAAACATGCTGCACCTCGCAACAGTCAATTGCATACGGCACTGAACCTACAAATTACTTCATGGTCAAATCTTCGTGCGTGGGAGCCTCTTTGGTTGCGTATAATGTCTTTATACCAGTTTGTGAACACAAGTAAACTAACCATTTTAAGAACGCAACTATACAGCCAGAAAAATGAATAAGGTAAACAAATAACTTTCATCGAAATATGTCACCATGATAGAAACATCTTTGCGGCCCATTATCAGGATTCTTTTCCGAAACATGGACGTGTATAAGTTCAAATACTAAAAAATACGATAATCTTATGTTCGAACCCAACTTTTTTCAATGACTAACCTAAAGGGAAAAATATAAAGGTATTACCTCATTTGAAAGCCACTCATCTACTTCGAGCATCTTCTTGAGCAAATCTAAATCAATGTCAAAAATAGGGGTCCACAGGAAACGCCGCTTCGTATGATTAAGCCACTTATGCATGTCTACAATATCTTCGCGACTTGGTTGAAAATTCTAAAAACTAAATCGAGGACTAACTATTGAAAGTGAGGGAATGAAATATTCAATGCTGAGAATGGGGATCAAGTTAATACCCCGAGACTGTCCTTTCCATGTATGGTACGGACATTTTCGTTTTTCGACTTCATCAAGGTTGGGAGAGGACTCTAGATTTCAACTATGACGGAAATGAACGGGGTCTTATGGTCATCGGTGGGTCGATGAATAACAACCAACGTAGTTGAAATATTGGTGGGTTCCTCATTCTTCTCATCAATACCCCCTATAACGTTCATTTCTATTTTTTCTCGATAATAGCTGTTCGACAGTATATGTTAGCTTTTCAACGGTTGCATATAGCTGTTTAGTTAGATTTTTCAATTCGGCTATACTAGCCTTCAACCTTTCTTAACTTTCAAGCAGCTGACTCACAAATGGCTGTTGTGCCTCCCCTATCTTTAAAATATTGGCATCATCTTCAGCTCCCACCCTGCCCTCATGAGGGATTTCTATTTTATCTTTTTGATATTCATCTATTTCTTCGTCTTCACCGTTAGACCCCCCCCCCCCAAAATTTTTGTCGGTTTCTCCTTTTTCTTCTTTCTCCCAACTCAAAAATTGTGCAACTTCTTCAGGAGTTAGAGTTATTTGTGTGACTTTAACCTTCTACAATACAGAATGTGGTAACGAATGACATAACACATTATGAAATTCAAACATGGATTAAAAGGAAAGTATAATTACCAAATCATACCTCCCCACTAACTAGCTGTTTGGACCAGACTTGATTTTTTTCTTGGACAACTCAGTGTGTCTTGACTCCTTTCCACCTGAACATCCTTGGCTTGCAGCCAAAGGTTTCGACCTTTTGAACTAAAGAGAATCGTTTAAAATAAGGCATTAACTCATATGCAAACACCTGTGATTCAAGTTCAGATCTGAAAAATAATTAGTTCTTTCAACTTAACGTAAGAAGAAACTAAAATAAAACAGGTTGTGCATTAGAAATTCTTACCCCTAAAGCCACTGGGAATTCACCAACGGTGTACGTTCTATTATAAACGTTCCTAGACTGCTTCAAGGCATTGATCACAGCCTTTCTAGTACTATCCACAGTCGCCAGGTAAGATTCTTCGCCCCATGGCATTTCATCGAACTTCTTCCAATTACATCACAGATGAACCACTTTGTCTTCAATATGGTTTCTTTTCTGTGCCCCAAGGATTGTTGTGTACAGCAATAACAAGGTAATTGACACAACAACATCGTCCAAATAGCTTGCGTTTATTTGATCGTTAGCTTTGAAAATGTCAACGTATGTTGTGTCTTCATGCCTACCTTCGCCAGTCAGATACTTACTAATCAGACTCGGACCATTGAGTGCCTGGAATTTCACGTATTCAATCGCAAAGTCTCCTATCTTCAGACAAGTGATTAGTATAAACTCCCTCCTCCCAAATTTAACCTTCTTACCTGCAAAGTTAAAGTATATGCTCTTATCCACCTTGTTTTCCTCGTCTATCCTAAGTTGCCTCAATAGCAAGCTGTGGATAATCTGTTTGCACCAAAACGTATGCTTATGGTCCAACCTAATTCTGGCTAGGCAACTCTCCCTTCGTAGTATGTTCTTTTGCGTTTTGGTTAGTTTAGTCCTTATCCTCAGCATATTAACTTAATAGTAGCAATACTGCGAAACCTTGGCATTGAAAAAATCACCCTGAACCACCATTTGCATCTTGAAAGGGTTCTAAGGAAAGAATTACAAGCAAATTAGTAGATAGCTCGGTCTATAACATAGAACTTGCACACTGACTAGACCTGATACTCGACCTAACCTATAACTAAGATGTAAGCTAGGTCAAGTTATAAGTCTAGTATCAAGTCGAGCACAACACAGAAATTTTATGTGAAGTTGCTCGACTTTATACGCGGCCCATCACTCGATCTAGATTAATGCTCGACTGATAACACAAATCGTAAAACACGCTCAACCATATCACTTGACTAACTTAATGCTCGCCTGATGATGACAGTGGCTCGACCAATACTAGCTTAATGCTAGACTAAAAACTTGACCTAACCTTGCACTCGACTTTTGGCTAACTATGAACTCGACTAAAAAATCGACATATTTAGTGGTTGAACACTGGTCGACCACCCACTCGACCTAGGGCTTAACCAGTAATCGACCACTACACAACCAATTTCTTGACTACCAAATTCAAACAACCCAGTTCAAATTCGTATGCACAATATCAACACACACTATGTACGAAGAATAAAATGACAATTTATAGTCAAAATTCCACTAACCTTGTGATCGTGCGCTTCCTTCTTCTTTGTCTCGATTGCTAACTTCTTTATGGAAGATGAGGGTCCTCCTTTTGTGCATGCCATGGAAACAGTTTGGAATATGTTCTAAAAGTGCTTTTGAAGAAAGCTATGATGCGGAAGAAAACTAAGAAAAAGAAGAAGAAATAGAAGGTTTGGAAGAAGAATGGTCGCCTCTAAAATTTCGAATGGATTGCATATAATGAAATAAAGAAAAAGAATAGTTTTGCATTTGCCAACCATTGTATGGCTTTTGGCTTTGCACGGCCGTTATTAAGGGGCAATATAGTCTTTATTTTCCTTTAAGTGCTATAAGAGCAAAGAAAAAAATGTGGATGCTATTTTTGTAAAGTTAATGGTCAAATATACTATATTTGTAAATTTCCCATTAAATGTTGGCAGATCGGACCACCACCGAACCAACAGATAATTAATGAGTAATGATAAATTTAATTATTTCTTAATTTTTAATACATTTATATTTATTATTAATAAATAAATTTTATTTTTTTATTTAAAATCATTGTGGTTGTCAGTGGTCGAATCATCACCAGACCAACAACCAATATTATCCAATAATTACTCATTTAACTTTTTTCATTCGAACCTATGAGTATTCCATAACCACCCATTAGATTTTATCCTAATTGGGTATTTATTAAAACAATAGACATTTTTCCATTTTTAATCAATGCCATGAATTGAAGACTTTGAAAGCGTTGATGAATGCTTTGGGAGAACTTCAACCATTAGTAAAACTTGGATTTTAGGTCTCTTTCCCTAAACTAGTTTATTTGTTTCTCCTTCTCTGTTCTCCTTAAATCTTACCTAAAGATGTTTGTCTCAAAATCTTTCTGTGAACCACCTCCAACTAATGTCTTGTAGAGTTCTATTTATAGCTAACACCAAGTCAAGAATCAAATACATGAAAAACCCTAAAAATGTTGATGGACACATCATGTCATGCCACCATCAAACCTTAAAGCATCCACACCAGCCCCGTTTTGGGGCTAGTCATTTCTGCAAAGGCTACCACATCAGCCAAAAATGCTAATGTGGCGACCTTGCAGGAACAAACGTTCTTTTGACTGTTTGTTCTGAGAAACGCGGCAATGAATGGCCGTTGTTTTTTTTTTCTTCATTTTTTGCTTCTCAAAACAACATCGTTTTTGCCAATCTTTAAAAAAAAAAATTTTGCAACTGACAGGCGCGCGCCACATGTAATGCCCTTTGCAAACCCACCACTAGTTTGTAACGAGCATTTCACCTTTTTTTTTTTAAATAAATTTCACCAACGGATAGAAAATATTTTTCTCTACAAATTGACATGCACTTTGCATATTTTTGGTGCAAGATATAATTTTCTTAAATGTAATATAATGTTAAATTGTAATATACTTATTATAATATTAAATTTTAATATTAATATTAAATTTTAATATAAAATCTATTAATATATCTATTAATTTTTTTAAGTATTTTATATTTGATTTAGAGTATTTAATTTCATATTTTAAGTGTATCATTAAATTTTAATTTTAACGTAATGTAAAATTATTTTCTATTAATTGGTTTCAATTATTTAATATATAATAATAACAAATTATAAGTTTCTCTACAAATTGACATGCACTTTGCCTATTTTTTGTGCAAAATCGATATTCTTAAATATAATATTAAATTTTAATTTTAATATAATGTAAAATTATTTATACTTATTTAATAATTAAAATTTTTTGTTTAATTTATTGTATTTATCTGAATGTTTCAAGAATATTATTAAATTTTAATTTTAATGTAATGTAAATTTATTTTCCATTAATTTTTTTAAGTATTTCATATTTAATTTAGAGTATTTATTTTCATGTTTTAAGTGTATTATTAACTTTTAATTTTAGTGTATTACAAAATAATTTTTCATTAATTGTTTTTAATTAGTTAATATATGATAATTATAATTCTAAGTTGTATTATTAATATATATAAACTCTATTAATATAAAAATAGATAATATTTTAAAATTATAAATTTAAATAAGAAGTATTAAATATATTATATAAATGGTAGAAAAGAAAGTCGAGGAAAGAGAAATTTGTTATGTGAATAGTAGAGGCCGTTCATTAGCGTGGGCAATTTTTTTATGATGTTTGTGTGAATAATAGAGGCCATTCATAAGTTGATGTGGTGCTGATATAGCGTGGCCTTCACTTGACTGATGTTGGGACTGCTGTAGATGCCCTTAGCCATGCCATGGCGTGAATTAAAATTGAACCTGCAAAGTTCCTTGCCAGGTTCCAACATAGGCTTGCCTCAAGTTTTGCAGACTTTCTATGTTTGGTCACGCCGCAACTTGGCTTAAGTTAGACCATGGTGTGGCTTTATCTTTTGGGAAATTTACAAATATACCATGGTTGACCGTTGACTTTACAAAAATACCACCCTCCTCTTTTTCTTTTGTGTTATACCACTTTCATGAAGAAAATGTCTACAACACCCTCCTCTGTTGTACGCGAGCGAGAAACCAAGAGACGTTGAGAAACCGTGCTTCTTCCATAACCGAAGCCTTCATTTCAATCAATATCATCAACCATTCTTCACTTCTTCCATTACATAAGCCTCTAAACCGTTTTCTTGTTCATTTCCTTTCACAACCTTCGTTGTTTTCCGCGTCAAACACCATTACAAAACATTGAGTGTTAGCCCATTCCAAAAACTGTCAATGGCATGCACAAAGGGAGGACGCACATCTTCCATCTCTAAGAAGACACTTGCGACGGAGAAGAAGGAAGTACAGGTTTCCACGGTAAGTATCAGCAATTTTTTGGTTTAAATTGATCATTTTATTCTTCCTACATAGTGTGTGTTGATATTGTATGTATGTATTTGAACTGGATTCTCTGAATTTGGTCGAGAAAATGGTCTGGCGAGGGTCAATGGTAAGTCGAGCCCTATGTCGAGCAGCACTCGATATCCTAAAAAGTCGAGCAATAAGTCGAGTTTTTAGTCGAGTCATTGGTTCTTCAACGTTCCAGTTTTTAATTTTTTTAAAAACTTTATATTTTTTGTCGGGCAACTAGTCGGTTCAATAGTCGAGCATATTACAAAATTTGTGTTTTAAGAACTGTTATATTTTTTGTCGAGCAAATAGTCGGGTAATTAGTCGAGCATTAAACAGAATTTGTTGTCTTGAGCCCCTTTTATATTTTTTGTCGAGTAATTAGTCGGGTAAAGAGTCAAGCATAAAACAGAATTTGTGTTTTCAGAACTTTTTATATCTTTTTGTCGAGCAAATTGTCGGGTAAATAGTCGAGCATTTAACAGAATTTGTTGTCTTGAGCCCCTTTTATATTTTTTGTCGAGCAATTAGTCAGGTTAAGAGTTGAGCATGAAACAAAATTTGTTGTCTTGAACTCCTTTTATATTTTTTGTCTAGCAATTAGTCGGGTAAATAGTCGAGCATTAAATAGAATGTGTTGTCTTGAGCCCCTTTTATATTTTTTGTCGAGCAATTAGTCGGGAAAAGAGTCGAGCATGAAACAGAATTTGTTGTCTTGAGCCCCTTTTATATTTTTTGTCAAGTAATTAGTCGGGTAAATAGTCGAGCATGAAACAGAATTTGTTGTCTTCAGCCCCTTTTATCTCTTTTGTCGAGCAATTAGTCGGATAAATAGTCGAGCATGAAACAAAATTTGTTGTCTTCAGCCCCTTTTATATTTTTTGTCGAGCAATTAGTCAGGTAAATAGTCGAGTATGAAACAGAATTTGTTGTCTTCAACCCCTTTTGTATTTTTTGTCGAGCAATTAATCGGGTAAATAGCCGAGCATTAAAAAGAATTTGTTTTTTGCAGAACTTTTTTGTTTTTTGTCGAGCTATTAGTCATGTAAAGGGTCAAGCCAGTACTAATTTGGTTTTATTTTGCAAATTTTGTTAATCAGGACTCTCTGAAAAAGCAAATGATGGTGCAGTGTGATTTCTTCAATGCCAAGGTTTCGCAATACTGCTACTATGAGGCTAATATGCAGAGAATAAGGCTGAAACTAAGCGAAACGCAAAAGAACATATTAAGAAAGGAGAGTAGCCTTGCTGGAATTGCACTGGACCATGAGCATACGTTTTGGTGCAAACAGATGATTCATAGCGTCCTCTTAAGGCAACTTAAAGAAGACGAGGACTCCCAAAAGGACGGCAGCATATATTTTAATTTCGCTGGTAAGAAGGTCAAATTTGGCCTGAGGAAGTTCGCACTAATAACTAGTTTGAAGATGGGCAACTTTACGCGTGAATACGCGAAATTCCAGACACCCGATGGCCCGAGTTTGATTAGTAGGTATCGAACTGGAGAAGGTCGGCACTATGAAACAACATACACCGATGTTTTCAAAGCTTACGACCAAATAAACGCAAGCTATTCGAATGAGGTTGTTGTCTCCCTTACCTTGCTATTGCTATACACATCCATTATTGGGGAGCAAAAGAGGAACCATATAGATGAGAAGGTTGTCCATTTGGCCTATAATTAGAGGAAGTTTGATGAAATCCCATGGGGTGAAGAGTCTTTTCGGGTGACTGTCGATAGTGCTAGGAAGGCTATGGCCAACGCCTTGAAGCAGTCTAAGGATCAAGACAACAGGATGTACACCGTTGGTGGATTTCCTGTTGCGCTAGGGGTAAGAAATTAAAAGTCACACCGTAGTTTCTTTAATTTTGTTCTTACGCCTAAATAATTTATTTTTCCCATTTCTTGTTTATGAATTGCAGGTGTTCGCGTATGAATTGATGCCGCATTTTGACCGATTCCATTTAGTTCAAAATGTCGAAACCTCTGGATGTAGGCCAAGGATGTTCAGGTGGAAGGCAGTTAAGAGCCACAGATCTGCCCAAGAAAAGAATGCAGTATGGTCCAAAAAGCTATTTAGTGGAAAGGTATGAGCTTATAATTATAGATAATGCTGTAAGTTTGAGTTTTAGATATTGTTATATCATGACTTCACATTGAATGTGATGCAGAGAGTTAAAATCACACCGATAACTCCAACTCTAGAAGAAGCAGAGAATTTTTTGAGTTGGGATGAAGAAGAAATAGGAGAGGCCGCTAATGATTTGGAGTTTGGCGAGGAAGACAATGAAAAAGAAGACCAACAAGATCCCAAACAGGCACGTGGGGCACGGCGAATTTCAGTGAGTCAGATGATCGAACGTCATGAGCGGTCAGAGCAAAGAATAGCTGAATTGAAATCTACGGTTAGCCGGCTAACCGCAACCGTCGAACATTTGACTCGTACTCTGCAGCAAGTGATGGCGGGGAGAGAAGGGAAAGCCGATGGTGGGACAACTTCAGAGTCTGATAGTCGAGCGTTAGTACTAGTTGATCCACCTAGCGCAGAACGCAAGACTCCATCTGTTCCCATCATAGTTGAAATCAAGACTCCTCCCCCGATCCCGATTAAGGGCAAAGCTAATAAGAATCGTGGAGTTGGTGAAATGGATGTTTCCGCTGGTATCAACTTGGGGCCCATTCTTAGCATTGAATATCCCACTCCCCCCATCCACTACCCCCCCATTATTGGTTCCGTCGCGCTTCAATATCTAGGATTTTCAACTAGCGCCGGAAGATATTGAAGACATGCTGAAGTGGTTGAAGCCAATCAAGCGGCAATTCTTGTGGACTCCTATTTTTTATCTTGATTCGGACTTGCTGAAGAAGGTTCTTATTGAAAATGAGTGGCTTTCAAATGAGGTAATACTTTATTGTTTTTCCATTCATCTGTTAGTCATTGAAATTATAGTTCTCCTAATCCACGCAGTTTAGGTTTTTTCAGCATTTGGACTTGTACACATCCATACTTCGGAAAAGGATCCTGATAATGGGCTGTAAAGATGTTTCCATTATGGAAACGCATTTTGATGTAAGTTATTCGTCCTATTCCGTATTTTTCCATTTGACTGGAGTAGTTGGTTTCAAATATCGACGTGTTTATTTGTTGACACAGATTGGAATGAAAACATTATACGCAGCCAAACAGGATCCCACGCACGAAGATTTGGCCATGAAATAATTCGTTGGTTCCGTTCCGTATGAGATTGACTATTGGACGGTGGACCAAGTGTTGTTCCCGGTCCATGTAGATGGGAATCACTAGATATTGGTGAGGATGGATAGCCATCAACACACTTTCCACATGTATAACTCACTGGATCAAGAGGGGATAGGGCCAAAATTGGAGCATCTTGTGCAAACCATGCTGAAGATACTCAAGGCATGTGAACTTCCGAGCAAGGATACTTGGCAAGTCGTCATTGAGCAAGGTTTGCCACGTCAAGACGCAAGGTTAGAAATTCAGGCAGCTGTACAATGTTTGTGCCACTTCATTGTTTTAAATTTTGTTATAACTAACACCAAACGTGCATTGTTTCTTGTAGCGGCGGAGTCTGTGGTATTTTTGTCTTGAAATTGGCTGATTTCCTTATTCACGGGGTCCCACTAGAGACATTTAATCCCAGTCGTAAGTCTGTCATGGACGCACGTACCGACATAACTACCTCACTATTCGTCCATGCACGACAAAAGAACCAAAGAAGATCCAAGCAGCCCAAAAAAACATGTCGAAAGTAAAGATATGTTATGAAGAAGACAAGAAATTGTAATTATAAATTTTTTTGCAAGCTTGTAAATACATTCATTAATGTGAAATCGCACTTTTTTGGTGTATGCAATGGTACATTTAGTTTATGAAATTGCATGAAAACACTGCCTAAATTCATTTTCGTCGAATAATAAATCGAGCAAAAAGTCGGGTAGGAAACAGAAAATCCCATATTTCTGCTTCTTAACAATTTAGTCAAGTACCAAGTCGATCAAGTAGTCGAGCAAGTTCCAAAATTTTAGTCAAACTTTTTTTTTAGTCGAGCAGGAAGTTGGGCAGGAAACAAAAAATCCCATATTTCTGCTTCCAAACATTTTAGTCGAGTAAGAAGGCGAATCAATAGTCGAACAAGTTCCATAATTTTAGTCAAGCTTTTTTTTAGTCGAGTAATTAGTCGAACAGGAAGTCGAGCAGGAAACAGAAAATCCCATATTTCTGCTTCCAAACATTTTAGTCAAGTAAGAAGTCGAATCAATAGTCGAGCAACTTCCATAATTTTGGTCAAGCTTTTTTTTTAGTCGAGTAATTAGTCGAGCAGGAAGTCAGGCAGGAAACAAAAAATCTCATATTTCTGCTTCTAAACATTTTAGTCGAGTAAGAAGTCGATTAAATAGTAGAGCAAATTCCATAATTTTACTTAAGCTTTTTTTTAGTCGAGTAATTAGTCGAGCAGGAAGTCGGGCAGAAAACAAAAAATCCTATATTTCTGCTTCTAAACATTTTAGTCGAGTAAGAAGTCGATTAAATAGTCGAGCAAGTTCCATAATTTTAGTCAAGCTTTTTTTTAGTCGAGTAATTAGTCAAGCAGGAAGTCGGGCAGGAAACAAAAAAATCTTATATTTCTGCTTCTAAACATTTTAGTCGAGTAAGAAGTCGATTAAACAGTCGAGCAAGTTCCATAATTTTAGTCAAGCTTTTTTTTAGTCGAGTAATTAGTCGAGCAGGAAACAAAAAATCTCATATTTCTGCTTCTAAACATTTTAGTCGAGTAAGAAGTCGATTAAATAGTCGAGCAAGTTCCATAATTTTAGTCAAGCTTTTTTTTAGTCGAGTAATTAGTCGAGCAAAAAACAGAAAATCCCATATTTCTGCTTCTAAACATTTTAGTCGAGTAAGAAGTCGATTAAATAGTCGAACAAGTTCAATACTTTTAGCCAAGCTTTTTTTTTAGTCGAGTAATTAGTCGAGCAAAAAGTCAGGCAGGGAACAAAAAATCCAAAATATGTGTGCAACATTCAAGCTTCTATTTTGTCAAACTTCTAAATTATTGTTGCAACATTCTACAAAATAAAATTTGAAACATTAAACAAAAAATGAAATAATAATTGGAGAAATGGCAAAAGTTAAAAGTGGAAATCACAATAAACACCAAATGTTTATTGCTTATAAAATTCTGCCTGAAGGGTATGTACAATGTACGCAGAGATTCATTTTCCCAACCTACACACGAATGGATTAGAGCAAGTTTTCCGATTATAACCACTCCCTCCACACTGACCACGTTGCTTTCAAACTATCTCCTCACCTGTTGAAGGGATTCTCTGTTTCTTGCGTCACCACTCTTAGCCCGTGGTTCAAAAGGAGCTAATTGAATAGACAGAATTTCTTCAGGCACCTACTAATCTTGAGGTTCACCAACCGGGATAATGGGCTCTGCATAAGCGGATATGAGTGCTTCGGTTAAATAAAATGGTGAGCATAAAGAATAATGGTCACTCTGTTGGCGACGGGTTGCAGCCAACGCATGAGCACATGGGAGTTGATCCATTTCAAACACCCGGCATGTGCATGTTCTTTGAAGCAAATCAACTATATAAGTATGATTTGCTATGTCTTGTACACACCACTGGTGTATATCCACTGGTTCCACGACATGAGATTGTGCCGCTCGCATCCTAGATGCAAGCTCATGCTCAATGAAAGGGGTTGTATGTGTTTTCATTTCAGATGCTGCTGTACGCCTTTCATAATACTATCTCTGTAGCGTGCTCCGAATGTACTCTACCAAACAATGAATTGGTAATTCCCGTGCATCCTTCAACAATGCGTTGAGACATTCAGCAATGTTAGTGGTCATTATAGTGTATCGTCTTCCTTGAGAATGTGCCCTAGACCACCGCTCAATGCCGACCTCTGTTAAATACTCGTAGACGCGTGAATCTTGGTTGGAAAGAATTCTCCACATCTCATTGAACTCGGCAAGTGTGTATGCCTTTGCAGCCTTAAAGTATATAGGAAGCACCTCTTTGTGTTTGAATGTTCCTCGCAAGTTGTTGTTCAGATGATATATACACACTCTGTGGAAGGCGTTGGGGAAAACACGTGCAATACCTTTGGCAATGCTTTTATGCCTGTCGGACACAAACACCAATCCATCGATTTCAACACCTATTGCAGCATTCAACTTTTCCATAAACCACTCCCACGAGGCGTCATTTTCAGAATCCACCAATCCCCAGCCGATGAGGTACACTTGGTTGTTACTGTCCATGCAAGTAGCAATAAGCAATGATCCAGGGTATTTTCCCTTTAGGAAGCATGCATCAACAGCAAGCACCGGTCGCATACAGCTGCGAAATCCTCGAAGAAATGCTCCCATTGCGAAAAAAGCATATTTGAAACGATGATCTTCTTCCATCTCGAGATCAGTAAACGTATTGCTCGACCTACGAATGGACCTATTGCTCGACTATTTTATCTGAACGATTCACAAACCCAGTTCAAAAGGAATAAATCAAACCAACCTGCAATTGCAGACGACTTCAAATGCGATTGATTGCAGATGCTTTTAAATGCGATTGCTTACAGTGCGACCAATGGCGTGTAAGCGAACAAACTTTGCTAGGTGCGTGACAAGAGAAGTGCTAAATCCTTGTAGTGAAGAGTAGTCTATAGCTGAGCAATCGACCAAACAGCCCTAAACCGTTGAAGTGAAGAGTATCAAAGGAATAGAGGTGCTAGAATCTGTGTTCTAAGAAAGAAATCCGTGTTCTATAGCAGAAGAGAAGAGAAGGGTGTTGTGGTCATTTTTTTGATGAAAGTGTTATAACACAAAAGAAAAAGAGGAATGTGGTATTTTTGTAAAGTCAACGGTCAACCATGGAATATTTGTAAATTTCCCTTATCTTTTCAACTTTTTAATTCTCTTACTCCTTTGTTTGGTCCTTAATGCTCTGCTACTTAAAATTTACATATTTTGGATCAAAATTGGGCACTTTTCATCCATATATGACATGTGACTACAACAATAAAATAAAATAAAAATATTAACTAAAATAATTAACAAAGTAAATAAAAAACACAAAAATAGGTTAAATAAAAGAGAAAACATAATGAATTCTAGACTCATCATTGCTATAGGCTGAAAAAAGGAAAAATTCTTTATACGTTTGGACAAGCCATTTTTGTTTACAAGTGAGCAAAAAGTTAACTTTTCTCAAATAAAAATAAACTATCCAAACATATTTTTATTTTAAAATTTAAAATTCAAAATTTTCAACTCAAAATCCTCTCACATAATTTTTAAAAAATTTCCCTCCAATTTTTCCCTCTAAAATACTTTTTCTATAAAAAAAAATATCCACCAAAATTTTTATACATTCTAATACAACTTTTCTTAAATACATCACACTCTAAATGGAGCCTAGTCTTTTTTTTGGCAATTAGAAACAAAAATATATAAGGTATATTTGGAGTGTGATGTACTTGGAAAAAGTTGTATTAGAATGTGTGAAAATTTTGGTGGGTATTTTTTTATAGAAAAAGTATTTCAGAGGGAAAAATGAAAGAGAGAACTTTTTAAAATTATGTGAGAAAAATTTGGATGGGAAAATTTAAATTTTAAATTTTAAAATAAAAATATGTTTGGAGCGTGATGTTTTTATTTGAGAAAATGGCTTACTTTTTCTATTTGCAAATAGAAATCAATTATCCAAATGTACAAGTTTGCAGTGTAATTATAACATATAAATTTCTAGATGGTATGACCTCATGAACACCTGATAGCCTTTTAATTAAATCATCGTAGTCAACATACAGACAATTTATCCTTTATAATTTTCTTATAATTGTCATCCATAAACTAAATTTGATTTTTTTAATAATATTATCAAAGAGAAAGTAAAATGTAGATTTTTTCGGCCAAAAAATCCAAGTCTTATTATTAATATTACAGGAACAAAATTGGAAAAATTCAGCTTATAAACATTTATCATGGGCTTCATTATAACTAAAAATCAATTGAATGGATGAAGAATAGCTTTGTCAGACTTCGTATCAGGGCATCCACAGTAGACCCAACATCAACCAGGTTACCAGGCTAAGGCCACGCCACATCAGCTTATGAACGGCCTCTATTATTTAAACAACCATCAAAAAAAAATTACCCACGCTAATGAACAGCCTCTATTATTCACACAACAAATTTCTTTCTCCTCTACCTACTTTTTCACCATTTATTTAATATATTTAATACTTCTTATTTAGATTAAAAAAATTAAATATTATCTATTTTTATATTAATATAGTTTATATATATTAATAATACAATTTATAATTGTAATTATCATACATTGAATAATTAAAAACAATTAATGAAAAATTATTTTACATTAAATTAAAATTAAAATTTAATAATCCACATAAAACATGAAAATAAACACTCTAAATTAAATATGCAATACTTAAAACAATTAATGAAAAATAAATTTACATTACATTAAAATTAAAATTTGTGAATATATTTGGAACATTTGAATAAATACAATAAATTAAACATAAAATTTTTAAAAGCATGATAATTTTTTTATGTTGGCTATGTGAATAGTGAAGGCCAGGCCTTCACTATTTTAAATTATATTATTTAAAAATTATTTATTTTCATTTATCCAATTCAATATATATTAATAATACACGTTATAATTTGTTATTATCATTTATTAAATAATTGAAAACAATTAATGGAAAATAATTTTACATTACATTAAAATTAAAATTTAATAATACACTTAAAATATAAAATTAAATACTCTAAATCAAACATAAAATACTTAAAAATTAAACATTCAACACTAAAATATAATAAACATAACATAGATTAGGCCACTTGAAACATAAAACATAGGGCATGATACAATAAAAAATAAATTACTACAACATTCCTAAAAATTCACTAAGTTTTTTCCACATTTGTTTTTCAGCGTCTGATAAATTTTCCTTGCCACAATTTGCAAAAGCAAGCCAAGCTTGAAACTTCATACCATATTTTTTCTCTTCTCGAGCAATTCTTTTTAATTCCATTTTTTCCTATCAAACAATTCTATCCTCTTCAAGTCTTTCCCTCTCCAAAGCAATCTTTTCCTTCTCCAACTCTAGCT
Source organism: Gynochthodes officinalis (assembly GCA_020080225.1). Lineage (NCBI taxonomy): Eukaryota > Viridiplantae > Streptophyta > Magnoliopsida > Gentianales > Rubiaceae > Gynochthodes > Gynochthodes officinalis. The sequence goes on along the minus strand of CM034625.1, from coordinate 27,608,910 downwards.
TCTCTTTATATGAAATGCTCAAATGCTCAATTTCAGGCATTTGTAGAAATGATTGTTGGCCAACCTTCTATTTTCCTTTACTTTTAGCCCTTTTCACACCCATTGGGTGTTTTACAGGACTAGTAGCAGTGTCTTCTACATTAATGTGAACATCTTCACCAACTGAAGACGATAGGTTATTCTTCTCATCATTTGTGCGTGATCTCTTCCCGCTACTAGCGGTGTTTGGTGTTTTGGGGGTATTTGAATCATGACATGGTAGATCCAAAGTAGGCATGGCACACGCAATGACGGATTCCCACTTGGGATACTGCCTCAACAACTTCCATTGCTCCATGAAGTAGAATTTATGACTCTTATTTGAATGCTCCCATATGGTTATTGCGTTCCAGGTCACATCTTCATCGTTTATGCCACTTTTTTTCCCCTCACCTCCTCTCCTAGAATGTCCACCCATTTTGACATAGCTGCAGCAATTCTCCTCCACCGAGCTCTAACCTGATCCAAATTTCTAAAATTGATGTTGGCATTGTCTTCCCAAGCAGATCTATATTGTGAAAGTATATCCTTCCACATCATAAAGCTCTTTTGAGATGTACCTATAACCGGATTGGTTGTAGTGTTAATATATGCGGAAATCAAAGCCGTGTCATCAATAATGGACAAAGCAACTTTCTTTCCGTCTCCGTAGCCATCTTCATTGTAACCTTGACCTTGATAATGGAAATTATCAATATTTGTAGCATTTCCACGGGTTTGTTGAGGCATGCAATTGGGCATCATGTATTGTTGAACCCCCCGAAGATGCAAACATTGCAGGATCGTTGGGAAAATCCGTAGAAAATTGAGTCGGATTTTGTGAAAATTGGGTATAATTTTGAGTATTATGAGCAAATTGACCGAAATGATATGGTTGTTGAGATGAACTTTGAGAAATTTAGATTTCAAAAAGTAGATAATCATTCAAATTTTGAGGGTTATTTGGACAGAATTGATTGTTTCCAATATTTCTTGAATGGAAGAGAAGAGAGATTTTGAGAGAGTTTGAGATATGATGCAAAAACAATGAAAACTATAAGATTTATATACACATTTTCACATTTGAGGATAATGGAGTATGATTTGACAACACATGAATTATTCGTACCGATTTATTTCAATAATGGAGTTTGATTTGACAATACATGAATTATTGATACTGATTTTTTCAATTATGAAGTTTGAGTTAACAACACATGAATTATTTGTACTGATTTTTTTCGATTATGGAGCTTGATTTGACAACACATGAATTTTTTGTACTGATTTTTTTGATTATGGAGCTTGATTTGACAACACATGAATTATTTGTATCCATGTTTTTTATTATTGAGCTTGCTTTAACAACACATGAATTATTTGTACCGATTTTTTATATGATTTAGGATGTTTATTTTAAACTTAATATTACTATATTTAAAATTTAACATAATAAAAAAATTATTATTTCTTAAATTCTTTTATAAAATTCAAATTTATTTTTATTTTAAAATCATTTAAATAAATTTAGCATTCTTTATCAATTAATTAAAGAAATTTTTTTATTTAGACAAACGTGATTATTTCTTTAATTTTTAATTGATTTGACTACAAAATTATTTTTATTTTTTTACTATTAATAGATATAATTTTTAATAATCAGAGGCAATAATTTCATACAAAATTATATTTTTAAAAGAAACAAAATTTTTTGTAATTATTAAATAAGTATAAATAATTTTACATTATATTAAAATTAAATTTTAATATTAATAGATTTAAACTTAATATTAATAAATTTAAATTTAATATTAATAGGTATATTAATAGATTTTATATTAATATTTAATATTATAATAAGTATATTATAATTTAACATTATATTACATTTAAATAAATCAAATCTTGCACCAAAAATAGGCAAAGTGCATATCAATTTGTAGAGAAAAATATTTTCTACCCGTTGGTGAAATTTGTTTTTTTTTAAAAAAAAATTAGGTGAAATGGCCGTTGCAAACCAGTGTTGGGTTTGCAACGGCCCCAACACATGGATAGCGCTCAATCTTCTGCAGTTGATAGGCGCTGTTGCAATTTTTTTTTTTAATTTGCCAAAAACGACATCGTTTTCGGAAGGGAGAAACCAAAAAAATAAATAAATAATGAACAGCCTTGGCCAGGTTTCACGAAACAAACAGTCAGACGACCATTTGTTCCTACAAAGCCGTCACATCAGCATTTCTTGCTGATGTGGCGGCCTTTGCAGAAATGACCAGCCCCATTTTGGGGCTAGTGTGGATGCTCTCATGGCCAAAGTAAAATAGTCCTTGGACATTCCAAATCAAAACTCTAATCCCAATAAGGGTTGGAACATTAGCAGACAATAATTACTTGCCTTGGGAGGGCTGTCTTTGGTATATTAACATAATTCTTCCACTTCTAAGTTCTCCGTTGTGGGCATAAAGGCACCCACGGCAGCCCCTTTTGGGCTACTCGTGAGTGCTCACAGCCACTCCACATCAGCCTTGTGGTTGATGTGGCGTGGCCGTGAATGAAAATAGTCATGATTTGTGGCATGCAGACACCACAAATCACGAACAGTTCGTAATTTTTTTTGCCACGTAGCGAAAAAACAACGCCGGTTTGCATCAAAACGACGCAAAATGGCGTTATTTTGAACCGTGTGTCAACAGTCAACACTGACACGCTGACAAGCCAGTCAACACTGACACGCTATGCCTGTTAGCATGTCTGATTTTTTTTTTCCGTTGGGCCCGAGTCGAAACGACTCCGTTTTGCGTCTAAAGAATGCAAAACGGTGCCGTTTTATTAATAATAAAAAAGGCGCTGACAGACGCGTCAGCGCCCGAAGTGATTAAGTGCACGCTGCATGTTCTGCCCGTTGCAAACCATACAATGATTTGCCACAGGCATTTCAGCTTTTTTTTTAAAAAAAAAATTACCAATGGACAAAAAATATTTTTCTCTATAAATCGACATGCATTTTGTCTATTTTTCGTGCAAAATCTAACATCCTTATCTCCCAAACTCTCTCAAAATCCCTTTATATTTTTAATCTCCCATACTCTCTCAAAATCTTATATTCTTATCTCCAAAACTCTCCTAAAACCTCTTTTCTCTTCCTAAAAATGGATCCAGTTGGGCATAGCTATGACTTAATCAAAATAGAATTTGACAAGTTATTCGAAGAAACTTACGACCAACTCATAGAAGATACTATGAATGCAAAGAATACAAAACGTAATGCAATGGTCAAAAGAAAGCATAGACGTAACGAAAATCCCAATTGTCATTCTGATAGGAATCAAGAAGTTGGTCATATCTGCCTTTGAAATGATTATTTTGCCAAACGTCCTATCTACGATGACAGGCTATTCAGAATTCATTTCAGAATGGATAAAAGTGTCTTCTTGCGTATATTAGAAAGGCTACAAAGTATTCACTACTTTCAACAACACCCTGATACAACTGGTAGAATGGGGTTTACACCTTTACAAAAATGCACAGCTGCATTACGAATGTTGGCCTACGGTAGTTCTACCGTTCAATTGATGAATACTTGCGTATTAGTGCAAGTACGTCTAGACAATGCCTTTCCAATTTCTGTCAAGGCATTATGGATGTGTTTGGTGCTGAATACCTGAGAAGGCCAACCCTGACAGGTATGAGAAAGCTATTTCATGTTGGTGAAATCCGTGGATTCCCGTGCATGATTAGAAGCATTGACTGCATGCATTGGGAGTGAAAAAATTGCCCTGCGGCATTGAAGAGGATGTATCAAGGGCGTGATAGCGTAGCTATTATTAATACCCAAGGTTGTAACTTCTCAAGATTTATGGATTTGGCATACATTCTTCGATACTCCAGATTTGTGTAATGATCTATATGTGCTTTATCATTCCCCTGTGTTTAATGATGTATTGCATGGTAGGACACCGACCGTTCAATATGCGGTTAATGGCTATCAATATGACATGGGATACTACTTAACAGATGGTATATACCTAAAATGGGTGTCTTTTATCCAATCAATCCCAATATCACAAACAAATAAACATAGACTATTTTTGGCGTGAAAATTCCCTTGGATCTACCCAACTGAAAATTCTTCCCTTGGAGTTGGTATGTTCCTTGAAGATGGAATAGGTCCTCAACCCCTTGATAACCCGTATCAAGAAACCTTGGAATCAAATGAATGGATGGAATCCGAATTTCCTAGGGAACAAATCTAGGAAATCAAGAACAACAAACACACAAATTCCGAATTTGTGTAATTTGCAAGTAATTACAGAAACTAGAGACCAATTCTCTCAAGCTTGTAATGTCAAGAACCAAATTTTCATTTCATCAAATCTGCCCTCCAAGGGTGGCCGACGGCCACTTTAAGAATACAAGGCATCCTTCACAAGTGCTAGGGTTTCTAGGGTGTCTAGGGTTTCTTTAGAGCCAAATGGGCTCACATGACTCTTGGGTTGACCTTATGGGTCTATACCACCCTCTAATAACTAAGCCCAATGACCTTAAGGGTCCTAAGGAAAAATAGTAGTCAAGCCAAACCCATTATGGCCACAAATTGGAATTTGGCTCCAAAATCTAATTAACAAGATCCAATTACACTTAGTACATTAATAAATACGGTTTTGTCAATCGTGGTCTAGCCCTTGTCATCATGCTTCGGGTTCGAAGTCTCTTCAATGCTTGTTGGATTCATATCAGTCCCCTTCTTGAGAGGATTCGTCCCCGAATCCAGATCATCATAATCTGCAATGTCAAAAGGAGCCAAATCAGCAACATTGAATGTAGTACTTACATTGTACTTACCTGGAAGGTCGATCTTGTAAGCATTGTCATTGATTTTTGCGACAACTCGGAAGGTCCATCTCCACGTGGATGCAATTTTGTCGATCTCTGTACTGGAAACCTTTCGTTGCACATATGAACCCTCACCCAATCTCCTGGTTCAAAAGTGACTTTCTTTTGACCCTTGTTTGCATTTCGAGCATAGGATTCATTCATCTTCTCAATATTCAGCCAACTCGCTCATGTAACTTCGGACAAAGTCACTTTGCACTTGTTTGGTATGTTTGTGCCCGTATGAAATCAATTGGATATTCAATTCCTCTTTTGGGCAATCCATTGGTAGCTCGTCAAGAAATACATCTCGGAATCCCTGCAATATGTTAGAAATCTCAACCGGTAGGTTGGATGGCAAGTCAGCACTAAGTAGAACATTAGATTCACAACACTTAGGAAGAAACAAAACACGATTAGTATGCAGACAATTATCAACGTGTCGGACATTTGCATAAAAATTTGGTTGTTTCTTATTTACTTGAGTCACTCTCTTTCTCTCAATGTGTTCTACTTCATTTAACTCATATTGCTTAGGCTTAGAATTTTCAAATTTTCTTTCTTTTCTCACGGGTAGTGCAGAATTCAATTTCATCATTTGCTGAAATTCGCCCTTTAAATGTAATTGAGATTCAGAAACTTGAATAGGCGACAAAGGTAGTAAGGTAGTTTTTCTACCATTAACAAAGAAAGTGTACCTATTACTTCGTCCACTGTGGGAAGCATCCCTGTCAAATTGCCAAGGTCTACCAAGCAATAGGTGACCAGCTTGCATGAGAGCCACATCACACAAAACTTCATCTTTGTATTTGTTGACTGAAAAATTTACCAAGACTTGTTTTGTGACTTTCACTTCTCCACTCTCATTGAACCATTGCAACGTGTATGGATGTGGATGCCGAAGTGTGGGCAATTTTAGTTTATCTACAAGTAAAGTCGAAGCAATGTTAGTACAACTACCACTGTCAATAACAAGTATACATACCTTCTCATTGATGGTGCATTTAGTGTGGAAGATATTCTGGCGTTGAACATTGTTCTCCTCTTTAATCTGAACATTTAAAGCTCGCATAGTCACCAAAGATGGTCCTTCATCAGGGCCAAAAACATCTTCATCAGATTCCCCATTTTCTACAAGTGGTGGCATATCTTCATAGTCACTTTCATGTTCACTCTCACTTTCGATCGTGCCATCACCTCTGACAACCATAATTCGAGCATTAGGACACTCTCGTGCATAATGTCCCTTACCTTGGCACTTGAAGCATGTAACCTCCCTGGCTGGTTTTCTCACTTCACTTGATTTACGGCGTTTAGAACCACGGTTGGAGTAGTGTTTGAGGTACTAGGAGTTGCGGCCTTTTTGAAGTCGGTGCTTAAATCCTTCTTAGGCCATGTAGACTTCAAAGTGTTTGAATTCGGTGGGGTTGGAAAGGTTCGGGTACTCCTCTCCTTAAGTTGCCTCTCAGCTTTCATTGCCTTGTGATACATCTCATTAAGATCCTCATACTCCTGCATCTCAATGATGTGGGCAATATCCTTCCTTAGTCCTCCTAGAAATCGAGCCATGGTAGCTTCATCCTTCTTGAATGTTGACTCAAGCATCGTAGTCTCCAACTCTTGGTAATAATCCTCCACGATCCTATTTCCTTGGGTGATGTTTTGCAATTTGTTGAACATCTCCTGTAGTATTGATGTGGGACAAACCGCTTTTTCATGAGCTTTTTCAATTCAGCCCAAATGCGAGCAGCCCTTCTTCATCACGCCTCCTTTCGCCTGAATTTTAGTCCACCGATTCTGGCGTATCCCGCAAATTCAACCACGCCTAGCCTGACTTTCTTTTCCTCCGAATAGTTGTGCACTGTAAAAATACTTTCAATTTTATCAGACCATTCAAAGAAAGCTTCAGGATCTTGCTTACCAAAAAATTGAGGAATTTTCATTTTGATACATCCTAAATTGGAATCAATTCTAGGAGTACGGTATTGACTTCCCTGAAATGCCTCGAAGGCTTCATCATCATTATCATGGCCATATGTGGTCTTTGTAGATCGAGAGGATTCGGCTCTTTCAGCTTTGAGCTCCTTGACTTCCTGTTGCAAAGCTGAAACCAAAGTGTAAAATTTTGCTAACATCTCCTCATAGGATTCCTTAGAACCCGGTGGTGGTGGTGGTTGCCTCTCCATTATAGCTGCAAAGGTTAGCAAAGGAAATAAAACAGTTTATAAGTCCTCACTTCCCTTCCCAATTCCCCAAATTCACTCACCAAGTGTTTGAGTACTCTCGGGCTTATATAAGTGAAGGGACGGATTCACACCACTCAATTTGCTCTTCTGTTTCTATTCTTACTCAAACAATATTACACAAGGAATTTACAACAAAGTAATGCAAGTGGACAATGAGATTGGAATGAATCTAAGGAATCAATGAAAACAGTACCAAAAACACAAGAATTCGAATTTTTTGGTAAGGAATTCGAAAAAACTGATTGCAAAATCAGAATCTACACGAAAAACCAGTGAGACACACAAAATTTCAGAATTTTCGGACCACAACTCAATATTACACAAAGGAATTTACAACAAGGTGATGCAAGTGGACAATGAGATTAGAATGAATCTAAGGAATACAATGAAAACAGTACCAAAACACAAGAATTCGAATTTTTTTGGTAAGGAATTCGGACAAACTGATTGCAAAATCAGAATCTACACGAAAAATCAGTGAAACACACAAAAGTTCAGAATTTTTGGATCACAATAATTTCAGAATTTTCAGATCACAATTCAAGACACTTGAAGAAAGGAAATTTGGACAAAGTAGCTTGTATTGCGGTTTCAGCTCTTCCAAATTCTGGAATTGGTCAAGAACATTTTTGGGTTCAAAATATGGTATAAGGGATGTATAAGGGATGTATTTGGATAAGTAAAAGGCTAATCACAAACTGGAAACAATGCAAAGTACAATCTGAATTTGAGAGGCTTGAAAGGAAAAATCTGTCTTTCCGAAATCAGAAAAGGATTTTTGGCATGGTAACTTCAAAAGGTCATAACTTTCTACTCCGATGTCGGATTTTGCTCCGTAAGTACTCAAATCGAAGCTCTCGGAGAGATCTACAAGCAGACGGCCAAAGGCAGTCCGTTGGGACTTTGGGGGTCAAAAAATAACGCTAAGACCACCTACTGTCCGCCTCAAGTTTTCTACTCAAGTTCCAACAAGGAACTCGATTTTTGCCCAGCAATTTCTTCTTCTCCTTTTTTTTTATCTATCCTTTTTTTTTTCTTCAATTTCAGCAAAGTATAAACAACAATTGGATCAGCACAGCAATTTTTTTTTTTTTATTTCAGTAAGGCATAAACAACAATTTCAAATTAAGGTATGGATTCATCAAGAAAGCAAAGGTACGGTTTTGTCTAATATTTTGGAAGCAAGCCGAAACCAACACATCAATACAAAAACAGAATTTGCTTCATCAATACAAGAACATACCAATGATGATGATATTCAGAATAACAAAAAGATTGAGGAGATAAAGAACATACCAATGATGATGAATTTTTTTTTTGTACGGTAAAAGAAAAGATATGAACAGCTTGGGAACCAAGACTGCTCTGATACCAACTGGCGTGAAAATTCCCTTGGATCTACCCAACTGAAAATTCTTCCCTTGGAGTTGGTATGTTCCTTGAAGATGGAATAGGTCCTCAACCCCTTGATAACCCGTATCAAGAAACCTTGGAATCAAATGAATTGATGGAATCCGAATTTCCTAGGGAACAAATCTAGGAAATCAAGAACAACAAACACACAAATTCCGAATTTGTGTAATTTGCAAGTAATTACAGAAACTAGAGACCAATTCTCTCAAGCTTGTAATGTCAAGAACCAAATTTTCATTTCATCAAATCTGCCCTCCAAGGGTGGCCGACGGCCACTTTAAGAATACAAGGCATCCTTCACAAGTGCTAGGGTTTCTAGGGTGTCTAGGGTTTCTTTAGAGCCAAATGGGCTCACATGACTCTTGGGTTGACCTTATGGGTCTATACCACCCTCTAATAACTAAGCCCAATGACCTTAAGGGTCCTAAGAAAAAATAGTAGTCAAGCCAAACCCATTATGGCCACAAATTGGAATTTGGCTCCAAAATCTAATTAACAAGATCCAATTACACTTAGTACATTAATAAATACGGTTTTGTCAATCGTGGTCTAGCCCTTGTCATCATGCTTCGGGTTCGAAGTCTCTTCAATGCTTGTTGGATTCATATCAATTTTTCCAATGCCAAGAAGATGCTCGAAAGAATGTCGAACGGGTGTTTGGAGTGCTGCAAGTACGTTGGTAGATAATTAAAAATCCGACACTCGCGTGGGATACAGATATATTGCATCTTATTATGAATGCATGTATTATAATGCATAACATGATCGTCCAGGATGAACGGATTAACTATCAACATTACGTTGCTCCTTCAACATTCATTACGGAGCAACCAGAAAGTAGTAATAGGTCAGGAGGAGAAAATGATATATTGCAATTCTCGACAGGAAAAATTAATTGACGTGAATAATTATTTGATTAACAGGGATCAACTTCGCAGCAGAGAAATCCACAATGAGTTGAAAAAGTGATGCGACTTTTTCTCATCTTACTACCTTCAAATTAAAGGATCGTAGCTCGTAGTATAGAGCTAGTCCAGAATCGTCCCACGTGGAGGATGTCAAGTACCAAATGGAAAAGAAACTCTCGAACTATTTGGATCTCTCTCAAATTTGTTTAGTGATGAAATCAAAACAGAATATTTAGCAAAATATGGAAAATTCAAATGATTAAAGACCTCTAGGAACTTGGATTTCACCAAATGAAGACTCAATGAATTCAATCTACACTAGTTTGGTTTCTTTTGGCTTTCACTTTTCTCACAACCATTCACTCAATTAAGAGTACCCTCTCTCGAGGCGTATCCCTCTTATTCATGCAATTTTGTGATCACTCTCATGTCTACAAAATTTAACACAAATACATTAAGCACTCAAGAATTTAAGGTTGTTATTTTGTGTTCTACTCTCGTAGCTCCACATTCATAGCCAAAGTTTTTAGCAACTAATGTTGAATTTCAACTCTCGTTCCATCATCCAACACCTTAAATCATGCAAGAATTGATCAAGTTCTTACAAGCCACGTAAAACAAGAACAATGGATTTTGAAATGTGAAAAAGAACCAAATAAATTTGATTAAATTAAAGAAAACTTCAAAGGTTACATCCTAGTTCCTAGAGTTGAAGAACTCTAGCTAGACATAACACTTAAATAAAGAATTTCATGAAAATTAAACATTCTACAAAGTGAACTAAGAAAAAGATGACCAAAATGAAATAAATGCTAAAATCTACTCTAATGCTAAAAAACTACTCTCCTTTTGCTTCCAAAGCTCTCAAGAATTTATAGACTTTTTGCACCTTACTTTGCTCCAAGATTTTCTTCAAGTGTTCTCCAAGATTTGCTTCAAGATTTACTCCCTTTATCTTCTAGTTAGAAGATATAATCCAGCTATAAGATTTAGTTCAAATCTTATCTCTTTCTTTGATTGTTTCAATGATTTCAGTTTTGACCAAATCTTCTAAGCATTCAGTTTAGCCAGCATACTATGTCTTGAAAATTCAAACCATGGCATAGTCTTGTAAGAATTTGAATGACAGCAAAACTCAAACGGTAGCAGCCTGCAACAACTAAATCTTACCTTATTAGCAAATCTTGCAAAATCTTCCAAATTAATTATCTTTTCTAACAAATTATTTTACCATTAACAATCCTATAAAACACAAAAACTACCGCAACTTAATAGTAAAATTTACTAATGAAACTTAAAATCTCTAAATTTTAAAGATAAAAATTAATAAAAAAATATCGAACTATCAAAAAGAACTTGATTGAACACATATGGCAATGTTTTGGTAGAAATCACATATGATACTGGAAGTAATGAGTAGTTTAGTATGTTTTAGCGTAGAATGTTTAATTTTTAAATATTTTATGAATAATTTATCATATTTATTTTCATGTTTTAAGTGTATTATTAAATTTTAATTTTAATTTTAATATAATGAAAAATTATTTTCCATTAATTGTTTTAAATATTTCATATTTAGTTTATCGTATTTATTTTCATGTTTTAAGTGTATTATTAAATTTTAATTTTAATATAATGTAAAATTATTACCCATTAATTGTTTTAAATATTTCATATTTAATTTAGAGTATTTATTTTTATGTTTTAAGTGTATTATTAAATTTTAATTTTAATATAATGAAAAATTATTTGCTATTAATCGTTTTTAAGTATTTAATGTATGATAATTAAATTTGGAATTTTATTATTAATATATATAAAATTTGATAATAGCTACGTGAATAATAAATGCATGGCTGATGAGCGTGGGTCATTTTTTTATGATGACTGCGTGAATAGTGAAGCATGGTTGTGAGTTGATGTGGCGTGACTGTAGCTTGGCTGTGAAGAAGGGCTACTGTGCATGCCCTAACAGGTTCATGAGATGGAAAGAGATTGCATAGTTGCCTCATCAGTCAATTACATCCACCTCTTTTCATATTTGATGAAATAACAAAATAAACGATTCTTTGCTTTTCTAGCTTTCTTGGCGATTTTGCTTTTTTTCACCAATTGTGGGACCAGCGAATGAAAGACCCTTTAGGGTTGAGGTTGTTGCGAATTTTTACACGCAAGTGCACGTGATCGTTAACAAGTAATATAGAATGAATATAATTTATCGTTCCCACAGAGACTAATGAATTATTAAATACCGAAATTAAAATAGTTCTAACTTTATTTGAAGGAAAAAATATTTTATGGATAAGCTAAATTAAAAGTAATTTTAAAACTTAATTAAAACTAAAATTAAAAACTAAACAAAGCAAGTTAATAGATTAAGTTGACGAAAGATCTAGGGTTTTCGATTTCACCATAACTAATCCATCCTAATATTAATCTATTTCTATAATCTAATTTAATTTCCTGGTTGATAGTCGAGATTCCCAAATTTATTTACTAGTCCCTCCCGAGACCTAATAAAAATCCTCCTAATTGCTAATTCACTATATTCCTATGTGAATTACAACAATTATGAAGTCATTAATTTCTATGGATTCTCATATAGCAACTACACAAACCATGTAGGTATATTCTTATCCTACATGCAATTTATGGCATTTATCTCAATGAACTTGACACATAACTCCTCTTCCAATTCGTTATGATTAACAAATCATCTAATTAGTGATCAAGTAATTAGAAGCATTAAGCACAAAGATAAATACTCAACCATAGAAAATTAAATCAAATTATATTAATAGAAAAATATTAAGACTTCATAGTTAGGCTACATCTAAACCCTAGAAAAGAATTTAGTTCATATTAATATAAAAGAATATCACAAAAATTTAAACATGATTGAAAAGAAAATAAAAGATAAAATCCAAACAAAAGTAGATGCTTGGTACTTAAAAATAATACTTGGCCAAAAATATCATAACAAAACACAAGAATTAAAACTACTAAAATTACTAAATTAAACTAATTAAAGAAAAACAAGACAAGAAACTAAATTTGCTAAACAAAACTAATTCAAGAAAAACAGGAAAAGACAAAACCCAAGACTTGAAGTCAAAAACTTGTTCGGTCTTGTGTTTTGTTTTTCCGCCCGTGAGCTTCCAAAGAAAAAGAAGTTGGTTGCTGACTTTTGTTTTCTCTCAAGTCCAAGTTGGCTGCAAAAGCTATACTTACTAAACTAATTAAAACCAACAAGAAGAAAGACTGAAATTTACGGGAGAAGCAGGAAGAAGACACAAGAGGTAGCTGAAATTTTGCTAAGAAAACCGAGAGGAAGTACAACTGAAATTTCAAGAAAAACCCAAGGAAGAGAAACAAGAAAAACAAAGGAAAAGAAGGCTGGCTGCTCTCTAACTAACGAAACAGAAACAGAAAGAAAAAGAAGAAAAGAATGAAGTGTCATTGTCAGAAATTCTGCTAAGAGCAAAACTAAACTAAAGAAAAGAAAAGAAAGTAAACAGAAATTGTCTGAACCTAAACTAAAGGAAGAAAAGAAAACCAAAGGAAAAAATGCTGCTCTAAAGAATGGGATCACCTGAAATGGAATGTCTTCCTCCGTTGTAAGCTTTCTTATTTATAAGCAAGGATTTGCTCTTCTTTCTTTGCTCTGCCAAGGTGTTGTTGCTGCCATGTGCTTGGTTTCTTTTCCAAAGAAATAAAACAGCCCAAGCTTTGCTTTTGTAGTTGGCAATTCATGTGACTTGATTCTCTTTTCTTTTCTTTCTTCGTGTGCATGCTCACTGTTTGCTTGTTTCTCTCCATGTTGCTGCCCGATTTTTCTGAGCTTTGTTTTTGCCCATGTGAGACTGCATTTTTGGAGAGACTTTCTTGCTGTCCTCATGCACTCTTTCTTTAGAAAAATAAAAGATGCAGCTGGGTTGGTTATGCTCTCATGTGCTCAGTTTCTTCACTCAAAAGTGGCTTCTTCCTTCTTTTATTTCCTTCTTTATTGTCCAAGTGTAGCAGCCTTTTGTTACTAAGCATTCCTTTTGTGTGCTGGATTCTGTCCTTTCTTTTATTTCTTTGCAGTTGGCCTCCTTTGTAAAGAATGAATGGTAATGATTTTTGTTCAAGCCGATCGCTTTCTTTTCTAAATTGTGTTGCTCATTACTGTTTCTTTTCTTTTGCTTCTTTGTTGTCCGATTTGTTTATTCATTCTCTTTTCCTTTGGCTAAGTAAGAAGGCTTCTTCTTCTTGAATGTTGCTATCAAATTGTGCTACAAAACCGTGAAGCAACTTTGAATGTCCGAACTCGTAGCTAAAGAAACTTTCAGAAAAAATCTTCAAGTTTCTGTCCAGTTGTGGTCCTTTTTCTTCCAGAATTTGAGAAAACTTTCTTCATGAAAGTTTTTGCTCTCTTTCTTAGCTTTCCATATCATCTTGAATCATCTCATTTGGACGTCTGAATCAAGAGTTATGATCTCTGGAAGATGAGTGGGTTTCAAAGGATAATTTGGCCAAAATTTCAGTTTTCCTCTCCTTGTGTCTTGTCGGTTGCTTCATTTTTCTTTGTTGCAGCCAACAAAAGAAAATCTTCTTTGTCTTGTTGTTGAAGTAATTTGGTCAAGCTTTGATAAAAATAATTGGTTAGTCCTTTGTTCTCAAGATTAAACTCAAAAGTTCTAGAAATATTGGAAATCTTAGAACTCATAAAATCAAAGGATAATTTGGCCAAAATATGTAAAAACAAAGTAAAACACAAGCCAATTTCTAACCAAAATTAATAAGAAAACTCTATATAAAATAGAGTTATCAAATTACCCCAACTTAGCTCAAAGCTTGTCCTCAAGCTTGCACTAGAAGAACATATTTCTTTTCTTTCCATATCCTTTCCAACCCATTCAAAGTCATTACACATTAGAGATCCAGATTGGAATAATAATCCAAAGAACAAGTATTCTTAGCCCAATTTTCTAAACAAAATACACATCTCATTAATTCCAACAATTTTGTCGAAATCAAATGCACAAAATTTGATAACCTCTCATAGGTTGCACTCTAATCACTCAAAGTGTTTAGGATTTTTATTCAACACTCAAATCAAACATAGCATGTCATTACCATAGGCTTGCTTATATATCACATCTCCACCACTAATAAATATGAATCCATGCAATAATCAAAGGGTCTTTATAAGGGTTGTAACGGGGCTTAAGTAAGGGTAGGTAGAAAGAAAGGAAAATTTAGGTTAAGCATATCAAGGTATGAAGGAACTTTCTTGCATAACTCAAAAGCATAAAAATAGCACATTAGAACCACTTCTTATTCCAAATAGCATGCATTCCCTTGAAGTTGGACCATCTTGTACACAATGAAGAACATCCACTTTGTAGAACATCTACTTTGTCCAATTTTTGTCGGGAATATTTTTCACTTCTTTTCTTTTTTCTTTTTTTTTTTTTCTTTTTTTTTTTTTTTTTTTTTGTTTTTGAATCATTAGACATTTTATCATGCAATTAATTCCCACATACTCTTGACATAGGGTTTAACTTGATAAACAAAAACAATGGTTTGGGGCTAATGATGTGGTGTTTATAACAAAGAAAGGTTAAGGCGCAAAATTGGTTGACTAGGGGTATATATAATGGGATGGCTTTTTAGAAAGTTTAAACGGCTAATCCTAAATGCCCTTATCATCTCAAAGCATGAATTCATAATGTGATCTCAACATGCATAACAAAGCAAGTTCTAGAATGAACATACCATATTTGACAACACTCAACAAAGAAATATGTGAGCAATGAAAATAAAATGCTCATAGGCTCAAATACTCACAATGGGTTCATTATATCAAATATTGCACATTCTCATTCAATTCAATCATCAAAATCAACAAGATCGTTAAAAATTTTAAAGACAAAGACTAATCATACTTGCCTCATTCATACATTCCAACCCAAATCTCTAATGCATATAACTCAAAATTATTCTAAATGAGTATCAAAAGAATTAGAAATTTCAAAGAAGATATCAATAAAATTGAAAACTTGGAAGGACTTTTCTTTTTAACCCAATTAAAATTGAAATCTTGCAAAAATTTTGACAGAAATCCAGCACAAAATTTCATTATCCCACCCCAACTTAAAATTGAGCATTGTCCTCAATGCAACAAGGAGCAAGATCAAGTATAGCAACTAAAGAGAACATAAGAAAGCGAAAAGTGAGGAAACCGCCTGCTTTTGAACAACTGTTGAAGATGAATTTCGTTCAGGTACCAAACCAGCTCCAAAACTTCTGAAATTTTGTGGACATGAACCTGGTTGAATATTATACCTTGCTGTAAAATTTTAGCACAAAAATCCAACGGAAAGGCCTTGAACCGGATTTTTCTTGACTGTGCAAAAAAAGGTGAAACAGAATTTCAAATAGTAATTTTTTTTTATAAGAAAAAAATAAGAATAATAA
Source organism: Gynochthodes officinalis (assembly GCA_020080225.1). NCBI lineage: Eukaryota > Viridiplantae > Streptophyta > Magnoliopsida > Gentianales > Rubiaceae > Gynochthodes > Gynochthodes officinalis. The sequence goes on along the minus strand of CM034625.1, from coordinate 27,592,994 downwards.
TAATAAGAAGAAAAATAAAAGCAATAAAGGTAAAAGAACTTGGGTTGCCTCCCAAGTAGCGCTTGCTTTATAGTCTTCAAAGGACTTTCTCTGTCGCCTCAATTTGCATCCACTAGGGTGATAATGCACTTTTGAAAGTCTACTCCACCTTCGATATAAGCCTTGAGTCTCGACCATTTACTTTGAACCTTCTATCTTCGCCTTGAATTTCAAACGCCATAGGGGAACACTTGCACAAGTAAAGGGTCGGACCACCTCGATCGAAGTTTCAGGGAATAATTTCAACCTTGAGTTGTATAGGAGTACCTTACGCCGGATGAAATTCTCGATGCAAAATGTGCTTGTCATGCCAAGCCTTTGTTTTCTCCTTATACATCTTAGCATTCTCATACGCCTTGACGGAATTCATCCATCTCATTTAATTGGAGTAACCTTTTTCACCGAGGTCGCCAAGTCAAAGTTAAGATGCTTGATGGCCCAATAAGCACGGTGTTCCAACTCCATTGTAAGTGACAGGCTTTACCATACACCAATCGATACGGAGACATACCAATAGGTGTTTTAAAAGCTGTTCTATATGCCCACAAAGCATCATCAAGCTTCCGAGACCAATCTTTCCTATTAGAACTCACTGTCTTCTCCAAAATCCGTTTCAACTCCCTATTGGATATCTCCACTTGGGCCACTGGTTTGGGGATGATAGCAGTGGCAATTTTATGTTTTACCCCATACTTAGCCAAAAGAGCAGCTAACAATTTATTACAAAAGTGAGTTCCCTCATCATTAATGATTGCTCTAGGAGTCCCAAAACGAGTGAAAATATTTTTCCTCAAAAAATTTACTACCACTTTTGCATCATTGGTAGGCAAGGCAGTTGCTTCAACCCATTTGGACACATAATCCACAGCCACAAGAATATAGAGGTTATTGTATGAAGGAGGAAATGGTCCCATGAAGTCAATACCCCACACATCAAATAGTTCAACCTCTAGAATATTGGTGAGAGGCATCTCATGTCTCCTTGAAATATTCCTGCTCTCCGCATCGATCACATGCAGCTACATAAGATTGTGCATCCTTGAATATTGTTGGCCAATAAAAGCCACATTGAAGAATTTTAGCTGCGGTTCTATTGCCTCCAAAATGACCACCATATTCAGAAGAGTGGCAATGCTGCAAAATGCTTTGTATTTCCTCTTCCGGAACACACCTCCGTATTACTTGGTCAGACATAATTTATACAAAAAGGCTCATCCAGTAATAATGCTTCACATCAGATAAGAATTTCTTTCTCTGTTGGCTAGATAAATCTAGGGGAAGCACATTAGTGACCAAATAATTTGCAAAATCGGCAAACCAAGGAAACTTACCTGTAGCAATATTGAACAATTGCTCATCGGGGAAGATCTCATTTATCACCGTTGTGGTTCATCAATCTTGGCTTGAGGTTCTAAACGAGATAGGTGATCAAGAACTACATTTTCACTACCCTTCTTATCTCTCGATTTCCAAATCAAATTCTTGTAACAACAAGACCCATCCGATCAACCTAGGCTTTGCATCTTTTTAACTAGCAAATACTTAATGGCGTAATGATCGGTATAAACAATAACTTTGGAGCCAATTAAGTATGATGCGAATTTATCAAAAGCAAATACTCGCTAATAACTCTTTTTGGTGGTAGCATAATTCAATTGTGCATCATTGAGAGTTTTACTAGCATAGTATATAGCATGAAAGATCTTACCTTTTCACGACCCAAAATCGCACTAACCGCATAGTCACTTGCATCACACATCAACTCAAAAGGTAAATCCCAAGATGGAGCAACAATAATGGGAGTGATACTAATGCACTTTTAACAAGTCAAAAGCTCGTAGACAATCGATAAACTTAAAAGGAACATCTTTTCAAGAAGATTACACAAAGGTTTTGTAATTTTAGAAAAATCTTTTATGAACCTTCTATAAAATCCAGATGTCCTAGAAAACTTCTTACCCTTTGACATAGTAGGTGGTGGTAATTTTTCAATGATTTCAATTTTAGCTCTATCAACCTCAATCCCTTTGCAGACACTCTATGACCCAACACAATTCCTTCTTGAACCATAAAATGACATTTTTCCCAATTCAAGACTAGATTAGTGTCTTCACATCGTTTAAGCACAAGTTTAAGGTTAGATAAGCATGAATCAAAGAAGAACCAAACACGAAAAAATCATCCATAAATATTTCAATGAAACGTTCCACCATGTCGTAAAAATTGCCATCATACATCTTTGAAAAGTAGCAGTGCATTACACAAACCAAATGGCATTCTTCTATATGCAAATGTACCATAGGGGCATGTAAAGGTGGTCTTTTCTTGGTCCTCTGGGCTATTGAAATTTGGTTATATCTGAATAACCATCTAAAAACAATAATAAAAGTAACCACTAATCTATCAAGCATTTGATCAATAAAAGGCAAAGGAAAGTGGTCTTTCCTAGTGGTGCATTCAACTTCCTATAATCAATGCATACTCCATCCAAAGATGATCCTAGTAGGGATCAATTCATTTTTTCATTCTCAACTACAAGAAACCCTCCTTTCTTAGGTACTACTTGAACAGATCGACCCATACACTATCCAAATAGGATAAATAATTCCTGCATCCAAAAGTTTTAATATCTCAGCTCTCACCACTTCTTTCATGTTAGGGTTTAATCTACGTTGGTGATCTACAGATGGCCTATAGTTCTCTTCCATCAAAATTTTATGCATGCAAATTGAAGGGCTAATCCCTTTTATGTCAGCTATAGTCCATCCTAATGCCGATTTATGTTCCCTCAACACTCTTAGCAATTTATCCTCTTGCTCTTCATTCAGATATGCAGAAATAAAAACAGGAAGAGTAGAGGACTCACCTAGGAATGCATACTTCAGATGCTTAGGCAGTGGCTTGAGGTCTAACTGTGGTGGCTTCTCAACTGAAGGTATTGATTCGCCCCACCTTTTCCAAGGTCTTCAAATGGCCTTTTGATGAATGCAGTGCCAAGGTCTCTAATTGTTTGGAGCATATATCTACCTTTGGATTTTCGTAATTTTCTATCCCCATCAGACATGCTTCCATGGGATCTTTTGGATGGCTTGCCTGAAACTTTTCTTTAGTGCAATCATCAATTGTATCCACCTTCATACAATTGTCTATCTCACTCGGAAATTTCAATGCTTTAAAGACATTGAAAGTGACTTGCTCATCTTGAACCCTCATGGTTAGTTGCCCTTTTGCACGTCAATTAGGGTTCTTCCTGTAGCCAAGAAGGGTCTACCAAGAATAATAGGAATTTCTTCGTCTTCTTCCATGTCAAGTACAATGAAGTCAGCCGGGAAGATAAATTTGTCCACCTTGACAAGCACATCCTCTATAACACCTCTTGGGTATTTGAGTGATCTATCTGCCAATTGCAATGTGACTGTAGTGGGTTTGGCTTCTCCTAAGCCAAGTTTCCTGAAAACAGAGAGAGGCATAAGATTAATACTTGCACCAAGATCACACAAGGCCTTATTAAAATTAGAATTTCCTATAGTGCAAGGAATAGTAAAACTCCCTGGATCCTTAAGCTTAGGAGGAAGCTTTTTCGAGGATGGCACCGCACTCTTGAAGAAGTGCAACATCTCATATTCTTCTAGCTTTCTTTTGTTGGAGAGGATCTCCTTCATGAACTTCACATAGCTAGGCATCTGCTCCAAAGCATCGAAAAGGAATATTAATATGCAATTTCTTAAAAACATCAAGAAATTTAGAAAATTGCTTCTCTAGCTTTTGCTTCAAATCGCGAGGATATGGCATCGGTGGCACATAAGGGTGGATTATCTGGAAACAACTTTGATGTGGGTTTCACGACTTCTTCAATTTGTTCTCCGATTTTCCGTTTCCCTGCTTGTTCTCGCTTTCTCTGTGGTTCGGTTCAGGCAACTCTTTGCCACTTCTCGGTTTAATTGCCTTCACATGTTCCTTAGGTTGATTTCCGTGTTACTAGGCAAAGACCCTTGTGGTCTAGAATTTAATGAACTAGCAAGTTGTCCCATCCGAACCTCCAAATTTCGAATGGATCTTGATCGATTTTGCAATGTGGCTTGATCTTAGTCATGAATCGCGATGTGTTCAAGCTCAATTGAGCAAGAGCATCTTCTAAAGACACCTTTTGTGCCGGGCGGTTGAATTGGTGTGGAGTTTGAAATCCATAGGTCCGCTGCCAGGTGATTGTTTCTCCAAGAAAAGTTGGGATGATCTCTCCATCCCGATTGTAAGTGTTGGAGTATGGATTATCTTGTCTGCTTTGAATTCTACAACCGAGCTTGTTCCTCTGCGATGGGGCAAAAGGATTTCCCACTTGACAATCACCACTAGAATGAGGTCCACCACAAAAATCACAAGCTTCTGGAGGAATATGGATGGCATTTGCAGTGATTGAACTACGTTGCTTTGACAGTGTTGCAACCTGGGTGATAGTGCAGTGAGGGCATCAACCTTATAGTTGCCATGATTTTTCGGTAGAGTGGATCTCCCTGAAGACCATTGGTAGTCTGTAGATGCCATCTCATCTAACAATGTATAAGCAGCCTCATATGTCTTCCCCATTAGTGAACCTCCCGCTGCAGCATCTACAAGGATCTTGGTTGATCGAGTCAACCCATTATAAAAAGTCCGCAATTGTAACCAACTGGGATACCGTGATGAGGGCATGCCCATGAAATCTTTGTACCTCTCCCATGCTTCGTAAAGTGATTCCATCTCATTTTGAGTGAATGTGGTGATCTCATTCCTCATCTTTGCACTTTTGGTGGGTGGAAAATATTTCGTCAAAAATTTCTGCCTACACATGTCCCACGTGGTGATTGCTCCTGCTGGCAAAGAAAGCAACCAACTCTTGGCCCTATCCCTCAGTGAGAATGGGAAAAGCCTCAGTCTAATGGCATCATCAGAGACACCATTCATTTTCAATGTAGCATGATCTCAAGATAATTGATTAAGAGAGCATGATGATCCTCATGTACCAACCCAATGAACTGATTAGCTTGAACCATTTGGATTATGCCTGACTTCAATTCAAAATTATTTGCCGCAACAGTTGGAGGTATGACACTGTGGAGATCATATGTGGCAGTAGGCAAAGCATAGTCACGTAATGCTCTAGTGTTGGCATTAGCGACCGGGATAGCGTTCTCTTCATGTTCAGCCATAGTGTTATGAGATTGTGCAGAAGATCCTCTCTTTTCCTTTCTATTCAAACGACAAGTCTTTTCTATCTCTGGATCCAATGGGAGGAGATTATCACTTCCAAACCTTCTCATGCACCACCGAATAATATCTGAAAAGATAAAAGAACAAAAGTAAATAAAAAAAAATTCAAATTAAAGGTAGAACAACTTGGTATCGATATTAATAAAATCAAATTAGTCCCCGGCAACGGCGCCAAAAACTTGTTGCGAATTTTTACACGCAAGTGCACGTGATCGTTAACAAGTAATATAGAATGAATATAATTTATCGTTCCCACAGAGACTAATGAATTATTAAATACCGAAATTAAAATAGTTCTAACTTTATTTGAAGAAAAAATATTTTATGGATAAGCTAAATTAAAAGTAATTTTAAAACTTAATTAAAACTAAAATTAAAAACTAAACAAAGCAAGTTAATAGATTAAGTTGACGAAAGATCTAGGGTTTTCGATTTCACCATAACTAATCCATCCTAATATTAATCTATTTCTATAATCTAATTTAATTTCCTGGTTGATAGTCGAGATTCCCAAATTTATTTACTAGTCCCTCCCGAGATCTAATAAAAATCCTCCTAATTGCTAATTCACTATATTCCTATGTGAATTACAACAATTATGAAGTCATTAATTTCTATGGATTCTCATATAGCAACTACACAAACCATGTAGGTATATTCTTATCCTACATGCAATTTATGGCATTTATCTCAATGAACTTGACACATAACTCCTCTTCCAATTCGTTATGATTAACAAATCATCTAATTAGTGATCAAGTAATTAGAAGCATTAAGCACAAAGATAAATACTCAACCATAGAAAATTAAATCAAATTATATTAATAGAAAAATATTAAGACTTCATAGTTAGGCTACATCTAAACCCTAGAAAAGAATTTAGTTCATATTAATATAAAAGAATATCACAAAAATTTAAACATGATTGAAAAGAAAAATAAAAGATAAAATCCAAACAAAAGCCGTAGATGCTTGGTACTTAAAAATAATACTTGGCCAAAAATTTCATAACAAAACACAAGAATTAAAACTACTAAAATTACTAAATTAAACTAATTAAAGAAAAACAAGACAAGAAACTATATTTGCTAAACAAAACTAATTCAAGAAAAACAAGAAAAGACAAAACCCAAGACTTGAAGTCAAAAACTTGTTCATTCTGTGTTTTGTTTTTCGCCCGTGAGCTTCCAAAGAAAAAGAAGTTGGTTCTTGACTTTTGTTTTCTCTCAAGTCCAAGTTGGCGGCTGCAAAAGCTATACTTACTAAACTAAATAAAACAAACAAGAAGAAAGATGAAATTTACGGGAGAAGCGGGGAAGAAGACACAAGAGGTAGCTGAAATTTTGCTAAGAAAACCGAGAGGAAGTACAACTGAAATTTCAAGAAAAACCCAAGGAAGAGAAACAAGAAAAACAAAGGAAAAGAAGGTGGCTGCTCTCTAACTAACGAAGCAGAAAACAGAAAGAAAAAGAAGAAAAGAATGAAGTGTCATTGTCCAAATTCGCTAAGAGCAAAACTAAACTAAAGAAAAGAAAAGAAAGTAAAATGTAAATTGTCTTTGAACCTAAACTAAAGGAAGAAAAGAAAACCAAAGGAAAAAAATGCTGCTCTAAAGAATGGGATCACCGAAATGGAATGTCTTCCTCCGTTGTAAGCTTTCTTATTTATAAGCAAGGATTTGCTCTTCTTTCTTTGCTCTGTAGAAGGTGTTGTTGCCGCCATGTGCTTGGTTTCTTTTCCAAAGAAATAAAACAGCCCAAGCTTTGCTTTTGTAGTTGGCAATTCATGTGACTTGATTCTCTTTCTTTTTCTTTCTTCGTGTGCATGCTCTACTGCTTGCTTGTTTCTCTCCATGTTCTCGCCCGATTTTTACGAGCTTTGTTTTTGCCCATGTGAGACTGCATTTTTGGAGAGACTTTCTTGTTGTCCTCATGCACTCTTTCTTTAGAAAAATAAAAGATGCATTGGGTTGGTTATGCTCTCATGTGCTCGTTTCTTCACTCAAAAGTCGGCTTCTTCCTTCTTTTATTTCCTTCTTTATTGTCCAAGTGTAGCAGCCTTTTGTTACTAAGCATTCCTTTGTGTGCTGGATTCTGTCCTTTCTTTTATTTCTTTGCAGTTGGCCTCCTTTGTAAAGAATGAATGGTAATCGATTTTTGTCTGCCGATCGCTTTCTTTTCTAAATTGTGTTGCTCACTGCTTTTTTTCTTTTGCTTCTTTGTTGTCCGATTTGTTTATTCATTCTCTTTTCCTTTGGCTAAGTAAGAAGGCTTCTTCTTCTTGAATGTTGCTATCAAATTGTGCTACAAAACCGTGAAGCGACTTCAATGAATGTCCAACTCAGAGCTAAAGAAACTTTGGAAAAAATCTTCAAGTTTCTGTCCAGTTGTGGTCCTTTTTCTTCCAGAATTTGAGAAAACTTTCTTCATGAAAGTTTTTTCTCTCTTTCTTAGCTTTCCATATCATCTTGAATCATCTCATTTGGACGTCTGAATCAAGAGTTATGATCTCGGAAGATGAGTGGGTTTCCAAAGGATAATTTGGCCAAAATTTGATTTTCCTCTCCTTGTGTCTTGTCGGTTGCTTCATTTTTCTTTGTTGCAGCCAACAAAAGAAAATCTTCTTTGTCTTGTTGTTGAAGTAATTTGGTCAAGCTTTGATAAAAATAATTGGTTAGTCCTTTGTTCTCAAGATTAAACTCAAAAGTTCTAGAAATATTGGAAATCTTAGAACTCATAAAATCAAAGGATAATTTGGCCAAAATATGTAAAAACAAAGTAAAACACAAGCCAATTTCTAACCAAAATTAATAAGAAAACTCTATATAAAATAGAGTTATCAAATTACCCCAACTTAGCTCAAAGCTTGTCCTCAAGCTTGCACTAGAAGAACATATTTCTTTTCTTTCCATATCCTTTCCAACCCATTCAAAGTCATTACACATTAGAGATCCAGTTGGAATAATAATCCAAAGAACAAGTATTCTTAGCCCAATTTTCTAAACAAAATACACATCTCATTAATTCCAACAATTTTGTCGAAATCAAATGCACAAAATTTGATAACCTCTCATAGGTTGCACTCTAATCACTCAAAGTGTTTAGGATTTTTATTCAACACTCAAATCAAACATAGCATGTCATTACCATAGGCTTGCTTATATATCACATCTCCACCACTAATAAATATGAATCCATGCAATAATCAAAGGGTCTTTATAAGGGTTGTAACGGGGCTTAGGTAAGGGTAGGTAGAAAGAAAGGAAAATTTAGGTTAAGCATATCAAGGTATGAAGGAACTTTCTTGCATAACTCAAAAGCATAAAAATAGCACATTAGAACCACTTCTTATTCCAAATAGCATGCATTCCCTTGAAGTTGGACCATCTTGTACACAATGAAGAACATCCACTTTGTAGAACATCTACTTTGTCCAATTTTTGTCGGGAATATTTTTCACTTCTTTTCTTTTTTTTTTTTTTTTTTTTTTTTTTTTTTGTTTTTGAATCATTAGACATTTTATCATGCAATTAATTCCCACATACTCTTGACATAGGGTTTAACTTGATAAACAAAAACAATGGTTTGGGGCTAATGATGTGGTGTTTATAACAAAGAAAGGTTAAGGCGCAAAATTGGTTGACTAGGGGTATATATAATGGGATGGCTTTTTAGAAAGTTTAAACGGCTAATCCTAAATGCCCTTATCATCTCAAAGCATGAATTCATAATGTGATCTCAACATGCATAACAAAGCAAGTTCTAGAATGAACATACCATATTTGACAACACTCAACAAAGAAATATGTGAGCAATGAAAATAAAATGCTCATAGGCTCAAATACTCACAATGGGTTCATTATATCAAATATTGCACATTCTCATTCAATTCAATCATCAAAATCAACAAGATGCGTTAAAAATTTTAAAGACAAAGACTAATCATACTTGCCTCATTCATACATTCCAACCCAAATCTCTAATGCATATAACTCAAAATTATTCTAAATGAGTATCAAAAGAATTAGAAATTTCAAAGAAGATATCAATAAAATTGAAAACTTGGAAGGACTTTTCTTTTTAACCCAATTAAAATTGAAATCTTGCAAAAATTTTGACAGAAATCCAGCACAAAATTTCATTATCCCACCCCCAACTTAAAATTGAGCATTGTCCTCAATGCAACAAGGAGCAAGATCAAGTATAGCAACTAAAGAGAACATAAGAAAGCGAAAAGTGAGGAAACCGCCTGCTTTTGAACAAGCGTTGAAGATGAATTTCGTTCAGGTACCAAAACAGCTCCAAAACTTCTGAAATTTTGTGGACATGAACCTGGTTGAATATTATACCTTGCTGTAAAATTTTAGCACAAAATCCAACGGAAAGGCCTTGAACCGGATTTTTCTTGATAGTGCAAAGAAAAAGGTGAAACAGAATTTCAATAGTAATTTTTTTTTTTATAAGAAAAAAATAAGAATAATAATAATAAGAAGAAAAATAAAAGCAATAAAGGTAAAAGAACTTGGGTTGCCTCCCAAGTAGCGCTTGCTTTATAGTCTTCATGACTTTCTCTGTTCGCCTCAATTTGCATCCACTAGGGTGATAATGCACTTTTGAAAGTCTACTCCACCTTCGATATAAGCCTTGAGTCTCGACCATTTACTTTGAACCTTCTATCTTCGCCTTGAATTTCAACAATACGCCATAGGGGAACACTTGCACAATCAGAAGGGTCCGACCACCTCGATCGAAGTTTCAGGAATAATTTCAACCTTGAGTTGTATAGGAGTACCTTCTGGCCCGGATGAAATTCTCGATGCAAAATGTGCTTGTCATGCCAAGCCTTTGTTTTCTCCTTATACATCTTAGCATTCTCATACGCCCCTTGACGGAATTCATCCATCTCATTTAATTGGAGTAACCTTTTTTCACCTGAGGCTGCCAAGTCAAAGTTAAGATGCTTGATGGCCCAATAAGCACGGTGTTCCAACTCCACAGGTAAGTGACAGGCTTTACCATACACCAATCGATACGGAGACATACCAATAGGTGTTTTAAAAGCTGTTCTATATGCCCACAAAGCATCATCAAGCTTCCGAGACCAATCTTTCCTATTAGAACTCACTGTCTTCTCCAAAATCCGTTTCAACTCCCTATTGGATATCTCCACTTGGCCACTGGTTTGGGGATGATAGGCAGTGGCAATTTTATGTTTTACGCCATACTTAGCCAAAAGAGCAGCTAACAATTTATTGCAAAAGTGAGTTCCCTCATCATTAATGATTGCTCTAGGAGTCCCAAAGCGAGTGAAAATATTTTTCCTCAAAAATTTACTACCACTTTTGCATCATTGGTAGGCAAGGCGATTGCTTCAACCCATTTGGACACATAATCCTGACCACAAGAATATAGAGGTTATTGTATGAAGGAGGAAATGGTCCCATGAAGTCAATACCCCACACATCAAATAGTTCAACCTCTAGAATATTGGTGAGAGGCATCTCATGTCTCCTTGAAATATTCCCTGCTCTCTGGCATCGATCACATGCGGCTACATAAGATTGTGCATCCTTGAATATTGTTGGCCAATAAAGCCACATTGAAGAATTTTAGTCTGCGGTTCTATTGCCTCCAAATGACCACCATATTCGTAAGAGTGGCAATGCTGCAAAATGCTTTGTATTTCCTCTTACGAACACACCTCCGTATTACTTGGTCGACATAATTTATACAAAAAGGCTCATCCCAAGAATAATGCTTCACATCAGATAAGAATTTCTTTCTCTGTTGGCTAGATAAATCTAGGGGAAGCACATTAGTGACCAAATAATTTGCAAAATCGGCAAACCAAGGAAACTTACCTGTAGCAATATTGAACAATTGCTCATCGGGAAGATCTCATTTATCACCGTTTGTGGTTCATCAATCTTGGCTTGAGGTTCTAAACGAGATAGGTGATCAAGAACTACATTTTCACTACCCTTCTTATCTCGATTTCCAAATCAAATTCTTGTAACAACAAGACCCATCCGATCAACCTAGGCTTTGCATCTTTTTAACTAGCAAATACTTAATGGCGGAATGATCGGTATAAACAATAACTTTGGAGCCAATTAAGTATGATCCGAATTTATCAAAAGCAAATACTCTGCTAATAACTCTTTTCGGTGGTAGCATAATTCAATTGTGCATCATTGAGAGTTTTACTAGCATAGTATATAGCATGAAAGATCTTACCTTTCACTGACCCAAAATCGCACTAACCATAGTCACTTGCATCACACATCAACTCAAAAGGTAAATCCCAAGATGGAGCAACAATAATGGGAGTGATACTAATGCACTTTTAACAAGTCAAAAGCTCGTAGACAATCGATAAACTTAAAAGGAACATCTTTTCAAGAAGATTACACAAAGGTTTTGTAATTTTAGAAAAATCTTTATGAACCTTCTATAAAATCCAGCATGTCCTAGAAAACTTCTTACCCTTTGTGATAGTAGGTGGTGGTAATTTTTCAATGATTTCAATTTTAGCTCTATCAACCTCAATTCCTTTTGCAGACACTCTATGACCCAACACAATTCCTTCTTGAACCATAAAATGACATTTTTCCCAATTCAAGACTAGATTAGTGTCTTCACATCGTTTAAGCACAAGTTTAAGGTTAGATAAGCATGAATCAAAAGAAGAACCAAACACAGAAAAATCATCCATAAATATTTCAATGAAACGTTCCACCATGTCAGAAAAAATTGCCATCATACATCTTTGAAAAGTAGCAGGTGCATTACACAAACCAAATGGCATTCTTCTATATGCAAATGTACCATAGGGGCATGTAAAGGTGGTCTTTTCTTGGTCCTCTGGGCTATTGAAATTTGGTTATATCCTGAATAACCAGCTAAAAAACAATAATAAAAGTAACCAGCTAATCTATCAAGCATTTGATCAATAAAAGGCAAAGGAAAGTGGTCTTTCCTAGTGGCCGCATTCAACTTCCTATAATCAATGCATACTCTCCATCCAAAGATGATCTAGTAGGGATCAATTCATTTTTTCATTCTCAACTACAAGAAACCCTCCTTTCTTAGGTACTACTTGAACAGACTCCACCCATACACTATCCGAAATAGGATAAATAATTCCCGTGATCCAAAAGTTTTAATATCTCACTCTCACCACTTCTTTCATGTTAGGGTTTAATCTACGTTGGTGATCTACGGATGGCCTATAGTTCTCTTCCATCAAAATTTTATGCATGCAAATTGAAGGGCTAATCCTTTATGTCGCCTATAGTCCATCCTAATGCCGATTTATGTTCCTCAACACTCTTAGCAATTTATCCTCTTGCTCTTCATTCGGATATGCGAAATAAAAACAGGAAGAGTAGAGGACTCACCTAGGAATGCATACTTGGATGCTTAGGCGGTGGCTTGAGGTCTAAGCGTGGTGGCTTCTCAACCGAAGGTATTGATTCGCCCCACCTTTTCCAAGGTCTTCAAATGGCCTTTTGATGAATGCAAAGTGCCAAGGTCTCTAATTGTTTGGAGCATATATCTACCTTTGGATTTTCGAATTTTCTATCCCCATCGACATGCTTCCATGGGATCTTTTGGATGGCTTGCTGAAACTTTTCTTTAGTGCAATCATCAATTGTATCCACCTTCATACAATTGTCTATCTCACTCGGAAATTTCAATGCTTTAAAGACATTGAAAGTGACTTGCTCATCTTGAACCCTCATGGTTAGTTGCCCTTTTGCACGTCAATTAGGGTTCTTCCGTAGCCAAGAAGGGTCTACCAAGAATAATAGGAATTTCTTCGCCTTCTTCCATGTCAAGTACAATGAAGTCACCGAAGATAAATTTGTCCACCTTGACAAGCACATCCTCTATAACACCTCTTGGGTATTTGAGTGATCTATCCGCCAATTGCAATGTGATCAGAGTGGGTTTGGCTTCTCCTAAGCCAAGTTTCAAAAGCAGAGAGGCATAAGATTAATACTCGCACCAAGATCACACAAGGCCTTATTAAAATTAGAATTTCCTATAGTGCAAGGAATAGTAAAACTCCTGGATCCTTAAGCTTAGGAGGAAGCTTTTCTGCAGGATGGCCTGCACTCTTGATAAGTGCAATGATCTCATATTCTTCTAGCTTTCTTTTGTTGGAGAGGATCTCCTTCATGAACTTCACATAGCTAGGCATCTTCCAAAGCATCAAAAAGGAATATTAATATGCAATTTCTTAAAAACATCAAGAAATTTAGAAAATTGCTTCTCTAGCTTTTGCTTCAAATCGCCGAGGATATGGCATCGGTGGCACATAAGGGTGGATTATCCGAAACAACTTTGATGTGGGTTTCACGACTTCTTCAATTTGTTCTCCGATTTTCTGGTTTCCCTTCTTGTTCGCTTTCTCTGTGGTTCGGTTCGGGCAACTCTTTGCCACTTCTCGGTTTAATTGCCTTCACATGTTCCTTAGGGTTGATTTCCGTGTTACTAGGCAAAGACCCTTGTGGTCTAGAATTTAATGAACTAGCAAGTTGTCCCATCCGAACCTCCAAATTTCGAATGGATCTTGTGATTTTGCAATGTGGCTTGATCTTAGTCATGAATCGCGATGTGTTCAAGCTCAATTGAGCAAGAGCATCTTCTAAAGACACCTTTTGTCTTTGGCGGTTGAATTGGTGTGGAAATTTGAAATCCATAGTGTCATCAGGTGATTGTTTCTCCAAGAAAAGTTGGGATGATCTCTCCATCCACGATTGTAAGTGTTGGAGTATGGATTATCTTATCTGTTTGAATTCCCTACAAACTGAGCTTGTTCCCTCTGCGATGGGGCAAAGGATTTCCCACTTGACAATCACCACTAGAATGAGGTCCACCACAAAAATCACAAGCTTCTGGAGGAATATGGATGGCATTTGCAGTGATTGAACTAAGTTGCTTTGTGATGTAGCAACACAGGTGATAGTGCAGTGAGGGCATCAACCTTATAGTTGCCATGATTTTTCGGTAGAGTGGATCTCCCTGAAGACCATTGGTAGTCTGTAGATGCCATCTCATCTAACAATGTATAAGCAGCCTCATATGTCTTCCCCATTAGTGAACCTCCCGCTGCAAAGATCTACAAGTATCTTGGTTGATCGAGTCAACCCATTATAAATAGTCTGCAATTGTAACCAATCTGGGATACCGTGATGAGGGCATGCCCGCAGTAAATCTTTGTACCTCTCCCATGCTTCAGAAAGTGATTCCATCTCATTTTGAGTGAATGTGGTGATCTCATTCCTCATCTTTGCAGTTTTGGTGGGTGGAAAATATTTCGTCAAAAATTTCTGCCTACACATGTCCCACGTGGTGATTGCTCCTGCTGGCAAAGAAAGCAACCAACTCTTGGCCCTATCCCTCAGTGAGAATGGGAAAAGCCTCAATCTATTGGCAACATCAGAGACAGCATTCATTTTCAATGTAGCAGATCTCAAGAAAATTGATTAAGTGAGCATTAGGATCCTCATGTGCCAACCCAATGAACCGATTAGCTTGAACCATCCGGATTATGCGACTTCAATTCAAAATTATTTGCATAGCAGTTGGAGGTATGACATCGTGGAGATCATATGTGGCGAGAGGCAAAGCATAGTCACGTAATGCTCTAGTGTTGGCATTAGCGGCCAGGATAGCGTTCTCTTCATGTTCACCATAGTGTTATGAGATTGTGCAAGATCCTCTCTTTTCTTTTCTATTCATGCGACAAGTCTTTTCTATCTCTGGATCCAATGGGAGGAGATTATCACTTCCAAACCTTCTCATGCACCACCGAATAATATCTGAAAACATAAAAGGACAAGAGCAAATAAAAAAAAAAATTCAAATTAAACGTAGAACAACTTGGTATCGATATTAATAAAATCAAAATAGTCCCAACAGCGGCGCCAAAAACTTGTTGCGAATTTTTACACGCAAGTGCGTGATCGTTAACAAGTAATATAGAATGAATATAATTTATCGTTCCCACAGACTAATGAAATATTAAATACCGAAATTAAAATAGTTCTAACTTTATTTGAAGAAAAAAATATTTTATGGATAAGCTAAATTAAAAGTAATTTTAAAACTTAATTAAAACTAAAATTAAAAACTAAACAAAGCAAGTTAATAGATTAAGTTGTGAAAGATCTAGGGTTTTCGATTTCACCATAACTAATCCATCCTAATATTAATCTATTTCTATAATCTAATTTAATTTCTGGTTGATAGTCGAGATTCCCAAATTTATTTACTAGTCCCTCCCGAGATCTAATAAAATCCTCCTAATTGCTAATTCACTATATTCCTATGTGAATTACAACAATTATGAAGTCATTAATTTCTATGGATTCTCATATAGCAACTACACAAACCATGTAGGTATATTCTTATCCTACATGCAATTTATGGCATTTATCTCAATGAACTTGACACATAACTCCTCTTCCAATTCGTTATGATTAACAAATCATCTAATTAGTGATCAAGTAATTAGAAGCATTAAGCACAAAGATAAATACTCAACCATAGAAAATTAAATCAAATTATATTAATAGAAAAATATTAAGACTTCATAGTTAGGCTACATCTAAACCCTAGAAAAGAATTTAGTTCATATTAATATAAAAGAATATCACAAAAATTTAAACATGATTGAAAAGAAAAATAAAAGATAAAATCCAAACAAAAGCGTAGATGCTTGGTACTTAAAAATAATACTTGGCCAAAAATTTCATAACAAAACACAAGAATTAAAACTACTAAAATTACTAAATTAAACTAATTAAAGAAAAACAAGACAAGAAACTAAATTTGCTAAACAAAACTAATTCAAGAAAAACAAGAAAAGACAAAACCCAAGACTTGAAGTCAAAAACTTGTTAATCATGTGTTTTGTTTTTCCGCCCGTGAGCTTCCAAAGAAAAAGAAGTTGGTTTGACTTTGTTTTCTCTCAAGTCCAAGTTGGCGTACCAAAGCTATACTTACTAAACTAAATAAAACAAACAAGAAGAAAGATCAAATTTACTGGAGAAGCGGAAGAAGACACAAGAGGTAGCTGAAATTTTGCTAAGAAAACCGAGAGGAAGTACAACTGAAATTTCAAGAAAAACCCAAGGAAGAGAAACAAGAAAAACAAAGGAAAAGAAGGTGCTGCTCTCTAACTAACTAAACAGAAAACAGAAAGAAAAAGAAGAAAAGAATGAAGTGTCTTTGTCCAAATTGCTAAGAGCAAAACTAAACTAAAGAAAAGAAAAGAAAGTAAATGTAAATTGTCTTGAACCTAAACTAAAGGAAGAAAAGAAAACCAAAGGAAAAAAATGCTGCTCTAAAGAATGGGATCAAATTGAAATGGAATGTCTTCCTCCGTTGTAAGCTTTCTTATTTATAAGCAAGGATTTGCTCTTCTTTCTTTGCTCTGTAGAAGGTGTTGTTGTCGCCATGTGCTTGGTTTCTTTTCCAAAGAAATAAAACAGCCCAAGCTTTGCTTTTGTAGTTGGCAATTCATGTGACTTGATTCTCTTTTCTTTTCTTTCTTCGTGTGCATGCTCATTTGTTGCTTGTTTCTCTCCATGTTCTCGCCCGATTTTTACGAGCTTTGTTTTTGCCCATGTGAGACTGCATTTTGGAGAGACTTTCTTGCTGTCCTCATGCACTCTTTCTTTAGAAAAATAAAAGATGCATTTGGGTTGGTTATGCTCTCATGTGCTCAGTTCTTCACTCAAAAGTGGCTTCTTCCTTCTTTTATTTCCTTCTTTATTGTCCAAGTGTAGCAGCCTTTTGTTACTAAGCATTCCTTTGTGTGCTGGATTCTGTCCTTTCTTTTATTTCTTTGCAGTTGGCCTCCTTTGTAAAGAATGAATGGTAATCGATTTTTGTTCAAGCCGATTGCTTTTCTTTTCTAAATTGTGTTGCTCACTGTTTCTTTTCTTTTGCTTCTTTGTTGTCCGATTTGTTTATTCATTCTCTTTTTCCTTTGGCTAAGTAAGAAGGCTTCTTCTTCTTGAATGTTGCTATCAAATTGTGCTACAAAACCGTGAAGCGACTCAATAATGTCCGAACTCGTAGCTAAAGAAACTTTCGAAAAAATCTTCAAGTTTCTGTCAGTTGTGGTCCTTTTTCTTCCAGAATTTGAGAAAACTTTCTTCATGAAAGTTTTTGCTCTCTTTCTTAGCTTTCCATATCATCTTGAATCATCTCATTTGGACGTCTGAATCAAGAGTTATGATCTCCGGAAGATGAGTGGGTTTCCAAAGGATAATTTGGCCAAAATTTCAGTTTTCCTCTCCTTGTGTGCTGTCGGTTGCTTCATTTTTCTTTGTTGCAGCCAACAAAAGAAAATCTTCTTTGTCTTGTTGTTGAAGTAATTTGGTCAAGCTTTGATAAAAATAATTGGTTAGTCCTTTGTTCTCAAGATTAAACTCAAAAAGTTCTAGAAATATTGGAAATCTTAGAACTCATAAAATCAAAGGATAATTTGGCCAAAATATGTAAAAACAAAGTAAAACACAAGCCAATTTCTAACCAAAATTAATAAGAAAACTCTATATAAAATAGAGTTATCAGAGGTTCAACCTTTTGAAATAACAAAATAAATCTCATTATTTGAGAGATTTGTAAATACCTATCTTGATTAGTCATTTGTATAATATTTAGGTTTTTTGAAATTTAATAAAATTACATAATTAACTCTATTAATTAAAAATTTTATATATATATATATATAGACAAATTAACTTAAACTTTTTTAATCATTATTTTATATAAAAATATACTTGTAACTTTCATTATAACAAAAAAAATGCAAAATATTCCTTATATATTGCTAATTAAGTAGATGTTTTTTTTTTGTATATTTAAATTCGAGTTTTAGGATTAAAAAATTGACAAATAAGAAGAATATTGATAAAAATTCTAATTTAAGAAAAAAAAAGCTTACGATTTTAATTAAAATTTAAAACCATAATATTATATAATATTTATAATCGAATATTATCTATTTTTCACTTTTAATATTTTTTTTTCATTTTTAGTTCAGTTGATTAGTAGGTATTTTAATTTTTTCTTACATGTCAATGGTTAACTTTCAATTAATAGGGTGTACAACTAGAATAGCCGATTTATACAGAATGGTAAAGGAAGGCCATTTCGATTTATCAATGGTCAACTTAGGATAGCACTGTATTAAACACCTGTACTAATTTTTGAACTATTGTCCTACTAATTAGATTGGTCCTGGATGGGATTTCACAAATTTAAAATAGGCTTCCATCCTTGTTGACAATGATGTCACTTATTGTCACTTTCATATTCACTAAAGAACTGTTTTCCAACGAGTGCGAAAAAATACATAAAAAAATAAATACATAAAATTGACTCATAACTGTAAACAAGTGATCAAAATGGTAAGCTATAATGACTTGGGTTCATTGGTAACGAAGTTGTTGTTATCACTAATTTGGATGTCTTTTAATGACAATTTCTGTCATCACTAATTCCTTATAATATATATGTAACTTATAGTATTTGTATATATTATTTTCAATTAAATTCTTAATTATATAGATATATGTGAAATATCATTAATTCAAATATAGAAAAAAAAATTTGTTAGTGTATTATAAAATTGAATTTTTTGGTTTAAAAGAAAATTTAATTAGTAAAATAGTTATAATAAAAATGAAAATAGTTATAATCTTTTAATTCATATATATAGTTTTAGTGTATAATATTATTAAATATGGAAATATAAAATATTTTTTTTAGTGTATAATAAAACTAAATATTGTAAAATTTAACAACAAGATATGTATTAGGCCATATAATTTCGGATAGATTAGATAAAATATTTTGGACTAAATTGATTAGGCCACAACTTATATAATATTTGGAATTGTTTGGTTAAGGATAATGATGGGGCAATATAATTTATTCATTGGGACAAAGTTAACTTTTTCAAATTTATGGCTCTTAATATCTAATAATTGCCTAAAACACCCTAATATATATGAATATGCCTACATTGTTTTACTTCAAAAATAGAGTCTTTTTTTAGATACACTATTACTTAATTATAATTGTATTTCTTTGGCTAAGAATAATGATTAGACTAAATATATTCTTACTTATGCCAAACTTAACTTACTTGTATTATAGCTCTGAATTTCTAATAATTATGCTAAGACACCTTAACATTTTTTTTCATCCATATAATTGTACTTTAATCATACAGTCTTTTTAATATTACAATACATTATTAATTAGTACTAGTTGGCTTTCTTTGGTTAAGAATAACAATTGAACTAAATATATTCTTCATTAGCTTATTTATGTTATGGTTCTTAATTTAAAATAATTATACTAGAACACTTTGATATTTTTGAATTTACGTACATAAGTTTAATCACTTTAAACACATAATATTGTTAGTATTAAAATACATTATTGATTAATGGTAATTAAAATTTTTGATATTTATTACGAATTACATTTCTTTATAATAGTTGGGCTTCTTTGGCTAAAAATAATGATATTGGACTAAGCATATTCTTCAATGTGCTAGACTTAGTTTACTTATATTTTGACTCTTAATTTCTAATAATTGTACTAGATTACATAGAAGATTTATATATAGAGAGAGAGAGTAAACCTTTGAGAACACTTTGTCAATATCTCACAATGGCTCTGTTCTCTCAATGAAGAAAACTAGATACTCAAATAGTTTCTGTAGATACTCCCTATATTGCCTTTTCAAGGGTTAAAGAGCATATTAAGCACAATAAAAATAGGTTTAGAGGGTTAAAAAACAACTTTAAAAAAAATTATGAATGCAATATGAAATGTTAATTTAACCTTAGCTAAATTTTACATGGGCAAAGAAACATTCTTGGAAAAACAAGTGGCATTGGTAGAGACCTAAAATATATAATTCAATTTAAACCATTAAGTTAAATAGTATCCGGATAGGTATTTTAAAATCAGATTTCCTCCATTACATTTCTCAAAGTAAAGGACTCGGGTTTATTTGCACAGACGATTTTTATTTGTAAATAAGTAAATTTTTAAATAAAAACAAACTATTTAAACATAATTTTATTTTAAAAATAAAAATTTAAAATTTCTCATTTAAATTTTTCTCACATAATTTTAAAAAAATTTCCTTCTTATTTTTTCCTTCAAAATATTTTTTTTATAAAAAAAATACTCACAAAAATTTACACACATTCCAATACGACTTTTTTCAAATATATCACACTCCAAACAAACCCTAAGAAGCTTTGTTAGTCTAAGTAACACCACTTTATACTATTTTAATCCTAATGCCAGCTCTTGAAAAGCTGGAAAAGCAATTTACAGAAAAAAAATTCCCCCAGATCAAAAGGCAAATCAACCAACAACACTATCCATCCACATATCAAAAATGGCTGAATCAGATCCTTGTGATATGACTGAGTGGTAAGTCTTTTGTTTCGAGACCGTTAGGCCATGGGATCAAATCGCTATGATGGCGTATGTTACTGCCACTCAGTGTTTGATCTCCCGCACCTGACTTGCCAAATGTAATTTACGGGAACATGGAGGCTAAATCAGGGCAACCTCATTAACATATTTGACAAGATATCACTTCGGTGTGAGCCTGAGAAAACTTAAGCCACATGTACACAAACTTAAAACTAACCAAGTACTTTCCTGTTAGCCTAATTGACTGGAGTATTTATCAATTGCAATGAGGGTACCATTTTCTCTTTCGCCGCTCTTCAATTAGCGCCTACCGTCCTCAGCTTGAGCTCATCCTCGGTCATCACTTCGTTGCCAAGTTCATCCTCAGCTCTTGAGCTCCTCTAAGTCGTCACTTCGTCGCTAGAAGGTCGTCCTCAGCCTGAGCTCGTCTCCGTCGTCTGTACACCCCCTTTAGGTTGACCTCAGCTTAAGCTTGTCTCGGTCGTCTGTACGTCGCCCATCGATCCGTCCTCCACTTGAGCTCGTCCCGGTCGTCCTCACGCCGTCCTTCAGTTCATCCTTAGCTCGTCTCCATCGTCGTCCGTACGCCGCCCGATGGCTTGTCCGAAAAATCTTGTCTTGCTCTATGGCGAAAAAACATCTAGTTGAGGAACTCAATTAAAAATTACAGTGTTTATTTAATTTTTATTAAAATAATAAATATTTATGGAATTAATCCTTAAAGGAAGTCAACTTGAGAGTTCAGATCCCCAGATTCGGAAAATCATTGATCTTTTGATTTAGGGTTAAGAAATAGTACTAAAACATAGGAGCTAGTTATTGATCATTTTGTCAAAAAATATTATGTGTAGTAATTACTTTTTTTTTCCCCTCATTTATCACCTGACACCTCTTTTTCCTTTTTTCTTTTCTTTGATGTAATAGTTCCTTATTGGATTCTTATTTCATCATCTCCATAGTGTATGTTTTGCTTCCCTAAGTTTCCCAATTTCTTTTTTCTCTTTTTGCATTTATTTTGATGATTGTTTTATCTTTTTTCCTCTTTTTTCATTTTTTTCCCATAGTATTATTGTGAGCAAAATTTTTTGATTAACTGGAAATACATATAAAAAAGTTCTGTAAAGAATATTTTAGGCATTTTAATTAATTTTTCTTAATTGTGTTAACCTTGTTTTTTACTTTTTTCTTTCCCTCTTTTAACATTCCTTTTAAGTAATAATAAGTTTACATTTAGTTGAATTTTCTTTACTTTAATGGATAACAAACAAAATATTAAAAAACTTAATGAAACAAAGATAGAGAACTTATTTATTCTTATATATCTTCATTTCCTAACACTTTACATGCTAAAATCATGTTTAAAGAAATGCAATACCATTTTTTCTATCTTAAACTATAGGAATAATATTGTATTGGTCAAAAAAGCAACAAATAGAGTTAAGTATAATATAAATACTGAAATAGCTAAATATAATATATAATAATAAAATTGCGTTTCAGTTTTATAATACTTATAGAACTAATTATAAGAAAAGTTACGAATGAAATAGTATAAATTTCAAAATTTTACTTTCATCTTTTCATATAATAAATTTTATAATTTAAGTATAATAATGTTACCAAATATTTTAAAAAGTTAAATAAAAAAATAATAAATATGCATAAAAATAGTTAATCATTTTAATAGTAGTGAAGTTCGAAAAAACAATACAATATAAATTATAATAATATGTAAAATAATTTTAAAATTAATGTTTATTCAAGAAAAGAGAGGGTGTTCCCGTCCCTTACATAAGGCTCCTCATTAGTACATTAAAAGAGAGAATGAAGGTTTATTTTTAGTCATCAAATTTTAAAGTTTGGCTCAGATTGTAGGTTTCAGTTTGGTTTAAATATAATTTTATGAAATTTCAATACTATTTTCTTAATACTATATGAATATTAATTTTGTGAAAGGTATATATTATTTTCTTTATTTTACATTTAATACAATTATTGTTAGTTATTTAAATATGAAAGTATAATCAATAATTAAATTTTAAAAATAATCAAATTTGTTTCATATATTTCAAAATCTGGGATTTGATTTTTCAATTCATACTATTACATAAATTTTGTAATCCACATACTCTTGGATATTTCTCTTATATATTTTCTCAAAAATTTACTTTTTATATTTAGAGAATTTTGCTTATGACAATGAATTAAAAACAATGTAAATCATAATATTCAAAATAACTTTAACTTCTTTTCCATTAATTGTTTTAAATATTCTAGCTCCAAAATATTAGTACTAACTCTAAGTATTATTCAATATTTTAAATTTTATAGTTATCAAAGCAAATTATGAATACTATCATCATACATAAAACATATTTATCCATGAAAAAATATACTCTACATTTACATATCATCATTTTGATACTTTATGCTAGATTCAACTTTTTTCTATATATTAAGCTAATGGTATGTTTATAAAAATTAATTTTCATAATAAACAATAAATAATTAAAAAATCATGAATATTTGAAATTATGTATTTTGTGTGTGTGCGTGTATGTATATATGTGTGTGTGTTTCAATTTCAATATGTGAATGTTAATTAAATAAATAATTATATAAATTTCTCTAAATAATATTTAAAGATAGATATGTCAGACAATTTTAATCATACAATATTACGGTTAACTTTTAATGGCACAACTTAAAGTTTCTTTTAAAGTGAAAAGAAATTCATTAGTTTTATATTAACAAAGATTTTATATTAGAGTTATTACTCTTATTATTAACAATGATAAAAACTATGCTAAAAGTTAAAATTAAATATTATATATATATAGATATATATATAGATATATCTTAAAAATTACTGTACTTTTTATTTTGAAATGCTATTGACAATAAGATGTATTTTTAATTTTATCATTGTAACATTAAAGGATGCATTACTAAAAATATTTTAGGCGTGAGGTGCAAACCTAATATATGATGTAGATACTTGATTATTAGTATATAAGACTACTGTAATGAACTTAACTATTTTTGTGAAAGTGATGATTTTTTTGTAATAGTGATCTCACATTAAAAGTCATTATTTATTATAATTTTTATGAATAAAAAAATATTTTTTTAAATGTAGAAATTACTATATGATTTATGGTACTTTAAAATAATTTTTTTAAAAAAAATTATATGGTCTAGAAAGTGAAATAAAAATAGTTAAAAAGTACCAAGAACATATTTGAAACATACAAAATAAAAATTTTAAATAAAAAAGTTTAAAAATTTTAGTTAGGGTTAAATAGGTAGCAATGATATATATTTTTATTGATAAACTGTAATTAGTAAAAAAATTTACTATCAAAATCAATTTAAACTTGTAGCTAAATATAATAACTAATACGAATATCAAATTATTAAAAATTTTGAATTTATTCTATAAAATTTTAAATAAAAAAGTTTAAAAGTTTAGTTAGGGGTAAATAGGTAGCAATGATATATATTCTTTCTGATAAACTGTAATGAGTAGTAAAAAATTTACTATCAAAATCAATTTAAACTTGTAACTAAATATAATAACTAATACGAATATCAAATTATTAAAATTTTTGAATTTATTCTATTGAAGGTACAGCTAAGAAAACAATAAAAATTTCTTAGCTGTTTGGATAAAAATTGCTCTTTCTTAATAGTGTTCACATTTGTAATAGTGTTTTATTATCTATAATTTGCTTTCAATATAAATTTTCTATAATTAAAAAACTCACTATTTCAATTACTAATATAGTTATAAGATTTTTTCTATTTTTAAATAATTTAAAAAAGATTTATATAGCTTAGAAAATAATGTAAAAAATATTTAAACTAAATACTAATTACATAATAAAAAAATGCACATAAAATTTTGTTTAAAAATTTAAAAATTCATAATTATTTAAATGTGAAAAAAAAGCTTGGCATTCCACGCGCTTGGAGTGAGTTTTTCAAAACTAGTAAAATATAAAGTTGGGATCTAAGCCATGCCCCTAAATCAAATACTCTTTCCATCCTAAAAAAAAAAAAATCGAATTTTGATGTGGTACAATTTTTTTTTACAAATTACAATATATTTAATACATAATTAAATATATAATTTTATATTTTTATCCTTATATTTTATTTTAGGTTATACAAAATTTCACATCAAAAGTGGCTCTTTTTTTAAAACACAAAAATTTAAAACTGGACTTTATTTTTTTTGGATGGTATTTGTTACGTAAGAAACGTGTGTATGGATAACTTCTTGATTTTCATTTTCATCCTCAACATGTTTTCTAATGTATAAAATGTTGTATGTCCAGTATTATCCAAAAACATGTTTTGAAATAAATTTCAAAACGCATTTTACCTATAAAAAATGAAGCTTTAAAACACACCCATCCTTTACTTTCTTATACAACATTTTAGTTGAAAACATGTCCTATAGTACTTTAATTGAAAATATGTTTTAATTTTTACAATTAATACAACATTTCAATTCAAAATACATTTTAAAATTTGTAATCCATACAGTATTTCAGTTCAAAAGACATTCCAGATTGTCAATTCAAATAACATCTCAAACAACATTTCAAAATGTATTTTCAAAAACGTATTTTGAAACGCATTGTATACATGACCTTAGTCACCAGTTTCAATCACAAAACTAGGTGATGATGAAAATTCAGCTTTAAAATGGTGCTAAAAAATGAGTTTAGATTATCTGTTCTACTTATTGTGTACTAATTGTGTTCTATTAATTAAATGATGTCCGTTCATTAATAAATACTAAACTCTAATATAAAATGCATAAATTTCAATGAATCTGATTTTAATGAAACTATGTCATTTCATTAATGGGACATAGTTAGTCCACAATAAGTGGAATAAAAGATTTTAAATACTAAAAAACAATAACAAAAGTAAAGAAATGAATGATACTGTGTTTAAGTTTTTCTATTAATCGAAAAAGTAGATATAAAATCAATATCCCACAAAAAATAGTACTTCTTCTACTCTGAAAAACAAAAAGGATTTTTCAAAAAATTTTATTTATGTTAAAAAATAGTACTTCCTCCATCCTAAAAACAAAATCAACTTTAGTTAAGACACAACTTTTTATTAGTTATTAGGTACAAGTACAATTCATTTAATGCACCACTAAATATATAATTTTACATTTTTATCTTTACTTTTTAATTTTGAGTATACATGATTATTATTAGTAAGGATATTTTAAAATTTTGGTTTACAAGTGGACTTTTTTTTTTGAGACAGAGGGATATTTTTAAATAAAATTAAATAAATTATTATATTATTTTTATTGATAATGACAATGCAAGATTTAAAAATAAAAAGTGATAATAAAAATTGAATACATTAAAAATATTATATTTTATAACTGAAAAAATGTTATACATAATCAATAATAATATTTTTCTAATAACATAAAGAATATTAAATGGCATCAGTTTTTTAAAACTATATATATAACCAACTTATTTATTGTAAGTTAGTTAACTAACTTGTTTATTTAGTGCTTACAAAACTTCAATCACATTCTTCCTGTTTTTTGTAGGGAAATTTACAAATATACCATAGTTGTCCGTTGACTTTACAAAAATATCACCCTCCCTTTTTTCTTTTGTGTTATAGCACTTCCATCTAAAAAAAGACTACAACACCCCTCTCTTCTATTATAGAACACAATCTCTAGCACATCTGTTCTTCCTCACTCTTCACTTCAACGTTGTAGAGACTGTTTGGTCGATTGCTCAGTTCAAGATTACTCATCATATTGCAGGTTAGTTTGATTTATATTGCAGGTTAGTTTGAAATCGAATTATATTGTAAGTTAGTTTGATTTATTACATTTTTGACCTGGGTTTGTGAATCGTACAAAGGAAGTGGTCGAGCACGAGGTCTAGCATCCAATCGAGCAATAGGTTGCGCACGTAGTTAGGTCGAGTATTTAGTCAATATTGGAGTCGAGTACTCTGTTAGCTCTACAGAAAGTGTCCAGCAGTATAGTAAATCGAGTTTAAGGTTGACAACGGGGTCGAGCACGGACGCTGAAATGAATTTCTCATTTATTTATAGCCCTACCACGATCTTACTACTTGTTTATGGCTTAATTCATTTATTGTTCTTTTCTTTTGATATAAGTATAGTTGTTCACTGAATGTTTTGGTTTTGTTGAAAGAAGACACAAGCCTTTTCAATATTTTTTAATTTATGACTTTTTTTCAAGTATTATTTTTGTTGAACGTACAAATAACCAGTTGTTTTTTCTGTCTCCAGCTCGACCATGTGCTCGACCTTAAACTCGACCATAATTTATTGAAGCAAAAGTATCAAAGTTTCTGTTTCCTACTCGACTACTTACTCGATTACCAACTCAACCAAATAAAAAACTCGACCTCCTGATCGACCCTAAACTCGACCATAATTTATTAAAGCAGAATTATCAGAGTTTCTGTTACCTGCATGACTATTTACTCTGACTAGAAACTTGACCAAATAAAAACTCGTCTTGCTTTCTGTATATACCAATGATAAGTTATCTTGAATAACAACAAAATGTTCCACAAATAAAAGAAAAAATGACAATTTCTTAAAATGTTCCTTAAAATAAAAGTGAAGACAAATACAAATTGACATTAGTTTTTTGTCAATTGTCTTCAACTACGCTACATTCGTCCTCTTCAGAAGTAGTTCTTACTTTTTCAGAAATATTTCCTATGGCCTTTTCTAAATGCTGAATTTTGGCTTTCAGCTTCTCAACACGAGCATCAAATTTGGCCGTCAGCTTCTGAACATGTTTGATGCCCTTATCCAAATGTTTGACGCCCTTATTCAAATGTTTGACGCCATGTTCTAAGCGGCTAGTGTATTGTTGGCATCTCTCTGTTGTCGCCGCTATTTCGGGGGCAAGAGCATTCATTCGTTCATGCATATGCTGAGCTACAATCTCCCATTTCTCCTGCAATACATGAAAGAAAATACAAGGAACATGCTTGATTCATGCTTGATAATTTGCTCGACAAATTCAAACATTCAACAGCACTGTACGAATTTATAAGATTAAAATGACAATTTGTATTGAAATTTTGACTGACCTCGTGAGCCTGAACTTTCTTGCTTGAAGATGATGGTCCTCCTTTTGTGCTTGCCATTGAAACGGGTGATATGTATTTTTTTGAAGATTTGAAGTAGATGAATGGAATGGGTGACTCGACTCTTTACTCGACTAATAGTTAGACCAAAAACATAACGTTTTGAAAACATAAATTTAATAAACTGGTTCAACCATTTACTTGACTAATAGCTCGACCAAAAATATAAAGTTTTGAAAACATAAATTTAATAAATTGGCTCGACCATTTACTCGACTAATAGCTCGACCAAACATAGAAATTAGTAAAAAAATTAAAGATTGGACCGTTGGCGAACCATTGACTCAACTAAAGAATCGACTTAAAACTTGACTTTTTAAGAGGTCGAGTAACGCTCGATCTAGGGTTGGACCTATCATCAACTACCGCCCGACCAATTTCTCGACGAAATTCAGTCAACCCATTTCAGATGCGTACATACAATATCAACACACACTACGTATGAAGAATAAAATGATAAATTTATCGACAAAATGGTACTAACCTCGTTATGATGTGCTTCTTTCTTCTTCTCTGTCGCGGCTGCTCTCTTAATGATGGAAGATGATCGTCCTTCCTTTGTGTGTACCTTTCTAAATGTTTGGAAAGGGTTAACACGACAATTTTGAAGCAAGCTATGAAGCAGCAAATAAGTGCGGTTCTGTAATACAAGAGAGGGGTATTGCGGTTTTGTTGCGGTCTATTCCGATTCTCCAAGAGAGGAGTATTGGAGAAGAACAGTTCTCAAGCGTCTTTTGGTTTCCCGCAGGTTCTATGATACAAGAGAGAGGTATTGTAGATTTTTTTGGGCTGGAAGTGTTATAACACAAAAGAAAAAAAGGAGGGTGATATTTTTGTAAAGTCAACGGTCAACCTTGGTATTTTTGTAAATTTCCCTTTTTTGTTACTAAAAAAATATTTACGACAACAAATGATAGAGGAAAAAGAGAAAAATTTGAATATTTACATAATCCCTAGGGGTCCATTTGAATAAGGGTATTTCTATTTACAAATAGAAAAAGTTGTATTGGAATGTGTGAAAATTTTGGTAGGTATTTTTTGATAGAAAAAGTTTTTAAGAGGAAAAAATAAACGGAATTTTTTTAAAAAATTATATAAGAGGAATTTGAGTGAGAAATTTTGAATTCTAATGAGAAATTTTGAATTCTAAATTTTAAAATAAAAATCTGTTTAAATAATTTATTTTTATTTAAAAATTTTCGTATTTACAAATGAGATCTTGCTTTCCAAACATGCCCTAATTTTGATTCGCTCTCCTTTGTAGTGACAAAGTCCCTACAGTCCATGATATCCCAGTCGCGGATAAATATTGTTTATTTATAAGGGGGAAAAAGAAAGTCAACACTCAACAGAACAGTCGAAGAAAAGTTTGGTCATTTCCTGGTAACTTCGAGGGATCCACTCGGTTTTAGAAAATGTCTTAACTGCAAATAAACTGCAAAGAAAAATCAGCCCCCGATTATTAACTGCAGAAAGGAGAGAAGCTTATCCCGAAAAACCTTAGGTTATCTCCATTTTTCAAGTTTCTTTGTCCTCTCCTTCTAGAAACCCAGCAATGCCTATAGTAACGGAGAATATTCTGAGTCGCTTCTTCATTTCTTCTCCATTTTAAAGCACATTTCATGCGTAGCAGTAACTGTTTGTTTGGGGGGGTTCTCACAGGGCCTTTTTAGCTTATTGTAAGTTTTTGCTGGGTTCTGTCAATAATTGCTAAAGGTTGGAGCTTTTCATGCGGGTCTTGTGTGTTTAGCTGTTTCTGCCTATGGAATCGGTAACATCATACATTTGGTTTCAAGATTTCTTTCTTCAGTTTTTATTTTGTTTATCATTGTTCTTTTGGGGTGGTGTGGTGTTGGGATGCTTCTTTGCTTGTTTATTTTATCATGTTATTTGGTTCAATTCCTTGTCTTGGGTTACCGAGTCTAGGTTTGTCAGACAACTTGTTCTTGTTGGGTGCTTTATTGTTGTTCAGAGTTAGTTGTTCTTACCATTAAGAACAATGAGATTCATAACTCAGATGAGTAGACAGGCTCATGTATAACTTGTAGTTTTTTGGTTTGAAAATTAATTTTCGTTTTGCTACATTTTCTATTTCGTCGGCCCACATCCGAAATAAGCGTCTAAAGTTGATTTATTAACGAAGTTTGAGAAATGGATTTTCATAATTTTCCTCGATGCAATTGCTTTTTAACTTAAGTTTCTGCACACAGCTGAAATGAATCTGATCTCAATTATTTAGGTACTGAGTTGGAATCATTACTTATGAGATATGGAACATTCAGTGGATGAGAAACCATTTCCTGCATGGTCATTGACAGTTGAACAATGTTTGAAAGGGTTCTCTGTGAAAATTGATAAGGGTTTGAGCACCTATGAGGTGGAGCAGCGCAGGGAGAAATATGGTCCTAATGAGCTCCAGCCCAAGGGAAGCCCCTTTGGTGGCTTCTTCTGGAACAGTTTGATGATACGCTTGTGAAGACTTTACTAATTGCTGCCTTCATTTCATTTGTTTTAGCTCACTTCCATGAAACAGAAACTGGAGATTCTGGGTTGGATGCCTATGTAGAACCTATTGTGATTATCTTGATCTTAGTTCTTAATGCAATTGTTGGGGTCTGGCAAGAAAACAATGCGGAAAAGGCTCTTGATGCACTTAAGGAGATGCAATGTGACTCCTGCAAAGTGCTCAGGGATGGATATATAGTGCCAGGTTTGCCAGCAAAAGAACTTGTGCCTGGGGATATTGTGGAACTGAGAGTTGGTGATAAAGTACCTGCTGACATGAGGGTTGCAGCACTAAAAACTTCAACAGTAAGAGTTGAGCAGAGCTCATTGACAGGGGAGGCAATGCCTGTCCTCAAAGGCACTGATCCTATATTTTTGGATGATTGTGAACTGCTGGCTAAAGAAAATATGGTATTTGCCGGAACAACAGTGGTGAATGGCAGCTGCATCTGCCTTGTTGTTGGCATTGGTATGCACACTGAAATTGGGAAGATACAGAAACAAATACATGAGGCCTCACTGGAAGAAAGTGATTCTCCTTTGAAGAAGAAGCTCGATGAATTTGGGAATAAGCTTACAAAGATAATTGGTATTGTATGCCTAATTGTGTGGGTTGTCAACTACAAATATTTCCTCACATGGGATATTGATCATGGAAGGCCCACAAATTTTAATTTCTCTTTTGAGAAATGCACCTACTATTTCGAAATAGCTGTTGTCCTTGCAGTTGCAGCTATTCCAGAAGGTCTTCCAGCTGTGATAACAACTTGCCTAGCCCTCGGAACAAGAAAAATGGCTCAGAAGAATGCAATTGTTAGGAAACTTCCAAGTGTGGAGACTTTGGGATGCACTAGCGTCATTTGTTCTGATAAAACTGGAACCTTGACTACAAATCAGATGTCTGTGAAGGAATTCTTCACAATGGGAGGAAAAACTACGAGTTTTCGAGTTTTCCGAGTTGAAGGCACAACCTATGATCCTAAGGATGGGGGAATTGTGGACTGGAACTGCAAAAAAATGGAATCAAACTTGCAGGCAATGGCAGAAATATGTGCACTCTGCAATGACGCAGGCATATTTTGTGAGGGTCGTCTGTTCAAAGTGACAGGACTACCAACTGAAGCAGCTCTTAAAGTTTTGGTTGAAAAGATGGGAGTCCCAGACAGTAAGGCAAGGATCAAAATTCATGATGCACAGCTTGCCATGAAGTATATGATAGATCGTAACACTGTTAAACTAGGTGAGTGAATTTTTATTTAAATAATGATTTAGTATTTTGTTGCGACGCACAGCTTTGAATTTAGTGTCTGTCAATTACAGGCTGCTGTGAGTGGTGGACTAGAAGATCAAAAAGGGTTTTCACTCTGGATTTTGATCGTGTACGCAAGTCAATGAGTGTTCTCGTGCGAGAGCCAAGTGGGCATAATCGACTTCTTGTCAAGGTAATATTATTTTTGCTGGAGTAGGTTGTTGAAAGCAATGATTTCACAATTATTGAGAAAGTAGCCAAATTCTGCAGAGTTTTGATATACTCATTTGAAGCTGTTCCAATCAATTTACAACAGTGACATAAAGCAATTAGTGTTTAAATCTGTATTACTTATTGATTTAGCCTAATAGTGCAATGAAAATGAAGTACGATAGTTGGCTATTCTGGACAAACTACTTGAATTTGGTTAAGTAGGCTAGGCATGAGAGTTTGCACTGCAAGAGTGAATGTTATAGTACTTTTCCATGACAAAGCTTAAAGACATTTTGTAAAGGAAGTATTCAACTCACAAGCTGAGAAGAATAAAATTTATGCTATTGATGCCATTTCCTGTTTTTAGTACTTATGGAAGAACTGCAGAAGATGATTCCATGAAGCTTTTAATAATGGCTATACAAATTATTTTGTACTTAAAGCAAGGCCTCTTGGATGCTAGTTTTTTGTCATTGCCTTCAGGACTCCTGCATGGGTGGTTAATGATACCCTCATCTTCTAAGAAAGATTGATAATGTTTGTGTAGGGTGCTGTTGAGAGTCTGTTAGAGCGAAGCACTTATGTGCAGCTGGCAGATGGATCTATTGTTCCAATTGATGAGCCTTGTCACCGAATGCTGTTGTCGAGACACTTAGAGATGAGTTCAAAGGGATTGCGATGCTTGGGAATGGCATACAAAGATGACTTGGGAGAGCTTTCAGACTTTTATTCTGCTGGACATCCTGCATATCAGAAATTACTTGATCCTTCCTGCTACTCCTTGATAGAAAGTAACCTAATCTTTGTTGGAGTTGTTGCTTTACGGGTAATGACTCTTATTCAAACTCCTTTAATTCAGATCATTGTTCCAGAAATGCAGAAATTCTGTTTTGACAAAATTGAATCATCAGGACCCTCCTCGTGAAGAGGTTCAACAAGCAATTGAAGATTGCCGAGGAGCTGGTATTAAAGTGATGGTGATAACTGGAGATAATAAGTCCACTGCTGAGGCAATTTGTCAGGAAATTCATCTGTTTGCAGAGGGTGATGATCTTAGAGGGAGGAGTTTTACTGGAAAAGAGTTCATGGAACTTTCCTCTTTAAATCAAATTGAGATACTATCAAAACCTGGGGGAAAGATTTTCTCTAGAGCTGAGCCTAGGCACAAGCAGGAAATAGTGCGGATGCTAAAGGAGATGGGTGAGGTTGTCGCAATGACTGGAGATGGTGTTAATGATGCTCCTGCTTTAAAACTCGCAGATATTGGAATTGCAATGGGCATCACTGGTACAGAGGTAAGTGATCATGCATCTCCTTTCCCTTTCTGCATTAATATGAATTTTATTCATCCATTTATATTCTTACAATCAAATTATTTAGTAAATGATTTAGATTAAAGTTTTTCTTTGTTTCAATAAATGTAGAGGATTGAGACAACATTAGGAAAGCGTTTTAAAGGTCTCAGATTTACCTGTTAAAAACATTGATTAAATGATTGATATAGATGCTTCAGACAATTTTGAGCTATTCTGGAGTTTGAAGTTCTATAACTTGCACTTTTCAAATGCCCTAGGTTGCAAAAGAAGCATCAGATATGGTTCTTGCTGATGATAATTTCAATACTATAGTTTTGGCCATTGCCGAGGGTCGTTCAATTTACAACAATATGAAAGCTTTTATCAGGTTTGTAATTTGAAATGTTTTCTTGGTTTTGTGATTCAACATGAAATTTCTAATGTTCTTCCACTTGCAGATACATGATATCATCTAATGTTGGGGAGGTTATATCTGTTTTCTTGACTGCGGCTATTGGGCTACCAGAATGCATGACACCTGTACAGTTGCTGTGGGTAAATTTGGTCACAGATGGCCCACCTGCTACGGCCCTTGGTTTTAACCCTGCTGATGTTGACATAATGCAGAAACCTCCCCGGAATAACAATGATGCTCTAATAAATTCTTGGGTGCTCTTCCGTTATATGGTTAGTATCTATAGCTTACTTTTCTTTTTGATCCATCATATTTGTACCATGACTTGCGTGTACTTCAAATCATTCATTCTCCGCTTTGTACCTTTTGTATACGCACAAGGGTTGCACTGTAGGGTACTGGAGCTTGTTGGATTGGTTACATATCACTCCCTGTTGCATAAGATGAGAGAGTAATACACTCTTAAGTTGGATGATTGAAACTATTTTTACCAATTTATGTTGCACTTCATGCACAATGTGAAATTTGATCATGCTATTCATTATCTTGTAGGATCAATTCTGCCAGCAAAATTAGTAAACCACAATTTCAGTGAATAATGATTATAGACTACTATTTTATCATTGGAGTGCAAAGTGTTCTAATATTGCCTCATGAACTTTTTACCAATTATTTATCATAATCCTATCTAAAAAGTAGATGGTCTCAAATGAATGCATTTTGAAATGCCATGTTCTTGTGTTTTTTTGTATTATCCTTTAGTGGTATTCGTTTTGCTGCAAATTCAGTAACCCATAACTTCAATGAATTAGGGGTATAGATTACTATTCATTAGATTTTGTCATTGGAGTGCAAAGTGCCCTAACCATTGTTGCAGGAACATTTTAACTAGTCTTTATCAATGCCATTTTCTGTGCCTTTTTGTATTGTCTTTTTAGTTTACATAACTTGTAACTCAAGGTTGAGTATAGCACTTTACAAGATTTAGGCAAAGTGATATGCATACAATGGCTCTTTATCCCACTATGTGGGGACAAAGTGATGTACATCTCAGGGAAAATTCCTTCACATCATAGCTGCATTTCATTAATGACCTGGCAGGTAATTGGGTCTTACGTCGGTATTGCTACTGTTGGCATTTTCATTCTGTGGTATACTCGGCCTTCATTTTTGGGTATCAATCTGACCAGTGATGGCCACACAATAGTTGACCTTTCCCAGCTTCGCAACTGGGGAGAGTGCCCAAAATGGTCAAATTTTACTGCCACTCCATTTACTGTTGCTGGAGGTCGTGTGATAACATTCTCAAACCCTTGCGACTATTTCTCTGTTGGAAAAGTGAAGGCAAGGACTTTGGCCCTTTCTGTCCTTGTGGCTATTGAGTTGTTTAATTCTCTTAATGCTCTCTCAGAAGACAATAGTTTGATCAAAATGCCACCATGGAGAAATCCTTGGCTGCTTATGGCTATGTCCATCTCAATGGGCCTACATTGCTTGATACTTTATGTGCCTTTCCTGTCAGATGTATTTGGTATAGTTCCGCTAACTTCAAACGAATGGCTTCTTGTTCTATTGATATCAGCACCTGTAATCCTTATTGATGAACTCCTCAAATTTGTTGGGAGGAGAAAAGCAAAGAGGAGAAAAGTTAAGGCAGCTTAGTTAGATTACTAAATACAGGATTCTCTGTAAATGCTTTGCAGGATGTAATTTCCAGGATTACACACCACGCAGTTTTTTAGAATGACCAATCTCAGTAGTTTAGGATAGAGTCAAAAAGTAGGGTAATCACTCTTTAACTCTGTGTTTCTTCTCTTTGTTTTTACTTAAGTGGATTGCGTGGCGTGGGGGTTTATTGTTGTAATTAATCTTTTAAATTTATTGAATTGTTGGTATTTATTTATAAGTTGGCAATGTAAATTGTTGGAATTTATATAACAAAGTTTAATTGCCTGATTAGCAGAAAACTGTTTTCTCCTCTGAATCTCTCTTTCATTGAGTTATTTCTCCAAATATTGATTTAAAAAAAATAATAAATATTTTTTTTTTCTTCATTTTGTATGGAAATTGATTTTTGAAAACTAGACTTTAATGACGGTTTTTCAAAAACCGACTTCAATGTATATATTTTATTTAACATTTATTTTGATTAAAACTAGTTAATAAGTTTTTTAATCATATTTTATTTTAACAAATTTAAAAAGAATGTTATCAAGACTCAAGAGCTAAATTTTTCATAATCGATATTCTGCATATTCACTTTAATAATTTTACAATAATTTGTTGTGTATTACGAGTTTTTTTCTTAAAAAATTATATAAAAAATATAAATTAAATTTAACATATTAGTGAAAAATTCTTTTATTTTTAAAGAAATTGATATTTGAGATATCGATTTTAAAATTGATATTAGGGATATCAACTTTAAAAATTCATATTCCAAATAATCATTTTGAAGTTGAAATCCTAGATATCGACTTCAGACAATTTATGAAAAAAAAAAACTTAGTCCTAAACCCTCTAAATCTTAAACCGTAAACCCTAAAAACTTAACTCTCAACCCTCAACCTTCAACCTTAAACCCTAATCTCTAAACCCAAAAACCTAAACTTGCCCCCCTCCCCCTCCACTGGTGTTTAAGTCTTCCACTAGTGGATCATCAGGCTCTGTTTTTCCTTTTACCACAGCGTCTACTTCAATCTCATCTTCACAATCTCTCTTTGGTTCACAACAAGTTTTTGGTAGTTCTGTTCCTTTCTTTACATCTGCAGCAGAAAATAATGATAAAGTAAACACAAAAGACAACAAGGCCGAGAATTCCGTCAAATTATCCATGAAGTTTTTTTCGTTGATAATTCCACAGGGTACACTGGAGGTTTTTCCAAAAGTGAAGAATGCAGTTTTAGAAAAACCTCCGAAGTTTTCGCCCAAGTTGTGAAAAGCTTGTGATGGCTGGCTCTCAGAATTCAAAGTGAGGCTCATAGCCTCATAGGCTCCAGTGTTTCGACTCTTTCTCATGCTTGTACGGCTTACTATATGAAATGATGTGAAGAATCTTTGCATGGAAAAACAAAACCAGTCAAAATAGGTAAAAGTATATGGATAGCAGTAGAGTTAATTTGCATAATATAGTTTTTTTAATTAGAAATTAAATAAATATTGATTTTTTTTACTTCAAGTCGATATCCATGATAGCAATTTCACTATTTTATGAACGACTCCCAAATTAACAATATTTATTTAATTTTTAAAAAAAACAATATTCACAAATTTTACTCGTATTAGTACAGATGATTTTTTTAATATTTTTTGGAAATGCATAAGAGAATGTTAAATTAAAAATAATATAATTATATCTGTTTATTTCGTAAGAAGACATATAAAATTTTCGTATATGCTTTTTACAAATTTATTCTTTAATAATATTTGGGATCCCACCTTAAACCATTAAAAATGGTATATTTAGGAAATCAACTTCTTATGGCAATTTAAATTAGATTACTTCTCAAGTCGTAACATGTATTTTTTTCCTATAATAACATTTGGAATGAGTGATGAGATTTTACTTAATTAATCAAGTTATAGAAAAAATTTATAACTTTCAACAAGTTACAAAAGAGGAAAAAAAATTAATCAAGTCCCACAGGGAGGCTGTCTAATATTCTTACGTGACTGTCGCCTAAGGGGTTGGGGTTGGGGCTGTGGGTTGTCGTCCGTCTCCAGTATGTTTAGGTCAAAAGGAATTGATTCATCCATACGTGATTGTAGACGAGGACGCTTTCGACAACGCTCATAAACCAAATTGTACTGAGGCATTTGAGATGACGTACTAGCGCGACCTTGCGATAATAGGTTCATCTCAAATGTCTCTTCATATGACTCACTGGGCTGATGAAGAAACATACTAGCGGCCAATATCCGATCATCATTATCAACAGTGCGACGGCGGAAAGTAGACGGACGTTCGGACGTAGATGGACGATCAGAAGTAAATGGACGCCCCGAAGTAGATGGCCGGAGGGACGTAGACGAACGAGCAGACATAGAGGGACGCGCATGCGATTGTTGAAATTCACCTTGAAAACT
This sequence comes from Gynochthodes officinalis, assembly GCA_020080225.1. Lineage (NCBI taxonomy): Eukaryota > Viridiplantae > Streptophyta > Magnoliopsida > Gentianales > Rubiaceae > Gynochthodes > Gynochthodes officinalis. The sequence goes on along the minus strand of CM034625.1, from coordinate 27,555,264 downwards.
TGTACGTGGCATCTGCAGGCAGCGATCCTCCCCAACCATTGTCATTGCACGGTTGGACACGTCATATACGTTTCCCAATCGAGATCTAGTATCTACCTCTAAATTGGTGAAATCGCAGACCAAATCATTCACTTGCTACCAACATTCACCCTGCATATAAAAAAATGCTCAGCCATAACATTTTCTATACTATGTTAAATATGAACACTTTAAAAGTTATATACATACCCAATACGACACAATCGATGTGGTTTGGCGCATACCCTGGGCAGGACAATGTGCGGGATTACCAATAAGATTCCGAGTAATTTGTCGATATCAGATCATGTATTCCGAGAAATAATGCATATGACCAGTTGCAGGCAAGCCAGTCACAATTCGGTCCATTCGGCTGTTCCACACGACAATGTATGCTGCATGTCGTGACATCCAGTTCACTCCCTTCCTGCCCCGACGATCCACTTGATGCTACCTCATATCCGTGTCAACGGTCGGAGGGATCGTCTGAATATAGCCAAACTGCTGCATAACGCGCTCTAGTAAATGTATTTCAACTACATCAAAGTTGAGCAGAGGCACGGCTGCACACCAAATAGCACGGCCAAATAAGCAATATTCAGGCAACTCATACAGGCCTCACTATCTTGATACGGTTGCCAGATAAACTGTGAAATAAAAAAGGTTAACAGTCATCAGTGTTTGAACTAAATTTAGTTGTAATGAGGCAATAGTTTCGAAACAGTAATGATTTATCTACTTACGTCCTCATCGGCCATATAGTCCAGCCGATCCCAATACATACACAACACATTGCATTAGACATTTCCAAAACTCAAATTCGTGTTCCATCTGCAATGAATCAATATATAAGAATATAAAGGATCAGACACAATTTCAAATAAATCAAAGTTGAAAACCAAAAATTTAACCGGAAAACACGTACACGCATGCTCTTGGTCCCAAAGGCATGCCATGATAGCCCAATAAATGAGGGTCTCTGACATTTCGGTGTTGCGGTCTAATTCGGGGTAATCTCTCCCAGGCCCACACTTGCAATAAGCCTATGGGTCCACATATGCCAGCCGTATCTCTTATTGCTGCCCGACATAACACCCTATATAACGATGCTAGCACGACGCTACCCTAACTGTATCCTGAAGCTGTTGCTAGATCCTTCAATATAGGTAGGTACATCAATTTGACATTTGTACCTGACTTATCCCCCATAATAGACCCTATAATTTTCATGATTCGGCATCTGATATACTGTACCATCTGGTCATAGGGGGTTTCATCCAGTAGAGGATGAGCCCGGATATGCATTGAGATACTCCTCAATTTCAAACGATCTCCATCGAAATGGTTGGGGGCCGGCATGTAATCCAACAGCTCATAACATATAGTCTGCCGCTCCTCAATCGTATGACTCAGATCTTTCCCAATCATCGGCTCTCCGTCGATCCTTAAACCCCATAGTGCCGTGACATCTTGTAATGTCACGATGGCTTCACCAACTGGAAGGTGGAATGTGTGCGTCTCCTGACGCCATCTCTCCACCAATGCCGTGATCAATGCCCAGTCAACTTGTACACATCCTGCCATATATACACCATAAAGGCCCACTTCGTAAAACAAATCTATAACCCTAATGTCGAGTGGGCCAACTTTCCACATGTCCTCATCTGCCCTATACACTTTCAATGGTTCCATTTTTGGATCGTCCCAAATTAGCTCCAAGCGATGACTGGCTTGAAGCGTGAGAACATCCCGTTGTGTGGACCAGAAGATACATCAGCGAATGTAGATAAAGTGCCCGTAAACTCCATAACCTGTACATATGATTTACAATTTTACTATATTCTTTTAAAATCCAATGACGATTGCACAAAGAACATGCGAAAGTTTCGTCGTTAGTCCCTTTGGCATATATAAAAAAAACAACTAGATTAACACACAACGTCTTGCCACATCCATTCAAACACCCCCAAAGAATTAATAATATCAATGGACATATATTGGAGATTGCGTAATTCACATGCGAAAACAAGCTCAAGAGTCCTTTTTGCCTATTTACAAATAGACACAACATAAAACACAAAACGATCCAAAGAATAAAATCAAACACCGAATGACCTAAATAACAGTAATGGATATACCAATATCACAAAAAGTATTTATTACATATCCGCATTCACGGGTTCATAGCTGCCATCTCTCTAAGCCTCTCCATGTTAAGGCATGCCTTCCTATTATGTCCAAGTACTCCACATGCCTTACACCTCTGATTTTGTGTTTGATCCATTTCATTCCTTATACGAGTGGATCTTGGACGGCCTACCCGGTTATTGAGTCTCGAGGTATTGGCGACTAGATGAAAAGGTGCTGGTGGCCAATAGTCCTCGTGGGGCATGGGGTAGAAATAGTTTGAATATGTTTGAACCATTTTCTCCACTTTATATACACCATCTACGAGTGCCAAAGCGACCCGTCCCATTTGAGTGCAAACCTTTTGTGCGTGGAAGTAAGGAATCTTGTAAATTTCAAACTTTCCACAAGTGCATGATCGGTTGTTAAGGTGTACCGTATGCACGTTCCCTCCTTTGTCACCATGAACCCCTGTCGTGACTTGGTATAAGCCTTCTTCCCTCACAAAGGTCGTCACCTGGTGATATTTGGACTTATGCTCGCTCCGAAGGAACTTTTCTTGCACGCTCGTCGATCACGGATTCTGATCAGCAACATGTTTGTGGCCTTCGGTGCGGTGCGAATCAAAATATTTAACTAATCGATAAAAAGTCACACGCACACAAGCTGTTATTGGCAATTTCCTAGCACCTTTCAAGACTCCGTTGAACGATTCGGAACTATTCATTGTCATTATACCATATCAGAAACCACCATCATAGCATAGTGCCATTTCTCGAGTGGAATATCCACCAACCATTTATAGGTGTCTTCATCTAATGACCGCATGAATTCCATTATCTGAGCAAATTTGCGTTGTTAGTGTGTAATAGCAGCGCGATGCATTAATTCTGTTAAAGTATTATTCTTGAATCGGCCACTAAAGTTCGCTTTGACATGCCGCAGGCAAAACCTGTGATGAACCATTGGTGATTGTAATGCAGGGTTTTTCTCAACGGCTCGCAAAATTCCTCTCTCTCGAGCCGAAATCAAACAAATTCCCTCGCGGCCACGAATCACGTGACGAGATAAATGATATAAAAACCAGGTCTAATTTGCTAAACTTTCCTTGTCAACAATTACAAAAGCCAAAGGAAGAATATGCCCAGCTGCATTAGCACCGACTGCAATAAGGATCTTTTCCTTGTATTTCTCGTATTGAAAAGTGCCATCGATACTAATTACGGGACGACAGTGTTGAAAACCATCAATACAAGGCCTAAATGCCCAGAACACCGAACCAAATATGTTGTAATCTTCAATACTATCTTCTGTATGACACCATTTAACGACAATGCCAGAATTAGAAGACTAAAGGGCAAGTAAGAACTTCGGTAATATGGTGTACGACGTTTCCCAATTACCATATACCAGTTCAATGGCTTTCCTTCTCCCCAACCATGCCTTCTTGTATGATATGTTAACTCTAAATGAGCGCACATCTTCAACTATGTCAAGGACCTTGTATGAAGCATTTTCCTTAATATTGTTCCTAACCATTCGACCAACCATCTCATAATTTAAATTCAGGTGGTCCTTTGGCTGTATCTCGGGGAAGCATATGTGTTTCAAATGCATCTTTGTGATCTCCCAAAATGTATGTTTCTTTCTCAACTTTGCTCGAACCTTCCATAAATAATTCTTGTTCGCATAATAAAGACATCGGACAAACCAGCTAGTAGGAGTACTTTCATACACTTTGAAGTACCTTTCCGCATGAATGGACCAACATTTAACTGCATGCTGCACCCCTTCTTTGGTACGGAAAACTATTCCAACCTCTAGTTCTGAAGTTCAATCATTAACCCAAACAGGTCGTCTATAGTCATCGAACTTATCGAGCATAGAAAGTTTTGGATCACTAATGTCCGTGTAGAAGGGAATATCATTGACAACAGTATCCAAGTGGGAAACATCAATCGGTGGATTTGAAATCTCTTCTTCCTGATGGCCACCACCCTTGCCCTCCTCCTCTTCACTATCTTTTAAGGATTCTGAACCACGGTCTATCCATCAATGTATGGGATCATAGGGAATGCTTACATCTTGGCTTGTGGTGCCTAGTGTGAACGTATCGACTGTTTGGGTAATTGGCTCAGGTTTAGGCAGCTCTCCAACAAAAGCTGCACGACTTGACCCTTCATTATAATTACCACCACTTACACCCTTATTAAATTGGTCACAACTTGGGCCTTCATTGTAACTGCTCCAATTGGTCCCACATTAAAGGTAGCATGACTTGGACCTTCTTCAAAATTGGCCCTACTTGGACCTTCGCCAAATGGGCCACGACTAGGATCCCCGGGGACAAAATAAGGTTGTGGAAAAGGCGCATCATTCGATATAAAAGCACCATAAGTAAACTATTGATCATTAAGAAGCCTTTCTCCATCTCTACTTTGTAGAAGTTGTATGCATGACCCAACATTTGTTTGGGGAACCACTGACATATTGTCCGCAGAACAAAAGGCATCTGGGCTGGATTCGTAATTTATGTACAATTCAACAGCATTAAGACTCGGACATGTGGTTGGAATGCACAACATCTCCCTCACCGTATCATCATCATCCACTGGAACAGGTATGTATGTTATTGAATTACCAGCGATGCTAATAGGATAACGGCACATTAATTTCATCCTAACTTGGCTTCCATCCATTCCAGTAGCCCAATGCAATTTTCTCAAAAGTTCGGACAAGCTAATATTTTGATTAACAGCAATAAACCGTTTTGGCAAATTATCAGATTCGAGTCGCCACACTAACTATTTCTTCATCCCAGTATAACACAAGCCTCACTCGATCCTTGCTCATTCCTATATTGTGTATGCCATCAATAATAACATAAAACTGACATTAATATAGGACTCAAAGTTATTGAAGTAATGGGCATAGAAAAATTTATGGAATTACTCCCACGACAAAAAAATTAACCAACTAACATTTTGACATCCATTCATAACCTAACATTCTCCCAACAGCACAAAGCCTTATATTCATCAAACCCAACCACAATCCTTTAATCATTATCAACAACACCCCTATTCACAACTTATCATTCCAATAATAGCAAACTCATTGACTAAAATGCCACATGAATCCAAAACAACCAACTCAATCCAAGTCATCACCTCACAAAAATAACCAACTAACATTTTTACATCCATTCATAATCAAACATTTTCCCAACAACATGAAGCATTATATTCATCAAATCCAACCACAATCCTTTCATTGTCATTATCAACACCACTATTTGAAACTTATTATTCCAATAAGAGCAAACTCATTGAATAAAATTCCAAATCAATCCAAAACAATGAAGAACGATCCAAAAGAATCAAAATCAATCCAAATCAAAACCTCACAAGCGTAACCAGATAACATTGTCACATCCATTCATAACCAAATATTTTCCCAACAACATAAAGTATTATATTCATCAAATCCAACCACAATCCTTTAATCATTACCATGAACATCCCTATTCACAATTTATCCTTCCAATAATAGCAAACTCATTGGCTAAAATCCAAAACAATCCAAAACCATCCAAAACGATCCAAAACAATCATGAACGATCCAAATCACAACCTAACAAGAGTAATCAACTAACATTTTCACATCCATTCATAACCAAACATTTTCCCAACAACATAAAGCATTATATTGGTCAAATCCAACCACAATCCTTTCATCGTCATCATCAACACCACTATTTGGAACTAATTATTCCAATAAGAGCAAACTCATTGAATAAAATTCCAAATCAATCCAAATAAAGCCAAATCACGATCAGATAAAAGTAAACAACCAACCATTTTGTTGGTTTGTACGTCCAAACAACATGCACAATTATATTCAACAAATATAATATAAATTCTTTGTTCATCATCATCAGCAGTACTATTCACAACTTATTATTCCAATAATAGCAAACTCAATAAAAATCAATCCAAATCACCATCTTACAAAAGTAAACAACTAACATTTTCCCATACATTCATAACCTAATATTTTCCCAACAACATAAAGCATTATATTCATCAAATCCGACCACCATTCTTTAACTTACATCATCAACTCCACTATTCAACACTTACTATTCCAATAATCGGCAATTCAGTGAATGAAATTAATAATCAATCCCAATCATTCCAAATAAAAAATCACCATACTTTATTCACAACAAAATTTCCAACATCAATTCAAATAATTCTATCAATAATTAACAACTTTTGAAACAAAATTAAAGTCAAATCACAATCATAGTATAGAAATTGTTTAACTTCGTCGGTTTCTTCGATCCTCGAAAATGTTCTTTGGTCAACTTATTTTCCTTTTCACTACAAATAAAGTTTTTATCAATATAAGATAACTAATTAACAAATTTTAAGTCATAAAATTGAACATACAAATTAAATATAAAATTTAACATATAAAATATAATTTAACTTACAAATGTAACATAACATTTAAAATATAAAAAACAATTTAACATAAAATTTAACATATAAAATAACATACAAATTAAACATGAAATTGAACATACAAAGTTAACATAAAATAAAATTTAACATATAAAATATAATTTAACTTACAAATGTAACATAAAATTTAAACTATAAAAAACAATTTAACATAAAATTTAACAAATGAAATAACATACAAATTTAACAAACAAATTAAACATAAAATTGAATATACAAATTAAACATAAAATTTAACATATAAAATATAATTTAACTTACAAATGTAACATAAAATTTAAAATATAAAAAACAATTCAACATAAAATTTAACATATAAAATAACATACAAATTTAACAAACAAATTAAACATAAAATTGAACATACAAATTTAACATAAAATTAAACATATAAAATAAAATTTAACATCAAATTTAACATAAAAATTATAAAAAATAAATGGCAATTCACCTTTAAAAAAAGAAATGGGGCAAGAAGTGTTGTGTGTGTGTGTATATATATATATATATATATATATATTTTCGGTTGGAGGTTGCTCCAAGGGAGGGGGCGGCGGTGCTTGGGAGGGGGTTGTCAATGGTGGTAGGTGGGGGGAGGGTGCAGGAGGGCTGGATTTGGGGTGAGGGAGGGAGGGAGGAGGAGGGTTGGATTTGGATGGATCTGTGAAAACAAGGAAAAGATTGGAGGACCAGTAGGTGGAAATGGAGTGCGGAAATGGAGAAGAAAAGAAGGAAGAAGGAAAAAAAGAAAGGAAAAAGCGTGGGATTCATTTTTGTACTGAAATTGGTTTTTCAAAAACTGACTTTAATGTCGGTTTTTCAAAAACCGATTTCCATACAAAATGAAAAAAAAATATATTTATTTAATTTTTTTTGAATCAATATTTGGAGAAAATAACTCCTCTTTCATTGGTCTAAACTCTAGTGTGGTACTATTTTGTTTTCTTTTTCCAAAAATGGCAAACAATGTATCAAAGTAATTAGGGGCGGCAATTTTTGACACGACACGAAAACTCGACACGAAATTGTGAGACAAAATGTGACTCGAACCTAACACGAAAATTCGACACGAAAACAATCGTATTGGTCCAACTTTTATTGCCCTATATTTTTTTTTGCAATCTTATTACTTTTTCAAAACACAACACGCGAACCCAAAAGCTGACCTATTACCACCCTACAAGTAATCACGAGGAAATGACAACTGACCATGTCAACTTTAGGCTTCTGTCAGTCCCGGAGGGAAGTTTTAGTTCAACTAAACGAAAACAATTTGATAGTCGTGACCAAAGATGCGGTAAAATTTGATAGTCAACTCTGACCTTATTAATATATTTTCTGACCAAAGAAAACTGCGCTTGAAAACTGATTAATAGGATTGTGAATATGCTAGAGTTTTGCTTTTCATTAATTTTAGACTATTAAGGGCTTACATAAAATTTCTAGCTAGCTGAAAAACTATCACTTATGGATGAGGAAAAAGAAAACAGAAAAATCTGCACAAATTTCCACAAAAAGTTCTCTAACCTTTCCTGATCAAATTAATGAATGAGGGGTTACATGTGATCCAACGGGTTGACAGAAGATAGAGGACATCCCTCTTCCATATATTAAATTATAGATATCCATTAAAAAGAGTAGTAAGAAAAGATAAAATAAATGTCATAATGATTTTAAATGTGATCTCTTTAATTTAATAAGATTAAGAAAATGAAAGTATCTCGTTGAAGGTTATTGGAATTCTGGGAAATATGCATTGCATTTTAAATTTTGCTGGATTTATGTAGAATTAATTGTATTCACATTTTAAATGAGTTTAAAATATCATATAAGTGAACTTGAGGGGTGCGTGGTTCAAATTCATAATTAGAATCACAATAAGTTTCATTGAAATGCTTAATTATAATGGGAAATCCTCATTGCATGCTTAATTACAATAGAAATCTTTATTGTATTGTTAGTGTTTGGTTCAAATCCTATAATGGATATTAATATGAATGATGATCTTTGATTCAATTCAATTATGCTAATAAAAATCTGTCAAAATTTCAATTTTACTATCACTAATAAATATATTAGAGAAATAACATTTTAAAGTGATAAGAGGAGAGGAGAGTGAAAAATTATTAGAGTCTTTCTTTTCAAATTGCTTTCAAACCAATAGGCAGTCTTTTCTTTCTTCTTAGATGGTAGCTACTCTTTGATAGAATAGTTGAATAGATCCTCCCTTCTGTCTCCTAGTCTATATTATAAAGAAGATAGTTGTAAGTAATAATAGATAGGGATAGGGATGAACGAGATAAGAGAGAAAATTAATTTGAGAGAAAGTAATAATAGATAGGGATAAGAGAGAAAGGAATAAGACAAAAATGGAGAAAGAAACACTAAAATAATAAGAGAGAAGAGAGAGAAAATTGATGAGAATAAAGAGAGATAAGACAGAAAGAGGACCAAGAGGAAAGAGAAAAAAAACGAAAGAAATGAGAGAGAAAACTAATGAAGAGAAGAAAGAAAACTAATAATAGAGAAAGTAATAATAAAAAGAGATAATGAGAAAATATCATAAAGTAAAGAGAAAAAAAAGTAAAGTAAGAAAAAAATAAGAGAAAAAATAATGATAGAGTGAGATGAGATAGAAAGTAATAATAAAGATGGACGTGGAAGAAAGAGGTGTGAGAGGAAAAATAGAGGGAAAAACATGATGGAGTGGTGAGAGAGAAAAAGAACAAATGAGAAAAGAGAAAAAGAAATTGATAATAGAGAAAATAAAATTAGCGAGCGATAGGAGAGAAATATGAGTAAGTGTGAAAATAGATAAAGAAACATCATAAACATAAAGCGACCAGAGAAAAAATGGTAGAGCTGTTAAAAAATATCCGAGGATCGGATCAAATAAAGATGGATTTTTTAATAATTCGAATCGGATCACTGGATCGATCGATCTGATCCTCCGAATCTAGCCCTATCGTTTTTGCGTTTTGCCAGCCGACAATTTTCAGACTTCCCTCAAGCTTTCCAGAATTTTCAGATGACTTTCAGATTCCAGCCGCTATTCGACCGTCCCTTAAGCTTTGCAGTACCTCAGTCTTGACGTTTCTCTTTGGTTCTCATCTCAGCCTCTGTTTATCCGAGTATGTAAGTTTTTGTAAAGTTTCAATTTTTTTGGTGGGTTTTCTTGGTTGGTGACATGATTGTTCTTGTTCTTGTTCTTCTTTTTCCACTGTTAGCTTAGCCACGGAGGATAGTATGGGGTTCGAGGAGGAGAAACGGTGGTAGAGTAATGTGCAGATTGCAGAACTCTTCACAAGTTTTTTGGATTTTTTCTGTCCAAACCTTACTCTTTTTTTCCCTTTTCTTTTTTGGGCTCCTATAAAATTGAGAAATTTTTGGTGGGAGAGATGATGAGAAGATTTAACAAATGTGATGTTTGCTTTTGTGTGCTTGCACAATTTTTAGTTGGAAGTGATGCAGAGTACACCTGTTAAATGGGTTCTTCAAGCCAATAAGGATATCAAACTGGTTTCCACATTTGAGAGTTGACTCTTACAGATGACATGACATATATTTCTGCTATCTTAATTATGTGTTTGCTAAGTGACAATGGTTACTTCTTTTGGGTGTGAATATCTGGTATTTGTATCGTGAGTTTCATAAAACTTATAGTTACATTTTCTACAGATTTGATGCGGGCTATTCCTGATGAGCACAAAAAGTTCCTTGCTGATTTGGTTTGGGTCCATGAGGAGGTAAGGTCATCACGTTTGCAGATCCGTTTTTTCCTTCCCTATTAATGTGCTGCCTTTAAACAGCTTCACCTCCCCTTATTTTACAGCTGCAACTGGATGTCAGTAGAGGACATTCTTTTTTATGCATGCTTGAAATACCCAAGGTAATTCGATTAAGTTAGATTAAGGTGTTCTCAAATTTCTCCTGTCAAATTTCTAGGACATTTTGCTGTAAATCAAGGTGGTGGACTGGAGAGTAATCCAATGGCTGCAATGGTGCTTCCGTCACAGAAGATTGTGCGTGATACTGATGAGTTGATGAAATAGCTACATTACTTGGGGCTGCACTCACATTGACAGGGGGTCTACATACCCTCATTGCTTTTTGGTCAGTTTGTACGTCTGAAGATTCTATAATAAGGAATGCCATTGTAATTACCCATACAATAATACAACTCCTATTTATCTTGTTTCTGTCGGTTTGTACGTCTGAAGATTCTCACCAACCTCATCAACCCATCTATTTATTACTTGTGTGATCATTCAACCGAAGCCCCAAACGTTTTATCCTAATCTTTGCAACTTCATCTTAGTTCTTCTTCTTACACAGTATTCGGTTGATTTCAAGAAAGAATTTGGAAAACCCAAATTGGAGGAGGAGAAGATATTGATCAAGGGAAGAAGAAGATGATAGAGTTGTTTTTTCTAGGGTGCCCCGGAGCGGTGGTGTTCCTTCACAGTGTCAATTTCCTTTTCCACGCGTTCTCTTCTCATATTGTCTTCTGCTTCATCAGGTACGATTGGAATTCACTGGCTATGGCTTTCCTTTAAAGTTTGGAATGGTATACTGTTTCTTATTTTCTTCAACTTTGCTCTGGCAAATACCTTCCCTCCCCTGTTGACCACACAGGTAAAACAGAGGAGCAATTTTGGGTCTCTTTTGTTGTTGGTTTGAATGCTGCATTGTTTTTATTCATGTGAATTATGGGTCAGACATCATGCTCTTAATTGGGATCTGTAGATCAAGAAAGTGAAAAAATTTGTGCACCTTAATGATGGACTTGTGGTTTTAGGTCGTTTAACGGAAGGAAAAAAATGATGGGGCGGGGCGGGGCGGAAATTTATTTTGATCCGATCCGATTTTATCCGAAATTTATTCTGATCCAATTCGATCTAAAATGTTGAAATGTTCAAATCGGATCAGATTGGTTGATTTGAACAGCCCTAAAAAGTAGTGTGAAAAAAATGATAAGAAAGAAAGTAATAATGAAAATAGATGAAAAGAAAAGTAGAGTGAGAAAATGATAAGAGAAAAAATAATAGTTAAGAGGGACAAGAGAGAAAGAGGAGTGAGAGAAAAGAGAGAAAGAAAAATTATAAAATGATGAGAGATAAAGTAACAATAGAGAGAGATGAGAATAAAGTGAGAAAAATGATGAGAGAGAAAGTAATAATACAGAGGGATGAGAAAGAAAGTGAAATGAGAAAAAATGATGAGAGAGAAAGTAACAATAGAGAAGGATGAGAGAGAAAGTGAAATGAAAAAAAATGATGAGAGAGAAAATAATAATGGAGAGGAATGAAAAAGAAAGTGGAGAGAGAGAAAGCAGAAATAATATAGAGATGAGAGAGGAGATCAATATATGATGATAGTTTAGTACTGAAGGTAAAATTGAAATAATAAAATAAAAATGATTATTGAATTTTAGGTAATTAATGATTATAGGGGGAATGTAGGTAATTAACGGTTACCTAATTTTCAACAATTATTATAGAATTTCTATTTCCAATACCTTATATCAAACACCAAGTAATGGAATGAATTCCACTAATTTATTTAATTCTCCCAACCAAGCAGTCCTTGATTTCTTTGTTGTTGAAAAGTTGGATAGTTGATGATTAGTTGTTATGAGATTGCTTGCTTATTATAAAATCCTTTCTTATAATCATGAAGTTTTATAGTTGAGGAGGTGCTTGGTTGAGGGGTTTGGGAGGAATGGAATGGGAAAGAAATGAAATTTGATGTTTGGTTGAGGGGTATCTATCATTCTCATTATCTTTTTTATTTCCCTTCCTGAACCAAGCGCCCTCTAAGTCCTAGCATTGAGCTTATTTGATTCGACTTCTTTGGTGCATTCAATGTTTTATGTGTTTAGTTAGTTTAACTTTTTTAGTCTTGTGTTAATAAGTTTTCTTGAAGATAAGCAAAAGTATAAATTTGGGGGAGTTCAAAATGTGATCACATGGAGCAAGATCTTACACATCTTTTTTGGAATCATCCAAAAACCAAATTGTTTTAGACATTATTCCTTTCAAATAATGAAGTATTTCAAGACCTTAATATATATATATATATATATATATATATATATATATATATATATGTTGTAATTTGTATTGATTTGGTATAATTTATCATAAGATTGAGAGATAAGGCCTCATCAATAAATATATCTTGTAATATTTTAATCCATGTTATATTATACAAAGTTGATTTGGTGGTGATTATAACAAGTTTTGTTAAATTTTCAAAACAATTCAAATTTGTATATTTCCAAATATATATATATATATATATATATATATATATATATATATATATATGTTGTAATTTGTATTGATTTGGTATAATTTATCATAAGATTGAGAGATAAGGCCTCATCAATAAATATATCTTGTAATATTTTAATCCATATATATATATATATATATATATATATATATGTTGTAATTTGTATTGATTTGGTATAATTTATCATAAGATTGAGAGATAAGGCCTCATCAATAAATATATCTTGTAATATTTTAATCCATGTTATATTATGGTATATTTGGAAATATACAAATTTGAATTGTTTTGAAAATTTAACAAAACTTGTTATAATCACCACCAAATCAACTATGTAATATGTCAAGGAGAGTCAATTGGCCTCCCAAAAGATAATAATCTTCTTGATTATAGTAACTCAAAATAGATTCATTGGGGTTTTTCTCTAACAGAGCTTACAATATTAAATATAAAAACAACAGTCAAAGTAAATCATAGAGTTGCAGGTACTAGCGGAGTATTTAGAAATGATCAAGAAAGTGGATTTGTAGAGTTACAGCTCCAGTTACCGGTCTCAAGGGCCTAAGAAAATAAAATACCAAAATAGGTTAGAAATATCATCAACTTTTCTAAATATCCAATTAAGTTGACATTCATTATCAATAGTGTTTACCATATTAATTATTTGTTCTATAAAAGCATTTTCTAATTTATCACCTAAGTCTTGTTCTAATGCCACATCTATGCTTACTATGTTATAAATATTAATTATCTGTTTTGGAATCTAAGAAAGGTTTTCTTCTTTTTGACTTTTTTATCATATACCTTTTGTTCTTATTAAATCTATTTTGATAAGTTTTCTCTGTACTACCATATTGTTGAGGTACATATATAGTTTTACGGTAACTAGTTTCTCTTTTTAATTGTTTACTTACCTGTATATTATTACACTTTTTTCTTAAATATTTTTATTACAAATAAAACTCTATATGGTATAGTATCCATTATTTTTGGGATTATATTTTCATGTTTATGCTTATTCCATCTTTCTACAATTTCAATTTCTAAAGTTCCTAGTAGGAGGAAACACCCAAAATCGTCCTTCACATTTCAGTAAATAATCTTTTTCATCATCCACTTTTAAAACGGGAACAAATAATCCTTCAAATTTCATAAATTGGAACTTTTGGTACTATTTGTGAAATAAACGGGAATTTTTAGTCCTTCAAATTTCATAAACGGGAACGTTTAGTCCTGAAATTTTTCTTTAAATTTTGGTCCTTGAAATTTGAAGGACTATTTGTTCCCATTTTAAAAGTGGAGGATGAAAAAGATTATTCGATGAAATGTGGAGAACGATTTTGGATGTTTCCTCTTCTTAGTAGTCTTAATAACATTTTATTACATAATTGCTTATTATAAGTATTTCCTGATATAGTAGTATAATAAACATAATTCGTCAAATATTATTTTATATAAAACCAATTTATTATATTTAATCTTTCTAAGTATTGTAAACGAGTGAACAGTAAAAATGAACAGTAATGATGTGAATAGTAACAATGAATAGTAATTTTGTGAATAGTAATAGTGAATAGTGAAAAATGTGAATAGTAAAATATATGAATATGGTACTTAAATTAAAGAGAAAATCGAGATGAATTGAACACTTACTTTATTAAACTTTGAAATCGAAATCCAGATATAATAAAGATCATTGAAATAAAACCTGAAAAATTTAAAACTTTTGAAACTAGGGGTTGAAAATTACAAAGTGGGTTGGAATAATTTTGGATACAAAGATGGAATTTTAATCTAAACTTTTTAGAGATTGTAAGAGTTTGTTGTTCAGTTGTAAGATTCTCTGTTTCCTCCGATGTTTGAATCCCTTTTTATAGTTGAAATCCACCGAATGAATTGGATTTTGTCGTTCGTTGAATGTCTCATTGTTGTAGGCATAGATTAGCCTTTTTGACTTTGATAAGTAGTTTTTTTATTTTTATGGCTTTCTTGAATGACTTTTGTGGCTTTTTTGATGTGAAATGATTTTGTAGACTGGAGTTTTGACTTTGTTGTTATGTTGAATGACTTTGGCTTGTTTTCAAGAATTGCTTGTAGCATCTCATTTTGCATGAATCACGCTGTTACTATTCATTTTTACTGTTCACTTGTTTTTACTATTTATGCTCAACAATGAATAGTAATTTTGTGAATAGTAACAACGTGAATAGTAATTATGAATAATAATCATGAATAGTAATTATAAATAGTGAAAAACGTGAATAGTGAAAAATATGAATATGGTACTTAAATCGAAGAGAAAATCGGGATAAATTGAACACTTACTTTATTAAGTTTTGAAATCAAAATCCGAATACAATAAAGATCATTCAAATAAAACCTGAAAAACTTAAAACTTTTGAAACTAGAGGTTGAAAATTACAAAAAGGGTTGGAATGATTTTGGATACAAAGATAAAATTCTAATTTAAACTTTTTAGAGATTGTAAGAGCTTGTTGTTCGGTTGTAAACTTCTTTGTTTCCTCCGATGCTTGAATCTCTTTTTATAGTTGAAATCCACCGAATGAATTGGATTTTGTCATTCCTTGAATGTCTCATTGTTGTAGGAATAGATTAGCCATTTTGACTTTGATAAGTAATTTTTTGATTTTTGTGACTTTCTTGAATGACTTTTGTGGCTTCCTTGATGTGAAATGATTTTGCGGACTGGAGTTTTGACTTTGTTGTGATGTTGAATGACTTTGGCTTGCTTTCAAGAGTTGCTCGTAGCATCTCATTTTGTATTTTGTCTTGATTTTGATTTCAAATAGTAATTTTAACTTGTGTGACTTGAATTGCTGATTGATGAATCATTATCCATTTCCGGTTTTTTGAATGAAGATAATCGCTTGTAGACTCTTCGTCATGAAGCAATCAAGTACAGTCTTCATTCAAAAAGTGGAAAATGAAAAGATGATTAAAGTTATTCAAGCACGTGAAGTGGGGATAGTCAGAAAACTCTGCGTTCCAAAAAGAAGAATAGGTCCCATGTCGGCACATAATTATAAGCAACTTTTCAAAAAGAAGATAAAATCCGCCTCAAAAGTCTACAAGCGGTTGTCTTCATTCAAAAAGCTTGAAGTGGATAAGGATTCATCAATCAATAATTCAAGTCACATAAGTCAAAATTACTATTTGAAATCAAAATCAAGACAAAATACAAAATGGAATGCTACGAGCAATTCTTGAAAACAAGCTAAAGTCATTCAACATGACAACAACGTCAAAACTCTAGTCTGCAAAATCATTTCATTTCAAAGAAGCCACAAAAGTCATTCAAGAAAGCCACAAAAATCAAAAGGCTACTTATCAAAGTCAAAAAGGCTAATCTATGCCTATAACAATGAGACATTCAATGAATGACAAAATTTAATTCATTCGGTGGATTTCAACTATAAAAAAGGATTCAAGCATCGGAGGAAACAGAGAAGCTTACAACTGAACAACAAGCTCTTACAATCTCTAAAAAATTTATATTAGAATTTTATCTTTGTATTCAAAATCATTTTAGTCCTCTTTGTAATTTTCAATCCCTAGTTTCAAAAGTTTTAAGTTTTTCAAGTTTTATTTCAATGATCTTTATTGTATTCGGATTTCAATTTCAAAGCTTAATCAAGTAAGTGTTCAATTCATTTTGATTTTCTCTTCAATTTAAGTACCATATTCATATTTTTTACTATTCACATTTTTCACTATTCATTATTACTATTCACGTCATTACTATTCATTTTTACTGTTCACTCGTTTTTACTATTCATGATCACTGTAGCTTAATCACTGTATGACATTGGTCCTACCCCGTTATGGTATCAGAGACACTGTTCATTTGTTTTAGGTGTTTATAAAGCATTAGTTTAAATTAAGTTTAAGTATTTAGCATAACCTTAATTTTTAAGACTTTACCTTTGATTAAGATAGGTTTGGCAAGCGGTTTGGTGAGCCTAATAAGTCCGTTGGTAAGCCTGAGTGTGAGGTGTTCCAAGCAGGGTGCTTCCTGATCTTAACTTGACATCAAGAGTAAACGATTAGATTATGTTGTATTAAACAGAGGAAACACCCAAAATCGTCTTTCACATTTTACCGAATAATCTTTTTCATCCTCCACTTTTAAACGGGAACAAATAGTCCTTCAAATTTCAAGGACCAAAATTTGAAGGAAAATTTCAGGATTAAACGTCCTCGTTTATGAAATTTGAAAGACTAAAAGTTTCCGTTTATTTCACAAACAGTACAAAAAGTTTCAATTTATAAAATTTGAAGGACTATTTGTTCCCGTTTTAAAAGTGGAGGATGAAAAAGATTATTTGCTGAAATGTGGAGGACGATTTTGGGTGTTTCCTCTATTAAACATGACAGCGAGATTTAAAAAAATGTTTTTGAATACTCAAGGTAGAAACGGTAACTCTGATGTCGTGCAGAGTCAGGATGTGCATAATATGTCTTTAGATTATTTAAATTGGTCTATTCCAGAATAAAGTATAGAATCCATATATAAGATAGGTCCTTTAGATTTCAAAACTGCTTTTTCAATTAAAACTCATGAAGAAACAGTTTCTTTACAAGAAGAATTTCAAACAATTCCTTTATTAAATAAAGTTTCAATTAAAAAATATATAGAAAAAGGATGTAGATATTCATTATGGTATGATTCAAGTAGCAATTAAACCGTTAGTACACATAGATGTAGATGCTCCAATTTATTTAGCATTAAGAGATAAAAGATACAAAATTTCTTTATTAAGTATGATTCAAACTAATGTTTGTAATGATCCAATATATTTCAATTGTTGTCCAAACTTTTCTGTTGACTTAACAGATCTATTAATACTAGATTCATTAATATTAGATATTTAATTACAAGGTGATGAATTTGAACAATTTTGTAAAAAATTTGCTATAATTTATAGAGTTTATTTTAGATTAATGAATTCTCAAATAAATACTAGATTCAACATGTTATCGACTTCAAAAGAAGAAACAGTTTTATTACATGTAGAAGCTGATAATCCAACAGTTTTTATTCTTAAAAGATTAAAATGGAATGAAAGTACAATTCTTGAACAATTTGAAATTCAAAATGCTCAACCTTCTATAAATATAATTAGAAGAGAAATTGACAATATTATAGAAAAAGAAGATGGCACATTTTTATTAAAATTCAATTCATTTAGAGAAGGAACAAGTTCTTCAAATAATTTTAATTTACCTAGAAGATCATTTTCTGAACCATCACCATCTATAGTATCAGAAAACCCTTCAAAGTATGTTTTCAAATCTCTTATTCTAGAAATAGTTAGTTCACCCCCTATGTCACCTACAAGGTTGCATATGGGAATTAATGTTATTACTTTTGAAAAGAAAGAATTTCAAATAGGTTTTGAATATTTAAATGAGATCTTTGAAAATGAAAATAGTAAAAAGAAATTTTGGTTTTTATCATTAAATGAAATTATTCAAAAAAAATTAAAAGAAGAATGGATTTTTTATATAAAAAAGATGAAATGTAATATTCTTTTACTTTCATGGTTAGAATATTGGTTTTCAAGAAATGAAGGTATTTCCAATGTTTTCAAAGGAGTGAGAGAAAAGAGAGAGAAAGATAAATTATAAAATGATAAGAGATAAAATAACAATAGAGAGAGATGAGAGAGAAAGTAAAGTAAGAAAAATGATGAGAGAAAAAGTAATAATAGAGAGGGATGAGAGAGAAAGTGAAATGAGAAAAAATTATGGGAGAAAAAGTAACAATAGAGAAGGATAAGAGAGAAAGTGAAATGATAAAAATTGATGAGGGAGAAAATAATAATGGAGAGGAATGAAAAAGAAAGTGGAGAGAGAGAAAAGAGAGAAAAATAATATAGAGAGATGAGAGAGGAGATCAATATATGATGATAGTTTAGTACTGAAGGTAAAATTGAAATAATAAAATAAAAATGATTATTGAATTTTAGGTAATTACTGATTATAGGGGGAATGTAGGTAATTAACGGTTACCTAATTTTCAACAAGTATTATAGAATTTCTATTTTCAATACCTTATATCAAACACCAAATAATGGAATGAATTCCACTAATTTATTTAATTCTCTCAACCAAGCAGTCTTTGATTTATTTGTTGTTGAAAAGTTGGATAGTTGATAATTAGTTGTTATGAGATTGTTTGCTTATGTATAAAATCCTTTCTTATAATCATGAAGTTTTATAGTTGAGGAGGTGTTTGGTTGAGGGGTTTGGGTGGAATGGGAAAGAAATGAAATTTGATGTTTGGTTGAGGGGTATTTATCATTCTCATTATCTTTTCCATTTCCCTTCTTGAACCAAGCGCCCTCGAAGTCCTAGCATTGAGCTTATTTGATTCGACTTCTTTGGTGCATTCAATGTTTTATGTGTTTAGTTAGTTTAACTTTTTTAGTCTTGTGTTAATAAGTTTTCTTGAAGATAAGCAAAAGTATAAATTTGGGGGAGTTCAAAATGTGATCACATGGAGCAAGATCTTACACATCTTTTTTGGAATCATCCAAAAGCCAAATTGTTTTAGACATTATTCCTTTCAAATAATGAAGTATTTCAAGACCTTAATATATATATATATATATATATATATATTAATTTGTATTGATTTGGTATAATTTATCATAAGATTGAGAGATAAGGCCTCATCAATAAATATATCTTGTAAAATTTTAATCCATGTTATACTATGATATATTTGGAACAAATTTGAATTGTTTTGAAAATTTAACAAAACTTGTTATAATCACCGCCAAATCAACTATGCAATATGTCAAGGAGAGTCAATTGGCCTTCCTAAAGATAATAATCTTCTTGATTATAATAACTCAAAATAGATTCATTGGGGTTTTTCTCTAATAGAGCTTACAAAATTAAATATAAACACAACAGTCAAAGTAAATCATAGAGTTGCAGGTACTAGCGGAGTTTTTAGAAATGATCAAGAAAGTGGATTTGTAGAGTTACGGCTCCAGTTACCAGTCTCAAGGGCCTAAGAAAATAAAATACCAAAATAAAATAAAATACCAAAATAGGTTAGAAATATGATCACCTTTTCTAAATATCCAATTAAGTTGACATTCATTATCAATAGTGTTTACCATATTAATTATTTGTTCTATAAAAGCATTTTCTAATTTATCACCTAAGTCTTGTTTTAATGCTACATCAATGCTTACTATGCTATAAATATTAATTATTTGTTTTTCAATCGAAGAAAGGTTTTCTTCTTTTTGACTTTTTTATCATATACCTTTTGTTCTTATTAAATCTATTTTTATAAGTTTTCTTTGTACTACCATATTGTTGAGGTACATATATAGTTTTACGGTAACTAGTTTCTCTTTTTAATTGTTTACTTACCTGTATATTACTACACTTTTCTTTTAATATTTTTATTACAAATAAAACTTTATATGTTATAGTATCCATTATTTCTGGGATTATATTTTCATGTTTATGCTTATTCCATCTTTCTACAATTTTAGTTTCTAAAGTTCCTGGTAGTCTTAATAGCATTATATCACATAATTGCTTATTATAAGTATTTCCTGATATAGTAGTATAATAAACATAATTTGTCAAATATTGTTTTATATAAAACCAATTTGTTATACTTAATCTTTCTATGTATTGTACGGTTTGAAACTGTAATTCTTGCTATCCTGTATTAGGGTCAGCTCCAATAATTATAGTTCCTGCTTTATTCACAAAATTATAAGGATTTGGTTCTACATTTGCCATTCCCGTAAAGTCTTCTGGAAAATTTTCGTTATATGCTTCTCACATAGCTTTAGCATTACCTGTTAAATATGTTTCTAAAAATGCCATCATTTGTGCTCCTGTATGAAAATTCTCCTTTATTATAGTCATTTACTACCTGATCTTTCCAAAAATCTATAGTCTGATTCCAAGCCTGTGAGGATCATGAGCTATTAAATTTAACACTTTATCTTCTGGCAACTTAATTTGTTGTTCTGTAGGAAATCTTAATTCTTTTGTTTTATAAGAATATTCTAGTTTTTCAAAACTAAAATTTGTATAAGGTTTTCTAATTATATTTTCATAATTATATTGAAGTACTGTCTGTATTGGTTGAGGCTGTGGTCTTGATACTATTGGGTTTGGCATACTTTGATTCATAAATTCTGTATTTAATTCACTAGTTATCATAGGTATTTGTCATAATTCTTCTAAATATTCTAACTTATCCTCCACCACTAATTCTTGTTTTTGACTATATTGATTATCATTATTTATTTGTTCATATTGTTCTTTTAAGTAGTTTTCTAAAGAATCATCTGTTTCTTCTTCCTTAGCTATCTTTTTATTTTCATCTATGAGTCTAATTCTTATATTTCCTTCTGTATCATAATATAATCCTTCTGAATAATCTAAATTTCCTTCGCTAAGTAGTTTTTCTACATATTCTTCTAGCTGTCTTTTATTAATATTGGGTGCTTTAGCTTTTTCTAACCATAATCTGTTTTCCATATCAGTATTAATTTTATTATCATATTCTTCATATTCTTCCTCTATTATATCTTTTAAGTCGATTTCTTCAAGTGTTATTTCTTCTATTGTATGAACTAAATTTGTTTATGTTCTAATTGATTCTGAATCACTATCATCTTTTAATTCTTGATTTGTCGTATTATAATTTCCAAATCTAACTTTAACTTCATTTCCTGAATTATATATATAACTATCTATAGGAGTCATTACTGTATTGCTCTCTTCTACTGTTTTACTTAAATTCTATTTTAATTCTGATAATTCTTTTGTGCTAAATTCTATAGGGCATATAATTTTTATTCCTTTACTGGCTATATTATCTATTATCCCTTTTATATTTAATTTATAACTAGTAGACATGTTTTGCATTATTTTTCCTAATAATCCTATACATATGCCTAAATTTTCTCTTGTAAATTGATCAAATCCTTTAATTTGAATTCTTAATTTAATATGCTGAATAAAATCTTTTACGATTAATATCATGTCTGGTGCTGTATATACCAAGGCAATATTTTTATTTAAGTCTATTTCTATAATAGATATTATTGCTTTATTCATATTATTATCCTATCTATTATCATATAAATAAACTAGAACTTTTGTTTCTAATCCTTTTCTGATTAATCTTCTTATTCTTACAGCTATTAATCCTATATGAATATATTTTCTATTTTTATGTTTTAAATTCTTTGTAGCTTCACTATTGGTCAAATTTAAACTAACTACCTGATTATTATAACAAGAAATAGGTTCTTCTAAATAATGACTATATAAACTAGTTGTTTTAGAAAATATTCCCGTATTATATAATATTCTAGGATCTAATAATTGAAGTGTATTTGTTGTAAAATTATCTATATTTTGATTTATATCTATTATTTCATCTAAGACTAGATATTCTTCATTCATATTTCTTCTAAGTAATTTATCTAATGTGTGTTTTTGGCTACTTTCAGACCTATCTTTTGTTAAGGTTCTATTATTTCTTGAAAATGATAGTCTATGCATTTATGAGAATTTCCTAAATTTTGGATATATTTGAAAAAGATTGTTTCCGTTTTTTATCTTAGGTTCTATGGGTTTTATTTTACTAAATTTTTCAGTTAAATCTTCTATATTAATACCACTAGTTGAAGGTTTATTATTTAATTCCTTTATCTGTTGTTGTATTTTTTCTATTTGTTCTAAAGACTTTTCTTGGACTGCTTTTATTTCTACTAATATTTCTATAATTAAATTTCGTTGGGCTATAGCTATTTTATCTGGAAAAGCTTTAAATTCTTTAGTATTATTATAACCGGCTTCTTCGTATTGCTCTATATATGTGGAGATTTTTAATTTTGCTTTTTGGTAATTTTGGTCTAAGGTCATTATCTATTTGGTTTATTATAAGAATTAATTTCTACTAATAATTTTTTCTGTTCTTAATTATTATAATGTTCTTCTAACCTATTAGTTTGTATTAACACTTTATCTAAAAAAAAAAAATCTAATTCTATAGGTATTGGTTTTATTTTATTAAAACTTCTAATTATATCGTTATTCTGAGTGGTTAAGTATCCAAGGTTTTTATCTAATTCTTTTAGTATATTTTGTTTTTTCTAAAAAGATTCTGCAATAATATTACAAATTCTATTATTAGTTTCTAAATTTCTATCTAAATTTCTTCCTAAATTTATTATTAGGTCGGTAATTGAATTTAAATAATTATCTAAACTATGTAAAGTATGTTTAAAATCTTTAAAAAAATTATAAAGTATTTTATTTTTATCTAAAATGACAGTATCTCTATTTTCTGATTTGATTTCTAGATTTAAATACTTAATTTTTTTAAGATCTATGTTTAATCTGTACTAGTGTATTCGTCTGAATCCCATTGAAAATAATAATCTTGATCTGTTTCAGTAAATTGTTAAGGATCTAGTCCATTAAAATTTCTTTCTAAATAAAGATTCTAAACCAAAAATATAAATCTGGTTCGTAAATATCTGGATTATTTCTAAAATAAGATATAAAAATTTGTCTTAGTTCTATATTGTCAATAAAAATAATAAGACAAATTCTTAATATAAACTGATTATATAAATGTTTAAGTCTATGTTTTAGGGTAGTAGATTCAGCAAAATCAGCATAATCGTTAAATAATACAGCTAAATTTTGAAATCTTAAATAACTATCTAATCGAATACAAAAAGCCTTCAAATTTCCAATTTAAGAGATTCATAAATTTTACCTTTTTTGTAGTCAAAATTTTTTCTTCAGAACTTTGCTTTGAAAATGTTGTAAAATCCTACGCGGTACTCCTTGTTCCTACAAATCTCAAACAATGAACTTCCCAGTCAAAGAAACTAAAAAATAAACCAAAAAGTCTTGACCAAGTCATTCAAATAATGACATTTATCAAGACATTTGACAAAGCATGCAAGTATTCACAAAGTCAAAATCTAAGGTCTTAGAAATTATGTATGTAAGCTTTGCAAACACAACATAAGATTTGTTCAGTATATAAGATGGTCAAACAATGGACCCACGTAGTAAATATGCACTAGCTAATAAACAAAAGCTAAAACAAAACACAAGTAAAAATAAAGCACAAACTTAGGCTCTGATACCAACACATGGGGTACCCATTGGACTTATGGTTCCAGTTATTGCTCTTAGGGGCCTAAGAAAATAAAATACCAAAATAGTTGAAATTACAATATTTTTAGTATTCTTTCAAGGGATCGAGGTGTCCCTTTCAGAAAGAAACTAGGATTTGCTTCATTTCCAACAACGGTACTCGGGCCGAACATCTTATTTGGTTGGTTCCGTTGCCGTAAGTCCAAACAGGTATCAGAGCCTAAGTTTTTGTTTCATTTTTATTTGTGTTTTGTTTTAGCCTTTGTTTATTAGATAGTCCATATTTACTACGTGGGTCCATTGTTTGACCATATTATATAGTGAACAAATCTTATGTTTGTGTTTGTAAAACTTACGTACATAATTTCCAAGACCTTAGATTTTGACTTTGTGAATATTTGCATGCTTTGTCAAATGTCTTGATAAATGTCATTTTCTTGAATGACTTGGTCAAGACTTTTTGGTTTGTTTTTTAGTTTCTTTGACTGGGAAGTTCATTGTTTGAGATTTGCAGGAACGAGGAGTATTAAGTAGGATTTTACAACATTTTCAAAGCAAAGTTCTGAAAAAAAAATTTTGACTACAAAAAAGGTAAAATTTATGACTCTTTTAAATTGGGAATTTGAAGGCTTTTGTATTATTTGACGATTGTGCTGATTTTGCTGAATCTACTACTTTAGAACATAGACTTAAACACTTATATAATTAATTTGTATTAAGAATTTGTCCTATTTTTTGTATTGATAATATAAAACTTAGACAAATTTTCATATTTTATTTTAGAAATAATCTAGATATTTACGAACCAGATTTATATTTTTGGTTTAGGGATCTTTATTTAGAAAGAAATTTTAATGGAGTAGATCCTTTACAGTTTACTGTAACAGGTCAAGATTATTTATTTCAGTGGGATTTAGACGAATACGCTAGTACAGATTAAACATAGATATTACAAGAATTGAGTATTTAAATCTAGAAATCAAATAAGAAAATAGAGATATTGTTACTTTAGATAAAAATAAAATGCTTTGTACTTTTTTCCAATGATTTTAAACATACTTTACACAAGGTTGTTCAAAATTTACATAGGGCTGTTCAAAATTTTAGATTGGATCGGATCAAACAAACAAAATCGTTTTTTTAATTAGTTGGATCGGATCTCTAGATTGATCCGAAATGAAACCTATCACTATTTTCAAACTTTCTTCATATCCAACCAATTTGCAGTCCATTTCAGATTTCCAGCCGCCGTCCCTCTCCCTGCCATAGCTTAGCAAACTTCATTCCTGTGGTCGACGTCATCTTCCTTTTCTTCTCCTTCTTATTTACTCAAAGATATCTCTAATTTCAAAACCCGGAGGAACCCACCAAAAATCCCTAATTCCCCCCATTCTAAATTCATTATAGCTCAAAAAACAACCCCTTCTTTTGCTTCTCGTCAAAACATTCTGCTCTGCAAGGAGTAAAGCTACTAGAGAGATCAAAGCTTTTGAAATTGAGCAATCCGTAATCATCTTCGCTGGCAAATTCGATCCATACTTTTGGAGGAGAACAAGACCAACGGAGGTAAAATTCATAGGCAAAAATTTTGCTTTTAATTTCTACATTAATTCTCCTAATTATTCCTCCTGCCGTAATGATTGATGGGGTTTATAGATGTTGTTGGGTTTGTTCTTTTCGTTTACTTGTTTTGATTTTCTTTGGTATTGTTTTTTTCCCTCTAGCGAAATGTCAAGATTCTTATAATTTTGAATGTGATGTTCAATGGGCTAATCAGTAGTTGTGTGTTCCTCAATAGAGCAGCTAAATAAGTTGTTGGTTTGGTATTTTGATGATGGCCTGGAAGCTTAATTGGATGCATTGGAAGTTTCTGAGGAACTCAAATTTAGATCTAGACTTTTTAGATCAAGATTTTTTTAGGGGAATGTCTAAAAGGTTGACCGGAATGTTTTGGGGGGAGGAGGGTGTTTGTGATTGTCTATAAAACTTTGAAACACTCTATATATGAGAGTTGCTTCAGCAGGAGAGACAAAAGGACATGGTAATTTTGTACCAAGCTCTTATAATCTCTTTTGTAAGGTTATCTTTATAGTTGTAGTAGTGTTCCAAAATATTCATTTTGATTTTAGCTTTCCAAATTTTTGTTGTTTGTAGGAGAGAAAAAAGAGTACTGAAGAAGGGAAGTGATGAAAATGCAAAGGCCGTTGATCCATTGAATCCATTACAAGGGATTGGTAGTCCTATGACAAAGTCAAGAGTTAAGAAAATGCAAGTTGCCTTAACATTGTTCATAATTGAATGTCAAGCTAAAGAAACAATGAAGGTTGGCAATTCTAGTCTATGTGTCACTCTACTTAAAGTTATGGAAGGTGAACCAAGTATGTAAATCAAAGAGGAAAATTCCAGTTCAAATTTTGCTCAAAGACATGAGTTTTAGAAAGCTTTAATTTTATTTTAAATTCTAGACTTTTAAATTCAGCCAGCACTCAAATCCAATCCACATTTGAAGAATTAATTCAAGCAACTCTCGACCAACTCAAATCCAAAACAGCTTTGGATTAGTTTTAGACAACTATTTGTTGTATTTCCTTTTTCTTACATTAGAAGACTTTAAGTAATTTTTCTTTTAGTAATTAGTTTCTTAAAAAGCTAATCCTTCTATGAGATGGTTTTCTTAATTTTTGCGTATTGTAAATTATAAATAGAGGCCATTCAGCCTCAAGAAAATACAGATTTTGATTCAATACAAATATGAGAGCTTTTTAGTTTTTCTTTGAGTTCTAGTTTAGAACTTACTTTGAGTCTTTGAGGATAGCCTTTTAGGTTATGTTTAAGCTATCTTGTTGAGTTTATTTCCTTCAACAATTTGAGCGTGCTTCTTAATTCTAAAGATAGTTCAATTCTCAACTTTGAGTTTGGATAATTTCTTTAGGTGTCAAGTGGACAAAAGCAAGGTCTTTCTTCATTTGGAATTGGTGTCTTGCTAAAGGAAGAGTTAGTTCAACCTAGAGGACAATACTATAACCAACATTCTGATATAGGTTTGGATTTTATTCTCTTGGTTTAAGATTCGTATCAATTTGGTATCAGAGTTGCTTTTGGGTTGTTCCTTGAAGTTGTTCATATCCTTTTTGTTTCTGTTTCGTGTCTCTGTGTTTCTTTGTTCTTTCGCATTTTTGTTTTGTATATCTGAGTTTTGTTTCTGTCCATGTTCTTAATTCTGTGTTGAAAAATCCGAACCAAGAAAATCAAAGTAGAAAAGTCGAGCTTTTGGCTAAATTTTTCTTTCTTCACAAGTTTCAATCTTTCTCCAGCGATTTGATGACAGCTTAATCACAACTCAAGGTCGCCTTTATCAAGAAATATTCACAAGGCAATGTAGCACAAGAACCACGATTTTTAACAAGACAGAGGCAAAAAAAATTAGAGACAAAAATGGGAAACCGGAAGAAAAAACTGGGCAGAAAATATTTGGATGGAAACTATTATGTGTTATTTATTTATTTACTTTAAGCAGAAATAAGAAGAGACCTTAAACATATTCATTTAAACATATTCTATTTGATGACATACTCATTTATAGCAAGAACTTAGAAGAGCATATTAAACATATTAGATTCGTTCTAAGTGTCTTCCATGAAAACTGGTTGTTTGCTAATATCAAGAAGTGTACATTTTGTGTAGAAAGTGTTATATTTCTAGGATTTGCTGTTAGTTCCAAAGGTATACAAGTTTATCAAGCAAAAGTCGAGGCTATAACCTTCTAGCCAAGACCTACAACCGTGCATGAGGTAAGATCTTTCCATGATCTTGCTTCATTCTATAGGAGATTTGTCAAATGATTATTCTCTGATACCATAAGGGGGCAGGACCAGTGTTATATACTAATTAAGTTACAGTGATTTTGAATTTTTAAAAATTAGTGAACAGTAAAAATGAATAGTAATGACGTGAATAGTAAAACATGAATAGTGAAAAATATTGAATATGGTACTCAAAATGATCAGCAAATCGAGATAAATAAAACACTTACTTTATTGAACTTTGATATTGAAATCTGATTACAGAAAAGATCCTTGAAATAAAACTTGAAACTGAAAATACAAAAGTTTTAAAGTTTGCATTGGGATTTTGGCTAGCCTGGGATACAAAGAAAGCTTTTGGAATGCTAGGAAATTTTGTTTATAGGAATTGTGTTTGCCGATGGATTTTCTAAATGAAATGAAGCCCTTTTATAGTTGAAATCTTTGAGTTTGTCCAATTCTAGCTTGTTGAATTTTGATAAAGGCTAGTCTTTAGCCTTTTTGACTTTGTTTCTAGGCTTGAACACTTTTGTGGCTTTGAAATGAATTTGACTTACAGATGGCTTGAATCCTGTAGTTTTTGTTTTCCTTAGCCTTCAATTTTGACTTTGGTGACCATAATTTTGACTTTGGCTTTTCCTTTGTGTTTTTGAATCTTTTTGTTTTGACGACCATTTTGTGCTTGTCTTGAAACTTTGAGGATTCAGACACTTAAGCTTCACTTTCTTGTCTTTATCACTTTGAAACTTTGAGTCTGAATCCTCAAAGTTTCAAGACAAGCACAAAATGGTCGTCAAAGCAAAAAGATTCAAAAACACAAAGGAAAAGCCAAAGTCAAAATTATGGTCACCAAAGTCAAAATTGAAGGCTAATGAAAACAAAAGCTACGGGATTCAAGCCATCTGCAAGACAAATTCATTTCAAAGCCACAAAAGTCTTCAAGCCTAAAAGCAAAGTCAAAAAGGCTAAAACTAACCTTTATCAAAATTCAACAAGCAAAAATTGGACGGACTCAAAGATTTCAACTTTGAGTCTTAAATGGTATCAGAGCCAACTGTTCATCTGTTTTAGGTGTTCATAAAGCATTAGTTTAAATTAAGCTTAAGTGTTTAGCATAACCTTAATTTAAGACTTTACCTTTGATTAAGATTAAGATAGGTTTGGTGAGCCTAGTAAGACCGTTGGTAAGCCCGAGTGTGAGGTGTTCCAGGCAGGGTGCTCCCCGTGTTCCTCGATCTTAGTCTGACATCAAGAGTAAACGATTAGATTATGTTATATTAAACATGGCAGCGAGATTTAGAAAAATATTTTTGAATACTCAAGATAGAAACGGTAACTCTGACGTCGTGCAGAGTCAGGAGGTGCATATGCCTTTAGATTACTCAAATTGGTCTATTCCAGAACAAAGTATAGAATCCATCTATAAGATAGGTTCTTTAGATTTCAAAATTGTTTTTTCAATTAAAACTCATGAAGAAACAATTTCTTTACAAGAAGAATTTCAAACAATTCCTTTATTAAATAAAGTTTCAATATGGTATGATTCAAGTAGCAATTAAACCGTTAGTACACATAGGTGTAGATGCTCCAATTTATTTAGCATTAAGAGATAAAAGATACAAAACTTCTTTATTAAGTATGATTCAAACTAATGTTTGTAATGGTCCAATATATTTCAATTGTTGTCCAAACTTTTCTGTTGATTTAACAGATCCATTAATCCTAGATTCATTAGTATTAGATATTCATTTACAATGTGATGAATTTGAACAATTTTGCAATTATTTATAGAGTTTATTTTAGGTTAATGAATTCTCAAATAAATACTAGATTCAACATGTTACCAACTTCAAAAGAAAAAACAGTTTTATTACATGTAGAAGTGACAATCCAACAGTTTTTATTCCTAAAAGATTAAAATGGAATGAAATTACAATTCCTGAACAATTTGAAATTCAAAATGCTCAACCTTCTAGAAACATAATTAGAAGAGAAATTAATAATATTATAGAAAAAGAAGATGGAACAATTTTATTAAGATTTAATTCATTCAGAGAAGGAACAAGTTATTCAAATAATTTCAATTTACCTAGAAGATCATTTTCTGAACCATCACCATCGATAGTATCAGAAAATCCCTCAAAGTATGTTTTCAAATTTCCTATTCCAAAAATAGTCATTTCACCCCCTATGTCACCCACAATGTCACAAATGGAAATTAATGTTATTACTTTTGAAAAGAAAGAATTTCAAATAGATTTTGAATATTTAAATGAGGTTTTTGAAAATGAAAATAGTAAAAGGAAATTTTGGTTTTTAGCATTAAATGAAGTTATTCAAGAAAAATTAAAAGAAGAATGGATTTCATATATGAAAAAGATGAAATGTAATATTCTTTTACTTTCATGGTTAGAATATTGGTTTTCAAGAAATGAAGGTATTTCCAATGTTTTCAAAGAAAGTTATATTAATGTTCAAAGTAATTTGTATAGAAAATGGAAAATTAATGATAGTCAAGTTATTACTTCAATCCAATTATTTGCTTTTATTAAAAAAGAAGGATTAGAATTATGTACAGAATTAAAAATACAAAATAAATATGGTAAAGAAAAACAAGAAGTAAGAAACTTTTGTGAAGTTTTTGGTATTAAATGAATTAAAGCCCCTTCAGCTCAAAATAAAAAGTTAGAAAAATATAAAAGACATTCAAAATTTAAGAAACTTAAGAATTATGATAATAGTCAATATTATAAAAAATATAAAAAGAAGAAATATAAAGGATATAAAAATAAAGATACTAATGAAAATAATTCAATAACTTGCTGGAAATGTGGTCGCTTTGGTCACAAGGCAAATCAATGTAAAATGAAGAAAAAGATAAATGAAATGTTTCAAGAAGAAGATTTCAAAAAGAAAATGATAGCTTTATTAATAGAACAAATAGATATAGACGAAGATAA
The DNA here is from genome assembly GCA_020080225.1 of Gynochthodes officinalis. NCBI lineage: Eukaryota > Viridiplantae > Streptophyta > Magnoliopsida > Gentianales > Rubiaceae > Gynochthodes > Gynochthodes officinalis. Next base: position 27,524,343 of record CM034625.1, on the reverse strand, counting down.
TATTCAAGATGACATAGATTCAGATTCAAGTTTAGAAAGTATAGAAAAGTGTAAGTGTATTAATGTGATTTCAAAAAGTAATAAAGAAACATTATTTGAAATGATAGAAAAAATACATGATAAAGAATGTAGAAAAGAATATTTGAAAAAATTAAGAGATTTAATATTAGAAGAAGAAAGCCCTAAAAAATTTGAAGAACCATTTAGTATTTCAAAATTATTAGATAAATATCCAAATGAAGGATTATTAGGAATTAGGAAGCCAGATGAAGTTAAAGAAGATATTAAAACATTAAAAGAACAAGTTAGAAAATTACAAAAGGATTTAATAGAATTAAAAACAAAAGATTTAGAATTAGATACAAAGATAAGTTTAATAAAAAATGGGAATACTCCAGAAAATTCTTCAAAAGGAAAAGAAGTTATAACTGATATTCAAGACTTAAGTTCTATTCAAATAAATAATGAACAAGTTTCAGATAAAATGTATATTCAAATGATAAATAAGATAGAGTATCAAAAATGGTATTGCTTTGTTACAATAGGAATAAATGATTTCAAACTCACAGTACACGCTATGATAGATAGTGGTGCTGATGCAAATTGTATTAAAACAGGAATAATTCCTACAAAATATTATCAAAAGACTAATGAGAGTTTTTTAGCAGCAAATTCAAGTAGATTACATGTTAAGCATAGAGTCATATTAAATGTATGCAATGATGATTATTAAAAATTTATGTTATGTAGTTGATGATATAGCTCAAGATTTAATTTTATGTTTACCATTTTTACATCAGATTAATCCTATCAAAGTCGATACTGAAGGTATTCATACAAAAATCATGGGCAAGAAGATTTCATTCAATTTTATTTCTCCCAAAAGACAGAAAGAAATAGATTTAATTCAAAAGTGCTCAATCTTTAAACAAATAAACAATATTAGTCATATTAAGAGTCAAATAGGATTTTTACAAGAAGAACATTCATCTGATAGAATAGACTCTAAGTTTCAGAAAGAAATTTTATCCATTGTTTTATGCATTTCACAATTTCATGATTATCAACCATTTCTATTCCATATTTTTGCAAAAGATGTTTCACTGCTGTTGGATTGTCAGCTTCTACATGTAATAAAACTGTTTCTTCTTTTGAAGTCGGTAACATGTTGAATCTAGTATTTATTTGAGAATTCATTAACCTAAAATAAACTCTGTAAATAATTGCAAAATTTTTACAAAATTGTTCAAATTCATCACCTTGTAAATGAATATCTAATACTAATGAATCTAGGATTAATGGATCTGTTAAATCAACAGAAAAGTTTGGACAACAATTGAAATATATTGGACCATTACAAACATTAGTTTGAATCATACTTAATAAAGAAGTTTTGTATCTTTTTAATCTTTTATCTCTTAATGCTAAGTAAATTGGAGCATCTACACCTATGTGTACTAACGGTTAAATTGCTACTTGAATCATACCATAATGAATATATCTATAACCTTTGTCTATATATTTTTTAATTGAAACTTTATTTAGTAAAGGAATTGTTTGAAATTCTTCTTGTAAAGAAATTGTTTCTTCATGAGTTTTAATTGAAAAAGCAGTTTTGAAATCTAAAGAACCTATCTTATAGATGGATTCTATACTTTGTTCTGGAATAGACCAATTTGAGTAATCTAAAGGCATATGCACCTCCTGACTCTGCACGACGTCAGAGTTACCGTTTCTATCTTGAATATTCAAAAATATTTTTCTAAATCTCGTTGCCATGTTTAATATAACATAATCTAATCGTTTACTCTTGATGTCAGACTAAGATCGGGGAACACGGGGAGCACCCTGCCTGAAACACCTCACATTCGGGCTTACCAACTGTCTTACTAGGCTTACCAAACCGCTTGCCAAACCTATCTTAATCTTAATCAAAGGTAAAGTCTTAAATTAAGGTTATGCTAAACACTTAAGTTTAATTTAAACTAATGCTTTATGAACACCTAAAACAAATGAACAGTATGGCTCTGATACCATAAGGGGGCAGGACGGTGTCATGTACTAATTAAGCTACAGTGATTTTTTAATTTTTAAAAATTATTGAACAGTAAAAATGAATAGTAATGACGTGAATAGTAAATGTGAATAGTAACTGCGTGAATAGTAACGATGAATAGTAAAAACGTGAATAGTGAAAAATATTGAATATGGTTCTCAAAATGATCAGCAAATCGAGATGAATAAAACACTTACTTTATTGAACTTTGATATTGAAATCTGATTACAGAAAAGATCCTTGAAATAAAACCTGAAAAATTACAAAAGTTGGAATATTGGAATGGGATTTTGGCTAGTCTGGGATACAAAGAAAGCTTTGGGATTGCTAGGAAATTTTGTTTATAAGAATTGTGTTTATACGAATTTAGCTTCATTCTGAAAATTTTGTTTGGAATGCTAGAAAAGATCTTTGAAATAAATCTTAATAAAATTGTTCCATCTTCTCTAGTATATACTAATTAAGCTACAGTGATTTTGAATTTTTAAAAATTAGTAAACAGTAAAATGAATAGTAATCATGAATAGTAACTGTGTGAATAGTAACAATGAATAGTAAAAAGTGAATAGTGAAAATATTGAATATGGTACTCAAAATGATCAGCAAATCGAGATAAATAAAACACTTACTTTATTAAACTTTGATATTGAAATTTGGATACAGAAAAGATCCTTGAAATAAAACCTAAAAACTGAAAATACAAAAGTTTTAAGGTTTGGAATGGGATTTTGGCTAGTCTGGAATACAAAAGTTGGACGATGGAAATTTTTGCTTGATTGGAAATTTTCTGATTCTAATTCTCTTGTGTTTGCCGATTGTTTGCCGATGGATTTTCTGAATGGAATGAAGTCCTTTTATAGTTGAAATACTTGAGTTCGTCCAATTCTAGCTTGTTGAATTTTGATAAAGGCTAGTTTTAGCCTTTTTGACTTTGCTTTTAAGCTTGAAGACTTTTGTGGCTTTGAAATGAATTTGTCTTGCAGATAGCTTGAATCCCGTAGCTTTTGTTTTCCTTAGTCTTCAATTTTGACTTTGGTGACAATAATTTGGACTTTGGCTTTTTCCTTTGCATTTTTGAGTCTGAGTCTGAATCCTTATCTAAGGATTCAGACTCAAAGTTTCAAAGTGATAAAGACAAGAAAGTGAAGCCAAGACAAGCACAAAATGGTCGTCAAAGCAAAAAATTTCAAAGACACAAAGGAAAAGCTAAGTTAAAATTATGGTCACCAAAGTCAAAATTGAAGGCTAAGGAAAACAAAAGCTAAGGGATTCAAGCAATCTGCAAGACAAATTCATTTCAAAGCCACAAAAGTCTTCAAGCCTAAAAGTAAAGTCAAAAAGGCTAAAACTAGCCTTTATCAAAATTGAACAAGCTAGAATTGGACGGACTCAAAGATTTCAACTATAAAAGGGCTTCATTTCATTCAAAAAATCCATCGGCAAACACAATCGTCAAATTACACAACAGAATTCCTATCAAGAAAAATTCCATCCTCAATCTTAGCATTCCAGAAAGCCTTATCCTCTCAAACCTTTGTATTCCAACCGTTAGAAAATTTCAAACTTTTATAATTTCAACTTTTCAGGTTTTATTTCAAAGATCTTTTCTGTATCCAGATTTCAATATCAAAATTCAATAAAGTAAGTGTTTTATTCATCTCGATTTGCTGATCATTTTGAGTACCATATTCAATATTTTTCACTATTCACGTTTTACTATTCATTGTTACTATTCACGCAGTTACTATTCACGATTACTATTCACGTTTACTATTCGCGTCATTACTATTCATTTTTACTGTTCACTAATTTTTAAAAATTCAAAATCATTGTAGCGGGCAGGACCGGTGTCATATACTAATTAAGCTACAGTGATTTTGAATTTTTAAAAATTAGTGAACAGTAAAATAAATAGTAATAACGTAAATAGTAATCAGGAATAGTAAAACGTGAATAGTGAAAAATATTGAATATGGTACTCAAAATGATTAGCAAATCGAGATAAATAAAACACTTACTTTATTGAACTTTGATATTGAAATCTGATTACAGAAAAGATCCTTGAAATAAAACCTGAAAACTAAAAATACAAAAGTTTTAAAGTTTGCAATGGGATTTTGGCTAGTCTGGGATACAAAGAAAGCTTTTGGAATGCTAGGAAATTTTGTTTATAGGAATTGTGTTTGCTGATTGTTTGTCGATGGATTTTCTGAATGAAATGAAGCCCTTTTATAGTTGAAATCTTTGAGTCCGTCCAATTCTAGCTTGTTGAATTTTGATAAAGGCTAGTTTTAGCCTTTTTGACTTTGCTTTTAGGCTTGAAGACTTTTGTAGCTTTGAAATGAATTTGTCTTGCAGATGGCTTGAATCCCGTAGCTTTTGTTTTTCTTAGCCTTCAATTTTGACTTTGGTGACCATAATTTTGACTTTGGCTTTTCCTTTGTGTCTTTGAATCTTTTTGCTTTGACGACCATTTTGTGCTTGTCTTGACTTCACTTAAGAGTCTTTATCACTTTGAAACTTTGAGTTTGAATCCTTATCTACTTCCGGCTTTTTGAATGAAGACACCTGACTGAGTACTTTTGAGGCTGATCTTATCCGCTTGGAGACTTTTGAGCTGATCTTATCTTCTTGTTGAAAAGTTGTTTGTAGTTTTGTGCCGACATGGGACCTATTCTTCTTTTTGGAAAGCAGAGTTTTCTAACTGTCCCCACTTCACGTGCTTGAATAGCTTTAATCATCTTGCCATTTCCTACTTTTTGAATGAAGACTGTCCTTGATTGCTTCATGGCGAAGGAAAGTGATCTTCTAAATCTGTTGACCAGGGTTGAATTGGTGTACTTGCTGAAGCTTGTAATTTAGCTTGTTTGCGAAGTCTCTTGAGATTGTCTTCCAAAGTATTGGAAACCAACAATTTTGGATCTTTAGGCATTGGCTTGAGTGGAGAATAAAAAGGCAAAGCTGGTAGTTTTCCTCTTCGCTTATCAAAATCTTCAAAAAACTTTTGCATTTGATGTTGGTGTTTTACCCACCAATTGAGTGTAGTAGCATGATAGCGGTTTTTCTGCTTTTGCTCTTTTTTGGTGCAGGGATAAATACACTTGGGTAATTTTTTTGGCTGAAATGAACCAGTTTCTCGATTTTGAATGATATGAGTGACATTATAAATGCTTGAAATTCTGGGAACTCTTTCAAGTAGTCCTGTGTTTGAACTATCAGATTCGTCTCGGACTAACCAATATGGCTCTATTTGAGGAACTTTCTTCATTGAATCCTGCAAAACAAAAAATTGTGAGTTTATAAATCAAAAGGTCTTTGAGCTGGTGGTCCGCCAAATGGTTCTGAAGATGATCCTTTGGATGAATGGCTGCTATTTATAGATATTGCTTGTGCTTGAGGGGCCGTTGGTGTTTATTGAGTTGTCTGTCAATTGTGACGAGGAATTGATGGATGATACTTTGAATCTTGTAGGTTCAAAAATTCAAGGGAATCTTGAGCAGGATATGGAATGGGGACTGAATTTATTTTGAAATTCCTGTTAGAAATTCACGAGTTAAAAAATCAGGCAAACAATTCTCCTCACCTTTGATGTATTCAATATCAAAATCGAATACAGATAGGATAGCCTGCCATCGGGCAAAAATCTGTTTTGAAACTATGTTTTGAACATCTTTTGTTAAGACATCATTTGTAGATTTGCAATCAATACGTAATAGAAATTTTTGATAATATAAATCATCTTGAAATTTTGAAATGCATAAAACAATAGATAAAATCTCTTTTTTAATAGTTGAATAATTTTTTCTGACTCCACTCCAGACACCACTATGAAATCTCACTAGTTGTTCTGGGGAGTCTATTTCTAACTTCTGCATGAGAATGCCTCCATATCCTCGTGATCCAAGCATCGCCTCTACAATCATCTTAATTGCTTTTGGATTTGGAATAACTAGACACGGAAGACTTTTTATTTGTCTTTTAATGTCTTGAACTACCTTAGTATGAACTTCTGTCTATGCTGGAGGGGTTTTTTTTGTAATCTTTGAAATAGAGGATTACATTTCTGTCTAAGTTTTGGAAAGAAATCAGAAATGTAATTTAAACATCCTAAAAATCTTTGCAATTGATTTTTATCCTTAATCTCATCTGGAAATTTTTCTGTAAATTCTAGACTTCTATTAATTGAAATAATTGTTCCTAAATGAATATTATGACCTAAAAACCTAACATTGGTTTGAAATAATTTCATTTTAGTAGCTGAAACTACTAAACCATTTCTTTTTACTATTTTGAAAAATATTTCTAAGTGTTTAAAGTGTTTATCTATTTTTCTGAAAATACTAATACATCATCAATATAAACAATCATAAAAGTTGAATAAGGATTAAATATATCATTCATAATATTTTGAAATTCTGAAGGAGCATTTTTTAATCCAAAAGGCATAATATTCCATTCATAGTGTCCAAAAGGAACTGTGAATGCAGTCTTATACCTGTCTTTTTCTGCTATTTGAATTTGCCAGTATCCTGACTTCATATCAAATTTTGAAAATACTTTAGCATTGAATAATCGGTTTAATAAATCTCTTTTATTTGGAATAGGGTATCTAATCCATTTTAATACTTTCAGAAATTTGTGGCTGATTCTTACTGAATGTTCAGTGAGGCATATTGATTCAACTGAGTGATTAGACTTTTGTGATGTGCATTTCTAAAATGTGATGCAAAGGGGCAGACTAGACAGAACTATTTCTTTTTATCTCTCTCTTCTTCTTTTTTTTTTTTTTTTCTAAATTTGAAATCTCCTTCTATTGTTTCTCAAATGCAGCTAGCTGCCAGTTTTGCTTACGAAGGTTCTGTAATAGCCAAGCTAAAACAATGGAAGGATCTGTATGGAGAAGGCGGGTAAAGAAATAAACAACAATTATCTTACTTCTTGTAAGAACCTACATTTAGGGAGACTTGTTTGGAGAATGCTTGTGTATTTGGTTATACTATATGGGATCAGCACAATGTGTGAACACAGAATCCCATTATTCCACGACAGCAGTTGAAAGCGGAGACGCACAATGAACATGCCATCCTAGAAACTCTTTACCCTCCCCAAAGAGTTTGAATTGGTGCAGATAACACAATACTCTATCTCTTGCCATTATGAATCCATGCTTGAAGAAAAGAAGAGAACAAAATGTTAGATGCTGGAATTGGCAGAGGCATGATTGATGAGGAGAAATTGAAGGATGTTTAAGGACATTGTACCCTGTGGTAGTGTTTGTAACTTAAGACGTGGTGGGGGTGCTTAAATGGATTCGTTAGAGCAAAATGTAACTACTGGACTAAGTGAAATAGCATATACTGCTAGTATTTATTGGAGTTGTAATCTATTTTTTTTTACTATTCCTTTTTATTCTTTGCAGTAGTGCTAGTAGTAATTTAGAGGAAATCTATGTTTTCTTCTGTATGAGTAGGAGGAATTCTTAGACTGTACTCGTCATTGTCATGCCTTGGATAATCTCTGTTTTAATAAGTAGTTGTTGTTTTCATGTTTGAAGAATGAATTTCAGTGATGAGTGTTCGCCAGTTTGCCACTCCACGTAATTTCAATTATCCTTTCCAAGAAATGACAGGGCCTAGTTGTGTTCATGGGCAATGTCAGAGGAATGAAAAGGAGAATTCGAGGCCATGGTTGCCTCTGCAATTAGAAATTACTTCTTCTTATTTGTTTGTAACTGTAGTAGCAATGGACTCTGCAACAGAAATTGAAAATCAACAATCTTGGGAGTTGAAACAAGGAAAAATAAATTTATTTTTAGAGAGAGTTATTTAATTAAAGTATGAATAAGCATGCGAGTCTTCCTCAGGCCATCTCAAAGTACAGATGCAATATAGAATAGTCTTCCTCGGGCACAATTGTTAGTTTAGTCTTCTTCTGTGATCTGACAGCTTTTCTCACTCTCTAACATGTATTTTGGGACCAACAAAAAAAACATAAACAGAGATGTCGGCACAAAAAGAAAAAGAAAAAAGAGAAAAAAAGGGATCAAACGGATCGATCCGAACCTCGATCCAATCCGATTCAGTTCTGATCCAAAATTTATTCTGATATTATCTGATCTGATTCAAAATATTCAAATAGGATAGGATCGGACCGGACTAGACCGGACCGAATCTGCTTATTTGAACAGCCCTAACTTTACATAGTTCAGATAGTCATTTAAATTCAATTACCGACCTAATAATAAATTTAGGAAGAAATTTAGAAAGTAATAATAGAATTTATAATATTATTTCAGAATTTTTTCAGAAAAAACAAAATGTACTAAAAGAATTAGATAAAAACCTTGAATACTTAACCACTCAGAAAAACGATATAATTAGGAGTTTTAATAAAATAAAACCAATACCTATAGCATTAGATTTTAATTTTTTTTTTAGATAAAGTGTTAATACAAACAAATAGGTTAGAAGAACATTATAATAATTTAGAACAAAGATTTCTAGTAATAGAAAAATTATTAGTAGAAATTAATTCTTATAATAAACCAAATAGGTAATAACCTTAGACCAAAATTACCAGAAAGTAAAATTAAAAATCTCCACATATACAGAGCAAGACGAAGAAGCCAGTTATAATAATACTAAAGAATTTAAAACTTTTCCAGATGAGGTAGTTGTAGCCCAACAAAATTTAATAATAAAAATATTAGTAGAAATAAAAGCAGTCCAAGAAAAGACTTTAGAACAAATAGAAAAAAAAATTCAATAACAGATAAAAGAATTAAATAATAAACCTTCAACCAATAGTATTAATATAGAAGATTTAACAGATAAATTTAGTAAAATAAAACCCATAGAACCTAAGATAAAAAATGGAAATAATCTTTTTCAAATATATCCAGAATTTAGGAAATTCTCATAAATGCATAGACTATCATTTTTAGGAAATAATAGAACCTTAACAAAAGATAGGTCTGGAAGTAGCCAAAAACACCCATTAGATAGATTACTTAGAAGAAATATGAATGAAGAATATCTAGTCTTAGATGAAATAATAGATATAAATCAAAATATAGATAATTTTAGAACAAATGCACTTCAATTATTAGATCCTAGAATATTATACAATACAGGAAGATTTTCTAGAATAACTAGTTTATATAGTCATTATTCAGAAGAACATATTTCTTGTTATAATAATCAAGTAGTTAGTTTAAATTTGACCAATAGTGAAGCTACAAAAAATTTAAAACATAAAAATAGAAAATATATTCATATAGGATTAATAGCTGTAGGAATAAGAGGATTAATCAGAAAAGGATTAGGAACAAAAGTTCTGGTTTATTTATATGATAATAGATGGGGTAATAACATGAATAAAGCAATAATATCTATTATAGAGATAGATTTAAATAAAAATATTGCCTTGGTGTATACAGCACCAGACATGATATTAACCGTAAAAGATTTTATTCAGCATATTAAATTAGGAATTCAATTTAAAGGATTTGATCAATTTACAGGAGAACAAATGATGGCATTTTTAGAAACATATTTAACAGGTAGTGCTAAAGCTATGTGGGAAGCATATAAAGAAAATTTTCCTGAAGACTTTACAGAAATGGCAAATGTAGGACCAAACCCATACAATTTTGTAAACAAGATAGGAACTATAATAACTGGAGTTGACCCTAATGCAGGACAACAAGAATTACAGTTTCAAGTAGTACAATATTTAGAAAGACTAAGTATAATAAATTGGTTTTAGATAAAACAATATTTGGCAGATTATATTTATTATACTACTATATCAGGGAATACTTATAATAAGCAATTATGTGATAGAATGTTATTAAGACTACAAGGAGCTTTAGGAACTGAAATTGTAGAAAGATGGAATAAGCATAAATAGGAAAATATAATTCCAGAAATAATGGATACTATAACATATAGAGTTTTATATGTAATAAAAATATTAAAAGAAAAATCTAGCAATATCCAGGTAAGTAAACAATTAAAAGGAGAAACTAGTTACTATAAAACAATATATGTACCTCAACAATATGGTAGTACAAAAAAGACTTATAAAAATAGATTTAATAAGAACAAAAGGTATATGATAAAAAAAGGTCAAAAAAACAAAAACCTTTCTTAGATTCAGAAAAACATGTTAGAAAGTTTAATAAAAATATAACATATAGTAATAAGTTAAGTTGTTATGCTTGTGGACAGTTAGGACATTTTGCTACAAGATGCCCTAAAAGACAAAATTTACTAACTGCAAGAGCACAAATTATAGAAGACATAGAAGAAGACTTAATAGAGGTAGATGAATATATGGATGATTGAGAAAGTATTTATAGCATAGTAAGCATAGATGTGTGAGAAAAGACTTAGGTGATGAATTAGAAAATGCTTTTATAGAACAAATAATTAATATGGTAAACACGATTAATAATGAATGTCAACATAATTCGATATTTAGAAAATGTGATGATAATAAACCATGCTACCAATGTAAAAATTATCCATCCTTTAATAATAATTATCAATGTAATATTTGTAGGATACAAAAGTGCAGCTTATGTTTAAAAAATTGTAATGAGACAATATCAGAACTAGATATAGAATTAAAAAAAAAACTGAAATAATAAAATTAGATGTATTAGCCAAAGAAATTGATATATGTAAAAAAACAAATTATTTTGTTACAAAGAGAAAATATTGTATTTAAAGAACAAATAGACAAGTTAGAGAAAGTTATAGGTAAAAAACCAATAGTAGAAAGTACTTCATATGAAGAAAATAATACTTTGGTAGAAGTCGTTGAGTTTTTAAGTAAGATAGAATCACCATTAAAATTAATATGTGACCAATTAGATAATTTAAAATTTGTAAAAATAGTGTGTAGAATTATTACAGAAAATAACAATGTAATATTTATAAACGTTTTTATAAACACAAGTTGTACAAGTAACATAATAAATCAAAATATCCTTAAACAAGAAGACATTACAAATATTTCTAAAGATAGATTAGTTAGGGGAACAGGAGTAGAAGGAAAACCTTTTATTTATACTAAACAATTAGTTAAATAAAAAATAAGTATTTTTACACAATGTGGAACATTTTTAGAACCTTATCATATATTAGAAGTTTTAGTATGACCTTTAAAAATTGAAGTTGATTTACTTTTAAGCTTAAAATTCTTGTTACATGATAATGGTGGGATTTTTCTTACAAAGAATATTTTAACTATATTTAGAAATTCTCTTACTGCATCTATCAGAATATCCCCTAAACCTTCTTATGTAACAACCACCTTAGAGTTGTCAACTAAGCGTGGCAGACCTAATATACAAAAGCAATAGGAAAAGATTAGTTATAAAGAATTGGCAAAAAATAGTAACAAAGAAAAACAGGGATTAAAGAAAAAGGAATTAGAACATTATGAATGTGAGATACCAGGACAATGTAAGGTAAATAAAATAATAGGTGAAAATTTTAGAGAAATACATGAATCAAAAATAGAAATAGATGAGGAAGATATGTGTGTTATAAATTTAGAAGATTTAGATTATTCAGACATGATAAATCTTGAAATTTGATATAATGAGTTGATAAATTCAGAAATAGATGATACCATAAGTAGATTAAAAAAATTAGAAATAATAGGAGAAAACCCTTTAAAATTTTGGTATAAAGATAAACCAGAATGTAAGCTAAAAATTATAGATCCAGAATTAAGAATAGTAACAGCTAATAATAAACATACAATGGTAGATGAAAAAGATTTTAAAATGCATATAGAAGAACTCTTGAAATGAGGATTAATAAGGAAGTTAGACTCAAAACATAGATCAGCAGCATTTATAGTAAGAAAACAGAGTGAGATAGTAAGAGGAAAAAGTAGAATAGTAATTAATTATAAAAGGTTAAATGATAATACACACTTTGATGTTTATATAATTCCAGATAAAGAATTTTTGATAGAACATATTCAAGACAGTAAAATATTTAGCAAGTTTAATTGTAAATCAGGATTTCATCAAATAAAAATGTCAACAGAATCTATAGAATGGACATCATTTAGTACACCCTTAGGACATTATGAATGGATAGTCATGCCTTTTGGATTAAAGAATGCTCCTTCAGTTTTTCAGAAAAGAATGGATAAAATATTTCTATAATACAGAAAATTTATATTAGTATATATAGATGATATCCTTGTATTTAGTAAGAATTTTAAAGAACATATAGCTCATCTACAAGTAGTATTTTCAGAATTTGTTAAACATGGAATAATCATAAGTAAGAGAAAAATGGAATTAGGAAAACTGTATATAAAATTTTTAGGCTTAGAAATAGGTAATGGTATTCAAAAACTACAACCACATATAACAGATAAAATAATAAATTTTCCATGAGAAGAATTAAAAGACTTAAAAACTTTACAGAGATTTTTAGGATTAGCAAACTAAGCTAGACCATTTGTGAAAGATTTAGGAAAATTCTTAGAACCTTTGTATAATAAAACGTCAGAAAAAGGGAATAGGTATTTTAATGAAGAAGATAAAAAGGGAATTAAAAAATTAAAAGAAGTAGTTAAAACTTTACCCTCACTTTCTTTACCATTAGAAACAGATTACAAAATCATTAAAGTTTATGGATGTAAAGAAGGATGGGGAGCGATATTACAGAAAAAGCCTAGTAAATATGATAATAAGAATATAGAAATGATTTGTAGATATAGTAGTGTAAAATTTCAGAATAAGAATTTAACAAGCTTATATTATGAAATTAATGCAGCAAATTATAGGTATGAAAACATTTGAAATTATGATCTAAGGAACACCTTTTACTTTAAGAACAGACTGTAAAGCAATTGTTAAATTTACAAAAAAAAAAAAAGAAACTAAAGTACAAATAAGAAGATGGTTAGAATTTAGAAATTTCATAGTTAATCATAATTTTAAGGTAGAACTAGAACACATATCTGGAAAGGATAATTATCTAACAGACCAATTATCTATACTTCTAATCTGATTTTTATTGTTTGCAGATGGAAGAAAAAAAACCAGGGAAAGTGCCTTTGCATTCAGGTTCAACTAGTCAGAAAAATGTTCTAAACTCTATTAAACAGACAATGGAAGTTGGAAGGTTTACATTAAAAGTAATCCCCTCTTCCAATCTTAGTTTCAGAAATCTTGTTCTAATAGACAGACCACATAAGGTTCTTGTAGATAATTTATATTATGCTTTTACTTTTAATCATAACAATTCTGGACATCATAGAGCGGCATTAAATGCTCTTTGTGAATATTTTCATAGCCAAAAACCAGGATTTCATTTTTATGTTGTCATTGTAGGTAAGAAGCCAGGAGTATATCCCACTTGGGGATCAGTTTTAGAAGTAATTCACAATTTCCGAAATCCTCATTATAAAGGTTTTAATGATCTTTCAGGAGCCTTTTCCTTTGCCAGAGGATTATTGGGAATAAACTTTTTTGTTCATCCCAGTATTAGAAATTATACAGAGCCACTTCCATTTCAGAACCTTTCAGATAAACCAGGAAAAGTTCTTTTTTGTGACCATTGTGAAACTTTGATCAGACACCATAAAATCCAAGAAGACCGAATAAACAGTCTTGTGGTAGAAAACCTTAGATTAAATGATCAAATAAAGACTCTTGAAAATCTTATCCAGACCCTTAAATCTCCTATTAGCATAGGAAAAGAATCATGTGCAGTTGGGGAAAAATAACTACACTTTCACAGGCTCAAACGGTACCTGTAGAACAGACATCAAATCCGTTGACAGCTGTGGCTTTGCTAAAAAGTCAAGGTGAAACAGAAGATCAGAAAACATAGAAACAATTATTTCAAGCAGATGAAGAATTTATTAGAAAATTAATGATAGATATAAAGTCTCAAGTTATTTCAAATATCAAGAATTGGACAGAGGCCTCAGATGTAAATTCAAAAGACCCAAAGTGTGCTACACCAGAAGTAGGAAGCCCTATAAATTACCAAGGAAGAGACGAAGATGATTGAAATGAAAGATCAGAAGATTATCTGTAGATGGCTCCAAGATTTGATAAGAACAAATTATTTCAGAGAGACATTATTACGTCCAAGAATAGTTTTAATGAAAAGAATCCAAGAAAGACAGATGTTGCTCAGATATCAGTAATGGAAGACTAGACAATCCGTCAGAAGATATGGTTTCTTTAGAATACTCCAGAAAAAAAAGAAAAGACAGACTATTTACTGTAAGATTGAGAAGACAACACTGAAAGCAAACAATTTCCAACGGCCAGACTTGTCACATCAAACTTTGAAAAAGAAGACATTATTAATTAGATATGTCACATCAACCCTTTGCAAAGACTAAATCTAGTCTTGAAGAATCTGACAATTTTGTAACTCTAAGTCTTGTAGGATTTGAAAAGGTTGTAACTCTAGTCTTATAGGACGTAGAAAAGGTTGTAACTCTAGATAAGCATAGTCTGAAAATTTTGTAATGCTTGTCTTAAGTTCGGGGATTCATGCCCAGACTCACCTATAAAAGGCTTGATATCCCATAAAGGAACACACATGAGAGAGAAAAAGATATAGAGAAAAAAGAGAGAAGAGTGAGAAATTTATACATGTCTATTGTATACTTTATTTTCCAATAAATATTTCATTTTAAAAATCATTTAGTCTCAGACTTCTCTTTTTCTTCTTTTTTTCTTTACTTTTCTTTTTGGGGTTCCCGAAGGGAAAGTCCACTACTATGTCTCTAAATATGAATTTTTCCAGTTAGCATTTTTGTAAAGATTTTTACTTTTGTACAATTTAAAAAAAATGAAAATTCCTTTTCCAAAATCATATTCTTCAATTACTTCATTCTTAAAGAAGTTACTGCTCAGATGAAAGACTAGATGTAAATCCCGGACATATCAAGCCATGAAATTATGGCCGTATCAATCATAGAGTGTCAAGGTGAAGTCTAGCAGTAATATTCTGCGAGAAATAGTTTTATGTATAGATTTTGGAAGAGCAAAAAGATCCTTTGATAAGTTCCTACTTATCATTAAACAGGGGTTATGATGAAACTTTCAGGATGATATAGGTGAAGGCATGAGTAACCTAATAGGATGTCCGGCCTGAGTACCGTTGTTGGAAATGGAGCAAATCTTAGTTTCTTTCTGAAATGGACACCCCGATCCCTTAAAAGGATACCAAAAATATTGTATTTTCAACTATTTGGTATTTTATTTTATTTTGATATTTTATTTTCTTAGGACCCTGAGACCGGTCACTAGAGCCGATAGTCTAGTGGGTACTTCGTATTTTGAAAACACTACCAGTAAAGCCTCGTTTGGTTGGCAGGAAATTTGAGCCTGAAAAGTAATTGTTTTCTCATTTTTAAATTCTTGTGTTTGGTTGGTTTGGGAAAGTAATTTCATTATTTTCTCATATTTGTTTCAGTTTAAAAATTTTTGAGAAAGTAATCAAATTCTTGAAAACAAGAAAAATAAGTGCAATATTTTAGAATTCTGAATTCTTACTAAAAGATGTTATTCTTATTATTTTCTTAGGATTTTAGTCTAAATAACATATTATTGACTTTCAATCTTATTTCATCTATTTTTTCTCTTTTAACTTTCATACTTATTTTATTTTTCAAGTATTACTCATGTGATCTTCTATTTCAATTTTTTATTTTTAAAAAAATTATTGCAAAATTTTTTTATTCAAATTAAAAATTATGTAATTTTCTTTTTTTTCTCATTAATTTTTTTGAATTGTAGTTTGATTTCATTCTAAATGAGGGATCTTTTTTTTTGTTCAATTTTGCTACAAAATTAGTAACATCATCATTATCATTCTTTTTTTTAATATAAATTTATTTGTGCATTTGTTATTGGAATCACCTTTTTCATATCTTTCTTCCTATTTATATTTTTGTAGTTTTCTTTATCTTTTTTTTTTTAATTTTTATTACACTAATTTTTTATATTTTCTTCATATTTTTATTTCTTTAATTTTTATATATCCTTTTTAATTTTCATTATTTATTAGTATAGACACTTATTATGGTAGTACTAATAAATAACCTCTTTATAAACTATAAAGATATATTTGTTCCTTGAAATATTATTATAAAATTAGTATTTTTTTCTTTTGGGTTTAAATATTGTTATATATTACAATTGACAAAATTAAGAAATGTTAAATTATGTTTTGATTAAAAGACAAAAAATAGTTGTCTCTATCATTAATATGAAATAAGAAGAATAATACAACAAATGTACATGCCAAATAAATCATATTTAAAATATATTTATGATTAATTAATCTAAATGAAATAATGAAACATGATTATATTAACTTTCCGTAAATATTTTTATTTTATCCAAACAAAAGTAATTATTTAGAATTCTCAGAATTAAATTTATAAGATTTAAATTCCTCAAAAAAATTATACATTTTCCTCAAAATTAAATTCGCAAAAATCATATTTCCATATAACTTTACTTTCCTTCCAACCAAACAAACCTGGGTTTGTTTGGTTGGCGGGAAAGTAAAGATATTGGGGATTTTGATTTCTAGGAATTTGATTATGTGGAAAGTGAATACAAGTAAAATCTTTATCTTGTGTTTGGGTAAATTATGAATATTATCAAGGAAAGTATGAAGATTCCTGTTTCGGTGTTTGGTTTAAATTAATAAACCAAGGAAATGTAATCAATATATAATTTTGTTACTTAAAATACCCTTCATATAAAGTTTATTATTTCAATTAAATTGCTTATAAATATGACACAAATTTATTATATATAATATATATATAACACATCTATAAATATAAAAAAAATAATGCACACCATAGTTTATTCTTTAAATATTTTGAACATTTAAAAAATCATAAAATAATTCCAAAATAGTTAACAACCATATGACAAGTTAAATAGTTAATTCAAATTCCATATATTCTTAAATTAATTTTCACTAAGTAGCTCAAACAAAAATATTTTTTTCTCCTCGTCATCATCAAGAGTGAAAAAAAATCTAACAAATCTGAATTATGAACAAGATGCATCGCAACTTTTTGTCTTTGTGAAATAGTTAACTCTTCCACTTTTCGAAGTTTCTCATTAACCTTGTGGTGATAATCCATCTTTTGTTGATTGACACCCGTAAACTTTTCTACAAACTTTGCCATTTGAACATTAGATTTGTCGAGATAAGAAGTGAACTCATTAGTCATACACTCCAAACTTAATATTAGACCATCAGTACTTTTTTCTTCTTTTTCATTATGGCTTTTTTGAAGTTCCTTCACCTCGAGATTTAGTTGTTGATTGTTCAATATGGTGTCATCATCCTTAAATTCATCATCCTCATGATTGATGTTTTCTTCTCTATTTAATTCCTCAATTACCTCTGGTGGAGTTTCAGCAATAATCCCTGTAGCTCTATCCTTTCCCCAAACTATTGATAATTGCTCATAGTAAGGAAAATGCTTGTTTTTCATGAATGAGTAATTAGAATGCTTCTACAAAAATATCATAAGATATTAGTTCATTATGCCATTAAATAAAAAAATATATAATATAAAATTTTTAAAAAATAGTATTTACCTTTAAAAATTCATCCCACACATCTTCACTTGTTGTAACACATTTTTTCTCATCATCCCAACCAAAAACACTCAATTCTTCATTGGTTCACATACCATAAATAGCATAATATTGTTTCTTCAATAACTTACAATGCGATTCAATGTGAGACTTTTCTTTAAGACTGTAGCTTTGTAACTTTTCTTGTAATATCCTTTCAATCAGGTATGCAAGACAAACTATGTATGCAAACAATTCAAAAAAGCCATTCAACATGACAAGAAAGTCAAGACTCAAGCCTGCAAAGAATCAGATAACTCAGAAATACAAAAGATTAATAATGTAGAATAGGAATTTAGAGATGATTCGGAAATAGAAATTAATAGGATAAGAAGCCAAAAGCATTCAAGAAATTACAAAAAATGGAATCCAATAAACACAAGAAATTATTATTCTAGACCTACACCTCCAAATATGCAATATGAAGAAAGAAAACGATTCAAAACCAGTTTTTATGATGGCAATTCTGTTTATGAATGGAATATAGATGGAAAATCAGAATATAAAATATTAAATACATTGCAAGAAATGGGAATGGCTAAAACAGCATACAAAACATCAGGATTAATAAAGATTAATACTGCAATAGCATTAATAATAGGATTTTCAAGACAATTAAAAAATTGGTGGGACAATTTGTTAGCATTAGAAGGAAAACAACAAATATTAAATCATTTAATAGACGTAGAAGTTGAAAGAACAAATGCAAATAGAACAAAAACATTTGTTACAGAAAAACAGTCAGATGCAGTAGATTAATTAATAGTTACAATTTCAATTCATTTCATACGAAACCCAAAAGAAACTTTAGCTAGTTCAAAGATTATGTTAAGTAATTTAAGATACAGCCTGAATATGCTAAAGTAGTTAATTGGTGGTCGTTCCTGCACTAAGATAAGGCCTTTTCCTTGGTTGATTTGGTATCAGAGCCATCTGTTCACTATTTTAGGTGTTCATAAAGCATTAGTTTAAATTAAGCTTAAGTGTTTAGCATAACCTTAATTTAAGACTTTACCTTTGATTAAGATTAAGGTAGGTTTGGCAAGCGGTTTGGTGAGCCTAGTAAGACCGTTGGTAAGCCCGAGTGTGAGGTGTTCCAGGCAGGGTGCTCCCCGTGTTCCCCGATCTTAGTCTGAAGTCAAGAGTAAACGATTAGATTATGTTATATTAAACATGGCAGCAAGATTTAGAAAAATGTTTTTGAATACTCAAGATAAAAACGGTAACTCTGACGTCGTGCAGAGTCAGGAGGTGCATATGCCTTTAGATTACTCAAATTGGTCTATTCCAGAACAAAGTATAGAATCCATCTATAAGATAGGTTCTTTAGATTTCAAAACTGCTTTTTCAATTAAAACTCATGAAGGAACAATTTTATTAAGATTTAATTCATTCAGAGAAGGAACAAATTCTTCAACTAATTTCAATTTACCTAGAAGATCATTTTCTGAACCATCACCACCAATAGTATCAGAAAACCCTTCAAAATATGTTTTCAAATCTCCTATTCCAGAAATAGTCACTTCACCCCCTATGTCACCAACAAGGTCACAAATGGGAATTAATGTTATTACTTGTGAAAAGAAAGAATTTCAAATAGATTTTAATTATTTAAATGAAGTTTTTGAAAATGAAAATAGTAAAAGGAAATTTTGGTTTATAGCATTAAATGAAGTTATTCAAGAAAAATTAAAAGAAGAATGGATTTCATATATGAAAAAGATGAAATGTAATATTCTTTTACTTTCATGGTTAGAATACTGGTTTTCAAAAAATGAAGGTATTTCCAATGTTTTCACAGAAAGTTATATTAATGTTCAGAGTAATTTATATAGAAAATGGAAGATTAATGATTATCAAGTTATTACTTCAATCCATCCACCCTTACAACCAATAAAAATTCAAGTTGACCAACAGAAAATAGAAGCTAGTCCTTTCAAGATAGGAAGAGAAGACGGAAATTCAAATGTTGTATTAGATGATATTAAAAAAGTTTATCAACAAAATAATTATTCAAATCAGATACTGCATACTATAGCTAATCAAGTAGAACATTTGTCTACTAAGATAGATTCAATTCCTAAGGAAACCTCTAGATTTCCAAATGGAATAGCTAGTCCTCATTTCAAAACAAGAAGTGTTTCTCATGAATTAGAAGAAGATTTAATTAGAAATAAAATGCAAAATAGTTTAATAAATAGAATAACTCAAAGTATTCAAGCTGATAAAGCTAGTACTTCAGAAAATAGAATTAATTGTTTAGAAACAGAAAGAAAAATGACAGAATCAGAATTAGATGATAATTCAAGTGAAGATTCAGATAATTCAGAGATACAAAAGATTAATAATGTAGAACAAGAATTTAAAGATAATTCAGAAGTAGAAATTAATAGAATAAAAAGACAGAAAATTATAGAAATTGGAATGCAATGAATACAAGAAATTATTATCCTAGACCTACTCCCCGTATATTCAATACGAAGAAAGAAAACAATTTAAAACAAGTTCATATGATGGAAATTCTGTCTATGAATGGAACATAGATGGAAAATCGTGAGTATGAAATATTAAATACATTGCAAGAAATGGGAATGGCTAAGACAAATTACAAAACATTAGGATTAATGTAAGTTAATATCAAACAAAGATTAATTGTAGGATTTTCAGGACAATTAAAAAATTGGTGGGATAATTTGTTAACTTTAGAAGAAAAACAACAAATATTAAATCATTCAACAGAAGTAGAAGTAGAGAAAACAAATGCAGATGGAACTAAAACATTTGTTACAGAAAAACAATCAGATGCAGTAGATCAATTGATAGTTACAATTTCAGTTCATTTCATAAGTAACCCAAAACAAACTTTAGCTAGTTCAAGGATTATGTTAAGTAATTTAAGATGTCCAACTTTGTCAGATTTTAGATGGTATAAAGATGTATTTCTCACTCAAGTATTAAAAAGAAATGATGCTAATTCTCCTTTTTGGAAAGAAAAATTCATTACAGGATTACCAACTTTATTTTCGCAAAGAATAATATCTAAATTACAAAAAGAGGTAGGAAATGATTACATAGATTTCAATAGAATATCTTTTGGTCAGTTATTTGCTTTTATTAAAAAAGAAGGATTAGAATTATGTACAGAATTAAAGATTCAAAATAAATATGGTAGAGAAAAACAAGAAGTAGGAAACTTTTGTGAAATTTTTGGTATTAAAGGAATTAAAGCCCCTTCAACTCAAACTAGAAAGTTAGAAAAATATAAAAGACATTCAAAAATCAAGAAACATAAGAATTATGATAATAGTCAATATTACAAAAGATATAAAAAGAAGAAATATAAAGGAAATAAAAATAAAGATATTAATGAAAATAATTCAATAACTTGCTGGAAATGTGGTCGCTTCGGTCACAAGGCAAATCAATGTAAAATGAAGAAAAAGATAAATGAAATATTTCAAGAAGAAGATTTCAAAAAGAAAATGATAGCTTTATTAATAGAAGAAACAAATATAGATGAAGATAATATTCAAGATGACATAGATTCAGATTCAAGTCTAGAAAGCATAGAAAAATGTAAGTGTATTAATGTAATTTCAAAAAGTAATAAAGAAACATTATTTGAAATGATAGAAAAAATAGATGATAAAGAATGTAGAAAAGAATATTTGAAAAAATTAAGAGATTTAATATTAGAAGAAAACCCTAAAAGTTTGAAGAACCATTTAGTATTTCAAAATTATTAGATAAATATCCAAATGAAGGATTATTAGGAATTAGAAAGCCAGACGAAGTCAAAAAAGATATTAAAACATTAAAAGAACAAGTTAGAAAATTACAAAAGGATTTAATAGAATTAAAAACAAAAGATTTAGAATTAGATACAAAGATAAGTCTAATTAAAAATGGGATATCCTTAGACTTAGATAGTAATTCAAAAGGAAAAGAAGTTGCAATTGATATTCAAGATTTAAGTTCTATTCAAATAAACAATGAACAAGTTTCAGATAAAATGTATATTCAAATGATAAATAAAATAGAGTATCAAAAATGGTATTGTTTTGTTACCATAGGAATAAATGATTTCAAACTCACAGTACACGCTATGATAGATAGTGGTGCTGATGCAAACTGTATTAAAACAGGAATAATTCCTACAAAATATTGTCAAAATACTAATGAAAGTTTATTAGCAGCAAATTCAAGTAGATTACATGTCAAGCATAAAGTCATATTAAATATATGCAATGATGAATATTAAAAATTTATGTTATGTAGTAGACGATATAACTCAAGATTTAATTTTAGGTTTACCATTTTTACATCAGATTAACCCTATCAAAGTAGATACTGAAGGTATTCATACAAAAATCATGGGTAGGAAGATTTCATTCAATTTTATTTCTCCAAAAAGACAAAAAGAAATAGATTTAATTCAAAAATGTTCAATATTTAAGCAAATAAATAATATTAGTCATATTAAGAGTCAAATAGGATTTTTACAAGAAGAACATTCCTACACTAGAATAGAAGATCAATTAAAAGATAATAGTATCAAAAGGAAAATTATTGAATCAAAAGATAAATTCAAAAAGGAAATTTGTGCAGATCTACCTAATGCTTTTTGGGATAGAAAGAAACATGAGGTAGAATTACCATATGAAGAAGGATTCTTAGAAAAAGATATTAAAACAAAAGCTAGGCCAATTCAAATGAATCAAGAATTATTAGAAACCTACAAGCAAGAAATTAAGACATTATTAGATAAAAAGTTAATAAGACATTCAAAGTCTCCTTGGTCTTGTCCAGCTTTCTATGTCACGAATCAAGCTGAAAAGGAACGAGGAGTACCTAGATTAGTCATCAATTACAAGCCATTGAATAAAGTATTAAAATGGATTAGATACCCTATTCCAAATAAAAGAGATTTATTAAACCGATTATTCAATGCTCGAGTATTTTCAAAATTTGATATGAAGTCAGGATACTGACAAATTCAAATAGCAGAAAAAGACAGGTATAAGACTGCATTCACAGGTCCTTTTGGACACTATGAATGGAATGTTATGCCTTTCGGATTAAAAAATGCTCCTTCAGCATTTCAAAATATTATGAATGATATATTCAATCCTTATTCAACTTTTATGATTGTTTATATTGATGATGTATTAGTGTTTTCAGAAAATATAGATAAACACTTTAAACACTTAGAAATATTTTTCAAAGTAGTAAAAAGAAATGGTTTAGTAGTTTCTGCTACTAAAATGAAATTATTTCAAACAAATGTTAGGTTCTTACGTCATAATATTCATTTAGGAACAATTATTCCAATTAATAGAAGTCTAGAATTTAAAGAAAATTTTCCAAATGAGATTAAAGATAAAAATCAATTGCAAAGATTTTTAGGATGTTTAAATTACATTTCTGATTTCTTTCCAAAATTTAGACAGAAATGTAATCCTCTATTTCAAAGACTCAAGAAAACCCCTCCAGCATGGACAGAAGTCCATACTAAGGTAGTTCAAGACATTAAAAGACAAATAAAAAGTCTTCCGTGTCTAGTTATTCCAAATCCAAAAGCAATTAAGATGATTGTAGAGACTGATGCTTCAGATGCAGGATATGGAGGCATTCTCAAGCAGAAGTTAGAAATAGACTCCCTAGAACAACTAGTGAGATTTCATAGTGGTGTCTGGAGTGGAGCCAGAAAAAATTATTCAACTATTAAAAAAGAGATTTTATCTATTGTTTTATGCATTTCAAATTTCAAGATGATTTATATTATCAAAAATTTCTATTACGTATTGATTGCAAATCTGCAAAAGATGTCTTAACAAAAGATGTCCAAAACATAGTTTCAAAACAGATTTTTGCACGATGGCAGGCTATCCTATCTGTATTCGATTTTGATATTGAATACATTAAAGGTGAGGAGAATTGTTTGCCTGATTTTTTAACTCGTGAATTTTTAACAGGGATTTCAAAATAAATTCAATGCAAACCCCATTCCTTATCCTACTCAAAATACCCTTGACCTACAAGATTCAAAGCATCATCCATCAATTCCTCGTCACAATTGACGGACAACTCAATAAACACAGACGGCCCCTCAAGCACAAGCAACATCTATAAATACCAGCCATTCATTCAAAGGATCATCTTCAGAACCATTTGGCAGACCACTAGCCCAAAGACCCTTTGCTTTATACACTAACGATTTTCTGTTTTGCAGGATTCAATGAAAAAAGTTCCTCAAATAGAGCCATACTGGTTAGTTCGAGGAGAATCTGATAATTCAAACCCAGGACTACTTGAAAGAGTTCCTAGACTTTCAAGCATTTATAATGTCACTCAAATCATTCAAAATAGAGAAACTGGTTCCTTTCAGCCAACGAAATTACCAAAGTGTATTAATCCCTGCACCAAAAAAGAACAAAAGCAGAAAAACCGCTATCATGCCACTACACTCAATTGGTGGGTAAAACACCAACATCAAATGCAAGAGTTTTTTGAAGATTTCGATAAGCGCAAAGGAAGGCTACCAGCTTTGCCTTTTTATTCTCCACTCAAGCCAATGCCTAAAGATCCAAAATTGTTGAAGATAATCTAAAGAGACTTAGCAAACAAGGTCGATTACAAGCTTCGGCAAGTACACCAATTCCATATCAAGAAGCCTCAAGTTCTGCTACTCCAGAGGATTCAACTTCTCCAAGATCTCAAGAAAGATTTCAAAATAGATTTTACTCAAAAACCTTTATTCCAGAGGACGACTTCTTTGAAAATCAGCTTCCTTCGCCATGAAGCAATCAAGGACAGTCTTCATTCAAAAAGTCGGCAACGGCAAGATGATTAAAGCTATTCAAGCACGTGAAGTGGGGACAGTCAGAAAACTCTACTTTCCAAAAAGAAGGGTAGGTCCCATGTCGGCACGTAACTACAAACAACTTTTCAAAAAGTAGATCAGGTCAGCTCAAAAGATTCCAAGCGGATAAGATCAACCTCAACAGTCAGACAGGTGTCTTCATTCAAAAAGCCGGAAGTAGATAAGGATTCAAAGGGTTCAAAGGATTCAAAGACAAAGGCAAAGGTCACAATCACAATCACTATTCATCCAATCAATTCAAGAAGACAAATGAAGAAATGGATGCTACGAATTCAAATTATCTGCAACACAACACCAAAAGTCTTCAAGGCTAGAAAGCCTAAATATTCATAAGTCAAAAGGCTATCAAACCTATGGAGTTATCCGTTCAACAAAACCTCTATAAATACCAACTCAACCATCGGAGGAAGGACACAGCAAATCACACAGCAAATCCCAGAATACACAGACAGCAAATCATACAATCTTTCAAGCTTAGATAGCAAAAAATTCCATCGTCCAAATCTTGTAGCCAAAATCCCATTCCAAAGTCCAAAACTTTTGTACTATTCATATTTTCCAGGTTTACTTCAAGGATCTTTTCTGTAATCAAATTTCAATATCAAAGTTCAATAAAGTAAGTGTTTTATTCATCTCAATTTGCTGATCATTTTAAGTACCATATTCATTATTTTTCACTATTCACGTTTTTACTATTCATCGTTACTATTCACGTTTTACTATTTATGATTACTATTCATGTTTACTATTCACGTCATTACTATTCATTTTAACTGTTCATTAATTTTCAAAATTTAAAAAATCACTGTAGTTGTAGCTTAATTAGTATACACCGGTCCTGCCCCGGGTTTATCTTCTACTTCAATAATTCTTCTTTTGATACTATGATCTTTTAATTGATCTTCTATTCTAGCATATGAATGTTCTTCTTGTAAAAATATTATTTGACTCTTAATATGACTAATATTATTTATTTGCTTAAATATTGAACACTTTTGAACTAAATCTATTTTTTTTCTGTCTTTCGGGAGAAATAAAATTGAATGAAATCTTCCTACCCATGATTTTTGTATGAATACCTTCAGTATCTACTTTGATAGGGTTAATTTGATGTAAAAATGGTAAACCTAAAATTAAATCTTGAGTTATATCATCTACTACATAACATAAATTTTTAATACAATATTCATCATTGCATATATTTAATATGACTCTATGCTTGACATGTGATCTACTTGAATTGGCTGCTAATAAACTCTCATTAGTCTTTTAACAATACTTTGTAGGATTTATTCTGCTTTAATATTAGCTTTGCATCAAAGACCACTATCTATCATAGCGTGTACTGTGAGTTTGAAATCATTTATTCCTATGGTAACAAACCAATACCATTTTTGATACTCTATTTTATTTATCATTTGAATATACATTTTATCTGAAACTTGTTCATTATTTATTTGAATAGAACTTAAATCTTGAATATCAGTTATAACTTCTTTTCCTTTTGAAGAATTTTCTGAAGTATTCCCATTTTTTATTAAACTTATCTTTGTGTCTAATTCTAAGGGGGCGCTTGGTATAAATGGTGGGTTTAGGAATGGAATGGATTTGTGGAATGGAAAGGTTTGGAATAGAATGGAATGATAATAATTATGTTGTTTGGTATTATTTTGTAATGGAATGGAATAAATTTTATATTAAAATTATAATAAAAATAGTATTTTACATTATATGATATTTAACAAATTATATCTTGTTCAAAAAATAGTCAAAGTGCATGTCAATTTGTAGAGAAAAATATTTCCTATAAATTAGTGAAATTTATTTTTAAAAACAAATTAAAAAAAAAGGTAAAATGGGGGTTGCAAACCATGGGGGGTTTGCAACCCCATGACAAGTGGCGCGCTCCCATTGGGCGCGCGTCACATCAAAATTGAGGGCCATGGAAAACTAAACCCATCAATGTGGGTTTTGAGAAAAGGAGGGGAGGGGGGTGGTTTTTGATTAAAGCTTTCTTGGAGGGTTTTGCTGAATCCATTCCCACAAAACAAACACTCCTTTTGATAGTAAACCTATCCAAACCCATCCCAAACCCCCAAAACAAACACCCCCTAAATCTTTTGTTTTTAATTCTATTAAATCCTTTTGTAATTTTCTAACTTGTTCTTTTAATGTTTTAATATCTTCTTTGACTTCGTCTGGCTTTCTAATTCCTAATAATCCTTCATTTGGATATTTATCTAATAACTTTGAAATACTAAATGGTTCTTCAAACTTTTTTAGGCTTTCTTCTTCTAATATTAAATCTCTTAATTTTTTCAAATATTCTTTTCTACATTCTTTATCATCTATTTTTTCTATCATTTCAAATAATGTTTCTTTATTGTTTTTTGAAATTACATTAATACACTTACATTTTTCTATGCTTTCTAAACTTCAATCTGAATCTATGTCATCTTGAATATTATCTTCATCTATATCTGTTTCTTCTATTAATAAAGCTATCATTTTCTTTTTGAAATCTTCTTCTTGAAATATTTCATTTATCTTTTTCTTCATTTTACATTGATTTGCCTTGTGACCAAAGCGACCACATTTCCAGCAAATTATTGAATTATTTTCATTAATATCTTTATTTTTATATCCTTTATATTTCTTCTTTTTATATCTTTTGTAATATTGACTATTATCATAATTCTTATGTTTCTTAAATTTTGAATGTCTTCTGTATTTTTCTAACTTTCTAGTTTGAGTTGAAGGGGCTTTAATTCCTTTAATACCAAAAACTTCACAAAAGTTTCCTACTTCTTATTTTTCTCTACCATATTTATTTTGAATCTTTAATTCTGTACATAATTCTAATCCTTCTTTTTTAATAAAAGCAAATAACTGACCAAAAGATATTCTATTGAAATCTTTGTAATCATTTCCTACCTCTTTTTGTAATTTAGATATTATTCTTTGCGAAAATAAAGTTGGTAATCCTGTAATGAATTTTTCTTTCCAAAAAGGAGAATTAGCATCATTTCTTTTTAATACTTGAGTGAGAAATACATCTTTATACCATCTAAAATCTGACAAAGTTGGACATCTTAAATTACTTAACATAATCTTTGAACTAGCTAAAGTTTCTTTTGGTTTACCTATGAAATTAACTGAAATTGTAACTATCAATTGATCTCATCAGATTCGATTGTTTTTCTCAGAACAAATGTTTTAGTTCCATCCGAATTTGTTTTTTCTACTTCTACTGCTGAATGATTTAATATTTGTTGTTTTTCTTCTAAAGTTAACAAATTATCCCACCAATTTTTTAATTGTCCTGAAAATCCTACAATTAATGTCACAAAGATTAACTTCATAATCCTAATGTTTTGTAGGCTGTCTTAGCCATTCCCATCTCTTGCAATGTATTTAATATTTCATACTCTGATTTTCCATCTATGTTCCATTCATAGATAGAATTTCCATCATATGAACTTGTTTTAAATTGTTTTCTTTCTTCGTATTGAATATCTGGGGGAGTAGGTCTAGGATAATAATTTCTTGTATTCATTGAATTCCAATTTCTATAATTTTTCTGTCTTTTTATTCTATTAATTTCTACTTCTGAATTATCTTTAAATTCTTGTTGTACATTATTAATCTTTTGTATCTCTGAATTATCTGAATCTTCACTTGAATTATCATCTAATTCTGATTCTGTCATTTTTCTTTCTGTTTCTAAACAATTAATTCTATTTTCTGAAGTACTAGCTTTATCAGCTTGAATACTTTGAGTTATTCTATTTATTAAACTATTTTGCATTTTATTTCTAATTAAATCTTCTTCTAATTCATGAGAAACACTTCTTGTTTTGAAATGAGGACTAGCTATTTCATTTGGAAATCTAGGGGTTTCCTTAGGAATTGAATCTATCTTAGTAGACAAATGTTCTACTTGATTAGCTATAGTATGTAGTATCTGATTTGAATAATTATTTTGTTGATAAACTTTTTTAATATCATCTAATACAACAGTTGAATTTCCGTCTTCTCTGCCTATCTTGAAAGGACTAGCTTCTATTTCCTGTTGATCAATTTGAATTTTTATTGGTTGCAAGGGTGGATGGATTGAAGTAATAACTTGATAATCATTAATCTTCCATTTTCTATATAAATTACTTTGAACATTAATATAACTTTCTTTAAAAACATTGGAAATACCTTCATTTTTTGAAAACCAGTATTCTAACCATGAAAGTAAAAGAATATTACATTTCATCTTTTTCATATATGAAATCCATTCTTCTTTTAATTTTTCTTGAATAACCTCATTTAATGCTATAAACCAAAATTTCCTTTTACTATTTTCATTTTCAAAAACTTCATTTAAATATTTAAAATCTATTTGAAATTCTTTCTTTTCACAAGTAATAACATTAATTCCCATTTGTGACCTTGTAGGTGACATAGGGGGTGAAGTGACTATTTCTAGAATAGGAGATTTGAAAACATATTTTGAAGGGTTTTCTGATACTATTGATGGTGATGGTTCAGAAAATGATCTTCTATGTAAATTGAAATTATTTGAAGAACTTGTTCCTTCTCTGAATGAATTAAATCTTAATAAAATTGTTCCATCTTCTTTTTCTACAATATTATTAATTTCTCTTCTAATTATGTTTCTAGAAGGTTGAGCATTTTGAATTTCAAATTGTTCAGGAATTGTAATTTCGTTTCACTTTAATCTTTTAGGAATAAAATCATGGATTATCAGCTTCTACATGTAATAAAACTGTTTCTTCTTTTGAAGTTGGTAACATGTTGAATCTAGTATTTATTTGAGAATTCATTAACCTAAAATAAACTCTATAAATAATTGCAAAATTTTTACAAAATTGTTCAAATTCATCACCTTGTAAATGAATATCTAATACTAATGAATCTAGTATTAATGGATCTGTTAAATCAACAGAAAAGTTTGGACAACAATTGAAATATATTGGACCATTACAAACATTAGTTTGAATCATACTTAATAAATAAGTTTTGTATCTTTTTAATCTTTTATCTCTTAATGCTAAATAAATTGGAGCATCTACACCTATGTGTACTAAAGGTTTAATTGCTACTTGAATCATACCATAATGAATATATCTATAACCTATATATTTTTTAATTGAAACTTTATTTAATAAAGGAATTGTTTGAAATTCTTTTTGTAAAGAAATTGTTTCTTCATGAGTTTTAATTGAAAAAGCAGTTTTGAAATCTAAACAACCTATCTTATATATTTACTCTATACTTTGTTCTGAAATAGACCAATTTGAGTAATCTAAAGGCATATGCACCTCCTGACTCTGCACGACGTCAGAGTTACCGCTTCTATCTTGAGTATTCAAAAACATTTTTCTGAATCTTGCTGCCATGTTTAATATAACATAATCTAATCGTTTACTCTTGACTTCAGACTAAGATCGGGGAACACGGGGAGCACCCTGCCTGGAACACCTCACACTCGGGCTTACCAACGGTCTTACTAGGCTCACTAAATCGCTTGCCAAACCTACCTTAATCTTAATCAAAGGTAAAGTCTTAAATTAAGGTTATGCTAAACACTTAATCTTAATTTAAACTAATGCTTTATTAACACCTAAAATAGTGAACAGATGGCTCTGATACCACTTGGGAGCAGGACCGGTGTCATATACTGATTAAGCTACAGTGATTTTTTAAATTTTGAAAATTAATGAACAGTAAAAATGAATAGTAATGACGTGAATAGTAATTATGAATAGTAACTGCGTGAATAGTAAAACGTGAATAGTGAAAAATATTGAATATGGTACTCAAAATGATCAGCAAATCGAGATGAATAAAACACTTACTTTATTGAACTTTGATATTGAAATTTGATTACAGAAAAGATCCTTGAAGTAAACCTGGAAATTATGAATAGTACAAAAGTTTTGGACTTTGGAATGGAATTTTGGCTACAAGATTTGGACGATGGAATTTTTTGCTATCTAAGCTTGTCTAAGATTTGCTGTATTCTGGGATTTGCTGTATGATTTGCTGTGTCCTTCCTCCGATACTTGAGTTGGTATTTATAGAGGTTTTGTTGAATGGATAACTCCATAGGTTTGATAGCCTTTTGACTTATGAATATTTAGGCTTTCTAGCCTTGAAGACTTTTGGTGTTGTGTTGCAGATAATTTGAATTCGTAGCATCCATTTCTTCATTTGTCTTCTTGAATTGATTGGATGAATAGTGATTGTGATTGTGACCTTTGCCTTTGTCTTTGAATCCTTTGAACCCTTTGAATCCTTCCGGTGTCATATACTAATTAAGTTACAGTGAATTTTTAATTTTGAAAATTTATGAACAGTAAACATGAATAGTAATGACGTGAATAGTAATCATGAATAGTAAAACGTGAATAGTAATGATGAATAGTAAAAACGTGAATAGTGAAAAATAATGAATATGGTACTTAAAATGATCAGCAAATCGAGATTAATAAAACACTTACTTTATTGAACTTTGATATTGAAATTTGATTACAGAAAAGATCCTTGAAGTAAACCTGGAAAATATGAATAGTACAAAAGTTTTGGACTTTGGAATGGGATTTTGGACTTTGATATTGTGCCCAGCCCTCCATTTCTTTATCCTTTTGGACTAATTCTGGCACAAATGGAATTTGACTTTCTGTAATTTTTCCTTTTTTCTTTTCATGTTTTTGAATTGTCTCTTTTGCTTTTGCAATAGTTACTGGTACCGCCAAAGGTGGTCCTTGAGCCTGCTTTGGTGATTGAATCTTTATTCCTGTTTGTGGAATCTGATGCGCACCAGAAAACTGTGCCGCCACCATTTCTTGAGTGATTGAAACTTGAGTCCACCATTTGATTTTGAATTCCCGAACCAAGGACTTGGGATATGGTTTGGGATGGAATGAATGAATTTTGTAACTCCAACAAAATATTCATGGTACTTTGAACATAATGTGATATTGAATAGGTTGCATATAATCTGGAATTCTTCCTTCAGTTTTTCGAATGAATAATTTGTAAGCCATTTGAGTTTCTGGGGGATAAATATCCTCAGTGCATCCAAGATATATCCACCAATTATAAAACCAAATTGGAATAGAAGGTACTTGAGTTGAAAAGGTTTTATGAACCATCAAATCATAAATGAAAGGTTAATAATCAAGATCATAGTTTCTCGTGTTAACCTTACATAACAACAAAATTTTCATTCAAGAGAGTCGTTTCCATTTTCTAACAATTTTCCAACAATCCCCCACATGAATGAAAATTGAAATAAAACAAAGACTCGACATGGTGATAGAGTTTTACAGTTAATACTTGCGTAGGATAGGTAGATTTGTGTTCTTGAACCTTTCATTGTAAAAGTACATTTACTTTACTGGCTGATCAGTCGACGTAATGTCCTTGAACTGTTCTGCCATTTGTGTAAATGATGACATACTCCACACAGGCATTCCATATTTTCAGTTCTCATGGTTATGTCTATTTGGCCATGACATCGTCTTGGTTTTGTGAGATTTTCAAAAGAATAAATAGCAGAAAAGGACAGGTATAAGATTGCATCCACAGTTCCTTTTGGACACTATGAATGGAATGTTATGCCTTTCGGATTAAAAAACGCTCCTTCAGAATTTCAAAATATTATGAATGATATATTCAATCCTTATTCAACTTTTATGATTGTTTATATTGATGATGTATTAGTGTTTTCAGAAAATATAGATAAACACTTTAAACACTTAGAAATATTTTTCAAAGTAGTAAAAAGAAATGGTTTAGTAGTTTCTGCTACTAAAATGAAATTATTTCAAACAAATGTTAGGTTCTTAGGTCATAATATTCATTTAGGAACAATTACTCCAATTAATAGAAGTCTAGAATTTACAGAAAATTTTCCAGATGAGATTAAAGATAAAAATCAATTGCAAAGATTTTTAGGATGTTTAAATTACATTTCTGATTTCTTTCCAAAACTTATACAGAAATGTAATCCTCTAGTTCAAAGACTCAAGAAAACCCCTCCAGCATGGACAGAAGTCCATACTAAGGTAGTTCAAGACATTAAAAGACAAATAAAAAGTCTTCCGTGTCTAGTTATTCCAAATCCAAAAGCAATTAAGATGATTGTAGAGACTGATGCTTCAGATGCAGGATATGGAGGCATTCTCAAGCAGAAGTTAGAAATAGACTCTGCAACAACTAGT
Organism: Gynochthodes officinalis; assembly: GCA_020080225.1. NCBI lineage: Eukaryota > Viridiplantae > Streptophyta > Magnoliopsida > Gentianales > Rubiaceae > Gynochthodes > Gynochthodes officinalis. Next base: position 27,491,494 of record CM034625.1, on the reverse strand, counting down.
GAGATTTCATAGTGGTGTCCTGAGTGGAGCTAAAAATTATTCAACTATTAAAAAAGAGATTTTATCTATTGTTTTATGCATTTCAAAATTTCAAGATGATTTATATTATCAAAAATTTCTATTACGTATTGATTGCAAATCTGCAAAAGATGTCTTAACAAAAGATGTCCAAAACATAGTTTCAAAACAGATTTTTGCACGATGGCAGGCTATCCTATCTGTATTCGATTTTGATATTGAATACATTAAAGGTGAGGAGAATTGTTTACCTGATTTTTTAACTCGTGAATTTTTAACAGGGATTTCAAAATAAATTCAATGCAAACCCCATTCCTTATCCTACTCAAAAAACCCTTGAACCTACAAGATTCAAAGTATCATCCATCAATTCCTCGTCACAATTGACAGACAACTCAATAAACACAGACGGCCCCTCAAGCACAAGCAATATCTATAAACAACAGCCATTCATCCAAAGGATCATCTTCAGAACCATTTGGCGGACCACCAGCTCAATGATTCTTTGATTTATACACTAACAATTTTCTATTTTGCAGGTATTATGAATCAAAGTTTGTTTGAGGATATTTCAGAATATCTTATTTCAAAAACAAAACTTTCTCCTGCTCCTAGAATTTTCTTTCATGGTCCAGGCAATGTTGCTAAAGTCGTTCATCAAAGAGAAATTTCAACAATTCGGAATTCAAGAATCAAGAAGGAATTATTCCCTACTCCACCAGTAATTCAACTCATTATTGATGATGATTACCAAGAAGTACTAGATTGGAAGATTCAACAAGAAAAACTCATAGATTCCATCAACAATCCAGAGCTTTCTCTGCCGCAACAACAAGAAGCATTGCAACAGTATTGGGCTCTCAAAGATCCCAGAGAATTTCCAGAAATTCCAATAATAATAGAAACTTTCGACCAAACGGCCGAGGACCCAGATTCATCCGACTCCATCGATAATCCATTAGAAGAGCATTCATACTCACTTGACACCCCAGTTATCCTAAATCTCATTGACGTCGAAGACCAATGGCCTTCTCCCTAAAGAAGACAGTCTTCATCCAAAAGGTAGGCAATGGAAAGATGATTAAAGCCATTCAAGCACGTGAAGTGGGGACAGTCAGAAAACTCTGTTTTTCAAAACGCAGAATAGGTCCCATATCGGCACATAATTACAAACAACTTTTCAACAAGAAGATAAGCTCAACTCAAAAGATTCCAACCGGATAAGATCAGCCTCAAACGAATTCAAACAGGTGTCTTCATTCAAAAAGCCGGAAGTAGATAAGGATTCAAGACTCAAGACTCAAGTGGTCAAAATCAAACACAAAGACAAATTGCAAATTTGAAGTTACGGGCAATTCTTATCAAGACTTAGTCATTCAAGAAAGCAAAAGTCTTCAAAGGCCAAAATGTCAAAAAGGCTATCCAACCTAAGCTTTAGACTTGTAAAAAGTCCAAAAGCCTAGGAAAAAGATGGACAGACAAATTCCTATAAATTCAGATGCAAGCTTCGGAGGAAGACACAGCAAATCACACAGCAAATCCCAGAATACAGCAAATCTTAGACAAGCTTAGACAGCAAAGAATTCCATCCTCAATTCCTTTCAAGCCTTTGTAGCCAATTCCAAATTCCCTTAGAATTCCAAAGTTCTAAATCCGTTAGAAACTTCAAAACTTTTGTACTATTCATATTTTCCAGGTTTACTTCAAGGATCTTTTCTGTAATCAAATTTCAATATCAAAGTTCAATAAAGTAAGTGTTTTATTCATCTCGATTTGCTGATCATTTTGAGTACCATATTCAATATTTTTCACTATTCACGTTTTACTATTCACGCAGTTACTATTCATGACTACTATTCACGTCATTACTATTCATTTTTACTGTTCATTAATTTTCAAAATTTAAAAAATCACTGTAGCTTAATTAGTATATGACACCGGTCCTGCCCCCAAGTGGTATCAGAGCCATCTGTTCACTGTTTTAGGTGTTCATTAAGCATTAGTTTAAATTAAGCTTAAGTGTTTAGCATAACCTTAATTTAAGACTTTACCTTTGATTAAGATTTAGGTAGGTTTGGCAAGCGGTTTGGTGAGCCTAGTAAGACCGTTGGTAAGCCCGAGTGTGAGGTGTTCCAGGCAGGGTGCTCCCCGTGTTCCCCGATCTTAGTCTGAAGTCAAGAGTAAACGATTAGATTATGTTATATTAAACATGGCAGCAAGATTTAGAAAAATGTTTTTGAATACTCAAGATAGAAACGGTAACTCTGACGTCGTGCAGAGTCAGGAGGTGCATATGCCTTTAGATTACTCAAATTGGCCTAATCCAGAACAAAGTATAGAATCCATCTATAAAATAAGTTCTTTAGATTTCAAAACTGCTTTTTCAATTAAAACTCATGAAGGAACAATTTTATTAAGATTTAATTCATTCAGAGAAGGAACAAATTCTTCAAATAATTTCAATTTACCTAGAAGATCATTTTCTGAACCATCACCATCAATAGTATCAGAAAACCCTTCAAAATATGTTTTCAAATCTCCTATTCCAGAAATAGTCACTTCACCTCCTATGTCACCTACAAGGTCACAAATGGGAATTAACGTTATTACTTGTGAAAAGAAAGAATTTCAAATAGATTTTAAATATTTAAATGAAGTTTTTGAAAATGAAAATAGTAAAAGGAAATCTTGGTTTATAGCATTAAATGAAGTTATTCAAGAAAAATTAAAAGAAGAATGGATTTCATATATGAAAAAGATGAAATGTAATATTCTTTTACTTTCATGGTTAGAATACTGGTTTTCAAAAAATGAAGGTATTTCCAATGTTTTTAAAGAAAGTTATATTAATGTTCAAAGTAATTTATATAGAAAATGGAAGATTAATGATTATCAAGTTATTACTTCAATCCATCCACCCTTACAACCAATAAAAATTCAAGTTGACCAACAGGAAATAGAAGCTAGTCCTTTCAAGATAGGCAGAGAAGACGGAAATTCAAATGTTGTATTAGATGATATTAAAAAAGTTTATCAACAAAATAATTATTCAAATCAGATATTACATACTATAGCTAATCAAGTAGAACATTTGTCCACAAAGATAGATTCAATTCCTAAGGAAACCCCTAGATTTCCAAATGAAATAGCTAGTCCTCATTTCAAAACAAGAAGTGTTTCTCATGAATTAGAAGAAGATTTAATTAAAAATAAAATGCAAAATAGTTTGATAAATAGAATAACTCAAACTATTCAAGCTGATAAAGCTAGTACTTCAGATAATAGAATTAATTGTTTAGAAACAGAAAGAAAAATGACAGAATTAGAATTAGATGATAATTCAAGTGAAGATTCAGATAATTCAGAGATACAAAAGATTAATAATGTAGAACAAGAATTTAAAGATAATTGTAAGTAGAAATTAATAGAATAAAAAGAGTAAAAATTATAGAAATTGGAATTCAATGAATACAAGAAATTATTATCCTAGACCTACTCCCCCAGATATTCAATACGAAGAAAGAAAACAATTTAAAACAAGTTCATATGATGGAAATTCTGTCTATGAATGGAACATAGATGGAAAATCAGAGTATGAAATATTAAATACATTGCAAGAAATGGGAATGGCTAAGACAGCCTACAAAACATTAGGATTAACAGAAGTTAATACTGCAACAGCATTAATTGTAGGATTTTCAGGACAATTAAAAAATTGGTGGGATAATTTGTTAACTTTAGAAGAAAAACAACAAATATTAAATCATTCAACAGAAGTAGAAGTAGAGAAAACAAATGCAGATGGAACTAAAACATTTGTTGCAGAAAAACAATCAGATGCAGTAGATCAATTGATAGTTACAATTTTAGTTCATTTCATAGGTAACCCAAAAGAAACTTTAGCTAGTTCAAATATTATGTTAAGTAATTTAAGATGTCAAACTTTGTTAGATTTTAGATTTCTTTTAGTCTATTTTCTGAAGTACTAGCTTTATCGGCTTGAATACTTTGAGTTATTCTATTTATCAAACTATTTTGCATTTTATTTTTAATTAAATCTTCTTCTAATTCATGAGAAAGACTTCCTGTTTTGAAATGAGGACTTGCTATTTCATTTGGAAATCTAGGGGTTTCCTTAGGAATTGAATCTATCTTAGTAGACAAATGTTCTACTTGATTAGCTATAGTATGCAGTATCTGATTTGAATAATTATTTTGTTGATAAACTTTTTTAATATCATCTAATACAACATTTGAATTTCCGTCTTCTCTTCCTATCTTGAAAGGATTAGCTTCTATTTCCTGTTGGTCAACTTGAATTTTTATTGGTTGTAAGGGTGGATGGATTGAAGTAATAACTTGATAATCATTAATCTTCCATTTTCTATATAAATTACTTTGAACATTAATGTAACTTTCTTTAAAAACAGTGGAAATACCTTCATTTTTTGAAAACCAGTATTCTAACCATGAAAGTAAAAGAATATTACATTTCATCTTTTTCATATATGAAATCCATTCTTCTTTTAATTTTTCTTGAATAACTTCATTTAATGCTATAAACCAAAATTTCCTTTTACTATTTTCATTTTCAAAAACTTCATTTAAATATTTAAAATCTATTTGAAATTCTTTCTTTTCACAAGTAATAACATTAATTCCCATTTGTGACCTTGTAGGTGACATAGAGGGTGAAGTGACTATTTCTGGATTAGGAGATTTGAAAACATATTTTGAAAGAAAAATGACAGAATCAGAATTAGATGATAATTCAAGTGAAGATTCAGATAATTCAGAAATACAAAAGATTAATAAGGTAGAACAAGAATTTAGAGATAATTCAGAAGTAGAAATTAATAGAATAAAAAGACAGAAAAATTATAGAAATTGGAATTCAATGAATACAAGAAATTATTATCCTAGATTTACTCCCCCAGATATTCAATATGAAGAAAGAAAACAATTTAAAACAAGTTCATATGATGGAAATTCTGTCTATGAATGGAACATAGATGGAAAATCAGAATATGAAATTGGTCGGATAATTTGTTAACTTTAGAAGAAAAACAACAAATATTAAATCATTCAACAGAAGTAGAAGTAGAGAAAACAAATGCAGATGGAACTAAAACATTTGTTACAGAAAAACAATCAGATGCAGTAGATCAATTAATAGTTACAATTTCAGTTCATTTTATAGGTAACCCAAAAGAAACTTTAGCTAGTTCAAAAATTATGTTAAGTAATTTAAGATGTCCAACTTTGTTGGATTTTAGATGGTATAAAGATGTATTTCTCACTCAAGTATTAAAAAGAAATGATGCTAATTCTCCTTTTTGGAAAGAAAAATTCATTACAGGATTACCAACTTTATTTTTGCAAAGAATAATATCTAAATTACAAAAAGAGGTAGGAAATGATTACATAGATTTCAATAGAATATCTTTTGGTCAGTTATTTGCTTTTATTAAAAAAGAAGGATTAGAATTATGTACAGAATTAAAGATTCAAAATAAATATGGTAGAGAAAAACAAGAAGTAGGAAACTTTTGTGTAGTTTTTGGTATTAAAGGAATTAAAGCTCCTTCAACTCAAAATAGAAAGTTAGAAAAATATAAAAGACATTCAAAATTCAAGAAACATAAGAATTATGATAATAGTCAATATTATAGAAAATATAAAAAGAAGAAATATAAAGGATATAAAAATAAAGATACTAATGAAAATAATTAGTATCATTTCCATCTTCTCTACCTATCTTAAAAGGACTAGCTTCTATTTCCTGTTGGTCAACTTGAATTTTTATTGGTTGTAAGGGTGGATGGATTGAAGTAATAACTTGATAATCATTAATTTTCCATTTTCTATACAAATTACTTTGAACATTAATATAACTTTCTGTGAAAACATTGGAAATACCTTCATTTTTTGAAAACCAGTATTCTAACCATGAAAGTAAAAGAATATTACATTTCATATTTTTCATATAAGAAATCCATTCTTCTTTTAATCTTTCTTGAATAACTTCATTTAATGCTATAAGCCAAAATTTCCTTTTGCTATTTTCATTTTCAAAAGCTTCATTTAAATATTCAAAATCTATTTGAAATTCTTTCTTTTCAAAAGTAATAACATTAATTCCCATTTGTGACCTTGTAGGTGACATAGGGGGTGAATTGACTATTTCTGGAATAGGAGATTTGAAAACATATTTTGAAGTGTTTTCTGATACTATCGATAGTGATGGTTCAGAAAATGATCTTCTAGGTAAATTGAAATTATTTGAAGAACTTGTTCCTTCTCTGAATGAATTAAATCTTAATAAAATTGTTCCATCTTCTTTTTCTATAATATTATTAATTTCTCTTCTAATTATGTTTCTTGAAGGTTGAGCATTTTGAATTTCAAATTGTTCAGGAATTGTAATTTCGTTCCATTTTAATCTTTTAGGAATAAAAACTGTTGGATTGTCAGCTTCTACATGTAATAAAACTGTTTCTTTTTTTGAAGTTGGTAACATGTTGAATCTAGTATTTATTTGAGAATTCATTAACCTAAAATAAACTCTGTAAATAATTGCAAAATTTTTACAAAATTGTTCAAATTCATTACCTTGTAAATGAATATCTAATACTAATGAATCTAGTATTAATGGATCTGTTAAATCAACAGAAAAGTTTGGACAACAATTGAAATAGATTGGACCATTACAAACATTAGTTTGAATCATACTTAATAAAGAAGTTTTGTATCTTTTTAATATTTTGTCTCTTAATGCTAAATAAATTGGAGCATCTACACCTATGTGTACTAATGGTTTAATTGCTACTTGAATCATACCATAATGAATATATCTATAACCTTTGTCTATATATTTTTTAATTGAAACTTTATTTAATAAAGGAATTGTTTGAAATTCTTCTTGTAAAGAAATTGTTTGTTCATGAGTTTTAATTGAAAAAGCAGTTTTGAAATCTAAAGATCCTATCTTATAGATGGATTCTATACTTTGTTCTGGAATAGACCAATTTGAGTAATCTAAAGGCATATGCACCTCCTGACTCTGCACGACGTCAGAGTTACCGTTTCTATCTTGAGTATTCAAAAACATTTTTCTAAATCTTGCTGCCATGTTTAATATAACATAATCTAATTGTTTACTCTTGACTTCAGACTAAGATCGGGGAACACGGGGAGCACCCTGCCTGGAACACCAAATTTCAATATCAAAGTTCAATAAAGTAAGTGTTTTATTCATCTCGATTTGCTGATCATTTTAAGTACCATATTCATTATTTTTCACTATTCACGTTTTTACTATTCATCGTTACTATTCACGTTTTACTATTCATGATTACTATTCATGTTTATTATTCACGTCATTACTATTCATATACTTTTTCAGCATTGAATGGTATCCAATTGCAATCTGGATGAATGATTTGTTCAATGTATTTTGAAAAGGTTTGGAAATCTGGATTTTGAATAAAACGAGTAAGGTAAAGTGGCTCAATTATTCCTTTAGTAAAATAGGTAAGATTTGAGCTTGAAGTAGCTTGTGGAGATTGAGTTTGACTTGATGGAGTGTTCCTTTGAATAGCATTCTTTTGATAAGGGGCCTCTAATGCTTGAGCAAAATTTAATGGAGGGTAATCAGAAAGGGATTGAAATCTATTTGATGAAGTTAAATGAATAAGTGGAAGTTTGTTGGAATCACCTTCTTTCTTGACTGAACTCATTTTGAAATTCATGCTAAAATTCACAAGTTTAAAATTAGGAGCATCAAAGATGAATCCAAAACTTAGACAGAAATGCAATCCTCTATTTCAAAGACTACAGAAAACCCCTCCGGCGTGGACAGAAGTCCATAGACATTAAAAGACAAATAAAAAGTCTTCCGTGTCTAGTTATTCCAAATCCAAAAGCAATTAAGATGATTGTAGAGACTGATGCTTCAGATGCAGGATATGGAGGCATTCTCAAGCAAAAGTTGGAAATAGACTCCCCAAAACAACTAGTGAGATTTCATAGTGGTGTCTAGAGTGGAGCTAGAAAAAATTATTCAACCATTAAAAAAGAGATTTTATCTATTGTTTTATGTATTTCAAAATTTCAAGATGATTTATATTATCAGAAATTTCTATTACATATTGATTGCAAATCTGCAAAAGATGTCTTAACAAAAGATGTCCAAAACATAGTTTCAAAACAGATTTTTGCACGATGGCAGGCTATCCTATCTGTATTCGATTTTGATATTGAATACATTAAAGGTGAGGAGAATTGTTTGCTTGATTTTTTAACTCGTGAATTCTTAACAGGGATTTCAAAATAAATTCAATGCAAACCCCATTCCTTATCCTACTCAAAATACCCTTGACCTACAAGATTCAAAGCATCATCCATCAATTCCTCGTCACAATTGACAGACAACTCAATAAACACAGACGGCCCCTCAAGCACAAGCAACATCTATAAATACCAGCCATTCATTCAAAGGATCATCTTCAGAACCATTTGGTGGACCACCAGCCCAAAGACCCTTTGCTTTATACACTAACGATTTTCTGTTTTACAGGATTCAATGAAAAAAGTTCCTCAAATAGAGCCATACTGGTTAGTTCGAGGAGAATCTGATAATTCAAACCCAGGACTACTTGAAAGAGTTCCTAGACTTTCAAGCATTTATAATGTCACTCAAATCATTCAAAATAGAGAAACTGGTTCCTTTCAGCCAACGAAATTACCAAAGTGTATTAATCCCTGCACCAAAAAAGAACAAAAGCAGAAAAAGACAGGTATAAGACTGCATTCACAGTTCCTTTTGGACACTATGAATGGAATGTTATGCCTTTCGGATTAAAAAATGCTCCTTCAGAATTTCAAAATATTATGAATGATATATTCAATCCTTATTCAACTTTTATGATTGTTTATATTGATGATGTATTAGTGTTTTCAGAAAATATAGATAAACACTTTAAACACTTAGACATATTTTTCAAAGTAGTAAAAAGAAATGGTTTAGTAGTTTCAGCTACTAAAATGAAATTATTTCAAACCAATGTTAGGTTTTTAGGTCATAATATTCATTTAGGAACAATCATTCCAATTAATAGAAGTCTAGAATTTACAGAAAAATTTCCAGATGAAATTAAGGATAAAAATCAATTGCAAAGATTTTTAGGATGTTTAAATTACATTAATACACTTACATTTTTCTATGCTTTCTAAACTTGAATCTGAGTCTATGTCATCTTGAACATTATCTTTGTCTATATCAGTTTCCTCTATTAGTAAAGCTATCATTTTTTTGCTTGAAATCTTCTTCTTCAAATATTTCATTTATCTTTTTCTTCATTTTACATTCATTTGCCTTGTGACCGAAGCGACCACATTTCCAGCAACTTATTGAATTATTTTCATTATTATCTCTATTTTTATATCCTTTATATTTCTTTTTTTGATATTTGTTATAATATTGACTATTATCATAATTCTTATGTTTCTTAAATTTTGAATATCTTCTGTATTTTTCTAACTTTTTATATTGAGTTGAAGGGGCTTTAATTCCTTTAATACCAAAAACTTCATCTCGATTTGCTGATCATTTTGAGTACCATATTCAATATTTTTCACTATTCACGCAGTTACTATTCATAATTACTATTCATGATTACTATTCACGTCATTACTATTCATTTTTACTGTTCATTAATTTTCAAAATTTAAAAAATCACTGTAGCTTAATCAGTATATGACACCGGTCCTGCCCCCAAGTGGTATCAGAGCCATCTGTTCACTATTTTAGGTGTTCATAAAGCATTAGTTTAAATTAAGCTTAAGTGTTTAGCATAACCTTAATTTAAGACTTTACCTTTGATTAAGATTAAGGTAGGTTTGGCAAGCGGTTTGGTGAGCCTAGTAAGACCGTTGGTAAGCCCGAGTGTGAGGTGTTCCAGGCAGGGTGCTCCCCGTGTTCCCCGATCTTAGTCTGAAGTCAAGAGTAAACGATTAGATTATGTTATATTAAACATGGCAGCAAGATTTAGAAAAATGTTTTTGAATACTCAAGATAGAAACGGTAACTCTGACGTCGTGCAGAGTCAGGAGGTGCATATGCCTTTAGATTACTCAAATTGGCCTAATCCAGAACAAAGTATAGAATCCATCTATAAGATAGGTTCTTTAGATTTCAAAACTGCTTTTTCAATTAAAACTCATGAACAAACAATTTCTTTACAAGAAGAATTTCAAACAATTCCATTATTAAATAAAGTTTCAATTAAAAAATATATAGACAAAGGTTATAGATATATTCATTATGGTATGATTCAAGTAGCAATTAAACCATTAGTACACATAGGTGTAGATTCTCCAATTTATTTAGCCTTAAGAGATAAAAGATTAAAAAGATACAAAACTTCTTTATTAAGTATGATTCAAACTAATGTTTGTAATGGTCCAATATATTTCAATTGTTGTCCAAACTTTTCTGTTGATTTAACAGATCCATTAATACTAGATTCATTAGTATTAGATATTCATTTACAAGGTGATGGATTTCTTATATGAAAAATATGAAATGTAATATTCTTTTACTTTCATGGTTAGAATACTGGTTTTCAAAAAATGAAGGTATTTCCAATGTTTTTAAAGAAAGTTATATTAATGTTCAAAGTAATTTATATAGAAAATGGAAGATTAATGATTATCAAGTTATTACTTCAATCCATCCACCCTTACAACCAATAAAAATTCAAGTTGACCAACAGGAAATAGAAGCTAGTCCTTTCAAGATAGGCAGAGAAGACGGAAATTCAAATGTTGTATTAGATGATATTAAAAAAGTTTATCAACAAAATAATTATTCAAATCAGATATTACATACTATAGCTAATCAAATAGAACATTTGTCCACAAAGATAGATTCAATTCCTAAGGAAACCCCTAGATTTCCAAATGAAATAGCTAGTCCTCATTTCAAAACAAGAAGTGTTTCTCATGAATTAGAAGAAGATTTAATTAAAAGTAAAATGCAAAATAGTTTGATAAATAGAATAACTCAAACTATTCAAGCTGATAAAGCTAGTACTTCAGATAATAGAATTAATTGTTTAGAAACAGAAAGAAAAATGACAGAATCAGAATTAGATGATAATTCAAGTGAAGATTCAGATAATTCAGAGATACAAAAGATTAATAATGTAGAACAAGAATTTAAAGATAATTCAGAAGTAGAAATTAATAGAATAAAAAGATAGAAAAATTATAGAAATTGGAATTCAATGAATACAAGAAATTATTATCCTAGACCTACTCCCCCAGATATTCAATACGAAGAAAGAAAACAATTTAAAACAAGTTCATATGATGGAAATTCTGTCTATGAATGGAACATAGATGGAAAATCAGAGTATGAAATATTAAATACATTGCAAGAAATGGGAATGGCTAAGACAAATTTACAAAACATTAGGATTAACAGAAGTTAATACTGCAACAGCATTAATTGTAGGATTTTCAGGACAATTAAAAAATTGGTGGGATAATTTGTTAACTTTAGAAGAAAAACAACAAATATTAAATCATTCAACAGAAGTAGAAGTAGAGAAAACAAATGCAGATGGAACTAAAACATTTGTTACAGAAAAACAATCAGATGCAGTAGATCAATTGATAGTTACAATTTCAGTTCATTTCATAGGTAACCCAAAAGAAACTTTAGCTAGTTCAAAGATTATGTTAAGTAATTTAAGATATCCAACTTTGTCAGATTTTAGATGGTATAAAGACGTATTTCTCATTCAAGTATTAAAAAGAAATGATGCTAATTCTCCTTTTTGGAAAGAAAAATTCATTACAGGATTACCAACTTTATTTTCGCAGAGAATAATATCTAAATTACAAAAAGAGGTAGGAAATGATTACATAGATTTCAATAGAATATCTTTTGGTCAGTTATTTGCTTTTATTAAAAAAGAAGGATTAGAATTATGTACAGAATTAAAGATTCAAAATAAATATGGTAGAGAAAAACAAGAAGTAGGAAACTTTTGTGAAGTTTTTGGTATTAAAGGAATTAAAGCCCCTTCAACTCAAACTAGAAAGTAAGAAAAATATAAAAGACATTCAAAAATCAAGAAACATAAGAATTATGATAATAGTCAATATTACAAAAGATATAAAAAGAAGAAATATAAAGGAAATAAAAATAAAGATATTAATGAAAATAATTCAATAACTTGCTGGAAATGTGGTCGCTTCGGTCACAAGGCAAATCAATGTAAAATGAAGAAAAAGATAAATGAAATATTTCAAGAAGAAGATTTCAAAAAGAAAATGATAGCTTTATTAATAGAAGAAACAAATATAGATGAAGATAATATTCAAGATGACATAGATTCAGATTCAAGTCTAGAAAGCATAGAAAAATGTAAGTGTATTAATGTAATTTCAAAAAGTAATAAAGAAACATTATTTGAAATGATAGAAAAAATAGATGATAAAGAATGTAGAAAAGAATATTTGAAAAAATTAAGAGATTTAATATTAGAAGAAGAAAACCCTAAAAAGTTTGAAGAACCATTTAGTATTTCAAAATTATTAGATAAATATCCAAATGAAGGATTATTAGGAATTAGAAAGCCAGACGAAGTCAAAAAAGATATTAAAACATTAAAAGAACAAGTTAGAAAATTACAAAAGGATTTAATAGAATTAAAAACAAAAGATTTAGAATTAGATACAAAGATAAGTCTAATTAAAAATGGGATATCCTTAGACTTAGATAGTAATTCAAAAGGAAAAGAAGTTGCAATTGATATTCAAGATTTAAGTTCTATTCAAATAAACAATGAACAAGTTTCAGATAAAATGTATATTCAAATGATAAATAAAATAGAGTATCAAAAATGGTATTGTTTTGTTACCATAGGAATAAATGATTTCAAACTCACAGTACACGCTATGATAGATAGTGGTGCTGATGCAAACTGTATTAAAACAGGAATAATTCCTACAAAATATTGTCAAAATACTAATGAAAGTTTATTAGCAGCAAATTCAAGTAGATTACATGTCAAGCATAAAGTCATATTAAATATATGCAATGATGAATATTAAAAATTTATGTTATGTAGTAGACGATATAACTCAAGATTTAATTTTAGGTTTACCATTTTTACATCAGATTAACCCTATCAAAGTAGATACTGAAGGTATTCATACAAAAATCATGGGTAGGAAGATTTCATTCAATTTTATTTCTCCAAAAAGACAGAAAGAAATATATTTAATTCAAAAGTGTTCAATATTTAAACAAATAAATAATATTAGTCATAATAAGAGTCAAATAGGATTTTTAGAAGAAGAACATTCATCTGGTAGACTAGACTCTAAGTTTAAATTGATGAACAATAATTGTGAATAGTAATGACGTGAATAGTAAAAATGAACAGTAATCATGAATAGTAATTATGAATAGTAACTGCGTGAATAGTAATAATGAATAGTAATCAAAGTGAATAGTGAAAAATATTGAAAATGGTACTCAAAACGATCAGCAAATCGAGATGAATAAAACACTTACTTTATTGAATTCTGAAATTGAAATTTGAATACAGAAAAGATCCTTGAAGTAAACTAGGAAAAGATGAATAGTAACAAAAGTTTGTATTCTGAAATTGAAATTGGACGTTGGAATTCTAAGGGAATTGGAAATGGTTTACAAAGGCTTGAAAGACTTGAAGTATTCTGGGATTTGCTGTCTAATTTGCTGTCTGTAATTTGCCGATGGACTGTTGCTGATGATTTTTCTGAATGGAATGGAGTCCTTTTATAGTTGAGATTCTTGAGTCCGTCCAATTCTAGCTGTGGAAATTTCGTGAATAGTAAAAATGAACAGTAATCATGAATAGTAACTGCGTGAATAGTAATCATGAATAGTAATCAAAGTGAATAGTGAAAAATATTGAAAATGGTACTCAAAACGATCAGCAAATCGAGATGAATAAAACACTTACTTTATTGAACTCTGAAATTGAAATCTGAATACAGAAAGTATCCTTGAAATAAAAGTGGAAAAGTGAATAGTACAAGTTTGAACTTTGGGAATTTGGTTACAGAAGTTTGGACGTTGGAATTCTAAGGGAATTGGAAATGGTTTACAAAGGCTTGAAAGACTTGAAGTATTCTGGGATTTGCTGTCTAATTTGCTGTCTGTAATTTGCCGATGGACTGTTGCTGATGATTTTTCTGAAGGGAATGGAGTCCTTTTATAGTTGAGATTCTTGAGTCCGTCCAATTCTAGCTGTGGAAATTTGATAAAGGCTAGTCTCTAGCCTTTTTGACTTTTTCCTTTAGGCTTGAAGACTTTTTTGGTCTGGATTGAATTTGGCTTGCAGATTCTCGTAGCTTCTAATTTGGCTTTTTGTTTGTCTTGAATGTCTTGAATTTGATTTCTCCAATTTTGACTGAGTCTTGCATTATTTGTCCGTGCAGGTTGCAGGCTTTGTTTTTGTCTTGGAACCTTCTTATCTGGATTGGCTTGAAAGTCTTGAATCCTCAAGACTTTAAATATTTTAATTAGACCTTTACAGACATGCTAATTTTATCCATTATTTTATGCATTGCACAATATCATGATTTATCCTATCAACCATTTCTATTCCATATTTTTGCAAAAGATATTTCAAAACAGATTCTTGCAAGATGGCAAGCTATCCTATCTATATTCAATTTTATTGAATATCTAAAAGGTGAGGAGAGTTGTTTGCCTAATTTTAAACTTGTGAATTTTAGTAGGAATTTCAAAATGAGTTCAATCAAGAAAGAAGGTGATTCCAAAAAACTTCCACTTATTCATTTAACTTCATCAAACAGATTTCAATCCCTTTCTGATTACCCTCCATTAAATTTTGCTCAAGCTTTAGAGGCCCCTTATCAAAAGAATGCTATTCAAAGGAACACTCCACCAAGTCAAACTCAATCTCCACAAGCTACTTCAAGCTCAAATCTTACTTATTTTACTAAAGGAGTTATTGAGCCCCTTTACCTTACTCGTTTTATTCAAAACCCAGACTTCCAAACTTTTCTTTTGATGAATGGGGAAGTCATTCTCTGCTTAAATCATTTACAACAGATACTCAATTTAGAGGATACACGTACCAAGATTAAAAGATAATAGTATCAAAAGGAAAATTATTGAAGTAGAAGATAAATTCAAAAAGGAAATTTGTGCAGATCTACCTAATGCTTTTTGGGATAGAAAGAAACATGAGGTAGAATTACCATATGAAGAAGGATTCTTAGAAAAAGATATTAAAACAAAAGCTAGGCCAATTCAAATGAATCAAGAATTATTAGAAACCTACAAGCAAGAAATTAAGACATTATTAGATAAAAAGTTAATAAGACATTCAAAGTCTCCTTGGTCTTGTCCAGCTTTCTATGTTATGAATCAAGCTGAAAAGGAAAGAGGAGTACCTAGATTAGTTATTAATTACAAGCCATTGAATAAAGTATTAAAATGGATTAGATACCCTATTCCAAATAAAAGAGATTTATTAAACCGATTATTCAATGCTAGAGTATTTTCAAAATTTGATATGAAGTCAAGATACTAGCAAATTCAAATAGCAGAAAAAGATAGGTATAAGACTGCATTCACAGTTCCTTTTGGACACTATGAATGGAATGTTATGCCTTTCGGATTAAAAAATGCTCCTTCAGAATTTCAAAATATTATGAATGATATATTCAATCCTTATTCAACTTTTATGATTGTCTATATTGATGATGTATTAGTGTTTTCAGAAAATATAGATAAGCACTTTAAACACTTAGAAACATTTTTCAAAGTAGTCAAAAGAAATGGTTTAGTAGTCTCAGCTACTAAAATGAAATTATTTCAAACCAATGTTAGGTTTTTAGGTCATAATATTCATTTAGGAACAATCATTCCAATTAATAGAAGTCTAGAATTTACAGAAAAATTTCCATCTGCATTTGTTTTCTCTACTTCTACTTCTGTTGAATGATTTAATATTTGTTGTTTTTCTTCTAAAGTTAACAAATTATCCCACCAATTTTTTAATTGTCCTGAAAATCCTACAATTAATCTTGTGCGATATTAACTTCTGTTAATCCTAATGTTTTGTAGGCTGTCTTAGCCATTCCCATTTCTTGCAGTGTATTTAATATTTCATATTCTGATTTTCCATCTATGTTCCATTCATAGACAGAATTTCCATCATATGAACTTGTTTTAAATTGTTTTCTTTCTTCATATTGAATATCTGGGGGAGTAGGTCTAGGATAATAATTTCTTGTATTCATTGAATTCCAATTTCTATAATTTTTCTGTCTTTTTATTCTATTTATTTCTACTTCTGAATTTTCTCTAAATTCTTGTTCTACATTATTAATCTTTTGTATTTCTGAATTATCTGAATCTTCACTTGAATTTGAATTATCATCTAATTCTGATTCTGTCATTTTTCTTTCTGTTTCTAAACAATTAATTCTATTTTCTGAAGTACTAGCTTTATCTGCTTGAATACTTTAAGTTATTCTATTTATCAGACTATTTTGCATTTTATTTTTAATTAAATCTTCTTCTAATTCATGAGAAACACTTCTAGTTTTGAAATGAGGACTAGCTATTTCATTTGGAAATCTAGGGGTTTCCTTAGGAATTGAATCTATCTTAGTAGACAAATGTTCTACTTGATTAGCTATTGTATGCAGTATCTGATTTGAATAATTATTTTGTTGGTAAACTTTTTTAATATCGTCTAATACAACATTTGAATTTCCGTCTTCTCTACCTATCTTAAAAGGACTAGCTTCTATTTCCTGTTGGTCAACTTGAATTTTTATTGGTTGTAAGGGTGGATGGATTGAGGTAATAACTTGATAATCATTAATCTTCCATTTTCTATACAAATTACTTTGAACATTAATATAACTTTCTTTGAAAACATTGGAAATACCTTCATTTTTTGAAAACCAGTATTCTAACCATGAAAGTAAAGGAATATTACATTTCATCTTTTTCATATATGAAATCCATTCTTCTTTTAATTTCTCTTGAATAACTTCATTTAATGCTATAAACCAAAATTTCTTTTTACTATTTTCATTTTCAAAAACTTTATTTAAATATTTAAAATCTATTCGAAATTTTTTCTTTTCAAAAGTAATAACATTAATTCCCATTTGAGACCTTGTAGGAGACATAGGGGGTGAATTGACTATTTCTGGAATAGGAGATTTGAAAACATATTTTGAAGGGTTTTCTGACACTATTGATGGTGATGGTTCAGAAAATGATCTTCTAGGTAAATTGAAATTATTTGAAGAACTTGTTCCTTCTCTGAATGAATTAAATCTTAATAAAATTGTTCCGTCTTCTTTTTCTATAATATTATTAATTTCTCTTCTAATTATGTTTCTAGAAGGTTGAGCATTTTGAATTTCAAATTGTTCAGGAATTGTAATTTCGTTCCACTTTAATCTTTTAGGAATAAAAACTGTTGGATTATCAGCTTCTACATGTAATAAAACTGTTTCTTCTTTTGAACTTGGTAACATATTGAATCTAGTATTTATTTGAGAATTCATTAATCTAAAATAAACTCTGTAAATAATTGCAAAATTTTTACAAAATTGTTCAAATTCATCTCCTTGTAAATGAATATCTAATACCAATGAATCTAGTATTAATGGATCTGTTAAATCTACAGAAAAGTTTGGACAACAATTGAAATATATTGGACCATTACAAACATTAGTTTGAATCATACTTAATAAAGAAGTTTTGTATCTTTTTAATCTTTTGTCTCTTAATGCTAAATAAATTGGAGCATTTACACCTATGTGTACTAAAGGTTTAATTGCTACTTGAATCATACCATAATGAATATATCTATAACCTTTGTCTATATATTTTTTAATTGAAACTTTATTTAATAAAGGAATTGTTTGAAATTCTTCTTGTAAAGAAATTGTTTCTTCATGAGTTTTAATTGAAAAAGCAGTTTTGAAATCTAAAGAACCTATCTTATAAATGGATTCTATACTTTGTTCTGGAATAGACCAACTTGAGTAATCTAAAGGCATATGCACCTCCTGACTGCACACGACGCCGAGTTACTGCTTTCTATCTTGAGTATTCAAAACATTTTTCTAAATCTCACGCCATGTTTAATATAACATAATCTAATCGTTTACTCTTGACTTGGACTAAGATCGGGAACACGGGAGCACCCGCTCGAACACCTCACACTCGGGCTTACCAACGGTCTTACTAGGCTCACCAAACCGCTTGCCAAACCTACCTTAATCTTAATCAAAGGTAAAGTCTTAAATTAAGGTTATGCTAAACACTTAAGTTTAATTTAAACTAATGCTTATGAACACCTAAAATAGTGAACAGATGGCTCTGATACCATTTGGGGGCAGGACCGGTGTCATGTACTGATTAAGTTACAGTGATTTTAATTTTTGAAAATTGATGAACAGTAATTGTGAATAGTAATGACGTGAATAGTAAAAATGAACAGTAATTGTGAATAGTAATTATGAATAGTAACTGCGTGAATAGTAATCATGAATAGTAATCAAAGTGAATAGTGAAAAATATTGAAAATGGCACTCAAAACGATCAACAAATCGAGATGAATAAAACACTTACTTTATTGAATTCTGAAATTGAAATCTGAATACAGAAAAGATCCTTGAAGTAACTAGGAAAAGATAAATAGTAACAAAAGTTTGTATTCTGAAATTGAAATTGGACGTTGGAATTCTAAGGGAATTGGAAATGGTTTACAAAGGCTTGAAAGACTTGAAGTATTCTGGGATTTGCTGTCTAATTTGCTGTCTGTAATTTGCCGATGGAATGTTCTGAATGGAATGGAGTCCTTTTATAGTTGAGATTCTTGAGTCCGTCCAATTCTAGCTGTGGAAATTTGATAAAGGCTAGTCTTTAGCCTTTTTGACTTTTGCTTGTAGGCTTGAAGACTTTTGTGGTTTTTTGCAGATGACTTTGTCTTGAATGCATCCCGTAGCTTCCAATTTCTTCACTTGATTTTGACTAGAGTAGGAATTTTGACTTCTCTTTGCCTTATCCAGACTTGGCTTTGTCCCTTGTCTTTGAATCCTTAATAGATTTCAATAGAATATCTTTTGGTCAGTTATTTGCTTTTATTAAAAAAGAAGGATTAGAATTATGTACAGAATTAAAGATTCAAAATAAATATGGTAGAGAAAAACAAGAAGTAGGAAACTTTTGTGAAGTTTTTGGTATTAAAGGAATTAAAGCCCCTTCAACTCAAAATAGAAAGTTAGAAAAATATAAAAGACATTCAAAATTCAAGAAACATAAGAATTATGATAATAGTCAATATTATAAAAAATATAAAAAGAAGAAATACAAAGGATATAAAAATAAAGATATTAATAAGAATAATTCAATAACTTGCTGGAAATGTGGTCGTTTCGGTCACAAGGCAAATCAATGTAAAATGAAGAAAAAGATAAATGAAATATTTCAAGAAGAAGATTTCAAAAAGAAAATGATAGCTTTATTAATAGAAGAAACAGATATAGACGAAGATAATATTCAAGATGACATAGATTCAGATTCAAGTTTAGAAAGCATAGAAAAATGTAAGTGCATTAATGTGATTTCAAAAAGTAATAAAGAAACATTATTTGAGATGATAGAAAAAATAGATGATAAAGAATTTAGAAAAGAATATTTGACAAAATTAAGAGATTTAATATTAGAAGAAGAAAAACCTAAAAAGTTTGAAGAGCCATTTAGCATTTCAAAATTATTAGAAAAATATCCAAATGAAGGATTATTAGGAATTAGAAAGCCAGATGAAGTCAAAGAAGATATTAAAACATTAAAAGAACAAGTTAGAAAATTACAAAAGGATTTAATAGAATTAAAAACAAAAGATTTAGAATTAGATACAAAAATAAGTCTAATAAAGAATGGAATTACTCCAGAAGATTCTTCAAAAGGAAAAGAAACTGATATTCAAGACTTAAGTTCTATTCAAATAAATAATGAACAAGTTTCAGATAAAATGTATATTCAAATGATAAACAAAATAGAGTATCAAAAATGGTATTGTTTTGTTACCATAGGTATAAATGATTTCAAACTCACAGTACACGCTATGATAGATAGTGGTGCTGATGCAAACTGTATTAAAACAGGAATAATCCCTACAAAGTATTGTCAAAAGACTAATGAGAGTTTATTAGCAGCAAATTCAAGTAGATTACATGTCAATCATAGAGTCATATTAAATGTATGCAATGATGAGTATTGTATTAAAAATTTATGTTATGTAGTAGACGATATAACTCAAAATTTAATTTTAGGATTACCATTTTTACATCAAATTAACCCTATCAAAGTAGATACTGAAGGTATTCATACAAAAATCATGGGTAGGAAGATTTCATTCAATTTTATTTCTCCTAAAAGACAGAAAGAAATAGATTTAATTCAAAAATGTTCAATATTTAAGCAAATAAATAATATTAGTCATATCAAGAGTCAAATAGAGTTTTTACAAGAAGAACATTCATATGCTAGAATAGAAGATCAATTAAAAGATAAAAGTATCAAAAGAAAAATTATTGAAGTAGAAGATAAATTCAAAAAGGAAATTTGTGCAGATCTACCTAATGCTTTTTGGGATAGAAAGAAACATGAGGTAGAATTACCATATGAAGAAGGATTCCTAGAAAAAGATATTAAGACAAAAGCTAGGCCTATTCAAATGAATCAAGAATTATTAGAAACCTGTAAGCAAGAAATTAAGACATTATTAGATAAAAAGTTAATAAGACATTCAAAGTCTCCTTGGTCTTGTCCAGCTTTCTATGTTATGAATCAAGCTGAAAAGGAAAGAGGAGTACCTAGATTAGTTATTAATTACAAGCCATTGAATAAAGTATTAAAATGGATTAGATACCCTATTCCAAATAAAAGAGATTTATTAAACCGATTATTCAATGCTAAAGTATTTTCAAAATTTGATATGAAGTCAGGATACTGGCAAATTCAAATAGCAGAAAAAGACAGGTATAAGACTGCATTCACAGTTCCTTTTGGACACTATGAATGGAATGTTATGCCTTTCGGATTAAAAAATGCTCCTTCAGAATTTCAAAATATTATGAATGATATATTCAATCCTTATTCAACTTTTATGATTGTCTATATTGACGATGTATTAGTGTTTTCAGAAAATATAGATAAGCACTTTAAACACTTAGAAACATTTTTCAAAGTAGTAAAAAGAAATGGCTTAGTAGTTTCAGCTACTAAAATGAAGTTATTTCAAACCAATGTTAGGTTTTTAGGTCATAATATTCATTTAGGAACAATTATTCCAATTAATAGAAGTCTAGAATTTACAGAAAAATTTCCAGATGAGATTAAAGATAAAAATCAATTGCAAAGATTTTTAGGATGTTTAAATTACATTTCTGATTTCTTTCCAAAACTTAGACAGAAATGTAATCCTCTATTTCAAAGACTCAAGAAAACCCCTCCGGCGTGGACAGAAGTCCATACTAAGGTAGTCCAAGACATTAAAAGACAAATAAAAAGTCTTCCGTGTCTAGTTATTCCAAATCCAAAAGCAATCAAGATGATTGTAGAGACTGATGCTTCAGATGCAGGATATGGAGGCATTCTCAAGCAAAAGTTAGACATAGACTCCCTAGAACAATTAGTGAGATTCCATAGTGGTGTCTGGAGTGGAGCCAGAAAAAATTATTCAACTATTAAAAAAGAAATTTTATCCATTGTCTTATGTATTTCAAAATTTCAAGATGATTTATATTATCAAAAATTTCTATTACGTATTGATTGCAAATCTACAAAAGATGTCTTAACAAAAGATGTTCAAAATATAGTTTCAAAACAGATTTTTGCACGATGGCAGGCTATCCTATCTGTATTCGATTTTGATATTGAATACATCAAAGGTGAGGAGAATTGTTTGCCTGATTTCTTAACACGTGAATTTCTAACAGGGATTTCAAAATAAATTCAATGCAATATTGCAAACCCCATTCCTTACCCTACTCAAAATACCCTTGACCTACAAGATTCAAAGTATCATCCATCCATTCCTCGTCACAAGTGACAGACAACTCAAGCTCAAAAAATATCTATAAATAGCAGCCATTCATCGAAAGAATCATCTTCAGAACCATTTGGCGAACCACCAACTCAAAGATTCTTTGCTTTATAAACTCACGATTTTCTGTTTTGCAAGTATTATGAATCAAAGGTTGTTTGAGGACATTTCAGAATATCTTATTTCAAAAACAAAACTTCCTCCTGCTCCTAGAATTTTCTTTCATGGTCCAGGCAATGTAACTAAAGTCGTTCATCAAAGAGAAATTTCAACAGTTCGGAATTCAAGAATCAAGAAGGAATTATTCCCTACTCCACCAGTAATTCAACTCATTATTGATGATGATTACCAAGAAGTCTTAGATTGGAAGATTCAACAAGAAAAACTCATAGATTCAATCAACAATCCAGAGCTTTCTCTGCCGCAACAACAAGAAGCATGTGCTTGAACAATACTTGAACATTTTCTTCACGTGCCCATGTATAGACATGAGACCTACTCAATCACCAATTCCAGATCAAGAAGCCTCAAGTTCTGCTACTCCAGAGGATTCAAATTCTCCAAGAGCTCAAGAAGCATTTCAAAAAAAAAAAACAAGACAAAGGACCGAAGAATGGGTTCCTCCTTATTGTTCTCGGTTGTCTTCTTTATATAGAGCCAAAGGTTGGTTGTTTCTTTCTAAATCTTGCAAACCCGATTCCTTCTTTGCTTTGCTCTTTGTCTTCAACTTTAACTTGGTCTCTTTTATTTCCAAATTCCAACCATATGTTGTTTCCAAATTAGTTTGCAGCTTAAGTCTTTCTTTCTTGCCCGAAGTGTAGCAGACTTTTGTTTCTTATTTGCGCTAAGCTTTCCTTTCTGCGGTTGTCTTCTACTTCCACTTTGCTGCAGCTTAATGTTAAGAAAGTCTCCTTTTTGTTTTCCGTTGTGCAGCTTGTGTCTTTTTTCCCAAATTCAGTTGCCAACTTCTTTGTTTCCACATTCAGCTTTTGGTCTTGTTTTCTTCGGCCTTTGTTTCCCAATTCATTTGCTTGCTTCCCTTTTGTCTTTGGCGTTCTCTTCAAAGCTTTCCTGTCTTCTTGTTGTTTTCAGTGTCTAGCTCCTTCTTTCCCTTGGCTGATTTTGTTTCCTACTTCAGCTCGGGTTTTTCTTCCAAATTGTAGCGAAGGAGATTCTTTAATTTCTGGTTTTAAGCTGCAGCACAGCCGCAGCTAGTTCCTTCTTGTTCAAGAAGTCTTCTTTCATGCAGCTTTCGGTTGTTTGTTGTAGCTGAAGGAGATTTTTCTTCTTCAACTCGGTTTGTAGGAGTTTCGCAGCAGGAGTCTTCAATTGTGCAGCCAGCCGCCAGAATTGAATGTCAAAGTGCAAAGATGGAATGCATGCAAATTGCTTTTCTTTTGTTTTGACCCACATTTGTTTTGTCCTTTCTTGCTTCTTTGTTTGTTTGTGGCTTTAGAATTCTTCGGCTCAAAAATTCCTTGCTTCAGCAATGGTCCGAAGACCATAGAAAGAAAGGTCCTTCAATAAAGAATATAGTGAAATCAAAACAGAGAAGCCCATCCAGCAAACATTTTAAGCATCAATACTACCGCACAAAGAAACCTTGAAGCTTTTGCCAAGAAAATTATATTTTGCTTTATTTGTCAAATTTTTCCTACAAAGCTCCAATCTGGCCATCAATAATAAAAACACCTAATATTCATATAAATAAGCATTTTAATGACTTAAACACAAGGAAATTGACCTAATAAATATGCAATTATACCTCTTATCATATATCTGTTTCTTCTATTAATAAAGCTATCATTTTCTTTTTGAAATCTTCTTCTTGAAATATTTCATTTATCTTTTTCTTCATTTTACATTGATTTGCCTTGTGATCGAAGCGACCACATTTCCAGCAAGTTATTGAATTATTTTCATTAATATCTTTATTTTTATTTCCTTTATATTTCTTCTTTCTATATCTTTTGTAATATTGACTATTATCATAATTCTTATGTTTCTTGATTTTTGAATGTCTTTTATATTTTTCTAACTTTCTAGTTTGAGTTGAAGGGGCTTTAATTCCTTTAATATCAAAAACTTCACAAAATATCATTATTTTATTTGAATAATATAAGAGACACATAATTTGTTGGAAATATGTAAAAAAAGTATTTTAGTGAAAATTCACAAGAGCATTTGTCAAAGAAGCACGGTCTATTGCTTATCATTTGAATCATCCTAAGTTTTTACGAAGTTAATGATGTTATCCAAATAGTTTATATAATTAGGTGAATCTAGATGACTACTGGTATGAAAATATAGCAATAAAGATTAACTTGAAATTTAAAATAACCAAGTGGAACCTAAATCGTTAACAGATGAATAAAGAAGAAAAAACACATCGAGGCACATTAGAAACTTTCCTTAAAACAGATTCGTCCCCTCCGATGTGTGCTTGAGGATTTAACGGATGTTTGTCTCCCAAGATATAACAACGAATAGTGGCTTACTAGACAAGGTAGACCATAACAACGAACTTAAATTTGTGTCTTTCTTTTATCACTGAAAACTCGAACTACATGAATTTTAAAAGCTAGAGGAGAGAAAACGTTGAGAGATTTTGTGGGTTGTGTTGAAAAATTGTTCTTCTTTCCTCAAGAGAAGTCATTTATTTATATAAGAGATTTTCATATTCACTGAGCATACCATGCATCATGACATTATGTTTGGAAAATGAAAAGCCATCATTATGCTTGTAAAATGAAAAGCCTTCATTCATGAACAATCAAATCCTGAAATGAAAGGTTCATAACATACCATGCATCATGCATCATTTGGAAAATGAAAAGCCTTCATTCATGAACCATCAAATCATAAATGAAAGGTTAATAATCAAGATCATAGTTTCTCGTGTTAACCTTACATAACAACAAAATTTTCATTCAAGAGAGTCGTTTCCATTTTCTAACAATTTTCCAACAATCCCCCACATGAATGAAAATTGAAATAAAACAAAGACTCGACATGGTGATAGAGTTTTACAGTTAATACTTGCGTAGGATAGGTAGATTTGTGTTCTTGAACCTTTCATTGTAAAAGTACATTTACTTTACTGGCTGATCAGTCGACGCAATGTCCTTGAACTGTTCTGCCATTTGTGTAAATGATGACATACTTCACACAGGCATTCCATATTTTCAATTCTCATGGTTATGTCTATTTGGCCATGACATCGTCTTGGTTTTGTGAGATTTTCAAAAGAATTGAACATTCACAATTCTCCTTTGAAACGGCCCTTCTTTCTTTTCACATATGTGATTTCATGCTTAAGAATAACCCACATTATTCCGCTTGGATCCAACATTCGTCCAATGCATATGAATCATTAGAAGTATAAGCTTAGCCTATTCCTTATGGGTATCACTGTTCCTATCATAGGAATGGTTAGAAGGATAACCTTCACAGTGATCTCATTTGGTCTTAATAGTTTAGTTGTCCTATTGAACCTAGATCTTGGGATCTCCAATCAACTAGGTTAGGTTTCCACTGTAATCAACTTATTCATTCATGGCCTTAAGTCCCATTCTCCTCGATGATTGTTCAACTTGATCTTTATTCAACCATGTGGTCAGTGGATCCACAATATTTTCTTTTAACTGTACATAATCAATTGTCATGACTCCAATTGAGATAAGTTGTTTAATAGTATTATGTCAACAACGTATATGTCTTGGCTTATCATTGTACATCACATTCTGTGCCCTCCCAACAGCTGCTTAGCTATCATAATGTATACATATAGTAGGCACAGGTTTTGGCCATTCTAGAATATTTTCTAAGAAGTTTCGTTGCCATTTGGCCTCTTCGTCACATTTATCCAAGGCTACATACTCAGATTCCATTGTGAATCTTGTTATTACTGTCTGTTTGGAGAATTTCCATGAAACTGCTGTACCTTCTAAGGTAAATACATACCTGCTGGTAGCTTTAGAATCTTGTATGTCAAATATCCAGCTTGTATCCAAATGTCCTTCTAAAATAGCAGGTTCACTCGTGTAGTGCAATCCATATTCACAAGTATTCTTAAGTACCTAAGTACTCAGACAACCGCTTTCCAATGATTAGTTCCTGGGGCGAATATGCTCAGGCTACTCATAGCAGAGACAATATTAGGTCTTGTACAACTCATTAAGTACTTTAAATTGCCTATAATTCTAGCATATTCTACTTGAGATACATTATCTCCTTGATTCTTGGACAAATGTTGATTCAAATCAATTGGAATTCGGAACACACCAGAATCGTTCTTATTGAATTTTTCAAGTATTTTGTCCACATAGTGTGACTGACTCAATATGAGACCATCAACTGATTGATTAATCTTAATTTCTAAAATCACATTAGCCGGTCCCATATCTTTCATGTCAAATCTAGAATTTAACATATTTTTGGTATATTTAATCATTTGTTCATTGCTACCAACAATTAACATGTCATCGACATACAGACAAAGAATGACATATCCAATATTTATATTCTTAACATAGACACACTTGTCACACTCATTGATTTTAAAACCATTTGACATCATGACATTGTCAAATTTTTCATGCCATTGTTTTGACACTTGTTTAAGTCCATACAAGGACTTCACCAACTTACATACTTTCTTTTCCTATCCAGGAGTAATACAACCCTCGGGTTGTTCCATGTATATTTCTTCCTCAAGATCTCCATTAAGAACAATAGTTTTCCCGTCCATTTGATGGACTTCTAGATTTCGCAATGCGGCAATTGCCAATATCATCCTTACAGAAATTATTCTTATCACAGAAGAATAAGTATCAAAGTAATCATGACCTCATCATTGCTTGTAACCTTTAATTACAAGTCTAGCCTTATACTTATCAATTGTTCCATCTGTCTTCATCTTTCGTTTGAAGATCCACTTAGAGCTTAGTGGTAAACTTCCTGAAGGAAGGTTCACTAACTTCTAAGAATGATTTTGCATAATGAAATCGATTTCACTCTTTATGGCTTCTTTTCATAAAGGTTCCTCATTTGAGGTCACAATTTCTTTATATGTTTAAGGTTCAGCCTCTAGTAATTAAGTCAGAAAATCTAGTCCAAATGATTTTCCTGTCCTTGCCATTTTGCTTCTCCTAGGCTTTTCCTTTACCTCTTCTGGTTCATAATAAAGATCTCGAACTTGATCATTATTTCCAACAATCTCAATTATTCGTTTAGATGACTTTGTACCATCTCCCTTGGAGTTACATGGAAATACATGTTCAAAAAATGAAGCATTCATTTATTCTATTATCATATTCTTATGAATCTCAAGGTTTTTAGACTCATACACAAGAAATCGATAAGCACTACTATTTTGAGCATAACCAATGAAGATGCAATCAACTATTTTAGGACCTATTTTCATCCTCTTTGGTGTTGGAGCCAATACCTTGGCAAGACACTCCCACACTCTCAAGTATTTGTGGAACTTATTTCCTTTCCACAATTCATAAGGTGTTTTATCCTCTTTCTTCCGAGGAATCTTATTCAAAATATAGTTAACTATTAATATGGCTTCTCCCCACATGTTCTGTGGTAATCCAAAACTTATCAACATTGCATTCATCATTTATTTCAATATACGATTCTTGCATTCTACCACTCCATTCGATGGAGGAGTGTAGGGAGGTGTAACCTCATGAATAATATCATGTTGTGCAAAAAATTCACTAAAGGTTTTGCATATTCATCACCACGGTCACTTCTTATCATCTTACTCTAATTATTAAGTTGGTTTTCAAATTTTTGTTTGTATGTAGCAAACTTCTGTATAGCCTCATCTTTGCTCTTAAGCAAATATACATAGTAATATTTTATGCTATTATCAATAAAGGTGATAAAATATTTGTTACCTTCTCATGTTTGAACAAATTTCAAATCACAAATATCACTATGAATTAAATCAAGTGATTCTATATTCCTTTTAATTGTCTAGAACGATGATCTTGTTAGTTTTGCCTATATACATGTTTCACATTTATGTTTGGAATCAATGTTAAATGTGGGTATGTAGTCCAAGTTAATTAACCTATGCAGTGTATCAAAATTAACATGACTTAGTCTACCATGCCACAAGTTAGAAAACTCAAACATATAAGCGGAAGACTTTTCTTTTCCATTGATGTATTTTGACTTTATGGCCATTACATTCATTTTAAACATCCCATCTTTAACATACCCTTTCCCAACATAGATATCTTGTTTGGTCAAAACTAACTTTTCAAATTCTAAAGCCATTTTGTTGACTTAGCAGTGTCTCAGAAATCAGATTTTTCAGGATGTTAGGCACATAAAAGACATTGCAAAGTATCACTTCCTTGTCGATGTCATTTTAAGGAATACAGTTCATTGACCCTTGATCTTAGAAATTGCAGAGTTACCCATGTACAGCTTCTCTTCATTATCCACATGTGTGAAATCGGAGAATGCAGATCTATTACAATAGATATGGTGTGTGGCTCCAATATCTAGCAACACTTCTTTGGATTGGAGTCTACCATGTTGACCTCAAATACCATTGTAAAAGACCCATTTCAGACAATTATTGTGTGGTGTCGTCAACCAAGTTGGCTTTTTCTTCTTGTTTCTCTTTGGAAATCTACAATCTACTGATTTGTGGCCCATCTTGTCACAATTAAAATATTTTCCTTAAAACTTTGGTTTTTTCGAAATTCCACCCTTAGGTCCCATATTGGATCCTGACTTGTGTTTGTCTTTCTTGTTCTTAGAGCTTTCACTACACTCCACCACATTAGTCTTGGCAGCAACAGTGTTGGAAAAATTCATCTCTGAGCCTCTATTGTCTTCTTCTATGCGAAGTTTGACAATTAGATCTTCAACATTCATCTATTTCCTTTTATGTTTCAAATAGTTCTTGAAGTCTTTTCAAACAGGGGTACCTTCTCAATAATTGCAGTTACTTAGAAAGACTCATTCATGGTCATTCCCTCAGTATGAATCTCATGGATGATCAATTGGAATTCTTGAACTTGACTCATCACAATTTTTGAGTTCACCATTTTGAAATTCAAGAACTGACCCATTAGGAACTCTTTCGCACCAACATCCTCTTATGTGTACTTATGGTCCAAGGACTCCCACAATTCCTTGGTTGAACCCTTTGAGTTATACACATTATAAACTATGTCAGTCAAACCGTTTAGAACATAGTTCTGGCATAAGAAATTAGATTGTTTCCACGAGTCAACTGCTTTCACCACTTCTGTTGACTCATCCTCTCCAATAATAAGAGGATTCTCTTTTAAGAATTCAGCGTCGTTAAATAAAACACCATCTTTTGTTGCCAAGTTTTGGAGTTCAGTCCTCCAAACTTTTCAGGTTTCTCATGATGGTTCATAGGAACCGAAACCGCCAGCAATTGAGTCCTAGCCATGGGAGTTGAGGTCGCAGAGATGTTAACTACATTCTTGTCATTAGCCATATCACAACCTTTCAACAAAACCAATCACTGACAATTAATTTCCAATGAAATGGAATTACTATTATAAGTTTGAAATTT
The DNA here is from genome assembly GCA_020080225.1 of Gynochthodes officinalis. Lineage (NCBI taxonomy): Eukaryota > Viridiplantae > Streptophyta > Magnoliopsida > Gentianales > Rubiaceae > Gynochthodes > Gynochthodes officinalis. The sequence continues at coordinate 27,461,719 of CM034625.1, read as the reverse complement.
TCAATAAACTATGGAAGAGTATATTAGTGTAACAAATTTTATTAACATAATAGCATATACTCGCGAATCTGTTTTAAGATTGTTATCCAAATAGTTTATATCATTAGAAGAATCTAGATGATTACTGGTATGAAAATATAGCAATAAAGATTAACTTGAAATTTAAAATAACCAAATGAAACCTGAACCATTAACAAATGAATAAAGAAGAAAAAAATCGATGCGCGTTAGACGTTTTCCTTAAAACAGATTCGTCCCCTCAAATGTGTGCTTGAGGATTCATCTGTTTCCCAATATACAACGACGAACAGTGACTTATTATACAAGGTAAACCACCAAAGCAAACTTGAATTGGTGTATTTTTCTATCATTGAAAACTCAAACTATAGGGATTTTAAAAACTAGAGAAGAGAAAATGTTGAGAGATTTTGTGGGTTATGTTGAAAAATTATTCTTCTTTCTCTAAGGGAAGTCTTTTATTTATATAGGAGATTTTCATGTTGATTGAGCATACCATGCATATGACATTATGTTTGGAAAATGAAAAGCCATCATTACGTTTGAAAAGTCATCATTATATTTGTAAAATGAAAAACCTTCATTCATGAATAATTAATCCTGAAATAAAAAGGTTCATAACATACTATGCATCATTCATCATTATTTATTATATTTGGAAAATGAAAAGCCTTCATTTATAAACCATCAAATCAAAAATAAAAGGTTAACAATTAAAAACATAATTTATCATATTAACTTACATATTCTAACAACAAAATTTTCATTCAAAGAGCGGTTTCCATTTTCCAACAATTTTCCAACAAATGAAAATACTAATATTAGATTAAAAATGAGTACCCAGATTAAAATAAATAGAAAATAAAATGCAAATTAAGTCAACGTTTGTAATATTCACAATGGTACGTAAAACAGTATCCAGCAAATATTCTTTGACGTCCAGTTTACAGAAAACCCTTCCTCTCTCTCCCTAAAACCCCACTACTCCGTTTCCACCGACTCCTCATTTTCCCGCCAAATTTCCATCTCTATATTTTCGTCATTGAAACTCAGCATAAAACTACTGATCATTCATCTTCACATTACAGACACAGTCACACAGTGGGAAGGAAGGGCGACGGTAAGACATTCATGACAAAATTACGAATATGACCTCCATGGTGACTTCTAGAGATGTTCAAGAAATCGTTTCGAAGCTCTCCTCGGACAAAGCTAAAACTCGAGAAGTAAGGAAAAATTGTTTAACTGACTATTCGATGTGATTTTAAGCTGTTTTTTGTTCATCCTTTTTGTTTGATTATTTTATGCAGGAAGGGATAAAGTTGTTGAATACTTGGCTTGAAGGCGAACAATCGATTTTATTCTGTAAATATTTGTCAGAAAAATCTGCATTGCTCAAGCCTAATGAAATTCCTCACTGTAAGTATTGAGTTTGTTTAATTTTATTTTGGGTTACGTTGTGCGTATTGGTTGGATTTTGTGATAACTGTTTCGAAATTTGGTTGATTTTTGTGCAGCGGAGACATGGCCGTTTATGATTTCTCTGTTGATGCAATGTGTGAAATTGGAGATATCATTGAGTAAAAGGCGTTTACCAAAATTGAGTTTTGCGAAAACTCTCCGAATTGTAGTTCAACGTGCCGAGGATTCTAAGTTTTGTGGTCAGTATGATTTCTCTCTGTATCATTAGAACCAATGCCTGTTGGTATTTATTCTTTGATATTTTGATGAATATAATTTAGTTAAGAGATACATTTCAATTTGTCATAGATTTGGTTGTGTTACTTGAGATTTGTTGATATTTTAGGATCTTGAAATGATGTGTTAACAGAGTTAAATGCTTTCATGAAATGAATTAACATAGGTGAAAAGCAAATTGTTAGTTGTATATTGAAGTATCTTGTGAAGACAACTTGAGTTGCTGCCATGCTATGGCCTGTTTATATGTGACAAGGTTTAGCAGGAGCAGTGAGAAAATTGTTTTATTGTTGCATTTGTTCATAATTGTTGACAGGAAAGAGTTTGCTTCTTTTACCTGTGGCTAAACTGCTTTTCAATCACATTTGGGATGTCTTAAAAGAAGCCCCTAGCTTTCAATCTGAGTATGGGGTTATTCTCCGGCATCTTTTGCAACTGCAGCATTATCAGTTTCACATAAGGAAGCGTGTATATAGTAGTGAGTATTCTGTTGTCTGGCATATTTTCAGTTATATACTTATAATGACTGTTAACAATATCCTCTTACAAACCTCAAATTCTTCCATTTATGCATCAATTTTATTAGGTCTTGTACTTTGGTACCTGGAAAAGGTGGAGACAAGTTTAGATATGACAACTGGCGGCAATTTAAATCCCAAAGAGGAACTCTTTCGTTGCATTTTGACTCTTCATTGTCTTCTTGGGAATCCTCCTGGGGATTTTCCTCCTGATCTTCGAGAGGATATTGTCAAGGGCTTCATAAGAATTTTCTCTCATATAAAGTAATTCATATGGCTTTTGCCACTCTTCCCTGTTTCCTTTTGTGTGGCACACGTGATTTTTTAGTCTGCGGTTGCGTCTGGTTATTCTCTCTGTCTCTCTCTTTTGTTAATTCTTTTTTGTTCTTTTCTATTTTTTTTCTAATATGGATGTCAGGGAGGAGGGAAAAATTTCACGCAAGTTAATTGAGTGCATCAATACATATTTGTTAAAGGATGGTCTGAATTTGGATGGCCATACCCTTGAAATCCATGATGCTGTTCAACAGTTTGTGTTTCGTTGCTGGGTAACAACCCATGATCGAAGCTTAAAGGTTTGTCATATATGTAATAATGTAGATCTTTTGTTGGTCCTGCAGAATTGGTGTTTGCTTAATAGTTTTCTTTTGGATCTTTTTCAGGATGCACTTATTCTTTATGCAAGGTTGCAACTGAATTTGACCAGGGGTGCTTGTGATGGGAACACTTTACTTGAACAACTTCTGGAGGTAGTAAGCAGGGAACTAGATCAAATGACTATTTCCAGCACTAATTTTTCTTGGTTAGTGTTTCTCATCTCTTTACATTTCTCCAGAACTTCTCTTTTTGGTGTTGCAATACTTTGTGTGTTCATCTTCTGTATAGGAATGATGCAACTAGAGATGACAAATGCGGAAATTTAACAAGCTCCCAACAGCGCTTGTTGGAGCTTGCAGCTCATGTTTTTTGGCGGGTACTTTCTGCACAATTTTCATGCTTCTATTGTGGTTTTTGTTTGATATTTTGTTCATGTTTCCTTGCTTTTGCATCATCACTGAGTCATAAATTACCTCAGTATTCTTGGCATATTTATAAGAAACTTAATCCATTATAAAGCTTGTCATTGGAATGCATTATTGGTTTCTGTTTTATCACAAGTTATTCCTGATGCAACTTCTGCAATTTAATTGGATATAGTTTATTCTATGGTTCCTCATGTTTAATATCTTAACTAGAATTGCAGTGAGTTTGGAAGCTTTGCAGTAAACGGAAAGATTGCTTAATATTGCCATTGCCTTCTTTCAGGCATGCACCAGCACCTCAAAACAACCATCAGCTGAAAAACGAGCAAGAAGAGAGCATGCAGTGGTGCAGATAAAAGATAGCCTAGTGGAAGGAAAATGGTCATGGTGCGTTTGATATTATATTTTGTTGTTGGCGGAATGTTAAGTAATAAATCGTGAAACCTTTTTATTTTTTTATTTTTAAAGAAAGTCTCTCCTTTGTACTTGAATTTCATGGTCATGGTGTGTTTGATATTTTATTTTGTTGTTGGCTGAATGTTAAGTAATAAATTGCGAAGCCTTTTTATTGTTTTTTTAAGAAGTCTCTCCTTTGTACTTGAATTTCTTTTTTTGTTCCCTTCACTTTATTTTTATGCAACATCCTTGAATATGAACTCTGATATATTGTCCAAACAGAACATATAATGCTTGTAATGTGTGTATGTTTATGTGTGTGTGGTTGATTATTTTATTTTTGGCTTCAATGGTGATTTTGAATCTCCTATTAATTTAAGAAATAAATATTGTGTCTGGAACTTTGTTTTTGTGGTTGATCAAGGTGTTTTATTGCTACTTTTCAAAGAAAATCTCCTCACTGACAATAAAAATCATGGGTGCAATATTCTTGCTTATTAGGTGGTTAGCTGTTGAGTGTGAAATGTTAGCTATGCTTTACTTGGACTCAGTCTACAAGTTAGATGTGTTAGTTGCAAGTATTATTAGCTTAACTTGTCAACTGCTAATATTCACCAAGATGTTTATCTTATGTTTCCTTGCATTATTTTAAATGTAAGGAGGTAATATTAACGATTTCTATGACAGGCATGCTGCTTTTTGTTTCCTTGTTCGTAATTACTGTGACCGAATCAGAAAGGATCTTATCATCTTTTGGTTTGAAAGCATATGTTCACATTTTGACAGGTAATTGTTGTTCAGCATGTTCTAATCATATGCTTTTATGTATGTTAAGAGCCTTTGGAAAGGGCAGGTATCCTTTCTTCCTTCTGAAATACGCATGAATTTGTTGTGATTACCTTGAGATGAACCCTCAGAATTCATGTATGTATTTCATGGTATTTGCTTTCTCGAAATTTTGTTTATGCTTTACCTTTCATAGGCAGTAAATGAATAGTGAATTTTATATCATCTTATTCACTTATTACCAAACATCTTCTTTGATCCATTTATTTTGTTCACCTTGAGGCAAGAGTTTTATCACATGTAAAATCATTTATTTGGGATACTATGTTATTTAACAGAATAGTAAATGAAGCAAATGCGGAGCATGCTTATGATGGTCTCCTCTGGACCTTGAGGTAAGCAACTAGCACTTGGCACAAAGATATTTAGTCATGTTCTTTATGAATTGGATCCCACTCATGGAGATACTGCATTGTGGCCATTGTATGGCTCATTTTCAATCCTTGTCAACAAGGTTTTATGTTTCTTGCTATTTCTTTCAGTCTTAATCAAGTCTTTAATAAGAAGTACACTATGTGTTGTTTGATTTTGACATTTCTGATTTCCAGAAATTTTCAACATAAATTTTATGTGGATGTGTAGGAGTCTGCGAAGACTTTCTTTCTTGCTGCTGTCTCCTGCTACTAGGGTGGACTTTTTACAGAAGTCATCTTTTTCCATGAGTGAGGTAAGTAAACATGCACTTGGATGTTGTTCTGGGCAGTATTAAGCTTATTTTTGACATTTAATTATTTCAATTTGTTGTTTTGATGTTTTGTTAAGATAGATTTGCCATGGGTTCTTTTAAAACAAATGGATAGAACGTTTAAATTAGATAATCAAAAGATCTTTATTGACACCACAATTCTATGCATTTTATATTTACATGGACTGAGGGATTTCAAAATATGAGGAATTCGAAATAGTGATCCTTGGGACTTTACAATTCTAGTTATTTCCTGACATATGGAAATTGTATACTTATGAAACCTTAAAAATGATAGTGTAATCCATGCTAAGGTGAAAGAAAATGCTGGAAAAAGAACTTGTTCCTTTAAGCATATTTTGAGATTTGATTTTGACACTGCCAAGGATGGAGGGTCCTTTGTAGAACATTCGCAAAATTGCCACTGATAAATTTATTCCTCTACATTAACATTTTTAGCTCTTCATGGACTTCCATTTATTTCGAGGAGATAATGTTGTGATGCAGATATTGTAACTAGTTTGCTTTTCTCGTTGATCTATGAATATATTGTACGTTGTGGACATTTTGCAGTTTGACAAACCTTGGCATACCGTATGGAGCTGTATAATTCGTTGCTTGCCCATATTCAGTAATGTCATACCCATTGTAAGTTTTGTTCTTCAAATTGGCTTATGTTGCTAACCAATCGCTTGCAAATATTTGCCAAGCATTCTAAGCCAATGCCCTGTATGTCAAGTTTTATTTGGGAAAAATAAACATCTCTTACTGTTTATTTAAAAGCTATCACAAAATACTAATGTGTACACATCACTTGTGCATTCCTCGCAAAATAGAATTTTGATTTTGTTCTTTCCTTTCGAGACGGATGCATTGTTTTTAGTTATTATTGTTATTTTTGTTTTCTATATCTTTTTTGTGTTCTTGTGGCAAATTTGTTACTTTAATTTCCTTGATTGACATGATGGTACATTAACCTTTTTGGAGAATTTTCCTTGTTCTAAGTTAATCTGCGTGATGGGTGAGCGGTTGAAGAGTAAAGGAACATGGTCGTGAAATGGAAATATTTATTGGAAAAAATTGTTTCTTAGATATATTTTTAAAATGGAAGTTGTCATAAGTCTGTATATGAAATAATACTTATCAGCAACAGAATCTTTCAACTTGGTCTGGGTTGTAATGTCATTTCTATTTGTCAAATCTAGTGGATTGTTGGTTTTGGTTTTTAGATGCGCGACTGAGACGAGAGATTGCTTGGATCTTATTTCTACTTGTTACTTTTTCTTGGTCTCTGTTACTTAAACAGTTGGTATAATGCCTGGAGGGCAGCTTATAATTTGTTTAGTCATATCTGAACAATAAAGATGTTATTCGTGAATCAATAATTGAGTAACTGAGTAGGACGATCGAAATTTGAGTTTATGCCAGGACATGATGGTTTGGGCTGAAGTTGATACTGTTCATTAATGTTTTGTCATTTAGATGTGGAATGCATAATCATTTGAATGTAATAATAGTGAGTTTTTCAATGCTTTTTAGAGGATTCCATTAGTTGTCTTCAGAATAAGGTAGCTGGCTGTAGCTACCACCATCATGAACTATGCCTAAAGCCTTGCTATGGTTCTCTCTCTCTATAGAATCCTTTATGTACAGATATGCTAGATCTTGGACATTTTATTGATTACTTACTGACATGCTTTTCTGTTAAGGACTTGTTGAATTTCATGCATCAGAAATGCAGGCAGATGCAGCTTATTTGATGTGAATACCTTTTACTTTATTTGCAGGCAGATGCAGCTCTAATGCTCCTTAGTAACATAATTTTAAGTGTAAGTAGAATGCTTGCATTCATTTTACTAATTATTATTTTTTTTTTCTCTTTTGACATGCAAATACTTCATCTTATTGAGACATGATTTTCACGATTTCAATGAGTTATTTTCTGGCTATGATGTACTTGAACTCTGCCAGCAGGCACCTACTAGTTTTGCAAAATAATATCCACTTTGTTGCATAATATTTACCAGGGTTATCCAAGTAAATTCTCTGTGCCTCAAGATATATGGGATCTGCGGGTATTCAATGGTTCTCCATCAGTGTAAGTGTTTATTTTGAGTGTTCATACACATCAACTGTACACATGTTGTCCTTATACTACAATGTCTTGGGCTATTTGATTAGATTTCTGCTTTTCACATATAGGTCTTTCAAATAGATTGGAATGTCTGGTTAATGGTCCTCTTTTATGTTATTGAAAATTTAGTCTTTACCACAAGGTCATGACTCTTAGTCTATCATTTGGAAATATCAGTTGTTCTCATATTTGCTGATGGAAAGTGTTTCCTTGCTCCACTGAACATTTTGAAAACTAAACCTCTCAACTTTTGATTGGGCATTCTTGAACCTTGGGTGCAACATGTGTATGACCACGCTCTTTCCTGTTAAAATTGTGGTCTACAAGCAGAGCTCATAGAAATTTGTCTAAATTAAGCTTCGGTTCAAGTGATAACTATGGTTCAGCAGCAAATCTTAGGACCCAAGGAGTGATATTATGTTCAGAAGTTCCCATGTGAAAATTCCAATTTCATAGTTATGGAGCTCCAATTGGTTATTTTGTCACTTGGGGCTTTGATTTTTGTGTTCCATAGGTTTCTCCTTATTTGAAATAGACTATCAAAACAGAAACTTTGACAAAAGCTTCTCTTACTTGATGCTTTGATGATGGCATTCCTTAATCCTTATGATCAAATTAATATATGATCCTTTACTATTTTTGTGGTGGGTAGGATTACCTAATGCTTCGGCATTTGCCTAAGCTAATCAATCAATCCAATGACAATAATTGTGCTAATTAGGTGGTAAATAGTGGCACTCCAATTGTTTGTTGCACTTCATTTGCCGTTTTATATTTGTGTATAAGTAACAATTTCTCTGCACACACCTGAAAAAAAAACTTTGATACTCAGGTGATTTATATGCTTTTTCATTTTGTGTAATATTCTCTTCCTTCTTTTTCTTTTTTTGGCAATATATTCTTTCCTGCTTGGCTTTTCATGTCCAATTGCATCTGAAATCATTTTTTTTCCCACCTTTTGGGTGACTTTGAGGTTGGTATTCTCCCAAGTGCTTTATATAATCTTGGCTTCTGACTGCTTTCAGATCTGTGTTGTGCTTAATTTCCTGCTACTTCACCAGGAGAGTCTCTCAAGTAAGTGACTTTTTCTTCTTTTCTATGGCTTGTCCAAGATATGCTTCTGTGACATATATTTGGAAAAGTTACATGCGGCACATTGTTTTCTCTATTTTGTAGACCTTTACCTTTTCCTCTTTGCAATATTGTTTGGGTGCTAATTATAGATTTAATGCATCTTATGAATGTTTGGTGAGTAGCTCTCATGAATTGTTCTTTATGGGTCTAACTGGGTAGCTGATTCACACCAGAATATTACTTGGTGGCTGTTTTGTGGATGGTGACCAAGATATTCTACCTGAGCAATCCGTAGATTAGTTGGTGATGTAATGAAAGAAGCGTACAATAAGCTTCTATTTTACACACAATTCTTGGTGAAACTGTAGGTCTCTAATAGAAGGTTGCCTAAAAAGTACCTTTGCATTCTGTGATATGCTAACTTATTTTAGGCTGAAGAACTTCCTCTTGGTGAAACTGTAGGTCTTTGTTACAGGATTGCATAAAAAGTTATTTTTCATTCGGTGATATGCTGACTTATATAAATGTGATTTTGATCTTTAGGCTAAAGAGCTTCCTCTGATAAATGCTGTTATGTCTTGTTTGCCTAAGGGGTCTGGAGACATTTTATGAAGCAACAGACTCCTTATTCTCACAAATCTAGTTCTAATTCTTGTTTTCACCTTTCACTTATTCAAAATAAAAGATGAAGCTAATAAGAAGAAAAACTTAGAACTTATTCAGTGCTGGAGGAACACCAAGCAAATTGATTGGAGTAACGGTAAAAACTCGCATAAGAAAGAAATATACTTGCTTCATTTGTTTAAGTTGTGGGTATGATGCTAATCTAATGCACTAATGCTCATTAGATAGGATTTTAAGTAAGGCTGGGTCGCAATAAGATTTAAAATAGCCCTTTCTCTCCCCCCACCCCAACATTCTTCTAATATCTTTCAACATTTCTTTCCACTTCAACACTTTGAACCTCTGCTCTCATTCTTATTTGCATTTCTAATACTGCTTATTTACTTAGGGTGATCTCCGTGATGCTTTACATCTCAGGCAGAACCTCTTAAGAGCAGTTTTAACTCTTCTTCAGTGGAAGGTTTGTTCCAAAAATTGCTGATTTTTTTGTACCTGATACCTTTCTTCTATAGATGATGAGGCATGTGTGCTTTTTATGTCAACTAGATTCTCCTTTCTGTAGATGAATACAACACTCAAAGTTTTTTGGGCATAGTATGCAAATTTCAGCATATGGTGACATCAAAATGAACTACATGCCTATGAAATTGTGTTGAAAATAGCTACCCAAACATTGCTGTGGACTTGGTGAATTTTGCCTTTTTCGCAGGAATCTTTCATGTTAAATGAGCAGTTGGTGGTTATGGTACCATTAGCAATATATGCTCTTTGTGCTGGCTGTGCTCCTTTACCACACTCTGCTCTTGAAGCTGCGGGGAACTGGGTTAAGGTATGTTTTTATTGCATTCTTTTTTATTATTTTATTATTTTTATCTTTTTACATATTATCAGTATCTTCTATGCTTCTTAAATTTACTTCAGAGACTGAAATGCTAGTGTTGGTAGGCTGAAGAACCAGACCATGAAGCTTTTCACGAGTTTTTTGAACTTTCTGTAGAAGTCCTTGCAAAGATAAATCTTGAATCTGGACCTGAGGTGCTACAATTAGTATTTTTTTGTTCATTTTGTGCAAGCTGCTTTCTGCTGTGTTACATTTGGTGTCTGATTGTCATATGATGCCATGTTTCAGGTTCTTCAATCTGAATGCTACCAGAATATGGGTCTTCCGAGCAAGTTAAGAGATTTTCTGTGTCATGAAGTGGAGAGTCATATTCTTGAAGCTTTAAAGGAGAAGGAGTTGGAAAAGATGCCTCTTTCATATATCTTCTTCACCTGTGCTCTATTATCTAATTTAATGTACTGCTCATATTCCGCAAGGTTTGTCATTCGTAATGGTACATAAGTATTTTCTACCCTTTTTCCCCCAATCTAATTAGGTTATTACCTCTAACGAATGGTAACCAGACATATTTATTCACAGTACTGAACACTTATTTAATTTTTCCTTCTTAACATAATTAATGCTAAGTGTTTTTTTCCCTTGATTGATTTTATGATTGTGTACATTTTTGTGTTTGCTAAGTTGATTTCGGTTTTCAGGAAATGGAGTTACATTTATGCTTAAAAATCCAATTTATCCCTTCATGAAAACTTTATATTAGTTTTTAGTATAGCTTTCTAGTTTTCATTATGGATTTTGCTGTATTCATGAATCAGTGATTTCAGCATTTCGATCAACTTGCAATATGTGTGTAGGAGACCTTTAGATGTACCAGTACGGCGGCTAGAAACTAGAAAATTATTAACTCAAACTGGGAAGGGAAGGGAAGGGGGGATTACCATATATAACACAAAATTTCTCCCCCGATTCCTTCGAGCCGAGCCCTCCGGTCTGTCATTATACCTCGAGAAGTAGAAACAATTACAATCCCCATCCTGCCTAAAATTTGAGGAATTCGTTGAGAGTTAGAAGGAACTATTAAAAAAGACATGAATTATCTTACCTTTAATGAAAATATGTATTTTAATAGAAAACGATGGTAAGATATGATCCATATAGCCAACCCCACATTGGGATGAAGGATTTGTTGTTGTTGATCAACTCACAATAGTTTTCTCTTTAACTTAGACTTATGTTTTGTACTCTTTCAGGATTAGAGAAGGGCGTTCCTCTTTCCTTGCCAAACTTAGTGAGTACATAATAGAAATGGTGGATCAGTCTGCTTCAATTGTTGAAAAAACTCAAGAGGATATCACATGTGGTTGTTCTGGCTCCACATCTATTATTAATAGCATGGACAGCATTGTTGCTTCTTTTAAGAGTTTTGTTGGCTCTCCACTTTTTAGCCAAATGAGGAAAAAAAATGACCATGATGTTTTACTTTATACTGGGATTTTACAGTCCATTGAGAGGCTTTTAAAGGGTTTGACTAAGCTATTTGATGTGTGTGCTGATCATGGAAGTGTAAGTTCTTCGGGAGTAGATTTTCCTGACTATTTTGATAGCAGCGTTTTACTGAGAGATCCATCCGATAATAGTAAAGATATCATTGTTGATATGGAGTTAGATGTGAATGGTGGTTCTAAAGACATGGATGTTTTAACTTTGGGTCAGAGAACAACTCATGGGTTTGTACTTTCCTCTGTAAATCTGAAGATGGATGTTATTTCTTTCATTTCGAGTTTTTTCACGGTTTTACCATCTATGACATGTGATATCTTGTTCAACATTCTTGGAAAGGAGAGCATTCCAAAGGTATTTTTCTGTTAAAGTTACTGAGTTATTTTATATAGTTTGATATTGATATTGCAAAATTGATGTTAATCTTTGTACGTATAAGTGATTTGTTTAAAATAATTTTGATTAGGTGGCTGAGAATCTTTTGTTCAGCTTATGTCAATATCCTCACCGGTCTTCATACATAAAAGTTTCTGATCTGGTACTCTGATCTTTGATTCTTAATTAATCTGCTTATTATTGGCTGCAGTTTGCTTGTTTGGAACTTTGAAGGCTATGGATCCTTGTCACTCTCCAGTGTTTTTAATCTATTCATTTTTGCTGGGTGCAGGTTGGTACTCTGAATGCTTTTGTAGATACACAAGCAAACCTCAAACTCCAGTGCCTCAATACTGTTGATGCCATCTATAGTTTGTTGCGGAACTTGTTAATGGCAAGAACTGGAAAAGATGAAAATGTCTCTTTATTACCGGGCAAACTCTCTGAAGAGGTCTATCAGTTGTTTATCTTTTGCATGTGAATGTCTTATTTGAATTGCAATGCTTAGGCTATCGCAAGACATGATGTGACTATTTTGTGAATTTATTTCCAATCTGTAGTCAATGATTTGAACTTTTTGCGCATCTGTGTATAAATTTATATGAATGTTTTTATGGATGTGTGCATAAATATCTCACCAGTACACCTAGTTTTGAAGGCATTTCAGGTATGTGGTTGCCCTCCTATGGCAAAAATGTGAGTAATTCTCAGTAGATTTATGATATATGTTTTAGTTATTTAAAATGATAAAACAAGGAGAATAAAAGGATGATTTAAAATTCCTTTAACTTCTGTGAAAAGTTGTGTGTGTATGGACAAGCTCTCAAAACACATTTTTGCATTTTCGAAGACACTTTTTCAGTTTCCAATACATCTCCTATCTGACAACCACTATTTCGAAAAATGCGAAAACGTGTTTTGAGATGCTGGCCATACAGGCCAACATGTTTTCTTGCTATTCATGCTCAACGGTGGAAAAGGAGAGTACTAGCATGATAGGTTTATTGGGCAAATACAAGTTAAATTTGTTTGAAACCGTATGAGATGTTAAAAGGGGGAGGTGATTGAGGATCACAAGGAGATAAAGAATGTAAAAGGAGTTGATACTTGATGCAATTCCAAGGATGCATTTCTTCATTCTCTGTTGTTACAAGTTATGAATGAAAGATGAATATTATACGATGAGAACATTAGATAAAGAGCTTAGCAACTTCCCTTATCTGCTTTCCAAGCTTTATCAGAGAACATTTTGATAAAGTATTTATCAACTTCCTTTATCTGCATTCCAGGCTGTATCTTCATCATTTTTAGGTCAATGGTAACATTGGTTTTTCTAGTCTCATAAGTTTGTCAGAGGCATTAAATTTTTATCTATGTTGTTGCCAGTGACTTCTGAAATTCTTTTACATTCTCTCAGAACATTGGCAGTTCTGCGGCAGATATTGGTGTTTTCAGGGTTACCATTTTTTTCCATCTGTTTGTTAAGTATTCCTTCATTAAATGAGGTGTTCCTGAGTACCCTGAATGATCTTTCAAACTGGTTTGCAGGAACTGGTTTCTCTTGGAGATTTGGTTAGCAAAATTGGTGAGAATAATCTTTTTGATTGGCGTGGTCGCTGTAAGCTTATTGGTTGCATATGTGATTTCATGTTACTAAGTCCTGAAATTGGTCAGGTGATTATTTTTCTTTGTCAGTTAAAATTGGGAAGGTTGTGGAAGAAGCCTATTGGACTTCTGTTTTCAACTTTCTATTTTTGATCTGATCCAAGTGATTTTTTTTTTTTTGGTGGTTATGGCGTTTATCTATTGCATATTTTTATGTAGTCGATGATTGAGAGGTTGTTTGTGATGCTTCAAGATTCTGACTACCGAGTTCGAATTTGCCTGGCACGGCGCGTTGGTGTCTTATTTCAAACTTGGGATGGTCACTATGAACTCTTCCAAGATATATGGTAGGTTCTTCAACATATTATTTTAGTGTGTGCTTTTTGATATTTGTTGAAAAAGCATTCTGTGTGTATTTTTATATGTTACAAAATGCTCAGTTTCACTTCATTTTTGCATCATCAACTCATCCTCAGGGATTATAACATTGATGTTATGTGACAGCTGATGTCGCTAATATTCAAAGTTCACTGGGTAATTCAGTGGTTTTCTTGAACTTAAAACATACTGTGAATGAGTTTACCATAGTCAGTCAAATTATTTTCCATCTATGATTGCAATCTCTAGGTTTTGTATGCTATAGTATGATTTGAACTATCTAATCTTGCGGGACTCTGGCCTTGGTTTGATTCTATATATTTCCAGACCAGGTATTTCTTGTGCTTCTTCATTTCTTCTGTCTTGGTCCTTTAAATGGAATTTTGGTTGCCCATATTATTTGGTGATATGGGGGCGCTCTCGGATATGGGGCTATTTCTCTGGCTTTTGCATTTGAGTTATTGGGTAGCCAATTATAGTGCCACTTTTTAACATCCTTCTTCTTCTTCTTCTTCTTATTATTATTGTTAACAACACCTTCATCAACTGTTATAAATGTTTTGTTTCAGTTCCAGCTTTGGGGTAAAATTGGTAATGTCATCCAAAGGAAAATTTGTTACGGCAAAGGAAGTTTTAAGTGCTGGTCCTCAGTCTCGTTCGCTGTTGGAAACTACGATAGTAACCCTCATGCATCTTGCACTGGAGAGTGAGCATATAGAATTGGAGGTATCTTTGCTCCTATATGCTTTGTACCTGGGTTTGGGGTGGGGGGTGTCATTTGGGGTTGTTTTCTGAATCTGATAAATCTGAGAACAGTTTCTGAGGAGCACCATAAAACCAATATCTGTATGCCCTCTTCCATCAAGTTCAATCACGTAAATTACAATAGAGCCGTCAATGGAAATATGTATCTGCATTGTCTACTGTTCTCTCTTGGATATATTGCTTGATGTTGAAATGGCATATGCAGGCTGTTTTTATGATTTGTGTTGTTGCTGCAATTGATCCTTGTCAAAGGTAAAAAAAATCTTTATGTTGTTTTCTTGCCATCAAACCATTGACTATTTTATGTGCTTTAACTCATTGCAAACTTGCTTTCAGGGAACTGGTCTGTGCAGTTCTGGATAATTTATCTAAAGAATTACAATACTCCACCAGGGCAAAGGTTAAGAAAATAAATTATTTGAATTGCAATCTGTTTCTTTTGTAATAAATTCTTTATATCATTCAAATATTGGCCATTAACAAATGTGCTCAAATGTCTTGCCGATAAGTTTGATCTTTTGGGAACTTTACAGTATATAGAGGAGCTTATTGGACCTCTTCTTTTTGGCTGGGTTGCCTGTGGTGTAAGTTTGGTTGCACTTGTTGAGGTAATGCATAATTCCTGTTTCATGTATGTGAATAATCTGATTTTTTGTGTCCATGCAGATGAGTGGTCCTTTTGATTGTGTTCAATCATGTGAAAACACACTAATCCAATTCTTTATGAACTTTGGTTTTGCAGATAAGGAATCTTTTTGTCTTGAATATGGAACCCAGTAATTTCATGCAGTACTGCTGCCAATGGCTTCTTTCAGCTCTTCTCTTGAATAAGGATGCCTCCAATTTGAATTGGGCTGCTAAGGTAGAAATCTCTACTTGTTTTTGTTTGTCATGAAAGGAAGGTGGATATTATCAACCAGTTAGCTTTTTCCTTGTTTTCTGTTTAGCATAATATATTTGTTATACATTTTTGTATACCTACCTTGTGTTTGATCAAAAAAACTTCCTGTTTCGACTAAGACGTCTTTGAGCTGCTGTTGAGCTGCTATAAGACTAGTTTTTTTGTGTGGAAATATAGTTTGTAGTTCATATCTTTGTGACTGATTATCCTGGTTTGATTTGTACATTGATGCATATATATCACATTTCAGGTTGCTTGCCAGCCTCTGGCAACTTTGGTCAAGGATCATTTTGTGCATATCTTCTCGGTTTGTATGGCTTTGCATTGCAGTAAGGGGGCTAGTTGGGAAATGGGATTAGCTGTGTTGGAAAGTTCAATTCTCAGTATTGCTGAGATATCTGAGAGTGAAAGAGATATGCTTATCAAAAGGCACATGGTGTGTTTCTTTTTCTGGCTTATTGGTGTTAAATAAAAAAATGGTCTCAAATTATTTCTCTTTATTAGTTTCTGAATTTTTTTAATCAATTATTGCTGTTGCTATGAGGGAGAGCCTTGGCGCAACCGTAAAGTTGTTGCCATGTGACCTGGAGGTCACGGGTTCGAGTCGTGTCCCAGCCTCTTGCAAAAATGCGGGGGAAGGCTTGGCGCAGTAGGCCCTTTGGGCCTGACCCTCCCTGGACCCCACTGAGTGTGGGCTGCTTGTGTGCACCGGGCTGTTCCTAATTATTGCTGTTGCTATGAATATGATAATCTCTGGAAACTCTTCATTTTAGCTTGCTTTCATGCCTCAGGCTTTCATTGTTACTTGAATAGTAAATCTGATCAGTTGTCTTATGCCCTTATTAATGAATGAGAAATTGTTTTTTGCCTCTTGTTAAACTAATTTACCTCTAAATTAACTGCTCATCTTTCTATATGCCACTATGACCTTCACCCTGTTTGAGTTGTTTTTTTATTTTTTATTTGATCAATTAGCATAATCTTAATTTTTTAAAAGATTTTTCTATTTTGTTATGTGCACTTGTTTATGCTGCCATGATAGCTAATTCTACTTGACTACTTCTACTTTGTGATGGAAAAAGGTTTGCTACTTTACCAGACACCTCTTTACTTTTTGTTGAATTTTATTACAACTAATTTGAACCTTGTTGTACAAGTTATGAATTAGGTTGTTATACAGATTTGCTTATTAAGGTGAGCTAAATTCATTGTTTAATTGCTGTACAGAAACTAATGATTATGAAAGAACTCTTTCAAAATTGTGAATGTATGTTGTTGCCTGATTTATTATACTTTCTTTTCATATAGATGACTCCACATCTTACAAAAGGAAAGAATTTGTTTCCTTTTCTGTTCCCATTTCTGCCCTAAACATGTTTTGATGTCTCTCACTCTTGTATTCCCATCTTTGTTTTCTTTCTTTCTTCCTTCCTTTGCAAATATTGTAAGAGTTGCTTAATATTGAACCTTTTAAAAATTGATGTATTGGCTTATTAAATACTGGATTTGTAACTATATATGTTTTTGATTTTGGTGTGGCTTGTCACTCGCTTTTGGGTTCAAGCTGTAGTTCAGAGAGATCTTGGCAACTGAATGCACTTTTTGATTTTCATTTATTTTTGTGTTTCTTTATTACTGTCATTCATTTTTAATTTGTCTATGATGTGTTAGAATTATGAATTACTTCATATGGGGTACAGTCTAGGAGCATTTTTTTGACCATCTTATTGGACTAGTGTATCATCATAATAGTTTATTCTCACTTTTTTCTGGCATGACTAATTGGTGCAGGTTTCAATTGTCAACCATCTTTTTTCTCTTGCTGCTGCTTCTGCAGAACCTGCACCTCCCTTTTTTTCCAGTGATGTGATTATGCGTGCTATTCGAACTGTTGTTGATGGATTCTTGGACATGTCCAGTACCTTTTCTCACTTCTTGAACTTCCATTTTCACGTCTTCACTTTTTCATGTCTGAAATATGTTTTACTGGGATTTCCTTCAGAGAGGATTGTTCAAGAAGCCTCAGCCTTGTTGACAAAATTAACATTTTCCGATCTGATAGAGTATTTACTGTAAGATCACTGACTTTTGAATCATTCCTTAGAGATAAGATATGGCACACATTTGAGTGACTAACACTAGCAGTTTGAACTTGTATTTATGCAGTTTATAATTGAAATGCACTACAAAGTTGCTGCAGCAGCTCATCATAGGCACAAACGTCATCGATTATGTGGCATTGAGGTGCTAATTAATGTAATTGGTCATAGAGCTGCAGTTCCTAGTACTTTCAAGTGAGTTCCTTTTTATAACTGTAGTTTGATTGGGGTGTAACTATACATCATGTGTATTGAAAATATTGTATCCACTTATTGAGTATGATACTGTCTGAAATATGCTTATCAGAGATTTGGAACTACTTGAATTTGCATGCAATTACAAGTATCCTGTATCTTTACCTGTTAATGGTTAAGAACTTAATCATATTATTGGTGAAATTCTTGTTCAGCTTTGCTTGTGCATGAAAGTTACCTGCTATGCGTGGCTATATATTTATTTGTCTTTCTACTTGGTCTCTCTCGATTTCTTGATTCTCTCTCTCATCCTCTGTTGTATGAGATCTAGTGACACAGATCTTGTTTTGAGATTTGAATTTAATTTTTCTTCAGGGTATTTAACACCTCAAATTTGCACAATTGGATTTGTAGTCAAATTTTGTTTACAAAAATGAAGCTTTAGACGTTAGCTTTGGTCTCTGTGTCCTCCATTTTCAATCTTATTTGGCCCTAGAATGAAAACTTCTTGCTAGCCCAGGTTAAATTTAATTAAATTTGTTGTTGTGTAAGGGGTATTTTTCCTTGCTTATTATTTGGAAAACCACTATCCTAATGATTTTTCAACTTTTTGTTGAAGAATTTTAACCAGGTCAATAGCTGTTAAGTTTTGTTATTCTTCTTGGGTGATAATATTGAAACTACCCATCTGTTGCCAAAGGTGTCATTGTAATAATTAAAATTTTTATTATTACTTGTCTTATTGATATTGTTATCTTAAATTTTCTTGCACATTTTTTGAAGATTAATAGGTTTATATGAGTTCTAATGTACCATTTGATATTGTTAGTTACCTTCTCAACTTGGTTGGCCAATGTATTGGTCAACGTGCTTTGCTCAACCAGTGTTGTCGCATTATTTCGATGCTGCTTAAGATTTTAAAAGATTGCCCATCAGATGGCACTACAAGGGTGCTGGGCGAACAGCTTCAGGTGATATGTTTGTTTAGATCAGCTGTGCTGTCTTTTTTTCTTTTTGAAACCATGTGTTACCTTCTTTTCATAATAAACTGCTTGTTTTGCAGTTTTTGGTATCTAAATTGGTTGGGTGCTGCATGCCTTCTGAATCTGATTTGGAACTTTCCGTTACTTCTTCACCTGAAGTTCTGTCATTATTGAATCAGCTTATTCTGCAATCTGATGTATCTCTTCATGACTATATCAAGGTATGATAATCCCCATTGTTTAATCTGCATTGATTTTTGGTAATAAGTGCTCTCTTATAGTTACACTAATGATGTACTTTGTGCAGGAGATTGTTTTAGTTTCTACTTTTTTTCTTTGTAGTACTGTTAACTTTTTGATCCATATAGCCAACTCCACATAGTAGGATAAAGGCTTAATTGTTGTTGTATTGTTAAATTTTTGCATTCTTAAAATTGTTATTCAGGAGCTCGAGCCCTTCCCTAACATCAGTGTATTCTATGACATACGAAAGCTCCATCAGGAATTATGTCTTGAGTACTCAACAAAGAAGCACTTAATAAATGTGAGGGCTTTTGAAACTTTGTTTCATTGGTTTCTACAGTTGCTTACAACAATGTTACTTATTCTTACTTTTTTATTATTTTTTCATCACTTTCTTTACATGATAATTCACAGTTGGCAAAAAGATCAGTTTACCTTCCACCTAGAATACTTGTTTGGAGGTACTTTCTTATCATTCCCGATGTTTATTGTTTTTCTTTTTCTCCATCAAAAAATATTTGCATAAATATGTTTAGATGAGCATGTGATGAGCACGCAGTCTTATGGATGTCTTTGTTGGCATCAATCTTGACATGCCAAAGTCATACAGTTAACCTGTGGTTAACCGGTGCCGTTAGTCTTTACCTAATTGTATAACAGAAGTTGATACTGGTCATGATGCTGAATGTCTTTACCTATTGGTGGAGTGGCTTAATGATTTATTGATGTTACCCAAAACTTAAAATTATTTGGCTCACAACTCTTCTGCAATATAGTATGGAGGAATAATAACTCTTTTTCTTCAGAATCTTTGCAGTTGAAAGTACTTTAAGCATTTAAACTTTCTTTTGAGAAATATTATGTTATGTACTTTCTTGTTATACCCATCTGAATGACTTGGATTTGGAGAACTTTTTAGAGAACTTGTTGCTATGTTTATGGGTTTGATTGAGAGAGCACTCCTGTATGTCTCGCTGAGCATATCATGCTAATGTTTCTAGTTTGTCCTTGGTTAATTACTTCCATGTAGCAGATGGGTTTGTTTAACAACGTTGCTTTTCTTTCGCAGGGCAACATGGTACCCCCCTGTCCCAAAAAAGAGTCCACTTTTCACCTTTTTCCTTGTCCCAAAAACGAATCCAATTTTTAATGAAATCCTTAAAATATCTTTTATAAATAGAATGTATAGCCCACAATTAAAGAGTAAGGACACAGTTGTAAAATTATATAGTTTATGGCCTATTAATGTGTTCTACCTTCTAACTCATAATAAGTTGTACTTTTCAATTGTGCACTCTTTTTAAGGGATGGAGGGAGTATTAATCATAGTAAACTGACCATTGATCCTCTCCTTCATTAATTTTGATTGTTGTAATAGTAGCCCGCATTTTTATCAGGATTATCTCCAGTTTTAAATTTAATGAAGCAAAAGATAACTCTAAAGGATAGTTAGATAGATAAATTGGTTCTTGGCTTTTTAACTAAATCTGGATTTTAGAATGTATAGAAACTGGAAGCAAGAAATTAAACATTAGAGAGAAGAGTATGGAAAATCTTACTGATGCATTTGAAAAGTTGTTGAAACTGTGGATTTTGCATTAAATGAAACTAGTGTGTATGGGTTGATCTCGAATGAATGGCTTTCTTCATAATAACATCATAAATTAATTATTGTTACAGCCTCAAAGCATTGCATAAGAAGTTCTTTGGAGACGACGAGAATGCAAAACTGGGTTTTGGGGATGAATATTGGCATTCTGATCAAGATATTGTGCATGCAATTTGGCTGCTTGTCCGTATCTGTAGCTTGGATGACACAAATGACTTTCCAGCATTGGTGTCTGACTTTGTATCTAGGGTACTGTCATTGTATTACAGATATTGCAAAACATTTGTTTTGTCTATTGTTGACAACATTTTAAATCTTAATAATTTTTCCACTGATCTTATTGGGAGAACAGATTGGAGTTGTTGATCCCCACCATGTTGTTTTCCATCTTCCTGGGGACATTATCTATACACATGGCTGTGGAGCAGATAAGGTCAACAGGGAAACGGTTTGCAATATTCATATGGATACAGCCATATCGGACGAAATTTTAAATTCGCTTATCAGGCTTTTGAAGAAGGATTTGATGGATGATTCGGTTAAGATAATTGATATGACATCCCAAACTTTGCGGGTTTGTTTAATACTGAATTTAATTCCTCAGATTCTGATAGGTTATATTTCATAGGTGTTTAATATGCTACACTTGTTTTTTCTTGGTCTTGTGATGTGGCTAGATTCTTGCTACTACCATTGCTAAAATATAGGCCATGATGATGTAGTCTTTGAGTTGATAATTAAGATTTTCGTGGGTATGATATCTAGTCAAAACTACCAATAATCCCATTTGACTAGGACTTTGTGTCAGTGGAAAAGGTGGCTCTCAGGGGCTTTCAGATCGTTATTCTGAAGTTGGAGAGGTTGGGATTGTGGTCACTCAAACCTGAGATTCTTTTGATGTCAAATAATCTGACTCAAGTAAACAATGTCACATGTCATATGGTAAAAGAGGGTCTTATGTTTCTTTTGTCTTAGTGGTGCTGGTCCATTTTTTTTCAAATATATATGTATATATTTTTATTTTGTAAATAAATGAGTGAGTAATCAAAGAGATTGGGGACTGTAGATTTGAACCTTCAAATATTGGATCAGTATTGCAATGCTGCTGCATTTTTTGGGTTTCAGAATGTATGATCTTTAAAACTTGCTCTCTCTCTCTCTCTCTCTCTCTCTCTCTGGCTCACCAGAGTTTGATGATTTCTTACGGGTGAACTGCTTATGGGTGATTGGTAATGGGGAGTGGTAGGTAACTTCCTGCCTTCCCAGTCTCTGATTCAAGACGCCGAGCTGCAAAAGAAAATAGATTAAATTAATCTCTAGTTAACTGTGTATGGTTCTCTGCTACAGTTGGAATTGGATGGGAAAATAAATTAAGTCCTATATAGACGAGCCAATTGGATGGTTCTTTGCTAGAGTTGGAATTGGATGGGAAAATGAATTAAATCCTATAGAGACTACCCAATCCAGTCATATTCTAATTCACTTAGGGAATCAAATACAACCTAATGACTGTAGAGCTCTGTAGAATTTCAAGACCAATATTTCCATCTGTTAAGGGACAAAACTAACATTGGTTTTCCAATGACTTATAGCAAGTTAATAGAGATCATGAACCACTCCACTCCTGTTGAATAGTTTAAGCGTTCGATGCTTTCACCTTTCCACACTTAATTTAATCATGATTGACTTGTATTGTTTTCATTAAAATTGTTGCAGCTCCCATTCTTGTTTTTGTTGACATGACTAAAGTAAACATTACCTACTTTTAGTCCTCCAAGTGGAGCAGTACATGGGCAACTGTAGAATCTGTTATGTTTAAACTTTATCAGATTTCATGAACTTTTGTAATGGCTTTGAGAGTAGTTGCTAATTTATGGCAAAAGGAAATGGTAATTCTTGTGTATATTCTTGATGCCTGGCTTATCATTCTCACTTTGTTGTATTTCTGGAAACTATAAGATGGTTTGTAAAACTAAACAATCTCGTTTGTACATTTATGCACTGAACAGGGAATACTATCAACTGAGAAGGGTCAAAGAGCTCAGCTATCATTTGATCCTCATGAGAAATCCCTTATTGAGGTATAAGCAGTTAATTTCAGGATGGTGTTGTTTTGCATCGTGAAAAGGTTTTATCATAGATTACAATCACTTATATGGGGTGACAGACTTTGTCAGTAACTTTGCCAAAAATGAACTTTATCTGGAAGAAAGTCTTCAAACATGCCTCTGCTAGAGAAGGGAAGGAGAAGTGTTACCTAATTCTACATATTTATTTCACTTCCAGTCAAATATATGCTTGTTCTTTTTATAAATTGGAATAATGATTGGAAAACTTTCATAAAATCTGAATTTCAGTTGTTGCACCATCTAATATTGGCTTGTTAGTTTTGCTTTTGAAGTATGAAATCAGCAGAAGAAACTCTGCCAAGGATTAGGGCTACTCGTTTATGTTTTTTTTGAAGCTTCTCTTGGGCCCTTGGCTTGTCTTTTGATGTTTTTTTTTTTTTTTTGAAGCTTCTGTTGGGTCCTGGGGAAAATAACCCTTGGACTCTGATGAGGTTTGTTTGGGTTATTAGCATGGTTAGTTGTTGATGCATGGTGCTTGTAGCATTTGGGAACATCGGGAGCAAGAACAATGCTTGATAAATGTTATGGCTGGTGATTACAAATTGTCAACTTTTAACATGTTTTCTGCACAAAGTTGATTGGGTATCTTGGCAAAGCCTTTAAATGTTTCAGTTATTTATTTAATTTTTTAAATTTTATTTAAACTAGAGTTCACAAAAATCTGTGTGTTGTAGTGAGTTGATTGGTATTATTCTTTTGCCTCCTTTCAATGTGTATTTATTTAATGTGTTTAGATGCCTATTGGTCCATCTTTTATCTATTCTCTATCAACGCCTTAACATAGAGCTTTAAATCTTGTTTTATTGTTATTTACGGTTGCTAAAGATCTGTTTTTACTGGAAATCAATTAAAAAAGTAGCATTGTAAGCTTATCATTCCTATGCACGTTATGGTTGCAACTCACTAGATACGTGGTGCTGTGTCATTGTTTGGACTTTTTTCTGGATTGTTTGTTGAATAACTTGAAGCAATTGTATCTGTGTTTGTTTTCTGATGTAGATTCATTCGAAAGGTGTTAATATGGAGCTGGCACAGAAATTGGTTTTAGATCTGGAACTAAAGTTCAATGGTAAACTCCAATGTTGGTCTAGTTTTTATCTGTTTTCTTTTAAAATCATTTGGAAGTCTCCATCTCAATTAGCTAATGCTATCTTTTTAAGCTTCTGATTAGCAGATTTGTACTATCTCTGACATAAATTCTGTAGACTATAACATTATCATTGGCTTCTTTCCTTTTGCCTTGTCTTCTTCCTGTAATTCCTACTCTTCTGTTAAACAAATAGCAAGAGAATACATGTTAAAGTTTCTCCTGAACTGCATCTGGAACCTGTGTACCATTTTTCTCTCTTTGTTCACCCCTCCTTTTTTTTCTTTTTGGGTGGGGGGGGGAAGGAGAGAACTCATTGACAATGTTGTCAAATGCACATAGGAGTTCTAAGTTAGATATGAGGTGAATTTAGATTCTACAGTGACATTTAATTCAGGAATTAATCACTTATCAACAAGTTTCTTAGCAGTCTATGTCTAGTGCATCAGTACCTTAGGGATTTCTTGACCTGAAGCTCATTTCTTTGCCTTTAACTGTATTTTCTATATGGAGAAATGATCACAGAAAATTTTTGATTATAAAGTTCATGATTTTCTGCACTATTCTCCTTGAGTTTGGGACTGTGAAATTGATGATAAATTTGGAAGGAATTTACTAGGAGATTGCTTTCCTGTTTAACAACTTAATTTTTTAAGAACATGGTAATATGCTAAAGTTGAGTTGAATTTCTGCTGCCATCCAACTGAAAGTTGTATTTCAGATCTTGTTTATTTATTTTGAAAAAGGAGTTTATTTAGGGTTCCTTACATAGTTAATAGCTTCCCATTTAACAGCTTCCAATTGTTTAGATGAGGTGGTTAATAAATAGATTTATGTTGCTATCCGAGTAGATCTGGGATATTTGTACATTGTTCAAATAGTTTGAGGAGAAAGGGAAATTTTTTCTAGTATAACAAAGATGTGCTAGCAACAGATGGCGCTGCAACTTGACTTTTGGCTATTGTTTTTTCCGACCTTTAAAATTTTTGGTATGTACTATCTTCTATATATGTTAAACGAGCTTACTTTCACAACAGCAGCGGCAATTTGTTTGGAAAACTCTGCTATCTGGAAGACTCAGGACAAAACTTTTGACATGTGGATTTGTCCACTTGTTTATGCCCTTATCTATTACTGTGATGATATTGTCTTAAGGTATTTCTTTCTTTCAAGATTTGAGTGTCTGATCTGGTCTTGCTGGGCTACTACTCTTCTGGTTTTCTTATTATTTATTTTGGTGAAACTTCTGACTACAAATTTTCATTCATTCAGATTGTGTCAAGACATTGTTTTGGTAAAATCTGAAGTTGCAGAGCTTCTGTTACCAAGTGTCATAGTCAATCTAGCTGGAAGAAGAGATATGGATGTTGATCTGTGCAAATTGATTTCTCTTCAGGTTGTCTTAAATGCAGTTCTGATTGACATCTTGACTTGCTCTTTTTAAGTTTTTCAGTGCCAAGGATGATTTGTTGATAAGAATTTGCTTCTTGCCTCTTAAGATGTACTGGAATTAGAGTTCTAGGACAGCTTCTGTCAATGAGACAACACTATGCGAGGCCATTACTGATATATTCTTTTTTGTACAAATCTTCTCATCGTGTTAATATTTTTGTTAAACTTTTGTGTTTGTTTGAATGTGCATTTTTGTAACAAGAAGAGTCCATTTTTATTTATTTATACTAAAATAACAAAATTTCAACTCATGCTATGCCAAGTTGCTTTCTTTTTTTCGGGCCCCTTAAAAGGATAAAAGTATGTGGTTTGGGTGCTGCCTGCAGCTGGGAGCAAAGGCACCTCAGGGCATGCCTTAATGGAAATGCCAGTGAAGGCTTGATTTTGAGCTTCCTCCTTATTACATTTTGAGGGGACAGCAAGGGATGCAAGAATGTGGATTGTGCTGTGAACTCTTTCTTCTTTACTTGAGTAATGCAAGCAACAAGCATGGGTGCAGAGTTTGACCAAAGTTATATGGTGTATTTCATAGTTTTCTGGTACTGGGTGCAGAGTTTGACCTAACTTTCTATGGTTTGTTTCATAGTTTTCCTAGAGTACCAAATCAGAAGTTGGTCCTTTTTGTTATCTCATGGGACTTGCTTTCAATTGGTTTATCAAGTACTCTAGGTTTTTGATTTGACGGATAGTTGGAATTAGAAAAAACAGCATTGTTGATTATCTCATAAAATGACTGCACGGAGAGGATGATACGCTATTCTTACAAATGAGCAGTTAACACAATTATAATCCCTGTTCTGCATGATTTCTCAAATTCTTAGAGCCATTCAAATTGTCAGATATGGCATTACCTTTTGATAGTAATCATTGGACAGATGTTATTCTCCTTGGAGTTCCTATACTGTTAAAGTATCATAGTATTCATGATAGGTCCATGGTGTTATCTGGTTCAATCTAATTTCTCCTTCTTTTAGTTAAATTTGTATTATTTTGAGTTTTGATGACAATCTTCTCTCTTTTTATATTATTTTGGTGTCCATAATGTGTTGTTGTGTGTGTGTATATACATATTCGATCTGTTGCACTCTTGGCCAAATATTTATGCTTTTCATACTTCCAGGTTGAAGAAAATATATTCATTGAGTCCAATACATTGACAAAATCAATCAAAGTTATGTTGGATGCACTCAATGAGCTCCGGCTGTGGCATATGCTGGAAAGATCCACATCATCTAATTCATATAAGCGAGAAATCTCTAAGGTAACCTTGTGTAATACTCCCTTCGTCCCAAAAAAACGAGTCAACTTTGAAAACTTTTTGTTGTCCCAAAAAAAGGGTCCACTTTGAAAACTTTTTGTTGTCCCAAAAAAAGAGTCCACTTTCAAACAAAATTTCTAAAATATCGTTAATAATAATAATTATGTATACTCAAAATTTAAAAGTAAGGATAAAAATGTAAAATTATACATTTAGTGGTGCATTAAATGAGTTGTACCTACTAACTAATAAAAAGTTGTACTTTAACCAAATTAGACTCTGTTTTTGGGACGGAGTGAGTATATGTTTATGTGACAAATATTAGAAATCTGTACTTGTTAGAATAGGGGGAAACTGGGAGTTTTCTGGCTGAATTTGTCATAATAATTAGTTGTAATGATGGTCTCACAGTTTGCTAAGCCCTCTAGTCATGGATCAAAATCCCGTTCTGCTGCGGTGAAGCTGAAGGATAACTCCACTTCATGTAGAACAATGACAACCACATTATTTTGGGAGAAGGCAAGTATCTCGAATTAAGATTGACCATGATAATGGAAATTGGTTCCTTGTCTGTTGTTTAATTAATCTGGCCATTTAACAAGTTCTAGTATTGTTAGTGAAGTTACTGATAGCACCTTCACAGGTATTTTTTTGTACTGTTATTACAACGATGGTTGTGCATAGATGATTGTGAACAAAAAAAATCTGTTTGCATTAGATTGAGCTTTGGCAGTGCTTAGAGCCTGCGCTTGCAGGAAGCTTTACCATTATTATTATTATTATTTTTTGTAATCTTGATCCCTATTTGTTAAATAGCCAGATGAAATTGAAAATGTGTTTGGTTGACTACACAAACTAATAAAAGATCAATAAAAGGAATGTTTTTGTAACCTATTTAATGAAGCCAATGGGAATGAAGTCACACGTGGTGAGTTAGAACAATTTGAACCAAAAGGAGATTTTACATATTATTGTAAGATTCAACCTTTAGAAGTAGAAAAATTGCTAGAGGCAATGAAATAGGGTGAAGGAGTGAGTCCTGATGATATTTCAATGGAGGCATGGAAGTATCCTAGAAAAGTTGATATCACATGGCTGATGAATCTATTTAATTTAATTATAAAAACTAAGAAAATGTCAAATTAATAGGGAAATAGTGTATTGGTACATTTATGTAAAAATAAGGAAGATATACAAAATTGTGCAAATTAGAGGTATTAAATTAATGAGTCATACTATGAAATTGTGGGAAAAGAGTAATAGGAATGAGGCTATTGTAATAGAAAATTAATTTGGTTTTATGCTAGGGAGGTCTAAGAAGCTATACAGATAACAAGAAAGTTATGTGAGCATTATAGGGAGGAGAAAACAAGATTTACACATGGTATTTATTGATCTTGAAAAGGCATATGATAGAGTTAATTGGGACATAATATGGTGGGTATTAGAAAGGAGAGCGATAAGAGTAGCTTATGTAGAACTTATAAAAGATATGTGTAAAGATGTAGCAATATATATAAGGACGCAAGTAAAGATATTAGGTGAATTCCCAAGTACTCTAGGTTTGTGTCAAGAATCCTTTCTGAGCCCATATCTTTTTGCCTTAGCAATATATGAGCTTACTAAGTATATGCAGACAATGATTCCTGAATATATGTTATTTATAGATGATATCATTTTGATGGATGAGATGAGTGCAATGTTTACCAAGTTAGAACCTTGGAGGAAGAGATTAGAATTAAAAGGTTTTAAAATAAGTAAAGATAAAGTTAAATATATAAAGTGTCATTTTAGTAATCATAGGTGAAGCAATAGGGTAAGCATAAAAATGGTTGGCAAGAATTGAATGTATTTAAAAGTTTTAAATGTTTAGGATCTATCCTTCAGAAAAAAGGGAGCACTGATAAAAATTTTAGACATAGAATTCAGGCAGGTTGGAAGAAATAGAGAAGTGCATCATCTACATTGTGATCTTATAGTACTGCTGAAATTGGAAGCGAAATTTTATAAAACAGCCATTGACCAGTCATGCTTTGTGAATCAAAGTGTTGGGGCACAGGCACTAACTATGAACATGAATAGAAAATGTGGGTAGCAGAAATGAGAATGTTGAGATGGATGTGTGGACATAATAGTCTAGATTAAGTAATTATTACATTAGAAATAAAGTAAGGCTAAGTAAGGGTAGCCCCAGCCAGTAGATGAGAAAATGAGAGGAGCACATTTAAGGTAGTTTGGACATACATGTAAGAGTACAACGTGTAAGAAATAAATAATTATTAATTCAAAGTAAAAAGGAAAGGAGAAGACCTAAAAGGATTTCTGAAGAAACTATTAAAAATGACATGAAATGTTTGAACTTAATAAAAATATGTGTTTCAGTAGAACGCAGTAGTGAGATATGATCTATATAGCCTACTGCAAACATGGGGTTAAAGGCTTAGTTGTTCCTTTCATCACTATTTGATTAAATAGCCTCTGATTTTATTTATTATGACTAACACTAAATTCTAGCACGTCATGAGTAATTGCCATTTGCACTTATATTGCTACGGTCACGTTGCACTATTTTCACATAAAGTTTTGCCATATGATTAAGTAGCTTGTGCCATGTCCTTATCTATTGTGACTATCATCAAATGTTACGAAGAAATGTTGGCTTTAAACTTATACTGCTGGCAGTAAGAATTGTGCAAATTATTTTAATGTAGCTCTCTAGTCCTCAAAAATGGTCTTATAAATGCTAGTATACTTGTGTTCATAATTTCTTATCCATCTTCTCCCCAGTCCTCAGAGGAGGCAGAGTTGGTAAAAGAGACCCTTTTACTATAGCATGCAATGAAATGCCCTTTTGACGTCAGGAGCTGCGAAACTGTTTTACAACTGTCATAGAGGAATAAACAGCAACAATAACAACAAACCTTTATCCCACTATTTGGAGTTGGCTATATGGATCATATCTTGTTAAGAACCCTACACTTAAGCTTAGTTCACAATGTGAGCTTATATTTTGTAACTATCATCCTTAACTGGAGCAGTTCTGGGGAATCCTTAAGTACACTACATCTATATCTGGAAAAAAGTTAATCTTCAGTTGTAAAACGATAATTTGTGTGTTCCTGGACAATGAGAATTGTATTATCCGTTGCATGTGTTACTTAGAGATGTTGCAGGAGTGGCAATCATTTAAACTGTTAATAACTTGAGCAATAAACAACACGGTAAATTTTATGTAAATGATGTTCCAATGTCTTCAAATTCATTGAACCAAAAGTGTGAGCTCTGATTTAGTATGTTGCAGCAAAGTTTTTGCATGTTGTATAATATGGTCAAGGAGACAATAATTGCATGAAATGTGCTACAAATTTGAAAGATATTTAAGATGTATATGTGGTGTACATCTCATATTTATTTTCCTGGGAACTATTTTGAGTATCCATTTGCTTGCTTCCATCTTTGCACGTCTATTTTTCATGGTTTCATCTTCTACTAAGATGCTAAAAGTTGGAAGCAATTCTTCTCTGACAATTGATATTTTAGGAGGTTTACTGGTTCCCTATTGATTATCTCGTGGTTGCGAAGTCTGCCATTGTAAGCACGGAAACTTCACTTGTTCTCTCATGGAAATGTGTTATAACTGACTGTTGCTTCATTCAATCTGTCATACAAACTTTTTTTTTCCGAATT
Organism: Gynochthodes officinalis; assembly: GCA_020080225.1. Classification (NCBI taxonomy): domain Eukaryota; kingdom Viridiplantae; phylum Streptophyta; class Magnoliopsida; order Gentianales; family Rubiaceae; genus Gynochthodes; species Gynochthodes officinalis. Next base: position 27,431,597 of record CM034625.1, on the reverse strand, counting down.
TATTTTGCAGAATTGTGGAGCTTACTTTACTGCTGTTCTCTATGTGGAGCAATGGTGTGAGGACCACTTTAATAGCTTGACATTAGGGAGTCCAGATTTTTCGCATCTTGAAACAGTAAGTCATAATTTCTATGGTAGCTAGTGTGGTCATCATATACTGAAAATCCTGTCATTCTCTTGTTAGAGCTAATGTCCTCTAATTGAATTGTCATTTATAAGTAGACTAACAAATTAAAAAGCCACAAAAAAGGAAAAAAGAATAAAAATGAAAGGCTAGTTATTTGGAGTAACACCATCCCTCATGTACTCAATATCTTCTAAGGTTATCTGGTAAAAAATCCTAATTGCACTGTTTTGTCTAGCTGCCACACCACATGGAAATACTTATCTCTGCTGTTACCCAAATCAACGAGCCGGACAGCCTGTATGGAATTATTCAATCTCACAAGGTCAGTTCGTCTCTTATGCTGCTGACTTTAAAAATTTTGAATTGTGGTGTTGTCCATCAGTTAAAGGTTTTTGCATTGGAATGAAGTTGAAATAATAATGATGATGATGATGGACAACACCGAGTTTTGTTTCTTAAGAATTGCGTAGGATTTCGTCTGGAGCATTCTACCAGCATTTTGTTGGCCTTTTGTGACAAAGTGAACTCGTGCATTTTGCAGATTGATTAAATCATTATCCAGAACAGTTTATTGCAATCATTGTAAGAATTAATTCTGTTTACTTCTTATGAGAGATGCAGAAGTCATCTTGCAGAGAAACCCCAGTAGGAAAATGATAAACACACACACACACACACACACACACATATATATTTAATAATCAATACTCAAGAAAACCATTGGATTTCAACTGGTGTAAATATCATTGCTTCAGCCAGCCTAACATAGAATTGACCTGTCATTTTCTAATGATATGCCAGCCTGCCTTTGATCAAAATTGGGTTATGCACATTATTTTGCTTTGCTGGACATCAGTTTTGGCCAGGTGGAACACAATGAATCTGAAATTTTGATTTCTAATTTGTGCACTTTCTTGACACTTCATTTTAAAAGTGACATCCATGCTCTTAGTTTTGCCTATCTTTTTGCCTCACCGAAAAACATCTTGTCAAGCATTTTGCCCTCTATGAGACCTTTTGAATGGTTTAAACCTGTTTTTGTTGTGGTACATATGCTTCTTTCATATTTTTGCAGTAATAATGGCACCCTTATTACATTTACTCCTCAAAGTTTTTCTTCTTTTGTGTTTGAAAATTTTAGTGGTTTCTTTTGCAGTTGACCTCTCAAATAATCATGTTTGAACATGAAGGAAATTGGACAAAAGCACTTGAGCACTATGATTTACTTGTTCAATCTGGATCAATGGAGCATATGAAAACTTGCCACCCTGCAAACCTTTCTCCTGAAGAATTGCAGCCAGTAGCTCCAGGAGGGTTTTCCAAATTTGGAGATGAGATTTTACAAAAAAAACCTTTGAAAGGGTTGATCAGATCTTTGCAGCAAATTGGCTGCAGCCATGTCCTGGATGTATATTGCCAAGGATTAGCTTCTCAGAAAGGCCAGCTTCAACATGATATAGAGTTCACCGAGCTGCAGGTATGCCTCAGACTGTCTCTAATCTTTTTTTACTGCTATAACAACACAGGTCTCTTTCCACATTATAGTAGCAGAGGTAAGCAAACACTTTTATGATAAATTTCTGCAAATTTTTGGTGATGCTCTTTTGTGTTAATCATCATTTTTCTCTGTTCCCTCAAATGTGTTTGTCAAACTACTTGCAGTGCGAAGCTGCTTGGCGTGCTGGCAATTGGGATTTTTCAATAATTAATGGTGAAGCTTGTCCAATTCTTAATCAAAATACTAGAGGTGGTCATTTTAATGAGAATCTCCATAGGTAATTTTGTGAGCAAAAGAAACTTTTAAGTTACAATTTTTCGTGCTTCATTGAATTTATGACATCTTTTGCTATATTTTACCAAATGATATTATGTCAGGAATATACTACCGTTTAAAATGATGCATATCTTACTTTCATGTGTATATTATTGGTATGTTCGTCTTTTCTTTGAAGAAAAAGGTTTTTGGTTCTCAGGTGGTTGGGTGGAAATAATTTTTTCTTGGGTTTATTCTTTTTCTTTTTAAAAAAATTTCTATATACTAAGGCAAAGTTGACTATTTACTTTATATTCAGACAGGATGGACAGAAACTTCTATCCTGCAGTAGAAAATCATTTCTTGTGAATTGATTTTTAACTGAAATAGTAGTATGCTGGTGCCTATTTAGAAATCCATACAAATAATGATACGAATTCTTACACCAAAGGATAAGAAACCGAACCTATATCAGAGTGTTGGTCCTAGTATCGTCCTCTAGGCTGAATTAAGTCTTCCTTTAGCAAGACACGAACTCCAACTTGTGAAGAAGGACCTTGCTTTTGTCCACTTGACAACCGAAGGAATTATCAAAGACCCAAGATGTGAACTTTGACTATCCTTGGAACCAAGAAGCACACTCAAATTGTTGAGGGAAAGAAACTCAACAAGATAGCTTAAACATGAACCTAAGAGGCTATCCTCAAAGACTCAAAGCAAGTTCTAAACTAGAACTCAAAGAAAAGCTACAAAGCTCTCAAGTTTGTATTGTCAAAATTCTGTATTTCATTGTGGCTGAATGCCTCTATTTATAGTTTACAAGTTGTAAGAATTAAGAAAGCCATTCCCTAGTTGGATTAGCTTTTTAGGAAACTAACTAAAGAACTAATTACTAAAAAGAATAACTACTCTAAGAAAAAGGAAATAAAACAACAAGTAGTTGCCTAAAACTAATCAAGTGTGTTGGCTGAATTCTGCTTGAGCAGAATTTCCTATTCAGCTTTTGTAGATTTGGTAATTTCCTTTTAATCTTCATGGTCTTGACCGAATTCAGCTTCCTTACTCCAATTTGGAAGTTTCTCCAATTCTTCATGGCTATGGATTTGGTAACTTCTAAACTTGATTTTGAGCAGAATTTCAACTCCATACCATTGCCTATTTTCGGCCACTTCACTCCAAGTTGGACTTGGCATTTGATCCCTCATTTTCAATGCTAAGTAGAGTGATAATTTGTGACTGAAATTCAGCCATCTTAGCTGCCACTTGAGCTTCCAATAACTCATTTATTAGTGTCACCAGAGCAGCTTGCATTCTCTTAGTCCTCGACCTAGTCATAGGTCCTCCAATACCTTGTAATGGATCTTGTTGTGGAGTTGTAGGTGAACTTGGTTGCATGGATGTCTCGGCCCTCCTTAGGTTTTCATCAAATAAATTTTCATAATATGTTGATCATGTTGAATAAATCGTTATTGCCTTGAGATGTTTGTATGATTATGCAATGTTAGAGAACATGGTATATTTTTCTTCTTTCTGAAAAATATATCAGGAGAACATGGTATATCTTTGACATCTGGAGGTGATTATGGCTGTAAAAAGCTAGATACTTTTATCTTTTCATGATCTAGTATTTTCCTTTTTCATCACAAAAGAAGGTGAAAAAAAAAAAGGAATAAAAAGACAAAAAATAAAACCATAGTCCTGCAACCAAAACGTAAATTCATTATTACTTAAGTTCCACTAACACTCTTTGTTGCCAACCAGCTGTTTAAGGGCTTTGAAAGAAGGTGGATTTGATGAATTTCATAAAAAGTTGAGAGATTCAAAGCAGGTACTGCTGTGCTGGTCTTTACATAAGAATGATAAAGGGTTTGGATTGCATATCTTTTCATGAATCTCTGTCCTCCCAGGAGCTTCTGCTGTCCATTTGTCATGCAAGTAAGGAGAGCACTGAATGCATATATACGAGCATGATTAAACTTCAGGTGCTTACATGCTTCGAGATCCTTTTGCTGGATTGTGACACCTGACTTTATTTTACTCGTGAAATTTCGACATTTATAATGGATTAGAAGCTAGTGTTGTCCATTTATAAACAACGGGATGAAGTTAATGCAGGAAAAAATATCATTTATCTTGTATTGACTATTTTAGTTATAATAATTGATGTGCTTATGTGAATCAAGTTACATTAACATGGTATTTAGTGGTAATCTTTTCTCGTCACTACTCATAATAACTAATATTTTCTAATGTTTAGATTTAAGCCACACATTTGCACAATTGAGAAACCTGAATGAGCTTATCACAGTGCATGAGTTATTTAAAATCTAATGCAAATTTAGAATGTGTGATCTGGATAAGGAGTATCAACTGGAAAGAAGAGGGAGAAAAGTTTTAATGGAGCTCAAGTTGAACAGTTTGCTTCTCATTTTGAGTTCCAGTATTCGTTTTGTTTTTTACTTTTAATTTCTTTCAGATATTTTATCATCTTGGTCTGGCTTGGGGTTTGCATTGGAGTCAACAGTGTAAAAGGACGGAATTTTCTTCTGGGAGTGTGAAGCTGTTATGTGAACCTACTGTCCCTTCCACAGATCAGGTAACAACTTTACTTATCTAGGTGTTGATAAGTTGGGATGCTCAATCTTTGCAAGAATTTTGGTCTTTGCTTTGACATGGCATTGAGGGTTGGATAGTCCTTTGAGTTTTTCCCTCAAAATCAAGATAGCATGAATATTTTCCAAATCTAGTCATTGCATTGACATTTTACCTCCCTACTAGTGCGTAGTGATTATTCTAATAATATCAGCAAAAATTAAACATGAAGCTACAGCTGCTCTACACATTACACCAGCGTTAACCAGAGGAAGAAAAAAGAAATTTAGTCTTCTTCCAAATGAATATTGTGTTTTCCTCCTTGTCTTTCTGATGCAATACCAGCTCCCAGCAAAATCATTTTGGAAGTCATATATGGTTTAACTATTCTTTAGGAATATGATCAATTGTTATTCTTAGTGAAATAGGATTTATATGAATATTGAGGAGTTAAGGGGAAAATGAAAATTTGTTCTTCTTTCATGGCTGTGAACTATGGTTTCCTCATAGTTCCTTAAGTTATCTAAGAAATATGATTATCCACCATGAGTTAGTAATGTGGGTTGGTTTGGATTACTTAGTATTGCAAGTAGCATTCGCATGGATGGTTTCTAGTTTTTGTTGAATTTCAAGCATATGGTGGAACTAAGTCCTAGTTTAGTACTTTCATTAGTATATTCTGCTATCTTCTGATAGAGGTCTTGCTGGCAGTATTATGTATTTAATTACTTTTTCCGTGAGTTTAGTAGTGCTTCCATTCTTTTGCAATGTTTCCTTTGTATGGGTTATCTACTTTGTTGAACCATTTTTGGCCTTTGTTTCACAAAATCTGAGACAAAAAGCTGTTACCTTGTCTGTTCCATCATTGCAATACAATAGTTCTGTTCCAGTTATAAGCCTAAGAGTAGCTAATCAAAGTATTCGTGTATTTATATTATGCTGAGGTCAGCATTTTCATCAGATGCAGATGCTTGAACGCACCTAACAGCTGCTTCATTTTTTGCTGCAAATGCAACAATGTCAAATTTTGTTGAACACTTTCCAAAATGTCTTCCTTGAACTTTTTGGTATCAGCGATCTAACATGTTGGTATTTATTACTGATTTGGGGGAACTTTTGCCAACTGAATCCATCTATAAATCTAGACCCAGTAGGCTTCGTGACCAAAGCATCACAATAGCAATGAAAAGATGACTTGGAGTTTTAAGTAGGGGGCAAAGAGGAGCACATAGGAATGTCGACTTCTACATAAGTTACTAGTGGTTGATTGAAACCAAGCATCATCTTGTGTTGGTTGGGTGAGGGGCTTGAAGAAGCAAGCCCCTATCAGAGAAAGCCATTGCACGCCAGCATAGCCAGCCAAAGTTTTTTGGCTGACTGTCATGTTAGTTGTACTGCTCCTTCTCTCCTCTAACTTCGGAAAGATATTGCAGTATTTTCTTATGATGTGTGTTTTCCACTATTTGCCTTCGAAGCAGCATTTCCTACCTCCAAGCATGCTGTCTATTACTGTCAAACATTCCTCATGAATGATTTTGCATTATTTTCTAACTTGAAATATCTTCTTTCTTCTTTTTATACATCTTTTGGCGGAGAGATTTGTTATGGGTGTTATTTAATTTTGAAGTGTTATGACATATGATTGGTATGCAAATTAAGGAACCAAACAGTTTATCTTTATTGGAAGTAGATAAAACATAAAGATTTGGAGGAAGGGATATGTGATCTTGTTGGTATCATAAAAAAACCAATCCTTTGTAACGGGTGGTTGTCATCTCTAAAAGTTATTGCTCTTTTTTATGTGAAAGCATCTTCTTGTACTCATTATTAAATTTCTTTCTGTGGGTGATCACTCACTTTCTAAATTATCCACTTTTCCCCAGATAACACTGGAGAGATAGGGAAAAGACAAACAATTTTCACAAAAAAAATTCCACAGAATTTGGGAAAATTTTATTGATTAAAACTTGAACTATGATCAGAATCCTGAAAAATAAAGCCGTCCATACATATTTATAGCCTAAAGAAACCCTAAACAAAAGTTAAAAAGAATTCAAAACCTATTTGAAATCTAGAAGGTAAAGATAATTAAAAATACAATTAACATATATTGGTAATTACTATAAAATATTTCTCCCTCCATTCCAAAAAAAGAGTCCATTTCAAAACTTTTCCTTGTCCCAAAAAAGAGTCCATTTTTAAACCAAATTCCTAAAATATCCTTACTAATAATAATTATGTATATCCACAATTAAAAAATAAGGATAAAAATGTAAAATTATATATTTAGTTAGTGCATAAGTGTGTTGTACCTAATAAGTTAATAACTAATAAAAAGTTGTACCTAAACCAAAGTGGCCTAATTTTTTGGGATGGAGGGAGTATTTCCTAATTAATTTTGATAACTATGTAGTAGGAGGTAGATTGTCCCACATCATTAGATGTGGCAGGAATACTCTTGCAGTCATTGAATTGTATATAATACACTTGTTTAATTTTCTACTGGTAAATTCAGAGGACAACAAGTAGATAATATATAATTTACATCTATTTAGAAAGACACAGCAATGTTGTTACTCCGCTAGATAATATATAATTGAGCATCTATTTAGGAAGGAACAGCTATGTTGTTAATCCACTTTTTGTTGTCGGCATTTCACCTTTTCAAAATTTTACACAAATTGCGAAGAATACTCCTTTTCATCATTTACTTTTATATTTGTTGAACTAATAAGGAATTTGAACTCATCTGAATAAGATTTGGAGTAAAAAAATCTCCAAGTGCAATTTGGTACTTGAAATTGATGTCATGTTGTTGCAGCAGTTCATATTTTTTTAAATCTATTTTAGAATTTCTTATAAAAATTACAAATGAAACATGTTAATATGATTTTGTCATCATCATTGATAGTATTTCTATTTCTATAATGTAAGAATATGGAAAAAAATGATGCGCTTGTCAACATTTATTATTTTACATTTTCCTTAAGATAGAAAATTAGAGAGAAATACATTATGATAAAACATGAATATTATAAACTTTCAGATTTTAAGCTAAAGTAATCATGTTGGAATAAACTTGAAAAACCCAAGTCTAAAGAATAATTGTATGTATATATTCGTTATTAAATTCAAATTTAAATTCTTATAATGTCACACTAAATCTGTTGTTATTTCTGAAGTTGTAATTAAAAGTATAAAAAACTTTAAACATACAATGAGGACAATTATATCTGCTGTACATATGATGAAGAAGTGTGGAGTGCCAATATCATTGCCCTTAAGAAAAGTTAACAAGCGAAATATCAATGAGAAATAAACTTTTGCTAATATATGAAATCTGACGTTTAGAGGCGTAAATTCTGATATTTGATAGATGTTTAAGATGAAAAGAGCGTTTAGACTGAACAATTTGAGTGTCTTTTCGTGCAGCCAGTTACACCAAGTAAGAAATGTAGAATATTCAGTTCTCAAAAACTGTTATGCCTAACAATTTAATGATGGATTGAATGAAGAAGCTCTAATGGATTGTAAAATCTTAGAATCTCATGGTACAAAGGTACTGGTCACAATTAAAAACCTGGAGGGTGCCCCTGAGTAGTAGCATCATGGGTTTCTCCATCTGATGTAAGAAATATAGGTGGCAGCTGTAGAATTTATGGAAGCCCATTCATCCACTTTACCTAAGTTTAACTCACTAGAAATAAGAACTCAGGTGTTGCTTTAAGAGCGGGTTTGCTAGTGGAATAGTTAAAAATTTCTTTACTACAAATTTGTGCTTATTGGTTCAGACTTGATTAGCTCCAATTACCTCCAATGAACTCAAACATCATAGATGATGAAATGTATTGCTGCTGTCATTCTATGTTTTTGTTGGTTTTTTTCTTTATTTTTGGTTGGCCTCCAACTTTTTTCATTTCCAGTCTGTAGAATGGTTCAGCTAGTATGCTTACTGTGTTGAGATGATAAATGATTGTTAAAGGATGGGTGATAGATAGAGGGATGAAGAAAGAGATAGTAGTTACATGTAAGAATCTTAAAGATCTGAAGGAGAGGTAACTTAATTGAATGAAAGACGGAAAAAAAAAAAATTATGTGTGCATGAAGAAATTGTTTTTCTTTTTGGTCACATGTATATATGATCTTTTAGTTTCTTCAATCAGTTGATATATTTCCTTCTTTCTTCAGGTATCCTTTTTTATGTGTAGTTTCTCCTTTCTTCTTTTATGTTTTCATAAACTGTATATATTAACTTTAGTGATTTGATGTTTTCTCATGAATTAGTGGCTGCATTCTATGCTTGTTTTTCCCATTCATTTATGTAGCCCTATTATTTTAGCTTAACAAATTCAGACACTAGTTATTTTTTGTCACTGCTGAATCTTTTCCATTTTTCTTAATTTCTGAGTCTACTTGCTATTGAAATTTAAGTAGCAGAAGTACAATAGAATGAATGATAATAAATTTGACTTTCATCTTTGGAAGTGGGATTAAATATATTATTTAGGAACTTTTCTAGCAAATTAGCCATGATTGAAGTACATGTAGTCACTCAAGTGAATTCACTTCATTGCTTAATTCTGCAACTTAGAGTGAATGAAGTGCATTGAGCCAAATGTACGACTTAAAAGAGATGCAACCCTGATTTTTCTGATGTCAACATGGATTTAATCTCTCATGTATTAATGTTAGATTTTGATCTTCACTAACACGTAAATCCTTAATCCGCCTTGTAGCTGTCATGGCTGAATAAGGATTGGAGCCGCATATTGGAACAAGCACAGCTGCACATGAATTTACTGGAGCCATTAATTGCATTCAGAAAAGTGTTACTTCAGATCTTGAATTGTACAGAATCCAAAATGCAACATCTTTTGCTATCAGCATCCATTCTTCGCAAAGTAAAACCCCTACTTTTTAGCATTTCTTCTGAGAGCAACCTATAGTCTTTGTGCTTATCTGAAATCTTGTTGTGTGCTTTGCAGGGCATTCGATTTTCTCAGGCTGCTGCATCTTTGCATGAATTCAAGTCCCTCTGTGCTGAAATGGGAAACGAAGACTCCAACATCTATTGGCATGGAAGGGTATGAATTTCATAGTCAGGGTTTGTGTACTACAGAGTATCATGTTTAGAAACTATTTCCTTTTTTGATCTTAGCAATTCAAAAGTTACCCACTCAGTACAACTTGGTTTTCTGTCTGGGGGAAGTGCAATTTACTTTTGCGCGCGCGTGTTTTAATCTTCAAATTTCATTCTCTTCACATGCTCAATTAACAATGCATATTTACTTCTCTACTTCTGAAATATTCTATATTTTTTCAACTTCTGTTATATTTCTAGTTCATTATCTTTTTAAGTTGCTATCTGACCAACTGCTGATCCTTTAGGTGTTTTTTTCTCTTTGGTGTGGGACAACCTTGTTTGTCCACTAATTTTCCAAAGTTTTGCTTGCCAGTTAATTTTTAGAAAGTTGGTCTTACTATACACGTGGAAAAAGCATCACCGTAATTTTTTTCTTTGGTAGCTTGAAGAAGCTAAGCTTCTTCGTGCACAAGGACAGCATGAGATGGCAATCAACCTTGCGAAGTATATATCTCAAAGTTTCCAATTTGACAAATTTACCTCGGATGTATTTCGCTTAGTTGGGAAGTGGTTGGCAGAAACTCGATCAAGCAAGTTAGTTTCACATAATCTCAAGAAGTGGAAATTTCATATTCATTAGCCTGTTAAAAAATAGTTTCTCTCATGGGATGTGATGTTTCTTGCAGCTCTAGGACTGTATTGGAGAAATATCTAAAACATGCAGTTTCACTGGCTGACAGTCTCAAGGCTACAGACACAAAGTCCATAGCAAAGCAATGCCAAAATCATTTTAATCTTTCCCATTATGCAGATGCACTCTTTCGGAGTTATGAGGAGAGACTGAATTCTAATGAATGGCAAGCAGCGATGCGGTTAAGAAAACTCAAGGTATGTATAACCTGATTGAAAGAAATGGATTGTGTTAAAGAAACTGAAACTGGAATCTTGAAGTTCATAGGCATTGATAATCCTGGAATTTGTGACAAATTGTAGACGAAGGAGTTGGAAGCTCTGATTAAGCGTCTTAGAAGTTCATCAAAGGCATGTTCTTCTTCTTTACAAAACTTTTCCTCCACGGGGCATTGTCATTAAATAAGTTCTTATTTTTTCTAAATAAGTGGACCTGATCTTTCGCTACATGGTTTTAGGGAGAACAAACTGAATATTCATTAAAAATACAAGAACTGAAAAAGCAACTTACAATGGACAAAGAAGAGGAAGAAAAATTGCAGGTGAGTATGTAGTAACTGTAAAACTTTTAATTTGAGATCAGTGTGAGGTTATATTCATCTAATCATACAGGGATTCTGTTCTATTTGGTGCTCTGTAATATTGGGTACTGATTTATTTTCTGAAGAAAGATACAGGAAAGAAAGATATGTCAGGCTAGGAACATTGGAATGAAATGGCTAAACCCCAATATCTTTGAGAACTTCGAGATAGCATTCTGCATTCCCAAACCAATTATGTGGTGTACATGTGTTTCAGCAATTATTATGGTACACCATGCTGTATTCAAAGTTAGTCATAGGTTGTTCTTGTGTTGTTGAGGTACTAAGTGTTCTGAGATTCCATAAAGTCAAAACTCATGTATAAACCCATACTTAGAACATGCTTGTTCTGTTTAGATGCCCAAGGATCCAGTCTCCTGGGAAAATTTAAACATCCAAAACTTTTTGTTTTTTCTTGTTCTCTTTCTGGCTGATATGTTTAACATTTTACATGTCATGTTAAATATTTTTAATGTGGTTTGTCCCAAATCTGAATAAAGGATGAGAGTTGTGTTAGGTCGATAGCCAATGTAAAAACTGTCAAATCTACTTATATAGTAAAGGCTATTAAACTGCGTACTTTGTGGAGTGTGTCATAGGGTCTGACTGCGACGTTTTGGCATGGACTTCTACACCTCAATGAGGCCTCAGGTGTAGTGTAAAATATATAAGAGTCCTATACACTAACGGGAGGGATAAAGGGAAAAAAAAGAACAAAAACGTAGGAGGAACAAAACTATCAGAATTGGTAGTTGGGATATTGAAACTTTGATAGGTAAAGCTATAGAGGTAAGGGGAGATGCATGAATATTATGTGTCTCAAAGAATCAAAATGGATAGATGAGAAAGCCAAGGTTTTAGATACTACGGAGTATAAACTTTAGTATTATGGAAATGATAGAACTAAAAAAGGGTAGGTGTTATTGTGGATTTAACATTCATAGGGCAAGTGGTAGAAGTAGTTAGAAAAGGGGGGGATGGAATTATAGCGCTTTAATAGTATTGTAGGAAATGAACTTATAAATATTGTTAGTGTATATACACCTCAAATAGGGTTAGATGAATCCATTAAAATTGAATTTTGAAAAGACCTAGGGTCTTCCAACTGGAATCGATGGCGCATGGCGTGGAGGCAACAAAGGCTTTTGGATTGGAAGTCACTCAAAATGAAAAAATTGTCATAGGTGGAAATTTAAATGGGCATGTGGGGTAGTGTGATAAGGAGTGTGATAGGGTCATAGGGGTAATGGTTATAGGTTGCAAGACAATGAAGGTAAAATCATTTTATATCTTGTATTAGTCTAAACATTTAAAATTAGTTTTAATAAGACACACTTATTATTTCCTAACTGGAAACAGTGATAGAATTATGTAAATATTTTAAGGTAATACTTGGAGAGTCTTACTACTCAACGTAGATGAACAGTTTTTGATATAAGACATGGTAATAAAAAATTTGGGAACAAGTTATCCAATAAACTTAGGATTAAGTGGACAGACTTAAAGAATAAGAACAAAAGAGATATTTTTACAAAGGTCTTATTAGAAACAATTAGCTGGAATGTAGAAAAGGAAGCAAGAGTACACGGGAAAAAGTAACTAATCAAACGCAAGCAATTGGGAAAAGAATAATGGGAGAATTAAAAGGCCATACATGGAATAAAGAATCATGGTGGTAAAATTAAGAAATATGAGAAAAAAATGAAAGTAAAAAGGGATGAAAAGATATATGCTTGTACAAATGATCAAAATATTGAAAGATATTAGTTTGTTAACAATGAGATGAAAAGAATAATAAATGAGGCAAAGATGAACGCTTTTGAAATTTTTTTATAAAAGATTAGATACTAAGGAAGAAGAATAAGATACACATAAGATATAGCAAAAATAGGAAACGAAAATAAGAGATTTAACACAAGTTGTGTTAAAAATGAAACAGAAAATATTTTGATTGATGACAAACTAATAAAAGATTGATAGAAGAAATATTTTTATAACCTATATAATGAAGTTACTGGGAATGAAGTCACATTATATGAGTTAGAACAATCTGAATTGAAAAGAAATTTTATATATTATCGCACAATTCAACCTTTGGAGGTAGTAAAAACATTACAAGCAATGAAAAATGGTAAAGCAATGGGCATTGATGATATTCTGAGGCATGGAAGTATATGAAAAAGTACCCATGGCTCATGAATCTATTTAATTTAATTATGAAAACTAAGAAAATGCCAGGACCTTGGACTTTGCACATGCGGGAGTTTTTACGTATCGGGCTGCCTTTATGAAAACTAATAAAATACCTAATAAATGGGAAAAAAGTGTGTTTGTACCTCTATATAAGAATAAGGGAGATATACAAAATTGTGTAAATTATAGGGGGATAAAATTAATGAGTCATACTCTGACTTTGTGCAAAGTAATAGAAAAGAGATTGAGAAATGAGACTAACGTATTAAAAAATCAATTTGAGTATAAGCCAAGAAGGTCTTCGATGGAAGCCATACATCTAATAAGCAGACTGAACATTATAGGAAGAGAAACAAGGTTTACATGTGCTATTTATTGATCTTGAAGAGGTATATGATTAGAGTTAATCGTGATATAATGTGATGAGCGCTAGGATATGTATAAAGATGGGAGTTAGAGTAGATAATGTAGATAATGTAGATAATGTAGTTTTAATTGATGAGATGAGAGGAGTGAATACTAAGTTAGAAGCTTGGAGGGAGGCGTTAGAGTTGAAAGGTTTTGAAATAAGTAGAAATCTAGAAATATGTTATTTGTAGATAATGTAGTTTTAATTGATGAGATGAGAGGAGAGTGAATACTAAGTTAGAAGCTTGGAGGGAGGCGTTAGAGTTGAAAGGTTTTGAAATAAGTAGAAATATAACTGAATATATAGTGTCACTTTAGAAATCATAGGAGTAATGGGTAAGTGTAAAAATAGGCGGGCATGATTTAGATATATCTAAAAGTTTTAAATATTTAGGATGTATCCTCCAATAAAATGGGAGAATTGATAAAGATGTTACACATAGAATTCAGGCAGGTTAGAATAAATGGAGAAGTGCATCCTCTATACTTTTTGATTGTAAAGTAATGCTGAAATTAAAAAGAAAATTTTATAAAATAGCCATAAGACAAGTGATGCTTTATGGATTAGAGTGTTAGGGCACTAATTGTGAACATGAATAGAAAATGAAGGTAGCAAAAATGAGAATGTTTAAGTAAATGTGTGGATACTAGACTAGATAGAATATTTAATAAATATATTGGAAAAAAAGTGGGGGTAACTCTGATAGATGAGAAAATGAGAGAAACACATTTAAGGTGGTCTGGACATGTGTGTAAGAGACCCTTAAATGCATAAGTAGGCATCTAGAGACTAGAGCAGAATTCCTGGTATAGCTCGTTAAGGATTTTAAGTGATCATTGTGGTATCTTTTGACTGGTTGGATTGCACTTGTGCCTATCACTTTCTTTAATTTTCTTTTTGTCTTAAGAAGAATTAATATTTCAAGTCCTGCTACTTTATTTAAGTCTAATCTCATCACATTTTTTGTTAATTTGATTTTCATTATATTGTTTGTGATGTGCTACTATTGCTGTTTAGGAAGACAGGGACAACTTTTTAACTACTGCTCTAGAAGGCTATAAACGCTGTCTGGTCATTGGGGACAAATACGATGTTAGAGTGGTATGTATGATTACTTAGTTTTGGTAAAAAGAATGGCTTGTCTTTTCTGATTTCTATACTCAGTGTGGTACTTCCTATATTGTGCTTGCTATTGTACGCAAATATTGTTAATTTTGATCAAATTAAAAGAATATTTCTGTTTCTAAAGTTGATATAGGGAAATTCGATTTTTGAGCACAACTTCAGCTGTCCCTCTCTTGCCCTCTCGTCTCTTCTATCCTTGTTCCATCTAATTCTTGGTGATGGGGATCATGGTTATCCATAGTTTTCCTTGCTCCTCATTCTCATCTTCATACTATCATCAACTAAAACATGAGGATAATCAAAATTGTTGTCCAATCTTAGAGTCTAGAGCGAGGGATTTCACAGGCCTAGTATGGGATCTTGTTGGAAATGTGAAAATCTAGGATAGTGACCAACCTTTGCGGACGCATTAATTCGGTTAAGAGTATGAGTAGAATACCAAAAGGAGTTATTCATGTTCAAGCAAACTTCCATAATACCATTGTTGCTACTACAGATGTATAAGTATTGAAAGAGATGAAGAACGGAAAAAGGGTATCTCAGAATAATCTCACTTAATTTTTATTAACCAGGAGGTCTTCTATTTATAATATAGAAGGCTCCAAAGAGATAAGTACAAATTCCTACAATGTAGGAGATTACAACCAATCTACCTTCCTTTTAAAAAAGATAGTGTATCATTAACCTCTATTTATCCCTAATAATCAGGGATCTATCCTAAGTACAAACAGAACACTCCAACACTCCCCCTCAAGTTGGTGCGAAGATATCCACCATTCCCAACTTGCTAGTGTGCTGATCAAAAATAAGCTTAGGCACTCCTTTAGTCAACATATCTGCCACCTGAAGGTTTGAAGGTACAAAAGGTGTGAAGATGAGTCCCCTATCCAATTTTTCCTTGATGAAATGCCTATCTATCTCGATGTGTTTTGTTCTATCGTGCTGAACTGGATTTTGTGATATGCTAATAGCAGCCTTGTTGTCACACATTAACTTCATAGAATCGGAAACCACAATCCGCAAATCCCACAAAACCTTCTTGATCCACAACAACTCACAAATCCCTAGAGCCATTGCTCTAAATTCAGCCTCAGCTGTACTTCTCGCTACAACACTTTGCTTCTTACTCCTCCATGTTACTAGATTGCCCCAGACAAAGGTGCAATATCCGGATGTAGACCTCCTATCCACCAAGGATCCTGCCCAATCAGCATCAGTGTAGGCCTCAACTGTCCTGCAAGTTCCCTTCTGAAAAAATAGTCCCTTTCCTGGTGAACCCTTGAGATATCTGAGAATTCTATGAACAGCCTCTAGGTGATCCTGACATGGTGAGTGCATGAACTGACTCACTAAACTGACTGCAAAACTAATATCAGGCCTAGTATGGGACAAGTAGATGAGTTTCCCTACTAGCCTCTGATATCTGCCTTTATCTACTCCACTGCCTGCTTTATCTTCATCCAACCTCAGGTTTGCCTCTACTGGAGTCTCTGCTGGCCGGCAACCAGTCATGCCAGTTTCTTTCAACAAATCAAGTATGTACTTCCTCTGAGTCACAGCAATCCCTTTTCTTGATCTAGCCACTTCCATTCCAAGGAAGTACCTCAATTGACCAAGATCCTTTATTTCAAACTCTCTGCCAAGCTGAGTCTTCAAGGTTGAAATCTCCACCTCATCATCCCCTGTCAAGATGATATCATCAACATAAACGATCAGAATAGACCTTTTCAGTCCTGAGGATACTTTCACGAACATTGTATGATCAGAATGTGCCTGTGAGTATCCCTGTCTTTTGATGAACTTCGTGAACCTTTCAAACCATGCTCTCGGGCTCTGTTTGAGCCCATACAATGATTTTCGCAGTCTACACACCTTTCCTCCAAACTTATGTTCAAATCACAGTGGTGGGCTCATATATACTTCTTCCTTGAGGTCTCCGTGCAAGAAAGCATTCTTCACATCCAGCTGGTGTAGTGGCCACTCCAAGTTTACTGCCACACTGAGTAACACTCTGATGGTATCCAGTTTTGCTACTGGTGAGAAGGTTTTAGAGTAATCTATACCATAAGTGCATGTGAAGCCCTTAGCCACTAATCTGGCCTTTCTTCTCTCCAAGGATCCATCGGCCTTGTATTTCACCGTGAAAACCCACCGCATCCCTCGGGTGTCTTTCCATGTGGTAGTACTCTGCATCCCACGTAGCATTCTTTTCGAGCCCTTATCTCTTCTTGAACCGCCTCCTCCCATTTAGGATCAGCTAGAGCATCCTTGATAGAAGGGAGTGGTAAAGCCAGAACTTTGAGTGATAAAGGCATGGTAGCTAGGTGAGAGACGGTTGTAAGATACAAACTGTGACAAAGGATGTTTTGTGCATGATCTAACCCCTTTTCGGATGGCAATAGGGAGGTGGAGTTCGGCTGAAATGTCACTCTCATCAGCGGTATCCTTCGGATTCTCCCCCTGTTCAGATACCGGGGTGTGCTGGGGAAGTGGACCTCTCTGTTTCCTCGAATACACTATCCCACCAAACTTGCCCTGGTGGACTTGCTCCGGGCCGGACGAGTTTAGAGGAACATCGGCAACATCGGCATCATGAGTGGCACCAGAACCAGAAGGAGAATTAGAGCTAGAAACAAAAGGATCAGCAGACTGAGAATCAGCAGGAATAACATCCGGAATAGCCTCAGAAATAGGGTAGATGGAATTGTTGGCATTGTCACTAAACAGCCTATCATATTCCAAGTCTCTCGGCTCCCCCTGAATAGGATAGGATGAATCTTCGTGAAAAACAACATCTAAGGAGATAACAGTCTTTCTAAGGGAAGGGATGAAGCACTTGTAACCCTTTTGAGTGGCTGAATAGCCGAGAAAGAAACCCTTATAAGCCCGGGGATCTAATTTGGACTTAGTAGGATCTGAGTTATGGACAAATACCGTACACCCAAAAATGTGAAGAGGCATTTTTGTCAGGAGTTTAGAGTGAGGATAGAGGATTTTTAACCTTTGAAAAGGAGTTTGATGCTGAAGGACCCGGGAAGGTAATCTATTTAAGAGGTAGGCTGAGTGTAATACGGCATCCCCCCAAAAATGAAGTGGAACCTGTTTAGTGAAAAGCAAGGCCCGGGCAGTTTCTAACAGGTGTCGGTTCTTCCGTTCTGCCACTCCATTTTGTTGGGGAGTGTGAGCACAAGAAGTTTGATGGATGACCCCTTTTTGGGTGAAAAAATCAGTCAAGGTTTTATTGAGATATTCCCGCCCATTGTCACTCCTCACCACTTGAATATTGGTGTTAAACTGAGATTTAATCATGTGGAAAAAATGGATAAACACATTAGGAACCTCGGATTTTTCTTTAAGAAGGAAAACCCAACACACCCTAGTATGGTCATCTATAAAAGTAATAAACCATCTATGACCAGTTGGGGTTGGAATTCGAGAGGGTCCCCAAACGTCACTATGTATGAGATGAAATGGTTTGGACGGAATATAAACTTGAGAAGGAAAGGTAGACCGAGTTTGTTTGGCCATTTGACAAAAGTCACACTGAAAAACGAAATCAGTTTTATTGATGAACAGTGAAGGAAATAGATATTTCATATAAGTAACATTGGGATGTCCCAGTCTACGGTGCCACATCATGATCTCCTCTTTATTACTCTTCGGACCGGTTATGGTTTGCAGAGATTGTGTCAAATGAGATGAGGTGAGATCGAGTATGTAGAGTCCATCCACCTCCTTAGCACCCCCAATCATCTTCCCGGAGGTCGAATCCTGAAAAATACAGTTATAGGGAGTAAAGATAACATAGCATTTATGGTCTTTTGCAAGTTTGCTTACGGAAATAAGGTTATAAGCAAGACTTGGAACATAAAACACATTCTGCAAGGTTAAGGAATGAGAGATTGATACTGTTCCTTTCCCAATAATAGGAGCAAAAGATCCATCGGCAAGTTTGACTTGTTGAGGCCCTTTACAGGGTGTATAGGAAGAAAAAACACTGAGTTTGCTTGTCATGTGATCTGTGGCACCAGAATCGGTTGCCCACAGACCTGAGTTCTTGGTGGAAATTAGGGCAAAGGATCTGTTACCTGCATTTGCTAGGTTAGAGGTCGGAAGTGAGGGTTTCTGGGCCTGGAGAAGTTTGTAAAGATGCTCAATCTGCTCCTTTAGGGATGGAAGCTCGTCCAGTTGAGATGAGGAACCTGAATCAGTAGTGCTAGCCTGGTATGCCCTGCGCTCCTTTGCTTGTACCCTTTCTTCTTGGATGCTCCGGTTTTCCGTGCAATTTCCAGCAGGTTTCTCGAGTGTGGCCAGGCTTCTTGCAGAAGTCGCACCATGGTCGAGCTTTTTCCTTCTTTTCTTCTCCATTCCCTGTTCGTGTCACCAAGGCTGATCCATCAAGACTGGAAGGAAGATCTTGAGGAGCCAACATCACTTTCCTCCGTCCGGCTTCCCTTCTAACTTCAGAGAAAACTTCCCGGAGACTAGGCAGGGGCCGGCGTCCTAGAAGTCGACCCCTCACTTCATCCAACTCTTTGTTGAGCCCGGCTAGGAACAGAAACACTCTTCCCCTGTCAACCTTGTTTCTGTACCTTAAGCTATCGGCAGGGCTCTCCCAAGCTTCTTCCTCGAACAGATCCAACTCCTGCCAAACCCCCAGCAACTCATTGTAATACTCTGTGACATCTCGTGCCCCCTGCTGTAATTTCCACATTCGGGAATTCAATTCGAAAAGCTGGGAGTGGTCTTCAAAGTCGGAATAAGTCTCCCGTGCAGCCTCCCATACTCCTTGGGCTGTAGGGATGAATAGAAACGGCTTTCCAATGGTAGGTTCCATGGAATTGACTAGCCAAGAGATGATTGTGGAATTTTCAGATCGCCATACTGGATAACTAGGATCTGTTGTGGCTGGCATTGGTGTTTCTCCGGTCACATACCCCCACTTGCCTCTCCCTATGATGACCAACTTCACTGATTGAGCCCATGTGAGGTAATTCTTACCATTGAGGCGATGAGTAGTGATCTGGAGATTATGGGATGAATTTTCAGGCATGAGGGCTTGAGAAATTCCCATTGGGTTGTGGACCGAACCCAGAGGGTTTTGGGTGTCAAGATTTTGCTGAGTGGAGGTTGAGGAAGATGAGGTTTGGAGGGCTTGTTTGAAGTTCATGGCGGCAGTTTGTAATGATCAGATTACTGTTTTAGAGTTTAGAAAGAGATCGAGCCGTAGGCTCTGATACCATATTGAAAGAGATGAAGAACGGAAAAAGGGTATCTCAGAATAATCTCACTTAATTTTTATTAACCAGGAGGTCTTCTATTTATAATATAGAAGGCTCCAAAGAGATAAGTACAAATTCCTACAATGTAGGAGATTACAACCAATCTACCTTCCTTTTAAAAAAGATAGTGTATCATTAACCTCTATTTATCCCTAATAATCAGGGATCTATCCTAAGTACAAACAGAACACTCCAACAATAAGGACGGGTGTTTTCCAAGAGCTCAGGTCTGATGGGTTACAGGCAGGCATTTTACCCCCATGGGAATGGTTTACAATTTACTCCTCTTACTATAAGATGCTTACCTAGCCAACGCCTAGATCCGGCTCTACTTAAACTTTTTTGGTTCACCCCAACATTCCCTACTCCAACTGTTGAGCATGGTAGAGGAAAAGAGAGACGGGAAGTTGATTTTCTTACAATTGACATTCCTAAGATCTGTTCATAGATGTGCTCTCTTCGATTGCCTCCCATTGAAGTCAATTCTTCACACAATTGATGCAACATTTTTGTAAATAATTTCAGAATTTTAGTGCTGAGTTCTCATGTGATTCTTTATAAAATATTTATGTTGTTTCAGGTATTTCGACTTGTTTCGCTATGGTTTAGTCTTTCTTCAAGACAAATTGTCATCGATTGCATGCTTCGAACAATTGAGGAGGTAAGGTCAAAGGAAGTGATGGTTTTCTATGATTTTGACTGTCTTTGGAGAGGGATAACCGTGTCCTAGTCATATTTTGTATTTTTGTCTGTGAGAAATGTATCCTCTGAAACTAACTGTTGCGGTTGTTTGATTGGCATTTGTTTACTACGTAATCCAAATGCATGTACAGGTTCAGTCTTACAAGTTCCTAGCACTGGTATACCAAATAGCATCAAGAATGGGTGGCACAAAAGATTGCCTGGGTCCTCATAGCTTTCAGGTTCTAAGCTGATGCTTTGATCTATGTTTCCAGGCATAATGTATACCTACAACAACTAATTCTTTATCTTACTATGTGGCATCGGCTATATGGATCATATCTCACCATTGTTTTCTAATCTATACCTCTATTTGTTTATGCCAAGTAAATCATTTTTGTACTTCAATTTTTTTAATTATGAATTTTCATCATGTCTGAGGAGCATCATAGTTCTGGTTCACATGTCAATGGCTGCTTTTGCAGTTTGCTTTGGTTTCTCTTCTGAAGAAAATGGCCATTGAGCATCCTTATCATACCATTTTCCAGGTATTTGACCAGATACTTTAAACCATAGGTATGCAACAATTTAAATGATTTTTGTAAGTACATTTAATTAGTACATGTTTTGTCTTGTGATTTTAGCATGCCAAAGGAAAATGATTTATCGTGTGTTTTTTTTTCTTCAACATTAAAATATGTTGGAGACGTTGTTCCTATTTCAGTCGGCATATGAACTCAATGCACAAACACCCTATCTCTAATTCTTTTTTTCATTTGAATGCCATTGTACCTCTTAGCTGCTTGCTTTGGCTAATGGAGATCGAATCAAGGACAAGCAGCGTAGTAGAAATTCTTTTGTGGTAGATATGGACAAAAAGGTTGCTGCAGAAAACCTTTTGCAAGAACTGCAATTGAAACATGGAGCTGTCATTACACAAGTAAGATTGTTCACCACTTTTTGTTTTTTCAATCATGTTTTGTGCGAGGGAAACGAATGTTTAGCTTCTTACTTCTTGTTCAACGTTGTTTTATATCATATAGATGAAGCAAATGATGGAGATTTACATTAAACTTGCAGAACTAGAAACAAAGAGAGAGGTAAATGAAGTGATGGGTTTCTGTATTTCTTTTATTTCTTCCTTTACTATCCCTTTTCTTCCATCCTCAATATCTCGGTAGTTAGTGGTTTCATTTCTCTCCTTCTTGTGTTATGAGCAAGTATTAACTAGATGTTATGGCAGGACACGAACAAAAAGGTTACCCTGCCAAGAGATATCCGTAGTGTTCGACAACTTGAACTTGTAAGTGCAGTTCTTTTATGTGTAAAATATTGATGTTATCATTTTATGAACCAGCTATGGTACAGAAGGGGAGCCTTTCAAGAACTAATTTAGTAGTATCACAATCTCATTCATGATAACTTTGTGCATTTCTGTAAAGTCTTGAAAAGAAGTCTTGTAGTAAGAAGTATCGAGTTGCAGAGCATTTCATTTTATATATAAAAGAGCAGCAGAGCTTGCTGATTATGAAATTTGATACTCTTTGCCTATCCCATGATGCCAATGTAGATTTTTTTTTCAATTAGGATTTTGGTCAAATTAATAATTTCTTTAGCATAATATGCCAATGTGGACTAATTCTCTTAGTCACACCCTAAACATCACTGTAAACAAATTTGACAAAAAATTTCTTCTCTCTAATAATGATTAGGATTAATACATACTGTCACAGTGTCACCCCACATCAGAGTAGCATATCAGATGTGTTCTGTTTACTTTTACCACTGGCCTCCTAACATGTAATTTATACTTGAACAATTAGTCATCCACTTGTATATCATTCTGACTAAATGTATTGGTAGAAACTTTATTGTAGATTTGTGAGTCTGCAAAAAAGGTATTTAGATGTGCATAATTAGCTCATGCTAATATTCAGAATTTGTTGAATTTTTAATTTTTTTTATGAACTCTTTTTTCCCCCCTTCTAATGTCCTATAACAATATCCAAGCCAAAGACTCATATATGTGGTTCTTCAGGTTCCTGTTGTTACTTCTAATTTTCCTGTTGACCGGAGTTGTGAATATTGTGAAGGATCTTTTCCCCACTTCAAGGGCTTAACAGATTCAGTCATGTAAGTGTTAGGCAGCCTGTTAATTATTATAATTATAATTCTACTAAACTCCTGAACATGTTGATGTTGTTTTTCCATATAAAATAAATTTGCAGGGTGATGAATGGGATAAATGCCCCTAAAGTGGTTGAATGCTTGGGTTCTGATGGTAAAATGTACCGACAACTTGCAAAATCTGGCAATGATGACCTGCGACAAGATGCTGTACTCTCTCCACCCAAACTGAATATCTTCTGCTTATATATCTTGTCAGTTGCAGTTGTAGCAACGATAGTAGTTACTCAGGATAATAATGAGAACCAAGCATAAGAAATAAGGCAATTACTGGCTGTTTGGTATCTCTCTTGATGATTCGGTGAACTTTCCATACAAACTGCTTTCATGCATAACTGTATAGTTTGCTGCATGTATGGGATTTACTAAGCACCAAAGTTGTATCTTTTTCTATGTTGTGTTTAAATGTATTGACATTCTCCTGCTGCATGATTTAATTGTTGAGAGTTCATTATAGTCCCTCCTGCATATCACCTCTCAGTCCATTCTGACCATTAAGTCATGTCCTGATCGTTTCTTGTATGATGCACTGATATTAAGTTATGAAATCATTTCTTTCTCAGGTAGGTGTGTCCTTTTTATTTTTTCTTCATGTGTATACATATAATATCATTAACTACATGAATCTCCAAATGCAGGTAATGGAACAGTTTTTTGGGTTAGTTAACACCTTCTTAGAGAACCATCATGACACATGGAAAAGAAGACTGAGAATACGCACTTACAAGGTAATTATGCATCTCAAAGCATATGTTTATTATGATATTTTTGTGCAGATTATGCTCTCTGGTGGTGTGATTCATTAATACAAATAGATGAACACAAAGAATGATGTGTTCTTCATAAGACAGGTCGTTCCTTTTACCCCTAGTGCTGGTGTTCTCGAGTGGGTGAATGGCACTGTACCACTTGGTGATTATCTTATAGGAAGGTCAGTTAAGTTACATTCACTGCTCAGTTCTCAAGCACTACATTTCATGCCATAAAAGTGCTCGTATCTAAAATAGAAATACATGCAGCATGAGAAATGGAGGAGCCCATGGACGCTATAGATCAGGAGACTGGCCATTCCTCAAATGTCGACAACACATGATCTCGGCAAGTGCCATACAGCCATCTCTCTATTGTTTGGTTTTCTTTCTTACCAATTTTCAAAACCATTCCTTGTGGTATTTGTCACTGCTTTTTATTGAACTGCTAGCAAAATGATCAAGTGATTAGGGCTTTTCTTGTGCAGTCAGCAGCTAGCTAGTTGAACTTTAGTTAATTGTTTACACTGATAAACTCAATTTCCAAGTTGTCTCAGCTACTTGCAGTAATTAGGTAATGCTGAATTATCGCACTTCATGTCCATATGAAGGATTTAGAGCATGTCAATGTTATGTCCGTATATGTGGTCATGTTTGAATATGTAGAAATTCAGGAAAGCTACTTCCATTATTGTGTTGAGGTCCATCTGAATATTCTTAATTGAAATGGACACCATTGATTTTGTGCGTTTGCATTTGTAAATAACCGCAAGTAATGTTTTTACTGCTGATATTTATCCAATTAGAGGAGGGAATACTGATAGCTACAGCAGCTTTTAACTAAGAAATATAATTGCTTAT
This sequence comes from Gynochthodes officinalis, assembly GCA_020080225.1. Classification (NCBI taxonomy): domain Eukaryota; kingdom Viridiplantae; phylum Streptophyta; class Magnoliopsida; order Gentianales; family Rubiaceae; genus Gynochthodes; species Gynochthodes officinalis. Next base: position 27,407,284 of record CM034625.1, on the reverse strand, counting down.
GTATGAATGGATTGAATTGAAATTACAATATCTCTTGTCATTGTAAAATTTTATTCTTAAATTAAGTGGTTCATACACGTAGAGCCTCTGATGAAGTCCTTGTTTGGTAGTTTCAGAGAACTATATATATTTTCCTCTATGTTCCATGATCTTTTCTTGTCACTCTGACTTTGCCATCCTTCTATGTCGCCCCTAGTTCTCACTCTTCATCAATATACATTGTTTTGACAATCTTCATCGGAATTTCATTCTTTGCCCTACATCAGTTTGTGATCAAAGCCAAAGATCCATTCTTCAACGACAACAGCAACAACTAAACTGTTATCCTACTATGTGGCTCAGCTGTATGGATTATATTTCGTCATCGCTTTCTATTGAAGCACATATTTTCATATAAGTTTAGCTAATTCATGTCGTTTTTAATAGATTTTTTCCAAATCTTTTTAGGTCTTCCCCTTTCTGTTTTAGTTTGAATTAATAATTCTCTAGTCCGTTTTAGTTTGAATTAATAATTCTCTAGTCTCTAGACGTCATACTAGTGTATGTAAAAGCCTCCTATGCACATGTTCAAAATACTTTAAACATGTTTTTCTCATTTCCTCATCTATTAGCGCTACTCCTACTTTATTTCTGATGAATTTATTACTTATTCTATTTTAGTCTTGTATGCCCATACATTCATCTTAACATTTTCATTTTGGCTACTCTCATTTTCTGTTCATGTTTAGAGTTAGTGTCCCAACATTCTAATCTATAATGCACTGGTCTTATATTTGTTTATAATTTTATAAAATTTTCCTTTCAATTTCAGCAATATTTTACGATCAGAAAATATAGAGGATGCACTTCTCCACCTATTCAAACCTACCTGAATTTTATGTCTAACATCTTTATCAATTCCTCCATTTTCTTAGAGTATAGATCCTAAATATTTAAAATATTTAGATATATCTAACTAATGCCGGCCAATTTTCACACTTATCCTATTGCTTCTGGTATGATTATTAAAGTGACAATCCATATATTTAGTTTTACCTCTACTTATATTTAAACTTTTCAACTCTAATGCCTCCTTTTAAGTTTTCACTCCTTTTCTTGTCCCATCTATCAAAAGTATGTCGTTTTCAAATAACACATATTCAGAAATTGTTGTCTGTATATGTTTAGTAAACTCATCTATTACTAAAGCAAAACGATATGGTCTTAAAGAAGATCTTTGATGCAAACTATAATATTCAGAAATTCGCTTAATATCTCTATACACAAATTACGACTTTATACATGTCTTTTATAAGTTTTATATAAGTTACTCTAAACTCTCTTTTTAAAACCTGCCACATTATATTTTGTTATTAACTCTATCTGATGCCTTTTCAAAGTCAATAAATAGTATATTTAAATCTTTTTTTCTCTCTCTATGATGTTCACAGAGGCTTCTTATTAGATGTATAGCTTTCATTGTAGACCCTCTTGGCATAAAACCAAATTGATTTTCTAGTATATGAGTTTGATTTCTCAATCTGTTCTCTTACTTTATCCCACAATTTTATAGTATAACTCATCAATAACACCCTTATAATTTGTATAATTTTGTATCTCTCCCTTATTCTTTTATAAAGGTACTAATACATTTTTTGTCCATTGATTAGGTATTTTCTGAGTTTTCATAATTAAATTAAATAGATTTGTGAGCCACGTAATATCAATTTTTATAAGCACTTCCATGCCTCAATTGAGATATTGTCAAGACCCACTGCTTTACTATTTTTCATTATTTGTACTGCTTTTTCTATCTCCAAAAGTTGGATTTTGCGATAATATGTAAAATTTCTTTTTGGTTCATATTGTTCTAACTCACCTTATATAACTTCATTACCATTGACTTCATTAAATAATTTATGAAAGTATTCCTTCCATGGTCTTTTATTAATTTATTATTAGTTAAGATATTTTCAGTTTTATCTTTTATACACTTGTGTTAGATCTCTTGTTTTCTTTTCCCTAATTTTTGTAATCTTATATATATTTTTTTCTCCTTCCTTAATATTTAATTTTTAATAAATTTTTTTGAAAACTTTTGTCTTTGCCTCAGTTGTTACTTTTTTCACTTCATTCTTAGCAATCTTGTATTTTTAAATATTTTTGTCTTTTGCACTATCATGTAGAGTTTTATAACTTGCCCTTTTTATTTTCACTTTTTATTTTCTTTTTGAATTTTTGATTCCACCATCATGATTTTTGATTGCATGTATGACTTTTTGACTCTTCTAATACTTTCTTTGTGATTGCTTTTATATAATTAGTTCCCTTTTCCCATGTATTCTCTACCTCCTCTTCTACATTACATTTGATAGTGTCTCATAAGGAATTTATAAAAATATTTCTTTTGTTCTTGTTTTTTAAGTTCCACCACTTAATCTTAAGAATATTGGGTAATTTGTTTTTAACTTTTTTATTATTAACTCATATAAAAAACTATTAACCTGAGTGAGACTTTCTCGAGGAACCTTACAAGCTGCATGAAATTTCTATCACTATTTCTGATTAGGAAATAATCAATTTGTGACTCATTAGGACCATTTTTAAATGTGATTAAGTGCTCTCTCTTTTTAAAAAGGTATTAGCTATGACCAAATTATTAGTTGCTGCAAAATCTAAAATGGTTTTATTTTCGTTGTTCCACAACCCATAACCATGACCCCCCGTGCATCCTATCATACCCCTTATTGACCTTCCCCACATGCTCATTTAAATCCCAACTATGTTAATTTTTTCATTTTGTGGTATTGTCTGGACTAAGGCTTCTAGGATTTTCCAAAATTTAATTTTAATAGATTTATCTAATCCTATTTGAGGTGTATATACATTAATGGTATTTATAGTTCATTTCCTACAATAATCTTAAGAGCTATAATTTTGTCCCTTTTTTAATTACTCCTACCACTTGTTCTATGAATATTGAATCCACGATAATACCTACCCCATTTTTAGTTCTATCCTTTCCACAATTCCAAAGTTTATATCCTGAACTATCTAAAATCTCGGCTTTCTCTCCTACCTATTTTGTTTCTTGGATGCACATATAATATCCATTAGCTCTATAGCTTTACCTGTCAAAGTTCTAATATTCTAGCTACCGATTCTAGCAGTCTTGTTCTTCTTACATTTTTCCTTCTCATCTCTCCCATTAATGTGTGAAGACTTTTGTACATTTTGCACTATACCTGAACCCTCATGGAGGTGCAGTGGTTCTTGCCAAGATGCCATAGTTAGACCTATGACACGCTTCATAAAATGGGAGCTTCCTAACCTTTGTGCAATTTAAAGTATGCTATCATTAGGTATGAGACTTTTTAGGTTGGCTGTCAACCTAACATAGCCTCCTCCTTTATCTGGACTTGGGTCCGACCACCTTAAAAATCTTTAACATGTAGATATGTAAAATATTTAAACATGTATAGACATGTTTAACATGGACAGGGTTGGCAAAAGAATTACTTTTGATCACCAAAATTTTCCTTCTTCCGTAAACCATATCTTTCATTTTGGCTCCTTATTATGAAAATATGGTTTCAAATTCAGGCTTAACTCAACTTTCAAAAGTTTTGCAACAGATTACAGGGCTACTAAGAAAAATCTCACTATCCAGAATTTGGCTGCTTATATAGATAAGAAACTTGATTGTCTTGAAGACATGAAAGTAAAATTTGAAGATTTTGCAGGCATGAAAACAAAACTTGATGGAGTTATAACTTTCTTGTTGAATCAAGAACCTGTTGAGATTGGCAACAAAGTTAGAGTTTTAATTTCTATTTCATGATCTGTCTCATAAGTTTCCCCTTCCAGCCCTTCATTTACTTATGACAAATACATCCTCTCTAAAGTCTTCACTTGCAGATTTAACCAAGGTGTCAAAGGACATTGTGCTTGATGATTTTACAACATGAGAACCTCATATAGGTGGAAGACTAGTGGAAAATGAATCTGATGAGTCAACTTGTGAAGAAGAACTTGAGTTGAGGCCCTAACGCCATTGCTTAAAAATCAATCCGTAGTTGCTCATGCAAGAAAGCTACAAATCCATCAAGTTTCACCTTCACTTTTGCAAGCCCTTCAAGTTTTACTTTCATGTCTTCAAGAGAATTAAGTTTCTGGTCTATAAAAGCAGCTTGATTCTGCAAGGCAACATGATATTCACTAGTACCCCTCACAATCTTTTGCAAAAATTTCAAAGTTTGAGTTAAGTTCAGCATTTGAAATCATATCACAAGAATGAAAAGAAGAAATTTATGGTTAGAAGAATGGAAACTATGGTGATCAAGAGCAGATCTTCAGAATGATGTAGGATCAGGGGAACTTGCCTACCCTCACTAGCGGAAGGCTTAGAGAGCATAGTGTTAGCTGTTAAGGGTCTTTGAACGATAAGCATGAATAGAAAATGGGAATAGGGAGAAAAAGGGGGAGAATAAAGGAAACAATATAAATACTGAATTTTTATTGATCAATTGCCTACCAGAAACAAGATGAGATACTAGCTATTTATAACCTAAAACATTACCTAAAGATATGGAATCTTGTTAGGATTAGCATTCCTCTCTCCTGTAGCTTTCCTAAAACAAATAGAATTACAATTAGGTAATACTAGAATAATACTCATGACAAAAGTCAACTTCCAAAATGGTCCTAGGACTATCTAAGAATCGAGCATCAAATTGAACATTTTTGCTAATATACCTTCTGTTGCCTGCATTAGAGACCTAAGAAATTTTCAAAGTTGAAAGAAAAGAAGCAGAAAGTAGCATTTGCATCATCCTCAAACTTTACAATACCTGAGACTTCGGTGTGCAGGTAGAAGAGCTTGTCAACTATGCTCTTTTGGGGTACCTTTTAAGTAGTGAAGGTTTAGCTTGTTCAGGGAATGCATCTAACCACCCACAACATGATTATACCTGTATACATACATAATACAACTTGATTATACCTGTAATGCATCTTACTGCCGACAACAAAATTATACCTGCATACATACATGGTACAACACAACCAATTACTGGTACTAGCTTACATACACAAACTGCTCTCATTTCTTGAATAACTTAATCTTTCCCGGATCCTTATACATATATAGTTGTGTCTGTAGGAAGGTGACAAGTGCAGGGCATTCCAGGAAGTTTGTGAGAACTTCAGGTGTCAACTTGTATCAATTCTCTGTATTTTGATTTTGAACTCAGTAATTTGATCAATCTATTATTGCCTAATGCAGACCTGTAATGCATTACTTCTTCTTGGAAAGATTTTTACAACCTGCTGATTGGTTTGACAAGAGGCTTGCTTATACAAGAAGTGTTGCTGCTAGTTCAATGGTAAGCATTCATGACTTGACAGAAAAATGTGTTTCAACTTCAGGGTTACAACTTCTATCATTCATTTTCTTCAGAATTATTGACCTTTTTATACTTTTTAAATAGTTAGAAAAAAAAGGAACATCTCGAGTTGCTGAAGAGCATCAGTTGATACTTATTCATCAACATTCAGAAAGTAACAGTGGATTAATGCTTTCTTCATGTTCAGGTTGGTTACATTGTTGGACTTGGAGATCGACATTCCATGAATATACTTATTGATCAAGCATCTGCAGAAGTAGTTCATATAGATCTTGGTGTTGCATTTGAGCAAGGCCTGATGCTCAAAACACCTGAGCGGGTTTGTGTTGTTCATTGTGATATTGCAGTTAATGATAATTCGAGTTTGCTGGATTTTTGCAGACTTTGCTTAATGTCATTGTGCCTGGTTTTTGAAATAAACTTTTATAGGTACCATTCAGGCTTACTAGGGACATCATTGATGGTATGGGTGTAACAGGAGTGGAAGGGGTTTTCAGGAGGTGCTGTGAGGAGACTCTTTCTGTCATGCGAGCAAACAAAGAAGCATTACTGACGATTGTTGAGGTTTTTGTTGATTAATCACACATTTTCTGAAGTTTGTACATTATACCTTTCAGATATTACACAGGAAATGGAACTTGTGCAGGTTTTTATCCATGATCCTCTGTATAAATGGGCTTTATCACCTTTGAAAGCCTTGCAACGACAAAAGGTAGCCTTACCATAATCCTTGTACTTATTGTCCCTGTGCTGGATTACTCTGAGCTCAGAGGATAGCAGGAGAAAAATGGAAAAAGGATAATGAAATGGATTTTGCTTGTCTTATGTGATAGCCATCTTATAGGACTTTCATGGCTCCATTGTTACAAATTTTTTTAGCAGGCTGTTTATATAACTGCCTGTAGTTTAAACCTAATCCTTTTGCCACACTGTAGAAATTGTTCTTATGTTGATTTTTGGTTTAGAATTTGTAATTCATAAACACCTACATAGAGAAAAGTATTTAGTTTGAAGGCAGTAGAATTTGGTCATTACAGAAAGATGAGAGCACACATCAGAATCATTAGTGAAACTGTTGCACTCTTGCTCAGCTGCATATACATGCTTGCCATGTGTATGTTTATTTTGTACATATTGTTTATTCTTCTTCATAAATATTAGTTGTCCTTAACATCTTACTTTTAAATCCTATGTTGTTTTGAAATGTATTGGATATCAGTTCCTCATCATGTGGAATCGTTTTCTTCTTGGGTAGGAAACTGATGATGATTTGGAGACAAGCTTGGAAGGCTCCGAAGAAGATGAATACGAAGGAAACAAAGATGCTGCTAGAGCTTTGCTGCGTGTCAAACAAAAGCTGGATGGATATGAGGAAGGTGAACTGAGAAGTGTACATGGCCAGGTAACTATACATACATCCCTGACGCATCGACTTGGATTACAAATAAAAACCGTGTTTATCCTTTTACAACGATTCTCGCTAAAGAAGTTGCTACATTCCTAAAAATCTAGATTTTGACTAAAATTCCAATGGAGCTAGTAATTTGAAGTTAATAAGAGCGAATAAGTGAACAGATAGTGGATTTTTTTCTGTCTTGTGTTGAATCTTTTCGTGGCCCATCAGATGCTTGATATTCTTTTACCACTGCATCGGTTGAAAGCACAATTCAGTTGAGTTTCTCATCATATTTCTGAATATTTCAAGACACTTGAATGATAAATATGTTTTACGTTTTCCTCAGAGAACATTTGAAGGACACAGAAGAACTTTGATGTCACTTATTTTGTAAAATGTTTTAGGCCCTATAAAGAGTACTATTTGATGTGATTAACATTGAATTCTCGTATGTCGGATTCAACCCCCTCCTTCCTCTCTCCTTTCCTTTGTCCTCCTATGCTGACTCTTTGTCCCTACAGCGGCATCCCCTCATTCTTCCGCCCAGAATCTCTCCGTCCAGTAATCTCTCCTCCCCTCACCTAAATAAAGTAATTGGTATAATTGCCATTCCCATAATCCATCACACTTACCATAGTTATTAAAGGCGCGCCTCTAGCAGGGCGCGGTCTCTTGCGCCTTGCAGATCAAAAAGCGGGCGATGTTGCTCAGGGGCGCGCCTCTCAGAAAAGGCGCGCGCCTTCACTCAGGCTCCAGGCGCGCGCCTGGAGCGCCTTCAAGACATTAGGGTTCTGGAAAAAAAAAAGAAAAGAAAAGAAGAAGAAGGCTGCAGACAGAAAATTGGGCGCCGACCAGATAAGCTCTTCTCTCCCCGCTCTTTCTTTTCTTCTTCTCTTCTTTTCTTCTCTCCCCGCTCTTTCTTTTCTTCTCTCCCCGTGCTTTCCTTTTCTTCTTCCTGCTCTTCTCCTTTGCTTTTTCTCCTTTTCTGCAGACGGCTCCTCTTCTTCTGTTTTTTTTCCTTTGCTTTTTCTCCTTTTCTGCAGACCAGTCCTGCTCCTTTTCTTCTGTTTTTTTCCTGTTTTTTTTCTCCTTTTCTGCTGACAGTCCTGCTCCTTTTCTTCTGTTTTTTTCCTGTTTTTTTTCTCCTTTTCTGCAGACAGTCCTGCTCCTTTTCTTCTGTTTTTTTTCTGTTTTTTTTCTCCTTTTCTGCAGACCAGTCCTGCTCCTTTTCTTCTATTTTTTTTCTATTTTTTTTCCTTTGCTTTTTCTCCTTTTCTGCAGACCAGTCCTGCTCCTCTTCTTCTTTTTTTTTCCTTTGCTTTTTCTTCTTTTCTGCAGCCGGCGCCCTCTTCTTTTTATTTTCTTAAGTATGGAAAGTACTAGTTGTGATAGTTCTAGAAAGGATCCTTGTTGGAAGTATGTTCTTTTGCAAAATCCAAATAACAAAAATGATATAGTTTGTGATTTCTGTGAGAAAGTAACAAAAGGTGGAATTTATGCTACTTAGTTGAATTTATGAGAAAGTTTTTAGAATTTTAAGTTTTGGAGATTATGCTACTTAGTTGGCTTATATAGTTATATTGAGACTTTGAAGTAGTTTCTTTTAGGAAGTATAAGTATGAATGCCTAAAATATTATTTAAATTTTTTTTTTTCATAGTGCGCCTGAAGTCGCTTAGGCGCGCGCGCCTGCGCCTTGCGCCTTGCGCCTAGGCTCCAAGACCCCTATGCGCCTAGGTGCGCCTTGAGCCTTTAATAACTATGACACTTACAATAATTAATTGTGCATCTATGTTGTGGCATAGAAGTAATATGCTCGAATTCTGTAATCAAAGAGCATAGCAACAGTGGCTAACCCAAATTCGGTCAAAGAGAAGACAGACTTGCTGCCATCCTGAACTTTTAAGTAGAAGTTATGCCTTGCAAAGCAAGCTGGAGCTAAATTATGCTATGGTTGACTTCAAAGATAAATATGGTTTCTTTAATTTTCTGGAAACGCAATTAGCTATTTTTCAGGTGTAGGGGTTGGGGAAATTTGACATTATCTTCTTGACTTCCTACCCTTGAGAGAGAATAGGGGTACACAATTAAGGGAAAGAGGTTGGAAATTTTCCTGGAAAGAAAAAGAAAAAGGAAGAATTGCAAATTGCATGCATATAATATTTTCATGCTTCTTTAACGAAAACCAGAACCAAAATTTGTTCTTTCTTGACACAAAATACATGATAAGAAAAAATGGCATTCTCAAAAGGCCCCTGAATTGTTTTGTTGTGAGCTTGGTTGACGTTAGCATGATGAAACTACAGTTTCAAAATGAATGTCTGGAAGCGGTACATTGGAAGTGTTACCTATTTGCGCATTTTGTAATGATGATGGCAAAAGCCTTCAACAGTTATTTACGTTAGACCAAATCACTGTTGTGGCTGGCAGTGTCAGTTTTGGGCATTTGATGTGGATTCTAATTTCCTTGTGGCAGGTTCAACAACTTATTCAAGATGCCATTGAACCTGATCGTCTGTGTCAAATGTTTCCTGGTTGGGGAGCTTGGATGTGATAGCAACCTTTATCAGAGATTGAAGGATTATACTGCAATAAGCATCATTGCGGGAACTCTGTTTCTTTGTTCTCTTTTTATTTTTGATGGTTTGTGCTTATAACATTGTCGAGTTTTATCCTGCATATAAATGGGGTGTATATGGAAGTCATTGGCCCCTTTGCCTCCCTTTTGACCTTTTTTAAGCGTCCATGTACATAGCTGCAGTATCGCCTTATTCCGTAATTGAGGTTTCGATCAGTTATTGTTCTGAAGTCCATTCATTTTCCTGGAATTGCTTCTGAGCTTTAAAACAAGGGCACCTTTTGTGGGCAGAGAAATGAGGAAGTTGCAAGACATTGAGTTTTTTGTGTTATAAACAAAAATTTTACCCCTCTAAGAATTGTTCTAGTTTGTTGTCGCCCTTGTTTGAGTTGCAACGTTAGCTGGATTCTGCTGGAGTATTTTTTGCTTTGTGATGATAAAGGTATTCAGACACTACAAATCACCTCTTATGTTTTTTCATTGAATTTTAATGCTGCCAGTTTGAACCTTTTACTATCGCTGAAATTCCTCGTTTCTTGTAACAAATGCAATTTCTGCTATTGAATCTCGAGACTTAGAAAGAACCTTTTGAACTTTATCAGCGTTTTTTATTTACCCACAAGGTTGTTAAACTCGAGTTTTTACGTAAAATCTGTAGAGGGTTCACAAAATCGGATTGTAAAATCGTAAGAGTTTGCAAATTATGAAAAATAATATAATAAATATATTATATATAATATATATAATATATGTTAAATGTATAAATTATAAACCTGTTCAAACTTATAAAAAATACTTAAATTTAAAAAAAAAAATTATTAAACACATTTAAAACATTAATAACCATGCATAATAAAAGTTACAACTTACAAAAAGTAAAACAAAGGGAGAAAGAGCAATGAAAAAAAAAAGGGAAACAAAGCATAAGTCTTTAATCATCGAAGTTTAAGTTAATGGCAATGAAGAGGATCGGTGAAAGGCGGAAAGAGGAGGAAGTTGATGATGCTTTTAGCGAGGGGATGAGAACAGAAAATACCTGGAGAAAACGAGGGCAATGAAGGAAAGAAGGAAAGGGGAAAAAGGAGAAGGAAAAGGAGAAGAGACTTGACTAGTCGCGGAGAGGAGAAATGCGGCGATGGGAGGGAGCGGAGTGCGGCGAGAGAAATTGAAGAAAACGGGAAAAAGCCCCAAGTAAAATAGAATTTAGAATTTTAGTCAAAACGCTATTGGTTTTGTGTTTTTGTAAAAACGGATCACTGGCCGATTTTAAGATTGTAAGTGTCAAACTTGCGAGTTTACCCGATTTTACCCATTTTCATTTTTATCTATAAACTGAATGGGACACTTGGTTTTGCATTGTAAAATCGTAAAAACGTACAAGTAAAATCGAGAGTTTAACAACATTGTTTACTCATATTTTTTTATCCGTTTAAACTACCTTTCTTCTCAAGTAGATAATTTTTTGCATCCTTTTCTGTTCTACTACACACATATTCTCTTTCCCTCTCCCTCTATTGGGAGAATATTTCATATTATATGTGTAGTCAAAAAAGCAATTAGTAGAATAACGTATCTACTAGATACTAATAAAAATCAAAATACTTCTTTAGTGCTTTCTTTTCATTTTATTTCTTCTTTTGTAAATGGAATATCCCTATGATGTACTAGATTACTGGGTCACACAATTAGAGGTGATCACAGTTTCGGATTTAATCAGAATCGAAACAAAAGATTCAGTAGTTTTTGAACTAAAATTCAGTAACTCGTAATTTGAGTCAGTCAATAAATCAGTAGTTTATTAAAAATTAGTTTAGATTTATTATTTTCATAAACTAAATGGAAACTTGGGACACAAGGAGAGGTTCACCATGATAGGGGGTACTTTTTTAGTCGAAAATAATGTGGAAACAACCAAAAAAAATTTAGAGAATAAAAATCAAAATTGTGAGAAATGGTTAGTGGAATAGTCTAAGTTATGAAAAAAAAATAGTTCTTGAAGTTCGAGAAATTCAATAGAGATAATTTCAATTTTTTTGAGTACTTTCCAATTTGACTGGATTCAAATCTTAGTTGTAAAGAAACTAATCCAAATCAATGGTTAATAAATATAGGTTATCTTATGAGAGTCATATCTTGAGTTACACAACGCTAAATTGGATGATTTTTAAAGTTATGGAAAGTACGAAGATAGAGCTACAACTTTCGTGAGACATTTTCCTCAAATTCTTGCATCTTAAGATCCAAAATGAAGATAGAAATTGCTATAGTTTAGATTGTTGAGCTTGGCGGTCAAGGTGGCGAGCTGCTCCATTTTTGCTCTTTTTATATTAGTCTTTTCTATTTTGACTAAGTTTTTGGCTCCACATTGATTTACAGTTGTGTAAATACTTCCCAAGACCTAAAAGGAGGGATCTTTTTGCTACATTGCTTAGAACATTTTGAGAGATAAGAAAAAGGGATTAAGAGAAGAACAAAAAGGGGAGATTAAAGGGAGCTAAGCTAGTTTAAGGAAAAGGTCTATGTTTTAGACCTGAGGAAAGGAGATAAGACAATTTAGAGGTCACTCATTAGAGTTCCATCCTAAATAAGGCATCTAAAACTCATTGTTTTAGAATTTGGTTTGCTTCCTTTCCCCTTGTAATGGCTCGTTAAATCTTCCCCTCCCTAACCCACGAATCAAATGTACTATTGCTTTTAATCTTATTATTTAGTTGTGGATTGTTCATTTGTTGATGAATTAATTCCTTTGGTTTGTTATTAAAGTGGAATGAATGTGAGTTTATTTTCTCTGAATTATGGAAAAAGAGAATCTACCCATATTTCGCCTATGAGTTAGAATTGAATTGTTTGTAAGCCTAGCAATCAATGAGTGAATGAACTTTACATGGGCAATTGAATTCTTTGTAATACAACCAAAGGTGAGTTAATTCATCATATGAGCTAATAGTACAAGGCTAATTAATGTTTGTCATGGATGAACGGTGTGATGGGTTGAGATATTTGTCTATGAAATATGACATGATTCGGGTTAAAAGCCTCTTCTCAGAACTCTTGTTTCCATGAAGATGTCAATGTAATAATGTTGACTACCTAATTGGGGTTTTACCTACAATAAACGGCTCAAATCTAAGAATTGTGAACCAATGACTAATGAGGTGTACAATCCAATTGGTTGTGTTAAGTCCACTAATTGGTAAAATTGAAGTTGACTTAGCTAGGTTTCTTTGTATAGATAATCATTTAATAATGAAAATGCTACAAAACTTTAGGATTCATAGAGGAACCAATATTGCAATTTCAATGTTTCTCTTATCTTGTTTAGTTTATTTACATTTGTTCTTGTTACTTATACGTTGTCTTCATGTCATTTAAATAGTTTAGTAACTTTGAACATCCTATTTTCTTATTATAGTTTATAATTCTTTAATAGTTGAATTCATAACTATTCTTGTGGGATTGATATGTCCTCATGGTACTACTTGAAGTAACACTATATACTAGCAATTTTGTTCTATTGCCACCCCCTCTCTAAGATTTTTTTTTTGTTATATTAAACTTATATTAAACTTTTGAGACATTTCAAATTTTGTCCTTCTTCAAAGTTCAAAATTTTTAATTTTGTCACTTTGACAAAATCTTGCCTCTGCTACTATTTGTGCTTCCTATTTTGGTGCAGTTTGTCCTTGCTTTAGGCCTGAAGTTGAAATCCAAAGAGACCTTGGCAACTTATCATTGGGCCATTTGGTTATTACTTCCTTGCTATCAATCATGTGCTAGAGTAATGAAATAATTTGACCTGATTTGATTTTGGACATCAAGAATTTATCAATTAAATTTATGTAAAATCTATCAACATCTACCGTATGAAGAAGAATAAAGTGAAAATATATACATTTAGATTGTTACTTGATTATCAAATTGGATTGCAAAAGTGAAAAATATAAAGATATTAATCTTTAATTGATTGATTGCACATGGGTAATCCAAGTCGGCCATGGTATGTTAGAATACATTTTTAATCAATATTAAAGAAACATAAAGTTGCCCAATGTATGTATTTTTTTGGTCAAAGGAATAAACTTTTTTTTTTGCTAAAAACATGCATTTATATAAACTTTGTAAAACCAAAGTAAACTGATACAATAAAAAGTTCTATAAGTTATGAACCCTCTTTGACTCTAAGAGACGGCCAAAGCTTTCTTACCCTCATCATCCCTTCCCATCTATCATCTGCTCTATTAGTTCCAGAAACCCTATTTGCCCAATGTATGCATTTAGTTAGTTAGATATGTATGCAATTTTCAAATTGATCTTTGTGATAATTGGATAGTAGAGTTATTATTAAAGGCAGTTACCAAGTGATAAGATTTTTGACGGACAAATCATAAAAGTATTTCTCTTGTGAAAATTCCTAACCCATCTTTTGTAAAAATGTCTATATAGCTCCATCTAGTATAGGGTTTTTTTTTCTGATAATAGAAAAAGATGTAGGTTAGAAAGTTTTCACAAACTCCACAACAAAAATTTTCTTTTTCTCTTTATTTAAATTCATTTTGTAGGTTGAGCCCACATTTGATAAAGAATCACAAGATGCCCTTCAAAATGTTTAAACACTTATAGTTGGAGGAAAAATTTCCCCTACTACAATTATATTTGTGATCCAATACGAGGTATTAAAGCTCACCCATGCCATATTCTTTCACATTAAATTGAATTATTAAAGTTATTCTCATTGCATAATGTTTTCACTTATTTTTTAGAGTTTTATAGTTTAAAAAAGGGTGAATTTTGAAGCAATTGTACTTCTTTTTAACATTTGTTTGAAGTGGTTGATTTTCAACATCATTGTCAATCTATCACGGCGACTTGGAATTTTGGATTAAAAAAATTAAATTGTTTGCTTAATTTCTTGAGATTGGATTTTTCATTCAGCCTCAGGCTCTCAGCTTATAGCCAAAAAAAAAAAAAAGAAGGAAAAAGAAAAAAGAGCATTGATTCGATGGATTTATGTACTAAAACTAGCAAAAGGATTTTTATTGATTAGATTAATGATTACATACATTAATATACAAGGGTTAGGACAAGTCCGTACTGTATATAGATGACATTTTGCTTGCACGTAATGATTTGGAATTTGATAGGTTTGTCAAAACCCTCAAACTGAATTATTGACCTTTAGTAATTACAAATTTAATTTGCAGCATCCAAAAGTGTAGTTTCTAAATTTTGAAATAAATAAAAATAAAATAAAACTGGGGGTTTTGGGGTAAGTAACTACCAAAGTAAAATAAATAACTGAACAAAAAATTTAAGAAGAAAACCAAGTAAAGATAATCAAACAGAAATTATAGCAAATAAAGTCAAGTTTACCTATGCTTTTGATCCAAGAGGTGATTTCATTCCATTGTATCACTGATTACAAGTTACAATAATTATCTTGTAAATTCAAATATTTAATTTGACAACTTATTAGGATAGTCATAATAAATTTCCTAAAATAATTGGCTGAATCTAGTATTCAAAATAAAAACTTATCATTAATTAACTAGGCACGATAGTTTTTTTTTTTTCCAAAATCTGAACAGTGTATTAACTTTATAAAAGTTAATGGTTTACATTCAACGTCCCATAACTGGACTTTTCTTAGCTCTTCATTAGGCTAAGACTAACTAACATACTGTCATCTCAATCCTAAACTCCTTCCCACAAGACACCACTACCTAAATGTAGTTGCCAAACTAACCATCATGATTAACTACCTATATACATATAGATGGTATCTACTCATGCTAATTTGCTTGTTGAAATTCCATCAATTCCTGCTGTGCTAGGCACGATAGCGTTACATATCAAATTAATGTAGCATTAATATTTATTAAAATAGTTAAATCAAAATTAAATAACCAAGATAGTTGCAATTAATTAATCCTGTCCTATTGATTCACCTAAGTTAAGCATGCATATTTCAAATCATAAACACAATTAACCTAATTGCTACTTATACCACTCATGCATGACAATTACAACTGAACTCATGGATAGTAATAGGATAAAAAATGAAGAATTAAGTTGTCAGATTAACCAACATCAATTATTCATAGAAAATAAAATCAAGAATCAACCACTACTTGAAGTAAAAGCAAGAACTGCATATTTCAAATCATAAACACAATTAACCTAATTGCTACTTATACCACTCATTCATGACAATTACAACTGAACTCATGGATAGTAATAGGATAAAAAATGAAGAATTAAGTTGTCAGATTAACCAACATCAATTATTCATAGAAAATAAAATCAAGAATCAACCACTACTTGACGTAAAAGCAAGAACTATAAATTTAAGAACAAAACCTCACAATGATAGTAATTAAAATCAATCTTTCCCTTGAATCATACCACTCATTGTGACAATTACGGCTAAATTCATGGATAGCAATAGAGTAAAATATGAAGAATTAATTTGTCAGATTAACCAACATCAATTATTCATAGAAAATAAAATCAAGAATTAACAATTACTTGAATTAAAAGCAAGAATTATAAATTTAAGAACAAAACCTCACAGTAATAGCAATTGAAATCAATCTTTCCCTTGAATAAGAATACTAGCGTTTAGCCACTCATGGTGGCATACATAACTTGAAATTCTTTGATTGGACATTTTGTATACAATTGATAACACTTCACTAGTCCAATCTTCATATTCATAGGGGATAATTTCACTACCTTTCTCTTTTCTTGTTTTTTTTAAGAAAATTTTTTTTCTGTTTTTTTTCTTTCTCCCTTTTTTTTGCCATGCATTCAACAAAATGTTCCTCATGCAATTTATCCTCACATATTCTTGATAAAGGGTTCAACGATGGTAAACAAAAACAAAAGGGTTATGCCTAAACAATAAGGTGTATTGCACATTCTTATCCAACTCAATCATTAAGAGTAATGAGATGCTCAAAACATTCAAAGCAACAAAAGAAACTAATTGCACTTGTCTCTTTCATGTATCTCAACTCAAACCACTAATGCATGTTAACGTCAAAGTTATTGTAAACAAGTATCAAAGAGTCAGAAATTTGAAAAAAGATATTCAAAATGTTAAGCATACTTGAAAGCATTTTTTCAAATTTTTTTTTGTTTTAGATTTTTTTTTTGAAAATTAGAAATTAACATCTACACCTTCATCATTAAAACACAATAATCTTCCCCCACAACTAAATCATACATTGTTCCTAATGTATGGAAAATAGCTCACATTTACAAGAAGTATGAAAATATAAAAACACAGAAGGCCAAATAACTTCCTTGAATTGCAAACATAGAGGACGAAACATCTATGGGAAAGGAGGGCATGCTTTCCTTTGATGTGCTTGAGAGTGTCAACATAAATCGAAAATCTCCTATTTCTAATGATGAGTACTTACAAATTATAGAAGAAAATAATCAATAATAAGTCAAGTGACACTCCCAATTGTAATTCACAAATTATAGTGGTAAGTGGAGTAGAAAAGGTCTTAGCATAGAAATGCAATGAGCTCAAAAAGATAAAGTAATATAATCCAAATAAAAATTACTCCATAGTCCTAGTCACTTTCCTCATTCATATTACTATAAACCACTATAATTCTAATATCCAAATAAAGATTGATTTTTTTTTGAAAAGATTAATGAATTAATAGAAGTTACACATTAAAACAAAAAGAAAAAGTGTGACAGTTTGGTTAAAATAAAACAAAATGAGACTAGGAAAATAAATTTTGAATTGAAACAAAAATTTCTACTACATGATAATATGGTACACTATATGCTACTACGTGAGAGTTGAAAAATATAAAACACTACAATGAAAATGCACAAACCTATGCCATAGTTGGCCATACTACAACATGCTTTCTTTTGAATTCATTTTCAATGAAGTTCATCAATTACAAACTACTATTGTTTCAATTCTTTCCAACTAGATCACATTATTAGCACATATATTTCAACCAATTCCTTCAAAAACTAAAAGCTCAAAATAATAGAACTCATCAACTCATCAACCAATTCAAAAACTCTACAATTAATCTCTTATTTAACCACAAAAGGGAACCGAAAAGACAAGGAAAAAGTTAGTGAAAAAAAATGACAAGTGAGCATAAAACTCTTATACATAAGGCATGGACACCCCTTATGGAAGAAAATCTTCTAGTCAATAATTCCAAATTTAAGTATTTGAAACAGAAGATCACTTTCCTTAAGACGTGGACACGCCTTATAAAAAAAAGTCTTCTAGTCAAAGACAAAAATTAGTTATTTTGATGAACCAAATAATTAAACAAAAATACTAACTAAATTCAACTAATTTCTTGGGGGGAAAAAAAATCAATGCTTGGGTTGCCTCCCAAGTAGCACAATTGTTTAACGTCGTCATGCTTGACGTTCTCCCATTCATTCTCAAACTGTTAAATCTTTGTTAGTTGCTTAGACCACACATGCATTTCCCTTATTGATTTTACATAAGTTTCGGCTGTTTTTTCTTCACTTCAAATTGTGCATTCAATTCAACTTGATCCATATTATCTTTTTCTTCAAAAATATCCTGCACAATTGAGCCAACAACATCAACAGAATAAATTGAATGAGACTCATTAGGGTACTTCTTTGAATAAAAAATATTAAATTTAAGAATCTCTCTATCAAATTCTACTGAGAGAGTACCCTCATCCACACATATATTTGTTTCGGCAGTTTTCATGAATGGTCTTCCTAATAAAATTGGGCTTGAACTTAATGCTGTGTCTTCCTCTATTTTTAGGATCTAGAAATTAGTCTAAAAAATGTTCATTTACCTATACCAAAACATCCTCAACAACCCTTTTTAAATAAACATAAGAACGGTCAACAAGTTGAATAACCACTGTAGTTTCCTTTAAGGGTCCCAAATTCAGAGTACTAAAAATTAAGTATGGCATGACATTAATAGATGCTCCTAGATCAAACATGGCATGCTCAATTTTCTTATTACCGACCACACAAGGGATTGAGAACATACATGGTTTTTTGCATTTTTTTTGGTAGAGTTTGTTTTATTACTCTAAATACATTCTCCCCTACACTTATTCTTTCATCTCCTCTCAGCTTCCTTTTTTTGTACACAACTTCTTCAAAAATTTTGCATGCCTTTGAACTTGCTTGATTGTATCTAAAAGTGGTATATTGACTTCCACTTTTTGAAAGGTCTCCAAAATTTATTTTTTTGTCCTTTCCTTCTTTGTTTCCACTAGCTTGCTAGGAAAAGGTGGCACAATTACATTAAAAGTGTTAGTGATGCAGCACAAACATGGGTTCAAATTGAATGGATTTTATAACTCGTTTAGGTTTTAGGAAAGTAGAAACTACGGGTTTCCCATGTTTGAAGAAGACTTGAATCTAAAATCAATAATTGAAAATTATAGAACTAGATTAATCTCTATAAATCACTTCTAGAACTCTTTGGAGTCACACCTAGGGACCTTCTGGTATCACACATAAGGCAAAGTTGTATCACACAACCTATGAAGAAGACAAATAGTTTGTCTGAAATTTTATTGAACTCAAATTATTAATTTCTCTTCTTGAAGAGGTACATTATTTATAGACTACAGAACTAAAAACAACTTAGATTAGGATTTCTAATTTATAGTAAGATTGAAATTAGGATTTCTACGAGCTTAAATCCAATCTTCAATAGGAAATTAGACTTTAAAAAATCCTTTACCTAACTAGACTCAACTCAACAAAACAAAGACCCAATAGGATTTACTAAAACATCCAAATAATTCTAAACTCAATTAAGGCAACTTCTATAAATTAACCAAGATCCCAAATTGGATCCCTATCTTCCAAAGCATGCCAAATTAGGGTTTGAGCTTTGGAATTTTCTTTCCTCCTCCCCTTGTAGACTTTAGTAACTTTTTTCCATTTATCTCCATCATTTCTCCTCGGCTTGGAAGAACTCGACTACGGTGAGTTAAAAGCATGGTATTGGTCATAAAAGTTAGGGTTTAACTATTGAAATTTAGAGTCAGTGATCCAAGTGCTCTTGGATCATGGATGTCCTTGCCAATGAATGAGATATCTTTGGTAACCACCCCCTCAAGTTGACATAATCTCATGGTCAAAAACATCATAAACCTTGTCATGTAAATGTATAATGGGTGGAAGAGAAACCATAGTCGTTTGACCTGTTGAACCATCATCATGACCTGGATAACGAGTCAAATCTTGAACATTGAAAACGTTACTTATTCTCTAATCATCAGGCAATTCAAGAACATAGGCATTCAAACTTATTTTCTTGAGAATCTTGTAAGGTTCGGCACATCTAGAATGGAGCTTCTTATAGAAACCTTTTGGATACCACTTTGGATGAATGCATAACATAACTTCATATCCTTCTTGAAACTCTACAAATTTCTTCCTCAAATCTACATGTGACTTGTATTTCATTGCTTATAGCAATCTGACGACGAACTTCCTCATATATGTCTCGAATATGTTGAGAAAAAGCCTCAACTTCAACACTTGGATGAGCACTACAAGGCAAACTAACCAAATCAATGGGCTTTTGGGGATTAGCTTCAACAACTATTTCAAAAGGACTATAGCCAGTAGATTTATTGATAGAACTATTATAAGCAAATTCAGCCATAGGTCCTACTTGATTCCAACTAGTAGTATGATCACTAACCAAACATTGAAGAAGATCTCCAAGGCTATGGTTAACAACTTCAGTCCAGCCATTTGTTTGGGGATTGAAAAAAGAAGAAAATTCTTCACCACAACCTAGGGTTCTACTAGATTGATAAGACCCAAAGGCGCCACAAACTGTTCAAGGTTGATAAGCCCATTGTTCTTTGAAAGAACGAAGAGATTGACTCACTTAAACTCTCAAGGACGTAATGTCTAAAAAATTCTCAACTTGTCTATATCATGGTTATGGCCGAATGGCCTCTTTAAATAGAGTACAAGGATGTCTTGAAAGGTAACAACTAAAATCCTAAATCTAATCTAATTCTAAGGGGTGGCCACTCTTTCAAGAATTAAAGGGCAGCCTTTAAACAAATAGGAAACAAAAACTCTAATGCCAATTGGGCTTGGAGGTTTGGCCCTTCAAGGCTCCTTCAAGCTTACAAATTTCGCAATTATTGGCCAAGATAGAATTAAGGGACCGTCTTTTAAGACAATTTCAGCCTTCTAACAAAATAGCTAATCTAACAAAATTTAATGCGAATAAAATAACTAACCAACTTGGCTTACTAATACAATAGAATTTGGCCAAGGCAAAACTAGTGTTATTCAATTTGGACTTGCAATATATTAATGAGTTGCAAGTATTGGCCACATGCTTGACGGGCATCGTAATATGTCACGGAGGATCGAATGCTTGTAATTAGGTTGAACTGCTTCTGGATTCCCATCATTCCCCCTCTCCACGAAAGGATTCGCCTTTGAATCTTCAACAACACCCTTGGAATGAAATCAATATACTTTGACTACCTTAGGGAGTAGAAGGAATAGTTTGGCGAGGAAAAACGATGTCTTTTCTTTTTAGCTCTTTTTGAACCACTCTTGTAATAGCTTTTTACCACAAATTTTTGAAGGCTCCAAATTTGAATCGGAGTGTGGTAAAATTGTCTTTCTCCAAACACAAAATCAAGATGTGGAAAATTGTCATCTTTGGCATGCATATTTCTGGCTCAAACAGTTAAAACATTATCAACTAGCTCATGCTCTTGGTTTTGATAGCCTCCACTCATTGGATTTGCCCTATTTGAGGCATCATACTCTTTTTCCTCCTCAACCTTTTTCTTTTCATTGCTAAACTGGAGTTGATCTTCATAAACTTGTTCATGGCAAATGTTCTCTCTTTGCTCATCATTTCCCAAGGCTTGAGCATTAAGTGATCTCATTGTCACTAATGCTTCTTCTCCATTTGAAAACTCTTCATCACTGACCATTGAATGCATCGATTTCAAAGTAGTAAGTGCTTCTCCCTTACCTTGGAAAGCTAGAATTTTCATTTTTATACTTCCCAAAATTTTGTCAATTTTATCAATTTGGTTTCTGCCGTTATGGGAAGTAGAAGCCCTGTCGGACTTTTTACTACTGTCAGAACTTGATGGACTTTTATGTCTAGATCTCGACTTCTTTGACAGTGACTCGCTGATGGATTTCATACTATTAGCCAATTGTTCCATCTTATCGTCATTGGATTGAAGTTTTAATTACAAAGCCTCAAGTTGGTCACCCATATTGGAATATCTTTGGCTCATGTGTTGCGCCCACTCTATGAGAGTCTTTTGGGTGATTGGAGCTATGCCTTCTTTTGACATTTTTCCTACAAAAATGTTAGTACAAATAAAAGCAAAAAAAAATAATATGAAAAGATTTGTAGTAAGGGTGTATATGAGTAAGCTCTCAGTTATTTTTTAACGTCTCACCCCTCACTCAACAATCTTTCTCTAAGTTCTTGCTTAGAATAACACACTTTACCAAACCTTTAGGAGAATTTTTGGCCAAGAGATAGCTCAAATAACAATGTATGAATTTAGAAACAAAAAATCAAGGAAGATTAACAAATTAAGAAACTATAAAATTTGAAATTAACTTGGAATTGGAAACAAATATGGAAACTAAAAGGAATAGGAAACTAAATAAATCCAACTACAAAGTGGACTTGAATAAGGAAAGTTATAAATGGAAACTAAATAAATCTGAATATGGAACCTAAAAGGAAAGCAAATATGTAATCAAAGAGGAAAAAAAAATGAAATATAAAAGGAATCAAATAGGAATCCTAAAAGGAAACAAATATGAAAGCTAACTAAAGGAAGGTAACTTTCAAGAAGAAAACAAATTCAACTAGAAGTAGAGCTAGTTATGGTTTGGTTAAACCGAATAAACCAACTGAAAAAAACGAACCGAAAAATCAAATAAACCAAACCGAGATTAAATTCGGTTTATTCGGTTCGGTTAAAACCGAATTGAATTATATAGTCGGTTTTCGGTTCGGTTTATGGTTTGGGTTTTCCAAACCAAACTGAATTGGAACCGAACCGAATAAGAAAATCAAATCGAGTAATGGAACCGAATCGAATAAGGAAACCAAATCGAATAAGGAAACCGAACCGAATAATGGAACCGAATCGAATAATGGAACTAAATAAACCGAATTTTTATAATTTATAAATATATTATATATATAATATATGTATGAATACAAAAATAATTAATATAAATATATGTATAAATATAAATATATGTTATTTTATAGTTATAGTTTATAATTTATAAAACCATTATAGACTTTGTAGTTATGTATATATATTTTTGTATAATTAATTTATTATTATTACAGAATTTATCATGTATAGATAATGGACAATATATAATATATACTAAACAATTTATAGTTTATACTAGAATTTATCAATTTATTTAAAAGTTAAATAAATATGAAATATCAAATTGCAAATAAAGAAAAATAAAATAATGCCTAAGTTGTTAAGCATATAGAAGGTGTAGCGTGTACTGTGTAGGATATACTATATAGCATGCGATTATTATGTTTTATATATTTAACTAGAATCAAATATCATAGATTCATAATATCATCAATGATTCAATATAATAGTCAATAATTAATAACTTATTGGTGTTAGCTAAGTGATTACTAAGTATTAACTATTAAATGACTGCGTGTTGAGTTTGTTGAGTTATAAGTAATAACTATATAATATTTACTAATGGTTATTTATTCAAAATTCTAAATTATGTACGATTAGCAAACTAATTATACGTATTTAAATCGAGTCAAATATCATGATAATTAATGCTTATAATTAGTTATTATTAATCAAGTAATTATTATTACAACTAAGTACTAACCTAGTTAAACTTATAATTATAATACTAAGAAGTACTAACTTAGCTATAGCGATAAGTTAATAACTAATAATGATTAATGAGTACTAACTAACCAAGCACTAAAGTAGTTAATACTTATTTAATACTAACTTAGTGTTGAGTAATACTTAATATACATAAGTTAATAATTAATATTTATAACTAATTATTATTAATTAAGTAATTATTATAACAACTAATTATTATTTAATTAAACCTATAACAATGATAAGTACTAACTTAGTTAACACTAATAAGTACTAAATTACTAACTAAGCATTAACTTAGATAATACTATCTTAGTTTTGAATAATATGTACTAACTTAGCTAATGCCAAATAGGCTAATAGCGTAATACTTATATATTATAACTTATAACACTAATAAATTAATAATTACAAGATGCAAATGATTTTTGTATTACAATTACAAACTTAAACAGTTAAACTAAATAAGCAATGAAGAGATAATATTCATATTTTGCTATTTGATTATATTAATTATTAAGTGGATAAATAAAAAAGTGATGTGTTAATTGACAATTTGTTAAATATTTTATTAAAGTAGCGAGTTTTAATTGAAAGAAAAAAAATATACATTAAGGATGTAATTGAAATGATTTATATTTGTTGTTGGTTAAAATAAAATTAAAAATAAATAAATTATGATTATTATTATATAATTTTGTTCATTTCTGATGGGTATACTTTGTAAAATAAAAAAATACAAATCCAATTAGTAATTTAATAAAAGTGAAATCCAATTAGTCTTTGCATTTTGGCCATTTTCTATCTTAATCTGAATTTTGAATTCGCTTGGTCTAGGGCTTGTTCATTTCTGCTCCTCCTCAGTGAAGTCATCTCCCCCGCAGCTCTTTGCCTCTCTCGGTCTCTCTACCGCAGCTCTCACATCTCTGCCACACCTTAGTTTCTCTCCACCGCACCTTTTTCTCTCATTGTTCTTTGTCACACCTCTAGCCTCTAGGGCTTAAAATTTCTGCTCCTTCTCTGCGAAGGTCTCTCTGCTACACGTTGGTTTCTTTGGGCATTAAATTGGTAATTTTCTATCGGAGCTCCTTGTCTTTGCCTTTTTTTTTCTTTTTTTCTTTCCTGTCGGAGCTTCTGTTCAATCATGTCTGCGGATTTTTTTTTAACATTTTCTGATTGAACAGAATTCTGAATGAACATGTGGGGTACAGAATTTTCTAATTTTTTTACATTTTCTGATTGAACAGAATTTGTTATCACATTTTACCATAGATAGTAAGGGTTGGCTCTGGGAAATGCAAAAGTTTGTTCCTTTGATGCAAAATTGTTAACTTAGTTAATGTGGTTCTTTTTGAATTTTCAGTTTCCTTGCTATCTGCCTTTTGTTCCATATGAATGGAATGTGCTGCATGCAACCACATTACTCCTCATCTTTATTTGCCAGACTAGATGATTTTCTGAATTTCTGTAGCTGCTTGCATGCCAAAATCATGTCCAAAAATCATTGTGATGTTTGTGATGTTTAGTTGTTGAATTTAACTAATAAGTATTGAATTTAGTTGATGTTTAGTTTCATCTCCTTTGCTGAATTTAAATTGATTTTACAGATGGCTGAAGGAGGTCAACTTGAAGGTGAGGGATCAACACGATCCGCACAAAGCACATCAGTATCAAGTGCAATAGCCGCAACAAGTGTCAAACGTAGGGAATATCCAAAAAGGTTAGCAGTTTGGGATCATTTTGATGAATATATTAGTGTTGATGGTAAGAAAAGATGTACTTGTAAATATTGTCCCAAAAATTATGCTTGTGGATCTAAGAGTGCTAGGACTTCTACATTGCGGACTCATCTTTTGGTTTGTCTTGGGTTACCTAGTAATATTAAATCTTCAATGTAAACACAATTGACTAGCTCTTGTGGTCATGATTTAGATAGTGAAGTGGCCATCACTAGTTTGATTGCTTGGAAATTTGAACAAAAGACGCTAGAAGGTCTCTAGTTGAGATGATTGTTGCTGAGGAACTTCTCTTTAGCTTTGTAGAAAGATCATTTTTTAGAAGATACATGAAAACATGCCAACCTTTACATTTCATTCCTTCTAGGAGTAAAATAAGTAGGGATTGTTATCAATTGTTTTGTGATGAAAAGGTGAAGCTAAAATGTCAAATGAAAAATTCAGCTAATACTATCTGTTTGACCACAGACACATGGACCTCTTTGCAACAAATTAATTATATGTGTGTGACTACTCACTTCATTGATCAAGATTGGAAATTGCAAAAGAAGGTAATAAATTTATGTCCTGTGTCAAGTCATAGGGGTCACGATATTGGAAAAGTTCTTGAGGCAACTTTAGTTTATTGGGCTTGGCAAAATGTTTTCATGATTACTGTTGATAATGCAGGTTCAAATGATGTTGTTGTTGCTTACATTAAAGATAAAATTGTCAATTGGGAGGATCAATGTGTGTTGCAAGGAAAATGGTTGCATGTTAGATGTGCTGCTCATATCTTGAACTTAATTGTTCAAGATGGTTTGAAAATGGTTGGAGAGTTAGTTAATAGAGTTAGGGTAGCAGCGAAGTTTGTTAGGCAATCACTAGCTAGGATTAAAAGGTTCACGAATTTTGCTGCTGTAGAAAAATGTGATTGCTATAAATCTTTGGTCCTTGATGTTTCAACTTGCTGGAATTCTACTTATTTGATATTGAATGTTGCAATATTATATTAGCAAGCATTTGATAGATTGTATTTAGAGGATACAACGTATAGGGAGGATGTTGTGGTTAAAATTGGTGCTCCAACTTCTGATGATTGGGAAAATGTTAAGGCACTAGTTATTTTTCTTCAACATTTATATGATTTGACTGTAAAAATTTTGGTTCTACGTATGTCACTTCAGACTCTTTCTTGGATGATATTTGGGTTATTCATGACTTGTTGAAAAGAAGTATTATGAGTGAAGATGAGAACTTGGCAAATGTGGTAGCTTTGATGCAGATAAAATATGACAAATATTGGGGAATGCTTGAAAAATTTAATATGCTTGTTTTCATTGCTAGTATGCTTGACCCGAATAATAAATTTGATTTTGTTTAAGCAATTTTGGTTCGGATGTATGGTGAACATGAAGGGGTAAAACTAGCTGCACATGGTAAAGATGGATTTGTTCAGTTATTTAATGACTACAAAAGGATTTATTCCACACTTATTGTTCCATCTTTACCTCATTCCACTCCTCCTAATAAGTATAGCTCCCCAAGTTCAAGCTCAGTCCAAACAAACAAGATTACTAAAGCTGGAATCAAAATGGAATTGAGAGAATTAAAAGACACCTTAAAAAGGAACAGGTTGGAAGATAGTGGAGATGCTAAGTCTGAGTTGGATAGGTATTTGGCTAAATTACTAATGAAGATCTCAAAACTAGTGACGGCCACTTTAGTATTTTAGGCTGGTGGAAGATTAACAATCCGAGGTTCCCTATATTGTCTTTGATGGCTCGTGACATTGTAGCTATTCTAATGTCCACGGTGGCATCGTAATTTGTTTTTAGTACTGGAGGGAGAGTTCTTGATGCATTTAGGAGTTCTTTAACTCCTAAAATTGTACAAGCTTTGATATGTACCCAAGATTGGTTCCGTTCAAGTGAAAGCCCTGTGAATGTGGAAGAAAATCTTGAAGATCTTGAAAAATTTGAATGAGGTGATCACTGTTGTCTACATTATATCTTTATTTAGAGTTGTTTCATATTTTGTTGAATTTCACCTTTCTCTTTTTAATTTTTTTCCTCTCTTGTATGGCAGAAATACCTCAACCAGTAGCTGAATTGGCAATTATTGGTGTGTAGTGTTCAATTGGTTCAAGCCATGCTTTTTGTAAGCCATGCTTTTTTTCTTTGTAAATGATTGAAACTGCTGTTTAATAAATTCATCTTCTTCCTACATTTGGTTGATCAACTTCTCAGTATAACATATTTAGTTCTTGATTGCATAGCTGAACTACAAGTTTTTCTCTTATTAAACTTGGTGTATCATAGCCACAGAACATCAATTATGATTATGTTGCTAAGCTTAAATGCCATGTCAAGATTCTGTTTTTTGTTTATCTTCTGGGTGGCATGAATTTGAATTGTACGAAGATAGAAAATCTGGTGGCATGAATCGATTTTTTGATTATCTTCTTGGTTAAACTCTGCTATTTTTTTTTTCTAAAGAAAATCCTACACCTTCTAGGACTAATAGAAATACAACAAATGGGAGTATGGTTCACCTGGACAAATGGTCATAAGGGAAATGAAAGAATCTATGAAAGACTTGATAGGGTGGTGGCTAACTCGCAATGGATACACATGTTCCCAAAAGTAAGAATAAGAAGAAATCTTCCTATTTACATATTAGATCATAGTCCTATGATTCTAGACACAAGCCACTAAACATAGAGGACCAGAAAGGGGAAGAGAAGAAGATTTGAACGTTATTGGATCAAGAATAAGGTTGTAAAAAGATTAATCAAAAGATAATTCAAAACCAGAGATAGAAAAAATAGAGGGAATAATCATCAAACTTCAAGCAACCAATCATCATCTACATAGATAGGACAAAATAACATATCGCTACTTGGAAGAGAAAATAAGAGCTCTAAAAAAAAGAGCTGGAAATAATCTAGAAGGGGGCAGATGAAGAAGACTACCGAGAAAAAGATAGAAAAATGCAGCAAGCATTGGGTAACCTCTTACAAAAGCAAAGAGATTTTTGGCATCAAAGGGCGAAAATCCAATGGTTGAAACTTGGAGACTGCAACTCCAAAGTTTTTCCGCAATTGGGCAACAAAAAAGAGAGGGACAAATTTCATTACTCAGCTAGGATAATCCATAGCTCCTAATACTAAATCATTTCAAAGAATCCTAGCATACTTACTAGAAAAATATTTTTTTAAGACATTTAAAATTCCCTTTACATCTTAGTTAATAAGGCATTTCGGTTATCTTGACACTCACTCCAAATGCCCTTTATACTCACATAGGGATAGAAAAGATGTAAGAACACATCATGTATTAAAACGTTTAGTAGTGCCTTAATAGGTAACTTATAAGGTCACTTGTAAATGTCTAGAGTAGTATAACATCTAATTATTTAAATATATTAAGGCACCATAAAATGCCCCAAAACTAAACATATTAAGGCACATACAATGTCCCAAAAAGTCATCTACACAAACAATATAAAGTGTCATTAAAATACATTCTTAACACTTGTTAATGTACTTATAAGTTATTGTTTGTGACATTTTGAAGTGCTATTTATATATTAATTTGTGATACTTTTTGTTGCCTTATAAGTTATTGTTTACTCTTTTTTATTACATTTTGTGGTGCCTTAACAGTTTTATGTTCCAGGCATTTCAATGTGATGGAACATGTACACTTTCATGGCATTTTATTATGCCAAAACATTTGACATCCATACTTGTAATTAATTTCCATGATGAGAATTATATAAATGTTTTATGTAATTGTAGCTATTTAATATTTATGAAAACATAGTCATAGACAATTCTATATGAAATATCAAATATTTAGAGTTGGATTCTAAACAAGTATAAAATACTTACTAAAAACCATTTGTAATTTGAAGAACAAAATAGCAAAATTCAAAAAAAAAAAAGAAAAGAAGAAGAGAAATCAACTATTTGCACCATTTATAAACCCAAAAGTATGTCCAAATTTGAAACCAAAGGGTGGTAACAATATCCAAATTATTTGAAAATTTAAAAACATTCTAAAATGCCAAAATATAAGATTATGTAATAGTAGGCTTGTAATCCACTAGTAATCTTGAAATCTCAAATGCAATCATCATTGGAGCCATTAGCGATTTTCACTTGGTGTAACCTACATATATATTATAAATAGACATAAGAATCAAAATAAAGAATTTTTATTGAATAAATAAATAGTAATAAAATAATTTAGTACTTCAAAATATACCAAATGGCATGGCCAATGTATTAGTTCTCCAAGTTTATCTCCAATCTTTTTGAGATGATCACAAGGCCTAATCAGTCGTTATTTTGGTATAAGTATAACTTTAACATGTATTTGACGCCAACTTGATCCCAACAAATGTCTCACAATCTCGATATTTGGATTGGTGATTTGAATACATCTTTTACCATGGTTTTAGTTGGATTAGATAAACTTTTGTCATAAACGAAATCTCCGTCCTTAAGAAAAGAAAAAAGAAAATGAAAGAGTTATGTAAATGAAAATGAATCTTAGGAAGAATGATACTAGAAACTTTGTGAGAGGATCAATAATCCTAATTATCAAAGGGAGAAACAAAAAAAGAGTTTTGGTGCGTTAATCTTTTCTAGTGTGAAGTATATAGAAAAAGAATAAAGAGTTGAAGGAATTTTACCTAAAGATATGGATACAATGCAGTAGGGTTTGAAAGATTGTTAAATGATGATGAATGTTGTCCAGATTGACCATGCAAGGCACGACACCACTATTATTTTGAAATTGCTGCTTCTAGATTTTTAATATGATCCTTCAATCTAGTCAAGACTATTTGATTCTCTCTTATGATGCGATCATGTATTTTGGTTAGAACCTTTACCTCATAAATGCAATGGGCTGATTCTTTGACCAAACACTTGCACATGATCATATTTATCTTTCCTTATAATTTCGGCAAATACATCATCGAGATGAACGGGATCTTCTGAACCTTCTAAAAGTTGATTTATGCGTTCTTGCATTTGAGTCTACTTGCAAAAAATATAAAGAATTATGTTATATTTTGAGAATAAAAAAAATATCAAATTTGAAATTAATTGATGTAATCTACCAATGAGCTTAGAGCAGTAGCACTTGTGTTCCCCTTTGAACTAATATAGCACGAACCAAATAGCTTAATACGGGGGGCGTTCCTTTTCCATTATTTGAAAATAATTGTTTCATTAAGTGAAACATATGAGATGAATACAATTAAAAAAAAATAGTAAAAAACACCAATTTAGCTTCAACTTGGGCAAATGATGTCTTCCTATTTATTTGATCCATTATCCTTTTATTTCTAACTTCCTTGTTTTTCTGACTTACTTTTTGTAATGAAAGTAAAAAATAACATTAAATTAATTGATGCCATTAATTAAATATTATTGTTAAAAAAATCTAAACACTTTTTCTTTATCTGTGTTCCAATGAGTAAGAATATTAATCTATTAATTGACGATAACTCTATCATCCCTCTCATCTATCAAATGTTCTATTGGCACTTTAGGAACCCAATATTTTGTCTTTAGTTCACTCTTCTAGTTTTGCCATTTGTAGCCAATGGAGTGCAAAATCCATTTTTTTGGCAATAATAGGGATTTCAAATCATAACGGTATCAAATTTGATATGTCACACTTAAAAGAAAAAAACAAATTCTTTTAATAAATGCAGTATATAAGATGTAAGATTTTTAAAATCAAAATTTGTAATAAAAACATATTTAGTGCACAAATTTGAGTTAATTCCTTAAATATTGGTTTAAAAAAAATTAAATTAATATTGGTTTTTTTTTTTCATTTTCTACCGAAGTCGGTTTTTGAAAAACCGACTTCAGTACAAATTTTTTTAATTAACATTTATTTTGATTAAAACTAATTAATTGGTTTTTGAACCATATTTTATTTTAACAAATTCGAAAAGAATATTCGAGAGGTAAATTCTTCATAATCGATATTCTACATATCCACTTCAATTTAGAATTATTGTTTAAAAGTTTTTGATTAAAACTACTAGTTAATTAGTTTTTGTACCATATATTAATAATTTTTTTTTAAATAATATAACTTTGAACAATAATTTTCTCCATAATTTACTGTGTATTATTACGAGGTTTTTCCCCAAAAAATTATATAAAAAATATAAATTAAATTTAACATATTATTGAAAAATTATTTTATTTTTAAAGAAATCCATTTTTGAGATATCGACTTTAAAATCGATATTAAGGATATCAAATTTAAAAATTGCTATTCCAGATAACCACTTTAAAGTCGAAATCCTAGATATCGACTACAGACAATTTATGAAAAAAAAACTTAGCCCTAAACCCTCTAAACTCAAAACCCTAAAAACTCTATTCTCAACCCTCAACCCTCGACCTTCAACCCTAAACCCTAAAACCTAATTTTTAAACCTAAAAACCCTAACCCAAAACCCTAAACCTGTCACCCCTCCCCCTCCACTGGTATTTAAGTCTTCCACTGGTGGATCATCAGGCTCTGTTTTCCCTTATAGCATAGCGTCTGCTTCAATCTCATCTTCACAATCTCTCTTTGGTTCACATCTAGTTTTTGGTAGTTCTGCTCCTTCTTTTACATCTGTAGTAGGAAATAATGATAAAGTAAACACAAAAGACAGCATGGCCGAGGATTCCGTCAAGTTATCCATGAAGTTTTTTCCATTGATAATTCCCCAGGGTACACTGGAGGTTTTTCCAAAAGTGAAGAATGGAGTTTTCAAGAAACCGCCGAAGCTTTCGCCCAAGTTGTGGAAAGCTTGTGATGGCTGGCTCTCAAAATTTAAAGTGGGGCTCCTAGCCTCATAGGCTATAGTGTTTCGACTATTTCCCATGCTTGTACGGCTTACTATATGAAATGATGTGAAGAATCTTTGCATGGAAAAGCAAAACCAATCAAAATAGGTAAAAGTATATGGATACTAGTAGAGTTAATTTGCATAATATTGTTTTTTTTAATAACAAATGAAATAAATATTGATTTTTTTTACTTCAAGTCGATATCCATGATAGCAACTGAACTATCTTATGAACGACTCTCAAATTATCAATATTTTTTTTTTAAATAAACAATATTCAAAAATCTCACTCGTATTAGTACAGATGATTTTATTTATATTTTTTGAAAATGCATAAGAGAATGTTAAATTAAAAATAATATAATTATATTTTTTTATTTCGTAAGAAGACATATAAAATTTGAGTATATGCTTTTTACAATTTTGTTGTTTAATAATATTTGGGATCCCACCTTAGACCATTACAAAGGGCATATTTAGGAAATCAACTTCTTATGGCAATTTAGGTTAGATTACCTCTCAAGGCGTAACATGTGTTTTTTTCATAATAACATTTGGAATGAGTGAGGAGATTTCACTTAATTAATAAAGTTATGGGAAAAATCTTTAAGTTTCAACAAGTGACTAAAAAGGAAAAAAAATTAATCAAGTCCCACAGGGAGGCTGTCTAATATTCCTAAGTGGTACATCGCCTAGGAGTTGGGGTTGGGGCTGTGGGTTGTCGTCCGTCTCTAGTGCGTTTAGGTCAAAAGGAATTGATTCATCCATACGTGATTGTGGACGAGAACGCCTTCGACGTCGCTCATAGACCAAATTGTAATGAGACATTTGAGATGACGTACTAGCGCGGCCTTGTGATAAAAGGTCATCTCAGGTGTCTCTTCATATGGCTCATCGGGCTGATGAAGAATCATACTAGCGGCCAAAATCCGATCATCCTCATTAACATTGCGATGGCGGGAAGTAGACGGACATTCGGACATAGATGGACGACCAAAAGTAGATGGTCGTCCCGAAGTAGAAGGCCGGCCTGACGTCGATGGACGAGCAGACGTGTAGGGACGCGAATGCGATGGTTGAAATTCACCTTGAAAACTTGCACGTGGCATCTGCATCTGCGATTGTTGAAATTCACCTTGAAAACTAGCACGTGGCATCTGCAACCGGCGATCCTCCCAACCATTGTCATAGCACGGTTGGACACGTCATATACATTTCCCATTTGAGATCTGGTATCTACCTCGACATTGGTGAAATCGCGGGCCAAATCATTCACTTGCTCCCAACATGATCCCTGCATATAAAAAAGTGCTTAGCCATAACATTTTTTATACATTGGCGAATATGAACACTTTAAAAGTTATATACATACCTAATACGAGACAATCGATCCGGTTGGGCACATACCTTGGTCCGGGCGATGCGCGGGATTATCGATAAGCACCCGAGTAATCTGTCGATACCATATCATGTATTCTGAGAAAAAATGCATCGGACTAGTTGCAAGCCTGCCAGTCACAATCCGGTCCATTCGGCTGTTCCATTGGTGAACGTAAGCTGTATGCCGTAACATCCAGTTCACTCGGCTCCTGCCCCGACGATCCACTCGATGCAACCTCATATCCGTGTCTACTGTCGGAGGGATCATCTGAATATAGCCAAACTGCCGCATAACCCGCCCTGGTAAATGTAGCTCAACTACATCAAAGTTGAGCAGAGGCACGGCTGCACACCAAATAGCATGGCCAAATAAGCAGTATTCTGGCAACTCATACAGGCCGTCACCATCTTGATACGGTTGCCAGATAAACTGTGAAAGAGAGAAGGTTAACAATCATCATTGTTTGAACAAAACTTAGGTGTAACGAGCCAATAATTTCGAAACAGTAATTATTTATCTACTTACGTCCTTCTCGGCCATATAATCCAGCCGATCCCGATACATACGCAACACATGGCATCCTAGATTTGCAAAACTCAGACCCGTGTTCCATCTGCAACGAATCAATATACGAGCATATAGAGGATCAGACACAATTTCAAATAAATCAAATATGTCATGGAAAAAATGTGACCGGTAAACACGTACACGCACGCTCTTGGTCCTAAAGGCATGTCGGGGTAGCCATATCGATGAGGGTCTCTGACATTTCGGTGTTGGGGTCGTATTCGAGGTAATCTCTCCCAGGCCCACACCTGCAGTAAGCCCATGGGTCCACATATGCCAGCCGTACCTCCCATTGCCGCCGGACATAACGCCCTATATAATGATGCTAGCACGGCGCTACCCTAACTATACCCCGATGTCGTCGCTATATCCCTCAGTAGAGATAGGTACATCAATTTGACCTTCGTACCTGACTTATCCCCCATGATCGACCCTATCATTTGCATGATCTGGCATCTAGCATGCTGTACCATCTGCTCATATGGGGTATCATCTAGTAGCGGACGTGCCCGGATATGCATTGCGATACTTTTTAATTTCAACCGATCTCCGTCGAAATGGTTGGGGGCCGGCATGTAACCCAACAGCTCGTAACATAGAGTCTGCCACTCCTCAAGCGTATGAATCGGATCTTGCCCAATCACCGGTTCTCCGTTGACCCGTAAACCCCATAGTGCCGCGACATCTTGTATCGTCACGGTGGCTTCACCAACTGGAAGGTGGAATGTGTGTGTCTCCTGTCGCCATCTCTCCACCAATGCCGTGATCAATGCCCAGTCAACTTGTATACACCCTGCCATGTATACACCATAAAAGCCCACTTCGTAAAAGAAGTCAACTACCATAATATCGAGTGGCCCAACTTTCCACACGTCCACATCTGCCCTGTACACTTTCAACGGCTCCATTTTTGGATCGTTCCAAACGAGCTCCAATCGATGACTGGTTTGAAACGTGAGAACATCCCGCCATTGTGGCCCAAAAGATACATCGGCGAATTTGGATGAAGTGCCCGCAAACTCCATAACCTGAACATATGACTCACAATTTTACTACATTATTTGCAAAATCCACTGACAATTAACACACAACGTCTTGCCACGTCCATTCAAACACCCCAAAGAAATAATAATAGCAGTGGACACATATTGGAGATTGCGTAATTCACATGCGAAAACAAGCTTATGAGTCCATTTTGTATTTTTGTACAAACAGACAGACACAACATAAAACACAAAACGATCCAAAGGATAAAATTAAACACCGAATGACTAAAATAATAATAATTTATATACTAATATCACAAAATAGTTTTTATTACATATCAGCAGTCATGGGTTCATAGCTCCCTATTTCTAAGCCTCTCCATGTTAGGGCATGCCTTCCTATTATGCCCAAGTACTCCACATGCCTTACACCTCTGATTTTTTACTCGATCCATTTCATTCCTTATACGGGTGGATCTTGGACGGCCCGGACGGTCATTGAGTCTTGCCATATTGGCGACCAGATGAAAAGGTGCTGGTGGCCAATAGTACTCGTGGGGCATGGGGTAGAAATAGTTTGAATAAGTTTGCACCATTTTCTCCACTTTATATACACCATCCACGAGTGCCAAAGCGACCCGTCCCATTTGAGTGCAAACCTTTTGTGAATGGGAGCACGGAATCTTGTAAATTTCAAACTTTCCACACGTGCATGATCGGTTGTTAAGGCGTACCGTATGCACATTCCCTCATTTGTCACCATGAACCCCTGTCGTGACTTGGTATAAGCCTTCTTCCCTCACAAAGGCCGTCACCTGGTGATATTTGGACTTGTGCTCGCTCCGAAGGAACTTATCTTGCATGTTTGTCGGCCACGGATTCTGATCAGCAACATGTTTGTGGCCTTCAGTGCGGTGCGAGTCAAAGTATTTAACCAGCCGATAAAAAGTCGCATGCACGCAAGCTGTGATTGGCAATTTCCTGGCACCTTTCAAGACTCCATTGAACGATTTGGAACTATTCGTTGTCATTATGCCATATCGGAAACCACCATCATAGCATAGTGCCTATTTCTCCAGTGGAATATCCATCAACCATTTATGGGCGTCCTCATCCAATGACTGCATGGATTCTATAATCTGAGCAAATTTGCGTTGTTGGTGTGCAGTAGTAGCGCGATGCATCAATTCAGTCAAACCATTATTCTTGAATCGCTGACTAAAGTTTGCTTTGACATGCCGCAGGCAAGACCGATGGTGAACCATTGGTGGTTGTAATGCAGGGTTGTTCTCAACGGCTCGCGAAATTCCCTGGGCTTGATCCGAAATCAAACAAATTCCCTCGCGACCACGAATCACATGATGAGATAATTGATACAAAAACCAGGACCAATTTGCAAAACTTTCCTCGTCAACAATAGCAAAAGCTAAAGGAAGAATATGGCTACAGATCAAGACTCATCGCAATAAGGATCTTTTCCTTGTATTTCCCGTATTGAAAAGTGCCATTGATACTAATTACGGGACGACAGTGTTGAAAACCATCAATACAAGGCCTAAATGCCCAAAACACCGAACCAAATATGTTGTAATCCCTAATACTATCTTCCGTGTGCCGCCATTCAACAACGGTGCCAGGATTAAAAGTCTGAAGGGCAAGTAAGAACTTCGGTAATATGGTGTACGATGTCTCCCAATTACCATATACCAGTTCAATGGCTTTCCTTTTCCCCAACCATGCCTTCTTGTATGAAATGTTAACTCCAAATGAACGCACATCTTCAACTATGTCGAGAACTTTGTATGAAGCATTTTCCTTAATATTGTTCCGAGCCATTCGGCCAACCATCCCATAATCTAAATTCGGGTGGTCCTCTGGCTGTATCTCGGGGATGCATGCATGTTTCAAATGCATTTTTGTGATCTCCCAAAATGTATGTTTCTTTCTTAACGTGGTTCGAACTTTCCATAAACAATTCTTGTCCGCATAATAAAGACATCGGACAAACCAGCTAGTAGGAGTACTTTCATAGACTTTGAAGTGCCTGTGCGCACGAATGGACCAACATTTAACTGCATGTTGCACCCCTTATTTGGTCCGGAAAACCATTCCAACCTCTAGTTCTGAAGTTCGATCATCAACCCAAATGGGTCGGCGATAGTCATCGGACTGGTCGATCATAGAAATCTTTGGATCACCGATGTCCGTGTAGAAGGGAATATCATCGACAACAGTAGCAATCGGTAGATGCGAAGTCTCTCCTTCCTGATCGCCACCACCCTCGCCCTTCTCCTCTTTACTATTTTCCAATGAGTTTGAACCCTCCTCTATCCATACACGTAGGGGATCATAGGGAATGCTTACATCTTCGCATGTGGTCACTAGTGTGAACGTATCGGCTGCTTGGGCAATTGGCTCGGGCTTAGGTAGGTCTCCGATGAAAGCTGTACGACTTGGCCCCTCATTATAATTACCCCCATTGGTACCCTCATTAAATTGGCCACAACTTGGGCCTTCATTGTAATTGCCCCCAAATGGTCCAACATTAAAGATAGCATGACTTGGACCTTCTTCTAAATTGGCCCTACTTGGACTCTCGCCAAAGGGGCCACGACTAGGATCCCCGGGGGCAAAATAAGGTTGTGGAAAAGGCGCATCATTCGATATGAAAGCACCATAAGTAAACCATTGATCATTAAGAAGCCCTTCTCCCTCTCTACTTTGTAGAAGTTGTGTGAATGACCCAACATTTGTTTGGGGAACCACTGACATATTGTCCTCAGAACAAATGCGATCTGGGCCGGATTCGTAACTTATGTACAATTCAACCGCATTAAGACTCGGACATGTGGTTGGAATGCACAACATCTCCCTCACCGTATCATCATCATCCACTGGAACTGGTATGTATGTTATTGAATTACCAGCGCTGCTAAGAGGATAACGGCACATTAATTTCATCCTAACTTGGCTTCCATCCCATCTAGTAGCCCGATGCAATTTTCTCAAAAGTTCGGACATGCTAATATTTTGATCAACAGCAATAAACCGTTTTGGCAAATTACTGTATTCGGAGCCGTTCGGGCCACTAACTATTTCTCCATCCCAGTATAACACAAGCCTCACTTGATCCTTGCCCATTTCTATATTGTGTGTGCTATCAATAATAACATAAAACTTACATTAATATAGGGCTCAAAGTTATTGAAGTAAAGGGTATAGAAAAATTTATGGAATTACTCCGACGACAAAAAAATCAACCAACTAAAATTTTGACATCCATTCAAAACCAAACATACCCCCAACAGCACAAAGCCTTATATTCATCAAATCCAACCACAATCCTTTAATCATTATCAACAACACCCCTATTCACAACTTAGCATTCCAACAATAGCAAACTCATTGGCTAAAATGGCACATGAATCCAAAGCAAGGCAAAACAATCCAAAACAATCCAACTCAATCCAAGTCATCACCTCACAAAAATAACCAACTAACATTTCACATCCATTCATAACCAAACATTTTCCCAACAACATGAACCATTATATTCATCAAATCCAACCACAATCCTTTCATTGTCATCATGAGCACCACTATTTGGAACTTATTATTCCAATAAGAGCAAACTCATTGAATGAAATAAAATTTCTAAACAATCCAAAACAATCCAAAACGATCTAACTCACAATCCAACAAGAGTAACCAACTAACATTTTCACATCCATT
Source organism: Gynochthodes officinalis (assembly GCA_020080225.1). Classification (NCBI taxonomy): domain Eukaryota; kingdom Viridiplantae; phylum Streptophyta; class Magnoliopsida; order Gentianales; family Rubiaceae; genus Gynochthodes; species Gynochthodes officinalis. Next base: position 27,368,754 of record CM034625.1, on the reverse strand, counting down.
CATAACCAAACATTTTCCCAACAACATAACGCATTATATGTGTCAAATCCAACCACAATCCTTTATTCATTACCATGAACACCCCTATTCACAACTTATCCTTCCAATAACATCAAACTCATTGGCTAAAATCCAAAATAATCCAAAACGGTCTAAAACAATCCAAAACGACCCAAGACAATCCAAAATGATCCAAGAGTAACGAACTAACATTTTCACATCCATTCATAAGCAAACATTTTCTCAGCAACATAAAGCATTATATTCGTCAAATCCAATCACAATCCTTTCAGTATCATCATCAACACCACTATTTGGAACTAATTATTCCAATAAGAGCAAACTCATTGAATAAAATTCCACACTAATCCAAATAAAGCCAAATCGCGCCTAGACAAAAGTAAACAACCAACCATTTTGCTGGTTTGTGCGTCCAAACAACATTCACAATTATATTCAATAAATCTAATATAAATTCTTTGTTCGGCATCATCAGCAGTACTATTCACAATGTATTATTCCAATAATAGCAAACTCAATAAAAATCAGTCCAAAGCACCACCTCACACAAGTAAACAACTAATATTTTTCCATACATTCATAACCTAATATTTTCCAAACATCATAAAGCATTATATTCATCAAATCCGACCACCATTCTTTAACTTACAGCATCAAATCCACTATTCAACACTTACTATTCCAATAATCGGCAATTCAGTGAATGAAATTAATAATCAATCCCAATCATTCCAAATAAAAAAATCACCATACTTTATTTACAACGAAATTTTCAACATCAATTCAAATAATTCTAGCAATAATTAACAACTTTTGAAACAAAATTAACGTCAAATCACAATCATAATATATAAATTGTTTACCTTCGTCGGTTACTTCGATCCTCGAAAATGTTCTTCGCTCAACTTATTTTCCTTTTCACTACAAATAAAGTTTTTATCAATATAGGATAACTAATTAACAGATTTTAAGTCATCAAATTGAACATACAAATTTAACATAAAAGTAAACATACAAATTAAACATACAGATTAAACATAAAATTTAATTTAACTTACAAATGTAACATACGATTTCAAATATAAAAAAAATTGAACATACAAATTAAACATTAAATTTAACATACAAATTTAACATTAAATTTCACATACAAATTGAACATACAAATTTAACATCCAAATTTAACATAAAATTAAACATTAAATTTAACATACAAATTAAACATCCAAATTTAACATAAAATTAAACATTAAATTTAACATACAAATTTAACATCCAAATTTAACATAAAATTAAACATTAAATTTAACATACAAATTGAACATACAAATTGAACATACAAATTTAACATCCAAATTTAACATAAAATTAAACATTAAATTTAACATACAAATTGAACATACAAATTGAACATACAAATTTAACATCCAAATTTAACATAAAATTAAACATTAAATTTAACATACAAAAATAACATCCAAATTTAACATAAAATTAAACATACAAATTTAACATACAAATTTAACATCCAAATTTAACATAAAATTTAACATACAAATTTAACATCCAAATTTAACATCCAAATTTAACATAAAATTAAACATTAAATTTAATATACAAATTTAACATCCAAATTTGACATAAAATTAAACATTAAATTTAACATACAAATTTAACATCCAAATTTAACATAAAATTTAACATACAAATTTAACATCAAAATTTAACATAAAATTAAACATTAAATTTACCATACAAATTTAACATACAAATTTAACATTCAAATTTAACATATAAAATAAATTTTAACATATAACATATAAAATAACATACAAATGTAATACAAAATTTAACATATAAAGCCACATACAAATTTAACATCAAAATTTAACATATAAAACATAAAAATTTAACATATACTAATTTAATATCAAATTTAACATAGAAATTGTAAAAAATAAATGGTAATTCACCTTCTAACAAAAAATGGGCAAAAAACTTGAGTGTTCTATATATATATATATATATATATATATATTTCGGTTGAAGCCTCTAAGGGAGAGGGAGGGCGGCGGCACTTCTTGGAGGAGGGGGTCTGTCAAACAAGTGGCAAGGGGAGGTGCAAGGTGGGTGGATTTGGGGTGGGGGAGGGAGGAGCAGGGTAGATCTAGGAAAATAAAGGAAAAAATTGAAGGAGGAAGGAGGAGGAAGGAGGAAGGAGGAAGTCTGCGGCGGAAATGGGAAGAAAAGAAAGGAAAAAGGAAGAAAAGAGGGAAGGAGGAAGAAAAGGAGGAAGAAAAGAAAGGAAGAAGCGAGTTTTGTAATTTTGTACTGAAGTCGTGTTTTGAAAAACCGACTTTAAAGTCGGTTTTTCAAAATGCGACTTCGGCAGAAAATGAAAAAAAAAATCAATATTAATTTAATTTTTTTTAACCAATATTCAAGGAATTAACTCGCACAAATTTATTCCAATAATTTAATGGTACTATTATGCATGTAAATGAGAGCAGTCTAAATCATATGATTCAACATCCAAACACTAACTTTTCGTGCTTTTTAGTACTTTCATCCAAACCACAAGAATTCTCAACAAGTTGATTACTAAAACTAATTATTGCTAAATGCGATCACCAAAACAAGTTTTGTTTACTTGGAGCAAATTCAAAGAAAAATTACAAGCTTTAAAAATAAATCTAGTTTAACCAAACATGTTAATAAGAAAAAAAGATATATTTAGCAACCAACACATGAATTTTATTTATTTTTTGTCAGGTAGGAACATAGCATAGCAGAAGAACTACCATATAACATAGAAATAACATAAACCAAAAACATTTTGACCTTTACAACATCTAACATCTCCTTCTTGTATTCTCTTGTCATCCTATTCCAACCTATCACATCAATTGGCCAAAATTTACTATTTTGTGCTAAGAAACCTAAAAATTCAATCAATTTGCTTTTTTCACCATTAGTAGATCAACCAACAAATTTGGGGTCGGCTTTCTTTTTCCATTATTTTGCAATCCTTTCCACTATCTAATAACAACAAAAGGAAACATGATGTGCTTTAATCTTAAAAATTAAGCAAAAAATTACATTATTTTTTATGTAATAATACCTTTCTCATTTTCTTGCTCATATCTTCCATTCACAAGTTCATTTGTGATCCTAGATTCTTCCCTAGTCATGTTATGATGTTGTCTATCCATTGTATCCATTTGAATCAAATCTGTAAAATGAAAATTTGAAAACAATGGAAAAAAAGTCAATACAATAAGTAAAAACAAGAAAAATTAAATAAACTTGCAAATGGTTTATCTATAAAATATTATCCAATTTATCTCCATTTTTCTGATTTCCTCCTATAGAAAAAGATTACATAAAGAAAAATGTAAACATTTAAACTGAAAACTAAAGAAGTTTAATGTGTACCCAATTTAAAAATGTTTTTCCACATAATAGTGTTACATTAGTTACATTATTTTAAATCATATCCGATACTTATTATATATATATATATATAGTATCGAAAATATTCCAAAGTGTATCATACCGTTTTCTAGTTCGTGGTATGTTCATTTATATACCTTTGATGGTAATATGCTTGGGCACTTGGAACTTGCTATGTATCATATTTACATAGGATATTTGCCTACACACTTGAGTTCTAGTTGCCATCGCTTTAAATTAAAAAAAAAGGGAAAAAAAGTGAAATATATATAGAATATAATACATTAAAGGTGGCAGCATATAGGTTAGGACACATAAACAATTTAGTTGTAGCTTTTAGAGTCATACTCCATATTATGACACTTTCATATCCATAACTTTAATCATTTTCCACATAATGCAAATTATTGACAATACTTATATCGTTTATGTTTTAATAAAAAAGCATAGAAAATAATATTGAGTATGTAGTGGATTATCATTATGCATATGACAGTATAACTATTTGCCAGTTACTAAAGTATGTAAAAGGCATTTTTATTAAAAATTTGAATAAACTATTCCAAAATAGAAGCTCAAAGTCCAGATTTATAATAAACTAAAAATTCAGCACATGTTTATATTGTTAACATGAACATATGTAATAACTTGTAATTTTGAAATAGGTAAATAAAGATAGTTTAGTCATACTTGTGTCTCCAAAATTTTGCGCGTCAAATGGGCGTTGGCATAACTTGGATGATCTTCATTTATCTTCATATTTGGTAGTTGCATAATTGGTTCATCTCAAAACTAAAATAAGCTTTTGAATTTTACAAGCCATGCCTGTAAATTACAAGACCATATCATACATAATGCAGCATAGTGCAACAACAAGTTTTTACTTTCAATTATAGAAACTAGAAACAAAGCATAATTCAACTTTTATTGAATTTGTAATATGAAGTTAGGCTTGAAACTAGGAAATATGAGAGGCAGGCAAAGTCATGATGCTGGGATAAAACAAAAAGGAAAAATAGTGTCTCGGCCCCCTTTGTGTTTCAGATTCTTATTGGTGCAAACAGAACCTAATCTGATGCAATTGATGAGGTAAATTTTAGTACGGTTTTTCTACACCCTAACCTAATAAAGAATATAAAAACGCTTGTACCATATGATTCGATGCAATGATCCAGATCTGAAAAATAAGCAATACTATTGCGCAAAAGAAACAATAAAGCAAAAAATGATAAATTGCCTCAATCACAGATGAACTATTATACAATTCAATATTAGGTGCATGTATTAAATTGGATCATCATCATCATCATCACCATCACTTTTATCTTAAATTAGTTGATGTCGGCAGTCGATGAACCAAAAGACATAAATCCAAAAAATAAAGAAAATATAATAAAATAACTAGATAACTAAATAGATAAATAGATAAAGAAATAAATAAAAATGCTAAAATTATAAAGGGTAGTCGAGACTATTACAGTTTTGCTTTTCCTCCACATTAATAGTTTTCTTTCACTTTGTTCTACTAGCAACCATCTGCCAATCTATTTCCCAATCCACTAAATCTTGTTTTACTACTTTTCCCCACGTAAATTTCGGTCGACGTCTCTCTTTCTTCCTGTCATGTTCTTTATAACAAACTTCTGTTCTTATTGGTGCATCTATAAGTCGCCGAAGAATATGCCCAAACCATCTCAATCTATGTTCTCTCATCTTTTTTGCTATCGGTGCTATTCTAATTCTTCGTCGAATATCCTCGTTTCTTATCTTATCCATCATTGTCTTACCACACATCCACCGTAACATCCTCATTTCTGCTACATCCAACCCGCTCTGATTCTATGGTTTACATCTTCATCAATCTCTCCCTCTTTTTGCAATATTGATCCCAGATATCTAAAAACATTTTTCTTGGGTACCTCTTGTTCGAGCATATTCATGGAATCTTTGTCCTCACGTCTTGCCGTGTTAAATTCACATTTCATATATTCGGTCTTATTTCGACTTAACGTCAATCCTTTTTACTCTAACGTGTTTCTCCATATTTCTAATTTAGCTTCTACCCCCGCCTTGGTCTCATCAATAAGCACAATATCATCTGCGAATAACATACACCATGGCACCTCATCTTGGATATCCTTTGTGAACTCATCCATAATTAGGGCCAAAAGGTAAGGACTCAAAGCAGATCCTTGGTGTAAACCTACTGTGATTGGAAAATAGCTTGATCTTCCATTACAAGCCTTCACGCATGTAGTAACACCAACATACATATCCTTGATAACCTTTACATACTTTAAGGGGACTTTTTTCTTTTCAAGTACCTACCATAGAACCTTTATTGGGACCCTATCATACACCTTCTTAAGATCAACAAATATCATATATAAATCCTTCTTCTTTTATCGATATCTTTCCATCAGCTGTCGTATCAAGAAAATAGCCTCCATGGTAGATCTTCCTGACATAAATCCAAATTGATTTATGGAAACCTTAGTCTCTATTCTCAAACAATGCTCAATAACTCTCTCCTATAGTTTCATTGTATAGCTCATAAGCTTAATGCCCCTATAGTTTGCACAATTCTGGATATCCCTCTTATTCTTATAGATAGGCACAAGCACATATTCTCCCTCCATCCCTCAAGCATCTTATTTGTTTGGAAAATCCTGTTAAAAAGGTTAGTCAACCAACGTATTGCTATATTCCCTAAGCATCTCCACACTTCACTAGGGATCCCATCTAGCCCCAATGCTCTACTCGTTTTCATCCTCTTCAATGCCTCATTAACTTCATGCTCTCTAATTCTACGCACAAACCTTCTATTTGAGTCATCATAAACATCTTCCAACTCTATCCTACTTCCATTACTTCCCTCATTAAATAGTTTGCTAAAATAGCTCATCCACCTTTTCTCAACGTCTGCTTCTCTTACCAAAAGTTTTTGGTTTTCAGCTTTTATGCATCTAACCTGTGTCAAGTTTTTACTTTTCCTGTCCCTATCTTTGCAAGCCTATAAATACTTTTTTCTCATTTCTTGCTCCCCAGTTGTTTGTACTTCTCTGAAAAAACCTTGCCTCTAGCCTCTCGCACAGCTTAGCATTTGTTCTCGCCAGTTTAAACTTTTGTAAATTCTCATCACTATGACATTTATATAAATGCTTGGAACACTCTTTCTTATATTTAATTGCCTCCTGTACCTCTTCATTCCACCATCAAGTTTCCTTTGTTTGTTGTCTATTCCCTTTACTTTCCCCTAAGGCTTTCCTTGCCATTCTCTGAATGCAATCAGCCATCTCATTCCACATCACATTTACATCACCCTCCAGTAGCCACGGTCCTTCCTGCAATAATCTTTCCTTCAAAGCCATTTGCTTTTCATCTTTTAGTTTCCATTATCTTATTCTTGGGTTCTGAACAACTTTTTGCATTTTGCGTACTTTGTTATACCGAACCTCTAAGACCACCAACTTATGTTGCGTGGTTACGCATTCTCCGGGGTAGACACTGCAATCTACATATGAGGTCTTATCCTCCCTTCTAGCAAGAAAAAAGTCAATTTGGCTACAGTTTTGGCCACTGCGAAAAGTGATTTGATGTGACTCTCTTTTCCTAACGTAGGTATTTGTCACCATTAAGTCATAGGGTAGAGCCACATTCAAAATATTCTCACCCGCCCCATTCCTAGTCCCGTAACCAAAACCTCCATGGACTCTATCAAAACCTTAACTATGTTGCCCAAATGTTCATTTAAATCTCCTCCTATAAATACCTTCTCCTCTCTCGGTATCCCATTTAGAATCTCCTCCAAGTCTTCCCAAAATTTATCCTCATTTGTAACTCACAATCCAACTTGAGGGGTATATGCACTAAGGATATTCAAAATCAACTCTCCCATTACTAGCTTAACCAAAATAATTCTATCTCCCAACCTTTTAACATCTACCACTTTATCTCTGTAACATTTATCTACCATAATCCCAACTCCATTCACACTTTTTTTTTTTGTGCCTGTGTACCACAACTTAAATCTAGTATCTTCAACTTCCTTAGCATTTTCTCTAACTCATTTAGTCTCTTACAGGCAAGCAATATTGATTTTTCTTCGACCTAAAGTATCTGCTAACTCTCTCAACTTACCCATTAAAGTTCCTATGTTCCAACTCCCTAGTCGAATTCTTACCCCCTGAGCCTTGTTTTCCCCCTGCACTCGCCTATAAAATCCTTGCTCATTTTTCACCACACCCGGGCCTCGATATGGCGCATTACTCTTGGAATGATGGCCCTAGGCTAGCTTCCTTACCCCTTGCATCCACCTAACTTGGTGCAAGGACCCTTGCTCATTTTTCGCTACATTCGGGTGCCGATGCAACGCGACACTAAAAAAGGTATGCTCCAACGAAATATTTTTTGGGTTCATCTCATAAAAGATAGCAAATTTTTTGTAGTCGGCTTACAATGCCTGACGCTACCCTTCTCACTTTATCATGGCTTGGGACAGGCTATGCCAATTGGATTTGCTCCAAAAAACTACAAACTTGTATGAAAGCAAGGAAGTGCAAAGATGCTATGGAGGGGAGAGTTTTGAATGGCGGCTAGGTTTTCCGCATAAGGTTTTTTTTTTTTTTTTTTAAATTTTGTTTATGAATTTGTAAGCTGGAAATATGACGCGGTTTATATTTTTCCAGTAATATGAAATATTTGTGGCGGTAAAACAAAATTTTATATGGCCTAGCTACTTAGTATTTGAGTCTGACAAATAATTTCAATTAAAGCCATGAGATAATTATATAATAATTTACTACTTCCACCGTGATAAAATATGTACGTACTAAGAAGTAAGAAATATAGTAAAAATAGTTTAGTTATTACTTAAATAAAATTCTATTCTAAAAGATGTACAAGTTTTTTAGTATATTTAATTCATAAGAGCTTTATTTGGTTAAAATATATTCTATTGTTAAACATGTGTACTAATTATTCCAAAATTTGTCCACGTCTCCATATTAATTTCTTGCATTCTTTGCATTTAAGATCGAAAATTGAACAATAAAGGCAAAAGTGATAATTTTCAAGGAGAAAATTTCTTGTTTAATTGTGCCTCTTATTAATAGACTATCGTTTTGAAAAAAAAAAAAAAATGGTTGCCGCTTGAAATTTTGTCTTTGCAACGTCAAATTAATACACTTGCGAAGGAATATCAAAAGATTCGCCTTAAAAGCAAGTTTGATTCAAGGAAAAGATAACTGACTCTAACATGTAGTGGTGTAATAAGAGTGAAAAATAGGCTGTTGTGTGCTTATTCTAAGAACTAAAAAGTAGTTGTTCCTTTGGAAGATGTGCCTGTAATAGATGCATTGGATATTGCAAATTGGAATTTCAATTACATTTGTTTGAATACTCAGCATCACTATGGTATAGCACATTGGTAATTAGATATTGGGAATTTGGGATAGTTGGGAGGATTATTCATCTCTGATGATTTCTCAATTGCATGGGGTTCAAAATTCAGATGCACCGACTGGAGGTTGAGAAGGCAAGAACTACAGGTGGAAAAGTCTCTAGGATAGTAAACATCTTCCTCGTTTGCTGCTTGGTTCTTTGCCTTTTACTTTTTTAAATTCTTTTTCTTGTTTGTACAATTGTACAAATTGTGGGACCAGTTAGACAACCTTTGTCTTCTGTAAATGATATACCATTTAGTAATTACCTCAAAACTCATATTGAGTTGAAATTGAATTGCTGAAATAAAAAGTTGCCCCTGTTTTCTCATTTTAATGGCAATGATACTACATTATACTTTATATAATGACTTGGTTGGTCTGGTGCCTTATAAGTTGGAAGAACGGTGATAATCTCTTCCAAAATTGTACTGTACTTTTCCATCAGTTATTGGGTAAAGCAGCACAGAACATGTTTGGTCTTGTGTGGGGTATTTCTCCCAATTTGACAAAGATGACCTTTTGTCCAACTGGAGCACCAAGATGATGATCATAATGTATCAGCCTTCTTTGTTCATTTCTTTTTGATAATCCCAATTTAACTTCTTAATATTTGACATTCTCATTTTGAAGAGTAAAATATGGCTGCTGATGGAGAGCCTGTAGCTGTGGCTGAAAGTACTGCTGTTGTTGAAAAGGCTCAAGTTTGAGAGTTAAAACAGATTGGGATGGGTCTATCTGAAGTGCCCAAATCCAATTGGAGCTTTCTGGATTCAGATTCTGCTGATGATGTACCATGACCATACAGAGGAACCACTGAGGAGTTCAACATGTAAGTCTTACAGACCGGAGCTTTTGGCTACTCGCCTGTGTCAACAGAGGAGGAGTTCTGGACTTGGAGCCTGTTGTAAATGCATGGACAGAAATAAATATGACCACAAAGGGTGACCACAGGGTCATGTGCAAAGTCTAGACAAATGTTGCAATGAAAACCTCCATTTACATTTTCAGAGGCAATGGCGGGAGCTGGAATTGAATTTGATCTTGGCTTGACTAAATCTTCTTGTTCATACTGAAAATGGATGCTAGGTTCACGAAAGTGCTGTTGTGAGTCCATGTATGATATGTTCAAGAGCAGAAACAGATAGACTTAAAACATAAACATAGTATTCCTAAATAGAACAGGAAATGTGTCAAGTCACAAAAAAGGTTCATTCTATAAGAAACAGAAAATTGTTCAATAAAAATATTCATATATACTTATCAAACCATATGTTAAGCTTTCAATGCACAGATACTCTACTGTACAAAAACAACTAAGGTATATGATGCTACCTAGTAAACAAAAACAATTGCTCAAAAATAAGGTGGAAAATGTGTGAACACCTGGACTCGGAACAGCAATCCTTGAAACTAGCATTCCTTGAAGCATAGATGCTACTGCCACTGCTGGTGGGTAACTAGCATTCCTTGAAACTTCTGATGCAGGTGATGCCACCTGGTCAGAATCTCCTAATGCAAATATTGCTAATTGATCAAAAACTTAGACTTCAAGCATAGGACCTGATCAGGAACTCAAAACTTCAAGCATAGGAATTTGTCATTTATTGGAAATGCATCCTGGAACAGATGATGCAGATTATATGTATGGTTCTTAGTTATGGCCTGCATAATAATCAATCTTGAATTGCTAATGTGTTGTGTGGTACAGCTGTGGGATCAGCAGTTGTGGTTGAGTTCATCGTAGTGCTCTCCCTTGGGGTGGTACTTATATTTTTCAGTTGCGAATGTGCTGTTGTGCTCATTCGTGAAAAGAGGAAGAATCAGATCCAGTACATGGGGCTGTCGCAAGTTGAAACATCAGATAAACAAGCTGTAAGCTTCAGTTTTTTATTTTCTATTTTATTGAGCAATCACTCGATGTCTTCATCCCAACATATTACATAAATGTTGCTGTCACGTCTGGGCTTATCCGGGAAAATGATGCACTTCACTTTTTTTTTTTTTTGACTAAAACCTTAGTTATATTTACTTTCCAAAAAAACATATAATGTACAAAAAGCCCACTAGCTACAGATTGCTTAGTAGTCAATTCAAGTCTAAGGCTCAAAACAAGGTAATTTCTTCCTTCCAAACTCTCCATACTCAATGATCCTAAACAAAATCACCTAAGTGACAAAAATGGATCAAAACAAAAGCGACTAAACTCAAAGGCAGTGGGTAACGTCTCCAACTCCTGCACTGACTGGATACCCTACCCACTTTGGCTTCTATTCCAAATGATGCACTTCACTGACTGCTGTTCTATTTTCTCATTTTTCAATTGCTAGAACCCTAAACTTTTAGGGTTCATTTCGATCTTTGCTAATTCCATTATATTGACGGATGAAGGCATCAGAAGTTACATTGGAAGGGAAAACACAGGCTGTTTTCTGTGTCACATCAACTGCACAAAAAAAGTGCAGACTTCGATTTTTGAATGAACTCCCTAACGCACCAACATCTTTGAGAAATAAAAGAAATCACCAGAAAAGCTTCATCTTTGCACATTGATCATCATAGCCAAGTTCATTAAAAACCAAAATCAAACTAAAAATTGTGTTATTTTATTTCAAACACAGGTTCAGACCATCTTAACAAAGCCTACACAACATCCAGTTCTGTCTCGCATCAACTACATACACAGATTTAGTGGAGACTGTCATACTGGAATGAAACTCCCCAGTGCACCACCATCTTTGCGGAATAAAAGAAAAGTTAGCATCATGTTTGCACATTAATTGCCATAGACAAGTTACTTAATGGAACCAAAATAAAATTAAGAACTCTGTCCTCTCATGAACTACACGGGTTCAGATTCTCTTAGCAAAATATACACAGCATAGTTTCTGTCTCACATCAACTACACATATTCAACAAATTTTTTCATGCTTTCTGTCTCCCAATTGCATCAGCATTTTTGAGAAATAAATGAATAGACTAGAAAAGCCATATATAATATCTTTGCACATTAGTCACCATAGCCAAGTTCATTGAAAACCAACATCAAACTAAGACCATCGATAGTAAATTCCTTTCTTAAAATTGCTTCAAAAAATAGTAGTCAACCATAACAGGTTGAGAACTCATCTAAAAACTTAAAGTTCCAGAGGATGAAACCCAACAAAAGACTTACTCTTTTTGTTGCACAGAGGAGATCAATAAAATACTTTATATATTAAAAAGTTGCAAAAACCAGAATGAGATACAAATTTTCAAGTACATTGCCCCGGTTCATAAGAAACACGGTAAATACTATTAAAAGGATCTGAATTTGTCCATTACAAAACAGGAAACTAAATTAAAAACAATTGCTGAATAGAAACTTATATCACTAGCTAAAGCAAAAACAAATAGCTAAAACTATTGGAAAGTTGTATAGAGGATAACCGTCCAGAAGTATCCAATGTTTTTCCACTCCTAAAACTGCTTGAAGGCCACACTATAGGATGTCACAATGAGGACCCCAAATTTGCAGACTTTGTCCTTGTCAAATTTTCTCTTTAATCTGATTGATGATAAAGAATATCAGGTTATATTGACCAAAAAAAATGTGATCTTTACATTTTGAAACAAGAAAATAAAGAATATCAGGTTATATTGACCAAAAAAAATGTGATCAAAGTAATAAGTTAATAACTGTTAGAGGGAAAAAGATGGCTTATATTATTCAGTAAAGTATAGTATTTATACATTAGTAACCCTAATAAACCCAAAAGACCACTTTACCTTTAATACTTCTAAGCTGGAGCATAGATATTAATCATATCCAACTTGTTACAAATACATTCTATCATCTCATTACCCAAAGGTTTAGTAAAAATATATGCAAGTTGTTCACCAGTTCTAATGTAACTGGGAAGAATAATTCCACTTTGCAACTTCTCTCGAATAAAATGACAATCAACCTCAATATGTTTTTGTTCTCATGAAACACGGGGTTGGAAGCTATATGCATTGCAGCCTTGTTATCACACCATAAAGACATAGGAATTGAAGATCTCAAGCCTAACTCAGTCAATAGCTGTTGAATTCACACTAATTCACATGTAGCTTGTGCCATGGCTTTATATTCTGACTCAGTAGCAAGCAACAACACTTTGTTTCTTACTCTTCCATGACACAAGATTTTCTCCGACCAATGTACAATAGCCAGTACTGGATCTCCTATCATCTGGAGAACCTGCCCAATCAGTATCAGAAAATCCTTCAACTCTGCTATGACCATGATTTTGGTAAACAATTCCTTTCCTTGGAGTCTTTTTCATGTACCTTAAAATTCTAATTACTACATCCCAGTGAGAAGTACGAGGAGAAGATAGAAATTGGCTTACCACACTAACTGGAAAGACAATGTCTGGTCAAGTAACTGTGAGATAATTCAGTTTAGCAACCAATCTTCTATATTTCTTAGGATTATCCAATAGCTCTCCTCCCCGAGCAACCAGTTTAACTCCCTGTTCCATGGGTGAATCAAGAGGCTTTGATCCCAGCATACCCATCTCAGTGAGTAAATCCAGGACATATTTTCATTGTGACAGAACAATACCTTTCTGTGACTGTGCCACCTCAATCCCTAAGAAATACTTCAATTTTCCTAGGTCTTTAGTCTGAAATTGTTTCTAAAGATAGATCTTTAATTTAGCTATACCAATTAAGTCATCTCCCGTGATGATAATACCATCCACATACACAATCAAGAATAATTTGCCTCCCCTTGACTGTCTATAAAAGAAAGAGTGATCAGTGCCACATCTAAATAGTCCAAAAGAAAGCACAGCTTCAAAAAACCTTCCAAACCATACCCATGGAGACTGCTTCAAACCATACAAAGATCATTTTAGTTTGCCAACCATGCTTCTAGACTCCCCTGAGCAACAAACCCTAGAGGTTGTTTCATATAAACTTCTTCATGTAGAGTACCATGCAAAAATGCATTCTTAACATCAAGCTGAAATAAGCGCCAATTATGGGTGCAAGCAAGAGAGATCAAAATACGAGCAAAAGTAAGTTTGGCAACAGGAGAGAAAGTATCCAAATAGTCAACCTCATAAACCTGAGCATACCCTTTCACAACAAGTCTCTCTTTTAAGCAAGCAAGAGTACCATTAGGTCCATTAGGATTAACTTTCACAGTATATACCCACCAACAACCAATAGCAGTTTTACCTAAAGGAAGAGATACCAAGTCCTAAGTTTGATTATCTTGTAAAGCCTTTAATTCTTCTTCTATTGCTATCCTCCAGCCAGGACTTTGCAATGCCTCAGATACAGACTTGGGAATAGGATATTGATCAACATTTGATAAAAATGACCAAAAAGAAGGAGACATAGAAGAGTATGCAATAAAATTGGCAGTAGAATGTTTACTACTAGTACGTGCACCTTTGCGAAGAGCTATAGGAAGATCAAGATCAGATACATGAGGAAGTTCAACTAATAGTGGATTTGGAATGGAAGATGACATAGTTGTGACAGGAGGAAGGGGGAGTTGAAACTTGAGGACGCTGAGTATAAACCTTTAGAGGACGTGATTCCTGTGTATATGTTGATGAAACAGCTAGAACAGTCGACCGAATAATGGTCACACACAAGTCCTCATCTAACTCAGACACAGTAATTGGAGCATCATGATAATGAGTGGTTTCAAAAAATGAGACATCTACAGCTATAAAGTATTTCTTTAGTAATGGAGAATAACAACGATATCCCTTTTTAGTACGGGAGTAACCTAGAAGCATACATTTGATAGACCTTGGATCAAGTTTCGATACCTTAGGTTGATGATTACAAACAAAACAAACACAACCAGAAACACGAGGTGGTAAAGCAAATAGTGACTGATTTGGAAATAGAGTAAAAAATGGAATACCACCTAGCAAAACAGAAGACTACATACGATTAATGAGATAACATACAGTTAAGACAGCATTAGACCAAAAGGTTTTAAGGACCTTCATCTCAAATAACATAGACCTAATAACTTCCAATAAATGTCTGTTCTTCCGTTCAACTACACCATTCTACTGTGGTGTATCAGGATAGGAAGATTCATGAATCATACCATGCTGTATCATAAAGTTAGAAAAAGGTGCAGAAAAGTACTCCTTAGCATTATCAGAACGCAAAGCTTTAACATGAACACTAAACTGAGTAAAAATTTCAGATATAAATGCACGAAATATAGAAAATAACTCTGAACGATCTTTCATTAGATATAACAAGTAACTCTGGAATAGTCATCAACAAATGTGACAAAATACCTAAAACCCAAATTGGAAGTCACAGGACATGGATCCCAAACATTTGAATAAACTAACAAAAAAAAGAGACTCTGTTCATTTAATAACTCAATGAGGATAACTAACGCGATGTAATTTGTCAAGTTGGCATGACTCACACTCTAAGCTAGAAAGAGACTTAAAACTTGAATCCAATCTCTGAAGATTGTGTAGAGAAGGATAACCAAGATGACAATGGATCTAATGTAAAAAGTAACACCAAAACATGCAAAGGAAGTAGAGTCTTCAAGCACATTCAGTCCCCCTTCCTCACGTCATTTACCAATTGTCCTCTTCGTAGCCAGATCCTGGAATATACAAGAATCGGGATCGAATCTTATTGAACACTTAAAAGTTTTAGTTAACTTACTAACAGACATGAGATTAAACGAAAATTGTGGAAGATAAAGTACCGAGGACAAAGGCAATGAAGGAGTTGGATGAACTGTGCCAACTCCCTTAACAGATGTAGATGAACCATTGGCTAATGTAACTATGTATGAAGATGGAGTAAGAGAGAAAAATATTCTTGGAAGACCTGAGATATGATCAGAAGCCCCCGAATCAATGATCCAGAGACGAGAAGCAGCGGAAACACAAGCAGTGGCATTACATGTTTGTATGAAAGTAGCAGTGGAAAAAGGAGGCTGTGAACTTTGAGACCGATTGTACTGAGCAAACTCCCCTTCAGACATATCTACTACCTTGCCCTCAGAAGACTATGGAAAAGAATCAGTATTAGATGCAGTATTTGCAACTTGTTGTTGTTGCCCTGGTTTCCCATGTAACTTGTAACAAAACTTCTGAATATGACCAGGTTTGCCACAATAATGACAAATTCGAACTACCCCTAAGCTGTCAGTAGACGGTTGAGGTTGTCTATAAATATGCTGCTGGCCTTGGCTTCTCCTTGTTCCTGTGCCTTGGCCTTCACCTTGACCACCACCTCCAATATATCCTCCACGATTTCCTTCATCACTCTTAAGCCCACTACTAGTTTGAGTGCATGACACAAGAGTTGAATATCTACCACAGATGTGGAAGGCTGAGAAGATTCACGAGATGACTGAAGAATCCGAGCAAATGTATCATTGAGTGATGCAACAGTCTCTCCTCCAAGAATTTGAGACCGAATAGTTTCATATTCAGGGCCAAGACTTCCTAGAAATCCTATTACAGCCAATTGTTCTCTCTGAAGTTGCATTTGCTGAACATTGGCTGAAATAGGGAGAACAGCATTCAACTCCTCATACATTCTTTTAAAATTAGCAAAGTACTGCGTAATAGAATGCCCCTTCCTCTCAAATCGATAAAATTCTTGCGATAAATTGTATACCTGTGAAATATTATTTTGGCCAGAATACAATACATCCATATACTCCCACAGTTCTTTAACTGTATCAATATGAGTTATTAAATCAACTATATTATTCTCCATAAAATTTAGCATTTGACCAAGAATACATGCATCAGTAACAACCCAAGCCTCATCATTGGTGGGTTTAGGTTCAGTAAAGTGTCTATGTTGATTCCTACCTGTCAAAGTAAGCTTCACAATTTTCTTCCACTGAAGAAAGTTAGCACCACCCTTAAGTTTTTTATCAGTGATTCGATTAGACTAGAAAGAGATCACCTCAGTCATCACAGTATTATTCGTTCCAGAACTACTCTCAATCTTACCCGTATTAGGATCACCCATCTTTAACAGTTTAGTAATCCACCACAATTTGGCAGGAAACCAACAAGGCCACACAAACAAACTTGTTTGAAGTTATAGGAAAGCTTCGGCTAACAAAAAGATAAAGAAATGGAAAAACCAGTGCTACAGCCACGTGCAAACCAAACAAAATCGGTCAATTCAGCAAGAAACAGACAAGTCAATGGTTTTGGCCCCACAAATCAAAACAAATTTGCTTGATCACAAAACAAAGCCAAAATTTAGCATGCTGCCAAACACCCATAAAAACATTGACACCATAAATGTCCAAAAAAAAAAGAAGAACTAAACTAAAGCAATCCCACAAAAACCACATCCGCCCATAAATACTACCTCAATTGTCAATAAGTAAGCACAGTCAAACAACTACCAATCTCAAATGACACAAAGGCATCAACGCAAGCATACTGAACCTTTTATTATCATACACATCAGCAGCCAGATTCGCAAATCCACAATTCTTCCATTTGAAGACAGCCCGTAATCCTCTTCAAGTTTCTCAACATCACTGCCAACCCAATCCCAACAAAAGTATAATCCCTTTCGGCAAGAAAATCATGGAGTGAGATGGGGATGTCGTAATCTTGTGTGCAAAGTAGAATTTGGAAGATAAGGCAAAGACGGCGGGGGGTTGGATCGCAGGACAACGAGTAAGAGTTTCTATGTATGATTTGAATGGTGATAGCGGCAGCGTTAGCGTTTAGGGCAGATAAGAGATGAAGGAGGGGCGTAGAGGGAAAAAGATGTTTTATATTATTCAGTAAAGTATAGTATTTATACATTAGTAACCCTAATAAACCCAAAATACCACTTTACCCTTAATACTTCTAACAATAACAAATGAAGCAATACATATATATGTGTGTATTTCATTTAACGTACCTTAAGCAAAAAAAAATTGCATTTCTTAAAGACTAAAGGAAACAAGAATATAAAAATTATAGTCTAAGTGATATAAGCACTTATTAGATGTCCAGTATGCCCATGCCAATACTAATGATTTCATGCATTACTATCAACTTCAATTCCTTCTGAAAACTATAAAACCCTAGAAGAGAAAATTGTATTACGATTATTGTCTTACATCAATAAGCTTATACTATAAGTACAGCTTAGTAATAATTAAAAAAAAACTAAAATACTATTATTAACAGATAAACATAATACTTAACGTTTGAATACTCTCCCCCAAGTTAGTGCATAAACATCAAAAAACCCCAACCTGTTACACAAAGTAATCACCCTATTATCCCGCATTAACTTAGTGAAAAGATTAGCAAGTTGGTCCTCGGTTTGTGTGTAATGAAGTGTTATTTCTTTGTTCTGAATCTTTTCTCGTACAAAATGACAATCTACCTCAATATGCTTCATGTGTTCATGAAAGACTGGATTTGAAGCAATATGCATAGCGGACTAGTTATCACAACACAAAACTGAGGGAGATAGAGATGGCATGATGAGTTCGGATAACAACATCCTCAACCAAAGTAACTCGCTAGTCAGATGAGCCATGGCTCGATATTCTGCCTCTGCACTTGATTGAGATACAACGTGTTGCTTTTTACTCTTCCAACTCACAAGATTGCCTCCCAAGAACACACAATAGCCAGAATTCGATCTCCTATTAATAGGACACCTATCCCAGTCAGCATCAGAATAGCCAATGACACTAAGATGTCCATGATTCTTGATCAAGTGACCTTTACCTGGTGCTCCTTTCAAGTACTTAACAACACGCAGTACTGTTTCCCAATGTGTAGTACGAGGAGCACTCATAACTTGACTAACCACGCTAACAGCAAAAGAAATATCAGGTCGAGTGACAGTTAAATAATTAAGCTTACCTACTAACCACCGATACTTACTTGGATCATGAAGCAAGTCACTTTGTTCGGTATCAAGTTTCACATTAAAATCAATTAGAGTACCAACAGGCTCTGCTCCAAGAAATCCAACCTCACTCAGAATATCCAGAACATATTTACGTTGTGATAAGGAGATACTATCATGCGGTAGGCCACCTTAATGCCCAAGAAATACCGTAGATTTCCTATATCTTTTGTGCTGAACTCTGTCTATAAAAACTGTTTCAACTATTGTATATCTACAGAGTCATTACCAGTGATGATAATATCCTCCACATATACAACTAGGAGCACACCCCCTAGGAGAAGTGGAACTGAACATAGAATGATCTACGGTACAACGTTACAAACCAAACAGGATAACTGCATCACTAAAACGACCAAACTAGGCACGAATAGATTGTTTCAAACTATATAATGCTCTGTGTAGGCGACAAAAATTAGTAGGCTCTTCCTGAGCAACAAACCTCAAAGGTTTCTCTATATATACCTCTTTCTTCAAGTCGCCATGGAGCAAGGCATTCTTGACATCAAGTTGATAGAGAGTCCAACCATATCGAGTAGCAAGAGAGATTAAAACCCAAACTGAAGGTATCTTTGCTACAGGAGAGAATGTATTATCATAATCGATGCCATAGGTTTTGGTATAACCTTTGCCAACCAGACGCACCTTCAAATGCTCAACAAACCCATCTGGTTGAAACTTCACTGTGAAAACCCAACGAAATTCGACAACTTGTTTGCCATTAGGTAATAGTGTAAGCTGCCATGTCCCATTATCTTGTAGCGTCTGCATTTCATCCTCTATAGCATGCCTCCAACTTGGATGGGCAAGAGCTTCTGCAACAGTACTTGGCACGGACACAGTAGATAAAGAGGCAACAAACGAGGAATATAGAGGAGAAAGACAATCGTAAGATAAAAGCTGAGAAAGAGGGTGACGAGTATGTGTACGACTAGACAAACTAGTATAGGGAGCAAAACGGGAATTGGGTTGACCTACACAATAACGCATACCTTTGCGCAACACAATTGGAAGATTTGTGGTAGAATCAAGTTCAAAAGAAATTGGTGAATCAAAGGTCGGGAGAGCAATTGGTGGAGAAGCATGCATGTCCAATGTAGGTGGTTACTATACTACCTCATGTGTAACAGAATATCGTCGTTGATAGGTTCAGTCGAAAAACTGAAAATCGAGAGATGATTTGGGCACCCCCATCAACAAGATGCCTCCGGTAGTGGAGCCATGGTCAAGGAAAAAATATCTTCAGAATGAGTCACCTGTTGGTCAGTAGAGGAATAAAAGGACTGGTCCTTAAAAAATGTTACATCTACTGAGACATACAATTGCCGACTAATTGGATTATAGCACTTGGCCCTTTTTGAGTGCGAGAGTACCCAAGAAATACACACTTTGCAAACCGTGGATCAAGTTTATCATGACCAAGACCAAGATGATGCATAAAACAAACACACCCAAACACACGAAACGATAAAGAAAAAAATGGACTAGTAGGATGAACAGTAGAAAAATGTATGCCCCCATGAAACACAGAGGAAAGAAGACGATTTATGAGATAACATGCTATAAGAATAGCATACCCCCAGAACATTTTGGGGAGGTTCATATGAAAAATAGACAACGAGCATCATTTAAGAGATTGCGAGTTTTTTCGTTCCGCTATCCCATTTTGTTAGGGGGCATATGGACAAGATGTCTGATGTAGAATTCCATGAGATGTAAAAAATGATTGAAAGCCAGAGGAATTAGCCATATATTCTTTGGCATTATCAGAACGCAAGCATTTAATCGAAGCATGATATTGATTGAGAAAATCAAAATAAAACATACGAAAATAGGAAAAAACTTCAATTCAATCTTTTATTAAATATAACCATGTTACACGGGAATAATTATCCACAAATGTAACAAAATACTTATAACCAGACATATCTCTAACACGATATAGTCCCCAAACATCAGAATGTATCAAATCAAAAGGGTTTGAAACACGACTCTGGACACGAGAAGGAAAAGATACCTAATGATGTTTGCCAAATTGATAGGCATCACATGGGATAGAATCGATAGACTTTGAAATAGGAGAGAAATGGAGAAGAACGTCAAATGGTGCATGACTCATACGACAATGCATCTGAAAGAAGTCAGAGTTGGTGCTTTTTTGAATAGCAGCAGCAATAATATCTTTGTTCAGGTAGTACAGCCCATTCGACTCATGCCCTCCACCAATCATCCGTCCAATCCTCAGATCCTGAAAGATATAATGAGTAAGGGCAAAGTTGACAGAGCAGTTCAAATATATGGTAAGAGAACTAACAGAAAGCAAGTTACATGGAAAGGCTGGTAAATGGTAAACAGATGAAAGAGAAAAAGATGGACCCAAGTTACTTTCCCTTTACTAGTGATATGAGATTGTGAACCATTAGCAAGTGTAATAGAACTATGAGACATAGTGGTAATACTAGACAATAAGTTAGAATTATCGATCATTTGATTTGTGGCACCTGAATCTACGACCCAAGAAGTGAATACACTAGAGAGTAAACAAGATGAATTACCTAAGGAAGTCTGTGCCAAAGTAGCAGTAGGGGTAGAGGAATCCACCACCTGGTTGGGATGAACCAAGGACTCATACTATGCTCGAGACAACATAATAGTGCTAGGATGCTCTTGTGAGTGACTAGGTTCTTTTTGCACTTGAGACTCAGCAACATCAACATAAGTAGCCTATGGTCAAAGCTTGGGATAGAGGTTATAACAATAAGCCCTAGTATGGCCAGTTCACTGAAAGTGGTGGCAATAACGATAACTTCCAACACTTTTAGCCCCATTACGGCCACGGCGAGGAGATACACCAGTTTGGCCACGACCACGACCACGGTGACCATGTCCTCGACCTCCACGATTACTAGACGACTGAGAAACCATAGCATTTGTGATAGGTGCAGATGATGAGTCAGGCGTGTACCGAAGGACTTGAAAGAAGACCTCATCAAGAGATAAAAGAGTACCCCGAGAAATAATTTGTTGTAAAAAAGAAGAATGAGTAGGACCAAGCCCTCGAAGAAATAACATAACTCTCATATCCTACTGACGTTTGGCCAATTCTTTAATGTTATTAGTAGCAGGTAAATATGTATCCAGTCTCTCGCAAAGAGTGGTGAATTTGGAATAATAATCGGATATAGACATATCCCATGCACGTAGATCAAATATCTCATCCCAAGTATCACAAACAAGAGTCATATTATTTCGACCCGAGAACATAAGAGCACACTTATCCCAAATAGCTTTAGCTTATGTACATCGCATAAATTGAGGACTAATACTTGAATCCATAGTATTACATAACAACGTCTGAATGGTAGCATTGCTAGAACACCAATCCTTTATCTTTGTTGTATTCGAATGTCAAAGTGAAGTTAAATAACTTTGCTGTTTGGTGGCCAAAAGATATGTCTGAATTGCCATAGACCAAGATGGATAGTTGGTCATATCTAGCTTAACAGAGCTCACCTTTAGATTAGTAATACTAGTGTCCAAACTCATAATAGAAATATTAGCAAAGCTTTCACCCTATAATTCTACAATAAACTATGAACTTATTCTAATTCAATTCTGGACGAAAGCTCGTCATTTTGGAAGCCAAAATCGGTTGGCCCATACACAACTAAGGCAAAGGAAAACAATGTTGCTACAAAGGAAAAGACAAAAAAGCAACGCGAGGCCAACAATTCTGTAACAATTGTGCAATATCAGCCTTGCAGCCATCCAACAAACATCCAAACCAAGAAGACAAAAATCAATTAATGTGGTCCAAGTTCTGCATCAACACATCAACGTTCATTGATTCATCCAATTTGAAGCCAATTTGAATGTTGGAAATCAAATCCTAAGAGATATTTATAACGTGGGGCCACAAGCAAAAGCAAACAACTTTCATTGATTCAAAACCCTCAACAGGAGTATGTCCATTCTCTGAAGTAAATATTCGAAAAGAATAAAAGCAACAACACAAAACAATCGAAACAGATGAACACAAATCACATTCGGCCGCCAACAACAAGCAAAACTTCAAATATCACTTTTAGAACCATTTCTTTCATTAAAATCTAATTATATAGATTAAAGGGCAACACCAAGAAAAAAAACACGCTGAAAGCTACCTCGGCCATAAAGAACTCCCAGGCTTAGGGAACATTGGGTGATGCCCATACTATTCTTGCCTGTGCCGGAATAGGCCTTGACGGCCTAGACATCGCTAGTCGTCACCTTTACGAGACTTAGCGACGATGATTTCAAAGGTTTGCTGATCTGTGTCAACAGTGGTAATTGATGGTGATGGTGAGTGCTGGACTATTTCCTAAGGTTTAGGGTTGGCAGTAGAGAGTGGAGCTCTAATAGCATGAAAACTGTAAAACCCTAAAAGAGAAAATTGTATTGCAATTATTGTCTTACATCAATAAGCTTATACTATAAGTACAACTTAGTAATAATTAAAAAAAGACTACAATACCTTCATTAACAAATAAACCTAACACTTAACGTTTTAACACCTTCTATATCTTCATAGATCCAACTGATTTCTTCACTCTCATTGTTAATAATTGGATTACAAATATTGCTATGTAAGTATGTTTTAATATCAGTAGCAGGTTGCATTTTGTAATCTGCTCTGGCAGTGGTAGATATAATTACATGTTATTCTGATTTGACTGAATCTTTCACATAAAATACTTGTTGTGCTAAGGATGCTAAAGGAAAGTCTCATTGTGACATTTCACATTCATAAAATTGGCCCAGTTGAAACCAACACCATCTTGTTTTCTTTTTGACACGCAATCACATTCAAACAATACAACCTGTGTTACTCACTGGCTGTCACGTGGGAAAAGGTAATCGGGAACTATTGGAAAATCTAGATGTATCTCCTTAGCCGCTTCTATCTACTATATTTGGGAAGCTCGAAACGTGAGACTCTTTGAGGACACACCGGTTTGCTGCTCTACGATTGTGGACAAAATCAAATTCCAAGTGATGCGGGCTACTCATTTGGCAAAGCTCTACTAATTGGTAGTATTGCGGATCAAGATTTCATTTTGTATGGGGATAGTTTGATTAGGATCTCATTTTGCGAAGGTTGCCTTTCACATTGGCAAACCTCCCATTGTATGATTTGTTTCAACTGGGTCAGCCTTTGGGCTTAGCCTCAGTTTGTAATCCTTTTGGGAGTTATTAATTCATTTACATTTCTTCCAAAACCAAAAAAAAAAAAAATACAACCTTGCGTCCTCCTTCATAATCTAGCTCAATAATAATTGTCAAAATTTCATAGTAAACTAACTCACTTAAGATTGGATTTTGATCCCTTATACTTGAAAAACTAAATGTTGTTGCTTTCATAGTTACCCCACCATTTTGTGTTTTCCTCTTTTACTCTCCAAGTCTTTGGTATGAAACATAAAGCCATTCACTACAAACTTTTCATAGTTTATTGCTTGTAAACACATAAATTATGACATCCAATTTACCTTGACATTGGTGTTAAATGTAGTCTATTCCAATGTAGGGATAGGTTTAATGATATATAAAGACACTTTAAAGTGTGACATTAGAGCTGTACAAGTTGGCCACTTGCATTATTGGTAATGATATCAAAACACAAGGAATTATGTTAATAAGTGACTTATTTTGACACTTGGGGCTGGTCATGGTTTGGTTAAACCGAATAAATCGACCAAAAAAACTGAATAAATCAAACTGAAACTGAATTCGGTTTTATTCGGTTCAGTTTTAACCGAATTAAATAACTTATTCGGTTTTCAGTTCGGTTTATGGTTTGGGGTTCTAAAAACAAAATCGAACCGAATAAAATAAGGAACTGAATCAAATAAGGAAATCGAACCGAATAAGGTAACCGAATTGAATAAGGAACCGAATAAACCAAAATTTATAAATACATTATATATATAATTTATATGTATGAATACAAAAATAATTAATATACAATATACAATATATACTAAACAATTGTAGACTTTGTAGACTTGTAGTTATGTATATATATTTTTGTATAATTAATTTATTGTTATTATAGATTTATCATGTATCGATAATGGACAATATATAGTATATACTAAAAAATTTATAGTTTATAATTTATACTAGAATTTATCAATTTATTTAAAAGTTAAACAAATATGAAATATCAAATTGCAAATAAAGAAAAATAAAATAATGCATAAGTTGTTAAGTATATAGAAGCCTAGAACGTGACAAGGTGTAGTGTGTAGGATATACTATATAGCATGCGATTATTATGTTTTATATATTTAACTAGAATCAAATATCATAGATTCATAATATCATCAATAATTCAATATAATAGTCAATAATTAATAACTTATTGGTGTTAACTAAGTGATTACTAAGTATTAACTATTAAATAACTGAGTGTTGAGTCTTTGAGTAATAACTAATAAGTAATAACTATATAATATTTAGTAGTGATTATTTATTCAAAATTCTAAATTATGTACGATTAGCAAACTAATTATACGTATTTAAATCGAGTCAAATATCATGATAATTATTATTACATCTAAATACTAACCTAGTTAAACTTATAGTACTAAGAAGTACTAACTTAGTTAATACTAACTTAACTATAGTAATAAGTTAATAACTAATAATGATTAATGAGTACTAACGAACTAAGCACTAAATTAGTTAGTACTTATTTAATACTAACTTAGTGTTGAGTAATACTTAATATACATAAGTTAATAATTAATATTTATAACTAATTATTATTAATTAAGTAATTATTATAACAACTAATTATTATTTGATTAAACTTATAACAATGATAAGTACTAACTTAGTTAACACTGATAAGTACTACATTACCAACTAAGCATTAATTTAGATAATACTATCTTAGTTTTGAATAATAAGTACTAATTTAGCTAATGCCTAATAGGCTAATAGCATTATACTTATATATTATAACTTATAACACTAATAAATTAATAATTACAATATGCAAATGATTTTTATATTACACTTACAAACTTAAACAGTTAAACTAAATAAGCAATGAAGACATAATATTCATATTTTGCTATTTGATTATATTAATTATTAAGTGGATAAATAAAAAAGTGATGTGTTAATTGACAATTTGTTAAATATTTTATTAAAGTAGCAAGTTTTAATTGAAGGTTTTTGTGAAGGAATGTGAAGGAATCTGTTTAGGAATAGCTCAAAAAAAAATTATTTGGGTTTTAGTTTTGAAAAAAAAAACTGAATAAGAAAATTCGGTTTATTTGGTTAACTGAATTTCTTATTCGATTTCAAACTAAACCGAACTGAACCGAACCGAACCGAAAACCAAATAAGAAATTCATTTGGTTTTACTATTTTTATTCAGTTTTTGGTTCGATTTTCGGGTAAGGGGTTCAAAAATGTCAAACCAAATAAATCGAATAAATCGAACCACCGAACCATGACCAGCCCTATTGACACTTATACATGTATAGATAGATCATGCAATATGACATTGAAATGTGTCCTATAATGGACAATGTAATGTCATTACAAATAGGTTATGAAAACATCTAGAATTGTGGAAGTAGATAAAATTTAATGTTATATGTAAATGCATGGAAAAGTATTGTCTTATGACACACATAAATGTTTGTATAACTAACTTAGAATGACATTGATAATTGTTGGAAAAAGTAACTTAACATGACATTGTAAAATGTATAGTAAGGAAATTTATGATGATAGTTGTAAATACATATTTAAACATCTTGTCACAACAATTAGGGCTATATATAAAGTTAAATTGGTGAGACAATTTAAAATGATGCGTTATGAGACTTATAAATGGTTACATATATAATGTATTATGACATTAGCAATTGTGTAATTATTAATGCTAGAATGCCAAAATAAAATGCCTTGTAAAGTCACTTATATTTTTTAATTACATTTGCAAGTACGAAAATAGTTCACTTTGACTGACATTTGAAATTGTTTATTATTTTAGTTTGTTTTATCATTAAAGATTACAATTTGAGACTTTGTCGTATGTCATATATTGTAACTATAGCAAATTTCGATAAATTATTTTACATTATAAAAAAAACTTGCAAATTAAAAGGAGGAAAATATAATATTGCATAAATCATTATTAAAATAATAAAAATAAAGAAATGTATTAGAAAATAGGAAAAACAATCGTGGGAAGTTATTCAATGGTAAAAGTTTTCTATAATTTTAATGGAAACTCCCACAAAAGTGTCTAAATTTTTAGTGCAATGAAACATTTTCAATATAGTTCATCAATGAATAAGTTTCTTAATCATGAAGCACTTTAAAATTTTGATAATTACCTTTCTATCGGGTACATCCAACAATAATAAACTAGTCCGGCAAGCTTCACTTTTATAGCTAGATGAATAGTTAAATACATCATAACATAAAAAAATGATGGTGTAAATACCCTCTCTAACTAATCAAGTATTATAACTATGTCCTTTTCTAAGAAAATTACATATGGGGGAGAAATTGCTTTGAAGCATAGTTATCTAAAATAATTACTTCATCTGATCAAAGGAGACTATACCAACTTTAAAAGATTTTTTCTCAAAGTCCTTGGCAACAATTGTTGCATCAACATATGGTAATCATTACTTTTTGGCCTAATAAGCTTAGGTGGTTTTAGTTGAACACACCATGATATATTTGATGCATGCCCATCAAGAACTTTAGCCCTTTTAAGAACCCTACAAAACATGCTTTTCTCTTTTTTATTTATTCTAAAAATTGCCGAAGTTAAATAAACTTTGCCAGACTCCTTTGTAATGGGAAGAAGTTTTGGTCGAATCCCCATTTCTTTTAAATCAAGCCGTAATTTAATATTATCTTTTGATTTACCATCCATGTCTAATAAAGTTCCACAAATATTTTCATAAACGTTCTTCTCAAAATGCATAAAATCTAGATTGTGACAGATCACATTAACTTTCCAATATGGCAATTAAAAAATGGTGAATTACATCTATTATCCTTATGCTTTGTGAAAACTACCAATCAAATTCAGAGATTTGAAAAAACTACTAATATCCTTTTTGACCTAACAACCATTAAAGTCAACTAACAAAATAAGTGAAAAGACGAAAAAACCATTATAGAAAAATAACATATACCCCTCTAAGTTTGTTCTAATTATAAAATGACCATTATAGTTTTAAAATTTTATTAAATAAAATTTAATAACTTATATTTCTTTATTTTATATTATTATTTTATTTTTCTTTTCATTTCATTTCATGAGAAATAATTTTATAATCTTATTTTATATCATAAATCAATAAACTAAGAAAGTAATAAGAATATAATAGAATTTTTTAAAATTGAATAATAAAATTAATATTTTTTTCCATATTACTATTTCATTGTCTTCAAATTTGAAAAACTTATTACTAAATTTTTTATTATACTTTCAATATTAATCTACCATTACTGTCTCTTTAAATGATTAAATGATTATTTTTATTATTTGTGTATCTTTATAAACTTTTAAGAAATAATTATTTATTCGTATCTCTTGTAGTTTATCTTAGTTATTCGAATTTGATGTAATAGTCATAAAATTAAGAATTATTTTGGTTATTATAATTTGATGTAATGGTCATAAAATTAAAAATTATATTCATTAGACTGAACTTAAATTATTTGAATGGAAATGAAAAAAATAAGCATAATAAAATATTGTAACATCTAAAATTTATATCTAAGATATTAGATTGTTAAATTTTGTAGAGAATTGTCTAAATTGTGTCCAAATTTTGTTTATCAATAATTGTTATTAACTTTTTCGTAACACTAATTAAATTAAAAAAAAAGTAGGAAGGGATCTATTTTGTTAAACCTTAGGGTCCATTTTGTAATTAAAACAAACCTTAAGGGGTTAAATGTAATTCAATTATTATAGTTTAAAGGGTAATTTAGACATTTTAAACAAATTAACCATTGACTTGGTCAAAAGTCAATGGTCAACGTTAGTCAACCAATGGTAACGGGTTAAAATGTTATGAATTTATCAAATTTAAGAGGTATTAGTAGTTTTCTCAAATTTCAAAGTTCGATTGATAGTTTTCACAAACTACAAGATAGTAAATGTAATTCACCAAAAAAAAAAAAAAACCTGTTTTCTTCTAAGTGAAAGGCAATTTTGGATAATTATCAACTAATTCTCAAATTTAATATTATAATTTTTCAATTCATCCATTACCATTTTCCCTTATAGCCAAAGTGACGGTCGTCTATACTTCACATTACCATCAAAAAAACTGTCATTCTTCCGTAATTCATATTGCTTGTTTAAAAATCTCCGTTGACCCATATAACAATATTTTCTACCATTTTTTAACGTAGGTGAACGTGTAAATTTGTGACAAATAGAACACCTGAATTCATCTTTAGTGCTCACCATCCAAACAAATTTGCATGTCCTAAAATATCATTAATTCTCCGTAACAATGATGCACGTAGTTGGAAAATTTCCTTCCTTGGTGCATCATATGTTTCAACCCCCACTTCCCATAAATCTTTCAAATTTGAAATAAGAGGTTATAAATAAATATTAATGTTGTTCCTAGGATCTAATGGGCCAAGAATCAATAGAGACAATATAAAATTTGGTTCTTTCATATACATCCACAATAGAAGGTTATACAACATTAAAATCATAGGCCATGTGCTGTTTACCGCACTTATATTTTTGAATGGATTAAATCCATCCAAAGCCAACCTTAATCGAATATTGTGAGGATCTTTAGCAAATTTTTTATATGTATTATCAAATGATTGCCATGTAGGGGAACCAGCAGGATGTCTCATATAACCATCCTTTGTACGACTTTTAGAATGCCATCTCATTTGGCAAGCTGTATGGGTAGATATAAACAAATATTGCAATCTTGGTTTAAGTGAAAAATACCACAATACCTTATCTGCAATCTTTCTTTTCTCATCCGTTGGATCATTGTCTGAAACACACCATCTAGATTCCTTACATGTCTTATGATATTTTTTCTGATTCACCCATCAGTATAATGTGCAATCATTTAGAAAAGCATCAATTTTTTCATACCCAAATCCTAAATTTTTCATCATTTCTCAGTCTCATAGTAAGATTTAGATAAGTCAACCATGGCATCTAGAAATGCTTTTATAAGTAACTCTAAAAGTGTATCAAAATGCTTTTCCATCTCCCAAGACACTTTAGGTGCAATACACGAATTGTAAACGAAAGTTTTGAAAAAATTTCACATTCTTCATGTAGGTTCTTTTGGGAGGCATCAATTAATTTATAAATTTTTCAGCTTGCCCACTAATATTTTCTACATGTCCTATTCTATCTTGCATCATATCATCTTGTTGTGGCACCCATAAACATCATGAATTGAACCTTGTATATCATCTATAGGTTTTGAAGTTTTAGGATAATTGTATTGGGATTAGATGAACCCATGTAGGAAAGCTTTCATGTGCTATCCACGGTATGTACCCAGGAATAAATCTTCTAATTGTCAAATGGTCTAATGCTCCGTGTTCTATCTCACACACACCAACTTTGCATTGTTTGTGTAGACATAATATCATTCCATTTATATTTGCATCCATAAAAGCAAATGGTATGAAAGTCTTCAGTCCCTTTTGATACTCTTCACTTACTCTTGACTTGGACATCCACCTTTTATCCTTATTCTTCAAAAATAAATGGTGTCTCTAAGTACTAAATGAAAAAGGAAAAAAAAAGTAACACATAATAAATTAAAAATAAATGTAATTTAAAGACCTAAAAGAAATTAGGAACACAATTCATGTATTTAAAAAATTTAAAATGAGTCAAAGCTAATCACTGATCCTAAAGTGATTTGTAAAATAAATTTGCAGTAGTAGCGGACCAAATCGAATCCTAAGGGAATCGAAGTATAGTTCCAAGTTTTAAACAATAAATTAGAAAAATAAATAAAACAAGGGGGGAGTTAACAATTAACTATTTTATTGAATTCCAAAATTAATAAAAATAATTATTAAAGCAGTAAGAAAATAGAAATAACGAAAATTACCAAGTTTCCAATCTAACAGTTGATATCATTCAATTGCATCACTGATCATAAGTCACAAAAAATAACCTTGCAAATTCAAATATTTAACTTGAAACTTATTAGGATAACTGTAATAAATTTCTATTTTCCTAATATAATTGGCCGAGCCCAACACCCAAATCAAAACTTACGACTAATTGACTGAGCATGATAGCGTTCCATATTAATTTAATGATAGCATTAAAATCTATGAAAACAGTTAAACCAAGATTAAAGCACTAAAATTGCTGCAGTAAATTATCTTATTAATTCCCCTAGGCTAAGCATGCATATTTCAAGTCATAAACATAATTAACCTAGTTGCTACTTGGACCACTTATTCATGATAATTACGAATCATTGAATTCATGGATAGCAATAGAATAAATAATGAAGAATTAATTTGTCAAATTAACCAATCATCAATTATTCATAGGAATTAAATCAAAAATTAACAAGTACTTGAATAAAAAGCAAGAATATAAAATGAAGAACAAAACCTCACAGTGATGGCAATTAAAATTAATCCTTCCTTTGAATTAGAAAGGAGAGTTTAGCCACTCATGGTGGCATACATGACTGCTGAAATTTAAGAGAAAAACTAAACTAAAAGAAAGACAAAAAGAAAAGAAGAAAAGGAAGGGAAGGATGTGAGGTCCAAAGGACAAAACAAATGGTGACTGCCTAAGCTAAACTAATGAAAAGAAAAACAAGAGCCACGGGTCAAAGGAAGATGGTTGCTGCTCTTTTTATAATTTCCCGAATGTTTTTTTTCTTGTCTAACTAAGAAAAAAGGAAAAACAAAAGAAATGTGTGTTCCAAGAAGAAAGGTGTTGGTTGCCTTCTAAATAATCCTGCATACTTTTTGTTTCCTTTTTTAGATTGAATTTTTGTCTTCTAGATTTCGGCTGCTAAGGCTTCTTTTCTGTGCGGCTTCTTTTTCGTTCTTTGTTTCCTCTCGCTTTTTGACTTGTGCAGATGCTTTCCTTATTCCCTTTGTTTTCTATTGCCGAATGAATTCTTTCTAAAGCGGTTGCACCTTCTTTTGTTTCCTATTGTCGGCCGAACTAATTTCCTTTTTTTCCTCTTGTGGCATTTTTGTGTTCCAAGGCCAACTGCCTCCCCTTTCCTTCTTAACTTGATAGCTCATATTTTCCTTGTCTTGACAAAAAAAAAAAAAAAAATCTTCGATAAATTCCTCTTCTTTGATACAAATTCATCCAAGCCAAACACCTAATGCCAAGGAATAGAAACTTTTCTAAATTTTTCTTTTTCTACTTCAATTTTTTGCCTTCTATCAACTTTTCCTCCATTTCACCATTTTCCATACCTAAAACAAAAATTATATTAAACACAATTAATTTCTCTTAAAATTCAAATTAATATTAAGGAAATATTAACAAGAAATATATATATTTTAAACTCTATCAAATCTCCCTCACCTAAACCATGCTTGTCCTCAAGCATGCTAATATCAACATCTTCCTCTCCATTCCTTTCCCTTGTTCAACACATCCACAAATAACAAAAAGTCATTACACATTGGAAATCAAGATTGGAATAACAATTCAAAGAACAAGAATTCATAGCCTGATTTCCTTAAAAAAACATATGCCTCTCATTAATCCCAACAATTTCATCGAAATCAAATGCACAAAATTTGATAACTTCTCACAGGTTTCACTCTAATCACCCAAAGTGTTTAAGGGTTCATTTGGCACTCAAATCAAGCATAGCATGTCGTTACCATAGGCTTGCTTATATATCACATCTCCACCACTAATAAATATGAATCCATGTAGAAATCAAAGGGTTTTGAAAGGGGTTGTAATAGGGCTTAGGTGAAGGTGGGTAAGAAGAAAGGAAAATTTTAGGTTACATACATCGAGATATGTAGGAACTTCTTTGCATGGCTTTTTTTTTTCCCGAAACGATCATCATATATACATCTAAAAGTAACACATATACATAATAACCCACTGGCTATAGGGACCTTAGCTCTCATAATGAGACTAAGTCAGACAATATAGAAAACCAAGACATGGGAATTCCATACCCCGAACCACATCTGGCACAATAGCCAACTGATGAGGCGTAAAAGAATACAATATTAACAATCTTATCCAGTTACAAAAATAGAAAAAACAAGCGAGTGAATAACCACAAACCATAATGAATAGGCTCCAGTCACTTGCATGCATTAGAACACCGTCGTACTATACCAACCTCTTTGAACTCAAGCCATCATTCCAATGCCAGATCCATAACTGCTTTCTCTTCTATCCAATCCTTTTGAAAGATCCACAAATTCCTAGTCTTCTAGAGCATCCATAGAATATAAACTGCCAACCCCACTCTGTCCCGCTACTGTTCATCTTTTCTCCCACTGCAAATCTAAAGCCACCAATGCCTAAAACTAGAATCCCCCAGAAACGGCCACCTAAGCCTAGCAATTTTCCACACCAGCAACTCTCTAGAACAATACAGCAGGACATGCTCAAAATTTCCTGCATCTCCCCATACATATCACAGATTGGATCATTGCAAATGCCTCTCTTTACCAATTGATCCTTAATCGGAAGAATACCATGCTAACAATGCCAGATAAAATGTTTAAGCTTTCTTTTGATGTCGAGCTTCCATAAACACCTCCAAACCACCTTCATGACATCCCTAGCCAAGCTACTCTCTGGACCAAACAACAACAACCAGAACTTCAGATGCAACAACAACTGGAAGAAGCTGAACATCAGATTCAGCAATAACAAGACGGCTCAGCTCAGCTGAATCCCAAACGCCATGAATAGCAGACTGGAAACGCCGAACAGCGGATGCAGTAATAGGGAACTGGCTTTCATGCTGCTGAAAAACTCTAGTAGCCACCATAGAATGCTCCTCACGCTTCTTACAAACCCCAACAGCCACCACAGAATACTCACGCTTCTGGACTTTAGCAATGGTAGCTTGCAGCGGAGCAGCAATTAAATCATAAGCAGCAGCAGTGAGGTCGTCATCAAAATCAGCAGCATCTTGCAGGATCAGCTACACTCCTGGAGCTTCAGAAAGCGGGGGAAAAACGTCATTCAGAGCTGCATTCAGACCATCAGCCGCCTTCAGACATCCATTCTCCCCGGTAACCGTGACAGAACGAAGCTCCAAATCCATATTATCAATCGGCAAAACCTGAGCACCAGCTAGCCTTCGCATCATTTCATGTAGAAGCAAAGGCTTTGAACTCCCCTAAAAAAATGGACCAAGCTTTATACCCCTTCCCCTACTACCATCAGTTTCAACCAGTTTCCAAACTGTCCCTCTTTGAACTCACCACGCTGAAGCGCAAGTCGGCAAACAAGACACATCTTCTCCAAATGCCCAACCTTACCACACTAATAACAAAAGGCAGCCAAATTTTCATATCGAAAAGAAATCCAGCACATTTGAGAGCCAAGTTTCAAACGTGTACCATGCAACAAAGGCTTAGACAAATTAACAACAGCAAGAATCCTCATGCATCGTCTAGAAACACTACCCATATCAGGAATGAGGACATCACGAATTTGAGAAAACAACTGATGAAATCTGAACCTCGTCTCCCTGGTAAGCCATTGAGAAGGCAAGTTACAAACTTGAATCTACAACTCAACCTTGTGAAAATCTTGCCCCAAATTCTGTACAGAGGCAGACCACTCGCGAAGGACAAGGAACTATTGGTCAAACATCCATCATTTACCTTGCAACACCCCCAATTTATCCTCTATATTCTGAAATAAAACTGAAATCTATTAGGGCCAAGCTCACGCACCTTAAAAGGAGCTTTAGTTGGCCATATCCGAACCAATGCACTCTTTAGTCCAGTGAAATTCGCCCTCCTATCACCAAAAACATAGCCATGAAGACTCTTAGAATACTCCTCCAAACTGGCTTGGACATCCTCCTCCTGAATCTCAACATCTCTATCTTCGTCTCCAATAAGCTCCAACCACTGCAGCAACTCAGAGACAGCCATAGTCAGATCAAGAAGGATCCCACCGTCCATCCTCAGTAGAGCAGAAGAGAAAGAAGGAAGAAGAGAACTTGAACAACAAAAGACAGGCTACAGAACAAAGAAAAGAGTTAAGCTGAAAGACCACCCAAAGAAGAAGACTAGCATAAGCAGAAGGAAACCAAAAAGAAAGAGGAAAAACAAAACCAGCTGCTGAAGCAAATAGCATCAAGCAGTTGAACATAAGACACAAACACAAACGAAAGAGCCACTGAATGGCATGTGGACTCCTCACTGCAAAAGGAGAGGAAACTTAACTCCTAAGAAAGCAAAAAAAAAGTGCCCATAGTCGCATGTTAGCCGCACCTCAATCGCACACAGAGACACTGAGGAATGAAAAACAGAATAGTCTCTATATATAACATTTTTTACTTCCTTGCATGACTTAAAAGCAACAAGTAGCATTTTAGAACCACTTTCTTATTCCAATTAACATGCATCCCCTTTTTGTAACTTCATCATATAGTTGGACCATTTCGTATACAATGGAGAACATTAACTTTGTCCAATCTTCATAGGGAATACTTTTCACTTCTCTCTTCTTCTTTTTTCTTTTTCTCTTCTTTTTTCATTTCATTTCTTTTAGTGGTTCTTTTCTTTGGAATCAACATCAATTTTTTCATGTAATTTATTCCCACATACTCTTGATAAAGGGTTCCATGATGGTAAACAAAGACAAAGATTTAAGGCTAAACAATGTGGTGTTATAACAAAGAAGGGCCAAGGCTCAAAATTTGGTTAACTAGGGTATATGTATTAAGGTTAAGATTTTTAGAAAGTTAAATTGGCTAATCCTAAATGCCCTTATCATTTCAAAGAATGAATCCACAATGTGATCTCAACATGCATAACAAAGCAAGTTCTAGAATGAACATACCATATTTGTCAATACTCAACAAAGAAACATGTGAACAAAAAAAATGAAATGCTCTTAGGCTCAAATATTCACAATGAGTTCAATGCATCAAATATTACTCATTCTCATTCAATTCAATCATCAAAATCAACGAGATGCTTTAAAATTTTTCAAAACAAAGGCTAATCATACTCACCCCTTTTCGTGCTTTCCAACTCAAATTACAAATGTATGTTAACCAAGAGTTATTCTAAACAAGTATCAAAGGTTCAGGAATTTCAAGGAAGACATTCAAATTGTCAAGCATGATTTTGCAAAAATTTTAACCAAAATAACCAATCCACCAGAGCAAAAGAGTTCCCCCTACACCTAAATCATACATCGTCCCCAATGTATAAAAGAATTATGCACACAATTCAGAAAAAGAAGAAAAATATAAGGACAATGGAATACAAAACTTCCCTGAATCATGGCACAAACAATAAGGCGTTATGGTGAGGGTGGGCAAGGAAAATATGTGCGGGGCAATGAAGGACGGTGTGGTAGTGGTACGGTGGTGGAGCAGCGAAGGGAAGGAGATGAATGGTGGAGTGACTAGCTGAGTGATGGAGGCAAGAACAAGGGTGGCGGTGTGGCAGAACTGAGTTAATAGAATAAGGCATGATCACGCTTAAGAAAATAAAGTCTTCTACTGCAAACAACAATTAATTTCATTAGCTATATATATATATATATAAAATAAAAATAAATAAAAATAAAATAAAGAAAAAGAAAGAAACAATAAAATTAGGAACAAAAAATAAAAGAAAAAGAAGAAATCCTTTGGGTTGCCTCCCAAGTAGTGCGATTGTTTAACATCGTTATGCTTGACTTCCTCTATTGCTCAAGTTATTAAATTTTTACTAATTGCTTGGACCACACCTGCATTTTCTTTATTGATTTTGCACAAGCCATCATTGCTTTCTCAATCACTTCTAAATGTGCATTCAATTCATCTTAATTTATATTTTCTTTTTCTTCAAAAATATCCTGCACACTCTCTTCTTGGTCCTTTGTTAACTTTTTTGCAATTATGACTGGAAGAGTCTCGTTGTCCCTCAAATATGCATATAATTGCTTCAATTCAAGTTTTGGGGCCTGCAAAACAGAATGTAACACTTCTCATGAGATAAAAAAGGTTCAATATTAAAAATTGTTGACCTTTCCTATGTATCATTGGTACAGTTAATATCATCACATAGTTCAACAACTGCTTCCTCGTTCAGTTGTTTTTCCTTCTTAGTGTTTTCTTCATCAAAGGTTTCCTGTGCAATGGAATCAATGGTGTTAATAAAGCAAATTGAATGAGCCTCAAGAGGATATTTCATAGTATAAAAATATTAAATTTAACAATCTTCCCATCAAACTCTACAAAGAGAATGCCCTCATCAACATCTATCTTTGTTTTAGCTGTCTTTATGAAGGGTCTCCCTAGTAAAATTAGGGCAGAACTTGTGTCTATATCCTCCTCCATTTTTTGGATGTAAAAATCTGCTGGAAAAATTAATTTATTGACCTGTACCAAAACATCCTCAACAATCCCTACCGATTAAGCATTAGAATGATTTGCGAATTGAAACACTATTCTAGTTTCTTTCAAAGGACCCAAATTTAAATTTTTGAAAATTGAGTATGGCATAAAATTTATAGAAGCTTCTAAGTCAGGCATAGCACGCTCAATTTTCTTATTTCCAATCACACATGGAATTGTGAACATACCTGCCTCCAACTTGCTAATAGATGTAGCCAGTTGAGTAATTTGGTTCCCTATAACTCTTTCCTCCTATTGCATTTGTTTCATATTAGTAGCAAGTGGTTTAACAATGTCTTCTAAATGCATACCTGAGTTTGAAGACGGAGTTGGTGGTGGAGGTGGCTTATTGTAAGGTTGTGGTGAAAACCTTTGTTGTGCTTCTTGGTTCTCATAACTAAAATTCGGATAATCCCTCCATCCAAGGTTGTAAGTATTCAAATACAGATCATATCTCATTTGGAGTTGTCCAAGAAATCCTTCTACTGCATTAATTTGTTGATATGAATCCTCTTGTAGTGTAGGACACATACTCGTGGGATGACTAGGTGCCGAGCATATTCCACAAACCTTGGCAGTTTGCATGTGCCCTATAGCTTGTTGACAAACCAAAATAGTTAGATCAGCAATTTGATTTTCCAAGTTAGGTGTACTTACCTCATTAACTCTCTTAAAATTCCCCTCAACTCGAGTTCCGAACTGTTAGGAATTTTCAGCCATGTTGGAGATCAATTGCCTAGCTTCTACACGTGTTTTGTTCACTAATGCTCCTCCACTGGCTGCATCTATCATACTCTTATCCATTGGTAATAACTCTTCATAGAAGTATTGGATGAGGAGTTGCTCAAGAATTTAATGATGGGGACAACTTGCACATAGTTGCTTGAATCTTTCCCAATACTCATACATAGTCTCTCCACTAAATTGTTGTATCCCACAAATCTCCTTCCTAATATTTGCAACCTGAGATGCAGGGAAAACTTTTCTAAGAACAATCTTTTAATCTCGTTCCATGAGGTGATTGAACCGAAAGGAAGGTAGTATAACCAATCCTTTGCCTTATCTCCCAAGGAGAAAGGGAAGGCTCTCAATTTGATCTGTTTCTCTAACACCCCTAGTGGTCTCATACTAGAACACACGACATGGAATTCTTTTAAATGCTTGTGCGGGTCTTCACCTACAAGACCACGAAAAGAAGGCAATAAATGAATTAAACCAGATTTTAATTCAAAACCAACATCTAAAGTGGGAAATTAAATGCATAGAGGTTGTTGGTTTAAAGTAGGTGCATTCAACTCCTTTAACTTTCTATCTCCCAATTTTGTAAATTCAGCTATTTCAAATTCGGTAAATTCCATTTCAATGTCCACCCTTAAGATGAATCACCTTTTCTTTGTTTTGCCTATTTTCTCAGTTGACGAGCAGTCCTCTCAATTTTAGGATTGTATTCTAACTCACATTCATGAGACACACGAGTCATATAAGAAAGAAAATATTAATAATACTAAATGTTCAAAACTAGGAACAAATTGGTTAACCAGCAACGGCGCCAAAATTTTGACGAGTTTGTCAAAATCCAAAAAATTAATCACTGATTCTAAAGTGATTTGTAAAATAAATTTATAGCAGTAGTGGACCAAGTCGAATACCAAGGGAACCGAAGTATAATTCCAAGTCTTAAACAATAAATTAGAAAAATAAATAAAACAAAGGGGGAGTTGAATAATTAACTATTTTACTAAATTCTAAAATTAATAAAAATAATTATTAAAGTAGTAAGAAAATATAAAATAATGAAAATTACCAAGTTTACTGAGCTTCCAATCCAAGGGTTGATATCATTCAATCATATCACTAATCATATGTCACGAAAAATAACCTTGCAAATTCAAATATTTAACTTGAAACTTATTAGGATAGCCATACTAAATTTCTATTTTCCTAATATAATTGATCGAGCCTAGCACCCAAATAAAAACTTACCACTGATTGACTGTGCACGATAGCATTCGATATCAATTTCATGATAACATTAAGATCAATGAAAATAGTTAAACCAAGATTAAAGCACCGAGATAGCTGCAAT
The DNA here is from genome assembly GCA_020080225.1 of Gynochthodes officinalis. Lineage (NCBI taxonomy): Eukaryota > Viridiplantae > Streptophyta > Magnoliopsida > Gentianales > Rubiaceae > Gynochthodes > Gynochthodes officinalis. The sequence continues at coordinate 27,329,194 of CM034625.1, read as the reverse complement.
AAATTAATTTTGTCCTGTTAATTCCCCTAGGCTAAGCATGCATATTTTGAAGTCATAAACATAATTAATCCAGTTGCTACTTGGACTACTTATTCATGACAATTACGGATCACTGAATTCATAGATAGCAATAAAATAAATAATGAAGAATTAATTTGTCAAATTAACCAATCATCAATTATTCATAGGAATTAAATCAAGAATTGCCAAGTACTTGAATAAAAAGCAAGAATATAAAATGAAGAACAAAACCTCACAGTGATTGCAATTGAAATTAATCATTCCCTTGAATTAGAAAATAGAGTTTAGTCACTCATGGTGGCATACATGGCTGCTGGAATTTAAGAGAAAAACTAAACTAAAAGAAAGACAAAAAGAAAAGAAGAAAAGGAAGGGAAGGATGTGAGGTCCAAAGGACAAAACAAACGGCGGCTGCCTAAGCTAAACTAATGAAAAGAAAAACAAGAGGCATTGGTTGAAGGAAGATGGCTGCTACTCTTTTTATAATTTCCCAAATGTCCTTTTTCTTGTCTAAACTAAGAAAAAAGGAAAAACAAAATAAACATGTGTTCCAAGAAGAAAGGTGTCGGCTGCCTTCTCTTAAATAATTCTGCACACTTTTTGTTTCCTTTTCTCAAATGAATTTTTGTCTTCTAGATTTCGGCTGTTATGGTTCCTTTCTATGCGGCTCCTTTTTCTTTCTTTTGTTTCCTCTCGCTTTTTGACTTGTGCAGCTGCTTTCCTTATTTCCTTTGTTTCCTATTGCCGAATGAATTCTTTCTAAAGTAGCTGCACCTTCTTTTGTTTCCTATTGTCGGCCGAACTATTTTCCTTTTTGCTTTTTTTCCTTTTGCGGCTCTTTTGTGTTCCAAGGCAGACTACCTCCCCTTTCCTTCTTCAACTTAATAGCTCATATTTTCCTTGTCTTGGAAAAAAAACTCTTCTATAAATTCCTCTTCTTTGATACAAATTCATCTAAGCCCAAAGCCCATTGCCATAACAAAAAGTATATTAAACCCAATTAATTTTTCTTAAAATTCAAATTAATATTAAGAAGAAATATATATATTTTAAGCCCTATCAGATGCATCTACTATAGACAAAGTATTTGAATAAATATGACCTTCTGAATTTTAGATTCATTTACCATCGTCTAAGCCCACTTCTCGCTCATTGATCATCAATCATCTCATCTAAATTTAGTGAAACTATAGGTTAACAATCTCTTATCGTGTTTAACTTTTTTTCTCCATTTTAATTACAATTAATAAATATCCTATGTTGAAATTTGTACTACTATTTGAATTTCACTTTTTCTTTAGAAATAGGCATTGCAGGATATATTCAAGAAGTTTCATGAATAGAAAATGAAACAATGTTTTGCAAAGAAATAAAACTACACAAACCTTAGAAGATGGGAGAAATGAGATTACATGAAAAGAAAAGAAGCTCATTCTTGCTTGAAGTTAATAGTCAATTTTCAACACTAAATTATAGCAATTAATAACCCTTTAAAGTTTTAACTTCCAACAACAAATTGGCCCAAAGCAATTCACATATTTCAAAATTGATCTACATTAAATGCTAATGACAGTTCAACCAAACAAAGCATCTTACTAGCCAATAACCTAGGATGCAAAGAGGGCCTAACTAGACCTAGTAAGCTTAGCACTTCAATAATAAAATTCCCTAGAAGTAGGATAAGAAGAGTATAACTACGCAATGGATAATCCTTCTATTGTGGTAAAACAACCAGCAATAATCCATCCATAATCCAATGAAATTGAAAATTAAAATTAAAAGGATTTTGAACTTGTTGATTTGCTAGAATTAGGGTTGTTCCAAAAGTGTTAAGTTAAAAAAATGGCATCATCTAAATCGAAGAACGATAAAGACTTATATGCTAGCTCACTCTTACAAAGTTGGATTTTCTTTTAATCTTTTCAAGCATTGGTTAGACCCATTCTTTTGAAGAAAATAATGTGGGCTGGCCTATGTTTCTTCCCTATCTTTCTCTTAATAAAAATACAAAACATTTTACTGGTAACACTAAACAATCAAAGGCAATGTTTTAGTACTATTTCTTTTATCACAAAGGAATAACTTTGCTAGACTTGTCAATCCATTCAATTTAGTGAAAACTTTGCTAGGCTTGATGTTCATTCAATTCAATAACACCCCTTCACAAACAAAAGTTGGGTCATATATCAATAAATTCAATTCAAATAACAACAACAACAATGAGTTTATACAATTCAACAAACAAGTGGAAGGCAAAACTCAATAACTATACGATAAACACGATAAACTGCATTTATGAGTTCTAAATACTTAATAGAAACATAGTAGGTAAAACTAAGTTTACAAAATTGAAGAGGCTAAAAAGAGGCAGCATGACTACCTTGCTTTCTCCTATGAAATGAAAGTAGGTTTCAATCTTTCTCACCAATTTCAGATGTTGTCTCTAAATTTTTGGTTCAAAACATATGGTATAGAACAAACAAGACCAATAGATTGAATTTTTTGGTGCGAAGAACTTCAAGTTCATTAAGGAGTTTGGAAAAACTATTGTTGTTGTTTTTTTTTTCTAGTACTGTTGGGGGCAGGGATTGGGGTTTAAAACATTATTAGTCATTGCTAAAATGCTAATTAGGTTATTAGTCATGCCTAAAAAAACTAAAAAAAGAGGAAAAATACTTCACTCAATGATGTCATTTAATTAATCTAAGTGTAGCATTCGGTTTCTAATGCCTCAATAGATATTTTTTTTAAGAAGACTAAAATGAGTTGGACATTATTCCAACTAAATACCTTGATTGATATTATTTTGAGGCACTTTATTAAAAGTGTCTTTACAAACATGTCATAATATACCATTTTTCTACTATTTGAGTCCAAATTCCTAACAAATGGGGAAGAAAGGGGTTACAGATCATGCAATATCCTAGACAACATCTAGGGAATCCTTGACGAGAAACAAATCTAGTTGCTTTATAGGGGAATCATAGATGAAGAGATCAAGGCTACCTTCTTCCAAATGGAAAAATGGAAATCGCCAAGGCCAAACAGATTCCCAACAGGCTTCTAATAACATTATTAGGACATAGTGGGGCAATATGTGATTGAGGCAGTGAAATTTTTCTTCCAAACAAAAACCACAAATCCAAAATAGGACACCACAACCATCATCCTGATACCAAAGCATCCAAATCCCAAAGAACTAGCTAATTTCAGACCAATAAGCCTATGCAATGTCATCTACAAAGGTATAGCCAAAGTGCTAGCCAACAAGATGTGGCATATGATGCATAAAATTATTTTAGCCAATCAAGCTACATTTATTCTAGGCAGGTCCATAAATGAAAATGTGCTCATTGCACATGAAGTCCTGGAATTCATTTGGAAGAAAAACAAGGGCAGAATTTGTTATGTTGCCTTGAAACTAGACATGAATAAAGCATTTGGTAGAATCTCCTACTAATTTCTAAGAGAACCCTTTAGTAGAATTGGGTTCCTGCATAACTAGATTTAACTAATCATGCATTGTGTGGCACAACTATGACATATTCAGTGAGTTGCAATGGTTGGCAATCCTACTTCTTCTCATCAAAGAACAAACTATGACAAGGTTGCCCTCTCTTACCTTTCCTATTCATCATTTGTTAGCAAGGGCTCTCATCAATGATATCATCCTTAGAAAAATTAGGCTCACTTCCAAGAATCACAATAGGGAGGAATGTGCCCATGGTCTCTCACCTAATGCTCACTGATGACTGTATTATCTTCTTCAAGATATCTTCTTAACTAGTCAGCTAACTAGGAAAAAAACCGAATACCTTCTTGTATATGCAAGTCAAAGAATAAATTTTAGTAAATCCTCCCTCTCCATGAGCTCGAACAGAAGCTAGGAATTAATGGATAGTACTCCTATCTTCCATGCTTAACATCAATCGAGTAGCCTTTCACAGTAAATACCTAGGTCACAACCAAAAACTTTTCTCAATTCAAGAAGAAATTGTTCGAGACCTAATAAGAAAAGTAAAAACCAAGATAATAAGTTGGAAAACTACTACCTTGTCAGTGATGGGAAGAATAACCTTGACAAAGCATGTTCTTGTAGCCTTGCCTCAATATGTATTGGGATCTTTCAGAATCCCAACTTTCACGACAAAAGGTATCGATTAACACATTGCTAGGTTCATATGGAACGGGTATAAAGAGGTCAGAGGCATTCATTGAAAATCATGGGAAGCGATATGCAAGTCAAAATTCCAGGGAGAACTAGGAATGAGCTCAACAATATAGTTGAACCAATCCCTATTAGCAAAAATGGCATGGAAAATTTACAACGATAGAGAATCCTTTCTTTCAACATTCTTCCATGCAAAATATTATAAGAATAACAACTTCCTTCAAACGGGCACAAAACCCGGTACATCTTGGTTAGAGTAATTTGGGAGAACTCTTGAAGAAATGATTCAAATAGAAGGGGATAAACGGAGACAAAATTGGAATCAAGGAAGACTAGATTCCAAATCAAGCGAATCCCCTCGTAACTAGCAATCTGATAGGAATACAACTAAATATCAAGGTTGTAGACCTTAGAGACACTAGAAGAAACTAGAGATTGGCATTACTAAGGTCCTTTTTCCAAGTGAAATAATGGAAAAAATCCTACCAATCCACTTATCAAAAGTACACAAGGAGCGAGTGGATTTTCAATACTAGAGCAAAGAAAAGTAGGGATCCTATACAATTGAATCTAGATATCATCTTGCCCTTGATTTGCAAAGTTCAACCAAACCATCAACATGAAAAGTATCAGTTGATCAAGAGAACCCGTTAGATGTAGATTTTTGGAAAAAACTTTGAAACCTAAAGGTCCCAATGAAGATCAAATTCTTCTCATAGAAAGCAAGTCATTGCATTTGCCCGATGACAAACCAACTATAAGGAGAGGCATGATCACACCCATGTTGTAGTGTGCTCAAGCAAATAGAATTTGGAGACCAACACTAGGATTCAATTTTGATGTGGGAGAACTTGTGAAATTTCATAGATAGTTTTATTATATGGAACAAGATGGCAGAATTCACACAAGATGTAACCCTATCATTTTTCATACTATGGAACACATGTTTAGCATGGTATAAAGCCTTCTGGAATAGTAACATTATCTCTCCAGCCAAAGTGCTAGAAGAGGCAATACAAATGCAAGAAACTGTTTAGAAAGAGAACCATCACATAAACACCCATATCCCCACCCCAGACCAACCAGATAGAATACAACCCACAATATGCCATGTGACTTTCATAATAAGAATCATCTAGAATCTAGAAGAGATGAGCGCACTGGCATACTTACATGACTGGACAGAAGTCATCACTAATGGACCATTCAAACAATGTGAAGAGTCTGTGGCCATTGCTTGGGTGGCAAGGAACATAGAGGGACTACTCCTCTGTATCAAGTCAAAAAAGATAAATGCCATAAGCATGTTGCAAGCGAAAGCCATAGCAGTATTGGAAACACTCAGAGAAATGATTGATAAATACACTGATGTCTAGTATGCCTCCACATTTTAACTAGGTGGGAACTAAGGATGTTCAAAATTAATGATCTGATCGAATCCAAACTCGATCTGATTTGATCAGATCCACATTTGAGCGGATCATGATCTGATCCAATCCGAATATTTCGAATCCAATCAGATCGAATCAGTTCAGTTTTGATCCGATTTGATTGGTTTTGGGTTTTTCTATTTTTATTATTGCTTTTCTTTTTATATACAACATTATGTAACCTAACTTAGGTTTAAAATTAATAGTTTCATATTAAAAAATTATCTATTCTTTATATAAAGATAATATATAAATTTCTGTAAATATTTTAATTTGTATATTTTTCATATAAATTAATTTTTATATTTTCATGGAAATATTTTAATTTATTTTGTCACAAATTGACTAATTTTAATTAAAGAATTATTTGAATTATCAAAACAATACTAATTTATTTTTTATAATTATTGTTATCTATTTTTTAAGGAAAAGTTATAATTTTTTTCATTTAGTTCAAAAAGGATCGAATTGGATTTGCTAAAAATGAATTGATCTGATATGATCCACGGATCATAATGAACATTCGTAGTAGGAACAAGATTCGGTACTATTGCAAGATTTGATAAAGGGCATTATATTTTGCAAACTTGTTAGATTAATGTATTTTTATCAAGGTCCCTAGATGTCAAGTCAAAAAAGCACATAATCTTGTTTCAAAGCTTTTGGGTGTTTTCAATAACTCAACTGATAAAATTAGTAGGCGATTTTAAGTTCACTGTGGGCGATTTCCACTTTCCTTGTGTGTTGACTGCCTGAATTGGAGTCTCTTGCTTAAGAGGGAAGGTTTCTTACCCGTTGGGCAGAGGAGTAGTTTAGCTAGTGTCTCAGTTATTGGTTGGGGCTGCGGTGATGGCTTCAGGCAACTCCTTTATTTGTGATAAAGAGCTAGAAACTTTGATGAAGCAGCTTTAGCTTTCTTTTGTGAAGGAGGCTGGAGTTTACCTGGGCTTCGATCATCTTAGAGATAGTAAGGAAGAGAGGGAAAGGAGTTTACTTTGGCGGGTTTTTGGTGACAAACATGTTAATTTTGTGGGATTAAAGCACACTTTCCAGACGGTGTGAGATTCACAAACCTTTTCTACTTAGGGAGTTGGCTTTTAATTTTTTTCAGTTTGTGTTTCACTCAAATAAGGATCGGTGTAGGGTATTTGCTGGTCATAGTTAGACCTTTGAGAATTAGCTTTTAGTGTTGCGTGAGTGGGGGGAGAATGTTCAGAGCCATGATGTTGAGTTCTGCTGCCAAGATGTTTGGCTCCAGTTTTGGCAGTTGCCTCAGCATTGGATTACTTCCGCCACAGGGTTTCAGATTGCTAGTGTTTTCCCAGTGGTTTATGAAGTCATGCTTCCTGAAGGTGGTAGCAACCATGGTCGTCATCTGCGAGCTTTGGTCACTATCGACTTGGAGCTTCCATTGTTGTGTGGTACCATGGTGCGTTTCCAAAATCTGTCCAGGTGGGTGCGTTTCCAGTATGAGTTTTTAGCTAATTTTTGTGTGTATTGTGGGAGAATTAGGCATGGGGAGAAGTAGTGGTGCGGCCACAGAAGTGAGGATAAAAGGAGCCATCAACTTCAGGAGGGTCAATTTGGCTTTTGGTTTTGGGCTGAAGTTGGTTTGTTTGGACAGAAAATGAGTGGTAAAGTGGGTGTTAAAAACACTCATTTGGTTGCTCTAATGTTGTCCTCTAAAACTGGTGGATTATTTTTCTTTATTGCTGTGAGTTCTCCCATGCTTCCTGTGGTGGAAGTGATACAGGAAACAGGGGTGACGTCGCGACCTTTGCTTCCAGATGAAATGTTGCAAAGGCCAACTATTGTTCAGGTTCCTGTCGCGATTCCAGACGTGATTCCTAGTTCTAGTTTAGGTTTCGCATTTGCTGGGGCTTCTGAATGTCTGAAGGTTGTTGATGCAGATGTGCAGCTACGTCTTCCTTTCATTGCTGCTGAATCAGCTGAAGGCATGAATTCTGCTCATCTGGATGCCGATCTTGCTGATGTTCTTCTTGTTGATCTTGCTGCTGTTCTTCCTGCTGTTCTTCCCCCAACTTTAGTTCTTCCGCGTGGAGAGCATGATGTGGTTGATGCTGACGTTTAGGGGCTGAATGGTGGCAAGGTTTCTATTAATGCTGCTGTTGCATCTATGGCTGCTGCTATTGAATCTATGTCGGAGGATAAGGCAGTAAGTTTTGCTAATGGGAATGAAGTGAGGAAGGGGCAAAGGGTTAGTAAATACAGAAGGGTTGGGAAAAGATTGTTTTTTGCACCTGAAAGAATTCCGAAGTTGGCTTGTGGGGGTGTTAGAACTGGTGTGAAGAGGGATTGCTGTTATAAGGCTCCAGCTATGAAGAAACACAAACAAGACAAGAGCACCAAGTTTTGTTGTAGGGTTATGGGGTGAAAGGGACCAGCCCTCATCGGTCCCATGCAACTCAATGAAGATTGGGGTGTGAAATTGTCAAGGCTTGGGTGCCGCCTTCACAATTTCCTAGTTGAGGGAGTCTATCATATCCCAACATCCAGAGGTACTTTTTTTTTTTGAAAACTAAACAAAAATCTGTTTTTGTTGAGAAGGTTGTTAGGCAATTGAAGTTTGAAGATAAGTGGTGGTATGTTGAACCTGAGGGTACCTGAGGGGGGTTTTTAATATGTTGGGTGCCTCAGGTTGTGGTTATGAATGTCTTTACTACTTTCTTTTGTGTATAGTTACAATATAAACTTGAAGATGATTCGAGGGTGGGGTGGGCTGTTTTTGTTTATGCAAGTACTAATTCTATGACGAGGGAACTTCAGTTGAGTTATTTGGAAAATGAGAAGAAAATTGGGGCAATTGGTGAGTTATGGGGGGGATTTTAATAACATAGTGTCTCCACATAAGAAAATAGGGGGAAGGCTAAGAATGGACCACAGTTGTGATTCTTTTAACAGCTTTGTACAAAGACTGGAGATGTGGATCTTGGGTATGTCGGCAGTCCCTTTACTTGGATTAATCATAGGGTTGGAGAGGGTTTTGTGGAGGAACGATTGGATAGATTCTTTGGCTCATCGTTATGGAGATTGAGATTTCCAAATGCTAGGTTTTTCCATTGTGCTAAGAAAGCTTCCGATCATTCATTCCTTCTTTTGGAGATGAATCCTAAACAGCAACGGTTTTGTTGCCGATTTGTATTTGATAGTAGATGGATTAAAAAATCGAATCTCCAACAAACAGTGGTGGCGGCATGGAATAGAGAATAGTGGGGGACGAGACAATCTGTGTTAAGCTCTAAGATTGCCAAATGCCGATTAGAGTTACTGAAGTGGAGTTTCAATTTAGGGAATAATTCTGCTAGAAGAATCAAGGCTCTTCAAGCTCAAATGGAGGCTATGAGTGGGGCTCGTGGTGGTTGAGATTGGACAATTTGGAATGCACTTAAGAATCAACTCCATCATGAGTATAAGAAAAAAGAGAGATATTGGCAGCAAAAGTCAAGGAATCAATGGCTAAAAGAGAGAGATAGTAATTCCAAATTTTTCCATGCGTCGACCATTTAGAGAAGGAAAATGAATCATATTGACCAATTAATAACAAGTGATGGAAATGTGTGTGTCACTAAAGGGGAGCTTGAAGACGAAATTGTGGGCTATTTTGATAAGCTTTATGCTTCTATTCCACCGGTTCTGTCTCTGTCTTTGCTTGACGGGTTACTTCAAACTATCACTCCGGTCATGAATAGAACTCTGATGAGACCTGTGAAGGAAGATGAAATTCAAGTGGCTTTGTTCCAAATGAATCCTCATAAAGCTCCCAGACCTGATGGTATGACTCATTTATTTCTCTAAACTTATTGGAGTGATGTTAAACAGGATATTATCAATGCTATGCAGAAGTTTTTTCATAGTAAGAAATTGCTTAGGAAACTCAATCATACTTTGATTACATTGATACCTAAGATTCAGTCTCCTGTGTCTATATCACAATATAGACCCATTAGCTTGTGTAATGTGCCCTATAAGATTGTTTCTAAAATCTTGGCTGACCGGATTAAGCTGTGCCTCCATAAGTGTATTAGTCAGAATCAATCCGCATTTATTCCTGGACGTCAAATTCTTGATAATGTGATTATAGCTCATGAGGGGGTGCATAATTTGAATTCAATGAGGAAAGGAAGGAAAGGGATAAGGCTTTGAAAATAGATATGGCTAAGGCTTATGATCGAGTGGAATGGAGGTTTTTAGAGCAGGTCATGAGTAAAATAGGGTTTGCGTGGGGAGTGATTATGTGGTTTAGGCAATGCATGTGTACTAGTATTTTGTCCATTAATATTAATGGGGATCCATGTGGTACATTAAGTGATGAAAATCTAAGAGCCAAGGATAGAACAATCAACAATCTAGCCAAGACAACTCAACCAAATTCAAGAGAGACAAATCTAAGAGTTCAAGTTGGATGTTTAGTTGAGAATTTGCCTACAAAGAGCCGTCCACACCTTGATCCAATACAAGGTATTAGAAGGCCTATAATTAGATCACAAATTAAGAGAATGAAAGCGTCCTTAGCATCTCTTATAATTGAATTAAGTGAAACTCAAGAAACTAAGACAGCAAGGAAAGCAAGGAAGACTTCTAGTCTTAGATCATCATATGTCATTGTAGTCATCAATGAAGACTCGAGAATGAAGGATCAAGTGTGGCTGATTTTCATTTGTGTAATCAAGATCCTTAAGCCACTTCTCATCATAATCCAATTTCAAATTTGGAAGGTTCCAATTCGGAAGGAAGTAAATCAATTCAGCACTTGGACTTAATTCAGCTCAATTCCATTCAGCACTTAGACTTATGGTTAGGCAATATTTTTTTCTTCTTCATGAACAGTTTCTAAGACTATATCTATGATGTTTAGAGAAGCTTCCAAATTCAGAGTAAAAAGATTTAAATAAGCTTCCCAATTCAATTTTAGAATGGAAACACACAAGGCTTGAAGGTAACACAAGTTCAGCCAGCACACAAATCCAAACTAGTCTTGGATTAGTTTTAGTTTTAGGCAACTATTTTGTTCTATTTTCTTTTCTTAGATTAGAAAAATTTTAGTAAATATTTCTTTTAGTGATTATTTTTTTAGTTAGTTTCCTAAAAGCTAATCCAACTAGGGAATGACTTCTTAATTCTTACACATTGTAAACTATAAATAGAGGTCATTCAGCCCCAAGAAAAGACAGACTTTGATTAATACAAACTTGAGAGCTTTTTAGCTTTTCTTTGAGTTCTAGTTTAGAACTTGCTTTGAGTCTTTGAGGATAGCCTCTTAGGTTCATGTTTAAGCTATCTTGCTGAGTCTCTTTCTCTCAACAATTTAAGCGTGCTTTTTGGTTCCAAGGAAACAGTCCAACTCACATCCGGGAGCTAGAACTGATCTTTCAGGTGTCAAGTGGACAAAAACAAGGTCCTTCTTCAATCTTGGAGTTTGTGTCTTGCTAAATGAAGAATCAGTTCAACCTAAAGGACGATACTAGAACCAACACTCTAGTATATGTTCAAATTTTATTCTTTGATTTAATATTCATATCATTAAGCCAACTCAAGGTATTTGTCAAAGGGATCCTCTTTCGCCGTATCTGTTTCTTATCATTTCGGAGGCGTTATCTCATCTTATTACAAGAGCTAGTGGCCGGGGGCAGTATAAGGGGATGAGGGCTAGTAGGAATAGGGCTATCATTACACATTTGTTCTTCGCTGATGATTTTTTGTTATTTTGTGAGGCAGATGTCCATCATGCATGGGTTTCGCAGGGTCTTCCGTATTATTTAGTCATAATGTTTCCCAGGAGGCAAGGAGTGATATTTGTCAAATATTGGGAGGGATGACGGAATAATTGAATGCTCATTATTTGGGGCTTCCTATGAGGATTGGACAGTCGAAAAATGAGGTTTTTAACTTTATCATTCAGAAAGTGCAGCAATGAATTTAGAATTGGAAGACTCAATTTTTGAGCTTGGCAGGCAAAGAGATTCTTATCAAATCGGTGGTGAATGTTTTGCCGACGTATGTGATAGGGTGTTTTAAGCTTCCGGTCGGAGTGTGTAGGGAAATTTGTCGTATTACGATGAATTTTTGGTGGGGTGTACGAAAAGATACGAGACAGAAGATCCATTGGGAAATGTGGCAAGAGCTTAGTAAGGCAAAGAGGGAGGGAGGGTTGGGTTTTCAGGATTTTCAACTGTTCAATGATGCTTTGCTTGTTAAACAAGTCTCGCGTGCTATTTCTCAACCGAATTTATTGATGAGCAGAGTTATGAAAGCCAAGTATTTTCCCAATGATCAGTTGTAGTTAGCAGTAGAGAAGAAAAATGCGTCTTGGCTGTGGAAAGGTTGGATGGGGGTTAGGCGCCTACTTCGATGTACAGAGGCAGGTATTCATGATCAGGAGTATTCAATCTGGTCAGCTTATCATCAACTGCTGCAGGATGGGCAACATGCAGAACAACAACCTGAATGCAGTAATGCGAGAGAGCGAAGGCACCGTATGTGAATGCTACTTTGAAGCTTAAGGTGACAGCTAAGGTAAAGCATTTTGTTTGGAGATGTTGTCACAATATTTTGCCACTAAATAAAAAGTTGTACCACAAGAAAGTGCAGGTGGAGCCTTTGTGTCCATTATGTGAAGAAGAGGGGGAGATGTTGAAACATATGATGTTCAATTGTTCTCATGCCAAGTTGGTTTGGAATCTGGCTCGGCTAGGTTGGAATAAGCCTGGGAGACAACATGATACATTTCAGCAGTGGTGGCAAGATTTGTGTTCTAGGCAAGGCGAGAATAATTGGAAGGAACGAACACAGTTTATAGCCTACATTATGTGGATGCTATGGAAGGGTCGGAATGGTTGAGTTTTTCAGAGAGAATGGTGGTAGCCGGAGGAAATAGTAGCGTTGGCGAGGAATGCTTGGTTAGAGTTCTATGAAGCAAATAGGAGTTAGCTAGGATCATGTGGTAGATCAGTGGCTAACTTATAATTAGTGGGGGCTAGTGTATGGCAGTTGGAACATGACAGGTGTATAGCAGCTTTGGTGACTGTTTTGTTATTTTTGACCTGTTGTGTTTTTTTGTGGGAGAATGGATGCTGTTTTTGCTTTTTTGTGAGAGAAAAGATGCTATGGTGACCTTTTGGGTAGCTAGTCATAACCATACTTAGAGTTAAGAAGAGTCCAATTTTGTGAGGACATTGATTGTATAGACTAACTTTCAAAAGTTAATATAATTATCGATCTTTGAAAAAAAAAACCTTTTGTAATTGTTCTTTAATGTCAGTGGAAGTTAGCAATTCGGTCAAAAAAAAAACTTATTCCCTTTTTTTCATGCTCACTGCAAAGATTTGATATTGTTTCACACTAGTTACCAAGTCAAGTTGCTTTCATTAATTCATATGTGGGCTAGCCTGCTTCTAACCCTGTATCATGATTTCACTTTGTTCTCGCATAGAAAGTATGGGATCTTCATGAGGGATTTATATGGTTTTGGGTTCTTCCACCTCACAAGTTAACTTTTGTGGTGAGTTCCCTCTAGGATATGACATCCTATCGTTAACTTAGTTGTATAGTGCATTAACGGAATTATTATGGCCTTATTAACATAATTAACGAGTCCAATACCAAATAATTCATGTCAACGATGTTGTGCGTTTGATTTGTTAATCATGCATCCAAAAGCATGGCTTCAATCATATTACTTGAAACGATACACCTTTTAGGTTTGTGAAGCGTTCTTTGAGGATATGAGATGACTACAAGATTAAAAACCTAGGTCAAATAAAGATTCATTTTGGGAAATATTATAAATTTGCTTAAGTTTGGAACTAAAGAGTAATAGTAATATCCAAACCCACTCCCCCCCCCCCCCCCCCACCCCAACCAAAAAAAAAAGCCCAAAAAAAATTAGTAGTAATATGAACACAATTCAGAATTTTTGTCATCGCCTGGATGGCGGCTAGCTATGTGGACGCCGCAAAATTCGTTCTCAAGATTCAAAGAATGTGAACCTGGCCCACGAGAAGAAAACAATGACAAAAGCTGCCGCTAATTTTTATGATAGCTTCCAAACCAAGAAATGTATGATTAATTCTGAATAGAAGTCTATACATCAAAGTTGAGCCTTAAATTCTTTGGATAATTTCGGATGATTGTGGTATAAGCAAACTGCAAGTGCATAGTACTTGAAACAAAAATAGCGATTTGATACTCAATTCGAGTTTGGATTGATAAGAATTTCTTTTCCTTCTCAAAATTCTCCGTAATGATAAAAAAAAAAATTAACAACACATTCCATTTCTTAACCTTTTAGACATATTAAAACTGATATTTGTAAGTTCTAATGTACAATTAATTTTGTTTAAAATGTTAAATACTCGTGTTCAGAAGCTTATTATAAACTCATCTTAGTTTGAATAATAATTAAATTAATTTCCAATGTAATTTTAACATTATAAACATTACATTAAAGAAAACTTAAATAAATTACGGAAAATTTGAATCAAGAGCATTTAAAAAACCAAAATTATTAAACATAGCATAAATTTTAATAATTTAGAAGGGCATTGAAATACTTCTAAATTTTTTTAATTATTAAATGACTAATTTATTCTTCATTTAAGATTGAATATAACAATCCATCTATTTTTCCTTTTATCAATTTAACTATTATTTAATTCATACCTCAATCCAAACACATCCATTCTAATTCATCTTTTGACGTTACAAAACACCTACTTTCTCGAATCTTATAATCCCCAATCAATATAGGAGACAATCAAAAACCCAATGAAAAGCTTCAAAACCCAATCAAACGAAATCCTTTGCACATTGTGAAAAGACTATTACATATGTGGGAACCCCATTCAAAGTGTGTCTTCAGAACCATATAATTCATACTCCCAAATCCCACCTACTCCAATTATTAAGCAATTCTTGCAAGCTTTGAGCATAAAAGGATAAATACATTTATCAACTTTGTCCGCATTTTAATGAAGATCAATGAACACTATATTAACTCAAATTGTATTGAGATCTTTGACATAGTTTTTGATTATTCTGTTCAATTCAAAATGTGATGAAGTGCTGGACGAATTATTAAATATTTGCCTTGGAAGTTGTAATGATACTAAAGCTGAAGTGATCTTTGACCATTATAACAATGTTTTAATATGATCATCAGAATTTTCCTAATATTGATTTCTAGGGTAAATTACATCTACTATCCTTGTGGTTTGTAGAAACTATCAATCGAATCTTGAAATTTAGAAAAATTATCAATATTCCCTTAAATTTGATAAATTCATAATATTTAGTCCTCTACCATTAGTTGACTAACGTTGACCATTGACTTTTGACCAAGTCAATGGTGAATTTGTTTGAAATTCTTAAACTACCCTTCAAACTATAATATTTGAACTACATTTAACCCCTTAAGGTTTGTTTCAATTACAAAAAGAACCTTGAGATTTAACAAAATAGGTTCTTAGCTACTTTTTTCTTATTTAATTAGTGTTATGAAAAGGTTAATAACAACTACTGATAAACAAAATTTGAATACAATTTAGAAAATTCTCGACAAATTTAAAATATAACATCTTACCAAAATAGATATAAGGCTTAGATGTTACAATGTTTATTATGCTTATTCTTTCATTTCCATTCAAATAATTTAAGTTTAGTCTAATAAATATAATTTTTAGTTTTACGACTATTACATCAAATCATAATAACCAAAATAATTATTAATTTTATGACTATTATATCAAATTCTAATAACTAAAAAAAACTACAAGAGATTTAAATAAATAATTATTTCTTAAAATTTTATAGAGATACACAAATAATAAAAATAATCATTTAATCATTTAAAAGGACAATAGTGATAGATTAATATTGAAGGTAGGGGTGTGCAATTTTTGAATTAATTCGAATATCAGACCAAATTCGAAAATTTGAACTTGAAAATTTCAAACTGAATTTTGGTTTTTCGGTTTTCGGGTTAGTTTTTGGGCCAAACCGAATTCAAAATTCGGTTTTTGGGTTGGTTTTTCAAGTTTGGGGTTTTGGAACTGAAAATCGAAAACCGATTTTAGACTCGAAAACCAATCCTAGGGAACTAATCTGTAATTTAATATTAAATAAAGAAATCATTTGTTTAAATATATACTTATGATATATATGCACTTTCTATGACTATGAAAAAAGTCAATCTCAAGGAACAATCTTTAATTTAATATCAAATAAAAAAAGTATATACACACTTTGTACGCCTATGAAAAGCAGTATAGACAGAGACATCGTGGTTGTCGAACGAGATATTATAATAAGAGAATCTTATTTCCGGTGAGTTGTATATTCCACACTTACCGCATGTTAGGAACTTGTGAGGGGAGAAAATATCCAAAAAAATTTACAATAGCCACTAATAAGTAAGTTGAAACCTAATTTGGACCCAAAAGTTTAAATTGATAGGTTTTGATCCCAATTTACTAACTAAGTGTTTTGTATCTCTCTCTAAAATAGATGTGGGATTCTTTCCACAGATCCATGAATCTCAATATTCTTCCCCTTCATGAATAGTCTACATATCAAACCCAAATTTCATCTAAAACTCACTAGTTTTCTTCGCAGGCCCATCTTTTTTCTTCTTTTCTTTTTTTCAAATTGACTCCATCCCTACTCCAAGTTTTTACCTCTTTTTCATAGATTCAATGCCTACTCCATACAAATTCCATTTAAACCTCACTAATACTTTTTGCAAGCCCACCTCTTTCTTTTTTTTTTTCCTCAAACTGACTCTATCCCTACTTCTTACAAGTTTTTATCTTTTCTTCATAGGCTCAATCCTTACTCCGTACAAGTTTTTATCTCTTCTTCACAAGCCCAACCCCCTTTTCTTTGCAGACCCATCTCTAAACTCTTATCGATGAGTAGTTCAGATCGCAATCCCACCTCTTGTTTTTTTTTCTCAAACTGACCACATCCCTACTTTATTCAAGTTTTTACCTTTTCATCATGGGCCTAACTTTAAACATTCCCACTCCATACAAGTTTTAACCTCTTCTTCATAGGCTCACCTCCCAGACTCTATATAAGTTTTCACCTTTTTATCATAGGCCCACCTCTAAACATCCCTTCTCCATATAATTTTTTATTTCTTCTTCACAGACCCAGCTCTGAACTATTGTCTACAAATAGCTTGAATCAACACCAAAAGGTCATCCGTACATACACTGTACACTTACCATCAACTAGTTTAACCGTCCAAATTCTCCAACTTGCATACACCACACACACTTACCACCAACTAGCCCAATAGCCCAAATTCCCCAATCTTGGATTCTTATACCATTATTAGGAACTTGTGTGGGGAGAAAATATTCAAAGAGCCCATAATAACCAATAATAAATAAGTTGAAACTCAATTTGGATAAAAAAAACAAAGCTTTAGCTAATAGGTTTCAAAAATGTTATATATCTATATTTGAAATTGATGTGGGATTTTTACACCTACCCATGAATGTTAACGATTTAATCTAAAACTTGTAAAGATATAGGAGACATCTTGGAAATCATACCACCTATATCTAGAATCAGAGATTATAAATTTAAAAAAAATTAAAAAATGAATTAAGGTTAATACATTGAAATGCATGACTAAGTAGTAGACAATGGGGAGTTTGTATAATATTATTGAATGAAAAATGAAATAGTCTTTTAATGATTAAAATAATTTCAGAGATACTTCGATGCTTTTTATAATAAATCAGTAAAATTTCTGCTCTTTTTAATAATTTTAATTTTTAAAATGTCCTTCATAAAAAAATTTCCAATAAATTAAGTTTGGTGGACTTGTTTCAAATGTTGTTTACACCCTTATCATAGTATAGGAAAAGATCTATACAGTTGGTTAAGGAGAAGTCTAGGGTGCAATTAGTATTTTCGGAAGAACTAGACTTATCCAGGCTTTGGCCACCAAGGTACACATCAACATATATGTTAAAAAAAAATCATAGAGGCGCAATTAGTTTTGTGCAAGGAAGTGGACATGGAGAATAGTTACAAAAATTCACCTATTTTACTTTTTGTACGTAGTTTGTGATTTAAAGATAAAAATGTTTCGATAACAGCAATAGTGGATTTTTTTTTATTATCATAAGAGCAATTTTTTTAATCAATTGCCAAAATTACTCCCAATTAATAAAAATTTCATTTCATTTCATTTTTTACGCCCTTTACTGTTCTGTCTATTTCTTTAATTCTCTTTTCATTTATGCATAATAGCCCTATATGAATTTTCCTCTCTTCTATCTCTTTAATCACTAATGATTATTTGTCACTCTCCATTTCTTTCCTCTCTAAGAGAATTACTTCAAATTTTATTCCTAATGTCAACAAGATTATTATTCTGCTATAACTTTTATATTTTTTCATGGTGGACGAATCTATTAACACAAATATTATATCTATATACTTCTTATTTTTATTTTCTTTTCGATAAACCTCTTTCCAAAGGTCTTACATTTTTATAGTACTTTATTCCTCATTTAATCCCTTTTCGTTTGAAAATTGAACAAATCATATATATTTTTAAATTTTTTCTTTATTTTTCCTTATGCGCGCAAGCAATTCACGTTAAACCGAAAGATGATTGTCAAACTCTATTTTTATATGCAACTTATTGTTCACATCAATATAAAGAAATAATATATATAGTTTTTAAACTATCCTAACCCATAAGAATCAATATATATATATATATATATATATATATATATATATATATATATATATATATATATATATATATATATATATAATTTGAAATATCTTGTGCAAATTTGATTAAATTAAAAATTAATCAAAAATATATTTTTCCAAAAAATTATGCACATAATCATGATCTTCTTTTCTTAAGCATGTAAAATGAAATTTTTTTTTTCCTGAAACGATAGAATTTTATGGATTGCCAATGGCAAAAGATTTACAATACTTAGCCAAAGAAGGCTAAATAATCTTCATGGATTTACAGTGGATAACTGAACTATGAAGGAAAGTGCACAATTAAACAAGACAAATGTAAGAAGATTGCATAAAAAATTGATGTGAGTAGTACACATTAAATCAATAGCGATCCTAGACACCTATACAAACTAGTTGATTGGCCTTTACTAGAAAATCACAAAAATGCATGAAAACTAAATACTACTGAACGAGAACCCAGTCATGAGCCTCGTCCCTAATGAGTGCTCCATGCCTTTCATGACTCTACTACATACGTTAAATAGCCTGACAACCAAACTATTACCGTATACGTTGAATAGTCTTGCAATCAAACTAGTAACTAAAAGTCCTCAACATGGAAGAAAAAAGCCCTAATAAATAGGAAAAAACCCTAATAAATAGAAAAAAACCACGAATGATTCAATCGCACCAAATTCACCAAATTTCATTTTACAAAAAAAGAAAGGTGGGCTGCTTGAAATTGCTGCCAAATTCACTACAATTGTTATCGAATTTGGCAGCAATTTGGGCGAGCCCACCTTCTTCTTCTTCTTCTTCTTCTTCTTCTTCTTCTTCTTCTTCTTTATTATTATTTTTTTTACAATGAAATTTGGAGTCTGAATAACTACGGGTAATTTTAGCAATTGAGCAAAGATTGCACGTACAGTAAAGTCAAGCTAGGTGTTATTGGGCCCTTACATATAAAAGATGGTGCAAAATTGGGCCTTTACATATAAAAGGCAGTGCAAAGGGTGAAATTTTACATGGGAAATTTGCAAATATAGCACATTTCCCTCTGTATAGTTGAAGAATAGCACAGTTTAAAACTTCCTTGCCAATATAACAAGTCAACGCTCTTTAACTGCGTGAAAAGAACTAAATCATCCATTTGTCTCTTTACCTAATAGGAGGAAACCCTCGCTCGCCTCTTCGTTTCATTCTCACTCACTCTCTTCATCGATACAGCATCCCATTTCTTCTTCCTCATTCACTCTCTTCTAACATCGATCCAACACATTCCATTACCGTCAATGGCACGCATGCGTAAAGTTCATGCATCTTTAAGCAACAAGGCTGCCTCCATGAAGAATAAATTGCAAATGCCGGTGGTCCATGACAAGGTAAGTGGAAATTAACCTCAAAATTTACATTTTAATCTTCGTGTTTCATATATCAGGCATGAACGCTAATTCTTAGGGTTTTGTTTATGATGCCAATAATTAGGGAATTTTTAAAAAATACGACATGTCCGGGATTTGTTTTGTTTGATGTTATCTGTAACTTGTGCACATCCTATCATATAGTGTGCTTATGTTTGTTGTTTAAAACATATATAAAAAATTCGACGAACGTCTTCAACTCAAATCGAGCACATTGTTGAGTCGATCTCGAGTGCTTTAAACTTGTCGAGTACTTGTTTGAGCCGATCTCAAGCTATATGTCCAGGGAATATGTAAAACGAGAGGAAATTTCTTGCAACTTGTCTTATGTTGTATCAAACAGATCGATAGTAGTGTAGACCTACTGACCAGCACAACAAGAGAAGTCTAACAATTCACTACCCGACTTGACGCATTTGAGAAGACAGTCAAGCAGCTAGAAGCTGTTGTCCGAACCAAATCGAAGAGCAGCCTTCACAACATGCCTCAGAATATGTTAGTGAAGAAGATGAATGTAGCGTAGTTGAAGAATGTTGAACACAGACTTTTCAAATTGTGTTTGATTTATTGTATATTTGATAGTTTTCTGACTAACAGGAGGCTTGTGGTTTACCTTATGTCTTTTATTAATACAGAACACAAAATAAAATGCAAAATAAAATGTCATTAAAGTTTGAGTGGTAGAGTGCTCGATATATGCTCGACCGATGCTCGACATCGGACTTGACAAAGTTCATATCACTATGGATTAACTTGCCGAGTACATTGTCGAGCCGATGTCGAGTACTTTAAACAAGTCGAGTACTTGGTCGAGCAGATATCGAGCCATATGTATAGGGAGTATGTAAAATGTGAGGAAAAATTGTCATGCAGAGCATGTCTTATGTTGTATCGTTCATGTATTGTAGGAGATAAGGGACTGGAATGGATGGCAAGAAGATCTTGATGTGGACTTGGTGAACTTGAAGGAGTCAAAACTGAAAGTCTTAAAATTGGAGAAGAAAACCAAGCGTCTTTTAGCTAAACTAAGAGCAAAAGTGCAGACCACAGAAGATGACAATGAAGAGGAAGAATCTAGCTTAGATATAGACCATGTTGTTCATATATTGCAGGAGATAAAGTATGAGAGAGACTTTCTAGAAAATCTTGAGGTGGACTTGGTGGAATTAAAGAAGAAAAAACTGGAAACCTTACAATTGGATAAGAAAGCCAAGTGTCTGCTAGCTATTGCCAAAAAACTAAGAGCAAAAGTGCATACCACGGCAGATAACAATGAAGAAGAGGAAGAATCTAGCGTAGTTATAAACTAAGGCATGGAGGATTCAGCTTCTATAGATAAAAATTGTTGTCATGGAGTATTGTTCTTTATTTTATATTATAATTTATGTAATATTAGCTGAACACTGTATTATTATTCTACCTTCTCTTTGGTATGTTGAACAATAGTGTGTTTGAATTTTTTGTTGTGTAATTGTAATATTTATGTAAGTCAACAGAATAAAAGTCAATAAATTTATGCGCTTGACGTTTGGGGTACATGCTCGAAAAATATCGACCCAGTTTGGGTCTGTGCCTAAGACATGCTTCTACACAGTCTAATTAACAATGGATATTACAATTACGATGTTAATAGTAATATCAATTTTCACAACTCAATTAAAAAACATGGATATTACAATTACTTTCAAAATGTTCTATGCGGTTATGAAATTGTATAAGTTCCATGTTCCTTAACATGCAAAAGAAAGACAAATACAAATTGACATTACTCTGTATCAATTGCCTTCAATGGAACTTATAGGTACTGGGTCATGAATTGTCTATGTGTCGATGAATTGTCTATGAATTGCCCACCCAGTAATTGATACAGGGTCATGACGACTCTGTATTCTATGATCGCATAGCCATTCGGGAGCGGAGGACGATGATTTTCCCAAAAAAGAAGATCATGCCATTCAGCGGTTATTCGAAGGCACTGTTTTTGAAGTGTCTCACAAAAAGAGAGTCAGAGAAGAAGGTGATTCAGACTCTTTGAAGAAGCAAAGACATGAGACTAGAACAGCCTTCCTACTACGTTTGGTTGAACAGCAAGAACAACTTACCAGGGATTTGGTTGAAACAAAAAACGAAACTCAACCACAGCGAAGCTTACGTTGCCATATTGGAGAACATCGTACAAGGTACTGCTGCTGTCGCCAAATTGGAGACCAAGGTCAGTCAACTCTATGCTTTCGTCGAGCACTTTCTGAAAGGTCGAGCAACTAGTAGTCTCAAGAAGAGATTGTGAACTTTCTGGTCAAGATGAACACACCATGTCAGAAGACACCAAATCAGATAAAGAAAAAGGATGTAAGGGATCCCAGGAATCGAGGAATGTCGGTGGTGACGATGAGACAGGTCGGGATAAGACTGACCATGGTAAGGAAAAAACAATGGGGGACAATGAGAACACCGGCCAGGAAGATAAGAATGTCGACGGGCGTAGGAGTGGAGATTCTTTGGCTCTACCTTCGCTAGAACGGGAAAATGATTAGGATCAAGCACCAGTTGATTAGTTGACGATTTTTTATCAAATCACAGACGAACACACTGCTGATGAACACATCGAAGAAGGTAATGGAACACATGATGGGAAAGAAGCGGATTGGCAAGACACGGAAAAAACCACAGAACCAGTTGATGTAATGACAATTATTCATCAACTCAACGATGAACACATTACTCCGGCCATCCCCATCAAACCATTGGAGAGGGCTCCATCGCCACCTGTTAAAGAAAAGGACAATAGCATACTTGAGGGTGAAGTTACCGGAGGTATCAACTTGTGTCCTGATCTTTATCGTGCATACATCTCTCCGGCCCGGGAGTCAGAGTCGATTGTTGGAAAGATTTGGAGATTCTAGGATTTTGCGCCAGGGTCCAACGTCGAAGCAGAAATGAAGGAGTGGCTGACAAGGTCAAATGTTGAAAGACGACAATTTTTATGGATGCCTCTTTTCTCGCTTGATTCAGATTTGGTAAAGACAATGATGCTAAAAAATGAATGGCTCTCAAGCAAGGTAATATTTGGCATATCATTTGATCCCATATGTGAATTATTACACATCATTATCTCGTAACCAACATGCGTGAAATTTTTTCCAACATATTGATTTGTACACTTCAATGTTGTGAAGTAGGCTCCGCATTATGGCCCGAAAAGATATATCAATTATGGAGTCATTGTTCGATGTAAGTTTTGTTGAATGTTTCATTTCATACACTAATATGCCAATAGTGTGATCAATCTTGCGTCAAGTATATGTCGAGTATGTGTCGAGCATGAATTGTGTTACTATTTAGTGTTCGTAGTGTGTCAAGTATATATCAAGCATGAGTTGAGTTAATCATTAGTAACGTGTCGAGTACGTGTCGAATACATGTCGAGCATTACGAATGAATAACTAATTGCATAACATCTCTCCTTTGCTGACAGCTCAGTATGAGAGAGTTGAGTTCATCCAAAGCGCAGCCAACATTCGAAGATCTCGCCGAGAAACAGTTTGTTGGTTCCGTCCCATATGAAGTTGACTGCCGACGAGTAGATGAAGTTTTATTCCCATGCAACGTAGATAAGAACCATTAGATACTGGTGAAGATGGATATTTATAAACAAACTTTTCATGTGTATAATCCAATGGCCTAGAAGGGGGTGCAGAGAAAATTAGCTCACCTTGTTAGAACAATGCCCAAGATACTCCAAGTTACAGAATTTTACCAACTTTGTGCGAAATAACAACCAATAAGGGCCAACTGGCAAATAGTAATCGAGCAAAATATGGTGCATCAAGAAAAATGGTTAGTCTTTGTTTTTATTTCTTTCTTTGTAATGACCGACCGACTTGTTGCCTTGACTAACTATGTAGTGAATTCATTATTTTAGCATTGGAGCTTGTGGGGTGTTCATATTAAGGTAGGTTGAATCCATTATACATGGGTAGCGACTTGATACTCTTACTCCTAACAATGTAATAGATGCCCGTCAGCAGCCAGCGCTTGAACTATTTGTTCACGCAAAAGAGGAGGATGAACATAGGGACTTCAGAACATGTCCATGACAGCTTCATTTTGTATTTGTACACATACAATATTTTGATATATAGATGTTGATGTGTAAACATATTAGTTGTATAATAGTTTGTATTATAATAATTTGTGTATTACATTTTGATGTGTACTAGTTTGTATACCACATTAGTTGAGTAATTATGAATTCGTTGTAATGTACATAGTTAGATGTATGAAAATATAGTCCATTAATGGATTTAACATTCAGGATTACTAACAGTTGTTCGTAATGGACAGTGTAATTCGCCCCGTGAATTGGAATTTGTAATGGAACTTGTAATTGAATTTGTCATTCAGAACATGTGCTCGATATGTACTCGATGTGTGAAGCTTAGAGAGTCTCGAATTGAACTTCATAGAATAGTCAAACGCTCGATAATTCATGATGTGAAATGCTCGAGAGTAATGCTCGATATATGCTCGAGAACACGTGGCCGACATAACGAGATAGTGTATTTGTCGTTTTGGGATCATCATTGTATTACGCGTTGTACTCGTTGGTACATCAATATAGTTTATGTGAATATAACCATATCAATACAATCACATTGGCTGTTTTATGAATATAATACAATACATTCCATTCAAGATTACCATACACAAATACTACATATATATTATTCTCTTGTTGTGTTATGTAAGAATGTAAATATATTAATAACTTCTAGAGTTTAGATGAACATAATTACAAAACGAGGGGAATTGATGAAGTTAACCCTACTTGTAGGATTGAAACACACCAACACATGCACGACATATAATCAAACATGTGAAATCCCGATAGGTCTACTTGGGATCATAAGATCATTGTATTACTCGCCATCAATATAGTCTATATAACCAAAATGGATATTTTTATTAATATAATACAGTACATTCCAAATCGGTATTACCATACTCAAATTCTACATATCTAATATTGGAACCCACTAGTTGCATTACCGTTACAACTGCCAAATGACATAAGAACATCGGTTCAATACATAATTCCGTGCAGAAAATGGGCTCCCACGTGTGCTCGAGAATACTAGTGATATGCTCGACACGTGCTCGACAACATCAATTCAGTGTAATTTGACTCCCGACATCACTCAGCTAAATGACATTAGTGTATGCTATTCTCTGCATTAGGCTCAACAAACGCTCGACGTATGGACGGTTAGATAATGGACGCCTAACTTAGAGCAATCGCAGAAGGATTAGACTGTATGAATATTATTTGTTGCCCTTGGTGCATCATTTGACACGGAGGTATTGAATTTTATCGATCTGGACATTCAAGATGCCAAGATATCTAATATCCTTGCTGATTAAGTTTCACATATTAGATATCTTGGTATCTTGAATGCCCAAGTCCATAAAATTCAATATCTCCATGTCAGATGATGCACCAAGGGCAACAAATAATATCTATACAGGCTATTCCTTTTGCGATTGCATGGGATGTGGAATAAATAAAGGACGGAGGATAATGAAACAATCAGGCTAGAAAATTGAAGGACCGAATAATAGAACTAACAAATGTATGGACGGTTCACATCTTCTGCAAAGAGAAATGAAGGGAGACACATAATGAGCATTGATAGATGTTCACATAGAAATCGGGAATATGAAAAGTAAATGAAGGGACACAGTATGAAACGAACAATCGCGTCTGATCAAGATATGTCGTACAAGAATCTTTATACACTGTCAAACAATGCAGTTTTATCTGTTAACCAGGGAAAAGACATTGCTAACCTCATTTGGAGGATTGTCAGCTGTGTTAAGTTGAACCCTAGAAAATTGGCAATGTTTTAATAAGAACGTTAGCACTTTGTCGAGCACTATGTCAGCTTTAATCGAGCATGTGTCGAGCACCAAAACTTATAGAATCGATAATTTGTTGAGCATGTGTCGAATTAAACATGGATATTAGAATTACAATATTAATAGTAATATAAATGTCGCACCACCGATGCCATATCTTAACTAACATCAAAAAATTTCATTCTAAGTTTTTACAATATTATATATATTAAAAAAAAGGACAGAAAAAAAATGCATAGAATGTTCCATGTTACTTAACAAATATCATTTACTAAGGCCAAATACAAATTGACATAACTTTCTATCAATTTTCTTCGACTGCGCTAGATTCATGCCCTGCATTATTTTCCAAATGCTTCATTATGGCCATCAGCTCATCCACATAACCATCTGCCGCTCACCAGCCATGACCAAAGGCTGCATTTCAGCCTCCAGCAGCTGCACTCCGGCGTCTAGATGCTCACGGAGGCCTCAAGCCACTAACCTCCAGTGTCTATATGCTCATCGGCCTTATCAAATTTGTCTACAAGGGCAGTGTATTGCTTGAATTTATCAAATGTCTCCGCCAATTTGTCAACTGGCTTGACTTTGTCTCTTGGTGCAGTTAGTTCCACCACAATCCACTCTTAGGGGTGACGCATTTGCGCAATGATCTCCCATACTCCTGTGGGTAATGAGAAATATAATACACGGAACATATAAATTTCAAGTTTGCTAATTTAATTGGTAAATAAATATGTAAAAATTCAGACTGTCATAACTAAAGACACATAGTCGACAGACTATGGGCCATGTGCTCGAGACCAAAAATCACGGAACATGCTTGAGTACGTACTCATCAACATACCAGTAAACGTATTATATTGAAACTAGTGATAGTGCTCGAAGCATTATCGACATCGTCACGACACTAAATCTGTAAGGCATGTGCTCAAATTCAAAGTGAAACAAACAAACACTATATGTGATATGATATGCACAAGTTTGTTGTGTTCGAACCCATCGCAATCACCACTACATCCAAATCCAAGAAAAAAAAACTCTAAACATTTACGTGTCGTATTTCTTCCAAATGTCCATTAATCATAATCAGCAAATACAACAACAAAAATCCATTAATCATAAAATAGTCGCGTGTTTATGCCTGTTATAGCAATTACTCATGTGGAAATATGCATCTATATGTGAAGTTCCACTTACCTTTTCATTTTTCCTCTGGTCCCGTGATGTTTTGGAATTGGATTCACACTTCCTGTTGCTCGAAGATGCTAGTCCAGGAGATGCTATTTCTGTTGGTAGTCGATTATGGATAGTCGCAGAATGCAGACCGACGGTACGTATTTAGGGTGAAGAAGAATAATGATGACGAGTAAAGTTGTTTGTATTTTAATAACAATCATCATTCAACTTTTAATGTAGAGGGCATTTATGTCTTTTAATAATTAATAAGATATCGAATGGGTGCTTGACACGTAGCTCGACAAATGCTCATCCCATGCTCAACTTTGTGCTCGACTAGGTATTATCCATATTATCAAATTAAGGCAGGCAATTAGGTATTTTCATGGTGTGTTGTCAAACTGCCTTGGCTTGCTATATTGGAAATAAGCTCAACGTATAATTAGGAGTGATTATGTTGTCATAAGACTCTTTGTGCTCGACTAAGTATTGACCATAAGACTATTTCTACTCGATTAAATATCGACATAAAACTACGTGTGCTCGACGTTTTATATTGCAAATAGTTATTAATATTAAAATACCATGATATCAATTCGTAATATAACAATATATTCATAACTAATGAGTCAAAGGTCAAGAGAGCCAATTTATACTTCACTTTAGAGCATAAGGCCAAAATTCTCAAAACACGCTATTGTTGCAACTGACGAGATTATAAAACTAACATACGTTTCTTTAAGTTGGGATCGACGAGTTCGGGCACTACGTGGTAACCAACACAGGGGTCGACTACATTGCTTGCTATTGACTGAAGTGAAAGCGACAGGTAGTTTATATTTTCATTTATATTTGGGTTTCAACAAAATAATTGTTCTCTCGGTTTGCATTCAACACTCCTACAAATTCTGCATCTTAGACGAATGGGCAATTAATGGGCTATCTATTTGTTCATATATTGGTCATTTTTTGGTGAATTACATTGATTGCGGATGTGGGACTCTAGTTGGGTTGTTGAGCTATATGAGCTCTGTGGAGTTTTGGTGTATGTCTATGTTAATTTTATTGTCCATTTATGGGGTTTGACACATGATGCATTCATACATACATTAAATCGAGCACATAAACGAGTTGGTCTATCTGCTTGAATTTGTGTTGAGCATGTGTCGAGCTGTTTACAATAAATGTCCAGCTTATCTCGAGTTTTTTCTAATATTTGGTTGAGCATGTCTAAAGAATTTGCAGTCATTTTTACAATAGTTTGATGTTCTTATTTTGTTTTCCCAAGAATGGCACAGTCTAATTAATTAGTGCATGTCCTTTATGAGGGAGAATGGAATATTGATCCTTTAACATATGAAAGAAGATTCATTAATTACGCAAGGGCAGAGCCTCTCTTGTTAAAGGAAGACACAAGCTATATGGAATTAGTGAATATGATCATATTCATCATGGAGTTAGAGATGGAACTTAAAACCAGGCTGATTATCGAGTACCTATCAAAATACCTATCAAAAATGGCAATTATTCCCGTCAAGAATGACTACCATGTTCAATGTTTTCTGACCAAGATTATAAAAGCACGGATCCCAATATGTGTTAGGGTTTGAGAGAAGGGACCAGTACATCCTGAGGATAGTGCCAGCAATGAACCAATAAAGTGATTGAGTTTTGATAGTTTGATATGGACCAACGACGTTATTCATTCAGGCCAGTTGGATGAGAACATATTTAGGAGTGAGGCCGATGAGAATGGAGCAAATAAGGGGGATGCAAAGATGCATAAAGAGGCCATAATTGTAGACGATGATGCAACATCTTCCGAGAAACCTGGATTTGGAGCATACGACGAGGACTGTCATTCAGATGGTCTAAAAGGACAAAATGTCCAACCTGTGTTACAATGCTATACGTTGACAAGGTTATCACATGCAGACAGTCGGACTTCTTTTGACAGGTTATCCACTGTGGCAGACGTTGCAGTAAAGGACGTATTTGAAACAAGAGAGCAGTTGCACGGGAGAATGAGTATGCTAGCTGTGAAGCATTTCTTTGAGTGGAAGATTGTTAGGACAAATAGCAGGTCATGGTATATACAATGCAAGGATAAGAATTGTAAATGGATGTTGAATGCAACTGCCATTGGGAATTCAAGGGCTTGGAAGATCACTAGGTATGAAGACAACCACACATGTCAATCATCGCTAGTTTAGTGTGATAACAGGCAGATGAGCAGCAAGGTAATTGGGCGATGGATCAGGTGTAAATACTAGGATGTATGTCGCCTGTATAGACTTGGCGAAATAATGTTAGATATTTGTCAAGAGTTAGAGGTGAACATAACGTACAACAAAGCTTGGCGAGCAAGGGAGTCTGCCTTGGACGAAGTTAGAGGTAGACTTGAAGAATCATATAAGATACTTCCATCTTACCTGCAACAGTTGAACGCTAAAAACCCGGGTACTGTTACTCACCTAGCAATGGATGAAAAAGATGGAAACTTCAAGTATCTTTTTTTCTCTTTTGGAGCATCACTGCGGGGTTTTCACATGCATATGCGACGAGTTCTTATAGTTGATGTGTGCTTTTTGAAAGGAAAATATCCAGGGTCATTACTTGTGGCTACTTGCATTGATGGTAATAACCAAGTATACCCTGTCGGCTGGGGAGTGATGGATTCAGAAAATGACGCGTCTTGGGAATGGTTTTTTCAGAAGCTAAAGGCTGCTATAGGCGATGATATGGATGAATTGGTGTTTGTTTCTGACAGGCACAAAAGCATTGCAAAAAGTTTAGCAAATGTTTTCCCAAATTCCTTCCATGGAGTTTGTATTTATCATTTAAGCAACAACCTGCAGGCAAAATTCAAACATGAAGCCATTCTCAAGATTTACTTTAAGACTGCAAAGGCTTACACTCTTTCAGAATTCGATAAGATGTCTTCAATTCTTTCAATGCAAAATTCAAAGGTACGGGATTATTTAATAGAAGTCGGGATTGAACGTTGGTCAAGGGCACATTCTGGTGGGCAGCGATATACTATAATGATAATCAACATTGCAGAATGTATCAACGCATTGTTGAAGAACGCACGGGAATTGCCTATTCATCAGTTGGTGGAATACATTCGGAACACGCTCCAGTGATAGTTTTACGAAAGACATATAGCTGCCAGTGAAATGAGCACATTGACAACCATATACATTGAAGAACTAATTTCAGATAGGATGAGAGATGCACAATCTTATGTTGTTGAGCCGATCGATATACATCGATGGTGTGTACAAGACATTGGAAACTGTACAGCTACAGTCGATTTGCACAAAACATTGAAAACGTGCACATGCCGTGTGTTTGATATAGATCAACTCCCGTGTGTTCATACATTAGTTGCAGCCCATCGCCGCCGAATTGACCATTACACCTTATGCTCACCATTGTATCACACTAAAACATTTGTGGATGCTTATGCGGATTCTATTATGCCAGTTGGTGAAGCTAAGGACTGGAATGTGCTTGAATAGGTTTCATCCGTTCAACTAGCATTGCCGAAACCAAGGGCTAAGAGTGGTAGGCAAAAGAAAAAGAGAATTCCTTCAATAGGTGAGGAAAAAGTTTCAAAAAAATGTGGTCGATGCGGCAGAAGCGGACACAACCAACAGATCTGTACTAATCTATTCATTGCTAGAGCGGAGAAGTGATTTCACTACTGTTTGTTTATTCAATTTATACAACTTATTCACTTTACTAACAAAATGCCAATTCAGTTATCCTAAAGTCGATTTTCTCAATTTCATAACAACAGCTGACTCGCTCAAATGAAAAAACACTTGATGTTTTATTCATACAGTACAACACATTACAATACAAAAATTAAGCAATTGAGTAGCGCTCGACTCAGAACTCGCCAAATGCTCGACCCATGCTCGACTTGGTGCTCGACAAAGTACCAGTTAATTTGTAAATGTTGTCAATTACTTAAATTCATAATAGCTGACTCAGTCAATAGCAACAATACACGATATTTTATTCATACAGTACAACACATTACAATACAAAAGATAAGCAATCGAGGAGCGCTTGACTCAGAACTCGCCAAAATACTTGATCCATTCTTGAGTAGGTGCTCGACAAGGTACCAGTAAATTTTCTCAATGTCATAAGTGAAGTCAATTTTCTCAATTTCATAACAGCCAACTCAGTCAATAGCAACAATACATGATATTTTATTCATACAATACAACACATTACAGCACATTCAAAAAGTGATCCAGTAGTGCTCGAGTCTAAGCTCGACAGATGCTCATCCTATGCTGGATTTGGGGCTCGGCTAAGTGCTAACCTAAGTGAATGACTAAGTTCAAACATTGGGGGCCATTATTCTGTGTGCTACTTAAAGCCAATCAATTTGCTTTAGAGGATACTGGTGGGAACTTTTCGTTCGTCATGAGGTTGTCCACAAACTCAAGAGCATTCTCCCCTGTTAATCCCACGTATCTTCCGTGCTAATCAACTGACAAGAATGGCAATATTTTACCACGTTATGCTCATCAGTCAAAAGTTGTTGATACACCAAATGGTTCGTACATTCTAATCATCTACATATTTGCTTCATAGTAGCAGCACTCAGCAAATTGGGCGTTGAAAATATCACTGAACGACCATTTGATCATTGAGAGGGTCCTGCGTGAAATACAGCAAATTAGTGAAGTATGGTGATTGATGTAACACTTAAATTGCGAATGAAGTGACAGGGCCGAGCAATATTTTACCACGTTATGTCCCTCAGTCAAATGTTGTTGATATGTCAATCAGTCAAATGTTGTTGATCATTGTGAACGACTATTTGATCTTTGAGAGGGTCCTGCGCGAAATACAACAAATCAGTGAAGTATTGTGCTTGATGTAACACTTAAATGCTTGATAGACAAGCAAGCACTTGAGAAGAGCTCGACATGTTCTCGAGAGAAAATAAGTACTCGATAACTGATCGAGAAGGCGCTTGACAAACAAGTATTCGTCTTCCATATTTCAAAATAAGATGAAGCATCCTCGACAATAATTCGAGACATGCGAAGCCAGTTCAATTATAAACAAAAACCACTCTCAGATGTTGGAACCTACCGCATCCAAAAACACATGCTAATAAGACAAAAAACCCAACCGCATAAAGCCCATCACATGCTAATCAAAAAACAAAGTACGAATTATAACAAATTTGACTTTACTTACATTATGTCTTTCAGTCAAATGTTGTTGATCACCCTGAACGACCTTGTTCTTGTCCGGCTGCTTTTCCTTCTCTATAGTGGGGGACATTTTAGTTGTTAATGCCAGACATCCTCGCGTGCGTGCCATTGATGATAATAGAATGTGTTGGATCGATGTTGGAAGAGAGTGAATGAGGAAGAAGAAATGGGATGCTAGATTTATGAAGAGAGTGAGTGAGAATGAAACGAAGCGGCGAACGAGGGTTTCCTCTTATTAGGTAAAGAGACGAATGGGTCATTTAGGTCTTTTCACGAGGTCAAAGAGTGTTGACTTGCTATATTGGCAAGGAAGTTTTAAGCTATGCTATTCTTCAACTATACGGAGGGAAATGTGCTATATTTGCAAATTTCCCATTTTACATCTAAAAGATTGCTCATAGTACTTTTTAAAAGCCAACTTAGGACATAACAACAATATACCCATCACAAACCTATTACGTACTGATCTCAGGTTGAATTCTCTCTAAGCTATTTGCCATCAACTTATGTTTTCCTGAGCATTAGGTTTTACTTTCCTAAGTTGGATTTTCTACCATCGATCTAGTTGTTTTTTCGGTGTTTTATCTTGGATTTCCCCATACTCTTCACAATCAAACTAATTTTTCCCTACTATCAATCTTTCTTCCGGACATTGGATTTTCAATTTGATTGTGTGATTTTTTAAGTAAAATTGTTGTAATTGGGTCTTAATACTATTATTAGAAGTTATTGGATTTTCTCATCTCAAATAGCTTAAGTGGTAGATTTCCACTTGTTCAACTACTGGATTCCTTCATTGGCCTCTCCGTTTTCTCCGCCTTTGCTGCAAGCACACCTTCACACAGTCGTTTTTCCTTACCCCTCTCATTCTCCTTTTTGGAGAATGGGGGAGGTCCCCTGTTTTCTTTGCTTTGTCTTCTATTTTTATTGTTTTATGTAGTGTTCAAATCCGTCGTTTTTGTGTTTTCTCCATCCCACTTTGTTGGTCCGATGTTCTTCATGTTTAACGATCTTGTTGGCTGAGCACATTGAGACGATGTTCTTCATGTTCAACAACTACAGCCGTTGAAGGAAATGATGGAATCGGACGATGGAAAGAGGCATGGGATTGTAATGTTTGTTTGTCTTGGTCCTTCCTATTGTTGTTGCAGACGATTTGGTTTTAATGGGTAGGAGCTGGCTGGGATCGAGGGTGGCGGCGGACTGAGGTTGGGAGAAAGCAAAATTTGGGGTTTTTTTTTTTTTGGGTGTTGCTGTCTCTGCAGGTTGGATTCACGCAATGACATGCGGTGCGAGTTAGAGATTGAGTTCTAGTTTCTTTCACCCAGTGCCTTTTGTAGTGGGCTCATTGAGATGAGTAGCATCCCTTTTGTATAGTATTAGTGACCCGATATAACCGGGCTTTTGTACTTTTGGGTTGTTCCTAGGTCGTTGAGGTTGTCAACCCTTCCCGCTCGTCGGGTGTCTTCCCGCTCGTCGGGTGTCTTCCCGCTAGTTGGGTTTCAATGGTTCTTTTCCCGCTCGTCGGGTTGCCCCCCGTGGGCTTTTTCTGCCCCTTGTGGGCTTTGGCCTCATGGGTTATCGCGCTGATATCCAGTTGCAACACCATGAGGATTTATTAGTCCTTGTGGCTATGTAAATTGGCAATTTACGCCTTGTTAATACACTATCGTTTCCGGAAAAAAAAATAGCTTAAGTGGTGCAAATTTCCCTAACATTTTCTAGGAATGGATAAGGGATACATCCAACAAATTATTTCTCTTTATGAATATGATCCTATCTCCTCTCAAAAAGAAGTTCAATTTTAAAATTTTTTTAATCCCAAAAAAAGTGTTTATATTAAAAAATTAAAATATAAAAATATATATTTAAAGATATGTTAAATATGTTATATTTTGTAATTTTAAAAAATATATATATCAAATGAAAACTAAATTTGTTTTTAGGATTGAGAGAGTAAAATCTAACAAACAAACATATGGCTAAGTAACCAACAGAAATAATGGTTGGCTTTCAATTGGCAAGCGCAACTTGGCATGGCATTTTGTGATGGAGTCAAAAAAAAATTATGATAAAACAAGATAATTTTTTTTTCTATGCTTGTTATTACTTTTGAAATAATTGAGTTAGTTTTTCAAATAATGGTAAAATATATTTAAAAGTTCAAAAAAGACTTTCAACATTTTAATTGAAGGAAATATTTGTGATGTGAATTTTCACAAAATTAAAAAAAGTAAGAAAATAATTAAATTAAATAATGATAAAATTTTTACGTTATTAAAATCATATTAAAATTGATTTTCAAAAGTTTTTTTTTTATCACCCTTTCTTTTATTTTCACTATCGTTAACAATTTCATTATCAAACGAATTTTTCTTTATCATTTTTCTCTTAAAATACCTGACCATAATTTGTTAAATAAAATCAATAAACAAATAAAAGTCAAGTTAAAAACATATGTTCATAAGAATTTATATAATAAGTAATTTTATAACATAAACCGAAATAGCCTACAAACCATAACTTGCAGTTTAGGGGTAGCAAATTGGTGAACTAAGCCATTAATGTCTTGGGTTATAAATAAAATATAATTTTATGGGTTATGATCTAACTAAACCTATATAATCACGAGTTAAATTTGGATTAGATTTGAGTTAAGTTAAACCTGTCTGACATAACGGGTTAAAGTTATTAATTTTAAAAAAAAAAAACTAAAAAGGTAGCTAGTCAGCAACGTGCTACTGCACGTCATCAACCAAATTCTGACAAAGTTGTTAGAATTTTGTCAAAATCCAGTCGACCAAATAGTAGTGAGTAGCGGTTTGGTAGTAATGGGTTATCAGCTAGGCATCTTTTTAATTTTTCAAATTAACAAATTTCCACTTGTTGCTGCCACTTTAATTTTTAAAATTAATAACTTTAATCTACTAGATCATATAGATTTAACCTAACTCAACTCGTAAAATTGTAAATCATCATTCAACCCATAACTTATCTGACCTAACCCAATAGGTCAAAATAGTAAATGGGTTAGATTTGCTCTTGAGGAGTCTTTTGTTTTAAACTAAAAGTCGATAATTGATATATTAACTTTAACAATAAGTTAACAATTACACAAATGATCCACCGAACGTGGACCCACATTTACTCTATATATCGGGTAAGACAAGTTCCTAACTAGCAAGTTAAGAAAAACAAAAACTAACTTGTTGGCTTCTAATTTCATAGCACAACAAGCATGTACCCATACTATCTCTATTGTTGATCCTATCACTGGTCGTCTAACTTTCAGAGTGGCCAAATGCCTCCTTTGGACTTTTACAAATTAGAAAGTAGCAAAAAAAAATTTAAGTTTTTTTATTTTTCTTTTAAAATCAAACCCTCCTAAGTTTTTTTAAAGAATTCCTTCTTTTCCTTATTTTGGCCTCTTGAAATTTTTTTTAAGAAAAATGTCTGCAGTGTCCTTCTATTACTTAAAAGTCTCAAAACCATTTTTATTTTTAAATAACAGCCCTCAAAACCATTTTACGTAAAAATAAAGAACTTATTCTCAAACAATATTTATAAAATTTAAAAAGACAAAAAATCATATTATTCATATACGTTGTGAGTTATATGGTTGCAAATATTTATAGTTATTATTATGTTGATTTAAATTTAGTATTCAAAATTGGTAAAAAAAAAAAAAAGGTGTTTTTTTTACCCCCTAACATTAGAGTCGTAACTTTGCCTCTAATCTCAATACTTAGAATGCTTCTTCATTGAAACAAACATCAAATGTACCACTCTGATTGTTGAGATCCCATATTTGTACGAGTAACTATTCCTCTATGAAAAAATTATAGTGAAAAATTATACTGTTGTAGTATAATGGAAAAAGACAAATCTATTGCAATGTAAGTTGGATGGCGAAGCCTGGCATACTGAAACAAATAATTAGGGGAGGATTTGAGAAAATGGCAGCTCTAACAAATACATTTGCAAATATAGTAGGTTGACTAAATCATTTGCAACAATAAAAAGTTGACCGTTTAGGCCACGAAAAAATACCAAAAAACCCCTGATGCTTATGAACTTCATCATTTAACTTCATTTCAACATTCATCTGCTTTTTTTCATTCTTCATGGATTGAACATCTAATTTCCATGGTGTGTACATGAAATCAAACAACTAGTTTGAATGTCCCGTACAGGTTATTTCGTAAGTAATAATTGAAAATGTAAAGTACATCACGACCTACGAACAAACAAAATCCACTTGTCTCAAACTAGCAATTGGATGTTTGAATATGGCCGAAGACTTATTAAGGTTCTACAAACAAATAAGGAACGCAAACGGCATCTGTTGGACGAATAAACGAGTTTATTCGAGAGTTTAATCGACGCTTGGTCAAGGGTTTAATCAACGTTTTAGTCGACTCTTATTCAAGACTTCAATCGACTCTTTAGTCGACGTTTAGTCTAGATTACAATCGACGTTTTAGTCAACATTTCATCAATATTTCGTCGATATAAAAAATTACAAAAATATTATTTGAAAACCGTGCCCGATCGTATTCTCGCGACTGTTCGTTCTCCCACCATCACTTAAGTCGCCGAAGAACACGGAAGTAATATTTTCAACCGATTGACACTCTTTGATCTTGAGAACCCATTTACATCCACCATTTACACCATTTACACCATATTCAAGCATTGCAATTTAAATGGCACGTACGCGAGGTGGACGTCCGGCAGCTGGCGCAATGGAGCAGAAATCAGAGAAGATGACTAAGGACAAGAAGAAGGTTAGTTCACATGTTGCTTCATGTTTGTTACGTTTAGAAATCATAGTGCTTGGTTACTCATTTTCGTGTATTTTTCGCGCATTTCATTTAGAAGCTGTTATAGTAGTTAGGGTTTTGCACATGTTTAAACCCTTTCATACTGTTGAAATACTGTTTTTTATAACGTTAAACACACAAAAACTATTGACAAAACACTCAAGAACCATGTTAATGATTAACACTTGGGCGAGAACAAGTGTCGACTGTATGCCCAATATATCTTGAACAAGTATCGAGATATGTCTCGAACAAGTATCGACTTTATGCATCTCAAACAAGTATCGAACAAGTGTCGACTGTATGCTGAATATGTCTCGAACATAAGTGTCGACTCGTCTCTCAATATGTCTCGAACATGTGTCGACTCTATCTCAATATGTCTCGAACAAATGTGTCAACTGTATGCCCAATATGTCTCAAACTTAAGTGTCAACTCATCGCTCAATATGTCTCGAACATATGTCGACTCTTTGCTCCCCTTCTTGAACAAATGTGTCGACTGTATTCCCAATATGTATCGAACAAGTGTCGATACAAAGCCTCAATCATGGTAAAATTTGACAAAACGCTTAAAATACGAGTTCAAACTATCTCTCTTTGCTTTGTAATCTGAGATATTTTTTCTAAACTTTCATTTGGTTACTTTCACATCATTGTTTTGATCTTATATGAATAATATCACACAAACAAACCAACACTAGAAACGGTGATGCAACAAATCTAAGCTATTAAAAGATATAACAATCAAATAAAATATGATTAAATTGGATGAAATAAAGATGTTAGCATAGCTTTCAAAAAAAAATAATGTTTATCAATCATAGATAATACATTATTTAAGTCGTTTTGTATTTAGTTTATGAATGGCCTTCAAATAGATTGATTATAAATACCAACTTTTTACAATTATTTTTGCTAAGTGTTGACAGAAATCATAAAGTTAATATGTCCCAATTTTCCAAATCAAACAAGTATATAATTGTAAAAGTTTTCCAACATTTGTAAAATTTATAGTTTGCCAAATAACATTGAATGCATATATTTGACATGTTTCAGAGTAAAAGGTGAGAGTAAGGGTGTGCAAATATTTTACATATTTGGCATTGTTATGTGCAGGGACATCTGAAGGCGCAAATGGTCGTTTAGGTAGAGTTTTTCAATGCTCATGTTTCCCATTATGAAGCCAATATGAAGATGATCCGGTCGAAATTGACCAAGACGCAAAAGGAAATACTTCGAAGGGAGAGTTGTCTTGCTGAAATTGCTCTTGACCATGAGCATACATTCTGGTGCAAATAGATCATACATTCCCTGCTGTTGAGGCAACTCAGACCCGACGAGAAATCCAAGTGGGAAAATAGCATATATTTCAACGTTGCGGGTAAAAAGGTGAAATTTGGCAACAGGGAGTTTGCCATCATCACGGCCCTGAAGATGGGTGATTTTGATAGTGCATATGCCAAATACCGTGCACCAAATGGTCTTCCGTCAATATCGAAGTTCATTAAACACCTAGGTTCAATGGAGGAAGCGACATACGATGAAATGTTAAAGGCCTACGATCGAATAAACTCAAGTTACTCGAACATTGATGTCGTGAGCCTGACACTATTACTTCTTTACATATCAATCAATGGCATGGCCAAGAGAACTAGAATTGAAGACAAGCTTTTTCATTTGGCCTGTGATTGGAAGAGCTTCAATGAAATCCCGTGGGGTGAACTCTCCTATAGGGTGACCGTAAATAGTACCAGAAAGAGCATGATTAATGCCTTGAAGCAAACTAGTCACCCTAGAAATAGGACATACACTCTTAGGGGATTCCCAGTGGCATTTGGGGTAAGGATACTATCAACTTGTGTTTTAAGTTCTATAAGTACATTCGTAATATAAATATGTTGATCCTAATCTTTTCCCTTCCACTTTCTCAGGTGTTCGAATATAAGATAATGCCACATCTTGAGCGTTTGAAGATGGTGCAAAGTGTCGAATCCTTTGGGGACAAGCAGAGGATGTTTAGATGGAAAAGTGTGAATTGTCAACGTAGAGAACAAGAGAGGAAGCAGGTGTGGGAAAAACGAAAACCAACGGCGAGGTATGACATCACACACTGTTCATGATTTGTATAGTTCAACGTGCAATATAACTTTCTTCATGCATCGAACTTTGTTGCTTGATTTCATGCAGAAGGTGAAAATAACTCGAATGAAGCCAACTCCAGAAGAAAGAGAAATATTTTTGCAATGGGAACAAGAGGCAGAGGAGGACGATGTGGAGTTGGGCGGAGAGAATGCCGATTCAGTTGATTTTTTTGTGTCATATAGGAAAAGAAGTAGAGAAGAAGACGTCTCCGACCATGAAAAGTGATAGAAAGTCCGCCATGAGGTCGAGGATGAAGTAGAGCGAACAAATGAATTCATCCATCAGCTACTAAAATGACAAGCAAAGACCAATGCAGAATTGTCAATGTGTAAAGATGAGCTCAAGCTTCTAAAGTCAGAAATAGATGATAGAGTCAAGACCTTTAAAGAGGACCTCGAAGTGATGACCGCGAAGGTTTATATGTTGGAAGAGTATGTGCACATCCTTATGTCGCGTAAGGCGACGCGACGACCGACCCCTGAATCCAGTCCCTCGCAAGGTACTTCCCCTAGCTATAGCTTTGAAGTAAATAAAACTCCGGTGGCAAATGTCATTGCTGTAGCCGAAGAGGGTTCATCCCATGGCGATGACAACAAAGTCCTTCAAGAAGGGACTAGGCTGGTCGATGATGAACGGCACACGTCAGAAGAGACCTTAGGGCTGGTCGCAGGGGAGCAACTTAGCAAAGGACTAAGGAAGAGTCGGATGTGTTGGAGATTGTCCATCAGCTCAATCTTGAACACAGTACTCCTTCGCCCAATGTCCCCATACCTGCAGAGTGCTCCATCACCACCGATGAAAGAAAGAGGTACCAAATCCCCAGTGGAGGAAGTGGTGGGGCAAAATTTGGGCCTAACTCTTGGCCTTGCAGCGGACGCCATGGCACAAGAAAGCTCTAAAGTGAGGGGGGAGACGAGTTTTAGTCTGCCTGATTTGCTTCCAACGGAAGCGCAAGATAACGCAATGAAGGAGTGGATGAGGCATAAACCAACACTCTATTTATGGACGCGAATAGAGATTTCTTTGGACTCCGATTTGCTAAAGACTATGTGGACAAAAGGATATTGGCTCAATGATCTAGTAAGGCTCGGTTTTTCTTTCTTGAATTAAAACCTTTATTAGTGATGTTTATCTCCTATGCTTGAATCCTTTTTGTTTCAGCAAATTGATTTGTATACCTCAAAGCTACGCAAACGGATCATTAACATGGGCCGCGA
Source organism: Gynochthodes officinalis (assembly GCA_020080225.1). NCBI lineage: Eukaryota > Viridiplantae > Streptophyta > Magnoliopsida > Gentianales > Rubiaceae > Gynochthodes > Gynochthodes officinalis. The sequence goes on along the minus strand of CM034625.1, from coordinate 27,288,881 downwards.
GGATTTATCCATTATGGAGTTTACCTTCGATGTAAGTTTGTTCACCATTCCACCAGTATGTATTTTATATTTTCATTTAATGAGATCCGTATTCTTGTTTGTATTAGACTGGCTTGAAGATGATACATATTGACAAGAGGGATGCAAACGTCAATGACATGGCGATGAAACAGTTCGTTAGTGATGGTTCGTTTACACACGACCTTAGGAAGTTGGACTTCCTCTTATTCCTATGTCACGTAGATGGTAACCACTGGATACTCGTGAAGATGGATATAAATGAGCAGAAATTTCGTGTTTACAACCCATCGCCACAGGGCACAGTTGTGGTGGCGAAATTAGAATATCTCACCACAACAATGCCCAAGATAATCAAGACATGCGAGTTTAACATATACTATCGCAAACAACATCCAGTTTGGGACACATGGGAAGTTCTGGTCGAGCACATTGAGGAGCACCAAGAACCGAGCCTAGTATCTCTTTTTTTGTTTACGTAATGTTCGATCTCATAGAATGTAATAATCTGATAAATTTGTGTTCCATCGTGCTTGTAGGAGCGGCGACTGTGGTATTTACATACTGAAGTGGGCAGAATTCATAATTCATGGGCTCCCACTAAATACCATTTTACCGACGAATGCTACTGCTCTGCGCAAACAGATGGCATATGCACTTTAGGTCCACGCACTTGAGGAGGATAAATTCCATCCAGAGCAGGAGAAGAAAGGTAGAAGGGAAGAAAATAAACAAAGGAAGGAGAGCAAAGGGCATAAGGGAAGAAAAGCAACAAGGGAAGCAAATATTGAGAAGGGGAGCCAAAAATAGGCCAATAGTTGCATATACTTTAGCTAGGAATCATCGGGTGCATATATTTAGCTAGGAATCATTCGTTGCACATAATTTAGGAGTAACGTGTGAGGTTGTAACTTCTTTCAATGTATGGTATGTAAATTTGTAAATACTTTCTCTTTGCTTCGTAAATCGAAAAAATATTAACAAAAAACTTATGTACAAATTTTATATTAAGTAAAAAATCTACATATTTATATCATTTTCAATCATAGTAGTCATCTTTCTTATCCATATAACTTATCCGTTTGAAGTTTTTTCCCCCTAAAATTTCAATTGATTATTACATTATTCTACTTTTTAATATTTCAGTTTCTATTTCTTTTGGCGTACAGTTCAGTAACTTAATAACTGAGCCACCTCAATTTCATTTGTGAATGTCATGATTGTAAAGAGTAAAAAACTTGTCTATAAAAAAACATGTGATGTAATTATAATTATATAAATTAATCATAATTATATAAATTATGATTAAAGAATTAATACATGTGGTAAGATGTGAGAGAACATATACATTTTTCTTATTGTATATATATATAATAAATTTCACAAAAGAAAATGTTGGATTTTAATCTCAGTTTGCTTTGGGTAAAAATCAATTTTATTAAGCCAAAAAAAGAAGACAAAGAAGTTAGTCGACATTTATTCGAGGTTTAATTTGAGAATTTAGTCTAATTTATTTGAGGTTTGATTCGAGAATTTAATCGGCATTTATTCGAGCTTTTCTTCGAGAATTTAGTTGACATTTTTTGATGTTTTAATCGACACTTTAATCGACATTTAGTCGACATTTGGTCGACATTTACGCGAGAGAGCAACATTCTCGACTTATTCGTCTACAGAACGGTGTTAGCGCGTGGCAAGTGCGGGAAATAAATTTTTCATAATTCTCCAGTAAAAAAACTTAGCCTATGGAGTGAGAAAACATTAGGAAACATTATGTACTCAATCAACATAACTGTACAATTCACACGCATATTTCGGACATCCAGGGCACTGAACCGATCTTTCGCTGGGTAAAAGGAAAACACAGTTCCCTCCAGACAATCTCTAAGTATCATGTACGCTCCTCCATGACTCTCTAATATGATTTGTCATTCCCTTGGATGATTAAAATTGATGACGGGATTGTTTGTTAAAAGGTTATTTCCATTATTGGCACCTTAACTTATTATATGCATATCAACTGATTTACACGTGGCATAGGTGAAAGAATGGCGCACAATGATAAATGGGCTGTTCATGTGCTTTTCGGCGGAGAATAAAGTGTTAACCCCGCCACGAATGAATATAGATTCGTGGGCTATAAGAGGATTGAAACCATTTTGTTAAAGGAAGACTCAAACTTCTTGGAAATGATGAATCAAATCTTAGGCATAATGGATTTAGATTCGGAGGTTACACCTAAACTAGTGATCGAATACCTACCAAAGTAACTATCAAATATCTCGGTATTGTCTATAAAAAATGATCACCACGTCCAATGTTTTTTGAATGAGATTATTAAACAGGGTGACGCAAGGATACCATTATGTGTCACCATTTGAGATGATGGACTTACAAAAGATGAATTCGGTGCTAGCAACTCGCCAATAAATCGTTTCAGCTCTGTTTATCTGGTCTGGACGGACGATGTCATACATACAAGACGGATCGATGACAACATTCTTTGCATACTGAATGAAGATCCTCAGGCCAGTGATGAGGATAATCGTGTTTCGGAAATGTTGATCTCGGAGAATGAACACAGAGTTCCCGTGGGAACAAGGCAGAAGGAAATAAAAAGGATGGTTGTAGAAAAAATTCATTGCATTATAGCGACGCAATCATCACATGCGGATTGTGGTATGTCTTCTGATAGATTAGCTGCAGTGGTGGATGTTACAGTGAAGGACTAATTGAAACTAGGCGGCATTTTTTCATGAGAATGTCCATGTTGGCCTTAAAGCATTTATTCGAGTGGAAGGTTGTTAGAGCTAATAGGCAGTTCTGGTACCTGAGATGTAAGGACAAAAATTGCAAATGGATGTTGAATGCAACTACCGTTGGGAATTCTTCAACCTGGAAGATCACAAAATATGCGAACAACCATACATACCAATCATCATTGGTCTAATGTGATAATAAGCAGGCCAACCGCGATGTACTTGGCTCATAGATCAAGTCTAAGTACATAGATGTATGTCGGCTGTATAGGCCGAAAGAAATTATTTCAGATATTCAGTCGGAGTTGGGTGTTAACATAACGTACAACAAGGCGTGGCATGCAAGGGAAGCTACTTTGGAGGAAGCTAAAGGAAGTTTTGAGGATTCATATCGGATACTTTCATCTTATTTACATGTGATGAATGAGTTGAATCCAGGAACTGTTATTGACGTATGTCGAGAAGAAGATGGGAACTTCAAGTATTTATTTTTCGCATTTGGTGTATCGATTCGTGGATTCCAAAGGCACATACGGCCAATTATTGTCGTTGATGCTTGCTTTTTGAAAGGAAAATATCCCAGTTCATTACTTGTTAGAACTAGCATGGATGGTAACAACCAAGTATATCCTGTGGGTTGGGAAATAGTTGATTCTGAGAATGACGCATCGTGGGAGTGGTTTCTCGAAAGGTTGAAGACTGCAATTGGCTCCGATATGGATGGATTGGTGTTTGTATTTGACCGACATAAGAACATTGGAAAAGGTATTGCGAATGCTTTCCCTAATGCCTTCAATGGAGCGTGTATTTATCATTTAAGCAACAACCTCAAATCCAAATTCAAACAAAAAGCCCTAATCCCATTCTACTTTAAGGCTACAAAGGCTTACACTTTTTGCTGAATTCAATGAGTTGGTTGGAATTATTTCACTGCAAAATCCACGGGTAGATGAGTATTTAAGAGAGGTGGGGGTTGAACGTTGGTCAATAGTACATTCTGGTGGGAGACGTTATACAATAATGACATCCAACATTGCAGAATGTCTGAATGCACTGTTGAAAGATGCCTGCGAATTACCTATTCAATCCTTGGTGGATAACATCCATAACACACTCCAAAGATGGTTTCACGATAGGCGTACAGCTGCTTGCGAAATCAAAGCAATGACTACCCCATATTGTGAAGACTTATTCAGATCTAGGATGAGAGAAGCACAATTCTATGTTGTTGATCCGATCGATATGAATAGATGGTGTATACGGGATATTGCAAACCATACAGCTACAGTAGATTTGCTTGAAAAGACATACACGTGTCGAATGTTTGATATGGATCAACTCCCATGTGTGCATGCACTAGCTGCAGCTTGACACCATCAAATTGACCATTACACCTTATACTCGCCATCTTATCACAATGATGCAATTATGGGCGCTTATGCAGAACCTATTATACCCGTTGGTGATCTTAAGGATTGGATTGTGCCAAAAGAAATTTTACCCATGCAACTATCACCACCAGAACCAAGGGCTAAGAATAGTCAGCCCAAGAAAAAGAGAATTCCTTCAACCAGCGAGAAAAAAGTTGAAAAGAACTGTAGTCGTTGTGGACAGTATGGACACAACTGACAAACTTGCTCAAATCAATTAGTTTGTAGAGACAAAAATTGTTGACACTATGTGCTTTGAAGTAATGAATAGTTACAATTTATTATCCATATTATGTTTTATCAATAAAACACATACTCATTCGAAATTTCAGTATTTTCTGTCGGCTTATTTAAGTGTTAAAATCCGTTCGTTTGAAACATGATATTCTGTACACCATCGAGAAATATATGATAGAAATGTAAAAAATTGCAAACAAAACACATGGAAATAACGAGAAACTGTGCTAAAGCCTCTTAATTTGTGCTTGTATTCAAAAACTATAAACTGTTTAACAAAATGCATGAAGCTCTATATGAAGGAAAGTTTCAAAATATTATGACTCTTGTTGGTTTTTTTGTCCTTTTCTCTGACTCATTGTATTACAAAACACACAAATCAAAACAGTAGAAAACCTTATTTTTTTCTACCAGTAGATGTTAATGGACTTATATTATTTGCTTTTATTTCAATATCAAATAAAATAGCACACCTCGGTTTATCAAACAAGATTCATAAATAAATGGTGAGAGAGGTTGAATAACTGTTTGTACTACCTTACCTACCAATTTAATTGTCATAGGCTAATTAACAGTTAAATTTACATAAATTTTAAGAAAACAATAAGATGTGATTCACAATAAGATGTAATATGTTTATCGAGATTTAAAAATGTCGACAAAACGTCGAATAAGACGTCGACAAAACGTCGAATAAAACGTCGACTAAAAGTCAATTAAACTCTCGACGAAATGTCGACTAAGTAGTCGTTTATTCCTCCAACAGATGCCGACTTTGTTCCTTATTTGTCGTAAAACCTTAATAAGTCTTCGGCCATCTTGAAACATCTAATTGCTAGTTTGAGACGTTTGAATTTTGTTTGTTCCTCGGTTGGGATGTATTTTACATTTTTTATTATTACTTACAAAATCAAACAAGTTGTTTGTTCGTCGGTCATGAAATCAAACTTCATGTACGCACCGTGAAAATGGGATGTTCAATCCATGAACAATGAAAGAATGCAGAAGAACGTTGACATGAAGTTAAACGATGAAGTTTTAAAGTATCATGGGTTGAAAGGTATTTTCCCGTTACTTTTACGATCCTCCTGCTTTTGTTGCAAATGATTTGGTCAATCTGCTATTTTTACAAATATCTTTAATCAATCTGTTATTTTCTCAAATCCCACACTATTAGGAGACACCGAGACAGTCACAGTAGTAACCAGCTACCTGCAAAGCTTGACCGGTGCGTGCTCCAAGACTTGGGATATAATTATTAGCATATAGTAATAAAGCCGGAACAAGAAGTACCAGGCGAAGACATGTGGACACAAATTTGCCCGCGCCTTGCGCTCCTACTTCTTGCCACGTTGACTGCATTAGTATACGTGTCTACACGTGTTCTCCATGTCACCAGCGCAGCCTTGGAAACGCCTTCCAAACCCTACCATTTTCTTTCCATTTCCTTTCTTATCTCTTCTCTCTTCCTCCGCCGACTCTCTTCCTCCGCCGACCCTACCATTTTCTTTCCATTTCCTTTCTTATCTCTCTTCCTCCGCCGACTCTCTTCCTCCGGCGATTATTTTTTGCTAAAGTTCCTGTCTGACACTCTTTTTTGCTAGAGTTCCTTCGTATCTGCCGGTGTCGGTTTGTTAATATGTTTTTAAAGGTTTTTTTTGCTTTTACCCGAATGGATCTTCCCCTTGGTATGCAGCTCTCGGCGGCGGCCTTCCGCCAGATGTTCCATTAATTTTTTTGTCTTCCTTCGCATCTTATGGTACTTGTTTCTTAATAGGTTTTTTTAGTTTTTTTTTTGGTTTTTTATTTCTTATGTGACCTGACCGGATGTTCTCTTTGATTTGCAGGTTTTGGCCGCGCGCGTCCGGAATTCCTTTTGTTTCTATTTTCATAGTTTTATAAAATGTTTAAATTTTCCAAAAAAAACTTTATTTCACCGGAACTTGTTTTGATTTGTAGCTTTTGGTCCTCGTCCTGCGACAATTGGCCGGTGAAAGCCTCGGTCGGAGAAGAAGGAAGTACTGTTTTATTTTCCCTTTTACTTTCAGAATTTTTTTTGGGTCAGAGGAAACTAACTAGATTTGTTCCAGGTATTGAACTGTCTTGTTTCGTTTCGTTTCGTTTCTGTTAGCCGGAGATCCATCTTTCCCGTCGCAGCCATTCGTACTTTGGTAACCACGCAACAGTTTGCTTTTTTTTTTCCCGCCCTTCTGTTTCGCATCATCTCATTTCTTCTCTCTTTGGTAACCGAGATATCCCGAATCTTTTGTTTCAGTCTGAACTACAGCCGCAGCCGCATCCTTGCTTAGGTCACCAGGAATCACCTACCGCCTATTTGAAAAGCTAAGCAATTTGATTGTTTTTTGTTTTATTTTTTTGGGTCTAAAATGTACTGTTTTAACTCTTAATCGGCTGCTTCCTGTCAAGTCTTTTATTTCGCTATTACCTATGTCTGTATGGGTATTGTCCAAAGTGTAAATATTTGATTCCTGATGTCTTCCAGTGTGTAAACATTAACTCCTCGTTTATTAGCCCACTTTCTTTCTAATCAGTCTCATATCAGGTGTCAGTATTTTTGATAGCTTGTTCATGGCCATCTTTTACTTTTGCCCTTCTTATTTCTGCCATTTTTTTTGTTACTTCTCTAACCGTGTGTTTAGTAATTGCTTCAAACTCTTTCATTGTCTTTAGGTATGTTTTTGTTGCTCTTTTTTCCTAACCCTTTTTGTCCCTTTGTTCTCTGCATCCTTTTCTTTATTGGTATTAATGCTGCCTGTTCATTACTGCATTAAATGAAATATGAAATATAGGCCCGTTCTTCCATTTTGGTTATTGGTATTAATGCTTACTGGTATTTATAAACCAAATTCATTGCTTACTGCTTGTTCTTTACTGCATTCAATATTCGGTGTTTAATTGATGCCTTAACTGCTTCTGGTTTTAAATCTTCCAACTTGTTTTCCCTTTTTCCTAAATCGTTTTGAGACTTCCAACAACGTTTTTCCTTTTTAACTTGTTGTTTGTTGTGAGAAATATATATATTTACTTGTTGTGATATAGGTTGTTAATGTGTGTGCGTGATGAAATGTGCTTAGTAGGCCAAATGTTACTGGTTGTTGGGTTGAGATTGTGGCATTCCGAATTTTGCCTGGTTGTTTATACAATGAATTTGGTTTATATGAACTTTTACAAATAGAATGCGCTTGAGAGAAAAATATAGCCCTCTCATCTGTTTAAAAGGTTTTATATATATATATATATATAAAAGCCTTTCTACTGGCTTTGAACCTTTGGGTTATTTTTCTTTTTATACTCTTACTTTTCTTCAGTCTTCTAACAGGATGGAAAAATCAGTCTTTTTTGGATTAGTTTCGTACTTACTTCGTTGTTGTGTTGTTAGTTATTACCCCATGTTGTCATATATACTTCTTTTACGTATTGCAGTTGCTTGATGCATATGGTAATGTTTTTTTTTTTTTTTATAGTTGTTTCTTACCTGTTTGTTAGTTGTCATTGGTTAGTAGGCCGCTTACATAGTAAATACTATATATGTTTAGTACTGTGTGGTTTCTGTTTTCATGAAAAAAGAATGATGTCTATGAATTTTGTTTTGTATAATCTCTGACGTGCATTATTGTGCACTGTAGTGTTTCCTAAAATGGATAAATAGTACATGTGTTCTGCTTTTTCATTTACAAAAAAAGAAATAACAGTCTATCCCATGAATGGTTCTTATCTTTTTATGTTGAATGCGCATGTGTAATGTCTTTGCAAGTTTGTGCTATTCACAATGACACAACTGTGAATAGCGCATAGGTTTTGCTTCGTCTTCCTCTTTACATGTTACAAATTGTGTGTTGCACTCTCCATTTGCTGTCGCAACAAATTTGTTCAAACTATTCTTCGTATGAATTCGTGACTTTACCTACTTTATGCATTTTTTGCCTTCTTCCAAATAAAAAAAACCCTTTCTGTCCAACAAGGTTGTACTATGAATCTGTTACCTTTTTTGCACTGTCCTGATATACACTACAACTGCTTAATGCATCTGTCCGATGAATCTGTTAGCTTTCTTTTGCATCCTTTCAAAAATGGATAAATTTTAGATGTAGCGTGGGTTTTTTCACTTCCTAAAACTATTTGATACATACAGCTTAGTTTCAGACCATTCTTTCTGCCCTTTAAAAGTTGGTGTCAAAGGAAAATAGTTGTCCTTTGTTCTGTACAAATTCAAAGGTCTTACTCCACTGTGCATGCTCCTTTTGCCTGTGTAATGCTTATGGAAGTTTGTGTTTAGTTGTTAGGTCACTGTCACGATCTATACTTCATCGGCTTAGTGTGTTTGTCAAATGCAAGTGCTGATAGTATATTGCAAATATGTTTACACTTCTCTATTTGTCGTTCTTACAGAGGCATCGCCTTTGTTTTGAACAAGGTTGTACTGTCATTGGTTTTTTTCCAAACTGTACTGATATACACTGCAACTGCTTAATGCATCTGGCCAATGAATCTGTTATCCTTGTTTTGCATCCTTTCGAAAATGATAAATTTAACATGTATCGTGCATTTTTTCACTCCCTAAAATCTATTTGATACATACGGGTTAGTTTCGGACCAAACTTTCTGCCTTTTCAAAGTTTGTGTGATAGCAAAATAGCTGTCCTTTGTTTTGTGCAATTTCAAAAGTATTACTCCACTGTGCATTCTTCTTTTGTACCTGTGTAATGCTTATGGAAGTTTGTGTTTAGTTGTTAGGTCGCTGTCATGATCTATACTTCATCGGCTTATTGCGTTTGTCAAATGCAAGTGCTGATTGTATATTGCAAATGTGTTTACGCTTTTGTATTTGTCATTTTGTAGTTAAAAAAATGGACATCTTTCAGTAGGATGTCATTTTTTTCCCATGTTCTACTGTCGTGATGCATGTTCCTTGTTTATTTTTTCAAAAAAAAAATCTAACTCTTTTCTTTACTTCTGTATTTGCATTGAATGAACTGGGATTCTCATTCGATGTTGGGAACCAATTGGCTGATATAGTTGCACTTTAAAAGGTACAGTTACTGTTGCGCTCTCTTTATTTTTTGTCCAATTTGTTGCTGTATGTATTCTTTGCATTTTACTCTTCATTTTTAAAATATAACAGTTGCCTTTATGAAATGAAGTAATAGGCATTACTATTTCCCTATTATGGCACTGTTTATTGGATAAATGCCAAGTTTAGGACCAGTCTAAAGATTTAAATACAAGTTATGACACTGTTTATTGAATCTGTGTATCATATTACAGGCAGAGCATTTTGCACCAGACTCTTGTGTAGACTGCTTGTGTTTGTCATCTGAAAGTACGTTCCTTTACTACTCCTTTTTATATAAGCCTAATGTTGCTTGTATGCTAAACAAATCTGCTATAATTATATCTTCAATTCCAATGATTTTTTAGGTCTTTATACTCTTTCTTTTTCTGTTTGTTACATAACAACATTTATGTTCTTGTTCTATTTAGCTATCTGTTGGCATTTTTTTGTGCTGTTTCTCATTTCGACTTCTGTTTCAGCCTTGATTTATTCTCTGGTTGTCTTTGTGTCATTTGTGCATGCCTTTTATGTATCAAGTTAAATAGATCTGAACCCTAAGCATTGAAAAGTGTTAGAATGCAATGGCGGGACATAGAAAGAGAAAAGCTAATCCCTGTTGTGGCCAGACATCCATACATAAGGAAAACCAAAAATCATTTAATTCTGAACCTATTATTGAACTTACTGACTGTAAACTTACCTTGACTGATTCAAGTGAAGCTAGCAATGCTTTGCCTGATTCATATTGCCCTTTAAACACAAGACAAGTACTGAATCAAGGAAAAAAAGATTTATACTCCTTTATGACTACATCTTTAGGCCATGTGAAAACAGGGATTTCCTTTCCTCATGATATTCCGTCACGTAGTGACGGTGCGACTCCTTTTCCTTCCGAATCGTTTAGTATTAATGTTCAAGCAAAGCTTGCTAGGCAGAAAAGATATCAAATCTTGCGTGATTCTAGGATTTCTCGCAATTTAGGTAGCAAGAACTACCGAAACAGACAAACCAGCCATTTTTTTCCCTTGAGTTGTGCATCTTCAGCAACTCAAACAGTAGAGCATATTGTCCTTGACTCTTCTTCTCATTCAAAAGGTGAATTTAAATGACTGTGATAGAATGTATTTGTTCATACTTTTTCTTTGCTATGGTTACAATAACATTTGAACATTTGACGTATTAGGAAATGCGAGGATAACCAATAAAAGAAGAAAAAAATTTGTTTCACCACTTAACCAAATTCCTGAAAATTCTATGATCCTTTCTGCTGTTCCGAATTGTTCTTATTGTGGAGCTAAGAGGTTCTATTTGGAACCTCCATCTTTTTGTTGTGCAGGAGGCGGGGTATCAATTGTGATGCCTGCCATGCCATATGCACTTTGTCGTTTGCTTACTACTGAAGATGAGGAATCTGTTCATTTTAGAAAAAATATTAGAACTTATAACAATAATTTGGCATTCACATCCCTTGGGGCTAAATATGATAGGGAATTAACTAAAAATAATAGAGGGATGTATACTTTCAGGGTTCAGGGGCAAGTCTATCATTTTCTTGATAGTCTTTCACCAAATAACAAAGGAAAAACAGTTGGGATCCAATTCTACTTCTATGACACTGAGCAGGAACTGGCACAGCGAATTAAGTCCTGTGATAAATTACGTGAAACAACTTTATCCCTACTTATGCAGATTTTAGAGGACAATCCTTATTGTAAGTTCTTGAAAAGCCTTAGGCACGTTCCTGATTTGGATGATTATAGGATTGTCCTTAATTCTTCTCCTAATTTAGATCAACGCTGCTATAATCTTCCCACTTGTAGCCAAGTGGGTGCTATATTTTCTGAAGATGGTGTAGAAACTTCTTCGGATACTAGAAGCGCACATATTCAGATATATAGCACTTCTAATACAGGTCATACCATTCGACACTATTTTGCATGTTATGATCCTCTTCAATACCCATTGTTATTTCCTCGTGGGGAATCCGGTTGGCATAATAATATACAGAAAACAGCCAACAGAAATAGAAAACATAGAAAAATAAATCCTAATGTAAATGCTTCTAGCATTGATGTTTTGGCAATGGAAACCCCAGAAGATTTGGTAGCATATGAAGATACAAGTAAGTTTCGTTTGAGTACGTTATTAGGAAACTTTACCTATATAGTGCTTAATATATTTTCAGTACAAGTAACTACTTTCTAATCCTTCCATTGTAGACATCGAAACTGGAAAGAAGAGAAAAGATTGTGTGTCCACTAGGGAGTATTACTGTTACAGACTTCAGATGAGAACAAATGATGAATCAATGCTATTACATACAATGCGTTTGTTCCAACAATTTGTCGTTGATATGTACATAAAAATAGAAACTTCTAGGTTAGACTTTCTTAGATTAAAACAAAAAGAAGTTAGAACAGAAATTTTACAAGGTGTCCTGGATAGCATTTCAAATGGCCAGCTAGATAGCTCCAATGTGGGTCGTAGGGTTATATTGCCAGCTTCTTTTGTAGGCGGCCCTAGAGATATGCGCCGTAGATACTTGGATGCTATGGCTTTAGTTCAAAAATATGGCAAGCCTGATCTTTTTATTACCATGACTTGTAATCCTAATTGGAAAGAGATCCAAGAAAATCTATGTAACAAAGAAAGTTGCAGCATGTGTTAGTGTCATTGAATTTCAAAAAAGAGGCATGCCTCATGCTCATTTATTATTAATTCTCAAACCAGAATTTAAGCTATTGAATCCTGAAGCATATGATAACATTGTATGTGCAGAAATTCCTGATCCAGAAATGCATCCTCATTTATACAATCTTGTCCTTAAACACATGATTCATGGTCCATGTGGCCAAATGAATGAGACTAATTTATGTATGCGAAATGGTAAGTGCAAAAATCACTATCCTAGAGATTTTTGTGAACAAACAGTACATGTAGAAGATGGTTATCCTTACTATAGAAGAAGAAATAATGGTAGACAGATTAAAGTTAGGTAGTGTGTATTGGATAATCGCTGGGTTATTCCATATAATCCATACTTATTGGCCACTTTTGATTGCCATTTGAACGTAGAAATTTGTTCTACTATTAAGCTCATGAAATACATTTATAAATACATTTATAAGGGGCATGATTTGGTCAGTTTTCAAATTTCTGAACCAACTGGCCATCAAGATATTGATGAAATTAAACAGTTTCAAGATGGCCGTTGGATCGGTCCTCCAGAAGCTCTTTGGAGGATTTATGGATTCAATCTTAGTGAAATGACCCCCTCTGTTTATGCTTTGCAAGTCCATCTTGATGGTCGGCAAGTTGTTTCATTTAAAGAAAAATCTAATCTTTCAAATTTGATAGAAGGAATTGACTTTTCAAAAACTATGCTTACTGAATTTTTTGAAATGAATCGTATGAATCAAACAGCTCAACAGTTGAAATGTCTTTATAAAGAATTTCCTCAGCACTTTGTATGGAATTCTACCTTTAAAATCTGGACTAAAAGAAAAACTAGAAATGTAATCGGCCGAATGGTTACTGTTAGTCCACAAGAGGGAGATCGATATTATCTTAGGCTATTACTTTCAAATGTTAGAGCTCCTACTTGCTTTGCTGATCTTTTAACTGTTTCAGGCACAAAATGCCAAACCTTTAGAGATGCAGCACTAAAATTAGGTTTGCTTGAATCTGATACTTATATAGAGGATACTTTAAAGGAGGCATCTCTTTATCAGATGCCAAGTGCTCTAAGGTCCCTTTTTGCTATTATTTTAGTCTTTTGTTCTCCAAATGAACCAAGGAAATTGTGGGAACAGTTCCAACTCGAATTATCTAGTGACTTTCGAAGGTCACTAGATTATTCCTGTGTTGACAGGCATGTTGTTATCCATAGAGTGTTAATAGGCATTAACAATTCTTTAGAAGAGATGAATAAAAATATAAACGAATACCGTATTCTTCCTGAAAATGAGCAAATGTTTCTGTCTGATAATTTAACAAAAGAGATGGATAGTGAACTGAATATAACTGTTAGTGAAGAAGATATTTTGCTTCCAACTAGGTTAAACTTAGAACAGAAATTTGCTTATGAATCTATCCTCCGGAAAATCCATCTAGGTGAAGGGCAAGCCTTCTTCATTGATGGTCCTGGAGGAACTGGAAAAACTTTCCTATATCGTGCATTGTTGGCTAATATTAGATCCAAAGGATTTATTGCAATTGCTGTAGCAACATCGAGTGTTGCTGCATCCATTCTTCCAGGCGGTCGCACCGCTCATTCGAGATTCAAAATTCCAATTGATTTCTCTATTACTAAAGTTTGTCAATTGAGTAAGCAAAGATCTGACCATCTTATTTCAACTGCTAAGCTTATAATATGGGATGAAGCTTCTATGGCAACTAGAGATGCTTTAGAAGCATTTGATCTTGTCTTGAGAGATATAACTGGGAGAAATGAACCATTTGGCGCAAAAGTGGTTGTCTTTGGGGGTGACTTTCGACAAACTCTTCCTGTTATTAAAAAAGGAACAAGAAAGTCGCAAGTTAATGCCAGCATAGTGAATTCTCCACTATGGTCTTCAATGGAAAAAACTCAATTGAAACAGAATATGCGTGCTTCCTTAGACCCTAATTTTTCTGAATTCCTTCTCAAGATTGGGGAAAATTCAGAACCTATGGATGAATGTGGTAATATTACATTACCACATGAAATTGTCATTCCATATATTGACAAAAAAGATTCTCTTCATGAGTAAGTATTTGACATGTCACTTATCTGGTTTTTTCCTTCTTTTATGCATGTAATAAACTTCTGTGATCTAATTACTTGTTTTGTTTCTCTGTATTTTTTTGCCATATTAAACAGATTGATTGATTGTGTCTTCCCAAATTTGCTTTTGTATTCTACCAAACCAGAGGAAATGATAAATAGGTGCATTTTGTCACCAAAAAATACTTCCGTTCATGATATTAACAATCTTTTAATAGAACGATTTCACAGGAATTTAGTAGTATACACCAGTTCAGATCAAACAATTGATCTAAAACATCAAGGAGATTATGAGGATTTTCTAAATTCGTTAAATCCATCAAGTCTTCCTCCACATATACTATTACTCAAAAAGAACTGTCCAATAATTCTTTTACGAAATCTTAATCCGACTGAAGGTCTTTGTAATGGGACACGTCGATTTGTCTAGAATTAACACCAATACAATTTGTGCAAAGATTGCATCCGTCAAGGCCTGAAGCGAGGTTGTCTTCATACCCAAAATTCCATTGCATAGTTCAGACAAAGAGAAAAATGGAATTCCATTTAAGAGGACTCAATTTCCAGTCAGGTTATCATTTGCCATGACAATTAATAAAGCCCAAGGCCAAACATTAGGTTATGTTGGTGTTTACTTGCAAGAACCAGTTTTCTCCCACGGTCAACTGTATGTTGCCCTTTCAAGAGCAAGAACATCCAAATTAGTAAAAGTGTTAATACTCCCTTCCACTTTTAGTGAATCTAAGACAGATTGCAAAACTCAAAATGTTGTTTATAATGAAATATTTCAATTAGCAAATACTTGATGATCGGTTTTACTCTCTTTGCTACAGGTTTGAAGTATTTTCCAATCCTGTGTTTTTCTTGGCGATTTTCCTTACTTCTTATTGTGAATATCACTTACATTGCTTCTTTGTTCAATTCAGATGGACCGTTTGTTAGAGATTGAAGAAATTGTTGAGGGCATGACTGCTTGGTCATGTATTGTTACTGTCCAAGAAAGGCTTCAACCAACGGCTGCGATTAACAGCCCTTCGCGTTACCAGCGTTTCATCCTCACAGACTCAAAGGTGCAAATTTTTTTTTTACTACTTTCAGGTTTCTGTCATAGAATAAAGTATGTTTTTCCTGTTTACTGAAATAGTGTATGTTCGCATTCACAGGGTTCAAGAGTGCGAGCCATAGTTTTTAACCATGAAATCGAGCGCATGGGGAAAAAATTGCAAGTGTACAGAAAATATAAAATCAAAAATGCTGAAGTGAAGCAGCTGAAAAAAGAGTATCAATTTGAAGGGATCACTACACAGTGGATCATCAATTCAAGGACCATCCTTGAACCTCTTGACAATTCTGAAGGTGTGGTTGAGGTCAATTATCAATATACAGACTTTCAAGACCTAGCTAGGTTCATTGATGCAAAAAAAGAATCCGTTGGTAAAGTCCTCTTTCCATCACTACTTATTAGATTTCCAGTGGGTGTTTTAAATCAAAGTAGTACGGATATCTCAATTTATATAGGCCAATTTTCATGTTAATTGACAGTCCTACAATTTATATTGTATTTGTGCCTATTTTACCTTGCTATTTAAGTCTGATCATGTAAAATGGTTTTTCATTATGTAAATGTGTTGGCTATGGTGATCGATAGTTTACCTCCTAAGACTATCAAAGGTGATGTAGGTGATTCAACGGTTCAGAAATTCGTCCTTCTTAATCAAAGGTTATAGAATCTGTGCAGATGAGTTAGAACATATTTATTCACTGAATAAACCTGTGTTCCAGAATCTGTTATGGCCATTGCATTAATGTACTCATTTCCCTGGCTAATGACTACTTCAATCTAACTGATTAACAAGCAATTTTATTAGTACATAAATCTGGTTTGATAACAACTGCATGTGTTTTATTGCCGTGTGGTGTTTTGCGAAACTATTATGGGATTTTTCTTTTACTGTTTCCAGCCAATATCCAATCTGTCCAAATTTGAAATTTAAGTATTTTGTTCCTTTACTGATTGTGGAAAAAGAAAATTCCCTTTTATAATGTTAGCCGCATGAATATTATGTCTTTCCTAAGTTAACTCCATGATTCTTTGTTGCAGTATGAAGACAGTCATGCTATCCATTTGGAATGAGTTTGTTGTCAATGAAGGAGCTAATATTGTTGAAAATCTGAACAGCTTTCCTGTAATCATTTGTCGCAGGATTAAAGTTGTTTACTATAATGGTAGTGTATTCCACTGTCAATCCTATTCTGTTCATCCTAAATTTTTTCCTTACACTTTTGGTTCATCCCTCAATGTTTTATTCCACAGCTATCTATTAATGAAACTAAAACAATCCAATAGGCACGGCATTGACTACCAAATATGATTCAGTTATTCTGGTGAACCCTCCAATAGAAAGTGCACTTCGTCTGAAAAACTGGTGATGCAGCTCTATATTAATTTATTGCGTTAGTCATTTTATTTTCGGTCTTACTGAAAAGGGTAATTTGCTATGCACCAGGGCTGACAGAAACAAGGAGATGCTGTCTGACTTTGTCATCAACAAGACTTATTTCAAGAATCCTCCGAAGATATCTATAGAGTCGTACAAGAAAACTTGTCTTGTTGCTAACATAACACCATTAGCCAAGGTATTTAGTTTTCCTTCACTGATTATCAAAACAAGTATGTATTTTTCTGTGTATGCTTTACTGTTGGCTGCTCCTAACTTACTGCAATCTTTTTTGCAGAATGTACTTGTCAAGGCACAACTTTCCCTCAAAAATATCTGCCAAAAGTATTGGTACATGGCTTGTCCCAAATGCTTCCAATCAACATCTGCACTTCAATATGAAGAATACATTTGTAACTTGTGTGAATCACAACAGATGGCAGAACCCAGGTAAATTTATGTCTTATTCCTTTTTTAGCTTTGTTTTAATTTGATTGTATCGTAGCCTAACTGATTATTGGTTTGTAAATAGGTGTAGGTTTGAGGTTGATGTGATTGATGATAGTGGTATTATTACAGCCTCTATATTTGGAAATCTAGCTGAAAAATTATTAACATTTTCAGCAAGTGAAGTCATGGAATATGCAAACAAGGTCATTCCTACTGCCAAACTACCTGTTTACATTATGATTTTATTTGCTATTCTTCCACAGTTGCGAATGCTTCAGCATTAACTATTTTTTTTCCTTTTTGGCTAGAACACTGAACTTCCGTTACAGGAAGTTCACAAAGATTTGCAATCCAAATTGTTCTCGGTGCAGATTAGGCCAATCAAACTTAAGACTCCAGATGGTAGACAGCGCTACACCATCACTTCCTATGTCGAATTTCATGAAGGTCAAGTTTCAGGCTCATTAATCGAGCAGAACAATGCAAGTGCAAGTGCAACAAAAGTAACATCTGCAAATGTTCTTGAGGTCGAGCGATGTCACGATTTGAAATCTTGTTTCAATGAATTATTATGTCTAAATTTCTGAATATATCTATACCTTGGAACATATTACAAATCCAGTTGTACTTTTCATCCCTTATTTTTCCTCTGAGGGCAACTTGCCAGCAAATCTTCACCAAAGCCCGCCTTTGCCTTCTTGACAAGCTTGTGCCATCAGAAAAAGAAGTTGATTTGGATACCAAAGACCCTGCCAATGCCACCAAGAAAAAACAGAAAATAGATTAGCTTGTTTCTACTCTGGACATTTTGGAAATATGTATTTGACAAAGATTTTGTATTTTGGGATTTGCTCTATCGTTTTGCTTGTCTTTTGCTTATGGATGTACTTATGAAAACTGAATGGTAGGCGATTAGTTTTACAGTACATCACATAAAAAATAGAAAAACTTGTAGGAAACCAATTTGTTGCTATCTTTGTGAGATTCCTAAGTGTCCTGCTCCAGCCCAATGTTAATTGTTCTGAAAAGTGTCATGTGTATGAAATTGACCTGCTTGCTGTTATCCACCTGTTTCTATTAAATCATCCATTTTGTTTTTTTTAGAGGCATCTATGTGAAAGGCAAATTTACTTTTGCTCCTTCCAACTATCTCCATGCATTTTAACAGAAAGTTCAACTTTTCTTTTCTGTACAAAATTGCGTTTCGGTGTTGCATCAGTTTGAATATTTACCTTCTGATCACATTTGTTTACCAGTATTTGTGTCTACATTATGCTGAAAAAAGGTTTGCTTTTGGCCAAGTCTATGTTTCCCAACGGGTTAGTGGTGGCACTGAAAGAACAGGACTTCATGCAGTAGAGGTTTGATTTTGTTCCTTGTAGCCAAATATAGGGATTCTTCTTATGTATCTTTTGACATCTTAAATAAGTTCCCTTCTCAGGTTGCATTCAAGTTTGAACACCTTCACAGCAAGGGCTGCAACTACGGCCCTCTTTATGAATGGCAGCTATACAAGTAAGCTCCTCACTGTTAATTTTGAAAGTTTTCCATGCAACTGGTTTTGTTTTCTCTATATTAATATCTTATATTAAAAAATGATTTCTGTTTCTTTTTCTTACTTTTGAATGAATGGCAGCTTAAATGGATTTTATCGGATCCCTTGGGTTCACTACAAGGGTCGTCAAGCAGATTTTTACATCCTGGTGAGCGTGGCTATGTTGCTTTTGTTCAAGGATTTCCTACTATTTATGCTAATCGTTCAGCTTTCAGGTTATGGACATACTTGGACCCAGTCTTTGGGGTGTTTGGAATTCCTGAGGCCAATCGTAAGATGCTGATATGCTGATTGCATATCAAAAGTGCATTTGATATGTAATCATTTGAAAACAGTTTGAATAAGTTGTTTCTCTCTCTCTGTTCTCCAATTCGCATAATGTTTTAAGTGCTTGGATTAATGCTTAGCATATGCAACAGGATGTCACCAAGTATGGTCACCTGTGTCGTAGTGGAGGCAATCTCTATACTCAAAATACTTCACTTGAAAGGGTGAGTTCTTATATATTTCTCTCTCTCTCTCTCTATATATATGGGTGTATATATATATACATGTATGTAAACTTCAAGACACTCCACTATGTATATTTATTATTATATTTATAAGAATTAAATTTCATATTAAATGGTCTGCACCTCTTGTAAATGGTCTGCACCTGTTGTGTCTTTGCTGTTTTAGATATTTTTTGCCAATTACTACTTTTACTTCTTGTGTTTGTCAAACACGTTTTATCTATGCATGTCTAATACTTGACAATACCAGCCAATGTTTGTCTCTTCTTGTGTGTGATCTAAAGACAAAAACCAGTAAATTCTTAAAAAAAAATACTTCCTGCCTTGCAAATAATCTCAATATTATCTTAATCATATACTGTTTTTTCCCATGCTCTACATATATATTATTGTACCTCCACATTCAGCCTAAGATAACATCATTCAGATTTTAATATTATGCAACAGAGATTGTTGTTTCCAGATCCGTTTTCCAATGTAAACATTGCTATTTGTGTTCATTATTCCCAAGGCAAAATTGCAACTTCTGTTTCTGCAGCTTTTTCTTTAACATACCCATGTGACTGCCCAGTTTGAGTTGACAACTGAAACACAGCTGTAAAAGTAAAAAGACGTCACATCACCATCAAGCACATTGTACAAGTATTCTTATAAGTAGAACCATGCCATTAATTGTAGTTCTATACAACAAATACTGCACGCAGGTCATATACTTCCCTTTCTATCTTCCACTGCTTTCTTTCTAAAAAATACTCCTTTTTAGCTTGTGACTTCAGCTTCAGTTGGTTTTTTCCCC
Source organism: Gynochthodes officinalis (assembly GCA_020080225.1). Lineage (NCBI taxonomy): Eukaryota > Viridiplantae > Streptophyta > Magnoliopsida > Gentianales > Rubiaceae > Gynochthodes > Gynochthodes officinalis. The sequence goes on along the minus strand of CM034625.1, from coordinate 27,268,847 downwards.
CAAAAACAAAAGCTCAGAAGTAATGTCTTACCTTGTAACTTAAGTTTTTTGCTTCCTTTTTCCCTCCCAAACAGGAAGTCAGAAGTTCTCTGTTAGAACTCCACTGCATTGGTTTTATTAGTCAACGGTATCCTTCTTCCTAGCTTGTAACTTCACCTTCTATGTTTTTAAACTGCGACGAAACTCAGAAGTAACCTGTTACAACTCCACTGCATTGGATTGATTAGTCAATCATATCTTCCATCAAAAGATTCTGTTTCTTGTTAACTTACTGATGCCTTTATTTATTTCATGGTTAGAAACATACGTGCACTGTCTAATATTCATTCATCCATTTTCCTGTTTGTTGTTTTTTGTTATCATTCAAAGTTAAATCCTCATGCTTCTTACTGCCTTTCATTTTTACTTTAAACAATTAATACGTGCTATTATTTGGGTTGAGCTGTTAACATATTACTACTTAAGATATTTGTATAAGTACTGTTGATAGTTAAAAAATAAAGACTGATAATACTGCTGATGGTGTGATCAAAATCGAATATAAGTTAAGTAGCAATACTTTTCCTTTGTGTAGGATAGAAATGTGGTTAGTGTAGTCCTCTTGAACTGCATATTCTTTGTTTCTACTTGCTGTACTCTAACCTTTTTTTATTTCCTTATTGTATGTACATTGAATACAAATTGATTGCCAATGCATCTTGGGAAACTGATCATACAGTCACTCTTCAAAAGGTAAAATGACTCTTCTTCTCTCTTCTGTTTTTTAGAGATTGCTTTTGCATGTTATGAAACTTCAGATTTGTGTTTGATGCTTGTTCTGATGTTGGTCAAATTTTCTGCACATACTTGTGGACTTTGCGATATCTGGATGCACTTTCAGCTATATTTCTTGATTCTATGAAGTTCAGGGTGTTTGAACAGAGACTCCCCTACCAGTTTTTCAATTTATCAAGTGACTACATTAGTTTTGGCACTGTCTGCTCCTCACTCTTCAAATAGGCTGAATAAATACACATTGTTAATGTACATAAGATAGAGAAGCGGTTTTTTTCGGTGATTTGCTATGTCATTTGAAAGAAATGCCTTCCCTTTGTAATGACGTCGAATTTATGTATGCTGAAATTTACAATAATATTGCTTTCAGATTGCACTATTTTAGATCTTGACAACTTTTACTATGGATACATTTTCCTGAGTTTATGTATGCTATTTACATATAATGGTATGTATGGATACGTTTTATGCAACCTTGTAATGCTTTGTGCATTTTTACTATGTTTTGTTGTTATTTTCAAAGCAACTGCAACAACATTCACTGTCCTCCATTTTCTTACTGATTTTTACAATTCTATACTCCATTTTCTCGCAAAAAATTGCATTAATGGGTGCATTTTAATGCTGCCATTTGCGATATCTTTGAAATAACAATTCTTTACTGCATTTCGATCTCAAATGACATCTCTGAATGGTATGTATGTCATTTCTATCCAAATGACATATCTAAAATTATTTACCTACTTTCTTGTGCCTCTGTGTTATCTATTAATTTAAGCGCATTAATTCAGTATCTTAAAGGTTTTGATCTTTCAAAGAAAGCTTGTAGGATACCATCCTAGGACTCTTATAACTGATGAGAACATTTTAATAATTTTTTTCCCCTTTTTTTCTTCAGTGGCCATGTATGCTCTTTATCTCTACCCAGCACTAACATGTGCTTTTCTGTGAAAGAAAAAATTCTGCTTTTTATCAGCAGGAGTACATAACTTCATGCTAATAGGCATTTAGTACAGTAGTCATGATTCAGCTTCCATATAGAAAATCATAATAAGGAACAATTGTATTCTTTACCTGCATTTCGGATTATATATGTTACCAGATCTTCCCTTTGGTTTTTTAGAGATTGCTTTTCCATGTTATGAAACTTCAGATTTGTGTTTGATGCTTGTTCTCATGTTGGTCAAATTTTCTGCACCATTTCTTCGCCGTTTTCTTCCAAATCTGATTGCCCTTTTTGCGATTTCTATTATTTTCAAATTCACCACTTCTTCAACACTGAAATTTTCGCCATTTCTTGGCTGTCTTCTTCCAGATCTGACTACCCTTTTTGCAATTTCTATTATTTCTGTTTTCATTTTGACAAACCCTAACTTGATTCTTTTGTTTGTTTGTGGTTAATCCCTTGCCAATGATTTGTGGTTAATCCCTTCGTTGTTGTAATGATTTGTGCATTTTGACCATGTTCTATTGGCATTTTCAAAGCAGTTGCAATAACATTTGTTGTCCTTCATTTTCCTACTGATTCTTACAATTATATACTCCACTTTCGTGCAAAAAATGGATTAATTGGTACATTTTAATGCTGCCATTTGCAGTATGCTCAAAAAACATTTCTCTACCTGCATTTCTATTTTTTAAAGCTGTACACATTTTTCCCACAAGAAACGGATTGATTTATGCATTTTAATGCTGACTTTTGCAATCAACTGAAAAAAAATGTCAAATGCTACCAATTGCAAATTGCAAATAAGCTAAAATAGTAGTAATTGCAAATAAAATGCTACCAAATGCTACTTCATTTTCCTATTCCTTTTTTTATGTTGTACTTCATGTTCCTGCAATCAAATGCTGCCAATTGCAAATAAGCTAAAATACCGCTTGTTTAGCTGATTTTTTGTCTATAATTACTAGCAATAAGATTGGTTGTACTTCATTTTCCTACTCCAATTTCTATTGCTTTCTTAGTTTCAGTATTGATTTTTTAAAAATAAGCTATTTTATTCAATTTCTTATTTTTATAGGTGATGACAACGACAAATAATCCATTTACAAAATGGTTGACCAAACAAAATGGTCATGACCGAAAATTTTATTTTGTTACTCAGTTCCATACACATGTACATGCTGGCACTTTAACATATGTGCAAGACAATCAGATCAATTATCAAATATGTTATAAGTTTTTCGTCTCTTATCCAACGATATTTAAATACATTGGATATCCAAATGCACAATCAGAAAAATCAATTCAAGATTGGATGCAAAATGTATTACTTGCTAATCCAATGCTATTTCAATTACAAGGTAATCCTATCAATTTCATTCATATTTTTTTTCATATGATACTTTTCATACAAATAACATAATTTCATATTGTTCTTTCTAATTTTTTTACTCACCTTTCAAAGGTACAAATGAAAAGCCATGTTGCTTATTCTTCAAATCCCTTCAAAGAGAGAATCAGGTTCAACTTTATATCTTTATAAATTTTCCTTTTATATTTGCTGCAACAATTACTTTTTATTGCATTCAACACAATAAAAAAACTTTTGTCCTTTTTCATAGGCTGTCCCAATAGGTCTCTATGCTATCCAAATTTTTGCCGATAAGGATGAAATCATAATCCAACAAGGACAACTGCAATGGAAGTTAACAATCAATCAACATGTTTTCACATTTGGCTGGACTGAATTCTTTGATGATAATTTACTCAATCAAGACTGTTCAATCTTATTAAGATTTCGTGGAAATAACAAATTTGATTGTCTTACGTTCAATAATTTCAAGGGCGAAATCATGATGCCATGGACAGTGCCATTACCTATATTGCCAAAACAAGGTTTGTTTATTTAACATAATACATTTTTTGTTTTAATTAAATAATCTGTAATGTCATAATGAACTCTATGTATTATTTCCAGTCTTCAAAACAACGAATCTTCAACATAATATCCTGTCATCTTCACTACATCCATTCCAAAAGTTCATTTCAACTCAACACTATTCTTTCTTCCAGCAGTTTACAGCATCAGATACTTTTAGATTGGTAATATTACAATTTGTTCCTTATTTTGCAAATTTATTCTACAAATTTATTTACAAATTTATTTACGTTTTTTTGTTTTACTAACTTCATACAATTTTCTTGTTGTCACATAGATTATTCCAAAATATTCAAATTTTTATTTGGAAGAAGCAAAACAGTGTGACATTCATTTGAAATCTGGGAATCGAGTATATGACATCACTGTAAGGCGTTCTTCACTTCGTCGAAATTGGCATCAGTTCGTAGAAGATCATAATTTGGAAGAGAATGACTATTTAGTTTTCATACCACAAATAGAAAATATTTTCGCTGTTATTATTTTTAACAGTCATGGGATAGAAAAACTATATCCCTGGCAATTTAAATTTAAAATAAATTAGAATATGTTTACTCTATTTCTGTTCTACATTAATTAACTCCTACTATGTAATTTCCTTTCTCCCTATCGAATATTTCTTCCTTTTTATGGTATTGTAATTTTATTTTGTCAACGTTTTTTTAATTTTATCCTTCATTTTTTAATATACTGTACAATATAGTGGGCACTCAAAAAACCGCGCATTGCACGGAAAGTGCCTGCTAGTATAAATAATGCACGATTCACATCCTTAATGTCGGCGCTTCCGCCGACCGCGTATTTCATCATCTTATCTTGATTTTATCATTTGTCTCGTGGCTTGGCGTGGTGTGGTGTGGCGTGACGGGGTTAGCAAACTTAGCGTAAGCTTCATTATGACCTCCTTGAAATAACATCAATTAAAAAAAATAAATAAATGCCGCACTAAAAAATAACACATGAAATGTATCGACAATTTCTTGAAGATTTTAGCTAAATATTCTTAATTTTACAATTTTAGTGGTGGATAAGTGAAGGTTATCATTTAACTTTCTTAAAAATTTTATAAGTGATAATAATGCGTGCTTTAACTTATTAAGATAATCCTAAAATGATCCCTCACATATTGGTCAATAATTTTTTTAGTCCATCACTTTTAAAATGAGAACAAATGGTCCTTCACATTTTATAAATGTACTATTTTGGTCATTCGTCACTATTCTGTTTGTTTTTCTGTTGGAATAGTGATGGAATAGTGATAAAATAGTGATGGAAGACTAAAATGGTACATTCATGAAATGTGAATGACCATTTGTTCCCGTTTTAAAAGTGAATGATTAAAAAGATCATTGGCTAATATGTGAAATGTCCTTTTGGGGGTTATCTCTAACTTATTTAATAGATGAAGAGAAGAAACTAATATATAAACCCTGTGTTTTCCAATTAGACCATACTGAATTTCGTCATAATAATTAGGGTTAATTACACTTTATTATTCTATGTTTTGGTGGACTTAATACTTTATGATCTCATCTTAATTGTATACACTTTGTCCCCTATCAATAATATTATTCTTTTATATATACAGATATGTATATCTAAATTTTTTCAATTAATACACAAAATACCTCTACTTATACTTTTCCCCGTAAATATTCTTTTTCTACATTTGCTTTATTTAAATTATGTTACATTATGATTTGTGAATTGTTTGTGTCCAACTTAATGAAACATGTGTCAACTAATGACTTGTAACAAAAATTTTATAATACTCATTTAACTCTTTTCGTTAGTTATAGTCTTTACGTTAAAAAAAAATCAATTTGTAAAAATCATTTAGTGGTAATTTTAATTATTTATATTTTATTTCAAATTCTAATAGGAAATATGGTAACTAATATACTATAACATAGATTTCAGTTTAGATATTTCCAATTGAATTTTTTAGAAATTAATTTTTTCCAATAAAATAAAGACTAGACCTCACAAATTTTTTAAAATTTTTTTGATATAATTTATTAATTGACAATCACAAAGTGAAAAAACAAAAAAAAAATAGACAATTGATACTTTCAAATGATTTAAATTAAAAAAAAATCTCGAAAATGACTATTTAAGGGTAAAAATATAATTAATAGTATTTATGCTATCAAATAAATGAAGTTATTTTCTTTAATTGAATAATATTAATAAGGGGTAAGGGGTAGCAAAGTGCGATTAATCCCAAATAACAGGATTCAAGGGTGATTTCAAATGTTTGAATTTGAAAAGATCAAGAGAGGCTAGTAGGGATGTTCCAAAATAATAATCCGATCAAAACCTAATTTGTTCACATTTGAGTGGATCGTGATTCGATTCAATCTGAATATTTTAGATTGGATCGAGACAAATTTGGATCGAATTGGTTTTCATTTGATTTGATACGATTTGATCCCTTTTTTTTATTTATTTATTCTTGCTTTCCTTTTCATATACAATATTAAGTAACCTAATTTAAGTGTGTTAAAAAATTATCCATTTTTTATGTAAAGATAATAAATAAATTTCATATAAATATTTTAATTTGTGTATTTTCATGTAAACATTTTAATTTATATTATCACAAATTGACTAATTTTAATTAAAGAACTAATTGAATTATAAAAAAAATACTAATTTATATTTTATAATTAATGTTAACTATTTTTGGAGGAAAAAAGTTATAAATTTTTTTCACTGAATCGAAACGTACCAGATTAGATCAAGCTCGATCCGATTTGAAAATTTTAATTTGATCCGATCCTTTTTTTATCCTATTTAATTCAAATTTTCAAATCGAATTGGATCAGAAGATCAATCTGATTCGCGGATCAAAATAAACACTCTAAAGGTTAGAATTTGAAAGGAGGGTGAAATGAGGATCTAAATGGGAAAATAAGAAGTAGTAAGGCAATGGTGACAAGGAAAAAGGAAGTGGCTAAGAAGAAGAGAGAAAAAAATAAACTATAGGAAGAGTAAGAGACTTTTGTATTACTCCCCTCCTTTTAAATAAAGAGTTCAATTTGGTTTTGTTTAGTACAACTTTTTATTAGTTTTTAGATACAATACATGTTAATTTAGGTAGAAAAGATTTTTAAAATTGAACTTTTTTAAGATAGAGAAAGTACTTATTTTTATAAAAAATGAAGGGAAGCTATTCATTACAACAAAATCTTAATCCATAGTTTTGTAACAAATAATAATAATAAAAAATCTTTCTTTAATTTAGAATAAAAAAGTAATGCTCTCTCCATCTTAAAAAAAAAATCACTTTTAATTGAGTATAATTTTTTATTATAAAATATAAGATATTTGATGTATATAAAATTTTCTATTTTTATTTTGTTTTTCAATAATAAGCTATAAATATTCATTATTAGTAAAAACAGTAGTATAAGAATTTTATTTAATTTTATTGAAAATTATATTTTTCATGATAAAAAATTTTAAAATACACTTCCTTTTTTCAGAGGAGGAGATCACTATGATAGAAAACTCTACAAAATACATTCACGGGGACAGCAGTAATACATGACTTCTAATGTTTGTAAATTAATCATAGGGGTAATTACCAACACCCTCCTGAGGTTTAGATTTATTACCAATACCCCTCTGTGGTTTCACAAAACTACCAAAATCCTCTTGGATTGTAACCTCCATTATCTTTAACAGTTGAAGGCCAAAAATGACGAAAAAGCCAACCCAGAAAGCAGAAGGAAATGCGTCAACCAAGTACCTGACTTGCATAAAGTTAAATAGTAAATAATCCAACTTCTTTATACCAAAGAAAAGGACACGCAAAACACATTTGTTTATTGGAAGCAATAAAGAACCCAAGTTTTCATTTCTCTTGCACACCAAAAGCTAGAATCTTGTGTTTACATGGAATCTTCTTTATACTAAAAGTTGGAATCTTCTCCAAATATAGGTATGATATGTTGGTTGAGCTTGTTTGTTTTGAACTTGGAAGAAGATGAGTTTGGAAAAGTGCAGGAATAGTTTTTGACATCATCATCATCTTTCGGAGAAAATGAAAAAAAAAATCTTGTATGTCCAAAAATTCCACAGCCAAAGAAAAGCATGAGAAAAAAATGTTTGGGTTGACTTCATTTAAAGTCATGTGAATTTTTTTTTTTCATTTACAGTCGCTTTTCATGCAAATTTGGACTGAACTTTAAATTAACGTATGCATTGCCATAAATGTTTGGGTATTTTTGTGTTCGGTAACCTTACTGGAAAATTTTATATATATATATATATATATATATATGTATGTATGTATGTATGTATTGTGTGTATTAGATGGTGTTCAATCTTGATTGCCAACATGTGTAGATTTGATATACTTACAATTGTAAAAAGTCAGTAAATAAATTTTTGTAGTGGATTAAGTAGTAAATGGAAAAATGTTGGTTAATATTGCAGGAAGCAATGGCAAGTGTTTATGAGATCAAGTTGCACTATGGAATGCAACAACACTCAGTTACAAATATTGATCCAGATAAGTACTCCCATGTTGTTCTACTTTCAAACGTGACTGAGCACTTCTTTAATGATCCAGATTTATGGAAAAGAGTAGAACTATCTTTATATATTTAGTGTGACATTCCAAGTAGTTGTAATAGAATGATGATATGCAATGAGGATTATGTGCAAAACATGTTTAGAATGCATGAAAAGTTCAGGTTCATAAATGTGTATGTAACTTATGCTTGTGATAGTGTGCATTGCAATCATATAACTAGTGGCGTCGAAGTGAATACTACACCTACAAACACTGATTTGAGTGTTTATGTAGTCAAACCCATGACCCAAAATAATGGTAAGAAAGTAGTAGCTAAAGGAAATAACAATAGAAGAAAACGTAACACTGTTGAAGCTGCAAATGAATGCATTCCAGATGATGAATATGAAGAAAGTGATGAGTTATATGCTTTGAGTGATAATGATGAAATGCACATTGACAATGATAATGATGATGAATTGTTCATAAAAAATGTAGATGAAGACCCAAAAAATGGTAATGACAGTGGTGGTGAGTGGTCTGATTATAAGTCTAATGATGAAATTGAGACTTAAAATGACTCAGATAGCGAATTTGAAAATGACTTAATGCGTGCATGTCTAAATAAGGTTGATTTTTGCATACCAGAAGGGGAGAAATTCCAGCTATTGCAAGGGATGATGTTTGAGAGTGTAGAAATGTTTAGAAGTGTGCTATATGAGTACTCAATATAGTGGGGTTTCAAATTGATAATGGTGAAAAATGAAAGGGCAAGAATTAGAGCATATTGTGGAGAGGATAAATGTGATTGGAAGGTACATGCATCTCAATTGCTCGATGGAGTAACATTTAAAGTTAAGACTTGCAATGCCGACCACAGTTGTGTGCAAAGTGAAAATGTAAGTGCCTCAGCAAAATACATAGCTAAGAAAATTGAAGGGCTAGTTAGATCAGAAAATAATATAAAACCCCAGGTTCTTAGGGACGAACTGGTTAAACTTGGATTGCATCCAACAAATATGCAACTATTCAGGGCAAAGAGGAAGGCTTTGGAAATGATAAATGGCAATCATGCTGAGTCATATAAGTTATTGCCTAAGTATTGCGCTATGGTACGTAAAACAAATCCTGGAAGCGTTGCCAATATTCATTTCCACATGTCTCCTAGTGCTACATTACCTTCAGTGAAGAGATTCTTCTTAGGTCTTGATGCTCTTAAGAAAGGGTTTTTGAGTGGATGTAAACCTTATATTGGTTTTGATGGATGTTTATTGAAAGGGCCCTTTGGCGGTGTGTTGTTATCTACTGTTGCATTAGATGGGGACAATGGGATATTTCCACTGACTTTTGCTGTAGTTGAAGGTGAAAATAAGGAGAGTTTGAGTTTTTTTCTAAGAGAGGCAATTATCGACACGACACGAAAACCTGACACGAAATTGTCTCACAAAATGCGACATGAACCTAACACGAAATCAAGACATGAAAACAAGTGAATTGATCCAACTTTTTTTGCCCTCAACTTTCTTTTGCAATCTTGTTCCTTTTCAAAACACGATACGTGAACCCGAAACACGACCTATTGCCACCCCTAGTTTTTTCTTCCAACAATTGGCAGACTTATTGGGAGAATTTTCAGAGAACAAGAATTGGACATTCATGATTGATAGGCAAAAGGTACAATGATTTACATTTTGCATGAAAGTGTCACAATTAATATTATTTGTTGTCTAATGTACTACTTTATGAAAAATGTTACCCCTTCTTTGTTTTGTTTTGCAGGGTTTGATAGAGGCTATTGCAGCAATTGTCCCTTTTGCTCATAATAAAAGTGTTGTAGGCATATTTTTGCCAACTATAGGGCTAAATTTCCAGCTATGATTTTAAGAAAACTATTTTGGGTAGCAGTGAGAGCATATAATCATCAGGATTATACAAAGGCAATAAGTAAATTGGGAATTGAAGTTCTAAAATTGTAGATGTCCTCTGAATTAATGAAGTTCTAAATGTGTTTTGAATTTGTGTTGAATGTGGTCTTTTTTCTTATCTTTTGTTAGAATTGGGATGCTCTTGTAAACTTTTGGTAGTTTGCATTGATTTAACGTGGTATGAAATTCTGAAGTTCTTGCAGAAAGTTGGGAATTGAAGTCCTGAAATTGTAAATGTGCTCTGAATTAATGAAGTTTTGAATATGTTCTAAATTTGTGCTGAATGTGGTCTTTTTTCTAATCTTTTGTTAGAATTGGGATGCTCTTGTAATCTTTTGTTAGTTTGCATTTATTTAATGTGGTATGAAATTCTGAAATTCTTGCACAAAGTTGGAAATTGAAGTTCTGAAATTGTAAATGTGCTTTGAATTAATGAAGTTTTGAATGGGGTTTGATCTTTCATCTTTCTTGTAATTTTCTTGGCACTCTTGTACTTAAAAAAATCTGTAATTTGTTTTTCTGATGATGCTGAGTTTCTGATGATGCTGAGTTTGTAGATCCTGATGATGTGGTGCTGAATGTGGTCTGAATCTTTTGAAGAGGTGTTGCAACAGGTTTTTGTTGGTTGTTCTTATATAATTGGGACAAATCTCTGTGATTGAAGGAAGTTACTGTGGAATTGCAACTGGATTGGCTGTACTTCACCTTTTCATAAATAGATTTCTTGTGTGTTAATGGGTTAAGTGGTCCTGGATGCATTAAAGGGACAAAGTTTAGAGAAAGCTGATGAGTTTACATGAGTTTACAAAGTTTAGGTATGCTAAACTGAATTATAGTTACTCCTATGAATGAGTTTACATGAGTTTAAAAGCATAGCATTTTGTTCTGAATGAGTTTACATGAGTTTAAAAGCATTGTGAACTTCATTAGATGGAAACTAAATAAGTTATTGTTTCTGAGTGGGATTTTGGGATTTAGTTATAGTATGGGTCGGATTCTGTAGTGCTTCACGTTGTAGGATCATTCTCTTTTTTCTTAATTTCAGTGCAGGGAAAAATATGAAGAAGCTGACCTAGCTTGTAATGGTTGTTTGTTTTGGTTCAAACTTGACTCATCCATGATTGGATTTTGGCATATATTTTCAAAGACACAGCAATTGCGCTAAAAGATGTACATTATTTTCTTTAACTGCGTGATGCAATGGAGTCATCCTTTCCCTCCTTTTTACACGAACCAGCTCAGGCTCTAAGGTTAGGAGGGCTAGTGCTGTTTCATTCCCATCTACAATTACAATAAGATGAAGAGGGCTAAATCCTTGAGGGTTCAGTTTCTTAGCAAATGAAAGCATTAAGCTCATTAGCTTAATGGCTATATCTTTTTCAAAGTACACCTGTGGGAATTAATGAACAGAAGTTGTGGGGGGCTTAGGCATGACTTCATTTCTTACAGTACTAATAGTTCAGACAAGAATATTGAACTTTGAGTGTCTAAAAATAAAAGGGACATCAGAAAATATATCCATCACATGATGTTGCTAATGGGTAGAGGCTAGTGAAAGAGGTTTATGAGACATTAATGGTTTCTTCTTGGACAAAGAAAGGAACTGGTGACCTACTGGAGTTTCTAAAGCACTTACATCAAGCGGAGTCTCACCACTTTTGTCTCAGGAATTTTTTCAAACACTTTATAAGCAATCATTAATTTGAGGAAATCCTAAACATTAGAGCATATGTAATCAAACAAAAAATGAAGCAATACAATAAGCAGCCACAGCACAACACAATGAGCAGAAAGATAACATATTTTACACCACTAAATATTTTACACCTTTAAGATAACACACATAATCAATCAACACATTTATCCCGCACCAAGTCATATACAAAAACCACACCATGAACACAAAGATGGAACAATTGCTCCACACCCGTCTTGGCCATTCAGAATATAGATCAATTAGTCCAGAATTGTACACAAAGATGGATCATTTTCGTCTTGCCCGTTTAGAACAAATTAGTCCACACCGTGTAATACCAAATGAAAATAAAAGAAATAGGAAAGCAACCATGAGCTGCACTAAAACTGAATCAATAATAAAATGCACTAAACCAGCCCCCTTCAACTCGAGCACAACAATCTAATTCAACAACCAGTACCAAACTATGCAAGAAAATAACATTTCTACTTGTTGCAATTGTGCAGGACTAAGGAAATGAGATGAACTTTAAGATTTAACACCAAATTCTTGGCTACAAAAGTAATATACATGGAAGCTTCAAAAGCAACATAGAATATACAACATGAAATCCAGCAAGATACAACATAGAAGCTGTCCGATTCATCCTACATTATTGGATTGCATCATACTACATTTTTACTAACTGAAATAGAATGTAAGCAAACTAGCAGCCAAGAGAACCAAATTCACAGTCACTAGGGTTGATACAATGCTACTTTTATTCCAAGCCTGGGGTTTTTGATATGAATTCAACAAACATTGAAGAGACTTCGAGCCTGGAGCATGATGACAATAGCGTGAGAGGGAAAAGGCAAGAAGAGGAAGGTTCGAAGAGCAAGGTTTCAAGAACAAGCTTTGATCCACTTCAAGGTCTTGGTGGACCAATGACAAGGGCTAGAACTAAAAAGATGAAGGAAGCCTTGAATGGACTCATCCAAACAGCTCAAAAGGATGGGGAGAAGACCAGGATTGACAAGACCATATTTATTAATGTACTAAGTGTAATTGGGTCTTGTTAATTAGACTTTGGAGCCAAATTCCAATTTGTGGCCATAATGGGTTTGGCTTGACTACTGTTTTCCTTAGGACCCTTAAGGTCATTGGGCTTAGTTTTAATTATATAAGTAATTAGAGGGTGATATAGACCTGTAAGGTCAGCCCAAGAGTCATATAATTCTTAGGGTCCATTTGGCCCCAAAGAAACCCTAGCTTGTGAAGGATGATTTGTACTCCTTTAAATGGAACCGTCGGCCACTCTTGAAAGGATGAATTTGGATGAATAAAAAAATTGATTCTTGACATTACGTGCTTGAGAGAATTTGCTCTCTAGTTCTGTAATTACTTGCAAATTACACAAGGGTCGACTTTTACACAAGCTTTGATCCACTTCAAGGTCTTGGTGGACCAATGACAAGGGCTAGAACTAAAAAGATGAAGGAAGCCTTGAATGGACTCATCCAAACAGCTCAAAAGGATGGGGAGAAGACCAGGATTGACAAGACCATATTTATTAATGTACTAAGTGTAATTGGGTCTTGTTAATTAGACTTTGGAGCCAAATTCCAATTTGTGGCCATAATGGGTTTGGCTTGACTACTGTTTTCCTTAGGACCCTTAAGGTCATTGGGCTTAGTTTTAATTATATAAGTAATTAGAGGGTGATATAGACCTGTAAGGTCAGCCCAAGAGTCATATAATTCTTAGGGTCCATTTGGCCCCAAAGAAACCCTAGCTTGTGAAGGATGATTTGTACTCCTTTAAATGGAACCGTCGGCCACTCTTGAAAGGATGAATTTGGATGAATAAAAAAATTGATTCTTGACATTACGTGCTTGAGAGAATTTGCTCTCTAGTTCTGTAATTACTTGCAAATTACACAAGGGTCGACTTTGTGTGTTTGCCGGCTTTTAGTTTTTCCTAGATTTGTTCCCTAGGAAATCCGAATCTTCTTCCATCAATCAATTCCAAGGTTCTTCGATACAGGTTATCTAGGGGTTGAGGAGCCATTCCACCTTCAAGGAACATACCATCTCCAAGGAAAGATTCCAGTTGGGTTTATCCAAGGGGTAGAACGCGTGTAGTGAGTTTTTGGAACAGGTTATCCAAGGGTTCACGCCAGTTTTATATCTCACCCATCTAAACATGCTAAACTATTACTTGCAGAAGCATATGCTCCTGTACTTCTTGTTGCTATATTGATCGGTTTGGAATTGACCTCGTCTTCCATAGCTATTAGGATAACCCATTTCAGCCATCCATGAAAGCCACAAGCATAGTAAAACCTCCCAGAATTTTTGGCCGAATTTGAGACCAACATTGAAGACCTCCTTCCACATTGCCCACATACTACCATCTCAAATCTTAAGTTATCAAGACTTCTACTACTGCTTGATAGAGCCATGGATGATTAGTTTGCTTTGGTTTTCGGATACAACTCTTGCTTCTTGATGCTTTGTCTATCTCTGTTGCTTGGCCGAATTGGAAGTGACGGTGGTGAAACAACGAACTGGGTATTGTTCCTTCAAACCAAATTGCTGGAGGGTAATTTTGTCCTAATGAGAAACAATTTTTCAGAGCAAGAAACGGATACAAACGGATTCTATTAGTTTGGACTTGTTACAGAATTTTAAAATCTAGGAAGGTTTTGGTAGTTTTGTGAAACCACAAGGGGTATTGGAAATAAACCTAAATCTTAGGGGCATTTTGGTAATTACTCCTTAATTATACGGTGGTTTACGGAAGCGGACTCCAATTGGCATACGTATACTCTAAATTCAAACAGAATTGACTGAGTCAGACTCCCACTGCAATTTATCAATTCTTTCTGTCCAAGCAAAAAATAAGGACAGAAAAACACGTTCCCCACTCTAAAAAAGCGTACGCTCACGCCCACCACTTGCAATTGGGAATCTAATTAATTAAAAATTAGAAATCGTATTCCTCCCAGCATTCTTTAGTTGCCTAACATTTATTTAATCCTACCTAATATTAATTTATTTTTTTAACTTAAAACATTTCTTACTCTTTCCTCTTTGTTGCCACTTGCCTCCCAACCAAAAAATATTTTCGTAAGTTAAGTGCATAAATTTTTTTTAGTAGCTTGTCAAAAAATGGCTACAAAAAATTTTTGTTAGTAGATTATTTTCCTAATTATTATGAATTATACTATATTACATAATGTAGTGAATATATAAAATGTTCAACCCCAATTAAATTTGTTATGCAAAATATGTTAAAAGTACAATATAAGCTGAAAAAGAAAATGAAAAAGAATAATGATATATTAGTATTTTATTTTCTGTTGACACATTTATGTCATTCGTGAACATTCTAATTAATTTTATACAAAAAGAATACAAATATTTAGGTTATGTTTTACATTCAAAAAAAAAATTTTTTCACAAAACAAATAAAAAATTTAAATACATTTTTACTTCAAAATTTGAAATTTGAAATTTCCATCTCAAATTCTCCTCACATAATTAAAATTTTTTTCCCTCTAATATTGCTTTTGTTCTCTTTCCAAAAAAAAAAATTGTAAAAAAATTTGTAAAAATTTTTTTTTTTCAAAAAAATTATTAATAATTATAATAATTCATCAACATAAACCAACTAATATATTTATAATAAAAATCCAATATTTTTTTTTCACTGTTATTATTTCTAATAATTTTTTATAAAAAAATTATTAATAATTATAATCATTCATCATCATAAACCAACTAATATAATTATAATAAAAAATTTATTTTTATTTCTTATTATTACCATTTCTATTATTTTTCTATGTTTTAAACCAACCAACCGCCTCCTAGTCTTTAAAACTAGACAACTGGATATCATCAATGACGTTCTCGAGTCAACACAATATATAAAATAACCAACTTCCTTTTGTACATCATGCATTAAAACTTGTACCTGTCAACAACCGCAAAAAACTCTCTAAGACCTTGTTGATTAGAACACGTGGTAGGATATATGAATGATCAAACCGCCCACGTTTCCCCTCTCCCCTAAATCAGCAAATCCAAGCCCCAAGAACGTGAGAACACCCCCTCACGCCAAACAGCCTTTGACCCTCTGTTTGAAAAAATTGAAAGTGAGAAAAGAAAAAAAAATATATATATATATATATCTGCCCACCATATGGGCCAAATCAAAGCGCTGTCAATTGTCAAACCACCCTAAAATGATAAAATACAAACAAACTGCCCAAACCATGAACCGTCCAGCAGAAAACTTAGGTACAGGCAGATGAATTAAAAATCCCGTTTCAAAACAAGAAATAAAGGAAAAACTTGAGGCGGTGTAACCATTGGCTATTGCTGCCGCCACCCACCGTTCCCATTCCCACGTTTTCCTTTTTCTTGAGTACTTATCTCGAATTTCCTCTTCCCAATGTCCTCCTCTTCTCCAGCCAAAGAAACTCACAAAACCTAGTCCGAGTTTGGATTAAGACTCATAATTGTGTATGAGGTGTTTCCTCTTCTGAAATCTCTTCCTGAAGCATCTAGTTCCGTTTTGTATTTGATTTTTGGGCACAAAAGTAGTCTTCCACAAATTCAAATCTAGATTAAATTATTTTTCCGTTTTCCCCTGCTACATGCTACGCTTGAAGCTTAACTCAATCCCAAAGACAATTTGATCTACTCATCATTTTGAACTCTTTTGGCCGCCAGATGTATCGAATTGCAACTTCTTGATCCCTTCTTCTTGTTAGTCGTAAAAGAATTTTCCGGAATCCTGTCGGTCCCAGGATTACCAAAATTGTAGACCGAGTTAACATAATTGCTTAGCTCCCAAGTCTTTGAATTTCTTTCACATAAGTAAGTCGGTTATGGAGAGCAGTTATATCCATGTGGGTCGGTTTATGTCTGCACCAATAGAAATTAAAGCTGAATTTCAACGTGAGGTAATGGCTTTAGCTCAAAACAACATGAGAGGCAACCATGAGTTAGGTTCAGACCCAAATGATGTTGATGAAGACTTAGTTTCTGATGGAGAAAGTGGGGCTTCTAACATCAGCATGGAAGAGGGATTGGGCTTGTTTGGCCATTGTTTAATCAGAGTTGATGAGGAAGATAAACAGCATCAATTTATCAAGCGAAAGTTTCTTTCAGGTTTGGTTAATCATGGACTGCATACTCGAGTTGAGGCTGTACATAAGAATGTTTTTTCTGGCTTAACATCTCAAGCAAGGCTTCATTCTTTTTTAATGTTTTCGAAAGTTATGGAGAAGAAGAATGAAGGTTGTGCGAATGTGAATTATGCTTGGTTTGGTGGTTCTAAGGATGAGATTGAAAACATCTTTAAACATGGTTTTTGTTCGAGGAATGGAGTTTATGGTCATGGAATATATCTCTCCCCTTTGGATTCCCCTCTTGCAAGGTAACCTTTTTCTTTTTTTTTTTCTCTTCCTTCCCCACTTTGCATTTGCTAAGAAGGTTGTGACCGATTTGATTGCTTGCCAGCCAATTGATTATTGAGATTAAACTAATGATTTTTTTAAAAATCTATGCAGTCTTCAGTCTTCTGTTGCTGATAAGGATGGGCTGAGCCATTTAGTTCTTTGCCGCGTTATATTGGGGAGAATGGAAGTAGTTCAGCCTGGTTCTGTACAATCTTGTCCAAGTTCTGAGGAGTTTGATTCAGGTGTCGATAGTTTATTTTCTCCTAATAAATATATTGTTTGGAGTCCTCACGTGAACACGCATATCCTACCACAATATGTGATTAGCTTCGGATCTCCATCCAATCCAAATGGTGAGCAATTTGGCCTAAATTTGGAGAATTTGGTGATGTTAAAATGATTAAAGTCCTGATCTATTGTTCTTTCCTTACAGAAGTTCACAAGATTTCAGCTCCCGTCAGGAAGCCTAACTCACCTTGGATGCCTTTTCCCACCTTAATTTCTGAACTTGCAAAAGTCTTACCTCCTAATACAATCAGATCGATCCAAAGGCATCATGTAGACCACCGAGTACGTATTTGCCTCTACTTTTCCTATGAAGGTCATGGTTATAAGTTCTTGAAAAATCCGGGTATCTTATTTATGATTTCTCTTCAATTGAAATGTACAGGAAAAGAAGATCACAAGACAAGAATTGATACAGAGAGTTAGACGGATGGTGGGAGATGAGTTGTTGGTTAGAGTCATAAAATCTTACAGAGACAAGGTGCCTCTACATGTGATTGGCTTGCATGATTGATTTTCCTTTTTGATTACTTAATTTTTGTTATTTTTTTTTTCTCTTCATGATGGCTGAATGTTATCGATTATATCTTTCAGCAATTATTTATTCAATTGGACAAATTATGTGAAAGTCATCTAGAAGGACAGATGCAAATTAAGGATTGGTGGTTTTATGTATGGAACTATTATGTTTGCAAACTTAGTGAAGTTTTGCTTAATTTGTCAAAGAGGGATATAGCTTAGGTGCCTAAATTAGCTTTTAGATGTATTGAACGTGTTGAGAAGCACTGAAACGTAGTGCACTTCTATCAAAATATATATTAAGTGTTTATAGAGGTTCATATTACGGAATTGTTGAATCTCTCTTCATTCTCGGCGCACATGCAATATATTCAATACAAGGATGATGATTTAGATTTTTTGCGAGATATTCCTTTGGTCTGTTTTCCTTAGTATTAGCATGAACTTGGATAGGATATATCCTAATGGTTTTGAGGCAGAGGTGCTGGACAACCTGATGCTTTGCCTTGCCTGGCTGACAAATTTTAGGGCAGGTAATGTCAAGTTCACTGGTTTTAGTGCTTCTTAATACCATGGATCCTAATGGGCCACTTTCCTCCCAAATGGGGGTTTATGGGATTTTCATACATTAGACTTCTAACATCTCATACTCGTGGTTGAATGCCATCACACAATATATTCAGTTTAGTTGCTTTCCTGTTGTGCTCCTGTGTTTATGAGATTTTGGATGCTGTTGGTCTGTTTCCTTGTAGACAAGATTTTGCTTAATGTTGATCTATCCCTAACTGAACACATCTTGTTTCGCCACAGCTGGACACTTCAAGGAGATCAACATCAAACAGCAATCTGAACAAGTGCAACAAGCTGCGTGGGGTGATGCGTGTTTGCTCAAAGAAGACTACGAGTTAACTTGGTTCGAAGATCTGGTTCAATTGAAGGCAAGAAAAGATGCACAATTGACGTACAAATTTTATGTAGAGGACACAACAGACTTTGATTAATGTTTTGACGGAGAGAGTAACCAAGTAGATTAGTTTCTGAACCAAATAGCATTCCTTTGCTTCTTCTTCTTTCATTCTGTTAGATTAGATGATTACAAAATTGTAATAGCTCGAATCGGGTTCTTGTGAAACCATGCTGATATGCAATGAAAGTTCATTATCTTTTTCATTCGTGTGAATATTACAAATTCTTGTTCATTATGTATTGGCCTCTATGATTAGGGTTACAAGCCGCTAAATCTCAATCTAATTCAGATTGGGAATTAACTTTTGCTTACTGAGTTCATCATATAAATTAATGTATTTGCTATTCTAGAATCTCCTCAAGTCATAAGTAGCTTCCTTCATTGGATTTAGGTCGGCTGCTAAAGGATTCTTCACAATTCCTATCCTAATTTGAATTGAAATTCCTAGTTCAAATTAGTATGCATGGTTAATGTTTTGTTCTTCTTATATCTGGAGTCATAAAATTCCATTCTTTCTAAGGAATTTTGCTCTGCATATTTAACAGAGTTATTAAGGTCAGCTTATAGAAGCTCCAAATATTTATTTTAGCTCCAAGACAACATGAGAGGCAGCTATAGTTTGAGTTCCCGGCCCAGTTATTTGGTGATGGTTTGATCAGAGTTCATGAAAAAGATAATCATCATCAGTTTATCAAGCAAAAGTTTCTTTCTAGTTTATCTGATCATGGACTGCATATCAAAGTCGTGTCTGTTCATAAAAATATTTTTTCTAGCTTGACATCTCAAACAAGGCTTCATTGCTTTTTGATGTCCTCACAAGTTATGGAGAAGAAGAGTGAAGGTTGTGCTTCTAAGGCCTTAATTGGCCCAATAACTTTTGAACTTTGTTATCACTAACCCAAAATATTTAAGCTAAGTTATTGGGCCTATATATATATATATGTATATCACTTTTTTTTTTCTTAAAATCTTTGTGTCCCCATAAGACCCAATTTATTACCTTTTTTTGGCCCAGTCTTCTAGGAACGAGACTTTAGAGGTAACTCTCGTATATAACATTTTGTTCTACTTAACTCTCTTACATAACATTTTCTCCTGTTCGCAGGTTTTAAAACCTTGGCATCATCTTGAGCCCCAACCCATTATTTTGTCATGCCCGTAGGTTTTAAATTGTCAGGAAATATCAAGGAAACGACACCATTCGTGTATTAAGTAGATCGATGTCGTTTGTGTATCATCCAATTAGGGCTCAATTATGAATTGGGATTAGCCAAAACGAAGCCGTTTTGATTGGTAGCATTAATGATGAATTAATTCTGCAAATTGTATGGCGGTAAGGGTTCAATTTAGAGTTAGTTATAACTAACTAACAATTGGATAGTTAACCGACTAGCTTAGTGCCTAAAATAGCAGCCGAGATGTAATCAAATCAGGCTGGAATTGGAATTGCTCCCTTGCTTCTAGAACTCTCTTTCTCCCTAATCTTCTGGAATTCTGCACTTTTTCTCCTTCTTTGCTAATAATTCAGATCCTTTTTCTTTCTTTCTCCCTAATCTTCTGGAATTCTGCACTTTTTTTCCTTCTTTGCTAATAATTCAGCTCAGGATCACACCAACATTGGGTAGATTTTGACATAAAGCCTTTGCATTTTCGTAAGATCTAATTTATTACTTTTCTTTGGCTTATTAGGCCTAATCCATTACTTTTCTTTGGCCTATTAAGTAGGTTTTATATATATTCATTCTAATTTGGGACTAAGATATCACATTCTTTTCCCCTTACAACTTTTGCATCCTCACAAGACCTAACATAGTACTTTTTTGTGCCCTAGTCTTTCTCGGAAGATGACTTTAGAGATAGTTACCTTGCATAGCACTTTGTCCCACCCCGCATGTAGCATTTAGCTCCTAGATCAGGTCGGATTTGATACCAATTGTAATGTACTAGTCCAACAGACTCACCTAATAATTTTTAAACTTTGTTTTCACTAATCTAAAATGGTTAAACTAAGTTATTAATAGTTTATTACGTAAGTTCTTATATATATATATATTCATTTCATTCATTAACTTTTCAATATTGGATTGGGTTATCATAGTGTGTGAAGCATGCTTGGTTTGTTGATTCTATGGATGAGATAAAACACATTTTCAAACATGGTTTTGGTCATGCTTCAGAGAATGGAGTTTATGGCCATGGAATCAAAATTTTCCCTTTGGATTCTCCTTTGTTGGGATTTAATATATATTCTAATATAATTAATGATAAGTGAAGATTTGATATAAGTTAATTGGTTAAAAACTTATTAATAAATATAACTCGCAATCGCCTATAGGGTCTCTTGAGGCGACAATAATGGGTATTCCACATTCTGATACCCTAGTTGTAATGCCTTAAGCAATTTTCTTTCTACAGAAAACAACCTAGCCTCAACAATGTTAAGGCATTCTATATTAACTTTTTGATTCGTTGGTTGTTTTGAGTGAGTCAAATGGTTCATCTTGTAGCTCTCAATGAGAAGAGTTAAATGGTTCAATCGATTTCTCGATCGGAGGTTGGAGTTTGCCGGGATCTACAAAAAGGCGTTCGAACATTGCAAACTTTAAACTCAAATTCCAGCAACCTCAAGCGGTGTAATCCGGTGATACAAGTTGGGTTTTGTTCCTTGCAAATAGAAAAACTTTTGACACCAGTTTGGCCTAATTTGGTGACCGAACAGTAAAGTTCTGGTGAAAAGAAGTTTGGGGTGAAATTTCGGCTAAGGGCGTGTTTGGCTAATTAGAAAGTTTCTTTGGGCAAAAAATAAATCATTGGGCTGCTTTTTGAGTTTGGGCCAAAGACAATTAATTAAGCCTAACCAAAATCAACTCAAACCTAAGGAACTAGCCTGGTTCAAGCTAATCAAACCATATCGAACTCGGATCGGACCTGTTTGACCCGCAACTGTTGACGACGTTGACCGATCGTTGACTTTTTTTCGACGAGCCATTTTTAAGTATTTTGGCCTTTTCGGACTCGTTTTTGACATATGCAGCTGATGATTTTGAGCATAGAGTCACTTGCAGAGCAGTTGACTAGGGTTGAAGGCCCTGTTTGACTATGAGAGATTGTTGGATACCAGGCGCAATTGTTTCAACTCTTTTATACTCTTTTATTTTTATATTTGAGATGGCTAAGAGTGAAACACTGGAAACACTGGAGATTTTTAAGCTTGAATCATTTACTGGTATGAAATATACTAGATGGTGTCGAGCGGTGCAGCTTAAATTAAAACATGGTTTTATATTTTATATTGTACTTAGCACTTTTGAGGAGACGACTGGAGAGGTCGACAGGGCATTGTGGGATAAAGATGAGGATTACTATATGGATTATCTATTGAATTGCCTATCAGATCGTCTGGCGGACTCTTATGCAAATGTGAAGACAGCTAAAGAGATTTGGGACTCACTAGATGCTCGGTTCCACAAAAGTGAGAAGCTATCCGAAACTCATTTGGGGGGTAAGTTCTTCAATTTGAGGTTTAAGAGTGATATGGAGATGACTTCTCAGGTCGCAGACTTGGAGAATATGGTGGAGAAAATTAATAAAGAGGGTTTCGGAATATCCGATACACTTTTAGCAGTTGCCATCATAAATAAGCTACCTCCTATTTGGAACTCTTTCAAGACAGAAGTGTTTAGAAGGAAGAACAAAGTTGAGCTAAAGGAGCTAAAGTGGCTCATTGTTATTGAGGATGAGACCCTTGCTGTGAATAAAAAGGAGCTAGTTAGGGAGACTTAAAGTCAGGCTCGTGTTACCTCGGTGATTGATGATAGTTAACTCTACTTATCAGCCCAAAAAGTTCACAAAGAAATCCAAGTTTGAGAAGAGTGAGCCTACTAAGTTGGAGGCCAAAAAGCCCATATCAAAGAAAATGAAGAAGGGCAAGTGCCACAACTGTCAGAAGTGGGGCCACTGGGATGCTGATTGCAAGCTTCCTAAGAAGTAGAAAAACGGCACACCACAGAATGAAACCAATATGGTTTTAGTACAAATTGAGCCTCAAGCCTTTGTTGGTATGATCGGGGCTAGGAAGGCCAGTATTTCTACTGAGTGGTGGATAGATAATGAAGCATCATGTCATGTCACTAACGACAAGTCCTTACTTACTAATGTTAATAATGTAAATGAGACCCTGTTTGTTGCTAGTGGAGTTATAGTTACAGTGACTCACTTTGGCACTACAGATCTCAACCTTTCTTCAGGTAAGACACAAACTTTAAATCTGTTAAAGTAGTTCCCGAAATTCCTAAAAATTTAATTTCCATGAGTCTTTTAAACAATACTGGCATGTGCTTTTCATTTGCATATGGTAGAGTGACTTTGATTGTTAACTCTCATTATTTTGGATGTGCATTTATGATAGATGGCATGGATTGGTTGATTTTGGCAAATGAAACTGTATGTCATGTAAGTTCAAAAATGATTGATTCTAAATTCTTACACAATCGATTACGGCATGTTAACTACAAGAAAATGGTTCAGGTTGCCAAAACTCATCAAATTTCATTAAATACATCTACTCAATTTGACAAATGTGAAGTGTGTGCTCAGACTAAGATCACTAGGAGACCTTTCCCACAGGTAACTAGAAGCAAACAACTTCTAAAGTTGATACATTCTGATTTTTGTGATTTTAAGAATTTCACAACTAGAAGTGGTCGGAAGTATCTGGTAACATTCATAGACAATTTTTCTAGATATTGTCATATTTATTTGTTGAAATCGAAAGATGAGTTTTTTGAAAAGTTTAAGCTTTTCAAGTCTTGAGTCGAAAACCAATTGAACTTGAGAATTAAAAGATTTAGAAGTGACAGAGGAGGAGAATATTCATTGACAGAGTTCAAGGAATTATGTACCACTGAGGGCATAATACTTGAAACTACTGCTCCTTACTCCCTCAGTCAAATGGTACAGTTGAGAGGAAGAACAGGACTTTGACTGAAATGTTAAATTCCAAGTTACTTATGTTGGCATACATTCTTGTTATTAAGGAGAAGCAGTTTTAACTGCTAATCAAATTTTGAATAAACTGCCACATTCTAAATTGAACACTACTCCTTATGAGTTATGGCACGAACATTCGTGTAAGATCAATACTCTAAAGACTTGGGAATGTATTGCTTATGTGAGAATACATGACTCTAAGAGACCTAAAGTGGGACCTAGAACAATCACATGTGTATATCTAGGTAGTGCAGAAGATAGTGCTGCAGATAGATTTTTGGATCTCTCTACTAATGCAGTGATAGAATCCAGAGATGCAGAATTCTTTGAGAACAAGTTTCTCAAAGATCAAGGGTTGAGTGTTTCTGGATCTACATATATGATTACAGAATCTCCTGTAGAATCTGAAGCAGGCCCTTCTGACACTAGACACTCATAGCTAGTTGTTGAACCAACTCCTATCAGAGTATCCACTAGAGAGAGAGTTCCCAAAACATATGGTAGTGACTTTGTCACATACTATTTAGAGAATGATCCATCTTCCTATAAGGAGGCGATGAGATCTAAGGATTCTCTATTGTGGAAAGAAGCTATTGATGATGAAATGAGCTCTCTTTTGTATAACAACACTTAGCAGCTAGTCAATTTGCCAAAAAGGGCTAAGACTGTGGGTTGCAAGTGGGCGTTGAAGAAGAAACTGAATAATGATGGATCAATAGCTCGGTTTAAAGCACGTCTCGTAGTTAAGGGCTTTACACAACAAGGTGGAGTGGACTATTTTGATGTTTACTCACCTGTGTGTCATCTATCCACTATTAGGATTCTTCTTGTCATAGCGTCTATTGAGCATCTTGTAGTGCATCAAATGGATGTCAAAACAACTTTTCTAAATAGAGAGTTGACTGAGGAGATCTACATGAACCAACTTGAAGGGTTTGTCATGAAAGGTTTAGAGAACAAGGTTTGTAAGTTAAACAAACTTTATATGGTTTAAAACAAGCACCTAAATTGTGGCATATAAAATTTGACAAGGTTGTAAAGAGCTATGGTTTTCAGACCAGTTACTTAGATAAATACCTTTACTTCCGTTCTGTGTCAAATAAGGTTGCGATTATTTGCTTGTATGTAGATAACATGTTGATCCTTAGCTTTGATCTTTCTGTAGTGAAGGACGTGAAAGCCAACTTAGAAAAGGAATTTGACATGAAAGATCTTGGTGTAGCAACACCATTCTTGGTATGAAAGTAAGTTTTGATAGGCAAGTGATCTCCCTTAGCCAGGCTCATTACATTGAGTGACTACTTTCTACCTAGGGATACAGTAAGTGCAAACCGATAGAGACACCATATGATTATAGCAAGAGACTGAGCCCTAATGATGGAGCCAATATAGATAAGTTAGATTACTCTAAACTGATTGGTAGTCTTATGTATGCTATGTGTTGCACTAGACTTGACATAGCCTTTGCAATTGGCATGCTAGTCGTTTCACTAGTAATCCTAGCAAAGAGCATTGGAATGCCCTTATGACGCTGATGAGATATCTTAAAGGTACTCAAAATTATGCTCTATGCTATTCTGGTTTTCCTTCTACTATGGAAGGATTCTCTGACACTTCTTGGTGTTCAGATATTGGAAACAGTAAGTCTACCAGTGGCTATGTTTTTACACGGGCTAGAGCTGTTGTTGAATGGAGATCCAAGAGACAGACTTGTATAGCATTGTCATCTATGGAATCCGAATTTTATGTTCTAACATTTGCTATAGAAGAAGTAGAGTGGATAAAGAATCTGACTATGGATATTCCTTTAACTCGGCTAAAGATAAATTTTTTAAGTCTATTCTGTGATAATTAGGCAGTGGTCCACATCGTTAAAAATTCACTTTTTAATAGTAAGAGAAGACATGTTAGACTGAGACACGCTATGTTGCATTATCTTATAGAATGTGGGGTTATTACTTTGGTTGATGTGAGATCAAAGGATAATGTGGCCGATGCTCTAACAAAGGATTTAGCCAAAGATCAGATATTTCAAACAGTGGGGGAAATGGGGTTAAAGACTATGTAGACTTGTCTTAACCTACATTCTTGGTTGTTTGACATACTGAATCTCCCTTTGTCGGCCTAGAAAGGCACTAGCTTATATGTTTCTATGATGTTCTGATCATTGCTATGTCATTTCACATTTGATGACATAAACTTCTCGAGACAGCTACATCATTCCACATTTGATGATTGCAACTTACTTTGGAAGGAATTTTGATACGAACATTCCACATTGAAGCATGGGAATGGTCCTCTATTGAGCGGTATTCGAGTTTTGTTCTTAATTGAAACTTAAGCTGGATATGGTCCTCTATAGAATAGATGTTTAGATTTTATCCTTAACTGAGATTTAATTATGATGCCTGATACTGATTTCTAGCCTATAGTTCGGTGCTAAGTTATTTTTAGAACTAGACACTGATTTGTAAATTAAACAAATGGTTGGATTCATTTACATGAAATTCATATTTGTTGATTTACAAGAGTTGGCAGAGCAAGAGGAGCAAATATGGATTGGAATTTAGACCAAGATGACTTACTTGATGAGTGAGGTCACCTAGAGATTGTGGGGGACTAGTTTTTCTTTGGATATGGAGAAGACAGTTCTTTATTGCGCATTTTGATGGAATCCATTTGTTTGAACTTACATTTTGTTATCTTTATTTGTGCACATCTGTTATGCTTGTTTGTTGTACGTGTATGGCCTTGGACTATTTTTGATTGGCTCACTTGTAACTGACTAGTATGCACTTGTTAGTTTTGGATTGTTTTGAGAATCTATTTCAAATGTTATGTTGGAATGCTGATTTCAAAACAGATTCAAGACATTTATGATCTACTTATTTAGATTGCAAGTGATGACTGAGCTTAGTAATATATTGCTAAAGTTCTTTGATCCAGGTCAACTGTCTTGGATTGAATGTGGATGATCTTTGTCTGTTTAGACATTACATTATTGATTAGAATGTGGATGATCCATGTTTGTTTGGACATTACACTGTCTATAGTATTGTTGAATTATATGTAGAACATAGGAGGTGTTTGTTGGGATTAATTGTATTAAATCCTTAATATATGTTATAATATAATTAACAATAAGTGAAGATTTGTTATAAGTTAATTGGGTAAAAACTTATTGACAAATATAACCCTGGGTAACTGCGTATAGGGTTTGCTGGGGGCAGCAATGATAGGTATTCCACATTCTGATACTCTAGTTATAATGTCTTAAGTACCACTCTTTATTTTCTCTCTACAGAAAACAGCCTAATCCCAACATCCTCTTGCAAGGTAATACAAAAGATTGGTTTTGTGCATCTTATATTTTGCTAAAATGTTTGTGGCTCTGCCTATGCAAACTACGCTTATGCATGTTTGCATAGCCTGTCCCAAGCCAGGATAAAGTGAGGAGGGTTGCGTCAGACGTTGCGAGCCGGCTATAAAAAAACTAGTTATCTTTTATGAGATGAACCTAAAGGATATTTCGTTGGTGCATACCTTTCTTAGCGACGCATTGCATCGGCGTCCGGATGTAGCAAAAAATGAGCAAGGGTCCTTGCACCAAGTTAGGCGGGTGCGAGGGGTAAGGAAGCTAGCCTGGGGCCATCATTCCCGGAGTGATGTGCCACATCGGTGCCCGGGTGTGGTGAAAAATGAGCAAGGGCGAGTGTGGGGGGAAAACAAGACCCAAGGGGTAAGGATTCGACTGGAGAGTTGGAACATCGGAACTTTAACGGGTAAGTTGAGAGAGTTAGCAGATACTTTAGTGCGAAGGAAAATCAATATTGCTTGCCTGCAAGAGACTAAATGGGTTGGAGAAAAGGCTAAGGAAGTTGAAGGTACCGGATTCAAGTTGTGGTACACAGGCACAAAAAAGAGTGTCAATGGAGTTGGGATAATGATAGATAAATGTTACAAAGATAAAGTGGTAGATGTTAAAAGATTGAGAGATAGAATTATTTTGGTTAAGCTAGTAGTGGAAGAGCTGATTTTGAATATCCTTAGTGTGTATGCCCCTCAAATTGGATTGCGAGTTACAAATGAGGATAAATTTTGGGAAGACTTGGAGGAGATTCTAAGAGGGATACCGCGTGAGGAGAAAGTATTTGTAGGAGGGGACTTAAATGGACATGTTGGGCAACATAGTGAAGGTTTTGATAGATTTCATGGAGGTTTTGGTTACGGGACTAGAAATGAGACGGGTGAGAATATTTTGAATGTAGCTCTAGCCTATGACTTAATGGTGACAAATACCTACTTTAGGAAAAGAGAGTCACATCAAATCACTTTTCGTAGTGGCCTAAATTGTAGCCAAATTGACTTTTTTCTTGCTAGAAGGGAGGATAGGACCTCATATGTAGATTGTAGTGTATACCCCGAAGAATACGTAACTACGCAACATAAGTTAGTGGTCTTAGAGGTTCGGTATAAAAAAGTATGCAAACTGCAGAAAGTTGTTCAGAACCCAAGAATAAGATGGTGGAAACTAAAAGAGGAAAAACAAATAGCTTTGAAGGAAAGATTACTGCAAGAAGGACCGTGGCTACTGGAGGGTGATGTAAATGTGATGTGGAATGAGATGGCTGATTGCATTCAGAGAGTGGCAAAGACCACCTTAGGGGAAAGTAGAGGGAACGGACAACAAACGAAGGAAACTTGGTGGTGGAATGAAGAGGTACAGGAGGCAATTAAACATAAGAAAGAGTGTTCAGGCATTTATATAAATGTCATAGTGATGAGAATCTGCAAAAGTTTAGACTAGCGAGAACAAATGCTAAGAAAACTATGTGAGAAGCTAGAGGTAAGGTCTTTTCATAGATGTACAAACAATTGGGGACCAAGGAAGGAGAAAAAGGTATCTATAGACTTGCAAAGATAAGAGATAGGAAAAGTAAAGACTTGACGCAGGTTAGATGCATAAAAGATGAAAACCAGAAACTTTTAGTAAGAGAAGTAGACGTTGAGAAAAGGTGGATAAGCTATTTTAGCAAACTATTTAATGAGGGAAGCGATGGAAGTGGGATAGAGTTGGAGGATTTTTATGATGACTCAAATAGAAGGTTTGTGCGTAGAATTAGAGAGTATGAAGTTAAGGAGGCATTAAAGAGGATGAAGACGGGTAGAGCATTGGGGCCATATGGGATCCCTAGTGAAGTGTGGCGATGCTTAGGGGATGTAGCAATACGATGGTTGGCTAACCTTTTTAATAGGATTTTCCAAACAAATAAGATGCCTGAGGGATGGAGGGAGAGTATGCTTGTGCCCATTTATAAGAATAAGGGGGATATCCAGAATAGTGCCAATTATAGGGGCATTAAGTTTATGAGCCATACAATAAAACTGTGGGAGAGAGTTATTGAGCATCGTTTGAGAATAGAGACTAAGGTTTCCGTAAATCAATTTGGATTTATGCCAGGAAGATCTACCATGGAGGCTATTTTCTTGATACGACAACTGATGGAGAGATATCGAGAAAAGAAGAAAGATCTACATATGGTATTTGTTGATCTGGAGAAAGCGTATGATAGGGTCCCAAGAAAGGTTCTATGGTGGGTACTTGAGAAGAAGAAAGTCCCCTCAAAGTATGTAGAGATTATCAAGGATATTTATGATGGTGTTACTACGTGCGTGAAAGCTTGTAATGGAAGATCAAACTATTTTCCAATCACAGTAGGCTTACACCAAGGATCTGCTCTGAGTCTTTACCTTTTTGCCCTAGTTATGGATGAGTTGACAAAGGATATCCAAGATGAGGTGCCATGGTGTATGTTATTCGCAGATGATATTGTGCTTATTGATGAGACCAAGGTGGGGGTAGAAGCTAAATTAGAAATATGGAGAAACACGTTAGAGTCAAAAGGATTGACATTAAGTCGAAATAAGATTGAATATATGAAGTGCGAAGTCAACACCGCAAGACGTAAGGACGAAGATTCCGTGAGTATGCTCGGACAGGAGGTACCTAAGAAAGATGTTTTTAGATATTTGGGATCAATATTGCAAAAAGGGGGAGAGATCGATGGAGATGTAAACCATAGAATTAGAGCAGGTTGGATGAAATGGCGATTAGGTTAAAAGAGAAATTTTATAGAACAGCTATAAGACCGGCAATGCTATATGGAGCTGAATGTTGGCCAACAAAGAGACAATATGAGCATAAGTTGGGAGTAGCAGAAATGAGGATGTTACGGTGGATGAGTGGTAAGACAATAATTGATAAGATGAGAAACGAGGATAATAGTTGAAGAGTTGGAGTAGCACCGGTGGTAGAAAATATGAGAGAATATAGATTGAGATGGTTTGGACATATTCTTCGGTGACCTATAAATGCACCGGTAAGAACAGAAGTTTGTTATAAAGAGTATGATGGGAAGAAAGGGAGAGGTCAGCCGAAAGTTACGTGGAGAAAAGTAGTAAAACAAGATTTAATGGAGTTGGAAATAGATTGGCGGCTAGTTTGTAGTAGAACAGAGTGGAGGAAAACTATTAGTGTAGTGAAAGAGCAAAACTCTAGTGGTCCTGACTGCCCTTTATAGTTTTAACATTTTTATTTATTTCTTTATCTATTTATATATCTATTTATTTTATTATATATTTTTTATTTTATAGATTTATGTCTTTAGGTTCATTAACTGCCGACCCCAACTAGTTTGGGATATAGGTGATGATGATGATGATGATGATGTTTGTGGCTGATTGGACTGGTTTGTGAATTAATTATCAAAAATAGACTGACGATTCTTGATCATCGCAGTCTTCAATCTTCTGTTGTTGATAATGACGGGCTAAGGCATTTAATGCTTAGCTTGTTCAACCTGGTTCTGTACAAAGTTCAGAGCAGTTTGATTCAGGGGTTGATAGTTTATTGTCTCCTAATAAATACATTGTTTGGAATATTCTCTCGAACACACGTATCTTACCACAATTTGTTATTAGTTTCAAATTTCCATCAACTTGGATGGTGAGCAATTTGTCATTAAGATTAAGGTCCTAATACTGTGTTCTTTGCTTGGAAGTTCAGAATATTTCAGGTCCCATGGGGAGCCAAATTTACCTGAAGCGCCTTTTGGAAGTTTCTGGACTTGGAAAGGTTTTACCGCATGATACTATTGATCCAAAAACGTCATGTTGATCACCGTGTATGTATTTGGCCTGTTGCTATGCTGGTTATGTTCTATGTTCTTGATATTTGTGTATCTTATGTGTGCATTCTGAACTAAATTGTAATTGTCATTTGGCGTCTACAGCAGTAGAAAATCAAGGGACGAGATTTAATACAGCAAGTCAGGATGATTGTGGGAGACCATTTGTTGGTGAGAGTCATAAAATCTTGCCAAGACAACAAGGTCAACACTAGAATGGGATTTGCATAATTGAAAATTCTATCTATATAAATGTAATCTTTGGATTCCTTGGCTATTGTTGTTTTTATTTTCCTTCATGGTATCTGCATTATATGAATTGGACACATATTATGTAATGGGGCATCTGGAAGGGCATATGCAACTTCGGGAATAATGGTTTTACGCATGGGACTATTCTGATGAAAACTGGTTGAGGTTTGCTCAAATAGTGGAAAAAGAGATATATCATAAGTCCTGAATCTATTACTTCCACTCTTCCACTGAACGTGCTGAGGAGCACTCAAGAGAAAGTGCACTTTCTTCAAAAGTTGTATCATATGGTTCATTGTGGTTTGCACCCACGAGGTGTTCAATTACCCTTCCGTCTTGTTGAACTCATGTCCTCTTTTTTTTTTTTTTTTAATGATTAAGGGATGCATTTTTTTTTTTGTAAGATATTCAATAGAATGATAATTTAGACCCGTTGATATGGTTGTAATTTTATAACATCGTTTATGGTTAAAAAAAAAAAAAACTAAAGGATTTTTCCACATTAGAATTTTACAAATAATGATATTTATAAGTGGACTATGATTTTATTTAATCACTAATGTGACATTTACTTATTAGTTTTTATTATAATTTTTCTTTAATCATAATAAATGTATTTTATAAATCAAGATTGTAAAACATGTCATATTAGTCATTGAAACCGTTCTTATTATGAAGTCAATGTATGTGCTTTACTTTTGGTCAAGGCTATTGTCGTGATCCAATGGCTGAAAATACACTTATCATTCAATCAATAGTTAGTAATGAATAGTTAGGATTAAAATGTTAGTTAAATTGTAATTAGCAATGTTGGCAGCAAAGTAGTCAGTAGTGGAAGGAGAATATGCATATAAGCACTAGCTGAGAAAGAAGGAAGTAGATTGGTATTGTGTAATCCGGAATCATCTCGATTAGTAAACATCTCCCTCAATTCCTTCTTCTCATCTTTCTTCTTCTTTTCTCCCGTTCTTTCCCTCTTCTTTCTTTCTCCAATTCCAATCTTTCTTTATGAAATTTCTTTCTATTAAGTGTGACATTTGGTATTAAAGCATTGATTCTCGGCCACAAGAAGGAACAATGGCGGAGGGAACTAGATCAAAATTTTTGAAAGCATAAGTCAAGAAGTGCAAAGTGCAAATTCAAGATCTTACTGGGGAACTCTACAAGCAGATGGAAACCATGGGCAGTAAACTGGAAAAGAATTTGGAATTGAGACTAAATTTATCGAATCTAAAATTGATTCCAAGATGGAGTTTCATATTTCCAATTTGGAATCAAGAATTGATGCCAAAATGCTTTCCTCAAGGTCCTAAACAAGAACAAAGGAGTGGAAGAAAGTGTGGTGGATAAAACACACCCATTTTGCCTGCCCCTTCTTCCATGATAAAAAATGTGTAGGAAGATGAAGTTGGGGATCACTTTAGAAGCGAGGGACTTTATTTGATAGGACTTCCTAGGGCGGAATTGCCCATGTTCAATGGCCATAACCCCCAGGAATGACTACGGAAGTGTGACAGATTTTTTACCATTTGCCAAATTCCAGAAACTGCAAAATTGGAGGCGGTGGAACTGTATTTGGAGGGCAATGTTGATTTGTGGTTCTAGAGTCTCAAGCTACCAGAGTCTCAAGCTAGTCAAAAGGAATAACTTGGGGTGAATTTTCGGAAGCCTTAGTGCAAAGATTTGGAGAAAAAGGTAGACAAGATGAGGTGGAAGAATTTAACAAACTCTAGCAAAAAGATTCTGTAATAAGTTACCAGGAGGAATTTGAAGCCTAAGGGCATTGCTGCAAGCAAAAAATCCCTACCTCTTTGAACAATATTTTATCCCCAGCATAAGCAGCCTCAAGGAGGAATTAAAACTAATGGTTAGGATGATGAAGTCCAGGACCTTATGGTAAGTTTTTGAAGTGGCTCAGCTACAAGAACAATCATTGGAAGTCTTGTTTAAGAAGCAAAAAGCCATGATTAGTATTAATGAATCAACCTCAATGGCCATGATCAATGTTAAAGAATCAACCCCAATGGGCAAAGGAATTGGTGCTTATAGCTCTCTGCAGAAGTTAAACCCCCCATAGTTGCAGAATGTTAGAAAGATAAGCCCTCAAGAGTTTCAGGAAAGGAGAGAGAAAAAGGCTTATACTTTAGGTGTGGTAAGTTTGGTATAGGACATCAATGCAAAATGAACCATTTGAACTTTATGTTGATTGAGAATGAAGAAAATTTTGAATGGGCAAATGAAGTGGCTGATCTAGTGAAAGAACCTGGATGAAGAAATAGATTCATCGGAGGATCAAAGCTTCATCAACAACCAATATCCATTCTTCCAATCTTGAGGACAAGATTGTTTTAATGGTGGCGATAATTTTCATGATCCAATGGTTGAAAGTACACTAATCATTCAATCAGTGGTTAATAATGAATGGTTATAATTAAAATGTCAGTTAAATGGCAATTATTAATGTCGGCAGCAAAGTAGTTAGTAGTGGGAAGGAGAATATGCATATAAGCACTAGCCGAGAAAGAAGGTAGTAGATTGGTATTGTGTAATCTGGAATCATCTTGATTAGTCAACATCTCTCGCAATTCATTCTCATCTTTTTTTATTCTTTTCTTCTGTTCTTTTCCTCTTCTTTTGATGAGTACGGAGTTTACACAAAGCATGCGGCAATCGCGGGTGAACAATGACAAAATAGCATTACAGCTGTAACAAACGGGTTAAAGGAGAAAGACAACAATTAAACCCTTTTATTAGGGAAGAGGATAAGGATAATAATCAATTCTTTTTTATTAGGAACGAGGATATTTATGTGGGAAAAATCACCAGGTAGGGGATCCATTCTGACAACTCAGAATAAACTATACTCCGACTAAATACTGACTTAGGCATTAGAAAATTTACTCCAGAGAACCACTTTAGGATCTGTTTTGTAGGAACAATCATCGATCAGGAAAATGAAGAATCATGGATCAAAACTATTTTTTCGAATTTAGATCGGGTTGTGGATTTTGCTTCATCAAGTAGCACCGTCTGTGGGAATGAAAATTTTTCTTGATTTCGAAAGAATATTTGCAATCTCTTTTTTATTCCGACCTATATGAAGATGGTGGATACCAGATCTGGAGAATGGAGGGCAGCCGAATAAACTAGCCATGGAAGGGCACGGCACAGTCGATCGGGCCCTACAGAGAATGATTGTTTGCATTTGGGTGGAATTTCCAAATGCTCGGAACATCCCTCCATTCATGAAAGTGAATACTCACACCGCACGGCTCCAAATCAAGATAATTCTTTGACACGGAGACAACAAGAAGTAGATGAAAGAACCTTTATAGAGTTACATCATGCACGGTGTGACGAGTTTCCTAGGGCTAGGCATAATCCACGCCCATCCGAGAACGAATCAAGACATAGCAATCGGGGCCAAGTCCTCAATAAAGAGATAAAAGATTGCATCCGTAATGGGATCCTCATTCAGTATGTCCAAAGGTGGTACTCTCATTTTGATGGGACCCAACCTCGGTCTGGAAACTGGGGAGGTGGCTACCACTTAAGACCCATCTTAAATCAAAGATTAGATTAGAAAATTAGAGGTTACATTTCGACGAGACGAGACGTTGGAGCCAAAGGCCAAACCTTTGCTACATGCGAGTTTGGACCTCTACAGCAAACAAGGGTCGAAGTTCCAAACTTCTACAACATGCTTTCTAGCAGAACCTTGGTGAGGACATACTGAAATCATCCTAAGTATGCGGGACCTTGGAGTTCCAGGTCACAAAGTGGAACTCAGTGAAGTTGTGTTTATCCATAAGCACGTAACAACATGCTATAATCATGGAAGAATATCGTGATGAGCAATTAGCAGTTGTAACTATAACTCACACGTCAAAACATGACAACAAATCCCTTAAATTACGGGATAATATATATAAGCCCAGACGAAAACCAAGGTGAAAAGCAGACGAGCTCCACCCTTCTATGGATTAACTATATCAACAATACCAACAATACCAAAGTGATCCTCCACAACAACCAACATCGTAACCACCACTGCAAGACAACCAAAATGTGACTAGCGTATAGCAATGTCATCTCTTTTTTGAAAGACGATGTAGTTCCAACTATTAGCTTATATAATGATGCCCTAATCATCAAGGCTATAGTTGCAAACAAAGAGGTAGATAGAGTGTATGTTGATGATGGCAGTGTAGTCAATGTCCTGTTTATTGATCACAAGTAGGGGATTGACTTCGCAGTATTGAAGCCATCTAGCATGCCTTTAGTGATGTCTGTCCATGAAGTTGTCCATCCAGTGAGCATCATTACACTCACAGTTACAGTGGCGAATTACTCCAGGGACAAAACCATAATGACAGACTTCTACGTCATGGATGCTTCGTCTCATTTTAATGCCATTATTGGGAGATCATAGATGACCAAATCTAAGGCTATTTGCCCTTCTTATTATTTGGACATCCCTACGGAGCATGGAATGGCATCAGTTCAAGCAAATCAATATTTAGCAAGGGAATGCACGTGTATCGTTGTCAAAGGTAAAAATACTTTGATAAAGAGTGTACATGCAATCCAAGTTCCAAAGATGTTGCAACTTGACCCCACGGTGACACCTTGGGGAAAGGTAAGCCAAGGAAAATGTGCAAAAGTCCTTTCCAAGAGTCTTAAGGTCACATCTCAGGAACCTGAAGGAGCTAGAAATCCTGAGAGCACACCTCGGGATATTCTTGGGAACTCTGAGGTCACACCTCAGAGACCCCAAGATGTCAAGTGTTTTGAAGTCACAAATTGGAGACCCTGGAATGCCAAGAGCCCTTAGGTCACACCTCGAAACTTCTAAGATGCCAGCACGAAAAAAGGCTAATGTGTATAGGTTCGGTTCACAGAGTTGTCAGTTAAGGACTAGAGTTCTGGATCTTGGAGTCCAAGATCAGACCTCAGAGACAAATGAAGTTTCGGATATTGGAGCCAAAGATTAGATCTCAGAGACGAGCAAAGTTTTGAACCTTGGAGTCAAAGGCCGAACCTTTACAATGATTGCAACTATGTGGCCTCCACTCGACATCGAAACTCTGTGTCCATAAACTGTAATGATAATACACTAAAATCACACTAAGATGGATGACCATCATCCTAATAGGACGGTGAAAGAAGGAGTTATGTTGCCCCTTGTGATTAAAAATTGCATTATTCATCTTCTCCGCAAATACAAAAAGATTTTTGCATGGAGCCCTGAAGATATGCCAAGAATCTCCCCATCTTTGGTGACACAGAAGCTCAATATTGACCCCAGATGTCAATTTTCTGATGTCACCCAAGCCCGCAAAAAAGGACATTGACGACTCAAAGGTCTGGACCTTGTACGTAAATGGGGCATCAAACAAGGATGGCAGCGGAGTGGGGCTACTGCTACGGAGTCTCGAAGGTGTAGAGGTTACATACGTCTTGCATTTTGATTCTAGGGCAACCAACAATGATGTTAAATATGAAGCCTTAATCACAAGACTAAAGTTGACTCAAAAGATGAAAGAAAGAGAGGTATGCACATACAGTGACTCCCAGATTGTTGTTAATCAGGTACAAGGCTCTTACGAGGCTAAGGAACCTCAAATGAGAAAGTGTCTCGTAAGGTACACTGTTTGGGTCATTCGTTCGATAGTTTTAAGATTGTGAAAATTCCCAGGTCCAAGAACAAAAAAGCTGATACTCTTAACAAGTTGGCATCTTCCGCCTTCTCTCATCTGAATAAAAAAGTCTTGATGGAAGTACTCCTCTGCAGAAGTACCGAAGAAAAGGTCATGATGGCCATAGAAGAGATGGGAGATAACTGGATAACTCCCCTATAGAGATATCTATAGAATGAGGAACTACTAGATGACAAAAATGAAGGAAATTGAAGTTGAAGGCACCTCGCTATGTCATACAGGGCAGAGTTCTCTACAAGCGGTCCTACTTGCAACCTTTGCATAAATGTGTCGAGCCTCAACAAGCTAATTACATACTCTGAGAGGTACACCTCGGATCTTGTAGGAGTCACATCAGGTCTTGCATGATGGCAAAGAAAATCATCTGATGGGGGTACTATTGGCTAATAATGTTTAAAGATGCCAACAACTTTGTGCATAAGTGTGTTAAGTGCCAGCTTCATGCTCCTATAGAAAGGCGGCCTTAGATGGAAATGATTAACAAATGGAGTTCATGGCCTTTCATGCAATGGGGAATTGATATCCTTGGACCTTTTTCTGAGGTCTTAGGATGTGTAAAGTTCTTAATAGTTGCCATAGACTATTTCACCAAGTGGGTAGAGGTTGAACCTTTGGCTACTATAACTAGGAAAAACGTCATGAAATTTTTAGGGAACAAGATCGTCTATAGATTTTGTATCTCTCACGTGATTATTTCAGACAATGGGAAGCAGTTTGCAAATGATTCCTTTCACTCCTAGTGCAAAGAGCCCCAAATCAGACAAAACTTCATTTCCGTTGCTCGTCTTCAAGTTCAAGTCACAAACCGCACTATGCTGCATGGACTTCGAAACTCAACTGGATAAGGCAAAAAGGGATTGGGTAGAAAATCTTCCAAATGTCCTATGGGCTTACCACACCACACCTTGGACAGTAATAGATGAGACCCTTTATAGCTTTACATATGGCTTGGAAGTTGTGATTTTAGAGGAGATCGGAGTTCCAAGTTCTCAAGTAGTAGCCTTTAATCTTTGAGACTAGCGAAGAAGAGGTCTGGTTGAACCTGGACTTACTGGAAGAGCGTCGAGATCCAGCTTTTATGGAAAAAGAACGATACAAATAGGCCATGGCCAAATACTACAATGAATTGGTAAAAATCAAAGAATTTGCCCTAAGAGATTTGGTCTTATTCAAAGATGAAACAAACTGAACTCAAAAGTTTGGCAAGCTAGAAGCTAATTGGGAAGGCCCCTACAAAGTTATTGATGCATCAAGGTCTGGGAGTCATTACCTGGCCACAATGGATAGGAACTTATTGCCCTTACTATGGTATGTTAGTAATTTAAAATGCTTTTATATTTGAAATATTAGTTAATGAATAAAATTTTATTCTCACATATATGTTTTTTTATAAATCGAGAATGGGGATCTTGAATTGAACAGCTGAAATTCCAAACATCCTACAGGGTGGGGATCTCAAATTGAACAACTGAAATCCCAAACATCCTACGGGGTGGGGATCTCGAATGGAACAACTAAAATCCCAAACATCCTACGGGGTGGGGATCTCGAATGGAGCAACTAAAATCCCAAACATCCTACGGGGTGGGGATCTCGAATTGAACAACTAAAACCCCAAACACCCTTCATTTATATATTCACTTTTTTTAAATTGGGTAGGGGGATGATGATTGCCTTGAACCTGGTTCAAGGTTGGTAAAACCGTCTTGCTAAATTTTAAATCAAGGACATTGGTTCAGCTGAGTTTAACTATGAACTCCATAACATCCCATGCAGGTGGGGAGAATATGAACATCCATAAGAATGACAAAATGGAACATCCCACGAGGTGAGAAAAAAATTAATGCTTATCAAATCCCAAATACCCTAAGAGGTAGGGATCTCAAGTTACTTATTATTATTAATTTAAGCATCGTGCACATATATATGTGGAGTTTACATTTTTCTTTTTTCTTTATTCTTTTTCTCCTCATAACTAGCCCTATTTGGAAAACACATACTGAACAAGGAAATTAAGAAACCTAGTTCTAACAAGACCTCAGCTCGACATTGTCACGCCGAGGTCTGGGGGACTTATGTTATATGTAACTAGGATCTCCGACATATGAGGGACCTTTGCATCAGACCTTGATCTCGTTAGTCCAAAAGTCCGGACCTTAGACAAAAAGATCTGAACCTCAGACTAAAGGTTTGGATTTCAG
This sequence comes from Gynochthodes officinalis, assembly GCA_020080225.1. Lineage (NCBI taxonomy): Eukaryota > Viridiplantae > Streptophyta > Magnoliopsida > Gentianales > Rubiaceae > Gynochthodes > Gynochthodes officinalis. The sequence continues at coordinate 27,229,473 of CM034625.1, read as the reverse complement.
TCCAAAAGTCCAATCCTTAGACCAAAAGGTCTGAACCTCAGACTAAAGGTCCGAATCTCAGCAAAAAAGTTTGGACTTTAAACTAAAAGGTTTGGAGCTCAGACCATATGTCCGGACCTTAGACTAAAATGTTCGGACCTCAGACTAAAGGTCCGAATATCAGCCCAAAAGTCTAGACCTTAGACCAAAAGGTTCTGACCTCAGACTAAAGGTCTGGATCTTAGACCAAATGTCTGGACCTTAGACCAAAAGGTTCGGACCTTAGACTAAAGGTCAGAATCTCAGCCTAAAAGGTAGGACCTTAGACCAAAAGGTCTGGAGCTCAGACTAAAGATCCGGATCTCAACCCAAAAGTTTGGACCTTAGACCAAAAGATCCAAACCTCAAACTAAACATCCTCAGGGGTGGGGAGAATATGAACATCCTACGGGGTGAAATTTCAAATATCCCCAGGGGTGGGGAGAATATAAATATCCTATGGTTGAAATCCCAAACATCCTCAAGGGTGGGGAGAATATGAACATCCTATGGGGAGAAATCTCAAACATCCTAAAGGGTGTGGATCTTGGATTATTTATTTTACTGGAATGATCTATGGATAAAATCCCGAACACCCCAAGGGTGTCTTTTTGCCCTTGTTGAGCCAAAAGCTCTAACTCTCCTAGCCTTGTCTCAATGGGATCTCTATCTACAGGCACCATGTGTAGGCTCACCTCATTGAGCGAGTCTCTATTTTTTCCACTTTTGATCTGTAGGTCTTGCATTCAAATTACAGTTCAAAAGTTTACTTCTTATAAAGCCCAAGTGCATTTCGAAGACCTCGAATCTCTTGGCGTTTACCGTCTAATTTGGTGGTCATGATTTTCGTTAAGACTACGGTTCAGATATCCAAGATAGGAGACTTGATCCTGGAGATCTTTATTTTCATCTCCCTAGCAACCTAGGATAAAATTATCGCAACAAAGTCTTCTGTGTAGAAGACCTTTTTCACTAGCAACTTTGTAAACTCTCATCGGTTGATGCTTCTAAGTCTCCAGACCTCGGTCTCCCTCTCCTCTAGTCATAGGTGAAAGAAAGCGAGCTCTTTCCCCAAATTCTTACTCGCTTCCAGAGATGCAACCTTTGCTCCCCTTTGTTCAGCAACTTCAGCTTCATGCCCAGAGGCCTTCACGGTCAGCAATTTTGCACTTGTGGCACTATAAAATCCAAATCAATGTTAAGGTTGACAATTGGCTGATGAGAATCAAATATTCATAAACTTAGATATATGTTTTTCACGCTTTTGCATAGATTTCATTGAGATATGCCATGTTTACTAGAGAAATTACATTATATTTGTGATTTTCACCTTTTATTTGTTTTGTAGGAAAAAAGGGGTTGAAAAGCAATTATCTTCGGGAGCTCATAACTTTTGATGCAAATGTCCAAATGAGATGATTCAAGATGCTATGGAAAGATGAGAAAGAGAGCAACAACTTTCATGATGGAAGTTTTCCCAAATTCCAGAAGCAAATGGACCAAAACTGGACAAAATCAGAACAAGGCGCAAACCAAGGAAGTCCAAACCCGAAGGTGTGGACACTTGGCAGTTAAAACAACACTTGGCGGTTAAGCTAAAGCAGTAGACCACATGGCGGTCTGCAACAACCATGCGGCGGTCTCTGTCTTGACCAAGGGAATAAAATTTGCATTTTGCGCCCTAATGTTTTGGAAGCTTCACAAGTGTTCCCCAACGTCCCTATGGCTATAAATACCCCATTTTCTGCAGAAACAAGGCATGTAATATTTGGCTAGGGTTAGTTTTTGTTTATTTGCACATTTTCCCCAATCTTGAGGGGATTTTCCAAGAGGCTAGGGTTTGGTATTTTGTGGCTCTTCAACACTTCAATCTTTGGATTTGCTTTGGCTTGTTAAGTGTGGAATTTGTTGGATTCACCAATCTTTTAATTAAGGGAAGTATTTCTTACAAATTTCTTATGCTTTCAATGGTTAAATTCCCTTGTGATTGTTGGTTGTTTGAAGCCATGAGAGGCTAAATTATCTTGGGTGATTCTTGGTGTTTGATGTATGGATTAGGTATATTTTGATTCCTTGTGGGTTGTAGAGTGATGGGCTTGCATTAATTGAAGTTTTTCTACTTGTATTTAATGGTTAGCATGCATTGAATTGTGGCCACATTTAGTGTGTGTTCTTGGTGTTCATGTGTGTTTTAGAATATACATGAATTTAGACCAAAAAGTAGGAAAAACTACCTAGCATTCATTAGCTTTAGGTGTTGAGACAAGAAACAACTACCATGTGAGCTTAATTGTGCACTAAAATTGTGTGGAAGCCATAGGTTTTAGTGTGCAAAGTTAGAAGTGAGACCGAAAGGAGATCTTCTAGTCTTTAATTCCATTGAGACCGAAAGGAGATGTGGAGTGAAAATTAGGTAGCTTTCTTGGATTTAATACTTAAACTAGAGAATGTGAAGTAGTTGGCTAAAACATCTAGGGCTAGAATTGTGCATTAGCGTTGTGTGGAAGCCATAGGCACTAATGTACTCTAGGTGGGGATGAGACCGAAAGGAGATTCCTCATTCTATAATTTCAATGAGACCGAAAGGAGATTTGGAGTGAACGGATGTAGTCACTTAGTTAAGATGCCCTACACTCGGTTGCCCTTAGGAGTCAAAGTAACCGAACCCTTGCATTGAACCCAAGGATCACCCTCCTTCCTCATTTGTGTATTTCTCTCTTTGTTTAAGTTGAGTTCTTCAACTAAACATTTAGATTTAATATTCTCTTTTATGTGCATACTTTTATTCATGCTTCATAACTAAATATCACTCTTTACATCAATCTTTAGCAAATAATTAGTCGCACTTAAATTTGTGTTTTGTCCCCTTCCCTGTGGAAAATGATCCCTATACTTTACTACAATTGATTAAGTGAGGTTTAGGTGTAAATTTGTTTGAGCATAAGCTATATTTTGACGCACTTTTGCACACACCCAATCCGCTCACCATTGGCATCTCGGCCAACCTTTTCTAATGGTCCTTCGAGCCTTGGACCTTCACCCCTGGTAAGTCTCCCATGGGCGTAGAGAAGCGGAACATTGTCTCCGAGGTCCAAAATTCAACTTCTCCCTGACCACCTGTTCCGTTGCTGCGATGGACTTTTATTCTCTTTCCCTTGGTTGGGGTCCTGGCCTCGGCCATTCTCCTCTCAACTTTCTTCTCTGAAGGCTCCATCACTACTACCTTCCTAGAAGAAGCATTCTCATCATTATCAGACCCCAGCTTGACATTGCCACGCCAAGGTCTAGGGGGCTTATGATGAGTATGGAGTTTACACAAACATGCAACAATCACAGGCGACAATGACAAAACAGCATTACAGCTGTAACAAACGGGTTAAAGGATAAAGACAATAATTAATCCTCTTTATCAGGGAAAAGGATAAGGATAATAATCAATCTCTTTTTATTAGGAAAGAGGATATATACGTGGGAAAAACCACCAGGTAGAGGGATCCATTCTGACAACTCAGAATAAACTATACTCCGACTAAATATTGACTTAGGTATCAGAGAATTTACCCCTGAGAACCACTCCAAGATCTGTTTTGTAGGAACAATCATCAATCATGAAAACGAAGAATTATGAATCAAAACTATTTTTTCGAATTTAGATTGGGTTACGGATTTCATTACATAATTCTTAGTTGCTTGATTTACTTCTATTAAGTGTGACAGTTATTAAATCTTGGCACAGGCTTAGAGTAATTTTATTAAATTTAGTTCGGACCCACTGGTCTAGTGTAGAACCCATTGTAAATCTAGTTTGAGTCTGGAAGAAAATGGTTGTGGAAAAATCGGTTAAACTTAATCAAAATCCAATTTGATTAGCCAAAATCGAAGTTGATTCGGATTTGACTAGGTAGTTAACATTACATTTTGAAGTTATAAATTATCATGTTATTAGACCTGGACCAGATTAGCCAGTTTGACTGAGAACCGGTTGATGTGTATGGATCCAGTTCCCAACGTTCCATCTCAGATCAAAGGTTAAGAGCCATGTCTTGTGCCCCAAGATAGGATCTTGGAGCCAAAGACTAGACATCAGTCTTTGCGCCCCAAGGTGAGATCTTGGAGCCAAAGACCAAACCTTAGTGACGTGCAAAGTTCCGGACCTCTACAGCATTCTCGATAGTATGATCTCCACTTAAACCACAAAACCCTAGGTTCGGAGGTCAGCAATGATAACATACTGAAATCACACCAAATGCATGGGACCTTTGAGCCCAGTGATGTGAACTCGGCTCTGACTTCCCGACATTCCGCTAGAAGATGTGAACTCTGTGGCCAAAGATACGGACTCGGCTCCAACTTCCCATCCAATTCAATGGAGCAAATGTCCAAGTTTAAGAGTGCATTTGATTCAAGTTAAAGATGAATTTTGGTCCTAAAGTTGGTTCAAATTCCAGCCCATCAATTATTAAAGTAATCAAGTGTTGAAGACTTCAAATTCAAGGTCAATCATCCATTTTGAGGCATTAGAGAACGAAAAGTCATGACTGAAAATTCAGTCAAAAGAAGAATTTATTGAAGTTTTGGAAGCTAGCTCAAGATGCATGAATCTACTCATTCCAACACTTGGTCAACTTACCATTCCAGTGTACATTTTATTTAGCCAATAAATCATCTAAAATTGTGCGTAATTAATTTATTAAAATGCAAAATTTTATTAGTCTTATCAAAGTCTAGTCTAGAAGTTAGTAAGTCAAAATTAATATTTATTTCTTCTAGACTAGAATATTTAGTAGGCATCTTTGTACTATTTTGAAAGAAGTTTTGAGTAATGAAATTGTGAGTTTATCTCATCTTTGGGTTCTTTGAGAACTTAGAACTTATCAAGTTTTCTTTGGAAACTTGTGGCATTCAATGAACTTATCAACTTGTGGTGTTCGAACAAAACTTATCAACCAATTTTGGTGTAGTTAGTTATGGTGTTTTTATATCATGGTTCCTATATGTAGGCATCTTTGTACTATTTTGAAAGAAGTTTTGAGTAATGAAATTGTGAGTTTATCTCATCTTTGGGTTCTTTGAGAACTTAGAACTTATCAAGTTTTCTTTGGAAACTTGTGGCATTCAATGAACTTATCAACTTCTGGTGTTCGAACAAAACTTATCAACCAATTTTGGTGTAGTTGGTTATGGTGTTTTTATATCATGGTTCCTATTTTTTTTTATAGATAGTGAGTTGTGGTTTACACCAATCCAATCTAGCATCCCTTAGATATATCTTGGGCAAATTTCTAAGTGTTCCTAGTCATTTCGGATTTGAATCACATCATTTGGTGTCAGAGCCATTTCTGAGGGTTGCATATCTTTTGTTTTCCTTTTTTATTTTTATCATTTCTTATTCTTGACTTTCTTCAAAATCAAAAATCACATTTTTGTTAGCGGATTTTGTGATAGGTTGGACAAGGTTCCTAGCAGTGGGTTTTGATTTTATAATTCAAGATTCACATTTTTATTAGTGGATTTTGTCACAGGTTGGACAAGGTTTCTAGCAGTGAGTTTGGAATTTAAGGAGTCACTTTCTCATCTCCACTTCATTTTTTTCACTTTATTCATTGAAAAAAAAAAGTGAAAAAAAAGAATGAAAAGAGGCCGAAAAAAAAGTGCTGGCTGAATATTAAAAAAAAAAAGAGTGAGAAGAAGAAGTGGATACAAAATTTCATTATTGAAGTAGTAATTTGTTTAAAATCTAATATCCTTTTTTTCTTCTGATCTAGGTTGCCAAAAGATTCATCAATAAAGTTCTTCTCAATTAACCTTGGATAAAAATTCCATTGTTCATCTAATTCACTATTCTTTCTAGCTTGTCTAACTTACAAGTTGTGATCTTCTCTTATTCCTTCGTATATTCAATTTCACAACTTAAAAGAACACAAAATTGTTTGATAAGTTTTAGTTGTGAAAGTCACACTCTCACTAGATAATTGTTCGAGTTCAATAAGAACCTAAGAGGGGTAATGAGTGTAAACCTCATTTGTGAGAAAATTTGAGTGTAAGTAGTGAATATTATTTGTAAGGATTTTTATTGCAGGATTTCCAAAATGTCTCACCATTCCAATGAGGAAGTCATCCACAAAACTTACAAATCGAAGCCTTGATGGGAGAAATGAGGAGATTGTTACAACAAGAGATTGAACCTTGCATAAAAGAATTGATCATTTGGAGGCGAAATCTCAAATGGCTCATTCACACACCACCGACACCCAAAGAAGGCGTAGAACACGAAGGATGGAAGATGAAGAGTTTGATGAAGATGATTAGAAGTTACCAATTCATGGTGAATTGTTGGTCATGAGACGAATCCTTAATATGCAAGTCAAGGATGATGACGAGGCACAAAGAGAGAACATTTTCCACACAAGATGCTATGTTAATGGGAAGGAATGTAGTGTTATAATTGATGGTGGAAGCTGTACTAACGTGACTAGTGTCTCTATGGTTGAAAAGTTAGGGTTGCTTACAACAAAGCACTCAAAGCCATATAAACTCCAATGGATTAGTGATTGTGGAGAATTTTGTGTTTCTAAGCAAGTAAAGGTGTCATTTCACATTGGGAAATACAAAGATTTGTGATGGGGTTCTTAAACAAGCAAGCCATTTGTTGTTGGGAAGACCATGGTAGTATGATAGACGTGTTAGTCACAATGGCTTTACTAGCAAATACTTGTCTGTTCATAATCAAAGAAAAGTAACTCTTGTATTTATGACTCCTAGTCAAATCTTTGAAGATCAAGTGAGGTTACATGAAGATGCAAAAAAAGAAAGTGAGCAAAAGAAAGAGAGTGACAAAAAACTAAAATGAAGAGAGTTTGAGTGAAAAGAAAGAGTTGAGAGAAAAAAAGAGTGAAAAGAAAACAAGCAAAAAGGAGAGAAAAGAAGCACTTATCTTGAGTGAAAAAGAAGAAAGTTTTTGTGTATTTGCAAACAAAAAAAAAAAGTGAGATTAGGAATGCTCTAAATTCTCAATCAATTTTTGTGCTTATTTTGTATAAATAAGCTCATTTGACCACTAATGAATTGGCCTGCGAATTACTGAGCAACATTGTTTCTATTTTGCAAGAATTTGAAGATGTGTTTCCTGAAGCAATTCCAAAAGGATTACCACCACTTCATGGTATTGAGCATCAAATCGACTTTGTTTTGGGAGCATCAATTCCTAACAATCCTGTCTATAGAACAAGTCCTAAAGAAACCAAAGAGCTTCAAAAGCAAGTTGAAGACTTGTTGAACAAAGGATGGGTTCGGGAAAGCATGAGTCCATGTCTTTGTCGAGTTCTGTTAGTGCCAAAGAAAGTGGAACGTGGAGGATATGTATAGACTATCGTGCTGTGAACAACATAATAGTAAAGTATCACCATCCTATTCCTTGATTAGATGATTTGCTTGATGTGTTATATGGAGCAATTATCTTTTCCAAAATAGATTTAAAAAGTGGTTACCATCAAATCAGAATGAAAAAGGGTGATGAATGGAAAACTGCTTTTAAAACAAAACATGGTTTGTATGAATGATTAGTGATGCCTTTTGGCCTAACTATCGCTCCTAGCACTTTCATGTGCTTAATGAATCATGTTTTACATGAATTTATTGGGAAGTTTGTGGTTTTTTTATTTTGATGATATCTTAGTACATTCAAGAAGTTTGGATGACCATCTTGAACATCTAACGTGTGTATTAAGTGTGCTCAAGAAAGAGAGACTTTATGCCAATTTGAAGAAGAGTACTTTTTGCACTAATGAGGTTTATTTTCTTGGTTATATTGTAAGTGCCAATGGTATTCCAGTTGACATGGAAAAGGTGAAAGCAATTCAAGAATGGCCAACTCCCAAAAGTGTTAGTTAAGTGCGAAATTTTCATGGTCTCACAAGCTTTTATTGGAGATTTGTCAAGAACTTTAGCACTTTGGCTGCACCTTTAACCGAGGTCATCAAGAAGAATGTTGGGTTCAAGTGGGATGAAAAGCAAGAGCAAATTTTTCAAAAGCTTAAATTTCATTTAACTAATGTTCCTTTGCTTTCTTTACCTAATTTTGACAAAACATTTGAAGTTGAATGTGATGCTTCAGGTATTGGAATAGTATTGTCTTGATGCAAGAAGGAAGACCCATGGCATACTTTAGCGAAAAGCGAAGTGGGTAAACTCTTAACTATCCTACTTATGCATTGGTTCGAGCTTTGAAGACATGACAACACTACTTATGGGCTAAAGAGTTCGTGATCCACACTGATCATGAATCATTGAAGTTTTTGAAAGGCCAACATAAGCTCAAAAAAAGGCATGCAAGATGGATGGAGTTCATTGAGACATTTCCATATGTCATTCAATATAAGAAAGGTAAAGAGAATGTTGTAGCCGATGCACTCTCTAGGAGGTACGCTTTGCTTTCTTCTCTTGAATGTAAGATGTTTGGTTTTGAACAAATTAAAGAATTGTATCATGATGATTTTGATTTTGGTCAAGTGTTCCAAGCTTGTGAAAAAGATTCTTTTGAGAAGTTTTTAAACATGAAGGGTTTTTGTTTAAAGAATCCAATCTTTGCATTCTTAACTCTTCTTTGCGTGAATTGTTACTTAGGGAGGCACATGGTGGAGGCCTTGTGGGACACTTTGGTATCGCTAAGACTTTGGCAATTTTGCAAGAGCATTTCTTTTGGCCAGAAATGAAAAGTAATGTTGTGAAAATTTGTGAAAATTGCATTGTTTGCAAGAAGGCAAAATCAAAGGTCCAACCTCATGACTTATACACACCTTTGCCAATTCCAAAAGAGTCATGGGTTGATCTTTCAATGGATTTTGTTTTGGGTTTGCCAAAAACTAAACATGGAAAAGATTCAATTTTGTGATTATTGTGAGTTTTCAAAGATGGCTCATTTCATTGCATGCAACAAAGCGAATGATCACGGCACACATTGCTGATTTATTTTTTAAAGAAATTGTTCGTTTGCATGGCATGCCAAGAACCATTACCGATGGCCAAACTGAAGTTGTAAATCGTACATTATCTACTTTGTTGAGGTTAGTCATTGGTAAGAACATTAAGCCTTGGGATGCTTGTTTACCTCATGTTGAATTTGCATACAATTGGAATGTGCATTCTGCCACTAAATTTTCTCATTTTGAGATTGTTTATGGTTTTAACCCATTATCTCCAATGGATATAATACCTTTGCCTGTGAGTGAAAGATTAAATTTAGATGGCAAAAAGAAGGCTGAATTTGTGAAGCAAATCCATGATAAGGCAAGACTCAACATTGAGGAGAAGACGCAAATATATGAATAACAAGCTAACAAGGGGCATCATAAGCTCATCTTTGAACTGGGAGATTGGGTTTGGTTGCATTTGAGGAAAGAAAGGTTCCCAACACAAAGAAAATCTAAGTTTTAACCAAGAGAAGATGGACCTTTTCAAGTTTTAAAGCGCATCCATGATAATGCCTACAAACTTGATTTGCCGAGAGAGTACAATGTTCAGAATATCTTCAATATTTATCATTGAAGTCCCCATGATGTGAACTTGGCTTTGACTTCCTAACATTCAACTCAAAGATGTGAACTCAGAGTCAAAATGGCAGACTCAAGTCGAAGATGTGAACTCGAAGCCAAATATGCGAACTTGGCGACTCAAAGATGTAAATTCGGAACTCAAAGATGCGAACTCAGCCCCAAGTTCCGATCCATTTCAATGGAGCGATGGTCCAAGTTCAAGAGTGCATTTGATTCATGTCAAAGATGAATTTTGGTCCTCAATATGGTCCAAATTCCAGCCAATAATTATTAAAGTAGTCAAGTGTTGAAGACTTCAAATTCAATGGTCAATCATCCATTTTGAGGCATTGGAGGATGAAAAGTCATGGCTAAAAATTCAATTAAAAGAAGATTTTAATGAAGTTTTGGAAGCTAATTCAAGATGCATAAATCTACTCATTCCAACACTTGGTCAATGGAATTGGAAGTCACAGTTTTTGAGTTTAGCTGGCAAGGAGGTTCTTATTCGAGCAGTGATTAATGCTTTGCCCACATATGTCATGGGTTGTTTTAAACTTACCAAGGGAGTGTGTCAAGAAATTTGCCGTTTTACGGCGAATTTTTGGTGGGGTGCTCATCAAGATGCAAGGCAAAAGATTCATTGGAAGAAATAGAAGGACCTTACGCAAGCAAAGAAGGATGGGGGAATGGGCTTTCAAGAGATACAAGGTTTTAATGATGCTCTACTTATGAAACAATTGGTGCGAGTTATCAATCATCCTGAGTTATTGATGAGCAAGGTCATGAAAGCAAAATATTTCTCGCATACAGTTGTGCTGTTGGTTGCGGATAAACACAATGCTTCATGGCTTTGGAAGGGTTGGATGGGGGCAAGGTATCTTCTACGGGGGGAATCCTCAGCGAGCAAACAGAGGTATTCAGTGAAGTCGGCATATCATAAGTTGCAGCAGAATCGGCAAGTTGCCGACCAAGTTCCTGAGTCCAGTACTTCTCGAGAAAGAAGGCATCGTATGTGGACAGCTACTTGGAAGCTCAAGGTCACAGGTAAGGTCAAACAGTTTGTGTGGCGGTGTTGTCATAATATTTTGCCACTCCATGCTATGCTGCATCAAAGAAAGATTCCTGTTGAGCCTACTTGTCCAATGTGTGGGGTATCGGAGGAAAATATGGAACACCTTATGTTTCATTGTTCTCGAGTGAAACAAAATTGGGAGATGGCACATGTGGATTGGGTTCGGGTTCTGCCGCCGGTGTCTTTTCAGCATTGGTGTCAACAACTTTGTTCTAGGCGTGGGGAGATTGGCTGGGATGAAAGGATACAATTCCCAGCGTATCTTATGTGGATGATTTGGAAGAGCCGGAACATGTGGGTGTTTTAGAGAGAATGGATGCCGAGTCAAGATGTAGTTGAGTTGGCCAGACATGCGTGGTGGGAATTTATGCAGGCACAAGTGGTTGTTTAGATACCTTTTCTCTTTTTTCCTTTTGTGTAAAGTTTGTGGTTCTAGGTGTTGCTTTTGCTGTTTTGGGTTAGGTTTCCAGTGCTTGAGCTGGTTTCGGCTATTTCAGAACTAGGTTTTGGTCCAGGTACAAAGGGCATGCTGCCGAATTTTTTAGGGTAGGTTGGTTAGCTAGGATCATGGGAATGATCAGTGGCTGCTGACTTTTTTGTTGGGAGCACACGATATGGAGGTAATAGTTACCCTACTATGAGGGATTCCTTTCAGTCTTAGTAAGTCTTTGTTTCTTTTATGTTGTCCATTTGTGGGTGTTGTGTTATCATGTGACATGTTGTCATTCCGTCTTAGCCAAGTATAGAGCTAGGAAGAGTCCACGTTTGGTGGACATTTGATTGTACATGTGCATTGTTTCTTAGTTAATATCATTATTGACCGTCCGTTAAAAAAAAAAACACTTGGTCAATGTACCATTCCAATGTGTCTTTTATTTAGCCAATAAATCATCTAGAATGGTGCGTAATTAATATAATAAAATGCAAAATTTTATTAGTCTTTTCAAAGTCTAGTCTAGAAGTTAAAAAGTCAAAATTAATATTTATTTCTTCTAGACTAGGATATTTACGTTTTTTTTTAAAGACTTATTGTAGCCTATAAATAGGCATCTTTGTACTATTTTGAAACAAGCTTTGATTAATGAAATTGTGAGTTTATCTCATCTTTGGGTTCTTTGAGGACTCTAGAACTTATCAAGTTTTGTTCCAAAACTTGTGGTGTCCAACGAACTTATTAACTTGTGGCGTTTGAAGAAAACTTATCAATCAATTTTGGTATAGTTGGTTGTGGCGTTTTGTTACCAAGGTTCCTATTTCTTTATAGATATCGGGTCTCGGTTTAAACCAATCCATCTAGCATCCCTTAGATATATCTTGGGCAATTTTCTAAGTGTTTCAAGTTCTTCGGATTGGAATCACATCATTTGGTATGAAGGCCATTTCTAAGTGTTGCATATCCTTTGTTTTTCCTTTTTGATTTTATCCTTTCTTATTCTTGACTTTGTTGAAAATCAAGATTCACATTTTCGTTGGCAGGTTTTGTCACAGGTTGGCAAGGTTCCTAGCAGTGGATTTGGAATTTAAGAAGTCACCTTTTTATCTCCACTTCTTTTTTTACTTTATTCATTGAAAAAGGAAACGTGAAAAAAATATTTAAAAAAAAAGAAATGAGGCCAAACAAAAAAAAAGGAAAAAAGTGTTGGCCAAATATTAAGAAAAAAGAAGAAGTGGATACAAAAAAATTCATTTCTTGAAGTTGTGATTTCTTTGAAATTTAATATTCCTTTCTCTTGTGATCCAGGTTGCCAAAAGTTTCATCAACAGAGTTCTTCTCAATCAACATTGGATAAAAATTCCATTGTTCATCTAGTTCACTACTCTTCTTATCTTTTCCATTGGTATATTCAATTTCAAAACTTTAAAGAACACAAAAATTGTTTGATAAGTTTAGGTTTGAAAGTCAGACTCTCACTTGATAATTGTTCGAGTTCAATAAGAACATTAAGAGGGGTAATGAGTGTAAACCTCGTTTGTGAGAAAATTTGAGTGTGAGTGGAGTGATTATTATTTATGAGGATTTTCTTGCAGAATTTCCAAAATGTCTCACCATTCCAATGAGGAGGACCGTCAACAAAAATTACAAATCAAAGCCTTGATGGGAGAAATAAGGAGATTGATACGTCAAGAGATTGAACCCTTGCACGAAAGAATTGATCAATTGGAGGCGAAATCTCAAATGGTTCATTCGCACACCTCCAACAACATCCAAAGAAGGCGTAAAACACAAGGGGTGAGAGATGAAGAGCTTGATCAAGTTGATGATGAATTTGATAGGGAATCTTTTGGGCGCACTAGAAGACCAACTTGGAGGAGGCAAAATGAAGACAACAACCTTAGAGCCATCAAGATGAAAATCCCTCCTTTTTATTTGATTGTCACCACTAATCTGATCTCAAAAAGATAAAACTCGCTATCACTGAGTTTTTCGATTATGCTTTAACTTGGTGGGATCAACTTGTGATAAGTAGGAGAAGAAATGGTGAAAGGCCCGTGGCGACTTGGGAAGAAATAAAAGCAATCATGAGACAGAGATTTGTGCCTAGCCATTACTATCGAGATCTCTACAACAAGCTTCAAGGGCTGAGACAAGGAAGTAGAAGTGTGGAAGATTATTTTAAAGAAATGGAGGTTGCTATGATAAGAGCCAATGTGGACGAGGATCGAGAAGCAACAATGGCTAGATTTTTGCATGGTTTGAACCATGACATCCAAGATCTAGTTGAAATGTACCATTATGTGGAGTTGCAAGATATGGTACACATGGTTGTCAAAGTGGAGAAACAACTCAAGAGGGGAAGTACACGTCAAAGTACTTGGAAGTCAAGTACTTCAAAGGAGGATGAGAAGCCTACAACTTCCTCAAAACTAGCAAAAACAACCCTAAAGGAAAGGCCATCGAAAGGTAACAATGAATCCTCTACCTCTCGAACTCGTGACATTAAATGTTTTAAGTGTCAAGGCAGGGGTCATTGTGCAAGCCAATGTCCAAATAAGCTTGCAATGTTGATAAGGATGATGGAGAAAATGAAACAGAAGACGAGCAAGAATTGGATTCCATGCCATCTCTTGTAGAATCGAAAGAAGATGAGTTACCAATTCATGGAGATTGTTGGTCACTAGGCGAATCCTTAATATGCAAGTCAAGGAAGACAAAGAGGCACAAAGGGAGAACATTTTTTGCACAAGATGCTATGTTAATGGGAAGGTATGTAGTATTATAATTGATGGTGAAAGTTGTACTAACGTGGCTAGTGTCTCAATGGTTGAAAAGTTAGGGTTGTCTACAACAAAGCACCCAAAGCTATGCAAGCTCCAATGGCTTAATGATTCTGGAGAAGTTCATGTTTCCAAGCAAGTAAAGGTGCCATTTTGCATTGGGAAATATGAAGATGAGGTGATTTGTGATGTGGTTCCTATGCAAGCCACCCATTTGTTGTTGGGAAGGACATAGCAATATGATAGACGTGTTAGTCACAATGTTTTTGCTAACAAGTACTCTTTTGTTCATAATCAAAGAAAAGTAACTCTTGTACCTATGACTCCTAGTCAAATCTATAAAGATCAAGAGAGATTACAAGAAGATGCAAAAAAAGAAAGTGAGCCAAAAAAGAAAGTGAGAAAAAAGAGATTGAAGAGAGTTTGAGTGAAAAGAAAGAGTTGGGTGAAAAGAAAAAGAGCAAAAAGGAGAGTAAAGAAGCACTTATCTTGAGCGAAAAACAAGAAAAATTTTGTGTATTTGCAAAAAAAAAGTGAGATCAAGAGTGCTCTAAATTCTCAATCACTTTTTGTGCTTATTTTGTATAAGGAAGCTCATTTGACCACTAATGATTTGGCCGGTGAATTACCGAGCAACATTGTTTCTATTCTGCAGGAATTTGAAGATATGTTCCCCGAAAAAAGTTCCAAAAGGATTACCACCACTTCGTGGTATTGAGCATCAAATCAATTTTGTTCCGGGAGCATCAATTCCAAACAAGCCTACCTATAGAACGAGTCCCAAACAAACCAAAGAGCTTCAAAGATAAGTTGAAGACTTGTTGGACAAAGGATGGGTTTGAGAAAGCATGAGTCCATGTGCTGTACTAGTTCTATTGGTGCCAAAGAAAGATGGATCGTGGAGGATGTTTATAGACTGTCAAGCTGTGAACAACATAATGGTAAAGTATCACCATCCTATTCCTCGATTTGATGATTTGCTTGATGAGTTATGTTGAGCAATTATCTTTTCCAAACCATCAAATTAGAATGACAAAGGGTGATGAATGACAAGTGGTTAGTGATGCCTTTTCGTCTAACTAACACTCCTAGAACTTTCATGCACTTAATGAATCATGTTTTGCATAAATTCATTGGGAAGTTTGTGGTTGTTTATTTTGATGATATCTTAGTATATTCAAGAAGTTTGGAAGACCATATTGAACATCTAACGTGTGTTTTTAGTGTGCTTAGGAAGGAGAAACTTTATGCGAATTTGAAGAAGTTTACCTTTTGCACTAATGAAGTTAATTTTCTTGGTTATATTGTAAGTGCCAATGGTATTTCAGTTGATATGGAAAAGGTGAAAGCAATTCAAGAATGGCCAACTCCCAAAAGTGTTAGTGAAGTGCGAAATTTTCATGGTCTTGCAAGCTTTTATAGGAGATTCGTCAAGAACTTTAGCACTTTGGCTACACCTTTGACTGAGATCATCAAGAAGAATTTGGGATTCAAATGGGATGAAGAACAAGAGCAAGTGTTTCAAAATTTTAAATTTCATTTAACTAATGCTCCTTTGCTTTCTTTACGTAATTTTGACAAAACATTTGAAGTTGAATGTGATGCTTCAGGTATTAGAATAGGCGATGTCTTGATGCAAGAAAGAAGACTCGTGGCATACTTTAGTGAAAAGCTAAGTGGGGTAACTCTGAACTATCTTACTTATAACAAAGAGTTGTACGCCTTGGTTTGAGCTTTGATGACATGGTAGCACTACTTATGGGCTAAAGAGTGCGTGATCCACACTGATCATGAATCATTGAAATTTTTGAAAGGCCAACATAAGCTCAAAAAAAGGCATTCAAGATGGATGGAGTTTATTGAGACCTTTCCATATGTCATTCGATATAAGAAAGGTAAAGAGAATGTTGTAGCAGATGCACTCTCTAGGAAGTATGCCTTGCTTTCTTCTCTTGAAACTAAGATACTTGGCTTTGAACAAATTAAAGAGTTGTATCATGATGATATTGATTTTGGTCAAGTGTTCCAAACTTGTGAAAAAGGTTCTTTTGAGACGTTCTTTAAGCATGATGGATTTTTGTTTAAAGAATCCACGCTTTGCATTCCTAACTCTTCTTTGCATGAATTGTTAGTTAGGGAGGCACATGGTGGAGGCCTTATGGGACACTTTGGTATAGCTAAAACTTTGGCAATTTTACAAGAGCATTTCTTTTGGCCAAAAACGAAAAATAATGTTGTGAAAATTTGTGAAAATTGCATCATCTGCAAGAAGGCAAAATCAAAGGTCCAACCTCATGGCTTATACACACCTTTTCCAATTCCAAAAGTGACATGATTTCGACCCAAATGATATGATTCACAATCGAAAGGATCGGAAACACTTAGAAGTTACTTGGGATATGTCTAAAGGAAGTTTAGACTGGATGCTGTAAACTGCAACCCACTACCTATGAAATAGATAGGAACCTTGGTATAAAAATGCCACAACCAATTACACCAAAAATTGGTTGACAAGTTTGTACGAACACCACAAGTCTCCAAGGAGAACTTGATAAGTTCTAAGTTCTTAAAAAACCAAATAGATAAACTCACAATTGCATTACTCAAAGCTTATTTTTCAAAGTAGTACAAAGATGCCTATTTATAGGCTAAAATAGGCCTTAAAATAATTAAATCCTAAATATCCTAGTCTAGAAGAAATAAATAATAATTTGACTTTCTAACTTCCAGACAAGACTAATAAAAATTCTGCATTTTAATATATTAATTACACATAATTCTAGATGATATGTTGGCTGAAATCAAGGTACATTGGATGGGTACGTTGACCAAGTGTTGGAATGAGTAGGTTAATGCATCTTGAGTTAGCTTCCAAAACTTCATTAATACTCCTTTGACCGAATTTCTCCAAGGCTAAATTTCGTCTTTTAATGCCTCAAAATGGATGATTGACCATGGAATTTGAAGTCTTCAACACTTGACTACGTGAATAATTGTTGGCTGGAAATTGGACCAATTTTGGACTAAAATTGATCTTTGATTTGGATAAGATGCACACTTGAAACTTGGACCTTCGCTTCATGGAATTAGATGGAAAGTTGAGGCCAAGTTTGCAGAGTTCGCATCTTCGCTTGCAGAGTTCGCATCTTCGCTTGTAGAGTTTCCATTTTCGCTCAAAGGTCAAAAAGTGTGAACCGAAGGTCAGGAAGTCAGCACCGCGGGTCGGGAAGTTTGCGCTACGCATCTTTAAGTCGAAGGTCCGGAAGTTAGGACTGAGTTCACATCATTCCCCTCCTTTTGAGAAGGATTTGTCCTCAAATCTTCAGCACCTGCATGATAGAGACTTAAGTCAGAAACATTGACGAAATCATGAACATCGTACTCACTTGGCAAATCAAGTCGGTAGGCATTGTCATTGATACGCTCTAAAACATGAAAAGGTCAATCTCATCTTGGTTGCAACTTGGATTTTCTTTGTGTTGGGAACCTTTATTTCCTCAAGTGCAACCAAACCCAATCTCTCGGTTCAAAGATGAACTTATGACACCCCTTGTTGGCTTGTTGTTCATATTTTTGCGTCTTCTCTTCAATGTTGAGTCTTGCTTTCTCATGGATTTGCTTCACAAATTCAGCCTTTTTTTTGCCATCTAAATTCAATCTCTCACTCACAGGCAAAGGTGTTAGATCCTTTGGAGATAATGGATTAAAACCATAAACAATCTCAAAAGGAGAAAATTTAGTGGCAGAATGCACATTCCTATTGTATGCAAATTCAACATGAGGTAAACAAACATCTCAAGTCTTAATATTCTTACCAATGACCGACCTTAACAAAGTAAATAAAGTACGATTAACAACTTCAATTTGGCCATCGGTCTGAAGATGACAAGTAGTAGAAAACAAGAGTTTTGTACCCAATTTTCCTCACAAAGTCTTCCAAAAATAACTAAAAAATTTTGTATCTCGGTCGGATACAATAGTTTTCGGCATTCCATGCAAACGAATTACTTCTTTAAAGAACAACTTAGCAATATGTGATGCATCATTCGTTTTATTGCATGCAATGAAATGTGCCATTTTTGAAAATCTATCAACTACCACAAAAATTGAATCTTTCCCATTTTTAGTTCTTGGTAATCCTAAGACAAAATCCATTGACAAATCAGCCCATGGCTCTTTTGGAATTGGCAAAGGTGTGTATAAGCCATTAGGTTGAACCTTTGATTTTGCTTTCTTGCAAATATCTGATCTTCACAAATTTTCACAACAAAACATTTCATTTTTGGCCAATAAAAATGTTCTTGCAAAATTGCCAAAGCTTTTGCTATGCCAAAGTGTCCCATAAGTCCCCCACCATGTGCTTCCCTAACTAACAATTCATGCATAGACGACTTAGGAATGGAAAGCTTGGACTCTTTAAATAAAAGCCCATCATGCTTATAAAATTTTTCACATGCTTGGAATACTTGACAAAAATCAGAATCATCACAATATAATCCTTTAATTTGCTCAAAGCCAAGTAATTTAGAGTCTAATGAAGTCAATAAGGCAGGCCTCCAAGAGAATGCGTCGGCTACAACATTCTCTTTACCTTTCTTGTATCGGATGACATACGGAAAGATCTCAATGAATTCCATCCATCTTGCATGCCTTTTGTTAAGCTTATGTTGGCCTTTAAGAAATTTCAATGATTCATGATCAGTGTGGATCATGAATTCTTTAGCCCATAGATAGTGCTGCCATGTCTTCAAGGCTTGGACTAGCGCATAGAACTCCTTATCATAAGTCGGATAGTTGAGAATTGCTCCACTTAGCTTCTCGCTAAAGTATGCCACGGGTCTTCCTTCTTGCATCAAGACAGCGCCTATTCCAACACCTAAAGCATCACACTCAACTTCAAATGTTTTTATCAAAATTAGGCAAAGAAAGTAAAAGAGTGTTGGTTAATTGAAATTTAAACTTTTGAAAAGCTTACATTCTTCTTCCCATTTGAATCCCACATTCTTCTTAATGACTTTGGTTAATGGTGCAGCCAAGGTGCTAAATTTTTGACAAGTCTTATAGAAACTTATGAGACCATGAACACTCCACACTTCACTAACACTTTTGGGAGTTGGCCATTCTTGAATTGCTTTCACCTTTTCCATGTCAACTGAAATACCATTGGCATTTACAATATAGCCAAGAAAATTAACCTCATTAGTGCAAATGGTACAGTTCTTCAAATTAGCATAAAATTTCTCCTTCCTAAGCACGCTCAAAACACATGTTAGATGTTCAAGATGGTCATCCAAACTTCTTGAATGTAGTAAAATATCATCAAAACAGACAACCACAAACTTGACAAGGAACTCATGCAAAACATGATTCATAAACGCATAAAAGTGCTTGGAGCGTTAGTTAGGCCAAAAGGCATCACTAACTATTCATACAAACCATATTTAGTTTTAAAAGTGGTTTTCCATTCATCACCCATTTTCATTCTAATCTGATGGTAACCACTTTTCAAATCAATTTTGGAAAACACAATTGAACCACATAATTCATCAAGTAAATCATCTAATCGAGGAATTGGATAGCGATACTTTATCGTTATGTTGTTCACAGCACGACAGTCTATACACATCCTTCAAGTTCCATCTTTCTTTGGCACCAATAGAACTGGTACAGCACATGGACTCATACTTTCCCAAATCCATCCTTTACCTAACAAGTCTTCAACTTTCCTTTGAAGCTCTTTGGTCTCTTTAAGACTCATTCTATAGGCAGGTTTGTTGAATTGATGCTCCCGAAACAAATTCAATTTGGTGCTCAATACCACGAAGTGGTGGTAATCCTTTTGGAACTTATTCGGGAAATATATCTTCAAATTCCTACAAAATAGAAACAATACTGCTCGGTAGTTCATCGGCCAAATCATTAGTGGACAAATGAGCTTCCTTAAACAAAATAAGCACAAAAAGTAATTGAGAATTTAGAGCACTCTTGGTCTCACCTTTTTGCAAATCATAAAATTTTTCTTCCTTTTCGCTCAAGATAAGTATTTCTTTTTTCTCTTTGTTGCTCTTTTTCTTTTCACTCTTTTTTGCTCAACTCTTTCTTTTCGCTCAAACTTTTATCATTCTTTTTTTTCTCACTCTCTTTCTTTTGCTCACTTTCTTTTTTTTTGCATCTTCTTGTAACCTCACTTGATCCTCATAGATTTGACCAGGAGTCATAGGTACAAGAGTTACATTTCTTTGATTATGAATAAAAGAATATTTGTTAGTAAAATCATTGTGGCTAACACATCTATCTTACTGCCATGGCCTCCCAAACAACAAATGGCTTGCTTGCATGGGAACCACATCACAAATCACTTCATCTTCATATTTTCCAATGTGAAATGGCACCTTTACTTGCTTGGAAATATGAACTTCTCTACAATCACTAAGTCATTGGAGGTTATGTGGCTTCGGGTGCATTGTTGTAGGCAATCCTAACTTTTTAATCATAGAAACACTAGCTACATTAGTACAACTTCCACCATCAATTATGACACTACATACCTTCCCATTAACATGGCATCTTGTGTGGACAAGGTTCTCTCTTTGTGCCTTGTCGTCATCCTTGACTTGCATATTAAGGATTCACCTCATGAGTAACAATTTACCATGGGCTGGTAACGACTCCTCATTGGAATGGTAAGACATTTGGAAATTCTGTAAGAAAAAAATCCTCACAAATAATATTCACTCCACTCACACTCTCATTATCTCGCTTAAGGTTCTTATGGAATTGAACAATTACCAAGGGAGAGAGTGACTTTCACAACTAAACTTATCAAACAATTTTTATGTCCTTAAGTTGTGAAGATGATTACTAAGAAAATATGACAAATCAAAGATAAGAGAACTGTGAACAATGAATATATCAAGAATAAGAGTAGGAAACAAATTGAAGAACAAACAAAGTTAAGGAACAATGAACTAGATGATCAATGGAAATTTAGGCCAAGGTTGGTTGAGAAGAAAGAACTTTGTTGATGAATCTGTTGGCAACCTGGATAACAAGAGAAATGAATATTAGATCTCAAAGGAATCACACTTTAAGGAATGAAATTTTTGTATCCATTTTTTCTCCTTTTTTTCATGTTTTTTTCTTTAATATTCGGCCAGAATTTTTTTTCTTTTAATATTTCGGTCAATTTTTTTTATTTTATATTTTGGCCTCTTTTCTTCTTCTTCTTTTTTTTTTTAAAGAATTAAGTAAAAAAAAAAAAGAAGTGGAGATGAGAAAGTGACTCCTTAAATTCCAAAAATCACTGCTAAGAAGCTTGCCTAACCTGTGACAAAACCTACTAAAGAAAATGTGAATATTAATTTATAAAATCAAAACCCACTACTAGAAACCTTGCCAACCTACGACAAAACCTGTTAACAAAAATGTGAATCTTGATTTTCAAGAAAGTCAAGAATAAGAAAGGGTAAAATCAAAAAGGAAAACAAAGGATATGCAACCCTTAGAAACGGCTCTGATACCAAATGACATGATTTCAACCCAGATGATATGATTCACAATCGGAAGGATTGGAAACACTTAGAAGTTGCCCGGGATATGTCTAAGGGAAGCTTAGACTAGATGCTATAAACCGCAACTCACTACCTATGAAATAGATAAGAACCTTGGTATAAAAACGCCACAACCAATTATAGTAAAAATTGGTTTATAAGTTTGTATGAACGCCACAAGTCTCCAAGGAGAACTTGATAAGTTCTAAGTTCTTAAAGAACCAAATGAGATAAACTCACAATTTCACTACTCAAAAGCTTATTTTTCAAAGTAGTACAAAGATGCCTATTTATAGGCTAAAATAGGTCTTAAAAATAATTAAATCCTAAATATCCTAGTCTAGAAGAAATAAATAATAATTTGATTTTCTAACTTCTAGACAAGACTAATAAAAATTCTGCATTTTAATATATTAATTACACATAATTCTAGATGATATGTTGCCTGAAATCAAGGTACATTGGATGGGTACGTTGACCAAGTGTTGGAATGAGTAGGTTAATGCATCTTGAGTTAGCTTCCAAGACTTCATTAATACTCCTTTGACTGAATTTCTCTAAGGTTGAATTTCATCTTTTAATGCCTCAAAATGGATGATTGACCATGGAATTTGAAATCCACTTGACTATGTGAATAATTGTTGGCTGGAAATTGGACCAACTTTGGACTAAAATCGATCTTTGGCTTAGATAAGATGCACACTTGAACTTGGACCTTCGCTCCATGGAATTGGATGGAAAGTTGGGGCCAAGTTTGCAGCTCTGGTCTCAGAGTTCGCATCTTTGCTTGCAGAGTTTGCATCTTCGCTCGGAGAGTTCTCATCTTCGCTCGAAGGTCGGGAAGTCAGCGCTGCACATCTTTTGAGTCGAAAGTCGGAAAGTTAGGACCGAATTCACATCAAAAAGAGCCTTGGGTTGATCTTTCAATGGATTTTGTTTTGGGTTTGCTAAGAACTAAACATGGAAAAGATTCAATTTTTGTTATTGTTGACAAGTTTTCAAAGATTGCTCATTTCATTGCATGCAACAAAACAAATGATGCATCACACATAGTTGATTTATTCTTTAAAGATTTTTTTTTTTTGCATAGCATGCCGAGGACCATTGTATCCGATCGAGACACCAAATTTTTGAGTTATTTTTGGAAATTTTTTTAGGGAAAATTGGGTACAAAACTCTTGTTTTCTACTACTTGTCATCCTTAGACCGATGGCCAAACTAAAGTTATTAATCGTACTTTATCTACTTTGTTAAGGTTGGTAATTGGTAAGAACATTAAGACTTGTGATGTTTGTTTGCCTCATGTTGAATTTGCATACAATAGGAATGTGCATTCTGCCACTAAATTTTCTCATTTTGAGATTGTTTATGGTTTTAACCCATTATCTCCAATGGATCTAACTCCTTTGCCTGTGAGTGAAAGATTGAGCTTAGATGGCTAAAAGAAGGCTGAATTTGTGAAGTAAATCCATGAGAAGGCAAGACTCAACGTTGAGGAAAAGAAGCGAAGATATAAACAACAAGCTAACAAGGGGTGTCATAAGCTCATATTTAAACCGGGAGATTAGGTTTGGTTGGATTTGAGGAAATAAAGGTTCCCAACACAAAGAAGATCTAAATTGCAACCAAGAGGAGATGGACCTTTTCAAGTTTTAGAGCGCATCCATGACAATTCCTACAAACTTGATTTACCGAGTGAGTACGATGTTCATAATGTCTCAATATTTATATTAAAGTCCCTATCATTCAGGTGCTTAAGATTTGAGGACAAATCCTTCTCTAGAGGAAGGGAATGATTTGAACTCGGCTCTGACATCCCAACATTTGGCTCAAAGATATGAACTCAAAGTCAAAGTTGCAGACTCAAGTCAAAGATGTGAACTCAGAGCCAAAGATGCAAACTTGGTGGCTCAAAGATGTGAACTCGGAGCCAAGGTGTGAACTCGGTGGCCAGAGATGCAAACACGGCCCCCAGTTCCCATCCAATTCAATGGAGCGATGGTCCAAGTTCAAGAGTGCATTTGATCCAAGTCAAAGATGAATTTCGGTCCTAAAGATGGTCCAAATTCCAACCATCAATTATTAAAGTAGTCAAATGTTGAAGACTTCAAATTTAATGGTCAATCATCCATTTTGAGGCATCGGAGGACGAAAAGGCATGGCTAAAAAGTCAGTCAAAAGTAAAATTTAATGAAGTCTTAGAAGCTAGCTCAATATGCATAAATCTACTCATTCTAACACTTGGTCAACTTACCATTCCAATGTGCCTTTATTTAGCCAATAAATCATCTAGAATGGTGTGTAATTAATATAATAAAATGCAAATTTTTATTAGTCTTATCCAAGTCTAGTGTAGAAGTTAGAAAGTCAAAATTAATATTTATTTCTTCTAAACTAGGATATTTAGGATTTTTTTAAAGACTTATTGTAGCTTATAAATAGGAATCTTTGTACTGTTTTGAAACAAGCTTTGAGTAATGAAATTGTGAGTTTATCTCATCTTTGGGTTCTTCGAGGACTCTAGAACTTATCAAGTTTTGTTCCAAAACTTGTGGGTTCAATGAACTTATCAACTTGTGGTGTTTGAACAAAACTTATCAACCAATTTTGGTGGAGTTGGTTGTGGCATTTTTATAACGAGGTTCCTATCTCTTTATAGATAGCGGGTCGCAGTTTACACCAATTCATCTAACATTCCTTAGACATATCTTGGGCAATTTTTTAAGTGTTCCCAGTCCTTCGGATTGGAATCACATCACCTATCATGCAGGTGCTGAAGATTTGAGAACAAATCCTTCTCAAGAGGAAGGGAATGATGTGAACTTAGCTTTGGCTTCCCGACATTTGGCTCAAAGATGTGGACTCGGAGTCAAAGTTAAAAACTCGGCTCAAAGATGTGGACTCGGAACCAAAGACGTGAACTTGGAGACTCAAAGATGTGAACTCAAAGCCAAAGATGTGAACTTTGCGGCCAAAGATGTGAACTCGGACCCAACTTCACATCTAATTCCAAGGAGCGATGGTCCATGTTGAAGTGTGCATCTGATCCAAGTCAAAGATCAACTTTGGTCCTAAAGATGTTCCAAATTCCAACATATCAATTATTAAAGTAGTCAAGTGTTGAAGACTTCAAATTTAATGGTCAATCATTCATTTTGAGGCATTGGATGACAAAAAGTCGTGGCTGAAAATTCAGACAAAAAAGTATTTAATGAAGTCTTGGAAGCTAGGTCAAGATGCATGAATCTACTCATTCCAACACTTGGTCAACGTACCATTCCAATGTGCCTTTTATTTAGCCAATAAATCATATAGAATGATGCGTAATTAGTATATTAAAATGCAGAATTTTATTAGTCTTGTCAAAAAATAATCTAGAAGTTAGAAAGTCCAAAATTAATATTTATTTTTCTAGTTTCTAGACAAGGATATTTAGGATATTTTAAAGACTTTTGTAAGCCTATAAGTAGGCATCTTATGTACTGTTTTGAAACAAGCTATGAGTAATTTTTGACTATGAGTTTATCTCATCTTTGGGTTCTTTCATAACTTAGAACTTATCAAGTTTTCTTCGGAAACTTGTGGCGTTTAGCAAACTTATCAAGTTGTGGTGTTCAACGAACTTATCAACTTGTGACGTTCGAACTAGACTTATCAACCAATTTTGAAGTAGTTGGTTGTGGCGTTTTTATACCAAGGTTCTTATCTTTTTATAAATAGTGGGTCGCAGTTTACACCAATCTAAACTAGCATCCCTTAGACATATCTTTGGCAACTTTTCTAAGTGTTCCCAGTCCTTCGATTGGAATCACATTAATTACCCTCGTCACCAGCTAGGGAGATAGTCTTCCCTTCCCAATGGGAAGATCTAGAAGACATAGAGTAAGATGAAGTCATACTTACTTTTTCTTAGAGTGCCTTCCCAAACGGATGTAAAGCTCTCATTAGGTAAACCCTGCGAACTTGCTAGGAACTCGTCAGACACAACAACTTCTCACTGGAGCAATAAACAAAAAGAAAGTTGCGAACTTTTTGAATACCAAAAGGCTGCAAAAAGGCAGATGGGAAGACCAAAGGCGAAAAGTCACGACCTTTTATGTCAACCCCTAAGACTTTCGTGTGAACCTCTACAAAATTTCTTCGGGTACCACAACATTAAAAGTTTTACCTTTACCATATAAACATTAAACAGCCCACACGACCCACGATAAGCCTTAACTGGTGAAAAATATGGCTATGACAATCATTACCTATTATTCTTTCTCCAAACACCCTAACTGCTTACTTTTGATAAAACCTTAACTTGACATTATCACGCTAAGGTTTGAGGGGCTCATAATGTGTATGGATCCAATTCCCAACATTTCATCTCAAATCAAAGGTTAAGAGTCACGTCTTGTGCCCTAAGACAGAACCTTGGAGCCAAAGACCAAACCTCAGTCTTTGCGCCCCAAGGCGGGATCTTGGAGCTAAAGACCAAACCTCAGTGACGTACAAAGTTCCGGACCTCTGTGGCATTCTCAACAGCATGATCTCCACTTAAACCCTAAACTCTAGATTCGGAGGTCAGCAATGATAACATACTAAAATCACACCAATGCATGGGACCTTTGAGCTCTAGGCCACCAGGTGAGAACATAACTACAGGCTATAATTGTAGAGCAATCCATAAGCACAGAACTATAGACTATATTTTTGGAGCGATCATTACGACGTACAGTCAGCGGTTATAACCATAATCCAGGTATCAATCCGTGGGACTAGATACCACAAATGTCGGGACAAGGTACATAAGATGGAGAAAGACAACCAGGTAAGGGGACAGATTTTGAATAGGGAATTACGATACTCTAACTAAGTACTGATTTAGGCATCAGAGAATCTACCCTAGAGAACTACTCTGGGATTTGTTCTATAGGAACAATCAACACTAGGAAGACGAAGAATCTCGAGTCCAAACCATCTAATCGGATCATAGATGGGTTGCAAATTTTGCCTTCATCACCGGTCATTAGTCTAGTTCAGGTTGTTTTAAAAAAATCACTTTTAATTGACCCAGTCAAATTTTGGTTTGACTAGTCAAAATTGGAGTTGACCATAATTTGACTGGGTCAAAAGTTTATTTTTATAAAAAGTAATATTAATTTTTAAAATTTATAATTGAGCCTCAAATTTTTTTAAAACTCATTTTTTACTTATAAAACTTTTATTTTTTCAAATTGAACATTTTAAATGTTTATTTAAGAAAAGTTTTACAAATTTTAACATATTTTTATCTAAATTATTTTTTATACTATTTTTTTTCACAAAATTATTCAATTATACATTTAGAATTTCATACAACTTATACTAAATTTAGAGTTAACTACACTTAAAATTAGTAAATAATTTATTTCTAGTATATTTGTATATTAGTACTAATATTTTTAAATTAATTTACATTTATCACATCATAATGATGTCATCTAATTTTTTACTATCGGTCTGACCGGTTAACCCCTAACCTCTTGACTTCACTGGTTCGTACTTAAGTTCAATTTTGACAACATTGGTCATAATTTAACTCCAATTTTTTTTTTAAAATAAAACTCATTTTGTTTACCTTTAAAGTGAGTGTTTTAAAATTTTCACATATAAAGTTTTTAATTGTTCACAATGAATATCTCAAATATTTATACAAAAGGTTTCTTATAATTTTTAAACTTTCTTTATTTAAAATTTTTTTAATATCATTTTTCTAAAATTATTGAATGCTAACGGATATGTATGAGACCCAATTTTGAACATTCTATATTAAAACTCAAAGGCGGATCTTTGTTCTGCCCAAGAATCAGAGATCGGACCTCAGCTATGAGATGAGACTTTGGAGCCAAGATTGCACCAGCAAACCAAAGGTTAGACCTCAGTGACGAGGCGAGACCTCAGAGTGAAAGTCTGGACCTCTGTGGCATATAAAGGCCAAAGACCTAAACTTCAATTGAACATTCTCCAGTTAGACCTTGAACTCTGAGTCTGAAAGTTGAGAACAAAAACACACTGAAATCACATTAAGTGTCTAGGACCTTGGAGTCCCAGACCGGAAGTGGGAACTCATCAAAGTTATGCTTATCCACAAGTGCGTAACAATAGGTAACAATCAATGAAGGATATTGTAGGAAACCAAATCAAAGAACGTAGCAGAAATTTAAAATTTTTGGTTTCCTCCAAGGATCCATACGAAGTGAAATCAAATTGGTAGTGAAGATTGTTACCTTACCAGTAGTGTAGCCTTGTTGATTGTGGGAGATTGTTGATTGTCGAATCACAAGCAAGACCAATCTAGCCTTGCCTCTATGGTATCCACACGATCGTCTCCAAACCTCAAGTTAATTGTCAAACAATTAACTAAAGAAAGAAATAACAAAATTCTTTTAGTGCTAGCTAAGATTTTGTTACTTGGGTCTTCCCTCAAGTTCTCAATTTAAGGATTGGTTTTCTATTTTGAGTTCTCAACTCAAAATTCGGGTTTTGTTCTTATTTCTCAAATAAGGAGTGGTGTCTATATTGAACAAGAGAAGAAGAAAAGAAAGAAATTTTGTGCACCAAGAATAGCACACAGTTTTCTTCAACAAAGAAAGCTTAAAAAGAAAACTCTCTCAATGAAAGTGTCCCTTCGGTTTCTTCGATCTGAATTCAACAATTCATCCATGTGAACAGCTGCCCTTTCACATTTCATATTCTAGAAATTGAATTGCAATATGTTGCATATGGTTGCCTTTTCATTTTCATAAAATGAATTGCAATATGTTGCCTTTTCATTTTCCAATGAATGGTTGTCTTTTCATTTTCCAATGAATGGTTACCTTTTCATCTTCCAATAATAAAATCCATTTTGATTATTATTTAATTAATAAATCTAAAACTCATTTTGGATTTATTAATATTAATAGAACCAAAACTTTTTCGCCTTAAATCCAAAACCGTTTTAAAATGAAAACCCGATAGATTCCTATTCTCAATAGGATTCTTAAATTAACCAAAATTTCATCACATGAATTTTGCACTTCTTTTGGATACGATCTAATTGTGCGACCCAATAGGTTCTCATAATGTTGGCATTGACATAAAATATATTTTATGCCAAAAGTAATGAGCGGTGTCTAGCAACACATCAATACTACCCAAGTCATGAGAATATTAGTAATTCGACATTACTTTTCTTGTGATAGATATTATTGTGTAATTAAATCCCTTTGCCCTAGATATCTTGATCGAACACAAGCCATGGATCGTGTCATGCTCGTATAGTTCAATCTTTTCATTTCTTGATTCCCGAGTAGACACATCTAAGCAAATGAGTCCGATATCACATATCGACTCATTTGAGCACGGCCATGCATTTTATGGTCTTACTCAATCAAGAGGCCCAAAGATATCAATCTCATTATATAAGAGGGGCAAATCCTTTCTTGATCACTTAACATCCCACTACATGATTTATTACATATCCAATTACTACTTTTATAGTTCACCCTGTTACGGGTAACATTTGGTAGTATCAAAACATGCAACTCCTCATGTTGGGATCTCTGAGGATCTCAAGTCTAAGGATTATTTACACCATCACCACTATGAGAAATATTTATGACACTTCATATAATAATCCATGTAATATTTCTCATGGCGGGTCAATCCAGTACATTGTTTCTAACATGTACCCATGTGTTGACTTGATATCTCATATCATGAACAATTTCATCCATCACTACACATACTAGTCTTAATGCATTATCATTGTCCCATTTAATGATAATACTCGACTAGGGATAATTTTAGAATAATTAAATTCTTGGGACATTATTATGTTTATTTCATAAAACGCAGATATAAGATAAACAAAATAATTAGTGCCATTAATTATGAACATTATGATACAATATATGCATATACCATCATCATATGATTGGTTCTTAGGGCATAATCCAACAAACTCCCACTTGAACTAAGACCAATCAGACATCTCTCTAATGCCTAATGATCTACACTTGAACTAAGACCAATCAGACATCTCTCTAATGCCTAATGATCTAGTATGACGATCATGCTTCTGCTGCGCCAGAGGCTTTGTCAGTGGGTCAGCTATATTATCATCAGTTGGTAGTTTGCATATTTTCACATCCTCTCTCTCAATTATCTCTCGGATAAGATGAAAACGTCGAAGTATATGTTTGGATCGTTGGTGAGATCTGGGTTCTTTAGCTTGCGCAATGGCTCCATTATTGTCACAATAGAGCACAATTAGATTGGCAATGCTAGGTACAACCCCAAGTTTTGTAATGAACTTCTTGATCCAAACTGCCTCTTTTGCTGCATCAGAAGCAGCAATATACTCGGCCTCTGTTGTAGAGTCAGCTACTATTGCCTACTTTGAACTATTCCAGCTCACAGCACCACCATTTAAGCAAAACACATAACCCGACTGCGATCGGTAGTCATCCTTGTCAGTTTGAAAGATTGCGTCAGTGTAACCAGTTACATTGAGCTCTTCCTTACCTCCATATATCAAGAATGTATCCTTAGTCCTTCTCAAGTACTTAAGGATATTTTTGACAGTGATCCAGTGACGTTCACCGGGATCTACTTGATATCTACTCATTAAGCTCAAAGCATATGAGACATCGGGACGAGTACATAGCATGGCGTACATGATAGATCCAATACCTGATGCATATGGAATCCTACTCATGCGTTGTCTCTCTTCTTGTGTCGAAGGACAATGTTCCTTCGAGAGAGTAATTCCATGCCCCATAGGTAAGAATCCTTTCTTAGATTCTTGCATGCTAAACCGCTTTAGCACTTTATCTATGTATGTACTTTGGCTTAGGCCAATCAATCTCTTTGATCTATCTCTATAGATTTTGATACCTAATATATAGATTCCCTCATCTAAGTCTTTCATTGAAAAACAACTTCCTAGCCATTTATTTACAGACTGTAAAGATGGAATGTCATTCCCAATAAGTAGTATGTCATCTACATACTATACTAGGAAGACAACAGTGCTCCCACTAACCTTCTTGTAGACACAAGGTTCATCTTCATTCTTGATGAAACCAAACTCTTTGATTGCATCATCGAACCAAAGATTCCAACTTCGAGAAGCTTGTTTCAACCCATAAATAGCTTACAAACCTTTCCAGCATTTTTCGGATCAACAAAACCCTCAGGTTGTGTCATGTACACATCCTCGAGAAGATTTCCATTAAGGAAAGCAGTTTTGACATCCATTTGCCAGATTTCATAATCATGGAATGCAGCTATCGCAAGCAAGATCCTGATGGATTTAAGCATTGCGACTGGTGAAAAAGTCTCATCATAGTCTATACCATGAATTTGTTTAAAACCTTTTGCAACCAATCGTCCCTTAAAGGTATATACTTCACCATCCATGTTAGTCTTCTTTTTGAAGACCCATTTGCACCCTATGGGTTTTACTCCTTCAGGTGGATCAACCAAAGTCCATACTTGGTTTGTATACATAGATTCCATCTCAGATCTCATGGCTTCATGCCATTTCTCAGAGTCTGGCCCCGATATAGCTTCTTGATAGGTTGTAGGTTCATCTTGATCTATTAGCAAGATGTCACCATTTTTAGTCACAAGAAATCAATATCTCTGTGGCTCATGATGAATCCTAGTAGACCTACGCCGGGCTTGTGTCTCTTGAACAACTTATTCCACAACCTTTTGTGGTATTTGCTCAATTTCCATCTCATCAAGTTCAGTAATATTTTGTGGTTCTCGAATTTCTTCAAGTTCTATTTGTCTCCCACTAGTTTTTCTAGAAATAAATTCCTTTTCCAGAAAAACACCAGTCCGAGCAACAAACACTTTGTTCTCATTGGGATAATAGAAATAGTATCCTTTCGTTTCTTTAGGATACCCCACAAAATTACATTTATCAGATTTGGGTCCAAGTTTTTCGGAGACTTGACATTTGACGTAAGCCTCACATCCCCAAATCTTCATAAAAGACATATTAGGATGCTTCCCAGTCCATATCTCATATGGTGTCTTTTGAACTGATTTAGATGGAACTCGGTTTAGTGTGAAAGTAGCTGTAAGTAAAGGATGTCCCCAGAAGGATTTTGGAAGATCTGCATGACTCATCATGGACCGAACCATGTCTAACAAAGTTCGATTTCTCCTCTCAGATATACCATTCCATTGTAGTATTCCAAGAGGAGTAAGTTGTGAGACTATCCCACACTCCTTTAGATAATCATTGAACTCTTGGCTTAAGTATTCACCTTCTCGATTAGATCGAAGTATTTTAATACTCTTACCAAGTTGGTTTTGGACTTCATTCATGAATTCTTTGAATTTTTCAAATGATTCTGACTTGTGTCTCATAAGATACATGATGAGAATCAAATATTCATAAACTTAGATATGTGTTTTTCACGCTTTTGCATAGATTTCATTGAGATATGCCATGTTTATTAGAGAAATCACATTATATTTGTGATTCTCATCTTTTATTTGTTTTGTAGGAAAAAAAGGGAGAAAAATCAGCCATATTCCGGAGTTCATAACTCTTGATGCAGACTTCCAAATGAGATGATTCAAGATGCTATGGAAATATGAGAAAGAGAGAAAAAAACTTTCATGAACAAAGTTTTCTCAAATTCCGGAAGAAAAGGGACCAAAACTGGACAAAAGCAGAACAAGGCACGAACCAAAGAAGAGGGAAAAAGGGAAAAACATCAGCCATCTTCCGGATTTCATAAATCTTGATGCAGACGTCCAAATGAGATGAATCAAGATTCTATGGAAATATGAGAAAGAGAGGAAAAACTTTCATGCAGAAAGTTTTTTCAAATTCTGGACGCAAAGGGACCAAAACTGGACAAAATCAGAACAACGCGCGAAAAAAAAGAGATGTTGGCAGAAAGTTCTGACCGCCGCGGCGGTTAACCTCCGCCTGCAAACCTCAATTTTTCATTTTGAGTCCCACAAGTTTTTGAAGCTTCACAATTGTTCCCCAACATCCCTACTTGTATAAATACCCCATTTTCTGCAGAATAGAGAGGGTAGATAGTTAGGGTTAGTTTTTAGATAATTTGACATTTTCCCCAACTCACAACTGTGAGTGCTCTTTTGGCTCTTGAAGACTTCAATCTTTGGAGTTGTTTTGGCTTGCTAAGTGTTGGAATTTGTTGGATTTACCAATCTTTTGATTAAGGGAAGTATTTCTTACGAATTTCTTATGCTTTCAATGGTGAAATCTTCTTGTGATTGTTGGTTGCTTGAAGCCATGAGAGGCTAATTTGTCTTGGGTGATTCTTGGTGTTTGATGTATGGGTTAGGTTTATTTTGATTCCTTGTGGGTTGTAGAGTGATGGGCTTGCATTAATTGAAGTTTTCCTACTTGTATTTAATGAATTGACATGCATTGAATGGTGGCCACATTTAGTGTGTGTTCTTGGTGTTCGTGTGTGTTTTAGAATATACATGAACTTAGACCAAAAGTAGGAAGAACTACCTAGCATTCTCTAGATTTAGGTGTTTGAGACAAGAAACAACTACCATATGAATTTAATTGTGCACTAAAATTGTGTGGAAGCCATAGGTTTTAGTGTGCACAAGGTAGAAGTGAGACCGAAAGGAGATCTTCTATTCTTTAATTCCATTGAGACCGAAAGGAGATGTGGAGTGAAAAATAGGTGGTTTTCTTGAATTAAACACTTGAACTAGGGAGTGTGAAGTAGTTGGCTAAAACATCTAGGGCTAGAATTGTGCATTAGAGTTGTGTGGAAGCCATAGGCGCTAATGTGCTCTAGGTGGGGATGAGATCGAAAGGAGATTCCTCATTCTATAATTTCGATGAGACCGAAAGGAGATTCGGAGTGAATGGATGTAGTCACTTAGTTAAGATGCCTTACACTCGGTTGCCCTTAGAAGTCAAAGTAGCCGACCCTTGCATTTAACCCAAGGATCACCCTCCTTCATCATTTGTGTGTTTTTCTCTTTGTTTCAATGGTGTTGTTTTAGTTATTTAAATATCACTTTCTAAATCATTGCTTTAAGACACATAGATAGCAAATAATTAGTTGCACTTAAATTTTGGTTTTGTCCCCTTCCCTGTGGAAAATGATCCCTATGCTTTACTACAATTGATTAAGTGAGGTTTAGGTGTATATTTGTGTGAGTTTGAGCTTTATTTTGACGCACTTTTGCACACACCGATTCCGCTCACCAATACACATAGCCGTATCTACTGCAGTTGTCAGTAAATGTAATGAAGTATTGAAAACCACCTCTAGCTTGTGTATTGAATGGTCCACATACATCAGTATGTATTAATTTCAATACATTGCTTGCCCTTTCACTATGTTTTGTGAAGGGGGCTTTGGTCATCTTGCCCAATAAACATGATTCACATTTCTCATATGAATCAAAATCAAATGAGTCCAAAAATCCATCTTTATGGAGTTTGGAAATGCGATTTTCATTTATATGGCCCAGACGACAATGCCAGAGATAAGTCGGATTAAAATTATCTAATTTAATCCTTTTAGTATTTACGTTATAGATAGGCATGTCAAGATTTAGAACATAAAGGCCACTAACCATTTGTGCACTTCCATAGAAGATATCATTTAAATAAAAGGAACAACATTTGTTTTTTATTATAAATGTAAATCCACTCTCATCTAAACAAGAAATCGAAATAAGATTCTTCGTAATGGAAGGCACATAATAGCAATTATTCAATTCTAAAACAAGCCCTGAGGGCAGATTCAAGACATAAGTCCCTACAGCTAATGCAGCAACCCTTGCTCCATTCCCCACTAGTAGGTCGACTTCGCCTTTAGCCAAAGTTCTACTCTTTCTCAGTTCCTGCACATTCACACAAATGTGAGAACCACATCCGGTATCTAATACCCATGAAGAAGAAGTAGATAAATTAATTTCTATAACATGAATACCTAAAGTGGAATTTTCATTCCTCTTCTTCTTAAGTTCTTCTAGGTAAACCTTGCAGTTTCTCTTCCAATGTCCGGTCTCACCACAATGGATTCCCTTCCTTGGCAACCTTTCTCTTAGGTTTTAGTGCAGTTGTAAAAGACTTGGACTTGACTTTCTTGTCCTTTCCTTTTGATTTTGTCTTACCCTTCTTTTGGCCCTTATTAATCATGAGGACACTGTTAGGCTTAGACTTCTTCATGTTAGCTGCGGCAATTCTCAACATGCCTAGTAACTGTGGCAAAGTTTTGTCAATTTCATTCATATTGTAATTAAGAATGAATTGACCATAGCTATCTGGCAACGATTGCAAGATAACGGCAGTGGCCAACTCTCGACCTAATGGAAAACCTAATCTTTCAAGGCTTTCTATGTACCCAATCATTTTGAGTACATGAGCTCCAATAGGAGCTCCCTCTGCCATTCTGCACTGGAATAACGCCTTAGAGATATCAAATCTCTCTTGACGAGCTTGCTCCTCATATAGTTGCTTAAGGTGTTGAATCATATCATACGCCTGCATGTTCTCATGTTGCTTCTGAAGCTCAGGGTTCATGGTAGCAAGCATGAGGCAAGCAACGTCTAGAGCATCATTTTGATGCTTCCTATAAGCATCTCTTGCAACTCTTGTAGCGCCATCCTCTGGTTCCTGAGGTAAGGGTCCTTCTAGGACATATATCTTGTTCTCATGCTTGAGGACTATCCTTAAGTTCCTGTACCAATCTAGGAAATTTGTCCCATTTAACTTGTCCTTCTCAAGGACAGATCGCAGTGATAACGTGTTATTGTTAGTATTATTTGCCATGGTTATCTACAACAGAAATATGCAAAATAAGTATCATGAATGCGAACATTTAATATGGACTTTTGTTAAATGTTACTCCCACTATTTTATTCAAATTAATAACCCTCAATATTAATTCGGAAAGATTAATCTAATATCTTTCTAGTGAACCAAGATCCATATTTCACCTAATTTTGAGTTAGCTTTGGCTAATCGCCCAAAACTCGGCTATTTAGGTAGACAACATTTGTCAATTATATCCCATATAACTCTTGGATAGTTGGGTGACTAACTCTTTGTTCTAGCTCATCTAATAAGCTAAAGCCCAACTCTATGCCTCTAGGTCTCAATCCTATTGAGTTCTCCTAGTTAAGTCTAACCCAATGGTTAGTAATCGGATATTACTATTATCCTGTCGCGTCTCACTAAGATGGATCATAGCACCTTGCTTTGGCAAGCCTGCACATGATCAATCGAAGCCTTGACGAGTGCTCGGCATTGGAAGGCATCTTAGACTTAATATATGGTTTGAGGGATTTGTTAAAATCTCACTATTTTGTTTGATTTGGTTATTGTAGTAATTATTAGTCCAATTATCACATAATTTTCTAACTAATTATTACATACATAATCTCATCATATACTTAACAAATAACCATACACAATCATGCATCTCATACATGAACAAGAAATTAAACAGTTGAGGAGCGTAATATCTAATATTGAAAAGTTCCTTGACCCTTCCATTCTTTTTCACACCCTTATCCTTTATCTCTTCTTTTCTTGGTTCTTCCTTCTTTTGTCTGCTAGTCTCGCTGTTCTTTCTTGAAGATGCATTTTCTTTAGCATGCTTTTGTTCTTCAACTTGGTATTAGGGTTCCATTCAACACTATTTTTTACCACTCCTTAAAGTAATTATCTTAAAGAGCTTCTTGAGCTTAAGATTAAGAATGGTGTCTCCGGATAGATATCCTTAAAGTCTATTAGAAAGCAATGAAGCCATTTGCCTAATTTGTGTCTCCATATGCTTCAAAGTGGCTTCATGAATTCAAGGCTTCTTGCTATGCTCTTATAAGAAGTTATCTTGCCTCATTAGAAGAAATATGGCCTTTAGTAATGAAAATCACTATGACAACAATAATTCTCATACTAAGTGCAACCTTTAGAGATGAAAAATAAAGTCATTAATAATTTTACGTCATCATATCAATTTTAGTAATGAGTTGGCAAAACTTGTCACTAAGTAGTCACTGTGTAAAGTGGTGTGAAACAATTCTATAAAGTGGACCACAATTAGAGGCGAAAATGGGTAACGAAATTTGTTTTCTTGATAAGCATACTCTTTGTTCCTTTGTTGTCGTCACTAATTTTGTTAATATTAGTGATGATTTCCTGTAATCACTAATTTATTTACATTTGTATTTAATTTTTGACATATTTACATATATACATATAATTGAAAATTTAATTGAGAATGGTAATTGAATTAAAATAATAGAGAATAAAATAAAAAATTTATTTTACAAATATGATAATAGTATTAAATATTAAAATACAATATATTATCTTTTCTTAGTTGATTATGAAATTGAAATTCATCTTTTCAAAATAAATTTTAATAAAATTCTATAGTCTCATCTTTGGTTTTGACAGGATGGTTCCATCATGTTTTAACCAATAGGGAAGCGACATGTAATATATTTAGGTAAACGTTGTCACACCCTAATAAAACTCTAATGAATGATTACCTACTATCGCAGGTTATGAGTATTTATTAAAACTAATTACTTAATTACTTATTAAATAAATAAATTGTACTACCTATTAATTTTTTCATATTAAATCACAAAAAATTGAAATAATTATTTTTGGAAAAAAAATAATATAAAGTAAATTTAATCCGAATAACATCAAAGGAATTAAATTAAAAAAATTAATCACAATCAATTTTTCTATTATTATTTTAGAGTTTTGGATGTATGTAGACTAACAATTACACTTGCACAAATACAAACGCCAAAAAATCCTAACCAATGATTGTGTTCCAAAGTGATTGAAAAACGCATTGTACCATCAAAAACTTAACATTGTACCACTTTAGAAAAATTCGTCATACCACCACAACAATTAATAAAATAATTTGTAAATTTTGTTTTGGACGTATGTAAATGAACAATTACACTAAACACCAATAAATTCTAATTGGTGACTATAATCCAAAGTGATCCGAAAATACATTTTACCATTATTAAATAAGATTATACTTTTTAAATATTCACATTGTACTTTCAAATATTTAACATTGTACCACTCGAGAAAAATAAATCATACCACCATGATAATAAATAAATTAATACATAACTTTAGGTTTGAACATATGTAGATTAACAATTACACTTGCACAAATATGAATGCTAGAAAATCCTAATCGATGATTGCGCTCTAAAGTGGTTGAAAATGCATTGTATCATAATTGATGAAGATTGTACTTTGTAAATATTCACATTGTACCTTCAAATACTTAACATTGTACAAACTAAGGAAAATGTGTCATACCATCACGACAACTAATAAAATAATTTTTAAATTTTGTTTTGGATGTATGTAAATGATATATTATACTAAACGTCAAACAATTTTGATTGATGACCGGACTCGAAAGTTACGGAAAATGCATTTTACCATCATTAATTAAGATTTTACTCTTTAAATATTCACGTTGTATTTTCAAATACTTAACATTGTACCACCTAAGAAAAATACATTGTACCACCACGACAATTAATAAAATAATTTTGTAAATTTTGTTTTGGACGTATGTAAATAATAAATTACACTAAAATGCCAATAAATTTTGATCGGTAACTGAATTCCAAAGTTATTAGAAAATGCATTGTACCATCACTAAATAAGATTGTACTCTTCAATATTCACATTATACTTTCCAATATTTAACATTGTACCACTCGAGAAAAATGAATCGTACCACCACGACAATTATTAAATCAATACATAAATTCAGTTTTGAACGTATGTAGATTAACAATTACACTTGCACAAATACAAACACCAAAAAATCCTAATCGATGATTGCACTCCAAAGTGATTGAAAAATGTATTGTACCATCATTAATGAAAATTGTACTTTGTAAATATTCACATTGTATTATCAAATATTTAATATTGTACCACTTGAGAAAAATGCATTGTACCACCAAGACAATTAATAAAATAATTCGTAAATTTGTTTTGGATGTATTTAAATGAATAATTACAATAAACGCCAATAAATTCTGATCAATGACTGCACTCCAAAGTGACCAAAAAATGCATTTTACCGTCATTAAATAAGATTGTACCCTTTAAGTGTTCACATTGTACTCCCAAATATTTAGCATTGTGCCACTCGAGAAAAATGAATTGTACCACCATGACAATCAATAAAAATAATAAATAAATTCAATTTTGGACATATGTAGATTAACAATTATACTTGCACAAATACAAACACTAGAAAATCTTAATTGATAATTGTGCTTCAAAGTGATGCAAACCCAAGTCCATGGAGGTCATCATTTTTGGCATATTGTTATGAGTTTAGATTTGGGCTCAAAAATTGTTCAAAGATCCATTCACTTCATGGTATTTATGGGCTAACAAAGTCTTCTGCGTAATTTAATAGCAATATTTTACATTAGAAGACTTAAAATGCCTTGGGATTTCTATTATAGTTTCCTAGGATTTCTTAGGGGTTAGATTTTTACCTACCTAAACTCAGGGGGTGCTTGTTTTGGGGGTTTGGGAAGGAGATGGGGGGGGGGGGGGGGGGGAATGGATTTCAAAGTATTCCCTCCATATTTCCTTTGCTTGGTTTGGCGATTTGATTATCCCATTGAGGGGTTTTCTCATACCCCCAATATTATGGGGTATGAGGAGGGAATAAGTTCCATTAAACAAAATTTTTTTAAATTAACTAATAATGATTAAAAAAATTAATAATAAACTAGTTTAATATTATAATAAATAATTAACTAATATTAACTAATTAATTAATATTAATTAATATAAATGAATTTATAATTAACTTATTATTCTTAATTAATAATAAATAGATTAATTAATATTAATTTAATTAATCATTCATTTACTAATTTTTAATTTAATATTATAATTAATAATGAATTAATCTCATTCATTAATATTAATTATTATAATTAATGTATAGCTAATATCAATTAATTTATAATAATTAATTACTTTGCATTAATTTAAACAATAATTTTTTTATTTATGTTTAATTAATTTATATTATAATAAATAATTAGCTAATATTAACTAATTAATTAATATAAACTATTATAATTAATATAAATTAATTTATTATTATTAATAAATAATAAATAAATAAATTAAAATTAATTTAATTAATCATTCATTTACTTAATATTGTAATTTAATATTATAATTAATGTATAGTTAATATTAATTACTTTATAAATAATCAATTTATAAAATTAATTAATTTATAATAATTAATTACTTAAGATTAATTTAATATTATAATAAATAATTAACTAATACTAACTAATTAATTAATAGTAATTATTACAGTTAATTCATAATTATAATTAGCAATCATTCCCAATCCCCAGCACAAACCAACTAGCAGAATTATAATGAAAGAACCCACTATTATTCCCCACTACTGTCATTTCCATTATCTTTCTCATTCCCCCACACGAACCAAGCGCTCCTTAAGTATATTAGGGTTTAGTTGCCAAATTCTTGTGGCATCAAACCACTTATTCTAGTTCAATTGTAAGAACTAAAAGGGTTTCTACTACTACTATAAATACACCCCTTTACGGCTGAAATTTACAAGACATTAGATCAATAAAATTTTGTGAGATTTTTTCACAATGTAAGTTCTTGTGTTGAACTTAATTTTGAGTAGGGATGGCAAAAAAACCTCGATCCGACGGGTTCCCCAAACTCGAACCCGGTCAAAACCTGATTGACAAGGTTTTTTTTGGGTTCGAGGGTAAAAATAAAAACCAAGGTCAGGTTTGGGGCAGGTATGGGGGTACTGATATACGGCCCGAACTCGAACTCGACCCCAAATGGTCAAGTTCAGGGAAAACCCGATACCCGAACCCGGTCTTTGAGTTTGGGTAAAACACGAAAAAAACCCCAACTCTACCCCCTTATGTATTTGTAATATTATTTTATATTTTAATTTTATGTTTAGAATTCCATTTGTTGCAATTACAAATTCATAAAGAATATTAAAAATTTGATAAAATAGAGCATCACATCACAAATGAAATTACTTTTTCATTAATTTTTCTAAAACAATTTTATTACAAATAGAATTTTAAGTAAGAACTAAGAAGTTTTTAGTCTATTGTAATTGAAATAGGATTATAGAAAACATTGTATAAATTAAATTGGAAAAAAGGTTTTTTTTTTATTATTACATATTAATTAGTAAATGAACCACTTATCTCATGTAATCATGTTCAAAAAAATTATTAATAAACATTTTATATGTCCTAACTATGCTTTGCAAGTCTAATTAACTATTTGAGATTATAAGCTATGAGTTAGAATCCATACATTCATACATACATATTAAGTAATCATTAAATTTATAATTCATAGAGTGTATGGTTCATCATTCATACAAATTACATCGACTATATTTATACATATAAAAAGTGTTATATGTATATAAGATTATGGAGCTAATTAGCTAAATGCTAATGTTGTGAGTATTTGAGCAATTGATTTGTATTACTATTACATATGACATGTATTTATATTAATTTTACTCATATATTAGAATTGATTAAATATAATATAAGAATTGAAGAAATGAACATATTTATAATTTTGAATGAAATAAAGTTAAATAACAAACAAAAAATTCTTCTACATAGTGGCACCATTTTGTACTTTTAGTAATATTTGACATTGTATATGGTCCTAGTGTTTCATATACACTAATCTTAAAACTTTATTAATTTTTTCATTAAATTATTGCTCTTTTTTTCATTAAATTATTGCTTCATATCTTGTTTATATGTACTTTATCAAAATATATATAAGATTATGGAGCTAATGAACTAAATGCTAGTGTTTTGAGCATTTGACCAATTGATTTGTATTACTATTACATATGACATGTATTTATATTAATTTTACTCATATATTAGAATTGATTAAATATAATATAAGAATTGAAGAAATGAACATATTTATAATTTTGAATGAAATAAAGTTAAATAACAAACAAAATGTTCTTCTATATAGTGACACCATTATGTACTTTAATAATCTTTGTGACATTGTATATGGTCTTAGTGTTTCATATACACTAATCTTAAAAAATTTATTAATTTTTTCATTGAATTATTGATTTTTTCATTAAATTATTGCTTCATATCTTGTTTATATGTACTTTATCAAAATATATATAAGATTATGGAGCTAATTAACTAATTGCTAGTGTTTTGAGTATTTGACCAATTGATTTGTAGTACTATTACATATGACATGTATTTATATTAGTCTTACTCATATATTAGAATTGAGTAAATATAATATAAAAATTGAAGAAATGAACATATTTATAATTTTGAATGAAATAAAGTTAAACAACAAACAAAGCGTTCTTCTATATAGTGACACCATTTTGTACTTTTAATAATCTTTGTAATATTGTATATTTCCATAAAATAACCATTGGATAATAGATGTTGATGCTTCAATTTGCCAGAAAATGCAGAAGCATTTGAATGTTTTTTGTTGAAAGATATATGATCATAGTGTTTCATATACACTAATCTAAAAAGCTTTATTAATTTTTTTCATTAAATTATTACTTTTTTCCCATTAAATTATTGCTTCATATCTTGTTTATATGTACTTTATCAAAAAATATATAAGATTATGGAGCTAATTAACTAAATGCTAGTGCTTTGAGCATTTGACCTATTGATTCGTATTACTATTACATATGACATGTATTTATATTAGTTTTACTCATATATTAGAATTGATTAAATATAATATAAGAATTGAAGAAATGAACATATTTATAATTTTTATAATTATATATTAAAATCGTAATAATAATATTAATATATTAAATCGGAAAAAAAAAGAAATTTATTAAAAAATGTAAAAATTATTTAAAAAGAAGATAAAATAATTGGAAAAATAGAGAAAATAATATGTATAGATTTATTAATTAATCATATTAATATAAAATGTTATATTAATTGACTAAATTTTGTATTAAAATATTAATGGTGCAATTGAAAGAAATAAACATATTTTGAGAATGTGATTGAATAAAGTTAGGTTTGATAAACATATTTTGATAGGTTATTTAAATGAATAAAAAAACTATTTATACTTTTATTTCATAATCAAAATGCAAAAAAATAAAATTAATAACAAATTAAAATAAGGATTGAATTGTATTGGCATTTTCCTGATATTTGTATGGAAATTTTCTTTTATGAAATCTAACTTTATTGCTAAATAAAGATACTTGGAAAATTAACAACACCAACATTTGTTTGCCTTTTTATAGGCAGGTATTTAGAAATTTATATCAATTTTAAAGTTTATGGATTTTTTGGCCTTAATTTGATATTTCAACTTCCAAGACCCTTTTTTTTTGTTCCAAATGTCGATAATGTTATTAACTTTTGAAAGTTAACATTTACAAGCAATGTCCACCGTAATTGAACTCTTCTTAGCTTTGAGTACAGCTAAGACGAATTGACAACAAGTCAAGATACTACCCTACATCTCACAAAAATACAGGATAGGCAAAAGATGGTCTACAACATTGTCTTGCTCTACCTTCTATACACGTCAGCCACTAATCAACCATCCGATTTTAGCTAACTCCTATTTGCTTCTGAAAACTCCAACCAAGCGTGCCTCGCCATCTCCACTATTTCGCTCACCTCCATCCATTCTCCTTGGAAAACCCACACATTCCTGCTCTTCCATATCATCCATAGAATATAGGCTGTAAACTGAGCTCGTTCCTTTCAAGTATCCTCTCTTCGCCTAGAGCATAAATCTTGCCACCATTGCTGAAAATTGTCTTGGTACTGGCCCAGCTTAGCCCAGTCTATATTAGCCAACCTCCAAATGGATTTAGCGCGAGAACAATTAAACTCCATATGCTCAATCATTTCACCCTCTTCTTCACACAAAGGACATGAAGGCTCAACATGCATGTTCCTTTGGTACAGTTTGGCATTTAATGGCGAATATTATGACGAC
This sequence comes from Gynochthodes officinalis, assembly GCA_020080225.1. Taxonomy (NCBI): domain Eukaryota; kingdom Viridiplantae; phylum Streptophyta; class Magnoliopsida; order Gentianales; family Rubiaceae; genus Gynochthodes; species Gynochthodes officinalis. The sequence continues at coordinate 27,185,985 of CM034625.1, read as the reverse complement.
ACCGCCAAACAAAATGTTTAACTTTACCTGTCACCTTCAACTTCCAAGTTGCATTCCTTGCCTTCGCTCGCGCGCATTACTAAATTCAGGTTGCTGATCTGTATATTGTCTCTTATGTTGCAAAGGATGGTATGTCGACCTGACTGAATACACACCATCGCGAGTATGTAGCTCCATACCTTGCAAAATTATCCTTGCTCCCATCCACCCCTTCCACAACCACAATGCATTTGTCCTCTCTACTGCTGACTGCAACTGATCATTAGGGAAATATTTGGCTTTCATAACTCTACTCATCAATAAATCCGATTATGACATGACTCGCAAGAGTTGTTTAGCCAGCAAAACATCATTGAACAGTTGAAGATCCTGAAACCCCAATCCTCCCTCTTCCTTTGCCTTGGTAAGCTTTTGCCACCTTTTCCAATAGATTTTCTGTTTTGCATCCTTATGCATACCCCACCAAAAATTCGCCGTAAGACGACAAATCTCCCTACATACTCCCATTGGAAGCTTAAAAAAGGCCATCACATATGTTGGTAAAGCATTGATCACTGATTTAATGAGTATTTCCTTGCCCGCCAAGCTCAAGAACTGAGTCTTCCAATTCTGGATTTGGTGCTGCACTTTCTGAATGATAAAATTAAGCACCTCCCTTTTCGAGTGGCCAATCCTCATAAGCAACCCTAGATAGTGAGCATTAGATTGTTTCTTCACTCCCCCCATCATTTGACAAATCTCAGCCCGTACTGCCTTGGAAACATTATGACTAAAGAACACGAACGACTTGTCAAAATTGATTGCTTGGCCTGAACATTGACTATAATGATGTAGAATACCCTGCAACACCCGTGCCTGACCCACCTCTGCCTCACAGAATAGCAACAAATCATCAGTAAAAAGCAAATGTGTAATGATCGGCCCATTCCTAGTAGCCCTCATTCCCTTATAATCCCCGTGGTCCCTAGCCCGTGTAATAAGATGAGACAACCCCTCTGAAACAATAAGAAATAGATAAGGCGAGAGAGGATCCTCTTAACGAATACCTCAAGTTGGCCTAATGTACCCACAAGACTCACCATTAATATTAATGGACAAAGTACTAGTACAAAGGCATTGCCTAATCCACAGAATCACTTTTGACGCAAACCCCATCTTCTTCATAACCTGCTCCAAAAAGAGCAACTCCACCCTATCATAACCTTTAGCCATATCTAGTTACTGCCATATAACTTTTCTTCCTTGTCTCAAAGTATGAACACACCATGAGCTATAACCACATTATCAAGAATTTGACGGCTAGGAAGAAATGCGGACTAATTTTGACTAATACACGTATTGAGGCACATCTTAATTTGTTCTGCCAAGATCTTAGACATAATCTTATAAACCACATTACACAAACTAATGGGCCTAAATTGTGATACCGACATAGGAGATTGGACTTTAGGTATCAATGTAATCAAAGTATGATTGAGTTTCCTAAGCAATTTCTAACTATGAAAAAACTCCTTCACAATATTGATAATATCAAATTTAACCTCATTCCAATAAGTTTGGAAAAATAAAGGAGTCATACCATTCGATCCAGGAGTTTTATTGGGATTCATTTGGAACAAGGCCACTTGCACTTCATATTCCTCCACCGGTCTCATCATAGTTCGATTCATGGCTTGATGATAGATTGAGGTAACCCTTCTAGTAAAGAAAGAGACTAAGCTGGTTGACTAGAAGTATATAACTTGTGATACCGACATAGGAGATTGGACTTTAGGTATCAATGTAATCAAAGTATGATTGAGTTTCCTAAGCAATTTCTAACTATGAAAAAACTCCTTCACAATATTGATAATATCAAATTTAACCTCATTCCAATAAGTTTGGAAAAATAAAGGAGTCATACCATTCGATCCAGGAGTTTTATTGGGATTCATTTGGAACAAGGCCACTTGCACTTCATATTCCTCCACCGGTCTCATCATAGTTCGATTCAGGCTTGATGATAGTTGAGGTAACCCTTCTAGTAAAGAAAGAGACTAAGCTGGTTGACTAGAAGTATATAACTTGTCAAAGTACCCCACTATTTCCTCTTCTAACGCCCTTTTAGTGACACACACCCTCACCTTCATTGTGATCAAACTTTCAATACCATTCCTTTTCCTCCTCTGAATGGTAGAAGCATGGAAAAATTTAGAATTGCTATCCCCTTCCATCAGCCATTGATTTCGTGATTTCTGCTGCCAATATCTCTCCTCCTTCTTATACTCATATCGGAGTTGATTCATAAGGCCATTCCATATTCTCCAATCCCTACCTCCTCCATCCTTACTCAACGCCTCCATTTGAGCTTGAAGAGCTTTAATCCTCATAGCATAATTATTTCCTGAATTGAAACTCCCCTTCAGTAGCTCTAATTGGCATTCAGCAATTTTAGAACTTAATATATATTGTTATGTCCCCCATTGGTCTTTATTCCATGCCCACACCACTGTTTCCTAGAGATCCGTTTTTTAACCCATCTCTTATCAAACACAAAACGGCCCCAAAGTCTTTGCAGCTTAGGATCCCTTTCCAAAAGAAGGAACGAAAGATCCGAAGCCTGCTTGGCACAATAAGGTACCCTAGCATTCGGAAACCCCAACCTCCACAATGGGGAAGCAAAGAATCTATCTAACCACTCATCTACTAAGCCCTCTCCAACCCTATTATTATTCCAAGTATATAGACAGCCAACATACCCAAGATCCACCATCCTCATTCTATGGATAAAGCCATTAAAAGAAGTACAGTTGTTTTTCGTTCTAGCTCTTTCCACACTCTTCTCATTAGATGTACTATATCATTAAAGTCCCTCTCTTTCATAACCTACCAATCCCCCCAATTTTTCTTCTCATTTTCCAAATAACTCCATTGAAGCTCTCTCATCACCACATCCATACTTGCATACACAAAAACACCCCACTCCATCCTTGCATCACCCTCAAGTTGATATTGCATCTGTACACAAAACAAAGTAGTCACTATATTCATAACCGAAACCTGAGGTGCCCAACATATTAACAACCCCCCCTCTGAGTGCCTTCAGGCTGAACATAACTCCACCTATTTTCAAACTTCAATTGCCTAAGCACATTCTCAAAAAAAGCATTTGTTTGTTTAGTTTCCGCAAGAAAAAGTACCTCTGGATGCTGGGATATAATAGACTCCTTAAATTGGGAAATTGTAAAAACTGCACCCAAGCCTCGACAATTCCACACCCCAAGCTTCATTGAAATGCACGAGACTAATGAGGGCTAGTCCCCTTCACCCTAGCGTTTTGACTCAACACTTGAGTTTGAGCCACTTGTTTAGATTTCTTCCCAGCTTGATCATCATACCCACTTATCTGCAAGGAATACCACTCATGCTTTTCCTCACACACGGTAACATACTCAAATCCTCACTCGAATTTGACCTCAAACGACCATGTAGCCGTCTCCACCTAGGCAGCTTGGGAGCCACTAAGGGAAAGACAGCTTGAGTAGTCGGTTGACATGCAATGACAATTCCAGAATCATCCAAATCGGGAGATGGAATTTGCTGAGAATTTTGGTCCCATAACACCTCCACTTCATGATTCAAGTCGGGAGAAGGAATTGGTAGACTAATACGATCCAATGGCAGCAAACTAGAAGAAGCAAGCTCCTAATATTCCTTCGCATCCGCAACAACCTCCAAGGCTGAGGGAGTAGCCAATTGGTTTAGCACTTGATTTCTTTCAGCTGCTGCGACATCCCCCACATACGAATGAGTTGCCACTTGCTTTAGCACATGACTGACCTCAACTTCCGTAACAAACTCCACTTGTGAAAAAACTGGTTGCTTCAGCAGCTCACATGTTAAAACTTTTGGAGGATGCAGACACCTCAATTCTGGATGCAGACATCTCAATTCTAAAGTTTCAAGCACAGCAACCGAAACCTTCACCCGCTCCTCCTCCTCCTCCTCCAAATGCAACAAAACCGGCTGGATTGGATTAATAGCCTTCCTTACCGCCAGCTCTCCCTACAAATATGGAAGCATTGGATCAGACAACATCACCCTCCTACACAGCTGAAATCCATCCACATAAACCCCACTTCCGCAGTCTCTGAACTCTAATTTCCTTCCCCCAACATAGCCCTCTTATTCTTCTTTTCAACAGAACCAAGCCCCGCTTGAATCCAGTCTCCAAATTGCCCTTTCACAAGATGATTTTCACTCAAATCCGCACTATGAACATCACACAATTTCACAGCATGCCCCACACGATCACAGTAATTGCAAAATGCAGCAAGAAACTCGTATTGAAACAAAACCTAGCGAGTGATGTCAAGAAAGCTCACCTTGGTTCCACGAAGTAAAGGTTGCATGAGATCAATCGAAACAAACAATTTCAGATTCCTGTCATGCACGCTGCCTCCCTCAGGTCTAAACACTTCATGCAGCTACGGGAAGAGAGCCCCAATTTGTACTCCCGCCTCCTTGGAAATCCAGTGAGAGGCCAAGTTCTAAACCTGAACCCAAATTTGCACCCTCAAGAACTCCCTATCCAGAAATGAAACAGATGGATCCCACTCACTCAACACCAAATATTGGCGATCATATGTCCAACCCTACCCTGCCAAAACCTTTTTCCTATCCTCCACAGTCTTGAACACAAATTGAAAAAAAATTCATCCCCAACTCATGCACAATGAACTAATTATTAATCGGCCACACAGCTCTCATCGTACTCCGCAGCTCCTGAAAAATTAGCTCGCTTATCTCCAAAAACACGCCCAAGAAGACTACCCTGACCCTCTTCAGAGCTAGCTTGAACATCCTGTTGAACCAGCTTAACCTCTCATTCCTCCACTGCAAACAGCTGAAGCTAATGCACCAAGGCCTCCATATCTGACTCATACATCAGTTGACAACCAGAAACTAAGCCCCCAATCCACACCTACGTCTTCTTCTTCACACAGACAAAGTTTGTAGTAAGGAAGAAAGCCAAGAACCTCGCTCCTCAGTACCAAATATCGCACTGGCAATATTTATGAATTTTGAACGAACCCCAAAATTAATTAGTTATGATGATGCCCACCAACATTGCCCACTTGTCTTATGAATGCTTCCTTAATATTATTCATCATCTCCTTTTCAACTTTATTTATTTCAAACTCCCTTTTCTTGGTTCGGTCAAAAGTCAAAAGTCAAAAGTCATGTATGAATTTACGGTTGAATCATGGTCAAGAGTCAAAAATTGCTAACATCAAGCTGCTCAAAATAATCTTTTTGCAAACCCTACCCTCTTTCTTCCCTTTTCCATTTTCCCCTCCTCGCCACCGAGTCGTCGACTGCTCCTCTCCCCTCCAATCTTTCAGTTCTCCGCCTTTCAATCACCGAATTGATTGTCCTCATCGGTTGTCCTCTTCAATTTCAAGGCCCTTTTCATTGCTTGTCTCTTCTCTTGCGGTTTTCAAGTAAAATGAAAGATTTTGTTAAGCCAAATTTCACTCTTTTGCTTATTTTAAATAAATTGCTGAAAGTTGTTCTCTTGTGTTGTGTTAAGGGTTTAATTGCTTCTATGGTTAATAATTTTGTTGGCTGTTGGTTTCTTCAATTCGGTGAAAGTTTCTTGACTTTTTTGCTTTCTAAGACTGAGTAAGTAAAATAAAATTCAAAATCTTCAATCTTTGATGAGTAACACCTGCGATGAATTGAATCAGATAATGGCGCTGCTACTGACTCCCTTTTCGAGTTTTAGTTCTCAATCCTCTCGGTCACACTCCTCGTTCTTCACAATTTCTATTTTCTAGTAACCGTATAGACTATTTGTAGGGGCGGAGGCGCATGCAAATGGAAATGGGTTGCATGTTTTATTAATATAGTCATTTTACTGTACTTTTAGTTTTCAGTTATTATCAGTTAATGTAAATTAGTAATATTTTGGGTGGTTGATATCTTGGCTGTCTTAATTAAACATACATCTTGTCAGGGTACACTTCGATTTTTTCTGGTAATATTTCAGCAATAAATGTCTCACTTTCTTGTCTCATTTTCATTTTATAAAAGAAAAATGTAGAGTATCAATTTTGTTTTCTCTAATTTGATTTTATATGCAGAGAAACTTTGACTATAATATTTATATTTGTAACAATTTTTTTCTTGTGATAGGGGTTTGCCACATGCGAAACAAGAAGTTGAGGAGCTCAAGAAATGTTGTGGTGGCTACCCTCTAAAATTCTGTAACGTTGGACTTGTTAGTTTTTTTTTCAATCAATAGAGTAGAGCTTCTTATACTTCCATGATCTTATTCTGCATGTATGTAAACTTTGGCTATGGATGAGGATGAGGAAACTAAGTATATTCTATGCTGGAAAGCATTTGAGATATTTTTAACTTCATTGAAAGAAGAATTTGGAGATGCATTGAGTTTATGCTTGGAAGCCAGTAACTGGTACCTAACAAATGTTGATATTCTTTTTTAGTCTCGGGGTTTGGGTTCGGGTTCGGGTTCGGGTTCGGTTCGGGAATACCCTAAAATTTTGGGGTCGGGGATGGGTATAGGAAACCCGACCCCAGACCCGAAAATTGCCATTCCTAATTTTGAGCTTATCAAGGGTTACCTTGTAGCGCTCTTTGACTTATCAACTTGTTAATTAATTCTAACAAGTTCTGGTGTTGTCTACCCCATCAATCACCACCTTGTACGATTTATTATAGTCTAGACGGTTGGGTATCAACAATTGTGCCAGTTTGCTAGCCTTAACCAACCCGTGCTTGTGGCACCGAATCACATCTAGTTCATTTGCTGGGAAGTTTTGGGCTTGTGGAATTTGGTCATATTGGGAGGTCTATGCTAGCCTTCAGGTGTGTATCACAAAGTGGTTGAAAAATACATTGTACCATCATTGATGAAGATTATACTTTGTAAATATTCACATTATACCTTCAAATACTTAACATCGTACCATCTAAGGAAAATGCATCATACCACCACAAAAATTAATAAAATAATTCATAAATTTTGTTTTGGACTTATGTAAATGATAAATTACACAAAACACCAATAAATTCTGATTGGTGACCGCACTCCAAAATTGCCAAAAAGTGCACTATACCATTATTAAATAAGATTGTACTCTTTAACTATTAATATTGTACCTTCAAATAGTTAACATTGTACCACCTAAGAAAAATGCATCGTACCACCATGAAAATTAATAAAATAATTCGTAAATTTTGTTTTGGGCGAATGTAAATGATAAATTATACTAAATGCCAAAAAATTCTGATCGGTGACCGCACTTCAAAATGACCGAAAATTGCTTTGTATCATCAACAAATAATATTGTACTCTTTAAATATTCACATTGTACTTTAAAATATTTAACATTATTCCATACAAGAAAAATGAATTGTACCACCACGATAATTAATAAATCAATACATAAATTAACAAATATTTACTTTGTACTTTAAAATATTCACATTGTATATAAAGAATATATATATATATATATATATATATATATATATATATATATATAAATTATTGTAGTATTTCACATGCTTACAGATATAATAATAATAATATTATTAATAACAATAACAATAATAATAATAATAATAGGATTACAATTGTTGGATTACAATATATTTCATTAGCACATTAAGGTGTCAAATTGCAACCAAAGGAAATTTAAATACAAAAAATGTAGGGTTTTGAGTCATGAAGACACTTTTTATTTATTTATATAAAAGGGATAAATATGTACATGTATGTATATTTATAAAACTATACAAAATTATTACACTAATAATAGACTAAACCATAACTAGATGAATTCATTGCTTCTATTACTATCAAAGTGCGCAACCAATGTTGTAGTACTCTGTCAACTTTGAGATATATTCAAATGGAACCCTCTTATGTATGAATTGTAACTAAGAGTCGTATTTCGAGTCAAATGTACGTCTTGCTCTTCCCAATCATGCCTAATCACTAGTTACATTAGGGACAAGATGAAGGCGTTTCAAAATATTTAAGTAATATACAATTCCATACCGATAACATCTTTCTCCATCCCTAGTTACATTGTCATTAGGTAAGCAAAAAATGTGTACATTGATAGTTAGTAGATTTGTGCGTGTTTTTTTTTTTTTTGGACAATGACATGAAGAAATGTACAAATGCTCGAATGGACAAGTGAACTATGTAATGTTGAAATTGTATTAAACAAGTTTTTATTTATGTCCTACAAGTTTTACATGTTTACCACAAGTAGTAGGTTTAATAGTTCTCCTAGATCTACATAAGCCTACAATATGCTCTTCTTGAGGCACAGTTGAGTCTACACTTTCACCCATAATATCTATATATTTATCTACATCATCATTGCCATCATCATCCTCATAACCATCATCCTCACTCATTGGATGTACAGACATATGTACAGGGGTGTGCATATCTAGAGAGTGAATGACATTAGTGTATGGCTGACCAAGCAAAGCAGAAATAGTCGATCAAGAAAAGACATGTAATGTGACCGGCATAAACGTAATAGTCTGAAAAAAAATCCAACTATGTAGAACCACCTAAAGGGACGAGTATGTCACCCCGATGGAGTCCAGACCTTGAACTACCTTGTGTATGCCCCTGAACATTCCTAGGTTCTCTAGAAACAATGCCAGGTTTATGACCTGCTGCATAACTCGATCCTCGATATGCAGTTGTCTAATATCCAATTTGTGAGAATCTCGAACCACAAGCATTGACTCTATGGCCTAAATGTGTATTTCAACAAATCGAGCTGCATCCGAAACCTCACAATGTGACATATGATCCAAAGACATATAATAGATCCAGGACATCGCATCCATCTGACACAAAAAAATAGTATCATTAGACGTTGTTGGAAGGTAACATAATTAGCTTACAAGTTCAGGGAAAAAAAAAACTCGTACCAAAAACTCTATTGTAGAACAAGCGCCATGAAAGCCCTCAGATATGGCATCAGCATGAGTCAGGTTGGAAATATATATAATCATGCGAACCTGTACCATGATAGGAAATCATGGGATGGAGCAGACGGGTTCTCCACAACATCATCTTCCTCAACAAGTTCGTGCTGGTTGGCCCAAGTGTCTACATATAAGCAATGCGTGGCCACCCAATTAGTATCTATCCTTCATTGTAGACCCATATTATGAATATCATTCAAATGATCTAGTAGCCTCGACGTAGGAATACGTTGGAACATATTGAACTAGCATAAAGCACAATAAGACATATGGGGTTCGACGATACTCCAACAAATGAGACACACTACAGATCACCAAATCTCGTAACCAATTGTGCAATACTGCAGTAGTGCTTGTAAAATATCCTCTTAGTAGGATAACCATATGAACTACAATATATATATATATATATATATATATATCATTGGCACTGAAAACATAATAAAATCGATCATTCTTAAAAGGCAATTTTAACCCAAACCAGACCAAACACCACGAGCGCGGTTAGTGATCAAACTAATTCGACCGACACAATAACTGGTTAGTTTTTGCGATGCAATAAATCATATTTAATGTGAAAAAGACTAAGTATATAGTACATGATCAAACCGGAGACTAATCAATTGATCTTGATATGCATGCAAAACATGCATAGGCACTCCGAATATATCAAAGTGTCCGCTCCACCTACAAAAGAATCAATGTGTAAGGATCAAAATTGATAAATATTTACAGTAATTAAAAGTGTTACCATCATGAACTCGTGCCATATGAAAATAAAAAATCATTGATCGGATTGTAGCATTCCAACCTGACAATGGGTATCCTCTCCCAAGTCCATTACAATAAAATATTATAATTTTTTTATTAGATATGAACCTAAATATTTAAATATTTAAATCAAAATTATGTAAATATCTATTTTACCTGTAATAGAACAAATGGCCCGCGATCTCAGTGGCTGTTGATGTGGTAGCATCACACAGATTGCAGTATAAACATGGTATTACCGTGCTACCCCAACTGCATGCCTGTGTCACCCTAAAATTCGTTAACATGGACAAGTATAGCAATGGCACTCGATAGCCGGACTTGTCCGAAAACAACATACAACCTAATTGTATCAACAAGTATATACATACACGCTAGATATAGCTATAGGAAATCAAATATGGCATACAACAAAAATTTAAAATTTTGATTTCCTTCAAAGATCCTTACAAAGTGATTTCAAACCGGTTGTGAAGAGATTTACCCTTTCTGGTAATGGTTGAACTTTCTTTTCAAGATTTTTGCTATTCGAATCATAGCAAAACCCAGTAGAGCTTTGCCTCTAAAGCATCCAAACATTCATCTCCAAGTCTAGGTTAATTTTCACATAATTAACCCAAGAAGAAAAGTAGCAAAACTTGATGGTGCTAGCCAGCTTTACGCCTTGATTTCAGATTTGAAGCTTCTCAAGCTTCGATTTTCTTGTTTCTTTACACAGAAGAAGCAGCTACTTTTTATTCTAAAGAATACCAGAAAGGCCTCTTGATATTCTAGAAATAATGGTGGCTAATCCTTCAAAAGAAAAGCTAAAGAGAACTTTTCTCAACAAGAAGAATAGGTTCGGTTTTTGGCTGGAATTTTGCTGCAGAATTTTCTTCTCAAGAAAATTGATTTCGTGGCTGTTTTTGCAGCAAGAATAACGTGCTATTTTTCATGTTATTTTGGGTTGGAGGCTTCTAAAACTTTATGTCCAAATATATACAAAAATATTAGGGTAAAACTTCTTCTAAAGAGTTTTACTTGAACTACAAGTTCTAATTCATTTTTGGAACTTTCTAAATTTCAACTTTCCAAATTTGATTAGTTGCCAAAACAAGAATCTTATTCTTATTTTTCTTTTTAATTTTTGGCCATCTCATGAATTAATAAATCAAAAATATTTCGGATTTATTAATAGAAAACTAAAACCATTTAGAATCCAAAACAAAACACTGATTTAAACCAGAAACGTTATAGAGTCCTATTCGTAATAGGATTCTTAAATTAACCAAAATGCATAACATGAATTCTACACTTCTTTTGGATACGATCTAAGTGTGTGACCCAATAGGTTCTTATAATATTAGCAATGACAAAAATCTATTTTATGCCATAAGCATTGAGTGGTGTCTAGCAACATATCAATGTTACCCTAGTTATAAGAATGTTAGTAATTCGACATTACTTTTCTAGTGATAAATGTTACCATGTAATTCGATCCCTTTGCCCTAGATATCTTAATTAAACATGAGCCATGGAGTGCGTCACACTTGCATAGTTCAATATTTGCATTTTTGATTCCCAAGTAGACACATCTAAGCAAATAAGCTTGATATCACATATCGACTCATTTGAGCACAGCCATGCATTTTATGGTTTCACTTAATCAAGGGGCCCAAAGATATAACTCCTATTATATAAGAGGGGCAAATCCTATCTTGATCACTCAACATCCCACTACATGATTTATTACATATCCAATTGCCACTTTTATAGTTCACCCTGTTATGGGTAACGTTTAGTAGCAACAAAACATGTAACTCCTCATGTTGGGATCTCTAGTGACCTCAAATCTAAGGATCACTTATATTATCAACACTATGAGAAATGCTTATGACACTTTATATAATAACCCATGTAGCATTTCTCATAGTGAGTCAATTCAATACATAGTATTCTAACATGTACCTATGTGTTGACTTGATATCTCATATCATGACACATTTCATCCGTCACTACACATACTAGTCTTAATGCATTATCATTGTCCCATTTAATGATAATACTAGACTAGGCAAAATTTTAGAATAATTAAATTCTTAGGACATTATTATATTTATTCATAAAATGCAGATTTAGAAATATACATAATAATCATTTTCATTAATTATAAATGTTATGATACAATATATGCTTAAACCATCATCACATGATTGGTCTTTAGGGCATAATCCAACAACAGCTATCCTCGCTCGCATCATTGGGTAAAGGGATATCGAACGCCATATCCAAACAGCCTACATTTCATCTAACCCCCCTAATAGCCGAATGCGCTGGCCTAAATCTCAATAATTCCTTACACAAAGCTATCCATTGATTTACGCTTTTCTAAGTGTTAGTATCAATGATCGGTAACCCATCCACATGAATATCCCACAGTACCACCACATCCAATTGTGTTACAGTCACTTCTCCAACTGGTAGATGAAATGTATGTGTCTTTTATCATTATCTGTATGTGTCTTTTATCATTATCTGTATGTGTCTTTTATCTTCATCTATCTATTAGAGAGGTGATGAGAGTGTAATCAATTTTTACGTGACCACACTACACAATCCCCTCAAAGCCAGCTATCCGTATATAATGCGCCACTCGGTCTGGAATCGGAATGTGTCTCCAAAAACCACCATCACATCTCCGTATCTAATCTGCGAATCTGGTATATGACCATAAAATAGAGACAAAAGCCTGTGCTAACTATACCTAAACAACAAATCTAGAATTTGTGGCCTAGGATGCATATTTGTAGGATGAAAAATATGCAATTTATATAAGGAATTAATTGTTTTGCCTTACTCAACAAAAAAACACAAGCGCTCAATGGCCAATAATCATAAATTTACTACTCTAACACTGTATATGAAAGAAAAATGGGCAAATTTTTCCCTATAAGTCCCACACCCCTTGCATTCAAAATATTATATATATCGTTCTCAACACTCAACAACAAAACAGTAGTGCCCAAAGGCCAATAATCGTGTATTTATGACTCTAACGCTATATGAAAAAAGAAAAACGGACAGAGTTTCTCTTATTAAGTCCCAACACCCCCAACATGCACAATATTACATATATCATTTTCAGTACTCAACAACAAAACACAAGCGCTTAAAGACCAACAATCGTAAATTTACGACATTAACACTATAAACAAAAAAATGGATAGAGTAATCATAACTCAGTACCCAAAAAAAAAGTGACCAAGAATATTAATCGTAACTCATTACAGCACAAAAAATTGGTACAACATCCATTGTCATCTTCAAAACCAAATAAATATACTTACAATTTTAAATAGAGATAATATCATTTACCTCCCTCGAGGTTTTGGAAAATATCAAATCAAATCCCGTAGTTTGACAAAATATCAGGTAGCCCCCTTGACATATAGTCATGGCAAATTACATACCTAAACAAGCAAAAAGACAAAAATGACCTCAAAGACTTTGAGATTAAAAAACAAAGCACAGTAAAGATAGCGAAACCCTTTTTGGAGGGAATAAAAACACTCCCTTCTCTTAGTAATGTTAAACCAAGATCAGAACTCTTCCAAAGAAGCAGAAAAAAATCTAGCGAGAATCCACAGCAAAATTCTCCATTTTGTGTGACCAACAAAGCTGATTATTCAACTTGTATCATTCGGAGAAGAGTGAAGTGCATTTATTAGTTAGTAGTTGTGTACAAATTGGCAGTGAAGAGTGTGGAAAATGGTAAGAACCTTTGCCAGATGATTGCTTGCTTGCATGGTCATCTTCAATTCATTTTTTTTATCTAGTTCATCTCCTATAATCTTGATGTTCATAGAATCCAGGATGTGCGATTAAGAAATTTTATTTATATTTGGGTTTTGTATAAGATTTTTCATTTTTCCATTATGGGCGTGAAAACATGAAATATTACGCCCATGTTGTAGGTGTACAGAAGTATAAACCCTTACTTGTTGGTCTGACATGGGTAGTCACAGTTAGGGTTATTATGTTGATATGTTGCATTTTCCTATCTTTTTAATCCTTTAATTTATATTTGGGTTTTTATTTGGATAATATTTATACTTGTCAAAAATGTAAATTCTTTGCTGGACGTGAATGGTACGAGTGTTGGTTATAAATATATGTACCATTTTTCTACTTTTTTTTTTTTGGTGATAGGTTAGTGTTCTTAACTTGAATCCTTAACCTACATTGTTTTCCAACTATTTTTTGCAGGATGGTTTAAGTTATCATATTGAATTGCACTATGGGGACAAGATTTTCTCTATAAAAAACATGGATCTGGATAGGTATTCTCATATTGTCCTATTGTTTGACATTTGTGAGAAAGTGTTTGATGATCCAAATAGATGGAAAAACAACATGCTATTCATTAGTTGTGATATGCCTGGTAGTACATGTAGAAAGTTCATAAATTCTGAGAATGATGTGGTAAAATTGTTTGAAGCACATAGTGTGGATGGTTTAATTACTTTGCATGTGAGTGATACCAACGATAAACATGCACTCTTGCACACTATGGAAAAACAACATTGTCATTGGTTTGTTTAGAAAACAATAAGGCTTCTAGCAGTTATCCTCGAGGGGAAAATGGAAACAAAAAGAGGAAAAAAAATCATACTAAAGCCATTTATACAGATAGAAGAAGTTATAGTTGTTATGTGGTACAACGTTCTCAACAAATAGTTAAAGATGGTGAAGAAATGAATATTGAAGATAATGACTGCAGCGATGATGAGTTATACATCATAAGTGATGAGGACGAAGTGCATGCAATTGTGGATGATGAGTTGTATCGTAGCTATGTGGTTAAGGAAAAAGAATGTCAATTTGAGAGTGGGGATGAATTGTTTGATTATCAGTCAAAGGATGAAGTTGAGCATCAAAACAATTCAGAAAGTGAATTTGAGGATGATCTGATGGGTGCATGCTTGAATGTAGCTGAATTCGAGATCCCAAAAAGGGAGAAGTTCAAACTAATGGCTGGAATGGTATTTGAGAATATTGCTAGTTTGAGAAAAGTGCTTTATGGCTATTTTATCCTATGGGGGTTCACATTAGTTAGGTTAAAAAATGAGCTTCGTAGGGTGACAACAATTTGTGGTGATGAACTTTGTAAATGAAAGGTTCATGCTTCTTTAATGTCGGATGGTGTGACCTTCAAGATTAAGACATGCACTCCAGATCACTCTTAGGATAGGGTCATAGCCTCTATCCAATGGATTGCTGAGAAAATAAAAGGTCTTGTGAGGCTGATAGACATGTAAAACTACCAATGATTAGGGAGGAGTTGGCTAAATATGGAGTTAATCCAATTGATCTTAAATTGTATAAGGCTAAAAATAAGGCATTAGAGATGATTGATGGGAACCATGGGGAAGTATATAAACTACTTCCTACCTATTGTTTAATGGTTATAAGAACAAATCCAGGAAGTATAGCCAAAATTCACTACCACATGTCTTTTGGTACAACAATCCCTTCTATTAAGAGGTTTTCCTAGGACTAAATGCCTTAAAGAGAGGATAACTTGATGGATGTTTACCCTTTCTCGATTTTGATGGGTGCCATTTGAAAGGTCCCTATGGTGCTGTGCTGCTATGTGCTATTGGGATAGATGAAAACAATGGATTGTTTCCAGTCGCAGTAGCTGTGGTTGAGAGTGAAAATAAGGAAAGCTGGCTATTTTTCTTCAACTGGTTGTCTGAATTGCTTGATGGCTTCCCTAGAGATAGAAGATGGACATTTATGACCAATAGACAAAAGGTAATAAACTTTATTATTGTTTGTTTAAAATCCTACATTATTTCATACAAACATGATTGTATACTTTTATGTTGTTTTAAGGTTTCAGGGTTTGATAGAGTCTATTGCATGCAAAGTACCTCATGCAATCAACAGAAAATGTTGTAGGCATATTGTTGCAAATTTTAGGGCTAAATTTCCGGCAATGATTCAAGAAGCAATGCCTCTCGAACTAAGAAGAAGAGTTGGCAGACCTAGAAAAAATATAAGAAAAGAGGAAGGTGAGGTTGCCTCTGAGTGTTCTAAAAGGTCATCAACATTGAAGTGTGGGAAATGCATGCAATTTGGCCACAACAAAAGGACTTGTGCTGGTGAGCCTATAGCAATTAAGAAAACGACGTTGAGGAAGCATACATCGCAGGTTATAATGACTTAGATTTCTAAACATATATACCTATATTAATTTTAACAACAGTAAGTGAATTACATTTTTTTGTTGTTTCTTTGTATGATGAATTGTCACCTTCTATTTCTATTGCAGATCTTTTGACCTTTTGGTAGTGGCTGTTAATTTGGGTAAAAAAATGTAAGAACTATTGTAGCACTGGATTTCACATTTTTAGTTCTGGTTGTTTTTCATGTTTTTGGGTTAGAGGTTGTAAAAATGGCTACCATTTTGACATTTCAGTTTTGGCTGGTTTTTGTGTTTCTTTATATCTTTGAATTGTCACTGCTTTCTACTGCAAGCATTTTGTATTTTTGGTGTTGGCTATTTTTTGGGTAAGAAGCTATTTTTGGTTGTTTTTTCATGTTGTAATTTCTGTTTCTATTTGTTTTTCATGTTTTTGTTTGTATTTCTATTTCTATTTGATTTTATGTTTTTATTTCTAGAATTGGGAAATGTCTAAGGTATTTTGGATGGCAACTGGAATTGGGTAATGTGGTTCGACCAAGTTCATTGTCCCTTTTGCAGTCAGTTAGGTTGACTTTAGACATTAGTTATAGAGTCACCTTTTGTTTATGAATTGTAAAGTAATGCTCTGAGAAAATAGTTAAGAAAACAAGCAAATGTGGCTTGATTTGAAATGTCTGATTGCAGAAATTTTTTCTGTACGTTTTGGTAATGCAAAATTCAGAGAAGCGCTGTTGCTTCTTGGTAATACAATGTCTGAATTGTTTTGTGCTTTTTGGTAATACAAATGTCTGAACTGTCTACAAAGCAAATTCATTACTTGATTCTGGTTAATGGCCTTCCTCATCTTGAGCCAATTTGCATTTTGACAAATCATTATTTTTGTATGCAGTTATCATCAAACCAATGTTACTCAATATGTTAAATTAATCCTGAATCATATGCGATGCAAAGATGTCATCATCAAATGCTGTTGTTTTGTACATGTAGCTTTAGGGTTTTGGTGTGTTTCCTAATAGATTTCTATAGCGCATCTGCTTTAAATTCTTATGGGAAAATGGGTTGTAAAATTGGTGGGGTTTCAGTTCATTCTCATGTTCATAAGTATGGTTTCTCTGAGGTTGTTTATGTGCAAACATCCCTTATGGATTTTTAATCAAAAGTGGGTGATATGGTGATACCTCATGAGGTGTTTGATGAAATGCATGAAAAAACTATTATGTCTTGGAATTCTTTGCTATCTGGTTACGTGAAATCTAGAGGCTTGGAAATTGCGCAAAGGCTGCTTGATGAAATGCCGGAGAGGGATGTTATATCGTGGAATGCAATTTTGTCAAGTTACATCCCTTATGGACTTTTACTCAAAAGTGGGTGATATGATGATAGCTCACAAGGTGTTTGATGAAATGCATGAAAAAACTATCGTGTCTTGGAATTCTTTGCTATCTGTTATGTGAAATCTGGAGGCTTGGAAATGGCGTAATGGCTATTTGATGAAATGCCGGAAAGGGATGTTATATCGTGGAGTGCAATTTTGTCAGGTTATAGTATGGCAGGCAAGATGAATTAGGCGTATGTCCACAAGATGAATCAGGGCAGGCAAGTTGAATAAGAGGTTTTGCCAATAAGTCCACAAGAATGTAAAAACATCCAAAAACACAACCACATCTTCAATAGAATGATGAAAAACAACATGAATATTAACATCAAATCAAGCAAAAAGAAGAACACAATCCTGCAACTGTATTCAAAAATATAATTATTCTACGAGATCACAAAACCTAGTACAATTTGATAAACATAATATTGCAAAAGCATCCAGAAACACAACCAATTTCCCTAAAACAACAAACTTCATGACATTAAACTCCCAACAAGCATTAGATTTAATCAAAGGGACTGAAGCCCATGTCATCATCAAACTCGTCAGGTTCTTCCTTCTTCTCTTCATCTTTGGCTATAACAACAAGACAAAGACTAAACTAGAATCACAGAATCGAGCTACAAAGAATAGCATAATGTTCTAAAGCTGATTTGAGCCAACCATCATGACCAAAAATTGCATATACTCATCCATAAATGGGTTTTGAAGCTATCCAATACACAACCACAAGTGATGAAACTAAATGAACAATATTAAAACTGTAATCAGCAAAACACTGCACATAAAGAGTTCACAATCATGACAGGAAATATCATCCGCAAAATACATATGTTCTTCCCTCCATTCCAATGTTGATTTGAGGGCTTAAAACACTACTAAACTATTCCCCAACATTACATACAAGCCTCCCTAAAGTAGCCATACACCTATCATTACATACAAATACTTTAGTTGCAATTATGAATTTCATTTTCATCTACAAAACAATTGAACAACTAAACCCAAAAGAGAGATAGCAAATAATGCCAAATTCAAGTTCACTAGTGCCCGCATCAAAGCACTACAAGCCCATTGTTGATTGATCACATTTCTTGCATCTTCTTCATGGAAACTTCCTCAGCTGTTAGGAAGTGTATACTCCGTTTCTGATCCACCGAAACTATCACCATTGTTGCTTTCCACGATTGCCCATTTCAGCTACCCATAATTGATGCAACGATAATAACGTCTTCCTGGATTTTTTAAAGACCTAGACACCAATATTCTAGCTCTCTTTCCACATTGACGACAAGTGATGTTTTCAACACCAAAATTTTTAATTTCTTTGCTATTGCTAGAAGAAGCAATATTTGAACTTTCAAACAAAAATTAAGGAAAATATTATTTCTATTCCTTGTCCGAAAGCAAGTATTTCTGATTACAAATTTAGACATAAATCTCAATCAAAGCTTTAAACAACTTGCTTTTAACACATAGAAAATTTCATCCACCAAGATGAGCACCTGATGTTGTTGATTAACTCAAATCTAAAAAACCTTGCACACCTCAGTATTTGGTAGGGAAAAAAACATTTACCTCAAGTTTTTGACCGATGCTCTGCTTCTTCAATATTCCTTCGGTTTTCACTTTTGATTTGAAGAGTTTCTCTCAGTTTCCAACTTATGTGGTGTGCTTGCTTAGTTGTTAGCTCTGTATTCAAATGACCAAAAGAAAGGCATATTAGTCTGCCTATCTTCATTGTAAGGTTATATTAGTCCATAAGAATTTTTTTTTAACTATTGCAGGTGATCTCTGTTAGTTAAGCTAACAGCAGGGGGGTTATTCATATTCTTTTTCTCATCAGGGGGGCTACCTGATTTTTTGTCAAACTACAAGATTCGATTTGATATTTTTCAAAACCTCGAGGAGGTAAATGATATTATCTCTTTTAAATATAAATACAAATTAGACTCTGGGCTAAGTATATAGACATTTTCTTTGATTATGACTAGTTTGATGATAATTTTCACACCTACGAGGCTCATCGAGGTGTCGAACATCTATTTCATTAGGTATACGACTCATATGCACACGACCCACATGTTGATGGATGAACATATTCTAGTTTGGCAATAATTCCCATCCAACAAGTGGACAGTGATTTGGGTGTGCAAAAATAGTGAATCTACTGGAATACTGCTGAACATATGTACTAATTGTGTACACTTCACTTACCAACAAATATGGATTGTCCCTCCGTAATTTGTACACAACCAATGCATGAGAACATGGGTACCTATACATCTGCCACTTCTCACGTGTGCAATGGTGCCGACAATAACTTACTGTTTGAAAATTTCAACCTTTACCATAAACATATCGTGCAGTAATAACTTTGTAAACACTATTTTCATAATCAAACTTAGGGTGCGCCTGGCTCACATGGGGGAATGGGAAAGGTAATGGAAATGATAGTAGTAAGGAATGATAGTGGAGTATTTCATTATAATTCTGCTGGTTGGTTCGTGATGGGGAATGGGAATGATTACTAATAATGATGGTTGGTTTGTGCTGGGGAATGGAAATGATTACTAATGATGGTGGTTGGTTTGTGTTGGGGATTGGAAATGATTACTAATGATGGTGGTTGGTTTGTGCTGGGGAATGAATTACTAATAATGGTGGTTGGTTTTTAAAATCTTTAGAAATAAAAATCTAATTAATTTTTTAATTAATGTTTTGATTCTATAATTACTAAATTACTAATAAATATTATTTAATTACTAATAAATTACTAATAATAAATATTATAAATATTATTTAATTACTAATAAATAATATTTACTAATAAATATTCGAATATATTATTTACTAATAAATTATTATTTACTAATAATAAATTACTAATAAATATTATTTAATTACTAATAAATTACTAATAATAAATATTATAAATATTATTTAATTACTAATAAATATTATTAACTAATAAATATTCGAATATATTATTTACTAATAATAAATTACTAATAAATATTATTTAATTACTAATAAATATTATTTACTAATAAATATTCGAATATATTATTTACTAATAAATTATTATTTACTAATAATAAATAACTAATAAATATTATTTAATTACTAATAAATTACAGAATAATAAATATTCTATAATTACTAATAAATTATGGTATTAATAATTTAATATGTTAATTTTATTATTTTGTATTCTCATACTTGTTGGTTGGTTTTCAAAATCTTCAGGATATAAAAACCTAGTTAATTTTTATTTTATGTTATAATATAATTACTAAATTACTAATAAATACTCTAATAAATTACTAATAAATATTCTTTAATAACTAAAAAAAGAGTAATTATAGAATAATAAATTTCTATAATTACTAATAAATTATTCTATTAATAATATAATATGTTAATTTATTATTTTCTATTCTCCTACCTATTGTAGTATAAATTTTTTTTAATTATATTTAATTATGGTATTTTAATTATTGTCGTAATCAACACTCTCATATTCCTCACCCTCTTTTGAGGACGGGTTTGCGCAGATTATGACTGACAAATATTGGAGAAGAGAAGAAATTTTTTGTCCTAGGTAAATGTTTAATTGAGAGTGGCTACTATAATGAATTTCATTTTGTTGTTCACACTTGGCGTATACTATTATTCCTAGTGGAATTTCTCCTGAAGAAAATATCAAATGCCATACAAAAGTCCAAGTTTCATACAACAACAATAATGAAACCACTTTTGATATTTCATGGGTCAACAAGATTCTTTTGTTTTAGGGGGTGGGTTGTTAATTACCATCTTCAATGCTTCATCATAGGAAAAAAGAATAGGCGTGCAAGCCGATCGCAATAATTAGATCCATATTTTGGTGCATGTTGAGAAATTAAATTAGTTGCCTATGAAAGCAAAAATAGCTCATTTTTCAACCTGTCCATTCTCGAGTCTCATAAGCTATAATCATTCCCATGTTAGCTACGTTTCACATCCATACTTTTGTGAGAAAAAAAAATTTCAAGCGCAACTATCCATATCAAACTTCCTCATCACTTCAAACATATGAGTTAAAAATAAAATGCATACGTCATCCAGTGCTAGTTACATTCCCAATAAGTTCAATGATGCATAATAACCAAGTTAACAAAACAAGGCACCAAATCCACACCTAAATACAATATTATATTTACGCAAAAGCTAACTATTACAAAATAACCTGGTTACATAACATCATTGACATCCCAAAATATATATTAATTACCAAAAGCCTATATACCAAAAGAATAGACTCCAACACTTGATTCATGGATTAGCAGACGGATGAAGAATCCCATGCACATAAGATTTTCTGAAATTACTTGGCAGCAAAAACAAAGTACGAATCTTATGCGGATCACGACCAAAAGCTTCAACTTTCTACCAACATCCGATGGAGACAAGTCAAGATTAATAAGTTCATTAATTACCTCTTGTATTTTCTCATCCGCACGAATCTTAGAGGTTCTGCAGCTAACTCTTTGGCGGCTGAGGCATACTCTGCGGACATTGTATTGCAAATGGACTGAAGTTCAGCCGTAAATTGGCCAAACCTCGCATCAATAGTGCTCTAAAGTTTTGTTGGTCTCTTCTTTTTATAAAAACTTTCCCTTCTTGGCGAAAGTTTTTTACACTTTTTTGATGTAGGAACACTTGATGCACTCGCCGGAGATCCTTGTGCATCAAAATCCAATCCAAATTCTCGTTCACTATCTGAAGAAGAACAAACCAGAAATTCTTTTCCGAGGTTAGAATCAACACTTGCTTGAACTATATCTTCAGCTCCAAGGCCTGTGGCTCTGTCCCTACCCCACACAAAGTCCAATTTGCGCAAATAAGGGAATATGAAATTCCACAGTCCACTAGCATTCTTGTGATTCTGCACAACAAAAAATTTAAGAACAAACACAACAAAAATAACTTTAGAAGATAAAAATATAGCATTGATCCAACAGTGTTAGAATACACTATGCAAGAAATAGTTGAAGCCAAAACCAGACACGAATGGACCAATTTATGCATCCAATAATATAAGAAGTTAGATGCTCATACCTTGCACCATTCATCAAACCATTGCTTCTCACAGTTGATCTTATGCTCAACATCGTCCCATTGACAGCCACTTTGCGTGCGCATTTCAGAAATTGAATTATACTTGGTCTTTAGCCATTTGATCTTTGAGTCAATGTGCGGATTGACTTCCTTATCAAAATTAGGGATTTTCCACAACATTATCTTGTGTAGTTCACCCATATAATTACTCTTGAATCCCCCATCTACTTTCCACAACGGATCGGAGGCTACTTCTTCTAAAGCTTCAACCAAGGCTTCGACCTTTTCATCTTTCCAGTATTGCTTGTTTTTTCCCCTTCCACGGATAACTGTAAGTGGATCCATTCCTATCAAAAAACAAAGTTTACTTATGTTATAATTAGTAAACAAACTATATAAAACATAAATAGCTATACTGAAAAATATAAAATAGCTTGCATAGCATATGTGCATTTCCAAAGTACTTTAAAGAAGTCAAATAAAAGTACTTTAAGAACACACTTACAAATTAATAAAATCAAATACAATATCTAGAAACATTTCTTAAACTACGAATGTTGTAAGGAAAATACAATATCTAGAAACATTTCTTAAAATCAAATACAATATCCAAAGTACTTATAAAGAAGTCAACACATCAAAATGTTGTAATAGGACAAACTAGAAACATTTCTTAAACTACGAATCCAAATGATCCTAATCAGATCTAGCTAACCAAGCATTATACATATTAGTTGCCAAATTATTTCTAAATGCCAGCCACTCATCGGTTGGAGTAATATGCGAAATGTATTCCACTTCATCATCTTCATCACTTTCCTCTCCCTCACTTTCTTGTGCGTCTTCCATGGTTGATTCCTGTGGATCAAAACTCATAAACTTGCGAATCAAGTTGTGTAGAAGGCAACACGCCATTATAATTCGCACTTGCGTTTGAATTGCAAAAAATGAAGGGGAAGCAAGTATTTTCCATCTTCCTTTCAACAATCCAAAGCATCTCTCAATGACATTCCTTGCTTTCGAATGTTTCATATTGAAGAACTCCTCCGCGGTCTCTGGTCGGTGACCATCAAATTCTTTGAGCCAATATCGTTGCCCTCGATATGGAGCAAGAAATCCATTTGCATTACAATATCCAGAGTCTACCAAATAATAACAACCTTCATATATTGAAAAACACATTATGGTTTAGAGCTTATCATACTATGTGAAAAGAGAAGTTTTAACTAACTGGATGTTGTATCGCAAATTTACCTTGAGGGACTCTTAGACCATGAGGCCTTGAGATCGCATCTCGAAGCACACGGCCATCATGTGCAGAGCCCTCCCAACCTGGCAATACATATATGAATTGCATGTTGGGACAACAAACACCTAACACGTTTGTTGAGATACACCCTTTTCTTGTCCGATATCGAGGCTTATCGTCACTAGGGGGTGTAACTTTAATTAATGTTCCATCTAAGGCTCCTAGACAACCCTTCAAGTTGTTGAAAAAAACACATAAGCTTTAGTAGTTACAAATTGAATATAAAATGATTATACAAGTATTCCATATTAATAGTATATTTTACTTATAAAGTTAAAATACCTGAAAATATTTCCATCTTTCGTCTTGAGAATAGGCTCCGGCTTCTTTAGTAAAATACAATGCAATTTTAAAATTGCCGATAAAACCTGATGAAATTGCTGACTCACAGTTTCTTTACTAAGGGAAAAAAGCAAACTAATTGTCCGACTCTTTTGGTGGTGAGCCAATGTATATACAAACATTGCTACAACCTCTTCTATAGATGTATACCTAGTAGGTTTTAAACCTCCAACATCTGTAACCATTTCACACAACAGTGCGAAAGTTGCTCTATCCATACGAAGTTCACTAATACATGCAGCATCACAGTCCATGGTTAAGTTATACATCCATCTCATGCGATCCAATCTTTTTTCTTCCTTTGTTTTGATTTCACGAGCCATACTTCGAAGTTTAAAACAAAAGACGGCAAAATACATTGCATATACGAAAACCAACATATTTTGCATTCTTTGCCGAAGCAACAATAATCGCTTCAATTGGCGACGTCGTTCACTAATACTAGCAGGACAAGCCATATCGGTCTACATGTACGCACAACAAATATAATTACTATATGAGGGCAAGAACAATCAAAGCAACCAAAACATTCAAAGCTAAACACATCCAAATTGAACCAAAGGGTGGATGAATGATGAGAATCAAGTATTCATAAACGTAACTATGTGTTTCGCATGCTTTTGCATAGATTTCATTGAGATATGCCATGTTTATAAGAGAAATCACACGATACTTGTTGATTCTCATCTTTTGCTAAGGAAGTCAAAAGGGGGAGAAAAATCAGCCATCTTCCGGAGTTCATAACTCTTGATGTAAATGTCCAAATGAGATGATTGAAGATGCTATGGAAAGCTGAGAAAGAGAGAAAAAACTTTCATGAAAAAAGTTTTCTCAAATTCTAGAAGCAAAGGGACCAAAACTGGACAAAAGCAGAACA
The DNA here is from genome assembly GCA_020080225.1 of Gynochthodes officinalis. Taxonomy (NCBI): domain Eukaryota; kingdom Viridiplantae; phylum Streptophyta; class Magnoliopsida; order Gentianales; family Rubiaceae; genus Gynochthodes; species Gynochthodes officinalis. The sequence continues at coordinate 27,160,988 of CM034625.1, read as the reverse complement.
AGGCATGAACAAAATTCTGCAGAGACAAAAGTTTTTGACCGCCTCGGCGGTGTGCCTGCAAATGCAATTCTGAGGAGACAGAAGTTTTTGACCGCCGCGGCGGTCAAAAACTTATGTCTCCTCAGAATTGCAGTTGCACAAAAAAATGGCGAGTTCTTTTTTTCAAATTTCTGAAAATCCAAAATCACAATTCATCCGAATAATCATCAGCCCATAGTTTAGAAAGCTTAACAAAGATTTCTCAAGTGTATTCCGCAGCTAAAAATAGCAAAAGAACAACCAAAAAATCCAGAAAATTCAGATTCACACAAGCTACGGTTTTCAGCTTCGGGTTTGCTCAAGAACAGCAGAAACAACAGTTTAAATCTAGAATAATCATCAACCCATAGTTTAGAAAGCTTAACCAAGGTTTCTCAAGTGTATTCCGCAGGTAAAAACAACATAACAACAACCCAGAATTGCAGAAAATTCAGATTTACAGTAATGAGCTAGCTACGGGTTTTCAGCTTCGGGTTTGCTCAAGAATAGCATAAACAGCAGTTTAAATCCAGAAATACCTCTCTTAGGAGGTTGAGGGAGCTTCCACACTGCTTCTTGTAGCTCAAATCCACCAAGAATCTGAAGAAATTGCCAGGTTGAAGCTCGGGTCCTCCTTGATCCGGTGTATGACCCGCCAAATCCTTGAATCGGCTAACCTCCTTGGAGGAAGAAAATGCTACTGCAATGGAGGACTGAGGAGGTGAAAATGGAGAACTGGAAATGCAGAATGAAAATGGCGACAATGAAGGAATGAAATGGAAGACCAAAATGGTGTTAATGGAGAAACAAACTGGAAAACGAAAATGGTTAAAATGGAAGAGAAAATGGAAGAACAATAACCTGGGAAATGGAGGAGGAAAGTTAGGGAAATCGATCGGAAACCTTGGCCAGCAAAGAGAAATACGAGGGAGGGAAATGGATTTCTGAATTTGGATTTCTGCCTTTCATTCCCCCCAATTATGGGGGGTATGCGGATTTCATTAAACTGGGTAATGAAAATTACTGTTTTGATTCCATTCCTTTGCTTCAGGCAGCACAAATACTATCAAACCTATTTCCTCTACTATCAAACCCACACTCCAGGCACGTAGTTAGACACTTGGTTTCCTTTTGCGGCCAAATCTGTCCTTCAAAAAAATTTCATATGTTACTTAGCAAATCGTAATGTCAATGGTACGCATCAACTACTCGTTTCCAAACATCTCTACAGTTCGGTGTATGAAAATATCTACAATTGCCTTTATTGGCAAATTTCGAACCCCACGAAGCAGAATATTGTAAGTCTCGAATATGTTAGTGGTCAAAGTGCCCTAATGGTGGTTCGCATCATATGCTAAATACCACTGTGTTCAATCGATAGCTAACAAATACTCCTACCCTTCTGTACTTATAGCCTAAATCTGGCTCCAAACAATTTCCACTTCTGTTTCTACTGAACACTATCGATACACCAACAAATCTTGTTCAACTTCAAGTTCTTGAATTTGGCCATAAAATTACTTCTAATATGTCTCAAGAAAAAGAGATGAAATGCTATTGGCTCCTTCCACTCATCCATGTCGGTCATCACGTGCACTATACCCTTGTGCTTATCGGACACAACACATAGTGGGTGTCAATCAAATGCAACATACAGCTTAAACTATTACATAAACCAACTCCAACTATCCACTGTCTCCTCGTCCACAATGGCAAATGTCAATGGTAGAATGCTATTATTAGCGTCTTGGGTAACTGTAACTAGCAGTTTGCCTCTATACTTATCACTAGACTACATTTGTGAAATGCTTCGGTCAACGAACCAAATGCTTAAAAGACGTATTTGAAGGTCCATGCACCTCTATTTCTAATTGAATGGTGCTGCCACTTGACAATGGTTCTAGGATTCACCTCTCTAAGTGCTTCCATGTAATGTGGCAATGCGGCAAATGAGCTTTCCTAATCCCCATATACAACCTCAATTGCCTTTCGGCGACCATGTCAAGCCTTCTTATACGACACTTCTACTCCAAAGACTTTCTTAATATCTGCTTATATGCTTTTCACAGCATAACAGGGATCTTACTCCACTGCATGGCAAATGTGGGTGGTTATAAGAGATGAATTTAAATTTGTGTGATGAATTCCTTGGTTTGCACTGAGACAATTGTGCTTGGAAACCTACCTTGTGATTTGTCACATTCCTTGAGTACTTTTGCATACTACATGGACACTCCACAAACAAGGTGCCCCAAATCGAGAAGAGTTTTCTGAAACCTCATTCATGAGTTGCACCATGTACTTTGCCACCCAAGTTCGGAGCTTGCTTTCTATTACTTTAAACTCTTTTTGTGATTGATAGACCACAATGTAACTACCTATTTTAATTTCTTTTTATCTTCAAATTGCATTCCCAAACATATCTCCTAGTTTTCTTCACTCCACACTTGGATGTGCTCAATTTTACCCTGCCCTGTGGGATCACTATTATCAGAATTCCTGATTTCATTAAAGAACGCCAATCCCTTCAGAATATACTTCTGTTAGAATTCTAGTAGGTGTTCATTATTGTCCGCGCAAGGACTGGCATCATTGTTAACATCACTATCTAGCCCTATTTCATCCCTTGAAATACTTTCGTTCTCACTTGGCTATGGCTCAGCCGATGGATTAGTCGAATTAAACCCAATCATGAAATCATTATATGTGAGATCACATCTTTTCTCAAAATCAAGTTCTTAGAAAGTGAGTGATCACTGACACATTCGACTCTCAACACCAGCTGTATTCGAGGATTTGGCAACATGATATGAATTCAAATTTAGAGATGATAAAAAAGGCCTTGGTATGTGCACATGAACAATAGATTGCCCTACTGTTGTAACTGCCCTTACTACTGAGTGAGTGGAAATTGATACCGAAGGACTAGACATGGGTGGTGACATGCCAACCTTTGGATTGAGGAATAGAATGAGGAATGGGTAGGAATATATTGAGAAATAGATTGAGGAATGGATTGCAGCAAAGCTTGAAATAGACCAAGACTTGTGCCAATGGCACCACCATGCATTTGTAGTATTGGACTGATAACCTCAAGCACTATGTAAATTTCAAAGAGAAAAGAATCAATTTCTCGAGCCACCTCATACATAACTTCCATTCCAAAGTTGTCTACAATGGCTACGCCATTATAGGTGACATAATTACAATTATTGCACAGTCCACAAAACAACATTTTTAGCCTATACACATTTTTATCAACCACAACACATTGGTATATTAAGTTCTCTAACTCAAAGAAGGAGATTTTTTATGTTATCCTCACAGTGTGATTAGTATACGGAGGAGAATATGACAAGCCAACATTGGACTGTACAATGTCACCACCCCAATATAACCCCAATAGAAATGGACAAATAGTAGACATATCTCATTGTGACCCATTTCCATAATATAATGAGATATTAATAACATTACATATGATTGGGAATGACTTCACATGAAATAATGGAAAATGTCTTCACTACATAATAATGGACATACATTAACACAAACCACAAAAGCACATGATATGCTCCTATTTCAATAAAACTAGTACGACATATTTGTATACCCACTTAAAAATTTGATCACAATAAGTGGCTGCTACGTTGATTTCAGCAATCAATTTTCAATCAAAGTAATACAATAAATTGTGTTCCACTCAAATACACTCAATTTCGTGGTCATGACATTTAAAATTTCCAAAACAAAACATAGCTCAATTTCCAACCAAATTTGATAACCGTCATTCAATTCCCTACAACTAAGTTGAAGTGCCTTTACAAATTGAAATTATATGTAGGAAAAATCAATCAATGTACTATTCAAAATTAATCAATACAAACAACTTCATTTTAACAGACAGGATAAATAACCACAATCTAATAAACAAAAAAAAATTCTCAAACATAATTTAAATTACTTAATCAACTTCTTTCAAATAATTAGATGAATTTCAAAACAAATGACAATTCAAATTCTAATCAAATTTGATAACTACTATTTAATTCTAAATATAAGCCGAATTAGGCAAAACAAAATTCAATCAACACAAATATTCCATTTCCACATACAACAAAATTTGTGCTCAATGTAATTACATAATTAAAATATGTAAATTTTCAAATATATATTTGCATACTACTTTCAATACCAAATAATGAAAATAATTTCATTTTCACTAATGGTAACATTAAACACATAATTTCAACGAACATTGATTAATCCATAATATACTGTAAATTTCAAATTAATTTCGGTAAAAATAAATTAAAATTTTTATAAAATTTACTAAATTAGCTAATGAGTTTAAGTGATGGCAGAAATGGGGGGCGGCGTAGGGAGGAGAAAGGAAAAAAAATTTAGCCAGACTTGAGTAGTGGCGGCTGCACCAACAAGACTTGAGAAAATGAGAACGAATGTCTACGTTAGCGGCAACTAAAATGGATAACAAGAGGCAGTAGCCAAAAAAGGTGAATGGCGGCTATAACTGAACGGTGTGACTTTTAGGTTGGAGGGAGTACAGGGACGATGAGGGAATGGAGGTAGCAATGGGCAAGGTGGCGGTGAGCTGACCAGCAATAAAGAGGCGGTGAAAAATTGAAGAAAACGAAGGTGAAAATTTGAACAAGCAGCGGCGGTTTTTTCTCTTTTTTTGGTATGATTTGCCTGTTAATATGCATTTAATGCGAACTAATGGATTTTTTTGCCTTGGGTGCATTTAGCCAACCCTAAAATCCGCCTCCTTGCTTTTGGGCTTAGGCCTCAGGGTTGGTTTTTTTTTTCTTTTTTTTTTTTGTATTGGGTGCATTTGATAAATGCACCCAAAGAATCTGGGCGCATTTTGGGCTAGGGTTGGAAGAACGCGGGCTTATTTTGTTCACATTTGGCACATGTGCCCAAATTCTTTGGGCGCATTTGCCAAATGTAACCACCTATTGTGGGAACAAAAAAAATTTCCATCCCACAAATTTCCCTTTTTTTACAAATTGTAATAAAATTGGAAAAAAAAACTCATGCTTAGTGAGTTCAAAAAATTCATTGGGTAGTCTGACGCTATCATTAAGGAAATTAGCCTTTCTATCTGTAGGTACAAGATCTTGATTCTTACTAACACATCTATTGAGTCACAAAGATGTCTCAATCCTAAAAGAAAGAGGGTGTCAAGAAGAAGGTAATCAAGCTACTAGATTTTTATATTATTTCTCCTATTTCTAATAGTAGTGAGATGAATCTCATGTAATGTATTCTAAGAAGAGTGGAAGGACGGCTATCACTAATAGCCTTTCGGTCAAATTACCATGATCTTCCTTGCAATAGATAACTAGCTTGCATGGAAGCCACATCACAAAGGAACACATCTTTGTATTTGCCAATAGAGAATGACGCTTTTACTTATTGGTTCATTTTCACTTCTTCATTGTCGTTCAACCATTCCAATCGATAAAGTGAAGGGTGATTGATTGTGGGCAAGTTCAATCGCTCAACAAGATAAGTGCTTGCAATGTTAGTACAAGACCTTCCGTCAATGATAAGCACACACACTTTGTCATTCACTCGGCATCAAGTGTAAAAGATGTTGCTCCTTCGTTGGTTATCATCATCTTTAACTTGCGTGTTTAAAGTTTGAATTGTTACAAAGGCATGTTCAACTGGCTCAGGCTCTTGGTTTTGTTTGCCCTATCTCCTTGGATTTGTCCTAATTGAGACATTGGGCTCTTCTTCCTCCTCTTCGAATATAGGGTTTTGGTGTGTTTTAAGATTGTGAAACTCCCTTTGAGCCCCCTTTGATGCTTTGGTTCCAAGGCCATGAGTCTTTCATTGATGGACTTCATCATAAAACTCATTCATGCTATGTGTTCTCTTAAGGTCTTTTGCTCAAGATTTTCCCTTAGTGCTTCGACCATAGTGATTATAATTGTGGAAGTACAAAATAGGAAGACTTTTAATACCCTCACAATTTCCCTTCCCCCAATATATCCCAAACCTACCCTATTCTCACTAATGTATCACTCAAAATTTGGCTTTTCCAATTATGAATATCACTCTTGTTTTTTTCCTCTCATATTCGCAAGAAAAGTTCTTATTCAAATTCAATTCAAGAGTTACACTTGGTTAGACCAAATGAAACTAAATTATAGAATTCCAAAGAAAAATTGCACAAAATTTATGTACAAGACGCCAAAGAAAATTAATGAAGAGTCAAAGAACTTCACAACAAATTTTCAGAAATAGGGTTTTTGGATTGGGCCAAAGTTTCTGAATTTAAATAAAAAAATTTCAGCAAGTAATTACAAAAGTTGGCCAATTAATTTTGAAACTTAAAGGACAAATTTGATTGTAATGGCTGCTAGAAAAGTTATCTACTTCCAATCCTTTTCTAATTTGGATTCAAGGATCAAATTGAAGACAAAGTTGGATCCAGAACTTAATTGTAATCAATAATTGAATTAAAAGTCAAACTGGACTAAGAATAAAGTTTATTTTTGCAGAAAAACAAGCTATTGTCTGCTGGAATATTATTCCAATTCAAGAACAAGTACCGAGAATTTTCAAAAACAATCAAGAAATAATGGTTTAGGCAGTACCCGTTTGAAATACAATTCCTCCAGTGGTACACTTCTTCCTTTCTTTTTCTTTTTTTTTTTTCCTTTTTTTTCTTTGTTCTTTTTAAATGTGACGGTAGTACAAAAATTTAAAGATAATTCAGAAAGCAACAAAGTTTTGGCAGAAAAAAAATAATTTGGTTAGTACAGATTTCGACCAAGAGTAATGTTAATTGGACAAGGATTTATTATGTTTTGGTAGAATCTTTTTTTTTTTCCAAAATCCTTCATTATATTAACTTTGTATAAAACAAAGTGAACTGATACAACAATGGTTCCAAGTGTTTTGAACCCTCTTTGGCACTAATAGTGGGCCAAAGCTCATCTTTCCCTCATCCTTCAATATATCTAACATCCCTTTTGTTCCAAGAATTCTAGCTAATGTGCTAGTGGATCTAATAACCTCCCTAGCTTGAGAAAGCTTACCCTATCCACTCTATCCTCTACCTACTTTCCACTCTCATTCCTAATGTAACCACTGACCAAAATATCATGCACAGTTCCAGTTAGACATTTCCCTCAAGTGTCCTTACCTTATTGAATTCCAACCATTCTTCCATAGAAATTTCTACTACAGTCCGTTCCATCATCCATTCTCATGTGAAGATCCATAAATTTATTGATTTCCATAGCATCCACAATAAGTACACAGTTAATTGGCTTCGTTCCTATCCAAGAGAAGTCTTGGTGCAGCTACCGATCTGTTGCCATCATTCTTCGAAGCTCTATACGTCTACTTGAGTATCATGCCATTGTACCGGGGCAAGGCACCAAACTATTTTTGCTCTAGAGCAATTAAAGAAGACATGTTCTAAGCTCTCTTCAGCTTCCCCACACATTTGGCAGATAGGGTCAATTGCCATCTTTCTCCTTTGAAGCACTTTCTTTGTCGACAATATGTCATGACAACACCTCCAAATGAAGTGTTTCAGTTTGGCTTTGATGTCTAGTTTCTAGTTGAACTTCCACATTGACATTCGTGAGCTTTCGCTGCTACTAGATTCAGCTATGTCCTGCTGTTGCTTTGTCCTCTGATAGATGTTGGTATGCAGTTTTTAATATGGTTTCCCGTAGTACTGTATTGCCATATTTGTTGATCTTGGCTTCCTGCTAGACCAGTCGGTATGTGCAGAATTGCAGCTGCCTCTTGCTTCTCAAACAACTGTGAGATCAACTCCTTGTTCCACCCTTGACTCTCCTTCAACAGAAGTTCATTGACCCACATTACCTAATCCATGTTGGGGTTATTTTGCTTTGGCTTGAAACCTTTGCTGTCAGGGATCCATGGAGAGTCCCATACCCGGATCGATTTTCCATCTCCCAATTTGTACCTTGTTCCTTGTTCTAGCACATATCTCACTCCTATCCAGCCTTTCCAAAGCCAAGAGCTGTTTCCTTTTGATTCCACCCTCATCAAGCCTTCTTTATGAAAATATTTTGCTTTAAGCACCTTATTCATGAGAAGGTGAGGTTAAGTGACTACCCTCCACAGTTTCTTTGCCATTAATGAGTCATTGAAACGTTGTATATCATGGAACTCGAGCTCTCCTTTGCATTTTGGTTCAGTAAGATATCTCCAAACCTTCCAATGGACGTTTTCTTTCCTTCCTCATTGTTACCCCACCAGAATTTGGCTATGATGCTACTAATTGCTTTGCATACTGCTAAAGGAAGCTTAAAACATCCCATAACATAAATTGACAATGCATTAAGAACAGATTTTATTAGAACTTCCTTACCTACTCGGCTGAGAAAGCGTGTCTTCCAACTTTGAATTCTTTGTGTCACTCTTTCCACAACATAGTTGAAGACTTCTCTTTTTGATCTCCCAATATGCATCGGTAATCCCAGGTATTTGGCTTTGTGTTGTTCCTTCACTCCCTCAAGAGCATTGCAGATCCTAGACTTCAGATTCACAGGCACATTTCTGCTGAAAAAGATAGCCGACTTGTCCATATTAACCATTTGTACCGAGTATTGACTGTATCTGTCTAGCAATTCTTTTAATTTGTGTACCTGTTCCATGTTAGCTTCACAAAAAAGTAAAGAATTATCTGCAAAAAATAAATGTGTGATCATTGGTCCATTTTTACTCACTTGCATTCCATTATATTCCCCCCTTAGGTTTGCTTGTTTGATCAAGTTGAAGAGAGCCTCGAACACAATCATAAAAAGGTATGACGATAGAGGATCACCTTGCCTAAGTCCTCTTGAGGTTGTAAAATATCCACACTCTTCTCCATTTATGTTAACAGACATAAAAACTATACTCTCACATTGCATTATCCATTCTATGAAAGTTCTTGCAAATCCCATTCTCCTCATTACCTTTTTTAGAAAATCCCATTCCACACGATCATATGATTTAGCCATGTCAATTTTTAATGCCATATATCCTTTCGTCCCTTTTCTCATTGAATGAAGGGTATGAAAACATTCATGCGCAATAACAACATTATCATAAATTTGTCGGCCTGGGACAAAAGCAAATTGGTTGTGACTAATGCACTTATGTAGGCAACTCTTAAGTCTTTCAGAAAAGATTTTTGATATGATTTTATACACCACATTGCAAAGACTAATTGGCCTATATTGGGATATAGAAGTAAGCTTTTGCACTTTTGAAACTAAAGTAATTAATGTGTGATTTAGTTGTCTAAGCATTCTACCTCTTTGAAAGAAGTCTTTAACTGCTGTACAAACATCCTTTCCAACGACATTCCAGAATTTCTAAAAAAATAAAGAAGTCATACCATCTGGACCTGAAGCTTTGTTAGGATTCATATGGAACAATGCTGCTTTAATTTCTTCATCCTTCACAAGTTTGAGCAAATTCTGGTTCATAGATTGTGTAACTAATATTTGGATACCTTCCAATCCTTCTTGGCCTCTCTAGGAGTTATTGGTTGTAAAGATCTTAGCAAAATAGTTCATAATCACCTTCTAGATTTCTTCTTTTCGTTCCTTCACAGCCCCTTGCTCAGTCACTAATCTATATATTCCATTGTCTTGCCTTCTTTGTATAGTGCTTGCATGGAAAAATTTTGTATTCTTGTCCCCCTCCTTGAGCCATTGTAGCCTAGATTTTTGCTGCCAGTATTTTTCTTCCTCTCTGTATGCCGCATGCAAATCCCTCTTCAACCTCTCCCAAAGCATCCAGTCCCTTAAGCCTCTTTCCTTACTCATTTGCTCCATCTTGTTCTTGATGTGCTTAATTTGCCTAGCTAAATTCTGGTTGTGCTGCTGACTCCATTGCTTCAAATCTCTTTGGCATGGGTTGATTCGTGCACAAACTTGGTACATTGCCGATCCTACTTGTAATTGCTGCCAGTTTTCTCCTATTCTTTCCATTATCCCTTCCTTTTGAGTCCATCTTTTATCGAAGATGAATCCTTTCTTAGCTAGCTGTTTTTGTGGTTCCATATCCAGCACTAGTAGCATATGGTCAGAAGCTTGTTTTTCCTTATGATAGACTTGGCATTTGGAAACTTTAATCTCTCATGAGGTGCTGAGAAGAAACGATCAAGTCTCTCTTCTACATACCCCTCTCCCTCCCTATTATTTGCCCCAGTATATTTGTGTCCAACACACCCCATGTCAATTGTTGGATTATGCCTTAAGAACCAATCATATGATGATGGTATATGCATATATTGTATCATAATGTTCATAATTAATGGCACTAATTATTATGTTTATCTTATATCTGCGTTTTATGAAATAAACATAATAATGTTCCAAGAATTTAATTATTCTAAAATTATCCCTAGTCGAGTATTATCATTAAATGGGACAATGATAATGCATTAAGACTAGTATGTGTAGTGATTGATGAAATTGTTCATGATATGAGATATCAAGTCAACACATGGGTACATGTAAGAGAACAATGTACTGGATTGACCCCATATGAGAAATATTACATGGATTATTATATGAAGTGTCATAAATATTTCTCATAGTGATGATGGTGTAAATAATCCTTAGACTTGAGATCCTCAGAGATCCCAACATGAGAAGTTGCATGTTTTGATACTACCAAACGTTACCCGTAACAGGGTAAACTATAAAAGTAGTAATTGGATATGTAATAAATCATGTAGTGGGATGTTAAGTGATCAAGAAAGGATTTGCCCCTCTTATACAATGAGAGTGATATCTTTGGGCCTCTTGATTGAGTAAGACCACAAAATGCATGGCCGTGCTCAAATGAGTCGATATGTGATATCGGACTCATTTGCTTAGATGTGTCTACTCGGGAATCAAGAAATGAAAAGATTGAACTATATGAGCATGACACGATCCATGGCTTGTGTTCGATCAAGATATCTAGGGCAAAGGGATTTAATTACACAAAATATCTATCACAAGAAAAGTAATGTCGAATTACTAATATTCTCATGACTTGGTAGTATTGATGTGTTGCTAGACACCGCTCATTACTTTTGGCATAAAATATATTTTATGTCAATGCCAACGTTATGAGAACCTATTGGGTCGCACAATTAGATCGTATCCAAAAGAAGTGCAAAATTCATGTGATGAAATTTTGGTTAATTTAAGAATCCTATTGAGAATAGGAATCTATCGAGTTTTCGTTTTAAAACGGTTTTTGGATTTAAGCGAAAAGATTTTGTTCTATTAATATTAATAAATCCAAAATGAGTTTTAGATTTATTAATTAAATAATAATCAAAATGGATTTTATTATTGGAAGATGAAAAGGCAACCATTCATTGGAAAATGAAAAGACAACCATTCATTGGAAAATGAAAAGGCAACATATTGCAATTCATTTTATGAAAATGAAAAGGCAGCCATTCATTGGAAAATGAAAAGGCAACCATATGCAACATATTGCAATTCAATTTCTAGAATATGAAATGTGAAAGGGCAGCTGTTCACATGGATGAATTATTGAATTCGAAGAAGAGAAAGGACACTTTCATTGAGAGAGTGTTCCTTTTAAACTTTCTTTGTTGAAGAAAACTGTGTGCTATTCTTGGTGCACGAAATTTCTTTCTTTTCTTCTTTTCTTGTTCAATATAGACACCACTCCTTATTTGAGAAATAAGAACAAAAATCGAAGTTGAGAACTCAAAATAGAAAACCAATCCTTAAGTTGAGAACTTGAGGGAATACCCAAGTAACAAAATCTTAGCTAGCACTAAAAGAATTTTGTTATTTCTTTCTTTAGTTAATTGTTTGACAATTAACTTGAGATTTGGAGACGATCGTGTGGATACCATAGAGGCAAGGCTAGATTGGTTTTGCTTGTGATTCGACAATCAACAATCTCCAACAATCAACAAGGCTACACTACCGGTAAGGTAACAATCTTCACTACCAATTTGATTTCACTTCGTATGGATCCTTGGAGGAAACCAAAAATTTTTAAATTTCCGCTGCGTTCTTTGATTTGGTTTCCTACACAATCATTTCCATTATTTGGATAAATTCATTGAAGGGCAAGCAACTTGTTACTAATCTCCTCCTTCTTCCCTTTTTTCTTCTCCAGATTAATTATATCATTAAAATCCCCTCCAATGAACCACCAATCTCCCCATTTACTCTTTTCATTCTCCAAATACTTCCACTGCTCTTTCCGTCTTTCAGCTTCTGTACTTCCATATACAAAGACTGCGCACCACTTCAATGATTCTCCCTCCTATTGACACTCCATTTGAATTGAGAAGGAGTTTGATATGCATCTCAGAATTTTAATTGTTGTAGCCCAGCATACTAACAAGCCTCCACTTCTTCCTTCTTGTTCGATAGCTTCCCATCCATTATGAAACTTTAATCTCTTACATACTGTATTTATAAACTTCTTTTTTTGTTTTATTTCTGCAATAAACAACAAATCTGGGCGGTGGAAGTGCACTACCTCCCTCACCCGGGAAATTGTAGAGGGTCCTCCCAAACCTCTACAATTCCACACACATACTCTCATTGATCTTTTGGAGACCATTTGTGGCTGGTCTCTCCCACCTTTACTAGTTTTTTAGCTTCCTAGTTTAGATTTTTGCTTTTCTTGTTCCTATGGAGCTTAGTAGCAACACATTTTGATTCCTCTTTTTGGTCCCCTCTATTCCTTTTGTCTCATATTCTGAGTAGTCTGAGCTACACTTCCTCCTCATCAATTTTCTGGATTGGTTGTCTTTCTGCTCGCTTCCAAGTTGTCCTCTTACTCTTTGCCTTTCCTTCAATTTTAGCTAGCATTTTGTCTTTTCTAGCACTGCCTAGCCTTGTAGTCCGAATTCCAGGCATTGGTACATTCACTAATGTGCTTTCCCCCATGCTATATAGTGTATTAGTTTTAGTCTCCTGGTTCAAATCTTCCTCCATTACAGCTACTTGGGAATCATGCTACTCTGTAAGGTCTATATTTTTTGCTTTGATCCCTTGTTCCATGTCCTTCACCACTTCATTTGATGATTTCTGGCCTCTGCCATTCAGTCCTGATACCAGTACTTAGTGGTTGGCTTGTTCTTTCTTGCAACTTCCCCCTGGTTCTCGTTTTCTTTTCGTGTTACTGCCTGCACCATCTCTTTTCCTTTTAACGTGGCCTGCGTTTCCACCACTTCCGCTCCAATAGGTACTGTTTTAGCGATGGTATCAGTCATTTGTCTTCTCTCTGAAATCCCCTTTTGCCGTTGTTCAGTCTTTTCCTTTCTAAATCCATCTGCTTTAATCCAATCCCCATACTGTCCCTCCTATATCTTCCCGCTTCTGTGATCAACTTGTCTTGTGCTGTAATTTTTCTCTTAATGGCCCAACTTTCCACAATAAAATCCTGCCAGTTGTTCATACTAAAAAGTTGCCCAATAGGATTTGCTCTCTAGTCGCACCCTAGTTCCTCTCATCAAAGGTTTCTCTAAATCCTTTGATACCAGCAATTTGAGATGTCTTCCTTTTGCACTGCCATTCTCTGGAATGATAACATCATGGACCTTCAGAAAGGGGTACCGATTCGATTTACTATTTGTTTAGTAAGCCAATGAATGGGTAGATTCCAGATTTGTACCCAGATATCTACTTGCTGGAACTCTTTATCTTGCATTGTGATCTCTTCATGCCACTCCCTCAAGATTAAGTACTGTTGATCGAAGGTCCAGCATCTTCCTTTTAACACTTTCTTCTTATCTTCCTGATTTGTAAACACAAACTAGAAGAAATTGATTCCTATTTCCCTCACCTTGATCGGAGTTGAGATCGGGCAAATCGCTTGCATTGTGCTTTTCAAACCTAAGAAATTAACTTTTTTCTTGCCATAGATCTTGCCAATCAGACTTCTTTGACCTTCTTCTTTACCTCTGATGATGTCCCCTACTATCAGCTCCACTTCTCCTTCTTCATCCTTAGAAAGCTTTAGCTATCGAACAAGCTCCTCTACCTCCTTGGCACTTGCAGAAATGTCCCTTCTTTCCATCTTGTATTCTTCTGCCAATTCTAAACTTCCTTGTTGTTGCCGAGTGATCCTACTAAAATGATATCTTCCTCCCAGTGCATATGTTACAGTATCTAGTAGTTAGTGTTAATTGCCTTAGTTTAGATTAGGTTTAGTTTTGGGGAACACTGATATTACCGTTGAGATCTGCAACGGTTTTTTCCTTCAAACAAACAGCTTGGTTTTTGTGAACTTTTCGGACACTTTTCAGATGCTAATTGTTACTATAACCCTAAACCAAGTATTAATTGAGTTATTAACTACTTGGCTTAGGACCAGACTGCCTACTACTGAGGACTCCTCTTCTCTCTCCACCCAAGAGAGAAACTTACCCTTCTCTCTACACCCAAGAGAGAAACTTCAAAAAAAATTATGTTTTGATAGAATCAAAGTGCAAAAAACAATAAAATATAACAAATTAATTTGGAGCAGAAATAAAATTCGGGCAGAGCAACAACAGGGTTCCGGTAGAATTAAAAAAATTAAAGATTAATCTTGGGACAGTAATAAAGTTGGGCAGTACTAAAATTGGCGCGAAAGATGGAGCTATGTACTACAGGTTGAGAAAAAAAAAAATTTGGACAAAAGAATATACTTGTTGGCCAAGGATCAAAATTTGGACAAGAAATAAACTTCTAACTCAATATAAATTCACCAAAACTAATTTTTAGAGGAATCTGAAGTTAGGCAATATTCCACTTTTAGTAAGAATGTTTTTGGAACAAGGGATATGCTTTCCGCCAAGAAGTTAAGACAAAAAGCAGCAAAATTTTGGCTAGCACAATTTAATTCTAATCACGGCAGAAATAAAGATACAATTGGACACAAACTAAGCAACCAACGAGAACAGAAGTTAGGTAGAAATTTCACTTACGGCTATAAGAAAAATTCTGGCAGAAAAGAACTTCTTGGAACCAGAAAAAGAAACTTGGGGTTGCAGCCAATTGATGAAGTTAGGTAGAATTAAAATTCAGATAAGAAAAACTTTGGCTTTGGCCAGAACAACAAATAATTCGAACAAGAAATAAATTTTGGGCAGAAAAGGCTAGCAACAAAATTTTGGCTAGCACAATTTAATTCTAATCACGACAGAAATAAAGATACAATTGGACAAAAATTAAGCAGCTAACGAGAATTGAAGTTGGGTAGAAATTTCACTTACGGCTATGAGAAAAATTCTGGCAGAAAAGAACTTCTTGGAACCAGAAAAAGAAACTTGGGTTTGTAGCCAATTGATGAAGTTAGGTAGAATTAAAATTCAGATAAGAAAAACTAATGCTTTGGCCAGAACAACAAATAATTCGAACAAGAAATAAATTTTGGGCAGAAAAGGCTAAGACATTGGCACGGTTAGAAATTGTTGAGCAAGACAATTTGGATAGTTTCACAAATTGGACAAGGACAATTTTTTTTTCTTAATCGATAAAGGGCCGGACAAAAATCAAGAAAACTAAAGGACTAGAATGCATGACAAGAATTTAAGAACAAAAGAATGCACAAGACAAGAATACGAACGAAAGAAGAAATGCAAATTAAAAAGCAACAAACACAAAAAATAATGAAAAGATATGAACAATTCTAGATAACCTGGATTGCTATGAAACCAGAAAATTGATATGCACCTAAAGGTCAATAAGAACCTCATAATACAACCAAGTTCCACAAATCCAGAACTTACTAAGAATTGAACTATAACATGATCGGATAGAACCATACGCATGGGTTCGCTTAGATTAGCACGTTAAGCACAATAGTAGTTACCTAATACTCTAAACTATAAACAAACATACAATATGGTAAATAATCGGTAGAAGACACCACAACTCACTAAACATCAATTAGCAAGTTGATAAGTTAAAAGCAGCACAAGGTGAATCTTGATAACTTCAAAACTGGGTTCAAGACAAGAACTTACTTTGGGAAAAACCCTCACAAAATTTTATTAATTCAAAACTTATAAATTTCAGCCATAAATTATGTGCATTTATAGTAGTAGTAGCAGCCTGTTTAGGTCTTACAATTATATTAGAATAAGTGATTTGATGCCTAAAAATTTGGCAACTAAACTCTAACATATTTGAACTAAAATGGAAAGACAAAAAATCTTAATATCTATATAATTGGTACTTTGCCTACTTTTAAGACTAGGGCTGCCAAACTCCTTATAGTTCTATTAAATTTATGAAAAAATAAAAATACTAAATAATTTAAAATTTTAGGTTTTGAATTAGGGTTGGATGAAATTTTAAATCCTAAGAAACCTTAATATAAACCTGTTTCAAACCTTCTAATTTAAAATGCAACTATTAAATTTTATAAAAAGGTTTAATGGTAGCCTCATAAGATTCTTGAAGTGTATCTTTGAACACGTTTTAAGACCAAATCTAAACTTGTACTAACGTGCTTAAAATGATGACCACTATAAATTTGAGTTTGCATCACTTCTAGATCTCGAGAGAAGCCAAAGGCTATATAAGAAACTCTTACCAATATTAATCTCACCTATGGATGATAATCTGTAACTAATCTTTAATTTATTTAATTATTTCAGTTTAATCATTCGTAATCCTATTGTTACTCCTAAACTATATATATAATATTATCGAGTGAGCACTTTAATACCAATCAATTAAGAGTCCTCATGAGAATGATATCATATATCTCCACTTGTACAATATGATCTCGTGTACTTGTGACTGGCGAAATAATAGGTTAACATTTTGTACATTGCATCTTTATTACTCAATCAAATAGGAGATTCCAACGATGTGCAATAATTTTCCAAGGACTGTTGCAACCATAGTCTTACTTGTAAATAAGTTACCCAAACAACCGGATGAGGAAAAAAAATAAAATGACTATTGAAAATCCTTTTTTCTTAAAAAAATAAAATTGAGTCTATAAATTCAAAAATAACTATTTAAACATAACAATAGAAATGGCAAAGGACTACATTAATAATATTGGATCATATAATCGAGGTGTTGACTCATATGACATTCATTTGAAGTATCATTGTAATGGCGATGATTCAACACCAAGCCATACTTCATTTCACATTTATAGGTCTTTCCAAGTCTTCCAAAGTTGCATATTTTATCACAATAAGCAAGAAAGAGCATAAGAATCGAACCCACTTAACAAGCTTTTCTATTTCTATCAAGTATAAATTCTAAGATATCACTTTCACTTTACCACATTCATTTAAGTACTTGTGAACTCATAAGTCCATCAAAAAAATGTTTCATGGATTTCTCCAACTAAATGATCCCACGTTAAAATACAATATTGCTCATTAATTTAATGAATATTAAAGCTAACTTGAAGACCATCTTCTATTAATTTACTATCTATAATTTCTAAGGTCTCACATAAGTTAATCATTAAATTACCCCACCCCTCCCCCCAAAAAAAAATTTGACAAATTAATATTTGAAAATAGGCCAACTCAAAAGATGAAACATATTTAAATGTCAAATTACATTTAAGTGTTGAAAACATCGTACTGCGATATGCAAATTGTACTTTGCTTATGATGAAGGTGTACTTCGCAACCTGATCCAACAAACACAATTCACTATACCATAAGCAATCCGATTCCCAAATACCTACAAACACAAATCTCACAGTAGTTTTGGGGTAAAAATTTTGATACTTAAGTTTTTTTTTTTTTTTAAAACGATAATGTATTAACAGGGCAAATTGCCAAAGTATATAGTCACAAAAGGGCTAATTGAGCTTCATAGTGTTGGATTCTAACCAAACCCACGAAGACAAAGGACCACTAGGGTCAAAAGGACCACAAAGGGTCATAAAGCCCAACAAGCAGGAAAAATGCCACACAAGACGACAAACAAAAGCGACCACTAGACGACCTAGGGCACCAAAATTACAACAAACTACTAACTAAGGTGTTTTCTTCATTGGAAATCCCAAAACTGCACGTGTTGAAAGAAACTGAACACTAGTGTTCCTAGCTCTCGCCTTATGCCTTTTGTGATGATTCTAGAAAATTGGTAGACGTTGAATAGCTTGAACCAAACTATGATCGCTTGCAAACGTTGAATAGCTTGAAAACAAACTATTACCACATCCGATGCTTAAGTTAAAGAGTGTTTTTTGGAAAAATCTTGCAGAATAGCTGAATGTAACAAATTCAAGTCCCCCCTTACATGGCGGTTTAACTAAATATATATATCTTACCTTTTAGATTCACGAAACATGTTGTAATGATTGATCACATTGTAAGGGTCCTCCTCAACTACCGCAGACAATATTGCATACCATTAGCTGCTTACAGATAGACTTGAGCTATCGAGTTCTCACATTGTCAGCATGGTTCGAGATCTCATATCATTGGTGTGGTTTGGGAGTGGCCCGAATTCCCACATCATTAGGCTATTAACCGAGGTCTGATGTTGCAATTAAAACTGTTGAGCTCTAAACCGAGATTCGATATACATCACAAGCCCCCCAGATCTCGACGTGAATGGTCAGACCAAAGTCACACCTTTACTAGGGCTTCAAGGGTCATAAGATAGAGCTTAGGTGTTATGATGAGGAATTCACATCCGTCGCCCAAGAGTCCTAATCGATTAAATGAGACAAGGACTCTTCATCCTTCCATGCAAGAGCACCAATCGAGGAGCATTTGAAAAGATGTGTGGGAGACAAGAAGTTGTCTATAAAAGGATCCCAACCGTCAATTTTTAGTTACCTTTGGCCAAAAAAGACTATTTTTTTCTGCAGTGTTGAAGAGATTCTCCCTCATCGCGTTGTTTTCAAATTTCGTCCGTCCGTCAAGTAGCTTCTCCAGTGTGACGTGCTTCTTCTTCGACAAGGCCTCCATTTCCAACAAAGTTCATGCTTTAGTGTAGCATTCATTTCAACCAAACATAAAGAATTGTAAGTATGTCTCACTCTAATTTTTTGTCTAGGGGGTCTTCAAAGTGAGATAGATCTGTTTTCTTGGCTAGCAAAGAGGATAAATATAGTTTAATGGGCTCATCCGGCCAAAAAAGATAGTGTCATTAGAGAAATTGAATAGTCGAGTGGTATAAAAATTGGGAAAAGAAAGGGAAAAATAGTGGTTTTAAGTTCAGAAGTAGAACCTTCGTCGGCTAAGAATAGGTTAAATTTAATGGCGGTAGCAAGTTCTTCTGAGAGTAAAAGAGAGGATTTTGTGGCAAGGGCTTTAGACATATATCTTGAGAAGTTCACTCCTACAATGGAGACAGTGGAGACCTGAGCCTTGGTCTTAGGGCAAGCCAAGGTGAGGAGCCTTAAGAAGAGATACTCTATTCCTAAGGATATAAAGCTAGAGATGCAGGGTCAGATTAGAGGGCCTGTCAACCTCTAGTAGGATATTACGAGTGTACGAAAATAATTGAAGGTAGAGTTAAGGTTCCCACTATGTAGGTTAATGGCCAAGATCCTAGAATATTATAGGTTAGCATTGGTCTAACTAGTACCCAACTTGGTTAGAATTATAATTGGGTTTCAGGTTTTAGCCGAGAGGGTTAGATTGCAAGTTCAGTCAATTTATTTAGGTATTTTTATTTTATGAAGAAGTCAACAAATTCAGTGGATTATTTCACCTTTTTCCCGAGGTTTGGGAGCAAAATAATAAAGCCTTCAAATCATCACGATTGGAAGAAAATGTTCTTTTTTCTGAAGTCGGAGCCTTATGAGGTAGAGATAGAATGCTTCTATAGGGATGCTAACGATAGTTATAGGAATTGATAGAAGCATAGCCCCCAAGGTCAAGAATACATTGAGATCTGAGAAAAAAAGGTAGGAAAATACACTAAAGAGGAGCTGGTTAGATACGGCTTGAATCAGGTAGTAGTAGATGTTGGATTCCAAACCTTGAGACCTATTCAAAAGAAAAAGACAAAGGGTAGGGTTACTGTGCCTTGTAGTGATTTATATGTAGCCTACTAACGTTTGTGACAAACTAAGATTCTATTTTGCATTGGTGAACTTCGGCACATCAATATCAGAGAATGGGAGCACCTCTGAGAAAGGTACAAAGGATGTAGAGGGAGAGAAGGGGACTCTATTTGCTATAAAATGCTTGGTGATTAAACCATTCAAAAAAAAAGGCCGACAAAAAGAACACCAAGATAGAAGCAACCACCAAGGATAAAAAAGTCAATACGGTTGACACCATGGAGAAAACAAGCTAGAAGGCTGTCGAGGTCAGCACCTTGAAGGCAGGCTTCTTCTTCAATCTTCCAAAGGAATATTCCCCAAGGTTGGTGGTCCAAGGCATGAAGAAATAGCAAAAAATATGGAGGACATGCCCATCTCGAACCTGAACAGCAATATGGCTACTACAATTCCTCAAGTTAAGTATTAAGGATATACATGTGACTTACTCCTTTGTATTAAGAGTAAATAGGCCTAACGCAACGTTGGTATGTGTGAATTTAGCAAGCCATTCTTCTGTTAGCAGAGTATGTCCATAGTGCTAACCGGTTAGAGGAAGAGGTCGCCAGGCAGAAGGTTGAGGATTCCTGGTTGTATGAGTCCGAGGCTAAAAAATTGAAGGCACAAAAGAAGGTAGAGATTAAAAACTCAGCACTACACAAACAATTGGAGTCCTACCACAAGGAGGTCCAGAGATTGAATGGGATCAATCATGGGGAGTTTGCATAGTTGTTGGTGAAGAAGATTTTTCACACACAAGATTTTGGCAACTTCGCAGTGAACTTCTCCCAAGCAGCTAAGGATATAGGGTGACATGATGCAGCCGTAGAGATTCAAGAGAAATTCTCAGATCTCAAATTAAAAGAGTTGCCTAAATATGACCCCAAGATCACAACCAAGGCTAATCAGGCTTACATCGAGGTCGTGAAAGGATTTGATGGATCCTTCTCACTTCTCAATCACCTAGTATCTCAGGATTCCTCTATGATGTTAGAAGAGCTGTGGGAATGCCAAGTTGATGAAGACAGGGATCTCCGCACTCCCAAAGGCAAGGAGATATGTAGACAAGGGCTTGAAGTTGGGATTTCATCTCGTGCAGGAGAAGAGCACAAAGGGCCTAGTTTCTAGGCTTTTGTTGTATGCTCCTCCATTTTTTTCAACTTTGTAGAAACAACTCTCATATTAATGAGAGTTTGATTTTGTGCTATTCCTATCGTGTCAGGGTCATTTCTTTTTTCAAGATCTAATTCAAACATTATGGATGAGAAAATGAGTACTCTCGAGGCCGCATATGACAAACTCCTAGATGCAATAGGTAGGTTAGGCAACAAAAATAATCAATGTAGGGACCAAGTTGCCCATCTTGTACATGTAAATCGAATTGTCGAGGAAGATAAGATAAAATAGCAAAGGGCGATAAGGGAGCTGATCATTCGAGAGACATCCGCTGCTTTGCAAAATGAAGCATATAAAAAGAGGATTGCGAACCTCTTCTCCGAGCTTCTTAATGGACTTCAAAATTAAAGAGCGAGATAAAGTACTCCGTACTTTTACTTAGGAGTTGGATGGAAAATGAGGGGAGATTCGAAGTCTCTAAGAGTTGCTTGATCCATACAATAACCAAATCTATGAGCTACAATTCGAGTGCAAAACTTGGATATTAAAGGTTGAGAAGATGGAAGCTCGCCAGAATAAGGAGGGTCTAAAATTGGCTCCTAGTGATAGGGACCCTATCAAGATAATGCTAGAGGAACTAGAGCTACTAGATCAACAGGGTAAAATGGGGAGACACTAGTACAAAAGGAAAGACACTATGTTAGACATATACCTATAAGATAGAGTTAGATATGTGGAGCAAAAAGGAAAACCATAAATTTATCACATGTAATATTCATTGTTAATTAATAAGTTGAAATAAAAGTTCCCCACCTATTAGGGTGTTTGGGATATAATGCCTTGTATTTATTGAAGAATAAATTGCAATAAGAGCTCCCCACCTCTTAAGGTGTTTGGGATACATTGTTTCTTCTATAACAATGTCTCCACCCCATGGGATGTTTGAGACCTCTTCACCCCTCAAGGTGTTTGAGAATGTGTGGCTTGACTCAGCTAAACCGAGGTTACACGTGATCTTCTCAATTTATTGTATGGCAAAATGACTTAATCATATTGAATTGAGTTTAAGGTAACTTGCGTCCCTTTGCTCAATTTATAAAATATTGACAACATGAAAATGAATATAATGAAGTAAACGCATCTCATTGAATCCTTGAAGGTTCAAACAAAAAATCATTTCAAATTACTAACATGCCATATTCAAGGTAACAAGTCCTCTTCTATAGTTGCTAGGCGATAACTCGATTACGGAGACATCAATGACTCTGTAGAGACCTTCCCAGTTGACTTCCAATTTGCCAAGTTTTTAAGCCCTACTCGTTGGATTATGCCCTAAGGACCTATTATGTGATGATGGTTTAGGCATATATTGTATCATAATGTTTATAATTAATGATTATTATGGTTATTTCTATATCTGCATTAATGAATAAATATAATAACGTCCTAAGAATTTAATTATTCTAAAATTATCCCTAGTCAAGTATTATCATTAAATGGGATAATGATAATGCATTAAAACGAATATATGTAGTGACTGATGAAATGTGTCATAATATGATATATCAAGTCAACACATTGGTACATGTTAAAGAACTATGTACTGGATCGACCTACCATGACAAATGCTACATGGGTTATTATATGAAGTGTGATAAGCATATCTCATAGTGATGATGGTGTAAGTGATCCCTAGACTTGAGATCATCAGAGATCTCAACATGAGGAGTTGTATGTTTTGATGCTACTAAACATTACCCGTGAAAATGTGAATTATAAAAGTAGAAATTGGATATGCAATAAATCATATAGTGAGATGTTGAATGTTCAAAATAGGATTTGTCCCTTATAAGTAATAGCAGTGATATCTTTGGGCCCCTTGATCAAGTGAGACCATAAAATGTATAACCGTGTTCAAATGAGTCAATATGTGATGTCGAGCTCATTTGCTTAAATATGTTTACTTAGGAGTCAAGAAATGCAAAGATTAAACCATGCGAGTGTGACATGCTCCATGGCTCATGTTCAATCAAGATATCTAGGGCAAAATGATTGAATTACATGGTAACATCTATCACAACAAAATTAATGTCGAATTACTAACATTCTTATAACTTGGGTAGCATTGATGTGTTGCTAGACACCCCTCAATGCTTATGGCATAAAATAGATTTTATGTCATTGCCAATGTTATAAGAACCTATTGGGTTGCACATTTAGATCGTATCCAAAAGAGGTGTAAAATTCATGTAATGAATTTTTGGTTAATTTAAGAATCTTATCGCGAATAGGACTCTAGAAGATTTTTTGATTTAAGACGGTATCTGGATTTGTGACTAAATGATTTTGGTTTTATGATTAATAAATTTGAAACAATTTTGGATTTATTAGTTAATCAAGGAAACTGAAATTAGAGAGTTTCTAAATTTGAATGGTTTTGTTTTTGGCAGCTATTGAAATTTAGAAAGTTCCAAAATAGATTAGAACTTGTTTTTAACCTAATCTATTTCTATATATTTGAACTTATAATTTTATCAGCGTAAGAACCCCAACATGAGCAGAAAAATCACATTCTTCTTGATGCATCAAAAGCAAAAAATCAGTTTTTCTTGAAGAAAAAAAATTTTGCAACAAAAAGAAAACCCCAAAACCGATCATTGTTGTCTTGGTCAGAAAAATCTTTTTTGGCCCTTTCTTGTGAAGAAACAACAGCCGTCTTTTCAAGAACACCATAAGCACTTCAGTTATTCTGTAGAGAAAAATAGCAGCTTCTTTTTTGTCAAACAAACAAGGAGAAAACCAAAGTTTGAGAAGCTTGAATTCTGAAAAACTGAATGCAAAAATTCTACTGCTAGCACTCACAATTTTTGCTTCTTCTTTCTTTGGTTAATTGTGTGACAATTAACTTTATAGTTGGAGATAATTGTGTGAATACCATAGAAGCAAGGCTGTGCTAGTTTTGCTGGTAGTTAATTGATCAACAATCTTCACAACAAAGTTCTACTGCTACCAATAAAGGTAAAATTCCTCATGACTGATTTGATTTTACTTCGTAAGGGTCCTTGGAAGAAATTAAAAATTTTAAATTTTCACTGCATGCTATATTTGGTTTCCACTTATGAAGGCTCAAATTGGTTTTATGTGGAAGCATGCTTGTTTGATTAAATTGTTTATGAACTTGTATGCTGAAATTTGGATTACTTGAATATGTTCATTGAAATCTGAATTTTTCAATTAAACATATATGATATGTTTATGTTTATTAAATCAATTAAGAGTATATATATTCAAATATATATGCATGAAATCTAAAATTTTCAATTAAACATATATGATATGTTTATGTTTATTAAACCAATTACGAGTTTGCTTTAATGAGTTATTGATGTATTTGAATAATATAGAGAATATATATATATATATATATATATATATATATATATATAGAGAGAGAGAGAGAGAGAGAGGAGAGGGACCCCTTAAAGAACAGAAAATAACAAGGAGAAATGGGTCACAGTTAGACTGCCACTATAGGAAAAGGGATAGGTGGCTTAGCCAACCATAAGCAGGATATAGACAATAAAATTAAATAACAGAAATTTAAATGACAGCTTATAAATAAACAGAAATTAAATTGGGTGGTTGAACCAGCCAAGCATCAATAAGAACTAAATAGAAGCAATAGTAAACTTTGAATAAATTATTAAAGAACTAGCCAAACATTGGGACTAGCTGTTGATCGGATGAAACTTGAAGTTTATTAAAACTCTAAAAGTATAAAAGTTTATACCTTGGTAACCAAGGTTAGGTTTGGGTGAGGAATGGTACAAGAAAGGAAGAAAGGGAGAGAAGGAAAGAAAGAAAGAGAGGAAGAGAAAGTGAAGTCTATACTATGTTTTGAGAGAATTTTTTTGTAGAGAAATTGGAGAGAAGAGTTGGGTTCTAAGAATTGTAAAAATCCTGCCTAAAAATGGACTAAAATTGGAGTTTTATAGAAAAATTTCCATTGCTACAATGCCGATGAACAGTGTTCCGCTACAGTGAACAATGAACAGTAGCTGCTGTGTTTGAACAGTTTCCGGTGCTACATTGTTTCCGGCTGCTACATTGCTGTTGCTACAGTACACTATTACAATTTTTTCGGAAATTAAAAAATTCCATAAAAATCATCTCCATTTAAGTAAAATGGGTCTTCTTCGTCTTCGTCTGCTTCTTCTTTGGCACCGAAACTCATGGGGAGGTCTTGTTTCTAAGTTTGTGTTGTCGACTCATCTTGGGCCCTGGCAACTCGTGGTTGGGTTTTCGGGGACTCCTGTTTGAGCTAGGAAAGCAAGCTTTCCAAATGTTTGACATAATCGTCTTTATTAGTAACTACTGCTAACTTGGACTGGACTAAACTCTTCTGTTACAAAAACCTGGCTATTTGTGGATCAGCAGCAGGTAAAAATTGTGATTCATAGTGAACCAAGCTTCAATTTGTGGAGGTTGGATCGAATCTGTTTTGAATTGTTTCCACCATTTAGAGTATCATTGTCTGACAAGGAGTGGAGGAAAATTTGGGTTGGGTTTAACAAATTTGTATTTCCATGAATAAATCCATGAAAGAGAAAATGGAGAAAAGAAGTTTAGTAATTTTGGTACAAAAAGTTTAGGAGATTGGAATTTTTGGTTGAAATTTTGGAATCTCTGGTGGACTATATCTGGCAAAATTTTTTGGTTTGGGCCATGAACGCCCCACCATTGGATAAACCAAACAGGGAAATCATATTTGTTAGTTCTCTTAAAATAAAAGAACCAAGAGTGCTTATTATGAATGTTTTGAAGGGTAAAAACATTATACCAAGCGGTTTTATAGTCCCAATAAGTATAACCCTGGGGTTGAAATATTTGGAAAAAATTTCTAGGCTTGTTTAAATCATTACCCCATCTGATGGTTTAATGACTTTAATAATTTGAGCGGTGGAGTGGGTAACGTAGGTTTGTGTTTTGTCTTCGTAATGTTTGAAGGATACAGACCCGGAGTCTAACAGGATGAACTCATAGAATGTTTGGGTCCTAGAGATAGAGGATGGAAAGTAGTGGAACCCTTTGGAAAAAATGGTTTGTGCCATTTGAATTGGGCTATTTTGAAAAATATCAGGTTCCATTTGGAGAATGTTTACTAGGTGATCATTCTTATGGTATGGCTCTTGGGCTTTTTGAGAGGTAATTGGGATTATTACCTGGGTAGTAGTCGGGATCACTACTTGTTTTTATGGTTTTTGAGCCATGATTGTTTGATAAGATTGAGTGAGGCTCAGAGCCGCCACTTGGGATTGAGAAGAGATGGGCCTTGAAGCCGCCACCAAGGTTTGGGGAGATTTCACCAATTGAAATCCAGATTGGGCTGCCAACTAATATAAAGCTAATAGTTGTGTTTGGGCTTCGTCTTCTTCAGCAATGTCTGCCCATGATCGAAGCGCTAGGATGGAAATTGGTTTGATGTTTTCTAAGGATTCAAAAGCTTGAATCTGGGTTGGTGTGAAGGCATAATTTGAAGAGGTTGGAATGTTTACTAGAGTTTGCATGGTTTTGTTTGAATCTGAAGATTCAGTGTTGGATACGTGGGATGAGCTGGGTTTACTTGTAGGTAGTTCTTCTTTTTTCTTTTTAGGAGGCATCGCTATCGTCCCTGCAAAAATTCACAAGTCAAATAGTCAAGAAGAGAATTATTTTCTCCTTTAATATATTCGATATCAAAATAAAAAACAGATAAAATAGCTTGCCACCTTGCAAAAATTTGTTTAGAAGCAAGATGTTTAACATCTTTTTGGAAAACTTCTTTTGCAGATTTGCAATCAACTCGTAATAAAAAAAAATTATTTAGTAAATCATATTGAAATTTAGAAACACATAAAACAATTGCAAGAATTTCTTTTTTAATGGTAGAATAATTCTGTTAGGAACCATTCCAATGTTTAGATGCAAATGCTACAATTTGCTCTTTATCGTCCTGGACCTATTTTAAGATACCACCATAACCAATGTCAGAAGAATCAATTTCAACAATTTTTTGAGTTGATGGATCTGATAATGCAAGACAAGCAAGTGTTTAAACTTGTTTTTTAATTTGTATAACTACGTTGGTATGTATATCAGTCCAAGCTGGAGGAGTTTTCTTAAGCCGATCATGCAAAGGCTTAATCAAATTACTAAGTTCTGGAATAAAATCAGAAATATAGTTTAAACATCCTAAAAATCTTTGAAGTTATTATTTTTTTAGAATTTGATCAGGAAATTTATCAGCATATTGAATTGATCTTTCAATTGGAATAATAGTTCCTAAGTGAATATGATGACCTAGGAATCGAATTTTTGTTTGAAAAAGACTAATTTTTTTTTTTCTGAGAAACAACTAAACCATTTTGTTTAACAACATGCAAGAATGTATTGACATGTTTAAAATGTTGATCAATATTATCAGAGAAAACTATCATCAATGTAAACAATAATAAAATGTGAATAAGGATTAAAAATATCATTCATAATCCTTTGAAATTCAGAAGGTACATTTTTCAAACCAAAAGGCATTACATTTCACTCATAATATTCAAAAGGCACATTAAATGCAGTTTTATACCTATCAGAATGATGGATTTGAATCTGACAAAACCCAGATTTCATATCAAATTTCGAAAATATTTTTGCGGCATATAATTTTTGAAGAAGATATTTTTTGTTGGGAATTGGATATCGAATCCATTCAAGGGCTTTGTTCAAAGCATTGTAATTAATTACAAGTCTTGGGACACCTCTTTCTATTTCAGAATTTTTATTAACGTAGAAAGCAGGACAGCTCCAAAGAGACTGACTTTTTTGTATAATCTTCTTTTTTAGAAGATCATTTATTTCTTCTTCACAGTGTTGAAGAAGTTCTTGATTCATTTGGATTGCCCTAGCTTTAGTAGGAATTTGACGTTCATCAAAATCCTTTTCATAAAGAAGGTAAACTACATGTTGTTTTCTATCCCAAAATGCTTTTGGAATTTCAGCATAAACTTCCCTTTGGAGTTTAGACTCAAGATCCTTAATCCTATTTTGAATCAAAGGTTATTGAATTTGTTCTTCAATTCTTTTGAAAGATATTTCTTGAATAAGAAAATTAATTTGATTTTGTTTTAAAGTTAAAACATTTATTTGAGAATCATTGGCAAATAAGGTATTTGATTTTCTTTCCAAAGGTGGTTTAACCAAAGGAATACAAGAATTTGGAATATTTTGAGGGTAAATCCCTTTGAAATTAGTCAAATATGGATTTACTTGATAAATAAATGGAATACCTAAATAAGCTAATCCATTTAAATATTTTGCCAAAAGAAAAGATGTTTTTACAAAACCATTTTGAAAATGAACTTCAACTTCAGGAAGTTTATAATTTATTTGTAATTTAGAACCATTTGTAGAATGAAGTCATTCTTTTGTTTTCTCAAAATAAATTGAAGGAATAATGCCTTCTTGAATACAACACATATCCGCACCTGTATCCCACAAGGCAGGTATTTCAAGTTTAAAATTATCTTTGATAACTAAAGTGATTAAGATATCATACTTCTGTTGAACTAAAGAAATATGATTAATAAATTGTTCTAGTTCTTCAAATTTTTCTGAAGAAGGAGGAATGGAAGAAGAAGAAGCTTTTGAAAATTTGGAAGGTTCTAAGAATTTTCCTTTTTCAGAAATTATTGAGTCAATAACAAGATGGTCTAATTCTTGTTGTGCCTTGATTTTCTTAATCTCTTCTTTCAAAACTGAGACTTCTAAGTGAAGATCTTATAAAGAAACAGGTTTAGGATTTTTTGGAAAACGTTTTAAAATATCATTGAAATTGTAAATATTTGAAAATCTGGGATCTTTTGAAAAATAGTGATCTTTTGACAAATTGTTGTCAGGCTCTTTGTCTACAAAAACTTGTTTTAATTTTTCAAAATATTTTTTCTTCTTTTCAGAATCTGAAATTTCTTCAAGAAGATCAACTAAAAGGTCTTGTTCTTTAGTAAGAACATTGATTGAATGTTCGTGTTCAGAACATTCTGAACTAGAACTGTAATAATCATCTTGATCTTCTAATTGATTTAGAAGATCTTCGGACTCATGCTCGGAGTTATCAGAATTATCAGAATCAACAAGTAGTTTTGCTATTTGATCTAACACTTTTTCTTCTAAATTTAATTCCTGAATTATATTTTTAAGTTTACAATACCGGGCTATATGTCCTGGTTTTTTACATTTATAACAAACAAAATCTTTTTTTTTTTTGTGAAACAGGTTTGGATTTATCATAATATTTTTTAGAAAATTGCTTTTTGGGCTTGTAAGGAAGATTGGGTCTATACTTCCTAAACTTAGTGTTGGAAGACTTCTTTCTATGAGT
The DNA here is from genome assembly GCA_020080225.1 of Gynochthodes officinalis. Taxonomy (NCBI): domain Eukaryota; kingdom Viridiplantae; phylum Streptophyta; class Magnoliopsida; order Gentianales; family Rubiaceae; genus Gynochthodes; species Gynochthodes officinalis. The sequence goes on along the minus strand of CM034625.1, from coordinate 27,131,416 downwards.
TGGATGACAACAAGAAAGACCAAATTGTTCACAAAAAGATCCTAAGTCTTTTTGTTGTTGGGCTCTATCTTTTGCTAATTGTCTAAGGATTTTATCTTGTCCACAAATTTTTAAAGCAATTTGTTGTATTTGATTTGTTAATTGACCATACGTAATTTGTTCATAAGGAACTATGCCATTGTATTGGACTCGTAGTTCATCACGAACCATGTCACGTAAAGATTAAGGAAGACCATCTAAAAACTTTTCTTTCCAATAGGCTTGATTACCATCAGGCCTAGAATAAATCAGATTATCTATCTCTAAAGATCCCTGGGTCTCCAACAAAAGTTTTAGCAATTGTGAAAAGAATGGTAGAAACAGCATCAGAAATAGTTTGACCATGGGTTCACCATCTTGATCTAGTTTAACAGAATTTAAAATTGTATTTTTATCTTCTCTGGATAGGTGTTCATCCCACCATCCTTTTAACTGACCTGTAAAACCAGCAATTAAAATATGAGCTGCTAATTGGTCAGGACAATCATGCGTTGTTCGGTATGCCGTAGATACCATGGTCATTTGTTGTAGTATTGTTAAAATGTTGTATTCAGACTGACCATCAATACGCCATTCATAAATACCATTGGCTGTGTAATTATTTTGAAAAACATTTGGTCTTTCTTCTAAGGCTAGATTGGGATAAGTAGCCCTAGGATAATAAAGTTTCTGTCAATATTTCCAAGTGGAAATAGACTTGTCTTGACTGGAGTTATTGGGTCTAAAACTCCTAAGTTTGGCAACTTCAAGGTTGGATGACTCATAATTATCAGTAGTATCTTTATTTAAGACACAAACTAATTCGTTAACGGAAGCTAAAGCTGGGTCATTGATCTGGATTGATGAGTGGGAACTAAAGATGACCCCATCTCCATTTTCTACTTGGGCTTTGGAGTTTGGAATGACTCTTCTATCTTGGCTAAGCTTTTCTCAAATTCAGACAAAGGTTTTTCTTGAATAGGTTTTATCAATTGACTAGGGATTTCATAGGGCTTGAATAAAGAAATATTTGGAAAAGAAGTAGTTGAAGGAATAGTTGAAATTTGTGAATTTGAAGGAGGAGCATAAAAAGATTGAGAAGTAGTTTTGTTACTCGTATTAAATATTCTCCAATAGTTTGTAAATACTTATGGTATAATTGATTTGTTCAAAAACACTTTGTATATCTTTACCAGTTAGTGGTTTTGTCTCAACCCTTTGTGTAAAAGGGATAGCTTTTAAATCAATAGATTTATAAGTAATTGTTACTGGTTTATTTGGAAGAAACTCATATGGAACTTCACCCTCAGAAGTTTTCCATTTTTCCAAAACAGAAATAGTCTTATCAAAAGGAAAATCAATTGAATTTTCTTCTGCATAAATAATAAACCATTCAAAGAAGACAATACGTTCTTTAATTTTATTAAGAAAATCATAGTAATTTTCTTGGACTTGTTTTCTTAAATGGCTTTGGAATTTAGTGAAAAACCATGTTCTTTTGGAAAGATTTTCTTGAGAGTAAAATTCTTTCTAAGATATTCTTTGTTAATTTGAAAATCAATTTGATGTTCTAAAGTCAAAGTTCTTAATTCACTCATTGGAGTATTATCAGTGATAGTGGAGTATGTTGGAGATTTTGGTAAATCCCATTGCTCTGAAGAGGACTCCTCGGTTTGTACTGTATACCTTGCCTGAGACATACTTGATGAACTATCAAGGTGTTGGAACCTGATTGAGGATGAAGACACTGGTCTAAAGTCAGACACAAAATGTCTAGGTTGGGAATAAGAAGGAGTAGGAGTAGAGATCCTATGGCTAGGAGACATTTGGAACCTGATCTGGACTGCTCCTGTTGGACATAGTAGTATTTTTTACTGGAACAGTGGGTGCTGCATTCGGTAGCAACCATTGTTCTGAATGTGTGACTTGATTCCAAGTGATAGACTTGGGTATAGTAATTTGAGATCTTGTCAGATCTGTCTGAAAGAGGATAGTTTCCCCTTTTTTATGGGTTTTTAAGGTTCCTGTACTAAATGCTGAGCACATGGCTTTGTACTGGATCCGAAACAAAATTGCTACTGGAAGTGTTCCTATTTTAATTTTATAATTTTCAGTTTTAATATTTAAAGTAAGAGTGACTAAAATGTTTCTATCTCGTAAAGAAATAGTAAAGTTTGGAAAACAATCAAAATAAATTGGTCCATCACATAGACTGGTTTCAACCATTCCAAGTAATGAATCATCAAAGTTTAAAAACCGACAGTCTCTTAGAGCAAGTAAAAGAGATGTATCTAGTCTTTCTCTAGTAAGTGATTTTCCAGCCACTTGTACTAGACCAAAATAAAGATAGTTATATTTTCTTAAATGTTTTTTTATAGTTTTTCTTGACAAAAGTTTAATTTCTTCATAATCAGAATAAAGAGCTATAGTTTGTTCTACTGTTTTAATTGTGTAATCTGAAGTTAAAGACCATTTTGAATCATGATAAACATGATTAGTTGGGTGTTTGGGAATTTTCCAATTATCTATAGTTTGACTAATGTTTTCTAAATTAATTTCTTCTTTAAGAAGAGTGTTTGAAGAAGAAGAAGAGGCTTTTGAAAAAGATCTAAAAAGAGAAGACATGTTGCAGATAAAGATGCAAGTAATTAAGGAAACAAGTAGACAAGAGATGCAATAAAACTTATGAAACTTATAACCCTTTCCTTTAGTATCAAAAGCTTTCGAGTTCCATGGGAAAATAATTTTGAATTCTGATTTATGTTAAAGTTATTATAAATCTACCCAATAATTATAAATTTTAACATTTTATGCTAAAGTTGTTATAGATCTACCAAATTTACTTAGATCTACCCATTATTTTACCAATCCTAAAGTTTTTTGGACTCTAAGACCCTCAACAGCACAATTGGGTTTACCGCCCTACCCCGGGTCTTACTACCATAACACTGTTGGTAAAAACAGGCAAAACACAAATAGATCTGCAGCAAAAATGTTAGATCCACAAGAACAATATTATAAAGCATTAAAATAAATAATTATAAAGGTTAGATGCATAATAACAATATCATAAAGTATTAAATTCATAATTACTGGGTGACCATTCTTATGGTATGGCTCTTGGGCTTTTTGAGAGGTAGTTGGGACTACTACCTGGGTAGTAGTCAGGATCACTATTTGTTTTTGTCGTCTTTGAGCCATGATTGTTTGATAAGATTGAGATATATATATATATATATTATTCAAATACATCAAATATATATATTCCATATATATATATGCATGAAATCCTAAATACATCTAATATATATATTCTATATATATATATGCATGAAATCCTAACTTTGGGTTTAAGAAACCAAGATTTGGATTTTCTAGATTTTTTGGCTAGTTTCGGGTTTCATAATTTTTGGCCAATTTGATTTCATTTTTTTTTTTGAGGCTGAAATTAATATGTGATATATATTTAATATTAAGACCAAATTATACATGTGATATACAGTTGTTCCGGTTTGAAAGTGTCAAATTTTCTGAAAATTTTGATGGTTCAGTTTTTTTGAATTTTGGCTAGTTCAAATTTTGTGAATTTTTGGCTAGCTTGGATTTTATGAATTTTTGGATGGTTCTAGATTTTGGAAATTTTGGCTAGTTAAAATTTTCTGAATTTTGGTTAATTCTGATTTTCTGAAAAATGAATGTTTCGGATTTTGGTTTTTATCCTAACTTCGAAATTTTAATACTTGGCCAAGAGTCGGAATTTTAATTAAATTTTTTGTATTATTTTCTACTAAGGCCAAAACATATATATGTTAAATTACATTGAATGCCAAATTATAAATGTGATATATAATGTTTTGGAATTTTGATGTAATATCCAAAAATTAGTTTTGGACATATATATGATTCCGGTTTTAGAGTTTGATCAAAAAGGTTTATATTAGATATACTAAGGTGGCCGAAAGTTTGTAACCGAACCCGAAATTTTCATGCATAGTATATTAATTGAAACCCTAATATTTGATTTAATAATAATTATCATAAATTAATTAGATTAATATATTTAAGTGTTGAATATGAATGACAATTATATGCGAAATGCATATTATGTGATGTTTGAGCATGGAACATAGTTATAGCCCTTAGCCCAATGTGATTGAATATGTTTTGTATTGGTTTTAACTAAATATGACTTGCGAGTCATGCCTTGCTCTATTTTCTTGTTGTACATTCTTTTCTCATCTAACTCCCCTTGAATGTAACTTAAGGTTTCTCTAAAGATGTAATAGTTAGATTAGAGATAGGATTAGACTAGAAATTAAGGAGGCAAGGAGTTGGTGACCTTACAAGAAGAACCAAGGAGGCACTTGGAGAAGATGTTGTTACCCTTAGGCTGACCTTATAGTTCTTTTATTGGCTTGAGAGAACTTATAGTTTGGGCATATAACTATGTCACATTTATTTTATTGTTATTGTATGAGATGCATGCAATATATGTTTATTAGTTAAATGCATGATCTGATCCTAATTGTAATAATTAATTAGTAAATTATGTGAATAATTACAACAACCAATTCAAATAAAATGGTGAGAATTTAACAAATCCCTCAAACCAATATTAAGTCTAAGACACCTTCCAATACCTAGCACTCATCCAGGCTTTGATTGATCACATGTAGGTTTGCCAAAGCAAGGTGCCATGGTCAATCTTAGTGAGACGCGACAGGATAATAGTAATTTCCGACTGCTAATCATTGGATATGACTTAACTAGGTAGACTTAATAAGATTGAGGCCTAGAGGCATACAGTTGGGCCTTGGCTTATTAGATAAGCTAGAACATGAGTTGTTCACCAAACTATCTAAGAGTTGTATGGGATACAATTGACAAATGTTGTCTACCTAAATAGCTGAGTTTTCGGTGATTAGACAAAGCTAACTTAAAATTAGGTCAAATATGGATCTTGGCCCACTAAAAAGTTAATTAGATTAAACTTTCCAAATTACTATTGAGGGTTATTAATTTGAGTAAAATATTGAGAGTACTATTTAATAAAAGTCCATATTAGATGTTTGCATTGATGATACTTATTTTGCATATTTCTGTCGTAGATAACCATGGCATCAAACACTAACACTAACACACTATCACTGCAATCTGTCCTTGAGAGGACAAGTTGGATGGGACCAACTTCCTAGATTGGTACAAGAGCTTAAGGATAGTCCTCAAACAAGAGAAAAATATATATGTCCTACAGGAACTCTTACTTGATGAACCTAAAAGAAAGATAACTAAGGAAGGGAATTGCTTCCATTGTGGAAATACCAGACATTGGAAAAGAAACTGCAATATTTACTTGGAGGAACTTAAGAAGAAGAGGAAGGAAACTTCCACTTTAGGTATTCATGTTATAGAAGTTAATTTATCTACTTCTTCATCATGGGTATTAGATACCAGATGTGGTTCACACATTTGTGTAAATGTGCATGAACTGAAAAGAAATAGCACTTTAGCTAATGGCTAAGTCGACCTACTAGTGGGAAATAGAGGAAGAGTTGTTGCATTAGCTGTGGAGACTTATGTCTTAAACTTGCCCTTAGGGCTTGTATTACAACTAGTTCAAGGACTTTATGTTCTAAATCTTGACATGCCTATCTATAATGTAAATACCAAAAGAATTAAATTAGACAATTTTAATCCAACTTATCTCTGGCATTGTCGACTGGGCCACATAACAAGAATTGCATTTCAAAACTCTATAAAGATGGACTTTTGGACTCATTTGATTGTGAATCGTATGAAACATGTGAATCATGTTTATTGGGCAAGATTACTAAAGCCCCTTTCACAAAATATGATGAAAGGGCGAATGATTTACTGGAACTGATACATACTGATGTAAGTGAACCCTTAAACACACAAGCAAGAGATGGTTTTCAATACTTCATTACATTTACGGATGATTTCAGTAGATACGGCTATGTGTATCTTATGAGATACAAGTCTAAATCATTTGAAAAGTTCAAAGATTTCAAGAATGAAGTACAAAACCAACTTGGCAAAAGTATCAAAGCACTTCGATCTGATTGAGAAGGTGAATACTTAAGGCAGGAATTTGATGATTATCTAAAGAAGTGTGGGATAGTCTCACAACTCACTCTTCTTGGAACACCACAATGGAATGGTGTATCCAAGATGAGAAATGAAACTTTGTTAGATATGGTTTGCTTCGTGATGAATCATGCAAATCTTCCAAATTCCTTCTAGGGACATGCATTACTTATAACTGCTTTCACACAAAACCGAGTTCAATCTAAATCAATTCAAAAGACACCATATGAGATATGGACTGGGAAGTGTCCTAGTGTGTCTTTTTTGAAGATTTAGGGATGTGAGGCTTACATTAAACGTCAAATCTCTAACAAACTTGGACCAAAATCTGATAAGTGCAATTTTGTGAGGTATCCTAAAAAACACAAAAAATAATTATTTCAATAATCCCAATGAGAACAAAGTGTTTGTTGCTCGTACTGGTGTCTTTCTATAAAATGAGTTTATTTTTAGAAAATCTAGTTGGAGACAAATAGGACTTCAAGAAGTTCGAGAACCACAAAATAGTGCTGAACTTGATGAGATGGAAATTGAGCGAACACCGCAAACGGTTGTGGAACAAGCATTTGCTCAAGAGACACAAGCCCCATGTAGGTCCACTAGGATTCATCGTGAGCCGCAGATATATGGATTTCTAGTGACTCAGAACGGTGACATCATGCTAATGAATTAAGATAAGCCTACGACTTATCAAGAAGCTATATCGGGGTTAGACTCTGAGAAATGGCTTGAAGTCATGAGATCTAAAATGAAATCTATGTATACCAACCAAGTATGGACTTTGGATGATCCACCTGAAGGGGTAAAACCCATAGGGTGCAAATGGATCTTCAAGAAAAAGACTAACATTGATGGTAAAGTACACAATTTTAAAGGGCCATTGGTTGCTAAAGGTTTCAAGTAAGTTCATGGTATAGACTATGACAAAACTTTTTCGCCAGTTGCTATGCTTAAATCCATCAAGATCTTGCTTGCAATAGATGCATTCCATAATTATAAAATCTAAAACGGATGTCAAAACTGTTTTCCCTAATGAAAATCTTCTCAAGGATGTGTACATAACACAACTTGATGGTATTGTCGATCCAGAAAATGCTGAAAAGGTTTGTAAGTTACAACGATCCATTTGTGGATTGAAGCAAGCTTCTCAAAGTTGGAATCTTTGATTCAATGATGCAATCAAAGAGTTGGTTTCATCAAGAATGAAGACGAACGTTGTGCCTACAAGAAGGTTAGTGGGAGCACTATTGCCTTCCTAGTATTGTATGTGGATAACATACCATTTATTGGGAATGACATCCCTTCATTATAATTTGTAAAGACATAGTTGGGAAGTTATTTTTCAATGAAAGACTTAAATGAGGCAACCTATATATATTAGGTATCAAGATCTATAGAGATTGATCGGCCTAAGTCAAAATAAATACATAGATAAAGTGCTAAAATGGTTTAGCATGCAAGAATCTCAGAAAAGGTTCTTACCTATGGGACATGGAATTACTCTCTCAAAGGAACAGTGTCCTTCGACACAAGAAGAGAGACAACACATGAGTAAGTTCCATATGCGTCAACTACTGAATCTATCATGTATGCCATGTTATGTACTTGTCTTGATGTCTCGTATACTTTGAGCATAACGAGCAGATATCAAGTAGATCTCAGTCAACGTCACTAGATCACTATTAAAAATATCCTTAAATACTTAAGAAGGACTAATGATACATTTTTGATATACGGAGGTGAGAAAGAGCTCAACGTAACTGGTTACACTGACACAAGCTTCCAAATCAATAAAGATGACTATAGATCATAGTCGAGTTATGTGTTTAGCCTAAATGGTGGTGTTATGGCTGGAAAAGTTCAAAGCAGGCAACAGTAGTGGATTCTCCGACAGAGGCTAAGTATATCACTGCTTCTGACGTAACGAAAGAAGTCGTTTGGATCAAAAAGTTCATAACTGAACTTGGGGTTGTACTTAGCATTGTCATTCCAATTAAGCTCTATTGTGACAACAATGGAACCATTACGTAAGCTAACCCAAATCCCACCAATGATCCAAACATATACTTCGGCGCTTCCATTTGATTCGAGAGATCATTGAGAGAGAGATGTAAAGATATGCAAAGTACCAACTAATGATAACATTGTTGACCCACTGACAAATCCTTTGACGCAACAAAGACATGATCGTCACACTAAATCATTAGGCATTAGAGAAATAACTGATTCATCTTAGTTTAAGTGGGAGTTTGTTGAATTATGCCGTAAGAACCAATCATGTAATGATGGTTTACGCATATATTGTATCATAATGTTTATAATTAATGATTATTATGTTTATTTCTATATATGCATTTAATGAATAAATATAATAACATTCCAAGAATTTAATTATTCTAAAATTATCTCTAATCAAGTATTATCATTAAATGGGACAATGATAATGCATTAAGACTAGTATGCATAGTGACTGATGAAATCTGTCATGATATGAGATATGAAGTCAACACATAGGTACACATTAGAGAACTATGCACTGGATCGACTTGCTATGAGAAATCACACATGGGTTATTATATGAAGTGTAATAAGCATATCTTATAGTGATGATAGTGTATATGATCCTTAGACTTGAGATTATCAGAGATCTCAACATGAGGAGTTATATGTTTTGATGCTACTAAACGTTACTCGTAAAAAGGTAAACTATAAAGGTAGCAATTGGATATGCAATAAATCATGTAATAAGATGTTGAATAACCAAGATATGATTTGCCCTTCCTAAGTAATGGGAGCGATATCTTTGGGCCTCTTGATCAAGTGAGACAATAAAATGTATGGTCGTGCTCAAATGAGTCGATCTGTGATATTGAACTCATTTGCCTAGACGTGTCTACTTGGAATCAAGAAACGCAAATATTGAACTATGTAAGTGTGACAAGCTCCATGGCTCATGTTCAATCAAGATATATAGGTCAAAATGATTGAATTACATGGTAACATCTATCACAAGAAAAGTAATGTCAAATTACTAACATCTTATAACTTAAGTGGGATTGATGTGTTGCTAGACACTGCTCAATGCTTATGGCATAAAATAGATTTTATGTCATTTCCAATGTTATAAGAACCTATTGGGTTGCACACTTAGATCGTATCTAAAAGAAGTGTAAAATTCCTATAATGAATTTTTAGTTAATTTAAGAATCCTATTGCGAATAAGACTATAGAAGGTTTTCTGGTTTAAGGTGGTATTTGGATTTTTGACTAAATGATTTTGGTTTTATTATTAATAAATTTGAAATATTTTTGGATTTATTAATTAAGCAAGAAAACCAAAATTAGAGAGTTTCTAAATTCGAAGGGTTTTGTTTTTGGTAGCTACTGAAATTTACAAAGTTCCAAAATAGATTAGAACTTATGGTTCAAGTAAAACTCTTTAGAAGAAGTTTTACCCTAATCTATGTGTATATATTTGGACTTATAATTTCAATAGCCTGAGAACCATAACGTGAGCAGAAAAATCATGTTCTTCTTGCTTCATCAGAAGCCAAAACTCAGTTTTTCTTGGAGAAAAAAAACTCTACAGAAAAAAGAAAACACTAAAATTGATCCTTGTTGTCTTGTTCAGAAAAATGTTTTTCAACTCTTTCTTTTGAAGAAACAGTAGCTGTCTTTTCAAGAACACAATAACCACTTCAGCTATTCTTTAGAGAAAATAGCAACTGCTTCTTTGTCAAAGAAATAAGGAAAAAACTGAAGCTTGAGAAGCTTGAATCCTGAAAAACCAAAAGCAAAAATTCTGCTGCTAGCACTCATGAATTTTTGTTGCTTCTTTCTTTGGTTAATTGTGCAACAATTAACTTGAGACTTGGAGACGATCATGTGGATACCATAGAGGTAAGGTTGTGCTAGTTTTGCTGGTAGTTTGACAATCCACAATCTTCGCAAGAAAGTTCTACTGCTACCAATAAAGGTAAAATTCCTCACGACCGGTTTGATTTCCCTTCGTAAGGATCCTTAGAGAAAACCAAAAATTTTAAATTTCCGTTGCTACTGTATTTGGTTTCCTACACTACTAACCTCATTCTTGTGAAGGATGAGATCCCCCTTGGTTTGAATTCGTTGACTTTGACCCACTTATTACAGTATTTTGCCATGGTCTACTTATACTATGCCTCTTTAATCGAAGCCAAATATTGGCACCTTTCCAATATATCTAGATTCAATCGCATCTCCTCGTCATTGGCTGCTACATTGAAGACTATGATCTTGGGACTCGGGATCCAAATTTCTACTAGGATGACTATCTCGAATCTTTACACTAGGCTATAAATAGTCTCTTTTGTGGCCTCCCAAGGTGTGGTCCGATAGGCCTAGAGGATGTTTAGGAGGTTCTCTACCCAATTTCCTTTGGCTTTATCTAGTTGAGTTTTGAGTCTTGTAGCAATGTGCAATTTGTTACCTCGACTTGACCATTAGCTTGAGAGTGAGCAACTGAGGTGAAATTTTGCTTGATCATGAGCTCTTCACACTAGAATTGAAATGGATCGTCCGCAAACTACCCATTATTTGAGACAATGATATGAGAGATGCCAAATCTGCAGTCAATCTTACTTCACACAAACTTCAATACATTCTTCCCAGTGATAGTAGCTAAGGGTTCAACCTGTACCCATTTGGTGAAATAATCAATTATCACTATCACGAACTTCAAATGACCAACGGCTTCAAGAAATGGTCCAAGAATATCAATTTCCCACTGCATGAAAAGCCATGAACTCTGAATGTTGGTCAACTCTATCTGTGATATTCTGATTATTTAGGCATGGATCTGGCACTTCACACTTTTCTATACAATGTCATGAGCGTCTCGAAACATGGTAGGCCAGTAGTATCCCCATCGAGCAATCTTTTTAGCCAACATGCATGGTCCTACATTAACCCCCACAAGACCCGAGATGCACCTCCTTAAGTACATAGTCGACTTGTTATAGTCCCACACATCTCCACAATGGTTGGAGAAAGAATGTTTGTAAAGAATGCCATCTTGTAACACATACCGAGGTGTCTTTAGCTTCACTTTTCGTGCATCATTCTTATTCTCCAGTAACTCTCCATTCTGCAAGTATTGCCACATAGGGGTCATCCAGTTATCTCTCCCCTATTCAATGACCATGGCGACCTTCTCTTCAGTGCTTCAACAAGAGAGCACCTCGACTAGAACCTTTTCGTTCAGATAGGAGAATGCGAAGGATGCCAACTTACTCAAAGCATTAGCTCTTTTGTTCTTAGACCTTAGGATTTGTTTTATGTCAAAATTGTGAAAATGGCAACTGAGTTACGTACCTTTTCCAATTAGCACTTCATCTGAGGTTCATTTACTTCATTGGCACCTCAAACTCGGTTCATCACCACTTGAGAATCCTTTGTATACTCGTGCATCATAGGTGATATGAATTCAACAAGCATTGAAGAGACTTGAACCCAAGAATGATGACAATAGCAAGGTCTCGAGAACAAGCTTGATCCACTTCAAGGTCTTGATGGACCGATGACAAGGGCTAGAACAAAGAAAATGAAGGAAGCCTTGAATGGACTTATCCAAGCGGCCCAAAAGGATGGGGAGAAGACCAAGATTGACAAGACCATGTTTATTAATGTACTAAGTGTAATTGGGTCTTGTTAATGGGTTTAGTTTTAATTATATGGTAATTTGAGTCATGTAGCCCAAAGAGTCATGTAGCCCATTTGGCCTTAAAGAAACCTAGCTTGTGCAACCCTAATTTGTAAACCCTACCTTGTATCCATATAGTGGTATCGGCCATCTTGAATGGCGATTTTGATGAATGAAAATTTGGTTCTTGACATTACAAGCTTGAGAGAATTGCTCTCTAGTTTACGTAATTACTTGCAAATTACACAAATTCGAATTTGTGTGTTTGTTGTTCTTGATTTCTAGATTTGTTCCTAGGAAATTCGGTTTCCATCATTCAATTGATTCCAAGGTTTCTTGATACGGGTTATCAAGGGGTTGAGGACCTATTCCATCTTCAAGGAACATACCAACTCCAAGGGAAGAATTTTCAGTTGGGTAGATCCAAGGGAATTTCACGATTGGTATCGTGAGCGATCTTGGTTCCTAAGCTGTTCATATCTTTTCTTTACTGCATAAAAAAAATCATCATCATTGGTATGTTCTTTATCTCCTCAATCTTCTTGTTGTTTTGAATATCATCATCATTGGTATGCTCTTTATATCCTCAATCTTTGTGTTGTTTTGAATATCATCATCATTGGTATGTTCTTGTATTGATGAAGCAAATTCTGTTTTTGTATTGATGTGTTGGTTTCCTTGCTTCCAAAATATTAGACAAAACCGTACCTTTGCTTTCTTGATGAATCCATACCTTATGGTGAAATTGTTGTTTATGCCTTCTGAAATAAAAAAAAATCTGTGCTGATCCAATTGTTGTTTATGCCTTGATAAGATTTAAAAAAAAGGAGATTAAAAAAAAGGAGAGAATCGGACAGTAAGTAGTTGTGGCAAAATCAAGTTCTTTGTTGGAGCTTGAGCAGAAAATTTGAGGCGGATAGTAGGAGGTCCTAGCGTTATTTTTGACCCCAAAGTCCTAGGACGGCCTTTGGCCGTCTGCTTGTATATCTCTCGAGAGCTTGATTTGAGTACTTACGGGCAAATCCGACATCGGAGTAGAAAGTTATGACCTTTTGAAGTTACCATGCCAAACTAGAAAAAATTTCTGATTTCGGAAAAACAGATTTGCATTTCCGATTGAGCTTTGGATTGTTTTCCAGTTTGTGATTATCCTTCTACTTATCCAAATACATCCCTTATACCATATTTTGAACCCAGAAACATTTTTGACCAATTCCAGAATTTGGAAGGGCTGAAACCGACCACCAATATACAAGCTGCTTTGTCCAAATTTCTTGTTCTTCAAGTGCTTGAGTTCTTCAAGTGTCTTGAATTGTGATCCAAAAATTCTGAAATTTTGTGTGTCTCACTGATTTTTCGTGTAGATTCTGATTTTACATTCAGTTTGTTCGAATTCCTTACCAAATAAATTCGAATTCTAGTGTTTTTGGTACTGTTTTCATTGATTCCTTTGTGATCCGAAAATTCTTCAATTGTGGTCCGAAAATTCTGAAAATTTGTGTGTTCCACTGATTTTTCGTGTAGGTTCTGATTTTGCATTCAGTTTGTCCGAATTCCTTACCAAAAAAATTCGAATTCTTGTGTTTTTGGTACTGTTTTCATTGATTCCTTAGATTCATTCTAATCTCATTGTCCACTTGCATTGCTTTGTTGTAAATTCCTTTGTGTAATATTGTTTGAGTAAGAATAGAAACATAAGAGCAAATTGAGTGGTGTGAATCCATCCCTTCACTTATATAAGTCGAGAGTACTCAAACACTTGGTGAGTGAATTTGGCGAATTGGGAAGGGAAGTGAGGACTTATAAACTGTTTTATTTCCTTTGCTAACCTTTGCAGCTATAATGGAGAGGCAACCACCACCACCACCACCGGGTTCTAAGGAATCCTATGAGGAGATGTTAGCAAAATTTTACACTTTGGTTTCAGGTTTGCAACAGGAAATCAAGGAGCTCAAAACTGAGAGAGCCGAATCCTCTCGATCTACAAAGACCACATATGGCCATGAGAATGATGATGAAGCCTTCGAGGCATTTCAGGGAAGTCAATACCGTACTCCTAGAATTGATTCCAATTTAGGATGTATTAAAATGAAAATTCCTCAATTCTTTGGTAAGCAAGATCCTGAAGCTTTCTTTGAATGGTCTGATAAAATTGAAAGTATTTTTACAGTGCACAACTATTCGGAGGAAAAGAAGGTTAAACTGGTTGTGGTTGAGTTTGCTGGTTATGCCCGTAACTGGTGGACTAAAATTCAGGCAGAAAGGAGGCGTGATGAAGAAGGGCCTGTTCGAACTTGGGATGAATTAAAAAAGCTCATGAAAAAACGATTTGTTCCACACCAATACTACAGGGAGATGTTCAACAAATTGCAAAAGATCACCCAAGGAAATAGGACTGTGGAAGATTATTACCAAGAGTTGGAAACTACTATGCTTCGAGTCAACATTCAGGAAGATAGTGAAGCTACTATGGCTCGATTTCTAGGAGGACTAAGGAAGGATATTGCCCACATTGTAGAAATGCAGGAATATGAAGATCTCAATGAGATGTATCACAAGGCAATGAAAGCTGAGAGGCAGCTTAAGGAGAGGGGTGCCCGAACCTTTTCAACCCCACAGAATTCAAATTCAAACACAATGAAGTCTACATGGCCTAAGAAAGATACATGGCCTAAGAAAGAATTAAGCACCGACTTCAGAAAGGCCAGAACTCCTAGTACCTCAAAACTACTCCAACCATGTTTCCAAATACTCAAAAATCGGTGAAGTGAGAAAACCAGCTAGGGAAGTTACATGCTTCAAGTGCCAAGGCAAGGGACATTATGCGAGAGTGTCCTAATGCTCGAATTATGGTTGTCGGAGGTGATGGCACGATCGAAAGTGAGTGAACATGAAAGTGACTATGAAGATATGCCACCACTTGTAGAAAATGGAAGTCGGATGAAGATGTTTTGGTCACGATGAAAGACCATCATTGGTGATTATGCGATCTTTAAATGTTCAGATTAAAGAGGAAGGCGATGTTCAACGCGAATATCTTCCACACTAAATGCACCATCAATGAGAAGGTATGCATACTTGTTATTGATGGTAGTTGTACTAACATTGCTTCAACCTTGCTTGTAGATAAACCGAGATTGCCCACACGTCGGCATCCAAATCCATACGGTTGCAATGGTTCAATGAGAGTGGAGAAGTGAGAGTCACAAACAGGTCTTGGTGAATTTTTGACCAACAAATACAAAGCGGAGCCTTGTGTGATGTGGCTCCTATGCAAGTGGTCACCTATTGCTTGGTAGACCTTGGCAATTTGACAGGATGCTTCCCACAGTGGGCAAGTAATAGGTACACTTTCTTTGTTAATGGTAGAAAAACTACTTTCTTGCCTTTGTCGCCTACTCAAGTTTTGAATCTCAATTGCATTTAAAGGCGAATTTGAGCAAATGATGAAATTGAATTCTGCACTACTGTGAGAAAGAAGGAAAATTTGAGAATTCTACGCCTAAGAAAATTGAGTTAAATGAAGTAGAACATATTGAGAGGAAGAAAGTGAGTCCATGAATAAGAAGCGGTAGAATTTTTATGCAAATGTCCGACATGTTGATAATTGTGCATACTAATCGTGTTTTGTTTCTTCTTATTTGTTGTGAATCTAATGTTCTACTTAGTCTCGACTTGCCATCCAACCTACGGTTGAGATTTACGACATATTGCAGAATTTGAGATGTATTTCTGAAGAGTTGCGGGGTTGCCACCCAAAGAGGAATTGAACATCAAATTGATTTCATACCGGCACAAACATACCAAATCGATCGGATATCGGTCCAACCTGAAGAGACCAAAGAGCTACAACGGCAAGTTGAAGATCTTCTAGCTCGTGGTCGTAAGAGAATCTTGAGTCCATGTGCAGTTCTGTCATTCTTGTGCCTAAGAAAGCGGTGAATAGCGTATGTGTCGATTGTCGTCTTGTTAATAAAATCACCATTAAGTATAGGCACCCAATTCCACGTCTAGATGATATGTTGGATGAGTTGCATGGTTCAAAGATATACACCAAAATTGACTTAAAATCTGATACCACCAAATTCGAATTAGAGGGTGATGAATGGAAGGCGGCTTTTAAGACCAAGTTCGATTCGTATGAGTGGCTTGTTATGCCTTTTGGTTTGACAAATGCTCCTAGTACCTTTATGCGTCTTATGAATCATGTCTTGCGATCTTTATCAATAAATTTGTTGTGGTGTACTTTGATGACATATTGGTGTATAGCAAAGACATTAACGAGCATCTTGAACATTTGAAACTTGTTTTGATGACTTTGCGAAAAGAAAACTTTTTGCTAATTTAGCTAAATGCTCATTACGTGTAGAGGAGGTTGTTTTTCTTGGTTTTGTTGTTAGCGCCTTGGGAATTAAAGTTGATGAGCAAAAGTGGAGGCCATTCGGTCTTGGCCAATTCCTACTTGGCATCGAGGTCGAAGTTTTCACGGCCTTACAAGCTTCTATAGGAGGTTTGTGAAGGACTTTTCCACAAAGGCCGCACTTTAATGAGTTAGTTAAGAAAGATGTAAAATTTGAATGGGGTGAAAAGCAGCAAGAAGCATTTGATTTACTTAAGCATGAGTTAACACATTCACCTGTTTTAGCATTACCTAACTTTGATCTAATGTTTGAAATTGAGTGTGATGCTTCCGGGATAGGTATTGAAGCAGTGCTTCAACAAGAGGGGCGTCCGATTGCGTACTTTAGTGAAAAGCTAAGTGGAGCAGCCTTGAACTACCCTACATATGATAAAGAGATGTTGGCGGTGGTAAGAGCTCTAGAGACTTGGCAGCATTATCTTTATCCCAAGGAGTTCATCATCCATACCGATCATGAATCCCTCAAACACTTGAAGGGACAAGTTAACTTAGGTAAGCGTCATGCTAAGTGGGTTTCTTTTATTGACACTTTTCCCTATGTTATCAAATATAAGAAAGGGAAAGACAATGTTGTTGCTGATGCTTTGTCTAGAAGGTTTGCACTTCTTACTACTTTAGGCACTAAAATTTTGGGTTTTGAATTGATGAAAGAATTATATGCAAATGATCCTGAGTTTTCTAGTGTCTATTTTGCTTGTGAACACGGTGCTTTCAACAAATTTTTCCGATTTGAAGGTTTCTTGTTCAAAGAAGATAGGTTGTGTGTTCCGAAGAGTTCTATACGTGAACTGTTAGTTCGCGAAGCTCATAGCGGTGGTTTAATGAGACATTTTGGTGTCTTAAAGACTTACGAGATTCTGCGTGAGCACTTTTATTGGCCTAAGATGAAAGTGGAAATTGAAAGAATTTGTGCTAACTGCGTTGCTTGCAGGCAAGCTAAGTCTATAGTCAAGCCACACGGGTTGTATCATCCATTACCGGTTCCAACTTCACCTTGGACAGAAATTTCCATGGATTTTATCCTTGGACTTCCAAGAAGTCAACGAGGTAATGACTCCATTTTTGTGGTTGTTGATCGGTTTTCTAAGATGTCGCATTTCATACCTTGCAGGAAATCTGATGACGCAAAGCATGTCGCTGATTTGTTCTTTAAGGAGATAGTTCGACTACATGGAATACCGAGAAGCATTGTCAGTGATCGTGATGTAAAGTTCCTTAGTTATTTTGGAAGACTTTATGGGGTAAGTTCGGGACTAAATTGTTGTTTTCTACCACGAGTCATCCACAAGCGGATGGCCAAACCGAGGTAACTAATCGTACTTGGGACTTTACTTCGCCATTGTGCAAAGAATCTTAAAAATTGGGAGGATTTTTACCTATTTGTGAGTTTGCTTACAATAGAACTCTTCATCTTGCTACTAACCATTCCCTTTTGAAGTTGTGTATGGCTTTAATCCTTTAACACCTTTGGATCTTTCACCTTTGCCAATCAAGGAGCAGCTTAATTTAGATGGCAAGCGCAAGGTGACTTTGTCGAAGTTACATGAGCGAGTTAATTTGAATATTGAGAAGAGGAATGAATCCTATGCTCGAAATGCAAACAAAGGTCGAAGAGAGTCACTTTTGAACCGGGAGATTGGGTGTGGGTTCATATGCGCAAGGAAAGGTTTCGATACAAAGGTCGACAAAATTACATCCACGTGGAGATGGACCTTTCCAAGTTGTCGCGAAAATCAATGACAACGCTTACAAGATCGACCTTCTGGTAAGTACAATGTAAGTACTACATTCAATGTTCTGATTTGTCTCCTTTTGACATTGCAGTTATGATGATCTAGATTCGAGGACGAATCCTCGAAGAAGGGTGATATGAATTCAACAAGCATTGAAGAGACTTGAACTCAAGAATGATGACAATAGCAAGGTCTCGAGAACAAGCTTCGATCCACTTCAAGGTCTTGATGGACCGATGACAAGCTAGAACAAAGAAAATGAAGGAAGCCTTGAATGGACTTATCCAAACGGCCCAAAAGGATGGGGAGAAGACCAAGATTGACAAGACCATGTTTATTAATGTACTAAGTGTAATTGGGTCTTGTTAATGGGTTTAGTTTTAATTATATGGTAATTTGAGTCATGTAGCCCAAAGAGTCATGTAGCCCATTTGGCCCTAAAGAAACCCTAGCTTGTGCAACCTTAATTTGTAAACCCTACCTTGTATCCATAGAGTGGCCATCGGCCATCTTGAAGGGCAGATTTGGATGAATGAAAATTTGGTTCTTGACATTACAAGCTTGAGGGAATTGCTCTCTAGTTTCTGTAATTACTTACAAATTACACAAATTCGAATTGTTCTTGATTTCTAGATTTGTTCCTAGGAAATTCGGATTCCATCCTTCAATTGATTCCAAGGTTTCTTGATACGGGTTATCAAGGGGTTGAGGACCTATTCCATTTTCAAGGAACATACCAACTCCAATGGAAGAATTTTCAGTTGGGTAGATCCAAGGAATTTCACGCTAATAGGCCTTCATCTTCCCAACTAGATTGAAACCTATGATCAAAGTTTCAAACTCGGTTTTGTTGTTGGTTGCCTTGAAGTTGAATCGCAATGCGTAGGTGACCTTGACACCTTCGGGGCTTTGGAGCAACATTGCAACTCCACTACCCTCCTCATTTGAAACTCTATCAACATACAAGATCCATGCTTTCAAGTTGTTGTCTTTTGCACGCTTAGGTTCGGGTGAGATAGGGTGATCAACGCTAGATGTCTCTTTAATGGCCATCTTAGCTATGAAACTTTTCAAGACTTGCGCCTTGATAGCTATTCGAGATTCATAATATATATCATATTCCCTAAATTCGATAGCCCATTTTGCCAACCTCCCGAGCTTTAGGTTTAGAGATTTGTTTGATGGTTTGGTTAGTTAAGACACATATAGAATGAGCTTGAAAATAAGGTCGTGATCTTCTAGCGTGAACAAGTGCCAAGATCAATATCTCCACATGAAGATACCAAGTCTTTGCCCTTTACAAGGCACAATTGGCATAATACGTTGGCTTTTATACGAAGTCCTCATCTCAGAACAGCACTGCACTAACAGTATTGTCTGAGGCTACTAAGTATTATGATAGAACTTCCCCTGGTTTCAATATTATCAATCCGACAGACTTGCCAACTGTGGTTTTAGTTCCTAAAAGCTTTTGCCATTCTTCGGTCCACGAAGTTTTTAGCTTCTCGCAACACTTGAAAGAATAGAAGGTGTTGATCCGCTAGCGAGAGAAATCTATTCAAAGTTGCTAAAGATCCTGTCAACCTTTGTACGTCTTTCACTATTTGTAAGGTGCCATCGGGCAATAGCCCTTACTTTTTGGAGTTAGCTTCAATCCCCACTTAAAGACCATGTTCCTAAGAATTTGCCTAATCCTACCCCAAAAGTGCACTTTTGGGGTTGATTTATAGATGTCTTCATTAGGGTTGGTAAGGTCTCTTCCAAGTCGATTGGGCATCTATGGCCTTTTGCACTTTATCGTTATATCATTGACATAAACCTCTATGTTTTCACTAATCCGATTGGAGAAGACTCGATTGACCAATCGCTAATAAGTTGCTCGGATTTTTAACCCGAATGCATTTTCTTGTAGCAAAAGACTCTATCTCGGAGATGAAAGCAGTTTTCTCGGCATCCTCTTCATCCATCAAGATTTGGTGGTAGCCCTTGTAAGCATCAAGAAACATAAGGATCTCATATCCCAATATAGTTTCGTCCTTCTGATCAATCACTTGTAGAATGTAGCAATCCTTGGGGCACTACCTATTGAGGTTAGTGTAGTCAATGCACATTCACCAACTATCATCGAGTTTCTTAGTCGGTGTTCCCCAAGATGTAGTCTCTGAACTTAGTTCTAGCGCACGAGATGTTTGAATAGCATGGACACTCTTTATTACAATGCCTTTACCTTTCAATGCAATATGCATATATTCTCGTACAGTGTATTGGTCACCCCGTACCGATGCTACTCATGCTCTGTTGGGAACTTCATAACCAAATCGTAGGGTGACCATATGGATCAGAACCTTATTCATCCATGACCTCTCAATAATGGCGTTAAAGGAGAAGGTACATCCACAACATAAAAATCTGTCATGATTGTTTTATCTCCGGGTAGCCCCCATCGTCACAACCAAGGTGATTAATCCCACTAGATGGACCATCTCATGAGCGAATGTCACCAATGGCATACTTGACAATCTCAAAACTCTAAAGTCAATCCCTAATTTGTGGAAACGATCTATATCCAAGACATCCAAGTGCTACCATCATCTATATACCTATGCACCTTTTTGTTGATGATTATAGCTTTAATCATAGGGCATTATTTTGTGGGCTAATGTTCGTGACCACATCCTCTTCAGAGAAAATAATGATCTCCAATGGCTTCAAACACTTGTGAATCAATTCCTGAGGTGGAATTCTCCTTGTGTTGGTCTTTATAGCAGATTGGGATTGCCCCTCCAAATATCCTCCAAATATAACCTGGATGACGGCTGTAACATTGCGATTATCATGAAGAGGGTGTTGGGGTGGCTGCGGTTGTGAAGGATTGCTCTGATACTATTGATATGGCTGTTTCATGGAAACATCCCATCTTGACCTATAGTTTATCCAATTTGCAGGTGCACCTCGCTCACCTTCGTTTTGTCCACCACCGTGGTAGTCACCTCCCTAACCTCTTGACCGAGGTTGAGCCCCATCAAAATGCAGGTTCACCTTGAATGTACTGTCCCCAACATTCCATTTTGAATACAATATTCAATTTCTTTCTTCAAATTTTTACAATCTTCAGTGTCATGCCCATGATCATTGTTGAAAGCGCACCACAAGTTCAAAGTCGCTTATGTGGAGCCGATAATAGAACAGGAGGTTTAAGGAGATTCCTGTGTATAGATAGGATATTGATAAGACTTTTGATAAGTGAGGTGAGATTTTTATCTTGAATCCAAGGTTCTGGGCAACCTATGTAGTAATTCAATCTATCAAAAGTACTCTTTTGACCTCCTTTTCCTTTTGTGTCCTCTTGGTGCTTTCTTTCATTCTTCTTGATGTGCACCTCACAGCTATAAAGTGCTAGCAATACACAACAAGTGAACAGGACCCAACACTTAACTTGTGAAATCACTAGAACCGCAGAGTTGTGGACTAATGGATGAAGCATCGCCATAAACTAAGGTTACGCTACATTGATAAGACTCAAAGGCACAACAAACTAGCCAAATTTGATGAGCCCATTGTTCTTTGAAAGAATGAAGAGATTAATTCACTCAAACTCTCAAGGGCGTAATGTCACGAAATAATTCTCAACTCTTTTTCATCTCATAGCCGAATGGCCTACATTTATAGAGTATAAGTTGTCTTGAAAAGGCAACAACTAAAATCCTAACCCTAATCTAATTTTAAGAAGGTGGCTGGTTTCCTTTAATTAATTAAATGGCAGCCTTACAAATAAAAAGAAATAAAAACAAGAAAACCTTATTTGTCATTGTTCATGACACTATTTACTATTACGACCTTTGTTCACATGACTATTCACTTTGGTCATCAAATATTTTTCATATACTATTCAGTACTATTCACATTTTGAGCCACATGCTTGATGGGTTTTGGATGTCATGGATTAAACTATTTAAAATTTCCTGAAGTCGTTTAAACATAATTCTCATCATTGGGCCTCATAATATGTCATAGCGGATCAAATGTTTGGCAGTAGGTTGAACAACTCCTAGATTCCCGTCACTTCTCATTCTCCTTTTTCTTCTTGTTGGCTTCATCCCCTTTTGTGTAACTCTCCACCATCCGCCATAACACTTGTGCATCGGTGGGTGTGTCTCAACCAATTTAGTGTAAAGTTGTGCGGTCATTCATAAAAGCCGAGATTACCAACTGATCGGTTCAATCAAACACTTGCGAGCTCTCATCATTGAAACTCTCTACATAGAACTTAAGGGACTCATCCTTTCCTTGTCAAATCGTAGTCTTGTGAAAATTTTTCTTTGAAAAGAAGCGAGTATGGAAAAGTTATGCCAACTACCTAAAAGACAAGACGCTATCTCGAGGAGGCCATCTATTCATACTCGGGCCTTTCCATTGAGATAAATTAGAAATGCATTACACATCACCTCCATTGGAGTGTTTTTAAACTTGATTGCATATTTGAATCTTGATAGGAAGTCTAGGGCATTGAAATCCCCATTATAAGTTGGGATTCCATATGGCGATTTGAATCCTACAGGTGTAGGATATTGAATAGTATGAGGCACGAAAGAAGATGGAGCATCTCCTCGTCATCAAATCCTAGTAAGTCCTGGATGTCATCCGCCACCATTTTACCAATCTAAAGGAGATCATTAGTACGAGGTCTTTTAGCACCATCTCGAGCTCTAGCCCTAGAACAACCATCTTAGAAGTTATCACCAACATGAGATGCGAAGGCCCTTTCGAGAATTGTTTCTTCTCCAACATACCACGGCCGGGATTGTCCTATCCCGATCATTCTCTTAAGATCACTTATTATGCCTTGCCCTTCTAAACTCTTCAAATAATGCTCAATTTTGTTCTAGAAATGCCTCTAATCATCGTTGTCTTCTTGATACATCTACCAATCATCATGATAAAAAAATGTGCGACATGAACGCTCACCTTGGTGGCGGAGGGTTGTTCGGATCTCTCTAGTATGTCCTCCAAACATAAATTGCCTCTACCAACTGTCCGAAATGGTTAAGCCTCTCCTCCTCTAACTTGTACTACCAATTTACTTGCAACCACAAGAATGGGTATCCACCTTTTTTATACCGAAAAGAAGTATGTGGATATACCTTTCGAGAAAAGAAAGTTTCGTCCCCACAGCATGCACTATTGATAAAGGCATACTCGCATCGATTCGGCAAACACAATTCACCACACCACAAGCAATCTAATTCACAAACACATGCAAAATAGATCCCGAGTGGTTTTCGGGTAAAAACTCGATACTTAAATTAGAGAGTTTTTCTAGAAAATCCTCTAAATAGTTGAATGGTAACAAGTTCGAGTCCCCTTTACCTAGCGGTTCAACTGAGTATTTATCTCTCACTCTGAGACCCACTGACACGTTGTAATGGTTGATCATGTTATAATGGTTCTCCTCAAATATCGCAATATCGCATATCGTTAGCTACTTATGGATAGGCTTGAATTACCGAGTTCTTACATTGTTAGTGTGGTCCGAGATCTCATATCATTGGTGTGGTTTGAGAGTGGCTCGAGTTCCGCATCGGCTTATCCATCGAGGTCGATGTCGCAATTGGTACTGGTGAGCTCTATGCCAAGATCCAATATACATCAGGTTATAAATGGAAAATTACACTTTGGTGCTTATTTGGCCATAAAAGGAAAATTACATGCCAATACTTATTTGCATGCCTTATTGATAATGGTCATATATGATTTAAAATTAAAATTTAGGATAAAAATGAAAATTACACATTTAATAGTATATGAACCTTATAAATAAAAGAAGGGTAAATTACATATACTACCCCTGTGGTTTGTAAAAACTACCAATCAAACCCCCAGATTTGGAATATTACCAATACCCCCTTAAATTTGATAAATTCATAACATTTGGCCCCTTTAATCAACTAAATTCATAACATTTAGCGCCCTTAAAAAGTATAGGTAGTTTTACCAAATCTCTGAGTTCGATTGATAATTTACACAAACCATAGGGGTAGTAGATGTAATTTACCCATAAAAGAAAAAAGTTGTACTAAATTAGTAGTTGCCACTTCTTTTCTTTCTTTTTTCTTTTTTTTTTTTGAAGGGAATGAAAGAGAGAAAAACTATCTCTAAACAAGTACTTACTATAACCATTAATTCTTAAATATCTCTAAAGTATATTTCACTAATGGGCACTAGACTGTATAGTGCAACCGATAAACCTACCTAGTTATTCTTATTGTTATTATTAGGACAAATTCTACTTTTATCTCTTGAGGAAAGACACTTTCATCTCTTATGGTTTATGAAATGGAAAACTAGTGGAACCTACAAATGGTGACAAAGACATAGCCAAATATCTATAATGACCTTCAAGATGAAAAGAGATGGTAAAATATTCATCAAATGTTGTTTAACCAATAAGTAGCAAAACCCTAATTCCAAAATCATCATTTTGAATTAGATTTGACAAGGAACATATGCAATTTTTCAACACAAATCTCACAAACACCTTAGAAACCATAGAATTTGAAAAATTACATTGTTTTAGAAGTCACGAATGCTAAGCATTATTTGGAGCGGAGGTGTTAATCACACTCAAATGCAAAATAGTGGAAATGGTTTACTATTAAGTGCTTTAATTTTAGTTAGGATTATGATATTGTAAGAATTTGGAGTCCATGTAAATATTTTTAGTAGATTTTTCAAAATGCCATCTTTATTGCTCAAGCCAAAATGTTGACATTGTAGTATTAGATGTTGGTGTTTAACAATCCGGATGGTAATAGCTCGTTTGAAATAGATTTTATGGTTTTCTTTTACGGTAGTTGGGAATTTTATTTTTTCATATTGTAATTAGCTACGGTTTAGTGGTAGTCAAGACGATTACTTTATTTGGCATTAGAATAAGGAAAATGCTATTGTTATGTCTGCTTGATTTTAAGTTGAAATGCCATTTTGGGATTTGTTTCTATGTAAAGATGGACTTTGTCTTGCTATTCATAAAATAGTATAAATTCCATGCAGGTTTGTGAATAGAAAACCAAAATGGAACAATAAAATAGATGTTTACATTCACTATGGAAGTTGTTTTAAAGAGTGAACATTATTGCCTACACTTATTTATAGAAATAAGTAGGTTATAGGGTAAGGATTGGGAAATTGACTACTTATTTAAGGGATATTTTTAATATGTATGCCATAGTAAAGCAAGCTACTAATGTCAAACTTTGCTACAAAGCTCCATATTGTGATTTGGACATTCGGGTGATTTCAAATGATCGATGTCAATGTAAAATCGCTAATTTATGTATGTAGGTGTTTAAACCATATGCACGTGTATATGTTGAAAAGGTGAAACACCCCTCTTCAAATGGTATCCCCAATAGATAATGTAATGTATAGATACCAAACACCACCTGTGTGCTTATGTTAACATTCAACAGAGAGAATAAAAATATAAAAGTTGGATTTGGAGATGTTGATAGCAGTATAAAGGAGTGTATTAGGAAAATTTCATATATAGCACGTTTGAAGGTGACTTTATCAAATATAGCGGCCCATTTCTCTTTACAAATATAGCAGTGAAGGGTTTTAGGCGCACGAAATGTCTAAAATACCCATCTATAATTTGAAAATCGTGCCGGAATGGTTTCTTCGCCACTTGCGGGTGGTTTCAGCCCAGCAGACCCTTCCCTTTCTCTTCTTTCATCACAAATCCGAATTTCCCAACTCATTTCCCTGCATTCTGACTTGATTACACACCTAGTTAACAAAACATTTATCAAATTCAAGCTCTAATCAATGGTGATAACGCAGTGGTATCATCATCGACAACAAGAAGATTGAAAAGCATACATCTCACAGCGGACGGGCAAGAGTAAGAAGGTTAGTTGCAATGAAGCCGTATTTGATATGTAAGCGGCATAAAAGTCCGATTTTGCTAAATAATCCCGTTTAGATATTAGAAGGAATTAGAAAAGTTAGGGTTTTTGCACTTGGTCCTGTCTCTTTGCCATTCATTCGTTTGAACACTACCCAGAATTAGCATATGTATGCATAGCAGTCTTTCATTTTATTTGAACTGGGTTCTAGTTAGCATATGTCGACAAATAGGATGAAATGTAGAAAAATAGGAAGAAATGTCGAAAAATATGTCGTCACATCCCTCGAACACTACCAATAAATGTAGAACATAGCCCAGAACTGTCGAACACTATCCAGAAATGTCGACAAACAACCAAAAATGTGGAACACTACCAGAAATGTTGAACACTACCCATAAATGTCGACAAACACCATAAATGTGAAACACTACCTGAAATGTCGAACACTACCCGAATGTCGACAAACACCTAGAAATGTGGAACACTACCAAAAATGTCGAACAATACCTATAAATGTGGAACGCTACCCATAAATGTGAACACTACACACAAATGTCGACCAACCCATAAATGTCGAAGAACACCTAGAAATGTGGAACACCATCCACAAATGTCAAACACTACCCATAAATGTCGACAAACACCCATAAATGTGAAACCTTTGGATAGAAATGTGGACAATAGCTACAAATGTCGAACACTACCCATAAAAGTGGAAGTCAAACCAAAATGTCGAAAATGACGAAAGTGTCAAAAACATGACAATTGATCTTGATTTGCTTTATATTATGCAGGAACAACTCAAGGATGAAATGGTCATTCAGGTGACTTTTCTCTGCCCAAGTTTCTGCAGATCGCTATTATTTACTCTGAAGCCAATATGAGAAGGATCCGGTCAAAATTGACGATACACAAAAATAATCCTCCGAATGGAGAGCGATCTTGCGAGAAATGGCTCTTGACCACGAACATACATTCTACTGCAAACAAATTATCCATTCCGTTTTGTTGAGGCAACTTAGGCCATCTGAGGAATCTAATGTCGACTGTAGCTTACACTTCACCGTCGTGGGAAAGAAGGTAACATTTGGCAGGAGAGAGTATGCCATCATTACAGGCCTCAAGATGGGGGACTTTCAGCTTGCATTTGCCAAGTACCAAGCACCAGATGGTCCTTCTGCAATCACCAAGTATCTAAAGCATCTAGGGCAAATAGATGAGATCACATACAATGAAGTGTTCAAGGCTTACGATTGTATCAACTCATCGTATGCGACGATGATGTCGTGTCCATGACACTGTTACTTCTATACACATCCATCAGTGGCTTGCTGAAAAGAACTAGGATTAAAGATAAAATGCTACATTTGGCCTATGATTGGAAGAAGTTCGATGAAATGCCGTGGGATGACCTATCTTCGGGGAAACTATGGATAGTGGTAGAAAGGCAATGATCAATGCCTTGAAGCAGATGAACACCCACAACATTGGACTTACAATCGTTGGGGATTTTCGATTGCACTAAGGGTAAGTCTTGAACAATTGTATTCATTTGCCTTTTGTTGTATGCTTAATTCCCATAATAACACAAACAATCTTTTATTCATTTAATTATTTATATTTGTTTTATAAAGAATAACATTTATTCTAACATAGTTATTAAACAAAAATTATCTTGAATACTCCATAATCTATAAGATTTGTTCCATTTTTCAACCAAAGAATAACATATTTTACCGAGTATATGAGACAACGCCACATATTTTATAGTGATTTTTAACATATTTTTTTATGGGATAATAACATATTCTTTTGTTTCAATGTTATAGGTGTTGCGTATGAGACAATGCCACATCTCCGGTTCAAAATGGTTGAGCATGATGAAACTAGTGGATGCGCATAACATATCATATCTCAAGGCTTGGCAATCGAGGAATTCACATTGCATGAAGTAAGAGGCAATTATGAGGGTGCATATACAATCGCTAGCCTATTTACACATGATGCAAGAACTAAACCCGAACCTTATTCGAAATGAGTTGGGACAAAGATGGTAGATTCAAGTACTTATTCTTTGCATTTGGTGCTTGATTCGTGGCTTTTGTGGCCACATGCGACCGATTATTCTTGTTGACGCTTGTTTTCTTAAAGAAAGATATCCGGTCATTAATTGTTGCGACATGCATGGATGGTAACAACCAAGTATATCATTCACTGGGAATTGTTGATTACGAAAATGACACATCGTGGGAGTGGTTTTACAAAGGCTAAAGGCGCAATTGGTAATGGCGATGGATTGGTGTTTGTTTCCGATAGACATAAGAGCATTGCAAAAGGCATAGCAAATGTATTCCCGATTCCTATCACGAGCGTGTATTTATCATCTAAGTAACAACCTAAGAGCAAAGTTTAAAAATAATGCCGTGATCCCATTATACTTCAAGGCTGCGAAGGCTTACATCGTTGCTGAATTCAATGAGCACTTCTTGCGGATTTCAACGCAGAATTCAAGGGTAAGTGAGTATTTACGGGAAATCAGGCTTGAGCGTAGGTCAAGGCCACATTCAGGTGGGAGACGTTATACAATAATAACGACCAACATTGCAGAATGTCTAAATGCATTATTGAAGGATGCCCGGGAGTTATCTATTCATATTTTGGTCGATTACATCCGCAACACACTCCAAAGATAGTTTCAAGAGCGTACCACAACTAGTGAAATGAAAACATTGATGACCCCATACATTGAAGAGCTAATAGCATCAAGAATGAGAAAAGCACAATCCTATGTGGTTGAACCGGTTGATATACGGATGGTTTGTATGCGGGACATTGCAAATCAATTGCTATGGTTGATTTGCTTCAAAAAACTTGCATGTGTCGAGTGTTTGATATGGATCAAATCCCTTGTGTTCATGCACTAGCTGATCTCGACGGACAAATTGACCATTACACCTTATGCTCGCGGTATCAGATTTGAAGCACTTGTAAGTACTTATGCGATTCTATTATGCCGATAGATGATGCTAAGGATTGGAATGTGGCCGATGATGTTTTAGCAATTCAATTATCATCCCGGAACCTAGGGCTAAGAGTGGAAGGCGGAAGAAAAAAGAAGTCCTTCTGAAGAGGAGAAAGTTAAAAAAATAT
This sequence comes from Gynochthodes officinalis, assembly GCA_020080225.1. Taxonomy (NCBI): domain Eukaryota; kingdom Viridiplantae; phylum Streptophyta; class Magnoliopsida; order Gentianales; family Rubiaceae; genus Gynochthodes; species Gynochthodes officinalis. The sequence continues at coordinate 27,102,400 of CM034625.1, read as the reverse complement.
ATGGTCATTGCGGAAAGAAGCGAACATAACCGCAAACTTGCTCAAATGTATTCGTTTCAGGGACAACGTGTAGAGCGAGTTAACTTTATTTAGTATAGGATTTTACTTAGGCATAAGGACAATTTGAATATGCACATTGTGTGATCTTTTTATTCAATATTATTATTGGCTCAATTCTGTGAGGACAATTTCTTTAAGCACATTTGGTTTGTATATAAGATTACCAAATTACGCAACCATGCACATCTTTTATTAGTACAATACAACACATAGTACAAAATGGACTACGCTAGTTACCTAAATTAAGTTCAATATGTTGTTCGACATATAATACAATTACGCTTATAGTTTGATATTTTGTTTGACATACATTTTCACATTTTATTAAAGATATAGTTCGACATTTCATTTGAGATATAGTTCAAGATTTCATTCAACATATAGTTCGAGATTTCATTCGATATATAATTTGACATTTTATATCATTGTCTCGACATATAGTTCGACATTTTATATCATATTATTGACATATAGTTCGACATATCTTCATCAATGTCGATATATATCTCGACATATCTTCATCAATATCGACATTTTATATCATATAGGTCGACATATATTCATCATTCTCGACATATATTCAACATTCTCGACATATGGACTACTCTCTCGTTCAAACCTAGTTCAACAAAAAAAATTAACACACAGACTTGACCTTTGTAGCCCCAAAATGAACACACGAAACACACACCCTCTCGTGATAGCAAATTCGAATCTAAAAGTAGACGCAAATTTTCACCAAACCGGCTACTCGGTCGGCCTTTTTTTTGTTCTTCAACTGCATGCCGTGGTTGAGCCATAGACGATAATGATTTCAGTCACCTGGGTTGTTGATTCAATGGCTGATGAATGCTAATTGACGATTAATTCTGTTACAGACAGTGGGCGGATGATACGCAGGAATGTTTGTCTAACGTCTTTTTCCACATAAAAGGGCTTTTTGGTCATTTCGATTGGTCAAACACCCTTGACTGCTATAATGTGAAGATTCATCCACTGTTGCTATATTTGATAAAGTCACCTCAAAGGTGATATATATGAAATTTTCCCAGTGTATTAGGGGTGAAAGTGAGGACTTTATTAGAGATGATGAGAGTATTAAACACATTGGAGACAAAAATGAAAACAGCTCTAAGGGCATGCACACTAGCCCCAACATCAGCCAACCTAAGGCCATGCCACATTAGCGTCACATTAACTTATGAAAGGCCTTTACTATTCAGATAATTATCATAAAAAAAGTGCCAACGCTAATGAACAGCCTCTATTATTCAGACACAAATTTCTCTTTTCTCTATCTTCTTTTGCACAATTTATTTAATATATTTAATACTTCTTATTTAAATTAATAATTCTAAAATATTATATATTTTTCATTTATTAAATTCAATATATATTAATAATGCAACTTATAATTTTAATTCGTTAATACAATTAATACTTAAACAATTAATGGAAAATATTTTTCATTACATTAAAATTACATTTTAATAATACATTTAAAATATGAAAATAAATACTCTAAATTAAATATGAAATACGTAAAATAATTAATAGAAAATAAATTTGCATTACATTAAAATTAAAATTTAATAATATACTTGAAACATTCGGATAAATATGATAAATTAAATATTAAATTTTACTATCGTGAGTAATTTTTTGATAATGGTCATGTGAATAGTTAAGGCCAAGCCTTGAAACGACTGGCCTTCACTATTCACATAGCTACTATCAAAATTTTTATATTAATAATACAATTTATAATTTTAATTATCATACATTAACTACTTAAAAATTAATGAAAAATATTTTCTCATTACATTAAAATTAAAATTTAATAATACACTTAAATTCTTTTCAATTAGACAAACGTGATTATTTCTTTAATTTTGTAAATGATTTGGCTACAAAATTATTTATATTTTTAACTATGAATAGATATAAATTTTAATCATCACATGCAATAATTTCATACAAAGATATTATAAAATTACCAATTTTTTTATAACACTAAAATAAGTATAAATAATTTTACATTATATTACAATTAAAGGTTAATATTAATATATTTAAATTTAATATTAATAGATTTAAATTTAATAGTAATAAATATATTAATAGATTTAATATTATAATAAGTATATTACAATTTAACATTATATTATATTTAAGAAAATCATCTCTTGCACTAAAAATAGGCAAAGTGCATGTCAATTTATAGAGAAATATTTTCTACTCATTGGTGAAATCTTTTCTTAAAAAAAAAACATGAAATGCCTTTGCAAACCCATGGTGGGTTTGCAAAGGATTTTACAATGGACGATACGTCACGTCTTGATAAGCGACAGGTGATCGCTGCCTTTTTAAGCAAAAAAAACTTGACAAAAATACGTCATTTGGCATCAATTTTTGAAAGCCAAAACCGAAAAAAATAAGAACAGGTGTCTGCGTTTCTCAAAACAAACGATCGACGACCTTTTGTTTCGAGAAGGCCGCCACATCTACATTTGTTGTTTGATGCAGCGACCTCTGCACACGACCGGCCATTTTGGGGTGGTGTGCATGCTCTAAGGGTCAAGATATAGAAGCAATGGGTGACGACGAGGGTTAGGTATAGGAAATAGGGCGATGTGAGACAAATAAAAATAAAAGTAATGAGGGCCAAAAACTAGGGCAAAGTGAGTTTTTGTCTAGGGAAGGAAGTTTGGCACTATGAGATTCCATTTCAACATAGGGAAAATGACACGGTTATATGAGAAGGGAAAATAGATTTCTCGAGCATAGAAATTAGAGTATATGCAAAAATAATATAAACTAGTTTGGAGAATTTAGAAAGAGAAAACAAGTAAATTAAGAGATACTATAGGTGAGGAAGGCAAAACTAAAAGCAGATGTGAGAAGCAAAGAAATTGGAAAAGAAAAGAGCAAAAGAGGTCAAGCAAAAAAATACAATCCAGAAAGAGCAAGACTATCAAAGAGTATTCACAATTTGAAGGAGAGCATTAATATGTTATGTCTAAAGTTCAATGGATTCACTATATTTTCCTCTGTTGGAATATTTTCTTTCTTTACTTCATTAATGATCTCTCTAATCAAATGATAGCGCTTAAAACATGTTTGGATTACTAATGAGACCTAGGTTCCTTTGTTTGCAATACCTCATAATTGTCACAATATAAGGGTTGGATCAACTATTGAAGGAACCAATTCAAGTTCAAAATGAATTTCTTGATCCAAATAGCTTCTTTAGCAACTTTTGAAGCAGTAATGTATTCGGTTTCTGTTGTACAATCTACGGTAGTATCTTGTTTGGAACTTTTTCAACTAACTACAATACCATTTAGGGTAAATATGTATCCCAATTGAGACTTACTATTATCTTTATTAGATTTAAAGTTAATATAAGTGAACTCACATATTTTAAGCTTTGCCTATCCATAAATCAAGAATAAATTCTTAGTTCTTTTCAATTACTTAAGGATATTTTTTACTGCTTTTTAGTGACCATCACTAGGATTAGTTTGATACCTACTGGTAACACTAAGAACATATGAAACATCTAATCCTATACACAACATAGCATACATAAATGATCCTACAATAGAAGCATAAGGAACATTTTTCATGTTATGTTTCTCAATATGTGATTTTGGACACATGTGCTTAGAAAGGTGAATCCCATGAAACATGGGAATATAACCTTTCTTAGAGTTATTTAATAAAATATTTTAAATTTTGCCAAAAAAAAATTAAAAATATTGATATTTTAATTAACTTCTAAAAATTTTGAAGTCAACGTCTCAAAAATCGACTGTAACGTCAATTTTTGAGATAATGGCTTTAAACATGATAAGTTTTGGAGTATCCCAACTTAGTGTCACATTCGAAAAGGGAGCCAACAACTGCACCACCTCACTCTTAAAGAAATACATAATATGTAGGGGTAATCAATTGATGAAAATTGTAGTGCAGAATTTGTTCTCCATAATTGTCAAAACTTTAGAAATGATACATGTTCAATAGGGTAGCAATTTTATTCTCTCTATAGGAATTCGGTTCCCAACTCATTGGGTATGGATTTTGTGAGTTCCAATTTTTATAATCAGTGGGTTATAGACTTTAAAGTCGATATCCAAAATGTCGACTTTGTAGAGACTTTAGAGTCAATATTTAGAATGTCGACTGTGTAGTCGATCTTTCAGATATCGATTTCATTATTTTAGGAAATTTTTGAAAATATTAATATTTATAATTACTATTAAAAATTATAATATTTATGTAAAAATGCCACCTTTCTTAAATGGATCCATACTATACTTTTAAACATTTTACAATGTAATTGATTGTGAAAGACCAAGCAACTTATTGGGTTTAACATGATAGATTTTGATTCTCAATTGCTTTTTCTAAATCCTTCATTGAGAAATGTTTAGATGACAATACAGTAACTAAATGAGGAAAAGGTATGTCATTTCCATCAATAACATATCATCTACAAATAATATCATGAAAACTATAACACTCCTAATCTTTTTATATACACAAAGCTCATATTCATTTTTGATAAAACCAACCTTTTTGGTTGTTTCATCAAAACAAATGTTGCGACTCCATGAAGCTTACTTAAATCCATAAATAGACTTTTGTAACTTACACATTTTATTTGGAATTTTGGATATACAACCCTTAGCTGGGATCATATACATCTTTTCTTACAAATGTCCATTAAGAGAAGCTATGTTAACATCCATTTGCCAGTTTTCATAATCAAAGTATACAGCTATAACAAGTCAAATCCTAATGGATTTCAATATAGCAACTGGTGAAAAGGTTTCATCATAGTCAATACCATATTTTTGTATATAACCTTTAGTAACTAGTTTAACTTTGTAGGTAGAAGTATTACTATCCATGTCTGTCTTCTTTTAAAGATCCACTTTCACCTAATGGTTTTATCCTCTCGTAGTTCAACTAAGGCCCACACCTTGTTGTCATACATAGTATCCATTTCAGATTTCATGGCTTGAAGTTACTTTTCAAAGTCCTTATTAGATAAATCTTCCTTGTAGGTAGTTGGTTTATCATTGTTAATGATAAACATATCATTGTATCTTTTGGGTGCTTGACGTATCATAATAGACCTACATACATCTTGTGTATCTTGAGTTTTAATTTCTATTGCATTGATACGAGGTATAAACTCTTACTCTATATTCACATTTTTGCTTATTTGTGACTCTAAAACTTCTTCAAGTTTTATATTTGTTCTCACTTGTCTTTTCTTGAATAAACTCTTTTTCAAAAATGTGGCATGTTTTGAGAAACACTTTTTGTATAATGGGATTATAAAAATAATATCCAAAAGTTTCTTTTAAATATCCCAAAAACAAAGTATTTTTTAGATTTTGTATTTATCTAATTCTACTTTTTTTTAGCAAAGCCAGACATCTCCAAACCTTTAAATGTTTAAGATTTAGTTTTTGATATACGATATCTCATATGGAGTAGAATTTATAGTTTAAGATAGAACATGATTTAAAAGATAAGAAGCAATAGTAAGGGCATATCCCCAAAACGATTTGGGGAGAGTTGCATGATTCATCATATATAGAACAAACCATATCTAATAAAGTTAATTTCTGCTCTCAAATACACCAATCAAGTGTGGTGGATATGAAGAAGTCCATCGAGAAAAATCCCATTATCTTTTAGATAATCTTGAAATTTTAAATTTAGGTATTCTCCATATCAATTTGATCAAAGTATCTTAATATTCCTACCAAGTTGTTTTTTTTACTTCACTTTTATACTCTTTGAACTTTTCAAAAATTTCAAATTTATACTTCAATAAGTATACATGACCATATCTAGAATGATTATTAGTAAAGGTAATGAAGTAAGAAAAGCCTCCTCTAGCTTGAATTGACATAGGTCCACACACCTCAACACACACACACACATATATATATGGACTTAATCAAATTTTGGTTTTGCTCCCAATATTTTATTCAAAACAATATCCCTCAAGATTGATCCAAGAATTTTCACAAAAATTTTAGCGGGCTAGGGTCCCATTTTAATTATTTTTAATCTTGTGTTGACTCAACAAATCAAAAATAATTTCAATGAATAGGAAACAATTACCAATTACAACTTATCTTGTTATTCCTAGACAGTTAGGCGGTTAATTCTTGATACAAATATCACATATGTTGTTTCCTAATATTTGCTTCAAAGACACTTAATCTTGAGTTAGTTCAACAAATCAAGGGTCTTTGTTAAATCATACTAATTATTAAATCCTATCTTACGCTTAAATAGATTCTTATTGGACCACTTTGAGTTAGTTCAACAAGTTTCCCCAACAAAAATTGTTTCTACTATAATAATGGAAGGCTGTGAGCTTGAAGGCTGGGTGACAACTCTATGTGTGTGTGAATTTTGGGAGGTGAAAGCTTTGGCTTCCAAATGAAAAAACAAAAAACAAAAAACCTAGTGAGATGGTTGTACAGGTTACATGCCAAACGGAGGAAGCTTTGGCTTCCAAATGGAAAAGAAAATAAATTAATTAATTAATAAAATTAGTTACATGAAAAGCGGTTGCTATTGAGTTGATTACTTCTAGTGACAAACAAAATTTAGTCACTAAAATTCATATTTGTTATATTAAGATTTTTAGTGACGAATTACGAAATTTGTTTTACATTTGCAAGTTTTCATGAAAATTAAATTGTCCTTAGGTTATTTTAGGTTTGGTTAAGGGTCAAATTATTAAAATATTTAGAAATATGTGCTTAGAGTTAAGACTCAATATGTGGAATTATTTTGGACATAAGAGGAGAAGAGCAATCTGAGTACCTACACTAGACTAATCTTATGAAAGGTATTGAGGTAAGTAGCTCCAGTGCTCTTTAGAAATTTTTGGTAAATGTTTCAAACAAGATTTTATAAAAATAAATTTATTTTATTTTTATTATATAAATGGCATGAGCATGGTGTATTGCAAAGGATTTTTCTTATATGCAAATTGTATTGTGATAAATTATTTTGTTATTGAAGTAAATATTTTATTTGAGCTCTTGGATGCTTGATTGGCTATTGGGGGAACATGTTCTACATTGTTATGAATTGACTTCCTACTAGCAAGACAAAAGCTAGATCTTTTTGATATGTTTGGCCTACCTAACGGGATAAATAGCTAGGACTGGTACTAGTTATTCAGACCAATATGTGAATTGAGATATTCATGAGGTTAATGTTTCTTTCTTTTCAGTGATGGATTTTGTTAGTTTGTTTTGCCATCAGCTACGTATATATATATGTTCAAAATGGTTATGCATATTTAATGGATTTTACTGAAATTGTACATTAATTATGGTTTTATTTAAAGCTATATGTAACATGCTCAAACTTACTAAGGAGCACTATAGTTACTTACTAGGCGAAAGTTTCAGTCATACTTTGTTGTTGATTTTTGTTGCAGCCAAAGGTATAGATGTGGAGGGTTGTGGTGATTAGGGAAATTGTTAGAGTTTTTATTTATTTTAGTCAATTTCTTGAATAGGTAGAATTAAACTATATGAGACTTTTGTTTTGCTTTGCTTATGTTTTAGACTATGCAAGCATTGTATTTCACTAGTTGTTTAGTGTTCAATAATTTTTAGAATGAATATTTGAATTTCATTTTGCGTTTGCATTGTTATAGAATACGTTATGGTTGAATCCTAATATAGAACGTATTATATTTAATGATAACGTTATCTGTGGGAAATAGTTTGCTTTGGTTATAGAAGGCTTTGTAACTTTAAGAGTTAACCCTAAAGTTGTGGCCGTATCATGCCTAAGTTTTGGGGCGTCACACAATTATTTGATTTAATATTTTATTGAGGGACCCATACATCATATATGATAATAAATATTGCATAAAATTTGAACATACAATATGCAAATATATAATTTGTTTATTTTTATCAAATACCAATCATATATGACAAATTAATCAAATAATCACATTAATTGATCATATGCTAATCCAAGTCATGAATCATATCTATTATAATTTTAATCACATTAAAATACTATTCTTGAAATTTGAGTAGTATATGAAAAATATTGAGTTTTAATGCAATGTTTATAAAATTGTTAGGCTATAATATAATTAAACAATTTATTACAATAGAATAAAATTTGGAAAAATTTTAAATTAACAAAACTTAGAGGGCAATCAGTAGATAAATAATTTAACCCATGCCGGTTTCTTTAAATCTGCTTGAGAAATTTAAAAAATAAATTCACCACCTTGGTGACGTCATCATATGATGTCACTAATGATATCACTAGGTTTTTGTTGTAATGTCATTATCTTCTTTCTCTCTTTGTTATCATATGAATAAGAAACCATTCCTACTTCTTCTTTTTTTTCAAAAAGAGTCTTCTCAGTGATTTTTTCATGCCAATGCCAAAATTATTCGCCTTCAGCGTAATACTTGATTTTGGTGTGGACGTGTTGAATGTCAAACCGGAAGAACCAAAGAAGTAGATCTAGGAAATTTGCATATATAGCAAGGTTGACTGTTGACTTTGCAAATATAGCACCTCCTTTTTTCCTTGCAAACATAGCACTTGAGGCCGAACAAAGACCAACATACCCCTCTCACTTGGTTCATAGCATCTCTTCTTTTGATTTTTTCTCTCTAAACTCTCTAAATTCATGAGACCATCTCTTCTCGTAATAGAATCTAGTAAACAAATTTTCTTCTCACCACATTGTTCACAAACTCCATTGGCCCATCATCCGTAAGCAAGAAGATCGCCATCGTGAGTCAAAGGATCAGCTGTTAGAGGTTAGTCGAAATTTACTTTTGCGAACTAGGTTTGTGAAATTGAAAATAAATTCGAGCCCTATAGTCGAGCATTAGGTCGAGCAAATTAAAGGTCGAGTATTATGTTGAAAGGTCAAGTAATTGGATCGCCCTTTGGCCGAGTCTTGTATTACGTCGAATAAATGGTCGTGCATCGTGTCGAGTCCGTAATTGGTCAAATAAACGGTCATGCATTAGATCGGGTCTGTTAATTGGTAGAACAAAAAAGTCGTGCATAAGCTCGAGAGAGTTCGTGGTCTGGACGAGTATTTCTACCAGTGGTGGTGGAGCAATATCCACATTCCTTCCACTATACTATTAACTTGGTTATGCCTAATTTGGGTTATGGTTTCGTTGGATTTGTAGGAATGTCGCATCCCATTATGATCACAGCCCATGTGTTTTATGGGGAGATTGGGTCGTTGATCCCAATACAAATGAACGAAATTTTATTAATCACAAGAGGCTTGAGCCTCTTATGTTAAAAGAGACGCAAGCTTCGATGACCTTGTGAATCTCATAGTATACATCATGGAATTAGATATGGAGCTCAAAGATAGATGGTCATCGAATATCTACCAAAGTACTTGTCTAAAGTGTCCACTATCCCCATCAAGGTGATTACCATGTGAAGTGTTTTGAATGAAATTATTAGATGGCGAACATGCTAGGATCCCAATATGTGTTAGCGTCCGGCCATCCACCAAGCATCACATCGAAGTTAATGCTAGCAATTCACCGATAAAGCGATCGGGCTCGATAAACCGATATGGACTAACGATGTTCTTCCTCCAAACCGCTTTTGTGGAAAACAATTGTATGGATAAAATTGACTCAAGGAGCTAGCAATGCGGGTGGCGTGCGGTTGACAATCCCATAGTTGTTGAAGAAGATAATGTGTCAACCAAGGAACAAGAAATAGGTGAACTACACCATACCATGCCAAACAATAACAAGGGCATCCCATGCGACAATGGGACTTCTTCGATAGATTAGCTGTCGTAGATGTTGCGGTAAATGACATATTTGAAACGAGGAGCAATTAGCCTTGCGAATGAGTATCTTTGGTATGAAACATTTTTTCGAGTGGAAGGTTGTTAGGGCAAATAGCAAATATTGGTACATACGATGCAAGCATGCCAATTGCAACTGGAAACTGAATGCATCTGCGATTGGGAATTCGAGAGCTTGGAAGGTCAATAAATTTGAAAACACCCATACTTGTCAATCATCGTTGCTACATTGTGATGCAGGCAAACAGCAAAGTTATTGGTTCATGGATCAAGTGTAAGTACCAGGCAGTTTGTCGGCCGTATAAACCCGGGGAAATCATGGCAGATATTCGCCAAGAGTTGGGTGTGAACATAGCACAACAAGGCTTGGCGATCAAGAGAATCCGCTCTGGAAGAAATGCGAGGTGGATTTGAAGATTCTTATAGAATACTTCACTTTATATGCACACGCTTTGGGCATGTAATCCGGCACGCATCGATCTTGAAATGGAAGAAGATGGACGCCTTCAAATACCTTTTTTCGCATTTGGCCCATCTCTACGTGGATTTCAACTTCTATGCGCCCGTTGTTGTTTGTTGATGCATGCTTTTGAAGGAAAATACCGGTCATTACTTGTTGCAACTTGCATGGATGGTAACAACCAAGTGTACCCTATCTACCGGGAGTGGTCGATTCGTAAAATGATGCGTCGTGGGGGTGGTTTTTGGAAAGGTTACTGTTGGTATAGGTGATGAGATCGAGGATTTGGTGTTTGTTTCGGATAGACATAAGAGCATTGCAAAGGATATATCAACTGTTTTTCGAATGCCTTCCATGGAGTGTGTATCTATCATTTGAGCAACAACCTTCGAGCAACATTCAAAAGAAGCGACATGCTCGGTCTACTTTAAATTGCCAAGGCTTACATGCTTGCTGAATTCGATGAATGGAGAACCCTTGAACGCCAAAATTCACGTGTGTGAGTATTTAATCGAGGTCGGCATTGAGCGATAAGCAAGGGCACATTCTCAAGGTAGACGCTATACCATAATGACCACCAACATCGCGAATGTCTCAACGCACTCTTAAAGGATGCGCGTGAATTACCCATTTATTGTTTGGTTGAGTACATTCGTAACACGCTATGAGATGGTTTTATGAAAGGCGACGGCGGTGGCAGTGAATTGAACTCACACACAACCCCATACATCGTGAACTTGATGGCGTAATGAGAGAAGCACAAGCGTATGTTCTTTGGCCGGTTGATCTACACATATGGAATGTTCGAGACCTATCAAATCGGTCGGCTATAGTGAATTTGCAAAGTAGAACATGCACGCGGGTGTTTGACCTCGACCAATCGCCTTGTGGCCATGCATTAGCCGTGATCCAAGACATAAATCGACCACTACGCCTTATGCTCACCTTTTTATCACATCGATGCCCGTTATCCGCATACGCAGATCCCATTCTCCCGATCGATGAGCACGAGCATCGGGTTGTCCTCAAGAAGTTATATGCATTCATCTAGCTCCTCCGGAACCTGTGTCTAAAAGCGGGCGGCCCAAAAACAGAGAATCCGTTCAACCGAGATGAGAAAGTAACAAAGAAATGTGGCCGCTATGAGAAAGTGGTCACAACCGTAAAACTGCATCGAATCCATACGTTGTAAGGCGGATAATTGATATGTGATGGAGTTTATGTAAGGCGGTTTCATAGTAAACAAATGATCAAATGGAGTTTTTGTAATGAATTTTGAAGTTTTTCTTCAAATATTTCCTAATGTTATCTTTTTTTATCTTCATCTCAGCCATGAACCCTTAAATTTATCATCGCTCTTCTTCTGCACACCGACCGCTCAAAACAAAAACAGCAGATAGAACAAAATAATTTTTCTCACTACCATGTGCTCATATATGCGACATAGACTCGACTTCTTTTGTTAAAATATGTTTCCTTCCGTTAGTGCTCGACTTTGACTCGACTTTGAACTCGACTTTTGTTAAAATATGTTTTCCTACAATCATGTGCTCGACTTTGACTCGACCTTAGACTCGACTTTTGTAAAATATGTTTTCTATTTGTCATGTGCTCATGATGCTCGACCTTAGACTCGACTTTTGTTAAAATATGTTTTCCTGTCATCGTGTGCTCGACTTTGACTCTACCTTAGACTGACTTTTGTTAAAATATGTTTTCCTCATCATGTGCTCATTGATGCTCGACCTTAGACTCGACTTTTGTTAAAATATGTTTACATTGTCATGTGCTCGACTTTGACTCGACCTTAGACTCGACTTTGTTAAAATATGTTTCCTATTGTCGTGTGCTCCACGATGATGCTCGACCTTAGACTCGACTTTTGTTCAAATATGTTTTCTCATCACGTGCTCGACTTTGACTCGACTTTGAACTCGACTTTTGTTAAAAATATGTTTTCTTCTTTGTCATTTGCTCGACTTTGACTCGACTTTGAACTCGACTTTTGTTAAAATATGTTTTCCATTGTATTGTGCTCGACTTTGACTCGACCTTAGACTCGACTTTTGTTAAAATATGTTTTCCTGCTGTCATGTGCTCGACTTTGACTCGACTTTAAACTCGACTTTTGTTAAAATATGTTTTCCCGCTGTCATGTGCTCGACTTTAACTCGACTTTTGTTAAAATATGTTTTCCGCTATCATGTGCTCGACTCTAAACTCACTTTGCTCGACTTTAACTCGATTCAACTCGACTTTTGTTAATATATGTTATCCTCATCATTTGCTCGACTCTAAACTCGACCTAAACTCGACTTTTGAATTTTAGTTCTTTATTATTTGGGCGATTTTAAAATCGGACATTTGGACTCGACTTTTGTTAAAGAGTGACCTAATTATATAGTGCACAAATAGGAATGAAATGTATAAATATATGCACAATCAGATAAATATATGTACAAATGTATAAATATTTGTACAAATGTTTACATATATGTACAAATAAATAAATATATGTACAAATAAAAATATATGTACAAATGTATAAATATTTGTACTAATGTATAAAAATATATGTACATTTATACCAATGAATTCATTTTCTTTTTTCTTCGGCTTTGCTTTTCTTTGGTCCTCTTGCCTTGCATGTGCAAACAAGCGCGCCACTTCACCGCGCATCCATTACATTGTCAATTTTGAACGACCCAGTAGAACCCGTGAATTAGCCGTTCTGCCCATTTCGTAACATACACGCCACAATCTCGATTGCTATCTGAAACAAAGTCATGCGTTATTAGAAATAAAAGATGAAATTTAAAAGTAATATTTGGCATGTTTGGCATATTTTAAAGTTCTAACCCGGTGTTTGGCGATCAATCCTCTCCACCTCGACCGCCGATTATCTATCATTTCCATCTCACATGCTTGGAGTATTTTTGGCATGATTTGAACAAGGTGGTCTAGTTTTGGACAATCCCTTACAGTCGGCGGATTGTACACGTGGATCGCCCTCGAGAATTCAACCCTAACGAGTATCCAATGATTGCCATCGACATGCGCGGAAATAAGAAATGGTTGGCATACCGGCAATCAACTTCATATGGCACTGAACCAACAAATTGCTTCATTGCCAAGTCTTCATAATTTGGATCCCGCTGGGTTGCGTACAGCGTCTTCATATCAGTCTGTCACAACAAATAAACACACCGAAATGTCATAAGTGGTTATATTATACACAGTCAATTGAATGTTGAATATGATCAAGAACTTACATCAAGTCGTCTCAATATTGATACATCTTTACGCCCATTACTGGACCTCCTCCGGAGCATGGACGTGTATAAGTTGAGATGCTGAAAAATAGTACAACACAAATATTAGTTTAAAACCGATATATGTGCAACGACGGAGTAGGATTGCCACTTACATCATTTGACAGCCATTCATTTTCGAGCATCATAGTCTTGAGCAAGTCAGAATCAAGGTCAAACACCGGGGTCCACAGTATCGCCGCTTGACGGCCACCACTTTTTCATGTCATCAATCTCGTCTGGCCCCGGTTGGAAATCCTCAATACTGAAACGCTGGCCAACTATCGATGGTTGGGGTGTGGGATATTCGATGGTTAGCAGCGGACTCAAATTGATAACCCCGGGAGAGTCCTCTACGGCAAAACTGTGTTCTTTCTCGGGGTTCTGCTTCATCGGGGCTGGTGGAGGGCTCTCGATTTCAACAACGATCGGGATGGAATGAGTCTTATTTTCAGCACTGTATGGATGAACAACAACCAAAGCAGTTGAAGAAATTTGTGGGTTCTTCATCCTTATGACTAGTCGGACTCCACGCACCTACCGTAGTTGCTCGACAATATGTGTCGTTTTGGGCGGCGGCGGATCTTTATTAAGTGTTTCCAAATGGCGATACGAGTCTCCGACTGTTCCAAATTGCTCAAGAACGACTTATAAATTGCTTGCGAGCCTCCAGTCTGGCTGCCCTTGCCAATGAAGGATCGGCAGCCTTTTCAGATCGCATTGAGGTATGACGGCCGCCGTCTTCTTCTTCTTCATCTTCTTCCAACCCCACATCCTTCCGGATTCGCGATTTCTCGTTCTCCCAAGTCAAAAATTGTGCGATTTCATCCGAGTTGGAGTTATTGGGATCACTTTAATGGTCGCAATACAAAATATGTGAGTAATGAAACTAGGCGCACCACAATCAAATATGGGAGGAAAAACAAAACACTATGAAATCATACCTCTCCGCTAACCAACCGTTTCGACCATACTTAATCTTTTTCTTGACTGGCGGTGGGTTTTCACTCCTTTCCACCTAAACATCCGTGGCGTGCACCCGATGGTTTCGACCCTTTCAACCAATGAGAAGCGTTCAAAATCGGCATCAACTCATATGCGAACACCTATGATTGGAAAATAATGAGTTCTTTCAATCGGAAAACACAAAATTAAATATGATTATGGATCGTAAATCCTCACCCCTAGCGCCACTGGAAACCCCCAACGGTGTACGCCCTATTATCGGCGTCCCGTCTGTTTTTAGGGCATTTTCATTGCCTTGCGCGCACTATCATTGTTGCTCTAAAGAAATTTCCCAAGGCATCACATCAAATTTCTTCGATCGCATGCGGATGAACGACCTTGTCCTCAATGTGGTTTCTCTTTTGTTCCCGAGAATGGAGGTGTATAGCAATAACAAAGTCAATGACACAACAACCGTCCGAATAATGGAGGAAATTTGATCGTATGCTTTGAAAACGTCCGCGTACGTTGTGTCTTCGTGCCGACCTTCCCCAGTCAAATACTTACTAATCAAACTCGGACCATCAGGTGCCTGGTATTTGTCGTACTCTCGATCAAAATCTCATCCTTAACCTGATTAGTGCAAACTCCTCCTTCCAAATCTCACCTTCTTACCCGCGAAATTAAAGTACATCGCATTGTCCGCCTTGTTTGACTCATCTGACTTTAATTGGCGCAATAGCACGCTGTGGATTATCTGTTTACACCAAAATGTATGTTGGTGGTCCAAAGCAATTCCGGCCAGACTGCTCTCCCGTCTAAGTATGTCTTTCTGCTGCCCGGTTAGTTTAGTCCTTATTCGTAGAATATTTGCTTCATAGTAGCAATACTGTGACACCTTGGCATTGAAGAAATCACATTGAACAACCATTTGCTTTAGAGGGTCACGAGGAAAAGAGGTGTAGTAAATTAGGGTTGAAGATAGAGGTGAAGTAAATCGGGACTACGCTTCGACCAAACACTCGACTATAAACTCGACCTGAATTACTGGACATATAGTACTCGACCAAACACTCGACTATAAACTCGACTGACCATCGGACATATAGTACTCGACCAAACACTCGACTATAAACTCGACCTGTATTACTGGACATATAGTACTCGACTAAACACTCCACTACAAACTCGACCTGAATTACTCGACAAATAGTACTCGACCTCATTCACGAATTCAGATGGACATTAAAAACTTGACCTTATATATGTTTTTCCCTAAAACCCTAAACCCTTTAGCTGGACTAACTTATAACTCGTCTGTTAAACTCGACTAACAGTTACCCTAAGGTTACATACAGTTAAACTCGACTAACAGTTAACCTATGTCTCGACTGTGAAATTCGGCATGAAACTCGACTTTTTATTAGTGCTCGACCTATGGCTGAGCTGGGCTCACCAGAGCTCGACGTCTTATACATTACTCTTATCTCCGACCTTTCTCGCCCTCAACCTTTATCGACCTACAATCCTCTCATACAACCCAGTGTGTAACATATCTACACTATGAACCAAAAGAATAATGAAATGAGCATTTTCGCAATATAGAGCTTACCTCGCGGTGATGAGTATCCTTCTTCCCTTCTTCTCTATGGCAATGAGGCCGCCTTTGGTGGTAGATGGTGCTCCTTGTTCGTGCCATTGAAAATGATTGAATGATTGGAATGGGTTATGAAATGGATGAAGAAAGCTATGAGGTTGAAGATGACACTCGAATGAATAATTGAAGGTACTCAAGAGGTTTGCGGAAGTCGGTTATGAAATGTTTCATTCACGACCTTTGGTTTTCTTTCAAAACAGAGGGGCATGTAGGTCTTTTTACGGCGAAGATAAAATAAAACGATACTAGACTTATTATTATTAGGACCGGTTTTTTATCGAGTAGTCGATCGAGCAAAAATAAAACTAAAATTACCAATTAAACAAAACTATACTTTCTATTAAATTTTAGTCTTATCAAAATTTAGTCGAGTAAAGGTCGAAAAGAATTTTTACAAATTTAGTCTTACGATTTAGTTATATCGTTAGGTCGGGTTTTTGGTTTTGGTCTAGTATAAGGTCGTATAAAAGAATTTTTAAAAATTTACCTAATCATTAAGTCGAGTTTGTAATCGAGTTTTAGATCGAGCGAATATGAGTTTTTGGTCGAGTTTTTAGTCTAAAATTTTATAAA
The DNA here is from genome assembly GCA_020080225.1 of Gynochthodes officinalis. Lineage (NCBI taxonomy): Eukaryota > Viridiplantae > Streptophyta > Magnoliopsida > Gentianales > Rubiaceae > Gynochthodes > Gynochthodes officinalis. The sequence goes on along the minus strand of CM034625.1, from coordinate 27,085,517 downwards.
ATAAATAAACCTTCAAAAATACAAAGTTTCTTAATAAACGTTCATAAACCAACTAATAGAAAGAAACTTAAAAGTAAAACTGAATAAAATAAAAGTGAAGACTAATACATGTCAATTGTCTTCAACTGTGCTACTACAATCGTCCTCTGCATGATCATTTCCTCCAAGGGCATCAAGGGCATTTGTTAAACGCTGCATTTTGGCATGCAGATTGTCAACACCAGCATCCACTTTGCCACCAATTTCGGACACACGTTTGACGGCCTTATTCATACGTTTTAGATCATTCATTGCTTCTTGCGCGAGCTGAGATAGGATGACCGATTTCTCCTGCAAGACATGAAAGAAAATAAAAGTCACATGCTGTTGATAATTTGCTCGACTACTAACTCGACTTCAGGCTCGACTAATAAAGAGACAAATTACTCGACAAACAATATGGCTCGACTAACTGCTCGACCTAGGGTTCGACCTATGATCGACAAAAACCAATTACAAATTCAAACAAACCCAACTCAAATTCCAACATGGAGAGAATTTTTTCTTTCTCGAGATTAATATTTGAGTATAATCTCAGGACTTTTTCCTTGTCACATTTTGCATACATGCTATATTCCATGCATTTGAGAACAGCATGTAATATTTAGTGTATATTTACACCTACGAGGGACTAAATATCTTTGCGTTTGGTTCATTGGAATAAAGTGGATTACAGGCAAATGATGAATAGGCAAAACCAGTATCAATAAATCGTTCAGAGAACCACAATGATGATATTAGTAAACCACTGGCCATACATACATTCATACATTCATAAGGAAAAAAAAAATTTAGTTCTATATCGACTGACCTCGACCTCGAGAGCCTGCACTTTCTTGCTTGAAGATGGTGGTTCTCCTTTTCTGCTTGCCATTGAAATGGGTGATATGTAATGTTTTGTTGAATCCGGAAGTTTTGAAGTGTTAAGAAAATGAAGAGGAACGGCCGCTCGGTAGGTTTTCGAAAAGAAGAGAGAGTGCGAATGAAGAGGAACGGCCGCTCTGAGTGCGAAAATAAAGAGGGAATCAATGAGTGAGGTCTTTTTGCAAGCGAAAATAAATTTAAAAAATAAACTAGACTAATTATTAGGTCGAGTTTTCTGTCGAGTTTTCGGTCGAGTGAAAATAAAATTAACAACACAACTATACTTAGTATTAGGTCGAGTTTTTGTCAGAGTATTTGGTCGAGTCAAATTAAAATTAAGAAACAACTATACTTAGTATTAGGTCTAGTTTTTTGTCGAGTATTTGGTCTGAGGAAAAGAATGTTTAAACAAATTAGACTTAGTAATTGGGTGAGTTTTTGGTGAGTTTAATAAAATTTTAATAACACTAAACCTTCTTGAAGTCGAGTAATGATGACAAAAGTAAAATGATACTTGATGAAGTCGAGCAAGATCAAAATTACATCAAAATGAAGATAATACAACAAATTGTTCCAAACACAAAAGTAAAATTGACAATTTCTTAAAACACAATGGTCCTTAAAATAAAAGTAAAGACTAATACAAAGTTAAAACATGTCAATTGTCTTCAACTGTGCTACTACATTCGTCCACTTGTAAGCGATTCGCTTTCTTGAATCATTTTGTAGACGCCGAATTTTGGCCTCCAACTTGTCAAGACGAGCATCCAATTTGGCCGTCTGCTTCGCAACACGTTTGACGCCCTTATGTTCCAACTTGTCAAGACAAGCATCCAAACGGTTGACTCCTTCTTTTAGATCTTTGGCGCCATTTTCTAGCGGGTAACGTTTTTCGGCATCTCTCGCGCCGCCTTATGTCGGGGCGAAAGCATTCATTGCTTCTTGCATATTCTCGAATCGATGACCGATTTCTCCCGCGGACATGAAAGAAAATAAAAGTAACATGCTGCTTGATAATTTGCTCGACTATTAACTCAATATGAATACTCGACTTCAGGCTCGACTATTAACAAGACTAAATACTCGACCAACAATATGGCTCGACTAATTACTCGACCTATGATCGACCAAATTGCATTTCTGGTCCAAGCCCTAATTAAACTCGACCCTAAACTCGACTATTAACTCGACGTATACTGTTACTCCACTTCAGGCTCGACTATTAACGCGACTAAATACTCGACCAACAATATGGCTCGACTAATTACTCGACCTAGGGTTCGACCAAATTTCACTTCTGTCGAAAACCAATTAAAAATTCAAACAAACCCAACTCAAATTCCAACATTCAATAACACTGCACTCTATCAAAACACTCTCAGTATGAATTCATAAGAATAAAAAGACAATTTGTAGTTCAATTTGATCGACCTTGTGAGCACGCACATTCTTACTTGAAGATGATGGTCCTCCTTTTGTGCTTGCGATTAAAACGGGTGATATATATTGTTTTGTTGTAGAGGAGTTTTGTAGTGTTAAGAAAATGAAGAATTCTTGAGTAAAGTACTGAGCAAATGGGGTCTGCAAACTTCTACGAACTTAGAGAGACAAGAAATTACGCCACAATGGGGTCTGCGAACTTAGACTGAAAAACCGAAGAAGAGATGGTGCGAATTTAGAGAGTTTAGAGAGAAAAACCAAGAGAAGAGATGCTATGGCTGAAGTGAGAGAGGGGTATGTTGGTCTTTGTTATTACGAAGTGCTATGTTTGCAAGGAAAAAAGGAGAGTGCTATATTTGCAAAGTCAACAGTCAACCACGCTATATATGCAAATTTCAGTAGATCTACTTGTTACCGCCACCTTTGTGAAAAAACCAGCAATGAATGCCACTACCATTTTTATTTTATTTTTATGTCTTCCTTACTGACCATGATCAAAACTCTTTTGGCCATGGCTGAATTTTCGGCTAGATGTTGGGATGGGTTTGCACAGCCAAATTTGATTTGGCCATGTGACCCTCCTTCACTGTTTCTACTCCTGCCACGGCATGAGATTGTGAAAAATCCGCACAAGAAAATTTGATTTGGCTATGTGATATGTACCTAAAGGTCAACAATGACTTCTCAATATGACCAAGTTCTACAAACTTAGAACTTTACCAAGAAACGTGATCCGACAAGAACCACAAACACCAATTTGGTTAAGATTAACAAACTAAACACAATAGTAGATAACTAAACCTCTAGGCTATAAACAATCATTACATGACGGTAAATTTATGAGGTAGAAGACACTACAACTTACTAGGATTAATTAGCAAGTTGATAAGTCAAAAAGTGCCACCTGGAGAACTTTGATAAGTTCAAAAAAAAGAACTCAAGTTGTGAACAAACCTCACAAAATTATATTAGTCAACTCTCCAAAACTTCACTTATTCTTTGTGCGAGTCTCTTTTAGAGGTTTAGTCGATCATTACCAGTTGGTAATATTGTTTATGTTCTTTATTTTGATATTATCAATACAACTATCGTTTTAAGGAAAAAAACTCTCCTAAAATTTTGATCTTAAAGGGGCTTTTTATAGGTGTGTTAAGTACCCTTAAGTCCTACAATTTAGCAATCCACTTGGTTTGGTGCTACAAGGATTTGGCAACTAAATCCCAACATACTTGGACCAAAATAAAAGATATAAAATCCTAACTCTAGCCTAGTTCGCCATGCCTAAATTTTAAGGCATAATTGGTACCCACATTAACTAAAATCCAATTGGTAATATGAAACCCTAAAGCCTAGGAAACCTTGATGTAACCTAGGTAAAGCAAACCTTCTAGCCAATCCTTTCCTTTTCAATTGCCTTTTCACATTTTTGGCTATATGTACCATTTTCTTCAATGTCGAGGTAATATTGAAACTCTATCACATTTGAAATGTCTAGGTTTAGCCCTTGCAAAAATTGAGCCATCATCACTTCTCAATCCTTCTCCATATTGGGTCTAATCATGGCCACCTCCATCTCCTTGTAGTATTCGTCCATGGAATTTGATCCTTGTCTGATCTCTTGCAGCTTTTGTTATAGTTTCCTATGGTAATATGGGGAACAAATCTTCTCCTCGTTGCTCTTTTCCATCTCTTCCCATGTATTGATTAGTGGATCTCCATAGCTTCTTCTTGTTTGTACAAGTAGATCCCACCACATCAAGGAATAGTTGGCAAATTTTACAACTGCCAACTTAACTTTCTTCTTTTTTAAGTAATTGTAGCAAGTAAATACATGCTCAACTTTCTTTTTCCACTCAAGATATGCCTCAAGGTCACTTTTTCCATGGAAAAGTGCTATTTTCATTTTAATATTTCCTAGGCCTCAGTTTTAGTTTTGATTATCCCCTCTCATTGAATTTGTCTTATTTGAGGCTCGGACTCTTTCAGTCTCTTTTGGACTCTTTCAGCCTTTTTTTTTAACAAAAAATAATATTCATCCCGAAAACTACGAGTCCTTCTATTTGAGCCATTGGATTATTAATCATTTAATAATACACCAAACCAAAGAAAAGAAACATTAATTAACTATTTAATCATGGTTAAAGATGTGCGGGAGTATTCCTTTCATGTCCCAGGCCACGACAAGTTTTCCTACATTTATACTCTCACCAATGAATCACTCAAATATGGCTTTTTAATGATCAATTTCACTCTTATTTTTCCTCTCAAATTCACAAACAAAAGTTCTTATTCAACTCAAATCAAGAGCTACACTAGGTTAAACCGAATAGCACTTCAATTAACTTATGGAATTCTAAAAATATATTAAGCACAAAATTTATGTACAAGATGCCAAAAATTAATTAAGAGTCAAAGAAACTTCAATGTCGATTTTGGGAAAAGAAATAAGAAATTTAGAAAATCAATTTCAGGAATTAGGGTATTTGAGTTGGGCAGAAATTTCGTGCACAATTTTTTTAAAAAAATCTAGCAAGAAAATAAAAAAATTGGCCAATTAATTTACTATGTAATGGCTGAATTTTTAATTGGTTTAGCTACTAGAAAATTTTAATTCCAATTCCTCTTTAATTTGGATTCAAGAAATCAATTTACAAAATAATACGATTCCGACTAGTAATGGGAATTTATTTTTTTAAAACGATAGAATTTATTAAATTGTCGATGGCAAAAGATGTAGCCAAAAAGGCTAAATGTTCTCCATGTTTGTGATCTAAAGACTTTATGAAGGAAAGTGCACAAGATACAAGAAAATAAAAAATTGCACAAAAGAATTAATGTGATGAGTGCAGATCACATCAATTGCAACCATGAGACCTATACAAACTAGGTGATTGACATCTACTAGAGAATCATAAAATGCATGAAACTAAGCGAATCGAATCGCAACGAGCATCGAGCGCGTCCTAACGATTGCTCCATGCTTTGTATGACTCAATAGCATACGTTGAATAGGCTCGAAAACCAATCTACTACCGCATACTTGAATAGCCTGCAATCAAACTAGAAACAAAAACCCCACATTAGGGGAAAACACCTCACATCGGAGGAATAAGGCACTCAAATAGAGGCAAAAAAAAAAAAAAGAAGCTACGATGCAATTTTGGTGCAAATCGCACCAAAATCACACCGATGTCGCCCACAGTGGGGCAATTGTTTTCCAAAAATCGCACCTATGGAGTGTAATCGCCTGATGGACCGTGGGGACTTGATAATCATGACTACAATCCCCTTTGAGTTCAAATCAAGAATTGGATTCAAATCCGAATTGGACTATGATTACAATTATATTTATGTGGAAAACAAGACTACGGCAGCTGGAATTAATTAATTCCAATCCCCTTTGAGTTCGGATTTTAGCAAGAAAAATTACAAATCCGCCTAGTACTAGGATTACAATCAAGAAAGCATTCAATTGAGGGATTCAATGATTTTGATGCAAGAAGAGCCCTTTAATGTCAAATTTCTTCAAGAAACAACAGTCAAGAAATTCAAGATCCAATAAAAATTCAGGATCAATAATCAAGAATTTCAAGAAACACAAGAACGGGATTTTCTTGTTAGTACCCAAATTGGAACTACCAATTGATCAAGTTGTGTCTTTTTCTTCTCTCTCTCTTTTTTTCACGTCTTTCTTTTTGTTCTTTTTGTTTATTTTTTGTCATAATATCATGGCAGAATCAAATTTAGGGACAAACTCGGACAGCAAAGGGAATAGTGCAAATAAGAATTCAAGATGGCAATAAGATTATTAGAGCAGAAAATAATTTTGGACAGGAATTAATATGCTTTGGGCCAGGAAGAAATAAAGTTTAAGATACGAACAAATTGGACAATATTTAAGGATAATTTGGGCTAGCACAAGAAAATAATTTTGATAGAACACAATTTAGAGCAATTCGGACAAAAGTGTTATATATATATATATATATAGATTAATTAATAAGAGAACATAAAAGGATAGCCACTAGAATCATGAAAGAATAAACAAGAAAATAAAAAGGATATGAACAATTCAAGGAACTCTAAATTGTTTTGATACTAGAAAACTTATATGCACTTGACGGCCGGTAATGATCTCCCAACATAACCAAGTTCCACAAACCCAGAAGTTTATCAAGAATTGAACTAAAATGTAATATGGTGGAAAACCTCAAGCACAGTTTGAATAAGTCTATCAAACTAGGCATAATAGTATATACCTAACCCTTTAAACTATAAACAAACATACAAGATGGCAAATTATAGGGCAGAAAATGCCACAACTCACACTACAAGAAAAGGGACTTTAGTGACGATAGGGTTTCGTTACCAAAAGGCCTCTTTTAAATCACAAAACCCTTTAATTGTGAAAAAAATTTCGTCCTCGATCGTCATTAATGCTCCGTCACTAAAGGATATTTCGTGACGAAAAAAAAATCGTCACTAAAGGAATGCTTTAGTGGCGACACGAAATGTGATGAAAATTAGTGTGAAAAAATCATCACCAAAAGGAAAATTTTTGTCATTAAAGGTGAAAATCGTCACTAAATTGCAACTGGTTAGTGACGAAAATTAGTGACAAAAAATTCTCGTCACCAAAAGAATGGGGGGCAGCGGGCAGTTTGGAAGGGTTTGGTGACGGAAAGAAAAGTCGTCACTAAAAGATATGCTGGTCAACTCCTTTTGTGACAAGTCGATGTGAAAATTTTTCCATCACCAAATGTCAATGACTTTGGTGCGAAAAAATCCGCCACCAAAGGTTTGTTGGCAATGCAATTTGTGATGAAAAAAGTTTGATGCACTTTTCATAGGTGACGAAAAAGTTCGTCACTAAAGATTTGTTAGCAAATGGAATTAGTGATGGAAAAAGGTTACCACTAAATAGTGTTGGTAGTGACAACTTTTAACCAAAATTAGAATGCGGTTTGTTTTAGTATCTTATTGCCAATATCACTCTATTGATCACAACATAATCTATCCTTATAATACATGCATCGTCAAAATCAAAAATATAATGAAAGGCCATTCATACTAAGCATTGAACCTTAAAAAAGTACATGAAAAAGGGCACAAAAGTTGAACTTGTGCAGTGCAAGGGACAACATTTTAACTTCCCACCAGACAAGAAAATAACTTCCCACCAAACAAGAAAATAATAGTCGAATATCCTAGTTATACCATGAGAATAAAATATTATCCAAACACATGAACAACACAAAATAGTAGTGCACACATAATTCCCTTAACATTCTAAAATAAAAGAGGCAAAAGGAATGCAAAAGACCTGCAACACCAACCAACATGCAATTTGTAATGCCTTAGTCTGTGGCTACTTGACCATTTGGTGGTGGATACATCACTGTGACAAGATAAGTAAACAACACTCAATGTTATAAATTCAATCTAATCCAATCGCAAATATTACTAGTTATAAACAATACCACCCCATAACTATATCTCATGACATTTTGAATGATAATATACTCATACTATATTTTCCACCAATCAAAGAAAATGAAGTGATCACGCAATGTATCATGTGACATAATACAAAACCAACAAACCAAAGATAATACTCATAAACCAACCCTATTAACTAGGTATCATTATATTACATAATGTTTATTTCTCAGAGATCCACTGAAATGTGTCATGCGTTGATAATAATGATATGAAACCTATGAGTGTACATGCGAGAACTTGTTAAGGGAACAACATGTTGCGATAACAAAACTCATCTTTATAAGACAATTATATCTGCAAAAGAAGCAACATCCCATAATTATAGATAGGACATAAGACAATTTCACCAATGAATGATAATAATCATATTACATCCTCCACCAATCAAAGAAAACTGAAGTAGCCACGAAATGTATCACATACCATAATACAATACGACCAATCAAAGATAATCTTTATAACCCAACACTGTTAACTAACTAATCATCCATATGTTACATAATGTTCATATCTCATAGAATATAACAAATCAAGAAACAACTGCAGTAAGCAAGAGAGTACATGCTTTAGCAGTAACAATAATGCATGAATTCACTACATAGAACTTGCCCATCATTTGAGCAGTCCACATTGTACTGGTGTAAATATTCTCCTCAAAGAAAGCAAAACAAACTAGGTATAAACTTAGCAACTTGTACCCATGACCAACCTCCATTCAGTTAAGAAAACACATCCAAACACACATTCAAGCAAAGCTATTTCAACCATAGACGACCGCAAGTAGAATGAATTGACTGTTGTCAGCATCAGTAGCACAATTCTTAAATCTTACTTCTTCAAATTGCATTCACCAACAGTGAAAATAATAAGAAATCAATCTGGTATGACTCATACAAAAAATGGGCAAAAACCTAAGTAATATTGAAAGATGAAGCTAAATATGTGCATGAATGCACTACATTATTCTTACACTTTCTTCATCTAGGTGATGAACAAAAACCAAATAGTCAAAAGAAAATAATAATCATCACAAATAATCATAAATTGAACTTCTAAAAACCTTTCTCTTATTTGAACAAGAAATTTAGAGTTTGCAAACTGTTGTTCAATCTATGCAGAATAATGGACAAGACGTCATGCACTGACTTCAAAAAGTACAAAAGACCTAAAGAAAGCAAATAGAAAAAGCCAAGAGATCAGAATATCCCAAATACTTGTCAAGTCAGTTGCAGACAAGTTTAAGCGTACCTGAACTTGAGGGGCTCAATAGCAAGTGCTGGACCCCTCTAAAGCAAGCTTGCTCTTAGTTTCAGCCGAAAGTCCAATCGAGAAAACAAAGAAAAGCAATTACAACTACTTACCAGATGTTACAAAAAGTGAATCATTGCCAAACGCAACCATCATTGACTTCCTTAAATGCTTCAAGGTAATAACTTTGGTGACAAACGAGTTACGACCACCCCCCCAAACCAAAAAGGGCCAATTTGATTAGGTACAACTTTTTAAGTTATAAAGTACAACATACTTTTAATGGTTGCACCATTAAATGTACAAATTTTCAATGTTATCCTTACTTTTTAATTTTGGATTATATATTATTATTATCAGTTGCAAGGATAATATAGAAAGAAAAATTTAAGAGTGGACTTTTTTTGGGATGGATGGGGGTATAAAATAATGCAGGACAAACAGATGGTGGAGCTATATCAATCTCACTATATAAGGAAAAAGAATTATATAGCATCAAACCATAGACATGCAACTTATGATATTGTACTTGCAATCATTCTCAATTCCTCTGTAACAATAAGGAAAAATAAATATGGCGTGATGATTTTACCATTTCAACAATTAGAAAAGAGGAAATAATAACACCAGTGAAGGGGTAAACTATCACCTCCAGTATCTGAAGAAATCTTCAAACTAACAACATATTGGGGGAAGATATGGGAATTCATATTCATATTCCAAACTATATAACGCTTTGCATTTTGAGCATCATCAATTCCACTATCAAACTCCTCGCTACTGGGATGGAACTATTTCGATCCAAGATGAACAAGCACCGTGTTTCCCATTATTACACGACAAAATAACATGTCGTACACCATTTTCATCAACATCACAGTATTTTACACTAAGAAAAGGAAAAAAAAAAAAGCTTAAACTCTACTAGAAATGTATAAACACGAGAATATCATTGTAATTTAAAGAAAGCAACCAAAAGCAACATAAAGCAAGTTCGAAGACACAAAGGGAGTGATAGCATCAAGGCCATATTTGGTCCAAAGAACGGAAAAGAAAGAGTGGGAGCAGCATCAATGCTTAAATACTTTACCATTCAAGTGTATCACAGTTCATGCCATGCATAAAACCAGAAGCTTTGAACTCTTACAAATGCATTGACTTCATTCAAAACTATGCTTGGTCCAAAGAAAGGAAGGTGGGGAGTGGAAGCATTAAGGCTTAAATACTTCACCAAGTGTCCCACTTTTAAAGACATGCATAAAGTAAATGGACAATGCTTAACTTAATATAATTGAGAGTGGAATGAGACACTCAATAAGTTACACCGTCACACCATTGATTCTAACCCTTGGTTATTGGAATCTAACCAAATACAGGTTAAAACAATTCCAACTGAATTAAGTCACCCAACTCATCCAACCCATTCCATCTAATTCAAAGATTACATTTCCCTTCTCAACAATGCAATTAGACATTCAACGACATTAGAACGAGATAAAAATACAAGATTGCATACCAAAAATGAACCATTCAATAAACTATAACATAATATATTTAACTTCATGGCCAGTACTTGATCATTTGTTTCCAATACCCAGATTTCAAAAGTGATATAAAGATTATAATCTGGTCATTTCTTTCCAATACTGAAAATTAGCAAGAATTGGTACACTAAAGTTGTTGCCACTTATCCTTCTACACTATTTTCAAAAAGCCTTCAACTACATTATTCATAGTTTTGGATCAAATGACATTCCAAGTGACTCTCTTCTATTTTTAAGATCACAAAGCTAAACATTTCCAATATAATGACCAAAACCTCTATGACAGTGTACATATGAAAAAAAACCATTAAGTGCATAAATAACCCAATTTAAGCATAACCCATTAACATCAATAAACTTCTTATACTCCCTTTCCTAACTAGTAGTGTAGGTTTTAGAGGCACCCGACAAACTTCCAACCAGAACACTTGCTCATGAGCTTAACTGGCAATCTTCTTTAAGGTCAAAGTATGTTCAGTGGAATCATAGAATATGTCTGCCAAATTAGATTCTAAAGTAATAATCTATAAGTTGGCATACTTATCAAGCATTCTCTCAACAATCGCTTCCAATCTGGGATCCACTTTTGCAGATTCATCATTTGACTCAACAACCCTGGTCCTGATGCCAGCATATTCATCAATAGCTTTAGCTAAGGGAACACAGTAAAACTCAGTTAGCAACAAAGGAAACATCCATCCAAAAATGTACTCAATATTTTTTATCAACAATTAATAACAAACTTAAGGGCTGTAGTACGTGTGCCCTATGATATCTAAAAGATACAACTGATAACCCAATTCATTTTCTAATAAAAGAATGTCGCAAAGTGCCATGTTATGCCACAAGACACAAATGCATCACAGAGAACCCACCAAGAATGGTGTGGACATAGTCTGTATCATCTGAAACATCAAAAGTGGGCCAGCTACAAGGGCATATGACAAGGATTCATTCAATTCACCCAAAAAACAAAACACCTGAGACACAATACAAGAATCCGTCACAAAATCTGAAGTAGAAACAAGTAGAAGTTCTCCAAACTCAATACACATTTTTCTAATTTTTATCAAACTCTTGAATCATCAATTCCTTGAAACCATTTTTCTTTGCTTGATTATAAAATTTAAATGAATGATGTTTAAAAGAAAATAAAAAGAATTTCTAATGTATCACTTTTCTTTTGTTTTCTAAATAACACACAACGAAAGAAAGAGAGCAGTGGCATTTCAACTCCAAAAACTAATAGCAAGTTGTCTTTGTGTCTGGTCAAACATTTCATCATCATACAATCTCCAAAAAGCTGAAAGCATATCTCCAAAAGTTACTATTGAAGTTACAATGTGCTAAACTTCAAAAGCAACCAACAAAATATCCAATTTTGGGGGTGGGGAGGAACGTTTACTGATACTACGGAAGAGAAATACTCATCAAATTAATTAAAATCTTCACAATGTACAAATAAAAACAAAAACCACCTCAATCCAACAAATCCATTAACATATTCACACAATCCGATTAGAAGAATCAACAAGCAGCAAGCCAAACACCATTAGCTCCCAAAGTCAAACACAGACGCCAAGGTAAAGCTAGAAAACAAAATCATACCAAACACATCGCCAAAATTAGTCCAGATTTCAGCTGGGAATATTTTCACAATATAACCAAGGAAAATCAACAAATCAACAACTTCCAAAAATGCAAAAAAACAGTCCCCATTTCACTCTAAAAACATAGTCAAAATTTATATCTCCAAAACTTGCGGAAAAATTATGGAAAATTTCTTCTTAGTATGGACGGTGATGGTGGTGGTGACAAATTTACATCGAACCAAAGAGAAACTTTTAAATGAATCTTAATGCCAAGAAATCGTTAGAATGGTAGCACACAGCAAACCACAATTGCAATCAAGAAAAGCTAGGAAACATAAACCTAAGCCAAATACAACAAAAATGATTCAGAAAAATAACAAGAGAAAAAGAAGGACCCTTACTTGCAAGAGAGAGTGATGGCAAGCGGACAGCAGTGCGGCCATGTGAGTCAATCGAGGCGGCGGGCAGCCAAGTGAGGCTCAAACACGCTAGATCTAAGTTGGGGCTAGTCGATTTGGATGCCATGCGACTGAGCTTCTAAGCTCGCTGGCTAAGCAATCGTATTGGGACAGCACTGAAGTTGAAGTTGAGGTTGAAGCAAGATGGTTACAGGGGTAGGGAGTGAGATCGATGGACTGGCGGCGGGTTACAGTGTAAGGTCACAAAGGAATGGCGGCAGGCTAGGGTGTGCTCTCAGAAAGAAATGGCTACAAGTTAGGGTGTGAGGCCTTGGAGGAACGGCGGGAGTGCTAACTACGGGTGGCCATGGAGGAGTGGTTGCTGGTGCTAAAGCTGGAGAGAGATATTTGGATTCTTCAAACTATGTGTTAGCATAGACCAGTTGAGATGGGAGACAGGAAAGGAATTGCAATTTTGTCATGTGTATTGGCAAAGGAAAAACGTTTTAAAATTATTGGAACCGCCTTTTACTTTGTTGACTTCTTTTCTCTTTGAAATAATTTTGTTTTCCCTCTTTTTTTTTCTTAAGCATTCAAACTTTTTATTCAATTATTCATAATAAAAATTTTCCTTTATTTAACCAATGATCAATCTTTCACTTTACAATACTATGTTGGTTTTTAAAAAATCTAACTTGATTTTTAAAATTTTTAAAATTTTAAATTTTAAAATATTAATTAGTTATTAAATAGTTAATGTGAAATCATTTTAAAATAATTCAAAAAAATAATCATATTTACATTTTTATACTGATATTGAAAAAATTATGTATATTATATATTTAAGTTTATATAGATTATATATATTTAAGATTATATATTACTTATTTAAAAAATTAGCCAATTGATGTAACATTGTAAAATTAGCCATTTTAAAATAAACGTGTAAAATAGTCACAATTAGAATATTGTGAATAATTGTTAATTTGTCGTGATGAGCTTTTGTAGTAATGTTCACTTTCATTTGTCATAATGATAACTAATTTTTCAAGAAGGGAAAAATTTAAGATAAGCCTACACAATAAATGAAAAAAAAACAAAATTCAATTAGATTCAAAGTCCAATAAATTTTTTAAAAGGTGTAGTACAATCAAATATGTCCTAACTACTATTGACATAACTATGTTATATACTAAGCACTATATACATGTACATCCCACTTATGCTATAGATTCTAGTTTTATTTATAAACTACTTATGTTACATATGTATATATATTAAACAGTACTTATGTTATAATATTACACTAGTGCCTATAATTATTTTGAAACTATTTTTTATCCATGATTTTCCTATAAAGACATACAGTCCATAATCAATGTTAAAAACAATTCATTATCATTAATCAACAGTATATTTAATACTAAAATAATTATTTGATTAAAGTAATTAAGCTATTGAAACTCGGTGCAATGAAGATGATACTTAGTCCAATTATTATTTTTAACCAACGAAACCCAACTAGTACTAATGAATAGTGTATTATAATGTTTGAAAAAATTGTGTGATTGAAGTAAAATTATGTGAATCAATATAAATATTAGGGTGTCCTAATACAATTAATAGAAATTAATAGGCAAAATGTAAGTAAACTAAAGTTGACACATTGAACAATATGCGTAGCTCACTATCATGATTCCTAGAAAACAACCCAATTATTATAAAGAAACTTAGTTCCTAATAAATGTCAAAACTTTTCCTTACCATTAATCATTATGACAAACTTGTAATGTAATCGTGATCGAATATAGTGAATAATTATTAGTTTGCCGTGATGACCTTTTGTTGAAGTGCTTATTTCTCATAATGATGACTAATTTGTCAAGATAGGAACAATTTAAGGAAAGTCAACACAATAAATGAAAAACAAAATTCAATTAGATTCAAAGTCTAATAAAAATTTTAAAACATGTAGTACAATCATATATGTCATAACTACTATTGACATAACTATGTTATCCACAAAGCACTATATACATGTACATACCACTTATGCTATAGATTGTAGTTTTATTTATAAACTACTTATGTCATTTATGTATATGTATTAAATACCACTTATGCTATAGATTGTAGTTTTATTTATAAACTACTTATGTCATTTATGTATATATTAAACAGTACTTATGTTATAATATTACACTAGTACTTATAATTATGTGATTAAAGTGATTAAAGTGATTAAACTTATATGTAAATTCATATGTCTCAAGTGTCTATTTATAATTATTTAAATCAAGCACCATAGCATAAAAAGCCAATGAATCCCAAGTTGAACCCAATGAAGAATATACTTAATTAGTCTAATTGATATTCGTGAACTAAAGAAAGTCAACTAGTACTACTGAATAATATATTGTAATACAAATATAGTGTGATTGAAATACAAGTATATGGCCTAACAAATATGTTAGGTGTCTTAGTACAATTATTAGAAATTCGAACCATAATCTGATCAAGTTAAGTTTGGCATAAGGAAGAGTATACTTAGTCAAATCTTTATTCTTAGGCAAAGAAATCCAACTATAATTAGGTGATAGTGTCACAAACAAATACTCCATTCTAAGCGTCAAATAATGTAGTCAAATTTATTTATATTAGGGTATCTTAGTGCAATTATTAGAAGTTAAAAACCAAAAGTTAAAAAGTTATGTATGGCCCAATGCATAAATTCCATAGCCCAAGCTATCCTTAATCCAACAAGCCCAGTCATTATATAATTTGTGGCCCAATCAATTTAGCCAAAAATATTTTTTCTCTATCTCAAATTAATTGGCTTAACACATATATTTTTCTTAAAATTTACAATATTCAGTTGTATTATACACTAAAATAAATATTTTATCTCCATATTGATAATATTATACACTGAAACTATATATGTGTAAAATTATGAATTAAAAGATCATATCTATTTTAATTTCTATTGTGCCTATTTTATTAATAAAATTTTCATTTGAACCAAAAAACATTTTTATAACACACAAAAAATTAATTAATGAAATTTCACGCATTAAGAATTTGGTGACAACAAAAAGTAAATCGATAAAGATATTCTAATTGGTGATGACAAAAGTCATCACTAAAAGGTATTCAATTTCATGTGAGAAAATTTTAAATCACCAATGAAAAAACTTTATGATTTTGGTAGCGATAATGATTGTCGTCATCAAATTCGCGTCACTAATTGTGATCAATTGGCGGAAACTTTCACCACACTCTTTAGTGAACTAGTGATGACTTCCACGGACTCATCACTAAAGTTGGGAATAGCTTGAAAATTGGTGGCGACAAAATTTTTTATTACTAAAGGGGTTTTGTGACGAGATTTTTTCGTCACTTAGAGTTCGCCACTAAAGGCCTATTTTCTTGTAGTGCCACTAAGGATCAATAAGCAAGTTGCTAAGCCATTTAAATCTTTTAGTTCGAAGTGTAGACATTGGACCATGGATGTTACTTAATGAATCTTTAATGTTGGATGTTGAACTCAAATCACTTTGAGTCTTGACTTTAGCTCTTTTCAACTCCAACTTCTTAGCTCGATCATCTCCCATTAGGGATGGCAACGGGGTGGGTTTGGGAAGGGGGAAGCCTCCCTCGGCACCTGCCCTACTTGTTGCCACTTTCCCTTGCCACCTGCCCCGTCACTTGCCTCCTCTCCACCCCTCACCCACACCACCCTGCCCCACTTCCTCACAGGGTACCCAACGGAGTCTGCTTTTGCACAAAATTAGAAAAACCTAGTCATTTCAACATCCATGCTTTTTCAAAAAAGCAGAAAAAAAACTCAATCAATTTAACATCCAAACAAACTACCATAGACAGTCACAATCGGACATCCAATATAATTCAATCCAATTAATCAGTAAAAAATTTAACGCTAAACCCAAAAACTAACATTAATAAAATGAAAAAATTTATATCAATATCATCAACCATGGATGTTGAAAGCTCGAAGCAAGTCAACAATGTTGTGGAACCGAGGTTAAATCAGCCAAAAAAGGGGGTCGTTAAGGTTGAACACTCAGCCATCATGCACAGTTATTGTGGGCGGGCAGTGGCAATGGCAAGATAACGAAATTCCATAAGGTTGCGAACAACGGTAACGGCAAGAGAATGAGGGTAACAAGTGTTACAGTAGTTGGGGAGGAGTAGATTGCAAGAGAGGAGGGTAGCAGGTGTGGTGGCGGCCAAGGTGGCAGACTAGGGTATAGACTTTTATTTTCAGAAGGAGATTATGAGAGTGGTGGCTAAGGGAAAGAGAATACTAGTGACTAGGGTTCAACTTTTGTAAATTTTGGTAATTATTATTTGACCAATAATTATAATTAATATTATATACATCCACGAGTTTTTCTTTTTTTGTTTCATCTAAAAATTATAACTTCTTTCAATTACACCCCTTAGTTAAAAGTGAATCATCATTATAAATTCACAATTAAAAAAATATTATTTTGTATTAAAACACTAAATTAAATTTTTTATAATAATTTTGGTGTGAGCTTACATAATTTTATTATGTTTAAAATATTTTATATAATTACATGATTTCTACTCTATCAACAATTTAGTTGAAATGTGAAAAGTTAAAAGAAAAATACTACATTTTATGAAAATTTGTAATGTTTTAAGTCTTTTAAAGAAGGATATCACTAATAATTTAATAGCCATGTATATAGTACAATGATTCATTTTGCGCAATGCCATCATTAAGTCATTTTATTATATTTGAGTATTTTATGAGTTAAATTACCATTCATAGTATCTATTTTGAAAAATATTGCTATATATTTCAATATAAATATAAAAGCATATATTTCATATGAGTTAAAACTAAACCATACTTTACATTCATACTAAAGTTTTTCTAAACAAGTAATTAGGATAATGAGATCATAAGAAATTAAATGTAAATATTATTTTTGATAAAAAAACATGTAACAAAATTATGATTATAAACCATAATATATTTAATGTTGTATAAAAGTAACTAAGTAAGTTTGTAACATTAAGTTACATGTCACTATGTTAGTATTTAATCATGTTACAAGTGATGACATTGTAATTTGTAAAATATATTAACTAATAAATCTTAAATTCTTAATTACTAGATAACTATTAATAGTTTATTATTAATATTAATTGTAGGTTTATAATATAAATATGAAGTAACTAATAAGTTAGATATTTGAAAGGAAAAGGGAAAAAGTTAATATAATTATTGCTTTCTTTAGAATATTAAGATAAATTTTTATTATTAATATTAGTTATATAATTATTGCTTTCTCTTGGGACAAAAATCATAATATTAGGGTGTTGTAGCATAACTGCAAATAATTATAGGTATTGTTTAGAATTATTAAAGAGCTTGATTGAAATATGTTTAAAATTACTACAAACCAAATAAAAATTTAAAAATATTATAAACATTTTACTTCATTATTTTAATTCTTATTATACTTAAAGTATAATATATATACACACACACGATATATAATATGTATCAAGTAACTAATAGTAAATGGTAGATTATTAATAACCTATAATGTACAATAATCAAAAAGTTTTTAATTATAATTTTTCTTAATTCAATTATAAAAGTTATAAAACATGAATTGTGACATTTTAATCTATATTCTTTTACATAATAAAATTCAAAATATATAAAATACTACCTATATATATCTATATCTCAAATTAAAATAGTATATAAATATAAGTACTAAAAATAAACTATGAGTACTAATAATATGTTAGAATGAAAAATATAGGAGTGAGTAAATAATAATTTATAATTAATGGAAAAGAGTAGTAAACTAATATTGAAATATAATAATTAAAAATTTTATTAATATAATTTTAGTATAAATATAATATAATAATAAATTAGTATTATAACTAATATTAATAATATATTTATTAATATATAAATAATATATTTATTAAAGTATATATATTATATAAACAAAATTGAAACGAGTAAATGGGGCGAGGGAGAAAAACTCCCCCGTCAAACGCCTCGCCACCCCCTTCACCCGCTTCCCATAGGGGTTAAACGGGATGGGTACCTGCGGGTGATGGGTATCTGTTGCCATCTCTATCTCCCATTAGATCTTGTGCACTTGAGTTTTCATCACTGTGCGACCCCTTTCTTTCTTTTTTGAGTCATTTTGTTGTCAAAAATATTTTTACCAATGTTGCACGGACACCAAATTTGGTCAACTACCAAATCTAGTCGTTGACTGTTGATAAAAATTTTTGGTAGTCTCCAAAAACAAAGCATAACAAAAATAAAATTTTCTACCCTAAAATCTTTCTTTTGAATATTAGGTTTCCAAAACCAAAACATAATTTAAAACTACTTTTCAATATGCCAATAATCTTACATAAATAAACTTTTATCATTTATGACAATATTTAATGCATAGAGAATCAAACACTTTAGCTCTGATACTACTATTGGAAAATCAAATATGCCAAAAACTATATAGTAATGGAATGAAATTGATTTCCTCCTATATGATAAGATCTTTGATTTCTATACAAAAAAAAAAAGCAAAAATACTTTTGTTGATGAGGACTAGTTTTACGTTGGAAATTCTATTAATCACGGTTGTACACTAATCCGACCTCCAAGTTATCCACACAGCGTATTCTTATGATCCTCTTGGGATTGATCAACACTAGCCAATATGCTAGTTCTTTCTTGAGTCCTTTGCGTATGTATATAGGAAAAACAAAAGCAAAAACTATTTTTCTATTTTGTCTTCTTATTGAACGTATGCTCTATTTCTTTATGCGATTTAGGATTTGATGTCCAATTCTTAAATCAAAGGATTGTATCTATTCAAAACAAATAAAACACATAACAAACTCTATCTTGATAGAGTTTAGCTTGTGTTTTTCAAAACAAATAAAACTAGTAGACTTTATATATATATAGAGTTGCGGTGATTAGAATTCTTTCAAACAAATTGTTATTTAGATAAACAATTTCGGTGGATTATATTAAGTGGGAAAATCCTAGTTAATACATTACAAAAGTGGTCCATCACTTGGACGGACAGGTCCTAACCCAACTAACCTAACCCATGGCGTTGGTTAAGATAGTTAACCCTGTTAGAGCGGACCGCATAACCCCACTCGGTGAGACCGATGCCTCCTAACTACTACCTCACTAAGAGACCAAAAGAAACCTAACCCTAGCTTGTTAGCCTCTACCGCATGCGGCTCCCTTCTCACAAGCAGGACAAGCGGATTGCAGCCCTCCGTGTAAGTGCGGCTGCGTTGATCGGTCCTCCCATCCGGTGTGTGGACTTACACTCACGTTGCTACGTTGCTCGTTCTCTTAGATGCTCCACCCAAACTAAGACTCCAAAAGCCTTCATAGGAAACCACGCCAAGGCGATACAACGTTAACTCCCCTACAAGGACCACAACCCATGCATGAAGTCCGCCAATACCCTCACAAACTCCAAGACCATCACCTACTTCAATTTTAACAACGATGTCCGTGAAAACGCACAACTCGTGATTTCATACGAGGAACATCAAAAGCAAGATGCCACCACCAAAAAAAAATTTCATCGTTGGCTTATCAGAAAAGCAGCCAACAATCGTGACCTCAATTCACACTACTAGTCACCGTAGGAATTGCAAGGGAGAATTTTGGCCTTTGGCCTTTTTCATTCCTCAAAAATGACTTTTACATTATCATAAATATTTTAAGAGAAAATTTAATTTCCTTTTTATTAGGAGATATTTAGAGTTAATTATTTCATAATTTGGCCTCAATAATTATCATATAATTATTTAATCATTTTAACTCAAAAAAAAATTTATGTAAGTAAGCCTTGTGGTTTCTAATCATTTTACAATAACTGTAAATTATAATTTTAGAATTTATTGGCTTTAGTACAAACCAACCCTTACATTCAGTAATGGAGATGTATTCATGTCAACTCAAAACATTTATGAACAAGTAAATAAATTTTAAAAAGCTCTAAATTAATTTTAAAAGAATTGAGTTTTAAGAACAAGAAATTATAATATTTAGTACATTAAGAGTTAACACTTATTGGCGTGAAATTCCCTTGGATCTACCAGTGAAAATTCTTCGAAGTTGGTAATTCTTCCTTGGTTATGTCTCAAGATGGAATAGGTCCTCAACCCTTGATAACCCGTATCAAGAAACCTTGGAATCAATTGAAGGATGGAAAATTTCCTAGGAACAAAGCTAGAAATCAAGAACAACAAACACACAAATTGAATTTGTGTAATTTCTGGGCAAGTAACGAAACTAGAGCAATTCTCTCAAGCTTGTAATGTCAAGAACCAAATTTTCATTCATCCAAAATCGCTTCAAGATGGCGGCGGCCACTATATGAATACAAGCTAGGGTTTACAAATTAGGGTTGCACAAGCTAGGGTTTCTTTTAGGGGCCAAATGGGCTTATGACTCTTTGGGGCATTGACTCAATTTACCATATAATTAAAACTAAACCCAATGATCCTAAGTAGTTCTAAGGAAAATAGTAGTAAAGCAAACCCATTAACAAGACCCAATTACACTTTTAATAAACATGGTCTTGTCAATCTTGGTCTTTCTCCCATCCTTTTGGGCCGTTGGATAAGTCCATTGCTTCGCATTTTCTTTGTTCTTTGTTTCATTGGTCATTATCGACCAAGCACTGGATCCAACTTGTTCCGAGACCTTGCTGCGTATTGTCGCCCGGGCTGCTCGAGTCTAAATCAATGTTTGTTGAATTCATATCACTTATACTTTACTCTTGTACTAATTAAAGATGTAGTAAAGTAACAGGATATTAATTACGGTATTTGGTCCATATGGAAAGGTGAAGTAAATCATTTGACTTTTTCTAACTCTTCAATGGTCATAATGTTAGGCTAGATGCCAATTTTGATATATAAATATGAATTAATTAATTAATTATTAAATTAATAATAAATTAAAAGTCGTTCAATTTATCTAATCTTAAAATTCTTGTGACTAAATTGACTTTAGTCCAAGTGGGAATTTGTTGATTTTGTACTAAAACCAATAAATTCTAAGATTATAATTTATATTTATTACCAAATGATTAGAAACCTAAAGGTCACACATAAATGAATTTTTCTTGGGTTAAAATAATTAAATTATTATATGATAATTATTGGAATTAATTTATGAAATAATTAACTCCAAAGATCTCTTAATAAAAAGGAAATTAAATTTTCTCTTAAAATATTTAGATAATGTAAAAGTCATTTTCAAGAAATTTTTATCTAAATAACAATTCTTTTAAAAGAATTGTTATTAGCTACAACTCTAGGTAGAGTCTACGTTTTATTTGTTTTGAACATACACAAACTCTATCTAGAGTTTGTAACGTGTTTTGTTTATTTTGAGCAGACACAAGCTTTTTATTTAAGAATTGGACATCAAGTATTGAATCACAAAGAGAAATAGAGCATAAAATTCTAAACAAACAAAATAGAAAATTAGTTTTTAGTTTTGTTTTTCAGTTTGCATATGTCACGATTGAAGAAGAAACTAATGTATTGGCACTACAAGAAAAAGCAGGCTTTAGTGACGACAAGTTTTACATCACTAAAGGCATTTTTTCACCAAAAGCCTTTAGTGGTGAAAAAATTTCGTCACTTGATCAAACAATGCTCGATCACTAAAGTGCGGCGTCACGAAAAAAGTCGTCAATAAATGGTTTACTTTAGTAGCGACACGAGTGTGATGAAAAAGTAGTCACCAAAGGGGAATTTTTATCACTAAAAGATAAAAGTCGTCACTAATTTCGACTAGTTGGAAATGAAAATTAGTGACAACAAATTCTCTTCACTAAAAGAATGGAGGTCAACAGGCGGTTTGGGCGGTTTTGGTGACGAAAAAGTCGTCACTAAAAGATATGCTAGTTAACTCCTTTGTGATATGCTAGTGACAAAATTTTCCGTCACCAATTGTCAATTTGCATTGGTGACGAAAAATCCATCGACAAAGGCTTGTTGACAATGCAATTCATGACAAAAATTTAGATGCATTTCATTGGTGACAAAAAAATCATCACCAAAGGTTTGTTGGCAAATGGAATTAGTGATGGAAAAAGTTGTCACTAAATAGTGTTAGTAGTGACCACTTTTAACCAAAATTGGAATGTGGTTTGTTTTAATATCTTATCACCAATAACATCACTATATTGATCATCACTTATAATAGCTATAATAGAAACTAGTTTTGTTTCAAGGAATCTGAATATATCCCTTAACATATAATTCATCAATAAGACCAAAGCCAAAATGTTAAGATTTTCATAATTTTGATAAATATACTTATTTGCCACTTGAATTTATAAACAACAGCAAAAATTTACATAAACAACTCCATTCCAACACAGTGCTACAGGAAAAAAATTGCAAACAAAATATCTTGATTAAGGAAAACCAGTGAATCTTCAATTTCAAGACAATGTAAAGCATTAAATATCGAAAAGGACACAACAAATTTCATAACTCAAATTTCATCTTGTTCTTCTTGAGGGTTTCCACATATGTAGCCTAAAAATGTAGCATAATATGTACTATATTGCTATTATAATACATGCAAAGTATATGCATGCATAAACAAACTCAAGATTCACATACAAATTCCCAGCTCTCCACTTGTAATGTGTTGCGAAACTTGTCCTCAAATTCAGCAAAGCTCCAATGCTAAGGCCTTGGTACTGCAGCGCTAATTCATCTGCACAATTTGAGACTTTCCTCAAGGCTGTAGGAGCGAGAAGCAGAAATACTTCAAGGTCAACAAAGACCAAAAGCCCAATGTTGATTTTGCATAAAGAAACATTATGTTGAAACATCACAAAGATCTCAATGCATTCTGAGAACTAGATTTAGAAAACACAACCATTACAAAATAAAGATGATGCACATAAACCAGGAAGAGGATATGCTACTCTGACCTCTTATGCAATTTCTGAGAAAACTACTTTTCTAGATGCCAATTTAGGAAGGTTAGGTCAAAAAAGGATAGAAAGTAAGGACACCACAAAGCTCCAAACCTTCGCTCTAATTAGATACTAGGAAACAAAAAGTTCAAAGTGATAAAATTCATACACAAAAGAAAAAATGACTCTTGTCACCAAAAATTGCGAAAGAAGCCTATCTCAAATTAACTTGCATAACAAAAAATTCACAAAGAGATAAAACGTTGAGTGTCAACATCTAGTTGCTAGAATACAGGACTTACCAGAAGGAGGCTTGGGGCACGACTTTCATCGATTACAAATCGATGAGCGAATGTCTCTGCAAAGCTAATCTACCAAGCTTGCTCGAGGGCACCTTAATATAGATTTAAGGCTTTCGCTCTTAGCACGCCAGCGGTTTCTAATGAGTTGTCGGCACCAATGCTCCTGCTGACGAGAGGTGATAAACACAAATTGGCCAATTAATACTACTCGGGAATATCGGCTATACTTTTGATCCTTGATTCAATATGATTGCAAAGCTACTGCAAGTATTTTGGATCTAAAACTATCTTATCTATTTTACTAATGACAATTGAGTTTTGGTACCTATTCATCAAGTAAAGTTACAACCAAGAAGAATTGAGAAAATGAAAATAATGTATTGCTATTAAACAAGCGTAGGAATAATGATAAACCCATATTTTCCATCATATTCCTTTGCAAGTATGATAGCTTTAGTTGAAGCAACTTCTTGTTCTTGCGTTCTTTGGTATTACAACCACAAATTGCATCGTTATGTTCATATTTCCTGTGAAGGAAGCAACCGGTTAAATTACCAATCAACGGACAACTTAAAACTTTAATCAAGCCTCTAGAAAGATATTCCAACAAAAAGATGCCCTCACCCAAAGTAAACATGCACCTCAAGGACAAATCAATTCAATCAAGTAGTTGATATGATTTAATTTGATACCATTTAATATGACCAAAAATATGATGTTAATACTTTGTTTGGTATGAAATTGGCTAATTTAAAGTGTTTTTGTCCCAGGAGTAAAGTTGATGGACTAAGAAGAAAAGATGGAATTTAATGAGGATTTAGATGATTTTTGGAGAAGCACTTTTGGGCGAAGCAGAAGACTATTTTGGATTAAGCTTGCCTTAAGGATGAAGTCTTGAGAGTGAAACTCAAAGAAATGCACGTGACCATATCTTAAGCTAAGACAAAGGACCGATGGGTTGAAATTTCAAGATTTGAATTTGTCCTTTGAATTTAAACTTTTGTATTTCAGGTTAGAGTGGATTGGATGACATTTGTTAGGATTAGATAGGATTAGATAGGATAGGATGGTAGGCTGGATAATTAGTTAGGAATTTAAGGTTTAAAGACTTAGGATTTGTTGGGGAGATTTTAGGAAGTCTTTAGGAAGGTTGTTGAGAAGAAGGCTATAAATAGGAAGGTTAGTGAACTTGGAAGACATAAGTCTTTCCTTTAATTTTCTCGAATTTTCCTTTCTTTTGTACTTCTCTTTCTTTTAGAATAAAGTTAGAATAGTTTTGCCACCATGAGTGGCTAAACTACTTTCATTCCATTCAAGGGTGTTGATGCCATTATATTTAGTGAGGTTTTGTTCATAGTTTCAGAATCTTTTGCATTCCAGTTGTCATTATTTCTTCCATTCTAGTTTTGTGGATTTTGAATGATAACTAAGTTGACAACTTATTTTCATTTTCCTTACTATAGCTATCTACTTGTTCTTGATCCGTAATTGTCCGGAACATTTAGTGCAAGTAGCATTTAAATCTTTTTGCGTGTGTAAAGTGACAGTAATCATGCATTTATGATTTAAAGGGAATTAATGATACAAAGATTTTCAATTGCAGCTATCTCAATTGTTGGTTTTTGTTTTAACTGTTTTCAATGTCCTTAGTGCTACTATCAAATGATCTGGAACGCTTCTCTGATCATTTGTTAGTAAGATTTGTTATGAATGCTAGGTTCAAACAAATAGAATAGGAAAACTCAAAATTTTGTCATGGCTATCCTGAAATTTTCGGTTAAATGCTTAAATAAAAACAAGTGTTTTTAGAATCCTATGATCTAGATATATTCGGTACAACTACACTTCATTGGATCGGAGTTTGGTAAGATTGAAATATTTCCTTTACATATTGCTAGTAATTTCTTTAATAATTTTCCTTTATTTATTACTATCAGAATTGGCAGTAACCGTCTTCTTTTATTTCTTTTCATCTCAAGTGCTAAAAACCCCCCTCACACATAGCTCCTCGTGGAATTCGAACTAGTCCACTACTACTACAATCCAGTTGTAGTTAGTTGAAGATCTGAAATAATTTTGGGGGCTTCGACAACCCGACCAGTAGTTAGAGCCACTCACCAAGGAGTCAAGATTCCCTTCTCAACACTAGGCAAATCAATCAATTTCAAATGTGGAGCTATCGGTTGGAACAAAGAGACAAGACTTAAATCAGTCGATCGAACATAGAGACCCAAGAAAATGAGGAACAAAAATCTCAAAAAGAATGGAGCAAATGAACTAGTAGAAAATCATAAGAATATATAGGTGGAAGAAAGAACTAGAAACACTAGCGAATTTATAAATTTAAATCGATTATAAGAAACAAAGATGAAAATTCTTGCCATATATAAAATATCATTCTATAGAGTTAAACCTCTAACAAAAAGCTAACAAAAGCACAAATGAGAATACAAGAATGAAACAAAACAATTTACTATATTTGGCATTAACAAATTCATCAAATTATACATTAGATATATTCGATATAAAATAAATCTAAGCAGTGCAAAGTCTACCTATTTTAGCAAAGATAAAACACAATATTGCAATTCTAAGTACTTTCATTGCCTTAAAAAATGAATAAGTTTCATAAGGGACAATCAAAGGCTATATAAGCACCTCACTATCTTCAATCGACCACTTGACAGTGCATCCCAAACATAGGCTCTGTAAATAAGCTTTAAGTCATTTATTTTTCGATCAGAGTAATATTGTCCACTTGGACAATAATTGAAGTTCAGTATTTAAGTTGAAAGTAGATGTTGAAAGAACTAAGATGCAAAATAGCCAATCAATCAAAATGAAACAATGACAACAAAGACAATTACATATAAGAAAATAAAACCACATGATGCAGAAAAACAATATAAATTAACATCCCACCTACTAAATAAGCGGCCTCATCCCACAAGCAAAGCTTAGCTTTAGTGGTTCCTCAATTAGATAAACAAATTGTTGAATTCCAACACCTTTTTAGCTCTTCAACAATCCGAATGGCTTCCTAGACACAGATTCCCAAATTGGTCACCAAAGATAGCAACAAGGATCCCAATCTACCGCCTAATATTTATACGGTTTATGCCTTTGTAGCATTGCCACGATGTGCAACATCAATATGAAATGAACTAATTAAGTAATACTTAACTAACCATAAAATGAAGGTACTATATAGAAAATTTGAACTAAACATAGAAGCATAAGTTTTCCACAACATATTGAAACAATTACATAAAACATTAACCTAATTAGGATGCCTAGTAGCAATTTTGGGAAACCTACTTTTAGTGATCTTCATACTATCACCAATTCAAACATGAGTGTACAAATAAATAAATAACTCAATTTAAGCATAACCCATTAACATCAATAAATGCATAAAAATCCCACAAATTCACAACTTCAATTTGCTTCAAAAACAACAATAAACCCAAAGCTTTTCATCCAATAACCCTCAAGATGCTCAATTCTCATGTTTTGAAATCAAATTTAAGAGGTGTTTCTCAAACTCAACCAAGATAAAAAAATTAAAAAAGATGAGTCAAATCCATGAGTTTGGCCAATGCATAGCATAATATTTACCAAAAGCATTGTTAAGACAGAAATTCCAAACCTTCACTTACATTCTGTACTTTTCAAGTGCTTCATACATTTTTGCTTTATACATGTCACTATCTTTAGGTAGACCACTCAAATTATTGCTGTAAAACAAAATGGTTAACATTGGCATGTTATATCCTTCCATTCCCACAGCTCCTTGAAAGGAAGTTAAGTATAGCTAACTAACGACAAAAGCACAAAATCCCACTAATGGTTTAACTATTTGTAACTTCACTACAAAATGAAAACAACTTCACAATCATGTAATCAAGAGGCATCCAAGAATTTAAAACACAAAAAAGTGAGGAAAAAGGAAAAAGGAAAAAGGAAAAGGAAACAAGGTAATAAGAGGAAAGAAGTCGACCTGAAATAATTTACAAACCTAAAAATTAAGTCGGCAAGAATATACTTCTAATTCTCCAAGAAGGTTGATTTCTATTGAAAGCTCTTGCTCAAAGTCTTTTCCATAGCTGCACACCAAAGAAGAATCAACAAACAACCCACCAATTTTCTAAGTGTTGAGAGATGGGAAGAAAAAAAAACTAGACAAAGGAAAGCAATTACTAAGTCAGCACCCATTAGTTCAGTGAATGATGGGAGGCACAAAATCTTTTCCATAGCTGCTCACCAAGAAGAATCAACAAACAACCCACCGATTTTCTAAGTGTTGAGAGATGGGAAGGAAAAAGCGAAGAAAAAAAACTAGACAAAGGAAAGCAATTGCTAAGTCATCACCTATTAGTTCGATGAATGATGGGAGGCCAAAAAAAATTAGTATCATACTTTTAGTATCCAGAAAAACACGATCGCCATTACATTCTAAAGAAAAGTTAAAAATTGCAGAAAATTTATGGAAAAAGGCATCTTGGTACAAGGTGATGGAGGTAGCGGCGGTGGCCTCGGCCGATTCCAAGATCCACCGAATGGCCAAGAGGGTGGGGAAACGAGCAGGTGAAAAAACAATGGACCAATGGAAGGAAATGCAATGAAGACTCAGCAAATCGCTTTGGAAGGAACATCTACGTTCGAACCTCTAGAACCGACAAGATGCAAATCGACTGACGGAAAGAACAAAAAAGTTCAAAACTCTAGACATCGATGAACCAAGGACTTCAAATTGCCAACGACCGAGCAGTTCCTGCTTACCTCGATCTTCGATGGAGTAACTCGATCAAATGGCTCTGCATCTCTCGGAGTTCACCTTGAGAGTGGGAACAAGCACACCCAAAAATCATTATGAGTTTGGTCTCAACAAGCGCCGGAATGGGAAGAAAGATGGCAAGTTTGGATGATGGGAAGAAGAACGCACAACAAGGGGGAGTAGGAGAAAAAGTGTGGAACTCAGTTTGGGGATTGGGAGTCGGGACAAGCAGCTTAAAATAGTGAAGGGTGATGCTATGTTTGAACAAAAAAACACTTCTCACAACCATGAAGCACTTTCATTTTTCAAAAAATTTTCCTTCTACCCAAATTTATGAACATTCAAACTTTTTATTGAATTTTTCATAATATAAAGATCTTTACTTTTTTATACCATTAATCAATCTTTTACTTAATTAACAATGCTATGTTGGTTTAAAAAATCCATATTTGAAATGATTTCTAAATTTTACATTTACAACTGTTAATAAGTTATTAAATGGCCAAAGTGAAATCATTTAAAAATAATTTAGAGGAAAAATAACATTTACATTTTCGTGTTGAGATTGAAAAAATTATGTATATTATAAATTTAAGTTTATAGGGATTATATATATTTAAGATTATAAGTAGCTTACTTCACAGAAGAACAAATGGACCAATAATTAATATGTGTGTTAGTATGTATGTGCATAAAACTAAATGTATGTATACACTAAACTATTTATGTTATGTAATAATTGTTTTATTATAACTACATTGTTTACAAACTACTATATTTATGTATTCATTACTTACTACTCCTTTTAGTTGTAACTATATATATAACTCTCTCTATCCCAAAAAAACAAAGAGTTAAGTTTCCAACCAAGTTTCTGTCCCAAAATAAAAGTTCAAATTCAATAGTCAACCCTGAGTTTTTAACAAAATTTTCAAAATACCCTTCATTAGATATATACATTAAAAGGGTGTCTTTGATCTACAATACTCTTAATGAGGAATTAGTGGTTTAAAATCGGTTGTACCTGTACTCCCATTTTGTTGACCAAAAATAAAAATTGTACATTGGTGAAATCGAACTTTTTGTTGGGATAGAGGAGTATAAATATTTACTACTTTTGTTATACATTGTATATCTAATAATATATGTACATGTATTAATGACTACTTATTTTATAATATTACATTAGTGATTGTAACTATTTTGAAACTATATATTTTTTATTCTTGATATTCTTATAAAGAAATATAGTTCGTAATAAATGCCAAAGCTTTTAATTACCGTTAATCAATAGTTTATTTTAATACTAACAAAATTATGTGCTTAAAGTAATTAAACTTATCGTGCAAGTTCATAAATCTCAAGGTGTTCTAGTATAATTATTTTAAATTAAGAGCCATAACATAAATAAGACAACGAAACTCAACCTAATGAAGAATATACTTAGTCCATTTGTTATTCTTGACCAAAGAAAATCAATTAGTACTAATCAATAGTGTATTGTAATACTAAAAAGACTGTGATTAATGTACAAACAAAAATATTAGGGTGTCTTAGTACAATTATTAGAAATTAAGAGTTATAATAAAAGTAAGCTAAGTTAGGCATAAGGAAGAATATGCTTAGTCCAATCATTATGTTTAGCCAAATAAATCCAATTATAATTAATTTATAGTGTATTTTAAAAAGTCTCTATGCTCAAGTAAAATAATGTAAGCAAATTCATATATATTATGGTGTCTTAGTGCAATTATTAGAAATTAAAAGTCATAAATTTAAAAATTAAGTTTGGCCCAATACATTTATAACCCAATCATTATCATTAGCCAAACAAGGCCAATCAATTTATTCCAAAATATTTTATTTAATCTATCCCAAATTATATTGCCCAATACATATCTTGGTATTAAAATTTATAATATTTAATTTCATTACACACCAAAAAAATATTTTATATCTCCATATTTAATAATATTATACACTAAAAATTTATATATAGAGATATGAATTAAAAGATTATAACTATTAGGGTGTCCTAATACAATTTTTAAAAATTAAGGCGATAATATAAGTAAGCTAAGTTTGGCATAAGGAAGAATATGTTTAATCCAATCATTAGTCTTAGCCAAAGAAATCCAATCATAATTAATTGATAGTGAATCTAAAAAAGACTCTACGCTTGAAGTAAAATAATATAGGCAAATTCATATATCTTAGGATGTCTTAGTGCAATTATTAAAAAGAAGAGCCACAAATTTAAAAGTTAAGTATAAAAATTTCTTCAACTTGTATTAGTATCTTGCATTATACTACTAAATAATACATTGTAATATTAATACACTATGTGATTGAAGTACAAGTATATGGCTTAACAAATATGTTAGGGTGTCTTAGTACAATTATTAGAAATTCATAACTATAATACGAGCAAGTTAAGTTGGCATAAGGAAGAGTATATTTAGTCAAATCATTATTCTTAGCCAAAGAAATCCAACTATAATTAGGCGATAGTGTATCTAAACAAATACTCTATTCTAAACGTCAAATAATAGAATCAAATTCATATATATTAGAGGCGTCTTAGTGCAATTATTAGAAGTTAAGAACAAAAAAGTTTAAAAGTTAACTTTGGCCCAATACATAAATTCCACAGCCCAAGCATTATCTTTAATCCAACAAGTCCCATCATTCTATAAGTTGGCCCAATCAATTAGCCCAAAATATTTTCTACTCTATCCCAAATTAATTGGCTTAGCACATATATTCTTCTTAAATTTTACAATATTCGGTTTTATTATACGCTAAAATAAATATTTTATGTCTCCATATTTAATAATATTATACACTTATATGTGTAAAAATATGAATTAAAGATCATAACTATTTTAATTTCTATTGTAACTATTTTACTAATTAAATTTTCCTTTGAACCAATAAAAACATTTTTATAACACACTAACAAAAAAATCCATTGTCTAATTAATGAAATTTCACATATTTAAGAATTTGGTGACGACAAAAATCGTCACTAAAGACATTCAAATTAGTAACGAGAAAAATTTGCGTCACCAATGAATAAACTTTATGATTTTAGTGGCGATAACGAATGCCGTCACCAAATTCGTCACTAATTGGGACCAATTGGCTGGAAATTTTCCCGTTACACACTTTAGTGATTAACTTGTGACGACTTTAGGGGACTCGTCACTAAAATTGAGAATAGTGAAAATTTGGTGACGACAAAATTTTTGTCACTAAAAAGGGTATTTGGTGGCGAGATTTTTTCATCACTAGGTGTTCCATCACTAAAGGCCTATTTCTTGTAGTGTGGATTGCTATTAATCAATTCTATGAGGATCCCAAGAACATGTTCATTTGGAAATCGGACAAGTGTGCAACTATAATTGATAGAATTTCCAACATAAAATTCACTTCTGAAAAACCCCATTTA
This sequence comes from Gynochthodes officinalis, assembly GCA_020080225.1. Classification (NCBI taxonomy): domain Eukaryota; kingdom Viridiplantae; phylum Streptophyta; class Magnoliopsida; order Gentianales; family Rubiaceae; genus Gynochthodes; species Gynochthodes officinalis. Next base: position 27,053,345 of record CM034625.1, on the reverse strand, counting down.
GTGTGGAAACCACCGTGTGGAAAAAATTCCGTCACCAAATGGCACATTTAGTGACAAGAACTCAAGTCGTCACCAAATTTTCACTATCTCACCATCTTTAGTAATGAGTGAATAATACTCGTCACCATTTAAATCACTAAAGAATTTGGCGGTGAGTTTCCGTAATATGGCACAATTAGTGACTAAATATTAGTGTGAAAAACACTCTTGTCACTAAAGCTTAAAGTTGACATTTGTGACAAAGTTATGGTCGTCACCAATTTGTATGGCTTTTAATGACGAAATTCCTATCACCAAAATGGATGCCTTTTATTATTGCCCTTAATTTCTAATAATTATACTATGACACCCTAATAGTTATAATCTTTTAATTCATATTTGTATATATAAAGTTTTAATGTATAATATTATTAAATATTGATATATAAAAGATTTGTTTTGGTGTGTAATGAAATTAAATATTATAGGATGTAATAACAATTTATGTATTTGGGCATAAAATTAGGGATAGATTGAATAAAATATTTTAGCCTAAATTGATTTGTCACAACATGTAATTATTTGACTTGTTGGGCTAAGGATCATGATTGGGTTATGATATTTGTCTATTGGGCCAAATTGAAGATTTTAAATTTATGACTCCTAATTTTTACTAATTGCACTAAGACACCTAATGTATATGAATTTGTCTACAATATTTTTTAAGACACACCATCAAATAATTATGATTGGATTTCCTTGGTTAAGAATAATGATATGACTAAGCATATTATTCCTTATACCAAACTTAGCCTACTTATATTATCGCGGCTAATTTCTAATGATTGTACTAATTATAAGAGTTTAACATAAGGACTCAATATTGATTAGTAGTAATTGGTTTCTTTGATGAAGCATAGCAATTGAACTAAATGTATTCTTTATTGGCTGAGCTTAAGCTTGATTGGCTTATTCATGTTCATGTTTCTTAATTTAAAATAATTATCTTAGGACACCTTGAGATTTATGAATTTGCACATAAATTTCATCACTTGAAGCACATAATTTCATTACCATTAAAATACACTATTGGGTAATGGTAATCAAAATATTTAACATTTATTACGAAGTATATTTGTAAATAAGAAAATAAGGAATAACAAATATATAGTTAGAAACTAGTTAAAGTCACTAATGTAATATTATAACATAAGTAGTGACTAATACATATGCATGTCTAGTTAGATGTACAATGTATCACAAAAGTAATATGGACATGTATACTCCTTATTCCTAAAAAGATATTATGTTTCAACAAGTGGAGGTATAACTCATTTTATGGCACTAATTTTCACATTAAGTATTATTTATTAATACAATCGTTTTATAACGTTATCTCACTAAGGATATTTTAAATTTTTTTGAAAAAATCAGGTTTGGCTTTTAAACATGAACTACTTTCTGGACCAAAAGAAATATATATGTATATATAGTTAGAAGTAAGACTCATAGTATAAGTAGGATGTAGGTATATGTAATTATTACATAACATACGTAATATAGTATATACACATAATTTTATGAGCACACACAATAACACACATGTTAATTATTCATATATTTATTTATCTTTTATATAGGCAACATGTAATTTTAAATACATATAATGATTTAAAATTATTTTTCTTTAGACATTTAATTCCAAATCAGCATGTAAATTATTTTTCTTTAGACATTTAATTCCAAATCAGCATGTAAAAATGTAAAATGAAAAGAAAAATGTTGAAATTCCTTTTGTCCCGCCATTTTGAAGAAGATTTAGGAAAAATGTTGAAATTCCTTTTGCCCCGCTCTTTAGAAATTCCTTTAGTGGCGAAAGAGGTTAAGTGTTGCAGATTTTGACCATATGCCTCCATCACACAAGCAGTTCAAATCTAACTTCTCTCACAACTGACCCACCACGTCTGCCTCCTGCCGCTTAGCAAAACCAATTTTCCCCAAACCGCCAGGCCACATCGATCGTCGACGCCGCACTGTTGCTTCTCGCCAGGCCTAAGTCCTAGTTCCAGATCGACATCAGCCGTTGTCACTGCTGCCCATCGTCGTCAACCTATATTCGGCCACTGCTGCCCGCCGTTCGATTTCTGCTTGTGCCGTTGCCGTTCGATCTACTGGCCAGATCGATTTGCGTCGCTTGCTGCCGTCGTAAAGTTTGGATCTTTTTCTAGGTATTTTGTCTCCTCCTGTCATTTTGAAGTACTTGCAGTTCATTTATTGTAAATATGACGAGTTTAAAGAACGACTCTAATTTGTTGTGTTTTTTTTGGTTGTTTTCATCGTGCACCTTGAATTTTTAATAGTGATCGAATGATTAAATTTTGAAAAATTCATGGCGTAATTCTCGTGTTGGCAGAGGTGGGTTGAGGATTGGAGGCAAAGAGAGCACTGAATACGTGGTAAAAGGTTCTCACAGAGAGGTCCCACAAGACCTTATTGATGAACTGAAGGTCATTTGACAGGTAATTTCTAGTTAAGAAGCAGGGGCTTTTTTTCTAAGTTTTTTGTCATTCTTATTGCACACTTCCTTCAAACTATTTTGTATTATAAAATCCGAAGTTCTTTACTGTCTTTTTACCTATAAACTTGAGACAGTTACTGATACCATTCCTTAAGCGAGGAATTTGAATATTGAGCATATTACAGGATCGCATGACCATGGATTATGAGGAGAGATACTTTCATGGAACACTGCAGAATAGTTTTCACAGAGCGGTGAATGTCCCTGATGCGGTAGTATTTCCAAGGTAAACGACTTCAACAATTGGGCTTAACTATTCTGTTTTTATTCCTTGGTCAGCATTATTATCTTAATACAGTTTTTGCTATATGCAGGTCAGAGGAGGAGGTTTCTAGGATTGTAAAGTCTTGTAGCGACCATAAGGTCCTTTTTTGTACAGATTATGGACGTACTACATTTCTCTATCTTTTGTATCAAAATGCTTCGATTTTGCTTGAGATTAAATTTGTTTTGGCTTCTTTAACATAATGTGAAAGGATAGCCCTTTTCCCCTCATATTCAATAGGTCAAGTGTTATCCTTATCTCAAGCTTAATTACAAACCATTCTTTTCATATGGAATTGATTTTACTCTTTTGGCTGAAAAAGGTTCCAATTGTGCCCTATGGTGGAGCAACATCAATTGAAGGTCATACATTGTCTCCTAATGGAGGAGTTTGCATTGATATGACTTTGATGAAGGTATGAATAGTCTACTTTATGCATAGGTTTATACCATCGGTTTAATTCATGCTATACATTTTTAACCTTGCAAACATTCTGGTGTAATAAGATGCAAGAACTCCTTGTTGTTAGAAGGATTGGCTTATTTCCTCAATAAAATTTTCTAGATTTTGTTGTATAATTAGGTCACTTAAGGCATTCTCCTTCTTGATGACAATGCATTTTTGGCATCACCCTCTACAAAAGCTACCTACATGCTGGTTTTGTCCACCTGTCTATGTTTGGCTACTAGTAAAGAAATCCTGAACTAAATCAACACAGAGCAGTCAACTTTCAACTTTCAACTTTCAAGATTCCCATTTTTTTTTTCACGGCTGAATTAAGTGACAAAGGAAACCTGTTTTTGCTTGCTATAGCTCTTCTTATCTGCTGCAGAAATGTGGTCCTGAAAAGCTAGTCCCTCGTAACTTCTCATTTTCAGCTTTCCAAAAATGCTAAATTAGTGAAAAAGGAATCTTACACCAGGATGGTTCTTTTTAGGGTAGTGATTTTGGTTCTGTTGGTATCTTAATAGGGACAATTAATGGTACTTGGCCATGGAAATTTTTGTTATATAAAAGTTCTGACATGACCACATTTGGTGGATGATGTATGATGACTACAATGAGTTAGTAAATTTGGTATCAGTACATTGTCCATTTAAGATGAAGTCAACTCAAGGCAAAGCTGATAAGATTCTTGCTGTACATGTAAGAAACAAGTACCCTTTTCAGTATTTCTGCCTTGATTTCCAGATTTCTTGAACTGAGCTGACTGATTTTGGAGCTATATCGTATGTAGGACTGCTCGTTCAAGTTTCTTACTGGAATATGCAAGTAATTTTTATTCTATCCTTCAAGATTTTAATCTTTGCTTTTGTGATTTCTGCCTTTAAAACTTTCAAGAAGTTATTCTTTTTAATGGTTTTTGACTTGTGTAGAGCTTAGTTTTTAGTGGCTATGATCTTGTTGATGGCTCAGGAGTTGACTTCGAGTCTTAGTTTTTGCTTTCGGAATTAGGCCCGTTTTTTGTGAAAACAAATATTGGTTGAATTCCTCTTTAGGTGATTCCACTTTGGAGCTTCTTTTATTAGCGCATTGCTTCTTTTTTGCTTAAGTATTTGGGAACTCTGAAAATTCTGGAGCTGGACTCCGTATGCTGTGTAATTTTGTGCAATTCTTTTTTATGATTATTTTGTTCATAATTGTAATTTTGTTTGTAGAAATTTTACTTACTCATCTGCCACATGGTTTATTACCCATGAGAATTTAGAACCTGACTGTTGTCATACTAAATGTAAACTCAACTAATAAATTCTAATAAACCCACACGTAAGATGGAAGGGAGTAGCCAGGTGCGGGAGTAAACTAACTCCGGCTGTTTTGGGGTTAAAAAAAATCCTTAGATATGGCTACGACAATCATAGGATGTGATGAGTACAACTATGGGAAAGTAGGATTTCTCATTTATTCAATATTGTCTACAATTGTTTTAATCTTTTTTCAAGATAGGTCCAAGCCATGCTGTTAGAACTCAACAACCCACTAAAAATAACTTTGTTATGAATTCAATTTCAATATCACTCCCTTCTTTAGGATAGTTTTTATGTAAACAATGATTCTAAATTATCTCCATTCTTAAGTCAATTACTTAAATCCGAATATCCGTGTTTTCAAACATCTTGTTAAATTAAAGTTAGTTTGTGTGTGTATATATATAACTATACCATTATATATATATATATAGGTGGTTAAAGTTAGTATGTGTGTATGGATGAATTTTTGGTAGGATTATAGGAAACAAAGGCTTTATAGAGTATGTTCAGAAAAGCAAATGTCTACTTCATAGATGATACGTGAAGAGAACAACAAAATTAAGAGTATATTTTCGTCCATTAAAGAATTAGAGATACCTAATAAGAGCGATTTTATCGTTTCACAGAAAATTTGCTTCTGTTGCTATGCTAATGTCCTTCCGCTCCTCTTTTGTTTGAATGACACCTTTTGTGTTGTTTCGATAAAATATTTCCAAGCTTAATCTAGAATGATGCTCGTAATGTCAATTGATTTCAAATCCAATTTGGTAAACTGATAATGCATAGGGTCAATGTAGTACACGATTCCCTGGAATTACAAATTTACTTTATTCCAGGCTAGATATAAATCCAATGCACCGATAAAGAATGAATGAATTGTGCACAAAAACTAGAGATAAAAAGGAAACTTTGTCTGCTCTGTTAGTATCAGGTGTACAAATTACAGTTGAGATCAAATGATGTATGTTATTTGCTCACCATTGTTGAGGCTCCTGTTTTTCTACACATAATACTCAAATGGATTGTTACAGCCATTTAAATCTTGAATTTGTGGCCCTTTGCTGACATTGGACAGTCTTAAACCTATAATGATATGTTCAAAAGGAAACATGTAGGTTTACATTATCATTATCCACTTGAACGTTTTACATCCTTGTGTGGAACTTACATTGTATTTGTCATTGAATGCAGATCAAGAGGGAGATTAAGATACTACAGAATCTCTGTGGTGGCCCAAATATTGTGAAGTTGCTTGGTATTGTTAGAGATTAGCAATCTAAGGCTCCAAGCCTTATATTTGAATATGTGAATAATACAGATTTCAAAGTTCTCTATCCAACACTTTAAGATTTTGACATCCCATATTACATTTACTATGTAAATGTATAACTGCTCCAAGAGATTGCTAAGGCTAGCATTTACTATGTAGGCTGAAAGTTTGAACTGCTGGAGTCATCACAGCCCAAGCATTAGTTCTGGAAATTTGGTTTAATTGTCTTCAAAAGGAGACACTTCTGTTACATGGGTTGCTTCTGTTGACTAGCTACTCACCTGGCATTTGGAAATTGAACAATCCATTTTGGTTGCAACTAAGGAAATCCAGTTCAGGTTTTATTTAACTAAGCTAGCATTTCGGTTTACCGATCATGTCAATTTGGACTTGAATTGTCTGGATAAAATTCCAACATTATTTGCATTTCCTTAATATATTTCTGGAATGAACTTCCTTTCATTTTTTCTAATATTATTTGTGGTGATCTAACAATTATTGTAGTGTGGACTTTTGGAGCAACCTGTTATTTCTGTTTTGTTTTTTTGTTCCTCATGTATCAAATACAATCATATGAGGAAAGTACTGAATCTTGGAGAGAGATGCTTGAAATTTCACAAAGGATGTCGAAAATACATATAAGCACAACTTTTATCTATTAGTGCTTGTTTCCTTACTAGAAGTTGTATGTATTTTTGCTTTACGTTTGAAGGAGTTAGATTCTTGGATAAAGATTTCTTGAACTGCCTCCCATCATTCACTGAACTAATGGGTGATGATTTAGCAATTGCTTTCCTTTGTCTAGTTTTTTTCCTTTTTTCCTTCCCATCTCTCAACACTTAGAAAATCGATGGGTTGTTTGTTGATTCTTCTTTGGTGAGTAGCTATGGAAAAGATTTTGTGCCTCCCATCATTCACTGAACTAATGGGTGCTGACTTAGCAATTGCTTTCCTTTTTCTAGTTTTTTTTTCCCATCTCTCAACACATAGAAAATCGGCGGGTTGTTTGTTGATTCTTCTTTGGTGAGCAGCTATGGAAATGATTTTGTGTAGAGCTTTCAACATAAATCAACCTTCTTGCTGAGAATTGGAAGTATATTCTTGTCGACTTAATTTTTTAGTTTTGTAAATTATTTCCTAGTGTCAGTACCTTTTTTCCTCTTATTACCCTGTTTTCTTTTTCCTTTTTCCTCACTTTTTTGTGTTTTAAATTCTTGGATGACTCTTGATTACATGATCTTGAAGTTGTTTTCATTTTGTAGTGAAGTTACAAATAGCTAAACCATTAGTGGCATTTTGTGCTTTTTGCTGTTAGGTAGTTATACTTAACTTCCTTTCAGCACTAATTTAACCGGTTGCTTCCTTCTTACGGGGGGAATATGCTGAACATAATGATGCAATTTTGTTGGTTGTAATACCTGCAATGCAAGCACAAGAAGTTGCTTCAGATAAAGTTATCAGACTTGCAAAGGAGTATGATGGAGAATGTGGGTTTATCATTATTCCTACAGTTTGTTTAACAGCAGTACATTATTTTTAATTTCAGGCACTGTTGTTGAATCAAGGACCAAGAAGTACAGTTGATATTCCATGTGCCTATCGCCTCTGCTCAGGCAGGGAGTGTTGGTGTTGACAACTCATTAGAAACTGCTTGGTGTGCTGAGAGCGAAAGCCTTAAATCTATATTGACTAGTGCCCCTTAGAGCAAGCTTGGTAGATTAGCTTTGGTAGAGACCTTAGCTCACCAGTTCATGTCGTATGAAAATCAGGCTCCCAAGCCTCCTCTGCAGGTAAATCCCATATTACGGCAACTAGATGTTGACACTCAACATTTTATCTCTTTGCGAATTTTTTTGTTATGCAATTTAATTTGATACAGACTTTTTTTCCTCTGTTTTTGGTGATGAGCTGTCCTTTTCTTTTTGTTTATGAAATTTATCAGTGCTGAACTTTTTGTTTCTAATATCTAATCAAAGCGAAGGTTTGGAGCTTTGTGGTGTCCTTACTTTCTATCCTTTTTGATAGTTACCCTTCCTAAATTGGCATCTAGAGAAAAGTAGTTTCCTTAGAAATTGCATCAGAGGTTGTATTATGTTATGTTATGCGATACATTTTGTGATCATTTTAATTGTCTTTGATTGGTGGAGAATGTAGCATGATTATTGTCATTCTTGGTGAAATTGGATTGTATCATGATATATACTTATAGGGTGTTGCTTACGTACACTCAAAGGTTGCATATCATTATTATCGATCGTGGCACATTTCTAAATTTCTCTTAAAAATAAGCATCATGTAACATAATGATATCTAGTTAATAGGGTTGGTTTACGAGTAAAATTTGCGGTTTGTGGTTTTGTATTATATTGCGTGATACATTATGTGGTCATATTAGTTTTCTTTGATTAGTGGAAAATTTTGGAATTGCATTATGTCATGAGTTCAAGTTATGGGGTGTTGTTTCTATAGTTAGTCATTTGTGCGAATGGATTAGATGGATTTTAAACATTCATTATTTTTACTTTTCTTGTCAGATGACGCATCCACTACCACATAGCCAAACATCCATAGATTGAAGGCATTACAAATGGCTCGTTGGTTGGTGTTGTCAAGGTTTTTCATTCCTTCTATCTCTTTCCTTTTAGAATGTGAAGGGAATTATGTGTACACTACTATTTTGTGGGTGTATGGTGTTTGGATAATATTTTATTCTCATGTTACAATTTGGATATTCGACTTTTATTTCTTATGTAGTGGGATATTAAAATGTTGTCTATGGCATTGAAGAAATTGAAGTTTTGTGCCCCTTTTCAGATATTTTGTTGAATGTTCAATGCTTAGTATGATTCGTCAAAGATCTTTTCCGACTTGATGATGTATGTATTATAAAAATAAATGATGTGATAATCAATCTTGATATTGGTAATTTGATACTAAAACAAACCACATTATAATGTTAAAATTTGTCACTAATGACCCATTTAGTGACAAATTTTTGAAATCGCTAATTTCATCTAAGAACAGACCTTTGGTGTGACAAAATTTCATTCACCAATGAGCAACACACAAAACTTTTCGTCACAATTGCATATTCAACAAATCTTTTGTGACAAACTTTTAAAATCACCAATGACAAAAAAGAATTGGTGGCCAAAAACTTATCGTCACTAGCTCCACTAAAGCGTTGACTAAGGCATATTTAGTGACGAATTTTTTCGTCACCAAATCACACGCTGTTAACTGCCAATCACTGCTTCATTGACGACCATATTTCATTCACTAATTTTATCACTAATTTGCATTTAGTGGCGACTTTTATCTTTTAAGTGACAACATTTTCCTCTTGGTGACGACTTTTTGGGTCACTAAATTTTCACTTTCACACTAAGCGCAACCCTTTAGTGATGACGTTTTTTCGTCACTAAAGCGCTTTGTGACGGACGCTTTGCTGATGACGCCACCAAAAATTTTTTCACTAAAGGTCTTTCGGGCTTTTGGTGGCGAAAATCAACCCTTTGTGACAAAATTTGGTTGTCACTAAAGGGGGTTTTCTTGTAGTAATTAGTCCTTATCACCAAAGTATTTTTACTTATTTTGTTTTTTTGCACAAAAATCCTGTAAAAATGAATTTTATTCCCCTACTATATAGTTTTGGCTTATTTGATTTCCCAACATGTAGGTTCCATTAGTTTTCAATACGGGCCGGGGTGGGAGATGAAGTGTAGTGTTTCAAGTCAAAAGGAGAAGTGTCTTTTGGGCAAATCACAGAGGGAAAGTGTGAGTTTTCAAACATAAGGAAAGCGTCTCTCAAGTAAATCACAAAGAAAATAAATTTTGACATTATTATTATTATTATGAGTAATTATAATTTTAATAACTTTTATGATAACTTATGATAATGACTTATATAGTAAGTATGAAAAGAAAAATCATATCACGTTATTTTATATTTTTTAATAAGTATGATAATTGAATTATGTTTATCATATCAAACATTATAAATTGTCACTATAAAATTCATTAAAAATATGATTATGTTTCCTTGAACAAATAAAATCCCGCCATTTTCAAACTATGCAACTCCAAAATAGTCTCTTCGCTTTTAAAAATATGGGCATCACTCTCAACCCATTCATGCCAAAATAATCACCAATGCACTTTCCTCAAACGCTATCTGTCGTTCACGGTCACTTCCACATTGCAACCTCATCACTGCAAAAGCCAACCCTTTGCCGTCACCACCAACTTTTGTGTGGAATCTCATGAGCAGGGGCTACTCAAGACTTCAAAATTCATCAGAACCCTTCTATCTTTTTAGCCAATTTATCACTCTTGAGCACCCTTTTTAACTGTTTATCCTATTGCGAATACATTGTCTTTTTATCAGTTATTGCGCTCGTCAAACATCATTATCACGAAAAATTGTTCATCGGATGGTTTTGAAAATGGATACGAATCAAAGTTATACTTTGGGAATTCTTGGTGAAGGTTTTCTGCAAAAATGGATGTTGGACATAAAGCTTTCGATGAAATGTCTCAGAGAGATGTGTTCTCGTGGCTAGTTTGCTTTCTTAATGTAGGAATGCCGGGAGATGAACAGATCACTTGAGTCTTTTAGTGAAAAGCTGGTTTTAATGATGTCTCTTGGGCTGCTATAGTTTCCAGTGCTTTTGGATGTGGAAGGTATCTGGAAGCCCTTAAATATATCCTGGAAATGCTGGGTGGTGATGAATGTGAAGTGGATGCCTAACTGAGGCTTTCAGCCTGTACTCATCTTGGGGCTTGAATCAAGGAAATTGGATTCATGCTCGTGTAGACAAGAATGGTATTTCAGACACTTCAAATATTATTTCTACTCATATTGATATGTCTGCAAAATATGGAAGTTGGTTTCCAGTAAGGATATTTTATGAGATTACTAGACCTGACGACCACAATTTTATGAGTTTGATAACAGCGCTATCCACTTGTGCTCTTGATAGAGATGCTTAATGTGTATTTGACCTAATGTTATTTATTAAATCAAGTGAATTTACTATTCTGGGATTCTGAATTGCTGCCGCCACAGAGGTTTAGTTAAGGTTTAGTGATGAGGGTTTAATTTGCTAACTGGAGTCGCATTAGAATTGTGAAAGAACAATTCAGCATTATGGCTGTTATGTTTGATTTACTTGGCCATACTGGCTACTCGGAGAATACATGCTTTTAGTCAAAAGCTTGCCAATGAATCCGAGTGTCGTTATCTAAGGGAATTGCTGATGCCTTTAGAGTTCATTGAAAAGTTACACTTGGAGAACAAATTCTTGATCACATCAAACAAGTTGATAAGCCTGGTTGAAGTGGAACTGAGGTGCTATTCTCCAACATATGCTTCTCTCAGTAGATGGGAAAGAGTTACTTTAAGTTCGGAAGTTAATGGGCTATAGAAGGATCACGTCGAAGTTGGATATAGTTTGATTAGGGTTTATGGTCTCAATTTAGAGTTGCTGATCAATTACATGAGCCAATTGTGAAGATTCAGGAGAAGTTGCAAGCGCTTTTAGAAAGAGCTAGCATTGTGGGTAGCATTTGGGGTTATCATGTTAACACCACTCAAGCTTCATTTCATTTAAGCGAAGAAGAGAAAGAGCAAGTAGTGGCTTGGCATTGTGAAAAGCTAGCTATTTCTTTGGACTTATTGTGACTATGCCGGTGACAGTTATTTGTACACTGAAAATTTAAGAACTTCTGATGATTGTCATTCTTCTCTGGAAATTCCCTTTTAAGCGTATGGGAGAGAAAATTATTGTCTGCTGTCATTCCTGTTTCTACAAGTTCAGAGTTGGAAACTGATCTTGCAAGGATATTGGTACTTGTCATTTCTTTTAAATTTTAAAGGAAGTTGATGAGGCTAAATGAAGCTTTGTGTGGTTGAGATAATTCTTAGTTCGCCTAGTATTTATTCAAATCTTAAAATGATTTAAACTGTAATACTCGTGAATCTGCAAATAGACCCAATTCATGTACAGAGCTGCTTTATTCAGAAGTATAATTTTCACCCAGCCTATGTAGACAGGAATCTCTTAAACCATGTAACAGAAGGACCTAGTTTTTGCTTTGATTTGCTTACGGAAATTGAGTGACCTGTAGATCCAGTTAGCAGAGACTAGATACTGTAAAATGCAGAAAACAAAATTATATCTGGACCAGCAGATTTATAGCAACAGAATGGAATTATTTTTGCACTCTTTGCTTCCTCTCTAGTGGAAAAGTAAAATCTATCTTCACAGAGTTCAGTGCCAAGGCGCTCTTGTGGCTCAACTATTCCTTCAAAGCACAGTGACTTGGCCATTCATCTTATGCCTATGCCTCAATCTTTGCACAATCCTAGTTTCCTTCTGACTCAGCATGACCAGCATAGGAACTTACTTTTATTTTGTTTTTAGGAGGCAAAACTCACATCTGATCTGAGAGATTTTTAGTGAGGCGGATGTAAATCGACGGATGTCTTGAGTTAGCATGCGAGAGAGAGAAATGACAGGCCAAACCATAGACCAGACCCCACAATAAGAACTTACTTTTATAAATTGATAATAAGTAGCCTTTGTCAAACTCTAGTACTATTTGTTAGGAATTTATGGAAGAAAATATCTAAAAACCTCACAACAATGTAAAACCCAATTTAGACAAAAAAAAACTTAATGAAATAGGTTTTGAATCCAACTTATTAAATGTTTTGTACCTCTTCTGAAATCGATGTAGATTCTTTATACCTAACTATAACATTAACAATCTTCCATTTCATAAGCAGTCCATATCAAATTCAAATTCCATATAAGCTCAGTCGCTTGTCACTAGTACTCTTTGTAGGCCCACCTCTTTTTAGCAAATGACTCATCTTGACTCTATACAAGTTTTACCTTTTTTTACAAACACACCTTTGAGCTCTCAAAGTATCTAATTACCTAGTCCAATCCATCAAAAAATCTAACTCAATCTCAACGTATCTAATTACTCAACTCACTTCTGAACTTTCAGAGTATCTAATTACATAATCCAATCCATCAAAAGATTTGACCTAATTTCTTAAAGTATCCAATTACTAGACCCAATTTTCAAGAAAGATTTGACCCAATTTCTTAGAATCCAACATCACTTGTCAACGAGTAAACCAAATCAACACCAAGAGTCAATAACTAGCCCAACAACTTAAGTTTCCAACTTTTTCACAGGCCCGCCTCTGAACTCCTATAGTATTCAATTATTCAAAGGCAATAACTAGCCCAACAACTTAGGTTTTCTAATGTTTTTCACAAGCCCACCTCTGAACTCCATATTATTCAATTACTCAGCACAATCCACAAAAAAATTTGATCCAATCATTTAGGGTCCAAGACCACTTGTAGACAAGTAACTCACAACAACCAATAATAAATAAGTTGAAACTAAGTTGAAACTCAGGCTCAAAAGTTTAGATTAATAAGTTTTAAATCCACGAGAACTACTTAATAAGTGTTTTGTACCTCTCTTTGAAATCGATGTGAGATTCTTTATATCTAGCCATAAATCTCAACCATTTCGTAGTAGTTTCCAAATTGGATATTGATTTGGGTACAAACCAAGTTATTTCTATTGATATTATTATTTGATTAGAAATTAGTAACGTTATAAATAGAAGTGTTGGCCTTGTATGCTATTACACCATATATAATAAGAAAAGATATAATTTCTCAAGTGAGAGAGATACTCCAGGCGTTCGGGTTGGGATACCAAAAATACAAGATATATTTTTGTATGGCTTATATTTTGTATAAGCTTTTCTCTTATAATAAAAATCGATTCTTTTGATGGACCTAACTTGAAACTAAGTTGAATCACATTAAATCTCTTTATTACTAATGTTTTATGTTTGATTTATTTTTATTAAATTATTACGTTATTTTCCCTACACTATTTGATATGAAGAGAACGTAACCTTACGATTCATGTTTAATGGATTTTACGTACGTTTTCTTGCTCCGGACCTTTGAATAACTGACAACATTGGCAAAAAGAATTGCCAGAATTTTTAATTCCATTAACTGCTTAATGGATCAAGTTTAAATTTGATTAACTTCGTTTTTCCTTTTTCCTTTTTTTTCTGTTTTCTTTTCATTTGTGTTGATGTTCACAAGCTTGATAGGCTTTTAACTTGGCTTTAGCCTTTGTGGACTGTTAAAGGGAAAGGAAAAGCTACAATCTGCTTTACTAGCATAAATCTTGGTGCTCCAAAGCTTTAACAGGAAGAGAAGGGTCTCATGGCATCGTGAGCAGAAAAATTATTCCTCTTCTTTCCAGAACAAAGATGCGTGACTGCTATGATTGCACAAAGTCCAAAAAAAAAAAAAAAAAAAAAATGCACAAAGGATTAATGATGACTCTAGGTATATTACAACTCTTGCTCAGTTGGCCAATTAATTATTTTTGTGTCATATGATTTCTAATATCTTATTCTTATTCCCTTCTCTGACTGAGCTGGAGTATCCTTTTCCACTATTTTTTTTTTTTGCATCTGGGAAAGAACAGCAATATTTGGTATCCACTACGGAATTTAGTGGGAATAGTGAGCATTACGTTTGATGTTGGAGTTTTTGGTGGAGTATATTTGGTATATGGGTATTTTTTATGCCATTATAGCTAGCTCATTGTACAGATTCTTCTGTTCATGATTAGTTTGTTCCTTTCCATAATTCTGTGGATTTTGATTTTAATACTTTATTAAGTATTTTCTCTTCTCTCTCACATCTGCACTAACTGTACTTTAAAGATTAACAAGTGTTGCTTTATTAGCACCATGTGTTGTATACTCAGTTGTTGTATTGCTGCATTATTTTAGTGGATACTGGATGATTTCTAACTTTGTGCAGTTGCATTAATAGACAGGTCATTAAATTGTTTCTAGCTTTGTGCTTATTGCATTTATTTGCGAATTTTATGGTTTCTGTCTATTGAAATATTCAATGTGACGTGTCTATTTTCACTTATTTTGACTATCACCGTTTATAACTTCTTTTTGTATCGTTCTTTTTTCTTAAATTTATCCCAGTGCACAGAATTATGGGCTTTTAGAATACATGAGAATACAATATGTGCATTTTTTATCATAAAATTTTTCCAAATGTTGCATGCTTTTACAGTTACATTGGTTTCTCTTGTAGGCAAGAGTCTTTGCATAACATTATAACTTTACTACTTCTTGCTATCTTCCATTCTCGAAGTTTCCATGTTGTAAATGAAATAGTCTTTTTTTCAAAAGAAAAAATTTCCAAGCATTTAATTTGCTCTGAGAGGACGTAAGGAGTTCAATTACTGAGTTGTATAAGAGGTGGGCGACCGTTGATCAAAAAAGTGAACAACATCTACTTAAAATTAGTATAATTTTTAAGTTAATCTTGAAATTCAATCTGGGACCGATTAACCAAACAAAAAGCCATTGTAAATGAAAATCATTTGCTTAAAACTTTGACAACTATATATCCCAATAAAAGAAAATATAAATGAATGCTTTAAAACGAAGTCTTTATCGATTGGTAAGATCAGCTGATCGGTAATTCCCATAAGATTATGGGCGGCACTTGTTCTCACTGTACATCGTTTTCACAACTGTCCCCCATCCTTTCTGAGCCTTTGGATACCAACCCATCTCATCTCAGAAATTGTGCTCTACATGCTTTCTCTGGTCTTTGTTTTCCCCAATACTCATTTCATAGGGGAGGGTGTCCTAGACTAAGAAAGAAACAAAATCAACTTGCAGCCTCAGAGATGCTCTGCAATGACAGTTGCCATGCTCTTGATCTGGCTCCAACAGAATTTGCTGACTGAGATGTTTTTGACCTCTGCCTTTCATGTTTTATCTGAAATTATGATGTTGAAATTCGTGGAAAGGAGATGAACTTCATAAGAACTCCACTGGATTAAAATTAGTAGAAGGAAACAAGAAGGAAGCAATATAACAAAAATAAATCATTTCATCTATTTCCCTTATTTGTTACTTGATTATGCAGGTTTAATTCTTGATTCTATCTAATCAAGCCGAATTTGAAAATTAAAAGATTTTGAAGCAACCTTAGTGATGGCTGCTACTTCCATCTTTCGGAAAAGTTGGGAAGAAAACCAATAAAGAGGTGGAAAATTACCTCTTACTGATTTCAGGAATCACTTATAGAGAGTGATTCAAGTGAAAGAAATCTTGGCTTAGCATAGCACATCTTGGATGGGTAGTATTTTAAGGCAAGCTTTCTTTTAGAATGAAAGAATTCATAAGTGTGCAAAAATTCACCTGTTTGGTCTTCTCCAGTTCGTATTTTCTGACAGCTGCCTCAAGATCCTGAAATTTCCTTGGCGGTCAATCCCTCTTGCTTCTCAGATGACTCTGACAGGTGCTTCTTCATTTTGGCATACTTCTTTGCCCACAACCCTTTCATCACCTCTGTAATCCGAAAAAACCATGTAAACATAACCTCCACCAAACACCTTTAAAAGAGATTTTAAGGATTCATCCTTTACGGAAAAAAAGTGACAAAACCAACCTTGAGTGGTGATGAGTCTATAAACATGGCCAAGAACTAATGTATCAGCTGGTTTAAGTAGCTTAATTCGCGTTATGCGAAAGGAAGCTGGTTATTGCTCTTGTTGTCTGTACTGCTACCGTCGTTTGTGCTTTTGGTGGTGGAGGTGGCGGTGGGGGAAAGAAGGCTGATGGGCAGAAAGTGGTGGTGAAGAAGAGCCACATAATGGCCAGGATTCATCTTCATGATTTCATTGGCTGTGACAGGCAAATACAACATGTCAGCTCTACCATTTGGGTGTTGTATCAATATACTTGCATTATCAATGGCTTGGCAATTTCCCATCTCTCAATTTTTCCCAGCAAAGAACAACAAAGAGCCAGAGAATGACGAGAGGAGAAAGATTCATATTACTTCATTTTATAGGTGTAACTGCACTGATTGACGTACCTACCCCACCAATAAAAAAACAAATGTGAAAGAAAAACAAAGAAATTCCAAAAAAAAGTCTTTCAGTAGCTTTGAATAATAAGTTACTGGACAGCAAATGATAGACAACATTACACTTCTATCAACTGAAACCCCCCAATGGTGTGTTTCCTATTTTATATTTATATAAAATAATTTATAATTAAAGACTTTTTTATTAGTCTTCCAAAGCAAATACTTTTATCCAAAAGTACAATAAAATTAAGTAGGTTTTAATACCATATGGAGTTATGGGTATATATTAAAGGAGTTCAAAGTAATTTACCCTTAAACATAACCTATGAGAATTTAAAATTACCCTGTGAAGTGTCCTTAAATCAACTTAATTAATAAAAATTTCACAAACTTAGTGATGTCCACTATTGAAATGAGTCAAACTAAATGATCCAAAACATAAAAATGGTGTGAATAAAAGGAGGAAAAAGGGAAAAGACAAAGTGGACATAACATAAGAGTTCATAAATAAATTGTTTATTACTCAACTGACAAAAATCCTTGAAGTTTATCCCCAGCCCTGCTACCCGGCAATGTGGTTATGCTTATTTAGGATTCCCAAGTCATGGGGACAAGCTTTTGTACGGCTGCACTCGGTAAAATAAAATAAAATATTACCAGGGGTGAAGAAATTGTCAGCTTACAGAAATGAAACATCATGGGATGTCATATGTGAGGTTTCTTTTACCGTTGTGATAATACTGAGTGTTACAGGGGTGGGAACATTGAGTCCTCTGGGTTTCAGATGACAGATTGTGTCGGGCCGACGGCAGATTTTTGGGAAAAATGTGGCATTAAAGTTTGAAATGCGCCAAGAGAGTGCAAATTTCCGCAGGGTTATACACTTATAATGCCTAAGAATTTCTGAAAAATACTGAAATTTGATATTACTCTCTTTTTTCCAAAAAATTTACTTTTTAAACTGTTTTTTATCTCAAAAAAAATATTCTTCAGAATAAAACTTCTAAATTTATTCTTATTAATAATAATAAGAATTGTAAATATACGATAGTTTACCTCTACAGTTAAAAAGTAAAAATATAAATATAAATTTGTAGATTAAAATTTAATTAAATTGACTTTTAATTAATTGAAGGAATTAAATATAGGCTAGCTGGTTAATCATTTTTATTACTGATACCTTTGATATTAACTGTGGGAGCTGCTGCATTCAGAAAAACGATGGGAGGGGCAATTAAACTGGGCAACTTTCTTCAATTAAAAAAAAAAAAAAAAAGGGCAACTGGTACTGGTAAGATATGATATGATGTCTTATAAACTGGTAGCAATGAAAATTTGCTCATGTTTGGCATGTAACGTGTGCTTGATAACCAGTGGGTTTGTCAATGACCATTTAACATGTGTTGGGTCAAAAGATCAAGGGTTTAAATTTTATTTCTAATATTTCTTTTTTTGTTGATATGGGATGGAGTCTCGCATTATATTATACGAGACACATACTCTTATAATAGACATATTGGTCTAAAAAAATAGAATTATATATAATAATAATAAAAAAGTCTACTTGATTTCCGATGTTAAAGTAGAATTGCATATAAGCTGGCTAACTAAAAGAATACTAGTCAGACTTTAACTCTTATTACTCCCATTTTCACTAATTAGAATTAACTAACTCCCAAAATCGACGATAAATAAAGAGTTGAATGGGTAGAGTTCGACCTTTAATAGTGTCACTGTAAAACTTAGAAATTTAAACCTTGCCATTTATACATTTCTGCAAATTATACAACAGTGAAAGTTTTTTTTTTTTTAGAAAAAATACAACCATCAAGATCACCAATGGAATAGTTTAATGACTCTTAAAATTTAAATCTCACAAATTATGTATTTCAGCAAATTATATAATTGTGAAAGAGTTCCTTCCTTCTAAAGAAATATACGCCCTCAATGTTAGTGTATTAAACCAAGCTTATTTAGCAAATTATATTTTGATTAGGATTTGATAATTATTATTTTAGTCAATTTCTAATTAGATTAGAATTTAGTAATGATTTGTTGAATTGGATTTGGATTCTTGTAGGAAAGCCAGATTTGTGTGGGATTTGACTATCAAATATAGTTATTTTTATTAAATATGAAATTTATATAAAGAATCCATGGTTATTAGTTTTTGTGAGGTTCAAAAAAAAAGACTCAAGAAAAATAGAATTGTGAGAAGTATGAGTTTCTTCCTATTATTTATATTTTGAAGTGTAGGGTTTTCCTACCATATTGTTTATCTCCAAATAAATTATTTTTGTTATTTTCCATTCTTGCGTGATTTTTATGCATGAGATTTTTATATCCTACATGTAGTATTAGAGCTAGCAATATTAAATTGTTGGTTTCTTGATCCTAGTGATTTTTAGCTAGGAGGCTAAAAGTTATTTGTTAGCCCGCGGATGATTGGAATGTAATAACTAATATGTGTTGTTCTAGAACTCACGGGAAAGCAAAATTATAAATTGTGAATGATTCAAATGGAAACACACCTTCAAGCATCGATTTGATCTGATTTATTCAAAAGGAGGTACGGATAATGCCGATGCAAAACCAAAATAAATATATATTTGACCTTATCTTAAATTCATCAAGCAATTGATTATTTAATTTTTCATAAAACATGTATTGCTAAAGCGCCAAACAAGCATGAGATATTTTAAAAGAGCATATTGGTATAGATCAAGTTAGAAAAAAAACAACATGTTATTATTGAAGAGAAAATTTGAGTTGTGTGCTATGGAGAAATTTGAAACTATTGAGAACTATTTTTTCCATTTGTTGGATATCAAGAATGAGATAGAATTTAATAAGTGTATTCTTGATGATAAATTTTTGTGGAAAAAGTTCTTTATTAGATTTATCTATAAAGTTTGATTATGTTGTTGCATTATATTGGAGACTAAAGATTTCTCAACTTTGAGCATTGAAGAATTACAAAGTTCATTAATTCTTCATGAACAAAAAATTGATGGGAAGCTTGTATTAGAGAACAAACCAATGGAACAAATATCAAAACCTCAAAATGCTACAACAATTGAGGAAGAAGATGATCCCAATTTGGAGTCTAATGTTCACAGTCAAAATTTTGAAGAGATGGATTGTGAGTAAAAGATGAAGAGGAGATAATTGGTTGATGAAGCAATAAGAATAAATTTTTGATGTTTTGGTTGATGAAGAAATTGTTAATTTGGAAGAAAAATGAAACCATTAACAAGGTTGAAAAAATGAAAGAAAATTTGAATCTCTTTATCTAAAAGAGAAATTAGGCATTGTAAAATATTTTGAATTGCATAACGATGGTGGTGATTATTATTTTGAAAAGTAGGTCAATATGGATGAATTTTTGATCAAGATGAAGGCAAAATAGAAGTTTTTCAAAGTATGAATTTTCATCAATAACAAGATTGAAGGTGATAATGAAGATGAAGATCAACAAGTTGAAGTTGTACATGGTCTATCACGGCAAAGGAGATTTCAAAAGAAATTCATGCTCGAGATAGAGTTGGGTTAACTTTCACGGCAAACTTGGTTTAAAGGGAGGCATTGTTGGTGTATTAAACCAAGCTTATTTAGCAAATTATATTTTGATTAAATTTGATAGTTATTATTTTAGTCAATTTCTAATTAGATTAGAATTTAGTAATGATTTGTTGAATTAGATTTGGATTCTTATAGGAAAGCAGATTCTGTGAGATTTGACTATTAAATCTTAATTTTTTATTTTTATGTATGAGATCTATATAAAGGATCCATGGTTATTATTTTTGTGAGTCTCAACAAAAAAAACTCCAAGAAAAATAGAATTGTGAGAAGTAGGAGTTTCTTTCTACAGTTTATATTTTTGAAGTGTAGAGTTTTTCCTACCATATTGTTTATCTCCAAATAAATTATTTTTGTTATTTTTCAACTGCGTGATTTTTGCATGAGATTTTTATATCTTATACTCAAAGAACAAGAATGAATATTTTAACGACCTTTTGAAGTTAGAAATTAAATTTCAATGAATATTAACAAATGATATTCCCAACGTAACAATTAATTTCAAAATAATATTCAAAATTACACTTTGGGTTCAATTCACTAATCCCAACCTCCCAAAGCGAATCAATGGACAGTAAATGCTCACCCTTGGTTGCTAAACTTCTGAACCGTTTTGTTATCGGTTCACAAAAACAAAGGGAATCATATTTAATTCTAATTTTATTCCACACAATATCCCATGATTTATTATAAGTTTTTTTTCAAAAGCATCTTTATATAAACTTTGTGTGTCACAAAGTGAAAAGATACAAGTATGGTTCCAATTGATTTGAACCCTCTTTGGCTCATCTAGTTGATCAAAGCTAAATCATCTCTCATCCTTCAACATATCTAGCATCTCTTTGATTACGAAGATTCTATCTAAAGTTCTAGTGGATCAAATAACCTTCTAAGTTAAGAGAGGTTATTCTATCCACTCAATCTCCAACGTACTATTTCCTCTCTTCTCTAAAGTAACCTGTTGAAATGTTAAACACGATCCTAGTTACACATTTTCTCACATATCCTTACCTTATTGTATTCCAACCATTCTTCCATCGCGATTTCCACTACGATCCATTCCGCATCCATTCGCTTGAAGAGCCATAGATTCATTGATTTCCAAAGCATCCACAATATGTACAGTTAG
The DNA here is from genome assembly GCA_020080225.1 of Gynochthodes officinalis. Taxonomy (NCBI): domain Eukaryota; kingdom Viridiplantae; phylum Streptophyta; class Magnoliopsida; order Gentianales; family Rubiaceae; genus Gynochthodes; species Gynochthodes officinalis. The sequence continues at coordinate 27,031,821 of CM034625.1, read as the reverse complement.
TTGGCTTCTTTCACGCCCAAGCAGAGGTCTTGGTGCTTTGTACAATCTCTTGCCACCATTCTTGAAGTGTAGTACACAACGGTGTCATGCCATCATAGGGCAAGGCGCCAAACCTGTTTTGCCCTTGGCGATTAAGCATTACATGTTCTAATCTCTCTTGACTTCCCCACATTTGGCGATTGGGTCAAGTGTCATCTTCCTCTTTTGCGGTGCTTTCTTGGTTGGCAATATGTCATGACAACACCTCCAAATGAAGTGTTTTAGTTTGGCTTTGATGTCTAAATTCCATGAACCTCCACATTGCCTTCAGTGTGTTTTCATTCTTCTTTGGATGCACTATGTCTTGGCGATGTTCTTTGCTCTGGCCATTGATATCTTGATTTATTTGTGAATCTTCCTATAGTCTTTGTCTTTGCCATATGAGTTGATCTTGGCTTCCTCGATCCGTGGTAGTGCATGATGGCTGCTTGCTTGCTTCTCAAATAACGCGATATCAACTCCTTATTCGGTAGATTACTCTCATGCGGCAAGTTCATTCACCCACATTACTTTATCCTTGTTGGGGTTGTTTGGTTTTGGCTTGAAATCTTTGCTATCGAGCCATGGAGAGTCCACACCCGGATTGTTTTTCCATCTCCTACTTTGTATCGTAGTCCTTTTGCTAGCACATATCTCACTCCCATCCGGCCTTTCCAAAGCCACGAAATTGTTTCCTTCAGTTCTATACTCATCAGCCTCCTTTAGGGAAATATTTTGCTTTTAGTACCTTGCTCATGATAAGGTGAGGTTGAGTGACTACCTCCACAATTGTTTTGCCATTAATGAGTCGTTGAAGCTCTATAGATCATGGAACTCGAGCCTCCCTTGCATTTTGGTTTAGTAAGCTTTTCCAAGCCTTCCAATGAACTTTTTTCTTACCTTCCTCATGATTGCCCCACGAATTTTCTTTGTGATATTCATGATTGTTTTGCACATGCTAAAGGAAGTTTAAAACATCTCATAATATAAATTGGCATTGCATTAAAATAGATTTATCGGTAGTGAGAAGCGTGCCTTAACTTTGGATTCTTTGTGTCACTCTTTCTACCACATAGTTGAAAGCTTCTCTTTTTGATCTCCCTATGTGCATTGGTAATCCCAGATATTTTGCTTTGTGTTGTTCCTTCACTCCTTCTAGAACATTGCATAACCTGGCCTTGAGGCTCTCATGTATAGTATTACTAAAGAAAACAGCCGACTTGTTCATGTTTATCATTTGTCCTGAGTGTTGGCTGTACCTGTCCAGCAATTCTGTCAACTTTTGTACCTGTTCCATGTTAGCTTCACAAAAAAGTAAGGAATCATCGGCAAATAATAAGTGTGTGATCATTGGTCCATTTTTGCTCACTCGCATTCCATTGTATTCCCCCCTTAAATTTGCTTGTTTGATTAGATTGGATAGAGCCTCGGATACAATCAAAAACAGATATGATGATAGGGGATCGCCTTGCCGAAGTCCTCTTGAGGTTGGAAAATTTCCACATTTTTCTCCATTTATGTTAACAGACATAAAAACTGTACTCACACATTGCATAATCCATTCTATGAAAGTTCTTGCAAATCCCATTTTCCTCATTATTTTTTTAAAAAAATCCCATTCCACATGATCATATGCTTTGGCCATATCAATTTTTAAAGCCATGTAGCCTTTCTTTCCTTTTCTCATTGAGTGAAGTGTATGGAAACATTCATGTACAACTACAACATTATCATAATTTGTTCACTGGTACAAAGGTAGATTGATTATGGCTAATGCATTTATCTAGGCAATTCTTGAGTCTTTCCGCTAAGATTTTGAGATGATTTTATATACCACATTGCAAAGACTAATTGGCCTATATTGGGATATAGAAGTGGGATTTTTACTTTCGGGACTAGTGTGATTAGTGTGTGGTTTATCTGTCTAAGCATTACGCCTCTTTGGAAAAAATCTTTTCTGTTATACAAACATCCTTTCCAACCACATTCCGAATTTTTGAAGAATAAAGAAGTCATCATGCAGTCTCGGTGCTGCTTTGTTAGGATTTATTTGGAACAATCTTGCTTTAATTTCTTCATCCTCCTTGGTTTGAGTAGATTCTAGTTCATAGATTGTGTAGCGATTTTGGTATCCCTTCTAGTCCTTCATGTCCTCCATAGGAGTTGTTGGTTGTGAAGAGTTTTGCAAAATATTCCGTTATCTCCTTCTGGATTTCTTCCTTTTGTTCCTTCACTGCCTCTTGCTCAGTCGCTAATCTATAGATACCATTGACTTGCCTTCTTTGTATGGTGCTTGCATATCAATCAATGCCGAAGAGATTTGAAGCAATGGAGCCAGCAACACAACCAGAATTCAGCAAGGCAAATTAAAGGCATAAAGGACAAGATGGAGCAAATGAGTAAAGAAGGAGGCATGAGGGACTGGATGCACTGGGAAAGGTTGAAGAGAGAGCTGCATGTGGCATATAAAGAGGAAGAGAAATATTGGCACCAAAAAGCTAAAGTACAATGGCTAAAGGAGGGGGACAAGAACACTAAATTTTTTCATGATTTATTATAAGTCGATGGATTAATTTTGGGGAATCTCGTCCTGCCTAACTGGCACTGACCACTGAGACCTCCTTATTCACGAGTGGGCGGCTATAACACACTGAAATGGCTATCGCTCGCAATTAATGGCGTTAGCTGCATCGTCAATGGCTCTGTTGACTACAATAAGCTGCATTGCATAGTTGTCGGCACATAGAACACTCGATCTTTGTTGCTCCAATCGACCAAACTTTGAATGGTTCAAAATAACATTTGTACCAATAAGAATTTCTCTCGTTGCATGACTTCTTTTTCATAAAAAATCTATAGAGCAATTATTTAGAAGTACATTTAATGTTGCAACCCTTCCTATCTATAGAAAAGGATTCCATGATTCTGAATCGCTCTTACTTGGGATCGCAACTTTCACGTTTGTTTATAAAGAACTGATCTAATTATATTAGTGTTTATAATTAATTTTTCCAATTTCACCACTCTAGCCGATAAAATTATTTTGTTCACTTTTGAATCCCAAACAGGGATGAGTACATAAAAATTTAAGATCATTTCTTCAAATTATTCTCCATTTCTAGATTCATAGCCTTCGGGTAGTTTCATCAATATTACCTACCAAATAAAAGACTATTTCTCAGAAGAGTCAGTAAATACCTTTTTTTCCTATGAGCTTTTAGAAGAAAATTTGGGCTAAATTATTTTAAACCTCCTTGTGATGTATCTAATCTATCTATTGTCCCTTTGTTGTATTAGAAATTACTTTTTACCTATTTAAAGTTTTGGGTAAAATGTTTGTGAATATTTCTATCCAACTTAATGGACTTTCTTTTTTTTTTTTCAGAAATGAAAAAAGTAACAAACTATAGTTTTAGAATATAGAATCTTTTTCTGTCATAGAGCCCTTTTTAACGACTGTCATACAAAATAGTATAAGTTGTGTCATTGGAAAAAAAAAAAAAAATTATAATTTCACCAATAAAAACTCTTATAATTAAAAAAAAAAAAAGAACTACTAACTTTCATTACTAAAAAACAAAGGAAAAATATTATATTGTAATCTTGTACGCATTGAAGTCAAGTAACAAACTTTACTTTCTAACCATATAATTTTTTTCCATTATAGAGTTTCTTTTTATTGCAATTTTGTGTGCATTTAAATTAATTAACAAAGTTGGAAAAGAAGAAAATCTACTTTTTTGACCAGAGAATTATTTCCATCATAATATTATTTTTTTTACTACACTGCTATATGCATTTAAATCAATTAACAAAGTTTTAAAAAAATTAGAATTCTATTAGTTTGGATAGAAAACATCTACAAATACTTTTATCCAAAACCATAAAGAGGTAAAAGGTATACTTTAATGCCACAAAAGATAATGGATAGATTAGACATGGGACAAGGAGGTTCAAAATAATTTACTCTGACTTTTAACGTTGGCTGAATATGTATTGTGTGCGTGTGTATATATAATTAATATATGTGTGTCTAATATACACATATATGTATATTCCCTCTTTTATATATGTTTGTGCCCAAAAAAAACAATTAATATTATAGTAGAACTTGGGTTGAACATCGTGGGTTGACTACTTTGAACGTTAAATTAAAGCGTAAATATGTTTCAGCTAGTTAAGTAGATCCGACTTTACACGGACCAATTGCAAGAATTGAACTCATATTCAATATAAACTTGAGTAAATCAATGGCTCGTTTAGTTTTAATTTTTTGCTCAAATTTTCTAAACAAATAAAATAGAATCTTTTTACTCCACTATCATTATTTTGATAAACCTACACTAATATATAGGAGAGAAAATTTCATTGCATATATTTGGTGAAATTCAAATTCTAATTTCTAAATAAATTTTAGAACATTTTAATCGCTCAATCACTATTCGAAGTAGCCTCAGGAGTTAGAGCAATCGGTTATACATAGGAAACCAAAGACATTCCTTGCAATGTAGGTTGTGGGTGGGTTCGAATCTCTCGACCACACGGATTTGTGGGGTGTGTGTGCAAGTCCATAGCCTTTCAATGTATTGGGGTGTGGGAGTGTCGTAGATCACATAAGTTCGTGAATATAGAGATACTTTAGTGTATTAAAAAAATCACTATTCGAAGTTTAAATAGAATTTCAAAAGTTGTTGGATGAATATGTCTTGTGAGCAATCAAGTGCGAAATGAAAAAAGGGGAAAAAGTTATTGAAGATTTGCTTCTTAGAAAACATAAGGGTGCCGGCATTTTAGAGCTTTTTATTATTGTTATTTTATAACGCACAACAGTGGCATACGAAATTTTATGTTAACGACTAATGAATTCACTAAGAGATCATTATTCTTTATTTTATAATTTTTTTCTTTATTAATTAAGGTAGATATCCTAAATAAAACTGATTAATGAATTTTTTTTGGATATGAAAAACTAAAGAACCACTCAACCAAGTGAATATTAAATCAAATTAATAAAACTTTTTTAAAAAAACCCTCAGCACTTAATAGTATCCAATTCTCCTTTAATGAACCTTGGTTCTTCAAACCAGGCTATTTAACTTTTCCGTTCCTTCCTCTTGAGAAAAATTTACTTTTAAAAACTTAATTGTAAAAGTTACTTTTAAATACAATTTCTATAGTATTTTATTAAATAATAACTATATAATTCATAGTTAAATAATAACAATAAAAATAAAATTGAATACTTAATGATAATGATAATTAATTATATTTATTCAAAGTTGATTATTTCGACGGAGGGAGACGTGCGTAATTCGCCGATGCTATTACGTATGCAGTTGCATGACTTGCGTCGCAGCCACCACCCATCCTTGAAACAGACATTTCGCGTGCCTTACCAAACCAACCCACTCCACCTTTTACACTTCACAGTTGACACACAACCTTGTGCCATGGCTCCATCGCACAAATCCAATTCTTCAAGAAAACGTAAAAATATCAGAAGTGATTTAATCATGCACAAAGTATCCAAATTTCGATAATTTGTTAATTATGCATAGTCCAAGTTTGCAATTCAAAATCTAATACCAATAATTTTTTGCAAAGTAGTTTCTAGAAAGTATTTGTTTTTTCCATAAAAGTTACGACTAACATTTAGAATAAATTTTTTCTTGTCAATCTGTTTGATTTTTTTAACAAAATTTAACTTGGGTTCTAATTTAGTTCCAATTCACTATCCACTAAATCATAAATATTTGCAGAACAAGACCTAATTATACTGTGTAAGACAAACACTTCAAACTGGAACTCACACGAAATAAATTATTAGCATGCTCATGTTAACAATACGAGGTAAAAGCAGAATGCATATTGTAACACTGAAAATTTGAAACCCAACACAAGCAGAACGTGGTATACTATAAAACGTAAAATTAAAAACTCCTGACAGCATTATGCTCAGTATATACTATCGTTGACAACTTTAAATCGCTAAGCAATTATGTTTTGATTTTGGAATGTAATAATCACTTCCCCAGGTGTTAATATAAGTTGTGGTGTAAGTCTAATTTCTTTTTTTTTTTTAATTTGGTTTGAAAGATGCGCAATTAAATTCGTTATACAGTTACTTTTGCAACGTACTCACTCCTCTTATGCCATAACTAGTGATAAATCCAATGTATAAATTTATGCCCAAATTAATAGGAAATTTGCAAAAGTAGCAGCCATATTTAAATAATATACTTTTAGTCATTTTTATAGGGAAAAGTTATAATTGATTTGTCATATTTAAAAATATAATTTTTTTATTATGTTTTTAAAAATACAAGATAAAAAGTAAATGAATTTTATCTTTTAAACATATTAAATTAGTTACTATAATTTTTATTATTAAAAATACTAAAATATTATTACTTTTTAATAATTTAAATTATTTGTGACCCAAGGTGGCATTCTATTTACATATGTTCAATAAATTAGAAACAAACCTGATAGCGTCTTGGCTATAAGTCTATAACCCATGCACTATGTTGATATAAATAATGTGAGGAGGATAAAATGCCTTTTTTTTTTTGGATTTTAAAATATTGTTTTAATTTTTGAAATTATTTTATTTTACAATCTTTAACCTGCCAAACAAACACGCAAAATGCAATTCACACACCTAATTTTACAAATTCTTCCCACCCATAAACCCCACAAACAGGCGTGGATTGAATTTTTGTGCTAAGAGGAACTAGAATTTAGCCTTATGTAGCGTTAAAGGGCCCCAGAAAAACACAGAAAGCAAAGCGTGCACATTCAAAACATGCACGAACGCACAGAAACAACCACAATAAGTGGTTGTCGCGTGTGAAAGGGTAAGCACTCATTTGCCTTTGTGGGATGGGATTGCACAATTTAAAACGACCACACTTTTCCCTTTCTTCAGCCAAGATGGGACAGTTGTTTTTGTCCTTGGCCGCTTTTAATATTTTTGTCAAAGAAAGATACGTCGTCGTCATGGGGCTCTGTGCCCAGCACTCGCTGCTTTTTCTTTCTTTTCTTTTATTTAGTTCTGATCTTCATTATTTAAAGGCTGTGTTTGTTTTAATGCTCATACAAGAAAAGTTTATTTTCTATAAAAAAATAAAATTCAAACAACATTTTCTTTTATTTAAAATTTAAATCCTAATAAAAAATTTTCTCACATTATTTCAAAAAATTTCTCTCTTATTCTACTTTTTCAATTTTCCTCTAATACACTTTTTCTTACAAAAATTTCTCACTAAAAATTTCACATTTTTAATATAAAATTTAAATACAATACAATTTAAACATAGCCTAAACTTGTCAAATACCCCATCAAAGTTCTTCATTTATATTTATATTTATTTCTAACCTTTATTTAGTTCTTCATTTCGTTCCGTCCTTTATTTATTTATACTAGTATAATACTCCATCCAGGCATCCATTCCCTCCCCCTCCCAAACCACCCTGCCCCAACACCCTTCTAATTTGACCCAATTGTTTTATATTATATAATACTTTATCCATTTAAAAAAATTCACTTTCTAAATTTTATTTATCTTGGAAAAATATTATTTTAGAATAAAATTCATATAACATGTTAGTAATAATGACCATATATAAACCACAATTAAAATATAAAAATATACACTTAATGGTACAATATTAATATTATACTTTATAATTAAAGAAAAGTGGTACCTATTTACTTTTAAAAAAAGTTGCACCCATTTGAAACCAGAATTTTTCTGGGGTTTGTGAGAAAATATTTTATTTATTATTCAATAACATTCCAACTAACAAAATGTTTTTCACAATATAATTTTGTGTCTTAATATTTAATTTTTAATACAGTTTAAATTAATTATTAATCATTGATTATTATTACTCTAAAAAGAAAACAGCAAATAGTGTTTTTGTGTTTAGTATTTAAATCTCGACATAATTCAAATTAATGGTTGATTCCCAATAAAACTCCAATTAACTATTGAAAAATATTATGGATTACTCCTGGTGTTTTGTCTTAATAATATTATTTACTAATAGAATTTAAATAGAATAGTAGTACTAAAAAGATAGCACATTAGATAAATTCCACGTGAGCATTCTTAATGAATTTTTTATTGACTTTTTCAACCCTGACATATACGTACTTTATATTGACATTTTTTCCTTACTACATACATTAGATAGAAATTATTCCACTATAGAATTAGATACTAATGATGTATATTTCTACTATAATTTTAGTAATTAGTAAAATATTTTAAAAGGAATCTTATAATACATTTAATCTTTATTTTAATTATTGAGACAAGCAGTTAACAAATTAAGGTAAAATTTTAACATTTAGAAAAATTATTGAACAGACGAAGTTAAATTGTAATATGTATATAACTCTGAAGGAAACATTATGAACATATTCTGAAAAATTATATAATAGTTAAAGTACTTTTTATTAATTTGTGACAAAAGGCAACAAAACAGACAAAAAAGATTAATTAATAAATTGATATCATGAAATAAAAATTTTATTTAAATAAAACTAAAAGAGTAACAAAAGAAAGCTCTGGATTAAAATAAGTTAATATACCATTTATAATATTAGTCTATCAAAGTTGAGTCTAGCCTTAAATAAGGCTAATAAAACTATAGAGTTACTTCTACTTTGTACAAAATTATCTCTATTATCTGAGAAGAGAAGTTTATCCAAGTGAGTTTTAATGTAATCATCATGATTTTTAAAGATATAGTTGTTCTTTATTCTTTAATTAATTAAAAATATTAGTAATACAAGAGGAATAAAAATTAATTGATAGAAAAATTAATAATATAAGAGTTCTATTAAACATTATATAGTAGTATTTGCTCATTTAGTTGGTTGAAAAGTAAAGTTAGATGAGAAAATGATTTCTAGATATTTAATTATGAGGAAAATGAATACTTTCTAAGAGATTAAAATCTTAAAATTATAAATACTTACCTATGTTTGGATAGAATCAAAATATTTATGAGAAAGTTAATATAAAGTGAATAACAAATATATTTTAAATACAATTTATTTGGTATGTATATTTATCATGTTATTCTTCTTATTTTTATATTAATGATAGAGACAACTCTTTTTGTCTTTAAATCAAAATATAATTTAACATTTAGTAATTTTGTCAATTATAATATATAAAGATATTTAAACCTAAAAAAATATTAATTTTGTAATAATATTTGTACAGACATATCTTTATAGTTTATAAAGAGTTTATTTGTTATTACTATCACAATAAGTATCTATACTAAGAAATAATGAAAATTAAAAAGGATGTACAAAAATTAAAGAAATAAAAATATGAAGAAAGTATAAAGTATTAGTCTACTGAAAATTAAAAAAGGTAAATAAAATTTAAAAAATATAAATAGGAAGAAAAAGGTGAAAAAGGTTATTCTGACAACAAATGTATAGGTAAACTTATATTTTCATAAAAAAGAAAAATAATGATGATGTAATATTTTAGTAGCAAATTTGAAAAACAAAAAGAAAATCCTCATTTAGGATGAAATCAAACAACAATTCAAAAAATTTAATAAAAAAATAGAAAATTACATAGTTTTTAATTTTAATAAATTATGAATTTAAATAGAAAAACTTTTGAAGTAGGTTTTTTTAAAAAATAAAAAATAATAATAATTGAAATAGAAGATCACATAACTAATACTTAACAAATAAAAATATATGAGAGTTAAAGGAGAAAAAAATAGATGAAAATAAGATTGAAAGTTAAAAATATATTTATTTAAACTAAAATTCTAAAAAAAGTAATCAGAATAATAACTTTTAGTAAGTAATCAAAATTTTGAAATGTTGTACTTATTTTCTCTATTTTTAGGAATTTGATTACTTTCCCAAAATATTAAAAACTAAAACAAACATAGGAAGGTAATCAAATTACTTTCCCAAATAATCAAACATTAGAATTTAAAAATAAAGAGATGATTACTTTCTAGTCAAGATTTCTTGCCAACCAAACAAGTCCTATAAGAATTCAATTAAACTTCTATCTAGTTTTAATTCATATATAAATATATTTAGAGAATATGATTTATTAGCGATCATGTGAATTCAAATTTATCGATCGTTAAGGCACCCAATAAGATACCAACAACTAGATTTTTATCTTCCATATTAACTCTATTAGTCCTAATCACATAGAATTCTTCTTCCAAAATATTATCTTCTCGCCAGATGAGATGAGAAAATCGTGCGTAATTCTGAGACAAAACAACAATTCCATCCAAGCGACTTTGGAGGAATTCTTCTACCAAGATCATCATCTCGGCCAACGAAAAGAGGAAGCGTACAAAATTTCTACTAACAAGCGTCAAAGCCAAAATTTTATTGGGTTTAAACATCAAAACAGCAATTTCGTCAAACATCAGAATTGATGCTTTGATGTTTAAACAACAAATCCCTATAAATAATTCCATCACAAGGTCTCCCAGATGAGACCCACACACCATTACAAACATGGTTCGCATGATTTAATTTTTCTATTTATATATAATATTTTAATTAGAAAATAATTCATTAAATTTTATATATACTGGGACACCAACGACTCGCTGGGGTCACAAGTATAATGAGAAATTTATGTATCTTTCACATATGCAAACGAGTTACTCAGTGAAAATGAAATAAAAATGCAGCACCAGAAAAATAAGAAAACAAAACATGTGTTCAATGTTTATGATAAAAGTTCTAAAATATCATGTACATGAATGGAATCCATATGCTAATTCTTTAACGAAATTATTAATTTATAGACGAAAATAAAAGATTTTATTACTTTTGAAAGTCAACATCATTTAAATAAATTCTTAAATACATATTGAGAAATTGATAAAAAGGATAATCCCTAGAAGAGTCATAATACAAACATCAGTGAGCTGCATTTATTTACAATTATAATATTTACGGTTAAAGAAGCAAACGCAAAAATACATAACATTAGTTATAAAAGTATAAGAATAACCAATAGAATGGATAAAAGTAAAGGCCAGGACCGATATATTCACAGAGGAGTTGGTCTTCTCTTGCAATTATTAATAAATCACACTTTACAATCGGTCTTTCACGAGATCGAGGCATTAAAGCAAGGGCTGATTGCTGACCAATGAGCTTTCAAGGTCCTCTCCTACCCAAGTTAGAGATTGAAACAACTGCTTCTTTATAAACATAGCATGAATGCTTTCTTCAATTCCCGTCTGAAGTTGCTAACAAGCAACTCATCCTTACAGGATGCTAGCAAACAAATAGATAAATAGTAGACTAGACTAAGGAATGAAGGTAAACCCACTCTTTTAATTCTTTTTTTGGTACATTCACCCATGCAGCGCCTCTTACCCTCGAGGCTTACGAGCCCTTACAAGAGGACGGGGATGGGTGGCATGAACTATGTGAGGCATCAATAGTTTTAGTCATTCTGAGATCCGAGAGTCAATTGTGGAGAAACAGCTCTAGATTGAAAGAAAGATAGAGCAAGCTCTCTTGTCAGATGGTTATTTGAGAGATTCTGTACTTGCGAAGAGGCATTAGATAAGGGGCTTCCTCTTCAATCTGCAGGGGACCACTTTATCTGAGTCCACGTACATAAAGCATCTCAGAATAATAAGAGACCATGGGATGCACCGGAACCTTCCCTATCAACGCATTCTGCAAGCAATCTCTGATTATGATATTTCTTTTGAGAAAAAAAGCCTAAAGAAAGATGGAATGGAATTGGGCTAGTGTGGGCTAAGGGCTAGTGTGGACAAGACCGGTAATTCCCACAGCTTCTTCTATTCTTTTGTGACCTTTTCGCTCCTTAAGAACTCAAGAACTTGGAACTAACTCTTTAAGCCATTAAGTCCATGAATTTTGTTCTTCCTGAAACTGAAATAAGGTAGGTTCTAAAAGAGCTCGACTGATGCATCTATTGATGTTACCTATGAATGCCTATTTGCTTTCTTTCTTCCTTTCAATTTGTTTTAAGGCAAATATCTCACGTTAGGATGTAGTTCTTAAACAGAAGAGTGGTGAGAAATAGGAAGTAATTCAAATTCAAGAAAAAGTCAATTTGAGTAAAGTAAGAAGGAAGGAGGCTAGTCCTCGAAAATGCTTGTTCTAAAGTTGAGTTATGCTACTACTTCGCTCTTATCCTTCACAAGCCGATTCCGATAGTATATATATATATATGTATATATATATATATATATATATATATATATATATATATATATATATATATATATATATATAAAATATATAGATGGATATTCATTATATTCATCCCTATCTAATATTTGTTCATATCCTATCCAGTGTATATTCATCCTATCTAATGTAAGTACTTATCATTATCTCAATGTAAGTCTTATCCCTATCTAATGTAGGTACTTATCCCTATCTAATGTATGTATTATTCAAATACATTGATAGGAGCATCATTGTTCTCCTATAAATAGGAGCATAGTTTGGTTATTAGGTAGTGTGTTGTAGAAAAGTGATATATGTATTTCTTATCTAATTTCCTACTATCTCTACGGTGTCTTTCTTTTTCTCTATTATATACTTTCTCTCCATTATGTTCTATTATATACTTGTCACGCAATATTCTACAACACGTTATTTACGAATATCTACCAATTGAGTAAATAATCTTTGCAAGGTAGGATTCTCTTGGTTTTCTTTAATCATCTCCATCTCCTTCTATCAATTTTTCATTTTTTCTTGATCTTGAAATCAAATAATCCTTGTGCTCTGAAGTGGCGGTGGATATTTTGGAAATCCTTCTAATTTTATGATACTTGACACCTAAAGTTGTGAAAGTAAATGCAAATGGAAAATTTGAGAAAAGGGAAAATGTTTGTTTGCTTGACAATGCAACTACACCTATAAAGCAAATGTAATAATTGTCCATCTATCAGCATACATTGAAAGATTACTTAAATGTTTCAATATGGACAAAGCTCACCCATTGAGCACCCCTATGGTTGTAAGGTCTTTAGATCTCCAAAAGCGAGTAGTTTCATCCTAGAGAATCGATGAAGAGATACTTGGTCTGAAGTACCATATCTCAATGCAATTGGGGCTTTAATGTACTTGGCACAATGTACAAGACTAGATATTGCTTTGATGTAAATTTATTAAACGTTTTAGTTACGGCCAATTGGAGGCCTTGGAATGGGGTTAAACATATTTTCTATTATCTACGAGAAACCATAGATTTGGGATTATATTATTCCAAAAATTCCACTACCTCTAGTTTAGTTGGATATGTTGATCTTGGATATAAATTTGATCCACATAAAGCTTGCTCTCAAGCCAGGTTATTTATTTTGTTATAGTGACACTATCAGTTCTTGGCGTCTATGAAGCAATCGCTAGTAGCTACATCTTCTAACCACTCTGAAATTATTGCTTTATATGAAGCTGGAAGAGAGTGTATTTGGTTAAGATCTGTTATAACACATATTCACAATTCTTGTTGTTTAACACGATTATAAATTCTCCTACTATAATTTATGAAGATAATCTTTTGCTTGTGTTGCAGCGTTAGAGGAGGATATATCAAAAGTGATAGGATCAAGCATATCTTGCCAAAATTTTTCTATACTCATGGACTTCAGAAAGTCGACAAATTGATGTCAAACGAATTCAATCCATAAAGAATCTTGCGGATCTTTTACCAAATCATTGCCAATGTCAACTTTTTGAGAAATTAGTATATAGCATTGATATGTGGCTAGTTCACAAGTTGCATTTTTAGCCCGGCATTGACTATTTAGCTCAATTGAGGGAGATATTATAAATTATGCATTGCACACTTTTTCCCGCCGATCGGTTTTTCCCACGAGGTTTCTTTGACTTATGGTTTTTAAAGAGGCAACTAATGCATCCATAAAAGGGGATATCATAAGATTTGCGCTTTGTACTCTTTTTCATTTTGTTCAGTTTTGTCCCATTGGGTTTTCAGCAAGGTTTTTAATGAGGCGTTATCATGCATATTCATAAAATAATGAATATAATGAATATTCAAGAGGAGTGTTATGAAATACATGAATGGATATTCATTATATTCATCCTATCTAATATTTGTTCATATCCTATCCAATGTATAGTCATCATATCTAATGAATGTACTTATCTCTATCTAATGTACATACTTATTCTTATCTAATGTAAATATTTATCCCTATCTAATGTATGTATTTATCAAATACATTGATAGGTGCATCATTGTTCTCCTATAAATAGGGCATAGTTTAGTCATTAGATAGTGTGGTGAAGAAAAGTGAAATAAGAATTTCTCAATACGATTTCTTTACTATCTCCTAGTGTCTTTCTTTTTCTCTATTATATATATATATATATATATATATATATGCATTTATAGATTTTTACATTCTAATTCTAGAGATTATCATTAAAATATTCGCTCATAAATAAGTAAATGTTCTTTTTTATCTTTCACATTTAAAATGATAAATGCTTTCTCTCCATTCTATTCTATTATATACTTGTGGTGTAATATTTTACAAATATATATATATATTTTAAAGTAGAGTATTTAAAATATATATATACATATATATATATATATATATATATATATATGCATTTATAGATTTTTACATTCTAATTCTAGAAGTTATCATTAAAATATTAAACTCATAAATAAGTAAATGTTTTTTTATCTTTCACATTTAAAATGATAATTTTTTTATATTTTATTAATATATTTTTAGTCCCTAATTAAATTTTCTTCTATATTTTTTGTTTAAATTCCTCGTGTACTCAGTCACATGATTGTTAAGCCAATTATAAAAATGAAAAGTGTAAAAAAATTTATTCATCTAATTCTACAACCGAGGAAATATAAAAGTATTTGTGTTAGTTGCTTCTGCAACCCCAAAGATCAATTTTATCATTTGTATGAAATTTATACTTGGAGAACATAATGGCATTAAATATTCCAATTTTTTTCCACGGGTCATGGTTTTTAAACTGCATGCGCTCAACCCATTTATCATCTCTCTTTTGTGGGTCTTTCCTTCCATTGAACTTCACGTATAATGGCCACTTTGATTTGAGTGAAAGGAAAGGCAGCTTCAAATTTCAAACTTTAATATAGGAAAATGTGAATTTCAAAAAATGGCCAATTCTCATATTTGGAATTCCATCCATGGGTGAAGCCATAAGCTCTTCTCCCTGTCAGTTATGTCGTCTTCCTACAAGGTTACCATTTTTTTAGGCCCAAAAATTCAGAAAAAGTCACAATATTTGAAGCATAGTTTCGATATCAATTTGTAAAATTTTCAGTATAAATTGCTGAAATCAGAACCCAAAAACAGCATAATCACCAAGAAACAATTCGCAACAAAGCTTCATGAAGAAAACCACTCAAAGGAGCAAGCAGAACTTTGAAACCAGTGAATTTCAATATGAAAATCCTCCAGTTATTCGAATGTCAATAGAATTGCAGTTAAATGGGCCAAAAGCAAGCAATAAAGAACTAACAGCCAGTCTCAAAACCAGAACTAGAATTGAAAAACCCAAATTCCGCCATTACCAGTAGTCGCAAGGACAACCGGTCAACAAATATAAATTTATGAAAATAGATGAAAAAGTTTACCCCAAAAGAAGTGCCTCTATAAGCACTAATTAAGGACAACCAGTACATCTCTCATTCCAAGTCTATTTGATAAGATCTAATTCCTCATGGTTCTCCTTTTATAAATTCTAATTACAGAGGACATTACGACTACAAGACCATGTCTTTCCAATTTTACCTTTTGAATTCAAGTTCACGTGCCTATACATGTGGTATTTGAACGGAAAAATAAACAGAAACTTGACAAGGGACAAAAAAAAATTTACACTAATGAAGTGTAAAGAATTTTTTTAATTAACATATATTATCAAAGCCTCAACAACTTCTTCCTGGTGATGACGGTGGACAAAATTCCCTCTCCTCACACAGACTTTGTGTTCTCATGTTGGCCTTCACGTTTGCTAAAATAGGTCGGTTAGGCGGCTACGTGTCATCTCCTAAGTGGCGTATAAGCGAGTCCTCTGCTTCTTCACACTCGTTTGACTACGTCTTTGATAGGATATAAAATTGCATATTTATTAGGCCAATTCCCTTGTGTTTAATTGATCAAAATGCTTATTTGCATGAATATTAATGTGAAAATGAAGTTTAGCAAAATTGTAAATTAGGACTGAATTTCTAAGACAATATAAGCTAGTTGTCAACATTAATAATTGGCGTGGTTAAATCTGTCAATTTCATGCTAAAGTCTTTAGGTATGTCTTTTGGATGTGCACTTTTACTCACTTAGTCAT
This sequence comes from Gynochthodes officinalis, assembly GCA_020080225.1. NCBI lineage: Eukaryota > Viridiplantae > Streptophyta > Magnoliopsida > Gentianales > Rubiaceae > Gynochthodes > Gynochthodes officinalis. Next base: position 27,015,416 of record CM034625.1, on the reverse strand, counting down.
GGTTGAATGCCAATAATCCAGTCCATTTCTCAAAAGATGTCAAGATGTCAAGAAAGCAGGATCTTTGGCTTTTGGGTGGCTCTAAAAATTAAGTTCAATGGGGCTAAGAATTTTGAAGTTGAAGGGGTAAATTCAGCAACATCAACATGCAACCTTAGATGATCAATGAGTTGAGATTTTATTAATTTTCTTTTGGAAAATCGCGGTGGCATACATAGTTTTACACTCTTGTTGACTCCATGCTGAAGCGAGAAGAGGACTTCATAGCAACTAGAAAACAAGAATAGCAACACAACAAGACAAAACAAAACAGAAGCATTTAAATTGACTTGACCATAGAGAAAAGGGAGTAAACAAAAGGAAAAAAAGAAGAAAGAAGCAGTAGTCCATTGTTTTTATTTCTTGGATACCAATTACTATTTGAAGTTTAAGGAAGCAACGCACAGAGATAAAATACAGCGGCAATAATTTGGGCAAGTCAAAGAGTTGCAAGAAAAAAACCAAGCGATGCTGAAGTCGGAAGACTTTGTTGACAAAGACAACAAAACAAAAGAAAGTAGAAGCGTCTTTCAAGAAAGAAAATTTGTGAAGGAAGAAGCAGGCTTCAAGAAGAATACAACCACAACTTGGAAACAAGAAGGACTCAGTAGAACCGAGGTGACAAAAGAAAAAAGTACGGGAGACACAAAAAGAAACAAGAAACAAAGGCCCAATGCGATTGGAAAGAAAAAAGAAAAGCGAGAAGGGACAAAGAGTAGAAGTTGATTGAAATTGAAGAGTTCCAACAGCTGAAATTTAGAAAAGAAATTCATTTGGAAAAGGAAACAAAAGACAAAGGAAAGAAGCCACACAAGTCAAAGTCCAATTGGAAAAAAAGGAAATGGAAATTCAGCATTCGGGAAGAGAGGAATTTGGAAGCAGCCATACTTGAAAGTCAATTGAAAAAGAAGAAAAATTGATCTCAACAAAAGGAAGGAAAGTCAAACTAAAGAAGGATTATAGGTAAAAGTCTTTAGGAGACAAACATGGAGTTTACAAATAGGAAAAAGGCCAAGCGAGTCTATAAGCGTCTCTGTCCGTGTGCATCTTGTTCTTATTTTCTTCTTTGGTTTAGCCTAGGCGTTTGGTTTCTTCCTTGTCATTAGATCATTCTTTTCTTTTGTCTTTTCTTTAGCTTAGTTTTTCTTTCTTTAGTTTTTAGTCTTTAGTTTTCTTTTAGAAAAATTCAGTGACAATGTATGCCACTATGAGTGGCTAAATTCTCTTTTCTAATTCGGAAGGATTAATTTTATTTTATTAATTTTATTCAAATACTTGTTAATTCTTGATTTAATTTTATGAATAATTAATGATTGATGTCGACAAATTAATTGTTCATTATTTATTCTAGTATTGCTATCCATGAGTTCGGTGATCGTAATTGTCATGAATAAATAGACCAAGTAGCAACTAAGTTAATTTTTTTATGTTTGTAAATATGCATGGCAAGAGCAGGGAATTAATGGGACAAGATTAATTTCTGCCATGACTATCTTGGTTTCTTATTTTTCATAATTCTTAATGCTATCATTAATTTGATATGGAGCAACTACTCGTGCCAGTCAATTAATGGTAGAAGTTTTGATTTAGAGTGCTAGGCTCGTTTCCGTCAATTATTTTAGGAAAATGAAATTTATTATAGCTATCCTAATAAGTTTCAAGTTAAATATTTGAATTTGCAAGAATTATTTTTTTGTGATCTATGATCGGTGATGCAATTGAATGATATCGACCATTGGATTAGAAACTATGTTAATTGGTAATTTTAGTTATTTTCTTTGCTTTAATATTTATTTTTATTAATTTTTATAATTTAATTATTATTTAAAAATCCCCCTTTGTTCTATTTAGTTTTATAATTTATTGTTCAAAACTTAGTACTATGCTGGTTGCCAGGACGACATGAGTCTCGACTTCTACTCTTACGCAAATTTAATTTGTAATCGAAGAAACGTAATTAATTTTGTGGGCTTAGTGTAACGACAAACGCCATCGCATGCATTGCTTTGCTTCGTTTCAACACTTCCGCTTCTTTCATTGGAATTCTCACCATTTCTTGGTTGTTTTGTTCGGATCATGATTAGGCACTTGTGCAATTTCTATTTTCTTTCGTTCTCACCTCTTCTTCATCCTTGAAATTTTCACCATTTCTTTCTTAGTCTCCTTGGAATGCGGCGCGTTTTGTTGCAATTTCTATTATTTCGTTTTGAATTTGTTTTGACAAACCCTAATATTGATTCTTTTGGTTGAGTGGTGGTTAATCTCTTGAAAAAACTTGGAGTGTTGCCACATTCACTTATTGTCAAATTTTTTGCTATTCAAAATGAATTAGGGTTTGTGATTTGCTATCTTCGTTCGATTTATCGATTTTTCCCCTCATAAATTTCCATGGAAAAAACTCTCTCTATAGTGTGTACTTTCTCAATGCTTGGAGTTGCCCTTGATTCTGGACTCATGTTCTTCTTGATTGTAATATTACGTGATTTTACCATTGCCTAATTGTTCTTTCTTTCCATGATGGAGCTACCAGCAGTCGAGTTTTTGATTGTTTTGTGTTCTTTTTCTTTTACATTGTTATCTCACTCTCTCTTTATAAAAACACATGTAAATTTTGTTTTCCTTTTTAGTTCTTCCCTTTTCCAATCTGATTTCCCATGTTCTTCACATTATTGATAGATGTTTCCAATTATTTGTATTTTATTCTTTGATTTTATCTTGTTAGTCTTAAAAAAGGTATTTTGTATTGTCATTCCAGGACATCGACTTGTGCCCCCACTCACCCATACAAAGAACAACCAGAGCTCAGAATTTTCAAAGTTGAGAGATAGGATATGAATGTCTCTTGATTGGATTAAGCATTGCTATAAGTTCTCTATTCAAGTGTTTCCATCTTCTCATTCCATATACTTTTTTTAACCACGAGGTATCACAATTTAACTTCATATTTGGAAAGACATTTTTGAAGGGAGAAGTAATAGATTTTTAATTTCTAATTTTGTTTTAATTCTAGTTTCTCAAGCTATATTCTTTTGTTACATGGGAGTAAGACTACTTTGGTCCTAGAACAATAACAACATATGCTTGTGTTGCATCAAGATTATTAAGATGACATAGTTAGAAAAAGATTAGCGGTGGAAATCGCTTTATTCATTTCTGTTATTATATTGTTTAACATTAGTTATAAAAGTAGAATCCACGAGTGTTTTTGACTTGTTACATGTTGTGCACCAGACTTATCTTAGTGGAATTTAAATCTTACGGTCTACGATTCGACCATGATTTATTTAGGGTTGTTAAATAAGGTGGGTATCCAATAAAAAAGCGGCACTAAGTAGTGCTAAGAGGCTTAGTTGTTGTTGTGGCTTGTTTGGGAATTGTTGATGGACTAATATGCGAATTTCTCCATTCATAGAAACTCACTAGACATGACTTGGATTTGACACTTGACTCATGGCTAAATAAGTGAGTGAGCTTTGTTGAGGCTGTGGGTAAAACAAGGCCTAGAATCATCTAAGTGAGCTTAGTATGTTCTAGAACCACAAGCCCTTGAAGCTTGGTGAAGAAAGGTTGTTGGATGTGCAACTATGGGTGAGTGGTTGAATTGAAATCAAATGCCTAACTATATTAACTTGGCGTGGTTGGAGGTTTAATCTCTTTGTTAACTTGTTTGGAAATCGCCAAGGGAACATAGTGGGGCGTTGACGTAGACAAAAATCGGGATCTTGAACCTCAAGTTTGCGGTGCATTCATATGTGACATGCCGACATTTTTATCTAATATACAAATTATGTAATTTCTATGAAAATACTTTGCTTCCTTTGTTTATGTTCTTAACTTCCCACATTATTGATAGATGTTTCCAATTGTACAATATTTTTATTCTTTGATTTTATCTTGTTAGTCTTAAAAAATCATTTTATTGTCATTCCAGGACATCGCTGATACTTGCACTCCTGCATCTGAAAACGACTGGAACTCAAATTTTTACAGTTTGAGATAAGTTAATGAATGCTCTCTTGGTGGATTAAGCATGCTATAAGTTCTCTCTATTCAAGTGTTTCCATATTCTCATTCCATATACTTTTTTTAACCACAGTATCACAATTTAACTTCATATTTGGAAAGACATTTTTGAAGGGAGAAATAATGAATTTTTAATTTCTAATTTTGTTTAATTCTAGTTCTCCAAGAAAGCTAAAAATTTCTTTGATACATGGGAGTAAGACTACTTTGATTATAGAACAACAACATATCTTGTATTTGCATCAGATTGTAAGATGACTGGTTAGGAAAAGATTAAAGCGAGTGGGTCACGACATTCATTTGTTGTGTGCCATTGTTTAACATTAGTTATAAGTAGAATCCACGGTGTTTTTGACTTGTTACATGTTGTACTTTCGGAAGACTTATCTTAGTGGGTTCGCGTCTTTACCAGGTCTGGATTGACCACTTGATTTATTTAGGGTTGTTAAATAAAGGTGGTATCCAATAAAAAGCGCTCGTAGTGCTAAGGGCTTAGTTGTTGTTTGACTTGTTTGAGAACATTGTTGGACTAATATGCGAATTTCTCCATTATAGAAACTCATAGACATGACTTGGATTTGAAAGCCCAGCGGCTCATGGCCCAGAAATAGGTAAGGTGGCTTGTTGGTAATAGGTGAAACAAAGCCTAGAATCATCTAGAGTGAGCAGAAGTATGTTGAACCCCTAAACCCTTGAAGCTTAGTGGAAAGAAGGTTGTTGGATATGCAACTATAATTTGGGTGGTTAGGAGTGAGGAAATAAATGCTAGCTATATTAGCAGGCGATGGTTGGAGTTTTACAATCTCTTTGTTAACTTGTTTGGAAATCCTTAGGGAACATAGTGGGGCGTTATTTTGTAGACAAAGTCGGATGTGAACCTGAAGTTTGCGGTGCATTCATATGTTGACATGTAGACATTTTTTTTACATGCAATATACGAGTATGCTTAATTTCATAGAAATACTTTGCTTATTTGTTTGACCACCTGAGGAAGATTGTCTTTGAGTTTCACTATGAAGATAGTTTATTTTCTTTGTTTGAAAAGAAGGAGGTTGTACCATCTTTTTATTTCATAGAGAAACAAAATTAGAGGTTTGTTTGCAAGAGTACTACCCAGGAATGAGATTATTTGGCTTTAGTTTGATAAATTATTTTCATATTCAAAAGTAAGTTTCAAGTTTGTTTTTACAAATAGAAGTTTACTTATAAAGTTAATTCTCTTTGCAGAGGAAAGGCATGGGTCGCAGTATAGTGTTTCAGGACTTTGAAGTTTCAAAGAATATGAATCGCAGCCTTCATCAAGTTTCTCGAATTTTGAGGTGATTATTGATTTTTTGTTATCTTGATTTTCTTATCGCATCCGATTGCATTATTTTGTAATCCATTCTCACCCAAAGTTATACATAATGCATTGTTGTCCAAATTGCCTCATCCGCTTCCTTGGTTTTCCCACGATGCAATCTTCACATCACGAGGATGGCTTATAAAGATCCCAATTTGGGAAAAGTTTGTGAGATGGTGATTATGCTTCCTTATTATTTTTGAGATGTGATGCAAATTTAAGTTGGAAAAACAATCAAATAGACTAATACCCAGACCCAAATTCAGATGTATCATTTGAAGTCAACCCTTAAACATTTGTTGTTGTATTGTTTAAATTGGTTTCTTAAAGTATTTCTAAACTTTTGAATGGCTTTTTGGGGAATAAAGAATTTTTATGGGTCTCATTAAGTACGATAAATCATTGTACCATTAATTGTTGGGTTAAATTTCTTTTCAAGTACACTTCCATATAGAAATAGGCAAACTAAATGGTTGACTTGATTACAGAGTGTTTTTTAGAAAAATGCATCTTTTGGTTTCGATTACATTTTCTCTTTATGAGCATGTCTTGTGATCTATTTCGCATCTAGGATTTTGTGGATGTTAACAAATGTTGTAGAGCTTGAAGTTTCTATTGTCACTTCTAATTTATTGTCCAATGAGGTCAAAATATGAGCCTTGTGGTTCTCTCTAGGTGGATTACTCAATCTTGTTTGGAGAAGAATTTATGACACCAAATGTTCATTTGGAGCCAAACTATCTCATATCTTAGATATTGATTAGCAAGAGGACTTTTACATCTTCTATGCTTGTACCTACCAAGTTGGTTGTGTCATGTGTTGTATGTTGTTATTTGTGATATCGTTATTCCAATATTGTGCATTAAATACAACTTAATTTTATTTGCTTTTGCAGCCATTCTTCACACTAAATTGGAAGATAATGCTTCGATTTTTGGCGTGCACTACACTTTGGTACAAGCATTGCTTCTAGGTGCATGACCTCTTATCAATACATCGCCTAAATTTTGTTAATGAATGCATGTGATTGATAAAACATATTAAATGAGAGGAAAACTATTTTAGTTCATACTCTATAAAATGTCTATCCATTTGAAGAATATTATTATCCGTAAATTTTTTTATTATTTTACTAAATTATATTCAGCATATATATATTTTTTGCATTGTTGAAATTTTTCTAATGTTTGTTTCCTTCTTCTTTTTTTTTTTTTGTGTGTGTTTTTGCAACTCTTTGTCCTAATATAAGTAGTCCAGATCAAATAGATGATACCTTCTCACGGTGGAAACAAACTTTTATTAACATATATTATTAAAGCCTCAACAAGAAGATTCTCGTGATGACACGTGGAAGAAAATTCTCCTCGCGCAACTTTGTCTTCTCACTTTGGCCTTCCACAATTGCTAAAATAGGACATGTGGTGTCTACTTAATCTCCCTTAACGCATGTTATTTTCCCTTCTCATTTGTCGATTTGATTGGTATTTGTTGTCCTTTTCAGCTTTTATTTGCTTCTTACTAATTATCGCTTTTTTCCCCAAATCTTTTTGCCCGATGTTTTGATTTCTGGTTTTTCCTCGATGTTTTTACTTACTTGTTTGATGTGAATCTGGAGGACTCAATTTAATTGTAGAATCGTCCCGAATGATCTAGTGCAAAACGCCAATCTCAAATGAACTAAACAACAATAGGATGAACCTATCACCTTTGAATCGTACTTGAGAAAGAAGTCTTGAAATCTTCCAAGCAAAACAACTAACCAAACTAGACCCAACAACAATAGGATGAAACCTATCACCTTTGAATCATAATAAGGCAAAATTGAATTCACTATTCTAACCTCTAATTTTCAAATCCAACAACACTAGGATGAACCTAACACCTTTGGATTATGAGAAAGGAAAAGAATAAGTGAGTAGAGGCACCACAACTAAAAGGAAGAGTTTTAGTTGATAAGCCTTGTAAGTTTTGCAAGCAATTTTGCAAGACTCAAACTAGCTCACGAAGAAACTAGTAAAGAAAGGGAAAAATCCTAAAAGTTTATTACTTCAACTGATTGAAAATGCTTAACCAAGGCCCCATTTATAGTGTTTCAAGAGGACCAAGGTTGAAAATTAGAAAAGGATTAAAGTAGTAAATCTGAACTTTTAGGTCAAGACTAGCATTAAATCTTCTCTTTTGACCAAGAAAAGAAAAGCTCTGACCCAAAAAGACTCTTAAACTTAAAACACTTAATTCAACATTAAAACGCAGAAAACAACTTAAAAAGTCTTCAAAAATAGCTGGAAATTGCCCAAAAATTCAGCTCCCAAAATGACCTTCAAACTTAATTTAATTCTTTGACTAGTCTTCACTCCTTCACTTGCTAGTTGAATTTTGACCAAGGAAATCAGATGAGACCTTCAAAATACTCCATAATTTTGTCCATTTCTCAGATGAGACCTTCAAAATACTCCATAATTCGTCCATTTCACCATGCTTTTGATCCTTAGCTTGAATTGTCTTGAAAATTTATCACTGGGTGAGTTGATTTGGACTTGGAATTGTTTTTTGGGCAGATTTGTTGACTGACTTTTGGGACTTGGGCTGAACGAAATTGCATTATTTTGGACCAAATAAAGTGGTTAAGAATTAGCAACAACTCACTTAATTAGCCCTTGTGAATCTAGGTCCAAGACTTGCAAAATGTTGTAACAAGTGGGTCAACTTTGGTAGCATTGGTCCTTTCTTTGTCATGGACTTGAATGATCAAATTAGACAAAGATTCTTCCATCCTTCTCTTCCTTAACGAAAGAGTCATAGGACCAGCCATGCCATCAAGTGCATGAGGTGGAGAAGGAGTCTCATTTGAGAAGCATTATTCACAACTTGATCTTCCTTGTTCTTGTCTTTGTTGCTATCATGATGGGATCTTGGAGCTCATCATTGTTGTTGGTTGATTTTTGGTTCCTCTCATTTTTGCTTAGTTTTTGCTATTTTCCTCTCCGATGGTTGCCCTTGGTTTAGGGTTTTTAGATATTTGCCCATTCACCCACGCATTGGCCATGTGTCGATTTCTACTCTTCTTGTGACCTTCTTGCTCATTGGTGACTCACAAATCTTTCTCGCCTGATTGTTTCATTGGTAAGAATTGGGTTTCCATTCAAAAGTACCAATTTAGGGTTTTGATTTGTCTCTCAATTTGAATGCCATTGTCCTGAGTTAGGTCTCAATTCAAAAAAGGAAGTAACGTCTTCTCCATTAGGTCTTTTTATCTATGTTTATTATCCATGAAAAGACTCTAACTAGATGTTTTACAGGATCCGAGATTTTGATCAAGGGTTTGTGGCCTAATGGTGGCGGGTCTTCTAATGCCTGATAGGATCATTTTTACCTACTTTTACTACCGTGTTAGATTTCCAATTATTTTTGAGTAGTTGTTTTGTAGGTGATCGAGATTTTGTGGTCAAGGGCTTGTGGTCCGAAGGTTGGTTTGAATGGCCGTGGATCATCTGGTTGGCCGAACCGAACAATGTCTATTTTTCCTTCATTTTTAGTGCTTTGTTGGATTTCTATTTATTTTTATTCTTGCGATACACCTTTTGACTAGATGTTTTGTAGGTACATGGAGATTTTCTCTTCATAGGGGTTCTATCCGACTTGGTGGCTTGAATGGCGGCATATCGGCGACAATTTGCTTGAGTCAAAAAAGGGGTTTCTCTTCTGCTTTTTCTTCTTGTGTTTTTTTATATTATCTGCATTGTTATTATGTCTTTTCTTCCATGAATTAATGTTTTGATTGCTAATGATGATGACTAAAATGTGTGGGTTTGCTTGATGAAGGTTTTGAGTCTGTTTATGAAGTATTTTTAACGCTCGATTGCTTTCAACGCCAAGTCTTGTGATTTACTATTACCTATGACTGATTAATGGCTATGGCTCGATGTGTAAACGCTTTTTGTTGGTCCTTCATGCAATCACTCATGTCATGTCTAATTTTTACCTATTAGCCCGCTTTCTTCTAATCACTCTTATCTCGCTTTGAAAGAAAAAGGCATCCCATACCCATTTTAGTCGCTTATTTCCCCATTACTCTTCTTTACTACCTAATCGCATATTTGGGTTTGGTTTAGTATAGCTCTATTTGCTTATGTTTGTTTTCTTTGCCTATTCTTGTTTAGCATAGTTCTCTTGCTTAGAGATTTTGTTTTGGCGTTTTGTGTGGATGAAATCATGATGGATGATTAGTGCTTTATTTCGCTTGTGTACCACTACCAATGATTTGTTCCTGCTTTGATAAGTACAAAGAAAGTGGTGGTTGTCTTCATCCTTGTGATCGCAGTGTCCTTGCTATTTCTCCGACTATGCTTATTGACCCACCTGATTTTGGGAATTCTTTTGAAAAGATTTTTCTTAGTTGGGTGTCTTTGTTCGATATGGGCTTAATATCAATACTAAATATCATGCATGTTTGCAACTATATATTTGCTTGGGGTGACTTATTTGTCTTGTTAAGGTGTATGGAGTTATTCATTTGTTGATAGTTATGAATATAGAGGTTGGTGCCGATGTTTTTAGTATCTTTTGAAAGAGAGAAATTAAGAATGTTTAAAATTTATCTCCTCAAAGACTAGGTTTAGATGAATTCAATTTGATCAAGCAAATTTCAAAATACTTAGAACGAGACAAGTATAACACTCCCATTACATTTCCTTTGCATCAATTCAAACTTCTATTTGTTAAAATGAGGAAATGTGCTCATGGTCTACCTCTATTCATCAGAACTATTGCTATTATTTTATTTCATGTCTTTGTTGCATGGTAATTTTGGTCAATATTTGTTGGTCTACTGAATGATGTCATGTCTATGAACGTTAGGACTGGTGATTTGAGAGGATTTGAATTTGTTCTGTTTATATAACAAATGGCTGTTTCTTTTCGGATATTTGTCTTCTTAACTTTTGTTCTATTTATATAAAAATAGAAAATACAAAAACAAAGGGATATTTTTTTCCCACTGAAGTAAAATGAAAACCTTCTTCATTGTGTTTAGGTGTAATTTGCCTTCTCTTTTTGCCTAATCTTTTTCTTCCCTTTCTTTTGTACATTGTTATTACTTTTTTGCCTCTGGTTGGTTATTGAGCTTGCCTTTCTTTTTCCTTACTGGTATTAATATTGAGGGTTGTTAGTGTGTTAGATAAATGATTTCTAAGGCAATGGGAAATACAAAAACAAAGGGATGTTTTTGTCCATCAAGGAGAATGAAAACCTTTTTGTTGTGTTTAGGTATGGTTTTCCTTCTCTTTTGTTCTAATCTTTTCTTCCCATTCTTTTGTGCATTGTTATTACCCTTTTGCCTCTGTTCGATAAATGAGTTTGCCTTCCTTTTTCCATCGATATTAATGATGAGGTTTGTTTACTATATTAAATAAATGATTTCTAATGCACCTCTTCATTTTGTTTGAACGTGCATTGCTATTACTTTTTGCCTTTGGTTGGTTAAATGATCTTGCCTTCTTTTTTCCTTAGTGGTCTCAATGTCATGGGTTGCTTATCGCATTAAATGCTTTCTAAGGTAGCTCTTCATTTATGTTTGACCGCATTTAGGATCTATGTTAGCTTTCCTTTAGATTTTTGTTATGTTTTTATGGTTGTCCATTTTTATTACACTTATCCCCTTGGTTTTTCTAATGGCCCTTCCATCTTTTTCTTCCTTTGTGCTAACACTTAGTTATTTTCATGCAATCGAATTAAGATCAAAACAACATTATTTGTGTGATTTTGCCTTTTCGAAAATGGGTCTTCCTTCGTTTCTCTTCTTCTATTGCATTGTTCCTTGTCGGTTTGTTTTAGATTCCCTTGTTGTGTGTCGACTTTTGTGGTCATCATTGCTTGCATCATGTTTCCTACTTTTATAGAATCATCTTCTTGACGCTTTATCCTCCTGCTCATTTACTATATTTCTATGGAATGCATTTGCACGATTTGTTACCATTGGTCCATGGTATTTGCTTGCCTTTTTAAATGCCTTTGCGATAATTGCGAATGCCTTCCAATAATTGATCAAGTTTAAATAATGAATTCCATTTTCAAATATGTTTTTTTCACAAATCACTATTCTATTTTTATACTTTCTTCCATGGATTTTTATACATTTTTCCTACAAGAAAAAATGTACAATCAAAATACATACCATGTGTGTGTGTGTGTGTGTGTGTGTGTGTGTTAAGAGTTTTAGATATAAAACTTATCGCCGTGTTTGGAAAACCATCATGTGTTCTTCCTTTTGTGTGTTAAAAATAATCTCTTCCTTTTGGAAAAACAAATGACCGCTTGTTTTCACATATTTTATCCTCTTAAGTTTTGTGTTGTTTATCTAAAAATGGGAAATAAATAAACAAAGGGATGTTTTTCGGCCCATCGATATAAAATGAAAACAACATCATTGTGTTTTTGACATTCCTTCTTATTGTCCGTGAAGTTTTATTCCTTTAATATATTTCTCCTGCTTATTTGCATTGCATCCTAACTGCTTTTTCTCTTCCTCTTGTATATATGCATTCAATGCAAATTGAATGTCAATGGTCATCATAAACTTATTAGGTTATACAGCTGCGTGTCGTGAGGTAAAGTTTCTTTTATAGTGCTCTTTACATGCAAAGTTCTCGTTGTATATGGTTTTTTGCTTCTACTCCTCCTGTGGTAAGTACAACACTCGCAGTGTTTGAGATTAGTGGAAACAAAATATTTGATACATGCATGAGCATATTTATTGAATAGTTGATGACTTTAATTGCGATTTGATTTCTTCACAAACGTAAATATGAATTGAATACCAATTGCTCGCAAGTAATGTTGAATTATTTTTCAAAAATATATATGACTAATCGCTACCTTAATACCTTCAATATGGATCGCTTGTTCTTTCTTTTGACGATGTGGATCTAGCTAACAGTGTTCAATTTTTATTTCTTCTAGTTGTTAATTAGTTTAAATAATTATTTATTGCAACTATCTTTGAAGTGTGTTTGCATGCTAGATTCTACCAATCTTTCCTTTTGACATGTGCATCACAATGGCTCCTAATGATTGTGTGCCTACCAAATTATGTGTTTAATAGGCTTGCTCTTGGCAAGGTAAAATACTTTTTCAATTGCAAGCCTACTATATGGCTTGTTTTAAGTGTTTGCATTTCGTTGCAAGTTCTGCTCCAATCTATACTTATTGATTTCCTACTACTTTACACACTTCTTCTTCCTTTTGAAAGATTGTAGTAGAATAACAACAAACTATGATTGTTTTCCAAAACTTTGTCATCCATTTCACCCATGCATTTTTTTTGCATATTTTTCCCTTTTGTTTGCAAATTTTCCTTTTCTTCTGTGGTTAATTGTAATTAGTTTGGGTTTTGTTTACGGAAAGTGAAACATTATGCTTTTAGATGCTAATCAAACGATTTATTCCTGTTTATTCATTCTCCATTCTTTTTTCCTTTTCTCAACTGCGGTATCGATTGTAGGAATTGCATCTTGCTAGAAATTTGTCATCGAATGCTTGCATTTGCCATCTAAAAGTATGTTTACTTAATACTCCTTATAACAACAATCTGCTTCTATGCTAAACAATGCTTCCTCTCCTATAGTGTGTAGTATGTTAGGTTTGGGATTGTTTGCATTTGAACTTTTCTATCCATTATATCTATCGGTTTTCAATGATTATATGTTGCTTTGCAATCATTTGTTGTGTCTTTATGCTCTATTTTGTGATGTTCTACACAACAACATTTGTTTTTCTCCTTTTATACAATCCAATTGCTTTTTCCTTTTTTCCTTTTTAATTGTTTCTATTATGTTTTTCAATTTGAGCTTATGTCGAAGGAAAAGAGTCGTGCCTTTGTTTGTGCAGTTTTAGAAGTATTCGCATTGTGCGTTTTACTTTACCTTTACAACTATTTTGGTTCAATAGAGAGCTTATTACCTTCTCCTGTTTGGTTTGCGTATGTGATGCTCATGAAAGTTTGTGGTTAGTTATTAGGCCATCACATGGTCTCAGATTGCTTGCTTAGTGCATATGTCAAATGCAAGTGTTGACTTGTATTACAATCTTTACACAATGGATGGTTGATCTATGGTGCATTTTCAATTTTCATGAAAAAATGTACGTGTCTATTGATTTTTCAAATTTTTTTTGATGCGTTCGGTTTGTTTCGATGCAATGATTTTCGGTCTTTTAATTCGATGGACGTGTGTAATCTCTGTGGCTCATCCTTAAAAAAGGGATGCATGTTTTCTATTTAGTGCAACGTTTTTTTGCTCTGCATCATTTTTCATCCGATTTGACTATTGTCTAGTGAACAATGTTTTTGCATCGCCAAAAAGATGGCTTCTTTATTTCCTAGATAAATAGTAAAAACCTATATTATGAGTTATTGTGGTGCCTATTCAACATGTAAAATTAAATGTTTCATCTTTTCCACTTCAAAACTTTAATAAGTGTGCTTTTGGAAAAGTTCAAGCTATTCGCCTATTTGTACATAAATTTTTAAAAATGTTATGCATATGATGTTTTTTGCATTGACACGTGTGTGAATTGAAAATATAAATGAAAATGAAAAGTAAGATACCTAGGTATATACATAACAACTGTTTTTTTTAAAATAAGTATTGGGGCTTTTAGAATTGCCTCTTATTAAATTGTTGATGCATAGCAATTAACTGAGATTATTTTATTCTTTGTTATATTTGTTTCGTTAAAGACATGTGATATTTATAGTTTCTTTATATTGCTTTTATTTTTAAACCATGTTATGTGTAAAAACCACTTTTGCTCACCTATACAACTTCTTCGGGGTTTTATGCGTAGTATTTTTTTACTATCCTAAGTGATCATGCTTGATGCTTAAATGGTTCATTGCATTTAGTTTCACATCTGTACAAGCCAATATAGTATATGAATATTGTATGTATTATTGAACTGGAAGTTAATTATAAGTCGGACAAAAGGGGTTGGAAAGACAAATTACTCTTTTAATACCTAAATAAATAATCAACCTCGATTTGTCACATAAATGTGTACAATGTGTGTAATGTCAGTATTGTTTCCTTTATTTTATTGACTTTGTGTTGTGGATGTTTTGTTTTGGTTGTAATGATTTATTTGATTTGTTACATTGCGTCCTAACTTTTCTTTTATTTTGTACATGCATTGAATGGAATCAATGTGTATAGTTGTTGGGAAGCCAATCAATTGACAGAGTTGTGTTTTGACATGTTGAGTCTCTGTTAATGTTCCATCTTTTAATGAAATTTGACATTGTGTGCATTTTTAGTTCTTACTGTTTTTGTTTCTAATGCATGTGTTGGATATCAGTGTCAATTGGGATATAAGTTACTGCTCCAATGGTTATTTGTAGCTTAACGCTTTTAGTTCCTTTATCCATCATTTTGCAATTATGTTTTTGTTAGTTTATGCTCGCTTATATTTGCTTCATTAAAGGGATAGAATCTTCACATTCTTTAGCTTTCTTCAGATTAAACCATGCATCATATGTAGACATTTTTGCTTAGTAATGTTGATTTCACGGTTAACCATATAACAATTAAAAGTTTATTAGATTTTGTTTTACTCTTTCACAACAATGTATATTACTAATGTCCGGTTTGGTTTAACATAGATTCAACCATGTACGATATGTAGAAATATTATGCGCTGCAAAGTTTTGTCCTTGGTAATGCTTGATTTCATAGTTGACCACGTAACAATTAAATTGTTTACTATATTTGGTTCTACACTTGCACAGCATACATATTACTTTAATATTGTGCATATTACCCAATTGTGACATTAGTTATAGGTTTGTAAGAGTGGATTGGAAAGTTAACTTCTTTTCTATGCCTAAATAGTACATGTTGATTTTCTCACTAAAGTATATAGTGAATGTCTCATGATAATCTTTCGCCTTTTTTACTACTTGCATTCTTTTATAATTATTATGACTATTTGTTCTTGTCTGATTCGACATGCTTTTATTCTTCTCTACATACTTTCCAATGGAATTCAGTGGTAATAGCTATTTGGTGGTTGCTTGATAGAGGCACACTTTTAGAGGTGATATGTCTATTAATGTTGTTCTTTACATTAGGTTGCTATTGCCTGCATTTTTCCTTTTTGTTTTCTATGTGTTCAATGTATGTCTCGGGTGTTAGGCATGGTTGATTAGGAGTTGTGTTCCTTGGCTGCCTTCATCTATCATTCAAGCTATAAATCCTTTGTATGATTCTCACTATCCTTCTTGCACAAAAAAAGTAGTGCATCGTGGTCAAGAAGATTTATCCTCCTTTATGGTTACGCCTTTAGACCATATGCAAACAGACGTTTCCTTTCCTTGTAATTTTCTCTCACGTAGTGATGGTGGACTCCTTTGCCCTCTAAATTGTTTAGTATTAATGCTCAAGCAAAACTTACTGTGCAGAGAAGATATCGATTCTGTGTAATTCTAGACTTACTATATAATTCTTCTTTCAAGTTTTAAACATTTCTTTGTTTTTCAATTACACTTTGAATTTATTTTCCTATAATATCATAATTTATCCTCAAATTATGTATACTCTACACAATACATTGGGCACTCAAAACCGCACTTTGTGTGGTTATCACTAGTCATTTTAAATGTGGGGAGGATCTACAATTCCATTTTTTTACCATAATCATAAAATTTATGTATGCAAATATAACCGTAAAATTGAGTAATAAGAAAAACTTCAGAAAAACATGTCACATCCAATAATTTTCCTTGGAACAGGAAACTTTTTCACTTGTATGCCTTATCTTGTTATCCAATACCCACTTGAATTGTATAACTTCTATTTAAAATTAATT
Source organism: Gynochthodes officinalis (assembly GCA_020080225.1). Taxonomy (NCBI): domain Eukaryota; kingdom Viridiplantae; phylum Streptophyta; class Magnoliopsida; order Gentianales; family Rubiaceae; genus Gynochthodes; species Gynochthodes officinalis. The sequence continues at coordinate 26,999,154 of CM034625.1, read as the reverse complement.
TAAATCACCCCCAACTTTAACCTCTTTTCAGGAATTTATAATCAATTTAGAAGATCTATATCTCAAAACCCACAACTTTAATCTCTAGTTACAAATATCTAGACCTTATGGTGAAGTTTGGATCATCACTCAAGAAAATTATCCTTATTTATTGCATAAGTATTCAAGTTTATTAATTGAATTTTCATTAAAAAAATCAGATATTTATTGAATTCACACCAAGAAAATTAGACTTATTCACCAAGAGAATCGGAAAATTGAGAATCAAAAGTATTCAAAAGTACATACATGTATACACACACACACACACACACACATATATATATATTGAATTTTCACACTTATAAAGAATGAACAATGTTGATTTGGGTTGCTAAATAATAGCATATAAAATAATGTTATAATTTTCATTGTATTATAGTACATTCTTCAAGAGAGTTAGTACAATGTATTTAGTTGGTATAAAATTTAATTTTTGTCTTAAAATTTTTACAATGTGGTGATAAGGCAATATGATGTTATTTTATGGTACAACACTTAAATTTCAAAACAAATTCTTTAGGACATGATTGAAATCTAGCACACATATATACACTAAACATAATGTCGGGTCTACTTGCGGTTAAGTATAAAAGTGAGACAATCATTCCTTTATAAAGTTTTTCATCAACTTTCCTACCTTTTCATCCTTGTCCAGTTTGGTTGAAGGACTCATAGGGGTTCCAATAGGCTTTGCATTTCATTCCAAACCTCTTGAGTAGATCTTTTATGTATTTGGCTTGGTTTATGAAGATGCCTTCCTTAGGTTGCTTAATTTGAAGTCCAAGAAAATAATTTAGCTCTCCCATCATACTCATTTCAAATTCATCTTGCATGCTTTTGGCAAATTCTTGACAAAGAGAGTCATTAGTAGCACTAAATATAATATCATCTACATATATCTGAATAATTAGTATATCATGATTTTTATTTTTAATAAAGAGAGTAGTGTCAACTTTTCCTCTAGTAAAACCATTAACAAAAAAAAATTTACTTAACCTTTCATACCAAGCTCTTGGAGCTTGTTTTAAACCATATAAAGCCTTTTTGAGGTTATAAACATGATTTGGAAATTCATAATCTTCAAAGTGGTTGTTCAACATAAACATCCTCCAAAATATATCCATTTAAAAAGCACTTTTAACATCCATTTGATAAAGTTTAAAATATTTAAACATGCAATTGCAAGTAACATTCTAATTGCTTCTAATCTAGCTACTTTGATGCAAAAGTTTCATCAAAATCAATTCCTTCTTGATTAAAACCTTGGGCAACTAATCGAGCTTTATCTCTAATAATTATCCTGGATTCATCCATTTTATTTCTAAAAACCCATTTTGTTCCAATCACGGAATGATCGTTAGGTCTAGGGATTAGGTCCCAAACTTTATTTCTTTCAAATTGATTAAGCTCTTCTTGCATAGCTAAAAACCAACTTTCATCATTTTCGGCTTCTTGAAAACATTTAGGCTCAATTTGAGAAAGAAAAGCTAGGTTATTACAAATATTTCTAAGAGATGAGCAAGTGGTTATACCTTTGGATGGATCACCAATGATTAATTCCTTGGGATGATTGTGAGCATATCTCCACTCTTTAGCCTAGTCTTCTTTATTGTTCTTGAACTCATCACGCTTTGGAGCATCTTCAATAGCTAAAGGTACTTCTTTGTCTTCATTCATTGAGTTTACTTCCTTTTCTTGAATGGTAATACTTTTCATTCTTTGTTCTAATCCTATATCATCATCATCTTCAATATTCTTGGAAGAAAATTTGTTAGTCTCATCAAATGCCACATGAATAGATTCTTCTGCCAAAGTTCTTTTATTATATACTCTATATGCTTTGCTAGAAGTAGAATATCCAAGAAATATTGCTTCATCTGATTTAGCATCAAATTTTCCCAAGTTATCTTTATTATTATTCAAAACAAAACATTTACAACCAAATGCATGAAAATAACTAATATTAGGCTTTCCATAATTCATATGGAGTTTTCTTTAAAATGGGTCTTATCATTGCTCGGTTTATAATATAGTAAGTGGTGTTAACATCACCTAAAAATACTTTGGTAGACTATTTTCACAAAGCATACTTCTAACCATTTCTTCAAGAGTCCTATTTTTCCTCCTCAACTACACCATTTTGTTGAGGAGTTCTAGGAGCCGAAGTCATGGTTTATACCATGTTCATCACAATATTTTTCAAAAGAAGAAATTTCAAATTCTCTACCATGGTCACTTCTAATTGAAGAAATAAGAAATCCTTTTAATCTTGAAGTTTCAACAAAGTTTTATAAAAGAATGAAAAACTTCATACTTATGAGCTAGGAATGCTATCCATGTGAATCTAGAATAATCATCAACCACCACAAGTGCATATGATTTTCCACCATGACTTAAAGTCCTAGTATGACCAAATAGATCCATGTGTAGTAGTTGTAATGGCCTAGAAGTTGAAATCATATTTTAGATTTGAAAGATGTTCTAACTTGTTTTCCAAATTGACATGCATCACATATTTGGAAAGTTTTGAAATTAAATCCATGCTAGCCATGTCCAAGTCTTCTATGCCATAACCAACTATTATCACTCATTGCCAAAAAACATTTGACATCATTCAAAGATAAATCATTTAAATAAACAACATAAACATTTTCATGTCTATGCCCTACAAATAATGTCTTGTTGTCTTTGATGCTTTTTATGATGCAATGGGAAGGATCAAATATGACACGATTATTTTTATCACATAATTGACTAATGCTAAGCAAATTATGCTTTAAGTTATCAACCAATAATACATTTTCAATAGTAGAATGGAGGTTTACCGATTTCACCTATACCAATAATTTTCCTTTGCTATTATCTCCAAAAGTGACAAATCCTCCATTTTAGAAGATAAAAGAGTGAACATAGTTGCATTACTGTCATATGTCTTGAGCAAGCACTATCAAGAAACCATCTTTCACTCTTTGATTTAGATTCCAAACAAACCTACAAAACAGAATCAATCATTGAATTTTGGTACCCAAATTTTCTTGGGTCCTTGAGGGTTAGACATATCATCATTTATTTTATTCTTTGGAACCCACATCATTTTGGGTCCATTATAAGTATTTCTCCTATATGGGCATGAATAAATAATATGTCTTATGTTATTGCAATAATGACAAGTAGAATGATGACTACTAGAAGATGTGACTTTCCAAAATCCTTAAAATTTTTTGTTGTTTAAAAGAGTTGAAACCAATTCCACTTTTATTAAAAGCACATTTTTGACTACCAAGAATCATATTTAAGTTTTCACTTCCTTAACGAATTTTGCTAGAGATTTTGTTAAATCATCTACTTGATTTTAAGATCTCATTTTCATTTTGAAAATCATTTGGAGTCAAAATTTTAGTTTCAAGCTCCTTTTTCCAAAATTCATTTTATTTCTTTAAAATATCATTTTCTTGTGAAAGAGAAGAGACCATCTTTTCAAAGAAACATTCTTTAAAGCAATTTTCTTAGACTCATCATGTAAATCTTCAAAAGCATTTAAAAGTTCATCATAAGTAAATTGATTAGAAGATTCACATATCTCATTCTCTTCTTCTTGAGCCATGAAACAAATGTTTGCAATTTCTTCTCCATGTGACTCATCATTAGAGGAAGTACCATCACTATCTCCCCAAGTTGCCACCATTGCCTTCTTTTGTCCTTTTTATAGCTATTTTAAAGTTGAGGACATTCGGGTTTGATATGACCGGCTTTTGCATTCATAACAAATAATATCTTTCTTACTTGAATCTCCATTGATTATCTTCTTCTTGTGAAATTTTCTTCCGCCTTGTTTCTTTTTGTTGATGTACTTCTTGAATTTTCTAGTGATCATAGCAATGTCTTCATCATCTTCATCACTTGATTCAACAACATAGAATGTAGACTTGAAAGCAATTCCTTTCTTCTTTTGGACTCCTCTTCCTCATTGGCTTTTAAAGAATCTCATGGGTCATAAGAGAACCCAAGAGTTCATCTAGGCTCAATCTTGTAAGATCTTTAGCTTCTTGGATATTGTCACCTTTGGTTCCCACTCCTTTGGTAAAGATCTAAGAATCTTTCTCACCATTTCAACATTAGTATAGATTTTACCAAGAGATTTCAAATTATTTATAATTTGGTAAATCTAGTAAACATTTCAAATAGATTCTTCCGATTTCATTGTAAACAATTCATATTGATGAACAAGCATACTAATTTTAGATTCTTTAACTTGATTAGTACCTCATGAGTGACTTCTAATTTATCCCAAATTTCTTTTGCAGTTTCACAAGAAGAAATTCTATTGAATTCATTAGGATCAAGTGCACAATATAACATATTCACAGTTTTAGCATTTAATTGCATTTTAGCTTCATCGGCTTCGGTCTATTCATTTTCATTCTTAGGAACTATCTTATTATTTATGGTTTTAGAAGGAGCATAAGGACCATTTGATATAACCTTCCATGACCCATAATCCATGGCTTGAACATAAATTCTCATTCTAGCTTTCCAATAATTATAATTTGTTCCATTGAACAAAGGGGTCGGTGGGTTGATTGACCTTCAAAAGTGGAGGTTAGAAAGAGGTTGCCATTATCTTAACTCTTAGACGGTTAAATCAAAAACTAAGAGCCCTTGCTCTGACACCAATTTTTGTCCCAAATAGCAACACTAGAGAGGGGGTGAATAGAGTTGCACTAAAAATTAACAAATAAAATTTCAACTCAGAAAATAAGTATATCAAAATGAAAATGATAATCAAGTATAGAAAAATTCACAAAAACATATTCAATATATTTTAAATAAGAAGTGCAAATATATGAAATAAATATAAAGAGAAGGGAAGAGTAACAAACATAAGCGATTTATAGTGGTTCGGCTCAATCTTGCCTATGTCCACTCCTCAAGATCCTCCTTGAGATTTTTCATTATTCTTTGAAAGAGCTTGTTACACACTAGTTTCCAAATGTGATAGAAAACCTTATCAAGTAATTCTATCCCCGAATCACTTCACACCAAATGAATCTATCACTGAAACATTTACACCAAGTGATTTTATCCCCAAATCACTCAACAAAACTCTCTCAAAGAATATCTCCAATCTAGGTTCTAACACTTAGACCAAGATCAACAAGAGTTCCCCCAACTCTCACAAACAAATAAAACGGTAATAAATTTCCCTTTCTTACAAAAATAAATATGAGTTTAAAACTCAATCAACTAAGATAAAAACTCTCACAAGTTGAATATGAAAATGAAGCACAATTGTGGAAGAAATCATTCAAAACTTATTTCTCTTTGTAAGCACTTCTTTCTTGCCTTATCTCTTTTCTTCTCTTGCTCTTCTGTATTAGACTGAGTCTAAGGCTGTATTTATAGGCATAAATTCCAAAATAGCTGTTGCTAACTGAAAAGACTCTTTGCCCTTCAAAGAATTTGAATTTTCTTGCTTTCAATGCTTCCTTTCAAATTTGGATTTCGAATATATTTGTGACCGTTGTTTCTCCCATATAACATTCATATCTACAAATTCCTTAGAGTAATGATTTTGTAGATCTCTAAGTTGGATATCACTTGGAGAAATTTCAGCTTCATCCAACTTAGATCTTCAAATATAGCAGTTAAAACCAAGACCACTCCATAACCTTTCTCGACAACTGCATCTATGTTTTCACATTAAAGATATTGTTTCACCATTATTCTTTTGAATTTGGAAAAATTTAAAATAAAAATTTGTAATTTTTATGTCTTCTTTTCACACACAAAATTTTATAATTTTAAAATTTTTACATTTTGAGTTATTTCTCAAAAACCAAGCTAGCTCCAGACTAATTAAAGTATCTTCTGTAATAACTAATCTTTCACTCATTTTTGAACATGTAAACTTGGATCCAGAAAATATTTAGTTCAAGAAAGTTGTAAATATGGACGTCTAGTTTAATATATTAAAATTTCACAATAATTGAACCGTTAGATCTTTATATATCATCAAAATACTAACATATATATGATTTCTCTGCTCATTCAAATTAATCTTCTAGTTCAAGTTTTCATCTTTCACTAATTTCCATTACTCTAAACTTTGAAATTCCTTTCTTGCTTCATCCAAATTAGGTAAAAATGACTTAAAAGTAATATTAATCTTTTCCAAGCATATTATCTTCAATCTATCAAATTAAAATATTTCATTGAATATCTATTTGAAAATTAATTATGAAAATTCAATTCAATGTTTGTTATCATCAAAATCAATTATAAAATTGAGTTGTAAACCTTGTGTCAACATTTCCAATCAAAAGATATTATTAATACTAAAACATGTTTTCACATAGTGGAAGTGTAAAATCTTCCCATCTTATACACTAAGCTAAGTAGGGCTAATGCCCACTGCAAGACAAATACTAACACTACGCTATGGAGAATAACAAATTAGTGCGATGAAATTGTTCCTAGAAAGCAAGTCAAGCATAATGATGCACCAAATAATTCACCAAAGTCTTATCTTGTCAAATAAATTAGAGGTTAACATCCATTTAAAAGAATCTAAAACAAACCATCACAAGTATGTAAAGCATTGTTGCCACAACCTTAGTTCAAGTAGTATTTAACAAGCATAAGTTCTTTGGAAGGCAAGAAGGCAATGGCATCAAACATCTCTATTGATGTGTATATAAACAATACTACAACTTCAAGAAAAATTCTTTTGAAAATATCAAACAATGTATAACTTATTGCAATTAAAAATATCATTATTCAATCATCCATTCTGCAATCTCAAAACTACAATCTTAGAAGTTAGATGCATTCCATATCCATGCTTTTGTCAACGTAAAAAAATTTAAGGGTATACCCACTTCAAATATATAAATTAAACAGAAGATACATATGTCATCCACTACTAGTTGCATTCCAAATAAGTTCAAATGATGCACAATAATTAGGTTAACATAACAAGGTTTGTTTTTCATACCTAAATACAATATTATAGTTACAAAATGCCCAACTAATGCAAAATAACCTGGTTAGGTAACATCAATTACTTCCCAAGTCTATATTAATTACAAAAGCCTTATATACCAAAAGAATAAATATACTCCAATACTTGATTCATGAATTAGAGGATGGATAGAGAAACCTAAGCACATAAGATCTTCTCATATGACTTGACAAAGCAAACATAACATGAACTTTGGCAAGATCATGGTAACAAATTTTAGTAGCCCTACCAACATCCATTTGAGATATGACAACATTAAGAAATTTATTAATGACCTCTTGCATTTTTTCATTTGTTAGAGATTTAGGTTTAGACTCTAGCGATTAAAGTATTAGTAGCGACATATTGTGATTTCATTACATAGCAAATGGACTCAAACTTGGTAGTAAATTTGTCTAACCTCATGTCAATAGTATGCTTAAACGTTGTGGTTTCTTGTTCTTGTAAAAACTTGGGAAATTTGCAAAAATAGCACTTTTTTCAAAAATGTTTGCAAATATAGCACTAGGACCATTTTCCTTGCAAATATAGCACTTTTTAGGTCGACCCTAGCGAAAAGATGACAATGCCTCAGATTTGAAAACGTGCTCGAACGATTTCATACGAATAGATTGGTTTCACTAATTCGATTCATTGTTAATTCAACAGCTTTGAGATACTAAAATCCCAAATTTTTTCTGAATTATTCATCAATTCAACACCAGTTCACACAACCTTTCTAGACTTCAAGTATAAACAACATCAATGGCGAACAAGTGAGATGGAGCCTCATTATCCGGCAAGAAGAAGATGGAAGAGCGAAATCTCACAAACCAAGGACAAGACTAAGAAGATTGGTTGGAATTTAGTCAGATTTGATAAATTTACAGCATAAATTTTCCATTTTGCTTATTAACCCTGTATAAACATTAGAAGATATTAGGCAAATTAGACAAGTTAGGGTTTTCATGCTAACTGCTTTGCGATTTGTTCAACCACTATAAACTGTGCATGTACATAGTGTTTTCTTCCTAAATTTGAATTGGGTTTGGCCCAAAATGTCGAAAAATAGAAGTGGCTCGATATGTCGAAAACCATGTTTAATATCTTCTAAACATGTTGAGAAATATGTTGAGAAATTTGTTGACATATTTGTCGAACTATATGTCGATAACTATGTAGAAAACAAAATGACATGTGAAATATGTAGAAAACAAAATGATATGTGAAGAATGTTGAGAACTAGGCGAGTAATATGTCGACAAATATGTCTAAATAAATGTCGAATTCCAATATGTCGAAAATGTCGAAAACTAGCTCCGAGAAATTTGTCGATAAGTATGTCGAAAAATATGTCGAGAAATTTGTCGAAATAAATGTCAAATACTATGTGCGTAAAAATGTCGACAACTAAACAATATGTTGACAATGTCCGTAACTAGGCCGATTTGCTACGATTACCTTTATTTTGTGCAGAACATCTCGAGGATCAATTGGTCGTTGATGTGGAGATTTTTTCTACCAGTTTCACAAGATCGCCACTCTGAAGCCAATATGAAGAGGATCCATTCGAAATTGACGAATATGCAAAAGCACATGCTCCGAAGGCCATGATACTTCGACACAAATCTCCCTAAACCAATTGTTCAAGTGCCCATCTCAAGAAGATCTTATCAACAACCAATTGTTCCTATGTCATCTTCTTATTACCACGGAGAAAAGGTACATTTTGACTAGGTTAACTTTTGTATTTTATAAGAAATGGCGCACCAACATGTTTGGTTTGTTCATTTTTGTGTGCGGGAGAATGAATTGTTGATGCAGAGACAAATGAGCATAGATTCATGCACTATAAAGGCATTGAAACTATATTGTCAAGAGAAGATCACGACCTTCTCTAAATGGTGAATCAAATCATATCTATTATGGGCTTAGATTCGGCAATGCATAATAAACTGGTTATTGAATACCTACCCAAGTACCTATCAAAGATCTCTATCCTACCCATCAAGAACGATCACCATGTGCAGTATTTTCTGAATGAGATTATCAAGCGGTTTGAGGTCATTAGGATACCTATATGCATTACCCTTCGAGAGTTTGGAGCAATACGAGAAGAAGACGGTGTTAGCAACCCACCCATAAAGTGTTTGAGCTTTGATAGTCCGATATGGACTAACAATGTAATTCATTCACGGCGATTGGATGCGAATATTTTTACAATATCGAGATGAAAATCTTAGAGGTCGAGATGAGGATGATGATGTGGTTAATGAAACCATCATTGTGGTGGATGAAAACATAATTTCAAGAAGGGAGCGAAGGGTGAGCAAAAGTTCAAGAAAATATACGTTGCTTTGAGGTGACAATGTCATCGCATGCTGCATCTTCTTGGATGGGTTATTCATAGTGATAGATGTTATAGTGAATGAGGTATTCAAGACAAGGCAACATTTGTTTATAAGGATGTCCATGCTTGTCGTGAAACATTTTCTTCGAGTAGAAGGTTTTTAGGACAAATAGCAAGGCATGGTACTTAAGGTGTAAGGATGAAAATTGCAAGTGGAGGTGAATGCGTGACAATTGGGAATTCATCGGCATGGAAGATAACTAAATATGACAACACCCATACATGTCAATTCGTTGGTTCAATATGACAATCTGCAAGCATGCAACAAAGTAATTGGGTCGTGGATCAAGTGCAAGTACATGAACACATTTCGTCCGTATAAGCCACGTGAAATCGTATATGATATTCGTTTGGAGTTGGGTATTAATGTATCATATAACAAGACTTGGCAATCAAGAGAATGCATTGAAGTCGAGGCAATTAGAGGGTGCATATAGGATATCGTTATCTTATTTACACGTAATTAACGAATTAAACTGGCACATTTACTAAGCTAAGTATTGAAGAAGATGGAAGATTCAAGTATTTATTTTTCACATTTGGTGCTTGATTCAGGATTCCGCAACCACATATGACCGATTATTGTGGTTGATGCTTGTTCTTAAAAGGAAAATATCTTGGGTTATTAATCGTTGTAGCGTGTATGGACGGTAACAACCAAGTCTATTCTGTCGGATGGGGAATTGTTGATTCTGAGAATGACGCATCCTGAAAGTGATTTTTACAAAAGCTAAAGGATGTAATCGGCAATAATATGGATGGATTGGTGTTTGTTTCTAACCTGCATAAGAGCATTGCAAATGTTTTCCCAATATCCTTTCATGGATCATGTATTTATTATTTGAGTAACAACCTAAGAGCAAAGTTAAAAAAAGAATACATGAAAACTCGGGAGGCCTTGAGGCTTTCACTGTTGCTGAATTCAATAAGCTATTCTTACTGCTTTCGCTGCAAAATTCTAGGGTAAGCGAGTACTTACAAGAAGTCGAGTTTAAACGTTGGTCGAGTGCACATTCAACTGGGAGACGGTATACAATAAGGACCCCAATCAGTGCAAAATGTCAAATACATTGTTGAAAGATGCTCTAGAATTACCTATTTATGCATTGGTCAAGTACATCCGAAACACACTACAGAGGTGGTTTCACGAAAGGCGTACTACTGCTAACGAGATGAGAACAACAGCAACCCCATACACTGAAGAGCAAATTGCATCCAGAATGAGAGAAGCACAATCCTATGTTATTGAACCGGTCGATATATACCAATGGTGTGTATGAGACATTACAAACCAAAATGCTATGGTCGATTTGCTTCAAAAAACGTGCACGTATTGAGTGTTTGATATGGATCGAATCCCTTGTGTTCATGCATTAGTCGCAGCTCATCGCCAACAAATTGACCATCGCACCCTATGCTTGCCACTTTATTACACCAATGCACTTTTACGTGTTTATGCAGATTCTATTATGTCGGTTGGTGATCCTAACTATTGATTGTGCCCAAAAAGTTTTAGCAATTTAACTATCACCACGAACCAGAAGGCTAAGAGTGGTAGGCGTAAGAAATATAGAATTCCGCCAATAGGTGAGCGTAGTTACAAAGAAATGTAGTCATACGGAGAGAGTAGACACAACCGCAAACTTGCTCAAATCTATTTGTTTGTAGGGATACAAAGTGATGACATTTTGTGATGTTCTTTATTCAATATTATAATTTATTCATTTCCATAAGAATTGTCTAATTTATTTTTTCCATTAATATTTTACCTAATTACGCAACCAAAATAACCATACATGATGTTTTACTAATACAAACAACACATGTTAATAAAGAAATACGATATTCAAAGCGCCTATCTTGGAATGGTCAAAGACATCTTTAAACCCACATTTGTAAAAATGCATTTCTTACATATTTACATATTCTTATCGACCTTTTGATTGACCTTTTTATTGACATACGTCGACAATTTTATCGACATACTAATCGAGAGTTTTATAGATATATTTTTGACATTTTATTCGACATATTGATCGACATTTTTCTCCACATGTTTCTCAACACATTTAATTCTCAACATATATCTCGACTTATTTGTCGACATATTACTCAACATATTAATCGACATAGTTATTGCCATATGCTCCCACCTTTCTTGTTCAAACGGTTTGACTTTGAATTTAAAAACAAAGTGGTAGGTATGCAAATCTGAAGCTTAAATTAAGGATGAAAGATATATGTCCGTTTATTTAGTTATATGTTCTCTCTTGGCCGTCTTCTGTTCATCCAGTTCTACGTTGTCCGCATGCATATTGTGGTTTCACCCATAGATGATAATGAGTTAAGTGTCATGGGGTTGGTTATTCAGTGAAGGATGAAGGATAATTGGCCATTACATCTGTTCGGTGAGATGGGGTTGTTTATTTAGGCGTGAATGTTTTAGGCATTCTTTAGGTGAATGCAGGGGCATTGTCATCTTTTCGCTAGGGTCGGATACAAAGGTGCTATATTTGCAAGGAAAACGGACTTAGTGCTATATTTGCAAATCAGAGCAAAAAGTGCTATTTTTGCAATTTTCCCTAAAAACTTTCCCTTCTGGGTGAGAGTTTCTTACGTTTTTTTTATGTAAGAGTATTTGATGAACTAGCTGGGGATACTTGTGCATCAGAGACCATTACAAATTCTTCTTCACTATCAGAAGAAGAACACACTACCATATTATTGGTGGTATTAACATCAGCACTGGCTTGAGCTATATCCTTAACTCTAAGACTTGTAGCTTTGTCCTTATCCCACATTGAATCCAGTTTGCACAAATAAAGGAATCTAAAATTCTACAATCCAACTGCATTTTTGTGATTTTACATAAATTGAAAAAAAGGGGAACAAAAACAGCGTAAATGTTTTTGGAATAAGCAAATACAGGCACAATCTAAATTTAGAACAAATATTCGATGCAAGAAAAAGTTAAAACTATCCGTGAGACAAAACTAGACCATGTTAAGAACCCAATAAGATTTTCAATTGTATGGTCTTATCTCAACCATATACTTCAACCATACATCAAAGCTAGTTCTTGTAGAGCATCAACCAAAGCCTCAACCTCTTTATCTTTCCAATATTGCTTGTTCTTTCCCCTGCCATAGGTAACTGTAGATGTAGTCATTCCTAACAAAAAAATACAGCTATATATGTTAAGGTCATCAAGGAAATAGTATATAACGTAAATAAATTCGCTAAAAAGTATAAAATAGGACAAATATGATATGTGCATTTCAATAGTAATGTAATAGCATACTTCTAAAACAATAATATCAAATATAATAAGGTCTTTTACTTTCTAGTACATCCAAATAAATCAACATGTCAAAATGTTCTAACATTACTTAACGCAAAATATTTCTAAAATTATTAATCCATATGATGAAAATCGATCGAGTTGTCCAAATGCTATACATATTGGTTGCTAAATTATTTCTAAATGCCAACCACTCATCGGTTGGATTACTATGCATAATGTATTCCACTTCATCATCTTCATCACTTTCCTCTCCTCACTCTATTATCTTTCTTCGATGATTGACTCTTGTGGATCAAAGCTCATAAACTTGTGAATCAAGTTGTGTAGAAGGCGACATGCCATTATAATTCACTTGAGTTTGAATTGTGAAAAATGAAGGGAGGCAAGGATTTTCCATCTTCCTTTCAACAATCCAAAACATCTCTCAATGACATTCCTTACTTTAGAATGTTTCATATTGAAGTACTTCTCTATAGTCTCCAGTCGATGACCATTGAATTTTGTAAGATGATATTGTTGCCCTCAATATGGAGCAAGAAATCCATTTGTGTTACAATATCTAGTGTCTACCAAGTAATGACAACCATAATAATTGAAAAACAAGTTATAATTAGGCAGCATATCATAATGAGAATGAAAATTTTAGCAAACCGGATATTGTAACATAAATTTACCTTGAGCTACTCTTAAACCATAAGGCATTGAGATTGCATCTTGAAGCACAGGACCATCAAGTGCGGAGCCTTCCCAACTGTGCAATATATATGAATTGCATATTTGGGCAACAAACATCTAAAACATTTGTTGAAATACATCCTTTTTCTTGTGCGATATCGGCCTTATCTTCACTAGGAGTTGTAACTTTAATTAATGTTCCATCTAAGGCTCCTAAACAACCCTTCAAATTTAAAAGAGATGATTTACTACTTACAACTAGGATTTGAATTTATTGTAGGAAAAGTCTTTCATAGTGGTTGTATACTTAATTATAATATTAAAATACCGAAATATTTCCATCTATTTTCTTGACAATAATGAGTAATTGTGATGTGCACCTCGCTTGATTATAAAGAGCCAAAATATCGATGGGAATCTAGGAGCTATTCAACCTACTTACCAAGTATTTGATCCTTGTGGCATATTATGGGGCCCGATGACGAGTTAGGCCTAAACGACTTCAAAAATCTTAAATGCTTTAATCCATGACATCTAAGCCTGTCCAAAAAGTGAATAGTACCCATGAACAGTAATAGTGTTGTGAGAATGATGAATAGGGTTTCTTATTTTTATTTCCTTTTATTTGTAAGGTTGCCCTTTAATTAATTAAAGGAAAGTAGCTGCCCCTTAGAAGTAGATTAGGATTAGGATTTTAGTTGTTACCTTTTGAAGACACTTTGTACTCTATTTAAAGAGGCCATTCGGCTATCACCAAATAGACAAATTGAGAATTATTTTGTGACATTACGTCATTGAGAGTTTGGGTGAATCAATCTCTTCATTCTTTCAAAGAATAATGGGCTTATCAAATTTTACTAGTTTGTGGCGCCTTTGAGTCTTATCAATTTAGTAGAACCTTAAATTGTGGCAACGTTTCATCTATCGGTCTCAATTCCTGGTCTAGTGATTTCCCAAGTTATGTCTTGGGTCTTATTCGCTTGTTGTGTATTGACTTTTTATATCCATGAGGTGCACATTAGTTTGGTATCGAGCTATAGGTAACTTCAAAATTTTGTAGCTTCAAATTTTATTTATAATCATGAAAATTTTGTCTATATTTTTCTTGTTGTAGTGATAATCAATTTTATTGTGGTAGTCAAATTAATTGTTTAACCCTAGTTTTGAGAATCGGTTAAACCTTTCCCTTGACCTCTTTTGTGTAGATAATCTGGGTTTTATTATTCCTGGGAAAAAATGAGAAGAAAAAGTTCTTGATTGTTGTTTCTTTGGAAAAAAAATTGAACCCTTGAATTGTCCATCCATATTTTTGTGTTGTTATTTTCTAGAATTTGTTCATCTTCATGTGATGTCTTGTCGTGAATTGTTCTTTTCTGGTTAACAAAAGAAAAGGAAAAAGAAAGATCAAAATCGAAAAGAAAAAAGAAAGAAAAGAAAGAAAGAAAGAAGGAGAGGAGAAGAACAATTATTGATTCTTGATTCTTGAATTCTTTTCTTGATTCTTGAAATTCTTGTTTCGTTCCTTGAAATCTTGTTCTTGAATTATTGTTACCAAAATTGCTTTGAAAGTTGCTCCAAGAATTGTGCCAAATTTCTACAATCCCAAAACCCATGTAGCAATCTCAAGACCCATGGTGCATTCTTGAATTGTTGTTCTTGCCTAAAGAAATTTTTGCAAGAACCTTGGTTCTAACCGTGATCAATTGCCATTACCTAAGCTTGTCCTGTTCAAATCTTATTGAGTTATCTAATTCTTTTTGGCTGAAGTATCAATTGTGTTTCAAATTAGTGTTGCCACCGCTTGAATTTTCAGCCGATAATAATTGTTTGTCTTGTAATTTTCTAGCCAAAAACAAGGATTTCTGCTAATTGACCTAGTCCAAATTGTCTTGTTTCTAGCCAAAGCTTTTAGGTCTTTGAGTAGAAAAATTATTGATCTTGTTCAATTTTGTCGCTGCTGAATCCATTTTTATGGAATTTTGGTTCCACTGAGTTTTGTTAACCAAGTGGATCTTGCCTAACCTTTGGTCTCCAGTGCAATTTGTCTTGCACCAAATTTTAGTACTACTCTCTTCCATCTTGAGTCTTGAATTCTTGTTGAAGAAGGTGTTTTAGTGCTTCAAGAATCATAGCAGAATTTTGCTTGAAAGAAACGTGAGCCTTGCTTAAAAGAATCCAAGTGTGATTAACTTCATCCCAATTGGATTTAGAATTGACTAGTACCACTTGGTTGAAATTTTGCACCTTTTAGTAACTTATTTGGATGAAAATTCTACACCTTAGTACCCTCTCTTGATTGAAATTTTTACACAAAAAGGCTGCAAGAATTGTTTTCTAATTTGATTTTACTTGCAAGAATTGATTCCTTTTGTATTTGTTTTCCTCTTAAAGTTACCTTCCTTTAGTAATCTTTCCTAATTGTTTCCTCTTAGGCTTCATATTTGTTTTCCTTTTGATTTCATATTTGCTTTCTTTTAGAATCCATATTTGTTTCCATTTCCTATTTATTTTCAGATTTGTCTAGTTTCCAATTTTGTAGCTTTCCTTATTCAATTCCACTTTGTAGCTAGATTTGCTTAATTTCCTATTCCTTTTAGCTTCCATATTTGTATCCTACTTCCCATTTATTTTCAAATTTTAGTTTCCAAATTTATTAACCTTCCTAAGTCTTATTTCCTAACTTCACAAATTCTTGTTTGACCTATCTCTTGGCCTAAAATTCCTAAAGGTTTGGTAAAGTGTGCTATTCTAAGCAAGAACTTATAGAGAGAATGTTTGAGTGTGGGGTGAGACATAAAACAAAATAACCGAAAATATACTCATATATACCCTTACTATAAATCTTCCCATATTATTGTTTTGCTTTTGTTTGTGCTATCCTTTGTGTAGGAATAATGTCAAAAGAAGGAGTAGCTCCAATTAACCAAACGACTCTCAAAGATTGGGCAGAACACATGCACCAAAGACAGTCCAATTTGGTCGATCAACTTGAGGCTTTGCAATTAAGGTTTCAGTCCAATGACAATAAGACGGATCAATTGGTAAATACTTTCCGTGAAGGTATGAAGTCCATCACTGAGTTATTGTCAAAGAGGTCAAAAATTAGAAGAAAAAATCCCTCAAGTTCTGACAGTAGTAAAAAGTCTGATGGGGCTTCTACTTCCCATAGGGGTAGAAATCAAGTTGATACAATTGATAAAATTTTGAGAAGTATAAAAATCAAAATTTTGAGAAGTATAAAAATAGAAATTCCAACCTTCCAAGGTAGGGAGAAGCACTTACCGCCTTAAAGTCTATGCAATCGTGAAGTGATGAAAGATCGTTTGATGGAGAAGAAACCTTAGTGATCATGAGATCACTTAGTGCTCAAGCTATGGGTAATGATGAACAAAGGAGAACATCCGCCATGTACAAATTTATGAAGATCAACTTCAGATTAGCAATGAAAAGAAAAAGGTTGAGGAGGAAGAAGGATTGATGCCTCAAATAGGCAATCTAATGAGTGGGGATTATCAAAACCAAGAGCACGAGCCAATTGATAATTTTCGACTGCTCGAGCCACAAATATGCATGTCAAAGATAACAAATTTTCACACCTTGACTTTGTGTTTGGAGAAAGACAATTTTACCATACTCCAATACCAACTTGGAGCCTTCAAAAATTTGTAGTAAAACGCTATTACAAGAGTGGCTCAAGAAGAGCTAAAAGAAAAGATATCGCTTTCCTACCAAACTATTCCTTCTACTCCCTAAGATGGCCAAAGTATATTAAGTTCATCCCAAAGGTGGTGTTGAAAATTTGAGTACGAATTCTTTTGACAAGAGGGAATGATGGGAATCCGGAGGCTCAACAGATTCATCAAGCATTGGTGAACAGTTTGGTGCATGCAAAAGTGTGTCAAAATATAGCTCAAACTCACACAAATTTACACCTAAACCTCACTTAATCAATTGTAATAAAGTTTAGGAATCATTTTCCACAGTGGAAAGGGACAAAACAAGAATTTAAGTGTAATTGATTATTTGCTATCTATGTTACCTAATGCAATGACATAAAGAGTGATATTTAACTAAGAAGCATGAAGAAAAGTATGCAAATAAATGGGAATACTAGAATCTAAATGCTAAGTTAAACAACTCAACTAAACAAGGAGAGAAAACACACAATTGAGGGAGGGTGATCTTTGGGCTCAATGCAAGAGTAGGCTACTTGATTCCCAAGGGCAACCGAGTTTAGGCAACATAACTAAGTGACTACATCCGCTCGCTCAATCTCCTTTCGGTCTCATCGAGTTGTAGAATGGGGAATCTCCTTTCGGCCTCATCCCCACCTAGTGTACATTAGCGCCTATGGCTTCCACACAACTCTAATGCACAATTTTAGCCCTAGATGTCTTAGCCAACTACTTCACATTCCTAGTTTAAGTATTTAATCTAAGAAAGCCACCCATTTTTCACTCCATATCTCCTTTCGGTCTCAATGGAATTAAAGGATAGAAGATCTCCATCGGTCTGGTTTACCTTGTGCACACTAAAACGTATGGCTTCCACACAATTTTAATGCACAATTAAGCTCATGTAGTGGTTATTTCTTGTCTCAAACACCTAAATTTTAGTGAATGCTAGGTAGTTCTTCCTACTTTTGGCCTAAATTCATGCATGCCTAAAACACACACAAACACCAAGAACACACAATGAATGTGGCCATATTCAATGCATGTCATTCATTTAATACAAGTAGGAAGACTTTAATTAATTTAAGCCCGTCACTCTACAACCCACAAGGAATCAAAATAAATCTAACCCTTACATCAAGCACCAAGAATCACCCAAGACTATTTAGCCACTCATGGCTTCAAGCAAACAACAACCACAAGGAGATATAACCATTGAGAGCACAAGGAATTGAAAGAAATACTCCCTTAATGAAAAGAATGGTGATTCCAACCAATTCCTACACTTTACAAGCAAGGTTAGCTCCAAAGGTTGAAGTTTTCAACCACAAGAGCCAAACCCTAGACCCCAAAAGAACTCACATTTTGAGTTTGGGAAAATATGGAAAATATCTAAAACTCACCCTAACTATCTAATTGTTCCTGCTTTTTCTACACAAAATGGGGTATTTATACAAGTAGGGAAATTGGGGAACAATTGTGAAGCTTCAAAACATGCGGACTCAAGTACAAACTCCACATTTGCAATCGGTCGACACCGCGGTCCAAAATTTCGCCGCCTCTTCTTTGGTTCGCGCTTTGTTCTCAAGGCTTGTCCATTTTTGGTCCTGTGCTTGGAATTTGAGAAAACTTTCAGCATGAAAGTTTTTTCTCTTTTAGCTTTCCATGGCATCTTCAATCATTTCATTTGGACGTTTTGATCAAGAGTTATGAATTAGAAGATGGCTGATTTTTTCCCCTTTTTCCTACAAAAAGAGCAAAGATGAGAATCAACAAGTATACTTGTGATTTCTCTTATAAACATAGCATATCTTAATGAAATCTATGCAAAAGCATGAAAAACACATAATTAATTTTATGAATATTTGATTCTCATCAAATACCCCAAACTTGAATCATTGCTTGTCCTCAAGCAATTTTCACGCCGCAAAAATGTGTAGAATGCATTCATTGAGATCATGCACGCTAGATTAGCAAAATTAATTTTCTTGATGGTGGCAATCGCTTAATTAGGCATCCACTCGTTGCCCCATTCTACCGAATAATGCATATTGAGAGCTTTAAGAAATGGAGCATCTTGTCAGATCGGGCTAGACAATTTTGGCACGCACTAATGCAATGCACGACCCTTTTTTCCTGTTTCTCTATACTAATATTCACACATTAAATGTGATGTGTGTGTGTGATGGAGAAAGATGTTCATGAACAATGCAATGCAAGAACGAGTAGAAGTCACAAATCATGCCACTAGTATGCCCTAAAGTTGCACGTAAAAATTTCTCTTCCTTGAAATCCTTAAGACTCTTTTATTCCCTCTTTCCCTAAGTTGTCATGCTGCCATCCGGCAATCTTTGTCACATTTAAGCAACCATCATGACATTCCACTCGTGGTACTTCCTACCATTTACGATTTTGTTCATTTTGTTAATTATCATTATTATATATATATATATATATATATATTTTATGCCAAGAGTTTTTCAGCTTTTTATACTTCTACCACTCATACGAGTTCACTTAAGGGACATCCCCAAGAGCATTCTCATAGCGTAGTGGCAATTATTCAACAAAACTTAATCTCATAAACAAGACTAAACAACAAGCCTAAGTCATCTTTCAAGTTTGTGAAGTGAAATGTCGTGAATTTAGAGTGGACTAAGAGCACTACATTTACTACGCAATCGCCATAATCAATACACTATATCTCACAAACACTCCTCATTGATGTGCACAGTAACAACACCATTTAATATGCAAAACTTTCTTTGAAAATATAAGGAATCAAAAGACGTGCATTACAAATTCCATGCTTACTCAATCAACATTTTTCTTCATCGACTAATGCTCTCATTTCTTCAATTCTCGCATGCATTTGGTCTGTAAAATGTTTCTTAAGTGATGCATGTTTCAGCCATTACTTGCTAACAATTGAATATTTCAAAACAAGCAACATATTGAATATTTCATTGAAAGCCTTAATTTAAGCCAATTTCACACATGGAATTTCATGCATTTTTTCCTATAAACACCCCAAACTTAGGTCACATTAAAAGCTTAAGCCTCCACCCCAAACTTAGGATGAGCATTGCCTCAATGCTGCAAGAATGCATACATGAAGGGTGGGTTGGGTGGGAAAGAAGAAGTATTACATATTTTGGTTGCAAAATTGTGAAATGACTTAAAACATGTTGCATGATTGCTTAATCACACCACCCCCAAACTTAAGATATGTTGCATATTAAGCACCAAAACTAGGGAGTGCAAGTGCGTGATAAGCATCATTCACCAAAACAAATTCAAGAAAATACATTAACAAAATTCACAAAAATAAACTTTAAAACTACATGCAATAACATAGAACACAAAGGAAAATATTCACCAAGTTCACGCCAAAACTCAACTCAAGTGTCAAATCATCTAAACTTAACATTTTCTATCACAAGTTGTTCAAAGTAGTTAAGAAAATCATCTTCCCCGTAGTCAACATGAACTCATGGTTGGCTTGGAGACGCCGGTGGTGGCATAGGAAAGGTTGGTGGCTCGCCTTGTTGTCCACCGCCATGTAAGTCATGAACGCCGCCGAATCTTAGGAAGTCCTCGCATCGTATTTTGAAGATTGCCTACACGCTTTTCCAACTTGTGATTTGTGTTCAAGATCACGCACACTTCTCTCCAAGCTACTTAGTCTATCATCGCCATCACGCTCTCACCATCTTCTTTCTTCGCCTTCTCGCCTAGCATGGCTATTCGGCCAGACGCCTCTCGCCATGACTCCCACCCTTTTTGAAAATCTTTGAACTTGAGGTCGGCCTTTAATAGAATGCAATCCACCCGGTTGAAATTCCCGTGATCCGTGGCCGTTGTGAAGCATAATCGTGTAATGAGCGACGGAAGCCTAGGGATTGATTCTTTTACGAGTCGACGGCTAGATGAATTTCTCGAATGTATGACTTTGCCCACGCCGACCGACATGCCTCACGATGGCAAATATCGCAACGCCGCCGCCACCTCCGAAGTTCATGATTGTCGGATGAGTCTCTGCTACTCACGAAGGCATTTAATGCCTTTGCCTACGCAGAGCGAAGTTTCGCTTTTAAGTATGTCCAATTCGGGGAGGTGTTACTCCTTCCATCTTAGCTTCTTCATGGGCCATTTCATTCTCTTTAACATCACTTCCTTCGACGCCAATTTTCTTCCACTTAAGGGTTACCGCCTTGCAATCGCTTCCTTGCTCTTGAGGTTAACCGGTATCACTTGGAAGTGCGCCCATGGGTCTATGGTGAATGTCATTAGCTAGCTGCCCCACTTCATCTCAATATTCTTCATTGTGGTCTCATGCAAGTTCTACCTTGTGCACACTAAAACGTATGGCTTCCACACAATTTTAATGCACAATTAAGCTCATGTGGTGGTTATTTCTTGTCTCAAACACCTAAATTTTAGTGAATGCTAGGTAGTTCTTCCTACTTTTGGCCTAAATTCATACATGTCCTAAAACACACACAACACCAAGAACACACACCGAATGTGGCCACATTCAATGCATGTCATTCATTTAATACAAGTAGGAAGACTTTAATTAATTTAAGCCCGTCACTCTACAACCCACAAGGAATCAAAATAAACCTAACCCTTACATCAAGCATCAAGTATCACCCAAGACTATTTAGCCACTCATGGCTTTAAGCAAACAACAACCACAAGGAGGTATAACCATTGAGGGCACAAGGAATCGAAAGAAATACTGCCCTTAATCAAAAGAATGGTGATTCCAACCAATTCCTACACTTTACAAGCAAGATTAGCTCCAAAGATTGAAGTTTTCTCAGCCACAAGAGTCAAACCCTAGACCCCAAAAGAACTCATGTTTTTGAGTTTGGGAAAATATGAAAAATATCTACAACTCACCCTAACTATCTGATTCTCCCCGTTTTTCTACACAAAATGGGGTATTTAAACAAAGAAATTGGGGAACAATTGTGAAGCTTCAAAACATGCGGACTCAAGTACAAACTCCACATTTGCAAATAAGGCCACCATGACCACCGCGGTTCAAAATTTCTCAATCGTCACTTCTTCTTTGGTTCGCGCCTTGTTCTACTTTTGTCCAGTTTTGGTCCCTTTGCTTCCGGAATTTGAGAAAACTTTTTTCATGAAATTTTTTTCTCTCTTTTTCAGCTTTCCATAGAATCTTCAATCATCTCATTTGGACATTTGCATCAAGAGTTATGATTTCCGGAAGATGGTTGATTTTTCTCCCCTTTTTCCTACAAAAAGAGCAAAAGATGAGAATTAACAAGTATACTGTGATTTCTCTTATAAACATAGCATAACTCAATGGAACCTGTACAAAAGCATGAGAAACACATAGTTAAGTTTATGAATATTTGATTCTCATCATCTAACCATTTTCTTGTAGTTCACATGTCCTAACCGATTTTGCAATGTTGTAGGATCAATTAAATTTGAACTAACTTGGCTGACCATTTCATTTACAGAACTCAATCTATACATACCACCAGTCAAGAATCTACAACCAAAAGATAAAGTTACTCTATGACAAGAAATAAATATGCTCATGCTAGTATTGTCTAAGCGACTAATAGCAATTAAATTCTTTTGAATATCAGAGCTACTTTAACATCTTTTAAAGTTAGAAGTTTACGAAGAAAGGCTCATAATTGCGGACTAGTGTGAGTCACCGTCTCCGTTGCCCCACTAGCCACAACAATAGTTTCGTTGGCCTTAGCAACATCATCAAATAACTTTTTATTTTTGCAGACTTGGTACGTTGCCCCAGAATCTAACCACCATTCTGAAGAAGTACTGGCCTTTCCATTATTACTCACCATAGCAACAAATTGTTTGGGCTCAGTCTTCTGTACTAGCATATTTGCTTCCTTCTTTGGTGTGTTAGATTTGTCATTTTTAGGTTACCTACAATCGCTACAAGTGGCCCCATTTCTCACAATTGTGGCACTTGCCATTCTTTTTCTTAAAGATAGGCTTTTTGGCCTCCAATTGTTGAGACTCACTCTTGGGTGGCTTGGATTTCTTAGGAAATTTTTTGGGATTTGTTACCGCGTTAGCAGCTGATTGTTGCTGTCTAATCATCTTCAAGTTATTCCTAGCTCGATTCTCATCCTTGATTCTAATGAATCGCTTAAGATCATCCATCTACCTTGCACTTTTCTTCCTGTACATCTCAGTTTTGAAAAAATGCCATGCAGATGGTAATTTATAAATAATGGCACCAACTAGAAAAGGATCACAAATAATAATGTTTTCACTGGTCAATTTATATCTCAATTTTTCTAGATCTGTTACTTGAGGAGTGATTTCCATATCTTCCTTGAATTTGAAATCCATGAATTTGTCAACAAGATGTGTTTTTGACAATTCCTCCTCCTTCTTAAATTGAGTATTTAAATTGTCCCATATTTCTTTAGCAGTCTTAAACTTACTATAAACTTCTGCAAGACAGTCTAAAAGGCAGTTTAATAAATATTCATTGCAGAAGTCATCATCCTTGTTTCATTGAGACTCATTAACTTCCTCAGTAGTGTCAGCAAAGGTACCCAAAATAGTGTAAAAATATTTTCATATTTTAAACCAAACTGAAAGTATGAAGTTTGACCATCTCAATTGGCATGCGCTTTTCCATTTTAATAAGTAAAAATGAAATTTTAGAATAAGTGCACTGATTTCAAAAGTGGAAAAATTCTTAAAAACAAAGTCAATCTGGTCAAATCGATATCAAAGTCAACGAGTTAATCGCACTTGGTCAATGGATGAACAAAGGTCAATCGGTCAACGAATGAATTGTACAAATGGTCAATCGATGCCTTGCACCCGCGTGAAACCAACCTTCACCGAATTTTAGTTGTCGTTTCTTTATCGTCCGAGTTACATTAAGACCCGTGACCCTCAAAATGATCCTCTTGACAAGGAGAACACAACCCAAGTGACCTTGCAAGTTAAAAACATCTAGATCTTTCAGGATATGAAGAGAAAGATTTTGGCTACGCGACTTTAAACATGGATTTCGCCGTCTTCGGTCACCAAATCAGAAAATCAACACCACCAATGGATTCCTCTTTGTCGAAATACATGAGGTGGACTTCTCTTTTGCCTCGATCCGTCACAGAGTAAAAGTCAAATTTCAATATGACCAAAATACCCTATTGACTATTCAATTGTATTGTTCACGATTTTTTGAAAGTCAAGCAATAGTAAATACGACATTACTTGAAGCATTACACCCTAGGTATCTAATTTGAATACCTAGCATGTCCTAGCTAGCATATAAATAGGGATATACTAGAGTTAAAATTAGTTAATGGGCTCTTGCCCATATATGCCCACTACAAAAGTTCATTACCTATTGGGTTTATATTAGAACATATACTTGGGTTATATTAAATACCCAACAGTTTTGTCTTTTTTATTACTTAACCGGGATCAAGTTACCTCCCTTAGATTTGTCTAGTTTTCCACGATGATATCTATTAATTTCTTCAGCTCTCATTTGTAATTGGATTTTTACCTTGATAAAAGGGTAACCAATCCCACCGGCCATCAATGGCTATTCAAAAAAAAAAAAAAAAAGAAAAAGAATGGCGTTGTTTCGCTTTCTTTTGGAGCAAAAGTAAGTTTTCAGCCCAATTTTCAACTTTTGTCCCAAGTTCTTTAATTTGGCTTGTCAGCCAATTCTTCTTTTTGTAACATTTGCTTCCCTTTTTAGAATCCTTGTCCTCAAGGATCAGACAAGTTGAGTAGTTAAATTTCCAATCATGGTGAACTAAGGAAATTGCTTATTAATGAAATCCAAACCTTCCCATGTGGGCTTTTAATGACTTTGTTTAACCCAGCATATTAGAACTTGAGGAACTATTCTTCCATTTCTCTACATAATCCTCCTTTTCAGCACTGTTTCTGGTTTTGCCAAGTACTAATTTTTTGCATTAGTCAGTGGTGATGTTGTCATTACCACTATTTTTGGTCCAACCGTGAGCTTTAGCTTTAATACATGGAATACTTGTTGAATTCTTGTCTCAACTAGAATTTGAAGTTTATATGCTATTACCTCAATTCTTCCAAGATTGGAAAAAGGTCCAAAGAATTTATATGACAATTTCGCCATCTCTCAATACCACCGATTGTTGTATATATGACTACAACTTAACATAGACAAAGTCTCATACCTTAATTCCTCTCTGCTCCGTGTTTGTCAACCTGCATTTTCATTCTATCCCGAGCTTGCAACAAGTTATCTTTTAAGAGCTAAAGAATGGCTTGTTTGTCTTTGAGAATCTGCTTCTTTGCAAGAACAATTGAGTAAAAGAGAGTATAAGGGCAAACAGATAGGTTTGTACCCATAGCATGCCTCAAAGGTGTCATCTAAATGTTACTATGAAAATTAGTGTTATACTACCACTTAGCAATGGTAACCATTGCCTCCAAGTGTTAGGCACATCCACGCACATACACCTCAAATATGATTCTAGGCATTGAATTATCCTCTCACTTTAGCCGTTGGTTTAAGGATGATATGTAGAACTCAAATTCATAATTACTCTCAACATCTTGAAAAGTTCTCTCCAAAAAGTGCTAGTAAAAATTTATCTTTATCACAGATTATGGTCTTAGGACAACCATGTAACTGAAAATAGTATCCGTGAAGGATTTGGCCACATCTTTAGTTAAAAATGATGTCCTAAACCAATGAAATGTCTGCTTTGGTCAATCCCACCATCACTACTATAGTATCACAATTTTTAAAAAGGACAAAACTCTTTAAAAGTTTATCCTAATGTGACTCAAGCTTTGTCTCTGAATCGGAAGTGGTTGAAGTAGACCACGTTAAGGAATGTTTTCATGTTTATTTCTCTAGTAGTTGTCACATTCTTTGACAAACAAAATGATCTCTTCCTTCATATATGACCAATAGAAAATCAATGATTCTTTGTTTCCTTCCTTGTTGTCCCCAATTGCTAAAGTATACAAGGCTTCTATAATATTTCTATACCTTTCTTTTCTCGACCAATTGAATCCCGATCATAGCTTTCATAGATTTCAGTCATCCATTTAGGTCGAACTCTAGACACTAGAACTAATCAACTCGTATTTTCCTTCCTCCATATTCCTCCGGACAATGCATCAGTTGCTTTATTTTCTACCCTTTTCTTGCACTAGATCTCATAATCCACCCAATAGCTTAGCAAAGCAATTTGTGTTGCCGTGGTTGTCACCGTTGATCCAATAAAACTTTGAGGTTTTGGTGGTCTCGATGTGTATTGGTTAGGTTCGCTAAGCGACAAGTCTCGACTTGTGAGGCAAAGACAAAGTCTCAGACTGTGAGGCAAGTCCCGGACACGGGAGTCAAAGGCTAGACCTTGCTACTGCATAAGAGAAGATGATAAGGATAAAAGGATAAGGATAATAATTAATTTCCCTTATCAAGCAAGAGGATAAGGATAAGAGGATAAGGATAATAACTGATCCCCTTTATCAAGCAAGAGGAGGATAAGAGGATAAGGGTAATAACTAATCCCCCTTTTATCGTGGAGGAAAATATGGATGATAATCCATCTTTGTTTATCGGAATGAGTATATTTATACTGGGGAAAATGACCGGTATGGGGATCCATTCTCGGATTACTAAAAATATACTATACTCCTAAGAATAAGACTAACTTAGGCGTCAGAGAGAGTTTATCCCGAGAACCACTCCGGATCTGCTTTACAAGAACCACCATTGTTATTCACTTAAAAGCTCTGGTCGTGACAAGAGGATCGGATTGTTAGCAACAATAGCCAAAGAATCTTAGATCGTGACAATTAAATCGGATCTCGACCGGGTTGCGGATTTCACCTTCACCAAGTGGCGCCGTTTATGGAAACGAAAAAATTTCTTGATTCTGAAGGCGTATTCACAATCTTTCTCTCGATTTCGATTCGTGTTAAGATGGTGGACACTAGATCTGGGTCGAAGAGTCAGCGAAGGAGCACGACGTAGCCGTTCTGGACTTAGGGCGGATGATCTCTACCCTAGGTGGAATTCCTGAACATTCAAAACACCAATCTGATAATGAAGGTGGACACTCTCAATAGACGCCTTTAAATCAAAACAAGTCACTGGCACGAAAACAACAAGAAGACGATGAAAGGGCTTTTGCAGAGTTACACCGTGCGCAGTTTGAAGAATTCTGCAGAACTAGGCGTCATTCACGCCTCTCTGACGATGAACTCCAACATAGCAATCACGAAAAGAATAGACAGAAAAAGAATGATGACAAGAGTGAAGCTCATGCATCTCATGCTGATAACAACTATGAGAATAATCGTTCTAGAGTTAAGCCAACACGGCACTTAACCGCCTCGACATGATGATTTACCTCCGATCGAGAATGTGTCACCAAGGACATATATGGCTTGTTGGGCTCGCTGGAAGGAGACATTCCCTCGTGATTCACGCCAAACAGCATGCAATATCCAACTCCAGCCGGATTTAAGATACCAGATGGAATCCCATCTTATGAGGGGGATACCGATCCCCTAGATTTCTTGTCGTGATTTAAATACGCGATAAACTTCAAGAACGCTCCGATGGAGATCATGTGCAAAGCATTTCCCATCTATTTGAGTTTAAGGTGATGAGAATCAAATATTCATAAAATTAACTATGTATTTTTCATGCTTTTGCACAGATTTCATTGAGATATGCTATGTTTAGAAGAGAAATCAAATTATACTTGTTGATTCTCATCTTTTGCTCTTTTTGTAGGAAAAAGGGGAGCAAAAATTAGCCAGCTTCCGAAAGTCATACCTGTTGATGCAAACGTCCAAATGAGATGATTGAAGATGATATGGAAAGTCGAGAAAGAGAGAAAAACTTTCAGAAGAAAGTTTTCAAATTCAAGGTGCAAAGGACCTTCAAACTTTCAGAAGCAAAGGGACCAAAACTGCATAAAAGCAAACAAGGTGCGAACCAAAGAGAGAGTGGACAGAATTTTCTGATCACACGTGTCCTCTTACAACAAAGAAATGGTGTTGACAAAATTTTGGCACCGCCACGTACTGCCTCACAGACTGGCCATGGTCAACCTCCTAACAGAAATGTGGATTTTCAATTGAGTCCCGCATGTTTTGAGGTTTCACAATTGTTCCCCAATTTCCTACTTGTATAAATGTCCATTTTGTAGTAAAACAAAGAGAATTGGAGAGTTAGGGTTAGTTTTAGAGATTTTTCATATTTTACCCAACTCAAGAACGTGAGTTCTTTTGGGGTTTAGGGTTTGGCTCTTGTGGCTCTTGGAAACTTCAATATTTGGAGCGAACCTTGCTTGTAAAGTGTAAGATTTGGTCGGAATCACCACTCTCTTGATTAAGGGGAGTATTTCTTTCAATTCCTTGTGCTCTAAATGGTTATATCTCCTTGTGGTTGTTGTTTGCTTGAAGCCATGAGTGGCTAAATTGTCTTGGGTGATTCTTGGTGCTTGATGTAAGGGTTAGGTTTATTTTGATTCCTTGTGGGTTGTAGAGTGATGGTCTTGCATTAATTAAAGTCTTCCTACTTGTATTACATGAATGACATGCATTGAATGTGGCCACATTTGGTGTGTGTTCTTGGTGTTTGTGTGTGTTTTAGGACATACATGAATTTAGGCCAAAAGTAGGAAGAACTACCTAGCATTCACTAAAATTTAGGTGTTTGAGACAAGAAATAACCACCACATGAGCTTAATTATGCATTAAAATTGTGTGGAAACCATAGGTTTTAGTGTGCACAAGGTAGAAGTGAGACCGAAAGGAGATCTTCTATCCTTTAATTCCATTGAGACTGAAAGGAGATATGGAGTGAAAATTGGTGGCTTTCTTAGATTAAATGCTTAAACTAGGGAATGTGAAGTAGTTGGCTAAAACATCTAGGGCTAAAATTGGGCATTAGAGTTGTGTGGAAGCCATAGGCGCTAATGTGCATTAGGTGGGGATGAGACTGAAAAGAGATTCCCCATTCTACAATTCCGATGAGACTGAAAGGAGATTCGTAGCGAACGGATGTAGTCACTTAATTATGTGCCCTAAACTCCTGCTGCCTTGGGAGTCAAAGTAGCCTACTTTGCATTGAACCCAAGGATCACCCTCCTTCCTCGCTTGTGTGTTTATCTCCTTGTTTTAGTTGAGTTGTTTAACTTAGCATTTAGATTCTAGTATTCCCATTTATTTGCATACTTTTCTTCATGCTTCTTAGTTAAATATCACTCTTTAAATCATTGCATTAGGTAACATAGATAGCAAATAATTAGTTGCACTTAAATTCTTGTTTTGTCCCCTTCCTCGCTTAAAATGATCCCTAAGCTTTACTACAATTGATTAAGTGATGTTTAGGTGTAAATTTGTGTGAGTTTGAGCTATATTTTGACACTTTTGCACGCACCAAACAGCTCACCGTATGCACGAGTGTGGATTGACGGCCACCTCAATAGTATTTTTTCATTTAGAGATTGGCTTTACTTTTTCATACCCACTTTTCTAGAGGAAGAAATTACACAAGATCATATAGATTCATTGAATTTAAAACAAGCAAATGATGAATTCCTCAAGTCATATGAGAGATTCACCATGAAAGCTTACAAGTAGTTGATGTACTACCAATTGGTAATCTCGGCCTTCATGAATTGTCTCAACTCAGATCACTTATATAAAGTTGGCTCGACACTCGGTCAATACTCAAACACTTTGGCAGGTGGTGAAAGCTACACCAAAGGAGAAGAAGCCAATAGAAAAAGAAAGAAAATGAGAAACATGAAAAGACATCGTGCCGACACTCAGGAAAAATCGCCCAAAAGTGTCTTTGATCGTTCAATTATAATAGGGAGCGGTAACCTCGCCAGAAAGAAGCTTAACGCCATTGACTAAGAGTCGAACGAGATCTTAGCCATACATAAAGATCTTCTCCACCTCCACCCTTTAACTACAAATGCCACATAAAAACCGCAACATCTCTCCGTGCAACTTTCGCAATGATCACGAGCATGACATCAAGATTGCAAGGACCTCGAGAAGGAAATAGAAGATTGCATCAGCAATGGAATGTCAATTTGCGGGTCAATATGTCCAACAATGGCATTCGTAAACCCAACTCCAATCAGGTCATCTACACATCAAGATTTGAGGCTTCTGACTAACGATGGAAGGAAATTTAATACCTCGAATCCGCAAGTTAACAATTTGAAATGCTTCAGATTTAATTATTTTTATTTTTGATAAATATCATTTTGTTTTTCATAAATCGAATAGAGGAATTATGGCTTTGAATTTGGTTCAAGGTGGTGAACCTCGCTAAATTTTAAATTGAGGATCACGTGTATCTGCTTAGCCGAATTTAGCCAATGCGAACTCCATAACATCTCAAGGGGATGAGGGGATACAGACATCCATACGTATGTCAAAAATAAAATTTTATTATTCAAAGTTCTAACACCACAAGTGGGGAACTTTGACTCACAGCTTTCGAACACCCACTCACGTGTCGAGAACTTGGATCACAGCTCCTAAAAATACCCTCGTAAGCGGGGACTTCAACTCGAGTTCCCGAACATCCTAAGGATGAGGAACTTCGCTCAAAGTTCCCAAACATTCTAAGGTGAGGAACTTCGTCTCAAAATTTCCGAACATCTTAAGGGATGGGAAATTTTGTCTCAAAGTTTTCAAATATCCTGGGTGGACTCGCAAGATCAAATGTCTCAACATCGGACTATTTTATTAATAAAATGTGAATATAAAACACTAATCTTTTCTTTTTCCTTTTCTTGATCCTCTTTGCAGGATCTTTACCCTTTTAAACATGTCCCATTTCTCGATTTGGGACCTCCACGCCACACATTACAACTCTGCTACTTGTACAAGTTCAAAGGCACCAATGGAGACACCAAAAAAAAAAAGAAGAGTCTATTCTTGATAAGACCTTCTGCTGGACGTTATCGCACCAAGGTCCGGGGCTTATGATGTGTATTGGTTAGGTTCGCTCAAAGAAGTCCACTTGGAGGCAAAGAAAGTCCCGAACTGTGAGGCAAAGAAAGTTCGGACCGTAGCGCTGCTGGAAGTCCGACCGGGAGTCAAAGGCTAGGACCTTCATGCTACCGCATAAGAGAAGATGATAAGGATAAAAGGATAAAGATAATAACTAATTCCCTCTTATCAAGCAAGAGGATAAGAATAAAAGGATAAGGGCAATAACTAATCCCCTTTTATTAGGAAGGAAAATATGGATAATAATCCATCTTTCTTTATCGAAGGAGGATATTTATACAAGGGAAAACGACTGGTATGGGATCCATTCTCTGATTACTAAAAATATACTATCCTCCGATAATAAGACTAACTTGGGCATCGGAGAGTTTACCTAAAAATCACTCCGAACTGCTTTGCAGAACCACCATTGTTATTCACTTAGAAGCTCTCGGTCATGACAAGAGGATCGAATTGTTAGCAAAGAAGAAAAAATCTTAGATCGTGACAATTAAATCGGATCTCACCAAAGTTGCAGATTTAACCTTCATCATTCTTCTTTAGTAATAAAGTGGTACCTTGCAAAATAATGCTTCTATTTGACTATTGCCAAGATTACTGTCCATAGTTCCTTTTCACAAATGGGCAATCCAAGTTCCTAGGACTTAAAGCCTTATTGAGATGTGCAACAGGATGTCCTTCTTGAGTCAACACTATAGTAATTCCATTACTACTGGCATTTGTTTCCACTACAAATGTCTTAGTAAAGCATGGAAGTCTGAGAACTAGAGTTGTACTGATCATGATCAAATTTAGATCCTGAAAGGCTTTTTCAGTTTCTTCATTCCATTGGAATCCTTCCTTCTTGAGAAGATTAGTCAAGGGCTTTGTAATGACTCCGCACCTTTTTATGAATCTTCTTTGGTAACCTGTGAGCCCTATGAATCCCCTCAACCCTTTAGCATCCTTGGGAACTAGCCATTCCATCATAGCTTGTACCTTAGCTTTATCCATCTCCACATCAATAGCTATAATAATATGTCCCATATACTTTATCTTTTTCTGTGCAAAGGCACATTTAGACTACTTTGCATACAGCTTATGAGCTCTAAGAGTTTCTAAAATAGTTTTGAAATGTATTCGATAGGAAAAAATGTTAAGGCCATATATTAATGTCATCAAAAAAGACTAAAACAAATTTGCGCAAATAAGGTTGAAAGATTTGGTTCATATGCTTGGAAAGTCACTAAAGTATTGGTTAGCCCGATTGACATAACCAAGAACCCATAGTGACCTTGGTGTGTCTAGAATGCAGTTTTGTATCTATTTTTGGGTTTCACTCTTATTTGCTGATATCTAGCCCTCAAATCAATTTTTGTATAAAATCTGGAACCAAATAGTTTAGTAATAGTTCCTCAATGTGTGGAATAGAATATCTATCCTTATAGTAATGGCATTTAGTTGTATATGATCAACACCAAAAGGTATTTTTTCCTTTTCCTAGCAATATGGGTGAGACAAAAGGGCTCTTACTTGTTTGGACAATTCCATTGGTGAGCATTCCATTTGATGATCAATTTCACTTTTTTTTATTTGGATATCTATATGGCTTTAGTTTGAAGGGTTGGCTATTTGGTTTCAATGGTATGACATGGTCACAAAATCTTTCAGGGGTAATTTTTGGGGTATAAAATAAATCTAAAACTAAGAAAGCAACTCAGAGATCTCATAAGGTATAAGATCAATTTCAATGTCAAAAGCATTTACCTCAGATGCAGGCTATTCTCCAATGCTTCCTCTCAATCGATGCACATTCTTTCCTATGATTGGCTGTATTTGAGGTTGATTGGCCACTCCTTCCAATGTCACCCGATTACTTTCAAGTGGATAGTTGAATCTTCAATTGCCTAAAATCAAATAAGATGGATCAACTAGTACATCCAATCTATTCCAAGGATCACATCCCAAGCACCGTGGTCATTATTCTCATGTTAAATATGAACTTGTAGCCTCAGATTCCCATTCTACTTGCTGCAAATTCTATAACTAGTCACAATACTTAAATCTAGTATAGTGGCAATCAAAGGTCCAGTTAGCTCACAACTCAGCCCAAATTTTGTACCAATTGAGGATTGATGAAAGTGTTTGAGCTTTCTATATTCACCAGGATAGTAACATTCTAACATCTTAGCTTCCCCTTGATGGTGATAGTTTTCCTCCTTATGGTATTAGAAAGTGCATACATTGAAATTGCCATGACTTGACTAGTTCCTCTTTCTTGTTCTTCTTTTGTATTTAGGAACTCCTCATCCTCGTCAGCCACCATAAAGTTCAAGTGACCATATTTACACTAATGGCCTAGGCTCTACTTCTCTCCTCATTTGAAGCATAGGTGATTTTTTCTTCTATATTGGATTTCTTAAGAAAAAATGTCCCTTGGTTCACTACTATCTATTTCTTTCCCTTTCTTCTTGTTTCTAATCACTATTCTTTCTCTTGGTCCTCCAAAATCCTTCCAAGATTTTATTACGGATTTAGTTTTCTTCTGTAGTAAATGTATAGCTTGTCCTAGTAACAAGGCAATTTAAAAGCTTCAAACAATGTGGTTGGTTTCCAAAAGCCTTAGCAAGAGCTTAATCTCCTCCTTAACTCCACTAGTGAAATAAGAGATGAAATAGGCTTTAGCCTCAGATCCTTAAGCAATATTAATGCAATAAACTCTCAAACCTTTCTTGATATTTTCTTATAGATCTCCACTGTTGCAATTTGTTGAATTCTCTATCTCATCTTACAACCCAACTTTTCCAAATCTTCTCAGATACAACCGTATAGAACTCTTCCCTACTTATCTTCCTTTTTGCCATCTTAGTGCTATGACACCAAACTCAGATCCTTCATTCCAAATGTATTTCCACCACATGCATTTTTTTAATTTTTAGGAATATGATAAATCAAAAATATTTTTGGAACTTCCTTACCCATTCTCCGGTGATTCTCCAATGAACATAGGTACCCAAATTCTAGGAGTTGTCAGCCAATGTCCCATGGAAAACCTGCCTTATGTTCCCAAAGATTAATTCTCGTGATTTCTTCATCTGTGTTTGGTAAAAGAGGAGTTCTATCATCACTTGAATATTCATGATCTTCCCAAGCTACTTTCTTGTCTTGGTTCTTCATCATTTTCATGAATGCCAAAATCTTAGCATCAATGGCTGTCACATTGTCATCTATTGTGTTATTACTGGCCTCAATCTTTTCTCCCAACAATTTCTGGGATTTCATCAAACTCTCAAGCAATTCTTGGATTTTTATTTGGGTGGTCTCACATTTCTTCACTTGTTCTTTTCTAATGTTCAAAACCTTGTGAATTTTTCCATAACTTCTTTCCACAGGTGAGGCACTTTTCGCCTTTGATACCAATTTGTCACAAATGGGAATCAAGCCCAAAAGAATTATTATTAAGTTGAGAAAATCAAATCGTAAACAAGGAGAGAGAGTATAGAAAAGGAGCAAGAATTAGACAAAAATTTCTCGTGAACTATCCAACTACTCACCTCATCACTTTTTATACTACTGGTCTTAATCTTATCCATTAATTCCTAACTAATTTTTCCTGCCATCCCATTTGATAATCGTTTCCACCGCCATGCAAAATGACATCGATTAGCTATAGTTTTAGTAGAATCGCATCATTTTCTATTCTCTCGCCTCTTGGACCAAAAATAATCCTTTGGCCCAGTCTTTAGCTTTTGTCCCAAGTTTTTTAATTTTGCCTACCAACCAATTCTTCCTTTTGTAACATATTCCTAGTACTAAGTCACAGGCAAAAAACATTTTATAACTTGCCGATTTCAACTCTTTTATGTTTTGGGCTCATTTTGTCATCTTGTTTATTGTAAGTCCTACTTACCTCTTCACTATCCATACTTAGTCTTTCACTAGCTCTAAATCACAAGTATATAAAATTTTATAACATGCCCACAATGTTTTCATTCTTTTATATTTTAGGCATATTTATTTTTTTAGTTGAAAGACTTGCATCGATATGGTAATACCCTACCCGACTAATTAAGATTTATCTTCAATCACCAAAAAGATAGAATCCTTTTAGAAATCTACAACAAGTTTCCAACCTAAAGTAAAAGGTTAAACAACTACAATATAAAAGTACTACATAGTCATCACATATGCTAATGTTATTCAATACAATGTACAATATACTAGAACTAATATTGACTTAAATATCAAAGTGTTTAACGATCGTTAGAACCCATATTGCCCCATTTGGGATAGTCAAGTTGGTGTGGCGGGCGAGCGTATAACCGTAAGGTCATGAGTTCAAATCCCCATCGACACCTTCTTGGTTGAGCTTGTGGCAAGGCTTGCCTAGTGCGGGTTTACTTCTCCCGTGAGGGTTTCATGGCTATTTCACAGAGTGGGGTTTACCCAGTGCACACCCTTGGGTAACGGCTATGGGTTCTCTTGTAAATAAAAGGTTAGAACCCATATTGTGGTACTTGGATCATATCCATGTTGGAGTGCAAAACTTGGCTAATTTATAGGCTTGTTAATTAGGTGCTTCTATGGGAAATGATTTGGGTTTCATTCTTTTTTAGTCTATTCACTATGAGAAGGCTTACTTAGGTTTCTTTGCCAATAAATATCGTGGTTCAAATAAAGGAAGTGGCCAAGAAGAAGGATAAGGAGCCTTTGTTACTTGTAGGGCCTAAGCCGCCTAGGTGGAGCCCAAGTCCACTGCATACAGACTCAACTTTCAATGAAGAGCTGGTAATTAGGCCCTCTACCCATTCTTGAGAGGAACAACTAAATTTTTTGTTGTAGAATGTATATCATTTTTAAAACTTTCTATTGCATGTGGAGAAGGAAAAGAAAAAGGAGAAAAGCCAAGTGCGTGATAGGTAGTCACCCTATCACAAGCATAAAAAGAATTGGAGGAGAAAAGGGGCAATTCCAGAGAACAGTACCAACCTCAGAGGACCCAAAAAGAGAGGAGATTGGGTCCAGTGGTTTCAATGTCAAGCAAAGGCAATAGAACCACAATGATGGTAGGAGATCAAGAAATGTCCACTCCAAATGTAGCCGAAAGGGAGTGAGGCTAATGAGTAGATGGCAAAGATGCTTGAAGATCAAGTCTAGCAATATTGAACAAGGCCCTTTCCCAAAGGGTTTAAGAACCTTCTTGATCTAAAGCCATATGATGGGATGAGTGATCGCCAAGACCACCTCCATCATTGTATAATGGCCATGAACATGTTAGATTTGTCTCGATAATAACAAGTGCCTATTCATGCCAACAATCTTCGAGCAAGTTGAGAGGAAATGATATTATGACCTACTCTGATCTGTCTCTTCATTTGAAGATTTCAGCAAAAATTCCTACAAAACTTCATAGAAAATCAATTCATTCATAAGCCACCGATGCATACGATGAATGTACGCAAGTGAGAGAATGAAACATTGCAAGAGTATGTTGCTAGGTTTAACAAGTAGGTGAATACAATTTACAATAAGGATGACACTATCCTTCTTATGACTTTTGTGAACAATGTTAAACTGGGATATTTCTACTGGAGGTTAAATGAGATTTATCCTAAGTTATATGTGGACACACTAGTTTGAGCTAGTAATGCAATCTAAGTTGAAGAGTTAGACCAAAATAAGTAGGAATTCTAGGCTATTGTCGAATAAGTAATCAAATGAGTAGCAACAACAACAAAGTCAACTTGAATCTATGAAGAGAAGAATTTAATAGCATCTTTTTTTTAACTTCAAAAAAATGATGCAACTCAAAATACTATTAGGATAAAGATTGCACACCCTAAATGTTAGCCGCATAAAGGTTTTCCATGCAACCCAAGGGAAGGGTATATTGAAAAAGCCTCCTCAAATCGCTTCCTAGATAATTTGCCTATTATAAATTAATTCTATCTCAATCATAGGATGCATAGTCATGACATAGAGGAATGTATAGATTTGATCCAGGAGATAAAGAGCAATTACACTGGAGAGTTGCGACATTATGTCTCCAAGAGCTTGGGTGGGCAACATTCTTAATGAGAAAGTGAGTCGAGTCAAGAGTGGTGAGATAATAATAATCGTAATGATTGAGGAGTTGATAGGATTTAATTTGTTACCATATAATAGGAATAAACTTATGGTGTTAATGCTTTATTTGGTATTAAAATGGCTAATTTAAATTGTTTTGTACTAGGAGTGAAGTGGATGGACTAAGGCGAAAAGATGGAATTTAATGAAGATTTAGATGATTTTTGAGAAGGACTTTTGAGCCAAAACAGAAGACTATTTTGGATAAAGCTTGCCCACGCCTTAAAGGATGAAGTCTTGGAGGTGAAATTCAAGAGAATGCATGTGACCACGCTTGAAATGAGATAAAGAGTCGATAACTTGAATTTCAAGATTTGAATTTGTTTTTATTTCAACTTTGTAATTCAAGTTAGAATGGATTTGAAGACAATTGATAGGATTAGATAGGATTACATAGGATAGGTTGGTTGGTTAGAATTTAAGGTTTAAAGACTTAGATTTGTTGGAGAGATTTTAGGAAGTCTTTAGGAGGTTGTTAGAGAAGAATGCTATAAATAGGATGGTTAGTGAACTTGGAAGACATAAGTCTTTCCTTTAATTTTCTGCAGAATTCTTCCTTTCTTTTGTACTTCTCTTTCCTTTTTAGAATAAAGTTAGAATAGTTTTGCTACCATGAGTGGCTAAATTACTTCCATTCCGTTCCAAGAGGTGTTAATGCTAATATATTTAGTGAGGTTTTGTTCATAGTTTCATAATCTTTTGCATTCAAGTAATCATTAGTTCTTGCATTCTATTTTTATGGATTTTGAATGATAAATAAATTGACAACTTATTTTCATTTTTCTTCCTATAGCTTTCTATTTGTTCTTGATCCGTAATTGTCCGAAACAATTAGTACAAGTAGCACTTAAATCTTTTTGCGTGTGTAAAGTGACAGTAATCATGCATTTATGATTTAAAGGGAATTAATGATACAAAGATTTTCAATTGCAGCTATCTCAATTGTTAATTTTTATTTTAACTGTTTTCAAAGTTCTTAGTGCTACTATCAAATGATATGGAACGCTATCGCCTGATCATTTGTTAGTAAGTTTTGTTGTGAATGCTAAGTTCAAACAAATAGAAGAGGAAAATTCAAAATTTTGTCATGGCTATCCCGCGAAATTTTAGGTTAAATGCTTGAATGAAAAAGTGTATTTAGAATCCTATGATCTAGATATATTCTGCATACAACTACATTTCCTTGGATCGAAACTCTGTAAGATCAAGTATTTTTTTACATATTTCTAGTAATTTCTTTTATAATTTTCCTTTATTTATTACTATTAGAATTGGTATTAACCTTCTTCTTTTATTTTGTTTTTCATCTCAAGTGCTAAGAAACCCTCAACACATAGCTCCTCGTGGGATTCGAACTAGTCCACTACTACTACAAATCAATTGTAGTTAGTTTGAAGATCTAAATTAATTTGAGGCTTCAACAACCCGAATAAAATTTTGATGCCATGTTTAGGAGCTATTTTTTTAGCATTCTAATTTTATTGCTTGACTCGTGCTTCTCACAAAGGTGATCTTGTGTTCATTTCGTAAATTGAGAAGGAAGCTTACGACGACTAAGGAAGGAAACAAGAAGGAGGCTACAATTTAATTCAACACCACTTGAGGAAGAAAGGATGGCTGCAAGAGATCGTGACATTGAGAGAGCTTATTGCTCCAGCTTTGAATCAACAACCTCTTTGCATAAAATTTCCAAATTTAGAAGTAGCATTTGAGTTAAAATCTGGACTTATTCATTTGTTATCTATTTTTGTGGAAATACAGTGAAGATCCACACAAACATCTCAAGGAATTCCATGTGGTTTGCTCTAGTTTGTAACCACAAGGAGTGATAGAAGAACAAGTTAATTTGAGAGCTTTCCCTTTCTCCTTGGGAGATAAGGTGAAAGATTGGCTTTATTATCTTCCTACAGTTCCATTACAACTTGGGAGGAAATGAAAAGGTAGTTTTGGAGAAGTTTTTTGGCCTCACGAGTTGCAAATATTAGGAAGGAGATATGTGGTATTAGACAACTTGGTGGAGAATCATTATACTAATATTGGGAAAGATTTAACCAATTGTGTGCAAGTTGCCCGCACCACCAAATTTCGCATCAGCTCTTGATCCAATACTTTTATGAGGGTTATCGATGGATCGCAGATATGGTTGATGCAATGAAGGAGGAGCCTTGGTGAACAAAACACCAATCTGCAAAGAAGACAATTAATTTCAACATGGTAGAGAATTCGCAATAATTTGGTTCAAGATCCAAGGAACTAATAAAAAGATTCATGAGGTAAGTACTTCTAGTATTCAAAACCAAATTTCGATCTAACTACTCTAGTTCACAAATGGTCAGAGGAAAATTGCAAAATGCAAAGGTGTGTGGAGTTTGCTTGATTCCTGGACATCCTACAGATTTGTGCCCAACTTTGCAAGAGGACATAACGCAACAAGCAAATGCAATTGGAGGATATCCCAATCAACCCCAAAGGAAATATGATCCTTATTCACACCATTATAATCCTAGTTGGAGGATCATCCAAATCTTAGTTATTGGAACCTGTGGGCAGCCAAGATATCAATTTGCAAGCCAAACAGCAAGACACAACCACCACCACCAATGCCATCATCAAATTCAGGTATGCCTTTAGAGGATATTGTAAGGTCTTTGGTTACTAACACACAACAATTTCAAAACAATATGCAGAAATTCCAACAAGAGACTGAGCTAGTATCCGTAATGTGGAGAATCAAGTATCTCAATTAGTCGCAGTATGAGTGAATTGAAGCAATAGCCTCAAAAGGATTACCTTCTCGCAAAGGTAAATCCAAAGGAAAGTGTTAATGCAATGATGTTGAGAAGTGGTAAGGAACTTCAACCCACACCCACTTCCCAAAGAAAATTGTTGAGGAGACTAAGGATAAGGAAGAAGAAAATCCAAAAGTAGTAAGATCTGATCCTTTATTATCTAATGATTCAAATACTAATGTTGCACATTTTCCAAGCAGGTTAGCAAGATCAAAAAGAGAGGAGTATGAGCAAGGAATTTTGGAGACATTCAAAAGGTAGAAATAACCATTCCCTTGATAGATGCAATCAAGCAAATCCCTAGGTTTGCAAAGTTTTGGAAGGAATTATGCACCAATAAAAGAAGGTTAAAAGGTGATGAAACCATCAATGTTGGGCAAAATGCATCCGCAGTAATTTTAAAAAACTTACCTGATAAGTGTGTGGATCCGAGAATGATTTCAATTCCTTGTGTAATTGGGAATAAAATGATTGAACATGCCGTGCTAGATTTAAGAGCATCTATTAATGTTATGCCATATTGTATATTGTGCTCTAAATTTAGGACCAATGAAACCAACAAGGGTAATTATTAAACTTGCTAATAGGTCTATTGCATATCCCGAAGGAGTTGTGAAAAATGTCTTAGTTCAAGTCAATAAATTGATTTTTACGGCTGATTTTTATATCTTAAAAATCGAGGATGATGATGTGAGAATCAACCACTCTTTGTTGGGGAGACCTTTTATGATGACAACTAAGGCCAACATAGATCTGGATGAGTGCACAATTTCTATAAAATTTGATGAACAAATTGTGAAGTTTAAAATTTTTGAAGCAATGAAACATCCATTGGCACTCATTCCTTGTGTTCTATTGACATTGTGGATCCTATTGTGCAAGATGTTTTTGATGAAGAAAATGATGTTTTCTGCAGGTTCAAGTATAACGTTAGAAGGGGATGAGGATATAAGTGAAGAATATGCCCTAGAAATTCCTGCAAATTCTTTAAATTTGAAGGATTCATTTAATTTCTCATGAGCAATTGGCCATTGTCTTCTGCTTTGCAGCTCCTAAGTTAGAATTGAACCCCTTGCCAAATCATCTAAAGTCAATTAAGAAAATGTAAGTGTGGTCCAAACAACTTGTAAAAATTTAATAACTTGAGAGAAAGAATGGTCGAGCATAACGACTTTAAACAATTGCGCTTTTGGGAGGCAATCCAAGGAATTTCTTGATTTTTTATTTTTAATTTTATTTTATTTTCTTTTCTTTATATAACTAATGATTTTGAATTGTTTATGCAATGCAAGTTTTATTCATGAAGTTTTGTTAAAAAAAAATTGAAGAGAAAAAAACAGAAGACTAGGGCTCATTAGGCGTGCCACACCTTAATATCTATAGTCTTCTAGATTTTATTCGCAATGTTCAGTAGAAGATCCGTTTTCCTTAGGCTTGCCTATGCCTGATTTTATTTGGTCTTCTGTTTTCTTACATTCAAGATAAATATATATATATATATATATATATATATATATATATATATATATATATATATATTGATATTGACAAAAAAAGATGAAAATTTTTTATTTTTCAAAATAAGGGTTTTTAACAACCCAATTCTTCTCTTCTTCTCCAAAATTGCAGTGACTCTTTTCCTTTTCTTTTAATAATCCAATTCTTTTCTTCATCTTCCATTTTCATACTCTCTTACTCTTATTTTAACAATCCAATTTCTTCTCTTCTTCTCCAATTTTCAGTGATTCTCACGCCGCACCACCGGTAATTTCACCTCTCCATTGTTGTTGCAGTGCAACTGCCGAGCCACAACCCATAGGTCTTCCGGCTGGTAGCCACAATGGCCAGACCTCCACTCCACCCGCCATTCGCGGCCGTTCTTCTTACCGCATCGCCACTCCACCGCGCCGCTTTACGGCCGGCAACGTCAACCTCCTACCCACAAGCGCCGACGCCCATTGCTCAAAGAATCCGTTCATTTTATTTTGATTTTGATTTTGATTTTATTTTCATTGTTTTTGTGGTTTATTGTTTACATTTTTCTGATTTTCTTTCTTTCTCTTTGTGATTAGTTGATTATTGTCTTTGAAGTAGCACTTTACCTTGTAAAGCTTGTCGTTTTAGAGCCCCATCACCGACAACGCAGCTTCGCCAGTAGGCTGCCGTTTTCCACCACTTCGCATGGCTGTTTTCTTTCTCTCTTCGCTTTTTTTAAGTTTTCCTTTCTTTGTTGGTTTCTTGTTTCCGCATGGATATTTGCTCTAGTATGTTCACAAATCTCTACTGCCTATTTTTATTGACTAATCGGTCCCTCAAAATTTTCTTTGCTTGTTTTCTTGAAGTCGGCATTTTGGATTTGTTTTGTTTGTGGCTGCATTCGTGTTCTTTCTATTATCTTATGTGAAGTGCTACAAAATCATCCAATTTTTTCTGCAATTTTGTTTCCATTCGTGGCTCTTGTCATATTATCTTGTTTTAAATCCTTGGCTTTTGTTCTTATTTGTTTGGTGCTACATTGATTTCATTTGTTGTACTTTTGCAGTGGTAACTTTATTTGTTTGATCGATAATCGCCGAGTATTCTTTCTTACCCAAACAGTTATTCCCTATTAAGATTTAAGTTTCCTTTTTGCGATTGAATAAGGGACTAATTGTACAGATTTTGAATGGGTTAAGGAGTTCTATTATTTTTATTTTCTAGTTTGGAAAGAATGGGTTGAAATATTGATGAGAATCAAATATTCATAAACTTAGATATGTGTTTTTCATGCTTTAGCATAGATTTCATTGAGATATGCCATGTTTATTAGATAAATCACATTATATTTGTGATTCTCATATTTTATGTGTTTTGTAGGAAAAAGGGATAAAACCACTTATCTTCTAAAGTTCATAACTTTTGATGCAAATGTCCAAATGAGATGACTGAAGATGCTATGGAAAGATGAGAAAGAGAGAGAAAACTGTTATGAACAAAGGTTTCTCAAATTCAAAGAAATGGACCAAAACTGGGCAAAAGCAGAACAAGGCAGAACCAAGAAGAGGAAAACAGGGAGAAAAATCAGCCATCTTCCGGAGGCCATAACTCTTGATTCAGACGTCAAAATGAGATGATTCAAGATGCTATGGAAATATGAAAAAGAGAGTAAAAACTTTTATGCAGAGAGTTTTGTCAAATTCCGGACGAAAAGGGACCAAAATGGGACGAAATCAGTACGACGCCTGAATCCTGAAATTTGCAAATTTCGTCCCTAATGTTTTGGAAGCTTTACATTTTCTCCCCAACGCCCCTAGCTGTATTAATATCCCATTTTCTGCAGAAAAACACAAGTAGGAAGTAGTAGGACAAGTTAGAGTAGGTTAGGGTTAGTTTTTACATATTTGCATTTGTTCCCCAACTCACACCCGTGAGTTTCATTGGAGGCTAGGGTTTGGTTCTTTTTGTGGCTTGAAAACTGGAATCCTTGGAGTTGTTTTGGCTTGTAAGGTGTTGGGATTTGGTTGGAATCATCACTCTTTTGATTAAGGGGAGTATTTTCTTTCAATTCCTTGTGCTTTTAATGGCTATATTTCCTTGTGATTGTTGGTTGTTTGAAGCCATGAGAGGCTAAACTATCTTGGGTGATTCTTGGTGTTTGATGTATGGGTTAGGTTTATTTTGATTTCTTGTTGGTTGTAGAGTAATGGGCTTGCATTAATTGAAGTTTTCCTACTTGTATTTAATGAATTGACATGCATTGAATGGTGGCCACATTTAGTGTGTGTTCTTGGTGTTTGTGTGTGTTTTAGAATATACATGAATTTAGACCAAAAGTAGGAAGAACTACCTAGCATTCTCTAGATTTAGGTGTTTGAGACAAGAAACAACTACCATATGAATTTAATTGTGCACTAAAATTGTGTGGAAGCCATAGGTTTTAGTGTGCAAAGGTAGAAGTGAGACCGAAAGGAGATCTTCTAGTCTTTAATTTCATTGAGACCGAAAGGAGATGTGGAGTGAAAAATAGGTGGTTTTCTTAGATTAAACACTTGAACTAGGGAGTGTGAAGTGGTTGGCTAAAACATCTAGGGCTAGAATTGTGCATTAGAGTTGTGTGGAAGCCATAGGCGCTAATGTGCTCTAGGTGGGATGAGACCGAAAGGAGATTCCTCATTCTATAATTCGATGAGACCGAAAGGAGATTCGGAGCGAATGGATGTAGCCACTTAGTTAAGATGTCCTACACTCGGTTGCCTTTAGGAGTCAAAGTAGCCGACTATGCATTTAACCCAAGGATCACCCTCCTTCATCATTTGTGTGTTTTTCTCTTTGTTTCAATGGTGTTGTTTTAGTTATTTAAATATCACTTTCTAAATCATTGCTTTAAGACACATAGATTGCAAATAATTAGTTGCACTTAAATTTTGGTTTTGTCCCCTTCCCTGTGGAAAATGATCCCTATGCTTTACTACAATTGATTAAGTGAGGTTTAGGTGTATATTTGTGTGAGTTTGAGCTTTATTTTGACGCACTTCTGCACACACCAATCCGCTCACCAAATTTTTTGGCGCTGTTCTTGGAAGGGCAACTAAACGAGTTTTTAAAGTGTTCTAATTGTTTGTTAGTTTTATGTTTCTGTATATATTTAGAAAGAGATGTGTGTGTTGTATATATTTTCATTTTTATCTTTCAATGGCCGAACAGGGAAAACAAAGAGAACGGTTGTTTGGCGAATTCTTAGAGCCTAATTTCAATGCTTTTGCATTAGAGCCATGGTTCAACAACCGTATAAGTGCTTACTTGAAGCCGAGAGCTACGAAATTCTGCAAGGGGGATTCCTAGAGTTTGATGTTGGCACAAACATTAGTGCTCAATTGGTGCATTAACCGATAGGATGAATTCATTGGAGGCGAGGATGAACTGAATCGATCTTAATATGTGGACTTTGCCAAGGAGACCACCATGTGGATCAATGTGACTTGGT
This sequence comes from Gynochthodes officinalis, assembly GCA_020080225.1. Lineage (NCBI taxonomy): Eukaryota > Viridiplantae > Streptophyta > Magnoliopsida > Gentianales > Rubiaceae > Gynochthodes > Gynochthodes officinalis. The sequence continues at coordinate 26,954,158 of CM034625.1, read as the reverse complement.
CCGGACTGAACCCCTTAACTTCATGAATAATTTTGGGCAGCAAGGACATTTCAACCAAAACTGGGGCAACAATGGCAGCTACCAAGCAGAAAATCAGGGTTGGAACAACCAAGGAGGTGGTCAAAATTGGAATAATCAAAGCAACCAAAGTTGGGACAATTGGGGCCATCGCTTTCTAACGTATCATGGCAAACTCTAGGCTTTGGTAACCAAATGAATAATCCCTGACAAAAGCGAGTTTTGAGGAAATAATGATGAAAAAGATGGAAGAAATCGACCGGATGAGAAGTTCCACAAATAAGACGGAAAAGCTTTTAGAAGACCATTCCATGAGGTTGAACTTGCACGAGACCATGATGAAAAATATTGAGGTGAAGTGGGCAGCTAGCTAATATGGTAGATGTAGGTGTTGGTGAAATGATGGAGGAGTGGTGTTTTGAATCTCAAGCAATGGAGACAATTATTCCCTCCAAAGTTCCCCTTGAATTTGATGATGAAGATAATAGAATAGATGGACAACTTCGTGAGATGGTTGAAAATTGTTTTGTAGATGAGTCCATTTATGAAATAACAAGGGAAGAATTTGAAGAGGCTGAAATCGACCAAGTGTTGCTGTGGCCATGGTGAAGATAAGCTAAAGCGTCAGTCGATGAGCCGCCCAAGCTTGAGTTGAAGCCTTTACTTCCTCAATTGGAATATACATTCTTGGGAGAGCATGAAATGTTGCGGTGGAGATATCATCTTATATGGAATCTAAACAAGAAGGAAAGCTTTTGGGGTTAAGCATTCTTAAAGAGGCCATTGGGTGTACCCTTGAGGATATTAAGGGTATTAGGCCATCAACTTGTTTGAAAAAATGTTGTTGGAAGAGGAAGTCAAACATGTTAGGAAAAGACTAAAGGAAGGAATAGGATGAAATGCATTGAGTCGAGCTGGTCGTTAAAACCAAGCGCTTCTTGGGAGGCAACCCAAGCGTATCCTTTTGTTTTAGTTTAGTCCATTTTGTTTCTTTTGTTTTGGTTTTGGTTTTGGTTTTGGTTTTGGTTTTGGTTTTGTTTTGTGTTGTTTTGTTTCTTGTTTTTGTTTTGTTTATTTTGTTTCTTGTGGATGTAGAGGTTGATGCATGTAGTTTGCATGTTTGCTAAGACAAGGGATGAAATGTAAAAAAAAAAAAAAAAAAAACCGAACTTTAACTTGCAAGTGTCTTTTTAACATGGCGTCTCTTTAGCGCAGTACGGTCTTTAGCGCATTTATACCCGTTACGCACTTATCATTTCCAACTCATTTTTCTTCATTTCTTACCTTTGTTTTTGCAATTTTCTCTCAAAACCTTTCATCCACATTTTGCATTTTACATTCTTCTTCAAGTCCAATCCATCTTAAGTGATCCAAACACCTTCCTAAACACATTTCACCATCAAATTCATCCAAGAATCCAAGGTATGTATGGTTGAACCTTTCAAATTTCATTACAATGATGATTTTGAATTTCTTTAAATATGATTTCTATGGATGATATTTGATGAAATATTGTGTAATTGGGATTGTTTGGGCTGTTTGTTAAATTTTTAGGCTAGGGTGCTTGCTAATTTTGTGAAATTTCAAGTTTTTCACCATGCACATCATGTGTTTGACAAAATGCCTCAATGAGTTATTTTGGATGAATTGTCAACTTTTTGTATTCATTTGAAATCCTAGAAATTCATTGATGAATCTTAACATGATGTTGCATATAAAACTGAGTTTTAGTGAAAAAAAAAAAACTTGATGAGTTTTGAAGCCTAGCATCATGCACACATTGAGTAATCAAATGTCAATGCCTAAACCATTGTGTGCAATTTTCTCATGTGGCATTATCTTCTTAAGTGCAATCCTTAGTTTAGATGTTTTGACACTTGAGTTGAGTTTGGACGACGTGAAGTTTGTAAATATTCTCTTTTCTATTTTATGTTATTGCATTTAGGTTTAAAGTTTATTTTTCTGCATTTTGTTAATTTATTTTCTTTAATTAGTTTTGGTAAATTATGCCTATCACACACTTGCACCCCCTAGTTTTAGTGCTTAACATGCAACATATCTTAAGTTTGGGGGAGGTGTGAATACGCAATCATGCAACATGCTTTAAGTTATTTCACAATTTTGCAACCTAAAACATGTATTTCTTCTTTCCCACCCGCCCCACCCTTCATGCATGCATTCTTGAAGCATTGAGGGCACTGCTCATCTTAAGTTTGGGGTGGAAGTTTAAAGCTTTGATGTAACCTAAGTTTGGGGTGTTTATAGGAAGAAAATACATGAGATTTCATGGGTGAAATTGGCTTAAAGTGAGGCTTTTATTGAAATATTCAAGATGTTGCTTGCTTTGTTTTTGGGGGAACTTTTGAATGGTTGGCAAGTAATGGATGAAATATGCACCACTTAAGAAACATATTACCGACTAAATGCATGCAGAAGTAAAGGAATGAAAACATTAGTCAATGAAGAAAAATGTTGGACTGAATAGGCATGGAATTTGTAATGCATGTCTTTTGATTCCTTGTTTTGGAGGAAAGTTTTGCATATTAAATGGTGTTGTTACAGTGCACGTCAAAGAGGAGTGTTTGTGAGATGTAGTGTATTGATTATGATGCGGTTGCGAGTAAATGTTGTGTCCCTAGTCCACCCTAAAGTTATAGCATTTCACTTCACAAACTTGGAAAATGACTTAGGCTTGTTATTAGTTTTGCTTATGAGATTTACGGTTTGTTGAATAATTGCCACTCCGCTATGAGAATGCTCTTAGGGATGTCCTTAAGTGAACTCGTATGAGTGGTAGAAGTATAAAAAGCCGAAAAAAACTCTTGGCAAAAAAAAAAAAAAAAAAAAAAAACGAAAAAAAATAAATTTGTAAATGAGTGAGGAAGTACCCTAAGTATAATGTCATGATGGGTGGTTAAATGTGGTGGAAATTGGCTAGATGGGAGGATGGCAACCTAGGGAAAGAGGAATAAAAGTCTTAAGGATTTCAAGGAAGTGAAATTTTTCTATGCAAATCGTAGGGCACACTAGTGGCATGATTTTGTGACCTCTACTCAGTTCTTGCATTGCATTGTTCATGAACATTTACCTCCATCACACACACACACACATCATTTAATGTGTGAAGATTAGTACAGAAAAACAAGAAAGAAGAGGGTCATGCATTGCATTAGTACGTGCCGAAATTGTCCAACTCCGAGACGTGAAGATGTTTTCATTTTTTAAAACTCTCAAAATGCATTGTTCGGTAGAAGGGGGCGACAGTGGTTGCCTAATTAAGCTAGTACTTTCCATTATCAAAATAAAATAAAAAATAAAAATAAATATATAAAAAAATGTAGATGAGAATCAATATGCATGTCTCAATGAATACATTCCACATATTGTTGCTATATCGTAGAAAATTGCTTAGGGACAAGCAATGGTTTAAGTTTGGGGTATTTGATGAGAATCAAATATTCATAAACTTAGATATGTGTTTTTCATGCTTTAGCATAGATTTCATTGAGATATGTCATGTTTATTAGATAAATCACATTATATTTGTGATTCTCATATTTTATGTGTTTTGTAGGAAAAAGGGATAAAAACCACTTATCTTCTAAAGTTCATAACTTTTGATGCAAATGTCCAAATGAGATGACTGAAGATGCTATGGAAAGATGAGAAAGAGAGAGAAAACTGTTATGAACAAAGGTTTCTCAAATTCCGAAAGCAAATGGACCAAAACTGGGCAAAAGCAGAACAAGGCAGAACCAAGAAGAGGAAAACAGGGAGAAAAATCAGCCATCTTCCGGAGGCCATAACTCTTGATTCAGACGTCCAAATGAGATGATTCAAGATTCTATGGAAAGATGAAAAAGATAGAAAAACTTCTATGCAGAGAGTTTTGTCAAATTCCGACGAAAAGGGACCAAAATGGGACGAAATCAAACGACACCTGAATCTGAAATTTGCAAATTTAGTCCCTAATGTTTTGGAAGCTTTACATTTTCTCCCCAACGCCCCTAGCTGTATTAATATCCCATTTTCTGCAGAAAAACACAAGTAGGAAGTAGTAGGACAAGTTAGAGTAGGTTAGGTTAGTTTTTACATATTTGCATTTGTTCCCAACTCACACCCGTGAGTTTCATTGGAGGCTAGGGTTTGGTTCTTTTTGTGGCTTGAAAACTGGAATCCTTGGAGTTGTTTTGGCTTGTAAGGTGTTGGGATTTGGTTGGAATCATCACTCTTTTGATTAAGGAGTATTTTCTTTCAATTCCTTGTGCTTTAATGGCTATATTTCCTTGTGATTGTTGGTTGTTTGAAGCCATGAGAGGCTAAACTATCTTGGGTGATTCTTGGTGTTTGATGTATGGGTTAGTTTATTTTGATTTCTTGTTGGTTGTAGAGTAATGGGCTTGCATTAATTGAAGTTTTCCTACTTGTATTTAATGAATTGACATGCATTGAATGGTGGCCACACTTAGTGTGTGGTCTTGGTGTTTGTGTGTGGTTTAGAATATACATGAATTTAGACCAAAAGTAGCACGAACTACCTAGCATTCTCTAGATTTAGCTGTTTGAGACAAGAACCAACTACCATATGACTCTAACTCTGCACTAAAATTGTGTGGAAGCCATAGGTTTTAGTGTGCAAAGGTAGAAGTGAGACCGAAAGGAGATCTTCTAGTCTTTAATTCCATTGAGACCGAAAGGAGATGTGGAGTGAAAAATAGGTGGTTTTCTTAGATTAAACACTTGAACTAGGGAGTGTGAAGTGGTTGGCTAAAACATCTAGGGCTAGAATTGTGCATTAGAGTTGTGTGGAAGCCATAGGCGCTAATGTGCTCTAGGTGGGATGAGACCGAAGGAGATTCCTCATTCTATAATTCGATGAGACCGAAAGGAGATTCGGAGCGAATGGATGTAGCCACTTAGTTAAGATGTCCTACACTTGGTTGCCTTTAGGAGTCAAAGTAGCCGACTATGCATTTAACCCAAGGATCACCCTCCTTCATCATTTGTGTGTTTTTCTCTTTGTTTCAATGGTGTTGTTTTAGTTATTTAAATATCACTTTCTAAATCATTGCTTTAAGTCACATAGATTGCAAATAATTAGTTGCACTTAAATTTTGGTTTTGTCCCTTCCTGTGGAAAATGATCCTATGCTTTACTACAATTGATTAAGTGAGGTTTAGGTGTATATTTGTGTGAGTTTGAGCTTTATTTTGACGACTTTTGCACACACCCAATCCGCTCACCAAATATATGTGCTAAACAATAGTAACACAGGTAAGAAGAATTGAAACAATAGCGGTTTGCAATGTATAAATTTCATTGAGAATGTGTTTTAAAAGAAGGCATGTTGTAGTGTGGCCAACTATGGCATGGTTTTGTGCATTTTCATTGTAGTGTTTTTCAACTTTCACATAGTAGCATGTAGTGCACCATGTTATCATGTGATAGAGATTTGTTTCTATTCAATTTTTTTCCTTGTGCCTAGTCTCATTTTATTTTATTTCAACCATACTTTCATATTTTTCTTGGTGCTTTGGTGTGTTGAACTTCTATTAACTCATTAATTTTTCAAACCCTTTTCAAATTTTCTTTGGATATGCAAATTATAGTAATGTATGATCATCTAAATAAAGAAAGTGATTAGGGCTCTTGAGTGATTTTTAATTGGATTACATTACTCTATCTTTGTGAACTTATTATGTCTCTATCCTAAGTCCTTTCTTATCCTCTTTACTACTATAATTTCTAATTGAGTTTCAAAGATTAAGTTTGGGAGTGTTATTTGCCTTCATATTGATTACTTTCTTCTATGATTTGTAGGTACCCTTACTTGAGAAGAAGTATTTTGATTTTCAATTTATGTTGACACTCTCAACCACATGAAAAGATAGCATTACCCTCCTTTCCCTTGGATGTCTTGTCTCATATGTTTGCAATTCGTGAAGTTATTTTGCCCCCTTATCTTTCTATTTTCACTACTTCTTGTGAACGTGTGCCTATTCTTCATACATTGGGGACAATGTATAATTTAGGTGTGGGGGGGTGCTCTTGTGCTTTTGTGATTAGCTTTTTTGAATTTAATTATTTTTGGTCAAAATTTTTTTGCAAAATCCCTCAAAGCATGTTTAAAAATTTGAATGACTTCTTGAAATTCCCAACTCTTTGATACTTGTTTAGAATAACTCTTGGTTAATATGCATTAGTGATTGAGTTGGAAAGCATGAAAAGGAGAGCATGAGTTGGAAAGCATGATTAGTCTGGTTTTGAAAATTTTGTTTAAGCATCTCATTAGTTTTGATGATGGAATTGAATAAGAATATACAATGTTTGAACATTGAACCATTGTGAGTATTTGAGCTAATCAAAGAACGCAGCAGAAATTTAAAATTTTTGGTTTCCTCCAAGGATCCATAAGTGAAATCAAATTGGTAGTGAACATTTGTTACCTTACTGTAGTGTAGCCTTGTTGATTGTTGGAAATTGTTGATTGTCGAATCACAAGCAAAACCAATCTAGCCTTGCCTCTATGGTATCCGCATGATCGCCTCCAAATCTCAAGTTAATTGTCAAACAATTAACTAAAGAAAGAAGTAACAAAATCTCATAGTGCTAGCTAGGATTTTGTTACTCTGTATTCTCTCAAGTTCTTAACTCAAGAATTGGTTTTCATTCAATCTCTTCTTATAAATTCGCTTTTGGTTCTTATTTCTCAAATAAGGAGTGGTGTCTATATTGAACAAGAGAAGAAGAAAATAAAGAAATTTCATGCACCAAGAAAATCACGATTTTCTTCAACAAAAAGCTTAAAAGGAAAACTCTCTCAATGAAAGTGTCCCTTCGGTTTCCTTGATCTGAATTCAATAATTCATCCATGTGAACAGCTGCCCTTTCACATTTCATATTCTAGAAATTGAATTGTAACATGTTGCACATGGTTGCCTTTCCATTTTCCAATGAATGGCTGCCTTTTCATTTTCATAAAATGAATTGCAATATGTTGCCTTTTCATTTTCCAATGAATGGTTGTTTTTTCATTTTCCAATGAATGGTTGCCTTTTCATCTTCCAATAATAAAATCCATTTTGATTATTATTTAATTAATAAATCTAAAACTCATTTTGGATTTATTAATATTAATAGAACCAAATCTTTTCTCCTTAAATCCAAAACCGCTTTTAAACGAAACTGATAGATTCCTATTCTCAATAGGATTCTTAAATTAAACAAAATTTCATCACATGAATTTTGCACTTCTTTGGATACGATCTAAGTGTGTGACCCAATAGGTTCTCATAACGTTGGCATTGACATAAAATATATTTTATGCCAAAGTAATGAGCGTGTCTAGTAACACATCAATACTACCTAAGTCATGAGAATATTAGTAATTCGACATTACTTTTCTTGTGATAGATATTACCGTGTAATTAAATCCCTTTGCCTTAGATATCATGATTGAACACGAGCCATGGGGCGTGTCATGCTCGTATAGTTCAATCTTTGCATTTCTTGATTCCCGAGTAGACACATCTATACAAATGAGCCCGATATCACATATCGACTCATTTTAGCACGCCATGCATTTTATGGTCTTACTCAATCAAGGCCCAAAGATATCACTCCCATTATATAGGAGGCAAATCCTTTCTTGATCACTCAACATCCCACTACATGATTTATTACATGTCCAATTACTACTTTTATAGTTCACCCTCTTACGGTAACGCTTAGTAGTATCAAAATATGTAACTCCTCATGTTGGGATCTCGAGGATCTCAAGTCTAAGGATTATTTACACCATCATCACTATGAGAAATATTTATGACACTTCATATAATAATCCATGTAATATTTCTCATATGGGTCAATCCAAGACATTGTTCTCTAACATGTACCCATGTGTTGACTTGATATCTCATATCATAAACAATTTCATCAATACTACACATACTAATCTTAATGCATTATCATTGTCCCATTTTATGATAATACTCGACTAGGGATAGTTTTAGAATAATTAAATTCTTGGGACATTATTATGTTTATTTCATAAAAGCAGATATAAGATAAACATAATAATAAGTGCCATTAATTATGAACATTATGATACAATAAATGCATATACCATTATCATATGATTGGTTCTTAGGCATAATCCAACAAACTCCCACTTGAACTAAGACCAATCGACATCTCTCTTGCCTAATGATCTACACTTGAACCAAGACCAATCGACATCTCTCTAATGCCTAATGATCTACACTTGAACTAAGACCAATCAGATATCTATCTAATGCCTAATGATCTATTATGACGATCATGCTTCGCCGCACTGAGGCTTTGTCTGGGTCACTATATTATCATTAGTTGGTACTTTGCATATTTCACATTCCTTCTCTCAATTATCTCATAGATAAAGGGAGGTGCTCAAGTATATGTTTGAATCAAGGTGAGATCCAGGTTTCCTAGCTAGTGCAATGGCTCATTTGTCCTCACAATAAAGCCGAATTGGACCGTAAATGCTAGGTACAACCCTAAGTTCGATTTAACTTTTTGATCCAAACGACTTCTTTATCGTGGTCATAAGCAGCAATATACTTGGCTTCTATTGTAGAGTTGGCTACCGTGGTTGCTTGAACTCTTCTAGCTCACAACACCACCATTTAGGCAAAACACATTACCCGATTGTGATCGATAGTCATCCTTGTCGCTTTGGAAGCTTACGCTGTAACTAGCTACATTGAGCTCTTCCTCACCTCCATATATCAAGAATGTATCCTTAGTCCTTCTCAAGTACTTAAGGATATTTTTGACAAAGGATCCGTTGACGCTCACCGGATCTACTTGATATCTACTCGTTAAGCTCAAAGCATATGAAACATCGACGAGTACATAGCATGGCGTAATGATGATCCAATAGCCGATGCATATGGAATCCTACTCATGCGTTGTCTCTCTTCTTGTGTCGTAAGGACAATGTTCCTTCGAGAGAGTAATTCCATGCCCCATAGGTAAGAATCCTTTCTTAGATTCTTTCATGCTAAACCACTTTAGCACTTTATCTATGTATGTATTTTGACTTAGGCCAATCAATCTCTATAGATTTTGATACCTAATATATAGGTCGCCTCACCTAAGTCTTTCATTGAAAACAACTTCACCATTTATTTATAGATCAGAAGAAGGATGTCATTCCCAATAAGTAGTATGTCATCTACATACAATACTAGGAAGAAAACAAAGGTTCTACTAACCTTCTTGCATACACAAGGTTTATCTTCATTCTTGATGAAACCAAACTCTTTGATTGCATTATCGAACCAAAGATTCCAACTTCGAGAAGCTTGTTTCAACCCATAAATTGATCGCTGTAGCTTGCAAACCTTTCCAAAGATTTTTCGGATCGACAAAACCCTCAAGTTGTGTCATGTACACATCCTGAGAAGATTTCCATTAAGGAAAGCGCTTTGACATCCATTTGCCGATTTCATGATCATGGAATGCAGCTATCGCAAGCAAGATCCTCGATGGATTTAAGAATTGCGATCGTGAAAAAGTCTCATCATAGTCTATACCATGAACTTGTTTAAAACCTTTGCAACTAATCGCCCTTAAAGGTATGTACTTCACCATCCATGTTAGCCTTCCTTTTGAAGACCCATTTGCACCCTATGGGTTTTACTCCTTCGTGGATCATCCAAAGTCCATACTTGGTTTGTATACATGGATTCCATCTCGCATCTCATGGCTTCAAGCCATTTCTCGTAGTCCGGCCCCGATATAGCTTCTTGATAGGTTGTAGGTTCATCTTGATCTATTAGCAAGATGTCACCATTTTTAGTCACAAGAAATCCATATCTCCGTGGCTCATGATGAATCCTAGTAGACTCCACGCGGGCTTGTGTCTCTTGAACAACTTGTTCCACAACCTTCGTGGTGTTTGCTCAATTTCCATCTCATCAAGTTCAGCAATATTTGTGGTTCTCGAATTTCTTCAAGTTCTATTTGTTCTCACTAGTTTTTCTAGAAATAAATTCCTTTCTAGAAAACACCACCGAGCAACAAACACTTTATTCTCATTGGGATAATAGAAATAGTATTCTTTGTTTCTTTAGGATACCCCACAAAATAATATTTATCGATTTGGGTCCAAGTTTTCTCGAAACTTGACATTTGACGTAAGCCTCACATCTCCAAATCTTCATAAAAGACATACTAGGTCGCTTCCTAGTCCATATCTCATATGGTGTCTTTTGAACCGATTTAGATAGAACTCATTTAGTGTAAAATTGATCGTAAGTAAAGCATGTCCTCAAAAAGAATTTGAAAGATCTGCATGACTCATCATGGACCGAACCATGTCTAACAAAGTTCGATTTCTCCTCTAGACACACCATTCCATTGTGGTGTTCCAAGAGGAGTGTTGTGAGACTATCCCACACTCCTTTGAACTCTTGGCTTAAGTAGTCACCCTCGATCATATCAAATATTTTAATACCCTTTACCAAGTTGGTTTTGTACTTCCTTCATTCTTCAATTCTTTGAACTTTTCAAATGATTCCGACTTGTGTCTCATAAGATACACATAGCCGTATTTATCAATATCAAGAATGTAATGAAGTATTTAAACCACCTCTAGCTTGTGTATTTAATGGTTCACATACATCAAGATGTATTAGTTCCAATAAATCACTTGCCCTTCACTATGTTTTAAAAGGGGATTTAGTCATCTTGCCCAATATACATGATTCACAATTCTCATATGATTCAAAATCAAATGAGTCCAATAATCCAAATTTATGGAGTTTGAAATGCGATTTTTATTTATATGGCCTGCATGACAATGCTAGAGATAAGTCTGATTAAAATTATCTACTTTAATCCTTTTTAAGATCCTCCTGTAAACTTTATATTTTTCTCTTCCAATGTCTTGGTCTTACCACAATGGAAAGAGTTTCTTTCTTTAGGTTCCTTAAGTAAGGGTTCCTCTAGGACATATCACTTTTTCTTTTACTTGAGGACTATCCTCAAGTTCCTTTACCCATCCAGAAGTTTATCCCATTTATCTTGTCCTTCTCAAGGACCGATCGCATGATAACGTGTTGTTATGTTATTTGCCATGGTTATTAATAATAGAAATATGCAAAATAAGTATCATGAACGTAAACATTTAATATGGTCTTTTATTAAATGTTACTCCCACTATTTTGTTCAAATTAATAACCTCAATATTAATTTGGAAAGTTTAATTTAATTAACTTTCTAGTGAGCCAAGATCCATATTTGACCTAATTTTGAGTTAGCTTTGGCTAATCGCCCAAAACTCGGCTATTTAGGTAGACAACACCTGTCAATTGTATCTTATACAACTCTTGGATAGTTGGGTGAACAACTTTTTGTTCTAACTTATCTAATAAGCAGCCCAACTCTATGCCTCTAGGTCTCAATCCTATTGAGGCTACCTAGTTAAATCTAACCCAATGGTTAACAGTCGGATATTACTATTATCCTATCTCGTCTCACTAAGATGGATCATAGCACCTTGCTTTGGCAAGCCTACATGATCAATCAAGCCTTGACGAAAGTGCTAGGCATTGGAAGGCATCTTCGACTTAATATGTGGTTTGAGGGATATGTTTAAAATCTCACCATTTTGTTTGAATTTGTTATTGTAATTATTAGTCCAATTAATCGCATAATTTTCTAACTAATTATTACATATATGATCTCATCATATATTTAACCAATAACCATACACAACATGCATCTCATACATGAACAAGAAAATAAACGTAACATAGTTATAGCTCAAACTAAGTTAATTCTTCAAGCCAATGAGAGAACCAAAAGGTCAACCTAAGGGTATTAGCAACTTCTCCAAGTGCCTCCTTTGGTCGTCTTCATATGGTCACGAACTCCTTGATTTCTAGACTAATCCTATCTCTAATCTAACTATTACATCTTTCGAGAAACCTCGATTTACATTCGAGGGGAGTTAGATGAGAAAAGAATGTACAACTAGAAATTTAGCAAGGCATGACACGCAGGTCATATTTAGTTACAACCATTACAAAACCATTTCCAATCACATTGGGCCAAGGGCTATAACTATGCACCATGCTCAAATATCACATAATTCACATATCATATACAATTGTCATTCATAATGAACAATTAACTTTAAATCAAATATTAGAGTTTTGAATAATATATTATGCATGGAAGGTCTGGTTTAATATGCAAATTTCATTATACTAACTTATTAGAAATTTATGAAAATATATCTCATATATTTCTGGCCTTAACATGATACACATACCAAATTTCAGCCATCATAAAATTCCAAAGCTATGTTCAATTTGGCCAAGAATGAAACACATCATACGCCTTCCTTTATGGCCACACTTTGATTATGAGAAATTTGTGAAAAATATATCTTATATATTTTTTCCAGCCACAACATGAAATATCACATATTCCATTCAGCTAACCTTTGATCATAATTAATTTGTGAAATTATATCATATACATATTTTTGGTCAAATACTAAAACCCCAACACATGTATATAGCCAAAATAATTTTTCGCTCACAACGCCAAAATTTCAAAACCAATATATTTCACAAATATATTTTCGCTCAATATGCTCAACATACACATGTTTCAGGTTCAACACAAATTAATTAAAATAAAACAGTACCAAAATTGGCAAAAATTAACTTTCGGTCTCAACTTGATAGATCATATACATCCAATTTCAAGCTAAACATAATCATTGAAAATTTTGTGAATAATATATCAAATATTTTAGGCCTCAACTTAATATATCATATATATTAGATTTGACCAGTCACAAACTAGTTCCAATAATATGCAATTCGCCAAACTGAAATTCAGAAATTTGAACCATTCAAAATTTAGAAATCCAAACCTTCTTAAGGTTTGCAAACTTTAAATTGGAATTATTATATATCACATTTATAATTTTGCCTTAATATTATATATATCACAAATATATATTTGACATATTAATTTCAGCCTCAAATTAAAATTGAAACCAAAATGGCCTCCCAAAATTGTAAATAACCAAAACTAGGATTTTCTATCCAACTAAAATAGCACAAAGCACATAACCGATGTTTATCAAATTTTCTAGGAAAACTCAAGCCAATATTATGCATCATATACATATTTGGACTCAATATGATTCAAAATATATTTTTTCAATTTTAATAAATTTTATCAAACCAAAAATAGGTGGCAAAATGACAAACCTGAAATTAAGCCTTAAAATTCCAGAAAAGCTGAAACTTTGTTCTTCCTGCTTATTCATATATATATCACATATATATATCTCATATTATTCAAATCCAGCAATAACACTTTAAAGCATACCCTAAACTGATTTAATAGACATAAACATATCATATATGTTTCATTAAAATCCAGATTTAATGAACATATTCATAAGATCCAAATTTCAGCATACTAGTTCATAAACAATTTAATCAAACAAGCATGCTTCACTTAAAACCAATTTGAGCCTTCGTAAGTGGCTCGATACCACCGTAGGAAACCAAATCAAAGAACGCAGCGGAAATTTAAACATTTTTGGTTTCCTCCAAGGATCCATACGAAGTGAAATCAAATTGGTAGTGAAGATTGTTACTTACCAAGAGTGTAGCCATGTTGATTATTGGAGATTGTTGATTGTCGAATCACAAGCAAAACCAATCTAGCCTTGCATCTATGGTATCCACACGATCGTCTCCAAATCTCAAGTTAATTTTCAAACAATTAACTAAAGAAAGAAGTAACAAAATCTCATAGTGCTAGCTAGAATTTTGTTACTCGTATTCTCTCAAGTTCTCAACTCAAGAATTGGTTTTCTTTCAATCTCTTCTTATAAATTTGTTTTTGGTTCTTATTTCTCAAATAAGGAGTGGTGTCTATATTGAACAAGAGAAGAAGAAAATAAAGAAATTTTCAGGCACCAAGAAAATCACACGATTTTCTTCAACAAAAAAGCTTAAAAGGAAAACTCTCTCAATGAAAGTGCCCTTCGGTTTTCTTGATCCGAATTCAATAATTCATCCATGTGAACAGCTGCCCTTTCACATTTTATATTCTAGAAATTGAATTGTAACATGTTGCACATGGTTGCCTTTCCATTTTCCAATGAATGGCTGCCTTTTCATTTTCATAAAATGAATTGCAATATGTTGCCTTTTCATTTTCCAATGAATGGTTGTCTTTTCATTTTCCAATGAATGGTTGCCTTTTCATCTTCCAATAATAAAATCCATTTTGATTATTATTTAATTAATAAATCTAAAACTCATTTTGGATTTATTAATAGTAATAGAACCAAATCTTTTCTCCTTAAATCCAAAACCGCTTTTAAACGAAACCCGATAGATTCCTATTCTCAATAGGATTCTTAAATTAAACAAAATTTCATCACATGAATTTTGCACTTCTTTGGATACGATCTAAGTGTGTGACCCAATAGGTTCTCATAACGTTGGCATTGACATAAAATATATTTTATGCCAAAAGTAATGAGCGTGTCTAGTAACACATCAATACTACCCAAGTCATGAGAATATTAGTAATTCGACATTACTTTTCTTGTGATAGATATTACCGTGTAATTAAATCCCTTTGCCCTAGATATCATGATTGAACACGAGCCATGGAGCGTGTCATGCTCAGATAGTTCAATCTTTGCATTTCTTGATTCCCGAGTAGACACATCTATACAAATGAGCCCGATATCACATATCGACTCATTTTAGCACGGCCATGCGCTTTATGGTCTTACTCAATCAAGGGGTCCAAAGATATCACTCCCATTATATAGGAGGGCAATCCTTTCTTGATCACTCAACATCCCACTACATGATTTATTACATGTCCAATTACTACTTTTATAGTTCACCCTCTTACGTAACGCTTAGTAGTATCAAAATATGTAACTCCTCATGTTGGGATCTCCGAGATCTCAAGTCTAAGGATTATTTACACTATCATCACTATGAGAAATATTTATGACACTTCATATAATAATCCATGTAATATTTCTCATGGTGGGTCAATCCAAAGACATTGTTCTCTAACATGTACCCATGTGTTGACTTGATATCTCATATCATAAACAATTTCATCACCACTACACATACTAATCTTAATGCATTATCATTGTCCCATTTTATGATAATACTCTAATAGGGATAGTTTTAGAATAATTAGATTCTCGGGACATTATTATGTTTATTTCATAAAATGCAGCCATAAGATAAACATAATAATTAGTGCCATTAATTATGCACATTATGATACAATATATGCATATACCATCATCACATGATTCGCTCTAGGGCATAATCCAACAATATGTTCAAAAAAAGAGAAAAATAATTAAAAGAAAAAAAAAAGAATTAAAAAGTGGTTCTAAAAATGTTACTTGTGTGCTTTTAAATCTTGTAAGAAAGTTCCTACATATCTTGATTTGTTTAGCCTAAATTTTCCTTTTGTTTACTTACCTTAACCTAAGCCCCAAGTATAACCCTTTTAAGTCCTTTTGATTTTTGCATAAATTCATATTCTTTAGTGGTGAGAAGTGATATATAAGCAAGCCTATGGTAATGACATGCTATGTTTGATTTGAGTGCTAAATGAATCCCTAAATACCTTGAGTGAATAGAGTGCAACCTGTGAGAGGTTATCAAATGTTGTATATTTGAATTTGATAAAATTGTTGGGATTAATAAGATGCATGTGTTTTGTTAGAAAATCGGGCTATGAATACTTGTTCCCTGGATTGTCATTTCATTCTTGATTTCTAATGTGTTGTGATTTTGGGTTATTTGTGAATGGTATGAAAAAGGGAAGGGAATAGAGAGGAAGACATTGATTCATCATATGCTCGAGGACAAGCATAGTTTAGGCGTGGGATATTTGATAGGATTTAATTTGTTACCATATAATAGGAATAAACTTATGGTGTTAATGCTTTATTTGGTATTAAAATGGATAATTTAAATTGCTTTTATACTAGGGAGTGAAGTGGATGGACTAAGGCGAAAAGATGGAATTTAATGAAGATTTAGCTGATTTTTGGAGAAGGATTTTTGAGCCAAAATGTAAGACTATTTTGATAAAGCTTGCCCACGCCTTAAAGGATGAAGTCTTGGAGGTGAAATTCAAGAGAATGCACATGACCACGCCTTGAGTCGAGATAAAGAGCCGATAACTTGAATTTCAAGATTTGAATTTGTTTTTGATTTCAACTTTTGTAATTCAAGTTGGAATGGATTTGAAGACAATTGATAGGATTAGATAGGATTAGATAGGATAGGTTGGTTGGTTAAGAATTTAAGGTTTAAAGACTTAGATTTGTTGGAGAGATTTTAGAAAGTCTTTAGGGAGGTTGTTAGAGAAGAAAGCTATAAATATGAGGGTTAGTGAAGTTGGAAGACATCAGCTTTGCTTAATTTTTGCAGAATTCTTCATTTCTTTTGTACTTCGCTTTCCTTTTAGAATAAAGTTAGAATAGTTTTGCTACTAAGAGTGGCTAAATTACTTCCATTCCGCTCCAAGGGGTGTTAATGCCAATATATTTAGTGAGGTTTTGTCTATAGTTTCATAATCTTTGCATTCAAGTAATCATTAGTTCTGCATTCTATTTTTATGGATTCCAATGATAAATAAATTGACAACTTATTTTCATTTATCTTCCTATAGCTATCTAGTTGTTCTTGATCCGTAATTGTTCTAAACAATTAGTGCAAGTAGCACTTAAATCTTTTGCGTGTGTAAAGTGACAAGAATCATGCATTTATGATTTAAAGGGAATTAATGATACAAAGACTTTCAATTGCAATTATCTCAATTGTTAATTTTTGTTTTAACTGCTTAAAATTTAGTGTTACTATATCAAATGATATGGAACGTTATCGCCCCAATCATTTGTTAGTAAGGTTTGTTGTGAATGCTAGGTTCAAACAAATAGAATAGAAAATTCAAAATTTTGTCATGGCTATCTTACGAAATTTTCTGCTAAATGCTTGAATGAAAAAGTGTTTTTAGAATCCTATGATCTAGATATATTCTACATAACTACATTTCCTTGGATCGAGTTTGGTAAGATTGAAGTTTTTTTTACATATTTCTAGTAATTTCTTTTATAATTTTCCTTTATTTATTACTATTAGAATTGGTATTAACCTTCTTCTTTTATTTTGCTTTTCATCTCAAGTGCTAAGAAACCCTCAACACATAGCTCCCTATGATTCGAATCGTCCACTACTACAAATCAATTGTAGTTAGTTTGAAGATCCGAATTAATTTTGGGGTTTCACAACCCGAATCAATTGTAGTCATGACATAGAGGAATGTATAGATTTGATCCAGAGATAAAGAGCAATTACATGGAGAGTTGCGACATTATGTCACCAAGAGCTTGGGTGGGCAACATTCTACCGAGAAAGTGAGTCGAGTCAAGAATGGTGAGATAATAATAACCAAAAATGATTGAGGAGGTCATAAGAGTATAGTGTAGGATGACATCCCGATTACTTTCTCTTTGGCTAATTATTTTTTGATAAAGTTGTTGGATGACCCATTGTTATTGAGGCTATAATTTCTAATTACCAAATGAAAAGAGTGTTGATAGACAATGATAGTTTAGTAAACATAATGTACAAAGACATCTTTAAAGGGATTAAAACAAATAGAGACCTCGAATATCCCAATAATACCTTTGGGAAAGATTCATTTGCCTGTGATGTTGCAAGAATACTCTAGAACCGAGAGTGAGACCCTAGAATTCATGGTTATTAAGTGGCACCTTAGCCTACAATGTCTTATTAGGAAGACCTAAAATGAATAAATTTGGTGATATGATCTAACATAAACTTAGTAATGAAGTTCCCAACTTTAGATGGCATTATGCAATTTGACTGGATGTGAAATTGGTTGGGAAATTTGCAAAAATAGCAGCTTGCAGAGGGACATTTGCAAAAATAGCAGCTCCAAAAATTTCTTTGTGAAACTAGCAGGTCAAAGTGTTTGTCCTTGTAAAAATACTTAAATACCCTCTATTTACAAAAAGATGAGAAATATCCTTCCTAAAGCATTGTTCAATTCTTTTTCCCATCATTTTTCACTTCAAATTTCCCGCTTACTCAATCATTATTCATCGATTCAACATTTCATTCATTCGACATTGCATGAATGAGATGTACGCAAGTAGGACAGGCATCTTCAAGTAAAAAGACCACCAAAAGACCAAGCTGCATGAATGAGATGTACCCGAGTAGGTCGATTTAACATCCTATTTCACACAATCTGGAATCGTTTGCATCAATAGCAGAGTGAAAAATCTAATTCTTGAGCACGAGAGAGTGGTATGAAATTAGGTATGAAAAGACAAATTAATTATGCCGACATTTTAGTTGACATTTTATTTGACGTTAGTCAACATTTTGTTTCCATGTCAATATTTAGCCGACATTTTATTCAAAAAAATGTGGAATAAAATGTAGACTAAAATGTCGAATAAAATGTGGAATAGAATGTCGACATGGAGCAAAATGTGGAAACAAACGTGGAATAAAATGTGGAATAAAACGTGGAATAAAATGTGGAATAAAACGTAGAATAAAATATGGAATAAAATGTGGGAAAAATGTCGAATAAAATGTGGAGTAAAACGTCAAAGAAAATGTGGAAAAAGTCGAATAAATGTCGCATAAGGAGCAAAATATCGACTAAAATGTTGACATGAATAATTTGTCTTTCATACCCCAATTTTATATCGCTTTTCTACGTGCTCAAGAATTAGATTTTTCTCTCTACTATTGATGCAAACGACACAGATTGTGTGAAATAGGATGTTAAATCGATTTACTTGCATATCTCATTCATGTAGGTGGTCTTTTGGTGGTCTTTTTGCTTGAAGATACCTATTCTACTTGGGTACATCTCATTCATGCAACGCCGAATGAATGGAATGTTGAATCAATGAATAATGATTGAATGGGCAAGGAAATTTGAAGTGAAAATGACAGAAGAAGACTTGAATGATGCTTAGGAAGGATATTTATCATTTTTGTAAATAGAGGGGTATTTAAGTATTTTCACAAGGTCAAACACCTTGACCTGCTAGTTTCACAAAGAAATTTTTGGAGCTGCTATTTTTGCAAATGTCCCTCGTCAAGCTGCTATTTTTGCAAATTTCCAAAATTGGTTAGGTAGTGTTATGTAGCCACTTTAAAGGTTGTGAAAAAAGCATTGCTCTAATGATTGGTGATTTGAATTTAGAGAGAAGAATGACCAAGATTAGGAGACCACCTCTAAAATTGAGAAAGTAGCCATTGATCTAAAGGATCGAGAAAGGTCAGAAGATTGTGAGGGCTTGACCTCGATTTGAATGAAAATATTTTATAATTCGCTGATGAGTTTAAGGATATTTTTAATTAGACTACAACCAACATCCTAGAGATAACAAGGGAAATTAGCATGGACTTGTGACGGACCTCTTAGCTAGGCTTGTGAAGCAAAAAAGTAGTATTATGGCCTAAAAATGAGCATGATTATTGAGTTGACATGGATAAATTATTGAAATTTAATACTTTTAGGAAGTGGCATACCCTAAGTGGTTGGTTAATCACATGCTAGTGACAAATGTAACAGGGGTTGATGGATGTGCACAGATTTTACCAACGCTAACAAGGTATGCCCAACTGACCTATATACTCTAACTAAGATTGATATGTTGGTGGATCTGATTATAAGCAGATTCTTATACTTTTTCGACATGTATAAAGATTATCACTAGATATTTTTGCATTTTGATGATTAGGAGAAATGTCAATTATTACTAAGTGGGGACCTATTGCATACAACTATACCCTTTGGGTTGAAAAGTGCAGAACAACATATCAGATTAGTGAACAAGGTTTTTAAGTGGTAGATAGAAGGATTATGGAAGCTTACATTAACTACATGTTAGTGAAAAACAAGGATGATAAGGCTTAATTTCTGATTTGTGGGAGGTTTTTTGTGTGTATAGAGAGATCAGGTAAAATCAAACCCCAAGAAGTGGGTCTTTCAAGTGGCATTAGGCAAGTTTATGAGTTTTATGGTCTCAAAAAAAGGGACCAAGGCTAACCCAAAAAAATTACGAGTAATATTGGATATGAAGACACTTAACAGTGTTAAAGAGATTCAAAGACTTATAGGGTGGATGGTGGCCTTAAACCATTTTCTTTCCAAATCAGTAGAAAACGAGTTATCTTTCTTTAAGCTTCTCAAGATGCTTAACAAATTTCAATAGACTACCAAGTGCCAGTTAGCGTTTGATGACTTGAAAAAGTACCTAGACAAGTTGCCAAAGTTTACTTGTATATAGGAGAAAGTGTTGTGAGCTCGGTCTTGGTACGAGACGAGAATAAGGTACAGTATCTGATTTATTATATCAACAAGCTTCTGTAGGAAACCAAGAAGTGGTATGCTCAGATGGAGAAGCTTGTTTATGCTTTGA
This sequence comes from Gynochthodes officinalis, assembly GCA_020080225.1. Classification (NCBI taxonomy): domain Eukaryota; kingdom Viridiplantae; phylum Streptophyta; class Magnoliopsida; order Gentianales; family Rubiaceae; genus Gynochthodes; species Gynochthodes officinalis. The sequence continues at coordinate 26,933,592 of CM034625.1, read as the reverse complement.
TAGTTAAAGCTTTTCATTTAAGACAATACTTTCAAATGCATGAGATCAATGTGTGTACAAATAGCTCGATGAAGTAGATATTGATAAAACTATTGGCTTCAAGCAAACTAGTCAAGCAAGCAATTAAGCTTGGGAAGTTTGAAATAAGTTATATTCTGAACCCACAATTAAGGCCTTAGGTTTTTCATCTCTATAGTGGAATGCACCAAGCCCTTAGAAGGAGAGGTGAAGCATAGTTCTGACCTTTGAGCACATAAGGTGGAGAATAGAGGATATGTTGGACCTTGCATGTGTTGGATTATGCCCTAAGAACCAATCATATGATGATGGTATATGCATATATTGTATCATAATGTTCATAATTAATGGCACTAATTATTATGTTTATCTTATATCTGCGTTTTATGAAATAAACATAATAATGTCCCAAGAATTTAATTATTCTAAAATTATCCCTAGTCGAGTATTATCATTAAATGGGACAATGATAATGCATTAAGACTAGTATGTGTCGTGATTGACCCGCCATGAGAAATATTTCGTGGTTTATTATATGAAGTGTCATAAATATTTCACATAGTGTTGATGGTGTAAAAAATCCTTACTCTTGAGATCCTCAGAGATCCCATCATGAGGAGTTGCATGTTTTGATACTACCAAACGTTACCCGTGAGGGTGAACTATAAAAGTAGTAATTGGATATATAATAAATCATGTAGTGGAATGTTAAGTGATCAAGAAAGGATTTGCCCTCTTATAATAATGGGAGTGATATCTTTGGGCCTCTTGATTGAGTAAGACCATAAAATGCATGGTCGTGCTCAAATGAGTCGATATGTGATATCTGACTCATTTGCTTAGATGTGTCTACTCGAAATCAAGAAATGAAAAGATTGAACGATACGAGCATGACACGATCCATGGCTTGTGTTCGATCAAGATATCTAGGCAAAGGGATTCAATTACACAATAATATCTATCACAAGAAAAGTAATGTCGAATTACTAATATTCTCATGACTTGGGTAGTATTGATGTGTTGCTAGACACCGCCATTACTTTTGGTATAAAATATATTTTATGTCAATGCCAACGTTATGAGAACCTATTGGGTCACACACTTAGATCGTATTCAAAAAGTGCAAAATTCATGTGATGAAATTTTGTTAATTTGAGAATCCTATTGAGAATAGGAATCTATCGTGTTTTCGCTTTAAAACGGTTTTGGATCTAAGGCCAAAATATTTTGGTTCTATTAATATTAATAAATCCAAAATGAGTTTTAGATTTATTAATTAAATAATGATCAAAATGGTTATTGAAAATGAAAAGGCAGCCATGAATGTATATGTAATACATTGTAACTCATTTTATGAAAATGAAAAGGCAGCCATTTATTGGAAAATGAAAAGACAACCATGTGCAACATATTGAAATTCAATTTCTCGTATATGAAATGTGAAAAGGCAGCTGTTCACATGGATACAAATGAAGAAAAACTGTTTGATGCAATAAAGAAACCGAAGGACACTTTCATTGAGAGAGTTTTCCTTTAAGCTTTCTTTGTTGAAGAAAATTGTGTGCTATTCTTGGTGCAAATTTTATTGATTATTCTTTCTCTTGTTCAATATAGACACCACTTCTTATTTGAGAAATAAGAACAAACTAAAATTTGAGTTGAGAACTCAAAAATAGAAAACCAATCCTTAAGTTGAGAACTTGAGGAATACCCAAGTAACAAAATCTTAGCTAGCACTAAAAGAATTTTGTTATTTCTTTCTTTAGTTAATTGTTTGACAATTAACTTGAGGCTTGGAGATGATTGTGGATACCATAGAGGCAAGGCTAGATTGGTTTTGCTTTGTGATTCACAATCAACAATCTCCAATAATCAAGAATGCTACACTACCGTAAGGTAACAATCTTCACTACCAATTTGATTTCACTTTGTATGGATCCTGGAGGAAACCAAAAATTTAAATTTCTCACAAGGTTCTTGATTTGGTTTCCTACAAAGATGTAGATGAGTCATCGAGTGGAATGCTTTTGGTGAACCCAAAAGGTGAAAGTTACACATCCGCTGCCCTTTGACTTTAGCATCACAAATAACAAGGCAGTAGTACGAGGCCTAGATAGCTGAATTAATGTTCTAACAACAGTGTTAGAAGTTTGCCGCTTTGCAATGACTCCCAACTAGTTATTAATCAAGCCAATAGAGAATTTTAGGCAAATGAACCATTGATACAAAAATATTTATCATAAGTACAAGAATTGGTTGCTAGATTTTTGGACGGTAGATAACTCAAATTCTCACGATTGAAAACCAAAATGTTGATACATTGTCAATGCTTGCCTCTTAGTATACTCACATTTAATGTAGGCCGTGCTTATTGAAGTACTAAAATGACCAAGAATGAAATGTTTTGATTAATTGTATTAAATCCTTAATATATGTTCTAATATAAGTAACAATAGGGAACGACTTGTTATAAGTTAATTGGGCAATAACTTATTGACAAATATAACCCTAGGCAATCGCCTATAGGTCACCGTGAAAGAGTGATGAGTATTTCACATTCTCGATACCCTAGTTGTAATGTCTCCAGCATCACTCTTTATTTTCTCTCAGTAGAAAACAACCTAGCCCCAATAATCTTAAGGCATTATATATTAACTTTTGATTCGTTGGTTGTTTTGAGCAAATAAATAGTTCATCTTGTAGCTCTCAACGCAGAGGAGTTCAACAGCTGCAATCGGTTTATCAATTAGGGGTTGGAGTTCACGGATATGCAAAAAGGTGTTCAGAAATTACAAATTTTAAACTCAGATTCGCCACCTCGTGGTGTAATCCTGTGTTACAAGTTGGGTTTTGCTCTTGCGACATGAGACAAAACTTTAACCAGATTTGTAACCTGGACGGCAAAGTTCAGCGAAAAGAAGTTTGGGAGTGAAATTTGGCAGGTTTGTCGAAGCCTCCAAAATTAATTACTGATCCTCTAATTATTTGTAGCAAAAAGTGGACCAGGTCGATCCCACAGGGAACTCTGTAAAGCTCTTAGTTACGTAAAAGAGAAAGGTATTTGAAATTGATTACTAGCTAGGGAAATTTAAATAAGGAAAGTTGACTAACCGAATAAACAACAAAATAATCAAGGATCAGAATACTTTTACCAAAGCTCACCTGTGAGTGTGATTGGCCAATGTTTCTCGATCATTGGCTTCATGCAATATTCTCATTAATTTAAATATTTAACCAAAAATCCTCTAGATAGCTAGAAGATTTTGTGTTTTTCGAATTTATCCTGCTTGAACCCAAAGATCCAAACACACCTAACTCTCAACCAACTGGCACGATAGCTGCCCATATCGAATTGAAAGCAACATTGTTGGAGAAAACGGTTAAATCAAATCCAAACAACCGAGATAGCTACAATTCTCAAGATTTGGTTCATTAATTCTTCCTTAACTAAACTACACTATCGCTTCTCACTCTACAAATGCAGATTAGTCTCGGTTTTGATTCCAAATGATTCTAAACAATTACGGATTTAGATCATATGTAAAGCAATTGAAGAATTAGAACTAGTTGAGTCACAATTCAAATAATCCTAATTGTTCCTATCAATTCTATCAAAATCAACTAACATCCAAACATAACAAGAAATTAATTCAACCATAACCTCACGCAGAAAAACATTGACTTCCATCTCCCGGATCGTAAATAATTGTTTAGCCACTCATGGAGGTGCTGAACATCCTTCAATTGAAAAGAAAAGAATAGAAAAACCAACGCAGTGTTCTTGGAGGAGTGGAACGACGCTCGCTTTTCTTCTTCCTTCCTTGGATTATCGCTTACCTCATTCCATGTGTTAATTGATCCTTCAGAAGATCATAGAGCCAATCCTTTGCTTTATCTCCCAAGGAAAAGGAAAGGCTCTTAATTTGACCTGCTCACATCGATATTCTGCGGGCCTTAAAGTGGAGCAAACCACGTGAAACTCTCTCAAGTGTTTGTGAGGATCTTCACCGTAAGACCACAAAAATAGGAGTAAATGTATCGGTCCGCATTTTAATTCAAAAGCGGCCTCCAAGTTTGGATAAGTAATGCATAGTGGTTCCGTTAAGATGAGAGTAGCTAGCTTTTTCAAGGTTGATCTCTCGCAGCCATGAGGATTTCAATGTCACTTCTCTCACAACAAATGGAGATTCTCCAACCAATAAGCTGGTTGAAAGGTCTCTAACTCGATGATGATGCTTCTGTTTCGTCATTTTTCTCAACTTCCGTGCTTACTTCTGAATCACTGCGAGATACTCTAACGTTTTGCTTTCCGGAGAAGCACGAGTAATAATAAAACACAAAGCAAATATTAGTAACAAAAATTCTAAGAACTTTCACAAGTACCCAAAATAAGCTAGTTTCCTGATTTAACCGCTTTCTTTCCGTCGCATGGAACGCTATCGCTCAGTTGGTTGAGAGTTGGTGTGATGGGTTCAAACAGATTCGGAAAAACACAAATCTTCTAGCTATCTAGAGGGATTTTGCTAAATATTTAAAATGAGAATATTGCATGAAACCAATGATCGAGAAACATCGACGTAAATGACTGGTCGAAGCTTGCAAGAGTATTACATTCTTCGCTATTTTGTTGTTTATTCAGCTAGTCAACTTTCTTATTTAAATTTCCCTAGCTAGTAATGAAGTTCAAATACATTTCTCTTTACGTAAATAAGAGTCGTTGAGTTGTAGAATAAACAACTTTACACTTTTATTTCCCGCCATGCGCCAAAATTTTAAGTGTTTGTCAAGCCTCCAAAATTGATTATCGATCCTCTAATTATTTGTAGCAAAAGTGGACTGTGTCGATCCCACAGGAACTCAGAAAGCTCTTAGTCACGTAAAAGAGAAAGGTGTTTGAAATTGATTACTAACTAGGGAAATTTAAATAAGGAAAGTTGACTAACCGAATAAGCAACAAAATAATCAAGGGCGGTAATACTCTTACCAAAGCTCACCTGTGGAATGTGATTTCACAATGCTTCTTGATCACTGGTTTCATGCAATATTCTCATTAGTTTAAACATTTAACCAAAAATCCACTAGATAGCTAGAAGATTTTGTGTTTTCCGAATTTATCTGCTTGAACCCAAAGATCCAAACACACCTAACTCTCAACCAATCGCACGATAGCTGCTCCATATCGAATTGAAAGCAAAGATTAAGCTGGAGAAAACTGCTAAATCAAATCCAAACAACCGAGATAGCTACAATTTCTCTAGATTTGGTTCATTAATTCTTCCTTAACTAAACTACACTATTGCTCTCACTCTACACATGCAGATTAGTCTCCGTTCTTGATTTCAAATAATTCTAAACAATTACGATTTAGATCATATGTAAAGCAATTGAAGAATTAGCACTAGTTGTGTCGTCAATTCAAATAATCCTAATTGATCATATCAATTCTATCAAAATCAACGCACATCCAAACATAACAAGAAATTAATTAAACCATAACCTCACCCAGAAAACACTGACTTCCATCCCCGATCGTAAATAATTGTTTAGCCACTCATGGTGGTGTTGAACATCCTTCAATTGAAAAGAAAAGAAGAAACCAACGGTGTTCTGGAGGAGTGGAACGGTCGCTTTTTTTTCTTCTTCCTTCCTTGGATGATAGTCCCCCCTCTCTAGGTTTTTTCTTCTCTTTAATACTATTTAAAATAAAACTAACTTCCTAAAGTGTAGGAATTTCCATAGGAGTAGGATTCCTAATCCTAATTTATTTCCTAAAAAGACAACACTATTAATAAATGTCTTGGTACTAATTTAGGATGAAAAAAGGGAAATGAGAATATTAAATGCCTATTATGAAATAAGTCTTGACTCCTTCCAAAAATTAACTGCAGTGCCTTTGATGTAAGACGAGACCTCGCCTTAGTCGAAGTCCATTGCTGCGTTCTGCTTCCCAGTGCACAAATGATAGGGCTAGACCACGTCCTAGTGAGACGGCACTGCTGATTTCTTCTTCCATTCAATTCCTTCCAACTTTTATGTGCTCCAATTCATGTGTAAACAAAATTTCACCAATTACTGCTTGTAATTCCTAACATCACAATTTTAGAAAATAAACACCAATTAGTTCAAATTCGGCTAAAAATAAAGTGATAATTAACATCAAAACAGGCACAATTATCACTTTATCACACCTCACACCAAGATTCTCGCTTGCCCTCAAGCAGCTTAAAAGATAGACTTTAAAAACACTCACCCACACCAATTTTCAAAACATTTAACAAAACAGCAAATGTCATGCACAACTACGCCAAATCAAACACCCTCAAAATAACAAGCATGTCGTAGCACTTCGCACCAACAAGTTATACTCCCAACAATCTTTCCGTAATCAAAGAATAAACATGATTCAATCATTGTCTCACGGTACTCACTCAAAGCACTCAAAGTGTATAGGACATTTATAAGCACTCAAAACAACACAATAGCTTGACATCACCATAGGCTTGCAAATATACCACATCTCAACCATCAATTACGATTTCAATACAATAATCAAAGGGTCTTTTCAGTGGTTGTAATGGGCTAGGGTCAAGGTGTGATAAAAGGAATTTTAGAGTTAAAAACATTGAAAAGAATGTAATGACCAAGGCAAAACTTGAAACTTCTCCCACTCGTGATGCAACATTCAATTGCTACATATGCCCAAAACTTCCTAACACAATTACAACTCACTCAAGAATCAAATTCCACCTCTTTCTTTTTTTTTCTCTTTCTTTTTTTGAATTAGAGAATTATTCTTCAAGAATAACTATACAAAATACAAGGCATATCGAAACAATAACCATGCACCCTACAAATGTGCAACAAGGAAGACATATATTGCTCAACTTGATGCCACCAATCACCATACCCTTCAATGTATAGGGTCCAAGAAAGGTCAAAAATAAAAAGTTCAAGGTTAATATGTAGTGGTTAAAAATCAAAGAAAAGTCAAGGCTCTAAATAATTCACTAATGGTTAATTCACAATGGTTGGCATTTTACTAGGTTATATTGAAAGGATAAAACCTAAATGCCCTTTGTCATTTTATTGCACAAATCCAAAGATGATTTTGACATGCATAACAAAGCAAGTTCTAGCTTAATCAAACCATGTGTGTATCACTCATCAAAGAAATTTGAGCACAAAAAGAATGGATTGCTCATTATAGGCTCAAAACTCACAATAAGCAAGTTTAGGTCGAATCATACTATTGATCATCCATTAATTGTCAAGAAAGTGGTCACCCACCAAGCAACAAGAGTAATCGCTAACGCCAGTTTTACGTAATTCAATTCAACTTCATAATGCCACACACAAAAATATAAAACAACCTTTAGAAAGCAAGTAGAAAACACACAAAATATATTATTTCAATGTTTTATGCAACAAAACACACAAAATACCCTAAACACACAAAATATATTCAAACTTCCTCCCCACACTAAAATCATACATTGTCCCCAATGTATGCACACAAAAAAAAAAAAACAAGAATTAAAAGGCATAAAATAAAAACAGAAAAATACTTCAAAAACTACGTGTTAGGAGGAAAGAGGATGAATCCATTGTGTTGAAAGAATGCATCTAAATTTGCCTTCATGTGATTAATGTCGGCCGTGGAATAGAGTTGCATTCTCACGCCACAAGTTGGTCTGCGCTATTCATGGAAGGGACGACGGTATTGAACGGACAGAACGTTATCGTGGGATGCATCCGCTCGCCATCGCTGAGTTGAGCATTGGAACGCCATCGCCTTGTTGGAGGGAGGAGGACGAGATCTGAAAATGATAAACGCCTTTGCATCTTGGAGATCAACCCCATATCCGTTAAACAAACTATATCCAAGGGAACCATCTCACAAGCAATATGGACGTTAGTAGTGGAAATGTCAATTAAACCATTATGTACACCAATTGAGTAATCAAGGAACTAAGAATTAAAGGTCTATTTTGGATTATAACGCCCTAAATTGGTGATAACTCTATTTTTATATAGAGTTTTCTAATTAATTTTGGTTAGAAATTGGCTTATGTTTTAATTTGTTCTTACTTATTTTGGCCAAATTATCCATTGATTTTATGATTTCAAGTTTTCAAATATTTTTAGAATTTTTGAGCATAATATTGAATTTTCTTCTAATTTAAGGATAAAAGGACTAACCAATTTTCTTGGACTATTGTCAAAAGCCAAAGGAAACTATATAACCAATTTTGTTTGGTTTATTTGCCACAAATGGCCATGCTTGGAAAGAACACTAGCTCAAGGAAGCAATAACTTCCATTTGGTTCATATCACCCATTATTTCTCCCACTTCACGCAGTCGCCTTCCACAAAGAAAAAGGAAAAAGAGAATGAAGCAACTTCGGACAACAAAGAAGCAAAAGAAAAAGAAAGCCAAGAAACATTGTGCATGAGAGCATAACCAACCCAAATTGCATCTTTTATTTTTCTAAAGAAAGAGTGCATGAGGACAGCAAGAAAGTCTCTCCAAATGCGTCTCACATGGGCAAAAACAAAGCTCAGAAAATCGGCAGCAACATGGAGAGAAACAAGCAACAAATGAGCATGCACACGAAGAAAGAAAAAGAAAAGAGAATCAAGTCACATGAATTGCCAACTACAAAAGCAAAGCTTGGGCTGTTTTATTTGTCGGAAAAGAAACCAAGCACATGGCAAAGAACAACACCTTCGCAGAGCAAAGAAAGAAGAGCAAATCCTTGCTTATAAATAAGAAAGCTTACAACGGAGGAAGACATTCCATTTCACCGATCCCATTTTCAAATGAGCAAAGATTTCTAGTTTTCTTTAGATTAGATTTAGTTTAGCCAAGCTATTTTTCTTTCTATTTTCCCGCAGTAGTTTAGAGCATCCAAATTTCTTCATTCTTTTGTTTTGTTTTCTTTCAGAGTTTGGTAGGATTTCATTAGCTTCCTTCGGTTTTTCTTTTCGTAAACTTCAGCAAAGATTGTTCACGGTTTTTCTTCAAGATTTGTTGCCATTATTCTCGGTTTCTTCAGAGAACTTCCAGCTGCATCTTCTCACGTTGAAGCTCACGGGTTCAAGAAGAATCTCAAGAGCCTTCTTCGGTTTTCTGATGCAAACTTCAGACTCTTCTGTTTCTTCTTTCTTTCTCAGAAATTTTTTTGTTTTGTTTTCTTCTTTTGTTTTACTTTGTTCTTGTTGCTTCATTGATATGTGATGGAAACTCAAATGCCAAGACTTGACTTGGGTGTAAAGCTAGCTTAAATTGTTGTTTCCTTTGAAGTTTCGTAGAAGCAAAAACAAAGCATGCACATGCAATTTTGTTTTTCCTCACATATTTTCTAATGCTTTTTGTCTTTTCTTGGTTTCTTTAGTTTATTTTAGTTATCAATTTTAGCTTTCTTTTATTGTTTTAGTTTTTAGTTTTATTTAACAATTTTAGTAATTTAAGTTTTGTATTTTGTTATGAAATTTTTGGCTAAGTATTATTTTTTAAGTACCAATCATCTACGGCTTTTGTTTGGACTTTATCTTTATTTTTATTTTCAATCATGTTTAAATTTTTGGTGATATTCTTTATATTAATATGAACTAAATTCTTTTCTAGGGTTTTGATGTAGCCTAACTATGAAGTCTTAATTTTTTTCTATTAATATAATTTGATTTAATTTTCTATGGTTGAGTATTTATCTTTGTGCTTAATGCTTCTAATAACTTGATCACTAATTAGATGATTTGTTAATCATAACGAATTGGAAGAGGAGTTATGTGTCAAGTTCATTGAGATAAATGCTGATAAATTGCATGTAGATAGAATATACCTACATGGTTTGTGTAGTTGTTATATGAGAATCCATAGAAATTAATGACTTCATAATTGTTGTAATTCACATAGGAATATAGTGAATTAGCAATTAGGAGGATTTTATTAGATTTCGGAGGGACTAGTAAATAAATTTGGGAATCTTTACTATCAACCAGAAATTAAATTAGATTATAGAAATAGATTAATATTAGGATGGATTAGTTATGGTGAAATCGAAAACCCTAGATCTTCACAACTTAATCTATTAACTTGCTTTGTTTAGTTTTTAATTTTAGTTTTAATTAAGTTTTAAAATTACTTTTAATTTAGCTTATTCATAAAATATATATATTTTTTAAATAAAGTTAGAACTATTTTAATTTCGGTATTTAATAATTCATTAGTCTCTGTGGGAACGATAAATTATATTCACTCTATATTACTTGTTAACGATCACGCACTTGCGTAAAATTCGCAACAAGTTTTACGCCACGGGGACTTATTTGATTTTATTAATATCGATACCAAGTAGTTCTACCTTTAATTTGAACTTTATTTACTTTTGTTCTTTTATCTTGTTAGATGTTATTCGTGGTGCATGAGAAGGTTTGGAAGTGATAATCGCTCCCATTGATCCAGAGATAGAAAAGACTTGTCGCTTGAATAGAAAGGAAAAGAGAGGAACTTCGCACAATCTCATAACACTATGGTCAACATGAAGAGAACGCTATCCCGGCCGCTAATGCCAACACTAGAGCATTACGTGACTATGCTTTGCCTCATCGCCATATGATCTCCATGGTCATACCTCCAATCTGCGCAAATAATTTTGAATTGAAGTCGTGCATAATCCAGATGGTTCAAGCTAATCGCCATCGGGTTGGCACATGAGGATCCTAACGCTCACTTAATCAATTTTCTTGAGATCTGTGCCACATTGAAAATGAATGGTGTCTCTGATGATGCCATTAGATCGAGGCTTTTCCCATTCTCACCGAGGGATAGGGGCCAAGAGTTGGTTGCTTTCTTTGCCGCTAGAGCAATCACCACGTGGGACATGTGTAGGCGTAAATTTTTGACAAAATATTTTCCACCCACCAAAACCGCAAAGATGAGGAATGAGATCACCACATTCACTCAAAATGAGATGGAATCACTTTCTCAAGCATGGGAGAGGTACAAAGATTTATTATAGCATGCCCTCATCATGGTATCCTGCATTGGTTACAATTGCAGATTTTTTATAACGGGTTGACTCGATCAACCAAGATACTTGTAGATGCCGCAATGGAGGTTCACTAATGGGAAGACATATGAGGCGGCTTATGCATTGTTGGATGAGATGGCATCTACAGACTACCAATGGTCTTCGTGGAGATCCACACTACCTAAAAATCATGGCAGTATGACGTTGATGCCTCACCGCACTATCACCTGTGTTGCTAATCACAAAGCAACTTAGTTCACTCAATGCAAATGCCATCCATATTCCTCCGTGCTTGTGATTTTTGTGGTGGACCTCATTCTAGTGGTGGCTGTCAAGTGGGAAATCCTTTGCCCCATCGCAGAGGAACAAGCTCACTTTGGGGAATTCTAATAGACAATATAATCCCTACTCCAACACTTACAATCGTGATGGAGAGATCATCCCAACTTTTCGAGAAACAATCACCGCTGATAAACTCTATGGATTTCAAATTTCTCCACGCCACTTCAACCTCCAAAGACAAAAAGTGTCTTTAGAAGATGCTCTTGCTCAATTGAGTTTGAACACATCTCGCTTCATGACTAAGATCAAGCCACATTACAAAATCACCAAGATCCATCCAAATTTGGAGGTCTGATGGGACAACTTGCTAGTTCATTAAATTCTAGACCACAAGGGTCTTTGCCTAGTAACACGGAAATCAACCCTAAGGAACATGTGAAGGCGATTAAACTGAGAAGTGGCAAAGAGTTACCCTAACTCGTGACACGTAAAAGTCGTAACAAGAAACAAGGAAGTGCACGTAAAATCTGAGAACAAATTGAAGAAGTCGTGAAACCCACATCGGGTTGTTTCAGATAATCCACCTCCTTATGTGCCACCGATGCCATATCCTCGGCCGATTTCAACAAAAGCTAGAGAAGCAATTTTCTAAATTTCTTGATGTTTTTAAGAAATTGCATATTAATATTCCTTTTGCTGATGCTTTGGAACAGATGCCTAGCTATGTGAAGTTCATGAAGGAGATCCTCTCCAACAAAAGAAAGCTAGAAGAATATGAGACTGTTGCACTTACTGAAGAGTGCAGTGCCATCCTGCAGAAAAAGCTTCCTCCTAAGCTTAAGGATCCAGGGAGTTTTACTATTCCTTGCACTATAGGAAATTCTAATTTTAATAAGGCCTTGTGTGATCTTGGTGCAAGTATTAATCTTATGCCTCTCTCTGTTTTCAGGAAACTTGGCTTAGGAGAAGCCAAACCCACTACAGTCACATTGCAATTGGCAGATAGATCACTCAAATACCCAAGAGGTGTTATAGAGGATGTGCTTGTCAAGGTGGACAAATTTATCTTCCCGGCTGACTTCATTGTACTTGACATGGAAGAAGACGAAGAAATTCCTATTATTCTTGGTAGACCCTTCTTGGCTACGGAAGAACCCTAATTGACGTGAAAAAGGGCAACTAACCATGAGGGTTCAAGATGAACAAGTCACTTTCAATGTCTTTAAAGCATTGAAATTTCCGAGTGAGATAGACAATTGTATGAAGGTGGATACAATTGATGATTGCACTAAAGAAAAGTTCTGTGCAAGCCATCCAAAAGATCCTATGGAAGCATGTCCATGGGGATAGAAAATTCAAAATCCAAAGGTAGATATATGCTCCAAACAATTAGAGACCTTGGCACCGTGATTCATCAAAAGGCCATTTGAAGACCTTGGAAAAGGTGGGGCTGAATCAATACCTTCGCTTGAGAAGCCACCACGCTTAGACCTCAAGCCACCGCTAAGCATCCAAGTATGCATTCCTAGGTGAGTCCTCTACTCTTCTGCTTTTATTTCGCATATCCAATGAAGAGCAAGAGGATAAATTGCTAAGAGTGTTGAGGGAACATAAATCGGCATTAGGATGGACTATAGATATAAAGGGATTAGCCCTTCAATTTGCATGCATAAAATTTTGATGGAAGAGAACTATAGGCCATCCAGAGATCACCAACGAGATTAAACCCTAACATGAAAGAAGTGGTGAGAGTGAGATATTAAAACTTTTGGATGTGGGATTATTTATCCTATTTTATAGTGTATGGGTCATTCTGTTCAAGTAGTACCTAAGAAAGGAGGGTTTACTGTAGTTGAGAATGAAAAAAATGAATTGATCCCTACTAGGACTGCTACTGGATGGAGAGTATGCATTGATTATAGGAAGTTGAATGCAGCCACTAGGAAAGACCACTTTCCTTTGCCTTTTATTGATCAAATGCTTGATAGATTAGCTGGTTACTTTTATTATTGTTTTTTAGATGGTTATTCAGGATATAACCAAATTTCAATAGCCCCAGAGGACCAAGAAAAGACCACCTTTACATGCCCCTATGGTACATTTGCATATAGAAGAATGCCATTTGGTTTGTGTAATGCACCTGCTACTTTTCAAAGATGTATGATGGCAATTTTTTCTGACATGGTGGAACGTTTCATTGAAATATTTATGGATGATTTTTCTGTGTTTGGTTCTTCTTTTGATTCATGCTTATCTAACCTTAAACTTGTGCTTAAACGATGTGAAGACACTAATCTAGTCTTGAATTGGGAAAAATGTCATTTTATGGTTCAAGAAGGAATTGTGTTGGGTCATAGAGTGTCCGCAAAAGGGATTGAGGTTGATAGAGCTAAAATTGAAATCATTGAAAAATTACCACCACCTACTCTCACAAAGGGGTAAGAAGTTTTCTAGGACATGCCGGATTTTATAGAAGGTTCATAAAAGATTTTTCTAAAATTACAAAACCTTTGTGTAATCTTCTTGAAAAAGATGTTCCTTTTAAGTTTATCACTGATTGTCTACGCAGCTTTTGACTTGTTAAAAGTGCATTAGTATCGCCCCATTATTGTTGCTCCATCTTGGGATTTACCTTTGAGTTGATGTGTGATGCAAGTGACTATGCATTGGTGCGCTTTGGGTCAATAAAAGGTAAGATCTTTCATGCTATATACTATGCTAGTAAAACTCTCAATGATGCACAATTGAATTATGCTACCACCGAAAAAGAGTTATTAGCAAGAGTATTTGCTTTGATAAATTCAGATCATACTTAATTGGCTCCAAAGTTATTGTTTATACCGATCATTCCGCCATTAAGTATTTGCTAGTTAAAAAGATGCAAAGCCTAGGTTGATCGATGGGTCTTGTTGTTACAAGAATTTGATTTGGAAATCAGAGATAAGAAGGGTAGTGAAAATGTAGTTGCTGATCACCTATCTCGTTTAGAACCTCAAGCCAAGATTGATGAACCACAACCGGTGATAAATGAGATCTTCCCCGATGAGCAATTGTTCAATATTGCTACAGGTAAGTTTCCTTGGTTTGCCGATTTTGCAAATTATTTGGTCACTAATGTGCTTCCCCTAGATTTATCTAGCCAACAGAAAAAGAAATTCTTATCTGATGTGAAGCATTATTACTGGATGAGCCTTTTTGTATAAATTATGTCCCACCAAGTAATACGGAGGTGTGTTCCAGAAGAGGAAATACAAAGCATTTTGCAGCATTGCCACTCTTCTGAATATGGTGGTCATTTTGGAGGCAATAGAACCGCAGCTAAAATTCTTCAATGTGGCTTTTATTGGCCAACAATATTTAAGGATGCACAATCTTATGTAGCTGCAGATCGATGCCAGAGAACAGGGAATATTTCAAGGAGACATGAGATGCCTCTCACCAATATTCTAGAGGTTGAACTATTTGATGTGTGGGGTATTGACTTCATGGGACCATTTCCTCCTTCATACAATAACCTCTATATTCTTGTGGTGGATTATGTGTCCAAATGGGTTGAAGGATCGCCTTACCTACCAATGATGCAAAAGTGGTAGTAAATTTTTGAGGAAAATATTTTCACTCGTTTTGGGACTCCTAGAGCAATCATTAATGATGAGGGAACTCACTTTTGTAATAAATTGTTAGCTGCTCTTTTGGCTAAGTATGGGGTAAAACATAAAATTGCCACTGCTTATCATCCCCAAACTAGTGGTCAAGTGGAAATATCCAATAGGGAATTGAAACGGATTTTGGAGAAGACAGTGAGTTCTAATAGGAAAGATTGGTCTCTAAGCTTGATGATGCTTTGTGGGCATATAGAACAGCTTTTAAAACACCTATTGGTATGTCTCCGTATCGATTGGTGTATGGTAAAGCCTGTCACTTACCTGTGGAGTTGGAACACCGTGCTTATTGGGCCATCAAGCATCTTAACTTTGACTTGGCAGCCTCAGGTGAAAAAAGGTTACTCCAATTAAATGAGATGGATGAATTCCGTCAAGGGGCATATGAGAATGCTAAGATGTATATGAGAAAACAAAGGCTTGGCATGACAAGCACATTTTGCATCGAGAATTTCATCCGCCGTAAGGTACTCCTATACAACTCAAGGTTGAAATTATTCCTCGGAAACTTGATCGAGGTGGTCCGACCCTTCTGATTGTGCAAGTGTTCCCCTATGGCGCTGTTGAAATTCAAGGCGAAGATAGAAGGTTCAAAGTAAATGGTCGAGACTCAAGGCTTATATCGAAGGTGGAGTAGACTTTCAAAAGTGCATTATCACCCTAGTGGATGCAAATTGAGGCTAACAGAGAAAGTCCTATCAAGACTATAAAGCAAGTGCTACTTGGGAGGCAACCCAAGTTCTTTTACCTTTATTGCTTTTATTTTTCTTATTATTATTATTATTCTTATTTTTTTTTCTTCTTATAAAAAAAAAAATTTACTATTTGAAATTCTGTTTCACCTTTTGCTGCACCAGTCTGAAGAAAATCCGGTTCAAGGCCTTTCCGTTGGATTTTGTGCTAAAATTTTACAGAAAGGTAGAATATTCAACTAGGTTCATGTCCACAAAATTTCAGAATTTTTGGAGCTGTTTTGGTACCTGAACGAAATTCATCTTCAACAGTTGTTCAAAACAGGCAGTTTCTCACTTTTCGCTTTCTTATGTTCTCTTTAGTTGCTATACTTGATCTTGCTTCTTGTTGCATTGAGGACAATGCTAAATTTTAAGTTGGGGGTGGGATACATGAAATTTTGTGCTGGATTTTTGTCAAAATTTTTGAAAAATTTCAATTTTATTGGGTTAAAAAGAAAAGTCCTTCCAAGTTTTCAATTTTATTGATATCTTCTTTGAAATTTCTAATTCTTTTGATACTCATTTAGAATAATTTTGAGTTATATGCATTAGTTATTTGGGTTGGAATGTATGAATGAGGCAAGAATGATTAGTCTTTGTTTTGAAAATTTTTAAAGCATCTTGTTGATTTTGATGATTGAATTGAATGAGAATGTGCAATATTTGATATAATGAACCCATTGTGAGTATTTGAGCCTATGAGCATTTTATTTTCATTGCTCACATATTTCTTTGTTGAGTGTTGTCAAATATGTTATGTTCATTCTAGAACTTGCTTTGTTATGCATGTTGAGATCACATTATGAATTCATGCTTTGAGATGATAAGGGCATTTAGGATTAACCATTTTCAACTTTCTAAAAGCCATCCGATTACATATCCCCCTAGTCAAACAAATTTTGAGCCTTAACCTTTCTTTGTTATCTACACCACATCATTAGCCCCAAACCATTGTTTTTGTTTATCAAGTTAAACCCTATGTCAAGATTATGTGGGAATTAATTGCATGATAAAATGTCGATGATTCCAAAGAAAAGAATCACCAAAAAAAAGAAAAAAAAAGAAAAGAAGAAAGAAGTGAAAAATATTCCCGACAAAGATTGGACAAAGTAGATGTTCTACAAAGTGGATGTTCTTTATTGTGTACAAGATGGTCCAACTTCAAGGGAATGCATGTTATTTGGAATAAGAAGTGGTTCTAATGTGCTATTTTTGTGCTTTTGAGTTATGCAAGAAAGTTCCTACATACCTTGATATGCTTAACATAAATTTTCCTTTCTTTTTACCTACCTTTACCTAAGCCTCACATAACATTTATAAAGACCCTTTGATTATTGCATGGATTCATATTTATTAGTGGTGGAGATGTGATATATAAGCAAGCCTATGGTAATGACATACTATGTTTGATTTGAGTGTTGAATGAAAATCCTAAACACTTTGAGTGATTAGAGTGCAACCTATGAGAGGTTATCAAATTTTGTGCATTTGATTTCATTTAATTGTTGGAATTAATGAGATGTGTATTTTGTTTAGATTAAAAAGGGCTATGAATACTTGTTCTTTGGCTTATTATTCCAGTTTGAATTTTTAATGTACAATAACTTGGAATTATTTATGAGTGAGTTAAAAGAGTATGGAAAGAAAAGAAATATGTTTTTCTAGTGCAAGCTTGAGGACAAGCTTTGATATAAGTTGGGGTAATTTGATAACTCTATTTTATATAGAGTTTTCTAATTAATTTTGGTTAGAAATTGGCTTATGTTTTAATTTGTTCTTACTTATTTTGGCCAAATTATCCTTTGATTTTATGATTTCAAGTTTTCAAATATTTTTAGAATTTTTGAGCATAATATTGAATTTTCTTCTAATTTAAGGATAAAAGGACTAACCAATTTTCTTGACTATTGTCAAAAGCCAAAGGAAACTATATAACCAATTTTGTTTGGTTTATTTGCCACAAATGGCCATGCTTCGAAAGAACACTAGCTCAAGGAAGCAATAACTTCCATTTGGTTCATATCACCCATTATTTCTCCCACTTCGCAAATCGCTGCCTTCCACAAAGAAAAGGAAAAAGAGAATGAAGCAACTTCGGACAACAAAGAAGCAAAAGAAAAGAAAGCCAAGAAACAAAGACATGAGAGCATAACCAACCCAGTGCATCTTTTATTTTTCTAAAGAAAGAGTGCATGAGGACAGCAAGAAAGTCTCTCCAAAATGCGGTCTCACATGGGCAAAAACAAAGCTCAAAAATCGGGCAGCAACATGGAGAGAAACAAGCAAACAAATGAGCATGCACACGAAGAAAGAAAAGAAAAGAGAATCAAGTCACATGAATTGCCAACTACAAAAGCAAAGCTTGGGCTGTTTTATTTGTCGAAAAGAAACCAAGCACATGGCAGCAATAACACCTTCGGCAGAGCAAAGAAAGAAGAGCAAATCCTTGCTTATAAATAAGAAAGCTTACAACGGAGGAAGACATTCCATTTCAAATTGATCCCATTTTCAAATGAGCAAGATTTCTAGTTTTCTTTAGATTAGATTTAGTTTAGCCAAGCTTATTTTTCTTTCTATTTTCCCGCAGTAGTTTAGAGCATCCAAATTTCTTCATTCTTTTGTTTTGTTTTCTTTTCAAGAGTTTGGTAGGATTTCATTAGCTTCCTTCGGTTTTTCTTTCGTAAACTTCAGCAGATTGTTCACGGTTTTTCTTCAAGACTTGTTGCCATTATTCTCGGTTTTCTTGAGAGAACTTCCAGCTGCATCTTCTCACGTTGAAGCTCACGGTTCAAGAAGAACTTCAGCTTTCTTCGGTTTTGATGCAAACTTCAGCACTTCTTCGGTTTCTTCTTTCTTTCTCAGAAATTTTTTTGTTTTGTTTTCTTGATTTTGTTTTACTTTGTTCTTGTTGCTTCATTGATATGTGATGGAAACTCACCGCCAAGACTTGACTTGGGTGTAAAGCTAGCTTAAATTGTTGTTTCCTTTTGAAGTTTCAGTAGAAGCAAAACAAAGCATGCACATGCAGAATTTTGTTTTTCCTCACATATTTTCTAATGTTTTTGTCTTTTTCTTGGTTTCTTTAGTTTATTTTAGTTATCAATTTTAGCTTTCTTTATTGTTTTAGTTTTTAGTTTTATTTAACAATTTTAGTAATTTAAGTTTTGTATTTTGTTATGAAATTTTGGCTAAGTATTATTTTTAAGTACCAATCATCTACGGCTTTTGTTTGACTTTATCTTTTATTTTTATTTTCAATCATGTTTAAATTTTTGGTGATATTCTTTATATTAATATGAACTAAATTCTTTTTCTAGGGTTTCGATGTAGCCTAACTATGAAGTCTTAATATTTTTCTTTTAATATAATTTGATTTAATTTTCTATGGTTGAGTATTTATCTTGTGCTTAATGCTTCTAATTACTTGATCACTAATTAGATGATTTGTTAATCATAACGAATTGGAAGAGGAGTTATGTGTCAAGTTCATTGAGATAAATGCCATAAATTGCATGTAGGATAGGAATATACCTACATGGTTTGTGTAGTTGTTATATGAGAATCCATAGAAATTAATGACTTCATAATTGTTGTAATTCACATAGGAATATAGTGAATTAGCAATTAGGAGGATTTTTATTAGATTTCGGAGGGACTAGTAAATAAATTTGGGAATCTCGACTATCAACCAGAAATTAAATTAGATTATAGAAATAGATTAATATTAGGATGGATTAGTTATGGTGAAATCGAAAACCCTAGATCTTTCACAACTTAATCTATTAACTTGCTTTGTTTAGTTTTTAATTTTAGTTTTAATTAAGTTTTAAAATTACTTTTAATTTAGCTTATCCATAAAATATTTTTTTTAAATAAAGTTAGAACTATTTTAATTTCGTATTTAATAATTCATTAGTCTCTGTGGGAACGATAAATTATATTCACTCTATATTACTTGTTAACGATCACGCACTTATGTGTAAAATTGCAACAATTGGTTAGCGAAAGACCAACCCAAGTTAACTTTTTTACCTACTTGCATGCACCATAAAAATATAACTCAATTTTAGACAAAAGGTTAGCCCGCTTCGACGACTGAAAATGTATATGCTGTAAATCGATGCACATATTTCAAAACAGTGGTCGCCAAAAATTAACTAAAGAGTGACTTGATGATAGAAAGCAGACTTGGAGTTAGACCATTGCCTATAAAGGGTAATGGGATTAAATCAGACTAAAATCACATAAGCCGCTTAAATATGCGTCGCTTGAGTATATTCAGATGAAACAAACCCAAATGCCACATTAAAACCGCTATGACAAATTTTAAATTCTTACCCATCAACCTAAAATGAATTACACCAAAGAGATGACAAAGTTGATGCCTTAATTTTATCATAAGAATATGTAGCATAGAACTCACGGCATAATTCAATATAAGCAGGAAAATTGATATCAAAGTATGTTTCCCAACCTATTTTGGCAATTAAGTTAAAAACCGCATCCTTGATACGCAATTGCTCCATAGTCGGAATATGTAAACTTCTACAAGGGACAATGGGCATAGAAGAAACGACTTTATACCTTTCCTTGGCAACTTTCCTTGTAAATTTAAGAGAACCCTTCAAACTGATTCGACGGATAAGCGTGGCCTTTCCTTGTCCAAGGTGGTTGCGTTTCCTAGCGTAAGAAGTCTCCCTGCTCATGGCGATTATGCGGAATCGGCGCAGTGGCAATGGTGGATGGCGGCATCGGAAAGGATACCGCAGACGGCGGATTGGGTCTGCGTGGCCAAGGACAGCGATGCGTGGTACCCGTGGTGAGGACGGCACCGTGGTTGAAGGTTGTGTGGAATTGGGTGGGTAAGGTCGGTGGGTTGAAGGGTTACCGAATTGGGGAAAAAAGGAGTTTTATTTATTGTTTCGTTGCGTGGTGGTCATCCCAAAGGCCCGATGCCATGAGCTTTAAGTGAGGTCTCGCCTCTATTTATGCTCCATATCCGAGTCACGCAAATAAAAATCGAGTAAAATGCTTACTACTTTCCTTTCTCCTCCAAGTTGCAAGAGTGAATAGGCGAGGTCTCGCTTTAACGCACCTTCATGTCCTCAGAATCACACCAAAACAAACAATAAAAAGAGTAAAATTAAAGCAAACGCTTCCTTTTTTTTTTTTCAAATATTGTAATCCTAATTAAAACAAGAAAAATCAAACAAAATAAAATTTGGGTTGCCTCCCAATAAGCGCAAATATTTAACGTCAGATGCCCGATTTAATTGCTATTCATTCAATCTTTGAAATAATTAGGCATCGCCAATTGAGTGCCCTTCGTCGTGGATGCATCAATACCTTCATAAAACCGCTTTAAACGATGACCATTCACCTTAAAAATCTTGTTCAGATTCACACTTTTTATTTCCATCGCACCATGTTGAAAAACGTTAGTGACAAATAAATGGTCCAATCCATTTAGATCGCAACTTACTCGCATGAGCTTCAAACGAATTATAAAGCAAAACTTTTTGACCAATTTCAAATTGCTTCCGCAGGATCATTCTATCATGAAACAACTTGGTCTTCTCCTTGTAAAGTCGTGAATTTTCGTAAGCTTCCAATCTCAATTCTTCCAGCTGCTGGAGTTGCAATTTCCGCTCTTCTCCATTTTCTCCATGTCCATATTACATTTACGCACCGCCCAAGAAGCTCGATGCTCTATCTCCACCGCAAATGACAATACTTCCCAAAACTAACCTATAGGGGACATCCTTATAGGAGTTTTGTAAGCTATCGATATGCCCAAAGTGCATCATCTAGGCATAAACTCCACTTTTCCGCTGGATTGACTGCCTTCTCTAGTATGGATTTGACCTCACGATTCGACACCTCGGCCATGCCATTTGTTTGGGGGTGATAAGCTGTAGCTACCCTATGATGGACTCCATATTTCTTCAAAAGGATTGCAACCACACGATTGCAAAATGACTTCCTTGATCACCATGAGTACTCTTGGAATTCCAAACTCGCGAGAATGTTAGACTTGATAAAACCTACAACAACTTTGAATCGCTACCTTGGTGGCTTTGCTTCCACCCAATTGGACACATAATCAACAACTAAAAGAATGTAGGACAAACCAAAGGAGGAAGGAAAAGGGTCCTATAAAATCAATTCCCATACATCAAATATTTCACAAACAAGGACCGAAATTGTGGCATCTCATTCCTACGGGATATGGAACCAGCATGTTGACATCGTTCACAAGTCTTGCAATATTGATATGCATCTTAAAAATAGTTTCCCAATAGAACCCACTATCCAAAATCTTTCTAATCGTTCTTTTAGGTCCAAAATGTCCCCACATGCATAATTATGACAAAAGGTTAGTATGGATTTATGCTCACTATCCGCACACACATCTCCTAATTATTTGATTAGAACAAAATTTCCACAAAAGGTTCATCCCAAACATAATATTTGGCCTCACTTCTAATCTTTGCTCTCTTAGATTTACTAATGAAACTAGGCAAATCTCCCGTAACCAAATAATTCACAATGTCAGCATACCAAGGGATCATACCTTTTAGTTGAAACAATTGCTCATCAGGGAATAGTTCGGAAATGGGCAAACAATCTGGTTCTCTTACTAACCTGCTTAGGTGGTCTGCCACAGAATTTTCAGCTCCTGGACGATCCTTTATCTCCAGATCAAATTCTTGGAGTAACAAAATCCGCCGAATGAGCCTTGGTTTAGATTCCTTCTTCACCAACAGATATTTCAGAGCTGCATGGTCAGAGAACACAATTACTTTAGAGACTAGCAAATAAGATCAAAATTTATCTAAAGCGAAAACAATTGCTAAAAGCTCCTTCTCTGTGGTGGTGTAGTTGCTTTGAGCTGGATTCAAGGTTCGAGATGCGTAGTATATCACATGGCTTCTCTTATCCACCCGTTGGCCTAGCATCGCCTCCCACGGCTAAGTTACTAGCGCCACACATAATCTCAAAGGGCGTTCCAATCGTGGTCAATAATCTGAGCCGTGGTCAACACCTCCTGCTTGTCAAATGCTTCCTTACACTTCATTCCAAACTCAAACTCCACGCCCTTTGAAGCAAATTAGTTAAGGGCAAGGCTATCTTCGAGAAATCCTTTATGAATCTGCGATAAAACCTCAGATGACCAAGAAAAGAGCAAATTCCCTAACATTTGTAGGGTAAGGTAAGCTCACAATTAAATCAACCTTGGATTTATCTACTTATTCCCGAGAGGATACAACATGCCCTAAAACAATCCCTTCAAAGGACCATGAAATGACACTTTTCATAATTCAAAACTAAGTTGGTTTCTATGCATCTTGTTAAGATTCTATCCAAATGAACTAAACATTCATCAAAAGAATCACCATACACAAAAAAATCATCCATGAACACTTCAATGCATTTTTCAATATAATCGAGAAAATGCTCATCATGCATCGTTGAAATGTACCGAGCATTACATAACCCAAAAGGCATTCGCCTATATGCGAACTTGCCAAACGGACATGTAAAAGTGGTTTTCTCCCGATCTTCTTGGGCAATCACAATTTGATAGTAACTAAAATCCATCAAGAAAACAAAAGAAAACCTTACCACTGCTGCCCAACATCCGATCTATGAATGGTAGTGGAAGTGATCTTTCCTCGCCCCCAAGTTGAGCTTCCTAAAATCAATGACCATTCGCCACCCACTTTGGATTCTCGTGGTTACTAACTCATCACGCTGATTCTTCACCACGTTGAATCTAGTCTTAGGCACCACGTGGATTGACTCACCCATTCGTCAAATTGGATAAATAATGCCTTCTTCTAGGAGTTTCAAAATCTCCTTCAAAACCACTTTTTCATTGTCGGGTTGAGCTTCCTTTGTGCTTCTCTCGATCGGGTTTGATATTATCCTCTAAATGAATCCTGTGCATACAAATTGATGGACTGATTCCTTTGATATCTGCTAAGGTCCACCCAATTGTTGTTCAGTGCCTCCTCAAAACTTGAATCAACCGTGCTTCCTGTTCCTCCGTCAAGCCTTTTGCAATAATCACGGGTAAGGTCTCCTTATCACCTAAATAAACATACTTAAGGTGATCTGGTAAGGCCTTTAACTCCAAATTAGGTGCTCGCAACACTAAGGCATCGTTGACTTATAAGAACCAAAATTCTCAATATTCAAACAAATAGAGCTAGTTGGGGTTTTAAAATAAAAGTCGTGAGCCTCATTTGTCTTATTTCCTGTAGTATTATCCTCCAATTGCTCATTAATTTCCAAATCAGCATCCCCATCCCCTTCTTCAAAGATTTGCATAATTGTTTCAACGACATCCATTGAACAAAGTGAGTGAGATTCAAGAGAAATTTCATGGAATCGAAAATATTAAATTTAACTATGTCCCCATCAAATTTAATCAAACCGCTCCTTCATCTAAATCAATATTTGTCTTGGTCACAAGATGAACGGTCTTCCTAATGTATGGTAGCCGAATCTGTGCATCATCATCGCCATCCTCGCCTTCATAATAAAGAAATCACTGGAAGATCAACTTATTCACCGCACTAAGACATCCTCTACAACACCCACAGGTGAGTTTTAGATCTATCAAGAAGTTTAATAATGACGCCTGCTTTCTTCATTGACCCAAATTCAATTTGCAATATACAAAATAAGGCATGACATTTATTGAAGTTCCTAAATCGAGCATAGCACGCCAATTCTCTTATCTCCAATTACACAGGTATTGAAATCATACTGGTCACAACATTTTTCGCATTTTCTCAAAATTATTGCAGATGCGCCTCCTATGCTAACTACCTCATCACCCTTCAACTTCTTCCTATTGGTGCATAGCTCTTTTAGAAATTTCGCATACCTTGGTATTTGCTTAATGGTTTCCAACAGGGGTATGTTGATCTCCACCTTTCTAAATGTCTCCAAGATCCCTTGTTCTTATCCTTCTTTTTATTTTTCGCTAACTCGCTAGGGAAAGGTGCAATATTAGGTAATGAAGAATCATCCTTTACCTCATTGTTTGCTTTTGCACTTTCTTCTTTTCCTCACTTTCATCCTTTCTTGAGCCCTTCATTGTTGGATTGACTTTCTTGCAACTCCTTGCCACTTAGGTAAGAGCACTTACGTTCTCTTTCGGATTGACCACACCGAGAAGGTAGTTTTCCAACACCGAGACTCAGCCACCCATACTTGTGGCTAGTTGGCTCATTTGATTCTCTAGATTTCTAATACTCGCCTTGTCTCCTCGTTGAAATTGCCGAGTATTAGTTGAGGGCCTTAACTATGTCATCTAAAGACATACTTGAATTTGGGGGTTTGGCTTGTGTCAATGAAGAAGGAGGTCCGAATTGACTTGAAGTTATATCTTGGTTAGCATCCTTGATTCCCATAATCAAATTGGGATGGTCCTTCCAACCGTGATTGTTTGAGTTGGAAAACTGATCATACCTCCTTTGAGGTCGATTGGGATATCCACCAATCGCATTAGTTTGTTGAACTGCCCTCTTGCAGTTAAGTTGGACACATGTCCGTAGGATGCCTAGGCATTGAACAAATTCCGCATACTCGCATTTTGCATTTCACCTACAACACTGACGGCAAAGTAGTTAAGTCGTAAATTTGATTTTCTAAATTGGATGAGTTTACCTCATTAATCCTCCTGTGGTTCCGCCACTTTTGTACCAAATCGTTGAGAATTCTCCGCCATGTTAGAAATCAATCGCTTTGCCGCCGCAGGGTTTTATTAACTAATGCCTCCACTAGCTACGTCTATCATACTCCCGCCCATGGGCAATAATCCTCATAGAAATACCAATCAATAGCCGTCAGAATTTGATGGTGTGGACCACTAGCACATAGATGCTTGAAGCGCCCCAATATTCATGTAAGATCTCACCATCGAATTGTCTAATGCCACATATATCCTTCCTAATATTGGCAGCTCTTGAGGCGGGAAAGAATTTCTCTAAAAATAACCGCTTTACTCATTCCATGTATTAATTGATCCTTCAGAAGATCATAGAGCCAATCCTTTGCTTTATCTCCCAAGGAAAATGGAAAGGCTCTTAATTTGACTCGTTTCTTCATCGACATTCTCAGGCCTTAAAGTGGAGCAAACCACATGAAACTCTCTCGTGTGTTTGTTAGATCCTCACCGCAAGACCACGAAAAATAGGGAGTAAATGTATCACCCGCATTTTAATTCAAAATCGCCTCCAAGTTTGGATAAGTAATGCATAATGGTTGTTGGTTAAGGTGAGTGAGTAGCTAGCTCTTTCAAGGTTGGATCTCCGCAACCATGAGAATTTCAATGTCACTTCTCTCACAACAAATGGAGGTTCTCCAACCAGTAAGTCGGGTTGGCAAGGTCTCTAACTCGTTGATGGATGTCGCTCTTGTTTAGTCCTTTTTCTCAACTCCCGTGCTAACTTCTCAATTTCTGAATGTATTCTAACTCTTCTTCTTCGAGAAGCACGAGTTAACATCAACGAAAACAAAAAAACAAAGAGCAGTGACTTTGGGAACTTTCACAAGTTTTCCGACAAACGACGCCAAAATTTCAGTTTGTCGAGGCCTCCAAAATTAATTATTGATCCGCTAATTATTTGTAGCAAAAGTGAACAGTGTCGCTCCCACAAGAAAATCTTTAAAGCTCTTAGTCACGTAAAAGAGAAAAGTGTTTGAAATTGATTACTAACTAGGGAAATTTAAATAAGGAGAGTAGACTAATCGAATCAACAACAAAATAAATGACGGACTATAACACTCTTACCAAAGCTCGACTCAAGGAATGTGATTTCACAATGCTTCTCGATCATCGGTTTCATGCAATATTCTCATTAGTTTAAACATTTAACCAAAAATCCACTAGAGAGCTAGAAGATTTTGTGTTTTCCGAATTTATCCTGCTTGAACCAAGCATCCAAACAAACCTAACTCTCAACCAACTGGGCACGATAGCTGCCCATATCGAATTGAAAGCAAAGATTAAGCCGAGAAAATGGCTAAATCATATCCAAACAACTAAGATAGCTACAGCTTCTCTAGATTTTGGTTCATTAATTCTTCCTTAACTAAACTACACGATCGCCTTACTCTACACATGCAGATTAGTCTCAACGCGCTTTGATTTCAAATCATTCTAAACAATTACGGATTTAGATCATATGTAAAGCAATTGAAAATTAGAACTAGTTGAGTCGCCAATTCAAATAATCCTAATTGTTCATATCAATTTATCAAAATCAACAAACATCCAAACATAACAAGAAATTAATTAAACCATAACCTCACGAAAGAAAACATTGACTTCCATCCCCGGATCGTAAATAATTGTTTAGCCACTCATGGTGGTGTTGAACATCCTTCAATTGGAAAGAAAAGAAGAAACCAACGTGTTCTTGGAGGAGTAACGCTGCTTTTTTCTTCTTCCTTCCTTGGATGTTAGTCCCTTCTAGGTTTTTTCTTCTCTTTAATACTATTTAAAATAAAACTAACTTCCTAAAGTGTAGGAATTCCCATAGAGTAGGATTCCTAATCCTAATTTATTTCCTAAAAGACAACACTATTAATAAATGTCTTGGTACTAATTTAAGATGAAAAAGGAAAATGAGAATATTAAATGCCAATTATGAAATAGGTCTTGACTTCTTCCAAAAATTAATCAATGCCTTTGATGTAAGACGAGACCTCGCCTTAGTCGAAGTCCATTGTCGAAGTTCTCGCTTCCCAATGCACAAATGATAGGGCTAGACCACGCCCTAGTGAGACGGCATTGTTGATTTCTCCTCCCATTCAATTCCTTCCAACTTTTATGTGTTCCAATTCACGTAAGCAAAATTTCACCACCATCGCTTGTAACTCCTAACATCACAATTTTAGCAAATAAACACCAATTAGTTCAAATTGCCAAAAATAAAGTGATAATTAACATCAAAACAGGCACAATTATCACTTTATCAATGGCTTCCAACAGGGTATGTTGATCTCCACCTTTCTAAATGTCTCCAAGATCCCTTGTTCATATCCTTCTTTTTATTTTTCGCCAACCCGCTAGGAAAGGTGTAGTATTAGGTAATGAAGAATGACCTTCAACTTCTTGTTTGCTTTGCACTTTCTTCTTTTCCTCACTTTCATCCTTCCTTTGAGCCCTTTCAATGTTGGTTTGACCATGTTGCAACTCCTGCCACTCCTTAGAGTAATAGCACTTACGCTCTCTTTCTGATTGACCACACCGAGAAGGTAGTTTTCCTCAATTCTCGAGACTCCAATTTACCCATACTTGTGGCTAGTTGGCTCATTTGATTCTCTAAATTTCTAATACTTGCCCTTGTCTCCGTTGAAATTGTCGAGTATTAGTTAAGTAGGGCCTTAACTATGTCATCTAAGGACATACAGATTTGAGGGTGCGACTTGTGTCGATGAAGAGGAGGCCTAAATGAACTTGAGGTCGATATCTTGGTTGGCATCCTGATTCCCATAACCGAAATGGGGATAGTCCTTCCAACTTGATTGTATGAGTTGGAAAGCGGATCATACCTCCTGAGGCCGATTGGGATATCCACCAACCGCATTAGCTTGTTGAACTGCCCTCTTGCAGTGTTGGACACATGTCGTAGGATGCCTGCATTGAACAAATTCCATACTGCATTTTGCATTTCAAACTACAACACTGACGAAAGCAAAGTAGTTAAGTCGAAATTTGATTTTCTAAATTGGAAGAGTTTACCTCATTAATCCTCCTGGTGGTTTTGTCCACTTTGTACCAAATCGTTGAGAATTCTCCGCCATGTTACAAATCAACCGCTTGCCGCCAGGGTTTTATTAACTAATGCTCCTCCACTAGCTACGTCTATCATACTCCCGCCCATGGGCAATAATCCTCATAGAAATCTGAATCAATAATTGTGAATTTGATGCGGACCACTAGCATAGAGCTTGTAGGCGCTCCAATATTCATGTAAGATCTCACCATCGAATTGTCTAATGCCACATATATCCTTCCCGATATTGGCTCTTGAGGCGGGAAAGAATTTCTCTAAAAATAACCGCTTACCTCATTCCATGTATTAATTGATCCTTGAAGATCATAGAGCCAATCCTTTGCTTTATCTCGCCTAGGAAAAGGAAAGGCTCTAATTTGACTGTTCTTCATCGACATTACGGCCTTAAAGTGAGCAAACCACGAAACTCTCTCAGTGTTTGTGAGGATCTCACTGTAAGACCACGAAAAATAGGAGTAAATGTATCACCCAGATTTTAATTCAAAATCTACTCCAAGTTTGGATAAGTAATGCATAATGGTTGGTTAAGGTGAGGAGTAGCTAGCTCTTTCAAGGTTGGATCTCGCAACCATGAGAATTTCAATGTCACTTCTCGTCAACAAATGGAGGTTCTCCAACCAAGAAGTCGGTTGGCAAGGTCTCTAACTTCGATGATGGATGCTTTGTTTAGTCATTTTTATCAACTCCCCAGTACTAACGAATTTCTCGAATGTATTCTAACTCTTCTTCTTTCTCGAGAAGCACGAGTTAACATCAACGAAAACAAAAAAACAAAGAGCGTTGACTTTGGGAACTTTCACAAGTTTCTAACGGCGCTAAAATTTAGCAGTTTGTGAGGCCTCCAAAATTAATTATTGATCCGCTAATTATTTGTAGCAAAAGTGAACTGTGTCGCTCCCACAAGGAAATCTTTAAAGCTCTTAGTCACGTAAAAGAGAAAGTGTTTGAAATTGATTACTAACTAGGGAAATTTAAATAAGGAGAGTAGACTAATGAATCAACAACAAAATAAATGTGACTATAACACTCTTACCAAAGCTCACCCAAGGAATGTGATTTACTGTCAATGCTTCTCGATCATTGGTTTCATGCAATATTCTCATTAGTTTAAACATTTAACCAAAATCCACTAGAGAGCTAGAAGATTTTGTGTTTTCCGAATTTATCTGCTTGAACCAAGCATCCAAACAAACCTAACTCTCAACCAAGCGGCGCGATATTGCCCATATCGAATTGAAAAGATTAAGCGGAAAACGGCTAAATCATATCCAAACAACTCGAGATAGCTACGATTCCTAGATTTTGGTTCATTAATTCTTCCTTAACTAAACTACACGATCGCTCCTACTCTACACATGCATTAGTCTCTGCGCTTGATTTCAAATCATTCTAAACAATTACTGATTTAGATCATATGTAAAGCAATTGAAAATTAGAACTAGTTGAGTCGCCAATTCAAATAATCCTAATTGTTCATATCAATTCTATCAAAATCAACAAACATCCAAACATAACAAGAAATTAATTAAACCATAACTTGTGAAAAACATTGACTTCCATCCTCGGATCGTAAATAATTGTTTAGCCACTCATGGTGGTGTTGAACATCCTTCAATTGGAAAGAAAAGAAGAAACCAACGCAGGTGTTCTTGGAGGAGTGGAGCGGCTTTTTTTCTTCTTCCTTGGATGTTAGTCCCTTCTAGGTTTTTCTTCTTTAATACTATTTAAAATAAAACTAACTTCCTAAAGTGTAGGAATTCCCATAGGAGTAGGATTCCTAATCCTAATTTATTTCCTAAAAGACAACACTATTAATAAATGTCTTGGTACTAATTTAAGATGAAAAAGGAAATGAGAATATTAAATGCCAATTATGAAATAGGTCTTGACTCCTTCCAAAAATTAATCGCAATGCCTTTGATGTAAGACGAGACCTCGCCTTAGTCAAGTCCATTGTCGAGTTCTCGCCCCAATGCACAAATGATAGGGCTAGACCACGCCCCAGTGAGACGGCATTATTGATTTCTCCTCCCATTCAATTCCTTCCAACTTTTATGTTCCAATTCACGTGTAAGCAAAATTTCACCAATTACTGCTTGTAACTCCTAACATCACAATTTTAGCAAATAAACACCAATTAGTTCAAATTCGGCCAAAAATAAAGTGATAATTAACATCAAAAACAGGCACAATTATCACTTTATCAAGGCTTCCAACAGGTATGTTGATCTCCACCTTTCTAAATGTCTCCAAGATCCCTTGTTCATATCCTTCTTTTTTATTTTTCGCCAACCTGCGCTAGGGAAAGGTGTAGTATTAGGTAATGAAGAATGACCCTTCAACTTCTTGTTGTTTGCTTTGCACTTTCTCCTTTTTCCTCACTTTCATCCTTCCTTTGAGCCCTTTCAATGTTGGATTGACCATGTTGCAACTCCTGCCACTCCTTAGAGTAATAGCACTTACGTTCTCTTCGGATTGACCACACTGAGAAGGTAGTTTTCTGACTCGAGACTCCAATTTACCCATACTTGTGGCTAGTTGGCTCATTTGATTCTCTAAATTTCTAATACTTGCCCTTGTCTCCTGTTGAAATTACGAGTATTAGTTAGGGCCTTAACTATGTCATCTAAGGACATACCGACTTGAGAGTGCGACTGTGTCGATGAAGGAGGAGGTTGGAAATGAACTTGAGGTCGATATCTTGGTTAGCATCCTTGATTCCTATAATCAAATGGATAGTCCTTCCAACTGTGATTGTATGAGTTGGAAAACGGATCATACCTCCTTTGAGGTGATTGGGATATCCACCAACCATTAGCTTGTTGAACTGCCCCTCTTGCAGTTGGACACATGTCTTAGGATGCCTGTGCATTGAACAAATTCGCGATACTGGCATTTTGCATTTATTCTGACTACAGCGAAGCAAAGTAGTTAAGTCAAATTTGATTTTCTAAATTGGAAGAGTTTACCTCATTAATCCTCCCGAGTGGTTCTGTCCCGACTTTGTACCAAATGTTGAGAATTCTCCGCCATGTTACAAATCAATCGCCTTTGTCGCCGTAGGGTTTTATTAACTAATGCTCCACTAGCTACGTCTATCATACTCCCGTCCATGGGCAATAATACCATAGAAATACCGAATCAATAAATTGCTCAGAATTTGATGGTGCGGACCACTAGCACATAGATGCTTGAAGCGCTCACAATATTCATGTAAGATCTCTCCATCGAATTGTCTAATGCCACATATATCCTTCCCGATATCGCACTCTTGCGGGAAAGAATTTCTAAAAATAACCGCTTTACCTCATTCCATGTATTAATTGATCCTTCAGAGAGATCATAGAGCCAATCCTTTGCTTTATACGCCAAGGAAAGCGGAAAGGCTCTTAATTTGACCTGTTCTTCAACGACATTCAGGCCTTCAAAGTGGAGCAAACCACGTGAAACTCTCGGTGTTTGTGAGGATCCTCACTGTAAGACCACGAAAATAGGGAGTAAATGTATCACCGATTTTAATTCAAAATCAACCTCCAAGTTTGGATAAGTAATGCATAATGGTTTCTTTGGTTAAGGTGAGAGTAGCTAAGCTCTTTCAAGGTTGGATCTGCAACCATGAGGATTTCAATGTCACTTCTCGTCAACAAATGAAGGTTCTCCAACCGAAGTCGGTAAGGTCTCTAACTCAGGTGATGGATCCGCTTCTTGTTTAGTCCTTTTCTCAACTCGTGCTAACCGAATTTCTAGAATGTATTCTAACTCTTCTTCGAGGAAGCACGAGTTAACATCAACGAAACAAAAAAACAAAGAGCGTGACTTTGGGAACTTTCACAAGTTTTCCCGGCAACGGCGCCAAAATTTGGCAGGTTTGTCGAAGCCTCCAAAATTAATTACTGATCCTCTAATTATTTGTAGCAAAAGTGAACCAGTCGCTCCCACAAGGAAATCTTTAAAGCTCTTAGTCACGTAAAAGAAAAGTGTTTGAAATTGATTACTAACTAGGAAATTTAAATAAGGAGAGTAGACTAACGAATCAACAACAAAATAAATGACGGACTATAACACTCTTACCAAAGCTCACCCAAGGAATGTGATTTGGCCAATGCTTCGATCATCGGTTTCATGCAATATTCTCATTAGTTTAAACATTTAACCAAAAATCCACTAGAGAGCTAGAAGATTTTGTGTTTCAGAATTTATCTGCTTGAACCAAGCATCCAAAGAAACCTAACTCTCAACCAACCGGGCGCGATAGCGTTCCATATCGAATTGAAAGCGATTAAGCGGGAGAAAACGGCTAAATCATATCCAAACATTGAGATAGCTACGATTCTCTAGATTTTGGTTCATTAATTCTTCCTTAACTAAACTACACGATCGCTCTTACTCTACACATGCAGTTAGTCTAAATTAGCGCTTTGATTTCAAATCATTCTAAACAATTACTGATTTAGATCATATGTAAAGCAATTGAGAAATTAGAACTAGTTGAGTCGTCAATTCAAATAATCCTAATTGTTCATATCAATTCTATCAAAATCAACAAACATCCAAACATAACAAGAAATTAATTAAACCATAACTTTGTAAGAAAACATTGACTTCATCCCCACGGATCGTAAATAATTGTTTAGCCACTCATGGTGGTGTTGAACATCCTTCAATTGGAAAGAAAAGAAGAAACCAACGCGGTGTTCTTGGAAGTGGGCAATGGCTGTTTTTCTTCTTCCTTCCTTGGATGTTAGTCCCTTCTAGGTTTTTCTTCTCTTTAATACTATTTAAAATAAAACTAACTTCCTAAAGTGTAGGAATTCCCATAGGAGTAGGATTCCTAATCCTAATTTATTTCCTAAAAGACAACACTATTAATAAATGTCTTGGTACTAATTTAAGATGAAAAAGGAAAATGAGAATATTAAATGCCAATTATGAAATAGGTCTTGACTCCTTCCAAAATTAACCTAATGCCTTTGATGTAAGGCAGACCTGCCTTAAAGTCCATTGCCGAGTTCGCTTCCCAATGCACAAATGATAGGGGCTAGACCACGCCCTAGTGAGACGGCATTATTGATTTCTCCTCCCATTCAATTCCTTCCAACTTTTATGTGTTCCAATTCACGTGTAAGCAAAATTTCACCAATTCTTGTAACTCCTAACATCACAATTTTAGCAAATAAACACCAATTAGTTCAAATTCCAAAAATAAAGTGATAATTAACATAAAAACAGGCACAATTATCACTTTATCAATGGCTTCCAACAGGGGTATGTTGATCTCCACCTTTCTAAATGTCTCCAAGATCCCTTGTTCATATCCTTCTTTTTATTTTTCGCCAACTTTGCTAGGAAAGGTGTAGTATTAGGTAATGAAGAATGACCCTTCAACTTCTTTGTGTTGCTTTTGCACTTTCTTCTTTTCCTCACTTTCATCCTTCCTTGAGCCCCTTCAATGTTGGATTGACCATGTTGCAACTCCTGCCACTCCTTAGAGTAATAGCACTACGTTCTCTTTCGGATTGACCACACCGAGAAGGTAGTTTTCAATGAGACTCAATTTACCCATACTTGTAGTTGGCTCATTTGATTCTCTAAATTTCTAATACTTGCCCTTGTCTCCTGTTGAAATTCTTTGAGTATTAGTTACGAGGGCCTTAACTATGTCATCTAAGGACATACCTGAATTTGAGGTGCGACTTGTGTCGATGAAGGAGGAGAGTCGGAAATGAACTTGAGGTGATATCTTGGTTGGCATCCTTGATTCCCATAATCAAATGGGGATAGTCCTTCCAAGTGGTTGTATGAGTTGGAAAGCGGATCATACCTCCCTTGAGGTGATTGGGATATCCACCAACTGCATTAGCTTGTTGAACCCCCTCTTGCGATGTTGGACACATGTCGTATGGGATGCCGGGCATTGAACAAATTCCGCATACTCTGGCATTTTGCATTTCACCTCTGACTGGCGAAGCAAAGTAGTTAAGTGAAATTTGATTTTCTAAATTGGAAGAGTTTACCTCATTAATCCTCACAGTGGTTACATCGACTTTGTACCAAGCGTTGAGAATTCTGCCATGTTAGAAATCAAGCGCCTGCTTTGCCGTAGGGTTTTATTAACTAATGCTCCTCCACTAGCTACGTCTATCATACTCCGTCCATGGGCAATAATCCTCATAGAAATCTGAATCAATAGCTCAGAATTTGATGGTGCGACCACTAGCACATAGATGCTTGAAGCGCTCCCAATATTCATGTAAGATCTCACCATCGAATTGTCTAATGCCACATATATCCTTCCTCGACATTGGCTCTTGAGGCGGAAAGAATTTCTAAAAATAACCGCTTTACCTCATTCCATGTATTAATTGATCCTTGGAAGATCATAGAGCCAATCCTTTGCTTTATCGCAGAAAGCGGAAAGGCTCTTAATTTGACCTGTTCTTCGCGACATTCTGCGGCCTTAAAGTGGGAGCAACCACGTGAAACTCTCTCAGTGTTTGTGAGATCCTCACCGTAAGACCACGAAAAATAGGAGTAAATGTATCACCCGCATTTTAATTCAAAATCAACTCCAAGTTTGGATAAGTAATGCATAATGGTTCTTTGGTTAAGGTGAGGAGTAGCTAGCTCTTTCAAGGTTGGATCTCTGGCAACCATGAGGATTTCAATGTCACTTCTCTAAATCAACAAATGAAGGTTCTCCAACGATAAGTCGGTTGGCAAGGTCTCTAACTTCTGATGGATGCTTCTTGTTTAGTCCTTTTTCTCAACTCGTGCTAACTTTACGGAATGTATTCTAACTCTTCTTCTTTAGAAGCACGAGTTAACATCAACGAAAAACAAAAAAACAAAGAAACGATGACTTTGGGAACTTTCACAAGTTTCAAACAGCGCAACTGGCCAAAATTTAGAGTTTGAGGTTTAAAATTAATTATTGATCCGCTAATTATTTGTAGCAAAAGTGAACCAGTCGCTTCCCACAAAGAAATCTTTAAAGCTCTTAGTCACGTAAAAGAGAAAAGTGTTTGAAATTGATTACTAACTAGGAAATTTAAATAAGGAGAGTAGACTAATGAATCAACAACAAAATAAATGATTTGACTATAACACTCTTACCAAAGCTACGACCCAATGTGATTTACGCCAATGCTTCTCGATCACCGGTTTCATGCAATATTCTCATTAGTTTAAACATTTAACCAAAAATCCACTGAGCTAGAAGATTTTGTGCTTTCAGGAATTTATCTGTTGAACCAAGCATCCAAACAAACCTAACTCTCAACCAACCCAACGATAGCGTTCCATATCGAATTGAAAGCGGCATTAAGCGGAGAAAGCGGCTAAATCAAATCAAACAACCGAGATAGCTACGCTTCTCTAGATTTTGGTTCATTAATTCTTCCTTAACTAAACTACGATCGCTCTCCTCTACACACATGCATTAGTCTCGTGCCCTTGATTTCAAATCATTCTAAACAATTATGGATTTAGATCATATGTAAAGCAATTGAAAAATTAGAACTAGTTGAGTCGTCAATTCAAATAATCCTAATCGTTCATATCAATTCTATCAAAATCAACAAACATCCAAACATAACAAGAAATTAATTAAACCATAAACTCCCAAAGAAAACATTGACTTCCATCCCCGGATCGAGAAATAATTGTTTAGCCACTCATGGTGGTGTTGAACATCCTTCAATTGAAAGAAAGAAGAAACCAACGTGTGTTCTTGGAGGAGTGGAACGGGCTGCTTTTTTCTTCTTCCTTCCTTTAA
The DNA here is from genome assembly GCA_020080225.1 of Gynochthodes officinalis. NCBI lineage: Eukaryota > Viridiplantae > Streptophyta > Magnoliopsida > Gentianales > Rubiaceae > Gynochthodes > Gynochthodes officinalis. The sequence goes on along the minus strand of CM034625.1, from coordinate 26,897,271 downwards.
TGTTAGTCCTCTAGGTTTTTTCTTCTCTTTAATATTATTTAAAAATAAAACTAACTTCCTAAAGTGTAGGAATTCCCATAGGAGTAGGATTCCTAATCCTAATTTATTTTCTAAAAGACAACACTATTAATAAATGTCTTGGTACTAATTTAAGATGAAAAAGGAAAATGAGAATATTAAATGCCAATTATGAAATAGGTCTTGACTCCTTCCAAAAATTAAGCAATGCCTTTGATGTAAGACGAGACCTGCGCCTTAGTCGAAGTCCATTGCTGAGTTCTTCCCAATGCACAAATGATAGGGCTAGACCACGTCGTAGTGAGACGGCATTGTTAATTTCTCCTCCCATTCAATTCCTTCCAACTTTTATGTGTTCCAATTCACGCAAAGCAAAATTTCACCAATTCACGCTTGTAACTCTAACATCACAATTTTAGCAAATAAACACCAATTAGTTCAAATTGGCCAAAATAAAGTGATAATTAACATCAAAAACAGCACAATTATCACTTTATCAATGGCTTCCAACAGGGGTATGTTGATCTCCACCTTTCTAAATGTCTCCAAGATCCCTTGTTCATATCCTTCTTTTTTATTTTTCGCCAACCTGCTAGGGAAAGGTGCAATATTAGGTAATGAAGAATCACCCTCCAACTTCTTCCTGTTTGCTTTTGCACTTTCTTCTTTTTCCTCACTTTCATCCTTCCTTTGAGCCCTTTCAATGTTGGATTGACCATGTTGCAACTCCTTGCCATTCCTTAGAGTAATAGCACTTACGTTTCTCTTCGGATTGACCACACTGAGAAGGTAGTTTTCTGGTCGAGACTCGAATTTACCCATACTTGTGGCTAGTTGGCTCATTTGATTCTCTAGATTTCTAATACTTACCCTTGTCTCTGTTGAAATTGCTTTGAGTATTAGTTGAGGGCCTTAACTATGTCATCTAAGGACATACTGGATTTGAGGGTGTGACTTGTGTCGATGAAGAGGAGGTGGAAATGAATTTGAGGTGATATCTTGGTTGGCATTTTTGATTCCATAAGCGAAATTGGGATAGTTCTTCCAACCAGATTGTATGAGTTGGAAAACGGATCATACCTCCCTTGAGGTGATTGGGATATCCATGTGCATTAGCTTGTTGAACTGGCCCTCTTGCAGTGTTGGACACATATACGTAGGATGCCCAGCATTGAACAAATTCCGCATACTCGGCATTTTGCATTTGACCTACGACTACTGACGGCAAAGTAGTTAAGTCAAATTTGATTTTCTAAATTGGAAGAGTTTACCTCATTAATCCTCTGGTAGTTACGTCGATTTGTACCAAGCCGTTGAGAATTCTACGCCATGTTAGAAATCAATCGCTTGCCGCGTAGGGTTTTATTAACTAATGCTCCTCCACTAGCTGTGTCTATCATACTCCTGTCCATGGGCAATAATCTCTCATAGAAATACTGAATCAATAGCTGCTCAGGAATTTGATGGTGTGGACAACTAGCACATAGATGCTTGAAGCGCTCCCAATATTCATGTAAGATCTCACCATCGAATTGTCTAATGCCACATATATCCTTCTTGATATTGGCAGCTCTTGAGGCGGGAAAGAATTTCTCTAAAAATAACCACTTTACCTCATTCCATGTATTAATTGATCCTTCAGGGAGATCATAGAGCCAATCCTTTGCTTTATCTCCCAAGGAAAATGGAGAAGCTCTTAATTTGACCTGTTCTTCACTGACATTCTGTAGCCTTAAAGTGGAGCAAACCACGTGAAACTCTCTCAGGTGTTTGTGAGGATCCTCACCTGCAAGACCAAAAAAATAGGAGTAAATGTATCAGCATTTTAATTCAAGCGGCCTCCAAGTTTGGATAAGTAATGCATAGTGGTTCTTTAGTTAAGGTGAGGAGTAGCTAGCTCTTTCAAGGTTGGATCTCATGGCAGCCATGAGGTTTCAATGTCACTTCTCTCACAACAAATGGAGATTATCCAACCAATAAATCGTTTGGCAAGGTCTCTAACTCGGTGATAGATGTTCTTCTTGTTTAAATCCTTTTTCAACCAGTGCTTCCTTCTCAATCTACGAGATATACTCTAACATTTTCTTTCAGAAGCACGAGTAATCATAAAACACAAAGCAAATATTAGTAACAAAAATTCTAAGAACTTTCACGGTTCCACAGCAGTGCCAAAATTTTAGGTGATTTGTGAAGCCTCCAAAATTACTTCTTGATCCTCTAATTATTTGTTGCAAAAGTGGACCAGTCGATCCCACGGGAACTCTCTAAAGCTCTTAGTTACATAAAAGAGAAAGGTATTTGAACTTGATTACTAGCTAGGGAAATTTAAATAAGGAAAGTTGACTAATGAATAAACAACAAAATAAGCTGAAGAATTGTAATACTCTTACCAAAACTACGACCGAGAGTGTGATTTACTGTCAATGTTTGTCGATCATTGGTTTCATGCAATATTCTCATTAATTTAAATATTTAACCAAAATCCTCTAGATAGCTAGAAGATTTTGTGTTTCGAATTATCTGCTTGAACCCAGCATCCAAACACTAACTCTCAACCAGCCAGGCGATAGCGTTCATATCAGATTGAAAGCAGCATTAAGTTGGAGAAAGCGGTTAAATCAAATCCAAACAATGAGATAGCTACAATTCTCTAGATTTGATTCATTAATTCTTCCATAACTAAACTACACTATCACTCTCACTCTACAAATGTAGATTAGTCTAGGTGCTCTTGATTCCAAATGATTCTAAACAACTACTGATTTAGATCATATGTAAAGCAATTGAAGAATTAGAACTAGTTAGTCGTCAATTCAAATAATCCTAATTGGTCTATCATTGCTATCAAAATCAGCGAACATCCAAACATAACAAGAAATTAATTCCAACCATAACCTCACTGAGAAAAGCATTGACTTCCGTCCACGGATCGAAATAATTGTTTAGCCACTCATGGAGGTGTTGAACATCCTTCAATTGAAAAGAAAGAAAAACCAACGTGTGTTCTTTGAGGAGTGGAGCAATAGTTCATTTTCTTCTTCCTTCCTTTGATGATAGTCCACCCTCTAGGTTTTTCTTTTTAATACTATTTTAAATAAAACTAACTTCCTAAAGTGTGAATTCCCATAGGAGTAGGATTCTAATCCTAATTTATTTCCTAAAAAGACAACACTATTAATAAATGTCTTGGTACTAATTTAAAATGGAAAAGGAAAATGAGAATATTAAATGCCAATTATAAAATAGGTCTTGACTCCTTTAAAATTAAGGTGCATAATGCCTTTGATGTAAGGCGAGACCTACTTAGTAAGTCCATTCTTTGAGTTCTAACGTCACAAAAATGATAGGGCTAGACCACGTCCTAGTGAGCGGCATTCTTGATTTCTCCTCCCATTCAATTCCTTCCAACTTTTATGTGGTCAATCTCGTGTAAGCAAAATTTCACCAATTCTTTGCTTGTAACTCCTAACATCCACAATTTTAGCAAATAAACACCAATTAGTTCAAATTTGGCGAAAATAAAGTGATAATTAACATAAAAACATGCACAATTATCGCTTTATCAAAATTCCGGCTAAAGGCATATTTGGCTTATTAGAAAATTTCTTTGGGCCAAAAATAAATCATTAAGTACACTTTTTGAGTTTGGGCTAAAGACAATTCATTAGGCCTAACCAAAATCAACCCAAACCCAAGGAACCAACCCACGAAAGGATCGACCTAGTCTAAGCCAATCAAACCAAACTAGACTTGTTTGAATCAGTAACTTGATGGGCATTGACCAATTGTTGATCGGCATTGACTTTTTGATGAGCCATTTTTAAGTATTTTGGCCAGATTTGGACTCGTTTTGACATCTCCATTGATTTTGAGCTTAGAGTAATTCTGCGCTTGGCCAAGGTTTGAAGGCGTGTTTGTTTGTGAGATCTTGTTGGACACCAAGTACAATTGTTTCAACTCTTTAATACTCTTTTATTTCTGTAGTTGAGATGGCTAAGAGTGAAACACTAGAGATTTTAAACTTGAACCATTCAACGTATGGAATATACTAGATGGCGCTGAGTGGTACAACTTAGGCTAAAACATGGTTTTATATTCTATACTGCACTTAGTACTTTTGAGGAGACGACTAAAGATGTTGACATGGCACAGTGGGATAAAGATGAGGATTAATGTAGGAATTATCTATTGAATTGCTGTCCCGGGCCAAATACAGCGGACTCTTATGCAAAGAGTAAAAGGCAGTTAAAGAGATCACAGGACTCCTTTAGATGCTTGGTTCCACAAAAGTGATGAGCTATCCAAAATTCATTTTGGGGGATAAGTTCTTCAATTTGAGGTTCAAGAGTGATATGGAGATGACTCCTCAGTGTGATTTGGAGAATATGGTGTAGAAAATTTGAATGAAGAGGGTTTGAATATTCGATACACTTCTAGTAGCCATCATAAATAAGCTACTGCTACTTGGAGTTCTTTGAGAACATAAGTGCTCGTGAGAAAGAACAGAGTTGAGCTAGAAGAGCTAAAGTGACTCATTGTTGTTGAGGATGAGACACACTTGCTCTGAAAAAAAAGAGCTAGTTAGGAGACTCAAAGTTAGTCTCAAGTTCAACCTCGAGCGACTCAAGTAGTAGCTAACTCGCTAATCGGCCTAAAATGTTCACAAAGAAATCCAAGTCTAAGAGGGTAGGCCTACTAAGTTGGAGGCCAAAAGCCCATATCAAAGAAAAGGCGAGAAAAGCAAGTGCCACAGTGCCTGGAAGTGGGGCCTTTGGATTGCTTGATTGCAAGCTTCCTAAGAAGCTTGCACACCACAGAATGAAGCGAATTTGGTTGTAGTACAGATTGAGCCTAAGCCTTTGTTGGTATGATCGAGGCTAAAAATACGATGCTCTTGCGAGTGGTGGCTAGATATTGGAGCTTCATGTCATGTTACTAATGATAAGTCCTTGCTTCGCGATGTTAATAATGTAAATGAGGCCTGTTGGTTTCCTAGTGGGCTATGAATTACGGTGACTCACTGCTTTACATAGTTCAACACTTTTAGGTAAGACACTAACTTTAAAATCATAAAGTAGTTCCTAAAGCTCCTAAAAATTAATTTCCATGAGTCTTTTAAACAATCTTTGACATGTGCTTTTCATTTGCATATGGTAGAGTGACTTTGATTATTAACTCTTATTATTTTGGATGTGCATTTATGATAGATGGCATGTATAGGTTGAGTTTGGCAAATGAAATATGTCATGTAATTTCAAAATGATTGATCCTAAATTATTACACAATCGATTAGGACATATTAACTACAGAAAATGGATTGATTGGATTGCCAAAACTCATCAAATTTCATTAAATGCATCTACTCGATTTGACAAATGTGAAGTGTGTGCTACTAAGATTACTAGGAGACCTTTCCCACGGTAACTAGAAGCACATAACTTCTAGAGTTGATACATTCGACTTGTGTGATTTTAAGAATTTCACAACTAGAAGTGGTTGAAAGTATCTAGTAACATTCATAGACGATGTTTCTAAATATTTTCATGTTTATTTGTTGAAATCGAAAGATGAGTTTTCAAAAGTTTAAGCTTTTCAAGTCTCGAGTCAAAAACAATTGAACTTGAGGATTAAAGATTTAGAAATGACAAAGGAGGAGAATATTCATTATGAGTTCAAGGAATTTTGTCTTTCTTTGAGGCATAATACTTAAAACTCGCTCTTTTACTTGCAACAAATGGTATAGTTGAGAGGAAGAACAGGACTTTGACTAAAATGTTAAATTCCATGTTACTTACTAATGGCATGCCTTCTTGTTATTAGGAGAAGCGATTTTTATCACTAATCAAATCTTGAATAAATTGTCACATTCTAAAATGAACACTACTCCTTATGAGTTGTAAGCACGGACATTTATGTAAGATCGATACTCTAAAGACTTGGGGATGTATTGCTTATGTAAAAATACATGACTCTAAGAAACCTAAAGTGGGACCTAGAACAATCACTTGTGTATATCTAGGTAGTCAGAGAAGATAGATCTTGCAGATAGGTTTTTGGATCTATCCACTAATGCAATGATAGAATCCAAAGATGCAAAATTCTTCGAGAACAAGTTTCTCAAAGATCAAGGGTTGAGTGTTTCTGGATCTACAGATATGATTACAGAATCTCCTGTAGAATCTAAAGTAGGCCCTTCTGACACTAGAACCCCACAACTAGTTGTTGAACCAACTCCTATTAGAGTATCCACCAGAGAGAAAGTTCCCAAAACGTATGGTAGTGACTTTGTCACATACTATTTAGTGAATGATCCATCTTCCTATAAGAGCGATGAGATCTAGGGATTCTCTATTGTGGAAAGAAATAGCGATGATGAAATAAACTCTTTTGCGTAACAACACTTGGCGGCTAGTCGATTTGCCAAAAAAGGCTAAGGCTATGGAGTTACAAATGGGTGTTGAAGAAGAAACTAAATAGTGATGGATCGACTCGGTTTAAAGCACGTCTGTAGCTAAGGGCTTTACACAACAAAGTGGAGTGGACTATTTTGATGTTTACTCACGTATGTCATCTATCCACTATTAGGATTTTTAACCATAGCGTCTATTGAGCACCTTGTAGTGCATCAAATGGATGTCAAATGACTTTTCTAAATGGAACTGGAGGGAGATCTACATGAACCAATCTGAAGGGTTTGTCATGAAAGGTCTAGAGAACAAGGTTTGTAACAAACACCTAAATTGTGGCATATAAAATTTGATAGGTTGTAAAGAACTACGGTTTCACTGGATAAATGCCTTTGCTACATTGCATGTCAAATAAGGTTGCAATTATTTTCTTATATATAGATGACATGTTGATCCTCGGCTCTGATCTTTTTGTAGTAAAGGACGTGAAAGCCAACTTATAAAAGGAATTTGACATGAAAGATCTTGGTGTAGCAGACACCATTCTTGGTATGAAAGTAAGTTTTGATGGGCAAGTGATCTCCCTTAGCCAGGCTCATTACATTGAGCGACTACTTTCTACCTGGGGATACAGTAAGTGCAAACTGATAGAAACACCATATGATTACAACAAGAAGTGAGCCCTAACTATAGAGCCGGTATAGATCGATTAGATTACTCACAAATTGATTGGTAGTTTTATATGCGTTATGTGTTGCACTAGACTTGACATAGCTTTTGCGGTTGGCATCTTGATCGTTTCACTAGTAATCCTAGCAAAGAGCATTGGAATGCCTTTACGAGGTGATGAGATATCTTAAACGTACTCAAAATTATGCTCTATGCTATTTTGGTTTTCCTCTCACGTGGAAGGATTCTCGACACTTCTTGGTATTCGGATATTGGAGACAATAAGTCTACCGGGGTTATATTTTTAACTGGATGGAGTTCTTTGTTGCATGGAGATCCAAGAGACAGGACTTGTATAGCATCGTCGTCATGGAATCGAGCAGTGTCAAGCAACATATCAAAGCTACCTATGTTATGAGAATGTAGTAACTAAACATAACTTTACTGATAGATGTTATTATGTAATTCTATCCTTTTGACCTGAATACCTTGATTGAATATGAGCCATGGAATGTGTCATGCTCGCATAATTCAATGTACATTTCTTGATTCCCAAGTGGACTCATCTAAGCAAATGAGCCCAAAATCACATATCGACTCATTTGAGCGTGGCTATACATTTTATGGTCTCACTTAATCAAGAGGCCCAAAGATATCACTCTGTTATATGGGAGGGGCAAATCCTATCTTGATCCTCAACATCCCACTATATGATTCATTGCATAACCAATTATTGCTTTTCTGATTTACCACATGTAACATTTGACATCAAAACATGCAATTCTTCATGTCAGGATCTCGATGATCTCTAGTCTAAGGATCATCTACATCATCATCACTATGAAAAATGCTTACCACTTATACAACAATCCATGTAGTACTTCTCATGGTGGGTTGATCCAGTACATAGTTTTCTAACATGTACTCATGTGTTGACTGATATCTCGTATCATGACACATGTCATTAGTTATTACAAATACTAGTTTTAATGCATTATCATTGTCCCATTTGATGATAATACTTGACTAGGGATAGTTTTAGAATTATTAAATTCTAGAGACATTATGCATTCATTCATGTTACGCGGATGTATAATTCAACACAATAATAATGAAAATGCCATAAACAATAAGCGTTATGATACAATGTATGGCCAAACAATCATCGCATAATTGGTCTTTATGGCATAATCCAACAACCTCACACTTACTAAGACCAATTAGTCATATATCTAATGCCTAATAATCTAGTGTAACGATCATATCTACTCGCCACGTTAGAGGCTTTGTTAGTGGATGGCGATGTTATCATCGATTGGTATTTTGCATATCTTCACATCCCTCTCTCAATGATCTCTCGAATGAGATGGAACTGCCGTAGTATGTGTTTGGATTGTTGGTGAGATTTGGGTTCTAAGCATACAATGGCTCCATTGTTATCATGATAAAGCTCAATTAGATCGGCAATGCTAGGTACAACTCCAAGTTCAGTGATGAACTTTTTTCTCCAAACAGCCTCATTTGCTGCATCAGAAGCTGCGATATATTCAGCCTGCAGAATGGCTCTTGTTGCTTTGAACTTTCGACTCAACTGCACCACCATTTAAAAGTGAAAAAACACATAACTGTTTGCGATCGATAGTCATCCTTGTTGGTTTGGAAGCTTGCATTAGTGTAACTAGTTACATTGAGCACTTCCTCACCTCCATATATCAAGAATGTATCTTTACTCATTCTCAAGTAGTTAA